>CM077643.1:103857604-109167604 GCA_039707465.1 Rhabdophis nuchalis
GCCGCTGAGAGGTCTAATAGGACAAGGATAGAGGAACAACCTCTATCCCGTGCCCTCCAGAGATCATCTACCAACGCGACCAATGCCATTTCGGTGCTGTGACCGGGCCGGAAGCCGGACTGGCGCGGGTCTAGATAATCAACTTCCTCCAGATGTCGGGGAAACTGTTGAGCCACCACACTCTCAACAACCTTCACTAAAAAGTGAAGGTTGGAGACGGGACGATAGTTCTCTAATAAAGCTGGATCCAGGGATGGTTTCTTATCAATTATTTATAAATAATAATAATTAAAAACACCCTACAGGAAGGCTGCAATTTTGTACAATGAATTCTAGACAGAAATGAGGGTGCCATCAAACGTTATACCAATACCACCTAAATAGCAATTTTCTTCCCAACAGCCATAAAATACTGATTTTTGAAAGGGTATGAATGAGTCCCAAAAGAGTTTTCTGACAGAGTAACTGAAACAAGCCAAGGGCAATAAGATACAAGGGTGATTCAATAAATAAGGTGAATTTTTCTGTATAAGGACTTTTAATACAGATAGAAGCTTACTTTTTTTATATTTTTCAACGTAGTCTCCCAGCACTGTCACACACTTTCCCCTGTGCACAAGCTTCCGTATTCCCTCAGCGTAAAAATCTTTAGACTGATGTCTCAGCCAGTCGCTCACAACACTTTTGACTTCATCGTCACTTTCAAACTTCGTGCCTCTTGTGAACGCTTTCAAGGGACCAAACAGGTGAAAGTCTGAAGGGGCAAGGTCTGGGCTATAAGGGGGATGAGGGAGCAGTTCCCAGCCCAGCTCGTTGATGGTCTGCACCGTTAGGCCTTTGGCACCCACCTGCAGCTGACCTTCGAGTAGCCAAGGTCATCATGGACAATTTTGTGTTCTGTCCCAACAGATAAGCTCAAAGTCCTTGCAATGTCATCCACTGTCACCCTTCTGTCAGACTGAATGAGGTCATTGACTGATTCGATCACCTCAGGAGACCTCACTTCTGTAGGCCTCCCAGGCCTGCCTTCATCCTCAACACTGCTCCGTCCTTCTTTAAACAATGTAGCCCACTTGTAGACATTTTTTGGCTGAAACATGTGGCACCATACACAGTTGACATTCTCCTATGAATTTCAACGGGTTTGCACCCTTCAGCAACCAAAAACTTGATAACTGACCGCTGTTCAATCCTGGAGCATGCTTCTTGGTCGGCCACCTTTGTTAATCGGTAAAACTCTCAAGGATTTTTTGTAATCCGCAAAAGAAATTAAATCCATGTGAAAAAGTAGTAAAACACAAAAAATAAAAAAAAGTAAGCCTCTATCTGTATTAAAAGTCCTTATACAGAAAAATTCACCTTATTTAGTTAGCTTCAAACATTTACAAAACCTTAAGAAAGGGAAATAGCATTCTTTCTCAGAAGGTTCAGCACCATGTGTAAATGAATTAGACTGTTATGCGTAGCTAATAACACTATATGAATTAAAACATCTTTCCTTTTCCCCCCTTTTCCACTTCACTTTGGTTAACAAGCTGGATACAAATCTCACCAAAAGCTTTGCTTCCAACCTTGCAAATTAATATTTTCACTGTGTTGGTTTTGTTCCCATAGAAACAGATTTTTCTGAGAAGGAACTGACTAACAAAACATGGTGAGTCTAATTTTGAAAGACTGAAATTGGAATGACTGTTCCAGGATTTTTTAGCTACTTGTTTCAAGTGCTGAAATTAATTTACAAAGGGAAGATTAGATGAAGAGAGCAAAAAAGAAAGATATAAATTAGCCTGGTAATTTTAGTGTTCTTATTTATACTATTTCAGGGGAAAGAGAAAGGAGATATTACAAGAAGATTACACAAAATCTTTTCAGTATCTACAATGGTTTTCCTTAAGCCTTCTTTCAGAATTTGTATGCTTTTTAAATGCTGTCTTTTGTACGCGAGAAAAAGACTCTGAAAGTTACCAAAATTATAAAGCACAGAGCTAAATAGCATGTCTAATCATCCTTGCTCTCTTGTAAGCCAGATTTTGATTACCAAATCATTTTTAAAACATGATAGAGAAAACTTTGTGGCAGGATTAACCGTTTTAAATAAATGAAGGATGAGATTTGTAAAGAGACAAAAGTATTTGAAACTGAATCTCTCTGAACCCTTCAAGGTTGTAGCAAAGCAGCTGATCTTTACATATGCCAAGAAGTAACTTACTTGGAAGTGAGTCTCTGCAATTTATATTGAAATAAAATTATTTTAATTAATTAAATCATGCATAATAAGAACAATATTATCTTGTCAAATAGAAGTAGATTATTTCATGGACACCTGATAGGCAATTTGGAAAATTAAGCTCTGCTTAGATAGTACAAAAAAGATGGAAAAGTGCATACATGTTTAATTTTAAGCTTCATGCGATCTTTAGCTTTTTCCCAAAGCCTGAAATGTTCATTTTTCACTGCTAAGGCAACTATTTATTATATGATTAATTGTATGTTAATTGATAATTGATTGACCTCGGTTAAGAACATTATATTTTATTAATTTGTTTATTTTATATTAAGAATAATATATTTAGTACATTATATCATAAATATAATCATTAATCAATACATTGCACAATTATGCAATATCATTTACAAATGTCAGGTCCAAAACCAAGACTGACACAGTGGCAGTCTTCCAACTGAGTTCTTTATTTTGCCTATAAACACCTATAGACAAAATCTTACTAGATTTAGGTTGCAATACATTCTGTGAACTATTAGGGAGGGACTGTCTTCACCTTCTTTCTCTTATACGTGATATCTGGGCTGAGCTACCTTTTAATCCTCTGTAATTTTACTCCCTCCCTCCTGTGGATCTACCTCCTCACTACATTCCATCCAGTAGTGGGTTGCCAATTTTTTTACTACCGGTTCAAGCGCACTCCTGTGTGTGCTGGTGCTCATACACGACACTTCTGTGCATGCACAGAAGCATTCAGGTGGGTGGGCAAAGCCTCCCACCACCGCTACTACCTGTTCATCTGATCTGGGCTGAACCAGGAGCAACCCACCTCTGATTCCATCACAATAATAATATAGCATCAAAATAAATGTAATCTCCCACCACTACAAAACAAACCCATTAAATATCAATAAAATAATAGTTCACCCTCACCTGCAGCAAGGAGCTTCCCAGTCCGCAGTTTAACTCTAGCCAGTACTGCTTACATATATATGTCTAAAGGAATAAGGATTTCAAATTAACATTGCATATATCATTGATAGCAATGCAAATGATAAATATTATACATTTAACTATTATTTGGTATTTGTTGTCATCCAGGTGGTGCAGTGGTTAGAATGCACTATTAGAGGCTAACTTACTGTTCACAGCCAGGAGTTTGACCCTGACTGGATCAGTGGGATGAGAATAACTTCATCTTGTTTGCTATAGTTCAAGTCATTTCTTAACAATGGAAAGGGCACCTAATGACTTCTTGCGCAGATGGCCATTTCTCATTCATTCATTCATTCATTATGAGCTGCAGTGGCACAGTGGTTAGAGTGCAGTACTGCAAGCTACTTTTGCTGACTGCTGGATACCTGCAATTTGACAGTTTGAAGGCTCAAGGTTGATTCAGCCTTCCATCCTTACAAGGTTGGTAAAATGAGGGCTCAGATTGTTGGGAGCAATATGTGGACTCTGTAAACTGCTGAGAGAGGGCTGTAAAGCACTGTGAAGTGGTATATAAGTTTAGGTGCTATTACTGTTGCTATCTTAAGAAAACAAGTGCTTGCTTGCTTTTAGATGCAAGCAGAGTCAGGAAGCAAGAAACTGGTTCTGCCAATTGATGTTCACACCTTCCTTCAAGGTTTCTATGCTGTATCTAGGACTTTGGGGAAATGATGAGCAGCTTTTCACAAAAGATCTATTCCCAGTGAAAGACCCTCACTGATTTTTTCACAAAGGGGAACTGCAAAGAACTCAGAAGTGGTGAGGGAGATCTCTTCTTTTAGGCCTTCCAGGGACATGAGCTCTGTGCCAACATTACCTTGGGGGGAGGTCTATGCTTTCTACTTGGGGGATTGATTATATAGGCCATTCTTCACTTCCTGAAACATGCTGACATCCTTATTCCATACAATATAAATGCACCCTGCCACAACAGATTTTTTTATTCAAAATTTCTGTTTTCTGATTGGATTTTTTTTAACCATTTAGAGCAGTTGATCTCCAGTGGTTTGTTGCATTCTAATTGGCCATGGTGCCAGGTCCAGTCATTTCATCCTGGGCTTCCAGACTCTTAGGCTTCCTGATGATTGATAGATGCATTTGCATGACTTGAACTATCACCAATCCTAGAAGCTCATACTCTATTCAATCCTGTTTCCTTTGCTTTCTCTCCCCTTGTCTGAAATTCTCCAAAATTTCCCAACCTTTTCCTTTTATTTTGTAACACATTTAGGTTTAAGTATAGGAATTTCTATCTTTTTTCTATTAAGTTGTACTATCAACTCTTTCTTGCTACCAAGTTATTGCTAGGATTAGAGTTAACATTAGAGCAGGTAATGGATAAGAAAAGAGCAGTGGAAAAGGATCTTCTTTAGTTTTAAAGGAGGTAATGTGACAAGGATGTTTATGGTACATATGTGTGCAAATACCTGGGAAATTGAAGGAAAGGCAAGAGGACTAATGAAGAAGGAACAATCCCTAAAAGAAACAGGCAGACCCTGGGATATGTCATAGAAAGCAGCCAGAGAAGTTGGGAAGGGCTATCAATAAGCCTTGTGGTGGCCCTAATCTAGACAGAACATTGGTCCAATCCATTGAAAGCCTGTTGCAATATGGATTTAAAATTCTAAACTACACTTAAGAAGTATCTGGGAGTAGAGAAGCTTAAAACAGTGCAGAATTAATTTTAGTCCTTGAAGTGTCTATGGAGATTCTCAGCGATTGAGGTCATGATCGTCCTGAAGGTGTTTTTTTCAAGAGGCAACTGAACTGTCTGGTTTTTTCTTTGATGTTTCACATCTCATCCAAGATGCTTCTTCAGCTCTGGCTGGACGTTAGGGAATGGAAGTATTTATAGAAATAGCAATAGAACTTAGACTTATATACCACTTCACAGTGCTCTATAGCCCTCTCTAAGCAGTTTACAGAATCAGTATATTGGGTTCTCAACAGTCTGGGTCCTCATTTTACCCACTTCAGAAGGCTGGAAGGCTGAGTCAACTTCACTCCTTGCACACAGCTGGTCATTTGCATTCTTATATTCCCCACCATCCAGCCAGAGCTGAAGAAACGTATTGGATAAAAAGCGAAACGTCTTCAAAGAAAAACCAGAAAGTCCAGTTGCCTCTTGAAAAAGTAACTTTGGTACAGTCTTTAAAGCGTTTAATTTTCCTCTCTACAATATAACATAGAAAGTTTAAATGGTAAAAATTTTCTCCTGTGATACTATAATTTGAGGACAGGATGAAGTCTGGGGCTTACAAAGTCTACCTTTCCTTTAATAAGTTGCCTTGCAGTTCTACCAGATTGGGAAGCTCAGCAGAACCTTTTGAATTGTGAGAGTGATAAGAGAGCTCTAGAATCCCTTCTTACTATCCTAAAGACACATTGTGCCAAAAAGACTCTGGTCTTGTGCCTGTCCTAGATCACTTTTTTTGCCCAGCAACTTTATCCCTTCGGCATTAGCAATGCTTCCCGTTTATGTTCAAACTGTCCTTTCCTGATTCAAAGTAGCACTGCTATTTTAGCAAAGAGCAATTATTTATATTAACAGACTCAAAGTTTCTTGGGAAGAAAGTGATCCCTCTGAGAGGGTTAAGTTGGTTGTAACCACTAGATGTCACACTGGCATCATTTATTGAGGAACAAGCCCAGGAATTTGGAAAGTATGGACTGGAGGATGTGATCTTTGTTGGAAGGTTCATTTCTTACTATTTTTCCTTGTTTGATCGGAACTGCTCCAAACAGGGTATGCAGACTGTCACCACAGTGTGTCATGTACAGTTACTCGGGATTTTTCTTTGCTTGTTGTGGGCATTTTGCATTGACACAGAGTTCTTTTCAGCAGATTTAGCAGATTCAGCAAACTTAGAGCTCTTAAACTATGTTTAGGTAATCATTTTCTCTTCTCCCCCTCTCTGGAGAAAACTGTTCCTAATATGAGTGATGATTTAATTATTTTTTTTCCTAATACAGACAATCTATCTAACCATTCTTAAAATTTTATTAGACCTTGGAATTTGCCCAAGAAAAAATGCAAACATATTACAAAAGCACAATTACCTTATTCTTAGTATTTATGAGGTTAAAAAAAAAAAGAATGTAAGACATGGAGTGACAGACACTTGTATTTCCTGCATGTGAAAACACAATGTACACACTATGTGTGTTCCACATACAGGTTCTATACACAGTACTATTGGCACAATATCTTTCTTTTTTTTTGCAAAATACCACATTTTTGGAGTATAAGACATACCTTTTTACCTCCCAAAAGAAGGTGAAAATCTGGATGCATCTTATACTCCGAATGTAGCCCCACATATCCAATCTGCGCATCACATTTTTGGGTGGTTCCAGGTGGCAGGGATCTTCACTTCCACTTGGATTTTGACAACGAGCTTTTTATCCATTAAAAAAAAAAACCTATCACCTATGTGTATTTAACTGGAGAGGGTGGGGTGGGGTACAGCAGAAGAGGGACTCGGCACTGAATGCTCCACTCCCGAGACACCCTGTCTTCCTATCTATAACTGTAGGCATTGAAAGACTGTCTTTCTTGTAGCAAGCCCAATAGCAATGCAGCACTTTAGTCCTTCTGGACACGGCCATCTCATAAACATATTGTTGGTCTTTCTAGGAAGCCCCCTACACCTTTATTGTTTCCCAAAGCAGCCCTGGGAAGCGCGGTAGTCGGGACTAGGTTGGCAATGGTATGTGTCAATCCCCACTGCCTGGAACAGCTGATAGGGGATATTCCACCCACTGCTTGCTGTTTGCTGCAAGGACGCTAGCCAGATTAATACTGATGGATGCTGGTAGGCAGAGGCAGAACCTTTTTTTCTTGTTTTACGCCACCAAAATTAAGGTGTGTTTTATACTCCAGTGCATTTTATACTCTGAAAAATACGACAGTCTCTAGATTGCAGACCCTAGCTTGCATGAGAGAGCAAGTAAAATTAGCCTCTGTCTGTCTGAATTTGTAAATGTGTGCCAGAATGTGCCAAATCTAACTATCTTTATTGTTTGTTTGTTTGTTTGTTTAGCCATCTTACCATAGGGTAATTCTGAGCATCATAAACACACACACACACAAACACACACACATCTATATCTTTATCTATATATCATCTATATATCATCTATCTATCTATCTATCTATCTATCTATCTATCTATCTATCTATCTATCTATCTATCTATCTATCCATCCATCCATCCATCCATCCATCCATCCATCCATCCATCCATCCAATAACTAAAATTAACATTAAATCTTAAGGCCACGTGGGACGAGTGGGGTAAGAGGATGGGGAGGTGGGATCCGTTGTTACTCAATCTACCATCTTCATGTGTTTTGCTGTCTGAAACCAACTGGCAAAGTCACATCTTTAGGCCCTTTCGAATAGGATAATAGGGGTTTGGAGCCAACCTCACATTGGGAGTCGGGGCAAGAAGACAAGATGTTCCAAAGGGCAAAGAGTAACAGCAGAGAAGACTCCACCAGGCAGAGTAATTGGGCTGATGGCTCCTCTGCAACATCTCCTCTGCTGGCATGAGTGGGATAAGCAAATCCCAGTAGGGTGAGATGGTCCCTCAAGTAACCAGGATCCATGCCATGAAGATCTTTAAAGGTGATCACCAACTCCTTGAATTTTCTTAGTAAGGAAAGCTGCTAATAACATTATGTAACTAAGGCTGATCAACCAGTCTTCAGCTAGTTTATCTTACTAAAAATCTTCTGCGTGAGCTGCACTGGCTTCCTGTGGCTTTCTGGGTGCGCTTCAAGGTATTAGTAACCACCTTTAAAGCACTCCATAGCAGGGGACCTGGCTATCTGCAAGACCGCCTAATGCTACCAAATACCTCCCACCATCCATTTCGCTCCCACAGAGAGGGCCTCCTCAGGATGCCGTCGGCCAGGCAATGTCGACTGGTGACCCCCAGAGGGAGAGCCTTCTCTGTGGCAGCCCCCACCCTCTGGAATGACCTACCCCCTGACCTACAGACAATCACAGACCTAAGCCTCTTCCGTCGGGCTTTGAAGGCCCACTTATTTCGAGCGGACGGCCTGGCATAGTTTTTAATCTGGCATAGTTTTAAATGTTTTAGTTTTATATGGTTTTAGTAGGGATTTTAATAGGTTTTAGACAGGCTACTCATTATCTAATGTATTTTAATAGGTTTTTAATTGTTTTCTATGTTTTATTCGTGATTTTACTGTTGCCTGTACACCGCCCTGAGTCCCGGAAGGACTCAGAAATTTAAATATTAAATTAATTTAAATTAAATTAAAAAACCTCAATTAACCAAAGACATGATGGACAGTGGGCATGGGGGCATCGGATGATGACCATAGTATGTGAAAAATTGAAACTTGGCACATGACAAGAATTAAGGTTAAAAATAGGAATTAATCATTGAAATGAAAAACAGTTTATATTGTGCATCTGTGAAACAAAGAGAAAAAAGATTAATATAACAACTGCATTAAGGTGGTCTGGTGTAGAGCTTATGAATAAATGCAGAAAAGGCAAAGAGTAGGACCAGTTATGAATATACATTTATGTAAGAAAGTACAGATTAGTATCATTTGATTATGGCTGTTTATGAAAACAGAAAGTCATTCATTGATGACAGTTGCGTATTATATTTCAGTGAATTATGGTAATAGAAGGTCCAGGGATAGGCCTGGGAAAATTGTGAAACATTTTGAATAAATGCATTTTGGGCAGGGGGAGAGGGGGAGTACTCTATTAGGTGATATAAATGGATAGATGTATAAATGGAAAGAAGATGAGAAAGTACTGGATAGGTCATTTGAACATTCCAAAATAAATGAGAGTTGTGATTGCCTGATTACTATTTGCTTGGGAAAATGTATCTTGTAGAAAGTCATTTCATATGTAAAGATGGCAAAAGAATACAGATTTAGAAGTATGATTGATTTGGTTGTTTGAGGTGAATACTAAGATAATTAGTACAGAAAACAAGGTGGTTGAGATGTTGAAAACATGAGACAAAAAACTTTTTAGCATCCGTAGTGGTTCCTGGGACCAACTAAACATGGAAGAAAAAGGAAATGTAAATGTGGAACAAAAAAGTATGGGAAAAGTATTAGAATAGAAACTAACCTCTCAATAGAATGACTAGTTAGCACATGGAAAGGAAAGAAGATGCCCAAATGACTTGGAATGTAATGAAAAGAATGTTGAATATCCCAGCAGTAACATGATTGTGATTTAGGAGTTTGGTGACCAGTTCACAGTTATGATGCTGCAATGTCTCACAGTCATGTGGCCACCACCAGGGGTGGGTTTCTCCGGGCTCGCGGCGGTTCCCGCGATCCCTTTCGTCAAATTTTCAGAACCCCACCGATCCCTTTCTACCGTGGACCCGGAAGTTATTTGTTATTCAGCGTTTTTCCTACCCGCCTGCCCTTCCAGGAATACGAACTCTCTCACCGTAACTCTTTGGAGGGGATTAGTCTGGCTGACTTGGAGGGGCCCTGCCGGCTAGGCGCGGCGGAACAGCGCGCTAGGGTGCGCGAACCCTGCCAGTCGCGCTAACAGGGAAAGTTTTGCCACGACTGGGGGGGGGGTCGCGCAGCGTAGCGCGCTGTTCCTAGCCGGCAGCCTTTGAAGCCTTTGCTTCAAAAGCCTTTGCTCGCTCTCTCGCTTGCTCACCCATCGGACGCCAGGTTCCTTCGTCCGGTGGATGGGTGAGAGAGAGAGAGAGAGTAAATACAGCCAGCGGGTTCTCTGGCTCTCTGGTTCCCCCCTCCCTCCCTGTCTCTCTGTGTGTCTCTGCCTCTCTCTCTCTGTCTGTCTCCCCCCCCCCCCACAAACCTCCTCAGCTCCTGGAAGTAGCCTGACTGGCCAGCCCGGTGGCTGTATTTACTCTCTCTCTCTCTCTCACCCATCCACCGGATGAAGGAACCTGGCGTCCGATGGGTGAGCAAGCGAGCGAGCGAGCAAAGGCTTTTGAAGCAAAGGCTTCAAAGGCTGCCGGCTAGGAACAGCGCGCTACGCTGCGCGAACCCCTCTCCCCGCCCCCTGCCAGTCGCGCTAACAGGGAAAGTTTTGCCGCGACTGGGGGGGGGGTCGCACAGCCTAGCGCGCTGTTCCTAGCCGGCAGCCTTTGAAGCCTTTCGCCAGGTTCCTTCGTCCGGTGGATGGGTGAGAGAGGCTGAGGAGGCTTGGGGGGGGGGGAGACAGACAGAGAGAGAGAGGCACAGACACACAGAGAGACGGGGAGGGAGGGGGGAACCAGAGAGTGACAGACACACACAGAGAGACAGAGAGTGGGAGGGAGGGAGAGAAAGATAGACAGACAGAGAGAAAGAGAGAAAAAGAAAGAGAGACAGAAAGGAAAGAGAGAAAAAAGAGAGAGAGAAAGAGAGAAAGAAAAGAGACAGAAAGAAAGAAAAAGAAAGAGAGAGAGAGAGAGAGAACTTATGACCACAATTAAGCCCAAAAGTTTGGTTGCTAACCAAGACCATTGTTAAGTGAGTTTCACATTTTCCATATTGGCCACTCCCACCCGGTCACATGGCTGGCAAGCCACTCCCACCCGGTCACATGGCCGGCAAGCCACTCCCACAAAGCAGGCCACACCCACAGAACCTGTTCCAAAAATTTTGAAACCCACCCCTGCACCATTCATATCCTTCCCTGTTTCTCACAAAGTCAGCACCAGCACAAGAAGGCAAGACAAGAAGCAACAGATGGAAACTGAACAAAGAGAAAAACAGCCTAGAAGAAATTTCCTGACACTAAGAACAATCAACCAAGAGAATGGCTTGCCTTCAGAAGCTGTAAGTGCTCCAACACTGTAGGCTGTTAAGAAGGGACTAGATCAGTGATGGCGAACCTTTTTTGGCTTGCGTGCCAAAAGTGGGGAGAGTGCAGGGGGGTCATGCATGGGCATGCCACACATGCATGCAATTCCACCGTCTGCAAGCATATGCACACAACCAGCGTTCCACCTGCTTTTCCCACTTTTTTTCACCCTCCCCTTTCTAGGAGCCTGGGGAGGGTGAAAATAGCCTCCCCCCCACCGAGGCCCTCTGGAGGCTTCAGGAGCTTCCCTGAAGCCTCCATAGCACGAAAAACAATGGACTTCCAGTTTTTCCATAGGGCTGGACAAACTAGAGGCTCCGGAGGGCGAAAGCATCCTCAAAAGAAGGCCAAAGTCAGCTGGCCCGTGTGCGCATGCCCACTGGAGCTGACAAGTCAATGTCTCACATGTCCTAACAAATGGCTCCGCATGCCACCTGTGACACGTGTGCCATAAGATCGTCATCACAAGACTAGATAGTCATTTGTCTAAAATGGAGTAGGGTCTTCTGCTTGAGCAGGGGGTTGGACTAACTCCAAAGTTCATTCCAATTCTGTGATTGTGTTGCAAATGATGTGGCTGTGTGAGATTCACCTAACAATGGCAACTAGGATTGCTACTACTGCCAGCCTAAGTTGCTGTGGTCAAGTTATGCTGTGCTGTACAATCACATTGCTTAGCAATAGAGTTGCCAGTCCCAATTACCATCTCAAGAAAGCACTACTTATATTAGAATCTTTTGCTTCTCTTTTTTTGTCTTATTTTGCTCCATTTCTCTTTCAAAAATTGTATTTGTTTCTAATACTCAAGATGTTGTATATTAGGGACTGAGAATTATAACTTAAGCTTAAATAATATCAATCACACTATCAACAATGTTCAAAATATACCTATTTGATTTTGATTCAAAAGTGAATATTTTGCTTTGATTTAGGGATTCAAGGACAAATATTTTATCTGACTTTTCTGTTCTTTACTTCTCCTGTGTCTAGTGATTTTTAGATGAAGCTAATTGAACTTGCTTATGCTAATCCCAGTAAAGATAGTATATAAGTAAAACTAGCTGTCTAATTTAACAACTATCCGAATAAATAACTCATCTCCTTTTAAGAGAGCCATCAGAAGTCCTGCTGAATAACTGTAACTCCCCAAATGTTTCTTTAAAGCATCACTCTGACTTTTGCTGTTAGTTGCAAAGTTGTGTCTGACCCATCGCAACCCCATGGACGTTTCTCCAAGCCTTCCTGTCCTCTACCATCTTCTGGAATCCATTTAAGCTCACATCTACTGCTTTGGTGACTCCATCCAGCCATCTCATTCTCTGTCGTCCTGTTCTTCTTTTGCCCTCAATCTTTCCCAGCATTAGGCTCTTCTCCAGTGAATCCTTCCTTCTCATTAAGTGGTCAAAGTATTTCAGTTTCATGTTTAGGATCTGGCCTTCTAGACCTGCATAAAGCCATCCTGTGATTTTGCCTTACATTCTAGAGATTCTACTCTATTTGTCAGTTATGTTTTTTATTGTGTGTTTTGCATTGAATCCAAAGCGATGTGGCCGGGCATTCTTTTAAAATCAGATCTTTGATATAACAAGGAAGAACTCTGCCTTAATATGGGGATTTAAATACTTTGTGCCAACAAAATACTTGTTTCATGTGAATAAAGTGTTATATATTTATAATATCAGAAATATTCAAATCAATGTATTCTACATCTCTTGCCCATATATTGATTTTAAGTCTTTGTAGCTGTGATTTTTTTTAAAATGAAAAAGTCCATTTAAATCCACATTTATATATTTACATATATTGTCATTATTACAGCATGTTCTTTTCTTCAAGATAAACAAAATGTTTTTCTATAATTATCTTAAAGAACATTCATAAAGTGAAAAGACTGTGATTAAATTCTGTCTTGCATATTAATCTGCAGGTGTGGATAAACCACATTATACATCATTTAAGTAAGTTTGGCTAAGCTTGCCATCACAAGCTATTGACATAAAAAGATGGATGGAAATGAACAGAACCATATGAATCCTTTAGAGTCTCCCTATTATCTCTAGGTTACACATTGGGGTAAACAGGTGATTAAAAATCAAGATGGAGGCCACTATCATACCATTTCTTTTTATATGTGTCATAATGCATAAAAAGGCCTTTTCTGTGGCTTTGTTGACATGATTGTGACTTGATTTTGTTCAACACCAATGCAGATGCTCCAGTGACTAAAATAAGTGTTTAGGCTATTCACCCTTAAAATCCTTCTGCTCTGGAAAAAAAGGTTGATTTTCTTATTATTAGTAGAAGCTAAAAGCAAAGGCCAAAAGTTAAGAGACAACATCTTGTCCAAAGCACTTTCCTGAACATCTCCAAAACTCAAAGCAATCCTGAAATGTTGGGATGTTCTGATTCCTTCTGTTCCAGAGAGGTGGCGGTGACCTCCTTAGTGATGTCACTGCTCATACATAGGTCTGGGGATTGTGTTGTTGCTGTGGAGCTATCAGAATTGCACCTCTCTCCCAAATCACATTCAGATTGTTTGGCAAAGATCATGCATTGGCAGTTTGAATTTTTCAACCATTCCTATATTCAAATAGCCACAAGGCTTGCCAATACAACTACCCTTATCTGTGTTTAAATCTTTTTGAAGTATGTGTAAATCACTGTGTATATATATGTTTACATTATCAGAATCTAAATATCATTCTATGGTTTCTGTAAAATAAATTTAATCTGTAAATGGATTACTTGAATAAAGAAGGGAAATGTTATTTTGTTTCAGGAAAAGATTGAAGAGTTCTTCAGAGAAACATTAAAATGTTCTTTCTTCTTCTGCCATCGCATCCTAGAATTCTTCATGGCCTACTAATATTTCATTCAGGGAGCACTGAAAATAAAATAAAAATATTAATGTCAGTCTTCATGAATTTAAGTGATCAACTGCAGTAATTGTAACCCTGAACTTTTTGGGGAGATGCAGGAGAAGAAATTTCAGGGACCCAACTGTTGAATGAGATTATTATATTAAAAAGGTTTACTCTTGGCTTTTCTCGTCTTCAGGAAATCCAGCTGATTATTAATTTGAAACCTAGGTTAATGGTGTTTGCTGCTAGTTGTAAAATAGGAAATGTGGGAATGAAAAGATAAGAAGTGCAGAAAAAACTATTACTGACAACCTGCCTTCCATTGAGGACCTGTACACTGCATGAGTCAAAAGAGGGCCGCGAAAATATTTACAAACCCCTCACATCCTGGACATAAATTGTTTCAACTCCTACCCTCAAAACGAAGCTATAGGGCATGGCACACCAACACAACTAGACATAAGAACAGTTTTTCCCTGAATGCCATCATTCTGCTAAACAAATAATTTCATCACCACTGTCAAACTATTCACTAAGATTGCATTACTATTACTATTAGTCTTCTCATCGTTCCTATCACCCTTCTCCTCCCTCTTTTGACTGAAGGATGGTAACTTTGTTGGTTGCATCCTTCCGATTTTTATTGATATTGATTGTTTCCTGATTGCCTATTTGTATCCTATGACTATCATTAAGTGCTGTACCTTATGATTCTTGACGAATGTATCTTGTCTTTTTATGTACATTGAGAGCATATGCACCAAAGACAAATTCCTTGTGTGTCCAATCACACTGGGTCAATAAAGAATTCTGTTCTATTCTATGAAAGCTGAGTCTAAGCAAGAGAAATAAGAATCCTGATTCAAAGGACAAGGAACCATCAATTCTATAATACATCAGGACTATAATGGATTTAAACTTAAGGATATAATTAAATATAGTCTTATCATGCTGAATAATAATTATGAGTATTGTTTTCATTATTTGTTTTACAAAAAACACAATTACACTCCTATTTTGTTATTTTCATAAGAACACCAGTCATTAAGAGTTGAGTGGCATATGCATTTAATAATAATAATACATTATTCACATTCCGAATTACAGTATCATTCAGTTGAATGTATTATAACTGTGCCTCTGTAACTAGATAACAACAGGAGAGGAAAATGGAGAAAGCAGTCTGAACACTTGAAAAGTCAATGTCCTACAATTTGTACCTTGAGCTATTTTTGTGTAGTAGGGATTTATTTTAATCTTATCTTTAGTTTGACATTATTTCCATTCTATTTTATAAAGCTGGGATCCCCCCCCCCCCCCCCCCCGCTTACATATCCAGCTTGGAAGCTGAAAATTACAGATCAAGATGAAGGAAACAGATAGATAATTTGTACTGTTTTTAAACAGAGGCCTGTGAAAACTTCTAAGTAAATGTTGCTTGTCTTATCTTATAATTTGTTTTATGTTCTTTCTCTACTATGAAGGACTTATACCTTTGCTTGAGAAGAATTGCTTATAAGAGATTTTTCCTTTCCTTGAAGTGACTAAACAATATAAATTCAGTACACTACAGTGCTTTTCTTATAATTTCTTCGATGTATTTACCTATTAAATTCAAATAAAGTACACTGAAACTTGTTTTTTTTTAAAGTGAAGAAATAAATTTTAGTGAAATTTCCCTCAGTACAAGATTTGTGCACTTACCTAGAATGACTTCTCTTTTTAATCGTTTAATCACATCTCCACACAACTTCCATCTCCTTGGCTTTCTCAGTTCAGTATCAAAGGAAATCATGGAAGAATTCCTACAATGCATCTTTTTCCATATTGGAAATATAGATAACAATTGGGAGATTGCAGAATTAAGGCTACTTGCATGTCCATTCAATTCCAAAACAACAATAGAAGAATTATTTGACTTATATTCTAAGTTTGTTATTTATTTTACAATGTTCTTTCATCTTATCTTCTCCACAACAGCTTATAAAATGTATTTTGCTGAGGCAGATTTCTGTCCAAAGTCACCCAACTTGCTTCTAAGATTAAGGGGAAATTAGAACTTGGTCTCATATTCAACTGGTTCTTTTCCATATTGCAATAATAAAGGAAAAGTGAAATCTGTCTCCACAAAAATAAATACTTTTTTTAAAAAGTAAAAATGCCAGGAGAAGAGAAAAAGTTGAGCCCTTGTTCACAGGTTAAGGCAACTTTTCAGAACTTGAAGAACAGATTTTATAAAAGCAGGCTGTGTCAGATATATTGACTAGAAGGCACTAACAGATAGAATAGCTATTATAGTAGCAAGACACACCCTATTAGACTCAGGACTCTTTTCATTCAAGACACTCAAGCTGATGTAAAATGTGATCCCAAGAGTTGTCCCACTGTTTTAGGGGGTCCCAGTGAACAAAAACAATGGAAGAAAAAGATCCACTTATACAGGTTATGTTGAAAATTGAAAGTCTGCACATAGACAAGGATTCATGACTTCTGATCTAAGCAATGTCTGGAGAGGTAGGATTGCAAGAAAATGTAGATTGCACATGAAAGGAATTGTAAGAATAGGCAAAACCTAGTGACTGGTTAATGGTCTCTCTAAAGGAAAGTCTTGCAGATACAACACTTTTGGGGTGACTGCTGCTTTCACAGTTCTGTGTCTTCTGCAACTTCCTCCTCCTCTTTTAAAGAAAATCAAATCTGGACTTATACCCATTAGTGATCCTTGATTCATTGCAATCAATTGGGCATGCTTTAGCAAAACTGGCCATTTGTATTTCTTTTGCTGCTACACATTGCAGGGAGGAAGATCAAAGGGACCCCACATTTTCAAACACTATGCAAAGGCCAGGTGATAAGGTACAGACCCAAATGCAGGGAGGAAGAAAAATAAATCCTATGCTTATTGTCATTTCAGGGCAGCTGGCCCAAACCACTGGTACCTTATAGGCAGGTCTACATCAATAAGGAGGCACTTTCAGGCCTAGGGAGGAAATGTCTTGAATGTGATAAGAAACATTGACTGTCATTTAGCCAACACATAAAGGACATTGGAAAGTGGTTTGAAGTAAGGTAGGTAGCCATTGTAGCATCAAGAGTCACCCCTACATATGTGCAAATGCTCATATACACAGGCAGTTCATTCATACTTTGCAACTGACCTGTTTGCCCAAAATGGGCTCGTGGCAATTCTTTGTTCTTTCCTCACTTGTCCCCTGTTATAATCTTAGAAGTTTGTGGTATCTTAAAACCCACGTGCATCTATACATATGAAAGTGACAACTACTGTATCTAACACCAGTGGCTCCCGACAAGCTATTGCAGCTGCTATGGTTACAACAGAAGACTGAATTTCTTTTCTGCAACATCTCTACCTGCCTGGATGAAGTCTTTCATCTGACAGGCAGTATAACCTCATCCTTATTCCAAAGCAGTTTTATAGTTTTTCATCTCTGTGAAAGCGCAAGAGGAGAAGTATACTTTTGGTCTGTTGGGCATCTTTGTATTAAAGTCTGTAACACAGAGATGCTGACTTGCTCTTTTCTCTTTAGCAGTTTATGGAGAAGTTAGAGAGAAGAATGGGCAGAGATCACTGTCCCAGGCAACTGGAACTTAAGGCACTATGACCTCCCACTGTGGAGACTGCAATCAGTTTTACTATAATTTGAAAGATTCTATGAGAGAACAGTGAAAAGCACAAATTAGGTAATTAGCTTTAAGAAGAGTTATCTGATGTTGCTATGGTACTGGCCTGCTTACTTGTTAATGACAACAGTGTGAGCTGCTGGTGATCTTTTCTAAAAAAGAAAAAGCTGGAAAATCTGATTTTCTACACAACAGAACTCCTTGACCAGCTGCAATCAAAAGGGTGCCTTTATCTTTGAGTGTTGTGCTGAGAGTATCAAACTCAATTATGATGGGGGGCACAAATCAGAGAAGAATGACAACACCCCACATCTTCCACCCACCCACCCCCCAAATTCTTCCACAGGTTCTCAACAGCTGCTATTACTTGCGGAACGATCCAGTCATTGTATTGGTCTCTGTATTTTAATCAGTTATATTCTGAACTCAATAGATATAGATAAAACTGGATAAATGGAGGAACTTTGTGTACTCTGTTCGCAAAAAGAAGCAGGAGGAAGGATGAATTTGAACTTCCTTGTTTTGTATGGTTTGACGTACACAGTATTTTGCTTTCAGTCACAGCTTTCTCTCAAGGCCCACACAGCTAGGCACAACCAAGAAAGCAAGAAATACATATATTAAGATATTTTTAATACTTGACTGACTATGGAATCTTAGAATCTTGTAAAAGGAATTTCCACATTTCATTTACAATAATTAAAGCAGAGTCTCTTGAATACTTTGCCATGTTTCTAAGAATTCCCCTCACCTTGGCTGAGTAACCTTCAGTGAGGTGAGTTATCGGCTGATTCACAGGTTGCTACCTCTTCCATTTCTTTCTCAGTCTCCTGCCAAACTCTCACATGTAATTTGATAGACTGATTTGAAAAAAAAAGTATGAGGAGAAGTTGTGAATGCCCCAACCCTGGAAGTCTTTAAAAAGATGTTGGATAGGCATTTGTCTGAAACGGCATAGGGCTTCCTGCCTAGGCAGGGGGTTGGACTAGAAGACCTCCAAGGTCCCTTCCATCTCTGCTATTGTATTGTATTGTAAGTTTGCTTGATTTGTCAATTATAAAGCAAGGAAAGATCTAGAAAATTTGTAATACCATAGAGCTATAAAATATGAATGCTTGCAAATATTTACAGATCAAGCAACAAATGTCATGGAGTATTATTATTTTTTTATTTTTTATTTTTCTACTGTGTGATTTGTTTGCATCTTATGTAAAAAAAAAGGAGGGAGAAAAGTTCTAATAACCAAAATGAGTGCCACTTCATTGGCTCTCTTTAAACTCTTATTTTAATACACTTGACCGAAATGCAACCTGTATTCACTTTCATTTTAATGGGAGTTCCTGCTATTCTAAGCTATTCAAAATTAAATGTTTAATCTAACAACATTGTTTCTTTTACATAATAAATGTTGGCAATAGACTGCTGATCAGCAAATGTGCTGTAAAATTGACCCTAGAACAGCTGAGGAGTAAGGTTTTTTAATGTTTTAAACTTTTCCCTTTGTGACAATAATTTTGGATGGAAAGATGGTTTATACTGCCATGAATTTAAAAGTATGTGTTATAACAATTCCTTAAAATGATTATAAGGTTAGGTTGTAAGCCTTGGTAATGCAGTCCTAAATAATGATTCCTCCAAAGTAAATACAATAAAATGTTCAGGCTTATTATCAGACAAGTACTCAGCCCTCGAATACTTATCTAATACTCAGATAAATACTTCATTAATTAATGCAGGGGTGGTTTTCTCTATGGACTACAAACTGAAGAATCTGCAGTTTATACAATGAAATAACTTTCTTCTTTTTATAATATGTCAATTTCCAAAGATTACTGTAAAGATTAACCATTTGATTAAATTTCCTGATTTGCATCTTAGTATTTGACAACAGCAGCTGAAATTATTTGCATCATTTTTTTAAAAAAAATTAAAACATTTGAGCATTTAAAATATCCAGTTGAAGAAGAGTTTACCTGAAAATAAATAAATGATATAAACTACCAATAAAGAAAAATGTTTTTAGCCCAGGTTTGAAATGAAGTATCCTTGGGGCACTCTGATTTTGGTTGTTTTCTTGCAGACATTTTAATACCCAACATACACAATGAAAATCCTTTTCCCTATTTGTTCATTTCTTCATGGGAATAGAGCAGTTTCATTATTCATGTCTTACTTCAGAGCTAAGCAACAGCATCAGGAAACTCTTCTTTTTTCTAAATACTAATAGACCCTGCCATATCTATGACTATCATTGATGAATATTGATATGGCATACTAAATGGTTAATTACAAATTCTATTCTGTATTCATAATTAAAGTTTGGCATCTAAGATGTGTTTTGTCTCCCAGCATTTTTTCATAATTTTTTCAAAGCTAGGCCTGGCATAGCTGCTACAACCATGTTTTATTAGATTTGGGTTTTAAATTAACTATTTCCTTTTTAGCACGGGTTAAATTGTTTAATAGTAGTTTTAAAGTTTGTAGAATTTGTATTATTTGTATTGTTGGATTTTAAGTTCCTGTGCGCCGCCCTGAGTCCCTTTTTGGGAGATAGGGCGGGATAGAAATTTAATTTAATAAATATATAATATCTATTCTATTCAAATTATATAAAAGTTGCCTTCAAATGTTTATATAGTGGTTTAAATTACAATAAAGTGGATTTTGATGGTACCTCATACAATTTTCTTAATTGTATGAGCTGTTCAGTAATGGAACTAAATGCCTTGCAAAATGATGAACTTTCCTACACTGAAGTTCTTTAATGACAGGTGGATAGTCAACATGCATTGGCAGGGGATTTTTTTTAGTGGTGGAATGCTGGCAATGGGTTGAGGTAGATGATCTCCAAGATATCTTCCAAACCCAACATTCTATGATTCATGATGAGGAAAAGCAGACTATAAATATAAAAATGAAATAATCTGAAATATTTACTCAAATCAGTTATTCCCAATTTACTATTTATATTTTGCAATGTACTGATTAAATATTGGACCGGGATGCCCTTCACACAGTCACTCATGCGCTTGTGACATCCCGCCTAGACTACTACAATGCTCTCTACATGGGGCTTCCCTTGAGGTGCACCCGAAGACTGCAACTAGTCCAGAATGCGGCCGCGCGGGCAATTCTGGGAGCCTCTAGGCATTCCCACGTGACACCGCTCCTGCGCGAGCTGCATTGGCTGCCTGTGGTCTTTCGGGTGCGCTTCAAGGTGTTGATCACCATCTTCAAAGCGCTCCATGGCATGGGACCTAGTTATCTGCGAGGTCGCATCCTGCCCCACACATCCCTTCGACCGATTCGCTCCCACAGAAAGGGACTTCTCCGGGTCCACTAGGCAATGCCAGTGGGTGATGCCCAGGGGAAGGGCCTTCTCTGTGGTGGGCCCAACTCTGTGGAATGACCTACCCCTCAAACTCAGAACAACCACGGACCTCCGCTCCTTCCGCCAAAAGCTAAAGACCCACTTCTTCCATCAGGCTGGCCTGGCCTAATCTACCTCCCTAGCCTTTAGTCTGAATATTTAAACTGTTTTAATTGGGTTTTTAAAGGGTTTAGTTTTTAAGGATTTTAGGTTTTTAGCACAGGGTTATAGTTGGTTTAATTCGATTTTATATATTTATAATGGTTCTATGTTTGCATGCTTTTTAATTTCCTGTTCACCGCCCCGAGTCCCTTTGGGGAGAGGAAGTGGTCTACAGATTAAACTGATTGATTGATTGATTGATTGATTGATTGATTGATTGATTGAATTCAATGCTGTATTCAAGAGTTATTCTCTCTCCAACAGTTCCAATTTTAAATTTCTGAATCAGGAAATCATCCTCATATTAGTTAGTGAGTTGATTTGGTTGCTCATTTATTACTTTAAAATAATGACTAGCTTTATTATCACAGTGAATGCACTGAAACTGCAGGCAGGAAAAGATTTGAATGGTTGATTGAAAAAAATAGGCTCACTGTTTGACTACTTTGTATTTCTCAACTTAATGAGAAAATGCTAAGTATGTTCTTCTCAGGCTCTCAAAAGGGGAAGGTTGGATAACTCAGTCAAGAGCACTTCTCTGATCACTACATATTCATGATATTTGAAGTGAAGTCTGCCTATCATTTCCTTTAGCCATTTTGGTGCTTTAAGCTGAAAACAGATCATTTCGTCACATTTTTCACTTTATAACAGGGAAGTCTTCCCAATAACAACAGTAGATATACATTTGTAATAATATATCTTTGCTTCATTATTGCAGCTTTTTTAAAAATGAAATAAAAACACAATGGGACAATTTTAGATCACTTTCATGGCCCTTTATTGGCAGTCCCAAGGAAAGAAAGAACATTCTGGGTGAATGACAATCACCATAACCATAAACCCAGACATGCTAGATACAGGGGTTTAGGGTTAGTATCAGGCTCAAGGTCAGGGTACCTAACTTTATGACCTTTTATAATTTTTAATCCTATGTTTCTTAAAGACTTTATTGAGCAATATGTCTAATTAAATGTTACTTGGTGGCCATCTATAGTTTTAAAATAAAAACAAACAAAAAGCCATCATAATAATGTTAATACAGATTAACAGATTAACATAGTTGGAAGGGACTTTGTAGGTCATCTAGTCCAATCCCCTCCCCCTGCCCATGCAGAAGACCCTACACCATTTCTGACAGTCCAGTCTCTTCTTGAAAGCTTCCAGTGAAGAAGCTCCAACAACTTAAACCGTACATACAACTCAGTGGTGGGTTTCAAATTGTTTTAGAACCTACTCTGTAGGTGTGGCCTATTTTGTGGGCGTGGCTTGGCAGTCATGTGACATGGTGGGAGTGGCCACCTTTTAAAATGTGGTGAAACTCATTTAACAACGCTCTTGCTTAGCAACCAAAATTTTGGACTCAATTGTGATGATAAATTCATTCTTTCTTTCTTTCTTTCTTTCTTTCTTTCTTCCTTCCTTCCTTCCTTCCTTTCCTTTCCTTTCCTTTCCTTCCCGTTGGGTCACTGGCAGCGGCGGGCCAGGTACGCCGGTGGAACCCCCTCTCACCGGTTCTCTAAATTTCACCAACCGGCTCTCACGAGTAGGTGCGAGCCTGCAGAAACCCACCACTGATACAACTGCTCTCCAACAGAATTGAGACAAGAACTTCATGGCACTGGCTTTCAGTGGCTGATGGGCTTTGCATCCCTTTTTAAATAAAATTATTGCATCCAGAAAAAGTAACCAGAATATTTGCATTACTTTAGAGATTTGATGTTGCTTGGATTCCCACCTGCTCATATGCATAAATCACAGCATAATTATATTCATTCTACTTTGAGGGTGAGAGGGAAACTCAAAATCATTTAACCTAACTAAATGCTGTGTGTATCTGTACTTATGTCTTATTTGTCAATCTGAAGAGGGGGGAGTTGCAGCTATATATCAAACCAATTACATATGCAAGATATGTTTACGTTATTGTCACTTCATGGTTGAAAGTAAATGTGTTTCTTTAGGAAAGCTGAAAGTGAGTATTGCTTTAGGGTTTGATGTCAAAATAGGCAGCAATGCAGATAGTTGTTATTGTATACTGCTGCTGTCTACATATATTATAGCCTGAATAGCTAATGAAAACAAGTGAAAGGCATAAAACTATATTGAAGGAAAGAAAACACATCAAAAAGGAAGTAGAAGCTACATTGGGAGTGAGGCGTGCAGGAAGTAAATAGATTTAAAACTGGAGTAGAAGTGAGAGGTGGACTTCTGCTTCCCATTTCTTCACAAAAATAGGAGATCACATAACCTTATGTCAGTCCAGAGTTACAGATTAGCTTGGAGGATTTCATTTTGGTCAGTGATCAGCTGAAAGTCGAAGCTGAAGAAAATTTCCCTGCTTATTTTGTTTAATTTGGTGGGGTGGAGGATGAATTGGTAATGAACAATTAAAGCAGTGGTTTTTTTAGGTTTGGTTGTCATCCAAAACATACACCACTTTTCTACCATTTTATTATATCAAACCCAATTTTTTGTAGCCCTTTAAAAATGTAGTAACTAAAATGTTTCTGAGAGAAAGCTATCAACTCCTCCCTCTGAAAACCATGATGCCACCTCTCCTAAACATCACCATTTGTTCTTTTCCTGATGTTTTGTTCCACCATGTTAGAATTTTGCCCCTTTGTAGTGCTCCTCTTAGCAACCGATGTCTTTTAAAATAAGTTTTGAAGCAACCCAAATCAACAAATACCTGCTGACAGTAAACCAACATTTTACATTGTGAACAATTTTGTTATGACTGGTTCTGTCACACACAAATACTTTTAAATACCTTGAAATAGTTTAGGGTGTTGAAAAAGTTGAATTTATATAGGATAACAATATTTTTGTGGCCATGGACTTGTCAGGCAGAAGTATATAATAGTTTTTAAATTAATATATATGTGGACAGAATTATTTGTGATTATATGTAAAATATTATTTGCACTGCATATTCATATATAATAACATTACATTAAATTAATATTTTAAAAACATTAATTACATTAATTGATTTTAACAGCTAACATTTTATCATTAAGTACTGGAAATATTGGACTCTAATATACATAGAAAGGATTTATGAAGTATGGCTGATTGATTGTTATAGTCAATTAAACTGTTTGATTAAAGAATTATACATTTCAAGATCTGGAAACATGTTTTAATGTGCAGGTACAGAAGTTTTATATCCATAAATGCAAATCACAATATTTAGTAACTGAAGGCATGATAATGTTGATTCTCCAAGAAAGTGTCGTCTTTACTTACCTTTTCCTCCCAAAAATAAGACTTCCTCAGATAATAAGCCCTAGCGGGGTTTTGAGCACATGCACTAAAATAAGACCTCCCCTGAAAATAAACCCTCTCCAAAAATATTGTAACATAGCAGCAGCCGTGAAATGACCACACTCACCGCCTCCTGCTCCTCAAAAATAATAAGACCTCCCCAAAAATAAGGCCAAGTGCTTATTGGGGGGAGGGAAATAAGACCCTGTCTTATTTTCGGGAAAGATACAGTAGAATAATCTTTTTTAACATATTTCCTTTTTTAAGTATTACAAGTTACAGATAATCCAATATTCAGTTTTGGTAGCTAAAAGACATTTTGATGGGGATTATAGGGATTACAGATACATGGGGGGAAAAACAAGTTTGGAGAAGGCTGGTCTACTTGGATTATAATTCCTTTTTGTTATCTGATAAATTAAATTGCTAGATTGAATATGTAAGGGATCCTTCGTATAATAATTTCTTATTTGTATGTTCTAAAACAACAGATGGTAAATGAATTTTGCTTTTATTTAATATTGACTTCTTGTTTAGATCATTCAGTTCTTCCCATGTGTCAGTGTGTCTCCATCAGCATGTCATGTAACATCCCACAGCATTCAGTCTGATTGATTTTTCTTCTAAAGAAGTCAATAGTACCTCACAGAACATGTCTCTTTCCCAGTCTGTACAACACAAGGAAAGAAAATTTTGCCTGAACAATTTCTATACAAAAGAAAGATTTCATATGTCTGGGTTCTAATAACATTGTGATACAATGGTGTTAATCCAACTTCTATCACTTGTGTAATATGAAGGCACTACTCCAGTTTATTTCTTAAGATGGGAAAGCTGCATTTTTTTTCCTGAACAATATCTTCTAGCAACGCTAATTATTCTTCCATTTCCTGTTTTTTAAAGTAGAGTTTGCTTTTATCTTTTTTGCTCTAGACATAAACCTCTGGCACAGTTTTACATTTGAAAGTAGTAGCCACAAATAAAGCATTTACCTTGAACACACACACACACACTTCTCTGAACTAAATTGATCAGTGGAATTGATAAATATTATTGTACTTTCCCTATCACAGTATTTTACCAGACAGTTTGCATAGATAAATCCAAGACACAACTCTTTTCTGCTACAGTTATAATTCATTTGTAGCTACAGTTGTTATACTATTTCCCTTTTCTTTTCTTTTTCCAGGAGACCAATAAAGGCACAGGCTTCACTTGGCTTAATTGTGATCAATATTATTTGTTCCTACAATGTTCCTCCAAAATTATCGAATATCAATAGGAAACGCATTCTTTACTCAATGTACTTTGCTTACATTGACTCCTTCCAAGCAATCATATTTTTTTTCTTCATCTATAACATAGCCTGAATTCAGAGCGGCTATATCCATTAGGTAACAACTAATTTAGATATATTTATCAAGTGTATATGGTTGCCCATCTCAAAAGAAGTTACTCAGGATAATATACAATAATTAAAAAAATATTTTAAAAACAATAATTATTAAAATATAAAAAAGTCATTGTTAAAAATATACAACCCCCCCAAAAAAAGAAAAATGCTACTCACAATGATGGCATCATCTAAGAATATCAGTGGTCCTCTCAGACCCTCAAGCCTCATGAAAAGTCACATTCTTAAGGGATTTACAAAACAGTAATGGAGCCAATCTTATTTCAGGGCGATAATGTTCCATATATTGGGCTCTACAGAGAAGGACTATTGTGTGGGACTTACCCAGAGGCGATGTTCTGCCAGTTCGCCACACTTCGGGCAAACTGGTAGTGGTGGCGGTGGGAGACTCCACCCACCCACCCAAATATCATCAAAGATGTTCTGCACATGTGCAGAAGTGCTGCATGTGTGCTCCTGGTTCTGAACCGTTAGCAAAGATTAGAGCATTTAATGCCTGGACCTACCTGATGTACATTCCTATTTTAGGGTACCCACATCATGGCATCTTTGCTGGATCTACTGATAATAACTCATCCTATGGAGATGAATGATCTCACCCAATGGTTTCATGTAGATGGTGAGTAGAAGAGAAGAGAACACCAAATATATTGGGCGCTGAGGGCAGAACCTTTCTTCCTCAGTTATCAATTGGAATTGATCCCAGAGAAAGGAAGTGAACCATCACAATATTGTGTCTTTCACTTCAATAATCTGAGCCAATTCAGAAGGCTAGAAAGACCCTTCTCAGGTCAAGTAGGACAAAAATGGATGCATAATACTCATTCTGCCCTCGCCAGAGATCATTAAAAAGCAGAATCAATTTCTATCCTGTACTTGAATCTTGACTGAAAGGGATCCATATAGTTTGCTTGTTCCAAAGTATTTATTTATTTATTTATTTTTCACATTTATATACCACCCTGAGTCACAGTGAGTAATAAAATACTATAACACTAAATGCAGTAGAAATATATTAAAAAGTAGCTATACCCGGCCACGCGTTGCTGTGGCCCAGTCTGGTTAAATGGCCAACCAATCTGTGTGTAGATCTACACCTGCACACATACACACAACCACCATATAAGCCCCAACCTACCTACCTACTGTATTTCTTTCTTTCTCCCTCTACCTACCTACCTATCTACCTACTGTATTTCCTCCTTTTCTCTATTCCTCTACCTACCTACCTACCTACCTACCTACCTATCTACTGTATTTCTCGCTATCTATCTATACACCTACCTACCTACCTATGGTATTTCTCCCTCTCTGTCTATCCCTCTACCTACCTACCTACCTACCACATTTCTCCCTCTCTATCTATCCCCCATCTACCTACCTGCCTACCTACTGTATTTCCCCCTCTCTATCCCTCTACCTACCTACCTACCGTATTTCTCACTATCTATCTATACACCTACCTACCTACCTACGGTATTTTTCCCTCTCTGTCTATCCCTCTACTTACCTACCTATTGTATTTCTTGCTTTCTCCCTCTACCTATCTACCTACCTGCCTACCTACCTACTGTATTTCTCCCTCTCTATCTATTCCCCTATCCACTTACCTGCCTACCTACTGTATTTCTCCCTATCTATCTATCCATCCCCCTACCTACGTACCTACCTATCTACTATATTTCTTCCTTTCTCCCTCTACCTACTTACCTACCTACCTACCTACCTACCGTCTTTCTTTCTTTCTTTCTTTCTTTCTTTCTTTCTTTCTTTCTTTCTTTCTTTCTTTCTTTCTACCTACCTACCTACCTACCTACCTACCTACCTACCTACCTACCTTATTTCTCCCTCTCTATCTATCCCTTGGGGGTCATCTAGTCCAACTCCCTGCTAGGCAGGAAGCCCTATACCCATGATGGTGAACCTATGGCACGGGTTCCACAGGTGGCACACGGAACCATTTCTTAGGCCACGCGAGGCATTGCCCTGTCAGGTTTAGTTTGTATGTGTGCCCTGCCTTTTGAGGCCATTTTTTGCCCTCTGGAGATGGGGGAAGGCTGTTTTCACCCTCTCCAGGCTCCTATAAACCCTCTGGAGCCTGGGGATGACGTAAAAAGCATGCCAAATGCAGGGGGTCATGCACATAGCATTATGGATGTGGCACACCTGTGCACATCGCCCCTGCACTCCCCCTGCTATTGGTACGTGAGCCAAAAAAGGTTAGCCATCACTGCCCTATACCATTTCAGACTAATCTTCTTGAAGACTTCCAGTGTTGGGGCATTCACAACTTCTGGAGGCAAGCTGTTTCACTGATTAATTGTTCTAACTGTCAGGAAATTTCTCCTCAGTTCCAAGTTGATTCTCTCCTTGATTAGTTTCCACCCATTGCTTCTTGTTCTGCCCTCAGGTGCTTTGGAGAATAGCTTGACTCCTTCTTCTTTGTGGCAACCCCTGAGATATTGGAAGGCTGCTATCCTGTCTCCCCTAGTCCCTCTTTTATTAAACTGTATTTCTCCCTGTCTCTCTATTCCCCTATCTACCTACCTACTGTAATATAATAGCAGAGTTGGAAGGAACCTTGGAGGTCATCTAGTCCAACCCCGCTGCTCAAGCAGGAGACCCTATGCCATGTCACACAAATGATTTTCCAGTCTCTTCTTAAAAACACATCCAGTGTTGGGGCATCCATAACTTCTGGTGACAAGATGTTCCACTGGTTAATAGTTCTCACTGCCAGGAAATTTCCCCTCAGTTCTAGGTTGCTTCTCTCCTTGATTAGTTTCCACCCATTGCTTCTTGTTCTGCCCTCAGGTGCCTTGGTGAATAGCTTGACTCCCTCTTCTTTGTGGCAACCCCTGAGATATTGGAAGGCTGCTATCATGTCTTCCCTAGTCCCTCTTTTATTAAACTGTATTTGCTGTCAGATGGGTGATTCTTTGTTACAGTTTGGTTCAGTTCGTATTAAACAGTTTAAAGCAGCTGCCTGCCTCCATGTTTTTAACTCAGAGAACAATATTGAGCAGTATTTCTCTGCCACAGAGAAGGCTCTCCCCCTAGAAGTCACCAGCCGGCATTGTCTGGCAGACGGCACCCTAAGGAGGCCCTCCCTGTGGGAGCAGACAGGTCGAAGGGAGGTATGTGGTAGGAGGCGGTCCCGCAAATAACCAGGTCCCTTGCCAAAGTCCTCTGAAAATGTTAAGAAAAAAAAAGTTCAGTTGTTCCACACTATATAAATACAACATTGGCTCTGTAGAGTTTCGTATTCAAGGCTTCAAGGTTGGTTCCATGCAAGGAAAACAGGCTAAGATCTTTTAAGATGCTGATTATTATTTATAAATTTCTATATGGCTTTGACCTTGGGCATCTTTGGAAATACTTTTACAGATAAAATATGCATACTTAAATTGAGAAGCAGGCATTCTGTTTGTGGGCTCTTCTTTCCATGGAACGATCTTCCCCTAAAAGCAAGTATAATCCCATTTTTTGTGTTTGTGCTGGCTCTTTGGCTTTGAAATGGAGATGAGCAGTACCCCCTAGAGTCAGGAATGACTAGCACATATGTGCAAGGGGAATCTTTACCTTTACCTATGCATACTGTACTATACAGTACTATATTATACAATACTATGCTTTACTATACTGAAGTGATATACTATATTTACTGTAAGATGGTAATCTTCTGTTATTTTACTAATACTATATTTTACTCCTTTTACTTCTACTTTTGAATTGATTGTAAAGTTCTTTGTTTTATGTTGATCTGCAACTGAAATAAAAATAAATTATAAGTAAACTGCATGTTGTCTAAACCACAATCACTTCCCATTCTACCTGTTCCACAGAGTTAAAAAAAATAGCATGAAATTCTATAACATCACTTTTCAGTGTGCCACATTTCCCTCCAGTGTCTAATTCAAGCATTGTCTGTGAAGTGGCAGCATACATCATAAAACAGTTGCACAGGGAGGCAAAGAAATCCTGTTTAGAATTTTTAATAAACTGTTTTCTTATAAGCTGTACTCGAAACAATAAAAAACAGTAAAAATATTATTTATAGTGCCAAAGAGATATAAACAGGTTTGTCATAAATAAGCATAATCTTTATTGTCATTGTACTTAAATACAACAAAATTGATTGTTATGTTAGGAAATTAAAAAATAAACCCAGAGAAATCAAAAGTTTGGAGGAATATTTTCAATGTGTGTCTTTGTTTAATGTTTAAATGTAAGGTGTCTTCTTTGATACTGTGAGTGACTATTGAAAGTGACAGAAAACTGAATTTTGCTGCAACAATGAGATCAAACAAGGGCACAGAAAAATCAGGGAAGAGGTTATCTGCTTCCAAAAATATATAATGATATAAATATTTGACAGATAAACATTTTATGACCTGAAAATATAAGCTTATTAAATATTTTATGTTTTGTGCCAGTTCATCTGACTATAAAACAAAAGTTATTAGGTTAATAGCTAGAATTCAAGGAAATATTTAAACTTCCTAATGGACCTGTACATCCTTTCCCGCTTATTCATCTGAGATCAACTATGCTATGTCCATTTCTTTGAAAATTCTTACCAGATCTCAAGCAAGATTTAATATAAAGGAGTCCAGTTTTGAAAATCTACTTTTAAGTGTATAAAGTGACTTATTTCATATCCTTTTTACAAAACCAATGTGGTGCAAGTGAAAATTCAAAGACAAATATATGGTAATGTGAAATGGTAGTTAAACCTTACTTTTCTTCCAAGGTAAACTGTGGGATCTATCTGGGCTGTAATCTGGGCTGGTCTTTGAAATATTAAGTAGAATTAGATCCTTGAATGGAAGGCCATAAAGAAATCCCCAGGCTATAGATTAAAAAGTTGAAAAATATGTTGAAAGACAAGGGCAAATAAAATCTCTATTGATAACAGTCATTAGGAGATAAGCTTAACTTAAATGCCTGGCTCTTTGTTCTCGTATCATAGTGTTCAGAAGGACTAAGATATTCTCAAGAACCATACAAGAGCATTCTTTTATTTATATAAGTTTTCATGAATTTCCAGGTATCCTAGGAAATTATTTAAAGTATAAAATAGTTAAATAAACTAAAAGAATTGATTTTTTATCCCAAATAACATTCTTAAATTTGAAATATTGTATAGATTCATTGAGAATTTAGTAATGGGGTGAGTCTAATCTGCATGGGAAGGGTACTTAAAATCAAGATCATCTTTTAAAGGAAATATGGTATATAGCTGCAGTTATTTTATATATAATAATTAAGGCAATGGCAGGGAAGTACTATACAAAATCTTTTTCAGCATATAGTAGCTCCTTTTAATTCTAATGAACTCACCTAAATACTTATTTGTTCTCGTTCGCCACTGCCCTCCTTCATCAAATCATCTGAATCCTGTTTATATCATTTCAACCTAGGAAACTTGCAATCATAAAACTGTTAACTTGGATTAGTTGCTTGTAGAGTATTTGCTTTGAAGTTGCACATAGATGAACAGATGGCAAGCAATTCTACACCCACAGCATTAATAAAGTGCTGTCATTTCAGATCAAGGCTACAATTTGTGAATACCAGAAGACAAAATCCATTTTCTCCAGAATAGGACATCTCAACATTAGGCTTAATCATAAAATGATTAATGGTTAAATAAAAAAAGTTTGAAAAGTTAATTGTTTAATCTCTGTGTGTATATGTGTGTGTAATTTAGAAAGCCAGGTCCAGAAGTAAGTAGAGTCTAATAGGGGCATAATCCAACTAAAGTCAAGCATATTTATTCTATTGCATTAAGGGGGCATAGTTAAACCTATAGAAATGTACGCAAATTGAAATCACCATATCTTAAACATAATTTATTTGGGCTAATCACATCATGTTTATTCCTGGCTTTACAAAGAATTAATTTCACTATAGAATATTTCAAAAGTAGAGGAGGGTAAAGCTACAGAAAGATGTACAGTTTGTGAAATTCACTAGCATTGTTATAAATTATTTTTCCATTAGTTGAAAGGAAAATGGTGGGAAGTTACACTGAATCACAACTAAAATATTTTCATTTTTGAAATGTGGTAAGTGGTTTCCGGCACTGAAAAATCAAAGTGATCTGGTTAAGTGCCACTACTAACTTCACTTCGATTATTTCAGAAAGCATAGTTATATAGAAAAAGTTTGAAACCCAGGATCCATGGAAGTGGGGTTCAGCATTATGATGCCTGTGTTAATTGTTTTTGGTTTTGTTTTTCTTTTCTCTGCGGGATCGGATCCTGCCTCATACATCCTCACGGCCGATTCGCTCCCACAGAGAGGGACTTCTCCGGGTGCCGTCCACTAGACAGTGTCAGCGGGCGACACCCAGGGGAAGGGCTCTCTCTGTGGCGGGCCCGGCCCTCTGGAACGCCCTTCCCCCCGATATTAGGACGACCACGGACTTCCGCTCCTTCCGTCTTAAATTAAAAACTTACTTTTTCCGTCTGGCCGGCCTGGGATAGTCCCCCTGTCTAGGGTTTTTACTGGGTAAATTTTAGTTTAGTTAGTTAAATGGGATTTTAGCACAGGCTGTGTTTAATTTGCTTTTAATTGTTTGTATATTTATTGATGTTTGTATGTTTTTTACTGTTTTTATTCTACCTGTGCACCGCCCCGAGTCCCCATGGGGAGAGGGTGCGGTTTATAAGTATTAAATGATGATGATGATGATGATGAAATGTTGAAATGGTTTACATTTTGTTTTTAAGCATTGTTAGTTGCCAGGGTCATGCATTTGAGATAGGCAGCATTATAACTCGAATAAACAAACAAATTTAATGAAAGACAAACTTTATGCCTGATTTTTTTTATCGATGTGTTATAAATGTTATAAATATGTATTCTTACTAAATTATTTCACAAATGCAGCAAGTGATAAGATTAAATATTCACAGTGATCACACTCTTGCATCTAGGCTTTATGAGGAACAAAAATTGATTTATTAAAAACTACAGCTCCTTTACATAGATGGTCATTGAGAAGGTTCAAGGACAATCACTGTTAATGCCATTTTCCATTTTGAGAACACTCAGCAATCCAGTTTCTTTTCATAAATTAGGATAATTTGTCCTCTTCAGACTTCAGGTTGGAGGACTGTGTACAGTATTGCTGGCTCAGGGAGCAGGTGTGAAGATAAGGAGATCACCAAGTATTTTTTATTTAAATAGCAGTAGCACGTACATATATATATATATATATATATATATCTTCACAATGCTTTACAGCTGTCTCTAAGCAGTTTACAGGGCCAGTATACTACCCCCAACAATCTGGGTCCTCATTTTAGTGACATTGGAAGGTTGGAAGCCTGAATCAACCTTGAGCTGCTCAGAATCGAAGTTCTGGAGTAAGCAGTGAGTTAGCCCTAGCCACTGCATTCTAACCACTGCTCCACCACAACTCATATCCTTTAAATCTTACCAAATGTTTTATTTATTTAAAACACAGCTGCCCATCTTTAAACCAACTCTGAGAAACTTATAACCGATGAAATAATATATGTCCTGACAATAAGAGGTCAATTTTGGGGATGGAATTAAGAGTAGTGGGGAAAAAGAAAGAAAAATGTCAGACTTCCTCAAATTATTAAAAGCAGAAGAATCTGTGATTGAAAGGAGGAGATTGGAGAAGAAAAAAGCTGCAAGGTACAGCCATTGCCAAGGACTCAACAATAAATTGTTTTTGATGCTGAATTAACCTAACTAGTTACACAATATTAATTTTCACGCTGAGGATTCTTTTCACTTACATATCTTAGCTCTCTTTTTTTCAGAAAGCTGATACATACTCTTGAACCAATTTCATTGTAATTTTATTACAATATTATTACAATGACAATAAAGATTATTATTATTATTATTATTATTATTATTATTATTATTATTATTATTATTATTATTATTATTATTGACTTCCAGTTTCTTACTGACTCTTTTGAAATTCTATGGCAAAATTGAATGTGATTATCCCCAAAATGGCAGCTTAGCCCAGGTAGTAAGGGCTCTGGGGAAAATTAAGTAAAAAAGACTGTACTGTATTTGTTTTTCTAAAACTGTGGCTCCTTTTAAAGTTTCCAAGCTTGTGTACTTTTAATTAGCATTAAAAATCCCTAGTTGAAATTTTTGCTTCCTTATATTACCTGCTACATAGCTGTCATTCTTCACTTCAACCTTGGGCTGGACATTTGTCTTCTAAATCCTTGGTTGTATGGCCAGGCATACTATGAATCCAAAATCTAAACATGGAATTGGCTATGAAATCCGGACTACAGTGTCGGTGGAGGTATCATCACTATGTTGCTATCACTAACAACTATTGCAGGAAAGGAGATAGAATAAATCTCAGAATGATGAAAGCAATCTCACAAGCTCTTTATTTGTTATATGCACACAGCACCACAATATGTATACAAAAGAGGCAGGGATTATGTAACTTACAACAGTATAACGATTTTTTTTTCATTTTTACCCCCCCCCCCAGTCCTTATCTCACCCCACTTCCTATCCACTGCAGATGCCCCTGCTTAGAAGATCACATAGCTGATTTACTTCATGTTATAATGTATGGTTGTATATGTTACTTTGCAGCAATATATATTGCTCCTTGGAAATTGCATTTATATCTTTATTCATTATGAAATGAAAACACTAAGGAACTAAAATGGTTTATAAAGATGTTGCTTATAAAACAGAATAGCACCTAGCAAAGTCTATAAATAAATAAGGTCATTGAAGTATCTGCTAATTATTGCTTTTGTGCTGAAATATATTGCTACCATACAGAATATATAAAATGAATCTACAATAACATTTCATAAAAGTTAGTGGTCAGTTATGTTGGATAGTATCAGTAATAAAAAGTTTGGAGCCAGGGTCAGATGGTGACATTTTTCAATACTTTGCTCAGCAGTTTATCAGGTCATCATTTGTGGTCTGAAGATGAAATAGAGTGTGTTTTGGGTTTACAGAGCCTTTGAGCATCTGGTCTTGGCCATAAACTTGTGTAACCTTGTTGACTCAGTGGATATAAAATACTCAACCTAAAAAGAACAAAGGTCACTTTTGATGACTACTAACTTGGGCCCCATATCCTCAGAGTGTGTTTTCTTAATCATATTTGATGATCCTTGTACATTCTTGAGGCATAAGGTCCTTCCGAATTAATTTCCAGATGATGACCTTGGAAAGAGAGCAGGAATGAGAGAGAATTGTTTCTATTGGAAATTTATAATATCTGCAGCTGTTTATGTAATCCTTATGAATCCCCAGAATCTCAAACACAATATAAATGTTCCGTGACATTTTCTACATTTCTTCATCTTTTTATTTGCACGTTCATTTCAATGCTTTGGTAGATTCATTCCGCTGGAATTTTGTTTTGTTTTCAGTCTTTCCTCCCACTACTGATCCTGATGACTAGTAGAACATCTTAGATCAAAGTTACATAAAGTTTAAAAATGTTACATAAATTTGAGAAAATATTTTTTGTAATGAACTGGTTGGAGATGAACAGCCCTTGAATAGCTATTAGATGTCAGCAAGTGAAGTGAATTTGGAAAGGGCTGAAGCTATTAAATTGTTGTCATTCAACAGGGGGATAACCTAAATTATAGTTCACACACCATACTGCAGTTACTGTTTTGGGACTATTGACCAGTTTCATCATAGGAGCATTTCTATATTTTAAAATGTGCTGCACTGTAGCTTATAGTTAATGATGTGACAATGTCAAATTATAAAGGTGTTGGTTCTGCAGAGGTCTCTCTAATAATGTGAAGAAGAATGAAATGTTAAGCATTTGCTGTTTCTGCATGTTGGAGAGTAGTTGATTGAGGACATTGGCTCACTCACTGAGACATAAAGTTCTCCTTCAGAATCATCTTGTCCAGAATCTGCTTTTCTTCTATGCCTTTTGCTTCAGGCTGAGTGTTTTTCAAAATGGAAAAGAAAGGAGAAAAATATTAACTTCATTGGAAATTTCTACCAGTCTATTTTCTGTTCTCATCATCAAGATGCACTAAATGTCATGCAGTGTTTATTGTAAGATATTAATCCTGAATCTTTTATTTTGCTCATTCATCAGCAGAAAGCAATTATCTAAGTACTAATTTATGTATTATGAAATACAGATATGAAAGTTAAGGAGGCCCTGTCTAATCTTCAAATTCATTAAAAAATAGGTCCATTTTTCCTGATCAGCAATTGGCATTACCTAGCCATCCTTGGCTCAGAGGTTTTTACAAGCTTTGAGCTTGCTAGAATTTGGAGAAATGCTAGAATTTGAAGAATAATCTGAAAGATTGAAGGACTAAACTAAATTTAATTTAATTTAACAAACGCAGGGAAGAAGACAATGGCCAATACTTCTGTTGCTATGAAAACTGCATTTATATAGTGGAGTTCCTTCTGCATCTACTAAGATGCCCCACAGTTCTCTCTGGAATGGCATGAGAGCTTACAAGGAGAAAGGTTACAATGAGAAGGGAAAATTAGAAGAACTTTGGGTGGGTGCCTTGAGCAAATGCAAATACTTTTCTTCTTTGGCTTTAAGTCTGTGATACAAAGCTATCATGTCTGTAGTTTATATCATGACAATAATAAAGCCTTCATTATTCCTCTTTAGTTGCTCAACTCTATTATCTGTTCATTCACAATTTCTGTCTTCTCTCTTTCCCGCTCTTTTTCAGTTAGAAAAGTTAAGGGACAGATCCAGTGCCAGCTGCGTATGCTGCATTTAAAAAATTGAACAAACCAGGCTGTTATTTGTTTTCATGGTTTCTGATTGCTTGATTAACTTTTCCTATTTTTTCTGCTTCAAACTAGAGAAGCATTGTGAAGACTAAAATTGGCTTTCTATTTTATTTAGGCTTCATAGCAATCTGTCTCAACAGATTATACTTGTCTTCCAAGCCTCTCTCTCTCTCTTCAAAAATGGAGCCTCCATGGCAGTAATGGTTTGTAAGGCACCTTCCCTTTCCTTTAATGTCACTAGGGTTATTCCCTTGCTGCCAAAAAGACAGCAAGTGAAAAAAGCGATTAACTGAAATAGTTACATTACACAGAAGTAGACATAATCACACCAAATTCCAAACCATAGCCATAACTATGAGGACCAGTTTTAGGTCTTTGGGGATTATTGAATGAGGACTATCTGTATCCATGGGCTTACATTTGGGCTTACAATTGATTTGTTAATGATTAAGCAGTGTTTGCCTCACTGAATGAGGTAGTTTAGTAGTTTAGTATCTTAGTAGTTTAGTAACTTACCTTACTAAAGGTACCTTACCTTTAGTACCTTTAGTACCTTAAAATCTTCTGTTATCTTTAGATCTCAATGGCACTAGGAAGCTTCTTCTTATGTAAATCTGATGTAGATTTTTCTAGGTGGCTTGGCTGTTTCTCATCCAAGACTAAAAAGGGATACATTTTACCCCATTTTAGGATGACAGGAGACTAGTTTCATTTGGTTTCAAGCAAGCTATGATTTACCAAGACAGGATATTAAAGGTTGTTCTTTATTTGACCTCTGGAATAACAGTTCTTCCAATAAAGTTTGGAAAGGGTTCTCATTTTTTTAGAAATTTCATACTTTATTTTAGTTTCAGATGAAGATAGTTTCATTGACTGGACAGTATTTTTTTATTGCTGGAGTTATTTTATATTTTATTCTGTTTTCAGTTTTGTAAAGCCACGTCATTGTCTGTAATTGGCCATCTACAAATTCATTAATTAATCATTAAATAATATAAATAATTAAATAATCATTAATTACAAACTCTGAATTCTTCAACAACAATAATGATAATGTATAATTTAATGGAACCAACAAATCTAGGAGTGGGATTTTAAATTTTCTAATTTGTAATAATAAGCACCTGCAAACTTTCTCACATTACAGCAGTATATGACACAACTATTATGAAGAGTAAGGGTGTAAAAGAAATTCACTAACGTCTGCTATAGAACCAGAATTATGGGACATCATTACAATACAATGTACTGAGAGCATTGTCTGATTAAAAAAAACATCACCATGAAAACTGTTACCTATCAGTCTCTTTGCCTGTTTATGAGAGCCATATGTTGCAAATTTCGTTTTAATTGGCAAGCTATTTTTTGTGTCTGCCCTGCAATTCAAAACTGAAAATGAGATTCCAATTGTGGCTTATCATGCAAATTTAATCCTAACTTGCTGCTTGGACAAAAATAGCAAACAATTATTTCCCACAAAAAGTGACAACGGAAGAATTAGAGGAAGGAGAAATTGATTCAAGGATCCAAGGATCTTTAAGGAAAAGCAGAGGTTATTGGGTACCAAAACTTACAGGGTGCCAAAATCTTTTTTGAAACGTATCAGACTAAACTTATATTTCTGCTGGAACAATGAACAACTTTTGGTTTGTAATGAAAAATAATTACAAAATGTTATTAGTAGTTGGGATGATACCCCCGAATTATACTTCTAGTGAAGTAGCTATCTTTGGAGCATTTCACTATTATCAGTACACATATAATATAAATAATATACATTCAGATCTAACACGCCTGTTTTCTTTGGTTTGAGAGATGCTGCAGTTAGAATTACAGTTGCAAAATATATTAGAGTTTAAATCTAAATTTGTGCTGCATTCCATGATGTAAATAAAGCAAGATGTAAGATGAAATTTTTTTGAATCTAATTTGTAATACTGTTTTCCCCCCCAGAATTCGATAAAGAAAATTCAGTTGCCAATGTTTTAAAGCCCCCGAGCCCTTTTAAATATTCAGTACTTTTAAAAAATTGCAATGTATGGGGGGGGGGGGAATCAATTATTTTTGGCTTTAATATAACACCTAAAAGTTCCTAGGTGACAGCATTTTAATTTTTTCATATATATTTTTATTTCATAGGTTGATTCAAAATGAAATATAATGTGTAACAGTAAATGGTCTGGATTTACAATCTGATTCACCTTTCTCTTGTTTGATCATTTTGCTTTTATATCTATTTTCATCTTTGGAGTTGAGGTCAGACTGTAATCTTGGCAACAACGGCAGAAAATGTAATTAAAATTAGGACATTGTTTGAGATTGATAAAGAAATCTAATTTGACTCTAGCTGAAAGATTTCTGCTGCTGTGCATACCACTTGTAGAAACTGGACATTCATTAAAAAAAATTATAACACAACTCAAGTACTTTTTTTTAGACAATTGTGGACTTTGCATTATTTCAGAGAAGTTGAAATGTACACATCATAATTCTAAAACATAAATATAAAAAAAAGAAAATAGACAGAGGAAGAAGATGACAATGCAAGTATTTTAAATTTTTTGCCAGGTTTGGGCATTATTTTGTTGGAAAGTTGCCCATGCATACATACACACATATACACAATGTAATCATATGTATCATCGTCGTCGTCATCATTATCATCATTATCATCATTACCATCAACCTTTTCTTTTTCAATATGCCTCTATAAAATTGAAGATGCTGCAGTGAGAGATTTCACCAAGGATATTAATAGATCCAGGAACCACCTTGTTGGTAAATGCCCATCAAAGAGTCTATGATTGAAGAAGATTCGAAAGCCTTGGGGCTTTTGCTCATCACCTCTTCTAGAGGCTAACAGCATGTGTAATTAATACCGCTAACTGTTGGAGCCATCTGCTAATATCTGAGTTTTGTGGCTATGGGCAGATGTGCCTATTTATTTATGGACTTCTGACACCAAGTCGGAAGGCAGGATAAATATGAATGGCAGTGAGGGGAAAGGTCTTCTGTATTAAAAGCTAATGGAAATTGTACTCTTGAGCCAGAATTTGTAGTTATTGGAGATTTGTAGTTCCTCAGATGGAATATATTTGCCGGGAGACATTTCCTTGTACTGATAATACGCCATGTATGATATACAATCTGTAATACAGAAAGTATTCTCTTTGTGCTGAGTAAATTGAGGATAAGAGCATATCTAACATTGATTCTGGAACTGGAGCAAGTTATACCTTGTCAAAAGCTTCCAGTTTTCCAGTTTATTTGTAATGCACACTATTTTATGTTCCCAAAGCCTATTATTGTAGATGACCTGGTCTCTGTGTTACTGTACATATAAGAAAAATCTCAGAAAATGTAAGTTCTGCTTTATATTTTGCAAAAAAAAAAGATTTTCTATACAATTCATGAACTAAATCCTTGGTCTGGGACTTTATGAGAGGTCTAGGACATCTGATCATGGCTAACTGGCTGCAGTCATCTTGTCATGGCCAATCTAGTGTGGCCATGACACTGCATCCATCTTGTCCCATTGTGAGTTGACTGTGGCAAGATGGCAGCAGTGATAAGACCATGTTGGTTTGGCCATGCCAAGATGACCTTGGCAAGATGGTCACAGCAAAATGGCCCCAGTGAGTTTTCCCACTCTGCTTTATAAGAGCTCCATTAATACCTAGAACAAAAGCATAGTGTGAGAATTATTTTCATCATTTTGATTGGTAGTCAACATCTATTCTTATGGAGGTAAAGTATTGTTGAGGTAAGTCCAATCTATCTCTTTCCCTATATCTCACTAAGAATGATATTTTTGCATGTGCTGGATGTACACAAGATATCCTACTTCCAGATGTTGAATTGCTGTGCCTTGAAGAAGAGCAGGTCAATGCTTCGTGGCTTTAGTTTGAAGGACTTCTTCAGTCAAAATCTCAGCAAAGTGACATATTGCTTTGAAAAGGTGCACAGCTCTAGCAAGCAGCAATGAATTCAACAGTATGTGAAAAATAGAACAAATGAACCCTTGTGCCTGTTGCTGCCATATTTCCCAATTATTGACAGTTTGTTGGGTGCATTTGCCTGACACATACTTTAAAATCTAGGAAATCAGGTTCTAAAAAAAGATCTATTCCAACTGTGCCCTACTTCATTAATGGAGAAAAAAGACAAGACCCCCTTTTAATTATCATTTATTTATTAAACCAATATATAGCCACCCATCTCACGGACACCTGCTGTGAGTAGCAAATAATAGAGTAAAAACAATTAAAATTCAAACTAAATTAAAACAAAGAATAATAGAGGAAGTAATGTTAAAAGCCACCTTTCTTTTTCTCACCAGGTGGCATGTAGAAGTTTGCATTTCACTGTTCTATGTGATTTAATGTATGATATAAAATAATCTAGTCTAGGCCAAAGTTTGGACTCATAGACATTGGGCATGTCTTACCCTTAGGAATTATATATAATGAACCAAATTAGAACTTCCTAATCTTTTTCTAGTTCTGGATGTAGTTTCATTATTCTTGTCTTGCATACAACTCCTTGCTTATTCTTACAAAACTGGATTCCTGAGGAAAAAGGAAGGTATAGGCAGCTGAGTTATTTAGCAACCATTCATAGTTACAACAAAAATGAAAAAATAACTTTGTGATCAATCCTTTTCAGATCTGTAAAGCAAAGGAAAAATGAAGTAAAATTGTAAACACAGTCAAGGTTTTGCTTCACTGAATGACCAAATTGCTGATTCTAGTTGTGATCACTAAACCTAGATTACCTGTATAAAGTTTTTGATTTTAGTTTTTCTTGATCACATATTTATTATTTTTTATAAATAACTCAAGGTTGCAAACATACTTAATTCTTCCTCTTATTCTCCCTATGACAGCCACCTTGTGACATGGGTTGAGAGATAGAAACTGGGCCAAAGTCAGTCAGCTGGTGTTGATGCCTACAGTGGGACTAGAATTCGTCTTCTGATTTCTAGCCTGGAAGGAATAGCAGCTTGTAAACAACCAACATGTAATTTATTCCTGTAAAATGGTATGCATACAAGCAGTTAGTTTGATTATCACTCAGATAGTGTTTCACTGGAATTAGCTGCTAAGAACAAGCTGTTAATAGAACCCCTGTATCTGGATGCATTAACCTGCTGGGCTGAAGATATCTTTATTTATGACATTTGAGATTTGTGACCAGGGAAAAATGGAAGCAGAAGCACTGAGAGTTCAAGGTATACACTGCTTTGACTTAAGCTCTGTGCATTATCACGTCTTAGCAGTTCCTTGATGCTACTAATTTAGGCCATGTCACATCCCTCATGTGCTTTTAGGAAATCCTGCTAGATTCTAAATTATAGTAATATATTTGAGACAAGGAATCTATCATTCCTGTAATTCTATAATAGGGAAGGGAGGCAGTATCTTTCTGGAATGCATTATCATTTTGAATTCATTTAGTGAGGGATGTATATGTATTGTCTGTGCTGAAAGAATTATCTTTCCTTCAAAGGACACAGTAGGTGTTATCAGAAGTCTAGAAGAAAACCTGACAATTCTATAAATTAATAATATAAACTGAGTTTAAAAATAAAAATGACTTGTATTTTAATATTATGGCTCAATGCATTTGAGGAAGAGGATTATATGAAACCAAGTAATTTGGACATTTTAGCGATCATTTTAGATTTAGATGACTGAAAAAGCAAGGCACTAGCTTAGATACTTAGTATTTAACTTTGATTTGTATGAATTCCTTTGTTAGAATCTAGCTCTTTTAAATGACTCCTTTCTCCATTATTGTTTTTGTGTAATTGTATATTCCTTTTTATGTACTATATCATTTTAAGTTAGTGGAGATCTCTAAAAAAAAAGAAATCAGACTCCAATTTCCACTCATTATTTGTTGGTGTTAAGGAGGTTAGAGCCGGTATGGTTTAGGCACCTGACTAGCTATGGCACCTGACTAGAAACCAGGTGATTGGAAGTTCTGGTCCCACCTTAGCTATGAAAGCAGGATAAATATCAGGCTCAAAGAATTATAACAGTTTATGTTAAGATATTTTTTATTGTTGACTCAGCTGTACACAAGCCTCTCACAAAATTGCCTGTTTTCCTCTGGGAGAACTTAATATAGATCTAAGTGTTTGACCTTATAGGCTTCCTTCAACCTATGGAGTCAAAACTGCAATGTCTCTTGACTTCCCCCACTAGGGCGTCCTTCCTTTCAGCTATTGATTCAACCATAGTAACTTCAGGACAGTCACTCTCTCTCCCATGATGTCAGGGGTGGGTGACAACTGGTCAGCCAATTCCTGTCACAGCCGTATGGATCAATGCTTGATTGATCTGAAAAAAGTGGACTATGCACTTGCGGAAAAATGCTAGGAAGAAAAAAAAACCGTTGGCATTGAAGAGGGCAACATTTTATAACTTATTTTGCATATTTCTCAATATGCCAGTAGACGCATTTTACTGCTTGGCCATTATGATATAAGATCTGTCATGCCACCAATCTTTCCCTTGCTAATAATTTCCAATGTTTATTAAAATCACAGTTTGCTTATTTCAGTAACATCAGACTCACCAGATTCCAGTTGTTTATAGCATGGTGTGGCCCAGGTGCCTTTTAATCGGGATCCTTCCAGATTAAACTCAAACTCACCATGTCACGTTACCATCATGTGACATTTCACAATGTTTTCCCCATTCATGGAAATGTATGTGGCCTGCATGTGATGCATTTGGACCGCAGGCCCCCAGTTTGACACTCCCGCTTCTAAGAGTACCGTCAGCTAATGAGGATTAACTCAGAATGACTAGCTATGGCACCTGACTAGAAACCAATAGATGAATAAAGATTGTCCACCAATTAGGGATCACTCTTTTTGCTTCTAGTTGCTTGGTTTCTTTTTTTTTTTATATTGAAAAAGTTTTATTGGTTTTACATTTTTCCATAGGGTAGGGTAAGGGATACAAAGAAATTTTGAGAGCATTCACGTCAGAGTCGTCGGCCCTTCCGAGACCTCAAAACACACAATAAAAAAATAACAAAAAAAAGCATTTTTCATAACACTACAAGGTAAAAGCAAGTACATATACCTAAATTCTCAGTTCCATGCTGTCAGACATTTACAATAAATCCAGAAAATATTATGCAAAATTGTTCAGGAAAATCAAGGCAAAGTTATTTTTTCGATCTAAGTCTCTTGGCTATTGTATCTTCTTTTTCTCCTCCCTGGCCCCCAGCGGGCGGGGCCGTGGCCCCCTCCGTCCCCCCTGGATCTTCCCCCAGGGCAGAGGAATGTTTTTTAAGAAAGGCTTCCGCCTCAGCAACTGTTTTAATCCTCACTCTTCCTCCTTCCCAGAACACCAGCATCCCTTCGGGTGTCACCCACTTGAACCAAATCCCATGATCAAATAAAATTTTAGACAAGAAGGAAAATTTCCTCCTTGCTTCTCGAATCTTTCTAGGAATCTGCTTCAAGATAGTGACCGTTTTTTGTTGGTAAATTAAAGGGTTCCCTCTCTGCGCCTTCAAGATTTCCTCTCTGGTTGACCTTCTAACAAATTTCACATGTATCTCTCTAGGCACTTCATTTATCCTGGCATATGCTGAGTTAATTCTATAGGCTAGGTCAATGTCCCCCCTGATCTCATCTTTAGGTTTTTGTAAATAGTCTGCTAAAATTGTGCTCATAAGATCAGGGAGGCATTCACCAGGTTGCTCAAAAACATTCTGAAATCTCAAAAAATATGTCATTCTTTCCATATCAATCCTAGACACATGCCCACTTGTTTCCTCAACCTCTTTAGTAACATTTTTAATCTCTCCCTTAACCCCCACCAGCCCCCCTTCCAATTCTTCAGTCTTCTGTGTGATTTCCAGCGTTTGGTTCCGTATGTCCAATAGCTCCTTCTTGAAAATGATGTTTTCTGCCCTCTGGGCCTGAATTTCTTGAACCAAAGTTTGTATAACAGTTTCAAGAGAAGCCATCCGTTGTTCTAAACTTGTCAGTGCTGTTTCCTGAGCCATCTTAACTGTTAGAGTCAGTGCCACCAAAATGGCGTTTTCAGGGTGGGGCTGGTGAGACTAACCGGGAGCCAAAAGTTCAGATCAAGGTTGAAACGTTGTAAAATTCAGGAACCAAGAGAGAGAGACAATTTTCCAACTCAATAGTTATAATAGCGAAGGTAATCCAGAAAGGAACCACAAATCCAACAAGAAAAAAATTCTTCATTAAAATCCAGAGAGAGTCCCAATTGTAAAGAGACGCTGGGAATTTCCCATAGTTAAAATAGTCAGACAGGGACAAAGAAAAGCCACTTTCCACCGGCCATCTCAGAGCCCAGAGGAGAGAGTAGAAAAGTAATTTTTTTTAACCAGCCAGACCTAGACACAATGTTGCAAGTAGCCGCATACCACTTTCCCTTGTTAGAGACAGTCCGGATTTAAGATTTCCGCTTTCTCTTCCAGAGAAGCCATTTCCAAGTGCCGCTTAAGTCCGAGGGGTTTTTTTTGAAAACAAACACCCCCCTCCAAGTCCGTTCAGCCTGGCTGGCAGCAGAAAAAAAAGTTTTTTTAAAAACTCACTCTCCCCTCGCAGCTGAAGCCTCGGGAGACCTTCCGACTGAGCCGATCAGCCCTCTTCATTGTTGTAAATGGCGCCGTCTTCCTTAGGCGAAGGGAGAACCCCCCGCAGCATGTTCTACCTCACCTAAGCCGCGCCGGGGGCCACTTCCTCCACCGCCGTGGGGGGGGGGCGCCCCCCGACGAGCCGGCTTTATGGGAAACCCTCAAACAAGAGGAGTCTCGCCCCCGTGGGGGGGCAGAAAGAGAAACAAAGCGGCGAGCGAGCGCTAGGCTCGCCCGTCGCCGCAGGAGCCGGAACCGGAAGCCGCTTGGTTTCTTAGCAAACTGTCATCAGAGCTTTAATTCTTGTTAAAATTAATAAATATGTATTTATAAAAATAGAAGAAAATAAATTTCAAATATTTTCACCTTCCCACCCCAAGAGTCCATGTCTGTCTCCATGCATTTGTTTATTTGTACAGAGGTTTGAATATTCCTCCTAATGAATTGCAAGGAATGTGGCTGCAAGGAACACTCCATTTTTGGAAATAATAGCAAGTGCATTGAGCAATCTCTAAAAGTCTTCTGTTTATCACGGCATTATCAAATCAACATTGCAGACCAGATCCCGTGAATGCAGCATTCTATAGAACACCCTGGAAGTTGCAAGGCAGAAAACGTCTGTTTAAGCTAAATTCATATCAGGCAATCCTCCAAGTAAAAAATGTCCATAAGCATTTGATGAACATCTGTCTCTGAGTTTCATATATTTCTGAGTTTCATCTGTCTCTGAAAAGAGGGAGGTTTTCTGGGGAGGAAGAGGAATTGAAGTTACGGGAATGCAAATTCCAGCTTGATGTTAGGGGGAAAGAAGAATAGTAACATTTCAATAGTAGAACTAGTTAACTGGAAAGGAAGGGGGAGGATTATCCTTTATTGGATGTTTTCCACCTGGTATGGATGCTTTATTTTGACTTCCTGCACAGAACAATTAGACTTAATGACCTAAATATTCTCTGATTATATAATTAACATGTAAGACTTGGAGAAAACTTACATTATGCAAGTCTATTATATTTCTCAAACTTACTGTTCCAAGAGAATCTGACATCTAATTGTTAAAGCCATACCAATGCCTGATAATAAGTTGTTTTGAAGTATAATCATACTCTATGTAATTATGATTCAAAGGGGGGCTTCTGTGCTACATTCAACACCCGTTTGTCTCCTCTACTTAAAGTGGCTACAAAATAAGTTGGTTTAAGAAACCATTTCCTGGATTTCAACTCAGGAACCCAAAGTCTTCCACTTTGACCATAGTGATGGCCAAATATTCTGCCCAGACCACAGTTAACATATCCTATGCTTGATGGCTTTCCATGGTTCTTTCCAACTCCCTTTCTTCCATGCTGAGAAAGCAAGTACTAATTTATTTTGTTATATAACAGGTCTTTTGAGACCTGGTAAAAAGAATCAACTAACCATCAGTTTACAGCACAACACTTCTTTTGCTGCTTTAGGTAGAAATAGGGACTTGGTAGAGGTCCTGTTAATTTCTCCCAGTGAAAACCAAAGCAAAATAACAATGCATTGTACTGTTTCACTTCTGAAACATGCAGCTTATTATAACAAGTAGTTCATTGCAAAATAGCAACTCTAAGGCACCAACAGAGCACAGACCAGTCAATTACAATGGAAGCATTTGTGTAAGATAGAAGGAAGTGCAGCAAACAGACTGCACCATCCTTGGTGTATCATCAAAGAGGGGAAACACAAAGATGCAGAACCAAAAACCCCAGGTGGAAGTTACTTTCCCAATAGTAAGGATGGGCTGAAGATTATATCATTTGTTCCAAAATAATACATGACCATGCTCATTGGAACAGACAAGAACAAGTGTCCTTGGGACAGACAAGATGAAGATCAGACAAAGCATTGATAGCAAACCTTTTTGTTGTTGGGAGTGCCAAAAATACAAGGGCTCATGCGCAAGAGGACCAGTACCCATAATGCAAATCGTACTCCCACATGGGCATGAGCACAGAAACCCCAACCCCATGCTTCCACCCATGTGCATCATACTGCTTGCCTCCAAGCTGAGTTTTGTATTTCCTCCAGGGGGGGGGCAGGGGCACTTTCCCTTTTCCCAGGCTTCAGGAAAACCTCTGGAGCCTGGGGATGGCAAAAAACAGGCCCAATGGGTCTGTCAGATGGTCCAAACTCTGGTTAGCCCATTGGGCCTGTTTTTTTGCCCTCCCCAGGATTTCCTGGAGCCCAGCCTCCAAGGTGCCCTCTGGAAGCCGAAAATGGACCATTTCCAAACTTCTGTTTGTCCTGTTTTTCACCCTCCCAAGCCTCCAGAGGCTTTCTTGAAGCCTGGGGAGGGTGAAACAGCCTCCCCAGCCCCCCCGGAGGCCTCTGGAAGCTGAAAATGGAGCATTTTCAAACTTCTGTTTGGCTCATTGGGCCCATTTTTCACCTTCCCAAGGCTCCAGAGCCCTTCCTGAAGCCTGGGGAGGGCAAAACTACTGGCTGGCCGGAAGGCTGAAAATCAGCTGATTGGTGCACACATGCATGCTGGAGTGTGCCGGCAGATATGGCTCCGTGTGCTACCTGTGGCATGTGTGCCATAGTTTTGCCATCACAGGACTAAAGAACCAGTGTGAAAGTGACTCATTTGAACAATTATTTCAAAGAATTGTTTAAATCGAATGTCCAAACTGAACAATTGCATCAAATAAAATTGAACAGCTTCCAGTCATTTAAAAAAAAATCATTAGATTTTTTACTCAATGTACTTCAAATATTTAAATCAAATCTTAGACTCAAATTGAATCAATCTTCCAATTGATTAATTTCAAATTAAATTTGGTTGCTTTGCAAATCCCTGATACATTTGTGAAAGTGTCTCCCCCAAAAGTGGAAAAAAGTTAAGTAATCACGAATTCACTTTTCCTCAGAAAGCCATTTAATAATTTCACAGAGCCTTTTTTCAGAGCAAAAGGTGGGAGAGAAAAGATTTGGCAATTTATCCAGATCTGTTCCTTGCTGTAGAGCAGGGGTCTCAAACTCAATTTACCTGGGGGCCGCTGGAAGCAGAGTCTGGGTGAGTCTGGGCTCCATAAGGGATTCACTCCCCCTTGCGGGCTACACTAATATTATACTTTCATATCATGGTGGGGGCCACCGTGATATGAACCGTCCTGCGCAATTGGCGTGAGTTTGAGACCCCTGCTGTAGAGAGTTAAGAAAGGAATAACTGAAAAGTAGAAGATAGACATTTTTCAAATGCTTATAAAGAAGAGAGAAGGGGTAGTAATAAAGAACTTAGAAGAAGCAAGAAAGTCAAAATAGTTGTCATATGTCAGAGTAATTACAGGGTTCATCATTTGCTGAAAGGAATAGATATGGTCTTAGGATTGTTCCCATCCTAAGGAACAGGAGAAGTATAGGAGAAGTAGTTCTTGACTTACAACAGTTCTTGACTTACAACAGTTCATTTAGTGCCTGTTTGAAGTTACAACAGCATGAAAAAATGACTTATGACAATTTTTCACACTTAGACCATTGCAGCATCTCCATGGTCATGTGATTTACATTTGGATGCTTGATAACGGACTCATGTGATCCCCTTTGGTAACCTTCTGACAAGCAAAGTCAAAACAGTGAAACCAGATTCACTGTAACAACTGTGTTAATAATAGAACTGCAGCTATTCACTTAACAAAGTGCAAGAAAAGTTGTAAAATGGGGCAAAACTCACTTAACACATTTCTCACTTAACAACATAAATTTGGGCTCAATTGTGGTTGTAAGTTGAGGACTACCTGTATAAGGGTATTCCCCTTATCATAAGTCACAAAATAGCTAAATGTGGGGGCCACTCTATATAGCCATGCAATCCGTGGCAATCATGCACTCTTGGGTTGACAAATGTAACTCTTTCTTGAAGCAACTAACTTAAGCTGTCTTCCATATTTCCTGATTAGTTCAACCTGAACCCACAGATTGGGAAACATACAAATTGCTGATTGGCCTTTGTTCACTTGGACAGATTATAATGATGAATTTACAGTGACAAAGGAAATGAGAAAACACACTATGAAATATTCAAGGAGAAGATTGCCAGCCACATCTTCTGCCTCCTTTCCTTGTAGAAGAATACAAATATTCATTCTCACAAATATAATCTTCTCTATTCTACTGTGGCACCAGATAGATTGCTAACCTCTGTAATAGCTTTTCTGTCACACTGTTTATCCCCTTCCATTTTCCCATCATTAAGGATAGGATCTGACAGAAAATATTCATTGGGCAAGCTTTTAACTCATACCTTTCCTACTAGCCCTGCATGGAACAACGTTGTTCCTGAAATGTAGGCATTTACCTCTGAATAAACACAGAGACATAAATGCACACACACGGACAATGCATGGTCACAGCCAAAAGTCCTTTTCAAAGAAATTCCACCTTTTCAAAAAAAGCATAAAATGAATCTAAACTTCTAGGTCAAAAAGTATTTTAGCACATTTGATTGCTTCAGGTGGTGCAGCAGAAAAAAAGCTGATAATCCATTTGATAAGAAATTATGTATATACCTTCTCTTCAGACTGAATGGACAAGGTGAACTCTCTTGTTAATCTCATCGTAAGGAAATGAAAACACAAAGTTCTGTCCTGCATAATGCACTAGTGCCATGTTTAAAAATACCCATCATTAATTTTATTTCAATCAGCAATCAATACAATACAATACAATACAATAGCAGAGTTGGAAGGGACCTTGTAGGTCTTCTAGTCCAACCCCCTGCGTGGGCAGGAACCTTATACCATTTCAGACAAATGGCTATCTAACATCTTCTTAAAGACTTCCAGGGTTGGGGCATTCACAACATCTGGAAGCAAGCTGTTCCAGAGGTTAATTGTTCTAACTGTCAGGAAATTTCTCCTTAGTTCTAAGTTGCTTCTCTCCTTGATTAGTTTCCACCGATTGCTTCTTGTCCTGCCCCCAGGTGCCTTGGAGAATAGCTTGACTCCCTCTTCTCTGTGGCACCCTCTGAGATATCGGAACACTGCTATCATGTCTCCCCTGGTCCTTCTCTTCATCAAACTAGACATACCCAGCTCCTGCAACCGTTCTTAGTGCCTTATAACCGACATAAGACTGAACAAAGTGGGTTGTTATCACCTACACTTGCTGAGACATGCTTCCTAAACAATGTGCTTTTTCCTTTATTAAGAAAAGTAAGGTAACTCTTTTATAGACTAGGTTCAGTTTTTCTGGCGAGGGTGTATATGAGGATAATGTTTGTGTTATTTTGCTTTGCTTTGTGAATACAAACCAGTTGAGAATTTGTGCACACAAACCAATTGAGTGCTGAGGGCGGGAATTACTCTGCTTTAGTTTGTAACATAAAAGCTTTAAAAGGTAACATTTAATATGAATCTGGAAATGCATTTGCTCTGCTTTCCTCATTAGGCATATTCTGAAAGCAACACATATTACTCTATTCTAAACATTTGAATCATACGCTATCTTCAAGAAAAGGAATAAATTCAATAACATGAGACAAAGACTACATTTTTAAAAAAAAATGCACTTGTAGAAAGAGAGGTATGTAATACAGGAACTAGATGCAACCATTTCTTATTTATTCTTAGCATACATACAGTATGTCTATATATTTTTTCCTTTATGTTACTTTTGTTACTTTGATGCTACTATAACTTTAAGAAGAAAAGCGTCTCCTCACACCCCTTCTTTATTCATGGCCATCTTGGGTTTTAGAAAAGGAGATACAGGTTGCTAAGTGACAAATTTGTTAAGTGAGTTTTGCCCCATTTTATAACCTTCCTTGCTACATTTATGAAATTAATCACGGCAATTGTTAAGTTGCCAATAAGGTTGTTAAGTGAATCTGGCTTCCACATTGACTTGCAAAAGGAGATCACATGACCCCAGGACCAGAGGTGGGTGGCTGCCGGTTCAGCCTGAATCGGGTGAACCGGGTAGTAGCAGTGGTGGGAGGATCCACCCACCCGTGCGGACACTTCTGCGCATGAAGAACTGGTACTAAAAAAATCAGCAAGCCACCTGTGTCCAGGACAGTGCAACAGTCATAAATATGAACCAGTTGTCAAGCGCCTGAATGTAAATCATATGGCCATGGAGATGCTGCAGTGGTCATAAGTGTGAAAAGCGGTCATAAGTCCCTTTTTTCAGTGTCACTTTGAACAGTCACTAAACAAACTGTTGTAAATCGAGAACTAGACCTCGATAGTTTCTTCCTTCTTATTCCCCTATTCTTGAATTTCCCATCTTGCTTTCCTGTCATGGCAATGTGGTTAGAAAGCATGGGATTATGTTTGTATTTTCAATTCATTACAGTGACCAGTCTTTTTTTTTTTTAAATCACAGTTGCTAAGATGTTAAGAAACCATTAGTAATGAGGGAGGGAAAGAAGGAAGGCAGGCAGGCAGGCAGGCAGGCAGGCAGGAAGGAAGGAAGGAAGGAAGGAAGGGTATTTCAATAAATAAGCACACTTGGGATGGTTTTCTTTCCCTTGTGAAGGTCACATTATTTTTTAAATTACATATGGATTGGATTGAATTGGACTGCCACTTAGTGAGCCAAGAAAAGCAATACAAAAATGTCAATTGCATGAGGAAGCTTTGAACAATGCAAAGCCATCTGATAAATATGAATGAGATGATTTTCTTTATTTATTCCCCTTGACCCCCACACCCCCTTCACAACTCAAGGCTGTAACTGGTGCTGCTGTGGCTACAGCAGATGACAAACTAATTGCGCTGGCCTAAAACTAGGTAGTAAGTTCACATTCCCATGCATATGTTATGTCATTATTGCACTAGATGAAGAATAACAGCTTTGACTGCACTCAGGCAGAGGCCAAACTGCTTCTAAAAGTCACTTAGGAAGCAACATAGCGAAAATGAATCTGCATTTTTTTATTATTTACTGTGCAGCTAACTCAAGCTGATTATTATTCACAAGAGGAACTGCAACGTGCATAATTCCCAACATCATCTTTTAGCACTGCTCCGATCTAGCAGCATCCTGGTAATGGATCAGTGAAGGAAGCCTCCTGCTTAAAGAATATGGCACATCAGTGCTTTCAGAAGGCATTAAAGTTAAGAGAAATTCACAAACACAGTCACAGCCAATGCCCACTATTAACAGCTGCGAGAGAGATTACTCCTCAGGCATTGTGGAAAAAAAACCCATCCAGAGCGAAGATGGGAAGCCCAGGCAGAATTAGTTCTGACATGGTGACCAGATCAATCTGCATGAAGCTGGATTTCATTTGGAATAGCACAGGCACTGGATCCCGGAGTGCTGTTAGCAAGGGATGGAAGATGCACACAATAACCTCATCCTCTTCGGCTGGCTTTTTGCAGTGTCCCAGTAACTTTATTATTATGGCAAATGGAAAACATCAGCTATGCCCATTAGGAGTGAATGCTCCTTTAGCAAGCAAGACATTGATAGCAATCATGCTTTAAAAAAAATACCTAATCTGTGGAATTTGGGGGAGACAACATCACTTGCACTGTAGGGATTTAGCATTCAAAAAGTCTTCTAGCAGAATGGTTCTCAAATTATTTGTGGTAAAGGACACTTTTTTTAAAAAAAATCTGTCTTATTGCAGTTGTGTTAAAAATGCAATAAATGCAGACTATTTTCAAGTTGAAATATATATTTTTAAAAAAACAAAGACATGCAATACAAAAGTCCTACATTTTTATTATTAGATTCATTTTTTTTCATATTAGATGCAATTTTTTATTACAATTCATTAGATTAGAATGTATGTTTATTCTAACAAACATAATGCAGGAAACAAGAAATTAACAAAAGAATGGAACTAAAGAAAAAGTTGCGAGTAAAATAGCAATTCCCCATATTGCCCACTTTGAACAAAAATACAAAAGCCTACTTCTTACTTGATAATTTATCTAGTTTAGGTAAACATTTAATACATAATATCAAATAAAATACATTCAAGTATACCTTTTATATAGAAACTAAACCCCAGAGGGTTGACAGGCACAGAAGAGATTTTTAAAGCAACTTCAGCAAGTTCATTTTTAACTTTTATCCAAAATGGATGTCCAATTTACATCTTCAAAAAATTGGGGCCAAATTGGTTTCTTATCTTTCAGAAACGTGTTTGTTCTGTAAATCAAAGATATTACACCTTACACCTCGGCATGCAATATGTTGTTTATGATCAGCTTCCAAATTATCACACAATAAGGGAAACAATCTCAAATTTAAAGCACTTCTCTTTACATAATTCACAATTATATCACTAAACACACTGTTTACTTCCGCTGACTTTTTTCTTTGTCATAGTAAGGACTTTCCCAATTAAGGAAGAAATGTGTTGATTTACATTCTGTTGCAACTTCCTTAATCTGGGTAACTATTCCCAAATATTTTCCTGTCATTGCAGCTATGCCATCAGAACATCCTCCTACATAAAATTGAAAGCGCCAAACCACATTTGTTGACAAAGGTAATCCTTCGTATTTTTATGCAATTCAAAGCTAGTTGTGTTTGCTAGCAATGAACCAGGAAAAAGTTATTTTTCCTCCTACAATCATCATGTTCAAATCCCACGTATGATTAAAAAAAAATGGTTAGGTTAGCAATATCTATGCATTTGCCACTTGTAATGAAAAATACTTTGTTAGTTTTATTTGTTCTATGAATTGGTTTTCCCTATTGTTAGCCAGTTTTGGATTACATTGAGCTACAGTGTCTGCAGTGATTTTTCAGCTGCCTTCTTTGCCATAGATTCATCCAATATTTCCAAGCACACATATTTAATTCAGACTTCTACTAATGTCATGGCAACAGTATATGATTTTTTAGTCTTAACAACCCAAAGTGCTTCTTTATAAGAGGCCCATAAAACGCTAATGTTTATTTGTGAACTACTGAACATCTGTTTCCATTTTAAATCTATGCTGTTTCTTTGAAATAATTATTTTGATTTTGAACTTATTGATTTATGTTTTGTACGTAAAGGCTGCCTACAGTTTTATGGTTTTATTGCCTCATTAGTTAGAACAGCTCTGCAAATAACACCCAGTAGTTTTAGCACTTTACCATCAATTTTGGATCCAAACCAAACTCAACAAATGAGGGATCAAACTTCCACATAAAACTAGTATGATCACCTTGGGTCTCACATTTCTTCAAAATTATCTCCATTGTCATTATTTTGCATTACTGCCACTGCTGCATTCAGAGGTGTGTCTTTTCTTGGCTGAAAAAATCTAGTGAACCTTATTCTGCCAGCTATAAATTAATTTTAATGAAAATTTTACATCCTTAATTCAGTTAACAATATCAACTATTATCAACTCTAATCCAAAAGAATATAAAAATCTGACAAAAAGGATATATATATATATATAATTTTGGATTACAGCTGACAAATTAATCTTAAATATCACATGTTGTAAAAATGGTCTTATTGAACATACGCTAGTACACTTATGATTCCCCATGCAAGTTTAGCAACACCTAAACTGGTCTGTACCCTGCTCAACAAGACACATCTAGTCATTATGGGCTTAGATATCAGGGCAATGATAAAATTGATATAAAGGTAAAGGTTCCCCTTGCACATATATGCTAGCCATTCCCGATTCTAGGGGTAAGTGCTCATCTCTGTTTCAAAGCTGAAGAGTAGCACTGCCCGAAGACGTCTCCGTGGTCATGTAGCTGGCATGGCTGAACACTGTAGGCACACAAAACACTGTTATCTTCCCACCAAAGATGGTTCCTATTTTTCTACTTGCATTTTTACATGCTTTCGAACTAAGTTGGCAGAAGCTGGGACAAGTAATGGAAGATTATTCCAACATTTCTTCATATATTATTGTGAACTGGCAACAAACACTTTGCAAATTGACACAGAACTGCATCTTGTATTTAAATAGCAGTGCTCTAAAACATTTGAATACGTTTACATAGTAGGTTGGGTTGAATTCAGTTTCTCTTCCTGATCCTAATCATCACTTTTAAAAGGGATAATCTAAGAATGGTTGGATTGAAACACACAAACAAATTGAATGAGGTTGTTTCCCATAATTAAGCACTGCAATATTTTTTGACAATATTTTGTAATTTAAGTCATATAGTTTCCATTTTTTCCTGCCAACATAACTGTTCAAAAGCATGCAAATGAAAGTAGACAAATAGGTACAACTTTGGTGGGAAGGTAACAGTGTTTCATGAGCTTCAGCATATGACCATGGAAGTCTCTTCAAACAACATAGCCCTACTGGAAAGGCAAAACTATATGTTTCCTTTAATTTCCATTTAGCAAATTTATGTATGCTCAGCTAGTCAAGACTATACTTCTTGTCTCTGATTATTTCACAGTAACTACCCCCTATGTATTACAATAATACAATAATACAATAGCAGAGTTGGAAGGGACCTTGTAGGTCTTCTAGTCCAACCCCCTGCATGGGCAGGAACCTTATACCATTTCAGACAAATGGCTGTCTAACATCTTTTTAAAGACTTATTAAAGGAAGACCATTATACAGGATCCTTTGACTGTATGTTTCAATGTATTTTTGTGAGCTAGAATCTGTCCTTTCTATTTTCTAAGATAGTGATTGCAGGTTCATCACTAATAGCAATGGACCTTCAACTTATATACCACTTCACAGTGCTTTACAGCCCTCTCTAAGTGGTTTTACATAGTCAGTATATTGCCTCCAACAATCTGGGTCTCCATTTTATCCATCTCAGAAGAGTCAACCTTAAGCCTGGTGAGATTCAATCTGCCAAACTGCTGGCAGCTGGTGAACAGCAGAAGTAACCTGCAGTACTGTACTCTAACCACTGCACCGTACAATAACTCTAGGTAGTTCAGTCCAATCCATAAAAAACATAGTCAAAAAGATACTTTTCCATGAAGTGCCTGAAGAAATATCCTCACAGCTCAACCCTCATCCTAGTTCAGTGCTTGGGGGAAGAGCCATCACCTCAACTATATGGGAGGTACTGTGAAACATCATAGCCTAGGAGATTAGGTATGTGGTTCTGATTGAAGTGATTGTGAAATATAGTTTTATCTTGGCTGCATTTATAACTATTTGAATATTACTTGGACATTGTTTTTGTATGCTGTTAGCTGCCTTAGTCTTCTTATAGCAAGACAGACAGCCATTTAGAGCCAGTTTGGTCTAGTGGTTAAGGCACCAACCTAGAAAGCAGAAGACCACAAGTTCAAGTTTTGTCTTAGCCATGAAAGCAAACTTGGTGACTTTGGACTACCACTTTCTTACTGCCAAACACACCTTACAGGGTTGTTGTTGGGGAAAAAAAGAAGGAAGAAGAAGTGTTGGATATGTTCAGTTATTTGTAAGAAGAATAAACAAAGGATATTAATTAAATAATCAAAAATAAATTGATAAACAAATAAACAGTTCTCAACTCCTTTTCTACTCTGTTTTCCACAATTAAATTCTAAATATCCCAGTACCATCAAAAATAATTTATTGAAAGAAACAAAGCAAAAACAAATAGAAAGCAAGAAAGCAATGTAAGGGGTGAAATCCCTAGAGTATACAAAAATCTTATGTACTAAACATAATCAACCTTACTTACATTGGAATATGTTATTATTTAAATCAGTTTATTCGTTAATAAAAAGGAAAATAAGTTTATAAATTCATAAATGTAGTACACATTGCTGTAATTCTTTAAGTCTCCTACCAATAACAGGTTTATTCAAATATTGAAAGAGAGCTAAGTTTTTTACGTATTGTAAGTGTATGATTGACATAAAATTAGTTTTATTCTAACTGTATATATTTCATTTATCTTTTTAGCATCCATAAAGGGGTGCAATGTCTATTGCGATATTACACATTTCCAAATTGAGGGATATAATTATATATAAAAGAATTCAAACGTCTATAAAAATAGTAACTATTCTAGAACAAAATTAAAACTGAAATTATTTCTCTACAAAAGGGAACATTATGAACCATTGCACACGAGCCAGTCTACAATAGTACGTTCTATCTGCATATTTCTTCTTAAAGAGATTTAAACTATTTATGTAGTATTTCTATTTTTTATTTATAAAATGCAATTATTTAAAATTGATTTTTGATGAATTCATGGACAAATAAAGATTTTTAAAAATCTAAGGGAAGGTTTTGTTTTTGGTAATAAAAAGGAATTGGGGGTAAGCTGAGAATTGGCATATCTATTTTGAGCATCCCACTAGGTATTAGATCTCCAGCAAGATGCTAGCACACTGCTGCTAAAAGGAACAATTTGATTTAGAATCCAATGCACATTTAATGTCTATATTTGTACTTCTGAAGCAATACATCAAACACATAATCAATTAAACTTCAAAATTCCATGCAAAATATATTAATAACATATTAATGCAATAAAGTAGTATACCAAATAAAGATATTTAAATATTGAGAGGATATTGAAAGGCGAAAAAAAGGAGGCTAGCATCAATAGTCAGATTGGACAAATTAATGCGTGAAAGCATGAATTGGGCTAAATGTGTACCAAAAAATGAATACATATTTTAATGTAACCATTTGAAAAATGTCAAATTTATAAGGAAATCAGACAAATTTGAACTCCTTTGGGGAGCTCCAAAGGGTAATGTGTGAAATTAAACTTTCCAAAAGGAAAATTTTTCCTCTTGCCTAATAAGCAAGATTATCTCTTCAATGTTTCTACTATTATCATAGTTGCTACTTTATTATTTCCTGCACACACAAACCCCACTTTCCCCCAGGTCTCCTCTTTCTGAAATACCAGAAAAAGCAAGAGATAAACCAGGTTGAGGAATGGCTCAATTGTCTTCGAAAGAAAGAAATGCATTCCGTGGATGCTTTCACTTAGAACTATTAGAGGATAGTTCTAGGATATTCTCCAAATTAGCTTTCTGTGATGATTAAAGTCTTGGCTGATAATTATTTCCCAAGATTTATGCTTTCTAAGCACAGATTATATTCTACCCTTTTGTCAGAGCATCTCCTGACACCGTAAGGGGGAGTGCTGAGCCGGAGCCTTATCGAATCATAGTGGCTTTATTAGTCTTGAGAGTCAATTTAATGCACAAGCAAGTAGCTGAAACTCAGGATTGCAAGATTTTAGATGATCATTGCTGGAACATATTTAATAGTCCAATATGTGAAAGTCATTTTCTCTGTTTTACATTATTGTTCAAGAGGTTAGGCCTATAGAACAAATTTACAATGGTGGTTATATTTCTTTTTTATGGGAGCACAACAACCAAGTAAAGATTTTTCAGTAGGCAATTGGCTTTCTTTGTTTTCTACTAGGAAAGCAGTGGACTGCATATCAAATGTTTTTCAGTTATTTGTTTCAACATTTCTGTTACAACGTTGAAAAAAAAACTGTCAGTCTGGCTTTTCCTCTGCTTCTCATTTGGTTGACCTTATTTTTCCCTCCCCATCTCTCTCTTTGAATTTTGTTTTTAGAATTTTGGGAGAAATACCATTTTTTTAAAAATATTTAAATGTATGCTTTTTTTAAAAAAATGGTATTTCTCCCAAAATTCACATTGTATGCACTTTTTCACAATCAGTGAATCTTTACAATTTCACCCCCCCCCCCTCTCTCTCACACACGCACACACCTGAAACAATGTGTCTGTGTATGGTGCTTTCTTTATAAAACACTTTTTGGTACCTTATTACTTGCTTTTTTGTGTATACTTTTAAAACAAGTTGATAAACTATATGGGAAAGTTCAGAGAACCACTGATTTGGAAGAAAAGTTTTATTTCGGTTTACATATGAATTAGACAGATTTGCATTGAAACAAAATTGAACGATTTTCCCCATCCTTCATTTATTAAAACCAGTCTACAGTCAGGATTAAACCAGAGATGTCTGCAAAGCAAGAGGCACAGATGCCCAAAGGGGAAGGGGAATGTTGCCTCAAATAATATTTCCACCCCTATTGCTTGTGGGTCATGACTGGATGGAATTATAGCAATAAAAACCTAGACTTATATACCATTTCACATTGCTTTACAGCCCTCTCTAGGTTTATAGAGTCATCTTATTTTCCCCAACAATCTGGCTTCGGAAGGATGGAAGTCTGAGTCAATCTTGAGCCGGTCAGGATCAAACTTCTGGCAGTGGGCAGAGTTTTCCTGTAATACTGCTTATTCTGTTTTTGCTGACAAAAGGTTGCAGGAGGCTGTCCCAGCCGAAAACAGAGCTCGAGAGGGCTGTGTGTGCTGCCCCCCCAAGCTCCATTTCCACTGGCAGAGGGTTGCAGCAGCCTGTTTTCGCTGGCAGAGTGCTCAGGTCACCACAGGCTCCTCCCTCTGACATGAGGGATGTCATGCTGGCCATGCCCACACCAGCCCCCTGAGGTTAAACATAACCCTGATGTGGCCCTCAATAAAATCGAGTGTGACAGCCCTATTCTAGAAGGATCAGAACATACATTAATTTTTAGGAAAGAGATGTAATTCTTGAAATGTGGCTATAGCTACATTTTTCATAGTGTCAAGAAAATATGTTCAAATGAAAAAATTGGTAATGCCCATGGTGTGTGGATTTGGGGGGGGGGTATGTGTGTGTGGTAAAAATGCTGGGTGCTGTATTGGAAGTAAGGTACCACCTGTGTAAATACCCTAAATATTTTGCAATAGTTATTTCTTAAAGTACTTTCTATTACCATTTGACATGAATTCATTTTTTCTTGCATTGAAATCTCAAGGACAAAGTTATCCCAACCAAAGCCATCACACATAATCATAGCAAGTAAATGGGCAGCGTTTACATTTTCCTGCTATACATTTTCTCCATACTTCAGCGTGTCACTCGATTCTAGCAGCCAAGTATCAATCCTTGACAGAAGATGTTTGCTGGCCTGCAGGCTTTATTTGATTCTGGAGCAGCAGAAACTGGCATAGTCCTGTCACTTATCTGTCAAGGGGTTATATGTAAGTCTATACACAAAATCTGGAAGACAGAGGAAAAACAAACTAACTAAAATTGCAGCCAGGCTTCACCTCAGAACTCATTACTTTTGTGACTCTGATGGCTTGACTCAAGAACCAGATCAGCAATATGCAAATTGTTGGGAACTGTGTTGAGTTTCACTTTTGATCCACTGTCTTTGGTTAACAGGTTTTTTTTATCATTCCAACTGGCAGGGTTCAAGGACAAGGGAGCTGCAGTGAGTGCCAGCCATGAATTTCAATCCTGTATTTGTACACAGTGCCCTTGGAGAGATTAGTTTTCTCCTGTTTGACAAACATTGGGGACAGACGTGTTTTTAAACAAATTGGCAACGTCTCGTTTTCTCCCCCCACCCCCCTGTGCTGTCCAAAATCAAAGTTAATTGTTTTAGAGCGTGGTAGGTATTTTTTGTTTTCTGTTTTAAGAATTTCATGGCAACCTTTTTTTTATTTGTCACAGGTCTTTTAATGCTTTCCTCCAGAAATGCTGTTATAGTTGCAGCATGTTGTGTTACTGGAAAGAAAAATATAAGACACGGTGTATTTGGAGAAAATGAATGATACAGCCAAATGAGGCCACTGCCTTCCTGCTCACAGGCTGGGAGGAAATGAGTTTGCACTTGGCTACACTACATAAACTTATCCTTCAGTCCCATGAATCTTATTGCTATTTCAGTTTCTACAAGAGGAAAATATGAACATATCATTCTTCTTTTATGACAATACAACCTGTTGTAGAATCAGGCATACATAATATGATGGTTGCATGACCTTGGGTTTAACAACTGTGTATGTATGTATGTATGTATGTATGTATGTATGTATGTATGTATGTATGTGTATGTATTGATCAGCTCAAAAACGTAACACACACATTAAAAAAAATATTACACAATGGAACTCATGGCTTTCTGTCTAGATGGTCTCTGGTGATGAGCCGAAAGGCAGAAAAGGAAACAGTATGTCTCCTCCTTTAATTGGGGCCCCAACAGGGTGTTGTGGAACAAAGTGTGTATATATATATATGTATGGCCAGCTGACGAGGGCTAAGGAGCCCGAAATGGATCCATCCTGGTCTCTTAATTAATTATTATTAATCATCCCTTAAAGAAATTTAACATATATATATATATATATATATATATATATATATATATATATATATATATATATATATATATATATATATATATATATGTTTTCTGAGGTTTTCGCGGGTGTTTGTATGTAGGTCTTTGGTTGTTCGGGTTTTCTCCCGCGTAGAATTGGAAGTATCTTCACGACGTTTCGATGAAATCTCATTCATCATCTTCAGGTTGGTGCTTCGGGCTTGGTGCTCCTGGAAGCACCAAGCCCGAAGCACCAACCTGAAGATGATGAATGAGATTTCATCGAAACGTCGTGAAGATACTTCCAATTCTACGCGGGAGAAAACCCGAACAACCAAAGACCTACATATATATATATATATATATAACATATATATATGTTACATTTTTGAGCTGATCAATATGTATATGTAATTGTTTCCACAACAACCTGTTAATAGGCCCCAATTAAGGGAGGAGACATACTGTTTCCTTTCCTGCCTTTCGGCTCATCACCAGAGACCATCTAGACAGCAAGCCAAGAATTACGTTGTGTAATTCTTTTAGATATGTGTGTTAGTTTTATGAGCTGATCAATAAATTAAATTAGATTAGAGAGACCAGGATAGATCTATTTCGAGCTTATTACATTAGGTTGCTTGCCATAATTTTCTCAAATTAGTTACTGTTGGGACAACTCAAACTGAAACATAATTTTGATTCGCACTGAAACAGATATATCTGTTTCAGTGCGAATCAAAATTATGTTTCAGAAAATATAATGTAATAGAAAATATTTTCTATTTTTATTTGTTTGATTTTAATTTAATCAAATTTTATAAAATGTGCAGTAGTAACATAAGCAGACACACTTTGTTGAGAAATTAACTGAATTATTTTAATGCATAGGATACTGTTTTTTTAAACTTTTGTAATATGTGCCTTTATGTTGTGCGCCACCTTGAGTCCTTTGGGAGGGATTTTTAGTAAATATTTGGGAATTTTAGCGCAGGGTTTTCTGTTTAATATGCCTTTTAGTCAGTATTTATGTATGTTTATTGTTCTATATTTTGTATCTTTTTCTAACTTTTTAATTCCCTGTGCCCCGCCTCGAGTCCCTTCGGGGAGAGAGAGCGGGTTATAAATAAAAATTATTATTATTATTATTATTATTATTATTATTAGAAGGGCGGCATATAAATACAATAAATCCAAATCCTAATCCTAATCCTACTGTGCAGCTGTAGTCAGCTGTGAATCAGAAGCAGCTACACACATTTTAGTCTTCAGATTTATTTAGAGCAGGGACAGAAGTCACAAAGTTGTTGCCATTTTAGTATAACTTACTATCACCTGCTCACTTGCTCAGATCTTCTGGCTCCATCAAGGTACTTTTTGTTTCATTGGAGAGGAACAATTCCCTCTGATACCTATATTGCATTATTTAAACTCTGTTCTATGTTTTAATGACAGGCAGGATGCAAGGTCCTATGCAATTCAATACAACATCCTATTATCATACTAGGGTTTGAATGCATTACAATCCCCTTCAGGAGCTCAATATTTGAAAGTGTTGGGGCAACAGAATCAGTCCCATCCATGTTTACTGGTGAGATTTGAAATGCCAAGGTCACTGCATTCAGATTAATACAATTCTATGCTGTCCTATTGTCAGGAACACAAAAGGCAACGTTCCCAACTCTGCATAGCTCTGGGTCCAATTCATTTGAATTCTTACACTAAACAGGATCTTGGATTCCTGTGGGCGTTCGCAGTGCCAGGACTGTGTTGAATAATGAGATTAGCATGGTTACTGAATTATTTCATTTTCTATGTTGGGATTGGCTTTTTAAAAGTACCCAAGTTTAGCACATGGTCTTTAAAGATAAAAGTGTGCTGTATGAGCACAACCTATGATAATCTCAGGCCTTTAAGACAGAATCAAGAAAGGGAAGGAAGATAAATATCAGGAACACTATAACAGTAGACCCCCCCCCCCAAACAAGTGGAGTTATTTTGTGTGTTTTTTCTCATGCTTTTCATTTTCCAGAATTGAATTATCTTTGATTCATTTATAACAATTGAATGATGGCCCACTCATAACCTTTCTCAAGGTCAGATCTACAATTTACAAATTCTACGAATGTGGTTAATATTATTCCTTCCTGCCCTCTGGATAAATATGTCTGAGGAGAGAGCTATAGAAAATGTTCTGGCTTCCTTTCATGCTTCCAATTTTTCAACACCTGAAGACACTTATCAACTTTTCATGTATTAGTGTTATGCTGCAATGCTTAAGGAATAATGTATCCAACAATCAATAGAAGTATGATAGGACTACAAAAACTCCAATTTCTCACAGTAGTTTCTTTTCTCTCTCTCTCTCCCATTTCCTTGTCTCTAATCCTGGTAAAAGATTTTGTACCTCCACACTTTCTGTACAGCCTTTCAAGCTGTCATGCATTAAAATTTCTACCTAAATCAGATCTAAAGAATTAAGTTTACACTGCATATATATAAACCTTGAACAATTCAACTTTAGTCAGCAATGCTATAATGGCTTTTCATTGAGGCATTTAATTACAGACCTTTGAGTCAAGTGTTGAAGTTGATTTAGGAATTAAAGAAGCAGGTAAATGGAAGCTATAAGCAATTATTTCTGTCACATAGCTAAAACAAGGAACAAAAGATTGCCATGAACTCAGAATCTGGTGGCTTGTTATGGTTAAGCCATCAAATCATCAGTATGAGACATTTCCTGCTCTGAATGTGCCTCTAGAAAGTATTAATGAAGCATTAAGTGAACAATAAATGGTACATTTATGTTTGGTAAACTCAGTGTTTTAACTTTGACAGTTTTTTATGGCAACCCTGAGGGAAACAATGTCCTTAGAAAATATATCAGGTACGACCTGATTTCAGTGCTTCCAAGGAGAAAGCTTCCGCCACATATTTATGGTAAATTGAATAATAACTGAGATGAACAAACAGCCTTAATCCATTTTAGCATCTTAATGTGCTTAAGTTTCCAATTATGTAATAGTATCTACTCTTAGTACAAAGCTATGGAAACAGAATATGAAGCAGAATTTATCAGGACAGCCAACATAAGAAAGAAAAGTGGTGGCATTGGGGAAAGGTTTCATGGTCAAATGTCAACAGTGATTAAATTCCAATGCTTTTATTCAAGAACTTAAAGGAAACTTACTGAAACAGTAAATCTATCCACATCCGAAAGGCTGACAAAAAGGAACCTAACCTAGAAAACCTAGAAATGTTGAAATGAACATTAGTTGTTCCTTGTGTTACACTCCCTGTGTGTCCTTTTCACTTTTCCTACCTTCATTCCTGTACTTTTGCAACAATTGAAAAATGCCAGCTATCTGGAATGTGGCATGTGGAAACATCTTATATGTACTTTGGAGGTGCCTATATCCTTGCTAAATACTTATGATTTGCATGTCTGAAAAGCTTATCTTTAATGTGTGAGTGGGTGTATATGTTTGTATGTAGCATGTTATCTTTGCAACAATAGATGTTGCTGTGTTATTCAATTTCATTTCTATGAGAACAGACAACTTATCGTGGCTCAGAATTCCCTGGCATGTTTACAAAATGACTTTTTGTATGGATAAGGGTAAATATATCCTAAAGCAGGTGACTCACAAGACATCTTGCTAAAGATACCCAGTATATAAATAATTATAAGTTGGAACAGCCATCAATCAAAGCCTTCAGCTTTAATTCTTACTGAATTCCAACAGAAATCAAACAAGTAATGCTATATTATTTTTCTTTGTGTTTTTCATGCATTGCAAGTATGGTGAAATCTTCCAACTTTGGAACAATCATTTTGAATTAGAATTCACACTGGACTCTTTAAAAAGCTAATTAGTGACAGCCATTAGCATTGGCTTATTCCTCTGCATTAAGCAATAAATGAGTACCATGGTTTGCAAAGTAAATACCCATCACAGCTCTCAGGATGCTAAGCATGTTGGTTGCTTACTTTTCTTGTCAGTTCCTATGAGTTTCCTATTGGGCAGAAAGATTAGTATGCTGTTTTCCATGCAGACTTCATACATTCATGATTTCTCTTGGCCAGCCTCACACAGCTTATTATAATGCCAAGGGCTAAATATGATAATGATTAATTATCTACTCTGACAGTGTTCAATTAGACTACTGTTCTCTCAACGCAGAACAGCTTTGAAACACATATGAAGTCAAACATTCTTAAAAGCAGACATTTAGCTACAACTAAAACCATTGCAGGCTAGCTTGACTAAGAATGAGCAGGTGATAGATAGACAGATAATATATGACTATTTTTAAAAAAATAGAATTGACATGGAATCATAATTATCTGTACTTAATCCTAATTTACTGCACTTGAAAACAAAAGCATACACACTCAGCTACCAGAAAAAGTATACTAACAGTTCACTACTGTATTGTTATGAAACAGGTTAATTTACCTTCTCTACTATATGAATGAGTTTCTGCTTTAGCGTATTAATATACTGTTATTTAATATATTTATATTGAAAATGGTTTGTGGTAACTGAATAGGCTATCAAATAAAAAAAGCTAAGTATCTTTATATTCTTTTGTGGTGCTTCTTCTCCCAGAGAACAAAGACGCACACACACACACAACTATGCATATACTGTGTGTCTCATTCTGTGTTTAATGTACAGTTACATGATATTTGGTTATAAATCCTGTTTCAGTAATATAAAATTAATTCTCTTGATTTGTGCCACCTAAACTATATTCACAAATAAGTAACCTATAAGCCTGTTCAGTCAATGTATTCATGTGTAACTATGAATGTGCAAGGAATGCTAAACAGCCTCTGCCCTCTCTAAATTGCACAAAAGAGGTCACTCAAGAATAATCCCACAATGGGGCCTTCACTCTGTAGATGCAAGGCAATCAGATTGGTTGCCAACAGGATAGTAAGGTTCATAGAGCCATGGCATTTATGGCTCTGTACTATCACCTAAATCTGATCCAATTTCTATATTTTAAGAATATGCTAATCCAGATTATAATATGATTTAGTAAATTGCTAAATGTGGCCTTTACCGATTTAATAAATCAGTAAATATGACTATATAGGTAGGGATATGTATAGTTTAATGGTCACAAGTATGACAGATACATATACACATTTTTGTATGTGTATAAAACAAAAATTGTACAAAAGATAATTTTTTTCCAGTGCATGCATTTATATAGCTTTTTCCAATAAAAGTGCATTTATATACACCCATGCTAGTAAACTCTAAATTACCTTGTCATTCGTGTCAGTATTGATTCTGTTCCATGTAATATCTTTTGAAAAGAAATATATGACAAGTTTATTATACATTTTATGCATCCCATGAACGGCTGGTTCTAAGATCTAAGCTCAGAATGCCATCCAGAAAAGTCACAGAGATGTTATAGGCTCTATGTTGTTATATCTGACAAGGTAAAACATAAAAAAAATGTCCAACCATATTTAGAATAGAATAGAATGAATAAACTGGAAGGGATCTTGGAGGTCTTCTAGCCCAGCATCCTGTTCAAGCATGAGAACCTATACTATTTCAGATAAGTGACTGTCTAGATTCTTCTTAAAAACATCCAGTGATGCAGTGCCCACAATTTCTGGAGGCAAGATGTTCTACTGGTTAGGAAGTTTCTCTTTAATTCCAGGTTTCTTCTCTCTTTGATTAGCTTCCAACCATTGTTTCTTGTCCGTCCCTCTAGTACTTTGGAGAATAATTTGAGCCCTTCTTCTTTGTGGCATCGCCTCAAGTAGTGAAATACTGCTATCATGTTACCCCTAATTCTTCTTTTTTCAAAAGACTGGCTAAACCCAAATCCTGCAGCTATTCTTCATACGTTTAAGTCTTCATACATTTGATCATCTTAGTTGCTCTTCTCTGACTTTTTCCAAAGTGTCAACATCTTGTTTGTAGAATGTTAACCAGGTGTGGTCTTACTAGGGTTTTATAAAGCGGTACTAAACTTTAAACTGACACATATTTAAGTAGTTCTTATCTCTAGGATTAATAGCAAGAAGCTTTTGAAAATTAGCTTTAGTTTTTATGGCATAAGTTTCTATAAAGCTAAGAGTCTGTATACCTAATTGTCAGAGAAATGTAGTATAAGATGCTGCACATAGTCTTTATTGCTTCTCTTCCAACTTCTTAATGTATGCGTTCTTTGAGACATAGAGGTGTCATTTTGATACCTTGCAAATAATTCCAACATTTTAAAATTGTTACGCAGCTATAAAGCATTTTTTTAAAAAATCCGGTATCTTTTTTTTGCCACTCTAGTAAGAAAAGGTAGATAAATTTTTGGACTAATAAAGCTGGAAAGGGCCTCTGCTGTAAATCTGACAGTTGATGTTTATGTAAGGCATTTCATATGGTGGTTTGCATTTTTCATAAATTTATTGTCATTAGAAAAGGAGAGTTTATAATTATGTTTAGGGACTTGGTGGCCATTTTCTGTGGATTCTGAAGTTTAGAGAAAAAATATTTCTACACAGAGTAAGATTCACATCTCTTCTGGGTTTAAAAAAAAACAGGTAGTTTTACATGCTACTTGGCATTTTCATGAGAATTTACTGCTGGTGATGGAGGAGATTTGTTACCTAATTTGTTTCTTTTCTCTATATTGTACTCCTAAATTGGCTCTGTTATCCTAATGGCAATACTGTCTTCAAGCCATCCCAACCACCAATTTCTGAAAGAGTTTCTTCTGTATTAAAATTGATACCCCAGTCTGAAGAAAGGTAGGGTGTTTTTTGATAGTATGTTCTGTGACTGTATGGAACAATTCTGGTTGCAGCAAGGAATAAAAACCTTGTTAAAGGGACCAGGGTGCGATCTTTCAAAACTAAGGCTGTGGAGACATTCCGCTTTATACTTTCAGCACTGCTGCTTGCTGGGCTAAGTAAGTCAGTGTTAGATGGATAAGGTAATGCTTCCATAGACATAACATTTCCACAGTGATTTTTTTTGTCAGAATCAATAGTTATATTCTTTTCAATGATTCATTGACTCTTCTTGGAATGTCTTTTGATAGCAGAAAGGAGGTTGAAAACCTTCTCAATACCATCAACTATATTGTAGATTAATTTGCTCAGGCTAGGTTGAAAGCCATTAAACCAACTAGATTACAAGACCAAATCTGTTCCTCAATTTTTGCCTCTATCAGATTCTTTTTTTTTTGTTAGTCTTAATCAGGTCTTTTGTCCTCCATTTTTGTCCCCCCCCCCCCATTTGTCCAAGTAGCACTACCTGGATTAGCAACACTTTAGCATAGAAAGTGGAAGTCTCCTAAAGGAAAATTCAACTTTTCTTTCTCTCTTTCTTCTACATCAAAGTCACTCAGGAGAACTGCAGAGACAGTCAGCTGCCTCAGAACTTTTCCATTACTTGCAAGCCTTTTGTTGATCCCACGGAGAAGTGTCTTTGAGCCTCATGATATATAGACTCCTCACAGACTAGACTTGAATGGAGTTAGTATGACTTTCAAACTGAGGCCTCTCAAGATCTTCCACAGAATTAAACTTGTAGCACAGGGGAATTGGGCTTCAGAGAAACTCAAGTACAGTGCTTTTTTAGGGGGGATTTGGAAGGGCACTTGTCCTGGAGCAGCCCAGCTGAGTTGATTCACAAAATGTGTATGGATATACATTTAGATATTCACAGTAGTCTCCTTAAAAGTCTTATTGTGTTTGATGGAGTTTATCTTTAGAGATATGCATCTTCCTTCTCCTGCCTCTTTTCTGAAGGCAATAAATGCTGATGATGCTGGGTCCGTTCGGAGAAGGGCGGGATATAAATTGAATAAATAAATACATAAATGACAACCTCCCTTACTTGATTGATTAGATGCCTGCCTATGATTATGTTTTTTTTCCTTCCCTAAATGCTAAATTTCCAAGTTTTAAATTTTTATCTTGATCATTGATTTCAGAATATTTTGGGTTATCACCGCCCTTATGATCTTTACTGACTACATCTGTTCCAAAGGTATGAACAAGCAATCCTTTACTTACAACCATTTAAAGTTACTACAGTCATCAATGAATAGTGGTTAAAACTAGTCCTTGGAATTCTGGTAGTCCCAGCATCCCCACATTGATGTGATCACACCCTTGGTAACTAGCTTGCAATTATGATTGCCTTCAGTTCTTTGCAATTGTGTCATTGATTTACACATTTCCTTGTTGGTTTTCCCAAAAAGTCAATGGGGAAGGAAGGTTGTAAGTCACAGGGTTAGTTTCCACCATATGCCTACATTTAATATAGCCTTTATTGTCATTGTACAAAATAAATACAACAAAATTAGTTATTGAGTCTTGCCTGAGTCTTGCCATGGCTCTTTCTCACTCTTGTGCCCCCTCCCATAACCTCCTCAAGCCTTGCTGCATCTCCCTTATACTCTTATGCAGCTCCATATATCCTTGTGCACATCTGCCTGAGCCTTGCTGTACCTCACTTGCACCCTCACACACTTCTACATGCCTTCCTTCGCCCAACAGCAACCACTTACCTGCTTGCTGGCTTGCTTGCACGCTATTAGGACTTCCAAATTCCTAATGGTTTCCCCACTGACTTGATGTGGGAAACCAGCAGGAAGTTGCCTCCCCTAACAACTATGACATTTGGACATTTGGTGCTGTCATATAAGCAATGTATTCAAGCTTTGCAATCACATTGCTTAATGACAGAAATGTTTGTTCCATTTGTCATTGTAAGTCAAAGACAGCTTATACTACCATAGATGTATTGCATATATAACAGCTAAACTATATAAACTTCACAGTATTGGTTTGGAGTAAAGGACACCAGGAGTAAATGCAGAAATATGACCGCTCCGAGTCCCTTTGAGGAGAGGATGCGGTATATAAATAAAATTATTCTATTCTATTCTATTCTTATCAGATTATTAGGGGGGAATTGACAAGTCTTGGAGGAATTAAGCAATACTTATAATCTACTAATTATATCAGTGGTAGTCAACATGGTCCCTACCGCCCACTAGTGGGTGTTCCAGCTTTCAGGGTGGGTGGTAGGGGTTTTGTCCAATACTGAAGCACTTTCCTTTTTTTAAGTTTAATTGACTTTCCTACTTTATAAATCACCATTACTGTGGAACCAGTGGGCAGTTAGAAAATTTTACTACTAACAGAGATACAAAAGTGGGCGGTAGGTATAAAAAGGTTGACAACCTCTGAATTATATGATTTTTTATTTTATTTTATTAAATTTATACCCCGCCCTTCTCCAAACGGACCCACAAATGAAGTTACTTCAGCAAATACACCCTTATGCTTACTAAGAAACTTGTCATTCCCCTCAGCCCATCCATCAAAATATTAGGATGAATATTTATTAAATTTATATTGGAATATACATTTTGCAATTAATGGAATGAAAATATATGCACAGTGTTATTAAAATACCTAATATGTCTTTAGAATAGCCACAGAAATGGCACAGCCATTCTTTTATCCTGTATATCAAATTCTATCTGGAGTTCTATGGAATACTTTAAGGTAAAACGCACAGAGATATGACAAGCATGAATGCTTGCCACAGAATGAACCTTTCCTGATTTTAATCAGATTGTGTAGAAGCAGATTGGGCAGTCTGAATATATTAAAGATTTTGTGCATCAGAGCTGGCAATGATAGTTGTTCCTCATGTATAATATTTTGTTAGTTCAAATACAATGACTCCCATATCCTCTTACAAATGAACAGGACAGCTGCTATTATAACATGTCTCTTCTGGGTGGTATAAGGCATCAAAGTCAAGATAGTATTCACAAATGTTTGTAGAAGGGTCAGAGGTTGTTTGTTTAATCATGAATGCTACCATAGCTCCTCTCCCCCACCTTTCTTTGCCCATTAGGGATTCCATAGCATCTAGGAATTATAGGTCACAGTGATCCCCAATCTTTCTGGTTCCATGGAGCATCAGCAGCGGTGATGGCAGCGGGATGTGGGTGTGGGTGTTTCACAAGTGCAACCTAGATTCCATCCATGTGCAAATGAAGGTTCATGTGCTCACCTAACCCCTTCCAACAGGTTGCAAACCAGTACTGGTCTGGGCCCCGGCTGTTTGGGGCCTCTGATCTGTTATGAAAACTAGCTTTGATCTCATAACAGAAGAATTATTCTGAATAATAGCAAAAAATAGCTTCCTTCCCCTGAGACGTGAGAGTTTGATTTTCTTATCTGCACAATTTAAATAATGTATAATTTCCATCCATTTAAAAAACTTAGTACTTCCTCTAGTTATTTTTGTTTTCCAAAGTGCTGCTGAACCTAAACTGGCTCAGTCTTGAGAGAACAACTTTTAGACCATCATGTTTACCTTGTTATGCCATGCTTTGAATTCTGGATTCTACCTCACTTTATCTCCTATCTTTTTATCATAGACTTGGTCTTGACCTGTGCCAAGTCTGAGGCTACATGTACACTTGCCATCTTATGATACTGGTGAAAAGGATTCTTTTGAATCTTTTTAAAAGTTGTGTCTAAATTTGCATCTCTAGAGCAGAGATTCCCAACCTCTGGGCCCACTACCAGGCCGTGGCCTGTTCAGTTCTGAACACAATTCAGGGCCACATGAGTGGCTGGCTGATGCATGTGGACGCACACACAGCTCAACTTGTGTAAGTAGCTGGCTGGTGCACATGCACAGGTTGACGTATGCAAATGGCTGGCTGGCAACACACACAGCTTAATTTGTGTGAATGGTGGCCAGATACACATGTATGTGCTGGCCTTTTCCTTGTGCACGGCAGTTCCCCTCTTCCCTGACACCTACTGGGCCACCAACTGATGCTCTAAGTTATAGCTGGCATCCTGCTTACTCTCTTGTTGACTGGCAGCCAACTGAGCTAGCATAAAAGAAAGAGACGATCAGCCTGGTGACCAATAACCTCAGTCTTCAAACCAGGTTTGAAGCCTTCTGGAACTAAGTGAAGAAGAAACTAACTGTCCCCTCATGATGCACCTTCTTTTAAAAGACTGAATCCTGTATCAATAAAAAAAAAAGATGGCATCTGCAATGGAGGGAGGGGTCGGTAGGAATGATATTGATATCACATAAAGCTATTAATGGTTATTTAGCATAACAAACAGAGACCTCCAGAGTTGGAAATGCTACCTTTGTGTGTTGCAGAAATAACGAGGCTTGGACTTCTCAGAATCAGGAAACGTTTATTTATGGCTGCCAGGTTCAGAAAGCTAGTCAAAGGCCAGCATGTAACCTCTGAACAACCTTCTGATAGCAAACATGCATACTTATACTTTTACGAAAAAAGCACTTAACACATCGCTGATTGGTTAAGCTCCTTATTGCTAGGCAGATAAGCATGCAGGAAACATTAGTTCCACTCTGACTTTTGTGGTTAAGCTAAACGTCTGACTGCAAGCGACTTGGACTTCCAGCTAACTCAACCTACTTACAAGCAGGTGTTTGTGGTTTGACATTTAAGATTTCCTATCTCAAAGATGCTTTTTGTACCTTAAAAAGCATAAAAATAAAAATGACTAAAGATCATCTAGTCTGACCTCGACTCATCTCACTCTTATGTCTAAAAATCGCTTTATGCCCTGCCTCAGTGCATATTGAATCCAAAGCAATGAAATAACATTGTCTTCCTGCTTGTATTTAAGTTTCCTCTGGTTGATTCCCTGTGGATCCAAAGACGGGCTGAAAATTATTTTAGATCTGACTCAGAGATCTTTTGTACATTCTTAGTTGTCTTTACTTATATGTGGTTTAACAGGTGTTTCTTCTCAAGGCAAAGGCATCAGAAAAAGGGGAATAAAAGAGTAATGCCATTCACTTTCTCTCAAACACAGATAAGATTTAGCATATAGTTGCTGGCGTTATGTTACTGTCCACTCGCAAGCGAGAGGCTTCATTTATCAACTCCACTTTTTCGAGAGTGCCCTATTGAAGATCATGTGGGTGATTTAAACAGAAATATTAGAGTGATGTGATGGAAGGGGAGTCTGGGAGGTGCAATGAAAAGACATGCGTTAGACAAGAAATAATGCTGCAGTTTTAATCTTTCCACCCACACTCCTTATGGTGCTGCCATGTGGCTCTTTTTATTATTGCTCGCTTATCTGTCTTCCTAGTGACTGAACCATTTAAAACTTTGAAGTTATGAAATAAATTACAAAAATGAAAAATATTTTAAAAAAGCACACTTTGGATAGAATTTGCTTCTAGAGATACGATTGTTTGTTTGGAAGTATGTTCTGTTGCAAATGATAAGATCTTTTTCTCAGTAAAAAGGGTAAGACTAAACAAAAGTAAGGGATGCAGTGGCACAGTGGCTAAGACACTGAACTTATCAATCAGAAAGGTCGACAGTTCGGCAGTTCAAATCCCTAGTGCCATGTAACGGAGTGAGCTCCCATTACTTGTCCTAGCTTCTGCCAACCTAGCAGTTCAAAAGCACGTAAAAATGCAAGTAGAAAAATAGGAACCACCTTTGGTGGGAAGGTAATATGCGCCTTCAACATTTAGTCATGATGGCCACATGACCACGGAGATATCTTTGCACAGCACTGGCTCTTCGGCCTTGAAACAGAAATGAGCACCGCCCCCTAGAGTCAGGAACAACTAGCACATATGTGCAAGGGGAACCTTTACCTTTTAAACAAAAGTATACCATCCAATACTCAATCATGTGTAAAACTGTAGAGCTACAGTCATAAGTTATAACCATTAATAAGTAGACTCACCATGACAAATTGTGAAATCAAAGCCTGCACTTAAGCCTTTTATGTGTTTCACAACCAAAGTATTTTTTTCTCCAAGCTCTGCATTATTGAAGAGTAGAAAGATCTGAAGATACAAGGCCTTGGAGACTAGCACTCTCCTTTTCTTATCATAGTTGACATGTTCTGTTCTTGCTACACACTACTCTGTGTGCAGCTTGACATGTAGCTAAATCCACGTACCCTCCAATAAAACAGGCCATGTATGTGGATCTGGATGCTTTATTAAAGGAACAGGATGGGTGAAACTGGAAAAAATAGAAATACACACAATAAGAAGCCAAATATAAAATAAGCAGTGTTGAGTTGCTGGTGAGCATAAATCTAAATCTCACTAGCGATGTTGTGTGTATGGGATAGTTGTGCCACAAATTAGGCTGGGTTCTTCATGGTTCTTCTGTTTCCTCTGAATGCTAAAGGAAATGGAGTCTGGCTTCTCAGGATGCACTTGTTTTTGGAGTGAGGGTTGATGGGTAGATGACCCTTAAAGGGCTGGGTCAGATTCCAAACAATATGGATTGGTATTTGGCCAGGCTGGGGCCAGAGAACAATAGCAGTATATACAGAAGTTATATGGTAAGACATGACAGACATAGTTCATGGGGGAGAGGTATTCCAATTGTGGATACATTATTGGGGAAATATCACTAACCTGATGATCTTCAGCCCATTTCACAATACTAGAACATTGAAACATATCTATGTCTAATGTTCAGCCACCTCACCAAGAGATAATAACAGTAACAGTAACAATAACAATTACTATTACTAATATTATTATTATTATCATCATCATCATCATCATCATCATCATCATCATCATTATTATTATTATTCTTATTATTATTTGTCCAAAGCGCAAAACTTGGACAACTTTAGAAAATAAACAAATTCTCAAATATTACTACCAGGCAGAGCCAACAGCCAGGGGATTTCAAAAAAGAATGATGTGGCTGTGGAAGGAACAACATCCGGAAAGTGGTGTAACTGAACAAAGACTAATGGATCAAAAGGTGCTTCATCATCCGTAATAAAGTTTTCACAGAAGTGGAAATTCAACATCTAGAAATATTGGCTAAAAAGAAAACAACAAGTGATGATGAACAAGCTGAAGAAATTGCTCCAACACCTAAACAAATTGAAAAGCCAGTGGAAGAAGCAAACATACAGGATGAAGACCCTCCTATGCAACAACTTGAAAGTGTAGAGCTAAGTAATCTAGCAAAAATGCTGAAAGAAAAAATTGAAAACTACATCAAAGAAAATGTAGAAAGAAAAAGACTACCTATCATTCACGAAGTGCATAGCAAACAAGTGAAAGATCTGTTAACTGCCTTGAACAACATTTTAACTTCCATTCCATCCAGCACACTATATGAAACCAACCAATTAATGTATAGCACAGCCGCTGTTATAACTGCAGAACTAGGTTATAAAATGCCAAAAAAGAAACCCACTGGAACACCAAAGTGGAAAATTCAACTTGAAAATAAAATTTAAAAACTACAAGGGGATATCAGCAATCTGAAGCACTTGAAAGAACACCTCTTCTACCGGTCCCTTGATGAAAGTCAAATCCAAACTTATGTTCACCCATGTAAAGAAAAAACTTTGAACTTTTGGAAAGAACTGTGGGAAAACCCAGTAGAACACAACAACACTGCCTCCTGGATCAAAGATATTCAACAACAAACAATACAAAACAAGATGCAAAATATTGTAATAAAAATTGACATGGTGACAAAACAAGCAAAGAAGGCCAAGATCTGGAGTGCACCTGGCCTGGATGAACTGCATGGATACTGGCTAAAACATCTGACCAGCCTACATCATCGCATGGCCACTCAATTTGATCAAATGCTTCAAAATGCAACAAGCGAAGAATGGCTAACAGCTGGATGAACTTACTTGATCCAGAAAAAGGCACAGAACCAAACAACTATCGCCCAATTACTTGTCTGCCAACAACGTTCAAACTTTTTACAAGGATACTGGCAAATTCAATATTCAATCCCCTGATAGAAAACAGTTTGTATCCAGTAGAACAAAAAGGAAATTATAAAAAATCAAGAGGAACAAAAGATCAGCTGTTCATGGACAAAATGGTACTAAAAATGCAAAACAAAGGAAAACAAATTTAAATATGGCTTGGATTGATTACAAGAAGGCATTTGACTCATTACCCCACAGCTGGATTAACACCTGTCTGGAAAACTTTGGAATTAGCAAAAATATCTGTACATTTTTTAAAGCAAATATGCAAAAATAGAAAACAGTTCTAACAACAAATGGGGAGAACATTGGTGAAGTCAACATCAGACGAGGAATCTTCCAAGGAGATTCACTTTCATCACTGTTGTTCAACATTGCATTAGTTCCCCTGACAATAATCCTATGGAACACAAAACTGGGATACCAAATCTCAAGATAACATGGCAAGATAAACCATCTACTATACATGGATGACTTAAAAATGTATGTGAAAAGCCCCACTGAACTTAAATCAATACTCAACACAGTTCAACTGTTCAGCAGTGACATCAAAATGAACTTTGGACTTAAAAAATGTGCTATATTATCCATGCAGCAAGGAAAAATGGAAAAAAACCAGAAGGAATAGAACTGGGAAATGGAAATATAGTGAAAGCAATAGCAAAGGAGGATGGTTACAAGTACCTAGGCATATTGGAAGCAGATAAGATCTTGAATGAAAAAGTCAAAGAGTCAACACAAAAGGAATACATCAGGAGGGTCCGCAAAATATTAAAATCAAAGCTGAATGCCGGAAACATAATTAAAGCCATTAATACATGGGCAGTTCCAGTGATAAGCTATTCAGCTGGAATCATCAACTGGACTCTGGCTGAACTGGAAAACCTGGACCGGAAAACACGCAAACTTTTTAATATATACCATGCTTTACATCCACGAAGTGACTGACAGGTTGTACCTGCCAAGAAAAATAGGGGGCAGGGGGCTATTGCAAATCCATCAAACTGTAGAAGAAGAAAAATGAAGTTTGAATGATTATGTGAACCAAAGTACAGAAAAATTGCTGCACGCTGTAAAAATGGAGAACAGCATAAAAACAACAGAAACAAAGGCAGCATATAAGGAAAAACAGCTGGATGACAGATTAAATAGATGGAAGACCAAGGCTTTGCATGGACAGCACTTGAAAAACATTGAAGGAAAATGTGATGACAACTTGACATGGACATGGTTTAAGATGGGAACTATCAAGAAAGAAACGGGAGGTTTAATACTGGCCGCTCAAGAACAAGCACTACAAACTAATGCCATGAAAGCGAAGATTCAAAAATCCACTGACAATCCAAACTGCTGACTTTGCAATAACAAAGTCGAAACTGTTTCACATTTAATATGTGAATGCAGCAAAATCGCACAAACTGATTACAAAGCTAGACATGACCGAGTTGCTAAATTAATCCACTGGTCATTATGTAAAAAATATGGTTTACCTGTATCCAGAAAGTCTTGGGAACACAAAGTAGAAAAGGTTATCGAGAATGAGAGGGTGAAGATCTTGTGGGACTTTCGAGTACAAACAGACCGTCATTTGGAGCACAACACACCAGATATCACGGTTGTAGAGGGCCGAAGTGTACAGTTCATTGATATCGCTGTTCCTGGAGATGCCAGAGTTGAAGAAAAAGAACTAGAAAAAATCATGAAATATCGCGACCTGGCCATCGAAACCACACGGCTATGGATGAAGCATGTCACAGTGACACCCATTGTCATCGGGGCACTTGGCACCATGTCCAAGAATTTTACTAAATATCTCAGCAAATTGCAGCTTCCTGCAATAACACCAGCGGAACTGCAAAAAACCGAGCTACTTGGCACATGTTATATTCTACGTAGATACTTGGTTGATACCTAGGATGCTGGCAGAAAACTGTATCAACAATTAGCACCAATCAATAGTATTTGTAATATGCATTTTTAAATGTTCAGTTGGCTGAGTTTCATGTTTTATGACTAAAGATAATAATAATAATAATAATAATAATAATAATAATAATAATAATAATAATAATAATAATAATAATAATAATAATAATAATAATAATAATAATAATAATCTTTATTGTCATTGTAATAATAAAAAATTACAATGAAATTGGTTTGAGCGTTGTGCTAACTTTTGCATCAGGTGGAATACAGACAGCAGTGACAACTATAACAGAAATCTCTCCAGGCAGATAAAATGGCCGACAAATGATAGTTGAGAATTCCAGGTCTGCAGAACAATGTGTATAAGCAACTCTATTGTTAGTACACCAGTTATTATGTGTGTAAATACACAGTCCTCCACCTTTGCTTTTACCAGAGTTGTTGTTTCTGTCAAAGCAGTTAGTTAGCTCCACAGACGCATCCGGTACAAGTGGATGAAGCCAGGTCTCTGTGATGATCATCACACAGCAGTCACGAATCAGCTTATTTGCTGCCATCCATAGCTCTAGTTCATCGGTTTTGTGGACAAAGGATCTAGAGTTGGTTAGGAAATGCTTGGCAATGCTGGTCTCTGAGGCTGCTTCCGTAATCGAACTAGCAAACCTGCTCTGCATCCCCGCTTCTGCTTCAGCTTTCTTCGCTTCCTCCTAGGCCAAACAACAATCCATGGAAAGCCTGGGAGTCTTACTATATCACTCGGTATATTATGAGACTGCTGGAAATCGCTGGTAATATCAAGTCAACTAGAAGATCCAATCTTTAATAATAACTTAATAACTCCCTGCGGGTATAGACTAGTTTTTGCCTAACTCTACTGTGACACCAGGAGCTCAAAGCCGCAGCGCCTAAGCGTGCCGCCATCTTGAATGGAATATATAGATATAGAGATTATTCAATATAATCCAAGCTTGATGCTAAATGGGTCCTTGGTACAGATAGTAGCAAATTCAATACTAAAGCCCCTTCTTCTGAGATATAGTGATTGTGAGCAATACATCCTCAGTTGGCTTGGCATCAGAAAACCTCTAGGGATGTCTCTTTCAACCAAAACCTACTTATTAAAGAAGATTGTCTAGAAATTAGATGGGCCCCTTGGGTAATGGTATTCTAGAAACCCATTATTCATCTTTCACAGAATATTTGGGATGTTAACTTTAACTATCATACTTTGCTCTTTATCATGACTTATTTCCTATTTTTGTAGGCTTAATTATTGAGATGCATTCTGGTGTGGAATAATTTTTTCATTTGTTAATTCCCCTTCCCTTGTCTTATTTGGGAGGTTTTAGTTAGTGTTTTGTATTGTTTTATTTAGCTTTACTTACAATAGATATTTTATTTATTTTGTTAAAAATTGCCAGGAGTCAGAATTATTCAGCAGCATATGAGTTTAATTTAATATAATTAATTAATTTAATATAATATAATTAAGTACTGAAAAAGTTGTACTGGGGGGATTATTCTCCATTCAACTGAATGTTCTACTTTAGCAGCTAAAGTCCACATTATTCACATTATTCGTTACCTTAAGGACAGGTTAAAATGTTATTTTCATACTGCTGTGAAGGATGTTATATCCAGATTAAGTTGTCTGTCCCTTCCTTTGTAAAATGAAATCAAGGAATATCCTTTATGCATAACTATGTCTTTGTTATACATTGTGATTGTTTGTCATCCAGACCTCTGCAATTATTGTGGTTTAAATATTTGCATTTTGTATCTGATTCTAATTATATGATTCAGATGGCATCTGAATGTCAAAAGGATTAGGTACTGTATGTACACATGGTAAGAAATGCCTGTGGTTTAGATGCTAATAAAGAGATTAACTTTCAAACTAATCAATTTCTATTCCTTCCGAACTAAAAAATGTGCTCAGGTTATCTATCTATCTATCTATCTATCTATCTATCTATCTATCTATCTATCTATCTATCTATCTATCTATCTATCTATCTATCTATCTATCTATCTATCTATCTACCTACCTACCTACCTACCTACCTACCTACCTACCTACCTACCTACCTACCTACATCTACAGTCAGTCAGTCTGACTGTCTGTCTGTCTGTCTATCATCTATCTATCTATCTATCTATCTATCTATCTATCTATCTATCTATCTATCTATCGACAGTATCTCTCTCTCTCTCTCTGTCTATCTATCTATCTATCTATCTATCTATCTATCTATCTATCTATCTATCTATCTATCTATCCTGTATCTGTCTATCTGTTTATCTGTCTATCTGTATGTATGCATTGAAACCATTGCATTTTTTATGTAGCAGGAGTGCCAAACTTTATGAGATTGCCAGTATCTTGAGTCCATCTATTTTATAAGGGCCAGTAAACTGCTACTATACCTATAGCTAATGAATCAACAAAATGGATAAAGGGTTAATGAATAGATATAAAGATGCATATTGTTTGTGGGTATATCTAATTACAGAGCAAATTGATTATGCATTTTTAGGGGCACCTGCGGTGAAAGATTCCAGTATTTTGAACTTTGTTATGCACTCTGAGTTAAATGAGTCAAGTGATGAGACAACATTTTTTACTATAGATAATCCTCAACTTTCTACCAACTACAATTGGGAAGAGAATTTCCATTGTTAAGCTATGGGGTCATTAAGAAAGTTGTATCTAATTTGATTGCTTTTTTTGTCAAGGTCATTAGCAAATCATATGATTGCTAAACAAATATGGCTTCCCTGTTATCTTCTTTATTGGAAGTCCCATAAGAAGGTTGCAAACAGTGATTAAGTGACCCCCAGAATCATAAATGCATGGTTGCCAAGTGCCCAAATTGTGATCATCTGACCATGGGGATACTGCAGTGATTGTAAATGCAAGGACCAGTTATAAATCTTTCTTTTCATCACTGTTGTAACTGAACAATCATTAAATGAATGTCTGTGAGTCAAGTACTATATGACTGTCTTCTTGTTTGCATTCTCACCCATTTTTGTCAAAAATTATAAGCTTTTTTTTTTAAAGTATTTTATTAGTTTTCAAATTTTTACAAGGGAAAAGGTATAGGGTGCAGGTAACATTTTGGTAGCTTCCTTGCCGTTGGTGGTGACCTTCCCAAAGCTTCATAAATTTACAATTTTAAAAGTAAAGGATAAACATATAAAAAGATTACATTGTATAGTTTACATATTCAATCATCTTTTTCTTTGCCATTTTATCTTGTATCAACAATTACAATAGTGTTTCAAATAAAATCATTTTTGTGATCTGAGTCTTTTTGCAATTGACTCCTCTTCCCTGTCCCCGGGCGGGGCCATCGCTCCCTCCATTCCTCCATCTTCATCTCCCAACTGGGGAGAATGTTTTTTAATAAAAGCCTCCGCCTCGCTTATTGTTTTGATTTTTACTCTGCCTCCCTCCCAGAAGATCAGCATTCCCTCTGGTAATAACCACTTGAACCATATTCCCTTTTTTGTATAATTTCTTAGACAAGAAGGAATCCTTCCTCCTTATTTCTCTAATTTTTTTCGGAATCTGTTTCAAAATGATTATTTCTTTATCCTGATATTTTAAAATTCCATCCCGTTGAGCCCTTAATATCTCATCCCTTGTGGATCTCCTAAGAAATTTAACATTAACTTCTCTTAAAAATTACAAGCATTTTCAAGTTAACTGTTTGAACCTATCCTTTGGAATTACTGAATGTGAGAACTATATTACATCATTATCCCAAAGTTGTTTTTTTTCTTCTTCAAAAATAGACTGGACTTTGTTTTTCCTTGAAAACACTTCACTTCTCATCAAAGAAGCTTCTTCAGTTCTGACTGAGTGGTAGAAGATGGAAGGATGTATACACGATTGTGTGAATGATTCCAATGAGCTACACTTTTCTTCTTTTCCCATCATTGGCCATGTTGGATAGATTTGCTGAGAATTTTAATACACCACAGCCTGTATATGCCTTTTTATGTTTACTTAGAAGTGAGCTCTAATGTTTTAAATGAAACTTGTTTCCTGGAATGAACATACTATTGCAATTTTAATTACATAATTATCTTCTCTTTGATTCCTGCCTCTAATTACATTTCAAAAAGTCTTGACTTTTAATATAGTTGCACTTTCAGGTGATTCTTTTTTAGTTAAGATTAAAAACCCCTTTCATGTTTTCTTCTAAACATCACAATCTTACTGATTAATAAGAGCATCTGTTTTGAGCTGGAATTATGAAGATTTAGGCAGACAATATAAATAGAGTGTATGAAAATGATACACAAGGAAATATGGTTTTTTTTCCCCTAAAACTCTGTCAGGGGAAAATTAGCATACAAAACGTAAGTGAAATTAGACATAGTGAACCAAATTATCAGGCTTAAGAGGTTTTAAGAAATAAATAAAAGTGAAGCAGACTTCTCAGAAGGGAAATTTAAAACAATGATTACAACAACTGGTTCTTTAAAAATATCATGTTGCTCCTTATTTATTCTAACATTTTATCCTTTGTCATATAATGCAGAATAAGAGCCATTAGGAAGAAATGTATTCCAGTTGATGCTCTGACATTTTTTTTATATTATTCAAGTCCCTCTTATTATAATTCAGGTGATGTTGGAATACTATTAAGGGTGTTGTTTTCTGTGCTATTAATTTGCTTTTTATTGAACCATCTGCAGAATTTTCATTTAGAATGCCTTGTTCAATATTGGTGATTACAGAAAGTTATGCTTTAGCTCTATAGCTTTTGGCATTTTAGTCCTGAAGATACATCAGAAAATATCAAATGGCACTGGAGGAAGTAAGTCAGGGTGCATATTAGTTCATTGTAAAAAAAAAAAAAGATCCTATATAACTGTATGGCTTATAGAGAAAGTGGAAACATTTCCTGTGAATTTTTCTTATTATATTCACACTATTTGTTTATTTAAAATATTGCTGTTTTCTGTTTTTATCAACCCATTAAAAAAAATCTCAACCCCACAAAAAACCGGACCTATGACCCCAATTTACTTCTGGGTTTTGCCAAACTGTCCCCATAGGCAACCATTACAATTGACATTTTTGTCCTAAAGGTGCTTTTTCAAGAGGCAACTAGACTTTCTGTTTTTTCTTTGAAGACATTTCGCTTCTCATCCCAGAAGCTTCTTCAGCTTTGAAGAAGAAAAATGTCTTCAAAGAAAAAAAAACAAAGTCCCATTGTGTTGTGGCCCAGCCGGCTCTGGATGAGCTGCTGCTGGATTCCTCTAGTGAAGACTCTTATGAGTCGGCTCTAGAGGAGGAAACCCAGTTTGTCCCGGATGTCAGGCTAAGGATTGAGAGGAGGCAATTAGCAGAACGACGCCATCGGAGATAATCAGTACCAGCTGCCTAATTGCCTGGCCCTTCCCAAGAGGCTTTAAAAGAAATCCTCTGTGAAGAGTAGGTTTGCAGGAAACAACAGAGAAGCTACAGAGTCAGAGAATTGTGTCGTGTAATCTTTCAGTCTAGTTCAGGTTAGTTCAGGCAAGCTGCCAAGTAGCAGTCCGTCTAGTTAATTATCTTGTGAAGGGAGGGAGTCAGAACACATTGCCTCTTTAAAAACCACCTTTGGGACAATCATGACCTGAATCACTGAGAATCTCTATAGACAATTGCCGTATTTGCTTAATGATCATCACAAAAAAATTGTAAAATCAGATTAGCAAGTGACTAACCAATTTTATGAGCATCATGACTTAACAATCATAATGGGCGGCTCAATAACAGCCATATGTCAATGACTATCTGTAACACAATTTGACTATTAGGTGTTAATTAAATTTTCAGTCATCATATCTAATTAATTTCCATGCATATGATAGTGGTATCCCCTGGAAAGCCTTGAAGACCCTTTCCATGGATGAGTGACCCCATTTTTTAAAATATCACAGCCACTTAAGGAAGCCCCATTTCAAAATCCAAAGAATTTAAGTAAAAAGTCAGGTCCTTAGAACATAGTTTAGGCAGTCACTCACTTTTTCAATCAAAGGGCCATCCCATTTTCAAGAATACAAGTGAAATTATTGAAGCCATCTTCAGGACTTCTGATAGTTTTCTACAACTGAAGACAAGACAGCTATAAATCTAGATTTTCAACAAAAAGCTTGGGGGAAAAAGTTTAACATTAAGTGAAAATGGAGTGATATCTGCTAGAGACATTTACTCCAATGTAATGAGTTTTCAGTGAAAGTCACTGAAGAAACTGGGGAGATGAAACTGTCTTGTTTTCCTTCCTGGGGAATTTCATCTTATTTCAGGTGCTGCATTGAAATAATAGCCCTCTCTGAATTCTTTGAGATGTACTGTATGTATCACTGTCACAGATAAAGTGGCAGTAACAGAGTGGCATGGTACCAGAGAAAATGTTATTTCTGACTAGCCACAAAACATGTTTTTTCTGCTTTCTTTCAATGGGAAAAACTCAGAGTTGAGACTCAGAGTAATTCACTCTCAGTGCCTTTCTTTTTTTTGGAAGTCTACTGATACAATTCAGTATGTGGAATTAATCAACAAAAATGGCATTCTGAGTTAGCTACTGAAATTCTTTTAGATATATTATTTATGCAATATGTACCTTCCTCAAATTTGAAATGAAAACTTTTAGATTTAAGGAATGGCATGTTGCTTTGCCTCTTTGGTTGCTCTATGTTGTCATAGTCAAAATATATTAGAAACAGCTTATATAATACAACAATTATTTGTTTGGTGAGTTCACTGTCTTCTGATGGGGCAAATTTATATAAGGTAGATCCTACCTACCTAGATATGTCCCAGAAGTGGATCAATTTATAGCATCTGCATTTTAAGTAGAAATAAATGCACTTAATTTTTCCAGATGCACAGTTTGTGAAGATTGAAGATTTCAGATGAAATAACCCATGAATATTCAGAAACAAAATTTATCTTGCTGATCTCCCACCATATTATCAAACGGCGATAATATTCTCCTAAATGGATTCCAGATTGTGAATATTCTGTTTTAAAACATGTTCCGAATACCATTTTATATTTATTTATTTATTTTATTAAATTTATAAACCTCTCCACTCTCCCTGCAGGGACTCGGGGTGGTTTATAAATATTGAAGTTTTGGCACACTTCATTTACTGTATGTGCGCATTTGTATTATGATGTTTGCAATTGGATCCATGATGGATGGTTCACTACTTTCATTTTTATTGTTTTGTTTGGTTGTTTAAATCTTTTATTCCCTGTGCAGTGATTTTTCCATAGCTCACCCAAGACCTGACTTGCAGATCAAGAGGAATGCTTGTACAATAGTGTTATACCACTAATTACCACTAGTGTGTTATTGTCATATAATGTAATGTTATGAGGGAATGACTTTGGGAGAGGGTGGGGAGACGTTGCCTGGGGAACAGTCAGATAAGAGAGGGCATAGCCTACAGCTGCATAATGGTCTGAGAAAAAAGGCTCAATAGTGACTCTCATTAGCTTTTCAGGCAAGAAAGGAGATGACAGGAGATTTGTACTTTCAGACTTGCAAGATTATGTTAATGTAGCCTTACAATAAAATAGAATTAGCTCATCCGGTCATGCTTTCTGGGAACGCTCACATAATACTACAAAATGCTCCAACATGCCCAGCAGCTTTTATAAAACTATTTGAGGAACTGCAGGATATGCTGACAATGGGAGAAAGAGACAAATTTCCATATGTATAAATGGTATGTGTGTATTCACATACATATATATGGGCACATATGAGAAGAAACAAGATCATTGCTTCATTGTGTCTAGTGGTAATAAGTTCCATTGCCAGATTTATATCAAGCGAGGGAAAAAAGGACATGATATGGTTCTGCCATACAGGGACAAGCAGAAGGTCTGACAAAGTTGTTTTCTGTTCGATATTAGTCAATGGACCAAAAAAGATAGGCAATTATGATTTTCAATTTTATATTTGTGTCATATTTGCATATTTAATGGTCCATCCTTCTTTTCAAAGAATGAAAGTTAACAATAAAGAGATTTATTTATCTTAGGGCCAGTACTCTTCAATATCTTCATAAATGACTAGATGAGGGAATAGAATTTTTCAAATTTGCAGATGATACTAAGCTGACAGGAATAGCCAACACACTAGATAATAGGCTCAAGATAGATATGAATCTCAAGAGAGTGGTCCCTATCTAACAAAATGAAATTCAACATAGAGACAAATAAAGATTTACACTTAGGCAAGAAAAAACAAAAATACACGTCCAGTTTAGATGAAATTGACTTAATAATAGTAACTGTGAGAAGGATCTTGGAGTTCCAGTGAACAGTCAATTCAATATGAATCATCAATGTATGGCAGCAGCCAAAAAAGCCAATGCAATCCTAAATTGCATTAACAGAGGGATTGAATAAAGATCCTGTGAGGTACTAGTACTGCTCAATAAACCCTTCATAAGGCCACAGCTAAAATACTGCACTCGGTTTTGGTCACCATGCTATTAAAAAAAAAGATGTTGAGACTCTAGAAAGAATGCAGAGAAGAACAACAAAGATGAATAGGGGCCTGGAGGTTAAAACATATGAAGAACGATTGCAAGAACTGGGCATGGCCAGTCTAGTGAAGAGAAGTGTTCCAATATTTGAGGGGCTGTCACAGAGAGGAGGGGAACAACCTATTTTCCAAAGCACCCAAAGGCCTGACAAAGAACATTGAATGGAAATTGATGAAAGAGAAATTCAACCTAGAAATAAGAAGAAAATTTTCAGTCAGTGAAAACAATCAACTAATGGAACAGCTTGTCTTCAGAAATTGTGGGTGCTTCAACACTGGAGGCCTTCAAAAAGAAACTGGATAGCCACTTGTCAGAAATGGTATAGAGCAGGGGTTCCAAACTTGGCAAGTTTAAGACTTGTGGACTTCAACTCCCAGAATTCTCCAGTCAGCATAGCGAGACAGTGACAGAAGAGGGAGAACATTAAGGAGAGCTATAAATACAGGCTCTGAAATGGTCTAGCTGGCTGGAGAATTCTTGGAGTTGAAGTCCACAAGTCTTAAAGTTGCCAAGTTTGGGAACCTTTGGTATAGTCTCCTGCTTGAGCAAGGAATTGGACTGGATGACATACAAAGCCTCTTCCAACTTTGTTATTCTGTATTCTGTATTTCTAGATGACCTAAAGTCTTGCATTTCTTTTCTTTTCTTCTTGTTTTTTTACTATAAGATAACTTTTCCCCCCCCGGTGAGACCGGTCTATCAGGGCAACCTGGTCCATCCAAATAATGAAAAGATCAACCAATTTTTTAAAAAAAGCTTTCAAATTTTAATTTTCAACTGAACAATATAAAATGCACAGTCACATTAGGACTTTGTGAATAGACATAGTATCCCAAATTTGATACATGTTGTAGATGTTATAAGATGATAATTTTTTTTTAAAAAAAGCAAAATGGTATCTACTTTAATTTTCTGAAAACAAAAACAAAAATCAAAGTAAACTTCATTTCTTGGAAGAATTAGAATATTTGATCTGTGAGACACCAATGGAGGTTTTATTATTTAGAATCTTGCAGTGCATGGGTGTAGTACAATTTGTATGAAAATAACATATAGCATAAAAGAGACCTGGAGTAACATTTGCATAATTTCAGAAGAATGCATAGACATTTGTGCAAATGGAATTGTTAATGTTTCAGTCATGCTTTAGATGTTATTTGTTGTTTGCTTGTAAATGTGTCTGAAAGTAGCAAATGTCAGAGAGATGCCTTTGGTAATATACATGGAAAAAAATCAAACAAAAAGATGCAGAAGTTAGATAATTGTAATTACTGAAAAGCATTTAGCTTTTCTTTTTGATTTTCTGCTCCGTGTACAAGAAAGTAACAGAAACCTAATTTGCTTCACCATTGATTGAATGGATGAACAATAGTTTACTGAGAGAAGGCATTAAGGTATATTCTGTAGAGCCTGTGCACATTGTTTAGTACGAGTAGAGAAAATTAACATTTGGTATGCCCTTTAATGGGTCATTTGTTTCGTTCTTTATTGGTGGCAGAACAATCACACACATATACACCATTAGGTCACTGCTTAGTGCAATAGTACAATTTCTTTGTTCCCCTTCCCTGCCACATATTCTTTCAAGCATAAAAGGGACATCTTTCTTTCTGATGGTTGGCTTGTTTTGCTCTTGGACAAAGATGTTCAGGTCATTGTTGGGCTTTACAGGAGGGGTAAACAGTAGGGGTAAAAATCTGGTTTTCCCCCTTCTCAATTGCTCATTCGGTTCCATTACCAGTTTCTGCAGACGTTTTGAACAAGAAGAATTCTGCATACTGAAAACTAGGGTGAAAATGGGAAGAGTGTTTCAAGACTTGGTAAGTCTTATTGGAAAAATACCTTGAGAGAATACCTCTGTGCCTAGGTGGCCAGATTTGGGTCCCATCTTCTACTCGGTCAAGGCACAGATCTCTAATAATTTAAGAACCTGCAACAACTTGGTCAGCACACAGCTGAGTAACATCCCCAGCTGAAGGACCACAAATTCAAGCAAGATTATATAGTCAGTTTCACACATGACCTTTCAAATGGGGCACCCCCAATAGCTAACCCACATTTAGTCATTTATTCTTTTTTTAAGGATTTTTTTATTCTCTTATATACCATTTTAAGTATACATTCAGATAATGATTTTTCTTTTACATTTATCATTTTATACAGGTGTTATTCCATTTTATAGGTTATAGTATACATATACGGTTTGGGTTGTTTTGTTTACCATCCCTCCCTCCTACTGTAACACCACCTTATTTTCCTTTTCTTTTCTTTCTCCCTCCCTTCTCTTCTTTTCTACTTCCTCCTCTCCTTTCCTTTCCTTCTTCCCTTCCCTTTCTCCTACTCCTACTCCTCCTCTTCCCCTACCTACCCTCTCTTCTTCTCTTCCTCTCCCTTCCATCCTTCTCTTCTTACCTCATTCTTCTTTCTCCCATCTTCCTTTCATTCTCTCCTCCTCTCTTTCTTTTCTATTATTATAGATGTCTCTTTCAAATCTCAGTTTATGTTTCCTTGGGATAGTATTTTGGCACAACCAAGGATAATTAGTATTGTTTCTTGTTCCCTTACCTTCACTAATCTATCCTAATTATATGTCCCCCCCCCCCCTCTCTCTCTCTCTCTCTGGTTCTGAGTGGTCCTGCAGACAAAAGCAACAACAACCACATATGCAATCAACCCCCACCCCACCAGGGATGAAATCAACTTACCTTTGCTACCGGTTCCCAAATGTGACTGCACACATACACAGAGTGTCAAAATTGGGACGTGATGACGTCCGGGCAGATGGGCAGAGCCTCCTGCTGCCACTGCTACTGGTTCACCTAAATTGGATAGAACCGGCTGAATTGCACCAATTCCCCCACCTCTATTTCTAATGTGTTCACATCTTTTTATCAGTCACAAAATTCCAGTTCTATTTCATATCGCCATCCCTACCATGCCATTTTCTTATAAGGATCGGGGAGAAGTTTGTATACATGCACATGTGTATTTTCTAGTTTTGGATCATTTTGGAAAGAGATGGAGGACCCCCACATTCATTGTGCCTCTAGATTCATCAAGAACTCCCCGAATTTAGCTAGAAATTGCAGGTAATGCTTTCATTTTTTTCTCTGTGAAAGCAATTTTTATTTTTTCTACTTAGTCTCCGGAATGTCTTTCTCCTTCTAGAGAGTATGCCTTTTGTAGTGTGAAAGATAAAGTGGTTGCTGCTGGTTCTGTTTTTCCTTTGCTATTGTGTGTGCATTTTTCCATCATTTGATGGAGTGACCTCACCACTCACTCTTCCCAAACTGTGGATATTCAATAGGGAGATGGAAACAAAGAGATTGTGGAGTCCTTAGTGTTCTCTGAGCTTGGTTATTTTCTTACACACATTTTATTAACCAACTAGGTAACATCTTCAATGCTAGAAGTGATCAGGGTTTGCTTTATCTATATATGGCAGCTTGTCCTGGGAGTATTTTTATTTATTTATTTATTTTTTCGCATTTGTATAGTATTGATGGGGGTGTTGTTTTCTTCTTGGGAATTCCTTGATTAGGTTGTTGTTTACTGTTTGCTAGAGTTGTTAGTTCCTTGCTTGTGGTATTGTTCACTTCTTGATTGTTGATCTGGTATTAATCCTGGTGTTTCTGAGCTTTTCTTGATCTAGGATGCCCACAGTTTCTAAGGTCAAATTATGGTTAAGTCAGCACTTGTGTTGTTAAATTAAGGAGTTTTCACCATGTCTTCTGACTAGACATGGAGTAGTTGGAGTTAATGGATGCCTCTGCTAACCTGTTTGCCCTACATAGTGGCTGTTAGAGTCCCTACGTTGTATGTTGCAGATGACTTCTGTGTCTTTTTAGCAGGGGCTACTGGCTCTTTTGGTTTATGTAGGATGCTTTGGAGGGCTTTAGTTGATCTGTGTGATACCATGTAGCTACCATAGTTTGTTGGTTGTTTCTCATATGTTGTTAATGTGTTATTGTTTTCATAGCTTGTGGTAGTTGTGTTGCAGTATGTTGAGTGATCAGGCACTTTTTGATAAAGTTGTGCAGGTACTCATTTTGATGTAAGATATTGCATAGGTCGTCTGTTTCTTTTTTTCTGATGTTCAGTATTGTTTCAGCAACATCTTCAAACAAAATGCTATGAAAAAGATAACAATGCCATACATCAAAAACATCTCATCTTTTATTTTCATTTAAGGCTGGGGAAAGCAGAGGAGGAGCTGCTGATTCATTTGTAATAAATCTAAAACTTCCAAGCTAGATCAATCTGAATTTTTCCATATACTGACTGTAGGGCATTGATGGTCATAAATCTAAAAAAATATTCTCCACTTGTAAAACCCTTGAATCAGATAAGTAGAAGGAAACTTTCTTTTGTAACAAATGCTTTATGTTTTGGTTTTCATAGTAGATTGTTTGCTATGTATTGAACTACAGGTATTCCTCTTGGAAGCCACTTATGTAAGTCACTGTTATACTTTAAAGCAATACGTTTAATGGTCCTTTATTTAAAGAAAGGCTCCCCACTCCCAAAGGATGGAAATGTGGAATGTTGTTTTATAATATGCACCATTGGTCAAGAAATAAAATAGTGAATTTGTCTCTTTCTTTTTTGACTTGAAAAACCACCACCACAGAAAAGGGTTGAGTCACAAAATCATCCTTGAAAAATAACTTTGCTGTGATTCATAGATGAATGAGTGGACTATTTGATTAAAAGGCTCCAGAAATGCAACAAAAATCATATATATCTATATCATCTGTATCTATATTTATATCTATATCTATATTTGTGTCTGCATTTTGAAACCATCTGTAGAATTTGAGCATGAATATTTTACAAGTTATTTCAAAATGATGTATGATCCTCTGTGCTGAATTTATTATAAAAAGAAAAAAGAAAAAGGAAAAAAAAACACCTTTTTTTCCACCTCAGGCTTTGTTAGTTATTCATCTTAGGCAGTTCCCTAGCAGTTAATAATTACTTTGTTTCTAAGTCTGAAAAAGTCACATTCTGTAGAGGCTTAAGTTGAGATATCATACAGCGATGATGAGATGGCTAAGGTAGAAACGACATACTCCATAGGAGACAGATATCTGGAGATGACATTTTAATGCATATTGATTATTCATTTGCAGACCCATCACAATGATTTGAGGATTAAAGCCCTGATGTTCAATTAAAGGGACTTTTAATTGTTATTTGTCTTTCCTGATCAACATGTTACCTCCTATACCTGTGATGGCGAACCTATGGCACGGATGCCACAGGTGGCACGTGGAGCCAGCTCCAGCGAGGCATTGCCCTGTCAGCTCCAGGTGACTTCATCCTTCTTTTGAGACCATTTTTCACCCTCCGAAGGCTTCTATTTATACTATTTATTACTAATATGAGGAGGGCAGAAGAAACAAAGGGCATTGCTGAGTACTCAACTTGGGTCTCCCACATGGTGTTTATAAAGTAGAACTCATCACTTACTTCCTATTGACATACTCATATTGAATGTATTTCTAATTAAGCAAATGTTATTTAATTAGTTAAAACTTCAGTCAAAACTGATTCTAAGTGGTGAATTCTCTCTTTGCAACGAAGGACAAAACACTATTAAATACATATGTAAGAAAATAAATAAATGTGGTTGCTGTTGTCGCACTCAGATAAAGGTCTCCTGTACAACTACAATTACTCTCATTTCAGTTTTTATGAATACAGAAATGTCATCATATGTATTCACTCTTTTTCCTCTGAAAGTATGCTTCCCACCTGAAATGTATACTATTTGGGATGGATTTAAATCTTGAGAAAAAACATTTTATATCTCAGACCTCCAGATCTGTCATTTTAAAATAATTGGATAGGAATCTGATTACAGATGTCTTGCAGCTGTTGATGCTTAGAAAATATATCTCCAAGCTTATGTTTCTATTTCGCCCAATACATTTTTCTCAACTTTTCAAATGCTTAAAATTTACATAAATTCAACTGTTTGAGTTGGAGACTAATTTTTGGAGACCAATTGGAGACTGATTTTTCAGTCTTGAAACTTTACAAGCTCCATTTTTGATTAATTGCTGATTTGCTGCCTCCTATTTACAGTCATGGAAGTTATGGAAAGGTATGCAGCACTATGCAGTTCAGCAGAAAAAGACAGTCCTATACGTCCTGCTCTTTTGACCCCCAAACAATGTCCTTTTTAGTAGAGCAAATATAAACCAGTTTTTTCTAGTTCTGAGAGTCAGCATTCCCAGGAAGCAGAGCATAAACTTGAATGTTGACCTGTCTTCTAGTTATGTCAGAGTTCAGATTTTTTTTTAAAAATAATCGTGGCTTGGTGTTTCTTCAAGGATAAAGCATTATTTAAAAATCCATTATATTTCATATTGCTGAAGTGCCTGCATCAGAGAGCTGGATCCTGTTGCCTGTAGCAACGGCAAACTGCGGTAAGAACTCAACAATAAAATATTCTAAAATGATGTGGCCAGCTAGGAAGAAAAGGGGATTCCCAAAGAGCACTTTAAATGAATCACATAATTACATTCCATCAAAATATTTCAGTACCTAAAACAGAGTGCAGAAATCCATAGTGTGGTCTGTTAGTTTGGTTAGTAACTTAGGAACAGATGGTAACAAAACAAACAAACATACCTACACACACACACACACACCATCTTCTTCCTCTTTTCTTCTTCTTCCTCTATGAGTATGAACTGACTCAGGCTTCCATGAAGTCAACAATTAGAAATTACCATTTCTTAAAGAACAACATATTTTAAAAAAGAAAAACTTATTAAAAGATATGTTAAAATATTGCTGAGTAAGATTGAAATTAGTGTTGTCTTTCAACTATAATCCCGAAGCATCTCAATAGTGATATGCACAAGCAGGATTAATTGTTTTCATCATCAATAATGTAATTTTAAACATAAGCCGATACTACACATTTTTACCATTTTGGTATATCTGCTGGGTTTTTTTTGTTAAGCAAGATTCTGGCCCAATTCTGATATAGTCTTAAAACTGAATTTTATTCATAAAGACTGAATAAATAGACATCATGATCCAAGGCAGATATCATCAACCTGGACAACTAATGGTCAGATCCTAACTGAAGTAGATTATTTCAAAGACCAGGAATAATTATATAGCCTAGGAAGTAATGATAACTGAGTTTGGGAATGAGTAATTAAAGGAATATTTGTTTAGGTAGTGGTGGGTCAGCTTACAGTATATAACTGATAATAAAGGCTGTAAGTCAGTGCTTGCCTATCAGCTGGATTTGTGAAGGTGGAATTGGAAAAGGGAAGGGGAACTAGAGATGTCCTGAAGGCTCTAAAGAAGTGTTTTTCAAACTTGGCAACTTTAAGGTGTGTGGACTTCACTTTAGTTGCCAAGTTGCCAACTACTCTAGAGTAAAGGCACATGAACAAACATATCGCCTCATAGTTTAACAACAGTGAGGAGGAGCTATATACTTTACCTTGGGAAATTAGACAGAAAATGTACTTTTGTTTCTATTCAAGGCACAGTCTCATTTTGACTGATGATCCCCATCAATGGGTTCATTCCTCTGTATCATATGATGTAGTCTGAATGTTTAATATATGATACAGAGCTAATCTATTCATGCAACATTCGCTCTACATTCTGAAAAAGATTTTCCAACCTTAGTGACATGGATCCAGAGGTGGGCTGCTATGGGTTCGCATGGCCAGTTCGGAGAACCTTCAAATCCTACCCCTGTATGGCCCCACCAACCCTGCCCCTCCCCTCCCAGGAATTTCTACACAGGCCATTTTGGATGTGAGGTAAGTGCAGGGCACATGCAGAGGCTCGGGTAGGGGGAAAATGGGCCTTCCAGAAGGTCTCAGGAGCCCATGGGAGGCAGTTTTCACCCTCCCAGGCGCTTGAGGTAAGCCTCCAGAGCCTGAGAAAGGTGAAAATGCCTCCTCCCGCCATTGTGCAGGAGGCCAACTAGGCCATGCCTACCCTGCCTAGCCTTAGCAACCAGGCAGAGAACCCGTTGCTGAATTTTTTGAGGCCCACTCCTGCATGGCTCCAGGTATAATTATTTACACTTTAAAAAAAAACAATTCTTGATTATTTTGGATGCATGTTTATTTATTTAACAAATTGATATGGATGGGTCAGCACACTGGGCAGCATACAATCAAGAATTAAAAACAATGCCACAACTGCTAAAACCCACTAAAGAATAAATAAAAACAGTCAGGTTGCTTGCCTCTGACCTTGCCAGAATTAGTTCTCACTACTTCTCCATCTCCTATTATAATTTAATTCCAGTTTTCATTTTTAAAAGTGCTGACGGTATCATGAATAATGCTTTCCCGATAGGATTAAGCATTGCTTTCTGAATATTTGCTCTCTTAAATGGTATATGCACGTGCTAACTAAAATCCAATTTAGGTTTTGTTTAAATAAATTTAGCCAAGAAAATATGAATACGTCTGTTAAATGAAGGACAGAAATATTTCTAATTATTCACGTCCTGTTTCAACTTTGGAGTGATCATTCAGACCTCAATGGAAATGTTCTGCTATCAGAAGGAACCACTCCAATTTCATGAAGATAATAACTCCAGCTTTGAAACAAACAACTAAACAACCACCAGGATGTCTCATTTTGTCTTTACAATATTTTGTGTAATTCTGATTTATTTATTTTTTGTAATAGCAACTTTGGTGCTCTCATTCTATCTGGTCTGTGGTAAAATTATTTGCATAATTAAGATTAATAAAATATTCAGAACAGCCTAAGAAATTGCGTTTTTGTGCAATCATATTATAACATTATTCTACGGGTCTCTGAGTTGAATTGTAGTACAGAATTAACTATCTGCTATATTTTTCAATTCTCCTCATCTTGTCATTGGGAATTCTCATAGCATTTGAGAATGGCAATTCTCATTCAGCCTGATGAAAGGGAATTTGCTTTTGAAATTTCTTGAAAAAGAAAAGAATAATTTTAACAAACTCACATGGCAGGAGAGTAATGTTCTGGTACTGTGTTAGTTACAAGGTAGCCAAGAGATGAGGGTGAATGTTCTACTTATGTACCAACAGCTGCCTATAATCTTCAGATCTGACTTTCTGGATTTAAATGAATTGTAAAGAGAAGACATCATGAGGGAATTCCTCCCTTATGTATTTCTCAGAGTGGAAGAATAGACAACCCCAGACTTTGGAGGGAAAGAAAGATGTCTAATAAAATATAACATTTGATCAGTCGCATCTTTCCAGAGAAATAGATAAAAAGTAACTCTAAAATACAGAAAAATAGAATAGAATAGAATTTTTTATTGGACAAGTGTGATTAGACACACAAGGAATTTGTCTTTGGTGCATATGTACATAATGTACATAAAATGTACATAAAAGGCAAGATACATTTGTCAATAAGGTACAACACTTAATGATAGTCATAGGGTAAGGATACAGGCAACAAAGTTGCAGTCATAAGTGGGAGGAGAAGGGTGATAGGAATGATGAGAAGACTTAATAGTAATAGCAATGCAGCCTTAGTGAATATTTTGACAGTAGTGAGGGAATTATTTCTTTAGCAGGGTGATGGCTTTTGGGAAATAAAAACTGTTCTTGTGCCTAGTTGCCTTATTGTGCAGTGCTCTATAGCGTCGTTTTGAGGGTAGGAGTTGAAACAATTTATGCCCAGGATGCGAGAGATCTATAAATATTTTCACGGCCCTTTTTTTAACTCGTGCAGTGTATAGGTTATCAATGGAAAGCAGGTTGGTAGTAATTTTTTTTTCTGCAGTTCTGATTATCCTCTGAAGTCTACACCTGTCTTGTTGGGTTTCAGATCCTAACAGTTATAGAGGTGCAGATGAGAGACTCAATAATTCCTCTGTAGACCTGTATCAGCAGCTCCTTGGGTAGTTTGAGCTTCCTGAGTTGGCACAGAAAGAACATTCTTTGTTGTGCTTTTTTGATGATGTTTTTGATGTTAGGTGTCCATTTTAGGTCTTGAGATATGATAGAACCTAGAAATTTGAAGGTCTCTACTGTTGATACTGTGTTTTCTAGTATTATAAGTATGTCCAAAATAAGATTTAAAACAAAAAACAGAGACTTCTTTTTCAGAAGAAGACTTTAAGAAATGATACTTTATTATGAAACATTAGCTTAATCTCCACAAGTTTTTACAGGTCCAGTTTGTTTATATTAAAAAGGTAAAGATAAAGGTTTCCTCTGTCCAATAGTGTCACTGTTTCTTAGCTGAGGGAGCCAGGTTTGTCTGAAGATATTTCCAATGCATTACCATGTTAAAAACATCACCAGTCTCCTTTCTCCAATAGAGAGGGTTTTCATATAAAAAAAGCTTCCTCTAAATGGTCATTACCATCTAAATAAACACATAGCTAACAACTAAAAATTGAATATTTGTTTAAACATTATAATGTTTTGGCATATATTTGAATTGCATTCATAGATTCCCACTTGATGGTCCAGTTCGAAACAGCCAAAACCACTGTAGGGAAAGGTATGCAGGGCAAGACTCCGTCAGGTATACCAGGTCAATTTATAGGTTTTCTAGTGGATAAAATTGTTCATATCTACTTTGCACTGGTTGGCTTGTGAAACCAGAAGGAAGTTTATATAATTCTCTGTCTGTAAATTCAGGCTTGCCTTTCTCAACTTCAAGGGATTTGATCTATGTGTATTTTGACTCCTTCGGTGACCAGGCAGTATGGAAAGGTTGGATCCAGGAAAACAGTGAACAATCTTCTTCCAAACTGTGTATTCCTGTCAGTATTACTAGGTAAACCAGAGAGGAAGCTTGACTAGATAAATGAATCCTATGTATTGTAAAGCTACATTAATTAATTTATTATTATCTGATAATCTGGCATTGTCCAGGTATTTATTTATAGGGGGGAAATGTCCAAACCAAATGTAATTTCTAATGTTGGATTTCCCCCCTTACCAGAGGGAGCCCCCTTGTGGACTACTGTGAAGCCATTGCCATGGCAACTCCACTGTGCTGTACAGTAGAAACCAGTATGGCAGTACATCACAACAGGCTGTATCTTAACATAACATATACCCCAAGGAGTGTTAGGGGTGTCTTACCCTCACAGTATTTTGCTCCAGAGAGTAAGTCATCTGTGTGCCAAGTTTGGTTGAAATTGTCCAAGGCATTCTAGAGTTATGCTGGAACATACACACACACAGCCCTTTATAGATAGATACAGCTATATTAACTGAACCTTGCAAGCCAAAATAAAAATCAATAAAATTAAATCTGAAAATACAATTCTCCCTTGACAACCCAAGAAACTAGGGAAGATCCCTTCTGAGCATCTTGCTCTGCCCACTATTCAGGTGCGGATTATGCTTTCTCTTATCTGACCATTTCCTAGGCAACATCTCTTCATCTTGTTTCCTATGGTATTTCTCATATACCATTACAATTGCTACCTTCCTTGAAGGGGACAGTAGTGCATCTTCTGAAGAAGAAGAAGTTGTTTATTGACCTGAATATATTTAATAGATATTCTGAGTCTCCAACTTACCATTCTTAAGAAAAATTGTAGCGAAGGTTGTTGGAGGTAAAAAACACCCCCATTGGAAAATAAAGTCGGAATAGTGCAATATACCGGACAGCATGAGATACGTTGCTTTTAGCACACAATAACTATCAATCACTGATAGTAGAAAAAATAAGTAGTCTTTACTTTTGTACTAATTAAAATACTTCTTCCAAACAGTGATACTAACTCTTCCAACAATAAACAGTCCTTCACCAAAACACAGTTATCTTACAGTCAAAACAAACAATGATACTTCTTCCGTCTTCAGCTCCTCCTCAGTGGCAATCAGGAAGCAAAGGAAAGCAAAAAGGGAATGGACTGTGTTCCCAGCTGCCTTTTTATGATTGAGCTGGGAAGCACAGCTAATCAGATTCAACATAGTCCTTACATATACTCTTTAAGAATCCTGGCTTATATATATTGTCAACCCAACATCAGGATAATTATCCCAACAAAGGTAATGACAAATTAGTTACAGAGTGTCATAAAGGAAACAGATTGTCTTATCCAATCATGGGACAGAAATGAAACAACCTGGACAAAGTACCCTTTAAGATTGAAGAAAGCTTAGGTGATCACCAACACCTTAGCAAGCATCAAATGGGCAGGGAGAGGCTCCCAGCCTTCTTCAAAAATTGTGAAGGCCATTAGCTGATTACAGCCCATGTTATATTAGGAAAGTATGCATAAGGAAAATGAGAAGCTCAAAGGAAAATGAAAATATTAGAATGAGCAAGGAATCAAAATGTGGCACATTCCCTGCTAGAAGATAGGCCAACAGATATAATTTCATTTCACTTGGTTGGAAAGGTATCTGCAGAAATGCAATTACAGCCCAAGTTCTCACTTCTCTGTGAGTACTCTGTCTCTTCATACGTTCAGATAGGTTTGATGTTTTTCTTAGTTTCCAAGGCCTGCAAACTTCAATAGTAATCTGAAACTGTGCTTCAGTGTTAAGATACTTTATACTTTTTTAAAAAGTATCTTCCATCCTTGGCAGCACTTTAGAAGAGAACTTTAATATCGCCTTTGATGTTGCAGATTGTTGGGTGATTGAAAACTGCCCCCTTCAAAGATTTCTTGTGTATTTTCCATCAGAGAAGCCTGCAGACTCTAATAGCATTCTGAAGATCAGGCTGTGCTTGCATGTTAGATATTTTCTATTTCTTTTTTTTTTATGTACCCTGGAAAATCCTTGAAAAGTGAACTTTAGTTTTCCTTTGAAGCTATAGACTGTTGGGTTTCTGAAAATTGCCCTTCTTCAAAGTTTTCTCCTATGCTTTCCATTTGATACTAACACTGGAGTGTAACCATTGAGTTTGATCTTTGATGAAAGGAAGACATTTTGTGTCTCCTGGTATAATTTTATCAATATCTTTATATGCAATATGCACATTCACGCAGTTAAGTTCCCCTAAACTCTAACTTTGTTCACCTGGTTCATTTATTTATGTCAAATTGTAGTGAGATGTCTATCACCTCAGATTAATTTTATTAACTTCAGGTGCTTCAGATTGATGAGACAATCAATTAAACTTGTTCCAATTACAATGGGGGGGAAACCTATTAGCTTTTCTTCATGTGGGTTCGGCATAACATTGGTTTTGCATAATACAGAACTGATTTGTTCTCCTTCAGTAGGATCAGAATGGTTGTGTCTTAAATACTGTTCAAGAGGAGTCTCTGTACATACCAGCTTTTTCCTCCTTTCTGAATTGTCTACTTGGCCTGAATTAGAAGCCTTTGTACAGATAGTTTTTTGAAAAGCAGCATCCAAGTTGTGTGGATAAAAATGGTGTGGATGATTTATCCAAATTTCTTCAGAAAAAAAGGATAATGTTCCAACATCTCTTAAAACCTATTAATATTAATTGAAGCATTGGAGGACAGAAAGACTATTATCTATTGGAAATAATATTGTGCATTGAAATACGGAAAATTACTTGGCATTCTCATTCACCCAGATTGTGAATAAATAAATACAAGAATGCCACATTCCATCAGAAAAAAAATTGTCTCCCTTGAAATCATTTTCAGAGCAAATTCTCTTTCTTCAAACTGAATGAGAAACTAGTAAGAAAAAAAGTGCAGGGGAATTTCATCAAAGGATACTGTTGGGAATATATTTGGAAGTAATCTCAGAGGTGATCTGGTCCAACTCTTTGCTCGATACACAATGTGCTAAAGAATTTGAGACAGATAGTTATCTGACCTCTACTTGAATACCCCAGTGAACAATAATATTATACCACACACAAGATGACTACATCACTGAGTGAAAACCTTTACCATCCGGAAAGTTCTCCTAATATCTAAATTGAATCTATGTTTTCTTTAATTTCAGCACATTTGTTCTGGTCCTGTCTACTAGGGCAGTGGAGAACAACTTCACTCCTTCCTTTGTACGAATATCCTTTAAACATCTGAACGGTGCTGTCACATATTCCCCCATCTCCTCAGTCTTTTCCGCAGGCTAAACATAGAGTTCTTTTAATTATTCCTCATAGGGTTTAGATTCCATCTTAGTAGCCCTGTTTCGAACTCATTGACATTGAGTTTGCATTGCAGACAGTTTCAAAGGGAAACTTTTAGCAGGAGAGAGAATTCTGTATGTCACAGGCTATATTTCTTTGGTAATGAGGCAATGAGAGTACAGGAAGGTATTTTGTGGCGAACACTGGAGGTTGGTTTGGTAATTTGAGGATTAGCAAATTTTGAACAAATCATATTGCAGTTGTGTAGTTATTATTTTTGATACATAGAATGCATTGCAACCTGGATTTCATTTGGTGAGGTGGTGTTGTTTTTTAAAAAAAATATCTTTGCCACATTAATCCTGTTGGTAGCAAGCAATGCTGGCAATATAGCTTAACAAATGAAACATAGAGCTGGAAAAGGCGACTGAATCCCACCTTGTTTGCTGTAGGAATCCAAATTAAAGCTTTGCAGACAGATGACTGTATATGATCCCACAATCTCTCTGAGTAATTAGTTCCAATGTGATGCTGTCTGAGGCTGCCCCCCCCCCCCAATATTTCATCAGAATCTGTCTTCCTGTAACTTAAATCCATTGTTCTGTTATACCTGCACTTTTGGAATGAGAGATAATTGTTCTTAACCTTCTTTTTTATTTAAGAGTATAGACCTGGGCATAGTACTCAAGGTAGGACCCATACAAAGTCGGGGGAGGGGAAGACTTCTCTCATTTTTGAAATTATGTTTCGGTTAATGGAGCCCAAACTTAATTTTCTTCTTCTCTGCAAGTCTATAGAATCAAGCATAATTGCAAGATGACAATGACAATGTTGTTTTCAAGTAATATTGAAGAGTATATGTATATGTTTATGCCCATGTCCATGTCCATCTATATGCAAGCACTTAGACATATATGCTTGGCATTCATGTGAGTGGGTGGGCATGGCCAACTTTGAAAATGTGGTGAAACTCACTTAACAAGGCTCTTGTTTAGCCAAAATGTTGGCCCAGAAACTCTGGCATTTGAAGTGTGCAAGTCTTAAAGCCGTCAAGTTACAAGACCCTTGCACCCCTAACCCTTTAGAAAAAAAAGCCCAGGGATGTTCAAACTTGACAGCTTTAAGACTTGTGGACGTCAACTCCCAGAATTCCTCCTCCAGTCATGTTGAGTCAAGAACTGTGGCATTGAAGTGTGCAAGTCTTAAAGCTGTCAAGTTACAAGACCCTTGCGTGCACACTCACACACTCTCTCACACACACATACACATGTGTGTGTCTCCCATCTTAAACATTTATTTTTTTCCTAAATGAAGAACTTTGCACTTTTTAATGAATTTCCATCTGTTACTGATGACAGGAACTGTAGCCTATCTATATGCTTATCATAGTAGTTTTGAGTTTTATGTCTGTATTCAAATTCAAACTCCTTAACCCATCCAAACCTACCAATTACTGGTGAGTTAATTTCATCCTTCAAGGCTTTCTGAAATCATTCAGTTTTTAACAGCTTGTGGAACAACATGGGAAGCAGTCAAAAGTTCTAGGATTTCTTCATATTTGTATAACTGCTGTAAAGCATACTACAGTTTATTTATTTATTTATTTATTTATTTATTTTTCATATTTATAACCCGCTCCCATCTCACAACAAGGGACTCGGGGCGGCGAACATAGAATTAAATCAATAAATACAAAATACAAATACATAGATATTAGATGCCTGTGTTGTAACCATTTTAAAACCCTCGTTTATAATTGGCGGTGCTGGGGTTACGCAAGGCCGGCTAGTTGAAAGAAGTGAGTCTTAAGACATTTGCAGAAGAGGCGGAGGTCAGGAATGGTGCGGATTTCAGGGGGCAGGTCGTTCCAAAGGGCCGGCCCTGCCACAGAGAAGGCCCTTCCCCTGGGCGCCGCCAGTCGACATTGCCCGACCGACGGCACCCTGAGGAGGCCGTCTCTGTGTCGGTCCCAGGGATGCATGGGGCAGGAGACGGTCTTGCAGATAGCTAGGTCCCGAGCCATGGAGCGTTTTGAAGATGGTCGTTAGGACCTTGAAGCGCACCCGAAAGACCACAGGAAGCCAGTGGAGCTCGCGTAGGACAGGTGTTACATGGGAGTGTTTAGGCGCTCCCGTGATTATCCGTGCGGCCGCGTTCTGGACTAACTGTAGTCTTCGGGTGCACTTCAAGGGAAGCCCCATGTAGAGAGCATTGCAATAGTCAAGTCGAGATGTGACGAGTGCTTGAGTGACTGTGCGTAAGGCTCCCCGATCCAGTAAGGGACGCAATTGGCGCATCAGGCGTACCTGATGGAATGCCCCCCTGGCCACGGCCGCCACCTGGTCTTCCATAGTCAGCCGGGAGTCCAGGAGGACACCTAGATTGCGTGCCTTCTCCACAGGGGCTGGTGTTTCACCCCCAATGGCCAGAGTTGGAATAATCTGGCTGAAATGGGGTGCCAGAAGCCACAGCCACTCAGTCTTGGACGGGTTGAGCCTGAGTTTGTTACTACCCATCCAGATCCGTACAGCCTCCAAGCACCGGGACATAACCTCGACGGCATCATTGGGTGGTCCGGGGTGGATATGTACAGCTGGGTATCATCAGCATACAGATGATATCCCACCCCGAAACCACGGATGATCTCACCCAGCGGCTTCATATATAGGACCGACCCCTGAGGACCGACCCCTGAGGGACCCCACATAAGAGGGATCTAGAAGTCGACCTCTTCCCCCCCGTCAACACATATTGTGACCGACCAGAGAGGTAGGACGAGAACCACCGTAAAACGGTGCCTCTCAGCCCCAACCCCCCCAGTCGGCTTAATAGGATACCATGGTCGATGGTATCAAAAGCCGCTGAGAGGTCTAATAGGACTAGGATAGAGGATTATCCTCTATCTTGTGCCCTCCAGAGATCATCGACCAATGCGACCAATGCCGTCTCGGCGCGACTCGGCCGCAAGGGCGCGACTCGGTCCAAGGCCCCGGCGGCCGCACTTAACCATGCAGTCACTAGGTCCTCAGCCGAGTCGCGGAGCAAGTCCGCAGGAATTGGCCCAAGCTCCTTTTGGAACCTTAACGGGTCCATCAGGAGCCTGGGGCGGAACCATATAGGGATGTTTGGTTCCGCCTCCTCACAGTGAGGTGTGGCGGTCGGAAAGTCGAGCCGAAGGAGAGCGTGATCTGTCCATGACAGGGGTGTGATGACTAAATCCCCTACTCCCAGATCACTACTCCACTGACCGGAGACGAAGATGAGATCCAAAGTGTGTCCGCCCTCATGAGTAGGGCCTAGAACTACCTGAGTCAGGTCCATGGCTGTCATGGAAACCATGAACTCCCGAGCTACACCAGAGGTCTCACCTGCAGATGGCAGGTTAAAGTCCCCCATGACTACAAGTCTGGGGGTTTCAACCGCCACCCCGGCTATAACCTCAAGCAGCGCGGGCAGGGCTGTTGTTGTATAGCGAGCTAGCCAGGTATACAACTAACACGCCCAACTGCCTCCCTAGGCCCCACTTCACAAGGAGGGACTCAAACCCGGTCGTCTGAGGGACTGTGGTCTCCTTTGGCTCAAGACCTTCCCTAACCATGATCGCCACTCCCCCACCCCTCCCTAAGGACCTGGGCTGATGGAAGGCTCGGTATCCTGGTGGGCACATTTCTACGAGGGGATGTCCTCCCTCGTGGCCCAACCAGGTTTCCGTAATGCCAATCAGGTCCGGGTCCCCCTCCAACACAAGGTCATGTAAGAGAGGGGCTTTTTGTACCACGGACCTGGCGTTGAATAGCATCAGTCCAAGGCCCCGGGTCTGCGGTTCTTGCTCACCTAGTCTGCGATGAAGGAAAGGGGAGTTGGAGGTGTGGTGACTGGGTGTCCTGCTTCCCGGGCCAGCCCTCAGAGGTGGTCGAAGAGGGCTGAATGTCGCCTCCGGGGCCATTTGGCGACCCGGGATCCCTACCGGCTCAGGGATTTGCCTCCATTGCTCGCGCATGTGCGCTGAGTTATCACCTGTAACCATCGGCCACGACGCTCCAACTGATGGTGTCCATCCCCCCTTTCACAGTCCCCGCCCCTGCCCCTCCCCAAGACCGTATTGATGGCAAATACCCTAGTGGGACCAACCCTCCCTCCATCCCCCTTCGTCTTTTCATTTCCGCATATTGCCGGCCTTCTCTTTTGGCGTTCCCCTAATTGGTCCCCCCACCCCCCTTCCCTGGGAACCCCTAAAAGTCGGATTAAAAATTTACACAGGAATCCCCTGAGCCTGCGCTTCGCCCACCTCTTAGGATTAATAAATCCATCCTCGAGGTGTGTCCGTGTTAATTCAGGGGGCCAGACCTGCGAGAGGGGACATTCTCGCAGGCAGAGGAGCTTAGATCTAGAATATGGTAGCATTTCAGGGGTCTTTGTTCCCCCAGAGGCAATCTGATGACATATGATAGTTTTGTTGGGAGAGGACTAGGATGGAAGGTAAAGTAGAGGTTATATATATTTGATGGTACATAGCCGAGCCAGGTGTCACAAGTATAAATATATAGGTATATAAATAGAGATGTTATGAATAAATATATAGATATATAAATATACAATAAATATGATAAATAAGGGAAGGAGGATCTAATCACCAGGGGGAAGGGAGGGAGGGACTGGGCGCATAGAGGAAGGACCTAGAGTGTAAAATTTATATAGTCATAAGTTCATGAAAAGGAATCCGGGATAGTCATGATCTTTAAATAGAGGGAGATAATTAATTAATTGTCCCTCGCCTATCAGATAATTCCTTTGTTTCTGTCTATATTTTTACGTTCTTCATAAGCCACGATGAAAGAAGAAACAAGCCCTCCATAGCAATGTTCTATTAGATATCGACTCCCTGGGTCCTTCCGTTAGACTTCCATGTCAGCCAAGCCTTCTTTGCCAGATGTCTTCTATGGGAATATTCGGTTACAGTTCTTGGAGCAGATGAAATCTCTGCAAGCTGAGCTATAGGTTATGGGTCGCTGCTGGTGGGGGTGATGATTTCTAGGCCCACGTTTCCGGTCCGATAAAGTCTTCCAGAGCCAGTGGTGTCGTTTTAAGGCCTCTATCTCTGGGGCTGGTGTTTGCAGGTACCATAGACCAGCTAGATCACTTTTATTCGAGCTGTTAGAGATCACTGGACAGGTGAGATCGTCCGCTGGGCTGCTGGTACTGCTAGCTGAGCCGTTAATTTCATTCATTTGCCAGTTGGTCCTACCTGTTGGGCCGTTAGCGTCAGCTGCTGGGCCGTTGGTTATGTCCGTTGGTAGATAGAACGTTGATCTGCCGCTCCGGCCGGCCGCTTTATTTACTGGCCGACCTATCCAGCTGCTTTGAATAATGGGCGCTAAGCCAGGCCGCTCCGTCGACTCGTTTCTCTTCAGTGCCTAGTCCTTCTGGCCGTTCTGATTATCGGCCGCTTTACTAGGCCATTCCTCCTGCCGGCCGCTCCACCAGGCTGCTCCATTAATCAGCAGCCGCTCTAGGCCGTAACTCGTTTGTTTCCGGGCCGTTTTTAACCGTTCCCTACACCCGGCTGGTCTTCAGCCACCACACCCTCAACATCTGATTTTAAAATCTAAAAATCTCCAGGTGTGGTGACTGGGTCATGTGATATGACTTAAGGTTGACTCAACTTTCCATCCTTCCAAGTCAGTAAAATGAGGAGCCAGATTTGGGGGGGGGGGGAGGGATATGCTAATATTTATAAGTCACTTAAATAGTGCTGTAAAGGCAGAGGTAGTATTCAGCCGGTTCTCTAAGGTTCAGGTGAACCAGTAGCGGTGGCTGCAGGAGGATCTGCCCACCCTCCCTGGCATAATGTGCGAGCACTGTGCATGTGCAGACACGGCACGTACATGTGCGCTCACATTTGCAAACTGGTAAGGAAGGTAAGTGAATCCCACTGCTGTGTAAAGCCCTATGGAGTGGTATATAAATCTAAATGCTATTGCTATTGCATGTCCATATTTTCTATTGATCAGATTCTTGGGAGGGTACAAGTCTTGTCACCAATCTAAACTGTTTGCTTGTAGAAACTGTTGAAATTATACTGAGCAGACTGTAGTTGCAAACCTTTGATTTAGGATTACACATTAATACCAGAAGCTTGAAATTGGATTGAGAAATACAGTGTCAACGTAGTAGGTACTGAGAAAATACTGTCGATTTAAGTGTTAATAAAGAAGAACAGTTTTAAAAGCTTTGCTCCCAATAATGCTTTTGCTATTACTTAGTGTTGGTGGTAGCTTTTAATAATTGAATTCTATTTATTAACTCTGAAATAAGTCCCCCACACAAACCTATTGGCAGCAGCATGGTAATTTTTTTTGTACCCACAGATAGATGTCTGGAGGCCGTACGGATCTGGATGGGTAGTAACAAACTCAAACTCAACCCGTCCAAGACCAAGTGGCTGTGGTTTCCGGCACCCCGGTTCAGCCAGATAAGTCCAACACTGGCCATTGGGGGCGAACAACTGACCCCCGTGGAGAGGGTGTGCAACTTGGGCGTCCTCCTGGATTCCCGGCTGTCCATGGAGGACCATGTGACGGCCATGGCCAGGGGGGCGTTCTATCAGGTACGCCTGATATGCCAGTTGCGCCCCTTACTGGACCGGGGAGCCCTTCGCACAGTCACTCAAGCGCTTGTGACATCCCGGCTGGATTACTGTAACGCTCTCTACATGGGGCTCCCCTTGAGGTGCACTCGAAAGCTACAGTTAGTACAGAATGCGGCCGCACGGGTGATTATGGGTGCCTCAAGGCAAACCCACGTAACACCTCTCCTGCGCGAGCTGCACTGGCTGCCTGTGGCCTTTCGAGTGCGCTTCAAGGTGTTGACGACCATCTTTAAATCGCTCCATGGCTCGGGGCCTAGCTATATACGAGACCGCCTTCTGCCCCATACATCCCTTCGTCCGATCCGCTCCCACAGAGAGGGTCTTCTCCGGGTGCCATCAGTGGGGCAATGCCGGTTGGCGACACCCAGGGGAAGGGCCTTCTCTGTGGCGGGCCCGGCCCTCTGGAACGACCTACCCCCCGACCTTCGGACCTCCGCCTCTTCCGCCAACGTCTTAAGACGTATCTATTCCAACAAGCTGGCCTAGGATAGCCCCCCGTTTCTGACTTTTTAAGAAAAATAACTTATAATTTGGTACGGTTTTAACATGGGTTTTAGCATGGGTCTATTAATTTAATATATTTTAATTGATATTGTATTTTGTGTTTTTAAGATGCCTGTGCGCCGCCCTGGGTCCTAACAAGGAGAAGGGCGGGGTATAAATTTAATAAAATAAAATAAAATAAATAAGATGGATCTAATGACAGTGCAGAAGAATCGTGAAATACAAATGTAATTAACTTAGCTTGGATTCAAAGTTATGATCCAGGACGTGTTGATTGTGGGTTACCAGAAATATCAATGCCATAAGCAGGACCCAGCTGAATTGGCTGCTAAATTTTATTTGTGTGTTGCTGTACCAAATATTAAGGTTGATATGGCTGTATTCATGAACTATTGCTGGCATTGCTATTGCTGTAGTAATACGCTGAAATGACTTATCATTTAGAATATTAGAAATGTGTTACATGAGAACATATTATGGAAACTTTGGAAGGACAACAGATTTTTTTGGAGAAAAGGCTCACTGGACTATTCATACTGCCCTGGATATTTTTAATTTCCACCAAATAGCCCAATCCCCAAAAGATGACTTAAAAACAATTATGTGACATATGCACTGTCCCATTGAAGATACTCTGTGGAAGAGAAGATCAACAGCATGCCTGTAGTGCTTAATTATTCTTATTTATTAGAAATAATTTGTCATCATTTGGAAGCAATGATAATATTTTTCTACAAGTGTAATACTTAATGCACAAAAGGAAAAAAAGAAACCCACCAGCTAATAAATACAGTTTGATCTCTGGAAACTGCCCAGTTTTACATAACCTTAATCATTCCATTGTTGTTGTTGTTTTGTTTTGTTTACCCCTAACACAGTCATTCCATATTTTTGTGCTTAGTTTCTTTGTGACGGAGATAATCAAGAACTTCAAGGCAGGTCATTTTCTTCCTGAAAGAGTAGAAATTTCAAATGCTATGCAGAATACTTGCTAGAAGGACATTGATTTAGGCAAGCTCATCATTTGCAGAGCACATTGCAGTGCAAACAACAATATTCACTCAAAAATATACTGAATTTTAAAACTGAGTTGTTCTTTTATAAGCTTTCTTTTTGGTAAGATTTTATTCCTTATGACTTTCCCCATTTTCTAAGATTTTTTAAAAATTAATTTAACTACCGTAGACAAATGATTGAAAAAGAAAGATCAGATGCACCCAATAATTTACACTGGACAAAGGAAAAGTATACGAAATTAGTGCAGCAAGCTGCAAAACCCTGTAGCAATAATATGTTATAATTAGTGGAGGGAATCTTTGCTTAATAAATGCTCATCCACGATACCTTAAAACTGATAGATATAAAATGTGTTAGAATGAAGAATTGGCCAAAGAAAGATTTGGAGGCAAAAATGGTAATTGCTTTGTTAAATGGAGGTGCAATTCGGAAAAGGTAACTTAAGACAGCAATGCAATGATTTGAAAGATCAAAAGAGAAAGTGATAGATCCTGTAGCTTGTTAGAGAAGCAGCATGTGTTATGCAGGGACAACCTTTACTGTTGGAACTAATGAAGAACATTCTTCCACAATTGCTTTGTTATTCACATGTAACACTAAACCTGTTAAAAACAAAATGTTTGTGCTCTCATATATTATGATAATCCAAAATCCAACAGGTGATTTCACATTTTAACACAAGTCTATTTCATCTTGTCTTAAATTTAAATAAATAAATGAACAAAACACCAGTTTTTAAAGGAAATAGAAAATATGGCTACGTCTTTGTTCTGTTCTGTCTATTCAATTGTTAAGTTTATTATATAGGAATATAAGAATATTCTTTATTGTTCAAGTGTGATTGGACACACAAGGAATTTATCTCCAGTGCATAAACTCTCAGTGTTCATACAAACAACAAAGTGGTGAGTCATAGATTACAAATCCGATACAATCATAAATCATAGGATACAAACAAGTGATACAGTAAATCACAAGATACCAATAGGAGAAGATAGTAGGAAAGATGAGAAGGTGAGAAGATGAGAAAGATGATAAGGATAATAGCAACACAGCCCTACAACTGGGTAAATATATTTAGACATCAGTGCTCTAGGAATTAGGTGTTTAGCAAAGTAATGGCATGGGAGAAAAACTTTATTTTACACACATACACACACACATACATACACACACACACACACAATTATTTTACATTATCTTCAGAGAGAGAAGAAATAAAAGATAGAGCACTACAAGAACAGGACAAGCTCTCGGGAAGTTCTTGTGCAGTCAAAAAGCTTACAAGATAATCATGGGCTTTTGTGGATAAATTTTGATGATACACCAAATGTTGAGGTTACCCTATTATGTCTGCTGCCTGGAAGTTTCCCAAAAAAATCTGGCTGCGAAGAAGTGACCAGAATAACCAAATCTGATACCAGTGAGATATACTGGAGTTTTGGCTGGTTATAAAATGTAGCTGTCAGCATGGAGTGCTATAAAACTCCGATTATAAGAAGGGATCGGATGCAATCAAGGAACAGCCAAAGCTCCCTTGCCTTAGCTATTTCTTTTTAATGATGACTTGGATGGCACAATTTGGACAAAACAGAGAAGAGGAATTATATATTAAGCTTGTCTTATGAATAGTCTTCAAGAGTCAAGCACTGGCTGAATGAGCCTGTCATTGGACACTTGGTACTTATAACAAATTTAATCCCTCATAGAGGCAAGGAGAGTAAGCCTTTGGGGCCTAAGAGGGAAAATATAATTAGATTGCTATAGATCTGCATTCCTAAATGACTAAAATGGAGCTATGAAAGAAGATGTATTCCTCTGGGCTGTCTTTGCTTTGCTTTAGTTTTGCTACTAGCTGGACAGATGGTGTTGTTATATTCTCCTTAGGGAGAAAAAAATCATTTGGAATTTATTGTTTATTGCATACACAAAGTATTCTTTATTCTATCATTTAAGTTATGATAATAATGCAAATTTTAGAGTAATCTCGCCAATGAATATAACTGTATCCTATGCAGTCAATGAGGAGTTGTAAAATAATACATTGTTCTATCTAAAGACACTGATGGGTCAGTGGTTCAAATTACTACTGGTTTTATTGCTACTGTTATTGGTTAGATTTATAGTTCTCTCTATAAAATTCAGGGGGGGGGGAAATCCCTGCAGTCATTTTTTTTTCTTATACCGATTTCTGTGAAATAGTTATTCTTTTAAAGCTGTTTTCTCTGTGAATGCTCACATAGAAATCTAATATCTATTGCGAGAATATCTGCAAGTTTGCCTCTAGAATAAGAGTGAATTTGCAAGAGATGTTTTAAATCAGAATGCAATTTTATTGTAGTCTTTTTGGTGAAAACTGGAATGGAAGAGGGGGAAAAAAAGAAAAAGTCATAACAATACATAAGTGCATGAAGTCAAGGGAAAGTATAATTGCAGTATCATGCTGAAAATAAAGCATAAAGGATCACTCATTTGTGCCACAAGTTCTATCGGTTTTGAAAACAGTTTTCCATTGTTTATGACCAACAATGAGAGCTTTTTCAGAAAAGTAAAAATCTTTGTGGGGTACTTACAAATGCTAAAAATGGCACAATGTTCTTTCTTAACAGAGGTGTGACTAACCAATAATATTCACTAACGTATTTCACTTTCTCAGTGGGTTCCTGTAACTTTGTTCCAGGTTCACCTTTTTATATTCAATAACTACTAAAGTTAACAACAACATGCTATCATTTAGTGACACTTAAGAATACATTGAGTCTGGACAATCTATAGCCATGATGGCAAACTTATGGTACATAAAGCCCTCTCTGTAGGCACACGCACCATCTGGTCTGTTGCACACACACGTGTGGCCAACCTCTCTCTTTCAGGTTCTGTCATGTGCATGCATGCCAGCCTGCTAGCCAGCACACATGTTTGTGACAGAACTCTGAAGTGCAGCTAGTGATGGCACACATGTGTGTGCAGCCAGACGCTCTCTTCCAGGTTCTATTGTGTGCATGCACAAAGACCAGCTGGCCAATGCATATGCACGCGACAGAACATGGAAGAGAGCAGCTGGCTGCATGTGCATGCACCTGTGGCACGTGTGTCATAGGTTCACCATCACGGAAATATTCTAAATAAATCTGGCCATATTCTTATGGTGTTTCTTTTAAAGCTGCTTGGAATAATCGTTGTTTAAACTTGCATGGCTTGATGGTGTGTCAGGTGGGGGGTTAAGATGGAGACACACATACATAATGAAAATGAGAGAGAGAAATTACAGAAAGAGGAATTAATCTTATTATAAAATACTTCATCTATGAAAATATGATAGAAATTAGAATGCAATGATATACATTTCTTATTTTTTTCTGATTTTGTTTTATATATGTCCAAGGTCTGTTTGCACTTTAAAAAAATATAATAAACAGTGAAAAGATGACTAAAGCATCAGCTGTATCCTTATGAATAATATATTGCTTTGGCTATATTTCTCAGGTAATGGCAGATGTTTTAGAAAACAGGCAGCAGAGAGTTATTCATGCTGCCAACTGTCCTAACTATATAGCATTATATTTATGAGGCTAGTAGCCTTTGTGGAGGCTTACCTAAATTTAACAGAGCTGCTCAGTTGAAGCTGACAAAGTTCAGGCAAAGATACAACAACAAGATGGATCATAAAGTGTAGCACTTTGGGGAGAATCTGTGGTGTCCTTATACCAGCATAACAGCCTCAAGTTTATTTAAATAAATATCTCCCAGCAAGGCCCTGTCAAGGAATTCAATAGCAGATTTTTTTTTGTGCACCAGCATCCCAAATGATGAATAAACTTGCTTTGAGAAAGCTAGTCATAATTGTAAAGAACTCTCTGCAGTTACAAATGGTCAAACGTATTTGATTTGCTTATGATACATAACAGCATTAAAAAAAGAAATGAGTGACAAAGACAAGATTAAGGTGTTTTGTTTTTTAGAAACAAAATAGTATTTTACTTAGAAACAAAAAGCATTTTACTATTTCTGGCAAGCAATGATTTAAAAAAATGATTTTCACAGCCATGTACTACTCAGACCTTCTGATTTCTGTTGCTTATCGGTCAAAACCACTACTGTTATATGAAGAATCAGTAAAGGCAGTCAGTGCCAGCTGAGAAAGCAAGAAGGCCAACCTTAGGCAAGATCATAGAAAGATGGCCTAGAAGCAAAATGTCAGCTATTAAAACAAGTCACCGAATGAGCCAAATGAATTTAATTGGATTAAATAATGGTGCTTCAGAGTGAATGGCAAAGAAGATGATAGAGGTTTCAGAGAAATGTAGAGAAAGAAGATAGTGGTTTAAGAAAAATGTAGCTTCTATCTTGATAGTTTCATAGTGCCAAAATCCCAAGAATGAATGATCTGGTGAACTATACTGGTAGTCCTTGCTTAGTGACTGCCCTTTTGAGCAGCTATTTTAAGTTATGACAGTGCTGAAAAAATAATTTAACAGCCGGTCCTTGCTCTTATGACTCTCATAATCATGTGATTGAGATTCAAGTGCTTTACAATTTACAATTTACTACCATTGGAGTGTTCTGGGGAGTCCTGTGATTGCCATTTGCCTACTTCAAACAATTATTGGCTTCTGGGAACTTAAGTCAATTGAGAATCTAGCAGTAATGTTCCAAGTTATTATGGTCATGCAATGTCTTGCTTAATGATTGTGACTCACTTAATTACTGCAGAAATAAGGTTGTAAGTCTATCACAGTCATGTTTAATTTATTTTTAATATATTTTTAGTATATTTTTAGTATAGTTACTGTATCAGATGTTTTATTGTTGCTTTTATTATCGCCTGTTCACCGCCCTGAGTTCCGTAAGAGAGAAAGGGCAGTATATAAATCCGAATAAGTAATAATAAAATAATGTGATGTCCCTCTTGACAATCATGTCATTTAGCAATGGATTAAATGAATGAAAAGAATATGACTGCAGGCCTGACAGTGATTTTCAGAAAATAGCCATATATTGAATGTGCTTTCATGGGTAATTAGCTGACTGATTTTGAGGTGCCTGAACCATCCAACAGGTTTACATATTTAGTACCATCAAGCAGTTGTAAATGCTTAGATTTATTTTTAAATGAATTGCTTTCTATATGATGCTGAAATACTGGAGGGGTGGAAGGGGCAAGAAGAGTGGAATACATGTATTCTTTTCTTCTTTGTTATCTGGAATGTTAATTTAGTTGGTGATGATATAGAACATAGAACAGAATATTCTTTATTGGCCACGTGTGATTGGAAACACAAGAAATTTGTCTCTGGTACATAAACTCTTAGTGTACATATAAACAACAAAGTAATATAATGATAACATACCAATAGTAGAATGTAATAGGAAAGATGAGAAAGATAATAGTACAGACCAACTACATGGGTAAATATCCATTAGACATAAGACAGTGCTGTGGGAATCAGCAGACTTCAGAATTTCATGAAGTTCAGAGCAGAAGGACATGCAAATAAGGAAACTCCTGCTGAAATCATTAGAGGCCCATCTAGTCCAGACATTTATGCCAGCAGTGGGCAAGTAGATTCAACTAGGAAGCTCACAATCAAGAGTGTCAGCCTTCTTCTGTTAGTCAGGTGGATATTTAAATTATGCTACCTATGACTAAATAGCATACTACCACAAAGATTGCAGCAATTAGCCTCAACGTTTTTGAATATGTCTACTGTTCTTTCAGAATGATTCTTTCTACAGTATTGCAATATGGTAGACAAATGGCAATGGAAATAGAGCATGAGGTCTTGTGGAATGAGAAAAGAGATGATCTAAGCCAGTGGTAGTGGGCATTCCAGCTTTCATGGTGGGCGGTAGAGGTTTTGTCCGATACTGAAGCACTTTCCTCTTTTTTTATTTAATTGACTTGCCTACTTTATAAATCACCATTACCGTAGAATCGGTGGGTGGTTAGAAAATTTTACTACTAACAGAGATACAAAAGTGGGTGGTAGGTATAAAAAGGTTGACTACCCCTGATCTAAGCAGTATTCAAACTAAATGGACATCAGTTGGGAATATTTCCCCTGAGCATACAATCAAACTGTTTAAGGAGACAATTCTTCCCTGATCTTGAAAGCATTTGTACACAATGGAAATACTACCTGAATTTTCTTTCAATATCAGTTTGTTTCAGTTATTCTTGCTTGTACTGAGTTACTGCCAGTTTATAAAGGCTCTGGTGATGATGCCAGGATTTCTGAATGTGATGCTAATGAATTGAAGTTGGCAAGTGCAAAAGAACTGTTCATTTCCAACAAAATGTGTCCTCTATAGAAAGTGGGGAAGAGAAAGTATTTTAGTTGTGTAGTTATAGTATCTTAATAATTAACAAACAAAAGTCATGAGAGAACTGTCAGGTATGCTTTCCAACATGGAAGCTCTAAACTATATAATATTATAATATGTAACTACAAATCTTTCCATGAGCTACTTAAACCTTCTGTAGGTGTTACATCAATATAATATTGGGAACAGCTAGCTTTCTTCCCTCTGCAATGCTATCACATGTCCAATATCTATTGGGAAGTCTAACATCTGCACCAGAGGGGGTATTCAGCTGGTTCCCTCCACTTTGGGCAAACTGGTAGCGGTGGCTTCAGGAGCCTCTGCCCCTCTGATCCTGATGTAATGTGTAGGCACTGCACATGTGCCTACACATTACATGTGTAATGTGTAGGCACATTACACATGTAATGTGCCTACACTACACATGTGGTGCACCTGTGCAGATGTGGTGCATGCACTAATATTTGCAAATCGGTAGGGAAGGTAAGTGAATCCCACCACTGATCTGCACCCTGCAGCAAAAGTCCATAGTTGAGAATCCTGATGTGTTATAATTGAAATAGGTTATAGATGATGGAGTGAATGGCTTAGAAGGACAGGAAGAAAAGCCACTAGCAATGGTCAGACAAGATGGGCTTGAGCTCAGTAACTTGTGAAAATGTCTCAGACAAGCCCCTTCCATGTTCATAGAAAGATAAAGTAAAGGATGGAGGAAGCACATTCATACTTCCAAATTTATCTTACAATAAAAGTTAGTCCTAACCTATGTAACACTGGTTTCTTATCCTGGTCTATCTCATGGGACTGATGTAGAGATGAAAAAAGGAATTAACTGAGCCTGACTCTATTGGGGTGTACACTTACCATTGTACTTGAACGAAGTACAGTTAGAACCATTTCCAGACCAATATATATATAGCTATATATATAACTATATATATATAGTTCAGAACTGCTTTTGACTTCTTCATCTTTACCTGTAAATTGGCTCCAGAAGACCTGTGAAAACTCAATTGTATTGAAGATGTATTTGGGGAACAAATAGATTTTTTGGATCTTTGTTACCACTTGTCTTATTTCAGTTCTGAGAACTATCAATCAGAACAAATCTGGGGATTAAGCTCTGGTGTTTCTCCTTGCAAATAATTACGCTCTGAACTGTTGTGTGATTAACTTAAAAAGAAATGAATTTGAAAATGATCCTGGGAAGGCTTCAGAATAGTTGTTTGAAGTATAGCTTTACTCCGAAGAACTGGAACGCTTCTCATGAAGAGCCCTCCTGATGGTAATTGCCCCAAGTACAAAAGACAAATTGGTGCTCGCAGCAGACAAGAGTGTGCTTACTAATTGCCTTTTGCAAGAACTATCAACCACAATTTCTTGCTGCTGCCATCTCAACCTTGTCTTACAGGCAGGGAAGAATTTGTTTTCCTGCCAAAACCAGAACATTTTGGTAAAGGTAGCATTTCCGCCATGTATAGTTTGAAATATTTTGCCAATTTTATATTATCATAGCTTCCTTGAGAATTTCCAACCAACAGAAGTTTGTCAAGGAAACATAATGCATAATCCCTTAAAAAGACCTTGGCTGTGCTTGCCTTTTGAATCGACTGGACTGATATACTTAAGACTGACAAATCTACCAGTGTTAGAAAAGTGTTTGTAACAAAGCACAATGGAAGCCTTTAATCCCTTTGAGCACTTTTGCCTATAGCTGTTCCTTTCTTCAGATACGCAGCTGTTTGAAACACAGAGCTCTTAATCGAAAGCAAACTTCCAGTAAAACTAAATTAGAGTGACTGGGATTTATAGTTGCTAGAAAAAAGTCTGGGTGCCTAGACAGCTTTATTGATGTGTTGTCATGATGTGCAGAGAGGAAATCTTAACAGGGGCAACAGGGATATGTTCCTTGTGTTTATTGATCTGCAGTCTTCTATAGGAAGGATATGTTCATGTTTATTTTTGAAGAGGGATTTTCAGGAGGGGAGGGAGCAGTTAAAATTTCTCCCAGAACAAATATCTGAATTTCAGTCTCAAAGCTATTCTATTCAGCTACTCTCATCTGCTAATGTCCTTACCCATCCGTACACAATCTTCTCAGAGGCTCAAATGACTTTGTAGCTTCAAGAATTGAAGAGGAATCTTTTGTAACTGTTCGAAATCTTGTTGTCTATATGATATGATACATAGGAATGTTAGGATTTTTTAATATTATGAAAGTATGGAAACTATGCTCATATAATGAATATGTCACTTGGGCTGTCTCTTAGTATCTAAAGATATAATGTTTACTGCATAGGCCAAAAGGTAACAATATTGTGCATATGCTTACAAAGGTTATTGAATATTTTTATATGAATCTGCAAAAATATGCTCTGCATATTTAGAATGCAAACAGAACCATGCTAATTCATAAATTTTAAAGCACCTTTATAATAGCATTAATTCCAGTACAATGAAAAATGTATCAAATAATTGCACTTTATTATTTTTATGCCTCCCGTTGGCAGGGAAATTTATCTCAGTTAAAAAAAGAAAGAAAACTTTTGTTGTCGAAATGGAGAGAAACATATAGAAATGCAAAGTCAAGAGTCTTAAATTTTGAACAGATTGCATTAAGATGATGAATAACAATTAGAATGAACCTTTCTTGGCCTCAGGTACTGTATAATTTTTTTTTTTAGCAGGATGTTAATGCATTTCAAATGATGAAGCTCTAGAGGCAATGCAGAGGTTAGGAGCAGAGATTAACAGGGAACAAAAGATTGTCTCAAGATCAACCAGACAGTTTCACAGTTCGGTGCAAATTTGAGCCTGTATTTCCGCTTTTGTAATCCACTACATGGCCACATACAAAAGGTTAGTGCTCAACCCTGTTGTAGGTAATAAATGTTTTAAGAAGAATATTGGGTAGAAAGCTTAAGCTGCAGAAAACTTTAAATTGCTTACTTAATTAAAAAAAAAAGGAGAGGATGATGATGATGATGATGATGATGATGATACAGCTGCAAGGTTCTAACATATAGCTGGCACACTCACAAAATGTAATACTTTGTTATATCATGCTCTACAGTTCTTACCTGATAGTAATATTTGCTACATGTGAATATATACCTCAATTTACACTGAAAACATTTAAATATATTCATTTAAGCTGTAAATTACACAGCAGATCAATGATGAAAGCATGGGGTTTGTTTGCTCTTTTATTTAAAATGTATTTTGGACATCAATCATAAAATTGATGAATAATAAAAGAAACAATCATTTATTCCCTGGCATGCATCATGAGCTATCCCAAATCCTTGCTTATAGATGTTCTTATTCTTTAATTTGCTGCACAGATCAAAGGGTATTTTCATTTATGTTTTGCTTCATTCTTCTGCCAATTTACTTGAATACACATTTAAAACACCATTTAAGATTTTAAAAAAATAATAATTTAGCAAGTAATCAAAAGAGTCTTCCAAGGTAATGCAGTAGAATGTAAAATAAATAAGGTGGAAATTGATCTACAGGTTATACTCCAATCAACATTGCATGCAAATGTATTTTGTCTGAGAGTAAAAAAATGCAGTGAGTATAAAGGAGTTGTAAACAATAAAACCCTTAGCCAGTTCTTTAGGAATGATGTAAAATATGATCAATAAACGTATTAGCTGTAGTTAATGTAAGGTTTGATGCAGTGGTGGGTTTCCATTTCTTTACTACTGGTTCGCTTGTGTACGTGCAATGCTTCTGTGCATGCGCAGAAGTGCATGGGCAGGTGGACGGAGTCTCCCACTGCCGCCACTACCAGTTCTCCCAATATGGGACGTACTGGCAGAAACCCACCTCTGGTTTGAAGGCAGTATAGGGTGTAGCTGCAAATTCTGGCACTCTTCCATTTTCACCATTGTGGATAATCATTGGTTGTTTACATTTTTTAGTGCTATCTTTGGGGCCTGGTGAAGCTAGCCTCACTGTCTCATTTACTGTGCTGACCTTATCATAGCTTGAACCTAACCCAATATTTCAAATAGTGGAGGTGAGGTACAGTATGCCTGCCTAAAAATGTGAGCCAACTTTTTCCCATGTCCATAGATTTGCTTCATCTCAAGATACAATTCAAAGAATATTACAAACTTTCTAAAGCATTTAGGGCAGGACTGTCAAACTTGCATCATCACGGCAACATCATGTGACGTATCAGGACTTTTTTCTCCTTTGCCAAACTGGGCATAGGAGTGGCCAGCATGTGACATATCCAGCTCTTGGGCCACGACTTTGACAGGGTATTGTGCTTAAGGTAAACACAATATCCAGATTATAGTTGTGTGTGTCTATAGGATTACCACTTTTTTTACTGGTCTACAAGGGTGTTCAGGATGAAAGAATTATGTGTTTTCTCCAGCATACATGACTTGCTTGAATTACATTCAATTATTGAATATACAGTAATTGTTAGTAATTTCTTTGCAATACCTTTCTTAAGTAACAACCTATTGAATAGATAGACCCAGCACATTTCTCTAGAATTGCTCTATCAATTCTAGATAAATTTGCAGATGAAAGCTTGAAGGTTGCTCTGTCATCTGCTAGTGAATAAATGATACCTTTCTAATACTTTTTCTCCAGTGGTATCTGTTCTTATTTATCTAGATGACAGGCAATAACCCATATAGCTTTACAACTATTATTGTTTAGTTTCTGAATTAAAAACCTCACTAATTTACTTTCTCTCTTACACAAATAATGTGTAAGTGAGAACAAGAAATGGCTACGTTACATCCAATAACTTTAGCTGCAATAATTATAATTAAATGCTCCTTGTAGAGGGTTATCAGACCATCATATTGTTGTGAGGGGTGTTGTCCATTCCAACTTGGTGATTTGCTTCAATTCAAAAAATATGAACACTTTCTATGGAGTTTAGGCCTGGATTTTGACTTATAGAACATTACAACTTCATGAATGTTTTGTGACTTGTATGCTTCAGATCATTATATTGTTAATGCTTCAGATTCACCTGAGGGAGATATCTGTTATTCTCCCATCCAATTATTTTATATTAAAAAAAGTATTATTTCCTTTCATGATGGCAAGCTGCCCAGATTCTAAGACAAGAAAACATCCTGAAACCTTAACATTATCACATCCATGCATGAAGTAGGTGCTAATTGTAAAATGCAGTATTTGGTTTTCATCAGACACATCAACATGCACATAAACGGAGAGTTTCCATTTCATCTTTCCACAGGACATTACTCCAGGTGCCTAAGGATGATCCAGCTACTTTTTGGCATGGATGATAAATCATCTATGCTCTTATTGAATAAACATTTTCATCTTGCTATTCTCCCATGAATCCCATTTTACCTAGTACATCTGTTACAGCGGAATTCACTAATATTGATTTTTAGCCAAGGCAAAATAAACTGCAGAATCCTAGAGATAGTTTTCATGTCCTTTATGGGTTCCTGAAAAATTCCATACTGCACCTTTGTTATGATTTTACCAGCACAACTACTCTTGGGAAAATTCAAAATCTTTTCCATTTCAAAACAAAATTTTGACTTCAGACTGGTGAAGCTGGAGATCTAATATCTTCCAGAATGACAGGTTTTGAGGACACTTTTACACAAGACTACATTCATTTATTTTGAGTGGGGTGTGGCATGCCTATGCAATATGTATGGAGAGAAACTTCAGTGGGATGAGTGGTATTAATGTTTGCGATATTCATACAGAATAGGGCTTACTCAAATCATCCCTAACTATTTAATGCATTCTTCATACTACTGGTTTTAATTATTCCTTAATTTACTTGATTGAACTAAAGGGATGATGACATTTTCACACTTGAAATGGAAATGTTTTCTTAGTTCCATTTATCTACCAGTATGATCTTTGTGAAGTTTGATAGCATTCAGTGTAGTAGCAAAAATGATAGTAATTTAGTAATTAGTAATTAGTAATTTAGTAAATTTAAAAAAATCCTTAAAATGGCAAATACTTTTTCACAGAACACACACAGGTACTGGGAATCGTATGCTGAGAAATATATTCTAAGATTTCTTAGCATGGGCTACTTAGCTTGGAATTAAGTAGATGCCAACCCTGCGGGTATACTATGTTTGCTAAAAGATTTTTCCCAATTAATCAATTTGTATTATTTATGTTATTTGTTGAATTTAGAAAGGCACCCCAATTCTTAGGACTTAAGGTGGCATATGCATTAAGAAGGGCAAAAGCAATTAAAGCAAGATAAGAATATGTACATCCTGAAAAAGCAATTCCACAAACAGATACACTATTTTGTCAAACTGGTAGACACCCTAACCCAGGGTGTGGAGAATAGCCAAATTTTTAAAGACTTCTTAAACATTAGCATGGGAGACATACAAATCATGGGGCATGCTGTTCCCTAGGGCAGTAGGACACATTCATTTTTATTTTATTTTATTAAATTTATACCCCGCCCTTCTCCTACAAAAGGACCCAGGGCGGCGCACAGGAAAATTAAAAATCAATACATACATAAATACACCATTATTAAAACCCTATTAAACTTAAGTTACCCCGTGCTAAAACATTTTAAAATCCTCTAATTAAAATTTATAGCTAATAAAAAGTCCATATCGCGTGGTTATGCTAGGCCAGCTTGTTGGAATAGATGTGTTTTAAGACGCCGGCAGAAAAGGCGGAGGTCCGTGGTAGTGCGGAGTTCAGGGGGCAGGTCGTTCCAGAGGGTTGGCCCTGCCACAGAGAAGGCCCTTCCCCTGGGTGTCGCCAATCAGCATTGCCCGGCCGATGGCACCCGGAGAAGGCCCTCTGTATGGGAGCGGATCAGTCGGAGGGATGTATGGGGCAGGAGACGGTCTCGCATGTAGCTAGGCCCCGAGCCATGGAGCGCTTTAAAGATGGAAGTTAACACCTTGAATCTAGTTAACACATGCAATCTAGGTGCAACAAATACCAATAGATGGATTAAACACTAGGCTCCAGGCTGCATGTGCTCTCTTGAACCACCAATCATACATGTTGAGTATATCTCATTGGAGGAGGCGATTCCTCAGATAATAAGGTTGTGTGACATAGAGCACCTTGCAAACCCAGTTCTTCGGTGCTACATATCTCCTCCTCCTCCTCTCTCTCTGAGAGAAAAAGCGAGAGAGAATTGTTCATTTTCTCTTATTTGTTACTCAAATCCTCTCAACCCCCATGCTTCCTCACATAAAGCCATATGCTATGAACTCAAGGGACAATTTTGATGTCATGTTGTTTTCACTGATTTGGGGCGGGCAATTTGTGATAAATAATGGCATTCACTAGAGTTTATCTGGTGTTGCAGAGGTAATTCATGGTAGTGGAGCATCTTTTGGCTACAATCTCACAGCAATTCCACATCCTGTGAAGCTACTTTAATGCTTTGAGGAAGTACATTTGGCTATTGCAAAATTGCTTTTCAAAACAGTCTCATACATACAGACACTCAAATTTGCATTCATTTTTTTCATCTTCAGACAGAAATAGTAAGGAAACTAAGATAATTAAAACATAATTGAAATAAGGTAAGAAAAAGGAAGAAAAAATATGTCCAAGTGAAGTGGTACCTGAACAACAACAGGTATAAAAATAATTAAAATTTCCCAAGCAACAGGAAGAACATCTACAGTGAGGAAGACACTGTTGTTGAAGTTTTGGGTACCTCTGAAGATAGCTAATCAGCATAATTTGGGAAAGATGGGTCACTTTCACTGGCTTGACTGACTATTCTGAATCATTTTTATAAATTTTTTAGGAGCCTGACTTGTAGAGGTCAAAAATCATAAGTAAAGGAGAAGATAAAAAGACATTGCAGTCCATGGAATCATCCATGGATCCAACTCATTTTAGAATCCTTACTTGTAGTAAAACAGAAACTGCTCACTTTCAGCAGAATCTGACTTTTTCAATCTCATCTTCCTTTCTGATAAACATTTAGCGACATTTGTTTTCACACAAATGTTACATTGGCAAATGTTACATGTGCCATTGTTTGTTGCTTTCATTTACATAATTCATATTAATGAGATTTAATGCCAATTAAAAATATAACAGAAGCTACTAAGGCTAGAACCATTACCCTGACCCTTCCTGTAGGCTTTTCTGGTTGGCCTTTCATCTTTTATAGTATTACTAATTTGATATTTATTTATTTATTTACTTACTTACTTACTTATCCACCACCTTGCCATGGAGCTACTCTGGATACTCTTACAATAATGAACATAAAACTATAAAAAATGTAAATATAATCAGGTCAGTTGTGACCCAAGAACCTTAAACAAAATCACATTAGCAAGGTACATTAATGTTCCTGATATTTGAATGCATATGAAGCACAAAATATAGAAATATAGAAATGCCTGTGTTATCTATTAAGGTACCTTGATTAAAAATGGAAACAAAACATTCAGCTGAGAAAAATAAAACTATATATCACTTTTAGCAGATATTTAAAGATAAAACTTCCCAAATAATTCTACACTCTGTGATTTTTCAAAACAACATTTACAAAGTTCAGTTTCAGTTCTGGATTTGACATGAAAGAATGCTGACATTTACCTGGAAAACATATAGAAAGTCTGGTATCCAATAGTAGAAGCTAAAAATGGCATAGAACTATTGCAATGAATGGAGAGGATCACAAAGGATAAACACCATAAGATCTTGGAAAGGAGAGATAGATATTTTAAAAAAAAACCACACTCTTTGTGAGTTTACACAAAACATTTAGCCAAATCAGTTAAACACCTATTGTCTATATTGGCATAATTTGATAAGTTGGTTAGGACATTGGGTAGGCTGTTGTTAGTTTATTTAAATGTATATACAATCTTGGTCTCTTGAATATTTTAGTGTACACTATGTACAGTTTTGTTATTTGCCTGATTTAATAAAGGATGCAAATGTAAAAGATGGACTACTTCAGTAATCATATTTAATATGTTGTATGAAACTGGATTTGTCTTGGAAGAAGTCCTTGAGTTGGCAACTCTCCTCTGAAATGAAGCAAGAAATTTACTATATTGTCTATGGAGATTCTCAGTCATCCAGGTCATGGTTGGCCCAAATATGCGTTTTCAAGAGGTAACTGGACTTGTGGGTTTTTTTCCTCCTTGGAGATGTTTTGCTTTTCATCCAAGAAGCTTCTTCTAGTCAGAGTTGAAGAAGTTTCTTGGATGAGAAGCAAAACATCTTCAAAGAAAAAACAGAAAGTTGCCTCTTGAAGAAGCAACTGTAGGACATTCTGATATGTTGTTTTCTGCATTTGGGAGGTGTCTTCTCATGTTGAGAATGCTAAACAGAAAAACATGCATATGTTGCATTATGACACTGCATCACGTGCTCAGCATTTCTGTTAGTGTAGACTGGTTCTGACCGGTTGGACATAAACAAGGAAGCTAGCATGAAAAGTCACTAGTCATACCCTCTGACACCTGACACCTTGGAGAAAAGTTCCCACCTTCTTGCAACGTGCTAACTATCAACAAAGAGCATGTGACTCCTATTCTACTGTGTGAATTTCCTTATATGGTCATGATTTATGTATTGTTTAACTATGACGATGTATGCTTAACCCTGCCTTCTGATAAAGTTAATAAAAAGGCCTGCGGACCTTTGTCCGTTGCGCAGTCCCATTCCGTTCAGAGAAGATCTGGTGTCGTGTTCTTCCCTCCCTCATCCGTGGGCCTGGCCCGCCTGATAACGGCGTGAAAGTTATCACAACATGCATATACTGACAGAGCTCTTGATTCAGGGCAATGTGAATATTGGATATGCATTTCTTGTACCAAGACCCAAATATCACATGAACTCAATTGTTTCATTTCCAGTCTCTCTGAACTCACCATATCAATGACATTGCAGTGTGGGTGAAGAAATCAAGAAAGGAAGCACTACCGATTTTCTGTTCACCCCAGTGGGTGGCCAATAGACATATCTAACTCTTGCAGAAGGAGGAAAAGGCATACTCGTGGCCTCTGGCCATATCTGATAAAATCTGAAGTTTTATCACCAGAGCCACCTTTCTTTTTCATCATTTTAGAAACCAAGAAGGACATCTGTACCTTTAGGTGACTCTTAACTCACTTAGCAATGTTGATATATCTTCAAGCACTCATAATGAAACAAGCCAGGCATGTAAAAAAAAGATAAGCCCAGTGAGCATAACAGTACCTGAAATCTCTCAAATGCTTTTATAATATAACTTAACAGTTTATTTACAACTATAAAGTTAAATCTATAAGCCAAAAAGTAGATGGCATGGAAACTCCCCCAGAAAGAAGCAAGTTCAGTTCTCTAGCTAAGTGCTGAAAATCATGGGCTGTTGACTGTATTATTACCATAGAAGAGAAAATGATCACAATCATACCCCTATTTGTACTACTGCAGTGGAAAAGGATTTTTTTTGAATGTAATGAGATGGCACCATGCCTGCTGGCAGGGTCATTCACAGAAGAGACAAACAAGTCAAATTGGCAGCCCTGACCCCATGCCAGCCCTTCAAAGTAGTCCCAGTCAAAAAAAACAGACTCTACAAGAAATATCGGAACTCTTTTGACATCAGCTTAATGCTGAAAGTCTGACTGTCAAATCAAATCTTTATTATGGTCATAGACCAGTGTAAGAAGCCAAGCTTTGTTTTCCTTTTCCTCCCTTCTGGACACCAAAGAGTGAAGGCAAATCCCACTTGACTTTCTTTTTGATGCTTCTTGTGATTTTCTGGGTTTAAGGAATGTTTTGTAACAGTCGTTTGCATAGTTTTTTTCCAAGGCATCTCTCTACTCTCTATACGGCATGATCAAAGTTCTTGCCTTTTGCTGTTTGTTTGTAACAGGTACAACACCATGAGTAATATTCACTTACCTTCCCTACCGATTCAAAAATGTGACCTTGTCTGCACATGTGCTCCGCCTTCCATGTATGCGCTTTGCCTAAAAAAAGGCCTGAATTGGATGCTGTAGAGCCAGGGTAGGTGGGTGGGACCACCAACGATTTCTGCTACCAGTTCAGGTGAACTGGTCAGAACCGCCAGAATACCACTTCTGTGCAACACCTAATAATACTTCTTTCTCTCCTATTTCTCAGCCTGCAAGCTTTCCCATGCATTGGACTTCCTTTTCATTTCTGATCTTTCATTGTTTAACGGCAGGACCTAAAGGGTTGATCCTGCAACAAACAAAACTTTCTGAAGCTTTGGTTCCAGATGAAGGGAGTTATTGATTCAACACTGCATACGCTAGCTTTTAGCATCCACTTGGCTTACTGATTCCCAGGGACAATAGATGTAGTTAGCAGAAAAACATTTATCTCCTTTCCTTGACCAAGGGCTTCTCTGCATTGTTAAATTGCCCTATCACCAAGGGCCATGCAAAGAAGTTGACGCAGTTTATGTCCAGGTGTCTACAAATATCTTATCAGCCTTCCTTCTGATAATAATAATTGCACAGTATTGTTCAGTCTATTCAATGTAAACATAAATTGTCTGGAGTTTGGGGAACCTTAAATTACAGGTCACTGCTAGATACCAAAGAAAATAACTGCAGTTTAAAATGTACAGAAGATTAGATTAAATTTCAGTTGGAAAATATTCTGGCAAAGATTTTAAAAAAGACAAATTATTTTCACAATTATAATGGTAAAATGGTTTATGTATACTTTCCTTCACTCATTGCACTCTGTTTCCTTTGACTCAGAATAAATTTATGATGGAACTTATTTAGGAGCATTTTATCTGGCCAAGTAAATGACAACATTTTTTTCAGTATCTCGAGGAGTCATTCTGAGTTTTGCAGTTCGGATAAAATACTTTTAACTTACTAACATTTTGTTAAGAGTGAAAAAGTAACTTAAATCAGCACCCATCTTGGCAACTTATCTTCTTTCGGGGGGATTAATAATATTTCAATAATAGAAGGAGAAGGATTGAGTGATAACAACAAAATATGTATTGTTCTATAATAAAACACATCTCAAGAGTTATGTAGGTTTTATGTAAATGTTTTGACAGCTGCTAGAATTGTATTTGCAAAGAACTGGAGAAATGAGAAATTACCTACACAAGAGGAAGTCATTAGTAAGATCATGGAATGTGCAGAAATGAGTAGATTAACATTTGAAATTAGAGAGCAGGAGAATGAACAATTTTATGAAATATGTAATATGTTTTATCAATGGTTGGAAAAAAGAAAAACTTAAGGATTATATATTGAATAGCTATGGAAAAAGATTGACTTGACAAAGAATAATGCTACTATATAAAAAATAAGGTAATATATATGTAATAGGATAACTGACAATTATGTTTGTAATTTTAAGTACTGATGCACAAAATGCTTACCCGAACGACATGTTGTACAAGGGAAAAGATGAATAATGTTTTTTATTTGTTTTTATGTTAAAAATAAAATTCTTTATTAAAAAAAAGAGTTATGTAGGTTATTGTCTTTTTTTACTTAAGAAATCTTTATATAACACAATTAAGTGCAATTTGAGTATTTATCTAGTATAACCTATTGTGCTATCAACAGCTCTTTAGGAACCTTGAAAGAGATTTTTTTTTAAATTGCCTGAGCCTTTTGCAACACTAGAAATGGAACAGAGAAACTTCTATTTGAGTTGATTATAACTCTTCCATTCGATAGCTAAGATCTCATTCCTTGAAAATTATGTACTTCATAATTCAAGGAGATAATTTTAGAATGTTTTTCTTAAGTACAATTGCATGGAAGTCTTCTATTATAGGATTTCTGCATCCAATAACATTCAATGAGGAGCATCTGCATACAGCAATAAAAAAAATTATCAAAATATAAGCTGCCTTTATTACCATAGCAACAAGAGATCTATTTTTCATTTCCCAAGTCCCCTTTTCTCCCTTTCCCACAATTTTTTATGAGGTGTATAGAGGGGAGGGAGTACCTTTGAAACAAGTTGGAACTAATGCTATTAATACAGAAAAGAAAAGGAAAGATCAGTGGTAAAAAAAAAATCTGTGTATTGCTTTGACTTGGATATTTGCTATAGCAAAACATCATAAATATTAAAAGCCTTAAACATGTTGATTTATTTATTTCTTAATTCTGTCTTGTCTATGACAGACAACCAGAAAATTTCACAAACAAATGAACCCGGCACAGCTAGAACAGTGTTAATGAGTGTCGGTTTCCAATCACTGGCTTGGTGCCTTGCCTGCCACGAAACATCAGTTGTCATGGCGACTTGATGCTCCTCTTTATTCCTTTTTTATTAAGCCTCTTGCCTCTCTGTACAGAAGGATATGGCTTGGTCTGACTTTTCACAACATCACTAGTTTCGACTGCTGAGGAAACAATGTGGCTGTACCAGACTGCTGTAACTTAGCACAATAAATATCTAAAGCAAAGTTACCATCTTTGGATGTAATGGCTGAGATGGATGTGACTCCTCCATAGGACAAAATAAACAATGTGGAAAAAGATTCCACTGGATTGTTTGTGAAACTAACTTACTCCAACCTCTCCACCGTAGCATGTCTTTCTATTTATTTATCACATTTATATCCCTCTCGAAGCTATGGGAGATTTATATATAGATCTTACTTCCTTTTACCTTACAGTGACATAGGGGTGAAATCAACTTACCTTCGCTACCAATTTGATGTGCAGAGCATCAAAAACAGGATGTGGTGATGTCCAAGTGAGTGGGCGGAGCCTCCGGCCGCCACCACTACTGGTTCACCCAAACTGGATAGAACCGACTGAATTGCACCACTGCAGTGACCCTATGAGATAAGATGGGTGAAGTGATATAGAGGGACTGCTGTAAAATCACCCATTGAATTTCCATAAGGTAAACTTGAATTTGGTCTCCCAGTCCAACATTTTAATCACTTATACCTCAAATAAGTCTTTAACATAGTGCATCAGGGTATTAATTTGGCATTATCAAAACAGAAAACACAAAGCTGTGCTTCTTCACTGCATAACATTATGCCTCAAATGTTGGAAAAAAGATGATATATTTATATGGGCATTTAAACAACTCTGCAATAAACATGATGCGTAGGCTGCCTATTCAGTATACATAATCTGATGTTTATATGGAGAGAAACACATTATCTATTGCTCTAATAACTGTTATATAGCTTGCATATAAAATAAGTTTCCAGTAACCAAGAATCAGTACATTATATCCATTTATCATTTGTCCTTCTTTGGACATTTTTTTTAATCTTTAAAGTTTTGTTTTATTTTAGAATTTTAATTATTTTCACTGAAGAGGCCATTGTTAACAGTGCATGCAATAGATGATTCAGAATGGCACTCTGAATTTCTTACTGAATTCTGTAAATTCCCCAACTATATTCATAACATTCATGTTATATCCTTTTGTCTAGAAATTTCTTTTTAAATTAGAAAAAAAGAAAAACAGTACACTACTGTACATACTTTTTTCTAATTTCTAATTAATCTATGTTGTCCAAGTATTTACTTTTCAATGTAAACCATCCTGTTCTTATTTGTTACTTCATTTTCAAATACCTTCACAGTTATTACCATTGTATCTATGTAACTTGCTCAGGAACATTTTTTTCTTTTCTTGAAAGCTGTTTAAAGGAAAAATATTTATGTATATTATTCCATTCTAGCCACTGACTTTTGAAATGAAAATGCCCAGATTCAATTTCAAAGCAGGTTGTGGTGCTATACATCCATACACTCAACATTAGCAATAATTTTATACACTCACCATTAGTTCATATACATAGTTACAATACTCAATTAGATTTTTGTAGGAAGCATGTACATAATTGCTAAGCCCTCTATTTTGAATGAATAGTTTGGTTTTTATTTAGTTGTGATGTCCTGTTTGTGCAAGACAGAATCTGTAGAAGAGAGGAAGCTGCAGCTGAAGATAAGTGGGAAAATAAAACATAGAAGTTTTTTTTTCTTTTTTTCCCCATTCAAAATATTTCAGATTTAATCTGGATATCTCTATATAGAACTGGAAAAATCCCTATCTTAAACTTTGGAAATAATAGACAAATCAGGTATTTTTACTCTCATATACTCAGTTGTGCTATTTTGTTCTGTTTCTCCATTCATTTGCCCATAAAAATCATAATAAACATTTTTTGTATATTCTATGTCCTAATGTATATTGCCTTATTTTAGTTAGAGAAATGGGAATTGGATAAATTCCTGTGAACTGATCATATTTCTGGTCTGAACTAGAGGACCACTGTCAGTCAAGGAAGATTATTATTTATTGCTATTCCCCTTTTATTGTGGAAGACTCTGCCATTATCCCTTTTGTTCTCTTCATTGATACTAAAAATATCTATAAAGAATATCTAAAAGTAAGATATCTAAGTCTGTCAGGTATTCCAAAATACTTCAATTGATCACTTTCCTATAATATTTCTGCATAAAGAAACTGATAGCAATTACTCTCTAATATGGCTATCTTCTCTTATCTAGCCTTCTAGAGTTTAGAGTTGAAATGAGTCCTCCCATTATAGATGCTATGGTGGTTGATACAGTGGTTCAAGATACCTATCCATCCTAATACTTCTGTTCTTCACATCAAAACATCAACCTTTCCAAACTTCTGCAGAATCAGGAATATCTCATAATTCTCCAAATATGCTTTTGGGAAGTTAAAGAAACACTTCAACACATGTAAATATATCCCTCTAATCTGTAATAACAGACTTGTACAAGTGATATCATTTGGTATAAGACATCTTTCTATGACAGAATCAAAATTGTGCTTTAATAGCTTGTTCCTTCCAAAGGTACATTGCCATGGTATGAATATTGTCATTTCTTTGTATCTAGATTTTATAAGTCACTTCACAAATTGGTCCACATATTGGACTTAATTCTCACTAACAGAGAGGAAATGATAGAAGGTGTTGAAGCCACAGGAACCCTGGGGGCAAGTGACCATGCAATATTGGAATTCAACATTATGCAAACACAAGTAGTAGAACAAAGTCAAACTAGAATCTTAAACTTTAAGAGAGCTAATTTCAATAAATTTAGAGAGAGCTTGAGAAAAATTCCACGGATGAGAATTCTCAAGGGGAAAACAACTCAAGAAGCTTGGGAAATTTTGAAAAATGAGATTACAAAAGCCCAGTCTAGTACAATATCAATGAAGAAGAAAAATAACAGCTCCCACAAGAAACCAGTATGGCTGCATAAAGAACTCTCTGACAAATTGAAAGTCAAAAAAGATAAGTATAAAAAGTGGAAAGAGGGGGACATAATGAAGGCAGAATATCAGCAAATAGCCCAAGCCTGTAGGGATGAAGTGAGGAAAGCTAAGGCTCAAAATGAAGAAAGGCTTGCCACAAAAGTAAAAAATAACAAAAAAATGCTTCTTCCAATATGTTAAAAACATGAAAAAAGTTAAAGAAACAATTGATCCACTGCTGAGAGAAAGTGGCAAGAAGGTGACAAGCAACAGGGAGAAAGCAGAACTATATTTTTGCATCTGTCTTTACACAAAGGTATAAAACAGTCCAACCAATCAAAAACAGCGCTACATAAATCAGATTAGGAACACAAATTGAAATTGGGAAGAAAATAGTAAATGAGCACCTGTCTACCCTAGACGAATTCAAATCACCAGGACTGGATGGATTACACTCCAGGGTTTTGAAGGAACTGGCAGACGAGATCTCAGAACCACTGAACTATATCTTTCAGAGATCCTGGAACACTGGGGAACTACCAGAAGACTGGAAAAGAGCAGATGTGGCTCCCATCTTCAAAAAAGGAAAAAAAGATAGATCCAGGAAACTACAGACCCATCAGCCTGACCTCAATACCAGGAAAGAGTCTGTAAAAAATAATCAAGCAATAAATTAGCGAACACCTAGAAGCAAACAAAATAATAGCCAAAAGCCAACATGGGTTTGTCAAAAACAGATCATGCCAGACTAATCTTATTGCATTCTTTGATAATGTGACAAAATTAGTGGATCAGAGGAATGCCATTGATATAGTTTACTTGGACTTCAGTAAGGCATTTGATAAGGTAGACCATAACCTATTACTAGATAAAGTAGAAGAATGTGGATTAGACAGCATCACAACCAGATGGATTCGTAACTGGCTGACCAACTGCACTCAACGTGTAGTCCTCAATGGAACTGCATCTACATGGAGGGAGGTATGCAGTGGAGTACCCCAAGGCTCTGTTTTAGTCCCAGTACTCTTCAACATCTTCATCAATGACTTGGACGAGGGAATAAATGGAGAACTCATCAAATTTGCAAATGACACCAAGCTGGCAGGAATAGCCAACACTCCAGAAGATAGGCTTAAGATAAAGAAGGATCTTGACAAACTTGAATATTGGGCACTATCCAACAAAATGAAATTCAGTGGTGAAAAGAGTAAGGTTCTACATTTAGGCAACAAAAATGAAATGCACAGGTACAGTATAGGTGATACCTTGCTCAATAGTAGTAACTGTGAAAGGAATCTTGGAGTCCTAGTGGACAACCATTTAAATATGAGCCAGCAGTGTGCAGCAGCTGCCAAAAAAGCCAACACAGTTCTAGGCTGCATAAACAGAGGGATAGAATCAAGATCACATGAAGTGATAATATCACTATATAATGCCTTGGTAAGGCCACACTTGGAATACTGCATTCAGTTTTGGTCGCCATAATGTAGAAAAGACGTGAAGACTCTAGAAAGAGTGCAGAGAAGAGCAACACGTGATGATTAGGGGACTGGGGATTAAAACATATGAAGAAAGGTTGCAGGAACTGTGTATGTCTAGTTTAATGAAAAGAAGGACTAGGGGAGACATGATAGCAGTGTTCCAATATCTCAGAGGTTGCCACAAAAAAGAGGGAGTCAAACTATTTTCCAAGGCACCAGAGGGTAGGACAAGAAGCAATGGGTGGGAACTAATCAAGGAGAGAAGCAACTTAGAACTGAGGAGAAATTTCCTGACAGTTAGAAAAATTAATCAGTGGAACAGCTTGCCTCCAGAAGTTGTGAATGCTCCAACACTGCAAGTTTTTAAGAAGATGTTGGATAGCCATTTGTCTGGAATGGTATAGGGTTTCCTGCCTAGGCAGTGGGTTGGACTAGAAGACCTCCAAGGTCCCTTCCAACTCTGCTATTGTATTGTATTGTATTGTATTGTATTGTATTGTATCGTATCGTATCGTATCGTATCGTATCGTATCGTATCGTATCGTATCGTATCGTATCGTATCGTATCGTATCGTATTTATTGTATTGTATTGTATTGTATTGTATTGTATTATTTTTCCAGCAAGGAAACAACTGGCCACATCCTAAGAAAAAGCAATAGCATTTAGATTTATATACTGCTTCACAGTGCTTTACAGCCATCTCTAAGCAATTTACAGAGTCAGCATATTGCCCCCAACAATCTGAGTACTCCTTTTATCCACCTCGGGAGGATGGAAGGCTGAGTGAACCTTGAGCCTGGTGAGATTTGATCTGCCAAATTGCAGACAGCCTGCAGTAATCAGGAGAAGCCTGTACTACTTCATACTAACCACTGTGCCACCATGTCTCCAAACTCCATCATACGGTTATTTAACAGAATATGGTGGTTTCTATGCATGGAAGAGGCATTTTAGCTTCATTTTTAAAAATTCATTCTTCTCTGTGTTGTTGTCTTTATAGCATGATGCACAAATTCAGTGCAGAAAGTATGATAAATATACAATATATTATCTGAAACTGATAAAATCAACACCTGCAGTTACCGCTGCGCCTCTTCCATTGTACAAAATATTATCAGTCACCACAGAACAATTAAGAAGTCAAATAAGAATTAAGCTCACCATATGGAACCCAAGCTTGCCTCCTTTGCTTATGATAATTCTGTAGTGACAGTTATATAAAAGTGATATAGGAAGTTAAGAGTCAAAAAAAGATGTGGGAAATATTTTCTTACCACTAATCAGTCAATATAAAAATAGCATTTATTTTCAATAGATCCTGTTTTCCCAGCCATAATTACATTTTGTACTTTCTGTTTAGTGACATTCATTTCCTAAATAGAAAAGTAGGATATGTGATCACAAAGCAGGCTGATTAATGGTCCATGGATTATAGTACTTTTTTTTTTGGTGCTAAAACAAATGACTGATTGTGGTCAATTAGCTAATGTTTTACAGAAAGAGCATTGTTCATGAGGTGGTGAAATCTGAATAGTTATTAGGATCAGGCTGGCATTAGAGCAGCATTATTTCCATATTTGTGAGGAGTCTATCGCCAATAACTATTGCCAACAACTATTGCCTATTGAAGTGGTTATTGTTGTTGACATATTTGGAACAGAATGGGCAGCAGTGAGAATAAACCTGAGAAATGCAGGCTTATTGGAGTAAATGAAGGTCTCAATACTTTATTTCTCAAAGTAAAAGAGATTTCAAACAACAATAACAGCAACAACAAAAACTTGTTCTGTTTTCATGCAGATATCTGAGACAATAAATCATGTTAGGCCTTGACATTTATTAAGGGATGCTACATGGGAATTCCAGACTGGGTTTGGGCAATGGAGTTTCTAGTCACAGTTTTTTTGGTAAAGTTAAGAAAATCAGACAGTAAATTAAATATATTGTTCTTTTAACCAGAAAAAACATACTTCTCATACTTGTCCCCAGCCAGGTAAATCTAGACGTTTCCTAATGCATGGGCAAGTTAATCCAAATAACTGGTTGTGGATCTCTATACAGTTTTTCTGGTTGAAAGCATTTTGAGGACAGATATCATGTACTTGAGAACTAGAGGCGGATTGCAAAATTCAAGCCCTCAAGTTTTTGACAATTGTCTTTGTCCATAGTTGAGAATCAGAATTAAAACATAAATATTAGAATTGCTTAAGAATAGCATTTCTTAGCTACTGTATAGAATGCATTTCATATACAGTATAATTTCATTCTTCTTCAATTACAGAATGTTTTGTCCTTTCTTCTTCTTCCATGTTTTTCCTTGTATACCTCCCTGCAAATCTGTCGCAGCAAAAGGGGAGTTCAATTGGGCCATCGGTTTGGAAAGAAAAGAAAGACAAATGGAATGAACAGTATGTCAGAAATTCCATCAAGAAAGGTGGGTTTAGGGTTGTAAACCTGGGAATGCTTTGGAATTTCTATGGTGGATACAATTTGGTTCCATTAAATTTCAAATAAGATTCATTCAATATGGGAAACAAGAATGGGAATCTGTAGTCTTCTGGACCTTTTTGGATCAATCCTTCATGATCACTTTGGATGAGACCTACATCACAAAATGCAGAGGGCCCATAAATATAAAGCAACTTGTGATCCTCAGCATATTATTGAGCTATAATTCTTTTCATTTTTTAAAAAAAAACACATTTGCTTTGTTTTTGTAAAAAAAAAAAAAAGAACATGTGGAAATCATATACCGACAAATGTTTAATTCCTTCTCATTTGACAAATCATTCTTTGACAGCTAGATGGTTTGCATAAGAAGCAGTTTTGGTGATATTTATTTATTTATTTTTATTTATTATTTAAATTTCTATACCGCCTTTCTCCCTTCCGGGACTCAGGGCGGTGTACAGGCAGCAATAAAATCAATGATAAAAATACATGATTAAAGGGGGCAAAGAGGGAGAATGTATTAAGACTAATGTGTTGTCTTTCTTATGCTCTTCATTCATACAGCAATATTATTGGTTAAAAAAAACAAACCCAGGCTCAAATCAATTTGCATCATTTTCATGTCTTGGCAAAAGAAGAGTGCTTTTGCATACACATTTCTTTTTCCATGATGTGTAATTTTGAATCATACTTTTCATTTATACATTTTAATATGAGATGTAAAATTGGCTCTTACAATGAAGACTTGCAATAAGCACCACATCGTTCCCATGGGATTGCAGACTTCATTTCCACACAATGCATTTGGGAGGTGGGAGGAAGAGAATGCTACTAAGTCAAATTCTGGGCCAAGAGAAAAACACAAGGGAGAGTTCTGATTATGAAACACTGAAAGTCAATATATGTTATGCTCTATTCTAATACAGGAAGACTATTTACAGCTCTCTCCCCCCATTCTATCTATAATTAATTAACCCCATCAAGTTTAAAGGACTTTCTAAGTCCATTAAGAATTTGTTTGCAGTGCATCTGAGATATTGCACTGATTGAAGCTGGCAGTATCCTGTGAAAAAAGTGTGGTTCAAAAGTTTTCATCTTCTAAATACACATAGGACCAAGGTTATGCTGATCAAATTGCTGGGGAGACTCAATGCAAAGAAATTGATTTTTTTTTTAAATAAAGGTCATCTGAACATGCATAGGCCACAAGGAAATTAAAGCATTTAGGAAATAGAAGAAAGATATTTGCTTTGAACATTCAATTACTTCCTTAACTTGTATAAATTCTGCACATGACTGCACTGACTGCCCATCAGAAGTTTAACTTGGTGTCCGGTATTTATTTTTAATGTGTATAGTTTTATAGCTTTAACATGGATTTTTATATTGTTTTATCATGTGATTTGGAGTTCCCCAAAGTTGGCAAAGATACTGGCTTTATAGATGTTTTAAATCAATAAATTCTTCCAGCTATAATTTATTTATTTATTTATTTATTTTATTACATTTATATACCGCCCTATCTCCCTGATGGGATTCAGGGCGGTGCACAGGAAATGATAAAAGCAATATCAATAAATACAGTAAAAATGGTAAAAATAGATTAAATTTGAAAACCCGTGCTAAAATTGTAATTAAGAACCCTTACTAAGATCACATTTAAAACTACGTCAGGCCGGCCGCATGAAATAAGTGTGTTTTTAATGCCCGGCGGAAGAGGCGCAGGTCCGTGATATTAGGCAAATTGAGCTTCTAGACATTAGTGTATAACAGCCTCATTAAAGTATCTTCATTTAACATAAATACCTCTAAAATTTAGTAGGTGTCTTGACCTCAAAAAAGTCTAGACAGTTGATCCTTCTATATCAAAATTCCAGGAATAAAAAGAAAAGGGATTGGCTTCTGACTCCCTTTGGTGCACTAGAACAAGGCATTAACATCAAACCTCAATTTTTTACTTTTGCATAATAGCTTAAACTAGCCATTTTTAATAACGAATCTATCTAATCAGTAAAAGCTAAAGTTTCATAACAAATTTTCAGCTCAAGCACAAAGTCCAGAAGTGGTTTCCAGGTAGAAAGAAAAGTATATGTATTTTTTTTTCTCTGATCAAAACAGTCAGTTTGACTATGTCTGCTAACTCCATCAATTTTTGCAGCCATTTGTCCATTGTGGTGTCGAAATGTTTTTCCATTTCTGTGTGTAGTGTAGTCTTGCTTACATCAACATATATAACATCAAAATTCCATTTCCCCCAAGGGGTTACATAGGATATTAGCTTGGTACAGCAATAATGGCAATTAATCTTGTTGTCATGAAGTCTATGTTGATCCTTGTCAATATATAGAAACATATGTGTAATGACTTCTCAATTTATCTTCTATATTTATTCAAATGTCATATCACTTGAGGATAAATTTGCCAAGAAACAATATGTACAGAACTGATGCATATTCCCAATTTTGTCACCCCAATATTGTTCTTCAAATATAAATGCTACAGGCAGTCATTAATTTGTTTGTTTTATAAACAGAAAATTAGCATAAACACATCAACCAGAAAAAGCAGCAATGTCAGATACATCACAGTCAGATGATGTTTTGTAGTGTTATTGTAGAAAAAATATTACTACTTATAAGAAAGTCTAGAATGGGGAATATTTTCTACTTATAAGAAATGCTTTTATTATTCAAATAGCTTACCCACTTTGCAATTACCAAAACAGCTTCTTATATATACCACCAAGCTATTAAAAAACTATTTGTCAAATGGGAAGGAATAAAATATTAGTAAATAGTAAAACAGTAAGCAGTAACAGAGCTGGAAGGGAACTTGGAGGTCATCTAGTCCAACCTCCTGCTCATGCAGGACACCTCTACTAGGGATTCAAACCACTGAACTGCCAACCTTTCTGATTGACAAGCTCAGTGTCTTAGCGAGGCTTTTAATGCATAATTTTCACAGGTTCTGTCAGCCTCTGCTTTTTGCTTGCTTCGGCTGTCATTTTGAAACAGGGAGGGAGGGGCTGTGGGTACTGGATATTAAGTGGGCTGGAGAGAGATGGAGCCAGGGCCTGATATCACCAAGGCTAACGGTCCTGCATTCCATTGTGATGATGCCCCTGAGCAGGGTGCGCATCTGACATCGTGGACGACTCTGCATTGGATATTACATTGGGGTCAAAGGGGCTCAAGGGTTGGGTTATGCTTTGATACGTATGTTACACACCTACATGTTTCTTTCCTTGTTTGACTTTCACTGCGGTCTTATCATATTCAGTAAAAGTAACCTTAAACTTTCAAATGAGCTTAAGCTTGGTCTTTCCTGATTTATGATGGAAGCAGATCTGACAGGTTCTTTTTTTTTTATTTATCAAGAACAAAGCACATTTCTTTTATAAAAAAAATGAGCCCAAAGATTTCATAGAGCCACATGATTTCAAAACTGGCTTTTCTACAATTCAATATCCAGCAGATGAAGCCAGCGTAGCACACTAATGTATTGAGAGTCACAGGTAATTTTAGATTTAAGGATCAACATCTGCATTTTCCGTTGCAGTTCTCATCCAATTCACAGTATTAATAAAAAAAGGTCTGGAGATATACAGACCCTAATTCCTTCAACAATAAACGGAACACATTTGAAATTTAATGAAACCAAATGGTACCTTCCACAGATCATAGAAAATTCAGAAATATTCCCAAATTTACAATCCTACAGTTAATTGGTTCCCATCTATTGAGTCCCACTCCCAGGTGTCCCCAATCCCCGGGCCGCGGACCGGTGCCGGTCCATGGCTTGATAGGAACTGGGCCGCAGTGAGCAGCGCAACTCTTAGAAAGGGCCGGAGAGGAGGAGGAGGGAGGAGGGGGCAACCCCCTGGGCAGAGCGCGTGCCGGGGGTGGGAGAGCGCAGGCGCAGCCACTTGCACCATTGGGGGCCTGAGAGGGGTGAGTGAGCTGACCCACACGCATGCGTCACCTGTTCTCCCTCCCCCCTTCCCTCTCTATGCCGGCCGAGCCATGGCCACCGGTCCGCGGAATGTTTTTAACATGAAACCGGTCCCTGGTGCCAAAAAGGTTGGGGACCCCTGCTTTAGAGAATAGGTTGACCCTTTTGTGACAGCCTCTTAGAAATTGCTATCATGTCATCCCTAGCTTTTCTTTTCATTAAACCGCCATGCCCATCCTGTAAATGTTCTTCATGTTTTATCTTCCATTCTCCTAATCTTCTTTGTTTCTTTTCTCTGCACTCTTTCTAGAGTCTCAACATCTTTTTTAGATTGTGGCAACCAAAACTTGATACAATATTCCAAGTGAGGTTTTACCAAGGCATTGTTATTCCTGGTTCAAACAAATTGCTGATCTAGTTGGTTCCCCAAGTATTGCACAAATTTGCATGGAGCAACAAAGAAGAGGAGAGAACAAACACTTTTTTTAAGTTGGAGAAGAACAGAGGTTCCCTTCCATAACATCAATAAAATTCACAGGAGGACTGCAACTTTTGTACATTATTTCTAAGAGTAATGTAGAAGTAAATGTAGAAGTCACTTAAAGTAAAATATTAAGGTTTGGGTTTTTTAGGTTGTAAAGAATATCAAGAGATGAAAATAAAATAAATCCAATGAATATTACTGGCGGGTGGGATGGGTGAGGTACATTTCTAAATGATGGGATGCTGATTTAAAATCAGAGATTATCATATACACTCTATATTAGAGAGCAACAGCAGCATTAAACAAAATCTATCACTTTCCACTAATAATAGTACTTCAAGTAATTAATAGGCAGCCAAGCAGCAAGCAAGGAAGCTCTTTCATAATCAGAGAGAGGGAAAGCTACTCAGTGACCCAGCTGCGATTCCGTGCTTTAATAAAATCTCTTACTGTTTGTTCAAGAGTGATTGTGCCAATGCACATCAAAGGCACAGTGTGTGTTGTCAGCTGTTCCTGTCATTTTCTCTTTTGACCGGTGTTACATTGTCCTTGACCAAAAATTTTCTACTAGCTGGAAACAGATTTCTGATGACTCCCTGATGCAAATGTTTATTTTCCCTACTCCATATATTTTTTTCTGCTTGTCTTCGTTCCGTTCCCTTCCTATGCAGTTTCAAAAGAAATCAGGTAATCATTTCAGCCATACATTATCCCAGAGTGTTCTAAAACAGATACACCACAGTGTTCACCAGGGCAAAAGTAGAGTTTCACAACTTAGACTCCAGGACTATATTTCAAAACCTCAAATCCCTTGAAAGCTCTTGGATGCCAGTGCCATCCTTCCATCCACTAAAATACGAGAGAAATCTATCATAATAATGAATACAGTAGATAGGAAGTAATTTTATCACATTTTAATTAATTAATTTACATGTAATTAATTTAATGAGATTTTAATTCTGATTTAATTTGAATTATATACTATCAAATAACCATCTCACAGCATTTTCTTTGTTTGGTTTTGACCTAGACTCTCCCCTGTTTTCACCTGATCTTCTTTTCTTCTTGAAATGTAGCCTTCAGCACCATGGTACTATTTAAAGATGAATACACTCTTGGTTCTTGATTAAGGCCAAAAAATCCTCCTCAGAAAGTCTGACGTTTCTAGTTTCAAAACTTCAGAATGGGAAAGAGACATTTCCTTTAGGTATTAAAGTCACAACAAGGAAATTGGTCCTGTCAACAGAAAGATCAGTTGGTATGAGGTAGAGCTAAAAATTAACAGTCCCATTTTGAATTCAGTGATCTGTCATTCAAGTGCGGATATGTTTAATACTGAACATTTCAACATCTATTATGAATGTGAAATGTTTACTTCAGTGCTAGCAATGCTAAATTTGTGGTGCTTCATGACTGATTTGACTTTAGGAGGGTTCAGATTTTCATTTCTGTGGCTTGGTATTTTTCAGAATAGATCAAATGATCTTTTAGCAAATGTTGTGACATGTTCTCTGTCATGAAAAATGCATTGAGAATTGATTTATTTGTAGATTTGTTTCACTTCAAAAAGTTGTTTTCTTATAAATACGTAAACTCTACATTGGTATACAGAAAGAAGATGATCAAAAGTTTAAAAAAAAGATGATGCTACAACTGTGCCAGCAAAGCTCTACCTACAGATAAATAGGTAGTCCAACAGTCAGATAGATAGATAATAAATAGATGTAGATGTAGCTATAAATGATATAGATAAAAATATAGATGCATAGATATATAAATATAACCTGACATATATAAAACTAGCTGGAGCTTAATTTGCATCATCTAGCCAGTATCTTACTTTTAAGTATACTAACGCAGCACTTTCGTCTGATATTTTCGGACATCCTGAGATACCACTTATTTAACACAATGATTTTGAGGAAATTCAGTTTGTTTACACACAAAAATTCTCTAACATTGCGGAATAGTATTAATATAATATATTCATTATTTTAATCAATGGAGACCAAATACTTTTAATATCAGTTAAAATTCACACATATAAGTGCACTTTATATATACCTATAAACAGATAAATTATACTGTTTATTTTCTTGTGGAAAGATCTGTTGTTGTTTTTTAAATTTTATGATTTCTCAATATAGCAACAGCAATAGCATTTATACTTGTATGTCACATCACAGTGCTTTACAACCCTCTCTAAGCAGTTTACGGAATCAGCATATTGCCCCAATAATCTGGGTCCTTATTTTACGGACCTTGGAAGGCTGAAAGTGAACCTTGACCCAGTGAGAATTGAATTGCTGGCAGTCAGCAGAATTAGCCTGCAATACTGCATTATAACCACTGCACCACCACGGCTCTTAAGATGCCAAGATATGTGATTCTAACCTAGTAAACCGTCCAGACCTTTAGGAGCTAAATTTTGCAGTAATTTGTAGCATTCCATCAGCAATTTTCATAGATTCTGATTTTGCTATTGCTAATTGTTAGTGATTCAATATACCGCCTGTCTGTTCTGCTGCATGCTGAGATTATTACTCAGCAATTGCCCATTTATAACACATTTAGCTAGCTTTGTTGTATTGTCTCAGCTATTGTCATCAACTCCTCATTCAAAGCCTAGAATTAGATTGTTATTGTGCAGGATCAAGCTATTTCTCACTGTCTCAGTCTATTGCTCATCAATTTGTCATTAAAGGACTGATTCAAATAGCTATTTCATGTCTTGCCAGGTTTTTGCTTTTCGGTACCTCTTTCAATAAACATTTGGCTAACTATTACTAGGCCAATATCCATATGTAAAAAAGGATGTGAAATGGGAAACAAAGTTGTGTAGAACAGGCATAAACAATTTGATATTTTGGATGACAACTTCATTTCCTTGCCATTGGCCATGCTTGTGGAGGCCAATATGATATATGGTTCCAAATATCTAAAGATAGCCTAGTTATCTACATCTGGCATGCTCACTAGATAAAAGAGAATGAATTTCAAATGGCCAAATGCAATATAGGAATTCTATTCTTTTTAACATTCCTCTGAACTTGTAGATTTGTCCATAGCTAAACTAAGTGACTAGGGATGCAGCGGATCAATGGTGAAGACACTGAGCTTGTTGATGAGAAAGGTCGACAGTTTGGCAGTTTAAATCCCTAGCACCACATAATGGAGTGAGCTCCTTTTACTTGTTCCAGCTTCTACCAACCTAGCAGTTCAAAAACATGTAAAAATGCAAGTAGAAAAATAGGAACCACCTTTGGTGGGAAGGTAACAGTGTTCCATGTTCCTTTGATGTTTAGATATGTCAGCCACATGACCATGGAGATGTCTTTGGACAGTGCTGACTCTTTATCTTTGAAACAGAAATGAGGACCACCCCCTAGAGTTGGAAACGACTAGCACATATGTGCAAGGGGAACCTTTACCTTTACCTTAAATTAAGTGAATATCTGTCTATCAGTCTCACATCTATCTAACATCTACCTATCTATTTTGGATTGGTTGATAGATTGTTCTTTCTCTTTCCAAAAGCTGAAGAGCCAGATTGGGAACAAAGCATCCTAAAGAAGGTCCATCTATGTTGTTGCTAAGATTTAGTCCCATCATCATCAGTTCCTTCCATATTTCCAGGTGATCCAGGAACAGGAATGACATTCACACTTCTAGACATACTCTATATGGTACTTAACATTGTAACAACACACAAGGAAAAAAAGCATTGCTGAGAACAGCATCCTGTGTCCTGGCTTTTAATTTTTATTATGAGTTGCTCCTGTTTATGTTTTTATGTAGATTAATTAACCCTATTTATAATGAAAACATGTAAACCTCATTGCATTGAACATCATGTGTAGTGGAAGTTTGGATTAATTTTATCTTGACTTAGGTCCACAAATGTAAGTTTATTTATTCAATTTATGAAGCTACCCATTTCACATAGTGACTCTGGACAACATACAGTAGGTAAAACCAATACAAAACTAAAATAAAACTAAAATAAAAATAGAATGTAGCAACACATTAATCAGCCAAGAGTTGATTAAACCACATAATACATAATGGTCTTCCAGTAACTCTCTAACCCCCAAATCTGAGAACCTAATCAAGTCTTAATGGCCACTTCCAAACCCTGGTATGGTTGATATCAATCTAATCTCAAGGTGACCCATATTCCATAGAATAGGGGTAACAACTGAAAAGACTCTCTTCTTTGTTCCATAATATGACATTCTTTGACTAACAAGATTTGGCATGCTTTCTTTTCTGGCTCAAAAGGACAGGGAAATCACTTGAGAAAAGTTTGTTCTGCAAATAATGTGATGAACGTGGTATGTTACTTTTGTGATAAACATGGTATGTTACTTTTTATAACATTACAATTATTCCTGACTTGTTTATTCCAGAAGACTTATTTATAGTCAGATTGTGAGACAAAAATGAGGAGAATTAAACTGAGATTACATGAACAATGCTTTGTTGCTAGAACCCCTGTTACATCTTTCATGTATAATTAAATAAGATATTCTCTTGAAAAAAAAACAAACTAAAGTTGCTTGCTTAAAGTGTTCTTTGACTTACACTTTAATTTGAATTGGATGAGTTATTTGCTTAATACTGAGATACACTTTTCAAATTTGTCCAGCTTTGTCCTTTCTTGGTTGTATTCAGGTTGTTCAACTTTTTATTTCTCTTGTACATGCTAAATTTAAGATTAAAATCAATCCTTTCATTTCATTTCTTTTAGTTTACACATCCAGGTATTATAGATTTAAGTGCAAGGCAGATAACATTTGGGATGATTAAACACTTTAAACCATTAAGTATGTTCAGATCTACTGGTACAAATTCCAAATTGCTGTTCCATTGAAACCCAAAACTCATTTTGAGATACCAGTAGCAGTAGCACTTTATTGATTAGCCATAGGCCCATAGCAAAGTAGAAAAGTTAAATAAAATCATACATAACAGTATGACTAAACACAAAATTTCAGGTCATGTATCTTCATTACCCAGAAAATGTACCTCAATCAGACGTATTTGGACAGTTCTCAATTGACCAAAAGGCCATTTTATATGAGATATTTGAGTTCTGACTGCACATAAAACATTTTGTTTTGAGATGTGGGTCCCAGTGGGCTATAACAATATCTTTATATGCTACACAATTGATGCTCAAGTAATATATGAGTTATATTATTTAAAATGATTAATGCCCGTGAGATCAAGAACGTCAACTAAACCTTAATCACGCTCTTATTATCGATTAGGATTTTATTCATTCATAATCTAACCATTATTAATGCTTTCATTTTTTTCCAATGGTTTAGTTCCCTGTATATGCATTTATCTGTCTGATTGATTGGAATCTTTCTAAGTTGGAAAAAAAAAACCTTCATGCATCTGTTAATATTTTACATTGAAAGAGGAAGAAAGGAGGGAAGAAAGGAAGGGAGAGGGAATATTGTTTTTAAAAATCAGGAGTTTGGCAGCAACTTTAAGGGATATTATTTTCTTGAGGTACAGCTCACTTCAAATGAAATGGGTAAACCGAAATAGGATTTAGATTAAGATGAAATGGAGGGAAGCACAAAGTATGCATTTATGCAGCTGCAGATTATTTATGTCTGTGGAACACATTGAGTTTATTAATTAATTAACAATTGTATTTGTATATTGTTGTATAATCTGGTGGTAACTTTTTGTAGTAAACTTTGATGTATATGAGATCAGGAATCTCTCACTTAGTCATGCTGGTAAAGTTCCCCCTTCCTCCCACATGTCCAATTCCCAACTACATGTTGAGAAATGGCCATGTAGTTCTTGACTTACAACCAGTCATTGAGCAATCATTGAAGTTACAAAAACACTGAAAAAGTGACTTACAATTGGTCCTCTTACTAATGACCTTTGCAGCATCCCCACCCAACTGGGTGGTTGGCAATTGGTATTGATTTGCAATGCTTGCAGCATCCCACGGTCACATGATCACCATTTGCAACCTTCCCATCTAGCTGCTGATGAGAAAGTCAAAGTGGGAAGCTGGATTTACTTAATGACCACATGATTTGCTTAACAAATGCAGTGATTCACAATCATGGCAAAAAAGATCACAAAATTGGGCACAACTCACTTAACAACTGCCTTCCTTTGCAAGGGAAATTCTGATCTCAATCATGGTTTTAAATCAAGGACTACTTATGATGGAGTGATCTGGCAGTTTAAACACACCCAGTAATATCAAATATTACATTGCTCTTCTTTTATGTATGGTTTTGCCTGCTGGCAGACTATAACTTATTTCACATGTGAAGATGTTCCCAATTTTATGACTAAAGTTGTTGGGTATCGTAAGTATAAATATGGGGGCCACAGAGATATTTGGATTTGTTGTAGGGTTTGGTCCTCATGTTAGCATCGTTACTCTGTTTTATTTCTTGTTACTTTTGAGAATCTGCTTCAAATTGGGAGCTTGTGTATTTGTGAGTGTGGGCCTGCCACCCTGAGATTCAGAAAATACAATGTCATTGTCCCATATGAGTTTACCTTATTAATAATTATATTTGACTAGTTTGAGCTATGAGATGTAGATGACAAATAGCAATGTTCTTTTGTTCTATTTTGGCTCTGTCTTTATAAAGATTGTTTTTGGAACTTGGTCTGGTTCTATCATTTTCCCTGTAATGTCTTTCTAGAGCCAATGGGTGATGGTGTCAGGCCTGCAGTTTTCTTTTGGAGCTTTGGCCTGCCTCATTTTCTATTATTCTACTATGCCTTTTTCTATTGTGGGAAAATGGGAGAGGTGATTGTGCAGAGTTACTTAGTGTACAGCCAAAACAAAATTCTTTCTAGAAAGCCAAGGTCATCCTTTGTCTCTGCACCTGACAAGAACTGGATGCGTGGAACTGCCAGCATAGCAGTGGGAGACTGGACCATGTGATGGACTCGTGGGTGTGGGGGCAAGATCTTGAACCTTCAACTAGATGAGGAAAACCAGGAAACTTTCAGATTCAGGTTTTCCCAGACGTGCCAACGTGGCTCTCTTAATAAATTGGAACTTTGACCAATACATTGCCTTGGACTCTGATTTATTTTTGGGTGCTGTTTGGAATCCTGACAGACTGTTAACCTATTTATTTATTTATTTTTAATGGTGCAGTATTTCTTTACCAGTTCAGGAGCATTTTGCGTCTTTTTTTTTTTAAGTGTTCTATGTTAGATGTTCCTGACATCAGAAATCACTGAATGTATCCTGCCTCCTCTTGCTTTGATATAAATAATGCACAATGTTAACTAGATTGAGACCTCAGGTTATATATTCAGTGAGGGGTCCTTTTTGAGCTTGGTTGTTTTCTTGTAGATATTTCATTACCCAAACTAGGTAACCTCATCAATGCTAGTTTCCTGGCACTGATGCTGTTACCTACTTTGGGTAATAAAACATCTGCAGGAAAACAACCAAGATCAGAGAATACCAAGGTCCCTTCATTTCAACCTTAAGTTACAAATATTCTCCTTTATTGCTCTATATTCAGTAGAGTAGGCTTCTCGTTTTCCTTTTTCATTTATTTTTATAGCAAACACAAATAGTATATGTTTCCAATAGCTAGTTACCAATATATTATTTGACTCTACTCTGCTCTTTTATACTCCACTGCACTCTACTCTACTCCATTCTATTCCATTCCATTCCATTCCACTCTACTCCACTCCATTCTACTTTATTCTATTCTAATATATATTATTGCCAAAATGTAGCTCTCGGGGTTTTTATTGTTGTTGTGCCTAATGATATTAACTTTTACAATATATGCTATTTGTAAAATATTTACTACATTTCATACAACATCTTAAAATATTCATTGTATAATAACTATTTGTAAAACAATTATATATAATTATTTTGAAAATCCTAAGTTTAAAGCACAGCAAATAAAAGTAGAATGACTCTGGCAAAAGAAAGAAAAGATAGTATGAACAATAATAGGGACCTTAAATGAAGTTTCAAACATCTAGAGCACCACTGAATGCATTGACCAAATCATCATCAGTCAATTGTAAAAAGCAGCTTTACCTGGAATAGTTTACAACCATAACAACTACAGTAGTAGTGTCAGATCAAGAGTATGTTTATCCCCCAAGCTAGAATATTTTGTATAATTCTTAAAATAATATTCTGCAGAACAGAGTAAATTTCAAAAGTTTTTGATAATACAGTTGTTGAATATAGACTTGTGTAGCCACTAAGATGGGATCAATAATACATGACTGCATGTAGTTTCCCTTTCCCCATTTCTTGTCTCCAGCAAAATTGTACTACTGGAATTAATACCTAAATCATTAGTATGATGACATACAACATACAAATTTTCAAAAAAAACAACAACCCAACAACCTCACCTACTGAACTTCTGTTTAAATATTTTCTGGAATAAAAATTTCAGGAACATTTAGTCCATTAGCTTGCTCTTCTTTCTTTTACTCTGTTCTTCTTTCTAGTGGTATACTGTTGAATTCCTTACATGCTTATTGTGAAACCAAAAAAGTGGGTATCACCAATAATGGAGGCATGATCTGTGCAAGCAATCCATCACATCTACGTCAGAGCAAATGGCTCGATCTTCTGCAAACCATCTATACTTTTTATTGCAGGGTTTAAGAAAGATTACACAGCATCCCATAGACCATCAAAACCTCAAAAACAAATAAATGTATGGCGTACTTCCCAAGGTCTCACTTTGGATTTTATTGTAACTCCAATGGAAGTGGATGTTGTAAAACATCATGCTTTGTTGCTTTCCCCTACAACATTCTTTATCTTTGATATGTTGCACCCTTCAAAACAATGGAGAGGATATTGAATCCCTGCTCCCAATCTCTCTTTTTGCACCACAGAGACCAGGTCTACTGCCATTCCAAAAGGGCTGAAATAGAACTTGCGCTCACAAAACATTTTGGGGGACTTAATTTTAAAACAGTAATTTGCTTTACTCACTCAATTATCTGAAAAAATGGAGAGCATGTATATCATTAGGAATAATAAATAGGCAATTTTATTATTATTATTTATCCCACTTAATTGTATATGATCCCTTTGCATGATACACCTCAGTCAATAAGAACTAAAACCACTGTTAACAATGTCCAACATGTTCAAAATCCAGCATTTCTGAAGTCATCTCTATTCTGGAATCCTTTTCTCATAAATGTATTAAAGCTTGAACACACATTTTATGAAACCCAAGCAGGAGCTGGGTATGTCTAGCTTGATGAAGAGAAGGACCAGGGGAGACATGATAGCAGTGTTCCGATATCTCAGAGGGTGCCACAAAGAAGAGGGAGCCAAACTATTCTCCAAGGCACCTGGGGGCAGGACAAGAAGCAACGGGTGGAAACTAATCAAAGAGAGAAGCAACTTAGAACTAAGGAGAAATTTCCTGACAGTAAGAACAATTAACCTCTGGAACAGCTTGCCTCCAGAAGTTGTGAATGCCCCAACCCTGGAAGTCTTTAAAAAGATGTTAGATAGCTATTTGTCTGAAATGGTATACGGTTCCTGCCCACGCAGGGGGTTGGACTAGAAGACCTACAAGGTCCCTTCCAACTCTGCTATTGTATTGTATTGTAAGACTTTCATGAAACTTAACTCATACCAACAACCTAGTTAAGTAAAATGGGTTGTTTCTGAGAATTTCATTTTTTTCATATGAGAAGATTCCTTTCTCATACGAAAACTCCCAGAAATAGAAGCTCTTTCTGTATAAAGAAGTGCAGAGATCGCCTTGAAGATGATACGTAGCAGCTATTAGGAAAACATGAACCTAGCCCAGGGAAGCAGCAATAGCTAGGAAAGAAACTCAAGATTTGACTCTCTTTTGTTAGTACAGTATAATAGCGGGGGAACCAGAAACATTGCCAGACTTTTGTGACTGCCGCCTTTATCAATAGTTCTAATTTTTCCTGTAGTATCTATTTCCTGACCTGGTTAACCTTAACATTAAAACATTTCTTTTTCTGAAAAAGAAATACTATGTTGTCACACATTTTTTGAATTCCTACATCTTCCTTCCTTCCTTATTATCACCTGTAAATCTTGGCCTTCTTGCATCAAGCTTAGATGTTATTGGGTCTTGTTTTCCCAAGGGAAATACTTGATGAGTCATGCTTCATAAATGGGATTGCTGTCTTGTAACATATATGAGGTAAAAGCGTTGTGAATCTTCCATATCTTTGTTAAAATAATTAATAGAAGTAAAGACAAGTATAGCATTTAGCATTTCCTTTTCCAGTTCCTTCTTTGATTATTTAATTTCCAGTTCTTTTACTTGATTGATCATCTTAACCTTCTCTGTGACAACAGCAGCTAAAGAAATGTGGCCTGTTGGGTTAAGGAAAACTTTTTACAAGTCTGCCTTTGCCAAAAACAGTGACATGTTTGCATTGGCAGTTCAAATGATCCCACAAAATATATATCCCAAGATGCATCTCAATTCACTCTTCTGATGTACTTCAGTCACTTGTCTCTGGAGAATTGCCATTTATCTTCTTGATAAATTGGGTAACTTGCCAGTATGATTTAAGAGCTCTATGAAATACTTCCTTTGATCTATTCTTGCTATTATTTAGGATCTAGGCCAAAGAATTATCCATAAGTGGGATGATATATTATATATGTATACACATACAAAAAAACCCCACTTCCACTTATGGATTATGTGTGTGTGTATGTGTGTGTGTGTGTGTCTGTCTGTCTGTCTGCCTGCCTGCCTGCCTGCCTGTCTGTGTCTGTATAGCAGTGCTTCTCAAATAGTGGGGCGGGCCCCCCAGGGGGGGCGCGAGGCTCCGTAAAGGGGGGCGCGTTTGACCTCGGCAAAGGATTTATTTTTTTTTTAATTTCTAATGCACTTTAAATCTTTTCTGCTACAGTTAATAAAGCTATTCTTTGTTGTAAATTGATCCACATTTCTTTCTTTTTTTATTCTCTTATACGTTAATAAGGATACAGTGTTATGCAGAGGTGTACTTATAACAATTTTATAGACAAATGATACTATTTACAGTCGCGCGGGGGGCGCGAAATGTTTTCTTCTTCCTAGGGGGGGCATGACAGAAAATAATTGAGAAGCACTGCTGTATAGGCATAGGCGTATGATTTAGAATGTGCCCTATACAAAAAGCTTTGTTTTAAAAAGTTAGAAGAATAAAAGCTGAATGTTGGTAAAAGTGACCTATTTGTGACATAGACAAAGCCAGAGACACTAAGAAACTAATCTCTGGCAATTCTACTACTTTCATAACTTTCTATCCTGTGCAACTAGAATCTTGCACTCAGCTGTAATAGAACTCAAAGGATTCTTCTGAGGATAACTATTTAATCACAATCCAGTAGCAATAGTCCTATTGTTAGAAAATAATGACTACTATGTTAATTTGTTTCAATGAATCCATAATCTATAAAGAGGTTGGGTTGTTGTTTTTCTTTTGTTTACTTGATCATGAGGAAATCAGAAGAAATAATTTTATATCATCCTCTGTAGATACAGTGTTGAATTCGGTTGACATACTTGTGGATTCCTATTTATTCATAAATAACTATTCAACAGATTTCAGAATGTATGCTCTCAAATGACCATGTCTAGAAGCAGCCTAATGGTTTTTTACATGCTAAAAATAGACTTGAGATGGATGGAGATAGAATGCTAGATTCATTTCCCCATGAAAAGCAGAGAAAAGCATCACATCATCTCCTTTCACTTCTTAAAGAACATAACTCAGAACTGGTAAATTGAAGTATTTGTTTTCTTCACTAATAGTAAATGAGATATTTAATTATCTACTGATTAACTTTAATGGTCATTGCAAGCAACACCTTGAGTAACAATTGAAGTAATTAAATGCCAGGAATGTGTCATACTTAGATAGATAGATAGATAGATAGATAGATAGATAGATAGATAGATAGATAGATAGATGGATGGATGGATGGATGGATGGATGGATGGATGGATGGATGGATGGATGGATGGATGGATGGATGGATGGATAGAATGTGTTAAATAGGTTTCTCATCAATAATGGACTATTTCATTGATTTCATTTTGTGAAAGCACTTAATTGTAGTCTGATACTCAACAAAGCAACACTTGGGAGGAGGAGGAAAAATCTGGAGCTTTGTAAATTATGCACCACATATTTTAGCAGTGAAGATTATCATGCAATTTTCTTTAAATCCCAAACTGCATTGTAATAAATATTCAAACATCACCAAAATTAATGAGGGATAAACAGGACACTTGCTTGATAGATTTTATTTTCAGGTAAAAATGATTATATTGTGCAATTTAAAGCCAATCTAGGATTATCTAAATTTGCATTCAGAGCATTTATTGCTTCATTCTTTTCAGAAATTATCTCCTACAAATGATCATGCTGACTTAAAGATATGAAAACCAAAGAAGATGTCATTTGACTGGGTATACTGAGCATTGTGTAAGTACAGTATATAATTTATTTGCCTTGTAATGGTTATTTCCATATGTATGATGTTTATGAATGGTTTTTATCAGAAGGTTTTCTGATGCAAAAACTCCTCAGATGACTTCAGATACCAAAATAATATCAGAACAGATCATATAAATCAATATTCATTTCTCTGCAATCTTACTATACAGCATTTATCTGAAGAAAGTTCTAAAAAAAAACAAGACACTCCTCAAACTTGTATGCTTCAAAATGATTTGGGGGAAAAGCTAGGTCACTGTGATACATTGTGAGAATATTTAACAAGAAATTTCTTTTAGTTCACAATTCAAATATCTGTCTTCGGAGAAAATAAATTAATTACTGACAAATCCAAAGAAAGAATGTTTGTCTTTGTATCAAAAAACTCTGTAAAGAATTAAATATATTGGAACAATTGCAGGCTAATATAACTTATGCCTACACATTTTTCTTGGTTATTTTTTAAATTGTGCTTAAAATGTTTGTATATGGTGATCATTATCAATCAATTATCTTCAAAACATGTTAGCATAAGGTACCTCCTTCCAGTTGATGTTCTTGACATAAAGAGAATGAGTAAACAAGGATTTAGTAGGATAATGACTATAGGGAAGCTCAGAATTTTAGCATTAGGAAAACTCAATGAGGATGATGGTTATATATTTAGTTGTAGGGAGTGCAAGTATTACCTATTTTACTTGCATCACAATAGAAAGATACAAAACAAAAGAATTTCGAAAGCAGGATATTGTGGTAGGAACAAAAGCATGCCATTCTTTAGATATAAACAGACAATGCTTTCATTTTTAAGGGAAAAAGGAGAAAAAAGGATTGCCACAATGGAAATGGTAGATAGCAGGACCTATTGTAGATATAAGTTGGAAAGTATCTAGGATAACCTTTTGTAACTTGGACCCTACCTGCATTTTGGATTACAATTGTCATCAACCAGTTAGTGAACCAGTTGAGCAACAAAGTTCTTGACTATATTAAGACAGGGTTGGTAGAAAATGGTAGAAAAAGTAGTTCAGGAAAATACCTTATTGCATATCTATATCATTCAGGGCAATGTTGAACTGAAGTTTTCACATGGGGTATTCTGCAAGAGGATGCAATATTTGTAAGCTGCCCAGAGTGATCTCTAGGCAAGATGGATGGCAAAGAAATCTAATCAATAAATAAAGAGGATAGATGGGGCTTGCAGTTGTGGAAAAACTGCCAGGTTTATTATAGCATAAATTTTAATGCTGTAATTAGCCTTTATTATGTGATTTCCATAAAAAGTATTATTCCATAAGGTTTATTCACACTTGTATGTATTCAAAAAACAGATGTGCACAAGCATAAGATTAGACCTGGTTTGTTTCAGTCAATTTTCATAACACTAGATTGACAAGGCTTTGTATAGTATAAAAATGTGTGCTTAATCGTGCTGAGAATATATTTTATACAATCAAAGTTAAAAAAAAGTATCTCCACTCGTCCTTGATCCAACATGAAAATGTTCTTGCATAGCTAAACATTAATATCTTTCCTTTAATTACATATTCCTGTTCCATGAGGTCCATCATGGGGACCTATTTAAGTCCTGTCTGCTAAAGTTGTTGCACCTGATGGGACCTAGCTACACAGTGTATATGATGCTGGTCCATTGTCTTGGGATTTTATTTATATTTGTGTTCAATTGATTTTTCATTTTTGTTTGTTTTAATTAGCGGTTGTACACCATTCAGAATCACATTTGAGAGATAGGTGGCTCTATAAATCTGTTGAGAGAGAAAGACAAAGAATTTGTTGACCCAGTTGTCTACTGTATCCCACCAGAACATTAGTCTTGCAAATGGTGTTGTTATTATTTAGGGTGTACAGAGTGTTTTAAGGATGGAAATTAGTGGACTCCTCTATGTTTGCTTTCCCCCCCTCCAACAGCAGGGGTCCCCACTACGAGGCCACTACTAGACCATGGTCTATTCAGAACCGGGCCACACAAGAGGTGGGCCAGTGCGTGTGCATAGCCCCACTTGTATAAGCAGCGCCGCAAATATTTCTCTTCCCTCTTGTGTGAATAGAGCTCTGAGCATGCCCACCACTCATGTGTGGCCTCAGTTCCCAACTTCTCCTCCCAGCCAGGCCATCAAGCCACCTGCTCCTGATGTTTCAAAAGCAGAACAGCAGAGGCTGAATAAGATGAACATGCCCTGCTCAGCTTCACTGACTCACCGAGGCTGCCTGAGGAAGAATGTAGAGCATTAGGCAGCCTCAGTGAGCCTGAAGGAGCACAAGACCCTGCCCACAAAAACTTCTCTTCTCCACACCAAAAGTTTTTGCAAATGGACGAAAGACTTTGGGGGAGCGATTTCCCACTGCTTCAGTCTTACCATCCCTTTGCAAAAACCACAATGCCTTGACTTTCATCTAATCTGCTATTTATACAGTCACTTCATTTTATTATCTTGATGATGGTAAAAGCTAAGACCCATAAAACGTGTTATGTTTTATTATATGTATGACGGGAAGAGACATAATCCATAAAACATGTTATATTTCATTGTTGTGCCTCTTGAAAGTCGTGTGGCACTAGGCACACTGTATGTTTATGCATTTTGTCTTACAGGCCACTTCTAATTAAAAGACACCAAACACTACCCTTGAGCATTGTGAACTATTTACCATTTTAAATAAACAAATAAAATTCAGCAAAGATATGTACAATGGTATGATATAGAGATATGGGCAAAAGCTTTGTTTACTGAGTTTCTAACCTCTATGCAAAACAACCATTTAGATGGGTAATAGATATTACATTGCAATCAATATGCTTCAGTCTGGGTTTCTTTCATCTAAAGAAACCAAAATAATACATCAGGAAAATCATACCATTAAAAAAACTTTTGCAGTAAAAAAGCATTTTTTATTCGAAACACATATTTTAGGTAGGAGTAATTATATGTTCTTTTGCTTCTAATAGATAGATTTATGCTTGCCTTTTGGAAACCTAAGTATTTTAGGGGCATGTCTACTATAACAAGTAGTGATTTTCTCCATTGTGGGAAGGTGTAATCAGTTCTGCTTCACACACATATTAAATTTAATGTTTCATAGCGCCTCTATTATTCATTAACCCAAGCTATCTTTTCCAGCATTCCCTGTGAATTGAAGAAAAATGTGACTGTTTTAAGGGGTACATGTACTCTAATGGGTTAAAATATAATTGCATTTTAAATTATTTAATAATGATCATTTTACTATGATATAATAATTTCCATAATAGATAGTGAATTTGGGTTGTTGATCCAAGGGAAATATATTTTGGATTATTGTTTATAATTTTTACGTTCATACTATCATATCCTGTCCAGAGTCATGTGACTGAGAATGTATAAAAATCCCATAAATAAAGAAGTAATTATATAAATCAAAAATTAATGTCTTCATGGGGATTTTCTTCGTATATTTTTTATTTTATTCAGAACAAAGTTAAAATTCAAAATACAAAACTAAATAAAAATCCAAGAAGTCATAAAAGAAAAACAAAACAAAACACTGAACATTTAAAAAGATGCATCAAAAACACATTATACAGATTTATCCCTTGTAGTTGAATACTGATTAATATATTACTACAATATTAATTCCCATCCCTTGCAAAACAGGCTTCCAAAAGTTTTTAAATTGCTAAATATATTAACAATTTGTTGATCTGTCTTCTATATGTTATATTAGTGACAAAGTAGTTAACAGGGAAAAACAATAACAGAACAAAACTCACTGTTAACAAACTGTTACTGTAATTCACTTATAGAAAATGTACAATGCCATCTGAACTATCCCAGATCATTTCAAAATTTATAAATAGATTGTCCTGGATCAAAAATCCATGTTTATTTCTTAATATCCTCTCAGCCACAGATAGAAAGACATTACAGAGGGTGGTGAGCACAGCACAAAACATTGTGGGCTGTTCCCTGATACCACTAGATGACATCGCTAGGGTGCGCTGCCTTAGGAGAGTGAGGAAAATCCTCATGAACGACTCACACCCTGGCAGGCCCTTCTTCATTCTCCTACCATCTGGAAGAAGATATAGAAGCATAGGCAGCCACACAAACAGGCTGCAGAACACTTTTTATCCATGGGCTGTCAGACTCTTGAATGAAAAATAACCCTAAAACAGCATAGTACGATTGACATGTGGGGCTGGAGTAATGTACAATAAGTTCACATGTGCAATAGCACTGGGTGCTTGTTAGTAGGATTCACTGGGCTAGATATTTTTTGTCTTTCACTGGGTGCTGGGTGCTGAGTTGTATTGTGTGTGGGGGGGGTGCATAAAGGGAGGTTCAGCCAATCTCATGTTGTAATCTCACAATAAAGGTTTGAATTTGAATTCGTTAATTTTTGTTTTAAATGTAGTAAATTCAGTCTCTAGACAACTCAGAATGCAAGCAGAAATAGTTACTAGTTAACTGTAATAAATCTATCCAGTCTCCCTCCATGTTCGTAGAGGAAAGGAATTCCTTCATAGAAGTAAGGAATTTGTCTCACTCCCTTCTAGCTTAGGTTATAATGTTTGAGAAGTATACAGAATTAAATTTCAGAATAACAAATGAAATCCAATTCACTGGTTCTTCTCTTTGATCTGAAACTCAACCAATGTCCTTTTGTGTATCTTTATCCAAAGGTAAAGCTTCAGATTCTACTATTCTTTCAGTAAATATTAAAGTTTGATGAAGTTTTTGTAAGAGAAATTCAGCTAAAAGGTGCAAATTTTCTCACCCTTCTTTCTTAGATTTCAGCCACTGTTCAGCCATTTTAAACACACACACACACACACACACACACACACACACACACACACACACACACAAACTTCCTCTATATTACAATCCAAAATTATAAGGAAAATCCAATAGAAATAAACTCCAGATATTTTGCAAATTCAAAAAATACAGAATCCAGTCTAATGTCTCTTCACCATCACCCTGAATGTTGCCATGCTTTCCATTTGGAAGAAATGGTGGATGGTGAAATTCAAAACCTGGTAGGCGTGATAGGTAAAGGATACTGCAAAATCTCCACTCCCTCCCCACTCCAAGGGAAGGAAACAGCAAAATCCCCATTCCCTCCCGCTCCTGGACGAAGGATATTGCAAAATCTCCATTCCCACCCCACTCTGGGGCCAGCAAGAGGTGGTATTTGCCAATTCTCCGTACTACTCAAAATTTCCACTACTGGTTCTCCAGAACCTGTCAGAACCTGCTGAATTTCACCCCGGAGACAAGGGTTATCCAGAACAACATATATCAAAAGGGGGAGGAGAAAGCAATTGGAATCTAGCAAAAGGTTGAAATAAATGAGCATTGAACCACTGATCAACTTTTAAAAAAGCAAAATAAAGCAATCAAGTCAAAAAGTCAAAAACTTAAAATTCTGGCTTATTTAGAAAATAAAACTGGTGGATATGCCTAGTGACTTCTCAATCACTTCTAGAAGGGATCGGAACCTTCAAGACTCCCTTTCCTCCAGTGGGTGCACGATCATCCAAAAGTTATCTTGGGTCGTTCCTAAGTACTCCCTTTCGAAATCAGGAAACAGAACTGCCAAAGAACCAACTTTTAACAGTGAAATCAGCAAATTATTAGTAAAAGAAACAAATAAACTCTTATGGTGCAGCAGCCATCTTGAAAGGGGAGCTTCATCAGGAATCCCCCTCTTAAAGTAATTTGTAACATCGTACAGCAGCAACAAGCATTGTAAGTTCAACTCAAAGGGACTTTTTTTTTAAAGAAATGCAAAAGCATTTCTGAGAATGAGATAGAAGGGAAATGTCTACAACTTCTAGAAAAAAATAAAGATAAACTTTGCTGTAATATTAATCTCTCTGTGTGAGTGTTTGTGCAAGTGTGTGTGCAGGTGTGGTATGTGTGTGTGTGCACACATATACGTATTATATTAGGATATTAGGTTTCAGAAATTTCTTCTTACTTTTCTAAAGTTTTGAGAACTTCATTATGTCTAACCAAAATATTAGAATTTTAAAACACCGGAAGTGTATTCATAGCAAAACTATAGAGACACAGAATAAATTTTAAGTGACTATACAGATGAGGTAGTACCAAATATTTTTTTTTCTATTGTGCTATGCTGATTTGTAATGATTAGTTTGTTCTGTTGCTTGCAAATAAATATTCATGTTCAAGTGAAGGTTGATTTGTGGATCTTTCCAGAAAAGAGTTCAAGAGTTCAGTTATTTCTGTTGCATTGTTCTATAGTAGGCACACATTCAGGTCAAGCACCTCTCTTTTCTGTTTGCTGGAAACAGTGATGTCATCTCCTCTTTGTGGAATATCTACTTGCAAACTGGGTAGGGTGCTTAAGATTTTATCTGATGAAATTCAGTGAGTAGAAGTTCATTGGCCAGGGATATTAATATACTGTATTTTAGAGGGGACAAAACTTCCAGCTAGCATCAGACCCTCCCCCCCTCTACCTCCCTCCCTCCCTCCCTCCCTCTCTCAAAGCATCAGTCAGAGCTTAAACCAAAGTGTCTTTTGTAGAGTCTTTTGCAACTCCATGTAGAGTTGCTCCATATACTTTTAACCAGAAAAATTAAACAGCATAAAGTGAGGCAGCCTATGAGCTCTGTCTCGGTATTGTAATCTGAGTATTGAGGGTCATACAAGTTGGACTTTGTAATACTTGAAATATGTTTTTTGTAGGACTGTTGCACTGGCTAACTAACATGGTTTTTTTTTAATTTTTAATTTGCTTTTTCAATTGTATTGCTACAAATGTCCCATAAGCCTTAACCTTCAAGAAAAGCCTCTCTTTCAGAAACCAGGAGTGGCAGGAGATCACTGTAGATAACAGTTTTGGTTTTAGCTGTTCTGAAGTCTCCATGAACAAAGGATATAGTCAAACTCAACCTTGGGAAGCACTGAGAGTGTATTTTACCAATACCCATGTTGACGCTTTTCCTTTGCAAATGGTTCTTTGACTTTTATTCAGAATACAATGCTTCTTTCTATGGCTATGATCATATATTATCATATGCTTTACTGATGTCATTGAGCAGATGACTATTTCTAAAGCAACCAAGTTTAGCTTTGAAGTTCTTTGTTGTGGTAACTACACAAATAAACATAATCCATTTCTCCAAGTTCCCCCTTTTTGTACGGAGACTCTATTAGAATACTGTAATAAATTGCTTTTAAATGATCTTCCAACTTGGTTGCTTATTGGAAAAGTAAACTGAGGCAGAACCAGAGACAACTAGATTGTTGAGGGAAAATACGTGTGAAGTAAGTCATTGAAGCAGATTATCCTTTTTGCACAGGTCCATAGTTATAAGAAGTGGCATACTGTTAAACTTTTCTTCAAAAGGACCCAGAAGGGGATTTAATATTCTTTCTGGATTTATTTCTGTTAGATATATATGTAACAACTAGGTGCAGGCCTGAAAAAATGTGCTTATCAGCATTTTCCAAGCAACTGTGATAAAGGGACCCATTAATTTACTTGAAAATTTGCTTCTATTTTCAATGAGTATTGTTATGATGTTACATTACTGTTGAATGTAGAGGTGAGTGGTTTTTATTCTACACTTCATTAAACAGTTGAGGACAACTTTTTGAAATATTTCAGATAAAGCCTTATTTGAGGTAATAGTAATTTCCTGGTTTGCTCAGTTACAAATTTCCACCAAGGTCTTACTATTCTGATTAAGATAGCTGTCCTGTCTTGATAACATGCAGTGAAATGTTTGTAATTTTCTTTCTGACTCATCAAAGAAGTGGCCCTGCCATGCAGGAAATTTTGAGGTATATGCATTTTTTCAATTCCTTTTCATTTTCCATACTTAGAAATATGAATACAGAAAGTCAGAAAAAATATATCTGCACTGTATTGTATATTCAATTCACTTGTTCTCAGATTGTTTTCACTTGTTCTTCCTGATCATTTAACAAGAAAGATGTGGTTTTGAAAATTGTAACTGGAATCTTCCACAATATCATGCTATTGCCATATCTTAACATAGGAGGCAGTTAGTTTAAATGGGTATGTAAGACTTTGATAGGTAATGGCTAATCTATACATCTTCTGTTTCTTTTCTGTTTTGTTCAGGGAAGCATTTGAAAATAATGCCTTTTTTTTTGTTAACACCTACTTAAGAAACCTTAATGTTCTTGATGTTAATTTTATGCTAAGAACCACAGCAGTGTGTTTAGAACCATACCTCTTATTTTCAGCAATGTGACTTGAGGGGTCCCATAGACCACAGTTATAATGACTGTGGTTGGTTTTAGGTGGTGAAGAAAAATGATAGTTTGAGTTGTTTGGAAGAAAACTGTGATGTAATTGAAGAAAGAGGGAGAGAGAGAAAGAAGGAAGAGCTGTAGTAATAAGTTCAGCTGATTTGCTATTTTTTGTCAAAATCTATTAATCAAAGCAAAAATGTTACTCTAAATATTCCTTCTATTGCATTTGATAAAGCTGACATGGACTACTAATAGTCTTTGCAAATAAGTTGAATGAGAAGACTGTTAAAGATTTGTCACAGAAGTTCTCAAAGCATCAGAAATTAAATAAGGGACATATCAGCTATACCCTAGAAGTAGCAGACTACTAGCATCATTTCTCTGCCAAACAAGACCTCTTAACCCTGCCAAAATGTGATGGATTCAAACCATGCACAATGTAATTTACATTGCATTTATATATTTAATCCTTATTTTCCTCAGAGTTTGTATTCAACTTTATTAATATTAAAGCCATAAGTGTAAGTGTAGTAAGCCAAAATATATGAGCTGGAGTCACTTTCAACACTTCAAGCATAATAGTCTTGTTATACATTTTTTGAGATATCCAGTAAATTCAAGATTTTTTTTTCTTGAATTGGATCTTAAGATGATGTAATACTAATTTAACATTGTTTAGCATCTTAGCCCATTGATTTATCAAAACAAGATTCTAAGTCATTGATTCAATAATTCAAACTTTTTAGTGTTTGCATTGTAAAAATGTATTAAATGTGTTTCAGTACATTTTTAATTTGTTTCAGTAATCATGGTTGTTTCATTGGATACTGAGAAAGACGTTGACATGTTGTAGATTAAATTTTTGCAACATGATTAGGATGAATTAGATTTTCCCTTTAATTTTGTTGATAGGACTAAAATTTGATACTAACATTTATTATAAACAGAATTATTTCTTTATCTATTAGGATGCAGTATGGAAGTTCCCAACAGGAGGTGATGTGAATTCTGAAAGGGTTATACAATTTTTACTTGTATTCTTGTTACAAAAATTCTGTATAATGCAGAATTATATATCAAGATCAATAATATTTTTTTTCTTTTCTAATAAGGAACATCTTTTTTTTTAATGAAATAGAAAGGAACAAAAAGAAATGCAATAAAAACTAATGCTCCTTATTTCTCTTTCATTTAATGTATTTATTATAAGCTTTCTATGATATATAAGCTTTGCATATAATAACATAATTGATCAATATCTGCAGTGAGTTTTATTAAAAAATTCAGTTTCTCTGTAGTTATATGTAGAAGGGAAGACCAGAAGTTTCCAAAGTGAGATATTAAATTAAGGATTAAAAGAAAGAAAAAAACAAAACATGAAAATATATGTGTAATACATTGGGCAGCAAAACAGAGATGACTTTTTATTGTATCCTTCTGGGATCTGGGTTTGTTTTTAATTTATTTTTGTTTGAAACATTCCAGTCCCCAGTGGATACTAGCATCCTAGAATTTGCTGGTTGTCTTCTGCGTAATTACTAACTCCTTCTGAGCCTTCTTAGCTTTTTCAAGGTCAGCTATATGACTCCTGTCATGATACTTCATTATGACCTGGTTTTGTTCTCATTCTAATTCCAATAAACACTTCTCAAAAGATGCACAAAAGAGATCTACAAGCTATAGCTGCATCAGGGACACATATGTCTCCAAGGAGAAAATGCATGAGCTCCATATTAAATTGTTTATAAAGGAAGGCTGAAAACATGTTGCACTTTGGCTGAAGAATAAGGGAGAAAATAGCTGAAGGTGACAGTTGCAGAAGGATTGCTGTCAGCCAACTGGTTATCAGTTTCCCAGCAGATTTCTAAATGCGGGGAGAAATCTAAAAAAAAACCATGTTAATAAATCTGCCATTATCTGTTCATACTTATTAGCATTTTAGCTTATATTTCTTTCTTTTTTTCTTTTTTTCTTTTTTTCTTTTTTTCTTTTTTTCTTTTTTTCTTTTTTTCTTTTTTTCTTTTTTTCTTTTTTTCCCTTTTTTTCTTTTTTTCTTTTTTTCTTTTTTTGGGGGGCGGGGGCATAATAACACAATAGGCAAAAATATTTTTTTTAAAGAACTCCAAACAGTTCTCCAAACAAAGCCCTATTACAAAGGGCTTTGAAATACCTTATGCATCCATTTCTGGGTTTCTGCTTTTTGTTTTATCTTTCTCAACATGCTTAATTTATGGCTAGATATTCTGATTTAGGCAAAATCATTTTGTTAAACAAATTGCATACTGTTTTTCTAAAGTCCTGCTAAATTTAAAATGCAGACATTTTACTTAACCTCTGTTATTTATGTAATATTATTTGGCTGAAAGTTGGCTTTTTTTTCTTTTTGAAACATTTTGAGGAACAGCACATTTACATTGACCTTTTAGGCACTTTTCCCTTCCCTTCTGACTATTTTGGAGGCCTCAGGGTGAGGTTTTAATTTATGTACCCCCACACACATACACGCAGTAGAATTCCAGGAAATTTTATTGACATTTCTTTTTAAGTGGCAAAAGAAATGAAAAATTGGTAAACTATTCACTCTAAAAAGATCATGAGAAAAAATAACACAAAACTAAGAGAACATGACCTGCACAGTAGATAAAATTAAAACAAAACAATTCTAGAAGGTTGTTGCTTTAATACTGATGCATCATAACCCAGTGTAATTAAGCATATTTAAACCTGTTGATATAATTAATGCCAAGCAACAGGGAAATCGGGAGATCCAGGAAGTTCAAATGTGTATAAAGATTTATTGTAAACTTAAGCTGTCTACAAGAATCTGAACTACTAATGGTCAAGAAATTAGCAGGAGTTAAGAATAAAAGGAATTCAAGGTAGGCTGGGCTTCATTTTCATTTTACATATTTCATTTTTTTTTAAATGATTATAAGCACATTGATCTATTAAGTGATCACTATTTTCACTGTTACTATTATGAATCTCTTGTTTCTTATCCATATTACAGCATACTTTTCCCCCAAGTTTCAAACTGCATTGGTGGTGAAGGTAAAGTTTTCTTAACCTTTGACTTCCTATACCTCTTTTGAAGAAAACTCTAGAACATAGTTGTATCACACAATTTCTTTATAGACAATGGTACCATTTTGAAATACAATCCCTTATTTTTATTTTAGGTGGGGTCATGGTGATCATAGCAGTCCACCATTTTGTTTAATCTTGCAAGTTGATTCTTCCATTCTTCCATTAAGCAGTTCCATTAAACTATGAAGAATGTTTAGTTGGGTAAAGTGAAAAGAAGTGGAAATAAATTTCATTATAACTTGCAAAGAGTACATTATTTTCTATTTAGACATTCTTAAAAGTAAACATGCATTTTATATGCATTATTCCAATATGTGCATTTTATTAGTTTTCCTCTAATATGTTTTTCTATGCACATTTCAATAATTCAAGCATTTTATATGCATATTTTCCTAATATACTTCAATGATGTTTTAGTTGCAAACTCTATTTTATAATTCAGAAAAAGATACAATTTTTACCATATCATTTTACCATATGATTGCGTTGTATATTCATGCGTATCTCATGATGTGCTAATGGTTTCTCTTGGAACTCATGACAATAGAAAGTAGGTAAATAAATGCGTGCCTAAAATGGATAAAATTAGATCTTATCTGCTGGGCAGCAAAGTTCAGAAGACATTTTTACTCATGCGGTTGCATAAAAGATGGAATAGAATTATAAGATGTCTCGTGAGGTGTTAGGGTTTACAGCTTGTTTCCATATCCACTTTAAAGCTGTCATGTATATTGAGGAATCATTTCATAGTTTCTTTGAAGTTTTCTTCCTTTTTGTTTCCTTATCTTACTTTCAAACTACTAGTATTGTTGCTTCTTTTTATGATGTCTATTTTCTTCACTGTGTAGTTTGCTATTTACCTTTCCCCACCTGAGGTGAAAAGTTCAATCTTTATGCCTTGCCTTTAGAATAGTTTTCAAATTTGGGAAATCTTCAAAAAGATCCAGAAAGATGGACCATTTCACACAACCTTTCGGCACTTCCCTTACTAGCAGTTCTAAGAGCATTATAATAGAAATCCATGAGAACCTATGTACGTAGCACTAGTGTTGAGTAGGTTGTAAAAAACAATATCTTATTAAAGGACAATATTCATTTTAAAAAAATAAGGTTTAGAAAGCACATAGAGCATGGTTCTGCAATTTTTAAAAACCTCTTTATCAACAGGATTATAGAAGACATCTGCATTTTTTCCTCTGCAATATTTTGCACCTCTGCATCTGTGTATCTTTTTTTCCTCAATTCCTAGTCTCAACATCGAATCTATGTTATTTGTATCTATCTGTGCATTGGGAACACAAGGCAGATGGCAATTGATCTGTTCCATATCATATGACAAAGGAGAAAAGCGAATTTATTTATTCATTGTATCTACATAGCTGCCTATATCACGAAATGTGACTCCAGGCAGTGTAAAGTGTGGCCTTAGGACAGAGTCGGCAGCAACATTATGAGCGGCTGCCTAACTGCCTTTTCTATAAGGTTGCATTAGGTAATTTCCTTCCAGATTTTTTTTTTTTCCTCCATAGCATTTGGCTTGGACCAGTCCATTTTCAGGCTTGAATTCTCTTTTGCTGGCTTCTTTCCCCATTGATCAGATTCTATTCATTTTTTGGGAGAAGCATTGTGCTGGAGAGAGACAGAGACAGAGACAGAGACAGAGAGAGAGAGAGAGAGAGAGAGAGAGAGAGAGAGAGAGAGAGAGAGAGAGAGAGAGAGAGAGAACAACCTGCTTTCTATAAATTATTTCCAACATTCCATTGGGTTGGAAATAACAATAACAATTAAAAAAAAAACATTACACAAAGCTTCGGTTCTGGATTGGTTCCTATGTTCTTTTGATCCATCTCCTACCTAATTACTGTAGTCATTAACAAATTAGGCTCCCAAAAAGACTATTAACATTTGTGATCCTCAATAGCCTTTTGGAATGCAAACCAACAGCAGGGCCTTCACTCATTTCTATTCCCCCCCTTCCCATGGTTCCAATTGCTTGGCAGATTTGTTTTCTAAAACAGTGACTGCTACAAATAGCAAATATTTTCTGGGCAAGGAGGGGGTTGAGAATGGCAGATGGTAGGACACAGGAATAAATTTTATTTTTTTAATTTTAAGTGTTGATATGAAAGATTACTGGTTTTTTAAATATATAAATATAAGTATTATTAATATTTAATGCAGGTTTTTTGCCTTCAATCACCACAATATTCACATCAAAGAATATATCTATATCTATATCTATATCTATATCTATATCTATATCTATATCTATATCTATATCTATATCTATATCTATATCTATATCTATATCTATACCTATACCTATACCTATACCTATATCTATATCTATATCTATATCTATCTATAAAAGAAACAGACATGATGATCTCCGGAACTTTAAAATATAAAATATATTTAAAAATATATTGCTCACTGAGCTTTTGTTAGCAACTGCTAACATCATCAGAGTGTAAAAGCCATAAAAGGATACTTGCCTTTATACAATGTTAATCAATTTAGTCATTGCGCGCGTGATAGGTCCATTCACTCGCCTCTCACACCTGTGATTAGCCCGGTTGTTTTTCTTGCGTCAGGAATGCTAATCAATGTTTGTATTCCTTTCTCCCCTATCAAACCTAGCTTGGGCTGTTCCTCCCCAGAAAACAACGCTGAGCTATCCGATGTTGATTCAGAGGCATTTTCTCTGGCTTCTCCCCATGCCCCCTCCCTTTTCTTCCATCCTACAGGCCTGGCTGATATCCCAGCCAGCTTCACTTGTGGTTTTGCCTTTGATCTTGTAACCAGTCCGGCTCGTTCTTCATTGTTTACCTCCGTTATAGTTTGAGGTAATTCCACCAGGCTTCCCTGCATTCAACCTGGGCTGGCCATGTCCATATCTGCATGTCCAAAGGTGAGAGTGTGTTGTCGATCCCTACTCCCAGACAGAAGTTGGTCTCTGCTTCTCCTGCTAGATCTTTCTTGGTGCCTCAGCACTTGGTAGGCCGGTAGCAGGTCAATGTGTCTATTGATGGAATTATTGTCAGAGAACCAGGCTTCTTTGAGTAGGCGTCCCCATTTGTTGCATCTTGGGCCACAGCTTCTGCCTCTTAAAAGTTGAATGTATGGCTGGGCTCTTTCATGTGTGCCCAGATTTGAGAGCGTTGTTCCTTACGGCGAACAGCCAGTTCGTGCTCATGCACTCTGGTCTGTAGCCGCTTAGCTGTTTCCCTTATGTAATTGCTTGCACAGTTATTACAATTGATGCGATAGACTACTGAGGATGCCTCCTTTTTAGGTAATGCTTCTTTTGGGTGCATCACCCTCATCCTCAGTGTTTGATCCGGTTTATGCGCCACCTTGAGCCCATGTGTTGAGAGGATGCGTGTAGCAGATTTGGATACCCCCCATATATATGGGAGCACCCTCCACATGGATGTTCCATTTGCACCCTCACTGGGCTGACAGGCCCTAGATGTAATACACCTTTGGATGAAGTTTATGGAATACCCATTGCACATACAGATCTGATAAAGATGTGCCCGCTCCTTTGTTTTGGCTGCCCATGTACTGCAGTGGGTGTCCATCCTACTGAACAATACCCGGATGCAGCAATCAAGGGAGGAGACATGCTGTTTCCCTCTCTGCCTGTCGGCTCATCACCAGAGACCATCTAGACAGAGAACCATTTTTTAGTTACGTTGTGTAATATTTTTTAGATATGTGTTAGTTTTTATGAGCTGATCAATAAATTTAAATTTGAGAGACCAAGATAGATCTATTTCGACCTTATTAGCTCTCTCTCTATATATATATATATTTATATATATTTATATATATAAAATTGTATATATGCTGGTATTGTATATATATAAAATTGTATATATATAAAATTATATAAAATTATATATATAAAATTGTATATATGCTGGTATTGCTGTCTTCGGGTATTTTCCTGTGTATATAGCATGACATTGTTATTGCAACATTAAGGATGGCAAGTGAGATCTTGCCGAAATGTTGCAATAACAATTTCATGCTATGTACACGGGAAAATACCCGAAGACAGTAGTACCAGCATACCTACACCAATGAAAATCTACGAAAGCAGATAGATAGATAGATAGATAGATAGATAGATAGATAGATAGATAGATAGATAGATAGATTCATTGTTCCATTATGCCAGAGATTTAGACATTTAGAAATATATAAATCACCTAGCAGTGTTTCCATAGCTACTGATATCCTACCAGCAATTCTAAGATGCTAGGCACAGCTATTTTCAACAAATGGATCAACGTAAAAGTAATGCCTAAGTTTGGATTTTTTTGTTTTAATAAATGTGCAATAGAAATTTAACAGTGTTGTGTTTTAAATAATCACATTACAGATCTTGCACACAACCAACAAAAAAAAATATGTGCCAAAAATATGTCTTTGTATTGAAACTTTAACCAATGCTGCTATATGGAATAAAGGCTACATTAGGAGTATATTTTCAGAAGGCTTTGGGTTAGACAAACAGCTTTTTGATTTCTGTGACTGTTGGTTAAATCCAATGTTAAACGATTTAACTTCTATTATTACCACATGAATCTTTTTTGTTTTTCCTCCAAAGTGTCAAGTGATTGACAGCTAAATCTTAGATTATTTCATCTTGTTAATAGAATTTACTGTTTGTCTCTCCCGCCTCCCTCCCTCCGCCATATGTGGACGTATGCAAAGGAATAGTTACATCATCAATTGATTGGAAATCTATCTTGCTTCACAAATATAGTCTGGATTTTTACTTATTTGTACTTTTTCGGCAGTTGAACCCTGAATTTGAAACCAACTGAAATAAGGAATTATTGGAGAATTTGATTTTAGTGTTTTTTGTATCAGGCATAATCTGGAATGCTGAATTGGTGTTTAGACACATTGCAGATATCAGTCATATTGCATAGTAAAGATTGCAACCATTTATGTATGTCGAAGGGTGTCAAAATATATAAAACATCTAAATATCTCATTAATTTTTCATTCATTCATTCATTCAATCAATCAATCAATTTATATTCGTTGCACATCTCAGGTTAATGACTCTGGGCTAACAATTTTGCGTGTATGTGTGTTTGTGTGTGTGTGTTTATGTCAGAGCACCTGGTATGCCCAAATATGGGAGGAAGGGAGCATACTGCTACCCATTTTGCCTTTCAGCTCCAACCTAGGAGCCTTCCAGGCAGGAAACCATTTTGTGTGCATTTGTGCTGATAGATAAATAAAATACAGGGAGACTAGGATAGATCTATTTTGAACTATTTTAGCTCTCATCAGCTAGCCATACCCTTACTGGGATTCGAACTCAGGCTATTTACATGTCAGGCAATTGCCTTAACCATTAAGCCATGAGCTCTACTCCCTTATCAGCCGAGCCAGGGAAATAAGTCAGTGTTTATGTCAGAGCACCTGGTATGCCCAAATATGGGAGGAAGGGAGCTTACTGCTACCCATTTTGCCTTTCAGCTCCAACCTAGGAACCTTTTTTCCATATCCCGCACCGAGATTGTGTACTGGTTCTGTTTAGTGAATTATCCAGAAATAGAAAATCCTCAGAACCAAAGAGCCCTGGAATCCAAAGCCATTCTTGCTAAGGTTGCTAACTGAAACCTATTGTATTCCATCCAATCCACATACCTTCCAGGCACTGAGACATTTCCTCCATAGCACACAAGTGTAAACCTGATACCATAGTGATGATACCTCATTCCATGTTGTGAGATAACCTCAGCCTGTGGTCTCATGTAAATGCTAAAAAGGAGAGGGGAGATAATAGAATCTGTAGCATTCCACAAAGCAGCAACCATGGGCTGAACCTCTCCTGCCCTATCAATACAGACTGGAATTATCTCAAAAAAGGAAGAAAGCCAGCACAAGACAGTGTCAACCACACACTATTCCAAGAGTCAATCCAGAAGAATACTGCAGTCACTGAGAGGTTAAAACACAGATGGATATACGACGACACCACCCCCGCGCCCTATTTTAGCAGAGAGCATCCACAATGACAGTAAGTGCCATTTTGTCCCAGGTCTAAGTCCTGACTAATAAGGGTCCACATAATCCATTTCAAGAAAAAAAATAGTAATATTTAACCATGAACCTCCATACCACTGTCTTTAAGTAATCATGTATTCATGTTGAAATGATCACATGCAAACATAGCTGTGATTGCAAAAGAGTCATTCATGTATCATTCATCTTCATTGTTTTTCATGTATTTGTAATTTTATTGCTTGAATCATGATGTATTTTATTCCTTGAATCATGATGTATTTTTACATGATATATCTTATTTAACCTGTTGTTGCCTGTTTAGCCCAATTGTTGTCATTCAACTAGGTAACATAATTTGTTTGTTTGTTTGTTTATTCATCACATTTTATACAGCTCATCTCTAAATGCTCTGTGCATCATCAGTGCTAAGTTACCTAGATGGGTAATGAAATGCCTGCAACAAACAGCCAAGCTCAGAGAGCACCAAGGACTCCATGAGACATACAGTTGAAAAAGAAAAAGAAAAAATTGCAGAGTTCTATTTTAGATTAAGCTTACCAAAAACACATTAAAGACAAATAAAACATTCTCACAAAAATTGTCCCTAGAAATAAGTGTCCCTCAACTATCAAAATGTTATCCTTCCCTAAAATACTGAACACTTTTAGAATTCATTATATCAATAAAACCCTTTTTAGATTGAGTGAGATGACTTCTAATTAAATTTGTATTTATTACCATTTTTGATGGCAATGCCCATTAAGTAATTCACTTTGACTGAAAGCTTTTGAGTAATGGAGGAAATTACTGAACAGTCCTTGGTACTTAGTCATACTGTAGGTTTATTGTCAATATTTCCCAAGACATATTTCCCAAGGCTGGAATGTAAGAAATTAGATTTACATTTTTTTCCCTGTTAGCTGCCAAATCGAGGGCTGAATCAGTAACATGCTGGGGGGGAGAGGCTAAAGCACAGGTTTCTTTGGTTTAATAATATTTTACAATGTTGGAGATTGCCCTGGTTGAAGAATATTGAAACTGTCAAAATTTAAACATTATTTAAATTTGGTCATCACATTTGGTTACATTAATAACATATTCTTATTAGATTTTGATCTATACCAGATGAAAATTCTAAATGTGCTTTAGGGAAATGAAATATAGATTTTAAGGAGTTTAAATAGTTTGTTGGAAACAGAATTCAGAAATGTGGGCTTTGATAGAATTTTTAAAAAATATATATATAAAATTTTATATTGTTAATGAACAATATAATATAGAAATAGTAGACAATGGACAAAGAAAATAAATGTAAACCTACTGGGAATGAGTAATAACTACATACATCCCTCATAATAAATTAAATTTTGGTGAAAAAGATAAAAAAAGTGATATTATCATTGTGTTTCAAATTTAAATGACAGCTCTTTTTTGTTTTTGTTTTTTTACTGGATGAAAAATACTGTAAATTAGAAAAAAATGTGAAAATACAGATAGTCCTTAACTTATGACCACAGTTGAGTCCAAAATGTCTGTTGTTAAAAGAGACAGCTGTTAAGTGAGTTTTGCTCTATTTATGACTTTGCTTGCACAGTTGCTAAGTGAATCACTACCGTTGTTAAATTACATGGTAAATTAAGTAACACGGTAACACGGTTAAGTAGATCTGGCTTCCTCATTGATTTTGCTGCCAGAAGAGTACAAAAGGGACTCACATGACCCCAGGACAGCCATCATAAAAACCAGTTGTCAAGCATCTGAATGTAAAACATATGACCATGAGGATCCTGCTATGGTGATAAATGTGAAAAATGGTCATAAATCACTTTTTTCAGTGCCACTGTTATTTTGAATGGTCACTAAACATACTGTTGTAAGTTGAAGACTACCTGTAAATATACTAATCAAAGCATCATGATTATTATAAGTAATTATGTATTGTGTATTTGTTATATGAAATATACAAATTATACATTTTACTGCCAATTTTATCTCACTAACATACCTCCACACTCATACAGCTTCTCTCTCTCTCTCTCTCTCTCTCTCTCTCTCTCTCTCTCTCTCTCTCTCTCTCTCTCTCTCTCCTTCTTCTGTAAACTGTTACACAAATAAGTTTATACACAACAACTCTGATCTAATTTAAACTGAGTTGCTTCTGGTAATTGATCAACAATTTAGTATGAAGAAAATGTTAGGGAAAATGTGTGTGTGTGTGTTATTTTGTGTGTGCATATTATTGTGTGTGTGTGTGTGTGTGTGTATGTATGTATGTATGTATGTATGTATGTATATTATTTATTTATTTATTCATTTATTTTATTAGATTTATATCCCGCCCTTCTCCAAAAGGACCCAGGGCGGCGCACAGGAATTTAAAATACATACAAAATCGTAATACAAAATTTAAAAACCCATTAAATACCTGTCCTGCGCTAAAAACCAATTAAAATCCCCGAAATAAAAATAAATCTAAACTAGTCCCAACGGAGGTTATGTTAGGCCGGCTTGCTGAAAGAGGTGTGTTTTAAAACACTGGCGGAAGAGGCGGAGGTCGGTGATGGTACGAAGTTCTGGGGGTAGGTCGTTCCACAGGGCAGGGCCCGCCACAGAGAAGGCCCTTCCCCTGGGTGTCGCCAGTCGGCATTGTCCAGCCAACGGCACCCTGAGAAGGCCCTCTCTGTGGGAACGTATCGGTCTAAGGGATGTATGGGGCAGGAGATGGTCTCGCATATAACTATATCCTGCAATATAGCACAGTAGCATCAGAAGAAGGTTGAAGAGAAAGAAAAAGAGATCAGCATGAATCTGCTTTAATTTAAACATAGTTATTGTAGCAAAAGATTTATGCTTGTAATGGGAAATGTAGGCAAGACAAAAATAACTAATTTATGAAAAGAGATTCCTTAATTGTACTTTAGTGGCCAGGTTCTGAAAACTGTTCATGATTATGTACAGAATCATGTTCAGCCATACTAAATAATAATTAAAAAAAAACTTGAAAAAGCCATAATGGAAAAGTAAATAAAAAAGTCTTCTTTAATTACACAGGAACACTTATTAAGCTAATGGAAACACTCGTATATTGGTTCTATCAATTAGATGCAACCTACATTGTCTGTTCACAATTTTAATTTTATTATCTGTTCCATTATTGTAAAGCATCCATGAATAAACAGTGTGGGAAAGAACAACATTCCAATAATGTGATTTTTTTTCCAGAGCAGATAACCGAAATGTTTTACTGTTTGGATATCGGGCTACTTTGAGTAAACTAAAAGTAAGCAACTATAAGAAGTTTCTGAGTAGCAGCTGCCTAGGCTGTACAGAACTCTATTTTCATTTCATAATTAAACAAATCAACACTGATTCTCTTCAAATTTATCAACAAATGTTTTTTCCCATATAATAAGAAGAAAATACAAACAAGCGAGAGAATGGAAAAAGACTACAGTGAGTAACGTCCGTAGATCTTTCATGCAACAAAAGTACAATGTTTTCAATAGGAAATAATGAAACATTGTGTCTTCTGAGATGAAAAGCGACAAATGACACAATGACGCTTGCTTCTATGATTCTCTAATTTATTACAGTGAATTATTACCTCCTAGCTATATAGTTTTGTTGTCATGAATATTGCTCAAGTGAATATGTGGCTGTGTCAACTGTAATATTCTGTCATTCAATAATTAGGTTCACATTTATTAATTTTCACAAGCAATTTGATCTAAATATTATGGGCTTTCATCTCCTAGATATTTTATCAAGGGAGGCCCGGCGTGCCTTATTGTAGCTTGAAGCGATATTTTATGTGATTCTAGGTTAATTTCACTATACATTTAAGTCAGCATCCAAAGATATGTTTTACCAATTCATAATTCTTTCTGATGGACAATAGTTTTTAGCCCCTTTGAATAACTCTTTCCTAGAATTGTCTTGGATAAAATAACAAGATACAGAAATCACACAGAACATGAGTTTTAAAAACAGTTTTATAATTCTTCCAACTGGGGAGACAATGATTGAAATGGACTTTTTATGTTTTATATTTTACAGTTTCTGAATCTTATTTCTATATTAGGGTTTTTGTACAAACTGGTTATTTTTAAATGAAGTAAATTAAAATTCATTTGCTTTTGAACTGCAAAATGCCATAGGTATACCTAGAAAAATATTTTTGTAACATTTTAAATATATAAGGTCAAAGTACAATAATAAAAAATTTACAAAAAACTAACAGGAAAAAGAAAAAAAACAGAAAGACTTTCTATCGTCATCATGACAAGTATAAATGATTTCATTGTTGGTGGTACAGTGGTTAGAATGCAGTATTGCAGGCTGACTATGCCAACTGTCAGGAGTTTGATCCTGACTGGCTCAAGGTTGAACATTCTTCTGAGGTCAGTAAAATGAGAACCCAGATTGTTGGAGGCCATATCCTAACTCTGTAAACTGCTTAGAGAGGGCTGCAAAACACTATGAAGTGGTATATAAGTCTAATTGCTCTTAATAAGTATAAAACTCTTCAGTCTGTAAGTCATATCTTAACTATAGGAAAATTAAATGTCTTTCCCAATCCAGGCATCAACAAAACGTCTAATCAAAGTCCTAAAATAATTATATTTATTAATAAATGTAAACGTCATTGTTACATATCTCAATTCTTAACTGTAGCCAAATCCAATATACAGTGCAGGTCTTAAAAAACTTTTAAAATATCCCATTTTAACCTGATCAAATAAGTTAATTTTATATTCTTTCTTTTTACATAAAGCAATATTGCTCTTTAATCCATTTCAATTATTGTTATCCCTTGTCTCAAATCTATTCAAAGCCTTTAAAAAGCCTCTTTCATAAATCTATTAGGGGGGAAATCAAACTACTAACTTGAATTGTCAGTTGCATTTTCTTCTTAAATTGTAGCTCTTCATGCCATATAGATATAGATGATATATAATATAGATTTATACAGTATGTATGCATATATTTATACTGAAGCTCTAACATTTCTAAAATTATAATGAAAATTAGAAAAAAACATAACAAAATATATTGTGAATAGCAATTCAATGGATTTGATATAGAAGTGCAAAATTTGAACTTTTTGGAAATTTCCAAATGTTCTATTGAATAAGAAATGTTGATACAATAATGGGCATTATATAGTTTTGGTGACTAATAACCGAGAGAGTAGGAGACCTCAGGCATTTTTTTAAATGATCCAACTATGGTTAAGTTTCATATTTTGGCTAAACATTTTGGACCAAATAATTTTAGCAGAATATATTTACTGAGTTTTGAATTCAATTTTAGATCAGAATTTTTAAAAAAAATCAGGATTGGTATGATCTCCATGGAAATATGTTATTTTTTATTAAGCCAATTTGTGGTTCCTTTAAGAATTACTGGTAGTTATGCTTTCTGATTATATTTGAGGAATAAGGTCATTGGTTTTACAAAAGAAACATTTAGTTGTTGTGGTATAACATGCTGATAGAATGTGTATATAGGTCAGTGATGGGATTCACTTACCTTCACAGTTTGCAAATGTGAGCAGAAACACACACACTTTGCTCACACGCATTGCATCTGTGCATGTACACCGCCTTCTGCACTTGTGCAGTGCTCTGCATTACGTCGGGGTGGGTGGATGGAGCCTTCCACAGCCACTGCTATCGGTTCGTCCGAACTGGAGAGAACCAGCTGAATACCACTCTGGTATAGGTTCAAGAACCTTGACAGAAAGAGACAATACAAATGATCTTCCATTTCCCATTCACTCTTTGATTCACAGTTCTGATTACACATAACAATCTTCTGTAAGTCTCAATTGTAAAATTAAAGAATGTTTTACAAACCTCTGAGGTAGTTCTGTTTTTTTTTTTTTCCTAATCTGGCTGGTATAATCCTTTACAAGTACTCCTTGTCTTATGATCATTTGCCTAGTGACAATTTGAAGTTATGATGGCATTGAATGCCATTTAAGATCCATACCTGATGTTAAGGTGTTTTTTTTACAGCGCCTATGGTTGCATGATCAGATTTTGGGCATGATCAGATTTTGGGCTTGTCTGTACTTGCAACTATAGGGGCACTTCAACCACACCACTTATCTCCTCCCCCCATCTATGCCCTTTTGGCCCCTGACACCTTGTGTTCCCCCACTGCAGCTGGCCTTTGCTATCTTTTTTTTTTTTTTGAAAAAAAAATATTTTTTAATAAAACAAAAATACAAAAAGGAAAAACCATCATTCTACATTGTATCCTTTGGAAAGTATGTCGACTGGTTATAAATAACTCTTGGGCATTTCTAGAACCATCATTACTCATGAATAATCTAAATTTATAGATTTTAAATCAAAAGATTCATTATATATCTTAATATCATTGCACCAGAATTCTCCTCTAATATTCCATATTTAGTCTATCTTCTTCTTCAGACGTCTTACTTGAACATAACAACATAATGGCATACATTGTCTATTCCAAACATACATGCATATATACATACACCTACATATCAATATATATCATCTATATTACTCTTATTATCTCATTGTTTATTAACTGGTAGTTTTTCAATAACAATCTAAAACAATCTAAAGTTTGCTAAAATTCTCCCCCCAAAATGGCCTTTGCTATCTTGTTTCTCTTACTGCTAATGAGGTATACCTGACTTCAGCCTTTGGACAAAGAAATCCCCCTAGGGCATTACTTCCCATTACTCACCTTTTTAGAGGAGAATGCTGTACAATTGAGTTCAAAACTTCACTTCTAATAATAATATTGCATCTGTTATCAAAATTAGCCAGTCTGAACTGCCTCCTTTTTGATAGGAAGAATATTGATAATCTAAATGATCACCTCTCTTAGCTTTATTATAAAGAGATCATGTATTAAGTATATTGATTGGGTATCTGCATGGATGCATAAATAGTCAGCAAAAAGATATGGCTGAAGGCAGGGTCTCCATAAATACATTATTACTGGACAGCTTTCACTGTATTAATCAATAGTTACAACAGTATCTTAAAACAAACAAACAAAAATCAATAAATTGAGGGATGGCAGATGCAAGAATCAATTGGAATATCAAAGCATTTATATGTGGTAAGATCATAGGACAGAAAACAAAATAATTGCATGATAGAAAATTTGAAAAGGATGCAAAGGAAGCACATAATATTTCTATTTCAAATCATAATATAGAAACATACTATATCCTGAGATCCATTCAATTGGAGTTTGATCGCCTATATGAAATGAGCACAGAATATTTGTTGAAGAGTAGTAAATATGGTCATTGGAATAGACAACAAGAATTATAATGTCTAAGAGACTCAGAGGGAGTATAAAGTGATTATGTCTCAGTTTTACTCAAGTTTATATACTTATACAATGAGCAGATGGATAAGATATTTAATTGGAATAAACTTTCCAAAAATGTTGGATACCAGTTCAACAAATGTAACCATACTTTTAAGTTTAAATAAAATATTGATACTATTGAAACAGTGAATTTCAGAAAGTCCCTCCCCCCCACCAGATAGGATTTCTATTCAGTTGTAGAAAAATAAAAGAATTCCAATTTAGTTAAGATATATAAGGTACATAGATGGTGTGGATGTGAAAGTAGATTAAAGCCAGTTTGGAATAGTGTTTAAGGTATCAAAATGAAAATCAAGGAAACTGTGATTTCTAGTCCTGCCTTATATGAGAAACCTGCTGGGTGATTTTTTTTGTCAGATCCTTTTTCTCAACCCTTGAAAGCGGGCAATGGCAAATAACTTGCAAAATTGTTGTTTAAAAAACTGCATGCACTTGTCCAGGCAGTTACCAGGAGTCAAGACTGACTTAAGGTACAAACACATGTATGCACACATATGTCTAGACATGTACACACAAAGCTAATGGGGCCCCACGTGCTGTAAATGAGGTTGATCACTTTGAAAGCGTAAAAGGAACCTACAAATCATTGCCCAATATCCTCATTAAATGCTAAGATACTGATAGCTGCTTTAGCGGGATGGCATTCAAAGGCATTCAGTAATTCATCCAGCAAACCAACTGATCACTTGATGCAGTAGATACAACTGCAGTAAATCCAGGCATGCCACTAGAAACACTAATCAAGAAGCTAAGACTTAGAAACTTTGTACCATAGTAGAGGTACAAAGTAGAAGTAGAGCTAGTCCTGTTACTTGGAAAAACTTGAGGCAATTGCAAAAGAGGACCCCAGAAGACAAGATAACTATCATTGATGGCACAAACATGGGTTTACAAAAACTCAGCAAAGCAAGTTTCTGGCAGACAAACTTGGCAAACTGTTTTCCATTGAATAAAGATACATTGCAAGCATATTAATGACCCTGAAGAATAACTATAATTGGACATCAAGATCAAATGTTTTCCTTCAACTTTGTGTCAGGCCTAGAAACCTATTATTATAATGCTAGTGAACTGCATGAAGAGGAGCTGGTAACCTTCTAAATGTCTTCTGTTATTCTGTGTACAAGACATCATCAAACAAACAAAGGCTTTAATAAGATTGTTTGTAAACTTGATGCTTTGAAGGGCGGGTGGGTGGGTTTATGCCCTATACTCATCTTTATATAGAGAGAGAACCATTCAACCTGCTGTTAATTCCACAAACTGTGTTGTTGCTTTCCTGCCAGCAATGGAATTGCTGTGAAATTTTAGGGCTTTGGCTTTTAAGTTTTGACAGCTCTCACCATGGTGACATAAGTATTTTCCATGGTTTAAATTGATAACTTTTTGAAACTTCACTTAAAGGAAAGAAAGATTTTATGGTGACACAGAAAATAAACAATGCTGCATTGTTTTCTATGATAAAACATGGGTAGCGTTATGCTGTACCATGCCCTGTGTCTCAAGGTACGTTTTATTTTTAATTCAGCTATTTTGGTTCTTTTTGCTTAGAAACAGCAAAGTGCAATGAGCTGATGTGAAATATGAATCAACCTGCTGTTAAAGCGTTTTCATTTATTTTCTATACCAGAGATGTTATCTATATCCTAATGGAAATATAATCTATTGATCTCATTGTAGTTTATATCTTAGTGGTACATTAGAAAGCTACAATTAAGGGCAATTGAGGAATTTTGTATGCTGAGATGCAGCATTCGGTGAGCATTAGAATAAAGTTACATTGTACTGTATTTGCATTTGCCCTCAAAAAGTTGGTTTGGTCATCAGACCTTGGAATCCCATGGAATCATTGTGTTCGTTGCAAAGTCGTGTCTGACCCATCGTGACCCCATAGACAATGTTTCTTCAGGACATCCTGTCCTCTACCATCTTATACGAGACCGCCTTCTGTCCCATACATCCCTTCGTCCGATCCGCTCCCACAGAGAGGGCCTTCTCAGGGTGCCGTCGGCCGGGCAATGCCGGTTGGCGACACCCAGGGGAAGGACCTTCTCTGTGGCGGGCCCGGCCCTCTGGAATGACCTACCCCCCGACCTTCGCACTATCTCGGACCTTCGCCTCTTCCGCCAATGCCTTAAGACGTACCTATGCCAACAAGCCGGCCTAGCGTAGCCCCCCATTTCTGACTATATTTATAACTTTTAATTTTTAGGGTTTTAAAGGGTTTTAGTACGGGTTTTAGGTTAATTTAATATGCTTTTAAGAGTTTGTATTGTTTTGTACTGGTTTTTAATAATGCCTGTGCGCCGCCCTGGGTCCTAACAAGGAGAAGGGTGGGGTATAAATTCGGAAAAAAATAAATAAATAAAAAATCTGGAGTCCATTTAAACTCACGCCTACTGCTTCAGTGATTCCATCTAGTTATCTCATTCTCTGCCGTTCCCTTTTTCTTTTGCCCTCAATCTTTTCCAACATTAGGCTCTTCTCCAGTGAGTCCTTCCTTCTCATTTGGTGGCCAAAGTATTTTGAGTTTCATCTTCAGGATCTGGCCTTCTAAAGAGAAGTCAGTCCATGGAAACATGAACCTCAAAAAAATGATTGCTATAAACTGGACAGCATTTTTCTCTGCCTTTTGTAATTCTGGCTTTTAATTTTTAACTGATAATGGATAAATTATATCAATTGATTAATTTTATTTGCATTTTGTATGCCCCCTGCCCCAAATCACGCACAAGTAAGATGTATGGCTATCTAAATTAAATAAATAAATTTATTTTTGCAGGTAGTACAAATCAAGCTTCCAAAAACATTTCAAAATTACATTTAGAGCACGTTTCTGTGTTCCTTTGAACTGTGATCAAGATAGTTTGTTAGTTTGCAGGAAGATACTCAACTTCAAAGGAAGAAATTGATTTATGTATGTTATTGCCTAAATTGACAAACTAAAGATTACAGAGTAAAGCTGTGAAGTCCTTTGAACAAGAGTCAATGGCCCATTACTATTGTGTTTTTTTTTTTAATGAGATACAGTAGGGGGCATAATTTTGATAATTCTTCTGCTTTTTAAATAGTTATGCATTCATGCCTCAGTCAAATTAACCTGGATATTCAATTATAAAAATGGTTTTAAATTTCTGAAATAGAATTTATAAATAAATCAATATCAAATGTGTTGTATAACTTTACATTGCTATAGTAGATTATTCTGCATATTTAGTACATTCATTATTACATTGATACAAACTTACATTGAAACATTATATTATTTAGATTTAGATTTAGATTTTATTTGATTTATATACCCCACTTATCTTGCCGAGGGGACAGGAAGATAGAAGTTAAAATGCACAGGAAGTTAAAATGAAAGATACAAACATATAGATAAATACGAACATATAAATAATACGACTACAAACAATAAAAACTGATTAAATTTGAAGTGACCTGTGCTAAAAATATGCTAAGAAATTACCCAAAAAATTAAAATCAAATTAAAATAATTTAAAACTCTGTTTGTTGGAATTGTCTTGGGGACTAGGCTAGGCTGGCTAGGTGAAAGAAATAGGACTTGAGGCATTGGCGGAAGAGACGGAGGTCCGTGATGGTCTGAAGTTCGGGGGGTAGGTCGTTCCAGAGGGCTGGGCCTGCCACAGAGGAGGCCCTTCCCCTGGGGGTCGCCAACCGGCACTGCCCGGCAGACAGCACCCAGAGAAGGCCCTCCCTGTGGGAGCGAATCGGCCGAAGGGATGTATGAGGTAGGAGACGGTCTCGCAAATAACTAGGCCCCGTGCCATGGAGCGTTTTAAAGATGGTTATCAACACCTTGAAGCGCACCCGAAAAACCACAAGCAGCCAGTGCAACTGGCGCAGGAGAGGTGTTACGTGGGCATGCCGTGAGGCGCCCAGAATCCCCTGCACAGCTGCATTCTGCACTAGCTGTAGTCTTCGGATACACCTCAAGGGGAGCCCCATGTAGAGAGCATTGCAGTAGTCCAGGCGGGACGTAACGAGTGCTTGAGTGACTGTGCGGAGGGCGTCCCGGTCGAGCAAGGGGTGCAACTGGCGTACCAGGAGGACCTGGTAAAAAGCCCCCCTGGCCACAGCCATCACATGGTCCTCCATGGACAGCCGGAAGTCCAGGAGGATGCCTAGGTTGCGGGCCCTTTCCACGGGGGCTAACAATTCACCCCCGATGGCCAGTGATGGCATCAACTGGCTGTACCGGGATATCGGAAACCACAGCCACTCGGTCTTCAATGGGTTGAGTCGAAGTTTGTTACTCCCCACCCAGACCCGTACGGCCTCCAGGCACTGGGACATCACTTCAATGGCAAGATTATCATCTGTGGACAAACTAGATTGTCAGTAGATAAAAGGACTTTCTCAGGAACTCCAAAAAAGTGAGTTATCTGTCTTTAGTTTCCCCCAGAAATGTAGATATACCCTGTTGTTTAATCTCTATAAATAAAAAGTTAACTATGAGTTTTTTCAAGACCGCTAATCTCAAAAACTACTGCACAAATCGCCACCAAATTTTCACACAAACATTACTTACAAGTGCAGCACCAATGATATGTACAGATTGTGTGGATGGTACACCGGTGCCAGGTACATGCCACACAAATGTACAACTGCGACTCTTCTGACTCGCTCACTCGCTCCCCTCCCCTTCACGGCCCCTCCCACCCTGCCACTTTTCAGCTCATGTCACTTGCACACGTGGTCTGCGTCATATCTGTGATGGTCGCCTCCTCAGCGGCCTCTCCGCCACTGCCACCGCTGCTCCCCCTGCCACTGCCCCCTCTGCCGCCATTGCCGAGCTGCTGCTGCCCACCCCCACTGCCGCTGTTGACCCACCGCTGCCCACCCCCGCCACCGCTGCTGACCCACCGCTGCCCACCCCCACCCCCACTGCTGACCCACCACTGCCCACCTCAGCCTTGGCTGACCCACCACTGCCCATCTGCCCCTGCCGCTGCTCCCCCCACCCCTGCCACCAACAATAGGTAGGTAATTAGGTAGGTAGAGGGATAAAGAGAGAGGGAGAAATACAGGAGGTAGGTAGATAGGTAGAGGGATAGAGAGAGGGGGGAGAAATACAGGAGGTAGGTAGGTAGAGTAAGAGAGGAAGGGGAGGGAGAGGGAGGGGAAACCGAGGCAAAGAAGGAAGGGGGTTGCTGAGAGGGTCTATGAGGGGAAACTTTTTCATTTAACCAAACTTGGCCACAGCAACGCGTGGCGGGTATAGCTAGTTTATAATATATCTTTTTTGTTAAAAAGAAAAAATGACTAATACTGTGCTTGTAATGTTAAAAATAATTAATAATTAAAAACAGTAAACATTCCAGGTATTGGATTGTTTGTTTGCTTGTTTGTTTATATCAACTTTACATTTTTATCCTTTTTACCAAGGAACTGTTAGGTTTATTTGAAACTCTCAAAACCGTTTGGTTACTAATAATACAACAATGTGCATTTTTTTTTTTGCAATCTATTCATTTTTACTAAAGGGAAGATCATTATGGGAGAATGTCTCATAACTTATCATTATGATGAATAAAAAGTATTTCAGGCACTAGACACAATTACCTGTTATAATACGAACTACTATACCGAACTTTGATCTCAAACCAAAATGGTTAATATAATCCTAATATAATCCTATTCATATGCCTAAATGTACGTGTGTGTGTGTGTCTTTGTGTGTCTTTGTGTGTATATGTATATAGTTCAGATCGGTTTAGATTTTTACTTGCATCAATGTGTATGATAATTGATTCCATACAGAGGGGGAAAAGAAATCATGAAACAAAGAATTCTTTTTTCAGTGAAAATTGCACGTGAAGAATGATAAGTGTTCCAAAGATATTTTTTTAAAGGGAATAGTACACAATATATAATTATCAAGCTTTGATGCCATCTAGCAATTTAATCATTCTAAGCCTTAACTTTCAAATTAATTCCACGTCAATGTATGCATTGTCCTGCCAACTTTAGAATCCAATTGTGGACTTTAGGGAGAGGTTGAGGAAGATATTACATTCCCTTCATGGAGTGGCTGCCTCCTTATCTGATGAGATGTTACATATGCGAGTCCATGGCATATATCTTCTTAAGGAGAGTGCTTCAGGAGCTCTCTCTATTATACCTGCCTGAAGAGATAACTTGTTCATAGCATTTTAGGACTGTAGTACAGGGATCTGTCCAAATTGTGTTTTACATTTTGAATTCCTAGGTTCAAGCTAATGCCTTCAAAGACAACTGAGATAAGTGTTTAGTGCTTAGATAGAACTTCCCCTGTTAATAGTTCATTATCAGCAAGCTACATAGGGGTTTCTAGAAAGGTAGCATGCAAGATGTGTTGGCAGAGTAGCAAAATGGCTCATGAAAAGTTTTAGTATGATCTATTGACAAAGTGACGGGGAAAAAATAGATTTTCTATACTTGTCCTTTTTACTGGTCCAGGAGTAACAAACAAACAGAAGAATCCAGCAGGCAAGCCCTCTGATAAACAACAGTCCAGACAGAACAGGGGGGGGGGGGGGGGAAACACCTAGGGAGGAGGAATTTAAACCCTGAAAGAATTTCTTAAGCCAGCTTTATTTCCAGCAAGTTGCATGAGAGTTGAGAAGCTTAGATTGCAGTGTCCAAAAGCTTTGGGTCTTTTGTTAAAAGTAGTAACAAAAATATGAATTTAGACCCTGGAGAAGAATTAGATATCAAGATCTTGAAAGAGGGGAAAGTTCAAATAAAATACTATTCAGCTTAAGCTCTTTATATGATTTTTCAATGCTTAACAGAGTAGTTGGTGTTTGGTATTGACTCTTGAACATTTTGGTGTGAATCTGGTCTTTCTAATATTTGAGGGACGCTGCAAAGACATTTTACTAAATTTGAATGTTTACAAAAATGTTCGTGATAATCCCATACCGGCTGTTTTTCTCTTGATGCGGTGACTAATAATATTCCCCTAATTTTCATTAAAGTTCTTTATCTGCTTTTTCTGGTCATTCTGCCCTTGTGTTTTGAAATGCTTAATGAATACTGCAAAACTGTACATAAACTGTTTATTGCTGCAAGAACAAATGTGCAGAGTGGCAGAAGCTGATGAACTAAACCTGTCTTGAAGGTCACTTTAAAAAAAAAAACAAAGCTGCAAGAATAGCATTTCCCTTCACAACTTATATAATATGTCAACAAAATGATATGCTTTGCCACTAACCTGTACATGCTTAAATTGCTAAACATAAGCTAGCACTTCTGATTCTGGATACATCACCAAGAACATTGAAATGTCATGTTATATAATTGGTTGAATAAAAAATGTATATCTCATTGCATATAACCATCGCCTAGAAACCTATTAGATGTAGAGAGTAGTGAAATGACCTGTCCTTTATACTTCATCTGTATAGTATGCTATATTATTGTTTTGTTTTATATTTTACTTTCCATTCAATTATGTCTGATTCTCAGAGACTGCCTAGATATCTTTAGGCAGTCTAGTTTTTCAGAATTGGTTGGCCATTTCTTGCATCCTAGAGTTTAGAGAAAACGTTTGGCCCACGATCAACCAGCTGGCATTGGGTCCAAGGCAGAACTAGAACTCCCAATCTCCCAATTTGTTTGGGACTCACCATGTCCCATTCACCAGTTGGCATATACAAAGTTGCCCTCTATCAACAGACCAAATACAAAAAGCAAAATAAGAAAAGAAAACAAGTTAAAAAAGAAAAAAGAAAGAGAAAAAATAAGGAAAGAAAGAAGGAACTTCTCCCTTCATCCCAGCTATTAAGCCGATCACCATAAACTCCATTCACCCATTACACACATCTTAACTGAGAAATAATATAAAAAACCTTTCTAATTTATTTTTTCTTAGCAAAAATCCAATAAGGAATGTGTGTGTATATGTATGTATGTATGTATGTGTATGTATATATATATATATTTGTTTTCGTAGATTTTCACGGGTATAGGTATGTAGATTTTGGTTTATTCGGGTCTTTTCCCGTGTAAAATTAAAGGTGTTTTTGCAACGTTTCGATGGGATCACCCCCATCATCATCAGGCTTGGGCCTTTGCTTTTTTGCGAAAAAATTCGAATCCCAGTAAAGGGTATGGCCAGCTGATGAGAGCTAATAAGCTCGAAATACATCTATCCTGGTCTCTCTCTAATTTAATTTATTGATCAGCTCATAAAACTAACGTATGTATGTATGTATGTATGTATGTATGTATGTATGTACGTATGTATATAATAAAAACCATATGAAAGGTTGAAAATTCTCATTTTAAATTTTATTTTGTTCCCACATTATTGAAGAAGGCCAAATGATGATAGCTAATTGTTGCATGCAAATATTGTCACAGCTTTGGAAGCACAAATAATTAACTACATTTGAAAGATGCCACAGCAGTATGATACTCTACTTCCTGTTAGTTCCTTTTATTTTTTCCCCTGTCCACCCTTTTATGACTGCAACTTTTCATTCTTGAAGCAAGTCAAAGTCTGAATTATGACTAGAGTTCATTTAGCTGACAGTAGCAGTATCCATTAAATTTAAAGCAGAAATCTGTTTCTTTGCTATGGGTTTTCTTGAAGCTGTTCACAATGTAATATTGCAAATGTAGCAATACACAGAAACTGGATGCACAGATTAATGTCATCTATGCACAGCAGAATACTATATTAATACTCCAAGTAAAGTAGGCCCATTATATTTATGCATGAAATCTCGCTTTTGGATGCAGACTTAGTAATGATAGAGGGAACGAACTGATTACTTTCTTTTGAAGAGATTTGGATTGATAGAATTGATAGAAGCAATTACTCTCTGAACCTATCTGGAGATGTCATGCTCATGGGTAAATTAGTTTGAAATTATGAACATAACTTTGCTTCTCTTGTTTTCTTCAGTTTTCAATTTCATTAACAATAAGTGAAACCTAAAGCTTTAAACTATGGTAAGGAAGTAAGCCCTCTTCATGGAGCTTTGCCTTCTTACCCCAAGGATCACATTCATTTCATCATGCCTAGTAGACTACCTCTAGGTCCTGTGGGAGGGGGGTACACAACAAATGATCATTTGCACAGCTGATCAAAACATTAAGATTCATATTCATGGCAAGCATAACTTGTATCAAGGTCTAAAAAGGGAGACAGCACCAGGTGTGCTTGAATAAATGAAGCACAGGTGATATCGTTTCTGAATATTGGATTTAACAGGGAACATTAATTTTTCATGACCTAAGTCTCAGTGAAGAGTCTAAGCAGGATAACATTTTCATCAAGGTTGCAAATACTGTTGAGAAAGTAGGGCCAAGTAAATTTTCAACAGTCATTTCTGCAAATGGTTGTCATCTGGAAATCTTTAATTTCATGCTACAAGAAAGCTGAGGATGAAAGCCAAAACTACAATGGGGGAAAAAAGTCCAAAAATGATTTCTTTTTATAATCTGGACATTGGCTCATGATGAGCTGATTCAAGACCTTCATGAAATTGAAGTCTTACCCATAATGGTTTTGTCTGATATCCCCCCCCCCCCGCCCCTATTTTACAAATTCCACCATTCCTGGATTTTTTTTCTTGCAAAAGCAAGGACTCAGAATTGACGTTCTGAGTAGGGTGGCTTAAAGGGGTTAAGAGGGACAATTGACATCCTCATGCAAATGATGTGATTTGGTATCATGACATGACTAATGCAAATTACAAAACATATGCTATTTGCATGATAGGCACAATATAATCATGGCTTATACCAGAGGGGGTATTCAGCTAGTTCTGACAGGTTCTGGAGAACCGGTAGCAGAAATTTTGACAGCGAGGAGGGAATGGGAATTTTGCAGTATCCTTCCCCTGCCATGCCCACAAATCCACATACATAGAACTGGTATTAAAAAAGAAAAAAGAATCCCACCACTGGCTTATACTGTATGCCTACAATGAAAACTTCTACAAAGGGTCACTTTAGTGGCACAACACTTTTTATCCAAGCCAGAATAGTCTTGTGGATGATTTCTTGTATCTTTCCTTTTTTTTTTTTTTTTAAAGAAATATGTCCAACAAATTTTATGACTTCATTAATATAAAGACTCGCATGAGGGATCAAATTTGCAGTATACCTGAATGAAGAATCTTACTCGTCTTAAGTAGCGATTCGCCTATATGCCATCTTTAAACCCTAATTTATAGAAAAAATTGTAAAACAATCAACCAATCCATATTTTTTGTTTGTTCTCACAGTAATTTAAAGGAGCTATAGTTTAGGCCATAGCTGGCTGGGGAATTCTGGGAGTTGAAGTCCACCAGTCTTAAAAGAGCCAACTTTGCAGACCCCTGGTTTAGGTGAACAGGACATGGAAGGAAGCAGTTTTGGAAAATGTCAGTAGGAAACAGATATCTAAGACACCACATATTATAAGATAGTTCAGTTATAAAAAAATATAGTGTTAATCTTTTTACAATGTTTCATCTCCTACTAGATGATTTGACAAAGTTTTTTTTAAATATATATTATTGTTGAAGAAAATATTATAGTCAAAGCACCTGGAAATACATTAATTCCTTAATTTACGTGCATGCAATAGCAACTCCTGTTGTCCTTATACAAAGCCAATCTGTTGCTAGGTCCTATTTTTCCTGACTCATTATAGTAAACTATAAGTTTTCTCACATGGAACAGCTGTTCCATGTGCAAGAAAGTCCTTGTCATAATTATGAAGACTGACTTTTAATTGAGATTTCTGATAAAGAGTGAACAAGATTTTCTGCACTGAAGGCTACATAAAAATGTATCATATACCTCAGAAGAATGTAGTTAGAAGTTCATTGTCTTAGGACTTACAGCTAATAATTACAAAGAAGTTTACATTATTCTATAAAGCACAAAGCTTGGGGTGGGGGGCGGATACCAGGTACTGAACTAAATTTAATTGAAACTTGCTAAAATAAAGTGTGTTGTTTTACTATAGTTGCTTTACTATAGTACACATACATAAGCACAGACACACCAACACAGAGAATATCAGAAAGTAGTCATTGGAACTATTTTCATTTTGAAATCTAATTCCCAAAATATGCAACATAAGAACATAAGAACAGCCTTGCTGGAACAGGCCACAGCCCATCCAAGCCAGCATTCTGTCTCACACAGTGGCTCACCATTTGCTTCAGGGTCTTCTCAAGCAGATGTCTTCACCTGCTTATGATTCCCTGCAAATGGCATTGAGAAATATCCTGCCTATCTCTCCAACCCGGAGGGTGTCCTTAGGCATCTATAATGATAGCCATTGATACCCTTGTTCTCCATGAACTCGTCTAATCCTTTTTTAAAGGTGTCGAGGCTGACAGCTGTCTTCCCGCAGGGAGTTCCATAGACCAGTGATCCTCTGGGTGAAAAAGTACTTCCTCTTATTTGTTTGAGGTCCAGCTATCAAAAGTTTCATGGAGTGCCCCCTAGTTCTAGTGTTGTGCAATAGGGAAAACAGTTTTTCCTTTTCTACTTTGTCCACACCGTGCATGATTTTATAGACTTCAATCAGGTCACCTCTCAGGCGCCGTCGTTCTAGAGTGAAGAGGCCCAGCTATTGCAGCCTCAGATGGTAAGGAAGGTGTTCCAGCACCCTAATCATTCTGGTTGCCCTCCTCTGCACCTTTTCCATTTCCATAATATCCTTCTGAAGGTATGGTGACCAGAACTGTACACAATACTCCAGATGGGGCCTCACCATAGATTTATAAAGAGGCAAAATGACACTTGCTGACTTATTTTCTATATCCTTCCTAATGATCCCTAGCAATGAGTTTGCTTTTTTCACTGCTGCGGCACACTGGGTTGACACCTTCATTGAGCTGTCCACCAGGACACCAAGGTCCCTTTCCTGGTTAGTTGCAAGGAGTTCAGACCCCATCAGTTTATAGATGAAGTTGGTTTTTTTTGCCCCAACGTGCATCACTCTGCACTTACTAATGTTGAAGCTCATTTGCCACTGGTTTGCCCATTCCCCAGTGTCAAGAGATGCCTCTGGAGCTCCTCACACTCTCTCTCAGTTTTTACTACCCTGTATAATTTAGTGTTGTCGGCGAATTTGGCTACCTTGCTGTTTACTCCTACTTCTAGATCATTTATAAAAAGGTTGAAAAGGGGTCCCAGTACTGAACCTTGGGGGACCCCACTCTTTACCTCCCTCCATCTGGAGAAGTGTCCATTTAATGCTACTCTCTGTTTCCTGTCCCTTAGCCAGTTGCTAATCCAGGACAAGGCCTGTCCCTTTATTTATTTATTTATTTATTTATTTATTTATTTATTTATTTATTTATTTATTTATTTATTTATTTATTTATTTATTTATTTATTTATTTATTATTATTCACATTTATAACCCGCACCCATCTCACCATTAAGGGACTCGGGGTGGCGAACAGAGATTTAAAATCAATTATACATAAATACAAAATATTATTAAATAATAACGAAATTAAATCCATATCCTGCTTAACTTAAAATAAGTTTAAATTTAAAACCCAAATTATAATTTTGATTTGTTATAAAATAATGGGTGTGGAGTAGATCATGCTAGGCCGGCCAGATGAAAATAATAAGTTTTTAGGTGCCGGCGAAACAAGCGGAGGTCTGTGATGGAACGGAGGTCGGAAGGTAGGCCATTCCAGAGGGTAGGGCCCACCACAATTTATTCCATGACTGGCAAGTTTATTTAAGAGCCTTTGGTGTGGGACCTTGTCAAAGGCCTTCTGAAAGTCCAGATAAATAATGTCAACTGGATCTCCCTTGTCCACGTGCTTGTTGACACTCTCAAAAAATTCCAACAGATTAGTGAGGCATGATTTGCCCTTGCAAAAGCCATGTTGGCTCTCCTTCAGCAGCACCTTCTCTTCTACGTGCCTATTAATTTTATCTTTTAAGATGGTTTTCATCATTTTACCTGGGACACTTGTCAAGCTGACCGGTTGGTAATTTCCTGGATCACCTCTGGATCCTTTTTTGAAGATAGGTGTTATATTTGCTACCTTCCAATCATCCGGCACAAGGCCTGATTTGAGGGAAAGATTATATATTTTGGCAAGGACATCAGCAATTTCATCTTTAAGTTCCTTGAGAACTCATGGATGGATGCCATCTGGTCCTGGTGATTTGTTAGTGTTTAGTTTAACAAGACATGCAAGGACCTCCTCCCTGGTTATTTCTATCTGTGTTAATTCCTCAGTTTCCTCCCTACAAAGATAGGCTCTGTTTTAGGCATGTGATCTCTGTCTTCTTTAGTGAATACTGAAGCAAAGAATTCATTGAGTCTCTCTGCAATCTCTGTTTCCTCCTTAATAATCCCTTGCCTTCCATTATCATCTAATGGTCCAATGGCCTTCCCAGTTGGGTTCTTACTTCTAATGTAAGTACCTGATTTTAAACACACACACACACACACAAACAAACAAACACACACACACAAAATGCATCTCTTGTTTAAGATAATTTACACCCTAGATATTTTTCATTGAATATGTTTCTGTGTCAGTTGTACTTGATTGTTCTACCTATAAACAAAACATTATTAATTGTACAATATTTTTGTGTTTAGTGTTTAAATAATCCTTAAAAATATCTAAGGCTTGTTGAATGCACTAGGCCTGCCTGGTCCATGAAGAAAATAATTACTTTGATCTTCATGTATAATTAGGCACATGGGGATTATATTGTGTTTCTCAACATGCATGAAGTAGGAAACATACTTTCTGTGAAGAGAAAAATATAGAGGAGTGGATTTTAGTAAAGAGAAAAGCTTTATTGATTTATGTGAGATGATCTCATATAGAGACAATAAAAAGAGGACCAGCCAAGAAAGCAATTTGGCCTTGGCCCCAGTTTCCAAGAGTCCCTCAGATGTAGGCACTGGCGTATGTTTATTTTATTATTCAAATATTTATTATTCAAATATTTCAATTTTTATTATGGCTAGGGATCTTAAAATTGTCTCAAATGTCTCTTGATCTCTCAGAGGGATAATTTTCACAGATCATATGTGACCTGTAGACTGGAAGTTCTCCATTCTTTGATTCTCATAAATCAAAATTAAATATACACAAATGCATGTATAGATAGTTTCCACTTACTGACTGCAATTGAGACTGGGAACTCCATTGCTAATAGGTACAAGCCATTAAATCAAATGTCACATGGCCATGTTGACATACAATGTCCTTTCAAGCAAATCACTCGTGATTTTGAAGTGCATTGTCCTACGACCACTACTTGTGACTTCCTACTTGACTTTTTGGTTGTGAAAGTCACAGATGGTGATCATGTGATTGCAACATACTGTAACCTCATACTGGTTTCTAAGCACCTGAATCATAATCATTTGAATGGGGAGACAATGCAAGAGTGGCAGTATTTTAAGGACCAGTCATAAGTCTTTTTTTTCCAGCCATGTTACAACTTTGAATAGCCATTGAAGAAATGGTTTGTAAGTGAGGACTATATTTGCAGACTTTTAAAAGCATCCTCTTTTATGATGATCACTTTAAAAGCATCATCTATAACTTGAAGTTCTATAAATTTTGCATACACTAAAATGTTCAGATGAAAAATGGTTTTGTTAGGAAAAAAGCCTAAAGGATTTCAAGAATTATGTGCACACATACACACACACATATATACCCACAGATTTATCTAATAGATATATTAGATAAGTCAATTAACCAAGTGCCCACCCACAGAAATGAAATTGATTGGCAGCTGCTTTGTTGGCACGAAATGCACAGCAGTGGGAGAATAGTCCAAAGCAGCCAGCAGTCTAAATTAAATACCTGATAACATCTATCTGCTTCAGGTGGATTAAAAAAAAACCTGGTTTACAGCACAGAGAGAATCAACACAGATAAGAACAACTTAAGGTTCCCTTGTATTGCAGCCCCTGTTGATGGAATATATAGCATCATAGACTGGCATAAAGGCAAGCTATTCATAGTCATATGTTCACTACTTATTTTAATAAACAGTAAAATTTAAAAAAAAGACAAAACTTTGCAGTTTTCTTGGTAAGATTTTGGGAGTGATTGCCCATTGCCAATCTAGGTTTGGTCTGAGACAGAGTGACTGTTCCAAGATCACTAGCTGCCAAATGTGAAGCTTTTATTCTAGAATAATTATATTTTGGATTTGTTTTTATAAAAAAAAAAAAGACGAGTAGGGAAATAGAAAAAAAAGTACTCACAGTTAATAACAGTAAACAATTGTCTCTGCTAGTGATTAATTAGTACAACAGAAAGTTGTGCTGCTGCAGAAATGAAGAGTTAACACAAACAATACTACATAGCTATTCTAAACTCCCTAATAAGATGCACACCACAACCTTCTGCAGTTGAACCTTTCATGTTTTCCGCACAATTAAAAATGATCCATTCAGAATCATAATGTAAAATGCCTTTAGTCCTGTAGTTTTGCAGGCTGTGCTTCATCCCCATCTCCCATCCCTTCCATCTTTCCAAAATAACACCACTTCAAAACAAATCTACATTCATAATGCCTTTTGGCATGCTTGTGAATTTGCATGCCACTATCTTAAATTCCCAGATGACAATGCTAAGTGACTTGAAAGGGTAAAATATTATATAATAAGTTATCTGGAACCTTTGGCAATTCACCTGTTCTTAAATATACAGAGGCTATGGAGTTTGAAAGTATGGATTGATTCTCGAACTAAACCTCCTGACAGATATCTAAATGACTTCCCTAGTCTCTATATCTAGCAATTAAAACATCAGCAGCTCATTAATATAAAAACCAAGGGCTAGTGGGCCATGGTTTTCTAGCAATACATAATATTGTCCTCTCAAATTATTTAAATTTAATATCTAGATAGTTGGCAAAGATGAATTACTCAATAATATTAGATTAGATTAGATTAGATTTCTTGAATTTATATACCGCCCTTCTCCCTTTCGAGACTCAGGGCGGTGTACGGCCAACAGTAAAATGGATAATACAAAAGCTAAAATCATATGTTAAGATATATTAAATGGATAGGTCTGCCAATTAAAACCCCCTGCTAAAACCAATTTAAAAAACTACGACAGGCCGGCAGCACGAAATAAATTTATTTATTTATTTATTATTATTTAGACTTATATAACTGCTCCCTCTCCCCAAAGGGACCCGGGGCGGTGCACAGGAAATTAAAACATATGAATATCACAATTATAAATAATTAAAACCAAATTAAATAATTTATCCCTGCGCTAAAAATTTAAAATCATTAAAACTCAACCCCATTTAAAACCCAATTAAAACAATTTAAGGTACAGACTTAAGGTACAGACTAATGGGTCTTCAGGGCCCGACGGAAGAGGCGTAGGTATTAAATGTAGGTAATTATTACAAATTTTCAAATGTACTTCTACATTTTCAGAAGTAACTTTTCTTTGACATTTCAGATGTGTGAAAAGAAAATAGTGGAAGGAAAGACAGATTTGATGAAAACAGTGATTATAATTTGGAAAACACAGACTTTGTGTATGTTTACTTGCGTTGTTATACTTTCTTGCCGATAAATAGAGTTACTAATTGGGATTTCTGTTTGCTTATGCCTTTCATATATTAATTGAATAGTACATATAAATATAAAAATTGAGATGTCTTGGATGCAGCAAAGAATTAAAGGGCACAGTTATATAGAAAAGTAGTAAATGGTAAAATATATTTTCACACAAAAATGACTTTCTTTCTTTCTTTCTTTCTTTCTTTCTTTCTTTCTTTCTTTCTTTCTTTCTCTCTTTGTAATATTTTTTATTTTTATCATTTTAAAAAAAATTAAGGGTTGTTTAATTTAATTTTGTTGCTTATCTTATTGTGCTTTCATATTTTGTTTTTGAAAAATAAAGATTAATAAAAAGGTTTTTTTTTTAAATATTCTAGTGTGTGAGTAGCTCATATCAATGCTATTTGATTTTTCAGTTGCAATAGTGGAAAATATATCTAACTAATATATCTAAGGTTGACTTGTTGGTTTTTTGGTTTCTTTTTGCAGATGTTTTGATTATGTAACATCATCCATGTTCTGATAAGATAAGCCGACTCAGAGAAAAATAAGAAATCAGTCATTTCTCTATTCACTACTTTTAATAAAGGTGACCTTAATTTTTATGAAGACTTGATATAAATTTTAGTTTTAGATCCAGATGTTTTTATTTCATAAGATATGGCTTTAGAAGGATTTAGAAAAAGTTTTACAAGTCTTAGAAATTATAAATGTTTCAATGATACCTAATTATGATTATTTGTATATGCCAAGAAGGCTGTATTTAACTGCTAACATAAAAATAACCGTACCTGAACTTAATGTGGCTCATTTCTGATTAAACATTTAGGCTTTTACACACCTTGCCAGAAGATAAAGTGTCTTTAGAGGATAGTGTAGGATTAAATATAGTATCTTTCCACTTCTTCTCTGCTAACTAGTTGGACTTCCTAGAATGAAAATGAAAATTCTAAAAATATAGATGGATATACTGTTCACTATTTACATGCCTTCTGTACTCCCTTTACAATCTTGTAGGAGTATCTTTAGAGTCACCATGATGAGAATACTATGCTATATCTTTTTCTGTGTGCAATAAATTTAATTATAAGCGAAATAAGTGTCACACATGATTTTGTTATTATTGCTTGCTTGCATAATCACTTAGTGATGACCTGAAAGGAGTCTTGAACTTATTCTTTCCGTAAAAACATCATCTATAAAGGCATTTCATGAAATCAGCTACTAATCTTTGATAAACTAACCTCCCTCCCCCTCCCCCACTCCCCCGTGCTCATGGCTATGGGGATATTGCAACATTTTTCAGAAGGTTTATCCCATCAATGCAGCTAATGCATTGCTTTGAGGAATGGATACAGAATAAACACATCTTACTCTGGAGCTCAGCTGGTCTTTTAACTTTCAATTTGTTGTCATGAGAACCCAATTTGTTTTTTCTGGTTGTTTGTTACTGTAAAATATTGAGAGATGGAAGACAATGTTAAACATTCTGACTGCTATTTTTGTATTATGTTTTAACTCTGGTTATCTGGTTTCATAAACTGAATCACAGAAGGACTCCCTGGGAAGACAGGCTGCTTATTTGGGTGAGAAAAGGATAAATATGGAGTATAGCTGTTCAAATATTCTTTAGTTTTCTTCTGCATAATCAAGATACTAAATGAGACAATTTCGATGTGCACAAAGCAAGAATTTTACTATGCTAACATTCCAGACTAAGTGAGTTCCAGGGCTTCCTTTGAGATTATATCCTCAGTTGGTCCAAAATATGGCAGTTGGGGTTTAGGCTGGCTATAATGGAACAGGACTGCAAGTTGTCTTTAGTTGATTTTGAAAAAGAATGAGACCAGAAAATAAAAGAAGAAAGAAAAAAAAAGAATAAAAATACAAATGGTATCAATAAGAAAAATAAAATAAAATAAAAAGTTGGGAATAAATCAGAACTAGTGACAAAATGCCAGCCAGATAGGGCATTTTCCTTTCGATTGAAATAACAGTTGATATTCTAAATACTGTATTCATAACACTTGAATTATGAACAGTTTCTCAAATTGTCAACTTATACCTTTCATGGATAGACAAAACAAACAAAAAGCAGGGTATCTGACCATGGATGAAGAACTTAAGGCTTCTTCAACAATATCTTGTTTCTTGGAGTTGTTCCTACAGAATTCCTAGATGCCTAGGAATCTTGCCCTCTAGTCTGCCTATTTAGATTTAGATTTAGATTTTATTGGATTTATATACCACAGCCTATCTCCCCGAAGGGACTCAGGGCGGTGCACAGGAAATTAAAACAATATAAATATACAAAATGTGCAACAATAAAACAGATTAAATTTAATAAGCCCTGTGCTAAAATTAATAAAAAACCCTAATTAAAACCTCACCCAATTTAATTTAACGCAGTCCACATACAATGGGCTCAGGGACTAGGCCAGGCCGGCTAGATGGAATAGGTGTGTCTTCAGCCGCTGGTGGAAGAGGCGGAGGTCCGACATGATCCTGAGTTTGGGGGGAAGGTCGTTCCAGAGGGCTGGGCCCGCCACAGAGAAGGCCCTTCCCATGGGAGTCGCCAACCGGCATTGCCCGGCCGATGGCAGCCAGAGAAGGCCCTCTCTGTGGGAGCGAACCAGACGAAGGGATGTATGAGGCAGGAGACGGTCTCACACATAACTAGGCCCCATGCCATGGAGTGCTTTGAAGATGGTTATCAACACCTTGAAGCGCACTTGAAAGGCCACAGGCAGCCAGTGCAGCTCGCACAGGAGCGGTGTTACATGAGAATGAAGTGAGGCTTCCATAATCCCCTGCGCGGCCGCGTTCTGTACCAGCTGCAACCTTCGGGTGCACCTCAAGGGGAGCCCCATGTAGAGAGCATTACAGTAGTCTAGTCGGGACATCATAAGTGCTTGAGTGACTGTGCGAAGGGCTTCCCGGTCCAGTAAGGGGCACAACTGGTGGACCAGGCGAACCTGGTAAAAAGCCCCCTTTGCCACAGCTGTCACATGGTCATCCATGGACAGCCGGGTATCCAGGAGGACCCCCAGATTGCGGGCCCTCTCCACTGGGGCTAGCAATTCACCCCCAATGGCCAGTGTTGGTGTTAACTGGCTGAACTGGGACGTCGGGAACCACAGCCACTCGGTCTTGGACGGGTTGAGTTTGAGTTTGTTACTCCCCATCCAGACCCGTACAGCCTCCAGACACTGAGACATCATGTCAACGGCATCGTTGGGGTGGTTTGGGGTAGATATGTACAGCTGAGTGTAGGTGTTGAACAGGAGCGGCGAGAGGACCAACCCCTGAGGTACCCCACATATAATAATAATAATAATAATAATAATAATAATAATAATAATAATAATAATAATAATAATAATAATAATAATAATAATAATAATAATAATAATAATAATAATAATTTAATACTTATAAACCGCTCCCTCTCCCCATAGGGACTCGGGGCGGTGCACAGGAAGAATAAAAGACAATAAATATATACAGACATTTTTAAAAACAAATTAAACCTGAGCCTGTGCTAAAATTCCCCATAAAACTAGCTAAACTAAAATAGCATTCCCAATAATTAAATTCAATAATAATAATACCCCAAAGACAGAGAGACTATCCTAGGCCGGCCAGACAAAAGAGATGTGTTTTTAATTTTAGACGGAAGGAGCGGAGGTCCGTGGTCGTCCTAATGTCAGGGGGAAGGTCGTTCCAGAGGGCTGGGCCCGCCACAGAGAGAGCCCTTCCCCTGGGCGTCGCCCGCTGACAAAGTCTAGTGGACGGCACCCGGAGAAGTCCCTCTCTGTGGGAGCGAATCAGCCGTGAGGATGTATGAGGCAGGATCCAATCCCGCAGATAGCTAGGTCCCGAGCCATGAGCATATGAGGGGCCTCGAGGTCAACCTCTGCCCTCCTGCCAACACAAATTGTGACTGACTGGAGAGGTAGGAGGAGAACCACCGCAAAACGGTGCCTCCCAACCCCAACCTCTCCAGTTGGTGCAATAGGATACCATGGTCGATGGTATCGAAAGCCGCTGAAAGGTCTAATAGGACCAGGATAGAGGAACAACCCCTATCCCGAGTCCTCCAGAGATCATCCACCAACGTGACCAATGCCGTCTCGGTGCTGTGCCCAGGACGGAAGCCGGACTGGCACGGGTCCAGATAATCAACTTCCTCCAGGTGCCGAGGAAACTGCTGCCCCACCACACTCTCTACAACCTTCGCTAAGAAGCGGAGGTTGGAGACTGGACGATAATTTACCAATAATGCTGGGTCCAGGGAAGGCTTCTTTAGGAGGGGTCTCACCACCGCCTCTTTCAAGGTGGTAGGCAGGAACCCCTCACTCAAAGAGGTGTTCACTATATCCTGGAGCCAGCCTCGTGTGACCTCCCAGGATGCCAGCACAAGCCAGGAGGGACACGGGTCCAATAAACATGTGGTGGCCTTTAGCCTCTTCGACAACCTGTCCATATCATTGGAAGTGACAAAGTCAAACTCCTCCCATAATACTGTCTCAAGACCTGCCTCGGATGGTCCCTCTAGATCACTTTCTGTGGAGGACAACTCACTCCGGATCTGAACGATTTTATCCTACAGATACTCTCCAAATTCCTCTGCTCTGCCCTGCAAAGGGGCTTCCCGCGGCCTTTGTTGAAGGAAGGAGCGGGTCACCCCAAACAGGGTGGCAGGGTGGTTATCTGCGGATGCAATAAGAGTGGCATAATAGTTACGTTTGGCCACTCTTATCACCACAAGATAAGACCTCAAATGGGATCTCACCTGTGTTCGGTCAGATTCGGATCGGGTGGATCTCCATCTGTTCTCTAGGCATCTCTTGCGGCGTTTCATCCCCCTCAGCTCCTTGGAAAACCAGGGAGCCAGGGTGGATCGGCACCACGTGAGAGGCTGCAAGGGCGTGACCTGGTCCAAGGCCCCCATGGCCGCACTATTCCATGCGGCCACTAGGTCCTCAGTCGAGTCGTGGGTCAAGGTCACAGGTAATGGCCCAAGCTCCATCTGGACCCTCTCAGGGTCCATCAGACGCCTGGGGCGGAACCATCTTGGAATCTCTGGTTCTGCATCCCCACAGTGGGGTGTGGTGGTTGGAAAGTCCAGCCAGAGGAGAGAGTGATCTGACCATGACAGGGGTGTGATGACTAAATCCCCTACTCCCAGATCCAGTTGCTTCCATTAAGCTTCGAGGAAAACATTTGTTAGATAGAAGGAAGGAATCTTTTTGAATTTATCTTCCTCCTCATTAGCTACTGTATACCTGATTTTTGTTGGTCAGGGTTATCCAATGTTTCTCAGCAAAATCTCTGAAGATTCAAAAATTCCAAAAGTCCAAAAATAATCAGAGGTAAGCTGTGAAAAAAGAGCTTGTATTAATACTGAAGGAAGAAGAGTGAAATCAATGTAGAGAGATGGATATATTCATCTCTGTGTGACTATTGAAGAAGCAGAAAGGAAAGATTATTTATGCTTTTGAAATATGGTCTTGAACAAATATCTTATGAATACCATGGTCAACCAAGGGAGGGGGAACCAAATGTAGAATTAAACAAATCAACCCAGAGCTGAAGAACTACTTGGATGAGAAGTGAAAATCTTCAAAGAAAAACCAGAAAGTCCAGTTGCCTCTTGGAAAAGCCCCTTTGGGCTTTTCCAATGACCCAGATGACTGAAAATCTCCATAGATAAACCAAGCCAGAGTTCTCACTCAATGCACAAATGATCAAGCTCAAGTTCAGATGCATTTTTTGAAGATTTAACTGCAAGGAAAAAAAGAGGGCAACCATCAGCAAAGTGATAGGTAAGATGACTTTGCTCCCCCAATACTAAAACCAGCAAAAGTTGCCCATATGAAACCTCCTGGTCAGCAGAAACAGCAAAAACCATAGTGTGCTCATTGGTGATAGAACAGGTGATGGGTATCTTCTTTGGAAGATCTCATGGGCCAGCCTAGCAATAGATTGTCATGGAAAAAGTCTATTTATATAGTCACACATCCATGAGCTTAATGGATGACACCATGACACCCACTCATGAATGAATGAATGAATGAATGAATGAATGGTCTGGATGAAAAATAACTAAAATTACAAATAGTGAGCATATTAGCTATGAATATGTTCTGACCCCCCTTTCTTCAACTAATTACAAGACTCTTGGCTGCTTGCCTGAATGACAGAGGCGAAGCTTCTTCACACGAACTCAACTCAAGACACTCGAACCTAGAAATGACATGTTGTTCTCTGCAAACTTTCTTAGCAGAGGCTTCCTTTTTTCAGCCCGTATTAACCTAGCATCAGAGACAAACTGGCCTTGATCCTCCCCACTACTCCAAGACCCAGGTGCCTCCTGATGACTAACCAGGCTCTCTGCTCTCTGAAGGTCGTCGTCCTCCTCCTCCAGAGCAGACTCATAGAACTCCTCACTAGAGGAGTCCATCAGCAGCTCATCGGAGCCAGCTGGGCCACAACATGAATGTATGTCCTGTTTGAGACATTTTCAGAATATCAGAGGTAAAACTATTGATTGAATGTTTTAAAGGAAAGGAATAGACACATTTGTGTTTACTATCTGTAACCTAAATAATTAAATGGATTTTCTACTTTAGAAGCCCCAAAGTTTTTGAATTCCAGGTAAGAGTAGGGAAATCCTTGTGCCTTCATAGTCTGCTTTTGGCCTTCTCACAACACAAATCAATGAAATAACAGTTTTTCTGTTGAACCCAGGCTGGATTGTCTGTGTTCAGTTGGACAGGGGAAATTTTTGAAAATATACTGAATAGGATTTCTATATTAAAGAATGGTATTATTTTTATAGAAAGAATGATGAAACCAAGGTTAGGCTATGGCTTACACCTAGATTATTTTATAATGACCTTTTTAATAGTGTAAAAAAATCTATCTTCCAAAAGTATACAGTTCTGAAACCTTATTGAGAAGTTTAAATTATGACATCTGAAATTAAAAATGTATCTTGAATACACATGGATTTTGAAAACATTAGTTTCAGTCTCTGTGGTCTTGGTCTTCTTTTCCTTTCACAGTTATTGTTTCCTCACAATATTTCCATCAATAGGAATGCTGTAAAATAAGTACTTAAAAAATCAGCACCCTTTGGTTTTTTAATTTTTAATTATTCTAATGTCTGCAATTATAGTTTCCATTATTCACAGAGTTTGCTTTATAATTAGAGAAAATTGAATTGTGTGTTGAGTGTTTGCCAGTGGGGCATTATTTCTTATTGATATAAAACTGTATCAAGTACATGTCTCTGACTTAAAAGAAAAAGCAGGTAGTAGAAATGTTTTTCCCTTTTATATTTTTTCCTCTTCTGCTTTCTTTAGACTTCTTTTGATATATTTTATTTGCAGCAAGGGAATAAGAGACAGGCCTCTTCAGAATTTCTTTTCTGTACCATTATGTAGCCAAGCCTAAGCAACCTAGCACAAAATTAAAATCTGTACCATAACAACAAAATTCAACAACAAAAATCCACTTCTACCACCCTCCTCAAATTATGGTTTAGGGTTATGTAATGTTTCTTGGCTTTGGATTTTAACTAGTAATAACATGACACTTACAATGGCTGAGTGGGTAGCATATTTTTTTTAATTGTAAACAGTTTTATTGGTTTTTACAAATTTTATAACAGGAAAAGGGTCTATAGGATATAGATAAGATATTTTGGGGACATCCATGTCGGAGGTGTTGGCCGCCTCCGAGACTTCATACAAAAAACATTTTCCTTTTTTTTTTACACAAAGTGGAAAGAGATACATATATATATATCATATCACAAATTTCATGCAATCAATCATTTGTTCCCATAGACATCCGTTTGAAAGTTACACTATATAATGGAAAGTTATTTTTGTGATCTGAGTCTTTTATCTATTGTATCCTCTTCTCCTTTCTAGCCAGTAGGCGGAACCATGGCCCCTCCCGTTTCCCCATTTTTGTCCTCCAGGATTGAGGAGTGTTTTTTAACAAAGGCTTCGGCCTCTTCAATTGTTTTAATTCTTACTCTCCCCCCCCTCCCAGAATACTAACATTCCTTCAGGCATCGACCACTTGAACCACACCCCTTTTTTATATAATTTGTGGGTAGCATATATTGAGAACATATTGTTTTACTTTACTCCCATTTTACACGTTTGTGAGTGAACCTGCAATAATGTGTTACAGATTCAAGCAAACAACTTTGTATTCCTCAGAGTGTAAAGTGTGTAATAATAACAATGTACTGTGGTTTCTGATATGATTACACTGTTTATTTCCCCAATTCTACTTTCCACTATTTGCTTACACAGTAATAAAGTTGTGAATAACTTTGGATCAATCATCCATGAATTTAAGGAAGCTTCCTATTATTCCTCTTGGAATTTTGAGTTTTACCCTGAAATTAGGAATTGTAGCAAAATTTTATCTAGATATGTGTTTAAACTTTCTCATTTGAGGCACAATTGACCAAATGATCCTACATGAGACACATTATGAAAGTTCTAGGTCCCAATAAAAAGTTCTAATGCTGGGAAGAGGATGACCAGCAGAAAGTGATGGCCTCTATTACAACAGAAATGTGTGCACTGGTAGAAAATCTGAAGAAATAGGTTAGAGACAGGTCATCACAGAGAAAGTCTGTCTATATGGCCATTAAGCATTGACATTGACTTAATGGCACATGACATGAAGGAAGGAAGGAAGGAAGGAAGGAAGGAAGGAAGGAAGGAAGGAAGGAAGGAAGGAATCCCTTATGCTTGGATTATTGTAATAATGTAATCAGTACATTGTAGTAATCTTTATCAGGTACGCCTGATACGCCAGTTGCGCCCCTTACTGGACCGGGGAGCCCTTCGCACAGTCACTCAGGCATTAGTGACATCCCGGCTGGACTACTTCAACGCTCTCTACATGGGGCTCCCCTTGAGGTGCACTCGAAGGTTGCAGTTAGCCCAGAATGCGGCCGTGCAGATGATTATGGGTGCCTCAAGGCAATACCACATAACACCTCTCCTGCACAAGCTGCACTGGCTACCTGTGGCCTTTCGGGTGCATTTCAAGGTGCTGACGACTATCTTCAAAGCGCTCCATGGCTCGGGGCCTAGCTATATACGCGACCAGCTTCCACAAGCCATTTGACTGATTATTCCAAATGTCAATATATTTCTCCCTAGAATTTTATTGTAGGTTGGATCTTTCCTTGCTAAGTTTCCATCTGTTACTTCTTTTAGTGCCCTCAGGTGCTTTCAAGAAAGCACACTTTCTAGAGTCTCAACATCTTTTTTTATATTGTGCTGACCAAAATTGGATATAGTATGCAAGCATAGTTTTTAATCCTATGTTGTGGCAATGCACAACAATTTTTCCAGCAAGGAGTTGCACTTCAGGGGTGTGCTGAGGGCTGCAAGTCAAATTAAACCCTAATTTTATTTCATGCCATCATCACTTAAATTTAGCTATAAAAAGTTAATCTAATTGGTGTCCAATCATCCATTTAATGGTTTTTTTCTTTCAATTTTGTTAAAATTTAGAGTTTAGTAATAACTTTTATACAGCTCTTGGCATATTGAATCATAGAACCAAAGAGTTGGAAGGACTTCAGAAGCCTTCTAGTCTAATTCCCTTCCCATACCATTCCACATAACATAATGGAATTGAATTTAGTCCCACACACAACCTTTGCTTTAAAACCTGCAATTATGAGGTTCTTACAACTGTAGGAGGTAGGATATTCCACTGATTAATAGATCTTATGGTCAGGAAATTGATTCTGATTCAAGTTTGAATCTTTCACTAACTGGTCTTGTCCTATCTTCTGGAGCTATGGGTAGTAATACACTTTCTCCCTTAAATATTTGAAGATCATGTCTTTCCTTAGCTTTATCTTTTTTAGGCTTAACATAACTAGTGCCTTTTCTAGAAGATTTAGCCTTCATCACCATGATGTGTGTGTGTGTATGTATGTATGTATGTATGCATGCATGCATGCATGTGTGTATGTATGTGTCCGTCTGTCTGTCTGTCTGTCTGTGCTGGTATTATTGTATTCGGCTGTTTTCCCATGTAAGCATAAAATTGTTTTTGCAACGTTTCGGCAAGATCTCACTTGCCATCTTCAGGCTTCGGTCTGTGGTTACGAAGGCGCCACCCTTCCTTAAATCTTGGGGGGGGGGGTGGAGTGCTGACTGTTGCTGTGAGTGGGTTGATTGGTTGTGCAGCATCATGATTGGTAGATTGATGCTGATTGGTCTTATTTGTATGTTTCTGCTTATTTTGAATTTCAATGGCTTGAGTGGAGGGTGGGGCTCGTCTGTTGGTCAGTGCTGGTTTCCAGATGTCTGGTAGGCAGGAGGTGTCATCACATTTGTTCATATTGTTAGGTTGCTTCTCTATTTCGATGGCTTCTCTGATTATCCTCCTGTTTAGCTATGCAACCTTGGAGATCAATTTAGTTCCTTGAAAGTCAATATTATGTCCTGTAGTTTTGCAATGTTGATAAAGAGATGAGGTATTAAGATGATTTATATATATATATATATATATATATATATATATATATATATATATATATATATATATATATATATATATATATATAAAAATATATATATATATATATATATATATATATATATATATATATATATATATATATATATATATATATATATATATATATATATATATATATATATATATGTTTTCTGAGGTTTTCGCGGGTGTTTGTATGTAGGTCTTTGGTTGTTCGGGTTTTCTCCTGCGTAGAATTGGAAGTATCTTCACGACGTTTCGATGAAATCTCATTCATCATCTTCAGGCTGGTGCTTCCGGCTTGGTGCTTCCAGGAGCACCAATATGTGTGTGTGTGTGTGTGTGTGTGTGTGTGTGTGTTAGTTTTATGAGCTTATCAATAAATTAAATTAGAGAGAGACCAGGATAGATCTATTTCGAGCTTATTAGCTCTCATCAGCTGGCCATACCCTTTACTGGATTCGAACCGGGGCTATGTTGCATGCAAGGCGAGAAGCCTCACACTTAAGCCAAACCAGTTCCCCTATTGCATCAGCTTAGACAGGGTATATTACTATAGGTAATTGTTTCACAACAACCTGTTATTATTAGGCCCCAATTAAGGGAGGAGACATACTGTTTCCTTTACTGCCTTTCGGCTCATCACCAGAGACCATCTAGACAGCAAGCCTTGGCTTGCTGTCTAGATGGTCTCTGATGATGAGCTGAAAGGCAGTAAAGGAAACAGTATGTCTCCTCCCTTAATTGGGGCCTAATAATAACAGGTTGTTGTGAAACAATTACACACACACACACATATATATATATATATATATATATATATATATATATATATATATATATATATATATATATATGAGAATATTTTCACAGCTCCTGTTCAAGGGTCCCTTTAAGGGGAGGAGACTTAACGTCATCCCTCTCTGCCCTTCGACTCAACCTAGAGATCATCCAGACAGAGAACCAAATTAGTTTGCTGCTGTGTGAAATTTTTTAGATATGTGTTAGATTTTTAAGGGCTGAAAATAAAGAGACCAGGATGGTTCCTTTCAGGCTTATTAGCCTTCTTCAGCTGGCCATACTCTTTCTACTGGGATTTGAACCGGTGCTTTCCAGCATATGAGGCAAGCCTTTCTATGCCTTGAGCTATCCGGTATTCCTGATACATCAGCCAATTTACAGGACTTATTAATGAGAGAATATTTTCACAGCTCCTTTTCAAGGGTCCCTTTAAGGTGAGGAGACTGAACGTCATCCCTCTCTGCCCTTCGACTCAACCTAGAGATCATCCAGACAGAGAACCAAATTAGTTTTGGTTACTAATTTGGTTATATATACACACACACACACACACACATTTTCTGGTGATCAAAACTGGATTCATCATTCCAAATGCACTCTGACCAGTGTAAAATAAAGTGGAATTTTCCATTGCTCTGATATTGCCCCTCTCTTTATGTAGTTCAAGACTGAATTGGACCCTTTGGCAGCTACAGCACAGTACTGTCTCATATTTGATCTATGATCTACCAGAATACCCATATACATCTCCCAAGTAGTAATACCAAGACAGGTATCAACTACCTTGTACATCTGATTTTCCCCACCTAAATACAAAACTCTATATTCTGAGTGAATGAACCAGAATACCCATATCCATCTCCTTTCTTCATAGTGGCCTCCTTCGTCCTCCCTCATCTTTTGGGAGATTTATTTAAAACTTCTTATTTTCCCTCAAAGGAAGAAAGTTTGCCTCCAGTACAGCAATAAGTTGGTATATGATACAACTGTTGTTGGAGATCTCCTTACCTCTGCATGTCATGTTTTTTCCCTTCCCGGTCCCCAGAAGCACTATATTTTTGGTCTGCAGAGTGCTTCAGGGGGCCAGAGAGAGTGAAAATACAATGTGTGGAGGTCAAAAACTATTTTTTGTCCTGTAAATTTAGGTGCGTCTTATAGTCTGGTGCATCTTATAGTCCAAAAAATATGGTACCTCCAAAAGTAGGTGAAAGCAGAGGAAGCAGTTCACTGGTAGCAGCTGATTAAAAAAAAAGGGGTAGATCAGATGTGATCCATACAGGAAGTGTTATCTGCTGGAGATGGTTGGGTCACTTCTGGACACATTTTTGGTGAAAATGGGATGTGAGGATCACTGCAGAGTGCTTCTGGAGACCTGAGAGGGCAAAAAAGTGACACATGGAGGGTTCGGGAGACCAAAACTACCTGTACTTGGACTATAAGACACACCTAAATTTTCACCGACTTTTAGGCAGAAAAAAAATGTGTTTTATACTCCAAAGAATATGGTATATTTTATCCTGGGCAATCAAGTAATACACAACTTTTGATAAATATTTCAATTACTGCTAAATTATTTCAGTGAAAAATTCCTAAAGAGTGTTAATGATTCCTGACTTGGAATGGAGTGATAAAGTACTAAGTATATCACATTCAATCATAGGTAACATAGTTATTCTAGTAAAGGTTACATGTTTTATTTATGTTTATTGTAAAAATATACCAAATACTCAACTATTTTTTATTCAAAATTACACAGATGACAACCTACTGAATTACCACTGTTTTTTAAAATGTCTTTTTCCAGTTTCTTCACTGAAAGATAAAGTGATTATATTATTAATCAATTAATGTGTCCTTCTTTGGAAAGAATACAGACTGACAGAAACATTATTGAAATATATAAAATATAATTACCTTTTTTATTTTTTCCCCTAGTTTGTTGCTTATGTTCCTTTGATATATTTTTTTTACAATTTATACACTAAAGAAAGCATTTCCACAACTGATGTGCAATTTTACCTGACCAAAACTACTTAATGAGAAACCTCAATGAGAAATATTGTGAGCCTTATGAAAAGTCCCCTGGCTTTCAAGTGAAATTATGTGGCTAAATTAAATTTATTTTATTGAAACTATTTTAAAGTAAAGGGTACCCTTGCACATATTTGCTAGTCGTTCTCAACTCTAGGGGGCGGTGTTCATCTCTGTTTCAAAGCCAAAGAGCCAATGCTGTCGAAAGATGTTTCCGCTGTCATGTGGCTGTCATGACTGAATGCCAAAGGCGCATGGAATGCTGTTACCTTTCCCCCAAAGGTGGTTCCTATTTTTCTACTTGCATTTTTACATGCTTTTGAACTGCTTTGGTTGGCAGAAGCTGGAACAAGTAATGGAAGCTCACTCCATTATGCGGTGCTAGGGATTCGAACCACCGAACTGCTGATCTTTCTGATTGGCGAGCCCAGCATCTTAGCCACTGAGCCACTGCGTCCTTTGAAACTATTTTAACATCTCCTAAAATTCCCACAAAATGAAAACCTCCAAAGTTGAAATTTGTTTGGGAACCACTTTATGAAAATTAAAATATAATGGTTGGAGTATATAGCTAACTAGTAGTGAGAAGCTTTTAAGTGTCAGCCTCATAAGTGGCTTCATTTTTCCAGTTTTTCCTGAATTCTAAGTGAAATGCTAAAGCTATCTGACCACTTAAGATTAAGGATGTATATTTTTACTGAATTGCTTCAAGGAAATGGATCTCACCACCCATCCACACAAAAAAAAGCTTCTCGGTGTTATTGGGATCTGCTGGGAAACTGAATAATATATAGAATCAATTTTAACATTAATGACTTTCAGCTTTGACACCGGAAATATATTTTGCCTGCAACGTCTGTACAGAAAGCAAGTGACCAAGTCAAAAACTGCTACAGATATAATTAGAACTATGAATTATTTCAGAACCTCGGTTCCATTTTTAGCAATCCTTCTATTTTATTTCATGCATTAAAGTCTGGAAAGCACATTTGGAAGATATTGTGGCAGAAGTACAGTTATTATGAAATGATATATGAAGTATTTAAACTCTAGGATAATCTCAGTTTGAAAATTGCAGATAAGTTTAGTTTATTAGTTGTTTGTGGGGGGGAGGTGATAATGGTACTAACATTTTTGGTCATTATGTTATATTTTTAAACTGTATTTTTAAATTTAATTGCCTAAAATTCCAGAATGGTAATATATTCAGTTAAAATAGTTCTTTAATACACTGCTGATCTAGATACATTAGCAGTGCCTAACTTTCCTAATAATATTGAGAATAGTGACATTTGTTTGGGATGATGATTTCGATTTTAAATCTAAAATATTTTATTTTATTTTAAATAAGGAATTAAAAAGTATACATAGAAATAGAGATGATAGAGATATAGATACATACCGTATGCATGTTTTAATGCTGTTGAAGAATATTAAATAATTGAAATATTATCTTAATTTTGAGTAGCATGGTGGCCAAGTAGTGAAAACACTTGCCTCCCACTCAGAAGGTTGAGAGCTCAATCCTAGACAGAGGTAGATGCTTCTCTCCTAGGGGCCAAAGGAAAAAAAAATAGCCACTCAGAACTCTGTGTGGCATCAGGAAAGTCATCTGGCTAGTAAACTCTCAGCCCTAACTCTGCCACAAATTACGGAATTAAAGGTAAAGGTTCCCCTGCACATGTGTGCTAGCCATTTGTGGCTCTAGGGGTGGTGATCATCTCAAAGCCGAAGAGCCAGCACTGTCTGAAGCCATCTCTGTGGTCATGTGGCTGGCATGACTAAATGTGGAAGGCACACAGAACACTGTTACCTTCCCACCAAAGTGGTCCCTATTTTTCTACTTGCATTTTTATGTACTTTCGAACTGCTAGGTTGGCTGAAGCTGGGACAAGTAAAAGGAGCTCACTCTGTTATGCAGCACTAGGGATTCTAACCACCAAACTGCTGACCTTTCTGATCAACAAGCTCAGCATCTTAGCCACTGAGCCACCACGACCCTATTAAGAGATTATTGGGTTGTAAAAAGGGAGCTTATTATCTTCATTATTATCCGTAACTTCTTGTTTTGATTAAAAGTCACCAAGAGAAGATGTACAATGAAATGTAAGGGAATGGTCAATAATGAGGCTGACATCACCTCTATTAGAACAGCAAGGAAAAAGCAGGACTGGCAATCATTGCTTGTAATAAGCAATACCTGGAAGTAGCCCATGGAGTAGGCACGATGACTTTGTTCCCCCAATACTAAAACCAGTAAAAATTGGCCATATGAACCCCCCTGCTCAAGGGCCAGATCAGCATTGTAGTTCTCCTCCATGGGGCGAGGAAGAGAGAGAGATGGGACAGATGCCTCCTGCAGCATTTTGGGACCAAAACAGGCCATGGGGGGAGGTGTACTGTTTTTGGCCTGGGCGTCTTCCTACAACACTTTGCTGGCTAAACAGGTGTATGTGTGGGGACTACGCGTGTCCCCCATGCTGCATTTTGGCTGGCAACGTGTTTCACAAGGCCTTCCAGCCCAACAGACCACACTGTGTACACCCCCATGCCCTATTTATTTTGTATAGACACAGGTAATACAAACATAGCAAAGAAGAACATAAAAAGCCATCTTCCATTACAAATTGCAAATTTTGAAGAATGTGTCAGTTAATCACAAGTTTCTGTCGGCTTCTTCAATAATTTAAACCTGGCTATCTGCAAGACCGCCTCCTGCTACCAAATACCTCCCACCGTCCAGCTCGCTCCCACAGAGAGGGCCTCCTCAGGGTGCCGTCGGCCAGGCAATGTCGGCTGGCGACCCCTAGGGGGAGAGACTTCTCTATGGCAGCCCCCCCCTCTGGAATGACCTACCCCCTGACCTACGGACGATCACCAATCTGCGCCTTTTCTGTCAGGCTTTGAAGACTTATTTATTCCTTGCGGCCGGCCTGGCATAGTTTCTAAATTGGCATAGTTTTAAATGTTATAGTTTTATATGGTTTTTAGTAGGGATTTTAACTAGATTTTAAGACAGGCTCCATTATTTAATGTATTTTTAAAGGATTTCTATGTTTTTATTTGTGTTTTTACTGCTGCCTGTACACCACCCTCAGTCCCGGAAGGGAGAAGGGTGGTATAGAAATTTAAATAATAAAATAAATAAATAAATAAAATAAAAATAATCATCACTTATTTTCCATATCAATTATTACAATTATCATATCTGATCCTTAATTTTACTAATTATTTTAACATCCTTTTTTATGTAAAGTAAAACTATTTAATGGCATTTTATTAATAAAATAAACAAAGAAAGGCACTGTCTCCTTGTTTTTTCTTTAATGTTTCCAGTTATCAGAGAACAATAGCTGTAGACAACTCATGCTTAACCTTGACTTTCATAAGAATCAACCAGCGACCTCCAGAGGCTAGATAATGTAAAGAAACGACCTGACAAGGTTTCACTTTTCACTTTCTAGTATGTCCTTTCCTTTGTTGTTGAAAAAAAAGAAAATTAAACAAAATAAAAAGTATAGTTCTTGTTTAGTTTCAAGAGTACGCAATAAGTCTTCAGGAATAATTATGGAAGTAATCCCAGATTCAATATTGCAGTAGGAAAAAATAGAAAGAAAAGAAAAAGAAGAAGCCAGAAATAGTCCAATCACTTTCAATGGAAACAAGGATAGCCTTCCTCTAGCGTTTCAAACCATCATTTCAGAAAAATATATAGAAAAAGGAAACCTCTCAATTTAGTTAATTCTGCCACTTATTTCATAGTTCAAAGCTTAAAATACAAAAAAATTAAAATCTTTAGCAAAATATTTCAAAGAAAAAGATAGAATACTTTCCTGTTGTTAGACTTTTTCTTTCAAACTGTTCCCTTCCTTCCGGAGCTTTCCCGCCTTATCCACCTGCGGGGGTTGGTGCCTGTTTGCCGTCCTTCAGAAGCTTTTCACCTCGTGTCAAACAGGGGTTTTGCAATACCCCTGTGACCAGCTAGGCTTGCTTCCTAATCGCCGTCCCTCCAGGATGATTTAGGTTCCTATGGAACCAAGGGGACGGCAACAGTTCAACCAGGGTCTCTCAGCATAGAGACCCCGGGTCATGTTGGCATGACATAGCTCTGCCTTCTCCTCCCCCATGCCCCATTTTGGCTGCAGAGACACCGTGGGCCAGTCCTGTGCTATTCCCAGTAATTCATGGCTCAAATTTAGGTACAGTGCAGGCCAGACCTGGGTCCTGGGCCTTGAGTTTGACACCCCTAATGTAGACAGATGCTTCTGTGTCTGGTTCCTGCTGCAGCTCAGATCAAAACAGCCACAGAGAACAAGGACAACTCTTTTGGCCATTTCGGGATGCATCTGATGCATCCCAAAATGGCCAAAAGAGCTGGACAACTTTCAACCTCTAACAGCATCATCAGCCGATGCATACAAAATCATGGCCTCAGCAAAGAGGACATTAAGAGAAGAAGGAAACCACCATTTTAAAACAGCTAAGGGTGGCTTTAAGCTGCCTCCCCTTTGGGCTAGGGATAAGATACATCAATACTATGAGGGCATGCCATTTAAAAATGTTTAATAGAACATGCTTGTGAATTAATATTGAGGGACATAACAAAAAGCCATAAAGAAGACTTCAGAGTTTAGTAACATTTGGGATTACAACAACAAAACAAACAAAAATAATTTTGAACCTTTTTATTGTACTTAGCAGAACTGACTGGGGTTGTTAAATTTAAAAGTAATTAATCTACACTCAATCATCTTGTGGCAGAGGGAAATTCTTTGAAATGTAGTACCCAATAGGATACATTTATTTCGAGAGTAAAACATTTCTGCCAAAGTGCTGCGAATGACATTTGAGAGGCATAAAAATAACAGAATTGGTTTACTAATAAAACAGAAGGGGGGAAAAATCCTAACAGGGAGATCTGACACACTGTGTATCAATCATGCTCCTTTGCTGATGTCTAGAAAATTGAACAAGTAAGATTTTGACAGGCAGAGCATATGTTGTAATTGTTTTTAAGCTTCTGGCTGGGAAACTAGGCAAAGGTTGATCTAGAGAAGCAAAATCAATCTGCAGCTTTCCTTTAAACTGCAAATACTGGCTCCTCTTCAAAGAAATATTTGATGCGATAATGGAGAATATTTGATCCCATATTTTGATGGCAGAACATGTACACATTGCTGCTTGCTTTCATAGGGTAATAGTTCCCTGAAAATCCAAAATGTTATTTTTGTAGGAAAGCCAGATACTTAGAAACAAGAAGTGAATACAATATCATCCTATATACGAGACCGCCTCCTGCCCCATACATCCCTTCGTCTGATCTGCTCCCACAGAGAGGGTCTTCTTCGGGTGCCGTCGGCGGGGCAATGCCAGTTGGCGACACCCAGGGGAAGGGCCTTCTCTGTGGCGGGCCCGGCCCTCTGGAACGACCTACCCCCCGACCTTCACACTATCTCGGACCTCCGCCTCTTCCGCCAACGTCTTAAGACGTATTTATTTCAACAAGCCGGCCTAGGATAGCCCCCCGTTTCTGACTTTTTAAAGAAAAATTTATAATTTGGTAAGGGTTTTAATATTGGGTTTTAACACGGGTTAATTAATTTAATATATTTTTAATTGATGTTTATTGTATTTTGTGTTTTTAAATAATGCCTGTGCGCCGCCCTGGGTCCTAACAAGGAGAAGGGTGGGGTATAAATTTAATAAAATAAAAATAAAAATAAATCCAGCTCATATTCTTAGTCAACACAACTCCCAAAACATGGCATTGTGATCCTGAAGCTAACAAGTATTTCCCTGCTTTGCATTATCTAAGCCATAGTTGACAGTCATTCCTACAACATATGAAAAGCTAAATTTAAAACTATTTATTATTTATAATTTACATTTATTATATTGCACTATATAACCGTCTTCCAGGTAATGATAGAATGATTATATCTATCCTAAATTTATTCCCAGAGATAATCTCGAGGTATTATGTACAAGTGAAAGAAAGATAGAAAATATTACACCTGAATCAATGGAACATGTTATTCATTATTGCTTTCTCTATGCAGGTGCTCGCCAGGAATTATTATTTCCACTCTTTACTAAATATTCTGGTTGTTTTAATTTTATCTCAAGATGTTATTATCAGGTCAATCTGATTTTATGTCCTTTACCACAGTTAAGTACTGTTCTATAGTCTGATTAGTGCTTTGTAGTATAAACTCTAACCCTTCAGTTAAGACTATATTTTAAAATAACTATGTTTCCTTTTATATTAATGAATTGTAAAACGTTGATTTGATTTTTATTTTGTTCATTTTTATGTATGTATACATTTTTTACTGTGATCTCTCTCTTTGTTTACCTTTTTTTTTTTACAAAAGAAGAACCAAATATAACTTTTATTTTACATTTTCCTTTTCAAATGAGCCACATTCTGAATTCCCATTCTCATCAAATTATTAATAATAATCCCATGACCCTCTTTTTCTATTGAACTGAGATCCTCAAACTACAATGTAAAATAAAATAAATTATATGTGTGTGTGTGTGTGTGTGTGTGTGTTTACGTTTGTGCTGATAAATAAATAAACAAGGGAAACTAGTACAGATCTATTTCAAGCTTACTGGGATTTGAACACGGGGCTGTATTACATGTTAGGCAGATGTTTTAGCCACTAAGTTACCAGGTTCTCCTCCTGATCAGCTGAGCCAGGGGAATAAGTATATACTTGTGTCACAACACCCTTGTAAGCCCCAATTAAGGGAGGAAGCAAGCTGCTTTCCTTTTCTGTCTTTCGGCTCATCACAAGAGACCATGCAGACAGAAAGCTATTTGTTTCGTTGCCTTTTGTTTCCATTTGCGTTTATGTTTGTGCTGATAAATAAATAAACAAGGGAGACTAGTATAGATCTATTTCAAGCTATTTAGCTCTCATCAGCTAGTCATACCCTTACTGGGTATTAATTAATACTTTATTAATCTAATAAATCTAATTATAGTCCTCAACTTATGGCAGTTTATTTCTAGACCATTCTAAGTGACAATGACACTGAAAAATATGACTTATGGTCAGTGGTGAAATTCATTTTTTTTTACTATCGGTTCTGTGGGTGTGGCTTGGTGGTCATGGCAGGGGAAGGATACTGCAAAATTCCCATTCCCTCTCCACTCTGGAGCCAGCCACAGGTGGTATGTGCCGGCTATACAAATTACTCGCTACCGGTTCTCCAGAACCTACAATACAATACAATAGCAGAGTTGGAAGGGACCTTGTAAGTCTTCTAGTCCAACCCCCTGCGTGGGCAGGAGCCTTATACCATTTAAGACAAATGACTATCTAACATCTTTTTAAAGACTTGCAGGGTTGGGGCATTCACAACTTCTGGAAGCAAGCTGTTCCAGAGGTTAATTGTTCTAACTGTCAGGAAATTTCTCCTTAGTTGACAGTAGTGAAGATCATATTTGGTTAGCAGAGTGATGGCCTTAGACATGGCGGTCGCGTTTTGAGGCTGGGAGAAGCCCGGGGGGTAGTTTCACCCCCAGGAAGATGTCGCCAGCCCCTACTTACCATCATTGAGGGCTGGCCCGATGAGCCGAACTGCCCGTCGTCGCGCCGAGCCGCCCGAAGCTGAAGGGCGAGCCGTGCGGGCGACGACGGAGAGCAGAGAAGACGGGAGAGGCGACTCGGCCTGTTTGCGGCCTAGAGCGTCCCGACGCGGCCGGAAGGAAGAGAGGTAGGCCGCAAAGCCGGGACGCGGAAGATCGGCCGGCTGCGAGATGGGGCCGGGCCAGGAGAGCTACCATCGGGCCGCACGACCAGTGGCAGGTCGTGCGGTCCTACCCTGGCCTGTGCCCGAAATATCCCCAATCCCGATCGGCTTGTGTTGGCGAGGACTGCTCATAAGGGAGGCTGGAAGAGAAGGCTGGTGAGAGAAGGTGTGGAAGGTGTGGAAGTTTGGAAGGAAGGTGTTGTTGGAGGAGTTGGAGGAAGGAGATGGAGAAGGAAGGAGAAGGCGAAGGAGAAAGAAAGAAAGAAATGGAGAAGGAGAGAGAAGAAGAGGAGGAGAGAGGAGGAGAGAGAAAGAAGGAGAGAGAATGAGAGAGATGGAAGGAGCGATGGACGGAGATCGAGAGAGATGGACGGAGATGGTGATGAGATGGAGATGGGAAGGAGTTGGAGATGGTGGAAATGGAAGAAGGAGAAGGAGAAAATTTGAACATGTATGCTGGTTGAGCAGTCTGGCGTGGAACATCTGCAGCCGCTTTGTGGAATGGTGGACCTGGCCGAGGACGACCCGGGAAGAGCTTTTAACATCTGTAACATCTTGGAGTGAGTGCACGGGACTGGAGGAGGTTGGCTGATAATATCTGGGCCATTAGAGGGCAGTATCTTACATCAGGCCGCATGATGGACTAATTAGCCATGCGGCACTAAATACGAACTAAGCCCCTTTTGGTCGGAAGGACAGATGGATGGGGCCTGTAATGGGACTGGATTCGATCTCCCCATCCATAAGACTCTGGATTCTGACTTTACCCCCCATCCTGAAATATATCCTTGCACTTAGCCACTTTATCTGCTTTTCGGACTTGTGTTTTTTGCCTTCCTGGACTTGGACTGCCTCGGGGGCTTTTATCATGTACTCTAGGCGCGACCTCCTTGGCCTGCGGGAGTCTCCCCTCTCGCAGGCCTGGCCCTCCTGTCTAACACGGGCCCACCTCGATGACGGATTGATTATTCCTGAGAGGTGGGCGAAGCGCAGGTTGAGGGGGTTTTTAGGGAGGTTTTTAATTCGGATTTTAGGGGGTTCCAGGGAGGAGGGGAAAAATAGTCCAGGGAGGGGACAGCAATTGAGGCCGGCGGGCGGAAATAGGGAAACGGAGGAAGGGCAGGGGGGGTCATTTCCTCGGTGGCTTTTTCCATCGATTCGGTCTTGGGGAGGGGCAGGGGCGGAGGGAGACGAAATGGCCATCATCGGTTGGAAGACCGTGGCCGCCGGATTCAGGCGGTCACGTGCTCCAACTCTCCGCTCTCCCATCGCAGACTAGGTGGGCAGGAATCACAGACCCGGGGCCCGAGGCTGATGTTATGCAACGCCAGGTCCGTGGTTCAAAAAGCCCCCCTCATTCGTGACCTTGTGTCAGAGGGGCACCCGGACCTGGTGGGTATAACGGAAACCTGGTTGGGCCACGAAGGGGGTATGCCCCTCGTGGACATGTGCCCACCAGGTTACCGTGCCTTCCATCAGCCAAGGGCCCTAGGGAGGGGTGGGGGGGTGGCGATTATCGTAAAGGAAGGTCTTGAACCGAAGGAGACCACAGTCCCTCAGACAACCGGGTGTGAATCTCTCTGCGTGAGATGGGGCCTAGGGAGGCAGTTGGGCGTGTTAGTTGTATACCTGGCTCCTCGCTATGCAACAACAGCCCTGCCCGAGCTCCTAGAGGTGATAGCCGAGGCGGCAGTTGAGACCCCCAGACTGGTAGTCATGGGGGACTTTAACTTGCCGTCGGCAGGCGAAGCCTCTGGAGCAGCTCGGGAGTTCATGGCCTCCATGACGGCCATGGACCTGACCCAGGTAGTTTTAGGCCCCACTCACGAGGGAGGAAACACACTGGATTTCATCTTTGTCTCGGGACAGTGGAGTTGTGATCTGGGAATAGGGGACCTAGCCATCACTCCCTTGTCATGGACAGATCACGCTCTCCTTCGGCTGGACTTTCCAATCGCTACACCTCACCGCGGGGAGGCGGAACCGGATATTCCTATATGGTTCCGCCCCAGGCTTCTAATGGACCCGGAAAGGTTCCAGAGGGAGCTTGGGCCAATTCCTGTGACCCTGCCCCGCGACTCGACTGAGGACCTAGTGGCCGCATGGTTAAGTGCGGCTGCGGGGGCCTTGGACCGAGTCGCGCCCTTGCGGCCTTTCTTGCGGCGGCGAATCACCCAGGCTCCTTGGTTTACCGAGGAGCTTCGGGGGATGAAACGCCACAAGAGATGCCTAGAGAGCAGATGGAGATCCTCTCGCTCCGAAGCCGACCAAACACTAGTGAGAACCCATATTAGGGCTTACTTAGTGGCGATAAGGGTGGCCAAACGTGAGTATTGTGCCACCCTTATTGCATCCGCAGATAACCGCCCTGCCGCCCTGTTTGGGGTGACCCGCTCCCTCCTTCAACAGAGGCCGCGGGAAGCCCCTATGCAAGGGCGAGCAGAGGAATTTGGGATTTATCTGCAGGAGAAAATCACTCGGATTCGGAATGAGCTACCCTCCATCGACAGTGGTCCTGTGAGACTGTCCGAGACTAGTCTTGAGGTTCCTTCTTGGGAGGAGTTTGACTTTGTTACCACCGAGGATATGGACAGGTTGTCAAGGAAACTTAGGGCGACCACATGTTTATTGGACCCGTGTCCCTCCTGGCTTGTACTGGCATCCTGGGAGACGACACGAGGCTGGCTCCAGGGCATTGTCAACGCATCTTTGAGTGAGGGGTCCTTGCCTGCCGTCTTGAAAGAGGCGGTAGTGAGGCCCCTCCTCAAGAAGCCGTCCCTGGACCCAGCTTTATTAGAGAATTATCGTCCGGTCTCCAACCTTCACTTTTTGGTGAAGGTTGTCGAGAGTGTGGTAGCCCAACAGTTTCCGCGACACCTGGAGGAAGTTGATTACCTAGACCCGCGCCAGTCCGGCTTCCGACCCGGTCACAGCACCGAGACGGCATTGGTCGCGTTGGTTGATGATCTCTGGAGGGCGCGGGATAGAGGTTATTCCTCTATCCTAGTCCTATTAGACCTCTCGGCGGCTTTTGATACCATCGACCATGGTATCCTATTGCACCGACTGGGGGGGTTGGGGTTGGGAGGCACCGTTTTGCGGTGGTTCTCATCCTACCTCTCTGGTCGGTCGCAATATGTGTTGACGGGAGGGCAGAGGTCGACCTCGAGGCCTCTCTTATGTGGGGTTCCTCAGGGGTCGGTCCTCTTGCCCCTCCTTTTCAACACATATATGAAGCCGCTGGGTGAGATCATCCGTGGTTTTGGGGTGGAGTACCATCTGTACGCTGATGACACCCAGCTGTACATATCCACCCCAAACCACCCCAACGATGCCGCCGAAGTGCTGTCCCAGTGTTTGGAGGCCGTACGGATCTGGATGGGTGGTAACAAACTCAAGCTCAACCCTGCCAAGACTGAGTGGCTGTGGTTTCCGGCACCCCGGTTCAGCCAGATTACACCAACTCTGGCCATTGGGGGCGAAACACTGGCCCCCGTGGAGAGGGCGCGCAATTTGGGTGTCCTCCTGGATTCCTGGCTGTCCATGGAGGACCATGTGGCGGCCGTGGCCAGGGGGGCGTTTCATCAGGTACGCCTGATGCGCCAATTGCGGCCCTTACTGGACCGGGCTGCCCTTCGCACAGTCACTCAAGCTCTCGTGACGTCCCGGCTCGACTACTGTAATGCTCTCTACATGGGGCTTCCCTTGAGGTGCACTCGAAAGCTACAGCTAGTCCAAAACGCAGCCGCGCGGGTGATTATGGGAGCCACTAGATGCTCCCACATAACACCGATCCTGCGCGAGCTGCATTGGCTTCCTGTGGTTTTTCGAGTGCGCTTCAAGGTTTTGACAACTATCTTTAAAGCGCTCCATGGCTCGGGGCCTAGTTATATGCGAGACCGCCTCCTGCCCCATACATCCCTTAGACCGATACGCTCCCACAGAGAGGGCCTTCTCAGGGTGCCGTCGGCCGGACAATGCCGACTGGCGACACCCAGGGGAAGAGCCTTCTCTGTGGCGGGCCCAGCCCTTTGGAATGACCTACCCCCTGAATTACGTACCATCACTGACCTCCGCCTCTTCCGCCAATGTCTTAAGACATATTTGTTTCAACAAGCCGGCCTAGCCTAACCTCCCATGGGGACTTTTAGGTAGTTTTAAATTGGGTTTTTAAAATTTGGTTTTAGCGCAGGATAGGTTATTTAATAGTTTTTTAAATTATATTTATTGTATTTTGTATGTTTTTAAATTTTTCTGTGCGCCGCCCTGGGTCCTTCTTGGAGAAGGGCGGGATATAAATTTAAATAAATAAAAAATTAGTTCTTTTTTTTTTTTTTATTGAAATTTTTATACTGTTTTACAATATATCACCCAGTGCTGTACAAAACAAAAGGAAGAGTTGGTTTCAAGTATTCATCTATTATCTTTAGGATCTCCAAAATCCACGTTCCCTCGGTACAGGCGTCGAGACGTCCAAAGTTCCAAGTGCATAGTCCACAAATGGCTTCCAAGTCTTCCAAAAGATATCGTTTTTATAAACCCCCTCTCTAAATTTAATATCGCACGTCATTTTATCATTTAAGGCTAATTTCCACATTTCACAGTACCATTCTTCTATTTTAATATTTACCTCTATTTTCCAATATCTTGCTATTACAATTCTACCCATTATAATCATAATTCTAATCAGTTCTTTCTCATGTTTTGTTAACTCAGGTTCATTAATTATCAATAGCAATATAGTTTCTGATCTCAATATTATTATTCTTTTCATCATTTCACACATCGTAATTTCATTTCACAAAACATTTCACACATCGTAAAAAATTAGTTCTAAGTTGCTTCTCTCCTTGATTAGTTTCCACCCATTGCTTCTTGTCCTGCCCCCAGGTGCCTTGGAGAATAGTTTGGCTCCCTCTTCTTTGTGGCACTCTCTGAGATATCGGAACACTGCTATCATGTCTCCCCTGGTCCTTCTCTTCATCAAACTAGACATACCCAGCTCCTGCAACCGTTCTTCATATGTTTTAGTCTCCAGTTCCCTAATCATCTTGGTTGCTCTTCTCTGCTAACCTGTTATAACCTGTTGAATTTCACCCCCACTTTTCAGAGTTATGACTTTTGCAGCATCCCCATATGGTCATATGGTCAAAATTCAGATGCTGAGTTTGCTGAAGCAAATCACTTCAGTTGATAAACTAGTAACCTGGTTATTAAGTGAATCTGGCTTCCCCATTAGCTTGCTCGTCAGAAGGTTGGAGAAGATGATCATTTTGGGTTAAAGTAAAGATCATAAATATGAACCAGTTGTTCACATTTATGATCTTTGCTTTAAGCCAAAATGATCATCTTCTCCAACCTTCTGACAAGCAAAGCTAATGGGGAAGCCAGATTCACTTAATAACCAGGTTACTGGTTTATCAACTGAAGTGATTCGCTTAACAGCCATCGCAATAAAAGTCAAAAATCAGGACAAAACTCACTTAACAAAGGTTCCACCTTTGGGCTCAATTGGGATCATATGTTGAGGACTGCCAGTATCTGGCTATTATCATGCTTCATCCTTAAAATATATATGAAAATGGAGACAGAAATTGTTAAATAAATGAGAGGAACAAAGAGAAAAAAAGAACTATACATTTTTTTATCTTGGCCAAAAATGACCTGAGAGAGTGGAAAGCTAGAATTAATCTCTGATCAATCCCAGACCAAAAACCATGAGGAAGAAATAAGCAGGTGATTTTTTCTAAACATATTCAACATGAACCCCTAGTCAGGCTGCTCTGTCCTTGCTACATGTTACCCTGTGTGCAGCTTGACATGCAGTTAAACCCACTTATCCTCTAATAAAACATGCCACATGCATAGATCTTGATGTCTTATTAAAGGAACAGGATGGGTGAAACAGGGAAAAGTAGAAATACATGCAGTAAGAACCTAAGTATAAAATAAATGGTGTTGAGTTACTTGTGAGCATCACATTAACAAATACAGATAAATCTAAATATTACCATTGATGATGTGTGTATGGGATGTGGATTTTTGTTCTCAGATCAATGTGTGTCATGGATTAGGCTGGATTCTTCCCCATGTTTCTGTTTCCTCAGACTGCTCAAGGAAATGGAGTCTGGCTTCCCAGAATGCACTTGGTTTTTGGAATGAAGAAGATGGATGTCTTGAAGGGCTGGATCAGTTTACAAACAATAAAGTATTTGGCCTTGGCCGCTAGATGGGGCAAGAGAACAACAGCAGTTTATACACAAATTATATGCTGGGGGGATTGTAATAATAATAATAATCTTCATTGTCATTGTAATAAAATTACAATGAAATTGGTTTGAGCGTTATGCTAACATTTGCATCAGGTGGAATATAGACAGCAGTGATAACTATAATAGAAATCTCGCTAGGTAAATAAAATGGCCGACAAATGACAGTTGAGAATTCCACGTCTGCAGAACAGTGTGTATAAGCAACTCTACTGTTAGTACACCAGTTATTATGTGTGTAAATACACAGTCCTCCACCTTTGCTTTTACCAGAGTTGTTGTTTTTGTCAAAGTGGTGTGTGGTGCAGTTAGTTAGCTCCACAGACGCATCCGGTACAAGTGGATGAAGCCAGGTCTCTCTGATGATCATCACACAGCAGTCACAAATGAGCTTATTCACTGCCATCCTTAATGTCCTCGACTTGCGACCAGTCTTAGGTCCTTGACTTTCAACCAGCCACAAGTCCTCGACTTACGAATGACAGCCTGGTTACTAAAGGCTCACGCCTATTGGTTAAGATGCACTTGGCTGGAAGCAGGCTTTTTGTTCTATTCCTATTGGCCACTCTGTTTGACAGCTCGGGTATAAATAGCTGTCAAGCAGAATGGGGTGCTGAAGTTGTTAACTTACTGTTGATTGCTGTTCTGTTGTAACAAAGTTGGCTAAAGTACTCTTTCCAGCCCAGTCTGCAGTAAGGATGACAGAGGCACTACCTTGATTTGGTTGTGGGATTTGTATACTCTGAGGAAGATGAGAGCTATGCTAGACGTTCAATTATACTAGATAAGTCTCATCAGAAGAGTCAGACAAAAAGTGTCCCTCCCATAAAAAAAACACGGACGTAAATTCCAGAAACCCATATCGGCTTAGTTGTCAGTCAGGTCAACAAGGACCATGCTAGATTATTATGTTTTTGCATAGCATAGTGAACAGATTGCTATAGCTTTATTCTAAAAGCTTTCTGGCTTTTTAAGCTTTAGAAAAGCAAATAGCTTTCTTAGTTTTCCATACATATTTCCTCTTTTATAGAAACATGCGCACATAATATCTTTAAATTATGTCAGAATGCTATTATTTCTTTGTCATACTGAGAGCCACAATAATTTATTTTAATGATGTCACTTAAAGCAAGATTTAAATATAATTATACTTCATTATTGTTGCAATTAACATGTCAAACGGTTGTAAAGCTAAGAGCTTAAATGTCCAAAGCTGTATTACAGTGTTGGTTTGTCAAATTACTTTTGTGCCTACCAGTTTTAGTCTATGATCAGTGACTTTCTCAGTTGTATTTAGGGAACATTCACATGCACATATTGTCTAATGGAGTCAGGAATGGGAAGAACATTATAAATACACTTTGGAAAGATTCTCTGAGCTCTCTCTGAGAATCTAAAGTGACATTTTTGGTAATGAAAGAATTCAGAAATCCAAATTATGCATTTATAGTTTGAGCATTGAAAGGTTCCCCTCGCATGTGCTAGTCATTCCCGACTCTAGGGGGCGGTGCTCACCTCAGTTTCAAAGCTGAAGAGCCAGTTCTGTCCGAAGACATCTCCATGGTCATGTGGCCGGCAAAGGCGCACAGAACGCTGTTACCTTCCCACCAAAGGTGGTTCCTCTTTTCTACTTGCATTTTTATATGCTTTCGAACTGCTAGGTTGGCAGAAGCTGGGTCAAGTAACTAAGGGATTCGAACCACTGAACTGCTGACATTTCTGATTGACAAGCTTAGCGTCTTAGCCACTGAGCCACCACGTCCCTTATTGCCTAATTAGATAAGGTTATTACTTAATAAGAATCTCAATTTAAAGAAAAAATTGGCAGAAAGAAAAAATAAATAGATTATTACCAATTGATCCATAGATACAATGTAATATGTTGCTTTGATGAGAATAGTTTTCACCTCTCAAAAACTGAGTCTTTTAATTGGAAACATTTCATGTTATGCAGGTCCTTGACTTGTGACTACAATTGAGACGGAAATTCCTGTTGGTAAACAAGACAGTTTATTTTTGCCACAATTGTTAAGTGAACCAGTCCAGTTGTTAAGTAAACCATGCAGTCATTAAATGAATCTGGCTTTCCACTTTGACTTTGCTTGTCAGAAGTCATCTGGGAAGGTTACAAATGGCAATCATATGACCCTGGAACAGTGCAGCTGTCATACATGCATGTCAGCAATTTTGATCATGTGACCATGGGGATGCTACCATGGTCGTAAGTGTGAAAATGCATCATAACAAACTTTTTCAGTGCTGTTGAATTGAAATTGAATGGTCACTAAAGGAATGGTTGTAAGGTTGTAAGTTGTAAGTCAAGGACTAAATCCTTCCCTCTGCAGCTACAGTTTAATCTTCTGCCTCCAGCACATGGCCATGATCACTTAGGACAGGGGTCTGCAAAGTTGGCTCTTTTAAGACTGGTGGACTTCAACTCCCAGAATTCCCCAGCCAGCATGGCTGGCTGGGGAATTCTGGGAGTTGAAGTCCACCAGTCTTAAAAGAGCCAACTTTGCAGACCCCTGACTTAGGAAAAGGGCATTACTTTCATACTTCATGTTCTAATAGACTATGTAGTGGCAAAACCTAAAGTAACCATGAAGAAGTTTGAACATGCAACATAAAAAAATTAATAGGTAGGAAAAATAGCAAAGAGTGTACAGCGGGATTCCAACAAAGCACTGGCAGCTTGCTGGCCAGCCCTCAGCAAAAGCAGATCCATAACGTATAGCCCTTTGGCCTGCTACATTTCAAAGACAAAGAAAAAGGCAGAAGTAGTGGAGATCACAGCATGACGTTAGAATGTTTTTGATAAACCCATAGGTGGCCTTCTTATTATTAATCCCTTCCTACTAGATCAGCATGGCAACTGTATTATTTTTGAGATATCATCAGTGAATATAAACAATGTGGTGTACATGGCCACAGGTTCCTGACTGATTCTTCTCTCTGTCGCCCCTCAGGGACAATTTCACTTCCTGTCAATATTTTCTTACAAGGTTACTTTAAGCAAGTAGCATACATGAAAGGGGGAAACATCTCATAGGTTTGGTAGCGAATGTAATTCACATGTGGAGGGGTATCATTTAGTACCACTACTGTTAGAGACACTGTATATGTATATCATTGTAGGACTGTGTACGTGAGAAAGAGGGAGCATGAAGGCAGACAAACATGAGTCACAATGCAAAGGAACAGTCTGAAGCAGGGGTGAAATTCAGCAGGTTCTGACAGTTCTGGGCAACCAGTAGCAGAAATTTTGAGTAGTTCGGAGAACCGGAAAATACCACCTGTGGCTGGCCCCAGGAGTGGGGAGAGAATGAGGATTTTGCAGTATCCTTCCCCTGCCACTCTTACCAAGCCATCCCCACAGAACCAGTAGTAAAAAAAAAATTTGAATTTCACCACTGATCTATCTTTCTTTCTTTCTTTCTTTCTTTCTTTCTTTCTTTCTTTCTTTCTTTCTTTCTTTCTTTCTTTCTTTCTTTCTCTATTTATTTATTTATTTATTTATTTATTTATTTATTTATTTATTTATTTATTTATTTATTTATTTATTTATTTAAATTTATACCCCGCCCTTCTCCAAAATGGACCCAGGGCGGCGCACAGGAATGTTAAAATACATACAAAAACATAAAAAATTTAAAAAACTTATTTGATGAAGATCCTGCGCTAAAACCAAATTAAAATCCCCAAAATTTAAAACTATCTAAAAGTCATAATGGAGGTTACATTAGGCCGGCTAGATGGAACAAATGTGTTTTTAGGCACTTGCGGAAGAGGCGGAGGTCAGAGATGGTGCGAAGTTCAGGGGGTAAGTCGTTCCAAAGGGCTGGGCCCACCACAGAGAAGGCCCTTCCCCTGGGTGTCACCAGTCGGCATTGTCTGGCCGACGGCACCCTGAGAAGGCCCTCTCTGTGGGAGCGTATCGGTCTTAGGTATGTATGCGGCAGGAGACGGTCTCGCATCTGAAATCTAAGTCCACCAAAGGTGAAATATAATAATTTGATCTGGCCAGAGAAGGGAAGACCTTCAGCCCATTATTCTGTGATACTGTTGAATGGGACTGAAGTCTATTAAGACTTACTGTATGACCCACTGAAAATCTTTGAAAGTCTACCGTGTCCCATCATCTTTGCAAACCTTTCAACCATTCCAAAAGCAGTTTAAATCTTTATTTGAACCTGACCCCAATAACTCTATAATTTCTACTTCCGGTTGCCATGTTGAATGCTGATGGAGATAATCTTATAATGCTAAAAACAACAACAACAACAGCTCTTGCAAGTTACTTTTGCAGCCTGTCCAGAAATAGCCGGGATATGTTGTGAATCAATCATACAGTAAAAGATGGACTGAACTAATGGATCTTTTGCTTTGAATTATGAATGACACCTGTGAGTTCCAATGCAAATCTTCAAGTGATAGCTCTCTTAATTACAATATTGAAGTTCTGCCATTACCTTTGCATGATGAACTGCCTTGACCACTACTTTGATCTGTGGTTTTATGTGCCATGCCTTTCAGGAGTGTGAAAATGAGAAATCATTATTGGAAGTAATTTCAGGGCTTGAAAAATTTCTTAACAGCATCAAATGATTCCCAAGACACTCCTGTTCTCGGTAAGAGACAAACTGCCTTAAAAATTGAAAGGATGTTTTACATCATTCTGAATATGGACCCGATTATGTGGGTTCAGGTAAAAGAATGCTGTGGTTGCACTGGATTCCTGCACAAAAGAGCTCAATTTATTTTCCTATGCCACAGAAGTACTCACTGGAGAAGAGCCTAATGCTGGGAAAGATTGAGGGCAAAAGAAGAAAGGAACGACCGAGAATGAGGTGGCTGGATGGAATCACTGAAGCAGTAGGCATGAGCTTAAATGGACTCCAGAGTATGGTAGAGGACAGGAAGGCCTGGAGGAATGTTGTCCACGGGGTCGCAATGGGTCAGACACAACCACAACTAACAACAACAAATGCCACATTTGACACAAAGCTTTACCATCCACTTTTTTTACATTGCTATCATAGAATGGCTGCCTGGATGACTTTCACATTGATGGATTTCACCATGCGAGCAATTACAACACACTCAACCAGGGAGATGATTTCCACCATTCTCTGTATTCATCTAACCTCTAAACCACACTGCAATTACATTCATTTTTTAAATTGTATAATATACATCTCAGATAATACAATACAATAGCAGAGTTGGAAGGGACCTTGTAGGTCTTCTAGTCCAACCCCCTGCATGGGCAGGAACCTTATACCATTTCAGACAAATGGCTATCCAACATCCAACAGATAAATGTGTTTCATTTTAAAAAGTTCTCTTTTTGTCTTAAGTACAACTCCAATAGGACTCTAAAGCATAGCGGACATCAAGGGAAACATGTAATGACTAAATGCTTGAAAATGACAATAATTTTATCTACAAGGTTTTTGGTTTTTACTAGTGTTAAATAGTGCATTGGCATGTTTCATTTCATTGCTCACATTGGTATATTTGAACAATTAAACTGAGAGCTGATTAACACTTAATTTACTGAGAAACAATCTCCTGAATCCAAAGTTTGTACATCTTAGTTAATGGTATTAAAATCTATCCAAAATAATTTTATTTTACCCTAAAAAGAATCCAGATGTTTATTTATTAATATACTAAGATATCAGTCTTTTTGGTGATATAGCAACAATAGCACTTAGGCTTACATATCACTTTACAGTATTTTGCAGCCCACTCTAAGTGGTTTACAAAATCAGCATATTGACCCCAACAATCTGGGTGTTCATTTTACCCACTTCAGAAAGATGGAAGACTGAGTCAACGTTGAGCCTGGTGAGATTTCAACTGCCAAATTGCAGGCAACTGGCAGTCAGCAGAAGTAGCCTGCAGGCAACTGGCAGTAAGCAGAAGTAGCTTGCACTCTAACCACTGCACCATCATGGCTCTACTGCACCATCATGAATTATATTGGAAATAAAATATAATGTAAATAATTATTTATTTAACTAGTCAATTAACTAGCTGTCTCAATCACTGTAGTGACTTGAAGAATAAAATGCAGCTTACAAATATCAGCTGCAAGTTTACAAACTGGTTTTGGGCAGAATCTGGAATGATACAACAATTTGACATGACAAGAACAGTGTAGATCTGAAATCTGTAATTTCGCTATTCAGACTGCTCTCTTACAGTCCAAGTTTATTGTTTTATACTAAGTTCAGTCTCAAGACTTTCAATTTATACTGTAGCTACAGTACATTGTGAATACAGATAAAGATCCTGTCACTTGTCCATCACATAGATGAAATGATGGACAAATTGTAAGAAAATATACAGAATGAACTGATAAAAAAGAATTGTGATTTCACTAGGGTAGACAGCTATTTTACCTACAACTATATCCTAAAATACAGGTTCCCAAACGTTTGACACTAGCATATCCCTCTAGAACGCCAAAGTTCAACGTTGCTTTAAGGCTTGCTTAATTTTGGGAGGATTGAGGATATAAAATGATGTGTTGCAGATTGATCACAATTGTATTATACATGGCAATTTATGCTACATAGAATAGATTAAAGGGTCTGAGTTTCATGCAGTTACAGAAGCAGTGGAGGCTGAACAATCAGCAATTAATAGTGTATTTTTTCTGACACTATAAAATAAATGTGATTAGGAAAAATACATGATTTTTATTTCACTTGAAGATACATTAGTTGGAAAAACTGAAATATTTAATTATAACAATACATAAATATATAACTATAACCATAAATATAATGATGTATCTATTTATCTATATATCTATACTGTATATACAGTACTATGCATATGTTTGTGTGTGTACACACACATTTTTCATATATACAGTATATCTGCATATAAGATAAGCCAATTTTTAAAAATATATTTTTTGCTTACAAAGGCATTGGAACACAATTAATATATCATCACCATTGTTTAGAGGTTTGATCCTTTATCTCAAGTTCTAAATGATAATTTTAGGTCTAGTTATAAGATCTAAAGGTTTACTAATGAAAAACTTTTAATTGTGGCACCTAGCAGCTGTCAGCAAGAAGAGACGATAAAACGATACCTAGAAGATTTGCACTTCTATTTGTTCTGGAAGTGCAAACCAATTGAATTTTAAGGTTGGCAGAGCTTCTAATCTACTCTTCAAATCTCATACTACTTCGGTTGGTAGCTCTTTCACTCAATTACTCAAACTTCTTTCCAAGCAAATTGCATTGACTGTGGATTCATTTGTTTTGTTCCTTTGCCAAAAAAAAAAGAAAGAAAACAAACAAGAGCTGTTTGGGAGCAAAGCACTTCATTTCGGATGGTTTGTATCAGATGTTCAGCACCGCAGCTTCCAGTATCTGGCTGCTACTTTCTGATGTGATTTTTTTTTAAACCTCCTTTTTTCTTGGGTGGCTGCATAGATAATTCAATTTTTTACTCAGTTATATTTCACACTGCTGGTCACTTTAACCTGTTTTCTGTTGTAACCCCTATTAACAAAATGCCTGATTGATTTAAAAAAGAGACTACTTCGAGAACTGCTTGTGGAAAAATTGGAAAACATCAAACAATTTTTAATGGTGCCAGGTACTATGGAAAGTCCCAGTTGCCTCTTGAAAAAACACCTTCGGGACAACCATGACCTCGATGACTGAGAATCTCCATTGGCATTTAGCTCTGCACTTTGGAATGAACAGCCTTCAAATGAACAGATTTTCAGAAAAAATGGCAGACTACAGGAATCATTTGTTCTTTGGTTTGAGGTGCAGACAACACAGACTCATCCCCCAATAGTCTTGGCCTGTATTCAACAGTGAAGGGACAAAGGGAAGAAAACATCTTGCAGAAAGCACAGCTCCACAACAAAGTCCTTTCAGCAGTTCCAAGAAAGCTGCAAACCCATTTGCACCACTCAGGTGTCCCTGATGACACTGGCAAACTTCCAGGTGGCCCCAATGACTTGCTAAAAGAATACAAATGGCCAGCTGTCTCCAAGGCATATAACCCATTCCATTCCTCACCATCCAATCAGAGCTGAAGAAGCTTTCATGGATGGGAAGCGAAACATCTTCAAAGAAAAAGCAAGTCCAGTTTCCTCCTGAAAAAGCATTTCTAAGATAATAAGGAGAATATAAGGTTGACTCAGCCTTTCATCCTTCCGAGGTCAGTAAAATGGGGACTCACATTGTTGGGGGCAATAAGTTGACTCTATAAAACCACTTAGAGAGGGATGTAAAGCACTGTAAAGTGATATATGTCTACGCTATTATAGCTATTGCTGTTGCTATTTAAAAACATAATGGAGATATTTTAGTTCCACACAAGAAAACAATTTATTTTTGTTAATATAGTACATTAATGCCGTTTTCTTTTCTTTTTGAGTATCCTTGCTTCGTATGACCCATATTGATTTCATATCCTTTAACCCCTTTCTTTCATCTTTTTTGAGCTAAGAGCATGAAAGACAATGAAACACAATATGAATAGCAATCCAAAGCAAGACAACTTGTTTTGTCAAAGTTAGCTTGCATAGTTGATCCAAGAGTAAATGTCTTATTCTTTATTCTGCTGATAAAGGAATTATTTATTTTGCCTGTAAGGGAAAAACATATATAATGGGTGAAAAAAGTTTTATAAGATGACAATAAGGGGAAAAAAGAACAACAATGGGTGGTTCTTTCTGCCATAACAATATGCTATGTTTTATTCTTAGAAAAAGCAATGTAGAAATGTGTAAGAATAGAATGCAATTCTGAACCATTCCAATTTTAGATGTAAACTATACTATACCATCTCAATTGGAGTTCACCAATATTCAGGTGTGTAACATATCTCATGTTCTAAAATTCACTTTCCTAAATTGTCCATTATTGTATAAATTCTGAATATGTAAAAATGACACAGCCCTTTCCTCCCTTGCTCAATAAAAACAAGCATTCATACACAGCTGGGATTATTTCAAAGGGTTTCCAGGTTATAGCAGTGTTCCAATATTTAAGGGGCTGTCAGAGAGAGGAGGGGAATAAAGGATGGAAACTGATTAAGAAGAGATTCAAGCTAGAAATATGGAGAAATTTTCTGACACTAAGAACAATAAACTAAAGGAACAGCTTGCCTTTAGAAGTTGTGGAAGCTTCATCAGTGGAAGCTTTCAAGAAGAGACTGGACAGCTATCTATCAGAAATGGTATAGGGTCTCCTGCTTGAACAGGAGGTTGGACTAGATGACCTACAAGATCCCTTCCAACTCTGTTATATTATAATTACACCTCAGACATTTCAGCAAACTTATTTATTTACTTATTTATTAGACATGGAATGATTTTTTTCAGTAAAGTGTAATATATACATTAATAATGTATCTGTTAATTCTCTAATTCTTCTGGGAAGTTTTAAATCAATATCACCTGGCATACTATTTTATTTTCCTGGAACTGGGAATAACTTTAATCTGGTGTTCATTATTTGCATTATTTTTGCATGAACTACTTCCATGTAGAGTTGCCTGCTGCTGTTTGTAGAGAAGTACCACAAAGAATCCAGCAGTATCACATCTGGTCATTATCTTTTTGTTTGAGGTAGACAGATGACTGCAGTTGTATTGTCCAAGCAAATTTTTTCCACACTTGCCCATAATAATTGCAATACACAGCTGTGCAGGCAGATTCTTAATAGGCCTTACATAATGACAATCCAAAGCTATTAAGATCAGTTCAGAGCAGATTTCCTATTACTGAATATATACCAAGGTTATATCTCTTACGTCTTTGGGAATGGCTCCTGGCAGATGTGCATAGCATCTTCCTGAGCCTGATTTTTACTACATTTCATTTTTTATTTTTATTTTATTAAAATTTTTATAATATTTTACAATATTCCACCCAGTGCTGTACAAAACAAAAGGAAGAGTTGGTTCCAAGTATCTTCTATTGTCTTTAAGATCTCCAAAATCCACGTTCTCTAGGTACAGGCGTCGAGGCATCCAAAGTTCCAAGTGCAAAGTCCACAAATGGCTTCCAAATCTTCCAAAAAGTATCTTTTTTATAAGCCCCCTCTCTAAATTTAATATCACACGTCATTTTATCATTTAAGGCTAATTTCCACATTTCACAATACCATTCTTCTATTTTAATATTTACCTCTATTTTCCAATATCTTGCTATTACAATTCTACCCATTATAATCATAATTCTAATCAATTCTTTCTCATGTTTTGTTAACTCAGGTTCATTAATTATCAATAGCAATATAGTTTCTGATCTCAATATTATTATTCTTTTCATCATTTCACACATCGTTTTTTCTAATTGCTGCCAAAACTTTTTAATTTTCACACATTTATACCACATATGTTCATAAGTTCCCACTTCTATATTACATCTCCAACCTTTATCACTCATTTTTTTATCTATCAATGATAATCTTAATGGGGTCCAATACCATTTCCAAACAACCTTAAAATTATGCTCTTTAATCCTTATAGACAAAGTCCTCATGATTCGACTCTTCCAGTTCTCATTCCAATCCAAATCCAATATTTTAATCTTAAGGTCTTCCTCCCAATTCCTTTTCATTACCATTTGTGGATTTCCATCAAAGTTTATAATCTTATATATCTTACTAACGAGTCCTTTTAACCCAATTTCATCCTTAATGATTGGAGATACTAAACTTTCAAATTTAGTTTTAATTCTATCTATTTTACATATTCCCTTTACTTTCATGGTCCATTTTTCTACCTGTATTTTTTCGAACCAATTCAGCTCCAATTTTTGAATTACTTTTTTTTTTCTACTCTCAATTCCTAGAGCTCTTAACCAATTTACTATATTTCCTATATTTTCATCCTCGATTACTTTATCCCGACTTATATTATTTTTAATCGGCCAGCTTTCAGTTGTCTTCCCCAAGAAGGCTATATCCGGGATCAATTTTTTAACAAATTTATTCCAAATTAGTAAAAATAAATTTATTTTTACTACATTTCAGGAAGAAATTCTCAGTACTCGTTTTTTATAATTTCCCATCATATAACATTGTTATGCTATATTTCTAGCACCAAGCTAGGTAACAGCATAATCCTCATTGTTAGCCAAAATAGTTTCATAAATCATAACTGAAAGAGTTAAGATGTACAGAGATGGATGAGCAGGAATAATTGTCAAATTCCTAAAAGGGATATAAGACAAATCAAATTAGTGAAAACAACCAAATAGGGGAACCAAATAGGTTCCTCTGGATGTATATCTGGATACAATAATATTCTGCAGCTCCACTACACCAATGAAACCAAGATCTGAGCTTAGACGAGCAGAAATTTTGGCACATCACTATATCTCGGTTAATGATAGGGAAAATTTCCAAACAATTGTACTTCCCAAACTATATTATCAAGAATTCATTTAAAATATATATTTAGTATATTTGCTCTTCACCCTACCCCACAGTGTTGTGAACAGAACAACAAAATGCAAAGGCAACTATTTAAGGGAACTATTACAAGTATGAATGTATGTTTGTGTACATGCATTTATGTCATAGTAGCATGAAATAATATTGTCCAATAAAGAAAATGTTTTGCAAAAATATGCACATTAGGAAGAAGGTACAGAAAAATATTTATAGTAGAAAAAACATTTTATATAAACTTTTTTTTTTAAGAAGCAAGAGTAGATAAAGAGACACTAGATGAAACTAATCCAAGTTTAGAATACAACTTGACCCAACATGACTGGTGGTGAGTTGCTAACAAGTTTACTACTAGTTTGCTCGTGCTCATACACATGCTTGTGCGTACACACAACATTTCTGCACATGTGCAGGAATGTCCTGACAGGTGGGCAGAGATTCCCATCGCTGCCATTACCAGTTTGTCTGAACTGGGAACACCTACCTCTGAATATGACAGATTAACAATCACTGTAAGAATGCAGATCTAACTTTTAAGAGCATTTTTTGAAAAACTAAATCATAGCAATCCACTCTGCAAAAAAATATATCCTGCAGACCAGTATTGATCTTATTTTGTCACAAATTATTGAATTAGAGATGGTAAAACCATTCTTCTTGCCACTGTTGTCTAACATCAAGAAGATGTTGAATAACTATTTGGTGGTGTAGGGTTTCCTATCTAAGCAGGAGGTTGAACTTTCTATTCTATTCTATTCTATTCTATTCTATTCTATTCTATTCTATTCTATGGAAAATGAAATGATATAAAAATTCCAAAGAATTTGGGAAACATGCAAACATTCAAAACATTCTTTCTGTCAAATTGCATTGACAAATTCCACGTGTGTTTAAAATTCATCAGCTACACTTGAGCTATTCTATTCTCAATCTTCTAATCTGTTATTAATAGCCAGTATTCTGTGTAACAGCTGTTCCAAAGTGTGAGAGTACAGTCTACAAATAAAGAAGTCAGGGTAGATCCAGTTTAATTGGCCAGTTGTGATGCAGATTTAGAATCCAGAAAATGTCTTTTCCTTTTTCAAAAATGTAAACTATGTAGAATACGCTTCAGAATAGAACAAAATATTGAAGGAGTCTGCACTTATCTTTTTGCTTTGACTTGCATAGCTTTTTAAAAGCAAAATAAGCTTAACAGTGACTTTTTTTTTAAAAGAGAGTTTTCTTGAAGTGGACATGAAAGCAAGGATTGCAGCTTCAGAATTTTTTTCAGAACTGATATTGATTTTTCAAGAGATTATAATATTATATATTAAAAATGGAGGAATAAATTAGCATCTGAAAGCCAATTACACTGTCACAGACTGGATTTATATAAAGCTGTACAACAATGTAATAGGATTAAATTAAGGTTATGTGATTTCTATTTATGTGCAGAAGGCTAGGGAAACTTTTAAATCAGAAACGTGTGTCTCTCTTATCACAGTTGCACGTGGAATGAAGCAGGTTGATCTTCATTTAACCTTGCTTAATCCTTCTCTCACTTTCTTTCTTGTTCCAACATAACTTCAGTATAACATCTGCACTGATTTTTATTCAGAAATTATTCTGACTGATCATCATTTTGTCTCATTAGGTTTCATTTTAAATTGATTACTTTCAAGGAAATCCACTAAAAACTCAGAATTTTCATGTTAATATTTCTGTCTGTCTGTCTGTCTGTCTGTCTGTCTGTCTGTCTGTCTATCTATCTATCTATCTATCTATCTATCTATCTATCTATCTATCTATCTATCTATCTAATCTATCTAATCTTATCTTTTGAGAGTAGAAAGGAATTGGTGCCCATTTACTGTAAATAGATTCAGTTTAATTCTAATAAATGATTTAATTTAATATTTACAAGCAACTATGTATAATTTCATTCAATATTTAATAGTTACACTTCTTTACTTTCTCCTCTATGACCAGAAATATACATTTTTTTCTCATAGATTTGACTTTATTCTCAAAACAAAACATTGAAAGATTAAAATAAAATTTCCATAGCTTTTTTGACAAGAGGCAATGAAGGTCATTTTTAAGTGCCTTATTTGATGCAAAAGATAGCACAGATATTAACTATGAAGTGCTGCCATTACAAGAAGGTGAGGACAAATGAAAATTTTATCTTGTACATTCCATATGAAGAATGAAGTGAAAACAGGTTGTCCTTTGTCATTTCCAGCTGCCATGGGTCCTAAGGAAAAATATAGGTGTCACAGTTCCAAGTAATACACCCATAACAAACAACTCCAAGGCAGGTAGATTGCTCAAATAACAGTTTTATTGGATATATCATATTGGCACAGCCTGGTGAAAACTGACTCTGAATGTTCCCATGCTTTTCACCTAATTAAAATTAAAAGTTTTCTCCCTTCCACAAACAATCAGTCACATGGTCCAATCAAGGTGTCCTCTGGTTGCCTGGTATCTTCACTCCTCCTCTCTCAGTCCACCATGGTTCCCAGGAGAATGTATTTTGTTTTGGCTACAAACCCCAGCTATCTCTATCCCCTGCTCACTATCCCTCAGCTCCATTGTGCTGAAGCTTCAAAATGACCTCAGTTAGGTCAGCTTCAGGGTTGACAACAGGTGCTTTAAAGAGTTACCAGAATGTGTTGTATGATCCTCTCCTAAACTATAACCCATGCTTTCATAACCTGTCTCTACTATAGAAAAATCCAAAATTAGCTATTTATGTAAGTCAAGATGCCCCACTGGAAATGTAAAGGATGTTACAGGAGTGGGTGGATTGTTAATATTTTTGGAATATGCTGTGAAAAGGTTTATACAGCATTGTGAACATCTTGATCTGAGCCTGGAAGGGAATCAGAACCAAGCAGATTTGGTTCAAAATATACTTTGGGACTTAAGAAATATTATTCTAGAAACTATTATTTCTATGAATCAAGGGACAACAAGGCAAATACTGTGTATGCCTTAGTTAGGTAGTGGTCACTTACCTAGCTGCACTTACAACATGCTGCATATTTCTGGCTTCGACACACTAGCTGTTGTGGCCCACTGGTGGCCAGCAGAGCTGGCAGCAGAGTCGGATAGTGAGGAGGTTGGGGAAGAAGATGGGCTAGTTATGAGGGCTGAGGAAAACTCAGATGAGGGCTCTGCATCAGAGGCAGAGAGGGAAGACAGTAGCGAGGCAGAGGAACAGCTGGATCCTGTACCCAGGGTGTGCATGCGTAGAGCTACCAGAGGACAAGAACAACTAAGGAAACAGGATTGACTTAAGAGTAAAGCCATACCTTGGAGGTGATTGTCCACTCCCATAGGAAACAAAAGAGGAGTGAACAGGGAATGGGCTTTTGCAGGGAACCATTCATTCAGTTGTGTCAAGAGTGGAAAGCTCTGTTTTTTATTATAAGAAACTCTGTGCCTAGTTTGGCCTTGCCCAGCATTTGGAAACTAGTTATTTGGCAGTTCACCAAATGTGATCAGGTTCGTATTTGATCACATTCCTCTGAAAGACTGTTTGCTAAGCCTTGTGGACTGTGAATGAAAGGAATTCACAGTCATGTAAATAAAAGAGGTTTGGCCAGGACCAAGACTTCTTGCAGTTTAAGGAAGCCTGGGTCAGAACACTTGCACCATGCATCCCCAACCTTGCCATACTTGCACCACACTACCATAGCCCCCTCCTCTACCCAGCTCATTCCATAGCACATTCATATCTACTGACTGCTTGTGAGCCTTCTAAGAACAGGTTTGTAATTATTGGGATTTACAACTTCCTGTCATGTTTTCCATTAATTTTGGATGGAAACTACCAGGAAGTCACAAGTCTTGGTCTTAGGAGGTCCTTGTTTAATAGCAACAATGAGGGCTTTATGGATCGCTGTCACTAAGTGATGTGGTCATGTGACATTTCACTATACAATTGCATTGCTTATTGATGATTCCTATTACCATGTTAAGGGAGGCCTACTTATTACCAGTAGCCCTGGAATAAGTTCTAAAGCCTATTTTCACAAGGGACAAAAGAACCTTGGGAGATCAATGCTGAATTCAAAGCCACTAGTGATGACAGGATAAACCAACTATTGAACCAGAAAACATAATAAGGAGCATCTCTACGTGTTTTGTTGTACTTAAAAATAAAAGAAAGCATGTAATAAACAGAGTGATTGCACAATGTATGCAGTTGAGATAGAGATAGAAAAAGATAAGGTAGGATGGCAAAGGAACAGAAATAATGCAGTGGTACTGAAGAAAATTAAGAGGAAGAAGAAATTGGATTCTTAGCCAGCTTGTTTTATTTGCTGTAAACTTTTTAATTGTTGAACATATTTATTGCAAATGTTTTATTGCTGCTTTATGGTTTGTTAAGGATATAATCTGCTGCTTTTTTTGTTTTGCAATATAATTGATTGTATTCCAGCACAAAATCTTGATAGACTATAGTGTGATATATAAATGGTGTAAATAAATAAAAAGCACCAGACAATCACATGTATATCTAAGTGAATGTATTTGAAGCCAAACTAAAAATCTAAAGGTAGGTGTAATTATTCCTGTTAATATATACTTAAAACACAAACAATTGTAGCATGGTAAAATAGCACATACCTGGGCTGCAAGTATAGAAAATAGAGCAAAGGGAGGTAGATCCATTTATTTTTGTTGCAGTGATTTTAAGTTTCTTCACCATATTATCTTTGTCTGCTTTGCCATTTCAAAGCTTTTGTGCAGATATGAAATTTCTGGACCAAATAAGGATGTTTTTTTTCTAGTATGTTGAGTCTAACATTTTGTATTAGAAGTATACTATTTTATTTTCCTGAACTTACAAAATCAAGATCAAACATTTATAGCACCATATATAAAATTGAATATAAAAGCCAGCTGGATGACTTTGGGCCAGTCATTCTCTCTCAAGCCCAACCCATCTCGCAAGGTGGTTGTTATGGGTAGAAGGAGAAAGATATATTGGATATATTTTCCACCTTGAATTATTTGCAAAAGTAATAAAGGCGTAAAACAAACAAATAATAATAATAAAAAATATATGTCCCTGTATATAATGCATGGTTGCATGTGAGGAAAAATATACTAATAATGGGACTTTCATAGTTCTAGATTGATGGTGAATATTGCTCTCCAACAATCCCTATTTGTGCTAATAAATGCCCAAGAGGATCATAGGAGCTTCTAATTTATGTTTCAGCGCTGGATTAGATTGAATATATATTGTTCTATTTTCTTTATCTCAATACCTAAATATTAATTAATACCTAAATATTTGAATCCTGAAAAGCTCTGTAGATCGTATGAAAATGACTCAAACGATGTTGCAGCCATCATGTTGGAACAATGCACATATAAAGAAAGACCTTAATAAGACCAAGGACACATCTTATTTTTTGCTTCATTCTCATAACAGTCAATCAAATACCTATGGTCAGATATGAATCCAAATATATTTTCCACCTATTGATACACATATATTTACATTTTATTTTTTGTTTCCCTGCATGTGGTACGTAGAAATTTAACCTCAATATTTCTGGAAATATATAAGACTCCTTATTAGGCATAGGGTAGTATAGGAGATGAATGAATGGATTGCAGATTCAGGCATGCTTCAGTTTAGAAACTTTTCTAACTGTATGTATTTCCATTTTCCTAACAAAATATCTTTTCAGATATGTATTAGTTAGAATTACAGCTTGGTATATGTATATGTATATATAATTGCGCGCGCGCATGCGCGTGCACGCACACACGTACTCGGTATTTTTCAGAGTATGATGACCTCTTTCCCCAAAAGAGAAGGTGAAAATCTGGGTGCATCTTATGCACTGAATACAGCATTTATGGCCACCCAAAACCCCGCCCCCTTCACAAAAATGGATGTGCAGAGGGTCTGAGAGGCTTGCAAAGTGCTCCTGGGGGCTGGGGAGAGCAAAAATGAGCAAAGAATGAGCCGTTTTTTGCTCCTTTTTGCCCTCCCAGCCGCCAGGAGCACTTTACAAATCTCTTAAAGGCTATGCATGCCCTTTTGTTTTTGACAAAAATGTTTTGCCAAATGTTTTTTGCTCGTTTTTGCCCCCACCCCCACCCCTAGGAGCACTTTGCTGGTCTCTCAAACTCTCTGCATGCCTGTTTTTTTCACAAACAATGAGATGTGCAGAGGGTTTGGGAGGTTTGCAGAGTGCAAAAACTTTTTTTATTTTATTTACCTCTTCAAAATCTTGATGCATCTTTTACTCTGATGCATCTTATACTCTGAAAAATACTCTCTCTCTCTCTTTCTGTGTATATATGTGTGTGTGTGTGTTTATAGATATATATGCATATTTATATGTATGTATGTATGTATATGTATGTATTTGTGTATGCATACACACACACACTGTGTACATTAGGAGAAAATGTGAATGATTCTTATTATTGTTTTTAAAATGTAACTTGTAAAACTTAATGTAGGAAAACCATGGAACAACTGTCAGCGTTCCAAATATCATGCAGAATTAAATCAGAGTCCAAGGCAGAGCTCACTTTAAAGTTCCAATTTAATACGACAGACATGTTGGCAACAAACTGTGGAAATCCCGAATCTGAAAGCTTCCTGGGATTTCTACCCAGTTTAAATTCCCCACCCCCATAAATCCATCACATGGTCCAATCTTCTTCGGCCATGCTGGCATTTCCACCCATCTAGTTCCAGTCAGATGCAGGGGTGCGGAAATGAAAGATGACCTTGGGCCTCTAGAAAGGAATGACAACAACACATCACATAATTCTACTCCTTTCTAATCCCCCTCCCAATTACTACCTAATGAAACAGCATAATGAAATAATAGACAATGTGGCAGGCCAAGATCCTAAAAGGAATATAACTGCAGGCCTGACAACAACGATGCCGTCGAGGTGCTGTCCTGGTGTCTGGAGGCCATACGGGGCTGGATGGGTAGCAACAAACTCAAACTCAGGCTCAACCCGTCCAAGATCGAGTGGCTGTGGTTTCCAGCACCCCGGTACAGCCAGATTAGTCCAACACTGGCCATTGGGGGCGTCCAACTAGCCTCCGTGGAGAGGGCGCGCCACTTGGGTGTCCTCTTGGATTCCCGGCTGACCATGGAGGACCATGTGTCGGCCGTGGCCAGGGGGGCGTTTTATCAGGTATGCTTGATACGCCAGCTGCACCTCTTACTGGACTGGGGATCTTTGCGCACAGTCACTCAGGCATTGGTGACATCTCGGTTGGACTACTATAACGCTCTCTACATGGGGCTCCCCTTGAGGTGCACTCGAAGGTTGCAGTTGGTCCAGAATGCGGCCACACGGGTAATTATGGGTGACGCAAGGCAGTCCCACATAACACCTCTCCTGCGCGAGCTGCACTGGCTACCTGTGGCCTTTCGGGTGCGCTTCAAGGTGCTGACGACCATCTTCAAAGCGCTCCATGGCTCGGGGCCTAGCTATATTCGTGACCGCCTCTTGCTCCATACATCCCTTCGACAGATCCGCTCCCACAGAGAGGGCCTTCTCAGGGTACCATCGGCCGGGCAATGCCGGTTGGCGGTGCCCAGGGGAAGAGTCTTCTCTGTGGTGGGCCCTGCCCTCTGGAACGACCTTCCCCCCGATCTACGCACCATCGTGGACCTCCGCCTTTTCCGCCAACGTCTTAAAACCTATTTATTCCAACAAGCCGTCCTAGCATAACCCCGTTTCTGATTTTTATAGGGATAATTTTTAAATTTTAGAGCATTAAAATTATTAGAGCACAGGGAATTATTTAATTAGTTTTTTAAAAAATTGGATTTTGTATTTTGTATGTTTTTAATGATGCCTGTGCACTGCCCTGGCTCCTTTTTTAGGAGAAGGGCGGGGTATAAATTTAAATAAAAAAATAAATAAACAACAACAACATGATGAATATGTGTCACAATGTAACTGAAGCTAGTGCGGTAAAATGTAGAGACAGAAATCCCATTGGTTCAACTTGGTACATAGCTGGGGAAGAGGGAGGGAGAGTTCTTCAATTAGTGGTAGACATGCTGGTGATCTGATATAAAATTGGAAAGAGAGAAGGATGGGAAGGAAGGTTTGGAGAGAAATGTGTCTATACTGAATCTTTTGTCAATTTTTCACTTCAAGATAATTCAGATTGATTTTGAATTGAAACTTGGTTTGCAATTTTCATTTTGTCAATACTTAGTTGGGTGGAGGGATCCCCAATGTATTACTAATGATTATATTTCATTTATAATGGATCATGGAGCTATAAATTTCATTAAAAAGAGATTAATATAATAAAATTTAACTTTTCCAAAAGAGTTAATGAAAGTATAAATATAACATTAGATAACTATAATATTGGAGTTCAGGATATTTAAGTAAATGTCTTTCTGTCTTGTCCACATTTTGGAAAAAAATACTGAATTAAAAAGAAGCAGAAGTAAATGCTTCTGCTGGAGTTCTGTATAAAATAGAGAAAGGAGGCATTTAATTAAGAAAAAGGTAAATCTCTGCTTTTTGTGACTTGCTCTCAAAATTTATCAATCCAAGAGTGCATAGGAATGGAACAGAAAGCTGACAAATTATTTTAATAAATGAAAGGTAGCACGAGGGAGTTCAGAATATAAAATATTTTATGTATTTTCTGCCTCTCCAATGAAAATATTATTTGTGACAGCTAGAAATTAAATACAAATAGTGTTAAAATAGAAAACTTAATGCCCAGTGGTTTAAAACCATCTTATCTGGACTTTAATCATGCGGTTGCAGCGACCATCTTAAAGGTTTTTTTAACACCACTCCTCACCCCTGCAGTTTCCCCCACTTGGCCAAATAGCAACATCCAACTTTAAGTTTCTATGATTCTAACAATTAGGGCTTGGATGTTCTCTGATTGATTCCTCCATTGGCTAGCCATAACATAAAGAATGTTTATTGGCCTTGACCTTTACCTATATAAAATTTGCAGGTGATATGATCCCTGACAAAAAAGTATTATTCTTTAGTAATCACTCTCTTTTCCGTATGTTTGATGTCAGATTTAATATTTTATTACCCTGCAATCTGCTGGAATCACATTCAGAACTATTGTTAAATTATTGGTTAAAATGATACCTCCATGGTTTATTGCTCCATCACTGAGAGAAAGGGAGGTTTAATGTTTCTTACCTCAAGTATAATGTCCCTTTTATATGCATTGTTGTTTAAACTGTGTGGTTGCATAGGAGTTACTGATAAAATAATAATAACAACAACAACAACAACAACAACAACAACAACAACAATAATAATAATAATAATAATAATAATAATAATAATAATCTTTATTGTCATTGTAAAAATTACAATGAAATAATGACCTGTTCCTGAATATAGAGTAATTTCATGTCCTGTTGAGGACAAGAAGTGAGTTTCTTTCTATAGAGGGAAGGAAATAAGCCCTATAATTTGAGTTTCAATGGTGAGAAATAAATGAGAATTTTTAAGAGGAGTTTATTCTATGCATATATATTAAACTAATGTCTAATGCTTTCAAGATAATAATATGAACAAACATCGACTTATGTATGATCAACATTTTTCTCCCCTTTGCTTGAACATCATGCCTTATATATTCACTTGTTTGTCAGATTTAGGACAGATTGGATTGTGCAAAATTGCCAAATACCTTTTGAAGGTGAAAATTCAATATTATTATCCTTATTCTTAATTTATTACTTTTTAAAATCAAATTTGGATCAAGACATGAAGTGATGTAATCATTGTATTTCACAATTCACTAGGTGGCACGCTTTTCTTTATTTCTATGGAACAATGAATGAAATCTCTCTTATATTTCTCTGGTAAATGAAATTATTCTATATCTCTTGAGATGCCATAAACTGTAGTCTGCCTGATCTGTTAAATATTAAAGATCCAAAACATAATATATGGTCCCATAAAAAGCTTTTTTACATCGTTTATAAAAAAAAAATATTTCCTTCTGAAAATTAATTAAAATACATGTCTTATTTTTAAGTAGCTTAAATATATTATAGCTTAACTTGGATTAATTTGTCCATAAAAGGTAAGCCTTAAAATAGGATGGGCCAATTAAGTGCATCATCCAAGCAGTCGCTGACCACCCAAATCCTACTATAGCTGCTTTTGTATTGTTTTTTCCAACCATGTGAATAGTATCTATCATTCCAAATCTATAGAAGAGAGTTTAAAAAATTCAAATAAAAAGAACATTTGTAGTTTAGTGTTGTATAGTGAGGTTCTTGGAGGTTTCTGAGCTTGGTTGTTTTCCTGCACATGTCTTATTACTCAACTACATAACATAATCAGTTCTAGCACTGATGATGCTGGGTAATGAAACATAGTTGTATTATGAAACTGTTTCATTGAAACTATTCTCCATTCCTAGTTGGGTAATGAAACATTTGCAAGAAAGCATCCAAGCTCAAAAACACCAGAGTCAAAAGTGTTATCAAGTGGGCAAGAATGGAAAGGGCCCAAATGTAGATGTTTTAAAGGATTTTGAATTTTGAGAACTTTTAAGGAGAAAAAACATGCCTCTGTTCTCTGTGTTTCACATCTTAAAACTTCCATCCCCCGAAAGTCATTATTCTCACCCACTTTTGGAGACCAGGGCTCCAAATGATACTGAAAGCTTGATATGACCCTTGAGTCACTAGAACTGGAGTGTCAAACTCGCGTCATCATGGTGTCATCACATGATGTATTGTGACTTTTTTCCCCTTCACTAAACTTGGTGTGGGCATGACCAGGTGTGACGCATCTGGTCCACCGGTCACAAGTTTAACAGTGCTGCATTAGAAGATATGCACCTGTAACAATATATGAGAAATATCCTGAAAGTCAGGAGTGAAGAAATGCTCCTTCTGAAAGAGTTAAATAAGAGAAAACATAGCCCACAGGTGCATAATGGACAGGGAAAGAAGGTTAGAAAGAACCCTGTTTTGTCTCTCAGGTTTTAAAGGAGATAGTGGAAGATTTGTATTTATTTTTCTACTTTCAGGTGTGTGAGATTCTGTTAAAATAGGTTCAAATTAAAGTAGAATTACGGTATTTTTCAGAGTATAAGATGCACCCAGGTTTTGAAGAGGCATTTAAAAAAAAAAGTAGGTAGGTAGATAGAGGGATAGAGAGGGAGACAAAGAGAGGGAAATATAGTAGGTAGATAGGGAGAGAGAGAGAGTAATTAGGTAGGTAGGTAGATAAAGGGATATATATATATAATAATAATAATTTAATAATAATTTTTAATTTTATATCCCGCGCTCTCTCCCCAAAGGGACTCGAGGCGGGGCACAGGCACTTAAAAATACAATTAAAACCACAGACAAAATACAAAATTAAAAATGAATTAAATTAATCCTGCGCTAAAAACCCATAAACTAAAATTCCCCCTTTAAAACCCCTAACCTTAAAAGAGACTACCCAAGGCCGGCCAGGCGAAAAAGATGTGACTTTAATTTTAAACGGAAGGAGCGGAGGTCCGTAGTTGTCCTAATGTCGGGGGGAAGGTCGTTCCAGAGGGCTGGGCCCGCCACAGACAAGGCCCTTCCCCTGGGCGTCGCCCGCTGACAGAGTCTAGTGGACGGCACCCGGAGAAGTCCCTCTCTGTGGGAGTGAATCGGCCGTGAGGATGTATGGGGCAGGATCCGATCCTGCAGATAGCTAGGTCCCGAGCCATGGAGCGCTTTGAAGATGATGACTAACACCTTGAAGCGTACCCGAAAGACGACAGGTAGCCAGTGCAGCTCGCGCAAGAGCGGTGTTACGTGGGTTCCCATTATTGCTCGCGCGGCTGTGTTCTGGACCAACTGAAGCCTCCGGGTGCACCTCAAGGGGAGCCCCATGTAGAGAGAGTTACAATAGTCCAGTCGGGATGTCACGAGAGCATGATTGACTGTGCAAAGGGCGTCCCGATCCAATAGGGGGCGCAACTGGCGTACCAGGCGAACCTGGTAAAACGCCCTCCTGGCCACGGCTGTCACTTGATCTTCCATGGACAGCCGGGTATCCAGGAGGACACCCAAGTTGCGCACCCCATCCACAGGGGCAAGATGTTCGCCCCCTATGGCCAGAGATGGCATCAACTGGTTGAATCGGGCAGCCGGAAACCACAGCCACTCGGTCTTGGTCGGGTTGAGTCTGAGTCCGTTACTTCCCATCCAGATCCGCACGGCTTCCAGGCACTGGCACATCACCGCTATGGCATCGTTGGGGTGGTTTGGGGTAGATATATACAGCTGAGTATCATCAGCGTAGAGATGATACTCTACCCCAAAGCCACGGATGATCTCGCCCAGCGGCTTCATATATGTGTTGAACAGGAGAGGCGAGAGGACCGACCCCTGAGGCACCCCACATGTGAGGGGTCTCGAGGTCGACCTCTGCTCTCCCGTCAACACAAATTGCGATCGGCCAGAGAGGTAGGAGGAGAACCACCGTAAAACGGTGCCTCCCACCCCCAACCCCCCCAGCCGATGCAATAGGATACCATGGTCGATGGTATCGAAAGCCGCCGAGAGGTCTAATAGAACCAGGATGGAGGAACAACCCCCATCTCTGGCCCTCCAGAGATCATCCACCAACGCGACCAATGCCGTCTCGGTGCTATGCCCGGGCCGAAAGCTGGACTGGCGTGGGTCTAGATAATCAACTTCCTCCAGGTGACGGGGAAACTGTTGTGCCACCACACTCTCAACAACCTTCGCCAAAAATCAGAGAGACCAGGATAGATCTATCTAATAGATCTATCCTGGTCTCTCATTTATTTATTGATCAGCTCATAAAAATAACACACATATCTAAAAAATTTACACAACGGAACTCTTGGCTTTCTGTCTAGATGGTCTCTGGTGATGAGCCGAAAGGCAGAAAAGGAAACAGTATTTCTCCTCCCTTAATGGGGCCCTAACAGGATGTTGTGAAAACAATCTGTCTGTCTGTCTGTCTGTCTGTCTGTCTGTCTGTCTGTCTGTCTGTCTATCTATCTATCTATCTATCTATCTATCTATCTATCTATCTATCTATCTATCTATCTATCTATCTATGTTTCTCCAAAAATAAGACAGGGTCTTATTTTCTTTTGACCCCCAAAATAAGCACTTGGCCTTATTTTCGTGGAGATGTTATTATTTTTTGAGGTGCAGGAGGCAGTGAGTGTGGTCACCTCATGGTTGCTTCTGTGTTGCAATATTTTGGGGGAGGGCTTATTTTCGGGTGAGGGCTTAGCACATATGCTCAAAAGCCTGATTGGGCTTATTATCCAGAGAGGTCTTATTTTCAAGGAAACGGGGTATATAGAGGGAGAAATAGAGAGAGAGGGGCAGAAATACAGTAGATAGGTAGGGGGAGAGAGAGAGAGAGAGAGAGAGAGAGAGTAGGTAGGTTGGTAGGTAGAGGGATGGAGAAAAATAGAGAGAAATACAGTAGATAAGTAGGGGGAGAGAGAGAGTATGTAGGTAGGTATATAAGTAGATAGAGGGGGAGAGAGAGAGAGAGAGAAATACAGTAGGTAGAAAGAGAGAGTAGGTAGGTAGATAGCAAAAACAGGCCTTTTTTGTCAAAATAATAATAATAATAATAATAATAATAATAATAATAATAATAATAATAATAATAATAATAATAATAATAATAATAATAATAATAATAATAATAATAATAATAAATATTATTATTATTATTATTATTATTATTATTATTATTATTATTATTATTATTATTATTATTATTATTATTATTTTAAAAAATGCATGCATAGCCTTATGGAGGCTTATAGAGTGCTGCTGGGGGTTGGGGGGGCAAAAAACGGCTCATTTTTTGCTCATTTCTGCCCTCCCCAGCTGCCTGGAGCTGTCTGAAAGGCTATGCAAGGCAGGTGCATGGCTTCAGGAGGCAAAAATTGCTGTATTCAGTGTATAAGATGCATCCAGATTTTCAGCCACTTTTTAGAGGAAAAAGGTGTGTGTTATACTCTGAAAAATATTATAACTCATTTGGTCATGTTTTCCGTCTGGTCTACCCAGGGGACCTATAACACCATCACTTTAGAAACCCCCGCCCCAAAAAAAGGTTTCTCTTAATACACTTAATTGTGCTAATTGTACTAATGTAATAATTCATTTGATTTTCCCATTTTAATAGGAATAAGATTTTATACTATTACACCTTTTTATTCATGGTTATTTTTGCTGTTGATTTTTATTTTTTTGCACATCAGCACCAGTAATATTTATTTGGTTAATGTCCAGCATTGTTATGTTATGCTTACTTTGACTTGCGAAAGTCATCCTTATTTTTAAGACCCTAAAGGAAATATATACATATTCTATAAAAGATAAATGTATTCTTGTTAAATATTGACAGTTTCTTTGTGCTGCAAAAAACCTTTATGTGACAATAAGTCATATTGAAACTATTAGGTTATGACTATGTGTATTAGGGTACCACTGTTAATCTTTTATTTCTCAGTTCATTTCCTTCTACCCTCCGCTTGCCAGTGAAGAATCTGGCACCAGAGGTGATCCAGAGTAACCAACAAGGTCAAGGTGGTTTAAAAGACCATACAGATGAACCCCATTTTTTTTCTCCTTTACTGAGAAGAAATGCATGCCATATAAAATTCTTAGCTGTGAAAGTGTAATCATACATCAGAGGACAAAAAGACAGTTTAACAATGTTCTGTTTATGTTCTTGGGGTGACCATATTCTTTTTTTAAACACACTTGTTCTTATTTGTGAATCTACAGAGGCTTTAATCTATTTCTGAATCTCTTACATTGTTGCTACTAGGATTAATATTGACCTGGCTTGAGAAATATCATTGCCTTCTTTCATGAACCAGAAAAACGGGATAGTAAGGGCCTTTTACTTCCTCCAGGCATTCACTTTTAGAACTTGGGATATAACTCTTGATATGTGTCTGTAAGTGCCTCTATCAATGAAAATTATCTGGGTAGAAAGATTCTTCCTTCATTACACCTAAGTTTATTATAGAAGCAGAAGGGAATTCTGGGAAATTGTCTGCACCTCAAGTGCTCTAATACTGTAACGGCATGTAAGAATTACCTTGGAAGACAGGGACAAGCGATGCCACCTAGGGAACAATCAGATAAAATAGAAATCAGCCTGCACCTGAGTAACAGCCAGAGGGGAAAAAAAACCTTAGAAACGGTCCACCTTAACTTACCTATCATTAAAGAGACAGTGGGAAATTTGTACATCCAAGCTGGCAAGATTCTGTTAATATACCCTTAGAATAAAATAGAATTAGCTCATCTTGTCATGTTTCCTCTCTGGGAGGCTGACATCGATCTTGCAAGTCTGCAAGTACAAATCTGTCTCTGTCTCCTTTTATCATCTGATAAATTAGGGGACACCCTTTCCAGGTTTCTTTTCTGCTTTTGTTTCACAGTTGCAGGCTGTTCCTCTTTTTATCTGCTTGTTCCTTAGGCAGCATTTCTTCTTTCTATCTTCCAAGGTCATTCTCACATTCCAGATGCTAGAAAAGGAAAAGGAAGGGAAAGGTTCAGGATAATTTTTCCTCTGTCAGTTTTATCATCAATGAAAGTGTCTCTTTGTCATTACATATATAATTTTGTAGATTATATGTCAACACAGTTTATATAGTTTTGTGGTCATTTTTCCTATGAACCTTTCTCTTCTAAAGGCTGTTTACAATCTGTTTAACAATCTCTTTGTTTTTTGGGTGTGGGCTGGTAGATCACTTATCACTGCTGGCTATCACTGCTGAACAAATGACATTGAATGAAGCGTGGTGATCAAGGATTTTGAAGACCAAATTACACTTCTTAACATAATTTACTTCAGTGAAATTGATGTTTTTCTTGTTAGTGCCAAGAAACATATATCAGAATATATTCATTTATTTAATAACAATTGGAGCAGGAGAAGGAACTTGTGGTCCCCTTTTACAAACATATTTAACTAATTGTGGTTTTCCTTAAAATGCTGAAATATTGGTATACTTAAAGTTAGGTGTTTTTTTTTTATAAATAACAATTTCATTGGGTTAGGGTTACAACTAAATTTGAAGCTACCGGTAAATGAAGATATTTAGGAATGTGGTTAATCATATTACCAAATTCTCAATTGATGTATCCTTTTTTAAGTTATTGAAGAGATGATTAGCAATCAGTTGCATAAATCAGACTTGCATAAATCTTTTGCCTGTATTAAACATGCCAATACATATTAAAAATAAAAGCTTACACCAATAAAACAAAATCATTCATAAATGTACTATTTTGGATTCCCTATCAACTGTAGCTTCCTCTAATTACATTTCAACTTAGGCAACATAGTTAGCATCTTGTGCATATTTTCTTTATTCTGCTATTTAATTGTCATGCCATGTTTGAAAAATTAAATAAACCAACAAAACAGAGCCAATTTTGTATCTCAGATGCATGGAAACTGCTAATGGAAATATGAACACATCACTCCTGTTTCTGCACAGAAAATCCATGTCACATCATTTCTTTTCATGAACATATCTCTTTCAGACTAAGAGTATAAAGAAACGAGGAAAACTAAATAGATGTTAGTGTCTCTTCTGAGCTTTTCTTTTACATATTGTGCTGTATTAATGGTACTTATTCTACAGGGAAATAATCAAAGAAAGCTAATGTAATATTGTGGTTCAGGAAAGAAACATGACAGCAGTACATTCCTGCAAATTGAATTTAATGAGCTTCTTAGCGCTACACGAGTGAGTCTTTGAAACACAAGCTATTCAATTTAGATCATTTTGATTATAATTAAATCATTTCACATTTATCATGGGGGCAAGTTAAATCTTAATTAATTGGACACTTGCATTGAAAAGTGATACTGTTTCCCTTTTGACTCTCATGTGTGAGCATGTAAGGATTCCCGTCTGAGCAGCTGCCCGGGTTCTAATTCCCATTTGGACAAGGGCCAAGCAGATTTGTAGCATGAGCAATGTAAGAAAAATCTGTGTTCTTGAAGTCGGCGTTCCGTATAGAATGAAACCTTTTATTTCCAAGACCCCACATTTTCAGGCTGAAGCAAGATACCTGAAGGGATTTGTGTGTGTGTGTGTAAGAAAAAAGATTGAACTTTTTTAATCTTTCTACTTTTCAAGGAGGATACAGAGGGAAGAAAATTAATCAGTCTACTTCTAGACTTACCAGGGAGCTTCCTAAATGTCACCTTACTGCAGGGTATCTTCTGGGTCTTTTGTCAGTATTGGGACACAAGAATGAGTGAACAAAATATGTCTCTTTCACGTACAACCAAGCTTTTCAATTCTTGACACTCAGCTTTATAGTCACAACACTTTGCTGTCTCATTTTCTTTCAGGACAATATTTTTTGTCCTCTATAGAAGAGAGGTAAAGCTGAAATTCATCAAAGAAACTTTGGCATAAGTCAGCAGACAGATTGAGTGCTACAGTATAGTTAATTCTCATGGTGGGTTCAAAAAATGGAAACCTTTTTATACCCACAAATTACTTTTTCAGTCTTGTTTACTCAGCACACTGTAAAATCTTTTTTCTTGGTTAATTTCAGTGTATTATCCTCAGTGGTACTAGATGAGGGGTATAGTAGATGCCATTACTGAAAGATACTGTCTTTGAGGGTATAATGATCCAGAGACCTTTCACATGCTGTTTTCCCCTGCGCATACTATACCATTCTACATGGAGAGATACTTTTATGCCTCCTAATTGTCAAAATTAAGGGTAAAGATTAGAGAAGAAGGTTGATTAAGAGCATGTACTAAATTCCTTGCCTATAGTACAGCAGCAAGTACATCACACGGTTGTGTGTGACAAACCTGTATGGAAAGAAAACATAATGTACGCAAATAAATAAATTCTATATTCATCATCTAAAAACCATAATTCAGAATTCTTAACTTCATTCTACCGTGTATAATGTATGGAATAGCTTTGGGTGTATAACTAAATTCTAGTGTATTTTGTCATTTGCAATTAGATATGCTTTACCCTACTAATTTCAATAAAATTAAACATGGTGAATTCTGTGTCAGATGGGCCATTATGTTTCAAAATGTCAAGATTTCTCCTAAAAGAACTGTAAGTGAGAAAAATGACGGTTTTCAAGGCTGTGTAATAAAAAGGTTTTTTTACCATTTCATCTAGCAAATATAATGGTATTTGAAGGTAGAAAGTTCCAAGTCTTTATTACTTTTATCCAATCATGAAATGAATAGATATCAGCATTTTATTCTGTGCTGCACCAGTTTGAAAGAAGCCTCTTGAAAAAGCACCTTTGGAACAATCATGACCTGGATAACTGAGAATCTCTATAGACACTTGGTCATATTATTATGTGTGGTAATATAAAGTTAAAATCACCGTTTAAAACCGATTGAAGCTTAACAATTAAAGTTCTGATCAAAGACCTAAGAATTATTTAGTATATAAGAATATAGGAAATTCCAATCAGTGAGGATTTGTTTTGTTTGTTTGTTTTTGTAAAATTAGGTTGTTTGATAAATTTAGGTTATTGATAAATTTCAATACTCTCAGATATTGAGGAAATCCTTTAAATATCGGTCCAAGGGCTCCAATCACATTTGGTATAAGATCATATTTTATTCTTTTTCTATAAGCTTTCAACTTTGATTTGTGATCATGGTGGCGCAGTAGTTTAAATGCAGTACTGCAGGCTACTTTTGCTGACCGCCAGCTGTCTGCAGTTCAGCTGTTCAATTCTTACCAGCTGAAGGTTGACTCAGTCTTCCATCCTTCCAAGGTTAGTAAAATGAGGGCCCAGATTGTTGGGGCCAATATGCTGACTCTGTAAACAGCTGTGAAATGGTATATAAGTCTAAGTGTTATTGCTATAGATCTGCAGGCCCTTGTATTTTGCAAGATTTGTAATTAGTTTTCCTCATTCCTAACATTCCCCTGGTATAGCAATATCCATGAACCAGACTTTCTTTCAGTAAGAATATAAGGCATGTAATGAGCAAGATACCTATCTACAGTATTTGAATCTTAGTTCCGTAAGATCTTAACTTTTCATCTCCCAAAACTTCCATTTCATAATTTCAGTACTTTGGGACTTTGCAACCAAATCTCACAGTTATGTCCTTTACAGGTCTGAAAAGCAAAGAAAAAACTGAAGTAAGATTATAAGATGAGTTGCAGCTTCACTTAGCAACCACTTAATTAAATAACTGAGTTGCCCATTTCAATTATGGTTATTAAATATGGACTTCCTGTAATGTCTCCACAAGAAGTATATGAATATATTTTTGTCTGTTGGCTGAGATTTGCTTTGTTGTACACACTTTCCCAAAATGATTTTTGCCAGAGCATTTATAACACACAGTGCTGAATGCTAGGCAATTTCTTGGCATGTAAGCATTTCCACAACACCTGCACATACACGTATTACCTGCCACTCCTCTGAAAATTTACTAGCTCTTGACTGAGCCAGAATATCTGTATATTTCTGTAGCCTAGAAACGTTCCTGTAAGTTTTCTGCTCCAGAGCATTGTTAACTTGCAAAGCACATATCTCACTCCTTAGAAGCACTCAAAATTTGTATTTGAGATGGCAAGGCTTCTTCTGCTCTGGCTCTATCTACTGCTTGATACAGGGTCACATCACTGTCCCAAAAGTCTCTTTCAGCATGGCTGAACATATGCTACACACATCGCATCCTTTATAAGCAACTCACGAAGTTCTCCAAATGCATACATTTAAGAGGAACTGTTGAACACTACAACACACAAACATAAAAACAGCACTCATCAGAGTCTTCAATTCTTGTAAAAAAACAACAACCTATCTCTCAAGTAATGTTCAAAATATACAGTGAACTTTTCTATTATTATTTGCAGGCTTTGCTCATGTGCCTCCTGAATAAATTGCAACATGGTTGTAAATCTCAGGTGCCTCTTCACCAGCAAGATGCCAAAAACAAACACTGAACCTTCTCTTCCCACTCAGACCCACTAGCAATCAGATATAATTGAAATGCCTGAAGTCATTTAGGCCAATTGTCTGTAGCATTTCCTGCAGTTAACAGGCTGCCAAGGGCTGGAAGGCAGGCCATTTAGAATTCATTCATTTCTGACACCACGTGGCATTTGGTGGCCCAGCTCTACCCCTGGCTGTCCCTTGGCTCCAAGGTCCACAATTGAGTCATTTCATATGGCAAACAAATTTATTTATTCCCAGGAAGAGAGCTAGCTACACATTGCAACTGAATACACAGATAACAACGGTAAGCATATCTTACCCCTGAAACATGTACACCAATATATACAGTATGTAACAAATTTGTATGTAGGTATGCTGTATGTATGTATGTATGTGTGTGTGTGTGTGTGTGTGTGTGTATGTATGTGCTTTGTATATTCTTCTCAATTTAAGAGAAAAACAACAGCTCCCAGGTCAGTTTAAAAAGTGGGGGGGGGGGAAGAGCGCTGTTCCAATAAGATCACAAAATTATAATGGTCTAATAAATACAGGAGTGAATTCAGATTCACAATTAATGTTAATGATCACCAAAAAAAAAAACCACCCCAAAAATCTTGTTAGAGTAAAAAAAAATGTATTTTCAAAGTTGCAAGTTGGATGCTTAGTTTTCATACATTTTCACTCAAGAGGCAAAAAATCTGAATGAGCATATGTAGAACAGAAGGATGAAATTTAACACAGTCCTTATCTAATTTTTTCCTATTCCTATAGAGAAAAGAGTATCTTCGAATAATATTTTCTTTTTGTATATTCCATTGTTATCCAGGACATTCTATTTTAATCAGAGGCTGGAGACGTAAGAAGCATTCTCACTTTATCTTGGCATACCTTTTGACTCCTTTCCCCCAGAATTCTCCCAGCAGTTCCTCAAAAGAATAAAGGCCATTTTTTATGTGGGAGGAGGGGAGTTGAAGAATCATTCTTTAAAATCAACCTTGATTGAAATTCATTGTGTGTATGATATCTCATTTATCTGTCCCTTGTAGCTTCTTTGGACAGAGGAATGGGAATGGGGATATTATTCCCTGGATTAAGGTTATTGCAACCTCATTATGGGAGAGGGTGTTACTAGCAGTTTTAAGAACACTATGGTACACTTCTTCTTTAAGTGGCTGTCCCTGAATTCAGAGGTGTTAGCAGTGGTGGGTTTCTGCAGGCTCGCACCTACTTGCGAGAACCGGTTGGTGAAATTTAGAGAACCGGTGAGAGGGGGTTCCACCGGCGTACCTGGAAGTAAATCTGGCCCGCCGCTGCCAGTGACCCAATGGGAAGGAAAGTAAAATAAAGGAAAGAAAGAAAGAAAGAAAGAAAGAAAGAAAGAAAGAAAGAAAGAAAGAAAGAAAGAAAGAAAGAAAGAAAGAAAGAAAGAAAGAAAGAAAGAAAATTTATTATCACAATTGAGTCCAAAATTTTGGTTGCTAAGCAAGAGCATTGTTAAATGAGTTTCACCACATTTTAAAAGGTGGCCACTCCCACTCTGTCACATGACTGCCAAGCCACGCCCACAAAATAGGCCACACCTACAGAGTAGGTTCTAAAAAAATTTGAAACCCACCACTGGGTGTTAGGTAACTATTGCCTGGTCCCCAAACTTCCTTTTATAATGAATATTATGGAGCTACCGAAAGTAATGAGGGAACAATTACTGAATACCATAATGAAATGGACTATGTATTGTCAGTATGGTTTTGAACCTGAGCGTGCAATGGGGAAAGCTTTGGTATGTTAGTTGATGTATTCTTTTCAGAGTGCACCTGTGCTGGCTCTTTTAGACCACACAGTGGCTTTCAATACCGTCAGCCATGATCACCTTCTGGACCTTCTTTGGAAAATATGAATTAGAACCCTGTTTTGTGCTGGTTCCACTCTTTTCTTAGTAGTTAGTTAGTAGTGGTATGAAGAAAGAGTTCATCTTACTGGCTGGGTGCCACAAAATCAATCCTTTCTTTGCTATTGTTTACTATTTATATGAAAGCAATGAGTAAGATCATATATCCTTTTATGATTCAATATAAGAAGTGTCTGCCATATATGAAAATTGGGACTACACATTAATGTTCTACATTAATGTTCTAAGATGTGGTCCCTTAATGTTAAGGCGATTACTCATACCTAGATTCTTGACCAAGAATCTAATCAACTAACAGTCAGCACTGAATTGACACTAAATAAGAATCAGAGGAATACAAGAGAGGTTAGACTTAGACCATTTGTGGGAATACAATAACTCTCGTCCAATTCCTCTCTTGACACTGTCCTCGGGCTTTGCCTGCTTTTCTCCTACTGTGCCCTGAGTTAATCCTGCTCTGGTGATCTTGTCATGGAGGAAATGATAGACTGTATGGGAGAAAACAGGATAAAATTAAATTTCTAGCAAGACAGAGTTATTGTTGATCCATAAGGATGTTTAGGCAGGTCCAGTGTTTCTTGATGGGGAAGCACTGTTTCTGAAAGAGCTTGTCTGTGACTTAGGGATTCTCTTTTAGGTTTCTGCTTAAATCACAGGTAGGAGCCACCTGTCATTGGATCCAAAATGCAGCAACTCATATATTTTCTGACCCTTATTCACAGAAGTAAAATTACACTAGTGCCTTCATTGCCTATCTGTTGGCTTTTACTTGAATTTAATCTTTAGTCCCTTTATGGCTTGGCATCAAGTTACCTTCTGAGCCACATCCTCCCCTGCCCAAATCAACCCAATCTACTCAATCTTACTGGTAAAAGCAAATGGTGGCTGTCATTTTAGGGAACTTTAGGAGGCTGAAACATGGAGGCACTGCTTTTCTGCAGCAATGCCATCCCTCTGAGATTTCTTCGCAGTGAAAGTTAGATTAGCTTGACCTTTCAAAGTACTTGAAGATGGAACTCTTCCAGATGACATTCAAAACTTGATGACTCTGTGGGAAAGGCTTTTTTTTTAGTTTTTTCTTACATGCTTCATGTTTTGTCCAATAGAAACTGGACTATGGATGTTTCAGTGATGTTTGGATTACTTTCTAGCTACCGAGAATCCTGTGGAAATGTGAACTACAAAATGTGATGTTGTAGTTCATGATTGGTTTATTTTCTCAAAGTTTTCCCAAAGATTATATGTTTTCTTTTCTTTTGGGAAAACTGCCATTTGGTATATTAGAGACGCTATCACTCCTAAGATAAACTTGAAACATCCATCAAAATGATTCATAAATTCTAGATGGCAGTTTTCTGATTTTCTATTCATTTGGTCCCACAAAATAGCTGGGCATTACTGCAGTTTGTGGTCTAAAAATAATATCAACGTTTTGACATTATTAATTCTCTTTAAAATAATGAATACTAATATATATATATATATATATATATAATTGTTTCTCAACAACCTGTTATTAGGCCCCAATTAAGGGAGGAGACATACTGTTTCCTTTCCTGCCTTTCGACTCATCACCAGAGATCATCTAGACAGCAAGCCAAGAATTACGTTGAGTGGTTTTTTTAGATATGTGTGTTAGATATGTGTGTTGATCAGCTCATAAAACTAACACACACACACACACACACACACACACACGTGTGTATATATATATATATATATATTTGTTTTCTGAGGTTTTCGCGGGTGTTTGTATGTAGGTCTTTGGTTGTTCGGGTTTTCTCCCGCGTAGAATTGGAAGTATCTTCACGACGTTTCGATGAAATCTCATTCATCATCTTCAGGCTGGTGCTTCGGGCTTGGTGCTTCCTGGAAGCACCAAGCCCGAAGCACCAGCCTGAAGATGATGAATGAGATTTCATCGAAACGTCGTGAAGATACTTCCAATTCTACGCGGGAGAAAACCCGAACAACCAAAGACCTACATATATATATATATATATATATATATATATATATATATATATATATATATATATATATATATGAAGACTAATTATCACAGCTCCTGTGAAGAGGTCCCTTTAAGGGGAGGAGACTCAACGTCATCCCTCTCTGCCCTTTGACTCAACCCAGAGTCATCCAGACAGAGAACCAAATTAAATTACTGCTGTGTGACATTTTTTAGATATGTGTTAGATTTTTTAAGGGCTGAAAATAAAGAGACCAGGATGGATCCATTTCAGGCTTATTAGCCTTCTTCAGCTGGCCATACTCCTTCTACTGGGATTTGAAGATAGCTCAAGGCATAGAGAGCTTGCCTCAAATGCTGGAAAGCCCTGGTTCAAATCCCAGTAGAAGGAGTATGGCCAGCTGAAGAAGGCTAATAAGCCTGAAATGGATCCATCCTGGTCTCTTTATTTTCAGCCCTTAAAAAATCTAACACACACACACACACACACACACACACACACACACGTGTGTGTGTGTGTGTGTGTGTATGCCTTATACAACAACATTATAAGCACTTTATTTACATAGAGAAACCTCTGGGATCCCTCTATGTCTTTCAAAATATGATTTGATACCAATCAAGCCTATTCAGCAGTCCCAAAACAACAAACTGAACTTTGCTTTGAATATTTTTTTCAAAGTGGTATACCAGAAATTAATGGGAAAATAAATGGGATTAGCACATGTAAATCAAATACAGAAATCAGAAACACCTCAAATTATACAGCAAGCTGCAAATGTTTCTACATTACGTGCCTTGCTCTACAGGAGGTTGAATCTGGGGTTATATTAAATGTATGTGTGAAATTATCATGGTTACCTAATTGCATATGTAAGCAAAAGGCTAGTCATGTAAGGATATGATACCTGGTTTAAAAATGTATTTAAATGTCAGAAGAGAAAAGAGCAGATTCATTTCTAGTTCTGGTAAATTCCATAATTGGGGTGTAACCACTGGCCACATTGTTCTCAGTGAATTGGGAGCCAATTTGATCTAGGGGCTAAGGCACCAGGCTAGAAAGCAGGAGATTCTTAGTTCAAGTCCCACTTTATCCTTGAGGTTTAATGGGTGATTTTGGACCAGTCACTCTCTCCCAGGCTATTGTTGTGGGGAAAATAGGACAAGGAATGTGAATTGGATGTTTGCCACGTTGAGTTATTTGTAAAAATGAAATTTTTAAAAAAAGAAATACAAATTAAATAAAATTCTAATGGGATACCTTAAGCAAATCTTTTCTTTGTTGTTAGTTGTGAAGTCGTGTCCGACCCATCACGACTCCATGGACAGCATTCCTCCAGGCCTTCTTCTCCAGAGGTCTCCAATACAATGGACAAATTGTGGTTAGATCAGGCAGTCCGTTATGTACTCTAGTAAAGTGTATAATAGAGTTGTTTAAAGGTAATGTACAACATTATGTATTGGATCCAGGTGCTTAATGGAAACCAGTGAAGAAATTGCAAAGTAGGTGTAATACATTTTCCCATAGCAATCAATCCCATCTGTAGAAAAGTATATTTAGAGGTATCCCTTTGTACAATACAGTGTGAAGTAATGTTTCTCGAAACAACTGCATTTTTCTTGGTCAAAACGATGAGTTAAAGCAACACAAATCTTCATTTATCGGGGAAACATTTGGTGTCAATGTTCATGAAATCATTATCTAACTAACACTTCTCTCCATTCTATGAATATCTATGTCACAATCTATAAATCAAAATCCTTTGCTTTGCTGCCTTTATTAGCATATCTATCTTGATTTATGCAGATTAGATTAAAATAGATTAATAGTCATAGAAGCCTAATTGTGGCTTTTTACAATTTATCCTTTTCTACAATTGATTTGACATGAAGAAATTAAAATCAAGACCAATGAGAATGGGAACCACAGTACAATGGTCTCACTCTCAGTATTTCACACTATTCATCCAACTCTTTAATTTGATTTGATTTGATTTGATTTGATTTTTATACCACACCTATCTCCCAGAAGGGACTCAGGGCGGTGCACAGGAGGTTAAAATATAGACATACAAACATAGATAAGTGCAGTTACAAATATTAAAATCTAATTAAACTTGAGATACCCTGTGCTAAAAATACAACTAAAAATTCCCACAAATTAAACTCAATTAAAACCAATTAAAACTCAGTCTACATGGGGCTTCCCTTGAGGTGCACCCGAAAGCTGCAGCTAGTCCAGAATGCAGCCGCGCGGGTGATTACGGGAGCGCCTAGACACTCCCACATAACACCTATCCTGCGCGAGCTGCACTGGCTTCCTGTGGTCTTTCGGGTGCGCTTCAAGGTTTTAACGACCATCTTTAAAGCGCTCCATGGCTCGGGGCCTAGTTATATGCGAGACCGCCTCCTGCCCCATACATCCCTCAGACCGATACGCTCCCACAGAGAGGGCCTCCTCAGGGTGCCGTCGGCTGGACAATGCCGACTGGCGACACCCAGGGGGAGAGCCTTCTCTGTGGCGGGCCCAGCCCTCTGGAACGACTTACCCCCTGAACTCCGCACCATCTCCGACCTCCGCCTCTTCCGCAAGTGTCTGAAGACACACCTATTTCATCTAGCCGGCCTAGCGTAACCTCCATACTGACTATTAGATAGTTTTTAAACTTGGGATTTTAATTCGGTTTTTAGCGCAGGGTTTATTTATTAGAATAAGTATTTTAAATTTCATATATTTTATATATTTTGTATGTATTTTAACATCCCTGTGCGCTGCCCTGGGTCCTAACAAGGAGAAGGGCGGGGTATAAATTTAATAAAATAAATAAAAAATAAATATGAGGGTGGACTCAGGGTCTAAGCTAGGCCGGCTAGAAATCCACCTAGCTTTACTATATGTAATGCTGTTAATCCCACATATTTCAAAGCAAAGCAAGCACATGAGTGTCCACTTTCACCAACCCCACCATTCATATTATATATATGAAAATATTAGACTGAGCACACTTACCAACCAATTTCAGTTTTCCTATAGGACTGGTGATAAAATCTTCCCACAAATTTACAGTTTTTATTTTCTATATTTAAGCTTTATTCTTTCCACCTTTTTTGTCTCTTGGATAACCAATATTATTTATTGGCATCATCTGACATTTCAACTGTCATTTCTATTCCAGCCTCAGTTTCATTGCTTTAATGTCTAGCTTCACATTATCTAACTGTCAGGCACAAGAAGTCAGGAATCAAGGTTGTTCAAATGAGTACAAGTTTATTCCATGCTATCTCTCTACAAGAAACTGAACTATTAATGGCCAAGGCAGTTCCAGTGTTTCTTGATGGGGAAAGCGCTATTTCTGAAAGAGTTATCTGTGATTTAGGGAATTTCTTTTAGGTTTCTGCTTAAATCAGAGAGGAGCTAATTCAGAATCCAAAATGCAGTGGTAGATATGAGTCAATGGAATTCAAGGAGGGTTGGACTTAGATATCTTGTGGCACGAAAGACTCATTATGATGTATATTCTTTATTATTATTTTTACCTGTAAGCTATTAGAAATTGCATTCTGATAGTCTAACAGCACAGGTTTGTCACTTAGGACAATAAGAACAGATAGAATATTCTCTAATGGATTGATAATTGTCTGACCTCTGTTGTCTTTTCGTATATTATCACTATATAAAAGCAGCCGATCAAAAATAAACAAATAGACCTGTATATTTGTGTGAGGCAGCTAAAATTCACTTTGACAAGGTGGTTTGCACCTTGGAGGTGATATGATTCTCCTCTTCAAGATGAAAAGGCAATGTGATTTGATTTGTCTTATGAAGATGTCTTGTTGTGTTGCCTCACAGCTTGGAATGGCAATAGCAATTACCACAAAAGGTTTCCATGTATATTTTATGCCTCTGCAAAAACCTCTTCTCCCTATTGGACATGGCAGTTGAAGTCTCAGGAGAGGCAAAGTAAGGCAACATGGGTGCTTTACCGTTAGAGAAGGTGGAAAAAGTACATTTCTTTATGAAACATCTTTGAGAAGATGATGCGCCTAATATTTTTCAAGGCAAAAACCATTGCTTTCTGGTAGATTTGCTTCTTGTTGGTATCAGCTGAAGGGTAAATAAGCCATATATATGTTAGGCCTCATTCACCTGAAGATGAGAATGGACAATGATGAAAAATGTCGAAGTTTTCTCATTGCACTCATAGCTGAATAGTTAACAGTGGCTGTTGCTTTATGATGTCAATATGAAGCTATACTATCATTGTAGTAAGACAAATGATATTAGGCTTCAATGTAGCATTGAGAAATGTGAGTGCAAACACAAGCACAAATGTATGGAAACAATTTCTTAAAAGCCAGATAATTTCAAACTTTTTACAGTAGTTTTCAAACCAGTGTAATGCAGTTGGGGAGAGACTTTGAATATTTGAAGTGTTGCAATGTAAAATATTCTTTATCCCAGGGAAGGGGCAACACTCTGGCTTAAAAATAAAAAGAATCGGGCTCAAGATAGCAATAGCAGTAGACTTATATTCTGCTTCACTGTCCTCTCTAAACTGTTTACAGAGTCAGCATATTGCCCCCAACATGCTCATTTTACCTACCTCAGAAGGATGGAAGGCTGAGACAACTTTGAGCCTGGTGGGATTTGAACTGCCAAATTGCTGGCAGTCAGCAGAAGTAGCCTGCAGTACTGACTCTAACCACTGCACCAGCAAGATGGAGATGAGTAGGAACTTCCTGACTCTTAAGGTTATCAATGAGTAGAATAGGTGGTTATCTGAAACACTAAAATCTTCTTCACTGTATGCCTGAAGTTGTACAGTGTGGTATACAGTGTTTCTGAACCTCAGCAAGTTTAAGAAGCTGGATGGGAATTCTGGAAATTGAAGTTTCCCTGCCTTAAATTTGCAGAGGTTGGTACACACTGCTCTAGTGGATCATAGTTTGAGATAGGTGACTTCAAAAATGCTAATTTCTTTACAGTGCTGAAACAATAATGCCATAACATACTAATTTACATTCCATTTTAGCATTTTCTTCTGCTACTGGAGACAAGGGGGGGGGTGGCTTTATGCAAGTCTTCATGGCACTCACACAGTGGACATGTAGACTATATCCATCTATATCCATCTAATTATTAAAAGTAACGACTATTTTAAATAATTTGTTATGTGAATTGTTCGAATAAATAAAAGAATTAGTTGGAGAAATGGTAAGATTTGGTCTTTGCATCACTTTTAATATATTTGGATATTAGGTATATTTATCTATATGTATCAAAATTCTTTGGAATAGTCTTATTATTTTAACGTAACTCTATAAAAAGCTATGCAATTTTAAACAAAAAAGTGGTTTTTTTGTTTGTTTTTGTTAGGCTGTATTCCCTTAAGAAGCATTTTTTATATAGTACATACCAAACATAACCATAATTTATGACATTTTTCATCATTACTATTTCTCTTTAAAGACAATAATAAATTATGAAATGCAGGGAAAGGGAATTTCCATAGATGGAAAGTGTCAACCTTTTCACATTATACCCATTGCTACATAAGTGATGTTCTGAAGAACTGTTCTTTGATGATGCTATAAAACCAAAAGGAACAAAATATTTTAGTCTTATGATAATAAGTCATATTCTTTGTTAAGGATACAATTTTTGATCTTTCCTAAGGCAAGAAGAATCTGATGAGCGGTCTTTCAATCAATTATAGGTGAAACTCGAAAAATCAGAATATCGTGCAAAAGTTCATTTATTTCAGTAATGCAACTTAAAAGGTGAAACTAATATATGAGATAAGACTCATTACATGCAAAGCAAGATAGTTCAAGCTGTGATGTCATAATTGTGATGATTATGGCTTACAGCTCATGAAAACCCCAAATCCACAATCTCAGAAAATTAGAATATTACATGCAATCAATAAAATAAGGATTGTACATAGAACAATATCAGACCTCTGAAAAGTATAAGCATGCATATGTACTTAGTACTTGGTTTGGGCCCCTTTTGCAGCAATTACTGCCTCAATGCAGCATAGCATGGAAGCTATCAGCCTGTGGCACTACTGAGGTGTAATGGAAGACCAGGATGCTTCAATAGCGGCCTTCAGCTCTTCTGCATTGTTCGGTATCATGTCTCTCATCTTTCTCTTGGCAATGCCCCATAGATTCTCTATGGGGTTCAGGTCAAGCGAGTTTGCTGGCCAATCAAGCACAGTAATCCCATGGTCATTGAACCAGGTTTTGGTGCTGAATGAGTCTTATCTCATATATTAGTTTTGCCTTTTAAGTTGCATTACTGAAATAAATGAACTTTTGCACGATATTCTAATTTTTCGAGTTTCACCTGTAATGTTTTTCAAAGGATCCTACATTGTGTGTTTTTCATTGCCTGATGCCATGTAGCCATTAATCTAACAAAAAGGAGGATAAATGTAGTTGTTGTTGGTGGATGTTGTAGTGGTGATGATGGTAAATACAACTATTTTTTCAACTATTTTTTCAACCTCAACTATTTTTTCTTCATCTTCATCATCTTCATCAAATCAGGAATTTCAGGATTCATATGAGAACCATGATTGTGGCGAGAGTAGATAATATCACAATAAACAAATAAATCCATCTTTAGAATATGGGATGTACATATACAATACATATATGTCTGGTAAATTCTTCTCATAAATCTAGAAGTTAAGGTTTGGAACTAGAACTCATCCAGCCCAACTTCCTGCACAATGAGGACTTATTACAGTATTTCCTCTAAACAGTCACCCAGACTCTGATTAAATACCTCCAATGTAGGAGAGCATCACCCAACATAACATCTTCTATTGTTTCACAACATTTACACTTAGATTTTTTTTTCTTGATGCCCAACTAAATGTATTTCTTTCAGCCCTTTGAAGCTCAGTCAAGAAAGAGACACTACTGAGATTCCATGTAAGCTGCTTTATTTGGTAACAGAAACTTGAAAACCTCTTCATGTTTCTTTCTTTATCACCGTATGCTAAATAAAATCAAGGCAGACTTATTGTGAAATTCTTTCTGTTTCATTCTTCATACTTTTTCTGCAAAATAGTTTCCTAATCTACTTTTAGTTGTTTTTTCCCCCACATCTTTATAATTTGTACAACCTGTTATGTTATGTTGTTATGTTATGTTATGTTATGTTATGTTATGTTATGTTATGTTATGTTATGTTATGTTATGTTATGTTATGTTATGTTATTTTGTAATATATTGTATTGTATCGTATCATATCGTATCATATTACTGTATTTTTCAGAGTATAAGATGCACCTTTCCCCCTTTAAAAGAGTCTTATACATCAAATGTAGCCACAATTTTTGCCACTTGTCTAGCTCAATCCCATGCCCAAAGTTTTCCCCCCAAGTTATCATAGTTCCTTTTACTTGTTCATGAAGAAGCATTGTCAAGCACAACTGAATTCAGACATAGTTTTGCTTGGACTATTCTTTCCATCTCTACCTGCTGATTTTATATTACATATTAATGTTTAAAGTGGAGGGGGAAGAGAGACAGATTGGTGAGGAAGTGAAATAATAACGTTTTCTGGCTTATAGATATACCGGTATTCAAAGAAAAGTGGTCATATTAAATAAAAAGTGTGGTTCATTCTTTTCCTCCCCCTCCCCCTCCCCCCTATTTTTGACTCCATTGCAATGCCTACTTAGTATAGAGATTGAATGTCCTCCATGAGTTTGTCAACAAAGCTATTATTCCACCCATTGGTCAATATATGTTCATTTTCTGCTGACTGCCTGGTGAATCAATGCATTGTACGCTGATCTTTCCTTCAAGTTCATTTTCCTGAAGACATTAATGTCTAATCCTCTGTGCATCTGCATCATGCAAACACCTTTCTTTCTAAATGCTTAAATAATAATGCACCTCAGTAGGCATTCAAGGACAAAAAAAATATGATGAAAAAAATATGTTTTTCTATGTGAGTCATTTTCTTAGTTGGAACCAGCCTGTGGTTTAATCTCTCTCTCTTTTTTTCTGGAAAAGAAAACATGAAAAAAAATATTTTAAATATTTCACTTGAATTTTATTGAAAAAATAGTCTGACTATACAGCTAACATGAATAGAGGTATGATCCAAAGAATTTAAATCGAAGTTTGATATAAAGCTTTCCATATGTAATTAGTAAGAGCTGCTTTTTAATTCTTCCAGAGCAGAGGTCATCAACCTGCGGGTCTAGAGCCGTATGTGGCTCTTTCATCCCTCTGCTGTGGCTCCCTGTTGCTGGTCAGCTCCACAATTGATAGGGCTTTTCGTTAGGACAGGTAAAGGAAAAAAATGATGTGCTAGGAGTAAACTCTATGGTGGGGGAACTAGACTTCCAGTCAGCTCCAGAATTGAACGGAGGGGGTATGTGTGTCCAGTTAGGACCTTTAATTAATTTAATTTAATTTATTAAATTTCTATACCATCATTCTCCCTTCCGGGACTCAGGGCGGTGTACAGGCAACAATAAAATCAGTGATATAAAATATAAAAAATACATGAAATATATATTTAAAAATATATTAAATAAAACGCCTGTTCTAAAACCATTAATAAAACCTACTAAAACCATTAAAAAAATTATGCCAGGTCGGCCGCACGAAATAGATTGTGGCTCTTTGAGTGTTTAAGGTTGCCACAGCTGTTCCATATCAATGAAACTTACATTGAGTTTATATGATACAACCCAGCATATAGAGTAAATGTTCCATTAAATCTAGTATCTTGCATTTCTACATAGGGTTCTTTTGTATATAAGGCACCAGTACTGGATATTGGCAGTAATAATTCCTCAGTAAATTATGAAAGAGCTTCTTTCCAACTTCATTGAAAAACATTAGTTGTAAATTAAGAGAATTAATAACAAAGTATTTAACACATTTTCGCAGATATGTATTTTCAAAAAAACTTGCATAGGATAGTATTAACTACGAAGATGGTTGCCTATTTTTATGGCCTTGCCAAAATTCAACTTAATATACTCTCAGACAGCTTTTTTTTTCTCAGTGAGAGAAATATGTTCCTCTAAACATGAACCAGTATTTTGATCTGACTGTAATTATAGTTAGATCAACAAAACTGAAGTTTGCTTGTCCAATAACAATTCTGTTACAATGCATTTCTTATGCATTATTATTATTTATTATTAATCAGATTTATATCCCGCCCTATCTCCCCTAGGGGACTCAGGGCAGCGCACAGAAATATAAAAATATAAAACAATACAATACAAAACCGTTTAAAAATAAATTAAATTAAAGTCTGTGCTAAAATTTAGATTGAAAAGGGTTAAAATCAAATCAAATTAAAACTATATCCATTAAAACTAAGCCAGGCCGGCCTCTTGAAATAGATGAGTCTTTAATGCCCGGCGGAAGAGGCATAGGTCCGTGATGATACGAAGGTCATGGGGAAGGTCGTGCATGATCTATATCTACTGTATAGGTGTAAACTAGGAGGAATAAATGCCTTAGTTTTACAGAATCCACTTGTTAAAGATTATTCCAACTGAAGGGTGTTAGTACTCTTTGAGATTGTTTCCTCACCCCCCTCCAAATGGTTCACTATGCAAACTAGGTAATGTGCTTTCAACCCTGAGCTATAAATATTCTCTGTTACTGCAATTCTTAAGTAGTGGCATAGATACTTATACACGTTTACTTACTTGCTTATTTACTTATTTATTTACTTACTTATTTGCTTGTTTGTTTAGTTACAGTCTTTCATAGGAACCTAACAAAAATAGGCTGTTTAAATTAATAGGGGGGAAAAGTATTGCTTCTTCTGAACTAGTTTTGAAGAATACAGGGCCCTAATAAAAGACATGTCAACCCTAATGGGTTTTTTTAAAATCAAAGCAGGATGCTACTAAACCTGTAAATTATCTATTGTAATACAAATATATACTTTAAGGTAAAGTGAAGATTGCATGGTGGATATTTTACATATGTGATTTAGGAGCTGAACATTAAATGAATAAACATCATACCAAAAGTGATGTCCCTGGGGAAAGGAAAAGCGATACTTTACTGCAGTTTTTCACTAGCTTTTAAAATAATTAGAAGTAAAACAATCTATTTTGAAATTTCTTCTGTTTCTCCTTCAGAGTTTGTGCTATCAGGACAAAATAAGAGGACTCTTCTACTGTAACCCTGGCTGAAGGGTTTATAGCAAGGATCCACAATCCCTGGGCTGTGGCCCACTACCATACCATGGTCCACTCAGAACTAGACTATATGAGAGGTGGTTCAGTGTACAAGTGCACACACAGTTTCACTCGCATGAGTGATGGGCTCGCATGAGTGGTGGGCATGCACGCACATGCACATGAAGCTTGATTTGGAGTTGAGCTATGTGCATGCACACTGGGCTTCTGCTTACCTGGCCCAGTTCCCCTCTCCCTCCCAGCCAGGCCATCAAGCTGCAAAGCTTGGGAACTGCTGGTTTAGAGATTTGGGCAATACTAACACTTGCATTAGGGTTGGTCAGCCCTAAATCTCCAAGAGATTTGGACAACAGATGATGAGGAAGTGAGCAATAGACATAAGCAGGGGTGGGCTGCTACAGGATTGCCCGGATCATAGCTAACGCTATGGCTGGTTTGGAGAACCTCCAAATCCCACCCCTGGCTGGGGTTGACCACTCTGTTGCTGAAGTTGTATTTTCTGCAATAGGGTTTGGAGCGGTTTACTTAAGTTTGTATCTATTGTGTGCTCATGTATCAGGCTGGCAGGTGCAGTGAAGGGAGGTGATGGAAAGAATATGATGCTTCTTTACCTCCATGTACTTGCTGGCTAAGAGCTTTGGGAAGTGGATGTGCAGCAGATTCATTTGGTACATTTTGGGTAGATGGATAAATAAATATAAGAATTGGTTAAAATATATAGACATGTAGCTATGAGAGAGAGAGGGAGAGAGAGGGATGGAGGGAGGGAGGGAGGGAGGGAGGGAGGGAGGGAGGGGGAGAAGAACTAGCAGCCATAATTGTTGCCAGCATTATCCATGTGAAGCTCATCCAAAGTTGGTGGCTTCAGCAAATGTCTTTAAATTGCTTGTAGTGATAGGGAAACTAGCCCGCCAGCCTGCCTAATGCCTCATTGGCAGGTAGTAAAGCTTTAATAAGATGCATAATCCTTAGGGTGTTTGCTGTGAAGAAGTTAGGAAATATAAAACCATCAAACCAAAGATGGAAAAATGCACATAAATATGAATGTACTACCTTCAGATACATGGATTTTCATGGCAATTCAGGCTATCAACTATTCAGATTATCAGCTGGGTGGTGATGGAAAATGGACCCTCTTGCAATAGGAAGGTAACACTGTCTATACTTCCAATTCTGATGCAGTTCTATTGATAACTTTATTAATCTTTCTGCCAGAAGGATGAGAAACAATGTTCCTGTTTCTACAGCAATAAGATCACAATTTATTTATTTGGATTTGTATCCTGCCCTATCTCCCCGGAGGGACTCAGGGTGGCGCACAGGCAGATATTAAAACAATACAAACAATACAAAATACAATATAGTTACAGTAAAAATATATTAAATTTAAACCCCATGCTAAAAACATCTTAAAACCATCTAAAAATCCTGATAACTGAACATCACAAAAGAAGATAGCAGCCAGATGCAGGAAGAGGAATAAGTCAAACCAAAGGCTACCACTTACACATCATTTTTCACTTGTGTTTCAACCAAGGCTGGCCTGAGCTCTTTTTCCTGAGTTTAAATTATAAACCTGAATTTTCTGAAAATAATGAATTTATTCAATTAAATAGAATATTTTGTTATAAACCTGGAATGTAAAGCCTCTGCTGGAAAATTTGGCACGGTTGCCCCAGATTGTGGTGATCCTCCAGATTATTTGCAATGGAGTCTTCTCCCTACGATATTGGGCTATACTACATTTTGTTCTTCTTTCTCTTTTAAAAAAGAAAAGTTGGGATGCGAAGAATGTTTATAGAAATCCAGTTAGCAGGTCGAACATATCTGTGCTTAATATAAAGGGATAGGGGGAAGGAAAGATGTCTATGATTCTTGAAACATGATTAATATTAATCTCTGTGGCAGAGCAAGCAAAAAAGATGAGGCCTGGCAAAATTCATTTGGAGACATCAAAACTGATAAAGCAGAAAATACATGCTGGTGAAGGATATCCTTTTGTCAATCTGTCAAGAAATGCACCCAATGACAATCTAAAATGCAAGGATCACCAAATAAGCTGAAACGGTTGGTAGGAGTGATTAAAGCATAATGGATGGTGATATTTTGAGGTTTATTTTATTTCAGCATATACATGCTTCTCATGGAATGTGGCTCATTTCCTTTCCTTTTAGGTGGCTACTGAATTAAGGAAATAATAAAAACAAGAGCTGCAAGGTTGTTTTGAAGGACATGATTCTATTTGATGGTCGCTGTTATTTACATAATTTCCATATGCATCTTCCTTCTGATTTTTCCTTGCCTTTAATAAACTATAAGAGTTTTCTTTCTTTGAATACACTATGCATTGAAAAGCAGCTTTTCTTTTCAATTCTAAATCTTATTCTGAGTGAAAATTGTTCTCCAGCTCAACTTTTCTTTTAATTAAAAAATGTCTAATCTTTGAGGAGGACATAATAAGAATGTGTATGTAATGGAATAATTTGTAATCTCTAATTACATGCTATACAGTAAGACAATTTCACAATCACCTTTCAGCACATAGAGACAGGTGAGAACTAGAGATCCAGGTCTCATTCACCGCCTGAAGTTGGCAGTTTCCTTTAATGTTATAATGTGGTCATTGATTTATCAGGGAAAATTAGAAAACTAGATTATTCTAATTTATGAACTTTGCAGTCCACAAGCTTGAAACCTCTTAGGATCCGTTCCATGTGGAACTCTTCAGAAGCTATTCCTAAAACAACAAATTTTTCGATTTGCGCATGCGCGAAGAGATGGCGGTCTGCCTTTGAGCTCCGCGCGGGCCGCGGGGGCTTTTTGGTTAAAAGAGATGCCGCCCGACCCTCCTTACCAGCTTTGAGGGTCGGGCCCAGTAAGTGACCACCCTGGCTTACCATCGAGGCCATGGACGGCCTCCCAGGGTGAGTTGACGGCTAAGAACGGGGGTTTTGCTGACCGGAAGGCGCCGGTCAGCTGGAGACGCCGGGCGTCAGGTCGATGGCGGGCCGATGCCGGGCTTGTTGAGCCCGCCGGGGGGAGAAAGCGGGGGAGAAAGCGGAGTGCTGGAGACCGGGCAGAAGGCTTGCTGGACGCTGGAGAGGTGGAAACCGGGCAGGAGGCTGGGCAGGAGGCTTGCCAGAAGGTCTGCCGAGGCGCGCCGACCGTCGGAGGCCGAAGGACGTGAGAGGCCGGGTTGCCGGAGGCCGGGACGCCAGGCTGGACAGAAGGCAAGCTGGGACTGCCGAGTGCGGAGGGCCATGGGGGGCCAGGACGCAGAAGGCCGGGATGCCAGTCTGGGAGGGACACCTGGCGAGGACGATCTAGGCCCGATAACAGCAGGGCCGTAGCCAAGATGACCCAATCTGGACTCCTTTATTTGGCCGACTCCATTAGAGTACCGGTGAGTGGAAAATCGGAGGTCTAGCAGCCGGGAGCCGGGAGCCGGGAGGCCGCATAACAGCTGGGCCGAGGCCTAAGAAGATCCAGGCTGAGGCCCTGTTCCCTACTGACTCTGTTTAAACCAACTTAAACCAGGACCCACAAGGGGGGCCGGGAGATCCTGCAAGGGGCCCAACCATGTACCATCTTTGGCTGAGGCCTGAGGCTCTGGAAGAGTGGGACTGGACTGGACTTGCTAAGGCCACGCCTGTGATAGTGCACTTATGTGATCATGTGCACTTTATGCAATTATTTATTGACCATCATACCCAGGATTTTAACTTTTCTATACCGTATCATTAACTTACTGGAATTAATTAATTTTAACATCTTTCCAATATTTATTGAATATATATTTTAACATCTTATTTAATATTTAATATTTATTCCGACCATCTAAACATCTCTGTACCCAAATTGATTCCCTGCTGTCGATGTGACCCGTAATATATTCAAGGGCAGACCTAATCCTACTGCGGGAGTCCCCCCTCTCGCAGGTATGGCCCGCTGTATTATCAAGGGCACACTTTGATGAGGGACTAATAAGTCAGGAGAAGTGGCGAAAGCGCAGGTGTAGGGGTTTTTTAGTTAACAAATTGCTGTTTATTTTAGGGGGCACCAGGGAGGGGGGAGGGTTTAGACAGGTTGAGACTAGCCAAAAGGGAACGGGCCGAGCCAGCAGACGACGGAGGGAGGCGGATGGTTTCGTTAAGAGGGGGGAAACACAAGTCATTCCGGTGGAGGGCTTCCCCATCCAGAGGGTCGTGGGGAGGGGCAGGTCCGAGGGGAGACAAGTTCCTTCCTCCCGGTTGATGGCACGTAGCCGTTGGTTACAAACGGTTGGGTGCCACAACCCCCGCAGGCTAGGTGGCCAGGGAATACAGAGCCAGGGTCTGCGGCTGATGTTTTGCAACGCCAGGTCCGTTGTCAACAAAGCCCCCCTCATTAGTGACCTTGTGTCAGAGGGGGAGCCGGACCTGGTAGGAATTGCGGAGACCTGGTTGGGCCACGAGGGAGGACATCCCCTCGTTGAAATGTGCCCACCAGGCTACCGCGCATTTCATCAGCCGCGGGCCCTAGGCAGGGGTGGTGGGGTAGCGGTCATTATTAAGGAAGGCCTTGAGCCGAGAGAGACCATTGTGCCTCAGACTTCCGGCTGTGAGTCCCTCTGCGTGAGGTGGGGCCTAGGGAGGCAGTTGGGCTTGCTGGTTGTATACCTGGCTCCCCGCTATGTAGCAGCAGCCCTGCCCGAGCTCCTGGAGGTGATCGCTACGGTGGCAGTGGAGACCCCCAGACTTATAGTCATGGGGGACTTTAACCTGCCATCGTTGGGCGAATCATCCGTGGTAGCTCGGGAGTTCATGGCTTCCATGACGGCCATGGACCTGACCCAAGTAATTCAAGGCCCCACTCACGAGGGTGGACATACGCCGGACCTCATCTTTGTCTCGGGCCAATGGAAAAGTGATCTGGGTACAGGGGATATAGTCATCACACCCTTGTCATGGTCAGACCACTCACTTCTCCGGCTCGACTTTCTGACCGCTGCTCCCCTCCGCGGGGAGGCGGAACCAGAGTCACTAATCTGGTACCGCCCCAGGCGCTTGATGGACCCGGATGGGTTCCAGACAGCGCTTGGGCCATTTCCTGTATCCCTGACCCGCGCCCCGATGGAGGACCTCACGGCCGCATGGAATAGTGCGGCCGTGGGAGCCTTAGATCGGGTCGCGCCCCTGCGGCCTCTCTCGCGGCGGCGAACCACCCTGGCTCCTTGGTTCACTGTGGAGCTGCGGGTGATGAAACGCCGCAAGAGATGCCTAGAGAGAAGATGGAGGGCTAGCCGCTCTGAATCTGACCGGACACAGGTAAGAGCCCATTTACGGACTTACATTGTGGCGCTGAGAGTGGCCAAACGTCATCATTGTGCCACTCTCATAGCATCCGCAGAAAACCGCCCTGCCGCCCTGTTTAGGGTGACCCGCGACCTCCTTCAACAGAGGGAACGGGAAGCCCCGCTACAGGGTAGAGCAGAGGAATTTGTGATTTTTCTGCAGGAGAAAACCGCCCAGATACAGAGTGAGCTAACCCCCATTCATGACCCAGTGGGATGCCACGAGAGAGATCTTGTTTGGGAGGAGTTTGACTCCGTTACTTCCGAGGATATGGACAGGCTACGTGGGCGACTGCGAGCCACCACATGTTTATTGGACCCGTGCCCCTCCTGGCTTGTACTGGCATCCTGGGAGGTGACACGAGGCTGGCTCCAAGAGGTTGTCAACGCATCCTTGAGTGAGGGTTCCTTGCCTGCCTCCCTAAAAGAGGCCATGGTGAGGCCCCTCCTCAAGAAGCCCTCTTTGGACCCAGCTCTTTTGAACAACTACCGTCCAGTCTCCAACCTTCCCTTCTTGGCGAAGGTTGTTGAGAGTGTGGTGGCACAACAGTTTCCCCGTCACCTGGAGGAAGTTGACTATCTAGATCCGCGCCAGTCCGGCTTTCGGCCCGGGCATAGCACCGAGACGGCATTGGTCGCGTTGGTAGATGATCTCTGGAGGGCCAGAGATGGGGGTTGTTCCTCCATCCTGGTCCTATTAGACCTCTCGGCGGCTTTCGATACCATCGACCATGGTATCCTATTGCATCGGCTGGGGGGGTTGGGGGTGGGAGGCACCGTTTTACGGTGGTTCTCCTCCTACCTCTCTGGCCGATCGCAATTTGTGCGTGCAGGAGAGCAGAGGTCGACCCCGAGACCCCTCACATGCGGGGTGCCTCAGGGGTCGGTCCTCTCGCCTCTCCTGTTTAACGCATACATGAAGCCGCTGGGCGAGATCATCCGTGGTTTTGGGGTAGAGTACCACCTGTACGCTGATGACACCCAGCTGTACATATCTACCCCAAACCACCCCAACGATGCCGTAGCGGTGATGTGCCAGTGCTTGGAAGCCGTGCGGATCTGGATGGGAAGTAACGGACTTAGGCTCAACCCGACCAAGACCGAGTGGCTGTGGTTTCCGGCTGCCCGGTTCAACCAGCTCTCTCCAACGCTGGCCATAGGGGGCGAACATCTTGCCCCTGTGGATGGGGCGCGCAACTTGGGTGTCCTCCTGGATACCCGGCTGTCCATGGAAGATCAAGTGACAGCCGTGGCCAGGAGGGCGTTTTACCAGGTTCGCCTGGTACGCCAGTTGCGCCCCCTATTGGATCGGGACGCCCTTCGCACAGTCACTCATGCTCTCGTGACATCCCGACTGGATTATTGCAACTCTCTCTACATGGGGCTCCCCTTGAGGTGTACCCGGAGGCTTCAGTTGGTCCAGAATGCAGCCGCGCGAGCAATTATGGGCACCTCTAGGTTTGCCCATGTAACACCGCTCTTGCGCGAGCTGCACTGGCTACCTGTCGTCTTCCGGGTGCGCTTCAAGGTGTTAATTACCATCTTCAAAGCGCTCCATGGCTCGGGACCTAGCTACCTGCGGGATCGGATCCTGCCCCATACATCCTCACGGCCGATTCGCTCCCACAGAGAGGGACTTCTCCGGGTGCCGTCCACTAGACTTTGTCAGCGGGCGACGCCCAGGGGAAGGGCCTTCTCTGTGGCGGGCCCAGCCCTCTGGAATGACCTTCCCCCCGATATCAGGACAACTACGGACCTCCGCTCCTTCCGCTTAAAATTAAAGACTCACTTTTTTCGTCTGGCCGGCCTTGGGTAGTCTCTTTTTAGGTTAGGGTTTTTTAGGGGTAATTTTTAGTTTATAGGTTTTAGCGCAGGATTTATTTAATTTATTTTTAATTCTGTATTTTGTACTTGTTTGTGTTTATTTGTATTTTTAATTGCCTGTGCCCCGCCTCGAGTCCCCTCGGGGAGAGAGAGCGGGATATAAATTAAATTATTATTATTATTATTAACAGCATAGCCACAGCAAATTGGAGGGAAAAAATGAAGTATGCAGTTTAAAGGACATAGCTGGCAATGACAAAAAATACAAAGAGTAAGAAATTATAACTTTCACTAAAGTTATAATTGATAAATTATAAAGTTATATAAACACTATATATACACTAAAGTTATAATTAATTTCACTAAAGTTATAATTGACAAAAGCTGCTAATTATTACTTAACCTATCTTCTCAAAAAAGCATACCAACTCTTTTTAGGTAGTTGTTATCTGCTTGATTCTGTTTCCCTCAAGGCTAATCATGTAGTCATAGTTAGTAACAAAGTTCTGTCAATATTGGGTTCATGTCTATGATAAAATATGAAGTGTTTGGAGATTACACACACACAAATGCCAGTGAAATATATGGGTTAAGGTTCTGGACTAGGAAAGGGGAGACCCAAGTTCTGACCCTTAGATCTGGCTGACTTTGGGCTGGTCATTAGCAATTGCAGTAGCATTTAAGCTTACATACTGACCCACATTGCTCATTTATTTAGTGTATAGCATATTATACATGGGTTTGCAATATATTGTAACAATTGACCTAAATTAAAGCACAATAAAATATGAATGTTAAAAAGATCTATATTCAAATACCAATGTCTAGGCCATCTAACCATTAGATGATTTATATGAAAAAAATCAGATACTAGACTAGTATATACTATCAGTTTATATAGCATTTTGCAGCACTTTCTGGGTGGTTTACAATGTAAGCATTATTTGTATATTACACCCAACAACCTGAGTCCTCATTTTATCATCCTCAGAAGGTTGGAAGATTGAGTCCATCTTGAGCCCTTACAGGATCGAACTCCAGGCTGTAGGCAGTTTGCCTGCAGTACTGCATTCTAACCACTGCATTCCCTCTCAGCCTTTGACTGGGATGTTTTTAAACAATTTATCAACCTGTATTGAAACAGTGGGTAGATTTTAATAAAATATTATGAGATGAAAGATGCCCTTATTGGTCTTCATCTTGTAGTAGATTGCTTCAGGACGATGGTGATGGTGATGATGATGATGATGTACACATATAAGAGAAAGAAAAATGTGTTTTAAATGATTGATAATGTACCTTTTCTCTTTTGTAAATCCCTCAGGAAAGAAAGAAAGAAAGAAAGAAAGAAAGAAAGAAAGAAAGAAAGAAAGAAAGAAAGAAAGAAAGAAAGAAAGAAAAAGAAAGAAAGCTCTATGCAAAATTTTGATAGAGACATATATAAAATACCAGAAACAGAACAAATGGAATTATTTCAGGAAATTTGAGAAGTTGTCCAGTGAAAAATCCAATAAAGGTAATCAGATATATACACACATATATATATTTCAATATAATGTATTCAATATATCATACTCTGGCATGTATTTGTGAGCTTGGTACACGTCCTATTCTTCTATGACATTTGTTTCAGGTTGATAAAGAACAGTAGAATAAGTTCTAAATGAGGCTATTCTGATGGTGATTTATTTCTGATGAATTTACATTAGACTCAGTTTTGGATTTTTGGATGGCAAAGTTGAAATAGCAATGGATCTGTCTGCATGACTCTGATAGATGTGTCTGACTTTGTTGACAGCTTTCTATGTTCTGAAGGTTAGTGCCAATTGTGACATTATTGTGGAACATAATGTTTTGGGAAACTATTTTTTTTCTTTATGTGCTCTACAGTTGGCTGTAGCAGCTTGATAACGTTGTGATGCTTTATATTGTCCTGGAATGGATTTTGCTACATTCTAATCAGAGCCATGAGAAACGTTCAAAATCATTCTTCTGTTCATCAGGACAACTTTTTCAGGTGTATTATAATTTTCTCATGAGATTAGAATAGTCAATATTCATAACCTGGAAAACTAATTTGAATGGGATGAAAAGCTTATACTTCAGTCTGTGTAAACCATGACTTATTTTGAATAGACTGACTAAATTCTTTGAATCATTTCCGTCTGGCGTCTGGCCCAGCTATAGGCAGAAACAATTTTAGTTAGTAGGAATTCATCTCTGTCAATCCTCCCACACCTCTCATTGCATTTAGACTCTCTGCAGCAATTGATTTTAATTTTCTTACAGAAACTGGAAAATTGAAATGCCTTCTTAGCAAGCAACAATATTGCTGAGTCCTCCTTGGACACAATGCCCAGAGGATTCTATGATCTGCTTGTTTACTAAATGAAAACTGAACTGAAGATAACTACAGGCTTGCATGCCTTAGGTTCGTCAGTACGGCCCTATGCCATTTCAGACTGGTGACTGTCCAGTCTTTTCTTAAAAACCTCTAGTGATGAAGCATGTGCAATTTCTGAAGGCAAGCTGTTTCATTGGCTAATTGTTCTCACTGTTAAGAAGTTTTTCCTTAATTCTGGGTTGCTTCTCTCCTTAATTATTTTCCATCCATTGCTTCTTGTCTTGCCTTTTGGTGTTGTGGAATATAAATTGACCCCCTCGCCTTTGTGGTGGCCCCTCAAATACTGCAATATGTTCTTCATATGTTTTTCACTCCAGACTCTCATCTTAGTTGCTCTTCTTTGCACTTTTTCCAAAGTCTCAACATCTTTATTGTAAAATGGAGACCAAAACTAAATGCAGTATTCCAGTTATGGCCTTGCTAAGGCTTTATAAAGTGATACTAATACTTTACTTGTTTGATTCTATGCCTCTATTTATACAACCAAGGATTGTATTAGCTTTTTTGGTTGCTACCACACACTGCTGGCTCATGTTTATGTGATCGTCCACTAGAACTCCAAAGTCCCTCTCACAGTTATTATTTTTGAGCCAGGTTTCACTTATACTTGTAATTTTGGTTTTTCCTGCCTAGGTGTAAAACTTTGCTTTTCTCCACATCAAATTTCATTTTGTTGGATGGGGCCCATTGTTCAAGTCTGTTGAAATATTTTTGGATCCTGAGCTTGTCTTCTGGGGTATTGGCTATTCTTGCCAGCTTAGTGTCATCTGCAAATTTGATGATTTCTCCTTTTATTCCCTCATCTGAGTCATTTGTGAAGATTTTGAAGAGTACTGGGCTTAATATGTGATATTTGTAGCTTTATTAGGAGGTGTCATGAACAACTGATGATCCTCAATTCTGTATTCAATGTTTTAAAAGCTATAACAAATGTCTCTTCTAAGTAACTTTCCGAAGGTGATGTTTTTCTGTAGTGCAATTGGTTGAAATGTTACTATAGACATAGGTTAGTTTACTTATAGTATTATACATATAGTATAGTTTATTTACAGTATTATACGGTAATAGTTACAGTATTATAACCCGTATAAACAATTTCCACTGTTTTGAATGGAGAAGTCATTCAAAACTAGTGCATTTTTTATTTTCTTAAATAATTTTTTGAGCTTTTATTTTTCTATGTTCTTTATTTGTATGAAGTTATTTGAACCTACAGATTAATCAGTTAATAAAAAGAAATAAGGGGTATAACATTTGTCAGAGGTATTAATCTATTTTAGTGAGAAAGTGAATACATATGTACTGTATACCGTATTTATTCGAGTATAACGCGCACACGTGTATAACGCGCACCCCCTAATTTTCGATTTAAAATCGGTATAAAATTCTGTTTCACTTTTTCTCGGCTCAGACCAAGCATTGTAAGTGACAAACGTTGTTGAACACGTGCGGCCATGATAAAAATCGTTTATAACGCACACCCTCGTTTATAACGCGCACCCTCGTTTATAACGCACACCCAAACTTTGAGTTCTTTTTTTGGTAGAAAATTTTGTGCGTTATACTCGAATAAATACGGTAATTGTATTCTGTAGATCAGGAGTCCCCAAGCCAACTGTGGTACACAGAGCCATATTGGTCCTCAGCCTGTTGTGAACCGGGCCATGTAAGCAGTAGGCAAGCGGTGTGTGAAACTGCATTTGTGCAAGTGGCATGTGTGCACACAAAACCATCCCTTCCCCTCCCGGTACCACCATTGTTGTCAATCTGAGGAGCCAGCAAGATTGGGGACTGCTGCTATAGATACAATATCTTGAGTTGTATGACATTACAGAACCAGACTGGTATAACGATAAAGGTGCGCCTTTCATATTAAAAGCTTTGTGGCAATTGGACCATAAAGAGCTGGGCAAATTTAATTTTGGGATGTCTGAGACATCTACTCTTTCTAACAAGTTTCAGAAACACCAAATTTAAAAAAAATGACTAGTCTTTGATTAAAGACCTTACTTTTAGGTATTTACTATGTACATGTCATGTTTTGATTTCATATCAGAGATTGCATGCTTCTTCCTGAAATTTCACTTTAGAAAGTGCAGCGAAGAAATAATGCCGCAAATTATCTTTCTAAAATTCTCTGGCTTAAATGCATTCTTAATTATTAACATTAGCAGGCTGAGATTGAATATGCTATAATGATATCTGGGATACTTCATCATGTCCTTGAGTCCATCTGCTACATTACAATTCCCCCTTCAAAAGTCTGATTATTTTCTAAATTACTTCAGATATATAGCCCTGACTTTCAATCCAACAAGGACATCCAAGGTGCATGAATTACTTTTCAAGTGTTTTTTTCTTTTCTTTTCAGGTGTTATGTTTCCAAGCCTCTGCATTCAATTCTAAATTGATATTTGGATTACTTTATTCAAAGTAGTTTGCATGAGTATCAAGGATTAAAAAACAGTATCCACACTCTATATCACATTCTACTTGAGAAAGATATTTTAGCTATTTTTCATGGTGTTAGAATAGGCATCCACGGAGGAAACAAGAGGATAAATGACAACATGTGTCATGATCTAACCATGTAAATGGCATACTTTTGGTACTTTTGTCAGACATTATGGCAGCATTGTGGTATACCGTGGGCTGTCCTATTTATCAGCACTTCCTCCCTCTTCCCTGTATTCTACTATACTCAATACATGTTATCATGGAGGCCATCTTATTTGAAGTTCATATAAACGTTTCTTCAAGTGACTATTCCATGTAGCTTGAAAATGTAAAGCACTGTAGACTTAAGAACCAGCTGATAGGTTAATCAGAAATTCAGTGTACATATATGAGACTGTAGTTTTAGAGACTTTTCTGTTTTGGTGTTTTATGGAGACATAATAATTATTAAATTTGGGAAATGCTTGAGTGTTGGAATGATTTCTCTGACATTTTTATCTAAGTTGACACAGTTTAAAAAATATATCTAAGATGATACCGTTAGGAGATGGTTATTTATCTTTACGACAGGTACTTTGATCACAATCTAACTGTAGGAAATTGCCCAATAGCTCAAAAGAAGCAATCTCTGAACATGTGTTGTCATGGCATGACATCCATTATGCTAAGTCTCTAAATTACATCACCCAGGAGAAGTCAAGCAATGATACTGCAAATAGGAATTCTTAGTGGAAGGGTTTGCATTCTTAATCTAAGCTCAGATTTATTGCACTTGTTCTTGGAACACACTGATAAACCAAAAGCCCTGACAAATGCTTATTCCATGGCAAGCTGTTTTTCAAGTTCAGCATAAAAGAGTCCCCCCCCCCTTTTTTTTTTAAAGGCTCTGTGTATGTTTTTTTGTTGTTGTTCTGTTGAGCAGACTCTTCCAGTAGATAAATTCTGCAAAACCGATATATAGCCTGTGGAGTATTAAACTGCAGGATATGCAGCAAGTACTTTCAGTGTGGGACAAAAGAGAATGAGAGTATTTTAGTTTCATGAAAGCGCCTCTAGTAATATGCCTTGTGCATTCAGCTCGGGAGGAGTTATTCCTTTATTATATAAAAAAGAGGAAGACATGCTGTCCACTGGATTTTACACAGGCTCCCAAGTCCTTTGAAGACTGGGGAAGTACTGTCCTCTTTTTCATACAGGTCACTTTCAGTCGGAGTGTGAATTTGATGGCAAGAGAGAAGTACCTTCTCTCCTTGTTAGTGTAAAGGAAAGCTTTCATGCTGATGTCATCACTCTTTTTCTGCATTTTGTGAGCACTGACATCAAGTCAAAAGCATTTTCCTTTTTCAGTGAGAATGAAAGAGGAGCTGAATAGCTGTCTCATGCGCTGCCTAGAATGACAGGTCAGTGACTCAGACTAAGGAGACTCAGGGCAAATATTGAATAGCAAATGTGGTTGCCTGCATTTGCTTTTGCATTTGTGCCCAGTCTTCTAGAGGTCATTGTCAGAATGATCATAAGAATCAGCAGTGAACAGTTTTCCTACAGGCTTTGATTGTCCTTTGGTCTACTTTTTTCTCTGTATTTTAGAAGAGTGTTGCTTTTCAATATTTCTTTTGGAAAGCCAAACAATGAATTGCAGCGTGCTATACAAATGACAATAATTGAAATTGAATATTTGAAATGCAAATGAAAATATCTACAGACCCCTTGCATCCTGGACATAAATTATTTCAACTCCTACCCTCAAAATGATGCTATAGAGCACTACACACCAAGACAACTAGGCACAAGAAGTTTTTTTCCTGAATGCCATCACTCTGCTAAACAAATAATTCCTTCACCACTTGTCAAACTATTCACTAAGGCTGCATTACTATTAGTCTTGGCATTGTTCCTATCACCCATTGTTCCTATCACCCATTGTTCCTATCACCCACTTATGACTGTATGACTTTAACTTTGTTGCTTGTATCCTTACGATTTATATTGATATTGATTGTTTCCTGATTGCTTATTTGTACCCGATGGCTATCATTAAGTGTTGTATCTTATGGTTCTCGATGAATGTTATCTTGTCTTTTTATGTATACTGAGAGCATAAGCACCAAAGACAAATTCCTTGTGTGTCCAATCACACTTGGCCAATAAAGAATTCTATTCTGTTCTGTTCTGTTCTGTGCTGTGCTGTGCTGTGCTGTGCTGTGCTGTGCTGTGCTGTGCTGTGCTGTGCTGTGCTGTGCTGTCCTATCCTATCCTATCCTATCCTATCCTATTTTATCCTATCCTATTAATTTAACATGATACCTTGATATATTGAGTCATGTATTGACTTGGCGCTGCCACGAGAACTGGTTCAGTAGGTGTAGCAGGCCTGGGTCACTGTCAGTTCCAGCGACTGAGGCCACCAAGTTACTACCAGTTTGGCTGAATCATGCTGAACCAGTAGGAACCAGCACTGATATGGATTGATTGATTTGCTCAACACATAGTTGATTACAGAATGTGTTCATATTTGGACATTGGAAGTAAATAAAAATAAAGACTGCCATATTAAGACTGTAAACCTATACCCACTTACTTGAGAGTAACTCAAAGACTTGTATGGGTAGCTCTTTGTCTAACAAGAGTCATGGTCAAATATGAACCTTTGAAAACAGACAGGTAATGTATGCCAATAAATTGAAAGCCATTTATTATGGCATTACTACGTCCAAAAACAAGTTAAGAAAGGAAGGAGAAAAAACTAGTTAAATGTAAAAGAGTAAATTTCTCAGTGCAATTGCATTTTGCAAATAGTGTGTTTTTTAGTAATTCATTATACCTCCAGATGTATGCTTTTCATGTGGATGATTTTCCTTTTTCATAAGGAAGAAGTGTTTTTCACACAAATGATGAGTGCTATTGATCTTTTCCAGCAATTTACACTGGAAAATGAGTGCTATGCCAACATATGTCTTAAATCCATTGTTCTGGATTTACAGGAAATCAAGAAACTCATGCAATCAAAAACCTGAAGTAATGTCAACTTCTATTATATTTGACATTTTGAGTTCATGGACCTTTAAGTCTATTCTTGGCCATTACTGTCAATTTTACTTTGCTATAGAATATGAACTATGTTTTTTGTTGAGCATATCTAGAAAGGATCCGATAAAGCATGGCATATCAAGGTTGATAACTTAACATTTTCATACTTAAGCATGCATATTCATACTTGCCTCCATATATGCTTGCACATATGTATATACCAACATACACATACAAAGATACACATTTTCAACCAAATGGGTTCCTGTTGTTATGGTTTTCCTCTGCTTAAAACAGAACAGCAATTCATAAATTCATGGTGTTTTCAAGGATGAAATATTTTCTCTTTGGATCAGAGAGGGAATGAGATTGTGCTCAAAAATAACATATTTAAAGATTCTAATTTGAGATTCTAAGTCTTTAAGAGTCTCATTGAATATTAGAAAATAAGAGGAAACTTTATTGTGAAAACTGAGTAGTGTGCCCTATAACAGTAGGTTTGTATTTAATTGTCAATATCCCCATGCAAAATTTAAGAATAAGTTTGATTGTACTAAGTTAGTATCTGTCTGTCCATCCTCCATCTATTCATCCATCCATCCATCCATCCATATCTATCCCCTTCACCTTAAGAAAGAAATATGTATTGAAGCTGGCCTAGATAGTGTCATGAAGAAAAAAACAATTCACTAGAATATGATCCAAAGCAATGAAGATCTGAAGCAAAGTTTCTTTATTAAACTACTCTATAACAATGATCACTGGGCCAAACTGGCTGACAACCCTGATATAGTTTGACAAAAAGATTATATAAGATATAGAAAAGCTATTTGAACAATCAAAAAATATTAATAAAATTTGCATGGGTAAGAAAAAGTCCCAATTGTATGCTTATAATACTCACTCAAATCCAAATCATGAGTCTGGAACCATAGTCTCACTTTTGTCCTTTTATTACTACTCTTTGCTTAACATTTTTACACCTCATTATCTGGCTTCTTCTTCCATTATCAGAGTCATTTTAAACTAAGTTATAATATCAAAGGAAACTATATTCAGATAGCATTATATGCCCATACATACAAACAAAGTTCAGAATCATGGGATCTTTGGTGTTCCCTTGGTATTTTTGAAAGCAAAATTGGATTTTGAAAAAGCAGTATAAAAAGAGTATTGATACTTTTGAAATGGGGTATTGGTCAAAATCTCTGAAAATGCCATGAACAGCTTAATAAAAAGCAAGGTAAGGGGAATCATTGAGCAAATGAATACAGAGTAACAAGTTCAAATTATTCTAGTTTGTACCTATTATGTGAAGGCATCTGAAGAAGACTGTATTGTAAGGAAAGTTGAAAGAAAAGAAGAGGATGAGTAGCAGTAAAGGTGGCTAGATTCAGTTACAGTGGTAAAGTGGGCATCATGGGAAAATTTGATGGATCAAGTTTCGACAGATTGCCATGAAGAAAATCTATTTAAGCAATCACTAAAAATTGATACCAACATAATGACACATAATGAATAAATCATGGTATCGAAAGGCATCCCAAATACCAACCATTGTCTTAATTCTATGCCTTTTGCCTACTGCCACAAGAAACATTATTCAAGCATAAAGATCAAAGTTCTAACTAAAAATGCTAACTTTCCAACTCCATAGTAGGGATAAGGCAACTGGAGGCCAGCTTGTAGACATTTGTTTTAACCCAATGCTATTTTGCTGAACATGCAGCAAAACTAGACAGTTTAACACCAGTTTAACTTTTCTCTAACTTTTCTACTGCTGAATTTCCACATATCCTTTCAAGCTATGATTTGCTTACCATGGCTTGTCCAACAATCAGAGTTGACTGAATTCACATTGGATGTTAAAGCATGACCTATATGGAAAGTAAAAATCTGCAGTGTGATCAACTTCATTCTCTGGAGTGTTAAAGATCCATCTCCTTGTTCCATAGTCTCAAAATTCTTTGAAGCTGGAGAGGTGTCTGGAGAAGAGGGGGTTCTATTTTCCAAAGAACCAAAAGGCAAGACAAGAAACTATGGATGAAATCAATCAAGAAGAGAAGCAACCTGGAATTAAAGAGAAATTTACTAACAGTGGAGACAATTAACCAGTAAGAGAAGCTTGCATTCGAAGTTGTACGTGCTTCATCACTGGAGGTTTTTAAGAAAAGATGGGACAACCACTTATCTGAAATGATATAGGGTGGGTCCTCTGCTTGAGCAGAGGGTTGGACTAGAAGGTCTCCAAGATCCCTTCTGTCTCTATTGTTATTGATTGAGATTTGATGGCAGTTTACTTTATGGTTGGACCTGAACAAAGTGAGAACATGTATGCTACTTTCCACTTATAATGCTGACATTTTAAAAATTATATCTTAAAGTTAGTACTTTTTAATATATGGTTAAATGTAACGTGTATTGCTGGTCTTTGACTGTAATAAAAATTTATTCTATTCTTTATGGTTGGAGGATATCTAAATAGTGGGAATAGAGTACTGAATATTGGACTCTCTGTGTTTTCAAGAGAATACCTGATTAACTACATCAGAGATTTCCATCTCTTCTTTGTGTACATTACTAGCAGAAAATAATCAGTATGTGTTTAAATCAGCTTGACTGGTGTAATTCTAATGATAGATTTCAAATGAAGTTGTGAGCCAGGTAAGTCTAGTATGACTGTGTCTCTGCACTGTCACTCTGTTTATCCATCTGTCAGTTCAATATCTTGAGTTGAATCCATCAGTACTGAATTAACTAACTAAAAAGTCAATGGATTCAGTGTGTAATGGCTGGTATTCTGCACCTGCTGAACAAACACGCCAGCCTTTAAGTTCCTGATTTCTTTGGAGTATTGGGTATTGCTTGGCAGTGAAGAGAAAAGCCTCAGGTTCACAATAAATCCAATGCATGCTGTCTTGAGCTGGAATCACTAATTCACTAGGACTTTCTTATGTCCACTTGAGGGTCATTCATTTTCTGAACTGCTCAGCCCATCACACAGAGACATGCACTCTCTGCCTTCTGCAAGCAGCCTAGCGAACGTGCGCTTCATTAATTTCCATGCCCTGTGTTGAAAATTATTCAAAATGTTTTCCATTAAAATGCAAGGTTCATATTGGCACACCTTCCATGTAGCAATGCTGCAAATTAAACTCACTTGTGCATTGGGAAAGGTGCCAGTGCAATCATAGTATATTGCTTAATTAATGGAATGATGTCCTGGATTTAAGCAAACCAATTCCCTGCCTGCCTCGGTGTGTTTTCTATCCACCATTTTTCAACAAATGGAATTACTATTCTCCCAGATAGGCCCCCTGAAATCATACTGCTGGGCTAATTTACAGTGCGAATAGAAAATGAGATAAAAATGTATTATTAAATTATACTAATATACTTTAAGATGATTTATTCTTCGGCAGATACACTAAGCATAACACGCCGACTTAATGTTTTCTTGTCTGCTACCATAAGGCTCTATTGCATATTTGATTGGACATCTGCCGTGAGCACATCAATCTTTTCTCCACCTTTAATTTTAATAAATTTGTATTAAATTTGGCTTTATTTTCTATGTACTTTATCTCAAGATAGGGGTTTGCAGCTTCCATCCTTGAGATCTGAACGTGGATTTATGCAACTTATTGAAGACTATGCTGCAAAGACAGATGGGTGTAGTGTCCATATTGGGGGAATCAGCTTAAGCTCAATTTTGCCCTTGAAATTCCTGAAACTTCCACCCACGCACAACAGTACCACATTTTGATAGTACCTACTTTGGCTTGTGTATATGTGGGTTATATAAGTAAGGCCTATGAAAACAATGATAACAAGCAATATCTGAACATGGGAGTGCAGAGCCATAGATTTGGAGGGTTTCCCCATTAAAAAAGCATATCAATTAGATTTTGTTCCTCTTTCCCAACTGTGTTCTATTACCCTGACATGTAAGAAGAATCTTTTGTTATACTTATGTAGGCAGGAAATAATTTGAAAGCAACAATACTGACAAAAATGCAATCTATTTTTTTAAAAAAAGAAAGGAATATCCACGATTTAGCTTAACATTCCAACAGATAGCTCATAATGAATTGTTTGAAAAAAGGGATACAATATAATATATCATATTTTTCAGAATATAATATACATTCCCCCTCCAAAGAAAAGTGGGCCAATTTTTTTCTTGTTTTCTTCCCCAGAAGCTATGTTCATTTTATACTTCAGAGCACCTTATAGTCCAAACAATATGGTAATTCTGTAAAGTTTTTCTATAGCATGTAGTATGCCTCTTTTCAAAACATGAAATGCCTCCTTAGTTTAGCCCAGGGGTGGCGAACTGTGGCTCTTTTATGACTCATGGACTGCAATACCCAGAATTCCTGAGCCAGCCATGCTGGCTCAGGAATTCTGGGTAGTGAAGTCCATGAGTCATAAAAGAGCCACAGTTCGCCACCCCTGGTTTAGCCTGTATAAATGTCATCTGGGTTTTTCTCTCTCTTTCTTTGAAAATGGAAATGCAAATCCAAATAGATGGAGGCTTATTTTTTTTTAACTGTAGAAAATAATCATGTTGAACTAAATAAACTGAGCTAGAACACCCAGTCCCTACTGTGAAACAAACCTTATTTATATATCTGTGTTAAATCAGTGTGATGATTCCACCTTAATGTTCATAATATGGCAAAGGATCACCCATATGCACAGCCATCTATATAATCTGCCCTGATAATTTGTAGAGTTAGGATGGAGTAAAAGAGGGTTCATTTTTCTCCATTGCTATTTTGATTCAACATTAGGACTTTTTGGCTTGCTTAAAAGCTATTTCTTTTCCACTTCGCTGGTTAGCAGGGATACTTTTGTTGAAACTTCATCAAAGCAAAGCACCCCCTTGAAGCTTTGAATGGCCTTGTAGATAGGCAGGTGATTGTGTTGGGAATCACTTTATTTCTACCTATGAAACCAGGTCCTTCTGTTATCACTGAGGGCTAACTTAGAGAATTACCAGAGGGGAAGAAAAAAACACCTTGTCAATCTTATTTGAAACTATCTCCCCCCCCCTCCCAGAATAGAAACTTCTTCATAAGTATCTCTTAGTGGCAAATCCAGCAAGCCTTTGTACAGTTGTATTTTTTAGTTTATGCACCTGCAGGGACAGCTAATCTGGTTCTTAAAGCTCTGCAGATCTTCTTTTTGGAAACATTAAAGCCTCAACATCTTCCAGTCCTGCACAGGCACTTTAGAGCATATGTTTACTCACACACTTTCCAAAACACTTCTCTTGAAGGATTTGCACAGTCCAGTCGGCATATGTATCTCTAAGAAACTTACCTTATTTCACATGTTCTTAATAGAGTGAGAGCATTTTGTCTTGGGGTGCTAGGAACAAGAGCAGTCATGGCGAGAATTACTGACAGCTAACGAAACGCTGACAGCAGCATAATCGGTTTTCTGCCAATGCATTCATCACCTTGGGCTGTGCTCCCTTCCTGTCTCACAAGCTTGTAAATGACACATGACCTCATTCTTTTTCCAGGCAGAGCAAAACAAAGGGACATGATGGAGCATGAAAAGGAAAAAATACACTCCACTATTTTTTTTTAAAAAGTCTTTAAAAAATAATTGGTCTTTTTCTCACCGAACATCTCATTGTAGCTCATGTTGGTTTGCACTGCCAAATTATGTGGAAAAAGAGGGAAAGCAGAGAGATCTAGTTGTTTATATGGTATTTATCTCTCATACACAAGAGACTCAATGGTCCCGGTGTCATAATAAGAGGAACCTCTGTTTCAGTGTGGATTCTGGTCTCTCAAAGAACTGACAAATTTACTTTCTTTCAAGTCTGTCTAGATTTTGGAGCTTTCACTGGCCGCTTCCATAACAATCCTCTAAATTGGCCAATGTACTCTATCCAGAAGATATGTGGACTTCATAGCTTCCATAGATAGATAGATGATAGATAGATAGATAGATAGATAGATAGATAGATAGATAGATAGATAGATAGATATTTGCTTTCTAAAGATACATCTGATAGACTTTCTCCTGATGCACCGTGATGTTATAAATGGCACTGTATATACCAGCAATGCAAGTGTAAATTCCTAATAACTGATTACTAGTGGCTTTCATTGACACCCTTTCTTTGTCATTCAGTAGAATGTGAATGTTATGGGAGTCACTAGATACCTGTGGTCTTTCGAGCTGCACTGGCTACCTGTGGTCTTTCGGGTGCATTTCAAGGTGTTGATTATCATCTTTAAAGCACAGGACCTAGTTATTTGCGGGATCGTATCCTGCCCCATACATCCCTTTGGCCGATTCGCTCACACAGAGAGGGACTTCTCCGGGTGCCGTCCACTAGGCAGTGCCAGCAGGCGACGCCCAGGGGAAGGGCCTTCTCTGTGATGGGCCCGACCCTCTGGAATGACCTACCCCCGGATATTAGAATGACTACGGACCTCCGCGCCTTCCGCCAAAAAGTAAAAACTTATTTGTTTCATCAGGCCATCTTGGCCTAATCTAAGCTTCTTGCCCCAGTCTGTTTTCTCAAATTGTTTATTGGGTTTTAATGGGTGGTAATTTTAATGGTTTTTAAATTTTGTAGTTTAATTCGTTTTTAATTTGTGTGTATTGTATGTTTTTAATTGGTTTTTAATTTTCCTGTACACCGCTCCGAGTCCCTTCGGGGAGAGGGGGCGGTTTATAAATATAATAAATTATTATTATTAATTATTATAATAAATTATTATTATTAATTATTATAATAAATTATTATTATTAATGATAGAATTTATTATACAAGAATATCAAGAGGCAAGGAAGCAGCATCTGTACTAAACTTTTCAATATCCATCATTTGTGTTTATGAAATAGAATCGTTTATTAGTCCTGAAAATATTAGACCTTCTCACCTTGGAATTCTAGGAATTATAGGAATTCCTAGAAATTATAGGAATTCCTAGAAATTATAGGAATTCCTATAATTTATAGGAATTCCTATAATTTATAGGAATTCCTATAATTTATAGCACCTAGGAATTATATAGCACCTAGGAATTATATTACTTCCATAACCAATAGAGGTATGTAAAACGGTAACATTTATTATTTAAATTTTCTTTATAATGTTAATCTAATCCTCAAAACCATAATCATAACATTATTTTTTTCTAATTCCCCCCAAAAGTCAATAAGTGATTTCCAATCATTATTAAATTTAGATACTGTCCTATCTTTAATTAAAGCCATCAATTCAGCCATCTCAACAAGTTCCATCATATTCACTATTCATTCCTCCATTATGGATTAAGTCAGATCTATCAACCTTGCACAAAATAGTAACAGCTTTCATGGCAAACAAAGTCCCATATTTTATTTTCCAGGTACCCATCTGTAAATTCAAAAGGAAAAGTATCTGTTTTCAATTTTAAATGAGTCTTTAAACTCTTCTGTATTATTGTATATTATTCAGTCCAAATTTTTTGGCTTTTTGACATGTCAAACAAACATGATAAAATGTCCCTGTCAGCCTCTGATTTTGTTCTGCTTTTGCCTGCAAAGGCTGACATGTTGAAAAGGGGGGAGGGCTGGGGGTTGCTAAGCTACTAAGGGGGCAGGAGATAGAGGCGGTTACACTTGTTATCACATTCAGCTAACGAACTGCATTCCATTCTGATGATGACCCTGAGAAGGAGCTGCACCTGATGTCGTGGCTGACTTTGCATTGGACAATATGCTGGGGTCAAAGGGGGGAGGTTGGGTTATGCTTTGTTACGTATGTTGCGCGCCTAAATGTTTCATTCCTTGCTTGACTTTGACTGGAGTCTCATCATTATCAGTAAAAGTAGCTTTGAACTTTCTAAATGAAGTCAAATGTGTTCTTTCTTGATGATTGAAGGAAACAGTCATGACAGTCCCTTCTTGTTGATTACATTTCCATCATAGGTTTCAAGACCCTTTATTCATTTCTATATAGATTTTCCAGGGTATCAACAATTCATCATTTAATAAAAAATATCTTTAAGATTACAGTGGTACTTCAATACTCAGTGTTCATTCATTCTGTGAGATGCCAAGAGTACTGAAAAGGACAAGTCCCAAACAAATTACATGACTTACTTTTGTTTTGGCTGGGAAGAACTTATATGTAAAGAACCTTCCCAGCATGTAATAATAATAATAATAATAATAAGTTGAATTTATTGACCGCACCCTCTCCCCACAGGGACTCGGGGCGGTGCACAGGGAAATTAAAAGCAAAAAATATACAAAATACATACAAATTAAAACAAATTAAACTCAATCAATCCTGTGCTAAAATCCCATTAACTAAAAATACCCAATAAATATAGTATACATTTAAAAAACCCATAGACAGAGAGACTACCCTAGGCCGGCCAGGCGGAAAAGATGAGTCTTCAATTTCAGGCGGAAGGAGCGGAGGTCCGTGGTCGTTCTAATATCGGGGGGAAGGTCGTTCCAGAGGGCCGGGCCCGCCACAGAGAGAGCCCTTCCCCTGGGCGTCGCCCGCTGACAAAGTCTAGTGGACGGCACCCGGAGCAGTCCCTCTCTGTGGGAGCGAATCGGCCGTGAGGATGTATGAGGCAGGATCCGATCCCGCAGGTAGCTAGGTCCCGAGCCATGGAGCGCTTTAAAGATGATGATTAATACCTTGAAGCGCACCCGGAAGACGACAGGTAGCCAGTGCAGCTCGCGCAAGAGCGGTGTAACGTGGGTGAACCTGGTGGTTCCCATAATTGCTGCATTCTGAACTAACTGAAGCCTCCGGGTGCACCTCAAGGGGAGCCCCATGTAGAGAGAGTTACAATAGTCCAGTCGAGATGTCACGAGGGCATGAGTGACTGTGCGAAGGGCGTCCCGATCCAATAGGGGGCGCAATTGGCGAACCAGGCGAACCTGGTAAAACGCCCTCCTGGCCACGGCTGTCACTTGCTCTTCCATAGACAGCCGGGTATCCAGGAGGACACCCAAATTGCGCGCCCCATCCACAGGGGCAAGATGTTCGCCCCCTATGGCCAGCGTTGGAGAAAGGTGGTTGAATGTCCTCCCTCTATGGTTGCCATCCTGTTTTGCAGCAAACTTCCCAGCATGGCTTACTTTCCGTTTATTCGCTGTAGCTGTTCCTTTCTTCCTATCACAATGCATCAAATACTAAACAAATGCCAAATACTGGGACAACATTTTCATGCATCAAATACCTAATTAAATGAGTTTTGAATCAATCGAATATCAAGGTACCACTGTATTACATAGTATAAATTTCAATCCTTTCAACCACATATCTTCCCACTGATCCATTATAAATTGTAATCAAAGCTTTTAAGCCATTTTATAACTATTCATATTTAAAATAGGCCATTGACCCCCCAAAAGCATAGTTAAGATTTCCTATTCCATTTCATTTTGCTTCAAGAAAAGTCAAATCTCTTTTCATTTTCAATAAAATAGAAATAAAAATAATTCCTTTGCCCAGTGCAATTTTAGAAAATGTAGAAAACAAACAATAGTCCACATGCTATATTTTATGTCTGCATATCTATTATTAAGTACAATTTCTTATAGGTGCAAAAGATGTCCACATCTATAATTAATAGTAAACACGAAAATCTGTGGAATTTGTGAAATTAATTGGTTTGCAGAATGAATAGTGACACTATAGTTTTGAGAAAGTTCTTTTCAGTCACAACTACAGATAGTCCTTGACTTATGATCACAACTGAACCCAAAATTTATGATGCTAAGAAAAAACAGTTGTTAATTGAGTTTTACTCCATTTTATGAACTTTCTTGCCACAGGTGTTAAGCTAATCACTCTAGTGGTTAAGTTAGTTACACAGTTGTTAAGTGAATCCAACTTCCCTGTTGACTTTGCTGGCAAAAAATGATCACATGACCCTGGGACACTGTCTTAACTATGAGTCAGTTGTCAACCATCTCAATTTTGATCATGTGACCATGGGAATGCTGCAATGGTTGTAAGTGTGAAAATGGTCATACATTTCTTTTTTCTAACTTTGAATGGTCACTACATGAACTGTTGTAAGTTTAGGACTACCTAAATATCCAGTGATTTTCCAAATAGGCCATTCATTTCTTAAGATTAGCAAGCTTCAAGCATACATCCCTCAGACCGATACGCTCCCACAGAGAGGGCCTTCTCAGGGTACCGTCGGCCGGACAATGCCGACTGGCGACACCCAGGGGGAGAGCCTTCTCTGTGGCAGGCCCAGCCTTTTGGAACGACTTACCCCCTGAACTTTGCACCATCTCCGACCTCCGCCTCTTTCGCAAGTGCTTAAAGACGCACCTGTTCCATCTAGCTGGCCTAGCCTAACCCCAAATGACTTTTAGATAGTTTTAAATCTTGGGAATTTTAATTTGGTTTTAGCACAGGGTTTATCGAATAAGTTTTTTAAATTTTTTATGTATTTTGTATGTTTTTTAGTATTCCTGTGCGCCGCCCTGGGTCTGCTTGGAGAAGGGCGGGGTATAAATTTAATAAAAAAATAAAAATAAAATAAAGAAATACAAAAAAATCCCGTTTGTAGGAAGTAACTCTGGATGGATTGTTGACATATTGAAATTCTGCTGAACCTACTTAATTCAGTATCAGAATTTCGTGAAAGCACTATATTTTGCATCCTTACATCCCATCTAGTGATTGGAGAAAAGTCATTTTCCTCCCCAGCCCAGAGTTGGTCAAATCTACTAAAGCAAATTATGGGTACCCAAACCCATAAGGACTCTTAGTAAAAACTATTATCTATGAATTATAATTGTCATGGAGTACTGGAAGTTGTGTAAGGCCAACAACTTCCTGTCTATAGAATGTTTCCCTCTGTAGTATTCCAGGTCTTTCAGGGTAATTTCCTCATGTTTTCTGTGATTTAATTAAAAGTAACTGGCACGCAGTTAAAACTTTTTAAATGTTCGTTAGTTCATTTGGTCTAATAGCACATTAATCTCTTGAGAGATGCTACTTGAGATAAAATGCTTTGTCAAACCACATTGCTTAAGTCATAAATGAATATAATAGTGAAAGCACTCAAAAGTAAGTTAGTAATGTTCTCTTTCCTAAATGAGGTAGACCATTAGCTTAATCATTCCCCTGGAGATAAGTGGAAAGACCATGTTTTCCTACAGAAAATTGTGCAAACAATACTCTTGTCAGTATATATGAATTTTTATGCTCTCTAGATCATATACAAATCTTCTGAATTTTAAAGTATATCTAAGTGCTTTATATAACTTCACTGTCTATGGCACGGAGTAGGAGAAAAGGTACAATTAATCTTTTATTTTTTCCAATTCATGATCTTTATAATTTTAGCTGAAGAGGTGAATAATACTTACAAGTACATAGCAGTAGTAGTAATTATAATTAGTATGCCCTTATAACTATGTGCAGTAGAGGAAAATAAAAAATTATGCACAATATGAATCTTACACTGCTTCTTTTCCTGTTCCTCTGTACCATTAAATATCAAACTAGAACTATATTAAGAATCATGAAGACTTTTACAGGATTCCACTGATTCTTATGAAAGTTCAAGGGGGTCCTCTTCACAAAAGCTAAAACAATATACCAGCATTATTACAATCTTTTTGAAATGGAGACAGGAATCATTCTTGACTCTTATGGAGATCAGATAAAATTTAAAGCAGTGGAAGAACACACTTTAAATTTATTTTTGATGGCTAGAATATATATATATATATACCTTCGAGACCGTCTTCTGCCCCATACATCCCTTCGACCGACTCGCTCCCAGGGAGAGGGTCTTCTCTGTGTGCCGTCGACAGGACAATGCCGGTTGGCAGCTCCCAGGGCAAGGACCTTCTCTGTAGTGGGCCCAACCCTCTGGAATGGCCTACCTTCCGACCTCCGTTCCATCACAGACCTCCGCTTGTTTCGCCGGCACCAAAAAACTTATTATTTTCATCTGGCTGGCCTAGCATGATCTACTCCACACCCATTATTTTATAACAAATCAAAACTGTAATTTGGGTTTTAAATTTAAACTTATTTTAAGTTAAGCAGGATATTGATTTAATTTCGTTATTATTTAATAATATTTTGTATTTATGTATAATTGATTTTAAATCTCTGTTCGCCGCCCCGAGTCCCTTTATGGTGAAATGGGTGCGGGTTATAAATGTGAAAAATAAATAAATTATATATATAATAAATATAATATATAATTATATATATGTTCGGGTTTTCTCCCGCGTAGAGTTGGAAGTATCTTCACGACGTTTCGATGAAGTCTCATTCATCATCTTCAGGTTGGTGCTTCCGGCTTGGTGCTTCCAGGAGCAATGTGAGATCTCAGCCGGTTCCTCTTTTTAACTGCCAGTGGGGGTGTGACCTGATTGGGTGGGAGCTTGGCTGCATTCTGATTGGGTGGAGGTTCTGATTGGTAGGGGGTTTGGCTGTGCTCTGATTGGATGGGAGTTTGGCTGTGCTCTGATTGGATGGGGGCGTGTTCTGTTTGGGTGGGGGCCTGGCTGTGCTTCTGTTAGTCTGAGTTGCAGAGGGATTTGACCTGGTGAGCTGCGTTACTGTTGTTTGGCTTCGCGTTTGTGGTCATGCCACGTCTCCGTGGTGGGCATCAGTTTGCTTCATGGATGGATTGGAGGGGTTTAAAGTGGCTAATAATGCAGCTGTGGTCTGGCTTCTGGTTTGTGGTCGGGCTTCTGGTTTGTGGTCATCATCTGTGTGGGTTTGGGCTTGCTTTTTGCGTGGATGTGTGATAATGACATCCTGTGTGGTTTTTGTCAGTGTGGGTCTGGTATCATTCTTTGTGTTAGGGACTCGTTTGTCAGTGAGGGCGGGTTTCCAAATGGCTGGTAGGCGGGAGGTATCATCTCGTTTATTCATGCTGTGTGGCCGTTTTTCTATCTCAATAGCTTCTCTGATTATTCTGTTGTTAAAGTGTTCAATTTTGGCAATAGTTCTGGTCTTTTTAAAGTCTATATCATGTCCTGTGGCTTTGAGGTGTTGGACCAGGGAAGAAGTTGGTTCCTCCTTTCTGACTGAGTTTTTGTGTTCTTCAATGCGTGCCTTTATTCTTCTGTTGGTTTGTCCGAGGTATGTGGTGGGGCAGGTCTATTTTGTCTTTGGGGTTTCTTAGGATGGTGGATATTTTTCGGTTTGTGTAGAATGCTGTCTTGATGTTGTGTTTGTGGAGGATCTTGCTGATTCTCTCTGTGGTGCCTTTTATGTATGGGAGGAGGGCTTTGCCGTTTTCTTGTTCACTGTCTTGGATTTTAGTGGGGTTTTCTTTTTGGATTAGGTTAGTTTCTTGGGAATCCATTGGATCTTAGTACGTTGGTGAGAGTGTGTAGTTCGGTTTTTAGGTGTTGTTCGTCAGCTAAGCGTTTTGTTCTGGAGATGAGTGTCTTGGCTACAGAGTTGATCTGTGCTGGGTGGTGTGTGAGAGTGCGTGCAAATAGCGGTTTGTGTGTGTTTTCTTCTGGTAGATGGTGTGTCCTAGGGATCCATTGGATTTCTTATAGACGAAGATATCCAGGAAGGGGAGTTGGCTATTGGCTTCTGTTTCCATGGTGAACTGTATTTTGGGGTGTAGGCTGTTGAGGTGTGTGAGGAAGTTGTCCAGTTTATCTTTCCCGTGCGGCCAGATTATGAAGGTGTCGTCTACGTATCTGAGCCAGAGTTTGGGTTTGTGATCTGATTTTTCTAGAGCTTGGGTTTCAAAGTGTTCCATGTAGAGGTTAGCAATGACAGGTGAGAGGGGTGATCCCATGGGTGCTCCTTCTATTTGTTTGTATTTTTGTCCGTTATAGATGAAGTATGTGTTGAATAGGCAGTGGTTGGTCAGATCTAGGATATGTTTGGGGGGACTATATTAGTTTTGGATAGCTGTCAAGGCTTCTTTGATTGGTACTTGGGTGAAGAGGGATATGACATCGAAGCTCACGAGTAGGTCGCTGGGCTGTAAGTTTAGTTTCTTTATGATCTCTATGAACTGGAATGAGTTTTTTACATGTGAGGTGATGGATTCTGCATAGGGCTGTAGTTGTTTGGCGAGAAATTTGGCTAGGTTTTGTAGAGGTGAGCCTATGGAGCTGACTATAGGTCTGAGTGGGGTTCCTTCTTTGTGTATCTTGGGGAGACCATAGAGCTTAGGGCATCTGGATGATTTTTCTCTGGGAATGATTCTTTGCTGGATTTCTTCGCTGATGGGGGAGGCTTTTATTTTGGATCTAGTGGTTTTTTCTAAGTAGGTGGTGGGATCTGTGCTTAGGGGTTTGTAAGTGGAGTCTTGGAGTAGGTTGGTTAATTTGGTTTGGTAGTCAGATGTGTCTGCTGGTAGGATTATTATGCTAGTGTCTTCTTTTAGGTTGAGTAGTGCTGTCTGTTCCTCTTTGGGTAAGTTACTTTTGGGTGGCTTGTTGGTGCAAAGGATGTTGGTGATTTCGAGTCTGATTCTGTTAGCGTCATCGGGGTTGATTTTGGTCAGGCTGGTTTCAACTCCGCATATAAGGTTTCAGTGGGGATGTGTTTGGGAGTGACTGCAAAGTTGAATCCTCTGGCAAGGACATTGGTTTCAGCTTTGGTGAGGATCCTATCTGAGATGTTATGCACTGTTTGTTTCATGTGTGGCTGTGAGGGGGGAGGGGTTTGTTTCTGGCATTCTTTTAGTCTTCGGAGTTTATTGGTATGTGTGTCTGTCTTGAGGGTGGTCTGTGTTTCGGCTCTCCAAGTGGCGAATTGTTTGGATTTGTCCCAAACTGTGGGGTGGATCTTGTTGCTGAGTTTGAGGTGAAGTGTAAGGAGATCTTTGTTGATTCGGTCTAGGTGGAATCTTTTTGTGTGAAGTTCATTTCTGATTAGGGCCAATTCTGTTCTTTACAGGATGCGTTTGGTGGCTGCAGAGTTGGAGTGGAATTTTAATTGGAAGCATGTGGGGGTTAAATTTTGATCTCGGCAGTTGCGTAGGAATGTGAGGTCACATAAGATACTTGAAGATACTTCCAACTCTACGCGGGAGAAAACCCGAACAACCAAAGACCTACATACAAACACCCGCGAAAACCTCAGAAAACACACACACACACACACACACACACACACACACACACACACACACACACATATATATATATATATATATATATATATATATATATATATATATATATATATATATATATGAGAAGTGGATATTATTATTATTATTAATCATCCCTTAAAGAAATTTAACATATATATATATATATGTGTGTTAAATTTCGGGGATTTTCCCGTGTATAAGGCATAGAAATGTTATTGCAACGTTTCAACAAGATCTTAATTGTCATCATCAGGCAGGCTTCTGTCTGTGACTGTGACTGCGGAGGCATCGCCCCTCTTTAAATCTTGGGGGGGGGGTGGAGTGCTGACTATTCTTGTGAGTGGGTTGATTGGCTGTGCAGCTGCATCATGACTGGTAGATTGATGTTGATTGGTCTCATTTGTATGTTTCTCCTTGTTTTGAATTTCAACGGCTTGGGTGGAGGGTGGGGCTCGTCTGCTGGTCAATGCTGGCTTCCAGATGTCTGGTAGGCGGAAGGTATCATCACGTTTGTTCATACTGTTAGATTGCTTCTCTATTTCAATGGCTTCTCTGATTATTCTCCTGTTGAGCTGTTCCGCCTTGGAGATCATTTTAGTTCCTTGAAAGTCAATGTCATGTCCTGTAGTTTTGAAATGTTGATAAAGAGATGAGGTATTAAGATGATTTTTTAAAGCATTTTTATGTTCAGCAATACGTGCACTAATCCTTCTGTTGGTTTGTCCTATGTAAGTGGCAGGGCAGCTTTTACATGGAATTTTGTAGACTCCTTGGTTTTCTAGCTGGATCTTGTCTTTCAGGTTCCTTAGGATATTGGTTATTTTTTGGTCAGTGTTGAAGGCTGTCTTGATGTTGTGCTTGTGGAGAATTTTGCTGATTTTGTCTGTGGTACCTTTAATATATGGGATGAGGGCAATGCCATTTTCCTGTTCTTTGTCTTGGTTCCTAGGGGGTGTCTCTTGTTGGATTAGTTTGGTGATTATTTTTCTTCGGAATCCGTTGGATATTAATGTATTTGTGAGGAAGTGTATTTCGGTTTTCAGATGGTCTTTGTCAGCTAGGCGTTTGGTTCTGTGTATGAGGGTTTTGGCTACAGAGTTTATCTGTGCAGGGTGGTGATGGGATTGTGCATTTAGGTAGCGGTTGGTGTGTGTTTTTTTCCGGTAGATGGTGTGTCCTAGGGAGCCATTAGGTTTTTTGTAGATTAGGACGTCTAGAAAAGGGAGTTGGTTGTTGGCTTCTATTTCCATGGTGAATTGTATTTTGGGGTGTAGGGAGTTGAGGTGTGTGAGGAAGTTGTCCAGTTTTTCTTTCCCATGTGGCCAAATTACAAAAGTGTCATCTACATATCTGAGCCAGAGTTTGGGTTTGTGTTCAGATTTGTCTAGGGCGTTGGTTTCAAAGTGTTCCATGTATAAGTTTGCGATGACCGGTGAGAGGGGTGATCCCATGGGTGCTCCTTCTATCTGTTTGTATCTTTGGTCATTGTGAATGAAGTATGTGTTGGTTAGACAGTGGTTGGTCAGATCCAGGATGTGCTTGGGGGGGGTTCTATTTGTTCTGGATGGCTGTCAAGGCTTCTTTTATAGGCACTTGGGTGAAGAGGGATATGACATCAAAACTCACGAGTAGATCACTGGGCTGTAGATTTTGTTTTTTTATTGTTTCTATGAAGTGGAAAGAATTTTGTACATGTGAGTTGATGGATTCTGCGTAGGGTTGTAATTCCTTTGCGAGGAACTTGGCAAGCTTCTGTAGAGGTGAGCCTATGGAGCTGACTATGGGTCTGAGTGGTGTTCCTTCTTTGTGTATCTTGGGGAGGCCATAGAGTTTGGGGCATCTGGAAGATTTCTCTCTGGGGATGATTCTTTGCTGGATCTCTTCACTGATGGGAGAGGCTTTTATTTTGGCTTTGGTGGTTTTTTCCAGATAGGTGGTGGGGTCTTTGTTTAGAGGTTTGTAGGCAGGGGCTTGGAGTAGGTTGGCTAGTTTGGTGTGGTAATCAGATGTATTCATCACCACTGTGGCGTTGCCTTTATCTGCTGGGAGAATGATGATGTTGTTGTCCTTCTTCAGGTTAAAGAGAGCTTTCCTTTCTTCTGCATGTACGTTGTTTCTGGGTGGATTGCTGGAACAGAGCACGTTAGTAACTGCAAGTCTGATTTTATTGGCTTCATCTGGGTTGATTTTGGTGAGTGAGGCTTCCACTCCGCATATGATGTCTTCTGTAGGGATACGTTTAGGGGCTACTGCAAAGTTGAATCCTTTGGAAAGGACATCAGTTTCAGTTGTGGTGAGGCTTCTGTCTGATATGTTGTGTACTGTTTGTTTCATGAGTTGCTGTGGGGGGGGGGAGTTGGGCTTCTGTTGTTTTTCTAGTCTTTGGAGTTTGTTGGTGTGTTTTTCTGTCTTGTAGGAGGTTTCTGTTTCAGCTCTCCAGAAAGATAGTTGTTTTAGTTTGTCCCAGAGTGCTGGGTGGATTTTGTTGCTGAGTTTCAGGTGGAGTTTGAGTAGATCCCGGTTTATTTGGTCTAGCAAGAATCTTTTCCTGTGAAGTTCATTTCTGATTAGGGTTAATTCAGTTCTTTTCAGGATCCTTTCGATGGCTGAGGTTTTGGAATGGAATTTTAGTTGAAAGTATGTGGGGATGAGGCTTTTGTCTCGGCAGTTTCGTAGGAATGTGAGGTCACACCAGGTGGTGGCTCTTCACACTTCAAGTTTTTCGTAGGTCTTGGTGAGCAGAAAGGTTTCCTTCCCTTAGAGGTAAGATATTTGTTTTCGTAGATTTTCACGGGTGTAGGTATGCTGGCATAGCTGGCTTCGGGGATTTTCCCGTGTATAAGGCATAGAAATGTTATTGCAACGTTTCGACAAGATCTCACTTGTCATCATCAGGCAGGCTTCTGTCTGTGACTGTGACTGCGGAGGCATCGTCCCTCTTTAAATCTTGGTTCCATTCCAAAACCTCAGCCATCGAAAGGATTTTCTGCTGGGATTTGAACCGGCACTTTCCAGCATATGAGGCAAGCCTTTCTATGCCTTGAGCTATCCGGTTTCCTTGATTACATCAGCCATTTACAGGACTCTTATTAATGAGAGAATATTTTCACAGCTCCTGTTCAGGGCCCCTTTAAGGGAAGAGACTTAACATCATCCCTCTCTGCCCTTCGACTCAACCCAGAGATCATCCAGACAGAGAACCAATTAGATTACTGCTGTGTGAATTTTTATTTTATTTTAGATATGTGTTAGATTTTTAAGGGCTGAAAATAAAGAGAGCAGGATGGATCCATCCTGGTCTCTTTATTTTCATCCCTTAAAAATCTAACATATATATATATGTTAGAGGCCCCTTTAAGGGAGGAGACAAACTGTCATCCTTCTCTGCCTATTCGGCTCATCCCAGAGACCATCTTTGGCAAAGAGCCATGAGATTACTGTTGAATTTTTTAGATATGTGTTAGGATTTTAAGGGCTGATTAATAAACTGGTTCAACTGATTCAAACCCCAGTAGAAGGAGTATGGCCAGCTGAAGAAGGCTAATAAGCCCGAAATGGATCCATCCTGGTCTCTTATTTATTAATCAGCCCTTAAAATCCTAACACACACACACACACACACACACACACACATGCTGGTATTGCTGGCTTCGGTGATTTTCCCGTGTATATACCAGCATACCTACACCCGTGAAAATCTACGAAAACATATATATATATATATATATATATATATATATATATATATATATATGTGTGTGTGTGTGTGTGTGTGTGTGTGTGTGTGTGTGTGTGTGTGTGTGTGTGTGTGTGTGTGTGTGTGTGTCTGTGTGTGTTAGTTTTTATGAGCTGACCAATAAATTTAAATATATATATATATAATCATCCCTTAAAAAAAATTTTTTTTAACATATATATATATATATATATATATATATATATATATATATATACCGTATTTATTCGAGTATAACGCGCACACGTGTATAACGCGCACCCCCTAATTTTCGATTAAAAATCGGTATAAAATTTTGTTTCACTTTTTCTCGGCTCAGACCAAGCATTGTAAGTGACAAACGTCGTTGAACACGTGCGGCCATGATAAAAACGCACCCTCGTTTATAACGCGCACCCAAACTTTGAGTTCTTTTTTTGGTAGAAAATTTTGCGCGTTATACTCGAATAAATACGGTATATATGATGAGAGAATATTTTCACAGCTCCTGTTTTGAGGCCCGTTTAAGGGAGGAGACAAACTGTCATCCTTCTCTGCCCTTCGACTCAACCCAGAGATCATCCAGACAGAGACCCATTAAGATTGCTGCTGTGTGAATTTTTTTTAGATATTTGTTAAATTTTTAAGGGCTGATTTAATAATTAAGTGTGTGTGTGTGTGTGTGTGTGAGAGAGAGAGAGAGGGAGAGGTTTTGAGCTGATAAATAAATAAACAAGGGAGACTAGGATAGATCTATATCGATCTATTTAGCTCTCATCAGCTAGCCATAGCCTTACTGGGATTTGAACCAGGGAAGTATTACATGTTAGGCAGTTGTAATTGCCACTAGACCACTGGTTCTTATCCTGATCAGCTGAGACAGGGGAATAAGTATATACTTGTGTTACAACACCCTGGTAAGCCCCAATTAAGGGAGGACACATACTGCTTTCCTTTTCTGTATTTTGGCTCATCACCAGAGACCATGCAGACAGAAAGCTATTTTGTTTCATTGTCTTTTATTTACATGTGTGCTAGGTTTTGAGCTGATAAATAAATAAACAAGGGAGACTAGGATAGATCTATTTTGAGCTATTTAGCTCTCATCAGCTAGCCATTCCCTTACTGAGATTCGAACCAGGGAAAATAAAATAGCTTTCTGTCTGCATGGTCTCTGGTGATGAGGCGAAAGACAGAAAAGGAAAGCAGTATGCTTCCTCCCTTAATTGGGGCTTACCAGGGTGTTGTAACACACAGGGTGTTGTACACACGCACACGCACACACACACATATATACATACATACATACATATAATATACATACAAACAAACTTGAGATTCCAGACTAAGATTATAGTGAATGTCGCTGCTTGTTCAGAAATAGCATTGCTTCAGTGCTTTTATTCCTTTATTGCAATCTTTCTGAATTCTGAAACTCCAGGTTGTCCTCGATATACAACCACATCTGAATCCAAAATTTAGGTTGCTAAATGAGACAGCCTTTAAGTATTTTTCCCCATTTTACAATCTTCCTTGCCATAATTGTTAAGTGAATCAGTGTAGTTGTTAAGTCAGTAACATGATTGTTAAGTGAATCTGGCTTTCCTATTGACTTTGCTTCTCAGAATGTTACATGGGTGTAACATAACCATCATAACCATCATAACTGTAACCATCATAAATATGAGTCAGTGGCCAAGCATCTGAATTTTTTGATTATGTGACCATGGGGATGTTGCAATGGTTGTCAGTGTGAAAACGGCCCTGTCACTTTTTTTTCAGTGCTGTTGTAACTTTGAATGATCACTAAACAAATTGTTATCAATTGAGAACTAACTGTCTATCCTCTTCCTCTTCTCCCATACACAAGCACAAAATTTGAATACCTAAACACTAACAAGAAAATAAAAAGTTGGAGTTATAACAGGAAGTGGATGTTACGTATTTTTGTTGATTATAGAGTATTGGAAAGTGGGAGAGATATAGCCCTGAGATGCCTAATCCTTCCAGGTTTCCAGAATGATAGCAAATCTTTTCTTCCATAAATCCACCCCCAGTCACAGCAATGGAGATAATAAGGGCTTTCCTAGTGTTTCACTCCTCTTTTTTATCCTTTCTCTTTTTCTTCCTTCTATTCTATACCATGCCAGGCAGATTTATTGATCTGAGAAGACACTGACTGCTTCTTTTTAGCTCAGTGTTAGATCCCACTTCAGTGAGAATCATGTAATTTGCAAACAGCTCCTGAAGAACCTTTTGAGACACAAACAAAACACTCCTTTAAGTAAACATTTATGAGACTTGTGACAGTCAAACAACTGATTTGATGTTAATGTTAAACCTGCCCCTGTTAACAGCAATGTTCCTCAAGGTAGTATTTTAGGACCCACACTCTTTATACTTTACATTAATAACTTTTGCCATCATATTACAAGCAACTGTGTTCTCTTCACTGATGATGTAAAACTATTCAACACCACCGGCAATGCTGCTACCCTACAAAAAGACCTTTACTATGTGTCAGAATGGTCAAACAATTGTCAACTCCAAATCTCAACCAAGAAATGTTGTGTCTTACACATTGGCAAAAAAAATCGGAACACAAAATACAAGCTGGGCGGATATGACCTCATAGATGGCCCCGACTCTGTCAAGGACCTTCGAGTACTCATCTCAAATGATCTAAGTGCCATAGTTCACTGTAACAGCATTGCCAAAAAGCCATTAAGAGTTGTTAACCTAATCTTGTGAAGCTTCTTCTCCAGTAATATTGAACTGCAAATTAGGGCATACAAAAGTTTTGCTAGACCAATTCTTTAATACAGCTCATCTGTCTGGAACCCGCAGTGCATATCAGACATAAATACAATTGAATGAGTCCAGAGATATTTTACAAAAAGAGTCTCCCCATTCCTCTGCTTGCAACAGAATACCTTATGCCACCAGACTTGAAATTTTGGGCTTAGACAATTTAGAACTTTGCCGCCTTTGATCCCACTTAAGTATAGCACATGCATTATCTGCTACAATGTCCTACCTGTCAATAACTACTTTAGCTTCAACCACAACAACACACAAGCATACAATAGATACAAACTTATGGTAAACCGCTCCAAACTTGATTGTCGAAAATGTGACTTCAGTCAAAGCCTGGAAGGCACTACCTGATACTATGATTTCTTCCACAAACTCCCCAAACTTTAACCTTAAACTGTCTACTGTCAACCTCATCCCATTCCTAAGAGGTCTGTAAGGGACGTGCATAAGCATGCCAGTATGCCTACCATCCCTGTCCTAATATTTCCTTGTATTCATATTCATTTCATGTATACATAAAAATGTTTATGCTTATATTTGTCATCTAATTCATGCTTGACAAAATAATAAATAAATAAAAACTAGAGCAATTACATTTTCACTCCAGTGAAGAAGTGGGGTTAGAAATTGATTTGTTTCTTCTGTCTTTCTCCTTTTCATTTGAAATGCTACTACACACAACAGGCGGTTTTGTTCCTCTAATATGTCACAGTCAGACCACCTTAATTTGTACATATTAGTGCATCCAAAATGAGTTATGACTAGATATATTGCACCTTATTATACAAGATATGCACAGGGAACATATAGCTCGGCTTGTTATTTCGTAAAGAAATAATAAAATAATTTTAAAGACCTAGAATGCATTTTTATTATACATTGTTATTGGTTGAGATGTGTAGAGACCACACATTCTCATCGGTACCTTATCTAAAATTTGAGAAATGTTCTACTCCACTGGGGATTGGTCCATAAAGTAGATGTCCAATTCTAGAATGAGATTTCGAGGGGGTGGGGGGACAATTTGGAATTCCTGTAATCTGTCTATTGGTCTTCAATTCATTTTCTCTGTCTGTCCATTCATACATCTGTGATCCTGGATATGGACAAAGGTTAATAATCTACATGAGAAAAATTCAAACAGTGTATCATTTGTTGCTTTTCAAAAGAATGGAAGGGGAGGTGGCAGAAACTATGGTGAACAGCATTGTTGTCATGTAATCCCTGCATGCTACTGCTCACATCATCTGCCATTCCTTAGAGCAGGGGTGTCCAAACTTGGGAACTTTAAGACTTGTGGACTTCAACTCCCAGAATTCTGGGAGTTGAAGTCCACAAGTCTTAAAGTTCCCAAGTTTGGACACCCCTGCCTTAGAGTGTCATCATGTAGTCCCTGAGCTATCTTTTGTGTTCCTGCTGTTTTTCACAATAAACACTGGGTATTCTAGAAATGATACGATTTATCCATTACTTTCTTTCATTGCACTTCTTTCAGCCTATCCAGTTCCCCCCCACCAGATTTCTGATCTCAGTAATAACATTCCACAAATAGAAGGCTTTCTACAGAACATTTTTTGTTAAATTCCATTTCATTCTCATCCTTCCAACCTCTTACATTATTGATCTCTCTCATTTATATTATGGTTAGTTACACAGCCAGCCAGATGTTTAGATTGGATTGGCATTTTTATTCAACTGACAAGTCCTTCCCAGGCACCTAAAATAGGCAGATTTATTGTTTGATGGTGTTAAAAGTATCATCTCAGGCTGTAAGCTGCTTCAAGTAAAGCTCTCTCTTGCAATTGACTGATGGTGATTTTGTCAATGGTGATAGTGTTGAAGTGGTACTCCAGATGTTTTGAACTTACACTCAAGATGCCTATTGTTATTGTAATGTTTGAGCCTTCGTGTGAACATTCAATTTTTTTTATAATGTCCAGCAAGAATATTGATATATCTGCATATGTAAAAACCATGGACTTCCCCCCCAGTAGCTAAAAATAGTAATAAAAACTATCACCTCTGCAAAAACAATATAATTGAAAATCCCATTATGCTACATCTGATCCAGCAAATTATTGTTGTTTTTTATGAGTCATACATATAAGTATTCCATTCATATATTTACTAAAATAAATAGGTTTCACTTTTAGCAGAAAAAAATGAAGCATCGGTGTGCCTATTTTATACCAAAAGAGAAGTGATTCCTGTATATTTTGAGTGAATTATGTCTTGAAATTGGATTTGTGTAGTCAAGAGCAAAATTAACTAAATGACTTGTTCCTTTTTTAATGACTCAGTTGATATACTTCATCCAGAACTCCATGGTTTATTCAAGTCACAGCATCTCTCCACAGATTTATACTGAAGAATGTAAAGCTTGACTTCATTACTTTGGCTTCAGTTCTTTTATTTAGCACTTGCTTTGCATTAAGAAATATCAAAAGGCTCTTTATATTTACAGCTCTTAACAATTCCTTAAACCTCACAGGTCATTCATCTTAAATTAAATAAAATCAGCAGCACAAACTATGCAAATGTATTTGTCATTCTCCTCTCCAAAGTGCCTAACATTTCATCAGAGGAAACGTCATTAAGTTACAATGTTGGTTTTCCCATTAGCATCTGTTCAGTTTTTTTAAAAAATGAAATAACATAAGTTCATTGTCCTTCATAAGAGAAAAAATGTTCCTGTATCTATTATTATTATTATTATTATTATTATTATTATTATTATTATTATTATTATTATTATTATTATTATTACTACTACTACTACTACTACTACTACTACTACTACTACTACTACTACTCTGTGGTTAATCTTTGGTGAGATTCACAGCCTTTGGGGCTGGTTGGTAGCTCAACAGCTCGAGTCCTAACCAAGGACCTAGGAGCTGTCAAGGTAACATCGGAGGATATAAGCTGTTCCAAGCAGGGTGGCCCTTTGTAGAGTCAGAATGCTCAAGTCCGGCAAACCTAGAACCTCCACATAGCGAGGCAGCCCCCTAGGTATTGCTCCAAGGACTCCAATCACAATCGACTTTCTCTTCCACAGTCGCTCAACTTCAATTCGCAAGTCCCGGTATTTTGTGATTTTTTTCTTGCTGCTTATTTTCAATTTGTGCATCACCAGGTACATATTGCAAGGTCAACGAACCATACTTTTTTCTTTTCAATTATTGTTATATCAGGTGTGTTGTAGGACAAGTGCCTGTCAGTCTGAATTCTGAAGTCCCACAAGGCCTAGACTTTCTCATTCTCTAAAACTTTCGCAACCTGATGTTCCCAGTGATTTTTGCTGTACTCAAATCCAAACTTCTGGCACTATTTCCAGTGAATGATCTTAGCAACATGGTCATGGCATTGTAGGTAGTCAGTTTGTGAAATTTTGCTGCATCCACTGATCAGGTGGTCGACTGTCTCATCTTTCTCATTACAGAGGTGACATTTGCTGTTTTTGGTATCATGTTGAATTTTTGCCTTCATGCAGTTTGTGGCTAAGGCTTGTTTTTGAGCTGCCAAAATAAAGCTTTCTGTTTGTTTTTTTCAGTACTCCCGATCTTAACTAGTTCAAAGTTAGTTTTTGGTCAGCTTTGCCTTCAATACTTTTCAAGTATTGGCTATGCTTAGCTTTGCTTTTCCAATTTTCAGCTTGTTTCTCAATTACTTCTTTCTTATATTCAGCTTTTGACTTAGTTGCCTTTAAAAGGCCTCCTTTATTTACTTCCTTAATCATTGGTTCTTCACTTTTCTGGATGTAATCATTCAAGCTGTGTCTTTTTTCTTCCACAGTCTGCTTTACTTGTAGGAGTCCTCGACTACCTTCTGCTCTTGGTAGATATAATCGGTCAACATCACTTTTAGGGTGCAAAGCATGATTCATTGTCATAAGCTTCCTCATTTTTCTGTCCAAATTGTCCAACTCCATCTGGGTCCAGTCAATTATTCCTGCAGAGTATTGAATCACAGGTATAGCCCAGGTATTTATGGCTTTTATGATGTTTCCTCCACTCAATTTGGACTTTAATATCTTGTGGATTCGTCAAATGTACATTGTCCTTCATAAGAGAAAAAATGTTCCTGTATCATCTATTATTATTATTATTATTATTATTATTATTATTATTATTATTATTATTATTATTATTATTATTATTATTATTATGTTAATCTTTGGAGAGATTCACAGCCTTTGGGGCTGGTTGGTAGCTCAACAGTTTGAGTCCTAACCAAGGACCTAGGAACTGTTAAAGTATTGTTGTTGTTGCTGTTGTTATTATTATTAATCTTATGTGACTAGTAGAAGAACAATGCTTGTACTGTTATTTGATGTACTTTTCAACATTCCTTACATAGTACCTGACACACCTGAGATACTAAAAGTAGGATTTTAAAAGTGACATCATTGTTTATACTTTAGGATGGTTGTACAACATGCCATAAAATCAACCTTTTTGCCTTGTAAAGTTAATTTGTCTCCTTTCTGCATCCAGTAATTTTTATGCTGCTATTCTGCCATTTGTTTTGCTATGTCACTAATAGGCTTCTACTAAGTACATCCGGATGTGATGGCTCAGTGGCTAAGACACTGAGCTTGTCGATCAAAAAGGTTAGCGGTTCGAATCCCTAGTGCCGCATAACAGAGTGAGCTCTCACTACTTGTCCCAGCTTCTGCCAACCTAGAAGTTTGAAAGCATGTAAAAATGCAAGTAGAAAAATGGGAACCACCTTTGGTGGGAAGGTAACAGCGTTCCATGCACCTTTGATGTTTAGTGATGCCAGCCACGGAGACGTCTTCGGCTTTGTAACGGAGATGAGCACTGCCCCCTAGAGTCGGGAATGACTAGCACATATATGCAAGGGGAATCTTTACCTTAAGTACATCCATCATAAAAGCAAGAAAACTAAAATATTTTTTACACTTTCCAAAGGAGGCAGTGTTTACATTAAATTTAGAGATGATAGTTTTATCTGGAAAACAGAAACTATACGTTTTCCTTTGGTCACTTCTTTTTCTTTTTTTCCTGCAGCACCGTTAACATTCCCCCAGTGTCTTGAGAGCAATGTTCTCCTCCAATGGTTTCCTGAGCAATGTTCCATTAGGACATGGTGGTGTTCTAAGTGCAAAGTAGAAAACAATACCTAGAGGTACCATAACAGCAAAAATCTAGATGATCATAAGACAGGAGCAAACAGACTATTCTATATTTCCTTTCTGCCAACTTGTGGTCACCTGGATTTCTACAGTTGAATTGTGTACAATATGTACTATGTCTAACTTAGTAGAAGCAGCATGAGACCCAAGGGTGAAAACTACTTACTTTTGCTACTGGTTCACAAATATGAGTGTGTGCGTGCAATTGCTCACTCTGCTTGCCCGCGCCACCTCTGTGCATGCACAGGACCTTCTACACATGTGCAGAACATTAAAAACAGATATGATGATGTTGGGGGGGGGGGGTAGGCGGAGCCTGCTACTGAAAGCACCTGCAACAGTAAGTAGAACAGCAAAGGGGGGGGGGGATTCTGCTTTCTAGCTAATATAAATCACTCACCACAGCTGATGGTTGGAAATACCCCTTCACTCAAACGGGTAGCATTTTTTTACTACTGCTTTGGGTGAACTGGTAGCTTTTTTTTTTACTACAGGTTTGGGCGAATGGGTCCGAACTATCGGCCTCCGCTTCCCTCCGTCGACTGCAAGCCTGGCCCTCTCTGTCTAATTGATTATACCCTCCCCCTCCCTGGTACCCTCTAAAATTGACAATAATTTACCCGCTAAAAACCCCCTTAGGCCGCGCTTAGAAGGAAGCGCTAAGAAGGAAGTATTCCTTCTTAGGCCGCGCTAAGAAGGAAGTATTCCTTCTTGTCTAAGAAATTATATAAAAATGGAATATGGTTCAAGTGGTTATTACCAGAGGGAATGCTGACCTTCTGGGAGGGGGGCAGAGTAAAAATCAAAACACTAAGTGAGGCGGAGGCATTTATTAAAAAACATTCTCCCCAGTTGGGAGGCGAAGATGGGGGAACGGAGAGAGCGACGGCCCCGCCCGGGAACAGGGAAAAGGAGTCAATTGCGAAAAGACTTAGATCACAAAAATGATTTTATTTGAAATACTATTGTAATTGTTGATATCATCAGCATACAGATGGTACTCCACCCCACAACCGTGGATGATCTCGCCCAGCGGCTTCATATAAGTGTTGAACAGGAGGGGCGAGAGGACTGACCCCTGAGGCACATGTGAGGGGCCTCGACATTGACCTCTGCCCTCCTGCCAACACAAATTGTGACTGGCCAGAGAGGAAGGAGGCGAACCACCGCAGCATGGTGCCTCCCACTCCTAACCCCTCCAGCCGGCGCAATAGGATACCATGGTCGATGGTATCGAAAGCCGCTGAGAGATCTAATAGGACCAGGATAGAGGAACAACCTCTATCCCGGACCCTCCAGAGATCATCCACCAGCGTGACTAATGCCGTCTCCATGCTTTGCCCGGACCGGAAGCCGGACTGGCGTGGGTCCAGATAAACAGTTTCCTCCAGGTGTCGAGGGAACTGTTGTGCTACCACACTCTCAACAATCTTTGCCAAAAAGTGAAGGTTGGAGACCAGACGATAATTTAATAACAATGCTGGGTCCAGAGAAGGCCTCTTGAGGAGGGGTCTCACGGCTGCCTCTTTCAAGGTGGCTGGCAGAAACCCCTCACTCAAGGAAGCGTTCACTATTGCCTGGAGCCAGCCTCGTGTAACCTCCCAGGAGGCCAGTATCAGCCAGAAGGGACACAGGTCCAATAAACATGTGGTAGCATTCAGCTGCCTCAGCAACCTGTCCATGTCATCAGGAGCAACAAAGTCAAACTCTTCCCATAATATGGTCTCAAGACCTGCCTCGGATGGTCCACCCAGACCTGTCTCATTGGAGGCCAACTCATCCCAGATCCGAGCAATTTTATCCTCCAGATACTCTCCAAATTCCTCTGCTCTACCCTGCAAAGGAGCTTTCCGCGGCCTCTGGTGAAGGAGGGAGTGGGTCACTCTAAACAGGACAGCAGGGTGGTTATCTGCGGATGCGATAAGAGTGGTGAGATGGTTCCATTTCGCTACTCTTATTGCCACTAAGTAGGTCCTTAAATAGGACCTTACCCATGTTCGGTCGGACTCGGAGCGAGTAGACCTCCAAGTGCTCTCTAGGCGTCTCTTGCGGTGTTTCATCACCCTTAGCTCCTCAGAGAACCAAGGAGCCAAGGTGGGTCGGCGCCGCATGAGAGGCTGCAAAGGCACGGCCCAATCCAAGGCCCCCGCGGCCGCACTATTCCATGTGGCCACCAGGTCCTCAGTCGAGTCGTGGGTCAGGGTCACAGGAATTGGCACAAGCTCCCTTAGGAATCTCTCTGGATCCATCAGGCGCCTGGGGTGAAACCATCTTAGTATATCTGGTTCCGCCTCCCCACGGTGGGGTGTAGCGGTTGGAAAGTCAAGCCGCAGAAGGGAGTGATCTGACCATGACAGGGGTTCGATGACTAAATTCCCTTTCCTATATCACTCAACCACTGGCCAGAGGCAGAAATTAAGTCTAGTGTGTGTCCCCCGGTGTGTGTGGGACCCTTAATTACTTGGGTCAGGTCCATGGCCATCATGGAGGCCATGAACTCCCGAGCCACCTCTGATGTCTCGCCTACTGATGGCAGGTTGAAATCCCCCATGACTAAAAGTCTGGTGGTATCAGCTGCCACCTCGGCGATCACCTCGAGCAGCTCGGGCAGGGCTGCTGATGCGTAGCGGGGAGCCAGGTAGACAACCAGCAAGCCCAACTGCCTCCCATGGCCCCACCTAACACAGAGGGACTCACAACCAACTACCTGAGGCACAGTGGTCTCCCTTGGATTAAGACCTTCCTTAATAATAACCGCCACCTCCCTACCCCTGCCCTGGGCCCTTGGCTGGTGGAGTGCCAGGTAACCTGGCAGGCACATTTCTATGAGGTGTAAACCTCCCTCGTGGCCCAGCCAGGTTTCCATGATACCCACCAGGTCCGGCTCCCCCTCCGACACTAGGTCGTAGATGAGGGGGGCTTTGTTGACCACAGACCTGGTGTTGCACAACATCAGCTTAAGGCCCTGGATCTGTGAATCCCAATTGCTTGTAAACAGCGGGTATGTCCCCCCCGATGATTGATATGGCCCCCAGCTTACCCCTCCCTAGGACCGTCCTGATGGAAAAGCCCTCAATTCAATTCTGCTAATATTGTACTCATAACATCTTTAAGATCTTCATTTTCTGACTCTGGTATATTCTGAAACCTGAGAAAAAAAGACATACTTTCAAATTCAATTTTAGTCATATTTGCTCTTAATTCTAAACCCTCCCTCCTCTTTAACCTCTTCCCCTATCTCAGCCATCCCTTCCTCTAACTTCACAATTTTTTGTTTATTTTCCGTTGTGCTTCGTTGCGTTTTCTAAACTCTAATGTTAAATCTGACAATTCTTTCTGAATTTCATTCATATTTTCATTCATGCTATTCATATTTTTCATTATTTCCTGAAACATTTCTATAACTGACGGATCCTTTGATCCTTCTCCAGTGGGTTCTTTCTGTAAAAGTGTAGAAATCTTCGACTGTGTAGTCGGGCTGGAGACGGCTGAGGATGGAGCGGAAGTTGACTTTCCCGTTGGTGGCTTTCTGAAAGCCATTGTGTCAGTTCTAATTTCTCAGTTAACAAAGAAATGGTGCCGGAGAAACGAGACAGTCCAAGGTATCAGAGAATCCAAATGAGAGTACAGTCTTAAGAATTCACTTTAGAGAAAGGAAATCTTGTAATCCACATCCAGGGATCCACGTATTGGGATAGACTTGGGAGCCTCTGGGAGAAATGTCAAGAGTAAAAAATTTCTAATCCTTCTTTGGTAATTATGGAGGAAAAAGCTTCACCACTGTAGGGGAGTTATAAGAGGAGAACAAAGAGAAGCCATCTTGCCCTGCCTTCTGACAGGAAGAAAAGTGAAAGTTCCATTTACTTTCTTTTTTTAAAAAGAGCTCCGTGAAAAACTGTTGCAAATGCGATACGACACAATTCTTTTCCATAGTTAGTTCAAATAACAAGTTAATCCTTTCCTCTCTCCATTTCAATGGAGAGGGATCGTTTAGTTGCCGCTTCATCCGAGGGGGGGGGTTGAAAACTCCCCCCTCCAATCTCCATTCTAAATTGATTGAACTGGCACTTACAGTGGCTTATCGCTTATCCTTCATCTGCAGCTCAGGAGATTAGGGAGCATCCTTCACCTCCAGCGTTTCAGATACTCTTCTCATTCTGCTCTTTGTTGCCGGGATCCATCCAGCGAAGAGGCAAAGTTTGCCCCCCCCTTTTTGTTTGCCAGCTCCTAGAGCGAGGGTGGGGGTACTCTACTGGCCGCCGCCAGGCTGGGGGCTCCCAGCGACCCGCCCCTATGGCAGAAGGCCCCCTGGGGTCTTCTGTGTTTCCGAAGAAGCCCACTGGTACAGCAAGCAGCGGACAGAGCACAAAGCACGTCCGTCGCCTTCAGAAACCGGAAACGAACTCCTCCATCCCCACGGTTATGCAATGAAAATTTGGATAGTTGGCAACTGATATATATTTATGATGGTTGCCATGTCCTGGGCTCATGCCATCATCTTTTGTGACTTTCTGACCAGCAAAGTCAATGGGAAAGCCAGATTCACTAAATAACTCAACAACTGAAGCAAGTAAAACAAGCAATTCACGTAACAACCTGTGGCTACAAAGGTTGTGAAATGAGGCAAAAGTCATAGGCCATAGGTTCACCCTCATGGCTATAAACCATTTCACAGTGCTTTACAGCCTTCTCTAAGCGGTTTACAGAGTCAACATATTGTCCCCAACAATCTGAGTCCTCATTTTACTGACCTGGACAGGAGGCTAAATCTCGAACCGGTGAGAATCAAACTGCTGAAATGCTGGCAATCTTGCAGAATTAGCCTGCAATACTGCATTCTAACCAGTGTGCCACCCTGGCTCTTATGCATTTAAGTTATAAACAAACAAACAAACAATAATATATGTCTGTCTAAAACATTCTGGCCATGTGATTTAGGAAGCTTTAGGATGAAATGAAAAATAAAAGCTAATCAATGTACTACATATACTTTTCTATAAATTATAGAATATGTTTCCTTGAAGTCTGATTGCCATAGTTTTTGGTAAGGACCCTAAAGACCACTGATTTTTTGCTGTCACTTTCTTCTGATGAAGTTCAAATTGGCAAGACCACATCCACATGGCAGTAATTCCAGGTGACTTTTTAAAGAAGCTTTTCTCAACTATTTGGAAGGGTTGATTGCTGGCTTTACAATCAGTGGACATAAAATATATTTCGGCATTCTAGGTTAGCTTCTCTTTGTTTGCATGCACATGTTTTGTTTCAGGTATTTTGCCTGTTTGAAACTTTGCAGATTTTGAGAAAAGCAATGTACCACAAGGAAAGCTTTTGCAGAAACAGATGACAAAATCAGTCTATTAGTTACCTTGGGATTCAAAATTTCTCATGCTCTTTGCACACAAGAAAAAACAGTATATAAGTTCTGTGTTCCTTATTTTAATCTAAATCTCCCTCCTCAGAACAGTTTCTGGCCCAGAGCCTTTTGATCTGCAGGGTATGCCAATTTGTCTTTACCCAGATCACTCTGAGTATAAGGGATTTGTGAATGCAGCAGGAAATCATATTTGATTGTTCTGATTTTAACACCCACACACCTCTAATCGCCTTCTCCTTTTTGCCAGACAAGGAAATGTCAACAGTTGTTGTGAGCTCTGCAAATGTTTCCATGCCTGGACTGAATTGGGTTTCACCATGAGAAGCAAATTATTAATTCTTCTGGCATGTTCTGCAACATCAATCATAATTCCCTTGCATTTTGGCATCAGCATCCAATCTACACAAAGTGATTTTTGACAGTTTGAATGCTATAAGAAGAACTACCTCCAAAATGTAGCCTGGACAAATACTTCTATTAAAAATAAAAATAGAGGAATCTATGTCTCCCGTAAAGCTTTCTCCTTGATGCTTATTGCATGGTTAAGATAGCATGCCCCATTTCTTGAAACCCTGAAGCAGGGCTGATACATTTCAATCAGGAATGTCAATTGGATAAGAATGACCTATGTGTGTACGAAGAAATCACTTTTGTCAACCAATATGAAACATCATACCCTTTTCCATCTGTTGCTTAAAATAGGGAGCCTCCTTCATTTCGAAGGTTTGAGGGCCACTTCACTGTCCTCAGGCCATGCACACTTTTTCTAAGCCCCACATATAACTTGAATAATGTCACTCAACTTCAACAACTTTAAGTTGTGTGAACTTAAACTCAGAGTTCCCCAGCAAACAATTCTCCAATACACAGATCTTAAAGTTGCTGAGATTGACAAGCACTGTCCTAGGATTAAAAAACAGTTGAAGACCTGGAATGCAACTGCAAACATATCTTTAATATGAATCCTACAAAACTTATAAGCCCTAACAATTATATCCTATAATGTAGAAATGCTCATGACTGCTTAACTGTAAAAAGCCAGGATGTAAATTTCAAAATCAGTCTCCTAGATATCTAGAGTTGATTATTGTGACTTCCCTCAAGAAACCACAAAGCCAGTGAATGTCTGGTCCAGATGGGATTTTTTCTCTCTGCATTTTGAAATAATAATTATATACTTTTATTTTAGAAAATGTCTCCTTTCCCCTTAAATATCCCAAAACAGGCACTGAAATTGGGGGGGGGGGGGGAAATAAAATTTCAAAAAATAGTAGAATAATTAAAACAACAGCATGGAATAAGCATAAAGCCTCAGGCCAGTTAGGGAAAAAAATTACAGCAAGATGTTATGAATAGTTCTTGGTGCAGAGATATGAAAGATGATCATTTCCTATTGTATTTATATTATTATTCTTTTTATTTTGATTTCTGCAACACTGCCTGAAGTATTCACTTAGAATAAAAATAAAATAACTATTAATTAGTGAAATTACTTTTGCAAGTGATTAGTAAAACAACGCTATAGTATGTAATACTTCTAGCCTAATATAATACATTAATTGTTATATATTTACAAAAACTTTTAAAGGATAGAGAAAGAAATCAGAAAAATGGTGAACAGAACAAAGGTTAAAAAATCATTTAGGACATCAAAAACTCCTTCTAGCCTAATATAGTACATTAATTGTTATATATTCACCTAAACGTTTAAAGGATAGAGAAAGAAATTAGAACAGAACAAAGGTTAAAAAATATTTTAGGACATCAAAAATTAGTTAGAAACTCAGTGGTAAGAGAAAGACCAGGAAAAAAAAAACCCAGCCCCAGAAATCTCACTAGAACCCCAATCTATTTCATCTGAAACTTCTGACTAGAATAAACTGAAGATGCAGTAGATGTAGAATCTTCCACATCACAGGCCAATTTAGTCTTCTAAGAACTGGACAGGGTAACATGTTGAAAAAAATTGCTGCTCCCTTAATAAAGATTATCCCATATTCATAAACATGAATGGTTGCCCAACTGTCCAGCCACTCTAGTTGCTGTTGTTTTTTTTTACTTCTGAAATGTGTTCTTTAATAGAATTAGTACTATTATTAACATGTAACTTAAAATTCATTTCCCATCAACACTTATTATTTTCCTACAATTCTTTTGGACAAGCTGCTGTTCCACTTCTTCATTTGGCTAAGTCTTCCCTTTTTCTTGAAGTGACTATCATACATCTATCTAAATCAATTCAACTCAGCCTGAATTTCCCTCAGGAAACTTGGCAATTAAATTTCTAATCAGTTCAAAATTAGTAGTCTTGAGTACTACTGAAGTCCTGGGAAATCTCCTCACTTTTCTATTGCATGGTCAATATTCAAGAACAGTTCTTTTCTACTTATTTTTTTATAAGGAATCAGCTGCACATTATTTTTTTAAGCTTTAGAGATTATATTTTCCAGTTGAGAATAAATATAAATCCTAACCCTAACAGGAAATGAAAAGACCAAAAAATGATATTAGGATAATGATAAGGAATACAAAATAACCCTGAGGACTGTGGGATTCAAAGAAAAGAAGCCAATAGATATGGAAAAATATGAATTAGAGTTGTTTTGTTAGTTGCAAAAATAAATGTAAAATGCACTTGAGAAATAATATGTCCCAAGATGTCATGGACCCTAGATCCACTGTAAGCTTGGTTGGAGAGAGTTCAAGAGAGACTGAAACATTGGATCAAAGAAAATGTCAAATAAATGCTACATTATTAAATGTGATAGATTGAGCTGGATCTCTTACCAACAAAATCCATCTCAAAAAAGACAAAGTTCAAGTGGTTATAAAGCTTCAAACTCTGTGCTTCTGTAGTCTAATGTTCCCAAGGCAATGCTTTCATTATGCCTTGGCAATTCTCCCAGGAAAAAAATTCCATAATGCTAAGCATGTCATAATTCTGTGTGTACTTACTGAGATGATCATAGAATCCAGCAGGTATATTTCTGCATACTGTGATGAAGTTCCTGGATCTGAACAGAAATCCTCTTCCCCTGTGCTTGTCCTGAGGGACTCACTATTGACCAGAAGATCTGAGGTTACTACAGGGCAATGTTTTCATACAATCTCTTATCTCACTTCTCCATCCACTTCCAACGCTGCCTTTGGAGTTAAGCTTCCATTGCAGAGAGATGGCTCAAGGACACTTTTGAAAGTTTAATCGAATTACATGAATATGAATGTCAATCACAGTGAATGCACAACAAATGGGAAGTTTTATGAATTTGCCCCTGAATAACCCACATTGAGCACACAAAGCTTTTTCCAATTGCAGCCTTAAATTTCTTGACTTCAAGGTATAGACTCATTAGAAATAAAATCTGATTAAGATATCTCATTCCAGATTTCAATTCTTCCTCTGCTTTGGCACTAGTGATGGCATGATATTCTGTCTTTGGGTTCCCTGACATTTTTTACATCTTTTGAAGGATGAACATGACCAAACTGTTACCATTATTTATTTTTATGTCAACTGGGCTAGGAGGGGGAAATGATATAATTTTTTTTGTTAACTTTACCTTTAGGAATCCATCTTTTTGGTTATTGAACCGAATAGTGAACTTTGTAAGAAATAAAATCACCATTCCTTTGGTAAACTGTTAAAAAAGTAAACTGGCTAGAAGGAAAGTGATCAGTGATCAGAGGAATAGGGTTGTGTCTGTAATAGGCCATAGTAACCAACTGGAAGGAAGGGTTTGCCTACAATGAAATGAAGCAATGCAAGTAAATAGATAAAGAATATTTCTGTCCCCAGCAAACTAAAATTCATAGGGTTATCAGTGCGTGTAACATGGATAATTGTGCAGGTAATATTATCAACACTGCTGTCAAGCAAAACCAAACAATTAACAGTGGGTGCCATACCATGTACATGAACCATACAAGTGGCAAAGAAATAGGGCAAAGAGAACCATAGTCAGGCATAACACAGGTTTTGTAGACAGAAAACACAGGGTCAATCAAAATGGACTCAAATGTCTATACACCAATGCACAGAGTATGAGGAATAAACAGGGTGAATTAGAAATTCAAGTAAATGAGGGCAGATACGATATTGTTGCCATTACAGAAACTTGGTGGGATGAAACCCACAAATGGAACATACAGCTAGAAGGATTTAAATTATTTAAAAGAAATAGACCAAATAAAAGAGGAGGTGGAGTTGCACTATATATAAGAAATAATTACATCTCTACAGAAATAGAGCACAACAATGATGAGAACTATCTTGAATGTATTTGGGTCAATATTAAAGGTTGGGGGGGGAATGATATTGTCATAGGTCTATACTACAGGCCACCCAACCAAGCAGAGGAAGTGGATGTACTTTTTGCTAACCAGCTAACTAAGGTATGTAGGAAGCACACTGCAATAGTAATGGGAGATTTTAACTACCCTGACATCAATTGGGAAACAAACTCTGCACCAAGTGGAAGATCCAACAGGTTCCTAACAAATCTAGCAGACAACTTTGTTTCCCAAAAGGTAGAGAAGGGAACAAGGGGATCAGCAATATTGGACTTAATTCTCACTAACAGAGAGGAAATGATAGAAGGTGTAGAAGCTACAGGAACTTTGGGGGCAAGCGATCATGAAATACTGGAATTCAACATTATGCAAACAAAAGTAGTTGAACAAAGTCAAACTAGAGTCTTAGACTTCAAGAGAGCTAATTTCAATAAACTCAGAGAGAGCTTGGGAAGGATTCCATGGATGAGAATCCTCAAGGGGAAAACAACTCAAGAAGCTTGGGAAATTTTGAAAAATGAGATTATAAAAGCCCAGTCCAGCGCAATACCAATGAAGAAGAAAAATAACAGTTCCCAAAAGAAGCCAGCATGGCTGCATAAAGAACTCTCTGACAAATTGAAAGACAAAAAGGATAAATATAAAAAGTGGAAAAAGGGGGACATAACCAAGGCAAAATATCAGCAAATAGCCCGAGCCTGTAAAGATGAAGTGAGGAAAGCTAAGGCTCACAATGAAGAAAGGCTTGCCAAAAAAGTAAAAAATAACAAAAAAAGCTTCTTCCAACATGTTAAAAATAAGAAAAAAGTTAAGGAAACAATTGGTCCACTGCTGGGAGAAAATGGCAAGAAGATGATAAGCAACAGGGAGAAAGCAGAACTATTTAACTCTTTTTTTGCATCTGTCTTTACACAAAGGGATAAAACAGTCCAATCAATCAAAAACAGCACCACAAATATCAGATTAGGAACACAAGTTGAAATAGGGAAGAAAATGGTAAGTGAGCACCTGTCTGCCCTGGACGAGTTCAAATCACCAGGACCGGATGGATTACACCCCAGGGTTCTGAAGGAACTGGCAGACGAGATCTCAGAACCACTGAACTATATCTTTCAGAGATCCTGGAGCACCGGGGAACTGCCAGAAGACTGGAAAAGAGCAGATGTGGTTCCCATCTTCAAAAAAGGAAAAAAAACAGATCCAGGAAACTATAGACCCATCAGCCTGACCTCAATACCAGGAAAGATTCTGGAAAAGATAATTAAACAACAAATAAGTGAACACCTAGAAGCAAACAAAGTAATAGCCAAAAGCCAACATGGGTTTGTCAAAAACAGATCATGCCAGACGAATCTAATTGCATTCTTTGACAAAGTAACAAAATCAGTGGACCAGAGGAATGCTGTTGATATAATTTACCTGGACTTCAGTAAGGCATTTGATAAAGTAGACCATAACCTACTATTAGATAAAGTAGAAAATTGTGGGTTAGACAGCAGCACCACCAAATGGATTCGTAACTGGCTGACCAACCGCACTCAACGTGTAGTCCTCAATGGAACTGCATCTACATGGAAGGAAGTATGCAGTGGAGTCCCCCAAGGCTCTGTTTTAGGCCCAGTACTCTTTAACATCTTCATCAACGATTTGGATGAGGGGATAAATGGGGAACTCATCAAATTTGCAGACGACACCAAGCTGGCAGGAATAGCCAACACTCCAGAAGATAGGCTTAAGATACAGAAGGATCTAGACAAACTTGAACATTGGGCACTGTCTAATAAAATGAAATTCGATTGTGAAAAAAGTAAGGTCCTACATATAGGCAAGAAAAACCAAATGCACAAGTACAGTATAGGTGGTACCTTGCTCGATAGTAGCAACTGTGAGAGGGATCTCGGAATCCTAGTGGACAACCATTTAAATATGAGCCAGCAGTGTGCAGCAGCTGCCAAAAAAGCCAACACAGTTCTAGGCTGCATCAACAGAGGGATAGAATCTAGATCGCGTGAAGTGTTAATGCCACTGTATAGTGCCTTGGTAAGGCCACACTTGGAATACTGCATACAGTTTTGGTCGCCACGATGTAGAAAAGACGTGGAGACTCTGGAAAGAGTGCAAAGAAGAGCAACCAAGATGATTAGAGGACTGGAGACTAAGACATATGAAGAACGGCTGCAGGAGCTGGGTATGTCTAGTTTGATGAAGAGAAGGACCAGGGGAGACACGATAGCAGTGTTCCGATATCTCAGAGGGTGCCACAAAGAAGAGGGAGTCAAACTTTTCTCCAAGGCACCTGGGGGCAGGACAAGGAGCAATGGGTGGAAACTAACCAAGGAGAGAAGCAACTTAGAACTAAGGAGAAATTTCCTAACAGTAAGAACAATTAACCTCTGGAACAGCTTGCCTCCAGCAGTTGTGAATGCCCCAACCCTGGAAGTCTTTAAAAAGATGTTAGACAGCCATTTGTCTGAAATGGTATAAGGTTCCTGCCCATGCAGGGGGTTGGACTAGAAGACCTACAAGGTCCCTTCCAACTCTGCTATTGTATTGTATTGTATTGTATTGTAAATCAGATAGTACTACTTGAACCAGTGGAAGTCAGAATATGATTTTGATGCTTAGAAAGATGCATAGAAAGAAAAGATAGAGTTTGCCTTGTGTTGCAGTGGGTTTCAGGTTGATAAAGTAACAAAGTGTTTTCCTGCTCTATAATTGGTGGCCCAGAGTAGTATTAGGCAAGTTTGATCATGCAAATATTGAAAAAAATATTTTGGAACCAGCTAAAGAAGAGAGAGAAAGAGAGATGGGGAAGGGAGGGAAAGAGAGAGTGGAAAAGAGAGACCCAGCCAGCCTTATTTCTAAGTCTTTCTCTTCTCCTTGGCTTAATTCAGGGGAAACTGCAGAGAACCCCGATGGCCAGCTTTTAGCATTCTTTCCTTAAAAGTTTTGCTTGTCCTTTACAGAAACATCATTTTAAGGGTTCCATTGCATTTTTAGCTAATATCATTCATGGGAAGCTGTTGCAACCTTACTTCAAAGCCTTTGTTTATCCCAGAGAAGCTCTTTGAGCGATCTGAGTCCAGATCTCCTTAACTGATCAGACTTGAGCCCTAGGCATTATGATCATGAAGCAGGCAAAAGCCTCCTAGGGACTTCCAGTTATAGCTCTTAGGAAGCTGCTGGCCTTTCAAGAGCTGAGCTTAGTCGTTGCAGGATGTTGCCTCCTTCGCGCAGCCTCTAGAGGTTTCTCCAGAGATTTATGGATTGTCTTCACTTCATGTTGATGGAATCCAATCAGCTGTTTCAAATGGGTTAATCCTAGCATGCAGTAAACGGCCTCATGTAATCGTACTGTGTCCAAATGTCTGGGACACCTCTGCTGAATTCAAGCCAGGAAGCCCAAAATGTTCAGGTGAAGGAGTGATAGGTTAATGCTGATCCTTTGAAATGACAGTGGATTTAGGAAGCAAGTAACTTTCTGAGCTGAACTCACTCAAAGTATTAATAAGCAGCTATTGATAGGGGCTCCTTTCCTCCTACAGGTTTCTGAAGCTAATGTCTATTTTGTCATTAAAAGGAAAATGCTTGTGCAGAACATGCACTGGACTTGGTATCTCCCCTAAAATATAGTATGTAGTTCTATCATTAGTCTCAAGGATTAGTCCTTGTTCAGTATTGCTTAAATGACAAGTCCCACTGATTTCCTTGTGTTGCTTCTGTTTAAAATTCAGTTCCATCCTCTGAGGCATGTGTTCCCCTTTTTTCAGCTCCGCATTTGCTCTGGGGATGATGGTTTTTAAACCTATTTTAGTTAAAAGACCTTGCTTTCACATTAGTCCCTACTGGATGGGCCCCAAGTAACAATAAACATGCATAGAGCCAATATAAAAATGTCAATTTATATACTCCCCTTTATGTGGCTTATGGCCAGATGAACAGCAGAGGCATATTGCCAGTTAACATTAGAGTTAGAAATAGAGTATAGTAAATGTAAGTAAGTAAAAAAAAATAGTGAATAAAACCTTTTAATAGACATATGTTTATTTACCGTTTCTTTGACAAACTATAGAAAATAACTGTGGACACCATTGTAGGGAATTTCCAATGAAATCATCCTGTCAGACTGTGGCAAAATTCTGTTCCAGCTTCAGTTAAAAACAGCACAATTATACCATTTTGTCCTGCTTTCCAATAATGAACAATGTTCCAAATAACATCCGAAATTAAATCAGAGTCCAAGGCAAAGTATTGCTCAAAGTTCCAATTTATTAAGAGAGTCATGTTGGCACATCTGGGAAAACCCGAATCTGAAAGCTTCCTGGTTTTTCCACACCCAGTTGAAAGTTCAAGATCTTGATCCCACACCCACAAGTCCATCACATGATCCAATCTTGCACTGCCATGCTGGCAGTTCCACCCATCCAGTTTCCATCAAGTGCAGATATACCAAGACAAAGGATGACCTTGACAATCTAGAAAGAAATGTTATTTTGGTTACATCACATCCTACTCCTTACTATCCCCCTCCCATTTCCCCACTATAGAAACAACATAATAGATAGAAGTGTGGCAGGCCAAAGATCACAAAAGGAACCTGGCTACAGGCCTGACAAACAATATTCAGCAGTGAATAGGTTTTCTGCATAGAATATCTGAAATTACCTGAAATTTCAAAAATTAGTGACATTATTATTATGACTAATGCTATTGACCATTTGCCACCAATCTTAATAATTATGTGCCATATAGAGTGTTCTAAGTATTTGATACATTTACAGTTATAAGCTTGAATAAAATGTATGCACCGTGTTGTACTTTTGAATATCTGAACCAGCAAGGGTCTTGAGTGATGACAAAGAAGCATTTCTATTCAAAGCACGTTTATCTGAAAACACTCAACTTTTTCCTAAAGGCTAAGACTGGAGTCCCTATATTAGTTTGAACTATCAAATCAACCAATCAACCAATCAATCTAAAAGAATAATAGAGTTTTTCTCCTTAATCTATTATGCTTATGTGGAGTGGAAGTCAAACATCAATAACCTTCAGAATGACATAACTAATCACTAGTTTTCCTAAGCTTGATTTTGATACTAGAAGAGTTAGGCTAGGGCAGGGATGGCGAACCTTTTTGACACCAAATGCCAAATCCAGAATGCATGTGCATGCGTGTGCACATGCCATAGTACCAGACACTCAAAGACCAGCTGGCCAGCCCATGCATGCCTGGTTTTTGGCCAGGTTTGACCTTGAAAACAGCCTAAAATGGCCTGAAACGCCCCAAAAACCAGCCGGAAAACAGCCTGTTTTTGGCCATTTTCAGGCTATTTTCCAGCATCTGTAAAGATCATCTGGCCAGCCTGCATGTCTACATTGGAAATCAGAAGAGCAGCTGTTGATGGTGTGCATGCCCACCAAGAAGGCTCTGTGTGCTACCTCTGGTATGCGTGCCATTGGTTGACCATCATGGGGATAAGGTAATGGAACCTATAATCTTCTTTTAATCACATGAGATATGGATCTGAAATCTCACATTAGACAACATTAGATATCATTCTGAGGTTTCCTAAATATCTAGGTTAAGTTTTATTATGTTTTAAAAGTTAAATGGTATTGACTCTCAGTGACTCTCAGATCCAAATCTTCTCAATATACAGCAGCTTCTAGTTACATAAAATGATGGTAAAAAAGCAAGAGATTAAAATGAAGCTGTAGTTTAACTAATGCAAATAGTTGTTGGTATCTGGCAATTACATCTTATTAGTGGAGTATTCCACGCAGTTCATCCTTGCTGCAAACTTTGGGATCCATTTTGATGAGTGATACTCTGGTTTAGCTAAGTGCAAGATTAGACTTTAGCATCTGACTTGCTGTTAAATGAATAATTGTTGCAATGTTATAACACAAGTACAGAAGGACAGAGTTGGCATTTCAGTGCTGCAATGCATATGTTGTCATTTGCTCCTCTTGCCTCCCAGGCTGCAGATGACCATGACATGACTTGGGCTAACTTTCAATCCTATTATCATGCCACATTAACATTCTTTTAGACAGGTCATTGTCTTTTGCCACAGCAGACAGAATACTGGAGCAGAAATAACCTGAGTGTTTTGGTTAGCTATTTATATTCTTTAATGAGCTGCCCTATTGATTATTCAAAGATCATAAACAATTCACCCAACTCTTAAGCCAAACTAGATGGTAAGAGAAAAGAACTGAAATGAGAAGGATTATATTTTTCACTTGTTTCAAGTGACATCACATGGAATTTGAAGATCATTTCATTTCAGGATTAATTAATAACATTTTTAATTATATCTATTAGACTAGGATTAGGGAGTATTCTAATCTGCACTCAGCCATGAAAATTCTCTAGGGACTTGGACCCACACTCCTTTAGGCTAATATACCTTTCTAGGTTATTGCTATGGAGAAAATGGGATTACACTACAGAGGTAGTGCAGAGGGATTACAGTAGTATTATATGCTATTTTGAGGAGTTCCTAGAGCAGAAGGCTACAGAAATAACAATTAATTAATATAACTAGTTGTTGACTACATAGGCTGTGATTTGAGAAATCTTCTGATGATGGCAGAGAAGTCACTACAATATTGAGATGTATGACAAGATTATCATTTGCCCTTATTGGCCCACCAGGGAATTTTATTTTTTTAAAGAATGTTATAGATGTTGCATTTACTCAGATATTTGTTCAAACGGCATAGGAGGAACAATGGGATTTTGTAGTTAGATTTGCTGGTTAATTCTTGATATATAAGTATTCTAAAAAGTTTCTAATATTCAAAGGAATTTACAGAGAAATGTCTGGCATTAAAGAACAATAATAATACAGATGGGCGTGTGTGTGAGCATTAGGACTGTGCTGTTCTCATTCCTTCTGAGAATTTACAGAAAAGAATATTCCCCACAATAAAATTGAAGCAGGTTCTAAATATTGAGTGAAAAGACTAACAGTGATTGGTTGGTGGTTTTTGTAAATGCTAGATTCAGATCATGATGAAGCTCATGACAACTTGATGTCTGAATATAAGGTATAATTAAAACTGCACTCCAATTCAGGAACATTTTATATTCACTTGCACAAGATTGGAAGATGAAGAGATCAATCCTTTGGACAATCACCAAAACCTAATTGTTTTAACAAAACCTAATTGTTTTAAGGAATGACTTTTACTTTTCAGTGCCCCATTTCCAGATGAGAAGACTTGAGAACCCCCTCTTCACTGAAAGGTAGCTTTGCAGGTTCAATTTAACCGTCCCCCCCTTCTCTCTCCCTCCCTCCCTCTCTCTCTCTCTTCCCCCCTGTTGAGGGATATCTCTGTTGGGAGACAGAAAGTTGTGCAGCGGAATGTGCAGCTAGAGAAATGTTGCTGGTATACACACAAATAGTGTCTCAGACACTGCTAGTAAAAACAATTAGCTTTACTGGTGTAAAACTAAACTACTGCTTCACAAACAGTGATAGATAGTGAGTCAAACAAAGTCCTTAACAAACAAGCAATTGCTTACAGTCGCAATTAACGATTCTTCCTTCTTCCTTCCTTCTTCCTTCAGTCAGTCACAGCGAGCAGTCAGGTAGCAATCAGCAGAGAGATCAAGCAGAGAGAGAGATTGTGCTCTGCTGACTTCCTCTTATTGCCGAGATAATTACAGTCTCTAATTGCATTCCAACATCCTTAAGGCAGCAATGACCATTTGTCATCATGGTATTATATATTGCCTACCCAACACTAGGAGTCGGCTCCTAACACCCCCTCTCTCTCAATGCTGTATTTAACCATGTTACCTTTAATAATTAACCTTTTAATAGATAATTATTTTGTTTATTTGGTAAATAGAAATAAATACATAAGAAATTTAATAATCCAAGTCAATTCACCCAGCAAAAGTGTTCCTTTGAAAATAAACCAAAATAAAATAGCTAAAATTATTAAACATCTGATGGACTCCAATACAATCAATCCTGAGCCATTGACTTCTAGTTGGAGGCAATAATCTAATACAGACAGAATTATTATGTGCTAGTACTTTTTAAGTGCTTATTTATATCACTTACGTTCTTCTGTAACTGAGGACATGCTTCCTATTTGTGCAACGTTGGGCTACATGTGACTGTGGAGGTGGGGGACACAATGTAGAACAAAATGATAAATGAAACTTTATAGCATTGCAAGGCAAGCTCTACCAATTTCATACTATGTGTGTGGGGTGTCACATAAATAGAAGGGAGAGTTTGTGTCACATTGTACATTCCTTTTATTCATTTAGTTATATGCCTACTTTGGTCTCTCCAGAAGATACCATTGAATCTCTTAAATCATTGTTGTCATCATTATCATCAAATATCATCTGTCTATCTCATGTTATAGGGAAGGACTTGGTAGGTGGATGCAAATACCAAATCCAGTGTAGACATCTGGCTGACCAATGATAAAAATAACAATAATTACACCTTCATCTCAGTGTGAAGGAAACTGTATGTGGACTCTCACAGATGGTCTTTCAGATTATCAGGTCAGGTTGCCAATGGGCAGCGAAACAAACAAGAAAATCTCTGTTATTTTTATTAGCTTCCAGAAGGACATATTTGAATTTCCAGTGTGAATTTAACTACCATAATAATTCACTTAGTCTAGGTTCTCCTTTTTTTTCAGACGAACCAACTGTTGAAGAACCAAATGTCAATTTTGGAGAAAATATTTCAACAATTTTAGCTGTATATTGCAGACTTTGAGCCTATTCAGACATCTTGCTAACAGCTTCTTTGTGACAGTTACAAGCCGCTTTGGTTGATGCAGACTATTCTTACATCAGTTTTAGAGAACTAGTTTTACATTTTATTCTCTTTTTAAAACATCAGACAAATGATATTTTCTTTGCTTGATTTTCGAACGAATATCAACATAAAATTCAAATGACTAAATTCTTCCCAACTGCATAAACTTGAATAAGTTTATATGAGTTTTTATATCATCAGATCTCAGGGGCCAAGTAAAACCACAAAGGTGTTTCCTTTCCCTCCCCTCTTCACTCTGTTCATTCTGCTGATATATAGACATGTACACATGAATACCAACTGTATTTTTAAGCTAGTTATAAGCCAACTGCGTGACCTTGGGCCATGTTAGTGGCAAACCACTTCCAGAAAGCAAAAAGCTTGCCAAGAAAGCTACAGAAACTTCTTCAGGAAACCTCTGAGGATTGGATACAATTGAACAAATGAAAAAAAACAAAGTGCTTAAAAGCCCAACCAATGAATTGCCTGGATGGACAATTTCATATAATATTTTCTTATTCATAATAATAATATAATTAATGAGAATATTATTATTATTATTATTATTTGTTCAATTTTTGCTAAGGCTATTTGATTAAGAATGATATTTTTTTAACACAATAAGTGAGATTATTGAGCTACATTTGGATTGAAAAGTGCCACATAATTGCAACTACAATATAAATTTCATTTCATTTCATTTCATTTCCTTTCCTTTCCTTTCCTTTCCTATCCTCCTTTCCTTTCCTTTCTTTTCCTTCCCTTCCCTCTCCTTTCCTTGAAAAAGACATTTCAAGAACATTTTCCCCAGCATGGAAAGGTCATTTTAAGAGTCCAAATCACACTGAGGGTCTTGTCAAGTTATTCTTTGGAAACGAGAGCCAGGAGATTTATTTGACCATTGTCAGATTCTTATTACATTAGAGTTTCTCTGTCAGAGTCCAACACCTCATTTTTCCCTGTCATTCTATAGAAAACAGTGCCTGCTGCCAAACCTATTCAAAATAGCCTATGCTATAAACCAGGGATCTCCAACCTTTGCAACTTTAAGTCTGAAGGACTTCAGCTCTCAGACTTCTCCAGCCAGCTTTGCTAGCTGGAGAATTCTGGGAGCTGAAGTCCTTCAGACTTAAAGTTGCAAAGGTTGGAGACCCCTGCTATAAACCTTTTGCATCTTAACCCCTTCATGGCAGAATTTCTATAGATTTAACAAACTAAAACTATACTATTCAGAACCAATAGTCTATGTATTTATGTCAGGGAAATGCAGCTGTTATATCAGTGGACTTATATGCATGTTTTATGTACACCATTTTGCTATGTTAATGTGTGTGTGTGTGTGAGTGTGTAAGGGGGGGAGGGCTCAATGACTAAGATGCTGAGCTTGTCAATCAAAAGGTTGGCAGTTCAGTGGTTTGAATCCCTAGTGCCACATAGTGGAGTGACCTCCCATTACTCGTCCCAGTTTCTGCCAACCTAACAGTTCGAAAGCATAAAAAATGCAAGTAGAAAAATAGGGACCACCTTTGATGAGAAGGTAACAGCATTCTGTGTCCCTTCAGTGTTTAGTTATGCCGACCACATGATCACAGAGATGTCTTCAGCTTAGAAATAGAAATCACCCCTAGACCTGGAAACAACTAGCATACATGTGTGGGGGAACCTGTACCTTTACATACATACATACATACATACATACATTCACTGTTTCGGAAATGGAATATGGGTAGAAGGTTCTATGCCAGTGGTGGGTTTCTGCAGGCTCGCACTTACTCACGAGAGCCGGTTGGTGAAATTTAGAGAACCGGTGAGAGGGGGTTCCACCGACTTACCTGGAAGTAAATCTGGCCCACCGCTGCCAGTGACCCAACGGGAAGGAAAGGAAAGGAAAGGAAGGAAGGAAGGAAAGAAAGAAAGAAAGAAAGAAAGAAAGAAAGAAAGAAAGAAAGAAAGAAAGAAAGAAAGAATTTATCATCACAGTTGAGTCCAAAATTTTGGTTGCTAAGCAAGAGCGTTGTTAAATGAGTTTCACCACATTTTAAAAGGTGGCCACTCCCACCCTGTCACTGACTGCCAAGCCACGCCCACAAAATAGGCCACACCTACAGAGTAGGTTCTAAAAAATTTTGAAACCCAACACTGTTCTATGCATTCAATGGATGCATGAGTAAATATATATAGTTATAAAGGGCAAAGAAAAAACATTATAAACTTTTTTCACCCAGTTTCTTATTTTGTCAATCATAATGTCCTTTTGTCCCCTATTTTCAATTTTTCATCAGAAAATATTTTTTATTAAGTTTATGCATATTTTCATGCATATTTACTCTGATATGTACGAATTTAATTACAATTTTCTTCCTCTGCTTTTCTTTGTGTCCCTCAGTGTTTTGCATTAGTATTACACTGACTTTGGTTGTAAACATAACCTTGTAGCAGTTTGACAATTCAATTTCTAAAATGCATATAACAAACTGTCTTCGTTCCTTTCCTATTCTGAGAGTGGTTGCCTTTGCTTTTTAAAGATATCTTCTTTAAAGTTATCATCCATAACATCTTTGGCAGACTGAAATATTCCAGAACAAATCCTTTTTCCTCTGTCTGTAGTATGCTTTAAGTGGGACTCATAGTTCATCTTTCATGTATTTTCACTATTGTTCTTGTTCCATCATTCAGGCACTTCATTTCATCCGAATTGCTTGTCAGTAACTGCTTCTCTGAGTTTGTGTAAACTCATGTTTGTGTCAATAGGGATAATATATAGGCACCCACATTTTCCATTCGCTATTTTTTTTAACTGTCTTTGGTTTTCTAAGCATCAGGTTTTCACATTTGATGTCCAAGATATTTAAGCCTTTGCTTCATGATTAGTATTTCCAATTAGCATCTGATTTAACTTTCTGGTACTAAACTATTTTTTTCTTGGAGTTGAAGTTATTTTCAATAATTTTATCCAAGATTACAATACAAAAGGGACCGGATTTGCTGTGTTCAGTCTTTCTGAGAGTCCAGCTTTCAGAACCATTAATCATAACCAGGAAAATCATGACTATGACAATATATATCCTGGTTGTCAGTGTCAGGTTACTGCTAATATTTTATCTAGATCTGCCATATTCTTTAACTTAAGTGGTGAACATTTCTTTATTTCATGTTTACAACAACTGAAAGAACATTAAAACTGAGTATTAGTTGCCTATTAAACACTATTAATGGACCAAGTATTTGCTTTTCAAGTTGTAAATGGTTTGGGATCTGTTTATTCTTGGGGCTGCCTGTTCTGCATTAAACTTATCTAGTTATTTAATTTAGGAAAAGGCTCTTATGAAAAGACCCCTGCATTCAGAAGATTGGCTACTAGGAAAATAGGAAGGGACTGTCACCTCTGTGAAACTCAAGTGATAGAATGTGCTTCTTAAGGAGGTATATGTGGTTACTTCCTCCCACTATTTAGGAAGATCATAAACACCCAAGTATTTATTTGTTAAGTATTTAAATTATTGGTTTTAATTTTGATTTTGATTTTATTGTATTGATTTAGCGTTGCAAGCCTTCTTCAGTGTAGAAATTGATGGAAAGATAGGCAACAATCAGTGATAAATAAAAATAAAACGATGTGGGACAGTAATAATTACAATCTCCAGAATGGCACAAGCTTGATGTGGTTGTGGGAAATGTGCTCTGTAAAAGATGAGAGCTATGCCAGAGGTTCAAGCATACTGTTATCATCAGAGAAGCCAGAAAAAATGTCATAAATAATGTAATGAGACATATTACTGAAACCCAAACTGGATCAATCACTGCCTAGGTCCACAAGAATTGGGTTAGGTGTAGGTGTTTTCTGGTGAAAAATGGGCTGAAGGATTCAGGATTGTTGACTGAGCAACCAGGGCCAGCAGCTGGTAGGATTACTGGGGGGGAAATTGTTTATCCATCACAAATGTACAAAGACTGAAAACAAAGAAAAAATAATGTTATTAAAAACAAAAATCAGAAAACAAATATAATATCAGTTCTAATATGGTAGGTACTTTGGGTGCAATCTCAAAGCATTTATAGCACCACATAAATGTTGATAAAAATCAGTATTAAATCAGTATTAATGAATTGTAAATGGCAGTTTTACTTGGAACATCTTATATTCTGGGACAATACCTAGTAGCTACCTAGTAGCCTTCTTGGCTACTATTTTTATAACATTATTGTTGTTTTTAATCCTGGTTATTTTTATTGTGTTTTAATTGTAAGTCATCTAGAGTCATGTACATGAGATAAGAAGAAATTTAGGGTAAATAAATAAATCCACAAACATTATTACAAAAACTATGTATTGTTTTCCTTCTATCATTCTGATCAGAGATGGTATTCAGCAGGTTCTGACCAGTTCTGGAGAACCGATAGCAGAAATTTTAAGTAGTTTGGCCTCTGATTGGCCCTGCCCCCATCTATTCTCTGCCTCCTGAGTCCGAGCTGATCTGGAGGAAAGGGGATTTTGCAGTAACCTTCCCATGGAGTGGGGTGGGAATGGAGATTTTACAGTATCCTTCCCTGGCCACACCCACCAAGCCATGCCCTCCGAGCCATGCCCACAGAACTAGTAGTAAAAATGTTTGAATCCCACCACGGATTCTGACCCATATCTGTTTTGTTTGATTCTTATATTTACATATCCTATTACATGCTATTGATGTTTATGATTAAGCATTAATCTTAACTTTCTATTTGTAATAAAAAGCTTGGCAATGCATGAAAAGAAAAGAAAAACCCCATGATTCATAACCTACTAAGATTACTTGATTGTGGAGCTGGGGAATATTCATTTGCCATGTGTGGGGGAAGGGAGGGAGGGAGGAAGAAAGAAGAGGGAAGGAAGGAATGAAGGAAAGAAGGGAGGGGGAGGAAAGGAAGGAAGGAGGGAGGAGACAAGAAACAAGAGGGAAGGAAAGGAGGGAGGGAGGAAGACACGGTGTTGGTGTACCACATTTTTAAAATATTGATGCCTCATTCTAATCAGCCAAAGCAAATATTTTCAGTATAGTTACTGTGATGAAATAAATTTTATTCTTGCATGTTGTAATGGATTGTGGCAGGGCATCCTGTAGGTGTTTTTCACTCCCATCAAAGGACACACATAAAAGTCTATTTCTGTCTAAAGTATGGTAGCCAGCAAAGCAGATATTGGATCAAATTAATTTGAAGGGGGTGGCGTGCAGAATTTGTTAGTGCTACCTGAACAGAATGGCTGAATCAGTAATTTAGGAAGATAAAAGAAAGGGGAAGGGGAATATGTGGCTCACAGGTATCAGAGGGAAGGTCATGCTACAGGTTGTCCCAGAGACAATTGCAATTGCATTAGTACTTTCGAGCTTGACATTAAATGTCATGTTCAATTGCAGTGTATTTAAGGTGATGCCTGTGGCTGATGAGAATGGCGAAAAGGCAGAGTGGATGTTTTATCTAATAATAACCAAGAGATTAATGGGAATATGGCCAAATACTGCTGAAAGGAAGAAAGGAGAAAATAGATCCTTAACTTTGTGTTGCATTTTATCACAGCTTCAGCATCCTTGATTTACTGTCTCTACAACCGTTAATGGAAAGGGAATTAGAGAAGTATATAAATAAAAATCATTCTTCTGGCTTTTGTTCTTTGGCACTGTAAATACATTTTAAAAAACTTTTTAAGGCGCATCTATAGGCTAAAAAATAAACATATTAATAGCATACCATGTTTAGACCATGCTTTAGAATGAGAATTTGTAATGGTATGCAGAAATGGCCTTGGGAGGCAGAAGGAAGAGCTTCTGGCTAGATAATTGTCATGCAAAATGTATTTTAATCCACAAAAACAGAGGGAATGTGAGAAGTGTTCCCTGATTTCCTGGAAAGTATAAAGAAAGGAGAATAGTTGTCAAGGTTCCAAGTAACACCCCCAATGAAAGAAGACTGCGAGACTTGAGTTTCCTCAAAGTTCCATTTTATTAGAGATGTCATATTGGCGCATCTGGGAAAAGCCGAATCTGAAAGTTTCTAGGTTTCCCCATCCAAAGGAAAGTTCAAGTCCCTGCCCAGCACCCACATTTTCATCACATTGTCTAATCAAGCACCATAGTTACACCATCACAGCTTCAGAGAAAGGTGTCCTTGACTCTCTGAGAAAGGAATGTTATTTAGACTATATATCTTCCATATTCAATATAATCCCCCTCCCATTTTCCCACAGTAGAAATTGTGGCAGATCTGAAGGCCCAATGTAAAAGATGGCTTCCAGGTCTGACAGAAGTACTTTGAGACTTAGAAGATTGAAGTTAACTCTTTGAGGTAGTCTAGACAAGAAGCGCAGCTATTGTTACTAACTATTTTTATTGTAAGGTTATGCTAACAGAAGCTTGTAAGTGTTTCTCCCTTCCTTTTCTTTTACACTGTGGAAAACTAGAGAAAGTTTCTTCCAAAATACTTCTTATATCACTTCTGTTTCTATGGACTGAGAGAAGTTTCTGTATGATGGTTGTGTGTTCTGTGGCTCTTCCTCCTGTCTTGGAAGGTCACTCTCACCAATTATCATTAAAGATTTGTACCACTTTCACATAATGTCATGGGTAGGGACAGGGGTGGGATCCTACTGGTTTAACAACCAGTTCGCTTCTTATGTGTGTGCAGTATAGAGAAGACTTACTTTCCGGAAAAAAGTACTGCTTGGAGGGAAACTAGCTGAGGCGTGGCAGACTGATAAGAAGATAAAGGTAGGTAAAGTGCAGGGGTGGGCAGGCCCACTTTCAAGAGCCAGCTGATCTTCAGAGCTACTGGTTTGCCTGAACCATTCTGAACCAGTAGAATCCCACCCCTGGCTAGGGAGCATCATAGTAGTGTCCTCCACCCACTGCCTATCCCTAATGAAAAACTCTTTTATCTGTTCAGATATCTAGTTACTCTAATTAGATGGGATGCAGATTAGAGCCATTTCCATTCTAGCTCAGAACTGGTATGTCCAAACCCATTTAACTTCCTGTATTAACATTGCCACTATTAAATGGTAGCAATTGCTTCTGTTTGTTTTTGCTTTTGGCTACCAAGAGGTTCTCCTGAAGAGTATTTCAGCAGGGATGGGTAACGGATAGAGGGACTGCCTTGATGGGTAATGTTGTGCCTGTATGCATTTCCATGTCCTGGTCTCCTCTCATTGTTTCCTCAAAGGAACTAACATTTCTGCTAATATTGTCCTTTAAGCATGGAAGAACACAGCCTGCCAAGTGCCAACCGTCAGGAGTGAAACAGAAAAGAATTGGCTGTGGAAAGTTTGTGTTTCCTTACTGCCAGGGCTCAAGCAAGCTTAGCTCTAATTTCTACCTGTCATCACTGAGACTCACCTTTGCTTTCTAGGCCCCTGGACTCTACATTTAACTCTCTCTCTCCAACAGCCTGCAGTCTTAGTTAGGGGGATTGGGGAAAGCAGCTGTCTATAATAGCATTGAAACACTGTCTTTCAACTTCTGAGGCTTTTACAAACAGTGAAAGAATGATGTATGAATGATTGGGCTGTTTCTTTATTTTTCTTTCCTTTTTTGTGACATGTCATCCCCCATATAATTTTCTATCACAGCAGTAGGTGTGGGTGTGCATGTTGGTAAAGAAAGCCTCCACACAAGGGTCAAAATGCTTTGCAGAACTGTGAAAATCACAGCCACAAAAGTAGCAAAGACCACTCTGACACACATTATCCATAATATTTCTTGGAGAGAGAACACAGCTTGAAGTCGACGTCTACCTGTGTTTTAAATTCAAGCAGGCCTTAACAGTTTCTTTTGCACTTCTCTTTCTTGAAGTCCAGCTTGCCTTTCCTAGAGCTTAAACACACAGACATCGCACCCCACTCCAGCTACATGCACCCTTTGTGGGAAATATCAAGGAATCCCTAGCTTCAATGCCACTGAGATGCTGTCTTCACCTTCTAAGTTTTTCTGTAAAAGAAAAGAATAGCACCAGCATAGTGTGGCAGCTAGGGAATTTTTGTTTGATAAAATGTGTCACTCTGCATCAGCTTTAAGCCAGACTTACAAATGTACCTTAATATATCATAATGTATAAGCTTCTGAAGTTTTCAACTTAAATCTGATTTCATACGAATATCCCATATTTCATATGTATTCCAAAATGATGCAGGGGAAGAGAATGATACCTCAGCCTTCCCTGAAAACATCCTTTATCATGACTTAACTGACACAGTATTTTTTCTATTGTCCTACTACATTTATAGTGTTTAACAGACATTGACATGCACTGCAATGTTTTAGAGACCCACACTATGTTTTTGCCACAAATAGTATCTCTATATTGAATTTCCATGTCTCATAATATAATATATAGGAAAGTTTTTCATTATGTCCTCAGATTTTACAACCCAGGTTATTACTAGACTGTATAGTTTTGGAATAATTACCAAAAAAAATCCACATGGTTAAATATCATTGAAATATTGGCTATCATTTTTACATACAATGCTTATCTATATACATAAAAAGTTAACTATGAGTTTGTTCAAAACCGCTAATCTCAGAAACTACTGCACCAATCGCCACCAAATTTTCACACAACGTTCCTTACAAGTGCAGCACCAATGATACGTACAGATTGTGTGGATGGCACACTGGTGCCAGGTACACGCCACACAAATGTAAAACTGCAGCTCTTCTGTGTGTTTTCCTCACTCACTCACTCGCTCATTCGTCCCCCTCCCCTTTGCGGCCCCTCCCATCCGGCCGCTTTTCAGCTCACGTCACTTGCATGAGCGGTGGCATCATATCCACAACGGTCACCTCATCAGAGGCTTCTCTCTCCTTCTCCACCACTGCCCCCACCCTCTGCCAACTCTCTCCCCAAAAGGCCACTGCTGAGTCAGCAGCCTCTCTCACTGCTCCAGCCACCAACTCCCCCCACACACACAAGGACACTGCCGAGTCAGCGGCCTCTCTCTCCTCTCTCTCTAGGTAGGTAGATACAGGGATAGAGAGAGAGAGGGAGAAGTACAGTAGGTAGGTAGGTAGGTAGGTAGGTAGGTAGGTAGGTAGGTAGGTATGTAGGTGGATAGAGAGAGGGGGGAGAAATACAGTAGGTAGGTAGGTAGGTAGGGGGATAGAGAGAGGGGGGGAGAAATACAGTAGGTAAGCAGGTAGGTAGGTAGGGGGATAGAGAGGGAGGAGAAATACAGTAGGTAAGTAGGTAGGTAGGGGGATAGAGAGAGGGGGGAGAAATACAGTAGGTAGGTAGGTAGGTAGGTAGGTAGGTAGGTAGGTAGGTAGGTGGATAGAGAGAGGGGGGGAGAAATACAGTAGGTAAGTAGGTAGGTAGGTAGGTAGGTAGGTAGGTAGGGGGATAGAGAGAGGGGGGAGAAATACAGTAGGTAAGTAGGTAGAGTAAGAGAGGGAGGGGAGGGAGAAGGAGGGGAAACCGAGGCAGAGAAGGAAGGGGGTCGCTGAGAGGATCTATGAGGGGAAACTTTTTCATTTAACCAAACTTGGCCACAGCAACGCGAGGCAGGTACAGCTAGTTTAAATAATATAAAAGTTCTAAACTTTGATATTACTGAACTTATGGCACAATTTTTTTCCAAGGCTATCTATGGATTTATGGTTTTATAAATTCATTTTGAAAATTATTTTGCCCTCTTTGTACTGTTTGTTGTACTCTCTTCGTTACTGTAAGATGTGCAGCTGAACTCTTAGATGTAATCTTTTTATTAAGATAATACACATTGTATTCCATCTTTCTTACTTCACATTTTGTTATGCTGCAGGATGGGAGAGAATCTTCATTCAAATGTCTCTAAACCACCCGAACATGATTTATTATTACTTGGTGCAATAGACTAAGATAATTCTTAATTTTAATGGCCAACCAAGGTTCTTATATGAGATGTAGAGAGAGAATGGTCAGTGCATCTTCAGTAGAAACCTGGAAAAAGGAAATTTCATGCAACTGGACCGAAGAATTCTGGCCCAATTCTTATTGAATTGCAATTCATTCCATATATTACCATTGGCAAATTAAAAATTGATAGAGTATACCAAATCTGGTTGAAAGTCCATCAGTTGTTACCTATCCATCCAGCTTTGAGTTTAGAAGGACAAAACACTGAAATAAGTGTTCCCTATTAAGAATAATCATCAGAGTAGACAGAGAATAATTTAGCCTATGGATAATCAGGAACTTTGGTTTTTTGGGTTCAACTTTCAGTCTCATGTGGTTATGCCCTTACAATTCCTTCCTCATTAGTGACAGGAACAAAAGAACAGAACCTTAGGTTGACTTATAATTCAGGAAGAATTATTGTTCATGCCTATACACAAAAACCTGGTCAACTAACAGTTAACACTAAATTTCTGCAAGATAAGAGCCAACAGAATTCAGGGAGGACTGGAATTGAATCACTTATGGCAATGCAAGAACTCTAAACTGATGACACGTTTAACTCCATCCTCCAGGTCTGCCTGCTGTTCTCCTCTATCAACATTAAAAAGAGCTACCTGAAGCAGAACCCTTATAAGAATGTATCCAGTCCTCATCAAGGCAAATTATTCAAAATAATATAATTAATATTTCTGTCTTTGTGGCCTGAGTTTACTTGTGGTAGGGTCTGTGGATGTCATGAAAGCCTTTAAATCATAAGCCTTTTCTCACCCCAACTCATTATATAGAGGTTGAAATATCGTATTTTTGGAGTATAAGATGCACCATTTTTCCTCTAAAAAGAGGCTGAAAATCTGAAAATTTATACATTGAATACAGCATTTTTTTGCCTCCTGGAACCCTGGCCCTTCACCAAAATGGCTGTGCATAGCCTTATAGAGGCTTCCAGAGAACTCCTGGGGGCTGGGGAGGGCAGGAATTAGCCTAAATTGGGCCATTTTTGCCCCCCCCCCAGCCCCCAGCAGCACTCTATAAGCCTCCATAGGGCTATGCATGCAATTTATTTGACACAAAAATGGCCCGTTTTCATGATAAATGGGCCAGGGTTTTTGCTCATTTTGACACCCCCCCCCCACAGGAGCACTCTGGAAGCCCCCCCCCCCCGACTGTTCATGCTTTTTATTTGAAAAAAAACAGCCCCGTTTTCACGGAGAAACGGGCTGTTTTGGAGAGGTTTGCAGAATGCAAAAGGTTTTTTTTCCTGCTCTTTAACGGTTTCTGTGCCAGCAGAAATAAAGTCCTAAGGTTTGTCAGCGATTTCCTTCTCCAGGACATGGATAAATACACCTGAAAACATCAACCTACCTACCTACCTACCTACCTACCTACCTACTCTCTCTCTACTTACCTTTCTCTCTCTCTCTATTTCTCTCTCTCTATTCCTTTACATACCTATCTACCCTACCTACACACACACACTCCCTACCTACCTACTCTATTTCTCTCTCTCTTTCTATTTCTCTCTCTATCCTTCTACCTACCTACCTATCTACCTACACACACTCTCTCCCTCTCCCTACCTACCTATCTACAGTATTTCTCTTTCTCTCCCTCTCTATCCCTCTATCTACCTACCTAATTTTTTTTGTAATTTGCCTCTTCAAAACCTTGGTGTGTCTTATACTCCGAAAAATACGGTAGTCAAGCTATAATAATAATAATAACCAGGAAAAACACAAATGCAAAAATTAACCCCAACCACTCAGGGTAAACTCCTATTGAGAGTAGGATGTTAACATCAGGCCCAGGTTCTCCCTATAGTGCAATTCACACTGTATTGATTCCCAAACAAAGGCACTAATAAAATGTATAGTTATGTATCAATACAATTAAATAGCTGTATTTAGGCAATAAAGCTGCCTCCTGTTTTTATTTGAAAGTCCAGCAAGTATTTTTCTGTATCTTTCTTATTCCTTGCCAAATTGATATTCAAATTAATTGTAAACATATACAAGGCAGGGGTGAAATCAGGGGTGGGTTTCAAATTTTTTAGAACCGACTCTGTAGGTGTGGCCTATTTTGTGGGCGTGGCTTGGCAGTCATGTGACAGGGTGGGAGTGGCCACCTTTTAAAATGTGGTGAAACTCATTTAACAACGCTCTTGCTTAGCAACCAAAATTTTGGACTCAATTGTGATGATAAATTTTCTTTCTTTCTTTCTTTCTTTCTTTCTTTCTTTCTTTCTTTCTTTCTTTCTTTCTTTCTTTCTTTCTTTCTTTCCTTTCTTCCTTCCTTCCTTCCTTTTTTCCTTCCTTTCCTTTCCTTCCCGTTGGGTCACTGGCAGCGGCGGGCCAGATTTACTTCCAGGTACGCCGGTAGAACCCCCTCTCACCGGTTCTCTAAATTTCACAAACCGGTTCTCGCGAGTAGGTGCGAAGCTGCAGAAATCCACCACTTTGTGAAATCCAGCAGGTTCTGACAGGTTCTTGAGAACCGGTAACAGAAATTTTGAGCAGTTTGGACAACTGGGAAATGCGACCTCTGGCTGGCTTCAGAGTGGGGTGGGAATTGAAATTTTGCAGTATTCTTCCCCTGCTATGCCCACTAAACCACACCCCCACGCCCACCAAGCCATGCCCACACAACTGGTAGTAAAAAAATTTGAATTTCACCACTGGTCCAAGGTATCTTATATTGCAACATTAATGATCTATTTATCAATCATTTGTAAGAATCTCAAAAACCATTTGTCATTTCAACTAGCAAAAGGGTAAGCAGTGTCTTGCATCCAGCACTAATCTTCATCACAGCATCATCCCCTGCAAAAAAGGACATTTAGCTTTTAACTGGAGGTCTCAGGACACCAAATCAGAACTAATCTGTCTCTAAACTTTATTTCCATTCACTGTGTCCTTTGTCAGTGTAGCTTTCTGAAACCAGGAAGGATGGATATCTGAGACCACCAACATCCATTCAGGTATTGTGATAATATGTCACTTATGGATGTTCATCCAACAGTAAGGTGTGGATGAACAGAACTCTTCCCTGTTGCCTAAGCTTGTCTTTGAAATTTAATTAATGAACTGAGATAATTGAATAAGGGTAGAACTAGATGTCCTGATATTGAAGCTAAACTGAATGTTATGAGCTTTAAATACAGATTATACTCACATACAAATGCAGCCAACATTTCAGCACTATTAAATAGTAACAGAATACATTTACAATTGTGAACTGGAGACTATGATACTTTTCATTCAGTCTGTTCACAAACTTACTGCTGTTTTAAAATAAATTTAATGAGAGTGTTAGCATGATATGAAAAAGGACAGTTGCCAGCTTGCAGATGCTGAAAACTACTTAACCATGATTACAAGGTATATCAAACCCGCTGTTACTTAGCTAGATGAGCACACTGAAACCTACTTAGCCATGAATATAAGGCGTATCAAACACATGGATGCCAATAAAAAGGCATGGTTCTTCCAGTGTGATAATCTTCATGTTATCTGACCTAGAAAAAGCTATGTAGGGTGATTTTTTTGTCATCCATAATTTAGTTTATCTGGATACTTAGATATGTATCCACATCTCAACGATCTTCTGCTTACTAGGATCTTTCACATAAAGGTCATCTGCTCATTTCTAATAACTGGAAATGAACTCCGAAAAGCCACATTTGTGGGAGGATGATGTTTTTCCAATGTTTCGGAACAAGATACCTTCTCCTTTTCTTTCTGAGACATGTCTTTTTACACTCTACATTTGGAGACAGGATCACTACCAGTCAATTGCAAAGGGCAGCTTTACTTGGAACAGCTTACAATCCCGTGACGATACCTTTAACACCATCAAACATCAACATCTGCCTATGCCAGGTCCTTGGGAAGGACACAATAGGTGGGGATAAAAATGTCAAATGCAGTTTGAACATCTAACTGTGTGACAAACCATTCTAATAACAGCTACAATAAAAACTGCTTGTCCTTGCACTAATTCTATCCATACCAGGATGCCATTAAGACAGAGACTTAGGGTTGAATTTTCACTTAACAAAAATAATTGGAAGATAGGTACATGTCTCAAAGCAGAAGAAAGGTTATTAGCTACTACATACAGGTATTTGTTTACAATATGAATATGATTAAAATACTAGCCCCTTCCTTACTTTGTTTTGCTTCAGAATACAGTTGTTCCATTTTTTCAGGTGTTTAATGAGGTATAATGTTTACTTTAGAGTCCCTTTGGCTAGGGAGACGGGCAGCATATGAATTTAATAAATAAATAAATAGAATCCTTTGATTCTATATTCAGTTTATCTTTAGTGTGCAATTTCAGATTTTCTCTAGGGGTTTTACTTTTGTCTTCCACATATCTTCTTATCTAGGTTCAAATGATATGTTCTCTCGCATGGCACCCCAGGTACCTGATAAATAGGGGATGTGATTATTCGTTTTAAAGCAATTTTATTGGGTTTTACAGTATTTTTGGGAAAAGGGGTAAAATAGGGTAATATATAAACATTTTAGTGGCTTCCATGTGGAGGATGTTGGTCACCTCCGATACTTCATAAAAATTCAAAATTAAAAAAAGAAAATAATTGGCAAAAGATACATATATATCATATTTTAACATGCATACATTCAATCATTTTTTTCCTGCCATCCCTTTTCACAGGTTACAGTGGTATTTTCAATATTCATTTCTGAGATCTGAGTCTCTTTGCTATTGTTTCTTCTTTCTCTTTCCCGCTAGTGGGCGGGGCCATGGCCCCTCCCATTCCCTCTTCTTCGTCTTCCAGGAATGGGGAATGTTTCTTAAGAAAGGCCTCAGCCACTTCTACCGTTTTAACTCTAACTCTGCCCCCTTCCCAGAAAACCAACATTCCTTCAGGCATTAGCCATTTGAACCAGATCCCTTTTTTAAACAATTTTTTGGATAAAAAGGAATACTTCCTTCTTATGTCTCTAATTTTTGGGGGGATTTGCTTCAAAATGGTAATCTCATTGTCTTGATATTTCAGGGTCCCATCCCGCTGGGCCCTCAGTATCTCATCCCTTGTGGACCTTCTTAAAAACTTAATATGTACTTCTCTTGGTACATTATTTATTCTAGCATATGCTGAATTAATTCTATAGACTTGGTCCATATCCCCCCAGAGCTGGTCTTTGTTTCTTTTAGTATAATCCGCTAGGATTGTACTCATTAAATCTTTTAAATCTTCTTGCTCCATCTTTGGGACATTCTGGAACCTAAGGAAAAAAGACATTCTTTCAAACTCAAATTTAGACATATGTCCAATAATTTCTATATTTTCCTTTCGTGTTTCCGTATTTTCCTTCCGTATTTCCTTCAACTCTTCTTTAATCTCAACTGTTCCTTCTTCTAGAGCTTCAATTTTTTGTTTATTATCCGTTGTGCTTCTTTATGTCTCCAATAGTTCTATTCTTAAATTTAATAAGTCCTTTCAGATTTCCTGCACTTCTTTCATAATGCTCTGGAGCATCTCATTCGTTGTTGGTTCTTGTTCTCCTTCTCCAGTTGTCTCCTTCTGTAACATATAAATCGAAACAATAAATAAATAAACAATAAATAACATTGTAGTAATTTTGCCTTGTTGTAAACTTGGGCTGGATCGGGTTGAAGCTGGAGCCAAAAGGGACTTTCCAGTTGGCAGCTTTCTTGAAGCCATTGTTATAAATTTAAGTTCTTACAGCAAAAGATGGTGCCAGTGAAGCAAACAGTCAGAAAAGTCCGAGATATCCGGAGGCGGGAAAAGTCAAATTAAAATTCCATCAAAGTCCAGGATTGTTTTTAGTGTCCAAACCAAGAGGAAAAGGAAAAAAAAAGAGTACACGTATTGGGAGAGGCACTGAGGGCTTCTTGCGAGGGGCTTCCACTTTAAATTTATTGTCCTGTAATCTTAAAACTCAAGAGGAATGCTCCGGTGTTCAAAAGAAAGTTTTCCAAACAAAGAGAAGCCATTTTCCTGCCTCACCACAGTTAGAGAAGTAAGAGTGAAAGTCCTTTTTTATTGCAAAGAGACCTGGCTCAATGTTGCAACTGTAACTCTGGAAGTAAAAAGTTTTTTTCTTTAACTGCTATCTTATTTGGGTTGGCATTTTAATCCTTTTTCTTTCTGCTAGAGAGCATTTTCTGTTGCCGCCTTTTACAAACTCTATTTTTCTTTCTTCAAAGGGATCGAATGTAAGAGACAAAACTCACAGTTTACCTTTGCCAATCTTACTTGTCAGGAGACTCGGTGTGTTCCTCCGTCCCCGACATTTCCACCGTCTTCTTTATTTTCTTTCTTTCCCAGCTAGTGTTGGCGAGAAGAGTTCCCCCCCCCCCGCTTTCAGCCCTCCGATTCCTGGGGCGAAGCGGGAAAAGGCGCCCCACTGACCGCCATCGGGACGGCGGCCTCTCGCAGCCTCCCGTATGGCAGGGGGTTAACCTAAACCCCCGGGCCCCCCGGGGCCGCCCACCAGAGTAGCAAGCGGCAGATGCGCCTAAAAATGCATCTGTTGCCGTCAGAAGCCGGAAGTCAAGTTCAGGGGATGTGATTATTAATTTTACACTTTACTATTCAGTACTTGCATATATAATTGTCCCACAACACCCTGTTAGGGCCCCAATTAAGGGAGGAGACATACTGTTTCCTTTTCTGCCTTTCAGCTCATCACCAGAGACCATCCAGACAGAAAACCATGAGTTCCGTTGTGTGATTTTTTTTAATATGTGTGTTAGTTTTATGACATGATCAATAAATAAATCAGAGAGACTAGTATAGATCTATTTCGAGCTTTTTAGCTCCCCGGTTCGAATCCCAGTAAAGGTATGGCTAGCTGATGAGAGCTAAAAAGCTCGAAATAGATCTATACTAGTCTCTCTGGTTTATTTATTGATCAGCTCATAAAACTAACACACACACACACACACACACACACACACATATATATAGCCTGTTTCCATTTTATGTGGATGTTTCATTTGTTTTATAGGGTTATTTTGTTTACCGAATTGTTGTAAACTCTTCTGACTAAACCTAAATGCTTTCGGGAAATGTACTGGAAGATTTTTCTGATAAAATATGTATTTATAGTTTAGTTGAAAAAATTTTTAAACCCTCATCTGATGAATCTCTTATAGATTTCAACTCTGAATAGAGCCAGCTATTCCTACATTTACCATTTTTTTCATTAAATCTATATTTCAGCCTTATTCCCATCAAACAGATGTGCAAGAACTATTTTGCCATGGTGCTTCCCTCCCACAAATATCCTGTTTATTTATCTTGATTGCACTCTAATACTTTCAGGTTATAGTCCTGACAGAGATATTTCATTTATCTAATGAATATAGGATAATTTATGTGCCAATATGCCACCCTAGTGCCTGATGATGTATTTACACTCAACCAGATCCCTGTCAGTTTCAATTTGCTTGCATAATAAAAAAAAAATCAAGGGGAAATTTACAGAGTATTGTTGAAACCAATCTTACCAATATTTTTAGCAACTTCATTTTCCTATGTGATATCTATATTGGCTTGAATTATTATTGTTGTTGTTGTTTTTGTTGTTATGTGGTTAATCTTTGATGAGATTTACAGCCTTTGGGGCTGGTTGGTAGCTCAGCAGCTCGAGTCCTAACCAAGGACCTAGGAACTGTTAAGGTAACGATATAAGCTGTTCCAAGTAGGTGATTTTTGTAGAATCAGAATGTTCAAGTCAGGTAAATTTAGCAAGGTAGCCCTTTAGGTATTGCTCCAAGGGCTCCAATTACAATCGGGACAACACACAATTTCTTTTTCCACAGTCATTCAACCTCAATTTGCAAGTCCTGGTACTTTGTGATTTTTTTCTTGCTGTTTATGTTCAATTCGTGAATCACCAGGTATTGCAATGTCAATGAACCATACTTTTTTTTCTTTTCAACTATTGTTATATCAGGTGTGTTGTAGGCCAAGTGCCTATCAGTCTGAATTCTGAAGTCCCACAAGATCTTGACTTTCTCATGCTCTAAAACCTTCTCAACATGATGGCCCTAGTGGTTTTTGCGTTACTCAAATCCAAACCTTTGGCACAATTTCCATTGAATGATCTTAGCAACACAGTCATGGCATTTTAGGTAGTCAGTTTGTGAAATTTTGCTGCATCCACTGATTAAGTGGTCAACTGTCTCATCTTTCTTATTACATAAGTGACATTTGCTGTTGGTGATAACATGTTTAATTTTTGCCTTCATGCAGTTTGTGGCTAAGGCTTGTTCTTGAGCTGCCAAAATAAAGCTTTCTGTTTCTTTTTTCAGTACTCCTGATCTTAATCAGTTCCAAGTTAATTTTTGGTCAGCTTTGACTTCAATACTTTTTAAGTATTGGCCATGCATAGCTTTGCTTTTCCAATTTTCAGCTCACTTCTCAATTACTTCTTTCTTATATTCAGCTTTTGACGTTGTTGTTGTTGTTGTTGTTGTTGTTATTATTATTATTATTATTATTATTCCAAAGACTACCTTCGTATAATTTCATACTGTTGGAAATGATAGAATATATACCAAAGGGTCCTTGAAATGTAAAAGGACAAAAATTGGAATAAAACTTCTTTGGTAGATATATTACTTATTCCCCAGCACTGTGATGATGCATAGCATTGTGCTATTACAGGAAGCAAGAACACAGAGATTTATAGAGCACCTCAAAATGTCCTAAAAGTGTGAGAAATTACAGTGAAGATGGAAAAGAAATGGAAGGCTTCATAGACCAAACAATCCATAATTAGTGGATGAGTTTGTTGACTATGGCAACTTAGCCAAGATAGAGAAGAAGCATTTCAAATCGCTTGAAGAGACACTACCCTCAGAATAAATGTGGCAGAAAATTCCTATGACACTTTCTAAAACTCTGCATTTATCCCTAAGTGGCATTAAATATACTTCTGAAATTTAGATAACCATTACTTTCTTGATGCTATTTAGGGCTCAAGGAAAGATAACAAAAATACTTTTCTCTAAGACACTGGAATAACAAGTTCTCAAATTCAATATTTGGCATATCTAAGTTCTGTAAAGATGCCAAAATCACATCCTGGAATGCTATTGCACGCATAATCCTATTGTGATATTTCAACTGCCTCCTGTCTATTTAGTTTACAAAGACTGTTGAAAATCTGGATCTTTTAGAGGGCTTATAAGGACAGGTGTAGTATTCCCCAAAGGGTAGATGTTTTTTGTGTGATGCATTTGGAGCAATTCTCTGTGTTGTTGTTTTGTTTCTTGTGTTCTACTGTTATTTAATACTTATAAAGAATAAAGAGGACAACCTTGATGAAGAAAAGGAAATCTATCGGTATGTTACAAAAAAGCAAAGAGGGAAGTGTTGCTTGAGTCCAGAAGATGAGGTGGATTATGTCTCAGATGGGTATCTGCTTAATCCACATGAGCATGAAAAATGGAGAAATGGAAGTACAGTCAGTTCTGCAATATTATATTACTAAATCAACCTGAATTGACATGTTTTTAGGATTTCATGGAATCTAATTCGTGGCATGGTGAGCCTTTGCAGAACTAACAATACTTTGCTGTATACAATATTTTGTAAGCTACTCAGTGTTTTGGGAATGAATAAAGTCTCATAGATAGGGAGGGGAATCTAAAGTGCATACTGTTTCAGGTCCCTTTTTGACTCAGAGTCCCTTCTATATAGACTCCCCTTTATAGAAAACCAGCAGCATAATTCTTTGCCATTTTGAAATGAGAAACACAAACACCCCAAATTAAAACACCCAGATTCTTTACCCAAAATCTTACAAAATAGTAAGTGTTCCTCTTCACAACTAAAACATTGTCCTCTTGTATTTTAGATAAATTGACATACTATTGCAATAAATACTACACACATATTTCTAGCTTTTGTTCTTCTCAATGTATGTTTCTGGCACTGCTTGATAGTCTAGTTCTAGTTTTAACTGGGTTTTAAGGTTTTTTTTTAAGGATCTTAGGTTTTTAGCACAGGGGTATAGTTGGTTTAATTTGATTTTAGATATTTATAAATGTTTCTATGTTTGTATGTTTTTTAATCTCCTGTGCACCGCCCCGAGTCCCTTTGGGGAGAGGGTGTGGTTTACAAATTAAATTTGAATTGAATTGAATTGAATTGAATAGTTTCACCTTGTTTATATGTTAATGTAGCAAAAGCAAGAGCATTTAGATGTATATACTGCTTCACAGTGCTTTATAGCCCCCCTATAAGCAGTTTACAGAGTCAGCATATAGCCTCCAACAATTTGATATGAGATTTGACGTATGTAACCTCTAAGTGAGGTTGGAAAGAGCAGTTAGTTTGGGATGTTCCCAGAATTATTAGTCTTAAATAATTTCTATTGCAATGTGTATCTATTACTTACCTTGGATGACTAACTAATTATGTCCTGTAGAGGTTACCTAGTCTCTGTCCTCATAGTCAAAGAATTATTTTGGACTTCTTTTGAGGCCATCTTAGAACTTAGTCCAGAAGCTACAGTATAACTGATGCATGTGTAACTCTGCTTGCCAAATCCAGGAAGGTGTTCACTTCCCATAGGTCAGCTCATAAAAATTGTAGGGAAATAAACTAAACTGAAGAGCGTGAAATCCCATCCCAAAATATTCAGATAAAAGAGTTAAATGGAATTCAAGTTGGACCTGACACTCTAGCAAATAGGCAGAGATTATCAAAGCCCAGAAAACTCCAACTCTGAACAATCAGGAATAGGAACTCCTTTCACCCCTGTTAAAAAAAGGTGGGGGACAACTCCATGTTTGTCTTTGTTCTGATTCTTCCTTGCTTGGGTCTTTTATTAGAGAAGAAGGAGATAATGTCTTTCATTATAGAAGAAATCTGCCCAAGGCTGGGAAAAAAATGACTAGAGAATCAGAAGGCAATAGGTATCTAGGGAATAGAAGAATTACATTCAGATTTGAACAGCTCAACACAATGATCAGATATGGGAGATTCCATTCATACCTACAATGAACATCTGTGCATTTGTGGAGTGACAAAGGTAGAAGACCTGACTCACATCCTATTTGATTGTTGCCTGTATAAGAAGGTGAGACAGGTACCTTGGTCTATATGCAAAACAAATGGCCCATTGGGATCCCTATATCAAAATAACTTTTCTTATGTGTGGCCATAATCTGGAAGTAACATTTAACACAGCACAGTACTTAAGCAAAATGGTTCGGTTGAGATCTGTGTATGTGGGACTGATTAGGGTAGATTGCAAGGATGACACTAAAATAAAATTTTATCATATTTTATCTATATCTCAAATTATTGTATTTTATTTCAATTTCATTTTAGACTGCATTTTATTCCAATTTCATTTTAAATTGTATCTTATCCAATTCCATTTTAAATTGCTTTTATCAAATTTTAGTAATAATTTGTTTCTGGAACTGTGCACTTTGATATGGCCCAAGGGCTAATCAATAAATAAAGAATCAGGAATCATTGATTTATGGTAGATGGCTATCTAGTTCTGTAAATAAAGTTATCTCAAATGTACCTTAACAAATTTATATACATAGAGATGCATTTCTTGACCGGAAGTGTGGTTGCTGACTTAAAACCTGCAGCAGTTACAATATTTTATTTTATTTTTTTCTCCTATTGTCTTTGACTTCATATAGTTTCTTAATCCTAACCTACATCATAAAATACATATCTTCTTTTTGAATCTGTACTTATTCTAACAGGTTGGCTAGCCTATTGCATGTCCCAGCATATCTGCTTAGCAACAGAACAGAAAAAACCTTGTTTTGCTTCTCTTTCTCTTCCTAATTAATAAGGCAGAAACATGTTTTCTCTGGAATAAAAATGACATATACCGTCTGCTTAGGAATATAAAAGAATTGTGAATTTTTGGGAGGGAACTACAGAATTCATTGAAGAGCCACGGAGACCTCAATGTGGAATATTTGTATAGAATCGTATTACTCTTAGGAAGGAATTCATGCTCTTCCCTAGACATGGCATAAAATATTGTTACAACGCTTGTGGAAATATATGCCTTTAGACTTCTTCAGCTGAAATGCTCAGACTTAATTCAGCCATTTAATCCACCCTGGGATCTGGACAGCTCCTATCCTAATACTGGTCTGGAAAGTCTTAAAGATTTGATTATTCTTCCAAACAATCAGGTGGAATAAAGTCATCTTGATAGAGATGCTTGCTATAAACTGTATATGTGTTGGTGTTAGTTGATGTTAGTTGTTATTTGCTATTCCTTTATTGCATGCATGTATGTATTTTGTTATATTTCTCTTCTCTTTTATATTGTGAACCACTCACAGTGGTTCTGGAGTTGGGCAGCATAAAAATTACTTAAATAAATGAATATAAGGTGCAAATTCACTGGAATGAGAAAAAAACTTGTCCATGCCTCTTTCTAAATAAAGGAAGGAAGGAAGGAAGGAAGGAAGGAAGGAAGGAAGGAAGGAAGGAAGGAAGGAAGGAGTATTACCCTGTTGGGAAATAATGTTGACTAATATGCTTGCTTAGCTTTTCCCCCACTTTCATCCTTTTTCTTGTATTTTCAAATAAGAGAAACAGTCATTAAATGTGCTATATTTATGTGAGTTAGTGGGGCATGTATTCATTCAAACTGGTTAAAAATCTCCATCATTGATTTTATTAAGCTATAGCAGATGAAAACACTTGAAAAACTATAGGCAGCCATTACATTTTATTTTTAAATTGTGTTCAGATATATATTGGGACAAGAAAGCATTTGCAGTGTTGATTAATGAAACATAATGCTTATTTCTGTCACTTATTTTCTAATGGAGTTTAGAATATAAAAGACATTTGACAGATTTCTAAGAACTGAGGATGTGTGATTCTGTTAAATTAAAAAGAGCCATTGCAACATTTTTTTATCAATGCAAAAGTTATTTAAAATAAATGTTTCCAAGAGAACTGTAACATAAGTGTTTTAATAGACTCAATTAGTTGCTAAGCTAATGGAAGCAAATCAAAAATAGACGGTGTAGTTATTTGATAGGACAATACAGGAAAATCTTACTTCAATATGATTTGATTGTATAAGCAAAAGACACTCACAATGGATTGAACTTCTTCATACAGAATATGTCTGTATTTGAATGACAGTTCTGCAAAACTCTGCAAAAGTCCTATTTGACTTTTGTCAAAGAGTTAAAGTTCAATCTGGCTTTTCCCAATATTCAACCCCATAGTAAAATAAGTTGGCTTTCTCCAAATTGTGTTATCTTCAGATCTACAACTAGCATTATCAAGAAATCCTAACCAGCTCCAAAAACTGAGTAACGTATCTTCTGTAAATGGCTAGAAAAGCAGTATAATTTGGGCATATGCTTATAGTTATCTTTGTTACCACACACTTATGAGGCCTCGGTACTTTATAGCCTGTATCATTACTTTTGTAGTATATATTATTTTTTGTCTGTCTATCATCCATCCATCCATCCATCCATCCATCCATCCATCCATCCATCCATCCATCCATAATCTATCATCTATCATCTATCATAATCTTCTAGCTGTCTTGGGGCCTAAAGTGGGATTAAAACTCACACTCTCCCAGTTTCTAGCCTGCTGCCTTAACCAATACACATCTCTCCATTCCTCTCCCCACCCTCTTATAAAAATCCCCCCAACTAATGCATTAAAGACCACCCAAGTGCTAAACACCTAATGGAACAGTTTGTTATAATTGGGTTTTCAAATATCTCTAAGGTAGGGAGGTCATTTGTACTTACAGGAGGAACTGTGTTGCATAAAATCAGGGCCAGAACTGAACCCCCATCCCCCACCCCATTGCATGGACATAAGGCAGAATCCTTGCACAACACAACCATTCTAAATTAATGGCTAGACTAGACCAATCATCTTTTACTTTATGGTCTGTCCAAGTGACAGCATTGATATTTAAAGCCCTTAAATACATGGGGAACTTGTTTCCTGAATCAGCAATTTTCTGTCAGCTCCATGGTAGGCCAAACCATGAAACAAGTAACACAAGAAGTACTGGAATTACACTTCAGTGATATAACATATAATAATGTAATATTGGAAATCAGTCAGTCAGCATTTCACTCTGCTCCTTCTTATACAAAACAGAATCAAAAGGGAATATCTTGAAGGGTATTTTTGATTCCCTCTTCTTTCTCAGTACTACATTGACCTTTATTTAATGATTGTTGCTTTCCTTCTTTAAAGCCATTTCTGCACTCCTGTACACATTTTTTTTATTTACATCTGCAGCTGGTGAGCTTCTTTTGTGTCCCACTCCTGAAAGCCATATATTATATGGTGATTAAAAAGGCCTCCTTAGCTAGGAAGCCTTCTTCTGGAATTCACTGTAATCCTCCAAAGTCTGGCTTTGTTGCCACTGGCTTTAATTTAACATTGTTAAGCATGCCTATTCATTTGAGCTTTGGGATGTTGTTAACTGCAACATAGTGCTTTCATTTGTTGGTTTGCTATGTGTTCTTCATAATGTTGCTGATAATTGGAAAGCCAGAAGTATTTAATCAAATATTAGGAGAATGTAGGGAATGGATAATACAGACAACCTTGAACAATTTCTATAGTCAGGAACTTTTAATATGAAAAGACTGAAATTGTGAATTTTCAGGTGATAGAATTAACAGCTAAATATATTCTGACTTCTGCCTATACTGATCTTTTAGTGATGCACCAAAACCAATGTATTACTATACCAATTATTACATATTAATAATTCTAATAATACTAATCATTATGCAGTTTTAAATTTGAAGATAAAATGAATTGGCCAGCAGAGACAAGAAAAATACACATATTTCAAACATAATTCTCCACTGGTTGTTTCAACTATATTCTAGTGAAAGAGCAGAGCCATCTCAGAGAGAAAAGATTTCAAAGGGAAATATATGCTTATCCTTCATTCAGTTTTTGTTGCTGGAAAAATGATTCAAGTTAAATAGTTCAGAAAACAAATGGAGTCATGCAGCTTATTTAAACTTGTAATTTTTCCCTAATTCTACCAATGTTCAAAGTTTTCTTTGGAATACATATTCCTAGAGATGAACTTTCACTTACTTTCACTTTGGGAAGTTATTCATAGATTCTTTTAATGAAAAATATTGTTCATACCTATTTTATCTTCATTTTTATTTAAAAAAAAATGTTCATTATTTGGGCTCTGCCATAATTTTTTAAAATTCTAACTCTAGGGACTTTTTGATAGTTAGAAAGAGCCATGTGGGCCCCAACATCATATATCCCCACGTTTGCTTATTGAAAATCCAACTTCCTATTAGATTATAGTGGCAAATTGTTGAAACAAGTATAACTTCTGTCATTGAAGATGCTATTCCTATACTTTCTGGTATATAACTACATGCCTGCAGTACTGAGCTGTGTCCATCTACACACTCAGGAATCATAATAAAAATAATATTCTGCCTCCAGATCCAATCAACCACAGAAATCAGTTGAATTAAAATTTGTAAAAGAACTGTTTCAAATTAAAAATAAATAGGGACATCCTTCAATAGTTTTGTCAGATTTTTCTTGTACTAAAATACCACTTTGGGAGCCAGTTTTGTGTTGTGTTAAGCATTCAGCTAGAAACTGGGAGACTGTGATTTCTAGTCCCACCTTGGGCATTTAGCCAGTGGGTGGCTTTGGGACAATCACTCTCTGTCAGCCCTAGGAAGCAGACAATAGCAAACCATTTACAAAAAACCTTGGCAAAAAAACTTGTCCATGCAGTCCCCAGGAGTCAACAATGACTCAAAGAACCTAAATAAAAAGAAAAGAAAAGAAAAAAGAAATTCCAACCTAGAGATATCAATTATAAATAAAGATGATGTTCTTACCCAAGTAAAGTACCTTCGGTGAGTAAATGTCTGCAGGAAGTCAACCAAGCTCAGAAAGCATCAAGGCACCATGATTGTACTCTGAGCTGCAAATATTCTATTCTATTGGTAGAAATAAAGAGTCAGGGGGAATATGGAGCAAGCTATGATAATGAACTCAGAACATATGTGACAATAGCCCATTTTTTACATTCTTATAGGCTGTATATCCTAGGGTGGGTGAGTAGGGAGGAGAAGCCAGTACCAAGTGTGATGGCATTGGGGTTTCTACAATGAATAGGCTGCAATATTATGCATATGTGCAATGTACGTTCTTGTTTCTAACATTGTATTAAATATGTAATTAACTGTCTTTCATGCCAGTGCAAAATATTTAATTGACTTCTTTATTTTTTTAGTGTATGGCATCTACAGAGGTCATGAATTCACTGATGTAAAACATTCATAGAACACATTACATGTACAAACAGAAACACAATAGATTAGATGAAATATTTAATTATTTTAATGCACCTAAGATGATCTGATTGCAGCTACACTAGAAGCCCTTAGATGGCTAACTTCCTTAGATTTTGAATGATAATATCTGACCTATTGCAACTCTGTAGTGTCATATTATGGTGATTTTATTGTGGTTTTATCCTAATTTAATATTTTATCTCATCTATTTATTTGACATCTGGTTACAAAATCAGAAGTCACTCAGAACTTGCATTAAAACTCATTAAAAATAATGAGTTGAACAACACTGACTGAAAGTTAACAACCAAGGTTTGGAAAAGACAGAAGGCAGAAATTCATTTATATTAGCACTCAGTTCTATAACCTGTAGACAAGATTAATCTTTTGAATATGTGGATTAATCAATACTTCTGAGCATGTTAACTAAATAAACACCTCCAACCTTATATAACTGACACTAAGGGAAAGAGTAGGACATCAGGATGAGATTAACTTAAAAAAAGAAATGTGTAAACACTAGCCTAAGGTAGCTATTGCAAATAATAAAATGAATACTGATATTGATTTTACCATACTCATCCCTTGGTGCAACTCAATAGATATAAATAATATCTATAGAGCAGTATCAGTCAATATTTAGAAATATGTGTGCTATTCATAAGCACTTTATGCAAATTTCATAATGAACTATTACTTAGAAGATTCTCATGATTTCTGAGATCCTAGAAAATTTTCTGAAACAGATAATTGCGTCATTTTTTTTTCTCTTGTAGAAAATTCTGTAGAAAGACATTTAGGAAGTGCTTCAGGATAAAATATCATATATTAGTTACAAGAAGTAAACTATAAAGGTTCTGTCCCTGAGTAATTCTGAAATCTTCACAATAAATGTAGTTTATCATGCAGAACATATTTGTTTTAAAGCATCAATATGTACATTTTTTAATTTACTGATGTATCAAAATACTTCACAGTATTGGTATAAGAGTATGATTATTCAATTGTAACAATATAATAGTCAGTGTGTAAATGGTAATGCATCCTGAGTAACCAATAATAGTGATTTTACCAGTTTATTGTGTGTGTGGAGAATGGAGCAGGAAAAGTGTTTCTAATTAATATAGGATACAATATTGTAATATATTCAGGATCTAATTACACATTAAATCCAAACAACTCTCATGTTCAAGACAATAGATAATCTATTGGGGTTGGGCAAAAATTCAATTCAGACATTTACTTGAAGGGCAATTCCATTGGATCACTGAGTCAGATAAATTTTCAAATCAAGAAAAAAAAAAGTTGACTCAAATCATCCCAGCAAATTCCTCTAATTCAATTCCAAAAATCCAGACTGATTCAAGAATTGAATTTGAACATCCAGATTGAAATGGATCAATCTTGCACATTGATTCAAATGGCTAATTGGACCCATTTTCCAAGGTGAATCAAAAATTCCCATTGAATTTGCCTGATTCATACAATGATGTCAGCCTTGCTTGTCTGTTTCACAGCTACTGTTGTTGTTTTTTCTCTAGCTATAGCAGCGTTTAAAACTCAGTTGAATGGAACAAATAAAGAGACTGATAGCAGAGTCTACCAAAATGATAAGGAGCTAGCTGATGCTTATTTGTAATTCCCCTGTCTCTAAGCCGGTATTTCTCATCATTAGGAACTGTGGACTTCAACTTCTTAGCCAGCATGAAGATCACACATCTTAAAGGTGACAAGGCTAAGGAACACTTCTCTAAGTAATTGATCTGTTTTCATCAAATGGGTTTATGGAAGCAACAGAAAACAAGAACCTCCTTAAGAAGCTGGTGTTAATAAAGCCAGACTCTTGGAAATGTTAATGATAGATGCAAGAGGTTTGCCCCTTTTTCTTTCCTTGCAGCTCCTGCTAACTTGTGTTATTCCTTTTCACCTCCTCTCCTGCCTGCTTGTTATGTATTTTGTGTTCTTCTTTACCAGGCATCACTCCACCACTGTTGCATATCAAACAGAAGGAATGTCTATGAAACCACAGCAAATTCATATTTTTGGGCTCTGAGTCACAGTTGTGTCTGTCCCTCCCCCCCCCCCGCCCCATCATGTCAAAATCCTGAGTCAGCTGTTTCTCTAATGCTAAATCCAGTTTTAATATATAATTTCTCTATTTGAACAATACTTTGCAGTTCTAAGAGATTATAATGTGTTGCCTGAATTATGCACTCAATTTGGAGAAAGATTATGACATAGCCTCAGAGAAAGTATTTGGTTAGAAAGCAAAATTGGGGTATCAGGGTAGATCAAGAGGACTTCAGATTTTATTTTGAATTTTCTGTAACATTTTAAAATACCAGAAGTGGAGATCATCCAGTCTAATTAGCTGTCCAGGCAACTAGTATGAAAATATTTATTGCTAATTTATTGTTCAATATGGTGTATGCTGGGATTGAGAAAATGACTGAGAAGATATATGTTGACTTTATTTATTTGTTTGGTTTGTTTTGTTGGTTGGTTGGTTTGGTTATTTATTTATTTGTTGAATTAACATATAAAAGCAACAAATAAAAATTGCTATTATAGGGCCTTTGGTTAGAGAAAATGTTTCTCCCTGAATTTAAATGTTTTCACGGAAAATATGCTACTTTAACTTGCTGTGAGAAAAATCCACAGCACCTTTTGTCATCCTGACAAGGTAGACTAAACTAAAAAAAGGCAGTACCAGTTTAGTATTATAGAATATAACAGAATAACAGAGCTTGAAGGGACCTTGAAAGTCTTCTGGTCCAAGCCTACACTCAAGCAAGAGACTCTATACCATTTCAGACAAATGGCTATCCAATCTCTTTTTAAAAACCTCCAATGATGGAGTATCCACAATTTCTGAAGGCAAGCAATTCCACTGATTAATTGTCCTAATTACTACTTATTACAGCTATAGTAATAGAATTTTGCAAGTCTGTGTTTAACCCCATTCTTCAGCTTGCCTTGTGAGAATAGTAAAGGGCTTGTTATGTTAGTTTCTTGGCCCAAGTTCAAGACCCTTTTACTGACCAGTGCCTTAGTAGTGGCTTTTTTTCCTGTCCTTCAAGGCTATTCCCTCTGTCCTCTTACACCCAAACCATTTCAAATAATCGTAATGTATGGCAAAGTAGAAGGATGGAAGAGGTTCACTCCAGTAGCATTTTTATTGCTGACCACTAGACCAATCGAGAGATCATTACCCTATTTTTTTAAAAAAATTATCTGAATTTCATTTATTAAAAGTAGCAACATTTATTGAAAGTATGCAAGCTCAAACATTTACATAGCTTCTTTTAAGCCATGTCTGAATCACTTTTCATCATTTCCAGTGTTCTCATTATCTGGAATCTGGTCTAAGTCATATTTCAAATAGAGCTGTTGAAATGAGCAAGATTTATGTTAGTCGTAATTCATTTAAGTCCCATCAATTTTAAAGAGTCTGCTGTATTTATGATATGACCAAATCTAGACCTACTTTCCCTTCTTTCACTTTTTTTTTTATTAACATGACTACATGAAATGAATGGATGTGACAAACTAGGATTTGTAGGATTTATTAAATGGGAAATTTATTGGTAATTTTTGTTTCATGATAACATTGTTAGCTGTTTAAAGTACCTCATATCTTCCTATTAATACTTAACAATTAAAAAAAACCTTTCATAACCTCATATATTGAATTGCATCAGGATTGTATGGCCTGCATGTCCCATTTTAAGATTCTCATTTTTAAATTGTTCTTGTCTCCCTTTTTTCAATAATTTTGCATAGCTTTCAGGATCTTACAATGGAAGAAAGGGAGATTGCTTTTGTTTCTTTGGTAGACTGACGGCTTCCTACCAAAACAGGTGAAGCTTTAAACATTAGAAAGGATATTGACAACTAAGAAGTAGTACAGGAAATGTATTGAATTATCAATTGTACTACTATTGTTTTACCCACAGGAGTAAACAAAAGTATCCTCCCATTTAACGCATACTTCCTGATGGCATTTTATTATTTTTTTAATATATTTGAAGACTAGGAAGGTCTTTTGCATAAGCCACATGTGAAGGTCAGAATGCTTCACACTGAGAATATAAAGAAAGACCCACATGCTGAATCAAAGGCTGAGTTAACTTGGATACAGTGACTTTGTGTGTTTTGAGTATAAGTGATTTCATGGGGAACATCGAGCATGTTCTACACAAATTTAGCACACTATGACAACTGAATTTGCAAATTAAGCAACTGTTTCAGTTCTAGTTTCAATTTTATTTAATTAAGTTAAGAAAGGGAAGCAAATGATAATTAGGGGATTTTGCTATTTTATTAAAAAATAGAGCAGTCACATATTGATTTATATAGAGAGAATTTTTCTCCATGAGGTTTTATAATCCTAAAAGTGTTGGGTAGATTCTCTGGATGCTTTTCAGTCAGGATTCAGACTCAGTTATGGAACGCAAATGATATCGGTGATCTCTGGCAAGGGGAACTTTCTGTTGCTTCCAACATCATTGGCCACAATATTCTTCTGGATGGCCTCTGAGGATTCAGGATGGGCAGCACTGTTTGGTCACCTTTCTTCAAGTTCCATTCCAATTGGGATGATTGAGAAGTCCAGCACTCAACCCCTACTATGTGGGGTTCTGAAAGATTTAGTGATAGACATATCCTTTTAACATCTATGTGAGCTTTATTGCCAATGGGTAAGGTATATTATTATTGCTATTGGGTAAGGCTTTACATTATATATCTCTGATTGTGACAAATCAAGCAATACTGTGAACATGTTGTTCTGGTACCTGGAGGCTATGAGTATCTGGTTGGGAATATATTTGTATGCCATTCAGGGTGATTTCCAGTGAGTTGAGAAGCCATATAAATTTGATTAATAAATAATTGAAAAGTTTATTTTAAAAAAATGAGTGTAGTTCTAAAGAATAATCTGAGAATGGATTCTATGCTAAAATCATTTTTAAAGATTTCCCCCCCTTATACCTCCCTTGTATGTAGTGTAAAGAATAGTTGCACTATTCAACATTGCTCAATTTATACCATGCTATAGGTCTATAAATAATACTGGAATCGTATCATATTCCTCCTCCTTTGGTAATCCCATGCTAATGTTATTTACTTAGATTTCACATTATCCCTCTTCTGCCTCTAAATTTCTGGAAGATGGCTATGCTAGTGCCCCATAATATCCAAAAGGCATTTCTACAAACAAGAGCAGTCCTTGAAACAAAGCAGAGGTTATTTTCTCAATGAAATCTTTCTCAATAGGTATTTGCCAGGAATACTTCTTAAGTCTAAAGAAAATAAATACCCAACCCCTATCTAAGTGGCTGTGGCCCTTTACAACCTCATTTAGCAGTGGGAATCACTTTGAAATGGTAAACTGAGTTTCGTTAATTATCATACCTTAAGGACAACAAGGTGACTTTCTAGACCACCTAAATAGGGTTAGGGTTTCCTGGATGCCAGGAAACTATCAAACTTGATTACCTGACTGAAGCATCTTAGGTTTCATTTCTCTGTTAGGATTATGTACTGAAATGATAGGCAATTTGCCTCATTGTGTGAAGAGTCAGTGATTGTATATATATATGTAAGTATTGCATTTCTTTTGTTATTGGTCTTGTTTCTCTGGTTGTTCTAGAATATATTAAGATTTCCCTTTATAGGTTTGCACTCCAGTATCTGTTTTGTATTCAGGTAGGGTAGCAATAGTATCTGGGCTCCTTATAATAACTTATTTGAATATTTTGGAGAATGTTTCTAGATCTATATGTTCATATAAAGTGTTTTAAATAAAAACAATAAGCTGTATTTGTAAACTATAGTACATTGTGATATTTCACGTTTCAGTTTCTTTGTTATCTGTTTCTGCATTTTGTAGTGTTGGTAGCCTGAAAAGAACCTTTTGAGAAGTTTGTGCATTATTTTATTTTCATTTATTTATAAATGTGATATGTTTATAGTCTGATTGTCCCCTGGAGTTGAATTTGATACCTATTTTTACTTTCAACACAGCAGCAACATTGGGTAGAACTTGTGGGGAGGGGACAGGGAGGGAGGGAGAAAGAGAGAGAGAGAAAGGAGGAAGAGAGGAGGGAGAGAGAGATCCAAAGTACTGTAACCCAATGATTTTCTGTAACTGAAGGTGGACTTGACCTATATTTTCCAAGTCCAAGTGCAGCATCTTAACCATTAAACATCGCATACCATAGTGGCTCTGTTGTGATGTTTTACAAGCCCTTTTTCTACAATGCTCAAACTATCCTATATAAGTATTTTTTTAGGCAGTTTTCATGGCTACATCCCTTTAGCTATAGCAGTATTACCATACTGTGTTCTCTAATGTCAATCTCTGGATGATTATACTCTTCACAACCATAATTCTTGTATAGAAGTGCAGCATTCTGGCTATCAAATCCTATGTACCATTCTCATAAAAGAAACTGTAATTTAATAAAAACGTTAAGCTGACTGTTAAATTAGGAGGAGAGCTTTTCTCTGCCCCAAAGCATTTGTGTAACTTGTGTAAAAGTAATGGGATTTTTGCAAGCATGCCCACGGGACAGTATACCTAAATGTTTCATCTAAGTTTTCTCTGATGCTCAGTTGGAAAGATAAAAGGCATGCATTCTTTTCAAGCTAATTCTTTCTTTTACATATTTCTGCACAAGCCAATAAGAGAAGTTTAACTTAGGTTAGCCTTACCTCTGTTATTCTTATTAGCTTTACTCTGCTAGCACTTCATGCCCTTAACGGAAAGTGAAGGAATATACAAAAAGATTAAAACACTATCATCCAGCTGCCTCTAGTTATCACAGTTCATGAAAAATAATAGGTAATGTAATATCTCATCGGAGCATCTGGCAATACATAGGATAGTTAAGCAATAGGTGGTCTAAAGCTGCCTCAGGGGTACATCAAATAGCTTGCAATTTACACTGTTGAATTATGTTCATTTTAACATTCTCAAGTAAACCTGAAGGTCTTTGTGTAAGCCTGAAATGACCTTTATAGTCCCTCCCATCTTGCTTTTTCTCTTTCGGCTAAACAATATTGGAAACTATAAAAACTATAAAAAAAGAAGAAGAGAAGAAAAGGAACTCTATATCGAATTTATTTTAATTCCATTCACGGTAGTCCTGTCTTGGTCTTGGTCTTTCAATATGTTGAAGGATCCAAAAACCAGTGATCTGGTTCTTGAGGAGCCCCTAAATTCTATCCAATCACATATTTCTCAATTTCACAGGAGTCTAAACTTGCCTAGAAAAAAAGCTTATGTATTGTCTAAAATTTTCTGAAGTATGAAGAGTGCAGTTAACTCTTCACACTGCTGGTGGCCCTCAACACAACCTTCCAAGAGCTTCATTGTATTCTGCAATTTAAGGAGAAACTCAAGATTAAAACCAACATGCATAGATAGTTGTCCAATATAATAAAGTATTTACTGCAGGCTATTAGAGTTCTAAGTGGCTCAGTGGCTAGGACACTGATCTTGACAATCAGAAAGGTCAGCAGTTCAGCGGTTTGAATCCCTAGCACAGTGTAATGGACTGAGCTCCCATTACTTGTCCCAGCTTCTGCCAACCTAGCAGTTCGAAAGCATGTAAAAATGGGGAAAGTAGAAAAATGGGGACCACCTTTGATGGGAAGGTAACAGCGTTCCATGTGCCTTCGGTATTTAGACATGCTGGCCACATGACCATGGAGATTTCTTCAGACAGCGCTGGCTCTTCAGCTTTGAAACGGAGATGAGAACCACCTCCTAGAGTCGGGAATGACTAGCACATATGTGCGATGGGAATCTTTACCATTACCTTTAATTAGAGTTCTCCATAGAAATACCATATTATCTTCCTGGATCCATATATAAATGAACAAATATATTTATTTAATAAACAACTTAATGGATATTATGGATAGTAGTTTATAAAATGAAATTGGTACAAAACATGATCACCAGATTTGTAACAGAAAGATCAACAGCCTGTTACATTTAACCAGTCTTACATCTATATTAGTAAACAATTCATGTAAATCCTCCATTATAAATGTTGTCTCAATTCTTAAAGTTCTTAGGCATGAGAAGGGAGGCTTCATAAAATAAGTGTACATTTCTAAAAGATGTATATTTATTCCTTTCATTAAAGCATAGAGAAGAATATAAAGAGAGGGGGAGAGGAATGGAAAGAGGGAGATTGAAAAACAAAGTAAGACATGACTAAAAGAGATAAAAATGTGATTCCCCAACCTGCTTTTAATTCTGGCCCAACTATGCTTAACTCTATTGTTAACTATGGTGTAATTCATTGCATGTAGCCCCTAAATATGTATTGTTAGGGGAATCAGTGCTTCCCACTGGTAGTGGCAATAATTACGTTCAAATTATCATTTAAGTTTGAATCAGTATGTGTGCACCAAATTACCCTTTATTGAAACAAATCAAGGGACCAGCATTTGCTAGGTTTTGCTATGAATTTCTCCCAAAGCTATCCTTTCAGATCTTGAATCTATTTTTACTATATTTTTATTTCATGTCTAAAAAGCAGGACTTCAATTCAGCAGCCCTGAATTATCTTTGAAATTAAGTGCATATACCAATCAACTGTTGTTGCTATTGGCTTGAACTGGAATAGCATTTGTGTTTTTGAATGCAGTATATTCTATTCAATACTGGATATAGGGATGTGGTGGCTCAGTGACTAAGATGCTGAGCTTGTTGATCAGAAGGTCGGCAGTTCAGTGGTTTGAATCTCTAGTCCCGCATAACGGAGTGAGCTCCCGGTACTTGTCCCAGCTTCTGCCAACCAGCAGTTTGAAAGCATGTAAAAATGCAAGTACAAAAAATAGGAACCACCTTTGGTGGGAAGGTAACAGCATTCTATGTGCCTTCGCCTTTAATCACGCTGGCCACATGATTACGGAGATGTCTACGTACAGCACTGGCTTTTAAGCTTTGAAATGGTGATGAGGACTACCCCCTAGACTCAGGAATGACTAGAACATATATGCAAGGGGAACCTTTACCTTTTATATTCAATTCAAAATTTACTGTTGCTATGATGTTCATAGAAGGGAGTTAGGGAACAGATTCATTTACAAAAATTTGCTTCATCCATTAATCTTATTTCCAAGAATATCAGGACCAGTTTTAAATCCAAAAGCTGACTAGATGAAAATATTTTATAGAGTAAAATGTATTGAAGAATTGAAAAAACAATGAGATAGACAAAGAGATAGAGACACAGAGAGAAGAGTGTAATAGAAACAGATAGATATCTCAAATTAATGTCCTGCATATCTTGATTCAATATTTGCATGGGCATGTATTGTATTCCTTCAAAAAGTTCTCCCCTCTGAAGGAACATCTCCAAGAATTTACATTTGCCAACTTTTAGAACTCTAAAGTAATAATTAGGCTTTAGCAAACTCTATGGTTGATCTACCAGAAGATTTCTCAGTGACTCAATGTTACAAATCTGGTGATCATATTTTTGTATCAATTGAAGTGACTTAAAGCTAGGGCACTTTAAATTGTTCACTACAATTAAATACATCTGTGAATTGTATTTTCAAATACAAGTACAACTGCATTTAATAAAGTTTGGTGCCTAGGAAAGCAATTTGGAGAAGGGGAATCTTCCCTACCTTTATATTTTCATTGAATGGGTAGATACCTATAGAAATTACCATGATTGTTATCAAATTTCTCCCTGCTTGCAGTAACTACAATTCACCTCAATGTATCTTTTTCAAGATGGTAAGAAAATTTAAAACTGACATCTACTTCAACTGTTATTTCAGTTGATTTAATTATAGAAAATATATCTTTCTGCAGAATCATTTGTCTTGTGTGGCAGAAATTAAAGACAAAAGTTGCAGGCTGATTAAATAGAAATTGTGGTTTTTTCTAAACCACCACCAATCAGTAAATTCTTATTATAATAAGAGAAAAATACTCATTATTGCCAAATTTCAATTTTCAGATATAAATTAATATTCTATGAAGTAAATTTTCCCTGTCAAATATTGCATTATGAAAATACTTTATATCAGCGATGGTGAACCTTTTTTGGCTCACGTGCCATAAGGGGAGAGTACAGGGGGGTTGTGCATGAGGGGTGATCTCCCACAGTGAGCGTGGCCATCCGGGCACCGCATGCCCACCCCCACCAGCCCCGCGCCACCGCCGCCGCCCCCGAGCCCCGCGACACGCAGGCCCCGCCACCCGGCAGGCGCACCGCGGGCAGGACAGCCGGCCGTGCTCCCACCAGCTCTCTCCAACGGCTCTGGAAAGTGCACTTCAGTGATGCGGCCGGCTGCCCCACCCAACAGGCGACTACCACACGGGGCTCGGACGCTTCTGATCCTGTGGCCCTGCGTGCGTGCGTGCGCGTGGAAGAGAGCGGCTGCAGGCAGACAGGGAGGCGCATGTGTTGCTTTCCACGTTGTCCCTGGCAATGTTCCTTCAAGGCGGTTTTCTGCCGTTACGTGTCCATGACGTACAGCCGGATGGGAGGAGTTACACGGAGCTTAAACCGTGTTCAGTGAGTAACTTTTATTTGTGCCTGCCTTGTACACGATACACGTGTGCTAGGCACAAAATGATTTGGTATTCTATTATCCGAAGTGCTTCGCTACATTGTGTGAAAGTTTGGTTTAAATCGGTCCGGTACTTTTTGAGATTAGTGGATTCGTACAAACTATTTTACATTTTTATTTATATAGATTTGCTTTCGTAGATTTTCACGGGTGGAGGGAGAGAGAGAGAGAGAGAGAGAGAGAGAGAGAGAGAGAGAGGTATCCCCAAGAGTTGAGCTCAATTTAAAATTATCTTTTACATTCCTTCAGAATGAATTGCTTGGTCTCTAATTTTTTCCACTAATATTAATATCCCCACCTTCCAAAATCACAATGTATTACGAACCTTATAACTTTATGTAATTGTTTATATTCACACTTAATCATACTTGAAATGAGTAATTGCAGAAGTTCTACTCTTCATAGAAATAAGTCTGATATAGTTTAATTAATGCTAAGTTTGTTATGTGAGAAACAAGCTTCCATTATTTCAGTCTTTTCAAGTGAAAATACAGCAGCACTTCTACAAGTAATAGCAAACTCCTAGCACCACTATCTGATTTTTGCAGTTTGATGCAATGGGTAAGGCATCAGATTAGAAACGACTGTGAGTTTTAGTCTTGTCTTAGGAACAAAGCTGGGTGGTGATGTGGGACCAGTCACTATCTCTCAACTCTAGAAAACCACTTCCAAAAAAACCCTTTGACTGCAGGGACTAATCCAAAGAGTTGCCAGGAGTCAACACAATGTGCATGTGTGGATATGTGCATAGTATTTATACACAATGTGTCTGGTTGTACATGTATGAGTATGTTTATTGTATGCATACAAAATTGGGACTCATTTTTTTTTACTAAGGATTAGGATTTAGGATTTCTTGGATTTATATGCTGCCCTTCTCCCAAAGGACTCAGGGCGGTGCACAACATAGAAACACATATTACAAAAGTTAAGAAAAAAAGATTAAATAGTAAATCCAATAACCAATTGACAATTGAAAATTAAATTTAAAATTAAATTAAAATGAACAATTAAAATTAATAGTTTATTTTACTCAGGCCAGGCCGGCTTGCTGGAAAAGCCAGCTTTTTAGGGCGTGCCGGAAGGAAGGGAGGTCGGGAATTATGCAAAGCTCCGGGGGTAGCTCATTCCAAAGCGAAGGCGCTCCCACAGAGAAGGCTCTCCCCCTGGGGGTCGCTAGCCGACACTGTCTGGCTGATGGCACCCTGAGGAGGCCAACTCTGTGGGATCGTACTGGACGATGGGAGGCTACCGGTGGCAGTAAGTGGTCTCACAAGTAACCTGGGCCTAAGCCATGGAGTGCTTTGAAGGTCATAATTAATACCTTGAATCGCACCCGGAAAACAACCGGCAACCAGTGCAGGCTGCCTAAAAGGGGTGTAACATGGGAGCACCTAGGTACCCCCATGATAACCCACGCGGTCGCATTCTGGACCAGCTGAAGTCTCTGGGTGATCTTCAAGGGCAGCCCCATGTAGTGAGTGTTACAGTAGTCCAGGCGAGAAAGGACGAGGACATGAGTGACTGTGCACAGGGCATCCCGATCCAGAAAGCGGCGCACTAAGGGTTCTGGGGCCATGGCTTGGTGGGCATGGTATGGCTTGGTGGCTGTGGCTTGGTGGGCATGGCAGGGAAAAGATACTGTAAAATTCCAATTCCCTCCCCACTCCAGGGGAAGGATACTGTAAAATCTCCATTCCCTCTGCACTCCAGGTGAAGGTTACTGCAAAATCCCCCTTTCCCCCCGATCAGCTGGGATCAGCTGAGGTATTTACCGATTCTCCAGAACTGGCCAGAACTGGCTAAATATTACTTCTGATACAAACACCTAAACATAAATACACACATATACACAGCAATATAATACCAATACTCTGTGTGTGTGTGTGTGTGTGTGTATTATCAGCGTTATAATAACTTTAATAGAAATGTAATTGCATCTGAATCTTTATGTCCTATGTGTAGGTGTATGTATTCCCACATATTACACATGCAGTCTGCATTACCTATTTTTAAAAGAAAAGAAAAATCCTTTTTAGCATATTTGTTTTCATTTTCTCTTTTTCTAGGGGAAACACACACAGTGACACACACATACAAACTTAATCTGTTCTGTATATTTAATAGTTGCTTTTCTTTTGCATTTGGCAGCTCTGCAGGATTCAAGAAAGATAAAATTAACACCGAAAAGGCATGTTATTTCTTCTTAAGATGTTAATATTAAATCATTATCCAAAAATCCCACTACTGTGCATTTTAATATAATTTTAGAACTGATGCTAAAACTAAGAAAATTACTACTTAAAGACAATACCCAGACTTTGCAGTCTTTAAATTGCTTAACCATTTTTTTTTTAAGTGTAAGTCTATTTGCTGGAAACTGGCCAACATAGTCAATTAGGTTGAAAGCAGCCATTTATTCTGAGGAACAAAATGCAGTGCCCTTGAAACAAATCTCAGAAACCTGTTTTAGAGCTTCAACACACTTAATATTTAGAATATGAATCTGTTTGCTAATCTATCTGTCTACATCTTCAATGTGTTCTAAATATTGTTTAACATGCCTCAGATCTCAGACGAAGGTGCAGTCAAATGATACTTCCTAATCTATACTAAGCTAATCTATATAAATAAAAATGTAAAATAGTTTGTACGAATCCACTAATCTCAAAAACTACTGGAGAAATACAGTAGGTAGGTAGGTAGGTAGAGGGATAGATAGAGTAAGAAATACAGTAGGTAGATAGGTAGGCAGGTACAGAGATAGATAGGGAGAAATACAATACGTAGGTAGGGGGATAGATAGATAGGGAGAAACACAGTAGGTAGGTAGACAGACAGAGGGATAGATAGGGAGAAATACAATAGATAGGTAGGTAGATAGAGGGCTTTATAGGGAGAAATACAGTAGGTAGGTAGGTTGGGGGTTATACGGTGGTTGTGTGTATGTGTGCAGGTGTAGATATACACACAGATTGGTTGGCCATTTAACCAGACTGGGCCACAGCAACGCGTGGCCGGGTGTAGCTAGTGATAAAATATAACATGAGGAGCTGCCATTGCAGTCTAAGAGTGGGTTGTAAAGCACTGTGAAGTGGTATATAAGTCTACATGCTATTGCTATATTCTTTAGCCTCTACAACTTTTGGGAATTGACATTAAGTTGACTAGTCATATAATAATGCGTAACCTTTGTCTTATTTAAGACCAATTGCATTTAAAAGAAAAATAAACATGTCATAAAATATGATTAGGTATCAGTTATTGAGTAATGTTTTATAACTGTCTATGCTTAATCCTTTGGATGGAAAATCCTGAGAGAGTGTTGCCTAAAATAATGTTGTTGTTTTTTTAAAATTCTTGGTGACCTTTTCAATATGGTTAACTGACAGACAAAAAGACAGAAACTTTATTTTGGTCATTGACAAATAAAAGTACAATCAGCTGATCAGTATAATTGTTAAACATGGAAAGGGAAAAGACAATTTGTTTCATATCCTCTCTCCTTTATTCTAATTTCTGACCCAATTTTGAAGAACATATTTTTCTTCTATTGGTAATAAGGAATAAAACATATATGTACATCTGCACTCAGCCCTGGTATTAGATAGAATGAAATGGCTTATCTAGGTAGTAGATTTTGAGATGAGACACACAAAATGAGTTCATAGAATTATGTAGCGTTGGGAGGAGCTATTTAGATCAGGGGTGTCAAACTTGATTTCATTGAGTGCCACATCAGGGGGAGGACCAAAGTGTGTGTTGCTGGGGGTGCATGGCTATGTTGGGCATGGCCAGGGGTGGGTGTGGCTATGGTGGGCATCACATGGGACTCATGTTGGTGGCCAAGGGCTAAAGCAGGGTTTCCCTGAGATGCTCCTTCACTCAATATAAGCAAACATATTAGTCAACGTTATTTCCCAACAGGGTAATACTTCCTTCCTTCCTTCCTTCCTTCCTTCCTTCCTTCCTTCCTTCCTTCCTTTCTTCCTTCTTTTCTTCCTTCCTTCCTTTTCTTCTTTTTTACTTCCCTCTTCATTCTCCTTTCTTCTTCCTTCCCCTCTTTCCTTATTTTTCTTTCTTGTTCTCTTCCCATCTTACCTTCTTTGTCTTTCCTCTTTCACTTTCTCCTTTCCGGTCCCTTCTTGCATACTCAAATGCAAAAGGGGAAACATTTTTTGTTTTGTTTTGTTTGTCATTTGTTTTGATTGCCCTCTGCCCACGAAAATGGAGCTTGGGGCACTGCACATGACACACACCCCCGAACTCTGTTTTCAATGCAGAGGGCTATCAAAACAAACTAAAAATAAAGCAAAAGAACATAGAGGTCCAAGATTCATCTCTGAATCATGTACTTTTCAGCATTTTTTTTATCGATGACATGGTTAAAGAAGAAAAAGCAATGTTTATTAATTTGACATACCCTACAAAGCACACATAAAATTTAAGAAGGTCTTGGTAGGTTAGAGCAGGGGTCCCCAACCCCCGGGCCGCGGACCGGTGCCGGTCCGTGGTTGGATGGGAGCCGGGCCGCAGGGCTAGAGAGGAGGAGGAGGGAGGAGGAGGCAGCCCCCTGAGCACAGCGCGCGGGAGAACGCAGGTGCGGCTGTTCGCGCCGTTGGAGTGTGCCTCTTCCTCCACCCTCGTCGACGGAAGGATTCCTGGACGCCGCCGGACCGGCCACCGATTCCCTCCCCTGCTGGCATGCCGGCCACTCATTTTCTTCCAGGGACTGCGGGCTGGGGAGGGAACTGGCGGGTTGCTCCGGCGGCGCACAGGAGTCCCTCGGTCGACGAGGGTGGAGGAAGAGCCCCCACCATCCTCCTGCGTTCTCCCGTGCGCTCTGCCCAATGGGCTGTCCCCCTCCCTCCCTCCTCCTCCTCCTCCTCTCCAGCCCGGCACCTATCCAGCCACGGAGCCTGAACGAGCGAACGAGCGACCAAGCGTGGCAGGCGGGATGAGGAGGCTGGGGGCGGGGGGACGGGACGACGATGACGACGACAGACACACATAGAGAGACAGAGGGAGGGAGGGAGAGAAAGATAGGCAGAGACACAGAAGGAGTGATTGAATGAATGCAAGACAGACAGACACGCGCACACACACACACACACACACAGAGTGACAGAAATGGGCGGATGAAGGAGAGACACAAAGAGAGAAAGAAAGAAAAAAGTGGGAGAGAGAAAGACAGACAGAGAGAAAGAGACAGAAAGGAAAGAAAGAGACAGGAAAAGATACAGAAAGAGGGAAAGAGAAAGAAATAGAGAGAAAGGGAAAGAGAAAGAAAGAAATAGCGAGAGAAAAAAAGAGAGACAGAGACAAAGTAAGAGAAAGAAAGAGAGAGAGAGAAAGAAAGAAAGAACTTATGACCACAGTTGAGGCCAAAAGTTTGGTTGCTAACCAAGATCATTGTTAAGTGAGTTTCACATTTTCAAAGTTGGCCACGCCCACCCAGTCACATGACTGCTGAGCCCCTCAGCCGGTCCGCAGAATTTTCTTTAAAATGAAACCGGTCCCTGGTGAAAAAAAGGTTGGGGACCCCTGGGTTAGAGAATTGGGTTGAAAACTGAATAAATCTTAAGAAAGACACAGTCTTCTCTACATTGATAGAGAAATTTTCAAATTACAGGAAATAGTAGATTCCACTCGAATACAATGTCTTTATGGTAGAGTCATGCAAACTGAATCAAAGAAAGAAGTAAGGACAATAATGGAATTAGAAACTGCACCTTTTTGAAAAGAGATTGAAATCACTGGATCTATTTGGAATAGGGGGTTCAATTTGAAGGCCAGAGGGGTGCCTTTGTATCATGTGAGTCTAAGAAGTGTCAGCTTCCCAAGTAGACCAGGCAGGAAATACAACAAGATGAGCTAATTCTACTTTATGGTAAGGCTACATTAATTTCAGAAGTCTGATAGCACAAATCATCCCACCATCTCTTTTTACTGCCTGATTGGTTACAGCAATCAGCGTGCTTTGTTTCTACTCCCAGTCCTGAAATCAATTAGATGGTCATCTACCTTTTGGAAAGTCCTCATGAAACACAGAGGCGTTTATAAAAATGGGAAAAGCTGGCAAGCTAATGAAAGTTTGGAATTTAGGAATTGTTAGAGACTGCAAAAGTCCGGAAGATCACCAGGTGTCAGCAAAAAGTTACACTTTGCCATCGTTTAGCATTCATCTGGATTTTGGCAGCATGGGTTTGGTAGCACTTTATAGAAAAGCTGAGCAAATCAAAAGTTCCATTTGATTAAAATCTATGGATTTGCTGATGTGCCACAACACGGAGATAACCTTTTACCACAGTTTCTTTCTAAAGTGCATTGCTGACTTAGAATGTAGGGAACAAGCAGAAAATCTAATTAATAATCACAGGCTTTTCCTCCACCTCAGCATCTGAAATGGCATGTTTCTTCTGTGTTACTTTATTAATCACACGGCACACAATAATGGTTCATTTAGCAATGTCAAAACTAATCTTAGCTCTGCTATTTACTTCTCTTTGTATAAATTTTAATGCATTTTAATTCCACCCCACCGATTGGTAAACCAACCACTCAAGAGTTTGAGGGTTTTTTGTTTTTGTTTTTGCCTGTAATGTATTTCAGTCATTTCTAATAAACCTGGACCTTAAGATGATTTATTATTAGCTGTATAAGCTATGAAAATGCACTTCTGCATCCGCCAGACTGGGCATTTCACACATTGTGTTAATAAGAATTGATATTAGAAATGATGGTGAATATATGGGATTCTTTTTTAATACCACATTTAGTTGCTGGCTCACTATTTCAAAATGAATACCCACTTTAAAATGAAGTATCTCTTCCAGGGAACCATTCATTCTGTAGGAAACACTGAAATTTCCCAACACATAGTATACTGCCAAAGTGAAAAATCAGAGGGATGTCTGTATATGGATATGTGTTTTTGCATATAAAAAAAATATACATTTTGCTACAATGAATTGCATTCAGAAACACTGATTTTAATTTGGAAATTTGAAAACAGCACTAAAAGAAAAACAAAAAGAAATCAGAAGATTTTTTTCTTCTTCTTTACTTCTTTAAAATCAGAAAAAAGAGGTGTTTTTTTTAAAAAAAACCTAGACGACAGATTTCAGCACAGCTTTCCTTGCATAGAAATTACTACTGCTGAATTGGGCTGCCATATAAAAGTAATATATTTTATGTCTTCATTTCATTTGTTTTAATAACCTAGAGCTAAGACTGAAAGGACATTATTCCATTCCCCCCTCCCCTCCCCCATCTTATGAGTTTGTCTGTAGTGGTAGTAAGGCTATGCAATAGAAACAAAGCCACAAAGCTTTCGGAAGGAACAGGACATTTGTTTCCATAGCAACAGTTAAAAGTTTTATAGTTAGAGTAGAATCTCTAACTGAAAGATATGAGGATTTATTTATTTATTTAACATGCTTATATGGCTGTCCATCTACCAAAGGAACTCTGGGCAGTATACAGTATACAGTATACAAAAACAAGAGAAAAACCGAATTTACAATCCATTAAAGAAAAACCAAATCAAGGTTCCCCCCCCCCCAAAAAAAATATCAGTGGCAACATATTAGAGACATATCAGTACCAGAGACCAACAATACCAGAGACATATCAGATGTATCCACATATATGCCAGATCTCCATTAACAAGTCCAGCAATGTCAGGATTATCTGTATGGTAGGGGAGAAACCACAGGACAAACATTATTAGAGGGAAATGTCTATGGAGATTATCAGTCTTCCAGGTCACTGTTGACCCAACAGTGTCTTTTCTTTGAAGGCATTTCACTTCTCTTCCAAGACTGAGCTAAAAAAGCTTCTTGGATGATGAGTGAAATGTCTTCAAAGAAAAACCAGAAAGTCCAGTTGCCTCTTGAAAATGCACCTTTGAGACAACCGTGATCTGGATAACTAAGAATCTCCATAGACATTTAGTTATGCATCAGAGCTGAAGAAGCTTCTTGGATGAGAAGCGAAATGTCTTCAAAGAAGACCAGAAAATCCAGTTGCCTCTTGAAACTGCACTTTTGGGATACCAGAGGGAATATTACTGTCTAGGGATAATGCTTTGCTGATGGGACCTGGAGGAAAACTTTGTGCCTGATGTGGTGGGAAATCACAGTTCTTTTAGCCATGTGTAACATGTGCCTGCTGTGGACCACACTGAAGTTTGGATCAGCTGTAGCTACTGAACACTCTTCAAAAGCAGCTTCATATAAAATGCATTGTAGTAGTCCAACTAGGAGATAACCTAGGCATGACTGTCAGTCCTGACAGGAAACATGACCAGATGAAATAATTATACTTGATTGCAAGGCTATATTAAAAGAACCTTGCACATCTGAAAATATAATCCTCTCATCATCGATTTCCACAATCTGATAAATAAAGGCAGATCCTCTTTAAATCCCCTTCTTTATCTGTTAAGCAGTTGTAGAATCCTCTCTGATCAACATCTCTTAGTTTTCTTTTGGTGCACTGTAGGATCTCTTAGATTGTTTCATTTTGAGTTCTTCTGAGAATTGGGGGATCCTCTAGGATCTGTGTGCATAAATTGTTGTGGTGTACCAGTGGCCTGCAGAGCAGGCAGCAGAGTTGGACAGCAAGGAGATTTGGGAGGAACAAGGGCCAGTCCTGGAGTCTGAGGAAGGGCTCTGCATTAGAGGCAGAGAGGGGGCCAGGGCCATCTGGGAGTTATGTGCTGCCTTCAGAACCTCCAGTGTTAGACAGCAGTGAGGCAGTGTGCACATGTGCAGAGCTGCCAGAAGGCAAGAACAGTTAAGATAGAAGGGATGGCTCAGGAGTAAGGCTTGGAGGTGATTGGCCCCTCCCATAGGTCATAAAGAAGGCACAAAGGCACGTGAGCCTTTGCAGGAAGCAACTTGGTTCATGCTGGTCAGTTTACCTTCTGAAGCTCCGTTTTGACACTGCTCTGTGTGGCCTTGCCAAGCTAATTGCCAATTATATCTTTGGCAGCATTTCAAGGAAGATAAAGGTGGGTGCTTATCAGCCTTATCCCGAAGGACTTTGGCAGCCTGATGTAGAACTCTTTACTACTATTTGGAACTCATTACAGACTGTGAATGAACATAATTCACAGCCTTTGAAATAAAAAAAGGGTTATTGGGACTAAGTGTGTGCTTTTTACTGTATCAGGAAGCCTAGGTCAGAATATAAATATTCCAAAGAGCACCTTCAAATCCAAGGCCACTGTCACTTGCTCTTTCCAAAAAGTGGCAAAGGACTCAACACAGTCATCTACAGAACTTCAGGAAATATCTTGAGATCTCTATGGAACCCCAAAAAATCCATCAGGATCTAGGGTACACTAACAAAAGGGGAGTGGGTAGACAAAGAAAATTCCAAGATTAGCAGGGAGTTTTGCTCCAGGAAAGGGAGCTAATGATATCATCCCTCAATTCCAGGCCACATTGTCACTGTTCTGAGGCAAAAACTTGATCTAGTATGTGATTTGGCCTTTCAATAACTTGGATCAGGTTCCCCCAATAATATTCATGTATTGGGGAAAGTTTCATACAAACACCACATAATTTTGCTGAAGAGTTCATCCAATGAATGCAAATAAATCTATTCTGGATCACTTCTGAGGAATTTTATATAACCCAAGCCTTTTAGGGAAAAAATGTATAACATTGCCTATCTAGGCATCTAACTACCTATCTACCGTATATAATATTTTGCAGTGATTTAATAATGTTAATCTCTTGATTTGTGTGTGATTTACTCAACTATAAAAAAACACACACTAAAGCCTTAACCTGAGACATATCACAATGAATTAGTAAGAGTTGAAAGAAAAGATGCAAATCTTGATGATATAGGTAACCTCTCAGTTGAGCAAAGTTTTAGTTTTTCTCTATATGCTTTCCACACGGCTAAAAATTCATATAATTGTACGTTCCCTTCAGCTAAATGAAAATGAACTGCCATCTTTGATGATTCAGTTTTATATCATGTAAGATATTCTATAATTTTATCAGAGAATCAGTTTGATGTAATGTTAAAGGATCAAGATAGAAAACAGGAAACTGTGAATTCTAGTTCTTCTTTAGGCACAAAACCAGCTGAGTGACCTTGAGTTAGCTATTCTCTTTTGTTTTAAATAATACTTTTATTAAGCATTAAAATTATGAAGATTAAAAACTAATTTAAAAAGTAAAAGAATAAAAGGAAAAAATAGAAAGTGCAGAAAAAAGAAAAAAATAGAAGAATAAAAAAGTACTTTTTCCTTCATAACAAGTGTAAAAAAATTTCTTATTTTATTTATTTTAAAATCTATCATTTCCCCTTAAAATACAATAAATGAACTCTTCTTCCCATAGCTCATCATTTTATAGGTTTTTTGTTCAGTTCTGGTCAGAAAAAGTCCATTAAGGGTTCACAGAGATAAAAACATATCTCCTCAAATAACTTTCTTTCTTTTCTTTTTTCTTTCTTTGTCATTTCTCATAAAATTCTAAGATTTTAAAATCAAGATTTTAACACTTATGGGAAACTTACCCAGGTCATTCTTTTAATTTCTTGTTTGTTTATCCCTTTCAATTAAGACAGCCACATATTTTATTTGTATATCCTGCATAGAAGTACAAATATTTCTCTACACTAATTGCATCTGCAGATAATCACCCAGTAACCCTCTTTAAGGTGAGCTTCCTCCTCCTCATCAAGACAGAGATTGAGGTCCACCTGAAGGGGCATGCTGAGGAATTTGCAGATTTTCTGGAAGACAAAATTGCTTGACTTTACTCCCAGCTAGATGCTGGTGTGGTTGCTGGCCCAGTGGAAACACATGAGGCAGGTTCTTGTCCTCTTATCTGGGAACAATTTGACCCTGTTGCTTTCGATGAAGTAGACAGGATCCTAGGGACTATGCACACAAGCACATTTGTTTTAGACCCATGTTCCTCCTGGCTTGTGAAAGTCTCCTGGGAGGTGACAGGTGGGTGGGTTCTGGGTGTGATTAATGCTTACCTACGGGAGTGCCCCAGAACTTTAAGGAGGTTGGGGCACCCCCTCCTGGAGGGAGTCCTTTTTTTAAAAATAATTTTTATTAGTTTTAACATTTTATAAAAGGAAAAGGGTAGGTAAGGTGTTTTAACAACATTTTAGAGCTTCCACATCAGGGTTGGTGACCGCCTCCGAGACTTCTTAAATAAGTTCCATTAGGAAATAATAAAAATAGGAAGGGGTAAATACATTTTAGATCATAGATTTCATAATCAGAAGTAAAATTTCATACATTCAATTACTTTAACATCCATACAGGAATTACCATACATAAAAAAAGAAAAAAAAGTTATTTTTGTGATCTGAGCCTCTTTGCTATTGTTTCTTTCTCCTCCCCCCACCAGCAGGCGGACCCGTGGCCCCTCCCGTTCCCATATCGTCATCATCCAGGATTGAGGAATGTTTTTTAAGAAAATTCTCCGCCTCTTCTACTGTTTTCATTCTAACTCTTCCTCCCTCCCAGAATACCAGCATCCCTTCAGGCATCAACCACTTGAACCACACTCCCTTTTTATGTAATTTTTTCGATAGGAAGGAATATTTCCTTCTTATATCTCATATTTTTTTAGGGATCTGCATCAATATGGCCACCTCGTTTTGCTGATATATCAAAGGCCCTCCTCTTTGCACTCTCAGTATCTCATCCCTTGTTGACCTTCTTATGAATTTAATATGTATCTCTCTGGGTACATCATTTATTCTGGCATATGCTGAATTAATTCTATAAATCAAATCAATGTCCCCCCAGATAAGATCCTTATTTTTCTTAGTATAATCCGCTAACATTGTAGCCATTAAATCTTGTAACTTCTCATTATCTGATTCTGGGACATTCTGAAATCTTAAAAAAAAAAAGACATATGTTCAAAATCAATTCTAGACATCTGACCAGCAATATCTGTAATTTCCTTCTTAAAATCTTTTATCTCTTCCTTCATCCCAACTACCCCCCCTTCCAGCCCCTCAATTTTTTGCTTGTTATTTCTTATTTCTCTTTGCGCCTCCAATAGTTCCAGTCTTGTACTTAAATTGTCTTTCTGGATTTGTTGTATTTCATTCATTATTTTTTGAAACATCTCCTCTGTGGTTGTTGGCTTGGGATCCTCTGCTTCTGTTTCCCTCGGTAGTAAAGCTGTGATCTTTGGTTGTGAGGTTGTACTGGGCTTTGTAGATGCTGGGGCAGAGATTGATTTCCCAGATGGAGGCTTTCTCGTTGCCATAATTAAAGCTTTAGATGTTGGTATAAAAAAGGAAGAAAGGAAATGGCGCTGTTGGGCGGGCAATCCGTGAAGTCCAACACAAGAGCAGTAGTAGTTCTCATTATAAAAATCCTCCATGGTTCCGGCTCCTTTGGCGAAAGGGAAGCACTCCCCCCACACTCCGTTCCTCGGCTCCTGGGGCGTGGCGGGAATAGCCCCTCCAACCGCCTGGTAAGTTGCTCTTTTAATTCTGAAAAATTAAGGCCTCCAGAGCTCAGGGGAGGCCATTTTTCCCCCTCCCGGGCCTCCGTGTGGGCCCTACACTTACCTGGAATCCCAAATGGACTGTGTGGAGACTCTTCTGAGGGGAGTGGCAAGGTGGGCGGTGCCACCCAGGTGTGGGATTTGCAGGTTCACCAAACTGGCCAGATCCTTAGCTAGAGGATTGCCCAAGCACGTGCGAACCCACAGCAGTCCACCCCTGCTCTTAAGTAATCTTTCTCTGTGCTCTACAGAGTTTTAGTCAGCACCTTAAATTGCTTCCAGGAAGAAACTGGAAGCCAGACGAATTGCTCTGAAATGGTTGTCAATTTTGCCAACCTCAAAAATGCTAATAACCTTGAGTCAAATCACCACTCATCTTTAGTAAACAGGAGAGTGCCGATCAATCAATCAACCAACAAATCATGTCTGGTCCCCGAACTACTGCAGATGTTGGAGCTATAGGAATCCCTCCATTCTCATTAACTTCAAATGCAAATGAAATAAGTTACTAGTCCACTCCTTGTTGATGCTTTCCTTTGATCTTGCACATGATATTTTGGGTTGTTTAAAAATAATGGTTGCTGTGAAGGGATGGCAGGCTACAACTGTGTCATTCTTCTTTTGCCTTTAAAAGTTTATTTTAAGCAGTGAAGGTAAGATAATAGTATGTCAGAAAATTTTGCCACTAGGGGCTTTGGCTAATAGATAGTGGTTGAAGTGAGAAAGGCAGGAAAATGTCTTCTAAACAGAAAGGCAGCAGGTATTTGTTTCGGTTGCTCTGGGATTTGGGGAAGGGAAGAGATAGAGAGAAACAGTTATCTGTAGTTACAGATAGCCCGCAAGCTCTGAATAACTGCAACACTGCAAAGGCGATGGATGGGGGGCAGCTTCATTTTGATTCCAAATAAACTGATGCAGAACCAGAATTAAATTGACTCTGCTTCTCAGCCAGCCAATGTTAGCTTAGAAAAGCAACTGCTGAAAAACCATCATCGGAGGCTGTCCCAAGACATGTAGTCTATGAACTGCTTTGTCTTGGCTAAAATGAGAGGAATAGAACTGCAAAAAAAAAAAAAAAAGATGAGATTTACCGGTACCTCTGGTTTGGGAGTTTAAAATTTCAAAATTATAGTGGCTGTCATGCTTCATTGCCGATAGTATCTGCAAACAATCAGATTAACTCATAGCAAGAAAGAAGGAATATGGTGGATAATGTATTCTTTCCCACTAACTATGAAGGAAAGATGATTTTATCATCTTTTTTGAGAGCTATGGCCTATTCAGTAATAGTTCTGTGTTTTGTCTGATTTGAAAGCTGTGCCCCAGAGAAACCATGCAAAAAATGAGACTTTGACAAAGCAACCCAACCCCCCACCCATCCACCAACACTTATGATATACATTAATGGAGTTTGTGCTGTCATTAACTAATCAGAGGGAAAAAATCTATTTGGGACAAACTATAATGAGAAAGGCTTTATTGTACAAGTTTATGTTGAATTGATTTATTATTGTTGTTGTTTTGTTTTAAGATTGACACATTTTCAAAAAAACCTTGAAAATAACTATGGTACTTGCTGCATAGAACTGATTTACAAAAGCTACGGAAATTTAGTGTAAAATATTAAGACTGTGCAGCTGTTCAGATTTCATTCCATAGGGTTATAAATGTACCATCAGCCTGCAACTTCACAAAGCAGCTTTGTCTTTCATCGTAATTGTGTAAAGCGATACAGTGATAAATACCTTGATTTAAGCATTCATCATTTTGTAAGAAAAATATTTCATAAATTGTTGTTTTTCCATGTTTCCAATTCTTCAGACAGAAAAAATAGCCAGAAGATAGAGGAAGAAATTGTTTTTCACCCTCCTTGAGATTTTCTGCCTTTATCTGAGCATCTTTATTTCTCTACTATTCTCAGCTGTGATTTAATTAAAAATTGCACACTGGTTAATGAAACATATATATTATGCATGGTATTATTGTCAATCCTTGATGAAACATAGCTCTTAAAACTGGAATAAGGCATCTGGTCTCAAATATACATTTTCCATGTGGTTGATTACCTGCAAATATATATTTGCTTATTTCAATGTGTATTGAAATCCTTTCAAGGAAAAATAATTAAAATAACTAACATTGAAGTTCTTTTAAAAGAAATTATGTTAGCTTTTTTGACACACACACACACACCCCGAATCAATTACCTACTAGTAATGGCAAAAACACTGCTGCTTATGAGTAATCAAAACTCTGACACAGAAATTACTACATTGGTACATCTTCCTTGACTATATGATATAGTGGTTAAAGAAGTTGGATTAGGAGTAAAATGATTTAGTTCACTTTCAACCATGAAAAGTGATTTGGGATTCATTGTTCTTTCCCAGCCCATCCTACCCTATATGATGGTTGTCATCTGTAGAAATTGGAAAAGAGCGACAGACAGACAGACAGACAGACAGACAGACAGACAGACACACACACACACACACACACACACACACAAAGTTGAAAAATTCAACATGCCCTATGAGTTATTCATCATCTATGATCTATCTGATGGAGTCAATAGTTTGTGCAGTTATATATGGTTTGCCAGTCACCTCTGTTAGGGAATGAAGGAATAGTTAATGATTTTGTTTTCCAACAAATCAGAATCAAATAATTGGAGGATCCCTTGAATCAAGGATTGAAAGAACATATGTCCCTCAAATATCTAGCCACATTTAGCAAATTCTTTTGCATGAGTGTAAGTCCATGAGGAATCATCTATTACAAAAAGCACACTTGTTGGTTATTTTCATCTATCTAGTCTCAGAATTATTTAATCTACTTTGGAGGTTCTGGGGATTTTTTGGGGGGGGGAACACAGAATTGACTGTATTCCAATATGGATGAGATGTCACACATGTAAATTATCACTGATCCCCAGTTTCTTTCCATTTTCTATTACCAAATTGTTTCTATTTGTTAAATTTATTGTGTAAATTCCTGCAATGAACTAGAAGTATATCAAGGATGGCCTTATCATTAGGTGCAATGGAGCATTTCTTTCAGAAAAGTTGGAGTTTGGGGCAATAGGGGAATACCTGTCTCAGTTTAAGACTTGAAAAGTCTCTTTATTGTGCCTAATGGAGATCACTTGGTGGTGTTCTTCAGACTACATATAGGTATGGTGCCAGGAATTTAGGCTTCTTCAGAAGGGCAGATGCAGATGTCTCTGGAATAAATTCTCATCCAGTGCCTGTCACTGTCCCTAGAATAAGGTAGTAGAAATAAGGTAGTACAATAAGGTAGTAGAAAAACCAGTTACAAAAACTAGCCATTCCCACAAGTGGTGAGATTCAAACATTTTCCCTACCAGTTCTGTGGGTGTGGCTTGGTGGATGTAGCTTAGTGGGCATGACTTGTGGGTATGGGTTGGTAGTCAAGTGACTGGGTGGGCGTGGCTTGGTAGTCATGTGACTGGCTGGGTGTGGCTTGGTGGTCATGTAACTGAGTGGGCAGGCTTGGCCAAGTGAACATCACAATGTAAAAGCAGCTGGACTTCACACAAAATGTCCCTCACAGAGTCACAGAGAGCTCAAAAACTATCACATTTTACACAAGAATAACACAAAAGCTGCACAACTGACTCACACACAATGTAAAAACAGCTGGACTTCACACAAAATGGCCCCTGCAACAAGCAGGAACCTTACAGAGTCACAGAGAGCTCAAAAACCACTAGCAGGAACCTTACAGACAATCAGGCACAGCTGATTGTCACACAGGCTGATTGTCAAAACTTTTTAAAACCTTTTTAAAGCATTTTTAACTACCGGTTTCAGCAAATAGGTAGTAAAAAAGTGCTTTTAAAAACTTTTTTTAAAAGTTTCCAGATCATGCAGCACAGCTGATTGTCAGACAGCTGATTGTCAGAATTTCTTTTTACTTTTTGAAGCATTTTTTACTACTGGTTCGGACGAACTGTCCCATTTCACCCGGATTCCCACTTCGATAGCTTCCCTGAAATCATTGAGGCTAATGCCAGGAAGCTAATGGCAACATGGGAAAAGGTAATATATTTTGCTACAAGGTTTGCTTTCCAAATATGGGAAGTTATGGATGGGCTTGCTGAGGCAATACACACTGCTATTGAAGCCATCACATTTATTTTGAGGAACTGCCTGGAGCTAGCATTTTGGCTGGCAATTAGAATGGCAGCTCTTATGGGGACACAGGAAATAAAAGATTAGTAGTAGAATGCCAGTTGGTCTTTTAAGTCAGGGGTCTCCAACCTTTGCAACTTTAAGTCTGAAGGACTTCAGCTCCCAGAATTCTCCAGCCAGCAAAGCTGGCTGGAGAATTCTGGGAGCTGAAGTCCTTCAGACTTAAAGTTGCAAAGGTTGGAGACCCCTGCTTTAAGTCATTCCTGAAGATCATTGAGCATATTCACTCCTTGGCTTGATAGAATTAATCTGAATCTTAAAATACAGGGATTATTTTTGCCATTTTCTTCCTTAGAGCACTGGAAAGAACACCTAAGCAGTTAATTAAACCTGACCACTTAAGCTACATGGGAAAAAAAAATCCAATTTGCATGTTTGGTTTAGTCAGGACCCAGTTAAGCAAATGAAAAAAGCAAAGCTCTTTGGAAATGTTGTCAAATGAATCAACATCTTCAAGCCAAGGATCTTTTATTAGAGGCATTACATTGCATACAAACATTTGGAACAATTGATTACTTTCCATTTATTTAGCTTATTATTCAATTTATTAAGGGTGAAAGAACAACAGCTAATGATAATAAATTTATGTAGAAGACAGAGGAGTAGACAACTCTTGGAATATTTAAGTTGTCCTTTGGCTCTTAATTCACACCTCTCAACATGTGTTCTATTCCTTGCAATAATTATTCATTTCTCTCCCAGTATTAATGGTGTTGCTTTTCATTGCTTTGCAACAAGATAGATCAATGTCTAGTCTCATAGAGAAAACATATGAAAAAAAAATGCAACCGTCTTCAACGTCCATGGATAGAAACTAATCAAGGAGAAAAGCAACCTAGTACAAAGGAGAAATTTTCTGACAGTTATAACAATTAATCAATGGAACAACTTGCCTCCAGAAGTTGTGAATCCTCCAACCCTGGAAGTTTTTAAGAAGAGATTGGACAGACATTTCTTTGGCTTGGTTTTCAGAAGAAGATCTACTTGCAGCAGTTTTAGGGAGTAGGGGAGTAGGAGGACCTTTGGATCCATTTTTGTCTCCTGCTGACTGCTTGGACTACTCCCTGCAGTTTTCTTTGCAAGGTTTTTCAGAAATGGGTTTCCCTTGCTTCTGTCCTTGGGCTGAGAGAAAGTGACTGGCCCAAGGTCATCCAGCTGTCTTTGCACCTGAGAACTAGAACTCACAGTCTCCTGGTTTCTAACCTTGTGCCTTAACCACTATACCAAACTAGCTCTCTAAGAATACTGTTGCTCTAAAACAGGGTGTCAAACTCCCAACCCATGGACCGAATGCATCACATGAGGGAAATGCATCACAAAGAGGGAAAAGTCATGATATGTCATGTGACACCACCATGACAACATGAGTTTGACACCTCTGCTCTAATAGAATATTACTCTCAAAGAATTAACCTGGTGTAAAATCTGTGCAAGGTTATGTGCAGGAGAAATGTTTGTATATCTAAGGTTTCTATTGCTGAAAACCCATTTTCTGCCCTGGTTTCTTTGTGTACATACCCCAAATAAAATTCATTTGTGTATGTGTGTGCATGTTTGTGTTTGCTTTAAGTTTATAGTACATCATTTGAAATGCATAACAATGCATATTTTAATGCATTTCAATTCACAAGTAGCTAGTTGCATTCAAGAATCTACCTCTCCACTCAAGGCATCATAGCATGGATTGGGTTTCTTCCAAACCTGACAGCCTAGCAATGGAGTGCTCTAGTGGTCCTAGACTATTAAATATCTTCTATTGTAATAAATATATGGAATCAAAATACAATATTATTGTAGAATTCATCTCTGCAACTAATACATGATTTAATGTTTTCTATTTCTTTCACATCTTTAAAGAAGATGGAATGCAAAAAAATAATTTGTCAATCAAATATTAACTTGACAACTATGTAGGCTTGAGAGTCAATATGCTTTGTCAATTTGTCATTTGTATAGTTGTGACTATTGCTTACAAACTACATTTTTATATAAACGGTCACTTAAGAATCACGTAGACTGATTGCAGTCATATAGAGTTTTATTATTGGAGGTATATATATGTAAAATGGTAAATACCATTTTACATAGACTGTTCCAGCATTCTCTGGTCTCCATAGCTGTTCTTTAATTGTTAAATGAACTCAGCAGGATTTGGCATGCTTTCTCCCAATTTACAATTCAGGATAATGAGCTCATGTATCTTATGCACCCTTCCTTTTGGCAATGCCAGGGCTCAAATTTATGTGTATGATGGATGATTAAAAGAAATATTGGAGAAGATTCCCCCCCCCCCCAGTATTGTATAATTATTTTTCATTCTAAATCAGCATGAAATTATGAGAAAGAAAAGTCAAGCTATATAAACCATTACAATATATAATGCTTATATTTAAAGATTTTTCTTCATTCAATAGACTCTAAACATTTGTAATTCAATGTAACAAAATACTTTTAATACAAAAAAACATTCTACACCCAAAAATGATATACTTATAAAGCAAGGTACTATATGGTATTTGTCAATTCAGATAAAGAAAATAATAATCCATTAAATATCCCTACCTTTCTTTTCTTGATGTGCTAGCAGGATGAGTTTGAGAAGTGTAGGCAGAATATATCAAGGCCAAATGAATATTTGAATGCTATCAGGTCAACTATGTATGTGTGGAGAAGGTGGGGGGGGGGAATCTTGTCTGCATTCCTTCAGATTTTATGAGCTGCATATTTTTGATAGTTTCATTTATATTTCATTACTGAGCAAACCAAATGAATCGACTGAGAAAGCAATCAACACAAAATGCGCCCACTGGAACCTCTAATGTTAAATGCTGGCTGCTTTTGTAAACATTGTCAATTACCCAGAAGGTATTCAAAACAGGTGCAATTGCCTTTTTTGAAATAAGAAAAAAGGCCTCTGTGGATGTTGTCCCACATATCTCTTAGAAGAGGCAGAAGGGACATTTCCTTTTTCTACGCATATTAAAAGGAATTCTGGGTACAGGTTCTTCTAACAGCAAAGAATTGTGTTAGCACAGCACAAAGTTTTCTCTTTCCTAAAATTTTATTTCTCCATCATTTAAAAACACATTTTGTTTCTAGTTTGTGCCTTGAGTTTTTTTTAAATGTTTATGATTATTATCGTCACATTCCATGTACCACCTGACTTAATTTCTAAAACTATTCCTATATATTGAAAAACCAGGCACTCGGTGTGATATAAAGGCAGGTGCTGGCTTCATCTATATAAATAAAAACATTGAGCAGTTGCATCCATTGCTTTGTTTGGAAAGATGCCCATCTACCTAGGGGGGAAAATGAGATTCTGAAATTACAGAAGCACAGACCTGGGAGGGATCATCAAATCCAACCTCTTGCAAACCATATGAGAGAGTAGACCAGAGGTGGTATTCAGCAGGTTCTGACCAGTTCTGGAGAACCGGTAGTAGAAATTTTGAGTAGTTCGGAGAACCGGTAAATACCACCTCTGACTGGCCCCGCCCTCATGTATTCTCTGCCTCCTGAGTCCCATTTGATCAGGAGGAAATGGGGATTTTGCAGTAACATTCCCCTGGAGAGGGGAGGGAATGGAGACTTTACACTATCCTTCCTCTGCCACACCAACCAAGCCATGCCCAGCAGGCCACACCCACCAAGCCTCACCATGTCCATCAAGCCACACCCACAGAACCGGTACTAAAAAAATTTGAATCCCACCACTGGGGTAGACTATATGTAGGGTAGAGGAGATTAATGGGAAGCAACCTAAGAAACTGATATTTTAATAAATTAATATTTAGGGAGGCATAACAATCATCATAGCCTTTACTAAGCACTTTCTAGTGCATTCATTTTGTTAGAACACTCAGAATTTTCAAAGTCTGAAAAAAATGCTTTGCTTAAGATAGTTTGCCAACTCTGAGTTTATTACTGAGAAGATAGATATCTTAAGACACAACTTTCACCTTTCTCTCTATTGAACTGTTGGATAGCAAGTAGATTTATACTGTGGAAAGATGTGAGGACAGAGGAAAAGGAAAATTGGGAATACCACTTTTGTAAGAAGGTGTTCCTTAGACTGGTATTGTGTGAAAGAAATAAAAATAAAGATCAGATTTATTTATGAAATAATGTATGGTATCAAAACCTGGGTGTTATCTAAGCTTATCTGAACTTAAAACCTCATAGTATACTGCCTTCCATTATGTGCAGAGAACCTGTTGGGTATCTCTGTGAACTACTAAGATCCGAATGAGGGAAAAAAATGAAACATGAAGGTAGTGAAGAGTGCCCTAAGAATATATCAGTCCAAATAATTGGAAGCATATTACATAGAGGTAAGGCACATATAAAGATGAAGTTAAATCTGATAGTAAGGAAAGGAGATAGAATTGTAGAGGCCCTCAGATAACCGTCTCCATCTAATATCTTGTCAATAGGTTTGTAGGTGCAGAGAGCTGGTACATGTGAAGTTAAATTCTAACATGGTCAGCCTTCACATCTTAATCCATAGAAAGAACTGCCTCAAGGTACATTTCCTCTTAGCTGTAAGTGAAGCATAGCAAGACAGACAGAGACCAGAAAAATACTTTACAAAGAAATACATGACAGTCTCATATGCTTTAAGTCTCATTTATTCAAGGAGAAGCAATTCCTGTCCTTATCCTCTTAAGTTAATATATAAAATAGGGGTTTTAAATTATAAGGAATGAAATGTAGGTTAAATGTTGGGAAATACTGTTTAAACCTAAGGTCAGTTTGATGGAGAAAGGGATTTCAAAAAAGAGGTGTTAAAATACCTTTCTTTTTAATAAAGCCTTCAGGTACAAGATGGTACTCATGGCTCTCTGACAGATGGTACTCATGGCTCTCTGGATCAGTGAGTTTCACTGTTTTAACAGGAGTTATTTGGCCAGAAATCCTTTAGTGATGCTACCTAAGAGTCTAGTAACATAAATCTAGAAGCTACTCACATATTAAATGAAAAAGAAACACTGGAAAATCATCTTACAGTGTTATTTATTTATTTAGGGTGAGATTATTAAACTACGTATGGTGGGCAAGTTTGAGGGGAAGTCATTTGTTCCAGCTCTGTGAGGAGGAAGGAATCCTTCACCAAGGTTTAGAGCAGGGGTCCCCAAACTTGGCAACTTGAAGACTTGTGGTCTCCAGCAGAGCTTGCTGGAGAATTCTGAGAGTTGAAGTCCACAAGTCTTAAAGTTGCCAAGTTTGGGAACCCCTGGTTTAGAGCACACATAGGAACCAGATATCATTGCTCTCTTCTGTGTTCTCAAAATGGCTCCTGCAATAAAGCAAAGCCATTCCCGAGGGAGGGCCAAGACAGGATGCTGTTGTCTGTCTCCATTTTCCCCGTCTTCCAAAGGTGGCCATACATGTCCATCAAAACCACCAGATTTAGTAACAACAGCTGAGAACACACATATGTAGAAATTGGGAACTCAGTATAACACTGGAAGTAATAGCAATATTTCATTTCAATCTGTGGACTGTAATTTACAATCCCAAATCATATGCAAACCATATGTAGCCCATTTCCCACATGCAAAAGAAATAGGTTTACCAGCCAGGTAGAGAGTATTTTTTTCTAAGATCCAAAATAGTTGTCATTCTCTGTGATTGACTGATTATATACCATCAGGTCACTGTCAATTCTTAGCAACCACATGGATAGACTTTTTCTTAACCTGTTTGTTGAAGTCTTCCAATGGTGCCTACATTGCTACTGTAACTGAATCCATGCAGCTGCTGGTGGTTATCATCTTCTCTTTCCTTCTACCTTTCCCAAAATTAAAATCTTCTTCAGAGAACCAGCTCTTTGCGTATTACATCCAAAGTAATTTGCGTCTGCTTATTTATGCCTTCACTGAGAACTCTGAGTTGAACTGTACTTTTATCCATTTGTTTGTTTGCTGGTTTGTTTTATGGCTGTCCATAGCATTCCCAGAAGCTTAAGAAACTTTTTCTCAATAAACTAGCTTTTCTTCTGAATTAGTTCTAGCAAATGTTGTTATTGGCGTATCTTGTTTTAAACAAGTAAGTCATAGATTGTCAGGACGTTTAATGTGAAATGAAATGCCCTTGTTTTGTCCCCATGGTCAGAACAAATCTTTAGAGTGTATTTTGAGCTTGAAACATTTTGTCTGTTTTTTAGACTTAATGTACATGGCTGCTATGTTGATTTGAAATGACTGCTGTAAATTGTCCTTTTAAAAATAAGAATAATCCCTGAACATCTATTTTGAGTTTAGAATGATTGCCCTCTCAAGCTATTATAATGAGTATTATTAGTATACATATTTATTGCCAAGCACATACATTTTGATAGTTCTCAGAGTCATTGGTAGATCTGAAAAAAGATGTTGGAACAGAATTAAATTCCTTCGCCTTCAATTTTACTTGACCACAGCATTAAAACTGATTTTTCTTTACATTCATTAATAATCAGCATCGCAAGGATCAGGACTACTGGATCCGAAGACTTATAGATCTAATATAGATTCAGTCATATTTTCATTTAGCAATCTACACAAGTCTGTTTTAGAAATAACTGTCTTTCATAAGCAAAACACAACTTTTTCTCTAAAATAAAAACAAAATAAAAACCACCATAACTCCATGGCAGAGACCAGAGGAGAAATTCCCGTAAACAGTGAGACTATAAAATAGGACAACACAAGTTAAAGCAGCTTTGAAAGAAATGCATATGAGCGAATTATCTTTGTTGTATCAATTCTAAGCACATCTAAGTTAAATCCAGAGACGATTTTGAGGATTATGGTGATACCCATATTGATTTTGCTTATAACTTGGGCAGCTACTGTATATATATGCACAAATTGCAAAGCAAACTGCTTTTGTTTTAATGAAGGTAATTGATCTCATTGCAGTTCACATCTGTTCTTCATGTATTCATGCCTAAATTAATCCTGTTCTTTTTCTAGAGAATCTGATATATGCACATTTTCACATGCATACAAACAAGTGCATCTGTGCACACACATTCACATATGTATGAATCAATGAAATAATTAATTATCTTTGATATAGATTTTCTCAAGTACATATTTTATACGCATTCCAGAAGTATATCCATTGCTTGCATGTTCAATATCTGATTAATGGATAAATATAAAGAAACAGAAATTGGATTTGGATCTCCTTAGAAGAGTTTAATTTTTAATGGTTTATACTGATAATAGTAAAGGGTGTGGGTGAGAAAATTCAAGTCAGTTTTGACTCATGTTGACTGTTTGCACAAATCTCTGCACTTTCTTGGCAATATTTTCAAAACTGCTATGCTATGGCATTGCCTTCTTTCTAGATGTGAAAAACAATGACTGTCACATAGCTGGTTTTATGCCTAAGGCAGAACTTGTATCCCAGTTTCTAGACTGATGCTTTAAACTATTACACCAAACTGGCTGACAATCATAAAAGTACTTCCAAAATAATCGGAAAACAAGATATTTAGAGAAGAGTTCAGTGAATCATTGGCCAGTACTGATAATTCAAAACAAGTAACATATTTCATGTGTTGTTGTTGTTGTTGTTGTTGTTGTTGTTGTTTATATAAAATAGAAATAGAAATAAAGATAAGAATATAAGGAAGAAAAAAGGGGATAAATGTGAGGTAAAAGGAAAAGAAATAGAAATCAGTGCCATCCATCTTTTTTCAGTGCAATGAAAAGTAGAAGCTTATTTTTGCATAATTAATAAATGCTAGCCATTTCTGTAACTGCAAATTTAAACTGATCATCAAAATGCGAAGTCATGTATGCACAACCCCCACATGTGCTCCCCACCCTGTACATGCATGTTGACTGTTTGCACAAATCTCTGCACTTTCTTGGCCACCCTGTACATGCATGCCCTGCCCCCCACGTGCACTCCAACCCTCATGATTGCACAGCAGAGATCCAAAGACCAGTTTGTCAGTGGCGGAGCTGATCTGGGGGTGACAGCTCTCATGTCCACAGAGAAGGGGCTGCATGCCACCTGTGCCACATGTGTGTCATAGATTCACCATCACGGCTCTATATACTACTAAAATTCTTAGACACAAATTTCCCACAAGCAAAGTCAATAGGGAAGCCAGAAGAAAGTCACAAATCACTCCTGCTCTGACTGCTTTTTTGCCTGCCTATGGTCATTCTGCTTTTTTTTTTTTAGATAAGGAAATATCTCTGAAAAACAGGTCATGGATTGTCTAGTTACTATTAAAATTAGAGGTCAGCCAAGTGTGGAGAATATTATCCAAGCCTCTTTTTATTTTCAATGGCATAATAGCTAGCAACCATAGCTACAATTGCTATTTAAAAACAAAGGTTTTACAGTATGTGCAAAATATCCTCAGTTGGACTTACTTTCCAGGACATTAACTGTCTTCTGAAAGACAAATCCAATTTGATGTGTCCTCTGAGTCTTGTTATTTCTGATCCAGTGTAACCCTAATTGCAGATATCCATTCACAAGGACCATGCTGTCTTTCCTAATCTTAATGCAAAAGAGAAATAGTGTTTGGAAAAGAAAGCACATTGTTAATTACTTTTCCCTATAGTTTCAGCATGAAGAATGCATATGCCTAGGTTAAAATGGTTAACCCTGACTGAACAGAAAATATTCATTTACTGATGAATGCCATTATCAGTCTCAGGAGTTCCTTCAATAATAGAAATTGGGAGGATTTAACTTGGTATTTCTGCTCTTACTTTACTAGCCAAAATCATGAAAACTCGAAAGTATAGTCCTTCTCAAAGAGCTCTACAATCTGAAATTCCACAATATTTATATTTGTTAGACACACAATTATGTAAAGTGCCAGGTACTATCACTGAAAATTTGGAGGTGATATATTGTCAGCATTCCAATGATACCATCAGTACTATTCTATTTTCATCTGAAAAAATGATGCCACTTTCACTTGGGTCAGAAATACTGATGGTCCCAATAATGCCAACTAAACAAATTCATTCTAAGATAAAGTGAAGCTGAAGGATGTACTTTAATTTCTGGACCACTTTTATTTTTAATGAGACTGCATACTGTTTGTGATTGGTTATTTTTATTTGAGGGGATTTATGGCAAGATTCTTGGATATTCAGCAGCAATAACCAATTATTTTTTTCTGAATTTTTTTAAAATGTTATTCTGAGGTTAAAAGAGATCTAGGGTCATAGTGTTTGTTCTACCTCTACCATCAACAACAATAAAATAATTGAGAATTTTGAATGGTAGCTCATTTAACAAGTGTGGTGTTCTATCTTATCAGAAGAGGAATAAGAAAATATTTTAATTTAAAAGATTTTTTTATTAGTCTTGCTAAAGTGCTGGGTAAGACTAGCTGAGACTGCATTTGTTTGGAAATATAATCACATTATTTTTAGCTTGAAATAAAGGCAAAAAATCTGGCAAATTGTGTAACTATTTTTTTTTAAAAAAACATCTGATGCCTTGTCATTGATTTTTGAACATGTTGCCTGGTGCATTTACTTGAATTATACCGAGTTAAAAGTTGGCATAGTAATTATTCCATTGGATGTGTTCAAGAAATGGCCAGAAAAGGAGCAAAGATGCTTGATAAGATTGCAGGACCAGATTGTACTGGTTTGTATACTTACTTAGAAGTAAATATCATCAAATATCAGAAGTAAATACCAGTAATTTTAAAAAAATACTACTGGTTCTGTGGGTGTGGCTAGATGGGGGCATGTGACTGTGTGGGTGTGGCCAATTTGACATCACTCATGCACGCTCAGTCACATGACCCCCCCCCAAGCCACACCCACCAAAACAGTGGCACAAATTTTGGGGGCTCTAACAGAGGGAAGGAGGGGAAGAGAGGGGAAGACTCCAAAAAAATATACCACCAGAGGACTTAGGGTATGGAAAAGCCATACGTTTCCTAGAAGGAATTGAAACATTCAACTTTGCAGCCCAGAGGCTACGCCTGTGTTTATAAACCCAGCGGACAAGTAGTGGGGGGAGAGAACAATGGGAAAGAAAGGGTGGGAGATAGGAAAAAAATGCAGGCAAAATCGCTGGACTTTGCAAGAAGGAGGGAGGAAAGTTCACCCAATCCTGGCTTGGGACAAGGGGGGAGGAAGCACCTCCTGCAATCTTGAGGGGGGCTGTGGGAAATCGCAGAGCCCAGATTTCATATGCATGCTTTTGTCCTGTAGTTGTGGTAAATTCCTCCTTTTGTGTTCCATTTTTGTGCCTTTGGGTGGAGCAGAGGAGCCGCTCAGCTTCATTAGATTCCTGCAACGGGTAAATTGAGTGGTGACAGGAGGCGAGGCAAGGTGAGCATCAGAGCCGGCCGGTTCAGGGGCATGGCCAGCCAGCCATTACTACCGGTTCTGCGACCCAGGCCCAATTACCATTACCAGTTCACCCTAACTGGTGCGAACTGGGAGAAACCCACCTCTGCATTGAATGTACTTATTTAGTTTTCAAATTTATATGGCTGCCCATCTCATACAAGGTGACTTTGGGTGATGTACAATATAATCAACAATTAAAACATATCACAAACTTAGCAACTTAGACATAAATAAGAACAAGATTGTGAGAGGATTAAAAATTAGAATGCTATACATGGCGGGCTCTATTATGCCAGAGTTTCTCCGGGTCTATTGATTTAAAAAAAACATTCTGAGTGTATTCTGGAAAACTGTAAGGCTGTAACAAATGATATCCCAAAGCACAGTGCCACAGCAGAAAAGGGTTGTTTCTTAGGTCCAAAATATAGGGAACTCCTTATCAACATGCCTCTTCTGCTGGACCTGCTGGGACAGCTAGACGTAATTGTGGAGAAATAACCTAGTGCTATCTCTCAGATAACCTAGCCCTATGCCTTGTAGAGCTTTAAAGGTCAAACCCAGCACCTTGAATTGGACCCATCTGTACAAACAACTGTAACCAATGCAGCTCATAGAACTTCTAGGGGCAAGCATAACTTCCCATACAGCTGCATTTCACACCAACTAAAGCTTCCAGAAATACAGCTGTTGCAGCAGAGCTACAAATATCAATTCAGAATTATCATGGTGTTAATTCTCAAAGGTCCTACAGTTGAATTTCATCCTAACGGCCATTCAGAAAGATGCCAAGGAAAGTGTCAAGTATGCTCTTGAATGGAATAGAGGGAGGGAGATTGCTAAACAAGGCAGAACCCACCATTCTCTTTACTTTAAATATATGGAGGACTTACTACATCCCCACATGAGACAAGGACACAAAATGAGTTCATTACACATGGAGGGTGAAATCTTAAAGGTTCCTAGAAGCTGAAATTTTAAAGAGGAAGGGACAATACTGTTATCATATGACACAAAATCTTATTCATGTTTATTTGATAACTTATATTAATACCATGTATTTACATTTTTAAAAAATAATTCCAGAGAAAGAAATTTAAGTGCAGTATATGATTCACTGAATACCTGATACCTGACTTTGACAAATTAATTTAACATCTTAATTATGTCTCCTTTCTTTTTGCCTTATTTCAAATGCTACACTTCATTCCTGTGGCATATTGTGTAATGATTCTGGTAGTGCAGCGATAATATTAATTCCATTAAGTCCTTACAGAAATGCAAACATTGCTTTCCTTATATAGGACAGGAAATTAAGGTGAGATGAATTTAAAGCAGTTGTATTCAATGTATTTACAAATTATTTGGAGAGCTCAAGGGTTTTACACACACACACAAACCCATGATTAGAAAATTCCCAAAGATTTGAATGTTAGGGCAATGAGATTCTCTCCAATGACATAGGATGTTGTATGTATAATAGAAAATGGATGAAGTGCATATAGCTAATGAGCTACAACCATATCTGAATATAAATACATTAGGAAGGACAAATAAAGGTAAACTGAAAACAGTATCACATATGATGGCAAATAGTGCATGAAAAGTAATTTATCTTTTGACTATAGTTTGACTCATTGCAACTTCGTGGACACAGCCATGCAAGTAGTCAACTGCTGGGATTATTTCTCCTTCCCAAACTCATTTGTGCTGTACCATCCATTTACTAACAAAACCCAATCCTGCTTAGCATTCAAGACTTTACAGCTATCTCAAAAATGGTATATCTTAAATAGAGTAACAACTTGCCTCCAGAAGTTGTGGGTGCTCCAACACTGAACTAGAAGACCTGCAAGGTCCCTTCCAACTCTGTTATTCTGTAAGAATATTTATGTAAGAAATATGCTATTTCATGCATGCAATTCAATATTAATTATATTGCCTCCTTAGACAAAATAGTTAATTGACAGTATTATCAAATAATCTAATAAGGAAAAGATTTCCTTCAGAAAATGGAAAACTTGCCAAAATGTGTAAAATAAAAAGAGCTAACTTTTGCATAAGAGCATGAAAAATGTTTTCATTTTTAATATTAATATAACAATCTTTTTTTTAAAAAAAAGTAGATTGAAAAATGGTTGAATTGTTCGATAATAGCCAGAATCAAAGGAAAATTGGAAATTAAACAGTAACTTAATACGCAGATCCACTTTATGGCAGGCAATATTTATGCTTGCATTAATCTTTTCAGGATATGAATCTGAATAGTTGAGACCTACAGTAGTGTCACAGGTAATTCTTCTTAATTCAGTTGAAAAATAAATAAATATGGGGAAAAAGTTGAGACCTCATATTATCCACCCAAGAATTGTAAAAGGATGTAAATGCAAATGTAAAATACTGATCTTATAAAAATCATAGAACATATGCTGCAGATAAGCTTCTGTGCCAGACAATTGGAAAATATTGGAAGAAATACAAAGAAACTTCAGAAAAGTAAAGGCTAGGCTAGTTAATTTAAGATCTGTTTTTCATATATTGGAGGAAAGGATAATGAAAGTTAAAATTGTGATGTATATAAATCAATGCATCTTGTGTAGTAAAATTAACATGGATTCTACAGTGACAATCATTATATTATACATTTTTAGAGTTTGCTAAAAGTAAAAAAAAAAAAATTAGGATAGCTGTGATCTTGGTTCTTATCAAGACCTTTATCTAAAAAAAGGCAAGATGAGTAAAATAAGATATCTAGTGAAACAAAACATAGTTTTGCTGGGGGGGCTGAGTGAGCAAAAATGGTGTCCATGTTTGCTGATAATATCAATATCAAATTACTTGAGATTGTTAAACAAAAACGAAACTCAAAGTTCTCTCTCCAAATCTGTGAAATGAGATCCAGCATAGGAAAAAGCATCTACCTTTAAACAACACATATATACATAAAGACAAACAGAGAAAATAATCCTCAGAACATAACTTTTGTATATTTTATGTATTTATATATTGTATATTTTCATATTTAGATTGAATAGTGCTACAATAGTGAAAAATATTGTGCAGTTTCAATAGTATAAATGGTATTTAATCTTTCCTTTTTTATTGTCTACTTATTTCACTTGCACTTCATTGTGGCAAATTAATCTTTCAACAAAATCTTTTTTTAAAAAAAAACCTGACCTTTGTTTCAATGTATGAACTTCTATTTGGGCATTAAGCACATGGCATAACAACATAAAGATTACCCTGAATCTTGAAATGTTAGATCATGAACCATTGTCATTTGTGATTTTCCACATATGAGAAGGTCAGTTGTTGGCAGAATGCTACTTTGAATTGCTTGCATGAAAATATATTCCAAAAAGAGTCTTGGACAGTAGACTATACAGCTGTGAGGGTTTAGTTTAGAAGATTAAAGTAGCTGTGCTCAAACATTCAGAGTTAAAAGAGTAACTTCCCAGGTTCCAGATGGCTACAATCGTCACATAAAATTTGCTGAAAATTGTTAATGGAGGTAATTGCAGGGCCCATACAGAGACTCAGGAAGATGGGAAAAGGGGCCTCCCAGAAGTTCCAGAAGGCTAGAAATGGGCCTGTTTCCAACCTCTGGAGGACCTCCGGAGCTTTCTCCCTTCCAGAGGCTCGAGGAAAGTCTCCAGAACCTGGGGAAGGTGAAAAGCCCCCCCCCCCATGGTGCAGGAGGTTGACTAGGCCATGCCCACTATGGCCATGCCCATCCACCAACCAGACAGAGAATCTGTTGCTAAAATGTTTGAAGCCCACACCTGCAAAGTACTGTTCTTGCTACAACAGGTGACATGTCTTTGCTTCCAAACAGTGATACTGGTTAGGCAAATTGATCAATAAGAGAACCTGGCTGGCTGAATGGCTAAAGGCTCTTGCCTGATATGCAATACAGCCCCAGTTCGAATCCCAGTAAGGGCATGGCTAGCTGATGAGAGCTAAAAAGCTAGAAATAGATCTATACTAGTCTCCCTGATTTATTTATTGATCAGCTCATAAAACTAACACACATATTTAAAAAATCACACAACGGAACTCATGGCTTTCTATCTAGATGGTCTCTGGTGATGAGCCGAAAGGCAGAAAAGGAAACAGTATGTCTCCTCCCTTAATTGGGGCCCTAACAGGGTGTTGTGGAACAATTATAGATACTAATCCTCCTGTCTCAGCTGATGCAATAAGAGAACCTGGCTGGCTGAATGGCTAAAGGCTCTTGCCTGATATGCAATACAGCCCCGGTTTGAATCCCAGTAAGGTTATGGCTAGCTGATGAGAGCTAAAAAGCTCGAAGTAGATCTATACTAGTCTCCCTGATTATAAAAACAGTACACAATGGAACTCATAGCTTTCTGTCTAGATGGTCTCTGGTGATGAGCCGAAAGGCAGAAAAGGAAAGCAGTATGCTTCCTCCCTTAATTGGGGCTTAATTGGGGTGTTGTGATACAACCATATACTTATCCTCCTGTTTCAGCTGATCAGGAAGAGAACCTGGTGGTTTAGTGGCTAAGGCTTCTGCCTAACATATAATACAGCCCTGGTTCAAATCCTAGTAAGGGTATGGCTAGCTGATGAGAGCTAAAAAGCTCAAAATAGTTCTATCCTAGTCTCCCTGATTTATTTACTGATCAGCTCAAAAACCTCACACACACACACACACACACACACACACACACACACACACACTGGTATTGCTGTCTCCGGGTATTTTCCCATGTATATAGCATGAAATTGTTATTGCAACGTTTCGGCAAGATCTCACTTGCCATCCTCAGGCTTTGGTCTGCGATTACGAAGGTGCCGCCCTTCCTTAAATTTTGGTGGGAGGGGTGGTGGAGTGCTGACTGCTGTTGTGAGTGAATTGATTGGCTATGCAGCTGTATCATGATTGGTAGATTGATGCTGATTGGTCTTATTTGTATTTTTCTCCTTATTTTGAATTTCACCTGCTTGGGTGGAGGGTAGGGCTCGTCTGTTGGTCAGTGCTGGTTTCCAGATGTCTGGTAGGCAGGAGGTGTCGTCACGTTTGTTCATATTGTTAGGTTGCTTCTCTATTTCGATAGCTTCTCTGATTATTCTCCTGTTCAGCTGTTCAGCCCTGGAGATCATTTTAGTTCCTTGAAAGTCAATGTCATGTCCTGTAGTTTTGAAATGTTGATACACATATTAATATTTTCATTTAAATGTTGTTTAAAAGCTTTTTTTCCCCTCACAAGCTGCACATATTTAAATGCATATTTTCATACATACAAATACATACACACAAATGTGAAGAAGCTTAGTGTAATGATTAACCTGCAAGACTTGGACTTTGAGGGACCCAGTTCTAGTCTTCTCTTCAGTGTGGAAACCAGTCAGTCACTCTTTTTACAGTCCTGCAGTGAATGGATTCAGACTGTCAGTATTAACAAATACAAAGAGAGGCAGAGAGGAAATCACTCAAAATTGTCTGGAAAGTGTGAAAGCCATGGGAAAATAAGCTCAGCTCTGCTCATTAGTGCAGGAATTGTGGGACAGGCTAGTTCAACTCCAACAAAACTGTATTTTTCAGGAGTCCCTAAAGGCAGATTCTTCTTTTTAAACTCCCAGCTGCACTGCTAACGAAAGGTGCTGGTTGAGTTTGTGGAAAGCCATTATATCCAGCTGATAGATGAAAACCAGCTGTACAGAATATGTTTGCTTTAGATATTTTTACTATATTAATATACTATATTTTCCCCAGGAGCTTCAAGTTGGTTTACAAAGTGAATCCTCCTTCATTTTTATCTCCAGGGCAACCATAAGAAGCAAGTTGGACAAAGACAATGAATGCTTACTGTGTATATTGCAATGTTATTTTCCACAAGAAAAGCTTGAGGAAGTGACTCGCTGTATATGTGAAATTGAATAGAACAGACATTTCTGAAGCTTCTCAACATTTGGCTATATATTTGGATGGATGGATGGATGGATGGATGGATGGATGGATGGATGGATGGATGGCAACAAGGAAGGAAGGACTATATTTTTTTTCCCTCAAAAGACTATTTTAAGATAGACATTTACCCGAATAATAAACTTGATTCCATTCATTTTTTATATATTTTTAAATTTCTGAAAGAATCCCAAACTAATTTAATTATATTTCTAAATTGTGTGTTATATTTCTAAAGTGTGTGACTTTTGCATCTGAACAGGAGTAATCATATTTAATTTGGCACTGAAAAATGATTCACAATCTCATTTTCAAATTGTTGAGAAAGCAAAACAAGCACACACACAAAAGAGTGGGTGATATTTTGCCCCATCGTACTTGAATTAAATAAATTCTATTTAGGATTAATTTGACTTTTCTATGGTTGTTTTCTAGTTATTTCAGACTTTATTGCAACCTACAAATAGCTACAAGTATGCAAACTGAAATGAAATGTCAGCAATTCATTGACCTTTGCCAAACTGCATGTTTACTATAAGGAAAGCTAGGTGTGTCAAGCATATGATATGGTCTATTCCCATGATGGTGAACCTTTGGCATTCATGCCACAGCTGGCACAGGGAGCCATTTTTGGTGACATACAGCTGTCAGCTCTGGCGCACATATGCACACCAGCCAGCTGATTTTTTGGAGGGCCAGGGCAGGCCGTTTTCACCCTCCTCAGGCTTCAGGAAGCCTCCGCAGTCTGAGGAGGGAGAAAAACAGCCCCAAGGGGCCAACCAAAAGTTCACCATCACTGGTCTATTCCTATAGATTCTATAATATAAAGCTTCTTTGAGAATAGTTCTATATGCACAGAGGACATATATGATTGCTTGGGAGTGACAATAACTGTGATTGAAACCAGGAGTGCAGGTATTCAGGATAGAATATTTGTATTACTTGAATATATGTGCTGAAGTCCAGAAGTGACCATGTTACTCTATTGCAAAAATAAGGTATTCTCAAACTCTTATAGGCTATACAGTTCAGTGGAAATGAAAGTGTCTTCAACCAGGAGAATAATATGAGAATAAATTTCAGTTTCAAGAAACTATGTCTCCTACCTGAAATCTTTTATGAGATCACTTTTGATTGTGATGACTGTTAGCAATTTGTTTTTCAGTTAAGTCTAAAGTTAATAACTTTATCAATTCCCTGTATGCCAAATATCTATCACCAGCATCAAGCCATTAAACTGTTTAATCTCTGTGGTTCAAATTCATGATGAACACTCCTATAAAATTGTCAAAGCCAGATATCTTTCATCTTCTGTATCTTTTGATGGTGACCATATATTCTTATTTCTCAACTTTTAGCACATTCATGATTTTTTTTTGCCCATTCTGTCTTTTGACTGACATCTGTAGAACTAAATCGGGGTTGAATAGAGTAAAATGTGAGTTTGAAAGGTGAAAGTACTACAAGATGTTCCCTCTGTTTCCACTATGTTCATAAGGCAATTGATGTGCATAGAAAGCTTCTTATTTCTTGCCACTGAGGTTAGATTGAGTAGAACTGAGAACAGGTACTGAGGACAGTTGTTTGAATAGGAAATAAAGGCTGAGGAGGTTACAGAGAACTGACAGAAAGAAAATCACTGCAGAAAAGACAGTGCAGAAGGAGTAAAAGCAACCTTTGGTTGCCAAAGAACAAACATGTTGTAGTAGTACTAATAGCTTCACAATAGAAGGAAACTTCACAGCAGTGGTAGCTTCACAACAGAAGGTTTCTTCCTCTCTGATGTGTGAAATTGTGTGCCATCAACCAACTTTTGACTTGGAAGAAATTATCTTGGCATGAAATGTGCTTCCCCCATTACTGATTGTCATCCAGCCTCTATTGCATCTGTTCTGACTCACTGTTGAATGATGTTGTTGTGCAACACATGACAGGCAAAGTGGTGCATTGATTCTTCTGGGTCTGCTGCTTTCCATCTTCTGCACATTGCCAACCACTGGGAGAAAACTCCACCAATCATAGTGCTGCCATGGGAATGGGCCAGGTGTGACTGCCACTTTCTATTCATCATCTCTACGTTTCCTCCTATGCTTCTCACTTACACACCAATCTGTCATAGCCCAAACTGAATAATCTTAAAAGAAATGAAACAAGAAAAAGCAAGCACACAAAGAATAAACCACAATGGAGTCATGAGAGCTGAACCACAATCAATACTTTTTCCCTTTCCTTTCTTTGTATACTCAATGAATGCCAGCTTCCAGATACCTTTGGAGTTGATGGAGCAGAATGGGAAGGTAGTTCAGCTTTGCACTCAACTGGAAAGGCCCATAGAATTAAACAACTTGTGGTTTTTTTGAATGAGTGATCTTGTCCTTTTGTGCAGTTCTAACTGACTGCCCAGATATGTTCCTCTGTCCAGCTCTTTAGGGAGCCCCAGCAGTTGATAGTAGATAAAACTGTTCAGGTACTAGAGAGAAAAGTTTGTGTTGTACTGAGAATTAAAGGGATATAGCAGCATCAATGACATTATTAAGAAGACATCTAACAATGCTAACCAACAGCAATGCTACAATACAGCCCAGATTACCAACAATAGGATAGAGCCCAGGCATTGATTGAAATTTTTCTGTGAAATTCTAGGTCACTGGCAGAGTAACATAAAAATACAAACTTTGAAGATATTCTTAGAATTCCTATCACTATTAGGAAATGTGCAAAGTGGCATGGGTTCTGGGTTTTTTTAAAAACTTTTTCGTTTTTTTTTTCTTCTTCTAGAAATTGTAATATTTGATTGCATGCATACACATTGATCAATTGTCAGGAAGTTGGAAAAACCTGAGTTCTACTTCTAACTTTCTATGTTAGAAAAAAAATAATGTTCATCTATAACAGGGCTGCCAAACTCCTGGCACACAGGCCGGATGTGTCATGCACTGGCTGTACCCGGTTTAGCAAAGGGAAAAAAAGTCCTGATACATCATGAGACACCGCTGCAATGTGAGTTTGACATCTCGGATGTATCATTTACTCTACAATTACATGCATATTTTTTCTATTGGCTGTTCTCATGTATCTCATATAGTGAAAATCTACAGTGAAGCCTTTAAAAAATGTGCACTTCTTCTAAGCAAGAAGATGGACCTTCTGTTACCTTTTATGCATTATCAGTAATTGCCAGAATCTTGAACTGAGCCAAGAAATAAACTCGGATTGAGTACAATTGCTGAAAGGCAAGTGCAATGTGGCTTGTAAAGCACTACAACAGGGTGACTGTGAGTTCTTTAACAGCTGGATGTGCTTTTATCATTAAGAAGGGCAATTCCATCCCAGAAACAGAGACAGTAGATGCTTTTATTATTCTTTTATTGTATCAACTGTTGGAGCAAGTAGAAACATTTTGTACAGAAGTGTCAGTTTCTCCCAGCTTCTTTCTCAGGGCTTTTCGTTAATAACTACATGTTTTATTACTAAGCTTCCAATTTCCCCACCCCTTTCTCCCTCTTCCTCACCTTTCAGTTTCTCATGGAGAGATAGGAAGGGAATTGGTTGAATTATTGACAAATGTGTGTGGTATGTCTCACCTTATTGATCTTACCAGTCAACTTCCTGCATAGTTCTTGTGTGATGCACCACAAAGACAGCATTCTCACTCTTTTCCCATCTGCCATGGTTTTTCTGTACAGTTCATTCTTCTATCTGAGGTTTCACTACTGTTATGTCAGGTTAAACATTCCATTGATTTCTTTGCTATCATGTTCATCCTGGGGCTAGGAAATTTGACCACACAAATGAATTTTCTCACACATTTACTATGATGTGTCTCTTCAGCCAAAACCTCTAAAATAGTATCTTCAACATCATGTTGCACAGTACTTGCTAAAATGTGATTGCATAGCTCTCTATTCCTATCTTTTCTTTTTCTCTTTCCTGTTCACAGGTCACAGACCAACAATATGGCTCCCAGTGAATAAGGTGGTGGGTTTCCCCCAGAGTTTTAGTTCTTAACATCCATATAGGTTTGGACCCATGGGAATGTTGCCTATATCTGTTCCACAACAATTTTGGCATAAGGGGCCAGGTTATAGCTCATCAGCCCTTGGGGCAGTGTAGCTGCACCACACAAAGCCACTCATACCAGTGCCAGAGCAGGCAAGCCAGGACACTAAAACCACATGCACATATCAGACATCAGGTGGTTTATACATCGACCACCAACTGGAGTTTAAAAATATTTGTCAAGGGCAGTTCCACATGTAATAATGTAATCCTGAATAGGATTAATCTATATGATATTATGCCCAATCCCTTATTCCTTAAAACAGATCATGTATGATAGAAGATTAGGCCATTCCTTTAATGTGGTGTTGTCGATGTGTGATATGTTTTCAAAAGATAACAATAGAAATAGCACTTACACTTATATAGTGCTTCATAGTGCTTTACAGCATTCCAACCTTTGAAACTTTAAGTCTGTAGGACTTCAGTTCCCAGAATTCTCCAGCCAGCTCTGCAGAGCTGGCTGGAGAATTCTGGGAGCTGAAGTCATTCAGACTTAAAGTTGCAAAGGTTGGAGACCCCTGCTCTAAGTGGTTCACAGGCCTAATTCCCCCAACAATCCAGATCCTTTTTTTCCCTGACCTCGGAAGAATGGAAGGCTGAGTCAACTTTGAACCAGTCAGAATTGAACTTCTGGCTGTGGCCGGAGTTAGCCTGCAATACTGTATTCTAACCATAGTGCCATTATGACTCCTATCCACATATAAATGATCCTAATAAGGACCATTTATGTATGGATAATATATATAAGTGTGCATTTGTACTGATAGATAAATAAATAAAGGGATACTATGATAGATCTATTTCGAGCTATTTAGCTCTCATCAGATAGCCATACCCTTACTGGGATTCGAATTCAGGCTATTTACATGCCAGGCAGCTGCCTTAAGTCAAGTCAAGTCAAGTCAAGTTGAATTTGTAGACCGCTCCCTCTCCCCAAAGGGACTTGGGGCGGTGCACAGGAAATTAAAAAGCATACAAACATAGAAACATTATAAATATATAAAATCGAATTAAACCAACTATATCCCTGCACTAAAAACCTAAAATCCTTAAAAACTAAACCCCTTAAAAACCCAATTAAAACAATTTAAATATTCAGACTAAAGGCTGGAGAGGTAGATTAGGCCAGGCCGGCCTGCTGGAAGAAATGGGTCTTAAGCTTTTGGCGGAAGGAGCAGAGGTCCAAGGTTGTTCTGAGCTCGGGGGGTTGTTCCAGAGAGTTGGGTCCACCACAGAGAAGGCTCTTCCCCTGGGCGTCGCCCACTGGCATTGCCTGGTGGACGGCACCCGGAGAAGTCCCTCTCTGTGGGAGCGAATCGGTTGAAGGGGTGTGTGGGGTAGGATGCGATCTCGCAGATGACTAGGTCCCGTGCTACGGAGCACTTTAAAGATGGTAATCAACACCTTGAAGCATTAACCATTAGGCCATGAGTTCTACTGCGCTGCCCTGGGTCCATGAGTCCTGTACGCCGCCCTGGGTCCTTTTTTAGGAGAAGGGCGGGGTATAAATTTAATAAAATAAAAATAAATAAATAAATAAATACTCCCTTATCAGCTGAGCCAGGGAAATAAGTCAATGTTTATGTCAGAGCACCTGGTATGCCCAAATATGGGAGGAAGAGAGCTTACTGCTACCCATTTTGCCTTCCAGCTCCAACTAGAAGCCTTCCAGGCAGGCTATCTGATGAGAGCTAAATAGCTCAAAATAGATCTATCATAGTCTCCCTTTATTTATTTATCTATCAGTACAAATGCACACAAAATGGTTTCCTGCCTGGAAGGCTCCTAGGTTGGAGCTGAAAGGCAAAATGGGTAGCAGTAAGCTCCCTTCCTCCCATATTTGGGCATACCAGGTGCTCTGACATAAACAAGTGTGTATATACAGGTATACAGTATACGACTGTATGTTTGTGCATATATGTGTGTGTATATCAGTGTGTGTGTTTGTGTTCTTTTGACAAAAATACTACTATTCTCATTAATCACACTTATAATTATATGACTTATGACCGCAGTTAGAATCAGAGCTCCTGTTGTCAATCACATCTGATTTTACAACCTTTATTATTGTGGACATTAAATGTATCATGTGCTTGTTAAGCAAATCTACCTCCTGCCATTGACACTGCTTATTGGAAGCCATCTAAAAAGGACACAAATAGTAATCCAGAATACTGCAACACATGCTAGTTACCAGATGCCTGGATTTTGGTCACATAATTGTGGGAACACTGTGATGTCCACAAATGTGTGGACTGGTCATAGGTCACTTTTTTCGGCATCATACTTCAAATGGTTGCTAAGTTGAGAACTACATATAATAGTGAAAAAACTGTTTTCCACCAAGGTCATTTAAAATAATCGTTTTAGATTTGTTCCAACATAAAATGACATAATACCAGGGGTTCTAGATATTCCTTTCATTAGTTTGAAGGTTCTCTTCAAAAAGGTAACATGCTAACATTATTTTTCTTTTCTTTTCACAGTGTGGTCATAATCACATTTTCTTTAAAAAATAACAGTAGAGCAAATTTACAAGGTAAAACTACATTGTTTAAATATGATAATTTTATTACAGCTAACTATTTTATTTTCAGCAACAAAATATACATTTCAAATCACGTATCTCAGTGAAAGAATTTCATGGGTCTTGAACAGGAAAATTTTATGTTGGATAATGCTGGCTTTCTAACTCCAGGAAAAGTGGGTAATGTTAGTTTTCTGCTACGGAATGTATGCATCCTACAAACTCTTAATATGGTACTTTAAAGAATAGATGATCTCCTAATGTTTAATTTATGAATATTTTCATAAACATGGTATTCATGTACCAAATTAAGAGGGCTATGATCAACTTTGAATCTGTGCACATTCTGTAAGCATTGCAGTTGTCAGACCTTTTGGTAATAATTAGTATTTAAGGGATGGAATTTTAGGGTTATTACATCAAATAATATGTAGAACATGTGTATTGTTGCAGGGTGTCTGAATTGGTCATCAGGACCAGAGATTTAGTCTTCTGACTTTTCAGACTCCTGCTAGAACCCATCCTCAGGGAACTCTCTTTCACCAGGATGTTAATGTCCACTCTCCAGGATGTGCTCCAGCACAAGTCTGAAAACTCAGAAAACTAAACCTCTGGTCCCAATGACCAACCCAGATTGAATCCTGCAACATTATGTTGTGGACCACCAGTGGCCAGTGGATTTGGTGACAAACTCAGATAGTGAGGAGGTTGGAGAGGAACATGAGCCAGTCCTGGAGTCTGGGGAAGGCTCTGATGAGTCAGAGGAAGAGATGGGGCCAGGGCCGTCCAACAGCTATCAGCTGCCTTCGGAGTCAGATATCAGGGGGGCAGAAGAACAGCTAGAGCCTGTTCGCAATGTGCACATGTGCAGAATTTTCAGCAGAAGACAACAGTTAATGAACAAGGCCAACTCGGGAGTAAAGGCACGGGTGGACAGTGAATGGCCCCTCTCATGGGGACTAAAAAGGAGCAAAAGGGGAGGGTAGTTTGCAAGAGATAATTATTTCAGTTCGTTAGGGTGGTGTTTGGAAGATATTGGCCTGGCAATTTTCCAAGCCTGATAAAGGTATGTAGTTGTGAAATCTCATGAAAGACTGTTTGCTAGGACTTTGATGGAGAGGAATTCCCTTTAACCTAAATAAAAGGGGTTTTATCGGGATGAGGAGTCTGCTTCATGATCTTGGGAAGCCTACGTCAGAATACATTATCTTGGGATAGATATATTTGCTTTCATTCACATTTGTATTGTATTTAAGAAAGCCAGTTTGGTGTAGTGGTTCAGGCTACAAATAGGAAACTATAAATTATAATGTCTCCTCAATCACAAACCCAGCTGGATGATCTTGAACCAATTGCTTTCTCACAATTCTAGAGAAGAGGTAACAGCAAACCACTTCTGAAAAACTTTATCAAGGAAACTACAGAGACTTATGCGGGGAATCACCAAAAACTGGACACAATTGAATGGAGGGGGGTGTCTATTCATATATATCCTGGTGTGTGAGTGTGTGTGTGTGTTTGTGTATGTTTTCATATATTATTTCCATTCAAGGACATTCATCAGTATCTTCATGATGGCATAATGATCAGAACAAACTATTACATGTCTCTTAGGAAGCAAGTACTGAAAGTTTTCCAAGTGGCTCTATGGTTGAATACTATCTGAAACAAAGTCAAAATAGCATTCATGTTTTCATAGGAGAAAAAAAAACTATAATTGGATTGGGAAGGAAGGAAGGAAACCTTACAGTTTAAAAAGTTAAGTGTAATTCTGTTGATCCAGCCTGTTTCTACAGACCTTAATTAAAAGTAGAAGGAAAAATTGCTAAATCTCTCCCCCCAAATGGAAAGTTAAGAAAATAAGAAGATACAAATAGTTCTGCTAGGTTAGGCCAAAAGTCTCTAGTCTATGTGTCATTTTTATTTAGTTTCCTGTTTGTATGTCTATCTGTTTATCCTATTTCTTATCCACCCATCTCCCTCAGAGAGGGGCTCTTGGTGGCATATAATGTAATCAATATACATATAGCATATTAAATTAACATTAAAATATTAAAAATCATTTTAGATTTTTTTAAAAAATATATAGTGTCAAAAAAGTAAAAAAATTCCAAGAGTAACATTTAGCAACAGTTGTATTAAGTATTGCTATGGAGGGAGTTCTCATGAACCAGCCTGTCCCACCATTCTGTGGTCATGTATTCCCACCACACAAGGCTGCCCACTCAAGTTTTGATCCCTTTGCAGAAGGCTAGGATTGTGGGGGCCCATTTCCCCACTGGTGGTCCCTAAGCTGTTCATGAGCAGAAGTAGATTTAGCTGTGGCATTGTTACCTGCAATAACAGGTAGAGGTAACTAATAACAGGTAGAGGTAACTAATAACTTGCAACAGATCTTTCCTCTCCAAGTTAATTAAAGGTATTTTAAAGCTAGTCATGTTAGTATTTATTATTAAGTCTTGCAGTAATGTAGTAATACATCCCAACTCTTGCTTTAGTCCCTTTGCAATTTGTTTGCAATTCAGTAACATCAACAAACATTCAATATATCTGGAAATGATTTACTTAAATGTTGGCATGAATTTCTTTGAGTCCTGTCCTCGAAACTTGAAACTTCCAACTTAAAGACTTTCAAATGCATGCACCCACCTCCATATCTGAAATCGCTGAACATGGTTTTAATCAGTCTGTTCCATCTTCAAAGTCATGGTGTCCACATTTGATACTAATTTTTATGCGACACAATACTGTACAAGTGAAGAAATATGAATAAAAAAGCAATTATATCCTGGCTCCATATTTTTTTTTAAAGAAAAGACAATGTGACATCAGAATCAATCCTCACCTTTATTGGATCTACAGAAAATACCTTGACTTAACAGAGCAAAAAAATATTTCATTAAGAAAACCGCAGCACTGATAATCAATTTGTATCATCATTTAGCATTAGGAAAATTAATATAGGAAGGCTCCATGACTCATACAATAGACTACATAAAGTTTTGGAACTGAGAGTAACCTTATAAAGACTTACCATCCCAAATAAATCTTCAGTTTGTTTTGGTATCTCAGTTAATAGAAAATTAAATAGAAAATTACATTGATGTCTCCCTCCCTCTCTCCCTCCCTTCCTCCCTCCTATGATAGTGCTGAATTCTTATAATGAAATCTTCAGCTAAATTGGAATCAACATTTTTACCGTTGCAATAGAGTTAAATATATTAAATCCACTTAGTCCTAAATTGATGTATTTAGAAAGGAAATATATATATTTAAAAGAAAGGTTGTGAATGTAATAAAATGAAACAAATTAAACCAAAAATCAAAACAAGATTTAGAGGCATTTATTTTATTTTATTTTAAGATTGAGATTCTTTTTAAATGAAATGTACTGGCATGCTTTTTTCTTGTTTTCATAGTAAATGTATAATTATAATTCCTTTTATAAAAATGAAATAACATTAATTAATTTATTGAAAAATTGAACTTTGCTTTTCAAGATAAATTTTGGCATGCAAAAGCTCTCCCCCTCCATGTGTTTTATTTTGAAATATAATGCGGAACTGACATTTAATGACATGGAATTATTTTCTCTATTGTTTCTCTGAAAAAAAGGCAGGCCAAGTCTCTTTATGGAAAAAAATATCTCACCGTATGCATTTCGTCGTTGGAATAGATTCATTAAAAAGTGAATGTGAAATTGCCATTAAATATGACGCACACAGCAGTCAGATCTGCCAAGGACTAGCTTAATTGAATTCAAGATGAATGGCAAGGTAAAAGAAAAGAATAACTTTTTTCAAGTAAAAAAAAAGTGGATGATTTTCTTTTTGTTCTACATTATGTATACAGTAAAAGTGCATGCTGGTTGCATCTCATCTTATCTAATATATCCCTCACTGTTCATACTGGCTAGAGAATTAGATCAGTAGCAGCAACTTAGTATGAGAGAGACAAAAGATCCAGATGAATAGTTTGGCATCCAGAAGGGGAATTTTATTCATGGATGTACAGCATTGCATATGGGTTTTCTGACTTTGATAGGTGTTAACTATCCTAAAACACTTTCTCACTACCTTAAATATGTCAATGGATGACCAAATGTTGAAGAACTTTTCTTTCCTCAACATTTGGTCAAGCTGTAAACTTGCAGTAATAAGCCTGCAGCAGACAAGTCATATTTAACCCCTAGCCTAGCTAAGATTTGTGAAGTTCTGTGACTTGCTAAATTCATGGGAATCTATCTTCCTAATTCATTCTATGCATGTGGAATGGAGATTACTACTTCAAATTCATGTGTGATTTTGTGCATAAGTTCATAACATTAAGGTAAGAGGAAAGAATTCTGCTCTAAATAGCAATAACACTTAGACTTATATACCGCTTCATAGTGCTTTACTCCCTAAGTGGTTCACAGAGTCAGCATATTGCCCCCAACAATCTAGGTCCTAATTTTACTGACCAGAGGGATATGAAAGCTGAGTCAATCTTGAGCCAGTTAGGATGAAACTACTGGCAGTTGGCAGAATTAGCCTGTAATACTGCATTCTAACCACTGAGCCACCATGGCTCTTTATAGCTTTAGCATTAAAACATAATAGTTTTAGCATTAAGACCAGTTGGATTAATCGGTGGCTGGCTTTCTTTCACTGGATGTATTTAAGCGGAGACCAGCCTGAGTTGCTTTTATTTTGATTGTATTAGTGAGTAAGTGGTTTGATTTGATAGCGTAAACTCAGAACTGAGAATAGAGATAACATTTATTTAGTTTTGCTTTGAACCTGAATATATTAATCTGAGTTTCTCAAACCAACTGATACACTGCCTAGTTCTTATTACCATATGTGGTGGACTTGCCCTGAGGCTAAAAGTTATTGGATTATAATCCACATATGGCTGGAGAAAATGACACACAAGCACATAGATTTTAAACCTGAACTTTTTTTACTTGGAATCACACCAGAAACATTTGATAAAAATCTGAAATATTTGATTGTGAATGTCTTAACAGCAGCTAGAATTGTATTTGCAAAAAACTGGAGAAATGAGAAATTACCTTCTCAAGAGGAAATTATCCGTAAAATTATGGATTGTGCAGAAATGAGTAAACTGACATTTGAAATTAAAGAACAAGAGGATGAACAATTTTATAAAGTATGGAAAATGTTTTACCAATGGTTAGACAAAAGAAATCAGGAGACATAATATTTAAAAGAATTGCTAGATATAGAAGTCAATTGTTATGATTGGTAGATAGTGTAATAAACTGAGATGTTATTCTAGAAAGATATTTTGTATATTAACTAGATTATTAATGATATACAGATATAACGGAAAATTTGGATAAACTCTAGGTCTTACATAGAGAAAATATCATGGGTGTTTATGTATTTTATAGTAGTAATATATTTTCTAAAGACAATTGAGAATAATGCTACAAAATAGGAATATATGGAGAATTTTTTCTTTTCTTCTTACTTAATTACAGAAAAAGACTGACTTTTATACACATACACTTGATGAAAAATTAATAATTATGTCTGTAATTGTAAAGACCGATGCACACAAACTCATGACTGAACGACATGTTGTACAAAGCTGAAAATGATTGAATGTTTTTACTTGTTTTTTATGTTGAAAATAAAAATGTATATACAAAAAAAAAATCCAACTGATACACTGAAAGATGGTTACACTTTCCAGTTAAACAATTATTTAAGAACATCTGCACACTAGGGAAAATTGCACATATTAATGAAAATGGTGTAAAATATAACATTAGGATAAATTAATTGCAAAAGGAATCATAGGAGATATATGCATAAAAATATAGATGATTTTATGGATTTTAAAAAGAATACCAACTAAGCAGAACTAGTAGATAGGAAAAACCATGAGATTCTGAAATTAATAGTAGTCTTAACAAGCAAGAGAGAAGAAAGAAGTTCCCTCAGAGAAAGAAGGAACAAACACTTGTGACTTGCTGAAACTGTTAAATTTTAGCTTTGGAGCTGCTAATTCTTTGACTATTTTTGCATTTGTCTACTTTCTTCTTCTCTACCATTTATTGGTGGTCAATCCCTATCTTGAGGCCCTGAAGAACATTAATAAATAAAAGTTCTTATTTCTTACTCAGGGTCATGGTGGCTCAGTAGCTAAGATGCTGAGCTTGTTGATCAGAAAGATTGGCAGTTCAGCAGTTCAAATCCCCACTACTGCATAAGGGAGTGATCTCCCATTACTTGTCCCAGTTTCTGCCAACCTAGCAGTTCAAAAGCATGTAAAAAATGCAAGTAGAAAAATAGGAACCACCTTTGGTGGGAAGGTAACAGCATTCCATGTACCTTTGGCATTTAGTCATGCTGGCCACATCACCCCAGAGACATCTTCAGGCAGCACAGGCTCTTTAGCTTTGAAAAGGAGATGAGCACTGCCCTCTAGAGTCGGGAACAACATATGTGCAAGGGCAACCTTTATCTTTACTATTTCTTACTCATACTCTGTTCCGTCACCATTCAAAGTTACAATGGCACCAAACAAAGACTTATGATCCGAGCCTGATCAGGCTACTAGGACTGGACTGGGGCAGTTGCAGCTTCTCAGGCAGGGATGGGTTCCTGCCAGTTCTAACCTCTTCTATAGAAGAGGTTCCTCAAATCTAGTGCCGTTTAGAACCTGTTCCAACTCCCTCCCCCGCCCATCCGCACATCATCAAGATGAAGAGCTAGAGGACGAATTCTGGGAGTTGAAGTCCTCAAGTCTTAAAGTTGTCAAGTTTGAACATCCCTGGGGTTTTTTTCCTAAAGAATTACAGGTGCAGACTCTTATAAGTTGACAACTTTAAGACCTGTGTGCTTCAAATGCCAGAGTTTCTGAGCCAACATTTTGTTTGCTAAGCAAGAGTGTTGTTAAGTGAGTTTCACCACATTTTACAAGTTGGCCACGTCCACCCAGTCACATGGCTGGCAAGCCACTCCCACCTGGTCACATGGTCGGCAAGCCACTCTCACCTGGTCACATGGCTGGCAAGCCACTCCCACAAAGCAGGGCACACCTACAGAAGAGGTTCTAAGCAATTTTGAAACCCACCACTGTTCTCAGGATGTGGCAAGCAGCCCCAGAGTGGCATGATTGTGGGTCTGATTGCTGCCCTGCACTGAGTAGACATGGGAAGCAGTGGTAAGATCATGCTGGTTTAACAACCGATTTGGTTATCATTTCTTGCACGTGCCCACGCCTGACATGCGCTTTGCACGCATGCACAATTTTACCAAAACTTATCTTCCACGTTACTTCTTGGGGAGTATAACACAGCTGAGGCATGGCAATCTGCTCTGCCATGCTAATAAGCTGAGAGGATATAGGTAAGTAAAGCGCAAGGGTGGGCAGGTGGACCAACCTGATTATCGGAGCAAACCCAGTTCACTCTAAGTTCATCGTCGGAGCTACTGGTTCGCCTGGACTGGTTTGAATGAGCTGAATCTCATCCCTGGTGGGAGGGAAGAATGGCAAGTAGGTGGAGTTGGAAGCAATCCCTTACCTTGCTGAGTAAAAGTGAGATGGGCAGCATGTACATGTAATAAACAAATGAATTAGTGAACTTCGGGGCTTGGATTAGAGTAAGACCTTAGCTAACAACTGGTAAAATTCCTTAACAATGACAACTGAAATTGCTAGTATTCTGGTCACTAAGCAATGTAGTCATGTGATGTCTTGCTTTAGGAATGCATTGCTTAGTGACCAATCTTCCAGCCCCAATTATGTCATATGTTTAGGTCTGGTTAAAACACCAGACTAGAAACCAGGAGACTAGGAAGTTCTAGCTTGGCCTTAGGCCAGCAGGATGACTTTGGCTCAGTCATTCCATCTCAATCCTAGGAGAAATTAAACAATGGCAAATCACTTTACTTTTTTTTTTTGCCAAGAATACTGCATGGCTAGTCTAGACAGTGGCCAGGACTCAGGGCTAATGTGAAAGTGTGTCTGAGTGCACACTCACACACACACAGAGATACAGATTTAGAATTGTGCTATACAGAAAGATCTAGCTATCACTTTTTTAAACTCTTATTTTTTCCCAGTAGTTCCCTGGCCAAATGCCTTGAAAATCATGTTCAGTGATAATCAATAGTGAAGGGCAAAAGATAAAGACTCAGTCATAAGACATTAATACTAGAAATGGGTGAAATAAATGTAGCATTTCTAATGGTTAATCACTCCTCCTTCCTCAGAAATATAGAACACTGAGTTAGAAATGCAGTATGAATAATAAATGCACTTATTGACATTTTACAATGCTTGGAAAAGTTCAGAACCTGCAGAAAGATTGTGGCTTATCCACTTTTAATTTCCATTTCTGATTTATAGCAACCAGGTTCAGGTGGATAAGTAGCATGACTATATTTTTTTCCGGCTGTACTAAAGATGCCATTGTATATTCAAATGGAAGTAAAGTTTGATGACCAATTAAACTCTCCTCCTGCATTTTCTTGACATTTACTATTAATTTTATTTTAGCAATTGTTTTGAATGAAGAAAATAAAGAAATATAAAGTTACATTGTCAAAGGATATAAACATTTCCCCTCTATTTCAATTGGGATGATTTCCTTTTTCCTACTGCATTTTGAATATTATTATTATTTATCTTTCTTTCTCACACACATACAATATATAGACACCAAAATGATTCTTTGATTGCAGCTCAGCTTGATTGTATTATTCTAACTGCAGGAAATTAAAAGAAACCTACAACACATTTTGAAGAATTGGAATTATATTTTCCTTTTGAAAATCAGTTTTGGATTGTAGCACTGTCATGGGGAGTTTTTTTTATAACCTGTCCTTCCTCTTCACTGCTACTTGGTTAAATTATCACACAGGAGGCCATTTCATTGTGATTTTCATTCTGTAATGTAGACTATTTCTAAAATAATTTATGGCAAGCAATACCAGAAGACTAATACAATCTTCTCTGATCTTAACAAAGGCAATGTGTGCCTGTGATATTACAGGTGCAGCTAATGGGTAATAAGATCAGCTATATTTTGAAAGAGGTAACATTACCTAAAGCACTGTTTGTCACTAATATGGAACCGTGTTATTGAATATACACAATTGTCAAAAAAAATCATTGACTTCATGTAGCAAATTCATTTCTTTTCCTAAGCAGTTGCCATGGGAATAGTTATTTAGGGAATTCCATTTCTGGAGTCAGTGATTGAATGTTTCTGTCTTGAGGGTGGGAATGGGGTGTTCTTCCCCATATAAGTGTTATATTAATATAAAGTAAACTATTTTCTTTTTGATAAAATTTGCACAAAACTTTCAAGAAGAAGCAACAGGAAAAACGTACTGAATCCCAATCATTAGTTCCCATTATGCTTTAACCTGGCACTTTCAAATATAGAATTCAGAATTGACAGCTGTCAGTTGTGAGTCATGCACAATGACATTTTCTCTTTTCTCTTGTCTTCTTGGTATAGAAAGGCTCATATTGCATTTCTGCCCACCTACCTTGTTTCTTGTGTTAAAGTCAGTTGGGAAGGCAGGACTGAACTGAGTGGTTTGTCATAACAGAGTATAAAGTATTAAGGTATTGTGGACTAACAGGAGAACACCACAGTTTTCTTTTATCATCTGGCAGGCAGCAGTTTGGGAAGAAGATAATTATCAATGTAAACAGTATAATGTAAACCATGCTAAAGGCAGAAGAACAAATTAATAGTTGCGACAGACATATTGTTAATATGTTGCAAATAAATGAAAAGTTGTTATGCCTAAAAATGTGCCACTGATACAGCCAGGAAATATTGAAAAGTATTTTTTCACAGTAGATAAGACACTGCATTACAATTAGTCCAGTACACTCCAATTAAGAAGGCAATGGACAGAATAGAATTGTACCCATTAGTGTCCGTATGTGTTTTCAAATAGCCTCCACCATTCTTCAAACCCTCTCCACCTCCTATGCCTCCTGAACAACTGCTACAGCAAATCCTTGAGAGAAAATTAAAGGAATGACATTTCTACTTCTTTCATCCTTTTGCAACTGCTAAAGTCTGGATGTGTGTCCATTATTTCAGACAGTGTTGTGGTTGAGCTTTCTTTTCATATAACAGTTATTAAATTTAATTTCATAATCATCCAAATGCCTGACTGGATTTGGCATTTCTATTCACCTATGGGATTCTTTCCAATGGAATCCTGAACCTTGGAATTTATTTACTTATTTTATTTAACCAGTTTATATAGCTGCCCATCTCATAAACAGCACAACATACTGTGCAATAACACACCACTAACAAGGCAAATTATTTCCTCCTCCTTGTTATAAATATAAGAGCTCCTATAAAGCAAGATTTACTCTGGAATTTCCACCCAAATACTGCTTAGCTTTCCAAAATAATCATAGTCACCCAGGTGTTGCCAATCACTGGGCAATACTATGTTATAGCTTAATGTTCATAATAGCTAATGTTCATAATAGCTAAAAATAGCTTAATGTTCATAATAGCTAATGTTCATAATAGCAATTCTTTTATAAAATTTGCATCAATTTTCACTAGGTAGCTAACAAATTAACAGAGAGAGGGGATTTAAAAACAGATATTCTGAATATGTTAATTTGATATAGCTTTTAATTGTTTTCTTGCTTTTTATAATGAAAATTGGGTGCAGTTTCTAAAAAGAATGTGAACATAATTATTTATACTCATCAAAATATCACGATCCTCAGCATGTCACTTGAAGATATTAATAATAAAGCACACCAGGTTTCCCCCCCCTTTTTTTTGCAACAAGGCCTGAATGTTGTTACTATCCCAAATTTATTTTATTTTATTTTTCACATTTATATATGTTTTCTCCTAAATCATAGCAACTTATCTTGGTATTATAAAGCAGCCATCACATTACTAAAACTGCTACTTATGTGCCTGCTTGTAACCATAAAAAGGAAGAAATAAGTAAGCTAATTGTTTTAGAAACAATCCATGACTCCAAAGGAAGGTAAAATGTTGTCTCTAGAGCCCTAATATGCTACAGACACTTCCTTTGGGATCTACAAGGATTCCTGTTTCAGTTTTCTTTGCTTTTTAAAATATTTAAAAGTAAGAATAATTAGGAAACTGGCAAGTTGCAAAGCAAAAGAGCTTTTAGAATTCTCCCATTATCTGATTGATCTTTACAGGGCTGTCATCATATGAAGCCTGCAAGACATATAATAAATGGGTGGGGCTCCAATCAGGTGGTTGTAGCTACCATCATGACCTTTTTTTTTATTTCCCTGCAGCACATCATTGAATCTCTACACCAGGCCCTTATTGTTCACATAGTTAAAAATATAGAGGAAATACAGTAAACAGTTGCAAAGCCAAGCGCTTTTGATTTACTGAAAAGTTGATTGACCTGATAAATATCTCATAGATAGTCTTAATAAATAAAGACAGGAAGTCCAGTGCTTTGTTTGGGAAAGGAGTTGAAAAGAATAAATATGCAGAAGCAGTAGCACAGGAGTCTGCAAAGTTGGCTCTTTTAAGACTGGTGGACTTCAACTCCCAGAATTCCCCAGTTGAAGTCCACCAGTCTTAAAAGAGCCAACTTTGCAGACCCCTGCAGTAGCACATAGCTGAGGAGACTGGCAGACAATTAGTGTCACCAGTTTGACTTTCGGTAAGTGGGTGATTTGTCCATAACCCATGTGGCAGCTGGGCAAGTTTTTTCATGACAATTTTTGAAAGCTTCTATAATATGCTCCCAAGTTCTGGTCCCACTGCTATGCTGATGACATTGTTCTAATAGCCAAAAATGCAAAGGATCTGCAAAGCCAAACAACTTGGTCATTGATTCAGACTTCTCATTTCAGCCAAAAATACCCAGTCATATTTATCCTATTTTAGACATATTAGACATGTAGCTCTCTGGAGAAGCATCTACCGCTGAGAAAGGTGGAAAGAAAGAAGAGGACCAGTAGCAAATTGAGTGGACTCAGTTAAAGTTATGATAATGGACCATTGGAAGACCTGAAGGGCCAGTTTAGGGGCAGATTATAATGATACTGACAAAATCTATCTATATGGTCACTAAGAGTTAACATGAACTTTATTTATTTATTTATTTCCTACCTTTATTACTTTTACAAGAAACTTAAGGCAGATAATATATCCAACACATCTACCTTCTCATGGTCTACGCACAACAATCTTGTGTGAGAGAGTGACTGGCCCAAAATCCCAAAGATGGCTTTTATGGCTAAGGTAGGATTTGAACTGACGAACTTCTGATTTTGAGCCTGGTGCCCTAACCACTGAACCAAACTGGCTCATGAGGAATAGACAAATACATACATATTGTGTTTGCATGCATGCATGCATACATACATACATACATACATACATACGAATGAATAACCTCCAGGTTAGGGATAGATTATATTGGAGAAAATCTGTCTGTGTGGTCACTAAGAATTTACACCAAAATGATGGCACATAATCAAATCAAAACACATCTAACCTAATCCAATCTAATCTAATCTAATCTAATCAAAAGTTGTCTACTACTGTCCTAGTAGGTTCCAATATATTAAAATTCCAATATATACATTCACATTCTAATACTTTGGAATTGTGATAAAATATTCACTGCCTTTCACACTACTAACAATATTAGTAATATAATGTTATTATTAATCTTCTAGAGATTGTTAAAGGTGTACTCATGAGAGTACAAATTGTACAATCTGAAGACAAATTATAGAATTGTTATTGTTTTTATATATTTTGCTTTTCGTTGTTAAGTATAGATTAAGGCATCATGGATTTTTACTTTTATTTTCTTTTACCTTTATTTTCTTATAGAAGGTTAGAAAATATTTAGTTTTAGAAAATAGATTCAGATAATGTGATACAATAGATTAAAAATTTCAAGTTGTTATTGCAGAAAGTATATTTATAGAGTTACTTACATTTTTGTTTTCTTTTTTTATATACTTTATTTAGATTCTTCCTTTCTATCTTCATTCCAGTTTTAGTAATAATTTGGGCATTGCTTACCTAGAGAAATTAACTTAGGAGGGAGGTGTGTAGGTGGTGAATAGGTTTCTTTGGAAGTAATTTTCTTCATTTATATTTTATGTTTGTTTGCTTATAATTTTATTTCTTTTTTAATTACATTTTTATATCCACTCAAGTATATCAGTTATAATGATTGCTTTGGTTAGAATTTTGCTATAAAAAGAAGCTATCAGTGTGGTGTATACTTTTCAGATTTATTTTTATTACACTTTAATAGTTTATTAAGTTGAAATATTAAAAGAATGCATAATATTATTATGAATAGAAAGTTTTTTCAAAATCTATATAGGACAATGAAGGTGTTATGTTTTAATACTGATATCTTTATAATAAAATTTTTTTTTGGTTGATTGGGTTGATTACACGTTAATGCAATGTCAATGGCACTAAGTCTATTAGGGTCATGATTTTGTTTAATAAATATATAAATATATTTTTTAAAACATTGTAGTTAATGAAGAATATTTGAACTGAAGATACCTGATGATAATGTTGTCAGGACTTCATATACCGGTATATATAATTCAGATATCACAAATAAATTTTGATGGATATTAATAGGTTAAACACCATGAGTTGGTGGGGTGTTTAATTATATTAAGAGAAATATAGTTAATATTCACATATATAATTAGAGTATCCTGAGGCTAATTAAAAAGTCTCTCCCTCCCTCCCTCTCTCTCCAAGTGTATGTATATGTATGTATGTGTGTGTGTGTGTATGCGTATGTATGTATGTATGATGTGTGTGTAAATATACACACATTTATAGCTAACCAGCCGTATATACAAAGAGAGAGGTCACCAAAGTTTTATTAGGCTAACATGAGATAAACTTTTGGAAAAAAAGGTTTTCATTTGCTAGACTTTCAGAATTATAATTAAGTATTTATTTTATCATCTATATTTATGCAGAGTGACAATTTAATATTAATCTCCATAGACATCAATAGAAAGTTATTAATATCTCTGCTAATTTTATTTGTATCTGTTAAGATCCTGGCAATTACTGGGGTCAACAAATAGCAAAAGAAGTATTTCAGCTGCTAGCTTACATTTATCTAGACTTGTTTTGGTTTTATTGGGATGTATATTAGCTTTTAATATTGAGTCTTATGAATATTTAACTTTATGGAGAATGTCTACTTTAGAAACATGTGCTGAGACATTCAGATGGAAAGTAGAAGCAGAGTCTGGAATAGTGACTTTAAAGCAGTGGCGTAGCGTGGGTTGTCAGCACCCGGGGCAAGGCAAGTAATTTGTGCCCCCTAACCCCTGGATTTTAGCACTCGAGTCTCTTCCACTCCATCGCCCGCCGCAGGGCCCCCGCCCGCCGCCGCCCCCTCCTCGGCAGCGGCTGTGGCACCCGGCGGCGAGGCAACCCCTTCGCTCATCCTTCTCGGTGCCTTTCTAGCCCTCCCCCGGAGGAAGCAGCGGGCGGGGAGGGCGCAGCATGCGGAGCGGGGGGGAAGCGAGAAACGGGAAGGGGGGAGAGGAGGGGTGCAGGAAGAACCGACGGCAGCAGGGTAGGGGAGGCAGCCGCAGCCGGCAGGTACCCGAAAGAGCTGGCCTCCCTTCGATCCGGAGAGCAGGACGCCTCTCCCGCCCTGTCAGCTACATCTCCACGCATTCACAAGACCGCTGCTGAATCAGCTGGAACGCGCGAGCTCTCCCCACCTTCTGCCCGCCGAGCTCCCTTCCTTTTCCCTGCGATTTCCCGCCCCCTCCCGGTTTCCTGGATTCTGGATCCCCCCTCCCCCGCCCGAGAAATAATACTAATAAAAATATGAAAAATCCCCTAAGATCCTTTCCCCAAGGAAGAAGACGGGGCGACGGGGAGAAAACGCCTCCTCTTGCAGCCGCTCTTGCTTCGGGCGACGCTTCTCCGGTCCCCGCGGCGGTGGCCATATTCCCCGGCTGCCGCTGTTCCTGCCTTACTCAATCCCCTTTCCCGAAGCGACGGGGAGCTGCGAGTGCGAGCGCGCCCCCCCAGATGTTGCGCCCGGTGCGGCCCGCACCCCCTGCACCCCCCACGCTACGCCACTGCTTTAAAGCAAATATTTTCAAATGATTATTTTAAAGATTTTCAACAAATATAGTATATTTTCTTTCCATATAACATATTACAGGGCAAGGATTTTTTTTAAGAACATTATTGTATAAACCAGATGTCTTGGCTACCTTAAAAGGCCTAAAATGCTATCATTTCCTATTGAGTCTACTACTAAAATTAAGGTAATTTAGAAGTTGAAATATATATTTAAGTCAAAATTAATGATAGCATGACTTCTGGAATAAAGAGTTTAAACAATCACAATGGATATCACTGGAACCTAGTTTGATTTTTTAGGTTTGAAGTTTAAAGTTAATCCTTCAAAAGGATGTCTTTTGGAGTTCTCAAAAAATGTGTAAAAATAATCTTTCAATGTTATCTCTCAATGCTATCTTTCAATGTTATATTGAATTATAATCCAAAATTGTGGAATCTGGTGGTTTTTGAGTAGTATTGGTTATATTAGGCACAAGAAATAGCCAACAATTTTAATTTATATTAAGATATTGGAAAAGTATATTACCTCAGATATCAAAGTTTGAATTAAAAATGTGTAATTTATCCATTTTTGAAATGGCTATTTTCCACTACCTAAATATGACACAATATGTTTTATTTGTATCAATTTCATGATTGTGTTTATTTATTTAGTATATGGCATAATTTACAGCTTTTCTAGATGAAATGTTAATTACAATGTATATTGACATTTTACCTAGATTAAAAACACAGTAAAATATAAATGGTGGAAAGACCTATATTCAGATACCAATCTAGGTCATTTTACCATTGAAGCAGAGCATTGTTTATCTGAAAAAATCAGTTACTGGACCGATATATGCCTCCACTTTACAGACAGTATTATTTATATTTTGAATTGGGACCCTGAAGTTACACTGAGGGGGGGATGCTATATTCCATTTATACAGTGAATCCCGGCAGATGTCGTGTGAGATGCAAATCTTATTCAGGGTTATCTGTTGCTGAGGTGGCAGTTCAAAGCCTGGTACCTTTTTTGTGGGGTCATTTATAAGTCTTCCTATGTCTCAGCATTCACAATCCACTTGAATTTTCCTTGGGAATCATTGTTAAAGTTAAGCAGATGTTGTACAGGTGCCAGTGAGACTTCCTAGATTTGAGCTTTTCAATTGATAAATGGGGAAGTTCAGTGTGCACCAATAGGAGAGAGTTGTCCGTACCATTTCTGTACTTCTACTCTCCTTGGTGCATCTTGTCTTCATAGACCTGGCAATGCTATGCAGCTCAGAACAGGAAGCCAGCAAGTCAGAGTGATTTTAATATAGCCGCTTATAATCCTCATGGTGTCGTTGAGGCTGGCTTACTAGCATGGCAGCTGTTTAGCCATATGGGTATACAGTGTTTTGCTGCAGATATTACTGCCCTAATGTTGATGTTCTGAGGGTGGCAGCTTCATCATATGTTACTAAAACAGACAAATGGTTAATGTTATTTTATGCTTAAATGCATAAAAGATGATGTACATTGATTTAAGACACTAATTTGGTGGGGTTCCTTTAATCTATTTTGTTTATGTTAGTCTTACAGCTTTATAATTAATTAATTACTGGTTTTTAAAATGTGCTTTTGTATGATTTTCTTTTCTGTATTTCTCTTAAAATTTGCAATAAATTATTATTTCATTTTTAAAAGTGCAACTCTTAAAGCTGTTGCACCCTTTTTCCAGGCTTCACGGAAGCTTGGATTAACTTCATTTTTTAAAAATTAAATTTGTATACCGCGCCACTCTCCCAAAAAGGGACTTGGGGTGGTGCACAGGAAAAATTAAAACCATGCATATACATAAATACCGATAATAAATATGTCATAAATATTAAAAACTTATTAAATTAGCCCAACCTGTGCTAAAACCAATTAAAACCCCAATAAAATCTAATTCAATTTAAAACCAGTAGATGGACTTGGAAGATTAAGCCAGGCCAGCTAAGCGAAAAAAGTGTGTTTTTAATTGTTGACGGAAGAGGCAGAAGTCTGTGATATTCCTAAGATCGGGGGGTAGATCGTTCCAGAGGGCAGGGGCCGCCACAGAGAAGGCCCTTTCCCTGGGTGTCGTGAGCCGGCATTGCCCGGCCGTTGGCACCCGGAGCAGACCCTCTCTGTGGGCGCGGATCGTTTGGAGGGATGTATGGGGTAGGAGGCGGTCTCGCAAATAACTAGGACCCGTGCCATAGAGCGCTTTAAAGATGATGATCAACACCTTGAAGCGTACCCAAAAGACCACAGGCAGCCAGTGCAGCTTGCGCAGGAGAGGTGTTACATGGGAATGCCGTGAGGCTCCCAAGATCCCCCGCGCGGCCGCGTTCTGCACTAACTGTAGCCTTCAGGTGCACCTCAAGGGGAGCCCCATGTAGAGAGCATTTCCATAGTCCAGACGGGATGTCACGAAAGCGTGAGTGACTGTGCTGCTTTAACTTGGTCTGCTTTAATTTACCGCACAAAAGAATTGGGCTCTTTTAAGACATGCACAGTCTTATCTTAGCCAAGTCTTATCTAAAACTCTTGATTTCTTATCTAACTCAAGAAAATTCAAATAGCATCTTGAAAGAGATAAAGTCCATTAAATTGAATTAGAATTATTTCATCATGTTTCAAGTCAAAGGCTCAAAATCTAGAAGTTGTAATAGCAAGTTCCAACCATTGCAGAATTGAGCATCTTAATGTTTAGTTTTGAATCTCTCCAAAGTTTTGGGATTCCAATTTCTGAATTGGAAGTCCTACAATTAGGCAAAGTGTGTCAAAACATTGGAACTTTCTCAGCTCAAAGATAATTCTTTGTCTAATATTGTGGGTAAGGATGCAAAAAGTAGAAAATCAAAGATGTTAAAACTTCTGGGAACAAGTTAATGAGAAAGAAACCTGAATGTGAATTACCAAAGGAAAACATGAGAAATATGATAGGATACATTCAATCAATCTATTTCTATATTAAAAACTCCAATTTACACATATCTCTTTTCACCTCTCTCATCTCACTCTTAATTTTCTCATGGTTGTTTCTTATTGATTCCTGTGTTTTCATCATCACTTCTTGAATCATACTCAGAGTCGACTATGTTCTGTAGTTTCAATGTGGATCCTGTCTCCTACTGATTGTTGTCCTGATGGGGAAGCTGTCATCAGCATTGGGGCTTTTTCCCAGTTTTCATAATCATCTTCATGCTCATCATCTTCACACTCTTAAGAAAGTTCCTCCACAATATCATAAATCACCTACTATTTATCTCTCAAAATTTCCCTTCTCTTATATATTCTTCTCCTGATCGACACATTCATCATATATCCATTTTCTGTTTACAGTTTGGAGCTGTAGTAATATTTAACCTCCTATCTTATACCTATATCAATGACCACAGTATAAAATGCCCTATAGTATATTACAATCTACAATATATTATAGTCTTCTATTAATAATCTATCATAATAATCTATTAATAATCTAAGATAACAGTTCTAACTACTAACAACACTATCACTCTTAATCCGACTATAATTTAATTGTAAGGATTATAGGAATCATAAATATTACATATAATATATATGCAACCACACTAAAAAAAAGAAACACTTATATTTTAAAGCTTAATACCTTAAGTCTACTTATAGATATATGTAATATTTTTTAAATTCAATTATTTTTATAATATAAAATGTATAGGGTAGTTAAATATATTAGATATCTATAAAATGTATAAGATATATAAATATTTAAGGTTTAGTATATAACATTCTATTTTTAAATGAACAGTTGTACAATAGATGGTATATATCTATATACAAGGCTTTATACAGTATAATTATAATTGACTTGGTTTATTTGAGCACACAAACTTGAAGAAGATTAAAGAGTTCTTCCCCCACCCTAGTCTTACTGTTGCATCAGCTACTACTCCTTTCTTATCCAAAATGTTGCCTTTCCTCTATTTGGCACAGTCACTATCACTTTCATTTCACTTCCTTCAACAATCTTGTTGTCTCTGTCTTCTTTTCAAGAAAAAAAACTTATTGTAGTTGTTCTTTCCCCAATCCACAAACCACATTAACTAATCACAATCTCAGTTTATGGTCCATCTGTTTATATCCATTTTCTAACAAATCTGCAGCTCAAGCCATTAACATTCCCTCCACTCCTGTCAATCTCTATTTTCATCTTCTCAAGACTCAGCTCCCACCGCTAAAGTGCCACTTTTTTCCACTTTGGAGATAAACTTGCCCACCAGCATGTACTGTACGTTACCACAATCTCTGAGAATCAATCCAGTAACTCACGTCAACTCACAATCTCCACCGATACTTCATGCTGCTTCCCTCACCTTGCTTCCTTCTCCATTTAATCAGGCCATCTCACCTCCTGATCCAACCATAGCGGCTGGTCTCTTCTGCACTCAATTCAAAGGGTTCCTCTTACTGTAACAGGGGATTGCACTTCTACCCACAGAGCTTCCCCTCTATGTTGCTGGCCCCTCCAGAGTCCAACTCCATCTTTACTGGCCTCAGACACAAAAAAATCAGGCAGAAAATACAGAGCCCTATTCTTCTGCTCTGCATGGTGTCAGCCTGGAATTCCCCCATTACAGATAATTTTAGACTGGTTGATTAAAATTGTCCATGGTGTTTAGGCTTTTTTATTCCACCTATTATAGACAAATCTATTATCCCAAGCAATGTCTATGGGGGATTCTCAATAATCCAAGTCATGGTTGTCCCAAAGGTGTCCCCCCCCCCCAAAAAAAAGCAACTGGATTTTTCTGTTTTTATTTTTTTTCCTTTTGAAAACAATTTGCTTCTTATCTAACAGTTGGAACTGAAGAAATTTCTTTGATGAGAAACAAAATGTTTTCAAAGAGGAAAAAAAAATAAACACAAGAAAGTCCAGTTGCCTTTTGGAAAAAGCACTTTTGGTATAGCCCAAGCAATTTTATTTTTAATCTCTGGGGTCCAAATACTGAGTTAGTCCTTGGTTCCTGCAGCGTAACAAACCTTTTGCCTCTGTCTTCTATTCTCTTTTTCATTATTTAGGGGAGATGTTACTATAGAACCCAACATGATGTTCCCTATGTGTTCCTATCGTAGGAAGTTAATATAAACTGATGTACTTTGCCAAGAAACTGTTGAGATCTATCCATCTGACTTGGATACAAAGTGGATAATAAAGTGGGTTCTTGAAGGAAACTGCACAGTTGCTACTGATTACATTTTCTCATAATATAAAAAATATCAGGAGCATGTTCTGTCTATCGTAAACAACACAGATAGTAAAGCAAAGATGGCAGTTTATCAATGTTTTTCGGTTTGTCTCAACAAGGGAGACTGAATAACAGAATAACAGAGTTGGAAGGGACCTTGGAGGTTTTCTAGTCCTACCTCCTGCACAAGCAAGAGACGCTATATCATACTAGACAAATGGCTGTCCAGTCTCTTCTAAAAAGCCTCTACATCTCTACATCTTTTTTTAATATGGTGGCCAAAACTCGATGCAATATTGTAAGTATGGCCTTACAAAGGCTTTATAAAGCATTACTAATACTTCACATGATCTTGATTCTATCCACCTGTTAATGCAACCTAGGATTTCATTGGCTTTTTCAGCAGCGGCTGCATACTACTGGCTCATATTTAAGTGATTGTCCACTAAGACTCCAAGATCCCACTCACAGTTTCTGGCATTAAGCTAAGTTTCACCTAATCTGTACCTGTACATTTGTTTTTTGGTTTTTGGTTTTTTTGTCTACAGTAAATGTAAAACCTTACCTTTCTCTACATTACATTTCTTTTTGTTAGATAGGGCCCAGTGTTCAAGTATATCAAGATCCATCTGGATCTTGAGCCTATCTTCTGGAGCCTTTCTTCACTTATTGACTATTCCTGTCAGTTTAGTGTCATCTGTATATTTGATAAGTTCCCCTTCTATTCCTCATCTAAATCATTTATAAAGTTGTTAAGGAGTACTGGGCCTAAAATGCTTCATTCCATCCATATAGATGTAGTTCCATTGAGGATCACACATTGAGTGCAATTTTACATGTATTACTCCATGAGCTAGGATAAAATGTATGATGAATAATGCACCATTAAAACGGATATTAGAAATGCAGAAATCACACAATTTATAAAAACCTTGAATGCAGAACCAACTGTGCTTTAGATAGTCTCCTTAAGTAAGAAATAGGAATATCAGTTTCAAAGTCATTCCTTTTCATAAATTGTGATCAGAGGTCTTCTTACCTAGCCCTTTATTTGAGTGACAGACACCTGCTGGAACTACCAACATTTATTATCCACAGTAAATATTTTGTTATTACAAATCTCATAGCTACAAAAGTGTCCTCTGAGAAAGTGATATGATTATAATTATTGCTTACTTTTATCTGTCTAGTATCTCTATCTATCTATCTATCTATCTATCTATCTATCTATCTATCTATCTATCTATCTATCTATCTATCTATCTATCATCTATCTATCATCTATCTAATATGCGCCAATTGCGCCCCTTACTGGACCGGGCTGCCCTTTGCACAGTCACTCAAGCTCTCGTGACGTCCCGTCTCGACTACTGTAATGCTCTCTACATGGGGCTTCCCTTGAGGTGCACTCGAAAGCTACAGCTAGTCCAAAACGCAGCCGCGCGGGTAATTACGGGAGCCACCAGAAGCTCCCATATAACACCAATCCTGCGCGAGCTGCATTGGCTTCCTGTGGTCTTTCGGGTGCGCTTCAAGGTTCTGATGACCATCTTTAAAGCGCTCCATGGCTCGGGGCCTAGTTATATGCGAGACCGTCTCCTGCCCCATACATCCCTTAGACCGATACGCTCCCACAGAGAGGGCCTTCTCCGGGTGCCATCGGCCGGACAATGCCGGCTGGCGACACCCAGGGGAAGAGCCTTCTCTGTGGCGGGCCCTGCCCTTTGGAACGACCTACCCCCTGAACTCCGGACCATCACCGACCTCCGCCTCTTCCGCAAATGTTTAAAGACATATTTTTTCCATCAAGCCGGCCTAGCCTAACCTCCCATGGGGACTTTTAGAAAAGTTTTAAATTGGGTTTTTAATAATTGGTTTTTAGCACAGGATTGGGGATTATTTAATATATATTTTAAATTATTTGTCTATCTTCTATTGTGTATGTTTTTTAAATTTCCTGTGCGCCGCCCTGGGTCCTCTGTGGAGAAGGGCGGGATATAAATGTAATAAAATGAAAAAATGAAATGAAATGAAATGTATCTATCATCTATTTATAAATCTAACATGTCTAAACTCTATAAATTAATAAAGTTTAAATTACCCTCCTCAGTGGTTTTCTTTTGCCAATAATTAATGCAGAAAGTGCAGTTCTATTTTATGTGTGTTGTCAAAAAACCAGCCATATCATTGGATAGGATTTATGGTTTCAGTTGCCAGTTAAAAGTCCATGGGCAACATGTGAAATAATATATAATGATTCTCATCAAATATTATACTAAAATGAAAAAAAATGATATAATTGCTTCAAATATCATTTTCTTTGTATTTCTAATAAAAGACTGCCTAAATGTTTTAAGGCATTTTACTCTTCCTTTATTCTTCTTTCTCCTACATTCAGTTGCTGCTGCTGCTTCTATTTTAACTTTATAAAACAGGAATAATGTATTTCATTATTTCATTCTCAGTGTTATATATCTCATCTAGCTACCGTATATATATTCTGTCATTTATACAAAACTATAAGCATTTTGTTCTATCTTGCATATAATTATCATTGCGTTTGGAATTTCCTTTAATAAAAATATATTTGGAGCTAGCATTAACTAACAAAATATGAGATCTTTAAGATATCTGAACCAGGTAAAAGGAATTACTATAGTATTTCTTTTGGAAATTGACTTTTTATAAATGCTGTTTCCATCTTTAGTTCTAGTACAGTCAAGAAAATCTGTGTAACATTAAGCACATTTACATGCTCATTAGGACCTAAAGTTTTTTCATACAAAACATTTATTTATTTTATTTGCATATATGCTACATATTCCATAAACTCATGGAAGCTTGCAATATTTGAATAGCAAAAATGTTATCATAAAATCCAGCCCTCCTAACAATATAACATTCCACTAAAAATGTAGGCATCTCAACCCCATAAAATTGTACATGAATAACAAATGGGTCTCTACCCACTCTGCTACAGATAAAAAGCACAACTAAGTAAAACGATTTTCAAAGCTTTCCAAAATGGGAAGTGGTGATCCATCTTATCAAGGTGAGCAACATCCACACTTAGGTTCCATTCATTTTCTGCAGTTTTTATGAATAACTCATGGAGATACATAGGTCAGCTTTTCTTTTATCAATAAGGGTAGCTGCATTTGTCAGGTTAAATACAGGATAATGCACAATTATTTAATTAGGGACAAAATCCTATAAATACTTGCAAATCTCTTTCTTAAAGTGGGGAATTTGTACAATAGAATAGAGCAAAGGAGAACAGAATTGGAAGGGACCTTGGAGATCTTCTAGTCCAAACCCTTACTCAGGCAGGAAACCCTATAACATCTGGAGGCAAATTGTTCCACTGATCAATTGTTCTAACTATCAGGAAATTTATCCTTAGCTCTAAGTTGCTTCTCTCCTTGATTAGTTTCCACCCACTGTTTCTTGTCCTACCCTCAGGTGCTTTGGATTCCCTCTTTTTTGTGGCAACCCCTGAGATATTGAAACATTGTTATCATGTCTCCCTCTTCTTCTTGTCATTAAACTAGACATACCCAATTCCAGCAATCATTATTTATAGGTTTTAGCCTCCAGTCCACTAATTATTTTTGTTGCACTTCTCTGCACTCTTTCTAGAGTTTCAGCATCTCTTTCACATCATGGCAACCAAAATTGGATGCAATATTCCAAGTGTGGCCTTACCAAGGCATTATAAAGTGGTATTAACACTTCATGTGATCTTGATTATGATTATATCTCTCTGTTAATGCAGCCTAGAACTGTGTTGGGTTTTTTGGCAGCTGCAGTATACTTCTGGTTTGTATTAAAGTGATTGTCCACTAGGACTTCAAGGTCCCTCTCACAATTACTACTATTGAGCAAAATACAACATATGTATTTGGTTTTTCTTACCTAAATGTAGAACCGTACTTTTTAATTCCATTTTGTTAGATAGCATTCAATTTTCAAGTCTGTCAAGATCCTTCTGTATCTTAAGCCTATCTTCTGGAGTGTTGGCTATTCCTGCCAGCTTGGTGTCATCTGCAAATTTGATAGGTTCCCCATATATCCCTTCATCCAAATCGTTGATGAAGATGTTGAAGAGAACTGGGACTAAAACAGAGCCTTGGTGTGCCCCCACTGCATTCATCCTTCCATGTAGATGCAGTTCCATTGAGTAATATATAGTGAGTGTGTTTGGTCAGCCAGTTACAAATCCATCTGATGATGATGCTGTCTAACCCACATTTTTCTATTTTATCAAGGAGTAGGTTGTGGTCTACTTTTCTCAAATGCCTTACTGAAGCCCAAGTAAATTATATTCATAACATTCCTCTGGTCCATTAATTTTGTCACTTTCAAAGAATGACTAAAAGCTCTAAGAATAACACATACAAGTGATTGCTTGTGAAGTGCCAGGCTTTGATAAACTTGTAAGTTTGGTAGGTGGTAGCATGGCTGATGATTCATATACTCACCATGTTTGCACTTCCATCAACAGACACATTGACCTACAATCAGCCTATGAATCCCTCAGAATTCAAATCAACTGCACAGCCAACCATCAATAACACTGAGCCTCAACCAACCCACACAACCCACCCCCACACTACCCCAACCAGCACTTTACTTCCCAATGACCTTCATATGATGTGACCTCCTCATCACAAGACCCTCACCTGAAGTGATCTCCCCATTACAAGACCTAGTGACCACATGAAGCCCTTATCAAGAACAACCCCCCCCCCCCACTAACATTTGCAACCCCTAAACTCCACTGAAGATGTTACCTAGCCTGGTAATGAAGTAATTTGGAAACCAACCCACAAGCTCAGAAAACAAGTAGAATTAGTCTCTACTCTTAGATTAATTTTTATTTATCCTAAATAACCCATGCCTGACACTTCCCAATCAGGATGAAATAGATAATGTGATGATTCCTGACTGTTAATGGAACTAATAATGGCTGAGACAATTCAAAAGATCAAAGTTGATAATTGAACTAAATGAATCTCAAGATTTATTGAAAAGCAGGAAGGTCTGAAAAATTAACATCTGTTTTCTTCCGTTATAGTTTTAAATTTATGTCAAGAAACCTCACTGACTTGACTTCCGGTTCCGGCTCCGGCGGCGACGGGCGAACTTAGGGTTCGCTCGCCGCTTTGTTTCTTTTCCTGCCCCCCCACGGGGGCGAGAAGCCCCTTGTTTGGGGTTTCTCCCGTAAAGCCGGCTCGACGGGGAAGCCCCCCCCATGGCAGTGGGGAAAGCGACCCCGATCCTCGGCTTAGGCGGAAGAGGACATGCTGCGGGGGGCTTTTCCTTCGCCAAAGGTTGGCGGCACCATTTAATTCTATGCAGAGAGACGATCGGAAGAGTCGGGAGGCTTTTCGGGACCTCAGCTGCGAGCGGAGAGTGAGCTATTAAAACTTTTTTTTTTGTACTGTCAGCCGGGCTGAAAGGGACAGGAGGGGGGTGTTTGTTCCCAAAAAAAACCCCTTGGACTAAAAGCGGCACTTGGAAATGCCTCGTTGCGAGGAATCGGAAACTTTCAATCCGGATGGTTTCTAACAAGGGAAAGTATTTTGCGGCTTGTTTGCAATTATGTCTCTAGGTCTGGCTGAAACAGTTTCTTTTTTGCTTTTTAACCGCTTTCTCCCTCGGGCTCTGAGTTTGGGCGGAAAATGGCTTCTCTATGTCCCCGACTGACTATGACCTATGGAAAATTACCAGTGTCTCTTTGTGATTTGGACTTCCTCTAATTATTGATGAAGAATTTTTCTCTTTTGGATTTGTGTTTTCCTTTCTGGATTACCTTCGTTATTATACCTATGGAGTTGGAAAAGTGTTTCTCTACTGGTTTCTGAATTCTGCAGCTCTACAACTTTGAGAACTTTGGACTCCTGATCTGCCTCACCAGCCCCACCCTAAAAACGCCATTTTACTGGCACGGATTTTAATAGCTAAACATGGCACAAGAAGCAACGCTGGCAAGCCTTGAACAAAGAATGACTGCCCTTGAATCTGTTATACAAAATTTGGTATTAGAAATTAAGGCCCAGAGGGCAGAAAATGTCAATTTTAAAAAGGAATTACTGGACACTCGAAAACAAGTGCTTGAGAATACACAGAAGAATGAAGAATTGAAAGGGGGGCTGGAGGGGGCTAAGGGAGAGATTAAAAATGTTTCTAATGAGGTTGTGGAAATAAATGGGCATGTGACTAGGATAGATATGGAAAGGATGACATACTTTTTGAGATTTCAGAATGTTTCTGAGATGGATGGTGAATGTCTCCCTGATCTTATGAGTACAATTATTGCAGACTATTTACATAAACCAAAAGATGAGATCAGAGGGGACATTGACCTAGTCTACAGAATAAATTCTGCATATGCCAGGATGAATGAAGTACCCAGAGAGATACATGTAAAATTTGTTAGAAGGTCAACCAGAGAGGAAATCTTGAAGGCGCAAAGAGGGAGTCCTATGATTTACCAACAAAAGGAGGTTACCATCTTGAAGCAGATTCCAAGAAAGATTAGAGAAGCCAGAAGGAAATTTTCCTTCTTGTCTAAAACATTGTTTGATCATGGGATCTGGTTCAAGTGGGTGATACCCGAAGGGATGCTGGTGTTCTGGGAAGGAGGTAGAGTGAAGATTAAAACAGTTGTTGAGGCGGAAGCCTTTCTTAAAAAACATTCCTCTGTCCTGGGAGAAGATCCAGGGGGGGCAGGGGGAGCCATGGCCCCGCCCGCTGGGGGCCCGGGGGAGAAGGTGGAAGATACAATTGCCAAGAGACTTAGATCTAAAAAATAACTTTGTCCTGGTTTTTTTTTTGAGTAATATTGTATGATATTTGTAATCTGGATTTTTGTAATTGACTGACAGTATATAACTGAAAAATTTAGGAATATGTACTTGCTCCCAGCTTGTAGTGTTATGTGAAATGTTTCTTTTTCTTTTTTTTAATAATGTAACTTGAGGTACCGGAGGAGGCGACGACTTTGACGTGACCACTCTCAAAATTTCTATGTATCCCTTACCCTACTCCACAAAAAATGTAAACTCAATAAAACTTTTTCAATATAAAAAAAAAGAAACCTCACTGACTTGCACTAAGACTAGCATTAACACACACAGTGACCAAAAATATGTGTGCAGGTACATAATGGGCAGGACTTTACTGTGATATCATAGCACCATATTGTCATTTTGATGAAATCATAGTATACTGTCAAGTGTACCTCTAACAGAGGTAGTGTTTTATTCTACTTCCTGTATATATGCCATATTTAGGAAGTTATTGTACCATCTCTTCATCAGTCTTTCAGAGATTTAAAGAGAAAGAAAGGACAAGGAAATGTGTTGCATAAACATCCTTCTTCCATTCAGGCTGGAATCTGGAATAAACTAAATTTACTAAAAAAGTTACATATACAATGCTTAAAAGAATTATTCATTGTTATACCTTAAAATGCAGCAACGAAGAGACTTGGGAACTAAATAAGGCAGAAATAGATGTGTGGCTTCATATGGATTTTTCATCTAATGTCCAGTTGTGTGGTTTAAGGTGTTTTTTTCCCCTTTCCTTTTTTCCTTTACATCTTGGATGAAAAAGCCGACGAAATAATGTACCAGATGTGCTAGACTGCATAGCTTAACTAGCACAAATTGACAGGAACATTTACACTTCAAAATCTAATTTTTGAATGTATGAAATTATCTAAGCTGGAATGTGGCTAGGGTAATAGCCTGATGTCTGCACCTGCAGAATGTTAGAATCCTCCCTACACCTAGCTAATAATTTCAGAGTTATCTTCACTGTTACTCTCAACTCTTGTGTTAACAGATGTTAGCACTTCCTATTGGAATTATGAATTCATGTTATTCCTGTTTTTTCTGCTTTCAAAGCTCATTCTCCTTGTTGATAAAAGAATGGTAAGTTATATTATTCATACATGTTCTTACTATGTGGGTTATCCATGTCATCCCTGGAATCTCAGAGCCAAATTGTGCATACGAAATCCAACATCAAGGACAACAAAGGTCATCTACTGATATTTTTCGGCAATAGAATTGTCCATTAAATGAAATTTTACTAGCTTAACATTACATTGCCCGCACACATTGCACTCATTTGTATAGCAAATGAGTGCAATGTGTATGTTGGCAATATAGCATTGGCAATTCACACGTGGTAAAGCCATTGGGAAATTTATGTACTCCCAGAGTTAATAACATATCTTGCATGAAAAAGTCAAAGTCCCATGAATGTGATTTGTTGCTATTGCTATTGGGTAAGTCACATCCTTTAGCAGATTTGTATAATTATAACAATATTTGAGAGGAGATATGGAAGTGTATGGGGGAATATTAACAAAAGCTGATTATGGACATTGAATGTTTGTTCAATGTGTGTGTGTGTGTGTGTGTGTGTGTGCACACGCACGCATGCACACACGCACTCACACTTGGAAGCCTGTACAATGGTATTCATCCATTATTTTTATTCATATTAATTTGTGAAATATATTCAATATTTCAAGAATTGTGAAAAGTAAGGAAAGGAGTAAGATCCCCTTTACGATTATTAGCAGTCATTCCTACAATGATTTTATTTCTGTGCTCAAATAATGAAAGTTACAATTTAAGGGATTATTTGTAGAATTTTTAAAAATATTTTGGTTAAACATTCAAATCAAGTCAGAAAAACTATGAGAAAATAGCACAAGGAACACTGCATTCTTTTTGTCCCACCGTCATCTGGATTTTCCTGTGAGAAGTAAATGTCAAATGATATGTAGGAGAAAGTGCTAGAAAAAAATAAATTAAGTCTGCAAATGTAGTTATGCATTTTGAACCAGATCTCATCACATTTCGAGGAGCCAAGATGCCAGAGCATCTTTTGCAATACCAAATAATGATACATGCCCTTACCTTGTTTCTCTGTGTGAAATTACTTGTGATTAGTTTCACACCACAAAAGCTAGTTCAAAGCCAAACTGTTCAGTATTGGGATCCTGCCACACCATATTTGTATCCCTTTAAACCAACTGGAACAGTCACATTTCTGCATGAAGAAAATTGTGATGGTTTTATCCATGTAATACACAGAAAACAAGACAATGAAATCAGTCTGGGGATAATGCACAAGAATGAATATTTTTGCTGCAAAATGCAAGAATTAAGGAAAGGGAAAGAGGAATAAAAAGGTGCTAAATATGGGCAGGCGTTTACAGATTAAAAGAACTTGAACTTTTTTTATTGATAGCAAGGAAGACTGTCTCTTCCTTTCTAACTAGTATATAAAGATAAAATTTGAATAGAAACCAATTTGGTTAAATTCTCCTTAAATTTTACTTTACATAAAGTCAAATCCAGACTAATATCTTTGTGTTTCTTAATTAATATAAGCTACAGGTTCATGTTATATTTTGGATTTTAAAAAAAAACTTTAGTTAGTAGCTTTGTACAAAGTTAATGAACGATTATTATCGTTCATTAACTTTGGGTCCTCTGGGTCCTCTGTGGAGAAGGGCGGGGTATAAATTTAAATAAATAAAAAATTATATTGTTTGCTCTCTTATAGCTCAAGCAGTTTTATCTACATCAGAAACCCAAATGCTAATGTATTAAGATCAGACTTAATGGCATTACCACTTACCACTAGAAGCAGTTAAGAATGGAAGTTTCACACTCAAATCAACACAAGTGCTCTTTGAGAGGTAGTTCATTAGCCCAAGGCATGCAACACTAATTGAAGCCTTTTTCACATATTGATACAAAAGTCTCTAGTGAGTCAAAAATAAAGAACATGAAGAATATTACAGTATGCCATTAAACATGCATTTATTTCATAGGAAAAATGTCAGTGTAAAATCAAGTTATTTTTTTCAACCTATCAGTTTGGCCAAAGGTTTTAACCATTGCTCATTAATCAGAACAGAATATTGAAATGCATTTTTTGGGAAAGCAACCCGAGTATAATAAATATCAATCAGCCAATTTTGAGTGTTCACAGATGAGGAAAATAAAGTTTCAGTTTCAGTTTATTTTTATTTTTAAACCGTCCTTCTCCACAGAGGACCCAGGGTGGCGCACAGGAAATTTAAAAAGATATACAAAATAGAAAATGAATAAGTAATTTAAAATATATATTAAATAATCCGAATCCTATGCTAAAACCAATTATTTGAAACCCAATTTAAAACTTTTCTAAAAGTCCCCATGGGAGGTTAGGCTAGGCCGGCTTGATGAAAAAAGTATGTCTTTAGACATTGGCGGAAGAGGCGGAGGTCGGTGATGGTCCGGAGTTCAGGGGGTAGGTCGTTCCAAAGGGCAGGGCCCGCCACAGAGAAGGCTCTTCCCCTGGGTGTCGCCAGTCGGCATTGTCCGGCCGACGGCACCCTGAGAAGGCCCTCTCTGTGGGAGCGTATCAGTCTAAGGGATGTAAAGTGTGTGTAGCAGAGGTGGGTTGCTCCCGGTTTGGCCCAGATTAGGTGAACCGGTAGGGGTAGCGGTGGGAGGCTCTGCCCACCCCCGTGGATGCTTCTGCTCATGCGCAGAATCATCATCCATGTGGGAGAGAGCGCATGTACACACGAACGAACCGGTAGTAAAAAAAAATGGAAATCCAGCACTGGTGTGTATGCTCTTGTAGAAGCAGCAATTAATTTGGGAAAGAACCTAGTAAGAATCTGAATTTCCAACATCTATATACTTATTCTTCAAAATAGTATCGTACTGAAGCTACTCAGCCCATCTCTATTTCCTCGGCAGAATTGTCAATTTCCACAGCAAATGGTGTAGACAAAAATGAAATTGTGGTTCAAGTACTTGGAAGTCATTGCTGTTATATTTCAAGTTGTTTCTGTATAGGAGAAATGATATCTGAACATTCCATTAAAGATCAGAGAACAGCCTTATCCAGAGTTGAGAAATAGACCAAAATGGTCAAGACTTCCCTTCCTCTAAAGTAAGCTTCAGTTTCAATGATATAACAGTGTCCTGCATCTGTCTTATCACTGGTTCTCTATTTTGAAGCTTCAACTTTAGTGCTTTCAGGTGATCAGTTAGAAAAGCAAGATTGCAGAATAATCTAGATGGGAAACTGCCTTTCAATTTCATGAAGGAATTAATGTTCATCTCAGAACATTCCCCTGAGCCAGCCATCTAAGTTTGACATGGCATGGAAGTTTGCCATACTCACCATCTCTACTGTCAGGAAAGGAAGGTATCTTCCTGGGATTCAGCCTTCAAGCATTTGTGAAATTAATGGTTTTATATCTATATTCATAAAGTCCTCGTTTTTATGTTTTTACTGTAGAGAACATGTGGTACAAAAATGTAATATATGCTAGTAAATTTGATTCCTCCTGTAATGAGAGTATTCAATTTATGCTTGATGGAGTGTGATCTTTTAGATCAAAGTAATTGCCCATTTGTTTTGTCATTATAGTTGACCAACAGTATCCATCTACTATAAAATCAGAAAGGAGGTTGGTTTTAATGGATGGAACATATGCCTATTTCATGGCACATAATTTTGAACATGTACATTTTGTTGCAGGTTGCAGAAAATGACTTGGAAGTTGGCATGAAGCCCACAGGTTTAAGGACCCTAAAATGGACACAGGCACTTATATGGAAACTTAGTTTAGATATTAAAACCACCTAGCCAATGGGACTGTTTTTAGAACCCATTCCAAATTGAAAATCAGTGATAAACATGTATTTATGAATATATTAGAGCAGGGGTGGACAATTAATTTCCCCTACGGACTACATGAGAAACTGTCATTGTTGTGGAGGGATGAAGTAATAGAGTTGTGAAGGTGCATAAGCACTTATGCACATACATATATAAATTGAAAAAAAAAGATAGTTACCATCAAATTACCACATTTTTTGGAGTATAACATGCACCTTTTTTCCTCACAAAAGAGGGTGAAAATCTGGGTGTGTCTTATACACTGAATACAGCATTTTTGGCCTTCCACCCCCTTTGAAAAATGGCCATACATAGCTTTAGGAGGCTTCCAGAGTGCCTCTGGGGCTGGGAAGCACAAAAATGAGCAAACATAGGGCTTATTTTTTGCTTGTTCTTGCCCCCCCCAGCCCCCAGTAGCATTCTATAAGCTTCATAAAGGCTATTCATGCCCCCCCTTTTTTTACAAGAAACAGGCCCATTTTTGGGAGGTTGCAGAGTGCAAAAACTTTTTTTTATTTGCCTCTTCAAAATCTTGGTGCATCTTATACTCCAGTGGGTCTTATACTCCAAAAATATGGTAAAAGCAATACATACATGCCATATAATAATAATAATCTTTATTGTCATTGTGTGTATAAAATAAAAAAATTACAATGAAATTTTACATACTTATTTACATATGATTTCTAATTTCCAATTGACTTCAAGGAAGCAGTTTGTGGAGTGTGTGTATAAAATGCCTAGGTTAGTATTCTTAATTTGTGTCAAGGATGGAATTTAGGCTTTCTAAAACTTAATTTAGGCTATATATTATTTCACTTGTGTTCACTTTCATCTTCTTCCTACATCAATATAATAATTCAACTGCCCTACTCCAATTTATTAATTGGTTTCCTAGTGTTAACATCTTTCTGATCATTTCCTTAGTTTCCCCTTCAAATACATTTCATCTATATCTTTCTTTTTAATTCATGAATCAATGTATGAATTAAAAGAAGATGGGTTCACTCCAAACATGAAGTTAGGGTAAAGTAGGCTTGGATTTTTTTTCTTCTCTAGAAACTTAAATAGCATCATAATTATCTGATTGTTTCCAGTTTAGCAAGCTGAGTTAAAGTTTTGATTATATTTGGTTAGTCCAGAGTTAGATTTGGGTGAGCGCTGTGATCCGAGACATTATGTAGGAACAAATCTGGAAAACAAACAAACAAATATGGTCATGTCTCACAAAAAATAACAAGTCACTGTAAATCACTGTTCCTATCCATAAAGGTCAAATATGCCCTGACAATGACTCACATAGCTTCCAAAACTGGGAAATAATCAGTTCCAGGTTTGTTTATGGCCATCTGAGCACCATGCATGATTAAAAGATAGATAATTGCTGCCAAGATCTTTTTTCAAAACAAGATTCTGGGCTTGACCTTACCAAGTATGGCATATATATGCTTGTTACCTTCTTTTCTTATTCACAGTTGTTTAGTTGTGTCAGTTGTTTTGACAGTTACTGACAAGTGTCAGCTCACACAATGAATTATGCCTGTGACACATACTACCCCTCATTCCACATTTCCCGCCTGGCAATCATTCGTAGTCCTGCACTTGTTCTTAAGAAAAGGACCCGACATATGTTTATATCATTGTCACCAATTAACCTCCTTTACCTGCAGTCTTGTCCCTTCCTAATCTCATCATCCACAGTTATCCTCTCATTGGGATTTTCTTCATTGCTTCCTGATCTCCCTGCCCTTGTGCTTTCATCAAACCGGTCATAATGCACAGGACTCATACAAAGTACCTTCCTTGTTTCATTCTTTCAGCAATCAGTCAGGCAAACAGTATCTGCTTCCAATAACGTAAGGTTTTTCTACATGACATTCTGCAGTTCTGAAGACAGGGAGATGAGTTTAGGTAACAGGATATGCATTAATAAGTGTTCATTTTGCTTCTGGAAGTTGATAGAATAAATGCCTGCTTTTTGTCACGAATTGGTGTCAGCATATATTTTAATATTCTATCACTAATTTTTCTCTTCTGACACAATTAATGGCAGAATCTGATTCCATATATTTTTCTCCCTTTAAAAACAACTAAGGGTGGAAACACTACTTGCTCCAGTCTCATTCTTCTTTCAAAAAACCCATCTCCATCCATAGCAGTTTCCATTCCATGAAATTTAAATTATTCATTGCTGTTTGTTTGTGGTTCCTGTTCTAATGAATCGGATTTGTAGTCCTTAATTCTCTGGAGGAGTGTTAAATCACAAACCAGAAAGCACAGAGGCTAGAAAATTCTTCATCAGCTAAGGGGAAGATGGCTTCTGGAATGTGACTTCTTTCCACTCTGAAATAGCTTCAGGCTCTTTGAATTAAAGTTGAATCTTCGAAGGCAGTAATCAAAGGCAGAGTTCCTCTACATTCCTGACATGCCAAGTCCTTTTACCCAAGATAGTGGGGGGGGGGGGAAAACCTATTGAATTACAATCTCTTTGCACATGATTCTCACTCATCCTGATATGGTGACAGCTGGCTGATTTGCATAGATTTGAAGGAAAGCAACTTTGTTTGACATAGAAGAGGGGAGAGTTAATATCAACTGCCAATATCTTAGGATGGGTGTGTCTGTCAAAAACTGTAAAAAGTCTGGGATAACTCTAATGAGTAATCCTAGCATCTGTGTTTCATGGAGATGCCAAGATACATCAGAAAATACATTAGTGACCAGAATCTTGTAAAACCAGCCCTGCCATTTCTTGTAGAGCAGTCCTGCTGAGATTAGCAAGAAGTGATTTGATTTGGAAAGATAGCCCAAGAGGGTAAAAAGATGAGAGGACAAATTGATATTTGACTAATGCATTTAGTCAATGAAATATTTTGCAAAATATTTTGGACTGGTATATAGTACCCAAGACATTCTGCTTGTTGTGGAATGTGGCATTATTATTGGTATTGTGCATTTGTGTATCATTTTTTGATTAATAATTTTGATTACAATAGTTAAAAAAGTAATACCAAAAAAACTTAAAGAAAAAAGAGAATAGAAAAGTACAAGAAAAAGAAAGAGAAGATAAATAATATAATAAAGAAATATATAAAGGAATTACTTGGCCTTTGTTATAACAAGTATATAGAAATTTAATAAGTATTTTCCCCATATAAGTTTACAAGGCTCTTCATTCCATATTCCATTTTTATCTATAAGCAAATCCATAAAACAGCAACTTTTTAATCTTGGTGGCAAAAAACCTACAAACAATTGCCAAAAATGTGTTAAAAAGCTTTATTTCAACCTTGATAAAATAAACCAATGTTATATTCCTGCCTGCCTGCCTGCCTGCCTATCATCCATCCATTATCTATCTATCTATCTATCTATCTATCTATCTATCTATCTATCTATCTATCTATCTATCTATCTATCATAATCTATCAGCACTGGGTAGTATGGGACATTGCCCTTCGACATGGGAGACCATGTCAAAATGGTTCTGATGGTGTAGGAACATGCAGGCTGTGTCTCACAAGCTAGAAAAGGGGTTCCACAGATCCCAGGAATATCAGTACTCTCTGTTCAGAAGAGTGCAGTGCTAGAAATAGCTAAGATCCTGTGCAGAAACCTCAAATAACCAAGCAATTTTTAAAGGACATGAGATTGTAAAAGATAAATATCACCCATAGAGTGAGAAGATATATATTATTATATGAATTTATTATGGTTCATTGCACAGTCAGCCAGATGTTCAGAGTTGATTTGGCATTTTGTTCTACCTGATGATAATGGTGGTGGTGGTGATTTCATTTTTTTCCCCATTTTTTTTCATTTTATTACATTTATATCCCGCCCTTCTCCACAGAGGACCCAGGGCGGCGCACAGGAAATTTAAAAAACATACACAATAGAAGATAGACAAATAATTTAAAATATATATTAAATAATCCCCAATCCTGTGCTAAAAACCAATTATTAAAAACCCAATTTAAAACTTTTCTAAAAGTCCCCATGGGAGGTTAGGCTAGGCCGGCTTGATGGAAAAAATATGTCTTTAAACATTTGTGGAAGAGGCGGAGGTCGGTGATGGTCCGGAGTTCAGGGGGTAGGTCGTTCCAAAGGGCAGGGCCCGCCACAGAGAAGGCTCTTCCCCTGGGTGTCGCCAGTCGGCATTGTCCGGCCGACGGCACCCTGAGAAGGCCCTCTCTGTGGGAGCGGATCGGTCTAAGGGATGTATGGGGCAGGAGACGGTCTCGCATATAACTAGGCCCAGAGCCATGGAGCGCTTTAAAGATGGTCGTCAGAACCTTGAAGCGCACCCGAAAGACCACAGGAAGCCAATGCAGCTCGCGCAGGATTGGTGTTATATGGGAGCTTCTGGTGGCTCCTGTAATTACCCGCGCGGCTGCGTTTTGGACTAGCTGTAGCTTTCGAGTGCACCTCAAGGGAAGCCCCATGTAGAGAGCATTACAGTAGTCGAGACGGGACGTCACGAGAGCTTGAGTGACTGTGCAAAGGGCAGCCCGGTCCAGTAAGGGGCGCAATTGGCGCATCAGGCGTACCTGATGAAACGCCCCCCTGGCCACGGCCGTCACATGGTCCTCCAAGGACAGCCGGGAATCCAGGAGGACACCCAAATTGCGTGCCCTCTCCACGGGGGCCAGTGTTTCGCCCCCAATGGCCAGAGTTGGAGTAATCTGGCTGAACCGGGGTGCCGGAAACCACAGCCACTCAGTCTTGGCAGGGTTGAGCTTGAGTTTGTTACCACCCATCCAGATCCGTATGGCTTCCAAACACCGGGACAGCACTTCGGCGGCATCGTTGGGGTGGTCTGGGGTGGATATGTACAGCTGGGTGTCGTCAGCGTACAGATGGTACTCCACCCCAAAACCATGGATGATCTCACCCAGCGGCTTCATATATGTGTTAAACAGGAGGGGCGAGAGGACCGACCCCTGAGGAACCCCACATAAGAGGGGTCTCGAGGTCGACCTCTGCCCTCCCGTCAACACATATTGCGACCGACCAGAGAGGTAGGATGAGAACCACCGCAAAACGGTGCCTCCCAGCCCCAACCCCCCCAGTCGGTGCAATAGGATACCATGGTCGAGGTGATGATGATGATCTTATTTTTTTCAAATATCATTATTAAATATAGGGTTTCTGTTTAATTTTTCTTTGTCCCATGGCACAGACTACAGTACTTCAAAGATTTTACAAGTCTCTTTTGTAAGAGACTTTATACCTAATTCTATATATTATTACAGTGGCCAGAATAGCATATGCACAGAAGTGGAAGAACAACACAATACCAAATGAAGATGACATAATATGGAAGATCTTAGAATGTGCAGAGATGAATAAATTGACCAAGGAAATCCAAGGGATGGAGGAAACAAAATACTATTTAATTTGGGAGAAATGGTATAAGTGGTTAGAGGATAGAAATAGGAAATAAGAATTTGGAAAATGTAGTTTGTATTATAGAAGAAATAGGAATTACCAATAAGAATGTAGGAAAAGTAGGATTTATAAAAGTAGGAAAAGTTATATATTAGGAGAAGAACAACAAAGACTGTCTGATATAAATAGCCAAACATAGGCAGATAAGCAAAAGAGTAAGAAATAATAGAATCATATGTGTAAAATTAGACTGTATTGAGAGGGAAATAGTGTTTATAAAGATGCACCGATAGATATCTGCTGTAAGAAGGGACGTGTAGTTCCAATGTTATTTGTAAGTGCTGTGTATGTCTTTGTCAATGTGTATAAGTGTTTGTATTAATATATTTTTTTTAAAGGCTCTTTTATAGATTCAGTAATAAAATATTTTCCAGGTCATTCTCTTGATTTGTCATTTGTATTTCCCTTTTAATTTTTAAAACTTAAACCAGTCCCTTTTGTATACCCAATAATGTGTTCTTTTCCAAATTATTATCTTGGCTTGTCATTTGCAGTTCCACTTTCAGTAGTTTCCCTGTTAGATAAAATTTGCTCCACATCTATCATTTCATCACTAACATTTTGGTAGCATAGTCTATTCAGAGAGTCAGACAATCTCAGACATCATTACTGATAATGTTGATATTGTAACTACTAATTTCTGTCTTGCTTCTTCAAAGATCTTCTTTGATATTTTTAAAGTTATGACATTTTGTCTCACTTCGTAGGACCTAGTATTACTTGAAATCAAAATCAGGCTTACTGTATCGATTTTTTCCTTCTACTTATAATCTTTAGTTCCATTATTGTGACTTATTAGAGGGGTTTTTTTAAATTAAATTTGTATAACCGCACCTCTCTCCCCAAGGGGACTCAGGGCAGTGCACAGGAAATTAAAACAGGAAATATAAAACATAACAATAATAAATACTAAAAGCCAATTAAATACAAAATACCCTGTGCTAAAATTCCCATTAAATTAATTAATTACCCATTAATTAATTACCCATTAAAATCCAATTAAAACAATTTAGAGTTCAGTCTACAGACTTAGTTGTGCGGATTAGGCCAAGCCGGCAAGATGGAAGAAATATGTCTTCAGATGTTGGCGGAAGGAGCGGAGATCCGTGATAGTTCTAAGTTCAGGGGGTAGGTCGTTCCAGAGGGTTGGGCCCGCCACAGAAAAGGTCCTTCCCCAGTGTCAAGTTAAGTGACACTGTACAGAATTAAAACTAAACTCACCTGACAACTTTTCAAACTTACCATCCTGAAGGTCTCTAATAATTTTAAAATGATTAATGAAAATTTCAGAAAGTGATAGAAAATGAATCTGGCATTATGACTGTTATTAATAGCATTATTCACAGACTTAGGCATATCAGGTTTTTTGAACAAAAATAAGGAAAGAAATTTGTGGCACCTAAGAAGAGAACTAATCCATCTGGCTAAATCTTTTATGAACTAAAAAGTTCATTAGATATATGTGATGCTGCCTTAACAAATATAAGTACATGATTGAGTAGGGCATTGTATATAATAGGAATAAAGAAAGATAAGTATGATAATACTTCATGAAAGATAATTATCTGCTTCAAATACTGATTCAAAGAATGTTTAGTCTACTGGCAAAATTAGAGTTTTCAGCCAGAAGGAAGTTTCATTTTGTTTTAAATGAAGCATATTTTTTCAAATGAAATAATTAGATTTCCTCAATATGAGGACATAAAATTTTCCTTATGAATATTCTATAATCTACATTTTACTAAATAACAAAATTGAATTGTAACAAGTGGCCAGAAGATAAATAAATCTGCTGATCTCTATTAAAAAAAATATGTGAGTGTGAAAACCCATCCAGGGATACAAGCCAAATCATAAACTCTTGGTCTACCTCACCCATGTTCATACTACTTCCCTTCCATAGAGAAGTGCTATGCATAATGGCATACTTTCCACAGATCATGAGATAATTTTGACATTTGTGAGACCCATAGTTTTCTAATTTTGCATTCTCTAATATTACAACTTGCAGACATGAATGCAAAAGTTGATCCAAGAAGTGTTCATTCTTCTGCTTATGTTTGCTTTCTGCTTGTTAAGTCTTGAATTAAAATTTTGGGTAAATTAGAATTAGTTTGCGTCCTTCATACAATGATTAATAATAAGCCAACTTTAAGAAAATCAATCCTTCTTGATTTAATTATGTGGTTAAGAGCAGGGGTTGGTTCTGGTTGGCTTTACTGCCAGTTTTACTCGTTCACACACGCTGGATGCGCACTGCACATGAATGCACAGTTCAATTAAAATTGTTCTGCACATGCACAGAAGTAAAAAACAAGATGGTGGCAAAGGTGGTGACAGGGGAACTGGTTCAGGGGCATGGCAGACCTGGGTTGCTGCCAGTTCCAGCAATCCAGGCTGCCATACCACTATTGGTTCAGCCAAACCAGTACAAACTGGTGTGAACCAACCACTGATTAGGAGGATGGGAAGGCCCCATATTCTCTAAATGTTACTCATCAAATATCTTAATACCCTCCAGTAGTTTTCTGAGTTATTGATGTGTTACATTGTTTGACATGTAAAGATATTCTGAAGCAATCAGATTTGTTGATCATGCATTGAAGTAAAGTTAGGCTTCAGAAGTTCAAAATCAGTCCACTCCCTCCAAAACGTTTTATAAATTTTGTAAATATAATGTTGAACCTCAAGGCAGAAATAACAGTTAAGATATTTCAAATATAATAAAATAAAATTCTGTTGTATAAGTTTATAACCAAATTTAAGAAATCTATTGTTTATATGCCATTTATGCTTGGATAAATTTCAAACATTTTGAACTTGGTTAATATTTTCCCTGATTTTTCATATATATAAAAGACAGATTTGTTGATTTATAGTAACTCTGTCTTTTTTCTTGCAGGACTAATGTTATCTTCATCAAGAAACAAATTCTTTTATCAAGCCAACTGTCATTCCTATCAAACATTAGATAAGATTTCTTCAGGTAAGACAGACCATAGCTTGAAGACATATTACAGCCAATCTATAAAACATAGTCATATTTTCAGAACAAACATTTATTTTTGTTCTCAGGTGTGATTTCATTTTCTTATTTATCTCAATAGTTAATTTTGAATAAGGTCCAATGTTGCATCATTAATTTTGTGTTTTCATTCTTAAAAATTGTGAGAACATTGAATCTCCTCAAATTTTGTTGATGACAATTTATTTTAGCCAATTGTGCTGTTGCCATAGGTTTTCTTTTAATTGCCAATATCCATATATTACTTCATATAAAATTAACACTGCAATTCTAAGTATATTTATGAAAAAAATAATTCCCATTTGTGTAATAGATTTTAATTTTTAGTACATGCATGAAACATTCGATCGAATGTCTTCCCAATAAATAACAAACCTAATTCTGGAAATGTAGCACATCAAGAAGTATCTAGTAAACTTAACATCATAGAACAAAAAGGACTTGGAAAGATGATCATGAATTCAACCTAAGGCTGGAGATATAGCATAATACTAATACAGCTTAGATACCAATATAACTCTTTCAGCATAACTGTTATATTTAAGCAGGATCTTATTTTACAAGATGCATTCCATAGACAGAAAAACGTCTGGAGCTATATTCAGAAACACCCATAAAACAATACGTGTGTTTTCTTTCCATGAAATTGGAATATTTATTGATGGGTAAAACATGAGATGGCTAGAATACAGTGATACAACTGGAAATAAACTGGGAGACCATGATTTAGAATATAGAATATCATAGTTGGAAGGGACCTTGGAGGCCTTCTAGTCCAACTCCCTACCTAGACTACTTCCATTCCCATTTTTGGCATTAGACCAGCCTGGTGACCTTGAGCTAGTCATACTCTCTCAGACTTACAATGAAGGCAATGGTAAGCTAGTTCTGAGAATCTTGCAAAGAAAACTGAACTTTGCCAGAAGGCACAAATTGGAAACAAATCTCTCTTATTTCCTTTTTAAAAGGAAATAAGAGAGATGGCAAAAAACATGTCTGAGAACCAGATGATTTATAATTTTGGTAATGTATTATATTTTCAAACTCAACAGAAATCAAAATGCTATTGCTATTAGTACAATATTGCCAGATTCTTTCAACTTAGAGTTCTCTATGAAAAAATTATGGAGAAACAATTTCCCACAATTAATAACTTTAATTTCAATTTTCTACCATATTCAATGAGAGAGAAAGAAAAAGAAAGAGGGAAAGGGAAGAGAGGGAAGGAGGGAGAAAGGCGACTGCGTTTTCAGAACTCGTAGAGGTACGGGTCTACCCCGTAGTCTTTGCCGGCTCCGATCTCGCGCAGCTTCGGCGGCTACCTGGTTGATCCTGCCAGTAGCATATGCTTGTCTCAAAGATTAAGCCATGCATGTCTAAGAAAGAAAGAAAGAAAGAAAGAAAGAAAGAAAGAAAGAAAGAAAGAAAGAAAGAAAGAAAGAAAGAAATCCTATGTGCTGGCTGAAGCACAAAGCTATTAACAACAAAGCTGATACCAAGTTTTTGTTGACATGATGAGCATGGTTTTGTGCCAAGAATTTCAGTCCAAAAAGAGAAGCATTTGTATTCACTTTTTCTCTTGTATGAGAAAAAAGAAAAAAAAGAAAAAAGGAAAGAATCTAAAACATCATGCATGCTGAGAAAACACTATTATCTTCCCCCTTTTCATGACAGGACCGCTAAAAAAATTGCCAAGTAGAATTTTGTCAGTTCCCTTGAAACTGTTACCACCTTTGGGCTTAGAAAAAGAAAGTTCAAGCCTAGAGGCTAATTTATTTCAAACCTATAAGCATCTGAAAATAGAGGACTGAAATGAAAGTGTCTTTAAACTACTGGGAAACGCTACCAACTTTCATCTGTGAGAACTTGAAAAGAATACAGGAAACTGCGCCTACAGCATATGTGGAAGGAAAAGTTATTATCTAGTTATCCCATGAAACTTTAGCTCTTGATCAGACTCTTTTATAATCTTATTGCTTTTCCTCTGCTTCTTTGTCCTCTTCTTTACTGGCCTACTTACACACATAGCAAAAAAAGTTGGTAAAACAACTGTTCCTAGAGGTAACTTAATTTAATCTACCTACAGCTACAAAACCAACATAGGCCAACAGTCTCTTGTTTGATCGTTATCATTCTGAATGTGGAAATACATGGCAGATAGTCTCCTACATGATTTGTTCACGTTGTTTCTTTTGTGTACAGTAGGCCTCTAGAGCTTTTGCCTTTCTGCTTTCTGTCTGGCTTCCAGCACCGAAAGAGTGCACAACCACTCCAAGTCCAAGATTTCTGACCCTTGAGATGGAAGGAAAGATTATCATTTTTAGTTTTCATATTTTCCTTTTGCCAGCTTCAGGAATGAAGCTGGTAGAACTGCTTCCTAGGAAACTTGTTGCTACTATCAGGGTGAGTGGTGGTACTCTCCAGAAAGCCACAAGACTGAGAGAGGGCCAAAGAGAAGGAACTCCACGATTCATCCAAGGTTCAAAATCTGAGCCCTTGCAGAAGAATGGATAAAATACTTTGGATGCACCTGGGAATCTCTGGTCCAAATCAGCAGAAGCTTAATTTGGCATCAATTACAAACAAATTGCTTTATCTTGAAGAGCTGCACAAAACTCTATCTGAGCTTGTATCTACCTATCCTGCATCCTTTGGGAAATGGAAAACATCAGCCTAATAGTATCTACCTAACTTTTAAACTTTGTTATCACCATTACAGATTCAGTGAGTTATATGCAGCTAAGTCAGTTTAAATCAGTTATCAATTTTCCTTGATAAAGAATATTTTCATCATTTTCTCAGCAGTAAAAGCAAAGAGGGCTACATGCAAGATTGCCTATGTGTCCACATCATCAGCCAGTTTCTTCCAATTACTTGTTGCATATTTTTTTTTACATGATTGGTTTACAAGAGGCAACAGCAATACAAGGCATAGCAAGGATGGGAACACTTCCCAGTGTTCGGATTATCTGGCTTAGTAAATTGTGATACACCTGCCCACAAGATCTTGCAATAACCTCTAGGAAATATAATGTTCATAAAGGCAACTGGCATCACACCAACCTTTGATTTGTTGTGGCATTTTACCCAACCACAAGAAAAAGAAATATTAGAAGGGTTTGACCTATGCATTTGACTGTCTGAAAGAACAGGCAAATTTAGAGCAATTAAAAATAATTGGAGAAAATGTTGATTGCAACAACATTAGTTATTTGCTCTTGGAGAATGTCCTTTCCCCCCACCGTTGTTGTTTATCATGGTTTGTTATATGTTCTGCCTTTTCCACAGACACATTGTTCAAACAACTGCTTTTAAGATGTCACTTTAGTGTATACCCATAATTGTGAAAATATGCATTTCTTTAAAAAATGCCTCGATTTCCTCAATTGGATGCATGCACACTCACACACACACACACACACACACACACACACACACACATTTAGGCTTTCGTAATCTCTGTGTGGGTAATTCTGAAGAATTATGTTTCCCAATAGTTTTCCTACTACCTTGTGACAATATTCTTTTCTTTATGATTGCACTGTTCACTATTTCACATAGTTGACCTCCTTTAGCTTTCAAATGGCAAAACGATTACAGATCTGAAACATGAATTAGAATGAGTAAAATGTTTCAGCTGAGGATGTAATATACAACATTCTAATAATTGTTGCTGTCATTAATACTCCCTTGTTCCTCCTCAACCATTTTTTTGTATTTCTTTTCCATTACGCATATGTTTAAATTATTTCCGTTAGCAATTTATCCCCAAAATAAGCAGCATTTGGTAAAACAAGATAATCTGTTCAAAATGTCATAGCCCACTGTACTTATCCTTAGTTCTATTCTGGTACTTGGAGAACATTGTTGGCTCATTTTGAAACATGGTGTTTGAATGTCACCTTCTTCCTTCTCTAGAAATTTTTTTTCTATAATCTATTGTATGAGATTGATTATGTAAAAATATTCACATTTTCCATGTGGTTGGATTTGATGTAATATATCTTGTATTAACATAAGGTGTTATTTCACATAAATTTGGATGAGGTTTGATATTGCTATTGCCAAACTGCTACCATTTCCTTGTTATAAATGACCTTTTACAATATCTTGCATACTTCGAGCTTGAATATATTTCAAAATTTAAGTGGAACCATTAGATAGAGAATACAATGATGGAAAATTAAACAATTAAAAAGTCATGCATTTGTTCTTTATGACTTCAAGTTATGCATGCTTGTTCTCTCATATGGTGATCATTAGATTATGTGCCTAAGGAGTCATGAGCAAATTCGTGGTGCTTGAGAAATGGCTCACACATCTAAAGCTGGATTTGTGCTAAAATGTGTCCCTACTCTGCCTAGGAAAGCCAACATATAACTTATCCATACAATGTCTAAAGTAAGTTCTAGCAAGTTCCTGCTTTGCATGTAGATATTCTGGGCACTCATACTTGTGTACCTTGGAAGAACTTGCTCTCATTTTGCCTGGAAAAAGGCAACAAATCAAGTTGGTTTTTTTTTTCCGAAAAACAGCTATTGATCCAAAATAAATGCTCAACCAAATGGACAACAGCTATCTCAAAAATTCTTCTCTCGTAGAAGAAAACTATGCAAAATGAAAGTGACTAAGCTTTCCCATCAGATGTGGTTTGAAATGTAATGGTTGCATTATTTCCAGTTAAAATAATTGGAATAATATAATTTCATAAACTGTTTTATCTGATATACTGTCAAAGTTTTATATTTATTTTTTATCCAATGTTAATACAAATGAAATATTAGTTTTATTCATCTGGTAGCTGTCACCATATCAAAAAATATGTCTAGTTTGACAAGATACATTTTTCTGAGAGAATTTTGGGAAATCTTTGAGAATCAGTTTGATCACTTTCTGTTCTTCATGTGCACCTCTCTGGGTTTATATCAAACCGTACAAATGTTTCTTATTATTTTATTAAAGCATTTATAGTCTATTTTTTATGCCGAGACAAACTGGAATTGGCCTAATGTTTCAAATGCTCATTGGATTGAATTGAATTGAAACCTAATGTTTCAAATGCTCATTGGAGTTGATTTTAGCTTAAGAAAAAAAGACAAACGTACATTAAAGTACATAAACATTTTATTTATTTCATCATGTTCCTATCCTTGCCTACAAGGACAAAAGCTATACTCAGCCATCTCTAGAGTTGGAAATTCTCTGCCATTGTGGATTTGAGTTATTTTAGCCATGACTTAATATTTTTTCCTCTGCTCTATGAACTGCTTAATTGTAAAAATAAGCATTTCAGAAATATTATGTCAAATATTTGAATTCTAATTAATAAAGGGAATGCCATTTTTTAAATCTGTCTACATATTTTTTTCTCTCTTCCATCATAACTATTCTATACTGTGTGTGAACACAACAGAGATAATCTATATATAAATTATTTGGTAATTCACTTGATAGTATATCACCTTCTTGTTATTGATGAAAATCTAGCAGGCCTTTGTAATTACAAAATAGTAAAAAATGTCCTGAAAATTCCAAACAAAAGAAGAGGCAAACAATGCCATCATCATCATCATCATCATCATCATCATCATCATCATCATCATCATCATCATCATCATCATCATCATCATCATCATCATCATCTGCCATTGTTATCTTTTAAATTGGAAATTAACAATTATAATAAATGTTTATGCATTTAATTCCAACAGCACAAATCTGTTTTATAAATCTTAATGTTGTGTTGATTGTGCTCAGAACAGCATGTTGGTTTTTTTTATTTTATCAGGTTATGGTTTGAAAAAATTCTGTTTTTTTATTGTTTTGAAGGAAAAAAACTAGCTTCCTTAACATTTACTATAAATGCAGATGCCACAGCAGATGTGAACATGTAGAAGCCACTATCTAATATGAAGAAGAAATATAATGTTCAATGTGACATCTGCTTGCATTGCAGCTGCACTGTGTATGAAGCGGTATCACAGAATCAAAGAATCACAGATATGACCATTACAGATTTTAACTATAAAATCTGCAAATACATTTCCTTCCATCAATGATTATTTTAAAACAACAACATGATTCCATTCCACTGAAATCAATGTAGTGACTTGCAGAATGCAATATTCTCAAATAGCCCAACAATGAATTAAATTCTTTTGCCCTAATATATTAGGGCATTTAATTTCCATTCCTATAGTTGAAGAACTAGTACATATCTATGCTTCTGATTACAATTCTGAAATTTCTTATGTATTTATTATCATGTCTTCCTGGAGTTCAAAATGGTATTTACAGTATAATACTTTTAACACAGTTTGATCTTACAACAACATCTTAGGAGTACAGTAGTGCCTTGATATTCAACTGCTTTTAAAATAATTGATTTTGGTACTCAAAGCATTGTGACATGAAAATTTTGTTCTAGTACTCATTGTTTGTTTGGTATTTAATGCATGAACTAGAACATGTCAGTATTTACTGCCTTGTGACTCACTACATTGTTCCTTATGGGAAAAAATATTTCGATACTCCTCATTTTTGGTACTCATTGTGCCTCCTGGAACCAATGAGCAATTAGTACTGAGGTACCACTGTATATTGAATTGAGAACACCCAATTAAGTGCTACAGAGAATTTGGGTCTCTTGGATCCCAATTTAACATTGTATCTGTTCCACACAGAAATAGTACATCAAATAGTACATCAACATGTCACAAAATACTTCTAAGACATTACTTCTGCTTCCTCAGATTTAATTTTAATCTTTATAGTGTAGATACAACACATATATGAACTTGTAGACAATTTGCAAAGAGTGTGTGTGTGAAAGAGAGAAGGGGGGAAGGCAGGCAAATAGAACAAAAGGGAGTTTTGTTTTCAAATATTGAGTGGAAAAGAGACTTGTGTTAAGTCCGCGCCAGTCCGGCTTTCGGCCCGGGCATAGCACCGAGACGGCATTGGTCGCGTTGGTCGATGATCTCTGGAGGGCCAGGGATGGGGGTTGTTCCTCCATCCTGGTCCTATTAGACCTCTCGGCGGCTTTCGATACCATCGACCATGGTATCCTATTGCATCGGTTGGGGGGGTTGGGGGTGGGAGGCACCGTTTTACGGTGGTTCTCCTCCTACCTCTCTGGCCGATCGCAATTTGTGTTGGCAGGAGAGTAGAGGTTGACCTCGAGACCCCTCACATGTGGGGTGCCTCAGGGGTCGGTCCTCTCGCCTCTCCTGTTTAATGCATATATGAAGCCGCTGGGTGAGATCATCCGTGCTTTTGGGGTAGAGTACCATCTCTACGCTGATGATACTCAGCTGTATATATCTACCCCAAACCACCCCAACGATGCCGTAGCGGTGATGTGCCAGTGCCTGGAAGCCGTACGGATCTGGATGGGAAGTAACGGACTCAGGCTCAACCCGACCAAGAGTGGCTGTGGTTTCCGGCTGCCCGATTCAACCAGCTAATTCCATCGCTGGCCATAGGGGGCGAACATCTTACACCTGTGGATGGGGCGTGCAACTTGGGTGTCCTCCTAGATGCCCGGCTATCCATGGAAGATCAAGTGACAGCCGTGGCTAGGAGGGCGTTTTACCAGGTTCGCCTGGTTCGCCAGTTGCGCCCCCTATTGGATCGGGACGCCCTTCGCACAGTCATGAAATGCTCTCGTGACATCCCAACTGGACTATTGCAACTCTCTCTACATGGGGCTCCCCTTGAGGTGCACCCGGAGACTGCAGATGGTCCAGAACACAGCCGCGCGGGCAATCCTGGGTACCTCTAGATTTACCCATGTAACACCTCTCCTGCGCGAGCTGCACTGGCTACCTGTCGTTAATCATCATCTTTAAAGCGCTCCATGGCTCGGGACCTAGCTATTTGCGGGATCGGATTCTGCCTCATACATCCTCACGGCCGATCCGCTCCCACAGAGAGGGACTTCTCCGGGTGCCGTCCACTAGACTTTGTCAGCGGGCGACGCCCAGGGGAAGGTCTCTCTCTGTGGCGGGCCCAGCCCTCTGGAATGACCTTCCCCCTGACATTAGAACGACCACGGACCTCCGCTCCTTCCGTCTAAAATTAAAAACATATCTTTTCTGCTTGGCCGGCCTAGGGTAGTCTCTCTCTTTGGGGTTTTAGTTGTTTAGTGGGAATTTTAGTCTAAAATGGGTATTTTAGCACAGGTACTGTTTAATTTGTTTTTAAGATGTTGTATATCTATTGTATATTTATGTTTTTTTAGTTTCCCTGTGCACCGCTCCAAGTCCTTACGGGGAGAGGGAGCGGTCAAGAAATTAAATAATAATAATAATAATAATAATAATAATAATAATAATTATTATTATTATTATTATTATTATTATTATTATTATTATTATTATTATTATTATTATTATTATTATTATTATTATTATTATTATTATTATTATTATTATTATTATTATTATTATTATTATTATTATTATTATTATTATTATTAATATTAATATTAAAAATCACTTCTTTTGTATAGAAATGCTGAAAACTAGGAGTTACCGTGTTCATTAGTTACCTCTGTGAAATGATAGAACATCAACAATTTTCCACCTATAAGTTTGTTCTGTGTCCCACTAACATACAGTATATGGGGATACTTTTGCTAGAGAGTAAGACTATAGCCTGTAGCAGTGGGAAAGGTTCTGGATGAGTTAGGATATTGAGATTGGTGGCATACAGTAATTTTATTCAAACATTTGCCTTCATTACTTTTAAAATGAAAAAACAATAATGGATTCAGGGTATATGCGATATATTCTATACACAAATCGTAAGTTATACATGTAAAAGTAACATAATTTTCCTGTTAACTGCCCATCAGCAATGTGTTCTAGGTCAGAAACTGCAGATTCCAATTCTGTTATTCTATTATTTCTAAGTCTTAACTACAGGAAATAAGTAATAGTATATAATAGAATAATAATAATAATAACAATAACACAATAATAATAGCACGATAGCAATAGACTTGTATACCACTTCATAGTGCTTTACAGTTCTCTCTAAGTGGTTTACAGAGTCAGCATACTGCCCCTAACAATCTGGATTCTCATTTTACTGACCTTGGAAAGATGGAAGGCTGAATCAATCTTAAGCAAGCCAGGTTGGAACTCCTGGCAGCAGGCAGAATAGCTTGCAATTCTGCATTTTAATCACTGCACCACTACAGCTCTTTGGTATATAAAATAATGGTATATAAAAAAATCTGTACTGATTAACAATATAGAAAAAAGTTATGGTATATTAATACTGTATGCAGGATGACACATTTCCCTGTTTGAAGGAAATCTTGAATGAGAGAAAGAGGGAGGATCGAATGACAGGGAAGGTATGATTTTCATTCTACATTCTTTTACAAATAGTTACAAATATAGTATATATTAGTATAAATCCTCCAATAATAATGACCAAGCTAGGGGATACAAATCCTTTTCATATTCTCCAAAGCACCTTGAGACAGGACAAGAAGAAACGGATGGAAACTAATCAAAGAGAGAACCAACTAAGGAGAAATTTCCTGACAGAACAATTAATCAGTGGAATGACTTGCCTTCATAGATTGTGGGTGCTCCAACACTGGAGGTTTTTAAAAAGAGATTAGATGGCCATTTGTCTGAAATAGTATAGTGTTTCCTGCTTGCGCTGGGGGTTGGACTAGAAAACCTCCAAAGTCCCTTCCAATTCTGTTATTCTGTTATTTCTAAGTTTTAACTGCAGTTGCTTAACTACCCAAACTTGCCTGCAGTCACTTATCCAAAATGCATTATCCATTATAAATCCAAGGTTTATAATGTCTTAATATGAATTACAACCCTTTTCCCATTGGAATAGGGCCCATATGATATGACAACCAGTTTAATAGTAAATAACATAAACATGATAGAAATAGCAAAAAAATAAGTTTTTTTTTCAGATTATCAGGACATGTTGACCAAAAGAAAATATCAGAAATCTCACTTCCCATCTAAATATCTATATGCAAATTAATGAGCATTATGATAAAACTGTAAGTTTCTAAAACTAGAAATGTAAGCTAATTATTGCCAAAATAAAATTTAAAAGAAAACATGCTCTATAGTACATCAAGGATATATAAAGCAAATCTTTTGCAGAATTTTAAATCTAGCTCCAAAAGGACATAAGCCATAAGAAATAGGGTCAAAAATTGGTAATCCTGAAAAAGAGGAACCAAAACACCCAGCAAAAGTTGCATTTTTAAAGTTAACAAAGCAAACAGAAAAAAGATAACAATACTATACACTAGTATATATATATATCAATTTAACCTTTAAGACACTGGTTTATGTCTTGTTTCATGAGAAGAGACCTCAGTTGGGCCAAGCAAACATTGTCATGTTCATAAGAAAATGGATTTGTTCTTTAAGTTGCTTAATGAGTATTCTGATTTAGAACAGTTGTTTTCTGAATCTATGTGATGAGTGCAATTGCAAAGTTTAGATTGAAAGGATGCATCTGAAGGCATTTCATTTGTGCACTTGGAGGAAAGTTCTGTTGATGCTAGCTTCAGCAGTTACATGGATGTCACTAGTTTCAGTGAAGCAATTTGTCTCCTATTGAAAACAGTTCATATAAAACACAGATGTCTTGTACTACAAATTGTTGCTTTTGTTTGAGACTTGGGCAGTTTAACCCAGCTGGACAGCTGCAAAGACAAACAAATGGAGAAAGTATCTGCGGGAAGTAGCATTAAGTTAACAAGAAGCGTCTGCAACATTTTAATATGTTCTCTTTCCGGGAAGTAGCTGCTGATTTTTAACTAGACTACATTTGACATTAGAATATAACAACTCAATTCAAGGATGGACAAAAAATGACCTATACAACACATGTGTCTTTGCGGGTGGGTGGTGGCTTTGGCTTCTGAACAGAGTTTTGGAAATAACTGGTTGCTTTTGCCGTTAATTTTTCATTCTCTTCACAGTATATTTTACTGAGAAATGAAGGGAATGCCATAAATGAGTGCATAATTGCTGCTAAGATCACATTCTAACAGCTTGGATATCAGCTGGGGAACAGAAGCCTTTCATTGAGCTGATCATCTGTTCAGAAGAAGATACTGATAGCGTTGATTAGTTCTTAAGCAGGCATGAGTCTGGCCTGGAGAACAGAAGCTTAGCATTTATAAGCCAGGCAGACATTACCCCAGAAAAACAATCAGAGTTGACATACTGGAAAGGACAAAGTCATGGGCCAGTAGCAGATGGGCTGGCTGGAGAAACCCAATTGTTAGATTTAAGGATTTTTTTTTTCTATTTCAGGCAGTAAAACTATTACAGTCCATATTAGGCAGGTACCAATAATCTAATCATGATATTGCCCTGGGTTCTCCAACTTAGATTTCTTAGATTGAATCAGAAAAACTTAAAGGTGACTGTAACCCAGTTTGGCTGGGGAAAAAAAGTTACATTACTTACATCTGTTGATTCCAACAGATTCCCAACCATACAAAGAATAGTTGTCAGTGAACACATATAGTGTTCCCAGGGATGAGGTTGATACATGCACCTTTTCATCTCCATAATTTTTGAATATTTGAAAAAAAAAAGTAACATGCATAATTTTTTCTGTGAAATCTGTACCCATGTGAAATCTGTACCCATGGCAGTTTGGCAGTTTGACTCTCTAGGGCAGGGGTCTCCAACCTTTGCAACTTTAAGTCTGAAGGACTTCAGTTCCCAGACTTCTCCAGCCTGGCTCCAGCCTGGCTGGAGAAGTCTGGGAACTGAAATCCTTCAGACTTAAAGTTGCAAAGGTTGGAGACTCCTGCTCTAGGGCTCCCGTTACTTGTCCCAGCTTCTTCCAACCTAGCAATTCAAAAGCAAAAAATGCAAGTAGGAAAATAGGGGTCACCCTTAGTGGTGAGGTGGTGCCTTTGGTGTTTAGTCATGTCAGCCACATGACCAGAGATGTCTTTGAACAATGCTGGCTCTTCGGCTTTGAAATGGAGATGAGCACCATCCCCTAGAGTCGGGAACGATTAGTAGATATGTGCGAGGGGAACCTTTACCTTTAGATGTGTTAGAATACTGCTGTCATTATTCCTGTTCATATGCCATGCACTTTAGGAATGATGGGAAATAAAGTTTAGTTTATCAGGAGGATTGCTCAGCAGATTCAGAACCTTGAAAAGAGATAGAAAAAACAACTTCTTGGTTTATATATACCACAAAAAAAATCTATCCCTTATAGTTTGGGATTTACAATAAGCCTAAAGTTCTGTCTCCTATTTGGTATAATATGTAATAATAATAATAATAATAATAATAATAATAATAATAATAATAATAATAATAATAATAATAATAATAATAATAATAATAATAATAATAATAATAATAATAATAATAATAATAATCTTTATTGTTATTGTAAAAATTACAATGAAATTGGTTTTAACTTCATAATAATGGAATATAGTTAAGATTATATCTCAGTGAAAATGCTTGATATTTCCCTGTCAACTTTAACAGATATATAAACATTGTAATGCCTAATGTAATAACAGAATGTAATTTTCTATTTTAAAGGTTTCCATTTTCAAAGAAAAAGAAAAAATATATAATCACCGAATGCTTGCTATTCTGGGCAGTCAGTTTTAAAAGACTCTTTTAAAACTAAGTATGCTGAAAATTGGAGATAATATAGTCACTGAAATATATATGGCTAAACATATATCAGAATTTTAATATGCCAAAATCAGGCATTTAATTTCCACTTGTAAATTTTACTATGTTTAATATGGCTATTTTAATTTTTCAGTTACTGGAGTAATAACTTCAAAATGATCCCATTTTGCAAGTGTTTAAATGAATTGCAAATCCCATTTTAAAAAGAGAAAATTAGATTTTTGTAAAATAAAATAGGTCAAATGTCATTTTTTAAACATTCCTGGAAAAAATGTTCCCAGCAATATAGATAGGCACATCACTACTTTCTCAGTAATGCATTTTGACAGAATCCTGCTAGCTTTTTGGGAGTTAAGAAAACAATCAAGTAAGCATTAAGAATTTTAAGTCTGACTGATTTCAATATGAGTTATGCTGATTAACATATACTGTTATTTATGCCCCCACTGTGTGCACATTTTAAGCTCTCTGGGTAAAAATATCAGGCCATAACAGTTATAATCTAGTAGTATCTCTGCTGTATTAAATGAAGAGTAGCAAGATGTATAAATATAAGACAACATTTAGAAATTGGATCCATTCCAGTGGTGGGCTGCTGCCAGTTCAGACTGGTTTGGGTGAACCAGTAGTTGCGATCGGTAGCCGCCCACCCGGCCCAGTACTATTTTGTCCTATATTGCCATATTTTTGGAGCCGTGAACGGAAGGCTGTGTGCATGCACAGATGGCGCACATGCACATTTTTGGTGCTGGGCAAACCAGTTGTTACATTATGTGACACCCATCTCTGATTCATTGCATAAGAAATAAAAATAATGAGTGGGGTTTTTTGGTCAAAAAAATTGTATGCATAGCCTTATGGAGTGCTGCTGGGGGCGAGGGGGGGAAAACGGCTCATGTTTTGCTCATATCTGCCCTTCCCACCCCCCAGGAGCTGTTTGAAAGCCTCCATAAGGCTGTGCATGGCCATTTTGGGAAGCGGGTGGGGCTTCAGGAGGCAAAAAAATGCTGTATTCTGTGTATAAGACTCACTCAGATTTTCAGCCTCCTTTTAGAGGAAAAAAGGTGCGTCTTATACTCTGAAAAATTTGGTAAATAGATATCCATTTTAAAATTAACAAGAATTAGTAGCAATTGAGTCAGGGGTATTTATTCCCCTTATTTAGTTAAGCCACAATGTCCTTGAGGGAAGTGGATAGCCTAGAAATGCAAAATATTATAAATATATAAAATGTAAACAATGTAATGGATGGTCAATGTCATAGATAGGTCCCCCTCCTCTGAGGAAAGATTTAGTAATTCTTCTCTTAGAAGTTGATAAAAGGTTTTGCTTGCAAATTGTCTATGAATGACCAATGATTTAATTCATCAAATTTAGGACCAGAACCTTTGACTCAGAAGTTTGTAAAAACTGTTTTCTTTGAGCCTCATGAATCAGAATGCTATACATCTTTAGCAACCAGTTTAATGCATCTTACCTTGTCTTTACTAAGAGGAAAAACATTCCTCCTGTATTGATAACGAAGCATGAGTTGGACAGGAATGAATGAAATGAAGAATTTATTGGAATATGGATATAAACGTAAGATATAATTCCAGAGATCTAGATCTTTAAAAAAACATTTAATTTCAGAAGACAGAGTCCAGAGATATTTTTTATATTGAGTGGTTCAGTGCCCCAACTTTAGTGCCCTACTCTTATATATAATTTTATTTTTGGTCCGAAAGTTAAAAATATTTTGTCTGGACTGTGGCAACTCTTCAATTCCTATTGTAAATATATTTAAACTAAACTTGTATTTGCCTTTTCTTCCCCTATGGAAACATTGACAGGTAACGGGAAACTGCTCTATTTTTAATAGTGATTTTATTAAAAATGATAACTGCAACAATACAACCTAATTCAAAGTAACAAAATAAAAAAATGAAAATGCAGAAAAGAAATAGAAATAGAAATAATATAATAAAAGGAGGAAAAAGAAATATATAAAGAAATTATTTTCCCTTTCGTCACAACTACAAGTTTAGTAACTTATCACTGTTTCCTAAAATAAAATAAATAATGAACTTAAAGTTCATTAAAGGTTAACAAAACAACATATCTATTTTCACCTTTATATTCCTTTTTTACTTCTAAAAAACTTGATCTTAAATAATGCCCTATAGCCTGATTTCTTTTTTTTTTTTTGTCGCTTCTCACAAAACTATTTCAAATTATAAGCTTCCTTATAAATCCAATTTAGGAAAAATATCCAAGTTGTTTTGTGATTTGTATATATCTTTTAATTAATAACACATCAGATTATTTCTTTTGTTTATGCAATGTAATGTCTTTCTCCACCTCAAAGATGTAGCCTGTTATTTTTAAATTCACTTTCTAATCAATTTCAATCTCGTCAAGTAAAATAGGTTCCTCTTCTATAAAATCTTGTAAACAAAAAACAACTGTAGAGACATTCTTCAAATTAATTCCAGGGTTCATAGTTCAAAAATATCGTTCAATATTTCCAATATTAAAATATTTGCTTCATTCTGTATTTGTGAAAAGAATGGTTGTTCTTCTCCTTTCACTGTAAATTTTACTTCCTTCTGGTTTCCTCTAGTCTCCAATTTTTAAAATCTTACTATTTTTTAAGAAGAATTTACAACAATAGCATATTCCCATGAGAATTCTATGAATTACAAAAATCTATTTCAAATTTATCTGTACACTTTATCAATTTGTACATTTTTAAAATCAAAGTTTTAACCATCCTTTTGCTATTTAGCCACACCCACCCAAAATTAAGTTCTTAAACTTGTATTTAAAGCTTATTTTACTAAGGATCTTACTAAGGATTGAAGGACTCTCATTCAGTGCTATAAAATGAGTCTATCCAAAGTTTGTTATCAGCTGAAAAATATGGGAAATTTCTGAAAACGATTAGAACAGAAATTATGCAAACCTCAGTGCCAATGAACATAAGTATTGATCATGGTTTGATGGCTATACTCCCATCTCCCAGAGGTCTAAACCAACCAGCGACCACCTTTAGTTCAAAGTTAGTTCAAATGGCAAAGTTTATATCCTTTTTTTTCCCTTCTCCCTGTCCAGGAGAATGCTTAATCGCCGCTTGTTTCGAGGGGGGGTTAAGAAGAAGAACTCCCCCCTCTTTTTCCCATTGATTTGTTTAACAAAACTCACATTCATTCTGCCGCCTGGCTTCCAACATTCATCCAAAGGGTTGGGGGTGCCTCTCCATTGCCGGCATTCCAGTCACTCGTTCAAGTTAGAATATTACCTCCGAAAATCATCGGGCGAAGAGGCAAGTGTTTTCCCCCCCTCTGTGCCATCCCAATGCCTGGGGCGAGGTCGGGGTATCCCCTGCCGACTGCTGACAAGCTGGGGGTCCCGACAAGCCACCCATTTCAGCAAGAAGCCCCTCCAGGGCTCTTTGTGCCCCCAAAGGGGCCCGCTAGAAAGGCATTGGCGGACGAAGCTCAAAGCCCGTCCGGCACCGTCAAAAGCCGGAAGTGAAGTCTGTCTGGACTACTTGTGGATGATCTCAAATCTTCTCCTTGTCCAGACAGGAATTACAAAAAGCTGATCTACTCATGGGCCATACTTCATTCTGCCATGACAGTCAGCTCCTCTTTTCACAGATCCATCTTCAGCTCACCATTTCTTCCCCAAAAATCAGAAACTGCTATAAAATCATTTCTTTGTTTCTAATACTCTGCTTATCTACTTATGGGCAGTGATTCTAACACCAAAAATGCCCTAATAATAATGTACTGTGTGGCTCAAAATTCTAGAGTTTGGAAAGCACAAAATATACAGATTTTCCAAAGGGTACCATGTTAAACTTGTCTATTTCTATTTATGCAGTGCTGGAGGAAAATTTAGCAATCAGTTGGGAGATAGATAGGAAGATAGAGTGTAAGTTACATAGTAAAGTAATTGTGTGGTAGATTATCTTCTCATTTCTAATTTCTTTTGAAATTGTATCAGCAATGTTGTAATTGAAGAGAGAACTGATAGTAATCATATGTCCCTAATACTACCTCTGGACACTCCAGTTACAACTCATTTAAAGAGGAAAGTTTCAGATTAAAAAAGCTGGTTCCTTTCCTTCTTTTTCTTAGCTCAGGGAAAATTGTAGTCCTTGAAATAAAGCTATTATTATCCCCATCTATGTGAGAGGCAATAGAGCAGATCCCAATAAGTGCCACCCAATAAACTTGCTCTCCAATAATTGGAAAAACTATACATTAAGTTTTTATGTAACAAACTGAAATAGTGGATTATAATTAACAAAGATGACCAGAGATGAACAGCTAGGTTATAATAGAGGATTTCTGCCTTAGATCATTGCCTGACACTTTTCCATTTTGCAGAGAAATATCAGTATCCTAAAGAAGGTAAATTATTCATTGCATTTATTGATTTAAAAACGGCTTTCGATTCCATCTCACATGAAGCTGTTTGGAACATTTGTCAATTGAACCTTGCCTGTTGTTTTAGCTAAAGGCACTATATTTTAATATCCTTGCTCCAATGCTGCCAGGAGAAAGAGCCATCTATCTTTTCAAAAGGGGTATCAAGCAAAAATGTGGTTTGCACCCCTATTGTTCAATCTCTATCTGGCAGATTTATTCCTGGCTCCTAGTAAATTGATGCACATCTACCAAAGCTGTCAATGTGGAAAATACCTGCCTTCAGGTATTTTCTACATTATTCTATACGTTGGTAATGCAAAACTCTTTTCTTAAACTGGGCTATTTGGAAAGCATCTCATAAATAGGTTAAATGAGCCGCTTGAGTTGCAAACATAACTTTCTATAAATTATGAAAAATCCAAGGTCTTGATCTTTTCACATGTGAAGTGTATTTATATGGATAGCAAAGTGAATTGTTTGAAGAAAAACTGTTTTGCAAAAGCTGGGAATTGCTCTGTGTTTTTCCTTGTTATCAGTTATCAGTTCTAGACAATTAATTCTGCATGGATATTTAACTACTTTTTTGGTTTGTGTAGCTAATTGACATATACATCCACATACACCTACACATACACATATACATATATACATACATACATATATTGTGTTATGTTTCTGTATAGTTTTTAATTGTTTCTAGCTGCCTAGAGTCTTGAGTTTGAGATGGGTGGTCATATAAATTGAAATAAATAAATTCAGAACAACATGTTGTAGTTATCTAAATTGGAGTTACAACCAGATTTAGAAATGGTATAGATAGGCAAAAGTCTTCTTCCATAGATTATTTGGGGGAGGAATTCTGATTGAGTTGCATTTTAGGAGAAATAATAATAGCATGCTTAGCTAAATCTTGGTATGGTTGAATGGGGAGGAGGAGAGTTTTAAACTGATTCTCTCTGGACATTGGAAATGTTAAAAGTAGAAAGAGATCTGTCAGCAATAGAATGAAGTGGAGTACTTCTGTGACTATTAAAATACCTAATGAATAATCAAAAAAAATATTTATAAAAGCCTTCAATGTCTCCATGCCAGTGTTCAGAGTATAAGAAATAAACTCTTGTACATAAAGACAGATAAGGACATAATAACATAATAAACCTAACAGAGATCTATTGGGATGAGTACTGATGTAACAGTTAAAGGATAGTTTGTTCAAAAGTGACAGAATTTGTGCAATATGTTAAAATATTCATATTGTTCAGAAATCAATGTGAAGGGCTTTTGGCACCATTGCAAAGATACATTGGGTTAAAATTAGCAAAGGAAAAAATAAAAATAATATTGTCCTTGCTCTATAGTCACCTGGGTAATGCAGGAGAAAAGATCTGTTTTCTAGTAGCAACCATCAGATATTTCAAGAAGGCGTGAAATAGTAGTGATGGCAGAATGTAATTAATCCAACATCTATTGGGGGGGAAACCCTGCCAGGCAAAGACTTTGGTATTTTCAAGTCATCTTGTTGACAATTTTCTCCTTCAAGGAGTAGGAGAAGGCACAGCTATTCTTACTATGAGACAAATAAGAAAGACTGAGTTAATAAAGTGGAAAGTTAAAAACATTTGGGGAAAGTGTCCATGTAGTGATGAAGTTCAAGAAAAGTAGACTTCAATCAAAATGTATGTCTCAGATTTGGAGGAAACAGAGCAATCATTGGTCTTCACTTTTGCAGGAAAAATGAAGACCAAGCTGAATAGATGGATAAAATAGGTTATGAAAGGGAAATAATCAAACAACAAAGAAAAAAGTAGAAGACTCAGAAGAATAATGTATGGCATCATAGAGACAATATGAAACAACAATATACACATATGAAGTGGAAAACAAAATATCACCAAGGAAGGGAACACAGAAAGACTGAAATCCAGGATGAGCTGAATCTGGCAAAGGATACAAACAACAACAACTATGTTGCTATGGCCAAAATAAAGAAAGAGAAGCGAATCACTATACCAGCTGCTCAGTGAAGATGGGTAAAACAACAGATAGCAAAGAAAAATGGGACAATCTAACTGCCTCACTTTTCTCTGAGAAGAGGATATGTATTCCCTTCGGCAATGAAGAAGAGGAAAATGAAGAAACAAATTGAGATTTGATGCCAATAGAGACACAGGCGTTTGACAAGACCTGATGTATTTCATTCTAGGGTATTAAAGGAACTTGATTATGATCTATCTGGAAAGTTTCTGGAGAATGAGTGAAACATCAAGTGCCTATCTTCAACACAAAAGAAAAGACGCTGAGAATATAGACTTACCAGACAAACGTCGATATATAGGAAGATTCTATAGTAAATCATAAAGCCACAAAGTAGTACCAAGGAAAAATGTTTTCACAACATAGATTTATCAAGAAAGGTCTTGCTTTATTGCTGTGGCCCAGCCGGCTCCGGATGAGCTGCCAATGGACTCCTCTGGTGAGGAGTCCTATGAGTCTGCTCTGGAGGAAGGGGGTGACCTTGAGAGAGCAGAGAGCCCAGCTGGTCATCAGGAGGCACCTGGGTGTTGGAGTAGTGGGGAGGATCAAGGCCAGTTTGTCCCTGATGCTAGAGTGAGAAGGGTTGAAAAAAAAAGGCTTCAATTGCATCAGAAGTGAACTTGAAGGATTTGAATTAGTCCCAGCTGCCTAATGACTGACCCCTTCCAGGAGGGTTTAAAAGGAAGTCTTGGCTAAGAAAGTCCTTGCAGAGAACAATGTTGGATTTCTAGGTTCATGTTTATTCGTGTTGATTTTCAGGTTCGTGTTTAGTCGAGTTAGGAAGCTTCGTATCTGTTCAGAGTCATTCAGGCAAGCAGCCAAGAAAGTCAGTGGCAAGCAGCCTGTCTTGCATTAGTCAGATAAAGGGGGGGTCAGAACACTTTATCAACTTCTGTTAATAGCCCCTATCCCAGTGATGGCAAACCTATGGCATGCCACAAGTAGCACACAGAGCCCTCTCTGCGGGCATGCAAGCCGTCACCCCAGCTCAGTTCCTCCACACATGTGTGCGTACCTCCTGTCAGCCAGCTAGTTTTCGGGTCTCTTCCATGCATATGTGGGGGCGGGGTGCATGCAGGAGATGTGAGTGCCCATGTGGGGGGGGAGGCTGGGCACATGCAGGGGGGTTACCCGTTCATGCACGTGGAACATGGTGCATGGGTGTGTGCGCACGTGTGCTTTCAGCACTTGGCACCAATGGTTAGTCATCCCTGCCCTATCCTATTGCATTGTGGAGACTGCAAATAATATGTCTTGTCTAAAACAAAGGTTTACCAAAGTGTCTTGGCATTCTGATTAGCAATAGACAAGTGGAGAGAATACAGATTTAATAGAGATTCCAGAGAATTGTTTGGGAACACCAACACTTTAGGAAATAGAAAAAAAAGGCGAAAGCAGCCTTGGTAGTAAAAGAAAGGCTAAAAAAAATCCATAATGAAATATAACAGATACAAATACAATGTTCTTCATTCTGTAACCTAAAAACAATAGGCACTGAGCTGGGAAATTGGACATGACACTAATACTTGTGAAAAAAATATTTGAAATAGTACTTCACCAATGGAATATGATTTCATTAGTGTGAAGTGACTCCAAAAAAGGCAGATGCAATGTTAGAGTGTGTCAAAAGAAGCACAGATTCAAACTTCTCACTTTATTCAATGCTGCGCATCAAGTATATCATTTATTTCCGAACACTCTACTTTAAGAAGTATTCAGACAAAGTTGAAAAGGTATAGAGAATGTCATCAAGGACAATGAAAGCCTTAAAAAGCCTAAGAAACCACGTAATGTGAAAAGAGCTTGAAGGAAAGGGGAATATTTATTCTGAAAAGATGGCAGGGAGATGTAAGAACATGATAGCATTCTTCAAATACTAGAAGGGATGTAACATAGAAGAAAGCCAATTCTTTTACTCCAATGTACAGGTCATGGAATAATGGATAACAGATTAACAGAGTTGGAAGGGACCTTGCAGGTCATCTAGTCCAACCCCCTGCCCAAGCAGGAGACCCTTCATCTGTCTCTACCTAGGATTGAACTCACAACCTCCTGATTGGGAAGCGAGAGTTCCATCTCTAGGCCACAGCAGCAGATTGGATTTAATTAAAGGTGGACTTTATGACTGAATATTAATTTTTTTTTTTGCAACAGCAAAATTAGGTTCAGAATAGAACTGATCATCTAGATAGTAGTCTCCCCTTAACTGGAAGCATCAAAATAGAGATTGGATAGCTAATCACAGAACATTCTTTAATGTATGTTCCAGCACAGGGCTGGTAGTGGCCCCTTCCAACTCTCTGATGTTATGACTGTTATGGAATATTATTAAACTCTTTCCTTATTCTGCTCATGTGAAGTTGAAACAAGCCTCTCTTAGAAGATGCAAGAATTATCTCATTAATTAAGATATATAGATAGTCCTCAACTTACAGTGGTTCATTTAATGAAATTACAACAGCACCAGAAAAAGTGACTTATGACCATTTTTCACACTTATTACCGTTGCAGCGTCCCCATGGTCATATGATTTACATTCAGATTCTTGACAATTGATTCATATTTATGATGGTTGCAGTGTCCCGGGGTCATGTGACCATCTTTTGCAACCTTCTGACTGGCAAAGTCAATGGGGGAGCCAGAGTCACCTAACAATCATGCTACTAATTTAAAAAATGCACTGATTCACTTAACAAATGTGGCAATAAAAATTGTACCATGGGACAAAACCTCACTTCCAATTTCCAATTTCTCACTTAGCAACATAAATTCAGGGCTCAATTGTGGCTGTAAGTCAAGGACCACCTGTATGTTAAAAAGTTAACTAGATATATACAATAGTATGAGATTGGTCGCACTTTGGAAGTTTTAAGGGGCCATCAGAGCTTTGGATCAGGTCAGATAAAACAGGAGGGCTGTCTAGCAAAAGGGAGACGAATTTTGAATTTTTTGACCAACCCCTGTAGATGACCTTAAAGAGAGCAACTACCTCTCTGCTTTTTTTTTTCAGATAAAGATCCAAACAAACAGAAGGAATGCAATATTGCTACAGGAAGTAACTACAATAACTGAGACTACAATATTAAAAACACTTGAGATCATATTAACTTTATTAAGAGTGTATGTGAAAAATCTGTGTATGCTCTGATAACAATAAGATTCACTGCATTCACTTTAGAGATATAAAATGAGCCCCAAACCAAGCCCCTTGAAATAACTATCACCCCATAAGAGTAATCACGCCTGTACTAGATGGGAGCAAAGAAAGATTTTGGTATTCTGCTATCTTCTAGTGCAGTGACCCCCAAACTTTTGGGTACCGGGGATTGGTTCCATGAGGAAAGGTTTTTCCATGGAGCAGAAGAGACCTGCCTTTGCATGCTGTTTGCATCCTGCAGATGGTGCTTGTTTACATGGCCCAGTTTCTGGCATGCCACAGCCCAGTGCTGGACAATGGACTTGGTGTTGAGGACCCCGGCTTTAGTGGTCAAGTGCCTATTTGAACCCCAGATACTATTCTGGAGTGCTGCTATTCTGGGGTACAGATACTGTACCCCAGATGCTAGAGCCGAGGTGGCACAGTGGTTAGAGTGCAGTACCACAGGCTACTTCAGCTGAATGCTAGCTGCAGTTCAGCAGTTCAAATCTCACCAGATTCAAGGTTGACTCAATCTTCCATTCTTCCGAGGGGTAAAATGAGGGCCCAGATTGTTGGGGGCAATATGCTGACTCTGTAAACCACTTAGAGAGGGCTGTAAAAGCACTATGAAGCGGTATATAAGTTTAAGTGCTATTGCTATTCCTTCTCCCTTCATTTCCCTTCATTTCCCCCCCATAGTCAGGAAGAGATAGACGAAGATGAAAAGAGTCATTGGGAGCAGTCACTGGAAAAGTCACCAGAGCTTCTGAAATAGTAGCAGCAGTGGTAGCAGCAGTTCTATCTATATCTGCTCTCTTCTTCATTTTTCATCACTATTTAATATGGCTCCTAGGAAAGCCCTGAATTTGGGCTGATGGCTAAAAATGCAAATGATCTGCAAACTCTAATAATGAAAGTCAAGGAACACCATAAAAATGAAACTAAGATTAAATATAAAGAAGGCCAAACTAATAAAAGTTACAACAACCGGTGTTAGAACTGACAATGAAGATATTTACTTGGTAGATAGCTTCTGCCTATTAGAATTGACTGTTGACTGTGAAGAATCAGCAGTCAAGAGATACTAGCCTTTCCTAAAGTAGTAATGAAGGTTTTGGGAAGGATACATAGATGTTTTGATATATCTAGGCCTGCAGAACTGGGTAGACAATGGTTTTCCTTTCAATATTTTATGGAAGTGAAAAGTGGAATTTTAGAAAGCAGAAGAGTATTGAGTAGAAAGAGTACTGAGCTTATAAACTTTGATATTGGAGAAAACCATGGATAGTCAATAGAATAAACAAATGGATTGTAGAACTAGATAGATAGATAGATAGATAGATAGATAGATAGATAGATAGATAGATAGATAGATAGATAGATAGATAGATAGATAGATTAGATAGATTAGATAGATAGATAGATATAATTCTTTATTTGCCAAATATGATTGGACACACAAGGAATTTGTCTTTGGTGCGTATTCTCTCAATATACGTACATAAAAGAAACGAAACATTCATCACAAATCATAAGGTACAACACTTAATGATAGTCATAGAGTACAAATAAGCAATCAAATCATAGTAGAAAATGACCAATATAAATCATAAGGATACAAGCAACAGTTAGTTATACAGTCATATGTGGGAGGAGATGGGTGATAGGAACAATGAAAATATTAATAGTAATAGTAATGCAGACTTAGTAAAGTTTGACAGTGTTGAGAGAATTATTTGTTTAGCAGAGTGATGGTGGCCAGGGAAAAACTGTTCTTGTGCCTAGTGTGCAGTGTTTTATAGCGTTGTTTTGAGGGTAGGAGTTGAAACAATTTATGTCCAGGATGTAAGGGGTCTGTAAATTGGAGTTCTCACTCAACGCAAAATTATCAGGCTCAAATTAGAATATTTTGGACACATTATGTAAAGACCTGGCTCTCTAGGGAGATCCATAATGTTGTGATAGTTAGAAAAGATGACCAGCCTTAAGTTGAGTAGACTCAACTACAGCACTGATGAATACCTCATTTGAAGATCTAAAGGATCTTCAGGTTGAGGACTGATGACCCTGGAGAAAATCTATCCTTGTGATAGGTAAGAGTCAACAATGAATTGATGACATGATCTTTATCATCATTTATAAAGATAAGGAGATAAGGAAAAAACCGCAAGGAGCAGGGGCTATGGCTTATTCATTTTGAAAAGAAAGTAGGTAGTACAGGTCACTTGCAACCATTTTTTTTTATTCTGAAGGCCTTGATCCACAGGAATCAACTGGAACATCCCTCAGTCCCTGCTGTTGTTTTGAGGAAAGCTCATCAGGCTTTGATACCATCTTCAACTTTTTCTGAAAATCATATATTAGGAAAATGCACACTTTCTATGAGTACCCTGTACTTTGAACTTCCCAGAAATACAGCTATGCATTAAAAAGCACTTTCAGCGTCTGTAAGCTAATACAACTTTTAAAGTAGAGGTCAGAAGAAACCTGAAAAAAAGTTACAGATTTTAATGAATGTAGACAGGTGGGTAATTGCCTTGGGTGATTTATTTATTGAAGATATTTTCAAAACATTCACAATCCTATTCCACATTAAGTCACAAGTTCAGAAGTATATAGTTCTGAAACCTCCTGCCCTTGTAAACCTTGCACAAACCATATACCATGAGATCATGTCTTATCTTAAAAGCTTTCTCTTCTTTAAGCTTCATCTCAGAGCAAATCCTCTCCTTCTCCTTACGTGGGATTTAACTCCGCAGACTTAATCAGCGCTATAAACTGCATGCATGGCCTTTCACATTTATAGACCGTACTGCCCTGCCCTCTGCACTTTGCCAAATACTGGCTCCAGCGATAGGAACGAAATCCCAGATATTGCTGCTGCCATAAGCCTTGCGCGCTTGCTTTTACAACAAAGTGCCATGAAAGAAAAGGAGCATTTTTCCAAGGAAGGCTGTGAACATGGGGAGAAATGTATGGGAAGGAAGGTACCGGGACTTGCCTTGCATAACTTTCTTTTTTCCTTAACAGATTTTCTCTAGCAAAACATAAACCAGTGGGCGCTGCGGGTCGGTTTTATTAAGAAAATGACTTTGTGACATTCCTTTCCTCAAGAGGAGCCCTTCAATTCCGATTACGCCGCCGTTGCTGGGATGTTCCCTTGAGGTTCACCTGGCCATCGCGTTTCCTAACTGTCCGCTGGGTGGCAGCAGGATCCCACCGCAGAAGTTCCTTTCTCTTAACAGCAAGTGTTAATGCAATTGACCAATCAGTGCTAAGATGATGGGAGGTAATTGGGTAATTGTATTTTACTGATCACAAGCGGGAGGGGGGGGTGAAAAACCCTCGCCGTGTGTATGTATGAATGTGTGAACCTGGCGGGGAAAGGGAAAGACCATCGGAAAGTGTGTTGTTGTAGGTAAAAAGATCGGCCCGGGGCAGCTGGTGTATCTCGAGGTGCGGCTGCCGAAAGGAAGCGGGAGAAAGCCAGCGTTGCCCTCCGCGGCAGCTGCTGGGTGGGAAGCGGATTCTTTATTTACTTGTCCCCTTTCCTCACCCCAGCGGGCGGAGGAGTTCAAACCGGAGCTGACGGCCGCGAAGAAAAGCGGCTGCAGCTGCGCGAAGGCTGGCGGTGTCAAAGAAGCCCCGCGGCCGCCGATTTGCCTCGGAATGAGCCCTTGAGGAGGGAAAGGGGCTGACCTGGGGAGGAGGAAGAAGGGAGCCGGCGGGGGACGTTGTCTTAACTTGTAGATTCCGAGAGGTCGCTAAGCGGATTTAGAGCAGCTGGGGTGGGGGGGGGGAAGACGGGGAAAAATACAGTGCCTGCCCCTCACCGGCTGCCTCGCCACCTCCCACTTTAGCTTCTTTTGACTATTCCATAGAACATATTCCTCCCCCCCCTTTTTTTTTCTCTCTTTTCTTTCCCTCTCCTCGCGGCCCCCCAGCAGGCTGGCAAGCAAAAATGGAGAGGAAGACGAAATGAAGAGGAGGGGAAATCCCCGGCTGGCAAAATTCACGGCGAGCCGGACGAATCGCGCCTCCCCGGGGAGATCGGCGGGTTCCGACAGGGGAGTTTTGAACGCCGGGGGTGATCTGGATGAGGAAGAAAGGAGGAAAATGCAGCGAGGGGAGCGCGGGAAGAGGCGGGTGAAAGCCGCCCACTTCAGGTGTTTCGAAAAATGACGGGTTGGTTTTTGACAGCTGGTGGGAACCTTGTTTGCTCGCTGGCTCGCTCGCTGGATCTCCTCCCCCCCCCCCCGCTCACTCTCCCCCTCCCCCCTTTCCAAGCTCTCGCCCGCCGCCGCCACTGTTCGCCTCAGCGTCTCTTTCCATTTGATGTGAGGCTCTGAAAAACGCAGAGGAGTTGGAAGGAAGGCGAAGGGATATAGTATACGCGGAGAGTTGGGCTTGCTGGCTCCTGGCTGAAATAAAAAATCCGATTGCGCACTGGGTTGTGATTGGAAATCTAATCAGATCCTTGAATCGGAGGAGAGGGAGGGAGGGAGGGTGGCGAGAGAAACCCTAAAGTTGGCTGGGGAGAAATAATGTAAGAGGCTGCGCGCCCGGCTGGTGAGAAGAGGGAATCGGAGCGCCGAGATCATGGGAACCCCCGATCTGTGGTGGAAGCACATGGATCGGAGAATCGAACGGGCGGCAAAGAAAAAAGGACGCCAAGGGTCTTCCCTGACTCCCGCTGGATCTTAGCAGGCAGACCCCAAAGAAGAGAAATCGCCTTAAACGGACGGGCCGTGGGGTCGTCGCGGAGGCTGGGGGAGAAGGGGGGAAAAAAACAGTCGGCAAAATCGTCCCTTCGGGGATCCAAAGGAGTTAAGTGTTGGAGAGGCGAAGGATGCAAGACCTCGCCACAGGATCGAGGCAGGAATGAAAAGTTTCCCAACGAAGAAAGACTCTTTTCGTCGAACTGGTTGTTTTCGGTTTGGGTTTTCCTTTCCTCACCCCCCCCCCCCCCCCCCGAAGCCTGTCCCGTCCGTTTGTGCCTCGATGAAGAAAGAAGTTGATCCGGGCAGGGACATTTGAAAATAGTCACGTCCTAAGAGTGACGGCCCGGAGAGGGGAGCGAGAAAGCCAGGAAAGAGAAGTATCATGTAAAGGAAGCTGGAAAAGGAGGGACAAAAACAGCAGGCTTGGAGCTCTTTTGGACCGAACTAGATGGAAAATTGCAGATGGATATTTAATTTCCTGTCCTTTTTTCCTCCCATCAAATTGGATCTGTTGCCGAGATGATGTAGTTTTGCCCTTGGTGGTGGTGGTGCCTGGTTTTTTTTGTTTTTTTGTTTTTTGTTTAAATTTTTGTTTCTTTTCAAACACCCCCCCCCTCCCCTCTTTTCTTCTTCTTCGGAATTTCATTCTGGATATCCTTCTTTTGCTCCTGGGTGATTTTCAAATACAGTGAGTGTCATATTATTATTTTTCCTTGGGTCTTTATGCTTACCCTTATATGTTTTTTTAAAAAGGTGATGGAGTTGAGGGGTGATTTATGTATTTGAAGGCTAGGAGACACCAAAGGGGAACTGAAAATGGTACCTGACGGGGATTGTGGGGTGGGAGGTACTTGGATGGGGGTAGGGTGGGGAAGGCATTCAACCTTTGGGTAATCCTTGCAGATACCTTGCTTCTCTAGCTTTCCATTCATTCTCTAGTAAATGTCTGTCGTGCTCCTGCAGTATCTGGCAATGTAATGCTTGAGTTACCAAGTGGCCCAAGGCTGCCAAATTCATCACCATTGCATAACAGTCTTCTCCAAACCCAAAGTAAGGTGGATGACAGTTCCCAGAGTCTATAGGATGTATGGCCATCTCTATTGGCTCAGGGTAGGAAGTAATAGGAGTTGAAGTCCAGTATATCTGGAACACACTAGGTCTGGTTTGGAAGGTCAGCCAAAAGAATTTGGTGTGAGGAGAGTCAAGGAGGGGAAGAAATGGAAATTATGGCAAAGCCAGCATCTGAAGAAGTAGTGTAATAATGAAGCATGATTATCAGGGAAACTGGGGAAAGATGGTTCTGAGATGGTGGCACAAGTGATGCACTTGGCAATCTGTATCCAAAGAAGACATGTGAGGGAGATTTTTCCTCAAATGTCTCCTAGAGCATTTATTCTACTATGATTTTATGGTAAATCCTCTCTGTTTTCCCAGAGCATGTCTGGCTGTGTGAATCCTCATAAATGGCACGCTCTTGAATTTTGTGGGTATATCTTATTGTTTTGATATTTAACTTTCTGTGTTGCACTGGATGCAGTGGTCTTAATGCTTCGGTCTAAAATGAAAGGGTAACATTGATGCTATGCATGTTCACTAAGGAAATAGGTTTGCACATTATGTTCTGTACTCCTATGTAACTGGGAGGGACTGTAGGTCTCTTTGTACAACCTACTTATCCATAGTAGCTTGGAGCATCATATATCCAATTAATCCAATTTTCTGGATCCATGCAACACAGCCATCAACTAACAAGAGGGGTTGAGTTTGCACAACAGACCAGGTTCAAATCATGCGGTGGTTGGACAAAAATAGCCTGTAATTGTAGCCATTTCATAAGTTGGGAAAACGAGTCTGAAAAGTTTTTTTTAGTTCAACTGAAAAGTTGATTGTTGGTCATTTTGTTTTATTAATTACAGGGGCTTTCTGTTCCAAAAGGAAAGCAATTCATAGTTGTAAAAAATGTAGTGTGTAGATATAGACGAGGATACAAAAGAGGGTAAGATATTTTAAAGACTATTGCCGCAACTAATCACTTTCCATTAGATTAACTTCTTTTGAGCATGGCTATTTACCATTTAAATGTATGTTTCCTTCTCACATGTGGCTCTCCTGATTTTGCATCCATGGGCTGATCATCAAAATGTCTACACATATACCAATGTGCTTAATCAAACTGGGAAGATCTGCTTTTCTGTAAAAGCAATACCTTCACAGGTAACAACTGGAAATGTTTTTCTAAGTATCCTCTCTCCAATATTTTTTCCAGTTGTAATCTTACAAATGTATGAGCTTTTTATTATGGTTTCCCCATTATGTTATTTAGACATGACTTCGGAACATCTTTGATGACCTGTCAAACCAACACCATCAATATTTCTGAGAGTTGGTTTAATTATTTTCCGCCTCATAGCTTAATGAAACTATCTGTTTATAAATGTTATGCTATATGGGGTGGTGTCATGCCTCTTAAGTGTTAGATACATAAAATATAGTAAACTTTGAACCATGCTCTCAGAAACACGCATGCCAAGATTCCTAATCCTGCAAAGCTATCATAGCAAAGTATCTAGTTAAAAAAAAATCCCTTTCTTTATTTCATAACTCTTAAGTAAATCAGTGAAAACAAATGGATAATTACAGTTTCTTTACTGAACACATGCCATTATTTGGGGGAATCTGTTTAAACAAATCTTGTTTGTCCCCACTGACTCCATTCCCTGCATACATTTTGTCCCAGTTAGGCACTATACTTGCATCAACAGCAATAGAACATGGATATTGTGCTTGTGTTAGGCAAGTCCTGAAATAAGATGGAGAAGGGGAAAAAACTGTGTGTTTTTAAAGGGGGAAAATAAATAAATAAAGCAATCGCCTTGCCACTGAATCACTCTACTATGATCTGATAAATCAGAATTCATTGGAAAAGCCACCTTGCTATTTGGCAGGAAAATAGTGCCACCATTGTTTGATCCCGGGCCAGTTATATTGCAAAGCTACATGTCCATTGAATCCAGGGGGAGGGGGAAAATCTTGATGAAATAAAGGTCAATCTCACTAGTGTGTAGAATGGTGATGGTGGATGTGGACTTTCAGAGATGCTAAACTTGCTTGGCATGAGAGCTAACCAACATGTGGATGTAGTTCAGATTGGAATTCAGCATTTGTTGTGATAGGTGAGATTTTGTCATTCAGACATGCACAGCGGTGCTGTTTATAGGTAATACCAACAACATGGAAAATATCCTCAAGAACCTTTGTTTCTGATTTTATGTCCAATTTTGAATGTGTGATGTTGTTTCCATTGTGGTGGGGGATAGGCATTTCATCTGGTTAACTGTTTTCATTGCTTGTGTCAGAATATAAGTGCAACATTCATCAGCATCTGATAATTAGCCAAGATGCCTTCCAATTTTTTTTTTCCAGGATAAAAGGGTAAGCAATTCTGTAATTACCATCAGACAGCTAGGAAGTGACAGCCAAGGAGTTTCGGAATAGAGAACAATTTGGGGTATAAAATGCATGAATTGCTAGTGAAAGGAAAGAAGCATGGGCTGCTAAAGGTTTGTTTCATTTAGCGAGTTTGGCTTTAAGCGGACTGCAAATTAGCTAATCTAAAAAAGAAAATAATTCTCAATAGTCAGGATGGTTCATGATTCAAAATACTTCCTTGCAGAGAAAACAGTTTCATAATGCTAAGATATGTGAATCCCCACAGGGTTGAAAGAAGGCTTTAAAATAATTATGTTAGAACAGCAGAGACGATTGCCTTGCAAAGTTTCTAGTCCTCTTCTCCCCCCCCCCCCCATCTTTCTTTTCTATTTTGCTAGTTAACATTATTTAAATATCTATGTTTTGAGAATTTATGCTATTGGAAGAAATTGTGATTACATTGATAAGTTCAGAGGAAGCAAAGACTGGCCTCCTAGTTTAATGCTGTAAGAAATGACAGTAGTAAAATGTAAGGTGTACATAATACAATATGCTGCTATGAATGTAGCTTATCGGGAAGTGTTTATTGATGTCAAGCAAAAATTATTTTCATGAGGGCATCCCTTCTTCCTATTTCAAAATATGAAATGAGTTGCAGAAAGTTATGAAAAAGTTATCAATAACCTCTCTCTTAACCAAGTCTGGCTAGGAAGGATTCATGTGTCTATAATGTTCTCTTAGCTATTGAAAGTTTTGTACAATTAGTAAAGCTATTAAATAGTAGAACCTTTTGTATGGTAATTTTAGAGTGAATACTTTTTTGCAACAGGGATATTGAGTATCTTCTTCCATAAAATAACTGATTTATTTATTTATCTAATTCCTGTCACTGCCCATCTCACAAACAAGTGACTCTGGCTGGTGTTCAGCAAAACTAAAATAATAAATCTAAAACTATTATTGTTAAATTATTCAAAATCATTAAAAAAAACCCCTATAAAACAGCTAAAACAAAGAATAATAGATAAAGGGATGATAATAATAATAATGGAACCATTACTTGATAGTGATGCTTATTTTTCAGCCATAGGAATCTTTATACTGCAAAGTTTGTGTAAACCATGATTTATAGCAATAGATGCTTTCATGTGGATAGTTTCTGTTTAATCAGGATTTATTTCATTTGGCAAGAGACTGAGGGAAGTCATGCTAGATTATGATATAAACAGTCTTTCAAAAGAAATGCAATAATATGTAACTATTGGCTTTCCTTGATGAGTCAAAGATTTGCAAAACACTTTTTAAAATCAATTAACTAATAGAGTTTCATATTTGGGATTGCATAAGAATTGTAATTCTTCATTAGAACAGAAAGATCCGACTTTTTATTGGAACATTTCTAAGCTGTGTGTTCAACTATTTTCCAATGATGTCCGTGTGTTGGCTTTAACTGTTTTGTGTATAACTATGAAGTAGAAATATAATATATAAGACACTACTTACATTGAATATGTCAGAGAGGAAGAATATTATTACAGATAAAGAAATAATATGTTTCGCTTTAAGAACAGGTATGAACACCACAAACCAAGCCAGAAAATGGTCATTTATATCTGGTAGCCAAGGAAGCAAGTATAGAAATGTGCATCATTTTCTATGCATGGTTTAAATGTTGCTATAGTGATATTTCAGGATGCAAGTTGTATGAATCCTCTGCCCTTGATCTAGATAGCCTATTCTCCTTCTCCTTGTTCTTTGTTCTTTTATAATATGGTTCGCAACAACAATAATGTCTATACAATTTGATTACAAGAGCTGCAAGAGAGAGAAAAATGTTTCTTATTTATTTCATATACATATCTAAGACTCCAATATCCTGCAACCTTAAATGGGGGAATCATATTTCTGAGGGAAGTGGGGCAGATTACATTTCTTAATGTTAAAAAAGCAAACATATTACAATATTTAGAGTAGTGGGATATGTTAATTGAATATTTCCAAGCAGATCAAATGCATGCAGCCTATCTATATGTGTGCTATGTATATGTACACTTTTGAGAACAAGCAAAAGAATGTCATTTTTATGACAATAAAGATTATCTATACAGTTGTAGTTAAACAATCAGAAATAAAATCAAGTCTACTTGACTTGAATCTTCATCTCTGGGACTTCTTTGAAATGATGGTTTTCATTATGGGTAAGCTAAAACACCACTCGGAATCATAAACAGATTCCCGATAATTGATAATTGCTTCAAAGTTCCTTAATTTGTGATTCTGCAAGCCAAGGGAACTCTTTGACATACTTGGTCTGGAATTTTTAAATCAAGTACAACACGAGGCAGTAAATGACTGTGGATTTGTATATCTAGTTTTTTAAGGGTCTATTTCCAAGCTTTAATCTGTAATATATAATTATAGTTAGAATTTTTTAAAAGGTCAAGTTTTTAAAAATGTGGACATCTAGAGCCATGGACATAACTATTGAACTAATAACTCCTTCAGTATTTTTTCCCCAGAACAACAGGATTTATGCACTTTTAGGAAATGGGAAATTAAGGTTTTCTCCCAGTTAGCATTATACATAAAAATAGTACTGGATCATCTCATGGATCATTGGGAGTCTCTTGTCTCTGCTTTCCAGAAAAGTGCATCAGAAAAGTTCATTTTAAACAGTACATTAGAAATAGGAGCAACCTCTCTGACAGGAGCTTCTCACCTGGGCAAAATAGCTTCTCTGCATTCAACCATATTGATCCTTGGAGCTGCTTCATGTGTCATGCAGTCAGTGGGGTCTTCACTTTAGTTGAGATGCAATGACTCATAAATTCCCTTGTCATGTCAATGAGTGACTCTTGGGCAAAGGGACATCAGGTGGTCTCTGAAAGTCAGTTTGCCTCTTGCGTGCTAGAGTGGAAAACATTAATATACCATTGACCTGGATGCAATCTGCTGCAGTTGATAATCTTAGCAAAGAGGCTGCCAAATCATACAAAAACATAATCAAAAAGAATTCTCCTGATGTTTATTTAGACCTCAGTCTTTGTAATGAATCATGACTACATTTTCTTGAATAGAAGTTCAAAATTATCCTGTTTCACTGAGGTACTTCAATAGTGTACACATATAATTCCAGCTAGTTCATGGTTTGTTCCTTCTTCTCCCCTACTGCTTTATTTATGTTTGCAGCTTCACTATCTTTTTCTAGATGTGATGATCTGCAGGGGTCTGCAAAGTTGGCTCTTTTAAGACTGGTGGACTTCAACTCCCAGAATTCCCGAGCCAGCATGGCTGGCTGGGGAATTCTGGGAGTTGACGTCCACCAGTCTTAAAAGAGCCAACTTTGCAGACCCCTGATCGAGGGAAATAAGTACATTTTCATCCTACAGAAAAGGGACTAGGCCAGTGATGGCAAACCTTTTTCGCCTCGGGTGCCAAAAGCACACACGCTTGCGCTATTGTGCATGCTCATGTGCCCACACCCATAATTTAATGCCTCCCATGCCGTGTCCCCTGAGCATGCACGTGTGACACACCCTGCGCATGTGCACATGGCTTTTTTGGAACCTGGGGAGGGCAAAAAAAAAAGGCCCAATATGCAAACCGGAAGTTCAGGAATGGACTTCCAGGTTGCCCATTGGGCCATTTTTCTCCCTCTGGAGCCTTCAGGAGGGCAAAAACTGGCCGAAAATCAAGGCCAAAAATCAGCTGGCCAGCATGCTCATGTGCACTGGAGCTGACAGGGCAACGCCTCGCCTGCCCTTAGAAATGGCTTTGCATGCCACCTGTGGCACCCGTGCCATAGGTTCGCCATCACAGGACTAGGCCTTTGTGTGTTTGTACCTGTGTGCAGTATGCATGTATGTATAGGTACTCAGCACGAATTAGACGTTGTATGTTCATAAAAGATTTTGAAAGGGGCTGTGTAGTACAAAACCTGTATTGCATGTACATAGATATTCCAAACATCATCTCAAATTGATGACATGCTGTGGAAAACCAATAGTTAATAATCAGTGATTGCTATGAAATGGATGGCCATAAAAATCATTTAATTGTTTTAAATAAATAAATTGCATTGATGGAATGATAATCCTTTCAACACTTGTGAAAAATTTGGCCTGGGGTGTTGGCAAGAAACCAACAAGATGATATTTTATAGATAGATGCTAACATTCAGAAGATCTAGGGAGGGGTGTCAAACTCACGTCATCATGTGATGTATCACACCTTTTCTCCCATCACTAAAATGGACGTGGGAATGACCGGCACATGATCTGGCCCTTGGGCCACAAGTTGGACACCCCTTGATCTAGGGTCTTTCTTACCCGGATTCTTATTGAATGTGGACTGAATAGATTTAGTAAAGAAAAAATAGAAATATTCTCATGCTGTATATTGCTTTGATTATTGCAACTGCTTATGAAGCAATGTCCATTTGACAATGTTGTTATATCTTTTCAAAAATAGCTGGCTTTTGTATTTTTTTCAGCTTGGTGTTAACTAAAGAAGCACCAGGCTACAACTTGGTTTATTAGTAGAAATACTAAATATAAATATAGATTGTCTTGCTTGGTGCTTCAGATTCAGTTCGATGCATATTTGCATCTTCTGCAACTTTTTAAAGCATCCACAGCTTTTCTCAGGATACCAAAGCTTTATTAAAATTCTGCAGACATAATGTGGGTCTGGAAGCCCCTTTTTGTCAATCAAATCCAAAGCCCCGTGTTGCTCTAAGTTGCTTTGGAAGACAGAGGGACAATTGTACATGGAGCTATATTTTCAACTTGTATTCCTTTTTGAAGTTATCAAGAGATTCAAGTAAGTGTGTGGAAGTCAAATAGCCAATTTCCCTTCTGTTCTTTTGAGCATCCAAGATGAAACAAAATGTACATCCTGCGCAGAGAGAATCATTTAATTAGCCGTGCAATCAAGATTTTTTTTTTTATGAACTGCAAAGAACAGTAGAAATAAAAAGGCTGGACATGCACAACAAACAGGGATTTCATTCCATAAAATTGTCTTGAATGTTAAAGAAATATATTGAATTCAGTGACTTTGCCATAGACCTCTTTCTCAAGAATTTTTGCAAAGAATTGTATACTTGATCTGACCTTAACCTGTGAGTTGGGTTTTCTCCAACAAGTTACTCTTAGGTACTATAGGTTAAGGGTCCACTGTTGCTATTGGTCAAAGAACTGCTGGATAAAGCTATGTGAGACAACAAATACATATTGATGTTTTATTAGCCATACCGGTAACTTTATAATAATAGACCTGAATCTGAATTTAGCAAGAGATGCTGTATCCTTATACATTGCTTGCGTCCAATAGAGCAGGATACCCATAGCAAAATTTCTAATTGTCATGGAGATGACTATTAATAACATTTCTCTTGATTTAAACTATTTACATACTTACACTTTTTGATTCATTCTCTTGTAATTCTGGGGAAATACCTTCCCAAATTGTGAATATTCCTCACATCAGTTTTGTTATTTAACCTTTGTGATTGATATTAAGTCAGTACCAGTGGTGGGATATTGGTATATCGGTGCCTGCTGGGAGCACCAGGTACCGTTCCGGTACAGTGCTCTGGAGGGCCCGCCCGCTCACCAACCCTCCTTACCTGTATTTGAACCGATCAGGGCTTCTGCACATGCACACAGAGGGTACTGAGCCTGCACGATGCGTGCATGTGGTGGACATCCATCCTCATTGCACCGTACCAGTTGCACTGGGACCCAGAACCCACCACTCGTCAGTTCTCTTTTTAAGCTGAAGGTTCCTTCCATGTTCTTTAATTCTGCATTCTGCTGAATGTCCAGTTTTCTATTGTAACTATTTCACATGAATTTACAAATGGAAGAAATGAATATAAAATAAAATTACCAGGGATAATTCCACTGTCCAAACTGGATGTTCCATCTAATGCAATGCTTTGGATTTAAAAGCACACAGCAATCAGAAGTTTATATACGTATGCATGTATGTGTGTGTGTGTATGTATGTATGTTTGAGGTACCCCATGGGGAGGCCTCAATATTTTCAATTCAATTTCAATTTATTTCGATTTGTATACCGCGCTTATCTCCATCAAGATGGACCCAGAGCGGTGCACAGGAAATTAAAAACCACAATAAATAACAACAAATACAATAATATCATTAAAAAGAATTAAATTAAGAACCTGTGGTAAAATTCCCTTGATAAAAACCCAACATCCATTTACTAATTGGCAGGAGCTGTGTCGCGCCTAAGGTCTAAACTCTAAGCTAGGCCAGCTTGCTGGAAAAAGTATGTCTTAAGTGAGCGGTGAAAGAGGGGACGGTCCGTGATAGTATGAAGTTCGGGGGGTAGGTCATTCCAGAGGGCCGGCCCTGCCACAGAGAAGGCCCTACCCCTGGGCTCCGCTAGCTGGCACCCTGGGTAGGCCCTCCCTGTGGGAGTGAATCGGTCAAAGGGAATGAATGAATGAATCTTTACATCTGCAGACCTAGAAAGATGTTCAGATCAGGATTTACTTAAGGTTCCAGATTATTCAGTCTTATTTTAGAAGGTGCCATTTTAAATATCTATTATTTTATCCATTTATCTTGGGGAAGTCTCTGTTTCTCAGTTGAATGTATTTCACAGAGTTTTTAAGAAGATAAAAGAGGTGAATTGTTCTTTTAGGTAAGGACAGAATAAAATTTCGTTCAATAAATAGGCTGAAATCTGACATAGTTTTAAGCAAAGCGCAAGGAAATAGCAGTTTATAAAATTCACTTTTAGGCTCTTAGAATGAGCATTTTAGAGTGTGCAGAAACATATGTTCCCTTAGGTAATTACATTTACAGATATAAACTGTATGCAGAAAGAATAGAGTAATTAGTATAACAACTTCATAAACCTGCAGTTGTTTCTATTTTTTAACACAATAGGTGACATTTCCAAGTTTCTGGCTTTGGAAACTTAAGTCTATTCTTATTCTGTAACATATATTTTATGTATACAATTTTTTCTAACATGCTTGCATCTATAATAACAGGATGGCTAGCACCTCACAGCTACATCTTTGTATTTGCATTTCATAATTCTAAACCATCATTCTTTCTCAGATTAATTTAGCATGTACATTAATAATAAATTATTAATGTACATGCTAAATTATAATCTTTCTCAGATTAATTTAGCTGATGTAATCAGGGAAAGCCGGTTAGCTCAAGGCATAGAAAGGCTTGCCTGAAATGCTGGAAAGTGCCGGTTCAAATCCCAGTAGATGAAGTATGGCCAACTGAAGAAGGCTATAAACCCTGAAATAGATCTATCCTGGTCTCTTAATTATTAAATCAGCCCTTAAAAATCTAACATATATATATATATATATATATATATATATATATATATATATATATATATATATATATATATATATATATATATATATATATATATATATATATATATATATATATATATATTCTCAGTGATAAAGAGATCATTCTCAGTGATAAAGAGATCATTTTATCACTGAGAATGATAAATGATCATTTATCATTCTCAGTGATAAAATGAGACATGGAAGAAGGAAAGAGAGAAAATAGACTCTTCACTATTGTTTTGGTTACCTGGAGTTTTACAAGTCTGTTGATATCCCATAGTTATATTTATATTTTAAAATAAAATAAATAATACATAATAGTCACCTGGACTTTTGCAGCTCAGATATGGAAACCTTAGCCCACAGACCCACCTGCCAGTATTTGCCAGTCTCTGCTTCATCTGATTTTATTTCTCTCAAGAATTATTTTAATAAAACAAGGGGGGGGGGAGGAATGCTGACACGCTGCATCATTTTCAAGAAGTTCTCTGGACGTACTAGACTTTCTTAGGAAATAAAAAAGGATGATGAATGTAACCAGTATTTTGTTTTGATGTATGCCTACCTAAACAGAAAGCAAACAGAACGGAAGACCATTTGCCAGAGAACATCCTGGGTGGTTAGTAAGGGTGACAGAAATGATCTCACCAGCATAGCTTCTGCTGTATGAGTGTTTTAACTGCTCTGTGGCCCAGTGTTGATTATTTATCATCAAGTTGTTGAATCTTAGCTACCACATAGATTTTCTCTATGATAGTCTGTCCCTAACTAGGTCTTTCAGATCACCACAATAACTGACCTCACCCATCTTACTCCATGTTGTCTTCTTCTCATTCCTTCCATCATTCCCAGCATTAGGACCTTCTTCAGAGAGCTTGGTCTTTGTATAATGTTTCCAAAGTAGGAGAATTTGAGCCTAATCATTAGTCCACAGTGTCCGCAGAAGCCTTTTCTAATATTAACATTCAAGAGGACAGTATTCTTCCCATTTTGCTCCTTCAAAGTCCAACTTTTGCTTCCATAGAGTGCCAGAGGGAATATCTTGCACACTTTTGATCTTTGTAGATATAGACCTATCAAAGAGTTTGAGTGCTTTCCAAGGCTTTCACGGTTGTTTTACCAAGTGCTAGTCAGCAGCATACTTTTTGACTGCTTGTTCCTTTCTTGTTGATGGTTGTTGATGATGATCCTGTTGATGATGCTAAAAGGCAGAATCTAGACCCCATTTTAAAAGAAGCTTGCTCCTGGGGAGGAAAGCTATGGCAAATCTAGACAATATATTAAAAAGCAGAGGCATTACCCTGCCAACAAAAGTGTGTATAGTAAAGGCTATGGTTTTCCCAGTTGCAATGTATGGCTGTGAAAATTGGACAATAAGGAAGGCTGAACGCCAAAGAATTGAGGCCTTTGAACTATGGTGCTAGAGAAGACTCCTGCGAATCGCTTGGTCTGCAAGGCGATCAAACCTGACTGCTCTTTGGAAGGCCAGATCCTAAAGATGAAACTCAAATACTTTGGCCACCTAATGAGAAGGAAGGACTCACTGGAGAAGAACCTAATGCTGGGAAAAAGAATGGGACGACAGAGAATGAGATGGCTGGATGGAGTCACTGAAGCAGTTGGCGTCAGCTTAACTCAGAGGGATGGTAGAGGATAGGAAGGCCTGGAGGAACATTGTCCATTGGGTCACAATGTGTAACACATGACTTTGCAACTAACAACAAAAAGACAACATTTTGATACTTTCACTCTCAATTTTAAAGGTGGTTGTTGTACTTGTTGTAGAACTGTTCATGAGTTTTGCCTTCTTTGTGTTTACTTCCATTTCACTGTGCTGGACTTTTATTATTTCTTTTAATAATATATATTATTTAATGTTTTAATCTTTAAAAAGAAAAGAAAGAAAAACACACAAAAAGAACAAAACACAAAACATACATAACAATATAAAGTAATTATACAGCCTTTTGTATCGGCTTTCATGCTTAGCCTTTATAGATTTCCATTCTGCATTGCCTTCCTATTGCTTTTACCTTGTCCAACAATATAACAATAGTAGTACTAACACTTACAGTTAATATTAATTATTTATATCACCACATATTTACATTCTCTATTTTCTGTTTTGGCTTCTGTTTTCTAGCCACTTATAAATTCTATTCTATACTTTATAGAAATCCGATTCTTCTCTTTCTTTTAGTTCTATTGTTATTTCGTCCATCTCTGCGCATTCAAGTACTTTTCTAATTATTGTTTCATCTGTGGGTATATTGATTTTTTTTCCAGTTTTGTGTGAAAGCAATCCTGGCTGCAGTGGGTATGTGTATGATTATGTATTGAGATTGTTTATCCATTTTTGGTCTAATAGTCCTAATAAGAATGCTTCTGGTTTCAGTTCTATTTTTCACTCAGTAATTTCTTCCAACTATTTCCGAATTTTGCACTTCCATGTGATAGGACACGTCCACTGCACATGGTAGAATGTTCCAGACTTGTGGCTGCATCTCCAACATTTGGGGGATAAATTTGGGTACATTTTAGCCAATCTCGCTGGAAGCAAATGCCTTTACTCTCAATTTTAAGGGTGGTTGTTGAACTTGTTGTAGAACTGTTCATGAGCTTGGCCTTCTTTGTGTTTACTTCCATTTCACTGTGCTGGACTTTTATTACTTCTATTTGCAGATCTTTTACATTTTCATGATATAATTTTGGGAACATTAGCCATGAAGACCATGACATATTTTGCTTTTGCTTTAGGATCACCTCAGACTTCCTTGTAGTTGGAAAATTTTAGTTGTTATTAACTTAACAGGAAAAGAGAAAAGTACAAAACATTCTCCATGGTTCTTTTCTTTCTAGCAATTTGTCTAAATAGTCTACACACAACCAGGGCCCTGGGATTGAGAATATTCAATTATAGTAAGTGAAAATAAAAATATGGAAGCGATTTACCATGTCACTTGCTTTTTTCTCACTCCCCAACTATTAGTGTACTTTTATGAAGACAGCTCCAGTTCCCAATCCGGAATCTTTCACCAAGAATATCCATCATTAAAATAGAATCAAAAATCACACCCAGTACCTGATGTATTTTATTATTTTATTTATTTTACTTATTTTTGCTTATTTTTATTGCTATGCAACATCCTCCACTGCAGTCCAGTGTTTGAAAATTGAGTCAAATTATTTCACTTTCAAAAACTTGAAAAATAGTGCTTTGTTTATCATAGGTGTAAATCACAGAATTATTAACAAATTCAGTAACCCTTTTCCAAGTCTTGTTTAAAAGCAGGGCAACAGAAATGCACATATTTTTCCTCCATATCCATAAGAACATTGTCCTTCCTGAATCACATGCAGAGGGATAATTTTTCAGCAGAGGGGTTCTCTGTATTTTACCAGACAGTCAAGATCTCATACTATAGCATCAAAACCAGGAATTGAACTTGTGAACAAGCTACTGCACTTATACTATATGGCAGTGATGACAAATCTTTTTGGCACTGCCCAAACTGGAACATGCATCCATGCTAGAAACCCAAAGAACAGCTGGCCAGTGCACATGTGTATGCCGGCCACCTGGTCTTCAGGTTTCTGGTACATGCATGGACACTGGCCAACTGGTCTTTGCACGTGCTGGAGCACCAAAAACCCAAAGACCAGTTGTCCAGTGTGCACACCAGGTTTCCAGTGCTCCAGCACATGTAAAGACCAGGTGGCATGCCAGAAACCAGAATAGCAGATGATGACAGTATGCATGCCAACATGCAAGTTCACCATAGGGTAATATATTATTTTTATTCTATAGGTTCAAACCGTCTAAGAATAATTGAAATTAGGGTTAATTGTATGATTACATACAGTGCCACTAGACAGTTCCTAAAACTAATGTTCTGTGTTATCCAATACACGACATTAGTTTAGGAACTGTCCAGGTGCATTATAGGTAGTCATGCCATTAGCCCTAAATTCAATTCTTGTTAGAGGACTTGAATCTATAGAATAAGATCTGGCTACATACAGTATATCTGCTGATTCACAATAAGGATGAAATTGATGATGTACCACCTCTGATGATTATTATAACTGAAAAATGATACACAATACGCATTGGGTACAGTAAAAATAAATGTTGCCCTTTGGTAGTGGTGGGAAACACTGAAGCCATGCAATACCCCATACACAAGGGAATATGTAACATCTACATCTCTAAAAGATACTGAAACCCTAGAGAGAATACAGGGAAGAACAATTAATAAGATAAGGGGTCCGCAGGATAAATCATGAGGAACGGTTAACAAAATTAGGTATGTCTAGACTCTAGCCTAATGAAGAGAAGAATTAGAAGTGACATGATAGCTGTCTTTCAGTATATGAAGCGTTGTTACAGAGAGGTGGGGCTCAACTTATTCTCCAAAGTTCCTAATGGTAGGACAAGAAGCCTTGGGTGATTAAAGACAGATTCAACATGGAACTAAGAGAAACTTCCTGACAGTGAGAACAATTAATGAATGACAAGCTTTCTTCCCAGAGTTGTGAGTGCACAATCGCTGAAGGTTTTCAAGAAAACATGGGACAACCATTTGTCTGGGAAGATATAAGGTCTTCTGCCATGGGCACGGGCTTGGAATAGAAGATCTTCATGGTTTCCTCCAGGCCTATGATTCTATGGTCTATGTCTCTAAAACTTTAAAAAAAATTGAACTGTAGATTTTTTTCAAAAATTTGTGCCCCAGCCTGACACTTCCAAATATGCTTCTTTGCATAATACTATGTTTACATTTATACAAAGGGTATAAACTGCTTTACAATTGAAGAGAATCATCATGTAATGTATATGTATTTGACTATGCATGAATGTAGATTTTTAAATATATGGTAAGATCTGAGCAACATATAAGTATGGATGTCAGATTTCTTTGCCTTTTTATTTCCCCGGAATAGATCTACCATACTATTTACATGGATATACTTTAGCTCTAGTTAGCTGCTATATGTTCTGGTTTATGAAAGTATTTCACAAGCAACAAAGTAAATACTTTAAGTAAAGGTAAAGGTTCCCCTAACACATATGTGCTAGTCATTCCCGACTCTAGGGGGCGGTGCTCATCTTCGTTTCAAAGCCGAAGAGCCAGTGTTGTCTGAAGATGTCTCCATAGTCATGTGACTGGCATGACAAAACACTGAAGGCACATGGAATGCTGTTACCTTCCCACCAGAGTGGTCCCTATTTTTCTACTTGCATTTTTAATGTGCTTTCAAACTGCTAGGTTGGCAGAAGCTGGGACAAGAAACAGGAGTTCATTCCATTATGCAGCATTAGGAATTCGAACCTCTGAATGGCTAACCTTCTGATCGACAAGCTCAGAATCTTAGCCACTGAGCCAATGTGTCCCAATGATAAATTAGGGATGTGAACCAACCTTTAGCAAGTTTTTTTCATATGTTGGAATGCACATAGTGGTGTAAGCATCCTTGTTGAAGCTAAGCAGTTTTAGATCAGTCTTGTGCCTGTATGAGGAACCTCATGAACTCACCTGTAAAAGGGGTGGATTGCTGCTGGCGTTACTGCTGGTTCGCTTCATGCCGCGCATTGCTTGTGCATGAACAGTTGCCTTTAAATTGTTCTGTGCATGTGCAGAACATTATAAAATGACAAAAAAAAACCATGCTGCGAATGGCATGGGCGACTGGGGAACTGGTTCGGGGGCGTGGCCAGCCTACCATCCCTACCAGTTCGTGGACCCAGTCCCAATTTACACTACCAGTTCGCCCAAACCAGTGGCAATAGCAACCCACCTCTGTAATGCAGTAATATTTGAACAGCTGAATTTAAGGTACCATTTCTAAAGTCACATGTGCAGTTAGAAAATGTAGCTAACTATGTATGAACATGTAGCTATGATCCTTGCATAAAAAACCCCAATCCTTTATAGCTGTTATTTTCCCAAGGAACAGAACTGTTTATTTTAAATTTTTACATTTAGAAAAGGCATTCAGTCACACATTCAGCATTTCATCTAATTTGTTTCTCAACCTTGAAAGTATATGTGACATTAAAATATGAACAGAGGAAATGAGTTGGTATTTGAGAACATGAAAAAAAAAAGAATTTTACCAATATTAACTGCGAGAGAATTATCACCTAGAAAGCGGTTGCTCTTAAAAGTAAGGAAAATGCTAAATGGGTAATTAAAGCAAAGCCACTGTTCATTTTGTCAGATCTCCTTAGTCACCTATGGACAAAACCCATCACTTATTTATGAGCAACTATCAACACTATCAAATAAAAGCTGACAACTCCCAATTTGTTCAGTTAAGAGAAGCAAAATAAAAATCCAATAAATGTATCTGGCTCAGAGAAAGAATTCTACAGTTCTGAGCTTATCTGAAGACTTTATTTTCAGTAAAATCATATGCAAAAGGATAGATCATGCCAGATTTGTGGTTTACAGTTTGAATAAAGTACCCCTGAAATATACAAATTTAGTGTATGCAATAAACATTCTGTAAACACTACAATTCTTCGTACTTGACAACTCCTGCTTTTTTGAAGTCTAAAGAGAATAGCAAAAAGAGTAACGAATGCTTCATAATTTATTGGTGAACTGTATTTAGCTTTCATGAAAATATGAACTCTTAGCCTTCCCCTTTTACCTTAATTTGTCAACTTTGGGATTTTCCCCCCAGGTTCTATTATAATAAGAGTCATTTCAAAAATAGTCCTGGTGATTAATCTTAGCGAAACATTTCATACTCACTCATGATTGCTGTGTTGCTACTGGACCACAGTAAACACAGCATGTGCAAAATGAAACAGTTACAAAAAGCATAGTGACTCGTACTGTTACGACTGACTGAAAAAGACTGCTGTGGTATATATGGCTTATTCACAGGATGAACTATGTGTGTGAGAGACTTTTGAGTTGTAATGAGGTCTTGAATTATTTAGTATGATTTATAAGAGTAAATCTGTGGTTTGGCAAGCTAATTTTAGTCATTTTAATTTTTTTAAAGTTATGTGTTCCTACTGACCTTGTGTGCCAATTCTATTAGGCTTGCAAACTTCAATGCATTCTGTTATATAGCAATATCTGTGGTATCCCAAAATTATGGACAGTAGGTTTATAGGCAGGAATATTTGCATCTACAAATTAGAAAAAATGATTTTTAATGCATATTCAAAAATCTCAATATCTCTCCAATGGACTTCATAAAAACAATGGAGCTGTTCATCATCTATCTTTATCATGAGTCTCCCAAGTCTGCCCCATCATGCCCAATCTCTCCTTATGTACTTAGTTATAATGAGATTTTGCTGAAAACTTTCTCCTGCCTGGCTCCCTAGAAGCTATTACGGCAGCTGTCCTAATGACATAATCTTGTACTACAGTTCTCCCAGGGTGTGTGAATGTTATATAAATGCTAGCTAGTATAAGGAGGCCAATGGCACGAGGCTTTCACATTGCCTTATTGGAGTGATCTACAGCTGCCTCTAGCAAGCAACCATTTCTTTACAGAACTTCCAAGGATTGTTTTGAAGAACTCTCAAGAAGTGGCATCATATGTTTCCCTAGGTATGAGGATCTCCCATGAACTGCCTTAAATTGGAGGGCCAGTTTTGTGACTCTCTAAGAATTGTCAACAAAATAATTGACAATGTGCAAAATATATTTTCCACCCAAGTGAGAATGGGCATGTTAAATATACCAACATGCACAATTGGTTGTAGTTTTAATATTTGCCCATGTTAATATATATTAATGAGATTAAAGCAATCATAATTACTTTGTAGGCTATCATTTTGAGTTTTAATTAGGGAAGATAGAAACTTGCATGATTTATTTACTTAAATTGCTACTACTGAATCATGTTTGCTGAGGAAATAGCATTTTATTGCATGTATGAAATGCAATCTAACATAAATGCATTTATGATGGTTTGTTTATTTAATATGCATGTCACCCAGCTCTCAGCAACAGTGGGTGATTTTCAAAACCTTAAAAAGAATGTATAAAACAAGAAAACAAAATAAAAGAAATACTTATTTGACAAATGCCACATAGGAAACTTAACTCTTAGTGATGGAGGGAAAATGTATAATAAGAATAATTAAAGGATGAACTTACCAGAGAGAGAAATTCACACTATCTACCATTGTTTCTCATTCCTCAAATCTCAAGAAAATATTCTTAGGCCGTATGATCTAGTTTAATCTCACATTGAAGGGAGCTGGTTCAAAAAAAGACTTTTATTTATATCTGGGTCTTTGTATATATCTTGAGTATATGATGACTTTTCTTGACTGCTTGGACAAATCCCTACAGTTTTGTTTGGGCAAGATTTTGTATATAATTTGTTTAGGAATGTTTATCTATATAAATAAAAATGTAAAATAGTTTGTACGAATCCACTAATCTCAAAAACTACTGCACCGATTTACCTCAAATTTTGACACAATGTTCCCAAGGACTTCCGATAATAGAATATGTACTCATTTTGTGCCTAGCAGACATGTGTCATGTGCAAGGTACACAAATGTAAAATGTACCCACTGATCATGTTTTCACCTCCCTGTAACCCGCCCACCTGGCATTTCCAACAGTCATTTCCTCAAGAACACTGTACGGAGGCCTAAAAGGGCCAAAAGAAGGCACTGAGATAGCAAACTCCCTGTTGGCCCATAGAGAGAGAGAGAGAGAGAGAGAGAGAGAGAGAGAGAAATACAGTTTAATAAAAGAGGGACTAGGGAAGACATGATAGCAGCCTTCCAATATCTCAGGGGTTGCCACAAAGAAGAGGGAGTCAAGCTATTCTCCAAGGCACCTGAGGGCAGAACAAGAAGCAGTGGGTGGAAACTAATCAAGGAGAGAAGCAACTTAGAACTGAGGAGAAATTTCCTGACAGTTAGAACAATTAACCAGTGGAACTGCTTGCCTCCAGAAGTTGTCAATGCCCCAACAATGGAAGTCTTTAAGAAGATGTTGGATAGTCATTTGTCTGAAATGGTATAGGATTTCCTGAGTAGGCAGAGGGTTGGTCTAGAAGACCTCCAAGGTCCCTTCCAACTACTCTACTCTACTCTACTCTGTACTGTTATTCTAATCTGCTGCCCCAAAGAAGAGGGAGTCAAGCTGTTCTCCATGGCACCCGAGGGCAGAACAATAAGCAATGGGTGGAAACTAATTAAGGAGAGAAGCAACTTGGAACTGAGGAGAAATTTCCTGACAGTTAGAACAATTAATCAGTGGAACAATTTGCCTCCAGAAGTTGTGAATACCCCAACACTGGAAGTCTTTAAGAAGATGTTGGATAGCCATTTGTCTGAAATGGTATGGGGTTTCCTGTCTAGGCAGGGGGTTGGACTAGATGACCTCCAAGGTCCCTTCCAACTCTGCTATTGTATTATTGTATTACAGTAGGTAGGTAAATAGGGGAATAGATAGAGAGGAAGAAATACAGTAGGTAGGTAGATAGATAGAGGGATAGATAGAGAGGGAAAAATAGAGTAGGTAGGTAGGGAGGGAGGGAGGTAGAGGGATAGATAGGGAGAAACGTAGATAGGTAGGTGATAGATAGAGAGGGAGAAATACAGTAGGTAGGTAGGTAGATAGAGGGAGAAAGGAAGAAATACGGTAGGTAGGTAGGTAGGTAGAAATACAGTAGGTAGGTAGATAGGGGGATAGATAGAGAGGGAGAAATACAGTAGGTAGGTACATATATAGAGGGAGAAAGGAAGAAATACAGTAGGTAAGTAAATAGAGGGATAGACAGAGAAGGAGAAATACAGTAGGTAGGTAGGTAGGGGGATAGATAGATAGGGAGAAATACGGTAGGTAGGTAGGTAGGTAGGTAGGTAGAGGAATAGAGAGGGAGAAATACAGTAGGTAGGTAGAGGGATAGATAGAGAGGGAGAAATATGGTAGGTAGGTAGGTAGGTAGGTAGGTAGGTAGGTTGGGGGTTATACAGTGGTTGTGTGTATGTGTGCAGGTGTAGATCTACACACAGATTGGTTGGCCAGACTGGGCCACAGCAACGCGTTGCCGGGTATAGCTAGTAAATAATAATATGAGCTAGAAAGAAAGAAAGAAAGAAAGAAAGAAAGAAAAAGAAAGAAAGAAAGAAAGAAAGAAAGAAAGAAAGAAAGAAAGAAAGAAAGAAAGAAAGAAAGAAAGAAAGAAGAATAAAGACTAAAATATCCAGTCCGGGGGGGGGGGGGGAGAGGAAAAGAAAGAGAAAAGTAAGAATATAATAAACAGAAAATAAATATGTGAAGAAGTCACTTTCAACCTTTATCATGAGTACAAACAAATCTCTGACATCCCCTCTAAGATTTAAAACATTTGTCTTTTCATCTTATAATCCGTTTCTTATCTATAAACAATACATACATCACCATTTTAGTCCTGGTGTCAGCAGAAAGTCCATAAAGAGTTGTCTGGGAGGGTGGGAAAATCTTGTTGCAGGATACAATCTGGGTCGGTCCCTGGGACCAGATATTTTGTCTTCCAAGCTTTCGGACTAAGGCTGGAGGTCATCTTCAGGGAACTTCTCTCTTCTAGCTAGAGAGAAATTCCCTGAACATGGGCACCAGCCTCAGCAGGAGTCCGAAATCTTGGAATCCTGCAACATTATATTTGACTTTATATTCGACTTCATTCGTAATATATCTTGTTTTAAATTTGATCAAGTAAACCAACTTTATCTTCCCTCCTTTTACATTTAATAGTCTTAATCTTCACTATATTCAAATATGGTCATACAATTTGATTTGTCTTCATTTCTTCTTTGTTCCATTGCATTGAGTACTTCAAGGCTTTAACAAGTATTTTTTGTAAATCCAATGGGAAAAAAATATCTCTCTTGATTTGTCATTTACTGTATAGCTACCTCCCTTTTGCATTCTAAAACTTCAGCAAGGTTTATTTTTAGACCCAGTAAAGCATATTTTTCCAATTCATACTCTTGGCCTGTTAGTTCTATAACTGTCATTGCTTCAGTAACATTGCACATAATCCATCCACACAAGCAGACATCATTATTAACATTGTTGCTATTGTGACTACTATTTTCTGATTCCATTCTTTAAAAGTCCCCCTTGAAGTTGTCATTGTTAGAGCATTTTGCACCATTTTATCTTTTCTGTACCTAAAATCTTTAGTCCCCTCTAATGTCCATTTAAAAAAAATAATGCTTAACTTTGCTATCTCTTGTAAAAATCAAACAGGATGTATTTCACATGTATTTGCCCAAAAAGAAATGTGACTCCAATTCTGGTAAACACTTGCCATTTGCTATATGTAGATCTGAGTGGTTACTTACTGTTTTTTGGGAATAAAAGCTGGTATAAATATCACTCTCTATGTGATATACAGAGAGAGAAGGAGGGAAGGGGAGGAAGGGAGAGAATATTTCAGCAGTCACCTTTTGCTAATTTTATTTCATGTGTTCTGGTACTGGTGTATGTGTGTGTTAATCAGTGAATATAAGGCATCATATTGACTTGGAAGAGGAATACAATTAGTGGAGGTAGAAAACCTTATAGACATGATGACCCTCTAATTTCATTCTCAAGAATATGCTTGTTAATTCCAACTATGGCCAATGACAAAACAACTGTTTTAATGTAAACTTTAATTTTTTGTACGTCTATTTCTACTCCTCTTAAGTACGATATGGGAGCTATATATAACTGATGCAGTGCAGTATCAAGGATATTAATATGATGTGGGGAATTACCTGCTCTTTCTGGAATCCTCGAGGAAAAAGAGATTGCAATTCATATGTATGTATGTGTAACTCTGTGTGTCTCTGCATTTAAACTTATTTAACATATAATTAATATAATTGGCAAAAGTTTGGTCTGTTTCATCCAACTAGTCTAAAGGTCAATAGATAGAGACAGTATCTTCCATTGCAACTTGTAAATATTTCTTCAGAAACTATCAAGGGTGAGATTTCCAATAGTCCATTTTGCAACTTCTCTGAATTATTTGAAAATGTTCAAATGCATGTATAGAGTCTGCATGAATCCTTATGTACAGTCACTTTAAAGAGGCTTTTTATCAATACACATTGAGGAAAATGCATGAATGAACAAAAAATGATATTAATGCAACCATGATGTGTTCAGTGCTCTGTAGAAAATTTAAAAACTGAAAAATTCTCACTGCTTTAGCTTTTGCCTGTGCTATTTAAGACAATAATTTTCTTCAGATAGGAAGCCATTTTATATTCCATGTCTATTTGTTTATCTACAAATATATGCACACATATAGAAATATACTGCTATAGGTAATGCAGAACAGATGTGGCCAGACATATAGGCTGTTACATTTGAAAAGTATCTTAAAATCACTATGAGGAAAGAGAATTGAAACAGAAGGAAGGGAAGTCTATGCGCAGAAATCTATTCCTATTATTAAAGAGAAAATAAGTCAGTTGCATTCACTATGGGAAATCAACTTAGAATGTTTTTTGGTGGGTCAGCATTTTATCAGGAGCAGATATCAAGAAAGAAAAATAGTATCTACAATGTAGCAATACCCTTTTCATGTTGTCATTACTTAAAACAAATGGTTAATTTTTATTTCAGTGTCTGTTATTTAAAAACAACAACAACAACAGTGAAACTGTCCTGAATTCCTTTTAGTCCATGTGTTCTGTGTTATCTTCCATCTGCAAGGTTTCAAAGTTTAATACTGTAACTTGTCCTACACTGCTTCCATATCTAGCACTAGGGACTTTCAATTCTGCATTTATTAATTTAACAATGGATAATTCCTTTATTCACAATGATATTCATACCATCCTCTATCCTCAGAGAAGGTAGAGCCTTGGGCCCAACCCTCTGGAACGCTCTTCCCCCTGAACTCCGTGTCATCTCGGACCTCCGCCTGTTCCGCCAGTGGTTAAAAATGCACTTCTTCCAACAAGCCGGCCTGGCATGATTTTGCTCGACACTACACTGCCTCTAGTTTTCCAAAGTTTTAATTCTGCGGTTTTAATACGGGTTTTAGTGCAGGGTGGGTTAATTTAATTGACTTTTAAAGAAACGTTTTAGTTTGTATATTTGTGTATTTATATTTTATATTCCCTGTGCGCCGCCCCGAGTCCCTATCTGGTGAGATGGGTGTGGCTTATAAATTCAATAAATAAATAAATAAACAAATACACTGTAATATTTCTTAGCAACATACTATATAAAACTCAGCCTTATGTTGAAGTCTGTATGTGCCCTTTCTACATTCTACTGTATTATATTGCATGTTAACTAAGGAAAAAATACTTTATAGATCAGAGATGGTCTGCTTGCAACCTTCATGTCATAGGCAAAGTTTCCCAAGGTTTTGTTTGTGGACCTCAGAGCCTCTAAATCCTTTTTTTTTTTAAATGCTTAGAGTATAATATTAAATCTAATCAACGTAATTCATTTTATGTAGCTTCAATTCCATTGCATTTTTTTTTCTTCTACCACTGCCAATTCCTTTTGCCTTTGTCCTTTCTTTTAGCATACCATTCTAAAGCCAAATATAGCCTTTTTTGAAAGGGAGGGAGGGAAGAAGGAAGAAAGGAAGGGAGGGAAGGGAAGGGCTGTAATAAACACCAAGACTGGAAAAAAGTTTAATATAAAATTGCTTAACAAATACAAAATCAATAATTGCAATGTGAAAAAAATATATGGAGAAAATAAATAAACATTACACTTGAAGCAAACAACAATTAATACATAATATCTGAAATAGAATACATAATAACAAGGAGGAGAGAGGGCCTTGCCTTCTCCTCATGCCTTCTCTCCCGCTCAAGCTTGGCTATGCATCAGTATCTACACCTTTTCCTTTTAGGGAAGTTTGGAAGAAGATTTTTCTTGAATACATAAATAGAACCTTTGGTGTCATGGGAAATCTGGTGAAGCACACTTCCCAACCAGTTCACATTCAAATAAACCCATATAGAAGTTTCTTGTCAGCCTTTCCAATTGGCACAGCTAGTTCAGGAACATTAGATACAGGGCTGGTGTGTGCCTCCCCCAATCTTTGCCTTGATCTAGCTTTACCCTATTCAGAATCAATATTTAAATGTGGGTGTAGTTTGTTTGTTTCTTTTTAATCGTCATCATTGCCACAAGCAACAAGTGTTGCTCATTGGCTTAGCAGTCTACTTGCATGAATAAACCTCTATGCATTGCAGAGTTCTATTGAATGTGTTATTTTACACACTGAAGAAGTTAATCTGAAGGACTATATTGCGTATTTGTGTTTTCTCCCCTATTGATAAAGCAATGTAATTGCTTACTGATATAGATTTCTGAGTTTCTCAAGAAGCAACAGTCTCTTTTTCCCAAGAAGTATTCCAAATACTTCATAGACAGAAAGAACTGCAGAAAAAACAATTACTATAACCTGCCTTTTATCGAGGACCTGTACATTGCACAAGTTAAAAAGAAGGCCACGAAAATATTTACAGACCCCTCTCATCCTGGACATAAATTGTTTCAACTCCTACCCTCAAAACGACACTATAGAGTACTCTACACCAAGACATCTAGACACACAGTTTTCCCCCCAAACGCCATCACTCTCCTAAACAAATAATTCATCATCTCTGTCAAACTAGTAATTAAGGCTGCATTACTATTACTATTACTCTTCTCATCGTCCCTATCAGCCATCTCCTCCCACTTATGACTGCATGACTGTTACTTTGTTGCTTGTATCCTTACAATTTATATTGATATTGTTTCCTGATTGCTTATTTGTACCCTATGGCTATCATTAAGTGTTGCACCTTATGATTCTTAATGAATGTATCTTGCCTTTTATGTACACTGACGGCATATGCACTAAAGACAAATTCCTTGTGTGTCCAATCACACTTGGCCAATAAAGAATTATATTCTATTTTATTCTGTACTGTTCTATAACCCTTTTGCCTGTATGCTTTCATCTAAAATATGGTATATGGGATTTTAATTTTTTTTAAGCATATATTTTATTAAAATAAGTTATCAGAACCTTATATATCATGTCTCCATTGCCATCTATAATTTCATGCTATATTTTTCATTTTTCAGTTATGGAATAAATAGAATGAACAGAATTTCAACTTACAGAAATTAACAGAATGGAAGCAGTACATAAAAAACATAACTTGCATTTTCTGGCTTTGATAATTGTTTCCCAACTACTTCTTCCCCTTAGCTCTTGATTAACTGAGGAACTTTAATTGAACATACTAGCAGTTTTTAAATGAGGCAGTATGTTGTTATATTAGGAATAGAGCTGATCCAGACTTTCTTTTATTTTCACTGACTTCATGTAGAGTTGCCTTTGAAAGTGTCTTTACTTGCAAGAGTGTTGCAATGCAATGGCAGAAAAGAAAAGGATTGTTGTTATTTTTATTATGAAATCTTGCAAGTCTGCAGAATAAATATGCCATGGAATCAGCACAGTCATTAAAAAAAAAGAACAGCTTCAGAGGAGGAGGGGAAAAGCAAAATAATTAGAGCAGTAGATGCAGAAGAGATTATAGAACTGCAGGATGGGACTAGTAACCTTAGCAAGGCAATGTTCTTCCATTCTGTATAGCAACCAGTCAAAGTGTAGAATAACAATTGTCCAAGTGTGGTCTGTATACCCTGGAGGCCCCTTGGACCCTCTTTGGCGATCATCAAAATTAAATACTTATTTTAAAATTTCTTAGATTTATTTCTATTAGAATAAAAATGATAGCTATTATCCACATAAACTAAAGCTCTTTGAGGTCCTCAGTCAGTTGTAATAATGTAAATGGGTCTTGAGACCAAAATGTTTGAGAACTGCTGGCTTAGCAGAAACTACGATAAAGATGGCCAAACAAAGAGTGGCCTGTGAGCTGATATAAACTGGATAATGCTACTATCAACATGGAGTAGAAAAAAAATGTAGAAGTCACATTTGTGAATGGAGTTCACTAAAACCTGATCTCATCCACTCTTCAAAAAATCATTGGTGACCTACTCTGGAAAGAGGACAATCTGCCAGCAATGATGTGCTATTTGTTTAATCATTCATAGTAAGAGCAAAATAAACATAAAAAAATGAACAATAACAAAAGCAATTAGACTCATGCCAGCGGTTCATTTTCTTTTTTCTTGTATAACTTTTGTGATGGCTGATGAACCATGCAGAAAGACAGTAAAACACCGAGTTTTTAATCTTCCGTACTGTTCAAAAAATATCCTAGTGTGTGAGTCGCTCTGTACAAGAAATTCCTAGCAGATTATTATTTACAGAAGGCACTTTTACATTTTAAGAAAGGTAATGAAAAGCATCTACCTATGATGGGTAGACATATCTAAAATGTTCCGAAAATGAAATTTGCTGATGAGAAAGAAATAAGCATTCTTTTAAAGGTCATTGTCAAAGTATAAAATGAAGGTCTTCATATGTCCTAGAAACAGCAACTTGAACTTTAGAAGAAATTCATTTAAGTCTATACTTCATTTCCAGTCAAATAGGTTTTTCACTGTATTCAGTTCAAAACAACTATAAAATATATCAGCTCAGTTTCCTATTCACATATTGATTAAAATTGAGCAGTCTTGTATACGTTCATTCTTAACATGTGTTGTCATCCACTGACAGCCTGTGGAGCTGGGGAGGAACTTCCCCAGGATTCTGGAGAAGGCTCAGACAAGGACTCTGTGTCAGAGGCAGAGAAGGGGCCAGGGCCATCTGGGAGTTATGTGCTGTATCTGGAGTCTCCAGTAAGGCAGAGGAAGAGCGGGAGCCTGTTCCCAGTGTGTGCATGTACAGAGCTGCCAGAAGACAAAAACAGTTAAGACAAAAGGGATGACTTGGGAGTAAAGCTTGGAGATGACTGGCCCCTCCCATAAGACATAAAGGAGGAGCAAAGGCACATAAGCCTTTGCAGGAAGCAATTTTGTTCATTCTGGTTGGTTTAAATTCTGAAGCTCCATTTTGACTGTATGCTCTGAATGGCATTGCAAAGCTAATTGGCAGTTAGGTCTTTGGCAGCATTTCAAGGGAGATAAAGGTGGGTCCTTATCAGCATTATTCTGAAAGACTTTGGCAGACTTCTGTTGGACTCTTTACAAACTATTTGTGACTCATTACGGGCAGTGAATGAACATAATTCACAGCCATTGAAATAAAAAGAGGGTTTCGGGGAATAAGTATGGGCTTTATACTGTCTCAGGAAGCCTAGGTCAGAACATCATGCTAGAACCTTTTCCTATGAAAACAAGTAGGTGTGTATCTGTTTGTGTGTGCCTATACATTTCTGCCTGTGTGTGTGTTTCTGCCTGTGTGTGTGTGTATACACCAATAATTTTGCAAATCACCTTATCTCTGCTGATGCTCAAGAGAGCCTGTAACTTGCTGTTGAGCTCTATCTTTTAAGACAGACCATGAGTCCAGTTGTTTTATAACAGTGCAAAAGTTGATGATTTTGGTATAATATCAAAGAGTGATACATGTGAAAGCATGTGTAGCCCACCAGTGGGCTGTGAGCTATTTGCAACTGAGCTATGGAAATGGTGGGCAAACACATGGATGCTTGTGCATTGCCCCTTATGTGAGCAGCAGCCAGGCACGTGCGCATGCATTACATTTGCCTGAGCAGCATGCACACATGGACCAGAGATGGATTGCTCCCGGTTCAGCTAAACCAGTAGTAGCAGTAGCGGGAGACTCCGCACACCCACCTGGACTCTTCTGTGCATGCGCAAGAGTGTTGAATGCGGGAGCGCGTGCTGAAGCGCACCCAAACCAGTAGTAAAAAAATTGGCAACCCACTATTGGTGTAGACACCACTCACACAAATTGAGCTGCATGTGCATTTTCAGGTCATTTGCACATAACCATCCCCTTCCCTCGCCAGTTGGCAAAGCTGGAAAGTTAGGGGAACTCTGCTATAGCTGATTCCTCATGACGATGGACTAGAACAAAAGTGCACGCTTGAAACATTTCTAGCATGGCAATTGCTGGCTACCTAAAGATAAACACAATAAACTCGACTCCTCATTACTATAAAGCTGTCACTAAAATGTAGAAGAGAAGAGATCAGAAAACTAATTCTTCTATCTTCCACCCTTTCTCACAAAGGAAGGGCCTATTTTTTTTAGTTCCATGCTGAATTACTTAGACTCATCTCAAATCATACTACGGTATGAATAATGATCCAATCTTCCTCTGCAGCAAAGAATTTTGATGAGGCAAGCAGCAGGGCAAACACCGAAATCAGAATATCTCCATCTCTGAGAAATAATTCATTCCTAATAAGCATGAGTACAGCCCTGAGCATGAGGACTTTTCAGAAAGAAATTGTGGAGGTGGTACTATTCTACAATGTAGGTTCATGTCCTAGAGCAGGGGTCCCCAACCCCCGGGCCGCGGACTGGTGCCAGTCTGTGGCTTGGTAGGAACCGGGCCGCGGGGCTGGAGAGGAGGAGGAGGAGGGAGGAGGGGCAGCCCCCTGACAGAGCGCACAGAAGAGCGCAGGCGCGGCTGTTCGCACCTTTGGAGTGCGGCTCTTCCTCCACCCTCGTCGGCGGTGGGACTCCTGGCCGTCGATTCCCTTCCTCCCTCCCTCCCCCTTCCTCCCTCCACAGCCGGCATGCCGGCCACTCGTCGTCTTCCAGGGGTTGCCGTTTCTCTCTCTCACTCTCTCACACACACACGGAGGCTTCTCAGCTCCTGGAAGGAGCCTGAGCGAGCAAATGAGCAACCAAGCACGGCGGTGAGCACAGTGGGCCCGGCTGAGGAGGCTCAGCGGGGGGCGGACGGGGCGGGGACAACGACAGACAGACAGAGAGAGGCACAGACACAGAGAGAGACAGGGAGGGAGGGGGGAATCAGAGTGACAGAAACACACAGAGAGACAGAGGGAGGGAGGGAGGGAGAGAGAGAGATGCAGAAAGTAATTAAGTGCGTGAATGCCAGACACACACACACACACACACATAGTGACAGATGGGCGGACGAAGGGGAGAGAGACAGAGATAGAGAGAAAGAAAAAGAGAAAGAAAGAAAGAAAGTGGGAGAGAGAAAGAAAGAGAGAGAGAAAGAAAAAGAAAGACAGACAGAAAGAGAGAGACAGAGAGACAGAAAGGAAAGAAAAAAGAGAGAAAGAAAAAAGAGAGAAAGAGAAAGAAAAAGAGAGAAAGAAAGAAAGAGAAAGAAAGAAAGAGAGAAAGCAAAAGAGAGAGAGAGAGGGAAAGAAATAGATAGAAAGAAAGAAAGAAAAAAAGTGGGAGAGAGAAAAAGAAAGAAAGAGAAAGACAGACAGAAAAAGAAAGACAGAGAGACAGAAAGGAAACAGAAAAAAAGGGAGAGAAAGAAAAGAGAGAGAAAGAGAAAGAAAAAGAGAAAGAAAGAGAGAAAAAGAAAGAGAAAGAGGGAAAGAAAGAGAGAGAAAGAGGGAATGAAAGAGACAAAGAAAGAAAGAAAGAAAAAAAGAAAAAAAGTGGGAGAGAGAGAAAGAAAGAGAAAGAAAGAGAAAGACAGACAGAAAGAGAGAAAGACAGAGAGACAGAAAGGAAAGAGAAAAAAGGGAGAGAAAGAAAAAAAGAGAGAAAGAGAAAGAAAAAGAGAGAGAAAGAGAAAGAGGGAAAGAAAGAAAGAGAAAGAAAGAGAAAGAAAGAGAGAAAGAGGGAAAGAAAGAAAGAAAGTATGACCACAATTGAGCCCAAAAGTTTGGTTGCTAACCAAGATCATTGTTAAGTGAGTTTCACATTTTCCAAGTTGGCCACCCCCACCCAGTCACATGACTGCTGAGCCACTCAGCCGGTCCGCAAAACTTTCTTTAAAATGAAATCGGTCCCTGGTGCAAAAAAGGTTGGGGACCCCTGCCCTAGAGAGCCGAGTGAGCCAACTCCCCCCGCGTGCGCATGCGCCACCTGTTCCCCCTCCCCCCGCATGCGCATGCACCACCTGTTCCCCCTCCCCCCCCGCTCCTCCTCTACGCCAGCCGGTCCGCAGAATTTTCTTTAAAATGAAACCGGTCCCTGGTGCAAAAAAGGTTGGGGACCCCTGTCCTAGAGCACAGATGAAAACCAAGGGGTTAAAGTGATATTATTGCATGATATATATGCTACCTGATGATTATGTATATTTTGAGGTATCAGATCTTTTTATTCTTTCCCTGAGGGCTAGAAAATAAGTATTGTTGGGCAATTTGGCTTTTGTAAATTGAATGGGGGTTGACAGTATCTTTTCCATAGATCCTTTACATTTCAAGGTTTATATTTTGGGATTGAGTTCCAGGTTCAATAATTATATTTAAAGTAGTTATTGTGAAATAAGATTAGGAATATATGTTATTTTTCTCTAAGATAAATATAATCAAATAATTTCTGAGAAAATTGATTCAAAATATACATTAGAGATTTGTGAATAGATATGGAAAACATGCTAAGGTGAAGAAAAGATCTGGATTTAGAAATGTATCTAGAACCTGATCAACTTAAATACTGAACCATTATCAAAAATCTTATATTTTAAAATATTTTGATAGACTTAAGATGTGCCTTTGAAATATTTTGAAAGTCTGATAGTTCTGTCCCTTATAGAAGGATGTTATCTATTCACCAAAGGTAGAAAGAAGTCCTACTTTAAATAAAATGCACTTTTTCAATATGCTGTGAGGTCCACACTTCAGTTAACAACCAAGCAATGAGAAGTAGGAATCACTCAACTGATTTATTTCATTTGAGAGAGGAGTTCAACTATCTGTAACTGTCACCTCTTGGTGTTAGACTATGTTGAACATTTTGTGATTATCTATAATCTACCTAATTCAATATGCTGTGAGGTTTTTGTATTTTTAATATAATCTGTAAATTACATGTCCAAAGAGCCAGCCACCATCACTGAATGATGACAGTAGAACTAATAGGGAAAAAAGTTAGATTATAATTTTTTTCTACTATTTTCTACTTTTCTAGGTATAGAGAACTTTGCCTGTGGTGCAGTATTTAAATATTCACCCAGAGTTTGACTGGTCTGACTTGCTCTCTCCTTCCTTCCTGAATATTTGGACAATGTTTTATATTCTTAGCTGAATTAGTTTACTAATTTAAATTCATCTGAATGAGTGCATGCAAGCTATGAGAAAAAAACTAATCAGAAACATGCTTGTGCTCAGTGGCATTTAAAAGACAAGGGAGAGGGTAAAAGGAGAGGAGAAGACCAGAGATATAGCAAAATAAAGATTCTCCTTTCTAGCTCTAAGTTGTGATTAGGTTTCCATTTCCTTATATGAGCGAGAACATCATATCTAGTACTCTCAATGTATCTTCAAAGTAAATGGCATATTGCTCTATTTCTTTTCAGTTGCCAGAAATAGCATCTGAATAAGAAAGCAGAAAGATAATGTAGAGTTAGAGTCTATGAGATCACAAGGAAGAGTTGGTTTCATTCTTGGTTTCATAGAGTGTTGGGATTATGACTTCCTGGAGATGAAAGCAGAGGAGATGAAAGAAGAGAAGAACGCTACTACCAACAAACCAAGGAGGACAAGTAAATGGATTGATGAAGAATAATGAATCACTCAACAGAAGTGTTGAATTGAAATGTTAAGGTTCCAGTTTCTTCCACATCAACCCTGTGAACTGTTAATCAGAATAGTTCTGTTGTTGCCTCACAACAGTTGAAACCTTTAGGCACCAGGAATAATCTCTAACAAACATTCCATGTGTTCTTCACAAGTCGTTAACCTCATCAACATCTTACAAGACATCAATTTGAAAATATGAAACTATGAAAAAGATGCAGTATAAGGCAATGCTATACTATTTCCTCACAATTTTCCCTCATTCAATTTGGTAGGAACATCAAGTGAAAGGAGAATAGAATATTCATTGATGCAAAATATAGATGCCTTTAGCAAAATAGCAGGATACTCTTATTAACTGGTGCAAATCAGAAATGATGCCAGTAGGTGAAAATTAGATTACCCATTAATTTAAGAAATATTAATTCCATATTAAATTTTTAAATATGTACAATATATACAAAAAAGAAATCCAATTCAGTAACCTTTAATGTGAATAAAATATAGAGCAGAGGTTCCTAACCCCCAGGCTGTGGCTCAGTACCACAAAAGCAGAGGGCAACTGTGTGAGCATGTACAGCTCCATTTGCACAAGCAGTAGGCGCTGGCACAGAAAGCTCCTTTTAAATAAATAAATAAATAAATAATTTAATTTATAACCCGCTCTCTCTCCCCGAAGGGACTCGAGGCGGGGCACAGGGAAATTAAAAAATACATATAAAACCACAAACAATACAGTATTAAAAGGAATTAAACTAAACCCTGCGCTAAAATCCCATGTTAAAACTAAAACAAGCCACTAAAAAAACCCTAAAAACAGTTAAGTTATCCCAAGCCAGCCAAGCAAAAGAAATGTGTTTTAAATTTTTGATGGAAGGAGCGGAGGTCCGTGGTTGTTCTAATATCGGGGGGAAGGTCGTTCCAGAGGGTCAGGCCCGCAACAGAGAAGGCCCTTCCCCTAGGCGTCTCCCGCTGGCACAGCCTAGTGGACGGCACCCGGAGAAGTCCCTCTCTGTGGGAGCGAATCCGCCATAGGGATGTATGGGGCAGGATGCAATCCTGCAGATAACTAGGTCCTGTGCCATGGAGCGCTTTATAGATGATAACCAACACCTTGAAGCGCACCCGAAAGATGACAGGCAGCCAATGCAGCTCGCGCAGGAGCGGTGTTACATGGGAAAACCTAGAAGTTCCCATAACTGCCTGCGCGGCTGCATTCTGGACAAGCTGAAGTCTTCGGGTGCACCTCAAGGGGAGCCCCATGTAGAGAGCATTTTGTGTGAGTGACAGGTGCACACACCCTCCACTTGCACAGAACCATCTCTTTTATCTCCTTGCTGGTCCACAAAGTTGGAAAGGTTGGAGGCCTCTGATATAGGGAGAGGTTTCTCCAGATATTCATAGATGGTAGTCATTAAATTTTAAACTTTGGGGAAAATGAACGCATTCAACATGAATATTAAGTCCAGGTTATGCAATACAGATAAATTCCTCTGTAAACCATATTTTTCTACAATATCTTTTACTTACCAAGTTTTGGAAGAAAGGAGTGGATTATATATTGTAAATATGACTGTGTAACAAAAGCTACAATTTTCAGAGGGTAATATTCTTTTGAACTGCATATTTAGCACATTCTATTTTTTGTCTTTGTAAAATTTTCTTTCACTTTTTTGTTAAATCATTTTTCCCCTTTTTCTCTCTCTGACAATATATAACATAACCACCATTATTATTTCTTGTTCTCTTCTTTTTCTCTTTTGAGTTATAATTAAAACACAAATAATAAATAAATAATACAAATAAATAAAAAATAAGTGTAGAATATTTTATGAAATTCTCAACAGAGAATATATGGTATTCTTAAACTGTGGATGGCTCAGGAAGGTATGTGGATGGCATATTTTTCACCTGTATATTCATCTCTCTGATAGTTGTCCACAGTTAATAGACAAGCAAAATCTTGTGGTGTAGGAGTCAGTCAACTAGTTTATTTCATTTGAGAGAGGTGTTCAAATGATGGAGATACCTGTAATTGTCACACCAAGGCGCTAGACTGTGTTGAAGTTTTTGAAATTGTCTATAACATATCTCAGGGATGTCTAACTCGTGGCCCAAGGGCCGAATGCATCATGTGCTGGCTCCGCCCTCGCCCGGTTTAGTGAAGGGGGAAAAGAGTCCCAATACGTCACCTGATGCTGCCGTGATGACAAACGTTTAACACCCCTGACCTACCTGATTACAGCAGGAACATGAAATAATGTCATATTTCTTATTTTAATGCAATTTGAGGCTGCTTTTAATATTTATTAAGTTAGAGACTATAACACAGTTATATGCTGATATATTTATGTTCTACGTGCTAATGAAATTTCAAATGCATAGCTTAAGTAAATGTGTTCACAACTATTGATATATTGGAGAAATATTCTTTTTAGCATGTGTGTTAGGGAAAATAGATGACCGTTTTAACATTTTCTGGTACAGCTATTTATTCATGTTTCATGTTTATGTTAATAAGCAGTAAGATCCCCGATAAGAGGTCAGCGCATAGTGCTACAAGACTCTCAGCATTGTAGTGTCCTTGCAAGATTTTCCCAACAATGAAATCTCACAGTCTGAATCTTGTAAGATTGTGGTATTTTTGTACAAGATTACATGTGCCGTCCCTGCAATTTTAGAAATAGTATTGCCAATTTGTCATGAGCTTAAGCTTAAAAAAATGAACTGGATCCAGCTGGAGGCTACAGAAAGAAACATTTCTGGAAAAAAAAATCCCTAATGTGTCCCAATGGGAGAAGAATTTGATCAAAGATAAATGTTGATGATTGTTTCATTCTGAATTATCATCATTCCTGGTCATGTAATCCAGAGCAACAAAAAAAAAGATCTTGCCTGTGCCTCTTTGTACAGATACACAAGTGCAACACAAACACAAAGAGAGAACACACAAATAGATATATGCATACATACATAAAGAGACAGAATTAGATCCTCTCTCATAAATGCACCTAGGAGCAACATTACACAAAATGTTCATTATTAAAGAAATTAGAACGCATTCTAGAATGTTTTCTCTAGAATGCTAATTATTCTATTTTTGTAAAAAAAAAATATACCCGTCCCATTAAGATTGTACACTTGAAAAGTTGACCAATCTGCATTTTTAATGTATAAGTTGCTTTCATAGGAACACATAAAATATTAAACCTATGAAAAGTCATTTTTCTATACCTCCTATGCCTTCCAGTACTGTCCAATCTATCCCGACATGTCCATCGCACACATTTTTTTCCTTTTGATAGAATTATTCTATTGTATAGAACCCTTCATAATCTAGATTTACTTGAAAAGGTGGTATCATAATGTATGCACTTGGAAAGTCTGATTTTAATAGCAACAGAGATGAAATATTATGTTTAAACATTAAGTAACTGTTAAAAATGTTTCAGTAGCATTCCACTTTTGAGCCCTGGTAGTGCAGTGATTAGAATGCAGTATAACAGGCAAACTGTCCATAGTCTGGAGTTCAATCCTCAAAAGCTCAGTATGCTGATACTGTAAACCACCCAGAGAGTGTTGTAAAACACAGTGGAACAATTTATAATTCTAAGTGTTAATGCTATTGATATGCTACACATAGGGATAACCCACCAGAATATTTCCCCATAGGAAAAAAAAATCTACTCCATTAAAAAGAAGTTTTATGTGTTATATTATTATGATATATGGAAAAATCCTTATGCATTTGCATATAATCAGAAAAATATACAATCCAGAAATGGTTTCATTGTTTTGTCAGGTGTTTGTGAAAAGTAAAACTAAACACTACTATCATTCACATGTAGTAGCAACAGTAACTGTAGCAGTGTAGAAGAAAATAGACTGAATCAAAACATTGTACTTTCAGGATTCTTTTCATATATATAAAACAAGAATGGACAGGCAATGATTGTTGCCAGAACAGCATAATCAGTAATTGTGGGTCATCTGAGTGTGTATTGAATACCTGAGACAGAACTGGGCCAGTTTGTCTGGAGGGGAAAAGTTGATGGCTGGAACACACTGAGAGTTGAAATCTAGGTGAATACTTAGTCCTTGCTCAGAAAGAAACAAAGCAAAACAAAATCAAAATACTTGTGAAATTTATAGAAGTTTAAATAATCATGGCTGTAGCTGAGGAAAGGACATGGGATGGATCTATTTTGGTCCAGCCAGATGCTCCTATTTCACTTGTTTGGTGTGCCTAGCCTTTAAATCAGTTTGTAAATAGAATTTGGAAGAAAAAATATATATTTGTATGGTTTGACTGATACACATTACAAATGTTTGAGAAATGTGAAAAATGGAGGACAACACAAATTGTGTTTCAATTTGGGCATTCATTTTATTTTATTTCATATTCAGTGCATTTGTTACAAAATGCACATTGTGTGTCATTGTGCTTAATCTCTTGTTGAATCCTGATAAGACTTAAATCCTAATGACAGTGTTTTTAACTTCATTATCCCTCATAAGTATGTTTCTGTATTTTTCCAGAATTCCTGAAACAGAGTTCAAAACCAGTTTTTTCTACTTTCTTCAAAAGGGGCCAACTGCCAAACCATTCAAGCTAAAGTAAATTATTAATCCAGTGGAAATTCGATTATATCCAGGTAATGAAACCAAGTGAATTCCAGAACCACTGAACTTAATAACATTGCACTTGAACTCAGATGTTAATGACTGTAAATCTGAGGTGCTTTTATTAGTCATTTCTTACTTCAAATACTCATCATGCATAATGGAATTGGGGTCTAATTCCATTGCTTGTTCAAAATGTGGAACTAAGGTGATATGTTCTGATTTAAGGGAGTTAAGTCATGTCTACTTAGCCCATCTTCAATTAGGTGAATAGAAACAGCTGCTATCCTGACTGCCTCTAGCTGCAATTGCCTTATTTAACATCGCACCCACACACAGACATATGCATGCACACAAACAAACACACATATGAGTTTTTAACTGCTTTTCTGTTGAGCAGTTGATGTGAAACATAGTCAGACTTTGTTCTATCCTTTTATACAAAGGATAATCTATACAGTTGTGATGCTATCAGCTCCACCTATTCCAATCAGCGCCGTGTTTCCTGGAAATAAGCATTTGGCCTTATTTTTGGAGAGGTCTTATTATTTTTGAGGTGCAGGAGGCAGCGAGAATGGTTACCTCATGACTGCTGCTGCATTGCAATATTTTCGGGGAAGGGCTTATTTTAGCGCATGCGCTCAAAAGTTCAATTGGGCTCCAAGGAGGTCTTATTTTCGGGGAAATAGGGTACATACGATTTAGGTCATTATTGTTCAGACACTATTTTTCATGTGTGAGTCTTCATACCCTGTGGACCATAGCAAGCCAGGCTCCTGGAATTTGCCCAAATTCATATTCATTGCATCAATGATACTATCTGATAATCTCGTTCTCTGCCATCTGCTTCTCCTTTGGCCTTCAGACTTTCCCAACACCAGGGTCTTTTCCACTCTTCTCATTAGTTGTCCAAAGAATTTGAGCTTCAGCTTCAATGTTTATCCTTCCAAAGAACAGTCAGGATTGATTTCCTTTAGAATTGACTGATTTGATTTCCTTGCAGTTTGAGGACTCTCAAGAAGATTCACCAGCACCAATTCTTCAGCATTCATTCTTCTTTAGGCTGCTTCCTTCTTGGTCCAACTGTGATTCAGCTTCGTTATATATTATATATTACTTACATTATTAGATCAATTTTATATGATGGCATAAGTTCTACTGCTTCCCGAGCCACTTGATTACATTATAGTGGTTTCCATTGCATTGGGGAATAGTATTGCCTGTCTCTGTGTTGGCAAAGTGGTTATAATACACTATTGCAGGCTAATTCTGCTGACTGTCAGCAGTTCGATCCTGAACAGCTTAAGGTTGACTCAGCCTTGCCTCCTTCCGAGGTTGGTAAATGTGCTGTGTCTGAAAACCTCTTAGAGAGGGCCTTAAAACACTCTAAAGTGGTATAACAGGGACGCGGTGGCTCAGTGGCTGAGACACTGAGCTTGTTGATCAGAAAGGTTGGCAGTTCAGGGGTTCAAATCATTAGTGCTGCGTAACGGAGTGAGCTCCCATTATGAATCCCAGCTTCTGTCAACCTAGCAGTTTGAAAGCATGTAAAAATGTAGGTACAAAAAATAGGGACCACCTTTGGTGGGAAGGTAACAGTGCTCCATGTGTCTTCGGCATTTAGTCATGCTGGCCAAATGACCACAGAGACTTCTTCGGACAGCACTGGCTCTTCAGTTTTGAAACAGAGATGAACATCTCCCCCTAGAGTTAGGAATGATTAGCACATATGTGCGAGGGAATCTTTACCTTATGTTTAAAGTGGTATATTACTCTACGTACTATTGTTATTGCTCTCCCCAGGCCATTTTGTTTAGTCTGATAAAAAAGAAAAGTATACCTGTTTTCACGTTGAAAACAGGTATAAGTGGAAAAGTATAAATGTATTTGGAATTTCAAGGCAATCTTGACTCCTAGTAGCTGCCTAACTAGTCCATGAAGTTGTTTTGACAAGGTTTTTCATAAATTGAGTGCTATTGCCTTCTTGGTAGGGCTGAGAGAGAATGACAGGCCCAAGTCACCTCGCTAGCTTCCTGCCTAAGGTGAGACTGGGATTCATAGTCTCCTAGTTTGTAGCTTAATTTTTGTAACACTACACCAAATTGGTGCTCATAAGTGATCCATAAGACACTCATTGGTCCCTGTACGTGCTTGATAAATGCACCCCCCCTCCCCCACAGGCAAGTCTTTATCTGCTGGTCTGATCTGAATCATCCAGCCCCCAAAGTGTTTTTAAGGTGGTTTTCCACTTCAAAATACAAAAGAAAATAATACAGTTCAAAACTGTTACAATGGATTAGTGAAATAATTAAAGCAAGAGAATCATAAACAATTGGGTCAGTCCTAAAATAACTACATCCCTGTGTGGGATGTTAAAAGAGATAAAAGAGATTTTAGATAAAAGAAACAAAAGTCTTTGTTGCTCTCCTAAAACTCAAAATATACCAAGGAAATTTCTTTGGGGAAAAATGATGCAATCTGAAAATCTAAAATGTAAAGAATTGCGTTTGGTTATCTATCAAGTTCATTTCTAAAGGGGATAGATTGCAGAAAAACACTTCTGCTGTTGTATGTATTGCATGAGTAGATTCATACTTTAGACAAATTTTAAATTTTTTAAATAACCTAAATATAAAACACCTAAGACTTTATAAGCATAATGACTAGCTTTTTACTCTTTGCCCAGAAACAAAGCAGTAACACATATATAGGAAACAGTTCTAATAAAATAGAAATGAATATCAAATCCATCTGCTTGGTGCATTTTCTACTAAATTTCTACTTGGTATGGGGGGAGGAATTCAAGAAAATCTCCAGTGTTACTCTTAAAAAGAGAACTTAAAACAATCCACTTCCAGCATTGCTTTTGAGTATTTACCTACTGAAGTTAGATATGCTATTTTATTTTATTTTCCAGTTGAAATTTGTCATGTTATTCTTTTTCTGCCATTATATGCTATGTTTAATTTGTTTTTGTGTCTTGTAAGCTACCCATTTTGTGTCTTGTAAGCTACCCATAATTATATGTGATTTTAAAAGATTAAAAAAACAATTATTATAATAACAACAATTGCAACATAATCCTCTTGTCTTCTTTGGATGAGAGTAGTAAATGAGTGACACTAGAATAGGCTCTGCATAATCTAGCAATGGATGCAGCTGGATTTTAAGCAGTCTTCAGTTCAAACATTACTTCTAGAAGCAAAACTTGAGAATAGTGGTCCCCAGCCTTTCCAGCTCTGTAGACAGATTGTGGTGGTGGCAGTGACAAGAAGGGAGAGACGAGATGGCATTGTATGCCAATGCAGCTTAGTGAGATCTCCTACCACTTGTGTGGCCCAGTTCCCAATGGCCCATGGCCCGATAATCAGAACCCCTGAACTTGAAGCTCAGAGCAACTTTCATAGTTCCTGTTTTTTGTCTGAATTATGTCTAGAGTCTGTATATTGCATCTTTTGCCAACCTACATTTAGATTGAATACTATTATCCTTGGTATTAGAAAAAGAAGGAATGAAATAAAAGTCAGGATGAATTCAAAAGAAAAAGAAGATGGACTCCACTGAAAAGAGTAGGTATTTTAATCCATCTCTCCCTAAATCATGGTTTCCCAAACTATGAAGTGTACCTCCCTTGGGTTGGTGCAGACAGAGTCAAAGAATGTGTAGGAACCTTTTAGCTGTACCTTTTTATGATGAATCCACCTTTTTCTAAATACTATTGTCAATAACATGTTAGTGCAAAAGGCATAACCTTTCTTTTTTCATTTTCATGTCTTTATAATTTAATTACATTATTTATTTATTATTTATTGAATTAATAAAGTTTAATTGCATTTGTTGATTTCTATGTTTGGATTTTTAGAGAAAGTGTGTACATTAAGATTTCACTAAAGGAGATGTGATGACAAAAGGTTAGGAAACCATGCCCTAAATTATTATTGCTAAATTGTTAGCAAGGCCCTCAGCAGTCTTCCTGCTTGTAGAAGTACCTTCAGAAAATGCCTTCTCAAATCTCATTTTGTAAAGTATTACACTGAAATAAAAATTAGTGATGATGAAATGCCCCAAACAATTTGGTGGGACTCTCACCTAGTTTTTCAGAAGATGTTCATCTGAATGCCAAATCTATACTTTTGAAATATCTGAAGCAATAAAAGGAGATCCAAGGAATGCCAATTGATATGCTAAGTTTCAGTTTTATTTATTTTTTTATTGAATGACTACACCCTCTTTTTATCAATAGATGGTGCTCAAAGCATAAAAGTAAAATAATAGAATTAAAATGCAATTTAAAAATTCATTAATGAAAATCCATTTTAATTCCCATATGAATAAAACTTCTGCTTACTAACATTATCATAAAAAAGGAAGATGCTTGACTTCCATTAGCTTGACATTTCCATTCAAACCACCAATATGCTTAAGATCCCTAGCTGTACATCTCCAACTCTGGTTGGAGAAGTAATGCTATAGAAGTGCTTACCCAGTATTTGGAAGCTATGAAGGTCTGGAGGGAGAAGAACAAGTCACAACTCAACCATACAAAGAATGAGTGCCCCTGGTGTTTATGTCCCCTAATTTCATAGTCATTCCCCCAATAGTTTTAAATGGGGTGATGTTCCTCAGACAGAGTTGGTGTGCAGACTGGTTTTTCTAAACTTAAAACTCATGCTTCAGTAGTGGTCATCATGACCTGAAAGATCTTTGCATTGATCCATTTTGTGCACTAGGCTCATTATAGGGGGATCCTCCTACTCATGCCTTAGTCACTTACTATCTGGATTACTACAACACACTGTATAATGCATGTATTTAGAAACATCAACTAGTCAAGACTAAGATGACAAATACAGTGTTGGGTGCACCAAGAATTCTCCAAGCTTCATTGCTTCTATAGTGGTACTGAAAAGTTTCTGAGTCCATTTGAATTTTCAGTATTTCTGCATAAATATGATCTAAAAAATATGATCTGTTTTCTAAACAAACCATAAAACTAGATACAGAGAACCCAATTAAGCATGTGAGTCAAAAACATTTCTTCAGATATATTGTCCATAATCCAATTCATAAACAAGCTAAAGTTATGCAAATGTTTTGTGTTAGACAATGTAGATACAGGAAGAGGATGGGGTGGGGGCAACTCAGAAACATTCCATTCTTCAGAGGCAAAAGTAAACCATTCTTGGCAGGAAATAATTAGTGTTTGAGGATAATTTCATGCACCTCTTGGATAATTGACAGGCTTTATTACATTGTGATTATGAGATTTTTCCCAGTGATTCTATAGCAACCAAACATGGTTATAAGACATGAATATTAGTGTAGTCAATTCATATGTTGTTGATGTTTGATGTTTATTCAACTTATATCCGGCACCTATCTCCCAAAAAGGGACCCAGGGCGGCGCACAGGAAATTAAAACAAAATAGAAATATACAAATACATAATAAATATCATAAAACCAAAATTAAACTTAGAAAACCCTGTGCTAAAATATTATTAAAATCCCTCTGATAAAACATTTGGTAATTTAAAACTCAGTCGTTATGGGTGGCCATGCTAGGCCGGCTTGATGGAAAAAGTGCATCTTCAGGCGCTGGCGGAAAAGGTGGAGGTCCAAGGTGACACGGAGTTCGGGAGGAAGGTCGTTCCAGAGGGTTGGGCCCACCACAGAGAAGGCCCTTCACCTGGGCATCGCCAACCGGCATTGCCCGGCCAACGGCCCCCGGAGAAGACCCTCTCTATGGGAGCGGATCGGTCAAAGGGATGTGTGAGGCAGTAGATGGTCTCGCACATAACTAGGCCCCGTGCCATGGAGCACTTTGAAGATGGTAATCAACATAGAACTTGTTACTGCACTATGGATCTAAAACTTAAAATTTAGGTTTACCCTATTTGGGCTTGAAAATTCTGGAAAATTACTAGGCAGTAGCAAAACATACCCAAGAGACAAACCTTTGCTTCCAATAGAAATGAATATATGTAGCTCAGGGTCTAAATGTTGAATCCTTAGTGCTCTTTGAGCATGATCATTTGCTTGCAGATATTTCATTACTCACTGATGGTGTTACCTTGTTAGGTAATGAAATATTTGCAAGCAAGCAACCAAACTAAGAGAGCACTAAAAATATTTTTTGGCCATCTAGTGGTCAATATTTCTCTCTGATGAGGAATAAGGATTTTGTCTCTTGCTTACCAGTTATTATTGCCACCTCCTTTCTATTCTGGTTCATTATTTTTGTTAAAAAATAATGTTATTTCTTCACATGATACATTTGATGTTTTATTTGACCACTTCTCACAGAATACCTGTTAGGACACTTGTAGGAATAGAGCAATTGAGTATATGCATTCTAGCTTTACAATATTCAAATTCTTTCTCTTTTGTATTAGGTGCCTACTTGTGTATCTAATAAAATTACTACTATTACTACAAATAGTTACCCTATTTGGACCACAAAAATCCAGATAACCACTCAATGGTGTGTGTGGGTTTACTAATCCTCCTAGTGGGATAGCCTTATCTACAAGTATATTTATAAAGGTCTTTCTATCCTCTTTTGGATATTGAATGCAATTTTTAAATGGAAAGCTAGCTTTGTTTCTTGGTTATTATGGTTCAAAATTATTTACACTCAATAGATATATCTATAATTGGTATACATAATGAATTATTGGTAATAGTAATAATAGAAAGAAGTCTCCGTCAAAGAAAAGCCAAGACTTTACAGTTACTGAATGGAATCTTGAATTCTGATAGTCTGAGCGGTAAAATTAATGCAAATTATCCCTAGGTGTCCCTTGATGGTGAGATGTTTGAAAGCATTGGTTTCTTTTTTTAGTCTCTTCCCTTGTGAAATCCAGAGAGCTAGATAATGCAGCATCATTGCAATTCTCCATGAATCTGTAACAGTACAAATGTTTTAGAAATAAACTGATTAATTTTTAACTGTGATTTTACTCTTGGCAATTTCAAGTCTATTTTTGAAATATAATTTAAAGAAAGAAGAAATAAGTATATTTGTAATAATCACTTGCTGCTAATTATTGTGCCCTAAATGAACCAATGTAGTGTAGTAGTAGTTAAAGTGCTGGATTTGGTTCATGTCCTCAATCCATATTCATTCAGTGAGTTTTAGAAGCCAACTCTCAGCAAGCCTGAGAAGATTATATTTATTGACAATAGAAGCAGTAAAATGAAATAAAGAAAAAAAGTCCTGGACATCTAAAACAAATGAATGCATCCAAAGAAAACCAACAGAGGCTTCATAGTTACCTTAAGCCCAGCCTGGGAGCAAAGATAAGTTTTCAAAAATTTGCAGAACAGCTAAAGAATGAGGACTTTATGGATCTGCAGGAAGATGCTATTCCAGAGGGCAAGCACTGTGACAGAGAATAAATATCTCCGTGGTTCTGATAGATAACACTGTTTCATAGAAGGGACCTAAAGCACAATAATTCTGCCAGATCTTACTGAGCTGGAAAAACTATTGGAGGTAGGTGGCCTGAAAATAATAAGACCCTATGTACAACCAGCACCTTGAATTGCACCTAGCAGCCAACTGGTAAAACTCATGAAGCACACATGGATATAATGTGGTGCATCCTTCAACCACCACACCATTGTATTCTGGACCAGCTGCAGCTTCAAGGACAACTCCATCTGGAAAGCATTCTTGTAGTCTGTTCTGACTATGAACTTACTTTTGGGAGTTTGGGCCAGTCATTCTCTTTCAGTTTAATATAGTCCACAATATTGCTACTGTAGGGATAAAATAATGGAAGACACTGTTTCCTCCAAAGTAAGATATTTTGATTACTTAAAAGTCAGCTAATAATGCAACAAATAAATAATGATGGTTTTATAGGGAGATGCTGAAGTGCAAGACATTTTTAAATGCATTTTTCCTTTTCTCTTTCATCGGTAATAAGACAACTACAATAAGTCTATGAGAAAAGAGAAGGAATAAAAAAATGCAACAATGAAAGTAGATATTGTAGCCAGGATTAAGACAAATAACCAATGAAAGATGATAAAGTGAGAGATGATAAGGAACTGTTAAATATGTTAGGACCACAAACAAAACAATTTCCCACCCCCACCCCCTCAAAACCAAAGGCAGCCTTTCTCACTTAGTGCTTTCCAAATCTGCTGGATCTTAAATTCCAACAGACTTTGATTCTATTCATAAAACTGCTGATGGAACAGAGATGATTTCTGGGTTTCACAAAAGCTGCATTGATAAGTAGCCACATAAGAAAACAGATATAATTTATACAGCTGTGGGTAGGGAACATTTTCAAAACCAGTGTGCATTCTATTGCATGGGCCTGGATTTATCCAGCGATCAGCATTCAGTGGATTTTATACTGGACTTTTGCAACATATATATTGTCATATTCAGCATTATAATTAATCCCTATCTCTGAATTATGTGGTTATAAATGAACTTACTTCTGTAAAGGGGGGTAAGAGTGGGATAGAGCAGCATGTTCCTTTTGAAATTTAAAAATATGTGGGACTACAGATGGTATATTAGATTTTCAGTGATATGTAATCCAGCCTGATATAATTTTGTTTCATTTATTTGTAGACATTGGATTGCACTTTGTTTTATCCATAAAGAGGTTTATAATGAATGTAAAAGTAATAGCCACTTATATCCACTAAAATAATAAAATAGCAGAAGCACAGTAGGGCTATTTTATGGAAATTTTTTCCCGCTATATAGTCTTTTCAAGGGTTTGGCAGAAGAAAAGAGGAAGAGAAATGAAAAAGTCAGCCTCTGAAAAGGATTTAATAATATTAACAGATATTTAACAGATTAACAGAGTTGGAAGAGACCTTGCAGGTCATCTAGTCCAACCCCCTGCCCAAAAAGGAGACCCTACATCTACCTCTACCTAGGATTGAACTCAACCTCCTGCTATGAGCATGTTCCGTTAGGCAAGGTATCTCAGATTAGTAGGGCAATTTCCAGGGTTTCTGGGTTAACAGTCCCTAATCCACCAAAGAGTGTATATCGTCAGATTTAAAGCAAAAAATAAGAAGAAAAAAAGCCGATCTTTGAGATATCTTTGCTACAAACCATTTAGAGCTTCAGTGAGACTTATTCTCAAGAAAGTCATGCACATTTTGTAGCCTTACTTACATGTAGATTCCATCATCCGAAAGCTGATGATTGATTCAGATTTGTAGAAAAGCCGCAGAAAAAAATGTAGAAGCACACATTAAAAAAAAAGGAAGTCTGTTATTTTCTTAAAACATCAGACATGCTATTAACTTATTCATCCTGATTCTTTATATCTCTTCAACATAATTATCCCGTTAAAGGCAATATTCCAGATTTGGCAGGAATTTATTTAAAGCAGGAGTCCTCAACCCCTAGGCTATGGACCAGTAATGGTCCATGGCTGTTAAGAACCAGGCTGCACAGCTAGAGGTGAGTGACAGGTAAGCGAGTGAAGCTTCATCTGTATTCGTAATTGCTTCCTAGTGCAAGCATCGCCGCTTCAGTTTTACCTTCTTTTATTTATTTATTTTTATGTTGTTTTGTTTTATTTTTTGTGTATAATGCTCACTGAAGATGGCATTTACAAGGTGTAATTACAATAAAGCAAAGCAACCTAACCTAACCTAACCTAACCTAACCTAAACTAAACTAAACTAAACTAAACTAAACTAAACTAAACTAAACTAAACTAAACTAAACTAAACTAAACTAAACTAAACTAAACCTCACATCATCAGGCATTAGATTCTCATAGGAGCAGAAACCCTACTGTAAACTCTGCGTGTGAGGGATCTAGGTTGCACTGCCCTCCTCTTGGACCTCTGGAAAAATTGTGTTCCACAAAACTGTTCCCTAGTGCCCAAAATGTTGGGGAACACTAATTTAAAGCATACTTTATGTTTTGGTGTAGTACTTTAAAGCCACTCTTGGTCCAGTGGAAGTGATTGGTTAAATTACAGAATGAACATCGGCAGCTTGACTGGCCTATTCTGAAATGTTTCGGCATGTGTTTCTCCGAGTTAGTCTATTACTCTGACATTACTGAGTCTCTTACTCTGAGATTTTGAGTCCAGATAGCATATTCATCTACCTATGTCCTCCTGGGCCTTTGAGGAGGAGGAGGAGAGGTGATGAGAATGATATAATTTTGTGGTTCTTGAAACTCCTAAAATATTTAAAGGCCGGTTCAGCTGCTATATCAAATGGTAGTTGAGACCTATGCAGTGGCTTGGGAGACACAAATGGGAATTATATTGTAGATTGTGTTGCCAGCCGTCATTTCTGTAAGAATAGTGGTACATGAGAAGGACCAGCTTGGATTAGACAAAACCTCTATTTGTTCCAACATTCCATTCCCATGAAGGCTGATTAGAAGCATGCAAGCACAGTGTAAGTACAAAAGCAGGCTTGTATTTGGATTTTCCATCAACTCATTTTATTGAAATGCCTTCTCTCTACTCGGTTTTTGATTTTCAGATTCATAAATTAAAATGTACTCTTTGCAGAGTAGCCTTTTAAGCCACAGGGATGCATATCATTGTGGCTTGCCAGAGGGTTGTCATCTGGCAGACATTTTATTGCAACATTGTTAAAATATATAGGAACGCCACATATAATTTGGTGTGTTTGTAGCAGGGCACTTGAGCAAGAACTACTGACTAAAACTGAGTGGTCATTTACAGAATTTACTGAATGCAAGACATAGAATGTGATATGAGGTATATAGAAAGATATAGTCAGCTGTGAGTCATCGTATCCAAGCCATATTGGCATAACTATAACATTTATAAATTATAACAGGGGTGGGTTGCTGGGGGTTTACACAGTTCAGGCAATCCTCTAGCTAGGATTTTACCTAGTTCGGTGACCCCCAAATGCCACCCCTGGATGCCACACCCCTCCCACCCACCCCTCCCAGGTGTCTCCACGCGGCCTGTTCATCATGCCAGGTAAGTGCAGGGTCTCTGCAGAGGCTCAGGGAGGGGAAGAAATGAGCCTACTGGAGGTTCCAGAAGTCCAGAAATGGGCCTGTTTCTGGCTGCCGGAGAGCCTCCAGAGTGCAAGGGAAGGTGTACTTATCATGTTGACTATAAAGGAGATCATGTCTGCACCCTGTGGGTATGTGTGCATAAACCAGTGTTGTCCAAACTTGGGAATTCTGGTAGTTGAAGTCCACAACTCTTAAAGTTACCAAGTTTGCACACCCCTGGCCTAAACAGTACTTTGAATTTTTTAAAAACACAATGCATGAAAATGTCAGTGGTGGAGGAAGTCCAACATGAAAAATATAAGTTTCTGTGTGAAATGAAATGAAATGAAATGAAATTTATTATTTCTAGACCACCCCCTCTCCCCATGGGGACTCGGGGCGGTGCACAGGTAGCATAAAAGCAATAAATAACAAACAACAATAAAAATACCAACAAAATTTAAGAACCAATTAAATAAACCCTGTGCTAAAATCCCAATTAAACTAAAACCTATTCTATAAAATCCCAAGGCAAGGAGGCTATCCCAGGCCGGCCAGACGGAAAAAGTAAGTTTTTAATTTAAGACGGAAGGAGCGGAGGTCCGTAGTTGTCCTGATGTCGGGGGGAAGGTCGTTCCAGAGGGCCGGGCCCGCCACAGAGAGCGCCCTTCCCCTGGGTGTCGCCCGCTGACACAGTCTAGTGGACGGCACCCGGAGAAGCCCCTCTCTGTGGGAGCGAATCGGCCGTGAGGATGTATGAGGCAGGATCCGATCCTGCAGATAGCTAGGTCCCGAGCCATGGAGCGCTTTAAAGATGATGATTAGCACCTTGAAGCGCACCCGGAAGACGACAGGCAGCCAGTGCAGCTCGCGCAAGAGCGGTGTTACATGGGTAGACCTTGCGGTCCCCATAATTGCTCGCGCGGCTGCATTCTGGACTAGCTGAAGCCTCCGGGTGCACCTCAGGGGCAGCCCCATGTAGAGAGAGTTACAATAGTCCAGTCGGGATGTCACGAGAGCATGAGTGACTGTGCGAAGGGCGTCCCGATCCAATAGGGGGCGCAATTGGCGAACCAGGCGAACCTGGTAAAACGGCCATTGTGACATCTACAATGTGCCAAACTTGGAGTTGAATGGAACTCAGAGAAGAGGTTGTCCAATAGAACTAGTGTTGCTGCAGAAAGGACTATGCGCAACCTGAAGGAGAGCAATCATTCTTCTTCCAACATATGTTCTTGAAAATGTTCTTCAAACTGCTTTGATCCCAAGTTTTTAGGACTTTTTGTATCAATATTAACACTTTGAACCTGGCTTGATAGCAGGCTCATTTTATTATGTTAAATCGATCTTTGTTGTCTTGAACTGTTTTGTACATTCATTAATTGGTGCCAAAGGACTGTAGTGTTTACAAAAACTATACATGAATTGAGAGCTTTTGTTTGACTGTGTTCTTAAAAGCGGCTTGGTTTGCCACTGGCTCTAATATATCCAACTTCTGATTCTGGTAGTCTCTACTCCTAATCACACAAAATTCCATCTCTGCAGTTTCACTTAAGAGGACATGTTAAATAAGATTTTTGTAAAGCTAATCATTCCAAATATCAATTTCTCTGCTATTATGTTTATTATGGACATAGCAATCCATGTGCTCCATGGGGGGAAAAACAATAGTATGGGAAATGTATAGTAAAATGAAAGAACACTAATTCAGAGTCTACTAAAGGAATCAAAGAAGCAGTAAAAGGTTGTATTTTCACAGGTAACCCACACAACTTCCTTACTGGGTTGTAGAGGAATTTTCAAGAAGTTAGCCCAGCATAAAATGAGAGGAGAGACAAACAAATCCACTGTGTCTTTAAGTCATGAAACATTTAGAAGTCATGAAACATTTAGAAACATTTATCTTCTTTTCCTTGAAGGAAGAGAGCTATGCATGTCATAAACAAATACAAAATCAAGGAAGTTGCATTATAGCATCTTAATACAGTATTTCTAAATGCTTTCTGTTGATTCAGTGTCATCCAATCAGAGTGTGACATATGCTTTCTATCTTTGCACAATAAAGCTTATTAAGTGTTTTTAAAATATAAAAAATAATCAAAGAATTCTTGGAGTTCCCACCTGTCTGATATAATCCAGTCCCAAACTACCTGTACAAAGACAAATTCCATTACGGGCGATTTCGTTTTTAAAAATGTGATGTTAGCTTCTCCATGAACAAATTGACCAAAGAGTGGGGAAAGAGTGCCCCTACAGTTGCTTCTCTTTGTTTCCTCTGTGTAGAGCTCTGTGGTATGTGAAGAAGGGTGTATTTTATGCCGCATGAATGTTTGCTGTTCTCATTCTGATAATCAATGAGATGTAAAATTGCAGCAATTCCATGCTGCCTAAAGCCTCTGCTGATAAACCTCATTTGGTTTGTCAGAAGGCATAAACCACTCATTAGACCACATCATTAGCTAAGCTTGCCTTTAATGTGAAGGAAATGTGAATGAGGCCTTTTTTACCCCCAAGACAAAGTTTTACTGTTATAACTTTAAAGAAAGTGCATCGAGAAGCTGCTTTCTGCATTCAAATACGGTGGAAGATGGTGCATATGAACCCAGATTTTTTTTCCTTTGTTTTTCCAACAGTCTTTAACAAGTAGGTAAAGTCTATAGGAAGAATGTGAACATATTCCTGGGATGCTGGTTACAGCTAATAGTATGAAAAGATCTGACTTGCAATTTTCTGGAAAAAAATATGTTTTCTTAAAAAAACAAGCTCTGTAAAAGACATCTATTTCTCCTCCTTATTTTCTGATGCTTTAGAATTTCTTTTAGCAATCTATTGTTGCTGTTGTCAACTGTTCTTTTATTGCTCTTCAGCCTCTCATTTTCTGATTAGAGGAAAAAAGATTCATAGGAGGGATTTCCTTAGAATTCAGTTGACATGTGAGCAGGAAGAAGGCTGCAAACTGTAGGACGGATGATTGCTCAGTGAAACACAAAACCTATTAGTACCTTTCAGCTGTCTTGTAACAAAGGGAAGTGTAAGAGGGGCTGCCTTCCCTCCCCCCCCCCTCCTTCTTTCTGAAAAAGAGTTGGGGGGAAAAGGCAAAGGCAAATTGGAAGAGCAGGAAGAGTATCTTGCAGTTTGATTGCCTCTCCCTGGCCGTCTATTTTTTTAAAAAAAAATACATTGTATTTGACACAATCACAATCTTGTCTTCGAAAGATTAGAACACATCTTATAACTCTCATTCCCTTGCCTGTTGGTACACCCCTGGGTTGGATTCACATATTCCATTACATTTTCCTCAGATATCCCCATTGATGTGTCTAGGAAGTGGTGCAGTGGCTCAGTGATTAAGACACTGGGCTTGTCAGCTGGAAACCTGACAGCCCAGGTTCAAGACCCAAGCATCCGTTCATTGCCCTATGTCCTGCCAACTTTGCAATTGGAATGCAGGCAAATGCAAGTAGATATATAGGTACCACTTCAGTGGGAAGGTGAACAGCACTCTGCAATTTCAAGCTGGCCACATGACCACAGAAACAACTGTGGATTGTGCTGGCTCAAAGGCCCTTGACATATAGAACAGCACTACCTTCTATAGTTGGAAATGACTACCAGGAGTCCCTATGGCTTTTACTCTTGTAGTCATTGCCAACTATAGAGAGTAGTGCTATTCTCTACTTTTTTAAAAACAAATCCATCTATGCTTCTAGAGAGATGATTGTGGACATAGCAAAGAAATTGAAATTATCTGGAACTCTTCAAATCCCCTTAAGGGCTAAGCTGTAATCGACTTATTAGCCTAATGCAGGACAATATTCACCAAGTGTCTGAGAAGAATTTAACATTCCATGTAAAAAGCTGAAAAGTGACTAATCACACCCAGTGAATAACTATTTTCCATAAGTTATAAGAGTTTATCAAATTATTCATGAATTCATGAATCATTATGACTGAGGAAAAATGTTTGGATATTAACAGATTATTTTGTGGAAATATATCAACTGGGACAAATAGCTGAATCCTCTGCATAAATACTTCACTCAGACTATTGAAGCGGAATGATATATAAAGATGTTCAGGCATATGGAAAAACACTTTTGATCTTCAGTACCTGGGATTTGACTGGTTTTGATGGGCAATTTTTCATAATTTGTTTTACTTCTTACAGCCTTCGTCTTCTTGTCGGTTGCTTCTCTGTTACAGAGTATATTAAGGGTTATTTGGTAGCAGTTTTATAACCCAAAAAAAATCTAACCTTTGCTTTCTTGATCTTCCCCGAAGCACTCCTTTTTCGCTTTGCACAAAAAACAAACTAATGTATAGTGCTACTGAAGTTTTTACTGCTGCTATTTATTTTAATAAGAACAATGTGTTTCATCTTTTGTTGTTGTTTTTGTTGTCGTCCCTAACCTACTTGAATGGACTAGCTGCATTTTGATGATGAATTACCTGCAGTCTGTGACTCTAAACACATTTACCAGGAAATAAATCCCACATAGATTGTATAAACTGCTCCTTAGGACAAACCATTCATTCATTTTCTGAGGTGAAGAAAAATTGATCCAGTTTTTGAATCAGGGGGTTTGGGTGTTTTTGGAACATTCTACATGTTTTTTCTTGGAAGGGAGCAAATATTTTTAAATGTATAGTTTTATTGGGACTAACAAATATTGTTGCAGCAGTTTGATCTAGTAGTTAAGGCATCAGGTTAAAAAAAATATCAAGAAGTCCTGCCTTAGCCATGAAAGACAGCTGGGTGACTTTGGGCCAGTCGCTTTCTCTCAGCCCAACTCACCTCGTATGGTGGTTTTTGTGAGGAAAATAGGAGGAAGGTGTGTTGGATAGGTTTGCCACCATGGGTTATTCATAAAAATAGTAAAGGCAGGATTCAAACAAACAAACAAACAAACAAAACTTTCCTGCAACTGGCCACTAGCAGGGGTCCAGCAATAGCAGAATCCAACTTGCTTAGGGCTTTGATAGATAAAAGAACTCCACTATCTTATATACCCAGGGATGTGTCCTGGCTGCCGCTACTGCTGGTTCACTCAGAAATGCACCCCACATCCTTGCACTGTGCACGCATGCACAGTACAACTAAAATCACTCTGTGCATATACAGAAGGCAAAAACAAGATGGCGGCATCTACAACACCGCTGAGAAAACCGGTTTGGGGGCATGGCAGGCCTGGGTCACTGCCAGTTCCAGTGACCCAGGCCGCCAAGTTACTACTAGTTTGGTCAAACCAGTCTGAACCGGTAAGAACCCACCTCTGTATATACCACTCCTGTAGGCTTATTTGAAAAGTCCAAAGTCATCTAAGAAGAAAACTGAGGCTAATCACTCCCAACAAGATGCCAAGAAAATATCTGGACACATCCATAAAATCAATATCTGACTATCACAGGTCCTTAGAAAGGACTCAATAGGTGGATAAAAATGCTGATTCAGTCGGAACATCTGAGTGGATGTGCAATAAACCATAATAATGATTAATGAAAATTATTGATACTAGTGGAAGAGAGAGAATACCCATATTCATATTATTTGAAATGAAATACATACATTTTAAAATATATATTTTTTACTTTTCATTCATGGATTAACTGAATTCATTTTTTGTTGGACAAAGAAGGATTTTTAAAAAAAAGGAAACTAATTCTTTGATTTAAAGACTTCAAATTTTCATAAGTGTGTCAGTGATTTTTAATTTGGAACCATGCCATAAAAGGCATGTTCAGATTTTAAACCCATTGGTTGATTGTGATGGCGGTGGGAGGGCTGACATGATCATGATAATGATTGATGAAAACTGAATTGTACTTTGAGTACATAGACACAATTAAATTGATTTCACTTTGTTAATAATTTTAAATTTTCTACTTATCGACGTAGTCCAAATTATTTCAACAATTTGGTGTAGGGTTTCTTTTGAATTTGCCTGCTTTGCAGTTTAATGGAAACTGCACTTCTGGAAACCATACACAAACTATTCAACTTTTTCCAAATTTTGAAATTTATCTTAGGTATAAAAAAATGTGTACAAACATGTATTTGCTAGGAAACTGGAATTCTATAAAACCTATCCTGTATTTATTCTTAGCAGCATCCAACCACCAGATTTTAGGCTTTTCTCAACCCTAAAGAACAGCTGATATTGGGCAAAGATTTTTCCTGGTTATCTGAGAGAAGTTTTTTGTTTTGTTTTTAATGCACATGAATTCAATGTGATTTCTAATGCGAGAATGGATAATAAGAATGGATGATAAGCTATGAGTATATGTATACAACTATTTTTCAATTTGATTTTTGGATCCATGTAGTTGTGATTTTCATAGAGAAGAAGAGAGATACCTAGTAGAATGCCCCTATTAACTCTGCATCTACTATAAGATTAATATAATGCTAATTTTGTTTAATACAAGTCTGTTTTGCTTTTATGACTTGCAATATTCTGTTAATCACTTCCTCCTTCCTTGATCAAATGCAAACATAATTCAGCCTTTACGAATTCTTATACCAGCACTGAATAATATTGTGTGAATGATATTGAATTCAATATTCTCTTCCTGTTTTAAACAGGTTAAGACTATGAAGGAAGACTGGCATTTTGACACAAATGGGTTGGCTTCAATCTTGCTATCCCCAAAAAAGAAGTCTTTTGTGTGTGTGACTCAAGCAAGTAGAATTACTTCTAGAGTACCTGCTTTACGGGCCAGGAATTAAGAAGGGTAGAAGATGGACTAAGTATTCTGGTAGGTTGTTTACTTACTCTAGCAATTTCTACAAAATCTCTGGTTTAATTGCTGTACATAATATAATGTCCCAAATTTATCATAATTGTGTGGTTATGAAGTTGTATAGACATATATAAATCATTTACTCATATTCTAAAGAGAGAGAGAGAGAGAGAGAGAGAGAGAGAGAGAGAGAGAGAGAGAGAGAATAAAATGACTTGTAGGCATAAAACCTGATCACTCTAAGTTAGTGGGACTTTGGCATTATGGTCAAAATGCTCTCTCTCTCTCTCTCTCTCTCTCTCTCTCTCTCTCTCTCTCTCTCTCTCTCTCTCTCTCTCTCTCTCTCTCTCTCTCTCACACACACACACACACACACAGTTCAGTGTAGTTTTGTAGCTAAATTGTTTATTTGGAGTCCTGTTTTGACTAGAATATGACATATTTTGAAATTCAACAAGCATTTGAAGCAAGTATTATATGTTGCTTCATAGGAAGCCAATCCTTGGTGATGTGATTGTTCAGCAACTTAAATATAAGGCTGACAGGAGTAACAAAACAAGGATCAAGGAACAGGCTTAGAATTGACATCCTGTGGATTTGACACAAAGCTCTGAGATGGACTCAGAAATGATGTTGTTAAGAAACGAGAAATAGAAAACCTCTGCAATTGATGAGACTTTTTCCTCTTGAATCATCTACTCTGGTGGCAGTGATTTCAGCATCTGCATCTTTATGTATTTTGGTGTGATCTCTGGTTTTGAATTCTTCCTGGAAAGCAGACAAGAAAACCATGCCAACAGCAAACTCTGTGTATGTATGTGTGTGTTTGTGTGTGTGTTTGTGTGCGTGTGTGCGTTTGTGCTTGTGTATGCACACACATTAGATGGTTTTTATCTGAAGCAGATGCTAGCATGGAATGCACATTAACTGGGAACAGAAATCTGTAGAGAATACTGGCAGATTTGGTTGATGATCTCTTAGAGATCTAGCATTTTATGTTGCAACATTTACATGTTCCTTCATCTCATCCCCAGATTAGTGTTGTTGATAATATGCCCACTTAGATTTGTTTGTTTATATTTCATATTTCTTAACTGCCCATCTCAGAAAGTTATAAATATTACTCATAGAGTGCTAAAGTGGGGTGTATGAAAAGGTCCTAAAGTTGATCTCCAGCATCCCCATGAGAAATTGAGAGAGAAAAAATTGCATGTTGAAAAATTACTGATAATGGTAATTTACTGATAATTCTGGGCTAGATGGACTAAAGGTCATCATCTAAACCTTACGTTTTGTTCAGTTCTCCTTGTTCTTTGGTCCCTATTTCATTAGAAAAATCTCATTATCTTGTACAAACTTTAGTAGTGGAAAAAGTGAGCAGATTCTATTTGTTTGCATCATTAATGTATTTATGCAAGAACAAACATTTTTGAGGGTACAAAAGAACAAAATCCAGTTAAACGATGGAAGAAGGAGATGACCGAGCAAAGAATAACATCAAAGGAGGATATGGCTGAAGGATCTGACTTCCTTTATACTACTTGGAGGACCCTGAGTAGGTTGAGAGTTGTGCCTCAATGTAAAACCAATGTGCTCAAGTAGAGGCTCTTAGCAGATAGCAACTTCTATTTGAATGTGGAGTTCACAGGGGCCAACCCATCTGCTGGTTTATTAAAAAAAACATGTACTAATAATTACTTATTTTTGGCCAATGACAAAGTCAAGAAAGAGGTTTCATTCTGACATTTTAAAGTTTGATTTAGACATGGAGGAGGAAGAATAATAATTAGTGTATTTACATCAGTAATGTGTCTACTACACTACTAACCCTTTTGAGGAAAAACAGGCTTCTGTATCTACCTTGTCATATCTTTGGGAGGAAGAAAATTTTACTACTACTTATTTAGTTTTGGTCAATTAATAACTTCATAATACAAAATAATTCAGCCCCAAGGATTATACTTCTAGACAAAGACAGTCTCCTTTTCCTGAGCTTCCCTTTAATTTTTTTGGAAAGCCAGCTAAATGTGTATTATCAGCAGTTTGGTTTATGAATAATTATATTCTCCGAGCAATGCAAAAAGGGTAAATTAACTCAGATTCCAAATCAGTACATTTATTAAAGGATTCAGCAAAGAGGCTACAAATGTTTAGCGGCTTTTTAAATTTGAAAAAAAACACACCATTGATTCTGCAAACTAAAACTGAACTAATATTTATTATGAGCTATAACTTTTAAGGATCTTTGCAAGGCAAGAACCTGAGTTTTACTGCATTTTAGAGCAAACACATTTAGACCGTTCATTAGTTACTAATGAGTTGGAAATAGCTTAGAAAAATAAAATTTGAAATGACCAATCAAATAACTTAGATGAACTGATTTAGTATATTTCCAGTGATTGCTACAGTACTTGTTTAGTATAACACTAGTGAAATTAGCTTGGGATATGGATTCATGTATATATTCTATACATACATATGTTTCTTTAGAAAAAACGATTTAGCAAGTGGGTAAAGGAGGTCTAGATTATTCATGTTTATGGATTATATAGGTATCAAACTGATCCATTTTGAATAGCTACATTTTTCAATGATAATGCTTTTACAAGAGCAAAGAAAAATGACTAGATTTTAAATTACTATCCTTCATAATATTCATAAATCACATATAACTCTTCCCTGCCCTCGTGCCACCTTCCAAATCTGGCTGTTGTTGTGCCTAAAAGTCAACAACTTGATGGAATCATTCAATCTATCAATCAATCAATCACATGACCATCTTTCTGTAAGCCCACACAATCTTTGCTCAGAGTAGTATATCTGAATTATAACTAAGACGCATGGACAAAAGCAGTAATTATTGGAAACGGTCATTCAACAGTGTATGGTATACCGTAACCTTCTTACTACTCTATGTTGCTTCTACGAATAGTTTACCAAATCTGCTTTAACCCCTAGAGTTGAAAATGGAAGGTCAGTAAATGTCCATAGGGAGGGGGGAAAAACATAGATTTGTCTTGTGTCCAGATTAATGGCTTGACTGAGGTTCTGCTGATTTTCAAGTCACTCCCAGGCGTATATGAAGTTATCTCAGTGGATTTTAGATTCCTACTCAACAGCAATGATTTATGGTTGAAAAGTCCACAAATGTTTAAATGTTTCTTTTTGATTGGAAACATGATTTTTTTTTAAAAAAGTACTGAACAATGTAAGATTTTTTTTCTCTCTTTCATCAACCTTAAGTTACAACATGTTTGGTTATTATCAAAAGAACAAAGATTTCTTGAGAAAAGCAGATACGTCTTCTGTGCCATCAAAGTTTAATTTCAATACCTTTTACTAGAGCTGAAACCCAGCAAGGGCCAGCATAAAACAAAGATGTCTCTCTTGCTCTTTCCTTATAATTATAGCCCTCATCACTTCTTGATGGGAGAGCACAGCATAATATATGACCCAAGTCTTTCCTGATCTTGGAGATTATGCAGCATATTATTTTCTTCAAAAAGAGAAAAGAAAGTTCTCTCAAAACCTGCACTTTGGAATTTACTTCATTGCTCAGATTCAGAGAACTACCGGTAAATTCATGAAGAAGGTCCTTCATATCCACTCATGCACAGATCCTTCATATCCACTCTTATTAATAGTTATATAAGCTCTCAATACTAGATTATCCCATGGCTATTTCAGTCTATTCAAAGGGAGGGACCTAATAAAAATGTAAAATTTCAGTAGGGAATTGCCCCATGGATATATCATTCTAGCAGTAGGTGAACATTCCACATATTAATCAATGGATGGAGACATGTTTGTGTCTGCTAATATATGTCTTTTAGTTAAATTCCATTATTATTTATTTAACATATGGTAATATTACACTATCCAGGAAATTAATATATAATAGTTGTTTGGCTGCTAATGATTGCTAGTCCATTCAATAACATGCATTCAATAACATTGCTAGTCCATACAATAACATGCTATCCAGAGCGCACCACAGGGGACGAACTAGTTCCACACTCAGAAAGTTTCATTGGCATTCTGCAGCATCATTTTGGGCTTTTTCAATGTCACCTAACATTCAGGTGTCACATTTGGGCAGATCGTGTACCTGTTGAATTTATACTGCCACTTGAAAATGCCATTTTTCCCACCAGGTATCTATTTATCTACTTGCATGTAACATTCCTTCAAACTGCTAGGTTGGCAGAAGTTGAGGCAAGTGATCCTGATAGCTAATTAATTAATCAATTAATCAGTGGAACAACTTGCCTCCAGAAGTTCTGAATGCTCCAACATTGCAAGTTTTTAAAGAAGAGATTGGACAATCCTAAACTGGGAGTTGGGCTAAAAGACCTCCAAGGTCCCTTCCAACGCTATTATTCTAAGATGGGAGCTGACTCTGTTACACAATGCTAGGACTCAAACCACCAATGTACAGACCTTCTCTAGCATCATTAAGCCACTAAGCCACCATGAACTCCATTATATAAAGCTATAGTTGTCATCACAATTAGTGTTTTTCTCCTTACCTTTTTTTGGCGGTGCATTTATTATTGTTGATTTTGTCAAACAATATTGATCCATAAATGCCACAGTGAGATTAGGTCTCGTTTTAATAAAAAGATAATGTGACAGTTGGTATAGGGTCGTGATGGTGAACATGTTGCACATGTGCAGGAACCTTTGTTAGGGAACTCAAGGCTTTGCCCTGTCAGCTCCAGCATGCATGTGCACCCTGCCCAGCTGACTTTGGCCTTCTTTTTCAGCCATTTTCACCCTCTGGAAGCTTCCTTGAAGGCAAGGAAGAGGGCAAAAAACACCCAACACACAAACTGGAAGTGCCATAGGTTCGCCATCATGGAGATAGGCCATGTCATTTGCAGATGCCACAGAGATTCCAGAAATGATATTTTGTCATTACAGAATCTTAGAAGCAAGTCTAAAATATTTCTTCTGCTATTTAAGAACAAGCTTAAGGGGTGAGGGGGAGGGAAAGGGGAGAGGCTAGTCTGAGATTACCCCCCCCCCCATGTTCAAATCTCCCAGGGCTGAGCAACAGTTTTTTCTTTCCCACCACCGTCACAAGACAGACCTAAATTTCTTTTACCATCCTTTTTAACAACAGGAGCTCTGAGCAATTGCAGATTGTATCTCCTAAGCCACAGAATGATAGCAACCGATTTGCATTTTCTTAGTGTTATATCAGGATCCATAAGCCGAAGCTAACAGGGAGAATTCCAAACCATGACAGTTGCAGTAAGGAGCAAAACATGAGAGACGTCAGTATTAATTTATACATGAAACTTTGGATAGTTTGTCAGTGAAAGAATGTCACAAATTGTCTTGAAAGAAAAAGCAGAAGAAATGGCCTCATCCTTGTATAGATAAGTTATTTATGTGTGATTTGTCTATGAAATATACCCTCTATAAAATATCTTCTTCTGATTTCCCCCCCATTTTTTTAACAGTGCTGTGGTAATTGTATTCAGCAGTTACTCTTGCTGTGACAGTAACATTTCTCCAGCATCTATACATTTCTGAACTAACTATTACTGAAAGTATGGAGTGTTAAAATAGTGTTACAATAGTAATTTCATTGATTTCTCTTTTCATTTTGCTGTTAAATATTAATATTATCTACTTCAATTCTCACTTGCCTTGTTTGCATGAGAAAATCAATTCTAGATTATTCCATCACCCTACATGCAAATCACTGAGGGATGTTCAGCTCAGCTTCTGTATTATTAGAATACTAGAGATGAAAATATTTTATATAGGTCATCAGTGCAGGAATCTAAATTAAATTAAAAGATGAAAGATGGCCAAATATTCTCTGCTTGAAGATACCCTGTATAAAAGGGAGCCCACCACTTCCCTGGGTAATTGATTCCAATGTTCCTAATGTTTCTCATTTAATCAGAATCTCCTTCTTGTAATTTACATCCATTAATCCATGTCCTCCACTCTGAGATGATTATGACCTTCTTTGTGGCATCTTTTATTTATTTGATGAATGCTATCATATCATCCCATGGTCTTTTCTTCTCAAGGCCAAGTGTGCCCAAATCCTTCCATCTGTCTTCCTAGAATTTAATTTGTAATCGCCTGCCTATCTCTCCTCTGTTCTTATTTGAACCTATTCCAGTTTCTCTAAAATCTTGCTAAAGTGGTCACATACTCACTCAAGTCTGACCAAAGAATGGTGAAGTGGAACAATCAGTTCCTATTATTTAGAAACCAATCTCCAAAAGTAGAAATTATTTCCAGACAATCATGTCCTGTTCTTTCACCACAATACCTCTTTCAGTTTCTATATATGGCAGCAGTGTAATATTACTCTGTCCATCTTTCCCAGTGATTTATAATGATCTAGTGTGATTCCTGCTTTCTTCCATTTTTCGTTGCTTTTAATATCGAAACAAAAGTAAAAGATCAAAGTCTCTAAGCGAAGCTGAATTCCTGGTAACTTCAAGGACACTGTCATGTAGCTTTCTGGGCAACAATTTGGAAGTGATTTGCCGTTACATCCCTTTGAGATATTTTTTCTTCACATCCCCAGTCTAGCCTACAGCTTTCCTAATGCCTAAGGATCTCCCATCATGACCTAACCCTGCTAGTATTTATGCCCTGACATTTAGTATCTTGATTTCAAGAAAATGCACTTTCTTCATAAGACAGTGAACCCCCTTAAGAAGAGCATCTGAATGAATAATCTGAACAGCCTTCTGCATGCATGCGTAACTTTTCGTACGTTCAGAGTTGTTATGACAGATTGGGCAGAAAATGCATGCCTTTTAAATGCAATCTGGGTTGTGCAACTGCCTATATACATTTATATGCAGAGGGGAAGCTCTCTAAATCAATTACAGTTCAAAATTTCTTTTCTAATTAGCTGGTTCATTGTGACTAACACTAATCACTGGCCTTCATAAGTAAATTAACGGCACTTCCACCTGACCTTACAGAAGGTAGGATTTTTTCCACATTTCTCAATGTGAACCCGTGTTTTATAGACTCATGAGGGTGGGCCTGAGTAGAGGACAAGATTGCATTTTTTTTTTGGCCCTGCCTTCACAATGCCTTTCCTTCACCCCTATCTAATGAGGCAAGGCAATTGCTGCACTCTATTAATAGCCATGCTTCACACTGCTGTAAAAGCTTGGTATCTCCCTGCTTAAAGGTTGCAGGGAAAAATCCTGGGGGGAGAGAAGAAGGATGGAAACAGAGAAGCCAGCATTGTGCAGGTCTTGACTGCTTTGCCCACACTTCCTTCTGTGTTTTTGCCAGATGGTATCACCCTAACCTTGCCCATCTGTGTGGCAAAAGCCGTTCCTCTCGTTTCACTCTGGATTTATCTTTACCACAAGAATCTCTTCCCCTTTCCCTGGCAGGACAGTCCCTTTCGATGAAAAGGCAGAATGAAAATAAAGCTCTAGGCTTTTCTCCCCTTACACCTTGAGCACGATGCAGGATTTGCTGGTGAGTCAGTGATGCGGCATAATCTCTCTCCCCACCACCACCACTCTCCCTCATTCCCTCTCCCCAATGCCTATTACTCAGGAACTGCATGACGACTTGGAAGCAATAACAAAGCACAAGATATTCCAAGATAATGAAAAGCCCTCAGCCGAAATCAAATGCTCTAAAAAGGGCAAGTCTATTTCCGGATGGGGCAGTGGCGAGCCATAAATGGGACAGAAAAGCAGAATATTAGCCTAATATGGTATGAGCACCAAAAGGTAATGGGGGTGTCAACGTTTTCAGAGCCCCAGTATATAGAAGGTAGCTATTGGCAATGTACTGTTTGATTATTATTTTTTAAAAAGGGGGGGGCAGTAAAATACACAGGGTCCGATGTTAAAAGATGAAGAACAAACACTTCTTTCTTCTTGCGAAAAAAGCAACAACGGAAAAGCCAAATGTGTTATAGGCTTTCCAAAAGGAGAGAGGCTGTGGTAGGGATGAAATTCCTCTAGAATAAATATAGACTAAGAAAGCTCTGTGAATGTTGCTAAGCAGCAGTGGCCAAAGAAGCAGAAAGCAGGCAAAGCTTTGAAACAAAATTGGTGACATCTGGGTTAACTGAAGTCAGTGCTTACTCTCTTGTCTTCTGTTACAAGCAGAAGATACGGGGCGGAAGTGTTTTCAAGTTTCATATATCACCCCCGAAACCTCATATATGCTCACCTATTCTCTCCTTAGGGAATTTGACATCATAAATGGGATAGTGGGACAGGGATTTTTTTTGATGTTTGCGTGTGGTGTTAAAGTGAACTTACATATACAGACATGATTTACATGATAGTACATCTTACTCAAGGTGGCTTCAGATTTTATCCTTCAGATTTACTGCTGCTGCTGCTTCTGTTAAAATTGTCCAATGTATTTCCATAGAACAAGTTCCTATCTTACATTCTCCACATCCACTAATTATAAAGTAAACATCCCTCCAGACCTTAGGAATTGAGGGCATGTAACAGTGGTGGGTTTCAATTTTTTTAGAACCTACTCTGTAGGTGTGGCCTATTTTGTGGGCGTGGCTTGGCAGTCATGTGACAGGGTGGGAGTGGCCACCTTTTAAAATGTGGTGAAACTCATTTAACAATGCTCTTGCTTAGCAACCAACATTTTGGACTCAATTGTGATGATAAATTCTTTCTTTCTTTCTTTCTTTCTTTCTTTCTTTCTTTCTTTCTTTCTTTCTTTCTTTCTTTCTTTCTCTCTCTCTCTCTCTCTCTCTCTCTCTCTCTCTCTCTCTCTCTCTCTCCTTCCTTCCTTCCTTCCTTCCTTCCTTCCTTTCCTTTCCTTTCCTTTCCTTTCCTTCCCATTGGGTCACTGGCAGCGGCGGGCCAGATTTACTTCCAGGTACGCCGGTGGAACCCCCTCTCACCGGTTCTCTAAATTTCACCAACCGGCTCTCGCGAGTAGGTGCGAGCCTGCAGAAACCCACCACTGCCATGTAAGGAAGTCCAAAAGATAAGACTAATTATCTTTGCATAAATCTGTTTGGTGAGCCAGTTGTACCATTCCCACATTGAGAGGCCCTTCAAACAATCACTCATGCTCTAGTCACTCCCCTAATGGATTATTTTGTTGCGCTAAACATGGAGCTGTCCTTGAATATTACTCAAAAGCTGTAGGCGGTTTAGAATATAGAGGCACAGGCATGCTATAATATGTTCATAATACGTCCACACTATTGTTGCAGTGTGAGATGCACTGGTTACCATCTTGCTTGTGGGTATAATTCAAGATGCTGGTTGTTACCTATGAAGTCCTTCATAACCTAAGATCTGGTTATTTGAGGGACCACCTATCTCCAGTAGTTTCTTCTCATTCAGTAAGATTGGGGAGAGTTGGCACACTCCAGCTACCTTTGATTGAACAATACCATCTAGTGCAAGGGTTTCAAACTTGTGGCCCATGAGCTGATGCACCACACATTGGCTACCCCTACCCCCAGTTTAGCGAAGGGGGAAAAAGTCATAATATGTCACATGATGACAATGTGATGTCATGAGTTTGACATCCGTGATCTATTGGGACCTAAGAAGCATGCTTGTCTGTGATTAGGTCTGCCCTCTGGAATATCAATCCCCCATAATTTCTGTATTGCTCTTGCACTGAAGACATCCAAAGTTCTTTGTCTTCCCAGACTTGGTAATGGGATGGCTGGGATAAGATTTTTTTTGGCAATGTTTTTTTTGGTTTGCTTTCTTTTTTTCTTAATGTGCCTACTCCTCCTTCTCCTCCTCCTCTTCGCCATTCAGAATTGTATGAGTTGAGAAGCTACTCAATTTAAATAATAGAAAGCTAGACCTTAATAGATCTCCTTGAGTTAATAACATGTAATCATCATAGCATCAAAGACTCTCCTTTTACATTTGAGCTTCCTGGAAAAATAGAGTAAGCCCTTACATAGCTTCCCTAGACAATTATTTCAAAGTGTTATGGCCCCTCAGACTATATTTTTAGTTTTTGCAGGTCTCGTTTGTATGAATTTAAAGATCTACATTTAAAAAAAGGAATGTATACCTTGTAAAGCATCCAGTAACATAAAATAATCTAATTGTTGATTTGACCTCTTTATATATGTAATTTAAGCATTTACATTTGTCCTAAAATGGGGTTAATTTTCGAAGCTGGAAAAATTATAGAAGTAAAAGCTTATGCTGGGCAGAAAAAAAATAAAATTTTACCGGACATAATTTTAAAAAAATTATATACCAGGCAATATAGAGACTCATCAATGATATAATGTGCATTCTTTTAGAAACTGGGAACTTCCAATTCAATTTCTTTCAATTTCAGTTTCCATGGGGCTAAGGGAGGTAAATCTAATCACCATCACCCTGTGCCAAATGAGCCACATTGGAATAAAAAAAGACAAACTTCATATAAATACTGATGGGGCACAAATTGGTTACACTATCCAGGAAAAAGATGTTGAGTACACAACAAGAAAACTTACTGAAAGAATCAGCTTAGTGTGTGTGGTATCATTGGACAATATAAATTTGGTATTGAGAATAATTAAGAGAAAGTATAAAATAAAACAATGTCATTATTTATTTATTTTAAAAACCCACATTTAAAGTTTTGATAATGCAGGGAATTTTTTTGAGGGGGATACATCATGTAGAGCTAGCTAAGCAAAAGAGAAATAAACATTGTGAAATAAAAGTACCCTGAGGATGGGCTTCAGCAAGAATCTGAAAGCTGAGTGTCAACTTGCAAAGCATCCCTGGCCTGCTCTTGAGTTGCCATAAGCAAGGGGGATGGGACACTGATGAAGCATCATGGCAGCCACAAACAGAAGCACATTCCAGGCATATCTTTCTCAAGGCTGTATCCCAGGTTACCCACAGCAGCCAGTTCCGCCAGCGGTTAAAAACACACTTCTTCCAACAAGCCGGCCTGGCATGATCTTACTCGAACACCGTACTGCTTTTAGTTACCAAAGTTTTAATTCAGGAGTTTTAATATGGGTTTTAGCGCAGGGTGGGTTAATTTAATTTAGTTTTAAGAATGTTTTATTTTTGTATATTTGTATATTTATATTTTATATTCCCTGTGCGCTGCCCCGAGTCCCTATGTGGTGTGATGGGTGCGGCTTATAAATTCAAATAATAAATAAATAAATAAAGGGGGAGTGGTCTCTACAGCCTGTAAAAGTGCTTGTTGAAGAATGTGATTTATGACACGCACTGGGAGGAGGGGGGAAACAGGGTCATAATTGGGCCATAAATTACATGGGGTCAGAGTTGGATTCACTTGGGTATGTGTGGACATGTTGCTCTTAATAAATAACTGGATTTCTTTTTAAGCTTGGCTTGATACTCATGATTTAATTAGAACATCCATTGGAACGCTGGCAGCAAGCCAACTCTGATCCTATCCTGACACTGATAAGACTAAATCTCTGGTCCTGGTGATCAACCCAGATTGGATCCTGCAGAAATGAACATTAACCTGTATTGCATTGCCACAAACTGATTGTGGTTAAGGTTTTTTTAAAGGAGTTGACTGTACAAGTTAAAATACTTTTGATGACAACCTATGGAATTACTTTCTGATAGAGGGGATATCACGTTTGCTTGTTTAGTTGGTTAATAAAAACTGCTATTTGTTTGTTTTTTGTTTCTCTGTATCAGGAATAGATGTGAGTGATCCTCTAAGTACTATTGGAGCACAGTCCCAATTAAATGTGTGGAATGGTAGAAATCAAATTGTTCAAACATCTGCACTTACTTATCCCTGAAAGTTGGGGGTTTTGTGAGATTAATTTCTATATTTGTTTTCTACAGCTAGTGTGATTTCAGCAAGTGAATTACTGTCTTTCCATCTGTCATTATCACCTCTTAATGAATAGTCCCTTCTGCCAGTAGTGGTTAAAATTAAATAATTAAATAAATACTAATTACGATAATGTGGCATTTCTCCAGGATAGTTTAGGAGGCAAAAGTAACAGTGGAGTATTGGACACAGAAATGTATTCATGGAATACAGCAAGATATAAATGTTTTATTGTTCTACCTGATGTTAAGACAGTGTTCTAAATTTTAATGCACTTTTTCTGTACAATTTTTAAAAAAATAATCAGTCATATTTCCATAGCCATGTTTGTAAGCGTATATGGAGTCTGGGAACCTGGTTGAATACTAATGCTCCACATTATTGTTTTAAAAATATCAGTGACTGTATGTTCCTCCTTCCTTTTGCCTTATTCTAAAGTTAAAAGTGTAGCCCTCCTTGTCCTTATCATCATTACAGTTTCTTTCAATGGTTCATCTTTTAGCAAAGCTAAAGGTAGTCCTTAGGGACCTAGTCTGAATCAGTACTGAAGCAGGTAACCAAAAAAAATGTCCTAAATTCCTATCTTTAGTATATATGGTCTAGCTCAGGGGTCAGTAACCGTGGCTCTGGAGCCCCATATGGCTCTTACATCCTTCTGCTGCAGCTCCCTGTTGCTGGTCGGCTCCACAATTGATAGGGCTTTTGGTTAAGACAGGTAGAGGATGCCGCGCTAGGAGGAGACTTTATGGATGGGGGACTTCCAGATAGGATATTTGTGGCTCTTTGAGTGTTTAAGGTTGCCGACCTCTGGTCTAGCTGGAACAGAAAACGGAGCACATATTTTCATACTAATGGTCTTACATTTAGCTCTTCCATTGGCTGGCTTTTTGGAAAAGATTTTTGAAAACTTTAGACTGAAGTCCTAGAGAACTACTATTAGCATGTTTCAATAGAACTGTACTGATCGGATCAGGTGGTTCTGACTCAATGTAAGTTAATGTAAGTTAATGTTCTCGTGAGACTTCTTATCAAAAGACAGGTTGGATCATTCCTAAGTGCTGGGAAAGCATGGTGGGAAGGGACAATTGCTTGGAGACACATGATCAGAAACAGAAATAGCAATTATTTTGTTAAGATTAGCAATCAATCAATATTTATGTGAGATGGATTCTATCTCCAAATCTAAATAAAAAAGTTTGATTTTTATATGAGGGTCTTAGATATCTATATAATAGAACTTCAGTCTGGGCCAAAGTAGATAGTATTTTATATGGAACTTACATGATGTAAAAAGTATAACTAGAGACAGTCTAGAAAAGAGGAGCAATAAAAAGAATAGGAGACTTTGGCTCTATCATTTTGGATAGATGGATTCCATATTTTCTTCTTGAGGCTCTCTGAGCTGGATTGTTTGCTTTCATACATCTCATAACCCAACTAGGTAACATCATCAGTATTAGTGTGTGTGGAGTTTGCTGCCAATTTATATGTAGTAGCTTGCCTTGCCAGCAGTTATCTCCTTCACTTCAGCCAGGCTTTTCTCAAGTCCCAAAGTAATCAAGTTATGGTTAGGATTGATAAAATTTCTCCTAGCTCTTTATTTAGGGTCTTAGGCTGCAAGAACTAAAAATAATCAAGGAAATAATTATTGGACCTGTGAGAGACGGGTTACTGATGTACTGATCAAAAAAGTGTTTGTACTGATCTCAAAGTGTTGCTGGCACATAATGTTTTCTTGAATAGCAAATCATGGCAAATAAATGGTAAAACATATTTAACTAAACATAGTTCATAAAGTATAGAAATTACTAACTCAAAATATACAGATGGCTTATCAACCTGGATAGCAAATAAAGAGGAATGCACAAAATAATTCTCTTAAAATAATTAATTCTGAAATTAAGCATATTTACAGTTAAAAGTATTGGTGACATATCTTCCATTCAGAGATCAATATTATCCTATTCAACAGAAACTGAATTTAGGTAAATGGTGCTTTAAATCCTTAGTTTCATTAAATAGTTTCTCCATTTAAGAATGAAAAGATCTAATTCCTTTCTCAAAACTATCCAAAGAAATGATGCCTTATTTATATAAAAGAGCCAAATGGATCTTCTCCATTAAGCACTTAAATAAACATGGTGAAACAAAATAAATAATTTTCTATAATGCATACTTTCTCCATATAACAGCTCACTTTTATTTGTTCCCTTTGAAATACATCAGTGCTGATGTCTTAATTTAATACTTTTTATTGGTTTCTGTATTTTTATTGCAAGAGTATCAGCATATATATGAAATATTTAGGTATATTTGCTCAATACATAGCACTTCTTCTAAGAGATTCTGTAAAATAAAACACACTAGTACAGAATAAACAATACCTGAATCAGGAAGGCTGAAATTTAATTGATCCTCAAATTTATTCAAGCACTTCTAAGTATATTGCTTGGAAGAAAGTCTCCTTGAAATAACCATGACAACTCTTAAGTAACACTTCAGAATAATTGAATAATAATTAACATATAGAATAAACTTTGGAACTGACATTTGAAAGATTCCCTCTATTTTTTTCCCCATGACTGCAGTACTGCAGTACTTACTTCTGTGGTTAGATTAAATTTATGTTATAGTTTATCTAGTTCCAGAAGTAATCAAATGATTGGGAATTATTTACAACAGACTTGGTAGCAGGATAAATCAGGGTTGCATCTCCAGATACAGAATTGTAGTGCTGTATTTGTGGCAGTTGCTATAGTATCCCTTCCTTCTTTTTTGCTTCCATGCTTGTATTTTTGTGTACAGATTTGTTTCTACAGAGCACAAATGACATTGCCAATTGTCTATCAAATTTTCAAGCAGAGAAATCAGGAGGGACACTTCCTTTTCATTTCTCCAAGAGAAATTCTTCAGCAATTTTTCATTGGTAAGAATTACTATTAGCATCACTGATGAAAAAGCCAAACTGAAGAATTTCCCATAATGTCTTCTCTTGAGAGTCAAAGGTTGGGAAACACAAGAGGCTGCACCCTGCTGGATGTAAGATTGTGCAATGAAACTGAAAGACAAAACAGAATGAGAGGCAAAAAAAAATTTTTTACTACTGGTTCTGTGGGAATGGCTTGGTAGGCATGGCAGGAGAAGGATACTGCAAAATCCCCATTCCCTTCCCACTCCTGGGGGAAGTATATTGCAAAATCTCCATTCCCACCCCACTCTGAGGCCAGCCAGAGGTGGTATTTGCCAGTTCTCTGGACTACTCAAAAATCCTGCTACCGGTTCTCCTGCTACCGGTTCTCCAGACCGGTCAGAACCGGTCTGGAACCGGTCAGAACCGGTCTTGCTGAATTTCACCCCTGCTGTAAACTAATTAGGCAATTCTGAAAAAAATGCTCAGGTGTTGTGAAATGTTTTCATATTCACTGCAACAAGAATGTTGAAGGATGTTTAAAAAGGAAAAGGAAAAGCTGGAAGCGGGATGGAACAAAATCAAAACCCTTCCATTTGTTTTGTTTTAAGTAAAAGGAAAAGTCAGGCTAGGAGAGTGCAAGTAACGAAAATTGGTGCATGAATAAAGAGAGTAAAATCATCTTGTTTAATGAATGTTTGGTTCACAAGGAATAGTGAAGCACATGAACAAAACTGAGGAGGACCTTAAAATTGCAGTCAATAACAATATTTTAAGGTTGTTTTTTAAAATATATACAGTACATTAGGAATTATAATGGTTTTTTCTTCAAATTTTTGTTATTTATAGAAACTGTTTAAATGTTCAAAGAAAAATGTTACTGCTTTTCTCTTTACAAATCCAAGCAAATAAATTGGTAAATATATTTGACTTTTGGAACAATTTTCTATTTACATCTTTTAAATATGATTACATTAGTAGCTTCCTTCAATGAACTTAAGAGTCCTAATGAAGTATTTAATGCCAATGAACTGTTTTACCTGTTACTGTTTTACCTGTTCTATGTTTAAGTTTCCAGGCAAAGCGTAGCTGCCAAAAGTAACTGAAAAGCTAGATATGTGCTTTGGTAGAAAGCTACAAACAACTGTGCTGAGACTGACCAAATTCGTTTTATTCATTGATCTTTATTAAGCCATACAATTGACTGAATCTCCAGAGCCAAAAGCTTTAAACTGTATTTTTAGAGTAAGAAGAACAATTTTGGATCCACTTGGCTTCTTATAAATGAGGTTTTAGTTTGATGTGGATCAATCTGGACAATGGGGTTTCTCAAAATGCCAGGTATCCCTGAACAGCATTTGCAAAGATAAATACAAAAAATGAAAATGCCTTACTCTCCTTCACAACACCAATTGTTCATTTCAATGAATACAGTTAGGGGTTTTAGTAAAACAAATGTACTTCTTGGAGAAAGAAAAAATTATTGGATTGATAACATCATGCATTTAAGTGTTTTGGTGTTGTTGTTTTTAAAGTCTAGGTGCCTGGACAATTGCTAGGATTTATACTCTTCTGCCCTACTTTCAACATTAACCTTTTTAATGGTATGGGAGCAATGGACAATCAATCTTCCTTTGACCGACTATTTACCAAAATGCATCCCTATTAAACTTCAAACTTCAAACATTCAGTGAATGAAATATGCAGTTTAGCTTTTTAAATGCTGGCAACTGAGACAGAAGTGGAATGTTATAAACAAAAAATTCCTTTGCAGCCTACTATTTTCTTACATTTAAGTAAATAAAAACTAGAAATACAACAAAACTATCTTGCTTTTATATTTTGTCTTATTTGCCACTGATTTCAAAATTCTTTGCTTCCTCCCAATTAATAGCAGTGATGCTATGTTTACCTGACATAGCAATTATGTTTTCTTAAATGTTGTAAGCCTGCCAGAGTCATTTTGTAATAAGACGGATGGGAAACAAATTTAATAAATAAATAAACACTAATTTTATAATTCATATTTCTACATATATTTGTTATTAATTCAATTCATACTTAATAAATGGAAAGTCACCTCTAGCAAGTCTTGCTTTTGCTTGATCAAAATGAACCTTGAAGTATTGCTGTAAGATAGCAAATACACATGTTTACAAGTATAAGTAAGTATCCCTGAGTATGTAGGACCTATGGCAACTGACAAGAATTTTAGTCAAGTTCTAATCATGAGTAAATAGATAAGAACAACAAAATAAGCAATAATGTTCAAGACAGTGTATGTTGTTAGGAAGAAAGAGGAATTCACTTTATACAGCAGATGCTTAGAAATTGGAATGCAGGTTTTTTACTATTGAGCCCTCTAATTTAGATATCCGGTACCAACTAATTTATTCCCATCCAGTTTGGTGTAGCAGTTAAGGAACTAGGCTAAAATCAGGAAAATGTCCATTCTAGTATTACTTTGGGCACAAAGCCAGCAGGGTGACTTTGACCCAACATCTCTCTGCCAGCCTTAAAAGCAGTCAATAAACAAATCCTTCAAAAATTATTGCCAAGAAAGCTGCAAGGACCATTTCTTACAATTGCCAGAAGTCTAGGCTGTCTTGAAGGAATCCACACCCATACAAAAATAGTGATAATATTTCTCCATTATTTGAACTGAAATAGTCTGGATGGATTCTATATCTGGAACAGAGCAGATAAGGGAATAAGCATTCTAGTCCCTGAGATTGGCCTGCCTACTGCTACAATGTGTTACCAATGAAATCATTTTGGCTATAGGTTATATTGCAATTTTAAGTGTTATTTTACTTTTTCTGCATTAGGGTAAATGTCTGTGGAGATTCTCAGGCATCCAGGTCATGGTTGTCCCAACTTTTTCAAAAGTTAACTGGATTTTCTGTTTTTTTCTTTGAAGGTGTTTTGCTTCTCATCCAAGAAGCTGAAGTAGTTCCTTGGATAAGAAACAAAATGTCTTCAGAGAAAAAAGCACAAAATCCAGTTGCCTCCTGAAAAAGCACCTTTAGGACACCTATGACCTGGATGACAGAGACATAGACATATGGGTCTGCAGTAGGGTGCATGCATTGGTGGCTATGCTTCATTCTCCATCATTTTCTCTAATTCTTCATTATAATTCTAATTTAATACATTAGATGTGAATAACAATTATTGTTTACAACAAAAAAGACTCATAACTCATTGATGAGAATGCATACCACAAAACATTAACTTCCTTATCAGCTAATTTTTGAATAGGCTACTTTAGTATTTAGAGCTCCAGTCTACAGTTTAGCAATTGTGTCAAGAAATCTAGCAAGCTTTTGTTTTTTATAAGCACTACCCTTAGTGCCTTGGTAAGAATAAAACATTCTACTGCATTCTTGCATTTAATTACACCAATTAAATATTGGTTTAATTCTTCATGAAAACCAATTATACGAGGAAAACTCTTTATTCAAAGAGGAGAGTTTCTTTATTAATCCACATCTGGAAAGATGTTCTTCTAAGAATAAAAACAACATAATTTTTCACCAATATCTGAATATACCTACCCCATCACATTCTTTTTACAAGAGATGAAACTAAATATATTCTACTCATGATTAAGTCAAAGTTCATACTATCCAAGGCCGGGCAAGGTCTTTAAAATCTAAAATCATATTTTTGTTGATTTTGAATCAACCAATAGCAATGAAGTTTTTAAATCATGTTTTTAACTTCTCCCAGAATTGAAACTACTTGATAAGTAGACACAAATGCTGTAAGGATATGTTGCATAATATGTTCCATAATATGTTGTATAATATGTTGTATATTTCCAACTATCTTCATGGCATTGTATGTTTATGTGAATTGTTATGAAGTCATAATACTGTACATTAAAATGTTTGTGCTAAAATCAATTGTAGGCTACATTTTTTTTTATTTGTGCAATTTTCATATTAGCTCGTTCTACATTATTTAAAACTTGCTGTCCAAACTATAGAACTGATATTCCATCCATGATAGATAGGTGCAAATTAAATGTGTTCAATGTATATGATTGCATGGCTTTGCCCAATTCACCAATAAAAGGGGAATGCATGCCAAGCATTTCAAGCTTCAAATTTTCTCTGCTAAAAACGGTAATTGCTTAATTTCTAACCTCTAATTTTTTCTTCTTCTCCAATGTCACTCTCACATGGTTTTCTTCAAAAGTACCTAATATTATTTCCACAACTTGAAAGGAGGATTCATTATCCTTCCATTGATTCTCTCTCTGATCTCTGAAGTTTGTACTCTTGATCTCCTTTGATACTCTCTCTTTCTCAATAAATGTTAATAAATGTTGATGTATTCATTTGCTTCTTTAGATCATTTGCTTCCTTGAATTTGTAAGTCGTCATATTTATATCCATTGAAAGCTCTATGGGAGGTGAGAACAATGTGATGATTCACCAAGGTTTTGCTTTTAAGCAAACCACGATTTTTTGCTGACTGTTCTCACCACTCAGTGAGTTAGGGCTTCCATCATCAGTCTCAAAAAAGAGGAAGATCCTCTGTAAGAGGATTGTGGTATTGAATTCCTAACTCTAACTTTAACCCGAGCTTCTTGGTACCTTAAAGAATAGATCCTTTAAATTATATTAATTGCACCTTAGTGTATGCAACCTTCTTTATAAACAGAAAAGATGTTCCCCACCAATATGGACACATTCTGCTCAGTATGCCTTAACTGCCAGCAAAACTGATTTAACCCAGGCAAGTTCCTGCTATGCATGCAAATTAATCTCTAATCCAGAGACTACCTCAGAAGTTTATAAATTAAAATTGTTATTCAATCAACTCAGAGTCCATGCAGCGTGCTGACATATACTCATGATGCCTCTTTTCCAGTTTAACAATATACAACACTCAAATCATTTTTTGAAGGCTGCTGTTGCTGATGTTTAGAGTCAGCTTAGATTTGCATACAAATAATTATTTCCATATGCATAGCTCATGCAGCATTAATTGGTGCATATGGCTCATTAATCATTTCTATTTTACCCACATTAAGCATAGAAAAGTGATATTTTGGAAACTTGAACTTTTGTAAACATCAGAAATGTTTTCTTGGGAGAAAAATAATGCTCTTTTTCTCCCAAGTTTAGGAATTCCTAGTTAAACCATACAGTATTTTTTACAAAGATTAATAAGCAAGGCATGTTTTAAAAATGCTCATATAAATAATTTGTGTCAGGACTTCATTTAATAGTGGTTCCACATGAATAAAAATCAAAAACATCTATTGTACTTTGCATTCAATAATTTATTTTGTATAGATTTTCCAACCTTAAATTGATTTGATTGATTTATTATGTACTTATCAAGTCCTAGTGACTACATAGATAAATTTTTGTCCATGAAGATCTATCTCTTTCAGTCTTCCAATGTTGTATACATTACCAGCATAACTGAATCCATTCTCTTCTCTTCTTCCCTTCAATCTTTCTCAGCATTAGAACTTTCTGCAGAGAACTGTGTCCCTTTCTAAATCCAATATAAGAATGCTTTCCAAATCATTTTTCTGATTTATTTTTTGTAGATCCCCCTTAGTTATTAAGACATCAGCTGATTTTATTAGTGAATCCATTGTGACATCTTTTTCCCTTTTATAATCTGGCATTTTCAAAACCACACCATCTTTCCCCTTATCTCTCTTCAAGTCTGGCATTTTTAAAACATCCCATTTTCAAATTCACATTGGAGTCAGCCTCAGTCACTATTTTGTCCAATAAAATCTGTTCCCTTCTGTAGCTTCTATTAAATCCATTTTTATAGTGGCAGACAATCTTGAATGTAATTTCTGACTACATTGTTCTTAGTCAGTCTTAATTTATTCTGTAGTCAAATAATATTGCTCCATTGTATTAATGGCTTTCTTCTCCTCTAATTGTTTGATAGCTATTTCTGGTTTCCCTAATCAACCTTCAAAGTTCCATCTTATGTTATGCTTATTTTCCAGCAAGCAAAACCTTCCCACTGGAGGATTTCTTACAATTAATTTCAAAATCCTCATACATACTTTTATAAAATATTCCAATAGCTAAATATTCCAATATCTAAGGGGCTGCCGCAAGGAAGAGAGAGTCAATCCAATACTCCAAAGCACTTGAAAACAGACAAGAAACAATGGATGGAAAACTAATCAAGGAGGGAACCAATCTAGAACTAAGGAGAAATTTTCTTACAGAACAATTAATCAGTGCAACAAATTGCTCCAGAAGTTGCTCCAACACTGGAGATTTTTAAGAAGAGACTGGACAGCTTTTTGTTTGAAATGATACAGGGTTTATTGCTTGAGCATGGGACTTCCAAGATCCCCTCCAACTCTGTTATTTATTAATATTTTAAACAACAAATATTTTTCAAGTCCATCTGATTCCAAAAAGTGAGTCCAGGATCAACATTCTAGTCTTTTAGTGTTTTTCTATATGAGGAAGTGTAATTCGGTTTTCAGGTGGTCTTTGTCAGCTAGGCGTTTGGTTCTGTGTATGAGGGTTTTGGCTACAAAGTTTATCTGTGCAGGGTGGTGATGGGATTGTGCATTTAGGTAGCAGTTGGTCCACAAGCACAACATCAAGACAGCCTTCAACACCGACCAAAAAATAACCAATATCCTAAGGAACCCCAAAGATCCAGCTAGAAAGGAGTCTACAAAATTCCATGTAAAATCTGCCCTGCCACTTACATGGGACAAACCAACAGAAGGATTAGTGCATGTATTGCTGAACATAAAAATGCATTAAAAAATCATCTTAATACCTCATCTCTTTATCAACATTTCAAAACTACAGGACATGACATTGACTTTCAAGGAACTAAAATGATCTCCAAGGCGGAACAGCTCAACAGGAGAATAATCAGAGAAGCCATTGAAATAGAGAACCAATCTAACAGTACGAACAAACGTGATGATACCTCCCGCCTACCAGACATCTGGAAACCAGCACTGACCAGCAGACGAGCCCCACCCTCCACCCAAGCTGTTGAAATTCAAAACAAGGAGAAACATACAAATGAGACCAATCAGCATCAATCTACCAGTCATGATGCAGCTGCACAGCCAATCAGCCCACTCACAACAATAGTCAGCACTCCACCCCCCCCACCAAGATTTAAAGAGGGGCGATGCCTCCACAGTCACAGTCACAGACAGAAGCCTGCCTGATGATGACAAGTGAGATATTGTCGAAACGTTGCAATAACATCTCCATGCTATATACACGGGAAAATCCCCGAAGCCAGCCATGCCAGCATACCTACACCCGTGAAAATCTACGAAAACTTATATATCTTATTAATCTGTAAACATAAACTTTAGGAATTTATTAACATTCAAAAAATCAATAGCACAACAATTCCTAAGGTGCTTAAAAAGGAAGTGGGCAAATGCAGTGTCTAAATCAGAGATTCCCAAACCTGGCAACTTTAAGACTTGTGGACTTCAACTCCCAGAATTCTCCAGCCAGCAAATGAGACTTTCAAAAGCAGTTTGATATTAAATCTAAGGCAGAGGTAGGCTCCTACTGATTTGGCCCGGTTTGGATGAACTGGTAGTGGTTTGGCGGCCTGGAGCCAGCAGCGTCCCAGGCCTGCCTCACCCCCGAACTGTTCTCCTACTTGGCTGCCATCTTGATTTTCAGTTCTGTGCATGCACAGAACAATTGTAATTGCACACATTTTCTTTTTTTCCTTTTTTTTACATTTTGCACATGCACAGACCTCTTTTTTTTGTTGTTGCAAATGTACATGCACTGAACTGGCAGTAGTGCCAAGAGAAACCCACCCCGATCTAAGGCATAAATACACACACTATTTATTTTGAGTAGTATCAAAGGATTGTGCATGTAATTTAATATCTACATTAATTAATCCCCAGCAAGGAATGATTGCAATTAAATATATTTAATATTTATTTTCCATTGATGATAGTTATTTCAGATCCCCCTACAAAATAATGTATCTTTGATAATGTATTTCCATCTTCAGAAGATACAGCCTCTTCCTCTTAGTTTACCAACTAACCAGCCATATTCCTTGGATGTAAAAGTTGGAGTACTTGTACTGGATATGTCTACAGAGATTCTGGAAGTAGATGTGTTGTCATCTTCTCTCAGAAGAAGTCAAGAAATTGGATCTAAAAATGAGAGAAAATAAGAATTAGGAGAAGAGGGGGAAGCAATATCTAATTGTGTGGGGAAGAAACTGAAGACTGCAGTATAAGGAAGGACACAAGGAAGAAATAGAACAGCAATGTCTGAGCAAATATGCCGAGCACAAACCTTCACATCCAATAACTGTAACTAAGCAGGATCTGTTTATATCTTGTTCACAACAACATATGCCCTTAATCAAAATATATCAGCCTGAAAAGTAGTGAGTAGACTCATTCTGATTTTCGGTTACCATATAGACGAACATTCCTCTCCTTCCACAATATGTGATCTACCTATAAAAAGGTAAAATCTTGATAAGATATTTCTGTACTTCTCTTTTTCAAACAACCTCCAACTCAGGGGTGAAATTCAACAGGTTCTGACAGGTTCTGGAGAACCAGTAACAGAGTAGTTCCGAGAACCAGCAAATACTACCTCTGGATGGCCCCAGAGTGGGGTGAGAATGGAGATTTTACAGTATTCTTCCCCTGCCACCCCCACCAAGTGATGCCCACAGAACTGGTAGTAAAAAAAAACGAATTTCACCACTGCTCCAACTATTGAAATTAAGGAAGTTTGGAAACCATTGGAATAAATGAGCTTGTTCTACATATGATTATAGATACTATATTGGACAAATATGGCATATGGTTGCCAGAAGAAAACTTTAGGAACTTTGAACAACTAAACAGAGATTTGAACGAAACCACCAAATGTCTATATTAAAATATATTCAGAATTCAGTTAAATATGTGGATAAAATGCATTTATTAATTCACATATATTTACACATTTTTAATGCCACCTATTTTGGTGTTGCATCTATAAACACTGTGATTTTAATGGTTATTACATATTGTGTCAGCATAAAACATGAATCAATCAACTGGCCAACCAACTTCTAGAGCTTGGTCAACCAATCTTGAGGCTGTTATATGATTCTGTCCTGCTACATTCACATGTGTCAGTGATGCAGCTCCACCCTATGACCTGAGAAGCTATCATGCAGTCTCACCCATGAGTTTTCTAAAATAGGTAACATAGGTGCTGAAAAAAAAGTTAGCTTTTTTATAACATTCCTATTTGCTTGCTTTCTTTAGTGATTTGAACAGTCTGATCTTATTAAACATGGAAAGTTTACTTTAAAAAAAATCTAATACATATGTAATATTTCATAAGTTTACTTCTAGTTTCCCAAATGGTCTAGTAGTGTATGTGGGATTTTTGTATTAAAATGGGTGCTTACTATTACTGTCAATGCATATATTGTATGTATAGTGGTTTTGATTTTTTTGAATGAATAAATGAATGAATAGGCTTTATTAAAGTCATAGATCAAAAACAAAAGACTATAATATTGAAACATTTTAGAAGTATTAAGCAGTTTTAACACACAGCCGGCTGAAGGTTATATACAGCATGACAAAACATAGCAATGTTTAGGAACCCAGAATGGTTTATGGCAGTGGTCGGCAAACCGCGGCTCGCGAGCCGCATGCGGCTCTTTGGCCCCTCATGTGTGGCTCTTCCTCCACCCGCGCCGATGGTGGGACTCCTGGGCCCCAACGGAGAAACCCTCCCTACCGGCCACCGATTCCCTTCCCCCGCGGAACCTCCCCAGCCCGGCATGCCGCCACTCGTCTACTTCCAGGGGGTGCGGAGTCTCCGCAAGCGGGGGGAGGGAATTTCCTGCAATCCCCCTGGATGTAGCCTGGCTCGCCCAGCCGCTCGGGCTACTTCCAGGGGTGAGAAGGCCTTCCCCACCCCAAACGGAACGGGCGGGCTATCGGGCGAGCCAGGCTACATCCAGGGGGATTGCAGGAAATTCCCTTCCCGTGCCCACGGAGACTCCGCAGCGAACGAGTGTAGCGGGAGAATTTCCTCCAATCCCCCTGGATGTAGCCTGGCTCGCCCCAAACGGAACAGGCGGGCTATCGGGTGAGCCAGGCTACATCCAGGGGGATTGCAGGAAATTCTCTCCCGCCACACTCGTTCGCTGTGGAGTCTCTGCGGGCACGGGAAGGGAATTTCCTGCAATCCCCCTGGATGTAGCCTGGCTCGCCCGGCCGCCCGGCCTCTCGGGCTACTTCCAGGGGTGAGAAGGCCTTCCCCACCCCAAACGGAACGGGCGGGCTATCGGGCGAGCCAGACTACATCCAGGGGGGTTTCAGGAAATTCCCTTCCCGTGCCCACGGAGACTCCGCAGCGAACGAGTGTGGTGGGAGAGAATTTCCTGCAATCGCCCTGGATGTAGCCTGGCTCGCCCGATAACCCGCCTGTTCCGTTTGGGGCGAGCCAGGCTACATCCAGGGGGATTGGAGGAAATTCTCCCGCTACACTCGTTCGCTGCGGAGTCTCCGCGGGCATGGGAAGGGAATTTCCTGCAATCCCCCTGGATGTAGCCTGGCTCGCCCGGCCGCCTGGCCTCTCGGGCTACTTCCAGGGGTGAGAAGGCCTTCCCCACCACATATGGAACGGGCGGGCTATCGGGCGAGCCAGGCTACATTCAGGGCGATTGGAGGGAACCGGCATCCAGAGGGTCGCCGTTCCTTCCCCACCTCACACCGAGCCCTGGAAATACCCTGAGGCCGCCCGCCAGCGAACGCGGCGGGCGGCCAGATGGCCCCGTCTAAGGTGAGTGCGTGAGTAACCATGGTGGGCTTGGCTGAGGAGGCTCCGCGGAGGGCAGTCAGACAGACAGAGAGAGGCACAGACACAGAGAGAGACAAGGAGGGAGGGGGGAATCAGAGAGTGACAGACACACACAGAGAGACAGAGAGAGGGAGGGAGGGAGAGAACAGAATGAGTGATTAAGTTCTTGAATGCGAGACAGACAGACACACACACACACAGAGTGACAGAGATGGGCAGACGAAGCAGATAGAGAGAGAAAGAAAGAAAAAGAAAGAGAGAGAAAGAGGGAAAGAGAGAAAGAGAGAGAAAGAAGGAAAGAAAGAAAGAGAGAGAGAGAGAAAGAGAGAGAGAAAAAGAGAGAGAAATGGAGAAAGAGAGAGAGGGAAAGAGGGAAAGAAAGAGAGAGAGAAAGAGAGAAAGTGGGAAAGAAAGAGAGAGAGAGAAAGAGAGAGAGTGAATGGAGAAAGAGAGAGAGAGAGCGGGAGAGAAAGAGGGAAAGAAAGAGAGAGAGAAAGAGAGAAAGAGAAAGAGGGAAAGAAAGAGAGAGAAAGAAAGAGAGAAAGAGAGAAATGGAGAAAGAGAGAGAGAGAGAGAGAGAAAGAGAGAGAGAGAAAGCGGGAAAGAAAGAGAGAAAGAAAGAGAGGGAGAAAGAGAGAAATGGAGAAAGAGAGAGAGAGAGAGAGAGAGAAAGAGAGAGAAATGGATAAAGAGAGAAAGAGAGAGAAAGAGAAAGAGGGAAAGAAAGAAAGAGAGAGAGAAAGAGAGAGAAAGAGGGAAAGAGAGAGAGAGAGAGAAAGAGAGAGAGAAAGAGAGGCAGAAAGAAAGAGAGAGAGAAAGAGAGAGAAATGGAGAAAGAGAGAAAGAAAGAAAGAAAGAGAAAGAAAGAAAGAATTTATGACCACAATTGAACCAAAGTTTGGTTGCTAAGCAAGACCATTGTTAAGTGAGTTTCACATTTTCCAAGTTGGCCACGCCCACCCAGTCACATGACTAGTGAGCCACTCCCACAAAACAGGCCACACCTTCCGGCTCTCAAAAGAAATTTCAATCGTGGTATTATTGATATTTGGCTCTATTGACTAATGAGTTTGCCCACCACTGGTTTATGGTATCTCATAGAAAATTTAAGAATAATAAATCAGAATGTCCTGAAAATTTAGAAATAAGTAAGGAGAGCAATTGCAAATGAATCTCGATAGAAAAAGAATTAGAACAAAACCTGGGCTTGCATCATAGGGCACCACCATTTGGCAGAGAGTGCTCTCCCCCATTCCTGTATATTCCTTCCTATGCTTTTCAGGGAAATATGGTAAAGCAAGTCAAGAATAATGCTCGTTTAAACTTTGAAACAATGATCTTATTGGTATGCAGAATTGTTTATGTGTATTTCATAAACAATTTAATAAATACATTACAGGGACATGCCACCTAGTCCAGTTGCCTTTCTACAATCTAGAACGTTTAAATTGACTTACCACCACCATCCCTATTGGCAAAATAACTTGCCAAGAACAGCCAAAGAAGTGTAATTTCTGGAAATGGTTTTCTTTCCAGATTGAGTCAACATTATATATTCTTGTTAAAGGGGCCAATCAATATGCACTATGTAATAATTTCAACCAAAAGTTGAAAAAAAGGCCAGATTCAACATTGATTTGTTTGTCTTATATAGCTGCCCATCTCACACACAATTGGGTGGTACACACAATTATGAATCCTGCTTTTCATCAAAGCATGATATTTGGGACATAGTAAAGGATCTGGAACATATTTATCAAACATTTGATATGGACCATCTCTTGTATTGCCATTTCACTTTATGGTCTTAATTGATCCACACACAAAAACTAAATCTAAGCATTGGTGGAAAGTAGCTTAGTAGCTGAAGTAAACACTACCTCAATTTAATTTAAATGGAAAACATAGTTCTGCTATTTCTGCACTTTAGGATACCTATTCCTGACAGGTGTTCCAGTCTCCAGAGGTTTGGAAAACCATACTACGTATTTAAAGGCTTTGGCTTATCTTATGATGTGTCCTCCTATTTGCCAGTTCAGTGACTTGTGATATCACCGCCCCGAGTCCCTTCGGGGAGAGGGGGCAGTTTATAAATTTAATAAATTATTATTAAATTATTATTATTATTATATTTGGAAAAATGCAAAGATCATACATAGATACAGAAATGTTTATGACTAGGTCCCTGGTACTGATAGGAAGTAAAAGAGCACCCAAAGATAGTTTAATGCCAATGGAAGTCAAGGACAAAACTTCTACATCAATATGTAATTTACTACATCAGTAGTAAATTAATATCTCTCACTGGCCAATTTAGTCTGATTAAGCTGGCCTTCAGTGATTTTATGTAAAAATTAAATAGTGTTGAAAGTAACATACAGCCTTGTCTTACTAAGAGATATTTCTTTGATTTGAAGAACAGACATTTGTTAATTGTTCTATGTTTAAGTTTATAGCACAGAGTAATCCTGGAAATCATGTTAATAAAAGCTGCAAATAGGAGTGAATCAGAAGGTTCCTACTGGTACAATACAGTTTGGCTGAATAGGTAGTAACTAGTGGACAGCAAATATTTTTGGGCATCAAACCGGTAGTAATCACGGCAGGAACCCACCCCAGGATGAATATATTCTTTGAGAAGATATAGCATGATCTAGAACAGATCTAACTTCTCTGAACTCCACTGTTCTTCATTCAGAATGAATTCAGATTCAGATCAATATAAAACTTGATCTGTAGATATTTACAATACATTTTTCTAACTTGGTTCAACAAGCTTACAGGATAGAAATTGGCACTCATCTTTTTTTCTCTTAAAGATTGATAGTAAGAAAGTCCATTCATTTGTAGATATATTTGCAGTTTATCTTTATCAACTGCTATGCATTCAACCTCAACCTGCAAGTATGTGTGTGTGTGTGTGTTTGTGTTTGTTTGTTTGTTTGTTTATTATGTTGCTTATTTCACTATTCAAAGCAATGTTGACATGATTGGGAACTACTGCTTTTTAAAAAACATTCTCTTGCTATCTCCTTTACATCCAATTCCAAATGAGCAAAAAAATATGGCACAGAGTTTTAACATTTCACCCATAGATTGTTTCTGACCATTCAATTCCATATTTGAAGGAATATTTGCAGGAATATTACTAAAAAGCTGCAATTTACAAAAGAAAACCAAAAAATAATATTCCTTGCACATATGAAGAAGTGTAAGGGGAGACAGTCATATTTACTTGCAAATCATATATTATAAACCGGAAATGCATTGAAGTTAATTTTTGAGCATATCTGGGTTTTCTGTGTAATACATTCTGTAATAACTTATATGTTTTCTGTAATTGTTATTGTTTCTGGCTATTTCCTCTATTTCTCTATTTTTCTATTTTGGTTCATCTTATTATGACTTTTGTGATTTTTAAAAAAGATTATCTTGATGTTTCAAGCTAATCTGGGATATGGCAATAAGTATAATAACATTTTGATTTTATCTAGCTAAATGGTTTTAAATCTACAGCTATGGTCTGAAAGAAAGTGAATCCAATCCAGATAAGAACATTGCAGCAAGAGATCCTTTGTTCTAATTTAGAACTGTTTTTGCTAGCTTCAGTCAAATCATAACTGAAATGGCCCCATAATGGGATTCATTGTTGGCTTTTGTTCTACAACTGGAAAATTGCCTCCAGGAAACACTTAAGTATCTTCCTTCCAATGAAGCAATATTTGCATAGAAGTAACCCACTGTATTAAAAACTCCTCTTTTTTTTTTGCATTTGTGCATCTTTTTTGGGATTTTTGAGCAATGGGTTGGCAGCCCTGCATGCCTTTAATGGCCCTGCTGCCTAAAGCTCTCATTGTCGCTATTAGCAGCAGGCATTCAGCTCATGTAGCAGCTACAAGTTTTATTCCTTTGTTCTTTCCTGTTGGATGGTACTATTCTTTGGGCTGCTTAATGGCAATTTTACTACAACACTCTATAGGGAAACGTATCTCCAAATACTTCTTTAGCTGTGTGCAAGGGGGTGGGGGGGGGGGAAACAAATTTAAGAGGTTTTTTTTTTATTCCATGTTTGCCCAGTAGGAGTTTCCTGCTTGCTTTGTATGTTCCAGCTAATTCTCACATAGTCAGGGTATGACTTGATTTCCAGGAGTCTACCTAATGAGCCATCACATGGAGAAGCTAATAGCAAAGCAGCCTTATGGCCTTTGCCTGTTGGTGTGCTCTCCCTTTTGTACTTGCTGGTCTTGGACTGGGAGGGAACAGGACAGCTTTCTTCAAAGAACTGAAAGGAGGTCATAGGGAGAGAGATGGAGACATCTTTTCTAGTATTCCACAGGGCAGGAAATGCAACAATAGATTTAAACTACAGCAAGACAGATTCCGATTCAGTGTTTTGGGGAAAACCCTCCCTAATAGTGAGAACATTATTGGTTCAATAATGGAACCAATTTCAATTACTTACTCAAAAAAAATTGGAAGGTTCTTCTTTACTGGGGGTGTTAAATATTGGACAACTAATATTATGGATGCTTTAATTTAGATGTTTGCAGCAGGCAGGGAGTGAAACTCAGGGCTTTAAATGGCTCTCCCCATTTTACAAATCTATGATACCACCTTTGGTTTTACCTATGCATGTTTAGCCATGTGTCATAACTTGCCTGCCTCTTTTTTCATCCCTCATTTCTCCCTGCTTGAGGATCAGCTAACATCTGGAACAGTAGCCCAACTCAGACTTAAATATAGCTTTATATTGTGCATTTAGTCATTTTCAAGTAGAGTTCTAAATTCATTGTCTTTGGAATGCCCTAGTCAATGTCCAGGAGAAACCCAAAGAGATCTGTGTGAGATAGTGTGGAATTGAGCAGGAGGGGAGGGGGGAGGGGGGGAGGGAGGGAGGGAAGGAGGAGGAAAGAGAGATGTTACTCTGTCTGCTATAGGCTATTCAGGCTGATTTGACTCTTCAAATAGGGTTTGATTTTGGGGGTTGTCGCAAAGCTCTCGTGGATACATGGCAAGAATCTGCTTGAAAGATCACAATTCTGCCCCTCTGTCCCAAATGAAAAGAGAAAGTCCCTGAAGGACAGTATCCAGTGATTGGAGTACCAACCTAAAGTAGTCAATAGACTGATCACACTCCATAGGAATTATTTTACTGTGACACAGAACAAATAGTCAATGAATTGCACCACTTTGTGGCAGCAAAACCATCTACAATCCCAATATTTTTACGGACATCTAATATTTGCCATAAGAATAGGATTTCTAAACAAAAGAATTAAGACGCTAATAAAAAAAACAATAGACAAATCTATTAAAACGGAAGCCATAATCTCCAATATTTAAAAAGTGCAAATACTTAAAGTAGTTGGTCATTGTGTCTACAGAGATTATCAATTTTCCCGGTCATGGTTGTCCCGAAGGTGCTTTTTTCAATAGGCAACTGGACTTTCTTGGGTTTCTTTTCCTTTGAAAATATTTCACTTCTCATCCAAGAAGCTTCTTCAATTCTTCATTCAAACCTCTTGGATGAGAAGTGAAACGTTTGAAAAAGCACCTTTGGGATAATGGAAGGGAAGAAGAAATTGTGTTGTTGTGTTCTCCTAATGACATTTTAATTTTTTGTAGTTGTGTTTAGCATTTTATTCTTTTGTATCTATATAATTTATATTTTATCATTGGCTTAAAAATATAAAGTGGCTGGCTTAAAGTTTTTTCAAATCAACCATGAAATACAATTCAATAAAATTCCATTTCTTTTTTCACAACATTCTACTTATCTGGCACTCTGTGTATTCTTGGATTCATACTCCAGCATATTTGAAGATGTGAGGCATCCTTTAATATAATTTAACAAAGTACATTGCAGCAATTACTTAAAACTGTGTGGTTTAATTCATTATTAATTGTTTAAAGCTGAGTTATATAGAACTGCACACGTTTTTAAGACAATTTATTTTCTATAATGGACATTTTTTTATGCTTTATCACACATATTTCAGTGTCACTCTGTTACACATTATCTATGTTGTTGTTAGTTGCAAAGTTGTGTCCGACCCATTACTCAACAATGGACAATACCTTCCTGTCCTCTACCATCCTCTGGAATCAATTTAAGCACATTCCTACTGCTTCAGTGAATCCATCCAGCCATCTCATTCTCTGTCGTCCCCTTCTTCTTTTGCCCTCAATCTTTCCCAGCATTAAGCTCTTCTCCAGTGAGTCCCTCCTCACTGTATAGACATTATCTATAGGCCTGAAAATAAATACACATTAAAAAAAACTAAATTCAGGTTCAAAAGGCTTATATAATGGATTTTATTTTTCTTTCTCCTCTTCTACCTAGTCATATTATCCTTCTACTAAGAACTCCAAATTATGTAACAGACTAATTTTAAAGTTGAAATTGGCTTTCTCAGGAATGTACACAAACTATTACAAGATCTTTAATTTGCTGAGCACCATTATGTCTAATGCAAGCTGACTACTTTTATTTAATATTAACAAGAGCCAAAGGTGGCTAGCAAAGCAAAATAATACCAAATAATAATGCAAAATCCAACCAAATCTATCCCATTTTATAGTTGTGTAATATTAATGTGTATTGTTTTTCTTAAAATTAAAGAAAAATTACACTAATTATATTGTGACCTACAATATTTAATTGTCTTTTCTCAGAAAATATGCAGATTAAAAACAATAAGCTCCATAAGTGTAAGCAATACACCAAATTTCAGGTCAACATCTCTTTCTGTGACTATTATGATAATATTCTAAATAGGTTATCAAATTCAGGGAAATTTAAAAAGCAACTCTACAGTTAAGTGAGTAAGAATGTTTGAAGAAAAACTGATCGAAGTTCTGTGATGTCTTTTGGCCATTGTAGACACAAATATATAGAGGAAATAATACAAAAGGATCATTTACTATAATTCAAGAAATTTTGCCTGGATACTTTTAAATATTACTTTCTAATGGGTTTTGCATAGGCCAAAATGTCCTATAAAGTGGTTCTATTTAGCACAATCCTAAATCCATTAAAATTGTAAAGTTTCTATTCTATGGAGCTTTAGCCTAAGAATTAAATAAAATAACTATAGTATGTCTCATGCATTGTCTTCATTAAATCTAGAGTTTCTCGTTTGCTTATTAATGTCACCGTGCAACCCCCATATACACATAAGTGATTTCTATATAGTTCTATATACTGTGAACCTCTTTTAAGAACATGCAGACCCTCAGAGAGGCACAAAACACCTCTTCTGTAATAGTTCAAAGAGCAGTATCTTGTCCCAGATCTTCAGGCCTGCTTTGGAATGAACATTAGGCTATTGTCAGATGTGTGAGTGTGAACAACCCCTTCATGTTGCATAACATCAGAGTGTTTTCTCACAAATGGGTTTGATTATAAATCATAATCTTTATGCATGGACAGATAACTGATGAAGCAAGCTACCACTCCCAAAAGCTTATGCTCTTTAACAAAATGTGAATCATAAAAGGTCCTACTAAATTATTGATCTTTGCCACCATAGACTGACATGGATTTCATTCAATGTTCATTTTACATCAGTTTCAAGGTATTTTGCACAACATTAAGTACAAAGACAGTAGAGTTATATTTTCCAAAATTCCTCCACAATGCATGGGATCATTTTCTGTCTTTCTTGTGACAGAAAAACTGCAGAAACACAAAAGAATGGGACTCTCTGTTCCTATAGTTCCATGATGGCGAACCTGTGGTACACGGAGCCATTTGTCAGGGCACGCGACGGGTTACCCTGTCAGCTGACCAGTGTGCTGACTTCTGCCTTCTTTTGAGGTCATTTTTTCACCATCTGAAGGCTTCCTTGAAGCCTCCGGAGTGTGAAAACCTGGCCCTATGGGCAAACCAGAAGTTTAGGAACAGACTTCCAGTTTGCTTGGAGGGCAGGTTTTAACCCTCTGGATCCTTCAGGGGCCCCCAGGAGGCTTCCCTGAAGGCTCTGGAGGGCAAAAAACAACTACGAGCAAACTGGAAGTAGGGACAGTTTTAGCCTTCAGGGACCCTCAGGAGACTTCCCTGAAGGCTCCAGAGGGCAGAAAATGACCCTACAGATAAACTGGAAGTCCGTTCCTGAACTTCTGGCTTGCCTGTAGCTCCTGAAGCCCCCCGGAGGTGATACAAGGGGTGGGGGGAGTCTGTTTTCACCCTCCCCAGGCTCCCTTAAAGCCTCTGGAGCCTGGGGCGGGCAAAAAAATGGCAAAAACATGGGGAGCACCTGTCATGCACGCATGCATGCTGGGGTCATGTGCATAGCAATATGGGTGTGGCACGCCTGCACACAACCTCCCCTGTTTAGAACCAAAAAAGGTTCACCATCACTGCTATAGTTCTTGCCTGAAATTCTTCCACTACACATCTTTCTTTCACCCTTTAATTTGGATAGATATGGAGATATCTTCTACTTACAGCAACCTTAGAACAATACTTTTTTTAAAAGCATCATTATTAGTCCCATTGTGCTTCCATCTTAAAATGACATACATACATACACACCCACACCCACACCCACACCCACATACATATATACAAACACACACACACAATAAATAATTAAACTTGGCTTCTGGTATGAGTTGGCCTAAATGAAGAATCGGAATGTGTTCCACTACTTCCTAATCAAGCTGAACCTTCATTCCCCTTGATGAAGACAATCTCATGCACCCAGTTAAATGATACACTGTGCTTATGTTGCTGTGTTTTGATTAGGCACAGATCTATTTAATTAGCAGTTTGTTTGATCAATTAGAAAATGAACCCTAAAGTCACCTACTTACTTAGATCTGCTTTGAACAAGGATTTTAATCTTAGTGATGGCTCCTAAAGAAATGAAGAGGAAAGAGTATAATTAAACCATGTATGAGGGAAGTGAGGGCTACTAGCTAGGTATGAAATAAGGGAAGCAAAGTAGCTTTACAAGCTACATATATAGATTTCTAAATAAAACAGCGGCCCAAATGGCTCTTATTTTGAGCCTATAAATGGAACCTCTACTATTAGTCTTCCAGTCATTAATTTTCCCAATTGCAAGAAAGTTTCCTTTTAATGAAATCACTGGTAAAACTCCCATTGACTTCATCATTGGAGCAGAGTAAGTTGTTTATTTGACTGTACTGTCAGTAAAGAAAAGGGAAGAACCGTAAACTTTTGTAAACCAAGCAGTTTGTATCTCTCATTTAGCCCAATGTACATGAGGCTTCATTCAGGAAGGGCACAAAAATTGTTGCTATGTTGCTATGCACCTGCAGCAAATATTTCCAACTAGCAGTGTAGTTTTCTTATGGCTTCCATTCTATATTTAGTTAGTTCAATGCATTGTCTGCTTCAAATTCTGGTTTGCTAAAGCTTTTGGATGCTTATACTATGGGGGGGGGGAGCCAGTGATTAAGATGAAGTTGCTGATTGTAATTTCCCACTTGTGAAATTAAACTAATCAAAGGTTCATGTGGGCCCTATTTCATGTAGACCAGTGGTTCCCAAACTTTTTACGGCCATGTCCCACCTAAGCATCTCTAAAATCCTGATTGCCCCCCTCCCCCATGACATATAATTTTTACTTTACTCAATGTAGAGCCATGCTCCAGGATTCTACATGAATAAATAACACAGATGTGCTGTTTATTTCATAGGTATCCATATGCCAGCATGGAAAAACAATCTAGTTTATTCAATTCAATTAATGGAAAACAAAAGTCAAGTTCATTAAATAGAGCTGATTTGGGTGGTTCTGACAAATGTCTCTTTATAAATATCTCAATATTCATTACAGGAAAGTTCTAGAGAATATGTTGTCCCATTCATAACTTCTATTGGCTGAAAATTTATCTCAATTCTTACATTTTGCTTTCACTTTGTGGATAGCATTCAATGGGTAAGAAAACACAACTTAAATATTGTATTCAAATATTGAGTATCCTAAATATTCCTAGAACTTCACTTCTTCAAGACATTCATCTGGTGCCTTTGCTTCATTTTTTTCAACCTTTTGAACATCCAAGCAGATTTTATTATCTGAGAATAACTTACTGATGTTACTTTTTAAGATGTATGCTTATGTTGTCTTGTTGCATTTTTGTTTACTTTTCAGAATACTTTTTATTTGTTTCATATGAAACACCAAGAAACAATCTATCAAGTTTTAATATATAAATCCATTGAATAAGTAAATGTTTGCAAATATATATATATACATCTATACATACATCTATACGTATATACATACATACATACATACATACATCTATATAAATAAAAATGTAAAATAATTTGTACGAATCCACTAATCTCAAAAAGTACTGGACCGATTTACACCAAACTTTCACACAATGTTGACAAGGACTTCTGATAATAGAATAGCAAATCATTTTGTGCCTAGCACACGTGTATCATGTGCAAGGCAGGCACAAATAAAAGTTACTCACTGAACATGGTTTAAGCTCCGTGTAACTCCTCCCATCCGGCTGTACGTCATGGACACATAACGGCAGAAAACTGCCTTGAAGGAATGTTGCCAGGGGCAACGTGGAAAGCAACGCATGCGCCTCCCTGTCTGCCTGCAGCCGCTCTCTTCCACACACACACGCACGCGCACACGCACACGCACGCAGGGCCACAGAATCAGAAGCGTCTGAGCCCCGTGTGGTAGTCGCCTGGTGGGCGTGTCGGGCGGGGCAGCTACTAGCTCTCTCCGATGGCCACCGAGGTGCACTTTCCGGAGCCGTTGGAGAGAGCTGGTGGGGGCATGGCTGGCTGTCTTGCCCGCGGTGCGCCTGCCGGGCTGCGGGGGCTGCGTGTCGCGGGGTGCGGGGGCGGCACGGGGGCTGGTGGGGGTGGGCATGCGGTGCCCGGATGGCCACGCTCACTGTGGGAGGAGGCAGCCCTAGACTCCTCAGCCCGATATGCCAGCCTTTTCGCTGCTTGCGGAGGGGAGGGGGGGAGACTGATACACAGAGAGACAGAGAGAGAGGGAGAGACGAACAGAGATATAATGAATGAGAGAGATCGACAGGCACACACACAGTGACAGAGAGAAAGGGAGGGGAGAGAGACAGACACACAGAGAGAATGAGTGAGGGAAAGATAGACAGGCAATCATACGCAAACAGAGTGACAGAGATGGGGGAGGAAGGAGAGAGAGAGACAGAGAGACAGAGAGAATGACAGAGAAAGACAGAGAAGGAAGGAGGAACAGAGGGACAAAGAGACTAATGACTTTGCCCACCACTGTGTTAGGCACAAGGGAGGGAGGAAGGGAGGGGGGGCCTGAAGGGGGTTGACTGAGGGGTGGTGGTCTGGGGAGGGGAGGGCTATTTATTTAGGTAGAGGAATATAGAGAGAGGAAGAAATACAGTAGGTAGTTAGGTAAGTAGAGGGATAAACGAGAGGGATGAATACAGCAGGTATAGGTAGATAGGTACAGGTATATAGAGATACATACAATAGGTAGGTAGGTAGGTAGGTAGAGGGAGGGAGAGAGGGAAGAATACAGTAGGTAGGTAGGTAGGTAGGTAGGTAGGTAGGTAGGTAGGTAGGTAGGTAGGTAGGTAGGTAGAGGGATAGATAGTGGGAGAAATACAGTAGGTAGGTAGGTAAGTACAGGAATAGATAGAGAGGGAGAAATACAGTAGGTAGGTAGGTAGGAAAAGGGATAGATAGAGGGAGAAATACAGTAGGTAGGTAGATAAATAGAGGAATAGATAGAGAGTAAGAAATACAGTAGGTAGATAGGTAGGCAGGTACAGGGATAGATAGGGAGAAATACAATAGGTAGGTAGGGGGATGGATAGATAGATAGGGAGAAACACAGTAGGTAGGTAGGTAGGTAGAGGGATAGATAGAGAGAAATACAGTAGGTAGGTAGGTTGGCGGTTATACGGTGGTTGTGTGTATGTGTGCAGATTGGTTGGCCATTTAACAAGACTGGGCCACAGCAACGCGTGACCGGGTATAGCTAGTACATACATACAAATGAATAGCAAATATTATACAATTTCATTTTCAAAGCAATGAATAGATAACATAGTTTCCATTAAAGTGCAATGCAAATGTACAATGTCGCATAGGATTTTAATTTAAGAATTCTATGTATTTTCTTTCAAAGTATCATTGAAGAGTTTATACCCATTTGCAATCCTTTTGTGTATGATTTGAGTTATGGAGTAATTATATGACAGTTCTAACAGGAAAATGGAGGTGCCAAAAGAATATATCAGCTACTTAAAAGCAACACAAAAATCTTGTTGCAAAATTGAGAATGATCCATTTTAGAAGCAGAAGAAAATAATTTGTACCTGACCATTACTTGCTGGGGTGTATTCACACTCTTTTTGGTAGGATGCATGTACAATATATATGGAAACACACTTTTTTTCTCTCCCCAACTTATTGTGGCCTTGACACTCTGATACAACCAATCATTCTTTTAAAAGAGTCCAGTGTAATATTGCTTAATGTTTGCCTGCAGTGTTGGAGCATTTTATTAAGCTGGTATTTTTATTTTCCCGGAAAGCGATATTGGCAGGTTCTAGAATTCCCTTCCCACAGGCCATCTGCAAATAATGCTCTTTGCTGTCCCTGAAACTATGTCTTGAATAAGTGCTTCTTTATGCACCGGTGGGAAGGGCTTCCTGTTACCAAGTTGAGACAGGAGATGCACTCAGATCAGAGTCAAAATTAGAGGCATGAAAGGAAACAGCATTTTGACTTTGAATCATTGTGACCTCAGGACAACCGTTTTGAGTGTTTTGATCATGCAACAAAACATGTTGGCTTGGAGAGTGTAAATTGGAAATGAACAAAACAAAGAAATGGATATGTTCCTAGAATTTCGTTTCAAGGTCAGAGACTGTTTTATTCCAAGTGTTAATCAGATGTTGTGAGTTTTTCTTTTAAGACATGAGGTTTCTAAGCCTGACTGTTCTGAGCATTGTAATTGGGCTGTTGTCTTCTGGCTTGTGATTGGATTGCTTTCCCTTCCTTCCCTGCCCCCAATCTTAGCTAATAAATATATTTTTGTGCCATTTGTTTAGATTGGATGGCAAGATGTTAAGAGCAGAGGTGTCCATTGGAGTGGAGTGGGGAGTTTAAAACAATCAAGCTGGCAATCCCAGCTGCCTGATTAAAACTTTTTTCTCAAAAGACCCAAGAAGATGTGGGGCTTCAACTGTCATAACCGCCATCTTGATATATTTTTTTAATCCTCCCATGTGGAAAACCTTGTGTGGAAGTGAGGTGTGAAGATAAAAGCACTCATGACCACACCCCAAAAAATAATATATCAATTACTGCTTTTTAAAAATATTGTTATGTGATAGTTGGATTTCATGAGGATAAATTATATGTGTGTTGTAAAAGGAGTACTAATCTACTATTGGGTTTTGGTGTACTGTCCTACTTTGATAAGTGTTTTGTTTGGTCCTGTTAATGATGTATTAAAGGCTACATTTACAAAATTCAAAACTTCTCAATATTTGTTGGGCATTAATCTGTTTTCGCAAATCCTTGTGTTTTGATATTCTTTTGATATTCTTATGTTCTGTGCATGTGTCTTAATGTCGCACCAGCCTTTTCCTCCCTGATAGTAGACACTTCTGTGTGCAAGCCAAGCCATCAGCAAAGAGCAACATAGCTGTTTTTTGCTGCATTGTGCGTAGTAGACAGGCTGCAACACCAACACAGAGATATCAAATCTGTTGCTTAATCTTGCTAAGTAAGTGAGGTGTCAGTGCCTACAGAAAAATTGGCCAAGGAGGTTATATTTATTTTTATTTAATTTATAGCACTGAAAAACCTCCTGAGAATAGGAGAAAGTACAATTTGTGTCTGCCTGCTTGCTAGCCTGGCTTTTTTATTTTCAAACCTGAGCTTGTTTCTCTTCAGGTCAGGGTATGTTCTAATTAAAATAAATGTTTAAAGGATTAGCTAGTTTCTTTGACTCTTAATCTGTTGGGTGAGCAGTGCAGAAGGGTTATTTAAAGGATTTTAAAAGACCTCTATGTGTTTTCTTTTGAAAAGAAAAGGAGATTTCTGATCATAATCAAATGAGTACACAAATTTTTCACTTGTTAAGAACGTAATGTGTTCCAGTGTAGCGTATGGTGATTTATTTTAATGCTTTTAAAAATGCATTTAAATAATTCCATTAGACATGATTTCTGCAATTGGGATAATAAGTAACACTAAATAGCCACCAAACATTTTGATGTGGTTCATTTTTATCCACCTTATCCATTGCTTCCCAAAGATCTGGGATAGGCAAATGTGAATGTTTGGCGATGTTAAAGGTTTTGTCATGGCGGGTCCAGCTCTATGGAACGACCTACCCCCCGACCTCAGGATAACCACGGATCTCCGCGCCTTCCGACAAAAGCTCAAGACTTATTTATTCCAACAGGCCGGCCTGGCCTAATCTATTTTCCGCCTCTCAGTCTGAACATTTAATATTGTTTTAATTGGGTTTTTAAGGGGTTTAGTTTTTTAGTATTTTGGGTATATATTTATGTATTTATGTTTGTATTTTTTTAATTCCCCTGTGCACCGCTCCGAGTCCCTTCGGGGAGAGGGAGCGGTCTACAAATTAAATATTATTATTATTATTATTATTATTATTATTATTATTATTATTATTATTATTATTATTATTATTATTATTATTATTATTATTATTATTATTATTATTATTATTATTATATGATGTAAGCAGTGGTGGGTTCCTACTGGTTCAGACAGTTTGGCCAAACCAGTAGTGGTTTGGTAGCATGGTTGCTTGAACTGGCAGCAATCTAGGCCTGCCACACCCCCAAACCGGTCCTCCGGGCGGCGCCATAGGCACTGCCATCTTGTTTTTTGCTTCTGCACATCCGCAGAGCAATTTTTATTGCATTGCACATGCACGCACAGCATGCGTTAAGCACACGCATGGTGTGCCCACGAGGGAAAGCTGCCTTTTGCAATTGACTGGTGATTATTTTGTCAATGCGGGTGGTGTTCAAGTGGTGCTCCAGTTGCTGGAGGAATTGCCCCCAAGGCACTTGTTACTTTTGGTATCATCTTTGCTTTCTTTTGCAAAGTCAATCAATTTGTATTTGCAGGTCTTGCATTTTGTTCCCTTTTCTTCTTTTCTGGTTTCTTCAGCTATTAAAATATTTCAGCACTAAGAATGGGCTTATTTTATTCCAACATTATAACAAATGTTTCCTGATTTCTGTGCATCCCTACTGTATAACTTAACTAGGCAAGGCCACATTTGATTATTTCCTTCAAGCCAGAGTATTTTTGGATAGCCTTCATCGTAACAGATGTACAACATGCTTAAAGAGATGAATGCAAATAAATATTCTAAACATTTTTTTTTTCAAAACAATCTCTCATTTTCTATCCCTGTGTATAGCTTGCAACTTAGTCTTTAAATGATATTAACTGTTTGGCAGCATAAATATAAAAAAAATTATATGGCACTGTAAATAAAATGCATTTATCACTGTTACTTGAATAACTAATGCAGTAGATAGGATTTTAAAATGCACCTTTACTGGGCTGGTCTTTTCAAAATTACAATAAAATTGACTGATTGACAGAAAAAATTCACCTCCTTTTCTCATATATCTTCGGTGCACAGCATATTCACTCATTTTAATATATGTCAGTGGCTACCTCAAAGTTTCTAAGAAAAACTGTTTACATACAACCAAATTTAATTGTCTAGCAATGTTTTATCTGAGCATTGCTACAGCCTACAGCAGTTATGGCGAACCTTTTTCACCTCGGGTGCCAAAAGCATGTGCAGCTATCGTGCCCACCCCCATAATTTAATGCCCCATCGTCCCGTCTCCAACCTTCACTTTTTAGTGAAGGTTGTCGAGAGTGTGGTGGCTCAACAGTTTCCCCGACATCTGGAGGAAGTTGATTATCTAGACCCGCGCCAGTCCGGCTTCCGGCCCGGTCACAGCACTGAGACCGCATTGGTCGCGTTGGTGGATGATCTCTGGAGGGCACGGGATAGAGGTTGTTCCTCTATCCTTGTCTTATTAGATCTCTCAGCGGCTTTTGATACCATCGACCATGGTATCTTATTGCACCGATTGGGGGGGTTGGGGCTGAGAGGCACCGTTTTACGGTGGTTCTCGTCCTAAGTCTCTGGTCGGTCGCAATGGGTGTTGGCAGGAGGGCAGAGGTCATCCCTGAGGCCCCTCATATGTGGGGTTCCTCAGGGGTCGGTCCTCTCGCCACTCCTGTTCAACACCTACATGAAGCCGCTGGGCGAGATCATCCGTGGTTTTGGAGTGGAATACCATCTGTACGCTGATGACACTCAGTTGTACATATCCACCCCAAACCACCCCAACGATGCCGTCGAGGTGCTGTCCCGGTGTCTGGAGGCCGTACGGATCTGGATGGGTAGTAACAAACTCAAGCTCAACCCGTCCAAGACCGAGTGGCTGTGGTTTCCGGCACCCCGGTTCAGCCAGATAAGTCCAACACTGGCCATTGGGGGCGAACAACTGGCCCCCGTGGAGAGGGCGCGCAACTTAGGCGTCCTCCTGGATTCCCGGCTGTCCATGGAGGACCATGTGGCGGCTGTGGCCAGGGGGGCGTTCTATCAGGTACGCCTGATACGCCAGTTGCGCCCCTTACTGGACCGGGGAGCCCTTCGCACAGTCACTCAAGCACTTGTGACGTCCCGGCTGGATTACTGTAATGCTCTCTACATGGGGCTTCCCTTGAGGTGCACTCGAAAGCTACAGTTAGTACAGAATGCGGCCGCGCGGGTGATTATGGGTGCCCCAAGGCAAACCCACATAACACCTCTCCTGCGCGAGCTGCACTGGCTGCCTGTGGCCTTTCGAGTGCGCTTCAAGGTATTGACGACCATCTTTAAATCGCTCCATGGCTCGGGGCCTAGCTATATACGAGACCGCCTCCTGCCCCATACATCCCTTCGCCCGATCCGCTCCCACAGAGAGGGTCTTCTTCGGGTGCCATCGGCCGGGCAATGCCAGTTGGCAACACCCAGAGGAAGGGCTTTCTCTGTGGCGGGCCCGGCCCTCTGGAACGACCTACCCCCCGACCTTCGCACTATCTCGGACCTCCGCCTCTTCTGCCAACGTCTTAAGACGTACTTATTCCAACAAGCTGGCCTAGAATAGCCCCCCGTTTCTGACTTTTTAAAGAAAATTTACAATTTGTTAAGGGTTTTTAATATTGGGTTTTTAGCACGGGTTGATGAATTTAATTACATTTTAATTGATATTTATTGTATTTTGTGTTTTTTAAAATGCCTGCGTCCTAACAAGGAGAAGGGCGGGGTATAAATTTAATAAAATAAATAAATAAATAAATAAATTCATGCCATGCCCCCTGTGCATGCACATGTGACACCATCACTGCAGGCACACAACTTTCTTGGAGCCTGGGGGGGTGGACAAAAACTGCCTCCTCCTGCCTTCCCCTCAAGGCCTGAAATGGCCTGTCTTCTGACTTACGGTGGGCCCAGTAGGTCTGTTTTTCACCCTCCCCAGGCTCCAGAGGCTTTCTAGGAGCCTGGGTAGAGTGAAAACACACAAACCGGAAGCTTGGGAATGAACTTCCAGGTTGCCCATTGTGCCTATTTTCTTCCTCCAGAGGCTTCCCTGAAGCCTTCGGGAGGGCGAAAATCAAGGCCGAAAATCAGTGCGCACTGGAGTTGACAAGGCAACACCTCACATGCCCTCAGAAATGGCTCCGTGTGCCACCTGTGGCATGTGTGCCATAGGTTCGCCATCATGGGCCTACAGCAACTAGTATTACTAATTGGAAGTAGTATTAATCAGAGAGTAACCCCTGAGTCTGTTATGCTAGCCATGATCATTTCTTAAGTATGGCTCAGTGCACCTGAAAGCAAAAAGGCAGAAGCTAACAGATGTAGATGGAATTCAGTATTTAAGATTTCAGGAATTCTGTTCACAGATTCAGAAGTGTAATTAAACCATCATTTGATTGCAGATTAATCCAATTAATTAATGAAAAGTAGATAACTTGAAATGCATATGGAATAGTCAGCAGGATAATGAACAGATGCCATGTGTGGATAAAATGAAGGATAATATTTTTTGGGGGAAGGAAGATTTGCATTTCAGTTTTGCTTTTAATTTTTTAATCTTGTTTGACAAGGTTTTGCTATAAACTTGAAAAATCAATTCCTGTATGATGTAGAAATTTAAAAACTACTTGGTATTTGAAGATAATTCAATCCAGTGTCAGTCGTAATAACTGACTAAGACAATGAGAAATGATCTGATTGCCAATTGTCATAAGAGGTTCTGGAGAGTTTCTGTACATGTTTATGGGGATGGGAGAAGATAGTTCACTGTGGTTATAAGTGGACTCCACTATTCTTGAGATAATTATTTATTTACCATTAAGCTTATTAATTAAGAGAACTCAGCTATCTATTGGATTTTATGTTTAGCTGCCACATATATGTTGCAATCTTACTGGTATTAGTTGTGGAATATTTATGATACTTCCTATATACTAGAATTCATATCTTAAATAAAAATACCTATTTATTTAATTAGATTTAGATACTGCTCTTCTGTTTTGTTTTGTTTTTTTTGTTTTTTTCATTGCCTGCTTAGTTTCATTGCCCTGCACTGAAATCTCTGGTGGCCATGTAGTTTTTCTAAAGTTTTTCTATTCTCATTTGTGTATATATATATATTCAAGCAAGCAAACAAACAAGCTTACATCTCTCGATTATTCCAGCAGAGTTGCAAAATCAGGAAAAGAACTTACAACTGTTCCTATCAGAATGTTAAAAATCTTTGCCAGTATATTGAGGGGATTTGCATAATCAGGCACCTCTACATGCTTTTAAGATTATAGAATGCTCAATATTCATGGTTGCTTTGAATGAATTTCACATATATTGAATCTCCAAGAACCCATTCCTTCTTTCTGTATGCATTTTTTCCTATTTCTATTATATTTATTGTGAAATAGAATAACAACATAGAGAGGAATTCTGATCTCAGTAAATCTTCTTCAAGTTCTTTGTAAATATAACCAATATATAAAGCCCTTATTACATCTGTCTGTCTATCTCTGTGTCTGTCTACATATCTTATAATGCCTGAGCTATAGTATCTATATACGTAAATGTCCTCTCCATATCCATTATAAATATAACCAAAATGTAATGTCTTTTGATATTATCTCCATCTAATAATGCCTATACTGTGTTATCTATATACGTTCAGGCTATTTTTATTTTAGTAATCTCCATTCTGTTTTACAAGCATCAGATGTAAGAACAGAAGCTAGATGGATTTAGAGTGAGGGGGGAAATCATGTAATTTTAAGGGAAAGTCAGAGGTTAAAGTAAATATCTACATGTTGCTTAAGGATAAGAAATGTTTTGCGTCCATGCAAATATACAAACATACATGTTTTTAGAGTGCTAGAACACTAAATTATTTAAAATTTGCACTTTTCCAAATATTGTGACCTAATCTATATAAATAAAAATGTAAAATAGTTTGTACGTAGCCGCTAATCTCAAAAACTACTGGACTGATTTACCTCAAATTTTGACACAATGTTCCCAACTTCTGATAATAGAATACATACTCATTTTATGCCTAGCGCACGTGTGTCATGTGCAAGGTACACAAATATAAAATGCACCCACTGATCAGGTTTTTACCTCCCTGTAACTCCTCCCACCTGGCTGTTGCATCAGTGAATGGTCTTGAGGCGGCGCGTTGCCAAAGGCAATGCAGAAATCTACACATGCGCCTCCCTGGGCCATGCTAATGGCCAAAGCCAGCCGGTAGCCTCGTGGGATGCCGCGCTGGGCATCTCCTGGGGGGGGGAAGCCTTGCCTCCATGCCTCCTCACTGCTCCTGGCGCCTCCACCGCCCCCCCATTGCCAACCCAGCCCCCCTCCCTCTCCCCTCAAGCCAACAGCCCCAGCCACCCTGCAGCCCTGCAGGACACTGCGTCCAGCCTCTCGCGGGGGGGGGGAACCCTCTACCTCCTCGACGATGCTGCCACCGCTCCCGGCACCTTCACTGCCGCCGCCGCGGCTCCGCCCCCCATCAATCTCTTCTCACCAGTGCTGCCGCCATGGGGAGGCGGAGGGCTAGGCTGCGGCAGTGGAGGCACGGAGCGAGGAGGCACGGAGGGGGAAACCTGCCCTCAACCCCAGGAGAAACGGACACAGCACCCCGGGAAGCTACAAGGTGACTACCGCCACCGGCCCCGAGGGAGGGAGGGAGGGGGGGCAGGCTGACTGTGGGGAGGTGGCAGAAGCACCAGGAGCTGCAGGCACATTGGCATCATCAGTGAGGCGGATAGAGAGAGGTAGAGGGAGGGATAGAGAGAGAGAGAGGGAGAAAAATAGTAGGTAGGTAGATAGAGGGAGAAAGTAAGAAATACGGTAGGTAGGTAGGTAGGTAGGTAGGTATAGGGATAGATAGAGAGGGAGAAATACAGTAGGTAGGTAGGTAGGTACAGGGATAGAATAGAGAGGGAGAAATACAGTAGGTAGGTAGAGGGATAGATAGAGAGGGAGAAATACAGTAGGTAGGTAGGTAGAGGGATAGATAGAGAGGGAGAAATACAGTAGGTAAGTAGGTTGGTGATTATACGGTGGTTGTGTGTACACAGTTTGGTTGGCCATTTAACCAGACTGGGCCACAGCAACGCGTGGCCAGGTACAGCTAGTTTCAGATAAAAATTCCATACTGAAAAGAAAAAAATTACGCAGAAAGATCAAAACTGTCATCAGGTTGGGAAGTTACGATATGCAACTCCCCCAAAATATGCAAAACAAAACCAAAAAAACCCAACAATCTAAATCCCCACCCCACTTGCAAAACAATCAAGGACGGGGACACACACACACACACACACACACTCCAAATTAAGACATTTTTCCACAGATATTCTTACTTGTAAGCCTTCCGAGTGTATTCTTTTAAGCATAGAAAGCAAAATTTTACTTTTACTTTTCTTTTGGTGTGTAGTTTACCAATCAGAAAAGAGTCATGAGGCTTATTTCCATGACTCCACAAGAAAAAATTGGGTTCATCAATAAATGAAGTAGATATAATTGTATCTATTATGATAGCACACCAGTCTGTTGTCAAAATGAGAAGTGGGAAACTGGCAAAAAAGAATAGCTTCTATCCTGTTAGTTCCCACCAGTGGGAGAAAAGGCATTTTGAAGCTTTAATTACTATTAAAAAGGCTCGCATTTGACACATGGTAGTTAAAATAATTCTTCCACAATCGCTTTATTTCTACAATAAATCTATGTATGTGAAGGTATTATGTGTTTGAATGACTGCTTACCTTTTTCAGTCCCGCTCACCATGAATAGTCTTGTACTTCTTCATGCAGAGAGTCCTTGATCGCTTGCTTAGCAACCATTTGCAGTTGACACAGACCCACACCCAAAGCTACTTACAGCTGTTGGTTGTTTACCCTTAGGGCTGCTGCAGTAGCTCCCCAACCTATCCCATCAGGTTTTGGCTTCTTCCCCACCCAGCCACTCAGCTACCCAAGGGAACCTAAAGCTAGGCAGCAGAAAATACTGGTGCATGGGGGACTGTTACAGCAGGTATTAGGGTGTGGTCCATTCCCCACTCAGCCATCCAAGGGTTTTGTGGGACTGAGCCCACAAACTCTATTTAAAAAGATGGTGATTCCTTAAAATAGCAGCCTGCAACCTTTTGGGCACCAGTGTCTGGTTCTGTGGACACTGTTTTTTTTCTGTGGACTGGAGCGGGTGTGGTGTTACATGCTACCTGCATTCCATGGATGGGGCTTCATTTGTTTACTTGGCCCTGCTGCTGGCATGCGGCCGACCAGTGCTGGTCCATGAACTAGGGGTTGAGGAACCCCCTCTTAAAAAACAGAGCCCCTACAGGTTAGCAACAATAATACCAGCACAAAGTTTCTATCTGTAGCAAAGTTGAGCCTCATATTGCATTGCATTGATCAGGTCTCTTCCTCCCCCCCCCCCCAAACACACACACAAAAGGTGGGTATTGCGGTGCCTTGGAGGTACTGGACAGTAGCTGAATGCTGCAAATCCCAAGCTGTAACAAGACCTTACACATTGGTAGCAAATAGATAGATAAGATAGATAGATAGATAGATGGATGGATGGATGGATGGATGGATGGATGGATGGATGGATGGATGGATGGATGATGGATGGGCGGATAACAGATAATAGATATAGACAATTTTGTTATTCTGTGTATGAGAATGTTCGTATATACACATATGACACAATATACTTGAAATCATACCCTGAATTTGGCCATCAGGGAACCTAGCATTAAATAACTGATCAACTTGCAGGACATCCTTTCAACTTTGCAATCTAGCAATGTCTTGCAAATTAAGGGCCCTCAGGATTGCTGCAGCAATTTTGAGGATAATGGAACAGTTTTGTTTTTTTAATGCTCAGCATCTACTGTTCTTTCTTCTTTTTATATTGGCTTCTGTTAGACGATGTCAGCTGTAAAAAGACTGCAAAACACAAGAAGCGTCATAAATAACTAGTGTAACCGCTTCAGGGTCTATGTTAGGGATATTGCTTCATTTCTCATAAGAATAACAGATCTTGTTACAATGGAAAGAAAACGCAGAAGTGCTCAGTAAGGGTGAAGAGACGAAGAATGAACTTAGTATTTCTGACAACAACTATAATTTTGCCTTCTAAGTAGAGACCTCTATATCCGTGATGGCGAACCTATGGCACAGGTGCCATAGGTGGCACGTGGGACCATTTCTTAGGGCATGCGAGGCATTGCCTTGTCAGCTCCAATACACATGTGTGCGCTGGCCAGCTGATTTAGGCCTTCTTTTGAGGCCGTTTTTTGCCCTCTGGAGGCTTTAAGAAAGCTCCTGAAGCCTCTGGAGGTGGGGGGCAAGACTGTTTACACCCTGCCCAGGCTCCTAGAAAGCCTCTGGAGCCTGGGGAGGGTGAAAAAAGTGTGCCAAAAGAAGGTGGTTATGCACATAGCATTATTATTATTTTTAAATTCGAATTTATTAACCGCTCCCTCTCCCCACAGGGACCCAGGGTGGTGCACAGGAGGAACTAAAAACAATATAAACAATAAATACAAAAATACATACTTTAAAACACAATTAAACACTATTATCCCGTGCTAAAAATAATTAAAAACCCATTAAAATACATTTGAAATCTATAGACAGAGAGACTATCCAAGGCCGGCCAGTCGAAAGAAATGGGTCTTCAATTTCGTACGGAAGGAGCGGAGGTCAGTGGTCGTTCTGATATCGGGGGGAAGGTCGTTCCAGAGGGCCGGGCCCGCCACAGAGAGAGCCCTTCCCCTGGGCGTCGCCCGCTGACAAAGTCTAGTGGACGGCACCCGGAGAAGTCCCTCTCTGTGGGAGCGAATCGGCCATGAGGATGTATGGGGCAGGATCCGATCCCGCAGATAGCTAGGTCCCGAGCCATGGAGCGCCTTGAAGATGATAATTAGCACCTTGAAGCGCACCCGGAAGACGACAGGCAGCCAGTGCAGCTCGCGCAAGAGCGGTGTAACGTGGGTGAACCTAGTGGTCCCCATAATTGCTCGCACGGCTGCATTCTGAACTAACTGAAGCCTCCGGGTGCACCTCAAGGGAAGCCCCATGTAGAGAGAGTTACAATAGTCCAGTCAGGATGTCACGAGGGCATGAGTGACTGTGCGAAGGGCGTCCCAATCCAATAGGCGAACCAGGCGAACCTGGTAAAACGCCCTCCTGGCCACGGCTGTCACTTGCTCTTCCATAGACAGCCGGGTATCCAGGAGGACACCCAAATTGCGCGCCCCATCCACAGGGGCAAGATGTTCGCCCCCTATGGCCAGCGTTGGAGAGAGCTGGTTGAATCGGGCAGCCGGAAACCACAGCCACTCGGTCTTGGTCGGGTTGAGCTTGGGTGTGGCACGCCCATGCACGACCCCCCTGGGCTCACTCCGCTTTTGGCACCTGAGCCAAAAAAGGTTAGCCATCACTGCTCTATACTAATACTTCATAGGAATACAGTGATTAAAAAAAACAAACCTCTGTATAACTTTGCTGTTTAATACATGTTCACTAATGCATAATAGGATGCTGAGCTTGTCAATCAGAAAGGTCAGCAGTTCAGTGGTTCAAATCCTTAGCTCTGTGTAACGGAGTGAGCTCCCATTACTTGTCCTAGCCAACCTAGCAGTTCGAAAGCACATAAAAATGCAAGTAGAAAAATAGGTACCACCTTTGGTGGGAAGGTAACAGTGTTCGGTGCACCTTCGGCATTTATTCATGCCGGCCACATGACAATGGAGACATTGTCAGACAGCGCTGGCTCTTTGGTTTTGAAACAAAGATGAGCACTGCCCCCTCGAGTCAGGAACGACTACCACGTATGTACGAGGGGAATTTTTACCTTTACCTTTAATGCATCAGCAAAATCCTTATTCAATTAATGTCGAACCATGTTCTTTCTTCCCCATGTGATTAAGAGTACGATATTAATTCAGATAGTTTTGAGATGAAAATATTGTCTACTAACTCAAAATTCATCCCAAAGTTAATTTTGCTCAATCTGAATTTGCAGCTGTATCAAGATCAACAAACATTATTTCTATAATTTTAAACCACACCTGATAAGTACTCTGTTCCGTAGGTTCTCATGTCATATAACAAGCAAACACGGGTTGTGTATAACCTTTCACAGGAGACGGCAAGGAATCTTCCTGTTGTATATGCAGGCAAGGGAGTGGGTTTTTTTGTTTTGTTTTTTGGCAACTGAAAAATATCCCTATAAGAACCTGAATGAAAGAGCATATTGTACAAATAAATGAGTTCCTTTACCAATTAGGGATCTGCAGAACCTTCTGCACTCTTGTTAGAATGAAAGAAATTTCACTGCATAATACATTCATGCAGCTTCAAACAAACTTTACATAAATATCATGCGTAGGGGCAATCTTGTGCCTGAAAAAAGGAAGACTGTGAATTAGCCTTATGACTTCTGCTTATTTTGCTCCTCTGTTACAGAAGTTAAAATGATTTTTTTAATAACATACCTGCGATTAGCAAAATGTGTGTATCTCTGATATTTCCTAAGTAGTAATGTTTCCATGTCAAAGTCTGAGCTTTTTATAAATGATACAGATAGGTGTCCCCATTCTGAATGACCTTACTCACCCTGAAATGCATTTTTTTTCTTGCTTGCTTGCTCTACCAGTTTATTATTTTCATTATTTCTGGCATCACAGAGCCATCCTTTGACTCATAGGAGAAAGTAATAGTTTCTGACTGTTCTTTTAATGTCCTTTCATCACCACTGAGTATAGTTTTATTGTCCTCGCTGTAAAAAGAAATGGTTCACTCAAAATATGGACTGGCAGACAGCCAGCTTTCCCTCCTTCCATCCTGCCGAGTGGGGATTTCCAGTCTTTTGAACACGTATGCATCCTGACTGGTCTGTTACCATCTCATTATCTTCAGTGCATACCATAAATCCCTGAGTCAGTCATATCATTACACACAATACAATTTGCACTGCAGCAACTAGTAACAAAGCAGAAAGGTTTTACTGGATGTTGCATTGGAGGCTGAATTTTCTTGCATTGGATCAGTCTAGTGTACTTTTAAGCCTTACTGTAGATAATGTCCCTGGCCATAGCCAAACATGGTTGCTTTGAATCAGGGGTTGGATCCCACCAGTTTAACAACCAGTTCGCTCCATGCATGCTTCATGCTCTGCATGCACATGCACAGTTTAGAGAAGACTTACCTTCCGGATTACTGCTTGGGAAGGTAAACAGCTGAGGCACAGCAATCCACTCATCTGCGTGACTCAGTTGAGAAGATAAAGGTAGGTAAAGTGCAGGGGCGAGCGGGTGGGCCCATTTGCAAGCTGATCTTCAGAGCTACTGGTTTGCCCGAACTGGTCCGAACCTTTTGAATCCTACCCTTGCTTTGAATGAATAAATACAAATAGAGAACCAATATTATAGTATCAGTCAAACTGATATAATGGCTATGTGCAACATTTACGGAACTGCTTCTAACACCCTTTATCTAGATCTTCTAGATAAAATGCAAGTATACCTAAGGGACTGGATGAAATCTCACCACATCTATGGAGATTTTCAGTCATCCAGGTCATGGTTGTCCCCAAAGATGCTTTTGGTTTGTTTGTTTTAAGGCAACTGGAGTTTCTTTGTCGTTTGCTTCTCATCCAAGAAGCTTCTTCAGTTCCGACAAAAGCACATTGTTGAGTATTAGAAAACAACCAAGATCAGAAAGCACCAAGGATCCCAAAAAATTTAGCTAGCTGCTAAATGGTAGCAAATATATACAGGAAAATTAACCCACTGCTGTCATCTAGTGGTCAACAATAGTTTTTCAATTAATATATAATATGTGTGTACCTGTGTGTTATCCACATACATGTTGATATTTTATCTACAAACAACAGTCTATGTTATGATTTATTTATTTTTTAAACCAACAATCCTTTTTTCCCAATCTTACTATTTTTGATTGAAGAGTCATCCTTAAATGAGTGCAATTAAAATTGTTCTGCACATGTACAGAACTGAAAAACAAGATGGCAGCGCAGTGGTGGGTTTCTGCAGGCTCGCACCTACTCGCGAGAGCCAGTTGGTGAAATTTAGAGAACCAGTGAGAGGGGGTTCCACCGGCGTACCTGGAAGTAAATCTGGCCTGCCGCTGCCAGTGACCCAATGAGAAGGAAAGGAAAGGAAGGAAGGAAGGAAGGAAGGAAAGAAAGAAAGAAAGAAAGAAAGAAAGAAAGAAAGAAAGAAAGAAAGAAAGAAAGAAAGAAAGAAAGAAACAAAGAAACAAAGAAAGAAAGAAAGAATTTATCATCTCAATTGAGTCCAAAATTTTGGTTGCTAAGCAAGAGCGTTGTTAAATGAGTTTCACCACATTTTAAAAGGTGGCCACTCCCACCCTGTCACATGACTGCCAAGCTACGCCCACAAAATAGGCCACACCTACAGAGTAGGTTCTAAAAAAATTGAAACCCACCACTGCTATGGCGCCACCCGGACAACCAGTTCGGAAGGCGTGGCAGGCTGGGTTGCTGCGATTCCAGCGACCCAGTCTGCTAAGCCACTACCGGTTCAGCTGAACCGGTAGGAACCCACCACTGGTATGATGCTACTGACTCTGGCACTTTCAACCAGAATCTTGTTTATTCATAGCATAGGATACTGCCACCTCCATGTCAAAATGAAGTAAATAGAGGAATGTTGTTACAAAAGGAAGCATCTAACACAGGCCACTTCCTTCAAGCTAGAAATTTGGATTAATCAATGCCAGTTGTACTCAAGCAGAAGCTGAAGATTTCCCCTAGTCAAGATGCCACTCAGCTGCAGTCAGTTGTTAGAATCACTCTTTTAATATTTTGTTTTAAAGTACCACATAGATTGCTGTGAAGTTTTCTTGTCCCTGGAGGTTTAATCTCTTTGAAGTAAGTAGATGTTCTTGGATCAGTCTTTCCTCTTCATCCTTCTCCTGGCTCAATAGCTCTCCTCTTACCTAAGCCAGAGTGGGAGATGAATAGTCAACCATTCACAATAATTTGTATGCTATCTACTCACTAGCCTTTAGGCCAAAGCATACTTCAAAAACCCTACCAAAGATATCTGTTTTCACTCTCCTTTTGAAAGATAAATGAGTGGAAGTAACCTCTCCTGCAGGGAGAGGGGGAGAGACAGAAAGAAGCAACACAAAGGTAATCAAAATGAAAGTTGCAGTTCCCATGAGGCTTGGAAAAAAGTACTTTAGAGTTGGCCAATGTTTTCGGAAAATATTTCCTTAGCAGAGAACTCTGTGCATTGATCAAATCGAGTATCTTAAGGCACTGCTATTGAGAAGGCCATTTTCCAGGCCTTTACTTTCTGATTTATTGAGGTCAATGGACACTTAGAGCATGATCTCATGGATAGATGATGCAAGATTCCATCTGCTCCAAAGTTAATGAACTCTAATACTATATAAGAATATATAGGTATTTTGTACTAGTAATTAGAATTAGCTCTTGAAGCTTGTCAACAACCAATGCAGCTCCTGAAAGACAGGTGTTATTTTACTGCACAGGCTGAAGCTGATCAACAAGTCACATTCTATGCTGGCTGCAACTTGGAAGTCATTTTCAGGGGCAACTCCATTTGGAGCAAATTGCAGTAATCTAATAGGGGTAAATGGGATGCAGTAACTCAGTAACTAAGATGCTGAGCTTGTTAATCAGAAAGGTGAGCAGTTTGGTGGTTTGAATGCCTAACACGGCGTAATGCAGTGAACTCCCATTACTTGTCTCAGCTTCTGCCAACCTGGTTTGAAACCACACAAAAAATGCAAGTAGAAAAATAGGAATCACCTTTGGTGGGAAGGTAACAGTGTTCCATGTGCCTTCGACATTTAGTCATGCCGTCCACATGACCATGGAGACATTTTCTGACAGCACTGGCTCTTTGGCCTGGAAACGGAGATGAGCACCGCCCCCTAGAGTCAAGAATGACTAGCACTTATGTGCAAGGGGAACCTTTACGTTTACCTAATAGGGGTGTGCAAAGGATTTAGTATAATGTATTTAATGTTTCCTAGTCGAGGTATGAAAACAAGCAGCACACTCACAGAAGCTAGAAGCTTTCTTGGCCATGTTCTGCACTTATTGCTCTAGCCATGAGTGCAAAAGAACCCCAGATTTCATACTTGCCCTTTCTGACAATCTGCAGATCCATCAAGATTAGTAGTTGGAACATCCTCAGAATCAGAGAGTTTCTATATCTTGCAAGGATTCAATCTGAGCCAGCTATACTTCGTCCACCTCCTCAAAGCCGCCAGATACTGGATCAAGACTTCTTCCCCATATCTTCTTTGGCCTGTGGTAGATTTATAAAGCTGGATTTCATCAGCATATCAATGATACCTAATCCAAACTGACAGATGTCCTTCCCCGGCATCTTCATAGAAGTTTGTGAGGTTGCTTTTCTTTCCAAGGACTTGGCACACCACAGTGCAGCAAATCTGTACAAAATACTTTGTTGCATCACACAACTTCCCCAATAATATATTGCTCTCCATTCTTCTCAGATTTGCAAGGTGATGTTGCCATCTCTTGAGCATTCAATTCTTTAATACGTAGTTCAAGCAGGAATCTGTAGGTCTTTAAAGTGACATGCAAACTTTGCCTTCTCTCAAAAGTTCTTATAATAGTTGGAATGAAATGTTGCTTCCGTGTGGTTGTTCGTGTTCTAGGAACAACCACAGTGAATCCTGTTCTAGGGTATGCTGGATAAGTGCCCACATAACTTGTGGTGCTGGCAGTTGAATGATAGTATTCTTTCCTGCCTGTAATAGCTGTCAATCTCCAGATGCTCCTTCCATTTCTCTAGGCCATTTGCTTATCACCTTTCTTTCTACGCCCACTTCCATGAGGAAATGGGAGGACAAACATTTCTGTCTGGCTACAGCTCTTTTCCAAAATGCAGAAGCAACTTTACTCCCTCACAATGTTAAAATAAGAGAGAGAGAAAGAAACAGGCAAATTCTGAGAAATCTTACTATGAAGTGTCCAAGGATTCAATCTATCCTGAATCAATAGCAGTTGAAGCTATCTACTTAGGAATGAATGAAATTACTAAAAATTAGTGCCTTAACCCCTAATCCTTACAAAAGAATAGCAGAATTGATGGTACAAAATGCTGCCCAGAGATTTATTGTGATCAACCTCCATACTGGGCTATCATAGATCATATAGAGCAGTGGTTACAATGCAGTATTGCAAGCTAACTCTACCCACTCCCAGGAATTCAATTCTGAACAGCTCAAGGTTGATTCAGCCTTCCATCCTTCCAAGAACAGTAAAAATGAGGACCCAGAGTGTTGGAGGCAATATTCTGACATGTAAAAAGCTCAATGAGTGCTATAAAGCACTATGAATTCATTTAGAAATCCAAGTGTTATTGTTAAAGATTGAACCACTTTGCTCCTTTCAAACCTTATTGCTAATCAATTTGTCAATGAACTGGGTGTGGGACAGGTGGAATGGAGTACTGAGAATTTGTGCACGGATCATGAGAGTCTGGAAACCTTCAAGGTCATGACTGCAGGTGTTTGAGAAGAAGGTGGACAGTTCCCATAACAAAAGGACATCTCATAATTGGACAATTTGATCCTCCAGGGGTGGGGAGAAAGGGAAGCTCTTGTTTAACTAGAAAACTTTTTGATTCTTCAATACCAAAATGTGCATTGAATAAAGTTTTACTTTTGGGAATTCAAAGCTCCCAAGTATGTGTACTTATTTTGGGTGCATTAGTCAGACAGTTGACAGCTACTGTTATTGCTATCCTATTGAAATTCCCAACCCAATCCATATCCACTCCTAAACCCAATTGAAAAGAATCTATATAATCTACTTTGCCCAAAATCTTTTGTAGTTAAAGTTCAACTCTTCTTAACTATGGCAAAGAGGTTGTGGCATTCTCTCCAACTTCCCTTTCTTAAACCAATACATTTTGTTTCATTTTGTCAAATAATATGAGAGTTTGTATCTTAATGGATGTCAATATAATTAATCTTCCCTACATGGAATCCATTGGAACCCATAAAGAAGTAAAGAAAAATGGCATATATATTATTATGGAACCACTTAAAGACTCTATTTACTAATACTACTCATGTCAACTGCATCCCAACACACACATATATACTCACACATACCTACCTACTTTATGCAGCTTTCTTTCAACAAATATTTGCTTGATGATGGTAGTAGGTACCAACAGAAATATTTATTTGTTTCACCATTCATTTTAACGCAGATGATTTCTAAAATCTGATGATTTTAAGTTCAGCCACTTGCCTTTCTAAGCAGGGTTATGTAGATACCTTTAATACAGGCCAAATGATTCAGAGGACATTTCATTTACCTATTGGATGACTGTGATATTGGATAGTGGAAGAACTAGAATAATCATGCAAGCATCATCCAGCCATAGCTATGCCAATTTATCTACATTGATGATATTTCTGCACAGCTATAGGCATTTAAAACCCACTAAAATGGATAATATAGAAGAATAAAAAAATGGGATTCAAATTCACAATCTAAAATTCATTCATTGATTACATTCCTAACATACTGTACATAAATACATAAGTCTTTCTCCTGAAGTTTATGTTGCAGGAGGTTTCTAAATATAAAATGAGCAAATCTCTAGGACAAGCTTATGAGATCTTCACCAACAAATATGAATTGGCCAATTTTTACAACCTTGTGGCTAGATGAACAGTTGGATACATTATAGTTGAATGGTACTTGCAGGTGAATGTGTTTATTTTCTTAGTAGATTGGACACAGTGAACTCCATCCTTTATGGAGCCTTTATGGTAATATTATTATAGATAATCGTGCAGGAGAAAGCACTCAAATGCAGCAATTAATGTCCAATTTGCTTTTTAGCAGCCCAAGGCAGATCTGCTATGGTTGTAATCCAGTATAATAAGTGCTTCAGGAACAAAAAGAAAAGTCCTCTGATAAATGTTTTGCTTTTATAAGGGGCACGTTAGCAATCTTTGCAGTTGCCGTCACAGTATAAAGGAACTGAAATAACAGAAGGATATAGGACCAGGGATAAGCTGGGAAACTGTTTTTAGAAGGATGACATAAGCAAAGCAAGAATTGGATTTAGATTTTCAGTTTCACAATTACCCCTGACTGTTGTGTCATATTATTTGGAAACTTCTTCAGCTTTGCAGCTTTGCAAAATATTCTCCCCAGGTTTTAGAGCCCATGTTTAGGAGGAAAATTGCTGCCTAAGTTGCCAAACCTATTTCCTAAACCTATATTTGAAATACTTTCCCGTGAATTAATTTGTAAATGAATTTAATTTATAATTAAAACCATACATGCTACAAGAGAGTTTTTGCCAGCAATATATTGCCATTTATTTTTAGCAACCTGTAGTCAACCAGGATTTTTTTTTCCCTGGTTCTTTATGGCTTCAAATAGGGAATGATAATTGCAGCCTTCTTATTTCTTTTCTAGAAATAACACTTGCTTTAGAAGTTCTTTAAAATCCAAAGGGATACGGGAAGGGTTTCCTTGGGAAAAATCCATTCTGATCCTTCTTTATTTATTTATAGTTTAGTTTATTTGATGGTCAGGGTATCTGCCACGGCTTTCATTAGACAATAATTTTCCAAAGCCTATCCAGCCTCCTTGGCTTCTTAAACATCTGTAATGACATGAGCTATAATGATGGAACTCTTCCCATTGGAATTTTCCATATATCAAAAACTATTGTACACAGTAAGTTGCAAACTTGTAATTTTCATCATCTAATTTGATAATGGGGAACTTTTCCAATGTTTATCCTGTTCTAGGGCATAGTTTTTGAAATAAATATTTCCCTCTCCGTTAAAACTCTGGAACTTTTTAATTTGGCTGATTGCACTTTATTTTATTTTTTTCATTTTAGACTTAAATAATCCTCTGAGTGCAGTTCAGGTCTAGGTGGCATACAATAGTATGCCACCTAGTATACATTATAAATATAATATTGTAAATATAATTAATTTCAGAAATATGATTTCAAGGATTGCATGTGTATTTTATACACACACTCAAAATCATAGCTATAGGAAAAGAGAATTAGTTTTTAGTTTTCTTTTAGTTTTTTGTTAAATTTATATACCACCCTATCTCCCCGAGGGGACTCAGGGCGGTGCACAGGAAATAATAAAAAGCATAGCAATAAATACAATAAAATATTAGAAATAAGTTAAAAATAAATTAAATTTGGAACCCGTGCTAAAATTGTCGTTACAAACCCAATTTAAAATCACATTTAAAACTATACCAGGCCGGCTGCATGAAATAAGTGCGTTTTTAGTGCCTGATGGAAGAGGCGCAGATCCGTGATAATACGAAGGTCAGGGGGCAGGTCATTCCAGAGGGCGGGAGCTGCCACAAAGAAGGCCCTCCCCTGGGGTTCACCAGTTGGCATTGTCCGGCAGACGGTACCCTGAGGAGGCCCTCCCTGTGGGAACGGACAGGTCGAAGGGAGGTATGTGGTAGGAGGCAGTCCTGCAGGTATCCAGGTCCCAAGCTATGGAGTGCTTCAAAGGTGGTTACTAACACCTTGAAGCACACCCTGAAAGGCACAGGTAGCCAGTGCAGCTCGTGCAGGAGAGGTGTTATATGGGAGTATTTCGAGACTCCCAAGATCTCCCGCGCGGCTGCATTCTGGACTAGCTGGAGCCTCCGAGTGCACCTCAAGGGCCCCGCCCTTTGGAACGACCTACCCCCAGAACTTCGTACCATCTCAGACCTCCGCCTCTTCCGCCAGTGTCTAAAGACACACTTCTTTCATCAAGCCGGCCTAGTGTAACCTCCGCTGTGACTATTTTAGATAGTTTCTATTTTAGGGGATTTTAATTTGGTTTTAGTGCAGGATGGATATTTAATAAGTTTTTTAATTTTATATTTGTTTTTGTATGTATTTTAAATTCCTGTGCGCCGCCCTGGGCCCTCTCTGGAGAAGGGCGGGATATAAATCTAATAAAATAAATAAAATAAGGGAAGCCCCATGTAGAGAGCATTACAGTAGTCCAGGCAAGCAATGACGAGGGCTTGAGTGACTGTGCATAGGGCACCACGATCTAGAAAGGGGCGCAACTGGCGTATCAGGTATACCTGATTAAAAGCTCCCTTGGCCACAGCTGTCAAATGATCATCCAGCGACAGCCTAGAATCCAGGAGTACACCCAAGTTGTGGGCCCTTTCCGCGGGAGCTAATGACTCGCCCCCAATAGCCAGCGATGGAACCAACTGGCTATATCGTGGTGCCGGGAACCACAGCCACTCGGTCTTGGATGGGTTGAGCCGAAGCCTGTTTCTTCCCATCCAGACTCGCATGGCCTCCAAGCACCAGGACATCACCTTGACGGCATCGTTGGGGTGGTCAGGGGTAGAGATGTACAGCTGGGTGTCATCAGCGTACTGGTGGAACTCTACCTCAAAACCATGGATGATCTTGCCCAGTGTCTTCATATAGATGTTGAACAGGAGGGGTGAGAGACAAACCCCTGAGGCACCCCACACGTGAAGGGCCTCGATGTCGACCTCTGCCCCCCTGTCAACACAAATTGCGACCGTCCGGAGAGGTAGGAGGAGAACCACCACAAGACGGTGCCTCCCAACCCCAGCCCCTCCAGCCGGTGCAATAGGATACCATGGTCGATGGTATCGAAAGCCGCTGAGAGATCTAATAGGACCAGGACAAAGGAACAACCTCTGTCCCGAGCCTTCCAGAGATCATCTACCAACGCGACCAATGCCGTCTCCGTGCTGTACCCAGGCCGGAAGCCGGACTGGCGCGGGTCTAGATAGACAGTTTCCTCCAGGTGCCGGCGAAGCTGTCGTGCCACCACACTCTCTACAACCTTCGCAAGAAAACGAAGGTTGGAGACCGGACGATAGTTAGCTAATACAGCTGGGTCCAGGGCTTCTCGAGGAGGGATCTCACCACCGCCTCTTTCAAAACGGTCGGTAAGAACCCCTCACTCAGTGAGGTATTGACAATCTCCTGGAGCCAGCCTCGTGTAACCTCCCGGGAGGCCAGTCCTAGCCAGGAGGGACATAGGTCCAATAAACATGTGGTGGCATTCAAAAATGAGCACTATTACCTTGCAGCCATGGATTGGGATATTCAGGATGCGGAAGCGATATTCGGCTTAAAGGTAAATATAATGCTAGATATTTATTTATTTATTTATTTATTCATCAAATTTATATAGGCACAAATTTATATTTAGATGTTTATATTTGTAGTTTATTTAAGTACATAAGTCCTCATTTGGGCGGCATGTGCCTTAGTGGTTACGACATTGGACTTGTTGGTGGGAAAACCAGCAGCCCAGGTTTGAGACATGAGCATCATGCGACTGGGTGAGCTCCTGTCTTCACCCCAGTTCCTGAAAATCTAGCAGTTTGAAAGCATGCAAATGTGAGTAGATAAATAGGTACCACTTCAGTGGGAAGATAATAGCACTCTGAATTGCAAAAGAATGGACTGGACTGGACTGGGCTGGGCTGGACTGGACTGGACTGGACTGGACTGGACTGGACTGGACTGGACTGGACTGGACTGGACTGGACTGGACTGGACTGGACTGGACTGGACTGGACTGGACTGGACCGGACCGGACCGGAACGGAATTATTTAGTTGCCATGTGTGATTGAACACACAAGGAATTTATCTTAGGTGCATAAGCTCTCAGTGTATATAAAAGCTATAAGTGATAAGTCATGATCATAGTCATCATAAAAATACATTCATCATAAATCATAAGATACAACACTTAGTGATAGCCATAGGAAGCGCTCCATGGCTTGGGTCCTGGTTACTTGAGAGACCGCCTCCTACCACATTCCTCCCTTTGACCTGTCTGCTCTCACAGAGTTGGCCTTCTCAGGGTGCCGTCAGCCGGTCAATGCCGACTAGCGACTCCCAGGGGGAGAGCCTTCTCTGTGGCGGATCCGACACTCTGGAACGACCTCCCCCCCGATATCCGTACCATCACGGACCTACGTCTCTTCCGTCGGATGGTAAAAGCTCATTTCTTTCGTCTTGCCGACCTGACATAGATTAGGGACTTTTAATTCGTTATTTATGTTTTTAACTATTTATTCAATTTTAGCACAGTCTTATTGATTTAATTGTTTTTTAAATTTTGTATATTGTGTGGGGTTTTTTATCTTTCTGTGCACCGCCCTGAGTCCCTTTTGGTGAAAAGGGCGGTATATAAATTGAAAATAAAGTAAAGTAAAGTAAAGGATACTAAATAAGCAATCAACATAAATCATACTAGTAAACTAAATAAAAGAATTTAAATTGTAAAGATACATGCAACAAAGTTATAGTCACAAGCTGAAAAGGATATAGGTAATAGGAAAAATGAAAAGAATAATAGTAATACAGTCTTACTAAATATTTTGACAGTGTTGTGAGAATTAGTTGTTTAGCAGAGTGATAGCATGGGGGGGATTGTTCTTGTGTCTAGTTGTTTTGGTGTGCAATGCCCTATAGCACCACTTTGATGGTAGAAGTTGAAACAATTTATGCCCAGGATGTGACGGATCTGTAGATATTTTCACATCCCTATTTTTGACTCATTTGACCCATGCAGTATCCTCAATGGAAGGTAAGTTAGTAGCAGAGGTGGGTTGCTACAGGTTCAGGCCGGTTCAGCTGAACCGGTAGTGGTATTTTGGCCTGGGTCACAGAATCAGCAGCAATCCAGACTGGCCATGCCCCCAAACTGGTTCCCCTGTGTTTTTTTTAAGTATTTTTTTCATATTCTGCACATGCATAGAACAATTTATAATCAAGTGTGCACCCAAAGCATGCATGTAGTGTACCGGAAGCAACGGTGGCAGCAACCCACCCCTGGTTGGTAGCAGTTGTTTTTTCTGCAGTTCTAATTATCCTCTGAAGTCTGTGTCTGACTTGTTTGGTTGCGGAGCCAAACCAGACAGTTATAGAAGTGCAGATGACAGACTCAATAATTCCTCTGTAGAACTGTATCAGCTGTCATGCTGGCCATATGACTGCAGAAATGTCTTCTGACTATGCTGCTCAATGGCCTTGAAACAGAGATGAGCACTGCCCCCTAGAATCAGCAACAACCAGTAGAGTAAAATCCAAGGGACTCCTTTACCTTTTTTACTTAGTCCTCATTTACTGACCACAATAAGGACACCTCAAATACCACTCTTCAGTTTTTTAGGATGCATTAGCAGAATCTCTAGCAGAATATGATCTTCTGTCACAATTTTTATAGAGAAAAGCAGATACATGAGTAATGCATTTACTAGGCACAATGGGATGTACTGTACTTCCAAATAAGGATACATACCAAGATTACATTTTCTGCTTTCATTTTTCACAGAAGATAAGACTAGATATTTGGAGTGCAACTTTATCTTGTCATTATTTTTGATGCTATCTTCTTGTTTAGTTTTCTCTTGTTAGATTTCATTTCCTACCCTGTTTCTGATAGTGATCTGTCCACTGTTAATATCTGTACATATCCTGCAGATTTCTGGTTGCAGCAATCAGAATACAGTTCATAGCACAGAATACAGTGCAATCCTATTCTATGCAATTGTAAAATTTGACAGTGAATGGATACTGAGACTCAGGTCTGCCTTGAAAAACCTGAGGTCACTTCAAATCTGCATTATGCAGTATGTCACTAGTAAATGCACACTATTTGGTATATGTGATGAGGCCTTTTCCATTTACATATTTCAGATTAAAACCTCTCTGAAATCAAATCCAGAATTTTCAATAACTTTACTTTAGATCAAATAATTTCCATTGGGTTTTCTACTGCTGTAGGCAAAAAGCACACAATAATCCAGGCAGATTTAAGTAGGAGCTGCTGAGTTACCTTCATCAGGATTAAAGTCTTGCCAGTTATAGGCAGCCGGTACCAGCTATCCAGCCAATTAAGATCAAGCTGAGTTTGTTAACCTATAGTTAGCACTTTTTAGGGAAGTATTGTACAGTAGAAGAAGGCACTTTAGGAAGAGTTTGCTTATTAGGCAATCTTTCCAGTCTGTGAGGAGGGGAAAAAGGGAAAAAAGAACAAAAAGTGGACCAGGAGTGGGATAACACACAGTAACTGACCGCAATGGCAAATATATGGCTGAGAGAGAGGAGAGAGACACTGCAAAGTTCATAAATGCAGACACTGGTTGCAAACTTACTTTTTCATTATTATCATAACTTTGAACACTTACTGCCTGAGGCAGTCAATCAGTGAAGTCTATTTGTCTTGTACAAAACATGTTTGCTTATACTGGCTGCTTATAAGCTTAACTGACAGTAGACTCTGTGTTCACATAGCCTTGAGATTATTTGTGTTCTATTGGGAGCCAGAAGAAGCTTCTTGAGAACTTCTTATTAAGGCACACTCCTCTACCTGGTATCCCCTTGTTGCTAGTGAGAGTTGGCAGGCTGTAGTCCAAATTTTCCAAAAGAATGTTTTAGCTTGGAACAAGCTGATCTAGACAATTAACTAAAACATGTCTTTATGCAGCCTAGCATCTGTTATCACAGCATTGAAACACTTTGCTACCAAATGACAAGTGGAATTGATTACAGATTCTCCATACAGTTTATATCCCAAATAAGTAAGATAAAGACAGGTGATCCCCAAGAATAGTCTAACATAGCTTCATATATGACTTAATATCAGAATATTATATTTTGTCATTTGGATTATGTCAGGAAGATTATGGCAGTCTCATTTTTCAGTTTAAAAAACCTAGTTTTTATCCTTTATCTGGGAAAAACACCATCTCCAAATTAAGAACAAATTCATATAGTAAATGAAGCTGAAATCAACCTAGAATGAAAAGGGTACATGATAGTCTAATGGGCTTGTACTAGAAGACCTCCAAGGTCCCTTCCAACTCTGTTATTCCATTGCCATATTTCTTCAAACGCTACTTAACAAATAAAAAGGCTTTGAACACTATGTTGGCAAAACTGAAATGAGATATGAATTGGAAAGATGTTATTCCCTAACTATTTCACAACATATAAAATTATCTAAAGGTTTTTTACTTTCATATATCACTTTTCTTTTTATGTGATTGTCCAGTGAAGAATCAACTCTATTTTGGAAATATTAATGGCATTCTTTTCTCAATCCCTTTGAATAACTATTTCTTTTATATATGTAACAGTTCTGATGAGGTGGATATAAGAGCGCGTACACAATTGCTGGTGTTAAGAAAGGAGAATCTCTTCTGTAATTAAAATCTTAGATAATTACATGATTATTGTGCAGCTACAACAACACTTCTCCAAAATATTTTGCATCAAACCTTAATTTGGTGAAATTAATTATAGTACTTGGTTAACAGTTTCCTACAGATCATGGAAGCAAATCAGCCCATCATCATATAAGCAGAATTGCTTCTGTACAGCTTCAAGAGGTAAAAAAAAAATCTGTTATTCTTCAAATACATTTTCTTACCAGATCTGATCCTTGAGCACCAGGGAACTAAAAGAGGTGATTTGGTTTCAATCTTGAAAAAAAAAAAAGGGGGGGGGGAATGATCCAGGAAACTACAGACCAATCAGCTTGACCTGGGGAAATCCTAGAAAATATAATCAAGAGGCAGATTTGTACCTAGAAACAAGCTAAGCTGTCACTGGAAGCCAATATGGATTTGTTAATAATGTATCATGCCAGACAAATCTGATTGACTTCTTTGACAAAGTGATTAAATTAGTGAATGAGAAAAAATGTTCTGGGCATAGTTTAAAAAGGCATTTAACAAAGCCCATTTCTTGGTAAGATAGAAAAATGTGAAATAGACAGTATAACCACCAGATGGATTTGAAATTTGCTGTCCAACCAGACTCAATATGTACTTCTTAATGTAAATACATCTAAACGGAGGAAAGTATGCAATGTGGTACTTTAAGTTCTGTCTTAGGCCCAGTAGTCTTCAATATTTTCATAAATGAATTACATGAGAGGATACAAAGTGAGCTCAACAAATTATCAGACAATACCAAGCTTGGGACAATAGCCAACATTTTAGAAGACAGACTCAAAATAAAGATGGATCTTGACATTTTTGAACAATGGGCCTTATCCAACAAAATGGTATTGAAAGGTGAGAAAAATAAAGTCTTACACTTAGGAAAGAAAAATCAAATGTAATAGGTGACACCTGACTCACTAGTAGTAACAGTGAGAGGACTTTAGGTGTCCTAGTAGGTGGCCACTTAAGTTTGGGCCAACAATATGCTGTAGCTTTCTAAAAAGCTAAGGAACTTTCAGGGTGTATCAACAGAGGGTTGGAATCAATATCACCTGAAGTGATCATGCAACACTGGAAAGACTACATTTGGGATACTGCATCCAGTTGTGGTCATCATGATATAAAAAGATGCTGAGACTCTAGAAAGAGCACAGAGAATATCAACAAAGATGATAATGAATCTGAAGCCTAAACAGGGTGTATATATATGTCTTCCAATATTTCTCACAGAGAAGAGGGAGTTGATGTATTCTCTAAAGCATCTGAGGGCAGGTGAAGTAATCTGAAGTAATCATTAAAGTAATCATCAAGAAGATCATTAAAGAAAGACCCAACCTAGAACTAAAAAAAAAAAAAATCCTGACAGTGAGAATAATTAATCAGAGAATGGCTTGCCTCCAGAAGTTGTGGCTGCTCTACCACTGGAGATTTTCAAGAAGAGTTTGGATAACCATATGTCCAGAATGATATAAAGTCTTGTATGTATGATGTATATCCAGCCCCCAGATGTATAGTATATATATCCAATGTCCCTTACAATCATGTTAGTCAATCTTCTAACATAATAGAAGACTTTCTTCTTATATAGGATTGCAGCACTATCTGAATTCATCATTAATCATTCTAAAATACATTGGTTTTCATTTTGTCCTCTATTTGATCTTCTTAGCAGAGTTTGCAGCTGAAGCCACCTTAAATTCATAAACCAAGTAGGTGTGAATATAGGGAAGCAGGAATGAGATATGTTACATTAATATTTTGTTTGAATACAATTTGTATACAATCAATTGTATACAATTTGATTTCAAATTTGAATTGAAAATACATCTCTTTCCATCTGGTTCCTATTGTGCCCACTATGACAATATTCTATTTGAGACATCTATGTTTTTAGATTTCTCCTTTTTACTATTACCAGTTCTGTTGCATTCATATGACCTGCTTATAGTGTTCATGTCACATTCAAGGCAATATACTTAATAGCTGCCATTTGCTGCCAAGTTTCTATTTTTATAGCAATTGGGGGTAAACTGCCATATAACTGGCAAATGAAGTTGCAAGACACAGCCCAAGGATATAAGCATTCACATTAACAAAAAACATAGACTTCAAAAGTGATTCTCACATATCTTCCACAGTTTCTAAGGTCTATATTTTTAGAAAAGGCAATGAGCTTAAAGTTGAGAGAAAGTTCTAAAGTGCAGATTCCAAACATTTCCCTAGCTCTTTCTTAAACCTTTTGCTAACTTGTGCTCTTTTTTTTATTAAACAAAACTTTTTATACAACTTTTTATCCTATGTTTTTGCAAGTTTTATTTCTTTTGCACAGATTTTTTATTTATTTCTATGAATGTAAATTCCTCCATTCAGGTCAGCTACATTGATTGTAAATGCAATATTGCAAAGGAGGAATTATTATAAACTAGCTGAATATCCTTACTCAGTTATGAAACTATGTGATAGGGCTTGATAAATTGACACTTACATCTTGAAAATTAATGAGTAGTTATGTTCGGCATCTCCCCTCCCCTTCTCTCCATTAGGCTTGCCCCACAGAAACCTCTCCTATCCTAGCACCCTCTCTCCATTAGGCTCGCCCCACAGAAATGTCTCCTATCCTATCCCCTTTTTTCCCTCAGCCTTACTCCACAGAATCCTCCCCTATCCTATCCCTTTCTCTCTCTCAGGATGGCCCCATTGATTCTCTCCAAACTCCCAGCCCACAGGCCAGATGAGTCATGCACTGTCCATGCCCAAGTGGCAGTTGGAACAGAGATCTTTTCAGGTGTGCAGGGTGGAGTAGAACTCCTTAGCATCAGAGCATGTTAATAATAATATAAGAATTACTAAAGTTTCTAGATGTTTGCTTAGAAAGGATCTTTCAAAAGAAAATCCTTTGAAAAATCCTTTCTAAGCAAACATCTAGAAACCAAGGAGAATATAATAATAATAATAATAATAATAATAATAATAATAATAATAATAATAATAATAATAATAATAATAATAATAATAATAATAATTTTATTTATAGACCGCCTCCTCTCCCCAAAGGGACTCGGAGCGGTGCACAGGGAAATTAAAAATACTAATATAAAATACATAAATAGGTAAAATAAGAATTAAACAAAATTATCCCTGCGCTAAAACCCACTATACTAAAATTACACTACAATCCCCTAAACCCAATTAAAAAACGGAAGACTAACCTAGGCCGGCCAAGCAGAAGAAGTGTGTTTTCAGTTTTTGACGGAAGGAGCGGAGGTCCTTAGTTCTTCTGATTTCAGAGGGAAGGTCGTTCCAGAGGGCTGGGCCCGCCACAGAGAAGGCCCTTCCCCTGGGCGTCGCCTGCTGGCATAGCCTAGTGGATGGCACCCGGAGAAGTCCCTCTCTGTGGGAGCGAATCGGCCGCAGGGATGTATGGGGCAGAATCCGATCCCGCAGATAACTAGGTCCCGTGCCATGGAGCGCTTTAAAGATGATAACTAATACCTTGAAGCGCACCTGAAAGATGACAGGCAGCCAATGCAGCTCGCGCAAGAGCGGTGCTACATGGGTGAACCTTGAGGTTCCCATAATTGCTCGTGCGGCTGCATTCTGGACAAGCTGAAGTCTTCGGGTGCACCTCAAGGGAAGCCCCATGTAGAGAGAATTGCAGTAGTCCAGTCGGGATGTCACGAGGGCATGAGTGACTGTGCAAAGGGCATCCCGATCCAATAGGGGACGCAACTGGTGTACCAGGCGAACCTGGTAAAACGCCCTCCTGGCCACGGCTGTCACTTGATCTTCCATAGACAGCCGGGTATCCAGGAGGACGCCCAAGTTGCATGCCCCATCTACAGGGGTAAGGTGTTCGTCCCCTATGGCCAGTGATGGAGTCAACTGGTTGTACCGGGATGCCGCAAACCACAGCCACTCGGTCTTGGACGGGTTGAGTCTAAGTCTGTTACTTCCCATCCAGGCCCGCACGGCTTCCAGGCACTAGCACATCACCGCTACGGCATCGTTGGGGTGGTTTGGGGTAGATATATACAGCTGCGTATCATCAGCGTACAGGTGGTACTCTACCCCAAAACCACGGATGATCTCGCCCAGTGGCTTCATATATGTGTTGAACAGGAGAGGCGAGAGGACCGACCCCTGAGGCACCCCACACGTGAGGGGTCTCGAGGTCGACCTCTGCTCTCCTGCCAACACAAATTGCGATCGACCGGAGAGGTAGGAGGAGAACCATCGCAGTACGGTGCCAATCACCCCCAACCCCTCCAGCCGATGCAATAGGATACATAGTCGATGGTATCAAAAGCCGCTGAGAGGTCTAATAGGACCAGGATGGAGGAACAATCCCCATCTCTGGCCCTCCAGAGATCATCCACCAACGCGACCAATGCCGTCTCAGTGCTGTGCCCGGGCCGGAAGCCGGACTGGCACGGGTCCAGATAATCAACTTCCTCCAGGTGACGGGGAAACTGTTGTGCCACCACACTCTCTACAACCTTTGCCAAAAAGTGAAGGTTGGAGACCGGACGGTAATTAACCAATAATGCTGGGTCCAGAGAGGGCTTCTTCAGGAGGGGTCTCACAATCGCCTCTTTAAGGGAGGCAGGCAAGAAACCCTCACTAAGAGAAGCGTTGACAACCTCCTGGAGCCAGCCTCGTGTAACCTCCCAGGATGCCAGTACAAGCCAGGAGGGACACGGGTCCAATAAACATGTGGTGGCTCGCAGTCGCCCACGTAACCTGTCCATATCTTCGGAAGTAACAGAGTCAAACTCTTCCCACAAAACTGTCTCAAGATCTGCCTCGGGGCATCCCACTGGGCCACTATCGATGGGGACTAACTCGCTCGGAATCTGAGCGATTTTATCCTGCAGATAAATCCCAAATTCCTCTGCTCTGCCCTGTAATGGGGTTTCCCGCACACTCTGTTGAAGGAGGGAGCAGGTCACCCTAAACAGGGCGGCAGGGTGGTTATCTGCGGATGCGATGAGAGTGGCACAATGATGACATTTGGCCACTCCCAGTGCCACAAGGTAAGTCCGTAAATGGGCTCTCACCTGTGTTCGGTCAGATTCAGACCGAGTGGATCTCCATCTCCTCTCTAGGCATCTCTTCTGGCGCTTCATCACCCTTAGCTCCTCAGTGAATCAAGGAGCCAGGGTGGTTCGTCGCCGCAAGAGAGGCTGCAAGGGCGCGACCCGATCCAAGGCTCGGTCAGTATTCCATGCGGCCACGAGGTCCTCCATCGGGGCGCGGGTCAGGGATACAGGAAGTGGCCTAAGCGCCGTCTGGAACCTGTAAGGGTCCATCAGGCGCCTGGGGCGGAACCAAATAGATGACTCAGGTTCTGCCTCCCCGCGGTGGGGTGTAGCTATTGGAAAGTCGAGCCGGAGAAGTGAGTGGTCTGACCATGACAGGGGTGTGATGACTATATCCCCTATACCCAGATCACTCTTCCATTGGCCAGAGACAAAGATTAGATCCGGCGTATGTCCACCCTCGTGGGTGGGACCCTGAATTACTTGGGTCAGGTGCATGGCCGTCATGGAAGCCATGAACTCCCGAGCTACCTCAGATGATTCGCCCACCGATGGCAGATTAAAGTCCCCCATGACTACTAGTCTGGGGGTCTCAACTGCCATCGTAGCGATCACCTCCAGGAGCTCGGGCAGGGTTGCTGTTACATAGCGGGGAGCCAAGTATACAACCAGCAAGCCCAACTGCCTCCCTAGGCCCCACTTCATGCAGAGGGACTCACAGCCAGTGGTCTGTGGCACAATGGTCTCTCTCGGCTCAAGACCTTCCCTAACAATAACCGCTACCCCTCCACCCCTGCCTAGCGCCCGGGGCTGATGAAAAACGCGGTAACCAGGCGGGCACATTTCAACGAGGGGGAGTCCTCCCTCGTGGCCCAGCCAGTAGTGTGTCTGAGTCAAGAAATATAAAGTTAAGGGAAAACTGCCCTCTCCTATTTTATTAAATATTCTAAGAAACATATTAATTTCCATTCTAAGATATAATTTGAAGTCTGGCATATTGATCTCTTAATGCAGTTTCATTATATCTTATTGCTGATTGCAAGCCCCATGGTATGGAATCTTTGTTGTTCAGATAATGCATTTCTGAAGGAACAAATTTATGGTAACTGCAGAATTTTGATAAGAATATACATGTTTAAAATAATGTAATGGCTTGTAACAGAAGTGTCCATCCTGAGGCTATTCTTGGAAACTGATAGCACATTTCCACAGTCATAAAATGGTGAATGTTATGACAGCATTTCAGCCTTCCTAATTATGGTTAAGGAAGACTTGCTAATATGGAGTTCTTGTAAAAAAAACTTAATCTGTGCTGCAATATTTTCCTATTTTAGATTGCTGGCAAATGAGGGGGGGGGGCTGGAATACAAGAGAGACATTTCTCTTTTGGGAAGAACCTTGAAAGCCCATTCCAAAAATCTGTTGCAATAATAAATTAGGGGCTTAAAAAGTCAATTTTAAAGAATTATTTTAACCATCAATTTCTTTCTTAGTTTGGTCAATTGGATTATTTTTACTTTCTTTGGCACCATAAATAAAGTTGTATTCAACTATATACACAAGTATTGGACATGTATAGATGACTGTGTAAATGTGGTCTATAATTTTATTTATCAGGCAAGGACCTGCAGTTGTAAACATTGGGTCAGTCTTATGAACTAATGAGGACAAACAAGATCTACACCTGAGATTAATGGGAGCAGATGACACAGGTAGTCCTTGGTTAAGCTTCACAGCTGGATTCTGACCAGCAAAATCAATGGAAAAGCTGACAGAAAGTCACAATTGATGTAAATCTGGTGCAGCCATGCGATTTTTCATTTAATAACCATATCATTTAGTGACTGCGTTTCTAGTTCCAATTGCAGTCATAAGGTGAGAAGTACCAGTATTTTAAGTGCTTAGAATATATTTAACTATGACTTCAAGTCCTAAATTCCAATTGTGTGACTTTGAGACCTAAAAAGGTCTCTTTCTATTCCAAGAAAATCTCTTAAAAATTTAACACACAAGTCATTCCCATTACCTGCATTGTTCACTACCAGCAAGGTAGAGGGCTCCAACTTTTAACTGCTGGATTCTTTCAAGTAGTTCTTTTCCATATCATAAGGAAGGCTTATAGTGAGGCTTCCAGAAGAAGAAATTGTATCCGTGGTAAAAGATAAAGATCCAGTGGATAGACTGTCTCTTTGTAATTTTTCTCCAAGCAAGCCCTATACAAATAGTCCATACCAGTGGTGGAATTCAAAATTTTTTATTATGGTTCTGTGGGCATGGCTTGGTGGTCATGGCTTGATGGGCGTGCCAGGGGAAGGATACTATAAAAATCTCCATTCCCACCCCACTCAAGGGAAGGTTACTACAAAATCCCCATTTCCTTCCAGTCAGCTGGAAGGAATCAGGAAGCAGAGGAATAGATAGGGGCAAGGCCAGTCAGAGGTGGCATTTACCGATTCTCCAAAGTACTCATAAATTCTGCTACCAGTTTTCCAGAACTGGTCAGAACCTGCTGAGTACCACCTCTGGTCCATACGTTTGCACCTTGTTGTCAGGCCTGCAGCCATAAATACAACTGATTGTATTTATATGTATTTTATCTTTTTTATCATCCCTGTGCACCACACTGAGTCCCAAATCGGGAAAGAGGGTGGTATACAAATATAATAATAAATCTTTTCTTTTGGATCTTTGGCCTGCCACACTTTCTATTATTCTACTATACATTTTCTATTGTGGGAAAATGGGAGGGGGATTGTACAGAGTTAGATGATATGTAGCCATGACAAAATTATTTCTAGAAAGCCAAGGTCATCCTTTGTCTTTTCCCCTCTGCACCTGACCGGAACTGGATGGGTGGAACTGCCAGCATGGCAGTAGAAGATTGGACCATGTGATGGACTTGTGGGTGTGGGGGTAAGATCTTGAACTTTCAACTGGGTGGGAAAACTGGGAAGCTTTCAGATTTGGGTTTTCCCAGATGTGCCAATATGGCTCTCTTAATAAATTGGAACTTTGAGGAATGCTTTGCCTTGGACTCTGATTTAATTTTGGATGCTATTTGGAACCCTGATACTTGTTAGGAGAACACCAGACAGTATTCTCTGGTGGGTTTAAACCCCTGAGAGACATAGGAATAGTTATCTCATTCTCCCATTCTCTCCCCCTCCTCCCTCCCTCTCACACACATTCACTCACTCTCCACAAGCTATGATTGTCGCTTTCAAAAATACATTTGTTACATTTGGCTTTTCTGATTACTTTTGGATATTTCTTGTTAACAATGTTCAGTTAACAATATTTGACAGTAGTAGGTGAGTTTCTCTTTAATACTTAGTAAATGAAAGTTTTAACTACTAATTTAAGAAATTAATAAGGGAAGGCATAAACTGCAAAAGGATGATAGAAACTTTGATTTAGAAAGTTGCAAATGGACTAGGTGTTCAGATAAATCTGAAATAAGATCTTGAAATTCATTATAAAGAAACCTCCCTATGGGAAATTGCTTTTAACTTGAAAAAATAAAATAAGATTATAAAATTTGATGATTAGGGAGAAGTAAAGAGTATTTTTTAAAGGATACAAAAACATGGAATCAAATGTACAATTACTGAACAGAGCAAACTATTCTAACATTGAACATATTGAAATATATTTTTGAACAATGGATTCAGAAGCTAATATTAATAGTGTCAACAGAGGCATCTGCTTCTGTAGAGAGACTAAAATATGTTCTGAAAATTGAACAAGGTTTATCTGATAAAATGGAGAGAGAGTAAAAAGTGGATTTAGAAATGACTGGTTAAAACAATTACATAGAAAAGAATGTTGCACTGGACATGCAAATCAAATCCACTGATGTTTTAATAATTAAAAATGATATACAAAGAATAAACTAAGAGAGTTGCCCTAATATTTTTCCTATATTAGCTTCTGGCCCAGAATAGAAACTTATTAAAGTTTTAAAGACTCTTGTAAAAGGAAGGAATATAAAATGGATTCATTTGATCAAAGTTGAAATAGATACGCTATTTCTAATAATTCTTAATGACGTTTTTACTGATACTAGCATGGAAATGATGATTCTATACAAATTTGTTTGTAGATGGAATATGGGAAAAAGAGATTGCATTTTAAAAGAAGATGAAAAGTTACTAAATTTGTTTATACTTTGTTATGATAAATATAAAAATCACCATATTTTTCTTATTTTGCTTTTTTTACTCTTTAAATATTTTTGCTATATTTTTTTATTTTTATTATTATTATTAAATTTATACCCCACCCTTCTCCTTGTTAGGACCCAGGGCAGCGCACAGGCATTATATAAAACCATAAATACAATATACATCAATTAAAAATATATTAAATTAATTCACCCGTGCTAAAACCCGTTATTAAAACCATAACCAAATTATAATTTATATTTAAAAGTCAGACGTGGGGGGCTATCCTAGGCCGGCTTGTTGGAATAAGTACGTCTTAAGACGTTGGCGGAAGAGGCGGAGGTCCGAGGTAGTGCGAAGGTCGGGGGGTAGGTCGTTCCAGAGGGACGGGCCCGCCACAGAGAAGGCTCTTCCCCTGGGTGTCGCCAGCCGGCATTGCCCGGCCGACGGCACCCGGAGTAGACCCGCTCTGTGGGAGCGGACCGGACGAAGGGATGTATGGGGCAGGAGGCGGTCTCGTATATAGCTAGGCCCCGAGCCATGGAGCAATTTAAAGATGGTGGTCAACACCTTGAAGCGCACTCGAAAGGCCACAGGCAGCCAGTGCAGCTCGCGCAGGAGAGGTGTTATGTGGGCTTGCCTTGAGGCACCCATAACCACCCGCGCGGCCGCATTCTGCACTAACTGCAGCTTTCGAGTGCACCTCAAGGGGAGCCCCATGTAGAGAGCGTTACAGTAATCCAGCCGAGATGTCACAAGCGCTTGAGTGACTGTGCGAAGGGCCCCCCGGTCTAGTAAGGGGCGCAACTGGCGTATCAGGCGAACCTGATAGAACGCCTCCCTGGCCACGGCCGCCACATGGTCCTCCATGGACAGCCGGGAATCCAGAAGGACGCCCAAGTTGCGCGCCCTCTCCACGGGGGCAAGATGTTCGCCCCCAATGGCCAGTGTTGGATTTATCTGGCTAAACCGGGGTGCCGGAAACCACAGCCACTCGGTCTTGGACGGGTTGAGTTTGAGTTTGTTACTACCCATCCAGATCCGTACGGCCTCCAGACACCGGGACAGCACCTCGACGGCATCGTTGGGGTGGTTTGGGGTGGATATGTACAGCTGAGTATCATCAGCGTACAGATGGTACTCCACCCCAGTATAATATTTAAATATATTATACTATATTTTACTCTCTAATCTTACTTTTTCTTACCTGCTTCTCTTACTTTCTATTCTTTTAACTTTTAACTTGTATTAATTTTTACTATTGTGATTATAATCTTTAATAAAATTACTGTTTTAAAGGAAAGGGTTATAGTTTGCAAACTAATTGGCACTATTCCTTTTTATGACTATAATATTTTCCCAATGGTAAAATGTCCACTTTTATAGGTAGAAGGTAGTGGTCACACTTGCTGTATGGCATACTATTATACTGGCAAGATTTTTTGATGGAGCTATTTAATGTTAGTGTACTTGTATATAAAATTTTAACATTTGCTTTCTTTTTCCTCCAAAGGGAAACCATAGCATATGTTTCTCATTAGCTAAACCAGGAGTAGACAACCTTTTAAGAACAGCTATTTCTGATTCTTTTGAAGCTTATTTCTAATGCCCAAGGTGATTAGAGCGAAGTCACCTGAGTGAATTGGGCTTGGAGCAATTAAAACAATCATATACTTTGCCTTTTTGTTATTTGTTATAAAGCATGAATTGATGGTGATCCTTCCATTATTGGATGATTTTCCACCAAATTTTGATGGGACAATTTGAGGGAGGGGAATAGAGATTTGCTTAAAGAACTTTGGGAGAAGCATGTGGCCTTTGGGCTGTGGGTTTCTCAGCGGTGGATTACATTTCAGATTCTATTTTCTCCTTTCCCTCTAGATAAGTATATCACTGGAGAGAAAAAAAGTGTACCTACACCACCACCCCATCTCAGATTGTATGCTATATTTATGAGAGAGAGAGAGAGAGAGAGAGAGAGAGAGAGAGAGAGAGAGAGAGAGAGAGAGAGAGAGAGAGAGAGAGAGAGAGAGAGAGAGAGAGAGATCCCTATAGTCAAACACATTTGCTTTATCAGGATGCTGTTACAGAAGCAGTAGGCATTTTATGTTTCGTGGAAAGTGATTGAATTTTTAATGTTGCTCAGGTATCAGCTACTTCACTGGGGCCCAAGTGCCATTAAACACATTGTCTGAGGCAGTAAAACAGATGAACTCACACTTTCTGATACAAATCAGCTTCAGTAACTAAATCTGTGAGCTAATTGCTTCGTTTTCTTAAAACAACCATTTGTCAATCACTTACAGCCAAAATTAAATACACTGGTTAAAGATTTTGATGCTACCTGGGGATTGAATGGAATTCTTCCCTTTTGCAGTATCACTAATTAGACACATGCTCCTCTGGTTCACTGTGCTGAGATTAGTTTAATTTTAGGGAAGACATAATGCTGTGCCTTTGATTTAAAAATTGTTAGTACAGATGTTTCAGCAGAGAAAAATATTCGAAAATATCTCCTGACTGTAAGATTCTCTGAATTTGTGCCTGGGAGGACAGCATGGTTTTTATATCTATATGTATCAATATATCTGTATCTATATTTGTAACTATATCTATACTTGCCGTATTTTTCGGAGTATAAGACACGCCATTTTTCCTCTAAAAAGAGGCTGAAAATCTGGGTTCGTCTTATCTATCGAATACAGCATTTTTTTGCCCCCTGAAACCCCGCCCCTTCACCAAAATGGCCGTGCGCATACCCTTATGGAGGCTTCCAGAGAGCTCCTGGGGACTGGGGAGGGCAGAAATGTGCAAAAAAACTTCCCTAGTTTTTTAAGTTTTAAAGGAAATGGGGGAGGTAGATAGAATTATAGTTTGAGATTTGCAAGGTTGCTGTTGTCCTTGCTACGTAAACCAGATTGGAATCACAACCGGATGGGCTAATTTTACATAATTGTAAAGCTGCATTGATAAGAGCGTTCAAGTCTGAAAGTACAATTCTCCCCGTCACAGACACACACACACACACACACACAAACCCTATCTCCCTTTCAGTCTGAGAAACTAGAAAGGGTGCCTTCTGAACTGGTTGCCCTGTTGCAGGCTGTACTACCTCTCACCTGACTGTTCCCTTGGCAGTGTCTCTCTTCCCAGTTTCCCAAGGTTTTGCCACATATCACTATGTCATATGACGGTCCTGGAACAAATTGGAACTTTTAGTGACTCAGTCAGCAAGTTGTTTTCCCCACTTCAAGGCTTTGTTCATAACCCTGTATTTTAGGCCTGGATTCCGGCTGCTGCTACTGCTGGTTTGCTCACAGATGCGTAGCATGTGCACGCTTGATGCACGCTCTGTACGCATGTGCACTACAACAAAAATTGCTCTGCACATGCACAGAAGGCAAAAACAAAATGACAGAGCCTACAACACCATTTAGAGAACCAGTTTGGGGGGCTGGCAGGCCTGGGTCGCTGCCACAGCAACCCAAACTACCAGGTTACTACTGGTTCGGCTGAACTGGTCCAAACCGGTAGTAACCCACCTCTGCTGTATATTGTATTTATCTTGCAATATATGCATATTAAAATATTTGAGAATATGTTAACTTATACAATCAACCACAGAAGATTAGATTGTTTCTGCATTTGGATGGCCTGTTTCACATTTTGTCCTTTGGGATCTGGATTTTTAAAAAATCAGAATTACAAGGGGGAAGGGAGGCAGATTTGGAAATTAGTTCAGCAATTGCCCCACTTATATTTTCAAATGCTTGACCTACTTATTTTTTTCAATCAGTGTAATCATTGATAAGCATTTTTGCTACTCAGTTCTCTCTTTAAAATAACTAATCTTAATTTAATTTCATATAAATTCTCTTTTGTTCCAAACTGAATTATTCTCACTACTTTGAAATTAAGACTTGCTAAGACTAGGAGACGATGCCTCTCTGTTGTGACCTCTGTTTGTTTTGTGGAGTAGCCTCCTATAGAAGTTTTGAGTCTTTCCAGCCCTGCTGACCTTTTGGAAGTTGGTCACAATGGAATACTTCAGAGTGTTCTTAATGTATTAATATAGCATTGTTGCAGTTGCTAATTGTTATCAAGGTACTGTTTTAATTTTACATTAATGATAATGTTGTTATGCTTTTACTATGTGGTTTATATTGCTGTGCTGCTGATGTTTTACTTTTGTAACCCAATAATAGCGCTAAGATTGCTATACCCTAAAGTCTAATAAAAAGTAACTGTATAGCTAGCCATCCAATTAACTGTGCAAAAAGCAAATTCCATACAGAAATGTCCCATTTCATCTTCTAGAACAGTCATTTTTGAGCTACAAACTGGATTTTGGGGATCAAGATGTTTCACTGTCAAAACTGTACCTTTAGTTGTTAAGAAAAGTTTGATGTGGCAAAAATATTTAGAGCAGTGATACATGGAGTCAGAAAAATGTGTGAACTGTGAAGCAAGGCAAAGTTATATCATCAAAGACAAAATGTTAAAACTGAAAGTTGACATTCTTGAAATTAGTGAAGAGTGGTAGAATTGGAACGGTTTACTTCACATTGAAGAGCACCAAATATTTTACTGCTTCTTCATTAAATCTAAAAATTCATCTTTTGAAATAAATGAAGATCCATTAGGTCACTTTGGGGTTCTGTGACACTGAGATATGTGGCTAGGAGAATAATCCCTTTCTTTTCTTTCTTTTTTTGGGGGGAAGGAAGGAAGGAAAAGAGAAATAAATAAATAAATAAATAAATAAATAAATAAATAAATAAATAAATAAATAAAGAAAGAAAGAAAGAAAGAAAGAAAGAAAGAGGGAGGGAGGAAAGAAGGAAGGATTCAGTGACTACTGATCATCATAACTATATGCATCATAGAAGTCAGTTCAGATGATATTATTGCTATAGGGCCTCTTTGAGGTGTTTGCAGAGTTCTAATACATAGATTTTTGCATTTAAACATTTATTATTCCATTTAAGCTGAACATTTCTGAACTGCTGAAATCAGAAATATTTTAATTTTTGCATAAATTCTATGAGAATTTAGCAGAAGATGGACAGTGGATTGGCATTCAAGCTTTTGTGCCATACCAATATTTTAAATGAAGATCTAAGCAGAAATAAGTAGAACCAAAGATGAGATTTGTTTATGCTAAAAGAGGAAAAAGGAAAAATAAAACTTTTATTGAATAAGATATAATCAAACAAACAAACAAGACAGTTAGACCAATTAGTCAGCAAAACAATTTGCCTCCAGAAGTTGTAGTGTAGCAACATTGCACTTTTTTAAAGAAGAGATTGGATAACCATTTGCTTGAAATGGTATAGGTATAGTATATTTCCTATTCAAGTATGGGGGTGAACCATTAGGTTTCCAAGGTCTGTTCCAACTAGTAGATTTCCAAGGTCCCTTCCAACTTTTATTTCATTAAACTAAGCATTTTGATTTTAGAGATTGCCAGACAGATGTTTCTAAGAATCTTCCAAGAATGTATTTATGTCTTAGGAGACATACTGATCTACTCCTAATTTAGTCAACTCTTTTCTAAAGTGGTTTCACATTGGCACAACATTTTTGATCTTATAAGAAAGCAAAGGTACAAACAAAAAATGTTGGATTGATGTAAAAATTAAATTTATTTTAATTAAATAAAAATTAACCTGAGACAATATTTCTAACTATTTTAATCCACCCTTTCAGAGATAGCTGTTTTCATATATTTCTTTAATCTGAGACTTATCCTCCAGAGCCCTGGAGTGAGTTAGTTTTGATGTTGCTTTTAGATGAAATGAACTCAAGGTCAGTTCTCATCTTCTGTCTTTATTTTAATAAGACAAAGTTTTTCTCTTTAATAGAAAGGGAGAGCGGGTATGTGTGTATACCTCTGCATATACAGCATCCCCAAATGTGCCTTAGTCATATGAACATGGAAGTTCAAATGTTTTGGGCTACCCAAAAATGTAGAATTGCCAGTCTGTTCATTGGAATGTTATACAAATGCTCTCTTTATTCACTAGATATGCAGACTGGGTATTAGTTACCATGAAAGATGAAAGAAAACTCTGAAGATATTTCTGTGAAACATACTAATATTCCAAATTTATCCTTGGCTTATTCTATTGTGTGGGAGCATTCTGCCTTTGTTGTTGTTGCTTTAATTACAGTCGCACTGTAGAAATTATTATGCCTGTTCTTTGCATGATGAGAGGGCTAATTTGGTTGTGTGAATAGGTAAAGTGTGAAATTAAAGACAAAAGATAGTTTCAATTACAACCCCCAAACCAAACTGAAACAACAGAGATATATATTCTCTGATTCTAAAAACAATACAATCTCATTTAAAAAAAAATAAGGCTCTTTTATTCTCTCCTTATTTGGAATAAACAACTTCCCCAAAAGGGAGAAATTAATAATCACTTTCGAAAGATGCTGTTATTGCTGAATAAACTTAAAACAATGGGAAAGTATAAATCACCTCTTTTTGCTATAGTGATAAAGCAGTGCATTAATGCATGTGATAGTTCTTCATTCCCTGACAATAGACTAAATAACAAGGAAAGGAACAAAACAACTTAAGAATGTATAAAGTTAGCCAGAATCATTTAAACTGTGTTTTTCTATACAGCTAAGAAGCACATAGACTTTCCTATTGTGAAGGTGCACAAAGTATTCTAAAAGGCTTCATGAAGCATGCTGCTGCGAATTTCCACATTTTTTAATATTTAATACAAGCAACAATAAAGGTGCTTTCACAGCCTTAGAAGATACAATTCAATTTTTTGAGAAGATGTGGTTTGTTTCCACAAGCCTCTTCCCTATGTTTAAATGAGAAATTTATCAGGCATTAAAATCAAATGGGGGAAGATCATGGCACAGCTTAGAATCATATCATTATTACCTATTTTGCCAAGCTTGAACACAATATACTTATTTATTTTATTTTAATCACATTTATATCCCGCCCTTCTCCACGAAGGACCCAGGGCGGCGATACTATATGTTCAGGTTCTTTTTGTTAGCAGTGGTGAAATTCAAAAAAAATTTTATTACTGGTTCTGTGGGTGTGGCTTGGTGGGCATAGCAGGGGAAGGATACTGCAAAATCTCCATTCCCACCCTACTCTCGGGCCAGCCAGAGGTAGAATTTGCTGGTTCTCTGAACAACCAAAATTTCCGCCACCGGTTGTACTTAAATTGCTAAAGGTTCTCCAGAACCTGTCAGAATGAGATTGTAGGTAAGTGTGATGACTCCCTCTAGCTCCAGTTAGGACAACAAGAAAGAGATGGCTCTGAGGATATTGGAGACAGTCTATGGGGAGCACCACAGGATATGGATGGATAGTTGAGACAGATAGTTGAGATAGTTGTGCCAGGAATGTCAGGGAAATCAGAGAGAATGGCTGGATGAACAGCTGGCTGTGCAGGCTGGAGAAAAGGCTTCGCTGCAGCTGGTCAACACAGAAGAGAATGATTTTCTGTACCCCTCTGATTTCAGGTTGCACAGAGCTGAGCAGAGAGAGGTGCAACAGAGGTCAGCGAGGCTACTCATGAAGAAGCAACCCTGCCCCTCCTAATAAGGTGCCTTGGTTGGCACCTATTTATCTCAGTTCTTGGAAACTGGTAGTTGTCAGAGACAACAATTCATAATCCATCCATCCATGAATGTTTGTGACTTGTTGCCTTGACCTCATTGAGACTGTATTGCCATTATTGTACCTTGCATTGTACTATTGAAGCCAAGTTGTCTTCCTATGCCTGCAGTCTACAGAGTTGTGGTTGCTTTTGTTGGGCCCTGCCATTGGCACTTGGTGTCATCCTGCTTGGAGTTTATTAGTTCACCTTGCTGTCATCTTGCCTGAAACTCATTGATTCACCTTGCTATGTCCTGCTGGGAGTTCTGGGTTTACTTTGAGGGCATTGTTCCTGTGCCTTAGGTGCAAAAGAGACTACGGTTTGTCTTGCTACCATTGCTTTTGCTGTGCCTGGTTAGTGTTTTTGGAGAGGTAGTTTGGAACTGAACCTTAAGGAATACACACACAGAGTAGGACCTGGGTAAGGACTATGGGGTTGCTTGTGTGGAATAAAGCAGTACCCAAGTCAAACAGTAATGGTTAGTTTATTTACTTACCTGTCTATCTTTCTATGTAATAAGGCCACCAAACATAAATGTCATAGTGGTAAACTAATTAATTCTGGGGTTAATATTACTATAAGCAAATGTCTGACAATGCTTTATACTGCTTAACTTTAAAGTCATTTCTTATTGTAATGGTCTTCACCTGGTTATAATCTGTAATCTGAGAATAACATTTCAGGAATTGTAACTGAGGAATTTTTGGCCATTAATCAATAGAGAGAAGAGCCAGTATGAGAAATAACATGAATAGGGAAGAAGTTGAATCAGTCCACATTTGCCTTTTTGTAATCCGTGTGATCTACTTAATGGAATAGACTGGTACAAACACCTGGCAGTATGTGAAAATAATTGTGAGGGTAAAGGTCCAGATTCACTTTTCAGAATGAGATGGTACCATATAAATCTAATCTATATAAATAAAAATGTAAAATAGTTTGTACGAATCCACTAATCTCAAAAACTACTGGGCCGATTTAAATGAAACTTTCAGACAATGTAGCCAAGGACTTCCGATAATAGAATAGCTAATCATTTTGTGCCTAGCACACATGTGTTGTGTACAAATTACACACATGTACTCACTGAAATGTGATTTAACATCCCTGTAGCCACGCCCATCAAACTGCTTTTCAACTGTGAGTGTTGGAAAAGGCCTCATACGGCAGCCTCTTGGGGCCAAAAAGGCACAGAGGATAGCAAACTCCCAGGTGGCCCATAGAGGGGGGGGGGGGAGAAATTCTGCTCAGGACTGTTCTCTGAGGTAAAAAAAAAACGGACGCAGGCAGCTACTTTAAACTGTTTAATAAGGACTGAACCAAACTGTAACAAAGAATCACCCATCTGACAGCAAATACAGTTTAATAAAAGAGGGACTAGGGAAGACATGATAGCAGCCTTCCAATATCTCAGAGGGTGCCCCAAAGAAGAGGGAGTCAAGCTATTCACCAAGGCACCTGAGGGCAGAACAAGAAGCAATGGGTGGAAACTAATCAAGGAGAGAAGCAACCTAGAACTGAGGGCAAATTTCATGGCAGTGAGAACTATTAACCAGTGGAACATCTTGCCACCAGAAGTTATGGATGCCCCAACACTGGATGTGTTTTTAAGAAGAGACTGGAAAACCATTTGTCTTAAACAGCATAGGGTCTCCTGCTTGAGCAGCGGGGTTGGACTAGATGACCTCCAAGGTCCCTTCCAACTCTGCTATTGTATTATTGTATTACAGTAGATAGGGGAATAGAGAGACAGGGAGAAATACAGTTTAATAAAAGAGGGACTAGGGAAGACATGATAGCAGCCTTCCAATATCTCAGGGGTTGCCCCAAAGAAGAGGGAGTCAAGCTATTCACCAAGGCACCTGAGGGTAGAACAAGAAGCAATGGGTGGAAACTAATCAAGGAGAGAAGCAACCTAGAACTGAGGGCAAATTTCCTGGCAGTGAGAACTATTAACCAGTGGAACATCTTGCCACCAGAAGTTATGGATGCCCCAACACAGAAGAGAGAAGAGACTGGAAAACCATTTGTCTGAAACGGCATAGGGTCTCCTGCTTGAGCAGCGGGGTTGGACTAGATGACCTCCAAGGTCCCTTCCAACTCTGCTATTGCATTATTGTATTACAGTAGGTAGGTAGATAGGGGAATAGAGAGACAGGGAGAAATACAGTTTAATAAAAGAGGGACTAGGGGAGACCGGATAGCAGCCTTCCAATATCTCAGGGGTTGCCACAAAGAAGAGGGAGTCAAGCTATTCTCCAAGGCACCTGAGGGCAGGACAAGAAGCAATGGGTGGAAACTAATCAAGGAGAGAAGCAACTTAGAACTGAGGAGAAATTTCCTGACAGTTAGAACAATTAATCAGTGAAACAGCTTGCCTCCAGAAGTTGTGAATGCCCCAACACTGGAAGTCTTCAAGAAGATGTTGGATAGCCATTAGTCTGAAATGGTATAGGGCAGTGATGGCTAACCTTTTTTGGCTCACGTGCCAATAGCAGGAGGAGTGCAGGGGCGATGTGCACAGGTGTGTCACATCCATAATGCTATGTGCATGACCCCCTGCATTTGTCATGCTTTTTACGTCATCCCCAGGCTCCAGAGGGTTTATAGGAGCCTGGGGAGGGTGAAAACAGCCTTCCCCCACCTCCAGAGGACAAAAAATGGCCTCAAAAGAAGGCCTAAATCAGCTGGCCAGGGCACACATACAAACTGAAGCTGACAGGGCAATGCCTCGAGTGGCCTAAGAAATGGTTCCGTGTGCCACATGTGGCACCCGTGCCATAGGTTCGCCATCATAGGTATAGGGCTTCTTGCCTAGCAGGGAGTTGGACTAGATGACCCCCAAGGGATAGATAGAGAGGCAGAAATAAGGTAGGTATGTAGGTAGGTAGGTGGATAGATGGATAGATAGATAGATAGATAGATACAAAGAAAGAAAGAAAGAAAGAAAGAAAGAAAGAAAGAAAGAAAGAAAGAAAGAAAGAAAGAAAGAAAGAAAGAAAGAAAGAAAGAGACAGTAGGTAGGTAGGTAGGTAGGTAGGTAGGTAGGTAGGTAGGTAGGTAGGTAGGTAGGTAGAGGGAGAAAGGAAGAAATATAGTAGGTAGATAGGTAGGCAGGTACATAGGTAGGGGGATGGATAGATAGATAGGGAGAAATACAGTAGATAGGTAGGTAGGTGGATAGGGGCATAGATAGAGAGGGAGAAATACAGTAGGTAGGTAGGTGGAGGGAGAAAGCAAGAAATACAATAGGTAGGTAAGTAGAGGGATAGACAGAGAGGGAGAAATACGGTAGGTAGGTAGGTGTATAGATAGCGAGAAATACGGTAGGTAGGTAGGTAGAGGGATAGAGGGGGGGAAATACAGTAGGTAGGTAGGTAGATAGAGGGGAAAAGAAAGAAATACAGTAGATAGGTAGGTAGAGGTATAGAGAGAGGGAGAAATACAGTAGGTAGGTAGGTAGAGGGATAGAGGGGGGAAATACTGTAGGTAGGTAGGTAGAAGGATAGAGGGGGGGAAATACAGTAGGTAGGTAGGTAGATAGAGGGAAAAAGAGAAATACAGTAGGTAGGTAGGTAGAGGGATAGATAGAGAGGGAGAAATATAGTAGGTAGGTATGTAGGTAGGTAGGTAGAGGGATAGAGAGGGGGAAATACAATAGGTATGTAGGTAGGTAGAGGGAGAAAGAAAGAAATACAGTAGGTAGGTAGGTAGGTAGAGGGATAGATAGATAGATAGATAGATAGATAGATAGATAGATAGATAGATAGATAGATAGATAGATAGATAGATAGATAGATAGATAGATAGATGATAGATAGATAGATAGATAGATAGATAGATAGATAGATAGATAGATAGATAGATAGATAGAGAGAGAGAAATACAGTAGGTAGGTAGGTTGGGGCTTATATGGTGGTTGGGTGTATGTGTGCAGGTGTAGATCTACACACAGATTGGTTGGCCATTTAACCAGACTGGGCCACAGCAACGCGTGGCCGGGTATAGCTAGTAAATAAATAAAATTAGACATATAAGAAGTTATGTTTATTTTGATGCTTATCTCAAGGCTATTATTGCCCCCCCCCCCTTCAATCTTTCTACAGTGTGTTTCAACGTTTCTATTTTCTGACAGCATGATATTGTTTCTGTGCTTGCTTTTTATTTCAAGCTTTCGATAAAATAGATCAGAACTTTACCTTTTGTGATGGTAGAAGTCAGCAAACTGAATCTTATGTTGTTTCAATGAAATTATGCTATTATTATTTTAATTGGCTCATTTTGAGGTAGGCTTTCTAATCACATCTACTACTTTTAATATGACAAAGACAACATCAGTATGAAAGTTGAGGGGAAAACATACTTACAGTACATGAAACTGAAAAGGATCTGAAGAATGAAACTCTAGTTCCCATTTTGCACCTCTTTTGAATAGGATTTTCTATTTAAAACCAGTAGGATTCAATTAAAGCATAGAGAACTTAGAAGTACTCATAAGCTTGGTCAATCAAATTAACCCTGATATTTGGTGATTACAAGAACAGGTACGGGCTGTTTTCTTGGCAACATTTTCACAAATGGCACTCATAAAATCAAAGGGCTGGAAGAGACCTTGAATGTCTTCTGGTCCAACATCCTGTCTATAGGAGAAGGCTTTATATCATCCCAGACAAATGGTTGTCAAATCTTTTCTTGAAAACCTTCAACAATGTTACACCCACAACTCAGAGAAGCAAGCTGTTCCATTGGTTAATTGAGCTCACTGTTAGGAAACTTTCCTTGGTTCTAGATTGACTCTCTTTAACAATCTTTGCTTCTTGTCTACCCTCAGGAGCTTTGGAGAATAAATTGACCTTCACCTCTCTGTGTGACAGCGCCTCATGTACTGGAAAACAGCTATCATGTCACTCTTAATTCTTCTCTTCATTAGGTTAGACATACCTAGTTTCCTTAACTGTTCCTCATAGAATTTATTCTGCAGACTTCTTATTATCATAGCTGCTCTTCTCTGCAGACCTTAGCTCTCTAGAGCTAAGAGAGAGTGACTGGCCTAAAGCCACACAGTTGAATTCATGCTTAAGGCGGAACTAGAATTACTGTTCACATTTAAACACAAACTCTCCCTTTCACTTTTTTTATAGTACTAAGTGTTTTAGGAGCATCCATGTGTAACGGAGTGTTTCTGTGCCCATCCAAGGATATTTTTTTAAAAAAAACAGGAAAAAGAAGTTTAAAAAATGTATCTTAGCAAAGCCTCAAATAGATTGAAAGCTAAGAACATGTAGACTAGTGGTAGTCAACCTGGTCCCTATTGCCCACTAGCGGGCATTCCAGCTTTCATGGTGGGCGGTAGGGGCTTTGTCCAATACTAAAGCACTTTCCTTTTTTTAAATTTAATTTATTTTCCTACTTTATAAATCACCATTACTGTGGAACCGGTGGGCAGTTAGAAAATTTTACTACTAACAGAGATACAAAAGTGGGTGGTAGGTATAAAAAGGTTGACTACCCCTGATGTAGACAATTAGAATCTTCAATTGATACTGGCCTTGCAGTTAAATTTTAGCTAATTCTGATGGCCGAAACAGCCTGTTAACAGTAAAACAAGGATTCAACTTCATTCGTAATTATTAAACAGCATTTTGTTCAATATAATCAGTAAGTTCATGAAAGTTTTACTAGGAATGTTTTCATTTTACATAAGCAATTGGCTATAATGACTCAGCTTTACTTTAATAATTAACTCTAAGTGGCTTCTTTTCCACTCAACCTTTAGAGGAGAGCCATTAAATAGGGGGGGGGGGAACCTTTACAGTACAACCAATTTATCTTCTGATACACTTCAAAATCCTACTGAAATGAGGTGTGAATTTGGGAGATCCAGTGCTAGATAGAATTTAGAATGGCATAGTTGGAAAGAACCAATGACTATTTAGCCCAGCCTGCTCTTGGTGAAAATAATTCCTCTGAGGAATTTGTCCTATAAGAAATCTGATCAGTTGAGAATCTATTGCAGCCAATATGTTTTATTGCTAAATACTTTTAGTCCTTTTCTCATTTATTATTTGTTCAAAGTAGAACAAAACCTTTTTATAGTTTCATTTTTGCATTATTTATATTCTTTTTCCAATGAGGCATGTTAAAATAGCATTGTTTGGTTAATTCCAGGCATGATAATGTTGATCCATGTGTAGCTTGTGGTGTATGAAAATTTGTTTTAAAATTAAAACTTAAAAATATTTCTACTTTTTCATTTTACATCTTAAGCAATATAAAATAAAATTTCAAACATGTTAAGAGCTGTGTTTTTATAGAGCCTATCTTGAATTACAATTTTAAGACTAAGATACCACTAAAGACATGTTTTTTTGTATCTTGTGGTTATCCCGTAACTCATCCCCTAGCTATGCACAAATCATTAACATTTCAATTCTGGTGTCAGTAAAAAGTTCCTTAAAGGGTTCCCAATTTTTTATAGAAAAATTTCTTATTTTAACCTTGGTCAGACAAACCAACTTTGTACTCCTTCCTTTCACTTCTGTCTATCTTGATCTTTAATTCATTCAGAAGTTCTTACAAGCTTTTATTCTTTTCAGTTTTTATTTTTCCCATCTCAAAAGGCTTCTTCAAGTTTTTAACAAAAATATTTGATAAACCTAGTAAGGAATAATTATCCAGGCCATTCCTTTAACTTATCATTTGTAATTTGTACTTTACTGTCATCTCTTTTATAATGTACATTTTTTTAAAAATTCATTATTTTAAAAAAAACTTTCTTTTTATTCTTTCTACAATCAAATCAAATGAAGTTTGTTTTAGCTCTTTATCTTGTAACTCTTTCTAGGTATTATTTTTTTCACATCTGTCATTGTTTATTTGACAATGTACATAATCCAATCATAAAACCAGACATCATTGATGACGGTACGGATCCTATTTTCTGCCCCTATTTTTCAAATATCTCCTGGAACATTTCAGATGTCGTACCATTTTCTATCATTCTGTCCAATGCTGACCGATGAGAAACCCCTCTCCCTGTTTCTTTTACTTTTATGATTTGAATCTTTAGTCCATTGTCCAATTTCTTAAATCATAAAGTCTGAAACATCTGTTACAACTTAAAGTAGACTAACAATTTGGTCCACATAAAGGTACTGTTTATACAATTATTTCCAAGACTGTCAGTTACGACTCAGTATACATAGAATTTAGGACATGCCAAAATTCTTATTTATATTTTTTTTAAAGAAAAATGCATTGATGAGTATTGTTAAGAAAAATCCACAGTTCTATTACACTTAAATAGGTTGAATCTAATATTCTCATATTTTTAGTAAAGAACCCAAACTGCTTGTGAAAATCTGAAAAGGTGCTTGAAATATATTTTAAGTATTATGACCATGGAGCATCAAGATGTTTCCCTAAAGTCATAGTTAATCAATATAAATTAATCTGCCCTAATGTTCTTTGGGCCTAATTAATCATTTGTTTCAGAGAAGAAAATATCAGGTATTGATCCATGGAAGTTCATATGTTACTTTCATGTGCACTGATAATTTTATCTACTGTTAGAATGGTGGACTTCTGCATATAATGAGGGGAAAGTGAAATTGTCAAAATGGCTTAGCCTTTTCATTTCAACACTATACAAGTTTGCAAGAAAATAAGTGCAGCTAAATCAATAGGTAATTGGAAATTTGATGTTAGAAATTTATCATGGAAATAATATATGAACTCTCCATTCTGTTATTGTCCAATAAAATGAATGTAATTAAAGTTTTGCTTCTAAAAACACATTCTGCAATTTCCCTGAAGTTAATTTCTTAATTGTACATTTGTTTTCTGTTTTTTGATGCTGTTTTTAATTGCTGTGAGCCACCCAGAGTCACTTAGGTGAGATGGGTGGATACACAGATTGAATAAGTAGCATAAAATAGCATAAATTAAAATAAAATACCATTCATGCTTTCTCTTCACACTAAATTCAGTGGAACTTTAACTCAGATAAAAAGAACCTAAGATTTTAATTGTACTCTGCAGAATTATTTTTGATTCACAATCTTTCAGTTTCTCCTGTGAGTAAAGAGATTGAAGCATGAAAGTTTAAAATTATTGTATTATAAATGCAGTCCTGGTTTCTTTGTGTACTTTGTTCTAGCTGATTTGATGTGTACTCAGTCTCTCCATTGCTAACTCATCTATGAGATTAAACTCTTACACTCAAGAGAATGATAACAGTGAGATATAGAACATTACCTGGAGAGAATTAGTTCCTTATGTTAGATGAGTTTTAATCATCACTCTTCGGAGGTTTCTCCAGGGTTTACTCTAAGCTTGTACCCAAAGAATTATAGGAGTAGGTTCTGACACAAAACAAATATATATTTGATTACAGTGTATTTTAAAAGCTTCCAGATTATCTAAATTACACAAATGTATCCCAGAAATCTTTATCTGCCAATCATGCTTTGGTGAATGAAGAGGCTTATATACTGAATATCTGTACATCTCAAAAAGAGAGTGCATCCTCTGAAGTGGTATGTCAACAATTTAAGTTGTGGAAATAATTGTTATGGCTTCCCATATTCATTTACTTTTTTTCTCTTCACAAGCCCTGTGAAGGACTTTCTTTAGCACTTAAAACCTATGTTATGATAAAATGTATTCATTTACTAATTCTGCTTGCACCTGTCCCAAGTTTCTTTCCTTTATACATGGCAAGGAAAAAAATTAGATGACTGATCATAAGAAAGCATCACAAATTTGATAAAAGAAAGCATGGCCAATAGCAAACTATTAAACCCTTGGTAGAAATATGTGCAATATCAGCCAATCCTAAAATATTTTTTTCTGGTATCTCCAAATATCAGCATTGACTCAGACAAAATAAATAAACTAGAAATGAGCTGTCTAAATTAGACCTAAGATGGGCAATGCATTGCTTGAGGAAAATCTATTGCTTTAATAAAATTTGACAAAAAAAATAACCAGAAATGTGTCATTTTTTGTTTATATGCATTTTGGCAAGTACTCAGGCCAAACTTCAAGAGTTATTGCCAGTGCCATCATAACACTACCAAAACTGGGAGAATATAAGTGTCAGCACTTTCTTGTGATGGGAGGGAAGAGACAATGTGGGAAAGAATTGTAGGAGATTACGGGTCAAAGTCGGTTCACTATTTAATTATTTATTTATTTATTTGTTTATCAACATAAATACTTCAAGTTGGTAAAAATCAGTAGATTTGCTGCTAAATTTCAGTCACATGATCCAAAATTACTTTCAAGTTACATAATGAACATTTGGCAACTGAAATACACACCATTAATGAAATATGTATAACTCACTACTGATCTAGGATCTATTTATTAAAGTAAATAAGATGTACCATATTTTTCAGAGTATAATATGCATCGGACTATAAGACGCACCAAGGTTTTGAAGAGGCAAATTTTAAAAAATGTAGGAGGGAGATAGAGGGATAGAGAGGGAGAGCAAGAGACAGAAATACATTAGATAGGTAGGGAGAGAAAGAGATTCGTTACGTAGGTAGTTAAGTAGATAAAGAGAGGGGGGGAGAGATACAGTAGATAGGTAGTGAGAGAGAGAGAATAGGTAGGTTGGTAGGTAGAGGGATAGAGAATGAGAAATAGAGAGAGAGAGAGAAGTACAGTAGATAGGTAGGGAGAGAGTAGGTAGGTAGATAGATAGAGGGGAAGAGAGAGTGAGAAATACAATAGGGAGGGAGGGAGAGAGAGAGAGAGTAGGTAGGTGTTTCCAGGTGTATTTATCCATGTGCTGGAGAAGGAAATTGCTGACAATCTCCAGCACCTAAGACTTTGTTTCTGGTGGCACAGCACTTGATCAATGTAATTCTCACCAATCAGTTAAACAGCTTTCCGAAAGGGGGGGGAAAAGTTTTTGCACTCTGCAAGCCTCCCAAAAATGACCCATTTTTCACAAAAATGGGCCCGTTTTTTGTCAAAAAAATTGTATGCATAGCCTTATGGAGGCTTATAGAATGCTCATGGGAGCTGAGGGAGAGAAAAATTGAAAAAAGGCCTTTCTTTGTTCATTTCTGCCCTCCCCAGCTCCCAGGAGCTCTCTGAAAGCCTCCATAAGGCTATGCACATCCATTTTGGTGAAAGGGCTGGAGCTTCGGGAGACAAAAAAATGCTGTATTCGATATATAAGACGCACCCAGATTTCAGCCTCTTTTTTGAGGAAAAAGGTATGTCTTATACAAATAGGATACTTGTGTGAAAGTGTACATGCCTTTTAATGAAATGAAGAGACTGATGTTAACATTCAGCTCTATAGAAGTAAAGGCTATCAAAGTAACACACATACGTGTGTGTGTGTGTGTGTGTGTGTGAATATTTGGTGTTATGAAGTGAAAAGTCGGAGAATTCAAAAAATATAATAATTTTAAAAAACCCACAACTTCCATAAATGGTGGGAAAGCTACTGTTGGCGACTTTCAATTTTGTTTGCACCAAACATGCTTCCAGTCAATCCATATGTTCAAAATAGAACAATCACACAACCATAAACCCCACCCACAGTTCAACTAAGAACAAAATTGGCCTTATTTTTATTTATGTGAGAAAAATATCCCAGATATTTTCTGCATATCAAAAAAATGATCACGGAGACTTATGGCAAAAGGAAACAGCAGTTTAATAACATTAGCTAATGGATTCTCCCAGACATGAGAGAGAATGAATCCAGGTACAAAGTTCCACCTTAAATACATGAGCTGATGTATCATAGGCGTCATAACATAGCATTGTTGGAAAATTACCGTCTGGTCTCCAACCTTCACTTTCTTGCGAAGATTGTAGAGAGTGTGGTGGCTCAACATTTTCCTCGACACCTGGAGGAAGTTGATTATCTAGACCCATCCCAGTCCGGCTTCCGGCCCGGTCACAGCACCGAGACGGCATTGGTCGCATTGGTGGATGATCTCTGGAGGGCACGGGATAGAGGTTGCTCCTCTATCCTAGTCCTATTAGACCTCTCAGCGGCTTTCGATACCATCGACCATGGTATCTTATTGCACCGACTGGGGGGGTTGGGGGTGAGAAGCACCGTTTTGCGGTGGTTCTCGTCCTACCTCTCTGGTCAGTCGCAATGGGCGTTGGCAGTAGGGCAGAGGTTGGCCCTGAGGCCCCTCATATGTGGGGTTCCTCAGGGGTCAGTCCTCTTGCCACTTCTGTTCAACACCTATATGAAGCCCCTGGGTGAGATCATCCGTGGTTTTGGGGTGGAATACCATCTGTACGCTGATGATACTCAGTTGTACATATCCACCCCAAACCACCCCGACGATGCCGTCGAGGTGCTGTCCTGGTGTCTGGAGGCTGTACGAGTTTGGATGGGGAGTAACAAACTCAAGCTCAACCCATCCAAGACTGAGTGGCTGTGGTTTCCGGCACCCCAGTTCAGCCAGGTAAGTCCAACATTGGCCATTGGGGGTGAACAACTGGCCCCCGTGGAGAGGGCACGCAACTTGGGTGTCCTCCTGGATTCCCAGCTGTCCATGGAGGACAATGTGACGGCCGTGGCCAGGGGGCGTTCTATCAGGTACGCTTGATATGCCAGTTGTGCCCCTTACTGGACCGGGTGGCCCTTCGCACAGTCACTCAAGCACTCGTGACATCCCGGCTGGACTACTGTAATACTCTCTACATGGGGCTCCCCTTGAGGTGCACTCGAAGGTTACAGGCTATCAGGCTATTCCTGGTCATTCTGACACTACGATTCCATGCCAAGTTGTCATTTTCCAGAAAAGCTTATGTGAGCAATCTACGCATATGTAGGCCCAAAATGGAGCCTACCTAAAACCAAAGAATTTGCCCAAAGAATCCAAAATTCTTATTCTCTCAATTTATTATATTAAATTAAAAAGTGACAGTAATGGGATTAAAGACATACAAAAGTAAAAGAGGAAAAGTTAAACCATTAAATTATATGTATCTATCAAATGTAATAAAATTTTCACAACTGCAGAAAAATAAAAATGAGTATTTAAATGCCAAGGAGTGTAATTTTTGGCTATTCCAGCTTTAACCCTTTTATGTACAAAATAGAAATGGAAAATAGGCTACTAGATGATTCCTCCTGTAGCATGTATGTAAATTATGCACCAAATGCAGATTGTAGAATAATTATGGCTTTCTCATCTGAAATAACGTTCCTTCTATTAAAACGCACTGCTTGAAGTTTTCTTTCCTCCTCTTTAGAATCCTAGAGAGCTACGAATTATACAGGTGGAAATGGGTGCACATTCCAGAATAGGAAAGGAAAATTAAAAATAGTTGCTAACCAAGCAACCTAGAATGATGTTTTGTGAGTTTTCTTAGGATGGGAAAGACTTTCCTAGTTCTCATAATGATTTCTCACGTTTCCCTGTTTTATCACTTCTAAATATAAATAGAAAAGGAAGAGAGAAACATTACAGGTTTTCTGTACCAAGTTCTTTTTCCCATTCTCAGCTTCTGTTTGTTAAATTTAATTAAAAAGGGACCTTTTTTTAGAGTTTGTGCAAGCAAATGCAGAATAAAGCATCCTGAATCATTTCTGTAGAGCTTTTTGGCACGGTACAATTTTCAAATAGATAAGCAATCTGTAGAGTGTTTAAAGTTTAAAAAAAATGTAATGAAGCTGACAACTTGGACAGCAAACCGAAGGTAAATGCAATTTAAAACAGCAGATTTAATATCCTGGTTTTGGAGAGGGGGGAATGAGGTTTTAGATTAGAAATGCTTGGCATATCATTAATTAAACTGAAAAGTGCATTCCTGTAGTACTCTAATACCTTATAGAAAACCCACTGAATTTATGTGAGTATAAAAATTGGTAAATGTCTGTAGCAATGGTTTCTAGCTCATTATTGCTTAGAACTCCTGAAAGTTCTTGTTTAGTTGGTTGGAAAGCTTGGTTTCTGTTCAAAAGAACCAAATCAATGCTCCTGTGCTTGTCTATAATATATAATATTCTTATAGCTAAGGGACAACACTGTTTTATATAGTCAAGGTTCATGTCTGATTATAGTTGTTGGCTTTTTATTATTATTTTTTACTTCAATGGCCAAGGGGGAAAGATGATTTTATGGTATCATGCAAGTAGGCAATGCTGAGATGTGTGTGTGTGTTACAGTACATGCTTATATTCTTTTTTTCTCTTATTTTCTATACGAACTGAGTATCAAATTGCACTGGTGATGTTTGGCAGTTTCCCCCTTGACTTTTGGCAGTGCTACCTTCTAGGATTCCAGGAGCTAGACAAAAAATATTGTAGGAGTGCATGCATATTTCTAATGATCTAGCTGAGCTTTGGTATCCATCAATAAGTATAATATAAACTACTGCTGGAGGTATTGGAAGTCGTTATTTTCATACAAAAGTGGTCAAGGATCCATAGGATCCAAAATTATGGTGTTTTATTTTTTATTCTTTGGTTATTCAAAGAAATGGCACATGAGTTTCTCCAAATGAAAGGGTTTGGGTGTTGGTGACATCTTCTCTTCCAAATCAATATGAATTTTAATACAACCATTAATCCATATATTGTGTAATAAGGGATATGCCACACAATATATCTTCACTTGTGATAAGAGATAGGCTAACCAAGCAAGCTCACTTCCAGCTAAACCCTGATCTCCCTGATTCATGAAGACAAATGCCATAATAGCAAGGTGCGGATGTCAAAAGTCATTGAGGCTACAGATAGATAGATTAGGTATTACCATGTGTGCATGTTACCCTTGTTCTTGGGTAATAGAATTGTGGACACACAACCTTGAATTCTGAAATTGTTATTTGTCATATAATGAACTGCAGCATTATGCCTTGGAGATCACAATGTGCAGGGGAATGCAAAGAATTGCAGGAAATAATGCTTTGATTCATTAAGTGATGCTTCCCCACCTCTTTTAATTAGCCAGGATTACATCTTAGAGCCAAAGGACACTGTACCTTTTGAAGGACTTCTTTGGAATGAGACCCCAAGGCAGCATCTTTAACACTTCAGGTCATCAACATTTTTGTGATAATTTATATTTTTAATCAAGTCCTACCATGCTGTTATATTTTCCTTGGTTGGTAATATTAATCTCTTCCCAAGAGATAGGTGCTTTTTAAAGGAGCAGGTAACATGATATTCACATTATATCTAAGATAAATGAAGTTCCTTTGGGATGTTTTCAGATTAAAAATGAAAGGCATTTTTTCCCCATTACTGGTCTGTTGTTGTAACTATCTTACCTTAAAAAAAGAAGTGTGCATGTTTTTTTCCCCAGTGTTAAAAACCATAATTGGTCTTTAGATAATGGGTCATGAGACCCTAAACAAACAAACAAATGAACAAGGAGGCAGCATAAACCAAGAGCTAGAACAAAAACTGGGTTTAATTCGAATGCCATTTAAATTGTTTAATATAGTTAAAATGATTACTGACAATAGATTAATAATTTTCTCTTCTGATCCTCCAACTATGGAATAGGGCGATCTGCGTGAAAAGACTTCTATTCTGTTTTATTTTGTTTTTAATGCTTTATTTCAATGTATTTCCTGCTGGCACTTTTTTTTCCCCACATTCACAGCCTGTCAATATCCAGTATGAAATTCTAAAATTCTGCTTATCAACCTTCTATTTTTGCCATTCTGGAGATGGTGGCTATGAAACTCCTGCATCACACAGCATCCACTTTAGGGACCCAGCCGGCACTGCTTTCCTCCTTTTGCCTTGATATGCCCTTTATTGGGCCCAGATGATTTTTCCATTCTGCCATGCTAGTAGCATGAAATCATTACAGGTTTATGATGATTCCTACACTTTTATTTTTCTTAACTAAAATTTTAGTACCTGTTTTTGTGAACCTCTTTAATATCTTAATTGATGAAGCTGCATTGGCTAAGATCCCGGAATGCTACATATATTCTGGAGCACTGGGAGTATTATAAACAGGAGGAGGATTGCTTGCTACATCTTTTTCCCCCCTTGAAAGGGATTATGAAAAGGAAATGGTCAGAATATACATTAAAGCTGAGAAAAAGAAGTTAAGGAAGAAGAGCCAATTCATCTAATGCACCACAGGGAGGATGGACCCAGGCACAAACCTAATTGTTAATTCTGCTAAAACAACACCCAATGATGAAGATACTTAGCTGGAGCTTTCATGTTCTACAAGGCTCTGAACACTATTGCACCATGATTTTGATTCTGATAGATCCTAGCTGGCCATTATACCTAGTATTTTATTATTGCTTTTATTCTGTTCTTTATTGATATTTATTGTAATTTGCCTCAAAACATATGGATTGGAATCACTGACAAACACCATTTAAAAGACAGGTACTCCATCTCAAAAGAACCTTCGTAAAAATTATCTAAAAAGGAATACATGGTAGTAGGAAGCACATTGAAATAATGAAAAGCATATGAAATATTCCAAATACAACATCAATAACAAAACATACCAAAATTTATGAGATTTAAAAGTATGGCAGAAAAAGAAGACAATAAACTGAAGATTGAAGTTTGAACATTCAGTTTGAATGTGTTTCAATCAATTTCTTCCTTTAACGACTTCAAACTGATTGTGTATTGATATGCTGATTCAATTGGGTGTTTTTAGAATGCATCAACAATTTATAGTATGTATGTATCTGGAAAACAACACCTTTTAACTAACTAAATCAATAATTTAAATCAAAGCTATGCAATTCTAAGATTTACAATGATAATTAGATTTGACTGAATCCATGTTAGGTTTCATTTAACTTGTTTTCAAATCAAAATTGTGAATCATATTATTGGCAGTCATACAACCCAAATAAAGTTGAGTCTTGTCCCTTTCTATGATCACAAGGAAGTTCATTTTGGCATGGAGCTAGAATAGAGTATAGTGATTCATATATTGTGTTGATTACAGGATCATATTGAATGGACAACCTGTAGCCAGTCGCTATCACCCATATTAAAATCACTTCTCAACACTGGAAGTTTTTAAGAAGATGTTGGATAGCCATTTGTCTGAAATGATGTAGGGTTGCCTGCCTAGGCAGGGGGTTGGACTAGAAGACCTCCAAGGTCCCTTCCAACTCTGCTTTTGTATTGCATTGCATTGCATTGTATAAAATGATTGTTGTGGGGTTAAAATGAGGAGACCCCACTTCCCAAAAGAATCTTAATAATTCAGAAAGCAGATAGTATATAAATGTACTGATAAATACATAAATAAATGAGAGAGTGCAATTAAATATTTAGACAGTCATTTTAATTAAATAATATCTTTCTAGTAACAGCTATCACCAGGTTTCATTCAAATCTTATTTTCAAGGTTTTCTTCAAGGGAATGATAATAACAATTTTAGGCAATTTTGATAAGATTACTGAATCTTCTTTGAGAATTTTTTGAGAATAGTGTTTTTGCAAAAATTCTCAAAGAATTTTTGCAAAAACACTATAGAAGGATCAGGCATACCCTTTTTAAAAAAAAAAAAAATCATATATATATGATATGGCCCTAACAGGGTGTTGTGGAACAATTATAGATACTTATCCTCCTGTCTCAGCTGATGCAATAAGAGAACCTGGCTGGCTGAATGGCTAAAGGCTCCTGCCTGATATGCAATACATCCCCGGTTCGAATCCCAGTAAGGGTATGGCTAGCTGATGATTTGATTTGATTTGATTTTATTAGATTTCTAGACCGCCCCCTCTCCCCGAAGGGACTCGGGGCGGTGTACAGGTAAAAAGTGACATCAACATTACATATAAACTAAAATCGAATTAAATAATCCGCTGTACAAATTTATAAAAATTAAAACTTAACCTTAAAACTTAACCTTAAAACCGCTGGCATTGCCTGGTGGACGGCACCCGGAGAAGATGAAAGCTAAAAAGCTCGAAATATATATATATGCTGGCATTGCTGGCTTCGGGGATTTTCCCGTGTATATAGCATGGAAATGTTATTGCAACGTTCTTGTCGAAACATTGCAATAACATTTCCATGCTATATACACGGGAAAACCCCCGAAGCCAGCAATGCCTATATATATGCCTCAAAGCCACAGGACATGATATAGACTTTAAAAAGACCAGAACTATTGCCAAAATTGAACACTTTAACAACAGAATAATCAGAGAAGCTATTGAGATAGAAAAACGGCCACACAGCATGAATAAACGAGATGATACCTCCCGCCTACCAGCCATTTGGAAACCCGCCCTCACTGACAAACGAGTCCCTAACACAAAGAATGATACCAGACCCACACTCACGAAAACCACACAGGATGTCACTATCACACATCCACGCAAAAAGCAAGCCCAAACCCACACCGATGATGACCACAAACCAGAAGCCCGACCACAAACCAGAAGCCAGACCACAGCTGCATTATTAGCCACTTTAAACCCCTCCAATCCATACATGAAGCAAACTGATGCCCACCACGGAGATGTGGCACGACCACAAACACGAAGCCAAACAACAGTAACGCAGCTCACCAGCTCAAATCCCTCTGCAACTCAGACTAACACAAGCACAACCAGGCCCCCACCCAAACAGAACACGCCCCCATCCAATCAGAGCACAGCCAAACTCCCATCCAATCAGAGCACAGCCAAGCCCCCTACCAATCAGAATACACCTCCACCCAATCAGAATGCAGCCAAGCTCCCACCCAATCAGCTCCCACCCCCACTGGCAGTTAAAAAGAGGAACCGGCTGAGATCTCACATTGCTCCTGGAAGCACCAAGCCGGAAGCACCAGCGTGAAGATGATGAATGAGACTTCATCGAAACGTCGTGAAGATACTTCCAATTCTACGCGGGAGAAAACCCGAACAACCAACGACCTACATACAAACACCCGCAAAAACCTCAGAAAACATATATATATATCGGCTCATCCCAGAGACCATCTTTGGCAGAGAGCCATGAGATTACTGTTGAATTTTTTAGATATGTGTTAGTATATATATAATAGTTTATAAATGAATCATTATTTATTCATCAAAATCTAGAAAAAATATGTTTTGTTATTATTCCAAAATTCTGAGATACAGTAAGGGATTGTGAGGACAGGAGCAAAATAAAATAACCTTGATTACATTTGTAGATGATAGATGATAATGCTGCTAGTAATAAACTATTTTAATTGTTGAAATTATAACTAATTAGGAATGTGTTTTCAAATAATGATAATGAACTTGAATCTTGACTATTAATTCAAGAATTCTTTGAGGATCTGTGAGCATAAAGTACAAATGCAATTGAACACAAATCTTTGTCATACATAAATGCTGTGGCTATAATTTACAGTAAAGTAAATAATATTACCAAAATATTACCAAGGGCAAGTGACTGTGTAAACCCAAATCCTCCAATTTTATTTATTTATTTATTTATTTATTTATTATTTATTTATTTATTTATTTATTTATTTATTTATTTATTTATTTATTTATTTATTTATTTATTTATTTATTTATTTATTTATTTATTTATTTATTTATTTATTTATTTATTTGGATTTATTGACCGCCCCCTCTCTCCCAAGAGACTCGGGGCGGTGTACAGGAATTTAAGAATTTTGATAGGCACCATCTTTAAATATGCTTATTTTTCGTGTATGTTCATTTGTTGATGCTTTATGATCCCTCCTTTCTGATTTTCTTCGTAATTCTAATCTCAGATTCTTTACCATGTACACATCATATGAATTAATGTATTAATGTATTGTGCTCAATAACCTAATATCATGTGTTGGACTAGATAGTTGGACTGCAATAACCTAATATCATGTGTTGGACTAGATAGGCTTGGCCTTCTTATTAATCCAGACATTGAAAATCTTTCACTGTTACATTAAAATTTCTTTTCCTGTGAAAAGATATCTGAAATATGTTAGTAAGTAGCTCTGGCTACAGATCTACAGTGAGATTTGCATTATCTCACTACAGAGATCCAAGCTGCATTGATCATCCATGTCACTATAGCATAATTTCTGTCACTTAGAGAAAGTTAACTGGCATTTTACCAGTTGTTCCTTCAACCTTTGTACAAGAATCTTTGACTTCTGTGCTAAGGCCTTTGGCAGGCTTTTCTAACTCCCAAAGAACATCTCCAGCTTATTCAATCAGCAGTTGCTAGGGTTTCTTCTGAATGATTACATAGCTTTGATCTTAATTTTATGTCACTTGTTTCCTCAGCTTTTTTTTTTCTGATTGTAATAATCACACATGTTCACATATAATATGCAGAAGTGCCTGTAACCTATTCATTGCTCAGCAGTGATAGATCTGGTAATAATGTGCTTGCAGTTCTCTCTGTGCTGTACTTTGTAACACCCGGAGTTTAATTGAAAATACACTCTGACCTTGGTTTTCTTCACTGGGCACAGAAAGGACATAATTGCTGCTGAAGCTGCTGAGAGACATTATTCCAAAATGTCATATTGCTAATTTTGGCAGTAGAAGTCCCTCCTACTAAAAGAAAAATCCCAAAATCCAAATATAAATATGCAATATGACACTGTTCTGTATTGATAAACAAGTATTTTTTTAAAAAAATAATAATCTTATTTTTCTGTACCCCTTCATTATTTGCAAAATGCCATGGGAGCGTAATCATTTGATTTCTTCTTGTGATCTATTCCCTATTTATTATTACATAAACAGATTGTAAACTGCAGACCACAAAAATATCTATACTCCATTTTACCTTCCAAAGGTTTCCATAGTTACAAAGGACAAGATTATAATTATCATTTGCTGGACAGAGGATTCTTAACAGCATTTCCACTTTCATACATAATTGTGATTTTTCTTCCAAATGCATTCTGTTGGATAAACTGTGATTGCGATGGATATTCTATATGTCTATAAACATTATATTTCTATAGTGTATAAACACAGTGCTCTGAATATGTAGAATGTTTCTATTACTGGAGGTTTTCTTTAGATTTCCATGATTACTGGTAGTTTTCTTATTTTGTTTTATTTCCTTCATGCATATTCCTTAAGGTGAATGTTAAGGAGTCTAAACAGTAGAAAGACTTCAGGAGATCAATGCCCTTTCAAGAACTACTGAAATGAGGATTATATAGGCCAAGGATCAACCATCCATTAGTATAATGAAACAGCTGCTTTGTAACTTTCCCTAATCAGTAGAGATTACAAGTTTACAAAACCTGATTTAAAATGTCTTGCAAAGAGGTGGAAAAGTAAGTTATTTTCCAAAGGTCAAAGTTAGTTCTGTTGATGACAGTGTTTACTCATTTTTTTCAATAGGAGTGAAATCTAAGGAATATATCCGATATTCCCATATATGCAAAAATCCATAAGTTAATTATTTTTCTAAATCAATTAGGTTATGTGAACAGTAATATATTTATCCTATTTTTCAAAATACAAGATTTTGAGAAATTAAACTGTTTTGAAGCTTTAAAGGAAAGTCTTTAGCAGATAGTATTTTTGTTCTACTAAACATGTGTATTGTATATCTGTGCACTCTGGGTTATTAATGTGCTTAGAGCTTGCTGTAATTTATAAGACTTCACTTTGAGCTGATTTATAGGGAATTTCATTAATCTCTACAGCACAGGGACCTTGCAGTGAGCTAGAGCTTCAAAATGAATCCAGAGCTGCGTTTAGGTACAACCAGAAATGAATCAGCACTCAAAAGATTTTGAATGATAATAAAAATTTGCAAAGTTGAAAGTTCTTTTTCACTTATTCAAAGATCTGAAAGAAGCAATTTTGAAAGATAACTCGGAAATTGCCAACCCTTTATTTTTGCATTCGGGACACATTACAGTTTCTGTCCTCCAATGGTCAAAATATGAGGATTGGGAGACAATGTGTATGAGGAAATAAAATCACTTGAAGATTTTTTAAATATCTGTTTCCTGAAGTAAGCAAACAATAAGTATTCTGTCAGCAGATGTATTCAAGATATAAAAGACTTTTGGACATCTCTTAGCATAAATAATCAAAGCCATTGTCCTCCCTGGAGGAAAGTTTTGCAAACCTAATATGATTTATAGAAGATTTTTTCCCCATAAAACAATGTGCTTTGGGTAACTTAACCCAGTACTCAAAACATCTGAAGAGCACCAGCATGGGGAAGCATGATATACTAAGTTCTTAAATTACATATAAAGGGTGGGATGCAGGGGGAGGGGGGTTCCTATGTGAACCAGTACTGGTTTGCTTGTGCACATGCTTTGCCGAACTGGGAACAACCTACCTATGGTGGGGTGTATATTAAAAGAATGCAGCATGAAAACTGCATTTTAATCTGCTTTTTCAATTTTTTACTCTTCAATTTTTTACATTTTCTGTCTTAATAAATCAGAGTTCAAAACATCACCAAACATTTAAGAAACATATATATAATCAATCTCTGTTTCCTGTTATGTATGGTTTTCCATATCCATAATTGCTAAAAAAAAAAAAAAAGATTTCAAACATGCATACCATAAGCATGCATCTGTGTGATTTTTATTATTTTTGCATGTGCAAAATGGCAGACAGACTTTGGAGTACACATAAAAAGTACACTTTTCAAGGACTTACTAGTCTGTTTCATCATTTGTGGGTGTTAGACCTGTATGGACCCTCTGTAGTAAGGACTATTATAAGCTATTTGTTCATAGTTTTCATTTATCTTTCATCCAGATGGTTAAACAAATAAAAACTTTTCAGATGTTTTAATTTCGGTGGATATGGACAATGTTTATGCTAGACTGCTTTATTTGAAATGCTTGCCAAACCCTAAGTGAAAAATATCAATCTCATTTTGACAATTCAGTCATCATTTTATCCTTCTCCAAAGATTAATGTTATGGATCTCCATCTTCAGTTTTAGAAATTCTGCTAAGAACTGATATTAGTTTCCAACTGATCTGTACATCCAATAATTAAAAATCTCTGAAACTAAATTCCAGATAAAGGTTATGAATGTTGTTCTTTAAATAATGTTATTACAGTAGTGAATTATCCAGTAATATGCCATTGTCTTTAAATTAATTATAAATGTTTTAATAATCTTTTAAATGGTGTTCTAATTAGATTTAGATTTATTGAAATGAATAATTTAATTCTGATAATTTAGCTTAATTTTCAGATTGATTTTTTAAGTGAATAATTTAGTCTTTGGCTGGTTACCTTCAGATGTGTTGGACTCTTTCTTAATTCCCAGCCAACATAATAGTGGTTGAAAATTGGATCAGAAAAACTTCAGTATATTTGAAATGTCTGCTGAAAACAGTGAATTGGCTTAAAATAATGTTCATAGTTCTGTAATCTTTGCCAAAACAGTATTTTCAGTAGGCATTTCCCCTAATAGTTAGAATTATATTTCATTCTACACTTTATTTTCTTTTACAAGATAATTTTTGCACCCAAAAGAACAACTTATAATGACTAAGGGTAATTTTAATTATTAACTTATATTAACAATTAATCCCCAAGAAGTTTGTTTTTAGGTAAATATATATTTTAAATAAATGTGGGAATGCACAATTATAAGTATGAAGTAAAAATGGCGATATTTGATACTAATATTGATGTTTTCTTTTTTCTTTAGACTATTGAAACTCCTGAAGGACCAACTCCAAATAAATTATGAATGTTGAACAAGATGAGCTTACATCCACAGCAGATAATGATAGGTCCTAGGTTTAACAGGGCCCTATTTGACCCCTTGCTTGTGGTGCTACTAGCTCTTCAACTTCTTGTGGTTGCTGGTTTGGTCAGAGCTCAGACTTGCCCTTCTGTCTGTTCCTGTAGCAATCAGTTTAGCAAAGTAATTTGTGTGAGAAAGAATCTGAGAGAAGTCCCTGATGCTATATCTACTAACACTCGGCTATTGAATCTCCATGAGAACCAAATTCAAATAATCAAAGTGAATAGCTTCAAACACCTGAGGCATCTAGAAGTCTTGCAACTGAGCAGGAATCACATTAGAACAATTGAAATTGGGGCCTTCAATGGTCTGGCTAATCTCAATACCCTGGAACTCTTTGACAATCGTCTTAGCACCATTCCTAATGGGGCATTTGTGTACTTGTCAAAATTGAAGGAACTTTGGTTGCGAAACAACCCCATTGAAAGTATTCCTTCTTATGCTTTTAATAGAATCCCTTCCCTGAGGAGGTTAGATCTGGGGGAATTAAAAAGGCTTTCATATATCTCTGAAGGTGCCTTTGAAGGTCTATCCAATTTGAGGTATTTGAACCTTGCTATGTGCAACCTTCGAGAAATTCCTAACCTCACACCACTTGTAAAACTGGATGAGCTAGATCTTTCTGGGAACCACTTAACTGTTATCAAGCCAGGGTCTTTTCAAGGATTAATGCACCTGCAGAAATTGTGGCTGATCCAATCCCAGATTCAGGTGATTGAAAGGAATGCCTTTGATAACCTTCAGTCGCTAGTAGAGATCAATCTGGCCCACAACAATCTAACACTACTGCCTCATGACCTCTTCACACCTCTCCGTCTGGAAAGAATCCACCTGCATCATAACCCTTGGAACTGCAACTGCGACATCCTATGGCTCAGCTGGTGGATTAAAGACAAAGCACCCTCCAACACTGCATGCTGTGCCCGTTGCAACACACCTCCCAGCTTGAAAGGAAGATACATTGGTGAGTTGGACCTAAACTACTTCACATGCTATGCTCCTGTAATTGTGGAGCCACCAACAGACCTCAATGTCACTGAAGGCATGGCTGCTGAGCTTAAATGCCGAGCGTCAACATCCCTGACCTCTATATCTTGGATTACTCCAAATGGATCTGTTATAACACATGGGGCTTATAGGGTTCGGATTTCTGTGCTCAGTGATGGCACGTTAAACTTTACAAGGGTAACCGCGCAAGACACAGGCTTGTATACATGCTTGGTGAGTAACTCTGTGGGGAATACAACAGCTTCTGCAACTCTTAATGTAACCGCACAGGAGTGTATTACTTATTTTTCAACCATCACAGTAGAAACTGTGGAACCTTCTCAGGATGAGGCACGGACCACAGAACAGGTTTGGCCCACACCAGTTATTGATTGGGACACCACTAATGCGACAACCTCTCTCACACCACAGAGCACAAGGTCAATGGAAAAAGCATTCACAGTTCCTGTGACAGATTTCAGCAACGGGATCCCAGGAATAGATGAGGTTATGAAGACTACCAAAATCATAATTGGTTGTTTTGTGGCAATCACTCTTATGGCTGCTGTGATGTTGGTCATTTTTTACAAAATGAGAAAACAACATCACCGGCAAAATCATCATGCTCCAACACGGACTGTAGAAATCATTAATGTGGATGATGAACTTACAGGTGATACACCTATAGAAAGTCATTTGCCCATGCCAGCAATAGAGCATGAGCACCTAAACCATTATAACTCCTATAAATCTCCTTTCAACCACACAACAACAGTTAACACAATAAATTCCATACACAGTTCAGTGCATGAACCATTATTGATCCGAATGAACTCTAAAGACAATGTACAAGAGACTCAGATCTAAACCATTTACAGATTTAAGGGGGAATTTAAAACAAAAAAAGACAGTTTATTAAAAAAAATGACACAGATGACTGGGCTAAATCTACTGTTTCAAAAAAAGTGTCTTTACAAAAAAAGAAATTTATTTATTAAAAATTCTATTGTGAGCGAAAGCAGACAAAATTATGTGTATTCCTCAGAACCTCTTTTTGCTGCATTTATTTACCCTACTCTACTGATTTCCCTTTCCTTTCTTCCCTTCCATACCTTCCCTTCTATCCCATTTGCCATATTTTTCATAGAACAACTTGATTCTCTAAAGAACTGGTCTAGGAATTTTTGTAAGAATTCTGTTAATGCTTTGGGAATTTTTATGGTGAATTCTAGTGGTGAGATTCGGTCTATTTTGTCTTTTTTCATTTCATTTTCTTCTCATGCCCTTTTTGAAATGGTTCAGAGGGGAAATGTTAGCAGTAGATTCACAAGAACAATCAAGGAACAATAGCAAACAAAAATATTTTATTTTTCTTTTATTTTTTCACATTTCTGTATTTCCTGGAGGGACAATTCTGTGGAAGGGGGGAAAAATTCAAGAAATTAATTTTCATGTGAGCATCTCTACAACCCATGATCTTTTAAACAACTCTAGAACCAGGATTTGTAGTTCAAACACTAAAATAAGATTATAAATAAAATATTGTTGGTTTTTTTCTGTACTCATTTTTAGTGTGATGTTAAAATGTCAAAAGATTGTTCCACATTTTACATTTTTTCCATTCATCATTCCATGGCTTCCCTTCAAAAACAAACAAAATAATGGTAACAAAAATATTATAACATTTTGAATTTTAACTGAAAGTAATAATACTTTTTTACGTAATAACCAGCATACCATGCCTAAAAGTTAATGATTACAGACAATAATTCAGGAAATTTAAATAAATTAAGTGGATTTATTGATGAAATGAATGAAAGTTATCTTCACATTTGATCAGAAATTTTCATTAGATGAAATCATTTTGTTGCTGGAATGTTCTAAAAATTCTTCTTCAGAATTTTGGTTGAACAGTTCATTCTTGGGCACCAAAGTATTTGCTAACCTTGGTAACGAAAGTATTTGTGTGGGAGCATCCATTTTACATTTAAAGGTAAGAAAAGAAAGAAAAGAAAAAGGAAGGAAAGAAAGAGTAAAAGGAAGGAAGGAAGGAAGGAAGGAAGGAAGGAGCAAGAAAATGAGATAGAAAGAAGAAAGAAAGAAAGAAAGAAAGAAAAAGAAAGAAAGAAAGAAAGAAAGAAAGAAAGAAAGAAAGAAAGAAAGAAAGAAAGAAAGAAAGAAAGATTTGAAATGGCATTTGCAATCCAAAGTTCTAAAACCACTAGTCCAAATAATTTGATCCAACACTAATCTTAACCATGTGTTGGAATGTGGCCTTAATTTGTAAATAAAGGTTATAATTAACCACAAGTATTTTTCATCTACTTTTTCTGGCTTTGTTGGTGTCTTTTACAGCAAACCAAGGACATCAGCAAAGGGTTGAGATATCACGAGGCTTCTTTGAAAGTATATCATTAACCTCTAATTCTAGCCAGTGTTTTGTTAGTGTTCATATGAAATAAAGTTTTTATTTATTTATTTTGATTGCATGAAAACACAGCTGCAAATATGGATGCTGTTTGCTATTTAGCTCAGCTGAAATATGGTTGAACAAGATAAGCTAACAAATAAAATTGTGTCACTGAAAAAAATCCAGGAATAATATTACGCAACAGGAATTAATGGGAAAAAACTGATTCCCTTAACTCTTTTTTCTTTCATCTGAACTAAACCAATGATAAGTATCAGATATCCAAGTGAGAAGTAGACCTCAACAGGATTTTTCTATGATGAAGTGAATTCCTTAATTAAAACAATATGAACTGTGGTTCAGAAGATCCATTGGAATTGTTCTAGTCAGAAGATCCATTCAAGATCATGTCTTTCTTTATTTTTATGAAGCAATAATTATTTTTCATAATTATGATGTAAAAACTGAAAATCAGAAATTAAGCCACTACAATCCAAAACATTTCTTGTAGGTTAGACCTTGGCAAAGTTTTGCTATTTGAGGAAGATGATCATAAGCAGAAAATTGGCATCTGATTAAACACTTGAACAACACTGAACTTTGTTTTCTTTTCTCCCTTTGTCAAAAATATTATTTGAAGGAGAAACATATTGATGTCCATATAACTAATACATTTAAACTTGAGTTAACAATTAACACAAATATGTTTTAAAAGGCTAATCATGTGGGTTTTTAAAAAAATCAAATGTTCAAATGCTGAGCTTCATGGCTCTTCTCATTAGAAAATTGTTGTGGTTGAATTACAGTATAACAGCGTCTCTACAATATCCTTAAATAATGCTTTTGACTTGGGTAATGGAAACCAAGAGTATATATTAAAGTTCCTTATAATAACTGTAAATCTCATACCATATAACAATTTGTTCTTCAGCAAAGTTTGGAAACTTACTGGCGAACTTTTCAGATCTTGAATCAAATAAGATGAGCCTTTAAAATGCTGAATGCACCTGAAGCATTTATTGTTTTCTTCCCTATTGCACCCCTAAGAATCTTCCTCTGCAAGTCATCAATTTGTCAACACTTTTTCCTTAAATTTATTGTTTCAAGCAAGAAGAGCAAGTAGCGTGTATGAAATAAAAAGGTTTTTTCCCCTGCTGTCTTCCCCCTCGACACCAGTATCTTATGTTCTGTTCAGTATGCCTTGGTGTATTGCAAAATTCTTATATTCTTAGTGAAATGCCATCTCCCTTGCATCTCCAGTTACAATTGTTCTTGAACATTGATTGTGTTCTTCTCTTTTTATATATATCCTTGTAGCCAATTGGTGGCATGGGAAATAGTGGTTAAGGTACTGGAATGGAACTGAGGAAAACAGTTCAAGTCTGCCTCCAGCTACAAAAGCTCTCTGAGTGACTTTGAGCCAGACACACGCTATGAGCCCAGTCAACCTCTCCGGCTTTTCTACTGTGAGAACTATGAATGTCACTTTGCACTTCTAAACAAAAGACAGGATAAAAAATCAATCACATCAATTCAACTGGTTTCAAAATAGAATGATTTATCTGGAAAGTAAGCAGCCACAAAGAAGCGCATTGACACGGGTAATGATTTTCTTTTTCTGCGCTCTTGTAATTGAATATGGCCAATAGAATCAAACTAGCCACAAGCACAAAACAAAACTCTTAGTTCTGCAAAGACATCCAGATTATTTATGTTTCAATACGGTTTCTGTTGTGGGATTTTCCAAGAATGAAAGTTAAGATCTGTTTTCTAAATTAATTCAACTTAATAGCATAGCATTGTGACTATTCCAAAAAATTAATTTGCAACATATCAAGGACTGTTTTGCAACCAACAATTGCAACATGGTTCATACATTTTCATTTTTACACAAACCTAATAGGTCAACCCTAAACCTAACATTATCAGGTACCTGATGTCCTTTAATGAAACTGAATTGTCTTGAGCGGCTTATTGAATGTAATGCCTTCTTCAGCTATGTGACAGAAGTATAGTAGCTGTTAAAAGATTGGCATCAACCTTGGAAAATAACTATTCACACAATTGTTGGGATCCTTTCTTGTTTTACTGTAATATATGCCTCATAGGCTAAAGATTTCGAAAGATTTCTTGTGAACCTCTAGCAGAATGAGAGGCATGTTTCCCATTGAGGAAATCCCATATGTCTTGGCAACTGACAGTTTTTTCTTTCTGTCCCAGATTTGTTATTTCAATGGTGTCAAATATTAGTTCAAAGTGCAGCTAACTCTTTTGAAAGAACAAGATCTCTGGAAAATTTATTCTATCTGAAAAAGTATTTTTCTCAATGAGTATGCGTACATTCCTGGAACATAAAGTTTTATTATACTCCAGAAACAGAAAGCTAATTTTGTTGTTGTCTCTGTGAATTATTCCTCCAAAATCTCCTATTATGGTATAATCCTACTTTGATTCAATTGTTTTGGAAACGAAACTAATAATTTACCAGATTGTTTTCCTTGTTCTCAATATAACTATTTATTATACTTTAATAAGTGTTTAGTATTTAAGACCTAATTGATCAAGTCCTAATTTAAACAATCAAATGGGAATGTGCTTCCAAAGTATGCTTTCTACAATGCATATTCAATGTTTTATGTATGTTTCCAGTATTTTACAATATGAGTATTTTATTTTTGTCCTTCAACAGGCATAATTTAATGTCTTATGCTGTCTAAATGATTTAAAAATTTGCATTATACAATTCCATCTACATACCCTAATGATAATGAACTTGTAGTCAAACATCTCACTGGAAAGACCAAATACATTAATCTTTTTAAATTTTTATCTTCTAACCAACCAATTATTTATTGATTTTTTGCCTGGTATATGGACAAAATCCATTGGAAATTTGGCTGAAAGTACAGGAACAAAGTCCAAGAATATAATTTCTGCCTTCAACTGCAAGACTATATCGGGTTTTTTTTAAAATTTCAGTTGAAATACCTCTTTATCCCTTCAAGAAAGTAAATCAAAAATCATTTCAAGGGATTTCAAGGTTTGGGTTGGTTCCACTGCAATGAAAGCAATGTATTCAGCTGCTGGAAGTCAACATATACAAATCACAACATTCAAAATATCGCCTTGTTATTTACAATTTTTTTGTCTTTTAATACTGGTTTTCAGTACTATGGTTCTGTTCATGTATTTAGAAATATCTTGCCTGACAGAAATAGTTTTTTATATAAAAGATGAATGTGTGAAAGTCTTTGTTTAGAAATATGAATCTAATATTCCTTTTTATTGAAATAAGTGAAGAATGATTGGATCTATCCTGAGACCACATAAAAGGAGAAAATAATGAACAATATGAGTTTAATTAAATCTCTAGGTAACTAAATATATTTCAGTAAGCAGTAAATTGTGGCAACCAAATCTAGTAATCCAAATAAGAATGATGATTTCAATGTCAGATCTAAACTTTATTTCAGAATGTTTTATTTTCGGCAGTTTAATTGGAATTTCACACAGATGCTTTTAAGAACAAGATAAATATAGCATGTTTGTTTACTTACTTACTTACTTACTTATTTACTTACTTTACATGCAGAGTCATTTCTCACAACATTCTTTGTCAGAATTGTAAACCTAAAGTTGGTGATAAATCACACCTAGTACATGATGGTTTTATTAAATGGTCATTCAAAAGCTCAGACAATAACTAGATTTTGTTCAGATCTAATCAAAGATGTGCCACAAAGAAGAGGGAGACAAACTATTCTCCAAGGCACCTGGGGGCAGGACAAGAAGCAATGGGTGGAAACTAATCAAGGAGAGAAGCAACTTAGAACTAAGGAGAAATTTCCTGACAGTTAGAACAATTAACCTCTGGAACAGCTTGCCTCCAGAAGTTGTGAATGCCCCAACCCTGGAGGTCTTTAAAAAGATGTTGGAGAGCCATTTGTCTGAAATGGTATAAGGTTCCTGCCCATGCAGGGGGTTGGACTAGAAGACCTACAAGGTCCCTTCCAACTCTGCTATTGTATTGTATTGTATGTAAAAAAAAAAGGTTTCTTGAGCCTTATGATTATAAGGCTCAAGAAACCTTTTTTTTTACATGTATTCTTGGAGTCTTCTTGAGCAGGCAGCTATGAAATTGTCACTGCACACCTAACCTTGAGTTAGCAAGACCAGCATTTCATTAAAAAAAGTTCTTTCTGCTTGTAACTCAGCAGAAATTTTATGGAATATGAACTTTGGATAATTTAATTTCTGATATTAAAAGTGTTGCTTGTATAATAAACAGAAACTCTGAAAAGGAAGGTAAGTACATATGAACCATCCTGTACAAGTGCCTTGGTAAGGCCACACTTGGAATACTGCATACAGTTTTGGTCGCCACGATGTAGAAAAGACGTGGAGACTCTGGAAAGAGTGCAAAGAAGAGCAACCAAGATGATTAGAGGACTGGAGACTAAGACATATGAAGAACGGCTGCAGGAACTGGGTATGTCTAGTTTGATGAAGAGAAGGACCAGGGGAGACATGATAGCAGTGTTCCGATATCTCAGAGGGTGCCACAAAGAAGAGGGAGTCAAACTTTTCTCCAAGACACCTGGGGGCAGGACAAGGAGCAATGGGTGGAAACTAACCAAGGAGAGAAGCAACTTAGAACTAAGGAGAAATTTCCTAACAGTAAGAACAATTAACCTCTGGAACAGCTTGCCTCCAGCAGTTGTGAATGCCCCAACCCTGGAAGTCTTTAAAAAGATGTTAGACAGCCATTTGTCTGAAATGGTATAAGATTCCTGCCCATGCAGGGGGTTGGACTAGAAGACCTACAAGGTCCCTTCCAACTCTGCTATTGTATTGTAAGTATAATAGACAGATGTCCTAATAGTTTTATAGCATTTTTCATTCATTCTTTAAAAATAGCTTAAATTCCAAGGATTTTAATTTCTGAATAAGTGTACTGAAATCTTAAGCACAATGCTTCCTAAGCTCTGTTTCTTATGTAAGCAATATGTTCATTTTCCTTTCCCACTCAAATCATAAAAACACATTTATGGATCCTGTTCAGCAACTGCTTTGTCATACATTTCAGGCATATAATCTGAAATCAGTTCCAAAGTCGGTAACACCTGGAGTTTTTTTTTAATTTATGGAATATGTACTGTTTTTTTCATTACTAATTTGTTTTCTTTTTTTTTTACAATTTTGACAATGTTTCCTTAAAATGTACATTAGCCATGTGTAAATTGATAGTGTTACATTTATTTTTACTGTTGTTATGACAAGCACATTATAGAATATAATATAGTATGCTTATAGGGACTTTAAAAAAATACAGAAACATAAGTATTGCATACACATGCTAAGAAAGGAAAACATTATTGTATCCATAAAAAGATAGCACATCATATGAAGTAATTATATTAGGCAAAATTCTGACCAATTCACTGCCTAGTGAACACTTTCTCTATAAAGCCAATATAACTGGATGAAATGACAGTTAATATTGTAGAAGAAAGACTGGGAACAACCTTGAGAGACAGGTGGAAGAGCCACAGATTGCATCACAGTCAAACAAATGGCAGCTGGACCTGAAGAAGGAATGGGAAATATGGCAAATATCTCAGTAGGGACCCTACATATTTTTTTGGAATTGTAAAAGTGAGGCAGGAGAAAGCCAGATTCTGTTAATGAAGTTCATGACTAGCGAATGGGAAACTCCAAGTTCCTATTGGAAATCAGAGAAGAGCACGTGGTCTTCTGTTTTTATTTGAGAATAATTATTATAAGCACTAGCAACACAGAAACTCCTATGGCTTTTGTCCATGCACTGTCCCAATATGCATCTATTTTCAACAATCACTCGATCATTACACGTATAAAAAAGAAAAAGAAACGGATGGTAATAGGAAGCCCAAATACTGATTGGAATAACTTTTACTTTCTCCAAAGGAGATGGGGGGAAGGGACCCCACTTGGTTTGAAAGAGAACTTTTACTAATCCTGGATCATTTGACTCTGTATTAAATTGAACAGCAGGTCATATTCCAAGTAGGAATGATTCAATGTGATCTTTGATCACAATGTTCTAGCACAGTGATGGCAAAGGTTTTTGGCACCGAGTGCCAAAAAGGTCACATGGAAATGTCATGTATGTGCACCCTCATTGGGGCTGTGCTCCGGAAAAGCTGAACTTCTGGGTTGTAATGCGCATGCACACCCAGCAATCAGCCAGCCAATGCAAACACACAGGCTGGTTTTCAGCACTGCCATGCACGCAAAGGGATTGAGCTCTGGAAAAGCCAAACTTCTGGGCTCTGGCACACATACACACCCAACAATCAGCTGTCCAGCACATATGTGCACACCAGTTTTTGGCACCGCCGTGTGCACGAAGGGCAGCTGATCATCAGTGTGCACATGCACCCCAGAAACCCAGAAGACAAACAGGCAGGGCCATGTGTCCTGAGCGACATAGCTTTGTTTGGCACTTTGGGCATGCGTGCCATAGGTTCACCATTACGGTTCTAGCTTGTTATGTCTTATGCTTCAAGACATAGAGCTGGATCAATGTAATATTTAGTCATTTGGAAAGTTTTTGAATCTCTTAATCTCCTTTTAAATTTTGTTTCTGCCTAACGGTCTATCACTACAGATGTGCCTGATACTTTACAAAGTGAAAGGAGTTTGGAATGTAACATATTATTCAGAGAGAAGAACAGATAAAAGAAGGTAATGAGATGTAGGGGTAAACAGAGAAGTAATCGGTTGTTGTTTGTGATGTCTGCACACCAGCTTAATTACAGTAGAGCAGCTTCCTTATCTTGGACTACTGCCACACCACCATCTGTTTTATTTGTAAAGCATTCCCATAGCACTTTAAAGCTAACCCATGTTTCCTCCACTTTATCTTTACCATCTGCAGATCCAGGAGATATTCTACACTGTGTTGCCCATATGCTTGTAAGTTTTGAGCTCACAAAGGATATCATCAGCTGATCACTGACACATCAGCTGAGCCTAGTAGGAAGTGAATTAGTTTCTGGAATTAGTTTCTAGAGCTCCCATCTGCACATATACAGGGAAGAGTCCATATTTTGGTGATTTGCAAAGAGATGCTATCAGTGGATTGAGATCAGTTTTAAAATTTAAAATAAATTGCAAAAGTTTGTAAAACACCTTTTCTGTTTGATATAAAACTAACTGTACTAGAGGATGGTACTAGAGGTTATTTTGGGGGGGGGGAGAAACAAAATCCAGATGCCTTTTGAAAAAAAAAAACCACACCTTTGGGGCAACTATAACCTGGATGTCTGAGAATACCCATAGATATTGTACTAGAGGATGTTTCATGTACCACCAAGGTAAACAGGGCATCTAACATTTTGAAAAAATGGCAAGAAAACAAATAATTTGACAATTTGCAGAATGTCTCCATTGACTTATAGTAGTAGCTACATCTTGATGTATGCCAGATCTTTTGGTGCTATATAAGCTGGGCTGAAACCACAGCGTCCCAATATATCTGAAAAACATCTGGGGGGAAAAGGATACAGATGAAAATTGAGAATTTGGATGGAAATTTGTAGAGTTTGGGAAAGAAATTCTGAACATTAAAACTTCTATTAAAACTAATCATTCTGTAAATTTTCTGTTACAAATAATGGAGGATAGATTTTATTATATAAAGTTCAGGCCGATGAATAGATTCTTTGACAGGCAATAATAGCTATTGCTAGTATGAAGACATCCTAAAGAGATGAAGCTAACCTTATTCTTTATCCAGAGACTGGCTATCTTGATATTAGTGTTCTGAGAGCTGAGAATTATAATTGAAAATAAGACTGCACAGTCTTGCCTATAGACCAGAAGGATTAAATTCTATTAATAAAAATGAAAGGGAGATAAGGCTTCTTTTTCTGTCTGCTTTCATTTTAATTTTTACCTTGAATTTCCCATAGGCTTTAAAGGAAGTTGATATAAGCATGCTAGTAATATAAAACAGACATATAGACATGCTTAGAGTGATTTATAACAAAAGTTTATGTATTTCTTAATAGAAGAGATTCTTTGGGTTACAAACAGAGGCATTTCTATTCTTTATTCCCAAGATCCTGTGATGCTAGCCAATGTCTAGGACATTCCTCACATAAGCATGAAATGTGACATTTTTAAGATGCATTTTCTTTCCCAAGCATTAAAGAAATACATATGTTAATATTTATTTGAGTACTGGAAATGAACTCACTCTAATTAATACACTTCTAACAAGATGTCAACTCAACTGTGCAGTTTATAAAAGGAAGATCTTGGAATTTGTTTGGACCAGTAAGGTCCTTCAGGAGCAAAAATGGGGGAAAAAATGATAATGGAAGATATTATATTTTAACTTTGAGAATACCTGTGAATGGTCAGATCCTTCTGTAACTCAACTGCTAAAACAGCAAATTCAATATTTAGAGTAACCTTATTCCATCTTTTTATGAGATATTGTAGATATAGATACACAATAGGTATTTAGATTGATAGATATAATATATAGAGCTAGCTAGCTAGATTAGATGATTGATAGGTAAGATAGATGATAGATAGATAGATAGATAGATAGATAGATAGATAGATAGATAATAATAATTAATAATTTATTATATTTATAAACCGCCCCCTCTCCCCAAAGGGACTCCGGGCGGTGTACAGGAAAATTAAAAAAACATCTAAAAACATACAATACACACAAATTAAAAACGAATTAAACTACCCTGTACAAAATTTAAAAACCATTAAAATTACCACCCATTAAAACCCAACAAACAATTTGAGAAAACAGACTGGGGCGAGAAGCGTAGATTAGGCCAAGCTGGCCTGATGAAACAAATAGGTTTTTACTTTTTGGCGGAAGACGCAGAGATCCGTAGTCATTCTAATATCCGGGGGTAGGTCATTCCAGAGGGTCGGGCCCATCACAGAGAAGGCCCTTCCGCTGGGCATCGCCCGCTGGCACTGTGTGTGAGCGAATCGGACGAAGGGATGTATGGGGCAGGATACGATCCTGCAAATAACTAGGTCCTGTGCCATGGAGCACTTTAAAGATGATAATCAACACCTTGAAATGCACCTGAAAGACCACAGGCAGCCAGTGCAGCTCACGCATGAGTGGTGTTACATGGGAGTATCTAGTGACTCCCATAACTGCCCACGCAGCTGCGTTCTGGACCAGCTGTAGTCTCCAGGTGCATCTCAAGGGGAGCCCCATGTAGAGAGCATTACAGTAGTCCAGACGAGACATCACAAGCGCATGAGTGACCGTGCGAAGGCGTCCCGGTCCAATAGGGGACGCAAGTGGCGCACCAGGCGAACCTCATAAAATGCTGCCCTGGCCACAGCTGTCACATGGTCTTCTATAGACAGCCGGGAATCCAGGAGGACGCCTAAGTTGCGTGCCCACTCCACGGGGGCTAGATGTTTGCCCCCTATGGCCAGTGATGGCGTCAACTGGTTGAACCGGGGCACCGGTAGCCACAGCCACTCAGTCTTGGACAGGTTGAGCTTGAGTCTGTTCCTTCCCATCCAGATCCGCACGGCTTCCAGACACCGGGACATCACTTTGACGGCATCATTGGGTTTTATTTACAGATAAAGAGTTAAGCCATTGTGCTACTGTAGGAATAATGGAAAATGCATTTCTAAAAAAAAAATATTTAGAAAGTAGTAAAAAGGCTTAAAATGTTGCTATGCTTGCATTTTGCTGCTTTAATTCCGTTTTAACTCCACACACAAACAAATATAAAAACACCTACCTACATAGAAATATAAATGGCTTTTCTACAGGAGAACAAAGTGATTGCCTATTACTTGTAACAGAAAAATGAGGGGAAAGGCAATAAGGATATTTTTAATGGGAAGATGTCATAGCCAGCTGTTCAGACTGAATACCTTGCAAACTGTTGCTAAACTCAATTCAGATACAGTTTTCCTTAATCTAGTTTAGAATTGGCATGAATAGACATGAACACAGAACAGTAGAAGCTTAATGGTAAGTGTCGATATGCAGAAATGACTTCAACATTTAAGGTTGGGAAAGGATATATATAGGGGGAGGGAGGATTGTTAAAAGTATCTAAACATATTTCCAAAATCAAAGTGAATTTGACAGTGCTTCATGGAGGTAAGATTAGTGGAGGAAGAAATAATAGTATCCACCCAACCAAAAAGAAAATGTGAAGTATGCGTTGAGTTCTTGGTGTTCTTTGGGCTAGATTGCTTAGAAATGTTTCATTAGCAAAATAGGTAATATTATCAGTGTGGCATCTGATTCCTCCTCTGTTTCTTTCTTGTTTAGGATATTATTTCCTCCCTGGTTATTTATCTGGTGCTACTTGCTGCTAATTTGAGTACTGGTTATTAGGAGAGATGGGATGTGTTCTAGGCTGATTGTTGTCCTCCTAAGCTTTTTTGATTATGTCTTTTTCTCTTAAGTGTCTATTGATGGTTGATTTCTCTGAATGGTAAGCTTACAGAAATTACTTAGCAGTTTTAGATTATATTTATCTGAAATATTAACACTTTTCCAATTTAAACTACGGTTGAATCTTTCCATCTTCTGAGTACCAGTTGGCATGTTCATGGATGTTGTTTGTCAATGTTCTATCTGTGTCCTACACAGTGAACTTACGGTCCTTGCATTGTATGTTCTGTCCTGTCATTTCTTCTTTGATTATTGGTTATTTGGATTTGCTTAAGATATTTGGGAGGAAGTTTCTTTGGTTTGTATGCTACAACAATGCAAAGTTTTTAAAGTAGTCTATTGATTGTCTTTGAGGTGTTTTCAGCATATGTAAGAATTATCTTTCTCATAGGTTATAATAGTTGTGTTTCATGAGGTTATGTAGTCTTATATATTTGATAAAGTTGTGTTGGAAGTTTGTTTTTAGCATTCCAGGTTACTACTGGATGTGATTTTTACAAACCCAAGAGACTCATAAAGTACAAAGAGCTCAACAGTTCAATCTTGAGCTACATGTATTATCTTCCATTGGATGTGGATTATGTTTTGAAAAGCAACCTGAAGATATAGATAATAATAAAACAGTAATAACTGAGCAGTTTAATTATCCAAAAATCTACTACTACCACCACTATCACCACCTGGACACAAACATCTTGACATTCCTTATAGACACATTTTGCCTTCAGTGAATGAATGAAGAATAAGCCACTCTCAATGGCAGAAAGCAAAATGGAAGAATTAATTATTAGTGGAAGTAGCATGAATATTTCAGGAAAAGTATTCTGATATGAGAATTGTTGATTTTAAGCAAAACTAATGTTAAGTGTAGTTGAATGCATGCAACAGCCTTTAGAAAATTTTAAGATTTCTTGATTTTAAGAAACTTAGAACTAATTAGTAAGATGTTGAAACTGAGTAGGACTTATTTTTAAAATGGTACAATTTAAAAAAAAATTCCAATGAAGAAAAATAATGATTTTCCAATGAAGACATCATAAGAAACCAACATGGCTACACAAAAATTATTAAAGATGAAAACAAACATTCTACATATAAGAATCTGGAACTATAAAGATAGTGTCTGAAAATAGGACTACTAGATCTGCAATACAAAGATATGATTTATTACTGTACTAGCTATACCCGGCCACGCGTTGCTGTGGCCCAGTTTGGTTAAATGGCCAACCAATCTGTGTGTAGATCTATACCTGCACACATACACACAACTACCGTATAACCCCCAACCTACCTACCTACTGTATTTCTCCCTCTCTATCTATCCCTCTACCTACCTACCTACTGTATTTCTTCCTTTCCCCCTCTACCTACCTACCTATCTACCTACCTATTGTATTTCTCCCTCTTTATTCCTCTACCTACCTACCTACCTACTGTATTTCTCCCTATCTATCCCCCTACTTACATATATACCTACCTACCTAACCTACCTACTGTATTTCTCCCTCTCTATCTATCCCTCTACTTACCTACCTACTGTATTTCTTCCTTTCTCCCTCTATCCACCTACCTACCTACTGTATTTCTCCCTCTCTATCTATCCACCTACCTACCTACCTACCTACTGTATTTCTTCCTTTCTCCCTCTACCTACCTACCTACCTACCTACCTCTACCTACCTACCTACCGTATTTCTCCCTATCTATCCCTCTATCTACGTACCTACCTACCTTCCTACCTACTGTATTTCTCCCTATCTATATATTCCCCTATCTACCTACCTACTGTAATACAATAATACAATAGCAGAGTTGGAAGGGACCTTGGAGGTCATCTAGTCCAACTCCCTGCCTAGGCAGGAAGCCCTATACCATTTCAGACAAATGGCTATCCAACATCTTCTTGAAGACCTGCAGTGCTGGGGCATTCACAACTTCTGGAGGCAAGCTGTTCCACTGGTTAATTGTTCTCACTGTCAGGAAAGTTCTCCTCAGTTCTAAGTTGCTTCTCTCCTTGATTAGTTTCCACCCGTTGCTTCTTGTTCTGCCCTCAAGTGTTTTGGAGAATAGCTTGACTCTCTCTTCTTTGTGGAAGCCTCTGAGATATTGGAAGGCTGCTATCCTGTCTCCCCTAGTCCCTCTTTTATTAAACTGTATTTCTCACTCTCTCTCCATTCCCCTATCTACCTACCTACTGTAATACAATAATACAATAGCAGAGTTGGAAGGGACTTTGGAGGTCATCTAGTCCAACTCCCTGCCTAGGCAGGAAGCCCTATACCATTTCAGACAAATGGCTATCCAACATCTTCTTGAAGACCTGCAGTGTTGGGGCATTCACAACTTCTTGAGGCAACTTCTGTTCCACTGGTTAATTGTTCTAACTGTCAGGAAATAGCTTGACTTCCTCTTCTTTGTGGCAGCCTCTGAGATATTGGAAGGCTGCTATCCTGTCTCCCCTAGTCCCTCTTTTATTAAACTGTTTTTCTTCCTCTCTCTCTCTATGGGCACTGAGATAGCAAACCTGGGAGTTTGCTATCTCAGTGCCTTTTTGGCCCTAAGAGGCTTCCATATGGGCTGAGGAAATGACTGTTGCCTGGTGGGAGGAGTTACAGGGAGGTGAAAACCTGATCAGTGGGTACATTTTACATTTGTGTACCTTGCACACGACACACATGTGCTATGCACAAAATGAGTAGGTATTCTATTATCAGAAGTCCTTGTGAACATTGTGTCCTTCTGAAAATTGAGGTAAATCGGTCCAGTAGTTTTTGAGATTAGTGGATTCGTACAAACTATTTTACATTTTTATTTATATAGATGAAACTAAGAAAAGAGCCCTATGGAAGGCAAAAAGCTCCAAATGAACTGGTAAAGGATGCCAAGAATACTGAAAAGGGGTTATTGAGAAGATATATCTGGCCAGGAGGGCGTTTTACCAGGTTCGCCTGGTTCGCCAATTGCGCCCCCTATTGGATCGGGACACCCTTCGCACAGTCACTCATGCTCTCGTGACATCCCGACTGGACTATTGTAAGTCTCTCTACATGGGGCTGCCCTTGAGGTGCACCCGGAGGCTTCAGCTAGTCCAGAATGCAGCCGCGCGAGCAATTATGGGGACCGCAAGGTCCACCCATGTAACACCGCTCTTACGCGAGCTGCACTGGCTACCTGTCGTCTTCCGGGTGCGCTTCAAGGTGTTAATTATCATCTTTAAAGCGCTCCATGGCTCGGGACCTAGCTATCTGCAGGATCGGATCCTGCCCCATACATCCTCACGGCCGATTCGCTCCCACAGAGCGGGGCTTCTCCGGGTGCCGTCCACTAGACTGTGTCAGCGGGCGACACCCAGGGGAAGGGCTCTCTCTATGGCGGGCCCGGCCCTCTGGAACGACCTTCCCCCCGATATTAGGACGACCACGGACCTCCGCTCCTTCCGTCTCAAATTGAAAACCTACTTTTTCCGTCTGGCCGGCTTGGGATAGCCTCCTTGTCCTGGGGTTTTAGGGTAATTTTAATTATTTGTAGTGTTAAGGGGTTTTAGGGACAGTTTTTAGTTTTTATAGATGTTTTTAGCGCAGGATTTGTTTAATTGTGATTTTAAATTATGTATTCTGTTTGTGTTTATTGTTTTTTAATTTTCCTGTGCCCCGCCTCGAGTCCCTCTGGGGAGAGAGAGCGGGCTACAAATAAAATTTATTATTATTATTATTATATCTACCAATCTATTTTGGTTCTGCCTTTTCTGAGAAGCATGTGGCTTCTAATTTTGTACCTTATATTTATATCATGTCTCAGAGATCTGAACTGGAGCAGTGAGGGGAAAATGATGGCATCCTACAGATCAGAATGTTTGAGATTAGCCAAGTAAAGTAAGAAGAAGCTCATTAAGGAATACACAAAGTAATTCTACTATAGCAATTCTAGTATTGCAAGAGGGGGAAAAGTGATATTACTTGCCGGAAAATGACTGGAAAGGATGTCTAATAATGTTAGCCATAGTCACATATTTTTTTTAAAAAGTTCAGAAAAAGAGAGACTTAAATGATTTTGAGCACATCAGGTGTGAAAATGCCCTATTTGCTATGGACATGATTCATGTGTATATTAGGTTCCAATTTCCTCTTGAGAGAATATTTAGTGGTATCATAAACAAGAACAGAGAAATGTGAAAGTTTTATGATGATTCAGATATATACACTACGTAATTTACTCTATTAAGTAAACGTGTTGAATTTACTGATCTTTCTTGTAAACCATTCATTAATTTTATACAGTTATAATCCTCTTATTATTTTTCTTCATTGGAGCATTATGTTCTTTTAAACTCAATTGTGTTTACTGATTGTATTTTCATGACATGTTGAATCCAAAGTAGCCAACCTAGCAAAAATACACTCTGAACTTAGATCTATAGCTAATTTATGGTTCAATGCTTAGTGAATTCAAACACTGGGCTAATTTAGAAAACCTTGATTAGATAATACTAACACAGCCACTTCTGGCTTGATTATATAATCAACTATATAATCAAATGTATAATTTTGGTTCTGAATATAATAATACAATAATAATATTCATATACAGCATAATAGTATTCATACATAATATAATAATACACACATACATACATTTTCTCTCTTCTTCCCAACTTCAACAACCATTTGATATGCCAAGTGCTTCTATATTAATGATATATTTAAGAACCTGCACACAAACATAAACTTTATTTTTTTTAAAAATAAAAAGCAATATTTAATTATTAGCCTGTGCTATTTTACAGTTATATAAATACTAAAAAATTAGTATGTCAATAAATTAAGCACAAAGCAGAAATAAAAGATAACTTCTTATGTGACAATGGCATATTTTGTCAAAAACAGGATTACCACTACAGTCAAATTTTTGATCTTCAGAAAAACAGGTAGCACATACACTCAGTGGAAGATAAAGTATCTCCATCTCCTGCATAAAAAATAATAACAATAACGTCATTTCCTCATGTCCATTTTTGCTTGCTTATTTAGTTTTTAAAAGATATTTGGAATAAAATATTCAAATAAAATATTTAAATGTTTAAAAATATCCAGCTTTATTTCATTTCCAGTTTTTTTCACATGAGAAAAATCACAAAAGTCCTGAAAAATGGTATCAGACCAATATTAAGTCCCCACCCCCCCCCATGTGATTCACTGTCATGTGTGAGTATCTGCATGTACGCTTGAATGGATGGACATGAATGTATATACATTCATCCATACATTTGGATCTAACTATAACTATGTGCTAAGTTTAATAGATTTAAAATTAATGATACAGCAATTATACCAATTGTATACAATATATCTTGTTTTGTTTTATTTTTACAAAATTGCAGAAGCTAGGATTGAGCTGTGAGGATGTAATACTCCATGGATATTACATGAACTGTGTCCTTGCTTCACTCAAAACAGCTCTTTTATCCTTCTATGTATCTATAGTACATTTATGTTGTTTCCATGGCAACACAGAGATCTCCCTTGACAACACTCCCTCCTCTCCTATATGTATATGCTTGTCCTTCTTTTTCAAAGATATGTACATGCTGAGGCAAAGTAGGATATTCAACTTCTACATTTCCCACTAACAAATATGAGTCATTTCTCATCTGGCTTTCAGAAACCGTGTTACTAAACTGGAGGAACAGGGAAAAAGAGTTTTTCCTTGAAAGCCTAGTAACTTTAATGTTTAAATTGGAAAATTGTGTATCCTGCTTACTCAGAAACCCTGAATGGATAAATGGAGATTGGAAGTGACATAAGATAGACTGGTCTATTTATGGCCATCTATGCTCCCAATGCAGTTTGAGCTATAATATATTTATTTCTTTGTTTGAGAAAGAAGTTCTAAGCAACTTTGAAAGAGTCAGTTTTTGTTTTGTTGTCCTTCATTGCAATATTAAATATTATTTTGTACTCTTTTCTCACTTCTAGTGGTTGTACCTTGCAAAGCAGTGCTATTATTTGTTTGAGAAAATTTGTTTATGTGAGAAAAGAAAACTATAAATCACTTTTTCATACGTTTAACAGTTCTTCCACTGAGGCATCATGCTTGTATAATATGCTACAATCTCCATACTTCTCTTGTTCCTTCAAGGAAAATACACTTAACAGGGGTTTCATTAAGATATGATCTCAGTATATATTCTTAAAGTAGGACTCTCATATTTGATTCTTAGCCATACCAATACCCCAATAATACTATATTATGCATGAATAAGTTTATAGTTTGACAAATTAGATTTTCTCCCTTGAGACCATTCTTGTCACTTTCAATTGTGCATAAAGTTGTTTACCCTTTTTCTTTACCTTCCTATTCATAGTGACTCCTTTCTTTATGAAGCAATTTCTCATATTTGTCTTCCTCAACTCTCAGAAAAACTTTGATGCAACAGGCTTCATGAAGGAACTTAATTTGGAAATTAAGATTAATTTTATCAGCAACATTAATGCAAATTATTCAAATTATATCATTTCCATTTACTTCCATCACTTATATTTGTGACATATACAATATTATGAGATATACAATATCAAAAAAGGATCCCTCCAGTGCTCTATTTTGTGATTCAGTGGTCATTCCTGAATGGTCTGTCTATCAACAAGGCCTCCCTGTAAAAGTAGAAGCTGGGCTCTGAAGAAGCAAGCTAGAAAGATTACTGGATCTTTTGAACTGTGGTATTGAAGAAGGTTCCTGAGAACACCAAGAATAACAAAGGAAACAAATAAATGGATTGTAGAACAAATCAATCCAGAATTTTCACATAAGGCACAAATGAACAAACTCAAATGATCATATTTTGAATTCAATATGCAAAGATTCAATTCCCTTGTGTGTGTATACACATATACCTTTATACACATACACAAATATAAACATCTAGTATTTTACATCCCATGTAAATGTCAATGTTTATGACACTCAGATACACCTTGTCATCTCAATCTTAGTCCTTCTTGAAGATGATGTCCACAAAAGATAATATATAATATGATAATATGTATAATTTCCTCTAATAGGCTAGGACTTAAGTTACTAATCATTTGTACTGGATTGCAGAGTTACTGAGATATCGTATTTTACAATAATGTAAAATTAACTGATCAGTTACTGTTATGTTATAGAGCCGTGGAGGTGCAGTGGTTGGAATTCAGTATTGCAGGTTAATTCTGCTCACATTGCTAGGAGTTTGATTCCTTCAATCCTGTCTGGCTCAGGGTTGACTCGGCCTTCCATCCTTCTAAGATCATAAAATGAGGAGCCAGATTGTTGAGGGCAATATGATAACTCTATAAACTGCTTAGAGAGTATTGTAAAGCACTGTGAAGCAGTATATAAGTCTAAATGCTAAGTTGTGTTGCACAAAACCTGATTCCTTATTGTAGCCAAATACCTGTTTTCTGTGTATGTATTAGGCCTATTGGAAGTAACTTGAAGGTGACCTAACTCAATTTGCTGAAATAGAGAAGTCATCTAATTCAACTTGATGAAGATTTGGGTGTCCTTGAATCATTTCAGATTAGTGCTTTGAAAATTACTCCTTAGATTCCCCCCCTCAGTGCTGTCTCAAGGGCTTCCAGAGCTGACAGCTTCAAGAATGTTTATTAACGCCGGAAAGACCTTCATTATATGTAGCGTGGAAGATCTTTAGTAGACATATGACAGGAGAGGAGATGGATATTCTTCTCAGTATTTCACCCAGCACTGGCTGAGTGGTTTTATCTTACATTTTCAATTATCCAAATTTTACTTCTTGTACTATTGCAAAAGTAGATTATTTTGCCCTAGATAATAGAGTTTCCCCCACTGTTTACTGTAAGCACACATTTCATATAATGTTGATAATAATGACAATAATATCATCGGATCTTAGATGTATTTGTTCCCTTCTCTTCCTGCTTGTAAATTACAAGATCTTATCTGAATTACAAGATCTTCTCATGTTTAATTTGATCAATGGCTCCAGATGAATTGCAAAATGTGTGTAAAGCAATGTAATGTAATTGTTTAGTGGGCATATAGTTAAGGGAATACAATTCAAAATTTAATCATACTTGAAACATATTGTACAAAGCTGGACTAGTTTCTAAGACTTAGCCTAATTCCCAGAATTGTACATATATTAAAGAGAGATGATAGAGAAGTAGGTGTGTGTGTGTGTGTGTGAGAGAGAGAGAGAGAGAGAGAGAGAGAGAGAGAGAGAGAGAGAGAGAGAGAGAGAGATTTAGATCATTTTGACCGGATGGATGGATGGATGGATGGATACATAGATAGATAGATAGATAGATAGATAGATAGATAGATAGATAGATAGATAGATAGATAGAGAGATAGAGAGATAGAGAGATAGAGAGAGAGATGATAGAAAAATTAACCATTAACATCTAACATTTAGCCATTTATTACATTTCTGTAAATGGTTTTATAACTAGAAGTAATTCAAAGTCAAAAGGTTAAAGGATTGTACCTATTTCTTACTGATATATTACTTATTTATTAATGATAAACTACCCTCAAAGGGTTTTTTTACCACAAATTATAGGTGAACAGAGATACTTACACACACATACATAGATATGCATATATGTCATGATTATTATGGATGGAGGGCAGGATAATTTTACATCCATGTAGCAATTATAAATAGGCAAGTGAAGAATTAAATTGTTCCTTTCCTTTTGTTTTGACCTTGAACTATTAAAAGCAAGTAATGGCAAATGACACTTATAAAATAAAATGGCTAAACCTATTAAAGGTAGGTTGCCACCTGCCCAGCAGATCTTAATAGTAGTCTCTGCTTAATTTTGCATTAATATAGCCTTTTCATTAATTACTAGCTGCACCCGGCCACACGTTGCTGTGGCCCAGTCTGGTTAAATGGCCAACCAATCTGTGTTTAGATCTATACCCTCCCTTTCTATCTATCCCTCTACCTACCTACCTACCTACTGTATTTCTCCCTCTCTCTCTCTATCCCTCTACCTACCTATCTACCTATGTACCTACCTATGGATTTTCCCTATCTCTCTCTATCTCTCTACCTACCTATCTACCTACTGTATTTCTCCCTCTCTCTCTATCCCTCTACCCACCTTCCTGCTGTATTTTCCCTATGTGTCTCTATCACTTTACCTACCTACCTACCTACTGTATTTCCCCCTCTCTCTTTTTCCCTCTACCTACCTACTGTATTTTCCCTATCTCTCTTTATCCCTCTACCTACCTACCTCTACCTACCTACCTACTGTATTTCTCCCTCTCTCTCTTTATCACCGTACTTACCTACCTACTTACCTTCTGTATTTCTTCCGCCTCTCTCTTTATCCCTCTACCTATCTACCTATCTACTGTATTTTTCCTTATCTCTCTCTATTCCTCTACCTACTTACCTACCTACCTACCTACCTACTGTATTTATCCCTCTCTCTTTTTCCCTCTACCTACCTACCTACTGTATTTCCCCCTCTCTATTTATCCCTCTATCTATCTACCTACTGTATTTTCCCTATCTCTCTTTATCCCTCTACCTACCTACTGTATTTCTCCCTCTCTCTCTTTATCCACCTACCTACCTACCTACCTATCTACCCACCTACCTACTTACCTTCTGTATTTCTTCCACCTCTCTCTTTATCCCTCTACCTATCTACTTATCTACTGTATTTTTCCTTATCTCTCTCTATTCCTCTACCTACTTACCTACCTACCTTCCTACTGTATTTTTCCCTCTCTCTTTTTCCCTCTACCTACCTACCTACTGTATTTCCCCCTCTCTATTTATCCCTCTATCTATCTACCTACTGTATTTTCCCTATCTCTCTTTATCCCTCTACCTACCTACTGTATTTCTCCCTCTCTCTCTTTATCCACCTACCTACCTACCTACCTATCTACCCACCTACCTACTTACCTTCTGTATTTCTTCCACCTCTCTCTTTATCCCTCTACCTATCTACTTATCTACTGTATTTTTCCTTATCTCTCTCTATTCCTCTACCTACTTACCTACCTACCTTCCTACTGTATTTTTCCCTCTCTCTTTTTCCCTCTACCTACCTACCTACTGTATTTCCCCCTCTCTATTTATCCCTCTATCTATCTACCTACTGTATTTTCCCTATCTCTCTTTATCCCTCTACCTACCTACTGTATTGCTCCCTCTCTCTCTTTATCCACCTACCTACCTACCTACTTACCTACCTACCTACCTACCTACTTACCTTCTGTATTTCTTCCGCCTCTCTCTTTATCCCTCTACCTATCTACCTATCTACTGTATTTTTCCTTATCTCTCTCTATTCCTCTACCTACTTACCTACCTATCTACCTACCTACTGTATTTATCCCTCTCTCTTTTTCCCTCTACCTACCTACCTACTGTATTTCCCCCTCTCTATTTATCCCTCTATCTATCTACCTACTGTATTTTCCCTATCTCTCTTTATCCCTCTACCTACCTACTGTATTTCTCCCTCTCTCTCTTTATCCACCTACCTACCTACCTACCTACCTATCTACCCACCTACCTACTTACCTTCTGTATTTCTTCCACCTCTCTCTTTATCCCTCTACCTATCTACTTATCTACTGTATTTTTCCTTATCTCTCTCTATTCCTCTACCTACTTACCTACCTACCTTCCTACTGTATTTTTCCCTCTCTCTTTTTCCCTCTACCTACCTACCTACTGTATTTCCCCCTCTCTATTTATCCCTCTATCTATCTACCTACTGTATTTTCCCTATCTCTCTTTATCCCTCTACCTACCTACTGTATTGCTCCCTCTCTCTCTTTATCCACCTACCTACCTACCTACTTACCTACCTACCTACCTACCTACCTACTTACCTTCTGTATTTCTTCCGCCTCTCTCTTTATCCCTCTACCTATCTACCTATCTACTGTATTTTTCCTTATCTCTCTCTATTCCTCTACCTACTTACCTACCTATCTACCTACTGTATTTTTCCCTCTCTCTCTCTATCCCTCTACCTACCTACCTACCATGCAGCCTCCTGGGACCAAAAATGGGCCACATGGGAATGTGCCATCCCCTGCATCTTGTTTTGGGTCTAGTAGGCCTCCATGCAGCCTCCTGGGACCAAAAATGGCCACATTGGAGTGTGGCACCCCCCATGCCTTGTTTTTGGCCTAGTAGGCCTCCATGCAGCCTCCTGGGACCAAAAATGGCCACATTGGAGTGTGCAACCCCCCATGCCTAGTTTTGGGCCTAGTAGGCCTGCCTGCAGCCTCCTGGCTATGTGTGAGGGAATGGTGGAGGCTTATTCGGTTGCTGAGGAAATGACCGTTGGAAATGTGACAATGAAATTGTGTGGGGGGGGCGTGTTCGTGATGCAGCATAAGAAGCAGCCAGGTGGGAGGAGCTTAAGGGAAGTGAAAACCTCAAAAGTGTGTACCTTTTATATTTGTGCTGCTTGCACATGGCACAGGTGTGCCAGCCACACAAACTGTATGTATGATTGCTTCGGAAGTTCTTGGGAACATTGTGTGAAAATTTGGTGCCAATTGGTGCAGTTCTTTCTGAGATTAGCGGCTTTGCACAAACTATTTTAAATTTTTATTTATATAGATAGAATTAAAGATATAAAGTCAAAATATCTTAATTCCGAGTATTGGCAAATGTCTGCATGACTACCAGCAGTTGATATGAAGGGTGATATTATTCCCTTGGTTGATCTCTCTTCCAGATGGAAATAGCTCAGGAGGAAGGGGACATAGATTTCAGTATACATGCTTTACAATGTAAAATTAATTGTATTCTATACCAAAGAACATGCAGACTTAAGCATACAGCAGAAGCATGAATCTGGGCAGTCTTTAAATAGAAATTGTGGGAAATTCTGGAACAAATCCATAGCAGGATCAATACAGAAAAATCAACCACAAGCAAAGTTTCAATATTCATCTGACCAGAGCTGGATGGAATAAGAACTGAAATAACAAGGATATGTAGGTAGAAAAATAGAGATATTGCAGGCAGAAACTAGGAATATTAATGCCATCTCAGGATTTTTGAGGAAGCCAAAGTCTCAGAGTCTTGATTTGGTTGAGAGCATTACTTGGAATCATGATATTTAAACAGAAACAGAAAATTTAACAAATTCAAGTTCTGATTCCACTACTACATGGTAGTGCATTATGGATTTAGCTTAACATATTGTGTGAGCTCAGAAATTGGGTTTTGGAAAATATGGTTTAATACTATGTGTAAACATAGTCATTTCAATCTAAACTTATTTACAGCCAAAGAACTGTTGAGCTACCTTGTAAAGAATTTTTCTTTTATAGATCAGTGGTCCTAACAAAGAAAGTCACTATGCAAATAAGAAGGCTTTTGATTTATCTAATCACTGAACCTGTGGCATGCTGTTTTATTTATTCATTTAAAAGGTTTTTGAAACAACAATAAAAATACAATAAAACAGCCAGCAATCCTAGCTAACAGTTGACCTAACAATCCTAACATTAAGATAACCAAAATCCTGTACGCACACACATGCTCACAACTGCATATAGTCATATACTGTATGTGTGTACCCACACACAAATAAAATAAAATAAAATAATATGTATGTCCCAAAAGTGCTTTTTCAAGCAGCAACATGACTTTCTGGGGGTTTTCTGAAGACATTTTGCTTCTCATTCAAGAAATGTTTTCAGCTCTGCCTGGATGGTGAGAAATGGAAGGATTTATACTCCTTGCAGACAGATGGTCATTTGCATTCTTTTAGAGAGTCGTTGAGGCAACCTGGAAGTTTATCTGTGTTGTCAGAATCACCTGAGTGGTTCAAATGGGTTTGGAAACTTTTTGAAACTTCTGAAAGACTGTGTTGTAGACTGGAGATAGATGATGTTGTATCCCTCCCCCTCTGTTGAGAGAGGGCTGTTCAGTTTTGCCATAGACCTCTTTGTCCCCTCTTTCAAACCAGTGGTCCTCTCTGTCCAAAATGTAGACTTTGCTGTCTTCAAAAGAGTGGTCTTTGCCTTTTAGATATAAGTGGATTGCTGAATCTTGTCCCGATGAGTTCATTCTCCTATGTTGTGCCATGACTTTATGAAGTGGTTTCGTTTCCCCGATGTATGGATCTGCAAATAGATCAGTGCATTGTACTGCATATACCACATTACTCAGTTTCTGTCAGGGTGCTTTATCCTTGGGGTGGACAAGCTTATGCCTTAGTGCATTCTTGGGTTTGAAGGGTACATGTATGTTGTGTTGGCTGAAGATCCTCCTGAGCTTTTCCAATATTCCTGCAACAATTCCAACAATCTTGGAATGACAAGATTGCTTTGTTTAGTTTTCATTGTCTATTATGGAGGACCTCCTGTAGGGTCTTTTTGATATTCAATGAAGGCCCACTTGGAATAGCCACCTACAGTATTCTAAGTTTTCTATTTTATGTATTTTAGTCCACATTTTGGAACAGAGGATCACTAGTTTGAAAGAGGGGTCAAAGAGCCCATCTTTGTCAAAATTGAATAGCTCTCTCTCAACAAAGGGGGAATGATACAACACAATCTATCTTCAGTTTACAACACAGTCCTTTCAACAGTTCCAAGAAGGCTCCACCCAATTTCACCACTCAGGTAACCCTGATGACACAGATAAAACTCCAGGCCTTAATGGCTTGCTAAAAATGCCAATAACAAGCTGTCTGGAAGAAATATAAATCCTTCCATTCCCCACTAACAAATCAGAGGTGATGAAGCTTCTTGGATGAGAAGTGAAACATCTTTAAAGGAAAAACTAGAAAGTCCAGTTGCCTCTTTAAAAAGCCCCTTTGGGACAACCATTACCTGGATGACTGAGAATGTCCATAGACATGTGTGTGTATACTTACATGCATGAAGACATAATTACATATACTCTGTATATAAACATATGTATACAGTGGTACCTCGGTTCACGAACTTAATTCGTGAACTGACTCTGGTCGCGAACCGAATTGTTCGTGAACCAAGGCACAGTTTTCCATATGCTAAAAGCATAACAAAAATTAAAAAAAAGTCACTGAAAGTACTCACAGTGTGCGTGCTGGGGCTTTTTTCTGTGTTTTCTTCTCTCTACGATCTTCCTACAGGAAGTCACAACCATGTGACAGCCAGGAATACATTAAAAATGGTCGCGGTTCCTGTTCGTGAACCGAAGCAGAGTTCGTGCACCGGAGCACATTTTGAGGAAAATTTCTGTTCGTAAACCGAATTGGTTGTGAACAGAGGCGTTCGTGAACCGAGGTACCACTGTATATTCATATAGAGATCTCTGTCTATCTCCCCCTTCTGGAGAAAGGTACCCCATTAGTAGCCACTAGGATGGTCCTTCTTTGCATATCTTTACTTTGTCCAGAGTTGGGGGATGTACAAATTTAATAAATATGTTTCTTTTGGAAGCATCAGTAATGGTGGCAAACCAAGGTACTAAAGAGATTAATATCAAATGGGTAGCTTGACCCCAAATACATATGTGGTTTTCTATCAACTGGATTGAGCTGTGCCAGAGTGGTAGTAAGTGGAATTGTGTGGTGGAATGTAATCTGGAGTCCTTGAAGGGGAGGGCTGCTTCCTAGAAGGCAAAGACGCAATGAAGCTTAGAATATCAGATAGGTAGATATTCTATCTGATAGCCTCTCTCTAGCAGTTTACAAACTATATCTGTAAATATGCAGATATTTGCTTTAGTCTGGGAAGATTCTGTCTATGGGTGAACAATAATACAGAAACTACTCAGGAGAAACTCCTCGTGTCATCAATAGTTTCCTTATTTTTGTTCAACCATAGAGAGAATATTTCCAGATTAAAGCAACTATCTGCATAACTATAGATACAGTATACTCGAAACTTCTGAGATCACAGGCTTGACAAATTGCTCTTTCTAGATTACCCCTACCAGTTAGGATACTGCATGATGAGGAAGAAATGTTTCAGTCTTCAAATGAACATATCCCCTTTTTTGCTAATAATTAAAGCAACCTGTTGTATTTCAGGTTGCTCTGCAGGTCTGAAAAAAAGATGCAACTGCGTTGATAAATCAGCTCCTTAATGTTATTCTTAAAAGTATTCTTCTTTACTTTCTTGTCTTCTCTCCTTGGAAGTGAGATTAGCTGCTTCCCTCTCAATATACCACAAGTTCCTCAAAACTAGGTGATGTTATCATAGCAAGAGACTAGGGGGATTTTGTGATGGCTCCCTTAGGTGATTAATATGTTTATTTTTGTTTTGTATACATTTTTATAGTTTATTTTTTTTAAACATGTGACTGTTTAAATGCATTTACTAAACAATTCATGCCCTACTGGGTAATCAGTTTATCATTATTTCCTTGCCTAAATAGAGAAATAGAATCATCACCTGTGGACAAAAAAGAAATAGGAAAAGGAGTGAATTCCAAAATCTTGCCAGTTTCCCCATTGAATTGCCTTTAGGAAGAAGCATTGGAAATATCTTTATTCCCTTCCCTTCCCAGCAGCAGACAGGTTAAGTGGCTGCTGCTGGATAGAGGACGGAGCAAGGGATTGCAAGACTGGCTGAGAAACTGTCACAGAATATTGGAAGTAAAAAAAAAATCACATGACTGCAACAGCAATCCAGCAGCAGCCAATGGCACCAAAATAGCCATAACTTCCCCAAATCTCATTCCATTGGGAGTTATGGGTCCCAGAGTTTGGACACATTTTAAGTTAGCTCACTTATCATGGACCTGCATCAGAATTTTGTAATCTATAGGTTCCTTCCCCATCTCTTTTCATAGACCTTACTGAATCATACTGTTCAGATCAGATTTGCAAAGAGAATTAAGTACCAAAGCTTTTTTTATTTAAAATTTGTCATCTTTTCCCTTATATAAAGACTAATAGATTTTATACACTTTGTGACTGTTGCTGGTTGCAGTCGGCCTAAAAGACAAAACTCTTAAAATGAATGACACTGTTATATCTAATTACTGCGAACAAAATGTGGAGCCACTATCATGCTTGCATCACCACACAGATGGTCTTCAACGGGATGCTTTGTCTGTTTGGACCCCCTGGATCTTGATATTTTCCATAATTTTCTGAATGGGGCTTGCATTTCCCCATTCAACAATTATCAACAATCTGGGAATTTTCTTTAACTCTCAATTTCTACTTTGTAAAACTGGCAGCAGCTGGATTCAAGTGGACTTTGCACAGGTATATCAGCTGTATCCTTTCCTGGATTGGGGGGAGGGAGTTCAGAACATCCCTCATGCCCTAGTTACCTCATAACTGGATTGTTGTGATGGACTTTATATAGAACTGCCGTTGAAGACCATCGAGAAACTACAAGTGGTCTAGAATTAGGCATCATGGGGAATGATGGAGGCTCTGCATTATATATGTGTGTGATCCCTCTGCTTTGTGAGCTACTGTTTGTTGGTTTGCTCCTGAGTCCAATTCAAGTTGTTGGTTATCAAAGACTTTACTAACATAGGACCTGGCTTATCTTAGGTACCATTTACCTCTACTTGTTTCTACCCATCTAGTTGGCTCAGCAATGTGGGTGTGTTTCAAGTTTCATCAATTAAAAGATGCATCTTTCAGACCACATTAGGTATTTATTTATTCTTATCCTGCCCTCCAGTCAGAGACTTGTGTCCATCTGATCCTTAAGTCAATCAAGAAATGATTGAAGATCTGGTTGTTCTCCCAGACAGGTTGGGGAAACCTTTTTGGTCTGGGTTTCTTTTACTTTTCTTTTGCTTTGGTTTATGTATGTCTCCTCGTTGTCCTTTTTAAATTAGTTTTAGCACTTTATTCTTTTGGTCTTTTAAATTTTTATTTTTATTTTAATATTTTATTTTTATTTTAATAAGTTGGTTTTTACTTATAAACCACCCAAATTGGAATTAGTTGGCCCTTACATTAAATAAATAAATATTATCCTTCCTAACAGGATTTAGATCACCTTAACCAGGGCTTGGTGAGACATGATGGCTCAGTGTAAGAAGCTGAGCTTGTTGTTGCAGTTCAATGGTTCGAATCCACATAACAGAGTGAGCTCCCATTACTTGCCCCAGATTCTGCCAACATAGCAGTTTACATAGCATGTAAAAATGCAAGTAGAAAAATAGGGACCACTTTGGTGGGAAGGTAACAGTCATGCCAGCCACATGACCATGGAGACGTCTTTGGAGAGCTTCGGTTTACTAATGGGGATGAGCACCACCCATAGAGGTGGAAATGACTAGCACGCATGTGCAGGGGAACTACCTTTACCTTTAACCAGGACTACTGCAGCTATCAGCAGACATTATAAGAACAGATAAATATTGTTGTTTAATTACAATATAATGAACTATCTCTGATATGGACTTATTTGTATTTGGTTGGTTCTTCCAAGTCTGCCTCAGATAATGTCCAAGGCATCTCTTTTTACACCTTACTTCCAAGAATGGGTCCTGGTCCTAATATTAATTTTTTTAGCCACTATACTGATTTTAATACCACCACCATTTCTTTTCTGCTCTCTTTGTTATTGTGTCTATCTCTGTAAGTTGTCTTTTCTCTCTAATGTCTCTTTTGATAACATTCAGGTATCCAGTGGTGTCTGAGATTGCAAAGACTTTGCAAGAATCAATAAAATAGCAGTAGCAACAGCATTTAGATTTATATACCGCTTCACAGTGCTCTACAGCCCCCTCTAAGCTGTTTACAGAGTCAGCTCATTTTACTGACCTCGGAAAGATGGAAGGCTGAGTCAACTTTGAGTCTAGTGAGATTTGAACTGCCAAATTGCAGGCAGTCAGCAGTCAGCAGAAGTAGCCTACACTACTGCATTCTAACCACTCAGCTGCCATGGGTCTCTTAACACAGTAGTGTAAAAACTACTGTGCAACCTCTGTACAGTAGCAGCCTCTGTACTCTTTAAGGCATTCCCAGGAACCCCAAAACACTCTATCTGCCCCAACAAATCTAAGAATCTCAAACTCCATGCCTATTTCTCTGTGCTGTTTTAGTTCTACATTTAATGTAGTCATGTTTAAAATCCTTAGTAATGTTTACACTAAAATCCTTATAAATGCACCTCTTTATCATCCTTGCATACATAACCTGAGTTCTGAGTTTCCAACCTGTTGAATGTATACATACTAAGATACCTGTTTGATTGCTGAACAGGAATAGTCCCAGAATTATTCCTAAAGTACAGATGTGCATATGAGGATACTTCCGTACAGCCAATGGCCATTTCATCATCATCATCATCATCATCATCATCATCATCATCATCATCATCATCATCATCATCATCATCATCATCATCATCATCATCATCATCATTTACTTTATTCATAAAACACAAAAACATGAAACTCAGCCAACATTTAAAAATGCATATTACAAATACTATTGACTGGTGCTAATTGTTGATACAGTTTGCTGCCAGCATCCTAGGTATCAACCAAGTATCTACGTAGAATATAACATGTGCCAAGTAGCGCCGTTTTTTGCAGTTCTGCTGGTGTTATTGCAGGAAGCTGCAATTTGCTGAGATATTTATTAAAATTCTTGGACATGGTGCCAAGTGCCCCGATGACAATGGATGTCACTGTGACATGCTTCATCCATAGCCATGTGGTTTCGATGGCCAGGTCGCGATATTTCATGATTTTTTCTAGTTCTTTTTCTTCGACTCTGGCATCTCCAGGAACAGCGATATCAATGAACTATACACTTCAGCCCTCTACAACCGTGATATCTGGTGTGTTGTGCTCCAAATGACGGTCTGTTTGTATTCGAAAGTCCCACAAGATCTTCACTCTCTCATTCTCGATAACGTTTTCTACTTTGTGTTCCCAAGACTTTCTGGATACAGGTAAACCATATTTTTTACATAATGACCAGTTGATTAATTTAGCAACTCGGTCATGTCTAGCTTTGTAATCAGTTTGTGCGATTTTGCTGCATTCACATATTAAATGTGAAACAGTTTCGACTTTGTTATTGCAAAGGCCGCAGTTTGGGTTGTCAGTGGATTTTTTTAATCTTCGCTTTCATGGCATTAGTTTGTAGTGCTTGTTCTTGAGCGGCCAGTATTAAACCTTCCGTTTCTTTCTTGATAGTTCCCATCTTAAGCCATGTCCATGTCAAGTTGTCATCACATTTTCCTTCAAGTGTTGTCCATGCAAAGCCTTGGTCTTCCATCTATTTAATCTGTCATCGAGCTGTTTTTCCTTATATTCTGCCTTTGTTTCTGTTGTTTTTATGCTGTTCTCCATTTTTACAGCCTGCAGCAATTTTTCTGTACTTTGGTTCACATAATCATTCAAACTTCGTTTTTCTTCTTCTACAGTTTGATGGATTTGCAATAGCCCCCTGCCCCCTATTTTTCTTGGCAGGTACAACCTGTCAATGTCACTTCGTGGATGTAAAGCATGGTATATATTCAAAAGTTTGCGTGTTTTCCGGTCCAGGTTTTCCAGTTCAGCCAGAGTCCAGTTGATGATTCCAGCTGAATAGCGTATCACTGGAACTGCCCATGTATTAATGGCTTTAATTATGTTTCCGGCATTCAGCTTTGATTTTAATATTTTGCGGACCCTCCTGATGTATTCCTTTTGTGTTGACTCTTTGACTTTTTCATTCAAGATCTTATCTGCTTCCAATATGCCTAGGTACTTGTAACCAACATCCTTTGCTATTGCTTTCACTATATTTACATTTCCCAGTTCTATTCCTTCTGTTTTTTCCATTTTTCCTTGCTGCATGGATAATATAGCACATTATTATTATTATTATTATTATTATTATTATTATTATTATTATTATTATTATTATTATTATTATTATTATTATTATTATTATTATTATTATTATTATTATTTTAGGTTCATTGGTATATTCCTTCATATGATAGATTTCCCTTTGTGCCTGCAATACAATTGAATATGGTGAAAGTTAAACATTAGGTCTTCAGACTTTAGGATGAATTGAGATGCAGATCACAACATCGGAACTGACCTTATGTAGACTGAATCAAATTGATCTGACCTCATTGCCTTGGGCTTTTCTCTACTGTCTAAATAATATAAATAGGTTGCCATACTGAACACTATTCTGTGATATAACCATCATCTGTCTTCCAACCTCCTACAGCTCCTCTTTTGTCTGTGGGATTTATAACAGCTTTTCCTGCTTCTTAAAGTATCACAGTAAATTAACAAGAAAGGCCACCCTGTGAAATTGTAGAACAAAGAAAACTGCAAACAAGGAGGAGACAGACAAGAAAGTCCGAACTGTTCTTCATAAAAGTTAAGTAACGAAGATTCCTTTTTGTCACTTTTAATTGTTGTTTCTTTATTTAACCAATTTATATAGTCTCATTATGCTTGCATATTTTGATTTTCTGATATTCTTAAATCTGTATTCTTGGACATATTTTGATGAAATTTTATTCTCAAATAAATGGGCATAGGGTTACATTCCTAAATTGAAATTTAAAAATAAATACATTAGAAAGAGAACAAAATTCCAATTTCAAAGATTTGGGAAAGGGAGGGGGGGGTTCTTTCATATTATTATACAAAACGTGTATGCACACATTTCCTACCACATACCTCCCTTCGTCCTGTCTGCTCCCACAGAGAGGGCCTCCTCAGGGTGCCATCTGCAGGACAATGCCGGTGGGCGACCCCCAGGGGGAGAGCCTTCTCTGTGGCAGGCCCTGCCCTCTGGAATGACCTGCCCCCCATCACACCATCACACCATCACGGACCTACGCCTCTTCCGCCGGGCATTAAAAACACATCTATTTCAAGTGGCCGGCATAGCTTTTAAATGACATAGCTTGAGTATAATGTTTTAAATTACTTTTAACTACAATTTTTTAGCACAGTCCCATTATTTAATCTATTTTTAACCTTATTATATTGTTGTTATATATATTGCTTTTATTGCTTTTATTCTTTCTGTGCACCGCCCTGAGTCCCACTAGGGAGATAGGGTGGTATATAAATGTGACTAATAAATAAATAAATAAATATATTTCATGTTTCTGTAAGATCTATAAAGGCAGCCACATTTGATATGGTAAGTACAGATGTATTATGGCGTAAACTGACAGCTCTTAAAATTGAACCTAGACTACTAATCCTAATTTAAGCCCTATGTACAAAGTCTTGTTTGAAAGTATGGTATGGGTTTAATGGAGCTCTGACTAACAGGATTCACTATTTTCTTCATTTTATCTACAAATATAGAGAATTTCAGTATGTTCAGTGTCCCTAAGATGTAAATATTTTGAAATAAGACATAATCAAATTTAACACTCTAAGATTACTTTTGACTGGTTGATGATTTATGATTTCTTTTATTGTGTAAAAATAATTTAATTATGCCATATTCTACTTAGATATACTTAGATAAATGGAAAAAAATCCCATTTATTTAAAATTTTTTGACTGGTTGCTAATACTCCAAGACATTAGAAACACATCTTGTGATGGCATGAATAAACCATTGCTCAGTCTTTGAAAGTATCTGTTGCTTCAAGGCTGGGGAAATATGTGACCTCTGAAATTATTTAATTTATAACTGCATGACTATTCAGTGATGGAACAATAATTCCCAACCATTTATTGGTGTTGTTTCTCTTAGGAGATGATTGGAAACTGATACATTTCAACCATGTTATGTCTGGCTTGGCCTCCTTCCTCCTATGTGATATATAGAATTACAACAGAAATACAGTTCTACTGACCTTCCAGAATTTAAAATTTCCAGCAATCCCCACCAGCATACCCAGTGCTAAATATTGTATTTCAGATATTGAAGAATACTTGCAATTAATCTGTAGATAAGACAATCTGAGCAAACATAGGGTAATGTTTAAAGCTTTAGTATCTCTTTCTATCACTTGATGATGGGATTTTTTTTCTTTTTTCTTTTGGGATTTTCATAGATCAATTCTGGTACTTCTTAGACTGGAGGTTGGAAACTATGGCCCCTTTATGTGGACTTCAACTGTCAGAATTCCTGGTCCAGCCGTGCTGGTTCAGGAATCCTGGGAGTTTCAAAAGTCATAAAACAGCATGGTTCCCCACCCCTGCTCTAGACAAACTACAAGAACAATGTGATGACCATGGAAAAACTAACTTTCAAAATTCTTCAGGGGGATTTGAAATGTTTCTATTTAGATCATAACATGGATCGACTCAGAGAGAGAGTAGAAAGAATGATAAATAAACATTACATTTTTAATCAACTGAAATCTTTAGTAACATTGACTACTTAATTTTAGAAATTTCTCCTCTTGTTCCAAAACCCCACAATGATTTGCTGAGATCTCCAAATCTTAGATTATATCTCCTGTTATTCCATAGACAATGGCCATAATAGAATTACAGATAGAGTTCTTTAGGTATTCTTTGTAGGTAGCATCCAATCATAAATCATTGCTCAATTTGTATTGATGGTGAATGACCATGTGAGTGCTGCTTTCTCAGTTTTCACAGTTTTCCTGTTAGCAACCAATAGCCATTTGGAGGCAGGGAATTGGTTTTTGCACTATAAATTGCAATTATCCATTGGTGGTAATTGTGCAACATGTATCAGTTGGGTGAACTACCTTGAAACTTTTTGTCCTTGAGAGCTTGCTGGCTGATGTCTCTATGGGTGAATGGGTTTATGGAAACTTTTTATAAAGCATTTGACAAAATAGGATTTTCCAACTTTTAAATATGTGGACCTATAGAAGTTAATATCTGGAAAAGGATTTTTTAAAACTGGCTTTATTTACAGTTGCTCACATGTGGATGACAAGAAGATGAAGGTTGCAGTATAGCAGGGGTAGTCAACCTTTTTATACCTACCGCCCACTTTTGTATCTCTGCTAATAGTAAAATTTTCTAACCGCCCACCGGTTCCACAGTAATTGTGATTTATAAAGTAGGGAAGTCAATTAAATTTAAAAAAAGGAAAGTGCTTCAGTATTGGACAAAAACCCTACCACCCACCATGAAAGCTGGAATGCCTACTAGTGGGTGGTAGGGGCCAGGTTGACTACCACTGCAGTATAGGAATAAGAATATACTGCAAAATATACTATATTATCATTAAGCAAAAAGCCCAAACTTTGGTCTTTGTGAAAGTGTGAGAGGGCCGTTATGTAAAAAGCTTTGTAATACTTGGAATCTGTAGAAATTGACTTACTTTTGAGCCAAGTAAAGTTTCTCATGTTTTTACCGCATTTGGGTTCCCATTATTTAGGGCTTTGCTGAGCTTTGAAGGGGTCCTTGAGTTAAATTAGAAAAAATAATAATCAGTGAAACACTTTCAAAGCAGACTTTTGGAATAAAGCATCATTTTCTTCAAAGCACTAGGCCATAGTGATTGAATCAAGATACTTATAAGGGAGCAGTATTCATGCACTGTGCAGGCACAGATGTCCCTCCACCAGCTAAAATGGCCCACTTAATGAAACCAGCCTCCTTATTTCAACCCTTGTTTTTGCTTCCACCATCTGACTGATGATGTTATCAATAAAGAGAAGACAAAAAAAAAAGTTGGACTTTTGACTCCTGACAAAATAAGATTTTCAGCATTTGTCGATACCTCTTGGAACATTTGGTCGTTAGATATAAAAAGCCCTCCTCCATATCTTCTGCTTGTCCAGGTGGATCTGTAATAAACTCCCTTAATGATGCCATATTTGTTTCTTCTCTTTTATTCTTACCCAAACACTCTCAACAGGATGCCCATACTCTGTTTTCTGAATTTCGGTGCAGCACATGGTTTCTTTATATATACAGTGCAGCATTCCCACCCTTTCTACTAATCTGTTCCTTCCAAGTAAGTTGTAGCCTTCCAGGTTCCTTCAGCACCCTGGGATGCATGCCATCTGGACTTGAATTCATTTAAATTAGCTTAGTTTTCTCTTGCCTTCTCCTTCAATTCCTTCTTATCCCCAGTGGTCAACCATGGTGAACTAGAGCTTCATATCCCTTCTGAGGAATATGGTGTCAAAATAAAAATTAGAATTCTACTTCTTGACCATCACCCATTGTTTGTTCACTATATTTTCTTCACAATAGCTTTACAGTCTTTTTGGATTTCTTTTTATGTCTAACATACCCCACATGTCTATGTTTCATCATGTTTTTCAGGCCTGTTTTTTTTCAGCCCAAGGGGAAAATTAATTTTGGATTACTAATATAGCATAATTTTGGATAGCTAATATAGGTTCAAGGCAGTTGTGCAAGATCTCTTGGAGATGCTCCTCATTTTTTATTACTGTTGTTGTGAAAATAATGTATTCATATTGAGAATAATGTTAGATTGGAGCATTTACATTAATTTTGAATATGCTGTTATTCATGTATGGTTATGAAATATTCAGATTCAACCTGGGAGAAGTGTTTTTGAACTGTTCAAATCCTGGAACAGACATGGCTGTTTTCACCCCCTCCTTCCCTTCTTTGGCAATTTATATGGCAATGGCCATAACATAAACATGTCATTAGGTGAACACTGGGGACAAGGAAAATGGAGTGAGGATATTGCTCTTCTAGACAGCAGCATTTTGGTTTTACTTCCAGTTGAAAATTAATGGCCATGAGAAACCTACAGGAATAAATTAGCCTTGGTTGTATCTTCAAACATTGTGTTAGTCTAAAATTAAAAGCTAAGTTAAGCTGAATTGTGGAATGGCATAGCATCTTTCCTCCACACAATTTCTGTGATTTAATCTACCCTCTCTTAAACTATTTACTTCATGTTGGAATTATATGGCACAACACTTCATTTTATTCAGTACCTTTAGGAAACTTCAAACAGTGAGTTTCACAAGTGTGATTATTGCCATGATTAAATGAAGAAAATATTGATGTGAAAACACTAGAAACAATATCAGTATTATGGATGTTTTGCAGGCATATTAAAAATTACTATCATAGGTAACAAAATAGCCCTGTGCACCAATATGCTCAAGGATCACATCTTTAATATCTACTCAGTTGTCTAACCCACTATTTATATTAACTATTTTTTTCTTAAAAACAAGCAAAGAAACAAACAAAAACTACATGGGAACTGGATAATTGGAAAGCAAAATCCTAGTCTTTCATAATATTCTTTTGCATTTATTTCTTAACTGGCTCCATCTGCTGGATCAGCCATTTTAAGAAGAGACAAAATGCATACTTGGCAGCCATTTTTTTTAAAAAAAAGTACCCATGAAATGGTCTCAAGATGCCAAAAAGGCTGCAGGCACTAGTGGTTACTAGCTTTATTGTTCCTGTATAGTTCAATTCTTATAACATTTCCCCATGTACTTTTATTCATAAGGTTCATTGAGAGAAGGGAAAAGGCCCTTCTTGTGTAGACTTTAAGCTTGCCAATATCATGGGTGTGGACTGACAGCGTTTAGACATGGATACCTAGTTTAATCACATATCTTTAATCTCCTTTTAAATGGAAAGAAAGGAAAGAAGAGGAGAGGAGAGGAAAGATTGCTGATCTAAGGTTCTATGTCTGTTCTAAGTACCTGCAATTATACACCTCCAGTAAAAGAAAGAGCTGCATCACAATTCCCTTGGCAACAGCAGTCATCGTTACAAATCTTGTGGTTCCTCATTTTGAGCCACAAGAGTTCTATTCAGCCACATGTGAAAGATAAAACAACGGGTTCTTTTCCTTAAAAGAAACTGTAAGGAAATTGTTTTTGAAATGTAGAGCCCCTTAAACTTCACATCGTCTGGAAAAAGCCAATCTTAGGATACGAGCTCATTTTTATTAAGAATTTGAAATGAAGTGGGAAAAAATGTATTGCAGACATTTAATACAATATTTATAGCAAGTTCTGTTAAAAACCAAATGTTTCTGCAATGTTAAAATAGCAGAAACATCTAACTAGTTGACACTGAAGACAGTCTCCTTTCCCTAGAAAACCAGTTTTTGACAAATTAGGCTTACATGTTGGCTACTTACAAAAAAGAGAATTACTAGTAGAAGATGAAAAACAAAGACAACGTGGGGCAGGTAAGAGTCTTTAGTAGGACTTTCCTTGTGGCAAAAAGCGTGGCAAAGCAAATCTTTTTGATGTCTGAATGACTGGTGGCCCTTTTCACTTTGAGGGATATTCATGGTATCTATGGAACAAAGTCATCCAGGTCCATTTGGAGTTCATCTCCAGCTAGGCAAGTCTTTTACAAATGACTCAGGTGCATCTGAGCTTAACTATCTGCAAAGACTTTGAATTGGTGGATTCCAAGAAAGTGGACAGGGTTCCTATAACCGTGAGTTGAACATAACTGCGATGGGCCACTTGATTACGATCTCCTGGGAATTGGCATATGTTTGACTCCAAGCAGTAATTAATGCCCCTTAATTATTGCTGCTGCCTATCCTAAAGCAGATAGTAGTATATTCTCTTCTCTTCTTGTACTGGATATTGTTCAATATCATTTTGTCCAATCTTCAATCTTCTTTTTTTTTAATAGAATGATTGGATCACAGCTTCAGAGGGACCTGGGTAGATTATGTGGATTCTTTTCAGTCAAGTTTTAGGACCTGTTTTAGCTCTGTGACAGTATTTTTTATACTTGTAGATAACCTTTGAGGGTTTGGGATGGTGGACAGTACAATTGTTCTGACCCTCTGGTATCTGGTAATGCTTTTCAATCATTATATCCTTTTGGACCAGGTTTGGGAGTTAGGACAGTGTTCTGCAGTGGTTTTCCTCCATCCTCTATGGTCAGTCAGTGTTTGGGGGAAAGGAGTACAGAATTCAATCCCTGCATTATGGGGTTCAGAGTACAATATTAATTAGTATTCTGTTTGTCTCTCTATCTCTCTATTCATCCATCCATCCATTCATCCAGTGCCTGAAAAATCAGAAGACTCAGGCAATTCAAATAAATATAACAATTTATTACAAGCTTCATCTCTCTACAAGAATCTGAACTACTAATTGTCAAGGAAAATTAGCAAGAGATAAGAAAGGCATTCAAGATAGGCTGAATTTAGCTCTCTTGTGGGCATGCAGGGACTCATGAATTATGATGCATTTGACCCCTTCTTCAGGCTCATCCTGGCCATCTCCTACCATCCATCCCTGGACCAGCAAATAGTTCCATTCAAGTGCCTGGGAGTTATAAGAGTCTGAAGGTGGAAGAACTGGCTCTAAGTCAGTCATAGCAAGGTAGAGTAGCTTTTGGGTTTTGGGTCGCCCCACCCAGTTCCAGAAGTCAAAGAAGCCATATTTGACTTCTGATAAGGTAGCTCTCTTCCAGATGCAGCTGATACACAATCTGAGGACCCTCTTGGACTTATGGCTTGTTTTTAAGGAACAAATCCCAGTAACGCATAGTGGGGCATAGATCCATCTCATGTGCAAGTTACAACTATTCCTGGGCTGAGAGGGCTTGCCCATGGTCACTCATGCCTTGGTTACTTTATGGACAAATTACTGCAGTGCTGTAAATGAGTGCCCTCAAAGACCATTGGTCCAAACACATAGGCACACATAGTCTTGGTTTTCCCATATCATTGCAGTGAGTTGCATTGGTTTACAATTTCTTTCTAAGTGCAATTTAAGATGCCAGTAATTACCCTACAATATCAGGGAAGTTCAGAATAGATTTTTGCTCACTTTGATAAAATCTTAGCCCTGACATTCTAGAACTCTGTGGTGGAATAGACATGGCAGCTACATTTTAAACAGAGGATAAATAAGCAGTCTGATTTAAAATGCTTCGGGCAATTGTTTTGCATCAAGTCTTTTGATGATGTTTGTTCAATTAAGTACAGTTATAGAAAGATGTCATCAGTTCAGTTTGACCCTTACAATCAAATATCCTTCAATCACCTTGGTAACAGACTTTAGATGTGTGATGAGATCATAGAAAATAGCTTTTCAAGTGAGTTGTACAACCAGAAAGCCATCCAAAAAGACTGAAGATAGGTAGAAGAGAGTCTCAGTCAAATTGCATTTACAAAGATACATTTGGAGCATAAGGAAATAGTACAGTCAAAAAGAAAAGGGGAAAAAAAACTAAACATGAGATGTTAGTCATGGTGAATTAAAACTAAAAAAAAAATGCTTCAAGGTTGGGAAGCACTGAGATTGCTGTTGCCATAAAGAAAATAGCCTCCTAGAGGTTGGAGTTTTGAGACTAGTATGCTAACTCTTCCTCCTTATTTAAAGAGTATCTTCTTAAAGACTTGGAATAAGTCCTGCTCATTTCTACAGTGAAAATGGAACCTACAGACCTGAGCCTGTCTGTTCAGGATTTCTTTACTGAAATAATATTCTTTTCTTTAATCAATGTTATAGCCACCCATCTAAACCAATGACTCTATGTAAAAAACAATATCAAAACAAAAACCAGTACAACAAATACTAAACTTAATCCTACTCTACCAAAATTACTAAAAGGTACAAGGGAGAGGAGGGAATGATATAGGCATGAAGGAGGGGAGGAGAGGGAGAGAGGGAGGGAGGGAGAGAGAGATAGATAATGTATTGGTATATATTCTCTCTCTCTCTTTGCTTATATTCAGGAATCATGATTGTGAGCAGATATTGGTTGTGTGAATCATCATAACTGCATTTATTACTTTTCTGGGAAATCAGAAGTGGTATTATCTCTGTTCTACAATTTCAAAGTATTTAAGAGTATGATTTGACCATAAACTATCAAAAGCTGAATGGTTTTCTCTTTATGTTTAGCAAAATAAATTATATGTTAGGAAGGAAGGAAGAGAGGAAGGGAGGGAGGGAGGGAGGGAGGGAGGGAGGACCACAAAAGAGTCAGTCAATTTGCAGCAACAATTATTTTAGGCAGAATAGATGAGAGTGGAAAAGAAAACAAAATTATTCTGCTTGGCATAAAACAACAGCCTGAGAAATGTGGATCTGAATGAAGCTTGGAATGTCAGCATGTCGGAACTAATATAGTGATGAGATGTTCTCTTCCTGCTCTTTTCAATTCTTTAAAAATAACAGGGTAAATAAGATCTATTCCTTTTCTGAAAGGTATATTGCCCTGGGGCTTTCAAAGCTGTTACTGAAAGATGAGTTCTTTGCTTTCCTATGATATAAGTACTCATACAGTTATTGAAATGGAGCAATGACACGTATTTTGAGGATAGGTCTCAACAATTTTTGAGAGCAGTTTTATGGACCAGTAACTTTAAGGGATGGGAAACCTGGATTTCCATATTTTTATCAAACAAGTGACAAATATGGTTAATTTTAACTAAGTATACAGTGATGAATATTGGGGCAAGGAATCCCATAACTACCCAAAGACTAATGAGGTCTGAGCTATCTGTCACTAAAAGGGGGAAAGATCTTGGTATCATAATCGATAGCTCCATGAATATATTTTTTTCAGTGTGTGGCAACTCTTAAAAGTCATATTTCATAATTGATTTGATTATGAATGGAGACTGAAAATAAAATATATTTGATCATAATCATTGAAGTGATTTATAAATTCTCAATATTTCCACATTAAAGATGTATCCATACCTAGAATACTGTGTACTATAGATACTGGAAAATAATATAATAGAGATTTAGAGGGGGGGAAAGGTACAGAATCAAAGTGATGTAAGGGTTCAAACATTTTCCATGGGAGAAAAAAGAGAAACTTTTAACATTCTTTCATTTCATGCATGAGCAGGAAGAAATGTTATATTCTGTCTCAAAATACTAGGATCAGAAACATCCAATGAAACTGAGCGGAAGGTGTAGAATAGACAAGTGGCTGCACTTTTCTCTTACAGCACATAATTAACTTATGGAATTTGTTAGTGACAGATTGTGAGAAATGAAATAAAGTATAAGATGGACCTCAGTCAATAGGGCTAAACTTATGTCCGTACATGATCTGATACTGAGTTAAACTCCATGAAGTGGTGAATAATCTTGTTTCATTTGTTATTTTACTTATTCTTTTACTGATGCTCTTCCTTCCTTCATTTCTTATTTTGGAAACCATCTCTACCTCTTTTTAAATTACTTCCTCTTTCTGTATAGTGAAGAACATGTAGTCACTCGGCAATATGAAAGGATTTAAATCACATGTAGTTCTAAATGTAACACTCTTTTTTTCCCCTTCCTGTCTCCTGAACAATAAAACTCTCTTTTTAATACTCTGCAGCAGGATTTGCAGAGATGTGGAAATTCTAAAGTGAAGAAGTGTTAGTAGATAATATATTTCCAGTTACCAAAACAGAAGGTCCACCTTAAAATGTGGATTTTATGTTAGAGTAAAATAATAAAAGCCCTATTTGCCATGTGCTAATAGGTATAAGAGGGATTAAGCTTTGTAAAGCAGAGATTATCTTGCTTCAGGATGGCACAAAAAGTTTTTAAAAAACGATAAAAAGATTTGCATAGTAAAAAAGTAGCGACATTCCTATTCTTGTTTGGTATTATGCAACGAAGATGTCACTAATAACAAATTTAGTCAAAACTAATTCTTCCAAATGAATGTATTTAATTATCACTATTTCCCCAAACCTATGATTTTGCCTTTTAGTTTATAATGCCTGATCTGAGATACAGAATTAAGATGAGGCAAAAGTCTTTTAAGGAAATTTCACTGGTCAATCGGAAACTGAAAGTAGATTTTTAAAAGTAGCATTTATACAGAATCCTGCATTGGTTTAACATATGATCTATACGATAATTTAATCAAACAAGCAACCTTGAATGTATAAATATATTTGTTCAGAATATTTCCATACATTTAACATTTATTCTAAAGAGAAAATGATTGTTTCACTTTATTCAGTAAAGATCCTTGGATTTCAGCAAAATCCCAACCCTACAGAACAAGACAATTGGTCCCTTACTGCTTGAACTTAAGGTAATACAATACAATACAATAGCAGAGTTGGAAGGGACCTTGTAGGTCTTCTAGTCCAACCCCCTGCGTGGGCAGGAACCTTATACCATTTCAGACAAATGGCTATCTAACATCTTCTTAAAGATTTCCAGGGTTGGGGCATTCACGACTTCTGGAGGCAAGCTGTTCCAGAGGTTAATTGTTCTAACTGTCAGGAAATTTCTTAGTTCTAAGTTGCTTCTCTCCTTGATTAGTTTCCACCCATTGCTTCTTGTCCTGCCCCCAGGTGCCTTGGAGAATAGTTTGACTCCCTCTTCTTTGTGGCACCCTCTGTGATATTGGAACACTGCTATCATGTCTCCCCTGGTCCCTCTCTTCATCAAACTAGACATACCCAGCTCCTGCAACCATTCTTCATATGTTTTAGCCTCCAGTCCCCTAACCATCTTGGTTGCTCTTCTCTGCACTCTTTCCAGAGTCTCCACGTCTTTTCTACATCGTGGCGACCAAAACTGTAGGTATGCATAGATCTGTTAAAAAGTAAGATATGAGGGTTAGAATTTCCTACAAGTAGCTCTGTGTCCAGTTCTCTGTATTTTGTTACAGACACTGTACATTTACTTCTCTCCTTGCTCTTGAGATCCTATTGGTTAAGAGAAGATATTTGTGCAGTGTAATGGTTTGACATGAAATAACTCATATTGTATATAGAAGGGAGAAATCTTAGTGTAAGAATGCCATTTTGAATGGCATTGTTTCCAATTTCATGTACAGTTTAGTTCTCTGCTAAAAGATTCAGATACTATTTAATTTATTCAAAATGTGTATTACTTAAAATCAGATGCTTGACTCATACATGTAAGATCAAATGTGAAAAGTTCATCTGTGCCTTCCTTCTTGCTTAGTCCTAACCATGCCAAAAATTTGGTAAATGGATATATATTTAATTTAATTCATTGTTTGACTTCTTCCTTCACTCAGTCTTATACCAAATAGGCCAAAAACTCACTCTGATGAGATCTAATCAGGTCATCCAAGATGCTGACTAGTCAGTTTCAATTTACCATAGAAAATATGATGGAACAGATTAATTTTAAAATGTATGGTGTTCCTATACAGAACAGTTTCAAAATAACCTGCAGAAATCTATTTGGCTTTTCTACATCTTGTAAATTATAGCTCAGAATACCTGAGTTCCCTGTCTAGCTTCATTTAAGCAAGTTTTGGTGGCTACTAGAGTTAAGCCAGCCTGTGAAAGTATGGTGAACATATTTGGTTTTTAGGCTGTGGCTGATCTGATTATGTATGGTACTTCTCCTTTTGTTTTTTGAGTATTTGTATCCTAAACGCTCTTCTAAATACAATAAATGTTATTTTGAAATAAAAATAAAAGTTACTCTGTAATAATACGTTCTTTAAAAAAACAGATGGAAAACCGATAAAAATGGTGTGCAGAGGAAAATTATGTAACAGAATTGGCAGACATGCAACAATTTTTAAATTTCCTTACTTTCTAATAGGATAAATGGCATATACCCCAGATGGGTGCTATAGCAGCATTTCACTAAACTAGCTGGACCAGAAAGCAATGCAGAGTGAAATCTGGTTAGTACTTGGATAGAAGCCAAGTAGCCACCGTAAGTAGCTTAATGATGCTGGAGATGGTCTTTGCTCTGATGATTTAAATCCTAATACTGTGTAACAGGGTGATCTCCAACCAGCTTCTGCCCATCTAGCAATTCAAAAGCATGTTATGTGCAAGTAGGTCAATAGGTACCACTTCAGTGGGAAGACAAGCTGGCAGTTGGTGTGAACAGCTAGAATCTGTTGTGGCCTGTTGGCCACTGGCCCCTCCAGCAGCCAAATCAGATGAGGAGGAGGCATGGGAGTCAGGGTCAGCATCAAGGAAACCTGAGCATTCTGAGGAGAAAGAAGGAATGGAGCTGTCAGAGAGAGAGAAAGAGAGAGAGGCAGAACCTGGCCATCCATCAGCCCTCTGCCCTGGAGTGACTGATGAGGAACAAGAGGAACAGATAGGTCCAGTGCCTTACATACAGATGTGCAGAAGGCAGAGGAGAGCAGTGGAAATCTGTGGGCCGATTCTCAGGATGGAAAAGCCACCACTGAACAGGCAGTGACGCAGGTTCTGCACATGCATTTTTAGTTCTGCACATGCATAGAACATTTTAAATTGCATGTATGCACAACACACATCAAGCATGCACAGCATACACACGAGTGCATACAGCATGCACATGGGTGAACCAGCAGTAGTGCCTGCCAGAACTCACACCTGGAATAGACATAGCAGACAACTGTTCATCTCCCTGCCAGACAGATTTATCAGCCTGTGTTGAAAGAGAAACTTTTTGCCAGGACTGCTGGCACTCCTAATAAAGGAATCATTGATTTAAGCACAGAGGGTTTGTTCTGTTTGTGGAGCTGGGTCAGAACAAAATCCTGCTGGCACTACACCTTTCCAGTTACAATGCCAATTTACAAGGTGGCTTTGGTGGTGGGGCAAGGCTCTGGATGAGGCTACAGGAAAGGGGCTCATCTTTTTCAAAGCTGGCATGAAGCTAGCTTGGCCCCTTGTGATGCACCTTGGGCTAGGAATCTTAGGCAACCAAACTACTGTTCTGCATTACCATTGTAGTCTCCTACCTAGTGTCCATATGCTAAATAAAGTACTTGGATGGGATGCTACAAACACTCAGTAAACCAGATTGGGGATTTAAAAAAAAACCTTAGAAGATGTATTGCCAAGTGTTGCAAATCACTCCCAAATTGTTGCCAAGAAACAATACGTGTATGTTCCTGGAGTTACCAAAGCCACGGTCAACTCTATTTTACTTCTATTAATTCTTAAATCACTATGCTGTTGTATAGCCAGCAAATTTATAAAATACTAATATTCAAAGGATTAACTGGAATTATTAATTCCATTCTATTTTTTTTAACACAGTTTTACCTTTTAAACAAAACCTCTGCCCTCTGAGTTACATTCAGATAAATCCATAAGATAGATAGAGAAAGATCGGTAAAAACGATAGAGATAAATAGATATGATATTATCCACTGCTAGGCAACATTTTTCCAATAAATAAATTGCACATACTCTCCTTTTAATATTTTCACATGGCTTTTCCAATTAATGCAACCTTTGTGAAATGTAATGATTTTGATATTTAAATGACATTTAGTTTCAACTTGCCAAACTGGGGCTGCCTTCAAACTGTCGTCCAAATTGGAAATGAAAGACATATAAGTAACTATGAGAGTATTTCCGAGTCTTTGGGAAAGTAAAGAAAAATGTACACAACATCTCTCTTATTTATTTGTTTGTTTGTTTGTTCTTCATTATATACTGCTTTTACATTCCGACTCACAATCTTCAATGTACCACGAAGATCACCATTAGGGCCCCTGGATATTAACCTCCACCATCCATCATGACTTTTGTAAATTGAAGTTTTGACTTCAAACTTCTGACTAAAATTGAACCAGTATATCTTATTTTATCCTGAGTAAGATAGAGAAGGTATAAACTAGGTTGCCAGTTTTGATCAGGTGACTGTCACACAGCATCGTTTACTAGCTATAATGTTGTGGCACAATTTGACCAAATTGCTACATGTGAAACCAAAATCCAGCTTTAAGCAGTACATGCTCACGATATTCAATGCAGACTTGGATCTCTATTGCTGTGGTCATAACCTGGCTCACTCAGCACAACCAAATCACTTTGAAGATAAAACACATTTTATTTACATGCATGCAAGCAATAATACAGTGTACACTAGACCTGCAGCAAAGCTGATATACTTTTCTGAGTAGCCATGACTAATCATTATATAGTTTTGGTCTCCTATATTGCAAAGTGTTGGGAGAAATGTCTATCAATTCCAAGTGGGGAGAAAGACACTGGAAACATGGAGACTGCTTGGAAAGATAGTTTAATGGTGAAGCAGAAGCAGCAAGCACATGTGATTCTGGGTAGCTGACCACATGGAGTGGACAAAGATATATATTTATGCCATCTCTTTGGCCTTGCCCTAAAGCTTCCTGTTCCTGTGGCAAGGGCATATATCCTATTGGCTGCTGTAGGAGTCATGTGCAAATCTTAAGAGTTTGTCTGAGATAAGTCTGGTTGAACTGTGGTGTGTGATATAATATCCCCAGGTGCCATGTGGTGATCTCTGTTGCTAGATGGGTAGAGGGCTAATCCTATTATGTCCTGAGGGTCATGTCTTAATCCCATTGGCCTGGAATTGAGGTCTTTTATTTTGTAGATAGGGTAGCCAGGAGTGGGATTCAGCCGGTTCATCCCACCCCGCCTGGCCCCTCCCAGACACTCCTTATCTTGCCTTGGCTGCTCACCTAGAGTCATGCCCGAGGCCCAGCTGCTCTCTGGTCCATCACCCAGGCCCAGCCTTAGTATTGCAGTGCCATCTTGTCCTCATCCTCTGGGCGTACACACAGGAGGTGGTGAATGCATAAGGCCTAGTGTCCCTGGGGAATGTTTGCTGAGCACCGCCCTTATCCCAGGATGCATTGCCATCCCAGCCCAGTAAACATTCTTCTCTTTCTTAAGAGACGTGGACAGTCACACCTCTTATTCTTTCACTGTTATATGAGAGTTATTTTGAAGAAACAGTGCCAAAAGCTGTTTACTGAGAACCCTTACTTTTTTAAAATAAAGTTTGTAGTTACTGGTGTTTCCTTTAATTAAATAGTAATTAAAATTCTTTATAGAACCACTATCATTTTTTTAAAAATCTTATAAAATATAAAGGCCATACCTATAAAACCTGAATGCTCCATGACAGGAATTTTGATAAACACCCTTTTAAATGTCTGTTACTTGTCAAAGAAGGAGGATACTGTGATAATGATGCTTTGCCATCTCCCCCTTCACTTCTCCTTCTAAGCCTTCCTTATGCAGAACCACAGGGATGCAGAAAAGAGATTGAATGACCTCCAGAGATGAATGGTTCTGTCCTCAAATCAGAAAGTTGCTTGCAAATTTTTCTTCCCATCATAGCCTTTGGGATAAGTGATGCATTTCTGGGGTAGGAGGGAGGGAAAGAGCAATGACTACCAGTATGCTGATGGCATCAGAAGTAGGCCACCCTGGGTCCTCTGTGGAGAAGGGTGGGATATAAATATAAATAAATGAAAAAATGGGAAAAATACCTATTTGCTATCTAGGCTCTCTTTTTCAATAGCCATATACAGTATCTAACTGTCTCTTTTAAAAACGAACAACCAATTTACCTTTTCTGTTCATGAGCCTCATTCCTATCTTGCAATTAAGTCCTCTCTCCCATTATATAAGAGGAGGGAACTGAGAGTTTCGGTTTGCTCATTTCATGCTCCAGAATTTGGAACAAACTGGGACGATGAACTCTAAGAAAAATGTAATTAAGGTAGGACTTCTTCCAGAACGGAAGATCCATATGCAGTTAATCAGGCAGTCCTTCCATAGCCTTGCCCATTCTTATGTCTAGAATTTTTTTTCTTTATGTATTGACTTGAAAGAAGTTGATCCTGCCACTGTCGGTGTGTCTGTATCTACCCACCTACCTACGTACTGCTCTTGCAGTTTAAACACAGACCAGCCAGTCACTTTGGATTGCCCATTGAGTATCAGACAGCAACAACTTTTGATGATTGCTCTTCTAAAGATGTGATCTTTTCATGGAACTGTAAAAAAAAATAGATTTACAGGTAGTCAACGAGTTAAGAAGGACTATTTAACAACTGTTATGAATGTCAGGTTACAAATGCCCTCCAAAAGTGTACTGGTTCACTTTACAAGTGTTCATTTAGCACCTATTTGAAATTACGATCTAAGTGCCCCTATTGTTTATGAGCAAGTCCCAAAAATATGAATATTGCAGCACCATGGAAGTTTGCCTTTATAAACCACTGCAGAGGTCTACAACATTCACCCTATCCTCCCATGCTCCCACAATTCCCTTCTCTTCCCATCCTGCCATGCCGGGCGTATTTACTTTGCAAAGATCTGTCACGGTTTCTTTGCTTATGAGGAAGAGGAAAGTCGATGGAAGATCCTGGATGCCATAATACTATATGAGTTCAGCAAATGGCTGTGATTCTAAGCATTCAATAGGTATCTAAACACTTTTCACCTGAACAGAGAACTGACACAGGCTGGAAGCTTTGTTTCCTTGCAAAAGGCATGCTTAGAAATGGAGTGGATGATTTTTCACTTTTCTGGGTGAAAAGTGTTCTGGTAGTGGCAGAAAGGAATTAGAGGGGAGGACAGGGAGAAGAGCATCGCAAACACTTTTCACACCTGGAATGAAAGTTTCTGGGGTCTGTGATCTCATGAGAGTTCAGGCACCCAGTCTCTGCAAAAGAGGATGGGTGCCTGAACTTGAACAATATTACACCACCCAGGAGCTTCTGCTGGCTCTCCTCTCCCTCAAAGGCATAGAAACCAGGGCACAAAGGAGACAGGCCTTGTAAGTGTAAGTGAGTCTGGCGTGGCTGGAAGGGAGGAGGAAGGGAGATATCTTAATGGATTGGGAAGACCTGTTCCATCACTAGCCACCACTCCCCCAAGGACCTTCCCCACCCTGAGATACCTCACGTGTACTTAATGAACTGCACATTCGATTAGCAAATGTGTGGGCAGAAAGCAGGGAGTGATCTCATGCAAGGTATGAGATTGACTCCCATGAATTCTCAAGGCACGAATGGAGTGGGCATGCTCCATTCCATTCATAACTTTAGGACTACCTGTACTTATGATACAGATTTAAAATTGTGACCAACAAGAGGTCTCTGAAGTCATGTGACCTGGGTTCAGTCACATTTAAACCAGTGGCCTTTTTGTGTGTGTGTAACTGCCCTTTGTCACCTGTGGTTATTAGAGGCAATTTCCAAGGCCCCTATGGTTGGTGTGGTTTTTCTTCCTTGTCACATTACCAGTTAAGATCAAATTCTTTGCAGGTGACCTACTTTTTCCCCCTCCTCATTGTTGACCAGTATAGAGGAGTGAATCTCTTATTGCTGGCTTGTTGCTTGTTTCGTTGCTGTTGTCTTAAGGATTGGAGTACTGTAGTTGCCTCTGCAAGTACTTTAATTTTTATTAGTATTATTATAGTACTATGTTTATTTGTAAGTACTTTACAAAATGCTGTTCTTATTTTATTTTATTTTTATTTTATTAAATTTATACCCCGCCCTTCTCCTTGCAAGGACCCAGGGCGGCGCACTGGCAATATTAAAAAACCATACAAAATACAAAAATATTATTAAAAAACTATTAAATTCTATCCCATGCTAAAACCCATTATAAACCCTAAGAATTTAAAATTTATCCACATTTAAAAGTCAGAAAACGGGGGTTATGCTAGGCTGGCTTGTTGGAATAAATAAGTCTTGAGACGTTGGCAGAAGAGGCGGAGGTCCGAGGAGGTCCAGAGGGCTGGGCCCGCCACAGAGAAGGCCCTTCCCCTAGGCGTCGCCAACCGGCATTGCCTGGCCGACGGTACCCGGAGAAGGCCCTCTCTGTGGGTGCGGATTGGTCGAAGGAATGTATGGGGCAGGAGGCGGTCTCGTATGTAGCTAGGCCCCGAGCCATGGAGCGATTTAAAGATGGTCGTCAGCACCTTGAAGTGCACCCGAAAGGCCACAGGTAGCCAGTGCAGCTCGCGCAGGAGAGGTGTTATGTGGGATTGCCTTGAGGCACCCATAATCACCCGCGCGGCTGCATTCTGGACTAACTGTAACCTTCGAGTGCACCTCAAGGGGAGCCCCATGTAGAGAGCATTACAGTAGTCCAGCCGGGAAGTCACGAGTGCTTGAGTGACTGTGCGAAGGGCCACCTGGTCCAGTAAGGGGCGCAACTGGCGTATCAAGCGTACTTGATAAAACGCCCCCCTGGCCACGGCCGTCACATGGCCCTCCATGGACAGCCGGGAATCCAGGAGGACACCCAAGTTGCGCGCCCTCTCCACGGGGGCCAGTTGTTCGCCCCCAATGGCCAATGTTGGACTTATCTGGCTGAACCGGGGTGCCGGAAACCACAGCCACTCGGTCTTGGACGGGTTGAGCTTGAGTTTGTTACTCCCTATCCAAACCCGTACGGCCTCCAGACACTGGGACAGCACTTCGACGGCATCGTTGGGGTGGTTTGGGGTGGATATGTACAACTGAGTATCATCAGCGTACAGGTGGTATTCCACCCCAAAACCACAGATGATCTCACCCAGCGGCTTCATATAGGTGTTGAACAGAAGTGGGGAGAGGACCGACCCCTGAGGAACCCCACATAAGAGGGGCCTCGGGGCTGACCTCTGCCCTCCTGCCAACACCCATTGCAACTGACCAGAGAGGTAGGACGAGAACCACCGTAGAACGGTGCCTCCCAGCTCCCAACCCCCCCCCAATCGGTGCAATAAGATACCATGGTCGATGGTATCAAAAGCCGCTGAGAGGTTGGACTTCCTTCCGGTTAGCCGGAGGCGATGGTCGGGTCTTGGATTCATCCGCGGCTTGGTTGCTCCTGCGGCGCCTTCGGGGGCAGGGGGCTCTTGCGGTGAGTCCCCCCACCTCGACGGCGGGCGGGGGGCTCCCGCCTCTACCTAGGCGCAGGAGAATGAGTCGCGGGGGGGAGTTCCTCTTTCGTCCCCTTCGCCGATGGAGAGCCAGAACAGCTGCTGCAATTGAAGATGGGCAGAAAGCCGGGGCTGAAGGCAACACCGAGGCTCTGTTATTACTGCAAAGTGGATCGTGAGTGATTTAAAACTAATGCTTTCAACTTTTGCCTTAAAAGAAGAAGGAGGAGGGAGTTTGTAAAACCCCTCCTCGGAAGGGAAAAAAAGCGGCGTTTTAAAATGTTCCCCAGGCTTGGGGAGATGGAGAAATCAACATCTGATTCTCAAACAACAACGAAGTCTTTTACTTTAAGATTGACGGCAACTTTGTATCTCTGTCTTGCAACAATTGACATTCACTTTCACTAGCTCTCCGCGACTTCTAGAGGGGCAGGGAAAATGGCGCTCCTTTGTTCTCAGCAAGAAATATTTCCTTTTTAAAATGTGCTGACATTCCCTCGTCTTTATGGGGCTGAACTTTTCACCACTGGATTAAGGCAATGGTCTTTTAGAATTCCTCCCAGATGTGCCTTCTTTTTTTCTCTTATTTGATTGCTTTAAAAAAAAATTTCTCTCTGGATTGCAAGCAAAGTGTATTCTAAATTTGGATTTTGACTCTTGTTCTCTCCTCACCTCATGGACTACCTCTCCAACAGACGCCATATTAGTGACAAGAACTTAATACTTTCATTATGGCTTCAAAAAAAGCAGCCACACCAACCTAAGACTACTTTAATGTTATCTAAAGAAAAGGAGGTGGAAGCTACACAGCTATCAGCAATAGAAGAAACTCTTCAAAACATTATGAAAGAACCGAAAGAGATCCGGAAAGACAATGTCAGCTCAAAATTGGAACTTTTGGAGACACAGAAAGCACTAATGGAAAACAAACAAAGAATTGATGAACTGGGGGGGGGGGGCGTCCGAGATGAGAGGGGAAATAAGTAATTATCAAAAGGAAATAGGGAATTTAGCTGGTAATATGTCTAGGATGAATTTTGAAAGGATGTCTTACTTTTTAAGGTTTCAAAATGTTTCTGAAATTCTCCCTGAAGATTTAAAAGATTTAATGTGTACGATGTTAGCAGATTACACTAAAAAGAGCAAAGAAGATATTTGGGGGGACATCGATCTGATTTATAGAATTAACTCAGCATATGCCAGAATAAATGAAGTACCCAGAGAGATACATATTAAATTTGTAAGAAGGTCAACGAGCGAGGGGATCCTGAGAGCACAAAGAGACGGTCCCTTAATATACCAACGGACAGAGATTGCCATTTTAAAACAGATCCCGAAAAAGATTAGAGAAATAAGGAGGAAATATTCCTTCTTATCAAAAAGATTATTTAAAAAGGGGTCTGGTTCAGGTGGTTGATGCCCGAGGGAATGTTAGTGCTCTGGGAGGGGGGGGGAGTAAGAATTAAAACAATTGCAGAGGCGGAAGCCTTTCTTAAAAAACATTCCCCAACCCTGGAGGATGAAAATGGAGGAATGGGAGGGGCCACAGCTCTGCCCACTGGAGGTCAGGGAGAGGAAGATACAATTGCTAAAAGACTTAGATCTCACAAATGACTTTTTTCTATATAGTATAACCTTTATTTGGATGTTTATAGAAACAAATGATTGATTGCATGAATATAAAATGATATCTTTGTATCTCTTTCCACTTTGTAGGGAAATGAAAAATGTATTGTATTTCCTTTTTTTCTGTATGAAGCCTCAGAGGGGGCCAACACCTCCGACATAGATGTCCTCAAAATATCTTTTTAATACCTTATACCCTTTACCTGTTTTTAAAAAAAATTTGTAAAACCCAATAAAACTTTTTTCATAAAAAAAAAAAAAGGTCGCTGAGAGGTCTAATAGGACCAGGATAGAGGAGCAACCTCTATCCCGTGCCCTCCAGAGATCATCTACCAACGCGACCAATTCCGTCTCGGTGCTGTGACCGGGCCGGAAGCCAGACTGGCGCAGGTCTAGATAATCAATTTCCTCCAGGTGTCGAGGAAACTGTTGGGCCACCACACTCTCAACAACCTTTGCTAAAAAGTGAAGGTTGGAGACGAGATGATAGTTTTCTAATAATGCTGGGTCCAGGGATGGCTTCTTGAGGAGGGGCCTCACCACCGCCTCTTTCAAGACGGTAGGCAAGGACCCCTCACTCAAAGATGCGTTCACAATGCCCTGGAGCCAGCCTCGTGTCACCTCCCAGGATGCCAGTACAAGCCAGGAGGGACATGGGTCCAATAAACATGTGGTGGCCCTAAGGTTCCTCAACAACCTGTCCATATCCTCGGTAGTGACAAAGTCAAACTCCTCCCAAGATGTTATCTCAAGACCAGCATCGGACAAACCAACTGGACCACTTTCAGTGGAGGGCAACTCATTCCGAATCTGAGTGATTTTATCCTGCAGATAAACTCCAAATTCCTCTGCTCGACCCTGCAAAGGGGCTTCCCGCGGCCTCTGGTGAAGGAGGGAGCGGGTCACCCCAAACAGGGCGGCAGGGCGGTTATCCGCGGACGCGATAAGGGTGGCACAATACTTGTGTTTTGCCACTCTCATCGCCACTATGTAAGTCCTAATATGGTCTCTTACTAGTGTTCGGTCAGCTTCGGAGCGAGAGGATCTCCACCTACTCTCTAGGCGTCTCTTGCGGCGTTTCATCTCTTGCAGCTCCTTGGTAAACCAGGGAGCCTGGGTGATTCGACGCCGCGTGAGAGGCCGCAAGGATGCGACTCGGTCCAGGGCCCCCGTGGCCGCACTATTCCATGCGGCCACTAGGTCCTCAGTCGAGTCACGGGGCAAGGACACAGGTATTGGCCCAAGCTCCCTCTGAAACCTTTCAGGGTCCATCAGGTGCCTGGGGCGGAACCATCTCGGTATCGCCGGTTCCGCCTCCCCGCAGTGGGTTGTGACGGTTGGAATGTCCATCCGAAGGAGAGAGTGATCTGTCCATGACAAGGGTAAGATGACTAAATCCCCTGTTCCGAGATCACTTCTCCACTGCCCAGGGACAAAAATGAGATCCAGCGTGTGTCCCCCCTCATGAGTGGGGCCCTGAACTACTTGGGTCAGGTCCATGGACGTCATGGAAGCCATGAACTCCCGAGCTGCCTCGGATGTTTTGCCCGCCGATAGCAGGTTGAAATCCCCCATGACTACCAGCCTGGGGGTCTCAACTGCCATCTCGGCGATCACCTCGAGCAGCTCAGGCAGGGCTGCTGTTACATAGCGGGGAGCCAGGTATACAATCAGCAAGCCCAACTGCTTCCCTAGGCCCCACTTCACGTAGAGGGACTCACAGCCGGTCGTCTGTGGGACAGTGGTCTCCCTCGGATTGAGACCTTCCTTAACAATAACCGCCACCCCCCACCCCTGCCTAGGGCCCGAGGCTGATGGAAAGCACGGTAGCCTGGTGGGCACATTTCCACGAGGGGTAAACCCCCCTCGGGGCCCAACCAGGTCTCTGTAATTCCCACCAGGTCCGGGTCCCCCTCTGACACAAGGTCATTAATGAGGGGGGCTTTGTTCACCATGGACCTGGCATTGCAGAACATCAGCCTGGGGCCCTGGTCTGTGGTCCCTGACCGCCTAGCCCACAAGTGGAGCAAGTGGGTTGGGGCAAGTGACCGCTCGTAACCAGCGGCCCCCGGTCCCCTGACCCACGGTGGACATCCTGTCTCCCACCGCCCCTGCCCCTCCCCACAACCGATTGAATGGGAAAGCCCTCTGTAGGGACGACCCCCCTCCCCCCTCCTTAATGGACCCATCCTTTATCCTACTTCCACTGGCCAGCCCTGTATCCAAACCCCCTTCTGACTGGGTAAACCCTCCCCCCTCCCTGGGACCCCCTTAAAGCCTTGATCCCAAAAACCCTCCCCCCTCCCTGGAACCCCCTAAAAGCCGAATTAAAAAAACCCATAAAAAACCCCTCAATTTCCTTTTCCGCCACCTTCTCATTTTTAAGTACTTTGCACAATACTGTGCCTGTTTGTAAATACTTTGCAATGATAAAAAAATAATAATAATTACAGTGGTACTTCGCTTCACGAACTTAATTGGTGAAATGACTCTGGTCGCGATCCGAAATGGTCGTGAAGCGAGGCACAATTTCCCATAGGGTTCAATGTAAATCCGGTTAATCCGTTCTGACCTTGTTTTTGGGTCGTGATTTTTGAACGGACTCTGTTCGCGTTGCGAATTGGTCCAGAAGAGAGGCACAGTTTCCCATAGGGTTCAATGTAAAGCAGCTGAGGGGCGATGGAGCAAGCCAGCATGACTTTCGCCTGTCTCTTTCGCCCGTCTCTTTCCGGACTCGGCGCTTCTGCTTGTCGGGACGCTTCCCAAAGCCAGCAGCCCCGCGGCCAGCCACTCCGTTTCTCCGTCTTATTCGTCGGTCGCCTCTCGGGGTCCGGACCCGTCGTCGCCGCCGCGCTCCCTGCCGTTCCACCCTCACCAGCCCGCCGTGGGTCCGGACCCCGAGAGGCGACCGACGAATAAGACAGAGAAACGGAGTGGCTGGACGCGGGCGGGGCGGCTTCCTGCCGGAGTCCGTTCCTCTCCCTGGCGCGGGCAGCTTACCTGTCGGAGCGGAGCGCGCGGCAGAGACAATAAAGCGACGGGGAGCGTCAATAAAGGCGAGAAGGGAAGGCAACTCACATTTTGGCATGCAAGTTGTGGGCAAAGTCGCGCCCCCGGGATCGGGACACCCCACCCCGGATTAACGCTTAGCCCGCGCAGCCATCCCCCCCTTTTTTTTACCGATTACCCCCCACCTATCCACCCTCCAGCTTCTTTCCCTCTGTGAACACGAAGCCGAGGGAATCGATCCGATCCCAGGCCGGAGGAAGGATCGACCGGCGCCTAGAAAGTGACGGGGCCGGATCCCGTCCCTGGGACGGCGAGAGATGCTCGGCTCGCGGGGCTCCGATCGGATCCGCCCGCCTGCGCGCCTGGCGATCCAGCGCCCCCCACCCCCACCCCACCTGGGAAAGCTGCTTCGGGCGCTTACCTGGAAGATGGGGTCGGCCAGCCCGTTCTTGCCGTAGGAGGGATGCTTGGACATGCTTGGGGGCTCCCCCCGGGCGCCTTGGGATCCGGCCGCGTTCGCTGGCTTCTGCCCGAGCAGCTTCCTGAGCGTGGGGCTGGAGGCGGCTCGGGGCGCTGCTGGTTGCCGAAGCGGCGGAATCCTTAAAGCGGCCACGTCACGCTGTCCCCGCCAAGCGCTAGAGGGGCGGTGAAGCCGAGGCGCGTTCAGCGGGGAGAAATGGAGTGGCTCTGCCTTCGCTTCCACACACACACCGCGCGTCTGCTTCTCGGGATGCTTCCCAAAGCCAGCAGCCGCGCGGCCAGCCACTCCGTTTCTCCGTCTTACTCATCGGTCACCTCTTGGGGTCCGGACCCGGCGGTGCCGCTGCTGCACCGCTGCCAGCGGGCTGGTGAGGGTGGAACGGCGGCGGCGCGGGGGCGGCGGGTCCGGACCCCGAGAGGCGACCGATGAATAAGACGGAGAAACGGAGTGGCTGGCCGCGCGGCTGCTGGCTTTGGGAAGCGTCCCGAGAAGCAGGAGCGCCGAGTCAGGAAAGGGACGGGCGAAAGCTGCAGAGTCCGGCCGGGAAGGCAGCTCTTTCCCCCTCCCTGCCTTCGCTTCCCAGCCGGGCTCTGCAGCTTTCTCCCGTCCCGAGAAGCAGGAGCGCCGAGTCAGGAAAGGGACGGGCGAAAGCTGCAAAGTCCGGCCGGGAAGGCAGCTCTTTCTCCCTCCCCGCCTTCGCTTCCCAGCCGGGCTCTGCAGCTTTCTCCCGTCCCGAGAAGCAGGAGCGCCGAGTCAGGAAAGGGACGGGCGAAAGCTGCGGAGTCCGGCTGGGAAGGCAGCTCTTCCCCCCCCACCTTCGCTTACACACACACACCCGTCCCCGTCACTCACAACAACCGCGGCAGGGTGCAGCCCGGAAAAGGCGCAGTGCGAACTCACAATTCGCCTGCGCCCTCAATGGACCGGCCGCCACGCGGAGTTCGTGCAGCAAGGCGGAGTTCGTGCAGCGGAGCACATTTTTTGGAAAATTTCTGGTCGTGCTCCGAATTGGTCGTGAAGAGAGGCGTTCGTGAAGCGAGGTACCACTGTACTCTGTTCTTTTGTGGTTGTCTTAGAATTTCTTGCAGAACTACTAGCCAGTGTCTATAGAAAGCAGATTTAGTACCGTAAAATTCCTTTGCATTCTACTAAAGTTCGTTTGCATGTAGTTTGATATTGCTTGCAGGAAGATCTTTTGCATTCTCTTCTGTACTGTTTGTTTTTGCTTTGAGGATTAATGTGTACCACTGTAGATTGCTTATAGAACAGCTAATAGGCCGGTGTTGGTGGCTTATTCCAGAGGTTCCACTGGAACTCTACAAATTTAATCCCCCCCCTCCCAAGTCCTGGCGGAGGCACTGTGGTTTGAGGCAGGAAGGCTACCTATCCTTGTAAGAACAGCTGATGGAACAGTTCCTTGCTGAGGCTCCAGCTGAGGAGCCCTGCAAATTCTCTAGCCTTTCCTTAACAATGGCAGAAGTCACTTAACAACTGAATCAGGCAGCAAAACCAAACTTTATTCATTTAACCACCCAGTTGATTCTTATATATAATGAGCATGCTAAAAAATGTCATAGAAATGAGTCTTTTACGAAGTTTTGAATTATGACCCTAATAGGCAGGCTCTGGTAGGATCATACCTGAAGGATTTTTTCTGTATTTCAATAATGAAACTTTGTCAGAAGATGAAATTTCTCAAAACTATTAGTCAACAAGCTGAAAAAGGAAAACAATAAGCAACTTCTTGTACTATTTGCAAAAGCCAAAATCAAGGAAAATGTTCATGCTCTTCCCATATTCACTATCCTAAATCTGTATCATATAAGGACATTTAATTTGAAATCCCATTACTGAAATCCTGTGGACATTGATCTGATCACCTTGGCTATTTAGGGACTTCAGAAAACATTCAAGGAAGGAGCTCTGAGGCCTTTGTAATGCTTTCCACTCTCGGAACATGACTGTAACGCTCAGTCTGACCTGAATTTGTTATGAGCTTTTTAGAGTCTTGCTTATCAATGTGGGCATTAATTTTCTGAAGGAAAATACAAGCAGCAAGAAATAGTACAGGATAATGTTCCCAGTGGTGCTTTTGCATGCTTTGCTACTACTTAATCTAAGCATGCCAATGGTATTATTTTAATAACGAACACTAAACACAAAGGCTATTCAAGCATAAAATTCCATATAGTTTTTGCTTTTGTTTTTTGAGATAGCATTTTAGATTAATACACTTGTTGCTGTATTTCTAGACAAAATATTGAAGAATAAAGGCAACACACTGACAACAAAGGTGCATGTTATCAAGGCCATAGCTTTCCCAGTTGTAACATATACAGTAGCTATGAAACGTAGACTAGCAAAAAAGGTTGAGCAAAAAACATGTTGATAATTTTAAAATGTGATATAGAAGAATTATTTAAAGAATACCTTGGCCTGCAAGAAGACCAGATCATTTAATGATGATTTAAAAGGAGACATTTTACTGGAAGCACTAAAAGCTTAAATATTTGGAACGCATAATGTGAAGGCAATTGTTGCTGGGGAAGATCCTAATGTTTGGAAAGGTTGAAAAAGCAACAAAAATAAAGATTAGCAGAAGAGAACATAGCTAGAAGTATCAATGACAGATAAGCATGAACACATGAGAACTCAAGGCAGTTCCTAACAGAAATGTCTGGTGAAAAGACATTCTTTAGATCACAAAAAGTTAAAATAACTTAACAGTCAACATCAGCCTCTGTGCCTTACTCCAAAATAAAATCATGTTTAGAATAAATTAAGATTTTGTAAACTCTCTTGCCATCTTCATCGTCTGTGAACTTCTTACAGATGATGAAAGGATGACTAGTTAAGCAAGAACAAATAGATATGCCTGTATATCTGCAAACTCTCTTCATCTAATGTAATTACTATTGTCTACTCATTTATATTGCATTTACTTCCACTATGTTTATATTAAGAAAAACAAAGGAAAGTTACAAGGGAAAAAAAAACACATTTCACATATCAAAATATGCAGTTGACCTGTGCAAGGTGGCTTTGATTTGCCTTCCCAAGGCATTTCATGCAAAATAGATAATATGATTTGACAGTATTTGCAACAGCTTTGCCATCTAGAAGAGACACAATGACCCTTACTGAAATGAAAAGGCAACACAGTTTGACTGGCTATTGCAAGGGCAAGAGAAGGCCGTTAAAGTAGATGAAGTGGATCAACATAGCTCATTTACTTCCTTTTTACAAATAAGCAGGCGGCATTGCATTTTGAAGCAACTTCAAGAGTAGGTTTCTCTTGTGGCTTCATGAAAGAAAATATCACATCAAAGATCTGCACACTCCTAATATGCAAGCTTTGGGTTTTAGTAACTCTTGCTCATATCCACAATAATGTGCATTCCCATTACTAAGACATTAACAATGTTAACAATTAACAATGTCGAGGTTTCTGTATTTGCACTCTGTACAGGGCAGTAACAGAGGCAGAGATTAATGAAGTTATCCTTTCCTTTCCCATTTAGGTGCCATCTATTGTAGGAAAACAAACCATCAATTAATGCCTTTGAATCTCTGCTCTAGCCAGCTTTGGTATGCAGTGATTAGGATGCAGAATTGCAGCCAAACTCTGCCCATAGCCTGGAGTTCAAGCCATACAGGGCTCAAGGTTGACTCAGTTTTCCATCCTTCCCAGGTCAGTAAAATAAGGACCCAAATTGTTGAGGGCAATGTACTGACATTATAAACCACCTAGAGAGTGCAGTAAAGAACTGTGAAGCAGTATATAAGTCTAAGTACTATTGTTATAGCTACTTCGCTTTAGAAGCAATTCAGGGCTTCTCTGAAAAGCTTATGAATGGAGTCTCATGTTTCATTCCACACAACAAACTGCAGCCCTTCGAGCCTGAGCTGCACAATGAAAAGCATGAAATGCTTTCCAAAAAATTGAATCACATAATACCAGACTTTCAATATTCCTATAGACAAACCTCTTTTTTTAAAGAACATAATTTCCAGTAGCAACAGAAAGAAAAGTGTCTTAATTAAAACCAGTCTTGAATATGACAGGGGAGGGGACTTTCCATGTGAGTTTTCCTGAACCTTTAGTTTTGTGTCCCAATAGCAGCATCAGTATCACGGAAGATACATAAATGGTCTTTGTGAAGGTCAATACTGTTACCTAAGCAACAACATAATGCAAAGTAACTGCTGGTATCAATGAAATGCCTGGTCTCTCAGGCAATCACAGCAAGAATGACTATGGAGACTTAAAGTTCATGCAAGGAAATACAATTGTAATCAAGCAATCACTGACATCCAAGAAGTCCATCTCCATGTGATTAGGATGTAGTCCATCTCCATTAGGATAGCTGCAGGGGAGAGATGCAGATAGATTCACGCAATAATGCAATTTTTAATAGGGGTATCCAGCATTAAAACAAATCATGGGTGTGCTTGAACAAACAGATGGCTTTAAATTATTGCTAGAAAACTCCATACCTAATTTCAGTTGAGAATACCACAGCAATACTATTAGATGAACATCATTAATATTGGTAATGAAGTCATATTGCAAGAAACTTGGTTTATTCCACAGGAGACAATATAAGTATCTCTACATGGGGCTTCCCTTGAGTTGCACTTGGAGACTCCAGTTAGTCCAGAATGCAGCCGCGCGGGGGATTCTGGGAGTGTCTAGATGTTCCCACGTGACACCTCTCCTGCGCGAGCTGCACTGGCTGCCTGTGGCTTTCCGGGTGCGCTTCAAGGTATTAGTAACCATCTTCAAAGCGCTCCATGGCAAGGGACCTGGCTATCTGCAAGACCACCTCCTGCTACCAAACACCTCCCACTGACCAGTCCGCTCCCACAGGGAGGGCCTCCTCAGGGTGCCGTCGGCCAGGCAATGCCATCTGGCGACTCCCAGGGGGAGAGCCTTCTCTGTGGCAGCTCCTGCCCTCTGGAATGACCTACCCCCTGACCTATGGACAACCACGGACCTGCGCCAGTTCCGTCGGGCCTTAAAGACCTATCTGTTTCGTGCAGCCGGCCTGGCGTAGTTTTTTTAATTCTTTAGTTTTTAAATTGGTTTTAGTAAGGGTTTTTAACTGGATTTAGATCAGGCCAATCCATTTAATATATTTTTAATTGTATTTTAATTGGATTTTATGCTCTATCTTATTGTTCTTATTATTGCCTGTACACCGCCCTGAGTCCCGCAAGGGAGAAGGGCGGTCTAAAAATTTAATAATAAATCTAATCTAAGTAAGTAAGTAAGTTTCTGAGTGGCTGAGTAAGTAAGTAAATAAGTATTAAGTAAGAAGAAATGTCAGAAGAAGGTGGATTCTCGTATAAACTGGTCACAAGCAATTTAGGACTTATAAACCTATAATAATGCTTGAACATGATTAGATAAATAGTTGACATGCACTGTAACAAATGTTTCAACTCAAACGTGTGCAGTTAGAACCCTGACTGAACAACCTAACTAACATTTTGAATTTATCAGATCCACCCTACATTTATCACATCCATCTGAAAACTGTTTATGTCATGCCATCAATAAACCATTTGATTTGCCTCAATATTTCTTTGAATGCAACATCCTTTTAAAAAGAGTTAGAGAAAAACAGGAATACCTTTCAAAGAACTCAAGCATTTTTTGTCTTGACGTTGGAATTTATGTTCTGAAATAGTGGAAAACAAAGAGTTATTTGCTTTTAAATACAGAAACAAACCAATAACAACAGTATCACCATTCATCATCTTCTGGTCTACTGCTTTTTAACTACGGTATTCTCTTTTAAATGAATGAGCATTACATCCTATAAATCCATGCTTTTAGTATTACTTATTTCTTCATTTATTGTATTTCTCTTTCTCCCAAAATAAGTGATCCAGCCCAAACACAGATTTTTTTCTTCAATGTTACCCTGGAATAACGTCTCCCACATATCCCTTGTCTCTCTGTTAATCACAGAACTGATCACAGGAAGAGAGTTCTTAAATGGGTTTTCAACATATGTTTATAGCTTCGAGTCATTAACAGAATTTGTCCCAATATTTCAGGTTCCAGTTAAATGAATATGAACTAGTCTGCAGAAGATCAATGAAAAGCTTATTTTCTAGAGGCCATTTAAGCAAATAACATTTGGTGTATGTGGAAGTAAAAAAAAGCCTCAAACATTTGTTTGTTTAAACAAAAGAAATTGTCCTGTTTTTCTTTCACAAAGATCAAGCTGATGATCCAAAACTAAAGAAACAAAAATTTAAATTACTTTTCTCCTCTACTTGTTTCATCAACAAACACTATCACACTGAAGTAAACCTTTTGTTCATTTTCTTTCTCTGTATACATATTGAACTTTTAAAAGAAACCATCGTTAAATGTTGTTTTTATTAGGGCATCTCATGATGACTAAAAAATTTTCTTTGTATTCTCTGTTTTCATCTTGTTAAGCTGAACAATGAATATTTTTATACTGCAAGATGCAACTCTTATTAGAAAATAAGTGTCTGTGTGTGTATGTGTGTGAGAGAGAGAGGGAAAGGGAAAGGGAAAGGGAGAGTATAGCAGTAGAAATAACTAAGGCCCTTCTTAGTAACAGCCCCATTTTGGGTTATACTGCCTTTTGGGGTACATTTGCAGTACTGCACGCTATTTCTGCTGAAATATTTCTGCACTTCAGCAGTTTGAATCTCGCTGGCTCATAGTCTTCCATACTTCTGAGATCTGAATGAGGATCCAGATTGTTGGGGGGAATATGCCGACTATATAAATCGCTTAGAGAAGGCTGTAAAGTATAAAGTATGTAGGTCTAAGTGCTATCGCTATTTGGCCCATTCCTGTAGGAAAGTCTTCCACAATATACAGTGTATAGTTGATTTTATGTATGTGAAGGAGGGGGGCAGAGAGGGGGGGGGAAAGACAGAGAGAAAGTAGCCAAAACTTTTCATAATGCGCTCTAATGCTTTTATGCCTTCCTTGCTCACATTGTTGGAATCTGAAGTTGAATAAAAATTAATGACTGCTCCTTTTCCTTAATTTTCAATGGTGATTTTTTTTAAAGTGATATGTCTTATGAGACGTGAGGTTTAGCATTGTGATGGTGAAGAAAAATATTCCAAAAAACCATTGCTTAGTCCCACAGAAGGAAACTGCTGCTGATTTGAAAGAATTTTTTTTCTTGCTTCCAAGCTTCCCATGTAGGACTGCAAATATGGTTTAGCTTGTAAACCCTAGCTGGTTGTAGTCCTTTTCCATTCATTGTTGTAGGAAAATGTCAAGAATAGTCAAACCAAATCTAATTTGAATTTTATAGGCTACTGGATTTTATTTTCAGGTTTGTTTTAAAACCATACTTGAATCTTCATTGTTTCATTTGCACTTGTGGACATAACCCACAAATCATGAAGCTTAATAAGCATTGTAATATTGATATAACATATTGAAATTTGGGGAAAGAAGAAGGCAAACATGTTCAAAATCTCAAATTGTTCCAAGAATCAGTTTACTGTGCAAATAATTTAATATGCGTGCTTGTAAGTTGAATAAGTTGAAAACTTATCCAATATTTGAATGATAAAAATCTGATAAGAAGTAATAACCTGTTGTTGGCAAGTAGGTTTTATGGAAACCTAAATAAGGGACCCCCTTCATATTCACCCTGACTCTTCAGAAGAATAATGTTCTTGTTGAGAATGATTTCTTTTTCCTCATAGCCAAAATACAGCTATAAACAATGCTCAAAACAACAAGGGAATCATATGGTCATTATGAAGGTAACCATGTTTACAACTTTTAAGTAAATATTTTAGTATTACAGGGTGGTTCAGTAGTAATATTTAGTAATATATGTAGTTCAGTAGCAGAGTTCTTTATAATGAACTATTTCCTTTCAGCAAATATGTATAATAAAACATATAAAATAGGATAATAGAGTTGAAGGGATCTTAGAGGTCTTCTAGCCCAACCTCCTGAGACCCTATATCATACCAGACATATAGTTGCCCATTCTGTTTTTGAAAGGCTTCAGTGATAGCTCACCCACAACTTCTGAAGTTCAGCTATTCCATTGGTTAATTGCTCCTTAGTTCTAGGTTGCTTCTCTCCTTGGTTACTTTCCAACCATTATTTCTTGCTTTATCTTTTGGTGCTTTGGAAAATAGTTTGACCCCATTGTCTTTGTAGAAGCCCCTCAAATGCTACTATGTCCCCACTACTTCTTCTTTTCATTAGCCTAGACATACACAATTTCTGTAATCTCCAGCCCTCATTTTTTTAGTCTCCAGCCCTTTTGTTGCTGTTCTCTGCACTCTGTCTAGATCCCCAACATCTTTTTTGTATTGTGATGACCAGAACTGGATGCAGTATTCCAAGTGTGGCTTTACTAAGGATTTGTAAAGCAATAGTAGAACTTCACTTGATCTTCATTACATTACTCTATTAATGCAGCCCAGAATTGCATTGGCTTTTTTTAACACTGTGAATCTAATCTTCTTGATTGTGAATAGGTTTAAGAAGCCTGACATAAATGTATGGACTTATACCACCTCCTCATGTTATATTCATATACTTCCCATCATAAATTCACCTGACAGGTGTTCCATGGGAGGATTGGCTTGGAAGACTACTTGTGAAATAAAGAAACACCCACCTCCTTCATTCCAAATTTTCATTGGTGGCAAATGGCTCTTTGTCCCTTCTTGAATAGAAAGAATCCTTCATCACAGATAACCAAGTCTGAATTCCATCCGTTGTTTCTGACTTTCTAAATAGATCTGGTTTATTAAATTAAATTATTAAATGGTTTATTAAATTAAATTAAATTAAAATCACAGATACCTTCTGTGATCACAGACACTATCAAAAGAATAAGAAATAATGGGAGGAAAATTGAGTTCACTTTCATAGCAGTTTCTACTATTTTCAGAGATGAAAGAAAGAAAGAAAGAAAGAAAGAAAGAAAGAAAGAAAGAAAGAAAGAAAGAGCACAGTCCATATTAGAAATTGTTAGCCGATCACATGTCAGTGTTTCATTTTTTTCTAGAGTAAACCATTCAGTACAGGATCTTTTGTAGAGTCAGAATCATGTTTAATTTGACATAGATTTCCAATGAACTAGGACAGGGGTCTGCAAAGTTGGCTCTTTTAAGACTGGTGGACTTCAACTCCCAGAGTTCCCCAGCCAGCATAGCTGGCTGGGGAATTCTGGGAGTTGAAGTCCACCAGTCTTAAAAGAGCCAACTTTGCAGACCCCTGAACTAGGACAACTGAACACCAGTTATGTGTTTTAAAAAAAAAATCATTTTCCACAGAGGGAAAACTTTCTGATGAAATGATGGTCATTTCACACTTAGTTTGGTGAACGCGTTGGCTGGGATTCATTTTATGTCCAAAAAAAATCATTATTCTTATTACTGTTGCTGTTCTGTGACATTTTCCATTTGCTTTCCTTATAAAATGACTGGGAGATAGGTGCAGTACATTATTAAAAATGGTATCTTTGTTCAATCTTTTGGGCTCATAATTCCACTAGTCTGCTCTGTCAAAGAGCTACAAAAGAAACCAAATCCCACTGTTGTAGGCTCAGAGAAACGACAAGTAGGAGGAAAAAATAGCAAGGGCTATTCAGGAGGCTATTTTTGGTTTGTGACTAAGCAGCCCCCCTGCTGATCCGGTGTCTTGCACATCTCTCATGCAATTTCACACTGCAAACCTTTTGTTTTTTTCACAAAGACAACGTCCTCCTGGGTTATGAAATATCCCACAAGCACACATCTTTTAGGGCCTTAATCCTTCACATAATGCACAGATAGGGTATAAGTAGGGCACCATCTAAACAAAATCACCACTGTTGGATTCCTTTGAACAGAACGAATAAAACTGTTTTTTTAAAAACAATGTTAAATAAAAACAGTATTTTTATTTAGAACAATGGAATAAATCCAGGAGAGAAGCAATCTGGAATTAAGGAGGAACTTTCAAAGTGTGAGGACAGTTAACCCGTGGAACTGGTTGCCTCCAGAAGTTGAGGGTGCTTCATGGCTGGAGGTTTTAAAGAAAAAATTGGACAGCTACTTGTCTGAAATGGTATAGGGTTTCCTGCTTGAACAGGGAGTTGGACTAGAAGATCTCCAAGGTCTCTTCCAGCTCTATTCTGAACTAATTATTTCCTTGAAATCTATGGGCTTTTAGAAATAGGATTAGAAAAAGTTCAGTGGGTTTTTTAAAATTATCTAAGTAGCATCATCGTTACGTTGATAATCCTTGATTTACAATCACAATTGGGACCAGAAGATCCCAATTCATTAACTAAATGGTTCAAAGAGCTGCACCCTTTTTTTCTTTAGCCACGGTTCTTAAGTGAATCACCATAGCAGGTAGATCATGTAGTTGTTACAATACAATACAATACAATACAATACAATACAATACAATACAATACAATACAATACAATACAATACAATACAATACAATACAATACAATACAATACAATACAATACAATACAATAGCAGAGTTGGAAGGGACCTTGTAGGTCTTCTAGTCCAACCCCCTGCATGGGCAGGAACCTTATACCATTTCAGACAAATGGCTATCTGAAATGGTATAAGGTAGATCATGTAATTGTTAAACTAATCCAGCTTCCTATTCAGTTTGCTGGTCAGACTCTGGCCTGGGAAAGTTGCAAATGCTGCTCATGCAACACTAGGATGCTGCAAACATTGTAAATACATTCTGTCTGCCAACTTCCCGGATTCGATCATATGATTGTGCGGACTCTGTGACAGTCGTAAGAGTGAGGACTGTTTATGTGACTTTGCTACCACTGTTCAAGATATACCAATATCTTCAAATTATTGCTAAATGAATCTTTGGAAGTCAAGGATTACCTTTATTGGAATTAAATGTTGCTGGAAATAATGAATGCATTCAGAGGTGGCATTCAGCTAGTTCAGACCAGCTTTAGAGAACCGGTAGCAGATATTTTGAGTAGTTTGGAAAACCGGCAAATACCACCTCTGGCTGGCCCTACTCTCCCACCCCTACTGTTCCCTGTCCTATATTCCCTTGTTTTTTAGCTCAGCTGATTCGTACAGCAGAGCGGATTGCCGCACCTCAGCTGAGCTAAACCAGTGTTTTTCAACCTTGGCCACTTGAAGATGTCCGGACTTCAACTCCCAGAATTCCCCAGCCAGCATTCGCTGGCTGGGGAATTCTGGGAGTTGAAGTCCAGACATCTTCAAGTGGCCAAGGTTGAAGAACACTGAGCTAAACAACAGCTCAGCTCACCAACGCTGACACCGAAGGCAGTCTTTGACTGCTGCATGCCCATGAAGCACATGTTAGACATGCTCTCATACTTGTAGAAAAGATTTGGAATCCCACCACTGAACGCATTGAGAAACACTCTGAGATGAGCCTTCTCTTAATATCAGATCTAGCTATTTCTATGAGGGTGATTCAATAAATAAGGTGAATTTTTCTGTATAAGGACTTTTAATACAGATAGAAGCTTACTTTTTGTTTTTTTTGCAACGTAGTCTCCCAGCACTGTCACACACTTTTCCCATCTGTGCACAAGCTTCCGTATTTCCTCAGCGTTAAAATCTTTAGACTGATGTCTCAGCCAGTCGCTCACAACACTTTTGACTTCATCGTCACTTTCAAACTTCGTGCCTCTCGTGAATGCTTTCAAGAGACCAAACAGGTGAAAGTCTGAAGGGGCAAGGTCTGGGCTATAAGGGGGATGAGGGAGCAGTTCCCAGCCCAGCTTGTTGATGGTCTGCACCATTTGGGCTGTTGTGTGAGGCCTTGCGTTGTCATGATGCAAGATGACACCTTTTGACTGATGACCTCTGCGTTTGTTCTTTATGTCTTTCTTGACCTGCCTCAGCAGTTCACAGTAGTTGGCACTGTTCACAGTGCTTCCTTTTTCAAGGAATGAAATGGCGATTGGGCCTTGCATATCCCAAAAAACGGTGAGCATCACCTTCCTGGTGGACCGCTGGGACTTGAACTTCTTCTTCACTGGAGAGCCTACGTGCTTCCACTCCATGGACTGTCATTTAGACTCAGGCTCCTAGTGCCAAACCCATGACTCGTCACATGTGACTACCTTCTTCAGAAACTCATCACCATTCTTCTCATAGCGGGAAAGACACTGCTGGGACAACTTTACCCTCCTCTGTTTGTGCTCTGCAGTAAGCATCTTTGGCACCCACCTGCAGCTGACCTTCGAGTAGCCAAGATCATCATGGACAATTTTGGGTGCTGTCCCAACAGATAAGCTCAAAGTCCTTGCAATGTCATCCACTGTCACCCTTCTGTCAGACTGAATGAGGTCATTGACTGATTCGATCACCTCAGGAGACCTCACTTCTGTAGGCCTCCCAGGCCTGCCTTCATCCTCAACACTGCTCCGTCCTTCTTTAAACAATGTAGCCCACTTGTAGACATTTTTTTGGCTGAAACATGTGGCACCATACACAGTTGACATTCTCCTATGAATTTCAGCTGGTTTGCACCCTTCAGCAACCAAAAACTTGATAACTGACCGCTGTTCAATCCTGGAGCATGCTTCTTGGTCGGCCATCTTTGTTAATCGGTAAAACTCTCAAGGTTGTTTTGTAATCTGCATAAGAAATTAAATCCATGTGAAAAAGTAGTAAAACACAAAAAATAAAAAGTAAGCTTCTATCTGTATTAAAAGTCCTTATACAGAAAACTTCACCTTATTTATTGAATCACCCTCGTATATAGTATTCAAAAGAAAAAAATCATGTTTAAAAAACAAATGCAAAATTCCTTTTTGTGTTTACAAATTTTCTTCCCCTTTTCTTTTCCCTTCTTTTTGTATCCGTTCTTTATTAACAAAAAAATATGAAACAGTTGTCACAAGTAGGATGTACATAGATTTTCAACAGGAAGATCTTTCTAAAGAAAAAAAAAATTACATCTTAAAAAGAAAAGCAAGTCTTTTTCTCCCCAAAAATGCTTTAAGAAGTTTATTTTATCTAAAGAGGCAAATCTGAAGATGTGAAGTAAAATGAATGAAATTTCCTCACACTATAGTTAACTGAAACTGTGAGCATGTGTGCATGATGCTCTTGTTTCATGAAACCATGTGCCCACCACACATGCACTTTGCTCATGCATGCATCTTCTGTGCATGCATTTTGTTTGTGCACGTGGGTTAGAAAACATGTCTTAGAAAACATGGCTAAATAGGATGACATAGAGCCAGGGCGGGTGACTGGGCCCACCTACAAGTCACCACTACGGGTTCACGCAAACTGGTCCAAACCGGTTGAATACCACCACTGCTTACACGTTACGTTGTAACCTTCAACTTGAAAGCTTATTGGGAATCTTAGCGAGTCTCAAAAGACTCTATTTGCTATAATATTATCTTTCAGCAAATCTAGGTGTATTTTCTCTTTCATATCTACAATGCTTCCCCAATTTGCAATCCAAGCTATAAGAGTAAGGGGGGGAAAGATGATTGGGAAACCTACTACACAGAAATCCAATCTGCAAATGGGAATTCATGTAATGCTCTTAGTAGTAGCCAATACATTCTCCTTTACAAGTCAAGCAAATTAACCCTGAAATTAGCATTTGAGAATAATGCCCATTTAAAATGTGGCATGAGAATCAGCAAAAGGGCATATTGGAAGAAAGAGGCAAAGAGTTTTCACAAAATCTTCATATCACTACCAAATGTAAAAGAATCCATTGGTGAAAAATATATTAGCCAGATACTGTACAAACTGGATTTGTCTCACTTTCTGAATATTTCTACTTCAAAGTATTTCTCTGTAAAACTTGCAGATATTTCTACCTCAAGAGGAGGAGAGGATCTGTGAAATTCCCTCCCCAACTATTCAGAACCTGACATTTTTATATGGGAACTTTGACCAGTTTAGGTTTTCTAATTAACTTCTTGACTCAGCAGGAATATGGTTGTGGGTAATTTTCTAGCAATAAACATCATAGAAATATAAATCTCTCCCAGGATTTTTCTGTCTGATCATTGGGTCTCATTTTGACTTGCTGTGGTTTCATCCCTTCTTAATTTGTTGCTGTGCAAGTGTGCTCCCTTACCAGAGTTATCTTTGGATATATTATCTCAGGATTCCAACTTTCTGTTTCATATTTGCAGGTTCATTTCTTTAATTTTTTTCATTGAAGTGCATAAAAAGAAAAATAAAGCCCTTGAAATATATTGTTATATGTTTATCGTTAATGTTTCTCTCTATTATTGTTTGGACTGAAGTGGTGCATTAAGTTTCATATTTATTACTCACTAGCTATACCCGGCCACGCGTTGCTGTGGCCCAGTCTGGTTAAATGGCCAACCAATCTGTGTGTAGATCTACACCTGCACACATACACACAACCGTCATATAAGGCCCAATCTACCTACCTACTGTATTTCTCCCTCTCTATCTATCTCTCTCTCTACCTACCTACCTACTGTCTTTCTTTCTTTCTCCCTCTACCTACCTACCTACTGTGTTTGTTTCTTTCTTTCTTTCTTTCTTTCTTTCTTTCTTTCTTTCTTTCTTTCTTTCTTTCTTTCTTTCTTTCTTTCTTTCTTTCTTTGTATCTATCTATCTATCTATCTATCTATCTATCTATCTATCTATCTATCTATCTATCTATCTATCAATCTATCTATCTATCCATCCATCCACCCATCCATGGAGAGTTGGAAGGGACCTTGGAGGTCATCTAGTCCAACCCCTCTGCTCAAGCAGGAGACCCTATACCGTGTCAGACAAATGGTTTTCCAGTCTCTTCTTAAAAACACATCGAGTGTTGGGGCATCCATAACTTATGGTGGCCTGCTGTTCCACTGGTTAATTGTTCTAACTGTCAGGAAATTTCCCCTCAGTTCTAGGTTGCTTCTCTCCTTGATTAGTTTCCACCCATTGCTTCTTGTTCTGCCATCAGGTGCTTTGGAGAGTTGGAAGGTACCTTGGAGGTCATCTAGTCCAACCCCGCTGCTCAAACAGGATACCCTATACCATGTCAGACAAATGGTTTTCCAGTCTCTTCTTAAAAACACATCCAGTGTTGGGGCATCCATAACTTATGGTGGCCTGCTGTTTCACTGGTTAATTGTTCTAACTGTCAGGAAATTTCCCCTCAGTTCTAGGTTGCTTCTCTCCTTGATTAGTTTCCACCCATTGCTTCTTGTTCTGCCATCAGGTGCTTTGGAGAGTTGGAAGGGACCTTGGAGGTCATCTAGTCCAACCCCGCTGCTCAAGCAGGAGACCCTATACCATGTCAGACAAATGGTTTTCCAGTCTCTTCTTAAAAACACATCCAGTGTTGGGGCATCCATAACTTATGGTGGCCTGCTGTTACACTGGTTAATTGTTCTAACTGTCAGGAAATTTCCCCTCAGTTCTAGGTTGCTTCTCTCCTTGATTAGTTTCCACCCATTGCTTCTTGTTCTGCCATCAGGTGCTTTGGAGAGTTGGAAGGGACCTTGGAGGTCATCTAGTCCAATCCCGCTGCTCAAGCAGGAGACCCTATACCGTGTCAGACAAATGGTTTTCCAGTCTCTTCTTAAAAACACATCCAGTGTTGGGGCATCCATAACTTCTGGTGGCAAGCTGTTCCACTGGTTAATAGTTCTCACTGCCAGGAAATTTCCCCTCAGTTCTAGGTTGCTTCTCTCCTTGATTAGTTTCCACCCATTGCTTCTTGTTCTGCCCTCAGGTGCCTTGGTGAATAGCTTGACTCCCTCTTCTTTGGGGAAACCCCTGAGATATTGGAAAGCTGCTATCATGTCTCCCCTAGTCCTTCTTTTATTAAACTGTATTTGCTGTCAGATGGGTGGTTGTTACCGTTTGGTTCAGTTCGTATTAAACAGTTTAAAGCAGCTTCCTGCCTCCGTGTTTTTACCTCAGAGAACAGTCTTGAACAGTATTTCCCCCCCCCTCTCTATGGGCCACCTGGGAGTTTGCTATCTCAGTGCCGTTTTGGCCCCAAGAGGCCTCCGTGGCTGAGGAATGACTGTTGCCTGGTGGGAGGAGTTACAGGGAAGTGAAAGCACATTTCAGTGGGTACATTTTACATGTGTTTACCTTGCACACGATACATGCGTGCTAGGCACAAAATGATTTGGTATTCTATTATCAGAAGTCCTTGTCAACTGTGTGAAAGTTTGGTGTAGATCGGTCCAGTAGTTTTTGAGATTAGTGGATTCATACAAACTATTTTACATTTTTATTTATATAGATTGCTGCGATTCCAACACTGATAAATATATTTTATCTGCACATTAAGTTACGAACTTGTATATGTTTTAAATGTGATGGTGATCAGTTAATGTAGTTCATCTCTCATTTACTCTGAAGATGAGCAGATGACAAGCAGTTAAAATGAGCAATCATGAAATGAACAAACGCTATAGGATATGTGATTTTAGTTTTTTTTTAAAAATACATTGGCACAATCTTCTTTTATTAAAGGTTTGTTTGTCTATTTTTTACTTAGTGTTTTTTTTTTACAACTTTTTACCGCTTCATTCTTCTTTTGTCTTTGTGTCTTTCTAGGAATACAGTCCTCATCTTTAATTGATTCTGGGAGATGTGATGAGTACCAAAAACAATGATTACCAATTATAGTGAGTCACAAGGCAGCTGGCATTGTCCAGTTCTAGGTTGCGTATTGAGTACCAAACAAACAATGAGTATCTGGGCAAAATTTTCACACCATCATGCATTAAGTACCAAATTCAATGAATTTCAAAGCAGTTCAGTATGAAGATACCACTGTACTCCATAATCCTTGCTGCCTTCCTATCGAAGGATGTGTTCTAACAGAAGAACAAGATACTTTTGGCATGCCCAGCTACCAGAGGGGCTTTCTGCCCAATAATCAAAGAAAACATCCACTATTGTTGAGATACAGGTCTCATTCAGAAATAAAGAAACTGTTCTTGCGGAAGTGGCAGGAGATCATGAACTGGAAAGCAATGAATGATGGTATTGTGAAGAGCACCAACTTGTGCACAAAGTGAATGATAAAATATGTGGTGTAAATTGAGGAGTGAAAGGCCATTCATCCTAAAATAATCTGCTCCTATCATATGTCTGTTATTCCAGCATTGAGTTTGTACCCCATGTCACTTCATTTTCCTTGATGGGAAAGATTCCTCAGTGGCTGAGGGAATGAAGTCAACTTGAAATTTAAAATATCTCTCTTTATATAAGCTATCTAGCTAAGCTCTTTTATCACAAAGAAAATAAACAGCAAGGGAAAATTCTATCTATCTATCTATCTATCTATCTATCTATCTATCTATCTATCTATCTATCTATCTATCTATCTATCTATCTATCTATCTATCTATCTAACATCCATCATATTCTGTTCCGTTCCATTCTGTTCCATTCCATTTCATTCATCTAATTTACTCTATATAATCTTGAATGCTATCATAGATTTAATATAATACATTTCCCCTTCCAAGGTCAGTTTCTTCATTTCTTCCTAAAAGCCTACATCACCAACATGACTGTGAGTTAATAATCGCTGGAGATATCAGAAAAATGATAGATTGCAGAATCCTTAATCCTAATTTATGTTTGATAGTACACAATCATGTTCTGGGAAATACTTGCCACTGTGACATAAAGTGACTTAAAGAGTGATGATTCCAGAGATTTCAAAGGTCATAATTGCAAGAAAGATGGCCTACCATATTTGTATGAGATTCATAGGTCTGGTGCTGTGGCCTTTGAATCCTCTTCTGCTTGTTAATTTTGCTATGATTTGCACAAATATATTGTAATTTTTCCTTGCTAGATAAAGCAGACACCGTTGTAGTCTCTGCTGTTTTTAAACATTGTACAGTACATTAATACTGTAATTTTTATATTATATGTTTCTCAATAGTTCCTCTGAGAGGGTTGCTTCAAATGTATTTGTTGTCATCTTTGAATATGTTAGATCCTGAATGGTCGTGTTCATAGGAACTGCATAAATATATTATTAAATGAATTAGTGATGTATTGAGTGTATGAGAATGAACCATATTCATAAATGGACATACTATATTTCTTAATGCAATTATTCAGACATCTGTTTGGTAGTAATCATATCAAGAAACCAAGTATGTGATTCATAGTTGAACAAATCTGAACTATTTTCTAGAAATGGAATTAGGATGTGTTTGTTAGAATCTATTGACTGAGCATGAAGCAATATATGTTTTACTAGCTGTTCTTAATTTCTTGGCACATGGTAAATTAGACATCCAGTTATAGTTAATACGCAAATTCCAGATTTATTGAAACGATCCTGGCATAGTTACTCTAACGGATTAGAAAGAAATGCTAAACATATTACTAAATGAAGGCCTGACTAATTCCCAATGTCACACTTATAGCCAGGTTTTATCAGTAAGAGCCTTGGTATTCTGAGAGAAAGTGGAGGAGCTTTGCCATTAATCTGCAATTTTTCAAATGATTCTAGATTGAGAGCTTCTCTTTAAAACAGATTCCAACTGCTTTTCACTTTTGTTCTGTGTTTCATTTTCTGGGCAATTCATTTTGCTGGCTCATGTACAGATTTTAAATTAAGGTTCACGACTCATTTGTTTGAATAATTCATAATTAATTGAGTTGCTAATTTTGCCATTTGCTAAAGTACCCCGGGATGCATGGCATTAAAGGTCCTATTGAAGTATGGGCTGATTAACTGATTTCTAGATTTTGTTTTTAGCAGTACATCTTGCAGATGTGAACAAAATAATGTTTCATCTTTTTGCTTTGGTGTCTTTGTTTTATACCAACATGACATAACAACACAGAATAAATAGCCAGTTCAAAAAAAAAAACCAGTTGTGAAAAACAAAGACAACCTAGGACTTATCTCTCCTTTATCAGACTCTGTAGTGAACTCTTTTTTTATCATCATGAGCAATTACCACAAACTCACTGTGGCTTGGAATTCGAGACCTTGGAGACACTCCATATAGAAAATGTATATTAGACCATAGAGCTCAAATAATCAGTAGCATCCACTTTTTATTGGTGGTTTTTTTCCCTATTTGACACAGGAAATATCAAAGGAAGGGGAACAAACATTTGTGCTAAAAATGGCATAAAGAAACTTTGTTTAGTGGTTTTTGTTTTGTTGTTGTTGTGTAGACATGGAAATCTAAGTGTTTTTTTCCCTCTTCTCTTTCCCCAACACTGGAAGTCTTTACGAAGATGTTGGACAGCCATTTGTCTGAAACAGTATAGAGTTTCCTGCCAAGGCAAGGGGTTGGACTAGAACAGTGTTTCTCAACCTTGGCGATTTAAAGTCCTGTGGACTTCAAGTCGCCAAGGTTGAGAAACACTGGACTAGAAGAACTCCAAGGTCCCTTCCAACTCTACTATTGTATTGTTCTTTGTTGAGATGGGACAGATATTCTCCTCTCTACAGAGATGGATTGCTACCAGTTCACACTGGTTTGGACAAACCAGTAGTGGTATTTTGGCCTTGGTCGCAGAACCAGCAGCGACCCATGTTGGCCACACCCCTGAACTGGTTCCCCAGTCGCCACTGCAAAGTACGCATGAAGCAAACCGGCAGCAACCCACCCCTGCCTCTCTCTTCCTTTGGCAATTGGTTTGAAAATAACATGCATCATTGAAGTGTCCCTGAGGAAGAAATCTGAAAAATTCACAGTGCAGGATGTAAGGAATTATGGTGAGTGGAAAAAGTTTAAGGCTTTTGATGTTATTATTTTCAGTTCAACTGATTTCAAAGGGTGTACATTAGAACAGAAGTTTATGAAGGACACAGATCACTGACAGAAGCAAAAGACTAACTGAGCCCTTGATCCTAAACTCTTCCAGTTCTCACAGACTTTACTAAAGCTTCTTTTATTGTTATTAAAAAAGTATATCCTTGCTCTTGGGATAGAAAACGAGTAATTTACAATGAAACATTTCTACAATATATTACTTTGTCCCATCCCCCAAAACACAGTGAACAGGAAGCCCTGGTAAAACTACAGATGGTACACTTCTGTTATCTCTACTTGCTACCACTCTCTGAGATTTTCTGATGTGGAAAGAATAGAGAGAAAACAAGTGTTTTTGTAGGCACATTGTTAATTTCTCTGGAACTTGCAGAATCATAAACAACGTTTGCTGGGGGTTCAGATTTTTACCTGAAGCACTATAGAGGAACCCAGTTTCACATCAGGAAAAAACAAACAAACCCCAGAGCTTATCAGAAGCAGATTAATTCAGCTAGGGGCTGTAGGATTTGTCTTAATTTTATGTATGCCCTTTCTTATGCTATAAAGAAAAATAATGTTCAGAATAAAACTAAGAAAGCATAGCTGCTTTTTTAATGTTCCTGTGGGAAGAAATAACAATCTGGTTTGGTTCCAAGCTGGGAGAAAGACACTGGAAACATGGAGACTGATTGGAAAGAAGGCTTAATGATGAACAGAACCACCAAGCACATGGTTCTGGTGCAGCTGACAAAATGGAGTTGAGAATGGAAGGTTTTTATACTTCCTTTAAGCTTTGCACTTGAGCTTCCTGTTCCTGTACAAGAACATGTACTCTATTGGCTGTTGTCAGATTCCCATGTAGCAGTCATAGCTGGCTCTAGAGACAAATACAGTACAAATCCTAGGTATTTGTCTGAGCTAAGTTTGGTAGAAGTTTGGTCTGCTCTTAGAGTGATGCAATTCTATTGTGGCTTAATGGCTTTGCCCTATATTAGAACTTACCGAACTAATTCTACCAGACTGCCTTTGTTTCAAAATATCCTGTCTTGAATGGATTATCAAATTTGGATTTCTAAAAGGTGGCCTCCTCAGTTTGGTTTCTGAATAGGCTGGCCCAAACTTAATGGGCACAAAATATCTGCTGGGGCTATTAAGAAAGCAGGGCTTGCTTTCTGCCTCTAAAAAAACATGCTTCTCCGTTTTTCCCTTTGGGAGATAGATGTATATATATATCCATCCTATATAATTATAGATATAATTAATTAATCTATATAATTATAGATATATATCCCTTTCTCCCTCTCCCTCCCCCCTCTCTCCACCCAGTGAGGGCCAATGATAATCTTTGGGATAGCAAACATACTAAACTCAGAAGTAACAGTGGGTTTTTGCTTACTGCTTTGAGTACTAAGCATGAAGTGTACACTTTCCTTATTTTAAGCTCTCATTCTAGATACCCACACTGTTAACATGTCATGCCCTCAAGCTAGAAATTATATGACTGTGTAGCTCACTAGACAATCCATGTCCCCTTGGGTCATTTCCCCCCAGATATATTTCCTTACTTAAGCAGGTAAGAGCTTGCAGGAGGGGAGTGTCAGCAGTATGAATGAACATATGCGTATGTTCCCAGCTATGTCGAAAACTTTCTAGAACATGTTAAATCTACCTCAGCTTCAACTTGCATCTCAAAGTCAATCTCTCTTTTGACTTTGCTACTTGGTTTTTCAATATCAACTGGTCTTCTCAGATTTTGGCTGAACTTGGGACAAAGCCTTTCTTTTATACTAATACAGCTCCATTCTCATCTTACCTCTGAGTTTATATTTTTGTACAGATCCTTTTATGTTACCAGGATCTATCCATATAATGAATCATGTTTGAGGGCATCTCTATCTCAAAGTTCCTGTTGAAGAGGCTCCTCATTGTTGTTGTTTTCATTCCCAAAAGACCTGGAAAGCAATAGGATTATATTGATATTGAGCTCCTTGAAATGAACTGATGAACAAAATGATTAGTCTTTGGATTTGAATTTTAACAAAGTTCCTTAACAAAATTCTATAAAGTCATAAAGTTTTAGGTTCTCTTCATGGATGGATAATTGCTTAAAGATATGTAGGTGCAGAAAAAAATGACATCTTTTCATGCTGTCCCATAAAGCAGGGGTCCCCAACCTTTGCAACTTTAAGTCTGAAGGACATCATCTCCCAGAATTCTCCAGCCAGCAAAGCTGGCTGGAGAATTCTGGGAGCTGAAGTCCTTCAGACTTAAAGTTGCAAAGGTTGGGGATCCCTGCCATAAAGGATCTATTTGGAGGCTGCAATTTTTGATTTATTTATAAATGATCATCAGTTAAGAGTGAGTAGTGAACCTACAATGTTTGCTGGTGGTTCCAAATTATTGAAATCATTAATCCTCCTCATAATTCTTCTCAAATGGATTATTTAACAAGAGGAAAATGGATTTTAAAATGGTATGTGCAATTCAATATAATCAAGTACATAATGCATATTAGAACAACAAATTCTCCCTCTGTATGTCTCTCTGAATACACACTCACATTCATAGATTGAGAAAGTTCACTGAAATGTCAGCTGAAAAATAAAGGTGAATTCCAATCTAAGAATTTTCAGAAATGGAGATATAAATAAAACTGCCTGCAAGTATTAACCTATGGGATACTGCACTTAGAATAATTGTAAAGTTTTGATCACTGAACCTTATGAAGGTTATTGTAGAGCTGAAATTATTAGCTAGAGAAATTCATCTCAAAGTAATTAATATTGTTTTTGAGAATTTTTTTTGCTTGCAAAAGGAATAGAAAGTAGTAAGGTATAATCTCCCCCTTCCCATTTCTCAAAGTAGCATTGCTAAAAGGAAGTGTTTCTTTACAAAACTTGTGATACAAATGTGTAATATATTAGAATTTCTGATGACATTATTAAAATAATGATACATTTGTTCAAACTTAACCTCTCTCTAGGTAGTATATGAGATAAATGCATACATTTTAACATTGCAATTCTACAAATACATATTGAAACCAGTGAACCTGTTGGTAAAGTTTACCTCTGGAAGAGCTGATTGAGGGTATTCTGGGAGGCTGATCCAACCCGCCAATTAGCTGCTCATGATGAATCAGGCTAATGAAACTGAAACTGATCAGATTGTTTGCTAAGGACACTAGCCAGATGAATACTGATAGATGCTGGTAAGCAGAGCAGATTTTTTTTCTTATTTTCCTCCCCAAAACTAAGGTGCATCTTATACTCCAGAGTGTCTTATACTCTGAAAAATATGGTAAATTTTACTATTATGTCAGATTTAGTATTGTGTTAGCCCTTAAGGGTAATCAAAACATGAAACCAAAATCATTACTACTAACAGTACATTTATCGTAAGGCTACAGCAACAGAATCTTGGAAGTCTGAAAGCATTTCTCCACTCTTTTCATTTTACTTTCTGGAAAGTATGGCCCATTAAAAGCCTATATAGCAGGGGTCCCCAACCTTTGCAACTTTAAGTCTGAAGGACTTCAGCTCCCAGAATTCCCCAGCCAGCTTTGCTGGCTGGAGAAATCTGGGAGCTGAAGTCCTTCAGACTTAAAGTTGCAAAGGTTGGGGACCCCTGCTATATAGAATTAATCTGCAAATTACCAATAGCATAAACTGTGAAAAGACTTGACATTTAAGAGTAATTGCAACATACATTTTTCAAATAAATTTTATTTATAATATAAATATAAGTATAAGTGTCCCAGGATAATGTAATCCTTGGTTGTATAAACAGAGACATAGAATCAAACTCAAGTGAAGTATTAGTACCACTTTATAAAGCCTTAGCAAGACAGCACCTGGAATACGGCATCCACTTTTAGTCACCACATTACAAAAAAAGTTGTTGCGACTTTGGAAAAAGTGCAAACAGGGACAACTGAGATGATTAAAGGCCTAGAGGCTAAAACATAGAAAGAACAATTGGAGGATTTGGGTCTGGGTTTGGCTAGCCTAGAGAAAAGAAGGGCTAGAGGGGACATGATAGCAATATTCCAATATTTGAAAGGCTGTCCCAAAGGGAGTCAATTTATGTTCCAAAGCTCCAGAGGGCAGTTCAAAAAACAATGGATAAAAAATAATCAAGCAGAGAAACAACTGAGGAGAAACTTCCTAACAGTGAGGTCAATTAGCCAATGGAAGAGCTTGCCTTCAGATGTTGTGGGTACTTCATCACTGGAGGTTTTTAAGAAGAGACTGCACAGCCACTTGTCTGAAATGGTATAGGATCTCCTGTTTGAGCAGGGGGTTGGACTAGAAGACCTCCAAGACACCTCCCATCTCTATGCTGATTTTGATAATTCTGATATAACAAATATTTTGTTATCCAGAATCCAGAAATCTATTGGCTACTTGTCCAGTGTATCTCCTACAGATTTTTTCTCATTTTATTCTGCTGAAACTACTCTACCCTGCCTCTCATCCATAAATCAGTATGAAGATATTTTTGCATAAGATGCAGCACCTTCCAGGCAGTGTCTCGTAAAGCAAATTGCAGTAATCTAATGTAATTACAACAATAATGTGATTGTTGCAAAGGAAGATTTTCTTTATAGTGTGCGTACAGACATATCCTTTTCCTTTCTATCTTCTTTAATCACCTTGGTTTTTCATGCAATTTATTATGCGATATTGACATAAAAGTTAACTTTAAAAAGAAGGAAAGAAAAACATACAGTTGGCTTTTGCTGTGATAATTGCAATGTAGCATTTGGATTATAATGGAGGTAAAGGTGAGTAACTCTGTGGGAGTTGGAGAAGGGGGGAGAGATCCTTCAAATCTACACATACCCTTTCCTAAAATATTAAACTGAATCACTGCAGGGTTAGTTATAATGATCTTATTCTTGGCATTATTATGATTAAATTGGGTATATTTAACTAAGCAATGATAAATTAAAAGCACACTGGAAATCTGGGTGGGTGTGAACAGATGAGTAATCTTAATTAGAAATATAATATGCCCATTATTCTGTGCTGCAGATGAACTTTTATATTATAATTGATAGAGATAAAGGCTTTTTGTGCAGTGTATTTCCATGTTGACTAGAGATAAAAGTGAAGTGAAAAGGGTAAAGAATGCATGGGTAATTAATTTCAAGATACAACATCAAATATCCTACGTAAGTATAATACTCATTTTATGGATATCAGAGAAAAAGTTTACTACTTAGTTAATCAAAGAAAAAAGCAGAACTACATTGAATCGGGATCATTTTAAGAAGTCTGTCACGAAGGCTTTGTTAAATTTAATTTGAGCAGAATAAATGGAAATGTTTATAAAAACAGGTAAGACATTTCTATTGCATTTATCCTTACATATTTCAGGGAGTTTTGAGGAGAGAGACGCTCAAAGAATAATAATAAAATATAGAAAAAACACATGAACCTTTGCATTTATGAAGATTGTGTACCCCAGAAGAGAAGATTCGTTGGACCATCCATATGGAAGTTGAAGTCATAAATATGTGCACGATCTCATAGAATTTTATCTGAGTACAAAGTGTTGCCAGTTTGATCATTAAGATGTAACCTTCTTGCTGTTGATCCAAGCATAAATAATGCAACATAGTCTGACTTTAATAATCAACCTTTTTTCCATACAGCAGAAATTTAGTTGTGCCTTAAAGAATGTTCTATGATTTACAGTAGGCTATAAACCACCATATTTTTTGTCATGAAACATAGTTATGTAGATTATTGGTTGAACAATTTGTTGTTGTTTTGTTTTAACTTTCTGTACGCTGTGCAGAGTCATCACTAAGAAGTGGAAAGGCATATTAATTATTTAGATAAATAAATATCAGTTATATAGAGAAAAACATGGATTATTACAGTAGTCCTTGGGTAATCCTAATATATTCTATCTTTAAATTTCATGTCAATGGTTCCAAACAAGTGGCCTGCAGATCACTGGTTATTTAAGAACCTACTGCAAGCCATTCTTGTGTGTGTGTGTGTGTGTGTGTGTGTGTGTGTCCCAAATTTTGGGTGGTTGCCAAAACTTTGAAAGTCTTCCTCCCCCACACCCCAAATTTTGCAAGTAGGAACATTAATATCTTGGGAAAGGAGATTATTTCAGGGAAATTTGATCATTTTATTTATGTAATGATTTGTTTAGTTGTCTATTGATAAATTATATCTGGAAGAGTCACATATGTCATGGAATCTTATATGCGAGTTATATGCGAGAACGTCTCCTGCCCCATACATCCCTTCGACTGATCCGCTCCCATAGAGAGGGTCTTCTCCAGGTGCCATCGGCCGGCCAATGCCGGTTGGTGATGCCCAGGGGAAGGGCCTTCTCTGTGGTGGGCCTGACCCTCTGGAACGACCTGCCTCCCGATTTCCGTACCATCTCGGACCTCCGCCTTTTCCGCCAGCATCTGAAAACACACTTATTCCATCAAGCCGGCTTAGTTAACCACCCGATAAATGACTAAGTGTTAGTTGTACAAATTTTTAATTAGAGGGTTTTTAAATCATGTTTTTAGCACAGGGTCATTGAGTTTAATAGGGTTTTAGGATGTTATGTATTTTGTATTGTATATTGTGTTTTAAATTCCTGTGCGCCGCCCTGGGTCCTTTTGTAGGAGATAGGTGCGGGATATAAATATAATAAAATCTAAATCTAAAATCTTATGCACTACATAGCTTGCTGTCTTGCTAAATTGTACTTAAAAAGCTATAATGATGTGCTAATGACCCATATAAAGAAAAAAAAAGACTGATAACCATTGCCAGATTACACCCATGTTTCACTTTGCGCAATACTTCTGAATCCCCATGTCTCCTCTGGAGCTTTTCCATCAGTCCAAATCAGCTATGTGTCTGGGATACAGGTAACAAAAAACTGAAAATCATGCTATTTATTTAAAAAATGTTATTCCATGTTTTGAATAGGTTTTTTTTGAGGGGGGGTGTTCTAAGTCTTTGATTATGTGGTTTTGAGATTTCTAAAATTCTAGGATTCTAGGATAACATAGCAATAAGGAATCACTTATTGTAAGTAACTTATAAGTAATCAATGTAACCTTCAATAATCTCTGTAACAAATGACTTTCATTCTCTAGTGGAATGTTGGTGATCAAAGCATAGAAAATGAAAAAATAAAAACATATATCACTATTAGTTTATAGTAGTTTACTCCTAAACCCTTCTTTCATTTCTTTACATTATTTCTTCATTCAGAATCACTTCAAGCTCTAGGCTCCATTTATAGAGAAACCCCACCTTACCCTTTGGGCTATATTTGTATATCAACAAAATCCCCAAAGAAAAAAGAAATGATATCATAATTATTGACCGCTGATTTTAGAAGTAATTTCTTTAAGGAGACTGTCACAGTGCCCCAGTTGGGGAGGGTGACTGTCAGTTTTTCTCCCAGTTTTCAACAAATGCTGTGATAAATAACATTCAACCTACTTTTTCTTTTGAATTTAGCAAATTCAAGTTACTTCTTGAGCTGCAATTTCTCCTCTTGTACACCCACCATGTCATCTCCTGAATGTACACCTGCCAGCTAATTACCATGCTGTTAACCCGAGTGACACTGATGTCAGACCTTTTCACTGCAGTTCTTAACAGAGATTGCATTTTGCTCACCAGGCACAACTATTTCTATGTAAGAAAGCTAAACATTTTTGAATTCTTTCTTTCTGCTTTCTTTGCTGCTAAACCCAGGTTCTTCTGACTAAATTAAGGTCACTCTATTATCTCTAGATTCTATGGTAACATTAAGAACATACTGCTAGAAAACCAGTTCACTCATTCAATATGTGAACAAATAAGCCATTATGACTCTAAGCATCACAGGACAAATTTTGAGGTTACAGCTTATTCTTTCAAACCCAATGTTATTCCGTGAAAATAATTCATACACCTTGCAAGGACAAATATCTGATCAAGTGAGCAGCAACTATGAGGCTTTTTCAGACATTTTAACAATTATCCAATGATTGTACAAATAGATGTTTTGCAACATTAACAGGTTATATAAGTATCCATCCATCCATCCATCCATTCATTCAAATTGAAGAACATAGTTTTGGGTTTAGAATATTCTGATCTCCTGTGTCCTACCTGATGGCACTTAATAGATACAACCCTAAGCATCTCTCTCCTGCTTGATCTGATAGGAGAGAGTTGATCCATCAGATAATCTGGCCCCATGCTATGAACTACCAGCAACTGGAACATTATTATATCTTAATACAGGTGAAACTTGAAAAATTAGAATATCATGCAAAAGTTCATTTATTTCAGTAATGCAACTTAAAAGGTGAAACCAATATATGAGATAGACTCATTACATGCAAAGCGGGAGAGTTCAAGCTGTGATTTATCATAATTGTGATGATTATGGCTTAAAGCTCATGAAAACCCCAAATCCACAATCTCAGAAAATTAGAATATTGTGAAAAGGTGCAATATTCTAGGCTCAAAGTGTCCTACTCTAATCAGCTAATTAAGCCATAACACCTGCAAAGGGTTCCTGAGCCTTTAAATGGTCTCTCAGTCTGGTTCAGTAGGAATCACAATCATGGGAAAGATTGCTGACCTGACAGTTGTGCAGAAAACCATCGTTGGCACCCTCCATAAGGAGGGAAAGCCTCAAAAGGTAATTGCAAAAGAAGTTGAATGCTCCCAAAGGGCTGTATCAAAGCACATTAATAGAAAGTCATGTGGAAGGGGAAAGTGTGGAAGAAAAAGGTGTACAAGCAGCAGGGATGACCGCAGCCTGGAGAGGATTGTCAGGAAAAGGCCATTCAAAAGTGTTGGGGGCTTTCACAAGGAGTGGGCTGAGGCTGGAGTCAGTGCATCAAGAGCCACCACACACAGATGGATCCTGGACATGGGCTTCAAATGTCGTATTCCTCTTGTCAAGTTGCTCCTGAACAACAAACAATGTCAGAAGTGTCTTACCTGGGCTAAAGAAAAGCAGACCTGTTCTGTTGCTCAGTGGTCCAAAGTCCTCTTTTCTGATGAAAGCAACATTTGCATCTCATTTGGAAACCAAGGACCCAGAGTATGGAGAAAGAATGGAGAGGCACACACTGCAAGATGCTTGAAGTCCAGTGTGAAGTTTCCACAATCTGTGTTAATTTGGGGAGCCATGTCATCTGCTGGTGTTGGTCCACTGTGCTTCATTACGTCCAGGGTCAATGTAGCTGTCTACCAGGAGATTTTGGAGCACTTCATGCTTCCTTCCGCAGACAAGCTTTATGGGGATTCTGACTTCATTTTCCAACGGGACTTGGCACTTGCCCACATGCCAAAGGCACCAAAACCTGGTTCAATGACCATGTACTGTGCTTGATTGTACTGTGCTTGATTGGCCAGCAAACTTGCCTGACCTGAACCCCATAGAAAATCTATGGGGCATTGCCCCATAGAGAATCTATGGGGCATTGCCAAGAGAAAGATGAGAGACATGGGACCAAAAAATGCAGAAGAGCTGAAGGCCGCTATTGAAGGATCCTGGTCTTCCATAACACCTCAGCAGTGCCACAGGCTGATAGCTTCCATGCCACACCTCATTGAGGCAGTAATTGATGCAAAAGGGGCCCTGAGTACGTATGCATGCTTATACTTTTCAGAGGTCCGATATTGTTCTATGTGCAATTCTTGTTTTATTGATTGCATGTAATATTCTAATTTTCTGATATTGTGGATTTGGGGTTTTTATGAGCTGTAAACCGTAATCATCACAATTATGACATCAAAGCTTGAACTATCTTGCTTTGCATGTAATGAGTCTTATCTCATATATTAGTTTCACCTTTTAAGCTGCATTACTGAAATAAATGAACTTTTGCACAATAATCTAATTTTTTGAGTTTCATCTGTAATGTCAGTAAGCAAGAAAACTGAAATCTTGAAAAGAAGATAAGAAATATATTCAATAAATGTATAATGATGGTATGGAGGAAGAAACCCAAGAAGCACCACCTACTTTCTAAATTACAATACAATGCCATAGGTATGGACTCAGAAAAAATTCCTTACTGAAAATGGCAATATAAGATCAGCTCTACCACTCTTTAAAATACAGTGGTGTATTTTGGATTTTGATGTACTTACCTTATGCCTTTTCTCAGCCAATTTGAAAAAGAAATATGTCCCATTTCTGAAATATAAGTAGCTATCTTTACAGCACTGGGAGGCTACCTTGCTTGGTATGGTTGTGAGAATCAAGGGTCCAAATTTGCTCTGACTTCTGTGCTATTCAAAATATCACAGGTCCTCTATCAATAGTTCTTGGTCTGCTCTCATCATTTTTTCTAACTTCTTGATGGCATATGAACCTTCCTTAGACACTTACCTGATCACATGGAAGTTTCAAATTGAGTAGAATATGGAGACAAGGTTTATTTGGAGGCTTGCTTGTTTGTTATCAAATTTCTATACCACAAATCTTCCCTGAATGACTCTGGGTGGTTTCAATTTAAGATTGCTTGGTCTCTGACAGCAGGCAGCCTGAAAGAAAATTGTAACGTTCTTCTTTTCATTTTCCTTCTTCTTTCCTTCCTCTTTTACTGCTTTGGGTATCAAGGTAGGTATAACCCGTGGTGGGATACGACAGTGCCTGCTGGGAGGACAGTACCTGGTGCTTCAGAGGGCCCACCTCTCCCTCCTTACCTGTACGTGCGCATAAGCCAATTGTGGCTTACGTGCATGGAGCGTATGGTGCCTGTGCAATACTCCACTGAGCAGCTGGAGCATCATGGAGCCATCACAGACCATCGTGGGCAGTAAATACGCATGCATGCATTGTGCACGTGCTGTGCATGTGCATGTGATGGACACCCTGCCCCGTTGCACCATACCAGTTGCAAAGGGATCCAGAATTCACCACTGGGTACAACGTTCATTTAGGTTCTTGCTTTTCTGGCAGTCTCGGCTATTGTTATTTGATATTGTCATAGTCTATCCTTGATGTTTATTATTTATTATTTATTTAATTAGATTTCTAGACCGCCCCCTCTCCCTGAAGTTGTTGTTGATGTTGTTTGTCCATCTTCTGGGTCTGCCTCATGTTCTTTGGCCTTCTCCTCTTTTTGTATATGCCTTGTACAGTGTGTTCAGCAGAGGTGGGTTTCTGCTGGTTCGGCCTGGATCGGGCAGACCGGTAGTAGTGACAGCGGGAGGCTACACCCACCTGTCTGGACAGGCACAAGTGAACTGGTAGTAAAAAAAAATGGAAACCCAGCACTGATATTCAACATTATGTGCTATTTGGGGGATTACATATTATAAGTATCTCAAAACATATAAGGCAATATTTAAATTGTAATATACAGAAATATAACTCCAGAATGAAGGCATGGAACCAGAGAAAGTATGGAATGAAGTCAGCATGTATGGATGAGGGCTGTATCCAATATCAAATTTTCATAAAGCTGGATGAATGTCTGGAAAGTAGCATAAAACCTCTTTTATTTTAGCAAGTTTTTCATCTAGTAGGGATGCTCTCAGTTAATTAAACACCTGGCTTTGAGCTGATTTTCATCTACTAATCAATGGTTGCCTTTTATTTTTGTTGTTTTTATGTCTGCTACCGAAGCTTTTGTTTGTTTATTCTTTTAAAAAATGCTCTTGTAAGCCATCTTAAGAAACAATTTTAAGGGTAAGAGAAATCAAAGGACATGATATAAATCTTTGCAATATCAAAGAAAAAATGTACTGTTCACTTTAGGAAATATCTAGTCATTCCCTGCTTTAGCAACATTTATGGTCTGCTTGTATTAATGTTTCAATTGTTAATTGTATTTATTGAGAACCACATAAAAAAAATTCAATTCAGTCACTTTGAATTTATGATTTTGATTTATTTGGAAAGTACCCCAAATCCAATTGTTGGTTTAACTGAATAACTAATAATGTAATTAACATATATCATTTTGAAAAAAATTTTTTATTGGTTTTTAAGAATATGCATAGGAAAAGGGATATAGGGTAAATATAACATTTTAGTGGCTTCCATGTTGGAGGTGGTGGTCCCCCCAAAACTTCATACGAATACAATTTTTTTTAGAAAAAGTAAAAGATAAGCATACAAATACTTGACATTGTATAATTCATACATTCAATCATGTTTTTCATTGCCATCTAATTTCAACAATCACAGTAAAAATTTCAAAGAAAATCATTTTTGAGATCTAAGTCTTTTTGCTATTGATTCTTCGTCTCCCTTCCCGTTGACAGGCGGGGCCATGGCACCCCCTGTTCCCTCATCCTCATCCCCTAGGAGTAAAGAGTGCTTTTGAAGAAAGGCCTCCACCTCTCCTAATGTTTTAACTCTGATTCTACCTCCCTCCCAGAAGACCAACATTCCTTCTGGCAATAACCATTTGAACCAAACTCCTTTTTTATATAATTTCTTGGACAAGAAGGAATATTTCCTTCTTATTTCTCTAATTTTTGGGGGGAATTTGTTTCAGAATGGTAATTTCTTTTTCTTGATACTTCAAGGGTCCTCCTCGCTGAGCCCTCAATATCTCATCCCTTGTGAACCTCCTTAAAAATTTAATATGAACCTCTCTTGGTACATTATTTATTCTAGCATATGCTGAATTAATTCTATAAACCAGGTCCATATCCCACCAGAGTTGTTCTTTGTTTCTTTTAATATAATCTGCTAAAATTGTACTCATAAGATCTTTAAGATCTTCACCCTCTGTCTCTGGTGTGTTCTGGAACCTGAGAAAAAAGACATTCTTTCAAATTCTATTTTGGTCGTATGACCTCCCAGTTCTGAGCTTTCCTTCCAAATTTCCTTTACCTCTTCCCTCATCTCAGCTGATCCTCCCTCTAACGCCTCAATTTTTTGTTTGTTATCCATTGTACTTCTTTGTGTTTCCAACAGCTCTATTTTTAGACTTGTCAATTCTTTTCGCATTTCATGCACATTTTTCACTATGTCCTGGAGCATCTCATTAGTTGACAAATCCTGGGCGCTCTCACCAGTCGCTTCTTTCTGAAATAATGAGGTAATCTTTGTCTGCTGTGTAGTTGGACTGGAGCGAGCTGAAAATGGAGTGGAAAAAGACTTTCCAGTAGGTGGTTTTTTAGAAGCCATTGTCCCGATTATAAGTTCTAATTAGTAGAAAAGATGGCATCGGAAAGGCAGGCAGCCTATGAAGTCCGAGGTATCAGAGCAGTTTGGATAAAAGTTCAGTCTGGGAAGTATATAAAACCAAGAAGAAAGGACTATATTATCCAAATCTGGGTGTCCATGTATTAGGAGGAGATACCAAAGGTTCCCCAAGGAGAAGTTAAAGTAAAAATTTAAAGTCTTAAGATCTCAAATGCCAAAGGAAAAGTTTGTGAATAAAAGAAAGTTGTCCGACAGGGAACAAAGAGGAGCCATTTTGTCCCGCCTCCTCACAGGAAGAAGAGTGAAAGTTTCATTTTATTGTTGCAAAAAGATTCCACGATATAATGTTGCAACTGCGATGGTATAGATACAATTTTTTTTTGCTGTTGTTATTTCAGATGGCAAATTAGTCCTCTCTTTCTCCCCATTCCTGGAGAGAACTTATTCAGCTGCCACTTTGCTCCGAGGGGGGGGGGGTTAAACCAGATAAACTCCCCCATCCAGTCTCCATTTAAAGCTGATTGAAAGTAAAAACTCACAGTACTTGCTTGTCCCTCAGTTGCAGACCAGGAGATTAGGGAAAACCCTCCATCTCTGGCACTCCAGCCAGCCTTCTAATTCTTCAGTTGATTTCGGGATCCATCGGGGAAAGGGCAAAGCCCCACCTTCTGCTTCCCGGCTCCTGAGGCGAGGCTGGAAAGATGCCCCACCGGCCACTGCCTGGTTGGGGGTCTCCAGCAAGCCGCCCTTATGGCAGGGGATTCCTCCAAAACCCTGTGGGGGGCCCACCAGGAGAGCAAACGGCGGACGAGTACCGAAACACGTCCATCGTCTACGAAAACCGGAAGTCGAGTTAACATATATCATTTTGGAAATACAGAATTGTATCTATCTATTTAAAATTCAGTGCATCATTACTACATTCATTTCGACTTGTCCCTAAGCTCAATTTAGTCTGTCACACAAAAAGAGTTGTGAAAATATAGAACACTATATGGCAGAGTGAGAACTCACTGTAGTATCCAGCAATCCAAACAGCTGGAAAGCAGGCACTTACATGAACAATTCAAGCAGAATGGGTACCCTCAATCATTTGTTACAAGATGTCTGTGCAACATGATGGGAAATAATTGAAGAAACAAGGTACAAGACCAACCACATGGCACACCCTACTATATACTCAAAAATATTTCAGAAGCTGTAGAATGCAGCTTCTGATATCTACAAGTGGGCATCACAAACTGCCCAGAGGCTATCATACAAGGACAATTTATGCAGTGTAAAGATTACTCGGGGGTGGGAGATACTTCCAATGTAATTTACCAAATCCCATGCATGGATTGCCCCTGTGACTATGTAGGAAGCTAACCACCAGATTGCAAGAATACAATTGAGTGGTCAGATGAAGAGACCTGAACTCATTGGTAGCTTCACAATGCAATGAACAAGGACATGCATTCAGTTTGGGAGCTATTAAGATTGTTGACTAAGCAGGCACAAAAACAGCCAGATAAGTGATTGAAACAGAAGATTAGTCAACAGGAGTGCTGATTTACCACCAGCTTATCAAATAATTAGAAGGCAAGAGCTCGGCAGCACAAATGACAGTCAACAACTTAAGAGCCAGCCATTAATACACCCCAATCAACATCTAAAAAGACACAAACAAAAGGCACTGCATAATTATTACACACAGAACAGTACACACTCTGATAGAGAGAAGTTCCCTGAAGATGGGCACCAGCGCAAGTCCAAAAGCTCAAAAGACAAAACCTCTGGTCCTGGTGACTGATCCAGATTGGATCAATTCAGTCTCTACTGAATTCACAATATCTCATAGGCTTGCCTTCTCTTATTGGTATCATTGGTATCAGGATGCTGTTCTTCCTTAAAAAGGTTGAACAATACAGCCATTTTAGTAACAGTATCAGCAATTTGACATGTGTTTCCCCCCACAAATAGGTATTAATATAACTCTTACGTTATGTATTTTAAATTGCATTGCCAATTCCTATTTTTTAGATTTATAGATTGTGACAGAATCTTTATTACATTTCAATTGCTTTGTGTTATTGTTTTTTTCCCCTAAACTCTAGGATCTTCTGGAATCATGTCAAGTTCTTATTTCTGGGCTCCAGGGCATCATATGCTTTTTCTGCATTACATCTATATGTCTATTGGTTATTCATCTCTTATTCTTAAAAATGCACATTATATCCTGTCTTTATCCCCATCTTTATCTCAAAGTTGCAATAAGTAAAACAGATATACCCATTTCAAGAAAACTGCTTTGATATTAGTACAGTCCTTGAAAATTTTCATTTCTACTACTAATGGTGAAGCTCTTGCAAGAATGAAAAAGTGCTCATATTTACAGAGCTGCCAATCCAATATTATTCTTTCACTAATTAAGGAAATAAACAATACACATTTGGAAAATTAAAAAGAAACTTACTTTAACAATACAGGTCCCACTTGGGTAAATAACACAGGTTTGCTATTTATCTTCTAAAACTCCTTTAGATATTTTCTTCATCCCACACACAAAACCTAGTGTTGTTTTCTATTAAGTATTTCCCATGTATGAAAAAAATATGTTACTGGACTGGTTGTCAGGAGCTGACAACCAGTTTGAACAAAGGTAATTGATTGTCCCATAACAGCATATGTACCCATATGATACCCATATGATACCCATATCAATTCACAGCAATGTGAATTGAAAGAAATATGAACAAATAAGGCTATGATCTAATTGTTATTAACTAATAACTGTGAACTGGACTTTAGATATAGGACAGAAAGGCACAGATCATAAGAGAAAAACGTGAAAAATAGAGGAAAGCATTGTTACATTCAGCTCTCCATCAGGAATTGGGCATTCATTCTAGAATCGCTCAAAGTCAAGTGGTCTATTATTCTTATTTTTTATTCCTAAACTATTTTCTAGCATAAAGCCCCCTGACTCCTCCCTGGATGACCTAGCTTTACAGTTATATTGAAGAATACTATAAATTAACTGGAGTTTGCCTTAGCCATTGGCTATTATTTGCAAGCTCCAACCACAATTCATTAAATCAAAATAATTTTTTTAATGTTCATTGTCACAGATCAATGCTGATGTGATTAAAGTATTTTGATTCTTCTTCCTTTAGAAGAACAATAATGTAGATTGGGATATACTTTTTATTTAGCAAAACAAAAAACCAAAAAAACAACAACAGAAAACCAGATTCATTTTACAGCACCCAAATTATAAAAATAATGGAGACATTGCATTAAATATTGTAGTATGTATTGGTTACTTTTTGTGATTCTTATGTCACATTTTGAGTTCAGTTCTTTCAATGCTACAGGGAGGAATGGGTGTAAAGAACGTCAAAGGTGATCTTGGAGAAGGAACGTGAAAGTTAACCAAACATGATTTAAGCTGGGAAAAGAAGAGAAAATTTAGGGGAGGGAAAAAAACCACTTTAAACTGTCTCTCTTAAAACATCTTTGGCAGAAAAGAGAGAAAATGCTATCAAATTTTCAAGATTCTGCTGCTATATTCAATATCAGTGTTTCTTAAACATTTTGCTATCAAGATTCCTTTCCACTTTTAAAAATTATGGAGTATTACAAAATAGCTTTTTTAATATTTAGGACACTAAAATTTAAACTGACACATTTGTAGAACATATATATTTATTGAGTCATGTAATAGCAATATAAACCATAAGATATTAACATAAATATTCCACTTTTCATGAAAAGCATTTATGTTTCTTAAAAAGTATGAAAAATAATAGCACTTATTTTTTTTATCTTTTTTCAAATATTTTTTTCAATATTTGGCAAATAATAAGACTCTGAGAGATCTATGGAGATTCTCAGTCATCCAGGTTATGGTTATCCCAAAGGTGATTTTTCAAAAGGCAACTGGACTTCGTTTTTCCTTGAAGGTGTTTCACTTTTCATCCAAGAATTGAAGGAGCTTCTTGGATGAGAAGCGAAATATCTTCAAAGAAAAATGAAGAAAATCCAGTTGTCTCTTGAAAATGCACCTTTGGGAAGAATCTCTGACAGGATTCAGGGGACCCCCTCCCCTAGTGGTTCTTGGATTGCACATTAAAAAATACTGGCATATATTACTAAAGCAAAGATCCGCTATTTCTTATGGAATTTTCTTGACTTGACCTACTATAAAAGGCTTACATGGGTGCTTGTTTCAGAACAAAATTGTAACTTGTTCTAATTAGTGGAGTGATTTCAGACCACAGAAACTTTTTACTTCTCATCTCAGTAGTCTGCTGGCTGAAAAAATATTATCCAGAAACTAGACACTGATAATTATTAATTGCTTTATTGCTTTGACCTGACAGCCCACCTTCAAACCTATCTCTGATTTAAACTGAACTTTTAAATCCATTTGATTGTACATTTCTCAGTTCTTATTTATACTTTTGAGTTTCCATAATTCTTGAAGAGATTTCCATGTGTCTTACTTTTATTTATATATTAAATGATAATATGTGTTATGTGTATGTGGATACATGTAACCGAGGGGCAGTAAAGGATGACATTTGTAAATTGAGTAAAAAACGGAATTAGCAATTCATTAAAACATGAACAATTATCATAGGTAAATCAATCTGTAGCTATCACAGCTCTTTGGCCACATGTGGCCAATTAGACCCTTTTCTATTGCCTCTAGACATCTCTTCATTTAACCACAAAAGTTTAGTATTAAAACCAATTTTCAGTGGAATTTTTTTTTACCTCCAGAAGGTGCAGAATACTATCTTACAGCTAGCACTTTCCATAACATCATGGATAATTTAATACTATATTGCTCATTTTATTTTGCATATGATTTATATTGTGTCTCTTTAATTTTGATGACTTGCATTAGTATTAATATGTCACTGAATTGGATGGATGGATGATGAATAATGGACAGACAGACTGACAGACAGACAGACAGACAGGCCTCTTTCTTACACCCATGGGTGGTATGTATCTTTCTCAATGTAAGGTCGTCTACCAGAGACCTGGAGTTTGACAGTTTTGTATCTTAGCTGTTCCTAGCACTGTGCTTTTCTGGTAGAAAGTTCTGATGTTGTTCCTCGGACCTACTGGCGCAATTCTCATAGTTTGGGAATCATAACCCTAAGTATTGCTGCTATTATTGGGATGATTTTGGCCTTTGCTTTCCACATCCTCTCTAGCTCTTCCTTCAGCCCTAATTCTTCTCCAACTTGTTATACTCCTTCCTGATGTTACTGTTATTTGGCACAGCTACATCTACCATTGCCACTTGTTTGCCACCTTCTCTATTGAGTAGTCAGTACCTATCTGCCACCTGGATTTAGAAGCCCTACAGCATCATAATCTGATTATTCACCACAACCTTTTGTGGAGAGTCCCATCTAGACTTTGAAACATCTAGTCCATACACTGTATAGATCAGTGATGGCGAACCTATGGCACGCGTGCCACAGGTGGCACACAGAGCCATTTGGCAGGGCATGCGAGGTGCGTGCTGGCCAGCTGATTCAGCCATTTTTTAAGCCATTTTCACCCTCCCCAGGCTTTATATAAGCCCTCCGGAGGTTTCAGGAGCTTCCCTGAAGCCTCCAGAGGACTAAAAATGAACCTACGAGCAAACCGGAAGTCACTTCCTATAAAGCCTCTGGAGCCTGGGGAGGGCGAAAAAAGCATGTAAAAAATGGGGTGGAGCACCTGTCATGCATCCATGTGCACTGGGGGGTCAGACATTGCATTATGGGTGTGGCACACCGGCACAAGACCCCCCTGCGCTCCCTCCCCCTTATGGCACGTGAGCCTAAAAAAGTTCACCATCGCTGGTATAGATGTTCTAAGAACTTGGTTGTTCTGTTCGGTGCAGTGGTGGGATTCAATTTTTTTTACTACCAGTTCTGTGTGTGTGACTTGGTGGCCATGTTGTGGCTTGGTGGGCATGGCTTGGAGGGTGTGGCAGGGGAAGGATATTGTGAAATCTCCCCACTCCAGGAGAAAGATACTGCAAAATCCCCATTTCCTTCTGATCAGCTGGGATTCGGGAGGCAGAGACATAGATGAGGGCAAGGCCAGTCAGAGATTATATTTACTGGTTCTCTGAACTACTCAAAATTTCCACTACCAGAACTGGTCAAAACCTTCTGAATACCACCTCTGGTTCAGTGTATGCAGTGCCTGCATCTCTGCATCTTTCTCTGTGGTTTGTTTCTCCCTCTCTCCCTCTCTTCCTCCCTCTCCCTCCCCCTCCCTCCCTCTCCCTCTCTTTCTCTCTCTGGCCACATTTTACACAATTTGTGTAAGTTGCAAGATTGCATTAACATATATGCACATTTTCTAGAAAATCAATAGAATTAAAAATGTTTCAGGTTGTAAAACATTATAAATACAAATAGAATACTAAAAAACAATCTAAATACTTAAAACTAATTAGCTAAATTATAAACTACTTTATGAATAGCATGCTAAGTTGCCATGGAGAACCCTGGTTAATAGAATGGATTAAATCCCCAAATAGTAGAACATCAATATTGCAAGCAGCCAACCTAGTTATAGACTCATAGATAGTTATAATACAGAGGCACAAAAGAGTATAAAAACTTAAAAAGACACATTATAAGATGAAGTTCGATAAAATTATGGAACTTCATGATGAAAATAATCAGTTCAACAATTTCACATTAGTCTTTTCTGTAAATGGTGTTCATATTGGGCATAATTATACTAGGAAAAGTTTAATTATATATGCAAACAGTCCCCATGAATAGATTAAAGCCACAGCAAGACTTACTTAGCAAAACTCGGAATACCATAGCTGCTGAAAAAATAAAATGTGATTTCAAATATAAAAAAGGAAAATTAAGAAAAATGATAGAATTTGAAATGCTGATATAGAATCAAGACCCTCAATTATATGTGTGTGTGTGTGTGTGTGTGTGTGTGTTTTATGTTTTGTGCTGATAAATAAATAAATAAGGGAGACTAGTATGGATCTATTTCAAGCTATTTACCTCTCATCAGCTACCCATACCCTTACTGGGATTTGAACCGGGGCTGTATTACATGTTAGGCACATGTTTTAGCTACTAAGCCACCAGGTTCTCCTCACAAGTATGTATGTGTGTATGTGTATGTGTATGTGTGTATATATATATACATACATACATACATACATACATACATACATACATACATACACCAGCCTGACGATGATGAATGAGACTTCATCGAAACATCGTGAAGATACTTCCAATTCTACGCGGGAGAAAACTCGAACAACCAAAGACCTGCATACAAACACCCGCGAAAACCTCAGAAAACATATATATATATATATATATATATATATATATATATATATATATATTGTTTTCATAGATTTTCATGGGTGTAGGTATGCTGGTCTTGTTGTATTTGGGTCTTTTCCTGTGTAGGATTGAGATTGTCTTTGCAATGTTTCGGCAAGGCAATGCAAGCCTGAAGATGGCGAGTGAGACCTCGCCGAAATGTTGCAAAGACAATCTCAATGTTACATGGGAAAAGATCCAAATACAACAAGACCAGCAAGCACGTACACACACACAGACACACAGACACACAAATGTATTAATCGCCAACGGATTCTAAAGAAAAACAATTACCAACCTAATCCAAAAGGAGACACCCACGAAGAACCGAGACACAGAACAGGACAATGGCATCACCCTCTTCCTTACATCAAAGGCACCACAGATAAAATCAGCAAAATTCTCCATGAGCACAATATCAAGACAGCCTTTAGCACTGACCAAAAAATAGCCAACATCTTAAGAAACCCCAAAGACAAGATCCAGCTAGAAAACCAAGGAGTCTATGAAGTACCATGCAAAATCTGCCCTGCCACATATATTGGACAAACTAATGTGAGAATAAATGCACGCATCACAGAACACAAGAATGCAGACAGAAAAGAAGAAAAAACTTTCTCCCTTTTCCAGCACCTTAAAGCAACAGGACATGAAATTGATTTTGAAGGAACCAAATTAATCTCCAAAACTGAACACTTCAACAAGAGAATAATTATGGAAGCCATTGAAATAGAGAAACACCCCCACAGCATGAATAAGCATGATGATACCTCCCACCTCCCAGACATCTGGAAACCAGCCCTAGTCAACAAATGAGCCCCACCCACCACCTACGTCATTTCTGAATCTGACCGGACACAAGTAAGAGCCCATTTACGGACTTACATTGTGGCGCTGAGAGTGGCCAAATGTCATCATTGTGCCACTCTCATAGCATCCACAGAAAACCGCCCTGCCACCCTGTTTAGGGTGACCCGCTCCCTCCTTCAACAGAGGGTGCGGGAAGCCCCGTTACAGGGTAGAGCAGAGGAATTTGTGACTTTTCTGCAGGAGAAAATCGCTCAGATACAGAACGAGCTAGCCCCCATTGATGGTCCAGTGGGATGCCATGAGACAGATCTTGTGTGGGAGGAGCTTGACTCCGTTGCTTCGGAGGATATGGACAGGCTACGTGGGCGACTGCGAGCCACCACATGTTTATTGGACCCGTGTCCCTCCTGGCTTGTACTGGCATCCTGGAAGGTGACACGAGGCTGGCTCCAAGAGGTTGTCAACACTTCCTTAAGTGAGGGTTCCTTGCCTGCTTCCCTAAAAGAGGCTATGGTGAGGCCCCTCCTTAAGAAGCCCTCCTTGGACCCAGCTCTTTTAACCAGCTATCGTCCCGTCTCCAACCTTCCCTTCTTGGCGAAGGTTGTTGAGAGTGTGGTGGCACAACAGTTTCCCCGTCACCTGGAGGAAGTTGATTATCTAGACCCGCGCCAGTCTGGCTTCCGGCCCGGGCATAGCACCGAGACGGCATTGGTCACGTTGGTCGATGATCTCTGGAGGGCCAGAGATGGGGGTTGTTCCTCCATCCTGGTCCTATTAGACCTCTCGGCGGCTTTCGATACCATCGACCATGGTATCCTATTGCATCGGCTGGGGGGGTTGGGGGTGGGAGGCACCGTCTTACGGTGATTCTCCTCCTACCTCTCTGGCCGATCGCAATTTGTGTTGGCAGGGGAGCAGAGGTCGACCCCGAGACCCCTCACATGTGAGGTGCCTCAGGGGTCGGTCCTCTCGCCTCTCCTGTTCAACACATACATGAAGCCGCTGGGTGTGATCATCCGTGGTTTTGGGGTAGAGTACCATCTTTACGCTGATGATACTCAGCTGTATATATCTACCCCAAACCACCCCAACGATGCCGTAGCGGTGATGTGCCAGTGCCTGGAAGCCGTGCGGATCTGGATGGGAAGTAACGGACTCAGGCTCAACCCGACCAAGACCGAGTGGCTGTGGTTTCCGGCTGCCCGATTCAACCAGCTGACTCCAACGCTGCCCATAGGGGGCGAACATCTTGCCCCTGTGGATGGGGCGCGCAATTTGGGTGTCCTCCTGGATACCCGGCTGTCCATGGAAGACCAAGTGACAGCCGTGGCCAGGAGGGCGTTTCACCAGGTTCGCCTGGTGCACCAATTGCGCCCCCTATTGGATCGGGACGCCCTTCGCACAGTCACTCGTGCTCTCGTGACTTCCCGACTGGACTATTGTAACTCTCTCTACATGGGGCTCCCCTTGAGGTGCACCCGGAGACTTCAGTTGGTCCAGAATGCAGCCGCACGAGCAATTATGGGAACCATTAGGTTTGCCCACGTTACACCGCTCTTGCGCGAGCTGCACTGGCTGCCTGTCGTCTTCCGGGTGCGCTTCAAGGTGTTAGTCATCATCTTTAAAGCGCTCCATGGCTCGGGACCTAGCTACCTGCGGGATCGGATCCTGCCTCATACATCCTCACGGCCGATTCGCTCCCACAGAGAGGGACTTCTCCGGGTGCTGTCCACTAGACTGTGTCAGTGGGCGACGCCCAGGGGAAGGGCTCTCTCTGTGGCGGGCCCGGCCCTCTGGAACGACCTTCCCCCGATATTAGAACGACTACGGACCTCCGCTCCTTCCGTCTGAAATTAAAAACATACTTTTTTCGCTTGGCCGGCCTAGGCTAGTCTCTCTTTCTATGGGGTTTTAAACTTATTTATATCTGTTGGGTATTTTAGTTTAACGGGTTTTAGCACAGGAATAGATTTAATTTGTTTTTATATTATGTATTTATATCTGTATATTTATTGTTTTTACTTTCCCTGTGCACCGCCCCAAGTCCCTGTGGGGAGAGGGAGCGGTCTACAAATTAAATTTGATGATGATGATGATGATGATTTCAACACAAAAGAACAATGGACACACAGCGAGCACCGCAGCCACACACGATGATATGAAATAGCTGACCAATCTACAAACATCAACTCCATCTACCAATCATGATGAAACTACACAGCCAATCAACCCACTTATAGCAACAAAGCCAGCACTCCACACCCACCCTCCTAATTTTAGAAAGGTATCTACAGCAGTATTCAGAGAAAATTTTAGGGGCCAAGTTCAAAAAGAAGCCACAATTGTTTTAATTAGCTTTAATTCCATAACATATCAATAAAATGACATAATTGAGGATATATGGTTGTGGCAATGAGGACTGGAAAAAATAGTACTGATAAATCTTATTGGGAATTTACATTTAAAGAAAATGCAGTAACGGAGAAAGTGGAGCAAACAGTATACATATATAATACATGTTTAATTAAGTTCAAGCAAGAATTGAGTCAATAAATATTACACAAATTTTAGGAACTGATTAATTGATCCAGAAGAATTGCTTCAAAATCATGACAATGATAGAAATACAAGGATAGGGAACAGAGAGCAACATAAATCAAACAGTCAGATTTTACAGAGAAATAAATATTTTCATCTTCAATTTGTATTTCATAAGGTCTGTCTGAAATACATTAGGTAACACTGCTGGCATAGATTATTTTTTGTCCATTAATTGATTCATTTGTATAGTTGCTGCAATTCTCTATCAATTTAATAATTTTGGTTTAGTATGAATTTCATTAATCAACATCCCACAAAAGAAAAGAAGACAAAATGGCCACAAAATTCAGCAAATTTACATCAACCATAAAATATTTAAGAGCCACCATAATGCATTATCAATTTGTCAGAATACATGAGTTGTATAATAGGTTACCTGAAACCACCTGTTTCATCATTGAAAATATGTTATGGACAGCCAACAAAATTGGTGATACCAGAAAACTGTAGAAAAATGTCAGAAGAGACCAAGCATATGATGCAGAGACAGTGACAATGGAAACATGAACTGGCAGTTCAGAATATATTGACGTAAACAACACCATTGAAAGCAATTGAAAGAAGATATTGGAAAATAAAATTGTCGTATTATACAAAGAATCATTGAAGATACCAAAAATATGAAGCAAAGACAAGACTATGTGACATAATACATAGCTGTGCAGAAATGGCAATATTGTACAATGAACAGATCATTGCTGTTCATACAAACAATCTTTGATGGAATGCTAATTGACCTTAAAAAACCCAGAAAATATTCAAATAAACAACCAAGTGATGTAACTCTATTCAAAGGTATTGGACTGGAATTACTTATTGCATGTTGAAGCAGTTGGAAAGCAGCTTCATCCTGCAATGGTTTGAATTTAGGAAGGTGTTGATAATATTATCCCAGTTTCTAAATGAAGTACTGTGTTCAAAATATTAAGAGAGATAACCTTTATTGTCATTTTTTACTGTGGGCACACTGGCACACAATAAAAATGAAATTCTGTTGCCTGCTCGCAAAAGTACATAATGCACATTCATAATACATATAGATATGCTATATATGGTACATATGTGTATATACCTACACCCATACTTAGACTTAGATTTAGAATAACTTTATTGTCACTTTGAATCTACACTAATCAACATACGTTAAAATGAAATTTCATTGCATACAGCTCTCAAAGGGTCACCACCTCCAATATACACCACATAAACATGACAAAATAAATAAATAAATAAAAATTATGCATATATCCACATATGACACAGAGAAACATGTAAATACATATACTGTAAATGTTAATCAACATCCATCTTGAATGCATAGCATAAAGAGGAAGCTTGAGAGTTTATAAGGTTGATATAATAATATCAATATAGTAATATAATAATAAGAGCAACAACAGCAGCAGCAGCAACAACAACAACAATAATAATTCAATTGACTGATTTTCATGTTTAATGAATAAAGTAAACAACAACAACAACTTGGACAATCCAAGAAAATCAAGAAATCCTCAAATATTACTACCAGGCAGAACCAACAGTCAGGGCATTGCAAAAAAGAATGATGCAACTGTGGAAGGAACAACACTCAGAAAGTGACATAACCAAATAAAGATTAATGGATCAAAGATGCTTCATCATCCATAATAAAGTTTTCACAAATGTGGAAATGCATACATCTAGAAATATTGGCTAAACATCTAGAAATATTGGCTAAACATTTAGAAATATTGGCTAAAAAGAAAACAACAAGTGATGATGAACAAGCTGAAGAAACTGCTCCAATACTTGAACAAACTGACCAGCCAGTGGAAGTAACCAACATACAGGATGAAGATTCTCCTGTGCAACAACTCTAAAGTGTAGAGCTCAGTGATCTAGCAAAAATGCTGAAAGAAAAAATTGAAAACCATATCAAAGAAAACGTACAAAGAAAAAAGTATATCTACCATTTGCGAAGTGCATAGCAAACAAGTGAAAGATCTGTTAACTGCTGTGAACATTTTAACTTTCATCCCAATCAACACACTATATGAAACCAACCAATTAATGTATAGCACAGCCACCGTTATAACTGCAGAACAAAAAGGCCCACCTGAACTCCAAGACCCCATTTCACACAAAAGGACTCACATCCACCTATCTAACATGGAAATGGCTTAAGATGGGAACAGAAGGTTTAATATTCGTTGCTCAAGAACAAGCACTACAAACTAATGCTATGAAAGCGAAGATACATATTTCATATTTAATTTGTAATCAGTTTGCAGCAAAATTGCCCAAACTGATTACAAAGCTAGACACGACCGAGTTGTTAAATTAATCCACTGGTCATTATTGTAAAAAATACGACTTACCTGTATCCAAAAAGTCATGGGAGAACAAAGTTGAAAAAGTTACCAAAAATTAGAAGGTGAAGATCTTGTGGGACTTTTGAATATAAATGGATCATCATTTGGAACACACAACACTCCAGATATCATGGATGTAGAGGGCTGAAATGTACAATTTATTGTCATTGTGGTACCAGGAGATGCCAGAGTCTAAGAAAAAGAACTGGAAAAAATCACAAAATACCTGGCTATCGAAACTACCCGATCATGGATGAAACATGTAACAGTGATACCCATTGTCATCGGGGCACTTGGTACCATGTCCATGAATTTTATAAGATACATTAACAAATTGCAGCTTCCTGCAATAACACCAGCAGATCTGCAAAAATCTGTGCTACTCGGAACATCATATATTTTAAGAAAGTACTTGGTTGATACCTAGAACACTGGCAGCAGCCTGTATCAACTATTAGCACCAATCAGTGGTATTTATGATACATTTTTGAATGTTTAGTTTACCGAGTTTCATGTTTAATGAATAAAATAACAACAACAATCCCTCCAAGGAGCTTTACCTTGTCTTGGTAGAAGGCTTTGCATGCTCTAGTGATCCTAAGGGCTGTGCTGAAGAGTAAACCATATCAGACAGGTCTCAGGTGAAGGACCAGACAAAATTTGCTCCACAATCCATTCAAACATGGTGAATATGAGAAAAATGAAATTTATGCTGGCCAAACCATTGCCCGGATCAACAAGTGTTCCGCTGGATGCTATGGTTCCTGGGCATTCTGTGAAAAATGAGCTACAGGGCTAGGCAACCAGGGCATGGAGCTGATGAGCTACTGGAAAAAAATCGGAAAAGTAAGCAATAAATACTGGGCTATACCTGTGATTCAATATTCTGCAGAAATAATTGACTGGACCAGATGGATTTGGACAATTTGGACAGAAAAACAAGGAAGCTTATGACAATGAATCATGCCTTGCATCCTAAAAGTGATGTTGACCAATTATATTACCAAGTCAAGATCTACAAATAAAGCAGACTGTGGAAGAAGAAAGACCCAGCTTGAATGACTACATCCAGAAAAGTGAAGAACCAATGATTAAGGAGATAAATAAAAGAGGCCATTTGAATACAACCAAGTCGAAAGCTGAATACAAGAAAGAAGTAATTGAGAAGCTAGTTGAAAATTGGAAAAGTAAAGCAATGCATTGTCGATACTTGAAAAGTATTGAAGGCAAAGCTGACCAAAAGCTAACTTGGAACTGGTTAAGATCAGGATTAGTTTAATGTCTAGTTTAATAAAAAGAAGGACTAGGGGAGACATGATAGCAGTGTTCCAATATCTCAGGGGTTGTCACAAAGAAGAGGGAGTCAAACTATTCTCCAAGGCACCAGAGGGTAGAACAAGAAGCAATGGGTGGAAACTAATCAAGGAGAGAAGCAACTTAGAACTGAGGAAAAACTTCCTGACAGTTAGAACAATTAATTAGTGGAACAGCTTGCCTCCAGAAGTTGTGAATGCCCCAACACTGCAAGTCTTTAAGAAGATGTTGGATAGCCATTTGTCTGAAACGGTATAGGGCTTCCTGCTTAGGCAGGGGGTTGGACTAGAAGACCTCCAAGGTCCCTTCCAACTCTGCTATTGTATTATTGTACATATTATTGTATTAAGGAGTACTGAAAAAAAGAAACAGAAGGCTTTATTTTGGCAGCTCAAGAACAAGCCTCAGCCACAAATTGCATGAAGGCAAAAATTCAGCATGTTACCAAGAGCAGCAAATGCCGCCTCTATAGTGAGAAAGATGAAACAGTCAACCATTTGATCAGTGGGTGAAGCAAAATTTCACAAACTGACTACCAACAATGCCAGGACCGAGTTGCTAAAATCATTCACTGGAAACTGTGCCAGAAGTTTGGATTTGAGTATAGTTCATTGACATTGCAATACCTGGTGATGCACAAATTAAAGATAAACAGCAAGAAAAAATCACAAAGTACCCAGACTTGCAAATTGAAGTTGAGTGACTGTGGAAAAAGAAATTGTGTGTTGTTCCGATTGAAATTGGAGCTCTTGGAGCAATACCTAAAGGGCTACCTCACTATGTAGAAATTCTAAATTTACCGGACTTGAACATTCTGACTACAAAAAGCCACTCTACTTGGAACAGCTTATATCCTCCGACTTTACCTTAACAGTTCCTAGGTCCTTGGTTAGGAATCGAGCTGTTGAGCTACCAACCAGCTCCAAATGTTGTGAATCTCACCAAAGATTAACCACAGATAATAATAATAATAATAATAATAATAATAATAATAATAATAATAATAATAATAATAATAATAATAATAATAATAATAATAATAATAATAATAATAATATAAAATACAACATAGAATTCTTAAGAATCTAGACTGGATGATAACTAAGGACTTTAAATTATTATAAACATTTGGAAACTGTGTAGTATTTGTGGAAATCACTAGTAAATCATTAGTAAACTTTAGGGTGGATTAAATAGATTTGTGGTCTCTTGCCATTCACCATGAAATGGTTGAACTGGCTGAAATTTGCAAGCACAAAGGCATGCAAATGAGATGAGTTGTATAGAAATTTGACAAAGAAAGAAAGAAACAAAACTATTGGGGTTCCCTGGAGTTGGGTGGACTCTACATATATGTTCATGCATATGTACATACATACACAATAATACCAGCCTGCTTCAATTGCTTCTCTTCATGCAGCAGAAATGAACTGCATACCTCAGGATATCAAGTTCATCTGCAGACATATCCATTCCATTCTGATGCTTCACTTTTCATGTCAGAAGAGAAGTTTCAAATGTGAGGCTGATTTAACTTGACATCCGTTAAAGGCCTTGCTTCAAAGGCAGCAGCTTCTCTACATATGCTACACTTCTGCAGAAGCCACTGGATTTTTTTTCAAGCAAAACAAAACACAGTGACCATTCTGCCCCACTGCTTACAACCAGGAGGAGGGAAGTCAATTTTCTTTGTGAATTTGCTTCAAGGGAATATTTTTGCTTAGAGCTTCATGAAACTGAAACACCCTTTTGAACCTCTAAACATCCCTGCAAAATGTCACCTTCTTCCATTTATATTGTTTTTCTTAGCCTGCAACAGTGTACAGTATTGCTCAACTCCCTCTTCTCTTTTAGTCTTGAACAATTGAAGAATTATTCACCAAAATAGGTGAGGAGACAGTGTCTATGGCTAAAATTGTGTTTAAATATTTTTTTAAAGATTAATTCTGATGCATTTTCTTTTCTTGTCCTTAGGAATTGTTTTAATGATCCTGTCGTTTGAAAATCCTAGTGGCTGACCTCAGAGCGATGTGGATTATTCCTTTTTTATGTTAATTTCACAATATATGCAGCTTGAATATTCAGGAGGAACATAGGCAGAATATTTGAAGCGTGTTTCACTTATAGCACCTCAAGTAGTTACAAGAGAAAAAATATTTTCAACTGGCTGTTCTCAAAATATGCATAAAGACAATATCTAAAGGTTCGTCACATAAATTGTTGTGTACAATAACAGAGGAATGCTTGTATGTCAGACATAATGGTATATCATTGTTGAACATGAAAGTTCTGTGATTATACCTCAACCTGATATGGGTTTTCAGTGTTTTTAGACTTTTTATGCTTTCAGATTTATAGAACATACTGTATATCTTTCCAATTGTCAGGTCCCAGCCTAGACTCAAGACGCTGAGATCCAATCAAATCCAATCCCTTATTTGCTTACACCAAATAGATAGTGCCTTGCCAAACTAAAACTATAAAGTTCTAAGATATGTCCTGAAATATTCTAGGATCTGGTTACTCTGAATGTCTTCCTTCCTGGTCCATCCAGCTTGAATCTCTTGATCTGGGTCTCTTTTTTTGAAAGCTCTAAGTTGGCAAAATCCCTCCCATGCTCCTGTAGGTGCACATTCCATCGCAACAGTATATGTATACATGGCAGAGGTGGTGGTCAGCAGGTTCAGAGTAGCGAAAAGTTTGAATAGTTTGGAGAACCAGTAAATACCACCTATGACTATATTGCCACCATCTAGTCTCTGCCTCCGGAGTCCCAGATGATCAGGAGGAAATGGGGATTTTGCAGTAACCTTCCTCTGGAATGAGAGGGAATGCAGATTTTACAGTATTTTGCCCCTGCCATGCCCACCAAGCCATGCCCACCAAGCCATGCCATGTCCACAAACCCTTGCCCACAGAACTGGTGGTAAAAAATTTTTTGAATCTCATCACTGATACATGGAATTAGTAAAATGTATTTGTCTGACAAATGACATGTGTCATGCAATACTTATCAGAATTATTGCTAACTTATTGGTGGATACAACCATAGTTAGCCCAAAGTAATATTGATAAAAACTGTGACAAATCACATACTAGTCGCAAGCTCTACACAATTCTGGATATTACCATAAGCATACATCAAATGGGGGGAAGGGGGAGAATACAATAACTCAACAACAAGTCATTGTATAAGACAACTCAATGTAAGCAACTCAAAAAGACAGAAATGTTATGATGCAACTTTCTTTTTATTTTTTAGAATTCTCATGGTTAGATATAAATATCTATGATCTGTACTCTTCAGTAGGAAACTATAGTGATGGAGGGAAATGCAGAAAAGAGCTGCCAAAATAATCAACAGGTTAGAATTATTTTCCCATAATAAAAGTCTGCAGTGTCAAAGAGAGAAGTTTGGGTGGGAGTTCAAAAGGTATGCAATATTTTACACAAATGTCAGTAGATTATAACAGAAGATGGGAGATTCAGAATAGAGATGAAAAAATGTCTACCCCATATGTACAATTAAAGTAAGAGAGCTGACAATCTGGATAGCTTAAAAAGAATTAAGAAAGATTCCTGGTGGATAAGGTAATGGATGATAGTTATATATTATTTCCTGTATCAGAAACAGTAAGAGTCTGAATGGCAGATGCTGGGATACATGAGCAGAAGGCCAAATAACAATTTTGAGTTTCTCATAGGGATTTAGTTAGTAACAGTGAGGTAGTAACATGTAAATTCTCAAAGATGAATTGCCATCCATCTAACATCCTGAGACCCAACAGTGAGGAATATTCAAGATCTCAAGGATGAATTGCCATTCATCTAGATATTCCTTCACCTCTGGAGGAGGGTTAGAAAATGAGTTACCTGGGCTTAGAATAAACCCAAGACTGTGTGAAGGACGAAATGAAATACATGGTGCAGAAAGTGACAGAAATATAGTTGGATTTTGCTTTATTTTTATAGTCTAAGATTTGCTAAGACATATTTCAAAACTAAATAGTTCTCCCACATAGTCAAAAAAGACATTGAATATAACACTAAATGATACCAAGTAATAGCACATTAAATTGCTTAACATTTGATAAATAAAAAAGCACAATGTAAGAAAATGACAGACATGAATACATACACGCAGCATGCATGTGCGTGTATGTGTGTAATGTCTCCACTTTCTAAATGTGTGTACATATATTATGTGTGTGTGTAGGTGGGTTTGTATAGATAGATAGGTAGATGAGAGAGAGAGAGGGAGAGGGAGGGAGGGGGAGAGGGAGGGAGAGAAAGAAAGAGAGAGGGAGTGAGATCAGCTGGATGGCATAGTGCTTAAGCAGGGGTGTCAAACTCACATTATGATGTATCACAACTTTTTCCCCTTTGCTAAACTGGGTGTGGGCATGGCCAGCACATGATGCATCTGGCTTTTAGGTCCCAAGTTTGACAGCCCTGGCTTAGCATATTGCCTTTGATGCAGGAATCTGAGGTTCAAACCCCTATCTGGAAAACCATAGCTAGATGGTAGTCAAGAGGGATAGGTAATTATGACTGATAGGTGTGTAACTAAAAGCAGGCCACAGAGCAGACATACAGACCAGTTATAAATAGTTTGGTACCACATGGAAAACACAGTGAGGAGGTAAAGAAAATGGCAACATCCAAGTGCCATCAAAGTATAAGACAGATCCTGAAGAGGAAGCTCAATGGAAAGGACAAGAATATGATTCATGCCATCAATACATGCCAGTCATCAGATATCATGCTGATATAGTGAGCTGACCAAAGGAAGAATGGAAGCTGATGATGTGAAAACCTGAAAGGTCTTAACAATGTTTCCACCTCAAGTGCAACACTTAGAGACTGTACATTATTGGGACAGAGGGTGAACATGGTTTGTTGAGTATGAAAGCCAATGCTATGCATGAAACCTACAGCATCCAGGAGTACATCAGTAAGATGACACCAAAACATGAGCTGAGTGAATGCCTGAGGTAGCAGCAGATATGAGAGGAAGATCTAGCCAAGGAAGTGCCATGGCAAGACAAGACCCTGCATGAGATATAACATGGACTGACAATTGAAGTGGCAGATATTAGGAAATCCTACCAGTGGCTGGAAAGGGCTAGACTAAAAGACAGCACTCAGGCACTGATCATACAGTAGCAGCACAGGAACAGATTCTAAGCACTAGAGCTTAGTGCAAGTATCCAGGTGGAAGTATGCAGAGAATTCTCTGAGACAGTACAACCATAGTTGTGGGGTATAAGATGCAGGCAGGAACAGCGTAGAGTATGTTGTAAAGAAAACTACATGGAGATATCTCAGGACTCATAGCTATCTTGCATGCAAGAGCACATACACCAAACACACGAATCACTTTCATTGAAAGTATGTAATGTATGTATGTATCAGAGGTGGGTTCCTACCAGTTCTGACCAGTTCAGCTGAGTGGGTAGTAACTCAGACTGCGTGGGTAGTAACTCAGACTATATATATATATATATATATATATATATATATATATATATATATATATATATATATATATATATATATATATATATATATATATATATATATATATATATATATATATATATATATATATATATATATATATATATATATATATATATATATATATATATATTGCAAATATTCTGTTTGAATTCAAGTCTTTATGAGCATCTGGCATGCTATTCTGTTGACTAAAATAACCTAAAAGTTGACAGACTAAAAAAAAAAGTCAGGTCATTGATACAATGCTCTTAATGCTTAAATGTTTTAATGATTCTTAACTAGAAACCACATGCTTTGTATTAAATTCACTTTGCTTCTTTAAGCTCTTATTAAAGTTCTGTGCCATACCAGTGTTAAATAACATTCTTATGCTTCTGTAAAAAGTCTACTTGTTGCTATGGCACTGCCATTTTGTTTTTTGCTTCTGCATATGTGCAGAAACATATTTTTTTAGTACTGCACATGCACACGTAAGGTGCAAAGTATGTCCCTGAGCGAACCGGCAGTAGCAGCAATGGGAACCTACCCCTGGTATGTATGAATGTGTGTATGTCATGGGAGCCAGCTTGGTGTAATGGTTAAGGCTTTAGGTTAGAAATTGGGGAACCCTGAAATTCGAATCCTGCCTTAGGCACAGAGCCAGCTGAGTGAATGGGCCAGTCAGTCCCTCTAAGCTTTAGGAAGGGGGTAATGGCAAACTATTTCTGCAATCTTGTCAAAAGAAATTGCAGAGATTAGTCTGGGCAGTCACCAGGACTGTCAATAGTGGCTCAAAGGCAGAACACCCATACACAAAAATAATAAGACCTTTTATTCTAAGACTTAAACTTCAGCTTGGACAGCAGGCTTCTCCAGACTTAGAAACTTATTTTATATACAAATAGAGAAACTCTGGCTCCAGAATCTAAGCTAATATTGACCCTTTATCTCTTCATATACAACTAAAAGGCTTCTACAAAGAGATAACAGAAATAATATGTCTAGCAATGTTGTATGTTTGCCAGTCATATCTTGCCAGATAAATGGATAAAAGTAATTCAAACACTGTTTTTCAAAAGAGATGTTCAAAAAAAGATTTGAAGCAAACCACTTTCCAAAAATATTGAATCGTTCAAAGCTGTACATGATGATTAGCCATGAATTCTGGCAGTTTTAATCCAACATATGCAGAAAGTGCCATGGTAAGAAAGGTTGGTTCAAAGGTGTAGGATTCTAAGACGCCATCAAAACCTATGCTTTGCTCACATTCAGGCTAAAGGACAAAACCATATCTAGAGAAATCGCCCCCAATGTATAACTAATAGTATTTTTTTCCTTTTACTCTGAAATTGCGCTAGAAATATTTGTGTAACTGAAATATAAATATGATGGTCTTCCAAATGAAGGTGGTATATTTGGGCAAATAAATGTGGCAATGAACCCATCCCTTGACCTAGTCAGTCCATGAATAATCTACTTACACATTAATCAGTAAAAAATCTCAGAAAGATAGTTATTATATTTAGATTGCCACATAATGTCAACAAATCCAGAGTGTTGGTAAGTAAAGTTCTGGGGAAAAGTAAACTACATGAAAAAGAAATTAATTAGAATTACCAGATTTGGTATTAGGCAAGATCAGAGGTGGGTTTCACATAATTTTACCACCAGTTCGTCACACACTGAATCTGTGAGCGTGCACAGACACTTGCTTCATGAACATGACTTCTGTGGCTGCACTTTGCTCGCACATGCCGCTTGCACAAATGCATGAGGCTTAGACAATGTGTCTAATTAGAACAGCATAGAGCCAGGGTGGGTGGGCAGACCCATAAGTTGCCACTACCAGTTTGCCCATCCCCAGGTTGCCACTACTAGTTCCAACTGGCTGAATTCCACCACTGGGCAAGATGATTGGTATATGAAATTGATACTTGGTATAATAATCCCAATTTAATATTCTGGAAAATACGTGTTGTGGCCTGCCAGCAGCCAGCAGAGCTAGCAGCAGAGTCAGACAGTGAGGAGGTTGGGGATGAACATGAGCCAGTCCTGAGGGCTGAGGAAAGCTCAGTCAAGGGCTCTGCATCGGAGGCAGAAAGGGAGTTAAATAGCAGCGAGGCAGAGGAACAGCTGGAGGGCATGCACAGAGCTGCCAGAAGATAAGAACCACTAAGAAAGCAGGGTCAGCTTATGAGTCACACCTTGGAGGTGATTGGCTCCTCCCAGAGGAAACAAAAGAGGAACGAACAGGGAGTGTGCTTTTGCAAGAAACAATAAGTTCATCCGGTTGTGTCAAGAGAGAACAGTTCTCTTTGTAACTATAAGAGACTCTCTGCCAAGTTTTAATTTGCCCTGTGTTGGGAACTAGGTATTTGGCAGCTCGCCAAACAAGATGAGGTTTGTATTTGATAAACAACTCTCTGAAAGACATTTTGCTAAGCCTAGTTGACTGTGAATGAAAGGAATTCACAGTCATGTAAATAAAAAGGATTTTGCCGGGAACAAGGTTCTGCTTCTTGCTTATTAAGGAAGCCTGGGTCAGAGTACTATGGGTCAGAGTTTCTTGGAAACAGTAAGAAAAATAAAGAGGAAAAAAAGTAATTCCCAATGCTAAGGACATTGGGTTCTAATTTATTTATTTTTAAATGTCAGATTAAGCTAATGGTATGTTCCAAAGGTGGACCTGGATGACTGAGAAGCTCCACAGACATTAAGTCAATGGTATAAGAAGGAAAAGAAAAGAAGTCTAATTTTGGACATTTACTCAATAGTAGAAGGCTTTGCGTTTTTTTCCATTTGGCACCTCATGAAAACAATATATGCTGTCACCCTGCCCATTCATTCCCAGCTGCCAGGCTGGCCTGATTCTCTTTGAAAAATCGGGAGAACATCACGTTAATTAGTTACAGTATATGGAGGTCTATGCTGATATGTGCAAAAGATCCACTCACTTGGAAAACCTCCCTGAAATAGCTACTGCTTGAAGTGGCTGAAGAATGGTACGTGAAGCATATTAATATCACTAGATACGACAATTACAGCAATAGTTCAGATATAAATACTATCAGAACAGAACTATAAGAGTCCAACTTCAGCATTTTGGAATTTGAACCTTATATTCATATCATTTTGGGGGGGAAATCATGCCAGAAACATTAGCATCCACTGAATTACCATGCATGTTGCAAAGAGAGTAGCAACCGCAACATATTTTCATTTGTACCTGCTTATGTGTATTAACTTTCGCAACTAAAGTAATGGAAACCTTCCCCCGTTTGTTCTCTTCCAGGTGAGTTATCACACAACTTGCAGAAACTTTATAAATGGGAATAGTCCATAGCCAGTGACTGGGAATGCATTAGGAAAGTGCTAGGTTAGGGAAAGTGGTTTTGTATAGATATAATTCTAAAGGGAACAATATCTGTTCTAAAGAGAGTTCAGAGATTTCCAAATATCCTTATGTGTATTTAATGTGATTATTTGTATTTATTTATTTATTTTTATTTATTTAGTTTGTCAAACATGTACAAGATAACGTGTATAAGTATAAACATGGACATGAGCATAGGAAATGGATATGAACAAATGGGGACAGTAGGACAGGGAAGGTAGGCATGTTGGTGCGTTTATGTATGCCCCCTTACAGACCTCTTAGGAATGGGGTGAGGTCTATGGTAGACAGTTTAAGGTTATAGTTTTGAAGGTTTGAGGTTGTAACAATAGAGTCAGGTAGTGCATTCCAGGCATTGACCACTCTGTTACTGAAGTCATTTTTTCTGCAATCGAGTTTGGAGCGATTTACCTTGAGTTTGTGTCTATTACGGTTTGAAACATTTTAAAAAGTTAAAATTTAAAAAAAGGAAATATTTAATAGCAATCCATAAAACTAAGAGATTCCTTTTAACATCTAAACACCAATAAAAGATGATTATAGCTATCCAGTGGTTAGGGTTTTTAAAGTTTTTTTTTAATTATTATTATTTTTAAACAGAAATAATGCAAATAGTACATATACTGTATTTTTCAAAGTATAAGACACACTTTTTTTCCCCTAAAAAGAGGCTGAAAATCTGGGTGAGTCTTATACAATGAATAGAGCTTTTTTTTTTTTGCCTCCTGAAGCCCTGCCCCTTCACCAAAATGGCTGCACAGAGCCTTATGCAGGCTCCTGGTGGCTGGGGAGGGTAGAAATGAGCCTAAAATGGGCCATTTTTGCCCCCCCCCAGCAGCACTCTATAAGCCTCCATAAGGCTATGCATGCAATTTATTTGACCAAAAAACAGCCCGTTTTCATGAAAAATTGGCTGTTTCTTGCTCATTTTTGGCTCCTCCCCCTAGGAGCATTCTGCAAGCCCCCCCCCCCCCCAGGCTATTCATGCTTTTTATTTGAAACAAAAACGGGCCCATTTTTGCAAAACATGGACCGTTTTGGGGAGGTTTGCAGAGGGCAAAAACCTTTTTTTCTTTTCAGAAAGCTGTTTAGCTAGAGCGGTTGATGAGAATTATATTGATCAAGTGCTGTGCCAGCAGAAACAAAGCTTTAGGTGCTACAGCAATTTCCTTCTCCAGCATTTGAGTAAATACACCTGGAAACAGCTACCTACCTACCTACCTACCTACTCTCTTTCCCTACTTACCTACCTACTGTACTCTCTCTCTCTATTTTTCTCTCTCTATCCCTCTACCTACCTAACTACCTACCTAACTACTCTTTCTGTCTCCCTACCTACTGTATTTCTCTCTTTTTCTCTCTCTCTCTATCTTTTTATCTACCTACCTACTGTATTTCTCTCTCTTTCTCTCCCTCTCTATCCCTCTATCTACCTACCTACTTTTTTTTAAAAAAAATTGCCTCTTCAAACCTGTGTGCGTCTTATACTCTGAAAAATATGGTACATCTGAATACAAAAAAAGAAAAAGAAAAAAAAGGAAAAAAAACACATATTACAGTGTACATCCACCCCCTGGAGGTCTTCCCGTCCTTATATTTCTTTGTCTATAACAACTAAAAGATATACAATATATTTCAATTGTACCTTATCTCCTCAAAAACAACATATGTATATTCTTGAGTAGATTTATTCCCTTTGCCTTCCACCAACACTAATTTTATAAAATCCCCCCCATATTTTATTATAATTATTTGCTTTAATCATCCCTTTTTTAAAATTTAATTTCTGTTGTTAATTTATCATTTGTTGCCATACTCTAAATTTCATTTTACCACTCATTTCTTTGAATATCGTTGTGCAGGGTCATTGCTAATCTCTCTATTGTTCCAATTTTAGTATATGTGCTGCTGGAATGAGCACACTATCCAGTGGTTAGTATAGGGTGGTCCAGATTGGTTTCAAAAGAATGACTGACCATTTTGACTACAACTGATCTTTGAGAAGAGGAGACAGTGAGAGAATTAATGTTGCATGCTCACTTGGTGTGAAAAGTTGTTTTTTTTCAGATGCTTCTTCCCAATTATTGTGAAAGTACTTTTTTTGAATACTACTGATGAAAATCATAACTCATCTGCTAGGAAGAAAAAAAACACCCCATTCTAACTCTGTTTTGTTTTGGGTTGGATTGTGCCCCCCTGGGGGAAACAATCTATAATGCTAAGTTAGAAAGCTTTTCATAAAGTTTTCATTTCTTCCAACATTGGTTGAGTATTATTTTGCCAATGAGTAGCTCACATATTTTTCTTTTCCTACTTGCTTTCATTCTGTGTTTAGAAAACGTAGGAATCGTGTTGTTATTTAATCAATGTAATAAAAGATGAATGCAGTTGTTATGTAGACGGTAGAATTATGCTGAACTCTAGACAAATAATAAAAAAAAAGATTAGCCCTTATCAGAAAACTGACAATCTCAGGAGGCAGAGTGAATTATGCATTCAATTTTGCTTGGGATAATTGTCTGGAAGTGACAATATTTGCCTTGACATTTATGCAGAATGTGGCTCTGTTTGTTTTTTTAAAAAACCAACATGCATGACTTTGGATGGAAGAGTACATTTCATTCAATGAATCAACCAAAGCACAAACAAATAGAATTTCTTTTTTGTGTATGGTTTTTTACTAAAGATTATGCCCATTATGTGCATAATATTAGATATTTTTGCACTTGATGAAATCTATGATAACATTCAGTGGGGAAATTACTAGTTTGCCAACATCTGTCTTCGCATTCCAGATTTTGGAGAAGTAAATATGCATTTATTTATACATTTACAACTATTTATAGAGTAGACTATCCACTCCCCCATATAACGAAAGAGGCAAATGGGTGGATAAAAGGGTCAAATGTCACCCCTGTATGGCAGGACAGCCGACACAACTTCAGTCTAGCACACAGAAATTCCCCTGGTTTCTATCCCCCTAAAGACCAAGAATCAGAAAAACAACACTTCAAGGACTTTAAATAACCAGCTGGAAGCAGATTTTCCTTCACTGATGAGGAAGCAGGAACAAATTGATGCTTCTTGCATAAAGGGACATGCACAGAATGATTGCACAGAAGGGGATGCTGAAGCAAATTGCTATTCCATTCCCCACCCTCTCCAATAGCAGCAGAATAGATTAAGTGGACATCAGCATCCAAACCATTGTTTGTTTATTTCTGCAAAACAGAGAGAACAGGAGTTTAGTGTCATTTATTGATTGTACACTGGAACATACAGTAATTTGAATTCCTGAATGCTTTGTTATACAACACTATTCAAGGAGACTGTTTTAATAAATTCAATATTTCTTATTCAAGTAATTTTCCAGCAAAGGTATTTTATTTCCTGTCATTTACTTTTCTCAGACAGGATGCCTCATTACCAAAATATATACCCAAACTTAGAATTTCTCCCTATGAATCCATACCTTACGCCTTGTTTTGTACCGCTACTGTTCCAGGGATCAGTTCAACATAGATAAGTGGTGCAATTCTTAGACTCTATGGTCTGAGGGAAGCTGTGTCCCAGTCATCGGATCTCATTTCCCCACCCAGAAACTGATAAGATGCTTGGAAAAACAACCCAAAATATTGTTGAGAAAATTTATATTGATGCTTTAGAAGTTACTGTTATGATGGTTGGAATGGCAGAACACTCATGTGAAAAGTGACATGTTTTCTACAACATAGCAATAGCACGTAGGCTCATATACCACTTCACAGTGCTTTGCAGTCCTTTCTAAGCAGTTTACAGAGTCAGCATGTTGCCCCCAACAGTCTAGGTTCTCATTTTACTGACCTTGGAAGGATTGAAGACTGAGTCAACCCTAAGCTGGTGAGACTCGAACTGCCAAATTGCTGGCAGCCAGCAGAAGTAGCCTGCAGTACCACATTCTAACCACTCCACCACCATGGCTCTTAACAAAAGACCATACATGCAGCTGCCAGCTGCACAACGGAGCTCTGCCAGCAGCCAGCTCTACTGGTTTGACATCCAAAGCTTCTGATCTTGGCTCTGATATTAAAGGAAGACATTGGTGAGTTGGCAGCTGATCAGTAGAATGATAATGGGATCTATGCTCACACTTTACTCTCAGCATCAGAATATGGCTTTTTAAACATGGCTTTGAAAGTGGCCTGGCCTTATTCTGCTACCAGATTTCAGAGCACATATATCTCCTTTCTTCAAAAACACGACTCTGCACAGTATCTTCAGTGACATAGCATTGCTTACCTGGTAGAATTTATAATAGATATGAAAGAAATTGTACATCTGCAGAAGATCAGCCTTTGGTAGAGTACAGAAATCATTCGTGTGTTTTTGTGTGAGAGAGAAAGAGGAGGAAAATGTGAGTGTCATAGCCACATTATATCCTATGTCTTTTCCTTACAACTTTTGTAATTTGTTGATTTTTTTCAATCTTTTTGTTCCCTTCCTTGAAGATCAACATTTGTTCCCTACTTCCTCTATCCTGCCTGAACTTCTGCCACATTTGCTTCAATCCAGTGGCATAGCGTGGGTTGTCAGCACCCGGGGCAAGGCAAGTAATTTGCGCCCCCTAACCCGTGGATTTTAGCACTCGGGGGAGGCAGCTCTTCTTGTGGTGTCGAGCCCACGCACCTCCCGCGAGGATCCGGCGGGCAGCCGCTGCCCAAAGGGCTCGGCCATCCGGGTCCGACACTCGTTGCCTCGCCTTGGGGAGAAGCGGGCGCCCTTTGCGTGGTGCGGGCCTGGGACACCCGACGCTCCTTTCTACGGAGGGCGATGGCCCGAAAGCCGGGGCAAGAGGGTCTTCCCGGGCCGCCGTGGGGCCCAGGTCGCCGCTCCTTTGGCTGGCTCGGAACGGAGGAGTCTTCCAGGGTCTCCGCACGGCCGTTGCTTCGAAAGACCTGCGCCTTTAAGTCTCGCCTGGCCCCCTCGGGTGGCGCTGACGGGTGCGAGGAGCCGGCGCTGGCCTCAGCCTGGGGATGGCCCGGGAGGGTTTGGCCCCTACTGGCCGCTGTTCGCTCCCCGACTCTCGCCGGCCCAGGAGCGCCCAGGCGCCGCCGCCGCCAACTCCAGAGACCCGTGGAGGAGAGCTTCCGAGTCGGGTCTCTGGAGCGCCCCCCCCCAGATGTTGCGCCCGGTGCGGCCGGCCCCCCCTGCACCCCCCACGCTACGCCTCTGCTTCAATCCATACAGAAACACTGGATCTCATGATTGGCCTTTTGCCACTGCTCCAAGAAGGCCTCTGTCTGGGAAAAGGATGTATCCCCAGAATCCTATCAACGTCTAACTCTTCATAAAGGATGGGAGTCTGCTAGGCAAGAATCCAGCTATTAATGGTACATTGAATAGAAATTATTCCTTCTTCTCTCAGTGTGCCAAAAATGCCTTTGTCAGCACCTCTGAGTTTACATGAAAACAACTTGATATAAGCTATGTCTTTTAAAGAAATGTAACCTTGCTTCTTTTTAACTGTGTAAATTTAAATAATATTATTAGGGAGTTACAGATATGAACACGTAGGACAAGATGATACTACCAGATTAAAATAAATTTATAGTTGCAAAATGTGTTGTGAAAATAATGATGATTAAAGCTAATCCTTCTTCCCTCCACACGACCATTATATATTAGTTGATGACACTTTGGATTGGTTTGCTGTATTATTATATTGTTTTGATTGCTTCTTGTAAGAAATGAAGTTTGAGGCCAATTCTAACTCATTATTTTGCATTTTTAAAAAGCGGGCAATGAAGAAAGAATCTGGGAAGCAAATTGCTGAAATCCTCAACCTTATTTATTTTATTATTTTATTAATTACATTTATATCCCGCCCTTCTCCGCAGAGGACCCAGGGCGGCGCACAGGAGATTTAAAATATACAAAATAGAAAATGGATAAATAATTTAAAATACATATTAAATAATCCCAGTCCTATGCTAAAACCAATTATTAAAAACCCAATTTAAAACTTTTCTAAAAGTCCCCATGGGAGGTTAGGCTAGGCCGGCTTGATGAAAAAAGTATGTCTTTAGACATTGGCGGAAGAGGTGGAGGTCGGTGATCAGGGGGTAGGTCGTTCCAAAGGGCAGGGCCCGCCACAGAGAACCTTAAACCCTCCAAGCTTTTACTTACTATAAAAATATATCAATTCAGTTTGTATTTTATAAACCAGCTTAGATGCTAGTCAATGTAATACCAGACTGGAGCATCTGAAATGTTAACTGTGGTTATTACATTGTCTTATTTATTTATTTATTTATTTATTTATTTATTTATTTATTTATTTATTTATTTATTTATTTATTTATTTATTTATTTATTTATTTATTTATTTATTTATTTATTTATTTATTTATTATTTATTTATTTATTTATTTATTTCGATTTGTAAACCGCACCAATCTCCGTCGAGACAGACTCTGGGCGGAGCACAGGACATTAAAATCTACAATAATAAATAAATAACAAATATACAAAAGTTAAAAAGAAATTAAATAATTGGTGAAACAAGTGAAAAATGCAGGAATACTGGGGTGAATTTATTAAAGGCCATTAAAGCTCAGTGAAACCTAAGAGATATCTTCAAAGTTTGAACAATAAGTAGGGTTCTATGGCAGGAAAAGCTAATGTGAAGTGGAGAGCTTGATAGGTGTTAGGTTGATAGGTTCCTTTAGAGTTCCTATAAATTCTGACTTCCTTAGAATTCCTATAAAAGGATACATTAAAAACACAATTGTAAACAATTCAAACCAGAGGGCAGGCAAACAGGACAACATGAGGGTTAAATGAATATACTGTTCAGTGAAAATCCACAATACTGAAGAGCTAGTTCTATCAGAACTGTCAAAGGCATTAGTCATAGTCATAATTGGTAGGTTAGAAAATGATAGACTGAAATTGAATAGAGACCAATTTGTATGCTGCCCAGAGTTGTTGGATACAATATGAATGGCAAATAAATTTCATAATAAAATGAAATAGTAAATAAAAAGGTCTCCAATTGGAAAATAGAAATTGAATGCACAGTTATTGGATGGGGGAGACTTGGCTTGGTAACATATTTGTAAAAATGCTGATGGAATAGTAGCTGACTACAAAAGGTGCAGGGTCAGAGAGACGCAATGAAAATGATCATGGGATTACAAACTAAAATTTATAAATTGAAATAAAGGAACAAGAAATGCAAAACAAGACCAAGGGAGGAGTAAAATATTATTCTTCAAATATGTCAGATGCTGTAACACATTGTATTGTGATCTGTCTCTCTCATTCTAGAATAAAAGACATGGAACAACATTAGAGGACAAATTCAAATTAAACTTTTGAAATATCTTCCAAGCAAGAAAAGCAGGTTGACATTGGAATTAATTGCCCAATATCCTCCTCATCAGATGTTTTCAGATGGAGGCTAGACAGCCATCTATCATGGTTGCTTCAGTTTGGGTTCCTACACTGAACAATGGATTGGGCTCTATAATTTAACAGCCTATTCTTATTTGGAACTTCTATAATTCCTCTGGCAGGGCATATAAATTCAAGCATGTGTATCACCCCAATTACAATTCAAGGGAACATTATTCATACACAGCCAGCCAAAACCAAAAACACAAATTTCTCTTTACTTTTCCAGCAGCAGAGACAAATGTAGCTATCTGTTTAAAGAAATCCTATCACTCAACAAAAATGATGGGGTGCTTATATGATCACTAGCAACATAACTCTGAAATACCTGACAATATAAAGGTAATACAATATAGATGCTTCGTGAGAATAGCTGGAGAACCAAGAACTCTCCTTACATATATCCTCAGTATACACTACTCCGAACCATTTGAACAGAAATGTCAGTGGACAGCAAGCAGATCTAACATTAATTTTAAAATTTATATAAATTTATATAATATGTAGATTTATATAACCGAATATTGCAGGTTTTTAATAAGTGCATCTGTCTTATGGAGCAGTGTGAAATTTTAGTTCCAGAAGTGTCTTGAAATGCACTTCTATTGAACTGCCACTTCAAATTCGAATGGCACAATGAGTCCGTGTGATCTTTTTAATTGAATTTCATACATTGATCTGTTTGATAATTGGATGCACATTTGCACATATGTAAATATAGCAATAGCACTTATATATCACTCCATAGTGTTTTACAGTGCTGAGTGGTTTACATATTTGTATATTTGGCATATAGATTTATTCATCTATATTTTCCAAAATCTAAACTATGCCAGTTGATAACATTTTGTACATCCACATAATGATCACATATGCATGGATGAGAGTTTTATTTGGGGTACAAATTAACAGTATTTTGATATTAATAGTATTTGCACTGAACAATTGTGTTTGTGTGTGAGAGAGAGTGATTGTGTGTAATATTATTTAATAAAAGAAGCTTTTGTTTGAAACATCTTATGCATATTTGAGCATATATCTGAGTCAGTAAAAACTAAGCATATTTTATCTAACATTTAACAAGATCTAGTTTCTATTCTGAGTTTGCTTAGAGCAGGTAAAATATCTTCATTACTTGGCAGTTTTGTCACTTGCATTTCCTTATACTTTTCTTTTTATGTGCCATAAATATATGTCCATTATGTGATCCACTTCTGAGATTATAATACAAACAAACTTCAAACTTTATTATGATAGAAATGTTTTGGAAAAACAATTGATAACCTCTTCTATTATAGTCACTTTTACCTTCCCTGTACTTTAAAAATGGAAATTTATTTTCAGCTTTATCTCTCCACCACAGCACATGTGTCTTAAGGTTTAATGATTGTGCACAAGTCCAGATATTTTCTATGAGGACACCCACTTTGCGAGACACTAGAACAGGGCTGTCAAATTTGCAACCTGCGGGCTGGATGCGTCACACACTGGTTTAGCGAAGGGAAGAAAAAGTCCCGATATATCATGTGACATCTCTGTGATGACGTCAGTTTGACACCCCTGCAGTAAAAGTAAATGATATGATTTCATTGTCAGAACCGGGATTAGTCATTTCTTTTCAATTTTTCTTCTGTGGAAAGGGTTCTTTTAAAGAACCATCATTAGGTAGGTTCAGCAGAGTTTTAAAGCCCCATTTTACATATATTTACACACAAACACACACACACACACTTAATAGAGAAGACATAAAGTATTTACCACACTGAATTGCATTCCAGTGCTCAGAAGCCATCACCCAAAAAAGGCTGTTAATAGCCAGCAACTTGCTACGCCCCAAATTGGCCACAGCAGAATTTTGAACAGTTTCTTTTAAGCTCCTTTGTGAAACAATATGGACTCCTTGCTTCTTAGAGTGAAACAGCTACATTGCTTCCCTTCAGTTAGATTATTTCTTCTCTCGCACATCTTGGTGATGTCTATAGTGGAGGTGATTTGCTTTTTTTGAGACACGGTATCACTGCTTCATCTTAGGGAGAAGAATTACATTGCTTCCCTGATATGAAGAACATCAAGGAGTTAAATGAAATCCACATTCAGGCTTAAATCTGATACCCTTTGGACTGTCTGGTTATTTTTAGCATTTGTTGAATTGTTTTAGTAAGTTTCAATATAAACTGTAAGCTGATGCAATGTGGTCTCTTTATATATAGGTGTCTGTATATATAGGTGGCCATTAGATGGCGTTTCTCTTTCTTGGCATGTATCTCATTTCTCTCCTTGTGTCTGTAGCTGAGTGGTGAGGAATTTATCTCTATGTCTTTATATATGTGTATATAAACCACTATTAATTATCTAAAGACTGTGCTGAGTGCTGTGTCTTACTCCTGGGTTTATCTCATTATACTAGTCACACTGCCAAAACTTTGACAGGTTATGGGCCCAGTCCAGAGAGACAGCCAGAGTGACTAGAGAGCTTAGAGAGAGGAGTAACCCAGTTTGAGCTTGCACCAGAGTAAGTGGTTTAAATCATGGTTAGCAGGCAGCGTGGCCTCCATCGGCGTAATGGGAGGAGGTTTCCTGGTGTCTCGGTTGAATGAGACAAACGTCTCCTGGAATGTGAAGATGGAGATGTACCTATGAAGGGAGGGGTTGTAGACATTTGTTACTAATCCACCAGCGGTCCTGGATGATGGTGACTAGAGAAGAAATGAAAAAGCATTAGCCAGCATAATTCTTGCTTTAGAAGACGATCAGCTGCCACACTGGAGAGGTGTCCAGTCTGTGAAAGATTGCTGGGAGATGCTGCACAGTGTGTATGTGAGAAAGACTGCAAGCAGTAAGGTATGTATGTATGTATGTATGTATGTATGTATGTATGTATGTATGTATGTATGTATGTATTTAACCTGTTGGTGAAGAAGTTATATTATGTGGCCTTACTAAAATCTTTTTGGATAGTTTCAATTACCATTCTAAGTAATATATGTATTACTCCCTGAAGGTTAAAAGTTATAAAAATGATGTCCATGATGATGAATTTTTAATTACAAGAACAGGATTTAATATGGATGTCCTTTTTCTTTGTATGTTTCTCTCTGTGCTTAAATATTGACAATGCACCACATGACAAACAAGGGAGGCACCGGAAAACTGGGTTCTTTTCTTTCACAGCTTCAAATTAAGAATGGCTTCCTCCACTGGAGCCATTTCCTTGAGAAGAATGGCTGCCTTAGCGGGAGCTTAATGTACTCTCAAGAAGGATTGGAGGAGGAGAAGAACATTTAAAATGCTAAATAGCAAAGAACAAGGAAGAACAAAAAGCTGGAGAAAGGAGAGTGGAAAAAGAAAGGAGGGGGGAATCAAAATACTGTTAGGAAGATAAGCCTGCAGCCATTAGTATATGTTAGTATGTGTGTAACTGCATGTGTGCTGGGCAAGGCCACTAAATAACTTTGCAATAAAGCAAGGTGAGAATAGAAAGACTGTGGCCTTTGGAGAAGTGCCAGATGGCATCATTCCAGAAGAAGGAGAGAGGATGATGACTACCATTCCTCTTTGGAGTGCCATAGTACATGATGTCCAGGAGGGGCATCTTATCAAACAAAATGCACAAGTACAGTATAGGTGGTACCTTGCTCAATAGTAGCAACTGTGAGAGGGATCTAGGAATCTTAGTGGACAACAATTTAAATATGAGCCAGCAGTGTGCAGCAGCTGCCAAAAAAGCCAACACAGTTCTAGGCTGCATAAACAGAGGGATAGAATCTAGATCACGTGAAGTGTTAATGCCACTGTATAGTGCCTTGGTAAGGCCACACTTGGAATACTGCATACAGTTTTGGTCGCCACGATGTAGAAAAGACGTGGAGACTCTGGAAAGAGTGCAGAGAAGAGCAACCAAGATGATTAGGGAACTGGAGACTAAAACATATGAAGAACGGTTGCAGGAGCTGGGTATGTCTAGTTTGATGAAGAGAAGGACCAGGGGAGACATGATAGCAGTGTTCCGATATCTCAGAGGGTGCCACAGAGAAGAGGGAGCCAAACTATTCTCCAAGGCACCTGGGGGCAGGACAAGAAGCAATGGGTGGAAACTAATCAAGGAGAGAAGCAACTTGGAACTAAGGAGAAATTTCCTGACAGTTAGAACAATTAACCACAACTGCCTCCAGAAGTTGTGAATGCCCCAACCCTGGAAGTCTTTAAAAAGATGTTAGATAGCCATTTGTCTGAAATGGTATAAGGTTCCTGCCCACGCAGGGGGTTGGACTAGAAGACCTACAAGGTCCCTTCCAACTCTGCTATTGTATTGTATTGTATCAAAGGAGCTGCAGGAAAAGTCAGGAAGGCTCAGCTGATAATAGTATAACAATGACAGTGACAGCAGCCAACCACACCAAGAGCTACAAGATATGGTGATTCAGATACATCGGTTGCCAGAAAACAGGCTTTCCAATACAGATAACCAAAGGAAAATCAGGAATTAAGGCTGCATAAGATAGATTGAGCTAGAACTGAAATTCTGTACGGGGATAGTAACAAAACAAAGTCTAAGAATATTAGGTGTAAATAGAAATAATGGGAAAGCGGTAGTTAGAACTTGGATAAGGTATAGGATAATAGAGATCAGATAAAATAGCAGCTAGGATAAAGTTAAATAAGGAATATACGTATTCCTTGTTTACTGACCAAAATTATGATCAGCAACTCAATCATTAAGCAACGTAGTTACTAAATGAAATTACAAGTGCACTTGTGATCTTATTTCAGCTTTTCTTTGCTTTACAAACCTGCAATGGACATAAATATGAAGGTAGCACACAAAAGTTACTTTTCATTATCATGGTAACCAGGAATGGATGCAAACAAACAAAAACTATATATTAAGACAGTCTATTAAATATTAGACATAAGAGAAACTGTAAATAAGAAAGCAAAAGAATATTGCCTCTTTTTAAAAGCAACATTTGTTTAAAAATACTTTTTAATTGTTATTTGACTGAGTCTACTTTCTTTGAACCTATCACACAGCACATGAACTTTAGGCCCAGTACTCTTCAACATCTTCATCAATGATTTGGATGAGGGAATAAATGGGGAACTCATCAAATTTGCAGATGACACCAAGCTGGCAGGAATAGCCAATAGTCCAGAAGATAGGCTTAAGATACAGAAGGATCTTGATAAACTCAATGGTGAAAAGAGTAAGGTTCTACATTTAGGCAACAAAAACAAAATGCACAGGTACAGTATAGGTGGTACCTTGCTCAATAGCAGTAACTGTGAAAGGGATCTTGGAGTCCTAGTGGACAACCATTTAGATATGAGCCAGCAGTGTGCAGCAGCTGCCAAAAAAGCAAACACAATTCTAGGCTGCATAAACAGAGGGATAGAATCAAGATCACGTAAAGTGTTAATACCACTTTATAATGCCTTCGTAAGGCCACACTTGGAATACTACATTCAGTTTTGGTCGCCACGATGTAGAAAAGATGTGGAGACTCTAGAAAGAGTGCAGCAAAGACCAACAAAGATGATTAGGGGACTGGAGACTAAAACATATGAAGAACGGTTGCAGGAACTGTGTATGTCTAGTTTAATGAAAAGAAGGACTAGGGGAGACATGTTATCAGTTTTCCAATATCTCAGGGGTTGCCACAAAAAAGAGGGAGTCAAACTATTTTCCAAGGCACCAGAGGGTAGAACAAGAAGCAATGTGTGGAAACTAATCAAGGAGAGAAGCAACTTAGAACTGAGGAGAAATTTCCTGACAGTTAGAACAATTAATCAGTGGAACAGCTTGCCTCCAGTAGTTGTGAATGCCCCAACACTGCAAGTCTTTAAGAAGATGTTGGATAGCCATTTGTCTGGAATGGTATAGGGTTTCCTGCCTAGGCAGGGGGTTGGACTAGCAGACTTCCAAGGTCCCTTCCAACTCTGCTATTGTATTGTATTGTATTGTGTTGTGTTGTGTTGCGTTGCGTTGCGTTGCATTGTGTTGCATTGCATTGCATTCCATTGTATTGTATTGTATTGTATTGATACACCTGCAGATATTTGGAAAGTGTGAATCTAATTGCAGTGCAAATCATACACACACACACTCATTCATTCATTCATTCATTCATTGAAATAGACTGGGGTAATCCCCAAATATATATTTCAGTGCACATTAGCCATTCAGATATATATTTTTCTTTCTTAAAATAGATGTTTTGATATATTATAAATACAGATATGTTCTTTATTATACTGCAATATCCAATAGATAGGCTTCATTCATATATTGAAGTGTGATTCCTGAAATTTCTTAAAGGAAGATTGATTTTGATGGACACACCCTCCCACTGATTATTTGGTTTGCATCTCTCATGCATCCATATCACTGATTTAAAAAAAAATCAAGTTCACATGTATAACGGTATAGTTAAGATTTTCATTTTCAAATATGAAAATGCAAATATGAAAATAACCATCTAATATTCAGAAGTCCATAAAGGACTTTTCTTTTTTAAAAAAAAGAAATGGTATACAAGAAATAACGATGTTCCATACTTAACAGTTTTCACAATAGACACTATTATATTTGAGAAGAAATTGAAAGAATAAATTAACTCCATTATCTGTAGTAGTTTGGTGATAAAAATCTCTTTTCTTAAAATGGCAACTATATATGGGCATACAGAATAACTGAATGGTAATACATTGAAATAATTACTGTATACATGTGCATAATGTAATGATTTAATTACATCAGTTCCCTGCCAAAGTGCCAATATATTGCTTTTTTGAGATAAGTTGTGTGATGAGAACAGTACAAGTTTCAATAAAAATGGACATGACCAGCAAGCAAGCAAAACCTAACCAAATTGAAGTCCAGTTCCTAATTGGCACATTTATGTTTGGAGTACAGTAATATAGAAGACTGTTAACAACTACAGTACATGCTAACTCTACTATGCTGCAGTACTTGTACATGGCAATTTCTGCTGTATGCAAGATATTCTCCCAGCTTTGAAGTGCTAAATGGTTGTAAAATAATAGTTGACGTTGAAAGTCACTGCTGAAACCCAATGCTCTCACTTTTCTGACCGTATAGAAATTCTACAGGCTGCTGATGTCAAATCTCTTAAGTGTCAATTCTTCTTCTTTACCAATAACATTATAAACCTGTTGAACTCATAATCCAATGTATATTTTCTAAGAGGTACGTTAACAGAGTTTACTCCTATATAAATCTTTGCATGGTTGCATTCTCTGTGTGTTTGGCTATATTAAGTCACAGGAAGAATGCCAATAAGAGGCTGAAACAATAACATCTTTGTCTAGTGTGGACCATCAAAAAGCCTCTAAGAGAATAGATGAAGTATCTGGAGGTATCCATGATCTGAATTGCTTCCTAATGAAGACAAAAATGAGAAAGTTGAATACAAATGTAATAACTCTTCAATTGTTTCAAACTACATTCTTGTTCATTTTGTGCCTAGAATATATATCTTCCACTTCGATGGAGAGACCAAAGTGCCGTCAATCAAGAAACATCACTATATTTCTTTGGGAATCAAAGTAAACTTTCCACCAATTTTATATAATAAAGACTTTTATTTTTCAAGATGTTGCTTTTTTTTTTAAAGAAAAAAATCTTTTTTGCTTTCTCATTTACACTTTCTCTATCCTTTCAGTACAAACTAGAAGCTCCATTGCTTTCCTCACTGTCTCATCTAATGTCCAATTTCCGTGTTGCTGCTGTGTTTCTTATTTGGTTGTCTTTATGCATGACTCGAGTTTGCCAGATGTAGATTAAAAGAGAGAGAAGCAGAAGCAAGGGGAAAAAGACTCCTGTTCAATTAGTTTAATTACTTCAAGTGCTGAAGTCTGACAGAACATGTTAATTATGAAGTCTTGCTCAATAATCTACGTTATCTGCTTTCAACTTCACAGGGCAAAAATGTAGATTTTGTTGTTTGTGTCTCCTGAAAAAAAACAGAGGGCTGTGCTGATAAGCCTGCTCAATATAATTATGGCTTTAGACTATTCAAAGAAAACATTGGATATGCCTTATATCCTTGAAAACCTTTTTCCCAATATAGTTTTTAAATAAAGCAGTAAATAAATTTAAATTATTCATTTTCAATAAACAGAACAGGAAAGTGGCACAGATATAATGTTGTCAATACAGTACAGTCTTTCAATAAATGCTGTTTATTTCTTTGTTAGATTTATATCTCATCTTTTCTCCAAGAATTTGGGGCAATATGAATAACCTTTTCTTTTCCAGTTAATAAAAATGCTGTGAAATTGGCTGGACCAAGAGACAGTGAATAATCCATTCAAAAAATTTCCATGTTTGACGATAGACTTCAGCTTTGGTTCCCTCTATCATATTTTAATATTTTAACCATTGACCTTAGAAATCTCAGTGATTTAGAATGCAGCTTGTGAAATCCCTGGTGATGGTAGTTGTGGTAGGCAGTCATTAGAATCTCTTGAATCAATTCTGAGGGATTCTATTGACATATTATTTCACAGGGTCAATGTAAAATACTATTTTTGATCATTTTGATTGATTGATAATGCCCTATCCAGTCAGTATCAATTTCTAGTTGCCCTGATAAATATATTTCCACCATGATAATATATTACCATAACAATCTGTTCCTAACATGGCTCTTTAAGTCTTCCAATGGTTCACTGAAGCTGAGTACATCATCATACTTGCTGCTAGACATTTTCTCTTTTCTTTCAACTTTACTAGCACTACAGCCTTCTCTAGTGATATAGGTCTTTGCATAATATGTCCTATATAAGATATTGTTTAATAATTTTGAACCAGAATATTTGAAGGATAGCATAAAACTATATGAACCTGATTCAAGACCAAACACATGAATTCTTATATTTTCTGCAATGTGACAAATTGTTATATTAGTAGGTACAACATAGATAGTATATTCAATGATCTAGAGAAATACTAGAAATTTGGGGCTTTTAATGTTTCTCTATATTAAATATAATGTAGGAGATATGGTTTCAGAGAGACTTCATGTTTTCATTACTGCCATTTTAGTTGTTATGGTATTGCTACTATTTTACTATATTTTGTCTAATTTATTTTGTTCCGCTTTATTGTTGTGAGAATGGTCTTTTCACATTTTTTTTGAAAGTTTTAAAAAGTAGAAAGAGAAAAGAAACAAAGTCGTCTTTGACAACATTAGTTAGAGATTTCCTTTTATTGTCTATAGGAACTTTGGAGAGGCACACGGGTAGAAAATAGGAGACCATTAGTTCTGGTGCTGTCTTCTGTACAAACCAGCTGGGTGACCTTGATCCAGTCACTCTGTTTAAGCCCCAGAAAGCAGGCAATGACAAACCACTTGCAAAAACATTGCTAAGAAAACTGCAGATACTAGGCCAGGCTGTCTCCAGGAGTTAAAATTGAACACCATTCATTATCCTCAGTTACTAAAACAAAATAGATTTAGAAAGGAGAGAAATGTAAAGTATTGCAGCCTAATTTAATGCTACTTCAAGGACATGAGGAAAGGACTTTAATACAGTCACATGGAAAACCCTAACATTCTATACAAAAGGACTAAAGGAACTGGAATATTTAACCTTGAGTAGAGTACTTAAAATAATGTTATATATAAAGTGAATTATTCTTCTCCGTTTCGCCAAGTCACAGGGATCTTAAGCTTGAGCTTTGACTGAACAGTCTATATAGGTCTGTCCCCAGACTGGGGACCAGATTGATCAACCTTCAGTTCAAATTCAAAATGTGAAAATCTGCCAGTATAACTGGACCTGAACCATCCCATTAACACAAGAGAGCGAATAAAGGCTTGTTAAAAGAAGCTCACCACTGAGGACATGACTGAATGAAGTCCCAAGCAATTAGCTTCACCACCCGAAAAGATCAGAGTTCAAAAATGTGATACCACTCATGAGACAATTACTCATTTTTGTGTCAGAAAACATAGAAATGTGAATTTCTTTCTTTTCAGTTAATTATAATAAATCAAACACTGATATTTTGAGAAGCTATTTAACATATTTTAGCGGGTTTGTGGCTTTGCCATTTTTCCAATGTTTCCTTCCAATTCTATTGACTCAGGCCCAAAACTGAGATCAGAAGATATAGCTCAGCCTGAGGATTCAAAGGAAGAGCCAAGTGGGAATAAAGATTTCAGTTTTTTATCCAAACTCCCAGCACTCTCTGATCCTGCATCACAAATAAAGCACATTTCAGTTCGGCAGAGATTGAATTTTATAGTATAGCAGAAAAGATGAATCACACAGAATAATAGCAAAATAGAAGAAGCTTCTGTAGAGAATTTTAGTGTTTCTTCCTTTAACCATTGGGTAATAAAGAGATTTCTCCTTTGCAGGAGCAAATTTGTTGGGCTATGTATGCTCAAGCCATTATTTAGCCCTTAGCAAAAGTTCTACACTGTCTATTGTGGTAAAGCTCTACCCCAGTGCAATAAACCATGTAATTCAAATATTATTGAATGTGGTACAACCCTGGTAATAATAGGAAAAGAAATAAAGGAAAAGAAAGCAAATGAAACTTTGACAAAGGAAGCAAATGAGAACAGTTCTACATTACGAACCACTTGAATTGTCCTTCCTTAAGCTATTAAAGAGTGCTGATGACAATGGATTTAACTAATAATCAAATATTTGCTTTAAGCAGCTCTTAAACACTCACAGTGATGAACAGACACTCTATCCTATCAATATTTATAGAATTAACAGTGATGATACTTATATTAACAATTGTCTTCTGAATGATTAACTTTTCGTTGAAGGAGTAATGATTTCATTGACTTCATTATAAAGTATGAAATTATTTTAGGTTCTGTTGGAAAACTATGTTGCATATTTAACTATTTTTGCTTGAACTAAAATTAATTGCAATTTATCCCTTCTTTCCCTGAGAACATCATTGTGGTGAAATTGTTGTAGGTAAGGTAGACATCATTTTCGTTAGTTTGAGGTAATGGAAAGATATGAGTGAATGTCCAGTCTTTCGTTCACATAATCCTTACTTACCTAGGATAAATACTGGCATTTCCTAGGGTATTTCTACCGACATCCCTTGTTCAGGACTGGCTTTGAGAAAGAGAAGTAATCAAGTAAAAGTTTTAACTCAATTATTATATGAATAATAATCAGAAGATCCAACTTCCTCAGTAATACTGTGTGATCTTTAGCATGTCTAACAAGTACACAATACACAATTTACATATGAATAAAGAACCAAAACAGATTAGATCCTCTGTATCTACTTTCTTTAACTCCAAAAAGGGAACAGATACTATAGGAAGACTATGGGAAGGTTACTTGTTGGCACTTCATTAGGTCAATATGTCTTAGAGTTGCTCCTGATAACTGGACACTTTTCAAAACTATATAAAGCTATGGGATTAACAGCCTGTAAGAGATTAAGCCTACTTGGAAATCATCAAAAGCCACACCCTTTTAGTCATTTTCCTTCCTTGAAAGCAGGGAAGAAAAGAGGGAGATATTTTTTCCTGTGAAGTGTTAGCAAATCAAATAAAAGAAGGTGAAACTGTGTTTGGTTAGATTTCTTGAAAGTTAAAATAATAGTTCTAGATGGCATGTATAAAAAATTGAGAATGACCTCATAATTTATTTGGCATCCTAATAATTTGAGAATAAAATTTTAATACTACAAAGAATTTTTAGATGATTTAATGCAATTAAAATCTTTAATTTCCAAAAAGAAATTTCAAACAAGTTCAAAAGTGACTTTGATGAGCTAGAATAATCAATTAGTTATGTATTTATTCCATTTATATCCTCCAACAATTACAGAGTTTACAGTGACTCACAGGATTTAAGGGAAAAAAATAAAACACCTATTGTAGATTTAAAATTACAGCAATCACTAAATCAGAAAACGCATTGGCAAAACAGTGTGTGTGTGTGTGTGTGTGTGTGTAGAAATCCACAATTATTTTCTGTCCTCTTCTACCGTTAAAAACAAAGTCAAAGCAGAAATATACATACAAAGATTGTTAACAACCAAATTCTATGTGTACTTATGCAGAATAGCCTAGGCAGTTACGAATTTCTCTGTGTGGAGTTTGTTTTGCTTTTAGTTCATGCATCAATATTTATCTGACCTTGGCTGATTTCTGAATATAAAATAGGGTTGGATGTGTCTAGTATGTTATTTATTTATTCATAAAATTTCTACGCCATCGATTTCACCTAAGTGACCCTGGGTGATTTACAAGCAAAAAAACATAAAAAGAGAAATAGTTGGAAAAAAATATATATTAAAAACAGAGTTGAAAAAAGCTAACAAAGTAAGGATTACAAAAGTTAAAAAGGCAGAAGCCCCGCCCCCCCCCCCAAGTCACAAACTGAATTGCATGCTATTTTTGGACCCCATACTGCTTTGTAGATCAAGATCTTGACATTCTTCTGAAAGGCTAAAATGTGGCTGTTCAGCTCTGGAATCAAGATGTTCCATAGAATAGGAGCAATGGCTCAAAGTATCTTAATCATTAATATGGATATATTGGTGCCAGTTTGGTGTAGTGGTTGAGGCATTGGACTAGAAGGTGGTGAGTTCTTGTCCCATATCGGACATCAAGCTATCTGGGAGACTTTTGGAAGGTCACTCTCACTCAGCCCTAGTAAGTAGAAAATGGGAAAAAAGTTTTGAAAAATCTTGCCAAGAAGACTGCAGAGACTAATCAGGAATCAAGACTCAGTTAAAAACACAAAGCTATACAATCTGTCTCTATCTCTATCATCTATCTACACATGCACAAACATAAAAAAACATTGCACAGGACATTTCTGTGATATAAAGAACCTGCAGGATTTTGTATTCTAATACGCATAATTGGCTAGGATGTATGAATGTATGAGATCACATTGGGCTTAGCAAATCTTTGAAAATAATAACTTCCTCAAACATATATAAATGAATGAAGAAAATATTTGAGATAACCAATATGATTTATGTTTTACATCCATAATTGCTGCAAGAAGTTTAAATGCTGCACTGCTTTAATGCTTTATTTATTTATTTATTTATTTATTTATTTATTTATTTATTTATTTATTTATTTATTTATTTATTCATTCATTCATTCATTCATTCATTCATTCATTCATTCATTCATTCATTCTTGGGTTTGTATACCGCCCTATCTCCCCGAAGGGACTCAGGGCGGTGCACAGGTAGATATTAAAAACAATACAAAAATACAATATAAATACAATAAAAATATATTAAATTTAAACCCATGCTAAAAACATCTTTAAAACCCATCTAAAATCCTTTACTAAAATCCCTACAATTTGTTATTAAAATCTAAGCCAGGCCAGCCAGATGGAAAAAGTGAGTTTTAAGCTCCCGGCGGAAGAGGCACAGGTCCGTGATGGTACGAATGTTGGGGGGTAGGGCGTTCCAGAGAGCCGGACCTGCCACAGAGAAGGCCCTTCCTCTGGGGGTCGCCAGCCAGCATTGGCTGGCAGATGGCACCCTGAGGAGGCCCTCCCTGTGCGAGCGGACAGGACAGAGGGAGGTATATGGTAGGAGGCGGTCTCGCAAATACCCAGGTCCCGTGCCATGGAGCACTTTAAAGATGGTTATCAGTACCTTGAAGCACGCCCAGAAGGCCACAGGCAGCCAGTGCAGGGGAGCCCCATGTAGAGAGCATTGCAGTAGTCTAGGCGGGATGTCACAAGGGCTTGAGTGACAGTGCAAAGGGAGTCCCGATCTAGGAAGGGGCGCAACTGGCATATCAAGCGAACCTGATAAAAAGACCCCCTGGCCATGGCTGTCACATGGTCATCCAAGGACAGCCGCGAGTCCAGGAGGACACCCAAGCGGCTTTATATAGGTGTTGAACAGGAGAGGCGAGAGAACCGACCCCTGAGGCACCCCACAAATGAGGAGCTTCAGTGTCGATCTCTGCCCCCCTGCCAACACAAGTTGCGACTGGCCGGAGAGATAGGAGGAGAACCACCGCAAAATGGTACCTCCCACTCCTAACCCCTCCAGTCGGTGCAACAAGATACCATGATCGATGGTATCGAAAGCCGCTGAGAGGTTTAATAGGACTAGGATAGAGGAATGACCTCTATCCCGAGCCCGCCAGAGATCATCAACCAACGCGACCAATGCCGTCTCCGTGCTGTGTCCAGGTCGGAAGCCGGACTGGCGCGGGTCTAGTTAGACAGTTTCCTCCAGGTGCCGGGGAAACTGATATGCCACCACACTCTCAACAACCTTCGCAAGGAAGGGAAGGTTGGAGACCGGACAATAATTAATCAACACCGCTGGGTCCAGGAAAGGCTTCTTGAAGAGGGGTCTCACCACCGCCTCTTTCAAGGCAGCCGGCAAGAACCCCTCACTCAAGGAAGTGTTCACTATTTCCTGGAGCCAGCCTCGTGTAACCTCCCGGGAGGCCAGTACCAGCCAGGAAGGACACGGGTCCAATAAACATGTGGTGGCATTCATGTGCCCCAGCAACCTGTCCATGTCATCTGGAGTCACAGGGTCGACTGTGACTCAATGACTAGGTCAATTTAAGGAGATTATGATTTAGAGTAGTGGTGTATGGATAGACATGGTAGGGGTGTGTGTGTGTGTGTGTGTGTGAGAGAGAGAGAGAGAGAGAGAGAGAGAGAGAGAGAGAGAGAGAGAGAGAGAGAGAGAGAGAGAGAGAGAGAGAGAGAGAGAGAGAGAGAGAGATATCAGGTTTCTGGGCAGAAAAATCTAGGGTGACAAAGTCTCAAGAGTGACATTAACACCATTACTGGAAAAGCCCAATAAGGGAAATTTCATCATATATTTTCCCCTTAAGGTTTAATTGAAGCAGCAGAAGACAATAAGAATATAAACTGCTGCTGAGAGTCAAGGCTTTCACGTCATACTCTAACAGTCCTATTCTCTAACATGTGTGTGGAGGTGATTATCTATGACCTCTCTCTTTCTTTCCTTCTGTCTTTCAATGAGATTTAAATGGTGAAATTTTTTTTGTGTCTCATACTTCTTATATTGCTAGCATTCCTAATTTGGAAATCCATAGTGATTAGGGCATTTCTGGGTTCAGATACAGGGGATTTATCTCTCTATAGATGTAGATGAAATAGATATCGATATACATTAGATAATGTAGATATAGATAGATAATAGATCATAGATAAATAGATAGATGATAGATGATAGATAGATGATAGATAGATAGATAGGATAGATAGATAGATAGATAGATAGATAGATAGATAGATAGATAGATAGATAGATAGACAGACAGACCAGTCTCAGTCTCTGCAAAGTTGCGCTGACTAATAATAATTTAATTATAAATGTTTTTATATACTTGAATAAAAAAAACCAAATCCCTTTTGCTCTTTTGTAATTCTATAATTTATAGGATAACCTTGAATTTGAAGAAAATATTCTTACATTCAGTGTAGTTAGTACACTAGCCTACAGCTTTTTCTATATAAAATATAGATTTTATATAAATATTATTTAGTTGGGTAGAGGCTTAAAATTATTCTGATAGTCCTAGATGGTTTTAGACATTAAGATTAAAGACTTCATTGATGCTATATGTATATGCCTATATAGTTTTCGTTGACAATAATACAAAAGTGGTTTGTCATTGCTTTATTCTGGATTATTTGTTACTGTACTTCCTAGTTTAATTTACAACCATGGGATTTATTGGAAACATTCTAAAATAGAATTACAGAAATGCACTGTTCTCAGAACGGATCTTTGAAACGTACAGATCACTAAAAAAAACAACGAAAACTATCAGTTTGGAAGAAAACTGTCAATAGCAGGGTTCTTTTGTTCTTGTCTAATAAAAGGTAACAAAAGCCAGACCTAATTTTTATCTATCTTCTCATTATGGAACTCCTACAAAGTCTCTGGTTAGCCATCAAGGAAAAGTGGATGCTGGATTCAATAGGCCATTGGTTTAATACAGTCAAAGGTTTTTCTATATTTTTATATTGGTCAACTTTGACTAAACTAAATTCTCTTGGTCATTATTTAAAAACTATTTGTTATGAAGATTTATTATTCTAGATATGAAGCATTTACAGCCCATTCTAGTTTAATAGGAAAAAGCGGAAATATTTTTTTTTTAAAAAATAACTGTATATAACTTTTATAAATGTAACAAGAAAGGGAAACATCTTTTTAAAAGTTGATTAATGTTTATTTTCACAGTTTATTATTTGCTTTATCTGGAAATTGATTGGTTTGCAAAAAATAATAATTTTAAATTATCGTTAATATCTTTTACTTCCATCATAATGTTTTTCAGACTATCAACTTTCTGCTGGATGTCTTCTAACATGTTCTGTTATGTGCACACTGAAAATATAATAATGGTTCACTGCCTGGATTTTGGTATTGTTATTCAGAGTTACATTACAATAATACAATAATACAATAGCAGAGTTGGAAGGGACCTTGTAGGTCTTCTAGTCCAACCCCCTGCGTGGGCAGGAACCTTATACCATTTCAGACAAATGGCTATCTAACATCTTTTTAAAGACTTCCAGGGTTGGGGCATTCACAACTTCTGGAGGCAAGCTGTTCCAGAGGTTAATTGTTCTAACTATCAGGAAATTTCTCCTTAGTTCTAAGTTGCTTCTCTCCTTGATTAGTTTCCACCCATTGCTTCTTGTCCTGCCTCCAGGTGTCTTGGAGAATAATTTGACTCCCTCTTCTTTGTGGCACCCTCTGAGATATCGGAACACTGCTATCATGTCTCCCCTGGTCCTTCTCTTCATCAAACTAGACATACCCAGCTCCTGCAGCCGTTCTTCATATGTTTTAGTCTCCAGTTCCCTAATCATCTTGGTTGCTCTTCTCTGCACTCTTTCCAGAGTCTCCACGTCTTTTCTACATCGTGGCGACCGAAACTGTATGCAGTATTCCAAGTGTGGCCTTACCAAGGCACTATACAGTGGCATTAACACTTCACGTGATCTAGATTCTATCCCTCTGTTTATTACGATATGTGATTTCAATATATTCCACTTTATAAATTCCAATTTATCGTACAAATAAAATGAAGTTTTAAAAAGGAGAATTTTGAGTCATTTGCTAAGGAAATTATTGTATTTTACATGTGCACCTTTCTCTTGTGTTACACTTTTCTGTGCTGAAAGGCAATTGTATTAGAAATTAGTGTTTCTGTGAACAAAGAAATAATACCTGGGAAGCATTCCCTGTCATAATTAAGAAGTCATCATTTGAATACCTGAAGGACCACTTTCTCTCAATGACATACCTGAGAGTTGGGCAGGCTCTTCTCAGGTCCCCTTGCTTAAGATTCTTCTGCATTACTACCCCAGTCCTTTAGAAAACAACTTTGCAGCTATTAGAAATGCTTTTAATATAGGAAATCTATTTAGCCCAAGTTCTGTAACTGTTTTCCTTCTTGAGCAATTGGAAATTGCTATTTTGCTGAGAGTGGCTCATTTCCAGGTTTTATATAGGAGATTTTATTGATCGTGCTGTATGATAGTATGTGGTCTTTTTTGTTTTCATCCCAATTTATAGAAGGCAAATTGTATTCTACTCAGAATTGGTTCTGATTGGAGTGGCCTATACATGCTCTAAACTGACTAATTATTTAATTAATTAACTAATTGGTTAACTAAATGTTGAGTCTTTTTGCCATCTGGGGACAATATGACTTCAAACCTGTACTCTAAAAAAAATAAAACTATACTCTAAGGAGCATACAATAGGTACATTCGCTAGGTATGAAAAACAAAGCTATACTGTTATCTCAGGTTTTATTTTGGTGTTCTTGAATTAGCCAAGGAAAGAACTGAAATGCAGGTCCTCAAATCTTAACCCTGAGGTTTAGAAAGGAGAAACTTCCAGGTGTAGCAGCAAATTAGGTCCACTACCTATATACTTAGAGAGAGGAGATGTGAGACCACGAAGATAAAAAAGAAACAGGCAATAATAATAATAATAATAATAATAATAATAGTAATAGTAATAGTAATAGTAATAGTAATAGTAATAGTAATGGTAATAGTAATAGTAATAATAATAATTTTAATTTATGGACCGCTCTCTCTCCCCGAAGGGACTCGAGGCGGTGCACAGGGGATTTAAAAATACATATATAAAACACAAGCATAAATTCCAAATTTATTGATGCATCAGAGTTCAGAGTGCTCTCACACTAAAGGCTGAACTCCCGGGCAATGCCCAAAGGAGCCAGTTATACCTTTTGCCCAAGCCGGGTGGCTGTTGGACGTTTCCTTATCTAAAGCAGGGGTTCCCAAACTTGACAACTTGAAGACATGTGGACTTCAACTCCCAGAATTCTCCAGTCAGCAGAGCTGGCTGGAGATTTCTGGAAGTTGAAGTCCACAAGTCTTCAAGTTGCCAAGTTTGGGAACCCCTGATCTAAAGCTTACAGGAGGTACATGACATTCAAGAAAAGCAGAAGCTTACACAAGAATAATGTAAAAGCAGAAGTTAATACATTTCCATAAATTCTATATAAGGAGATAGCATGAGCTTAACATGAGGCAAGGGCATGCACACCATGGGCCGGTTACGTGGACAACTTTATCTTACCCCCACATGTTTTCCTGTTCCCTTCCCTTACAGTCTTATGTAGCAATGTTCCAGTAATATGTGCAATATATGAAGCCATAGTTAGTACCATAATAAAGGGGCCTAATTGGGACGGGTCAAGAGAATCAAGGGGGTCCTTTTAGGTACCCCTCTCTTCCAGCTGCCTCACAGGTAACACGAAGTGTAGAGTCAGGAATAAGTTAGAGACAGTGGGCGGAGGGAACATGGAAAAAGGGTTTTTTTTTCACATTGTTTTTGGCCTAGAGTGAATTACAAAAAATATTTTTATTTCTCAGTATATTTATTGTTGAAGATTGTCACAAGCTACTGTATATCCAGTGAAAGAAACCAGAAGTTTCCAAGGTTAAGTAAAGAAAGCAGAAAGTAAAGTATGGTAAGTAAAGAATAGTTGATGATTCCATGTAAACACTCAGAAGCAAACTTTATGTGCACCATGGCATTTAAAGATATCTGTTGGCTATTCCATCCCCTTACTGACAGTTCCCCAGTTCTTCCTCCATTGTGATTTTTTTTTCCTGTGCTCACCACTCTTCCTCCTGTCAAACCTTCTTTAACTACTGCTTCTGTTTAGATAATTAAAGCTTTTCTTTGGCTTCAGCGGGATTTTTCATTTCTTTCCTTTTTTTATTCTCTGCTTGGACTTTCTTTTCTGTAGTTATAGCTGACTAGAAGTCCAAAACTGCTGATTCAGGGGAAGATAACCTTTTTTGTATTCCTGAGAGTATGAATTAAAAAAAAAAAAAAAGGGATGTGTTAAGTGTACTTATTACAGCTCCTTCATTCATTGGTTTACTCCTAAATTTCAATATTGTGGCACTGGAGGATTGGCACTGTATGAAGCCTGAATACAGTAATGGAATTCCAAATATTTTTCTATCAGTTCTATGACAAGCACTTTGCACATGCGCACAGCACTCAAAGACCACTCTTGGTGTCAGCACTTGTGAGCTGAGCTGTTTTTTTTTAGCTCAGCTGAGGTGCATCAATCTGCCCTGCACTACAAATCAGCTGAGCTAAAAAAACAAGGGAATACAGGACGGGGCCAACCAGAGGTGATATTTGTCGGTTCTCCGGAACTACTCAAAATTTCTGCTACTGGTTCACCCGAATTGGTCCAAACCAGCTGAATACCACCTCTGGCAGAACAATCCTCTCCTGTTCCCTTCATCTGATTTGCTGTATCATATTTTGCTGAATTGGGAAGGTACACGTATTTCTTTTACCTGGTTCACTAGAGAATTGTGGCATTTCATTATGGCTGACAGTTCCTTTCACTGATGTGTATTATCCACTGGCAAGAATAATACTCTGGTTACTCTGTGCATTGCATTTTTAAAAAAACCCATTACACTGTTAACCATATGAACTTTTTAAAAATTTCCTTGAAACAATGGATCTTCCAAGCAACTGTGTAACTGTTGACCCAAGCACTCAGGAAGGAAAGAGGGAGAGAGAAGGAGGGAGGGAGAGATGACAAGTCACTAACAAATGGGCATGTGGACAAGGACATCTAGGAAGAGCTGAAGTTTGAAAAAGTGTGTTTAGCCATATACATTGGTGTGGGAGTTGCAAACCACTTTAAGAATATAATGCAAGAAGAAGCAAATAGCTGAAGCTTCCCTGGCAACAAATTCCAACCACACAGAATGCATAAATAGAATTAAATTACTTCAATTACACTTTCAACAATGCATGTTAAGACAGGGATAACTAGTCAATTTCAAGTTTCTCACTTTAGAGCATTAGGGGAAAGAAAAGGCAGCATTTTAATCTACTTGCTCACTTAGCAATAGCACTTAGACTTATATACCACTTCACAGTGCTTTATAGCCCTCTCTAAGCAGTTTTACAGAGTCAGCATATTTCCCCCAACAAACTGGGTCCTCACTTTACCCACTTCGGAAGGATGGAAGAAGGATAAGTCAACCTTGATCCTGGTGAGATTCAATCTGCCAAACTGCTGGCAACTGGGATCAGCAGAAGTAGCATGCAGTACTGCACTCTAACTCTGTGCCACCATGGCTTTTATACACTTACTTATTTCTTGGCTGCTATCTTGTGGTTTGTGTAGCCCAAGTGCAGCTGCTGGATAAGTGTTACTGAAGAGCTGAGTTTAGGAAAGGTGTTTAGCTGTGAATATTATTATGAGAACTGGGAACATTATATCAGAAAAAGAAGTAAGGGGCCAGAGCTTCTCTGGAGCATTGATCAATGCAAAAGTAATCCCATTGGTAAAGCTTAGAGAAGGACAATGTCAGTCCTTTCAATTAACTTTTAGTTACATGTATTAAGCCAGACATTGACTGATTGAACTTTGAACTCTCTAGCTCTGCTGACCAGTCAATCTATGTATGTATGTATGTATGTTTGTATGTATGTATGTACAAATACTATATCAGAGCTTCTATTCCCTTGCAGCTAAGAAAGGCAAAGATTCAACAGAACTAGCATTCTATCCACTGTGCCATCACAAAATGCAAGCAGAACCGTGTGGATATGTGCTTAGGAAAGAGATAGTGAGCATGTTGGGACTGTGTGGATTTTTACTAGGTGGGCCCATAAATGGGCAGGGATCAGCAATTCTCAAGAAATAGTCATCGCCAACAGTCAATAATCAACTTCTGTCTCCTGGATTCTTTTTGCTTTCTTGTTCCTGTTTCTTCCTTTCCAACCTTGCTGCTTGTTCTCCCTGTTTGTTCACTCATGTTTAGTTTATTTTAGATGCATAAAAGCTGCTTATCTTTATGACACATCATTGAAGTAACATCGAACCTATCATTTACCATCTAATTTCCTTTGTTGAAAAAGCTAATGCTCATAAAGTAATAAACCGGGTACATTCTAAGGTGTATGTGTCATGGCCTAGTTAGTTTTCTAAACCCCAAAATAGATTTCTCTACTTTAGATCAGAAACAAATGTGATATTCTTGTCAAGATTTGTTTGTCTTATAATTAGATTGCAAAATAAGATCATCTTTACAACTACATGGAATTGTTCTCTTCTGCTCTCTCTTTACAATTCTAATTTGCTTAATATTATTTTGTGCATGTGCATCTTCATCCTGCCACTTGAATATTGTATTGGAGGGGGAAATACTGTTTCCTAGGAAACCTTGGAACACTTGCTTTCATTCTGCATACAAAATGTCAAAGGGATCAGATCTCTCATCACCGTTTGTGAATCACAACTTCCCTGTGGCTTGATTCATCTGCTTTGCCAAGAGGGTCAGTTCAATTGGAAATATCTCCCTTCTCTTTCTAGTCAAGGCAAACAGACCCAACCATCAAATTAAGATGGATAAACCATATAGTCTCAAGTGCAAAATATACTGTATTTTTCAGAGTATAAGATGCTCCGGAATATAAGACGCACCTTCGTTTTTGGGGAGGAAAATAGGGGAAAAAATTCTGCCTACCAGGTATTCATCTGACTAGCATCCTTAGCCTCAGTTTCAGGACATTTGTTTGCTGGTTGTGAGTGAGCAAGTACCTTGTTGGGGCTGAAAAGCAGCTTCTAAAGCACAGCTGATTGTCAGAGGGAGGTCCAGTCAGTAAAGCAGGCAAAGAATCAAGATGGAGGACTGGTAGGACGTATGTTTCTTTCTGCTCGCTCCTTTATCTCCTAATTTAGCCTAATATCTGCTTTTTTATTCCCCTCCAACACTTTTCAGGGGAGTTCTAAATGCTCTTCGTTCATCTTCAGTGGTTTTAGCCTCCTTTTTTTTAGAAAAATTGGGCTGCTATTTTATATTTTTGGCCTTGCTAGATACTCTACTCAGCCAACACCTAGATAACATTGTTTGTTGGGCCTAATTGTCAGGCTTTTCACTGCTTCATTACTTTCATCTCCAGCAAGCAGCTCAGTAACTTGGATCTGCCCTGAACTATTTTGAAATATTCTCTTATGGGCTGTGTATAATTGGAGTATTCTTTTGCTGCAACCCCAGACCTCCAACTCTAACTTATCAACTTATCAACAAAGGAACTAAAGAGGCTTCCCAACTCAAGCAGCCTCAAGCTGTCTGCAATTCTGAAACTACCAACGAAGAGTCTATGTGGGCCTCTGTGTGAGTTGGGAGTGAGAGGAATTTGGATTATTCATTCCAGGCAAGGACACCAGCAGCCCTTTAAACTTCTTGAGGGCTGCTGAACATCCAGACAAACAACGTCCCGGCTTCATCAAACCTGGATTCATGGCTTCTGGTCCGGGTGCAGCTGTCTCTCTCCTCCTGCCTGCTCTGTTGGCCTATTCCAGCAAACACTCTCCGGCAGCTTTCCTGCCTGCTCTGCTGACCTGCTCCAGTAAACACTCCCTGCTGGCTCTCTGCGGGCTGCAGCAAACCTGGATTCATGGCCTCTGATACAGCTGAAACTGTCTCTCTCCTGAACTCTCTTCCAGTGTGAGTTGATTACAGCATCTGATGCCTGACACCCAACTGTGTACCACCTCCCCCTACGTAGTTTGTGGCAACTCCGACTCTCGGACATTGACACCAAGCTCTTGGCATGCCCCAACATCCACCCACCATACTAGGAGGGTGAAGAACCCCTGCAAGATGAATTACAACGCTGGCGTGGTGGGCCTTCACGAAGAAATCAATGACTTTTATAAGGACATGTCTTCTCGACCTGAAGATGCAGGTGGAGGTGGTGAACAGGATTGAATACGTAATGAAGGAACTCTGGCCCAACGTAGATGTGCAGATATTCGGAAGTTTTAAGACTGGTTTATATTTACCTACTAGCGATTTTGACTTGGCGGTGTTTGGAAAATGGGGGACTTTGCCACTGTGGACCTTGGAAGAAGCACTTCAAAAGCACAACTGTACTCAGCAGCTGACCTCCGTGCCCTGCAGGAGTCCCCCTTCTCACAGGTTTGGCCCTCAGCTTTAACGAGGGCCCACCTCGATGATGGGTTCGTTAACCAAGAGAGGTGTTCAAAGCGGAAATTAATGGGTTTTTTAATAAAAATTTTAATCCAGGTCTTAAGGGGCTCCAGGGAGGGGGAGGGTCAAACCAAAATTAGGGTGGTGGGTGAGGGGAAAAACCCACCGGGAATGTCTCCAGGCCGGCTAGCAGTCCCGATGAGGAGGGTGCAGTGTCTAGTATTGTGGAGGGGGTGAGGGTCTGTCCAACAGAGGGCTATTCCATCAAGACTGTGTGTGGGACGGGCAGGTATGGCGGGAGCCGAGGGCCATATCATATAAGGGGAGGGTGCACCCACTGTTTCCGAGAGGTGGCGCGGTCCATCCCTCATGGCTCCTCTTGCGACCTAGAGGGTTCAGGATCTCAGGGCCTGGGCCTTCGGCTGATGTTGTGTAATGCCAGGTCCATGGTTAATAAAGCCCCCCTCATTCACGATCTGTTTTGGAGGGGGGCAGACCTGGCGGGTATTATGGAAACCTGGCTGGGCCAAGAGGGGGGTGCCCCTCATTGAAATGTGCCCACCGGGTTACCGTGCATTTCACCAGCCGCAAGCCCAGGGTCAGGGTGGGGGGGTGGCGGTTGTTATAAAGGAGGGTCTGGTCCCGAGGGAGACCACTGTGCCACAGACAGCTGGCTGTGAGTCTCTCTGTGTGAAGTGGGGTCATGGAAGGCAGTTGGGCTTGCTGATAGTGTACCTGGCTCCCCACTACATATCAGCAGCCCTACCCGAGCTTCTCAATCTGATAGCCGAGATGGCGGTCGACACCTCCAGGCTGTTAGTGATGGGGGATTTCAACCTGCCATCGATAGGCGAGGCATCCGAGATGGCACGGGAGTTCATGGCCTCCATGACGGCCATGGACCTGACCCAATTAATTCATGACCCCACCCATACTGGGGGACACACGCTGGACCTAGTTTTTGCCTCTGGCCAGTGGTTGAGTAATCTTGGTTTAGGGGAAATAGCTGTTGAACCCCTGTCATGGTCAGATCACTCTCTCTCCTTCGGCTGGACTTTCCAACCACTACATCCCACCGCGGGGAGGCAGAACCGGAAGAGGTGAGATGGTTCCACCCCATGCACCTGATGGACCCTGAGAGGTTCCAAATGGAGCTTGGGCCAATACCTGAGACCCTGACCCACGACTCGATTGAGGACCTAGTGGCTGCTTGGAATAGTGCGGCCACGGGGGCCCTGGACAGTGTCGTGCCTTTGCGGCCTCTCACCCGGCGCCGAACCACCTTGGCTCCCTGGTTCTCTGAGGAGCTAAGAGTGATGAAGCATTGGAAGAGATGCCTAGAGAGGGGTTGGAGGGCCACAAACTCCGAGTCTGACCAGACACTGGTAAGGTTGCAATTGAAGACCTACCTAGTGGCGATAAAAGTGGTGAAATGTAATTATTTCTCCGCTCTTATCACATCTGCAGATAACCGGCCTGCAGCCCTGTTTAGGGTCACCCGCTCCCTTCTTCACCAGAGGGGGCGGGATGCCCCCTTGCAGGGTCGTGCGGAGGAATTTGGGTGTTATCTGCATGACAAAATTGATCAGATCTGGGATGGGTTGGCCTCTGATTGGACTAGTTCAGATGGGCTGACGGAGGCGGGTCTTGAGTCTGTTATCTAGGAAGAGTTCGATCCTGTGACTCCTGAGGACATGGACAGGATGCTGGGGCGGCTGAACGCCACCACATGTTTATTGGACCCGTGTCCCTCCTGGTTGGTACTGGCCTCCCGGGAGGTTACACGAGGCTGGCTCCAGGGAATTGTCAATGCTTCTTTGAGTGACGGGTTTCTGCTGGCTGCCTTGAAAGAGGTGGTGGTGAGGCCCCTCCTCAAGAAGCCCTCCCTGGACCTGGCTGTGTTGGCCAACTACCGTCCAGTCTCCAACCTCCGATTCCTTGCGAAGGTTGTTGAGAGTGTGGTGGTGCGACAACTCCCTCAGCACCTGGAGGAAACTGTCTATCTGGACCCGTGCCAGTCCAGCTTCTGGCCTGGGCACAGCACAGAGACGGCATTGGTCGCATTGGTGGATGATCTCTGGAGGGCTCAGGATAGGGGTTGTTCCTCTATCCTGGTCCTGTTAGACCTCTCAGTGGCTTTTGATACCATCAACCATGGTATCATGTTGCGCCGGCTGGAGGGGCTGGGGGTGGTTCTCCTCCTACCTCTCTGACCAGTTGCAATTTGTGTTGGCAGGAGGGCAGAGGTCAACGTCAAGGTGCCTCACTTGTGGGGTACCAGAGGGGTCGTTCAACATTTATATCAAGCCATTGGGTGAGATCATCCATGGTTTCGGGGTAGAATTTCACCAGTACACTGACAATACTCAGCTGTACATCTCTACCGCGGACCACCCCAACAATGCCGTGGAAGTGATGTCCCGGTGTCTGGAGGCCGTGCGAGTCTGGATGGGCAGAAACAGGCTCTGACTCAACCTGTCCAAGACCGAGTGGCTGTGGCTTCCGGCGTCACAATATAGCCAGTTGGTGCCAGCTCTGGCTATTGGGGGTGAATCATTGACCCCCACAGAGAGGGCTCGCAACTTGGGCGTCTTGGCTGTCTCTAGAAGATCATATGACAGCCGTGGCCAGGGACGCTTTTTATCAGGTTCGCCTGATATGCCAGTTGCGCCCCTTTTGGATTGTGATGCTTTACGTACGGTCACTCAAGCCCTTGTCATCTCCCGCCTGGACTAATGCAACGCTCTCTACATGGGGCTTCCCTTGAAGTGCACCCGGAGGCTCCAGTTAGTTCAGAATGCGGCTACATGGGAGATCCTGGGAGATCCTAGATGCTCCCATGTGACACCTCTCCTGCGCGAGCTGCACTGGCTGCCTGTGGCTTTCCGGGTGCGCTTCAAGGTACCAATAACTACCTTTAAAGCACTCCATTGCAAGGGACCTGGTTACCTGCAAGTCCGCCTCCTGCTACAAAATACCTCCCACTGACCAGTTCGCTCCCACAGAGAGGGCCTCCTCAGGGTGCCGTCAGCCAGGCAATGTCGGCTGGCAACCCCTAGGGGGAAAGCCTTCTCTGTGGCAGCTCCTGCCCTCTGGAATGACCTACCCGCTGACCTACGCATGACCATGGACCTGCACCTCTTCCATCAGCTCTTGAAGACCTATTTATTTCGTGCGGCCAGCCTGGCATTTTTAAATGGTTTTTAGTAGGGTTTTATTTGGGTTTTAGAACAGGCCTACCATTTAATATATTTTTAAATGTATTTTATGTATTCTATATTTTATACCTCTGATTTTTATTGCTGCCTGTACACCGCCCTGAGTCCTGGAAGGGAGAAGGGTGGTATAAAAATTTAATAAATAATAAAAATAAATAAAGTGCAGAAGTGGTAAGACAAGACAGTAACTGTATCATGTTGCCATTTTGAGCTCTGCGCCTCCCATTTTCAGCCTCCAAATGCTCCATTTGAGACCCATTGAAGGCTGCAGTGATTGCCAAAGTACATAACCGCTGATCGCTGCCCGAAAACACAATGTGCAGAGGCCAGAAATGTAGTGTGTGGAGGCCTAAAATGCAATGCACATAGGTGGTGATCAGCGGTGACGTGCTCTGGAGATCCAAGCAGAGTTGAATGGGTCTCAAATGGAGTGTTTGGAGGCTGAAAACATGAGATGGGAGGCCAAAAATGCAAGCCATTGTCTGTGGCAATCTCTGAAGCCAGGAAGAGGATGCATGGAGATCGAAGGGTGGGGGCCAGTGGGTGGGAAGGGCTACATTTGGAGTATAAGACACCCACATTTTCATGGATTAATAGAAACAATGCTTCATTCAATTAGCTTCATTCAAAATTAAAGAAGCAAGGAGCAGGTAAAATGTCTCAAAATAGTACTTATTTTGAGATACTTCTCTATTTAGCCATGTTTTAGCCATTGCTAATTATCCATTTCAAAGTAAAATTGAAAATAAAATTTTAGAGCTCTGCAAGCATCTTTGTACTCATAGCAAAGTCAAGATGTTGCAAGCATTCTATGTTCATGTTCTACTTGTATTTTACTCTATGCCACAAATATTCCTTGATAACTGAAATTTCCTCCCCTATCTCATGTCATATCTTATTCCTAGGCCATTAATGAAATAGTCATGAGTCATTATTAGCTTTACTGATACTTTTCAACTGACTCACAGGATGGAGAGCTACTGTTTTGATTCAGCAGCAGGAAAAGACAGTCATACAAATCTGAGTCTAATGCAATTTTGGTATCAAAAACTGAAACACATGAGATAACCAAATTTAATCTTGACTTTGCTATTAAAATCTTTTTCCAATTCCCTTCTTCCGTCTCTATTTCATTTAAATGATCACTGAATATACATTATGGAATGGGATAACAATGGAACTTCCACAAGACAAAGAAGACAGTATTTTTCAAATGGAAGTAGGGTTGAAGCTGTAAGACCCAAGTCTTTCCATCCATAATTGGTACTCTCCTCAAATTGTTTTTATGTTGTGGAAAATACATCTATAGAAAGAGTTTTATGCCAAGAAAAAGATAATTTTAGTACTGATGAATAAAAAAGACTTGCTACATATGATTTGAGGAAACGTTTTCTTTTGTTCTTTCCCTATATCCCAAGTACCAGGCATTATAGGAAATAAGCATTTTCCTAGTTACCAATTCTTTAAAAAAAAAAAACTTTTTCAAAGTGTTGTGTGGCATTGAGTTTGGAAGTTTAAAACATTGTGCATCCTTGGGTTCCAACAAGAATTGTCCAACTATTTTAAAGAAATAAGTTATCCCATGTTCCAGATTTTTGAGATTGCTTCTTTGTATCTGTATTCATCTGATTCAAATTGATTAACGACACAAACAAAATTGCTGTTTTAAATTTGAATGGAAGTGAGAAAGAACAGGACAGGAGGAAAAAAATCTATCTAGTTTTATTGACCATAGCCTAGAGCATCGCTATAGGTTTATTGAGCATTCTCAGCTTGTTTCCCATTCCATTCTCTCTGCTGTTGGGTCTATTGATGTTCCAGCTGAAATTGTAATAGAGCATGACATACCTGCAACAGCATTCAACACTGGGGGTGCATTTTTCTTAGCAAACAGAACTGTTTACAGTTCTTGAGTATGTTTTTTAGTTATTTATTTATTTTGAGTATTGCCAAGATATTTACATTATGGTCCAAATTAGACATTCTTGACGTGCCTTTGGGAGGAAAAGGCTGTGCAGAACTTAAGTGTTGCTGACTTTCCAGTGATATATTCTGTTAACTTAGGCTCCATTTAAATTAAAACTTGCAATTATTCATGCAGACTTTGTTCCTCTGAGAACAAGCTCTGTTGAAATGGAGCTTGTATCTCTCCTTCAAGGGCAGTGTCCTTAATTCTCTACAGGTTCCACAGGTTGGTACACTCCATTTAGCATCTATATTAAACTATTGATGGAGGTCATCTGCTGACAGGTGTTCCAGTATCATTGTTATATACATCTTGACCCAGGACAAACAGGAGATGTGCTTAAAGTATTGTCCTGGTGCCTGGGGGTTGTTAGGCTCCAGATGAAGAAGAACAGGTCTAAGTTTAATCACAACAAGAAAGAGTGTCTATGACCACAGAAGCCTTCTGGTATCAGAAGTACACTGTTAGTTCTAGACTGGATTGTGCTACTTCAGCAGAATTGTTTTTAATCAATGTTCCTCCTAGGCTTTCAGAACTTCTCATAAAGCAGTTGACAGCTGTGATTAAGAGGGTCTTTGCAAAATTACATTTTATGCATCAGTTACAAGCTTACCTGGATAGTGAGACCCTATCTAGTCACCCATGACTTAGTCACCTCTCATTTAATCTATTGTAATGTATTCTATATGTTTGCCCTTGGAGACCACCTGGAAACTTAATAGGTCTGAAGTGTGTGGTGAAGAATGCCTTTAATTATTCCCATGCCTTTGTTTCAAGAGCAGCAGTAGTTAGAAGTTACTTTCCAGATGCAATTCAAGAAGATGGTGGTCCCCTATAAAACCTTACATAATTTAGGGCCTGATTGTCATTAGGAGTGCTTAGCTTCTCATTAGTTTCTGCCCATTCAATGAAATTGAGAAGTTTTCAAACCTTCTGGTCAAGAGAATGTCATCTGCAGGAATCCCAAAGTGCACTACACAACAAGATCATTGCCATCCAGCCCTAAGATAAGTTCCTTGTTTGTTAGTATTCAAAAAAGCCATACAAATCTGGCTTTGAGGTGGAAAATTGTTGTGAAATGAAAATCCATGCTATTTGTTGCTCTTAATATATTTCTTTTTTTTTAATCATAATTTATTGTTTCATTTATTATTTCTTTTGTTATTTTATATCATGTTTAATCCTCTCACTGGGGATGATTTTGGAAACTGTGCTGGGTATCCATGGATTAAAGCAGCCTATAAATAAGAAATGAAACAAGGAAATAAAGCTAAGCAATACTGGGGAAAGGCAGTGATGGGGGAAACACCTTTAAACCTGACCACATTTTATCAACTGCTATTTAAATACTTCGTCAAGAATCCTAGAAAAATAATCTTTTTAAAGCGGCTTATGAGTATTAATTTTATTTGTATTGATTTAAGCAACCTCTAATGTGTCTTTAGCACATTCAAGTGTAGCTGTAAGATGTCCATTAGTATGCATACAGAAGATGACATGCTGATGGAAGAGGGAAGCAAAACTTTTATCCTCCCTAAGGAGGGATCAAGCACAGTTTCCAAAATTGACTAAAACGAACATAAGCTTAATTGGTTGAGGTTGAATTTCTTCCTGCTTTTCTTCCCTTACATAAACATTGAAGTATTTAGGCTTGGTAAATGAGAAAGGCAAGAGAAGCAGTTTTGGTCGCCATGATGTAAAAAAGATGTTGAGACTCTAGAAAGAGTGCAGAGAAGAGCAACAAGGATAATTAGGGGACTGGAGGCTAAAACATATGAAGAACGGTTGCAGGAACTGGGTATGTCTAGTTTAATAAAATTTTAATAAAATAATAAAAAGAAGGACCAGGGGAGACATGATAGCAGTGTTCCAATATCTCAGAGGCTGCCACAAAGAAGAGGGAGTCAAAACTATTCTCCTAGCACCTGAGGACAGGACAAGAAGCAATGGGTGGAAATTAATCAAGGAGAGAAGCAATCTAAACTAAGGAGAAATTTCCTGACAGAACAATTAATCAGTGGAAAAACTCCAAAAGTTGTAATTGTTCCAACGCTGGAAATTTTTAAGAAGATATTGGATGACCATTTGTTTGAAGTGGTGTACGGTTTCCTGCATAAGCAGGGGGGGTGGACTAGAAGACTTTCAAGATCCCTTCCACCTCTGTTATTCTAGAAAACATGTCACTCGGAAGGAAAGAGGAATAAAGCAAGACACAAGGATTTCTTCAGCAGTGAATTTGGACACTTTCTACCTACAGATTATTTGGAAGAAAAACTAAACATGAGATAATGCTTAGTTAATGTAACGCCCCAAATAACTGTTCTTTGACAAGCATCTGAATAGAATTTCTTTGTGAATGACAATAATGTTTGATGGATTGACAGTAGGAGCAGAGGACATAGAAGCACTTACTTTTGTCTATATGGGGGTGATGAAACACAGAAAGTTAAACATTGGCATTCTAAGAGCCTTTGCTGACATGATAAATAATGTTTTGACTAAGTCAAGACTCATTTTATATTGTTATTATCATCTTTTTCAAATCCTAAAAGGTCAACTGTCAGAAGGAGTCAACGTTTCCCCCCCTCTTTAAGTTTTTATTTACAAGCATATGTATAAAGAAGAAAGAAAAGAGAGAAAAAGAAAGAAGGGAGAACGAGGAAAAATGTAATTTTCAGTTTTTCTCAAGACCTAAAATTGGAATTATGTATGTAAGTATTTGTCTGCCTGCCTGCCTGCCTGCCTGCCTGCCTGCCTGCCTGCCTGCCTGCCTGCCTGCCTGCCTGCCTGCCTGCCTGCCTGCCTACCTACCTACCTACCTACCTACCTACCTACCTACCTACCTATCTATCTATCTATCTATCTATCTATCTATCTATCTATCTATCTATCTAATCTATCTAGACCAGGGGTCTGCAAAGTTGGCTCTTTTAAGACAGGTGGACTTCAACTCCCAGAATTCCCCCGCCAGCTTCGCTGGCAGGGGAATTCTGGGAGTTGAAGTCCACCAGTCTTAAAAGGGCCAACTTTGCAGACCCCTGGTCTAGACTCATGCTAGGTACACGATGAGGTCCTGGCAGCCTAGAACACTGATCGCTAACCTTTTTGTTGTCGGGTGCTGAAAGCGTGCATGTACCCCATAATGCAATGCATGCACGACCCACCCCCACACATGTGTACACAACTTCCATGCAGTTCTCCTGAATATGTGCACAACCCTTGAGCACATGTGCCGCAGAGACCAAAAAATCACCTGGTCAGCAGATGACAAGCTTGCATGCATGGTGCAGCTGTGCTGAGCTCGGCTTGCGGGCCTGCCAAGAAAGCTCTGTGTACCACAGAGCTTCACAATAGAACTAGAAAAATGGCAACAACTATGGGAAATGAACTATAAATTGACAATGGTGACAGCATACAAAGAGAATTTGTATAAAATGTTTTATAGATGGCACATGTCACCTGAAAGATTAGCAAAAATGTTTGATAAATCAGATAAATATTGGAAACGTCATCAATTGCCAGGATCATATTATCATATGTGGTGGATGTGTAGGGATGCAAAAAGCTATTGGGTTAAAATACAAACATGGTAAGAGAAAATGATACATCAACCCATAGAATTTAAGCTAGAGGTATTCTTATTGGTTATTCTACCAGAGAAATATAGTAAAGAAGATTCATATTTGATTGTACAGATAATAACACCAGCTAGAATTGTATTTGCACAAAATTGGAAAGCAGATAAAATCCCATCGGAATGAGAGATAATAAAGAAGATACTAGATTGTGCAGAAATGAATAGGTTGACATTGAGAATAAAGGATAAAGAGGAATCAGTGTACTACAGAACATGGGGGGATTTTATGATTGGCTTGAAAAAAGATATAAATAGAAAAAGAAAAGAATAAAACATGAAATTAACTCAGATGACATATTATTAAATTAGAAGGAGGGGAAATAAGAAAACATTAAAATGTAAATATACAAGCCGAAAAATGACATAAGTGGAACAAAAATTAGAAATAAAGTTTAAACAGGGAAAATTATTTCTATGAAAATATAAAGTTTGGAATTGCTGAAATGCCACCTGAGAACCCATCAGAAAAAATAAATAAGTAAGAGCAACAGCAGAAAGGAGGAAAGATGAGGAGAGAAGAAAAGAAAGGGTAAAGTAAAGAAAGTAAGGATGAAAAATTAAGAGTAGAAGAGAGGGTAAGAAAGAGGAGAAGGGAAGAGGAGAGGGGAAAGAGAGGGAAAGAAGAAAGGAGGAAGGAGAGGAGGAAAAAAGAAGGCAGAGAAGGGAGGTTGAGAAGATAGAAGGAGTAAAGATGTTGTAAAATAAGCTGGAGGTATGGGTGGCAAGAAAGTGATCCAAGCTGTACTCTATTCATAATAATAACAATAACAATAATGACAACAACAATTATATATATATATATATATATATATATATATATATATATATATATATATATATATATATATATATATATATATATATATATATATGTTAGATTTTTAAGGGCTGAGTCTCCTCCCCTTAAAGGGACCTCTTCACAGGAGCTGTGATAATTAGTCTACATACATACATACATACATACATACATATATACATACATACATACATACATACATACATACATAACAATAACAATAATGACAACAACAATTATATATATATATATATATATATATATATATATATATATATATATATATATATATATATATATATATATATATATATATATATATGTTAGATTTTTAAGGGCTGAGTCTCCTCCCCTTAAAGGGACCTCTTCACAGGAGCTGTGATAATTAGTCTACATACATACATACATACATACATACATACATACATACATACATACATACATACATACATACATATATATATATATATATATATATATATATGTAGGTCTTTGGTTGTTCGGGTTTTCTCCCACGTAGAATTGGAAGTATCTTCACGCCGTTTCAATGAAGTCTCATTCATCATCTTCAGGCTGGTGCTTCCGGCTTGGTGCTTCCAGGAGCAAACACCCGCGAAAACCTCAGAAAACTCCTCCTTTACAGAGAACCATGAGTTCCGTTGTGTAAATTTTTTTTTAGATATGTGTATTAGTTTTTATGAGCTGATCAATAAATTTAAATTTGAGAGACCAAGATAGATCTATTTCGAGCTTATTAGCTCTCATCAGTTGGCCATACCCTTTACTGGGATTCGAACCGGGGCTGTAATGCATCTCAGGCAGAAGCCTAGCAATTCAGCCTAACCGGCTCTACCTTATTGCATCAGCTGAGACAGGAGTATTTAGTTTAGATAATTGTTTTCACAACTTCCTGTTAGGGCCTCATTAAGGGAGGAGAATCATAAAAACTAACACACATATCTAAAAAAAAAATTTACAAAACGGAACTCATGGTTCTCTGTCTAGATGAGCCGAAAGGCAGAGAAGGAAACAGTATGTCTCCTCCCTTAATGGGACCTAACAGGGTGTTGTGGAACAAGTATATACTTATCCTCCTGTCTCAGCTGAGCAGGAAGGGAACCTGGTGGTTCAAGTGGCTAAGCCATTTGCCTAGCATGTAATACAGCCCCGGTTCGAATCCCAGTAAGGGTATGGTTAGCTGATGAGAGCTAAAAAGCTTGAAATAGATCTATACTAGTCTCCCTGACTTATTTATTAATCAGCTCAAAAATGTAACACACACACACACACACACACATATAAATGAGTATAGAGATTAATGATGAATAGATAAATGTTAAATAGCAATTATAAGAATGTATATCTATGAATGAATTTGAAAGGGAAAAAAACCCTATTTGCTTGTAGAAAGCTCTTTGTGCCACCTGTGACACGCATGCCATAGGTTCGCCATCACAGGCCTAGAATGTTAGTTCATTCTGTTCAGTGCTTATGCTCCTATCCTTGTTGCATGCTTTTGGACAGCTGGGATGTGTAATGGGAGCTCACTTTTTCTCACAGAATCAGGCTTAAACCAGAATGCAAGACCATTTCTGGTTGGCAGTTCCTGCATCATTAATCCTCTGTGCCCCTATTTCCCTTTAATGAATTGTCTTTTTATGCGCCAAGGGAGAGATCAGTGTATATATGGAGCAAGGAGAAGTGGAACTGGTTGGTGGAGACATGTATATATCTCCCATAATATCTAACCTTATTCTTTAAATCAGGGGTCCCCAACCTTTTTTGCACCAGGGACCGGTTTCATTTTAAAGAAAATTCTGCGGACCGGCTGAGTGGCTCAGCAGTCATGTGACTGGGTGGGCGTGGCCAACTTGGAAAATGAAACTCACTTAACAATGATCTTGGTTAGCAACCAAACTTTTGGCCTCAACTGTGGTCATAAGTTCTTTCTTTCTTTCTTTCTTTCTTTCTTTCTTTCTTTCTTTCTTTCTTTCTTTCTTTCTTTCTTTTTCTTTCTTTCTTTCTTTCTCTCTCTCTTTCTCTTTCTTTCTCTCTGTCTCTCTTTCTTTCTCTCGCTATTTCTTTCTTTCTCTCTTTCTCTCTCTTTCCCTTTCTCTCTTTATTTCCTTCTCTTTCTTTCTTTTTCTCTTTCCCTCTTTCTCTCTCTTTTTCTTTCTCTCTCTTTCTCTCTTTCTGTATCTTTTTCTGTCTCTTTCTTTCCTTTCTGTCTCTTTCTCTCTGTCTATCTTTCTCTCTCTCCCACTTTCTTTTTCTTTCTTTCTCTTTCTTTCTGTCTCTCTCCTTCATCCGCCCATCTCTATCACTCTGTGTGTGTGCGCGTGTGTCTGTCTGTCTTGCATTCACTCAATCACTCATTCTGTGTCTCTGTCTATCTTTCTCTCCCTCCCTCCCTCTCTCTGTCTCTCTATGTGTGTCTGTCGTCATCGTCCCCCCTGCCAGCCTCCTCAGCCCGCCTGCCACATTTGGTCGCTCGTTCGCTCATTCAGGCTCCGTGGCTGGGTAGGAGCCGGGCTGGAGAGGAGGAGGAGGGAGGAGGGGGCAGCCCATTGGGCAGAGCACACGGGAGAACACAGGAGGATGGTGGGAGCTCTTCCTCGTCGATGGAGGGACTCCTGTGCGCCACCGGAGCAACCCTCCCTACGGCCGCCAGTTCCCTCCCCCACCCGCGGAGCCTCCGCAGCCCCTGGAAGAAAACGAGTGGCCGGCATGCCAGCAGGGAAGGGAATCGGTGGCCGGTCCGGCGGCGCCCAGGAGTCCCTCCGTCAACGAGGGAGGAGGAAGAGCCACACTCCAACGGCGCGAACAGCCGCGCCTGCATTCTCCCGCGCGCTCTGCTCAGGGGGCTGCCCCCTCCTCCCTCCTCCTCCTCTCCAGCCCTGCGGCCCGGCTCCCACCCAGCCATGGCCCGGCACCAGTCCGCGGCCCGGGGGTTGGGGACCCCTGCTTTAAATGCTGTCTGCAGTTTAAAATAATGGAAAAAGGTAACTTGTATACTTCTAAATAATGAATCTTATGGTATTAAGAGTTATAAAGGGTACCCCTGAACTTCTTGAGTTCTACAATTATCTTTCAAGATCTAGCAGTGAAAATAAAACTCAAAATCAGAGGTTTTACATTGAAAGGACAAGATGTACCAGTTTATATAAAGAAGTGGCAAAGTTTTTAATGAGGCAAAGGGAGAATTGATCTTTGAAAGCAAAGCAAATGTTCAAAAGTTGTTAAAGCAAAGAGCTTAAATTCATCATCTCAATAGAAGAATTGGAGGTCTTCCTGGAACTCACAAAATACTTCTTTTGAATTCTTTTATTATATTGTTGCTATCAACAGTAAACTTTAGAAACTTTAAATCTTTGTGAGTCCAGAGTTCACAAGATACAATTCAAACTTAAAGCAGTGTCAATCAAAAGCAAGGTAGGAATCAAACTACCACATGCACCACAAACATGCAGTTAGCAAATGAACACATTGTTCTTAGCCTCATCTCCATCTGTACTATGCTGTGCTAAATAGCTATCCTTTGGTGCAGCCAATCAAGAGGGATGAGGCTGCCTCCTCATGAGTAGTCAGGGGGACCTTAGCTGCTCCTATCTTTCCTCTGTCCTCTGATCCTAATCACTAACTGATTGCAGCTGCATGTTTTCCCCACCTGAAACCCCAGACCTATCCTGCTGCAGCTGTGTTTCAATACAATACAATACAATAGCAGAGTTGGAAGGGACCTTGTAGGTCTTCTAGTCCAACCCCCTGCGTGGGCAGGATCCTTATACCATTTCAGACAAATGGCTGTCTAACATCTTTTTAAAGACTTCCAGGGATGGGGCATTCACAACTGCTGGAGGCAAGCTGTTCCAGAGGTTAATTGTTCTTACTGTTAGGAAATTTCTCCTTAGTTCTAAGTTGCTTCTCTCCTTGGTTAGTTTCCACCCATTGCTCCTTGTCCTGCCCCCAGGTGCCTTGGAGAAAAGTTTGACTCCCTCTTCTTTGTGGCACCCTCTGAGATATCGGAACACTGCTATCATGTCTCCCCTGGTCCTTCTCTTCATCAAACTAGACATACCCAGCTCCTGCAGCCGTTCTTCATATGTCTTAGTCTCCAGTCCTCTAATCATCTTGGTTGCTCTTCTTTGCACTCTTTCCAGAGTCTCCACATCTTTTCTACATCGTGGCGATATTCAGCCAATATCAATTCTCAACTGGCTGCTTGGAGCTATTGATCAACTTTCTTCCTGATGTGCCTGCGACTGGTTCATGCTCCTCCAAACTGACATCTGGAAGCATCTGGGGGAGTCAGCATAATTCATTCTAGTACTTTACCATATTGAGGTACAGTATTTATTTATTAAAAGTATAGTCGTTTTCGCTAAGAGTTCAAAGTCTCCAACCTTCCATTTTAAAGCCAGAACAACTCCATCTGGTAGGTTTGGTTGAGATGAAGAAGTCCAGAGACATCCATCCGTGACTAAAAATGGACTTGAATTTTAATCTTTCAGATTCTAATCCAACTGTTATAACAACAGTTTATTAACTCTTTGGCTATATGTCCCATAAGAGCTTTTAATGCACACATTACTCATGTGCAGGAAGTACTTTTAATGGAACTGCAAGGCTGGAAAATGTTAAATGAAGCAAAATTTAGGAGGCTGCATTATATCAAAAGAAGTAACCATTTTATGGGTGTCTATAGGAGGAAAGAGAGATAAACTATCTAAAGCAGGGGTGTCAAACTCAATTTAATTGAGGGCCACATCAGGACAGTGGTTGATGTGGGAGTGGTTTACTGGGTGGGTGTGGCCAGCTGGGTGGGTGTGGCCAGTTTGATACCACTCCCCAAACTGTTGGCATGTTTCCTCTTTGCATTGGGTAGACTGGGCCAAAGTTACATGGGCTGGCCCCTTACATTTTCCAGGAAGGCCCCTTGGCCTGGATCCAACCACTTTGCAGGCTGGATCCAGCTCAAGGGCCTCGAGTTTGACACCCCTGATCTAAAGTATCATCATCTTGCCTCAACTAACCTGTCTGTGTAGGGCATCATGAATCTGGTACATAAGGATAGGATTGGCAGAATGGTATCACCTTGTCATAATATGTTTTGCATCATTGTGGTTTTCTATAAAGGCCACTGATTCCTACCAAAATAATTTAATAAATAAAAAAGTACTGAGGTCCTGTGGTAATTGAGAAAAAAAGCCAGTTGATAAATAGAGTTAATTTTTCTGGGAATAATTTTGTGAATTATTATATAAATGAAATATATTAGAAGAGGAAGATTTGGTACCTTTTATTGAATGACTCCTATTTCCTATACATTTGTGAGATTCATGAGCTCTGGAATCCTTTTTAAGCACAGAGCAAAACAGCAACAGATAAATCGTGTGAGTTTATGGATCTTGACTTGACATATTCTTTCATTGGCATCTTTTTACGATAGAAGTTATCTCTGAAGCTAAATAATTCTTCAGAACTATTACTGTTATCATCCTGTTAGTTTTAAATATTGGCTATACAGATAATGCTGACTTCATCTTCAGCTCTCCAGAAAAACCAGCTAAATAATTGAGAATACAGTCAGAGATATAAGAAATTTCACTAGACTATAGCTATCAGCAGGATCTTCAGTTATTAATCTGTGGAGAAGGGCGGGATATAAATATGAATAAAATAAAAAATAAATAAAAAATAGATGAAAATAATTATTACAAGAATGATAGTCTTCAGGTTGAGATTTTATGAAATGTAAACTTCCTTCCTTCCTTCCTTCCTTCCTTCCTTCCTTCCTTCCTTCCTTCCTTCCTTCCTTCCTTCCTTCCTGCCTTCTCCCCGCTCTCTCCTCTCTCTTACTTTATTAATCTTCCTTTGCTTTTTCATTGTTTTAAAGTAGAGAAAAATAGAAGAAAAAGAGAAGGAAGGAAATTCAAGTTTGATTTTCCCCCCTTTCCAATAACATCATTCAATTATTACAAGTATTTTTATGTGTCTACAATTTATTTAAAGATTTATGCATTAAGAAGTCCTTAGAAAAATGTGGGTTAATTTCACATAAATTATAGTAAATCATCATAAAAACCTGCAGTCAAATATTTATTTTCTGAAAACCAAATTACATGAAAGCCATAATCCCTCTCCTTTTTATGTTTAACCTCTTTGTTCTTCTGGAATTGGTAGGACAGAAGTGGGAAGAGATCAAAGCTAGCAAGATTCTTTTGTCAGAAAATGCATTGGCTGCAGCCAACCATGTTGATTGTAACATTGGGGTAATGACATCATCATGCAAATTTAGCCATTCAATAGTTGCATCTTAAAACAATTACTTAAACCATGAGATTAGCATTATATTATGATGAATGTCTTATTACTTGCCTCCCTGCTAAAACTAATGGATGGGTAGTAACAAACTCAAGCTCAACCCATCCAAGACCGAGTGGCTGTGGTTTCCGGCACCCCGGTTCAGCCAGATAAGTCCAACACTGGCCATTGGGGGCGAACAACTGGCCCCCGTGGAGAGGGCGCGCAACTTGGGCGTCCTCCTGGATTCGCGGCTGTCCATGGAGGACCATGTGACGGCCGTGGCCAGGGGGGCATTCTATCAGGTACGCCTGATACGCCAGTTGCGCCCCTTACTGGACCGGGGAGCCCTTCGCACAGTCACTCAAGCGCTTGTGACATCCCGGCTGGATTACTGTAACGCTCTCTACATGGGGCTCCCCTTGAGGTGCACTCGAAAGCTACAGTTAGTACAGAATGCGGCCGCGCGGGTGATTATGGGTGCCTCAAGGCAAACCCACGTAACACCTCTCCTGCGCGAGCTGCACTGGCTGCCTGTGGCCTTTCGAGTGCGCTTCAAGGTGCTGACGACCATCTTTAAATCGCTCCATGGCTCGGGGCCTAGCTATATACGAGACCGTCTCCTGCCCCATACATCCCTTCGTCCGATCCGCTCCCACAGAGAGGGTCTTCTCCGGGTGCTGTCAGCGGGGCAATGCCGGCTGGCGACACCCAGGGGAAGGGCCTTCTCTGTGGCGGGCCCGGCCCTCTGGAACGACCTACCCCCCGACCTTCGCACTATCTCGGACCTCCGCCTCTTCCGCCAACGTCTTAAGACGTATCTATTCCAACAAGCCGGCCTAGGATAGCCCCTACTTCTGACTTTTAAATTTAAAATTAATTTGGTATGGTTTTAAAATGGGTTTTTAGCACGGGTCTAATAATTTAATATATTTTAATCGATTTTGTATTTTGTGGTTTTAATAATGCCTGTGCGCCGCCCTGGGTCCTAACAAGGAGAAGGGCGGGGTATAAATTTAATAAAATAAATAAATAAATAAATAAATAAATAAATGGCTCAAATCTAAATCTGAAAATTTTGCCCAGTTTCCCAGTTCTTCAAGTCTGTCCACATGAAAGCATTTATTGCATTCTTGTAAATACAACTCATGCATTTTCTTAATTTTTTGCCATTTGGATTTTTATTAACCTTCTTCATTTATCCCTCTGTGAGAATTCAGTACAAGTGCCCTACAATCCGGTTGTATATCAGTAACACCTGTAGCAAACCGCAATGATATCAAAATAATCATGCACATTCTACTCTTCAATGCAAACCTATAAGTCCCATCATTTAAAAACAATTCTGCTTGAACAATTTTATTCTAATTTCCTTCTATGAGCATAATGTTGCTCTTCGGTGGCATGGAAACATTATTGTAGCCATATATTATTTTTCAGTGCCATATGAATCATGTTATTTGGAACCAGAAAGCAGCTGAAAGAAATTAACCTTGGAATCACATCTTTCACAACATAAATGATGAAACACAGTAATGTACCTATTGTAAGTTTTCTTTTTCCACGTCTACTTCTTTGATATATCACAATGGGAGACTAAAATAGAGCGGTCTAGATAAAACTTTCTCTGCATTCCTACTAATCACACATTAAATTTAACAGAATGTGAAGAAGTAGGGGAGGAAATCTCCAGGTAATCTTAACAACGAAGCAAACACTTATGAGCTTTTATAGCAATTTCTTTTTAATCCTTGCTTCTAGAAGGAAAAGATCTTATATTTCTTTTGTTTCATAAACTGGTGTGAGGTTTATCATTTTAAAATTTTGTTGTGAGACACTGTAAACCCATTTTTAATCAGCGGGAAGGCAGATGTTATCAAGTTAATTAAATAAATATTATTTGTTTTAGAGTTGCTCAGAGAAGAAGTCATACTAAAAGGTGAGGAAAACATAAGGTATTTACAGGTAAGATGAGCAAACAATCAACACACATAATAAAGGGAAGTGCCACTATTGCTGCTAAGAACAATTTCCTTGGAAACATGCCAAGGTGTTCAGAGCAGTCTAAATCTAGTCTGTTTTCATTTGTTATTCAATTTCTTCAAACATTTTACAATTATTAGTTTGAAATTCATTTGATAAAATCTATACTTGCTACCATTTGTAGTGTCCCTAATTTACTTTTTAAAAGGAACTGATTTCATATACACTTTAGGAGTCACAATGCTTCTTTCTCCAACATATACCATTTTTAACTGAAATGTTTGAGCTGAGAGTGATAGTCAGAAGCAGGCTTCATTCATTATATTAAAACTTGAGTCCCTTTTCTATGAAATCACACCTATTGTAGCTTTCCTTTCCATTCCCAATCATTATGAAATTACCTTTGCAATGGTGATGAACTGAAGTATTTCAGTAAAAAATGACTACTATTAAATATTGGGTACAGATCTGATAAAACGCTGAGGAACAGAGCAGATGGCACTGTTAGATCAAACAAATATTGGGTGTGTTCAGATAGTACTTCCAGTCCTATGATTCTATAATTGCAGCTACTTATTCAGGTGTTCAGCAGTGAGTATTCATATTTTTAACAGTGCTTTTATGAGGTTCATATGAGATTTGGGCTTAATATATAGAGACATCTGACAGGAATGGAGAAGTTTTGTGATGTATCACCAGGGGAGTTAAGTAGATCTCAGGGTGGTCATACAAGGTGAAGTCAGCATGAAGATTTTGTACAAACAAGAAAACAAATGCAGTGTCAGGTGAGTATAGCGTTTGGTGAAAGTTCAAATGCTGTATTTGGAATTGGAAAAAAATGTGATATTTTACCATGAGGTTTGATTAACTAATGTAACAATGCATCCCAAAACTTTTAAAGGTGTTATGCAGGTTTTGCAATTCATTGTTTGGAGGTACACTGTCCCAATAAACTTAGCAATGGCCTGCATGTATGCATAATAATAATATAACTTTATCATGGATAGTTTTCTCATAAAGTTTTCACTGAATAAATTAATGGGCATTACAAATCAGAGGAGTCCAGCAGGAAGTACTGAAAGAGTGACCACAGAAGGATGTGACCTGAATTGTAAAGGATTAAAAGTTTTCTCTTGATTAGCTGATGATTGCAGGGGTGTTTCCCAAGAGTTAATGATTGTCAGTGTGGGTGATTAAATGATTTTTGTCCTTATATGTAGGCATACAGTTTAAGGGGTGATTATGAACAAGTTTTCTAACATAAGAATTTGTATTTGGCTACAATGAAAGCTTGTATAAAAAAACTAGAATAAATAAGAACTTTTCTACAAGAAATACTCTAAGAAGCAAAAGTGAAGATGAACCAATAGAGATTTACAATGTTTATAGTATTTTATCCTCCTTCCTGGCACATATTTACTACAAGAACTAGCTCATAGAGATCCTTGAAAAAGACTCCAGTGATTACACTTCAGCTGATGGGAACATATAAGCATTTACATATTCAAAGAAAGATTGATCTACAATAGAAAGTAACAATAGAAACAACTCTCCATACAGAAACAAGAACAGTGGAGGAGACTAGCAAGCGGAAGCAAAAAATGAAGCAAAAGTGATAGAAGATATTTGCAAATATTCAGAAATAATGCGGTGCCCATTCAGATGAAACAAGCTTTTTGTTATGGGAAAGAGACAGCGATCACACAACTGCAGCATAAAAGAAGGCAAGAGTCTTAGTAGTAAGGTATGGGATTATTCAAATGCAAGGGAGGAACTGTGATCAGGAACTGTATCAGTACTATCCACATAGCTTCACTGTTTGGCCTCCTCCATTTTCTGGTCACCTGATCATTCCACATAATGCTTCAGGAGAAGTCCCACTGAACAAGAACTTTAAGCTACCTGTATTCAGAACTTGATTTTTTTTTAAAATGACCCAATAAAGAGATAGATGAATGTGAAAGAGACTTAAATGACTTTCTCTCTGCTCCCTGCCTCACAGTATTGCAAAAATTTATTGGGTGACCAATGTAGGCAGAAGGAATTGTTAGATTTTCATATCGTAATAAAGTGCCATTGTTACTATATTCCATTACTCTGTTTTGACATATCTCTAAGGCCTACAGACCACAGCTATTAGAATAACTGTTAAGTATACAAATTTGAAGTAATTCAAAAAGGCTACCAAATGTCTACATCCACATTTTAAAAATAACAACATGAACTTAAAAACGAATACATCTTCTATTGTCTGGGCATCTAATTCTTTTTTTTTTATATTGAAAAAGTTTTATTGGTTTTACATTTTTTCTATAGGGTAGGGTAAGGGATACAAAGAAATTTTGAGAGCATTCACGTCAGAGTCGTCGGCCCTTCCGAGACCTCAAAATACACAGTAATAAAATAACAAAAAAAAAAAACATTTTTCATAACACTACAAGGTAAAAGCAAGTACATATACCTAAATTCTCAATTCCATGCTGTCAGACATTTACAAAAAATCCAGATACAAATATTATGCAAAATTGTTCAGAAAAATCAAGGCAAAGTTATTTTTTCGATCTAAGTCTCTTGGCTATTGTATCTTCTTTTTCTCCTCCCTGGCCCCCAGCGGGCGGGGCCGCGGCCCCCTCCGTCCCCCCTGGATCTTCCCCCAGGGCAGAGGAATGTTTTTTAAGAAAGGCTTCCGCCTCAACAACTGTTTTAATCCTCACTCTTCCTCCTTCCCAGAACACCAGCATCCCTTCGGGTGTCACCCACTTGAACCAAATCCCATGATCAAATAAAATTTTAGACAAGAAGGAAAATTTCCTCCTTGCTTCTCGAATCTTTCTAGGGATCTGCTTCAAGATAGCAACCTCTTTTTGTTGGTAGATTAATGGACTACCTCTCTGCACTTTCAGGATTTCCTCTCTGGTTGACCTTCTAACAAATTTCACATGTATCTCTCATTTATCCTGGCATATGCTTCATTTATCCTGGCATATGCTGAGTTAATTCTGTAGGCTAGGTCAATGTCCCCCCTGATCTCATCTTTAGGTTTTTGTAAATAGTCTGCTAAAATTGTGCTCATAAGATCAGGGAGGCATTCACCAGATTCCTCAAGAACGTTCTGAAATCTCAAAAAATATGTCATTCTTTCCATATCTATCCTAGACACATGCCCATTTGTTTCCCCAACCTCTTTAATAACATTTTTAATCTCTCCCTTAACCCCCACCAACCCCCCTTCCAATTCTTCAGTCTTCTGTGTGTTTTCCAGCACTTGCTTCTGTGTGTCCAATAGCTCCTTCTTGAAATTGATGTTTTCTGCCCTCTGGGCCTGAATTTCTTTTACCAAAGTTTGTATAACAGTTTCAAGAGAAGCCATCCGTTGTTCTAAACTTGCCAGTGCTGTTTCTTGAGCCATGATTAACTGTTAAAGTCAATGCTACCAAAATGGCGTTTTCAGGGTGGGGTTGGTGAGACTAACCGGGAGCCAAAAGTTCTGATCAAGGTTGAAACGTTGTAAAATTCAGGAACCAAGAGAGAGACAATTTTCCAACTCAATAGTTATAATAACGAAGGTACTCCAGAAAGGAAATCACAAATCCAGCAAGAGAAAAATTCTTCATCAATATCCAGAGAGAGTCCCAATTGTAAAGAGACGCTGGGGATTTTCCATAGTTGAAATAATCAGGCAGGGACAAAGAAAAGCCACCTTCCACCGCCCATCTCAGAGCCCAGAGGAGAGAGTAGAAAAATAAATTTTTTTATCCAGCCAGACCTAGAAACAATGTTGCAAGTAGCCGCATACCACTTTCCCTTGTTAGAGACAGTCCGGATTTAAGATTTCCGCTTTCTCTTCCAGAGAAGCCATTTTAAAGTGCCGCTTAAGTCTGAGGGTTTTTTTTTTTAAAACAAACACCCCCCTCCCAGTCCGTTCAGCCTGGCTGGCAGCAAGGAAAAAAAGTCTTTTTTGAACTCACTCTCCCTCGCAGCTGAAGCCTCGGCAGACCTTCCGATCTCTCCGCTCAGCCCTCTACATTGAAGTGAATGGCGCCGACAGCCGTTGGCGAAGGGAGAACCCCCCGCAGCATGTTCCTCCTCACCTAGGTCGCGGAGGGGAGCGCTCTCCCCACCGCCGTGAGGAAGAACGTCTCCTCCGAGCCGACCCTACGGGAGACCTCTGGTAACCGGAGTGTCTCGCCCCCGTGGGGGGGCAGAAAAGGCAACAAAGCGGCGAGCGAGCGCTAGGCTCGCCCGTCGCCGCTGGAGCCGGAACCGGAAGCCTGGGCATCTAATTCTTAACTACAGCTAAAGAAAGACAATCACTAAAGGGCCACGTTAAAAAATTTCTGAAATCTATAGTAATCATTATATACTTATCTTTTGGTGAGAATTCATGGCAAACTAGATATCTGTGAAGGAGTGGAAATAGCATTGCTGTAAGATTGGTAACCAAACAGTGTTTTCTGGCCACTCACACCTTTCTGGATAAAAGAGAGATTGTGATATTTCTACTTGCATCCTGGACAGCAGCACCTTGTAAGTAAACTGCATGATTTTTAGTTTCTCATTAATGGAGCAGCTGGAGTCAAGGGATTTCCCACCAAGCCCACAGCTGCAATGTACCCTTACAGTCATAAAGTCCTATTGAACCTCGTTTATTAACTGCTTTTGGAAATTACTTCTTAACTGCTTTTCAGCTAGGAAGTATGTTTCAATTGCCCAGTCTGTTAACATGCATTTGGTGATTTCACTTTAACCCTTCATGAAAAAAAAGTTCTAAAGATAAGTTTAACAACATAAGAAGTACCCCTCCCATCTCTTTTTCTCTCTTGATGATGATGATTGATCATAGCACAGTCTGCCAGATATTCAGATTGGATTTGGCATTTTTGTCTACCTATCGAGTCCTTACCAAAGACCTGAGATAAGCAGATCTGGATGTTTGATGGTGTTAGAGATATCATTGCAGGATGGAAACTGTTCCCAGTAAAGCCACCTTTTGCTGATGGCAAATTTGTCAATGCAAATTGTGTTTGAGTGGTGCTCCAGTTGTTTTGGGATTGCACACAGGGCAACTATTACTATTACTATACTATCCTTGCTTGCCATTGCCACAGTTGTTCTATTTCTATTTGTAGGTCTTTGTATTTTGTTATCTTCTCTAATTCTTTCTCTTCTCTTCTACTTTCTGCAGACACTGTCATATCCACTGTCCAGACATTTTTGTCTTTCTTATATACAATTGTTAAATCTGGGGTATTATATGGCAGGTGCATGTCTCTTTGAATTCTAAAGTCCCAGAACAATTTAAGGTCTTTATATTCTATGACTTTCCCTATTATATGAATCAGTTCTTTCTTGCATGCAAATGATATTTCTTGCAGATCTTCCAATGCACCATTGTTGCTACTTTGTCATGCTACTGCTTCTAGTCAGTTTGGGAAATCTTGGAGAAGCTTACCAGGTGGTCCACTGTTTTTTCAGCTTCTTTGCACAGGTGGAACCTGCTGTCTGTTCCTGTCTTCTCAATTCTGGCTTTGCCCTTAATGCTTGATCTTGTACAGCCAGAATTATTCCTTTGGTCTCTTTCTTCAACTTTCCTGCTCTTAGCCATTGCCAGAACTTGTTATGATATGCTTTCCCTGCTATTTTTTTAATGTACAGGATTGTATCAACTACCATACCAGTTAGGTGGTATGATATCCAAATGTATTCAAAGTTGTTGGCAAGCAACAGCTTCCTTTTGGTAGATCTTTCATTATCAAGTAGGTTTTCCCAGATGTTAGCTAATTTCACTTCCTTGTAGTATGTTGTTGAACTGCTTGGCAATGAGTGAGTATAGACCAGTTAGATGTTTCAACCCAAAAACATGCAGTTCATCTTCACTTGATGCCAGTGGTGGGTTTCAAAAATTTTCACTACCGGTTTGGTGGGCATGGCATGTGACTGAGTGGGTGTAGCTAACTTGACATCACTCACACCCATGCCCATTGAGTCACATGACCCCCTCATCAAGTCATGCCCACAGGAAAAAGGTAGGATTCTTTTTAGGATTTCTCCCTATTTACCCCCACCCTCACTTCGCCAATTGTCACCGTTTCTGCTCCTAAACCCCAACCCTAGCCCCACTTCCTCCCCCATCACCAATTCTTTGGTTGCTTACCTTCAGTGGTGGCTGGTCCAGTCTGGAAGGCAAGCTGACCGAGTTTTTGGTGGCCCCCAGCCAGCTGCCACTGCTGGGAAGTGACTGGCTGGCAAAGAAGCCTCCCACCTACTGCCTCTTTGCAAAGCGGCTCTCAAAGAGGCTGGTGGCTGGCTGCAGACTTGCAAGGTAATGGGATGTGCATGCGCAAAGTAGATGGCGGCAACAGCTAGGACAAAATGGGAAGGACAAAATGTAAAAATTGTTTATGCTTATTGTGGTAAAAGAGAAGTTAATAATTTATATGTGTATTTTCTTTCTCTTTGGTGAATTCTTACTTTTCCTTTTCTATTTTTCCATTTCTATTTTTATTTGCACTTTATATCTTTATTTTCTTTTTTGCACTTTGTCTTTATTTGTATAAGTGTAATCTTTAATGTAATTATTATAAATAATATAATAAATTATTAAAACATTGCATGCTTGGTACTCTTCTTATAGGAGGCTGATTTCATTTATAAATGATTTAATGTCCTCACATTATTATTACTGCACATTCATTTAAAAGTTGCCAGAATATTTCATATTCGCATACAAAGAAAAGAGACTAGCAACACATAAAGAGAACTTGAAAAAGAAGAGTTTCCTTTGGGATCAGCAGATTAGCTAGATTCAAGGTTAATTTAACATTAACAGCAGTCTACTAACTTTATCTCTGGAAGGAAAAAGAATACTTGTCTTACAAATGTAACAGATGAAGCTGATATACTAATAAGCTGTTTAGCTGGGATATTGGGGTAGAATAAAGGAAGCATCATAATATTATAATACAATACAATACCAGAGTTGGAAGGTTCCTTGGAGGTCTTCTAGTTCAACCCCCTGCCTAGGCAGGAAATCCTATACCATTTCAGAGAAATGACTATCCAACGTCAACTTAAAGACTTGCAGTTTTGGGGCATTCACAACTTCTGGAGGCAAGTTTTTCCACTGATTAATTGTTCTAACTGTCAGGAAATTTCTCCTCAGTTCTAAGTTGCTTCTCTCCTTGATTAGTTTTCACCCATTGCTTCTTGTTCTATCCTCAGGTGCCTTGGAGAATAGTTTGACTCCCTCTTCTTTGTGGCATTAACACTTCACATGATCTTGATTCTATCCCTCTTTTTTTGTAGCCTAGAATTGTTTTGGCTTTTTTGGCAGCTGCTGCACACTGCTGGCTCATATTTAAATGGTTGTCCACTAGGACTCCAAGATCCCTCTCACAGTTACTACTATTGAGCAAGGTACCACCTATACTGTACCCGTGCATTTCATTTTTCTTGCCTAAATGTAGAACCTTACTATTTTCACCATTGAATTTCATTTTATTAAATAGTGCCCAATGTTCAGGTTTGTCAAGATCCTTCTGTATCTTAAGCCTATCTTCTGGAGTGTTGGCTATTCCTGCCAGCTTAGTATCATCTGCAAATTTGATGAGTTCCCCATTTATTCCCTCATCCAAATCATTGATGAAGATGTTGAAGAGTACTGGGCCTAAAACAGAGCCTTGGGTTACTCCACTGCATACTTCCTTCCATAGACAAAGTTTCATTGAGAACTACACATTGAGTGGAGTTGGTCAGCCAGTTAAGAATACATCTGGTGATGATGCTGTCTAACCCACATTCTTCTATTTTATCTAGTAGCAGGTTATGGTCTACCTTATCAAATGCCTCACTGAAGTCCAAGTGAACTACATCAACGGCATTCCTCTGGTCCTCTAATTTTGTTACTTTGTCAAAGAATGCAATAAGATTAGTCTGGCATGATCTGTTTTTGACAAACTCGTGTTGGCTTTTGGTTATTACTTTGTTTACTTCTAGGTGTTCACTAATTCGTTGCTTGATTATCTTTTCCAGAATCTTTCCTGGTATTGAGGTCAGGCTGATAGGTCTATAGTTTCCTGGATCTATTTTTGAATATTCCTGATTATCTTCATATTAATCATGGAAAGTTAGCTGAGAGCTGGTGACTTTCCTGGTTGCATGAAGATCAGGACACAACTGCTCTGCTGAATCAATAGAAAACCTCATCTAGTCCAGTAGCCTATGAAAAGGATACTCCTGAAAAGTAGGAGATAAGAGCAGTCTTTTCATAGCTTGGTACCCTAGCTACTGGTTTGAAGGTAAAAACCTTGCATAACCAGACCTCAACTTGTTTAGACTAACATGGATATAAGAAACCAACAGCAAAGCATGGTCACAATAGCACCTTCCCCATCACGAGTCTCTATCACAGTATCCAAATTTCAACATTGCATATTATTGTACATATATAAATGCTACTGAAAATAATAGTCACTGGTTTACCAATGATTCACTATTTCAGTAGAAACAACATAAGACATTATTGTTGGATATCATGAAATCTCTGTCAGAGTAACATATTGCTGCAATTATCATTTGATTAATTAATGTATATAAATAAAAATGTAACAAGAGTTTGTTCAAAACTGCTAATCTCCAAAAGTACTGCACCGATCGCTTCCAAATTTTCACACAACGTTCCTTTTAAGTACTGTGCCAATGATATATATAGATTGTGTAGATGTCACACCTGTGCCAGGTAAATGCAAGGAAATGTAAAAAATTGTAAAAAAAGGTAGGTGGATGGATACAGAGAGAGCAGTGGGCCACAGGTATTATGTCATCCTTTATGACATAAAATACTCTGTCTATAAGATAGGTAGGTAGGCAGCTATAGGGATAGAGAGAGGGAGGGGGACATGCAGTAGGTAGCTAGGTAGTTAGGTAGGTAAGTAGGTAGGTAGGTAGGCAGGCAGGCAGGCAGGCAGGCAGCTATAGGGATAGAGAGAGAGAGGGGGAAATGCAGTAGGTAGCTGGTAGATAGGTAGAGGGATAGAGATGGAGAGGGAGAAATACAGTAGGTAGGTAAGTAGGTAGGTAGGTAGGTAGGTAGGTAGGTAGGTAGGTAGGTAGGTAGAGGGATAGAGAAGGAGAGGGAGAAATAAAGTAGGTAGGTAGGTTGGGGGTTATATGGTGATTGTGTGTACGTGTTTGTGTGAGCAAGTGAAGATCTACACACAGATTAGTTGGCCATTTAACCAGACTGGGACACAGCAACACGTGGTCGGGAATGGCTAGTAGATAATACTGCCTTTTCCAAGTCAGATAGATCACCCAATTGTGAGAACCATTCCTTGACTTCTGGAATAAAATCATTATTTCCATTTTTTAATATAATTGTTTATCTCCCCCCCCCCCCAATTAAGACTAAAGTTGTCCAGATTGTAAATTAAGAATATGCTTTGTTTTACAGAATTCCATTTTTTTAAACTACACACTGTGAGAATAAATGCTTATTTTTTTTGTTCTTTACCTACCATAGTGCAGATACCCCAATAACTCTAGAGTTAACTGTTAGATTCTCGGCAGAGAAAAGAGAGTCCAGACCGGTATGACTTAGCAGCTCTTTATTGCAAGGAGAAAGACATAGCAAGTGACCAATTTTCAAAGGGTGGCGCCTTCTGCCTTGCAGCTCCTTTTATGGAGCTGCTGGAGGGCAGCCGGCCAATCAGTGCGACCACACCCTCCAGCCACAGCCAACCGCGGCTGGAGGGTAGCCGGCCAATCAGCGCGACCGACGCCCTCGGCCACAGCCAACCGCGTCCCGTCTACTCCCGTCCAATCAGGGCTTCCCGTGTCTCTTCAGGATGCAACATTAACAGCTAACAATGTCCTTCTATGCCTTTCCCCTCACACTTTGCATATTTTTGACATCTCTCACATGTCCCTTACTTACCTTTCTTTCTTTACAGAGCTTTAGAAAATAACAGAGTTGGAAGGAACCTTGGAGGTCTTCTAGTCCATGGCCCCTCCACAAGCATGAGACCCTATACCAGTGATGGCTGACCTTTTTGCCATTGAATGCAAAAGCAGGGGGGGAGCGCAGGGGGGAGGTTGTGCGTGGCTTTGCCCACATCCATAATTGTATGTGTGTGGACATACAACCCCTCCCCCTGCTTTTGGTGCGTGGTGGACCTGTTTTTTACCCTCCCCAGGCTCCAGAGGCTTTCTAGGAGCCTGCGGAGGGCAAAAATGGTCTCCCCTGCCTCCTCTGGAGGCCCTCCAGATGCTTCAGGAGGCTTCCCTGAAGCCTCTAGAGAGTGAAAAACGGTCCTATGAGCAACCTGGAAGTCCATTCACCAACTTCCGGTTTGCTCAATGGGCTGTTTTTCAAGGAATAGGCAGAATGCCTATTGTCAGGTTTAAGGCCCTTCATGGCTCCTTGGTATTTATATTTGTTGGTGTTTATTTCCTTCATTTTTAAAATGTTTGTAAGTATTTGGGGTTTTCCGGTGTGTTTCCTAAAACCTCCAGAGGGAGAAAAATGGTCCAATGCAAAAACCGGATGTCCGAACTTGCATGTTGGGTTGGGGGGGAGGGGGGGTTGGTGGAAAAATGGCAAAAAATGAAGGCCAAAGTCAGGGCAATGCCTCTCATGTCCTAACAAATGGCTCCACGTGCCATCTGTGGCATGCATGTCATAGGTTTGCCCTATAGTATACCATTCCAGATAAGTGACTGTTGAGTACAGCTCCTACAACATCTGAAAACAATCTGTTTCACTGGTTAATTGTTCTCAGTGTTAGGAAATTTCTCCTCACTTCTAAGTTGCTTCTCTCCTTGATTAGTTTCCGTTCATTGTTTTTTGTCTTGCCTTCTGGTGCTTTGGAGAAAAGGTTGATCCCCTCCTCTTCTTTCTAGCAGTCCCTTACATATTGCTATCACGTCACTTCTAGTCCTTCTTTTCATTAGACCAGGCAAACCCAATTCCTGCAAACCGGTCTTCATATGAAGAACCCCAATGCTGCAGTATTTCCTTGTGATGAAAGAAGTTGTTCTTTTTACCTGATACTCTTATCCCCAATTGTATCCAAATTATACTTTGATACGTTTCCCCCTGTGTTTTATACAGACTGATTACGTGTCATCAATTTGTTGTTGGCTCTTAATGATCACATAGATGATTTTTCTCTCTCTATTGCAATCTGTCCAAACCTGGTCTTTCAGAGCTCCCAACAATGCACTCATTGCCACTTTAACTGAGTCTATCCATCTTGCTGCCTGTTGTCTTTTTTATTTTTTCCTTCTATAGAGCCTTCTGTAGAGTGTAAGATTTTCACTATGGGGTGATTGATTTTAATTTATTAGCTGCCCAATTCCAATTTGTAATGTGTCCAAAGTAGGATAATTTGAGCTTTGTCACTGTATATACAGCACTATGGTCAAGTGAACGAAAATAAAAATGCTGATGGGAAAGAACAATTCCATTCTCTAGTAGTAATGTAGAACAGGGGTCCCCAACCTTTTTTACACCAGGGACCGGTTTCATTTTAAAGAAAATTCTGCGGACCGGCTGGCCTAGAGGAGGAGGGGGGGCAGGGGGAACAGGCGGCGCATGCGCATGCGGGGGGGGGGAGTCGGCTCACTTGGTCGTCTAGGGCAGTGGTAAGCAAACTTATTAGTCAATAGAGCCAAATATCAACAGTACCACAACTGAAATTTCTTTTGAGAGCCAAAAGGTGTGGCCTGTTTTGTGGGAGTGGCTCAGTTGTCATGTGACACCAGTGGGCGTGGCCAACTTGGAAAATGTGAAAATCACTTAACAGTCTTGCTTAGCAACCAAAATTTTGGGCTCAATTGTGGTCATAAGTTCTTTCTTTCTTTCTTTCTTTCTTTCTTTCTTTCTTTCTTTCTTTCTTTCTTTCTTTCTTTCTTCCATTTCTGGCTGGTCTTTGGTCTTCTGAAGATGGTAAAAATGGATTTATGGGCACTCGTTATATATAAAGGCAGCCCATGACTCTTTGGGATGCTGGTTTGAATCCAGGAAATGATTCAGACGATGTGATTCCTTTGAAATGACCACTGGGAGAAAAATAGATCTTTAACCTGGTTAACCAAACAGGTAGCTTGAGGTGGAATTTCAATTTCAATTTATTACATTTATAAAGGAAATAGGAAAATAGATTTCTTCCTTTCCTTTCTTTTCCTTCCTTCCATTGCCTCCCTTCTTTCCTTCCCTCCCTTCTACCCTCCATCCCTTTTTCTTTTTTTCCCCTTCCTTTCCTTCCTTCCTTCTTTCACCTCTCCCTTCCTCCTCCCTCCCCCTTCTTTCCTTCACTCTCTCCCACCCTCCATTTATCTTTCTTTTTCTTTCCTTCCTTTCCTTCCTTCCTTCTTTCACCTCTCCCTTCCTCCTCCCTCCCCCTTCTTTCCTTCACTCCCTCCCACCCTCCATTTATCTTTCTTTTCCTTTCCTTCCTTCCTTCTTTCACCTCTCCCTTCCTCCTCCCTCCCTCTTCTTTCCTTCACTCCCTCCCACCCTCCATTTATCTTTCTTTTTCTATTTTTCTTTCTTTCTCTTTCTCTGTTTTTTTGTCTCTCTCTCTCTCTGTCTCTCCTCCCTCCACCCATCTCTGTCACTGAATGTGTGTATGTGTGTCTGTTTCCCTCTCTCTCTAAGTCTGCCTCTCTGTGTGTCTGCCATTCTCTTCCCCCCCCCCACCCCCCTGGGGAAGCAGCAGAGGGGTCATGTCGGTTGCAGAGGTTATCCCGAAGCGGGCGGGTGAAGGACCCGAGCTGCTGCTATTCTTAAGTGCCGCCAAAGCCATCCGGGCGCTGCACGCCCAGCTCCCTTCCAGCTCCATGTGCGCCGCTGAAGCCGTCTGGGCGCTTAAGATAGCCGCAGCTTGGGTCCTTCGGCCGCCCGCTGCGGGATAACCTTCCCAGCCGACATGCCAGCCTCTCCAGAAAGCCCCGGAAAGTGCAGTGTGCCGCGGTGGCCATCCTCTGCCAGGGGGCTGCTCCCTCCTCCTTGCCGGCCCTGCGGCCCGGTTCCTATGAAGCTGCGGACCGGCACCGGTCCGCGGACCGGGGGTTGGGGACCCCTGATGTAGAAGATTAATTATTGGGATTAATGCTAATCCAAAGGAGTTTTATAGGGATGTCTATCTGGAGAAAGGATTTTAATTTTTTTTTAAATTGTGCTTTCAATAACCAACCCTTGTATGACCCTACTTAAGTGTAGCAATTCTAAAAGCAACAGGAAATAAAAATAATAATATTTGTTGCAGCCTTTCCTTTTGCCTTGACCTTAGATACAGTAGCTGAGAAGTTTTTGAAAACTCCTCCATTTTCCCTTCCATTTTCTAGGTTCTTGATACCAACGAATTGGCCCCAACTTGTAACATTCTTGTAATATTGTTTTCTGAATATACACACAGACACACATTAAATTGCATGGGCTAGTCTCCAAAGTGCTTTTCCCTTTTCTAACTGAATCAGATGTGTTATTTTTATTCATAGATTATTAATGGAGTTTTTAAAATTTTGTATTGCTTCATCTAAATATTCTTTCAACTATATTCACAATAATTTGGATTTATTATCTGATTGCCTTTCCACTATTAGTCTCATACATTAGTTAATCAATGGCATTGATTCACTCTTAATTGTACTTCCATTTATAGACTTACAGAGCACATAGGTCTGTTTAACGCTTTACATCATGTCAAAGTCTTTACAAAATTGGTACTGTAGTAGGTCCCAAATTGTAATATCCTTTTCTGAATATATACACATATACATATTGATCAGGTAGCAACATATAGCTGACCTTGACTGGTCTCAAAAATGTATGCAAAGTCAGGCCTGGATAGGGCTTAAATGGGAGATTACCTTGAAATATTAGGAGTACAGACACTCAAGTAACAACATATTAAAAAAAAGCAGTGACAAATCTTTTCCATTTTTTTTCACCCTAAATTGCATGTGTGGGGTCATGAATTTATCAGTAGTTTGACCTTGTCTCCAAGGTTTCTGTCTCACTACGTTTATAGCTGTAGAAATATGCAATTGATAAACTTGTATCCCCTTCCTCTTTTACTCCTCCTCCTCTTCTTCCTCTTCCACTTCCTGCTTCTCATCATCTTCATCATCAATGTCATCAACATCCATCATCAATCAAAAATAAAAGCTTCTTCATTGAAGATTATGGAACATAATCCACCACACTAGCTCAATGGATATTGGTAGATAGATATTTTTCAACTTCCAAGTGTAATGCTTGAAAACATAAATTGATTTCTGTACCTCAAAATCTTGAACTACCTGCATCTATATTTTCCTAGCTATCAATTAATTCCCTCACCACACTGAGTGTCCCTTACATGTAAATATTCGGGTATCAATATCTATCTATATTTGCTATCTAAATAACTAACTAACCATCATGGGTGAATACTATAATTAGTGGCCCTTATTCAGATTTAAATATATTCCGTTAAATCCAGTTAAAAAAAAAAAGGTCTATCCAAAGATGAAAGGGTTGTTGTTTTCAGTGGGTGTTCATTGTGACCATTATGACTAGTGACTTCTTCAGGACCTTTATACTTGGCAGAAGCTAAAGCATTATGTACACATAGAAAAGCTTTTGCTTAGAAACACCAGTCTTTTGTAAAGGATTATAATGGATAGTATTCTTCTATATTGTCCTGGCTATGTAATTCAGGACTGATTTAGAGAATTCCTGCAATCTTTTTATTCTTTCAAACCTAACAAAAAGTGGCAAAGAAGTTATAAAAAAGAATTTAGGACTCTGTTCATCAGCAGGACAACTCTACTCAGAACAGAACAGAATGGGACTAAATTTGGTATGGTGTGAGAAATCACCCCCCAAAAAAGAAATGAGTTTAAAAGTGGGCTGCATCTGGCTGAGAGTTGCAGAAAAAAACCAATCTAGATGGGAGAAATAGTTCAGCAGTGGTCAAGAATAAAACCGGTGAACTGATGCCCTCCATGCCTTGAGATCACATGTCTCCAGAGGAACATATTTTATTCATTAGGGTTGCATTTTGTCTTTATTTAGTACAGCTCAAGGTGGCATATCTAATACTTTGTCTTTACAGTTACCCCAAGACAGCAAGTAATGCACATATATGTATAGAAGATTGTGTGTTATTAGTTTGATTCATTGGGTTAGGGCTGTGATGGCTAATCTTTTTTGGCTCACGTGCCAAAAGCGGGGGGAGCGCAGGGGAGTCATGCGTGGAGGTGCCATACCCATAATGCTATGTGCATGACCCCCTGCTTTTGGTATGCTTTTTTCGCCCTCCCCAGGCTCCAGAGGCTTTTTAGGAGCCTGGGGAGGGTGAAAACAGCCTCCCCATCCCACCTCCAGAGGCTTCAGGAGCTTCCCTGAAGCTTCCACAGGGTGAAAAATGGCCTCAAAAGAAGGCCTAAATCAGCTGGCCAGCGCACACAGGCACGCTGGAGCTGACAAGGCAATGCCTCGCGTGCCCTAAGAAATAGCTCTGCGTGCCACCTGTGGCACCCGTGCCATAGGTTCGCCATTACTGGGTTAGGGGTCTTTTCTTTCTTTCACTTTGAGTTAATGATATGTATTTATGTTGGGGGGGGGTGCACTAAGGGAGACTCAGCAAATCTCTTTGTACACATGTTGTGCATTGACAATAAAGGTTGAATTGAATCGAACCCTTTGAAATGGATTGGGTTGAGAGAGTATGATTGGCCAGAAGAATGAAGGTTGAAAATGAGCTAGATCTCTCCAAGCATAGGTCAGAGACAACAACTTGGAAGGTTGCTGATTTCTCGTAGTCACATCTTAGTATAGAGTTGGAAAAAATTGTAAACCACCCAGAGTTTCTAGGAGTTGGGTAGCACATAAAATTTATAAATTATTATTATGGTTTGTTGCATAGTTTGCCAGATGTTTTAATTGAATTTGGCACTTTTATCCACCTATTGAGTCCTTCCCAAGTATTCGGATTGAGAAGATGATTGATGATCATGATGATCATGATGATGATTCTAGAAACCATCCACTGGAGACTTTCCTCTTATTATTATTTCAAACTGATTGAAATTTTGGGGAAAATATAGATGCTCAGCATTCAGTCCATCAATAGAAAAATCCTCTGAAACAGAACTGGATTGAATTTGGCATGGTGGGGCAAACTGGTCAAAGAACGAATAATTTTTAAAATGGATTGAATCCAACCATGAGCAAGAGAGAGAGAGGGAGGGAAGTAGGGAGGAAGGGAGAGGGAGAGGGAGAGAAATAACTAGAAGCAAAAATGCACCAGATATCCTTCCAACAATGGCAGGTAGACACAGCTTGAAATGTTGCCTACAGCATCAACTTACCAAAGCTTTCTTCTTCTTTCTAGTCACATGGCCAAAAGTGAACTATTACTAAAGAAATGGAGGGAATTTCTCTGAGTATGCTATCCCTAACTTGTTTATTTAGAAAGTGAAGATACTTGCTCTCTGCTTAGAAGAGACACCATAGGCTTTCTAACCAGCAAGGTTTATTTGAATATGTCCAACTATTTAATAACAAATTAATCAGCTAAAATATTTATTTTCCCTTACCCCACCTAAACATGCATATTTATCTGGAAGAATTCTGAAAATGTCAGGGAATTGGAGTTGTAAATTTAGTTCCAATATTATCTTGCCTGGCTGAGCAAGAACAAGTATCTGCTTTTGATAATTGTGACAGCAACAGATCTAGAATATTAAGAAGTGTTGGCATCTACAGTGCATTCAAATAGTTGCCATCCCTGGATAAACCATATTCACATTGGTCAGTTAGTTACTAAATGCTCCTGATGTTTTGGATTTTCTTTTCCCTGCAAAGCTTTGGGAGAAAAAAGATGAAAGGAATTAAGCAGGATGTGAATTAAAGTGGGGTATATTTTCAAGTAATGTCAATCTTCAGAGAAAGGCTGAGTTGTCAATGGCTTACACTAAATATAAAATAGGAAATTAATCTTGGATACAAGAAAATAAAGCCTTGTTTTATTGTTGCAAAGCGTCTTAGTTTTTTAAGTGAACAGAAAGACAAATCCTTCTTGTGTTTCTTGAGCACCGCAGAAACTGGTCTATTACTACAATAATAGCTTTTTTGCTTTTTTTACAAATTTGAAAGATAACTATGTCATTGCCACTATATGCTTCCTAAAATTAAAGTTGAAAGAAGAATCTGTTGACATGTTTCAGCTTGTCATTAAAGGGACTGTGTAATACCTTTAATAAAAAGTTGGAGGACCATAAATGAGAAATAGATGTGCATGTACAACCCTGCATGACAACTAGGAGTAGTATTGGATGCAATTGCACCAAGCATTGTGTAGAAGTGGCCCATTTTATCAATTCACTTTACAAAACACTCTTTGTTTTGCATAGTCCTCTTCATTGTATAATAATGAAATCCATAGAAAACTCTAATAATAAGAATGGTGATACCTCAATTGAATAAATAGATAATAATCAATATAATTAATAAATCTGATTAAAAAATGTAAAAATTGCACTGGAATGGCCAAAAGTCCATCTAGTTCACCTTACTGATCTCATAACAGCTTACAATATCCTGGATATAATTGCCTTTTTAAATGTTGGCCAACACCAGTACCTATAATAACAATAAAAGGAGATTTTACTCCACAAGGCATTGCTGACTATAGGGATAATGCTCATCTCCATTTCAAGGCTGTTGAGCCAGCACTGTCCGAAGACATCTGGTCAGCATGGTATCTCGGAATGTTGTTACTTTCCCACCAAATGATACTGATTTATCTACTTGTATTTGTATGCTTTCCAACTGCTAGGTTGGCAGGAGTTGGGGCGAGGATGGGAGCTCACCTGTTACATGGACCTCAGGTCTCGAATCTGGGTCTTAACTGCTGAGCCACTATGCCACCCATCTTATAATAGTAAATGCCACAAACTAATTATTTGTTCTATGAAGTATTTCCTTCCCTCCCCCCTTCTGAATTCCCCATTGTTGACCTTTATCATTGGAGGGCTAGGTTCTTATATTTTGATAGAATGGAGAGGGGGGAAGATAACATTTCTTTTTCTTTTTTCATACCATACAGGCTGTAAATGTTGGCCATGAGTTTTCTGTGATAAACCATATTATTATGATTTATTTTATTTTATTTTATTTCTAGACCGCCCCCTCTCCCCGAAGGGACTCGGGGCGGTGTACAGGAAAAAATTAAAAAAACATCTAAAAACATAACAATACATACATAGTTAAAATTGAATTAAATAACCCTGTACAAAATTTAAAAATATTAAAAACTATATCCCATTTAAGACCAAATAAAACAATTAAAATTACAGACTGGGGCGAGAGGCATAAATTAGGCCAAGCCGGCCTGATGGAACAGATAGGTTTTGACTTTTTGGCGGAAGGAACAGAGGTCCGTGGTAGTTCTAATATCGGGGGGTAGGTTGTTCCAAAGGGTCGGGCCCATCACAGAGAAGGCCCTTCCCCTGGGCGTCGCCCGCTGGCATTGCCTAATGGACGGCACCCGGAGCAGCCCCTCTCTGTGGGAGCGAATCGGCCGAAGGGATGTATGGGGCAGGATACGATCCCGCAGATATCTGCAAACCACTTGGGCAAACTAGTTGTACCACTACTTTCATAAATCTAGAGAAAGAATTCTGACATTTATGCATTGGTCACTTCTTTCTCAGCATTTTCTTTCACAGAGAAAGGTCCATATGTCTGCTTCATTTATGATATAATCTTATTAATTCACTCCTTGTTCTGCTGCAACCTCCAAGAAAAAAAAATCACCTTGATTGCACTTCTAAAATTTCTTATGGATGTTTTCTAATAAATGGGTGTCTAGCTTTAACCCCTTTAGAATAAGTTACTTTACAACCCTAACATTACTTTTAAAATTGGGCAGTTCAATCATCCCTTTATCAGTTTGTATTAAATTCCATTTTTCTCATTCTTTCATCAACTTCCAAAAATTTCAGTTTTCTACCAAGCCAGGAGATGGCTTGGGAGAAGTGCTTCAGTTTTCCAAATGTCACATCAGCTGACTTACAATAGATGAGTTCACATATTCTAAAGGTAGCTCTTGTTTTAATAAAATAGCTGGTCCTTTCAGTAAGTTGATTTCCTAGGGATCTCCCTTCAGCTTCTATCCAATACATTTTAAACAAGCCTGCTATCAGCTTATCTAGAAAAAAGAGGCTCTAAGGGACAATTTCCCACCTCCTTCCAAATATCCAGTATTTATACCTACGCATACATATACGTACACATATATGTATACGTACACATATACATATACGTATACACACACACACACACACACACAATGTAGTTATGAACAGCTAAACACAGCTTTATTGTTCCTACTATAAGAAACCAATGAATGAATATATCCATATAGTACAGTGATGGCTAACCTTTTTTGGCTCACGTGCCAAAAGCGGGGGGAGCGCAGGGGGGTCGTGCATAGGCGTGCCACACCTATAATGCTATGTGCGTGACCCTTTGCTTTTGGCACACTTTTTTTGCCCTCCCCAGGCTCCAGAGGCTTTCTAGGAGCCTGGGGAGGGTGAAAACAGCCTCCCCTCCCACCTCCATAGGCTTCAGGAGCTTCCCTGAAGCCTCCAGAGGGCGAAAAACGGCCTCAAAAGAAGGCCCCAATCAGCTGGCCAGTGTACACAAGTGCGCTGGAGCTGACAGGGCAACGCCTTGTGTGCCCTAAGAAATGGTTCTGTGTGCCACCTGTGGCACCCGTGCCATAGGTTCGCCATCACCGATATAATACATGCATGCATGGAAAATGTTACACATGCACCAAATCAACTGTGAACAAGAATCTCCAGGGGAAGGAGTCCTTCTGAACACCTTGAGAGGCTACTTCAGAAATGAGTTTCTTTGCAATAGACCTAAGCTATCACCTTAAAGATGAAGCATCTTTTAAAGGTCCAGAATATATTGAAACAATATAATATTTCCTACTCCTTTGCCAAAATGCCCACTATCTCTCCATAGGATTGTAACTGTTTTCCCTCTAACTCTCTGGTATCGCAATCCTTCCTTCATAGATTACTGTAGATATCTTCCATCCTGGCCCACCTGAATCCAGACTGTTTTCTCTTGTCTTGGCTCTGTAAGCCACATTCTTCTTCCAACTGAAAACTACTGGGTGCTTGGTCATGATGAAACTGCCAAGTTTGATCAAGCTGCCAGTAAATTTGAATCTTTGCATCTCCCAAGCTGTTGATTCCCCTTGTAACTGAGGAACTGGGCACCCTCCGGAACTGCAAGGAGAAAAGCATGGCCTTGATTCCTTTTACTTTTTTTATATAAAGGTTTTTTCTTTCTGTTTTAAAGATTTGCCCTTTATTCCCTGCGTCTCTGTAGACTCCCTCCTGCTGAGCTAACCATTCCCATTGCTTTATATTTTTCCTAGCCATTGACTTTTGGTTGAACTTATGCTGCTTCTCTCTCTTATTTTCCTCCCCCGTGCAAGTGTCTGCTGTCTCCCTATGTCTGGGGCCTTTTTCCTTCCACAAACTCCAGATATTTTTATACATTTTCTGAGTTCTACTTCTTTTCTCTTTGTTCTTTGGGAGAGTTCCCCCTCTAGCCTCCAATTCTGATTTCCTTGCAAGTTCCATGCTACCTTCCAAGAAGTCTCCTATCTCTCCCCTTGACTTCTACCCATTTACTATTGTATCTATAGAATTCTGGGAGTTGAAGTCCACAAGCCTTAAAGTTGCCAAGTTCGGAGACCCCTGGTTTGTTCCTATGACTCTATGATTCCATAGGAATCTAGTATAGATGAGGCTATACAGCTGTTTTGGACCCCTGAATTAGATTTGGTTGTACCTTAAAAAAATCTAGTCAGTTTTCTATGTTCCTTGAGCATATTTAGTCCTCTCTCACTGCTTTAGCTTTTCATCCAGGTTTTGCTTTTGTTACATATTTTTGCTACTTAAAAAAGGAATGAAAATAAATGATGGTTTTCCTCCCCTCAAAAATCTGCTAAATAAAACTTCATCTTGTGCATAAATGATGCCCATTTGGGTACAAGAGTATAGAATTTCCAATAGTTTGCTATTAAAATATAGACTATTTATCTAATAGTTGCTGGCCATTATGTTAAAATATTTCAGTTCATGTAATTTATGTACTCTGCAGATATTATTATGGTGTTCCTTTCCTTGATATTATATACTTCTAGAAATGTGAACAAGTATAAATTACTATTGATTAAGTTCCATAATTTTAACTTCACCCTGTTCCTAAATCTATGAAATGCAATAACATTCATTTTGTTGATTTTATATAGCATTATGGTAATAATTTAAAAACTACACAAACTCAAAACATTGTGGGAGTCCTTTACAGTTGGGTTTGCAGCCTAACAACATAATTTGCACATTTTTTTTTCCCAATGGGAAGAAAGAGAGTTAATTAAATAAAATAGTACATAAAGCTTGAACTTGTTTTTCCAGCAGGGTTTTGGTTTGAAATTGATCTGATCAGATAAGTTTTATAGACAGATAACATCAAGTCAAATGGCAAAAGGACAGACAATGCATACTAATTAGTTTCAGAGCTTTAAGCAGTCAGATAACTGCTCACCTCTGGGAGAGAACTACTCAATATTGTTCACGCTATTCAACACTTTTATGTCCCATTGAAAGTAGGAAACATTTAAATCAATCCTCAGGATCTGACTTATATCTCTTACCATATGCTTAGCCATTTGCAACCACATCTGAATGTTCTAATTTTATTTCCCTTACCCATAAACAGGAAATGCATCAGGAAGTTTCTCTATAATTTTAACAAAAGAGGAATATCTGGCTACTGCTCAGACACTGTGATAAGTACAAATAGTTACTATCCTGCATTTTCTCGCTTTAAGCAAAGCCATTTGGGAATAGCTATCTATGCTTTTTAAATACTTTCTTGCTAATTAAGTTCATAACACTGTTTCTTTTTGTTTTTTTTCTTAAATAACAGCCTAGCACTCTTACTGTTCTAAACATTAGAATTTACCTAATGGTTATTCATAACTTTATACCTAGAAGAACTGACCAAAGTTATTAATAGTATTATTTCAGTTAGTACACTAATTAGATATCCATGAATAATAGAATTTTGATATGCTGAAACGCTATGCCTTACAGAAATAAACTACATTAATATTCCAGTTATTTTAAATTTATGTGTCAACCTAATTGGTATTTCTTCCACTGACTCCCCAAAGCCAAATCTTTTGGTTGCCAATGAAATGAGGAGGGATCAGATTTGGGAGCAGTCCCAACTCTTGTCTGTATGATTTGTCTTCTCCTCTTTGGGTTACTCTTTGGAGCAAATTTTGTTATAGGACTGGGCTTCACCTGTCTCTTACTCTGCTGTAGATAGAAGACTGTACCTGATCAACAGGAAGGAACTGAGTCTGCCATATAAGTAATAAAAAACTGTGTTATTCCTTAGGTCAGAAGGCTAATTCTATTTCATGCTCATTTTGAATAGCATCCGTACTTTTTTTTTGTTTGTTTTTTTTGTTAAATTTATACCCCGCCCTTCTCCTTGTTAGGACCCAGGGCGGCACACAGGCATTATTAAAACCACAAAATACAATAAATATCAATTTAAAATATATTAAATTAGTTAACCCGTGCTAAAACCCATGTTAAAAACCTTCCCAAATTATACTTTCTTTTTTTAAAAAGTCAGAAACGGGGGGCTATCCTAGTACTGTGCATATATTCACCATACTGATCTTCAACTAACTTTTTGAGTTCTGTATAGAGTATCATCAGCATTGTATGAATATACACCTCCATCATTTGTTTATAAATTTAGAAATTATAATATGTAATGGGATGTAAAAATCAAAATCTGTTGCAGTAGAACAGTCATATTTATCAATAATATATGAATAACAATAATACATTTCATATTATTTTGTAAGAAATTTATTTCATCAATTAGGCCACTATAATTAAACTATTATTTTCTAACTTCATTGTCCTGCAAATTATTCTGGCATATGGTTCTTGATATTGTCAAGATGATTAGACTATTAGTTACTTCTTAAAGAATGTCTCCTAGAGAACAATATAAACATTATGTTCATAAGGTGCTGATTATTGAATCTGTAATGTTCTATGTTTTGTGTTTAATTTTCCCCCCAAGACAACTCCAATATGAGAGATCAAGCAAAAAGTACAATTTGAAATACAGTTTTATCTTTCTTGTGGTCTGATTTCCATGGAACTCCATAGATTATATTACTAGAATATGTGCCTGGTTTTTCAGTCTGCAGGGGTTTTAATAGAACTTTTACTGTAATGTATTCAGTAGGAGTAGGCAGAAGGAGGAAGTAAATGTGTAGTTGATTCCTGTCACCAAACATTGGACTAGATCCAGTTAAAACATTTTGTGGCTAGAATGTCTCCCCCCCTTCCCCCTTCCATCCCCCACCCCCCAATTCACAGGAGGGACTAGAAGACAGCAGAGACTCCAAATAGAAGATGAGGCAATGTAAATAAATATTAGAAATCCTCCAGTCAGTTGCAAGGCTTCTCATGTTGCTCCAGTGAATTCATCAGCATTTTACAGTGGCTTTTTGAAAGGCTTGTACAAGGAGAAGGTGGAGGGAATCACATATTGCCTCTCTTTTTCCCTTCAATATAAATATAACTCTGCCACTCAAAGAACTCCTGTATGTTTAGAAGTCTGTAGAGATTCTCAGTCATCGAGGTCATGGTTGTCCCAAAGGTGCTTTTTCAGGAGGCAACTGGACTTTCTTGGGTTTTTCTTTCCTTTGAAGACGTTTTGCTTCTCATCCAAGAAGCTCTGACAGGATAATGGGGAATGGAAGGATTTGTATTCCTTGCAGGCAGCTGATCATTTGCATCCTTTTAGGGGGTTGTTGAAGCACTTTGAAGTTTATCTGTGTCCTCAGGATCACCTGATTAGTGCTCCTGGTTCCTGTAGTTTGCAATTTCCCCCCTCTTTTTCCTACTCCCATACCATTCAAAGGGTGTCCATCCCAAATTATACAGCTAAAAGTCTGTAGAGATTGTTTGAAGACATTTTAAAGAAAAAAACAAGAAAGTTCAGTTGCCTCCTGAAAAAGCACATTTGTGGAAACCATGATCTGGGTGAGTGAGAATGTCTACAGACTTTTGGCTGTACAATTTGGGATGAGCACCCTTTGAATGGTGTAGGAGTATGAATGGATTTACAAAGGAAAAAAATGCAGACTACAGGTGACCTTGAGGACACAGATAAACGTCCAAGTGCTTCAATGATCCTCTGAAAGGATGCAAATGACCATCTGTCTGCAAGGAATATAAATTCTTCCATTCCTCACTATTCTGTCAGAGCTGAAGAAGCTTCTTGGATGAGAATCATAATGTCTTCGAAGAAAACAAAACCCAAGAAAGTTCAGCTGCCTCCTGAAAAAGCACCTTTGGGACATCCTGCATGTTTACTTTCTTCACCAAAGGATCACTTTGGTATGGATGTTAATCTGCTTTACAAAGGGAATACCATATTCTTAGGAGATTGTCAGATGACTGCCTGGATAAGTTCCTACAGTTTTCTTGGCAAGATTTTCTTGGAATGGTTTTCTGTTGCCTCCTTCCTAGGATTGACAGACAATGCCTGGCTCAAGGTGATTCAGCTGGGTTTGTGACTAAAGAGGGATTACATCTCACAGTTTGCCAGTTTGTAGCTTGATGCCTTCATCACTAAACCAAACTGGCTCTTATAAACATTATATTGAACAGCATCCAGAAATGAACTCATGTATTGCAATAGCATTAAGACAACCTTTGAAGCATTTGCATGGTGAGCAGAAGGTAGAAAGAGTTTCACAGGTGCAAGATGTGAGAGAGATAATCCTAACAAAATTTATACACAGAGAGAATAACAGTTAAAATGGACCTTGGAAAGCTTCTAGTCCAACTGCTTGTTCAAGCAGGAAACTCTACGCAATTTCAGACAAATGGTTGCCCAAAATCTTGTTCAAAACACCCCTAATATAGACTGCTATTAATTTTTTTAAACAACAACGACAACAATGGAACTAAATGAAATGCTCACATTCTTTCCAAAGAAAGTCATGCATAGAGTGAGTATATTAGTTAGAGAGGAATAGTAGAGACTAGGCTGAGGGTATCTAACGTGGGATTCATGTGTATAATTATAAACAATTCTCTCATAACAATCTTTCCAAACTTGAAGGAATGTTTCATTTTCTATTATTATTTAGCAATGCAAAGAACAATTAATGGTGACCAAGTTAGAGAAGTTTGATAGTCAGTGTTAAGAATAGTCAGAACTACATGAACTCAGATTTACTGTCCTAGAGTTATCAGAGAAAACTTTAACTCACAATATGTACCCTCATGATGCTTCCTGAGGCCCTGGACCTTTCCAAATTAATGTTTTGCTTTTTGCTGCCAAGCCAATACCTGAACAATACAGAGAATATTAGGTCCTTTTCTGCCTATGATTAAAATCCTGCCTATCCTATATAAAGGTAAACACTGAGTCTTCTCTAAATACAGGTAGTATTTGGATCATGACAGCAAGTGGAATCAGAATTTCCATCAATAAAAAATGCACATATAAAGTACAACTTCACACAACCACATAATTGAATGATCACAATTCTAATTACATCATCTCAGGGCTGTATGGGCCATTAACCAAGGACTTCATGTGACCACAACATGGGAAATCTCAGGAAAGCAGGCCAATCAGTAAGAGCTACAAATGGGTGGACAGATGCCAAAGGTGGTTGCTATGATGTACTGTATGGGCAGGTGCTTTCAAGCACAGGTAGGCAGATGGGTGCTGCAGGCAAGCATTACAAATGTAGCAGTTGGGTGCTCTGGGCAGGCACTATGGAACATGGGCAGGTGGGCAAAAGTGTGGTGGTTGTGGCATGGAAGAGTAGGCTGCTTGGCAAATTTTCAGGCACTTATGGTATGATACCTTCTTTCCTTCCAATTTGAGCCTTTCACCCATTCAACATGGCAAAGTTGCCAATAAAACTCCAACCTTGACACAAGAAAGATGGGAGAAGATGCATGTTTTTGGAGTTCTACAGCCACAAGTAAACTGAGTACAACAGCCAAACTAAAAAAGGTGGGGTTTTTTTTCCTTCAGAAGGAGAGAACACTCCAAAAAGAGTGCAGAAGCCCAGGAATACAAAGCAATGTGAAAAAGGTACAAGAACTCTCTATGCTGGTCATTAACAGAAAAAGAAGAAATCTCAAAGTCAGGGGATTAAGGCAGAACAGAGGTAAGAAAAATATGTTGAGGCATACTAGCAAGAGTATGTAGAAATAGCATATGGGTAATTGTAATTGTTGGGACATGGTGGCTCAGTGCTAAGACGCTGAACTTGTTGATCAGAAAGCTCAGCAGCTCGGCAGTTCAAATCCCTAATGCTGCATAACAGAGTGAGCTCCCGTTACTTGTCCCAGCTTCTGCCAACCTAGCAGTTTGAAAGCACATAAAAATACAAGTAGAAAAATAGGGACAACCTTTGGTGGGAAGGTAACAGTGTTCTGTGCATCTTCAGCATTTAATCTTGCCAGCCACATGACCACAGAGCCATCTTCGGACAGCGCTGGCTCTTCGGCTTTGAAATGGAGATGAGAACCGCATCCTAGAGTCAGGAACAACTAGCACATATGTGAAAAGGGAACCTTTACCTTTATCTAATTGTAAAGCTCCAAAAACCAAAAATAATCTCTTTTATTGTTCCTCACCTATAGATAGAAATCAAACTATTTGTATAATAGTTTGGACTATTATACAAATATGGATTTGCCCCGCGACTCGACTGAGGACCTAGTGGCCGCATGGTTAAGTGCGGCCATGGGGGCCCTGGACCGAGTCGCGCCCTTGCGGCCTCTCTTGCGGCGACGAACCGCCCAGGCTCCTTGGTTCACCGAGGAGCTTAGGGAGATGAAACGCCACAAGAGACGCCTAGAGAGCAGATGGAGATCTTCTCGCTCCGAAGCCGACCGAACACTAGTTAGAACCTATATTAGGACTTACTTAGTGGCGATAAGGGTGGCCAAACGCGAGTATTGTGCCACCCTTATTGCATCCGCAGATAACCGCCCTGCTGCCCTGTTTGGGGTGACCCGCTCCCTCCTTCAACAGAGGCCGCGGGAAGCCCCTCTACAGGGTCGAGCAGGGGAATTTGGGATTTATCTGCAGGAGAAAATCACTCGGATTCGGAATGAGCTATCCTCCATCGACAGTGGTCCAGTCAGACGGTCCGAGGCTGTTCTTGAGACACCATCTTGGGAGGAGTTTGACTTTGTTACTACCGAGGATATGGACAAGGTGTCAAAGAGACTTAGGGCCACCACATGTTTATTGGACCCGTGTCCCTCCTGGCTTGTACTGGCATCCTGGGAGACGACACGAGGCTGGCTCCAGGGCATTGTCAACGCATCTTTGAGTGAGGGGTCCTTGCCTGCCGTCTTGAAAGAGGCGGTAGTAAGGCCCCTCCTCAAGAAGCCGTCCCTGGATCCAGCATTATTAGAGAACTATCGTCACTTTTTAGTAAAGGTTGTAGAGAGTGTGGTGGCTCAACAGTTTCCGCGACACTTGGAGGAAGTTGATTATCTAGACCCGCGCCAGTCCGGCTTCCGACCTGGCCACAGCACCGAGACAGCATTGGTCGCGTTGGTTGATGATCTCTGGAGGGCGCGGGATAGAGGATATTCCTCTATCCTAGTCCTATTAGACCTCTCAGCGGCTTTTGATACCATCGACCATGGTATCCTATTGCGCCGACTGGGGGGGTTGGGGCTGGGAGGCACCGTTCTGCGGTGGTTCTCATCCTACCTCTCTGGTTGGTCGCAATATGTGTTGGCAGGGGGGCAGAGGTCGGCCTCAAGACCCCTCGTATGTGGGGTTCCTCAGGGGTCGGTCCTCTTGCCCCTACTATTCAACACATATATGAAGCCGTTGGGCGAGATCATCCGTGGTTTTGGGGTGGGATATCATCTGTACGCTGATGATACTCAGCTGTACATATCCACCCCAGACCACCCCAACGATGCCGCCGAGGTGATATCCCGGTGTTTGGAGGCCATATGGATCTGGATGGGTAGTAACAAACTCAGGCTCAACCCGTCCAAGACTGAGTGGCTGTGGCTTCCGGCACCCCGGTTCAGCCAGATTACTCCAACTCTGGCCATTGGGGGCGAAACACCGGCCCCCGTTGAGAGGGCATGCAATTTGGGTGTCCTCCTGGATTCCCGGCTGTCCATGGAGGACCATGTGGCGGCCGTGGCCAGGGGGGTATGCCTGATGTGCCCTTACTGGACTGGGCTGCCCTGCGCACAGTCACTCAAGCACTCGTGATGTCTCGACTCGACTACTGTAATGCTCTCTAAATGGGGCTTCCCTTGAGGTGCACTCGAAGGCTGCAGTTAGTCCAGAATGCAGCCGCGCGGGTGATTACGGGAGCGCCCAGACACTCCCATATAACACCGATCCTGCGCGAGCTGCACTAGCTTCCTGTGGTCTTTCGGGTGCGCTTCAAGGTTCTGACGACCATCTTCAAAGCGCTCCATGGCTCGGGACCTAGTTACATGCAAGACCGTCTCCTGCCCCATACATCCCTAAGACCGATACGCTCCCACAGAGAGGGCCTTCTCAGGGTGCCGTCGGCCGGACAATGCCGACTGGCGACACCCAGGGGAAGAGCCTTCTCTGTGGCGGGCCCAGCCCTTTGGAAAAGACTTACCCCCTGAACTTCGCACCATCTCCGACCTCCGCCTCTTCCGCAAGTGCCTAAAGACACATTTGTTCCATCTAGCTGGCCTAGCGTAGCCTCCATAATGACTTTTAGACAGTTTTAAATTTTGGGGATTTTAATTTGGTTTTAGCGCAGGATCTTTATCAAATAAGTTTTTTAAATTTTTTATGTGATTTTGTATGTATTTTAATATTCCTGTGCGCCGCCCTGGGTCCGTTTGGAGAAGGGCGGGGTATAAATTTAATAAAATAAAATAAAAAATAAATAAAGATATACTCTGAGAACTCTAGAGGAGAGTTATCTTGACCTTCTTCCACCCAATCAAATTATCTAAACTTTGCGGAATGTCTATGGAGATACTCAGTCATCCAGGTCCTGGTTGTCCTAAAGGTGCTTTTTCAACAGGCAATTGGACTTTCTGGTTTTTCTTTGAAGACATTTCACTTCTCATCCAAGAAGCTCCTAAACTTTGCTGTCTTTCTCTTCTCTGCACTGCCAGTCCTCCCTCCTTGAAACCCAGACTACATTCTATCACTGTAATAGAATAGATAATAGTAATTGAATCTAGTATATTGAATAGTAATAGTAAAAAGTATGGTAATTGTCTTGATAATAATAACGGTCAAAATTGTCACAGTAACAGTATAGAGATAACAATAGAACAGAACATGGAAAGGACTCATGTATCACTTTTGGATGTTTCTTTCTACAAAATAAAACATCTCTTCAATACTTATACAGAGATGCAAAGAAGCAGAGTGCCGTGTTTTTCTGTCTCTCTTGAGTCTGAATCAACCTAACAGGGTATGGTTTAAAAATGAACCTGTAACAAGAAAGAGCACTTTGAGATCTCCTACCAGCTTCTCCCTTAATTTTGCTGGTGGGAACCAGAAGGAAAGATCACAAAACATGATCATGTGACAAAGGAGACTGCAACCATTTATACAAATGAGAAGATGTTAGAACATGGAACACAGAATCCTAGATCTGGAAGGGACTTCAGAAGAGAAAAGATCAATCCCCTCTTCTCTGTGACTGCCTCTCGTGTATTCGAAGACCTGAAGTGGGTTTCTCCCGGTTCAGCCCAGATTGCACGAAGCATGTGCAGAAACATTGCGCAAGCGAGCAAGCATGGGCAAGAGCACGAGTGAACTGGTAGCATCGGGATTTGCAACCCACCTCTGTGAAAGACAGATATCAAGCCCACCCTTAATTCTTTTCTTCCATAGGCTAGACACACCTAGCTTCCTCAACCATTCATCACATAAATTAGCCTCCAGACCCTTATACAGGGTCAGTTGGTCTCAGAAATAAGTTAATGCTTATATTTGGGGAGAGAAAAAATCAACATAATAGCGAAAGGGGGAGGCAATGTAAAGTTTACTATGTATATACATATATATATAGGTCAAACGCTTCTGTTTCATAACTTGTGAAGGAACATAAATTCTCTTTTGATATTTATGGAGGAAGGTTTGCTGATTCATGTGGCACAATTAATGGAAATGTCCTAAATTTGTGCAGAGAGACAACCTCAGCATTTTTTTAGTCAGGAGGTTTGACAACAATATATAAAAGCAAAGTACAGGAGTAAAGAGAAAAATAAACACTTGCATAAGCAAAATCTATTCAGGACCATAAAGCTGCTGGCAAATTAAGCAGCCCAACGTATTGTTCATTAGGCTTACCACTAAGATTACGTCCCCCCCACCTCCACCCAGGAGTGGTTAACATTAGATATATAGAATGAGTGTTGAGACATACTCACATATTTGGGTTTTTGCCCTTGCTAACAAGCACCTATAGTCATTAAATATATTATGTACTCTTTTACAATGGGCAGATTTTACTCTTCCATATATTTTGTATGCTGATGCCTGTGACAAGCAAAATCTTGCGCTCTTTTGGTTATATAAAATGTGAACCATAATTACAGTCTTAGTCTGGAATAACATAAAGCATTTTGTTCAGACATTAGGGGGCTGGGGAACCTGTAAAGTTTATTTTAAAAATATTGTTTTTAAAATATAAAAATATAAAAACCGACATTATTAAGTATTATGAAAGCAATATTGGCAGGAAATCTGCAGTTTTAGTCTTCTTATGCATTTAGAAAGTCCCCAAGTTGGGCGAGATTCTCAGTATAGTTAAATTTATAGCTAAAATGTATGGCAATAGTTATGTTATATCAGCAGGTAACATTCCCAGGTACACTGATGCATACAAAATGGTGTTTGATGTGGAAAAGTAATAACTCATACATTATCCTGGGCATACAAATCCAGGGAGAGATAGCAATTTCAAACATCTAAGTACAGAATAATGAAAGTTAGAGAAAGAGATAAACCTAGTCTTATAATCTAATGGCAGTGTAATGGTATGTGGGAACGACCTTGGAAAATAAGAGGAAAAAATGCAGACTAGACAACAGTCAGATAAGATAAAGCTAAAGGAACGTGGGTATGGCAAACATCTCAGATGGGATCATCCCTAGTTTCCTGGATTGTAAAGCAGACAAGAGAGATGTACTTTTAAATTTACAACAGTGGTGCAATTCAGCCGGTTCTATCTGGTTCATGGGAACCATAGCACTGGTGGTGCTATATAAGGCACCCGCCTTATCATCATCATGTCCCATTTTTTATGCTCTGTGCATACGCACTCACATTTGCAAACTGGTAGAGAAGGTAACTTGATTTCACCCCTGATTTTCAAAACTCTATTAAGTAACCTCACAATAATGTTACAGCTAGTATTTCTGGGCTTGCTTCTTGTCTAAACTACCTTGCAAGGATGACATATGTTTTTGTGTAGCCAACTGGTGCAGAACAATTTTCTGCTAATTACCGTTTCTAAGCCTTGCCTGTGGTAGTGCAGACATTAATAAAGGAGAATATTTGTAGTCCAGGGTTGACATGAGGCATCTTTGATATTCTCTGAGATTGCTTGTTTTCTTACAGATGTTTCATTACCTAACATAAGATATAAGTAACATAATCAGTAAGTAAGGAGTGCTGCTTGCTGTCAGTTTATATTTTAGTGGTTTGCCTGTCAGTGCTGGTGGGGGTGGTCTTAGAGATTCTTTGTTTGCTGTTGCTGTTCTTGATTGGGGTGTTGTTTACTTGATTGTTGGTCTGATGTTAACCTTGGAGTTAATCTATGGTGATCTGGATGCTGATTAATAATAATAATAATAATAATAATAATTTAATTTTATATCCCGCTCTCTCTCCCCGAGGGGACTCGAGGCGGGGCACAGGCAATTAAAATACAAATAAGACCACAGACAAAATACAAAATTAAAAATGAATTAAATTGATCCTGCGCTAAAACCCATAAACTAAACTAAAAATTACCCCTAAAAACCCCTAACCTAAAAAGAGACTACCCAAGGCCGGCCAGGCGAAAAAAGTGTGTCTTTAATTTTAAGCGGAAGGAGCGGAGGTCCGTGGTTGTCCTGATATCGGGGGGAAGGTCGTTCCAGAGGGCTGGGCCCGCCACAGAGAAGGCCCTTCCCCTGGGCGTCGCCCGCTGACAAAGTCTAGTGGACGGCACCCGGAGAAGTCCCTCTCTGTGGGAGCGAATCGGCCGTGAGGATGTATGGGGCAGGATCCGATCCCGCAGGTAGCTAGGTCCCGAGCCATTGCTGGTGGAGAGGTACATGGGTCTTTTTGTTCCTTTTTTGACTGGGCGATAGTTTGTTGTTGGGTTTTTTTGCATAGTCTATAGAAGTTGTTAATGTCTATGTGTCTATTAATGGCTCATTTGTCAGAGTGCCAGACGTCTAGAAATTCCCTGGCATTTTTAGACTTGGTGCATATAATATGCAAAAGAGACTATTGCCCAGCCAAAAAAGGAACAAAAAGACCCAAGCACCTCTCCACCAGCAATCAGCACCCAGATCACCATAGATTAACTACAGGTAATGAAACATCTGCAAGGAAAAAAACAAGGTCAGAGAGTACCAAAAACCCCTTAGTGCAGACATTGTTGGCATTCCCAGTTACTTTACTGGCATGGTGAGTTAGGGAGAAAAGACAGGAATTGAAACAAAACTATCAGGGTTTACATTTTCTGGCTTTCTCTAGAGGAGCTTCACAGTTTTCAAATATTGTAATGCTGTTCATAATTTAACTGCTGCCCTTCATGAAGATTTGCAATATCAGGCATCATCTACTGCCCGTCTACTGCCCCATACATCCCTACGACTGACTCGCTCCCAGGGAGAGGGTCTTCTCCAGGTGCCATCGACCGGGCAATGCCGGTTGGTGGCTCCCAGGGGAAGGGCCTTCTCTGTGGTGGGCCCAACCCTCTGGAACGGCCTACCTCCCGATCTCCGTACCTCCGCTTGTTCCGCCGGCACTTAAAAACTTACTATTTTCATCTGGCCAGCCTAGCATGATCTACTCCGCACCCTACTGTCTTATAATCAAATCAAAGTTTAATTTATGGGTTTTTTAAAAAAAAATTAAACTTATTTTAAGCAGGGTATTGATTTAATTTAGTTATTATTTAGTAATATTTTGTATTTATGTATATTTATTTTAAATCTCTGTTCGCCGCCCCGAGTCCCTTTGTGGTGAGATGGGTGCGGGTTATGAATGTGAATAATAATAATAATAATAATAATAATAATAATAATAATAATAATAATAATAATAATAATAATAATAATAATAATAATAATAATAATAAGTTTTTCTGGGTTAGGTATGGATCAATTAGGGATATAGTGTCCGTTAAGTATGGGGTAGCTCTGGTGATTAATTCATTACTAGATCAAGTTAAGGGTTTCATGCAGTTAAATGGTTCACAAAGTTCAAGAGCACATAGGGGAAAAAATAATTGAGATGTATCCAGCATTGACAACATTTGTCCCATTGATAAAATTGTGTAGGTGCTTTAAACTGAGCAAATACAACGTACAAATAAAAAATCAGCAAATCTTGAGAAGGCTCCCAGGGGCACAAAATAGTTGCTGGTATTGTAAAAACTAAGTTCAGATAACTTGCCTTAGTCTGTTTTGCTCCTGAAAATGTTAACACTCTTCCCTTTTACTGATTTTTCCCCAGATACCTTTAGAAGCTTTTTGTGAAATGGGAAAAAAAAAAGGGAAGATGGATTTCCTCTGGTGGGAGCAATTTGTAGGTCATGTTCTCCATTACAGGACCATTGAACTTGAACTTGAAATGATGATGAGTTGCATTCCAGATGTAGGTGAAGGAAGGAAAGCCATTGCTAAGCTAGAACTATGACCTGCAATTTTTCTTTTTTTCCTCCTTATCAACAACCTCTTCATTAATTTGGGCATATCTGAAGTCCTTTTAGATGTCTCCCAAGAAATACCACAATGACAGTTATGCTGACTACTAAATTCTTCTTTATTTACCTCTTGTGTTTTGTTTGATAATTAATCATTTCTCCTCAATTGAATCTCTTCATCAGTAACCTAAACTTCCTTTTAATCTAAAGTGGATTGTCCCATGACAAATCCAAATAGTAACTAATGAAGTCCACTGGGGTCTCTCATTCTCCACTAAAACCTCATACCAATAACTGTGAGCATATTCAAACTGAACAGATTATTATTAGATGCAATGAAGTGTATATTAGAGAAAGTTTACAATATATATTAGGAAAAGTTGTGAATGTCAGTGAACATAATTTTCCCAAGGTTACAAGCAAATAAATGAATAAAGTTCACAGTACTATCTGAAACATGATTCTTTAGTCTAAAATAAATCCTACACTAACTTTTCCCAATTCTTCCGTGGTGTCCTACTATCCTCAGCACACTTCTGTGATTTAGATACAACATTCCTCTTCTGTCCAGATGCATTATACTGAACATCTTCTGTGCTATATCTTTGGCACACTCCTTAACATGCCCCTAGCAACAAAACTACACCATTGTCCAAGTCCAAGAAGGATCTAAAAAGCGAGGACTTCTGTTCAACTTGGTCATTCTTTATTCTTAGGGTGGGAATGTCATGGCTTCTAGATTCACAAACTCTCATTGGTAAAGCCTCAAAGTGTCATGAAGTACCGTGAATAAATGCCCAGATTTTGGCAATCTTACAGTCTATGCTATATATAATTGTTTGGGGCGGGTTTTTTTTTTTTTTTGTTGTTTTTTTTTTTTTTTGGAGAGGGAAGGGCAAAGGAAAACACTATCTGAGATTTTTCTCTTCTTTTCTCCCTTTGTATGGCACCTGCCAGCTTAGAGATTCTTTACTGGATTTCAATGGGTCATTATTATTATTCTATATTAGAATATTACAGGTAAGATCAGGCTCTTACAAAAATAATATACACGCCTTTGGTTACAAATTTCCTCCTCTTTAAAAGACACATCACACCTTCTAGGATTTGGAAGGACTGGTAAGGTGATCTCTTTTCTGCTTCCACCTGCAAAGGTCAGCAGGACATCCCAGCAGAGATATTCTGATTGCTAGTCTTTTGTTTCCAGATATATTTAACTATAACTGACAGACACGCTCAGCAGCAGTTCTGAGACAAGATGCCAGTAACATATTTGAAGCCAAGAACAGGTAGAGGGAATTGAATTAAAAGAAGTTAGTGCCAAATTAATTTTAATCCAAACAGGGGAAGGCCGTCTTTTTAACAATCAGGGCAGACCTGTAAGAACAAAAAGATAGTGCTGTATAAAATGTTACTCCTAAATAAAAAGTATATTGACTAATTATTGTCACAATGATATTAAATAACTATAGGAGTGCGTAATATAGTGAATCTAGTAATTTAATGTCAACACAATATTTCAGTTACTGAATAACTTAACTTAAATCATTAATACATTCCTCCTGCTCCTGCCCAATTTCTAGCTTACTTCTACTCACTTCTAGTAATTTGATCCCCACATGCTCAAGAATGCTGAATATTTCCCCAACCCCAAAATATGTTCACCACTCCTGCTTTAATGCAGCATTATGCACACACCATAATAAAGAGGCCATTTTTATTGTAATTATCCTATTTGTGAAATATGTGGTAGCAGAATTGAATGCATTGTGTGTGTGTGTGGAGAGAGAGAGAGAGGGAGAGAGGAAGAGAGCGCAATGAAACTGATAATATGAAGAGTATATAAATAAGAATTGATGGACTAAGGTGGACTTATTTATCCCAACTTCCTTCAGGCATTATAAATTCTTGGAAGGGTATCACATTTTATTCGCTAAACTCCATGGGGAGGGAAAATAAATTATATATAAATATATATAATATAATGTTGGCAGAGCCAACATTCCAACCCCTCCCACCTCCACTTACAGAAAAACTGCCATTTCAAATACAGCTCATTCGCAAAAAAGCAAAGGCCCAGGCCTGATGATGATGGGGGTGATCCCATCGAAACGTTGCAAAAAAGACATTTACTTCAGGGAAGACAAAAGTCTTGTATCCAACTGACAGCAATACTTTGGAAAGTGATTGATGCTAAAACCCAAAGGCATCTGTGCAAGGCACACAGATTTCAAAATAATGACATATGCTATATGTCATGATGCCATTGCATGCAGTAAATGATGAAATTATGTAGTATTATCATTGTATTCAAGCATGTAAGATAAATTATCTGTGTGATGATATCACGGCACATGTGTTGTTATTAACCCCTTTTACCAATTTCACATGAATGATATGACGAAAGAGTGACTTTCCACCCCAATTGATTAAGAAGGGGGAGGCAGCTAGTATTAGAATGAGACACTGAAGTATAGAGCACCAAGGGATCACTTGCTTTGGCTCTGTGCTTCATGGAGCAGAAGAATACTTTAGAAGACCTTCCACTAAGTTTCTTGTACAGCGATTTGAATTGTAGGTGCAATTGCTGGGAAGGAGTTGGGGTAGCTCAAGTCTACAAGAGCATGCAGAAGTGAAAAAGTGCTGTGAGATGGTCTTGTTCCAAGATCTCTGGGCACCCTTCACCCTTTAGAATGGAGGAAGAACCATCATTTTCTAGCAACCTATATTTTTTGTTGAACATGACACCATATGGACTCTTCTTCTGAATATTCTGGTACAGATTAGAATATTGGGAGGGTTGGTAACATTTAGAAACCAAGTCACTAGGGTTAAATATTTGTTCCTCTTTGATCCACACAAACTGATCTTGATTCTGGGAAGCTACTTCCTTTTTACAAATCAGTTGCTCAATGCACTGAGAAATTAATGTAGTATCTAGAATGATCCTGAATGCTTTTGATTTTGGTAAGGTTAGGTTTCCAGTAAACATGTGAATATACCTTAATTTCTATATTTAACTTCAAAAAAAAATGTGTGAAAGGTAGTATTGTCTCCATCAGATATAAGAATCCAAAGCAGTAATTCCCTATTGAAGGAAACAATTTACTCTTTGTTAACCTTGAACTGCATTTATATTTCTTGAATGTGCTTTCCATACTAGTCCTACCTATTTTAAGCAATGGTTGCACTTCAGCGCAACAAATAAAATAAAACCATAACATAAAACCATAAGTGTCTTTGTATGTTTTATTTATGCATTTATGCCCCCATTCATGGCCCAGTGGGATGCCACGAGACGGATCTTGTTTGGGAGGAGTTTGACTCCGTTGCTTCCGAGGATATGGACAGGTTACGTGGGCGACTGCGAGCCACCACATGTTTATTGGACCCGTGTCCCTCCTGGCTTGTACTGGCATCCTGGGAGGTGACACGAGGCTGGCTCCAAGAGGTTGTCAACGCATCCTTAAGTGAGGGTGCCTTGCCTGCTTCCCTAAAAGAAGCGATGGTGAGGCCCCTCCTTAAGAAGCCCTCTTTGGATCCAGCTCTTTTGAACAACTACCGTCCAGTCTCCAACCTTCCCTTTTTGGCGAAGGTTGTTGAGAGTGTGGTGGCACAACAGTTTCCCCGTCACCTGGAGGAAGTTGATTATCTGGATCCGCGCCAGTCCGGCTTTCGGCCCGGGCATAGCACCGAGACGGCATTGGTCGCGTTGGTTGATGATCTCTGGAGGGCCAGAGATGGGGGTTGTTCCTCCATCCTGGTCCTATTAGACCTCTCGGCGGCTTTCGATACCATCGACCATGGTATCCTATTGCATCGGCTGGGGGGGTTGGGGGTGGGAGGCACCGTTTTACGGTGGTTCTCCTCCTACCTCTCTGGCCGATCGCAATTTGTGTTGGCAGGAGGGCAGAGGTCGACCGCGAGACCCCTCACATGTGGGGTGCCTCAGGGGTCGGTCCTCTCGCCCCTCCTGTTTAACACATACATGAAGCCACTGGGTGAGATCATCCGTGGTTTTGGGGTAGAGTACCATCTATACGCTGACGACACTCAGTTGTATATATCTACCCCAAACCACCCCAACGATGCCGTAGCGGTGATGTGCCAGTGCCTGGAAGCCGTACGGATCTGGATGGGAAGCAACGGACTCAGGCTCAACCCGACCAAGACCGAGTGGCTGTGGTTTCCGGCTGCCCGATTCAACCAGCTTACTCCATCGCTGGCCATAGGGGGCGAACATCTTGCCCCTGTGGATGGGGTGCGCAATTTGGGTGTCCTCCTGGATGCCCGGCTGTCCATGGAAGATCAAGTGACAGCCGTGGCCAGGAGGGCGTTTTACCAGGTTCGCCTGGTTCGCCAATTGCGCCCCCTATTGGATCGGGACGCCCTTCGCACAGTCACTCATGCGCTCGTGACATCCCGACTGGACTATTGTAACTCCCTCTACATGGGGCTTCCCTTGAGGTGCACCCGGAGACTTCAGCTAGTCCAGAATGCAGCCGCGCGAGCAATTATGGGGACCGCAAGGTCTACCCACATAACACCGCTCTTGCGTGAGCTGCACTGGCTGCACTGTCGTCTTCCGGGTGCGCTTCAAGGTGTTAATTATCATCTTTAAAGTGCTCCATGGCTCGGGACCTAGCTATCTGCGGGATCGGATCCTGCCTCATACATCCTCACGGCCGATTCGCTCCCACAGAGAGGGACTTCTCCGGGTGCCGTCCACTAGACTTTGTCAGTGGGCGACGCCCAGGGGGAGGGCTCTCTCTGTGGTGGGCCCGGCCCTCTGGAACGACCTTCCCCCGATATTAGAACGACCACGGAGCTCCGCTCCTTCCGTCTTAAATTAAAAACTCACTTTTTCTGTCTGGCCGGCCTGGGATAGTCTCCCTGTCTTGGGGTTTTTATTGGGTAGTTTTTAGTATAGTTAGTTTTATGGGAATTTTAGCACAGGTTAGTTTAATTTGGTTTTAGAATTGTTTGTATATTTTTATTGTTTTTATTCTACCTGTGCACCGCCCCGAGTCCCCATGGGGAGAGGGAGCGGTTTATAAGTATTAAATTATTATTATTATTATTATTATTATTTATTTTTCTATAAACTGAAGAAAGTTTTTAATGCCAGAATTGTGATGTAATTGAAGATAAACCTTCTATAGGTGTTCACTAAATTATGCAAAAACTAAATATGTATACAGACTTTAAGGAACAGCTCTAGATAAGCTTGTTTGCTTGTCTTGAAAGAGACTGAAAATGTTATCTGTCTGTTCTACAAGTTCTGAGGAAGCTTCCTTCCTATGGACCAAGGACAAATTCTTGGATAGCATAGAAGAATAACAAGAATTCAGTGAGACTCACCCACTGACAGGTTGATGGAATATTTATTTGTATTTATTATTCATTACATGTATCTCCTGCCTTTCCTTCTGCAGTTCAAGGTTGCATATCTATAGCATTTCCCATTCAATTTTATTTCACATCCACAACATCCTGTGAGGTCATTAGATTGACAGATAATAACAGGCCCCATTTCATTCAGCATCTAAACCTCATATCTTAATCATTATGGCATATGGCTGTCTAGAAATCTGCTAGAAAGATTTCATTTTTAGGGAGACCCTTTCCCCTTTTTGGGAGAAGATACTCTTTTTTTATTTTTTCCCCTGTATACTTTATACCTGTATATTATTTTGTCAATGTAATATCCAAAAGAATGAACCGATTAACAAACCTGATACCAATAGCAAGTTTACTACATGATTTTGTGAATGCTATACAAATTAGCAGCATGGCTTCTAATGGGATAATAAAACCTTCCATAAATTATAGGTTGTACATATACTGATATTTCTAATGGCTGTTACTTCCATCTAGGATAAACTGTTTTTTCTATCAATTCTTTTCCCATAATGAATTAAGTATAGGAAAGTATTCAGAATTAATACTTTCACTTTTTAAAAAGTTTTGAAAGAAATGATAAAAAAGAATACAATTATACATTTGAATTGAATCTGATTTTTATCAAAAAGTAAAACCAGCAGTCCTTACATTTTGAGTAATGGTTCTTACTGAGAGTATGTAGATAGTAAGGAAGATGATCTTAGTGGAGACATTAGGACTTTTTAGCCAAGACAACAAAAGCTAAAACAGTTTAAAGCCCAGAAGAGCCATGTATTATAACACTCAAAAGTGGCTCAAAAGACATCTTTTTAATTCATTGAACTATACAGATGACAAGGAGATACAACAAAATCAGACTTGCAAGATTTCCTTACTGTAGTAAATCTCAAGAAAAGTAGATTTAGCCTTTCTCTGGAATTAGGTCTAATTCTAGTACTGAGATTGACAGAGTAGAAGATGGATTGGCATGTAGCTGTTTAGGTAACTGGATAGACTTTTTATAAGGCATCAAGTTCGTTCTATGACTATTATGCATTCATTGTAAGTTTTACTTGGCATAGCTAATATGGATGATGCACTGTAGGCTTCTTTGAAAGGAAATTGTCAAATAACATTCAAAGTACACTGCAAATGTTTGGATAAAAACTACTGTAGTTAACTTTAATTAGTTTTCCAAAATAATTCTTGTCACTGATCTTCTCTTAATATAATGTGAATAACTTCCAATGAAGTTTATGCTGAAATAATTTTGCATTTATAATTTCCATCTTTATTTTTAAAAATACCCCCCTGCAAATAACACTATTTATAGATAAATAGCTAGGACAATTTTTTTAGTCAACTTGAAGAGCAGCAGGGATAATGACCAAAAATTTGCTTAGCAAATATTCAGTCATTGCAATTTTTACCCAATGAAATAGGTGGAATAAAGCAGTCAGTCAGTCAGTCTGCCTGCCTATCTGTTGATATGGTTTAGATATAGGCGAATGTTCTGCGCATGTCCAAGATGGAGGCAGCAAAACTTTGAGATGCTGAAGGAGCTGGGGGAATTTCCTAGCCATATAGGGGGGCTGCTTGGCCAACTTTCCACCCTTTGGCCTGGCCCAGCAAGCAGATCATCCTGCCGCCACAACGAGGGTTTTCTTCCCACATGGGGTATAATAGGCGCCGAGCAGCAGCCGGAGGAGGTGAGGACGAGAAGCGCGGAGTGGATTGCGCAGCGCCGATTGCATCAGCTGTGAGGCGGTGGGCCCCAGCAGCGGCGAGGCGGTGGCCCGAAGCGGCAGTGGTGGCAGTGGTGTGGCTGAGGCAATGGCATTGGTGCCACGGAGGAGCTCGTCAGGACCTGAGGAGTGAGAGGCTCGGGCGGGCGAGGCGAGGCAGTTAAAGATGCAAGGCTGCCGGCCAGGGCTGCAGCAGCGTGGGCGTCGACGGCAGCTGGAGGTGACTGGAGGGGGCTGGGACATCGCTGGCCGTTTGTCATCATTGTTTGGCCCTGCCTACCTTGTCTGTCCTATTAACCATCATGGAGACCCTCCTGTGACCATTTTACATAAGCCACTCCATTGGGGACCTTACGATCCATCCGCCTGGAGGCTAAATCAAGATTTACTTTTACACCAATCTTTAACATCCAGGACTTCTCTGACTGCAGTCCGCGATGTCTTGCTGTTGGGGGAGGTTATTCCCCCCGGGACCTTTGCAGCAAACTGGACCCCATGGCTGGTGCTGCCTCCTGGTTCTATTTTACTCTATTTATATGTACTCAGTGGCTGACCTCCTTGCCCTGCGGGAGTCCCCCCTCTCACAGGTGTGGCCCTCAGCGTTAACGAGGGCCCACCTCGATGATGGGTTTGTTAACCCAGAGAGGTGGTCAAAGCAGAAGTTAAGGGGATTTTTAACCAAATTTTTAATCCGGGTTTTAAGGGGCTCCAGGGAGGGGGAAGGTCAAACTAAAATTAGAGTGGTGGGTGAGGGGGAAAACCCACCGGGGAATACTTCCAGGCCGGCTGGCGGTCCCGACGGGGAGGGCGTAGTGCCTAAAAGTGGGGAGGGGGTGAGGGTCTGCTTAACAGAGGGCTACTCTATCAAGACTGTGTGTGGGAGGGGCAGGTATGGCGAGAGCCGAGGGCCATATCATATAAGGGGAGGGCACACCCGCTGTTTACGAGTGGTGGCGCGCTCCGGCCCTCATGGCTCCTCTTGTGACCCAGGGAGTTCTGGATCTCAGGGCCTGGGCCTATGGCTGATGTTGTGTAATGCCAGGTCCATGGCTAATAAAGCTCCCCTCATTCATGATCTGGTTTTGGAGGGGGGGGAGGACCTGGCGGATATCATGGAGACCTGGCTGGGCCATGAGGGGGGTGCCCCTCATTGAGATGTGCCCACCGGGTTACCATGAATTTCACCAGCCGTGAGCCCAGGGTCAGGGTGGGGTGGTGGCGGTTGTTATAAAGGAGGGTCTGGACCCGAGGGAGACCACTGTGCCTCAGACAGCCGGCTGGGAGTCTCTATGTGTGAAGTGGGATCATGGGAGGCAGTTGGGCTTGCTGACAGTGTACCTGGCTCCCTGCTACATATCAGCAGCCCTTCCCGAGCTTCTCAATGTGATAGCCGAGATGGCGGTTGACACCCCCAGGCTGTTGGTCATGGGGGATTTCAACCTGCCATCGATAGGCGAGGCATCTGAGATGGCACGGGAGTTCATCGCCTCCATGACAGCCATGGACCTGACCCAATTAATTCATGACCCCACCCATACTGGGGGACACACGCTGGACCTAGTTTTTGCCTCTGGCCAGTGGTTGAGTGATCTTGGTTTAGGGGAAATAGCTGTTGAACCCCTGTCATGGTCAGATCACTCTCTCCTTCGGCTGGGCTTCCCAACTGCTACATCCCATTGTGGGGAGGCGGAACCGGAAGAGATGAGATAGTTCCGCCCAAGGCACCTGATGGACCCTGAGAGGTTCCAGCTGGAGCTTGGGCCAATACCTGAGAACCTGACCCATGACTCGACTGAGGACCTAGTGGCTGCTTGGAATAGTGCGGCCACGGGGGCCCTGGACCGTGTCGTGCCTTTGCGGTCTCTCACCCAGCGCCAAACCACCTTGGCTCCCTGGTTCTCTGAGGAGCTAAGAGTGATGAAGCATTGGAAGAGATGCCTAGAGAGCGGTTGGAGGGCCACCCGCTCCGAGTCTGACTGGACACTTGTAAGGTCGCATTTGAAGACCTACCTAGTGGCGATAAAAGTGGTGAAACGTAATTATTTCTCCCCTCTTATCGCATCTATAGATAACCGGCCAGCCGCCCTGTTTAGGGTGACCCGCTACCTTCTTAACCAGAGGGCGCGGGATGCTCCTGTGCAGGCGCATGCGGAGGAATTTGGGTGTTATCTGCATGATAAAATCAATCAGATCTGGGATGGGTTGGCCTCCAATTAGACTAGTTCAGATGGGCCGACGGTGGCAGAGTATTTGGGAAGAGTTTGATCCTGTGACTCCTGAGGACATGGACAGGATGCTGGGGAGGCTGAACACCACCACATGTTTACTGGACTCGTGTTCCTCCTGGTTGGTACTGGCCTCCCGGGAGGTTACACGAGGCTGGCTCCAGGGAATTGTCAACACTTCTTTGAGTAAAGGGTTTTAGCCGGCCGCCTTGAAAGAGGCGGTGGTGAGGCCCCTCCTCAAGAAGCCCTCCCTGGACCTGGCTGTGTTGGCCAACTACCATCCAGTCTCCAACCTCCGATTCCTCACGAAGGTTGTCGAGAGTGTGGTGGCGTGACAACTGCCTCAGCACCTGGAGGAAACTGTCTATCTGGACCTGCGCCAGTCCGGCTTCTGGCCTGGGCACAACACAGAGACGACATTGGTCATGCTGGTTGATGATCTCTGGAGGGCTCGGGATAGGGGTTGTTCTTCTATCCTGGTCCTGTTAGACCTCTCAGCGGCTTTCGATACCATCAACCATGGTATCATGTTGCGCCGGCTGGTGGAGCTGGGGGTAGGGGGCACCGTTTTATGGTGGTTCTCCTCCTACCTCTCCGACCGGTCGCAATTTGTGTTGGCAGGAGGGCAGAGGTCAACGTCAAGGTGCCTCACCTGTGGGGTACCACAGGGGTCAGTCCTCTCGCTTCTCCTGTTCATCATTTATATGAAGCCGTTGGGTGAGATCATCCGTGATTTCAGGGTAGAATTCCACCAATACGCTGACGATACTCAGCTGTACATCTCTATCCCGGACCACCCCAATGATTCCGTGGAAGTGATGTCCCAGTGTCTGGAGGCCGTGCGAGTCTGGATGGGGAGAAACAGGCTCCGACTCAACCCGTCCAAGACCGAGTGGCTGTGGCTTCCGGCGGCACGATATAGCCAGTTGGTGCCAGCTCTGGCTATTGGGGGTGAGTCTTTGGCCCCCACAGAGAGGGCTCGCAACTTGGACATCCTCCTGGACTCTTGGCTGTCACTAGAAGATCATATGACAGCCGTGGCCAGGGGAGCCTTTTATCAGGTTCACCTGATATGCCAGTTGTGTCCCTTTCTGGATCGTGACGCTTTACGCACAGTCACTCAAGCCCTGGTAATTTCCCACCTGGACTACTGCAACGCTCTCTACATGGGGCTTCCCTTGAAGTGCACCCGGAGGCTCCAGTTAGTTCAGAATGCGGCCGCGTGGGGGATCCTGGGAGCTCCTAGATGCTCCCATGTGACACCTCTCCTGCGCAAGCTGCACTGGCTGCCTGTTGCTTTCCAGGTGCACTTCAAGGTATTAGTAACTACCTTTAAAGTGCTCCATGGCAAGGGACCTGGTTACCTGCAAGATCATCTCCTGCCATCAAATACCTCCCACCGACCAGTGCGCTCCCACAGAGAGGGCCTCCTCAGGGTGCCATCGGCCAGGCAATGTCGGCTGGCGACCCCCAGGGGGAGAGCCTTCTCTGTGGCGGCTCCTGCCCTCTGGAATGACCTACCCACCAACCTAGGCACGACCACGGACCTGCGCCTCTTCCGTCGAGCTTTGAAGACCTATCTATTTCGTGCAGCCGGCCTGGCATAATTTTTTTAATGGTTTTAGTAGGTTTTATTAATGGTTTTAGAACAGGCGTATTATTTAATATATTTTTAAATATATATTTCATGTATTTTTTATATTTTATATCACTGATGTTATTGCTGCCTGTACACCGCCCTGAGTCCCGGAAGGGAGAAGAGCAGTATAGAAATGTAATAATAATAATAATAATAATAATAATAATAATAATAATAATAATAATAATAATAATAATAATAATAATAATAATAATAATAATAATAATAATAATAATAATAATAATAATAATAATAATAATAATAATAATAATAATAATAATAGAATGAAGTGACGATTTCCTAATATTCAATCCAGTGGCATTTTATCCAATATTTATATTGACAGAACTTAGACATGAGCTGATAATTTGTGAAAAGACCTGCAACATCCTTATGAACATGTATGAAACAATAGACAATTCATGGTCTTTATGTATCTCTTAGGTCCTATCTCCTTCTCCTCTCCTCTCCTCTCCTCTCTTCCCTTTGAGTAATAATGACACTATTTTCCATTTATAAAATAAGAACTGAATTAGAATTGTGAAGTCTTCAGCAGATAGAAACTTAACTGTTTTAACTGTCATTTAGCTTTAAAAATGCAAGTTGCAATAAGTAACTAAGTAAGTCCGTCCCACACAAATTACCAAAATCAAATTATTATTCTTAAGAACATAATATTCAAAAAATTATCTTCTGGTGAAGGCTGTAATGCTGGGTAAAATGAAAGAAAAGTATAGACAGTATAAAAGTTGGCATGGATAGACAAAGGGAAGCCAATCTGAAAAATGTGATTTTAGCCTATACCTATCAACAAACATACAAACAAATACATAAATATAAAAGAGGGAGGGGGAAAGAAGCACATTTAGATGCAAGATTCAGGTAAATTTACTGTTTGAATAAAAGTAACTTAAAGACAACCTGGTGTGTGTTTCTGTCTTGTCTATCTTATAGAGCTGACAGAAGGAAAAGAAGACTGCCGTGTATAGGGCAGAGGGGGTGGCCTTAAAAGACTGGCGGAAGAGCTGCTGTCAAGGCAATGGTCAGACAAAAAAGCTTCAGACTGTTCCAAGAAACTAATTTGAGTACATTTCTCCCTAGTTCACACAAGGGTAAAGTGAGGAAATGAAGAAGCACATCCAGACTTGCAATATTATGTTCCAATTAAAGTAACTCTGACCTATATGGCATTGGTTTCTTAGCCTGGTCTATTTTACAGGACTGACAGGTAACAAAGTAGATAGATTTAGTTACAATGATGATGGATGAACCACTGGAAGGACCAAGCTAGATTAAATATCTTCATGGAGAAAAATCTATTGGCGTCACTAAGAATTCACCTTTATGATGGGGATAAGAAAACAATGAAAGACAGAACTGAAATAAATATTGAGTGAGATCGGAACCAAAACAAGATCACTCTTATCTTTTTCTTCTTCTGACATAGTTTCTCTTGCTCCCTCATTCTCTTCTACTTTTTAGTATTTTCTTTCTCTCCCTACATGATTGGTGAGGAACACATTTGTTGTCATCAATGGCATAGACTTCCTGTAAATGAACTTTTATTCCTTTAATAAAACTTAGTACTATTAATTACAGTCCAAAGAACATAGGTATCATTTAGGACAGGGGTCCCCAACCTTTGCAACTTTAAGTCTGAAGGACTTCAGCTTCCAGACTTGTCCAGCCAGCTTGCTGGCTGGAGAATTCTGGGAGCTGAAGTCCTTCAGACTTAAAGTTGCAAAGGTTGGGGACCCCTGATTTAGGACAGTGTGACCAACTCAATACTTAGTGTAGAATTCCGAATAAAGCACTTCTGACAAATGTCTGTCTAGCTTCTGCTTAAACATATCCAGTGAAGGAAAGCTCTGTCTGTGTAATTGGTTCCACTGTCAAACAGTTCTTACTTTTGAGATTTTTTATAACATACAGTCTCAGTCTACCTTCCTGTAATTCCTGTAATTCAAGTCTACTGTTCCACACTCTGCAATGATGGAGAACAGGCCTTGACCTTTTTGACATTCTTTGTTTGTTGGATATAAATAAACATAAAAATCTGTAAAAGATCATGATGGAGACAGTTGTATGTTACATTTTCATTATATATATCTCAACACATTCCATTGATTGTGGAGTTTCATTTCAATTTCATATAGTTACAATTGTGAATCTCTGTTTCTAAATGCTAGTAGAACAGTCCCTCCCAAAATATGCAATATTAATGTATATGTCATGAGATTTTTAGATATATTCATAGAGATCTATATACAGTAAGAATCAATTTCCCTGGTGAGGTCAGTATCCTTATCTGCAGATGCCTACAAAAGGAATGCCATCATTTGCCTTATTTTTTAAATGCCATTTACATTTTTAAAGGTGCTATTTCAATTGGATTTTTCAGCAGGCTGTTTAGGGACCTTTTTTTAATTGTCAGAAAACAACCTTCCACCTAGAACTTAGAGTTTGATAGCTTTTATCTTAACTATCAAAACTTGCTGCTGTTGTTTCAAAATCTATATGTCCTTTCTGGGTAGCAAGTCCTGATGCTTCAGAATTATGCATCCCCAAGCCTTTCATTACTACCATTCTGCAGGGATATAAAGATAATTTATTCAAACAAAATTCTGAATCTTAATGGCGAGTGAGCTGCTAATGTTTCTCCTTTTATATGTTGGGATTTGGGGTGGGTGGGTGTTTTATTCTGTGTTAGGGAATGGGTGCACTAAGTTTTATTTTATGATTTGTTTTGAGTGCAATGATGGGCAATATAAAAATATTGGTCAATATAAACAATGGATACTTATGGTATGTGGTTATACAGTCATACAAAATGGCATATATTTTAATCATATAGATATCACTATCAAGATTTATCTATTTATCTGATAAAATTTATTGACTACTAAAAAAAAAAGTTTCTTAATTTTGCCTGTGCTTTTTGTTGATTTACTGCTTTCTTAATTCTCCCAATTTATCTTTTTGGGGTTTTTTTCTTTTAACAAGTTGGGGTTGATTCAGTGTACTAGTATATTTCACACCAATAACATGGCATCCTTTAATTAAGGGGCCTCCCTTATAATTAATTTTAATGACAGTAACAGGAAACTGATTTTAACATAACAATAGCAATTTTGAAATCAAATTCCAGCATTGCTAAAACGGGGTAATATCTACATTGGAAATGAGAAACTGTGACCTTTTAAATCTTAATAAACTAAAACTTCTAGCATCATACTCACAGTCTGGAGTTCCTAGGAATTGTAGTTGTGTAGCCTGGAGTTACAAAGGATATTTTCATTCAGAAGTTAACTCATCAAAATTCCTAAAGTTAGATATTCCATAATTTAAGATAATACGTGGTTAAGCCAAAATACAAAAATGTTCCATGTCATTCTACTCTGTTTTAGATTTCAGTTGTTCTATCACAAATGGAGCAGAGGTGGTATTTAGCCAGTTCTGACAGGTTCTGGAGAACCAGTAGTGGAAATTTTGAGAGTGGGGAGGGAATGAGGATTTTGCAGTATCCTTCCCCTGCAACACCCACAAAGCCACACCCACAGAACCAGTAGTAAAAAAGTGTTGTATCCCACCACTAAAGTAAGTGGAGATAGAATCTGCAAGTGACAAACCACCACACATCATGAGAGAGAAATCCCACCGTCTTCTTTAAACAAAAGAAAGAGAAAAACTGTATGTGTCTCTATCTCTGTATCTCTAGGTGTGTTATTCGTGCTTAAAATGTTCAATTGAGGGCAACAGAGTTTTGTTTTCTAATAATCTTGTATGTATGTTTATGGTCTTCTATTTCCGCCCCTCCCCCTCCTCCCCTACATAGCAATGGGGTAGGAGTCTTAGACTATGTTTGGCCCATTCAAAAAGATATCTGACTGATTCAGTCAAGCGTGTCTTTAAGTAACTCAACATATTTTTTTGGATTTTTATTATTTTTACATTGTATGAACATTAAAATATTAGTTGGACAGAAATTACACAAGTACGAAGATACACAAAGCAAATTACAAGCCAAACAACTGCTACTTAAAACACAAACAAAAACATTATGAAAAAATACTTTTGGTAATCTACTCTTCCATTTCTTCTAATGGTTTCCTAAACTGCTAACCACTTTCCTAATATTTGTGCTGTACTTTGAATATTAAAGATTGGAAGTTTTTGCAAATAGCTATTTAAACCATTTCACCGACTGCTTTTAATTGGTCTCTAGACTTGTTTCATAAATAGCACATTTCAGATGTATGGATTCATACATTCTGCTTGTGTGTATTTTGGTGAAGTAAAATTTTGCCCTGCTTCTTTCATTGAGACAGAATGAGCTCACCATTTCTCTGTGCTCAGCAGCAGCAATAAGTCATTTTGGTAGATTGTGGGCAATCCACACACCTCCAGTTTTTATATCATCTCAACAGTTAACTATGAATCAAAACAAAATTGTGTTTTTCTTTTTTGTTCCTTAGAACATCACACTCCATTCCCTTCCCACGACAGATAAGGAGGAATGGTACCAATGCATTACAGTGTCTCTGTTTTATGGTGAAAAAGCAGTGAAAATGGTGTGAAAATAGTTTTGATTGGCTTAATTTAGTCTATATTGCTCAAAATAACTTTAGAAAGAAAGCATATAAAAAGGTATGCATTAAATTTGCAGATAGTTTCTGCTGTTTTTAAAAGAAAGAAAAGGAAAAAAAATCATGTGGCACAATGAAAATGATTGGCTTTATAGATCTGTCCAGAAGAAGAGCAAGTGTGTATAATATTCTTATGCTAACGAAGTAAGTTTCAATTTGTGGTGTGCTACTGCAACTTCAAAATATTATTAGCTCTCTGTAGTAAGCATGATTCTCAACTTTATCTTGCTTCAATTTTTATACTTTTTTTTTAACCTCAAGTAGAAAGTTATTCTTGCTGCATACATTTCTGGAATAGCTAGAAATCTTGTGTATACAATACTTCTTATTCACAAACACTGCCAAGTGTTGTCACAAACATTTATATTTCATGTTTTGTTTGCTGTATTTGCCATCCCAACCCACCCTGGGCATTTTTAATTCCAGCGCTAAAGTAACATAATTGTATTTAAATCAACAGTTGAAATTGGCTCTCAATTTTTCTAAAACCTAACTAGGTGTACCCTTTTCTTGACCAGGAGGCCTTCAGACTCATGGTCTCATTATCATTTTATGACTGGATTATTGCAATCTTCCCTACATGGGACTATCCTTGAAGAACATCCAGAAGCTGGTATAAAATGTTGTCATTGTATGGAACTGAGGAAGCATGTCTTCTCTACTGAGGCCTGCTTCCTTTGGAACAGCATTCCCCTCCTTCCTATAGTTGGTGCCCTTTCTCCGAAGGGTTTGAAAAACCCTTAAAGACCAATCTTTGGTCTCAAGCCTGGGGTGGATCTGTTTGCGAGGCCCCACATTTGGTTTGATTTTAATCCAGGCTGCCTGTGCAATTGTATGTGTTTAACTTGTATGTTTTTGTATGCTTTTGAATTATTTTTGTTTGTGGGATGCTCATGGGCCCTGGGTCAGCTCGCCATGTATCTTTACTATTCTTAGCCTTTCTTTCCTTCAGAGAATCCCCCCCCCCCTTACTGTACTACTCATCTCCATTTGTTCTGCTTCTCCCTATGCCAGGGGTGGGCAAACTTTGCAACTTTAAGTCTGAAGGACTTCAGCTCCCAGAATTCTGGGAGTTGAAGTCCTTCAGACTTAAAGTTGCAAAGTTTGCCCACCCCTGCCCTATGCTCTTTCCTTCACTTCCCCAATGTCCCTCCATTCCTTCCCAGGCTACGTTTTTCAGTAGTGTTTCCCTTCACTGCATTTGTGACCTTCCCAGCTGGCTTCTGACAAGCAAAGTCAATAGGGGAAGTCAGATTTGTTTAATGGCCTTAGATTCACCTTAATAACTGCAGCAATTCGCTTAAGAACCAAGACAAAAAAAGGTAGTACAATAGAGCAGAGGCTGCTTAACAAACACCTGCTTAGCAACAGAAGTTTTGGTCCCATTTCTGGTCATAAATTGAGGAATACCTACATGCACATTTGGGAGCAGTGGTGAATGCAATTTGTTTTTGTTTTTTTTATGACTGCATAAAAAAAAATATTGGAACATTTTTTGGGATTTTATATCTAGCTAATTTTGCATATACCAGAACCAGGCTGGCAACGTTTTGGCTTTCTAAGCCTAAATATTTTCACGTAGACTTAATTTTGCATCCATTATATCCAGCAGATTTTAACATTGTAAAACTTATACACTGACATAAAAACTGCCTTAACTGGATGCTTTGTACCACAATATGCAATTATGTATCTATTATACCCAAGAAAGAAATGTACAAGCCAATGCAGTCCATTTTCATGTCTGTGGCTTGTAGAACTACTATTGATCAAAAGCGTTTTCAAGAAGGGCAAGTGAGTGACAAAACCGTGAATCAGACCATATTTTCCCTTTAGAAAGAGTTAGACAGATGAATAGTTTCACATCAATACGCACCTAAGCTAAGCGTGATTTCTCACGGCTCATCAGGACCTTCCCATTCAGTTCCTCCTCTTCAATTACCAGGGAAGTGAAAATGAAGAAAGAACAAACAAGCAGGATGGTTGCATATGCTGCCTGAGGCTGAAATAAATGCATTTCAAAATGGTGCTAAACCACTGTGACAGGAACAGTGTGCTGGGAGGGAACAGCAAGAGAGTCCAGCTGGAGAAATTAAATCTTTTTGTGTGGCAAACACTTAATAACCTCTTTGCTGTGTTGATGGAAATGATTAATGCAGTTCCCAGAGCAAGATGCACATTTCAAGTGAAGCAGCAGTTGGATGCCAACTTTTGTGGCTGCGAGTACTTAAACGTAACGTACCTGGAGAGAAAATGACTGAAGAAGACACCAAAGATAACTCTATGTTCTCTACTTTTAACCACATCTGTAGCTTAGACACAGCGAGAGAGCGAGAGAGTGGTGCATGCAAAGGGGAATTATGAAATGAAAGTCATTTTAACACTTTGGGATTCATAGCTGATGGCAGAGATAGTCTCCATTGAGTCTCAGAAAAAATGGAGATCAGTTGGATATTTTATTACCAGTTTAAATCAGAATCAGAAACTGATGACTAGATACAAATGAGTTGTTTTTTTAACCAAAAGTACCAGTACAGCACAGAAGCATGGAAGACCATTACGTCTAAAACAATGGAAGGATTTAAACTGGAGCATCCCAAGCAGATGGAGCTGGTTCATCTCTGCTTTTAGTGAAGGTGAACCCACTACCTCTCAGGTTCATTCATTAAACTGTCAAGTTGCTCTTATTTTTAGAAAGTCTCCCTATTCCATTCCAACATGCAATTAGAATCTGTCTTTCTGCATCAACAGCAGGAAATCTAATACCTGAAGCTGTTTGATTTTTCATCCAGAATACATTATGGTGCATATAAAGACAGAAGTTGCTTTGTTTCACATAGCTAAGTGACTAGACTATTCTACACAAAAATAAAGAGAAAGGGGATTTTATGAAATATGTACCGTATTTATTCGAGTATAACGCGCAAAATGTTCTACCAAAAAAAGAACTCAAAGTTTGGGTGCGCGTTATAAACGAGGGTGCGCGTTATAAACGAGGGTGCACGTTATAAACGATTTTTATCATGGCCGCACGTGTTCAACAACGTTTGTCACTTACAATGCTTGGTCTGAGCCGAGAAAAAGTGAAACAAAATTTTATACCGATTTTAAATCGAAAATTAGGGGGTGCGCGTTATACACGTGTGCGCGTTATACTCGAATAAATACGGTAATCTCTCTTTCTTTCTCTGGCTCTTTCATACGTATACAGAGAGTGCTACTAGTTGGAGTGCAAGGCGATCAATCCTGACCGCTCTTTAGAAGGCCAGATCCTGAAGATGAAACTCAAATACTTTGGCCACCTAATGAGAAGGAAGGACTCGCTGGAGAAGAGCCTGGGAAAGATTGAGGACAAAAGAACAGGATGACAGAGAATGAGGTGGCTGGATAGAGTCACTGAAGCAGTTGGTGTGATGTTAAATGGACTGCAGAAGATGATAGAGGACAAGAAGGCCTGGAGGAACATTGTCCATGGGGGTGCAATGGGTCGGGCATGACTTTGTAACTAACAAAAACACAGAATATAAAAAAAACAGGAATAAAAATATGGTGGAAAAGGTATTATGGCTGTTCTTCCACCACCTCCATCTCTACAACAACAACAACAATTATTCAATAAGAAAAGTGAGTTTAGGAAGAGTGAGTTTAGTCAGCTGAACTAAAGAAAAAATGCAAATTATTAATTAATACTATACAAGTAACTCTGCACTGGTAGCATTTCAATGAAAATAATTAGTAAATGGAGAAACACTGACAATAAAATGGATAAGTAGGATTCACTGGAGATCTTCAAGCTAATACAGTCTCTATTGATACACCATCTTTCCTTCTCAAGTTGTTGAAAGAAAATTTTCCATTAGGAGTAACATAGAATTTCAAAGCTTCTGGCTTAGAGTTCTTGGAAGCTAGCTTGCATCAAAGCCAAACTAACTTGGCCTACTTCAATCTATTGCACTGAAAAAAAAATCTAACCTATTTCTTCAACTTTCGTTTCCGGAGTCATAACCCTAATATAAACTCATTTTGCTGACTGGTTGATCTCTGGACATTCTTGAAAACAGTGACTTTTTGGTCCTGGGAACAATGCCTTTTGTATCAGCTATAAATGTATTTATTAAGAAAGCAATATATATTTAGCTAAAATTCTTATTAGGTATCCCATGGCTGTCTTGAATTAATTTAGCATTTAAAATATGCATATTCCCCTATCCCCATTAAAGCTTTAAGAATCTGAAAATACTAAACCAGTGAGTAGATTAGCTTTCATGTAGATAAATATACTGATGAATTTTATTAAACAAGATGTACAATTGCTAGAAATAGTTTAATTAGAGCTACGTGATAAATTATACATGATTTCAACGTAAGAGCAGAAAGGTGACATTAAGGCAGAAATAAAGTTTTTTCTTATTACTATTAAGAAAAAAAGAAATGAAGATTAGCTTTTTATATCAGATGAGAGGCATAATTAATATTTAATGATAACCATTTCTGAATTTTCTTCCTTATGTAGGGCAACTGTTTCTCTTTAGTTGACATTTAAGATGAACAATAAAGTAAACTACCTGGATTAAAGCTGGATGTAGGGGTTGGTTTCTTTTTTTTTTATTGAAAAAGTTTTATTGGGTTTTTGAATTTTTTTACAAATAGGGTAAGGGTATGGCGTGAGAAAAATATTGTGAGAACTTTCACGTCGAAGTCGTTGACCCCCTCTGAGGCTTCATAACAAAATATAGATAATACATAATTTTCAGTTGTACTACAAAGTGGAAAGAAATGCAAACATATCATTGTAAAATCTATGCCAACAATCATGTGTAAATATCCAAACAAAGTTAAACTGTACTAAAATAAAGTCACTTTTGAGATCTAAGTCTTTTGGCAATTGTATCTTCTTCTCCCTGGCCCCCAGTGGGCGGGGCCGCGGCACCCTCTGCTCCCCCATTTTCATCCTCCAGGATTGAGCAATGTTTTTTAAGAAAGGCTTCCGCCTCTGCAATTGTTTTAATTCTTACTCTTCCTCCCTCCCAGAACACCAACATTCCCTCTGGCATCACCCACTTGAACCAAACCCCTGTTTAAATAATCTTTTAGACAAGAAGGAATGCTTCCTTCTTACCTCTCTAAACTTTTTCGGGATCTGCTTCAAGATGATAATCTCTTTCTGCTGGTAAATTAAAGGACTGACTCTCTGCACCCTCATGATCCTTTCCCTTGTCGACCTCCATACAAATTTAATATGGATCTCTCTGGGTACTTCATTTATCCTGGCATATGCTGAATTTATTCTATATATCAAATCTATGTCCCCCCCAATATCTTCTTTAGGCTTTTGTACATAATCTGCTAAAATTGTTCACATTAAATCAGTTAAATCTTCACCGCTTGTCTCAGGAACGTTCTGAAATCTTAAAAAATATGACATCCTTTCAAAATCCATCCTAGACATATGACCAGTTAAATCCCCTATTTCATTATTAATACTTTTAAGCTCTCCCCTTGTCCCAGCCAACCCCCCTCCAGCTCATCAGTCTTTTGCATATTTTCCATTAATTTCTTCTGTACCTCCAAAAGTTCCAATTTAGAACTGACATGGTCCTTTCTCATTTCTTTGATTTCTTTCATAATGTTCTCAAGTTTTTCATCCAATGCTGCAGAGCTGGCTGGAGAATTCTGGGAGTTGAAGTCCACAAGCCTTCAAGTTGCCAAGTTTGGGAACCCCTGATTTAGAGTATCACAGAAGCATGAATTCTGGCCTAAACTATTGCATTAATTTCATTTGCCTATGAGCAGTCATAAAAATGTTCATTGTAAAATAAGAAAGAAATGGGGGAGAACAAACCACGATTAAACAATTATACAGTTGAAACTGACACGGATGTGTTTAGTATTGGTCTACAACGTACAGAATTCTTTTCTATAGCTAAGAATGATATTGTCCTTTTTGAATTCATGTGCTGTCAAGGTGGCTACAGGTAAATCGTGGCTTACAACAGTTCATTTATTGACCCTTCTGAGAAGCAATGGATAAATCAGATTCATTTAACAACCATGTTAATAATTTAACAACTTCAGTGGTTCACTTAACAAATGTGGGAAGAAATTTATAAAATGAGGCAAAACTGAACAACTCACTGAGCAGTTATAACTTATTTCTTTTACAAAAATCATAAGAAACATGCTAAAGAAAAACAAAACAAAACTTGAAACTGCTTATTTTGATTTTCTAATGCAATGTACTTCAGATCTCTTTTCCAAATTTCTTGTATAACATTCAGTATAATTTGTGGTTAAAAAAATGAAAATGGTTGGTTTATCCTTTGTAAAAAGGGAAAGTTACCTTTTAAAGTTAGCAGAATGTCAGAGGTTGTTGAAACATCCAGAATGAAAATGGCTTTTACTTCATAATTACTCCTTAGCTATTTTGGTAAATTATATTGTGTTTATAATATTTGAAATGCTATTACATTTTTGGGCATATATCCAGGAAGGAAGGAAGGAAGGAAGGAAGGAAGGAAGGAAGGGAGGGAGGGAGGGAGGGAGGGAGGGAGGGAGGGAGGGAGGGAGGGAGGGAGGGAGGGAGGAAGGAAGGAAGGAAGGAAGGAAGGAAGGATCCCACCTATTTTAAATAAGTTATTTCAAAACATTGATTTCTCATGAAAATAATAGTGAAATTTTAATTTCTTGCCATTATTATTCAGGGCCAATTGTTTAGCAAGTTCTTTTCAACTTTGTGATTTTATGACTGAACCAAGGAAAAGGTTAAGTGAACAATTTCCAATCGCCCCATTGGCCAATGATGTCACAACACCGTCACTATATAACCAATGCCCCCCATATCTGTATCAAATAGAAAGAATGGAGCTTAATATACAACATTTGTAAATCACTCCAATAAATACATTATTGGGTAATCAGCAACCAATCAGGAATAATGAAAAACAAAAACAAATAAAAAGATCTTTCCCAACTAGCTCCCAAATGTTTCCACTTGCTCATACCTTTGGAGTATTAATTTGGTGAGTTTCTGCTTTTACTCGGTTGGTATATTTGCTCAGATACCTCCATCTGTATTTGTGTTATGCTGTCCTGAACATTTCTACCGCATTTCTGCAACCATTCCAATTCAATTTGATGCAAAAGAAATTGCTTTCATTTTTTCTCCCAGTGGCAAAGGCAAGTTTGGTCAACTTCTGATGGATAATTTGCGGAGTTCTTTGGCTTACTTTAATTATAATATAGCCAACGGGTGTGTGAGAATGTCCTAGGATCTACAACACTGCAGCTGTGGATACAATGAACATCCAACAGGTTTCACTTCATTGATTTCTCACTTATATATGAATAAAAAAGAAAGAAAGCCTGCATACTTCAAAGCAAAATGCCAGCCTGCAGCACCATCTTTATTTTAAAGAATGGGATGCAAGTAGGACCCATAGTGCCTCTTAGAAAATTAAGGCAGAAATTACCAATGCTTACTGCTTTCTTTTGAAGTCTAACTGATCAGGAAGGAAACAACCATTAGTAGAGCAAGTAGCTATGCTTCCTGGATGTCAAACTTAATGGAAGATATCATATTGGTTATCATGTTGATGTATTTATTTTTGTTGTTATTTTGTCATTGTTTACTTTATTGTATTGTATTAATGTATTGCATTTTACTTCTGTCTATAAACCTTTCACTTTTCTTCCTTTTTATTATTGTAAGCTGCTGAAAATAGTCAGGTGGCAAATAAATTTAAAAAATAATATATAAGATAGAAAGCATTCTGGGAAATCTATGATTTTTTAATTGTATTTTACGAGTGAAAAAGCTTCTGCAGAGGAAATCCTGGGGAAACTGAATGAAGCCTCTGGATTTATATCAATTGGTATTATCATGGTTGCTTGAGTTTTGAGTTGCATCTGTTATAAGAATACATTACTATTAATAGGCTGATTACAAAATTATAAGTTTCCCTGATAAAATTCCAAGTAATTTTGAAGTTGGGAGGTTTTTTTTAATGTAGCTGTTCTGCCAAGAATAGGGTGTTTATTGAACCCTGACTGTAATGGAAGTTTTTTGTATATAATTCAAAGCTGTGTGTGTGTGTGTGTGTGTGTGTGAGAGAGAGAGAGAGAGAGAGAGAGAGACAGACAGACAGACAGACAGATATATGCCAACAACACCTCGCAAAGGCTAAAAACAATAGGAAATAGGAAATTCTGGATGTATGAGACCAAGCTGTAGGAATACATAGATATAAAGCCAGAATTGAGAAAACAACAACAGGCAGTAAACACTGCCTCTTCAAAAAAAGGTAAAGAAGCAGTAGATCACCTGTTTATCTGCTGCAAGAAGTTTGCACAGACTGACTACAAATAACTGCATGACAAAGTAGCAACAATGGTGCATAGGAAGATCCGCAAGCAACACTATTGGCCTGAAAACAAGAACTGGTGGGGGCCATAAAATAGTAAAAGTCATAGAAAATGAAGAAATGAAAGTGCTCTGGGAATTTCAAACAGGTAAGCATCTGGTTGATACAAATGCCAAAAAATCTGGATAGTGGACATTGTGATACCAGGCATCAGCAGAATATAAGGTTAAGAACTGAAGAAAATCACAAATTACAAAAACCTGCAAATAGAAGTAGAACACCTGTTGCAAAAAAAAGTAAAGGACTAATAGTAGCAGGAGCTTAGGTACAAACCCCAAAATCTGGAGTACCTCTCAAACACTATCAGCATTGACAAAATCACCATCAGTCAATAGCAACGGGTAGCTTTACTTGGAGTAGTTTATATCCTGGATCTTTAACACCATAAAACAAATCTGCCTATCCCAGTTCTTGGGAATGACTCAATAGTTGGATCAAAGTGTCAAACTCAATCTAAACACCTGGCTGAATGTGCAATGAAAATAATAAATAGCAGTATAAAATATTCAATTCCTTTCCTTTGTTTACAACAAGCTAAGCCAAATTAACTTATTTAATGCCTTTGGTTTTTAAATTTGCATCACCATGATCAAAATGGAATTTGGCATGTACATAATATGCTGACAAGATTTATGGAAAGCATTTATAAAGAATTTGAATCTTTGAAGCCTGTGATCACTTTTTCTGCTAGATTTTAACATACTTAAGAAAAAGAAGATAGATAAAATTAAAGGTTCTCAGTCATTTCAATTAAACCTATAATTTATTTTCCTCGGCTACCTGTTAGCTGTATGATTTGAAATACATTCCCCCTTCCCTCAAAATTGCTGTAGTATAAGGTGCTAGAAGGCTGATATTGACCTGGATTTTGATAGTGATAATCTACAAAATAAAAACGCCCATTTTACATTTTCTGTGCTATTCATTAAGAGCTGCATAGAAACAATTACTGTATTTCTCGGAGTATAAGATGCACCGGAGTATAAGACACACCCAGGGTTTGAAGAGGCAATTTTTTTTAAAAAGTAGGTAGGTAGATAGAGCGATAAAGAGGGAGAGAAAGAGAGAGAAATACAGTAGGTAGATAGGGAGAGAGAGAGTAGCTAGGTAGGTAGGTAGGTAGTTGGCTAGGTAGAGGGAGGGAGGGGGAGGGAGAGAGAGAAATACAGTAGGTAGGTAGGTAGGTAGGTTAGGTAGGTAGGTAGAGAGTGTGTGTAGATAGGTAGGTACGTAGAGGGATAGAAAGAAATAGAGAGAGAGAGAAATACAATAGATAGGGAGGGAGGGAGAGAGAGAAGGTAGATAGGTATATAGGTAGATAGAGGGGGGAGAGAAATACAGTAGGTAGGTAGGGAGAGAGAAAGAGTAGGAAGGTGGGTATATAGAGGGGGGAGAGAAATACAGTAGTAGGAAGAGATAGAGTGTAGATAGGTAGGTAAAGGGATAGAGAGAGAGAAATAGAGAGAGAGAAATAGAGAGAGAGAAAGAGAAGTACAGTAGATAGGTAGGGAGAGAGGACAGAGAGAGAGAGAGAGAGAGTAGGTAGGTAGGTAGATGTTTCCAGGTGTATTTACCCATGTGCTGGAGAAGGAAATCACTGACCACCTTTGAAACAAATCTTTGTTTCTGCAGGCACAGTACTTGACCAATGTAATTCTCATCAATCACTCTAACTAAACAGCTTTCCAAAAGGGGGGGGGGGACTTTTTGCACTGTGCAAACCTCCCCCAAATGGCCCATTTTTTTGCAAAAATGGGCCCGTTTTTCCCCAAATAAAAGACATGAAGAGCCTTGGGGGAGGGGGGCTTGCAGATTGCTCGGGGGGGGGGGCAAAATGAGGAAAAAAACAGCTCATTTTTTCATGAAAACGGGCCGGTTTTTTGGTCCAAAAAATTGCATACCTAGTGTTATGGAGGCTTATAGAGTGCTGCTGCAGGGCTGGGGGGGGGGGGCAAAATGCCCTGTTTTTTGCTCATTTCTGCCCTTCCCAGCCCCCAGGAACTCTCTGGAAGCCTCCATAAGGGTATGCACGCAGCCATTTTGGTAAAGGGGCGCAGTTTCAGGAGGCAAAAAATGCTGTATTCGATGTATAAACCACAGCCAGATTTTCAGCCTCTTTTTAGAGTAAAAAAGGTGCGTCTTATACTCCGAAAAATATGGTAGAATGCTGAGGAATCCCAAACAGAAACTTATAACACAGATTCCTTGCATGGCTCTTGATGTAGGATTTGCATTCTATTTTCTGCCTTGTTTTTGTTCCATATTAAAGTTTCTTCTGACCTATAGGTGTTTTTTTAGATGTTATTTTAGATTAGTAGAGATTATATGATTGCTGGGTAGACTGTATTAATATAATGAAGCACTGCTACCTCAATCTTGATTATCCAAATCCTCTTGTAATCTAAATTGCAAAGTGTCCTTACAAGAACCTCTACCCTTCATTATAATCACTCTGCTACTTGTTTGAATAATTCTGTATCCAGGAATTTGGAATATCCTTTGGGCATTCTGTTAGGAACTATGTCTTTTTTCAAAAGTTCATTTGCAACCTTTTTTTGTACAAAAACGTTTGGTGTTGTGTGGACTAGCAGAGCAGAATTTCTAAGATTTTGATAAGACTTGACTAATATTGATTGAACAGATTACTGAGAAAAGTTCAAAACTGCCTTCTTAATATAATGCATATTTTAATATTATTTTTATTATTTTATGCTTTAAAAAGTATTTTCTTAATCCATAGTACTTTGATTTCTGTTCCTAGTAGAATAGGAATTATAGAAATCTCAAATTTAACAGATTGAGGCTATGTGTTAGAGCGAGGTTGTTCATGAGCCTGCTTTTGTGGAACTACATTGTATTATTTAGTTGGCTGACAGATTTATATATTTTTTTGAACATGGAATTCTTGCAACTCAGAGCTGTGTAGCTAAGATGGCAGGCATATATATGTTCTAAATAAATAGAAGGAGGAAGAGAAGGAATAAATAATGCATATTATTTATTTATTTTATTTATTTATTTAAATTTATATCCCGCCCTTCTCCACAGAGGACCCAGGGCGGCGCACAGGAAATTTAAAAACATACAAAATACAATAAATATAATTTAAAAACTATTAAATAAACCTATCCTGCGCTAAAACCAAATTTTAAAAACCCAATTTAAAACTATCTAAAAGTCCCCATGGGAGGTTAGGCTAGGCCGGCTTGTTGAAACAGATATGTCTTAAGACATTGGTGGAAGAGGCAGAGGTCGGTGATGGTACGTAATTCAGGGGGCAGGTCATTCCAGAGGGCTGGCCCCACCACAGAGAAGGCTCTCCCCCTGGGTGTTGCCAGTCGGCATTGTCCGGCCGACGGCACCCTGAGGAGGCCCTCTCTGTGGGAGCGTATCGGTCTAAGGGATGTATGGGGCAGGAGGCGGTCTCGCATATAACTAGGCCCCGAGCCATGGAGCGCTTTAAAGATAGTTGTCAAAACCTTGAAGCGCACTCGAAAGGCCACAGGAAGCCAATGCAGCTTGCGCAGGATCGGTGTTATGTGGGAGCACCTAGTGGCTCCCATAATCACACGCGCGGTTGCGTTTTGGACTAGCTGTAGCTTTCGAGTGCACCTCAAGGGAAGCCCCATGTAGAGAGCATTACAATAGTCGAGTCGGGACGTCACGAGAGCTTGAGTGACTGTGCGAAGGGCAGCCCGGTCCAGTAAGGGGCGCAATTGGCGCATCAGGCGTACCTGATGAAACGCCCCCCTGGCCATGGCTGCCACATGGTCCTCCATGGACAGCCGGGAATGCAGGAGGACACCCAAATTGCGCGCCCTCTCCACGGGGGCCAGTGTTTCGCCCCCAATGGCCAGAGTTGGAATAATCTGGCTGAACTGGGGTGCCGGAAACCACAGCCACTCGGTCTTGGCAGGGTTGAGCTTGAGTTTGTTACCACCCATCCAGATCCGTACGGCTTCCAGACACCGGGACAGCACTTCGGCGGCATCGTTGGGGTGGTTTGGGGTGGATATGTACAGCTGGGTGTCATCAGCGTACAGATGGTACTCCATCCCAAAACCACGGATGATCTCACCCAGCGGCTTCATATATGTGTTGAAAAGGAGGGGCGAGAGGACCGACCCCTGAGGGACCCCACATAGGAGAGGCCTCGAGGTCGACCTCTGCCCTCCCGTCAACACATATTGCGACCGACTAGAGAGGTAGGATGAGAACCACTGCAGAACGGTGCCTCCCAGCCCCAACCCCCCCAGTCGGTGCAATAGGATACCATGGTCGATGGTATCAAAAGCCGCCGAGAGGTCTAATAGGACTAGGATAGAGGAATAACCTCTATCCCGCGCCCTCCAGAGATCATCAACCAACGCGACCAATGCCGTCTCGGTGCTGTGACCGGGTCGGAAGCCGGACTGGCGCGGGTCTAGATAATCAACTTCCTCCAGGTGTCGCGGAAACTGTTGGGCTACCACACTCTCAACAACCTTCACTAAAAAGTGAAGGTTGGAGACCGGACGATAGTTCTCTAGTAAAGCTGGGTCCAGGGATGGCTTCTTGAGGAGGGGCCTCACTACCGCCTCTTTCAAGACGGCAGCTTTAACATATTAAAGCTGAATATTAATGAAATTATTGATAAGAATGTTTAAGACCCCAAACATACTTTGAATGTGAAAGCAATGTTGGCCATGTTTGAGCTCTCCCATCCATCCCTCACAAATTTATTCAGATGAGGTACATTATTACCTGAAATTCAACCAAAATTTGAATCTTTCCTCCAAATCCAAAATCTACATGTGAAGTTTGTTAAATGAAAGTAACAGTATACAATAAATGTTGAACCATACTTTCTGTCTCTAGATATTTAGTATACCGCACTGTGCTAGAGAAATGTCAAGTGATCACTGAGCTGTGTAGATGAAAGTTGGAAAATGTTATTAACTTTGTGTGGGAGTAGGAAGTGGGGAACTACTTGAAAATTATTCTTTAACTGTGGAGGGGAGATTGACTTATTTTTTTTAAAAAAAATATTGGAATCTCACCAGGTGATATAAATGATCCTTCCCATCACCATATTTTACCCAAAACATTTCTTTCAAGTAACTTAGATTGAAAGAGATTGGATTGAAGACATCCATTATGTTCACTTGGTGCATTCCCACATTGTATTAAGACATAGTTTATTTTAATCATGCTTGTTGAATAAGACCCGATGATTAGTTCACTCAACTATGGCAAAACCGAATAAACAACATTACAGCTTAGGATGATAAGGGGATTTATGGCAGAGAAAAGATTTTAAACTTAGTAGTATAAGGGTGAATAACCATGCTACTACATAATGTTTTAACAAGTTTTACATTTAAATGAAGGCTAACATAATCTTATTAAAATAAAGTGAGAGACTTTACTTGTCAGCATTTAGTGCACTGTGACATTATTTGTGTCAGTGAACACACAGTACAAAACAACTCTTTTATAAATAAAGTGTTGAAAATGCTTTCAAGAATTAATGGGGCTCCATAAAATGTTTTCAAAAGGTTAGTATTTATGGTTACATAAGTTGTGAAGAAAACCCATTAAAACTAATTCAAAGGAATAAGAGAGGCAAATTGGAATACACAGAAACAAAAGGAGATCATTCTTTAAATGCATTATTGTTTACATCCAAAAAGACCAGTTATGGCTAATAATTCCCCCCAAGAAAATCCAAAGGGAAATAGTATATATGCAACCGAATGAGTCTTTAATAAGCTGGATGTAAGTAATTCTCTAAAAATAATTGCTCTAGCACTGCATAAATGCTACTGGATAAATTAGATAGCGTTCAAATAAAAAGTGCTTGGTATGAGAATTAAATTAGAAACATGAACACGTGAAGACAAATTAATAAAGGAGATCTAGAAATTGATCTCACAAGTTTCTGAGTCCTGAGAAATGCTAAATGTCTCAGAATGAATGATCACTGCAAATTGCAATGTTTAAAAATACAGGTAAAAGCCTGCTAATAGGCTGCTGAGACCACAAGCTATTAAAAATAATAATAGAGCTACTCATAAATTACCCTAAAGGAGTACAATATTTTCTTTGTTCTGCTCTCCAACAATATAGATTCTTTCAATTTATAGAAGAAATGTATTTTTGCAAACCTGGAAGAAATAATGTAAAATGATGATAACAAGATTTATTGTATGCAATTATATGTAGTGAAAAAAACAATATATCCATCATGACACTCATCATTTCCAATACTTTTTAACAGTTAAAAATGCACCTGTACTGCTTATGGGAATAGGATTTCCCATACTATTATCTTCAGGAACAGTTTCTTTTTTTTTTTTTTTAATAAACACTATAACAAAAATAACATATACAATACAATATTTCACCCAGTGCTATACAATGGAAAGGAAGATTTGGTTCTTCAAAAATAGGTATCTTCAAATGTCTTTAAGTCCTCCAAAATCCGCGTTCTCTGGGTACAGGTGTCGAAGCATCCAAAGTCCCAAGTCCACAAATGGCTTCCAAGTCTTCCAAAAAACATCCTTTTTATAAACACCCTCTCTAAATTTAATTTCACATGTCATTTTATCATTTAAGGCTAATTTCCACATTTCACAATACCACTCTTCTATTTTAATATTCGTCTCCACTTTCCAGTATCTTGCTATTATAATTCTACCCATTATAATCATAATTCTAATCAATTCTTTCTCATACTGTGTTAATTCTAATTCCTTAATTATCAATAATAATATAGTTTCCAATCTCAATGTTATTCTTTTCTTCATTATTTCAAATATCGTTTCCTCCAATTTCTGCCAAAACTTTTTAACTTTATCACATTTATACCACATATATTCGTACGTTCCCAATTCCATATTACACCTCCAACATTTATTACTTGTTTTTTTATCCATCAATGATAACCTCAATGGAGTCAAATACCATTTCCAAACCACCTTAAAGTTATGCTCTTTAATCCTTATGGATAAAATCCTCATGATTCGACTCTTCCAATTCACCTTCCAATCCAAGTCTGATATTTTAATCTTAAATTCATCCTCCCAGTTCATCTTCATTGCCATTTGTGGTTTCTCGTTAAAATTTATAATCTTATATATCTTACTAACGAGTCCCTTTAACCCAATTTCGTACTTAATAATTTGAGATACTAAGTTTTCAAATTCAGTTTCGTTTCTACCTATTTTACATTTTCCCCTTACATTCATAGTCCATTTTTCTATCTGTATTTTTTCAAACCAATTTAAACCCAATTTTTCCATTATTTCTTTTCTTCTACTTTCATTTCCTAAAGCTTTTAACCAATCTATTATACTTTCTATATTTTCCTCTTCCAATACTTTTTCACGGTTTCTGTTGGTTTTAATCGGCCAATTTCCAATTGTCTTTCCCAAAAAGGTTATATCTGGGATTAATATTTTAACAAATTTATTCCATATTTTACTCAATCCCTTTAACCAATAACTATTGATTACCTTTTTAAATTTTGCTTTATCTAAAAACCATACAGAACCAAATCTCTTAATATCTTTTAACTCTAAATCTCCCCAGTGTCCATCTCCACCTTTAAGTATTTTTACCACAGTTCTAATACTATAGGCCCAATAATAATTAAGTAGATTGGGAATTCCCAATCCACCTTCCTTTTGGTTTTGATACCACATTTTCTTCATTAACCTAGGTCTTTTCCCACCATTACAGAATTTATCTAATTTCTTCTGATATCCATCCATATCTTTCTCTGTCAAGTTTAATGGTAGCATCTCAAATAAAAAATTGAATTTTGGTAGCAACATCATCTTACACATTGCAATTCTGCCAAACCAAGACAACTTTATCTCTTTATATTTGTCTATCTTTTTCTCTACTTCATTCAACATCACATCATAATTAATTTTTTTCAGTTCCTTAACTTTAAGTGAAAGTGTTATTCCCAAATATTTCAATGTATTTTTAATTCTTATCCCGAATTGTTCTTGCATGTTCTCCCACTCTTTACCACTTTTATCCATTAATAATTCAGATTTTGACCAATTTACTTTCAAACCTGTCATTTCTTCAAATTCTTTCAAGTGTTTATTTATCTTCCTCAGGTCCTTCTCTATATCCTTCAGAATAATCAAAGTATCATCTGCGTACAAATTTATCTTATATCCCTTGTACCCTTTCAGTTCTTCGTCTTCCTCTATCATTTTAGTCAATATTTCCATAACCAATAAAAATAATATTGGAGACAAGGGACATCCTTGTCTCGTACCTGCTTCCTGAGTAATCTCTCCCGTCATTATTCCATTTACCTTCACTTTTGCACTACTTTTTTGATACAATTTTGAAATAACATGTATAAATCTATTACCAAAGCCTAATGCCTCAATAATTGCTTTAATAGTTTCCCATTGTACAGAATCAAATGCTTTAAAGATATCTAGTGATACTATTCCTATTTTATCCCCATTATGTTCAGCTACATCTATAATATTTAATACTCTTCTAACTATGTCGCTCATATATCTACCTTTAACAAAACCTACTTGATTATAACTTATATATTTATCTATAAACCTACTTAATCTCTTACTTATAATGGCAGTAAATATTTTTGCATCCTGATTAATTAAAGAAATGGGTCGATAGGACTCAATCCGCTCTACATCTTTATCTGGTTTAGGAATTATTGATATTACTGTTCTATTCCATGAGGTCGGAACTTCACCACCGTATAAAATTCCATTGAATAATTTTTGTAGTTTTGGTACTATTATTTCTTTAAAATCCTTGTAAAACTCAGCAGGAAGTCCATCTTCACCTGGAGCCTTTCCTAATTTTATCTCTTGTATTATTTCCTTAATCTCTTCCTGTGTTATATCCCCTTCCATCAAATCCTTGTAGGTTTGATCTATTTTTACTACATACTTTTTAAGATGATTTTCCAATTTTTCCAAATCAATTGATTTTTTTAAATATAATTTTTGAAAGAAAGTCTTAACTACTTCACATTTCTCCGCTGTCTTATAACATCTTATACCATTTTCATCTATCAAAGAGCCAATTTCCCTCTTCTCACTTTTATTTTTCGCCATCCTTGCTAATAACTTAGAATTTTTATTACTAAATTCAAAAAAGTTCCTATTTAAATATCTTATATTTTTTTAACCAATTCCACATCATCTTTAATCAATCTATTTTTTAATAAATTTAATTCCTCCCAGCACTTTTTGTCCTTCGTAAGTAAAAATTGACTCTCTAATGCCTTAATCTGTCTTATATTCTGTTCCGTTTTATTTCTATATTCTCTATATTTCCTACTTGATAACTTAATACTTTCCCCTCTAAAAACAGCTTTCATAGCGTCCCAGACAATTTCAAATTTAACCTCTCCAGTATCATTCAATCTCCAGCTTTCTTCCCATTTTTTAAGTATCCATTTTTTATCTCCCTCATTTTTATATAGTTTCTCATCATATCTCCAACTTCTTCCTTTCTTCTCAAGGTTAAAATCTACTTCCATCATTATCTCTGCATGATCAGAATCCTTAAAAATTCCCACATCTATTTTATCTATATTATTTAACAAATCTTTAGAAACAAAAAAATAGTCAATTCTTGAATATGTATTATATATCTTAGAGCAAAAAATGTATACCCTTTCCGTCCCTTTCAACTCCCTCCAAACATCTACAACATTATTCCGAACTATCCATTTATTCAAAATCCCCCCTTTGTTTGTTTCCCTATAACGAGTAGGGTTTGTGCTATCTAGTTTATCCCTAATTAGGTTAAAATCCCCAGCCACAATAACTTTCCCTACCCTTTCAGTTTCCAAAATTTTTGTTATTTTTCCAAGAAATTCATTTTGTTTATCATTCGGTAAATATAAATTAACCAATGTCACTTTTTGCTCGTTGATATTTCCCACAATTATTAAATATCTTCCTTCTTCATCCCTTATTACTTGTTTCTTTTCAAAATATACCTTATCTGATATCAATGTTGCAACACCTCTTGCTTTAGAAGTCCCAAAAGATTTTTCATAAATTTGCATACCCTTTATATTCATTCTATTTAAACCTTCAGATTTTTGATGAGTTTCTTGCAAAAATAATATGTCTGGTCGGTCTCTTTTAATTTTGAGCTCCAACCTCCTCCTCTTGATTTGATTCCCTGTTCCCTTCACGTTCCATGTCATTATTTTTATAAACCGCATTTAAACTGTAATTTTCTTAATCTTAACCACTCTTCTTCCTTTCCGTGCTCCAATCCCTCCACCAAACAAAAAAAAACAAAGACAAACTTAAAACACAACAACAGTTTCAAAATATGTTACAGGCATCAGATTTTGGTCCTGCTGTCAGACATTATTACAATTTTTTTAAGAGGGAAAAGGCACTCATTGTTAAGAGTGTTATAAATGTTATGATTATTTTTTCAAAAATATTTTGTTTTCCCATAGGAAATGAGGACACCTAACCTGTGGTGAAATTGGAGGTACATAAATATTAAATATATTTACACGTAGGTAGGGGTGGGTGGATACATCTCTTTACATTCAATAGATTTGTATTTAGCATTATAATCTGCATATCTGTCTTTAACATATAAATTCAGATCCAGAATTCATAAATATATTTTTTTCAAGTATTGTCAGTGAAGAATGACTATGCCTGAATGAAAAATGTAGCACAGAATTTCATATGATTTTAATTTTAGAACACCAATTCTGAACTCTAAGGAGGGGAAATCTTTCATTAGCAATAAAATGATGCCTTAAAATGAATTTTGCATTTTAAAAAGCTAATTGATTTTCTAATATTCTCCGTACTAGTTGTATTCTATCATTCTGCACTCTTATATTTATATTCTAATTTATTGTAATTCGTTTCTATTCTTCCTTGTTGATTTCCCCCCAACATTCTCTTCTGAACCTACCAAAAAAGTGGTCTGTTCCACATTCAAAACTTTCCATGGACCTTACATGGATCAAAATATCCCAATTTTCATCATAATAGAACTCATTTTTATAGATTGGTATTATTAATTCATTTTCTATGTGTTTGTATAAATAGATTAATGTTAAAACTATATGTTTAAAAGATACATTTTCCAAGCAGTTCTTAGTAATCACTATTTGTATTATTCCTGGATCTTCTAATGTCGATAACATTTTCTCTACCCTTGTTTCTTTCCTGCCTATTAGTCACATTAACCAATATCATATTATCCCCTTAAAATCATCTTCATTTAAAATTTAATGGAATTTGGCAGAAGCTGGAGTAAAATGCTTTATAAAACCCAGACAGCTTCCAAAATTGTCAAGAAAGAATTGGAAAGACTGTGTGTTGAAGATGAGTGGAGGTTTTTTTCATTACTGTAAGAAAAGTGAGGGTGAAAATGAAGGTAAAATTGGAGAAAAAGGAATTGAAAGGAGAAAATTTCAATGGAGTTCAGTGCCTAATGAAACTGAGAATAGTGCAAAGGACTGAGCACAACGACACCTATTTCATCTTTGACATAATTGGCAGAAGATAAAGACTGAGGGCAAAAGTCGCCAATCTTCCTTTAGATGCAAGACACACCATTGAAATGTCTGCTATGGGGTCACTTTAGATGATGGAATCAGAGGAACTGAGTTCCTATTTGAGGAGGATTGGGTGCCATCTGTCATCTGTTTCTGGTCACTGCATCTTTTTAATAAAGTAACCATGGTACTTCTTGCTAAGATTCTGTCCCCAGGGGAAAGACTTAAAGAGGGAAGATAGTAGAGGGGAAGGAACATTGCTTTGGGAACTTAACTCTTGTCAGTAGGCATTTACAAGTGGTGAATGGCACTAAAAGGATTAATAATTGGGAACGGTTATGGAAGATTATTGGATGTCTGGACAGGGTCTTGGTTTTGTTTGATGGGATTGTGGCTTATTACATAATTCCAAAGGGCCAGTTAGAATGGTGGGCTAAATATTGGTCTGACATGGATAGTTATGGACATTTTGGTATATCAGAGGTGGCGATTTATTTATTTTTATTTTATTATTTTATTTATTCAATTTGTTAACCGCACCAATCTCCGTCAAGACGGACTCTGGGCGGTGCACAGGACATTGAAATTTACAATAAATAACAATATACAAGAATTAAAAAGAAATTAAATAGAAAACCTGTGCTAAAATTCCCATTAAAAAACCTATCTAACTTGGCTGAAGCTCTATTGTTCTAAAATTCAAGTTCTACGCCAGTCCAGCTTGCTGAAAAAGAAGTGTCTTAAGTTCATTTATGTGAAGATGATGTAAGGGATGTTGGTTTTGAGTGAAATTCTATTACTGGCAATTTGAGGCAATACACCACCTTTATACATATATGATGAGAAGATAAGATAGGAATTTTTGTCATTGAGGACAAGAGAATGTTGTTTTTTTTAAAAAGATATTAAAGGGGAAGTGTAACTGACAATCTGATGTAGTTTTTTTCTCCTTCTAGCCCCGTTCCTTCATTTTTGAGAGATAAGAGTGCTGATGATCTTGGACTCAACTTGGTGCTGATAAATGTGCATTTTTTTTGTGCAAAAAAAGAAAATTCATTCATAAAGTGGATAAGCAGTATATTTCAGGATGATATTACGGCAATGTAGCTTCCTCAGGGATTTGACCTCCCAGTTTTCTTCTTGCTGTAAATCAAGATGTGATTGTTGTTTATGCTGTTGTAAAGCAACAAGATAAGTTGGTGATGGTGATTTTACAGCAGGGCCAGGACAGGTAATGTCCTATGTCAGTGATGGCTAACCTTATTTGGCTCACGTGCCAAAAGTGAGGGGAGCGCAGGGGGGTCGTCCGTGGGTGTGCCACACCCATAATGCTATGTGTGTGACCACCTGCTTTTGGCACATTGTTTTTGCCCTCCCCAGGCTACAGAGGCTTTCTAGGAGCCTGGGGAGGGTGAAAACAGCCTCCCCTCCCCAACTCCAGAGGCTTCGGGAGCTTCCCTGAAGCCTTCAAAGGGCAAAAAACAACCTCAAAAGAAGGCCTAAATCAGCTGGCCAGTGCACACAAGCACGCTGGAGCTGACAGGGGAATGCCTCACGTGCCCTAAGAAATGGTTCCGCGTGCCACCTGTGGCACCCGTGCCATATGTTCACCATCACGGTCCTATGTAATATTATCTGGTATTCATTCTGACTTACAGACTCTGAAGAAGAAAGTGTAGTGCTTCATAGCTCAAACTCTGTCACCTAAAATCTGGAACTATGGTTCCCCGGCTCTTTGAGATGGTCAAGGGGTTTGTGAATGCATGGGCTTGAAAAGCTTTCATTGATTCTTTGATTGAAGGGTCAGTCCTGACTCCCTTTAAAAAGTTAATACTTACCTGGGAGAACAGCTACCCTACTAAACATGGCATTACCTTAGTAGTGATTTGCTTCTTCTTCCAAAGTGATAACAGAATAATAGAATAGCAGAGTTGACAATCTTCTAGTCCAATCCCCTGTTCAGGCAGGAAACTCTACCATTTCAGACAAATGGTTGTCCAATCCCTTTTTAAAAACCTCGAGTGTTGGAGCACCAACAACTTCTGGAGGCGAGTTGTTCTATTAATTAATTGTTCTAAATGTCAGGAAATCTCTCCTTAGTTCTAGTTTGCTTCTCTCCTTGATTAGTTTCCATCTATTGCTTTTTGTCCTGCCCTCAGGTACTTTGGCAAATAGTTGGACTCCCTCTTCTTTGTGGCTGCCCCTGAGACATTGGATCACTGATATCATGTCACCCCTGGTCTTTCTTTTCATTAAATTAGATATACTGAATTCGAGCAATTATTATTTAGCCTCCAGTCCTCTAATCATTGCTTTAAGACTGTTCTTTGTAGTGAACAATTCCTCCTTTCAAGAAGAGACTTGACTGCCCTCTCTCAAAAATGATGTAGGGTCTGCTTGGGCATGGATTTGGACTAGATGACCTACAAGGTCTCTTCCAACTCTGTTAATCTGTAATCTCTATGAAGACAATAGGGGAATGCTAACTTGCATTTTTAACACATCACACAGAACTCATTATGGGCTAGAGGTGTACACATGTCCTATATACCATCACTTCTTCAATAGAAGAAACACTATTTAACACAAACAATAATAAGATATTTTTTTAAAAAAATCTTCATCTTCCTCATTGTTACATATAGGGAGATTTTTCATTTGCTCTCATTGCATTGCAACTCATCTAAATAAAATTCCAAAGCTCTATTTGTTGTTTTGATGTTCTGTTTATGTTGGCATGATAGTTTTCCTATTTCTTGCCTTGCCCTCTGCATCATGCTTTTGTCTTTGGAAACAGGAAAAAGCTGGATAGCCAGTTTGTAACTTTCCAATTTATGCAATAAAGTCAAGGTAGAAAATAAAGAGAATGTATCAGCTAAGAATTTCAGGAGTGACTACTAGCTCTAGTTTAATAACTTGAAACATAAGGAATGGAGCAGGGAGTTGATTTATTAGTGTTTATATGTCGGGTAAAGTCATGCTTGTGCCACTGTGTCATGCATATGATTCACAGCACCTTCCTAACATGTTTAATACCACATTGGCTTTGATTACAGTTGCCCCCCTATTGCCCATTTTCAGAGTCTTTAAACAGAGAGGGAGAATTGCTTTCTTCATTTATTACTGAGAGGCACTATTGTATTTGTTTCAGCAGCTTTAGATCTTTGCAAAACAGACCTGTCAGTTTCTTCAAGAGCAGTTCATGGAAACAAAAGCCAATGAGAAAAACAGAATCTTATGTTCCTTCAGAGAAGAAGGAAATAAATGTCAGGCTTATCCTGGAGATATGTAGTGCAAAGCCAATTCAGTTGGAAAATTATTTACCTTAACAGAAGGCAGCTAATGAGTTTGTGTACATAGTTCCAAATTTGGCAAATCAGACCCTAACTATGTTTGCTGCTTTCTTTATGTGTTATAAATTGCCTTAGATTTTTGGGAGGCAAGGTAAAGTGTTTTAAGCAAATAAATGCATATAAAAGGTTTTTGATTTATTTACAAATCAGGAGGAGTTGGTACCATTTGGGGAGCAATAGATTTCAGTCAGCAGAACAAGTTCAGTAATGAGGTTCTGCGAAACATACATTTTATTTGAGGTTTTTGTGGTTGTGTTAGAGATGTCTGGTTATGAACAGATAAAAACAAAGCATTCTGCAAACATCCTCAATTTCCAGGAAAGGTAGCACTTTTGTGGTGGTGGTGGTGGATGATGAAGCTACTGTGATTCTTTCTATCTTCTCTCCAGACAATTAGGAACATTTGTCACAAGTGCAGGTTAGGAAACAATTTTCATCCAAGTCAATAGCACATTAGTGTCAATATTTTTATCCTCAACGTGATTTATTTATTTATTTTATTAAATTTATACCCCGCCCTTCTCCTTGTTAGGACCCAGGGCGGCGCACAGGCATCTTAAAAACACAAAATACAATAAATGTCAATTAAAATATAATTAAATTCATTAACCCGTGCTAAAAAACCCAATATTAAAAACCCTACCAAATTACCAATTTCCTTAAAAAGTCAGAAACGGGGGGCTATCCTAGGCCAGCTTGTTGGAATAAGTACGTCTTAAGACGTTGGCGGAAGAGGCGGAGGTCCAAGATTGTGCGAAGGTCGGGGGGGTAGGTCGTTCCAGAGGGCCGGGCCCGGCCCTTCCTCTGGGTGTCGCCAACCGGCATTGCCCAGCCGACGGCACCCGAAGAAGACCCTCTCTGTGGGAGCGGATCGGGCAAAGGGATGTATGGGGCAGGAGGCGGTCTCGTATATAGCTAGGCCCCGAGCCATGGAGCGATTTAAAGATGGTCATCAGTACCTTGAAGTGCACTCGAAAGGCCACAGGCAGCCAGTGCAGCTCGCGCAGGAGAGGTGTTACGTGGGTTTGCCTTGGGGCACCCATAATCACCCGCGCGGCCGCATTCTGTACTAACTGTAGCTTTCGAGTGCACCTCAAGGGAAGCCCCATGTAGAGAGCGTTACAGTAATCCAGCCGGGACGTCACAAGTGCTTGAGTGACTGTGCGAAGGGCTCCCCGGTCCAGTAAGGGGCGCAACTGGCGTATCAGGCGTACCTGATAGAACGCCCCCTTGGCCACGGCTGCCACATGGTCCTCCATGGACAGCCGGGAATCCAGGAGGACGCCCAAGTTGCGGCCCTCTCCACGGGGGCCAGTTGTTCGCCCCCAATGGCCAGAGTTGGACTTATCTGGCTGAACCGGGGTGCCGGAAACCACAGCCACTCGGTCTTGGACGCTTGATGCTATTGCTATACTATAGTTAGTGCGCAAAGATATTTGTCTGCATAGACTATGTGAATGTATGTAAGGTTAGAACTCTCTTTACAATTGGGGCTATATTTTATAGGTGATCCCTGATCCTGTAAACATTTCTTATGCTACTTAGTCTGTTCAAAGTCACAGATGTGAATTTTCCAGCTTTAAATAACCTTGCTCAACGCTGAGAGTACAGGGCCTGAGAAGATAGACCTGGCCCATTCAGAGACCGAGTTTATGATCATCAATGGCTTTTGCAGGCATTTGAATACCTTCATCAAGAACAATATTTGAACAGGCTTTTGTGCTTAAGAAAACAAACTTACTTCCTTAAGTTTCATTAATTTTTTGTGTCTTCCTAGCTCTAAATCAACTATGCAATGTATGAATTTTGTAGAATAACCTTGCATAAATATGTATGAATTCACACACATATATACACAAATACACAAAGAGAAGAGCATTTCCTATGATTAATGCATATATGTCTACTTTTCTTCATAGAAAAGGCATTTTTCCACATGTAAGCCTTTGTGTGTTTGTGTGTGTGTGTGTGTGTGTGTGCACGCACAAATGCACGCACAGATATGCTGTTGATACTCATTGTATGCCTCAGTTGCCGCAATGTGAAGCTGCCAAAGTTTTATGCCAGTGTCTGGAGTAAAGTTGCATTGTCGTCTTGAATTGCATTTGGAATAAGCAATCCTTATGGACTTAGAATTCTTGCTGGAAGAATAGATAGCAGCTATGACCAAAAGGGCTTTTGCACAGCTCTGTCTTACATACCACTTGTGACAATTCCTAGATCAGGTGGCTTTGTTTACCATCACTGGCTAAGTAGTCACTTAGTGTGATTGCCATACACTGTACATGGGGTTGTTGAAAACTATTCAGAAGCTTTAGAGTACTCCATAGTGTGGTAGCTTGGGTAGTCATGGGTGTATTTTGTTATGGTCATGTACCACCTCTACTCCATCAGGTGTCATGGCTCTTAATAGGCTTCCAGATGCAACTTAACATCCATGTTATCACCTATAAAGCCCTACATGGAAAGAACTGCGTGATCAGAGGGACCACACTTTCCAACATGGAGGACACACTCTGAGTGCCTTCACTGAAACAATCTTAAGGGATCCAGGAAATGTCTATGTGTTTAGGGAGAAGGTGCTCCAGGAAATAATTTTCCCTGCAGGTATAGTTGGCTCCAATTCAACCAGTTTTTAGAAAGGTGGTTAAGACATGGCTTCCCTCAGTCTTTGGATAAGTTGAGCTGAGTCTTCAAATATAGGACTTTTAGAAATATTCAGTTACATCTATTATTTTATTGTTTTAATCTGTTACTTAGTATTAATTGTGGTTTTCTTTTCTTTTTTATATGCTTCCCAAAGTTTATGCTTGGTGGTCATCTAAATGCTTAAAGAAATACATACATGAAGTAACATAAATAAATAAAATGTCTCAGTTACTTTATGATGATTTGTATGTTTTATGTTGATTTTTATGATGATGTGTTTCCTTTTCTTATTCAGTCATCTGAAAATATAAGGTCAGATTTTTTTCTGATATGCACAACAGTCACAGTTTTGGTTCTGCTTTCCCTATTGCTGGTATAGTTGTGTCTAGCAATTTATTAAATTGGTTTTCTTTAAAGTTTGACAATTTTGCACAAAAGATTTTTCCTCCAAAAATCTTAGAGGAGTCTTGATAGTTTTCAAGAGGGCCTTCTCCAGTCATGACAGAAGGTCAAGCAATTCTTTGAACAGAATTTACGATAGGCTTTTAGATGCCTTCTTTCATGCATAAAATTCTCTTGTCTTCAAGCTTCTTAATTTGCATTTTACTCTTACCTGTCTAAGAGTAGCATCCAAACAAGCATCCATTCCTCCCAATTGTCATCACTTTGGGTTTTACTTTAGGTTTTATTTCAAAGGAGAACTTCAGACACATCTTAATTGAGGGAGGTATTTTTTTTAGTTACAAGTACACAAGAGGTCAATCTTGTATTTCTTGAGGCATTTATTAAATTTTCTCTGCTTCCACTGCTTTACTCTACTTTCGTTTTAATTTCCAAATTTGAGAAACTAGGTTGCATTGATTTTCAGAAAGACCATTACTGCCACCACTATGGAGAAGCCTGTCCTTAATAAAAAAAAATGGGGGGTGGGGGATAGAAAGAAATTGATTATCCAGTTTCTGCATCCAGAGATTTGATGGTGAATTTCAGGAGGCCATTTGTACCAAACTCCTTGGTCTAACAACCAAGCTCAGAGAGCACCAAGGAAGGATCCCTTATTTCAACCTGAAACTACAAATGTTCTCTTTTATTGGTCCCTAGCAGTGGTGCAATTCAGCTGGTTCTATCCAGTTCGGGCAAACTGGTAGCGGTGGCGGCGGGAGGCTCTGCCCACCTCCCCAGACATCATCGCGTCCTGTTTTGGACACTCTGTGCATGTGCAGAAGGTCATGCACATGCGCAGAGGTTGGAGGATGAGACACACATGCTCACATTTGAGAACCGGTAGCGAAGGTAAGTTGATTTCACCCCTGGCCCCTATGCTACAGCTATAAAATGATTATTAACTTTGTGAGTGCAAAAGAGCAGTATTGCATATAAACAATTCTATGCTGAAAATACCTGGAAAAAAAATCATTCAGGAGCAAAAGATACCTACATACCTAAAAGCAAGTTCATCATAGAAGGAGGTCTGGCAGAAGGAATTGTTGGACTGGTAACACCGTGATTAGACCAAGCAGCAAATAGATTAAACTACCTTGCTGCCTGTCTTGCACATTTCTAAAGCACAATTTTCTGAGGACAGAAAGAATGTGGATGAGGAAAAGGTGAATTTACAACACCTCTCTTGTAGAATATGAAATATGTATAGTCAAGTAATAGTAGCCAGTACTGGACCTCGATAATCTGTTATGATAAACAAAGCAAGTAGGTTTATATTTCATTTCCATGCGCCTCATTCCATTGTTCTTCCTCCAATGAAAGAAGGGTCTTTGTAAGCTGTCAAAAAAAGCCATATGACAATGATATTCTCTAAAGCATCCTCTTCTGTTTTTTCTGCTTCTCCTTCCCCCAGTTTTTGGACTGAGTTAAGAAACAGCAAGGCTTATATAAGGAATATATGATTGACACATGCAGACAGAGTGAGTGAAATGGAAGAAGAAATGTAAAAGCTTGAATACTCTCTTGCTTAAATGTTCTTGGCCACATAGGACAGTGAGATAAGGTGAGGTGGGGAGAAGCTTTTTATCATTGTGTCCTCAGAAAGGATAGAAAAGCCCATTTGATTTATATTATCCCCCTCTGTTTGACTGGATGAACCTGAAATACAGGTAAATATTTTCTCAGGGCCTATTGTAAGACTATATGCCAATGTCAGCCAAGTGTCTAAGTGTCATTTCTTCTTGCGTCTATGGCTCCAAATATTCTCATATTAAACACACACACACACACACACAATTTACAACTCTCCATTCATCACATGTGTGTGTCCACATTAGTATGCCCTGCTTCTACTTTGAAAACTTTGGTCCATCTGCTTGCAACTTCTTAAAGCAGCCTCAGCATGGATTTTATTTGTTTGTTTATTTGCTTAGCTTGATTTCAGTATCTCATAATATTAAGGATGGCAATGGAAAATTGTTCTATGGTTTTTCATAGGAATTTTCTTTTCAAAGAAGGAATTATTTTGTACTTTCCACTTTTTCCCAAAAAATGGAAAGAACATCTATCATTTAGAAATGGGCAGTATAGATAAGAGCAGATATAGTTTCAGATTTTGGCCTCTCTGTTTCAAATAATTGTATCAATGTTCTTGCAAATTATGGATCTATAGATATTTTTCCTATCTGTAGAAAGCTTCTAATTCATAGTGAAATAGTGTGTCATGATTAGACAGAATGCAACCCCTGTTCACATATTTGCACCCATATATTTGCAAGTTATTTTCTTCCCATTTAATTAGAGGGGCTTGTGAGGCAGAAATTAAAGTCCAGTCTACTCAGTAATTCTGATCAAACCACCATAGTGTACAGATTGTACTTCCATGCTTTAATGTAGTCAAGAAATAGAACATAAAACAGCATGTGCTCAGAACGTATTGTGGGGTGGGACCTCACTGTGTTTGCTATGTTTGAAGCTAAATGGTCAGGATAGCAATTAATAATAAGATATTCAATGTGAAAGAATTGTGTTTGCATTGTGCAAACAGTTCCTAAAATATATGCACCATCATCTTTAAATTATTTCATGTAAATCACCTGGTGAACTCCATTATCCAGAGGCCTACAAATGCTATAAATCAGTCAATAAATGGGCATTTCAGATTTATTTTCTCAGTTGCTCCAAGTAAAGCTGACCTCATGAATTAAAGAAAAAAATATTTTAAAGATGAAATGATTTGTTGACAACTAAAGCTTAGAAAAGAAAGGATTGCACAGCAAACCCAGTAGAAAGAAATCTATAAAAATATATTCATGAACAGTTTTGCAATAATTTGATTCTGGATGTATGAATTGCTAAATGTATTCATTTATGACAAACATTTTAAAGCATTGCTTGAAAATAAGTCTCAGTGAACACAATGGGATTTACTTTTGAGTAGCCATGACTTAAATTGTCTTGTAATTAAAAATAGGCTAAGTAGCAGTCAATTTTACTTTTCATAGCTAGAAGATACTCATTTATTGATCAATTAATCTCTCAAGCAGTGCTTCTTTTAGTCATGTTATTTGTTTGCAGTTTACAGATCAGGAAAGGAGGGGCACTTGTGAAAGGTAGGCCAATATATCCTTGATTAATAATAGAAAACCTGGTTATGAGTTATTTCCCAAAAAATACAAGACGGCATATATTGAGCCGTTTCCTAGAGAATAGCAAAATTCCAGTTTCTGCTATTCAAGGACAAATAAGAACTGTTCAAGGATAGTTTAAGTATTCCTGCAATTCTCTCTGTTTATTAAGGGCAGATGGAAAATGAGAGTGAGGATGATGGTGACAAGTTGAAGAGAAGAGTTTGATGGTGAATTAGTATTCTCATGAGGAAAAGAAAATCTAATCTGAGCAAAGATTAATGATGAAAACTTTGTAACTGTAATGGAAGGAACATTTATTTGGAAATTTATTTATTTATTTGTTGATACTTTTTTGTCAGTCAGTTCTGGTCAGTAGATCATGTTTTAGCACAGGTTTTCTAGTTTAATCTATTTTTAGTTATTCTGTATTTATTGCTATTTATTGATTTTAACTCCCTGTGCACCGCCCTGGGTCCATTTCGATGGAGAAGGGCAGTTCTATAAATCGAATTAAATTAAATTAAATTAAATTAAATAAGCAATGAAAAGTCAGTGCCTCTTAAACCACACTTTCAGTGAACAAGATACAACATGGTATACTTTTTCTATATAACGCTTGCAGCCTCAGATACAAACATACAAGGGAATAATTTTTACTGAAAATTTGAAAGAACTATGATAGGACGCATTACTTAATTTTAGAAAATCCAATTATTATGGTTGGTCACATTATTTATTATTATTTATTTATGCTTCCTGACTCCCAATGACTGAGCAGTTTACAAATGATTTCAAACATCAAAAAACCAAGAGACTAACAATAAAAGAAACAAAAGAAAGCCAGAGATGGCACAATAATGATGAAAACAAAAGAAAACAATACGTTAAAAGGAGACTTAAGTCATCCTTACCAAAGGGCTGGATGAAGTTTCTTCAACATACCCAAGATTGCAGAACATTTGGGTGTTGGGCATCCTCAATTCTGAAAGTGAAAGACTTCATTTTGGGGTCCCCATTGATGGCATTGCTTAATTGAAGGGGGGTCCAATTTTGCCAGATGGAATTTGCCAGGAGGATACTTTGGGAGATAGGTTGTTCTTCAGGTAGCAAGTAGCCCAATGTCAGGTAACTTTTTATAGGTCACAACCAGCATCTTGAATTGCTCTCAGAAGCAAACTGAGTGCAGCTTGTAAACAAGTGCAGCTTGTAAACCTGAGGTCTTAAATGTTCATAATTGAGGTATGTCCATCACTTCTTATGCTGCTGCATTCTGTACAGTTGAAACTTCTGTCATTTCAAGGGAAACTCATGTAGATAACATTGCAGTAGTCAATTTCTGAGGTGACTACTCTAATTAGGGCTTGAATCCTCTTCATTGAGTAGGTACTGTGATACCAGGAAGACACCCAAAGTTCTTGTGCATCACATTCAAGGCCAGAGATTAAGCATCTCCCAATCCAGGCAACCCAAACACCTGTTGCCACTCAGGCTTAGTAGAATTGGTGACCACAGCAGCTCATGAAAGAAGCAATGACGTAGGGGTAAATTATTATGCAATATTAAAAGAACTGTCCAAATATGAAAAGGATGACATAGTACTAACATTACTAGAACAAAGAGACTTTTCCATGAAAGAAAGAATTAGAGAACAATATCCCTTTCAACATTCCCATGTTCAAATTGATAGCATCACCCTTAATTGTAGCTGGTCTGAGGTGTCTGACAATGTTACAGCTATCTTCTGCTATTTCATCACAGGTAAGGATTGAACACATGGGTAGAAAAGAAGACAATGCACTTCAAAAGGAATTACACACATATATGCAGTCTGATTCGGTGATAGCTGCTACTGTGCAGACAGGAGAATGACACTAAAGGGGGAAAAAGAGGAAAGATAAAGAAAGATTGTAGTATTTCAGTATTTAAGATATTAAGTAGCACGTTTTGAATGCTTTGCAATTTATGCTGATGTTAATCTGTGCTCCATAATATTCATGGAGATGCCTTTTTAATGCTGGTTTCCAGAGAAGTCAATTGTTGATGCAACTCATTTATTATCTGCAGGTAAGACTAGAAATATATATGCATATTTCATATGGCTATAATTTAGGTTGCTTTTATTGATTTCAGTCTCTTGCCATGTTTGGATATGTTATTTTCCTCCATCTTATACATGCAATTGTCCTTTCCAGTTTGAAGTTCCCCATATACTGAATAATGCAAAGCAAAGAAGCAAGCTAATTGTGTTCATTTCATATTAGTTATTTGACATCAATGCAGAGTACAAAAATTTAGGACAATGGCCATAGGCATATAACCTGATTGTATCTATGATAAGGAGACAAAAGCATTCTTTGCTCATCTCTCCTAGAAATCTCCACTACCACAATCAGGCACACAAAAGGAATTGAGATGGAGGAGGCTGCATTAGATGGATTAATATTTTAATCTTTCTTCAGGTATTATCTTACATAAACCCAATACCCTTGTGAAAGAAGAGTCTACCAAGAGTAGCTTACTCTTAAATCTTGCATGTGAGAAATCACCTCCCCTGCTATCCATGTACGAAATATAAACATCTACAAGGAGAAGATCTTAGGATATATTATTCTAAGTACAAGGAACTATTTTGATATTTATTATTACTCAAGCTGATGTTGAGAGTTGGATAATATGAAAGGTATTGTAATAGTTCATGAGAATGACCTTGGGAGGAAATAGGAAGAGAAACAGACTATGGCAGTGATGGTGAACCTTTTTGTTGTTGGGTGCCAAAAATGCGAGGGTGCATGCGCGATAGCGCACATGCGTGCTGACATCCATAATTGTACCCCCACATATGCATGCATACACATCCCCCCATGTGTGGCGCACTGCTCACCTCTAAGCTGAGCTTGGTATTTCTTTCAGGGGGCTGGGGGAGGCCATTTTTGCCCTCCCCAGGCTCTAGGAAAGTTTCTGGAGCTGGGGAGGGTGAAAATGGGCCCAAGGGGCTAACTAGAAGTTTGGAAACAATCTGTTTCACAACTTCTGGGGAGATGGCAGAGGCCTTTTTCACCTTCCCCAGGCTCCAGGAAAGCCACCGGAGCCTGGGGATGGTGAAAATGGCCTTCCCTGGCCCTCCGGAAGGCTGAAAATCTGCTGGTGCACACTGGAGCTGATGGCTCACATGCCTGCAAATATGGCTCCAAGTGCCACCTGTGGCATGTGGGCCATAGGTTTGCCATCACCAGACTAGGGAGTGGTTACATAAAATGAAGCTAAGCCTGTAGAAGGAATGAGGGTTTGGCAAATATCTTAGAAGGGATTCTCTCTAGTTTTTTGGATTGAAAAGATTAGGGTGTCAGACTCAAGAGTGCTTTTTAAGTGGACTTTCTTGTTTTTATTTGAAGATATTTTGCTTCTCATCCAATAAGCTTTTACAGCTCTGACTGGATGGTGGTGAATCGAAGGATGTATATTCCTTACAAACAGCTACTCATTTGATTTTTTTAAGAGAGTCATTAAGTCCACTTGGAGGTATATGTGTCCTCAGGGTCACCTAAGTAGTACAAATGACTGTGGAGCCTTCTTGCAACTGTTGAAAGGACTATATTGTAGACTGGAGATAGATGATGTCATATTTCTCCCCCTCTGTTGAGAGAGGGCTGTTTAATTTTGACATAGATGGCCTCTTTGACCCCTCTTTCAAACCAGCAGTCATCTCTATCCAAAATGTAGACTTTGCTGTCCTCAAAAGAGTGACCTTTGTAATTTAAATGCATAGACTGCTGAATCTTGTCCTGATGAGTTTGTTTTCCTACATTGTGCCATATATTTATGAAATGATTGCTTTGTTTACCAAATGTGCAGAAATGTGCATCTTCAAAGAAAAACAAGAATGTCCAGTTGCCTCTTGAAGAAGCACCTTTGGGACAACCATGACCTGGATGACTGAGAATCTTGACTGACATGAGAGGTCAGACTTTCAGACTTTCAAGTTTCTATTAATTTTACCATACTATAAAGATAGAGTTGGATGTGCTGTTTCCCTTATAAGACTGACAGGTAGAAAGGAACCATGGGAAATGCCTTCTTGCTTCTGTGTTGTACTTCATACTTTTCATAATTTATTTATTTTTATTTTATTTATTTTATTAAATTTATACCCTGCCCTTCTCCTTGTTAGGACCCAGGGCGGCGCACAGGCATTATATAAAACCATAAATACAATATACATCAATTAAAAATATATTAAATTAATTCACCCGTGCTAAAACCCGTTATTAAAACCGTAACCAAATTATAATTTATATTTAAAAAGTCAGAAGCAGGGGGCTATCCTAGGCCGGCTTGTTGGAATAAGTACATCTTAAGACGTTGGCGGAAGAGGCGGAGGTCCGAGGTAGTGCGAAGGTCGGGGGGTAGGTCGTTCCAGAGGGCCGGGCCCGCCACAGTGAAGGCTCTTCCCCTGGGTGTCGCCAGCCGGCATTGCCCAGCCGACGGCACCCGGAGAAGGCCCGCTCTGTGGGAGCGGACCGGACGAAGGGATGTATGGGGCAGGAGGCGGTCTCGTATATAATGCCTGAAGAGGGACTTTGTTTTCCATACTTTGAACAATAGCATTAGCTTCCTATACCTCATGCAGATCAATTTCTCCATCTATTGCAAAGCTGGCAGAAAGCAATTACTTTGCCTTAGTTAGAAGCACTTCAATATTTGGAAAAACACTCGTAATTCATATCCTTCCCTCACTCTACCTGCACAGTGTTTATCAAGCAGCCTACATGAAGCTTTCAAAGTAACACCTTAAATCTTGCAAGTCAAAAGTATAATATGAACTATGCATAAATCCATAGGATACAATATTGGATTGAGCCATTGATCCACAGCATTCTGTATTCTGTCCCAGAAGTGATCAATATGTAACACTTCAGGAAAAAGAAAAAAAGAAAAGAAAACCAGCCATTTCCATAATGAAATCAGCCAATCTTCTATTTGTAAGTAAGGAATATAATGGAAATTTATTTTTTCTTCTTGAAATTAACATAAAGAAGTCTCTCTTTTGTATAAATAATATTGGCATCACTTTTAGTTCTTCTAATAAATGCAAAAGTAGCATTTAAATAATTTTGTTCAGTGAATTGCAGAGATACCATATGTATTTTGTCCTCATCTTTGGATTATGCCATGAAAAAGCTGAAGTACCTAATTTTGTTTTAAGTGTCTGATGGGTCTCCATGAAAGTTGGTTATTTATTCTAGTGAAATGTTATATACTGGAAAAGCAGAGGGGTGGACAATTAGTAGAGGGGTGGACATTTTAATAATAAAAAAAACAAGAGGTAATTATGGAGACATTATTTGCTTGACAACAGTGTTTTTTTTTATATTGAAAAAGTTTTATTGGTTTTACAGTTTTTCAATAGGGTAGGGTAAGGGATACAAAGAAATTTTGAGAGCATTCACGTCAAAGTCGTCGGCCCTACCGGGACATCAAAATAGATCATTAATAAAAAAACATTTTCCATACACTACAAAGTGAAAGCAAGTACATATTTCTAAGTTCTCAGTTCTATGCTGTGAGTCATTTACGAAAATCCAGATGCACATGTTATATTATACAATATTATTCAAAAAATCAAGGCAAAGTTATTTTTTAGATCTAAGTCTCTTGGCAATTGTATCTTCTATCTCTCCTTCCAGGCCCCCAGCGGGCGGGGCCGTGGCCCCCCCTGCCCCCCCGGATCTTCCCCCAGGACAGAGGAATGTTTTTTAAGAAAGGCTTCCACCTCAGCAACTGTTTTAATCCTCACTCTTCCTCCTTCCCAGAACACCAGCATCCCTTCGGGCATTACCCACCTAAACCAGATCCCGTGGTCAAACAATTTTTTGGACAAGAAGGAAAATTTCCTTCTTGCTTCTCTAATCTTTCTTGGGATCTGCTTTAGGATGGCAACCTCCTTTTGTTTTGTAAATTAACGGACCTCCTCTTTGCACTTTCAAGATTTCCTCTCTGGTTGACCTTCTAACAAATTTAACATGTATCTCTCTGGGTACTTCATTTATCCTGGCATATGCAGAGTTTATTCTGTAGGCTAGGTCAATGTCCCCCCTGATCTCATCCTTAGGTTTATGTAAATAGTCTGCTATAATTGTGCTCATGAGTTCAGGGAGACATTCACCAGTTTCCTCAAAAACATTCTGAAATCTCAAAAAATATGTCATCCTTTCCATATCAATCCTAGACACATGCCCATTTATTTCCACAACCTCATTAATAACATTTTTAATCTCTCCCTTAGCCCCCGCCAGCCCCCCTTCCAGTTCTTCATTTTTCTGTGTGTTCTCCAGCACTTGTTTCCGTGTGTCCAATAATTCCTTTTTAAAGTTGATATTTTCTGCCCTCTGGGCCTTGATTTCTTGTACCAAAGTTTGTATAACAGATTCAAGAGAGGCCATCCTTAGTTCTAAGCTTGCCAGTGGTGATTCTTGTGCCATGATTAGCTATTAAAATCCGTGCCACTAAAATGGCGTTTTTTGGGTGGGGCTGTTGAGGCAAGTCAGGAGCCAAAAGTTCAGATCAGGGTTGTAAAGTTCAGGAACCAAGAGAGAAACAATTTTCCAAGTCAATAAGTATAATAACGAAGGCACTCCAGAAAAGAAATCACAAATCCAAAAAAAAAAATTCTTCTTTAGTAACCAGAGGGAGTCCAAATCACAAAGAGACGCTGGAAATTTTCCATAAGTAAAATAGTCATTCAGGGACAAAGAGAAGCCATTTTCCACCGCCCAGACTCAGAGCCAGAAGGAGAGAGTGGTAAAAAAAAAATGTTTCAAATCAGCCAGACCTAGATACATTGTTTCAAAGACAAACCGCAGACCACTTTCCCTTGTTTCAAACAGTCCAGATGAAAGATATCCGCTTCCTTGCAGCGAGGAGCCATTCTTAAGTGCCGCTTTAGTCCGAGGGGGGGTTTAACAAGCAAACACCCCCCTCCAAGTTCTTTCAGCCCAGGCTGACAGCAGGAAAAAAAAATGTTTAAAACCACTCACTTTCACCCTCGCAGCCGAAGCCCTGGGAAGCCTTCCGACTCAGATGGCCAGCTCTCTTCATATTTTCAGAACGATGCCGCCCGCCATTGGCGAAGGGGAAACCCCCCGCAGCATGTCCTCCTCCACCTAAGCCGAAGACAAGGGTCGCTTCCCAGCTGCCGCTGGGGGAGGACGACCCAGGCAAGCTGGCTTTACGGGAGACCCCCAAAAACGGGGCGTCTCGCCCCCGTAGGGGGGCAGGAAAAGAAACAAAGCGGCGAGCGAGCCCTAGGCTCGCCCGTCGCCGCTGGAGCCGGAACCGGAAGTCGACAACAGTGTTTAAACTGGTCACTAGTATATTAACGAACAGAACAAAACAGAACAGAACAAGCACAATGCTTTATTTGGCCAAATATTATAACACAGAGAAGAAATGTGTCACAGAAGAAATATCTAATTGAGTTGCACATTTAAAAATCATTGTGTTCATCTGAACAAAAAGACAATTACTGCAATACATGAAGAATGACAACAACAACAACAACAATAATAACAACTACAACAACAAAAGGTTACTGAGTGTTAAAATGGTATTAAAAAATCCAAGAGACAAGACCTCAATTTACAAATGACATACATTTATTCTCCTGCATATAGTTGGACACAGAAATATGGGAAATATTTGGTATTAGTGAAAGCATTCAGAATTTTATAAAAACAAAAACAAGAGTTGTAAATTGCAAAATAACTTTGATAGTGAATGTTGAAGAAACTACAAATACAAATATCAGAATCAGAATTATCCAAAGGGATACTTTATCTCCATTTTTAAACCATCTCAATGGTATCCCTCAGTCATGTCTTCAATAAAATTAGGAGAGCAATCCTAGGAATTAGGCTAAGAATTATAAAAGCAAAGTAGAAAAATATTCAGCTTGTTATATAGGGATGATTTGAAGATGTATTTATTTACTGCTATTTATTCAACTTATATGCTGCCCATCTTATCTGAAGGTGATTAGGAAGCCTACAATTTTTTAAAAAAAAAATTAAAATGAAATTGAATCTTTTATTAACACTTTAAGGATTTACAGTGAGAGTGTGAAAATTGAATTTCGATATGACAAATTTACAAAGCTTGGCATAAATAAAAGCTATTGTTGGAGAGTCTGCAGTAGAAACAACAATAATCTAGAAGAGATACTTTTATTATCTTTTTCACAGCACAAACTTTATTAAAAACCATAAACCTTTGTTATTCAGAAATGGTTATCAGATTCCTTCTGACATTAAATTGAACAAAATTATAAGGTGTAATTTGAAAATCGAATCTCACTAAGACTTCGCCTATAGAAGAAAGATATAAATCTTAAAAATACTCAAATCAGATAACACATTGCATGGTGAAGCTAAAAAGAAATCCAGTCCAGAATATTTAAAACAAATATGGAAAATTCTATATTAATATTTAAATGGGGAAAATGCAATCAAAACTATAAAGCCATGGTTAATACCATTGATGAAATTTACTTCTGGTATAGTAAACTGGACACAGTTTTAATTGGACAACTGGGATCAGAGAATCTTAAAATTGATGACAATGTATGATGCATGACTGTATGAAGTCATCTTAATTGAATGAAATTGAAGGCCATGTTTACTGCAGATGAAACTGTGAAGAAGGAAAATACAGATTAAACGATTATATCAAGGCACACAGAAATAAAATGCTAAACCAAATTTGCAGAGGGGAAATTTGGAAAGGAACAGAAACAAAATATGACTACAAAAGTGAACTGTTAAAAATCACTTAAAAAATTGGAAAGCAAAGCATAACATGGCCAATACACAAAACAAACTGAAAATAAAGTGGACAAGACAAGGAATTAGCAATGGTTGCCCTCTGGAGAAAGAAACAGAAAGCTTAATTTCTGTTGCTCATGAATTTCAAACAATTATGATAAAATTAAGCATTCAATATGTACTGTGAATTCAGGCTTCATAAAGATGAAAGCATGGATCGCACAATTAGGAAATATAATGCAATTTTTCAGAGTAACAATAAAGAACTTTATAACACAATAGGTGCAATGATCCATTAGCATGTGTGCAAACTATAATTTCCAAGTATTCTAAATGTAGCATGATCACAAAATTGAAAAAAAACTATGAACATCTATTAATTTTTATGGAACTATTTATTTGTTTGTCTGTCTGTCTGTCTGTCTGTCTGTCTGTCTGTCTGTCTGTCTAGTTAGTTAGTTAGTTAGTCACTCATGTACAAGATAACAGGAATAAGAATAAACACGAATAAGAACACAAGAAATGGGTACAAATATGGGGACATTAGGATAGGGAAGTTAGGCATGCTGGTGCACTTATTGGTTCATTAGGTAAAATAACAAACAAATTTTGATTTTTTAAATAATATTATGGGTATACCAATTGCTGATTTAAAAAAAAAAAAAACACAATTCATTAGGCCAGAAACTGAGAAATAAGAAGTTCTCATAGTAAGATTATTGGAGGAGCAGCTCCTCCAATAACTCATGCGCTTGTGACATCTCGTCTGGACTACTGTAATGTTCTCTACATGAGGCTCCCCTTGAGATGCACCCGGAGACTACAGCTGGTCCAGAACGCGGCCGCGCGGGCAGTTATAGGAGTCACTAGATACTCCCATGTAACACCACTCCTGCGCGAGCTGCACTGGCTGCGTGTGGTCTTTCGGGTGCGTTTCAAGGTGTTGATTATCATCTTTAAAGCGCTCCATGGCACAGGACCTAGTTATTTGCGGGATCGTATCCTGCCCCATACATCCCTTCGGCCGATTCGCTCACACAGAGAGGGACTTCTCTGGGTGCCGTCCACCAGGCAGTGCCAGTGGGCGACGCCCAGGGGAAGGGCCTTCTCTGTGATGGGCCCGACCCTCTGGAACGACCTACCCCCGGATATTAGAACGACTATGGACCTCCGTGCCTTCCGCCAAAAAGTAAAAACCTATTTGTTTCATCAGGCCGGCTTGGCCTAATCTACGCTTCTCGCCCCAGTCTGTTTTCTCAAATTGTTTATTGGGTTTTAATGGGTGGTAATTTTAATGGTTTTTAAATTTTGTACAGGGTAGTTTAATTCGTTTTTAATTTTTGTGTATTGTATGTTTTTAGATGTTTTTTTTAATTTCCCTGTACACCGCCCTGAGTCCCTTTGGGGAGAGGGGGCGGTTTATAAATATAATAAATTATTATTATTATTATTATTATTATTAGTTAATTAAGTGAAAAGAATTCTACTCACTTATTCAGGAGATCTGTGATTTATATCCAGTTTTGCTTCCAAACACTTTATAGTGCAAACAGAATTATATTGGCTGTGTCTTTGAAATGAAACATATCAGAAGAATAATGTGATCTACTTTCACTGAGTTGTTCCAACTGTGAACAGAGATTTTACTGTGAAAGATCTATCAACCTTATTTATGAATATTTTTCTACATCATAGAAAAATTAAAAAAAATGGTTTCCTGTCTTTCTTCTACTGCTTTCTGGCTTTATTTAGTTGAATGATAGGAAACAGTTCAAGCTATGGATGAGTGATGTACTCTCTTCACTGTTTCAAAATTACATTGGGATATTTGGTAACTTTCAAGGGATTCAAGCAAAATTTAAAGACTATGGATGAAGCTGGATTTATATTTAGAGATAAGGAGGCAAAGGTTATATCATTTAAAACAGTTCAAAAGCAGTGTACCTCATTTATTTTGGCCACAATGCTTTATGAGAATTGTGCTGTTTAACTTATGTATGAAACATTCATGACACCTTATTAGTGTGCCATAGGTATCAGTTATATAACATAAATTAATTTTATTATTAATTAATTGATTGATTAATAAATTAATGCAACTTTATGAAATATCCAAAACATGGTTAACATGCTTCTTTACTTTTTCTTGCTTTTACAAAATAGTTCAGCCACTTCCAATTACACCATTAAATCTACGTTTTCTAGAATTGGATATTTAGGCTGGCTATTTTAACTGAATATATATTCAGTTAGTGTACCATTTAATCCATATTTAGACTAAAGTAGAAATATAAACATTTCTGAATGGATTAAAAAATGGGCTCCATCACAATTTTTAGAAAAATGTACAGATTGAACTGGCAGAGTGTTCAGGATCAGGTAAAATCTCCACATTTTAAAATTTATCAATGTAGTCAAGTACATTATATATAATATATATATTTAGGTGAAAAAGTTATACATAGAGCAACACCCCTCAAAAAGGCATAACAAACTCATATTTTGGAATTGTGCTGAAAAATGGACAAGAATATTCATGTAAAGTAAACACTGTGCTTGATTTACAAGCAGTGTTTACAAGCCATAATTTTAATGACCAATCCACCCCGGATTCTTGTTATGTACAAGATTTCATTGTGATACAATGAAAATAACTTATATGGGTGAGGATTGAACTTTTGAGTAAAGACCACCAGGGGAGTGGGGGGACAAAGAATATTCAGACTCAGAGTATTCCAAGAACCCAAATGCCTGACTTAGCTTCTTAGATGCATTTGGATACAAGACATTGTGGATAAGCAGAATTTTTTAGATTCTCTTTTAAATAATGCCCCTTCTCAACATCTCAGTGTTAGTCATCTGCTGATGAATTCAGTGAAAGGAGATGACTTGTTCTTGTGGCCAGGGCTTCACACACTCCTGGTGTGAAACAGCAAGATGGCTGGCTCCAAGCTATTTATTTGTGGTAGAACACTGGGCAGAGGTTGCATCAGGACTAGGGCTACCAAATCTTAGCTACAAAACTCAGAATAAAAACTAGGTGGCAACTGAAGAGTTAGAGCTGTTTTTCTCAATCTTAGCAGCTGACTGGTGAATTCTGGGAATTGAAGTCCACAAGTCTTAAAGTCACTTAGTTTGAGAAACAGTGAATTAGAGTTTTCTATATTTCTCCCTGTTCCCAGTATTTTTAGTCAGAAAATTCAACACAGTAATCATATGCCATATTAACACCCTCTTTCTCAAGAGAAATGCCCTAATTGCTTAAAGTTGGAAAACTGCTGTGATATTTTTTTTCTGAGATTAAATAGTGCTGATGGATCATGAAGTTATAGTTGGTGATTCACATTTCTTTTTGAAAGTACTTAAAAACATCCAGGCCACAAACAATTTTGGTAATGTATGGTCCAAAGGATTGAAGAGTACCACAAAACACATTTTCAATACAAATGGGAAGGTTGACGAGCAGGCTGTGAATCAGGCCTTCTTCATTCCATTGATAGAAGGTCACTACAGCAGAAAAAATAAACAGGATTTCACACACTGGTTAAATCAATGGACAGATGCATACTGACCTATCAGACAACAAAAATGTGCAAAGCAAAAACAGAGCTAAAATGTGTTTATGAAACAGCCCAAACAAAATCTTGATTTAAAAGAAAAAATGATGGCTGTTAAAACATTTTCAAGTTTTCAGAAGCAACACAGATTCAAGAAAAAAATATCATAAATCTTTGTAATTAAAATTTGTTTATGATCTTTTGTAGACGAAGATAGAAATCAAAAGAGATTCTACTTTATTAATTTTGTAATTTTGCTGAGTTTTAAAACTAAGTAAGTTGTATTGCACACATACTGTTTATATCAGTGTTATTCAGTTTATGTAGTCTGCTATAATTATTTGTAGATTAAAAATGAATTTTCCTTTATTATTAGTGATAACATATAAGTTTTTCTGTTTATTTGTAATGCTACATCAATCAATCAATCAAATTTAATTTTTAGACCACTCCCTCTCCCCGAAGGGACTCAGGGCGGTGCACAGGAGATTAAAAAGCGTACAAACATAAAAACATTATACATATATAAAATCAAATTAAACAACTATATCCCTGCGCTAAAAACCTAAAATCCTTAAAAACTAAACCCCTTAAAAACCCAATTAAAACAATTTGAATATTCAGACTAGAGGCTGGAAAGGTAGATTAGGCCAGGCTGGCCTGCTGGAAGAAATGAGTCTTAAGCTTTTGGCGGAAGGAGCGGAGGTCCGAGGTTGTTCTGAGCTCGGGGGGTAGGTCGTTCCATAGGGTTGGGCCCGCAACAGAGAATACATAATGTATTCTGGTTCAAGGATGAGTGCAGATAGCAAAAAGTACAAAGGAAAAAAAATGCAGTGTCTATCTAGGCTTCTGTTGTGTGTTTTGTATTATTAAAAGCATATTGCCTTTCATATATCTATGCTGGAAAAAAAAGATTAAATGATTAAGGTACCAAAAGTTGAACTGCCTGCCTGTTAATTACTCATCATTGTCTTTCTTTTGTCATATCTAGCTGTAAACAGTAAATATCCCTGGTAAATATCCATGATGGACATAATGCTATTTCTCTCATGATATGTGGATGGCTATTAGGGTAACATGAAGCATTCAAAACAATACTTTGAAACAGGGTAGCAACTGTGTATGCACACACATGTGGACACAGCCAGGAGCAATGTTTTGACTTAGGAAACAATGTAGCTGCTATAAAGAAACTTTAACAAAATATATTTCAGAAGAACATGTAAAGTTCTAATTTCTAATTGACACTAACCCGTAAGGAACCCTTCTCTGTGATGACATTCAGGAGCTAACAAACTTCATTAAAATATGTATGTATATACAACATGTACCGTATTATGTGTTTTTTTGGGAAAAATATATTGATGTATTTTTGATGACTACTGCAAAATCTTTGCTATCCTTGTTTTCTCACGATAAATAGCATAATACATAAATGCTTAATTTTTTGGCAAGTTTATTTAACTATTTGTTTCTCATGGGGATCAGGTTCAATGAATGGGATCATCATTGTTCCAAATTAAGCACACCTCATGATTTAGGAGCCCAGATGGTGCAATGGCTAGAATGCAGTATTGCAAGCAAATTCTGCCCACAGCAGGGGTTTGATCCTGATGGGGCTTAAGATTGACTCAGCCTTTCCTTCTTCCAAGGTTAGTAAAATGAGAACTCAGATTGTTGGGGAGGGGAGAGATATGCTGTAAGCTGCCCAGAGAGTGTTGTAAAGTACTATGGAGTAGCAAAAAAGTCTACGTGGTATTGCTATTTGATGATATAGCTGATAATTAGGGTAATAAATAATTATTGATGTCTCTTCCAGGTGTTGTTATATCAAACATTATTCTTAGAAATTAGTGTAGCTATACTTGTATGTTTTTTTCCCCAGTGGGTTGATATTACCTTTTAAGAAATGCCTACATTAAATCACTTATTTTATAATGTTGACTAAATCAGACAGGTGAGATTGCAATGTGTAAATCAGATTTGATATTTTGGCAGTACACTTCATTTTGATTTTCTTTGAGAACTAATTCAGAAAGGTGTGTGTGTGTGTGTGTGTGTGTGTGTGTGTGTGATCTCTACTGGATCTTTTATAACATACAGAAGTATTACAAACAACCTAGGCAGAAATTTGAGTAATCTGGGGTAAATGCAAATTCTGAAAGTACTGCACATCATAATGCATTATAATTAGAATTGTTTATTATATAATTTAGGTTATGTTCCTGGTGAAACTTCAACAAGGTGTTTCCTTCTTTCTCTTCTTACCTCTCCTAAAAACCTACAGCACCACTCTAGTTCTCATCAGCTAATCCTTTCTCAACTTCAGTGTTACTTCACATGTTATGCTTCAAGCAAGGATTGCATATGTCTGTCAATACATATGGCCTCTCATTCCATAGTGGATTCAAGCCCCTCTGGACTATTGTAAATCAACTGCCTCACACCTTCTATACTGGTGTGTATAGTGTCATAAGAAGGCTGGTAACCTTGGTAGAAAATAAGCTTTTCAATTACTATTCACAGCTGAAGCAATATTAAGAATGATGAATGAAGCACTTAAGAAAGTGTTTGTGTAACAACACAGTCTGAAGTATTCCTGACTGCTAAAATGGCCCGCTGACACTTATGCTTGGGCAGGCAGTTGAACATTACATACACTGTGATAGTGTCATATATTCTGACAGAGGTAACGCTGCTAGTGATGAACTAGTCTTTGTTTTTCCCATATCATCTTACCTTCTTTCATTTTCCTAATGAAAGACATCTGAAGTTTTGTGGCATGATTCCATGAAATGATCTAACTGCTGGCATTGGATGGTTCAATAATGCCTTTCCCCATATCCCTAGGCATCCCCAGAAAACAGATGGGCAATATGCGAAACCAGCAGAAGACTGTGAAGTGGGAAACACACAACACTTTGATTACATTGTGTTGCTTTTGGTTACCAAGAAACTCTGGATGAGCTTCAAACCATCTCTTTATCAGATGGTTCATGGTGTGACTCAGCTGTCATACAGTGTGGGTCCCATTTATCACTTCTGCATTCATAACTGCCCACAAGTTCTCTTTTGCCTGTGGAAAAACCCTATTTGAATGAAGTATAACCTCTCTTCCCCTTTCTCTTTCCTGACTGTTTCATACCTATTTACTCTCATCCTATTGTTATAATAAAACAGATTAAATTTTAAAGTGCCATAAGACGGACTTCCTTCCTTCGCTCCCTCTCTCCTTTTTTTCACAAAATGGCGAACTTTTAGGAAATGTCAGTAGCCTTTACCACTTTTCTATTTCCTTTGATGCAAAGATCATCCAGTATAATAACTTACGTGCTTGATTAAATGCAGAATAAAATGGATGTGTTGTTCATTTCTTTTCATTGTTTAAGATATAGGTAGAAATTTAATGTGCTAAAATTGTACACATATTAAATACTGGAGGTTTTAACTCATTACCATGGCAACTATTCATACAGAATACTACTTTTCCCTGGAGCTATTTTAGTATCATTAAATCCTTGGTAATGCTTTCCTGAGAGCCAGTTTGGTGTTGTGGCTAAGGCATTCCGCTAGAAATCAGGAGATGGGGAGTTTGGTCCTGCTTAGGCACAAAGCCAGTTGGGTGACCTTGGCCTAGGAAGGTGGTCATGGGAAACCACTTCTGAAAAACCTTGCCAAAAAAACTGTAGGACTTGTTCAGGCTATCTCTGCAAATTGGGTACAATTAAGCGAAAGAAAAAATAATAATATGCATTTCAGTTTCTAATGTACTCAATAAATTATATCTGACTGAAAAAAAATGTATAACACAATAAACAACACTATTAATTACTTCATTAAAGGTGAATCTTTAGGTTTGTCTACAGCGTTAGGATTCCAAATTAAATAGGAATATATTCTATTACCAAGGTAAACTCCCTACCTTAAGTTTTCTATTCCATATACTAACATGCAGAATTCCCATTTCATAGCCTTAATTTTCTTAAAAGATAGCAAAGCAAAAGTTTTTAAAAATATTTTTAAAGCAAGCAGCTTGATTGCATGTAAGAAGAACTGTTACCATGGCAATGAAACTGTCATTTGTTAACTTAAACTCATTATTGTATTAGAAATAAACTTACAAACAAATGACAGTACTCAAAATGCTGGAAGGACATAGAAACATACATTTCTAGAAAGCTTTATTCTTGGATAATATTTAAACACTAAGTTAACAACATTTAATGATATAAAATATTCTAATTTCTTACAAAGCTTCCTTCCTTCCTTTAGCCTGCAGTACTTACTTACATGAACAGTAAATTGAAGAAGGTCAGGAGCTAATTTTATTAAAATCAATGCAATTTTGAACATTAATGTAAAATCACGTCAAATCATATGGATGCAAAATGTGTGGGAAGTTCTCTCAATCAATAGGCACTATAAAAATGAGTTGTTTTTTTTTTAAAAACCCATTGAATTAGTTAATGAGTAAATATGCACAATTTAAAAATCAAATTAAGAATTTCTGGAATCTTTATTAACAAAGCAAAGAAGAACCGAAGTGATGCAGTGGCTAAAGTGCAATACTGCAGGTTCAGCTGACTGCTAGTTGCAGTTCAGCAGTTCAAATCTTATCGGCTCAAGGTTGACTCAGCCTTCCTTCCTTACAAGGTGGGTAAAATAAGGACCTAGATTGTTGGGGGCAATTGGCCGATTCTGTAAACCACTTAGGGCTGTGAAGCACTATGAAGTGGTATATAAGTATAAGTGTTATTGCTATTGCTAAGACCAACTATCTTTAAAAAAAATAGATATTTTAGTAGGAAGTAGAGGGAAATCTCTACAGTATTTAGATCACCTTGAAAAATCGCCACATTCTTATAAGTTTAATGTTCCATGCCATTCAAAAGCTATTCACTTGCTGGTGCATAGCAATCCAGGGCAAGATATGATGGACAATTAGATTTGTTATTCATAACAAACTAGACCTATCAAAGTTCAGAGCATGGTAGAATAACAGATTTGGTGCTTGATAAAAGTCCTTGACTTGCTGCCTGTATACCCTCTTTATATTTTCCTATAATATTGCTATTTAATAATTTTTATTAAATTATTTCTTATAATGGGTGGGGAATTGTGAAAATCCATTTTTTAAAAAAATATTTAAGTATTGAGATGGTACAAAGTCTTAGGATCAAGATCTTGGATGCATATAATAAGTTGACACACTTCCAAATCTTATTTACTTTCATGTGAATTACAGTTTTCCTTTGGTCCATTGGCGTGAATGGGAAAGTCCATGAATATAGAATTGGCATTTATAATTCTACCTTTCTTCCAGATGGTTTATAATAAAAATGTTTAACAGACTTATGGTAATCATCAAAAATGTGAAGCAGGTCTATGGAATTTCAGCCAAAATGAAATGAAAAATGCTGCAATTTAATTCAGACAGCTAACCCAATTATAGGCAAAATATCTACAGGGATCATTATCAAGGAATCATCTTCTGTATCCTTTTCCCCTTATTTCAGGTAGGGGAAGGCTGATCAACACATAATGTTCTTATCTGAAATCAAAACAGGCTTGGATACAGTCAGTGTTTAGGACAAGATCAATATTAACAGAATAACAGAGTTGGAAGGGGCCTTGAAGGTCTTTGAGTTCAATCTCCTGTTCATGCAGGAGACACTATACCATTTGTTACAGTGGCTATCCTTAAAAGCCTCCACAACTTCTGAAGGCAAGCTGTTCCACTGGTTGATTGTTCTTATTGTCAGGAAAAATTTAATTAATTCTAGGTTGAATTCCTCCTGGTTAGTTTCATCTATTGCTTCCTGTCTTGTCTTCAGGTGCTTTGGCAAATAGATTGATCTTCTCTTCTTTGTGGCAGCTCTTCAAATATTTGAAGACTGCTAACATGTCACTCCTAGTCCTTATTTTCTATAGGCTAGCCATACCCAATCCTTGCAATGGTTCTTTGCATGTTTTAGCCTCCAGGCACCTAATCATCTTTGATGCTTTTCTGTGCATTCTTTCCAAAGAATGATGTATCAGAATTGCAATTACCGACATACCATTGGATAGACTGGCTGAATTGCTGGGAGATATAGCTCAGCCATGTCTAGAAACCCTTAGGGTTGCTATGCCTCAGTGAAGCTTTTTAAACTGAATTGGAAAGTGTTACTGAAATGTAGTGAGAAGGAAAAACAGTATTAGGATGATGCAACTGGAACAATTTGTACCATCTGATAGCCTTCTATCTGCTTCCTGGGCAAACTGTAGAATATGAATTCTGTTATTATTTCAATTTAAAGTGTACCTTCCTCTCAGAAGGCTCTTGCTGAAAGACAGCTACATGTGTAGCACATTACATAATGCAAGCCTAACAGCAAGAGTTTGATTTATCAGGGCAAGTAGAATTTGTCCACGTGGAAGAATTGTCTCTTTCCCATGATATTTGTATGAAAGTGTATGTTTCGTTCTCTCTCCTCTGCTCCAGACTCAAAAATTGATCTGAAAGTAATCTTGGGCAAGTCTCCAGAGTTGTATACAATATATCATAGTATCTGAAGGTTGCAGCTAGGTGGAAATGTAAAAAAGATCTTATAATTCTCAGTAGATAAAGCCAAGGTTTTGCTCCAGTTCATGCAGTTCCAAGCATATGTAAAAGAAGTAAAAAATGGTAACACAAAGGGTGGTAACTAAAGTAGGTAATTACAGTAAAGAAAAATAGTGAGGGAAATTGGAAAGATAACTTAGCATTTGGATATTAAAGGGGAAAGAGTAAAGGAATGGAAATCAAATATGAACATGCACTAAAGTGCTTTTAGACTTGGTAGTCTATCTATTTATGTATTAATCAAATTGATATAGCTGCCCATCTCAGGAATGATTACTCCAAACAGGAACAAGAATAAATAAAAATAAATGTAAAAAAGTGGGATGTACAGTATGAAAAAAACACCCTTTATTAATAAATAGAACATCAAAGTTTGCACTGAAGAAATTAACAGAAGGTCTATTCAAAACTTTTCTGTTTCATTCAGCAAGAATATATGCCTAACCATAATTTATTAGAGACGTCACAAACAAATGTCCTATAATGCCTGGGGAACTAATAATTTTTTTGGGGGGGAGGGAAAACATATTTTTTATTCTATGCATATCCCAGATCTGAATGAGGCCAACAAGCCATTCTCTGTATATGACATTGCATTGTGTAAGGCAGAGAATTGAACAAAAGTCTAGCTTTGGTATTAAGGAGATGTCTTCTTTTAGGATCTGCACTTGAACAGAAGATTTATTATTTAAAAGTTAGGTAGAAATGTGTCTGCCTCTTCTTTTGCTCAAATGTCTTTTAAAAATCAACTAATATAAAATATCAGTGAGCTCTCCTTTCTAAGGAAAACGAACCTGGAAGGCCTTATACCTCAGAAACATTTTGTCACTTGAGGTTAGTGCATGTAACATTATTAATGTAATACTCAGTGAATGACAGGAATGAATATGAGGATATGGATATATTCCCCAAGAATAGTGTGATTTTTCAGGACTTAGATCTAAGGATGATTAAGAATTTCATTCATTTCAGGGGATGGGCTTTGAAAGTAATGATGTATCCAGTTTTATATCTTCATTAGTGAGATTAAAAGACTTTGAGCTTTAAAAACCCCCACCATGTATTAGAATAAAGCTGATCATGTCCATCAATCTAATAATTAAATGAGTTAAAATTCCTGTGCAATTCTTGGATTATTACACAAGTATTATCAACCACAATAATACACAAGCACATAATAGATAAAACTTAAGGTAAACTGCTCCAAACTTGATTTCAGAAAATACGACTTCAGAGTGATTAATGCCTTGAATGTACTACCTGACTCTGTGGTTTCTTCCCCAAACCTCCAAAACTTTAACCTTAAATTGTCTACTGTCGACCTCACCCCATTCCTAAGAGGTCTGTAGGGGGCGTGCATAAGCACACCAATGTGCCTACCTTCTGTGTCCTAATGTTTCTTTTATTTGTATCCATTCTATGTATCCAAAATCATGTTTATACTTATATATGTTATCTAATACACAGTTGACAAAATAAATAAAATAAATAAATAAAAATAGATATTCTCAAAAGATAACCTTAGTGACTATACCTGTTCAGTGTGACTTGCATGCATGAGGTTTCTTTAAAGAAAAGCAAAACTAACCACATTCTTCATGAATGAAACAAAAAAGACTTGATGCAAAAAATAATTAAAAATAATAATGGGTAAGAAAATGAAAGTGTCCATATTAATCATATATTAATATCTCATGATAAGAATTAACATGTCTTCTTCATTATTAACATTTAGATATTATTACATTGAATTGTTTTGAAACCTTTGAAACTATTTGCAAACAAACTTCCTTCATAAGTTTTTATGAATCTCTAGAGAAGAACATATAGCTGTTTGAAAAATGTTGAGCAATTCTAATACTCCTGGAGGAAAATAACCTTTAATATTGTCCACTAATATTATCTTCTCTTATGAATGACCTGAAAATTCTAAGGTGTAGATATTTCAAATTATCTAATATTTTAATTGAAAATGTTACAAATAGAACCTGGAATTTAATCTAAGTAAAATTCCAAGTTATGATCCCTCTTGAATTATCTTTACATCCTAATACCATTGTCTTCAACTTGGTGCCTAACAGAATTATCAATCATTAATTGTGCAGTGTGGGAATGTTTCAGTTAAAGGGCCTATTTCTTTGAAGGACACTTAGGTCAGGGAAAGCTGACTAGAAAACAAACAAACAAAAAACCCGAGTGGCTTACATTGGGGATAAATTGAGTGAACTAAGAGTCTGCTTAAGGCTAGCTTTGTTTTGTTTAAACATGCAAGTGATGGTACAATTAAAATGGTATCTTATTTGTGTATTTTCCCCAGTAGAGACAGTGTAACTGAAGTTTTCCACTGAAAGTCTTAAAAGAATCTCTGACCTCCGCCTCTTCCGCAAGTGTCTGAAGACACATTTATTCCATCTAGCCGGCCTAGCGTAACCCCCTGTATTGACCATTAGACAGTTTTAAATTTGGGATTTTAATTCGGTTTTTAGCACAGGTTTTACTAGAATAAGTTTTTTAAATTTTATATGTTTTGTATGTATTTTAACATTCCTGTGCGCCGCCCTGGGTCCGTTTGGAGAAGGGCGGGATATAAATTTAATAAAATAAAATAAAATAAAAGATATGTTGATATAAAAATGTCTGTACTGTATTTCACTAGCAATCTCAAGAATGACACACATAAATATTTCTTGGGATTGAGTAAAGCATTTTCTTCTCTCAGCTGCCCAGGGTTATACAGAAGGAAGAATACTATTTGTGTTCCTTCTCAAACAATACCAAGGAATACATAATTCTCAAAACTGCAACCCTGCACATTTATTGAACTGATCCCATCTATATAAATAAAAATGTAAAATAGTTTGTACGAAGCAGCTAATCTCAAAAACTACTGCACCGATTTACCTCAAATTTTCACACAATGTTCCCAAGGACTTCCGATAATAGAATACGTACTCATTTTGTGCCTAGCACACGTGTGTCATGTGCAAGGTACACAAATGTAAAATGTACCCACTGATCAGGTTTTCACCTCCCTGTAGCCCCGCACATCAGGCTGCTTTTCAACTGTCATTGTTGGAAGAGGCCTCATATGGAGGCCTCTTAGGGTCAAAAGAAGGCACTGAGATAGCAAACTCCCAGGTGGCCCATAGAGAGAGAGAGAGAGAGGGAGAAATACAGTTTAATAAAAGAGGGACAAAGGGAGATATGATAGCAGCCTTCCAATATCTCAGGGGTTGCCACAAAGAAGAGGGAGTCAAGCTATTCTCCAAAGCACCTGAGGGCAGAACAAGAAGCAATGGGTGGAAACTAATCAAGGAAAGAAGCAACTTAGAACTGAGGAATTTCCTGACAGTTAGAACAATTAACCAGTGGAACAGAAGTTTCCTCCAGAAATTGTGAATGCCCCAACACTGGAAGTCTCTAAGAAGATGTTGGATAGCCATTTGTCTGAAATGGTATAGGGCTTCCTGCCTAGGCAGGGAGTTGGACTAGATGACCTCCAAGGTCCCTGCTATTGTATTATTTTATTACAGTAGGTAGGTAGATAGGGGAATAGATAGAGAGGGAGAAATACAGTAGGTAGGTAGGTATATAGAGGGATAGATAGAGAGGGAGAAATACAGTAGGTAGGTAGGTATATAGAGGGATAGATAGAGAGGGAGAAATAAGGTAGGTAGGTAGGTAGGTAGATAGGGTGATAGATAGAGAGGGAGAAATACAGTAGGTAGGTAGGTTGGGGGTTATACAGTGGTTGTGTGTATGTGTGCAGGTGTAGATCTACACACAGATTGGTTGGCCATTTAACCAGACTGGGCCACAGCAACACGTGGCCGGGTATAGCTAGTATAATCATAAAATGCCAGAAAATTTCCAGATGATAATAACAACATAACTTAAATGGTCATTCACAGACATCTTGGAACAACTTTGATTCAGGTAAGCATATTCAGTTCACAAACCTGAAGATCATACCTCTAATAACTTTATAAATCAAAACTTCAGATTATAACAATTACAAAATAACCAGTGGTGAGATTCAAATAATTTAACAACAGGTTCTCTGCCCTAATGATTTCTTCCAACAACCAGTTCACCAAACTGCTCCGAAAGTTAACAACCGGGTCTCCCAAAGTGGTGCAAACTGGTTGAATCCCACCACTGAAAATAACCAAATCAGGTAAACATTAGCAGTGTGTCTCTGTGTGGGGAATTCATAGTTCAGAAATTAACCATGGACACCTTAATCATAAACTATTTAATCAAAACTACTTAAAGTTTATGATTTTCAAATTAACTATATCCTTACAGAACCTTTTTAGTTGCATAAAAAGATGGACACCTGTGTTGAATGAATAAACAACTTTATTTAACTTTATATCATTCACATTTATGTGACAGTGAAATTTAACAAGATTCAGTTGAAGTATTTGTTTCCCATCTGGCATATTTAAGAGTGAATCATGTGATACATATGTATCACAATCCAGAATTATTGCCTAAATGTTGTAAACGTTAGATGTGAATTTGCAGACTGAAGTTTTGTCTAAGTAGGCAGGTTATTCTTGGTCAACAGTCAAGCTCTTCTGTACTAAGAGTGTAAAGTATCAAACTGGAATAGTAGTTTCTTTGGGGATCCTGATTTGCAGTTTAGTGGCATTTCTGGGTCTCAGGTTACTCTTATAGCTTCAGTTAATTCTCGATCAGGTGCACCTTTACCATCTTCAATCAATGCAGCTTAACTCTTTGCTGAGGGAGACAGAAAGTCTACATCATTCTTAATCACTACTGCTGTGTGAAGCGTTCACATCACCTTAAATCTAATATTCAAAGCAGCAAATTGATTTCATGCGACAAATCAAATCAAATGGATTGCGATCAATACAAAGGTGCAGTGGGTTTTTGCTCATGTGCAGAACAGCAATGCAAAGCACACAGAAACATTCTCCCTATTATTCAAGAAATTGTACAGTCACATTTTTTGAACGATTAAAGCAGCTATTGACAAGATTTGCATGCACATTTCAGAGTGCTTCCTGATTTATCCTTATTTATTTACCTATTTGTTGAAATTATATGCTGCCAGCTCCAGAAAGAATCACTATGGCTTACAATAACATTAAAAACACACACACACACACACACACACACACACACTTGTTGCATTTGTGCTGATAGATAAATAAATAAAGGTAGACTAGGATAGATCTATTTCGAGCTATTTAGCTCTCATCAGCTAGCCATTCCCTTACTGGGATTCGAAATCGGGCTATTTACATGTCAGGCAGTTGCCTTAACCATTAGGCCATGAGTTCTACTCCCTTATCAGCTGAGCCAGGAAAATAAGACAATGTTTATGTCAGAGCACCTGGTATGCCCAAATATGGGAGGAAGGGAGCTTACTGCTATCCATTTTGCCTTTCAGCTCCAACCTAGGAGTCTCCAGACAGGAAACCTTTTTGTGTGCATTTGTACTGATAGATAAATAAATAAAGGGAGACTATGATAGATCTATTTTGAGCTATTTAGCTCTCATCAGCTAGTCATACTCTTACTGGGATTCAAAATCAGGCTGTTTACATGTCAGGTAGTTGCCTTAACCATTAAGCCATGAGCTCTACTCCCTTATCAGTTGAGCCAGGGAAATGCTGCACAGTATGCTCCCTTCCTCCCATATTTGTGCTCTGACATAAACACTGACTTATTTCCCTGACTCAGTTGATAAGGGAGTAGAGCTCGTGGCTTAATGGTTAAGGCAACTGCCTGACATGTAAATAGCCTGAGTTCGAATCCCAATAAGGGTAGCTCAAAATAGATCTATCCTAGTCTCCCTTTATTTATTTATCTATTAGCACAAATTCAACACAAAATGGTTTCCTGCCTGGAAGGCTCCTAGGTTGGAGCTGACAGGCAAAATGGATAGCAGTATACTCCCTTCCTCCCACATTTGGACATACCAGGTGCTCTGGCATAAACACTGATGGATGTAGATGTAGATGTAGATGTAGATGTATGTAGTAAACATTCAGAAGGCAAAACAAATAACATCATCATCCCCAAATTAAAATGTCCATGAGAAGAAGAAATAACACGAAACCTATAACATCAAAAGACAATTAAATTATAACTAGCATCTCTATAACCATAAGACATGATTGCATAAAAGAAAATCAGCCAGTATTATATCAACTACCAAAGACTCCTCAAAACAATGTAGCTTTTAATGCTTTCTGGAAGGACAACATTTAGACAATATTGAAAGGTTCATTCTACAGCATTGGAACCATTACACAAAAAATACCTTGTCCTGGCTTTGCCCCAACCCCACAAAAATGCATGAATCTCAAAAAATTTACTAGCAATAAATGTTTTGGGTGATTTTAATTGCAGAACGCAGTCCTGGATGCATTTTGGCATCTGCACAACCACTATGCTTCACTTTCTTCCCACACCTCTATCAATCTCTTCTCGTTTATATTACAGCAATATGCTGTTGGCGATACCCTAAAAGAGTGTTGAGTAGCTACAGCTAATGTCAAATTTGTTGGCTAAATTATTTTTCAGTGTAGTATTTTGTCAGCCTTGTAACCTTTTAATTTCTCGGCATTTCTGGGCAATTTGTTTTAGGTTACAATTTGTTTTTGGATACAGTTGGTCCCTGGGCCCAACTCAAGTGTTTTTTTCCCCTTCCATATGCAGCATTATTATTTATTTATTTTATTTATTTTTCGAATTTATACCCCACACTTCTCCTTGTTAGGACCCAGGGCGGCGCACAGGCATTACTAAAACCACAATAAAAAACAATATATATCATTAAAACATATTAAATTATTAAAATCCGTGCTAAAACCCATTTAAAACCTTACCAAATTGCAATTTGTGCATAAAAAGTCAGAAACGGGGGGCTATGCTAGGCCAGTTTGTTGGAATAAATACGTCTTAAGACGTTGGCGGAAGAGGCGGAGGTCTGAGGTAGTGCGAAGGTCGGGGGCAGGTCGTTCCAGAGGGCCGAGCCCACCACAGAGAAGGCCCTTCCCCTAGGTGTCGCCAACCGGCATTGCCCAGCCGACAGCACCCGGAGAAGACCCTTTCTGTGGGAGCGGATCGGACGAAGGGATGTATGGGGCAGGAGGCGGTCTCGTATATAGCTAGGCCCCGAGCCATGGAGCGATTTAAAGATGGTCGTCAACACCTTGAAGCGCACTCGAAAGGCCACAAGGTAGCCAGTGCAGCTTGCGCAGGAGAGGTGTTACGTGGGCTTGCCTTGGGGCACCCATAATCACCCGCGCGGCCGCATTCTGTACTAACTGTAGCCTTCGAGTGCACCTCAAGGGGAGCCCCATGTAGAGGGCGTTACAGTAATCCAGCCGGGATGTCACAAGCACTTGAGTGACTGTGCGAAGGGCCATTAAATGGTTTACTCCCACCTTTCATATTAAGTTATTCATAATGTATACTATCTTCCAGAAGTTCTTCTATATCTCCATTCACTAAGAAAGGTTAACTCAGTAGGATTTAAGTCTCAGTCTACTGTACTAGGAATCACTCTTGGTAACAACCCAGATCTATAACTGCTAAAATGTTAAATCTTTTTTTTTTTTTCTATTCATAAAGTTTCTACTGGATAGCTTAGAGCCTGAAATGCATTCTAAAATTCCTAACATAGGAGGACTCAGGTGTGCTTGTTTTGGGGCATGAGTACTTGATCAGAAGGTTAAAAAACAAAACAAAACCCAGCTTCCTAAATTTCAAGGTCTTGGCATAATAAGGTATAATTTAGATATCTGAAAGACTGCCATGTTTCTATATGCTGTAAATAATTGCTTCCAGCCCATAGACTTGAAATGGATTTCTGGGTCTGTAGACTGGCTGTTATTTTTAACTCTCAAAGCCTGTGTCTAGTGAGAGAAAGAGAGTTGGGATTCGGGATTTGGGCAAGGAGAAGCTACCCAAAGTTTATTTTCTCCCCCTCTCAGAAAACTGCAAATGAGAACAGTGGTTGTTTTCTGGGTCTTGAACACAGGTTCTCTGCCTAAGACCTGGAATTAGTCAAGCGAGTGGAAAACATTTCTGGAAGCATCAAGGATTCTCTATTTCTTGCCAGAAAATAAGATTCTGTTGCCTGCTCTCAAAAGAAAATATATATCAACCCATACACATACATACCATATCTCTCTCTCTCTCTCTCTCTCTCTCTCTCTCTCTCAACACACACACACACACACACAGTCCATTTTAAATACATAGTGGAAAGAGGAAACTTGACAATTCATAAGGTTGATGCTATATACTTGTGACTGAATTTAGATGTTCTGCTGTGATACCTCAAGGAAAACATGTTGTAAAGAGGATGTGTTCTCTGCTTTAGCTCAATAACTACTTTTGTCAGAAAGTTTTGCCTTTTCTCTCTGGTTCTATTTCTGGTTGCTTGATTAGTCTGTTCAATGACCACCCATAACTAAGCATCATACACCTTAGTCCAGCCCTGTCAAACTGGCAGTCCATGGGCTGGATGCATCATGTTCCACATCATGCTCTGTAAAGGCAAAGAAAACATCGCAATATGTCATGATACATCATGTTTGACACTCATGCCTTAGTCTATGGTCTTATCCTTTAAGCACCTACTTGAAGAAACTGTCAATTCAGTGTAGTGGTTAAGGCACTAGGCTAGAAACCAGGTGACTGTGAGTGCTAATCCTGCCTTAGGCACAAAGCCATTTGGGTACCTTAAACCAGTCATACTCTCTCAGCCCTAAGAAGCAGGCAATGGCAAGCCACTTCCACAATCTTGCAAAAAATCTGTAGGTATTCATGTAGACGGTCACCAAGAGTCAACAGTGACTCAAAACAACAGAACCAGTTTTATTAAGGGGCAAGCTCAAAATCAGGAGACCAAGATTTCTAGCCCCACCTATGACATAAAGTCAGCTGGGTGGCCAATCATTCTCTCTCAGCTCTGAAAAGGTGGCAAAGACAAAGACAACCTGCTTTAGTGGCTTGTTCTACAACAACTTTATGAACTTTCAGGTCAAAGTCCCTGCATCCAGAGTTTGCATTGTTTTTTTCAGGTCATCTGTGGGCTAAGAAAAGAGGCATACAAATATAAGAAATGCAATTTTCCCAATCACATGACAAAGATTCCCATGTTGTACTTATGTCTAATGCAACAGCAAATAGAAGAATTATGCATTTTGATTTGAAAGAAAAGGGACAAGTTAGACCATATGAGACACATGTATTTATCTATTTATTGAAACAATTAATACAGCAACTTAAATTGCATTTTACATAGGATTAAAACAAAAAACAATTGAAAATGACTAAATAATAAAAACAATAGGAGATATTAGATGTACGCCTTTTCTTAAGGAACTCATAACTTTTCCTGTGATCACATGGCTATGATATGAGATCCTAAGAAATTATCCAATTGATTTATTGAGATGTAAATAGGAGATATGTGTGTGTCTATCAGTGCTCCAAATTACATTTTTCTTAAAATTCTAGTACAAAACATTTACTTGAAATTCCATTTACTGTATTAAAGTCTTTACAGCTTTCACTCTGTCTCCTTCTTTCCTATTCAAGTTTTAAGAAGACTCTTCAAATAAACAATTTCTTATCATGTCTTGTGTGCTAATTCGAAGCAAGAGAGAACAGTATTCTACCTAAGATTAACTATGTAATATGTTGTAACATCATGCTTTAAAAAAAAAAAACTTTAATTTATCAATGATTCTACTACAGAGAACCTCAATAGAATTTATCCCACGAGGATTGATAAATATTTTACTGAAATGTTAAATTTAGTGCAAAATATTAACAACTTAAATATCTCTCTTTTTTCCTTTAAAATGGTGATCATAAATCAACTTTCCAACGGTATATTAAAAAAAACTGATTCCTGCTGATGCAGTGAGTTTGCATACTCATGCAAATAGAGCTGCTTCTCAATTTGTATGCAATTGACTATATGTCAGAGTTGCTAAACATATCCAATTTATGATAAGCAGTAAAATATATATTTGTTTCAGTTCAATGGCTAATAAAATTAGAGCATTTGTGAAAATAGAGGAAAAAACCCTGGGAAATACCCAGCTATCAGCTATAGGGAAGTGTCTTTCAACTGATCCTAGCCTAAATTAGCTACTAAAATTTCAATACAGGTGAAATTATTAATGCAACTAAGTTATTTTCTTTCAAGGCAATTTTCTTCTTTCAAGACATTTTTCCCCCTTGAAAGAAGTTATCTTCTTTCAAGGGGAAAAAGTTGAAGAAAACCATATGGGCAATCTAGTTCAATCTCCACACTACAAATTTGAGCATTCTCAATATAGGGCTATTTATCAACAGTTTGAAGATTTATAGTGGAGATGAGCTCATAACACTTCTATGTAATCAATCCAATATTACACTCATCTTGTTCAGAAGGTTATCTTAACATTCAATCACAGTCAACTGTGTTCTACTGTATCCATGCCCTACAGAATGCAAATCTTTACAATAAACTCCAGAAAGAAAAAAAGTTGGTTAGTTCTTGCTTTTTTTAAAAAAAATTTATTTTCAAAAATGTAAAATACACACTCACAAAACTTAGACGTACACCACATTTCCACAATACAATACGAACAGGAGCTTCCTATTCTTTCTAATAGAATTGCCAATTGATACTGCTCCCCTTATATTATTTCCTCTTCTATTAGATTTCATTTGTATTTCACCATTCTTAACCCTCTTATTTTACTCATCTGTCTGCTATATTGGCTGATTACCTCTAGTAAATTTAAACCACTTGGATACATATATATGTGATAATTCTCCTTAGCTACTATTTTTAGGCTTTATTGGCTTCCTTCATTGATCCTTGTATCTTTCCTCCATCCACCTAAACCATTTATCCCATATCTGGTAGTATTCTGTTTCTTCTTTTCCCTGGATTTTGTTTGTTAATTTGTCCATTTCAGTACAATCCATAACCTGTCTTATTATTTCATCTTCACTTGGAATTCATTTGTTTTTCCATTTCTGTGCAAAGGCAATCCTCGCCGCAGTAATTATATGTAGTATTAAATACTGGATTTCTTTTTTGCATTTTGCAGTCATTATTCCTAATAAAAAAACCTTCAGGTTTCCATTCTATTTTGACACCTGTTATTGTCTCTAGCTAATTTTTGATCCTTTTCCAAAAATATTTAGCCTCCTCACATGTCCACCATAAGTGGTAGTACGTTCCATGTATTGATTCACATTTCCAACATTTTGGGGAGGTATTTGTTGATATTTTAGCTAACCTTGTTGGTGCCAGGTGCCATCTGTAAAACGTTTTGTACTGGTTTTCCTTGTCATTTTTAAGTTTGTTCCCCAAAATATTTCCCATTTATCTAATTCAATATTATGGCCAAAGTTCTGTGCCCATTTTATCATTTGTTCTTTCACGATTTCTTCTTCCATTTTATACTTCAGGAGAAATTTGTACATTCTCCCTATCATCTTTCTATCTGAGATTTGAATAACTTTATCCAATTTGTGTGGTTCTGTTTCGATGTCATATAATTTAGTATCATTGTGTTTATAAAAACTAAAAAAAAAAAATTGGTTAGTTCTAAGAAAGGTATAGTTGAAGTAAGCTTATGGAGATCCAGGTTGAAGCCCAGAGCAACATAGCTACATAATAACCTCATTTCATGTGATTGTTTTTCATGGAGACAAAAAATAGTGGACAGTGTGTTACACATGGTGTCTTGAGCAAGATATAAATCAAATAAATAAATGATAGAGAAAGATAGATAGATAGATAGATAGATAGATAGATAGATAGATAGATACCATGTTTTCCCAAAAATAAGACAGGATTTTATATTTTTTTGACCCACAAAATATGGCCTTGGGCTTATTAGAGGGGAAGGGCTTATTATTTTTCAGGTGCAGAAAGCAGCAAGCCCACCTGCCCCACCGTCTGTGTCCCAGCATCTGCTTGCCTGCGGCCACAATGACCCAAATTCTCCTTGCATCCTGGCCTTCGCCTGTCCTGCTTGCTGGCCACAGAAAAGCTGACTGTGCTGCTCTGGCCTTGCGAGGGGGGGCTCTTCATGGAAGAATGAACAAATGAACAAACAAACACACACACACACTCTCCAAGGCAACCACATCCCTTCACTAACTTGCTTTCCAGCTCCATTCTCCACTCCACGTGCTGGACAAGAAAAGTAGACTGTGTGCTACCTCTTCTCAGTCTGTGCTGACTTTCAAAACAGGGGGAGAGGCAGGAATATCTCCATATTTTCATTTATAAAAATGCCCCATTTTGAGCCTCTAATGTGAATATGCAGGCGAGAAGCGACCTCCTGTAGGCATTAAACTTGGGATATCGGAAAAAAACCTGCGAGGTGACGCTGCTGCCGAAGTGCAAGAAATCTCCCCTCCCCCCCCGCAGATCGTCCTTTCAAAGAGGAGTTTCACCAGAATGAAGAGGTGGCTGAAGGCGGCGTTTGTGTTGCCTTCATCCTGGTGAAATTCCTCTTTGAAAGGACGATCTGCAGGTGGGGGGGAAGATTTCCTGCACTTCAACAGCAGCATCTCCTTGCAGGGATTCTTCTGATGTCCCAGGTGTATTGATTTCCATGCCTTCTTTTCCTGTTCCGTGGTTGGAATTGCCTGCCGTCACTGTTAGGCAAGGAGGGCATGAGGCATTTGGGTTGTGTTGCTTGGCTTCCGGCTTCTTTTGCAGCCACAATTGGCTGCAAAAGTGACCAGCATTTGCTGGAGGCAGAGGCCTGAGCGGCACCCGCAAATCAACTGTTTTGTGAATGGAGTGGCCCAGCTGATCTTCACTAGGGCTTATTTTTGGGGGAGGATAGATAGATAGATAGATAGATAGATAGATAGATAGAGAGAGAGAGAGAGAGAGAGAGAGAGAGAGAGAGAGAGAGAGAGAGAGAGAGGCAGGCAGGCAGGCAGGCAGGCAGGCAGGCAGGCAGGCAGGCAGGCAGGCAGGCAGGCAGGCAGGCAGATTGATGTCAGTTGTTTCTTATACAATTATATTGTGAATGGAATAGATGGATGAAAAAGTAAAAGTTTAAATGAGCTATTGGGAAATGGAGAAGTATAATTCCAAGACAATGTTTCCTAGACTTCTCATAAAAGTTCTTGCATGAATAAGGGCATATGAGAGTTTCATGAGAAAGCAGTCTGGTGATGAGGTCTCTGTTGTGAGGAAAATAGGAGGAAGGACTGTTGGGTATGTTCACCACCTTGAGTTATTTATAAAAACAATAAAGGCAGGATTAAAAAAATTACAGTAGATGCTTCTGGCTTCTAGGGAAATGCCCTCTGCTTGGGAATAAAAATCATGCATTATGAATCATTAAAACAAAAAGAGAGAGGGGAAAAATATTTTGCTCATTTGGGTGCATGTATGAAAATATCTTTAGATTTGCTGCCCACAGTGAGAAATAGACATAAGTGGGAGCAGTGACAAGTGTGAATTTGCACATTTATGCAGTATGTAGTTCATTTTCAGGTATCCAAAAGGATATCTACCTGCTGAGCTTTTGTCATTTGCTTCACGTTTATTTCAGGTTTAGACACGATTTGCATTTTCATGTCAGCATCACTGCAAGGCTCCATAGTAATGCCTTGCCAGATTCAATTCCCAAAATCTTATTCCCCAGTGGTGAGGTACATCTAGGACATGTTCACATTTGGACTCACAGGAAGGAAATCAGAACTAGTGGAAGATCAAAAAGCCAAATTGATAGCTGCTATTCTTCAGGCCTTTTGTTTGTAAACTGTCTTATGTCCTGACGGTATAACATTTCCAGTGAATAATTCCCTGTTTAGACATTGCCATTTCTGCAAAGCAACTTCTGTCCAGATTGGTCCCTATGAATCTAATTCACGTATTAGGAACAATTAATTGCAGATCACATGAATGTAATCTTCCATCGTTAAACTGGCACATGCAAACCTTCTAAAATGATTTGATCTATTTTTGTAATCCACCACCTCACAGGCTGAGTCAGTATTGTGAATAAACACACCCACAAAGTGGGTGAAGGCCCTAGAGCAGCAGATGCTGATATTAATAGAAGCAGATAGTTATATATTCTTGCTATTCAGTATAAGTGACAGACAGAAAATCATGTTCCAAGGCTGTATGTTTTGGGGTTGTCCTAATAGGTAATCTTAATTGTAGTCAGGCTGTCACTTCCTTCGCTTAATCTCTCAGTTTGGTTGACTTTATTCAAATAGAGCTATTCAATTATTGTATTGGATCTGTTATTTTGTTGGGTTTCTCCATACTTCCAAAACAGTTATCATAAAAGAAATGTGGTATTCTTCTTTCTCTAGAAAATTACCTAACACTGTATAATTCTGAAGGGAAAGGGCAAATAAAATATAGAATAAATTTTACAGTAAGACACAGAGAACCTCCCCCCCCCCCAAGTTGAATAGGAAAAAAAAAGAATAATTGGTTAAGGGGTGGGCTTCAAAAAAACTTACTACATATTCTGTGGGTGTGGACTATTTTCGTGGGTGGTCGTGTGACTGGGTGTGCGTGGCCAACTTGTAAAATGTGGTGAAACTCACTTAACAAGGCTCTTGCTTAGCAACCAAAATGTTGGCTCAGGAACTTTGGCATTTGAAGTGTGCAAGTCTTAAAGCTATCAAGTTACAAGACCCTTGCACCCCTAACCCTTTACGAAAAAAGAACAACCCAGGAATGTTCAAACTTGACAGCTTTAAGACTTGAGGACTTCAACTCCCAGAATTCCTCCTCCAGTCATGTTGGCTCAGGAACTCTGGCATCTGAAGTGTGCAAGTCATAAAGCTGTCAAGTTACAATACCGTGCACCCCTAACCCTTTACAACCCCCCCCAAAAAACTAAAACTTTATTGTGTAAAGCATTTTGCACCTGGGGAAAGTCAGAACAAGGCACAGCAGCCACACACCACCTCCACTGACTTTGAAGTCTTTCTCTTGTGCTGCCAAAACCCCTCGCTGCTCTCCACCTGCGGTCACCCCTTCAACCTCCCACCTGTGGAGGATGTGCAGTGGTCATCCTGGAAGGGCAGCTGAGGTGCATTTTCCCTCACCCCCAAATAGCACATAAGCTGAGAAAAGTGAGAGGGGAGCTGCTCTTTTTTTCTGTGGGGCAGAAGGAGGTGAGGCAGCCTCAGGTGCCATCAATGGACAGCCCCTCAGAAGTGACACTTCTTGGTCTGAAACGAAAGCAGCGATGAGGAAGGAGTCTCTGATGGCTGAAGCAGTAGGAGAAGCAGCGGCGGCAGCTGAAACACAATCCTGGGCAATCAGTTCCTACTCTCCCTTCCCCAAGCATGTCCCATTGCTGCTGGTGCTGCTTTTGGTGAATCTGGTGCAGCGGTGGGGCTCTTCTCATTGCTGAGAGCATCGCTGGCAGCTGCTTCTTGCCATCACCACTGAGCCGGATTCACCAAAAGTGGTGCCAGCTTCTCTCTCTCAGGGAAGAGAGAACCGGAATTGACTGCCCAGGATTGTGCTTCAGCCACTGCTGTGAAAATGTCTGCTTCATTGGAGCGGGTGGAGAAAGAAAGGAGGCACATGGTAAAGGGAGCGCCTTCACCCTTGGCTTTCTTTCTCCCCCTGCCCAAATGAGTGAAGGAGGCACTGGCCACTAAACCACCCTCTCACCTGCATTCAAACCAGGCTGCCTCCTCTCTCCGCACATGGGGTCTCTGAAGGGGAAAGGAAGGTCTCTTTCAAGACCTGGTTCCCTTCCCTCGTGGAGCAGTTTGTGGAAAGCAGGATATTCTTTGTTTCACTGGTATGGGGATGTGGCCAGGTCACTATCAGTCTGGTCCAGTATGCCAGATTTTCACTACCTCTTCTGGCAGACTGGACTGGACCGGGCAGAACCCACCTCTGGATTAGTTATGGATACAGTACCATGTTGGAAATAATTTTTGTAGAAAAGTCCACCATTTCGTCTTGAGATATAGATATGTATTCCTGTATAAATATCAAAGGGACAAATCTTCATGTCTTATTTAGTCAGATTGATTTTAATCTCTGTATTTTATATTTATTAACTTGTAATTTATAATTCACATTTTAAAGTCATTCCATGGCACATGAGACAAAGCTGCAGAAAGATCTTCCTGGACATAGATGTTTTTCCAGCAGGATTTGAGAGTCCACAAATGGCTATCTAACATCTTTTTAAAGACTTCCAGGGTTGGGGCATTCACAACTTCTGGAGGCAAGCTGTTCCAAAGGTTAATTGTTCTAACTGTCAGGAAATTTCTCCTTAGTTCTAAGTTGCTTCTCTCCTTGATTAGTTTCCACCCATTGCTTCTTGTCCTGCCCCCAGGTGCATTGGAGAATAGTTTGACTCCCTCTTCTTTGTGGCACCCTCTGAGATATCAGAACACTGCTATCATGTCTCCCCTGGTCCTTCTCTTCATCAAACTAGACATACCCAGCTCCTGCAGCCGTTCTTCATATGTTTTAGTCTCCAGTTCCCTAATCATCTTGGTTGCTCTTCTCTGCACTCTTTCCAGAGTCTCCACATCTTTTCTACATCGTGGCGACCAAAACTGATGCAGTATTCCAAGTGTGGCCTTACCAAGGCACTATACAGTGGCATTAACACTTCACGTGATCTAGATTCTATCCCTCTGTTTATGCAGCCTAGAACTGTGTTTGCTTTTTTGGCAGCTGCTGCACACTGCTGGCTCATATTTAAATGGTTGTCCACTAGGATTCCTAGATCCCTCTCACAGTTGCTACTATTGAGCAAGGTACCACCTATACTGTACTTGTGCATTTGGTTTTTCTTGCCTATATGTAGGACCTTACTTTTTTCACAATTGAATTTCATTTTATTAGATAGTGCCCAATGTTCAAGTTTGTCTAGATCCTTCTGTATCTTAAGCCTATCTTCTGGAGTGTTGGCTATTCCTGCCAGCTTGGTGTCGTCTGCAAATTTGATGAGTTCCCCATTTATCCCCTCATCCAAATCGTTGATGAAGATGTTAAAGAGTACTGGGCCTAAAACAGAGCCTTGGGGGACTCCACTGCATACTTCCTTCCATGTAGATGCAGTTCCATTGAGGACTACACGTTGAGTGCGGTTGGTCAGCCAGTTGCGAATCCATTTGGTGGTGGTGCTGTCTAACCCACAATTTTCTACTTTATCTAATAGTAGGTTATGGTCTACTTTATCAAATGCCTTACTGAAGTCCAGGTAAATTATATCAACAGCATTCCTCTGGTCCAATGATTTTGTCACTTTGTCAAAGAATGCAATTAGATTCGTCTGGCATGATCTGTTTTTGACAAACCCATGTTGGCTTTTGGCTATTACTTTGTTTGCTTCTAGGTGTTCACTTATTTGTTGTTTAATTATCTTTTCCAGAATCTTTCCTGGTATTGAGGTTAGGCTGATGGGTCTATAGTTTCCTGGATTTGTTTTTTTCCCTTTTTTGAAGATGGGAACCACATCAGCTCTTTTCCAGTCTTCTGGCAGTTCCCCGGTGCTCCAGGATCTCTGAAAGATATAGTTCAGTGGTTCTGAGATCTCGTCTGCCAGTTCCTTCAGAACCCTGGGGTGTAATCCATCTGGTCCTGGTGATTTGAACTCGTCCAGGGCAGACAGGTGCTCACTTACCATTTTCTTCCCTATTTCAACTTGTGCATTACTTAGTTGACTTAGTTGACTAGGAATATATGTTGGGTATGATTAGCATACTGAAGATACCTGACCCCAAACTAATTAATAGCCTTGCTCATTGACTTCATGCTTCCTAAACCATTTTCTTTTGTTGTCTAATACTCAGAAAGTCCTTTTTACTGCTCACCCCAAAGTCCTTATTTAAATGTCCCTGTTGTGATTGGGTTTGTGTAGGAAGCATTGATATAGATACTAAATAGAAGGGTGAAAATGTAAAAAAACCCAAAAGATCCTGAAAGTCATGGGCTTTGGACCTGATCCTTTTTAATGTTGAATAGAACAGGCCACCGAGAAATTAAGACTCCATAATAATCTCTGTCCATCAAATTGAAAGTAAATAGTGAAGCATAGATTGATAAGGTCCATGATTCTGGGTATTTTGATCTTAATATGTTTGGATAGGCTGGATGTGTTTAGGTTAGATGTCCATGTAACCACAGCTACCAAGGCTGTCCATGTGACTGCCGTGGCCAGGGGCATTTTTATCAGGTTTATCTGATACGCCAGTTGTGCCCCTTTCTAGATTGAAACGCCTTATGCACGGTCACTCAAGCCCTCGTCATTTCCCGCCTAGATTACTGCAACACTCTCTACATGGTGCTCCCCTTGAGGTGCACCCAGAGACTCCAGCTAGTGCAGAATGCAGCCACGTGGGGGATTTTGGGAGTTTCACGTTATTCCCACATAACATCTCTCCTGCGCGAGCTGCACTGGCTGCCTGTGGCCTTCTGGGTGCGCTTCAAGGTGTTAGTAACCATCTTCAAAGTGCTCCATGGCATGGGACCCAGTTACATGTGTGATCGCCTCCTACACACACCTCCCTCCGACCCGTCCACTCCCACAGGGAGGGCCTCCTCAGGGTGCCGTCCGCCGGTCAATGCCGGCTGGTGACCCCCAGGGGGAGACCCTTCTCTGTGAGGGGTCCGGCCCTCTGGAATGACTTGCCCCCCGATCTCCGCACCACCACAGACCTACGCCTCTTCTGCCGGGGCTTAAAACACATCTTTTTCATCTGGCCTGGCTGGCATAGATATAATGATTTAATTTAATTTTAATGGGATTTTTAAAGTGTTTTAATTGATTTTTAGCACATATCCGTCACATTTAATCTTATTTTTATCTTGTTGTTTGTATATTATTGTGTTTTTTACTTCTTCTGTGCACCGCCCTGAGTCCCACTAGGGAGATAGGGTGGTATAAAAATGTGATAAAATAAATAAATAAAATAGATGTGCCATGGATTCTGTGACATCAAATGAAACTATAATTTCACCTTCTATATTTAGGACTTTGATTTTCTGGAGGTATTGTCATGGAGACCTGACAGAATATTCACTCCCTGCTGTGAGATGTCCAAGTTCTCATCCAAGATGTCAAAATGTCAAAGCCTCCAGAAAATGGACAAACATGCCAACAAATCAGAGTAACAGGATCACTCCTCTAAGAGCTCGTAGACCATAATGCAATATCCAGAAACTATAGCACTCTAAAACATACATTCAAAAGTATGAAATAAGCATGTAGATGATATCATCATCATTAAAAAAAGGAACAGCTAAAGAAGGTACATAAAACAATTAACAACATTTTTAAAGGAATAGAATTCACAAGGGAAGATGAAAATATACTATCCTTCCTGGATTTCTTCATCAGCAAAGGAAATAATGGCAAATGAAAAACAATCAACACTAGCCAAATGCTCCTTTATGAAAGTAACAGCCCTGCCGTGATAAGAGAAGCTGTATGAGTACATTATTTTGATGAGTAAAAGGCATTGCAGCAACTTAAAACACCAGAAAAAGGAAACAATCTATAAAACATCTTCCAATAAAATGGATACGCATGCAACTTTATCAGAAAGTGTCTAATCATTCAACAAGCTCACAGACAACACAAGCTATGAAAAAGATAACATTACTATACATCAAAACCATCTCAGAAATAGCCAACATATTACAACCACATGACATCGCCATAATGCACATACCAAATAAAACCTTCCAAACTAACTTAAATAAACTGAAAGACCCAGTAATTAAAAAAAATGTTGTAGTAATCTACAACATACAATGTAAGGACTATTAAGAGTCAATCTGTAAAAGAGAGAGGCAAAATCCTAGCAGTGTGCACTTATGAGCACTAATAGTCAGTAGAGACAAAGAAAGCACCCTAACCTTGCAACATATTGGCAGACACAACCAATTTCAATTGGGAAATTGTGAACATCTTAGAAAAGGTGTGTGTGTGTGTGTGTGTGTGTGTGTGTGTGTGTATGTTACAAAATTCCTGGAAGCTTAATATTCAGACAAAACAGCCACTAATACAGCATATACATAAAAACAAATTATGTTTACACACCAATAAAAAGAGACAGTTAAAAAGCTAGGAACAAAAGACTAAAACACATCCTTTCCAGCAGCCAACACACAGATAAACAGGGATTAACACTAGACAAACCATGAAACAGAAAACAATACTCTAATCAAGAAACTACCAAGGAGAAACCACATTCCACCCACACTGGTAGGGCAAGATACTGCATATAAACAGGAACAAACCCAGTCAGCAGCACTGATGATGTTTCCTAATCAAGTAATGAAATATCAACAAGTGAACAACCAAATCAGAAACCACCAAGAACTCAATATAATATAAATGTCCCTTTATCTGATTATATTCTCTCTTCTCAAATTTACCACAATCATGCTTTAGTACATTCCTACTTTTCAAAAAAAAAATTGACCAACAACCTTCTGATGGATACCTTTATCACTGTGATAGTTCAGCAGTATTTTAAGTGAATTAAAGAATTATTAAAGTGCATGATAGTTAGATATTAGTCTGCATCTTCTGATTCAGGAGCTAAAGAGCTTTATCAGTCCAAGTATCAGTATACACCATTGGAATAAGATGAAAAGTATGTTGAAGAAACACAGGCGTTAAGTCTGCTGGGGTCAGCTGACATAGAACCTAAGTTAGTCAAGCCTTGAACTCAGCAACACATGAGATTGTCAGTCCTGGAGTCATTTTGCCCCTTGGCACTTCATGGTGCCACAGTGAAGAAAGTCGAACTGTGGGAACTGGAGCGGGGAGGAAGAGATAATAATGGCCATAATAAAATTCTTTCTCCTGAGAACCAAGAGTTTTCCCACCAGGTGCAAGGAGGTGGGGTCTGAGACTGAGTGACCTGTGGACCTGATGGGACCACGTGATGGACTGCCTGGGCAGGAAAGGGAAAACTTTACTTTAAATTAGGGGGAAACTCAAGGGAGGTTCAGTCATGTTTTCCCAGATGTACCATTATGACTTGCCTAATAAATCTATTCTTTGATGAACTTGCCTACCTTGGAGTTTTGATTCTGTTGAGGCCATTAGTTGGAATCCTGACAGACATATTGAGAAGGGTAAACGAAGTCAAGAGAATCTTTTAAAAGAAAACACTGTGTCACATCCAGATAGGCAAATAGACTCCCCCCCCCCCCCTTCACTAAACCAGGCATGGGCATGGCCAGTGCATGATGCATCTGGCCCTTGGGCCAGGAGTTGGTCAGCCCTGATCAAAACTATGTGAAAGATATGCTTTTATAACTGGTTTAATATTTGAATTTGTTGCCTGTAGCATTGTATGCTGTTTGAGATTACATGGAACCTTGGGAAGTATCTTCCCAGATAGAAGATTTCTTTCTGGACTGTTTCATTAAAGTAAGCTCTTGTTTTCTATGTAGAAAACTCTGTGATTACTGCATACTTTGTGATACTTTGGTGAAAGATTTATTACTGCAATAAATATCTTCAGTTTGTTATCAGAAGCTGGCTGTGTTTGTGCAGTTGGCAGCACAGAACAATAATATGCACTGGCTCATTTGAAGGGGTGGTCCTTCCTCTGCAAAGTAATCAATGAATTGATGACTTGCAATCAACTGAAGCACTCCAGCCAAAATGGACAGGAGCACTTAAGGTGATCTAATAAGAAAAACTGAAGTAGACAAACATGCCCTAAGGACACTTTGAAGGTGAACAGGGGATTAAAAGTGCCTTCTTTTCTGCTTATTCTGATAACAAGACGCCTAGGCAGTGCTAGCAAATCCACAGACTTACATAAGGGGTCATTTAGACCAGGGGTGTCAAACTTGCAGCATCACATTAACATCATGTGACATTTCACAATTTCCCCCCCTTCATTAAACTACGGTGGGTGTGGCCAGTGCGTGACACATCCAGTCCATGGATTGTGAGTTTGACACCCCTGATTTAGACCATTAAATTTCACTCTTTTCTTAATGGTATCAAATTAAACATCACATTATTCAAAAATAACATATAACTTATTTAGGTAGATTTTAAAGTGGTGGTGTGGCCAACCCTGCCACAAGTTAATGGGATAAATGGTTCAACTATGAAAAGAATATCTGAAAGAACTCCAAGTTATTTCTGAAAATATTTCAAGGTGGTAAGATTTGATCCATTCAGTCACAAGGAGTTGAACCAGGTAGGTAAATAAATAATAATTACTTAAAGCAAATATGAGTTTATCTTTCAATCCAATCATTTTATAACAAGAAAAAAACACATAAAAAAGCTCTATGGTAGAATTCAGATCACAATTGACTTGAAATATATTTTTGTTGCTTTATTTTGTTTATCTATTTATTTTTATTCCACCTTTATTTATTTTTTTATAAATAATCCAAGATAGCAAGCATACCTAATACTTTTTTCTCTCATATTTTTCATTCCCTGTAAGGTGGGCTGGGCTGAAAGAGTGACAGGTCCTAAGACATCCAGTCAGTTTTCATGCCTAAGATAGGACTAGAACTTACAGTTCCCTGTTTTCTATCCTGATGCCTTAGTAGTCTTAGTAGATCAAAGAGAATGCCCCCCCCAAAACAAAAGGTGGGAGAGAGGAAGTCTAATGCTTTTTAGTTTGTACAGTGCTCTTCTCTTTTTGTAATAAGAGCATGTTCTTTCTGTATTACATCGTGGTACACTGAAGTCTCTCTTGCTGCTATAGAGCAATCCACTTAAGGCAGGAGCAAGTTGCTTTTACCAATTCACCCTTTGTATCCAATTGAGAGCATTCCTGATGCTTAACACAGCAACAGAACAAGTTCTGCTTTATAAAATCCAAAGACTTGTCCAATCTGCATTGCCCTCGAAAATTAAACCTAGTGCTCATCAATTTTTTTAAAACCCAAACGTTTTTATTATAGTTCAACTGAATCATGTTATGTAACAAAAAGGATCAATAAAAAACATTTTTTTCTTTGAATTCTGGTGACAAAATGGATATAACTATGATGGCAATTTTTTGTGGCTTGCCTGTATTTACCATAGTATGATAGCCACTTACCTACCATGTTTTCCCCAAAATATGACAGGGTCTTGTTTTCTTTTGACCCCCAAAATAAGTGCTTGGCCTTATTTTTGGGGAGGTCTTATTATTTTTGAGGTGCAGGAGGCGGTGAGCGTGGTTACCTCATGGCTGCTGATGTGTTGCAATATTTTTGGGGAGGGATTATTTTTGGGAGTGGGATTATTTTAGTGCAAATTCTCAAAAGCCCAATTGGTCTTATTATCTGGGGAGGGCTTATTTTTGAGGAAACAGGGCATAAAATGATTATCATGATGGGTGTAGCACATAGACCTATACACACAGTATGCTACCACCGTTCAATCGGATCTTAACTATGACCATACTTCCAAACAAAGGATTGGGCAACTGACCATATTTCTTTTATGGCAATGGGGCTTCTCAAATTTAGAAGAGATTATAAACAGGGATGCAGTTGAGCCTTTGCTGTGTAACATAAATGTATCTGTGACTTTATTTTGGGCTGAAATAATTTAGAAATAAAATTGAACCTTTCAGAATAAAGGAGCATTTTCTGAAACGGGTCCAAACAGCCTTGAGTAATTCAACAACAGCAGCAAATCATGGTCATAAAATACCTTCTTCTGCCAATGTGAGATACTTACTATCTATGGGTCACCAGTTAAATCAAAGCTCTGTGTTTAAAGTTCTACTGTGCCAGAAGAACTCTTGTTCCTATGTTTTGCTGAGGCAATTGTCATTAACCATTTGAACCTTATGCATGCAGAAATGACTTTATGTCAGTCTATGCCTCCCGTGGGCCTAGGGCTTCTCATTGGTTGCTTTCCTGCATATGGTATAGATTTAATTAATGCTCTTGCTACATCATATATTTGAGGCTGATTTTAACCATGTTATTGTAATGTAGATACTGATGAATCAATATGAAATGCTTGCATCTATCTCTGTACATCTTTTGGCTATATTGTTTAAAATTAAACCTGCTGGAAGAAGGGTCTGTTGTGCCTTAATGGGAAACTTAGTGTATAAGGCAGCCAAGTTAGCTTAAAAGAGTAAATATTATTTACAAATGCTATCTTTGTCATCTCCTTTTGCCCCTCATTCATTTTAATGACCCAAATTGCCTGTGTGTAAATCTTTTGAAGGGAAATTCTATCACTCCATAATGATGTGCTTAGGGTAGTCAATAACTCAGTCACTCCAGAGACTCAAAACATCGGAGAATTGCCCGAAGAATCTGCCTGCTGCATCTGCTAATCAGGAAAGAGGACAGATCAGTAATTTGACCAAAACAGTGTAAAACCTTTTAAATTTTTTCTTCTATATGTTTCTTTTTTTTTTACAAAAGTTTCTTTCTGAAAAATCTTAGATTTCTAAGAAATGTGTTATGATTTAGATATTAACCCTGTTGAATGAAATGGGCAGTAATAATCTTGTTTACATGTACCAAAAACAAAACAGAACAATATAAAGCCATTCTTATAGGCAGACATACAGATATATGGGGGAAAGGACTGTGTTTGTGATAACCTCCCAAACATAGAAGAGAACAATGCAATAAGGAGCCATGGTGGCACAGTGGTTAGAGTGCAGTACTGCAGACTATTTCTGCTGACTGCTGGCTGCCTGCAATTTGGCAGTTCAAATCTCATCAGGCTCAAGGTTGACTCAGCCTTCCATCCTTCAGAGGTGGGTAAAATGAAGACCCAAATTGTTGGGGGCAATAGGCTGATGCTGTAAACCACTTAGAGACAGCTGTAAAGCTCTGTAAAGCAGTATATAAGTCTATGTGCTATTGCTATGGCTACTTTTTGTTGAATAGCTCCAGTAGCACAAGATTTTAAATTAATAGTGATTTTTTTAAAATGTGTAACTAAACATCAGCTATTGAAATCCCCCATAAGAACACAACAATGTGACTGCCATTAATATACCTTATATGTCCAAAAACCAAAGACAGATTAAAATGCACTTGCCAAATACATTCCTTAAAACGGAAAGCTAGCTTCCAAAGGGTTATCACCAAAGAAAAAAAGGAAAGGATAGGAAAGAAGTGAGTCTCCTTAGAAGGAAATTCCAGAAGAAGAAATCAGACAACGCTGATCAAATCACTAGAGTCAAGTATTTTTCGTTTCCTTTCTTGCCTTTCCTCCCCAGAGATCTGGTCTGTGGAAATTTAATTTTAATTTACTTTAATTTAATTTTGGAATGAAAGGTAATTTCAATAGCTGCCTGTACAATGCACAAAGGCAGAACATTATATTAAACTTTTCAAGATTCTAGCATTTCTATTGCAAATGTCCTGCTTTCAGATTCTGCCTCTCTCTATGACTAAAACTCAGAAATACAGAGGCAGACCCCAGAGTTGAATAAATTACCAAATATACATCTCTAATGGTGAAAGCAGCATGAGATTTAGTAAATGGAGAATGGCAATTCACTATCACAAGAGGTAATCACAAATAATTTGACCTATTTAGGGACCAAAGCTTAATTATTATCCTTAATGGAAAGGGGAAAATGTGAGGTAAGTTATATAAACCTTTGTAGCTAAGACTATACATTAAAAGAAGTGTTGGAAGCTCAGGTGCTCACGAGACAGGGCACTAATCACTAGAGGTGGTGAGGCCACAGTTTCTTTTTTATTTTAATGGGGTAGACCAGAGACATTATATTTTAATATAAAAAGAACATGGAGCTAGTTGGAGAATGAATGTATCTATTTCCCTTTTCTAAATCCATCTAAGTGAGCTTCAGTTACTAAGATTTACAAGAGATTTAGCCAAATTTCAGCAGAGTAATTATGAAGGACATATGAGGTTGGAAAAATAGACCTCAGATGATTCATTGAACCCACAGGATTGGCTATGGAACACATCAGTGGTGGGATTCAAAAAATTTTACTACCGGTTCTGTGGTTGGGGCTTCGTGGGCAAGGCTTTGTGGGTGTGGCAGAAGAAAGATACCACCCCACTCCATGGGAAGGTTACTGCAAAATCCCCATCTCCTCCCAATCAGATGGGACTTGGGAGGCAGAGAATGGATGGGGGTGAGGCCAGTCAGAGATGGTATTTACCAGTTCTCCAAACTACTCAAAATTTCCATTACCGGTTCTCCAGAACTGGTCAGAACCTGCTGAATACCACCTCTGGAACACATATGATTTTCTTCTAAAGTTATGTACTATATAAAAACACTAGTGAATTAGATAAAGGTCCTCCTATGCAGGAAATGCACACAAGTATGTTCCTCAATCCAAACATTATCACTAAAATTAAACTTTGACTTTATCATTATAGAAATGGCTAGTTATAGCAAGAGGACTAAGGTTTATATACTGCCTCACAGTGCTTTACAACCCTCTCTAAGCAGTTTTACAGAGTCAGCTTAGTCCCTAATAATCTGGGTCCCTCTTTTACTGACTTCGGAAGGATGGAAGAGTGAGTCAAACTTGAGCCTGATGAGATTCAAACTGCCAAGCTGCATAAAGCCGGCAGCAAGCAGAAGTAGCCTGCAATATCACATTGTAACCATTGTGCCACATGGCACATTGTATATCAGGGGTGTCAAACTCGTGTCATCACGGTGTTGTCACATGATGTATTGGGACTTTTTTCCCCTTTGCTAAACTGGGCAGGGGTGGAGTCAGCACGTGACACATCTGGCCCGTGAGCTGCAAGTTTGTCACCCTTGTTATATATTAATATGTAAAAGCAAAAAGTTGAGACTGGGGTGTTTTTATCTTGTACTGTGCTAAAAAAAAGTCAGAAGTGCACACATTTTTATTCTTTTTTCCCTTTGTACCTCACACCTTCTTTCCCCCAATACTTTTCCTTTCCTTAATTTCCTGTTTCTATTTTTCTTTGTATTTTATATACAGTATTAAATGAATTTGTGGCTGAAAAAAATGCAAACATTATTACTTTTTGTTATGGCTAAGTGGCTAAGTACAGGTATCACAAGGCTTCCAGTTTCCACTCAATTGCTAATGTAAAGTTTGGTTATTTGAAGCAATGGGCTTGGTGTATAGCCTTGGATAGAGTTGCCTCTTGTTTACTACTTAACTAACGCTATTCTTGAAATCATTAACAAAGACTAATAGTTGAGAAATATTTGTATTTCCTTTCCATTTTCCCAAAGTTGCCCCCAAAGAAAACAAAACAAAAAGATATTTTATTTGAATTAAGAAAAATGCAATTTGGAAATTTGGATCAACTTGTCATGCTCTAAAAAGCAGACAGATGCAAGGGACATAAGTAATGTTGCTGAATACAACAGGACTAGTTTGTGAAGGGAAAACTTTTTGCAGAAGTTAATGAGATAAAAAGGTATTTTTAATTGTATTCTCCTGCCATAAAGCAATGTTCCCTCCAACCACATATCATTTTTTAATAATAATAATAAATTAATAATAAAAATTAATAATAATTTTCTTAAGAAAAAGGTAACTATGCATCAACATGACACTTCCATAATGATTTTTTCAACCATGACTACTTTTCAAAATGAAAGAACAAACTTTTTGCATTATTCTGAATTGAACATTTAAACATTTTCGTGTTTTGTGTTTTTGAAACTGGGATTACTTGTACTGAACAACTTTCATTTCCTCAAAATATCTAGATCATTTAAAAGTATCTTGGGACCTACAAAGTCATATGTCTGTCATAAATACATGTTACTGGCTATCTGAGGTCTGAACAGAATATTTCCAAAGTCCTATTGTGTTTTCTTTGAATTGTTTATGAAGTTTATATGCAGAATTATTTCTGATTTACAAAGTTGGCATTTCCGAATTAACTTGCTACTTTTTTCAATCACAGCAGTACTACCAGACTGACGTGAGTTAAGGAATGAGCTAGGAATATGCAGATCCTTAGTCATGTAGTTGTTTCTCAGAAATTTTGTTTGTTTGCTAAATATGAATCTCAACTTTGCTCAGAGAAATAAAATCTTGGGTAAAGGAAATTGAGTGCCTTACACCCTTGAATCCCACTAAAATCCACAGACTGGACATTGTTTTTTTCTGTGTGTATATTTAGAATTTTACAAAGTAAGGTTTGCTAGGGTCAGATTTGGATTCCTGATATTGTCATCTATTTTTGAATGCAGGGATATAAAGACTATAAACATTATAAATATGTATTTGTAAATAAAGGCTTTGTCCATGGTTCTACTACCCAGAAAACAGGCTTCTTTTGTTAAGAATCATGAGAACAGTTGGCTAGATAAGATAGTCACAACTGCTGTGAAGTTGCAGTAAAGCAATCCAATATTTTAAGTTTTGCACAGTATATTAAGTTATCTAGAATTATTTAGAACTCATATAGTGCACCTCCTGCTGGCACATTTAATATGGGTTGCAAAAGCAAGTAATAGTTTATAATTAAACTGATTGTAAAATATACTTACTGAATTTAAGGCACCTTATAGAAGATCTAAATCTTAAACAACTTCAGCATTTGAGGCAACAGGGATTGAAAGAATGCTTTAAGAAGTGGGCTGTTGTTAAGCTATTTTAAGGACTGTGCAATACGCCCCTTCAATTTTGGGAAGGCCCGTTGCCTAGACAACTGCAGGAGCAATCATAATTTGGATGGTGTCTATTTTAAAGCATGATAGGTAAGAACAGTTTCCTATGTTAATAGTTAAATGTTCAAAAATGTGTGTTTGTTTAAGCAAACTAAAAGTATTAGGGAACATGTAATAGTAAAATTTGACTTAGGAGCAAATCCTTGTAGTATTGGGTGCTATGGTTTCCAGGAACTAGTTGGATTCAGCAAAATCCTCCAATGATTCTATTCCTGGTAGATTGTATAACTGTAGTAAATTGTTTTCGGAGTTGATTTAGTTTTTTAAACTAAGCCGATCATAGTTTGCTGAATAAAAACGTATGACAGTTTGCAATCTGCTTAGGTATATCAATGAAAGCAAATGGAAGCCTGCAATTAATTGGTGTTTAATTTAAAAATATTTGGGTTTCCTTTCTTATCTTTCCATGCATATTTCTTGACTTGTCTTGTAATCCATGTTTTTGACTATATGTTTCTTCCTTCATTTTGTGTCCTTCTCTTTTCTCTATTCTTTCTATATTTTTAGCAACCTTCTATCCTGGACTCAACTTGAATCCTCAGCATGGGGTTTGCTATATAAATAAATATAAATCACCTACACAAATGACCACTTCACTTTCTTTGCAGAAACTGGGCAGTCACCAGCATTATTGAAGCTTGGGATCCAGGACAATTATTTTTGCCATTGCACCAACAAAAACAATCTGAACAAAAATGTTTATGCCTCCTAATGCAGCTAAAGAGAGAAAACACCTGAATTACTTCTAAAAAAAATTCAGGTCCTGAGCTTCTAAAACCATTTCTTTCTCTGATTTTTTTTAATAATTTTTGATCCAGAATCCTGAATTATGAGAGCCCCATTATCTAAGAATGATCTTTTATCATTTCCTTTATTGCTTAATTGAAACAGTTTGTTTGTGCTTTAGACATAGAAGTTTTCTAATAAAAGGCCATGATTTCAGTTTTTATTAACTTCGTTCCTTTAAATTGCTTCATAGATGATTGACAAGCTACTTATTATTAATGTAGCTCTTTTCTAGCTGCATTTCAATGAAAACTTAATTGCATACTCCAACCTGCCATCTTCACTCTGACAGAAAATTATGTCCTGGACATGAAAACAAGAGGCCATTAGAAACTGACAGCTTTTGTCTCTCTAAGGTTTGAACTGGACGGTAAAAAAGGAGCAGGAGGTTGTAGGTGATGTGCTTTGACAGTCAATATTGCACTAGAGTGACAGCAATAAATTATAGGAAAGCCTATTAATAATCAAGTCATGCAGAATGGTTACTGGATGCCAAGTATTTCACAGAATGTAAAAATAGCAGCTTGATGGTGAATAAGACGTTTCTTCTTTATTGGAAATTTTGGTACAAAATTTAATTTTTATAATTTATGTGGAAGGAAATATCCATTCCTAATTCATTTGTGGACAGTAATTTTCAAATTCATAAACTTTCAACTGTCATATTTCAGGCCTCTGACCAAGCACTGACCTTAAGTATTCAAGTGTCAACATCTGGTTCTTCAAAGTACTGAAAGAAAAAAGAGCATGCTGATGTTCTTATTATGAACTCTTCTATCAGAGATCCATTACAGGCAGGTCAGACCAGATCAAAAGAGTGTGTAGTGCCCAATTTAGGAATAATCTATTAATGCACTACTTTATGTTTAATGATAGAACTCTTTAAATTATTGAAATGTGTCCTCGGTCCCTAGGTTGTAAAGGATGTAAGACAGATTACAGATTCCTGATGTTCTCCAGGAAGCATTGGAATTGAAACGTTTTGAATTTCCAGCCAACCTAACCAATTGTAGAGAGCACAGAAATGGCCTTGAGGGACTGGGAAGAAGATCTGCTACCAAGACAACAGTCAGATAAAACAGAACTGAGTCTGGGACAGGAATGTAAGGAAACTCTCAAACTAGTTCTCACAAAGATAAAGGGAAGGAAGATGGAAGTGCACTGAGACTTCTGTTGCTTTAGAATAAATGTAGTACTAATCTACGTACATGAGATTGAATTCCTAGTTTAAGCTACCCTCAATAACTGACACCAATGCTATAGCTAATAACTTGGGATGTTGCAGCCCCATCACTTCAGGAGATTGCTAGATTGAAGATTGTCGGAGTCTGCAAGAGAAAAGGGAACAACCCTACTGAATTGAAATTTCAGATCAAAAACTTCTCCATCTCATAGTTCCAAGCAACAGAACTATCTTGAAATGTATGGTTGTAAGCATAAGATACTTTATTTGAAGCAAGCTGCCAATTGATGTGATTGTTGTCATGCCAATATTATGCAAATTGATACACACAGATTCTGCTATATAAAGTGAAGCACAAAGGCAGATGAATTGCCTTCTGCACACAAAATTCAGCACTGAAGTAGAGTACTTTGCAACTGCCCAACTCCAATGACATTAAAATTGGTATCCCTCAGGTAAGATTACCATAGGACCCTGAACATTGCAAAATAATTCCCAAACTATTTATGATAAAATATATTAAGTTATATTTACTTTCCTATTGCTTCCTCAAAGGTAATAAAACGTAAAGGCAAGGAAAGAAGTCTGATTATGAAAGGAAAAGTCTGATGTCAGAATTCTTCACTATTCTTTGCTGAAATCATTTTAACACTTATACCATAAATAAAAATGTGCCTTGGTGGTGGGCACAAAGATCAGGAGGGATTTGGACTAAAAGAATCCAAAATTTTGTCTTTCCCCCAGCATGGTTCCAAATTGATGGATCTATGTCAGCCTTGGAGCTGTCATAGATTAATTAGTTTCAACTTCAGTCAGTTGGGGAAAACCTAGAAGGGAGTGAAAAATAAGTTTTAAAAAGGAGAAAAAAATCAACACAATTCCTCCTTCTCTTTTACTTTGCTGGCATGAACAGCACTGCTGGACTTCCACTTCACCTTCCAGAGTACTCAGCGATAAATATATATGTGGAAAAAGTTTGCAATTTTTATACAAACCTTGGATATAAGATCAAGATTTAACAAATATATCTAAAGATAGCAAGAATGTATTCAACCAGTAGCCAAGAGTGGGAAAAGGTCATGTACAGCTGTGATAGACATGGTTGATGTGGTGGAATGTAGTCTGGATTCCCAGGACAAAGGAGCTTCTTTCCAGAGCACAAAGAAACAGCAGAGCTTGGAAAGTCTGATCACCAGAAAAAGGGTTAAAAGTGCTCCCTCTAGCTTCCAGGTGATATCTGTATTTATGCAAACAGTTGCTTTAGTCTGGCAAGATCCAATCTATAGAACAATAAAGGAAACTACTGTTAACTATGTCCACATTTATTCTCTCTTCTGGTGGTCTGATACATATACAACATGTCTGATTCATAATTGAAATATAGGTAGTAAAATTTTGAGTGACTTTATGCTTTGAACTGTATAAGAATTGAACTGTATAAGAAAGATTAGCTAGTCAGGAAAAATAGACATGGGAAAATTGAGGCTGGGAATAAATAATATTGATGTCAAATACAAGTTGAGAATATGGAATTTTAAACAAATTATCTCAAGAAACAATTGATGCATTATCCAAGCAGAAAAGGGAAGCATTCTGATTAGAGATTAATACCTTGAACATTTTTTGCAGAGTCTAAGTTACCAGCTTGTTATACTGTGTTTGTTAAATAAACAAGATTACTTTTATTATAATTCAGCAACATGTGACATTTATTTCAGCAGTAGATCTCAAATGAGCTCAAAGAACAGCTTTAGGGCTGAGCAGTGATGGTATAAATATAAAATGGAGGCAAACAGACAGATTTCCTCACTATATCACAGAGGCACACATTTGTGCCTTTGCCAACAAAGCAAGCTTTATATATGCCAGTGGAATGTCCTTTTAAAATTGTGACCTTATGAGCCACTGCCATTCTCAGTTCATTTGATGAACAGATGATCTCACTCTGTATAGTATAGGAACTTTAGATGACTAATCCTTTGACACACCCACTCTTTCAAGATGTCATTTGGCACTACAGGGAAAATCAAGTGTCTGATTCTAATCTAGTTAGTTTTAATGGGATGAAAGAATTTCTTTGAATCCTAAACACAGGTCAGTTCAATTGACTGCAAGTTGAACTTCCTATCAAATAATTGCTGTGATTTAGAAGGATCTTAGGGCCACTTTATATAATCATCAGAATCAAGCCCAAAGCTTTTGACTGAGGGAAAAGACAGATTTCCATGTTTAAATATCCTCAGTTCCAGGAACATAGAAAACTAGTAAAGTGGGTTTGGGATATGTGTGTGTGTGTGTGTGTGTGTGTGTGTGTGTGTGTGTGTGTGAACTCTTAGCATGGGAAATAAAGGCTTATGAATGGAATTTTCTGATTGTACCTTCTACCTTAATAGATATGCAAAAAAGGATGCTTTGAATTGTTTGTGCTTCAACAACTGAAAAGCTGATTTATTTCTCCTTTAAAAAAGAAAAAAAAACAATAATCTTATAACAGTAAAATGTGATTCAGTGCCTGAGTTGGGAGAATGCTAGTAAGAACTGATATTGTATGTTTGTGGCAGCATAAAAATCTAATAAAAATAAATTAACTAAGTAATAAATAATACACAATATATGTTGAGCTCTCAGAACTGAAGTTAGTGGCCACTCTCTGGCGTATATTTTCTAATATAGAGGGTGGACTAGTTTTGGGCTGCACTGTGATTCATTTGTTGAAAATGGCAATCTAAGGAAAATTAATGATTGCTAACCCAATAAAATCAGGATGTTAGCCGCAACTAAGAACATATCCTCACTGTACTTTCAAACTGTTCTTCTTTTGTTTAATGGTGGCTAACTTTACTCTTGAGCTTAAGAAAAAAAAATCAGACAGACAATCTGGCCACAGGTGTAAAAAGATTCAGTCTGAGTTTCAGACTACTAAATCTTTTCATTGGACAACTCTATTCCTGCTTAGACCTTCAAATATTCCCACACATGTACACATTTCATATGTATATCTAACAAAATGAAATTCAATTGTGAAAAAAGTAAGGTCCTACATATAGGCAAGAAAAACCAAATGCACAAGTACAGTATAGGTGGTATCTTGCTCAATAGTAGCAACTGTGAGAGGGATCTTGGAATCCTAGTGGACAACCATTTAAATATGAGCCAGCAGTGTGCAGCAGCTGCCAAAAAAGCCAACACAGTTCTAGGCTGCATAAACAGAGGGATAGAATCTATATCACGTGAAGTGTTAATCCACTGTATAGTGCCTTGATAAGGCCACACTTGGAATACTGCATACAGTTTTGGTCGCCACGATGTAGAAAAGATGTGGAGACTCTGGAAAGAGTGCAGAGAAGAGCAACCAAGATGATTAGGGGACTGGAGGCTAAAACATATGAAGAACGGTTGCAGAAACTGGGTATGTCTAGTTTGATGAAGAGAAGGACCAGGGGAAACATGATAGCAGTGTTCCGATATCTCAGAGGGTGCCACAAAGAAGAGGGAGTCAGACTATTCTCCAAGGCACCTGGGGGAAGGACAAGAAGCAATGGGTGGAAACTAATCAAGGAGAGAAGCAACTTAGAACTAAGGAGAAATTTCCTGACAGTTAGAACAATTAACCTCTGGAACTGCTTGCCTCCAGAAGTTGTGAATGCCCCAACCCTGGAAGTCTTTAAGAAGATGTTAGATAGCCATTTGTCTGAAATGGTATAAAGTTCCTGCCCACGCAGGGGGTTGGACTAGAAGACCTCCAAGGTCCCTTCCAACTCTGTTATTGTATTGTATATTTACCTATGTTTAATATGCCAATATATAGTATATGTTCAAGTATAGTATAGTATGCATGCATAGAGTTATAGACAATATTAAAGCATCAAAATGCCCAAATATGCACACCCAATTATCAGCTTTAAAATAAAATTCCCCTTTTATTTTTTTCAATGTGTTTCTTTAAGAGAGTATTTTGCTATTTCTTTTATGGGGTTATTACAGTTAAACTAAGATGTGTTGCTCTGGTTGGAGAGCGGAATGCCAAAGCTGGAAATATTAAGGAGGAAAACATAGTTGGCATGGGAAATGAAGCAGAATAATGAATTATAAATTTCTGAGAGTCCAATGATTTCATTGTTGCTATCACATCTTCCAATAATCAAAATAGCACCATCAGATGGACATCATCAGATGGAATATACATCATCAGGGGAAATACACAGATAGACATCAAATTATTGGTAGAAGATGGTGGACTTAGTTATAGTATCAAAGATGTGACCTAGAACTGACTGGGAAGAAATCACAAGTTGCTGATGTGTAAATTCCAAGTGAAGTTAACCCAGAAGAAGAAAACCAACATTCACATATTATGATTTTGAGCATATATCAGAAGTGGTATTCAGCCGGTTTGGACCAGTTTATCCAAACTAGTGGTGGAAATCAAGATTGGACCTGCCCACCCGCTTCAGCTCTATGCCATCCTATTTAGGCATATTTTTGAAGCCTGGCACATGCGCGGAAGGTGCCCATGTGAGCAAAGTGCATGCACCGAACACCAGGCACATGCATGGAAGGGGTCTGTGCCCACTTTACATGCTTGTGCATGTGAAGCGGGCAGGCATGCATGGGGCAAACCAATGGTAACAAAATATGCAACTCACCTCTGGCATATATCTACTATTTTCAAGGAGAACATCAGGAATCACTTTTAAAGTTTGAATGTCATTGATAGGTAATTGAAGGAACTATGGAATGAATTTAAATAATTCATTAAGCATGGATGTGAAAAGAGACTGACAAAAATGAAAAAAAAATGAAGAAAAAAAAAGCAAGCTTAATGATGGAACAGCCAATCGAAATTGCCCAGAAAAAAAAGAAGCCAAGAAAGACAAAAATTTCCTGCAGGAACTTAGTGAACAGTTTTTGTTAAAATATACAAGAAGCAACAATTGCCATGATTTTGATGCACATTGGATATTAGAGGGGGGAAAAATCAAAAAGAGGTCAGCATATACTTCATTGATTATAGAAAGTCCTTCAATTGGGAATCATAGGAATGTCAAGACATCTCACTGATGTCATGAAAGGCTTATATATAGGTCAAAAGGTCACAGCAGGGATAGAGCCTGACAAAACACGACAAAGCATTTATTATTCAACCTATATGCTGAATATACTGTATATAAAGGGAATCTGGATTGGAAAAAGATGAGCATGGTTTTAAAAAGGAAGGAAAAAACATCAATACCCTACGCTGATGACATGACTCCAACAATGAGCAGATGAGTAATGGTATATTCCTTTGAAACATGTTAAAATCCTTTTAGTTCCAGATCAGAGTTGAGTCCAGGGTGACTCTTGTGCTATTGTTTTTCCATAAATGAACTTCACAGACGAGTGGCAACAATTTTTTATAGCCAAAAGGATTAGGGAGCAGAAAAAATATTTCCTTCCTTGTATCTATCTCTCCCCACTTATGACTATAACCGTGTTGCTTATATCTTTCAATTTATATTGCTTTTATTGTTTCCTAGTACAATTTGATAGCTTATTAGTAACCTTGACTATCACTAAGTGTTGTATATTTTTATTCTTGATGAATGTATTTTATTTTTTTATTTTTATTTTATTAAATTTATACCCCGCCCTTCTCCTTGTTAGGACCCAGGGCGGCGCACAGGCATCACTTAAAAACACAAAATACAATAAATATCAATTAAAATGTATTAAATTAATAAACCCGTGCTAAAACCCAATGTTAAAACCCTTGCCAATTATAAATTATTTTCTTAAAAAGTCAGAAATGGGGGGCTATCCTAGGCCGGCTTGTTGGAATAAATACGTCTTAAGACGTTGGCGGAAGAGGCGGAGGTCCGAGATAGTACGGAGGTCGGGGGGTAGGTCATTCCAGAGGGCCGGGCCCGCCACAGAGAAGGCCCTTCCCCTGGGTGTTCTCCTTATGTATTCTCCTTATGTACACTGAAAGCATATGCACCAAAGACAAATTCATTGTGTGTCCAATCACACTTGGCCAATAAAGAATTCTATTCTATTCTATTCTTTTAAAAGTTAATGTATATCACCAAGGGGGCAATGTTTCAAATTTATACATATTTGTCACACAAAAATAACTACCATAACTTGAAACTGTAGTGCTTTTGACTGCTAAATTCATCTTTCTTGCACCTCTACTTCACTTATCATTAAGAGAAATATGCCTCATGCTCACATTATAAATAATAGCAGATAAAGCATTCTCCTATTTCATTCTGACAAAAATGCAGACACCATTGTGTGGCTCAGGACTTTTAAAAAGTGCAAAAAGCCTAGATTGTATTAATAGTGATTTGCTTAAATATTGTATGCAGGAAATCTTTTTAGACTTTCAGATGTGTACACTAAGCCCAGAGTGTCCTTTTTCATTAATTCTCCAAACACTCATTAAATAGAGACATTTCACATTTAAATTTTGTTCACATTCATTGGGGAAAAGAAGTATTTGAATGGAATTTTGAACTGAATGTTAGTCTGATCATGTTTTAATCTTGAAAATGTAATAAGCTGGAAATTTCTCCCTCTTGGTTTCTCCTTCCTTCCTTCTTTGGCTCGCTGCTTAACAATTTAATCATTATTGGCTAAAGCAACCTGAGAACTGGGGCATTTTAAAATAATACAATTAAATATTAATGTTTAAATAAGGAGCAGTTCATGCTGATTTTGTTTATTGGTGAAGAATTACTCAATAAACTGCTTAGCTAATGGATGAATAGAATGGCTTAAACACACATGAAAAAAAAAGTTGTATACTTCTGATTGATCTGTCCATCCCTGGCTGAAAAAAAGGTGATAAATCTGTAGTGCTATCACTTTAGTTTGAAAAGCTTTTTCCTTTTTAGCTTTGATGGAACATTCATGATTTTACTTGCCAACCTCTTTATCCAGAAGGATCCAGAATATTTTATCCAGAATATTTTAAATGCAACAACTAACCACTGTAAAATGTGGGTAGTATTGAACCTGCTGAGATTGGCCTGCACAGATCACAATATAATGTAAGGTAATCATGAAGTCCTTAGCCGAAGTTAGTAACTTTAAAAAACAAACAAACTGGGGGTTCTAGCTCTCAGAAACAGACCTGGCACCCTTGACAATGATGCATTTGTTGTTGAATGTCAAAAAGCAACAATGAACAAGAGAAACCAACAGTCTAGAGAAAGAATGTTCTGCCAGCCTATAGAGTCTGTCACATCATTGTACTCATCCTGGCTGAAGGCTCTTGATTGTTGTGCAACTGTCCTAGAAAAGGACAGGAAAGGAAGGGGGAAAAGTTCATGCAGAAGCCTTGCTCCTTGCAAGTTAGAGAAAGGCAAACTAAAGTCACATATAAATCATACGTTAAATTCTTCCCTCTGTGTGTCTGGGTTTTATGTTTGCATGTGTTTCTGTGAATGGGACCATATATTGATCATGGGCATATGAGTTTCTTTGCTCAGACAATGCCATTGGCTTCAGTCTTCAAGCATAGGAATGGAAGTTCAGATCCTGGCATGTATTTCACTTCGTAATTGAGCTCTGGTGGCACAGTGGTTAGAATGCAGTTCTGTAGGGCTAACTCACTGCTCACTTCAGGAGTTTGAGCCTGACTGGGTCAAGATTGACTCAGCCTTCTATCCTTCCAAAGTTGGCAAAATGAGGATTGCCCCAGATTGTTGGAGGTAATATCCTGACTGTGTAAACTGCTTAGAAAGGGATGTAAAGCACTGTGAAGCAGTATATAAGTCATGTTTATTCTTATTCCTGTTATCTTGTACATGAGTGACCAACTAAATAAATAAATAAAATAAAATAAATAAGTGCTATTTCTATTGCTATTGCTAATACTCAAGAATTAGGCAACATCTTATCTTGGAACTGTGTGGCATCCTTCTTTTGGGCTTTCACCATGAGATCACATAGACATCACCATTAATTGTGGTTTTCAAGACTTCAGAGAGAAATATTTCTCACCCTGTTTAATTTAGATTCATTTTACTATGGAAAATGCGTATGAATCAATTTGATGGTGAGCAAAAGCACATGCACAAACAATATGATGGAATGTTACTGGGAACATTTTATTCCATTAAACTCTTTTCTGTCCAGCATACCATTGATACTTGGACCATAAATAACTTGCACGGCAATGAGAAGAAAGTTCAATTATCTGCTTCTCAGAATACAGATCCACACCAGAGAATGAATGGCAATATAATATAAATATACTCTGGACTCCTGTTGCTCCATTATGTTGCTTGCCTAGGGGAAGATGGAAAAATGTTATTGCTTTGTTCAAAGACCACCATATGCACTGCAGCTTCTTATTCTCCACTCACCATTACAAAGAAAGACATCAGTATTTCCCTTCCCTCACAAACATGATGAAGCAGCATTGCTCATTCCATTTTTGTCTTGTTTCCAATGATAGCTTCTTATTCAAATAAGGTAGGGGAATGGCTGAACAGACATTTTTTTATTGAGAGCACTTGTTGATCGTAATCCACTTATGAAGTAAGGAAAGGAAATTATTCTTAACTATATTTACCTAAAGGTAGAGTCCATGCTGGAGAGGGTTTTCAGGAAAACAAAACAATAACAAACAGATCAGCCTTCATCCTGATGTTCTAAAAACTTCTAAAAAATTGCTACATGCAATAATGCCATTTGTCAAGGAAAAACCTTGCTATATTGTTCCCTGCTGTATTTAATGAGAGATTATTAACAAATTTTAATCAAGGAGAAATATAAGTGTGTTTTTTAAGTGACCCAGTGAATAGCCTTGGGGCTTTGCTGTTCCCTTGAGCTACCTTATATGGGATAACATGAGTGGATCAAATAGATTTTAACTAAACAAGATTCTGGCACTCTATAACAAGACCTAAGGTAAGGATTCCCGGAGAATTCTCCTGCTGATTACCAAGGAAGAAGGCCTGCATTTTTAGATTACAGCCTAAATTGTCATACATTTTTTTTTCTATTTACTCAATAAGGTTGAAGGTTAAAAAAAAGTTCATTCCACACTTTTTAATGTTTCTTTTTTAATAACATTTAATTTGTGTTTTCCAATAAAAAATAATACTATATCCTGAAAGCTGATAATATTGTTTAATGCTGCCATAAAATGTTATGAACACATTTTTTCTTGTGTTACTCTTGTTACTTTTATTGCTATATTCTTGTTTTAGATTTACCTGTTGCTAATATTTGTGAGTAATATCTCATGTAAAAAATATTCCAGAAATGAAATCTGGCAATGAAGGTTGAAGCATACACTTCAGAAACAAACAAAAAGTGTATCTATTTTGAAAGCATATATATATATAGGACTTCTGCACATATTTCTTCATCAGAATATCTTATTAAATTCAATATAATTTATTATGAAGAAATTAAGTATAGATTCACAACATGAGTTATCTGTACATTCTAAAATGAATAATGCAGACTAAAGACTATATCTCTACAAATTATGTTTGATTCAGGCTTTCCCATTCCATAGCATTGACTAAAATCTATTACCTACAATATTTCTGAATGTGAACATTATGTTCAATATTTTTATCATAGAACTCTATAATAAAATATTAATTTAGGGTTTTTTTCTAGTTTCGCTATAGATATATACTGTGTGTATGTGTGTGTGTGTGTGTGTGTGTGTATATACAGTGTGTGTGTGTATGTATTTATGTATGTATATACAGTGTATATATGTGTGTATGTATATAGGTATGTATATTTATAGTATGTGTATGTGTATATGTGTATATATGCACACATGCATACATATATATAAATTCTATATTTGATAGATTTTATTAGGCCTATCAAAAATGAAATCTTCCTAATTAGCTTTCAGTTTAAATAAAATTCACAGAATTTTAAAAAGCCAATAAATTAATATATTGTTTTAAAGAATTATTTCTTTATTATTGATTTAATTGGAAGAAACCAAATTCTTGACTTAACAAAAATAAAATGTATTTTTTTTTTTAAAAAAAGTTTTTAAAACCTTAAGATTAAAAGATAAAACTGTTATCAATTTCTTGGAGTGAATTTCTTAGGGGATGAAAATGGCCTGGTTGTGATACTCACTGTTTTTCCCAAATGGTGACTGAACAAGTAATATCCAAAGATGAAATAGGACATAGGTAGGTTCACCAAGAAGTTGAAAATATTTATCAAAGTGATGTCTATCAAAGTTGGGGTATTCTGTACCAGCTAATGGTTTTTCAGAAGAAGCACTTGGATTATGCATTGTAGTAATCACTGATGAAATATAAGAGTAGCCTCTAAGGACCATCTGGTTTATTTATTTGATACTCTGTATTTCCACTCAGGCATATACACAAGCCAAGCAAAGAATTCTACACAGGACCCATGTCAAATTATTGGCCAGCATCAGCTGCTCATATCCCAATATTCTTAGATATTAATATTCCTACCATACATATTAAGGGATGCAATGGCTCAGTGGCTAAGACGCTCAGCTTGTCGATCAGAAAGGATGGCAGTTCAGCAGTTCAAATCCCTAGTGCTACATAATGGAGTGAGCTCCCATTACTTGTCACAGTTTCTGCCAACCTAGCAGTTTGAAAGCATGTAAAAATGGACTTCCTGTTCCGGCTTCTGGCGGCAACGGACGAGTCCTGGGACTCGTCCGCCATTTTGTTCTTTTTTCGGCCCCAAACGGGGCGGGGTGCCCCTTTTTTGGGGGGGACCCCCGTAGGATCAGCTTTCCTGGACCTTTCCAGCCTGGCGGCGGCCAGGGAGAGGCCTTGTCTTCGGTCTAGGAGGAAGAAGACATGCTGCGGGGGGCTTGGTTCCCTTCGCCAACGGAGGACGGTAACAAATAGCAGATTCGGAGAGAGCGGGAGCGTTCGAGCCGGATGGCTTTGCCGGGGCTTTGGCGGCGAGGTGGAGAGTAAGTGACTTTGACTTTTTTGCTGGCAGCTTTGACTGAAAGAAACGATGGAGGGGGGTGTTTGTTAAACCCCCTCTCGGATTTACAGCAGCGGCGTTTGGAAATGGCTCCTCGAATGCGAGGAAGCGGATATTTCTCATCTGGACTTTGCTGAAGAAGTGAAAGTCCTTTGCGGCTTGTTTCTAGCTACAATGTATCTAAGTCAATTTTCTCTGTTGCTTTCTCCTGCTGGCTGCCAGATTGGGTGGGGGAAGATGTTCCCTTTGTTCCTAAATGACTATTCTTTATGGAAAATTTCCAACATTCCTTTGTGACCTGGACTGTTTCTCTCTACCAATGGAGGATTTTTGTGATTAATTGATTCCTTCCCTGGAGTGCCTTCTTTGTCTTCATAATTGATTGTGAAAATTGCTTTTCTCTCTGGATTTTATAACTTTTTACAACTTAGATTTGAACTTTTTTCTCTGGACTTGCTCCAGCGGCCGCACCCAAAAAACGCCATCTTAGTGGCACTGACTTAAACAGCTCACCATGGCTTCTAAAAAGCAACCAGAACAATCAGGCTTGGAAGCAAGAATGACAGCTATAGAGGAAGTGTTACACTCTTTGGTGCTGGAAATTAAAGAACTTAGAAAAGATCACTGCAGTTCTAAATTGGAGCTTTTGGAGACACAGAAGAAATTGATGCAGAATACACAGAAGACTGAAGAGTTGGAAGTGGGGCTGGCTGGGGCAAAGGGAGAACTTAAAAATGTTAATACTGAAATTGGAGATTTAACTGGTCATATGTCTAGGATGGATTTTGAAAGGATGTCATATTTTTTAAGATTTCAGAATATTCCTGAAGAATCTGGTGAATGCCTTCCTGATCTTATGAGCACAATTTTAGCAGACTATTTACACAAACCTAAGGAGGAGATCAGGGGGGACATTGACCTGGCTTACAGAATAAATTCAGCATATGCCAGGATAAATGAACTACCCAGAGAGATACATATTCAATTTGTTAGAAGGTCGACTGGCGACACCCAGGGGAAGAGCCTTCTCTGTGGCGGGCCCTGCCCTTTGGAACGACCTACCCCCTGAACTCCGCACCATCTCTGACCTCCGCCTCTTCCGCAAGTGTCTGAAGACACACCTATTCCATCTAGCCGGCCTAGCATAACCCCCATTACTGACTCTTAGATAGTTTTAAATTTGGGTTTTTTAAATTCGGTTTTTAGCGCAGGGTCTATTAGAATAAGTTTTTTAAAATTTTATATGTTTTATATGTGTTTTAACATCCCTGTGTGCCGCCCTGGGTCCGTTTGGAGAAGGGCGGGGTATAAATTTAATAAAATAAAAATAAAATAAATAAAAAGAAGGTCTACCAGGGAGGGAATACTGAGGGCACAAAGAGAGGGTCCATTAAAGTACCAGCAAAAGGAAGTCACCATCTTGAAGTAGATCCCAAAAAAGATTAGAGAGGTGAGGAGGAAATATTCCTTCTTATCTAAAAAATTGTTTAACCAGGGGATTTGGTTCAAGTGGGTGATGCCAGAAGGGATGTTGGTGTTCTGGGAAGGAGGAAGAGTAAGGATTAAAACAGTTGCTGAGGCGGAAGCCTTTCTTAAAAAATACTCCTCTATCCTGGGGGATGAAACTGGAGGAGCGGAGGGGGCCACGGCCCCGCTCACTGGGGGTCAGAGAGGAGAACAAGAAGACACAATTGCCAAGAGACTTAGATCTAAAAAATGACTTTTTTTATTAATACAGTATAACTTTTGTCTGGATGTTTGTACATGATTGCCAGCATAGAATTTGGAATTTACAATGATGTATGCACTTCTCTTCACCTTGTAATACCATTGAAATATGTATTATCTATGTTTTGTTAAGAAGTCCCGGAGGGGCCAACGATCTCGACGTGAAAGTTCTCAAAATATTTTTTTAACTCACCTTACCCTACCCTACTTAAAAATTTGTAAAACTCAATAAAACTTTTTCAATTAAAAAAAAATGCAAGTAGAAAAATAGGGACCACCTTGGTGGGAAGGTAACAGCGTTCTGTGTGCCTTCGGCGTTTAGTCATGCCAGCCACATGACCATGGAGATGTCTTTGGACAGTGCTGGCTCTTCAGCTTTGAAACGGAGATGAGCACTGCCCCCTAGAGTCAGGAACGACTAGTACATATGTGTGAGGGGAACCTTTACCTTTACCATACATATTAAAGCAGTGAAGGCAGCATGCATTTTCTTTCTTGGATGAATATAGTTAATAGTGGCATTCTGGGGGGGAAAGTGGGATAAATGACAAATGCACTGGCATGTTTTTTCTGATGCAAGCTTTACCCTTTTTGGTATGCATGTCATGATATTAAACCTCTAATATCAATGAAGTGGAGCTTGCATCGCAACATTGCAATGCTGCTTTCTTCATTTTGACAAAAGCCTTCAAACAGATGAATGCCTCTGCTTCAATAGATTACCAGTACTCCAGAGATCATTTAGTTCCAGAATGTAAATATGAATATGGAAAACCTTGAGAGTTGCATCCAGGTTTATGCATAGTATATAGATGCTTTGAACATACAAATCTGGCTTGTAGTAGGACAGACTAAAAAGGCTTGTAATCAAGCATTCTGTTCTCAGCCAGTTGTTTATGGGAACTGTGTAATGATATAAACCTGCGACTATCCATCTAAGAACAACTGAAGGTTTAATGCAACTTTGAAATTGAAGATGCCATTGATGCTTTATTTTCCACAAATAAAAACTCCCCCTGAATTCAGTGACTCTACTTTAAGTACAGTTAAGTCATGACCTTAAGGAAAATATGGGGGCCTGATAGAGATATATGAAATACTGCATAGCTTGAAAAAGGTAGATAGAGAGGTCTTTTCTCTCTCAGTCATTCAGACAAGCATACAAAACTCATCAAACTATTCTCTTTTGGGACAAGCAGAGTTATGTAAAGCCCAGAAAGGGAGTAAAAATAATAAGATAAATATATTAAAAATAATAAGATACATTATATTCCTCCCACACACATAAAATGAGGGGAGAGGAAATATAGCTAATTTAGATTGCCTGAACCCTATTCACAGCGTCCTTCTACATCTTTTCTTGCAAACTGTCCTTACTTTCACCACTAGATACCACTTTGCTTTTTGTTCATTAACTTCTTGAGTTTCTCATAAATGAGATTCAGTCATGACTTTCTTGGTCCTCTCCTTGTCAACCCATTCATTCTTCCTTCATACTTTCATTTTGTGGTTTCTACCTCATTAATTCTATCCACATGACCAAGTCATCTCAATATACTTCTTTCACACTGATAATTCACCTTATTCCATTTCATTAATTCAGTATTCATTTATTTTTGACCCTGTTTCATTTATTTCAGTACACACATTGCATTTAACCTTGCTTCTATATTTTTCTTGATGTTTCCATACAGGAAAATGAGCAGAAACGAGTCTTGTACATAGCAAGTCTATGGGAAAGGGGGTGTTAATTGATGCTCCTTTGCATCTGAGGATATGACATGAAGCAATGGGTGGAAGCTCAACAAAGGAAGATCCAGCCTAGAAACAAGGATGAATTTCCATCCAGTGAAACTATTAAGCAATGGAACTCCTGGAGCTATGGTTGCTTCATTGCTAGAGGCCTTTAATAACAGATTGAATGATTTGTTTGAGATTGGACAGGAGTTGCACCAGAAGACCTCCAAGTCTCTTCCAATCCTATGATTCTATGATTCTATGAATCAAGAATGTTCTTTTGAACAAAAGATCACTGTTTTTCTATTAGCATTTGGACTCCATCCATCCACATTTTTTATTTAAACAAACATTCTTTCAAGATAAACAGTTTCTTCCTTTATAATTTGCAATTTTTCATTTCCTGCAGCTACCTTGTTCCTTGATACATTAATTTTCAGATCCATACTCCACTGCTTCATGCACTTTATGCAACATTTGCCACAAACCATTTGGGTTTTTATCCAATAACCTGACATCATCTATATACAAAAGTATATGCACAGTCATGTCCCCTGTTAGCACACTTCTGTCACCTCAACATCCCTAGCACATTTCTTGAAAAATATTTTATACAAACAAGTGGAATGTCACACATTCATGTCTTTATTGAAAAATATTTTATACAAACAAGTGGAATGTCACACATTCATGTCTTCTTCCTTGCACATTATTGAACCATTCACTCACTAGATGTTCCATTTATTTCTATGCATGGCTTCTCTACTGTATATCTTATATCACTTTTATCGCATTCATCAACCACACTTCAATTGAATAGTCACAGAAAATGTCCTCTCACTCATATCTATTTGCTTCATCATATACATTTTATCTATCACATGCACACAATAAGCTACATTCATAAATTTCTCAAAGATTTATTGATCTGCATGAGTCCATCCTCATGGATGAGTTCTAGTTCTACCTTAGGAATGAAGTCAGCTCGGTGATCTTGAGCTACTCACTCTTTCTTTAATCCTAGGAAGGAAACAGTGCAAAACACTTCTGAAAATCTTAACAAGGAAACTGCAAGGACTTATCCAAGCAATGACCAAAAATCAGCACTGACTTGAAGGAAGAGGAGAAGGAAGGGAAAAAAGGGGATGAAGGTAGAGAAAGAGAAAGAGAGAGAGAAAAAGGTGAGAGAGAGAAAAAAGAGAGCGAGAGAGATGGAGAGATGGTAGGTAATCCATCCTGAAGTCTGTTTTGTCTCACGCATATGTACTGCTTTATTCAAGGAAGTCAAAGTGGAACAATATGTCTTGACAGAATAGATCTACCTTGTGAACTGTAGCTACTTCACGTGAAGAAGCCACTGCCTTGGTTGATTATCTAATAAAGTGAACTGCCCTTTTAAAGACCATCATAGTACTAAAGTGTACCACAATTGTTGTGTTAGAAAAATGTACAAAAAAGGACAGAGAGCTGAAAAATAACATGCAAATCAACCTAAAGTAAGCACTTGCAAACAATGCAAAATTATATTGCTACACTCTTGACCAGCAAAACAAAATTCACCAGCCAGCAAACTATATGATTTCTGCTTTAGGATATTAATTCTGAAATACACAAGGTAGCTCAGCTATGCATGGCAGCATGTAAAATTAGACAAAGGATAATTAACAGCAACTGGATCTGCCTGAGTGTAGAAATGGCTCAAGCTCAGTATCAGTTGGGTAGGGTCTTTGGAGATTTTCAATCATCCAGGTTATGGTTGTCCCAAAAGTGCTTTTTCAAAAGGGAACTGGACATTCTTGTTTGGTTTTCGTTTTTTTTTTCCAGAATGTTTTGCTTTTTGGATATGGATATGGTTTTTTGGAACCAGGCATTTTTTGAGATATTTGTTGATTATTCCCTAACTCCTAGTTGTGCTGATGTCTTGTTGTATACATGCCTAGTCCATTATTATATTATACTCTTCAAGGTTTGACAGTGATCTATAAGTGATGCTTATAACCTTCAACTAATTTCTCCATAATGTTATTTTTGTTAAATATCATCAATTTTTATTTGCATTTTATGCTACTATTTTAAACTTTATACTATCCAGATTGTTTATTGTAATTCATTTCCTCTTTTTTCACAGATGTGTAGCTTGACCAAGCATCTTAGCATTCTTTTTAAATAGTGTTTTAACCACAAATCTTTGCATTTATTCCTCCTAACTACCTTGATATTGCTTTGGATATTGGCATGTCCTTTTCCTTTGTGTTGGTTAATGATTACAATAAAAAATACAGTTCTGAATTGAACATTGCATAATAGCAGGAAGATGTGCAAAGCTTCACAAAGATGCACAGTAAAGGGTTGAAAACGTAATTACAAAAAAGAATATAAAAATGGCTTATTTTCTGATTTAATTAGTGACTGAACTTGCAATCACTAATAAATATAATTGTTGTTATTTTTCTAACCAACTAAGTCAAAAATCTCATAGCTTTTAGAGCATTCTATAAGATTTGCTCCAAACAAGGACAAAGTGTATAGGTTGCAAGATTTTCTCCATTAAAAGGATCTGTAGACTCTCTTAATTGAATATCTCTGGACTTATTTAGGTCAAGTAAGCTGCATTAAGTTCTTTATCTGGTTTACTTTTTCTAGTTAATTTATAAGTGAACTACATAATGTCCTCCAAAAATTAGTACTGCTTTAAGAGTAGTAAACCAAGTGATATAAAACGGATGACTTTTAGATGCTCTTTTTTGTAGAATTACAAGGAGCGGTGCTTTTTTTATTTTTCCTGCAAATAATGGTGTTTGAAGTTAATGTATGGCATAGACTAATGTCTCAATTGCTTCAATATAATAGCTCTTCCACTGTTGCTAAATTAATGAACTTCTTAGTTCAAGTATTCATGGGTTCTTCTTTTTTCACCGAGAATCATCAAGAATGAAATATATCAAGAAATTATTTATGCATAGATGAAATATTGGAAATTAGATATATACCTTCCCTGAAACAAACCAATTTGCATAAATATCATATATTCTGTTTTTTTATGGGTGGTTGCTACTTTGGGTGTAGTTACTATAATTTAAATAGAAATTCCCTGATTTTTTTAAAAAAGAAAGGCTTATAAGTGATCTAAAAAAACCTGCATCAATATACTGCTATATCATGGTTGACATGTAACAGAAGAAGTCCTGGAGATGTTAGAATGACATATCAAATGTCTGGTTCAGAGATGAAAATTTCCCACACAAATCAATAAAAATGCTGTATATAAAAAAAACCAGTACACCAGAGGGAAAGAATCTAGCTCAGCCATTACATTCTACTACACTTTCCTTTATTGAGATTGATTAAACGGGGGGGGGGGGGGGGGGACATTGGGAAATTAACTTTTTCCTTCCACCTCTTTTGCCTGTTTTTGCTAGCTGTGCAGAACCACACTAAGAGAGTGAATAAATGGATAACATCAAGGGAGAAGATTTATAAGTGTGTACATAAAGCGAATCAGAAGCTACCCTGGCAAATCATTAAACTGCCTAGCATTCCACATTAAAAGATAATTAGATCTAAAGAATCTTTTTATATAGAAGCCTTTTTGATAAAGCAAAAGTACCAGGCTGATATGGGCTGGGAAGATCAGTGTCAATTTTAATCTAGCTTTCCTATCATAAATAATGTGAACTTTATCATCAAAAGTCTTGTTCATTATTCTTTCTTTCTCACTCCCTTCGCTCTTTCTCCTCCTCCACCACCTCTTTTTTTAGTTGTTATCCAAATGGTCTTGTCTGGAATAATAATAATAACATAAAAACTTTTCATATTTCCTAATTTGTATCTGGTGTGTCATATTGCCCTAACTTGCATTATATGGCCTAATAAGTAGATGCAGCATGTACTGTGTGGTGATGGATTAATATCATTTTATTTTAAATTTTAATTAGCAGATAATTTGAAAATTAATCATTGTTCATTTTTTCCAGTAAATGTTCCATAATGAATATCACTCTGTGCTCATAGCAAATACCATTGCAAGTGAGGCATCTATAAAATGGTTTAATGAAACATAGAGTGATGATGATGGTGGTGATCAGGATTAGCCATATTCTACCTTAATCTTTTTACATTTGACAGCTGTTATGTACATTTTATCTTTCTTGTATTTCTTTAAAAATTACCTGCTTCAGTTGTTTTTCAACATTTCATTCCATATTGCGACAAGTCCATAACATCCAAAACCCAATGTTTTAAGAAAACACCCATTTCATCATTTCAATCACACAGTAAAATTTGGCAAGACAAAAACCAACAAGAATACTTGATCTTTAAGGGTAGGAATTCCTCATCAGTATCATGACACAGAGATTGATTTTAGATGACAAATCATCTAAAATCATCAGAGATTGATGATAATCTTTAAAGATAAAAAGCAAATACTTTGAATTGAGTCAGAAATTACCATCATCCATTGCTGCCATTATAGAACTGTGGAACTATGGCAATGGTTCTCAGCTGGAGGCCATATGGCATCTCAAGGGTAATATAGATAAAAATCATGTAACAGAAGATCCATGGCATACAGTATGCCAAGGGAATCACAGAAAAGTAAAATGTATTATATCACTAACACTGTCTTGTTGTTTCCAGAAATTACACCAGTTACAATCCTGTTCTGACTCCCTCCGTACTAAGACCAATGACTAAACTGACTGCTTCTTGGCTGCTTGCCAAGAAGCTTGCCAGTTGTTCAACTGACCTTGAACAGACCTGAAGCTTCTGACGAAAGAATACACACTATGACTTAAGACAAGGAAGAGCCGACTCTGCAAATTATGTATTGTTCTCTGCCACCAGTTCCTTAACATTCTTTTAAAGCCTCTTGGGAGGGGCCAGTCATTAGGCAGCTGAGACTAATTACCTCCTCTGGGTTAGTCTCTCTTGTAACTGATGCTGCCTTTGTTCAATTCTTCATAGCCTGACATCAGGGACAAACTGGGTTTGATCCTCCCCACTACTCCAAGCCCCAGGTGCCTCCTGATGACTAGCTGGGCTCTCTGCTCTCTCACTCTCACCCTCCTCCTCCAGAGCAGACTCATAGGACTCCTCACTAGAGGAGTCCATCAGCAGCTCATCCGGAGCTGGCTGGGCCACAACACAATCCTTTGACAATTTCTGGCAATGTGACCTGAACAGGGAGAATAAAACAAGGTTGGAAAGTGTCCATGAGCAAAAAGAAGGTTGAGAAACACTGAAGTATAGCACCATGTATTTGTTCATTTATTAATTGTATTAGAAGATTTATATAGGCAGCTCCAGGACTCCAGAGGATGGTAGAGGTCAGGAAAGCCTGGAGGAATGTTGTCCATGAGGTTGCGATGGGTCAGACAAGACTTTGCAACTAACAACAACAACAACATAGGCAAATAACTGGTGTAATTATATCAGCTTTACCAATAGACCGGAGAGGAAACATGAGCAGATATGCCAATTTTATTTTATTGTAAAGCTACATTTTACAATACAATGTTGCAAATCTAGTATGACAATTCTCCTTCCATCTCCTTTAGAGCTTAAGAAACAAGAGAGGGTCCTTCTGAGGCTCTTGCTCTATCCACTATGTACCTGTAGGAAATGCTGCCATTTCCTAGGTAGCATCACTCCACCGCACCTCCCACGGTCTTTTCACTATACTATTAAAAATTGGATGACTATGGACTGTTTATATCAAATAAAAACTAACCAAGCAAACAAAAAATACTGATTACAGGTAAAAACTAAATAATATTAAAAAAAAAAAAAAAGCAAAATATGGGTTAAGCAGATACCCCTTCTGCCACTCAGGAGGCATTTGACTCCTGGTCCAATCCCATAGAGCAGGGATGTCCAAACTTGGGAACTTTAAGACTTGTGGACTTCAACTCCCAGAATTCCCCAGCCAGCTATGCCAGACTATACAAGTCTTAAAGTTCCCAAGTTTGGACATCCCTGCCATAGAGAAAAGCAATTTTTCAGAAACTAATAGAGTCAGAGCCATTGGTTTAGTTCCAATAAGGGTATAAACAGCTAGATTCTACACTAATATAAGATAATTATATGAATCATCTTCAGAGCTAGCTGCATTAATCCTTCTAGAAGTAAGGAATTACTTACTCTTAAGAAATTAAGCTTTAGTTTTTTTCTGACTATAAGCCATTCTACCCTGCGTTGGGTTATAAGACTTGTTATCTGCATCTTTCATTTCAGTGTATTTAAGGAAAATTCAATGCTACTCTCTTTTGGTTTCATATTAAAAGATGCACAGCAGAGACAATTTACAGGGATTCCTTATGAGTTACATCAATGAAGAGGAGGAGGGGGAGGAGATTTTTGAAAAAAACCCAAGGCTGGTAAAGGTCATCATTACAGAATGTGATTGAAAGAGGTAATGTGATGAAAGATTGGTAAAATGAGAGTACTTCTCACACATTGGGGTTATTTTTAATATGAGTGGCAACTGTTTAATAGATTCCTATCATAATTTTAGATATCTCCTTAACTGCATCTGATCTGGAAAAAATAGTGGGGGATCTGATCTGGTTAGTACTCTGGCAAAAAATGTCAGGGAATTCAAGGGCTGTAGGAATTAGTGGGAACTGAAATCAAATCAATAAATAAATGGCTCTTAGAAGAAGGCAGTGGCAAATTACTGTTATACTATTGGTAAGAAAATGACGTGAACAAGTCCCTAAAATCGTATGGAGTTGTGCTCAATGCAAATGAGGTTTTAAATTACTTTATTCCTTTCCACACAGATGTAAATCCATTTGAACACAGTAATTTGTAAGGTGAGTCGGTGGGATTATGCCCCACCCCCCAGACTGTATAATCTGGTATAGTATAATATGGAAAATATCATTTCTAAATGTTGTTTTCTTGGTTCATTTTTTTCTATGACTTTTGTAACTGTTGAATATCTGTAAGTCCCGAATTCTACATGACTTTCCAACTTTATTTAAAAATTGCCTTCCAATTTAAACAAAGGTAAGTTTTCCCCTGTAACATTGTATATGTAATATATTTCCTTATCCTTCTGTGCATAAAGCACAAAAGGTTCTAAAAAGAAGGAGTTATGGGGAGGGGTGGGGGAAAGGTTTGCATAATCAAGCAAGGATCAAAAGTTCTCCCATGAAACCTATGCTTTCTGTTTTATGTTGATAGAACAGTAGAATGCCTATGATAGCTGCATAAAAATGAGATGGATTTTCAGAAGAGCGAGAACCATTTTTAGCAGAAATCAGTCTCTTACAGTCAGTTGGAAAATCAACCTTTTATTTTTAGTTATTTCTGCTTATTAGCTTGTTTACTGGTTGGCTTAGTTACACCCTTCCTATCATTTTGCCTTCCAAATAGCAACCAACCATCACATCCCTGGAGCTTTATTTCACATTCCTAATAAGTTCCATACATCCATTCCTGCAAAATTACTTCTGCTAAATTAGACAGTTTAATCAAACATGGTTCCCTGGAGATTTATGAAAGAACGAAAGGAAAGAATGGCAAAATCATCCAGATGATTATTTTTTCCAATAATATTCCATTTAGTTTACAAACTCCCCATAAAAATGAGTAGGCAAAGAATGTATCAAATAGCCTGACAGAACTAATACCTAGTTAGGCAGGCCTTAACTCGGAAGAGCGTGGAGTACATGAACATTTTCAGTTCTGCTTGTAAAAGAAGCCAGATGCATTGAACATGGGTATAAAAACAAAAAGAGAGTTGAATGCATCATGGAAGAAAAGTAAGAAGTTAGCACCCACCTCTCTCCTAGAAAAATGAAATATTCTAGGAAATATTAAAAGAGCAGAATATTTCCTCTAAAAGGGAGGCAGAAACTCCCTCCCTCCATCTTTGTTAATGGGCCATTAAGGCCTGTATCAGTCTATTCTACATAACAAAGATCTACCTCCTTCAGGCAGATCCATTTAATTGCCCTTCATTACATCATCACCCAGCAAGAGTCAACCAAGCCTGGGATTCAAAAGACAAAAAGGCTTATTTACAAAACAAAAGACCTTGACCCTCAGGACATGATAAGATTAGCCCTCACTCAAGATCCAAACCAGGACAAGGCTATTAAGCCACAATAGGAATTGCCCAAAGACCCTTCATTACATCACCCAGCAAGATTCCACCAAGCCTGGGATTCAAGACAACCTACAAAGTTACGCCTGCATGCCCCTTAAGAGTCTGACAACCAATCAGAATACAAGCTCAAATTCAAAAGCCTAGAGAGGGCATAAAACCCAGGCGCTCTCAGCATCTCTTCCCTTTTTTTGCCCAGGACCTCAAACCATCATGTCCTGTTCATCAATAGACCTTCTTTCCAAGCAACCTCCATGAATCCAGTGTCTTTTTCCCAACTTGCAACTGAACCTAGAAGAATATTTATTCCAACAGTATAACCTCTCTTTTTTTCAATGAAGCATTATAGAGAAACTGAAAGTTTGCAGCAATTCAGCATTCTGATTTTGTGGGTGGACATGTCATCCATCAAAGGGATAAATATGGTAAGTTTCTTCAGCTTTTTTCTTTGTTTTTATTTGCATACCTTATCACACTGGTATGTGAGTGGGAGACCTCCAGGAAACAAACTACTGTACTTCATTTTCCATTCATAAATTCAAAGATCCCCCCAAATGCCCCCCTTTAACCCAATGTATCTATCTTTCAGTCGTAAAGGATAAAGTATGATCAAGTATTGTGGAGTGGAGCCTTTGGTGGCACAGTGATTAGAATGCAGTATTGCAGGCAAACTCTGCCCACTGCCAGGAGTTCAATCCTGACAAGCTCAAGGTTGACTCCATCTTTCAGAGATTGTTAAAATGAGGATCCCAGATTGTTGGGGCCAATAGGCTGGCATTTTAAACCCCTTAGCAATTGCTGCAAGATACTGTGGAGCAGTATATGTCTAAGCATATTGCTATTATTCTGGGATACAGAGCATTCCAACTTTTAAACTATTGGCAACCTTTTAGCTCACTAGTTCATTGTGACAGTGGGAAGGAGAGTTGGACTTCTAGGAACTTCACCTATTCTTTCCTAAAGCCCAATACATTGGTCTAATTCAGCCACTGAAAGTCTCCCATCTCTTCTCTTTCTCAGTGTGCTGGAGAACTAAATGGAGCCAAAGATCCAGGGATTATCCACTATTTAATAACAAGGTTGCCTTAACTTAACGATGATATTTTTCAAATGAAGAGTTTCACTGCCCCCTTTCAACTGATTTTAAAATGATAATTGTGCAAATAATTAGCATATTTACGGGACAACAGTAGGATGAGATTCTTTTCTTTTGAAGCTAAAATAATGCGGCAAAGAAGCAGCTGAAAGCTAACAAAGGCCTGCACAGTGGGAGGTTTGTACCAGCAAACAGCAATTCACACCTGTTAATTACTGCAAACAGGCTTACAGACTGAATTTGTCATGACATTTATCTATTGTTTATAGGCAATCATGATCACCTAAGTTCTTCCCATAATGATCAGACCATCACCAGACTTCAAGCAAATTAGTTGTCTTGTATAAGTCAATAAATTCCAAATGACATTTATGAGGGAAAAAACAACTTCCGTGGAACATCTACTGCTCAGTGAAAACAAGAGTTTGAGTACTCAGTAGATGCACGAGAGACATGAAAAAAGCCAATTGGTCGGACAGATAAATATTCCACATCAGCACAAACAAACTAGCAATGTCTCACAGCAGTTACCACATGTGGAAAGGACAAGTAGAGAAGGAAATGTTCCTCTGCCACTGCTGTTGATAGTGTGCCAACATTTGAACATCATTATTTTATTTGCTCCCCACAAGATGAGAAAGATTTTGCTTTCAGAATAATGTAATGGTCTTTAAAATTTTCATGGGTATTTTTGTAAATAATCCATAGCAAAACACTCCTTCTGAGCTACAGAGAATCAATAACATGTTTGCTGTTGTCTATGCCATACATTCAAATTCTGAACCGGACACAAAGGATGTTTCTTAAGGGATTGGGTAAGAGTGAAAAGAAAAATCTCAACATACATCTACGTACTTACTGCCCTAATACTAATATATTGCATATGTTGTCAAAAGAAAACTTAGCATCTTTAAGGAGATTGAATTCTTGAGTTCACATCCCAAATAAGGCACTTCTCTAAAGATTTGCACAATCAACATTTTTTTTCTGCTAGCATTCAGTAGATTGTGGACAACATGGGTTTCTTGGTTTAATTGGTGGTGAAATAGAGTAGTATAATTGAAAGCATCGCCCAGCAGAAGGATGAAATGAGGAAGTGTCTCCAGTCTTTCTTTTATTCAGTAATCCAAGACATATATCACTTCATTCATTCATGTGTGTGTGTGTATGTGTGTTTACTTCACATCTTATGTATACTTACAACAAGAACAAAAATGATTTCTCCCCCCCCCTTAAATTTGCAAATGGACAGGAAAAATGTTTTTAATTATTGACAGCTAAAAATATAAAATTATACTAAACAAATTGGAACTCATTATTAATAAGTAAAAAGCAAGCAGCCTTTTAAATACCCACTTCTGCTACTAGGTTTTGCCACCTGCTTTTATTCTGCTCGGAGCAAATATGATACCATACTGTTTGATGTAGTCACATTAAAAAACTATCAATATATTTCTTATCCGTGAAAGGAGTATATATCCTACCTTCGTTTATTAGGGTACATATTATTACATCCTATTGTGTTGAAGTGTCTCAAGGCAGTTTACAAGAATCAAAACACATATTTGATACCTTGGTCTCTGATTACTTATTGTCATTTGTTATTTGTTGATATTATGTATCTTGTTTCTTTGGTTTAGTCTGGTTTATTGCACACTGCTCAAAGTTGTATTATTTGAGTTGGACAGCCATATATGGTAAATATTTTAAATATATAAAAATAAACCAATTAAATAAAAATGTGATGAAGCATTGTCCTTCCAAAGCCACTGCCACCACCACAATTAATATTTTTTTAAAACAATCTTCACCTAAAAGTGTATCTAAAAATAAGACAAAATCCAGTGACCAGAAACCATTGCTAGCACCCTATTGCTTCTTCAAAGAGAATTCCGTTTAGCATTTGAAAAGCCAAACCTCAGAATAGAGGTTCTTTCACAATGTTGGAGCAAAGGAAAAAAATACTGTGGTTCTTAGCAAATCTGTGCAGATTTACTCATAAGCTCTCTCATACAGTGTGGCTGTAAACTGCCCTTCCCTGGAAGACCTCGTAGGATGGGCTAATCCAGTAGGGCGACATTGTCCTGCAGGTATGAGGGGGACTGAACTCTTTAGTTTTTATAAGGTACTATAAATAGATACTGTAGATACCAGCAGTTTAAATTGGATTTGGTAACCTTCTGGTACCTAGTGCGCTATCCTCACCTAAGTGTTATACTGCTGAGTTGTTTAATATCTACCAGCAGCTTTGCTGCTGCATTTCAAACAAGTTGTACTTTCTGAACTCACTTAAAAGGCAGTCCTATGTAGAGTCCATGTCAGCAGTCTAGTCTTAGGTGATGAGGGTTTGAATTTATGTTGTAAGGGGTACCCAGTTCAAGAAAACCTGAAACCTGACCTGACCTACATTTAGAACTGAAGTTGGAATTGGGAAAGAACCACATTGATTATCTACAAACAATACATCTAGGGCTCGGTTTGAGTTACTTTTTCATATCCAGTCCCTTGATTCAGAACATTGCAACTCTAACCTCATCTGAAATAGAGATGCACAATTGAAAATCTGAAGCCTATTGATGATACCTCACCCACCTCCACTATGATATGAATCGTAACCACCTTTCAACTCTCAAAACGACTCCAGCTGAAGCCATATATTTCCTGCTTCGTTTCTTAGTTGCGATACTTATTTTTTTTGGGGGGGGGGGGGGGATTATGGAATGTAGAATGTTTTTCTCCAATGTGCCAGACATAAAAACAATAAGACTCCTGAGAACCAAGGCCAAATCAGTGTGCCTTAGCAGTGGCAGGAGGGAGTGCTGAGAAGTTCATCACCTGCTTGGTTGGCTAACCTGACCTATGACACAAGGGGGTTGGGGTGGACAGTATCTATTCTTTAATTATGCCAAAAACACACAGATTATTCAGTGTTGGTTTTGTTCTGACCTAGGCTTCCCAAGACCCATGAAGCAAACTCCTGGTCCCATAAAAAATTTTTTTTATTAATTGACTGTGAATTCTGCTCATTCACATACAGCAAAGTCTTTCAAGGGAGGATTTACAGTCACAGACCTTATCTTACTTGGAGAGCTGCCAGGCCGATATCTGCAAAACTTGGCAAGGAGTCTCAGAGAGTCACAGGTCAATTAAGTGAACTAATTGTCTCCTGCAACTCCACTCCCTTTTTGCTCCTCTTTTATTGTCTCTGAGAGGGGCCATTCATAGTCCACCTCTGGCCTTACTCCCAAGTTGACTCCTGTTCTTTAGCTGTTCCCTTCATCTGGTAACTGCACATGCACACACTGGGAACAAACTTCAGCTGCCTCATTTACATCTGACTCTGAAAGCAGCTGATAACTGGCATACGGCTCTGGCCCCCACTCTGCCTCCAACACAGAGCCGTCATCAAAGCCTGCCCCAGACTCCAGGACTGGCCCATGTTCCTCTCCAACATCCTCACTGTCCAAATCTGCTGCCAGCTCTTCTGGCCACTGGCGGGCCACAACAGGTTTCATCTCTGACCGTGACAATATGATTTACCTGTAAACCAGTGGTGGGTTTCTGCAGGCTTGCACCTACTTGCGAGAGCCGGTTGGTGAAATTTAGAGAACCCGTGAGAGGGGGTTCCACCGGCGTACCTGTAAGTAAATCTGGCCCACCGCTGCCAGTGACCCAATGGGAAGGAAAGGAAAGGAAAGGAAGGAAGGAAGGAAAGAAAGAAAGAAAGAAAGAAAGAAAGAAAGAAAGAAAGAATTGAGTCCAAAATTTTGGTTGCTAAGCAAGAGCGTTGTTAAATGAGTTTCACCACATTTTAAAAGGTGGCCACTCCCACCCTGTCACATGACTGCCAAGCCACGCCCACAAATTAGGCCACACCTACAGAGTAGGTTCTAAAAAATTTGAAACCCACCACTGCTGTAAACAGGATTTTTGAGGATGCCAAGGCCTCAGAGTCTTGAATTGATTGGGAGCATTACTTGGAACCATGACACACTTTCTTTAAAACCTTCCACAAAAAGGGATTCCAGATGGATGATGTATACCAGTGGGGGTTTTTTTAAATGACATCATTCCCTCAACCAGTGAGACATTTATATATTTATACCACAAAATAATCTGAATAGGAATTGTATATACTTCAGTTATCTTCTCAAAAGAGCTGTGCTGATTCCATTCCAATCATGATGGAAGCTGTGATACCAAGAACCCTACCCACTTCCTAGAATCCCCTATGATTTCAAAAGATATTATCCCAGTCATTTTCAAGACTGTTTATTTGATTTGTAAAATACAATAACTACTGAAATGAAACTGCTACTGAAATGAAAACTGACTAATATTTCTACTTAAATCGGTTCCTTTTGAAACTACTACTCACAGTGTATTTCTTCATTATATACGTAGATAGACATTTCTCTTTCTTGGTCCCTTGAAATTCTCCCCTATTTTATTTAGAATGTTATCTCCATTCATTGTAAAGGTTATTCAAGGACAAATACGGAGTTAATTTTAAAAATGCAAAAGCATTAATACCCCTTGAGTTAGCTTAAAAATACACAGAATTCATTTTGTTCTCAGGTATGTTTATTTTCAATTAAAAAGTGGCCTGGTTTAGTTTAGCTGCACCTGTCCTTATGCCAGCTTTGTATGCTGTTCCCAGGCTAGAAAAACTTTAAGTAGATTCTCCTCCAACATCTTATTGACAAATTAAGATTGAAATATTTGTGTCACTTACGCAAGGCAAACACACCAGAACAATCCAGTGGAATATTGAATAATATGATGTGCCTCTGGCACAGATGCTTGAAAGAAATGGAAACCCCCCATGTACCTTGTACTTCAATTTCCCCAGCAAGGGGCAGAAAAGAGAAGCATCTTCCTGATCCAAATTGATGACCAATTTCTGCCGTATAGTATGAAGACAGATGACTTGTCATTTTATCCAAGATGCTGTCAAATTCCTTCTCATTTAAATGTCAAATTCCAATTTCACGTCTTCATTTTCTACCTGGCACTAATTTCCATCTATCTAAGAAAATCTATTTCATTTGACTTATATGCATGAAATCATGATGCCAGACACTGCTTATTAACTTTTCTGACTATGCATTCTGAACCCAGCTGTGGAAGGCAAGTTTTAAAATAACCCCCTCGGTTCCGTGTACTCAACTTCAACTTTCTAGGCTGTCATTCCACATGATATCTATTTATAAACATGTACTGCATCAAACTAAAAAGTACTAAATTAGCCTTATTGACCACTAAGCCAATGGAATGCATTAAGTTTCAGTTTTTACTTTATGGCTCTGAAGTATATCATACTTTAACCTAAGGCCAAAACTTGGGTGTCCTCCTGGACACTTGGCTGTCGTTAGACGATCACATGACAGCCGTGGCCAGGGAGGCTTTTTATCAAGTTCGCTTGATTTGCCCTTTCTGGATCGTGACGCTCTTCGCATGGTCATTCACGCCCTCGTCACTTCCTGCCTGGAGTACTGCAATGCTCTCTACATGGGGCTGTCCTTGAGGTCCACCCGGAGGCTCCAGTTAGTACAGAATGTGGCCACGCGGCGGATTCTGGGAGCCTCTAGGTGCTGCCACGTGACACCTCTCCTGCGTGAGCTGCACTGGCTGCCTGTGGCTTTCCGGGTGCGCTTCAAGGTGCTTGTAACCATCTTCAAAGCGGTTGAAGGGGCTTGGCTTCTTGCAAGACCGCCTCCTGCTACCAGATACCTCCCACCGACCAGTTCGCTCCCACAGATTAGGCCTCCTCAGGGTGCCATCGGCCAAACAATGCCGCCTGGCGACCCCCAGGGGGAGAGCCTTCTCTGTGGCAGCCCCTGCCCTCTGGAACAACCTACCCCCCGACCTACGTACGATCACTGACCTGCGTCTCTTCCGTCGGGCTCTGAAAACGCACTTATTCCATGCAGCCGGCCTGGTTCAGTAGCTTTTAATTGGTTATTTTAAATTGGTTTCATTCAACTTGAATTTTTAGAACGGGCCCTAATTTAATTTAATATTATTTTAAAGTGTGTTATTTATTGATGTTTCTATGTTTTTATTGATGCCTGTTCACCGCCCTGAGTCCTGCAAGGGAGAAGGGCTATAAACCGTAACCATTAAAAAATGACATGATCTTTTTTCATTGGTGGGATTCAAATAATTTAACAACCGATTCTCTGCCCTAATGGCCAGCTGGGTAGGCGTGGCTTGGTGGTCATGTGACTGGGTGGGCATGGCCAACTCAACCTCACTCACGTCAATGGGTGCTTCACCTTAGCTGTTACAATGTAATAAATGGCAGTTTCTGTAAGCAGGACAATAAAGATTAGACTAGAAACAACACCAGAATCTGTCTTTCCTGCCTTCCTTACAGGATTAGCTCTGTAAAGTAAAAAAAACCCAAAATGATATTTCTTCCAACAACCAGTTCTCCAAACTGCTTAGAAAGTTAACAACTGGTTCTCCTGAACAACTGGTTGAATCCCACCACTGCTTGTAACCATTGCAGTTTTCTCATGGTTATGTGATCAAAATTCAGATGCTTGGCAAGTGACTTATATTACTGACGTTTGCCATGTCCTGGAGTCATATGATCAACTTTTGTGATCTTCTGACAAGCAAAGTCAATGGGGAAGCCAGATTCATTTAACAACAATGTTATTAACAACTGCCATGATTCACTCATAGTAAGAAAGTTCATAAAATTCACTTAACAACTGTCTCACTTAGCAATATAAATTTTGGCCTGTATTGTGGTTGTAAGTCAAAAACTATTGTACCTGTAAGGAGGAAAAAAACCCACACATGTATTCTTTATTTTTTTATTTTATTTTATTTCGATTTATATAACTGCCCTTCTCCATAGAAATGGACCCAGGGCAGTGCACAGGGAGTTAAAAACAATAAATAACAATAAATACAGAGTAATAACTAAAATAAATTAAACTAAAAACCTGTGACCGGCAGATGGTACCCTGAGGAGGCCCTCCCTATGGAAGCGGATCGGACGGTGGGAGGTATGCGGCAGGAGATGGTCCCGCAAATAACTAGGCCCCATGCCATGGAGCGATTTGAAGATGGTAACAAGCACCTTGAAGCGCACCCGGAAGGCCACCGGCAGCCAGTGCAGCTGGCGCAGGAGAGGTGTTACGTGGGAGCTTCGAGATGCTCCCAGAATCCCCCGCTGTGTTTAGAGAAAGCTATTAGTTCTGAGTACTATATTGAATAGAATATTAGACCTGGACCAGAAAGTTCTAGTTCAAGGCCTTCTCTATAGTGGTGCCTTCTTTACTGAATATCCTCCCTCGTGCTGTTTGGAAGACAAATAAGATATCATTATTTCTCCAGGCATTGGGCCTGAATGTAGCTGAGCCCAGGGCCTATAAACCTGGGAAAGGAATATTATAGTGTCTTAGTTGTCTGAAATGGTTGTAATTTTTTTGTGTTATTTTTTAGGTTGTTGTGAGTGGCCAAGGGTTATGTTGTATAATATAAACAGGCATATACATATTTGCAGAATTTCTATGGCTGCTTATTCACAGTCATCCTAGGCAGCTCAGAGTAAAGAGTAAAAACAGCAGTATGAAACACAGGATATCCTTCCCATCAAAGAGCAATAGCAGCCCCTATGGTTGACCCAATGGCTCAGCCAGGGGTGGGATTCAGCTGGTTCGGACTGGTTCGGGTGAACCGGATCTAATTTTGCATCTGGTTCACTGAACCAGTAGTCGGAAGGACTTGCTGGCCCTACCCACCTCACCCTGCCCCTACCAGGAGTTTCCACGTGTCCATTCATCATGCAGGTAAGTGCAAGGCCTGCACAGAGGCTCTGAGAGGGCAAAAAATGGGCCACCAAGAAGTTTCCAAAGTGCAAAAATGGGCCTGTTTCTGACCTCTGGAGGGCCACTAGAGCCCAGGGAAGGATGTTTTCATTTTTGTGGAGGTCTGAGGAAAGCCTCTGGAGCCTGGGGAGGGCAAAAAATGGGCTTCCCTGAAGTTCTGGAAGTCCAGAAATGGGCCTGTCTGAAGATCATTGAGAGGTCAAGAAGAGCTTTATCCCCATACCACTCATTCCAGTGGTCATCCAAGTAATACCTTATTATTTTGTTAATTTAGATGTAATTCTAAAATAGTTTTCATTTTAAGGGTCTTTGTAGCTTAATGATAAATAATGTAAATTGTGTATAGAAAATTCAAAAATCATACTCTCTTTAACTGTGGTCCAAATCCAACTGATATTTTTTTAAAAATCAGTGGAGTTGCTCCTATGACTATTGCCAGCTGTTTCACTTCCATGACTCAATTAGCCGTTTTGCTTGGGTTAAGCTAAAGCCTATTGCATCTATGTAGGTCCCCACAGCCCACCACTGGACAAGTGAATGTATTAAATGGAAAAGCAACTATCAATCTGTTTTAGACTGCTGTTTGCATTTTTTAAATGTTAGCTCTCTTAAATAGAGTTGGTGATAGCTTGCATAAATACCATAAAAATAACTAGCATTACTACTCCCAACATAAAAGAAAATAATTTGACACACATACACATATACACATTCACATTATATATTGACATAAATGTTATATATATACTTCCCATTCCACTTCTTTAAGAATGCAAAAAATTAACAATGATAACTAAGGATACAAGAAGATTGAATGTTTAATTTAATACTACAAGAGTCAGACAAAACACCAGTTCTGTAAATGCTTCTGTCTAGTTGACATTTTAGCAATAGGAGATCTTATGATTCAATGTCATTGAAGCTTAACTGTTACAGTGATTTAATAAATAATTACTTGGGGATAAAGAGAAACAGAGAACTGAAACAAACACTAATAATAATAATAATAATAATTTTATTTTTAAACCGCACCCTCTCCCCACAGGGACCCGGGGCGGTGCACAGGCAGAATAAAAACAGTCAAAAAATACATACATTTCATAAAAAACAATTAAACCAACCCTGTGCTAAAAATTCGCTAAAAATGTGCTACCCCATTAAAAAACCCCAAAGACAGAGAGACTATCCTAGGCCGGCCAGACAGAAGAAGTGTGTTTTTAGCTTGAGACGGAAGGAGCGGAGGTCAGTGGTCATCCTGATATCGGGGGGAAGGTCGTTCCAGAGGGCCGGGCCCACCACAGAGAGAGCCCTTCCCTTGGGAGTCGCCCGCTGACAGAGTCTAGTGGACGGCACCCGGAGAAGTCCCTCTCTGTGGGAGCGGATCGGCCGTGAGGATGTATGGGGCAGGATCCGATCCCGCAGATAGCTAGGTCCCGAGCCATGGAGCGCTTTAAAGATGATGACTAACACCTTGAAGCGCACCCGGAAGACGACAGGTCGCCAGTGCAGCTCGCGCAAGAGCGGTGTTATGTGGGTCGACCTAGTGGTCCCCATAATTGCTCGCGCGGCTGCATTCTGGACTAGCTGAAGCCTCCGGGTGCACCTCAAGGGGAGCCCCATGTAGAGAGAGTTGCAATAGTCCAGTCGGGATGTCACGAGAGCATGAGTGACTGTGCGAAGGGCGTCCCGATCCAATAGGGGGCGCAATTGGCGAACCAGGCGAACCTGGTAAAACGCCCTCCTGGCCACGGCTGTCACTTGATCTTCCATGGACAGCCGGGCATCCAGGAGGACACCCAAATTGCGCACCCCATCCACAGGGGCAAGATGTTCGCCCCCTATGGCCAGCGATGGAGTGAGCTGGTTGAATCGGGCAGCCGGAAACCACAGCCACTCGGTCTTGGTCGGGTTGAGTCTGAGTCCGTTCCTTCCCATCCAGATCCGTACGGCTTCCAGGCACTGGCACATCACCGCTACGGCATCGTTGGGGTGGTTTGGGGTGGAAATATACAACTGAGTATCATCAGCGTAAAGATGGTACTCCACCCCAAAACCACGGATGATCTCACCCAGCGGCTTCATGTATGTGTTGAACAGGAGAGGCGAGAGGACCGACCCCTGAGGCACCCCACATGTGAGGGGTCTCGGGGTCGACCTCTGCTCCCCTGCCAACACAAATTGCGATCGGCCAGAGAGGTAGGAGGAGAACCACCGTAAAACGGTGCCTCCCACCCCCAACCCCCCCAGCCGATGCAATAGGATACCATGGTCGATGGTATCGAAAGCCGCTGAGAGGTCTAATAGGACCAGGATGGAGGAACATCCCCCATCTCTGGCCCTCCAGAGATCATCTACCAACGCGACCAATGCCGTCTCGGTGCTATGCCCGGGCCGAAAGCCGGACTGGCGCGGATCTAGATACTCAATTTCCTCCAGGTGACGGGGAAACTGTTGTGCCACCACACTCTCGACAACCTTCGCCAAAAAGGGAAGGTTGGAGACTGGACGATAGTTGTTTAAAAGAGCTGAGTCCAAAGAGGGCTTCTTAAGGAGGGGCCTCACCATAGCTTCTTTTAGGGAAGCAGGCAAGGAACCCTCACTTAAGGATGCGTTGACAACCTCTTGGAGCCAGCCTCGTGTCACCTCCCAGGATGCCAGTACAAGCCAGGAGGGACACGGGTCCAATAAACATGTGGTGGCTCGCAGTCGCCCACGTAACCTGTCCATATCTTCGGAAGTAACGGAGTCAAACTCCTCCCAAACAAGATCTCTCTCGTGGCATCCCACTGGACCAAGAATGGGGGCTAGCTCATTCTGTATCTGAGCGGTTTTCTCCTGCAGAAAAGTCACAAATTCCTCTGCTCTACCCTGTAGTGGGGCTTCCCGCTCCCTCTGTTGAAGGAGGGAGCGGGTCACGCTAAACAGGGCGGCAGGGCGGTTTTCTGCGGATGCTATGAGAGTAGCACAATGATGACGTTTGGCCACTCTCAGCGCCACAATGTAAGTCCGTAAATGGGCTCTTACCTGTGTCCGGTCAGATTCAGAACGGCTAGCCCTCCATCTTCTCTCTGGGCATCTCTTGCGGCGCTTCATCACCCGCAGCTCCTCAGTGAACCAAGGAGCTAGGGTGGTTCGCTGCCGCAAGAGAGGCCGCAAGGGCGCGACCCTATCCAAGGCTCCCACAGCAGCAGAGTTCCATGCGGCCGTGAGGTCCTCCATCGGGGCGCGGGTCAGGGATACAGGAAATGGCCCAAGCGCTGTCTGGAACCCATCCGGGTCCATCAAGCGCCTGGGGCGGTACCAGATTGGTAACTCTGGTTCCGCCTCCCCGCGGAGGGGAGCAGCGGTCGGAAAGTCGAGCCGGAGAAGTGAGTGGTCTGACCATGACAAGGGTGTGATGACTATATCCCCTATACCCAGATCACTCTTCCATTGGCCTGAGACAAAGATGAGATCCGGCGTATGTCCACCCTCGTGGGTGGGGCCCTGAATTACTTGGGTCAGGTCCATGGCCGTCATGGAAGCCATGAACTCCCGAGCTGCCCCGGATGATTCGCCCAACGATGGCAGATTAAAGTCCCCCATGACTAAAAGTCTGGGGGTCTCCACTGCCACAGTAGCGATCACCTCCAGGAGCTCGGGCAGGGCTGCTGCTACATAGCGGGGAGCCAGGTATACAACCAGCAAGCCCAACTGCCTCCCTAGGCCCCACTTCACGCAGAGGGACTCACAGCCGGTAGTCTGAGGCACAATGGTCTCTCTCGGCTCTCTCACAGCCGCTAGTCTGAGGCACAATGGTCTCTCTCACTATTGTCTTACGAGTAGTTAAGTCTGATTTTAATCCTATATATGGGACAGAAACACATTAGGAATAAGCACATTTGTCCGAGTACTTTGCTGTATTGTGCTATAAGACTGTTACAAGCCTGAGACTGATAAGAGGGAACTATTTGCAGTTCCATGTTATGTCCTTGTTCTTCTTGACTTTTCATGTCATTGGTGGCTATTGTTGAGCGATCATTCCCCACTCTCAATCTACCCTTTCAATGATAACAAACTAAATTGAAAAATCCTTAGTCTTCTTATTTTACAAGGCAGCTGCTTCATTGTGTTTTGTGTTCAAGGAGAACTTCTATTTTATTACCTTCTTGGTGGCAGAAGGCATTTCTTTACAAAAAAAAAAAAGCTTTTTTAAAAAGGAATTAAAATAAATGCAAGTCAAGAGTAGCCAAAGTAGCATAGTAAAATAATTAAAATTAAAAAATGGATTTAGTTAATTAGACTTTATGAGCTGCAGTGCCACAGTGGATAGAATGCAGTACTGCAGGCTACTATTGCTGACTTCAATTTGGCATTTCAAATCTCACCAGGCTCAAGGTTGACTCAGTCTTCCAGCCTTCTGAGGTCAGGTCGGTAAAATAAGGAACCACATTGTTGGAGGCAATATACTGATACTGTAAACCACTTAGAAAGGGTTGTAAAGTACTGTGAAGCAGTATATAAGTCTAAGTGCTATTGCTATTGTTAAGTGCTATTTACTTCTTTGTTTATTTTTAATTGCAATTGTAATGATTGCATTGCAATTGTTTTGAAAGATTATGTAAAAAACTTTGAAAATTATCAGAAATACTATGAAAGAGAAAAGCAATAATGAATATACATACCAGCATCCACCTTCTAAAAACTAATTATGATTAGTACTTCTGCCACGTAAATTATTATGTTTAAATAATAGTGTTTTATTGTACATGAAAACTTCTGAACAAGGTTTGATTGTATTCTCTAAACAGACTAACTAGAAGATGACAGTTATAATTCAATTGGATATTTTTGATTAAATCTTGGGAGATATGTTCTTAATTTCTGATGATAAGAAATCATCATAAATTTAAGAAAAATGTTGTCACATCTTTATGGTTGGTGACTAGAGTTAGGGTGGAGGCAATATAAATGTATGGACATCATTCCAATGGGTTGGAGCTGTAGTAAGGAAAACTCACTTTGTTTCCATCAGGCTGACAAAGTCTAATCAATGAAGTATGCTGACACCACTGTTTATAGAGGCAATAGAAACTGTAGAAGACAGACAACCCCTAAATATCCAAGACTTATGCATATTTACATCCATTGTAGATGTAGGAAGTTAGCATCCATCCCTCTCCTAGAAAAATGAAATATTCTAGGAAATATTAAAAAGGCAGAATATTATATCTCTCTGGAAGAGAATAGGAAAAGCATGGTCTTGGAAAGCAGCCCCCACCTTTTCTAATAACACCAGGAAGGCTGGGCCAGCTCACCTACAACACAAAATACATGGCTTCCTGGACATAATAGGACCCATCTAGCAATACAACTCACCAAAAGTTGAGTCTGGAATCTGGCAAGATTACATCATTCAGCAAGGTTCAACCAAGCTTGGGACTCAAAGCACAACCTACAAGGTTACCTCTGCATGATCCCATGGGAGTCTGACAACCAATCAGAATACAAGCTCAAATTCAAAAGCCCAGAGAGGGCATAAAACCCAGGCACTCTCAGCATCTCTTGCCTTTTTCTTCACCCAAGAGCTTCAAGGCATGTGGTCCTGTTCATCAATAAACCTTCTTTCCAAGCAACTTCTATGAATCCAGTGTCTTTTTCCCCACTTGGAACTGACCCGAGAAAGATATTTCTTCCAACATAGATAAATTAGAAAACAGTTAATGCTGTTTTCATTTTAGAAATGTTTAATCATCTTAATCTGTGTGTTTTTTATATTATACAAATAATATAAAATTCATTTAAAGGGTCAGCTTTTATAGCTTCTGCAATTTATAAATACCAATGATCACATATTTGCTCACTAACATGGTTGTCTGAAGGATATTGGACCCTGATTGCAAATCATGAGTGGTATTCTCAGAATCAACTGACTGCTAACAAATACAGGAATAGAAGTCTAGAAGCAGATTTAGAGAGCAAGCAAACTCAGTTTTCATTCAAATAAAGCAAACATTTTTATTTCTTACATTTTGCCATGGTTGGGAAAACCTAAGAAACTGAATTGAGTTATGGGACTATAATTGTCTTGAAGGACCAAGTTTATAGCTTGGAGACATTTTAGGAAATGGCATTATCTAAAATAGTCCAGGAGTCATCAGTTTATAGAAATATATTTTATTGGATTTAGCTTCTATCAGTTTCAGTTGATTTTCCATTGGCATTCCTATTGGAATAAAAAAAAAATTCAGGCATTTGTAAAAGTAATTAATTCCTAAAGACATTGAGTATTCTACTGTCAATTCATTCAACACAGAGCTCTCCCTGAAATAGATTCGGAAGATTACAATGTTTGAGAATACAGTTGCATGTAAAAAAATGTTTTGATCACCTTGCACCTGAAATGAAAATAAACAAGATTTAAAACTGTTTGGAAATTGCCACCACTATCCCCTTCCCAATTTTACAGGGGGGAATTTCAGAATAGTTAAATATGCTAAACAGATTGCACAAAGTACACACATACTTTTCTCTTAAAATTACAACAGTTGTTTTCTCTAATATTTTTTCTAAGATCTAAGATCTTCAGCTTTGATGGTATAGGAGTTCTTTCATTAGATCTATTTCCTAAGAAGTAACATGCAGTGGCAGTTTCTAGAATGTTCACCTCATCAACTGCTGGGATACTCTACCTAGTTAGCAGCAGCCACTCAATGATCCTAGGAAATCATAAGAACATAAGAATAGCCTTGCTGGAACAGGCCACAGCCCATCCAGTCCAGCATTCTGTCTCACACAGTGGCTCACCATTTGCTTCAGGGTATTCCCAAGCAGATATCTTCACCTGCTTGTGATTCCCTGCAAATGGCATTGAGAAATATCCTGCCTATCTCTCCATCCCGGAGGGTGTCCTTAGGCATCCATAATGATAGCCATTGATACCCTTGTTCTCCATGAACTCATCTAATCCTTTCTTAAAGGTGTCGAGGCTGACAGCTGTCACCACTTCTTCTGGCAGGGAGTTCCATAGACCAGTGATTCTCTGGGTGAAAAAGTCTTATTTGTTTGAGGTCTAGTTATCAAAAGTTTCATGGTGTGCTCCCTAGTTTTAGTGTTGTGCGATAGGGAAAACCAAATCAGTGGCGTATGAGGGAAATGTCTCTTTTGCAGGCTATGATTCACATAGATCTATACCTCACCAAGATACAGAAAGTAAAATTTTCTCTTCAAACATTTTTATTTCTTACATTTTTTGAAGGGAGGAGAGTAGAACTGCAGGTAAGGAGAGAGAAGAGAGAGAGGAGAGAGAGAAAGAAGTAGATTTACTGGTTTTTAAATAACTCAACTGTGAATTTATATAAATCTTCATAATGGCCGAAAGCATTATGCTGGTTGTATAGTATCAGAATTTGTAATCTATCATAGTTCAGGAAAAAACGATTCTTAAATCACTTTTAAGAAATAGAATTCTACTCTTCTTACTCACCTTAGAACTGCTTTTTTCCTGACTAAACTATTCAATTTGGAAGGTTTCTCACTTGATTTATTGTAGGTTTGAAATCAAGAAGACAGAAAATCTCCCTGCTTCTCTGAGGGAAAGTAGCCAGTTGAGTTGGCAGAAGATCAGTCAGTTTTGGTTGACTCTAATCTGGACCCAAAAGAAAAAGAAAATCAAGCTGAGCTGTTCACCACTTTTAAAACTCTACATAACTTTTACAATAACTAAATTTCTGTGGATGAAGAGCATTATTAATAGATAATTTGGATTGAAAGCCTTAGGAATTGAGTCAATGATCAGATGCTTTGGATTTTTAAAAAAAATGTGGATTTGAAAACCCTTGTGATTGATTTATCTGAAGATTTTGATAAGCAACTTGTCCATGATATGAAATCAGCTTTGGTAGTAAATAAAAATCTTCATGTTAAATTTACCTATTTACAGTGTCTACCTGAGAAATAATTTATAATTATTCCATATAATATTCTGCAGCTTGGGACTCCAAGCGAGTCAAATGACAAGCATTGATGATTCTTTATGTGTCATCAAGTCAATATAGGTTTTCTCTATGATATTTTATCCCCAATGTTGTCCGTCAGGTCTTCCAATGGTTCACACATTGCCACTGTAACTGAGACAATCCATACAAATGCTCATTAGGCTCCCCTGCATGATTATGTAATTGTGCATTTGTCATCATTTTGGTGTCATGGTAGCAGGTCATCCCTGCTAGTCAGCCAACAATAGCATTTAATGTGTGAAACTATTTTACTAAAATCCAGCTCAATGAATATCAAGGTGTGAGTGGATAAGTAGATAAAGAAGTTTGAAATTGAAATTGCTGATCATCTTGAAGTCATCTTAAAGATCTCATACTATTATTGTAAGACTTTTGAGATCTATGGCACCAAGTAATACTTTGCATTTGTTGTGAAGAGTGGGTTCTCTTGAAAGATAAGTTGCACTCCCTTAGCATTTTGCAGGGTATATCTAATAGTTGTGCAGATAAGTGCTTTAGTCAGACACTATTTCAGTCTAATAAGCAAGCAACAATTTAAAAAAAAAATACCCAGGAGTAACTCCTCCTGTCATTCTTGGTTCCTTGGTTCTGATAGAATCTGCCTCCACAGACATTTCAGAAGGAAAATCTTATTTAATGAAATATGTTCCCTATTAAATATTTTTAAAATTATTTTTTGTTTGAGTATCCCTCAGTTCTGATGTGGTTTTAAAAAAAGAGTGCTGAAGTTGTGGGATATTCCTTGCTGTGGGATTATTGAATTAAATAGGCGCCATATTTTCTTTAACATTTCCTTTCTTCTCCACCCCTTTTAGATTATTTGATGCGGGAAGGTTTGATGTAAGGAAGGAGAAGCATCCCATTCTATATTTTCAGTATAGACATCTAAAAGTTTCTATTCTAGTAAATATTTGGCTTTTAAGAATTTTTTTTTTTTAAATCAGTTTTCTAGCTTTCCTAAAAATCCCCTTCCCCCTGTTCAAGTTATTATCTTTGTGGCTTTTTAAAATTTATATTTTCTAATTACTGTTTGTTTGTTTCCTTGAACTTCAGGGAAAACCATTCCTGAAAATATTACCAAGATAATTGCAGAGACTAGACCAGGCAGTCATCAGGAATTAACCCTGTAGTTAAAGATGTGTGTATGTGTGTGCGTGTGTGTGTGTGTACATATGCATGGACATGCACATACCATACTTTTTCATTAAAGATATTCCATTTACCAATTACTATGGTTCTACTAGGGAATACTAAGACATATCACAAAGGTGCTTCAAGTCTTTTACTGTAGCTGTGAATTAATTATGGATAGAGATTTTAATCAAATTTTAGATCCATTATTAGATCACAATACTAATCCATTTAAATTTAATTTTCAAGATGAACAACATTGCCAGCTCATGATCAGAGTTAAATTTGGAAATTACATGACAACTTCTAGATCTTTTGCAAGGAGAATATTTTCCCCTTTTCAATTCCACAAGACTTAATTATATTTAAATCAAATCCATGGATAAATGTATTATATATTCCACTGCAATATTTGATCTTCCTCCAGTAGCAATGACGAAGATTGTAAGAACAATGCCTTTTCCCCCCCAAGAAGGTATGTAAATAGTTGTTCAAGGTTCTATTTCTTTTTAATAAAACATAAGAAACAGGAGCTGTAAGATTTTTCATTATAATTAGGTATTCTACAAATATAGTAATAATTTGGCTTAATGACATATATTTCTAGTCATTAGATAACCTGCATAAAAAATAAAAACAGAGAATTAAAAAAAGAAAATTTTAGAAGAAAGTTAATGAACTTTTGAGATCGCAAGCAGGGTAATATACAGCAAATCATATAAAAGTTTTAATTGTGCTATACAAACAGAAACTTACTTCCCAATTTTCACTTTATACAAGTGAAGAAATTGTATAATTGATACCCGTTGAATTATATAAAGCAAAAACACTGACAGAAAAGAAAAACATTGGGTAAACTGTTCATTTTCTGACTGAAACAATAAAATATTATTTCCCTTTGGAAGAAATGTTTATCTGGCTTTGGTTCAAAGTGGGGGAGGAGACACTGGAAACATGGAGGCTGTTTGGAAAGATGATTTAATGGTGGACAGGACCACATGGTTTGAGGTCCTGGGCAATCAAGCACATGGGTGTGTGTGTGAGAGAGATTTATATGCTCTTTTGGACTTTGAACTCCTGTGACAGAAATGTATTCTGATTGGTTGTCAGCAGCCCCGAAATTAGAACAACTATGGACCTCCGCTCCTTCCGTCAAAAATTGAAAACACACTTCTTCTGCTTGGCCGGCCTAGGTTAGTCTTCCGTTTTTAGTTGAGTTTTAGGGGATTGTAGCGTAATTTTAATAGGGGATTTTAGCGCAGGGATAATTTTGTTTAATTCTTATTTTATCTATTTACTTATTTATGTATTTTATATTAGTATTTTTAATTTCCCTGTGCACCGATCCGAGTCCCTTTGGGGAGAGGAGGCGGTTTATAAATAAAAATATTGTTATTATTATTATTATTATAAAATACTTGAAAATAACACCAATAAATTCTCAGAGAGGCTTCATAATCAAAATCTTGGCTGCTGCTTTTGGAAGTGAACTACATTCTCTGAACTGCTTTGAAAAGAGACATTGGGCAACCATTTGTCTGAAATGGAATAGGGCTGTGATGGAGAACCTATGGCACATGTGCCACAAGTGGCACATGGTGCCATATTTGCTTGCACGGCAACCCTCAGCTCTTGCGTGCATGTGTGCAATGGCCAGACTGATTTTTGGCCTTTCAGAGGCCTCAAGGAGGCCATTTTTGCCCTCCCCAGGCTACAGGAAAGCCTCAGCAGCCTAGATACGGTGAAAAATAGGCCCAAAGTGGCAACTGGAAGTTCATGGACTTCCGCTTGGCCTGTTGGGCCTGTTTTTTGCCCTCCCCAAGCTCTGGAGGATTTCCTGAAGCCTGGGGAGGGAAAAAAAGGCTTCCCCTGGCCCCACAAAGGCTGGGTGAGGCCGTTTTTTCCCTCCCCAGGCTTCAGGAAAACCTCCGGAGCCTGGGCACGGCGAAAATCCCCCCACGCAGGGGATCTCTTGTGCAAGTGCAGGTGGGTGGGCACGCATATGCGATAGCACACAGTTTTGGCCCACTTTTAGAAAAAGGTTAACCATCACTGGTATAGGATTTCCTGACTAAGCAGGGGGTTGAACTCAGGGGTGAGTTTCAAATTTTTTAGAACCTACTCTGTAGGTGTGGCCTATTTTGTGGGTGTGGCTTGGCAGTCATGTGACTGGTGGGAGTGGCCACCTTTTAAAATGTGGTGAAACTCATTTAACAACACTCTTGCTTAGCAACCAAATTTTGGACTCAATTGTGATGATAAATTCTTTCTTTCTTTCTTTCTTTCTTTCTTTCTTTCTTTCTTTCTTTCTTTCTTTCTTTCTTTCTTTATTTATTTATTTATTTATTTATTTATTTATTTATTTCCTTTATTCCTTTCCTTCCCGTTGGGTCACTGGCAGCGGTGGGCCAGATTTACTTCCAGGTACGCCGGTGGAACCTCCTCTCACCGGTTCTCTAAATTTCACCAACCGGCTCTCGCGAGTAGGTGAGAGCCTGCAGAAACCCACCACTGGTTGTCAGACTCCCATGGGGCCCTGCAGGGGTAACTTTGTAGGTTGTCTTGAATCCCAGGCTTGGTGGAATCTTGCTGGGTGATGTAATGAAGGGTCTTTGGGCAATTCCTATTATGGTTTAATAGCTTTATCCTGGTTTGGATCTTGAGTGAGGGCTAATCTTATCATGTCCTGAGGGTAAAGGTCTTTTGTTTTGTAAATAAGCCTTTTTGTCTTGTATATAGGTTGGCACCAGTCTTTCTGGGGCTGTTAACCAAGGTGGAATACTGCTTTTGAAGAGCATGTTTCTCCTTTTCTCATCCAGGGAGGTATAATATTCTGCTTTTTTAATATTTCCAAGAATATTTCATTCTTCTAGGAGAGGGATGGGTGCTAACTTCCTACACTTCAGTTGAGAACAGTGTAGCTACATTATACATAGATTCTTATTCAATTGATCCTCTTTCTAATTTTTGCTAGAATTTGTAATGCCGAATCAAATGTAACAAAAAAGAAAACTAATCATTTTAAAACATTTTTCCCTAACTACACTTTTAACTAGACTAGACTAGACTAGACTAGACTAGACTAGACTAGACTAGAATAGAATAGAATAGAATAGAATAGAATCCTTTATTGGCCAAGTGTGATTCTATACAAAAGGAATTTGTCTGTGGTACATATACTCTCAGTGTACATAAAGAAAAAGAAAACACATTCATTAAGAATCATAAGATAACAACACTTAGTGATAGTCATAAGTTACTAATAAGCAATCAAATCATACTAGGAAACAAAACCTATAAAATAAAAACACTCTCCTGATTGTTATCCCATTAAGTGGTGTGATATATACTATATTATTATTATTATTATTATTATTATTATTATTATTATTATTATTATTATTATTATTATTATTATTATTATTATTATTATTATTATTTTGCTCAGTATCATTGGGGGCTTTTAAAAGAAGTTAAAAACAGATGAATCTCTTTAAGTGATTCTTATATAACTGATTTTGAAAGGCTAGTAGAAATCATGTTAACTATGCTTATCTTCCTTGGTAGATGTGAATGCCAAAATATTGATAGCATGCAGATTATAGATAATAATACTACTCACATATTATCCATCCTACAGGATACGATCTGATTTTATAAAAGCTGAGAAACTTCTAATAGCATTACACAATGAATCACTATTTTGAATATGCATTGAGAAAAATTAAAATCAGCAGGGAAGTTTCAAAGGTGCTGTCAGCCTCTACCTTGCAACTGTCTCTGCATACCAAATGAATGAGGCCACTTGAAGATGCGCCCCATATGACACCTTCGGAAGCTGGAGATTGGTTTACTGGGGGGAGGGATTTGGGTATACATTTGATATGTACAAGTTCATGCTTTTTTGCTTCAGATCTTGCTTCACTTTCACTGTTTTTATTTCATGTCCAATAAAAGTACCTTTTCTCTAATTTAATGGAGTTGTGGGTTTTCTTTCTTGGATATTGAGTAAGGCACACCTGAGAGGTGCTTTTTTCAAAATGCAACCATACTGGGATTCCCCCCCCCCCACTTTCCTTAAAGGATGCAATTGGTTGAATTGGTTTTTCACATTTTGAATAGAGAGGACCACTGATTTGAAAGAGGGGTTAAGGAATCTGTTTATGTTAAACAGAGAGGGAGGAATATGGCAACATGTATCTCCAGTCTACAACACAACCCTTGACTCAGTTCCAAGAAGATTCAACAACCAATGGCACCTGATTCAGATGATCCTGAGGGCCCAGATAAAGCCCCAAGTGGCTTCAGCAATTCTTAGAATGCTAACAACCTGGTGACCACAAAAAAAAAAACAATCCTTCCATCCCCCCATCATTCTATCAGAACCAATCCTTCCATCCCTCCCACCATCCAGTTTCAACTGTCAGTAGCTATCTTTCCATCCTCCCACAATCATAACTGTTGAAGCTTCTTGGATGAGAAGTGAAACATTTTCTTCTTCTTCCTTAAGGAGAAAAAACAGCCCAGTAGCCTTTTGAAAAAATAAAAAGCACTTTTGTGGAAATTATGACCTGGATGACTGAGAATCTCCTCAGACAAACAGCAGTGATGGTCTTATCACTGCTGATCACATCATAAGCACTTTGAAAAAGTGCCATGGAAAGTGTAATGGTAAGATGTCTTGACCAAATCTGAATTTCCTCCATTTTCAGTAAATAGGATTTAATATGTGACACTCTAATCTTTCCTTCTAGGGTTATTACAGATGGAATTACTTCATCTAAGACAGGGGTCCCCAACCTTTTTTTCACCAGGGACCGGTTTCATTTTAAAGAAAATTCTGCGGACCGGCTGAGGGGCTCAGCAGTCATGTGACTGGGTGGGCGTGGCCAACTTTGAAAATGTGAAACTCACTTAACAATGATCTTGGTTAGCAACCAAACTTTTGGCCTCAACTGTGGTCATAAGTTCTTTCTTTCTCTCTCTCTCTCTCTCTCTTTCTTTCTCTTACTTTGTCTCTGTCTCTCTTTTTCTCTCTCGCTATTTCTTTCTTTCTCTCTTTCCCTTTCTCTCTATTTCTTTCTCTTTCTCTTTCCCTCTTTCTGTATCTTTTCCTGTCTCTTTCTTTCCTTTCTGTCTCTTTCTCTCTGTCTTTCTCTCTCCCACTTTTTTCTTTCTTTCTCTCTTTGTGTCTCTCCTTCATCTGCCCATTTCTGTCACTCTATGTGTGTGTGTGTGTGCGCGTGTGTCTGTCTGTCTTGCATTCATTCAATCACTCCTTCTGTGTCTCTGTCTATCTTTCTCTCCCTCCCTCCCTCTGTCTCTCTATGTGTGTCTGTCGTCGTCATCGTCGTCCCGTCCCCCCGCCCCCAGCCTCCTCATCCCGCCTGCCACGCTTGGTCGCTCGTTCGCTCGTTCAGGCTCCGTGGCTGGATAGGTGCCGGACTGGAGAGGAGGAGGAGGGAGGGGGGCAGCCCATTGGGCAGAGCGCACGGGAGAACGCAGGAGGATGGTGGGGGCTCTTCCTCCACCCTCGTCGACGGAGGGACTCCTGTGCGCCGCCGGAGCAACCCGCCAGTTCCCTCCCCAGCCCGCAGAGCCTCCGCAGTCCCTGGAAGAAAATGAGTGGCCGGCATGCCAGCAGGGGAGGGAATCGGTGGCCGGTCCGGCGGCGTCCAGGAATCCTTCCGTCGACGAGGGTGGAGGAAGAGGCACACTCCAACGGCGCGAACAGCCGCACCTGCGTTCTCCCGCGCGCTGTGCTCAGGGGGCTGCCTCCTCCTCCCTCCTCCTCCTCTCTAGCCCTGCGGCCCAGCTCCCATCCAGCCACGGACCGGCACCGGTCCGCGGCCCGGGGGTTGGGGATCCCTGATCTAAGAGATGTCTCAAATTCATCAAGGGTTCTTTTTTATCTCCTATAATATTTTTTTGGATACTGTATATTTGATCAATCTTATTAGACAAATAGAAAAAAGTTTATGTTGGCTCTCTTCTTGAGGAAAAGACAAAATACCTGAAGAATATCCTCCCAGGACATGAAGGCTCAGATAAACAGATTTAGCAAAACCATGAAACAATCAGGTTATCATTTCTGTGGCTGTTGTGTGTCAAACACAAAGTATTTATACTACAATTAACATTTAATTTATCACGTCTCTTTTCTCTTACCAACTCTACATAAAGAGCTAATCACAATTTTCTTTTGGCCAGGAGACACAGTTTCTGTCTCTCTGCATTTTTATAATGATCTTATTTTCTATCAGGTTATTTATTTTTGATCAGAATAGAATCTCACACTTTGCATATAATAAAACTTGGGACTGAATACACTACTATTACGTAGAGCTGATATGTTATGTTTTTGGCATTTTGGACCAGTTCACCTGAACTGGTAGTGGAAATCACAGGTGGAACCTCTCTATGCTGTCCTATGTAGGCATGTTTTTGAGGCTGGGCACATGCATGAAAGGAGTAAAGCACATGCACAGAAGGCCGGGTGCATGCCCAGATGGGGTGTGTGCACCCGCAGCAAACTGTTGGTAACAAAATGTGAAATCCACTGTTGCTGTAATTATTTTATTAGTCATTCTATTAAAAAGAGTTTTACTTGTATGAATTCCTTTAAAGGTAAAAGTAAAGGTTCCCCTCACACATATGTGCTAGTCATTCCTGACTCTAGAGGACGGTGTTCATCTCCGTTTCAAAGCTGAAGAGCCGTCGCTGTCTGAATACATATCTGTGGCCATGTGGCCAGCATGACTAAAGGCCAAAGATGCACGGAATGCTGTTACCTTCCCACCAAAGGTGGTCCCTATTTATCTACTTGCATTTTTACATGCTTTCGAACTGCTAGGTTGGCTGAAGGGCTAAGACGCTGAGCTTGTCAATCAGAAAGGTTGGCAGTTCTGTGGTTTGAATCCCTAGCACCATGTAACGGAGTGAGCTCCCATTACTTGTCCCAGCTTCTGCCAATCTAGCAATTGGAAAGCATATGAAAATGCATGTCGAAAAAATAGGAACCACCTTTGATGGGAAGGTTCCTCGTGCCTTCGGCAGTTAGTCATGCCAGCCACATGACCACAGAGATACCTTTGGACAGGGCTGGTTCTTCAGCTTTAAATATGCCAGATAGCTTGGTTTATAATTTTTATACATAGTTATGATGGTGTTTATGATAAGTTTATGGTAAAAGATAATTGCTGTAAACATTAATCTTATTAATTTGTGTAAAATCTTTAAAGGTATTTTAAATACTTCTAAGTTAACATATTGATCTTGAAATAGTACTTAAAATAGTACATTTTAATCACATAACTTTTGAGTTTTATTTTGTATTTAATTTGATCATTTTGATTCCATTAGGAAGTTGAATTTATTCATATCATGTGGATTCACTAGGTTTAAGTTATGCATCCACTTGTTTGTTATCATGGCATTCCAAAATTCAGTACAATTCAGTACAGTTAAAGATGAAAAAATACTTTGGAATTACATTCCAAAAAGTATTAGTACATATAAGTAATATGAAAATCCAAGTCTTAGATTATAAATTGGATTATAAATGTTTATCTGTTTATCATATAGTGATTGAACCTTGATCAGTATCATTTCATGTTATGAAGGCACAATGATGGTTTAAAATTTGGTGCCTTGTTTATGAGTGTGCGTGTGTGTGTGTGTGTATGTATGTATGTACTGTGTCAGGATGATCAGGATGATCATATGATCAGGATGAGAGCCTGTGGCCTAGTGGCAATTACAACTGCCTTGCATGTAAAACGACCCAGGTTCAAATCCCAGTAAGGGTATGGCTAGCTGATGAAGCTAAATAGCTTGAAACAGATCTATACTAGTCTCCCTTGTTTATTTATTTATCAGCACAAACACAACACACACACACACACAAACACACACGACACACAGAGGCAGAAAACTGGATGCGATATCCATTATCCACCATGCATAACCAGATTGCAAGAACACAGACAAGTGATCAGATAAGGAGACCCAAACTCATTGGTAGCCTCACATTGCAATGACCAAGGACATAGATTTAATTTCACAGCAAGTAAGATCATTGGTCATGCAGTTACAAAGACAACCAGGGAAATGATCGAAGACTGGGAAATGGGCCCCTTATCAGTTAACAGGAGTGCTAATTTAAATCAAATGCTTATGAAATACTTAGGCACCATGGGCTTGGCAGCACAAGGAAATGACAGCCAATTGCCAGCCATCAACACATCAATCAGCCAATAGGAAGGCACCACATAAACACAACTCCTAGAACAGCCCAAAGCATGCATTCCAGTAGAAAGGAATTCCTTGAAGATGGGCTCCAGCATGAATCCAAAAGCTTGGAAAAGTAAATATCTGGTTTTGATGACCAATCCAGATTCAATATCATCATTAGCATCATTATCCTGGGACACATATATTTGCCTTCATTTGTGGTTTGTCATTGTCCATTTTAGGGATGAGTGTATGTGATTGGCTCAAAGTCATGTGTCTACTTTTATGCTATGGTGAGAACCCCAGATTATAGCTGTTATCTTAACCAGTACTACAAAAATGATTCTCACATCAATAGAAGTACAGTTTAAAAAAAAAAAAACCACCAAAGTAATATGCCTATTGGTCAGATCCCATACTGAATTCTACATCTAGTTCTGAACAGAACTAGCTGAAAGAAGCACAAAGAACAACAAGGAAAATCAAGGGAATGTAAACTAAATTGTGTCAGTGATGGAGTGATTCAGCCTTGATAAAAGATTACTGAATTTCTTAAATATGCACCAAAGGCCATATTCTGTCCTCTATCATCCAATCAGAGTGAAGGGCATGAAATAATGGATTTAAATTACAGGAAGGTAAATTCCAACTGAATGTTAGCAGATACTTTTTAATGGTATCAACAGTTTGAAAATAGGAGCAATTATATCTGAGAGCTAGTGATTTCTCCCTCACTGAATTTGTTCAAGCACAGACCTTTGCTGGGAGCTTTTCATTTAATTCTTCTACTGAGCAGGGATTTGGATCTGATGACTGAATGTCTTCTTCCAAGTCATCCAATTTACTGATTTTATCCAATTAATGTATTGTAATTTAAGGAGGAGGGGGGGAATAAAGTGAAAATAGTATTTCAGATAGCTTCAACTGTTGTAAACATTTAAAGAAAATCTCTGGGACTCATAATTGAATTAAAGTTCTTAAAAATAACTTTTATAGAATCAAAATGTTTTTAAGGTCTTTCCAGTCTTTAAATAATACATTGAGAAACATGATAGTTAAATGGTCCTGAACTAATTTAAATTTCTAGCATTCTATAGTAAAACAGGTTCACCGGAGGTAAGATACATTCTTTGAGTAAATCTGTGATGATTAAAGTGCCTATTTACTTTAATGGGCATCATTCAAATTCAGATTTATGATCTGAAAATGCACATATTAAGTTCAATGACACAATCCATTTTAATTTCATTTTGTTTACTTCTAATATATATATATTCTTGCCCCTATTTTCTTGCCACGTATGATTCATGCACTGTGTGTGTGTGTATATATATAAAGATGGATCTATCTATCTATCTATCTATCTATCTATCTATCTATCTATCTATCTATCTATCTATCTATCTATCTATCTATCTATCTATCTATCTATCTATCTATCTATCTATCTATCTATCTATCTATCTACTCTCCCCAAAAAATATCTATCAGCTCATAAAAACTAACACACACACACACACACACACACACACATATATAGGTAATTGTTTCACAACAACCTGTTATTATTAGGCCCCAATTAAGGGAGGAAACATACTGTTTCCCTTACTGTCTATCGGCTCATCACTAGAGACCATAGTCTCTAGTGATGAGCCGGTTCGAATCCCAGTAAGGGGTATGGCCAGCTGATGAGAGCTAATAAGCTCGAAATAGATCTATCCTGGTCTCTCTCTAATTTAATTTATTGATCAGCTCATAAAACTAACACACATATCTAAAAAATCACACAACATAATTCTTGGCTTGCTGTCTAGATGATCTCTGGTGATGAGTCGAAAGGCAGGAAAGGAAACAATATGTCTCCTCCCTTAATTGGGGCCTATTAACAGGTTGTTGAGAAACAATTAAATATATATGTGTGTGTGTGTGTGTGTGTGTGTGTGTGTGTGTGTGTGTTAGATTTTTAAGGGATGATTTAATAATTAATTAAGAGACCAGGATGGATCCATTTCGGGCTCCTTAGCCCTCTTCAGCTGGCCATACTTCCCTACAGGAATTTGAACTGGTGCTCTCCAGCACTCGAGGCAGGCCTCTCTATGCCTTGAGCTAACCAGCTTCCCTGATTACATCATCCTTTCGCTCATATATATATATGCCAGCTATGCCAGCATACCTACACCCGTGAAAATCTACGAAAACATATATATATGTGTGTGTGTGTGTGTGTGTGTGTGTGTGTGTTAGTTTTATGAGCTGATCAATAAATTAAATTAGAGAGAGACCAGGATAGATCTATTTCGAGCTTATTAGCTCTCATCAGCTGGCCATACCCCTTACTGGGATTCAAACCGGGGCTATGTTGCATGCTAAGCAAGTAGCCTAGCACTTTAGCCAAGCCGGTTCTCCTTATTGCCGGTTCTCCTTATTCTCCATATATATATATATATATGTATATATATATATATATATATGTATGTATGTATGTATGTATGTATGTATGTATATATATATATGTAGGTCTTTGGTTGTTCGGGTTTTCTCCCGCGTAGAATTGGAAGTATCTTCACGACGTTTCGATGAAATCGCCTTCATCATCTTCAGGCTGGTGCTTCCGGCTTGGTGCTTCCAGGAGCAATGTGAGATCTCAGCCAGTTCCTCTTTTTAACTGCCAGTGGGGCTGTGACCTGATTGGGTGGGAGCTTGGCTGCATTCTGATTGGGTGGAGGTGTGTTCTGATTGGTAGGGGGTTTGTCTGTGCTCTGATTGGATGGGAGTTTGGCTGTGCTCTGATTGGATGGGGGCGTGTTCTGTTTGGGTGGGGGCCTGGTTGTGCCTGTGTTAGTCTGAGTTGCAGAGGAATTTGATCTGGTGAGCTGCGTTACTGTTGTTTGGCTTCGCGTTTGTGGTCGTACCATATCTCCATGGTGGGCATCAGTTTGCTTCATGTATGGATTGGAGGGGTTTAAAGTGGCTAATAATGCAGCTGTGGTCTAGCATCTGGTTTGTGGTCGGGCTTCTGATTTGTGGTCATCATCGGTGTGGGTTTGGGTTTGCTTTTTGTGTGGATGTGTGATAGTGACATCCTGTGTGGTTTTCGTGAGTGTGGGTCTGGTATCATTCTTTGTGTTAGGGACTCGTTTGTCAGTGAGGGCGGGTTTCCAAATGGGTGGTAGGTGGGAGGTATCATCTCGTTTATTCATGCTGTGTGGCGGTTTTTCTATCTCAATAGCTTCTCTGATTATTCTGTTGTTATAGTGTTCAATTTTGGCAATAGTTCTGGTCTTTTTAAAGTCTTTATCATACAAACTGTGTGGCGGTTTTTCTATCTCAATAGCTTCTCTGATTATTCTGTTGTTATAGTGTTCAATTTTGGCAATAGTTCTGGTCTTTTTAAAGTCTTTATCATACAAAAAAGACTTTAAAGTCTTTTTAAAGTCTATATCATACAAACACCCGCGAAAACCTCAGAAAACATATATATATATGTTATATATATATAACATATATATATGTTATATATATATATATATATATATATATATAGTTATATATATATAACATATATATATGATATATATATATATATATATATATATATATATATATATATATATATATATATATATATATATATATATATATATATGTTTTCTGAGGTATATATATATATATATCTAACATAATTATTATTAATCATCCCTTAAAGAAATTTAACACATATCTAAAAAGACAGCAGCAATTTAATAGGTCTCTGTCTGGATGGTCTCTAGGTTGAGTCGAAGGACAGAGAAGGATGACAAGTTTGTCTCCTCCCTTAAATAGGCCTAACAGGAAGCTGTAACAATATATCCACTTCATCAATAAAGTCCTGTAGAAAGGATGATGTAATCAGGGAACCTGGTTAGCTCAAGGCATAGAGAAGCCTGCTTCGGATGCTGGAGAGCACCAGTTCAAATCCCTGTAGGGAAGTATGACCAGCTGACGAGGGCTAAGGAGCCCGAAATGGATACATCCTGGTCTCTTAATTAATTATTATTAATCATCCCTTAAAGAAATTTAACATATATATATAACATATAATTTATTGATCAGCTCATAAAACTAACACACACACACACACACACACACACACACACACACACACACACACACACACACACACATATATATATATATATATATATATATATATATATATATATATATATATATATATATATATATATATATGTTAGATTTTTTAAGGGCTGAAAATAAAGAGAGCAGGATGGATCCATTTCAGGCTTATTAGCCTTCTTCAGCTGGCCATACTACTTCTACTGGGATTTGAACCGGTGCTTTCCAGCATTTGAGGCAAGGCTCTCTATGCCTTGAGCTATCCGGTATCCCTGATACATCAGCCAATTTACAGGACTCTTAAATGAGAGAATATTATCACAGCTCCTGTTCAGAGGTCCCTTTAAGGGGAGGAGACTTAACGTCATCCCTCTCTGCCCTTCGACTCAACCTAGAGATCATCCAGACAGAGAACCAATTAGATTACTGCTGTGTTAGATTTTTAATGGCTGAATATATATATATATATATATATATATATATATATATATATCTTTATACACACATACACACAGTGCATGAATCATGCAAGTGGCAAGAAAATAGGGGCAGTCAGGCATAACACAGGTTATGTAGACAGTAAACACAGGGTCAATCAAAATAGACTCAAATATCTATACACCAATGCACAGAGTATGAGGAATAAACGGTGAATTAGAAATTCAAGTAAAAGAGGGCAGATACAATATTGTTGCCATTACAGAAACTTGGTGGTATGAAACTGACAAATGGAACATACAGCTAGAAGGATTTAAATTATTTAAAAGAAATAGACCAAACAAAAGAAGAGGTGGAGTTGATTTATTTATTTATTTATTTATTTATTTATTTATTTATTTATTTATTTATTTATTTATTTATTTATTTATTTATTTATTTATTTATTTATTTATTTATTTATTTATTTATTTATTTATTTATTTATTTATTTATTTATTTATTTATTTATTTATTTATTTATTTATTTATTCATTCTTGGATTTATATACTGCCCTATCTCCCCGAAGGGACTCAGGGCGGTGCACAGGTAAATATTAAAAACAATACAAAAATACAATATAAATACAATAAAAATATATTAAATTTAAACCCGTGCTAAAAGCATCTTTAAAACCCATCTAAAATCCCTACAATTTGTTATTAAAATCTAAGCCAGGCCAGCCAGATGGAAAAAGTGAATTTTAAGCTCCCGGCAGAAGAGGCGCAGGTCTGTGATGGTACGAATGTTGTGGGGTAGGTCGTCCCAGAGAGCCGGATCTGCCACAGAGAAGGCCCTTCCCCTGGGGGTCGCCAGCCGGCATTGGCCGGCAGACGGCACCCTGAGGAGGCCCTCCCTGTGCGAGCGCCCATTACGGAGGGAGGTATATGGTAGGAGGCGGTCTCGCAAATACCCAGGTCCCGTGCCATGGAGCGCTTTATAAGAAATAACTACATCTCAACAGAAACAGAGCACAACAACAATGAGAACTATCTTGAATGTATTTGGATCAATATTAAAGGTTTTGGGGGGAATGACATTGCCATAGGTCTATACTACAGGCCATCCAACCAAGCAGAGGAAGTAGATGAACTTTTTGCCAGTCAGCTAACTAAGGTATGTAGGAAGCACACCACAATAGTAATGGGGGATTTTAACTACCCTGACATCAACTGGGAAACAAGCTCTACACCAAGTGGAAGATCCAACAGGTTCCTAACAAACCTAGCAGACAACTTTATTTCCCAAAAGGTAGAGAAGGGAACAAGGGATCAGCCATATTGGACTTAATTCTCACTAACAGAGAGGAAATGATAGAAGGTGTTGAAGCCACAGGAACCCTGGGGGCAAGTGACCATACAATATTGGAATTCAACATTATGCAAATGCAAATAGTAGAACAAAGTCAAACTAGAGACTTTAAGAGAGCTAATTTCAATAAACTTAGAGACACCTTGAGAAAAATTCCATGGATGAGAATCCTCAAGGGGAAAACAACTCAAGAAGCTTGGGAAATTTTTAAAACTGAGATTACAAAAGCCCAGTCTAGTAGATACCAATGAAGAATGAAGGCATTTGATAAAGTAGACCATAATCTACTATTAGATAAAGTAGAAAAATGGGGGTTAGACAGCATCACCACCAAATGGATTCGCAACTGGCTGACCAACCGCACTCAACGTGTAGTCCTCAATGGAACTGCATCTACATGGAAGGAAGTATGCAGTGGAGTCCCCCAAGGCTCTGTTTTAGGCCCAGTACTCTTCAACATCTTCATCAATGATTTGGATGAGGGGATAAATGGGGAACTCATCAAATTTGCAGACGACACCAAGCTGGCAGGAATAGCCAACACTCCAGAAGATAGGCTTAAGATACAGAAGAATCTTGACAAACTTGAACATTGGGCACTATCTAATAAAATGAAATTCAGTGGTGAAAATAGTAAGGTTCTACATTTAGGCAAGAAAAATGAAATGCACAGCTTCAATATAGGTGGCACCTTGCTCAATAGTAGAAACTGTGAGAGGGATCTTGAAGTCCTAGTGGACAACCATTTAAATATGAGCCAGCAGTGTGCAGCAGCTGCCAAAAAAGCCAACACAGTTCTAGGCTGCATCAACAGAGGGATAGAATCTAGATCACATGAAGTGATAATACCACTTTATAATGCCTTGGTAAGGCCACACTTGGAATACTGCATTCAGTTTTGGTCGCCACGATGTAGAAAAGATATGGAGACTCTAGAAAGAATGCAGAGAAGAGCAACAAAGATGATTAGGGGATTGTAGACTAAAACATATGAAAAACGGTTACGTATGGGTATGTCTAGTTTAATGAAAAGAAGGACCAGGGAAGAAATGATAGCAGTTTTCCAATATCTCAGAGGTTGCCACCAAGAAGAGGGAGTCAAACTATTCTCCAAAGCACCTGAGGGCAGAACAAGAAGCAATGGGTGGAAACTAATCAAGGAGAGAAGCAACTTAGAACTGAGGAGAAATTTCCTGACAGTTAGAACAATTAATGAGTGGAACAGCTTGCCTCCAGAGGTTGTGAATGCCCCAGCACTACAAGTCTTTAAGAAGATGTTGGACAGCAATTTGTCTGAAATGGTATATGGATTCCTACCTAGGCAGGGGGTTGGACTAGAAGACCTCCAAGGTCCCTTCCAACTCTGCCATTGTATTGTATTGTATTGGTGGGGGGAGAGAGAGAGAGCGCAAAATTACAATTTTAAGCTAATCAAGGAGGAGCATTATTCTAAGGAACAGTAAATACTTTGTCTCTCCAACATTAAAAAAATTATATACATTTTAAAATATATTTAACAGACCTGTCTTAATCTTATATCCAAATTTAAATCCTATCAAAATACTTATCAGTAATTTATAGTTGCTGAAATGACTGGTTTATATACTGTACATATGGTTCTTCCATCTATGTATCAAAGTGGCTGGAACAAATAAGTGTTTCCTCTACTTTTATACTGTGTTCCTCCAAAAATAAGCCCTATTCCAAAAATAAGCCCCAGCTTGATTTTTACACATTACGCGCCCAAGCCTTCCCCACCAAATAAGCTCTAGTTAAGAACCTGCCCATTCCATGGCACTTGATTGCATGAGGAAGGGCGAGGCACACTGGGAAAAATCAAGCTAGGGCAGGGGTGGGGGCAGGTGGAACTGCCCCACATACCTGCACCCACTTGCCTTATGACAGTTGCAGCCAGGCCTCCCATGCTCCGATACCTGCCTTGCCATGCCAGCCCACTTCTTCTGTGGCCGCTTACCGCCCATTTGCGGATGTCTCCCCTAGCCTCCATTTCACTGTCAGAAGGTTTCTGCAGCTGAGAATTGAGCTCTGGATTATTGCACAGTTTCCCCTGGTCTCCATTTTGCCATTAGAGCCTTCAGATAGCAAGCAACCACAAAAGGTCTGGGATGGCCCCACAAGATCTTTCTGGGGAGGCTGTCAGTGCCGCTGCCATGCGGTGAGACAGTGGAAAAGACTTCCCCCCAAAATGAGACCTAATCCTCTTTTAGAGGCAAAAAAAAAAGACCGGGGTTCTTAATATTGAGAAAACTCAAAGGCCACAGGTAAAGAAAATGAACTACCTGGATACCCTTTTCTTTAAACACTGTTTTCCTCCACAAAAGAAACACCTGGTGAAGTTATCAGGAGAAGTATCCTGCAGCTGAGAGATCATGTCATGATATTTATCCTTTTTTGGAACTCACTTTCAGCTGTTCCATCACTTGCCTTCCTCGGCTTTGCTGCTATGTGCCTATTCTCTTTAAGAAGCTTTCCGTGTATTTCCTTGTAGGCAGTGTGTAATCCCTGCCTTTACTACGGAGTAAATTATATGGCAATTCATCTTATTATCTTTAATAAATGACAACTTTACAGAGTGCAAAGCATCTGTTTCAGCCCTGACTTAAGGTTAGTGCACTAGATCACTACCAATCATTTATATTCAGTGTGCTGCTTTCCACAGGCTACTATCTTGCAGTAATAGAAAGACACTTTGGGTCTTGATTATGATGGAGAAGTAGCTTTGCTCCTTCTCACATTTTTAATGAATGTGTGGACTTTGCAACTCGACTCTCATGCCCCATGTATTCATTTTCTTCCAATGATGTTTTTACTCTTATCTGTCTACAAAATTGTATATACATATCTCAGTTTCCCATTTAACAGACCTCTTTGTGACATTACTAGCATGTGACATAAGGTAACATAGATGTTTTGCATGTCATTCTTCTGTCAAGAAAAAGGAATTGCAACTAAATTCCAAATCAAGAGTAGCCCATGACAACCATTTTGTATGTTTTTCAGCATGTGGTTTGTTATTAGGGATAGGAGAAGGGTTTGCCTGTGGTTATAGAATGAGCAAGTTCCTTTCTTCTGCAAATGTTAAAACACAATGGATTATGGATTATTCACAAGAGGAACCTAAGTAGAAATGAATGTTAGTTGTTAGATCAGACAAAGGATTCCGACTCAGGCATGGTCAAAACAACAGGAACGTTTATTCACACTATTCACAACACACACAAGATTCAACTGGCAAGGTTTCTTCTCTGGCAACCTCTTATATAGAGTTACCAGGCAGGAAACTCCTAGCAAGCAGTTGCAACATTGTAACTCCTTTCCAGACAGATTCCAGACAGCTTGTCTCTGTTAATCACTGCAGCTGCTGGCTCAGCTCCGGAATGCGGTGACTCATAGGTTACCAGACGAGTTGTCTGGGACATAGGCTTGGGGACTCAACACTCCTTCCCCCATAGTCAGTGCGCATGTGTCTAGGTTCTCTGTCCAACACAGTACATGCGCACGCGTAGTCGTTCAGATAGGCGGGGCGGTGTCGGGTCCGCCCTGACCGCCTTAGTTCTTGAGGAGGCTCCTCCCTGTGGGACACGGAGCCTTCGCCTACGTCCTCGCGGCCTGCCCTCGGAGGTGGAGTCGCCGTAGGCGGCAATGCCGACCCTAGCAAGTCCGGGCGAGGGGGCGTGGCGACCGGGCTTGAGGTAGTTGGCATTTGCTGGCGAGTATTATTCTGGTAGGGTGGTTCCCCGATGGGCGAGGCCCCCAGCTGGGAGTCAGATTGGGCTGTGAGGTCCTGGCGGTCTCCCCGTGCTGTTCCCGCCGATACGAGGTCTGGACCGGCTAGGGACTCCGGGGTTCCAAACAACTGCTCGGCTTGAGCAGAGAACAACGGCCCAATGGGGGCCAACGGGCAGGAACGGCCTGGCGTGGTGACTGCTGTTTCGGGCAGGCGGCGCCTCAGTTGATCCAGGTGGCGCCGCCACTCGGATCCATCCTGAAGGCCGACTCTGTACGAACAGGGTCCGGTTACGTCCAAAATGGTTGCGGCAATCCATCGCGGCTCCCCTGAAAAGTTCCTTGCCCAAACCAGGTCCCCAATTTCAAATAAACGAGGAGTGGGAATCTGCAGGTTGCCCCTCTGCAACCCGTCGTAATCGGGGTGCAGTCTGTCCAGAGTGGTCCGCAAGCGTCGGCCCATCAAGAGCTCCGCGGGGCTTTTCCCTGTGGCTGGGCAAGGTGTGACATGCTGTCCCAAAAGGAACGCGGCCACCCTTGCCTGCCAGTCCCCTTTATCCAAACGGGCCAAGGCTTCCTTGGCTGAGCGCACGGCTCGTTCCGCGCGTCCATTAGACGCCGGGTGATAAGGGGCGACCGGCGCGTGGCGGATCCCTTGGGTGGCCAGAAAGTCCAAGAAGGTGGAGGATTGAAATTGGGGTCCGTTGTCGGACACAACGACGTCCGGCAACCCGTGGGTCGCGAACAGACGGCGCAAGGCACGCACCGTGCTCTCCGCTGTGGTGGAAGCCATGAGAATCACCTCCACCCAGCGTGAGAACGCATCCACCACCACGAGGAAATTCTGGCCATGGAAGGGACCCGCGAAATCCAAGTGGAGCCTGGACCATGGGCACCTGGGGGCGTCCCACTCCCTCGGCGGGGAGACCGGCGGGGCCGGCCGGGATGATTGGTAACCTATGAGTCATTCCGCCACTTCAGCGTCCATGCCGGGCCACCAGACATAGCTCCGGGCCAATGCCTTCATACGGCGATGCCTGGGTGGTTGGCATGGAGCGACTGAAGAACCATGTGCCGGAGAGGGGAAGGGACGATGACCCGATCTCCCCAACACAAGCACCCGCAATGGAGCGAGAGCTCCAGCTGGCGTGACTTGTAAGGCCAAAAGTTTTCAGCCACACTGCCCGAAGGCCAGCCCCTCAGCACCCATCGGCAGACCTGGGCGAGGACGGGGTCTGCGCGGGTGTGAGCGGCAACGGCGGAAGAGGACAGGGGCAAGTCCGACTCCGCGACCATCAGGACAGAGAGAGCAGGCACAGGGGCCGGATCCGGCCCCGGGAGAGGGCAGCGGCTTAGGGCATCAGCATGCCCTATCTGCTTGCCAGGACGGTATAGCAGCGTATAGTCATACGCTGCCAGGAATTCCGTCCAGCGGGTCATCCTGGGCGACAGGATGGGGGGTGTCGGACGGTCACCAGCCAATAGCCCAAGGAGCGGCTTATGGTCCGTGACAACAGAAAAGGTCCGCCCATAGAGGTAATTGTGGAACTTCTTAATCCCGGACACTACAGCCAAAGCCTCCTTGTCGATTTGGCTGTAGTTTCTCTCCGTTTGAGACATTGTCCGGGAGTAAAAAGCAATGGGGGCTTCCGAGCCGTCTGGAAAGACGTGGCTAAGGACAGCCCCCAGGCCAAAAGGGGAGGCATCGCACGCAAGCGTCAGAGGAAGCCTGTCATGGTACTGGACTAGTACCGCATCTGACGTGAGCATGGCTTTGACAGCCGCGAACGCGTGTGCTTCGCGGCTGCCCCAGTGCCAGGCCGCGGATCGGTCGAGCAACCGATGCAGCGGCTCGGCTAGCGATGCCTTATGGGGAATAAACGGCGCGTAGAAATTCAAAAGGCCGAGGAATGCCTGCAGCTCCGTTTTGGAGGCAGGAGTGGGGGCCTTTTGGATGGCCTCGACCTTGGAGGGGGTTGGGTGAATTCCTTGGGCGTCAATCATGAAACCCAGGAATTCCACCCTAGGCGCAGCAAACGTACATTTGCTGCGTTTCAACTTTAAACCCGCGCCCCTGAAAACTCTGAGGACCTTCCGTAATGTTTTGGCGAGTTCTGATATGCTGGAAGCAGCAATCAGGACGTCATCAAAATACGGTACAACGCCAGGGAGCCCATGGAGCAGTCGCTCCATGAGGCTCTGGAAGATCCCCGGGGCTACGGACACGCCGAATTGGAGACGGCGACAGCGGAAAGCCCCACGGTGGGTCACAATGGTCTGCGCTTCCGCAGCCTCGTCATCCACCGGGAGCTGTTGGTAGGCCTGCGCCATATCCAGTTTCGCGAACACTCGACCTCGTCCCAATGAGTGGAGTAGGTCTTGCACCACCGGAACCGGGTATGGGTTCGCCTGAAGCCCGAGGTTGATCGTCGACTTATAGTCGGCGCAGATCCTCACGGACCCGTCGGGCTTAATGGGGACCACAATTGGGGTCTCCCATTTCGCCTGATCGACGGGTTCGAGCACGCCCTGCGCCACCAATCGATCCAATTCCGCTTCAACCTTGGGCTTCAGCGCGAACGGCAGCCTGCGGGCCTTCAAGCGGACTGGAGCAACCTGGTGGTCCAAATTTAGGGAAACTGGGGTGCCTTTGTACGTTCCTAAGCTGCCATCAAAGACGTCGGTGAACTCTCTGATTACTTCATCTACCGGAGAACTGGCTGGCACGCTGTGTACTCCTTGGACTGACAGTCCCAAGGCTGGAAACCAGTCCAATCCGATCAAGGCAGCTAGGGGTTTGGCCACTACCAGGATGGGAAGGGATCCGTGGAAGGGGCCGTAGTCTACTCTCACTCTGTGCAGACCTAGAATGGGAATTTGTGAGCCCTGGTAATCTTTCAGGATCGTCGCCGTGGGGCCGAGATCCCGCTTCCTGAGCTTGGGGCAAAGCTTAACTAAATGCGCCCAGGACATGAGTGATCTAGAGGACCCTGAATCTATTTCCATTTTTACCCCCACCCCCTCTAAGCAAACCACTGTTGACAGTCTCCTACTCTCTGCCTGGTCGTAGCTTAGAGCTGGGGGCATCTCCGCCAGCGCGAAGCAGTCGGTCGGCTGTGGCTGGTAGCGTCCTGAACGCTTCTGCGACCCTCGTTGTCCTGGTGGAACGGTTCTGGAGGCGGCAGCTGGCGTTGTCGCTGGAGCGGCAGCACGGCACACAGCTGCTAGGTGTCCTTTCCTGCCACATCTGCGGCACACCGATGCCTTGAATGGGCACTCTGGTCTCTGGTGGGCCCCTCCGCAGCCTAGGCAGTTCCCGGACTTCTGCTGCAGTGTGAATGCGCGATTCGGCACGCGCCCGGTCACCCTCATGCAGTCCCCACGGTCATCCTCCTCCAGCTCATCCAGCGGCGCTATTTCGTCTACCAGACACGCTCGCGGAGTGGGGAAAAGAGGAGGGCGCGCGCGGCCCATGTCGGATGTGGAGATCTCCGACAATTCTGTCGCACGTGCTTCTTCCACCGCTTGCTCGAGAGTCAGGACAGTTTTTGAAAGCAAGCGGCGCTTTAGGCGGATGTCTCTTACGCCGCATACAAACTGCTCCAGTAGGGATTCCTCCAGGAAGCCAGCAGGGAACTCGCAGGGGATTGCGGTCGCTCTCAATTTCTGCAGGAACTCGGCTACCGACTGTTGCGGCTGTTGCACACATTGCCTGAATGCATAGCGATGCGCTATGCGGGAAGGCGCCGGCGCGTAGTGTGCTCTCAGGCGGCCCAGGAGATCGTCCCACGGCACTTCGTGCACCGCTGCGGGTGCTGCTATGGTTCGGGCGGTAGCAAACAATTCAGGGCCGCCGCACTGGAGGAATAGGCTCAGCTTCCTGGCAGGCGCGAGTTCGCCGTAGTCGCTGGCTATCAAGAAGCACTCGAACCAGGCTAAGAAGGAAGCCCATTGTTCCTTCATCGGGTCGAACGGTGCAAACGGAGGCATTGTCGCCGTAGCCATGGTGAGGCTGTGCGTCGCGCTGCGCTCTGTTGTTGAAGTATTCGTTACCCGTTGCGTTCTAAGGCCACGGCCTGAATCCCATCCTCGTCGCCAGTGTTAGATCAGACAAAGGATTCCGACTCAGGCATGGTCAAAACAACAGGAACGTTTATTCACACTATTCACAACACACACAAGATTCAACTGGCAAGGTTTCTTCTCTGGCAACCTCTTATATAGAGTTACCAGGCAGGAAACTCCTAGCAAGCAGTTGCAACATTGTAACTCCTTTCCAGACAGATTCCAGACAGCTTGTCTCTGTTAATCACTGCAGCTGCTGGCTCAGCTCCGGAATGCGGTGACTCATAGGTTACCAGACGAGTTGTCTGGGACATAGGCTTGGGGACTCAACATTAGTTATCAGTGAAAGCCAGCAAACATTAATAAACTGGCCCATAAGAAACAGCAAATCAAGAATCGAAAAGAGACATGGCAATGGAAAATATTACATGGCCACTACATTTTATTTTATTTTTTTTAAAGGCAAAGCAGATAACAAGGAGGCCTGGCTATGGTTAAGAGCAGGAAAGTTGAAGAAAGAGACAGAGGGAATAATTCTGGCTGCACAAGACCAAGCCTTAAAACAAATGCATGCAAAGTCAAAATTGAGAACACACCAACAGACATCAAATGCTGCCTTCTTGTGTAAAGCTGAACAGTGTACCACCTGGTTAGCTCTTGCAAGATCATCACACAGATTGACTACAAACAACAGGGCAACTGTAGCAGCAATAGTGATTTGAAGATCTGCAAGCAATACTGTTTGCTTGCAAGCAATAACATGTGGGACCACAAAATAGACAAAGTAATTTAAAAAATGAAGACACTAAAGTATTTTGGGACTTTAGATCAATCAGACAAGCACCTGCTACATAATACTCTGGTCTTAACAACTGTCAATAAGAAAGACAGAGATGCAACAGTACCTGAGACAGAGAATAATACAGAAAGTCCTATGATCTATGAAAGAAGATCTATGAAATACAAAGATCTCCAAATGGAAACAGAACAATTGTAGGAAAAGAAATCAAAGATAGTACCAATAACAGTGGGTTCCTTGGGTCAATCCCAAAACATCTGGAGCACTACTTGAACACCATCAGTATTGACAAAATCACCACCAGCCAATTGCAAAAGGCAGCTTTAATCTGAACAGCGTACATTCTGTGATGATATTTTAACACCATCAAGCAACATCTGCCTATCCACTGTCCTTAGGAATGACTTGCTAGCCACATAAAATGTCAAATGCTAAAAATAAAAAAAAAGCCATAGATAGGCAAATAAGTTGAAAAGAACAAGTTTCGGGGAGAAAACTTTATTGCTTCTTCTTTTCTTTCAGCACCCAGTCCGGGTGGATCAACATGTTAAATTTAATTAACCACCTTTTCCTTCTTTTTTTTGTACACTTTTTTTCTTTGTTGTTGTTGTTAGGGTTGAAGGTGTGTTTTTGTTTCATTTTGTTTGTTTTACTGGTGTTTTTTTTTTAAATAAAGCAATAAATTTAAATTTAAAGACAAGAAAACAACATTCTTGATGGTGCGGGTGATAAGCCACCTCCATGTTACTTTCAAGAAAACCAGATGGATAATAATAATACAATAGCAGAGTTGGAAGGGACTTTGTAGGTCTTCTAGTCCAACCCCCTGCGTGGGCAGGAACCTTATACCATTTCAGACAAATGGCTATCTAACATCTTTTTAAAGACTTCCAGGGTTGGGGCATTCACAACTTCTGGAGGCAAGCTGTTCCAGAGGTTAATTGTTCTAACTGTCAGGAAATTTCTCCTTAGTTCTAAGTTGCTTCTCTCCTTGATTAGTTTCCACCCATTGCTTCTTGTCCTGCCCCCAGGTGCCTTGGAGAATAGTTTGACTCCCTCTTCTTTGTGGTTATGTTAATGCTTTTTCAGATGAATGCATGAAAAGCTTCAAAACTGAGTTAGAGTAAGAGTCTTTTAATTTGTGACTGTTAAGAATTTAGCAATTGATAACTCCCTGGTGATCATATGTGTTTTCTCCTGGGCCTAAATATGTCTTTATTCAAGTCTTTTCAACATGATTATGAGTTCTACTACTACTCAACTGTATATCCACTACTCAACTGTATATCAACTGTAATTAGTAAGACTGCATTTAGCTCACAGATTCATTGCTACAGTCTATGCTACAATACTGCGAGATACAAGCCTTTTGAACTATACAACTGCTCCGGTCTCTCTTTAATCCACCGCCTTCCTATCTTCTTCCCTCATGACTATAACTGAACTTAATGATGAACAATTTATTAATTGTCTCTGAATACCATTTCTGGAGCTTGGAAGAAGGTTTAATAATTGGATTGGTTTTATGCCCTCCCAAGTATTTTTTTCTTTTAAGCAACCTTATGCCTACAAAGATATACAAAGGAAGGGGGAGGGGGAGACAATAATGGAAGGCTGCCCCCCAGTGTTAAGATAGAACTGGACAATTATAAGAAGCCACAAAGGGCTAATTGGCAATGAATTGTCATTAATTCTCCACCAATTCATATCCATCAAGTAAAATTGCTTACAGTCATATATCAAGAAGCAATACAATGTATTGACTTTCCCAGGAAGGAGCAATTATTTAATAGTGCTAGAAAATAATATGGCAAAGAGAGGAAGGGCAGGAATCTTTTGGGGAAATCTTTTTTTTTAGTATTTTTCAGCTAACTGCAGAAAATTACTCCTTTTCCTGCATTCCAGAATCTGAACATACTGATATGCCAAACACATGGTTGCTTGATGGCAAAATGTACTTAGGCCCACATTGCACTGCATGATCAGAGAACACACTGAGGAACCCACAATATTGAGCTGTCATTGAATAATATTGGATTTAGTTGATTATTTTTTATAACCATTAGTAAGGTGTTCTCCTAAATTGCTGAGGAACTTCAGAGTCCTGTGCAAGAGACACTTCCTATAGAAGACATACTGTTACTGTAAAAAATATGTCAATCATCCCACAAGGATGAAATATGGCCACAAAAACATATTATCTGGACCACAAAAATCTAGAGGATCTTGAAAAGTATAGTTTCTGTATCTGTTTGCTGCCATTTGGTGATCTGCATTTTTGCAACCCAGATAGGTTTGCTGTCAATATACACCAGAAAACTTAACGATTTTCAGGCATGTGCATTTTGTAGTTTGTATATATTTTTGAACTTTGTGAAAATGGACTTTCTGCTTAAAATATATATTTTTAAAAACTCGGATAAAATGTTACTTTGTAGTTTCTATGCTGCTTTTAGGAGCTTTGAAACATGGTTGGAAGTGTTGGTAATGTAAAGTAGCTTTCACAAATATATATCTTATCTATCATGCATATCTTATTTACTAAAGTGAGGTTTTGTTTTCATTTTATTTTAGACAATGTATTATGTGCAATATGGTTTGCATATTAAAAGGAGAAACATATAGTTTATTCAAACAATAATTATACATTCATTATTTGAATATACTTAATTTTCACACCATATGGAAGAACAAGCTGTTGAACTCTCAGAAATATAGTATGTCTCCATGTTTCTTAGGAAGGCAAATAGAATAAAGGTGACATTGGGAACAGAAGAAATCAACATTGTACTAAAAGCAGTCATACATTTTGGATCATATGGAAAATACTAATTTTCAGGAAAGGATAAAGCTCAGAAAACACAGATGAAACTTGGTGTAAATCAGTTTCATTTTCTGTAACTTGATGTATTATCACTGCTAGCAGAATCTATTTCTTCTGAGCTTTTTCTTTTATCATTTTATCAATGTCATGGAGTTCTGAAAGATAAAATGTGCCAAGAATGACACAAATTTTCTACCTTTCATATATTTATTTCAATATTTTCACTTTATGTATTTCTAAAATATATACACATTTCTTTATCATATTAACAGGTTTTGTATATTTCGTATTTTTTTTTAAAAAAAGTTCTTAAATTGAGAAAAAACAAAAGCCCTATTTTCCTAGAAAGTTTCCATATTTTCCACCTGTTCTCCTTATTGCCAATTAAAGGGCATTTTAGAATTTTCTAAACTGTTCTATATAATCACTAGAAATATTTGACCACCTGATCTTTGTTAAACTTAAATTTTTATCTTCTCCATATCTAAAAGAAACTTGACATTTTCTGACAGTAATAGCCAAAGTAATTCAAAGAATAATTAATAGACTGTTTCATTAGATCTCTCTGAAGCCTTGAACTTTCAGGTTTTTTTTAAAAAAAAAGTAATATTATAATACTTCCTGAGAAATTGGGATAATTACAATCTCAACATAGACCACAAGACTAGTCTCCTAATTCATGGCATCTTGGAGTGATTTTATTTTATGTAATCCAGGGGGTCAATCGCCTGAAGGCTAGATCCAGCCCATAAGGTGCTTAGATCTGGCCTGTGAGGTCTCCCTTGAAACAGCGAAGGACCGGCCTGCAGTGCCTCTGACAGCAAAAACAGAGCTTGCAAGGGCTTCACACAGCTCTCCTGAGCTCCATTTTTGCTGGCAGGAGGCTGTTGCGGCCGAAAAGAGAGCTCAGGAATCCGTTTCTGGTGGCAGAGCACTCAGGACACCACAGGCGTCCCCAGCATGAGTGACATTGAGCTGGCTACACCCACCCTAGCCATACCCAACCCGGCCCCCTGAAGTCAAACACAACCCTGATGTGGCACTCTATGGAATTGGGTTTGATAGCCCTGATCTAATCAGATTCTGAGGGTGGGGTGAGTGTACAAAAAAAGAACATTCTATAATAAACTCATAAAGGTGACAAACAAATGACTACCGTCTTCTACGGTTAGTAATGTAAACATGTCTTATGTAATACTAATGGCTTTTGTTTATTATAATCAAAAAAGAACCAATCAGCTCCTACTGCTAAATTTCTTGACGGTCTAAGATCAATCGTCCAAGACTTCTTCCATCACATTAGTTGATAATTAGCATATTTCTTCCAACTCTTTATTCTATTCTGTCTAATATGAACAGGAAAAATAATGCCTGTTAATTTTTCCCTTGATTTGTGCATTACTTTATTCTTTTTTTTAAAAAATCACAATTAATTAAGTTCTAATCAGTCATATCTAGAGTATGTGAATAAGGAACATGATGTGCCAGCCAGAAAAGTTTTGGATTATGTGTACAGATAAATCAGTGTATTGATATTTTAAAAGTAAAGGCTCTGGGATTATTAGGGATAGAGTATTAGGTTATTGTTACAACTAATATGGACAATAACAATTTTAAAAAACAAACAAACTGAAAAGCCAGGATTGACATTGTGCAACATTTCAAAAAAAAAAAAAAGGAAAAAAATACATTTCCCCCTGCTTTTACTAGCCATATGAAAAGCAATTGTTTTGGAATGATTCAATAATGAAGACCTCAAAGAAAGGAATTATCAGCTGTTTAGTATGTATTTCATACTTCAATCTACCATGGACCTGCTCAAGTTCATTATAAAATTGAGATCACTTCAACACTGTCTTTTGCTCATAGAATATTGATAAAGCTGTTGTATTAGTTGTAGCTTAAGCTTTGGTAATCTTTGGGACAACTCTGCATAACATGAAGCTTATATACCCATGATGGTGAGCCTATGGCACACATGCCCAAAGTGGCACTTGGAGCTATGTCGCCTTGCATGTGCGCATTGCTCGTTTCTCTTCTGGATTTCTGGTGTGCATGCACACGCAATGATCATCTGGCCTTCATACATGCAGCAGTGTTGGAAACTCGAACGTTTTCCAGCATGGGCATGTGTGCTGGCCAGCTGATCACTGCGCATGCATGTGCGCCAGTAGCCAGAAGGCTATGTGGCCAGTGTGCAAGCACATGCTGGAAACCAGAAGTTCATTTCCTGGCATGCACTTGTACGTGCATGCCACCTTTGCAGCTCCTCTTCTGGGTTATGCAGCTGATGAGTGCGCAGGCATGCGCACACTCCCTTTACAGCAAGATTTGCCATCACTGTTATATACTGTACATAACGAAAAAATAAATAAACAGAACTATGGTTGACAGGGGGGCAGGGGCAGGGTGGGGGCAGGGTGGGAAAGAATGCTTATATTAGATTTGCAATCCAATAATGTGTCCAGTAGACCTCTTCCACTGTAAATCCCAAGCAGTTGAATCATCATGAATTAGTATCTAGCTATAATTTACTGTTGCTGCCCTACTCACCCAAAAGGAACCAATGGTGATGATGGTGATATCCATTACAGCCATTATATGTGACTAATAATTATTAGTATGTTCATCTACCAGTTAATTTATCTAATCTACTTCTATATCCATATATGGTGGCTACCATCACTACATTTAAAGAATAATCTGTGCAGACAAAGTTTACCTGTTTCAATGTCCTATTTAATTTTTTTAAAAAGCTTTTCAATCTTATTTCCTTACTAAGGCCTCCCTGTATTGTGGATACCGTGGCTTAGTGATTAAGACACTGAGCTTGTTGATCAGAAAAGTTGGCAGTTTGGCAGTTTGAATCCCTAGTGCTGCATAACAGAGTGAGCTCCCATTACTTATCTCAGTTTCTGCTAAGCTAGCAGTTTGAAAGCACATAAAAATGCAAGTAGAAAAATAGGAATCATGTTTGGTGGGAAGGTAACAGCATTCCGTGTGCCTTTGGTGTTTAGTCATGCTGGCCACATGACCATGGAGACATCTTCAGATAGTGCTGGCTCTTCGGCTTTGAAACAGAGATGAGCACAGCCCCCTAGAGTCGGGAACAACTAGCGCATATGTGCGAGGGGAACCTTTGCCTATATATTGTGGAAGGTCTTATGAATGCATTAATCATAACAGCTATTCTGATAGGAAGATTGTTCAAAATTGTGGATATTTTGTAAATTATTGTTCAGTTTTGTAATGCTGTTCTCTAAACTGGGCGACAAAACCAAACCAGTGGAATCATCAAAGTCACATTCCTAGTATATTGGTGCGTCATTCTTCACGCTATAACTGTAGATAATCTCCATGGTAAAGGTTAGACGCAGGATAAAGTAACTCTTGGAAGATAAATTAAGAACAGAGAAATACAATTATTAAGATTATTATTATGCAGGCAGGTTGAATAAATTAAATTACTATGTCAGGCAGGTTGAATAAATTAAAATTATTGAACTTAGTATAACTTCAGCAACCAATTATTAAAATCAGAAATTTTGACAGTGTTACTAAGGGTCTAACCAGAAAAGCTAGTGACTTTTTCCTTCTATTTAAACTTTGAAAATATACAAATTGAAAAATACTAATAGAAAAATAATTTATATAATTATACCTTCTTAATATTCCATATCAAAAAAGCAAATAGTTTTACTGCGTATAATTTTTAAAAAAACGTATCTTTTTAAAATTTCATTTACAAACATGTATTTGCTCCAGATTCCTTCCTTTCTTCTTTCATATGAAAAGTCACGCTCACGTGACCTCATATGAAAGTAATTTATTACTTCATTCTTTCGGGATGGTTCATTCAACTTCATAATTGAGCATCAAACCTAGGATTTTAAAAGCCAGTTTTCCTAAAATTCATGTGCACCGATTGTGGAAGAAGAAGTGCTTGGTGCAATGAGGATGATCTTAAGATTCATTAAATTATCTGAACCATCTTATTAATAACTTAGATTTATCACAAGATGAAAAATGTAAGGTCTTGAGGTTAACATTAGATTTTTAACTTGAATTGAATGAACATAAAAAATGAAATGCTTCAAACTCCTTTTCTTTGATATATTTTATCTTTCTTGTTTCAGTGTCTGCATCTTTTTTTCATTTTGCTTGTGAATCTTTTTATGAAGTTGTGAATCTTCATAGACCAATGCGCTACACTGTTCTTGGATAAACGCAGCATTAACAGGTGGATATGCAAAATACAAATGCAATTAATGAATATAGTTATTGAAGAAAAGCTTGGTTGTGTACGGAAAGTAGCATGCTAGGAAGATATCTAGTCTAAACTTTGAAAAAGTTTGGTTGAAAAGTTTTAATACATCAAAAAAGAAGGATGCATCAATACACACACATACACACACACACACAATACTGTTATATTCTCAGAGGGGTTGAGAATAGAGGGAGTCCAGCCAGGTTTGCTCAATAACAACAGCCTTTTATTTTAGGCAGATTAAAACGAACAGCAAGAACAAGTACAGAAAATAGGCGGTAGACAGGGGCTCCCGCGCTTTGACAGCTCTTTATATTGGAGCTGTCAAACGGGGGAACCAATCAGGCTGCGGCAAGAGCCGGCTTCCTGCCAGGCGCGCCTCAGCCAATCAGGCGCGTCTGTCGGTTAGCCTACTTGCTACAGCCTGTCTCCATGGCTTCCCGGAGGCAGCCTGGAAGACCTGCAGCCGGTCGTAACTCGAGACCGGTCGCAGGTCGAGGATATAACACCCCTTTCCCCCCTCGGTCTGCGCATGCTTGAAGAACTGTCTGTTCTGATGAATGAGCATGCGTAGTCTGTCAAGTAGGCGGAGCGGCGTCGGGAACGCCCAGACCGTCTCAGTTGCTGCTGAGGAGCCGACGAGGCAGGTTGCCCCTGTGGGAGCTCCTCCCTTCGGGGAGTGGAGCTCCAGGTGGTGACGTCATCAGGGCCTACTCACAGAGGCGGAGCCTTCCGGACTGGTAAGTCGGGGCGAGGGGGCGCGGCGACCGGAGCATAGTTCGATGGATGCCGGTTGGTTGCGGCGTTGCAGGGCGGGTCCTTAGGCGCAAGGCACCGCACGTCCCCAGCGGCTTGAGATAAGTGTTGTAGCGTATGCCGGAAGGCGGCGTCCAGTTCAGGCGGGCCTGAGAAGGCGAAGGCCCAGAGCGGTTTCTCGGAGAACGTGCTGACAGGCCCAACCGGGGCAACGGGGCAGGGCGGATCCGGCGCTGGGGCCGCAGGTGTAGGCAGGCGGCGCCTTAGCTGATCCAAGTGGCGCCGCCACTCGGACCCGTCCGGGAGGCTGACCCTAAAAGAGCAGGGACCCGTTAGCTCGGTTACAGTGGCCGGAACCCACTTAGTGTCCCCGGCATAGTGACGGGGGTACACAGGGTCCCCGGGCTGGAAGAGGCGGGGAGGCGGGACCCCCAGGTTGCAAGGCTGCACGTCGTTGTATGCCGGGTGCAGCCTGTCCAAGGTGGTCTGCAGGCGGCGACCCATCAAGAGCTCGGCGGGGCTTTTCCGTGTGGCTGGGCAAGGGGTGGAATGCTGACCCAGCAGGTAAGCAGCCACCCTTGCGGGCCAGTCCCCTTTGGTCATCCGTCCCAGAGCCTCCTTGGCCGAGCGGACGGCCCTCTCCGCCCGACCATTGGAGGCCGGATGATAAGGGGCCACCGGCGCGTGGCGGATCCCTTGCGAGGCCAGGAACTCCTGGAAGGTGGCGGACTGGAACTGGGGCCCGTTGTCGGACACCACGATGTCCGGCAACCCGTGCGTCGCGAAGAGGCGGCGCAAGGCCCTGACCGTACTCTCAGCTGTAGTGGAAGCCATCAAGATGACCTCCACCCAGCGGGAGTAGGCGGGGCGGGTGGACTGGCAAGGGACCAACCCCCGACCCAGGCAGCCACCTCCGCATCCACGCCGGGCCACCACACATAGCTGCGGGCGAGCGCCTTCATCCGAGCTATGCCGGGGTGGTCGGCGTGGAGCGTCCGGAGCACCTGGTGACGGAGAGGGGGGGGAACAATGACCCGATCCCCCCAGCACAAGCAGCCGCTGTGGAGCGAAAGCTCCAGCTGGCGTGTCTTGTACGGCCGAAACTCTTTGGCCAAGCTGCCCTGAGGCCACCCTCGCAGGACCCAGGTGGAGACCTGGGACAGGACAGGGTCAGCCTTTGTCCGGGCGGCGATGTCCGAGGATGTTAAAGGCAGGCCTGAGTCTGCCACAGACAAGACGGACAGTGCCGGCACCGGCACCTCGTCCGCTTTGGGGAGGGGGCACCGGCTCAGGGCATCAGCGTGCCCGAGCTGCTTGCCAGGACGGTAGTACAGCGTATAACTATACGCCGCCAGGAACTCCGTCCATCTGGTCATCCTGGGAGAGAGAATGGGGGGGGGGTCAGACGGTCACCGGCCAATAGCCCAAGGAGAGGCTTATGGTCTGTGAAGACAGCAAAAATCCGACCGTACAGGTATTGGTGGAACTTTTTGATGCCGGACACCATAGCCAGAGCCTCCTTGTCAATCTGGCTATAGTTTCTCTCAGTGGGAGACATTGTCCGGGACCAAAAAGCAATGGCGGCTTCCGAGCCATCTGGGAAGGAATGGCTCAGGACGGCCCCCAGGCCGAAGGGGGAGGCATCGCACGCTAACGTCAAGGGCAGCCTGTCATCGTATTGCACAAGGACAGCCTCTGACGTCAGCGTGGCTTTGACAGCCGCGAACGCATGCGCCTCGTGGCTGCCCCAGCACCAGGCCGCAGATCGATCGAGCAATCGATGAAGCGGCTCGGCTAGCGTTTCCTTATGGGGCAGAAAAGGCGCGTAGAAATTTAAGAGGCCGAGGAACGCCTGCAGCTCCGTCTTGGAGGCAGGCATAGGGGCGTTCCTAATTGCCTCGACCTTCTTAGGGGTGGGGTGAATGCCCCGGGCGTCGATCAAGAAGCCCAGGAACTCCACCTCCGGCGCGGCAAAAACGCATTTGCTGCGCTTTAATTTCAAACCCGCGCCCCTGAAAATGCAGAGGACCTTCCTCAGTACTTTGGCGAGTTCTGAGATGCTGGAAGCAGCTATCAGAACGTCGTCAAAATACGGGACCACGCCTCGGAGCCCGTGGAGCAAACGTTCCATGAGGCTCTGGAAGATCCCCGGGGCGACGGACACTCCGAATTGAAGTCTGCGACACCGGAAAGCCCCCCGGTGGGTGACGATGGTCTGCGCCTCCGCAGCCGCCTCGTCCACCGGGAGTTGTTGATAGGCCTGGGCCATATCCATTATCGCAAAAATGCAGCCTTGCCCCAGGGAATGGAGCAGGTCCTGCACAACTGGGACTGGATATGGGTTCGCCTGGAGCCCGCGGTTGATGGTCGACTTATAGTCGGCGCAGATCCGTACTGACCCGTCGGGCTTGATGGGGACCACAATGGGGGTCTCCCATCTTGCCTGGTCGACGGGCTCGAGCACGCCCTGCGCCACCAGCCGGTCAAGTTCGGCCTCGACCTTGGGCTTCAGGGCGAGCGGCAGCCTGCGGGCCTTGAGCCTAATGGGTGCAACCTGAGGGTCAAGGTTCAAGGAGACAGGGGTGCCTACGTAGGAGCCCAGCCGACCGTCTAGCACGTCGGCGAACTCCTCCAAAACCCCGGAGATGGGAGAGGAGGCGGGAATAGAATGCACCCCGTGCACTGACAGGCCAAGGGTGGGAAACCAATCTAGGCCGATGATGGCCGCTAGGGGGTCGGAAACCACCAGGATAGGCAAGGGCCCCTTAAAAGTCCCGTACTCCACCCGCAGGGAAATTTGGCCCAGGGTGGGAATGGAAGACCCCTGATAGTCCCGCAAGACAGTGAGCGGGGGGGGACAATTTGTCCAAGGAGAGGCCGGGGCGTAGCTTGGCCAACTGCGCCCGGGATATGATGGACCTAGAAGAGCCCGAGTCCACCTCCATGCGGACCCCCACCCCCTCCAGTTTCACAACTGTCCTGAGTCGCGTACGGTCGGGCAAGGCTTCCAGCAGAGAGTTGTCATCGGTCAAGGCAAAGCAGCCGGACAGCTGCGGCTGCTGGCATCTGCCCTGGCGGCGTTGGGCGGGTGGGTTGGCCGCTTGCCCCCTACGATCTTCTCCGGAGCAGCGTTGGGGCTCGGGGGAGGGCGGTGAATCGGCGGGCGCAGCGGCGCGGCAGGCAGCGGCCAAGTGGCCCTTTCGGCCGCAGCGGCGACAGGTGGCGGCCCGGAACGGGCAGTCGGCCCGGGGGTGCTTTCCCCGGCAGCTCCAGCATCTATTGGAAGTCAGTTGGGGCAGCTTGCGGCCGGCAGACCGCACGTAGGGGACCTGGTCGTCCTCGTCCAGGTCGTCGGAGTCCTCTACTAGGCACGCGTGTGCGGACGGTTGGCGGTCCAAGTCCCTGTCCAAGACCGAGGACTCGGACATCTCGAATGCCCGAGCCTTGTCCACCGCCTGTTCCAGGGTCAGTTCTGCACGGGCCAGCAGGCGCCTTCTGAGGCAGATTTCCCTGAGGCCCCAGATGAACTGCTCCAGCAGCGATTCGCCTAGGAAAGCTGAGGCGAAGTCGCACGGAATGGCGGCCATGCGGAGCGCCTTGAGGAATTCGGCCACCGACTGGTCAGGCTTCTGGAGGCACTTCCTGAAGGCAAAGCGGTGGGTCATCCGAGACGGCACCGGGGTGTAGTGTGCCCATAGCCGCTCGATCAATGTGTCCCAAGGCATTTCATACACTTCTGTCGGCGCGGCCACGGTGCGGGCGGTCGCGAACAGCTCTGTGCCGCCGCAGCCTAAGAAATGTCCCAATTTTCTGGCTGGGGGCAGCGCCCCGTAGTCGTTCGCCAGAACGAAGCACTCAAACCGTGCCATAAATGAAACCCAGGTCTCCTTCGATGAGTCGAATGGAGCGAAGGGAGGGACGGAACCCATGGTGATCGTACCGCAAAAAGAAAACAAACGGAAAAATCTTTCGTGAGGAAAATTCGTCCCCTTAGCAATTAGAGCTCTGCCTGGCCCCAGCCCTCGTCGCCAGTGTTATATTCTCAGAGGGGTTGAGAATAGAGGGAGTCCAGCCAGGTTTGCTCAATAACAACAGCCTTTTATTTTAGGCAGATTAAAACGAACAGCAAGAACAAGTACAGAAAATAGGCGGTAGACAGGGGCTCCCGCGCTTTGACAGCTCTTTATATTGGAGCTGTCAAACGGGGGAACCAATCAGGCTGCGGCAAGAGCCGGCTTCCCGCCAGGCGCGCCTCAGCCAATCAGGCGCGTCTGTCGGTTAGCCTACTTGCTACAGCCTGTCTCCATGGCTTCCCGGAGGCAGCCTGGAAGACCTGCAGCCGGTCGTAACTCGAGACCGGTCGCAGGTCGAGGATATAACAAATACAATACAATACAATATAATACAATAGCAGAGTTGGAAGGGACCTTGGAGGTCTTCTAGTCCAACCCCCATCTAGGCAGGAACCTTATACAGTTTCAGACAAATGGCTATCCAACATCTTCTTAAAGACTTCCAGTGTTGGAGCATTCACAACTTCTGGAGGCAAGCTGTTCCACTGACTAACTGTTCTAACTGTCAGGAAATTTCTCCTCAGTTCTAAGTTGCTTCTCTCCTTGATTAGTTTCCACCCATTGCTTCTTCTTCTACCCTCAGGTGCCTTGGAGAATAGTTTGGCTTTCTCTTCTTTGTGGCAACCCCTGAGATACTGGAACACTGCTATCATGTCTCCCGTAGTCCTTCTTTTCATTAAACTAGACATATCCAGTTCCTACATCTGTTCTTCATATGTTTTAGCCTCCAGTCCCCTAATCATCTTTGTTGCTCTTCTCTGCACTCTTTCTAGAGTCTCCACATCTTTTCAACACACACACACACACACACACACACACACACACACACAATCAGGGAAGTGCAGTGGCTCAGTGGTTAAGATGCTGGTCTAGTTAGCTGCCCAAGATTGAGACCCAAAAGCTGGCCAAAGAGGTGAACTCTCATTACTCACCCTCATTCCTGTCAAACTAGCAGTTTGAAAGCATGCAAATGCAAGTCGATAAATAGGTACCCTTTGGTGAGAAGGTAACAGCACTCTATGATGGAAATGTCTTCAGACAGTGCTGGCTCAATGGCCTTGAAACAGATAAGCACTGCTCACATAGTTAGCAATGACTAGTGGAGTACAATTCACAGGGACTCCTTCCCCCCCTCCCCGCCCCCAGAACACAGCACTAATATAAACCATATGAGCTACTTCAATGCAAACAAAACCATTGGTTTTCATAAGAATAATTCTATTCATGTGAGCAAACTCTTATTGTTTTGCTAGCATATTTAAAGGAGCTTACCATGCAGCTCTAGTCCTAAATTAAAGCATTCGTTTTTGGTAGCAGTTGTATTATCCTGTCATGACAAAAGGCAGATAGAATAGCCTTTTTTCAAAGCATTCATATGACACAGTAAAGACTAAGATTCTTAAGTAACAGTACTTCCAGGCCCACCACACCATTAGACTTTGTTGATGGTTATCTCAGGCATTTTATAAAAGTGTTTTAATCACCTCCAATTGCTCAAATGCAAAGTTAAAAAAAACAAAACCAAAAAATATAAAGCAGCAGCAGTAGGGACAACTATTTTGTCTGTATGGTTACTGTGATTGAGAATTTGTGCAAAGTAGATGAAGATTTTATTTTCATTGTATCATCTTTTGCTAAAACATTAATGCTTGATTTATTTTCAGTACTGTTGGAATAATGGAGAGCACCTGAGTTTTCTTTTGTTTTGGTGTTTTAATTTTTAAGTGTTTTTTTTTCACTCCAAAAGCCAAAGCATTGTGTAATGCTTAATTATATTATTTAGAGAGGGATGACTGGCAGGGAATAGTAAAGCAGAGTGATTATTAAAAGGCATAAGTATAGTGGTGTTACAGTAATTGCAGAAACCTGGCTAAATGTCATCAGAGATTAATTATACTCTGAAATACTTATAACCTGCTATAGCAGTGATGGCTAACCTTTTTTGGCTCGTGTGCCAAAAACGGGGGGAGAGCAGGGGGGTTGTGCGTGGGCGTGCCACATCCATAATGCTATGTGCGTGACCCCCTGCTTTTGGCATGCTTTTTTCGTCCTCCTCAGGCTCCACAGGCTTTCTAGGAGCCTGGGGAGGGTGAAAACAGCTTCCCCTCCCCAACTCCAGAGGCTTAAGGAGCTTCCCTGAAGCCTTCAGAGGGCGATAAACGGCCACAAAAGAAGGCTAAATCAGCTGGCCAGTGCACACATACGCGCTAGTGCTGACAGGGAAACGCCTCGCGTACCCTAAGAAATGGTTCCGCGTGCCACCTGTGGCACCCGTGCCATAGGTTCGCCATCACTGTGCTATAGTTTTAGCTAAGCATTTGAGTTTCTGTCTAAGCGACTATTGTATAATAGCGCACTCATGATACAGTTCAGGAAGATATCTTGTTGCATACTTTTTTCCCAAGCAGCTCCACTAATATCAAGCCTAATTTTATTCTGTTCAACTTTCAAAGTTACTTTGCTATTATGTACATTGATGACCAAAGCTCTGAGCTCACCTATGTAACCTACTTCCAATATTACATTAAGCTGGAAATTAAAAATAAGGAAAGAGGGGGAAACATATACATGTTATTCAAAAAGAAATGTAATGGAAGCTGCTTAGAATAATAAGTGTAAATATGCAGAAAATTTCACAGAAAAAAAATTGCATTTAAATATCTGCAACCAGAATTAGAATGATCTCCATTTCTCTATGGATAACATAATCTTATAATATTAAGCCCTGTTTATGTTTAAATTTTCATTCATGACTTTCCCAGAAATGTTTCACAATGGGATGAGGATCAAACTTAAGACTGAAAATCCTCAGGATGTCAACTGAAGTGCCACCCAGCTCTTAGAATCTTATGTAATTCATAGTCTTATCCTGAATCCTCTGTAAGAAAAGTTTACTGAAAAGTAAAGCTCCATGTACAGTATGAGAAGAAAATCATTTGCTACCAGGGTAGCTTCCAAATATATGGACTTTCGAGTGATGAAATGTGCCCTTCTGGAAGATGTAATGTTTGGGAAAGATCATTCTAGATATTCTACTGCCCGCCAAGTGGGACTTTGTTAAGGAATTCCCAAGCACTCTGAATTCCCAAGAATTAAGTTCTTAATAGCTGAAACTTTACTGGAACAATGTAAGTACAATTACCAGGCCCAGAGGGTAGACTCCAATAAAATTACTATAATTTCTGGATTATTTTTGCATGATTGCACCTCTGCTTATTGACCTCAGGAGTGCTCCTGAAATATACCTAATATTCTGATTCATTTTCACCCTGGCCTTAACTTGCTCCCAAATAGATTACAGATTAATAGAGTTGGAAGGAACCTTGCAGGTCCAACCCCCTGCCCAAGCAGGAGACCTACATCTGCCTCTACCTAGGATTGAACTCACAACCTCCTGATTGGGAGGTGAGAGCTCCACCTCTAGGCCACAGCAGCAGGGAAAAAAGTATGCAACAAGATATCTTCCTGAACTGTATAATGAGTGCGCTATTATACAATAGTCGCTTAGACAGAAACTCAAATGCTTAGCTAAAACTATAGCACAGTGATGGCGAACCTATGGCACGGGTGCCACAGGTGGCACGCGGAACCATTTCTTAGGGCACGCGAGGCGTTTCCTTGTCAGCACTAGCGCGCATGTGTGCACTGGCCAGCTAATTTAGGCCTTCTTTTGAGGCCGTTTTTCACCCTCTGAAGGCTTCAGGGAAGCTCCTTAAGCCTCTGGAGGTGGGGAGGGGAAGCTGTTTTCACCCTCCCCAGGCTCCTAGAAAGCCTGTGGAGCCTGAGGACCAAATGTCCTAATTAGGCGTCTCATGTTCCTTGACACACCTAAAATGAAAAAGTCCAGTTCATAATGGGTTTAATGGGTTTGACTGCTAAAATATTTTATATTCTTTATTATATACAGCTGTAGGTGTAGTTTATATGTAGATATAGATGATATAGATATTATACAATATATCTGTGTATTTTTCCGATATTAACATTTTATATTTATGCTGTTTTACAGTACTGGCAATAAAATCTGAAATCATAATATAAAAAGTATAATGTTCAACACTAAATACACAACACAAAGATCAGGATAAACTTGCTGCCAATGATTAGTACTGGTCTGGAATGGTCTACTACTTTGTTAATGTGTACACTGTACATAAACAATTTTACCACAGAATTTCACTACGTCAAGGGAAAAAAAGTAATTTAACTGGTTTGAAAAGAATTTCAAAGGCCATATTTATTCATTCATTCATTCATTCATTCTTTATTTCTTTCTATGGTTCATTTTCCAGTTATGATGTTCACCTTTGCCCATGAAAAATGGAATGACAAGCAGGAAACATTTTATTCTTGTAAGTTGCAAAACCCAGCAGAATAAGAATCCATCTGTTACTATCATGTAAACAGGCCAAAAGTGCTAAGGGAAGGTTGGCACTCTGACTGCCTCAGCTGGACAAGGTCTCTGCCAACCCTTTGCCCCAGAGTTCCTGCTTGCTGTGGAGAACTAACTGCTGGCAGCTCATTTTGTACCCGCTCAAAAAAAGCACACACACACAAATCTGCTGAATTAACAGATGTAGAGAACAAGGGTGGCAAAACAGATTGCACAATGAGTGATAGACTGATATAACTGCCATTAGATCTTTCTTATAAATGGACTGCAAATTAATTGGCAGTCTTACTAATTAAATAATTAATTTGGGTGGCTGGAAAGATCATGCCTTCCCATTTTTATTATGGAAATAAGACTAATGGCTGGATGCTAAAAATGGAAACACAATAAGCGGCAATAACCTACTAAGTCTTTGAGTTTAATTGCCATTCTTCAGGACTTTCAACTCTTACAGAAATAGTTGATAGTGACTTATATCATTTTTTCCTAAGGGGAACTGTGCAGAAATAACAGATTGGATACAAGGAAAAATAAAGGTACATTCAGAATAGAACAAATTTGAAAGCTTGCTGACATTACATGGGGTGAATGCATGCTTGTGTGTGTGATAAGGAATCACTGAAGATGATAATGGTTATTGATATAATTCCACTGATTCTCATCATGTATTTTAGAAAGTCTGGACTATAGCTGGAATTGCACACTAAGGGCAGAATATGGTGAGATGGCAACCAGTAGATCCCTGGCTAAAAAAGACTGGTATTTAAACATGTCTGAGTTATACATGACCATCAGGTGAAATCTAGCCAATAAAACACATCCCTCTAAAGCAGGAGTGTCAAACAGAGGCCCATGAGCCGGATATGTCATATGCTGGCCCTGCCTGGTTTAACAAAGGGGGGGGGGGATCCTGATATTTCAATTTCAATTTCAATTTTATTCGATTTATAAACCACACCAATCTCCGTCGAGACGGACTCTGGGCGGTGCACAGGGAAATTAAAAACAACAATACATAAATAACAACATTACAAAAGTTAAAAAGAAATTAAATTATGTGCCTGTGCTAAAATTCCCAGTTAAAACCTATCAAATCCTTATTCAAATGTAACTGAAGCTCTATCGGGCCAAGACCTGAGTTCTAAGCTAGTCCAGCTTGTTGGAAGAGATGTGTCTTGAGTGAGCGGCGGAAGAGGGGAAGGTCCATGATGGGGCGTAGTTCGGGGGGCAGGTCATTCCAGAGGGCAGGCCCTGCCACAGAGAAGGCTTTACCCCTGGGCATCACCAGCCGGCATTGACCGGCGGTCGGCACCCTGAGGAGGCCCTCCCTGTGGGAGCGAATCGGTCGGTGGGAGGTAACCAATCTCATTGTAATTTTATTACAATCTTATTACAATGACAATAAAAATGATGATGATGATGATGTGGCAGGAGGCGGTCCCGCAAGTAACTAGGCCCCGAGCCATGGAGCAATTTAAAGATGGTAACAAGCACCTTGAAGCGCACCCGGAAGGCTACCGGTAGCCAGTGCAGCTCGCGCAGGAGAGGTGTTACATGGGAACTTCGGGATGTTCCCAGAATCCCCCGCGCGGCCGTGTTCTGGACTAACTGGAGCCTCCGGGTCACCTCAAGGGGAGCCCCATGTAGAGAGCATTGCAATAGTCAAGGCAGGATGTCACGAGTGCTTTCGTGACTGTGCGGAGGGTGTCCCAGTCTAGAAAGGGATGCAACTGACGTATCAGGCGAACCTGGTAGAACGCCCCCCTGGTCACGGCCACCACATTGCCATCCAGGGACAGCTGTGAATCCACGAGAACGCCCAAGTTGCGAGCCCTTTCCATGGGGGCCATTGACTCACCCCTGATAACCAGCGATGGAACTAGCTGGCTATGCCGGGACGCCGGAAACCACAGCCACTTGGTCATGGACAGGTTGAGCCGGTGTTTGTTATTTCCCATCCAGAGCCGCACGGCCTCCACACACCTTGACAGCATCATTGGGGATATGTCGCATGATGATGATGTAATAGCGCAGGTTTGACACCCCTGCCCTAAAGTTTGCAGCCCTGAGCATAAGCCTATAAAAGCCTATTTTCTTACATAATATTTATTATCTTTTGGCAAAAATAGTATCTAATCTTCCTGTTTCATATTTCTTAATTAAAAATCAACTATCGAAAGATGATGATGATGATGACGGTTTGTAGCACAGTGAGTCAGATGTTTAGACTGGATTTGGTATTTTATTCATCTCCTGAGTTCTTCCTAAGGATCTGGGATAGGCAGAAGTTGTCTGATGGTGTTAAACGTATGGCCTCATGATGTAGTCTCTTCCAAATAAAGTTGTCTTTTGAAATTGCCTAATGGATGATGATTTCATCAATGTCAATAGTGTTCAAGTTGTGCTCCAGATGTTTGGGGATTGCACCCAAGGTGTCTGTTACCAATGATACCATATTTGTTTTCTTTTTGCTCTATTTCCTTTTATTATTAATATTATATCTTAGTAAGAGTTCAGACATCTGGAAAAAGTAAGCTTTACTTCCAAGTTCTAATATAAAGTTTTAATAGGTTTTTTTTTAAATTGCCATTGCTGTTACTCTAACATTAACCCCCATTTTGATTTAGAGGAGATTGGATTTTCACATCTGTGCTAATTTTATGGTACACTTGTGAACTAACTTTGAGTATACAATTAAGCACCTGATTGCAAATCTGTTGCCTGTAATAGGGAAAATGTTTAGTGCTGGAATATGTTAATTCAGAATTTAGGATGGAATAGAAAAGCTAATTCATCCCATTGATCAGGGAGCCAATAGCTTTATTTATCAAAGTAGCAAAGACCATGGTAACATAAGTCTAGGTCTGGTTGGATATTGAAAAAAGACCTAGGAATGATGACAGAATATGGATTCAGCCTCCTAAAGGCATGCAATTCTTTCCTTTTCATCTTCCTCCCGTATATGTAGACTTTGGAGGTTGAATCCATGTACCTGGAGATATCAGACATCCTCCACTTACTTCTCACCCCTGATGGTTTCAGATAGTGATTGCTGAAGCATTGCTTTTAATAAAAAGAACCTGATGGGTGGTGAACTTGTATGGGCCACGACCCGTGGAGGTGAACTGCAGAATTAACCTGCAGCACTACATTCTAATCACTGTGCCACCACGGCTCTGTCATCATCCAACTTAGAAAAAGTCTCAAATATGGAAATATGGAAACAAACTAACCATATACTTACTTGAAATGGTTTAGTTATCATATAGTCACAAAATTAAATTCAAATTAATAAATTCAGTTTAATTGAAATTGTACTGGATCTACTAAATCCAAAACCTGACTAAAGTCCCCAACTATAAATATCTGATCAAAAGCTAAAGTAAAGACCAGCACAAAAATCTATGTAGAAGATCTGGAGGCTCAAGTACAACCATAATAATTAATAAATGTATTTTTATTTTAATTATTAATATTGAAAGCAATCCTTTTGACTGATACCACTTTATAATGCCTTGGTAAGACCATACTTGGAATACTGCATCCAGTTTTGGTCACCACGGTGTAGAAAATATGTGGAGACTCTAGAAAGAGTACAGAGAAGAGCAACAAAGATGGTTAGGGGACTGGAGGCTAAAACATATGAAGAACGGTTGCAGGAACTGGGTATGTCTAGTTTAATGAAAAGAATGACTAGGGGAGAAATGATAGTAGTTTTCCAGTATCTCAGGGGTTGTCATAAAGAAGAGGGAGTCAAACTATTCTCCAAGGCACCTGAGGGCAGAACAAGAAGCAATGGGTGGAAACTAATCAAGCAGAGAAGCAATTTAGAAATGAAGAGAAATTGCCTGACAGTTAGAACAATTAATCAGTGAAACCACTTGCCTCCAGAAGTTCTGAGTGCCCCAACACTGGAAGTCGTTAAGAAGATACAGAAGATACAGAAGGATCTAGACAAACTTGAACATTGGGCACTATCTAATAAAATGAAATTCAATTGTGAAAAAAGTAAGGTCCTACATATAGGCAAGAAAAACCAAATGCACAAGTACAGTATAGGTGGTACCTTGCTCAATAATAGCAACTGTGAGAGGGATCTAGGAATCCTAGTGGACAAACATTTAAATATGAGCCAGCAGTGTGCAGCAGCTGCCAAAAAAGCCAACACAGTTCTAGCCTGCATAAACAGAGGGATAGAATCTAGATCACGTGAAGTGTTAATGCCACTGTATAGTGCCTTGGTAAGGCCACACTTGGAATACTGCATACAGTTTTGGTCGCCACAATGTACAAAAGACGTGGAGACTCTGGAAAGAGTGCAGAGAAGAGCAACCAAGATGATTAGGGGACTGGAGACTAAAACATATGAAGAACGGCTGGAGGAGCTGGGTATGTCTAGTTTGATGAAGAGAAGGACCAGGGGAGACATGATAGCAGTGTTCCGATATCTCAGAGGGTGCCACAAAGAAGAGGGAGTCAAACTATTCTCCAACTATGCCCAAGGGGGCAGGACAAGAAGCAATGGGTGGAAACTAATCAAGGAGAGAAGCAACTTAGAACTAAGGAGAAATTTCCTGACAGTTAGAACAATTAACCTCTGGAACAGCTTGCCTCCAGAAGTTGTGAATGCCCCAATCCTGGAAGTCTTTAAAAAGATGTTAGATGTTAGATAGCCATGGTATAAGGTTCCTGCCCACGCAGGGGGTTGGACTAGAAGACCTACAAGGTCCCTTCCAACTCTGCTATTGTATTATTGTAAGATGTTGGATAGCCATTTGTCTTAAATGGTATAGGGATTCCTGCCTAGGAAGGGGGTTGGACTAGAAGACCACCAAGGTCCCTTCCAACTCTATTGTATTGACTCATTTGTTTGTTTTACCATGAATATAGAACTCAAATTAATCAGGGTTCAAATTTGCCAATCAATTTTGCAGATAAAGCATTCTTCTGCAATGGAAGAATATACATTTCTTTTTTTAAAAAAAGATTATTTCAGGCTCTAATTTGCCTAATTTATTGAAAACCTATCTCCTTTAGGGAATCTCACCTGAGGACATTAATATTTCAAGAAACTGCTAGAGATGAAATAATCATTAAAAGGTATAAACAAATGAACAGCCAAACATAAAAAGAGTTATTATACTAACATTTGTAAGAGAAAATAATAAATAATTAAAACTTCCCCTTCCTTTGTAGCAGGAAGCTACAAAGATATACATAATGATGTCCAGCCCTTACATATTTGCATCCTAATGTTTGTTAAAATTAAATAATACAATACAATACAATACAATAGCAGAGTTGGAAGGGACCTTGTAGGTCTTCTAGTCCAACCCCCTGCGTGGGCAGGAACCTTATACCATTTCAGACAAATGGCTATCTAACATCTTCTTAAAGACTTCCAGGGTTGGGGCATTCACAACTTCTGGAGGCAAGCTGTTCCAGAGGTTAATTGTTCTAACTGTCAGGAAATTTCTCCTTAGTTCTAAGTTGCTTCTCTCCTTGATTAGTTTCCACCCATTGCTTCTTGTCCTGCCCCCTTGGGCATAGTTGGAGAATAGTTTGACTCCCTCTTCTTTGTGGCATCCTCTGAGATATCGGAACACTGCTATCATGTCTCCCCTGGTCCTTCTCTTCATCAAACTAGACATACCCAGCTCCTGAAACCGTTCTTCATATGTTTTAGTCTCCAGTCCCCTAATCATCTTGGTTGCTCTTCTCTGCACTCTTTCCAGAGTCTCCACGTCTTTTGTACATCGTGGCGACCAAAACTGTATGCAGTATTCCAAGTGTGGCCTTACCAAGGCACTATACAGTGGCATTAACACTTCACGTGATCTAGATTCTATCCCTCTGTTTATGCAACCTAGAACTGTGTTGGCTTTTTTGGCAGCTGCTGCACACTGCTGGCTCATATTTAAATGGTTGTCCACTAGGATTCCAAGATCCCTCTCACAGTTGCTACTATTGAGCAAGGTACCACCTATACTGTACCTGTGCATTTTGTTTTTCTTGCCTAAATGTAGAACCTTACTCTTTTCACCATTGAATTTCATTTTATTTGATAGTGCTCAATGTTCAAGTTTGTCAATATTCTTCTGTATCTTAAGCCTATCTTCTGGAGTGTTGGCTATTCCTGCCAGCTTGGTGTTGTCTGCAAATTTGATGAGTTTCCCATTTATCCCCTCATCCAAATCATTGATGAAGATGTTGAAGAGTACTGGGCCTAAAACAGAGCCTTGGGGTACTCCACTGCATGTAGATGCAGTTCCATTGATGACTACACGTTGAGTGCAGTTGGTCAGCCAGTTGTGAATCCATTTGGTGATGATGCTGTCTAACCCACATTTTTCTACTTTATCTAATAGTAGGTTATGGTCTACTTTATCAAATGCCTTACTGAAGTCCAAGTAAATTATATCGACAGCATTCCTCTGGTCCACTAATTTTGTCACTTTGTCAAAGAATACAATTAGATTAGCCTTGCATGATCTGTTTTTGACAAATCCATGTTGGCTTTTGACTATTACTTTGTTTGCTTCTAGGTGTTCACTTATTTGTTGCTTAATTAACTTTTTCAGAATCTTTCCTGGTATTGAGGCCAGGCTGATGGGTCTATAGTTTCCTGGATCTATTTTTTTTCCTTTTTTGAAGATGGGAACCACATCAGCTCTTTTCCAGTCTTCTGGCAGTTCCCCGATGCTCCAGGATCTCTGAAAGATATAGTTCAGATAGATAAATAAATCAAAATAGATTGATTTATTTCCTTTATTTAAAAAGAAATGGAGAAAAGGAAGAAAAATAAGTAATTTTAGAAATAAGGAAAGTACAGAAGAAGAAAAAAATCAAAAGGACTTCCAATACTGTCTTTTTATAGTCAACAAATGTAAAGCACAGCATAGGATAGACTGTATAAAAATAAAAACACTTCTGACCCTCCAAAGAGATGATAGAAGTTGAAGTCATCTGGAATCTTTTACATGGAGACTGGAAAACTGCCCATACCTCTCTGCTCTGAAAACTGAAAGAAAAATAGACTGGATGGCCCATTCTATTCATCATCATCATCATCACCACTATCATCATCATCATCATCATCATCATCATCATCATCATCATCATCATACTTTATTCATTAAACATGAAACTCAGTCAACTGAACATTCAAAAATGCATCACAAATACCATTGACTGGTGCGAATGGTTGATATGGGTTGCTGGTGTTCTAGGTATCAACCAAGTACCTTCTTAAAATATACAATCTTCTGAGTAGCTCGGTTTTTTGCAGTTTCACTGGTGTTATTGCAGAAAGCTGCAATTTGTTGATGTAGCTTATAAAATTCTTGGACATGGTACCAAGTGCCACAATGACAATGGGTATCACTGTTACATGCTTCATCCATGATCGGGTAGTTTCGATGGCCAGGTCGCAGTATTTTGTGATTTCCCCCCCAGTTTTTCTTCTTCAACATTGGCATCTCCCCACGCCACAATGTCACTACATTTTACATTTTGGCGCTCTGCAACCATGATATCTGGCATTTGTGTTCCAAATGACGATCCGTCTGCATTCGAAAGTCCCACAAGATCTCTACCTTCTCATTTTTTGTAACTTTTTCAACTTTGTACTCCCATGACGTTTTGGATACAGATAAGTCATATTTTTAACATAATGACCAGTGGATTAATTTAGCAACTCGGTAGTGTCTAGGTTTGTAATCAGTTTGCGCAACTTTGTTGCATTCACATATTAAATGTGAAACAGTTTCAACTTTGTTGTTGCAAAGTCAGCAGTTTGGATTGTCAGTGGATGTTTATATCTTCGCTTTCATGGCATTAGTTTGTAGTGCATGTTCGTGAGCAGCAAGCATTAAACCTTCCATTCCTTCACCTTCTCCTTCTCCTTCTTCTTCTCCTCCCTCTCCTTCTCCTTCTTCGTATTATTGTTGTTGTTGTTGTTTTGCTCCTTGACTTCCATTCTTAGAATTTGCAGAATATTTGCTTATTTAATTGTGAGTGTTGGGTAGCATAGAGTAGCCTCTTCCAATTCTGCTTCTCTCAATATGTATCTGGCACATATTAGGAATATTAACTGAGTTCTAAAAGAATCAGCACATCAAATTAATTGATTCCTGACAATCCTCCAAATAGTGTGGCAGTACAGTTTCACTTGACAATAAATGAGTTTTCACTGCTTCCAGATTTCTTTTGTTAGAGCAAGAATACCTTTTCAATCTTTGGATTGAACGATTGCAACTTTGGTGTGTGTGTGTGGGGGGGGAGAGAGAGAGAGAAAGACAGAAAGAGAGAAAGAAAATAAAAATGCTTTCAAATTCATTGTGCTTTTGTTGTATGCCTTTGAAAACTCCAATATATATTTAGAAGGTGAATTGTTTATAGTTTGTTTTGACCAGACTATTTTGTTTTGATTTCTATTGTTAACTTAGGAAACGAGGAAAAATATCTAATTGGGTAGGTTTCAGTGTAAGCTCTGGTAGACTAGGATGTTAGGTTAATTGGATATTGAAATTAACTGTCAATATGTTGAATTGTGTATATTTTGGAAATACATGATAGGTTTGACAGTGGAAATTAAAAAAAAACAGTGCTGAGAGACATAGAGGGAATTTATGAGAGGTAAAATATAAACAAATGTAAACTCATGTGAGAAGATTAAAATGAAAGGGAAAAATACCTTTTTATCAGAATAATATAATCCTTTTTTTGCTTTACCCTCCCCTTCTCTCTCTTTCTCTTTCTCTCTCTCTCTCTCTCTCTCTCTCTTTCTCTCTGTCTCTGTCTCACGCACACACACACAGAAAGAGAGGGAGAGGAAAGGGAGAAGAGAGAGAGAAAGACAGTCAGACAAGAAGATTGAAAGAAAATAAGTAAACTATTTCGTTATTCAGAGAGGTGCTAAACCCATCTACTAATATCAGTTTCTGAACTGTATACATCCAACAGGTCACTTGTCACCACAACTGCAAATCAAAAACTGGAAAATGTTGGCTTTACAATATTGTCTCCCAGATTTGATGGTGATTGAAATGCAAATGGGAACTCTCTCTAAATGCTGCCAGTGTTGTTTCTATAACTTATATTTTCTTGCTGACCTAAAGCTTTTACTGCAATCATTTACTGTAAGGTGATAGCAGGGACATAGCTGAGTTTCTGAAGCTGTTAAATAAGTGCAAATATTTATTGTACTCTAATGTTTCGGAATAAAATTGTTCAGATCTGCTACTTATTCATACAATCTAAATGTCCCTGACTTCTTGGCATTAAGGCCTCTAAAAATACTTATTATGTTCAAGCGTTTTGCAACCTTATCCCTTTTCTGATTCTGTGAAAGTGTGTTTGTGTGTTTAATGATTTATTTCCAATTGACTGGCTCACCCTACAATACTGAGCAAGGATTTCAATGTTCCTTTAAGTCCACTGGAGGGATGGATCCTAGAGAAAAATGTTGCTGAATGACGACTCTCAATAATCTTAATCGATATGGATGGAGATGAGCAATGGTAGGAGTTCAAAAACCAATAATATTCAGACTGCTTATCTTCGTATTTTTAGAAGTATTTACATAAAGCGCCTCTAGAAGAAGTGACATATTTAATGGATAAAGATCATTTTTCTGTGCTGACTGGCCCTTTGCCAAGATAGGTATATGTGCAAAAGTATATTCCATTTGACCTCTGAACAATGCAATTGGTAGATAGTGTGGCTACTGTAGCAGCTGTCTGTAGCATCTTGAATTTCTCATGTGTATGTGAACTTCGTATGTATGTGATAAAATTATATTCTCAACCTACCTTTAAAATATATATATATATATATATATATATATATATATATATATATATATATATATATATATATATATATATATATATATATATATGGAAAAGATGTCTTATAAATAAGTAGTAGGGAAAACCTAACCTGTAGATGTCAGAGGAGCAGAAAACCATAATTCTTGAATGTATCCTGAACGGGGGAGAGGGGGGGCAGGTTCTGACCAGTTCTGAAAAACAGTAGCAGAAATTTTGAGTAGTTTGGAAAACCGGTAAATACCACCTCTGACTGGCCCTGCTCCCATCTATTATCTGCCTCCAAAATCCCCGCTGATTGGGAAGGAATGGGGAATTTGCAGTAACCTGCCCCTGGAGTGGAGAGGGAAAGGGAATTTTACAGTATCCTTCCCCTGCCATGTCCACCAAGCCATGTCCACCAAGCCACATCCACCAAGCCATGGCATGCCCACCAAGCCATGCCCACAAAACTGGTAGTACAAAATAAATAAATCCCATGACTGAACTGAACTGAATCAGCGTAGCTTGTTTTGATGCAAAGAGGCAAAAGTTATCATAGAAAAATAGGCTGGGTACAAACAGCATCAATAATATATACCTAAAATCATTGACTGTTCTTACTGACTGTTCTATAAGCAAGTTAGTGGGCCTTTATGGAGGAAGGTAGGGAAAAAATCAATTTGCAACATCCAGTCAGCCTAGGCCATGATGCCTTTTCTTCCTCAACTTAAACATGTGGATCTGGATGGGAAGTAACGGACTCAGACTCAACCCGACCAAGACCGAGTGGCTGTGGTTTCCGGCTGCCCGATTCAACCAGCTAACTCCATCGCTGGCCATAGGGGGCGAACATCTTGCCCCTGTGGATGGGGTGCACAATTTGGGTGTCCTCCTGGATGCCTGGCTGTCCATGGAAGATCAAGTGACAGCCGTGGCCAGGAGGGCGTTTTACCAGGTTCGCCTGGTTCGCCAATTGCGCCCCCTATTGGATCGGGACGCCCTTCGCACAGTCACTCATGCTCTCGTGACATCCCGACTGGACTATTGTAACTCTCTCTACATGGGGCTCCCCTTGAGGTGCACTCGGAGACTTCAGTTAGTCCAGAATGCAGCCGCGCGGGCAATTATGGGTGCTTCTAGATCCACCCACGTAACACCGCTCTTGCGCGAGCTGCACTGGCTGCCTGTCGTCTTCCGGGTGCGCTTCAAGGTGTTAGTTGTCATCTTCAAAGCGCTCCATGGCTCGGGACCTAGCTACCTGTGGGATCGGATCCTGCCCCATACATCCTCACGGCCGATTCGCTCCCACAGAGAGGGACTTCTCCGGGTGCCGTCCACTAGACTTTGTCAGCGGGCGACGCCCAGGGGAAGGGCCTTCTCTGTGGCGGGCCCAGCCCTCTGGAACGACCTTCCCCCCAATATTAGAACTACCATGGACCTCCGCTCCTTCCGTCTGAAATTAAAAACACATCTTTTTCGCTTGGCCGGCCTAGGATAGTCTCTTCTGATTGTTTAGGGATTTTTAGTAAATATTTGGGAATTTTAGCGCAGGGTTTTCTGTTTAATATGCCTTTTAGTTAGTATTTATGTACGTTTATCGTTTTAAATTTCGTATTCCTTTTTTAAAGTTTTTAATTCCCTGTGCCCCGCCTCGAGTCCCTTCGGGGAGAGAGAGCGGGTTATAAATAAAATTCGATTCGATTTGATTCGATGTGCATAGTTCCAAACACAGCTAGATGGTAAGAAAAGGGAAAAGATTGATAATGTAATACCTGAATTTTCGTTGTTGATTCTATTACTGAACGCCAATTAATCGAAGTTTAAATTTAAAATGTATGTTGAAGTTCAAGCTGGTGTAGGATATGAGCAGGTTCAAGATGGGGTGAAATGCATCATAAGTTTGGAGTAATTGCACTCCAACTAGAAACCCATGTCCAGCCCTCCTGTGAATCTCATTGACCCTTATCTAGCACCAATTTGGCTTGACTATTAGTAGATCAGATTCTTGTGTATAGATAGCATGTGATAAAATGTTAGTGCTTTGAACTGAACTCCTTTCCCAGGTTTCAACCAATTTCATTGTAATTTTAGTACAATGACAATAAAGATAATTATTATTTGCACCTGACACCTGGTGCCCAAGAATCTCCTTCTGAATAGAATTCTGCTAATTGTTTTTTTGCCTAGCTAGATACATTAAGACAGAATCAACTTGCAGAACAATATATAGCTTAAGTTCTACTACTAAAAGACAGCACTTGGACAATTCTTCAAAGGTCAGCATGAATAGCCTCTTGGCGTATAATAGCTGAAGGCACATTCACCAAGTGTGAGTCTCATTGAAAATAAGATTTCAGCAACTCTTGAAAGAAGGTCTCAGTGGCTCTAACCAAGTAGATAGGTCAAATGTTCCATCAACACTCCTAATTTTGTGTTCTTAGAAATTTTTTTTGGTTCAATTTCCTTGAGTATAAAGTATAATTCACCCTTTCTCGCAGTGACCTTGAAACCACAGGGCCTCACTGCTCACAAGATTTTTCATTACATTACAAAAAGATTACTGCTTACTAAACTCAGTAATGATGAAATAAAACACCTTTTTGTTTTCACTATTGGATTATCCCTGTTTGGTGTATTACTGTCTTGCTAAAAGTATTTTTTTCCCCTTTTGTATCCCATTACATTCCTCTTCTATATTTAGGGTAAGCAGAATGTTTCTTATTATGTTTTCTTTCTTATTATACTTGTATGGGGTGTTGGCAATAACCAATTTGTCCCCATTTTGAAAATGAATGGATTATTCTTATTTTATCTTTGCAACTTTTAAAGTGAATTTTATGCATACTTTACAGACATGAGAAGAAGGGGTATGTTATAAATAAATACATTGATATTTTTTTTTGATGTGTCTGTGTGTAATAATTAAGTTCTGCTGCTATCAGAAAAGGATTTTTTCTTTCAATGTTAAGATGCATATCTTGTACACATACAATAAACATATTGATTTTCTATTGCTAAAGTTAAGCATAAATATACATTAAGCATCTATGGTGAAAAACAATGGGAGCATAGCCATAGGCAGTATTTGCACCTTCCAGCCTTACTTCAATGACTTCATCCCTCAGGCCTCTTTGAACTTTGAGCTGACGAAGATTATAAAACAGTAAGGTTGAAAGAGAGGCAAAGGAATCCAACAGACAAAGACATCTCCCACTCACAAAATTGTCAAAGACAAAAAAGCCGATAGGCATAGAGACATGTTTGATTCCTTGACCCAGCCTGTATTTGGGTGATAGAAGTTAATAGATTCAAATACTTCTGGGACAATAAATACATAAGCAAATAGATATGATGCAAGATAAGTCTAGAATTGTGTCAAAATATTAATATGAGTTTGAAACCACCCATCTGAAAATAATCCTTTCCCTTGGCACATTTTCAGTGCAATAGAAGAAATAGGTAATCTTAAGAGCATGGCCAATATAGTATGTTCAAACTCTACAAAAACCTAGAATATATAAAAATCTAGACTTCGGGGGAAAATATCATAGCTTTACCTTTTATAATTAATATGTGCACCTAGAGGGTTTGTTTTGTTCAGTGGTTAAGGCAGTGGTGGGCAAACTCATTAGTCAACAGAGCCAAATATCAACAATACCACAATTGAAATTTCTTTTGAGAGCCGGAAGGTGTGGCCTGTTTTGTGGGAGTGGCTCAGCGGTCATGTGACTGGGTGGGCATGGTCAACTTGGAAAATGTGGTGAAACTCACTTAACGATGGCCTTGGTTAGCAACCAAACTTTTAGGCTCAATTGTGGTCATAAGTTCTTTCTTTCTTTCTTTCTTTCTTTCTTTCTTTCTTTCTTTCTTTCTTTCTTTCTTTCTTTCTTTCTTTCTTCCTCTCTCTCTCTCCATTTCTCTCTATCTTTCTCTCTTTCTTTCTCTCCTTTTCTCTTTCTCTCTCTCTCTCTCTCTCTTTCTCTCTCTCTCTTTCTCTTTCTTTCTCTCTTTCTTTCTTTCCCTCTTTCTCTCTCTTTCTTTCTTTCTCTCATTCTTTCTTTCTCTCTCTTTCTCTTCCTTTCTCTCTTTCTCTTTTTCTCTTTCTTTCTGTCTCTCTTTCTCTCTCTCTTTCTTTCTCTTTCTTTCTCTTTCTCTCTCTCTTTCTTTCTCTCTCTCGTTCTCTCTTTCTTTCTCTTTCTTTCCCTCTTTCTCTCTCTTTCTCTCTTTCTTTCTTTCTCTCTCTCTTTCTCTTCCGTTCTCTCTCTTTCTGTCTCTCTTTCTGTCTCTTTCTTTCTCTTTCTCTCTCTCTCTCTTTCTTTCTCTCTCTCTCTTTCTCTCTTTCTTTCTCTTTCTTTCTTTCCCTCTTTCTCTCTCTTTCTCTTTCTTTCTCTCATTCTTTCTTTCTCTTCCTTTCTCTCTCTCTTTTTCTCTTTCTGTCTCTCTTTCTTTCTGTCTCTCTTTCTTCCTTTCTCTTTCTTTCTTTCTTTCTTTCTCTATCTGTCTCTCTCTCCTTCGTCCGCCCATCTCTGTCACTCTGTGTGTGTGTGTGTGTGTCTGTCTGTCTCTCACTCACTTAATCAGTCTCTATCTGTCTCTCCCTCCCTCTCTCTGTCTCTCCCTGTCTCTGTGTGTGTCACTCTCTCTGATTCTCTCCCTCCCTCCCTCTCTCTGTATGTCTGTCTCTCCCTCTTTCCCCCTGTCTGTCTCCGATTCAATCCCTCCCTGTGTCATTCTCTATCTGTGTCTCTCTCCGTCTCTCTCCCTCCCTCTCTTTCTCTCTGTCTCTGTCTGTCCCTCTGTCTTTCCCTCCCTCCCCCTCTGTCTCTCTCTGTGTCTGTCAGTCACTCCCTCTCTCCCCTCTCCTCCCCCCCACCCCGGGAAGCAGCAGAAGGGCCGGCATGCCGGAGGTTACGGACGCCTCCTCCCGCAGCGGGCGAGGTCGCCTGGCAGGAGCGTCAGGCAGAGAAGCCGCTCGCGGCTCCATCGCGGCTCCCTCCGGCAGGCACTACGGCGCACGTTCTGGGGCCGCGCGTCCATCTCCCTCCCAGCCACGCAGCCCCAGAACGTGCAGCTCCCATCGCCCGGCAGGTTGCCCGGCAGGGGCATCATGCAGGGAAGCCAGTCGCGGCTCCATTGCGGCTCCCTCCGGCAGGCACGACGGCGCACGTTCTGGGGCCGCGCGTCCATCTCCCTCCCAGCCACGCAGCCCCAGAACGTGCAGCTCCCGTCGCCCGGCAGGTCGCCAGGCAGGGGCGTCAGGCAGGGAAGCCGGTCGCATCTCCATCGTGGCTCCCTCCTGCGGGCACCACGGCGCACGTTCTGGGGCCGCGCATCCATCTCCCTCCCAGCCACACAGCCCCAGAGACAGAGGGAGGAAGGGAGGGAATCAGAGAGGGACTGAAGAGCCACATGCAAGGGGCCAAAGAGCCGCATGCGGCTCGCAAGCCGCGGTTTGCCGGCCACTGGGTTAAGGCATCAGGCTAGAAATTGGTGTGATGGGGAGTTCTGATCCTGCCTTAGGTACAAAGCTAGCTGGTTGAACTTGGATCAATTCCTTTCTCTTAGCCTTAAAAACCACTTCTGAAAACCTTGCCATGAAAACTGCATGAACTTGTTCAGGTAGAATCAGATACATTTGAGTAGAATAAAAAATGTGTTTCCTCGGGCTCCAATAAAATTCTCCATTTTGAAACCCAGAATTTTATTTTATTATTTTATTTTATTTTATTTTATTATTATTTTATTTTATTTTATTTTATTTTATTTTATTTTATTTTATTTTATTTTATTTTATTATTTTATTTATTTTATTTATTTTATTTTATTTTATTTTATTTTATTTTATTTTATTTTATTTTATTTTATTTTATTTTATTTTATTTTATTTTATTTTATTTTATTTTATTTTATTTTATTTTATTTTATTTTATTATTTTATTATTTTATTTTATTTTATTTTATTTTATTTTATTTTATTTTATTTTATTTTATTTATTTATTTATTTTATTTTATTTTATTTTATTTTATTTTATTTTATTTTATTTTATTTTATTTTATTTTATTTTATTTTATTTTATTATTTCATTTTATCTCTAGTCTGCCCAAATCCGTTACTCTGGGTCAGGGCTGTCAAATTCACGGCCCATGGGCTAGATGTGTCATGCGCTAGCCATGCGCACATCTGGTTTAGTGAAGGGGGAAAAAGTCATGATACAACACGTGATGATGCTGTCACGATGCAAGTTTGACACCCCTGCTCTAGGTAGTTTCATACATTAAAGGAAACAAACTGAGGAACAGCATAACTGCCAGCTACATCCTCTCCAACTCACAGGCTGTCTGTTATGCATTGTAATTCAAGGCTTTTGGAATATTTTTAAAGATCTGGCAGGCAAGGTAGGGGTGCACTTACTGTGTATTTGAATGTGACAAGGAAAAAAACAACAACAGAAAGGGACCTGTAAGTCTCACCAAGCAAACAGAAGTATCTTCTTCCCATATCTGGGAATTGTAATGCTCAGGCATAAGAAAAACTGTTTATCTACACTGCAAGTGTGATGCCAACAGAAGTTTATCCTGCTTTTTTTTAAGTACTCTTTTTTTTAAAAAAATCTTTCTTTTTGGAAAATACTTTAAGAAACTGCAATTTCTTAAATTGTCTTTGTACGTATATACACAGTTTACACATACAATGAAATTCACATAACACCCAGAGACCAGGCCCAACACCCATAACAATCACCAAAACATATCCCACCCACCAAAAAATCCCCACCCTTAAACCACCCAAACATCCACACAACAGACCAAGTAGTGCTGTCCAATAGCTCACTGATGGTGGCCCTTTAGTTCATTGTTGAGTGCAATTATAGCTCTGGGATAAAAGCTATTCAGAAGACGTGTGGTCCTAGTTTTAATTGTTCTGTATCTTCTGCCAGAAGGCAACAGTCTAAAAAGATTGTAAGCAGGATGGGAAGAGTCTCTGAGAATGTTATGCAACTTCCTCAAACAGCGAGATGTGAAGATGTCATCCAGGACTGGTAGCTGGAGTCCAGTGATATTCTGGGCAGTTTTAATGATTCTCTGTAGAGCTTTTTTGTCTGCTGCAGAGCTACTCCCATACGATGTAAGAATGCCATATGTCAGGACACTCTCAATTGTGCTGCAATAGTAGGACAGAAGTAGATGCTGGGATAGATTTATCTTCCTTAGCATTCTCAGGAAGTACAGCCTCTTCTGTGCCTTCTTCACAAGCATGTTAGCATTCATAGTCCATGAGAGATCCTCTGAGATATAAATGCCCAGAAATTTAAAACTACCAACCCTCTCCACCTCCTCGCCATTTATGTTCAATGGTAAATGTACATCTCTCTTCTTCCTGAAGTCAATTATAAGTTATTTAGTTTTTTTGGTGTTAAGTGTAAGATTATTTTCTTTACACCACAGTGTCAGCCCTTATACTTCCTTCCTATAAGCAGACTCGTTGTTCTTATTAATGAGCCCCACCACTGTCGTGTCATCCGCAAATTTAATAATTGCATTGGTGTTATACAATGGGGTACAGTCATTCCTTTCTGGGAATATCTCTGTGAAAGATAGTTAAGGCATGAGTTTTCTTTATCCATATCAAGCTGTATCTCCCTAAGAATTTTAAGTAACATTTTTTGTTATGCTTAGTGTTTGTAAAATATCCTACTGAGCTAGTCAGCTTTAGCTGTTGTATTCCATCAAAGGAGGTAATTGAACTAGGCAAGCTTTCCAGCAATCTTGGAAATGTTTTATCTATATCCTTTTGAACATCTTTGTCCTTCAATTTAACTTTAAATATCAAATATAGTCAAACTCTGTTTTTAAAACTGGATCTTGATTCCTAAGTAATCAGACATTGTCTAAGCAGACAATGTCCAAAAGCAGATAAGGAACAAATATTTCACTGATTTCTCCTGTAGCCTGTAACATTTTGGATAAATGTGTTTGAAAGGAGTAGGGCAAATGAATCTTTGGTAAGTGTAATTGGACTTACTTTGAGGTGCTTATTCTGGCCACAAGAAAATGAAACTACACTTCTTCCAATAAGAAGGCAGGACTAAAGCATCATCCAGTGGAGAAAACTCTTCATGACTCAATTGTCTCTCGGTTTCCACTATAGGAAAAAAATGTAAAAGACTTTAATATAATTGCTTCTCGGAAAGAATTTTTATGGAATGTAATGTTATAATATTGAGCCCACACATCCATTACTCTGAAAGTAAAATTAAAAGAGTGTTTAACTATGCTATTTTTTTAAATTCAATACCTTATATGATTATATTTTTAGCTCTTGTCATTTTCCTAATGTTGGACTGAATATTCTTAGAATGAAAGGGCGTTTAGGAAAGTGTAATTATAAATGTGTAAGTTAGTATTAAATATCTTTTTTGCAAGATATGCATATTTAGTTTTGAAAAGCTATTGTGAATCTTTCCCCCTTTCCTTTCTCCCTCCCTCCCTCCCTCCCTCCCTCCCTCCCTCCCCCTATGTAGTTATTCTGGAGAATACTCTAGAACAGGGCTGTCAAGCTCCCATCACACGTACATCCAGTTTAATGAAGGGTGAAAAATTCCCAATATGTCATGTGATGCCGCTGTGACGTGAGTTTGACACCCTGCTCTAGAAGACAACCATTCAGCTGTTTATGAAATCACAGTGTCTACTTGGAAATGAAGTCTTTATCTGACAAGGTTCCCCAGCCATATAAATGGCTGAATTCCTTTAATTTCCTGTCACGCAATGGCAGAAGAAAGTCTTATTAGCAAACAGCAATTTTGGCTTTCCCCCCCCTGTTTTTCTTTAAAAAAAACAAAAACTCAGCATCTGTCAATAATGTTATCTCCACAAATTACAGATCAGGAGATAGAGCAAATTAAATCTCATACAAGTTTTATTTTGAGAAAATAAAAAGTTTTGGATTCTTTTACAGGCAGTGTTGCATCTTAGGAGCAAGTCCAATTCATATAAGGAACCTCTTTTGAAATTCAGAGACTATCTTCATTTCATAAAATAGTTAAACTCAGAGGCCAAGGCGAATGCAATATAAGCTGATTTGCTTATTCTGGTGTTGGCTCCCAACATCTGGAGTAGTATTCTTCAGCAATAGGGTAAGCTCATTTGAGGTATTGTGAGATATTCTATATCTCCAAATTTTCTTAGACATGTTCTTGGTTTTTTATTTTTCTCTTTATATTCCTTGCATTAGTTTGGCTGTCCTTTGCAATGGCAAGTGGATAGTTAAAACAGAAACTGAAGCCACTTGCAATGGTTAAAAATGTTCACTATTAAAAATGGATCTATACAGTCTATCCATGTCCGATGGAATTAGAAAATGAACTAAGAGGAACAATAGCAACATAAAAACAGGATGAAATGAAAAGTCTAGGAGCATTTAAGAACATCTATGCACAGCTTGCCATTTGATCATAATCAACTCAAAACACCACTAAAAATATTCACAAACATCCTGACAATAAGGTAAAAAAAATGAAGATTCTTTGTCAGAGGGAAATAATGTATCTAAAAGCCCATTTTCCATAGCTGGACAGAATAAAGTCATTTGAAGACCTCAGTCTCTCTTTACCGCTTTAAGTATTCTTCAGGGAACAATTTCTGTTTCAACTGGTGAACCAAATAACACATACACGTTGCAGTGAATTTTGGGAAGTGTTCAAGAATAACTATAATTTTCTATAGGAAACTGACCATTTCAAAATGATGTCCCATATTACTACAGTTATACTCGGGCAAACATCAAATATCACTTTATAGAGGCATATTATAGGGGATGGGTGATCGGAATAGATTTTCTTCCTGAAATGCTTATAATCTACTCACTTATTAAATGTATCTTACCTTATTTTTCCTCTGACTTTCTTTATGCCCCCATCATGGGATTGCCAAGGAAGCTAACAAGGTTTTGAAAAGAAATCTAGGATTAATTTATTTTTATTAATTTAATTTTGAAACCTTGGCATAACATTTAGACAGACAGCTGGTTCAATTCTTGGTACTAAAATCTTGCCTAAATGTCAACACCTAAATGTCAACAAAAAGGGGGTTCCAATGGAGTTCTTAAAAACTCTGGCCTTTGATGTGTCTGCTTTCAGAATTAGAGCCATACATATGGACACAAAGAGAACTGAAAACATTGAAATAATTTCTGGTAGGGCTCTTCTGCATACTTCCAAAAAAGATCAGTGAATAGAGTTAGAGAATTGGAGTCATTCCCTGACTATGACATAATTACATCCTTTCTCTTCCTTCTTCCTGACATTTCTCTTGTTAAAGACAGATTATATGCAAGGGGATTAAATATTAATCCAGTTTTGTTTAAACTACTGTTGAAAATATAATAGCATTCAAATCAGGCTTACTGTGCTTTGAAGACTTTCAATGTGGACCTGCTTTCAGTTCAGGTATTCAGACTTTGTCCAAACCCAGGGCCTATCTCCATTTAATAACCACCCTGAGAAAAATCCTAATATATAGTTTTAAAAGTCTGTTTTATGCCCTCTCCGAATGTTCTTTTCCAGTAGATATCTTAATTGATTAATTTACTTCATAGAGATCAGACTGCACCTCGAGTAGACAACAAAAGGGTAAAACATTGTTTTAAACACCTGGCAGGGGGGAACAAAATTAATTTGCAATTGGTTGGGATAAACAGTAAAGAAAGGCATCATCTTGTATGGATGACATTGATTAAGAAGGAGTGTGATGTTCTGTAACCATCAGCCCATGCCTGAGCACGTTTCCTGTAAGATTAATTTTATAGAGCTTTCAGAATGAAGTTGTCCTAGAATAATCAGGAATAGCATGATAATAGCACAGAGAACAACTTTTATTTTGTTTTTAATACTTTTTATTGTGACATAATAATGGGAAAAGTTTAATGATGGAAACACAACTGACCTAATTATGGTGTATAAATGCTACAGTATGTAGTGAAATCATTAAGAATAGTAATAAAAGTGATTTTCAGAGTGTTGATGAATCCTTATCTACTTTAGCAACTATTTTCGTAGCTCTATCTACAATTTTGTTGCATTTAATGGTGGAAATCCATGAAGATGGATATATACTTAATCTGTGCAGAATCGTGGAACTTTTTTCCCCAATCATATTTATTTTACAAGGAAATAAAAAATAGTGTATATTTATGATTTTGTATGACATTTCCCACTAATTTATTCTGTTTAGGAATGCATTTTCTGTCCGATAGCTTATAATCGTGATTGTGATCCCAGCTTCCTAGTATTTCCAGGATACACTGCATTTGAAATTCAGAACATTTAAAGTTAAGCTTATGCTCAGCAGGTATTCTGATCATGTCTGCTTGCTGTTATACTAATCATCCTGAAGCCTGCCAGCATTAGTGCAAAGCAGAATTTGTAAAAAAATATTGAACTGCTAAATTTGTTCTGTAAAGTGATATTTGCTTTTAACAATTAGATGATGATGCAAATGCAGGAAAGAGTATAAATACAGAAGATGTTTTCTTGAAACAGATATTGGAAGGTGGCTCTACAATCATAATACTGTATTTGCTCCATAACTGTTAGCATTTTTAGTGATTTGGATCAATAATAAACAATCCTGAGAACATTTCATTTTGCCATTCAGAGGAAAGAGCCACAGATTTGTCTGGCTGAGTGAAATTTGGGTTTGGATATCTACAGCTTCTGAAGTTATTCAGCTCTATTTCTACATATTATCTAAATCAGTTGAAGCACAAGCATTGAACTGTTTTGGTTCTGTAATAAGTAGAATTAGGACCAAAACTGAACCTGAGAAAGTAGAAGTACCATTAGTAGATTTTTCTTAAATCAAAAAAGGCAGGGAAAAATTCAAAAAAGTTTTTAATAAAGTTTTACGAAAAAAGTCTTGATGCCACTGAAAATGTGAAAATAAATAAAATAAATTTCTTTGCACGAGGTAACTTCATTTCTATCTCCTTCTAGATCTACCAACTTCTGCTACCTGAAATTGGCATACTAGAAGCAACCATTCTATTCATATAGATGTTCTAACTCTATATATTTTGTATAGATTGCTGTAAAATCGGATGTCTTTGAGGATGGTTTAAAAACTACAATTAATGAAAAAAACCAATATCTAGCATTTTGATTGGGACAGCTCACTGAAAATTTATCTTGTTAATATTCAAAGGTGCTTTTTCAAAAGGCAACTGGACTTGTTTTTGTCTTGAAAATGTTTGGCTTCTCATCCAAGAAGCTTCTTCAGTTCAAAACTTCTTAAATGCGAAATGAAATGTTTTCAAGAGAAAAAAAAGTGCAATTGTCATTTGAAAAACCACCTTTGGGACAACCATGACCTGGATGTCTGAGAATCTCTATAGATAACTTCTTAAGAATTGTCCACTACTACAATAAATTGCTTTTGATCTTTTAAGCTTATCTTGGCTTGAAATCCAAATATCTTCAGCTTTTCCTATATATAACTTTGTTATATAATAACTTGACCAATCCTCTTTCATAATTATGTTTCTCATAGCATCAGGAATTAAGAAAGTAGATGAGAAGAGGATTTCCTCTTTAATAGCTACTTACTGATGAAAATTCATCCCCAGAAATGAAGGGATATTTTTCAACCATCTGCTTATGATTTATTGATTTTTATTCACATATGCATTTTATATTTCAGAATAATTTCTGATAGGATTTTATCTTTTAAAGTCCTGATATGAATAATTTTTATTTTATTTTACTGTTTTGCATCTGTTCTACAGAGGGACAACTGCCAGAAATTTAGCACAGATTTCAGGATTCCATTTAAAGATAGAATCCAACCTGAATGGCCTTGATCTACCTCACTTAAAATTATGTCACAACTTCAAAAAACTCCTGGACAAAATGGTATTTTGAACATAATTGTAGGGAATCTTTAGGCTCATGCTTGTGGCTGTTATCAATACATCTTAGACAGTTGTAAGCATGCAAATATTTTGAGACTGAATGGATTTTCTTTTAAAATTCCTAGAACCAAATTGAATAGTCAACAGTGATATTGAATTGGTTCTAACTTCAAGTGGATTAATAAAAAGAACCAAGGGAAACCTGATTCTTCCTCCCAATTGCTTGATTGCTTCATTTATTTTTATTTTATAAATGGTCCGTTCTATGCTTTGTCTCATCCTGGTGGCACAACAATAAAATAAGTATAAGGAGTTAAAAACAAATACAATAGAATAAATTCAGTCACCAAAAGTGCAACCCAAGAGGAACATAAAACAGTTGGATTAGTTTAAAAATACATTGCCACAGCAGGAGCTTAAAACAGATTAAAAGCTTGATACAAAACTGTGGTGTAAGTTCACAACAGCAAAATCTTCTCACCTTTATAAATCAGAACACATGAAGATGGCATTGCTAGCTTTTTCCTCTTTAAGAACTGATTGATATTTCACTACCTAAACAAACATCTTTATTAAGGGTAATTAGGACTGGGCTGATTATTCTTACAGAGGCTGATTTAGTAATTCATGTTATTAGTAACTTACTTTTCTGGGAAGATCTCCTGCCACATGGAAACAGCCAGCCCCAGTGATCAAAGCAAGTAAAATAAATAAGTGATTTTATTCATCATATGTTCATCTAACTTTCTTTCTAACTAGTTTAGGGCAAAATATATGTATTTTTTTGGTTTTATCCAAATAGCTGTGAAGTAGATAAAAAAAAGTTATGGAACTTATGGTATTTTAGAGATTAATAAATGTACTAATGTTTTTGCATTCATAGGTCAAACTCTATGGGTCAGGAGGTAACCACAATGTCTCCTTCTCAGTATTTTATGCACAGTTATTGATTCACTCAGTCATAAATTATTTTTGCCTTATTCTACAGCATGAATTCCCTTCTATAGCTGAAACCCTATGCTCATTCCATTACAGCTAATTCAATCATTCATTTGCTTGAAGATCACACAATTTTTCCTGATCTATAAATATGTAAGAAACCTTTCACCAAGCACTCACTTACTATCACTTCCCCCAATAGGCTGTTGTTTTTTTTCAATTTTTATAATCAAAAAGCGCTGAGTTGTTTAAAGATCAAAGATTAAAACTATAAAATAAATAAATGTTATAGTAAATGTCATAATGATACTTAAAATAATTTAAATACAAAAAAAGAAGAAACTCGAACAGTGACATGATCTAATTAGACTGAAAAAGGAGAAAGAGAAAATGATCTTTAGTGAATGTGCCTTGCTCAAAAGGATGTCGAAAATCAGTGTTGAAGCCTCATAGGTGGATGAATGTTAATCACATATCTCCAGTTCAAAATTATATTTCGTTAAGAAATTAATGATATAGTTGTTTAAAGCACAGTGGTAGTCAAATATCATGCAAGTGCTTAAGAGTTCAAATTCTTTCAGACAAGTTTAATACCACTGCTGTGTCACTATTTTTAACAGTGTTATTACTGACAATTTTCAAGCTGTCAGTAAAACACTTGCTAAACTGAAATAATTGTTGTGTGTGATTTTTAATCTTTGAATCAAGTATGTTCTAATTAACAAATGGAAATATGCAGAGTTGACACATGTTAATTATAATTCTGTGCTTACTGTAGATAGTTTAACAGTCATTTACTATTTCAATAACAAGCCTTCATCTCCAGTAAGTCATGTGGGAAGAGGAAGACAAATAGTATAATATAATATAACATGCTAATGAAAATAATGTCAAATTTGTAGCACAAGGCTCCTTACATTGTTTATGGCCAGACAATATAGCCAAACTATTCTTAGCTTGATTGCTGCAGATATCATCTCAGTTTTAACCAGCCATGCGTGCAAAGATATAATGCCATGTCTTTGCTCTTACTCATTAAATTTGAGAGCTGTGTCAAAAAAATTGAAACAGGATCAATCCGCATGTTCCTTTAGAATCTCAATCCATCTCATTCCATCTGGGATGGAATGTAGCCCAGAGTCCCAGGAAGGAGGGAATGCCTTCCAGAGGAGCAAGAGACCATCCAATTCAGATAGTATGTGAGAGGATGAGGGTGAAGATGGCTCCTCGCTAATAATTGCCAGAATATGTGCTTTATAGGGTGTTATACTACTAGTTTGATAGGCGTCTGTATATAGATGGAAAAGAATAAAGAAATCTGCTTGGAAGAAATTTACTTTCTTTCTTAGATTTTGGAGCCTGACCCAATCTAAATTTGTAAAACAGAGGTAGGATGAACCTTTCTTTGGGAAAACATATTGCTGGAAGAGTACCAAACATTAAAGATATCAGAACCAGTTGTAGAAGTTATAAGATCCTAATATTCATTCTTCTTTGTACATCTGTGCTTTCGTCATAGATTCCATTCATTTATTTATCTCGAAAATGTATTTCTTATAAAAGAAGAACTGGGCAATGTGGGTAAGCCTCTTGCCTTATGATGTGGCTCATGATTGTAAATATTAAGTCAGAGATACCATGTCCAGAAATACCACTGAGTGAATTAAATTTAGAAATCATTGCAATACAATATTTATCATGGCTAAACTATCAGTCTATTCCATCCCTAAAGTTAACACAATCCAATGTGAACTGTAGTGGCACCAATTAATGATGTGATCAATCACGAAGATAGTTTGGGTCAACATTTCAGGAGCAGGAATGGTTGGTGATGGCTTGAAGATATTTTAGGTAATAAATTATTTGTGGACAACTGTAAGATCATTCTGGAGAAATAATGCAGTGGTAGCAGCTTGGAAAACATGAAAAAAAATTCCTAATTTCCCCCCGTAAGTGCAGCATCCACTTTTGGGGGAATCGACTGAGTATTGACCCATTGTTTGTGAAAGGAATTGAATGCCCAGTTGGTTGTCCAATCCTGACGTTATGACCTAAAGAACAAAGGTCTTGCCCAAAGTCATCTATCTAGATTTAATGTCTAAGGTAGGATTAGAACTCACAGTCTTCTTGTTTCTACCCTAGTGCTATAACCACTAGGCAAATCTAGTCAGCCCAGGAAAGGAAGTATTACAGAAATGCTTTAAAAAAAATCTGCTTTGATTCTATTTGGCATTCTAAGAGAGAGCAAAGAAAAAAAACCCACCACCTGGTTTTCAAGAGTGTGCTTCTACAGTCTATATAAGTAAGGTAGAGATCAAATATTTTTTGTAGAGTCTGATTTTTGGCCTGGTCTAATTTGAAAAACTGACAGTGGCTTAAAATAGTTGGATCTAAGGGATCCATTTTGCCCTTTGAAATTATAGAGGGGCTTTTAGGGCAGCAAATATAGTTTTGCATTCAGACTTTAGTGCATGAGCTGCTCATATCCGCAGCATCTAAAATAAGGATATCATGAGACTTACTTTTGATGTAATGTTAGGTGAAATCAATGTGTTTTCATTTATGAGGAAGCAATATCACAGGAGGTGAACTACCAGGATTTATTAGAAGCAGCTTGAACTCAGTTTTGGCCAGGAATAAAAAAAAGTTCTGAATGCATTGCAGGGAAGATATCATGACTCCACATGGCTAACTTCAATGGCTGAACAATTATTATGATAAGACCAATCAGTAAATTAAGAATAGAGTGGAAGTGAAGAGGAAAAAAATCCAATTCTCCCATCCAAAGATCTGAAATAAGTGAAAAATCCTTCTCTCATTCAGATAAGTGATGTGGCCTCACCCACCTTATTCTACCCATCTTGACGCTCAGTGCTCAAAATCACATCGCCTATAACTTATGGATTCCAAATAAAATGATGTGACACTAAATTTGAACACATATGGGGACATGTTTGGATTTATGTCTGGTGTCATCAGGCAAGATGAATGTCAAATTTCTCCAGAGAGTAGCCCAAAAGTTTCTCTATTGTTTTTATTACTTTCTTGTATTGGTTCAACTGCATTAGAATTATTTAATTGTTATGCATGGTGCTTGTTATGCATGTGCTTGTCTGTGGAATTTAAAGATTAACAAATTTGATTACAAAGCATATACTTTTATGAAGTGTAAATCATTTCATCAGATGGATGGAATGATTGAACTGATGTAGAGGTAAAGGAAGGATGATGTAAAGGAAAGGAGATAGAAAAGTGGTTAAATGGATGTAGGATGCAAATGAATTCAGAATATCAGAATTGGAAGGGATATTGGAGATCTTCTAGTCCAGTGATGGTTAACCTTTTTAGCACCAAGTGCCGAACCAGAGCGCTGGAACTCAGAAGAGAGCAGCTGGCCAGTGTGCATTTATGCAGCAGCCAGCTGTTCTGGGTTCCATCATGTGCGTGCACACCAGACAGCTGGTCCAGAGTGCATGCACATGACGATACCCAGAAGAGCAACTGGCCGCTGTGGGTGTGCCCACAGAGAGGGCTCTGCATGCCATCTCTGGCCATAGGTTCACCATCACAGTTCTAGTCCAATCGCTTGCTCATGCACGAGGCCGTCCACACAAAAGGCTGTCCAATATCTTCTAAAAAACCCTCTATTATTAGAATACCCAGAACTTTAAAGGCAAGCTGCACAGCTGATTGTTTTCACTGTCTGGAAATCTCTGCTTAGTTCTAGGTAGGATCTCTCTTTGATAAGTTTCCATCAGTTACTTCATGTCTTGCCCTCAGATTCTTTGGAAAGTAGGTTGTCCCTTTCTTTTTTTGTGACAGACTCTAAAAAATTAGGAGACAGATTACAAATCCTCATCTATTAGCAAGTATAAAGTTTTAAAAAAACTTTTTGTATGTGCGTGTCTGTTAAGATCTAAAATAGCCTGAAATATTCTACAGCCAGACTTTATGCAAAACAATTAATGGCAACGGTTGCATCAGAACTCAAAGCAAGACAAAGTAATATGTTAACCTCTCAGAATGTATAATTTACAAAACTGAAGGTTTTTGTTTCAACTACACCAGCATTATAGAACAAGAAGTTGCTGAACTCATATATGTCAAAAGGTTTCGGACTACCTCAGAAGATGTTTTTCAATAACATTGTTTTGTATAGGCAATTATGGTATAGTAATATTATTCTTTTCACTTTGCATTACTAAAAAAGGGAATAGAAAAATAAGTATGGAAATAGGAATGGCAGGGCACATTTTACTAGAATAAATAATTTTTATTTAGTTTCAATGTTCTTACTTCCTCTGATATTCTGGTCTCCTTTAGTTTTGATCTACTTCGAGTTTGATAAAAGTTCCATCATTTTATAATGTTGGTATAACAGGAACATTTTAACTTTTCAAGGAGAAGGATCTCCATATTGCCTTTGAAATGTCACTAACAGCAATATTTTTGAGGACCCTGGATTTCAAAAACAGTTCAGGTTATCTATTACCAATTTGGACTCAACCAGGATATGTTTTTGAAACTTGATTAAAAAATGTAAAACCTTCCTCCTTCTACAGGCTATAATAGAAATTAAGAAGCACTATAACTTCCCTTCTCTAGTCCCTGACAAAAGTCCAGTGTTTGTATGTGCTTTTCATACATGTACTGTACATGTATACATGTCTGTTATGAACTTCCAATGTTTTATTTATTTATATATTATGCATTTGTTTAAGGAAATAGCTAGTAATCTATTGATTGGCAGAACTGGGTAGAATAGACAGGAATACATACCCATTCAAAAGCTTATTATTAGCAATAAAAGGTAACATACAACTAATTTTATTACTCTATATTTCTGTTCATTATTGTTTATCAATAATCCATTATAGCTGTTGGAATATGGAATTTCTCATGCAATGTGCTTGTATGGCGTGTCACAAAAGTTTTGTATATTCATTCAATCAATCAATCAATTAATCTCAGAGCATAGATTTTGATAGTGATGAGAGTTCCAAAAGCACATCTTTTGAGATGTGAATAGATTTTGTGCCAAACCAAAATGAATAAAATTGTACCTATGCATGTGTGCCAAATATTAAACATATTTGATTATATTTTAGGTGGCCATATCTTGGCTCTAGTTAGATATATTTTCAAGTCATTCTGTAAGAGCTTTTTCCAAACTGGAAAATTATATAACATAGAACATATTTCCATATAGTGATATTGCAATGGATTGTGCCACTTCGATAAGAGACGTCCAGCAGCTGCAATACTTAACTTTTATAACTTAAGATAGAATCCATCTCTCACAGATTTTTAAAAATCCAGGTTAATACTTAATTTCTTCACTGAAAAAGCATTAACAGCCATTCCTTTAAAATAAGAAGCATAACTGTATGCATTCATACATCACACACACACACACACACACACACACACACACACCTCCATGAAAATGTTAGTGACCAGAATTTTGGGGTTTCATGTCCAATAAATCAGAAATAATTTCTGGAGGAATGTATTTGTGCATATGCATGATTTTTTTAAGGTGATATTTTAAGGACAAGCATAGCTCAGCAGCTAGCTTACTGCCTATCAGGAGAGTCAGAGAACGAGGTCATGGACCAGAAAGTGACAGACTGAAAGCAAAGAGGGAATGCAGAGTGTGCACTCAATTCTCTGCCTATACTTCATTGTTCTTTTGATCACTGGTTTTTGAACAGATGGAACCAGTGTCACTAAAGTCATTCTAAGCACAGGTAATTGCCATTGTCCTTGAACATGACATGAGGACAGAATAAAGTGGTAAAGAGAATGTTCTGTAGGCAGAAATGCCCAACTTCAATGCCTGGTATTACAAACAGATCTGGGAAATCCATATATATATGGATTTCCCAGATCTGTTTGTAATACCAGGCATTGAAGTTGGGCATTTCTGCCTACAGAACATTCTCTTTACTTTGCCTACAGAACATTCTCATATATATATATATATATATATATATATATATATATATATATATATATATATATATATATATATATATATATATATATATATATATATATATATATATATATATATATATATATATATATATATATATATATATATATATATATATATATATGAAGATACTATGTTACAGCTTCCTGCTAGGCCTGTTTAAGGGAGGAGACAAACTTGTCATCCTTCTCTGCCCTTCGACTCCTCTTTGAGATCATCCAGACAGAGACCTATTAAATTGCTGCTGTCTTTTTTAGATATGTGTTAAATGTTTTTTTAAAGGAATGATTAATAATTAATTAAGAGACCAGGATGGATCCATTTCGGGCTCCTTAGCCCTCGTCAGCTGGCCATACTTCCCTACAGGGATTTGAACTGGTGCTCTCCAGCATTCGAAGCAGGCTTCTCTATGCCTTGAGCTAACCAGCTTCCCTGATTACATCATCCTTTCCACAGGACTTTATAGATGAAGATACTATGTTACAGCTTCCTGCTAGGCCTGTTTAAGGGAGGAGACAAACTTGTCATCCTTCTCTGCCCTTCGACTCCTCTTTGAGATCATCCAGACAGAGACCTATTAAATTGCTGCTGTCTTTTTTAGATATGTGTTAAATGTTTTTTTAAAGGAATGATTAATAATTAATTAAGAGACCAGGATGGATCCATTTCGGGCTCCTTAGCCCTCGTCAGCTGGCCATACTTCCCTACAGGGATTTGAACTGGTGCTCTCCAGCATTCGAAGCAGGCTTCTCTATGCCTTGAGCTAACCAGCTTCCCTGATTACATCATCCTTTCCACAGGACTTTATAGATGAAGATACTATGTTACAGCTTCCTGCTAGGCCTGTTTAAGGGAGGAGACAAACTTGTCATCCTTCTCTGCCCTTCGACTCCTCTTTGAGATCATCCAGACAGAGACCTATTAAATTGCTGCTGTCTTTTTTAGATATGTGTTAAATGTTTTTTTAAAGGAATGATTAATAATTAATTAAGAGACCAGGATGGATCCATTTCGGGCTCCTTAGCCCTCGTCAGCTGGCCATACTTCCCTACAGGGATTTGAACTGGTGCTCTCCAGCATTCGAAGCAGGCTTCTCTATGCCTTGAGCTAACCAGCTTCCCTGATTACATCATCCTTTCCACAGGACTTTATAGATGAAAATACTATGTTACAGCTTCCTGCTAGGCCTGTTTAAGGGAGGAGACAAACTTGTCATCCTTCTCTGCCCTTCGACTCCTCTTTGAGATCATCCAGACAGAGACCTATTAAATTGCTGCTGTCTTTTTTAGATATGTGTTAAATGTTTTTTTAAAGGAATGATTAATAATTAATTAAGAGACCAGGATGGATCCATTTCGGGCTCCTTAGCCCTCGTCAGCTGGCCATACTTCCCTACAGGGATTTGAACTGGTGCTCTCCAGCATTCGAAGCAGGCTTCTCTATGCCTTGAGCTAACCAGCTTCCCTGATTACATCATCCTTTCCACAGGACTTTATAGATGAAGATACTATGTTACAGCTTCCTGCTAGGCCTGTTTAAGGGAGGAGACAAACTTGTCATCCTTCTCTGCCCTTCGACTCCTCTTTGAGATCATCCAGACAGAGACCTATTAAATTGCTGCTGTCTTTTTTAGATATGTGTTAAATGTTTTTTTAAAGGAATGATTAATAATTAATTAAGAGACCAGGATGGATCCATTTCGGGCTCCTTAGCCCTCGTCAGCTGGCCATACTTCCCTACAGGGATTTGAACTGGTGCTCTCCAGCATTCGAAGCAGGCTTCTCTATGCCTTGAGCTAACCAGCTTCCCTGATTACATCATCCTTTCCACAGGACTTTATAGATGAAGATACTATGTTACAGCTTCCTGCTAGGCCTGTTTAAGGGAGGAGACAAACTTGTCATCCTTCTCTGCCCTTCGACTCCTCTTTGAGATCATCCAGACAGAGACCTATTAAATTGCTGCTGTCTTTTTTAGATATGTGTTAAATGTTTTTTTAAAGGAATGATTAATAATTAATTAAGAGACCAGGATGGATCCATTTCGGGCTCCTTAGCCCTCGTCAGCTGGCCATACTTCCCTACAGGGATTTGAACTGGTGCTCTCCAGCATTCGAAGCAGGCTTCTCTATGCCTTGAGCTAACCAGCTTCCCTGATTACATCATCCTTTCCACAGGACTTTATAGATGAAGATACTATGTTACAGCTTCCTGCTAGGCCTGTTTAAGGGAGGAGACAAACTTGTCATCCTTCTCTGCCCTTCGACTCCTCTTTGAGATCATCCAGACAGAGACCTATTAAATTGCTGCTGTCTTTTTTAGATATGTGTTAAATGTTTTTTTAAAGGAATGATTAATAATTAATTAAGAGACCAGGATGGATCCATTTCGGGCTCCTTAGCCCTCGTCAGCTGGCCATACTTCCCTACAGGGATTTGAACTGGTGCTCTCCAGCATTCGAAGCAGGCTTCTCTATGCCTTGAGCTAACCAGCTTCCCTGATTACATCATCCTTTCCACAGGACTTTATAGATGAAGATACTATGTTACAGCTTCCTGCTAGGCCTGTTTAAGGGAGGAGACAAACTTGTCATCCTTCTCTGCCCTTCGACTCCTCTTTGAGATCATCCAGACAGAGACCTATTAAATTGCTGCTGTCTTTTTTAGATATGTGTTAAATGTTTTTTTAAAGGAATGATTAATAATTAATTAAGAGACCAGGATGGATCCATTTCGGGCTCCTTATGGATGTGCCACTACCACCGTGAGATCACCTACTGACTTTCTACAATGGTTGGAAGGGTGATAATTAGGGAGGATGATATGATAATAATAATAATAATATTTTTATTTTATATACCGCGTCCTCTCCCCAGAGGGACTCGGAGCGGTGCACAGGGAAAAACTAAAAACACAAAATATGTACATCAATAATACAGTAAAATAAAAATAAATTAAACTAATTGTCCCTGCGCTAAAATCCCCATTAAAAACTAATGTTCCCTAAAAAACCCCAAAGGAAGAGACTACCCTAGGCCGGCCAAGCAGAAAAAGTGTGTTTTTAATTTTTGGCGGAAGGAGCGGAGGTCCGTAGTTGTTCTAATGTCGGGGGGAAGGTCGTTCCAGAGGGCTGGACCCACCACAGAGAAGGCCCTTCCCCTGGGCGTCGCCCGCTGACAAAGTCTAGTGGACGGCACCCGGAGAAGTCCCTCTCTGTGGGAGCGAATCGGCCGTGAGGATGTATGGGGCAGGATCCGATCCCGCAGATAGCTAGGTCCCGAGCCATGGAGCGCTTTAAAGATGACAACTAGCACCTTGAAGCGCACCCAAAAGACGACAGGCAGCCAGTGCAGCTCGTGTTATGTGGGTATACCTTGCGGTCCCCATTATAGCTCGCGCGGCTGCATTCTGGACCAGCTGAAGTCTCCGGGTGCACCTCAGGGGGAGCCCCATGTAGAGAGAGTTACAATAGTCCAGTCGGGATGTCACGAGGGCATGAGTGACTGTGCAAAGGGCATCCCGATCCAATAGGGGGCGCAACTGGCGTACCAGGCGGACCTGGTAAAACGCCCTCCTGGCCACGGCTGTCACTTGATCTTCCATGGACAGCCGGGTATCCAGGAGGACACCCAAGTTGCGCGCCCCATCTACAGGGGCAAGATGTTCACCCCCTATGGCCAGCGATGGAGTCAGCTGGTTGAATTGGGCGGCCGGAAACCACAGCCACTCGGTCTTGGTCGGGTTGAGACTGAGTCTGTTACTTCCCATCCAGATCCGCACGGCTTCCATGCACTGGCACATCACCGCTACGGCATCGTTGGGGTGGTTTGGGGTAGATATATACAGCTGCGTATCATCAGCGTAGAGGTGATACTCTACCCCGAAACCATGGATGATCTCACCCAGCGGCTTCATATATGTGTTGAACAGGAGAGGCGAGAGGACCGACCCCTGAGGCACCCCACATGTGAGGGGTCTCGAGGTCGACCTCTGCTCTCCTGTCAACATAAATTGCGATCGACCGGAGAGGTAGGAGGAGAACCACCATAAAACGGTGCCTCCCAGCCCAACCCCCCCAGCCGATGCAATAGGATACCATGGTCGATGGTATCGATGGTGTCATTTGATATGGTGTCATTATTTACATCCATCCCCTGGGAGTTAGCAAACCTAACTATAAAGGAGCTACTATTGGGAAACGAAACACAAAACCCTAAATGCCTTAACACAGATGATCTCCTCCACTTGTTGAATTTCTGCCTCAGAACCTATTTTATATTCAATGGTCAAAGGTACAAACAGATAAAGGGTACACCTATGGGATCCCCAATCTCAAGAGTGATTGTGGAAGCGGTCCTCCAGAGGTTGGAATATGAGGCAATGAAAATCTATAAGCCCAAGTTTTGGGCACGCTATGTCGATGACACATTTGCCATCATCAACAAACAAGAAAAGACCAGGTTCATGGGAATCCTCAATTTTTTATATCCTGACATCCAGTTTACGATGTAGGAGGAGGCCAATAACATGCTGGCTTTCCTAGATATCCAAGTCAGCCGCAATTCTGGTGGGAGCCTTGATACAAGTGTGTACCAGAAAACCACAAACACAGACTGCATTTTACATAATGAGACCAATCACTCCACTGCACATAAGGTTAGCTGCATCCGGGTGTTGTTCAGTAGGATAGAAACCCACTTCAGCACACAGGCAGCCAAAACAAAGGAGAGGGCACATCTTTATCAGATCTATATGTGCAATGGGTATTCTATAAACTACATCTGACAGTGTTTCACACCTAGGACCCGACAGCCCAGTGAGGGTGCAAATAGAACATCCATGTGGAGGATGCTCCGATATATACGGGTGGTATCCGAAGCTGCTGCATGCATCCTCTCAACGCATGGGCTCAAGGTGGCGCATAAACCAGACCAAGCACTGAGAATGAGGGTGATGCCCCCAAAAGAAGCATTACCTAAAAAGGAGGCATCCTCAGTAGTGTACCGCATCAACTGCAATAATTGTGCAAGTAATTATGTAGGGGAAACAGCTAAGCGGCTACAGACCAGAGTGCATGAGCATGAACTGGCTATCCACCATAAGGAACAGTGCTCTCAAATCTGAGCACACATGAAAGAGCACAGTCATACATTCGACTTTCAAGAGGCAGAAGTTATGGCCCATGAGGCAACAAAAGGGGGACACCTACTCAAAGAAGCCTCGTTCTCTGACAATAATTCCATCAACAGACACATTGACCTGCTACCTGCCTACCAAGCATTGAGGAACCAAGAAAGATCTAGCAGGGGAAGCAGAGACCAACTTCTATCTGGGAGTGGGGATCAATAACACACACACACCTTTGGACATGCAGATATGGACATGGCCAACCCAGGTCGAATGCAGGGAGCCCGTTGGAATTACCTCAAACTATAATGGAGGTGAACAATGAAGAATGAACTGGGCCAGTTACAAGATCAAAGGCAAAACCACAAATGAAGCTGGCTAGGATATCAGTTAGGCCTGTGAGATGGAAGAAAAGGAAGGGGGCGTAGGCAAAAGCCAGAGAAAATGCCTTTGAATCTACATTGGACAGCTCAGCGTTATTTTCTGGGAAACAACCGCCCACGCTAGGTTTGATAAGGAAGAAAGGAATAGGAACATCAATTAACATGCCTGATGCAAAAAAAAACACAACAGGGTTAATCACAGGTGGGAGGTGGGTAGAAGGACCTTTCACACGTGCAATGGCAAAATTGATTAACATTGTATAAAGGCAAGTATCCTTTTATGGCTTTTACACGCTGACGATGTTAGCAGTTGCATTTTTGAATATGTGTGTTAGTTTTATGAGCTGATCAATAAATAAATCAGGGAGACTAGTATAGATCTCTAGTATTATTTATTGATCAGCTCATAAAACTAACACACATATTTAAAAAATTACACAACGGAACTCATGGCTTTTTGTCTAGATGGTCTCTGGTGATGAGCCGAAAGGCAGAAGAGGAAAGCAATATGCTTCCTCCCTTAATTGGGGCCCTAACAGGGTGTTGTGGAAAAATTATATATACTTATCCTCCTGTCTCAGCTGATGCAACAAGAGAACCTGGTTGGCTTAATGGCTAAGGCTCTGGCCTGACATGCAATACAGGCCCAGTTCGAATCCCAGTAAGGGTATGGCAAGCTGATGAGAGCTAAAAAGCTCAAAATAGATGTATACTAGTCTCCCTGATTTATTTATTGATCTCATAAAACTAACACACACACACACACACACACACACACACAGATATAGATATAGATATATATGTTAGGTTTTTGAGCTGATCAATAAATAAATCAGGGAGACTAGTATAGATCTATTTTGAGCTTTTTAGCTCTCATCAGCTAGCCATACCCTTACTGGGATTCGAACCGGGGCTATGTTACATGCTAGGCAAGAGCCTTAGCCATTTGGCCACCAGGTTCTCTTGTTGCATCAGCTGAGACAGGAGGATAAGTATATAGTTGTTCCACAACACCCGGTTAGGCCCCAATTAAAGGAGGAAACATACTGTGTTTCCTGGTGGCCGAATGGCTAAGGCTCTTGCCTAGCATGCAATACAGCCCCAATTCGAATCCCAGTAAGAGTATGGCTAGCTGATGAGAACTAAAAAGCTCGAAATAGATCTATACTAGTCTCCCTGACTTATTTATTGATCATATTTATTGATCATATCTCTCCTTATCTGCATCAATTTTTCTCTATTTGTTCTTCTATACTTTGAGATCTGGGGTAGAGTTCCAAACCATCTATCTCCCCTTTCCATATTCCGCTCTTGCCATTTCCAACCACGCTCAATTTGTTGTCAGTATCCACAATTTTCTTATCTCTTTGCTCATTTTTTCTTCCATTTTTTGAACTCTGTCCTCCACTTTCTTCATTTGATAAACATCCTCATTTTTTCCATCAAATTTTTCTCTTTTATATTCCATATTCTCCAATCTCTTCTAAATTTTCTCTGTTACAACTAGTAATTTTTGTATTTCAAACATAATCACTTGCAATGTTGCAGTTTCTTTTTCCTGTTGCACTATTCTTCCAATTTGCAGAGATTGCCACTGTAGTATTCAAGGCTTTTTGTTAAACTTCAAACAAGTTCATTATTATCTTTTAAGTCAAGGCTGTGTCTTCCTTCCAATCCAGCTGGTGATAGAACTCCCAAAGAACACCTGTGTAAACAACCTGTGCTCTTCCTACTTTTACTCTTAGTAAACAAACTCAGAAGCCTTGACTATCAAATAATCAAAGAGAATAAAGAAAAAAAAACAATGTTTCCAGCTTCCAGCCTCTAAGTGGCAATGTTACTACTTTTCCCTCAGTTGTTACAACCCTCTTTATATTCCTTTTTATATCTTCTTTATTTTCCAAACTTAAGGGAAAAAAGATCCAATCAAGCATTGTAGAAAAAAAGAAAATAATAATAATCCATAGGTATAAACAAAAGTAAAAAGTAGAAGAAGAAAAATTAATCCGTTCAGTTTAGAAAATAGGGAGCATTTGTAAAAATTCCATCCATTAAAAAAATTGAAACAGGACAACACACTAACTTTAATGTAGTTTAATTTCACCGCTTACAATCTTCTGTCTTCAATTTTAGCTTTAATTTTTTTGGGGGTAGTCTTTTTTCTAATAATAAAATGTCCTCACCAATTCAACACACTCTTTCCACTTTCTTCCTATCCCAATTTCAGCAGTTTCAGAGCTGTGTTTCTGTCATTGGAGATAAGAGCTGTTCCTGGATCTTTCAGGGACTTTGTGGTGTCCCTGAGATCAACAGGAGGTACTCTTCTCAATCACCATCTCTGCGGAATGATTTCGGTCCAAAAGGACCATCCAGCAGCAGAAATATTGACTGTGATCTCGGAGCTCCAAGATCACACGTCGTGTCATCGTGATGTTAGATCCTCCCTTTTCCATTCTTTGTAAGATTTTTAGTGGCTGTTTAGAAATCTTTCTCCATTTGAATTGACTATTTAATTTTGCTTGTATTCACTCTGGAATGATAACATGCATGTATACATACACCAAAACAATTTGGTGTACATCCATATTTGCCAGATAGAACACTGAAAAAGCTATTGTCTCTAACAGACAAAAAGAAAATAGAGGGAGAATTGATAACATAATTTTGGAACATACCCCCAAAATGTCTTTCCCTAAAGAATATTAGCACAAATTAGCCTATGTTTTCATTAAAGACATTTATTAAATATTTATGCACTCATGACACATAATGCTCAACCAGAAGCCAGCTCTAAACAAGCAGTCTTTTTTCCTGTCACATTTTCATTTGTTGATTCCATTTGTTCCTTCACTACAATGATACCTATCTTAATATTGTTTTTTTCCCCTTTTTTTTAATATAGACTGAATATTTTTTCCCCTCTGATAAAAAGCCAGCTAATGGTCTTTGCAATAAAATGTGTATAAAATGTCAACTATAGATAAATACTGGAAATATTCAAATACACCAACTCACTACAGTCACTGATATGCATCTGTTAATATCTTGCACGGCACGTAAAAGGCTGTTGCTATTTATATTATGTGAGCGTTATGTGACAACAGCCTTGTTGTTAGGTTCGTGCTTTCCCCTGTTGCAAACACAAAATCAGAAGCTCCATCTGAATGAACAAAATATTTTTGCAGAGTTGCTGGTTGGTTCTCTCAGACCAAACACCATATTTCTTTAGAGCAGCAGCATACCTACTTAGCTAATATGCGAAGAGATCAGAGAAAGGGCCTGAAATATTTAGGGTGATTTTATGATACTGGATGTGAATATTTGATTCAAGGCAACAAGTGAGTTTGCAGATAGCTGGTCAAAGTCAAGATGGCAGCCATAGCCATGTAAAGGAATGGGACAACTTGCCAAAGCCAACTCAACACGGTAAGCTCACTGTGGCCAACTCACCACAGCTACTTGCTGCAGTCAACTGACCATGGGCAACTTAGCAAGAATAACTTGCCACGGCCAACTTTCTATTGGACAATTCATTGTAGAACAATTTAATGTTTATATTTAATTATTGAAACAAATAAAAATATTTTAATTTTTGCCATTCACATTTCATTCTGTCCCTTCTTTTGCATCTTTCTTTAATAGGATAGAATTCTTTATTGGCCAAGTGTGATTGTATACACAAGGAATTTGTCTTTGGTGTACATGCTCTCTGTGTACATAAGAAGAATAAAATACATTCATCAAGAATAAAAAGATACAAGACTTAGTGATAGTCAAAGTTACTAATAAGCTATCAAATTGTACTAGGAAACAAATAAAAACAGCATAAATTGAAAGATACAAGCAACATGGTTATAGTCATAAGTGGGGAGAAATAGATATTAACAAGGAAGAGAAGAACAATAGTAAAACAGTCTTAGTAAATTATTTGACAGTGTTGTGGGAATTAGTTGTTTAGCAGAGTGATGGCATTGGGGAAAAAACTGTCCTTGTGTCTAGTTGTTCTGGTGGGCAGTATACTATAGTGTCGTTTTGAAGGCAGACGTTCAAACAATTTATGTCCTGGATGCAAGGGGTCTGTAGATATTTTCACAACCTTTTTGACTCGTGCAGTATACAGGTCTTCAAGGGAAGGCAAATTGGTAGCAATTGTTTTTTATGCAGATTTAATTATCTGTTGAAGTCTGTGTTTGTCTTGTTTTGTTGCAGAGCCAAACCAGACAGCTACGGAGGTACATTTCTTTGATATTAGTGTAACACTTGTCCTGCAGTTAGTTGTCCTGCAGCAAGGTGGCTGTGGCTGTTGTGGTGAATTGGTCATGGTGAATTGTCATAGACCCCCATGTAATCAAAGTCCTCTCCATTTTTTATGTATGGCACACATCCACACAAAGGATCACATGATTGTAGCCACCATCTTGACATTTTTTGACTTCTTCTCTATACAGTACTCTCTCAGGTCCTGCTATAAACTGGGGATGAGTTGTTTCTTATAGAGATGAATCAAAAATTATGGGAATGTAAACTAAGAATATCTACAGTATTTCCAGAAAAACACTGGATGTAAAATTCTCCAGCTGCCTGATAAACAAGCAGGCACCTATATTAATCAGTGACACATAGGCAGATGCTGTGGCAGATTATCACTTTAGTGACAAAGGCAAAGACATTGTTTCATAATATGCAGGGGACATCTTTAGTACAGTCGATAACATGTAATACATGTTATCAAGAAAACTGCATGGATAGACAAATAAAGTGATTGACAACATAGTGCTAGATGAGGAGTCTCACAGATCAAATGGCACTCAACATGCTACCGAGAAAATGCTGAGGATAGTTTGGAGTATTAATAGTGTTTATGACATGGCTAGATTAAAGTTTATGGGATGTCTTGTTGCTGATCTTTCCATGCCGGAAAGGAAAAGCTGACACTGCACAAACAGGATTATAATGGAAATGCAGAACATAAGAAGCATAAAATATGGAAAAGCTTGACACAGTGAAATATGAAATGAATCAATTATACCTTGACATCTTAGGCATCAATTAATTGAAGTGGCCTGGAATGGGACACTTTTAGCCAAAAGATCACACTGCAAACTATTCAGGGCACAGAAAAACAAAGGAAAAATGGGATTTAACAAAGACTATTTATGTTCAATGCCGTCAGGGATTGAACTTTATATATAAACTTTACTATGATGATTATCCAACTTCAGGCTCCAAAAACTGATGCAGGAAGGGTTTAATGAATGATTTGTTTAATAATTTATTTAGATATAGAGATGATGTGGCTCTAGAATGCCCCTGGGCTGTTTACAGTAACAATAAGAACAATTAAAAAACACCAATAAAGAGAAAAGCACATGTATGTAGGTAAATACATTCCAATTAACAAAAAGTATCAGCAACAGGCCTCCACAATCACCCTAGGCCTGGAAGAAAAGCCTATATTTTAGAAGACCATACATGAAGACCCAGTTAAACTGATTTATTGCTTTCATGCATATGCACAGGAATGCCCCAAAGGTGCTTTTTCAAGAAACAACTGGACTTTCTAGGGTTTTTTTTTAAAGACATTTCACTTCTCAGAAAAAAAAAGTCTTAAAAAAAAACCAGAAAGTCCACTTGCCTCTTGAAAAAGTATCTTTGGGACACCGATTATCTGGATGACAATCTCCACAGACATTATGCCCACGAATATGGTTGCACTATTTTGGCACTAGATAAGGGTCAATAGAATTCAAGAGGGTCTGGACTTAGTCTCTTTGGGACTATGTCAAGATTCTAGGCTGAATTCTCTTTTGACTCCACCTCCAGGTTCTGCCACTTCTTCTCCTACAGTTGGAGGGAGAGCCCCCACAAAAAAGGACAATCAGCAACAAGATTAATGGACTTGATTTACTATGGCAATGGATACAACACTGAAAGATATGAAATACCAGGATGGTGCAGATCATCTTTTTGTCTTGTCCTTTTATTATCTCATGTGTTTGGTAAAAGTGGAAAATGACATAATGGTGTAAGAATTCTCTAGGTAAATTTATCTAAATGTACTTACTGAAGACTTTGCAGATCTTCACCTGGAACTTTCAAAATATTAAAAGGTAGACTGTCATATGATAAATCCTGAAGATGTGAGTTATTTGAATGCCGGGAGCCAGTTTAATTACTATAATGTAAGGATGAGCATCTATAAAGAGCTACTATCCCTTAAATCCCATCCTATTTTAACTGGAAAGCTGGATTGACTTTAATAATAGGGTTACATATACTGGCTATTATAAGAATAGAATAGAATAGAATAGAATAGAATAGAATAGAATAGAATAGAATAGTTGGAAGGGACCTTGGAGGTCTTCTAGTCCAACTTCCTGCATAGGCAGGAAACCCTACACCTCTTCAGACAAGTGGTTATTCAACATCTTAAAAGCTTCCAGCATTGAAGTATTCAGAACTTCTGGAGGCAAGTTGTTCCACTGATTAATTGTTCTAACTGTCAGGAAGTTTCTCCTTAGTTCTAAGTTGCTTCTCTCCTTGAATAGTTTCCACCCATTGGCTCTTGTTCTACTGTTAGGAGCTTTGGAGAATAGTTTAACTCTCCTTTGTGGCAACCCTGGAGATATTGGAACACTGCTATCATGTCTCCCCTAGTCCTTCTTTTCATTACATTAGACATACACAGTTCCTGCAACCATTCTTCATATGTTTTACAGTAGCCTCCAGTCCCCTAATCATCTTTGTTGCTCTTCTCTGCACTCTTTCTAGAGTCTCCACATCTTTTTTATATCATGGTGACCAAAACTGAATGCTGTATTCCAAATGTAGCCTTATCAAGAATTAACACTTCATGTGATCTTGATTCTATCCCTCTGTTTATGCAGCCTAGAACTGTATTGGCTTTTTTGGCAGTTGCGGCACACTGCTGGCTCATATTTCAATGGTTGTCCACTAGGATTCCAAGATCCTTCTCATAGTTACTAGTATTGAGCAAGGTACTACATATATTGTACCTGTGCATTTTGTTTTTCTTGCCTAAATGTAGAACCTCACTTTTTCCATCTTATACATATACTACTTTGGCCACTAATGAGAAGGAAGGACTCACTGAAGAAGAGCCTAATGCTGGGAATGATTGAGGGCAAGAGAAGAAGGAGATGGCAGAGAATGAGATGGCTGGATAGAGTCACTGAAGCAGTAGGCGTGAGCTTAAATGGACTTTGGGACGGTAGAGGACAGGAAGGCCTGGAAGAATGTTGTCCATGGAGTTGCAATGGGTCAGATATGACTTTGCAACTAACAACAACAATACTGGCTCAAAAATTCCCTTTGATTATGCCACCACATTTAATTTCTTACTACTTTGAAGTTGGGATCCCATGAAAATTATAATGTGAAGCCTTTTTGTTGTTGTTAAGTCATTAATTTCTTGTGATTTTCTGTATTTATTAGAAAATAACTTCAAAAATCCAAAATGTGTCTGGCATGTAAACTTTAAAACTGCTGATTACAGTAAGCATATTAAATAGCTGTTCACTTGTGGGGATGATTTGATATCCCTATATGCAACTTTTTTTGGTTGGGAGTAGGTTTAACTTAATGCAGCTCATTCTCCATGAACTTAATTTATTTTTTACAACCTTATGCAAATGTTGATTTATTGATTTATTTTTAATGAGACAACAGTTGTGCCTAAAGCATATGCTAAACATAACGAGGCATAACTTTGTGGTAGAGCTAAAGGAAAATCATTGCATTCTTCCCCCCCAAAAAAGGTATCATACTTCTAAAATTAATTTTTCATTAACATACACTGCAACACATGAAGATAATAAAACACTTTCTTCTTCTAATTTCTACAGATAAGACAGGGGAAGTTGAGACTATCATATAATATATAAGTGAGCAATGGTAATGAATACATTGTATTAAATTCAGTGAAAAAACCTTGCAATCTAAAATAAGGCTGGTGCTACTTAATAGCATGGAAAACCTATTTCTTCACTAAGTTTTGAACTTGTGAAATTTTTTGTGAACTACTAGAAAAACGTGAGACTAGTTGGCAGTTTTCACAGGAAAAAAACCCAATCCTTCATTTAAAAAGGTTTATTTTATTTATTTAGTAAATGACCATATAACATTGAGTTCAGGAGGGTTGTGATTTACTTTCTTCATCAAACTCAATATAAGTGAAAAGCATGACTTCATTTGGCTTTGCCAGTTCCCTTCTTCTGAATAGCAGTCATAAATATGGTGGGCTCAGAATTTGTCTAGAGCAGGGGTCTGCAAAGTCGGCTCTTTTAAGACTGGTGGACTTCAACTCCCAGAATTCCCCAGCCAGCTATGCTGGCTGGGGAACTCTGGGAGTTGAAGTCCACCAGTCTTAAAAGAGCCGACTTTGCAGACCCCTGCTCTAGAGTATGGGGACATGACGATACACATTCCCCAACACTGCCTGGCTACAGACTCAATGAAATTTTATCTGAGGGATTCATTTGCTGTAAATGAGAACAAAATGAAGGATAGAAAACCTTTAATGACCAAGACCTACACATAATTGGGTGGAGAGTAGGGAAGGTTGCAAAATATGAAATATTTTCATAGAGATAGATGGGGAAAAATGTATTTTGTGTGTTCAAAAAAGAAGAAGAAGCCATGTGCAAGGAAATCATAGGAAACGTGTTAAACTTTAACAATCATGATTTAAGGGATACTGAGGGTTGGCAGTAGGTCAGACTAAGGATATTTGGCTCCAACTATGACTAACTAATCATATGAGTTTGAGAAACTGACAGTTTGATTAGGTATCATAACTATTTCTGACTGAAATATTTACCTTTCACTTTTTCTCTTTTAAAACCTGTGAGTTAATAACTATCATTACATCTCATGGTAGGTGATGCCAGTTTAGTAAAATGTTAAGTTAATCTCACATCATACAGTTTTATTTGTTCATTTTATTATGAGAGATGAGAAAGATATGAGAAAGAGACAAGATAGCAGTGTTCCAGTATCTCAGGGGTTGCCACAAAGAAGAGGGAGTCAAACTATTCTCCAAGGCACCTGAGGGTGGAACAAGAAGCAATGGGTGGAAACTAATCAAGGAGAGAAGCAACTTAGAATTGAGAAGAAATTTCCTGACAGTTAGGACAATTAATCAGTGGAACAGCTTGCCTCCAGAAGTTGTGAATGCCCCAACATTGGAAGTCTTTAAGAAGATGTTGGATAGCCATTTGTCTGGAATGGTATAGGGCTTCCTGCCTAGGCAGGAGGTTGGACTAGAAGACTTCCAAGGTCCCTTCCAACTCTGCTATTGTATTGTATTTTATTGTATATTTTTTTCTCTAAACATATATCAATGTATGCAAGTCTAAAATCCCCCAGTCCTTTTATTCACTTTTTTCCTAACTTTCCCCCTACCCAATAGTCACAAGGAACACTTAATAGAAACACATATGACTCCTTAGAAACCATTTTTGCTAAACGTTATCAGGATTTAAAATGTGATTTCAGCATAGATTTGCATTATGGAATCCTGGCTATTTTCTATTTTGGTACTGCCTATTCTTTTTTATTATTATTAATTTATTTGTTTTATTAGCCAATTCCATTTCAACAAGCCCATATTATAATAAAAGGAACTTGTTTCATTTAGTCATTATAGTAATCTAGAAACTAGTCATTACAGATGATTATGATCACATATTACAAAAGCATAGATCCTTATCACTATGTACTGTATATGTATCTTAGATTCTCTCTCTCCCTCTCCCTCTCCCTCTCCCTCTCCGTCCCTCCCTCCCTCCCTCCCTTCCTCTGTCATCTTGCATTACTTGGTATCTCACATGTCAATGCCCTATTTCTTAAACTGGAGAAATCCTGCAGCATCTGATACAAACATGGAGTCAGATCACTTCATCACTTTAGGAATTAGGAACAGATTGAACTACACACTTCTACTTTACCACTTTACAAGTCTCTTTGGTGGCTTTGGAGAGTCTTAATAGACAAAATAGGTACTTTAAGACTTTCCTGCCATGCTTATGAGTGCAAATAATTTGAGTAGGGATTCCTTTGGAGGTAAAATGGGTGATTTTTGCCTCGCAGTACTTAAAGCACCTAATCTGCCCTTGAAGCTCCTTCAATATCAATTTTAAAAAAATGAAAGGCCCATTCATTCCACCGATGCCAGGAAGATGCAAGTTATATGTTTTATGAGTTATGACTTCTTTCTTTTCTTTTTTTTTTTCATTTTAAGGGAAAACAAATATGGATTCCAGTTGCAAAAGAATTTCCCACCTCTGGTCTAGGATATCCCAGGAGGATATGACAAGATCATGCTGACAGTTAATGTTTTGTTTACCATTGGTACTACTTACATAGATTCAGTACCTACACACAATAACACTCCACCATGGCTACTGTAGATTGTACACTGTCTTTGAAAATATGTGCCTTTTAAAATTTCTCCCAGTGACAGCTTTGCATCCACCAAACAAGCCTAAATGAATTAAGACTAAATTCACACATCTGTCTTATATACTTTGACAATTAATTTCCTTTATGGCCTTTAGTGTGTTGGCACATTCTAAGCTGACAACTGCAACACAACATTTGGGAAATTGAGCAATCAAAACAAATCAAACTATTGTGTTCCAATTCAAATATGAGAAGTGGAAATTAGGTCACTGTAGTTAAAAATGGAGCTGAAACTAATATCCTTCATTCCTGAGTCATAGAAAGCTTCAAGTATATGAGGACAATTTCAAGAAATATTTACGTCAGAAAAAAGAGACAAGATGAACTACTGTGTTCATCTACTTTCTGTAACTTAGAGCAGGGGTCCCCAATCTTTTTTGCACCAGGGACCAGTTTCATTTTAAAGAAAATTCCGTGGACCGGCTGGCGTAGAGGGGGAGCAGGGGGGAGGGAGAACAGGCGGCGCATGCGCACGTGGGGGGATGAGTCAGCTCACTTGCCTCTCTAGGGCCCCCAATGGTGTGAGCGGCCGCACCTGCGCTCTCCCGCCCTTGGTGTGCGCTCTGCCCAGGGGGCTGTCCCATCCTCCCTCCTCCTCCTCTCCGGTCCTGCAGCCTGGTTCCTATCAAGCCACGGACCAGCACCGGTCCGTGGACCAGGGTTTGGGGACCCCTGATTTAGAGGACAACACAGAAATAATAGTAAAAAAGAACTAGAATACTTTTTTTGGTGGCTACTATGTTTTAAATTTATTTCTAATGAAACAAAGTATATCCTATGACTGGGGAGAATCAGAAAACAAGTAGCAAATATTCTTTGGGAAGATAGCTAGTCCTTAACTGTTAAAATGACCCTGCCTGAAACTAGTAAATTCTCATTCATCTAAGCCTGACAAATAGTCATGTTCTTCACAAAAATGTGGGGCCAACTGGCCGTAGTATAGCCATAGGCAATGGCACTGACCATGCTATTAAAGACTCGGTCACCTGCATAACCTTCAACGTGTTTCCCCTGAGTCTTTTTTTCATGATACCTGCAGGTCAAACTTTTTAAAATCAAAATTTAAAAGGGAATACAGAGAACCAGTGCAAAAATATTTCAGCTTCCTAAAATATCATATTCCATTGGCCTTCCTTATGGGTAGGAAGGATATTTTCCCATCCTAACTTTATGCTCTTCTTGAATTAGAGATGGGAATTTATCACATTTGATTTATTTATTTATTTGTTTATTTGTTTATTTATTTATTTATTTATTTATTTATTTATTTATTTATTTATTTATTTATTTATTTATTTATTTATTTATTTATTTATTTATTTATTTATTTATTTATTTATTTATTTATTTATTTATTTATTTATTTATTTATTTATTTATTTATTTATTTGGATTTATTGACCGCCCCCTCTCTCCGAAGAGACTCGGGGCGGTGTACAAGAATTTAAGAGCATATACATATATAACAATTATAAATAGTAAAACTAAATTAAATGTTTAACCCTGTATTAAAATATCTTGTTTAAATTTATAACCTAAAAACCCGATTAGGTAATATTTACAACTAGGCTGGTATGCTAGATTACGTTATAATTAGCAAGTGGAGTGGACTCAGCGATGTTTAAGATTAGCTTAATCTGATGAATAATAAAGGTATCCCAAGGATGATGAGGGGGGAATAATGAAATATTGAATACACTCCATCCAGAAGGAGATGCAAATTATTTTGCATCTCAAATGTCTATACACAACTCAAATGTCTATACACCAATGCACAGAGTATGAGGAATAAACAGGGTGAATTAGAAATTCAAGTAAATGAGGGCAGATACGATATTGTTGCCATTACAGAAACTTGGTGGGATGAAACCCACAAATGGAACATACAGCTAGAAGGATTTAAATTATTTAAAAGAAATAGACCAAATAAAAGAGGAGGTGGAGTTGCACTATATATAAGAAATAATTACATCTCTACAGAAATAGAGCACAACAATGATGAGAACTATCTTGAATGTATTTGGGTCAATATTAAAGGTTGTGGGGGGAATGATATTGTCATAGGTCTATACTACAGGCCACCCAACCAAGCAGAGGAAGTGGATGTACTTTTTGCTAACCAGCTAACTAAGGTATGTAGGAAGCACACTGCAATAGTAATGGGAGATTTTAACTACCCTGACATCAATTGGGAAACAAACTCTGCACCAAGTGGAAGATCCAACAGGTTCCTAAGAAACCTAGCAGATAACTTTGTTTCCCAAAAGGTAGAGAAGGGAACAAGGGGATCAGCAATATTGGACTTAATTCTCACTAACAGAGAGGAAATGATAGAAGGTGTAGAAGCTACAGGAACTTTGGGGGCAAGCGATCATGAAATACTGGAATTCAACATTATGCAAACAAAAGTAGTTGAACAAAGTCAAACTAGAGTCTTAGACTTCAAGAGAGCTAATTTCAATAAACTCAGAGAGAGCTTGGGAAGGATTCCATGGATGAGAATCCTCAAGGGGAAAACAACTCAAGAAGCTTGGGAAATTTTGAAAAATGAGATTATAAAAGCCCAGTCCAGCGCAATACCAATGAAGAAGAAAAATAACAGTTCCCAAAAGAAACCAGCATGGCTGCATAAAGAACTCTCTGACAAATTGAAAGACAAAAAGGATAAATATAAAAAGTGGAAAAAGGGGGACATAACCAAGGCAAAATATCAGCAAATAGCCCGAGCCTATAAAGATGAAGTGAGGAAAGCTAAGGCTCACAATGAAGTAAGGCTTGCCAAAAAAGTAAAAAATAACAAAAAAAGCTTCTTCCAACATGTTAAAAATAAGAAAAAAGTTAAGGAAACAATTGGTCCACTGCTGGGGGAAAATGGCAAGAAGATGATAAGCAACAGGGAGAAAGCAGAACTATTTAACTCTTTTTTTGCATCTGTCTTTACACAAAGGGATAAAACAGTCCAATCAATCAAAAACAGCACCACAAATATCAGATTAGGAACACAAGTTGAAATAGGGAAGAAAATGGTAAGCGAGCACCTGTCTGCCCTGGACGAGTTCAAATCACCAGGACCGGATGGATTACACCCCAGGGTTCTGAAGGAACTGGCAGACGAGATCTCAGAACCACTGAACTATATCTTTCAGAGATCCTGGAGCACCGGGGAACTGCCAGAAGACTGGAAAAGAGCAGGTGTGGTTCCCATCTTCAAAAAAGGAAAAAAAACAGATCCAGGAAACTATAGACCCATCAGCCTGACCTCAATACCAGGAAAGATTCTGGAAAAGATAATTAAACAACAAATAAGTGAACACCTAGAAGCAAACAAAGTAATAGCCAAAAGCCAACATGGGTTTGTCAAAAACAGATCATGCCAGACGAATCTAATTGCATTCTTTGACAAAGTAACAAAATCAGTGGACCAGAGGAATGCTGTTGATATAATTTACCTGGACTTCAGTAAGGCATTTGATAAAGTAGACCATAACCTACTATTAGATAAAGTAGAAAATTGTGGGTTAGACAGCAGCACCACCAAATGGATTCGCAACTGGCTGACCAACCGCACTCAACATGTAGTCCTCAATGGAACTGCATCTACATGGAAGGAAGTATGCAGTGGAGTCCCCCAAGGCTCTGTTTTAGGCCCAGTACTCTTTAACATCTTCATCAACGATTTGGATGAGGGGATAAATGGGGAACTCATCAAATTCGCAGACGACACCAAGCTGGCAGGAATAGCCAACACTCCAGAAGATAGGCTTAAGATACAGAAGGATCTAGACAAACTTGAACATTGGGCACTGTCTAATAAAATGAAATTCAATTGTGAAAAAAGTAAGGTCCTACATATAGGCAAGAAAAACCAAATGCACAAGTACAGTATAGGTGGTACCTTGCTCAATAGTAGCAACTGTGAGAGGGATCTCGGAATCCTAGTGGACAACCATTTAAATATGAGCCAGCAGTGTGCAGCAGCTGCCAAAAAAGCCAACACAGTTCTAGGCTGCATCAACAGAGGGATAGAATCTAGATCGCGTGAAGTGTTAATGCCACTGTATAGTGCCTTGGTAAGGCCACACTTGGAATACTGCATACAGTTTTGGTCGCCACGATGTAGAAAGGGGGGGGGGGAAGGCCAACATTAAGGGTTATACTGCAAGGTTCAGAATCAGGATAGTGATAAAAGAATTAATGTGGAAAGTATGAGTTGTTATTTTTGTTACATTTAATAATGGCATGCCCATTTAAATCCATTGCTATCTTTAGTTCAAGAGAGGAGAAGTGGTATATCCCAAGTAAGTTGCTGTATATAACAAATGTTGCAGACTATTCTTTACTTTGGCTATTTCTATCAATAAGATTGCTAATACAATTTTTCCACTTCATACATTTCACATTGCTTTTCTTTAATCTTTTTGTTTGTTCACAACCTTTGTTCCAGGTCTTTATTTGTATTTTATTTATTTATTTATTTTCAATTTCTATACCGCCCTCTCTCCCAAGTGGGACTCGGGGCTGTGCACAGGAATAATAAAAATATAAATATACAAACAATCAAATAGATTTAAAATTGAATTAAATAAATTTGGCCCGTGCTAAAACATAATTTAAAACCCAACTAAAATCAGTAATAAAAACAGCTATGCCAGGCCGGTCGCATGGAAGAAGTATGTTTCTAGTGCCTGACAGAAGAGGCGAAACTCCGTGATTGTATGGAGGTCAGGGGGCAGGTCGTTCCAGAGGGCTGGGCCTGCCACAGAGAAGGCTCTTCCCCTGGGAGTCACCAGCTGGCATTGTCCGGCGGATGGCACCCTAAGGAGGCCCTCCCTGTGGGAGCGGACAGGTCGGGTGGAGGTATGTTGCAGGAGGCGGTCCTGCAAGTAACCAGGTCCCATGCCATGGAGTGCCATAAAGATGGTCACTAAGACCTTGAAACGCACCCGGAAGGCCACAGACAGCCAGTGCAGCTCGCGCAGGAGGGGTGTTATATGGGAGTGTCTTGGGACTCCCAAAATCCCCCACGTGGCCGCATTCTGCATAACTGGAGCCTCCGGGTGCACCTCAAGGGGAGCCCCATGTAGAGAGCATTGCAGTAGTCTAGTGCAATGTATAGTGCATTGGTTGCTTGATTTTTGTTCTGCCTTTATTATTTTTTATAAATAATTTGAAGCAGTGATGTAATGTAGGTAGTCCTGGATTTATGACCACAATCGAGTCACCAATTTTTATTGTTTAGTGAGACATTTGTTAAGTGAGCTTGCTCCATTTTATTACTTTTCTTTTCATAGTTGCTAAGTGAATCACTGCAATTGTTAATTTAGTAACATGCTTGTTAAGTGAATCTGGCTTTCCCATTGATCTTGCTTGGCAGAAGGTCGCAAAAGGTGATCACATGACTTTGGGATACAGCAACGGTCATAAAGTTGCCAAATATCTGATTTTTTACCACATGATCATGGAGATGATCATGTGGTAAAGGTTGCAACTGTAAAAAAGATCATAAGTCACGTTTTTCAGTACCATTGTAACTTTGTACAGTCACTAAATGAACTGTTGTAAGTTTAAGACTATCTTTATTCCTTCCTTCTCCTATTTTCCCCATTATAATCATCCTTGAACTGGGTGGAAAGAGAGTGACTGGGCCTAAAGTCACACAGAGCCATTTTTTCATGCCTAAAGTGGAATTAGGATTCATGGACTAGAACTACATATATTCATCTAATTATCTAGCAACTTCATTGAACACTTCACACAACCTATGAAACATGGATCTTAAAAAAATTAATCCTTATAATGAATTATTGTGGTACAGTCCTCTATATTATTAGAGTTCAGTCTCTGTTAATGCATTCAGAAATAACTCATGATTTCAGTTATAGCACTATTAAATAGGCTCGCTTAAGATATTGCTGGATTCTCTGCAGTGATTCTTTTCCTTTCAGGATTTAACTTTTCAACTAGCTACCTCTTCAAGTACATAGCATAACGCGAGTGATTAAAAATATGCATGAAATATGAATAGAAAGTCCACAGCGCAGATTTCCCTGGGTAATTAAATACATTACTTATATGTTAAAAATAAATAGTATACAACCTCAGATATTTGAAAAAGGAACTTTCTGATCAGTCACTGAATTTCCTTTGAATCCTCAGTTACACTAAGATTTTGAAAGGCAAAATTAATCTTTAAACAATCCTCAGCTAAGCAAGGCTGCCTAACTGAGAAATTAATAAATCTGGTTCCTAACTCTCACCTGATGGAAGTTTTCAATCTGAGACTCTCCTTTGAACTGAGCAAACATGAGAAAATTCTCAAAGGCAAAAAATTGAGTTTCTTTGGAATTCATGCCTGAATATTGATAAAGGTGTTAATACTGATGCACACCCATCTATTTAAAGATCCATAAATTTAAAGGTTTGAAAAGTTTTGGTATCCTGCATCCTGCACTTACTTAATGATTATGAAATGTCAATGTAGCTATATCATTTGACATCAGGTTTTTTCAGTTAGAGAAGATAATTTCTTAGACAATGAGAATGATTGAAAAAGCAGGGAAATTTCTTAATACAAGATTTACAATTGCACATATATTCAATCAAATTTAAAAAGCAATTAGATATCTATTTAATAAGGCTGTGTCATGCTGCAGACTCCAAAGTGATGTTTTAGAGTTTATGGAGGCACAAATAGTACCTTTTGGTGCTTTATAAACAATCTCTACATTTTCCAGAGTTCACATGATTGTTTCAAGTGATTTCAGGAAACAATACAGCTGTTAGGCCTGGAAGCTATCTTTTACATTGGGCATTCAGGCCTGTCACATTTTCTACTGTGGGAAAATAGGAAGGTGGATATGGAGTATGGGAGATACAGTATATAGTCTAAATAACATAACTGTCTCAGAGAGTCAAGGACATTTTGCCCTGCACCTGGGTTGGTATGACCAGAAGGCATCTCCAGTTGGGACAGTGCCTGATTGGTACCTTGTGATGGACATGTGGATTCTGGGCAAGGACTTGAACTTTTACCTGGTTGGGGAAAATGTGGAAGCTTTCAGATTTGGCTTTTCCCAGATGTGCCACTATGACATCTCTAATAAAATGGAACTTCGAGGTTTTGGTAACTCAAGTCTCGCAGTCTTCTTTTATTGGGATTGTTACTTGGAACCCTGACAACAGCTGCATTGCATAGGCTAATCTTACCATAATTGTATATAGAATTCAGTAAGATTGATTAACATTTTCATAAATCTATTCATCTATTTTGGAACCTCTTTTACCCACCAACCAAAAAAGAAGTTCTAGATGGGTTTCAGTACACTTGACTGATATAAACGCAATAGAATCTGGCAGGAAGTTGAAGAAGAGGATCTTATCATCTCAATCTTTTAGAAATCATTTCTTGGAATCATGCCCTCCAACCTCACCCCATTTTAATCTTCTGAAGGAAAGTTTCTTCTCCCATAGAGAACTTGGGTAGATTATCTGAATTGTTTGAAGTCACAACAGGTCACTGTTGTAACTCAAAAGAAATCCATTTTTTTAATGAAGGTCAGAAACTCATGTGGAAACTCATCCATCTGTTGTAGCAATAATGCTGGTAATGTTAGAGACTTTAAAAAAAAACTATCAGAATTCTCTAAAGATGTTGAATTTTTTTTAAATGCTATATTTCTTTTTTCTTTTTCCCTCCCAAGATATCAGTGATGACTAGGAAAGAAATGTAAAAATGAAGCAAGATGGTGGAATGAAATAATGTTACATATACAACAACAACAGCATTGTCTGCTACTTAGAGATACTCCTATTTACTTTATTTGCCTTACATAAAAGTCATAGCAAATCTACCTTCTTACTTTGAGGGGGGAAAGCCTATTATTTTCCTGTAAAACCTACATTTTTTTCCATGCAAGAAATCAATATTTTGAGTTGACAGTTTTTAATTTGCTACTTCTGGAGTGGTACTTAAATACGAGGGCTAATTATTATTCGATGGAGAAACATGACATTTTCTCTCACTTATTTCCTTTCCTTTCCCCATAATATGGGGCTCAAGTTTTTCTAGGTAGGAAAATATTTTCTTATCCAATGCTATATGTTAAAGGCACATATACAATAAATAGTGGAAAAAATAAATATTTCTTTCACTGCTCCTTTTTATTCCAAAAGAACTGTTATTTTACAGAAATCTTGATCCAAAGGCTCATTTCCAGAAGCAGTTTCAAAATCAGTTCACATACATCATACCTGGTGCCAGCAGCTAAAATTCAGTAATCAATGAGCTCTCTCGCTGATTAATATATGAGCACAATCAAAAAATAAAACAAAACAAAGTTATTCAATCAACAGTGTCCCACCCAGAAACTCCTATCAATTTTATTCCCTTCCATTGAAAGTATAATCCCACTTTTAAGTTCCATCTTCCAAGCTCCCTGCTGGATTCCTAATGTGCCATGAAACCATTGTTCTTAAAATTGAAGCATCTGCTTGGTTTCATATCCTTTTATATTGGCTTCAGCTACTTTTTTTTTTCTCTTGGCCAGTCTGATTGTGCTAATATTGGTTGACAACTTTCTGGAGCCAGGTATTCACAAAATTAAAATGTTCGGGCTTTTCATGGGTATCACGCTTCCAGATGGATTATCAATGTGCATGAGGCATTCTTAAGCAGTATGATACTTTTTCTCAAAAATGTACTTTTGAGTGGCTCTACTCATTTAATCTACTCAGTATGTGTACCTTAGATTTATAAATGTCTTCCAATTCAGATGAACTTTATTTAGGTTTGGATCTAATGACCTTCCAAAAGCCGGGAGCATGGGAAGGTAGTGAGACATCGTGTTTGAATGGAGATTCTGCTTCTGTGATGGTGGACAGTTGAAATGATAGTTCACATGGTGTTGTCCTATTTGCTTTACGTTTATCTTTAGCAGAAATTATTTTATTTTTTGTAAAAAAAAATTATCTCCATTGATTAATACCAGATCAATCTGACTCTATCTCTTAAATATCATAAATACATTTTATGTAAGTAGTTCTATATTTTGTAATCATACAATTTTTTTTATTAAATATCATATTTTAAGCCACTCAAAATCTTTTGGAGTAAACAATTAAGTAGTACTAGTAGTAGTAGAAATGTTGATACATTATGACATTCTAGGTTCTTGGGAAGAACCTGAAGCCTATGAAGGCTAATCATAGCTAAAGAACTGGTAGCTATGATTTCACATTGTTGTGTATGTAATAATAATAACATCAATATTTGCTTATCCCAGGTCCTTGGAAAAGACTCAGTGGGTAGATAAAAATGCCTGATTTTTATTTTCATTTATTTTCATTTTTATTTTTTTTCATATTTTTGAACTACCCATCTCCCTTAAAGGGTCTAAACATCTGACTGATAGTATGACCAGTCAGAATAATAATAATAAATGTAGCAACTGTACAATTCAGCTGCGCCTTCTACTTAGAGATAGCCCTGTCCTCACACAACTTCTACCATTGTCCTCTAACTTAATCTGGCAGTATCTGACATGGACACAGAGGAGGTTGAGAAGAAGAAACAATAGATAAGAAAAGGTTGGATCTAGGCAGCAAAAGCAATAGAAATTAGACTTACAGTATATATTGTTTCATAATCTTTTACAGTCCTCTTTAAGCAGTTTAGAAAGTCAGCATTTTGCTCCCAACAATCTGGGTCCTCATTTAATGACCTAGGAAGGATTGATAGCTGAGTCAACCTTGAGACCTATCAAGATTGAACTCTTGACAATGGACAGAGTTAGCCTGCAATGCTGCATTCTTACAAAGATTTTATATAGTGCCTGTAACTGCTGTTGAAGTACTTTCAGTCCACTCAGGGAATCTTTTTTGTGTTTGTGTGCTTTTCATTTTAGGGGTAGGTTTCCACATTAGATAGCCATTTTGTCTGTAATTCTCCAAAGGCATAACAATTTTTGCACACATATTGGAAAAAGCATCAACTGTTGAAAGCAATCTAAGAAATAATACATTTAAAAATAATTAACATAACCATCATCTCCACACTTTTCCAAATATTTTGTCCACATTCTGTCAATATAGACATATATTACAAAAGTCAGAAATGTGTAAATATTGAAGAAAAAAATGTTTCTGTTTTATAAAAGTTTGGAAAATATGACTTAGGTAACATTAAGATGTTAAGTGTAAAAATTTTCCCTTCCTCCTATCAATTTATTATCCCTCCCCCACAATTATGTGAAAAATCAGCAGAAAAAATTAACAGTTAATTGAGGTTTAACATTACTGTCTGCAATTTTGAAAATAGAACTGAAGTGTATAGCAACTGATACATCAGAAGTGGCAGGAGCCGAATTTGTAAAGACACGTTGGGTTACTAATTCAGTTTAGAACACTTGGCTTGTTTTGATTTTTTTTTCTGTACTTATTGCCTCTCAGTTGTGATTGTCACTTCAGCCCTGTCCGTGCTAATGGATTCTACAAAATGTCACAATATGTGACAGTTAATTTATGATGTGGAATGAAATTTTCTATTTCTGGGATTTACTCTTCTGAAGTCCATACAGTCCTTGGGTTGATTTACATTTGTGAAAGCTACATGAAAGACAAATGGGGACTATGAAAATGATTAACAGGACAGAAAAATACAAAATGAATAAAACCAATAACAGGCATCTCATAAAATTACACTTCAGTAATCATCACTACTGTAAAACAGGAAGGGAAGTGCTAAATTTTTATCTCCCAGACATATGCACTTCTTCAGATTCCATAAAGTGTCTTTAGTCATTGTTATTCTTAGCAAAGAGAACCAGGTTGGTGTTGTGGTTAGGGAATCAAATGAGAAATCAGGAGTAAGTTCGAGTCTCACCTTAGTCACAAAGCCAACTGGGCGACCTTGGGTCAGTTACTTTCTCTTAGTTCTACAAAGAAGACAATGGCAAAATATTTCTGAACACCCTTGCCAGGAAAACTGTATAGACTTGTCCACGTTTTTCTCTGAGAATCAGATGCAATTGTACAGATTGAACAATGAAATAAATCTTACCAAAACATTTGGCATATTCCAAGTAGAAAAAAAAAAGGGGGGGGGGTTATCAGTTAATAGCAGTGATAATTAACAGTCTACATATCTGACTCTTGCAATATCAATTGTAGTGAAAAATGCTATTAGTTGATGCCATGCCCTCTTAGTTTAGCAGACTGATTTTTTAAGAGATGCTTTCTATTTGTTTTTGTCCTGGACAAATAGATTAATAGATAATATAAGTTACTTTTAGCCTCCCTACACTTTGTTCATTGTGATCTGACTAACATTTTATATTCTAAAGATCTGTGCATAATTGGGTGGAATGGGCCTAATAAAAGTAGAAAACCCCTTTCCCTCTACTTAAATATTTCCTTCTCTCCATTTTGTTCTTTCTTTCAGCAGGGAATACATTGTCAATATTATGAACTTCCTGAACAAGTTAATTATTTAAATATTCTGTAATGATATGTAGGAAAGAAATGGGGTGAAGAGACACTGCCAAGTGAACAGTCAGACAAGAGACAGCATAACCCACAGCTAGATAGTGGGCAAGGAAAAACTTTACAATAAAATAGAAGTAGTATAACTGGTTGTGATTATCATATGGGAGGCTGTCAAACTCATGGCCCACAGCCCAGATGCATCATGCACTGGCCCTACCTATGCCCAGTTTAGCGAAGGGGAAAAGTCATGTTACAAGTGACACCATGGTGTGGTGTCACATGTAACACCACCATAACAACACATTGACATTTCTGTTATATGGTTGACCCTGCAAGGCCAACACATTCATAGAAAGTAGTAGCATACATCTTATCTTGGCTGATCTTGAAAAAGCTAAGCAGTCTCTAAGACTGGAAACAGAAACAAAACAGCAGAAGTCAGTATCAAACTCTTTTCCTTTTTTTGCCATGAAGATCAGTCATTTTCAGAGAGAAATCAAGAGCTGAGCTGGTCTTCTGAGAAATTTACCTTACATTCATCCAAGCAGCAAGAGGTAGAGCAACCAGTTATGTAGTAGATTTTTCAAGACTCCTAAAAACTAAACAAGCTCCTTACTATTTATAGTTCATAGAACATAAGGCTGGAAGAGTTCTTAGAAGTCTTTGTAACAGAAGGCCACTCATGGGTTAATCTGAACTGAAATTTTAGTTCAATATATCCATACATAACTGAATGTTCAGTGGCTTCATGGAATGGTTGGAATGGTTCTGTGAAATCTTTTATTAGGTGAAAATGAGAACCTTTTCTATTATCCTTGATATGTCTTTATTTCTATATTCAAATTGTATTTAGTTATGGATCAGTGACCAGCGAAAAAGCTACAACAATAAAGAACGGCACATAAAAACAGGCTCAAATGCAATAAGAGCAATAAAACCACCACATAGGCCTACTAGTTAAAAATTTACAAGAACAGGACAAAAAAAAATAGAGCAAAACAGGACAAAACAAAACAAAAAGATAAAATGAAAATGAGATAAAAGGATAACAAGACTATGCAGTGACATCATCCCAAGATTAAAGTACTTTTTATGATAACAGTTGCCACTTGGAACTCTGTTTGTAGTTGCAGGGTTCCAGTTTGAGAACAGAAAATAAACTACAACTCCATTTTTGAAAATTGGATCTCTTCTAAGGGTGGCACAGGCATGCCAATGAAGGCATACCAAGTTCTCTTAGAAAGCAGAATGAAGTAATACTTGAACCAAGTCTCAAGTTTATTTTGACTATAGGAACAATTTCTCTGTATGGGAGTTTATGAAACTTCCATTCCAATACTTCTGGGAATAAAACATTGAAGTGTGCCGCTCTACTATGTGCCCAGCAAACTAGATTTGAACAGTTTGTAGACGGTTTGTAGAAAGGAAGTCTTTAGCATTCAAGCCTGCCTGACATGCTGTATCAAAGATGCTTTGGTGAGTCACAGTTTTCAATATATTTCTATATTTCAATACCACTGCTATTTATTATAGTGTTAGGAGTGAGAATTGTTCCATGTGATGTTATTATGATGCATCTGGCAATTAGTACAGTATATAAGAAACCAATAAATAGCGTATTTAAAATAATCACATGCATTTATTTTAAATAAACTTAATATGTATGTAGTGATAAAAAGGGGGAAATGTATATAAAAAAATAGCAAGACTGTCAGCATTCATAAAATACCTATAAATATTCATAATTACCAAGATGAGGATCATGTCACTAGTAAGGGTTGATAATCATCAATTTTGACTAGGGTTATCAATATGAATCTGTGAATTTCACCATTCACTGAATTGTACAGATTCATTACAGGTAATGAATCATTGCAAGTATTCCCTTAGTGAATGTTAGAAGTTACAGAATCAGTGCCCCCTAGCATTTCTGAACAAGGCCAGAAAGTATTACTCTTGCAGCACCACAACAGTTGTTCATCCTTAGTCCTGCACCTTCGTCTCTTCAGAAGCCCCATGTGGCCACCCAGAGCCTCACTCGGCACTTTGCTGGCTGAAATGGAGCTTCTGAAGGGTGAATTCAGCCTTCAAAAGCCCTGTTTGGCCATCCAGAGGCCTCATCAGGCAACTTGCTGGCTGAAATTTAGCTTCTGAGTGGTAGATCCACCCCTCAGAAGCCCCATTCAGCTGTCCAGAAACCTCCCTTGGCTCATTGCAGGCTGAAATAGAACTTCTGGAGGCTGAATGTATCCCTCCAAGGCTCTGTTTGGCCCTATGCAGGCCTCCCCTGGTGCGTTACAGGCTGTAATGGAGCTTCCAGGGCCTGGCCAAGCAATATTCAAAAATCCAAATGACACACTTTGCTGTGAAATACCTCATAAAGACTGAGAGTCATTGTGTCTTTCTTACCCAGTTCCTACAAAGGCTAATTTAATCTAGATCTCTATTTGAAAAGAAGCAATCAGAAGAGACACTTCTGATTCACATGGTACAGTTAAACTATGGCTTTCTCTATCAGAGCAATAATAATGGCCAATCACTTAGAGGGACGCTAGGCAATTTCAGTGATGATAAATTTCTTAGTAATTGATAATTATGATGATTATATTGCAATTTTGGTCAGATAATTAGCTGAGATATCAAGAAAAAGAGGAGTTGATATTTTGAGATTATATTAATGGCATCGGTGAATTAACGATTTCAATTTTTGCCGTTATTGTATTAATGTCTTTCTTGCAGGCTTGTATTGTATATAATATTCTTAAAGTCTTTAACAGATTTCCAATTGCATCTAAATTGTTTAATAACATTGTTCCCAATTAGTTTAGCAATATCAAATCAAATTTTATTATGGTCATAGATCAGCATAAATTAGTTCAGCAATATACTTGTATCACTTATACTAGATACCAGGCATACATTAGTAAGTGAAGTCATCTTTTCTTGGTCATTTCCATGGTGATTTTTCTCTAGGTACACCAGTTTAAGAACATTAGAATAGTGCTGATTGATCAAAGTCTATATTAGTTTTGCATTTTATTCTTGCAGTAGCCAAACAGATGCATCTAGGGTGCTACCAGGAAAATATGCAATTGTTGTATGGTTCCTCTAGGTTCCAACTAGATCTTGGAGATACTCATACATAATATCAAATCTGTAATAGCAATCTTGGAAATCTAACTAATGTGAATATTCTATTGTTTTTAAAAGCTGTCCAAGTTAGTTACCATAACTATGTGCTGGGATAATGAATCCCATAGATAAATAATATGCTGTAAGTAGTTTCTTTTTTTCTGTTTAAAAATATCCTTAATAATCAACTATATTACGTGACCCCTTTAATTATTATGTCTACCATTTTCCAGGAACATCCACTAAATGGGCAATCTAAAATTTCCCAGACCTTCCATTTGAAAAAAATTGGTGCCATATATACACGCAAATGTGTGTGTGTGTGTGTGTGTGCGTTGTGCGCGCGTGCGCACGCACACACACACACACACACACACACACACACACACACTGCTAAGAGAACTCAGGCAATTTTTATTTCTCTAGGTTCTATAAAAATTCTTGGGTGTATTCCTGTAGGATTTAATGACTTGCTTTAGTTATTTAAATTTCATCCTCAAACATTCAGTATAGACTCCTATTAGGGGAAATGTCTGACAGCGAGAACAATTAATCAGTGAACTCTTGCCCCAGAGGTTTTGAGTGTTCTATCACTGAGAGGAAGAGGCTGGACAACCTTTTGTCTGGAATGGTATAAGGCCATGATGGCAAACCTATAACATGCATGCCAGAGGTGGCATGCAGAGCCCTCTCTGTGGACATGAGAGCCATCGCCAGATGCTCTTTTGGTTTCCAGTGCATGCACACATGCCAGCCAGCTGGTTTTCACACATGCTGGTTCACCAGAATCCCAAAGACCATCTGTCCGGTGTGCATGTGTCTGCCGGAAACCCAAGGAACCAGCTGGCTAGCATGCTCACCAGCCAGCTGGTCTTCAGGTTTCCTGTGCTCCAGCACGTGTTTCCGTTGGGCACTTGGTACCGAAAAGGTTCACCATCACTGGTATAAGGTATCCGGCTTAAGAAGGGAGTTGGACTGGACTAGAATACCTCCAAGGTCCTTTCCAACCTTATTATTCTGTGTACTATGAATGTAACTGGTTGATTATGGCTAAATGATAACTAAAAATAAGATCAATCAACTAAGAACAGAATTATTGATGACTGTTTAGGAAGTAGTAGTCCTATTTTAAGCATGAAATCCTGCTGAGTGACTTTGTGCCTGACACTTCTTCAGCCCAACTCACTTCACAATGTTATTGTGGGGAAAATAGGAGGAGGAAGGAGTATTTGGTATGTTCACTGCATTGTGTTTTTTTAAAAAAATTTAAAGTATAGTACACATAGGCTTAGTGATAAGAAGTTAGGAAAAGTAACTTTCCTATATAACTTTATATAATAAAACACAGGGAAGATAACAATTGTCTCTCATTAGTGGTCTGCACCCCTTCCCCACCAAATTAGAGTTCTTCATTCTACAACTTTGTGAACAACAAAGAAGTGGATATGAACAATAATGCCAAAAGACATTACTGCTAAATAATTTTTATTTTGTGAATGGACTTGGGAGTACTCACCCAGAAGTGGTAATGAGTCAAATATACAATATTTTTAAAAACCTGCAAGGAATTGTGACATACAGTAGCTTTTTACAGTAGCTTATCACAGCTAACTAAAAAGCTACTGTATGTCACAATTCTAACTCCAAACAGTTTGCACTCAATACTCACATTTGTTTCTGTGTGACAGAATGACCCAGTTACAATTTATAAAGTTTGGAATTGGGAAATTAACATTGTTCCGGTATATAATCATTAATCCAGTTTACATACCCTGTCTGAGTTCCTTCTCACCACTGAAGGACTGAACGTCCTGTAATTGTACTAAAATATTCTGTGCTTTTCAGCAGAAAAATCATTTATTCAGTAACATTAAAGTCAATTTTAGTTTAACAGTAGATAGTGGCAAAGTGACTCATGCCAGCATTTAGCAGGCTTCTTCTCTTCAGAAGTGTTCCCAATGGATAGCTCAAGGAGATGAAAACAATCCACTTTCATCCATGAAAAGCTTTTTTACCTTCTCTTCCACTTTCTTGGCAGGTTTCAAAGAGATTGGTGTGTCTGTGTGTGAGTATTTAATGCTGCAGCTGGGAAGAGAGGAAGAGAAACAGCTACTCAGGAATCTACCTTCAGGACATTGTTTTACATCAGTTCTTTCTAAGGTTTGGGAACTTTTAACAGTGGAGCACAGCCAGGAATCAAGATTAATATAAAATATGATTATGTTTAATTTTGAGGAACAAGGTCTAGGATACAGAATTTTAGAAACTGAATAAGCAAAACTCTTTCCCTCGTGCTTGAGTGAATTCATTAAGAAGTTGCCTTGGTGAACTTCTTTTTCTCGAAATGCAAACCTGAAAGGCCAACCTTGAAATAGCCATCTGCTCTTCATTGGTGAGGTTCTGGAAAAAAAAAATCCCCTCAGGTTAAAAAGGTTATTGTACAGAAATGTTCTTTTGGGTCTTTTTAAGGAGCAGAAATTGTATGTACAATGGAGACACATATAACTCCAATGTCATAAATATTGTTGACAAATGTTTGGTATCCTCTGCATAATTGTGATTGCATAAAGGACATTTAATTTCCAATCTAGAATTGGAACTTTAACATTGCATGGGATCTAAAAGCAATTCACTTATAGAATTTATTTTAATTCTCTGATAGAATTTGACCTCCAATATGCTGAAATATTTTTTTAACACCTAGAAGAGTCTTCTTCCACCTTATTTTTCAGAAAAAAATTAAAATTGTTTTTATTGATCCATATTTGTGGGCTTACTTTCCTATTCACACACAGAGGAGGGCAAACATGATGGAGAATAGTCAGAACAAAGTAAGAGAAATATTACAAACAGGATTGTTTTATTCTTGATAGAACATCGAGTTTGAATTTTGACATTTGGTTTTCAATGTTCTGAACGTCTGATTTTCTGAATGCTTATCATAATGTGCTGGTTGATTTTAGTTTTGGTGGGGCCACCTAATAGAGTGGTTTTATGCCGTTCATCTTCTGAGACTTTCCTTTTCCCAGTTGATACTGGATTCATGCCTGGGACTTTCTAATTCCTTTGATAAACACAATGCTTGGCATTGTATTTATGGTATAAGTTACCAGCACATACAGAAACTGAGGGGTTTCATACACAAACATTTATTTCAGGAAAATAGCAATGTCTCTAACTGTGGAAAGACTGTAAATAGGATCTGGCTGAAGCAACTGTTGTGTGTAAAATTAGCATAGATTAAAATGCACATCCAAACATAGGGATGGCAAGTTTATTTATTGCACTGAGCTTTTTGTATATCTACAAAATGAGAAACAAAAAGGGTAGAATATATGAAGGCAGAATGTTTTCCCTTTTATTAATTTTGCAAACTATTTACCATGCATGAGAAATCTTAACATTTATCAAGGAACTGAAGTATTTGATAAAAGTAAAAATTTACAGCTATTAAAATGAGCAAAGTCCTCTTTCCAGAATGAATTCCTTAGGTGAGGATTATACAATTCAGTAACAAGGTGAGAAACATGATATACAGAGATAAGAAAAAAATAAACAAACAATAAAATAAATATATTTATTTCAATGTATATAATAATAATAATAATAAATTGAGATTTATTAACCGCACCCTCTCCCCACAGGGACCGGGGGCGGTGCACAGGCATAATTAAAAACAATATACAATAATACAAACATTACTTAAAATAGAATTAAATAAAATTACCCGTGCTAAAAAATATAAAATTAAAAACCCATTAAAATATTTGTAGTTAAAAGACAGAGAGAACTATTCAAGGCCGGCCAGTCGAAAGAGATGGGTCTTCAATTTTACACGGAAGGAGCGGAGGTCAGTGGTCGTTCTAATATCAGGGGGAAGGTCGTTCCAGAGGGCCGGGCCCGCCACAGAGAGCGCCCTTCCCCTGGGCGTCGCCCGCTGACAAAGTCTAGTGGACGGCACCCGGAGAAGCCCCTCTCTGTGGGAGCGAATCGGTCGTGAGGATGTGTGGGGCAGGATCCGATCTCGCAGATAGCTAGGTCCCGAGCCATGGAGCGCTTTGAAGATGATAACTAACACCTTGAAGCGCACCCGGAAGACGACAGGTAGCCAGTGCAGCTCGCGCAGGAGCGGTGTTACGTGGGCAAACCTAGAGGTGCCCATAATTGCTCGCGCGGCCGCATTCTGAACTAACTGAAGCCTCCGGGTGCACCTCAAGGGGAGCCCCATGTAGAGAGAGTTACAATAGTCCAGTCGGGATGTCACGAGGGCATGAGTGACTGTGTGAAGGGCGTCCCGATCCAATAGGGGGCGCAATTGGCGAACCAGGCGAACCTGGTAAAACGCCCTCCTGGCCACGGCTGTCACTTGCTCTTCCATAGACAGCCAGGTATCCAGGAGGACACCCAAATTGCGCGCCCCATCCACAGGGGCAAGATGTTCGCCCCCTATGGCCAGCGTTGGAGAAAGCTGGTTGAATCGGGCAGCCGGAAACCACAGCCACTCGGTCTTGGTCGGGTTGAGCCTAAGTCCGTTACTTCCCATCCAGATCCGCACGGCTTCCAGGCACTGGCACATCACTGCTACGGCATCGTTGGGGTGGTTTGGGGTAGATATGTACAGCTGGGTGTCATCAGCGTACAGATGGTACTCTACCCCAAAACCACGGATGATCTCACCCAGCGGCTTCATATATGCATTAAACAGGAGAGGCGAGAGGACCGACCCCTGAGGCACCCCGCATGTGAGGGGTCTCGGGGTCGACCTCTGCTCTCCTGCCCGCACAAATTGCGATCGGCCAGAGAGGTAGGAGGAGAACCACCGCAAAACGGTGCCTCCCACCCCCAACCCCCCCAGCCGATGCAATAGGATACCATGGTCGATGGTATCGAAAGCCGCTGAGAGGTCTAATAGGACCAGGATGGAGGAACATCCCCCATCTCTGGCCCTCCAGAGATCATCTACCAACGCGACCAATGCCGTCTCGGTGCTATGCCCGGGCCGAAAGCCGGACTGGCGCGGATCTAGATAGTCAACTTCCTCCAGGTGACGGGGAAACTGTTGTGCCACCACACTCTCAACAACCTTCGCCAAGAAGGGAAGGTTGGAGACTGGACGGTAGTTGTTCAAAAGAGCTGGGTCCAAAGAGGGCTTCTTGAGGAGGGGCCTCACCATAGCCTCTTTTAGGGAGGCAGGCAAGGAACCCTCACTCAAGGATGCGTTGATAACCTCTTGGAGCCATCCTCGTGTCACCTCCCAGGATGCCAGTACAAGCCAGGAGGGGCACGGGTCCAATGAACATGTGGTGGCTCGCAGTCGCCCACGTAACCTGTCCATATCCTCGGAAGTAACGGGGTCAAACTCCTCCCAAACAAGATCTCCCTCGTGGCATCCCACTGGGCCATGAATGGGGGCTAGCTCACTCTGTATCTGGGCGGTTTTCTCCTGCAGAAAAATCACAAATTCCTCTGCCCTACCCTGTAACGGGGCTTCCCGCTCCCTCTGTTGAAGGAGGGAACGGGTCACCCTAAACAGGGCGGCAGGGCGGTTTTCTGCGGATGCTATGAGGGTGGCACAATGATGACGTTTGGCCACCCTCAGCGCCACAATGTAAGTCCGTAAATGGGCTCTTACCTGTGTCCGGTCAGATTCAGAGCGGCTAGCCCTCCATCTTCTCTCTAGGCATCTCTTGCGGCGTTTCATCACCCGCAGCCCCTCAGTAAACCAAGGAGCCAGGGTGGTTCGCCGCCGCGAGAGAGGCCGCAAGGGCGCGACCCGATCCAAGGCTCCCACGGCCGCACTATTCCATGCGGCCGTGAGGTCCTCCATCGGGGCGCGGGTCAGGGATACAGGAAATGGCCCAAGCGCTGTCTGGAACCCATCCGGGTCCATCAGGCGCCTGGGGCGGTACCAGATTGGTAACTCTGGTTCCGCCTCCCCGCGGAGGGGAGCAGCGGTCGGAAAGTCGAGTCGGAGAAGTGAGTGGTCTGACCATGACAAGGGTATGATGTCTATGTCCCCTGTACCCAGATCACTCTTCCATTGGCCCGAGACGAAGATGAGGTCCGGCGTATGTCCACCCTCATGGGTGGGGCCTTGAATTACTTGGGTCAGGTCCATGGCCGTCATGGAAGCCATGAACTCCCGAGCTACCACGGATGATTCGCCCAACGATGGCAGGTTAAAGTCCCCCATAACTATAAGTCTGGGGGTCTCCACTGCCACCGTAGCGATCACCTCCAGGAGCTCGGGCAGGGCTGCTGCTACATAGCGGGGAGCCAGGTATACAACCAGCAAGCCCAACTGCCTCCCTAGGCCCCACTTCATGCAGAGGGACTCACAGCCGGAGGTCTGCGGCACAATGGTCTCTCTCGGCTCCAGGCCTTCCTTGATAATGACTGCTACCCCACCACCCCTGCCTAGGGCCCGCGGCTGATGAAATGCGCGGTAACCTGGTGGGCACATTTCAACGAGGGGATGACCTCCCTCGTGGCCCAACCAGGTCTCCGCAATTCCTACCAGGTCCGGCTCCCCCTCTGACACAAGGTCACTAATGAGGGGGGCTTTGTTGACAACGGACCTGGCGTTGCAAAACATCAGCCGCAGACCCTGGCTCTGTATTCCCTGGCCACCTAGCCTGCGAGGGTTGTGGCACCCAACCGTTTGTAACCAACGGCTGCGTGCCACCAACCGGGAGGATGAAAATTGTCTCCACCTCCTGACATTGTGATCTTGGGCAGTGAACCACAGTTAAAAATATAAAAATAGCATAAACACAAAAAGCATTTAAAATGCATAATTATAGCCAATGTTAGAAACCATCATAACTAACAATATAACCATCCCATTGAATCTGCCTCATGTTTTGTTTCACATGCCTGGTGGTATTACAAGATTTTCCAAAGTATAAGGCCAAAGTAAAAGGCCACCAGGGTTGGGACTAGTTTAACCTCCAGAGGAATGATGATCCAAAGAGCAAGCGCCATGAGAAAGGAGACTTGTTTTTTGGGTGCTGCCAGATGGACACTACCTGCATTCTTCACCTGACAGTTCTGATGGAGTGAGTAAATACAATTGGGAAGAGGTGGTTCCTCAAATAATATAGCTCCATGTCATGAAAGACTTAACTTAATAGCAACTCAGATTGGATCCAGAAACCTAGTGGCAACCCATGCAATTAGCAGACAAGAAGGGTTACATGTGCCAGTCAAACATTACTGCCTATGATGCTTCATTTTCCATCAGTTGCTGCTTTGAGATGTTTTCCAAGAGCAGCGTCATACACAATACATTGAAATAATCCATTTGGGAGGTGACTAAGGCAGGAGAGACAATGGCAGTCTCTTTCTCAGGAACAGGTGCAATTGGCACACAACATGAAGTGCACAATTATCCTGGCCATGGTAGCCCTCTACCCTTCAAATAAGAGCGATGAATCCAGGAAGATCCCTAAATTGTGCAGAGGTTCTGTCAGGGAGGTAAAACTCTGCTTTGAGCTACATATGGAAAATTCCCAGAACCTGAAGTCCTAAAACCAGAAGCAGTCTTGCTAAAGTTGAGTTGAAGCCTATTCTTCTTCATCCAGACCCCGACCCGAGCACAGCACCGAGACGGCATTGGTCGCATTGGTTGATGATCTCTGGAGGGCACGGGATAGAGGATATTCCTCTATCCTAGTCCTATTAGACCTCTCAGCAGCTTTTGATACCATCGACCATGGTATCCTATTGCGCCGACTGGGGGGGGTTGGGGCTGGGAGGCACCGTTCTGCGGTGGTTCTCATCCTACCTCTCTGGTCGGTCGCAATATGTGTTGACAGGGGGGCAGAGGTCGGCCTCGAGACCCCTCATATGTGGGGTTCCTCAGGGGTCGGTCCTCTCGCCCCTCCTATTCAACACATATATGAAGCCTCTGGGTGAGATCATCCGTGGTTTGGGGGTGGGATATCATCTGTACGCTGATGATACTCAGTTGTACATATCCACCCCAGACCACCCCAACGATGCCGTCGAGGTTATGTCCCGGTGCTTGGAAGCCGTACGGATCTGGATGGGTGGTAACAAACTCAAGCTCAACCCGTCCAAGACTGAGTGGCTGTGGCTTCCGGCGCCCCGGTTCAGCCAGATTATTCCAACTCTGGGCATTGGAGGCGAAACACCGGCCCCCGTGGAGAGGGCGCGCAATTTGGGTGTCCTCCTGGATTCCCGGCTGTCTATGGAAGATCATGTGGCAGCCGTGGCCAGGGGGGCGTTTCATCAGGTTCGCCTGATGCGCCAATTGCGCCCCTTACTGGACCGGGGTGCCTTACGCACAGTCACTCAAGCACTCGTCACCTCTCGACTCGACTACTGTAATGCTCTCTACATGGGGCTCCCCTTGAGGTGCACCCGAAAGCTGCAGCTAGTCCAGAACGCAGCCGCGCGGGTGATTACGGGAGCGCCTAGACACTCCCATATAACACCTATCCTGCGCGAGCTGCACTGGCTTCCTGTGGTCTTTCGGGTGCGCTTCAAGGTTTTAACGACCATCTTTAAAGCGCTCCATGGCTCGGGGCCTAGTTATGTGCGAGACCGCCTCCTGCCCCATACATCTCTCAGACCGATACGCTCCCACAGAGAGGGCCTCCTCAGGGTGCCATCGGCTGGACAATGCCGACTGGCGACGCCCAGGGGGAGAGCCTTCTCTGTGGCGGGCCCAGCCCTCTGGAACGACTTACCCCCTGAACTCCGCACCATCTCCGACCTCCGCCTCTTCCGCAAGTGTCTGAAGACACACCTATTTCATCTAGCCGGCCTAGCGTAACCTCCATACTGACTATTAGATAGTTTTTAAACTTGGGATTTTAATTCGGTTTTTAGCGCAGGGTTTATTTATTAGAATAAGTATTTTAAATTTCATATATTTTATATATTTTGTATGTATTTTAACATCCCTGTGCGCCGCCCTGGGTCCTAACAAGGAGAAGGGCGGGGTATAAATTTAATAAAATAAAAATAAATAAATAAATAAATAAATAAATACCACCTGCAGACAGAACCTCCTTGACATTGCTTGGTTGGTAGATATATAAATCTGAATATAATTTATATGTCACTCCATGCCATTAAATGCCTGCACCCAGAGGCTTCATATAGATGTCAAACAGTCATGTGAGGGAAGCAATACTATTCACTTTTTTAAAAAAAGATATATTTTTCTAAAGCTGCTGAGAAAGCTCAAAACATTAACTCACTGTATTAAAACCACTGCATATATATTGTTATAAGCTTTATAACATACACCTTAAGTAAACTTTATTGTTAGATTCACCCAATCTTCCATGTGATATCTACTTCACAGGCCATTTTGCGGTTCTTTCCTTGAAGAAAGGAATTAAATAAAGCCAATGAATGATATATCACTTGATCTTTTCTCATATAGCATGTTAATCTCCATATAATATAACATGGGTGTTGAAAGCCTAGACTTTGATTGCTGGAAGAAATAATTCTTGCTGGATAGCAACCTCCAGTTGCTACAAATGCTGGTTTGAGTGATCAGTGATCAGATTTAGTAAAAAATGTTGTAAATTAAGAAAATGAATGTCCTATTGTGTGAAGTTATTGTTCCATTGTTGCTGAGTGTGCGTTGTTTAATGAAAGCATATTATGAAATATTAATAAGTTATTTACCAGAAAGGTAATAAAAAGTAACAGAAGAATAGGAAGTCATAAAATATTACCATTGTTTATGTCTATAGTTTGTAATCTTATTAGTCTCTTGCCTTTCTTTTCTGCTTTAATAATTTCCATACAAGCTGATCTTGCTAATATTTAAATTATTACTTTTTATATTAATTTTGAAACTTGACAATGAGGTTCTCCTATTGATTCACACTGATGGTTTTAAGAGGCTACACAATACTTTAAGAGCAATCATCTGCAATGATTGAAAGATTCCACATGCTTTTGTCTAAATGCCTAAAGGAGAAATTGGTGTGATAATTTGGGGAGGTGGAAGGTAGCATATAAACCATTACTTCGTTGTGAGATGTTTACATGTAACAATGGATTTAATGATTTATAGATAAATATCCATTTTGCTGGCATTGTCTCTTGGAGGTGGAATGGAAGGAACCTCAGCAGCAATTTACACTACAATAGTGATTCCATAGGTCCAGCTAATCCAATTTTTAGGCAGTAAAATTCATTTTTTTTAAAAAAAAAGTCTTAGATTGATCTAAAAATGTAATCATTTATAGTTATTGCTCTCTAGCCAGTTATTAAAGTCATGGTGGCACACTGGTTAGAATGCAGTAGTGCAGGCTAATTTTGCTGACTGCCAACTGTCAGCAGTTCGACAGTTTGATTCTCACCAGCTCAAAGTTGACTCAAGTTTCCATCCTTTCAATGTTGATAAAATGGGGACTCAGATTGTTGGGGGAAATATACTGACATTGTAAACTTAGATAGGGCTATAAAGCATTGTGAAGTGGTATAGAAATCTAAACACTATTGCTATTAGAAACAAAACAGTTTTTAGCCCCAGAGTATCCCACAAATTCTTTTCTATGGCTCTTTGAGGATCTTGTAGCTATGAATCCTGAAAACTGGCAACACCATTTCTGGGCATTTTAAGCTTGGAAGCAAGTGAAAAGTATAATATTTACTTAAAACAAGTATTTCAATTTAAAACCAACAACAAATCCAAGAGAATCCATATGATTAACACAGTTCCACCCACTAGACAACTCACAGCAGAGTTTATATATCAATCAAAGTTACCCAGCTGTGGCATAATGACATGAGAATAAAGAAATAATTGTGAAGAAAGAAGAGAAAGGCAAATTCAGATACTAGTTATTAGTTCCAAATGATCAGTCATTCTTATCTAGAAACATGATGAAAAGATGTCTAATAATTTTCATTTTGTCCTAGATGACCTCAAAAAGCTCTACAACCATAGAATGTGATTAGTACCACAAGTTATACCTGAGTTACTTCATGTAGTTTATTGAGCTGTTCACAGATTAAAATGATTTTACATTGTTGCGGGCATTGCTCATCTCAGATTACTTTTGGCAGATTAAAAACTTTTTATGGTGGTGAATATGGCAAACAGCTGAAAAGCCAGGAAGGGTTGTGTAATCTGTAATGGCATGTAGGAAAGACCTTGGGAAATGGCAAGGAAATGACCAAATAACAGATAGTATAGCCTGCCATTGTATAGTGAATAGGACTAAAAGCTCAGTAGAGACACTCCCAAATTTCTTGGACTGCAAAGGAGGGTGGTGGTTGCTGGTGGGATATTGTATTTTCAAATTGCAATAGTCTGTTAGTGTGGCATCAGTAGAAATAACTCATCTGGCTATGATTCCTATCTGATTTACCCCACAAGGCTGACATCAATCTTGCAAGTCTGAATGTGCAATTTTCCTTCAAATGTCTTGCACACTCTCTAACTCAGGCCTGGTATGGCAAAAAAGGAGATTCTGAATCTTCCTGAGTAGCACATTTATTTTAGACGAAGCAAAGGTGGGTTGTTCCATAAGGCTGGAAAAGGACTATGTACAATGATTCAATCAGCATTTATACATTATTAGTTACATAAGTAAGGAAATACAAGTTGATTACAAAGGAAACACATATTATCTATGAAGCAAAGAAGTTACTAAAATATCCTCATCATTTCCTCTTGTTAATGGATATCAACTATTTCAGCAAAGTTTATTTAAAGAAGCTGATGTGTTTTCCACGTGCTTTCCAAAGGAGACCAGAGCAAAGACTATCTGACACTTCCTCAGACATATTTACACAATTTAACTTTCATAGAAATTACTTAGACCACCTTGATCTACACCATCTCCTTTACACACAGCTCAAGAAACTATGGGTGGTCTCTTTTGAGCCTCTTGCCCCATCCATTATCCAGCTGCTGGCTATGCTGTGTCTTACCTGACTTGTCCCTTGGCAGTACTTATTTTCCTTACACAGTCTTAGAACAATGACATGGTTTAGTTTTAATATACCAGCCTAATTTGATTTGGTGTATGTACTTAATTGCTGCTAATTTATCCATTGATACTTAATTTAGGGTTTGCAGGACAAATACTAAAGACACCATCGGAAATGTCAGAATAGCTTCAACCTTTTAGAGATGGATTACTAAGAAATTGTCTCTAAATATATTCATACTACTAGGGGGGGAACCCTTCTTAATCTGCTATCTGAGCCCAAATATCAAGGATGTCCTCAGGAATACAATTTACAAAGGGGTTGCTTTCATTGGACAAGTGTTTATAGCCCTTCAACCTCTCTTCCCCCGCCCAAGAGTTTATTGGTTTAAGTGTCAGCAAAAGGTTACATATTAATGAGGATTAAGTGCCTAGCAGGTTCTGCTACAAGAAAAAGAGGCAAATAATTAACTGATTGAGGTTAGAGTTGAACTTTGTTATCTTTCAACTTGCAAGATGAAACAGGAAGATCTAGCTTGTCTAAGCAGCCTCTCTTCCAGGTGTTAATTGAAAAATGCAGGTCAATCACAGGGCATTTGTATAGGAAGGATAATGGTTCTTGGTCTTACACATAACTTTGCACGCAAAGGTCCCATCAAAGACTTGATCTTTTTTTTTTCAGCTAGGGTTTTAAATTCTGGAAAGACAATGTCAAGTGGATGAGGTCAGGGATATGTATTTCTTGGCTGAGAATATTTTTAACTGCTTGTTCATCATTAAGGACAAATTATAAAATGGATCTCAGTGTGACTACAAACTCACCCTGCTCCTCTTAGTATGATTTGTTTAGTTTCCTCTTTAGTTATTCCTAGTCAACATGGGAGGCTGGTGATAGCATCAGCATTTGCATCAATATATCTTTTTGAACTCCCCATGCTTAAAATTATTTAATCTGAATTAAATTCTTTAAAATAACTGCTGCTTATTTTATTTTGCATGTGGATGGAGTCCAACCAAAAAACACCAGTAATTTATAGAATATGTCATTAATTTCAGTTGACGGCAAAATATTCCAATTTTATATTGAACACACATCTTGAACACACAACTTGGTCTAATTCAAAAGGAATTTTCACAGTCCTTGATATGGCTACAAAACTTGTTATTTCCTTCCCAATAAAAATGGCTCCATTTGCTTTGCTCTTAGTAATAAACTTTGGTTATTACAAACTTTTCCCTTTTTTATTTATTTACATGCTCTTTTAAATCAAAGCATCTTGTTTTACAATTGTGCCTACAAACTGATTTTTTGTCTTTGTCTTTTTTTAGTTCTTTTTGTTGTTGCAAAAAGGCAGCAATATCTTTGTTAGAGCTCTTTTGATGCTTGCTGGCATGCCTATATTTTGTGTATAGGCACAAAATAAAAAGCAAAAGTTATGGACGAAGCAAACATTAAGCTAACAACATAGTTATTCAAAGGAAAAACCAAGTTCCCCATAGAAGGAAAATACCAGAAACAAAAGAGATGGGAGGGAAAAATCCCAGTTTAATATTGGACATGACAGCTTTAGAAGGAACCACTGTGGACTTCTAGGCATAGCTTCAGAAGCAGCAGCTGGAAGATGTCTTTGTTCACCGCTTCCATCCCCTGTATCTTCTTCAGTAATTGGCTGTTATGATAACCATCTATAGGAGGTCGCTCAGGAGAGGTCTAAAGAGCATTGCTGAAGAATAGGAATTGGTCTTGCCTTTTATTTTGCTTCCTTTCTCGGTGATAACCTGGGCTTTTCATCCAAAATATCATTTTCTTGCCTGAAAAAATATAAAAGAAGGATTTCACTGAGAGTTTTACAACCAAGGATAATTGCATACTCTCTCAAAGCGCTATTCAAAGCCAGGCATGTAGGCAACTTAATCACCAAAGACATGCTATACACTATAAAAGCATACCTGACTCTACTTCATCCATGTCACTGCATGACTTCTCTCAGAGGGGACAATTTTGCCAATGTTAATCCATACCCCTAAATAACTTCTGAACACACAGAATAAAATGAAAACTTTAAAGGCAAATTTCAATTTCATGTTATTTATTTATTTCAAACTATTGGCTGCCCAACTTGAGTATAGGAGACCTACAAAATTAGGAAAAACAATTAAAAACAATGAATCACACAGAAAATTGGGTACCTACGAGATCGCCTTCTGCTACCTAGAGCCTCCCACCAGCTTGTACGCTCCCATAGAGAGGGTCTCCTCATGGTGCCGTTGGCTAGACAATGTCGACTGGCGACACCCAGGGGGAGAGGCTTCTCTGTGGGAGCACCTGCCCTCTGGAACGAATTGCCCCCGGAATTAAGAACTATCCCTGACTTACGCACCTTCCGCCGCGGCCTCAAAACCTTTCTCTTTCAACAAGCCAGGCTGGCATAAAGCATGATTTTTAAATTTTTAAATTTGCATTTTTGAATTTAAATTTTTATTATTTTAATCAGGGTTAGTTTGGGTTTTTTTCCACGTTTTGGCCAATATTTTAATTATGTCTTTTAAAAGCTTTCTTTTAACTTTTGTATATTTGTTTTTATTTTGGCTGTACACCGCCCTGAGTCCTTCGGGAGTAGGGCAGTATAAAAAACCAATAAACTAAACTAAACGAAACTAAACAATTGCCTGGATAGCTAAACTGGGCATCTATTGTAGTTAAGAGGCCACTGCCATATCCCCTTGGAAGTCTTGCATATAATTATGTGGATTGTGTGTATATGTTTACTTCTCTTTGTTATGTTCTCATCATATGCTAAAAAAATAAATAATAGGGACAAACAAGCATAAATGCATGTGTCAGTAAAATTTTAGAAAAACTGATGTATATTAAGGGAAACTGCATATATACATACATAATCTTACATATCAGAAGAAAAAGTCACACATACCTATATGTTTAGAAAGATGTAAAACAATGAAGTAAATGATATGGCTGGGTGAAGTCACAGAAGCAGTGGGTGTAAACTTAAATGGACTATAGGGGATAGAAGAGGACAGGAAGGTCTGGAGGAATGTTGTCCATGGGGTTGCAATGGGTCAGCTATGACTTTGCTAACAACTGCTAACAACAACAAAACCATGAAGAACATAAACTGATACAAAAAATGGGATAAGATCACCTCAGGAATTGTAACATTCTGAGTTCATAAGTGCCAGGTTCGTTATGCTTATTCTTTCTTGACTTCATTTCTTTGTAAATGAGAAAAAGTGGGGCAGAGAAACAATGATAGGAAAGTGAGAAGTTAACAAGGCCACAGTGAGTTTACAGAACATCTATGAGTTCATTGTGAGTTTCAGAAATTATCAGTATCAAAGGTGATACCATAACCAGTCTTCTCGGTGTGATGAACAATTGTGGCAACGTGATAGAGCTGCTAAACCCAAAATTTAGTGATTTTCAAATTTAGCCCTTCATATCCTACTAACATACAAAATCAAACAATTATCTCAAAACTATTTGCTTGCTTGTTTATTTATTTATTGGGTTGCTCAACTCCTAAATTATTCTTCACCCTGTACTAAATTCCTAAATGACTCTTATTGACCCAATACTACACTACTCCCCCAGTGTAGTAATAAAAGTACAATAATAAGAGAATAATAAAAAAAAACAAATGTAACAGGGTAAACTGAAAAGCTTTCAGAGACCATGTGCGATTTTATAAATAAAATTATGCTTTGATTACTTAGTGGCAGGACCTAGGTTGTTGCTGAAGTCCATAATCAACTGTAAGATTGGGAATAGAAACTAAACAAAAACAAACTTGTTCACACTTAACTTTTTCAAATATGTGATCAATTCATTGTAATTTGTCACCTGATATTTCCAAAGGCATGACTCTGATGCAGCTTGAGTAATTTTTGTATAATTTTTGTGGTTTAGTTGGTTATTGCAATATTACATTAAGTTCCAAACCTTTAAAAAAATCCAAGTTAATTTACATGGTGACCAGCTATTCACATTTTCATTCTGATTCCTAATTAGTTGTTTATTGCATTAATTGCCAATGATTATAGATTTGTTCATGTTTTATTTCTCATGCCATTTTATTTGCTTTAAGTAACACATGTCACTGCTGTAATTAGCAACTTTGAATTACTTTACAGTGTGTGCCACTAATATAATAATTTGAGAAATTTAACATATAGTACATTTTATCCAATCATTAGTTCTAATAACTAATCTAAGCAATATGTTGGTAGTCATTTCAGTAAACCTTGAATAACATTGAAAACTGAAAATCAATTTGTCATTTCTATAGTACATTTTTGTATTGAAAGAGCAAAGAAAAACAGCAATTGTTGCTTTAGAAATCATAACCCGATTCTATCATTATTTAAACATGGCACAGAATTCATAGAATTATGACTAGGGATGAGATGTGTCTGCTAATGATGATAATGATCTCAAAATCTCTATCAATCAATTGCAAAAGGTAGCTTTACTTCCCAACAGCTTATATTCTGAAATGGTGCCTTTAACAACCTCAAACAACAATATCTGCCCATCACAGGTCCTTGAGAAGAACTTGATAAATGAATACAAATGCCAAATCCAGTCTAAACATCTGGCTGACTATGAAACCAACCATATGATCATTACAAATCATCTGGAGTCTTTATGTTCTCATCCTACAGAACAACTGGTAATAGCTATTAAAATACAGTAGCTACCTGATAGGCTCAGGATTTGTAACAGGAGTGAATGCATTCATCTTCTTCCAGCAGAGCACTCAATAGTTTTATGTTGTGTTCTTTAACATATATAGTGCTGATTTGTTGCAAATGTTGGTTCAAAAAAAGCTATGTGTCTGCTCCATTTACCATTCATTCAATGCATACTACCTGGTAAAGAAGCCAAAACCACTAAGAACTATACATTGCTTTCAACATACTAAAATCCACCTACAGTAATTTAATGTCCTACTTAGGGGTAAGCCAATGATATTCAGATCAAGGCAAGAAATTGATAATGTTACCTTGTTTATGCCAGGAAACATGCCTTTATAATTATACCAAAATACTTCTTTACCAAAATGTTATCTGTCTCAGACATAAAATACTTTACACACACACACACACACACACACACACCAATGTCTCTATAATAATAGAGCCAGATTGAGAAGGTGAACTGTTAGGAAACAGGAAACTATGAGAAATGTTCAGCCTGTGATACTTGGTCAAAAAAATCAGGTTTAGGAACTTGGTTTTGACTGCAGTAACAATTAAGGGATAACTGTATAGTACACATAAGACTACTGAAAACAAGCAACAAAACACCAATTGCTTTACTAACAGATGAAAAGAGAGCACCTTAAGAAGATTAGGAAGCAAGTGTCAACAAAATGCAAGCAAAGTACAACTACAAGATTATCCTTAAGGGAAGATAGAACATGATACACATATTGGCCATGGAAATGTGCCTCCATCCAAAAGTAAACCTGGACTCCATACTTACGTGCATAATTGAATGGATAAATGAATAAATAACAAATATTACATAACTTAACAGCTTTGCTATTCATCAAGAATGCTACTTATACAATTTCTAACCATTCCTATGGAATTTTTAAAGTTAAAAACATAGAGTACAATTGATGCTGTTGCTAACATCACAGTAGTTATTTAGAATTAAAATCCCTGAAAAGAGAGTAAGTTCATTATTTCTCTCTGCAGATCCTATTCTCCTATTTGAAAAAAGTGATATCTAGAAATGTGTATGTAAGTATGTTGGAAAATATACTTTTGTATATAAAATATACTTTTGTGATAATCCTGACAACCTAAAACCTAGGCTTTATTTGTTTCATCAATATGTATACTGTCTATACCCAGAACTCTAGGTGATTCACACTTTTAAAACCATGAAAATTCACAACATAGAAAAATCTATTAAGTTCCATATGCTCATTTACTGTTGTTAATGACTGACAAACATCAATTCCAAATTATTCATTAAACAAAGGACCGCTTCACTGCTTTTTAAAACTACAGAATGATGGAGACCATCCTGATCTCAAGGTAAAGTTGTTCAACAATAAGGGGGCTGTGACTCCTTGGGCTATTCAATGGTTCCTTGCCCCTTTGATCTTTTGTGTGGCTGAGTACCTATCATCCCTTCTTCTGGTTAGAATAATTATAATGAAAGGATATGTGCTGATGGTATGGAAGGAGGGCAATTGAACTTGCTGGGATTTTATTGTTTAATTGTTGCTTAAATGGGCGGTGTTAAATTTTCTAAATAAACAAATAAAATGGGATGGCAACTAAAAAATAAAAATAAAATCTTGTTGATATTCAGTGTTCTCTCCATGCAGTTGTACAAAACATTATTGGAATATTCTTTATTGACCAAATGTAACAGGACACACAATGAATTTGTCTCTAGTGCATAAGCTCTTATACAAACAAGAAAGTGATAAGATACAATCATAAATCATCAAATACAAATAACAAGTGATAAATCATAAAATACTAATAGCAGAAGGTAGTAGGAAAGATGAGAAAGATTGGAAGATGAAAGATAATAGCAATACAACCCTACTACATGGATTTACATGTTTAAGCATAAGACAGTGCTGTAGGTATTAGGTTTTAACAGCGTGATGGCATGGGGTAGGGACTATGTGTCTAGTTGTTTTGGCATGCAATATCCTACAATGGGGAGAAGTTAAAACAGTTTATATTCAGGAAGTGAGAGGTCTCTAGATATTTTCTCAGACTTCTTTTTGGCTTGTGCTGTGTAAAGGTCCTCAATGGAAAGCAGACTGGTTGCATTTGTTTTTTCTACAGTTCTAATTATCTGTTGAAGTCTCTACTTGTCCTATTTGGTTGCTGTGCCAAACCAGACAATTATAGAGATACAAATGCAGACCCTATAATTCTTCTCTAGAACTGTATCAGCAGATCCTTGGGCAACCTCAATTTTAATTCTGCGACAGTAACTATTTTATAGCAAAAATAAAAATCTGGAATTCAGGAAAATGTAGTCATAGATTTAGGCTTTGCAAAAAATCAAAATCAGACTGATGAGATCCCAGCCAGCTAGCCTTGTGTTAATTGTCATCTTAAAATGGAGTAGATTTAAACATGCTAAAATCCCTCTTCTCCTGTCTTCAAAGTATTGGCTTTAGTTTCTAAAGCCCCAAAAAGTTAGCATTGGATTTTAATTGTTAACATTACAGAGGGGACAATTATTAACATGCATGGAGAATAATCATATTTACTGTGTACAACTAATTAAATTTAAGTTCAAATTAGATTTAATTTCATCCCGGCTGCTAGTGTACCACTCAGCTACTAAAGATAAGTGCTTAATAAAATAAAGCTTGCAGTTCTCAGAAATTTGTTAGTATACATAGTCTGTATGAAGAATATTGTTTCAGGCTATAGTAGTTTATTTCATATACAGTAAGTTATTTCTTTTACTTCAGAGGAAGAAGGCAGCTGTATTGAACTCTTATAATATGTTTAAACTGACACGAGACCAGCAATGGCATTCACTTACCTTCCCTACCAGTTCACAAATGCAATGCTTGCACATTACGTCAGAGTGGGTGGGTGGAGCCTCCTGCAGCCGTCGCTACCGGTTCTCCCAAACTGGAGATAACCAGCTGAATACCACCTCTGCATGAGATGCATAGAGCAGTGTTTTTCAACCTTTTTTGTGCAAAGGCACACTTTTTTCATGAAAAAAATCACGAGGCATACCACCACCATTAGAAAATGTTAAAAATTTTTAACTCTGTGCCTATATTGACTATATATAAAGTAATTCTTTTGAATAGGAATCAAATAAACACAAAGAAATTATTTTATAATTACTTTATTATGAAATAATAAAGTATTTTATAATTGTTCATATTTCTGTTTACTTACTCAGTGCGAAACCTGGGCCTTTTTGGCTGAACACAAAGCTGATATTGGAATTGGAATTTTTCCCACGGCACACCAGACAATATCTCACGGCACACTAGTGTGCCACGGCACAGTGGTTGAAAAACGCTGGCATAGAGCACTTGGTTTGTTCAGATGTTGCAGATGGAATGTTGACTTTCTTCAGACACACTTAGAGCAAGATCATATATAGGATTCTGTTGTCATAGAAGTCGTTGCAGTACACATGCAAATATTGTGCCCTAATACATAAAACACATTTACATATGTTGAGGTATCCACAGCATCACACAGCAACTCAAGAATGGGTATTCCATTCATTTCAGATGTTAACCAGTTTCACAACATCTGAATAGGGTTATGGGCCTGCATAAACATTTTTTTTTTTGTAAAGTAATTTTATTGGTTTTACAATTTTATAAAGGGAAAAGGGTAAATAGGGTATTTTTAACAATATTTTAGAGCTTCCATATCGGTGCTGGTGACCGCCTCCGAGTCTTCTTACAATATCAATTCCATTAAAGAATAAAAAAAAAAAATAGGAAGAGGTACATACATTTCATATCGCAAATTTCATAATCTAAAATTTCATACATTCAATTATTTTGTTTCTATAAACATCCTTAGCAGGAATTACTATATATAAAAAAAAGAAAGAGAAAATCATTTTTGAGTCTCTTTGCTATTGTTTCTTCTTCTTCCACCCCACCGGTAGGCAGAGCCGTGGCCCCTCCCGTTCCCGTATCATCGTCATCTAGGATTGAGGAGTGCTTTTTAAGAAAGGCCTGGGCCTCATCTACTGTTTTCATTGTAACTCTTCCTCCCTCCCAGAACACCAACATTCCTTCAGGCATCAACCATTTAAACCAAACCCCCTTTTTGTGTAATTTTTTAGATAAGAAGGAATATTTCCTTCTTATATCTCGGATTTTTTTCGGGATTTGCTTTAATATGGCTATCTCATTCTGTTGATATATCAAGGGCCCTCCTCTTTGCGCTCTCAGAATCTCATCTCTTGTTGACCTTCTTGTAAATTTAATATGTATCTCCCTTGGTACGTTATTTATTCTGGCATATGCTGAATTGATTCTATAAATTAAGTCAATGTCCCCCAGATATATTCTTTATTTTTTTTTTTGTGTAATCCGCTAAGATCGTAGCCATCAGTTCTCTTAAATTTTCTGTATCTGACTCAGGAACATTCTGAAATCTTTAAAAAAAAAGGCATGCGTTCAAAATCAATTCTAGACATATGACCTGTAATATCTGTAATTTCATTCTTAAAATCCTTTATCTCTTCCCTCATCCCAACTGCCCCACCCTCCAACCCCTGAATTTTTTGCTTATTATTTGTTATTTCTCTCTCTGTGCCTATGTAATCTCTATGAGATTACTGTTGAATTTTTTAGATATGTGTTAGGATTTTAAGGGCTGATTAATAAGCTCTGGGATGAGCCGAATAGGCAGAGAAGGATGACAGTTTGTCTCCTCCCTTAAAGGGGCCTCATAACAGGAGTTGTAAAATATTCTCTCATTTAAGAGTCCTGTAAAAGGCTGATGTAATCAGGGGAAGCCGCATAGCTCAAGGCATAGAAAGGCTTGCCTGATATGCTGGAGAATGCTGGTTCAAACCCCAGTAGAAGGAGTATGGCCAGCTGAAGAGGGCTAATAAGCCCAAAATGGATCCATCCTGGTCTCTTATTTATTAATCAGCCCTTAAAATCCTAACACATATCTAAAAAATTCAACAGTAATCTCATGGCTCTCTGTCAAAGATGGTCTCTGGGATGAGCCGAATAGGCAGAGAAGGATGACAGTTTGTCTCCTCCCTTAAAGGGGCCTCATAACAGGAGCTGTAAAATATTCTCTCATTTAAGAGTCCTGTAAAAGGCTGATGTAATCAGGGGAAGCCGGATAGCTCAAGGCATAGAAAGGCTTGCCTGATATGCTGGAGGGTGCCGGTTCAAACCCCAGTAGAAGGAGTATGGCCAGCTGAAGAGGGCTAATAAGCCCGAAATGGATCCATCCTGGTCTCTTATTTATTAATCAGCGCTTAAAATCCTAACATATATATATGTATATATATATGAGAGAATCTAACATATATATATATATATATATATATATATATATATATATATATATATATATATATATATATATATATATATATATATAAATGTGTGTGTGTGTGTGTGTGTGTGTGTGTGTTAGTTTTTATGAGCTGATCAATAAATTTATTTTTAGCCTCTGGTGATGAGCCGACAGGCAGAGAGGGAAACAGCATGTCTCCTCCCTTAAATGGGGCCCTTACAGGAAGTTGTGGAAACAATTATCTATACTAAAATACTCCTGGATTAGCTGATGAAACAGGGTAGAACCGATTAGGCTGGAGTGCTAGGCTTCTGCCTTGGATTCATTACAGCCCCGGTTCGAATCCCAGTGGGATGTGGCCAACTGATGAGAGCTAATAAGCTCGAAATAGATCTATCTTGGTCTCTCAAATTTAAATTTATTGATCAGCTCATAAAAACTAACACATATCTAAAACAATTTTTTAAAAAAAGAAAAGGCAAAAGAACTTTCCTTGTATAGGAGAGTGCTAGCTTGCACTTAATTATAAACTCAGATGGAAGCTATACTTATTTATTATACAATACATTACTTTGCTTATAATCATGGACTAGTTTAAATATCACTTTAAAAGATATAACTTTACAGAAGTTATATGTCTAATGGATACATGTATCTAAGAAGGAACTATGCTTATCTTACTTAAAGGTTTTGCTGGTATTCAGTAACAGTGGATAACCTTAGGATTTTTCCTGGGTATTGACCAGAAAAATAATTGGGGCCTGATGAACTTGGGATGATTTTTTTGTCCCAACTATATATCTGTGTGTGTGTGTGTGTGTGTGTGTGTGTGTGTGTGTGTGTGTTAGGTGGAACATTCTTGTTGCTAGGTGATGTGGAATCTTTCTACCTGTGCTCAGTAAGCAGCATAACACAAGCACCAGATGATAGGCAAAGGTTCCCAGTTTCTTGGTTTAAAAACTATGACACATTTCTACCTTTTGTGCTCTATGAACTTGAATTTATAGGATTTGATGATCGCTATGGCTGCAGGTGGCACAAAAGAAATAAAAATGAAGTGAAGGTTGGAGGAAAATGCTAGAATACAAGTGTTACTTCCAAAAATGAAATTGAAACTCAACAAATATAGCCTGCCAAGATTATTCATTTGGTGGGATATTTGGGTTTAGCAACTGCTTCTGATGTCATACTTTTCTCTAGGACAATATACAATATCTTGGTTTTGGCAACTTTAAAATGTATGGATTTCAATTCCCAGAAGTCCCCCAGTAGCATGGTGGTTAGGGAATAGTGGGAATTGAAGTCCACACATCTTAAATTGCCAAGATTGAGAACACTATTCCAAAAGGGGCACTATCTTTTATAAGGTAGTGCCCCTTCATTTTAGCCCACAGCAATGCTAAGCAGCAAATTGGGCTGAATTGTTACTAGTTTTCAGTTTATCGTTCGTTCAATTTTGTCCTGTTTCAACCTCCCTGTTGAGTTACATATATATCACCTCACCTAAGATTTACCTATCTGGTTAGAAGTATAATAGAATTCTTTATTGGCCAAGTGTGATAGGACACCCAAGGAATTTGTCCCTGGTGCATAAATTCTCAGTGTACATATAAGCGAAGTCATAAATCATGAGCACAGTCATTGTAAATATACATTCATCATAATCATAAGATGCAAGTGCACTTAGTGATAGTCATAGGATACTAAATAAGGAGTCAATATAATAAATAAATAAAACAATAAATAAAATAATAATGAATAAAAAATAGTGGTAACTGCAGTTTAGTAAAATATTGTCATAATTGTGCATGGGGACAGTACAGGAGTTCACAATGTTATGGAGCAAATAAATGCTCAAGAGAATATGCAACACAGAGAGTCTCTGTCAATGTATCAAATATTTATTATTTACACAGATGTGAATACACGTATGTGCACACAGAAATGTACACATGTTTGTTTATGTTACACAATAGCTAAGGGATACAGGAGGATTAGAGAAACACTCCATGCATAGATATTAAATATACACATTGGGGATTTTCCAATTTAGACCTATAAAGCTTATCTTTTTTACCTTCCTGAATGGAAGTTCCTATTATTGATAGCTGACAATCAGACCTGGTCCTGATACCTTCCTTTTTTTCACCTTCCTCTATCCATCTGCATTTTTCTTTAAGTTGAAATTCCATCTCCCAATATATTATTATTTATATGCTCTTATGTAGATACCATAACTGCTCCCAAGCCAGTTGATGATTTCATAGTCAAGGAACGGAATTGAATCAAAGGTCCTTTGGTTTCAATTCAACACTACACTGTGCTATGCTGTACTATGCTGGATCTCTATCTCTATGCTCATAAATTTTGTGGGAAAGCTCACTTTCCATTAGGTGACAGAATGGTATATCAGAAAGCTGCCTCATTCTAATCTAGCCCATCTAAATCTATCTTTGTGTCTTTTAACGCCTTTCTCCTTTTTCAATTCCAAGCATTCTGCAGTCAATAGCTGCTTCTTTGGGAGACAGCACTGACTGGTGCATACAGTTTTCATTCAGATATCTACAACAAATCCCAAGGAATTTAAAAACAACAACACTTTTTGCAGTGATCACTGTTTTTCATATCATATTCAGATCATATCCAGATCCCTAGCAATAAAGGCAAGAAAGAAGGAAGGAAAGTAAGTTGAATATTTTAATATACTTAAATTTTACCTTCACTTTGAGCTTCAGAGTAGACCAAGTTGCTTTCCTCTACTTCCTGTTCTTTTAGTCATGTATATGTGTTTTCCAAATTGATCTATCATTTGTCTTTGAAATTAATCTATGGTCTTTATGAACCAGGAATCTCTTACCAGAATATTTGGCCATTACATATTTTCAGTACAATTGCTACTTGGTTTATGGAAATCAAGGTTTAAACATTGTATATGATTCCCAATTTCCCAATAAGAAAACATCTGTCTATTCTGGTTGATGGGATGTTTCATGAAATGGAAAAACAAGTCCTGCTGAACACATGACATCATTGGTTTTATTTTTCAACCTGTTATTTTACTCCTTTATGATCTTTAAAAATGTAAGCTGAAACTGGGCCAAACTTCATGGGTTGAATATTAATATATAAGTCTTTTACAAAGAATTATCATTAAACTTACATTTAAAAACGCATTGGGGAAAGAAAAACAGTTAATCAAATAAATTGTCCATTACAGTTAGTTTGCCCAATTCTAAATAGAACACAGCTGCCTTACCCAATTTCCTGCAATAATCATTTGACTACAATTTATTTGCTAATATGAGTATGTCACCCTTATCTGCTGAAAGGTAATGGAAGTGAAATATGCAGATGCCCCATCCAGAAAGGTTCATTGTTGTATTTTCCATACAGCTTAAGTAGCTAAATTGCCCAAGGATGCTTTGTAATAAAAGATGGATAATGATAAAAAGAAGAAGAAAATGTGCATGATTATTTCATTTCCAGCAACAAATTGTCTTTTTATTTCTAAGAAAGGGAAACTGTGAGATAAAACAAAAATAAAACTTATGTGCTGGAAGTAATCAGCATAACTGGAGAAAACTATCTGTAGACGGAAGGACTAATAAAATTATACTGCATTCCCAGTGTATGGTGTATAGCGAGAATCTATATAACAAGGTTAGTTAACAATGTTAGAGTCTTTGCTATTACTAAGCTTCCTGCCACAATTTTGAGTCATTAAAATATAAGCTGTTTTGCCATTTTTGATCTGATTATGTCCATAAACAGAAAACAGATATATTTTTGTTATTCCATATCACCTAGGGTACTCAGAGCAGGAAAGGAATTCAGTTTTCATTTACATTGGAATTGTTAGGTTCTGAACAGGGAGTTATGGATTCAAATACCATTTGAATCATAAATGCATGTTTTTGGTTCCACATTCTCTTTTTTGACTTGGATAATAGCAGAGGAGTTTCCAGAAAGGGAAACACAAGATAAAGTGTGCATATAAATCTGAATATTGAAAATTGTTATGATGAATTACACCTCATTTGGGGGATTTTAGGGTACTTTATTAATTGTATTGCCTAAGAACTATGTCCCAATTTAGTGAAGGGAGAAGAGAAGAAGCAACACTCATCATTCTACTGGGCTATTAGCAGTGGCTAGATTAGGATGAATATATAGGAAAATATTATTTAATGATCCTAACCATGCCAATTATCCCAGTCTGTGTCTAGATGATGCTTACATTTTTTTTCTGAGATGAGAACTATATAGTCCACAAAACCTGAACTACTAAAAGATGTTTCCTTTCTTTTTCTTTTTTAATAATGATATGTTTACAAGGTCTATAAAGTCATTTATATAGCACTAGAACTTAGATTTATATACCACTTTACAATGCTTTACAGCCCTCTCTAAGCGGTTTACAGAGTCAACATATTGCCCCCAATAATCTGGGTCCTCATTTTACCCACCTCAGAAGGATGGAAGGCTGAGTCAACCTTGAGCCTGGTGAGATTTCAACTGCCAAATTGCAGTAAGTCAGCAGTCAGCAGAATTAGCCTGCAGTACTGCATTCTAACCACTGTGCCACCATGGCTCATCAATCCTAGAAGAAACTCCTTTTTTCATATTTTGATGCTGGTAATTTTTTCTCATGTCTGTGATTATTTAAATACTAAAAATGTTTTTTAAAATGTAAACAATACTTATGGAAAAATGTTCCCTTAAAACTCTGCTGCTAAATTCCTTTTTCTTCAAAAACAAGCAAGCAAGCAAGCATCTTTTCTACACATATGTCATGTAATGCTAGACAATTAAGCAATTCTGATGGACACACGTATCAGATCAGTGAAAAGTGGGAAGTCCTGCAGCAGTTTTTGTAACTTACTTTATCTTCGACCTGGATGAGAAGAGTAGAATGCACGAAACTGTATCTACTTAGTATTTCATATTAAAATCCCAGTTATGAACACTGTTTATAAGAAAAATCCTATCTCAATTACCTGGGAGTAATTCCTATTCTTACTGTATTTATTTTATTTTAATTTTGAGAAAGTATGTATAGATATGTGATATTGCTATTCTACAATCGCTACAAAAGTATATAGTGTGTCTTTTTCCGCTGTGTTGAAGGAAATTAAATTTTATTCAAGAGAAATAAATTTATGATTTAAAATGGTATTATTAATCATTACTTCACAGTATATATTTTCTTGGTACTTTCAATATATCTTTCTATCTTAAGTTCATAGCAACCCATAAAAAACTAATAAGCTGAGTAAGAGCAATTTACCCCGACCATCAGTAGCACAAAGAACCAATGCATAAATTACTAGCTACATTTTGCGAAATAACAGCTGTTGGATATGCAATTTATTATAATTTGAAATATTAATCTGTTTTTCCAAGAGATCTAGAAACATTTCATTTGAGGGTATTTAACAATTAACTGTGAAACAAAGATTTGGTCAGTTTTACTATAGAACATCAAAGCTATTCTTAGATTCAGATATATATCATTAGGAGCACTCTATATAATACATTAAAAGTTGATTTAATCACAACTATACAACTATTGATTAATCAATTAACAACTATTGAGTAACTAATTTTCCCATTTAACTGATCATATATTTAAAAGGGTTTTTTTAAGACAAATATTTGAATTTGTGTACATCTATTTAATACTTCTATTATATGATTGAGATACATCATGTAATTATCTCGCTCATATCTAAATACAATAAGATTGCGTCTCAACAAGCATGCATAAGCTTGCACTCTCAACTTTTCTTAACTATATTAGACTTACATTTTAGTAAAGGAATATATGTGTTCAGTCATTATGATATAAATAAAGCAAAGGTCGGTTATTCCACAGTATTTCAATTAGGATAGTATTTAACTTTATTAGTGCTGTATTCAATGCTATATCAGATATCACGAAAGCGTTTTAGTCAATATCCTCATACACATTTGAAGACAACAACACGTGAACTGAACTACTGTATGCTTAAACCCCTTTTATGTCATCAAGGAATGGAGTGCCTGCACAAGAGGAAGAAAAATGAAGGGGGGAAAAGAACAGAAATAAAGTGATTTCAAGGCAATTTACTCTAAGCTCTCACGATGAGATCAGTAACATGTTCAAAATGAGGTAATATGCTTCTGATAGCGTAAATCACTGAGAAATAATTTGTTGAATCTTAAATTAAGTGGAAAAGAACAGGGCATCTTTTCTTCCACCATGTGATAATTTCTCAGTGCATTTCCAGGCTGAGACTAATCCCCAAGCAAATGCATTGTGGGGTGGCAGAGATGATAGAACGCCGGATCAAATGGAATCTCTTTGCCTGAATACTAATTATGAGTATAAAACTTGACAGACCTCCAAATGCTTTCCAACGTTTGAGTTTTCTGATGGTTCTTTTGTCAGGCAGCACTTGCCAGCCATTCAGAGGAAATGCAGGCAAAAAATCATCAGAGACTTTTGCTTGGATTTCAAACAGGAAGAGAGTCTTTCTAGAGGAAGAATTACAAAGGAGAGTGGATAGAATTAAAATGTAGCCTTAGATCATCCTCAGATCTGATTAGCCAACTGATCTAAATGTTGCTACAAAATAAATTAAAGCTTATGCTACTAGACTGTCTCTCATAAGATGCATTTGCAAATTGTTCAGGACAGGCTGATTAAAAGTACCCAAGCACTATATTTTTTAAAAAATTATTTATTTTTCCATGCAAAGACTGTTTCTTCACCCACTCACAAAGTCTTTCCTTAGTCTTCCATGAGATCCGCTGGACTCTCTCTACATGGGGCTCCCCTTGAGGTGCACTCGGAGACTTCAGCTAGTCCAGAACGCAGCCGCGCGAGCAATTATGGGAACCGCCAGGTCTACCCATGTAACACCGCTCTTGCGCGATCTGCACTGGCTACCTGTCATCTTCCGGGTGCGCTTCAAGGTGTTAATTATCATCTTTAAAGCGCTCCATGGCTCGGGACCTAGCTACCTGCGGGATCGGATCCTGCCTCATACATCCTCACGGCCGATTCGCTCCCACAGAGAGGGACTTCTCCGGGTGCCGTCCACTAGACTTTGTCAGCGGGCGACGCCCAGGGGAAGGGCTCTCTCTGTGGCGGGCCCGGCCCTCTGGAACGACCTTCCCCCCGATATTAGGACGACCACGGACCTCCGCTCCTTCCGTCTTAAATTAAAAACTCATCTTTTCTGTCTGGCCGGCCTGGGATAGTCTCTCTGTCTCTGGGGTTTTTTATTGGGTAGTTTTTAGTATAGTTTAGTTTTAATGGGGAATTTTAGCGCAGGTTAGGTTTAATTTGTTTTTAAGAAATGTCTGTATATTTTTATTGTTTTTATTCTACCTGTGCACCGCCCCGAGTCCCTATGGGGAGAGGGAGCGGTTATACAAATATTAAATTATTATTATTATTATTATTATTATTATTATTATTATTATTATTATTATTATTATTATTATTATTATTATTATTATTATTATTATTATTATTATTATTATTATTATTATTATTATTATTATTATTATTATTATTATTATCCCTTTGATAAATAAAAAGCAGATGGGATCCCAAGGATGGCTATTAATCTCCACAAAAGATTAAGGTTAAGTGAGCAATGCTGACTAAGCTGAGCAATGCTTAGTAATTACTGATTCATGCAGTGCCTTCCTGAGGATAAAAGGAATCCAAAACAGAGATCGTTTTAGAAGATGGATTAATTTTAATTGGTGCATCATCACTCTTAGAAATTAGAATGAACTGCATTGTAATAATGTTGCTGTCAAAGCTGCTTATTTAGGACAACTATTAGCTGGAAACTTGAATTCAATAACATTTTCTACACCCTCCCCCCCTCCCACACACACATGCCATAGAAGAGCTGGAGAAATAGAAGGAAACCTTGAAATGTAAGTCTTTATAGACTCTGCTTTCCTAATGTTTGTTTCAGGATGAAAAATTTAGAATACACCCATAGGTGTGTACACACTTTCCCTCTGCACGCACAAATAGACATAAAGAAATAATTTAAAAAATCAACATATACTTACATTTCAGAAAGGTGGCTATCTCCATCTGTAGCAATAAAAACAGTACGGTCTCATAGATTAACCGTGGAACAAGCCCTTTTAACCTTAGGTTATACATATATCAGTGGTGGGTTTCTGCAGGCTCGCACCTACTCGCGAGAGCTGGTTGGTGAAATTTAGAGAACCGGTGAGAGGGGGTTCCACCAGCGTACCTGGAAGTAAATCTGGCCCGCCGCTGCCAGTGACCCAACGGGAAAGAAAGGAAAGGAAAGGAAAGGAAGGGAAGGAAGGAAGGAAGGAAAGAAAGAAAGAAAGAAAGAAAGAAAGAAAGAAAGAAAGAAAGAAAGAAAGAAAGAAAGAAAGAAAGAAAAAAAGAAATAGAAAGAATTTATTATTACAATTGAGTCCAAAATTTTGGTTGCTAAGCAAGAGCGTTGTTAAATGAGTTTCACCACATTTTAAAAGGTGGCCACTCCCACCCTGTCACATGACTGCCAAGCCACGCCCACAAAATAGGCCACACCTACAGAGTAGGTTCTAAAAAATTTGAAACCCACCACTGACATATATGATGTGTTACATATACCATATGTTAACAGATTAACAAGAGTTGCAAGGGACCTAGCAGGCCATTTAGTCCAATTTCAGGGGTTGCCACAAAGAAGAGGGAGTCAAACTATTCTCCAAAGCATCTGAGGGCAGAACAAGAAGCAATGGGTGGAAACTAATGAAGGAGAGAAGCAACTTAGAACTGAGGAGAAATTTCCTGACAGAACAATTAATCAGTGGGACAGCTTGCCACCAGACGTTGTGAATGCCCCAACACTGCAAGTCTTCAAGAAGATGTTGGATAGCCATTTGTCTGAAACGGTATAGGGCTTCCTGCCTAGGCAGGGAGTTGGACTAGATGACCTCCAAGGTCCCTTCCAACTCTGCTATTGTATTGTATTAACCCTCTGCCCAAGCAGGAGATATTACATCTGCCTCTACTTAGGATTGAACTCAACCTCCTGATTGTGAGGCGAGATATTCACCTTAAGGCCACAGCAGCAGGTAGTGTGCTTTATTTATGTTTGATGTTTTAAACCATCAGAGAAGTCTTCCAAATCATTTGCATGGAATCTCAATTGATAATCTGAGCCAGAAATAGGTGACTTGAGTTAGAACTCTGAATGATTTGTCCTATGATCTCTTTGCTTTTTGTTTATTTGTTTCATTCTTTTGTCTGCTTAGCTATTTAAAGTCTTTGTAAACCTCAGCATTCAAAAAGAGTAAATTGATGAATGTATTTATTGTTTACAAGCAAGGGAAAGAGTTAAAGTACATTGTCAGTTGGATCTAAAATACATTTGTGAGGAACAGATTGCACCAATTATATTTGTGTTTGGCTGGGATGGTTAAAACCTAATGAAACAATAGGGATGACTTACAGCACGATGCAGCGTTTTGATTTTAAATGCTGATAAGTATATATGGAGACAGATAATTGAATAGTTAAATCATGGAAAGGCTTCAAACCTTGCTTGCACAGATAGAAGGAATTGTGACTAATTTCATAAAATGATGTTGGTCTAAAAGGTTTTTACTAGAAAGCATTTGATTTCAGGAAAAAGGAGACTCTTCATTCCTGCTAATTTATTTGCCTTACGAGATTTATTTATTGTCATAATTATGTGTTTTCAAATGCTAGTGAAACACAACTTGTGGAATATAATATCTTCTAAAATTAAATGTGTTAACACACTATCCAAAGAGGTACTTTGAGGATTCAAAGACAGGTAAGGTTAAGCTGGTCTTTCTTGCTCTATGAGGTTAGAAGAATCTAACATGGATTATTATTTGGCAACATTCCTTCAAACTCAGATTTCTTCAGGATAAAGGATGAGATTCATTCATAACCTCATCAGAAGGGTTTTTTTTAGTTTTTACAATTTATACTAATGATACATAATAATAATAATAATAATAATAATTTAATTTATATCCCGCTCTCTCTCCCCGAGGGGACTCGAGGCGGGGCACAGGCAATTAAAAATACAAATAAACACAGACAAGTACAAAATACAGAATTAAAAATAAATTAAATAAATCCTGCGCTAAAACCTATAAACTAAAAATTACCCCTAAAAAACCCTAACCTAAAAAGAGACTACCCAAGGCCGGCCAGACGAAAAAAGTGAGTCTTTAATTTTAAGCGGAAGGAGCGGAGGTCCGTAGTTGTCCTGATATCGGGGGGAAGGTCATTCCAGAGGGCTGGGCCCGCCACAGAGAAGGCCCTTCCCCTGGGCGCCGCCCGCTGACAAAGTCTAGTGGACGGCACCCGGAGAAGTCCCTCTCTGTGGGAGCGAATCGGCCGTGAGGATGTATGGGGCAGGATCCGATCCCGCAGGTAGCTAGGTCCCGAGCCATGGAGCGCTTTGAAGATGGTAATTAACACCTTGAAGCGCACCCGGAAGACGACAGGTAGCCAGTGCAGCTCGCGCAAGAGCGGTGTTACATGGGCAAACCTAGAGGTGCCCATAATTGCTCGCGCGGCTGCATTCTGGACCAACTGAAGCCTCCGGGTACACCTCAAGGGGAGCCCCATGTAGAGAGAGTTGCAATAATCCAGTCGGGATGTCACGAGAGCATGAGTGACTGTGCGAAGGGCGTCCCGATCCAATAGGGGGCGCAACTGGCGTACCAGGCGAACCTGGTAAAACGCCCTCCTGGCCACGGCTGTCACTTGATCTTCCATGGACAGCCGGGTATCCAGGAGGACACCCAAGTTGCGCGCCCCATCCACAGGGGCAAGATGTTCGCCCCCTATGGCCAGCGTTGGAGAGAGCTGGTTGAACCGGGCAGCCGGAAACCACAGCCACTCGGTCTTGGTCGGGTTGAGCCTAAGTCCGTTACTTCCCATCCAGATCCGCACGGCTTCCAAGCACTGGCACATCACCGCTACGGCATCGTTGGGGTGGTTTGGGGTAGATATGTACAGCTGGGTGTCATCAGCGTACAGGTGGTACTCTACCCCAAAACCACGGATGATCTCGCCCAGCGGCTTCATGTATGCGTTAAACAGGAGAGGCGAGAGGACCGACCCCTGAGGCACCCCGCATGTGAGGGGTCTCGGGGTCGACCTCTGCTCTCCTGCACGCACAAATTGCGATCGGCCAGAGAGGTAGGAGGAGAACCACCGTAAAACGGTGCCTCCCACCCCCAACCCCCCCAGCCGATGCAATAGGATACCATGGTCGATGGTATCGAAAGCCGCCGAGAGGTCTAATAGGACCAGGATGGAGGAACATCCCCCATCTCTGGCCCTCCAGAGATCATCTACCAACGCGACCAATGCCGTCTCGGTGCTATGCCCGGGCCGAAAGCCGGACTGGCGCGGATCTAGATAGTCAACATGATAGCTGTTGAATTTAAAACAATACAGATTTAGTGAATATGTAATAACAGGATGAGCCAGTAAGTTATGAGTCAAGAAACTCTTATAAAACAGGTGTCAAGCTTCTATCACTTCTCAGCTTACCAAGAAACTATGGAGGGATGGAAGAGGCAGACAGAAGTTACCGTAGGTTTCAGACATCAAAATGCCAGGTGTGAAAACCAAGGATGTTTTGGCAGAACCAGAAAGACTTTCTCATAACAATACCAGGAGATTCAATTGGACAATGTGAGCTGCCCTAATTGGAGGGAGGGAGAACCTGATATTTGACAATGTGGGTTTTCATGGGAAATGGTCAGATCTTGTTTTGCCTTCATCAGTGCCAAAACGATGCAGTCAAGTTTTGCATTAAGAGATTGGATTGTTTTTAGTTTAGTTTAGTTTTATTTAAACTTATATACCGCTCCCTTTCCCGAAAGGGACTCAGGGCGGTGCACAGGAAATTAAAAAGCATAAATAAACATAACAATATACAAAATTTAAAATCAAATTAAATTATTAGCCCTGTGCTAAAAATTTGCAATAAATTAAAACTATTCCTTGTCTTGGCTGTGCTTACTTTGGTTGGGTTTGTTGGTCAGAACTTTGACAACAGGAGTGTATTAAATAGACATATCTTATCTCTTTCTTTGTGTGTATTAAAAAGTTGTAATAGTGTTAAAAATATGTATATAATCAGAAAAAGGATTGATTTGATACATAACTGCTTGTTTGACATTTGATGCATGCGAAACTTGTTTATGAAGAAAAAAAGCAAATTAGACAAACCGGAAATTCCAGTATGTCTTAAAGAAATCCATTTTCTTTCACTAAGTTTGAAATATACTGAAGTTAGACTTATATATACATCCCAAGCTTTGAATGTTGACTGTGCTAGATAAATCAGAAGTCTGATATTAAATATAAAAGGCAGCTTTTATAGGACATTGTGTATGTGAGAATTGCTTTGAAAATGTGAAAGGTGTTAGGTACATGCAAAGTATTTCTGGTGCTATGATCACATTCAAACTTTTTTGCATGTTTGCATAAAATCCACTTTGCCTCCCACTTCAACCAACAGCCTGTTATTTCTAAAGGAGGACAAGCATACATTGAGAATTTCTCAAAGATAATTGCTTTGATATTTTTGTAAGTGACATACTGAAATCAACAACCTTTCAGTCATTTCAACATGTTAGGAAGCTGTTTGCACAAATACCAGAGGGGGAGAAATCCTTAATATAGTTACAGAACATTTAATATTTTACATAGCCCTGTTAGTTTGAACCAGAACTGGCAAAGGAAGTGTTATTTGTCTTCATTTACCATCATTTAAAACCTTTTAGTCCTTAATTTACTTTCAGCAGGCATTAACCAAGAAGAGGGGGAAAAACATAAAATAAATGCAAAAAATGGATATGAATAAGCTAAATTGCACATAATGCTGTGGAAATGCATTGCTGATTAGATTAACGTTGATATGAAAATAATTATAATTGGTTTGTGCATCTATTAGCACTTTAAAATCTAGGAGAGCTTGCAGACAATAGGAAACTTTTTCACTTTTCTTCTAAATTTTGCTAAGGCAAATTATTTATGTTAGCATCATAGGAAATAGCAAAACTAACTTTTTACATATGAATTTTTGTTTCTTTTTCCCCACATTATGTGAGACAGTGACAGATTTTCTCACTCTGTCTCCAATATTTTTTTAACTTTCTTAACTTTTAACTTTTTTCCTTTAATTTCTAATTTTTAACTCCCAATATTTAACTTGTTGACTGATGTGCATCTAGCTTTGTTTGTTTGTTTGTTTTTTTATTTAGCACTTGATCTTAACTTCAATGGAGAAAAAAAGGAAGGGGACTTGATCAAGCTCTAAGCATTGAGACACAATATAGGAAATAGAGTTACATACCTACTATATGTAATATGGGAAAGACAAAGGCAACATTGATCCAATGGAATACTTAAACAAATGAGGTATGTCCTTCTTACATTTCTCTGATTGTTAAGCCACTGAGGTCGTCTTCTTCTCTTGTCCATTATAAAAGTATAGCTCTTTACAATAGGGTTGACAATGAATATATGGAGGGCTTGACCCCAAAAAGGCATAACTGGCAAACCAGATAGAACTGAACAAAGTCTCTCTTGACCACAGCTGCCATCATTTCCTGTAAGTCATGGAAGCCCAAAAGGTCCCCAAGATTCTGCACCATTCCTGAGGACAATATTCTATTCCACAGTAAAGAAAAAAATACTTGGACCTAGGCAGTCCAAATAACCATAGTCTGAATCAGTTTTATCCCACCCAGATGCACTAAGCTTCTGAGAATGGGGTAAGAGTGTTGACAATCTTGTTTAGTCAGCTTGAGGTGGCAAAGTATAACTGGCCATCATTATGTGTTGATGATCCCAGGTCCAAAACTGGTAGATGATCTTACCTAGAAGTTTCACATAAATGTTGAACAAGGAAGAATATCAAGCCTTATGGTAACTTACAAAGAACAGGCCTAGAGAGCCACTTCTCATACCTAACACTGACTGGAACCAACCCTGAAGAAAGAAAACCTTGAACTCAACCCAAAAGTGGCTGATAATAAAGAAAGCTACCATGAGATCAAGGAACACACAGATGAATGTGACACTTTCATCCAGGCCCAATCCAAGAATCATCCACAAACATGACCAAGGCAGTCTCCATAGTGAACTCAGGGCCTGAATCTCTTAACAATGGAAGGTTCGAAAGAGGATAGGAGTTTCCCCAAAAGTTGGGTCTAGTAATGGCCTCTTGAGGGAGGGAGGGTTCATCTTCTCCTTCAGTGCTGAAAGTATTGTGAGGTAATTATCACACCACAATGGTTGCAAGACAGTCAAATGTAGGTAAACTTCTCTTCTTGCTCATTGTTATAATAGTAATGAAAATCCTCACATTTATTATCTTCACAGATCTGTAAAGCAAAGGAAACCTGAAGAAGATGAAAAACAATTGTGGGTTTACTTAATAACCATGTTGCTGGTCCTAATTGCGGTCACTAAATCAGGACTACCTTTAGAACAAGTACAACTTCCACTCTGACCACTTTGCTAATATACAATATTTACAGATGCCATTTAGATTTTATACAGTATTGTAGAACATATTTTCCCAGTTACTTTGGTTTTTGGAACTAGAAACCTCAATTTTATGCTGTGAAACAATCATATTATTTTGTCAGTTCCATGCAAAGGTAGTTTTTGTCTTGATTTGGAGTGTACTACTCCAAATCCTCTCTGTGCAACTGCTACAATATATGCATGTAGGTGTATGTCTTTCTCTGTGTGTGCAAGCATGTGTGTGTGTATGTGTGCACATGTGCAAAATCTCAACCATTTTTTAAACCATATCATTCTAAGAATATATTTTTCCCATAGGAGAAAGGATTAAAAACATTGGAAAAAAGACTGGTTGAACGTTCCAGAAAATATATGTCTTATAATTCAATACTGTGGTTCCTAGACAGAATTTAGAACCACTCAGAAAGGTTTTCACCTACCTGCAAAAATCAAAGCCATGATGTTTGGTTTTCTACCTAGCTTCTTTCCCAATCATCATGGTTCATTTTTGTTGAGATTAGGAAATTTGACCAAAGATAGAACAGGAAAAGTCCATGGCATAATATTAATCTAAAACTTATATTCCAGGTCTCCACTAGGAATAATTCAGATTGCCTCTCAAGTAGAATAAACGTGAAGTTATATTTTAAAGTAAATAATTAAAAAGAACAGAAAAAGGTTTTGCCCAACAAGTGTCTAGGCAAGATGATATAGAAAGTTTATCTTGATGTTATCTTCTTCTAACACATTCTTTCTAAGGCACTTGTTTTGTATCAAAATATGCACAGAATCTTTGAAATCAAAAGAAGATTTTTGTTTTGAATTTAAAGTGATATACAACTGATCATCATAACTTTTCCTTCCTTCCTTCCTTCCTTCCTTCCTTCCTTCCTTCCTTCCTTCCTTCCTTCCTTCCTTCTTTCTTTTTTCTTTCTTTCTTTCTTTCTTTCTTTCTTTCTTTCTTTCTTTCTTTCTTTCTTTCTTTCTTTCCTTCCTTTCTCCCTCTCTCCCTCCCTCCTTCCCTCCCCTTGCTCCTATCATTTTTATGTCATTGGTATAATATATTTAGTATGCCTGACTCTGCCAGTTTTCTTTGCTTTTTCTTTCGTTGAAGATAACAGATATTTACAGTTTCTGCAGCTTAGTCTGCATCGCCTTTCTCTGTAGTACTGGATTTCCCAAGGCAAAAGACAGCAACACATCCATCACTAGAAGAACTCTCGCTATAAAGCTGATCTTGGCATCTTGGCTTGATTATGTTGCTCCCTCAATTCTGAGGAGTACTGGCACTACAGTTTGTCTTGGTGGTTTTGCCAAAGAGTTCAGAACATCCATTAATCAGACAATTTTTATCAAAGTTTTGTCAGGTGGTGGTAGTAGTAGTAACATCAATTGACTTTAGTACCAAAAGTCATTTCAGGTGAAGCACTATGTTTCTGAATAAACAAAGACAGTACAAATGAATGTTCATCTCAGGAAAATACTTAATGGTCTTAGCATAATAATAGTGGTAAAATAGCAATTGAATTCTACATATATATTCAATGGAGTACATTAGAAGACACAGATTAGAAACTAAACTTTATTGACTTCCGGTTCCGGCTCCTGCGGCGACGAGCGAGCCTAGCTCTCGCTCGCCGTTTTGTTGCTTCTTCTGCCCCCCCACGGGGGCGAGACGCCCCTTTTTTGGGGGTCTCCCGTAGGGCCGGCTCGGCAGGGACGCCCCCCCTCACAGCGGTGGGGGAGGCGACCCTTTTGCCGCGGCCTAGGTGAAGGAGAACATGCTGCGGGGGGTTCTCCCTTCGCCAACGGCTGTCGGCGCCATTCACTTTAATGAAGAGGGCTGAGCGGAAGAGATCGGAAGGTCTGCCGAGGCTTCAGCTGCGAGGGAGAGTGAGTATAAAAAAAGACTTTTTTTCCTTGCTGCCAGCCAGGCTGAATGGACTGGGAGGGGGGTGTTTGTTTTCAAAAAAACCCCCTCGGACTTAAGCGGCACTTAAAAATGGCTTCTCTGGAAGAGAAAGCGGAAATCTTAAATCCGGACTGTCTTTAACAAGGGAAAGTGGAATGCGGCTATTTGCAACATTGTTTCTAGGTCTGGCTGGTTAAAAATTTTTTTTTATTTTACTACTCTCTCCTCTGGGCTCTGAGATGGGCGGTGAAAAGTGGCTTCTCTTTGTCCCTGCCTGACTATTTTAACTATGGAAAATTCCCAGCGTCTCTTTATAAGTGGGACTCTCTCTGGATATTAATGAAGAATTTTTTTTCTGTTGGATTTGTGGTTCCTTTCTGGATTACCTTCGTTATTATAACTATTGAGTTGGAAAATTGGCTCTCTCTTGGTTCCTGAATTTTACAACGTTCCAACCTTGATCTGAACTTTTGGCTCCCGGTTAGTCTCACCAACCCCACCCTGAAAACGCCATTTTGGTGGCACTGACTTTAACAGTTAATCATGGCTCAAGAAACAGCACTGGCAAGTTTAGAACAACGGATGGCTTCTCTTGAAACTGAATTTCGTTGGTAAACGAAATTCAGGCCCAGAGGGCTGAAAACATCAATTTCAAGAAGGAGCTATTGGACATAAGGAAGCAAACGCTGGAAATTACACAGAAGACTGAAGAATTGGAAGGGGGGTTGGTGGGGGTTAAGGGAGAGATTAAAAATGTTACTAAAGAGGTTGAGGAAACAAGTGGGCATGTGTCTAGGATTGATATGGAAAGAATGACATATTTTTTGAGATTTCAGAATGTTTTTGAGCAACCTGGTGAATGCCTCCCTGATCTTATGAGCACAATTTTAGCAGACTATTTACAAAAACCTAAGGATGAGATCAGGGGGGACATTGACCTAGCCTATAGAATTAACTCAGCATATGCCAGGATAAATGAAGTGCCTAGAGAGATACATGTGAAATTTGTTAGAAGGTCAACCAGAGAGGAAATTTTGAAGGCGCAGAGAGGGAACCCCTTAATTTACCAACAAAAAACGGTCACTATCTTGAAGCAGATTCCTAGAAAGATTCGAGAAGCAAGACGGAAATTTTCCTTCTTGTCTAAAATTTTATTTGATCATGGGATTTGGTTCAAGTGGGTGACACCCGAAGGGATGCTGGTGTTCTGGGAAGGAGGAAGAGTGAGGATTAAAACAGTTGTTGAGGCGGAAGCCTTTCTTAAAAAACATTCCTCTATCCTGGGGGAAGATCCAGGGGGGACAGAGGGGGCCACGGCCCCGCCCACTCGGGGCCAGGGAGGAGAAAAAGAAGATACAATAGCCAAGAGACTTAGATCTAAAAAATAACTTTGCCTTGACTTTCCTGAACAATTTTGCATAATATTTTCTGGATTTTTTGTAAATGTCTGACAGCATGGAATTGAGAATTTAGGTATATGTACTTGCTTTTATCTTGTAGTGTTATGAAAAATGTTTTTTTTTTGTTATTTTTTTATTGTGTATTTTGAGGTCTCGGAAGGGCCGACGACTCTGACGTGAATGCTCTCAAAATTTCTTTGTATCCCTTACCCTACCCTATAGAAAAAATGTAAAACCAATAAAACTTTTTCAATATAAAAAAAAAAAGAAACTAAACTTTATTAAAGATTATTATAACATGAAACCTAATTACAGAAGCTTATAATATTAGGGAAAGAAATCCATAACATGGGTTATGTTAGAAACTATGTGATGACATCATGAGATGTGTGACATTCACTCCTCCAGCTCTCCCTCCCAACATCCATGGCTAAGCTATGTAGGGTTTTGCCAAAAAATAAATTACCACAACCAGCCATATAAACTTATTTTCAAGGGAAAGTGTGTGTGTGTGTAATTAACATAAAGAATGGCCTTGAAGAACAAGAAGAATATCCATTACCAAGCAACAATCAGATAAAGAAGTCTTGAGCTCAAACCAAGATATGGTTTATGGAAATGCCTCCGATAGCCTTTGCACAGAGACACATCTTAATTTCTTTGAAGGTGAAAGAACAAGGGAGAAAAGCACACTCACATTTTCAAATTATGTTACTGTAACTATTCTAATAAATGTAGTTTTAGGTTTTCATGGTGTCTGATTCTTAGTCTGGTCTTCCTTATGGGACTCTCCAAAAGACTTTTCTGATAGTGTGTTGTTATTGCTATTTGCCACTTTTCTGCCATATCCAGTTTTACAGACCAGACCAGATTGTCAAAGTAGGCCAGGTCAATATACAGACACAACAAACACTCCTGGAAAGACTCTATTTTCTTGTTGTACAGTATAATGAAAGCCGAACAGATATTCAGCCTATATGATATAAGAGAGGATTCTCTCTTATATCATATAGGCTGAATATGGGGTTATTTTGAATCTCTGTCCCTCCGTTCCCAGAGTTGAATTGTAATTTACTGTCTCTTTTATCTTTTAGCAGTTTTGTCTCCTCTTTTCTCTTTGGAAATGTGTTCTACAACTCAATAATCTTCAATCAACCATTTTCTTAGATTATTTCACTCTGAAGCCTTGGGTAAAAGAGTTGCCTTTTGATGTATATTCCTCTCCCATCTCTGAACATTGCTCAGAATGAGACCAACTTGAGCAAATACTACAGCTGTAGCATAGTTCCAATCCTTATGTCCCGCTAACCATTTCTAAAGAACATGCCCTTATGACATTATATTCATGTCATCCCTTCCAAATAATCAGGCAGTTGAAGGCAATCTTGAGATGCTTCTTTGATTCTTTTGCTAACACATTGATACCATGATTTTGATCTGACATGCTTAATTGATAATGATTTGTCAAATTTTCGGAGGGCCAATCAGCCTGCTGCAGGCAGAACCTCCCATTGGGCATTGCTTTCCATGGCCATTTTGACTTGGGCTATAGAAAAGACTGACTTCCACAGAAATATCTACCTCAATAAAGCATGATTGATAGAACAAATGTATTATTTTGCATTCATTTACAGGTGCTTTTGGTCATGGCTGTTTTTTTACCAGCAGTCATTTCTTTGCACTACTTATTGATCACATCTTCTTTTCTTCGTCTCCCTCTTCCATGCTGTATCCTTTTAGCATGTCACATGTAAGGAAGAAAGACATGAGATATTACGAGACTTCCCTCTTGATTCATTCAATTTATCTTCACCATATGAGGGATGTATGAGCCTGACAATTGTTATAAGTTTAGCACACTTCTAGGAAAGCATTAATACCATGCTTACAAGTGGCATGTTATTATCATGAAGCAGTTTGTGTTAGTAACTTGTATTTCTGATGCCTTGAAAGATGTAAATGGCCTTAAAGGATAAGTGTGATGACTCTCCGGATGCTTCCCCAGATACCTCTCTAGATGTTCAGGATGAACCAGTTCTTGGAAGGCCAGGAGCTGAGTTGATTGATGGATCCAAGCAACTGTCTGATTTGGCCAAGGCTCCAGTTAGGGAAAGCATACATCTGCTGCTGGTCAGTGAGGAGGAGGAAGAACTGGCTTCTGCACTGATCCAAGCACATGTAGGGTAGAGAAAAGGCAGGAGAAGAGAAGATCAGCCAGACTACTTGCGAGGAAAAAGCCTTGCTCTTCTTGATGGGCTGCACTGGAAGCTGGCTATTTAGCACATCAGACAGATGGAGGCTATGTTGGGAACCATGTGTTTGTTTCCTAGCTGTGTGTTTTCTGGTGTTGTGATTCCTGCCTCACTTTTGATTGACATTGTGCATTTACATTGATTGTGCTTTAGAAACTGATTTTTCTTGCCTCACGAACTCTCTTGTGTTGTGGATTTAAGTTTGCCTGGTGGATTTATTTTGATTGGGAAACTTTCAAGTGCCTAGTGGAGTCTTTGGCCATTGTTCTGTGGACTAGCATTGGTCTGCTCATGGATGCCCTTAATTGGAACAGTTCTGGGGGATTTTGGGGGAGGGGTTGGCAAAGGGAATTGCTGGGGAATATTAATAAACTCATTAAAGCACAGTTATGTGTGTGCATCAGTGAGCAGGACAGCACAATAAGAGGAACAGCAAAGCAATAGCAATAGCACTTAGATTTATTAACTGCCCCACAGTGCCTTGTAGCCCATTGAAAGAGGTTTACAGAGTCAGTATATGGCCCCCAACAATCTGGGTTCTCATTTTATAGATCTCAGAAGAATGGAAGCCTGAGTCATCCTTGAGCCGGTGAGAATGTGTAACTACTGTGCAACCACAACTCTATTAACAGTCAGATAAGACTGGATTTGAGATATTAGTTTGAGTACAAAATCTCAGTCAGGCCCCTTCCTAGTTAACATGAAAATAAAGTGAGGGATGGGAAGCACATTTAGACTTGAAAGATTAAAATAGTCTTTAACTGTTGCTTTGCCTCTTTTCCCATATACCACACTTTACTGTGGCTGTAACAATAAAAAAGTCCTGATATATATGTCATTGGTTTCTTAGACTGGTGTACCTTGTTGACAAAAGGTGATTAAATCCAAGCATCAACTTACTCTTCTTAAATTCTATTTCCTAACATTAAACATATTGATTCATAGCTGTTTTTTATGCTGACAAAGGAAATGCAATGGGTGGTGAAAAGAACCTTTAAAATCCATCAATTACTTGCATTAATTTATTCAGTTCCAAAACTTAAAGACACTAATACTTGCTAGGCTCATTTGAAACAGAATAAGATCAGCCATAGGCTCAGTGGAATTTAAGCCACCACACCTTTCTGCTAACCCAGGGGTCTGCAAAGTTGGCTCTTTTAAGACTGGTGGACTTCAACTCCCAGAGTTCCCCAGCCAGCATAGCTGGCTGGGGAATTCTGGGAGTTGAAGTCCACCAGTCTTAAAAGAGCCAACTTTACAGACCCCTGTGCTAACCCAATCATTAGAGGAATTCAGGTAAACAGCTAAATTTGGCTGTAGAAATTGCTACTGGCTTGCATATTCAAAGAACTTCAGCTATCTTTCATGCCATGTTTTGGCTGTTTTTGGTTCGTTTAACCACCTGTGGTGTTGTACATGGACAGTCACATAGATAAAAAGAAAGATGATATATAGATATATGTATATAAAAGGGACGCAATAGCTCAGTGGCAAAGATGCTGAGCTTGTCGATCAGAAAGGTCGGCAGTTCGAATCCCTGGCGCTGCATAATAGAGTGAGCTGACGTTACTTGTCCTAGCTTCTACCAGTCTAGCAGTTTGAAAGCATGTAAAAAAATGCAAGTTGGAAAATAGGAACCACCTTTGGTGTGAAGATAAAAGCGTTTCATGTGCCTTTGGCATTTAATCATGCCAGCCACATGGCCATGGAAACGTCTTCGGACAGCACTGGCTCATCGTCTTTGAAAAAGAGATGAGCACCACCCCCTAGAGTCAGTAATGACTAGCACATATGTGCAGGGGAAAATTTATCTTTACCTTTTATATGACCTACCTACCTACTTACCTACCTACCTAGCTACCATCTATCTATCTCTATTATCTACCTATCTATCCAGGAACCCTGGATTACACTGGGTGAAGTATTCTCAGATGTTCTATATATTAATTTACAACATCATTTTTTTTAGTGACTTTTCTCTCTCTGGATATCTGTGCAAAGCAGAAGGTCTTATGTTGTGACATTTTCTAACACATGCCAGTTTCTTATCAGTAATCTTGAATCCTCCTGGAACCTGCATCCTTTCAGCCACTCATAACTAATTCCATCTCGACTGGCTAGCTATTTCTCTTATTTATGTCACTGTTACTCCAACTTCAGTTCTACTTTTTTCCTACCAGCTACTTAGCTATTTCCACTTTCCTTGTGCTGAGTGACCTCTCTTTCACTGTGAAAACCCTTATCAGTTATTTCCAAGAGTCAGGTTATCACCTGCAAGGATAGCCTGTATGTATGTATGTCTGGGTGGTTATGTGACAGGTAGCAGATAATGTTTTCCTTCTCCATTTTGCCACAACATGTAAGTCAGCAACTCATGGAGACAGATTTTCTAACTGGAAGCAAGGTCCAATTAACTCTGGAGTAAACCCAAATGTGTAGGCTAGAATAATCCTCCAGACTATTTTAGCTAGTTTTAAGCACTTATTTCATAATCTGTGTATATGAGAAGGACGGTTTTTCTAGGGTTCATAATTGAGGAAGTAGGGTTACAAATTGCTTTCCAGTTTCCCTCTCCTAACTTAAGAGAACAACATTGTATTCCTCAGGGGTAGATTCTGGCCGGCACTACTGCCAGTTCACTCGTGTGTGCCCTTTGCGTGTTCACGCTTTGCTCGCACGTGATTAATGCACGCTGCACGTTCATGCACAGGGCAATTAAAATTGTCCTGAACATTTGCAGAACTGAAAAACAAGACGGTGGTAGCGATGGCGCCAACCGGGGAACCAGTTCAGGTGCGTGGTAGGCCTGGGTCGCTGCTGGTTCCAGCAGCCCAGGTTGCCAAACCACTACCGGTTTAACCAAATAGGTCCGAACCAGTAGGAACCCACCATTGGTATCACTCAGTAAAACAGAATATTAAAACAGAATATGTAAGCACAACTGTTGAAAAACAAAATTACAGTCATAAGGATTCTATTAATTTTGCACCTCCTTACCACCTCCAGGAAAATAGGTATATATGTATATACATGAGCGATTAAAATGAGCATTTAAACATAAAACACAAAATGAAACACCGAATAATCTTGATTTTATTTTATTTCAGCACATAATTCAGAGTATTACTGTGCTCTATGCTGGAGGCCTTTATCAATATTGCTGAAACTCAAATTACAGTGCTATTCTTATTCTGTGTTCCAATTTTAATATCCCAGTATTCATTATTATTTATCTTCCTTAACAATTTTCAGATAGGCAGGTTGACTAATTATTCCAAAAATCCTACTTTTCTAATCAAACTAGAAGATCATTTTGAGCTCTGAGAAAGTACTGATTTACTTCCTGAAAGAACTGCCCTAGAGATCACACTTTGTTCTTGCTTAAACCTTTATGCCACCTTTCCTTGAGCCAAATTTGTTACATTATCTGGGTCTGACAATACTTTTGTTTGAACATAGGGAGAAGATCCCAAGTTTCCTTGTGCTCAATGATGTAAGGCAAGAGAGGAAAGCCAAAGGATGAAACTACTAGTGCAGAAGATAAGTAAAACCTGCCAATTATCCACTGGCAAAAACATCTAAGAGAGAGAGAAGCCAATCAAATCCAGATCCTGGCATAAGTCAGCTGCACATTGATTTTGCTAGAAAGACAATAAGGCAATGAACCTGAGATGGAGTAAGATGAGAAAATGAAGCTAAAGAAGCAACATACATACTCAAATACCCAGAGATTTAAAAAAAATAGATGTGGACAATTCAATATTATTCCAAAGAAACAGTGCAGCCATTTTCTTGAGCTGTTTGACAAAAGCGGGCTAGCTGTATTATGTGTTCTTTGTCTTTTTCTATTCCATGCTGTTTAGGTGTACTTTGTCCAGTCATGAATGCTGTATTTTAGAAAAACATTGACAAACTGGAATATGTATGAAAGAGTATTACTGAATCTGATGATGGTGGTGGAAGAAAAATAAGAGAATGTTAGAAAGAAAAGAATATTAACATCAGTGGTGGGATTCATATTTTTTTTTGCTACCAGTTCTGTGGGCATGGTTGTTTGGTTGGCATGGCATGGCTTGGTGGGTTTGGCAGGGGAAGGATATGAAAAATCTCCATTTTCTCCTGATCACCTGGGACTCTGAAGGCAGAGAATAGACGGGGCAGAGGCAGTAAGCAGTGGTATTTACCAATTCTCCGAACTATTCAAATTTTCTGTTACTGATTCTCCAGAACTGGTCAGAACCTGCTGAATGCCACTTTTGATTAACATCTGTAACAATAGTCATCTCTATATTCTTCTGTTGGCCACATATCTGCAGAGGAAGGATTCAGAATCCCATAATTAGAAAGAGGACTTTATTATTCCCAATTCATACATATGCAGAGGTATCATAAACCCATCTTTATCAGGCATTCCTTCATCCATTCATTTTACAAAGCCTATAAACCACTCCAATTGAAGCCATTCCAATTAAAGAAGACTCTGACTCACGTATGTTTCCCATCATATTCATACAGTCCACAATTTGGCAGAGAACTTTATGTTCTTTAAAGGCAGTTTTCTGGGCAGGGAGGGTTAAATGTAAATCCTTCCTCCACAAGCAGATCACTCCCATGTCTTTTAGTGAAGCTAGAAAGAGTAGCCCCCTTGTGCTCTGCATGCTTTTCTCAGAAGAGCAGGGTTTAAAGAAGTTATTTTATCAGCTGGCTATAAAGGCTAAGATTTTTCTACTCATCATTGGTGGCTAACAGTGTAAAATGTTAAGAACCAATAATACAAAAGAAGGGGGTGGGGGAAGCAAAGATTAATAAATGCCTAAACGTAAACACAGTGAATAGTGAAGCTGTAGTTTTCTAAATTTTATTTAATCTGATTTATACGGCATGTAACACTGGCATGCTAATGATCTCCCACAAGGGAAAATGTCATCATCCATTTTATTGGCTGCAGGTGGTCAAGAAAATCTCTTTTTAAAAATGTGCCGCCTAAATATTGACTCCCTCAGATAGCTTTGTCTTCCAGCAGCAACTTTTGGCTTCATGTAACTGAAAGGAATATGGGTCAACTGCAGTATAGTGATGCCAGACATCTGGATCATTTGTGATATATTTCCACAATCTGGACCATCATCTGCATATAAAGATTAAAATAATTTCTGTGCCAGTGTTGGTGGTAGTATTCTCTGAAATATTTGCATCAAACCTCAAACAGTGGTGTTCTTTTTAAGGATATTGTCACCCAATGATTTCCTAGTCCTGTCAGTTAAAAACAATAACTCTACCACGCAGGAAGCAAAGTCATCTCATGCCTAAATCTTTTGGACTTTGTCAGCTTTTTGTTTGCAGCAAACGATGTGTTTGCCAGATTCCTGTTTGCAGCAAATTATTACAAATGTTAGGACTGCTGAGGACTGAGACAGTTCTAGAACATTTTCTGAAAGAGTCATCCAGAACTGAACTTACTAGCACATAGTGATGGGTTTCCTTGCCTAGCATTACTAGCCAACAAATTGTAGAATTAGAATCCTTCAGGCTTCCTACCAAATGTCCAACCTGCTGTTCAAGGGAACATTATGTTGATGAAAGCCACTAACATATTTTGGCATACACAAAGCTCTAGTTCAGGCTTGTTTGCTGTTTTTGGCATTTGGGCCAGCAGATGGAATAGCAAATGAATTGCCTAAGATTCTGACATCTATACAGGAAACCTCCCCCGCCCCCCATTAGGGGAACTAAGAATGAAAAAGATAAAGTTGTTAGTTGTTACAACAGCAGCTGATCTGTGTAGTGCTCCTTGAAATTAAGATGGAAAGGAGTATTAGTAATGAAATCAATTCCAAGACAGTTGATGAATGTCTTTAGCTTGAAGAAGTCCCATTGTACGGTGATGTTGCTGTATTTTTTATTAGGAGGTAGATAGCTACGACTTTCTTATTGCTACTGTATTATTTTATGTGCAATGATTAGTGAATGTCAACCTAACCTTTTGGAAGGGGGGAAAAAAGACTCACATGATAATGAACTTCCCCATATGGTTAGGTTTATTATGTAAACAAACAAGCCTACAGAAATACCTGTAAATGTTACAATATTAGTTATAACAATACCCTGAGGAGAAAAGATGGTTCTGTCTGTTTGGATGAATATTCCAATGTCAGAATATGCAACTCAATGCTTTGTTTTAATATATTCCCATCAGTCTGTTAAAAGAAGCCCAAAGATGAAGTTTGGAAATTAATAACTTTGGTGATACAAAAAGAGGAAGGAAGCAACTGTGTCAATTTGCCTTCTGATAAATTTAATGGCTTTTTAACTGATTGGATCTTTGGCAGCCAGTTTGTGAATGGGCAAGTCTTTCTCATGGCAACCATTTTCTATTAGCATTACAGTATGCATTCAAACTCTCCAATCTGTATTTTCCAGGAAATTTACATTGAAGCAACCTTTATAAAGATATAAACAAACATGCATATAATATAGAAACAAATAAATGCTCTTTATTCAATTATTAAATGCATCATTCACTAAGTGCACTGTACACATACACAACAAATAGTTATAGGTTTTGCTTCAATCTCTTTGTGAGTCTTGCATTACACTCACACCACATTGTCAAAAAAATAAATGCCAGCATTTCAAAAATAACACTCCTTAGGGAAAACCATTCTCTATCCTTTTGAAATTAGAACTCTTCTTGAAGACTACAGGGTTAAACTAGGTGTCAGATTAGTTTTGAACACACTAACACATTCATTTAGTTTCTCTAAAGGAGATTACAAAATGTGGACATTGAAATTCATTGTCCCCAAAGTACTTTGGAGTATGCAGAAATGTGAACATAGGCACCTGTCTCCCACACCTTGAAGCAGCCATATCTTAACCTGGGGCTTATCCTGGGCAAAGGGACAATTGCTTTCAGAATTTTAGACAGATGCTACATTCATGGTGCTATGCATCTTAAAGCTTTTTTTTTTTTTTGTATTCAGTCTGAAGTGCTACAGAGCTCTAAAAGTAAAAGTCAATATATTCTTTTCTGTTTGTTTCTAAATCATCCTACTTTGGCCACGTTAACTTCATTTGCACAAGTTCTTCCTTGGGCTCATATTAATGGTCTAATTAAAGCAATGGGATGCATATAAGGAAAGGCTGCAAAAATCGCTGAGACAACAGGCTGCTTAACTAAACAACAGTGTAATGACACTAAATTCAGAGGTGCTTTATTCTGCATCCATGACTAATGTACCCGGAAAGTCAATTTATTCAGTACTTATTAAGCCCTATTCAGTCAACACTCCCAAAGATTTCTTTCAGGGTGAATTAACTTAGCTGAAGTGTACTCTAAAATGGCAGATAGCTGATATTTACTTCATTTTAGAGATGCAGAAATCAAAGAATAGAGAGTTATTCAAGCAATTCAAAATATCTATGAAATCTGAAAGTACAGAATTTTTCTCTGCTCCATCTAATCACTTAGTACAACAGTGACACGCATAGCAGTAAATTGCTGAATTGATTCAGGGCTCGCATCCCCTTATTGCCTTCTTCACAAAGCTAGAAATCTATCTTATTGGCTACACTGATTACCAGATCTTTCCCCAGAACAAGCGTGGGAACCATAGAGTGAGGTTGCTAGGGAGCTTTCAATCACATGGTGCCAAAACCTAGCCTCCACTTTCTAATCCTCCTTACTCTGTTGCCTCAAAAAAGCAAAAATGAAAACACTATACCATTTTGTTTTTCTTTCTCAATCCCACAGTGCTTTAAAAATGAGATTGATGTGTTTTTGAATTTGCCTTGTCATTTCAAAATGACTCTAGGATTTTTTTTTTTTTTCTGGTTATGTATTTCTCCTTTGTTGTACATTAATCATCCTCCTGTCCATATTTATGAACTACCTCAGTGCTTCTGGTTTGCCCCTATGTGGCATGGAAAGCTATACCAGATAGGCTATTGCCTTTCCTCATGATCTGAGTCCAATTTTGGTGTGAGTATATTAGTCATGGATCACTAAGAGATCTACCCACTCATCTCATCTTCAGATGCATTGCATTTCTCTGCCTGCAGACGACTCCGTTGCTCTCCATCCCAACAGGAAGAAAATATGAAAGCAAGAACTTTCAAAGAACTTTCCTTCTTTTCTTTTCCATCCCTGCAGGAAAAACATATTACTGCTTATATTTATGCATATGTAGCAATGGATTATCATATGATTGTTAGGGATCAAAATAGCATTCATATATGAAGTCAGAGATGTGATGCATCATTTACAATAGGGAAGGATATAGAAGAAACTGGTTGTAGCAGATCACAGAAATTACACAGACCACTTCAGGGGCAATCAGATGTTCAGTTAGCTATAACTGAATTCACTTTCATTATGACCAAATTAGATGTCAAATGGAATACATGCAAATATATCATTCATTAAGTGCACCGTGCACATACTCAACAAACAGTTATAGGGTTTGCTTAAATCTCTTTGTGAGTCTTGCATTGGGTCACTTCCAGTGGGGGGGCGGGGGGAATAAATGCCAATATTTCAAAAATAACAGTCCTTAGGGAAGGCGACTGTATGTGCTTTTGAAGTTAGAAGTCTCCTTGAAGACTGCAGTGTTGAATTAGGTGCCAGTTTAGTTTTGAACACACTAACATATTTATTTAGTTTCTCGAAAGGTAGCATGTACTATCATTGCTCTGTCAAAAGGAAAAAACACGAGTCACAAATATGATTGGCATACAGCCATGTGAGAAAAAGATTCTGAGCAGTTATAAAATCATCCCTTCTCCAGTGCTACTTCTGGCAACGAAAGGAAAGCTTCCATTCAATCACATTGCATAGTTCCATTCCTGTTGCCCACATTTCCACTGGCTTCTGCTTTAAGATCAAAAGCAAGCACCTTAAATGTTTATCTAGTGAAATGGATTCAGATTTTATAAGTACCAGACATTTGACAAATATTGTTATCATAACCAATATTCCTTTCTCCCTACCAATTCTACCAGCCTTCACAAGAGTTTTTTAGTTAAGCTGCTGTTCCACAGTAAATTTTGCATAATCTCACTATCTGACTCCACAGAATACCCTTCTGTTGTGAAATCAAGCCTTTATGGCCTTGTCACTATCCCACCTCCTGCAGATCAGTCTAAAAGACAGTCTAAAAGCTGCCTGGGGTCCCGGGCGAAGGATCCACGATGGAGGACCTCGTGGCCGCATGGAATATTGCGACCACGGGAGCCTTGGATCGGGTCGCGCCCTTGCGGCCTCTCTTGCGGCAGCGAGCCATCCTGGCTCCTTGGTTCACCGAGGAGCTAAGGGTGATGAAGCGCCACAAGAGATGCCTAGAGAGAAGATGGAGGTCTACTCGATCTGAATCCGACCGAACACAGGTAAGAGCCCATTTACAGACTTACATTGTGGCGCTGAGAGTGGCCAAACGCCATCATTGTGCCACTCTCATAGCATCCGCAGATAACTGCCCTGCCGCCCTGTTTAGGGTGACCCGTTCCCTCCTTCAACAGAGGGTGTGGGAAGCCCCATTACAGGGTAGAGCAGAGGAATTTGTGATTTATCTGCAGGAGAAAATCGCTCAGATCCAGAACGAGTTAGTCTCCATTGATGGCCCAGTGGGATTGCACGAGGCGGATCTTGTTTGGGAGGAATTTGACTCCGTTACTTCCGAGGATATGGACAGGTTACGTGGGCGACTGCGAGCCACCACATGTTTATTGGACCCGTGTCCTTCCTGGCTTGTACTGGCATCCTGGGAGGTGACACGAGGCTGGCTCCAAGAGGTTGTCAACACTTCTCTAAGTGAGGGTTTCTTGCCTGCCTCCCTTAAAGAGGCCATGGTGAGGCCCCTCCTGAAGAAGCCCTCTTTGGACCCAGCTTTATTAGCCAACTACCGTCCCGTCTCCAACCTTCCCTTTTTGGCGAAGGTTGTTGAGAGTGTGGTGGCACAACAGTTTCCCCGTCACCTGGAGGAAGTTTATTATCTAGACCTGCGCCAGTCCGGCTTTCGGCCCGGGCATAGCACCGAGACGGCATTGGTCGCGTTGGTAGATGATCTCTGGAGGGCCAGAGATGGGGGTTGTTCCTCCATCCTGGTCCTGTTAGACCTCTCGGCAGCTTTTGATACCATCGACCATGGTATCCTATTGCATCGGCTGGGGGGGTTGGGGGTGGGAGGCACCGTTTTATGGTGGTTCTCCTCCTACCTCTCTGGTCGATCGCAATTTGTGTTGACGGGAAAACAGAGGTCGACCTCGAGACCCCTCACATGTGGGGTGCCTCAGGGGTCAGTCCTCTCGCCTCTCCTGTTCAACACATATATGAAGCCGCTGGGCGAGATCATCCGTGGTTTTGGGGTAGAGTATCACCTCTACGCTGATGATACGCAGCTGTATATATCTACCCCAAACCACCCCAACGATGCCGTAGCGGTGATGTGCCAGTGCCTGGAAGCCGTGTGGATCTGGATGGGAAGTAACGGACTCAAGCTCAACCCGACCAAGTCCGAGTGGCTGTGGTTTCCGGCTGCCCGATTCAACCAGCTCACTCCATTGCTGGCCATAGGGGGCGAACATCTTGCCCCTGTGGATGGGGCGCGCAACCTGGGTGTCCTCCTGGATACCCAGCTGTCCATGGAAGATCAAGTGACAGCCATGGCCAGGAGGGTGTTTTACCAGGTTCGCCTGGTATGCCAGTTGCGCCCCCTATTGGATCGGGATGCCCTTTGCACAGTCACTCATGCCCTCGTGACATCCCGACTGGACTATTGTAACTCTCTCTACATGGGGCTCCCCCTGAGGTGCACCCGGAGACTTCAGCTGGTCCAGAATGCAGCCGCACGAGCCATAATTGGGACCACAAGGTATACCCACATAACACCTCTCTTGCGCGAGCTGCACTGGCTGCCTGTCGTCTTTCGGGTGCGCTTCAAGGTGCTAGTTGTCATCTTCAAAGCGCTCCATGGCTCGGGACCTAGCTATCTACGGGATCGGATCCTGCCCCATACATCCTCACGGCCGATTCGCTCCCACAGAGAGGGACTTCTCCGGGTGCCGTCCACTAGACTTTGTCAGCAGGCGACGCCCAGGGGAAGGGCCTTCTGTGGCGGGCCCAGCCCTCTGGAACGACCTTCCCCCCGATATTAGAACAACCACGGACCTCCGCTCCTTCCGTCAAAAATTAAAAACACACTTTTTCTGCTTGGCCGGCCTAGGGGAGTCTCTTCTTTTAGGGTTTTCTTAGGGAATGATTGTTTTAATGGGGTTAAGGGTTTTTTAGGATAGTTTGTATTTTATAGTTGTTTTAGCGCAGGATATGATTTAATGTGATTTTAATTTTGTACTTTGTTCTATGTTATCTGTTCTTAATTTACCTGTGCCCCGCCTCGAGTCCCTCTGGGGAGAGAGAGCGGGTTAGAAATAAAATTTATTATTATTATTATTATTATTATTATCCTCGGCTGGGGCAGGGAAGGACAGGCTGCGTTCCGGGCAGGGGGGCATGGTAGCCCCTTCCCCCCATGCAGGGCTGGGTGGTGCCCCGAACTACCCCAATGCAGGCCATTGTCCCCGTCCTGCCCCCGGGGAGCACCCTGGACAGCTACCAGGATAGCAGGGCATTTGCTACACTTTCCTAAGAGTTGTGCTACTCTCTCTGCCGCTCACTCTGACATGGTTACTATCAAGCCATGGACCGGCACTGGTAAGCGGCCCAGGGGTTGGGGACCCATGATCTAGATTATAGGGGTTGATGATAAGTGCCTGTATAGTTTTATTCTGTACTTTTCTGGACTTCTGGGTATATCTCATCATTATTATTTTATGTGGCAAAGAAGTTCTTATAGACATGTATTCATTGGTGTCTCTCAGCTGATGTTTCTGGAAGTGAAATACATTTTCCTGCATCTCCTCCCTTGATCAATTCAGAAGAAAGGGGTGTTAGAAGGCTTAATAAAGCTTACACAAGTAGAAAGGTATTAATTTGGTGTTTAAAATAAAGTTAAAATAAAGCAATTAGGGTTAAATTTCAATACAAAGTGTTATTTTCCGTCAGAGTAAAATATTAGTAGGAAGCTACTTGCTTACTTTTTAAAATTCTTCTCACATAAACACTAAAAGGTGCTACTTAAAAACTGTTCTTCATACTTACAGATATCAAGGGCAATATTTGCAGAATATACACAGTGCTAATTACAAAGTCAAGGGGCCAGTAAACACTGTGCTACACAAGGGAAACAGAAAGTGAGTATGAGAGAGAAAGAACAATTTATCAAACTTGTTATCCATTGGCATATTATATCTATATAAATAAAAATGTGAAAGAGTTTGTTCAAAACCGCTAATCTCAGAAAGTACTCCACCGATCACTTCCAAATTTTCATACAACGTTCCTTTCAAATACAGCACCAATGATATGTTTACATTGTGTAGATGTCACACCTGTGCCAGGTACTCGCCACGCAAATGTAAAAGTGCAGCTCTTCTGCATGTTTCCCTCACTCGCTCACTTGCCTCCTTCTCTTTTGCAGCTTCTCCTACCTGGCTGCTTCTTCTGCTGCATCATGTGCACATGGAGCAGTCTGCGCCGCTGCCCCTCCCCGCACTTCTACACCATTGGCGCAATGGTCGCCTCCTCAGCAACCGCCGTCCCATGCCTCCTCAGCAACCTAACAGCGGAGGCCAAATGGTAGAAGTGGATGACTGGGGGAGAAATGTTGGGGGCAAAATAGGCGCAATGAAGGACAGGAGGAGAACAGTCATAGAACCAACCAGGTAGTTATAGAGGTGCAGATGACAGACTCCATAATTCCTCTGTAGAATTGAATATGCTTACATACCTAGATGAAAATGAGCCTTTCTCAATGTTATTAAGCAAAAGCTCATTGTATTGTCCTTCTCATTCATTCGGTCCATAAGCAAAAATACACATGCATCTCAAGATAAATCAAACCTACTATTTCGCTCAGATGTCTGTTGATGCCTTTGTATTTTTGCTCACTTGCTTGCTGTAGATGATGAGCCTCCTGGGCTTAGTAATCTGTAAAATGTAATATCCTGTGTTTTATCTGCCTCTTTCTTAGAATGCAATATGATTAGAGATTTTCTGAAAGATTTTTGCAAAGTCACATTGATGTTTTGGCAGAATTTTAACTAAAAACTCAAAAAAAACAAAGAGTCATGTCACATAGGAATCAAATTGATATGTGCAGCTGCCCATCAGAGGTAAACATTAGACAAGATTTAAACAGGTGTAAAATCTTGGGCACAAATTGGTATATTGTTTCCAAAGAAAAGTTTTAGTCATCTCAATTATTTTAGTAACTAAAGTAACAAGGGTTACTTTAGAACAAAGTCTAAATGGTGTCTTTGAGTGTTTTAATAATCTAAATCAGAACTTCCCACTGTTTCTAGCTTAGTAGGAAAAAATTGGAATGTTGTGGATCTTGCCAGTTCATAAAATAGTGCCCAGCATGGATATATCCAGCTAATAAAAGAGTAGAAAGCTATAAAACTAGGGAAGGGATGAAGTAGTGAGATAGTTCCATTGTTATTAACATCCTTTCATCTGCTATTTCTTGCTCTTACTGTGTCTGGTTATAGTTTATGTTTTTAATCTATATAAATAAACATGTAAAATAGATTGTGCAAAGCCACTAATCTCATAAAGTACTGAACCGATTGACACCAAATTTTGACAAGGACCTCCGATGCAATCATATGTACATTTTGTATTGCTGGTAGGTAGGTAGTAGGTAGAGGGATAGAGAGAGAAAGACGGGGGGGAATACAGTGGGTAGGTAGGTAGGTAGGTAGGTGGAAAAAGAGAGGAAAAATACGGTAGGTAGGTAGGTAGGTAGGTAGGTAGGTAGAGGGATAGAGAGAGAGAGGGAAAAATACAGTAGGTAGGTAGGTAGGTAGGTAGGTAGGTAGGTAGAGGGATAGAGAGAGAGAGAGAGGGAGAAATACAGTAGGTAGGTAAGTAGAGGGATAGAGAGAGAGGGAGAAATACAGTAGGTAGGCAGGTAGGTAGATAGTAGGTAGATGGATAGAGAGAGATACAGAAAATACAGTAGGTAGGTAGATAGGTAGAGGGATAGAGAGAGAGGGGGGGAATACAGTGGGTAGGTAGGTAGGTAGGTAGGTAGGTAGGTAGGTAGGTAGGTGGATAAAGAGAGGAAAAAATATGGTAGGTAGGAAGGTAGGTAGGTAGAGGGATAGAGAGGGAGAGGGAGAGGAAGAAATACAGTAGGTAGGTAGATAGGTAGAGGGAAAGAGAGAGAGGGGGGGAATACAGTGGGTAGGTAGGTAGGTAGGTGGATAAAGAGAGGAAAAAAATACGGTAGGTAGGTAGGTAGGTAGAGGGATAGAGAGGGAGAGGGAGAAATACAGTAGGTAGGTAGGTAGGTAGAGGGATAGAGAGAGGGGGGGAAATACAGTAGGTAGGTTGTTAGGTAGGTAGTGGGAGAGAGGGGGAAATAGAGTAGGCAGGTAGGTTGGGGGTTATACAGTGGTTGTGTGTACGTGTTTGTGTGTGCAGGTGTAGATCTACACACAGATTGTTTGGCCATTTATCCAGACTGGGCCACAGCAACTAATTCCCTGATTTTGTTGTGAGAGAATCAAAGGATACAAGTTATTGTAAAATGCATTCATCTTGAAAACAGGGAGTTATTTCAAATTTAATTAAGTATAACATTAAAACAATTACAATCAAAGCAAAAACTAAACATTGTTGCCCTGAACCAAATCACTTATTGAATATGCTCCAGTTGAAGGGAAATGCAACTGAAGGGACAGGGATAATGAGGGAAAGTTGTCTCTTTTCTTTCTAGAACATTAGTTTTCTGTTGGATCCTTTCAATGAATGGAACATGCCCTAGGATCAAAGACACAATCTCATAACCAATTTATATGAATGGACCCTCATACAAGAGAAATCTTTTGAGATGAGTAACCAACCGGGACAGGGTGGCTCAGGGGATAAGACACTGAGCTTGTCAATCAGAGAGGTCGGCAGTTCAGTGGTTCAACTCCCTAGCATCACATAACGGAGTGAGCTCTGGTTACATGTCCCAGCTTCTGCCAACCTAGCAGTTTGAAAGCATGTAAAAATGCAAGTAGAAAAATAGGGACCACCTTTGATGGGAAGGTAACAGTGTTCCGTGTGCCTTTGGCATTTAGTCATGCTGGCCACATGACCATGGAGATCTCTTCAGACATCGCTGGCTCTTTGGCTTTGAAACGAAGATGAGCACTGCCCCCTAGAGTCGGGAATAACTGTATTCGAGGGGAACCTTTACCTTTACTTTTAACCAACAGCTCTAGAATCATTGGCAAACATTTCTGTCTCTTTGAATTTGGTTGGTATCCATGGATTCCGAACATGAATAGAGAACCAATATGAATCATTGCTTATATCACTTGAGCATTTAGGCATATGTTCAAAATAATACGCATAGGCCAGTTACAGCTATTGCCTTGAATAATGAACTTCAAAGAAGCTTTGGTTCCAAGGTAATCTTTTGAAACAAAGTGACTCATGCAAGCTAATTAAAGCACATTGAAGTTGATAGCCCTTTTCTTTTCTGTGTAATTTTGAGCCAAAGTACACACTGCTTCCAAACAAAAGCCTTGTTCCTTCACAACAAAGGCCAAAAAGTTCACTGAATACTTCAGCTAAAGGGTAGAGGGGGTGAACAATTCTGGTGAATACAATTTATTATAGCAGCTAAAATTGAACTATTTATAAAAACTATTTATTTACTATTTAACTTTTCCTAGTTTCTTTCCATCACCTTTCCAGAGTGGCAGCCATAAGTTAAAACAAACAAACAAACCAGCAACTGATAGCCATTTTGTCTGGCAAGTGACTGCTTCCTGAGATCCAATTTTAAAGAACTAAAAAATTATAGAGCAGTGTTGGTGAACCTTTTTGGCACTGAGTGCCAAAATGGGAGTGCATGCGCAGGGGGGAGGAGAGCACCGAAAACTGGAAGAGCAGTTCCCCAGCATGCAAGTGTGCACAGGGAATAGAAACAATCTAAAAAAAACCAATGCAATAAATCATGCATTTGAATTGAATTTTTCTTTTCCACCAGAAAAGGAAACTGAGACAAGTTACTTCAAAATTCTGAGGTAACAAAAAACAAAAATAGTTGCAAAGGATTGTCCCTCAGCACTCCACAAAATCTCACAGTCCTTCCAAAACGGGTTCTGAGATTAGTATTAATGTCTTTATTACTATATTTGTTCATAGTCAGAAGTTCTTTTGTCATTCATCAGGCAAAAATAAATAAAAATAAAGCTTTGAAAATGTTGAAAAGTCTTGCATGGCAACTGTGTTTCTTTGTTTCTGGTCTTTGATCAAAATCAAAGGATCAATGGATTAGCTGTTTCTTTAAAAAATGTAAGTAGATTATTTTAAAATAAAGTAATATATAAGAAAAAGGGATGATGACATTTTAAAAATAAATATCTGCTCCTGGCTCCTAACGGCAATAATTTGTACCCTCACACATATTTGTGTCCTTGTAGTAGCAGATTTTCTGTAGTGCTTTAAGTGGCTCAGAGATGTAATTTCAGCCAGAAGAAGCATAACCTAACCTAAGGCCACTCCCCGCCCCCACCCCTATCTCTCTTAGTTGGAGAATTACCAGTATGTATCAATACACTGGCATATTTTTGCTATTGAATTTAGTCACATTAATACATATAGCCATTAAATCTGTGGATTAGTATTCATCAGCGTTTAAACTTCACTTATTAAAAATGCATGATAAAAATATAATGAGCTATCTGAAAAGATAATAAGGCAGATTCCAGGTGACTGCTTTGGAAAAGATATAATATAACAAACAAACAAAATCTCCCACTGCCATGCCAGGTGAACATTTTTAAGAAGATAATATATATCAAATAAAAAAACAACACCCTTCCACTAGTTTTATCTCCAGTGCAATATAGGATAAAAACCCTCCCCCCCCCTATGATTTACAGATGTTCACTTTCTCAGCCATAACTAAACTGTTATGCAACTGGAAGTCTAATTATTTTTTCACTATCTGACATAAGCTTCATGTTAAAGGAGAATGCATCTTTGAGGTAGTCTCAGGGTTAGAAACCAGTGTCATATTTATTACCTTTCTAATCCTATATATCATGCATCAAGACATGACTCTATTTCTTCTGTTGAACAAAGAACTGTTTGTTTGTTGATACTTTACTTTGTGTTGTTGAATGTGTGGTAAAGCAAGAAAAGGCAAGATCAAAAATGAGTTGTTGATGAATGAATGAATTGTGGAAAACATCAGTTACAGCTACAAAACAAGAACTTTGAAATGGTGTGGTCAGACGTAGAGATAATGAATAAGATCGAAGGGCTGGTTCTAGTCACAATGATACCATGGAAGGTTATGATGATTAAGATGTGGTCACTCACATCTCAATCACCGCCTATCTGGATTATCTGGATTATTTCAACATGCAATGCAAGGGGCAGCTCTTCCTGGCCACTCAGATGCTGAAATTGTTATGGAATGTGGCAATATTGACATGTTTGAGAGTTTCCTCAATAAGACCATGTTATACTTCTGTTTTAGAAGCTGCACCAGCTTCCAGCAGATTTCAATGTAAAATTTATGACATATGTCTAGTTTATTTGCGGACCACTTGTCTCTCCTTCATTCTTTTTACCCTACCAATTCCAACAGAGCTGACCTGTTCTGGCTTCCATCTATTAAGCAACAGTATTTAATGGAATACATAAATAATTTCTTTTCTGTTGCGTTTCCTGCTGCCAGATCCTTGGGGCAGTCCCCTATATATAGAATACACAGCCAAGGTATCATTACAACATCAACAGCAAGTGAATCAGACATGGGTTGCTGCCGGTTCGGCCTAGATCGGGAGAACCGGTAGTAGCGGTGGTGGGAGGCTCCGCCTACCTGCCCAGACACTTTTGCGCATGCGCAGAAGTATTGTGCATGCAGACCGCGCCCAAAAGCACACCTGAACCAGTAGCAGAAAAATTGGTAACCCACCTCTGAAGTGAATGTATAAATGATGAACCTGCACACTGCCATAATGCAACTAATACTGCAATTGGATGAAGGCTTGCTTCTCCCAGGGGCTGCTCTTCAACCTGCTGCACAATTGATATTGTTTTACTCCCCTGGAAATCTACTGGAGAAGTTTGGGAAGAGCACTCCAGATGCATCTATTTGTGGTAGTCTATTCAGAATTATTTTAATTTAAGTATAAATTAAAGAAATAAATACATAAAAATTGAAAAAAATACAAATGTGTGAAGGCAGAGTGAATGTACTGAAAAGAAATGGAAGACTAAGGATCATTGACGGATCTTTAAAAAAAAAAAAGCAAGGTGAGAGATTAAAAAAGAGGCAAAGTAGGAACCAGTAGATGGATGTGGTTAAAAGCAAGACTAGTTTGCAGTTTTAGAGAGTTGAAGAAGTGAAGAAAAACCTTCAACTTTGATTCACCTCCCTTCATTATGTTTCTGGGAAAATCTCTTACCTTGCTCACTGCAATTTTGATTTTAGACGCAGGCTAATCTCTTAAGCATTCATTAGAATATGCACTATTGTTTGCATTCATGAACATCTGCATGATTTTGACACGTCGCTAAAATGATAAAAACTACAAAATGCAGCCTTGCTGCAAACTCCTCACTTTTAAAATGTGTGTGCAATGTCATGATGCACGTAGGAAAAGGCAGGATTTGGGCTTCAAGGTATGACACTTTTAAAATTGTTATGATCTCCTTGCCACCCACTCTGCAGATTCTGTGGCATCTATACGAATAATGATATTAATCATTATGTGATAGGATGTTATTCAGCGTACTGATAATTAGCATATAATTACTGCATTAATAATAAAATTAATATATTTAACAAAGTAACATGAAGACAAGAGATATCCATCTGAGTTATCCCTGCAGTAACAAATGCTTGGTCTATGTGATAAGGAATTCCAAAACCCAAAATGATTATTTCTCAACTGTCAAGTTATCTCTCTTCTCATATGAAAACCCTGCCACATTTGAGATAAATCCTCCCCTCTCAGTGCACAAAGAATCCCAACTAGTTATTTTTAGATATATTTAGTTAATGTTATAGAAACATTAACATTGATGTTAAGGCATCAACCTAAATGCCAAGAGACAGTGAATTCGAATTGGTCCTTAGGCACAAAAGCAGTTGGGTGACCTTGGGCTGGTCACTTTCTCTCAGCCCTAGGAAGTACGTAATACCAAGCCACTTCTGAAATCTTGCCAAGCAAACTACAGGGACTCGTTCAGGGAGAAAGAGGAAAAAAAGAAAAAGAAAATGAGTCTGTGGATCAGGACAAGCCTTTATGATTTCCAGCCTCCCACCTCAAAATTAATTTAATGGCAGAGAAAGTTTGGAAACCACAGCTGTGTAAAGTGGTACTTTTCTGCAAAACCCTACCTGCTTAATATTTGATGTTGCTATAGAAGATGCAACACAATGTTTAAAGATGGAATTATGATTTTGCTTTTTATTATGAAAAATCAGGAAAAAAGTTGCTTGCATAAAATGTGCTGAAACCAAATGTCTTAAACTAGCTAGTGTTATCCCTTCTCAACATTTTATTTTGTTGATGCTTAGTTCATGATGATATGATGATATTATTTTAAATGGAGAAAGAGCTAGAGTCGTTTCTTATTTTGTCCGTACAAATCACAGGGATTCACAAATCTTCAAGTTTAATTGCTAATTTGGGGTCTAAAACAAATCTGTTTTCCATGGGCCTTTTTTTAAGCAACACATTCACAAGTTTATGGAATTGTGAAGTAATAATAGTGACAGATTTTTCTTCTTATAGAAGTGAACATCAATTTGTGTCTCGTACATCAGCTCTCAATTCTATAAGGTGTTGTATTATACTGCCAAAAACTCATTATTAGAAATTTAAAATGAAAATCTCCTCCCACTCTTGAAAATCCTTACATTTCCTTTTTTTCCCCATTATAAGAATTTAAGAAATATTAAAGACAGGAAGGAAGATTGCATATGCACATATACAAATCTTTGTCTTCCATGAAAACAGCAGGCTTTTATATGATGCTAATTCTATTTTGCAGTTCAAATATTAGTTGTTTGTTCTAAAGCAGGGGTCCCCAACCTTTTTGGCACCAGGGACCGGTTTCATGTTAAAAAAATTGTGCGGACCGGTGGCCATGGCTCGGTCGGCATAGAGGGGGAGCAGGGGGGAGGGGGAACAAGCGGCGCATGCGCACGCGGGGGTGGTGGTGAGTCAGCTCACTCACCCCTCTCGGGCCCCCAACGTTGCAAGCAGCCGCACCTGCGCTCTCCCGCCCCTGGTGCGTGCTCTGCCAAGGGGGCTGCCCCCTCCTCCCTCCTCCTCCTCTCCGGCCCTTTCTAATAGTTGTGCTGGGCACTGTGGCCCGGTTCCTATCAAGCCATGGACCGGCACCAGTCCACGGCCCGGGGTTGGGGACCCCTGTTCTAAAGGCTGGCTTCAGCTAGAAGAATCAACCACTTCCTGTATAGCTGCCACTAGGTGCTACCAATCACTTGTAAATTGAAAGATAGCAAGAAAACACAAATCACACCATCTAAGCACCAGAATATGTCATTTGGTTTGCTTTAGCACTAAAAACTATATTAGACTTTAGAGTGCTAAGCTAAAAAAAAATGAAGGAAAGGTGAAAAGGATTTGGTAACCATCTCTATAAAAAGGATATGTGATTGGCCAAAAAAAAAACAACCCGCCCCAAGTTGCATAGTTCCTAAAACTTACAGAGCAAAGTTTTTGACTCACTCTGCTAATTTTGGCACTCTAACGTCCTTGTGGTTGAGAAGTTGGGTTAGGATAATGGTTAAAGTAAATCCCAATCCAATTCCTAGCAGATCATGAAAATTCGGTTATCAGCTCTTATTTTGCCACTAGTAAGAAAATACTTTCTGAAGTTTGGGGTGACATCTTAATTTCTGAACAGTGTATGCTGACTCAAATAAATACACTCTCAACAATCAGTCAGATCCATATACTAGTTGTAAATATGTCACAATAATTTATTTCCAAACAAACAAAACCTTCAAGCTGACCTATTGCTTCTGAATAACAATAATTCAGTCCTTGGGGTAATTCTCAAGGAAGATGAAATAACATACGAGTTCTTGGCCGATGACAAGAGACTCAAAGAGTAAACAGCACATATATGGGTAATCTTGCTATAAAAGTTACCTGCAAATTTTGAAATAAGGCTAATTTAACTAGCTTGGTCTCTTTTCTTTTGGTAATTGGATGTTCTTTCTGGAGCACATCAAAGTGAGAGGAAGGATAAAGTTGGGCATACCTTAGGACAAATAATTAGCTATGATCATTAATGTGCTTGAACCAGAAAACATTGTCCTCATTCTAAGAACATAACCCAATAAACACTTGTTATAGAATGTATCACACTGAACAAACAGAAAAATATACTGCTGATTAAATGTCTGTGTGTAAAATAGATAGATTTGCTTTTATTGACTTCAGCACATACCAAAACTAGCATCAAATGTCACAATTCCTGATGGGCTAAGGTCACTATGGAATATAAAATCCTAATCAAGTAGGAAATTAAAGCAGCAGTATCTTGGGTTTATAGAGAAGGAGGAAAAGGAGAAGGAATGGACCAGCAAGTGTGTAGGTTCTTAAAATAAATATCAGAAGGATAATGAAAGCACTCCTTCTCAGCTCAAAGCCAGAAAGTTGATTAGATATTTTCTCATGCAGAACATTTTTTCAGCATATGCATGAAAGAGGAAAGAAAATAACTTCAAAGCAACCTACCACAATTACTTGCTTAAATAATTTCACAAAATTAAATAGTAAATTATTAGAAGAAATATTTCAAGTACTTTTAAGTTGCTCAATTTTGAATTGTTTTATTTTCTTTGCATTATTTAACTTCTTTTCCATTTCTACAGCTGTGTCCAAAATTGTTTGTTAACCGGATCCCAAGCACATTACTGGACATTGATGAAAATTACTTTAAACTAATGAGCTCAGGAGAAGGATGTGATTTTTTTGGCCTTTATTTACACTTTCCTTGGGACATTGTGTCATCCCCATGAGAAAATGGGGCTCAGTTATTATAAAGAAAAACACTTTCATAGTCCAGAAATGTGTGTGTATGTACGTGTGTACACACATACACTTCTCTCACACACACATATATACACCAATGCACAGAATGAACAGTTTTAAAGAGTAATTTCAATTTTTTTAAAAATTAAATGGAATCACTCTTTCCTTCTCTGGAATGGATTTCCAGAGGGGGAAAAATGCATACTACAGGAACCAGGAGCTCTACTCAGGTAACCCTGAGGACACAGACAAACCTTCAAGTGCTTCAACACTCTAAAAGGATGTAAATGACCAGCTGTCTGCAAGGAGTATAAATCCTTTCACAGCCGAAGAAGCTTCTTGGATGGGAAGTGAAATGTCCCTCAAAGAAGAAACAATTGTCTCCTGAATAAGCAACTTTGGGATAGCCTATAAAGTAGAATTAGTTCATCTTCTTGTGTTTTCTATCTGATCTATTTTGAAAGCTGACAAACATAATATATATATATAAATATATATGTTAGTTTTATGAGCTGATCAATAAATTAAATTAGAGAGAGACCAGGATAGATCTATTTCGAGCTTATTAGCTCTCATCAGCTGGCCATACCCCTTACTGGGATTCGAACCGAGGCTATGTTGCATGCAAGGCAAGAAGCCTAGCACTTGAGCCAAGCCAGTTCCCCTTATTGCATCATCTTAGACAGGGTATATTAGTATAGGTAATTGTTTCACAACAACCTATTATTAGGCCCCAATTAAGGGAGGAGACATACTGTTTCCCTTACTGCCTATCGGCTCATCACTAGAAACCATCCAGACAGCAAGCCAAGAATTACGTTGTATAATATTTTAGATATGTGTGTTAGTTTTATGAGCTGATCAATAAATTAAATTAGAGAGAGACCAGGATAGATCTATTTTGAGCTTATTAGCTCTCGTCAGCTGGCCATACCCCTTACTGGGATTCGAACCGGGGCTATGTTGCATGCAAGGCAAGAAGCCTAGCAATTGAGCCAAGCCAGTTCCCCTTATTGCATCAGCTTAGACAGGGTATATTAGTGTAATAAACAGTATGTCTCCTCCCTTAATTGAGGCCTAATAATAACAGGTTGTTGTGAAACAATTACCTATACTAATATACCCTGTCTAAGCTGATGCAATAAGGGGAACTGGCTTGGCTCAATTGCTAGGCTTCTTGCCTTGCATGCAACATAGCCCCGGTTCGAATCCCAGTAAGGGGTATGGCCAGCTGATGAGAGCTAATAAGCTCGAAATAGATCTATCCTGGTCTCTCTCTAATTTAATTTATTGATCACCTCATAAAACTAACACACCTATCTAAAATATTATACAACGTAATTCTTGGCAGTAAGGGAAACAGTATGTCTCCTCCCTTAATTGGGGCCTAATAATAGGTTGCTGTGAAACAATTACCTATAACAATATGTGTGTGTGTGTGTGTGTGTGTGTGTGTGAGAGTTTTTATGAGCTGATCAATAAATAAATCAATTAATAAAAAAATTAACACAACAGAACTCATGGCTTTCTGTCTAGATGGTCTCTGGTGATGAGTCGAAAGGCAGAAAAGGAAACAGTATGTCTCCTCCCTTAATGGGGCTCTAACAGGGTGTTGTGAAACATATATATATATATATATGTATATATATATATATATATATATATATATATATATGTATGTATGTATGTATGTATGTATGTATGTTTGTTTGTTTGTTTGTTTATTTATTTACATCTTTGAGACCACTTCATGGATTACTGCCTTGTTGTGGCAAAGGGAAATTTGAGAAATATTGAGTCTCAAAGAGAAAGATTGAAGATCTTGATTCACATTGAAAACAAGCCTGTAGTGCTCATTGTCTCTGAACATTTATACATTGAATTGTTTGCTATTTTCTTTTATGGGAAATCAGGGAGAAAATATAGATACAATAAGATCAAAATATGTCATTAAGAATAAAAGAGGGTTAATAGAATCCTGACATTTATAGAAGTATATGAAAAATTTGGAAAAAGAATACAATTTTCTTCCACTTTGTGAACTTCACTCTCCAAACAAAATTAAATATGGTCCTTGACTAACAAAACATTGTAAAATCTTTACAGTATAATAGAAGGGCATGACCTGATTCACAATAGAAAATATTCTCATCTTTTATGGGAGCTGTGTTTGTGGCAGAGTGATAATATGATTATTTTCTGTGATCAATTATCTCCATATTTTCCAAGGCCACATCTTGATGTTGTTGATCTGGAGAGAAAACAAATAAGATTCTAATGGAACCAGAATTTTGGTAGACCCTCTTTCTCCAGGTTTTTAAGATTCAGTTTAGAAAATATACTATATGTTCCATTGAGGAGGACTTTGGCTTTTAAGATTCTGTTTAGAAAATATACTATATGTTCCAGAGAGGAGGACTTAGGCCATCATATCCTGGTTGCAAAATCTGAATTTTATTAAATAGCATCACATTTTATTTATTTCTATATATTTATTATATTTATTTGCTGCCCATCTTGCTGCAAAATATAATAGATAAGTAGATAATCTTTGCAGACATCTAGCAGGTATCCAGACCTATGCATTCCATATATGATAGGTTTACATTGCCTTCCATGGCAGCAATATTATGCTATCACAAGATAAAGTTTGAAGCTTTAATGCTATATATATATGTAAAACTGATCCCATTCTCTTAGTCTTTCTATGCACTGAAAACAAAATGATATGAAACATTCCCCTATACCAGTTGTCGGCAAACAGCGGCTCGCGAGCCGCATGCAGCTCTTTGGGCCCTTGAATGTGGCTCTTCAGTCTCTCTCTGATTCCCTCCCTTCCTCCCTCTCTCTCTCTCTCTCTCTCGCTCTGTGCCTCTCTCTGTCTGTCTGTCTGTCTGTCACTGTCTCTGTCCACAGAATACCGCGTGAAGCAGCGGCGAGTCTGTGTGCTGCCGGCGAAGCCATCCGCGAGGTCTCTCTCGCGTTCCTCACCTTCCCCGATGGATTCTGGAGTGATCAGGGGCCGTACAGAAACTTGCCGCTTTTCCACACCGTGGAAAAGATAGGCGCATGCAGGTCCTGTGGAATTACAGTGCAAATTCCTACCGCTACAAACTCTCCGAGACTGTAATTGGGCAGGGCATGCGCACTCCTATCTTTTCCACAGCGTGGAAAAGCGGCAAGTCTGCGCGGCTGCTGATGGTTCCCTCCTTCCCCTCTGTCTCTGTCCCCTCTGTGTATCTGTCAGACTCTGATTCCCTCTGTTCGTCTCTCTCTCTCGCTGTGCCGCTCTCTGTCTGTCACTGTCTCTGTCCACAAAATACCACATGGAGGAGCGGCGGGCTTTGTGATGGCGAGGCCATCTGCAGGGTGTGTGTGTCCCCTTCACGTTCCTCATCTCCCCGGATGCCCTCCAGAACCATCAGCAGCCACGCAGACTTGCCTCTTTTCCACGCCATGGAAAAGATAGGCGCGTGCATGTCCCGCGGAATTACAGTGCAAGTTTCCACCGCTACGAACTCTCTGAGACTGTAATTGGGCGGGGCATGCGCGCACCTATCTTTTCCAAGGCGAGGAAAAGAGGCAAGTCTCTGCGCGGCTGCTGATGGTTCCGGAGGGCGTCTGGGGAGATGAGGAACATGAAGGGGACACACACACCCCGCGGATGGCCTCGCCGTCACCACAAAGCCCGCCGCTCCTCCACACAGTATTTTGTGGACAGAGACAGTGACAGACAGAGAGAGGCACAGCGAGAGAGAGACGGACGGAGGGAATCAGAGTCTGACAGATGCACAGAGAGAGACAGAGGGGAAGGAGGGAAGGGGAAATAGAGAGAGACAGGGAGGGAGGGAGAGAGACAAAGAGCCACATAGAACGAGAGACAGACAGACACAGAGAAGAAGGGAGGGGAGAGAGACACAGAGATAGAGAGGGAGGGAGGAGAGAGAGACAGAGTGATACAGAGAGACAGACACAGAGAATGACAGAAAGAGACATAGTGGGAGGGAGGGAGGGAGGGAGGGAGGGAGGGAGGGAGGGAGGTAGCGAGGGAGAGATAAAGAGCCACAGAGAGGGACAGACAGACAGACTTAGAGAGACAGAGAGAAACAGAAAGAGAGAGAAAGAAAAAGAAGGGAAGAAAGAAAAGAAAAAAAAGAAAGTGGGAGAGAGATGAGAGAACTTATGACCCCAATTGAGCCCAAAATTTTGGTTGCCAAGCAAGACCGTTGTTAAGTGAGTTTCACCACATTTTCCAAGTTGGCCATGGCCACCCGGTCACATGACCGCTGAACCACCCCCACTTTGGCTCTCAAAAGAAATTTCAATCGTGGTATTGTTGATATTTGGCTCTTTTGACTAATGAGTTTGCCGACCACTGCCCTATACCATTTTATTTTTCTTTTCTGTGGAACGAAAATAAAGTGTTTTATAAAAGACATGACCTCGTTTCCAATTTAACCTGCATTTACAGTAATAATACAGTTAATTTAAACAAATGTAAAATGTGGGGCTATAAAACCCATGGCTGCTTTTAAGAATCTTTATTTATTTTATGTTCATGGTGCCCTTGAAAATGTTTGTTGTGGTTTTTTGTATAGAAAAGTATGCTGATGTGGTCATTTGAATCTTATTTTCATAAAGATATTTTATCAGTAAATGTATCACTGTTTTCCTTCAGAATCAACAGGTACCATGTTTGTTTCTCTTAAACATGTATATAAGCTAACAAATTCAAGGCAGTTTATTTATGAGAAAGTCTCACATATCTTTTTTTGTTCTGGAACAACCCAACATAAAACAAAGCTGCATACATTTCCTCTATCTTCCATCTTTAATAGTGACAAACTGTGCCTGCTTAACTTCACTATTATTATTTTGGCAGAATTCAATGTAGGAATAATATCCCAAATATTTTGGGACTAAACAAGAAGACATAAGGTGCAAATGAGTTTCATACTCCTGTATCTACTATATCTATTTGTAAGAACCCAGGAACATTGATTAAGATTCACATCATAACATTCATGTGCCACAGTGGTGCAGTGGTTAGAATACAGTACTGCAGGTTTCTTCTGCTGGCTGACTGCAATTTGGCAGTTCAAATCTCATCAAGCTCAAGGTTGACTCAGCCTTCCATCCCTCCGAGGAGGGTAAAATGAGGACCCAAATTGTTGGGAGCAATATGCTGACTCTGTAAACAACTTAGAGAGAGCTGTAAAGTCCGGTAAAGCAGTATATAAGTGTAAGTACTATTGGTATATGTGAAAGGAGAAATTTTTGAATATGGGATCCAGAATCACATAAATAGTTTAGTTTTCTACCTCCTGTAGTTTTTATTTTGTCTTAAGTATTATTTTTGTTCCTGAAAATGCTGACATTTCATTTGATATAATGGCTGAAAACATTATTTGTTTCAAAGTTCTGATGGCAGTTGCAACACTTGGTAGTATTTTTGATGGCATTATCTTATTCTTAAGGTTTTTTTATTTTTTACTTTTTTTATAAATATGTATATCAAATCAATGTGTGAACAGTTTGGTACCTGGGTGTCATACATTCTAATACAAATAAAACTAATAAAGTTAATAATAATTATTACATTCAATGAGCTGATGTATTTCTAACAATAATACACATTTATATTAGGTTGCAGGAATGATCTTATTCTGAATTCCCCAAAATTTGCAGCATAAACTTATCTATACCAGCTATGCTGGCCTGGCATAGCTGGTACAGCTATTACTATTTTAATTGGGTTTTAATTAACGTTTTAGCATGGGTCTAATCTTATTTAATCTTAATTTTAACTATTTGATTGTCCATACTTTTATATTTTATATTTTATAGCTCCTGTGCACCGCCCTGAGTCCCATGTCGGGAGATAGGGCGGTATAGAAATGAAATTAAAGTTAAATAGAAAAGTTAAAGCTATATATCACAAGTCTAATCATTTATTTCCTTTTGTGTCATTTTGATATTAGGCCCAAGAGATTTTTTTCCCATGGCAACCCTACATAGCAGCCTTCTTTAATGATTAATGACAGTCAGCTTTTACCTCAAGAGGTTTTAAGTTCATGTTCTCTGGAATCTCTTCAGTCATTCTACTGCAGATTTTATTTTTTCCCTTTTTTTATCTTACTTATTAACCATCTTGGATATCATTTGATAAAATGATACAATGCCAGTCATTAAAGAGCAACAAACAAATGAATGGATGCAATATTCTAAAGCTTGAAATATTCCCTTAGTAAGGAAAAACAGTCAAGCAAATGAAAAATCAACAACTGCAATGGAGCAGAAGCAAATTAAGTTTCCATTTAAAAAAAAAGAGGAATTGTATCTGACTTAGGCTCACTGTAATTATGAATGGTTTATGCATCTCTGAGTCATGAAAAAGAAAAGAAAGCAAATATATTCTTTATTTTATTTTCTGTTGCCTACAGAAAAATTCAGTAAATAAGAACTGGGAATTATCAATTATTTAAACATTAGCGAAAAAGGCAATAAACGGTGAACTTTCGGCCACCTTTGGTAAGAACTTGAACCACATTTATAGCCAAGATTCAGTTTGGTCCCTTCTAAACTGCCCTTGTTTTCTTCATGCTGCAGCCATTTATTTATTTATTTACTTCATAACTACACATATTAAATTATAAAAACAAAATACTAGACAATCTTTCCTGCTAGTAAAATTACTTGTATGCCATAGCATTTACTGCAATTCTAGAATAGTGTTATGTTACTACGCCTCTTCCGTCGGATGTTAAAAGCACATTTCTTTCATCTAGCCGGCCTGACATAGACTAAGAGTATAATTTTAAATTTTGTTATTATTGGTTTTAATTTTTATATTATCCAAATTTTAGCACAGATTTAATAATTTAATTGTCTTTTATGTTTTGTATGTATTGTTGGGTTTTTATCTTTCTGTGCACCGCCCTGAGTCCCTTCAGGGAAAATAGGGTGGCATATAAATCGAAAAATTAAATAAATAAATAAATAAATAAATAAATAAATAAATAAATAAATAAATAAATAAATAAATAAATAAATAAATAAATAAATAAATAAATAAATAAATAAATAAATAAATAAATAAATAAATAAATAAATAAATACAGAACTATGCAATTGAAATGATTACCATATTTTTCTGAGTATAAGATGCACTGGAATATAAGATGCACCAAGGTTTTGAAGAGGCAAATTGAAAAAAAAGTTTTAGCACTGCAAACCTCCCAAAAATGGCCCATTTGTCACGAAAATGGGCCCGCTTTTTTTTTTAAGGCATGAATAGCCTTTAGAAGGTTAAATTGTAGAGTGCTGTGGGAGGGCAAAATAAGCAAATAATGAAAACAGTTTCATGAAAACAGGCCCATTTTTTGTCAAAAAAAGGGCATGGATAGCTTTAGGAGGCTTATAGAGTGTTCCTGGGGTCTGGGGGCCCCCGAAAAATTGAGCAAAAAAGGCCCATTTTGTGCTCATTTCTGCTCTCCCAGGAGCTCTCTGAAAGCTTCCTTAAAGCTATGCACTGCCATTTTGGTGAAGGCGCAGGGATTTCAAGAGGCATAAAATGCTGTATTCAGTGTATAAGAAGCACCCAGATTTTCAGCCTCTTTTTTGAGGAAAAAAGGGTACATCTTATACTCCAAAAAATACAGTAATCAATTACCTGTACTAGAACAGTAAAAAAAATCAACTTGGAATAAAAGCATACGAGGGAGGAGACTATATAGTGAGCAATTCAAAGATATATATCACTCACACACCCATACAACACATATCATAGCTCCATAAATACTAACTTTCCATCTTTTATCCTAAAGACCACTAAACATTAGGATTTAGTGAAGGTTGTTAGGCACCTTTGAGTCATTGTTGACTCATGGAGACTGCCTAGACAAATCCTAAAATTTTCCATATTTCCAGTGGACCATATTTTGGAACCATTTTGCTATTCAAAAACTGAGGTAGAGTGACTGCTCAAGGCGTCCTAGCTAACATTGTTCCTAAGATTACAGGTGACCTAAAACTCACAGTCTTCCTTTTTGTAGTCTAATGCCTTAACCATTGCACCAAACTGGCTTTCCTTTAAGCATTAGGTATAGAGATAATCAACAGAAGACTCCCTCTTTGGGATAATTATCACACCTGCTAACTATGACACAAGGACACCTATCTAATAGGCTTTTGACAACATGGTTTCATGATGAAGATTTTAACTCATCCTCAATCTACTCAGTCTCATCCTCATCTATAAGAATACCTTGTAATTGTCCTTAGCTGTTCTACTTCTAAAGTAGGTTCTTTCTGGTTCTACAGATGCTTGTATGTCCATACATATTTTCTAAGGTATCTTATTCATGATATTGGTAAAATCCAAACAGATCACAGACTGGAATTTTGCTGAAATTCTTGGTCACTCTTGGCTGCTGTAAATGCATGCCCTTCCATCTGGTCATTGCCTTGAATGACCATGTTGTCTCAGGTTGCCAAATAAATTGTTCGCCTGATTTCAACATAAATGACTGCCTACATATTTCCTAATGAAAAGTACCAATTGGGCATTGTGAAACCTTTTTCTAAAAGTGGTTCTGGCATTCTTCTGAGCAAGTATTACATTTCACTTTAATTCAAGCCTCTCCACAGAAAATGCTAGTCCTGTTGTTAAAATCTACTGATATCTGCACAGAGATTTAAATTAAATTGTGGGGGGAGAGTGGGCTTCTGCTAATTGTGTAGGCTAGTTCTGTTCCCAATGAATATATTAGAGATTTTTTTTTTTTTTACTGTTTCTACTAGCAATTTTTTTGTGTATTATTATTTGTGAGGCTATGGGGCCATTTTGCTTATTCTAATGCTATTTTGCATACTTCATGGGGTACTCCCGAGTGTTTCTAGCTAAGGCAAGATGTTAGGATATTTGTCAATCTATCATATAACTCTCCTTCTAGCTCAAGTGACAGATCATATGCAAAGCTCAGGTTTATTGAGTGAAGAGCGAAATAGAAGAGCACCATATATTCTCTGTTCCTTGGATTATTTCTGAATGTAGGCACATTAGCCTGCTGAAGGAATGACACTCAAATCCTGTCTAGTAATTGCCTAGCTGACAAATCAGTGGAATAAAGTTTGGGTATCAGTAAAACAGGAAGCAGCCATCCTTTTTTTAACGACCTACCCCCCGACCTTCGCACTACCTCGGACCTCCGCCTCTTCCGCCAACGTTTTAAGACGCATTTATTCCAACAAGCCGGCCTAGGATAGCCCCCCGTTTCTGACTTTTTATACTTAATTTATAATTTGGCAGGGTTTTTAAATGGGTTTTAGCACGGGTTGAATAATTTAATATATTTTAATGATGTATATTGTATTTATTGTGATTTTAAATAATGCCTGTGCGCCGCCCTGGGTCCTAACAAGAAGAAGGGCAGGGTATAAATTCGAATAAATGAAATGAAATGAAATGAAATTGAAATACTGAAATATAATCAACTACAGCCAAATGCAGTAGTGGTTACTATTCAGTTACTATGTATGTTTGCCTGTCTCTACATACATACATATGTTTCTATATTTGTATACATGTGTTCATGTACATATATGTATGTACATGTACACATGTATACAAATATAGAAAATCTATAAATGATTAAAATATGCTAAATATAATCAAAATATATATATATTATAAAGATCTGTATAAATATTCATTTAGTTTCAATAAGCAATTAATTCAGTCTTTAAACCTTGCATTAAATCTAAGCCACATAAAAGCATATTGCTTCATCTATTGCTTATAATATAAAGAGTTTTCAAAAATAAATAGACTCCATTGAATACATTATTTAATATCAAGAGGTTATGTTTCTTTTCATTTACATTCGATTATCCCTTTTGCTAAGCTCTAGGCTTAGTAGAGTGAAAGCTCTTCATAAAATGGGAAATCAAATATTTTAGGAATATAATTTAACTTCACATTTACATTTAAGTATTATATTTCTTTTCAAATTCATATTATCTTATCCCTTGATATGAAAACAAAATGTAGCTATAATTAGACACATGAATTGATTGATTGATGTGCTTCATCAACTTGATTGAGATTCAATCAACTTGCACATGAACAATTTGTGACCTATTACATGGTCAGTCCTGGGCATGCCTTTGCTGTTCTATATCTTTATCTCTGATTTCTATGTACTCCATCACTTTATATTCATATACTGTGTAAATGTGCAATGAAGTTTACAATGGATTTTTCCATATTGGCAAGTCATTATCTGCTTCATATCCTATGATATTAAATCCTCAATATTTTTCTCAAAATTTCCAATGTTGGCATTGCAGTCTCCAACCACAACTAGCATATTGTTAAATATATGTTTTTTCCCAATTAAATCTGATCATAAAGCTAATCAAGTTCTTCTTTTTCTTCATCACTGATTGGAGCATAAACTGAGATTATCATCACATGAAAGAGTTGTTCATGAAATCATATTTATATAATTTAATTATTTATTGCATTTTACTGAGGCCACATGACATGGGCTTTATAATATTGTTATACTTGTTAATTAACATAGTTATTTTATATTTTAATTTGATTTATTTTTTGCTCTTTTAAAATGGCATAAGGATTTCTCATTATTTCTCATTAACAGAGTTGGAAGGGACCTTGCAGGTCATCTAGTCCAACACCCTGCCCAAGCAGGAGACCCTGCATCTGCCTCTACCTAGGATTTATCAAACCATTACAGACTGGAATATAGAAAAACTTTTTATCCTATTGCTGTATGGATTGATTGACAGCTTCCAAAATTTCTAAACTGAAAAGATAAATTATAGGTGGGGATGCCTGAAGAATGTCTCCTGATGAGTGAAAGCTTGTTAGCTCTAATTGGCATTTGGTCTGTCCCTTTGTGAACTCCAAACAACCTTTCTCCTTATTTATATCTTAAAATGTATGCCGCTTCTGTCATCAGACTCCATTTTAATGAACATGTGTGACATTATGGGATGTAACGTGTTTGACTATGTCTATGCAAAGTGGAAGTTACTTTTGTCCTGTCCAATCACCTTTCCTCTTGCATTTTCTTTGATGTCTTAATGATAAAAGGAAATGTAAGATGGGTCTCTTTGAATGAGAGGAATTCCTTTTATGAAAACGTTTTGAATTAATTGTAGTTAAATGATCTTCCTGTCTTGGTTTTTCATTGGAAAATATGAATGCTGAGGCACAAACTTAAAAAGTCATATTTGTCCTTCAATACCCAGTTATTATTCTGAAAACACTTTTCCTAATAGTAAAAACAATACCATTCTTTCTTCATTTTTCATACTCTAAGGAGTAAATGGTGTGATCTTCTGGTTGAATCACTTCAATCTGCTGATGTTCAAGATTTTACTCTGTAGTGGATTCATTTCACCTTCCAATGTAATGAGCATGTTCATGCTTCTTATATTCCATGGTTGCATGTAATTCTCTTTTTGCAGCTTTGCATTTTATTTTTCTCCATAGCAACATCAACAACTAGATGTCCCAAACACTTTAAGCTAGCCATATCATACGTCCCTTTAGTTTAGATCATGGGTGTCAAACTCATGGCCCATGGGCCGGAGGCATCATGTACTGGGCACGCCCACCCCCTGGTTTAGCAAAGGGGGGAAAAGTTGTGATACATCACATGAAGACAATGTGTCATTGTGATTTTGACACCCCTGGTCTAGATCCTTAGTTCTTCTTCAATAGCATGTTGAATGCCAGCTAACCTGCCATTATCATTATAGTGCTAGACAATATAATTTTGTATTTTATGTCTACTACAGAAGGAGTATCTTCCTATAGTTTTTCCTCCACAATATTTGTTTGCATTTGTTGGTGACACTAAATTAATAAGCCATCTACTTCATGTTCCCACATTACTACTGCCCTGTCTAAATGCTGCTTGCTTTAGCTGGAGAGCTAAGATTATCTTTATGGATTTCACCACTGAAAGTCAGAGGTGGGTTGCTGCTGGTTCAACCCAGATCAGGTGAACTGGTAGTAGTGGCGGTGGAAGGCTTCACTCATCCTCCTGGATGCTTCTGTGCATAGGCACATGCACATCCACAAGCAAACCAGTAGTAAAAATAATAGAAATCCACTACGGCTGGAAATATATACCATTCGTATATACTCCTGAACAATCTTTGAAAAACTTTATTTGAAGAATTCAATAGACACAAATTAACATTTCCTGATGAAATTTTTTGATAGTTAAGTATGATATTTATGTTTTACATGTCTTTACAATATCTGAATGTCTTCATTTTTTCCAAGATTGCATTTTTCAATCCTTTGTTCATGTAATGCTAACCATTCTATTTTTAGATGCCATATAAAATTAAATTGTTGGATTCCTTTCAAGAACTGCATCTCTTAAGAATCCTAATATTCTAGATATTTCTGAGATGCTAAAACTGCTAGGCCACAGTTTTTGTTTTCCAGCTGTGTTTCAGGTTTCCAAGTGAATGTTATGGGTAAATCATATTGATACACAATCTCTCAAAGTAAACATTATAAATTCACCTATTTAAGATATTTGATAGTCCAGGGTTTTTTAAATACATACTCCTTACTATCTTCACAATTATTTTATTGTACAGTGTCCATCTATTGTACAGTTCTGGAACAAAAAATAAGTGCTAATTATTAAAAAAACAAAAATGTCACGCAGCATTCAAAGTTGAAATGAAGATCTCTATCGTTGACCTAATCCTGCTATACCATGTCCATAAAACAAACCAAGATTTCAGAGGAGTTAAATACTCACTCTCTTAAATAGTCCCAAAGAGGGCACTATTCAAAAGAGTTCTCCTAAAAACCATAGATGTTAATATAAAAGCGCAAAAGTAAAGCGGAAAATCTGGTTGGTTAAAATGCCTTAATCATAAGGCAACCTCAGTTGGGTCAAATGCATATGATGGGTTTTGAACTCTTGTTAACATTTTCTTAAGTATTTATCCATGTGTGCAAAACATCTAATATGGAAGGATTTTTCTTGTAATAGGAAGGGTTTTTCTTGATAGTGCTTGTAAGCTCCCTCCTCCTCTACTCTGCATTCTCCTGTCGGCTATTTTTGGACATGGGATTACTGATTTAGAAGACTGGAGGATTCTTGTTCAGAGATTGCTGGAGTAACAATTTACTAGCATGGAACAGCTCCATGCTGATTACCTGTCACTCAAAGAAGTTCAAAGTCCCATTCAGACATCTGTCAACAGAGGAACAGAAGGAATCCAAGTTAATGCAGCTGTATGGAGGAAACCTTTGCCTGTGCTCTGCTTGCTGCAACAGAGTACTTTCTTCCTTCTTTAGGTTTTCTGTGATAAAAGAATGCTCAGAGTTTAAAGCTTGATTTGGGGTATTTAACTTCCTTAATAAATGTTAGTAGTCTTTTGGATCTTAGACTTCTATCCCTAAATGCTTCTACTGTATTTGGCCTGATGTCAGGCTCAAGGGACCAAGATTGACACAAGTGTTACCTAACAGAATAACAGAGTTGGAAGGGAAATTGAAGGTCTTCTAGTCCAACCTCCTGCACAAGCAGTAAGCCCTATACCATTCTGGACAAGTGACTGTCCAGTCTCTTCTTAATAGCCGCCAGTGATGGAGCACCCATAACTTCTGAAGGCAAGTCATTCCACTGGTTAATTCTTCTTATTGTCATAAAAGTTCTCCTTAGTTCTAGGTTGCTTCTTTTCTAGATTAGTTTCCATACATTGTTTCTTCTCTTGCCTTCTGCTTTAAAAAATAGATTGACCCCTCTTCTTAGTGGCAGCCCCTCAAACATTGAAACCCTGCTATATTGTCACTCCTAATCCTTTTCACAGTAGTTTCTTTATTGCTGGTTGCATATAGACTTGCCTGACTATATCAACTATCCACATAACTACCTAATATACTATGTGAATTGCTTGGGTGGAATATGCCTTTGCCCTCTTCCTGCATACCAAAGATTCCAAGCTACTTTGTCTTTTTGCTGTCTACAAAAGAGCCCCCCCCCCATTCCTGAAACTCTTCACTATCTGATTTTAGTCACACGTGGACATAGATAATACAATACAATGCAATACAATAGCAGAGTTGGAAGGGACCTTCGAGGTCATCTAGTCCAACTCCCTTCCTAGGCAGGAAACCCTATACCATTTAAGACAAATGGCTATCCAACAACTTCTTAAAGACTTGCAGTGTTGGGGCATTCACAATTTCTGGAGACAAGCTGTTCCACTGATTAATTGTCCTAACTGACAGGAAATTTCTCCTTAGTTCTAAGTTGCTTCTCTCCTTGATTAGTTTCCACCCATTGCTTCTTGTTCTGCCCTCAGGTGCTTTGGAGAATAGTTTGACTCCCTCTTCTTTGTGGCAACCCCTGAGATATTGGAACACTGCTATCATGTCTCCCCTAATCCTTCTTTTTATTAAACTAGACATACCCAGTTCCTGCAACCGTTCTTCATATGTTTTAGTCTCCAGTCCCCTAATCATCTTTGTTGCTCTTCTCTGCACTCTTTCTAGAGTCTCCACATCTTTTCTACATCGTGGTGATGGTTTTGGCTGATGGTTTGGGGGACTCAGGATAAATAAAATGATATTATATGTATAAAGCACACACCATAATTACTGATGTTGCTGCTGCTAATTGTGATGATTTCTACCATATGATGGCTTTAAAAGGGAATTAGACAAATTTGTAGAGAATAAAGTTGGTGATGATAGGTATGCCTTCAATAAGCACATAGGAGTGGATTAGAATTGCATATTAGTCCAATTACATCCCTTTAGAGAGGAGGAAATTAAAATCTTACATAAAGTCTTATCAGATGTGTTCTTTTCCTTTTTTTACCAGTACTTTCTCAAGAGAGCAACTAGAGTGTTTCTGCTCATGGTGGTTAATGTATTATTATTCTTTCCTGAACTTTAAGCTTCCTAGTCTAATATTTTTTCAAACAGTCCTTTCCCAATTCAAATCCTGTGAAGTATTCCCTAAATGTCTGCTGTTGCTTTTTTATTTTCTTGTTAGATATCTTAATTGGATAGGCAGTATGCACTCAGTCCAATCTCCCTTTGGTTCCTTTTATGAAGCATTTTAAGTCAGATGCTGTGCTGTTTCCCCTGATTTTTAATGATGTGTGTGTACCACTGATGCCATTCACATTATTAGTGCTTATTCATTATTTCTATTCTGTTCTTTTCCCTTTTTTCTTTTGTGTTATATGTGTGTATTACTTTGCAAATGTGTAGATGATTTCTGAGACAAGCATTTGGTGCGTCTGTGAACAGAGGTTATTAACATATTGCTTATTAAAAGTTACATCACTTTTAAGTCCATATACACAGACAGTTTGATGGTGTTAGCAAACAGTGTTGTTTCTAAGGAAATACATATTTCATTTCATATGCATTCATTGGAATTGTAGAAAAAATAACTCCTTAAAGTCTCTAGATTTAGCATAAACCAAGAGTCTACCATAAAGCTTCACGTTTATAGAAACTATATTCTGTTTTGCTTACTTTCTTATACAGGTAGTCCTCAAATTATGATCACAATTAAGCCCAACATTTCTGTTGCTAATAGAGACAATTGTTAAGTGAATTTTGCTCCATTTACAACCTTTCCACAGTGGTTAAGTTAATCACTGCAGTTGTTAAGTTAGTAACATGGTTGTTAAGTTAGTAACATGGTTGTTAAGTGAATCTGGCTTCCCCATTGACTTAGCTTGTCAGAAAGTCACAAAAGATAATCACATGATCTCAGGATACTGCAAGTGTCATAAATATGAGTCAGTTGACAATTGACAGTCAGTTGACAATCATCAGAATTTTAATCATGTTATTTATGGGGATGCTGCAATGCATGTGGGTGTATCACTTTTTTCAGTGTTGTAACTTTGAATGGTCACTAAATAAAGTCTTGTAAATCAAGGGCTGTACGAGATAATTGCTATACAAAATAATTGCTGTGATATTAGCAGGTTTCATTTAAGAAAATAGAAATTATCCATCATACAACAGGAAGGTTAGACTTTTACTGAAATAATGTGTGAAGCTCTTTTAATTCTTAAAACACAATATAATTAACTTTATAAAGCCACAGTGAATGAAAATGTTATTTCTTCTTCCTGAGAAAATACCACAATACGTGAAACTAGAATATGCTTACTATATCTTTACTACAGTAAGTTAGTAGAAAGTAAACTGCTTTAACCTAAGTCTTTGGTCTGTGAATAAATGCATTATTGTCTTAATTCGCCTCTTAAACAAGTTTGTTTGTTGACTTAATTTTACTTAGTTTAATTACTACTTTAATCTAGAAATTTTATGTCCTTTCCAAACACATGGTATGAAAACCCCAAGCAACTTTGTTTGGATTCCTCAGACAAAGTGGCCTTCAGAGAGTGACATTTTGTTATTCCAGTGAGTAGGCAAAGAAACAGCAGTCTCAGCATAGGCATTCACAATGATTTGTGCTTGCTATTTGTTGACCTATTCTGCAGACTTAAGTGGAAACTGAACTTCCTCAGCTTGATAAATTAGAATAATGCAAGTAAACAAATGTGGAAATTTTTAATAATGGCAAACATTCAACAGAGCTTTTGCAATGCAAGTCATCTCTTATGCTGGGAAAAATATAGAGGGGCAGATAGGCTTGTCAATATTCTGGCACAAGATTTTTCTGACCCTATTTACTGAAAGTTTAAGGCACAGGGCCACAGCTCATGCTGCTGCCATTTTTCTGTTACTTTACTAATGTTAAAACTGTTTTTCAGACATCATATATTTAAAAGGCAAAACTTCAGAGTTAATTGCCCTCTTGATCTGGTCTAAGCTAATTTTTATATTAAGTGTAGTCAAATGTAATGTTCCTTAGCTGGATTAATGTACTAAATGTATCTGTGACGTTAATAGTGTTCTTTAGTGCAGAGAACTGAGATTTGCCAGCATCTCTTGCAAGAACAGACACTCACTGTCATTTGTAGCCTTAAAGGTCAGAGAATGGGAACATGTGCCTCAGGTGATACTGGTCTCCCATTCTTTCTCTAAGTCTAAACCAAATATTCAGGAAATGTGCCTTTAATGAAACTGTAGAAGAAGTCATCCAAATACGAGGGTGATTCAATAAATAAGGTGAATTTTTCTGTATAAGGACTTTTAATACAGATAGAAGCTTACTTTTTTATTTTTTGTGTTTTACTACTTTTTCACATGGATTTAATTTCTTTTGCGGATTACAAAAAAACCCTTGAGAGTTTTACCGATTAACAAAGATGGCCGACCAAGAAGCATGCTCCTGGATTGAACAGCGGTCAGTTATCAAGTTTTTGGTTGTTGAAGGGTGCAAACCCGTTGAAATTCATAGGAGAATGTCAACTGTGTATGGTGTCACATGTTTCAGCCAAACAAATGTCTACAAGTGGGCTACATTGTTTAAAGAAGGACGAAGCAGTGTTGAGGATGAAGGCAGGCCTGGGAGGCCTACAGAAGTGAGGTCTCCTGAGGTGATCGAATCAGTCAATGACCTCATTCAGTCTGACAGAAGGGTGACAGTGGATGACATTGCAAGGACTTTGAGCTTATCTGTTGGGACAACACACAAAATTGTCCATAATGACCTTGGCTACTCGAAGGTCAGCTGCAGGTGGGTGCCAAAGGCCTAATGGTGCAGACCATCAACGAGCTGGGCTGGGAACTGCGCCCTCCTCCCCCTTATAGCCCAGACCTTGCCCCTTCAGACTTTCACCTGTTTGGTCCCTTGAAAGCGTTCACGAGGCACGAAGTTTGAAAGTGACGATGAGGTCAAAAGTGTTGTGAACGACTGGCTGAGACATCAGTCTAAAGATTTTTACGCTGAGGGAATACGGAAACTTGTGCACAGATGGGAAAAGTGTGTGACAGTGCTGGGAGACTACGTTGAAAAATTAAAAAAAAGTAAGCTTCTATCTGTATTAAAAGTCCTTATACAGAAAAATTCACCTTATTTATTGAATCACCCTCGTACATAGTTTAAAAATATTCCTTTTATTATTTTTATGAACAACTCAAGGGGGTGAATATACCTAATACCCTTTGCTCTTCCTATTTTCCTCACAACAACAACCCTGTGAGGTGAGTTGGGCTGAGAGAAAGTATTTGTATTTATTAGTTTGTCAAACATGTACAAGATAGCAGGTATAAATATAAACATGGACATGAACGAAAGAAATGAATACAAATAAATGGGGACGGTAGGACAGGGGCGGTAGGCACACAGGTATCCTTATGCATGCCCCCTTTAAAGACCTCTTAGCAATGGCATAAGGTCCACGGTAGACAGTTTAAGATTGAAGTTGTGAGAGTTAGAGGATGTAACAACAGAGTCAGGTAGAGCATTCCAGGCGTTGACCACTCTGTTGCTGAAGTCGTATTATCTGCAATCGAATTTGGTGGCTGGCTCAAAGTCACCTGCTGGCTTTCATTCCTAAACTAGGACTACAACTCACATTGTCCTGATACCTCAACTACTAGATCAAACCTATAACAACCCTCTGACTTAAATGCAGATTTAGAGGCCTTTTTGTATTCCTTTGTACTATACATTTGTAGGGATAATTTGGCATCTTGGATAATGGAGATGTTCTCTGCCACCATTGAACTAATGTCATGCCTTCCTACTTCTCTTTGCTGAATTGAAATATGACTATTTTCTGTTGAGAATTTATAGCCCATGGGTGCTAAAGCAACAGATATTCAAATAGAGTATTAAATAGAGTAAATAGCAACGAGAACAGCTTAGTGGATGCTAGAAGAATAAATGAAGTTCATGCAGAAATTCATTAAACATGCCTTATCCTCTGCAGATAAAGCACATATGTCTTTAATGTCATGAGCCTTTTATAAATGAATGCCATCAAAGTTCACTGAAAGAAAAAGTTTATTACTGCTATCTATATGGTTACAATTTTATCAGTACAGATAACACAGGAAAGCTGGACTTTCCAGAGGAAGGGGCTGTGTTTAATTTATTAAGATAGAAGAAGGAATTGATTGGCGGTATGATACCATAACAGAATATCAACAATAAATAAGCTCTGATGGACACAAAAAGAGTTTTCATGTTTCCTATAAAGTTACACACTCCTTAATGCAGTGTGGCTTAGATATTGTGAACAGCAAGTCTGTAAAAACAATTTGCACATGCATTGACTCTGTAGAGATGAATGTGTTGAAAACAAAGAGAAAATGAAAAGCCTATCACCACACACTTATAATTTGTATAAGGCTTGTAACCTCTGTTTGCATATTTATTACATAGCTATTTGACTTTCCATTCAAGATATAACCATCTTTCTATTGTGCATCTCATAGATACAATCTGGTTTCTAATCCCAAAATCGACTGCATTTTACATTGAGTTACTTGATTTTGTTCAATCTTTCTGGTAAACAGTGTTTCTTAATTAGATGGATCAGAATTTAAGTGCCACATGAATCTAAATGATCCAATGCATGATGTACAGATGCACTATGTTATTAAGTTCAATTCTGTCATGACATGCTAGGGAAATGGTAAGTAACAATGGACAACATGGCAAAACTGGGATAATATTACAAATAGCAAATGTATTAAAAATATTGCTGTGAATTGCAAGAGTATAACTTTGTTGTGGAGATTTGGTAAGTAAAATGTTGAAGAGTTCTGAGACAGGCTAAATAAGAATGGATAAACTCAATTGAATAGTTTGATCTGTTAAGCTAAAAGGTAAATGAGAAAATGCCACCAGATCTGCTCAGTCATCCATTCTGTTTCTTGCTTTAATAGGGATTTCAAGACATTTCAAAGCCAAAGTTGGTTGTGAAGAGCATTAGTCACCTTATGCTAGACAGGCCTTTACCAGTGGTTCATATTTATTGCAAATTCCTAATATGAGTTTCATTACAGGAGAAGAGTTTTAATACACAGCAGCAATATGATCTATTGGATAGTGTTTGAAATCCAATGTTGTTCGCTATTTAATGCTTGGCCTTGAATTTGCAATCTAGGTTTTTGGGATTTCATGTATTAAATAGATCGCATGCTTAGAAACTTGGGAATCAGGCAGGTGAGACCCAATACATTTCTATTTATTAAACATGTGGACAGAGATTGGCTAACAAGCTCTATCCCTATTTGGAACAGTTGAGATTGATTTTAATCTGCCAAACTGATTGAAACCCATATAGTTTTTTCTTGATTATGATAATCCTATATAATTTAATATAGGTTGTCCTCTTTCACCTTATCCTCTGGTATGCTTACTTCATGGAGTTCAAAGATGAGGAGATGGAATATCTACTAGTCAAGATCCAGACAGTCTATTAATCTCACAACTAGAGAACAGGAACAAGGCTGAATTTAAGAGAACAATATAAAAGCTATCAGGAAATGAGAAGGAACTGCTGAAGTCTAAAGAATGAAAAGATTTCAACAATACCTGAAGGGCTACATACGAAATCAAAGTGAGTGATGAGGCAAGATAAAGAAAACATTTTAGGAAGAGGTTTTTTTTTCAGGATGATAAATTCCATTATAATGTCAGATAATTAATATCAGCTATGTTTCAAGGGAAACAACCTGTTTGCAGCATTTGGGCCAGTTCCTCATAGGCCTCAGATCTGCAGCTATTCCCCATAGCTGCAGATCTTACCTTTGTATAAAATTCCCTTCTGAAGATATGTATCCATAACCAATCTTCTTATGATCTTGTTTTTTTCCACCTTTTATGTGCATTCCTTTTATTTGATGAATAGATCTACTTCTCTAGGCCCTTGGTAGCACAGTGGGTAGAGTGTAGTACTGCAGGCTACTTCTGCTGACTGCCAGCTGCCTGCAATTTGGCAGTTCAAATCCCACTGGGCTCAAGTTTGACTCAGCCTTCCATCCTTGTGAGGTGGGTAAATGAGGATCCAGATAGTTGGGGGTAATATGCTGACTCCATAAACTGCTTAGTGATGGCTGTAAAGTGGCACATAAGTCTAAGTGCTATTGCTATTCTCACTGTGATTTGACTTGCTTTAATCTGATGAACATTGGATTTCAACATTCGGTGCAAATGTTTTACCGCTGTTCACAGTTGTAAGCAAGATAGTTTCCACGCATTTTGAGTCATATACGCAATTCCTTATAACTTATCACAGATATGAGGAACTTGTAAGCTTTCAGATTTTTTTTTGAGCTGCAGTCCTTAGATGTTCTAACCAATATAACTATTCATCTTATGACCATAACAGAGCCTGAAATTTCCATTGTAAATCATGACAGAAGTTGAGATACTTACATGACTGGACCTGATTTTATGAACTTTTTTTTTGCAAGAATCATTAAATGAATACCATGGTGTTTCAGTGAGCCCAGCAATCATTAAGCAAACTTTAGTACTCCTTGAGAAACCAGCCCCAAAAGGCCAGAAATAAGCAACAAAGGTCATACTAGACTGTATGTTATTGATGACATCTACCCAACCCACCAGACCAGGGAGGCAAGGAATATTATGGGTCCCATTCCCTAGGGAGATACACCTGGTGGGACCCAGAAGAAGGGTTCCCCAGATATTAGAATGGCTCTCACTCTTAACACTCTTCTGGAAGATGCTAAAGACCTGGTTCTACTAGGAGTCCTGAAAAATGCAGAGTGAAATGGAACCCATTAAATGGCTCATTTGATATGTTGTCACCGGGGGGGGAGGTTATTTTATGAGGTTATATTAATAATTATTGATTATCTTTTATATTAGTTTTATTGTTTTTATATAGTTTTTTATATTCCATTTTATATTATGTGTGTGTGTAAGATGTGATATATATACATCGCATGGGAAAAGACCCAAATACAACAAGACCAGCATACCTATACCCGTGAAAATCTACAAAAACATATCTGTGTGTGTGTGTGTGTGTGTGTGTGTGAGAGAGAGAGAGAGAGAGAGAGAGAGAGAGAGAGAGAGAGAGAGAGAGAGAGAGAGAGAGAGAGAGAGAGAGAGAGAGAGAGGTTTTGAGCTGATAAATAAATAAACAAGGGAGACTAGGATAGATCTATTTCGAGTGTCACAACACCCTGGTAAGACCCAATTAAGGGAGGAAGCATACTGCCTTCCTTTTCTGTCTTTCGGATCATCACCAGAGACCATCCAGACAGAAAGCTATTAGTTTTGTTGTGTCTTTTTGTTTACATGTGTATTAGGTTTTGAGCTGATAAATAAATAAACAAGGGAGACTAGGATAGATCTATTTTGAGCTATTTAGGCAAATAGCAGAGGTCGTCCTCAAGGTGCCTCACTTGTGGAGTGCCCCAGGGGTCGGTCCTCTCGCTCCTTCTGTTCAACATTTATGTGAAACTGCTAGGCGAGATCATCCGGGGTTTTGGGGTAAAGTTCCATCAGTACGCTGATGATACGCAGCTGTACATTTTGTCCCCAGACCACCCCAATATTTCCCTTGATGTGATGTCCCAGTGCCTGGAGGCTGTGCGGATTTGGATGGGGAGGAACAGGCTCAGGCTCAACCCCTCTAAGACCGAATGCCTGTGGTTCCCGGCATCCCATTACAGTCAGCTGGTTCCATCATTGGCTATGGGGGGTGAGACCTTAGCTCCCACAGGAAGGGTTCGCAACTTGGGTGTCCTCCTGGATGCACGGCTGTCCTTGGAAGATCATATGATGGCTGTCGCCAGGGGGGCTTTTTATTAGGTTTGCCTGATTTACCAGTTGCGTCCCTTCCTAGATTGGGATGCCCTACACACAGTCACTCATGCCCTTGTCTCTTCCCATCTGGACTACTGCAATGCTCTCTACATGGGGCTCTCCTTAAAGAGCAACTGGTCCAGAATGCGGCTGCACGAGTAATTATGGGAGCAACGCGACGCTCCCATGTAACACCTCTCCTGGGCAAGCTGCACTGGCTTCTGGTGGTTTTCCGGATGCGATTCAAGGTGTTGGTTACTATCTTTAAAGCGCTCCATGACTTAGGACTAGGATACTTACGAGATCGCCTTCTGCCACCAAGAGCCTCCCACTGGCCAGTACGCTCTCATAGAGAGGGTCTCCTCATGGTGCCGTCGGCTAGACAATGTCGACTGGCAACACCCAGGGGGAGAGCCTTCTCCATGGAAGCACCTGTACTCTGGAACGCATTGCCCCCGGAATTAAGAACTATCCCTGACTTACGCACCTTCCGCCGTGGTCTCAAAACCTTTTTCTTCCAACAAGCTGGGCTGGCATAAAACATGATTTTTAAACTCAAATTTTTATTAATTTTAATCAGGGTTAGTTTGGGGTTTTTTTTTCTATGTTTCGGCCAAGGTTTAATATGTTTTTTAAAAGCTTTTTTAACTTTTGTATATTTGTTTTTATTCTGGCTGTACACTGCCCTGAGCCCTTTGGGAGTAGGGCAGTATAAAAAACCAATAAAATTCAAAACTCAAACAACCATATACTTATTCCCCTATCTCAGCTGATCAGGATAGAACCAGTGGTCTAGTGGCAATTACAACTGCCTCAGATGTAATACTTCCCTGGTTCAAATCCCAATAAGGGTATGGCTAGCTGATGAGAGCTAAATAGCTTGAAATAGATCTATCCTAATCTCCCTTGTTTATTTATTTATTAGCTCAAAACCTAACACACATGTAAACAAAAAGACACAACGAAACTAATAGCTTTCTGTCTGGCTGACCTCTGTCTGGCTGACCTCTGGTGATGAGCCAAAAGACAGAAAAGGAAGCAGTATGCTTCCTCCCTTAATTGGGGCTTACCAGGGTGTTGTGGCACACACACACACACACACACACACACACACACACGTATATAAAACTCAAGCATATACTTATTTCCCCTGTCTCAGCTGATCAGGAAGAGAACCTGGTGGCTTAGTGGCTAAAACATCTGCCTAACATGTAATACAGCCCCGGTTCAAATCCCAGTAAGGGTTTGACTAGCTGATGAGAGCTAAAAAGCTCGAAATAGCCATAAGACTTCAGGAGTGCTTGCAAACATTGGAACCCGAGAACTCAATCATAAGTAACTTTGGTGGAGTTCCATTACAATTTCAACCAGTTGCTAAATGAACTAATCATTAAGCTAGGACTACCACTAATACAATAAATGCCCAGTCAAAGACATAATTTTAATTTTATGTCATTGAATTTTTTTATAATTATGACTGTACCTTATAAAATAATAGTGTGCATAATTGTGCAATCTATGGTTTATAGGCGAGAAAGAAATAAGTAGAATAAATGAGTGCACTTTATATTAATGGAACAATTATTTATTTCTCATTAAAAAGTGATTAGGAAAACACTTGCTGTTTATGATAAGGCATAAACAGTTCACTGAAGAAACACTTGGTAGTATGAATTAGTTATAATATTTATTAGTCGAAAACTAATAGGGGTCTTTATTAAGGGGTTTGTTTTCTATCAGCCATATTACACAATTTGCAAGCTTATCCAGAGATGTTGCAAAAAAAATGGATGCTTTGCTTAAAAATCATGCATGCTTATGTAATAGGGGACAGTTAAAGCATATATTTCTCATGCCAGCATTCTGAAATGTTTATAGAGATTAAAGAACTGGAGTAACATCTCTGCCGTTTATTTTCTTTCAAGAAATACCTTTAGAGTGGTAATATTGGTTTTCTGGCAACTCAAATCTTTGTCATTTAATCAGTCAAAATGTCCATCCCCATATCTATTAAGACTCACAAAAATGTTACTATTTGTGCCATTTTATTGAAGGCATAATTTATCAAGATAAATCAACATGCAGAATTTAAAGAGAAAACAAACCACACTCAATAACATAAGTTTCAATTAGCAGATATTGGTTGGCTAAAAAAATGGTTTCTTTTTTTCTTAAGTAGCCATTGCTTGCTCCTTGCATTAGGAGCTAGAAAATGCAATTGCACATTAAAGGACTTCCCCTTTCCATAAAGTGGAAGAGCAGAGCAATCATTTTCACCCTTCTTGTGAATAATTATTGTTTTTCCATCCTAAAGAAATGAAATGAAAACAATGACAACAACAACAGGTAGTTGGGAACAAAGGCTTTTGTCTGAAAAAAGTAGACTAAAAGGGAAAGGGAAAGCTTCTCCTCACACATATGTGCTAGATGTTCCCGACTCTAGGGGGCATTGCACATCTCCGTTTCAAAGCCAGCGCTGTCTGAAGACATCTCCATGGTCATGTGACCAGCATGACTAAATGTTGAAGGTGCATGGAAAACTGTTACCTTCCCACCAAAGGTGGTTCCTATTTTTCTACTTGAATTTTATATGCTTCCAAATTGCTAGGTTGGCAGAAGCTGGGGCAAGTAACAGGAGCTCACTCCATTACACGGCACTAGGGATTCGAACCGCTGAACTGCCGACCTTTCTGATTGACAAGCTCAGTGTCTTAGCCACTGAGCCACCAATGTTCCTAAAAGTAGACTATCAAATGGCAAATTGTAGAAGTTTTATTCCCCCAATACTTCTTTTCCTGAAAATCACCTGACCCACTGGATATATGCGTCTAATGGTTGGTGAGAATGACCTTGGGAGGAAGAGGCACAGATTGGACTACTGAACATGTAAAAGTTATCTTAGCCCACAGAAGGAGATAACTTTAGAAAGGACTCTCTTGCAAGACTACTGTTAGTCATTTTGAAGTAATTCAGAAATGAAGCCCAACGATGAATACTAATCCAATCTTTATTTCTAAGGTTACATCAATAGAATGATGTTTTACTCTTTTGAGGTAACTCAGAGAAGAAGCAAAACCAGAAGTATTAGCTTATTGTAAGGTTAGGTTAATAGAAACTTGCTCCGAGTCCCTGTGGGGAGAGGAGCGGTCAACAAATCGACTCAACCTAGAGATCATCCAGACAGAGAACCAATTAGATTACTGCTGTGTGACATTTTTTTTTAGATATGTGTGTTAGTTTTTTATGAGCTGATCAATAAATTAAATTATAGAGAGACCAGGATAGATCTATTTCGAGCTTATTAGCTCTCATCAGCTGGCCATACCCCTTACTGGGATTCAAATTGGGGCCTAATAACAGGTGTTGTGAAACAATTACTAATATACCCTGTCTTAGCTGATGCAATAAGGGGAACCGGCTTGGCTTAAGTGCTAGGCTCCTTGCTTAGCATGCAACACAGCCCCGGTTCGAATCCCAGTAAGGGGTATGGCCAGCTGATGAGAGCTAATAAGCTCGAAATAGATCTATCCTGGCCTCTCTATAATTTAATTTATTGATCAGCTCATAAAAAACTAATATATACATACATACATACATACATACATACATACATACATACATACATACATACGGATGGTTGGTTGGAAGGAAGGAAGGAAGGAAGGAAGGAAGGAAGGAAGGAAGGAAATAGAGATAAAAGATGATTTAGATTTATTAAATTTATTAAATTATTGATAGAAAGACAGACAGATATAGATGCTAGATAAGAGATAAGAGATGGATAGGTGGATAGATGGATGGGTGGAAAGAGAGGGAGACGAAGAGAGATGGATAAATATTGATAGAGTATCTTTCTTTCACCACAGGTTTTCATGCATTTTCTGCATAGATGTGATGAAGAGGTTGATTACTGACTGGCTGATTGAGATATATCCATTATCTCAATTGCCTTTGTGGAGCTTGCCAGAATTTAAGTGCACTGATTTTGGAGAGGTAGAAGAAGGGATTATTGCTTATTTTTTTCCTCCTATATATACAACATGGTACAATTTGGAAAAAATAATCAGAACATTGACTCTTGATTCCTATCACTTTCATTGCTGGCTGTTGTGAAAAGAAGTGTGCTTTAAAGCAGGCAAAAACAGTTAGGAATACATAATGTATGCTGGCAAGGATGACTGTGTTTGGCATTTACCCATTGCTGCAACAGAGCAGATGGCTTGCCAAAAATAAATTAAGATAAACAAAATATACTTGGCTATTGTGCAGAAATGTATAAGAGAGAGAGTGGGGCAAGGTATCCCAACACAGAGAAAGTAATACATAGTTTTAGCTGGATCGGTAAACAATAGCAAGAAATGTGATTTTGCTTTTGAACAAGGACATAATTAGTCCTTAGATGGAATCTATTTGGTCACAGAAGAAAGTTTTCCATAGATGTATGCTTCAGCAATTCTTTAGCAACACACCTCATGTTCCTGAACTTCATGACAGTCAATCCTCATAATCAGAAACAGATGCTGGAGAACAGTTGTTGCTTGTCTCAGATTCCTTCTGCTGTCTCTGCTGGAATTAGTCTGTTGGTTTGTGGAGTACTTGTTGAAATTCCCCTGGTCAGATTTTGGCTTGGATATTGATCACTACTGCTCAGCTGAAGCGTTAACATTTTCCACTACTCGTTTTTTATTCTTTTGCTACCAGTTTTGGTAAGCTATTTTTTTTTTAGCCTCATTCCACCTAAAGGCGGTGTCACTTGTTGAAACTTTCTCTCTCAAATATTTCAGGTTACACAACTGAGAGAAATCTGTATGCCAAAAAAAGATTATCTAGATACAAGATATTCCAACATGATTCATGTGAGAGAAGATCATAATGCTAAAATTAGAGAATGTTTGTCTTATGACAGCCCATTGATATTTTTCATGTGTATTCAATGGAACTTTACATTATTTGGCATATACTGAAAAAGCTGTGGCTTTTCTTTTTGCAAGCTTCACTTGCAACTTAATGAATGACTGCAACATTTTTTAATCACTTTTATATTCAATATGTTACATATCTCAAGAAAAAGGAGGCCAGGTATAGACTCAATCACTGTCTGGTTATTTACAATGCCTAGACATATTTTCAGACAGTTTCCTTAATCAGTTTTGGATGAATTGTAGAAATAATATCAGATATCTTGAGATAATTTTCAATTTTTTAAAGAAAAAATCCTACCCTTGGGGTTTATACTTTTTTCAAGTTCAGTTTTTAGAGTCTCTTTTTCATAATTTTTGGTAAGTACAGTACATTTTAATTTGTGCTCTACTAAAATATATACATATAACAATGGTAGTAATGGCATGTAAATATGAAAAGGAAGGGAGGGAGGAAGAAAGGAAGGAAGAGAGGAAGGAATTTTACATCATAAAACTGGTGCCAAATTGGTAAACAAAAGATAACAAAAAACACTACCATATTTTTCAGAGTATACGATGCACCTTTTTTCCTCTAAAAAGAGGCTGAAAATCTGGGTGCGTCTTATACATCAAATACAGAATTTTTTGCCTCCTGAAACCCCACCCCTTCATCAAAATGGCCATGCGCATACCCTTATGGAGGCTTCCAGAGAGCTCCTTGGGGCTGGGGAGGGCAGAAATGAGCAAAAAACAGGGCATTTTTGCCCCCCCCAGCCCCCAGCAGCACTCTATAAGCCTCCAAAGGCTATGCATGCAATTTTTTTGACCAAAAAACAGCCTGTTTTTGTGATAAATGGCCCGTTTTTTGCTCATTTTTAACCCCCCCCACCAGAGCACTCTGCAAGCCCCCCCCCCCAAGGCTAGTCATGTTTTTTATTTGAAAAAAAATGGCCCAATTTTTACGAAAAACGGACTGTTTGGGGGAGGTTTGCAAACTGCAAAAAAGGGTTTTTTTCCCTTTTGGAAAGCTGTTTAGTTAGAGTGATTGATGAGAATTACGTTGGTCAAGTACTGTGCCTGCAGAAACAAAGATTTGTTCCAAAGGTGGTCAGTGATTTCCTTCTCCAGCACATGGGTAAATACACCTGGAAACATCTACGTACCTACCTACCTACCTACCTACTCTCATTCTACCTACCTATCTACTGTATTTCTCTCTCTCTCTCTCTCTCTATTTCTCTCTCTCTATCCCTCTAGCTACCTACCTACTATTTTTAAAAAATTGCCTCTTCAAAACCTGGGTGCGTCTTATACTCCGAAAAATACAGTACTTCTTTTTTTCTGTTTTACAAAAAAAAAAAAGAACATTAATTTTGTGGTTGACAATATATAAGCAATCCAGCAATCCAGTGCTGCAAATCTCAGGTAGATTTTTTGTCCAATATTGCAAAATAATTATTTGGATCTTTTAGGTATATAAAACATATTTTATTTCATTCATAGGGAATGTAACTAAGAATGAAAGTAATCATTCTTAAAGCCTTCTAACCTTGTGAGCTTTGTGCTTCTTGGTCAAAATAAGACTAATAGTAAACGCCCAGACTATAGTCTTCATGTTCCAGCTCTTGAATTGTACCTCCAACAATTATTGCTTCAAAATAAGTTCTCAAAATTCAAATAGGATAATAACCAGAAAATGTCAGAGAGACTTTTGAATGTATTGGTAGTATTCTTATTTTGGCACTTCTGAGGAAGATTGGTGGACTAAAGATGGCTCCATGAAAAGCAGAATCAACATTTGCAACTAAGAATAGGGAGCTGAGTAGTAGATGGGACTTCTTCAACCCTCTGTGGACAAAAAGATAATGCAAGATCTCCCAGGTTGTGTTCCACATGGTTGCTTTGCATAAGAAGACTGCAAATCAGTGGTCTCCAGGGGTCAGAGAACTTGAAGAAAGGAGCTTTGTCATACTTGCTCCAGTTAAAAATGGAGCTAAGTTTGCATTCCTCTTGCTAATAGGCAATGTGGAATTTGCCTATTAATTGCTTTAAAGAAGGTTGTTGTTTTTTCCCCCTTTTGTTCAATCATGATTGATACTCAGAGACTGCTTGGACAATTCCCTGCATTTTTCTTGGCCAAGTTTTTCAGACATGGTTTGCCATTGCTTCCTTCGTAGGGCTATGAAAAAGTAACTGGCCTAGGTCATCCAGCTGGCTTTTTCCCCAAGGCATTTCACTTAAAGGCACTAACTTAAGGAAGTTAAACAACTTCAAAATGACATAACTGGAAACACCAACTGAATGGTTTCAGCCCTTAATGTAAGAAAATCAAGTTGTATCTTTACTAAAATATGTAACCTTTAAGAGTTTCAAATAAACAGCAAAAAATAAGATAATATTTTGGCTATAGAAATTTAAAAATAGATTTAGTACTGAGAAAATAATCGAATAGAGATTCCAGAATATCTGCTGAATGTCAGGGCACACACACACACCCATCAACAAATAGCTGACTTTGCTGCCAAAGCCAATCTTTGGGAGAGTACACCCCAGATTTGAATGGGAATAATTAGGAATGAAGGGCTCAGTGGCTAAGACTCTGAGTTTGTTGATCAGAAAGATCAGCAGTTCAGCAGTTCAAATCACTAGCGCCGTGTAACGGAGTGAGCTCTGGTTACTTGTCACAGCTTCTGCCAACCTAGCAGTTCGAAAGAATATAAAAATGCAAATAGAAAAACAGAAACCAACTTCGGTGGGAAAGTAAGAGCATTCCATGTGCTTTCGGCATTTAGTCATGCCAGCGACATGACCACGGAGATATCTTTGGACAGCATTGGCTCTTCAGCTTTGTAACAGAGATGAGCACCGCCCCCTAGAGTCAGGAACAACTAGCACATATGTGCGAGAAGAACCTTTACCTTTACCTTAATTAGGAATGACTCATGATGACCCTCGAATGACTATGTACTTGTTTGGGAAAGAATATGGATGATTGCAATTCTTGGTATGAATGGCCAGAATGGTCAGGTTTCCATCTTTTTCCGCCACTGCTTGTATTTTTAAGTGCACCTCTGTTTTTGACATCACCTTTGTAAGCTTAACACGCCCACAAAATATGGAGGCAAATCCCTGAGCCGGTAGGGATCCCGGGTCGCCAAATGGCCCCGGAGGCGACATCCAGCCCTCTTCGACCACCTCTGAGGGCTGGCCCGGGAAGCAGGACACCCAGTCACCACACCTGGAGATTTTTAGATTTTAAAATCAGATGTTGAGGGTGTGGTGGCTGAAGACCAGCCGGGTGTAGGGAACGGTTAAAAACGGCCAGGAAACAAACGAGTTACGGCCTAGAGCGGCTGCTGATTAACGGAGCAGCCTGGTGGAGCGGCTGGCAGGAGGAATGGCCTAGTAAAGCGGCCGATAATCAGAACTGCTAGAAGGACTAGGCACTGAAGAGAAACGAGTCGACAGAGCGGCCTGGCTTAGCGCCCATTATTCAAAGCAGCCGGATAGGTCGGCCAGTAAATAAAGCGGCCGGCCGGAGCAGCAGATCAACGTTCTATCTACGAACGGACATAACCAACGGCCCAGCAGCTGATGCTAACGGCCCAACAGGTAGGACCAACTGGCAAATAAATGAAATTAACGGCTCAGCTAGCAGTACCAGCAGCCCAGCGGACGATCTCACCTGTCCAGTGATCTCTAACAGCTCGAATAAAAGTGATCTAGCTGGTCTATGGTACCTGCAAACACCAGCCCCAGAGATAGAGGCCTTAAAACGACACCACTGGCTCTGGAAGACTTTATCGGACCGGAAACGTGGGCCTAGAAATCATCACCCCCACCAGCAGCGACCCATAACCTATAGCTCAGCTTGCAGAGATTACATCTGCTCCAAGAACTGTAACCGAATATTCCCATAGAAGACATCTGGCAAAGAAGGCTTGGCTGACATGGAAGTCTAACGGAAGGACCCAGGGAGTCGATATCTAATAGAACATTGCTATGGAGGGCTTGTTTCTTCTTTCATCGTGGCTTATGAGGACCGTAAAAATATAGACAAAAACAAAGGAATTATCTGATAGGCGAGGGACAATTAATTAATTATCTCCCTCTATTTAAAGATCATGACTATCCCGGATTCGTTTTCATGAACTTATGACTATATAAATTTTACACTCTAGGTCCTTCCTCTATGCCCCCAGTCCCTCCCTCCCTTCCCCCTGGTGATTAGATCCTCCTTCCTTTATTTATCATATTTATTGTATATTTATATATCTATATATTTATATATTTATTCATAACATCTCTATTTATATACCTATATATTTATACTTGTGACACCTGGCTCGGCTATGTACCATCAAATATATATAACCTCTACTTTACCTTCCATCCTAGTCCTCTCCCAACAAAACTATCATATGTCATCAGATTGCCTCCGGGGGAACAAAGACCCCTGAAATGCTACCATATTCTAGATCTGAGCTCCTCTGCCTGCGAGAATGTCCCCTCTCGCAGGTCTGGCCCCCTGAATTAACACAGACACACCTCGAGGATGGATTTATTAATCCTAAGAGGTGGGCGAAGCGCAGGCTCAGGGGATTCCTGTGTAAATTTTTAATCCGACTTTTAGGGGTTCCCAGGGAAGGGGGGTGGGGGGACCAATTAGGGGAAGGCCAAGAGAGAAGGCCGGCAATATGCGGAAATGAAAAGACGAAGGGGGATGGAGGGAGGGTCGGTCCCACTAGGGTATTTGCCATCAATACGGTCTTGGGGAGGGGCAGGGGCAGGGACGGTGGAAGGGGGGATGGACACCATCAGTTGGAGCGTTGTGGCCGATGGTTACAGGTGATCACGCGCTCCAACTCCCCTTTCCTTCATCGCAGACTAGGTGAGCAAGAACCGCAGACCCGGGGCCTTGGACTGATGCTATGCAACGCCAGGTCCGTGGTACTAAAAGCCCCTCTCTTACATGACCTTGTGTTGGAGGGGGACCCGGACCTGATTGGCATTACGGAAACCTGGTTGGGCCACGAGGGAGGACATCCCCTTGTAGAAATGTGCCCACCAGGATACCGAGCCTTCCATCAGCCCAGGGCCTTAGGGAGGGGTGGGGGAGTGGCGATCATGGTTAGGGAAGGTCTTGAGCCAAAGGAGACCACAGTCCCTCAGACGACCGGGTGTGAGTCCCTCCTTGTGAAGTGGGGCCTAGGGAGGCAGTTGGGTGTGTTAGTTGTATACCTGGCTCCTCGTTATACAACAACAGCCCTGCCCACGCTGCTTGAGGTTATAGCCGGGGTGGCGGTTGAAACCCCCAGACTTGTAGTCATGGGGGATTTTAACCTGCCATCTGCAGGTGAGACCTCTGGTGTAGCTCGGGAGTTCATGGTTTCCATGACAGCCATGGACCTGACTCAGGTAGTTCTAGGCCCTACTCATGAGGGCGGACACACTTTGGATCTCATCTTCGTCTCGGGTCAGTGGAGTAGTGATCTGGGAGTAGGGGATTTAGTCATCATACCCCTGTCATGGACAGATCACGCTCTCCTTCGGCTCGACTTTCCGACCACCACACCTCACTGTGAGGAGGCGGAACCAAACATCCCTATATGGTTCCGCCCCAGGCTCCTGATGGACCTGTTAAGGTTCCAGAAGGAGCTTGGGCCAATTCCTGCGGACTTGCTCCGCAACTCGGCTGAGGACCTAGTGACTGCATGGTTAAGTGTGGCCGCCGGGGCCTTGGACCGAGTCGCGCCCTTGCGGCCTCTCTTGCGGCGACGAACCACCTGGGCCCCTTGGTTTACCGAGGAGCTCAGGGGGATGAAACGCCACAGGAGACGCCTAGAGAGCAGATGGAGATCATCTCGCTCTGAATCCGACCGAACACTAATAATAAGAGACCACATTAGGACTTATTTAGTGGCAATAAGGCTGGCCAAACGTGAATATTGTGCCACACTTATTGCATCCGCAGAAAACCGCCCTGCCGCCCTGTTTAAGGTAACCCGCTCCCTCCTCCAACAGAGACCGCGGGAAGCCTCTTTACAGGGTCGAGCAGAGGAATTTGGGATTTATCTGCAGGAGAAAATCACTCGGATTCGAAGCGAGTTACCTTCCATTGTCAATAGCCCTGTCGAGAGTGCCAAAGCAGCTCTTGAGACACCATTGTGGGAGGAGTTTGACTTTGTTACTATCAAAGATATGGACAAGCTGTCAAAGAGACTCAGGGCCACCACATGTTTACTGGACCCGTGTCCCTCCTGGCTTGTACTGGAATCCTGGGAGACGACACGAGGCTGGCTTCAGGGCATTGTCAACGCATCTCTGAGTGACGGGTCCTTACCTACCATCTTGAAAGAGGCGGTGGTGAGGTCCCTCCTCAAGAAGCCGTCCCTGGATCCGGCATTATTAGAAAACTATCGTCCCGTCTCCAACCTCCACTTTCTAGTGAAGGTTGTTGAGAGTGTGGTGGCCCAACAGTTTCCACGACACTTGGATGAAGTTGACTATCTAGATTCGCGCCAGTCCGGCTTCCGACCCGGGCACAGTACCGAGACGGCATTGGTCGCATTGGTCGATGATCTCTGGAGGGCACGAGATAGAGGATTTTCCTCTATCCTAGTCCTATTAGACCTCTCAGTGGCTTTTGATACCATCGACCATGGTATCCTATTACGCCGACTGGGGGGGTTGGGGCTGAGAGGCACCGTTCTACGGTGGTTCTCGTCCTACCTCTCTGGTCGGTCACAATATGTGTTGACGGGGGGGAAGAGGTTGACTTCTAGATCCCTCTTATGTGGGGTCTCTCAGGGGTCGGTCCTCTTGCCCCTGCTGTTCAACATATATATGAAGCCGCTGGGTGAGATCATCCGTCATTTCGGGGTGGGATATCATCTGTACGCTGATGATACCCAACTGTACATATCCACCCCGGACCACCCCAATGATGCCGTCGAGGTTATGTCCTGGTGCTTGGAGGCTGTACGGATCTGGATGGGTAGTAACAAACTCAGGCTCAACCCGTCCAAGACTGAGTGGCTGTGGCTTCCGGCACCCCGTTTCAGCCAGATTATTCCAACTCTGGCCATTGGGGGCGAAACACCAGCCCCTGTGGAGAAGGCACGCAATCTAGGTGTCCTCCTGGACTCCCGGCTGACTATGGAAGACCAGGTGGCGGCCGTGGCCAGGGGGGCATTCCATCAGGTATGCCTGATGCGCCAATTGCGGCCCTTACTGGATCGGGGAGCCTTACGCACAGTCACTCAAGCACTCGTCACATCTTGACTTGACTATTGCAATGCTCTCTACATGGGGCTTCCCTTGAAGTGCACCCAAAGACTACAGTTAGTCCAGAACGCGGCCGCACGGATAATTACGGGAGCGCCTAAACACTCCCATATAACACCTGTCCTACGCGAGCTCCACTGGCTTCCTGTGGTCTTTCGGGTGCGCTTCAGGGTCCTAACGACCATCTTCAAAACACTCCATGACTCGGGACCTAGCTATCTGCAAGACCGTCTCCTGCCCCATACATCCCTGGGACCGACACGCTCCCACAGAGAGGGCCTCCTCAGGGTGCCGTCGGTCGGGCAATGTCGACTGGCGGCACCCAGGGGGAGGGTCTTCTCTGTGGCAGGGCCGGCCCTTTGGAACGACCTGCCCCCTGAAATCCGCACCATTCCTGACCTCCGCCTCTTCCGCAAATGTCTTAAGACTCACTTCTTTCAACTAGCCGGCCTTGCGTAACCCCAGCACCGCCAATTATAAACGAGGGTTTTAAAAACGGTTACAACACAGGCATCTAATATCTATGTATTTGTATTAAAATAAATAAAATAGCCTGGCTGAATGCTGATTTATTCTATACCATTTTGCTTGATTACAAATGTAAAATATTTGAAAACATATTCTTTTTCACTGCAAAGAAGTTGGCAGCCTGAGGGGTTTTTCTCTTTGCAATGAAAGTGACTTGATCTGATTTATACCGGATTTTTACTCTAAGGATTTTGCATTTTATTAGTTTTTCTAAAAGAACTCAATTGCTTCACTTTATTTTTGTACATATCCTTGCTTTTCTATTTTAAAAAAAGTTGGAAACTTTCCTTTTTTCTTCTCTCTTTTGTCGTCTCTGCTGTGAAAAGTATTATCGAGACATTTAGTCTCAATTTGCAGGAAAATTTACTGAACAAGTGCTGTGGAAATATCCTCAATGGAGAGCTATGTTTTTGGAGTTAAAATTAACTTATATTTTTAAAGAAAAGGAAATAAAGTGGAAGGTGTTGCTATCATTATTAAGAATCAGTCAATGGCATTTGATCCTGGACCGATCAGAAACAATGGCTATAGGGGTTTTATGAACAATTAGAAGCTCCTTGTGGACTTTCTGTGAGCTAAATACAATAATAGATTTTTAACAGAGGGCTTTGAACTTTAGCTTTGTTGTTGTGATTGATAAATTGTATATTTGTGATACTGTTATATAGCGACTGTCAATATAGATGTAGAAGTTTATAAATTGTTTTACAAGGTAGAAAATAATAATTATTACTGGAATATATCAATATTCAACTGGGGAAACATTTAATATTTTGTTTTTACACTTTTTTCTTTGTTTCTATATTTTATATTCTTCTTTCTCTGTTGTCTTTTAAGTTTGGAAACAATTAAAATATGTAACAAAAGTTTGAATATTAGATTTTGAATATTAGGACTTTGAAATTAATGTTAAATAATTTTGATGCATTTTTGAGAGAAAGGAAAACTGTTTTTGATATTGAAGACATAACAAGACAAGCAAATTATAATGACATTCAGAGACATTTTTGAGGAACTGCACTGGGATTTTGAATCAATAAAGTCAGTTGTGTTGTGTCTTCTTGGGAACAGTCTGTTCCCAGAAGAAGATGGTACAGAAAAAGACATGTAACAAAGTTGAGAACAACATGAACAAGAATTTGAACAAGAATTTGTCATTAGATATAAAAAAAAATGGATGAGGCTTTAAAAATTAATAACGAAATAAAAACAACAATCCCGGAGAGCAATTGAAATACTTTCTTTCTGCTCAACTTACAAGGCAGGTTGTTTAAAGTTTGAAGAAATTTGAAACAAGAATCAATAACCATCTGAATTAATTAAAGAGCAAGATTACCTTACATAAAAAGGCACAATATTGATTTCTGTGATCAAAATTTAAATAGTACATTTCATTTTAGTGATTTTTAAAAATTTCCTGTTATTTAGACTAAAAATGTATGTTTGATTTGCTAAAAGTTAAGATGATATTTATGCCTTGCACTCTAAAGTCATTTTATGTATTATTTTAGTATTAATTAATTAATTTTGGTAATTAAATAAGTTATTAAATTATTATCAGTTAATTAATTTAGTAGTATTAAAGTTGTTTTATGTATTATTTTCCAAACCATACTCAACAAGTAGTCCTTAATGGTATTACATCTACATGGAAGAAAGGAAGCAGAGAGGTACCACAAACTTCTGTCTTAGACCAGTACTCTTCAATATCTTCATAAATGAAGGAATAAAAGGGGAACGCATCAAATTTGCAGATGCCTCTAAACTGGCAGAAATAACCAACACCCCAGAAGACAAGTTCAGGAACCAAAATGATATTGACAGACTTAAACAATGGGCCCTACACAACATGAAATTTAATGCAGAGAAAAATAAGATTTTGCACCTACACAGGAAAAATCAAAGGTACAAATATAGATTAGGTAAACCTGGCTCAAAAACAGTAACTGTGAGAGGGACCTTGGAGTACTAGTGGATGAACACTTAAACATGAGTCAGCAGTGTGTAGCAGCAGCCAAAAAAGCTAATATAATCATTGGTTGTATAAACAGAGGCATAGAATCAAAATCATATTAAGTATTATTCATACCATGAATACTATGATCCATGGTGGCACAGTGGTTAGAATGCAGTAGTGCAGGATACTAAAGGTGCAGAGGAGGGCAACCAGAATGATTAGGGGGTTGGAACACCTTCCTTACCATCTGAGGCTGCAATGGCTGGGCCTCTTCACTCTACAACGATGGCGCCTGAGAGGTGACCTGATTGAAGTCTATAGTCTAGTGTGGACAAAGTAGAAAAGGAAAAACTGTTTTCCCTATCACACAACACTAAAACTAGGGGGCACTCCATGAAATTTTTGATAACTAGACCTCAAACAAATAAGAGGAAGTACTTTTTCACCCAGAGGATCACTGGTCTATGGAACTCCCTGCCAGAAGAAGTGGTGACAGCTGTCAGCCTCGACACCTTTAAGAAAGGATTAGACAAGTTCATGGAGAACAAGGGTATCAATGGCTATCATTATGGATGCCTAAGGACACCCTCTGGGATGGAGAGATAGGCAGGATATTTCTCAATGCCATTTGCAGGGAATCATAAGCAGGTGAAGATATCTGTTTGGGAAGACCCTGAAGCAAATGGTGAGCCACTGTGTGAGACAGAATGCTGGACTGGATGGGCTGTGGCCTGTTCCAGCAAGGCTGTTCTTATGTTCTTATGTTCTGCTGACTGTTGGCTGACTACAATTTGGCAGATATAATCTCACGAGGCTCAGGGTAGACTCATCCTTCCATCTTTCCGAGGTGGGTAAAATGAGGACCACTGTGAAGCGATATGTAAGTCTAAGTGCTATTGCTATTAATACAACTTTATAAATCCTGTAATACCAACTGGCATCCAATTTTGGTCACCACATTACAAAACAGTATTGAGACTTTGGAAAAAGTGCAAAGAAGATGACTAAGGGCCTGGAGTCAAAAACATATGAAGAACAGTTGCAGTAATTGGGAATGGTCAGTCTAATGAAAAGAAGGACTAGGAGTAACATAATAGCAATATCCAAGTATTTGAGTGCTCCTACAAAGAAGGGGAGGGGTCAACTCTTTTTTTTTTTTTTGCAAACACCAGAAGGCAAGACACGAAAAAATGGATAGAAACTAATAAAAAAGGGAAGCAACCTGGAATTAAGGAGAAAATTCCTAACAGTGAGGCCAATTAACCAGTAGAACAATTTGCCTTCAGAAGATGTACGTAGGTGCTCATCATAGGAAGCTTTAAAGAAAAGACTGGACTTCCACCTATTTAAAATTGTATAGGGTCTCCTGCTTTAATCCAATCAGTGGATTGGACTAAAAGACCTCCAAAGTCCCTTCCAGCTTTATTCTGTTTAACTGGTATTCTAATCTGACAACAATATGGTTAATAAGGTTTTTGAGCATTTTTTCTTATGATTACTTTGAGTAGCCTAAACAGATATCATTTATCTATTTATCATTCCGCTTAAATTAAGGCATAGTTGTGAGCTTCAGAGGTGGTATTTTACCGGTTCAGACTAGATCGCCTGAACTGGTAGAGGAAATCGCAGGTTGCTCCACCCACCAGCGCCTGGCTCTATCCCAATTTAGGCCCATTTTTCGCCAAAAGCGCATATATGGAAGGATCTGTGCATGCGCGGAGTGGTGCATGCACTCACATTTGCAAACCAGTAGGGTAGGTAAGTGTATACCACCCCTGGTGAGCTTTACTGGAGAAATTTCCCTTTTTGCCTCTTTGTCCTTTAAATTTTAGATTTTTGTTCACATTAGGGTACTGCCACTAGTTTATGCCTTTCAAATGTGAACGTGTTTAAATTAAGTTGAGATTTGGAATGTTGAGTTTATATCTGTTAATTAATGTTACTATTTTAGGGTCTGTTTGGAGTTTTTGCTGAAACCAGGATTTGAAAAGACATTCTTTATTGGATTTGCCTATAGTTAAGAGATGGGTTGTAGGATGAAGACTGTTATATACTGTATGTTAAGAGGAGGTGACGAAACAGTGAAATTGTTTATACTTGTCACAATAAGGGCGGAAAGTTTTTCTTTTAGGGCTTTTTCTCTTTCTCTTTTCTTTTTTCATTTTCTTGAATCTTTTTTCTTTTAATTTGTATTAATTTTTACTATTGTAATCAAAACTTCTAATATTTTTTTTAAAAAATAAAGTATACTCTGTTGCTCATACACATACAAATTGCTATATAATTATAGTTATTAAAGTAAAGTTACAAAAAAACATTAGAACACTAATGAATCAGGAAAGGGATGATGCTTTTAAGTTCCAAATTCAAAGATTGAAATTAGGTCCCTAAATATATTTGCCTAACCATTTACCCAAAGCAAATTGGGTATTTTTTCCAAAATGCCACTGCTTGGCATTAATGATTATTGCTGCTAATTGCAGTTTTCTCATCTTTTCTAATTAGTATTGGATGCAGTTTCCCTCTCCATTTTTGTAAAACTGTTCCACCCTGTGAAAAAGTATGGAGAAAAAAAATCTGTTCTATTAGATGATTTAGATGTAGATTGGTTTAACTTAGATTACATATTAGTTCCTCAAAGGCAGATATTTTATCTTCTTAACCAGCTGTAATAAAGGCTGTAGAATTTTTCTTGTTTCATAGATTCTAAGAATGAGTTAATTTCCCAATTCCAGATACTCTGCCAATGAGAAGTCAACATTAAAACAGACAAATATATTGTGAAAAAGAAATAGTGACTAGGCTAGCAATCTCCACTGGATCTGGGGTCATATGTTTTATCCATTTATTTATCTAATAAATTGTTATTGTCTTTTAACTTACTAGTTAACCTAGAGTCATCTGGAATACTTCTATATTTCAGTGAGTGAGTAAGTGAAAGATTGTAATCATGTGCATATTTCTTATAAAAATTAGACTTCCGCAATACCTAAGATAAGGTGTAGAGAAGCTGAATTCATTTGGCCTCTATTTTTCAGAGAGGTGGCAATAGCAACTTTGAAATATTCTGCATCTGTATCCACATAAATAATAAAGACAGATGCACTGTTCTAGTGCCAATGTTGTGAAAATATTACCTTAGTCAGCAACCCACTGTACTAAATAGGTTAATCATTATTAATGTCTTAAATTTTCATCATAAAAACATTAATCAGATGAATTAATTTGTAATTAAGGTAAATGCATTATTCATTATTTATACATCAGTATTCCAAGACTACCACCATGTTGTTCCTTTCACACACGTTGTGCCCTCTTGCAATATTTCACAGGGAATGCCCATTTAACATTGCTGCCAACATTTACACAAGTTCATTCTTTAGTTCAATGCTATTTGGCCATCTGTCTCCCCATTTACTGAAATGAGAAAATAGCCAGCCCAGTCAGTCATATTCTGTCAGCCATCCCACACTATTTGTCAGTCTCAAATGGCAAATTGCACTAGACTAATTACTTAGTTTCTATAATTTCAGTTACTTCTGGGAGACACCAGGTATGTTCATTTTGTTAGAATGTTTTTTTAATGTTTTTTTTAATATTCACAGCTAATTAATCTTGAATAAGCTTGTTAACACTCTGTGTTCTTCCCAATTTTAATGGCAATTGAATATTAGAATTTTGCCTTTAGGAATTGTATGCATCTCTCCCTGTGGCTAGATGTTCTATGTGTTGAGAGTATATACAATCTGAAATAATTTGCACCCAGAAGATCTGTCTGCTCACACAGACAAATTACCTGAATTTGCTCAAAGACTTGAGAAATTGAAGCTCTCTATTTTTTTTTTTATCCAACTCTTTGATTCAAGTTATCCGTGGTGAGATCACAGTAGCTAAGAAAAAGGCAGAAAAGGACTCCTGAGATTACTGACAACACAGTGGTCTTTTAACATCAGAGCCAATCAAACAGACTATCCAGTAGCAAACTACAAAGAGATGAAAAGACCAAGAATATCATAGGATCAAAACTGAAATACTGGACAATGCTCATCCAACATGGGACATCAACATGCTAGGTTTTTAGTTATTCGTATTTCTTAGAGGAAGTAAACAAAATATATTTGGCTATGTTACTAATATAGAAGTTAGGTTTTTGCCCTGACTACGTATATCTGACACATGCCTGTTTTGGATAGAGCAGAATATTAAGCAGGGTTAGAGAGTTTTCTTTAACAAGCACCCACAGACACACACAATTACAAACACAGACATACTGATAGTCCCTAAAAGATGTGTCATGTGCTAAATAAATAAATCCCTAACAGACGTATTATACCAATGTTCTTCTTTGATTACTTGAAATTATGCCTCATTCATATCCATATAGATAATACAATTGTTTTATCTATACAACAACTATCTATACCACCATCTATCTCAGTAATACATATAATATTCCCATTTGACAAGTGGCATTGATATTGGCTTTAAGGAACACAATGCTTTGAATTTAAACAACAATTTCTTAGATAATATCCCATTCTTTATTTTGCAAATTTTATTCCTCAAAAGAGCTTTGACATTCCCACCTGGCAATTGCTTGACATAAATGAAAAGAGTTGTAATTACTCCAAGAAAAGATGATTGATTAGAACTGCCTTTAGTTAATTATAACTTCATTCATTTCAGATCTGACACATGCGATTATTTTTTAATTACAAAAACCGTAAATGATTTTTAAGGGATGGGAAGGAAACCAAGTCAAAACAGTATGGCCTCATTTTTATATTTGCATATGTTTACATAGGTCAATACATATTTGCAACTATTTGCATAGTTCAATATATCTCCTTGACCACACAGATTCAAATAAAATAAATGCCTCTCCTGTTGCTCAGTGAGCATTTTAATTTCTATGTGTATTACATTGCTTTTCTGGATTCTTATTTTTCCCCTGAAAGACAGATGAAACCTAACTGTGTTTGTTTTCTCATAACCAGTTTTAGGTCTGAGTTTCCCTTCTTCCTTGCTACCTCTTTGATTAGTGCCTATGGTGTGGCATACGCTATCAAAAGCTTGATTTTTCGTAACAGAAACTGCACAACTATGTTAGAAACACTGACAGCCCTATTAGTTTTAGATTACTGGGGACAGAAATGTTCTGTATCAATTAACTCTCTGTCCCTATTATTCAATTTAAATGTTTCTCCAGAAAACCTGTGAATTTAGTCACTAAATAATTCAGTCTCTTTCTGGATGCAAACTAACTCTTTTGTATAGCTTTTTATCAGATCAACTGCAAACATCATGACTAACATAACCAAAACTTTTCTCCTTACACCACTTCTTTAGTCACACATTGAACTCCACTTTTGCATTGTTTTGCATTTGTTTTATGCTACGACTATGAGGGATACCCTTCTTTAACCTCAGAGTGCATTTCTTCTGAATCCTAATATCCAGGAAATAATCCTGGGAAGCATTGAAGGTTAGAGTATAACACCTAAAACAACAAATAATAATGTCAGCTATTAAGGCCTTAAGCTACTTAATTCCAATCTCCTTTTCTAAAGGGAGATCTTTAATTCTACTGATTAGCATTTGGAACAAAGTGGTTGCTTTCTAGATATGCACAACTCTTTTCTAAAAGTACTTCACTTACACTGACTTTGGGCAGGGCTCTCTCTTAAATGCCACTAGCCTCACATCTAGACACCTTCATCCAATGTTATGAATGCATGAAATATTGGATACACTAATAATATTGGAGCTTTTAATGCCTTTCCATATAAATAAATTACTGTTGCTGAACTGCAAATTATTAAAGACTCCGTTATAATGATAGCACTTATAATACAAACCTTACTGGGAATATCTGGGAAAGAAACTTCAAACCATAGCACAGAAGAGATATTGGACTCGGGCAGAGATGGGCTTCAAAAATTTCAGCAATGGGTTCTCTGCTAGTTTCTGGGTGGGCATGGCCATGATGGGCATGGCCTAGCCAGCCTCCTGCACCATAATGGGGGGAGGGTTGCCTTCCCCAGGCTCCGGATGCTTTCCTTGAGCCTCTGGGAAGGCAAAAACCTCCTCCCCCAGGCTCTGGAGGCCTTCCAGGAGGCCCGTTTTTTCTCCTCCCCAAGCCTCCGCACAGGCCCTGCACTTACCTCACTTCCAAAATGGGCCATGTGGAGATTCCTGGGAGGGGTGGGAGGGGCCAGCCGAGGGTGGGATTTGGAGGTTCTACAAACCGGCCATAACGTTAGCTACAGGTTCTCCCAACTCGGGCCACTCTGGACTCATGGCCTGTTTCTTTTGTAAAGAACCCTAGGCATTTCCTCCTTCAGCAGATTGTTGGGTGCACTGATAAGGAGAAATACTTTTTAAAGGTTCTAAAAGGTACCACAACTGAAAAGTTTGCCACCACATACACATTGGACCAGCCTTGCATTTGAATGGATAAATATGCCAGATTGAGTCTTGGTGTAGCCAAAACACCTGGTTTACAATTATTGTTCTAGTCTAAATTACCTGTTTTAGTCTTTAGGTAATGAAGGTGCTGAAATGTGACATTCTCCCTAAATGTGTATCTCTAGTTCACTTGGTTTGATTGTACTTCTGATTTTTAATAAATTGTGGAAACAAAAATGTTTTGTATTTCCACAAGCCCAATTAGATGGGTAAATATGGTAATTTATATGAAGACCTAATGACATTGGTCTCTTTCTTCACCCCTTTCTCCATCAACCATACTGTTAATAAGAATGCTATCTTGTGAACAGATGTCTCAAAAGTGCTTCTTCACAAGGCAACTTTGCTTTGCTGAGACAACCATAACCTGGATGATTGAGAATCTCCATAGACATTTGTGAAAAGATGCTTCTTTTATTGGAACTTCTGATGTATCTGACATGAAAATAAAAATAATTACAAAAAGTTTGTAAAGCCACCAGAGGTGACTGACTATTGAAGCTAGATGGTCTAAGAGGCTGCTTTCCATGGTAAATTTATAACCAAAATTTATAATCTGTGCCCAATTCAGTTGAATTTCTGGGTTTAGGTTATTTTAAAAAATATATTTCATGCATTAATGACAGGCCTTTCCTTTTTGTGCAGAAGAAATCCCCCCCAAAAATCCTTTCTGGAATATATTCTACATTTCTTAGAATGCCAAAGGGGAAAAAATATTTATTGTCTAAGGCAGCGGTTGTCAAATCTTTTCAGTCCTTGAAAATTGTTAGTTAAAAAAATAAGCAACCAAGCAATCCAAAAGCAATTGAGAGAAATAAGCTGTGTCGAGTGAACTTTTTCTCCTCATTAGACTCTTATGGAACTTTATCATTATTAACAAATTTTGTTGTATACATGATGTACCATGGCAATAAAGGCTATACTATGCCTTTGTCAATGCTATTTCAATGCAGAATGGTAAATTCACCAAGATTTGGATGGAAAACTTGACTCTTTCCCCAGGGCCTTTGACTAAAATAAATGGATTCCATTTAGGGGATTGTACATGGTGTATGTCACCCTGGATGTGACGAGTTTTGGGTTTTGTTGTCTTTATTCTTCCTTTAATTTGTTATTTGTCACCCAGAGCCATATGTTGACTGGATGGCCATGCAAACTCCTCCTCAGGGCCTCCTCAGGGTGCCGTCCGCTGGACAATGCCGGCTGGCGACTCCCAGGGGAAGAGCCTTCTCTGTGGCGAGTCCAGCCCTCTGGAATGACCTGCCCCCCGACCTTCGTACTATCACCGACCTTCACCTCTTCCATCAAGCATTAAAGACCTATTTTTTTCATGCGGCTGGCCTGGCATAGTTTGTTTTTACCATTGTTTTAATAAGGTCTTAAATTATTTTAGCATGGGTTAAACTTATTTAATTTAATTTTAAATTTATTCAACTGATTGTATTTATATGTATTTTATCTTTTTTATCATCCCTGTGCACTGCCCTGAGTCCCAAATTGGGAGAGAGGGCGGTATACAAATTAAATAAATAAATAAATAACTGACAAAACTGATGGCTGAATAGATGGATTGATAAACTGTGTGCATGTCATCTTCAGCTATGGTGGTGTAGAGGTTAGAATACAGTACTGCAGGCTACTTCTGCTGATTACCGGCTGCCTGCAATTTGGCAGTTCAAATCTCAACAGGCTGAAGGTTGACTCATTCTTCCATCCTTCCGAGGTGGGTAAAATGAGGACCCAGATTGTTGGGGGCAATATGCTGACTTTGTAAACTGCTTAAAGGTGGCTGTAAAGCACTGTGAAGCGGTTTAAGTCTAAGTGCTATTGGTATTACTATTGCTATCTTCAAAATACGTTATTTGTCAGTGTTTTTGCTGCTACGTGCTAGGCAGATAACTGGAGAATTACTAAAGATTCAAAATACCTTGGTATCAAGATTCCTTCCCCACCTAGCCCTTAACATTAAATATACCCATCTGAATATTTCAAATCTTTGAGGTAAAATACAACTTGTTAAATTAAATTGCCCTTTGCCAAGTATCATCAGGAAGGGGCTTATGTAGTCATTATTTTGATATGGCTATTTTTTTAGATTATACATTCAAAATCAATTTTCCAAAATACAGTAGCATTGAAGCACAGTTCAAAGGCCCACCCATGTTCTCTCTGCATCACTTCTTTGTGAATCTGATGATCCACAAAGTTTTGTAATGAATTGTCTATTGCTATTGATTACCTTTAAATAACAGTGAAGTATCTAAACTTGTTGCAAGCTCTGCTTTCTTAAACAATCCATCCATCCATGTGATCATAAAGGAAAGGGCAAGTTAATACACTTGGAGTGAAGATAAGAACCAATCTTAAAGTCCAATAAATAAAATTATTTTTATTATCAACAAAGAATAGTAATACATGAGTTTGGGAAGGGCATGTTTACTTAATGGAGCTTCACAAGAAGTCTTTGGTATTAGGTATAGTGAAGTAAGGAAGGAAGGCTAATGTTTAAGGCAGTTCTTAACAGTCAAAGTTGAAAGTTTTTAGGAAAACTGGTTCTGCATCAGTAATAATCTGTAGAACCAAGAACAATCAAGGCCCTGGGTTACTTAAAGGTTGGTTATACAAGATGATATAATTCAAGATGTTCTACAAACTATGACTTCTTAGTTTGAAACTAAGGATGAAAGAGTTGGGCTGTCCTAAAATGGATTTTAGAATTTCAGATTTCATGTTTCCAGTTATTTTGTGTGTGAATTGCTCATTGGGGGTTGGTGTTCCAAAAGGTAGCTCAATAAGTTATTGAGTTATAACACATGCATATCTGTTGCTTATTCACAGTCAGTTTTGAATACATACATTTTTTTTATAATATCTCAAATCAGGAAATGGAAGCACAGTTTCCACAGAACCTCCACTAGACTTTGTCAGCGGGTGATGCCCAGGGGAAGGGCTCTCTCTGTGGCGGGCCCTGCCCTCTGGAACGACCTTCCCCCCGACATTAGAACAACCAGGGACCTCCGCTCCTTCCGCCTAAAACTAAAAACACATCTTTTTCGCTTGGCCGGCCTAGGGTAGTCTCTTTTAAGGTTAGGGGATTAATATTATAAGGGATTTTAGCGCAGGGTTATTTGTTTAATCTATTTTTATTTAGTTTAGTCATTTATTTATATTTGTATTTTTAATTTTGTACTTTGTTGATTTTAGTTGTTTTTAATTCCCTGTGCCCCGCCTCGAGTCCCTTCGGGGAGAGAGAGCGGGTTAGAAATAAAAATTATTATTATTATTATTATTTTGGAATGCAGTCACTCCACAACAGTAAATATGTGCATAATAAATAAGATGAATAATATATGCAGGATTCAGTAATGTTTCAAACTTCAGCATGATTAAGAAAACTACACCTAAGAAGGAATAACCTTCAGTGCCATTTTTGCACGTGATTATTGCTGTGGGTTCTAGAGTTGACTTTGGAAAAAGAGGAGGAGGAAATAAGCATTTGCGATTCACATGGATTCACGTGGTACTATGTTTACGTTCTGGTGTGTAAACTACCTGTGATCTCTCATATGCTTGCCTAGTTGAATGGTTAATAAGATGAATAAAACATAAGACTCTTTCAATCTGTATGAAGTTATACAGGTACTGCTTGACTATGGACATTTGTTTACTAAACAAAGTTATAATGGCACTGAGAAAAGAGACTTATGACTAGTCCTTGCATTTACGATGATCACAGTTTTTCTGCAGTTACATGATTGTTGTTCAGGTGCTTCAGAACTAACTTTCACTTACAAAGTTTGCAGCATCCTGGGGTCAAGTGTTAGCCACTTGTGACCTTCCCAATTAACTTCCAATAAATAAAATCAGTGGGGAAGCCACAGGGAAGGCCACACATTATGATCATGTGATTCTCATTTAATGAACATGATAACAACGATCATAAAATCAGACAATGTGATGCATTGCTTAATGAGTACACTGCTCAACAACAAATTGTCCCAATTGCTGTTGTAAGTTAAGGATACTAGCCTTTGCTGACGTTTCCCTTAGATCTTCATGATAATTTTCTTCTCCTTTCCAATCATATATTTACCTACTTCCTATTTTGGTTTCTTCCCTTTTTTTTCATATCCTCCTACCTCTTTTCCTTTTGTGCCAATAAGTGCAGTAAATAAAAAGGAAGCTTTTTCCCCCCCAATTTTTTTAGCATACACCGTGATTGCCAAGTACCACAGGAGGTTTCTCTAGCAATACTAACAAGAGAGGTGATGCTAGGAAAACTGTGCTTTTTGAACTCCAGGTGCTTGTTGGTTAAAAATAGCAGCATGCTACCACAAGAGATTAAATGTGGTCATCTCTTTCTGTTTCATTCATTCCCTCTGCTGGAGCATCCATCAAAGCAAGCAGGATAGAAAGTTGAATGGAGGAAGCAGGAAAAGACCAAACTCAAATATATGGAAGAACTTTGAGCCCACAATGCCTTTTGGGCAGTGGTGGTATTATTCAGCCAGTTCAGGTGAATCAGGAATGGCAACCTGCCCACCTGCCCCGGATTTATACCATCCTATTTACCACATTTTCTAAGCTGGGCACATGTTTGCAAGTCACACACACAAAGAAAGTGCATGCGCAGAAGGCACACTGTTAAATCTTCGGTCAAAGAGAGGGTCCACATCAGGTTTGCTCAATAACATAGCTTTATTAGCTAGGCAAGGTACATAAGAGAAAACTGGTTCAATAAAGAAAAGGTGCGGTAGACAGGGGCTCCCGCGTTTGACAGCTCTTTATATAGGGAGCTGTCAAACGGGGAGCCAATCAGGCTGCGGCAAGAGCCGGCTTCCCGCCAGGCGCGCCTCAGCCAATCAGGCGCATCTGTCGGTTAGCCGGCTTGCTACAGCCTGTCTCCATGGCTTCCCAGAGGCAGCCTGGAAGACCTGCGGCCGGTCGTAACTCGAGACCGGTCGCAGGTCGAGGACACAACCCCCTTTCCCCCCTCGGTCTGCGCATGCACGAAGAACTGTCCATCAGGTGAGTGGAGCATGCGCAGTCCGCCGGATTGTCCCAGAGTCTCGTCAGGAGCTGGAGGAAGAGGACGTGCCCCTGGAAGCTCCTCCTTGCCGGGGTGTAGCTCCGGGCGGTGTCATCGTAGGGCCTACCCGAAAGGCGGAGTCAGCAGGACTGGTGAGTCGGGCGAGGGGGCGTGGCGATTGATGCTGAGGCCTGGTCGTCTGGTCAGCTTGAGCTAGGCCGATGATGGTTGCCGGTAGGCGGCGTGAGGAGCAGGGAGGCCTGAACGGTGAAGGCCTTTTGTAGATCTTGCAGGCTCTCGGAGTCAGATGGGTAGGCCGGCCCGGTTGGGTGGGGTTGTTGGGCCCGGCGTGGCAGCCGGATGGCTGTTGTTGCTGGTGCAGGCAGCGGCCTGGCTTCTCGGGTTTTTCGTTGGTGTAGCGGCTGGGATTGCCGGTCGTCCGGAATCCCGCCGCGAAGCCCATGGGGTGGCTGGCGCTGATGCCGGTGGCCCTTTGGCCGCAGCGGCGGCAGATGGGGCCTTGAACAGGCGGCTGCAGTTCCCGGTCACGGTGGAGTGCCGAGGACTCGGCCGTCTCGTCGGTCCTGGTTGTTTCTGCAGGCTTGTCTGCGGAGGAGCGGTGTACCCGTGTAGATGGTGCAGGAGCGTAGCGTGCTCGTAGTCGTTGCACCGGGTGTCCCGCGGCAGATCATCGACCGCTGCCGGGGTAGCTGCGGCGCGCGCGGTCTCGAAGAGGTCTCGGCCGCCGCAGCCCAAGAGATGATCGAGCTTCCTGGCCTGGTCGTCGTTGGCCGGCAGGAAGGCACTCGAGGTGGCCCGTGGGGAGGCCCAGGTTTCCGTGGCCGCGTCGATGGGGTCAAGCGGAGGAAACGATCCCGTTGTGATCGTACCGCGAAATGAGCTCTGCCTGATCCCACCCTCGTCGCCAGTGTTAAATCTTCGGTCAAAGAGAGGGTCCACATCAGGTTTGCTCAATAACATAGCTTTATTAGTTAGGCAAGGTACATAAGAGAAAACTGGTTCAATAAAGAAAAGGTGCGGTAGACAGGGGCTCCCGCATTTGACAGCTCTTTATATAGGGAGCTGTCAAACGGGGAGCCAATCAGGCTGCGACAAGAGCCGGCTTCCCGCCAGGCGCGCCTCAGCCAATCAGGCGCGTCTGTCGGTTAGCCGGCTTGCTACAGCCTGTCTCCATGGCTTCCCAGAGGCAGCCTGGAAGACCTGCGGCCGGTCGTAACTCGAGACCGGTCGCAGGTCGAGGACACAACACACACAAGCTCACAAAGCAAGCATCAGAGGTGGGTTCCTACCAGTTCCAAGTAGGTAGTAACCTAGCCTGCCGTGCCCCTGAACCGGTTCTATGGGTGGTGGCATCGATTTTTGGTTCTGCACATGCGCAGAACAATCTTCATTGCAGAAATTCATTTATTTGTTTCTAATGTTGTGCCCATGAGCAGACCTGTTCCATATTTTTAAGTAGGAAATTGGAAACCAGCAATATGACAGCATGTTGTTAGACAATGATATTTAAAGAAAGAGCTAGCTCAAAATATAATTCTGATGGACTTATCTGACACTTGAAGATTATTTGAAAAAATACAATGTATAACTTGAGCAACTTACTTATGGTGCACTATATTTATTAAGATTTTCTTTAGGAAAACAGATATAAGAATTTTGCTATCATGTTTTCATAGTGTGTATAAGTGAGGCAACATAATTAATTTCAAAGCATTATGATTAGCATTTCTCATGGGAAGGAAGAGGGAGAGAAAATAAAGATATATAGTTCTATCTTTTTGAAAATTAAATGAAAGGCAGGTGTTAAAATCCAATGTTTACGGAGCTGTTGCTCTTGTTACTCCACTAGCAGTATCACACTGGCAAAGGCAGAAGGCAATAATAATAAGAAACTGAGCTATCTCCACTCTTTATAGCTGTGAAATATTAAGATGTGAACACTTGAGAATGAGAATGCACAGTGTGTGTTTGTGTGTGGAAAAATAAAGGAAAATTAAATGAAGTTAGGGCTGGTGGGCTTTTTTTAAATCCAGAATTCTTTGAACTTCCATGAAAACAGATGCAAAATATTCAGTAATGTGTTGTAGCCTGCAAGTTTAGTCTGGAGGTATGAATAAAATATTTCATAAGGAATAATAAATGAGTGATATTAAGGTAGTAACTACCAAACCTGGGGGGATCTATTCTTAATCAAAGTGTCTACACCATAGATAAGAACAAGGCAGTGCATCTGACTTTCCAGAAGCACATGCTCTATTTTAGTGAAATATCAAGGCAATGTTTAAAAAGTAGGAAGCTTTGAACTCAACAGGATCATTCATTAATTTTGCTTCCAGTTTTCATTTATGTTTTTCATCAGTAATTTTACCAGTATTTAATATATGTAATATAAGCAGACAAGAAAGGATTGTGCTCAGCTGGTAACCTCAGTATTTTTCTCTATATATGTTTATATTTTGCACAACTACCAGAAGTCCTTGAGTTGCATTTTCCTTAACTCCTTCGCAGCGTGTTTTAAAGAGGACGATAGTAAAATGATTGTATTATGTTTCAAATCTGGGAATGGGTTTATATTTTAGAATATATATTGACAATCCTTTATAGTGCATTCATCCAATCTTGGGAGCCTCTAGGTACTCCCATGTAACACTGCTCCTGCGCGAGCTGCACTGGCTACCTGTGGCCTTTCGGGTGCGCTTCAAGGTGTTGATTACCACCTTCAAAGCACTCCATGGCACGGGACCTAGTTATCTGCGAGATCGCATCCTACCCAATACATCCCTTCGGCCGATTCGCTCCCACAGAGAGGGACTTCTCCGGGTGCCGTCCACTAGGCAATGCCAGTGGGTGATGCCCAGGGGAAGGGCCTTCTCTGTGGTGGGCTCAACCCTCTGGAACGACTTAACCCCCGATCTTAGAACAACTACGGACCTCTGCTCCTTCCGCCAGAAACTAAAGACCTATTTTTTCCATTAGGCCGGTCTGGCCTAATCGATTTTACTTAGCCTGTAGTCTGAAGTTCAAACTGTTTTAATTGGGTTTAAAAGGGGTAATAGTTTTAATGATTTAAATTTTTTTTAGCACAGGTTTTGAATAGAGAATGGATGGACATCTCTCAGAAATGATCTAGTGCACTAGAAGACTTCTAAAGTCACTTCCAACTGTGACTGTAAACCACCAAAAACTAAACAACAGTTTAAAAAATGAACCACCAAATCATGTATTCATTCTTCTTTATTCTTCAGCATCCACTATTTTTTATGCAAAATTTTCTCTTTGATCCTGTTTTTTTTTTAAGTAGGGAAATTTTAACAGTCTCTCTCTTTTTTAATATTCTGGTTTTGTATCAGTGTTGGGATTCAAATTTTTTTACTGTGGGTGTGGCTTGGTGAACGTGGCTTGGTGGGCATGGCAAGGGAAAGATGCTGTAAAATCTCCATTTCCACCCCACTCCAGGGGAAAGATACTCCAAAATCCCCATTCCCTCCTTATCAGCTGGGACTTGGGAGGCAAAGAATAGATGGGGGCGGTGCCAGTCAGAGGTGGTATTTACTGGTTCTCTGAAGTACTCAAAATTTCCACTACCAGTTCTCCAGAACTGGTCAAAACCTTCTGAATACCACCTCTGGTTCAAAAAATGTGTGTGTGGTATGTTATTATTTATTACTATTATTAGCAATAAAAAGCAACCTTGCATTTTTTCCCTTCATTTGTATTGTTCTGATCTGCAGAGGATTTTGTTCCAAAACGCAGTGACTAGAAAAGTTAGGGTCTTTGCTAATCATGAATAAAAAACAGACTTTCTTAAAAAACCAATACAAGCAAGAGAGAAAAAAAATCAAGAAATCAGTGGATCAAACATATCCAATTGAAAAAAGACTCATTAATGCCTTTATCTATGTGTTTTTGACAGACTAATTAATTTGCTCAGAAATATCTGTGAAACCTGGTTAAAAATGATTTTCAGTTTGAATATCCCCATTGTTAAAAAGGGTTGTTCTATGGAAAGATTCACTCTAAGATTAATTTACAGTACAACTCATTCCTGTCAGTTTATGCAGTAGATTATTTTTAATCATATTTAAAACTTTATGAACTCGGTGCTATGGCTAGACAAGTTAATCTATTTTTAGGGGGAGGTCTATATCAAGTTGATATAAATTTATATTCCCTCTCTTCTGTTGCATTTCTGCATTATTAAAATTATGAAATTTTGAGATTATGAAAATCAAAGGAACCTGTAATTCTTTCTAACATCGTATGTATTTTCTGTAACTTCTATTTACGCTAATTCTGAAGTAAGTATTTTGGTAAAGGTATTTTCATATGTTTACACTCAAACATATATACACAAAGAGAACAAGAAAGAGATATATAATAAAACTTGAAGAAATATGAAATCCAGAGCATAAAGTGTAATTTCCTTCTACAAATTATTTCCAGAAGGTAGAGAGCAGACCAGATTGTCTCCCTTTGGAGATCAAACAATGCCCAATCATACTTACTCTTTGAGTTCTAAAAGAAATGAAAATGATAAACTTTTCAAAGTTTATCTGTAAGTAGAAAGCAAATCCTCAAGGATTATAGAATGTTCACAAATAATCATACTGTACATAATATAGCTCCATGAATGTTCTAAAAGTATATGCAGTGCTTTGAGGAATCAATCATAACAACGAGCAATGGAATGCTACATTCAATAGAATTCTCCTCCTCCTCCACTGATTTTTACAAGTGCAATTTTTACTAGCAATATAGATTTTGAAATTAATATTCCCCACTTTCCATCCCTCAAAGAAGAATAAAAAAAACCTGAATGCTTTATAATTGCATATGCCTTTAGTACTGGAGGAACCTGTCACATCACTATGATAGCTCTAGAAAAATGTTACTCCCATTAGGCAGCATATTCTTTTCCTAATTAATTCCTCATTTAAAGGAAACCACAGTGCTTTAATGAATATTCAGAAAACCCTTTTTTGTATGCAAGGTAACAAATCATGACTTGCGGGAGAAACCCAATATGCTGTGAAAAACAAAACACAAATGGCAAATGAACTTTCTGTTGCATACATAGAATGCATACATCAAAATTAAAGGAATGCAAATCCAATCCCTTTTTTATAAGCTGAAGTTTACACATCACAGTGATCACATAAAAAAAAAAATACGTAGCTCATGCTCAACTATTTTGAATCTTTAATTGTGATTTGCTAGATGTCCCTTCCAAATAAGGATGTAAGAAACTTATCTGATCAGAATTTCATATGAATTCATTCAATTTACAGCTCCAAATATGAACAACTCTAAGATTGCCTTTAACAAACCCCATACTGTTTGTTCTGTATATGTTCAGATTACTATTCAGATTACAGGGAATGCTGATCTTCTGGGAGGGGGGTAGAGTAAGAGCTAAAACATTAAGCGAGGTGGAGGCCTTTCTTCAAAAACACTCTTCCCTCCTAGGGGACGAAGATGGGGGAACAAGGGGGGTGATGGCCCCGCCCGATGACGGGGAAGAAGAATCAATATCGAAAAGACTTAGATCTCAAAAATGATCTTATTTGAAATTTTATTGTAATTGTTGATACAAGAGAAAATGGCAAAGAAAAAGATGATTGAATGTATGGACCATACAATGCAAACCCTGTATATGCTTATCCTTTATTTTTAAAATTGTAAATTTATGAAGTTTTGGGAGGACTACCACCACCGATATGGGAGCTACCAAAATGTTATATTCACCTTATACCTTTTCCCCATGTATATTTTGAAAACTAATAAAAATTCTTTAAAAAAAATATTACTGTCTCCACTGTATTCTTAAATTCAACATGTGAATCTTATATTAGGATACCCAATGCTATATCATAGTAATGATGAGAGAGAGGGAGAGAGCGATAAAGAGACGGAGAGATAGGGAGAGAGATTTTTACATAGATGATTCTTCTTACTGCTTTTTTACCTCAAACTCACAAGTTATGTATTTATTTATTTATTTTGATTTATTTGATCGAGATGGACACAGGGCGGTGCACAGGAAATTAAAATCAATAAATAGCAATAAATACAGTAATAATATCTAAAATGAATTAAACTAAGAACCTGTGCTAAACCATTCCCATTAAAATTCTAAAATACATTTATTCATTGGCTAAAATTAAATTGTGTCAGAGCTCTAAGCTCTAAGCTAGACCGGCTTGATGGAAAAGATACGTCTTAAGTGAGCGGCGAAAGAGGGAAAGGTCCCTTCTTTGAAGTTGATGCAGAGGCGGGATAAAATAAACTTACAAACAACAACATGAAGGAACTAAGTGACACCATAAATAATAGAGTGTTTCATTCATGACAAAGCAAGGAAAACCATCAGGTGTTACAATATCCTGTTCTCAGAGCTGTGGAGGAAAGTCTGCAGTGACAGGCAAAATAAAATTTCCCAAGCAGGTAATTCTTCCTTCTATGTGTGACTTGGTTTGAGAATTCATTATTCCCAAAGGACAACATGAAGGGTCATGGACTGAGTATATCACTGCTTTCAAGCTTTTCTTGCTGAAACGATTCTCAAACAATGACCACCAATACAAATATATCTGGTATGGGGAGCCCCATTTAACAGAAAATGGCCTCTTTTTGAAAGGGATGATCAAAGAGACTCCATGATTTCAAAGCATGCTCTCCAGTCTGTCTGGCTGAATAAAGAACCAGAAAGAAAATGAGTTGGGATGTTGAGGTTGACTATCAGTGGAAAAAGCCTGGGCAGCAAAAACAAGTGGGCACTAGGTTCATAATCTCATTTCAATCATCTTTTATTATTTATTTAAAGGTGGCTGTGTGTGTGATTGATAAACCATTATATATGTCAGTGTGAACACTGGAAAGAATTTTAAAGTTTACCTTTTGAAATCCAAAGTCCTGAACAGCTTTGCCAGAGTTATTCAACATTTTCCATTTTGGCATTTCAGGAAGATGAGTAGGAAATTTTCATCTGTAAATCTTGTGCAAGTTGTTTTGAAAGAAACAGGTGTCACCTTAAAACTAAACAATTTTATGATCAAATAAGCTTTTGAAGATCATTGTGTACTTCAATGGCTTTATAGAGGTTGCCTGTATAAGTGGAGTATTTTATATGCATGCAGTTTGAAGCAGAAAGGTGTCAGGGACAAAACAATGTAATTACTTTGGATAATCACCATAAATAAAATAACAGCAAACTCTCTCTGTGTGTATATTTCCAGGGAAGTAACCATGTCAGTCTTTTACATATTTTTTTCTTATCAAATGTGTATATAATTTCCAGTGAAGTAACCATGTCAGTCTTTTACCTATATTTTTTGTAATAATCAAATGTGTATAACATCCTAGAACAGTGATGGCTAACCTTTTTTGGCTCGTGTGCCAAAAGCGGGGGGGAGCACAGGGGGGGGTCATTACTTGCAGGACCGCCTTCTACCGCATACCTCCATTCGACCTGTCCGCTCCCACAGGGAGGGCCTCCTTAGGGTGCCGTCCGCTGGACAATGCCGGCTGGCGATGCCCAGGGGAAGAGCCTTCTCTGTGGCAGGCCCCGCCCTCTGGAATGACCTCCCCCGAGACCTCCGGACTATCACCGACCTTCGCCTCTTCCGCCGGACTTTAAAAACCTATTTCTTCCATATGGCCGGCCTGGCATAGCTGCTACAACCATATTTATTAGAGCTGGGTTTTAAATTAATTGTTTTCTCTTTTTAGCACGGGTTAAACTGTTTAATTGTAGTTTTAAATTTTGTAGATTTTTATTGTTTGTATTTTTGGATTTTAAGTTCCTGTGCGCCGCCCTGAGTCCCTTTGTGGGAGATAGGGCGGGATAGAAATTTAATAAAAGTAAAGTAAAAGTAAAGTGGGCGTGCCACATCCATGTGCTTGACCCCCTGCTTTTGGCGTGCTTGGTTCACTCTCCCCAGGCTCCAGAGGCTTTCTAGGAGCCTGGGGAGGGTGAAAACAGCCTCCCCTTACCTCCAGAGGCTTCAGGAGCTTCCCTGAAGCCTCCAGAGGGCGAAAAACATGTGTGCTGGCGCTGACAGGGCAACGTCTCGCGTGTCCTAAGAAATTGTTCCGCGTGCCACCTGTGGCACCCGTGCCATAGGTTCGCCATCATGGTCCTAGAAGAACAAATAATGGGAAGAGAGGAATGGCGAAAGGAAAGATATGTGGGGCAATTGCTTAGTGATCAAACATAAAACAGTTAGATATGAGACATTTTTTTCCAACAAATAATTAATTTATATGTACTGTGAAAAGATACCCTTGGCTTATTTTAAATCCATGAGAAACTGAGTTGAATTTTTAATGAATTTCAGTTAAGTTACTTCATTATATAATCAATCTTCATTGTTTCTCTCCTAAAATCTTTTGCCCTTCAGTTGAAAAACAAAATGCCTTTGGGAACATAAGAATTCTTATAGCTCAGGATCATACTTCACATATGTTGGTGTGTGAATATATTCCCCAAAGGAAACTTTGGTTCCAGGGATAGCTGGGAAGAAAGAGAGATTAAATATGTATCATATTCTACAGCTTAATTTTATATGTTTCCAATCTAAATCAAGGTTGATGTAGATTTCCCTCTTGCATATCTTACTTATCTTACTAAAGAAATGCAAATCTTCAAGAGCAGCAGAAATGAAAACATTAATTTACTCTGAAGAACTTTAACAATGTAATATTATTGAGGAATGAATGTAATGCTGCAGAAAAGAGAGAGAGAGAGAGAGAGAGAGAGAGAGAGAGAGAGAATGAGAGAGAGAGAGAGAGAGAGAGAGAGAGAGAGAGAGAGAGAGAGAGAGAGAGAGAGAGAGAGAGAGAGAGAGAGAGAAAGCAATTTTAAGAAATCTTCAAATAAAGCAACTTTTGTGTTTAACAAAATACCATATTTTGGAAATCCCCATTTGCATTAATAACCAAGTAGACTTTAACTATATTTTAACAGGAAAATTAAAGCTGTTTACTGAATTAATGTTAAGAGGGTGGTCTAAATAAGGGTTATAAAACAAATCACAGCCTGAACTGCTAACTTTGGTGCATTAAAGCTGTACTGATTCAAAAGAACATTGCCTTAAAAAAGATTTAATGAGACATGGAAGCATAAAAATAATGCACTGTTTTACAAACCACTACAGCATTCCACGAATAAAAGCTTCCCACGCTCTATGACTATTTTATAGATACTCGGAAGGCACCTCTAAATGGTAGTGTTAGTCTCCGCATTTAAAGCCATATATATATTTTGTATTGGGAACCTGTGCCCTTTTTCCAGCAAAGCAAATAAAATGTGCTGTTCTTCTAAAAGGCACATGATGAAAATGCTCTATAAATGCTTCAAACATCGGTCATTTTCACAGTGTGCCAATGAAATGGGAAAAAGTCATTTAGAGATGGCTCAAGAGATATTTAAAAGGGCAACTGATAAAACCAAAAAGCTACTAGATCAATCTGCTAAGGCTTTAGCTATTCTTAGTCTAGTCATATCCTGACAGGATTACTGCATCATGTACTCCATGGGGATGGCCTGGCGTTTTCTGGGACAGATTCAAAGGTTTACATTAATTTTCAGAACAGTAAACACTCAAGTCAAAGGCTCCCTTCTGTACGCACCCAAGGACCTTCCATACTAACTCAGTTTAATAGGAGACTCTCCTCACATGTGGCTTTTTGAACAACGGCACCAAAACTTAAAAACTCCTTCCAAAGTAGAAAAAGGAGTGCCAGTGATAAAGTAGAAGGCAAAGGAAGGTTTTGGTCAAAGGGATGTTGTTCTGGTACTTTACATTTGTTGTGATAGTTTTGGCTAAGTTTCCTTACATGCATTGTAAACTGTTTTAGGGTGTTCAGAATGAGAATAAATACATACATTTAGTTTTAAAAATATTGCAATCCTAATGCATATGCATGTCAAGAAGAATCCTAGTCAATTTAGTAATACTTAATAATATGACACAGTGGCTAACACACTGAGCTTGCCGATCAGAAAGGTCAGCAGTTCAGTGGTTCGAATCCCAAGTGCCTCATAACGAAGTGAATTTTCATTACTTGTTCCAGTTTCTGCCAACCTAGCAGTTTGAATGCGTGTAAAAATGCAAGTAGAAAAATAGGGACCACTTTGGTGGGAAGGTAACAGCGTTTTGTGCGCCTTCAGCATTTAGTCATGCTGGCTACATGACTATGGAGAAATCTTTGGCTCTTCAGCTTTGAAACAGAGATGAGCACCGTCCCCTAGAGTTGGGAACAAATAACACGTATGTGCAAGGGGAACCTTTACCTGTAATAATATGCCTATTCTATTAATCTATATTTGTTCCTGATATACTGTTTACATATCTTTCTAAAACATTTAGTCAATAAGGTAAAGCACTATTTCCAAACTGAAAGGATACATCCCAGACCCAACAGGATTTCTACAGTTAATGGTATAGGATTGAAAACTCTGCCTATGTTTCAACCTTTTATATATATTTTCTTTTTGTTTTTCTGGCAAAAGATAACTTACAGTTTTTGAACTCAAAATTTGGCAGCTATCACCTCATAGGTGTACAATCACATTTTCAAATTGATTTGCTTGGCAGAACTTAACTTTCCAGCATGGTGCAATCCCTCTGTATATTAGATCGCAATTTTCCTCTAGGTGATAATTGCAAATGGTGTCATTAATATGACTGATTTGCACTGAGGCATTCCAGCATGATGAGTAATTGAGAGTCCTTTAAGCTGGGGACCAAACTCTGGGGCCAACACTGAGCACCAGATAGTACCGTCATAATAGTTTCCATATGTCTCAGGTTTAGAACAGATGCTCGTTGCCCCAATTGGGGAATGGAAAGGTTTCTTTATTGACATTCAAAGTGTCTGGGCCTCTGGCACTGCTCTTTAAATCCAAGTACAAACAGTTCTGGGAACACTAAAGCGGAGCCCTGGTGTATGCCAATGCCTCCCTTACAGAACCTTTCCAGTATAGTATTTAACAGATAGTGTTTCTTTGAATATGTTGTTTCCAACTCTATACAATCCAATGTTATAATTTTCACAACCCTTTCTTTATCATGCATTTATGCTTTTTAATTGAATACGTTACTAGGAATATGACAAACGCAGGATACCTTGTACTGGCTTTGAATAGCATTGTATTATATTTTGTTTGTCATCCAAAATGGCTACAGGAATTACAAGTAGTCTCAATTTACAACAGTTTCTGACGTTGCAGCAGCATTGAAAAGGCGGCATGACTTTTTTTCACACTTACAACCATTGCAGCATCCCAATGGTCACATGATCAAAATTCAGATACTTGGCAACTGGGTCATATTAATGATGGTTGCAATGTTCTGGGGTCATGTGATCACCTTTTGTGACCTTTTGACAAACAAAGTCAATGGAAAAGCCAGATTCACTTAACAGCCATGTTACTAACTTATTACTAACTGCAGTAATTGACTTAACAACTGTGGCAAGCACGAGTTGTAAACTGAGGCAAAACTCACAACAGATCTCTTATTTAACAACAGAAATTCTGGATTTAATTGTGGTCATAAGTCAAGGTCTAACCATACACTTTCATTTCTTAAAATCTGAGGATATTCTTAACAACCTTCATGTTTTTTGCGTGTCTGTCAAATAATACATTGGGACATTTTTACATATGTGAAAACATGTATAATATTGTAAGTTGTTTAGGTAAGAATACATAACTCAGAAAATTCAATTACCGTAATTTGGAGACTAGGTCATCACAATACAGAGTGATACTCACATTGTAGACATTTATGAAATGTTATTGACTGCCAGATTGAGTCAAGTTTCAATTAAAGGTGAGAATTATTAATTTCAAAAAACAAGGTGGGCTAAAATTTATAATTGACTGATGACATTTTTTTCTACTGCGAAGCAACATTCACAAAATTTGACATGAACATTTAATATAGAATAATCATGCAAAACCATTTTATTAGACATTCTATTGAAAAATAATATCTTCTGTGTTGGATTGTTGTTGTTGTTGTTGTTGCTTTGCTATTGGCTATGGGCAAAAATTCTAGGATGATGGACCAAGTACTAAATTTAAATGGCCAAAAGATCCATTCTAAATATTTCAGGTGCTTTCCTTGCATTTTTATGTCCTTTATGTACACTGAGGATATATGCACCAAAGACAAATTCCTGTGTGTCCAATCACACTTGGCCAATAAAGAATTTTATCTATCTTCTATCTATTTTTCCAAAGAGAGCCCTCCGGGAAGGTGTTAAAAGACACCAAGAGTTTCCCCAAGGCGATTACAAAAGGCAGTCTTCATTTGTAAATTCAAAGGCGAAAACAAAGGGAAGCCATCTTTCCTCCTCCCTTTCGCAGAGAGAAGAGTAAAAGTTACAATTTGAGAGAGGATCCCTGCTGCCAGCATTTCAGCCACCCTTCTTTATTTAATTCATTTCTCTCAGAGTTCCTTCGGCGAAGAGGCAAAATGCCCCCCCCCCCTACAGCTTCCCAGCTCCTGGGGTGAGGCTGGAAACACCCCCAACAGCTGCCACCCAGGTTTGGGGGCTTCCAGCAAGCCACCCTATCGCAGGCTGCCCCTCCGAGGCCCCCTGTGCTCCTAAAGAGCCCACCGAGAAGACAGACGGCAGATGAACACGTCCTTCGCCTACGGAAACCGGAAGTGAAGTCTGTCTTCTATCTATTTTTATGAATAGCATTAGCACTATTCACACATTACCAAATATGATTGTTATTTATTGGCTGAACATCTGACAAAGTAGTAACAGGCTCTTTCCTCAGAAGAAGAAATTGGGCTGAATGGTGCTTGAACATTTTGCAGTTTCTTCAAGGGTCGGACTTGATTAAAAAAAATATAAAATAAAATAAAATATAGAAATCAAGGTTAAGGAATGAACAGACAATCCAAGGTGATAAATCAACTATCACAACTACAAGGTACCATAGTCCTTGACATACAACCATAATGGTACCAGTCATATGTTGTGATGATCAATTTTATGGCCTTTTTTGTGGTAGTCATTAAACAAATGCAGCAATCATAAAATAAAAAGCATTAAATTAACTCCATAATTGCTAAGCAAATCTATTATTTGCTATGGTGGGGTTTTAAGAAATGGGTTCATCTGGTTTTGGGTAAAAGTGTCATAAAACATGGTCACGTGACCATGGAATGCTGCAAATGAGTATCAATGAAACCATGTCACCAAGCACCCAGAGTGCAATCACATGACCCTTTAAAACTTTGGAACTGGCTCATATCTTGTTCCAGGTAGGTCATAAATCAATAGTACATCTTTACAGGCACATAAATATCCCCGCAATAGGCTGGAAGAGAAAGTATTAATGGATGATCTTCCTTGCATACTTACCTAGAATGCTTACGCTTTTGAAAATCCATTTAACAGCTTAGTGGCAGATAGGACCTTTATTTCACTAAGGAAAAGGATATATAAAAAGAGCATCTCACATCTTTTTCATCTCTCATGATAGGAATCCTAGCAGTAGCCTGGATCGAGAGGAAGGATTTAATGGCCAATTGGCTCATGTTGCTTCTTGAGGCAATGTGCTCTCAGCTTCTCAACAGCTGCCGCAGGAAGCCGATATATGTGATACAGCATGCCAATGTGTGAATTGTGCACTGTCATGAAATCTGATTTGCTGAAATACAATATTCTAGCCACATTCCTAACAGCTTGCCAAAAAGAAGTGCTTTTAAAGAGACAAGAAAGCTCAAACCAATGGCTGCTATTTTATTATCTGGAATGATTACATCTCCAACAGCAAATTTGCATATGGCTTTCTGTCTAGAAGAAATCCCAAGCACAGCCATTTGGAAAACCCCATAAAGAACAGAAGATTTCCTGAGCCACAAGATGCCCATGTTGCTTGGATTAAGTTTCAGTCTTAAAAGTGTCATCCAGTTGTGATATGTAATTAAGAAGAGCAGTAGCGTTTGAAAGGTTTTTTTAATCTCAGCATACTTTCCTGCTGAACATGGAGCAGCAAGGTATAAGTGATATTGGAAGTGTAGGAAGGAGAATTAGAATAATTATGTTACTGTCACTGTAACCTATTGCATGGTCTCTCTTAACAATGTGACACTCCTGCCACCCCAATGACAGCCATCCTTGTATTGTTATATAAGTAGGAAGCACTATCTTGTTGCTAAGGGTTCCTTAACCAAAGAAAAAGTTTTAAAAAACCTCCAGTTCTAGGAGGTTGTAGTTTTAGAATACCTGGTAAAAAAAATGCCCAAATACTTCTATTTATTTATTTATTTATTATATTTATACCCCGCCCTTCCCCAAGCGGACCCAGGGCGGTGCACAGGAATATTAAAATACATACAAAACATATAAAATTTTAAAAAACTTATTCCAGTAAAATCCTGTGCTAAAAACCAAATTAAAAATCCCCAAATTTAAAACTATCTAAAAGTCGGTAATGGAGGTTACGCTAGGCCGGCTAGATGGAACAGATGTGTCTTCAGACACTTGCGGAAGAGGCGGAGGTCGGAGATGGTGCGAAGTTCAGGGGGTAAGTCGTTCCAAAGGGCTGGTCCCGCCACATAGAAGGCTCTTCCCATGGGTGTCGCCAGTCGGCATTGTCCAGCCGACGGCACCCTGAGGAGGCCCTCTCTGTGGGAGTGTATTGGTCTGAGGGATGTATGGGGCAGGAGGCGGTCTCGCATGTAACTAGGCCCCGAGCCATGGAGCGCTTTAAAGATGGTCGTCAGAACCTTGAAGCGCACCCGAAAGATGATAAACATAGCATCCAATGTCAACAAACTGGTCACATTATATTCTCTTAAGGTTCCAATAAAGCAGATTCATAAAATTGAAAGATTTATAGCACTATAATGGAAGTTTATAGGGTTAAAGACTCCCTACAGTCTTATACAAAGTTATTACTTACTATCACTGTGGGAGATTTCAGTTTATAAATTCTTGCATTCCGTTTCATGTGCACAATGGTTACACAATCAGTGCCTTTAATTCTGTCACAAAACCTGAATTTTCACTGTGATTGGGATAACTATTGTTATCCTAGCTATACCTTTAGATCTTCTTGGCTTTTGAACTTCATACCGGATATCTATTATTTATTCCCTTTATACTTGGGGTGGGGGGGATAGGCCTGTTTCCTTTTCTGGCCTCAAGAATTGGATTTCTTATAACCTGAGAAGTAGATCAAAGCATTTTAGGCCATAAATGGAGGGTCAGGCAAATCCAGCTCCCATTAAATGCTGTAGCCCATAAATGGTCATCCAAAGGAAACAGTTCTAGTAAACGTGAATGGCTTCTGTTAGCTGTAGTAGTTGTGACTGTAAACCAAGATCAGAAAAGGGAAAAAAATTAGAAGATAAACAAGAAGTTGCAAAACAAATTTTATTTATTTAAAATTTATATCCCGCCCTTCTCCACAGAGGACCCAGGGCCTTATTGTTGCCTTATTGTTTCCATCTAAGTATGATACAGCTGATTGAGAGGTGGTATTCAGCTGGCTCTGACTCGTTCTGGAGAACCAGTAATAGAAATTTTGAGTGGTTCGGAGAACCAGTAAATACCACCTCTAACTGGCCCCACCCCCATCTATTCTCTGCCTCTCAAGTCCCAGCTGATCAGGAGGGAATGGGGATTTTGCAGTAACCTTCCCCTGGAGTGGAGTAGGAATGGAGATTTTCCCCTGCCACGCCCACCAAGCCATGCCCACAGAACCGGTAGTAAAAAAGTTTGAACCCCACAACTGAGCTGATTCTATAGAAATACAGAAAAAAATATTTTTTCATTGCATTTGTAGGTTTTTGGGGTAGTTTTCAATATAGAAAACTAATAGCAATTGTGAAGGCTTAACACAACGTACACAACTTGCTCTCCTATAGGAGGAACACTATAAACACCATGGACCAAGTGATATCAATAATATACTATACATGTACAGAATCATATTACATAATGGCCTAACACTTCTTTACTCATTTTTTACTAGTCTAATTAAATATACACCAATATAGAAAGAGATTATAGTTAAAGTTTTAGTAGGTTTAAATAAGAAAGCTCAATTGGTTCCATCTTTTTACATTTAATGACAACACAATTTCAGCACAGGATTATTAAAATTAATGCTGATTTTTAGATTAAACACTCATGATAAATGAAAACAATATATTATCATTCTAATGGTATTCAATCAAAATATCTGTCCCCTCTAATAATCATGGTCAAAGTACTTAGACCCTCAACAGCCTAAAAGATAGCTGTTAAAATATATCTTCATTACAAGAATGCAGATAAAATAAATGAGACCAAACCATAATTAAGCTTTTGAACTAAAATTTATCTTAAGTGGTTTGTAAACATGTACATGTGGATAAGATGAAGTTGTAGAAGTAATAACAATTCATGTTACTTTATGATGCATGATCTTAATTATAGTCTTGCTGTTTTATTTTTTAAGATTATATAATCATTGTCTAGATGATTAAAAAAAATTACATTTGGACCTTCAAATGAATTTTGATTTCCTCTAACTACCCCTTTCAGTTCTCTTGCCAGCATTTATCCAAAGTGACTTGCCTTGAACTGAGATAACATACGTGGCCTAACATCACCCAGCTGGCTTTGTGCTTAATGTGGGACTCAAACTCACATTGTCCCAGTTTCTAGTCTGAGGCTTTAATCCTGCATGAAGCCAGCATTCTTAGTTGTTGAATAACCACTCATTATAAAGCAATTTCAGATTATGTTTTCAAAGTAGACCCCTTCCAAAAACAAATAAGTCATTATCAAAAACAGCAGTGCTAATCTTTAACCAAACATATTCTCCTCAGAGGTGGAGATGTTACTGCTCTGTGCTTGTGGAAACATACATGCTAGAAACATGCCATTTCAACTTCAGGTAGTAACCCTTTTAGAAATAACATCCTATGGGAATTTAATTCAGGAATTAAAGAGTCTTGGCCTCAAAGCTAAATCCCCAACAGAAAAGCCAGTCAAATTGTTTCTCTCTTCAGTTTCTGTGACACCAGACAGAATTACTTTTGAACATCAATATTCACTCAGCAATAATTGTAAAGTATCAGTAGTAACCTGGCAGTGATGTCATTCTATTAAAACAGCTTTTAAAAAATTGTAAAATTTAAAATTTAAAGAAGTTGCACAAGTGGAAGTTTCTAAATGTAGTTGTTGTTGTTTTTTTAAAAAAAAACTTACTACTGAATTCAAAGAAGTTTACTTCCAGGCAAGCATTCGTAGATGCATGTAGATGCTAGGATGGTTTGAAGCAGGTACATATAATCTGGTTGAGATGTTTCACACTATCAAAACAGCATGCTCTGCTTTGTTGAGTCAGAGGTCGCTACCTCTTCTTACCACTAAAGTTCTTTCCATCAAAAATAAGAACTTTGATTCTTCTTTCAGAGAAAAATGAGCTTCTGTGATTGCACTTCACATGTAAAAAAAAGACCAGTCTCCCAGGAGTCTTGCCGTTTACATTGGAGTTATGTTACTCCACAATGGTAAAAGGTCGTCCCCCCCCAACGTTTGTCCAGCCATAATAGCTACTAAGTGAGGATGTTTGGGGTAGTGGTTAAGGCTCAAGGTTAGAAACATGGACAATGTATGTCCTAGGCCTACCTTAAGCACAAAACCAGCTAGATGATCTTATGCCAGTCACTCTCTCTCAGTTCTACAAAGGAGGCCATGGCAACAACTTCTGGACAAAACAAAACCTTCTCAAGAAAACTGCAGGGACTAATCCAGGCAGTCATCAAGAGTCAAGACTGATTCTTAGGCACATACACCGAATAGCTGCTTAACACTTTTGCAAGGCTTCATTTAATTCAATCATCTTCTGAAACCAGAAGTCTCCCCAGTGAACTGTCCCCAGTGGACTAGAGGAACACAAAATAAGCAATTATGTATTCAAATTGTTTTAATGGTTTATGTTTATGTATTTAGTTTACATTTCTTCCCTCATTTAAATAGTTTATATTCATTCATTTAAGCAAGGACTCTGATTTCATTACATGATGAGCATCAACAGGCTTCTTAACTATTTGGAAAATCAGGATGCTCATTTAAGTGTCTAAAGAGAAATGTGGCTGCCTAAATTTGATTAACTGATTGCATTTGATTGATGATGTACATTGGTTTTGACAGACAGCCTTGCATTTACAGATAAGGTAATTAATGTGAACACATTTATAATGTTCAGATACACCTACTCACACAGAATATTCCATGAATAAATGATCAAACTGGTAGCGCAAACTAGCTGCAGCTTTTCCCCCCCTCTTCATCACAGTTACAACAAGAGTTTCTATCCTTATTATCATCCATAGTTGTACTATAACATGCATCACACAATTCAGGAATTATTTCAAACCATGATACACGACGATGTGAACTGTTTTCCGCATGACCAGATGCATCCTCAGGATTCAGTTTTTTGTCAAAAAGAGGGAAGGATCATGGTGCCACTGTGGGGCAAGCTCTACCCTTTTTGTGCACATGCAACATTATTGCAAATTTACAAAAAGGATAGACCTTACAAGGCAACAATGCAACACCACCTTAATATTTGGCTTACCTTTGTTCTGCCCACCCTTGAGGAGATTTTTGAGTGTGATGGCCTTCATGAATGCTGAAAGAGGACATTCTTTGTACATTCAGCTGATGATGCTTAGAAATGTCCCTGTGCTTACATCCAAGGCAACATAGCCTTGGATCCTTGAAGGACTTCAAGAATCATGGCCCAATCAGTGTAGCATATTGCATGTGGTCTTTCTGTTCAGGAATAAAAATAGAAATGGACAATTCTCTGTCTTTCTTCAGTTTTTTTTTTACTGTGTACTAGAATCTATCCTTTAATTTCCTAAAAATGCCAATCATCTATTTTGATACTTCATTCTCAGGGAGCTTTAGAATTTCTTTAGAATGACTTCTGATGGTGCTCTTAACATTATTTTATTATTTCATAATGGTATAGTTTTTTTGCTGAATAGCTCTAACTAATATGTTATTTCCTTAGGTGCTTGTTTTTCTCATGTTTTAACTGGAGTATGAAATACTTTTGAAGCTAAAATGCAATGAATCAAAATTTTCCACACACACAAGTGCACACACATAGACACACACATACAGTACACATAGTCACATCCCTTAGTTGGAACACTACTAACAAAAAATCCCTTAACGTTAACCATGGGTAAAAATAAAGCAGACATTTTCAACATAGGACACATTTCCAGACTCTTAGAAGTGACACTCAGAAAGACTTTGCGGCTTCTCTGTTTCTTGATTAGAGGTTTGGCAGATCTTCAGAAATCTTAATGCTACATTTTCATGCATGGGTAACACTTAGCTAGTTACAGATGATGATAAATATAAAATGTAAAGAAAAGATTTTCATATTGGTCCAGCTGTATGTTCAAAGGGAATCTGATTAAATCTCTTAGATGCCTTTAAATCTGCCCTGGCTAAATAAATTATAACATAGCTCTCAAAAGAATTCTGAGAAGAGAAAAGCTAGATAAAAAGCAGAATCAATAAAAACACTGTTGCCATTAAAATGGTTGTGAATGTAACTAAATGTTTTAATTTCCAGTAGATAAACTATTGGTATCAGAAGATAATTGTCACATCCAACCAAATTTAATCTACCTTCCCAATATTCATCCCACAAGACATTTCCAAGTCAAGTTCAATTTTTAAAAAGTCATGGATATATTTCTGCAGTTTTCTTGGCAACATTGTGGAAGTATTTTATTCTTCTTCTCTGAAGATTTCCAACCCACCCCCAATGTTTTTTTTCTAGCTTTGTTTGTTTGCTTCTTTGTTTTTGGTGGATCCAAGTGCTAACCAGATCTGAATCTGCTTAGCTTCCAGGTTCAGAAAGAATATCCTGACCTCCTGATTGGACACTGCTAAACTGAACATGATAATGAATGTTAGCAAGTAAGCTAGGTAGATGTTTATTCAAAAGTAGAGTAGGGAAGATTTATTGATCATAGGGTGGAAAAAGTAATTTATTTAGACAAGTTCCTGAGGGGGGGGGAATCACCAACTGATTTTTCTTTCTAAGACCACTAAGACCATGGTAGGATAAATTATTCCAAGCCAAGGTGGCCAAGTAGTTAGAGTACAGTACTGCAGGCTACTTCAGCTGACAGCTAGCTGCAGGTTGGCAGTTCAAATCTCAACAGGCTCAAGGTTGACTCAGCCTTCCATCCTTGTGAGGTGGGTAAAATGAGGACCCAGATTGTTGGGGGCAATATGCTGATTCTGTAAACCGCTTAGAGAGGGCTATAAAGCACTATGAAGTGATATATAAGTCTAAGGGCTATTGCTATTACTATTGCTATCTTCAAAATATGTTATTTGTCAGTGTTTTTGCCACTACATGCTAGGCAGAAAACTGGAGAATTACTAAAGATTCAAAATACCTTGGTATCAAGATTCCTTCCCCACCCAGCCCTTAAGATTAAATACACCCATCTGAATTTTTTCTTGTAGAGAGAAGTGTTAACTCATCTCATAAGTTATCTGTGGTCTTGTCTACTATTAATTTTTTTTAAAGCCATCTATGCTTTTTAAGGGCATGTATTTGGAGAATACCATTTTAATATAGCGATTAGAATCTGTCCTAGGACAGACAGACCCAAGTTTAATAAAAATATTTTATTAATCCCATCTTGATTATTTTTATAAATATCTGCAGACAGATAATGCTTCTGTCTGACCCAAAGTTATCCATCTGGTTTTCATCCCTAAGACTGGACTAGAATTCACAGTTTCTTGATTTCTAGCTTGGTACCTTAACCACATCAAAGTTTTTAATGACTGAAATAATGAAATGCTTTACTTCCCTTAGCTCAGTTTTCAGGTATTCTAAGGACAAAATATGCATGTTTGAACTTCAATGTTGCCTTTTTTTAGCAGTAGGTGCCGTACTAATTGTTTGATCTCTGGCTCCACTGCTGACCTGGTGCATTGGCATCTTGGCAAAGAGATAAAGTTGGATTTAATCATAAACCATTTACATATGTCATTAGCTTTACGATGTATCTACTTTGCAGTAAATAAATAAAATGACATAGCATTTTAACATCTTGATTTATAAAGGAAAGACTCAACACACACACACACACACACACACACACACAGCAAACAATTTCTCATTCAGCATCTCCATGCTGTACTTTCAAATGCTCACTTTATGTGGTATGATTTACATAACAACATCACTAATGTTCAGTGCATATGCCTATAACTTAATCTGCTCTGCATGCCAGTAGATGTTACCTTGGAAACAACCCAACCAATAACATTTTGTCTTTCGTGGTGATCCCCCATCCCAGTATTTGATATTTAACTACTTATGGAGCCATGTCTTCCAAATGCATGCGTCTTTTGAAAGGATTTAATTCCCTTAGGAGATCCAGCTTTTTAATTTGCTTCATTTTTCACCTTTTTCTGCTTTTATCCCCTCTACCTTATGGTATGTCATGAACCTGGATGATTATTCAGAGTCAGAGTTATCTGCTTTTAGCACATAAGCAAAATATTGAGATAATAGTAATAAGTGACATAAAGTAAGCAGAAGTAAACAGGAAGAATACATTATGAGATCTATGATGATTTTACTTATCATCAAACTCTTCTATTTTAGTAAATTGTTTACTAATGTTGTTTTAGTAAACAACATTAAGCAGATTGCAGAAAAGGAATAAGTCAGGTCAATAAATGAAAGACACTATAAGAAAAAAACTGAGAAACACTGCCAAAGCTATTTTTTAAATAATGTATATTCAATATTGGCATTCAAAAGCTCCTAAACTTTCATATACCTAATCAATTAAAAACATATTTGTTTGAATGACCAAATTTAAATAAACCAAAAAAACTTTAATGTTGTTTTAATCAGCCATCACTATTTTTGAAGTTTGATTTTCCTCAATATTGAAATATTTAAAAAAAAAAAAATCTTATGCTTGCCAGAGTAGGATTGCAGGATTGCATGCAGGATTGCATTCTTTAAATTCTTTAACACAATCCTTAAATTTAAATAAAACTGTGTGGCGTTTGCTCTGGTACATGGAATTTGCAGGTAAAATAGTTCTAAAAGGGTAACTGTCCCTGATATATGTTTCAAAGAATGGAATATCTCCAAATTTTATGAAATTGTACCGTATTTTTCGGAGTATAAGATGCACCGGAGTATAAGACACACCCAGGTTTTGAAGAGGCAAATTTAAAAAAATAGTAGGTAGCGAGGGAGAGAGGGATAGCGAGGGAGAGAAAGAGAGAGAAATACAGTAGGTAGGTAGGGAGAGAGAGTGTAGATAGGTAGGTAGGTAGAGGGATAGAGAGAGAAAAATAGAGAGAGAAATAGAGAGAGAGAGAGAAATACAGTAGATAGGTAGGTAGGTAGGTAGGTAGGTAGGTAGGTAGGTAGTTGGTAGGTAGATATTTCCAGGTGTATTTACCCATGTACTGGAGAAGGAAATCACTGGCCACCTTTGGAACAAATCTTTGTTTCTGCAGGCACTTGACCAACGTAATTTTCACCAATCACTAACTAAACAGCTTTCCGAAAGGGGGGGGGGAAACCTTTTTACACTGTGCAAACCTCCACCAAACGGCCCGTTTTTTGCAAAAATGGGCCAGTTTTTTTTTTCAAATAAAAGGCATAAATAGCCTTGGGGGGGCTTGCAGAGTGCTCCTGGGGAGGGGGGGCAAAATGAGGAAAAATGGCCTGTTTTTTGTGTGAAAATGGGCCATTTCTTGGTCAAAAAATGGCAAGCATAGCCTTATGGAGGCTTATAGAGTGCTGCTTGGGGCTGGGGGGGGCAAAAACGTCCTGTTTTTTGCTCATTTCTGCCCTCCCCAGCCCCCAGGAGCTCTCTGGAAGCCTCCATAAGGGTATGAGTGCAGCCATTTTGGTGAAGGGGCGGGGTTTCAGGAGGCAAAAAATGCTGTATTCAATGTATAAGACGCACCCAGATTTTCAGCCTCTTTTTAGAGGAAAAAATGGGCATCTTATACTCTGAAAAATATGGTAATTGAAGAATGATGATCCTTAGTTAGGTACTAATTAACACCATTAATTCACTCCCACTGAAATCTATCAAGGATTCCTTTTATATCCCTTTTTCTTATTATGATTATTTTAAACTAAGACACCTAAAAGAAATGTAGAAGAATGTTACAAGCATTTGCAGATAATTTTGCTATGATTCTAAATGTTAGTAGGTGGATTTTCTCCTCAATTCATTCTCTCTTGCTCTTTTTTTCTTTTCCCTTGCTATAAATCAGATACATGACATCTACCACTCCCCCATTTTGATGGTATTAACCAAGATTCAAATGTAGCTGATATTTAAACTTTTTTTTAAAAAAAATGACCTAATCAATTATAAACGTACAATCCAAGAAGATGTAAATACATTTATAACAACTATTCAGTTGAGAGAAATATTCACAATTCCATGGTTTCATTCAAAGTTCAGAAGTACCTTTAAAACATGGGTCACCAGTTTTTCAGATTTCAGGGACTGCTAAATTCATAATTTTAAATCCTGCAGACCACTAATATGATCTGCCTAATGACCGGCTGGGTGGGCGTGGCTAGGTGGGCATGTGACTGGGTGGGCATGGCCAACTCAATATCTGCCACATCAAGGATACCTCGCCAGCCTCTACTCTCCCTTCCCCACACAAAAAAGACCTCAAAGGGGGAGACTCTCTTCAGCAACACAAATATTCATTGCACGTTTCCATCCTAGGGGGCGTAGTTTGAGGAACCCTGATTTAATGCAATATAAACATTCAAATAATTTTTCTGTGGACTACCCAAAAATTTTCATGGACCACTAGTGATCCATGAGCCACCAGTTGGTGACTGCTTCTCTAAAACACAATTGCTATGCTGCATGGCTATAGGCAATAAAAAACATTTCACTGACATCAAAAGACATAAAGTGATATAAAACTAAAGAGATCCAAATAAAAACTTAGTAAAGTATAGAATTTCCTGCATGTTTGCAATGAGGTTGATGCGTAAATCAGAAAAGAATATCATAGCAAAACAAGAAGTGTACAGAGAAAGGTAGGAGACCTACAGGCTCCCTTCTCCAATGTTTCCTGGGTTTTACAAACTGTGACCTGCTTTTCTGCTTTGTTGTAGCTTTTTGTGGTTATGTGGCTCTTCTCCTTTTACCCAGCATGGAACATATCATTCAGGATCCCATAGCTTCTGTTGTGGCCCAGCCGGCTCCGGATGAGCTGCTGATGGACTCTTCTAGTGAAGAGTCCTATGAGTCTGCCTTGGAGGAGGAGGGAGACCTTGAGGAAGCAGAGAGTCTGGTTGGCCACCAGGAGGCACCTGGGTCATGGAGCAGTGAGGAGGATCAGGGGCAGTTTGTCCCTGATGCTAGATTACGCAGGGCTGAGAAAAGGAGGCAACAGTTACATAAGAGGCAAGCTCATAAGCCCTGATAAGCACCAGATGGTTGATGAGTGGCCCCTCCCAAGAGAGCTTATAAGAAAGGCTTTGGGGAGGGATCATTTGCAGGAAACAACAGTGTCAACTCCTCATTGGAAATTTGGGTTGTTTGAATCTGCAATTCTCTGTCTGTCTTTGTTACGCAAGTTAAGGGCTCGCAGCCAAGGAGATAGTGGCAAGCAGCCAAGCTTGGGTGTGTCCATCTGTGGGGCAGAACAGCTTCCTTGTTTATTCATTTGTCAGTGTTATAAACTGATCTAGTCATTTGACTTGAGAATTGAAGAACACTTCAGTAAGATCCCAAATTACAAAGAAATACAGGTAGTCAACCATTCATTTAGTGGTTACAACAGCATGGAAAAAAGTGACTTATGACCATTTCCCACACATTCGACTGTTATAGAATCCCCATGGTCATATGAAGGAGTGGACTTCAAAATTTTTAGCAAGGGGTTCTCTGCCTGGTTGCTAGGTAGCCGTGGCCTAGTCAGCCTCTTGCACCAAGCAGAGGTGGGGGCATTTTTGTTTTTCCTGGGCTCTGGAGGCTTTCCTCAAACCTCCAGTAGAGCAAAAATGGCCTCCCCAGGCTCCAGAGGCATCCTGGAGACCAGAAACAGGCCAATTTCTGGCCTTCCCAAACTTCCAGTAGGCCCGTTTTTTGGCCTCCATGCACACCCTGCATTACCTGTACTCAAAATGGGCCACATGCAGACCCTTGGGAAGGGTGGAGTGGGTGAGGCCATCAAGGAGTAGGATTTGGGGGTTCTCCAAACTGCCCAGAATCTTAGATAGAGGTTTTCCCGAGTCCCTGCAGCCCACCCCTGTGATATGATCAAAATTTGGATCACCTTTTGCATCCCCCTGCAACCAAAGTCAATGGGGAAATGAAATTCACTTAAAAACTGTGTTACTAACTTGACAGTTCCTTAACAACTGCGGCAAAAAAGTTGTAAAATGAGACAAAACTCACTTAACAACTGTCTTGCTTAGTAAGAGAAATTTTAGGTTTGATTGTGATCATAAGTCAAGGACTGTCTATATGACAAGAAGACTGCAGGGATCTTCAGAAGAGACCAGGATAATACAAATAGAAAACATTTCATGAATCTTCTCAGGATTTCCCTGGAAAGAAGACTAATGTTGACAATCATGACTAATTTGCATTCTTAGAGATATTTTTGGCTAAGGGTCTCAAAATGTTTTTAAGCAGCAAATTAATTAAGCTTTAGAATACTCCTACAGGGAGCTCTGGAATATAGAGAAATTACTTTATTCGCCAGTGAAAACTTGTCATCTCTGGGGTGGAATAGAGCAGCTGCTTAATAAGGCACAAAAGTGATTGCTTAGGACAAAAATAATGCTTCAGCCACTGAAAATGTAACAAGAATTCAAGGACACACACACAAATGTCACTGTTTCAGTTGGAACTAGCTTAAATTTAGAAAACAGTATGGGATTTTTAATAATCACAAGGGAGGCAGGAAATATGAAGATAACATCAACATTTAAGTGCATTCCCTTCAAAAGGTTTGAGTGTACTGTAGTAGAAGAGAATTTAAATACCTTGGCTTCTGGAGTTAAAATGCTAATAAATGATCCATTTTATTCACTGACATGAAGAGCAAACAGTAAAATATTGCTCTATGTATAAGTCACAAATCAGACTTTAAAAAAGTTTAAAAGAAAGATACATTAAGATGCAGTATATAAATCAAACAATAATATTTTGACCACTTTGTTCTTTTTAGTCATGTCAATTATTTGAACATGTTCCAAGTCTCTAAATATCAAACCCAAGATAAAATATCAATTAAGACCTGTAATACTGTAGATCAAAGCAAAATTAAAATGGCTTCATGCCTTTCTCACTCTGCCCATGAGAAATTAGCTTATTTAGAAAAATCTAAAGTATTTATGGAAATTACTTTATGGAAAATTACACATTGCCCAGTTGTTCCAATGCCAGAATGAGCAAACCATTTCTTGAGAGCAAAAGGCTACTCTTTATCAATCCCTCACTTACCGTTAAAGTGAAAATGACTTAAGTGTGTACTGTTCTGTTCTACTTCCAAAATCCATGCTTCCATTCCTCAATCCACTTGGAATAGACCCATGATGGCAAACCTATGGGAGGTGTGCCAGAGGTGGCATGCAGAGCCCTTTCTGCTGGCACACGCACCATCATCCCAGGTCAGATCTCTGTGGTGTTTCTTTCGTGGACTTCTGTTTCCCTGCAAACGACGAAACAGAAGCTCACAAAAGAAAAAGATCTTACCTCTTGCCGCGGTGCCTGTGTTGGGATGCCCCATCTCCCGCCAGTCTTCGGTCTCCATGCATGCGCGCATTCACACTTTTCAGTATGGGCATGTGCCGTTTGGGCACTTGGTGTCTAAAGGTTTTGCCATCACTGGGATGGAGCCATAATGCTATAACTGTTTCCACATGAATATAAGGTATATATTATATAAGGTTTACAATATAAGATTTATTGATGAAACTGACAGAGACTTTTTAATTATATTTTTTGTTTCCAACTTTCCTACTTTTCCCTATGCTCATTTTCTTTAAGAATCAAGTGTCCAATTATGTACTTATTTTCCAGTCACTTAACATAAAAGGGATTCACTGTTGCCAAATAGCAAAAAAAATGCTGTTTTCAGGGTTTACCAACCCCAACAACATTAAGATTTGTGGACTTCAACTCCCAGAATTCCCCGCCAGTATTCGCCTATTGGAGTTCACACACCTTAAAGTTGCTGAGATTGAGAAATTTTGTTGAATCTCAATCAGCAACGTTTTATTTGCAAGGCAAGACTTATACTACTATAGTATTTATGGTTACAGTGGATGTAAAAGATAATGCTTAAAAAAAAAACAGTAAGGAAAACAAATGTTTAAGCTGCTTGTTGTACTGTAATGGTAAGTGGGGGAAAATGATCTTGGGAGTCAGCCACAGCCAGGGCAATGATCAGATAAGAGATAACTGAGCCCACAGAAGGAATATGGTCATGGCAAATATCTCCGAAGGGACTCTCCCTTGTTCCTTGGATTGTAGAAAAGACAGAAGTCTGCTTTCTCAACTTGCAAGAATGATGTCAGACTTGTGAGGTTGTCCAGCCATGAAACATGCATAGATGAACTACTTTGGCATTATTGCAAAGTTGCATTAACAGACTCTTGCAAGCCTGAAAGAACATTTCTCCCACAACATTTTTATAGCTGAAGGAGGTAGGGTCCCTTCTGAGTTGTTTGCCATGTCCATATTCCTGCTGTGGGCTAAACTGCCTCTTATCTGACTTTTACCCTGGTTGTAGCTTTTCCCTCAGTCACTCCAACATACCACTACAGGTATCCACATTTATGTGCATTTTGATGTTTTCACTCTGTGTTTATAAATTCAATTCAACTTTCTCTGTGTGTGCACACACATTCACACACATGCAGTTTATAGTCCTGGAAGATCGACCAACGGAGAGGAAATTGCTTTGCTGGAATAGAAAGATGCAAGGGCACAACAGGAGGAACAACACCCAACAATAGGATGCAGTTGGCTTTGATCCTAACTAAATACTTTAGAAGCCAGTATGAGCATAGGACAAGAACATCTTAAGCAATAAATGCAGATGTGCCCTGTAATAGATATGAAACTCTCTGTGCATTGTTAAAGAGATGGCATTTTTACAGAGTGGGTTGCTTCTGGTTCGGCCCGGATCAGGCGAACCAGTAATAGCGACAACAGGAGGCTCTACCTATCTGCCTGGATACTTCTGCACATGTGCACGAGCAAACCAGTAGTAAAAAAATTAGAAACCCACCACTGCATTGACCATGTCAATATCAAAACAAGAAAGTAAGTTTTACTATGCAGGTATGTTTTAGCACAGCCCTTTCTGTATTTGAAACATAGTGAGCTGGACAGAGATTTAGGAGAGGTTATTTCCTGAATAACCTCTCACTAGAACAAAAAGCGAGAGGCATTTGCTTACTCCTCTTTCTTCCAGCAGTCCCTTGCTTGGCTTTTTACTCTAACATTTTTCTCAGGGACATGCAAGGAAATTCAAGGAGAAGGAGAAATAATTGTAATATACTGTTACTCTTTCTTTCTCCAAAGTGACCACCCATTGAGTGGAGCTCCTCCTAGAGCAGGGGTCCCCAACCTTTTTTGCACCAGGGACCGGTTTCATTTTAAAGAAAATTCTGCGGACCGGCTGGCCTAGAGGAGGAGGGGAGGCAGGGGGAACAGGCAGCGCATGCGCATGCGGGGGGGGGGGGGAGTCGGCTCACTTGGCCGTCTAGGGCAGTGGTAAGCAAACTTATTAGTCAATAGAGCCAAATATCAACAATACCACAACTGAAATTTCTTTTGAGAGCCAAAAGGTGTGGCCTGTTTTGTGGGAGTGGCTCAGTTGTCATGTGACACCAGTGGGCGTGGCCAACTTGGAAAATGTGGTGAAAATCACTTAACAGTCTTGCTTAGCAACCAAAATTTTGGGCTCAATTGTGGTCATAAGTTCTTTCTTTCTTTCTCTTTCTTTCTTTCTTTCTTTCTTTCTTTCTTTCTTTCTTTCTTTCTTTCTTTCTTTCTTTCTTTCTTCCATTTCTGGCTGGTCTTTGGTCTTCTGAAGATGGTAAAAATGGATTTATGGGCACTCGTTATATATAAAGGCAGCCCATGACTCTTTGGGATGCTGGTTTGAATCCAGGAAATGACTCAGAGAATGTGATTCCTTTGAAATGACCACTGGGAGAAAATAGATCTTTAACCTGGTTAACCAAACAGGTAGCTTGAGGTGGAATTTCAATTTCAATTTCAATTTCAATTTATTAAATTTATAAAGGAAATAGGAAAATAGATTTCTTCCTTTCCTTTCCTTCCTTCCATTGCCTCCCTTCTTTCCTTCCCTCCCTCCTACTCTCCATCCCTCTTTCTTTTTCTTTTTCTTTCCTTCCTTTCCCTCCTTCTTTCACCTCTCTCTTCCTCCTCCCTCCCCCTTCTTTCCTTCACTCCCTCCCACCCTCCATTTATCTTTCTTTTTCTTTTTCTTTCCTTCCTTTCCTTCCTTCCTTCTTTCACCTCTCCCTTCCTCTTCCCTCCCCTTTCTTTCCTTCCCTCCCTCCCACCCTCCATTTATCTTTTTTTTCTATTTTTCTTTCTTTCTCTTTCTCTGTTTTTTGTCTCTCTCTCTCTCTCTTCCCTCCACCCATCTCTGTCACTGTGTGTGTGTGTGTGTGTCTGTTTCCCTCTCTCTCTATTTCTGTCTAAGTCTGCCTCTCTGTGTGTCTGCCATTCTCTCCCCCCCCCCCCCCCGGGGAAGCAGCAGAGGGGTTGGCATGTCGGTTGCAGAGGTTATCCCGCAGCGGGCGGGCGAAGGACCCGAGCTGCGGCTATTCTTAAGTGCCGCCAAAGCCATCCGGGCGCTGCACGCCCAGCTCCCTTCCAGCTCCGTGTGCGCCGCTGAAGCCGTCCGGGCGCTTAAGATAGCCGCAGCTTGGGTCCTTCGGCCGCCCGCTGCGGGATAACCTTCCCAGCCGACATGCCAGCCTCTCCAGAAAGCCCCGGAAAGTGCAGTGCGCCGCGGTGGCCATCGGAACGAGCTGGGGGAGGCGCGCTTGGCCATCCTCTGCCAGGGGGCTGCTCCCTCCTCCTTGCCGGCCCTGCGGCCCGGTTCCTATGAAGCTGCGGACCGGCACCGGGGGTTGGGGACCCCTGTCCTAGAGGAACTGTGGAACTTTCGTTTTATGTCCCTGTTATTATCTGCTTAATTCTCAGCATGTCTTTACTCACAAACAAAGTTAATATATTCTGAGACTCTACAATTGGAGTGGTGCTTATGTGCTTCTACAAATTGTTTTTCTTCCTTAATAGAGCCCTTAAAACCTTGTTCTATTGTATCAGTGTGATGCTGAAGAAGAGACCCCAGCTGCTATTATTTGGTACAAACCTAACCTTACATTGTTTATGGAAGAAAAACTGTGCCTTAAAAATGTTCCATAATTTGTCTCTTAGCAGCGAAAGTGACAGTTGAAAAGGACACTTCTGAGGAAATTGCTCCTGAATTGTAAACATTTCATTAATGTGGCAATGGTCTTTAATTTAAATAATTTAAGTCTCTGCAGCCTTGAGCCTAAAATGAACAATGAAGGATGCATCTAATTCAGTGAACAATAATTATTTCAGGATGTTCTTCACAAGAAGACAAATGGCTCGTATTATATTCTACAATAATATAAATTACACAATGTCTAAAATTTTGGCAGATCAAAACATAGATGCTCCTCCTTCCGCCCCTCCAACAGGAGCAGAATTCTTATCATTAAATTATATAGACTTTTTTCTCACATAGGTCAAGTAGAAAGTCTGTGTACCCAAGGCTCTAGCTTGTCTATGCACATCTACCTCACTTGGCACATCTGTTTAGCTTCTAAATCTTTGCACCTTCTTGAAGACTTCCAAAGGTTCAAAGTAAGCATGTTCAATTCAGCCTATTTTCTATGAACTGAAAGCCTGTCTTACCAGTACCCACCACCACAAGAATCCTATAACAGCATTTATTAGAATATGAGATCTTAGCAGAAATTTATGTTCAGTGTACAAAGCTCTAAAAACAGAGCTGGGAATGAGTTGCTGAGAATGGGGCTTAGATGCATAATACTATTATGCAGGTAAACTCAACATGGAACTACTTTTTATGCCCAGAATCATCAGAGCCCACCTGCAGAATAAGTATAAGCTGTTTTAACAAGGCAATCAGCTATTACTAATCAGTAACTTTCTTTTTAACTCCGAAGTTAAAAAGAAAAAAAAAATCTGGGTTATTTTATTGAACTAAATGTTTCATTAAGTCCTTAGACAAACAGTATGAATCTATAGAATGTAATCCCCACTGTATTCAAATACAGCTTTAATTATGATTGTGTAATAAAACTAATTAAAAATTGTCTAAAGTAACCAAATTTCCAAACAGAGGCCTCTGAATATGAAGGGAGTTACAGAAAGCATTGCAAAAAGGATAAAGCTACGTTTACATTAAGTATGTAGCCGAGAGATATGGAGCATCAATATAGATCGGTATACACAGGACAAAGAGATTTAAACTTTTCCCACCTCATCTACAGGCAGTCCTCAACTTAGAGAAGTTCATTTAGTGACTGTTCAAAATTACAACACTGAAAAAAGTGACATGACCGTTTTTCATATTTATGACTGTTGCGGCATCCCCATGGTCACATGAAAATTCAGATGCTTGGCAATTGGCATGTATTTATGATGCTTGCAGTGTCTCTGGGTCATGTGATCACCTTTTGTGACTTTCTGACCAGCAAAGTCAATAGTGAAGCAGGATTCACTTAACAACCAGGTTGCTAACTTAATCTTTGCAATATTTAACAACTGTGGCAAGTACGGCCATTAAATGGGGCAAAACTCGCTTAACAAATGTCTCACTTAGAAAACTAAATTTTGGGTTCCACTGTGGCCAAAAGTTGTCAATTACCTATATTATCCTCCAATATTCTTCTCTCACAAATCCCCCTCCCCATTATTATGAAGAGAACAAAGAAAATATACGGTAAGCCTCAATGTGTGCCAAAACTCTAATCTTTAGATCACTTGGCCTTAAGTAATTATTACATTCAATATTTTAAAAGTAAGAAATTATTTAAAAGCATCCATCTCAGCCAATAGTCCATCTATTTTTAAATGATTGTTGTGGTCAGCATAACTAAGATAACACACTGTAGTATTTTGTAAAAGATAAATTAAAGTTCCCATCCTCAAAACTTTTAGCAAGTCTTCGTGGCTCTGGGTTTCTGGCACAAGCTATGAAGATTTCATTTTAGAATAGTGTTACCTTGGACACTCAATCGATGCACAAGGCAGCCTTGGTGTTTCAGAACTTTCTTAGTGATTTCTGGAAACGGTAGAATGGTAGAAGGGAACAAAAAGTTTAGGGTTATGGAATGTTTGTGTGTAATAATTACAAACAAACAGAAATTGGACATTTAAAATGGAGAGGGGAGTGATAGATGTTGGGAATGAACAGATGTTGTTTATTCAGGTATTATGCTGAATAATGATCAGACGTAGAAGGGTTTTTTTACATAACAGAAGAAAAATACCCCAATGAACTAAGTGCCAGGGAATATCATTAAAAGCATTAGTGCTGTTGCATCCAACATTATATTTAACATTTTTTATTTGACTTTCCACAGCTAAGAAAACTTCCTCTCATCTCTTCACACAATACATTTTCATCCTATGGTAGGCAGAGAATAATCATTATAGGATTTCCTATTAATTTGTATCAGAGAGATATTTCCTTAGGTAACAACATCTCAAAGCATTTAGATTTTTGAATACATTATCACCATATTGAAGAGGGAGGCAAAGCAGATTAGAAATCAGTGTGCTTATCTAGGAATCTGAAGGTGAGAAAAAATACTTTTTAAGAAAGGATATTAATATGAACACAGTTGCCTATGTGGCAACTGAGAAATGAACATTATGGTTTTATTATTATTATTGGGTAATCTTTGATGAGATTCACAGCCTAATCAAGGTTGTCCTAATCAAGGATCTGGGAACTATTAAGATAACGTTGGAGAATATAAGCCGTTCCAAGTAGGGTGTTTTTTTGTAGAATCAGAATGTTCAAGTCTGATAAATTTAGAATTTCCAAATAGTGAGTATCCCTTTAGGTATTGCTCCAAGGGCTCCAATTACAATCGGGACAACACGCGATTTCTTTTACCACAGTCACTCAACTTCAATTTGCAATTCCCGGTATTTTGTGATTTTTTCTTGCTGCTTATTTTCAATTCCTGCATCACCAGGTATTGCAATGTCAACGAACCATACTTTTTTTCTTTTCAATGATTGTTACATCAGGTGTGTTGTTGTTGTTGTTGTTGTTGTTATTAAATTTTCTTTGTTATATATAACATTTCCATATTCACAATACCAGTGTACTGTCTGGGTATAATCTCTTTTGAAACACATAATAAACCTTATACACCAGGGGTGGGTTTCTGCAGGTTCGCACCTACTCGCGAGAACCGGTTGGTGAAATTTAGAGAACCGGTGAGAGGGGGTTCCACCGGCGTACCTGGAAGTAAATCTGGCCCACCACTGCCAGTGACCCAACGGGAAGGAAAGGAAAGGAAGGAAAAAAGGAAGGAAGAAAGGAAAGAAGAAAGAAAGAAAGAAAGAATTTATCATCACAATTGAGTCCAAATTTTTGGTTGCTAAGCAAAAGCGTTGTTAAATGAGTTTCATCACATTTTAAAAGGTGGCCACTCCCACCTGTCACATGACTGCCAAGCCACGCCCACAAAATAGGCCACACCTACAGAGTAGGTTCTAAAAAATTTGAAACCCACCCCTGTTATACACACAATATTTATGACTGTTGTTCTCAAAATCTATTCACCATGGTCTTTGCTTATCCTTGTTTAAACATTCTCTATTGTTTAAACCGTGAACATTATTGTTTCGAAGGGCCTTATTGTAATGGCATATTGAGAAATGAGGTAGCAGGATGCTGGAAACAGTCAGTGTAGCCCACAGCTGCATAATGGGCAGAGAAAGAGGCTCAAAAGGAATCCTCTTTCCCCCAAGATTTTCAAGCTGTAAAGGAGATGGCTTGATATTTCTACTTTCAGATTAGCAAGATTCTGTTAGACATTTTGATTTTATTTGATTTTTATACTGAGCCTATCTCCCCAAAGGCACTTAGGGCGGTGCACAGGAAGTTAAAAAGTAAAAGTACAACATATAAATAAATACGAACATATAAATAAATACGACTACAAACAGTAAAATCTAATTAAATTTGAGGTGGCCTGTGCTAAAAATATCCTATAAAAATTACCAACAAATTAAAATCCATTTAAAACAATTTAAAACTCAGTCTCTAGGGGTGGTCTCGGGAACTAGGCTAGGCCAGCTAGATGAAAGAAATAGGTCTTCAGATGTTGGCGGAAGAGGCGGAGGTCCGTGGTGGTCCGAAGTTCAGGGGGTAGGTCGTTCCAGACATAGCTGTACAATCAAGTAGAATGAACTCATCTGGTCATGTTTCCTGTCTGGTCTAGCTGGGAAGACTGACACTTGTATCCATGTTTCAGACTGAAGGCAATTCCTCATAGAAGGCTAAGCTGCTTATCTCCTAGGCTGCTCTTGGCTGCTTCCAAAGTCAACTTTAAACATTCATCTGGACTGCAGTGATTTTGAAATAAGGCCAGGTTGCTCCTCATTTGAAAATATGGCCAGCATAGTCCCTGACTGATCATTCCTCTGCTTCTTGGAAAGGCAAATCTTGTCAGCTTCATTATTTTCCTTTTCTAGAGATTTGCATATGTCTTGCCCAATCCCTTCTCACATTGTTTATTTTGATACTAACTCTTATCCTTTCTTTCTTTCCTCTTTATTATGCCATCATTGCTCTGATCTACAATGATCAAAACAAATGGAAGTTGTTCCTTTATTCCAACATTCCATTGTAAATCCATAGAAAGTTTATAGCAATAACAAATCGATGGTTCAGTTTTGGAGGTAAGCAGAGTAGCATTCACTGAAATTTGTAGCTTCATTAAAACATATTTACATTGTAATCTAAAGATTTAGGAAAGGGAAGGAGAGTTTGCAGTACTATGCACAGGGAGAGCTAGGGAATCATGCTTCACCGAGGCTGGCACAAACTGATAAATGTCACTGTAAGATGCAAAGAATGAATGGAGAGATGAGTATCTAGAGGGGTTGGGGAAACACAAAGATTTAATGAACCTTCATTGGATCAATGAACATATACAAACACACACAGAGACGGGGGAGGGAGGGGGAGAGAGAGACAGAGAACGAGAATGAGACAGAGAGATATACAGAAACAGACACAGTCAGAGAGAGGGAGAGGGAGAGAAACAGAGAGAGACAGAGAGAGACAGAGAGAGGCTGCAGACTATCCATTTGGAAAGGTCTACGTTGTCTTGCAAACATGGGCTCAGAATGCATTGGTGATGGGTTAGGAATGGTTAGAGGATAATACCAACCATTTCTGCACTCAAAAAATGATGGGAGACATAGCTCTGCCCTGAAATATTGTGTTTACAATATTTCTGTAGCTCTGCCCTGAAATGTAGGTTTTACAGCCAATATTAAAGTGAAGAAATAACCCTTTTTTCTCAACATTATGGAAGAAGACTTTAAAAGCAATGTTATTGTTATTCATTCTTATCGAAAGATAAAAATCGTATTCTTTCATCCAATGGCATTCAGTTTTAGCACAAATACTTTTTAAATATCTCATTTTTCCTGAAATTGGTAAGTGTTTTGATTCAAAAGTTTCTTTGTCTTGCCCAGACATGCCACATTAAATTGCATCTTTAAAAAAAAAAATACTAGCTTTTTCTACCCATGTGTCTCAAACACTTATGGCAATATTTGAGTAATTGGCTCGAGTATTATTTTAATAATGTGATTTAACATTTGAATTTCATAGGAGGAAAGTAGGAGAGATTCACAGAACAGTGACTTTATTTCCATGCATTTTGCATCACATTTCCATAATTCCTTTATTTTCAGTTTTCATATATAGGTATGCCACTGGAATAATGAAGTATAGAAAAGGACCACACTGTGCCGTGTTTTACAATGAGGGTATTGAGGGTGTAAGGATCTCCCTCTTTTGTAGCCATTATGCAAATGGAAAATACAGACTGTTCCTGAAGCTGCTTTAGATACATACAGAAAAATTAATTCCTGTGCTAGTAAACAGTATCTAAGGGACATTGTGTGTGTGTGTGTGTGTGTGTGTTTACAATATTTCTGTACTTGCAATGGAGTAGTAATGCTCAGAATATAGAGCACTATATATATATAAATAAGCAAAGAACTGAAATAAAAGTCATTCCTATTGTATTAGAAGCTGTGATACTGAGTCAAGCCACTGATTCGTCTCTTGCTGTATATGTTTCACTTCCAGCTATGCATGTACTCTGCCACTGGGATGTACCCAGGTTTATACAAGTGGTGGATTTCCATTTTTTAAAGTACCGGTTCACTTGTGTGCATGCACTCCGCTTCTACACATGCGCAGAAGTGTTTGGGCAGGTGGGCAGAGCCTCCCACCACCATCACTACCGGTTTGCCCAATCTGGGCTGAACCGGGTGCAACCCACCTCTGGTGTATACAGTACCAATCATGGTTGGTTTCATACTATGTGTGCATATTTCAGATTTCACTTGCACACTAGGATTTCCTGTCTTCCATTTTCATCATACTTTTAACTTCTCTGCAGCCTGCTCCATAGGCTTACCCACCACTTCAAAGCAGCTGTTGGGAGAGTATAGGATTAAATTATTCTGCACATGGTTTTTATATCGGGATTTGATATTGGGTCCTACTTGAGCTATTGGAGAACCACTAGAACAGTGATGGCTAACCTTTTTTGGCTTGCGTGCCAAAAGCGGGGGGAGCGCAGGGGGGTCGTGCATGGGCATGCCACACCTATAATGCTATGAGCACGACACTCTGCTTTAGGCATGCTTTTTTCGCCCTCCCCAGGCTCCAGAGGCTTTCTAGGAGCCTGGGGAGGGTGAAAACAGCATCCCCCTCACCTCCAGAGGCTTCAGGAGCTTCCCTCAAAAGAAAGCCTAAATCAGCTGGCCAGCACCCACAAGCATGCTGGAGCTGACAGGGCAATGCCTTGCGTGCCCTAAGAAATGGTTCCGCGTGCCACCTGTGGCACCCGTGCCATAGGTTCGCCATCACTGCACTAGAACTTCCTCCTCCTCCTCTACTTAATACGTTTGTTTTGTTTTATTTTGTCCCTTCAAGACTTTTTAAATTTTATTTTAGGGGTGTTTCCCTTCTTCTTAAGATTAGGAAATGTGACTGATCCCAAGTTATCTTGTGCTTAAGACTAGAATTCATAGTTTCCTGCTTTCTAGTCTGGTGCCTTAACCATTACATCAAATTGTCAATAATTATGCTAGTAAATTTAAACCTCATTCTGAAAATTAAAACCAGTACACATGGTTGTAGAAGAAACGTGATCAAACATCTCTTAAGATACAAATCTTAGAGAGTGGAGATGGATAATTTTATCTAACTAATAGGGGCAAAATGAACTTAGTTAACAAAATCAAATATGGAAATATCCTTTTCCTTTCAAGATTATATAAATGGAAATATACACACACATGATGGGTAGCAACAAACTCAGCAAATGGGCTGGATGGGTAGCAACAAACTCAGGCTCAACCCATCCAAGACCGAGTGGCTGTGGTTCCCAGCACCCCGGTACAGCCAGATTAGTCCAACACTGGCCACTGGTATACAACTAGCCCCCGTGGAGAGGACACGCAACCTGAGTGTCCTCCTGGATTCCCGGCTGACCATGGAGGACCATGTGTCGGCTGTGGCCAGGGGGGCGTTCTATCAGGTATACCTGATACACCAGTTGGGCCCCTTACTGGGTAAGTTGCGCCCCTTACTGGGAGTTGGCGGGTAATTATGGGTGCCGCAAGGCAATCCCACATAACACCTCTCCTGCATGAGCTGCACTGGCTACCTGTGGCCTTTCGGGTGCGCTTCAAGGTGCTGATGACCATCTTCAAAGCGCTCCATGGCTCGGGGCCTAGCTCTTTCGCAACTGCCTCCTGCCCCATACATCCCTTCGACCGATCCACTCCCACAGAGAGGGCCTTCTCAGGGTACCGTCGGCCAGGCAATGCCAGTTGGCGGTGCCCAGGGGAAGAGCCTTCTCTGTGGCGGGCCCTGCCCTCTGGAACGACCTTCACCCCGATCTACGCACCATCGTGGACCTCCGCCTTTTCCGCCAACATCTTAAAACCTATTTATTTCAACAAGCCGGCCTAGCATAACCCCGTTTCTGACTTTTATAGGGATACTTTTAAATTTTAGAGTCTTATTAATTTTAGCACAGGGAATATTTAATTAATTTTTAACAATTTTGGATTTTTGTATTTTTGTATGATTTTAATGATGCCTGTGCGCCGCCCTGGGTCCTTTTTTAGGAGAAGGGCGGGGTATAAATTTAATAAAATAAATAAATAAATGAAAATTTTCCATGAAATTTCCTTGAAATACAAGGTTTTTTACTTAGTCATATGTACGATTTAAAAATGAAAACTAAAGTAACAATATAACTTTCATAAACTTCTTGACACTTCATAAGCTACTGTCAATATCTGGACAAAGGTAAGCATAATGTTTTAGTAACAGATTCACAGAACAATATGTGAAATTTGAAAAACAAAATTACACGAAGCTCTCCAATTTGGCATAACATTGGGAGATATGTCCCTTACCACTATAGACATTTGGTTTTTCATGTGTAAATTGATTGATATAATACCTGAAATAATAGTTTGATTGCAATAATTGAGGTCTTGAATTATCACTGTCAATTATCAACTGGGAAACCGACAGAAAACTGGTGCTACCTTTTGATAAAGATGTTATTTGAGAACCAGAGGCAGACATTTAGACAGCATCATTGTATCAGTACAATCAGAGGAATAAAGAAGTCTGGAGGGATCAATCAAATGAGAACAGCTGCAAAAGAAAAGTAAAAATTGATGCAAAACATAAACATTTTAAATAAGTTGTATATGAAAGAAGAAAAATCATCATCATCATCATCACCAACATACTACAATCATCACCACAAATTATTAAGCTTTATGCAAGAATCACATAGAAGAAAAATAATAAGGGAATGAAACAGTAAATAAATATTTCTAAGGGTAGTGGTTGAATATAGAAATGCTAGTTGTACCCGCCACACTGGCTATGGCCAAGTTTGGTTAAATGAAAGTTTCCCCTCATAGACCCTCTCAGCGACCCCCTTCCTTCTTTGCCTCGGTTTCCCCTTCCTCTCCCTCCCCTCCTTCTCTTACTCTACCTACCTACCTACCTACCTACCTACCTACCTACCTACCTACCTACCATATTTCTCTCCCCCTCTATCCCTCTACCTACCTACCCTACATACCTAGAGAGAGAGGAGAGAGAGGCCGCTGACTTGGCAGCAGCCTTGTGGGGGGGAGTTGGCAGAGGTGGGGTGGTGGCAGTGGCAGAGGAGAGGCCTCTGACTCGGCAGCAGCCTTGTGGGGGGGAGTTGGCAGAGGGGGGCAGCGGCGGTGGCGGAAAGATCATTGACTCAGCAGCGGCCTTGTGGGGGGGAGTTGGTGGGTGTGGCAGCAGCGGAGGAGGGGCCGCTGACTCAGCAGTGGCCTTGTGGGGGGGGAGTTGGTGGAGGGGGGCAGCGGCAGTGGCAGCAGTGGAGAGGCCGCTGACTCGGCAGCAGCCTTGTGGGGGGGAATTGACGGTGGGGGGCCCGTGTTGCCAGCAGCGAGGTGGGAGGGGTTGGAAGGAGGCAGGTGAGTGAGTGAGGAAAACACACAGAAGAGCTGCAGTTGTACATTTGTGTGGCATGTACCTGCCATCCGGTATGCCATCCACATAATCTGTATGTATCATTAGCACTGCACTTGTAAGGAACGTTGTGTGAAAATTTGGTGGCGATTGGTACAGTAGTTTTGGAGATTAGCGGTTTTGAACAAACTCATAGTTACATTTTTATTTATATAGATAGCAAAAGCAAGAGAATCTGACAAGGGTGCTGTGGGGATAAAAGAGTTCATATGGAAAATGGAATATTGTTAGGCTTATTGAATGATCAGTCATGTAAAACAGAGGCCCAGAGCTTCTGGCAAACTCCATGCTTGCGTGCATCCTTCAAGATTGCAACCCTATTTCAGTGTGATAATAGAGATGAATCTTATTTAATAAACAAATTTCAGCTGGTTTCACATAAACAGTTTTATCAAATTAAATCAACCCTATTTTCCCCTCCCCCCCCCCAGTCACTATCACTTTTTTGACCTACTCCTGCTTAATGTGAAACATGTTTCTTCCAAAATAGCACAGAAAATCAAGTGTCATCATTGCCCCCAAAAGTTTGTACACTTAAATTAGTGATTAAAATTTCCAGTGGAAAAAGGAGATACATAATATATATAGTCCACTCTTACCTAATTACTGCTCTTTATATATAGTTTGAGATCCTTATCATTTTCCAACTTGAGCAGAACTCATATAAATTGTAGCCAAATTTCTACAGGGTGCTAGGCTATAGAATGGTGGTATGAACATTACACACACACACACATCACCTATAGCAAATATTGGAAAAACACAGGCACTGAAGAGAACAGAAGAGAAAAGATATGTCAGTCAACAGCAATGGTAAGACCGAACACTCAGGACAATAAGAATGATAAGACAAGTTCATGGAGAACAAGGGTATCAATGGCTATCATTATGGATGCCTAAGGGCACCCTCCGGGATGGAGAGATAGGCAGGATATTTCTCAATGCCACTTGCAGGGAATCATAAGCAGGTGAAGACATCTGCTTGGGAAGACCCTGAAGCAAATGGTGAGCCACTGTGTGAGACAGAATGCTGGACTGGATGAGCTGTGGCCTGTTCCAGCAAGGCTATTCTTACGTTATGTTCTTATGTTAACACTGAGAAAATTCATCAAATTATTAATTAATCGACAGAATAAAGGGACTAAGTGATAAATATATTGATGATTTCAATATAACAAGATTCAGGAAGAGGTTAAAATAACTTAATAACTGACTGGACCAAGGGAGGAAAAGAAATATATATTTTTTAAAAACGTTCTAAAGTGAAGAGTCAAAGAGAAACATTTATTGTTACTGTTATTTATGATGTCCTGTTCGTCCAGCACAGTAGCAATAAATGGGACTGGCAATAAAATAAACAGAAATACAGAAATAAAGTTAAAGCATTACAAATCAAGTTTAAAATTTCAATAACAAATCAGATATAAGGAATCCTCCTCTTTTTTTTCTCAACTGCTTGAGTACTTGAAAGAAGTTTAGGATCTCAAAATCTGAAAATCTTGGAAAGGATATTGTTTGAGAAAGGTTTGACTCCTGTGAAGCTGAACTACCATTGGGGGCAGATGAGAAAATTTTCAGATCACATGTGTATATAAACAAATGGTTCTAAAAGCCTATCAATGTAGAGAAGTAATAAAAATGTATACCACTCAGAATTTTTGCACTATAATTTGCACCAAAAACAAAAACAAACACAAAACTAACACTTATATTTATTTATTTATTTATTTATTGGATTTCTAGACTGCCCCCTCTCCCCGAAGGGACTCGGGGCGGTGTACAGGTAAAATTAAAAATTATCACAATCAACAATACATATAAACTAAAACCGAATTAAATAACCCTCTGTACAAATTTATAAAAATTAAAAACTTAACCTTAAAACCGAATAAAATAATTTAAAATTACAAACTGAGGCGGGAAGCATGGAATTAGCCCAGGCCGGCTAGATGAAACAGGTGGGGTTTGAGTTTCTAGCGGAACGAGCGGAGGTCCGTAGTCGTTCTAATGTCAGGGGGAAGGTCATTCCAAAGGGTCGGGCCCATCACAGAGAAGGCCCTTCCCCTGGGCATCGCCCACTGGCATTGCCTAGTGGATGGCACCCGGAAAAGTCCCTCTCTGTGGGAGAGAATTGGCCGAAGGGATGTATGGGGCAGGATATGATCCCACAAATAACTAGGTCCTGTGCCATGGAGCGCTTTAAATCATTTATAAATCATGCACATAAATTACTGGTTGAAAAAATAATGATGGAAATCTTGTGCACTACATAAAGTGCATATAAAAATTCACATGGTAGGACAAAAGGAAATTGTGGTTATTTGTGTGAACCTTATATTATCAGAACCTGCATGACAAAAACTGAGTAAAATTTAATGTGTGGTTCAGCAGTGGGATTCACTTATCTTCCCTACCAATTCACAAATGTGAGCATTTGAACATGTGCCTTCTGCGCATGCACAGTGCTCACACATAATGTTAGGGCAGGTGGGAGGAGCTTCCCACAGCCACCCCTACCGGTTTGCCCGAACTGGAGAGAACCAGCTGAATACCTCCTCTGGTGTGGTTGCTAAAAAAAAAAAAGCTACTATATAAATATTGCATCATATTTCAGAAGCTATAAAGTTGCACAGCTGTGGGAAGTAGTTTGCTTGCAACTTCCTTTTATATCTTCACAATAAATGAATGAAGCTCTTTTAAGTGCATTTATGCCCTATCTACCCACCTAGGTCATCTATCCAATTTAACTTTTCACTTAGTTTATGCAAAGATTCACATTAAGCTTTGAAATTCTTGATGTGTTATAGAAGCTAACAAGACTTATGGTACATTCATTAGCTATGATGTGATTCTTGGCAATGGTGGTGCTTTTCATTTATGATCTTATTTTAATTCGTGGAGGAGAATCTTGATTTATGGGGCTTAGAAAAGGTAGCAATGTGCTGAAATATTTTGAAACATTTTTAAAAACATTTTAAACATTTCCACCACATATAAAAATAAAGAAAGATGTTAATATTAATTTGTGTCAATCCCTACACATTTTTCATGTTTATTGGGGGAAATTTATCAGAGGAATTTTTCTACTATTTTAAGGAACAGTTTATGGGAAATTTGAACGAATTATTTAATTAGATTATTGACTGTTGTGCTTCTAAATTTAGACACATATGCTTGGAAGAGGATTAGTTTTAACCTGCCCAGCACATCACTATCTCTAACTCTTCCTGAGGCCATTGGACTTTAAAGTCAACCACTCATACAAGCTCAGATGATCTATACATTATAGTGGGTGGATTAAGTTCTCACACTTATATATAGATCATCCTCCTAGCTGTTTCAACACGCTTATTACTGTCATGTTTATTAGAAATAACTATGTATTGAATGAGCAATTCCATGATAACTTTGTTTTAACTCTCTTGGTATCCAGAAAGTTGCCGCTCTGCTTTATTTGTTTCTAAGTGGATACAATAATACAATAATAATACAATAATACAATAATACAATAATACAATACAATAATACAATAATACAATAGCAGAGTTGGAAGGGACCTTGTAGGTCTTCTAGTCCAACCCCCTGCATGGGCAGGAACCTTATACCATTTCAGACAAATGGCTATCTAACATCTTTTTAAAGACTTCCAGGGTTGGGGCATTCACAACTGCTGGAGGCAAGCTGTTCCAGAGGTTAATTGTTCTCACTGTTAGGAAATTTCTCCCTAGTTCTAAGTTGCTTCTCTCCTTGGTTAGTTTCCACCCATTGCTCCTTGTCCTGCCCCCAGGTGCCTTGGAGAAAAGTCTGACTCCCTCTTCTTTGTGGCACCCCCTGAGGTATCGGAACACTGCTATCATGTCTCCCCTGGTCCTTCTCTTCATCAAACTAGACATACCCAGCTCCTGCAGCCGTTCTTCATATGTCTTAGTCTCCAGTCCTCTAATCATCTTGGTTGCTCTTCTTTGCACTCTTTCCAGAGTCTCCACGTCTTTTCTACATCGTGGCGACCAAAACTGTATGCAGTATTCCAAGTGTGGCACTATACAGTGGCATTAACACTTCACGCGATCTAGATTCTATCCCTCTGTTGATGCAGCCTAGAACTGTGTTGGCTTTTTTGGCAGCTGCTGCACACTGCTGGCTCATATTTAAATGGTTGTCCACTAGGATTCCGAGATCCCTCTCACAGTTGCTACTATTGAGCAAGGTACCACCTATACTGTACTTGTGCATTTGGTTTTTCTTGCCTATATGTAGGACCTTACTTTTTTCACAATTGAATTTCATTTTATTAGACAGTGCCCAATGTTCAAGTTTGTCTAGATCCTTCTGTATCTTAAGCCTATCTTCTGGAGTGTTGGCTATTCCTGCCAGCTTGGTGTCGTCTGCGAATTTGATGAGTTCCCCATTTATCCCCTCATCCAAATCGTTGATGAAGATGTTAAAGAGTACTGGGCCTAAAACAGAGCCTTGGGGGACTCCACTGCATACTTCCTTCCATGTAGATGCAGTTCCATTGAGGACTACACGTTGAGTGCGGTTGGTCAGCCAGTTACGAATCCATTTGGTGGTGCTGCTGTCTAACCCACAATTTTCTACTTTATCTAATAGTAGGTTATGGTCTACTTTATCAAATGCCTTACTGAAGTCCAGGTAAATTATATCAACAGCATTCCTCTGGTCCACTGATTTTGTTACTTTGTCAAAGAATGCAATTAGATTCGTCTGGCATGATCTGTTTTTGACAAACCCATGTTGGCTTTTGGCTATTACTTTGTTTGCTTCTAGGTGTTCACTTATTTGTTGTTTAATTATCTTTTCCAGAATCTTTCCTGGTATTGAGGTCAGGCTGATGGGTCTATAGTTTCCTGGATCTGTTTTTTTTCCTTTTTTGAAGATGGGAACCACATCTGCTCTTTTCCAGTCTTCTGGCAGTTCCCCGGTGCTCCAGGATCTCTGAAAGATATAGTTCAGTTGTTCTGAGATCTCGTCTGCCAGTTCCTTCAGAACCCTGGGGTGTAATCCATCCGGTCCTGGTGATTTGAACTCGTCCAGGGCAGACAGGTGCTCACTTACCATTTTCTTCCCTATTTCAACTTGTGTTCCTAATCTGATATTTGTGGTGCTGTTTTTGATTGATTGGACTGTTTTATCCCTTTGTGTAAAGACAGATGCAAAAAAAGAGTTAAATAGTTCTGCTTTCTCCCTGTTGCTTATCATCTTCTTGCCATTTTCTCCCAGCAGTGGACCAATTGTTTCCTTAACTTTTTTCTTATTTTTAACATGTTGGAAGAAGCTTTTTTTGTTATTTTTTACTTTTTTGGCAAGCCTTTCTTCATTGTGAGCCTTTGCTTTCCTCACTTCATCTTTACAGGCTCGGGCTATTTGCTGATATTTTGCCTTGGTTATGTCCCCCTTTTTCCACTTTTTATATTTATCCTTTTTGTCTTTCAATTTGTCAGAGAGTTCTTTATGCAGCCATGCTGGTTTCTTTTGGGAACTGTTATTTTTCTTCTTCATTGGTATTGCGCTGGACTGGGCTTTTATAATCTCATTTTTCAAAATTTCCCAAGCTTCTTGAGTTGTTTTCCCCTTGAGGATTCTCATCCATGGAATCCTTCCCAAGCTCTCTCTGAGTTTATTGAAATTAGCTCTCTTGAAGTCTAAGACTCTAGTTTGACTTTGTTCAACTACTTTTGTTTGCATAATGTTGAATTCCAGTATTTCATGATCGCTTGCCCCCAAAGTTCCTGTAGCTTCTACACCTTCTATCATTTCCTCTCTGTTAGTGAGAATTAAGTCCAATATTGCTGATCCCCTTGTTCCCTTCTCTACCTTTTGGGAAACAAAGTTGTCTGCTAGGTTTGTTAGGAACCTGTTGGATCTTCCACTTGGTGCAGAGTTTGTTTCCCAATTGATGTCAGGGTAGTTAAAATCTCCCATTACTATTGCAGTGTGCTTCCTACATACCTTAGTTAGCTGGTTAGCAAAAAGTACATCCACTTCCTCTGCTTGGTTGGGTGGCCTGTAGTATAGACCTATGACAATATCATTCCCCCCCCAACCTTTAATATTGACCCAAATACATTCAAGATAGTTCTCATCATTGTTGTGCTCTATTTCTGTAGAGATGTAATTATTTCTTATATATAGTGCAACTCCACCTCCTCTTTTATTTGGTCTATTTCTTTTAAATAATTTAAATCCTTCTAGCTGTATGTTCCATTTGTGGGTTTCATCCCACCAAGTTTCTGTAATGGCAACAATATCGTATCTGCCCTCATTTACTTGAATTTCTAATTCACCCTGTTTATTCCTCATACTCTGTGCATTGGTGTATAGACATTTGAGTCCATTTTGATTGACCCTGTGTTTTCTGTCTACGAAACCTGTGTTATGCCTGACTATGGTTCTCTTTGCCCCTATTTCTTTGCCACTTGTATGGTTCATGTACATGGTATGGCACCCACTGTTAATTGTTTGGTTTTGCTTGACAGCAGTGTTGATAATATTACCTGCACAATTATCTATGTTACACGCACTGATAACCCTATGAATTTTAGTTTGCTGGGGACAGAAATATTCTTTATCTATTGATTCTCTGTCCCCACTATTCAGTTTAAATGTTTAGCCAGGAAATCTGTGAATTTAGTGCCAAGTAACTCAGTCCCTTTCTTGGATGGGTGCAAACCATCTCTTTTGTACAGTTTATCATTGGACCAGCTGCAGGCATCATGACTAATAAGACCAAAGCCTTCCTTTTTACACTACTCCTTTAGCCACACATTAAACTCTGCTATGCGCTGGCCCTTTCCTTTTTGTTCCTTGTATACTGGTATAACCTCTGAGAAGATAAGCCTACAACCTGTACTACTAAGTTCGTACCCCAAACTCTGGAAATCATTCTGCACAGAAGCTACATCTTTATGGGACAGATCATTTGTGCCAAGATGTATAATAGCATCAACTTTACAGTCCTTACTTGCATTCTTGACTATCTTAAGAATACGCCTCTTGTCTCTGCTGGCTGTAGCACCCGGTAAACATCTGACATCTTTCAAAACCTCCATATCCTTACCTAAGTTTACATCTCTTACGATTGAGTCACCAATCAGGAGATGACTTCTCTTTTTGGGTACCTTGCTCTTGTTGTGTGACTGATGCATGATCCCTGGTTCACACTTTTGCATTTCTGAAGTAGGTTCTTCACTTTGGACCACAATCCGCTGCTTATTTGAGTCGTCATTATTACCTTGATTAAGTGAAAAATGAACTCTTACATGTATTTGAATGGCTGAATTTACAGGCAATTGTTAAATTTAATTGGGGTAGTTCAGTCATTGACTGCACTGTAGTCAACTCCTGTGTTTGCTATATCCTTCCTGGTTTTGACTCTCAGCCAACTCAACTTATTTGAACAGGAATAAAAACATAGGAGGCGGAAGGAATGTTAGATATGTTCTTTGCTTTGAGATATTTATAAAAGTAATGATATTTTTTTAAAAAAACTTTAAAAATGTTCCTTTTTCATTTGTATGTCCTGAGTAGTATGATCTTTTTGGCTGACAGTGTGTAATTCTAGTCCATTTCAATTCAGTGTCAATGGGATGGCCAATTCCTTTCATTTTTCACTACTTTGAGCTTTCCTGTGTTCCTTATATTCCATATAACCTTGTCTTTGCAATGTCAGATATTTTTTTCCTTTCATTAGGAATTAGACATCCTGAAGGCTTTTATTTAACTACGTATGTCATAAACACCATTAGTACTCCAAAAGATTGTCAGTTCTTTCTGAAGAACATGCCAAATGCCATCCAACCTAAGGGATCCATCACCAACATATATAGTGAAACACCATTTTGCCTATTGACGTGATTTTCTTTTTTAAAAATACAGGAATAACTTCCCACTGATTTCTCTGGTATGAAATGATGCTTCCCTATTGTCACCCACCTGTAGCACCTTCTAATATCCTTGTTATTACCTTATATATCATAGGTGCCTGTTATTTTAGCTGGGCAATTGGCATGACCTTTGCTCCTTCAGTAACCCTGCTGATATGGTATAATTTTTCCATACATTTCCAGCATTCTCCCATCATCATCTCAGGAATATTCCCCTGATATGATGAAACCTGTCCATATTCATTCAGAAGCACCAATAAAGCTAACTGAATCGTGTTTCTAGCTTGAAAGGATTTGCTGGTGACAACACCATTGTCCAAGGGATACCCAAATGCCAAACGTTATGCAATTCTTGGGGAGGCTTCCATGTTGAGAATAGAATAGAATAGAATAGAATAAACAGAGTTGGAAGGGACTTTGGGAGGAGGGGTGTCTTCTAATCCAACCCTCTGCTTAGGCAGGAAACCCTATACTATTTCAGACAAATTGTTGTCCAATCTCTTCTTAAAAACTTCCAGTGTTGGAGCATCCATAACTTTTGGAGGCAAGCTGTTCTACTGATTAATTGTTCTATTAGGACATTTCTTCTTAGTTATAGGTTGCTTCTCTCCTTGATTAATTTCCATTCACTGCTTCTTCTCCTGCCCTCAGGTGCTTTGGAAAATAATTTGACTCCCTCTTCTTTGTGGAAACTCCTGAGGTATTGGAACACTGCTTTCATGCACCTGTAGTCCTTATTTTCAGTAAACTAGACATATTCAATTTCAGCAATTATTCTTTATTTGTTTTAGCCTTCACCCCTTTAATCATCTTTGTTGTTCTTCTCTGCACTTTTTCAAGAGTCTCAACATCTTTTTTACTGTGCTGTGCAGTAAGACTTCAAGGAGTTGATATTATTGGATCAGACATATCTGCAGTTCAGGAATGTCTAATTAGTAAGCTAGTTTACAGAAAGTTGGATTATTTAAGTGAATACAAAAGTAGCCCTTAAAGAAATACTGATAGAGTACTCATCAATTGTTTCTTTGTCAAAATAGAGGTTAGTATTGAGTGGAATGCCAAAAGATTTGTTTCTGTTCTCTGTACTCTTCAACAATTTTCCTCTTGACCTGAGAATTAAGAGGACAAGAGGATGCTTATGACTTGCAAAAGGCAAATATGCATTGTTGAGAATATGCATGTGAGAAATAAAATCTAAACTCATATAAACAGTTAGGGGGATGGGCTAAAAATAACAGAATGCAATTTAATAAAAGAAATGGTGGGAAAATGCACTTAAGCAATGTAAATCAAATGTAAAAAAAAAATGAAGAAATTTAGGAACTGCAAAGTGTAAGGAGCAAGCTTTATGCAGGAAAAAAGTTCCAGTTGTACATAACCTTCTGCTGTCTATGGGGCAAAACTTGTGACAGCTTTTACTCCTGGATAAGAAGAACAGTTGAAATGTGTGCATTGTTTGTGTAAAGGACCTGTGTGTCCTCAAGCTTTTGCTTGCATTTTTTTTTTTTACTTAGACTTGACATATAGTGGGGAATAAAGCTGAGATGTCCACAAGAAGGAGTTTAAAACAAGTTGGAATAGTGGCACAATTTTGAAATAGAAGCCCCAATTACATCATGAAACCTCTGTAATAAATCATCCCAGCAATACAGTTGTTTTAGCAAAAAAAAAACCTAATGATTATGGAGGATTTTGCTATATGTCATCTAATGATCTTGTAGTTGGCACACTAGCTTAGCTGATTCATGCATTTGTGGGTGGAATTAGTTTTGATAGTTGTGTATAAATCATCCTGCTCGCTGTTTCATCATTCAATTATTGTCATGTTTATTAGAAATAACTATATATTGGATGAGTAACCCCTCTCATAATATCAGAAAGTTCCCTATTCTGTTTTGGTTGCCTTTGAATGAAAAATTATCAGTTAGCATTTGTCCCTTCTTCTTAGCATCAGAGATTTATCCTATCACATCCCAACCGAATGATCAAACAAGTTGGCATAAACCAATTTATGGAAATCTATGGCTTTATTATAATGCTGTAGCTATGTAGCTATGTATATCCTGCCCACCTGGCAGCTCAAAAGCATGCAAATGCAAGTAGGCTGGAAGGTACTACTTTGGTGAGAAGATAACAGCATTCCCTGCACCTTTGGGGTATATCCTTGCTAGCCACATGACCACAGAAACTGTTTTTGGACAACACTAGCCCCCTTGGCCAAGAAACAGAGATAGCACAATGGCCTAGAGTTGGACATAGTGAAAGGGACACCTTTACCTTTACATATAAGTACAAAGTCAAAACCACTTTGTATTAGCTTTTTCAAGACAGTCCAGTCATTGATGATTCAAATAATTATATGCTAAAATAGCAGTTGCTACAGCTAATATAATAGCAATAACTTTTTTGAAAATCAAAGTTTATAACAACCCCCTCATCCCTGAAAATGTGTATATAGGAATGGCAGAATGTCTGGAACTGCGCATGCGCAAGATGGTGATCTGTCTTTGAGCTCCGTTTTGGGTTTTGGAGCTCGTTGGCCTAGAAACATGCTGCTCGGTCTGCTATTCTTTGCTGAGGGCTGGGCCCAGTGAGCTGCCCATCCTGGCAGCTGATTGAGATCCGGATGGCCTGCCAGGGTGAAGCTGGGGCTGAAAAATGGCATGGACACCGAGGGAAGACACTGACCGGAGGCGCCGACTGATCGGGACAGACGCCGAGGGATCAGCGGAGCCGAGTTGGGAGCGCTGGGAGCGGAGCCGAACGGACCCGAGCTGGGAGCGTTGGAGAGTGAGGAGAGGCTTGCCAGGCCGGTAGATGGAAGAGCGGCCGGCCCAATACCCAGGAGACTCTAGGAGGAGGTGAGACAGGGTGACTGGGAGAGGCAAGAATGGGGATGAGGCCTGAGAAGAAGAGTGGTCAGCTCCGGGCCTTGTAGGCCTTTTGGGTGAACCGAGGCCTGAGAGGCTGTGAGACATCGCCTGGCTGTCGTCGCTTTGTCCAGGTCGGGCCAGGCCAGGCCAGGCCGGTAGATGGAAGAGCGACCGGCCTAGGCCTCTCGGGCCTCCTGGGCCTTTTGGGAAGGACGCAAGGCCAGGAGAGTCCTGAGAGCCCTGTTAAGATCTGGGTAGGCCTTGCTGGGAGACATCTAAGACCTGCGGACATCTAAGGCTTGCTGGGAGACATCTAAGGCCTGCGGACTTGGACTGAAAATGGATGGCCGGGCTTACCCCCAACCCCAGACTATATTCCATCATACCCCACTCGGACTGACTATGATCGTAAGAACTTATAAGAACTGTAAGAGTTGCAAGAACTGTAAGAGCCGGACTATACCTCACTGGAGCATGTGAACTTATATGAATTATTTAATCCTCTTAATCATCAATTTTAACATCTAATTCAAACATTTTATATGCCAACGATGTTCTCCATACTAACTATTTGACCCATTTTATATCATATTTATATTTATTTCTATTTCTATTATTTATATGTCATCATGTACTTGAGGGCAGATCTCATCGCCCTGCGGGAGTCCCCACTCTCGCAGGCTTGGCCCTCCTCTCTATCGAGGGCCCACTTCGAGGACGGACTAATTAGTCAAGAGAAGTGGACATACCACAGATTGAAGGGTTTTTTAATTAATTTTTTTATTCGACTTTTAGGGGGTTCCAGGGTGGAGGGAGGGATTAGGCAGCCTAGGACTAGGAATAGGGCCAGGCCAGTTGGTGATGATGGGAGTGAAGCGGGTGAGTCCAAGACAGGGGGGGAATACGGGTCGTCTGTACAGAGAGTTGTTCGATCAGAACGGTTATAGGGAGGGGCAGGGACGTTGGGAGACAGGAAGGCCATCACCGGGTGGAGGCGCGTGGCTGCTGGTTACAGGTGGTCACACGCACCAGCCCCCTGGGCTCCCCCGGTGATCTAGGTGGTCCGGACTCACAGAGCCAGGGCCCGCAGTTGATGTTATGTAATGCCAGGTCCGTGGTCAACAAAGCCCCCCTCATTAACGACCTTGTGTCGGAGAGGGAGCCGGACCTGGCTGGGATTACGGAGACCTGGTTGGGCCACGAGGGAGGACTTCCGCTCGTGGAAATGTGCCCACCAGGTTACCGCGCATTTCATCAACCACAGGCCTTAGGCAGGGGTGGGGGGGTAGTGGTTATTGTTAGGGAAGGTCTTGAGCCGAGAGAGACCACTGTTCCACAGACCACCGGTTGTGAGTCCAATCTGCGTGAAGTGGGACCCAGGGAGGCAGTTGGGCGTGCTGGTTATATACCTGGCTCCCCGCTATGTATCAGCAGCCCTGCCCGAGCTCCTTGAGGTGATCGCTACGGTGGCAATTGAGACCCCCAGACTGGTAGTCATGGGGGACTTCAATTTGCCATCGTTGGGTGGATCATCCGAGGCAGCTCGGGAGTTCATGGCCTCCATGACGGCCATGGACCTGACCCAAGTAAGTCAGGGTCCCACTCACGCGGGAGGACACACGCTGGATCTGATTTTTGTCTCTGGTCAGTGGACGAGTGATCTGGGTATAGGGGATTTAGCCATTATGCCCCTGTCATGGTCAGATCACTCACTTCTCCGGCTCGACTTTCCAACCGCTACACCCCACCGCGGGGAGGCGGAACCAGAGACTCCTAGGTGGTTCCGCCCCAGGTGCCTGATGGATCCCGAAAGGTTCCAGACGGAGCTTGGGCCACTACCTGTGACCCTGACCGGCACCCCAACTGAGGACCTGGTGGCCGCATGGAGTACTGTGGCTGCCGGGGCCTTGGACCGGGTCGCGCCCTTGCGGCCTCTCATGCGGTGGCGAGTCACCCAGGCTCCTTGGTTTACTGAGGAGCTGAGTGTGATGAAATGCCGCAAGAGACGCCTAGATTTATTTTATTTATTTTATTAAATTTATACCCCGCCCTTCTCCAAACGGACCCAGGGTGGCGAGTAGATGGAGGTCCACACGGTCCGAATCTGACCGAACACAGGCAAGATCCCAGTTGAGGACTTACCTTGTGGCGATAAGGGTGGCCAAACGTCATTATTGTGCCACCCTTATTGCATCTGCAGATAACCGCCCTGCTGCCCTGTTTGGGGTGACCCGCTCCCCCCTTCAACAGAGGCCACGGGAAGCCCCGTTGCAGGGCAGAGCAGAGGAATTTGGAGAGTATCTGCAGGATAAAATCGCTCAGTTCCGGAGCGAATTGGCCTCCACCGAAAGCGGTCTGGAGGGACTAACGGATGCAGGTCTTGAGATACATTATGGGAGGAGTTTGACTCTGTTACTTCCGATGATATGGACAGGTTGCGTAGGCGACTGCGAGCCACCACATGTTTATTGGACCCGTGTCCCTCCTGGCTTGTACTGGCATCCTGGGAGGTTACACGAGGCTGGCTCCAGGAACTTGTGAACGCTTCTCTGAGTGAGGGGTTCTTGCCGGCCTCCCTTAAAGAGGCGATGGTGAGACACCTCCTCAAGAAGCTTTCCCTGGACCCAGCATTGTTAGTAAATTATCGTCCGGTCTCCAACCTTCACTTTTTGGCGAAGGTTGTAGGGAGTGTGGTGGCGCAACAGTTTCCTTGCCACCTGGAGGAAATTGATTATCTGGACCCGCGCCATTCCAGCTTCTGGCCCGGACACAGCACCGAGACGGCATTGGTCACGTTGGTGGATGATCTCTGGAGGGCCAGAGATGGGGGTTGTTCCTCCATCCTGCTCCTGTTAGACCTCTTGGCAGCTTTTGATACCATTGACTATGGTATCCTATTGCATCGGCTAGAGGGGTTGGGGGTGAGAGGCACCGTTTTATGGTGGTTCTTCTCCTACCTCTCCGGCCGATCGCAATTTGTGTTGGCAGGAGGGCAGAGGTTGACCTCGAGACCACTCACTTGTGGGGTGCCTCAGGGGTCGGTCCTCTCGCCGCTCCTGTTCAACACATATATGAAGCCACGGGTGAGATCATCCATGGTTTTGGGGTAGAGTACCATCTCTACGCTGATGATACACAGCTGTATATATCTACCCCAAACCACCCCAACGATGCCGTCGAAGTGATGTCCCGGTGTCTGGAAGCCGTGAGGATCTGGATGGGAAGGAACAGACTCAGACTCAACCCTTCCAAGACAGAGTGGCTGTGGTTACTGGCATCCCGGTACAACCAGTTGACACCATCACTGGCCATTGGGGGCGAACATCTAGCCCCCGTGGATAGGGCACGCAACTTGGGCATCCTCCTGGATACCAGGCTGTCATTAGAAGACCACTTGATGGCCGTGACCAGGGGGGCGTTCTACCGGGTTTGCCTGGTTCATCAGTTGCGGCCCTTATTGGACCGGGACGCCCTTCGCACAGTCACCCATGCGCTCGTGACATCCCGTATACACTACTGCAATGCTCTCTACATGGGGCTTCCCTTGAGGTGCACCCGAAGACTGCAGTTAGTCCAGAACGCAGCCGCGCGGGCAATTATGGGAGCTCCTAGACGCTCCCATGTAACACCGCTCCTGCGCGAGCTGCACTGGCTGCCTGTGGTCTTTCGGGTGCGCTTCAAGGTGTTGACTATCATCTTCAAAGCACTCCATGGCACGGGACCTAGTTATCTTTGGGATCGCCCCATACATCCCTTCGACCGATTCGCTCCCACAGAGAGGGACTTCTCCGGGTGCCGTCCACTAGGCAATGCCAGCGGGCAACGCCCAGGGGAAGGGCCTTCTCTGTGGAGGGCCCAACTCTCTGGAACGACTTACCCCCCGAACTGAGAAGATCACGGATCTCCGCTCCTTCCGCCAGAACCTTAAAACTTATTTTTTCCAACAGGCCGGCCTGGCCTAACTTACATCACCTAGCCCACAGTCTGAAGTTAAATTATTTTAAATTGGTTTTAGGGATATTGTTTTAATGTATTTAAATTTTTAGCACAGGGATATTAATTTAATTTGGTTTTATATTTTGTATATTGTTGTTTATATATGTTTTTTAATTGCCTGTGCACCGCCCCGAGTCCCTTTTGGGAAAGTGTGCGGTATATAAATCAAATAAACTATAACTAACTATATATCAGAATAATTGAAAAATGAAATTGATTTCTTTTCAGGCTACCATCCTTTGGAAAATTCTAGTTATGCTTTGGGTTATTAGTCCATTGGAGAACAAATAGATAAATGGGATATCTGAGGTTCCTCCAGAAAGAAAAGGAGACGTGGTTTATATGGTGCAAAAATAGAAATATATAGTACAAGAAAAGAAGACTGATTATTTTTTTGCTCCCAGATGATCAATTTTATTCTATTCAGCTAAGAATGTGTAAGTTCTAATCACTGGCAGAGATTTTTTCCCATGTGTCATTTTGAATTGTTATAAGACTGTGATTCTGGCCATGATAAAACCAAGCACGTCAATCTTATTTTATTAAACTTAGAAGCAGCAATATCTTCCAGCATAGTATCAGTCCATCTCTATTTAGGATTATGTATTTTCCCATGGATTCTGAGTGATCAGAAAAGCATTAAAGTTATATATATGTAACACCTTCAGAAGCCCCTTGCCCTTTCTAAATCCCAGAAAGTAAAGTTTAGAAAGGGTAGTATTTATTACTGAATAAAGCCATAAACACCAACAAATTATCTAATTGATTTTATAGACAATACCTACTGGACAGCCAATGGGATTATACTACAACTCCTTTTAAAGATGAAATTGTGCGGCAGATGTCATTCATTCCTTTATCACTTTATCACCATTTTTGTAGACTATTGTAACAATGTAACTCTCATTTATATAGATTTAATTAGACAAAACAATGCATCGTAGGGCAACAAGTTTTGAATCAAGATTCTTCAAATTGATTAACTTACAGAATATGTCCAAATATTAGGGTCACATGGTTTCCAAGGGAATGAAATTTGTGGATGGTTCAGCTGATGGCTGCTTCCACAAGTCATTGCTGTAATCATGTGATCCTCATTTTCAACATTCCTGCTACCTGTTTCATCATTCAACGAAGAAAGGGAGGATAAAAGAAAGAGAGGGAGAGAGGAAGAAATTGGAAGGTACCTTTCCCAGGCCAGACATGTGCAGCAGATCTTGCATACTTCCATGCAACCTTCCTGATCTGCATTGCCCACCACATGCTTTCTCAAACTCGTGCAGCATCTCTTTTATGTACCGATGCTCACTTTCTCACATGCAGCAACCCCTGTAAAACATCCCTGACCCACACAGCATCTTTCATGTATTTTAAAGCAGCCCTCCAAAATCCTCAATCTGCCCAACCCTTACCCCCCCCCCACACACATACACAAACTATCCCAAAACTGCAAGGCATTTCTCACAACTCCCCAAACCCTTTTTGACCCACATTGCTCCTCCAGTGACTCATGCAGTACCTCTTATGTACCCCTGGACATGCTTCCAAACCTCCAATGCCCACCCATGTGCTTTCCCCAATCTGTATGGAATCTCTTATAACCCCCATACCTTTCTTAACCCACATCCTCATATGCTTCCTCACTCATTCTTCCACCCAGCAGCAGCTATTTATCTGCTTGCTAGCCTTGGGGTTCCAACTACATACTGGTTTCCCAATTGACTTTCTCCTGCAAGTTTCCCACAAGAGAAGTAAATGGAGAAGCTGACAGGAATGGGAGGGAGGGAGGGAGGGAGAGAGGGAGGGAGAAGGAAGGTTGGTTTATAATGCTCCCTGCTAACTTCCCAGAAGGAAACTCAATGGGGAAATTGGCAGGAACTTGGAAGTCACTCCTGGTCCCATTGCTTTTTTGCCCACTCTTGGTCATTCTGTTTCTCTGTTTAGGTGAGGAAATATCTCTAAAACAATGATCTAACACAGCAGGGGTAGTCTAGTTGTCTATATATTTCAATCTCTATTAAAAGATATTGAATTCTTCAAAGCCATTGGAAACAATACTGTGATAATAAGCACGGGTAGTCCCAAAGGAAGCCTTATTTCACATTTAATCATTTTCTATGGTGATAGTGGTAGCAGAAACTATATTTGACTGCTATCCTTAGGTTTATCCTTCCTCTATTCTTCCTCTATTCTCCCTTTATTCTTCACCATGAAGTCAACAATTTGGTGGATGGGATACGATCAACAAATGCTGATGTTTCCAATCCTGCAAACAGGTCTGTCTTTTAAATAGAGCCTGCTTTGTATTAGATTTGTTCTTTATAATTGTAAGTTGGTTTCTAATTATTTACCTGGGATGGTTTTCAATGTGTGGTACTGTTTAGTATGAACTACTCGTGCTAGTGTTGAAAATGAACAATACATTGTATAAAATATACAAGCTTTGTCCTTCTTGTCATATGTTACTGTTGTATTTTAACAATGCTGTTTTATAAAGCCCACTTGCAGATGAGACTATGTGGGAAGCATATCCAGACAAAACTAGTGAATAAAATTATACCAAATGAAGATGGCTATGTCCTTGTAATGTTTCTGCTGATTTCTGAATCTGCAGAAGTTTGTTTTTTTCCCCATATTCTCAGAGAAGAGTGAATCTGCATTGCATAAAGACAGACAGCAGGCTAGCGATATGGAAAGGGGGGAAAGGTTTTACATCTTCTACAGTAGACTGATGCATTGCCAGCATGCAAACACATAATCCTATTTTTATGGAGAGGAGGAATAACTGCAATGTTTTCTATTTATTTCAGAAAAGCAACTTCAGAATACAGAAGAACACAAACACCACACTTATCTGAAACTCATTAAAGCATCTGTGTTGTTTTCCAGGATCCGGGAGTCACTGTAGAGAAGCTTCCTTGGCATTCATGCAAACATGGAAACAGAGGCAGCTGGTTTAGTAAGTTACAGACAGATATTGCATTTGCTCTCCTGAAAGCTCTGAAGCACCTCTTCCAAATAAAATCCTAAGCATTACACAATCCTAGAAAATATCACTTTATAGAGATAAAGAATGGGAATGGATTCTGCATAAAATAGTCATAGAATGAAGAATATTAAGCTGTTCTGTCATTACATTTAGAACTAGTCCACTGCATATATATAAACTCCCAAATTATTGTTGCTCTTATCTACGATAGCCAGAACTAGCAAATATACAAGCATTTGGTTCTTCTTCTCTTAACTTCTAATGAATGAATTACAAGCAAAAATTGAAAAGTAGGAAGAGAAAGAGAAAGAGCTGGCGTGATGGTGATGGCTGTTATATTCAAATGAGGACCAGGTATGACCAGAAGGCAACATGCTGTCAAGAATCTCATTTTCCTAAAAGCTTGTTTAGGTAAGACTGCAAAAGATGTTTGGCATCAGTAACCATTGCTTACTGGTGCAAATTGTGTTCTTTGATGAATAAGAAAAGGATTTTTATCTTCTTGAAACTGGGTGCATTTTTTTTTAAAAAAATATTAATTTTACTTTTTCATCTATTTACAGATAAGAAAAGAAAAGTAATGATTATATCCTGAGAAGTATCTAGGTATATTTCAATAAAATATCAAGAAAAAGAGAGGGGGGAGGGAGAGGGAGAGAGAGAAAGAGAGAACCTAAAAGCATCTCTTTAAGCAAAATACATATGTATTTTCGATGAAAGAACAAGCAGGGATTAGTGGGAAATGAAATACCAGAAAGGGAAACAGAATTATCTAGTAAGAATTCTTACATTATAAGTGTGACATATATAATATTTCATTAATTGCTGAATAATAATTATTAGTCTACCTTTCAGATACCATAACTTTATTGAAATAAAATGATGCTTATTTTGTATACCATATACCTGCCACACTAGTGCATAAAAGGCCAATGAGTGGGTCTCACATTGTACTATGTCATGGTAGGCTTTGCTTATTTTCATAATGTGTAACCTCTGTCACTGGAATTATGGTTGAAGTTGATGTGTGAAACCAACTCATTCTATTTTCCCCCAACCTACATCTTTAAACCAGAACTGGTTTAGAGCAAGCCATTAATAAAGCAAGTTTCTATGAAATGAACATCCCAACAAACGAATTTATGGATAGCAGTCAAAGATAGTTTCTGCTATCACCATCAAAACAATCCAGAAGGAAAACAGAAAGGGCCAACAAAGCCAGGGAATATCATAGCTATGATAAATTGCCCATCCTATGTTTTAGTCCCTGTTCTTCTAGAAATTATGTCCAAAAACGGGAGTAATGTTGCTTGATATATGTGAGCTTTCAGTGTTGGAAACAGATACATGCATTTTCAGGTAATGAACATCTATTCCAGTTCACAAAATGCTGGAGTAAAATATCCATAGTGCCTAGTCCTAGTCTTCTGCTTAAATGTGCTAAGCAAAATTTCAGAGTTACCATTCAAAAAAAGGAATGAAATCACTACAGTATTCCTTTATATATAGGGATGTGTTTCCTCTACTGAATAATGAATAGCTGTATCTAGCTTTACTAGAGAAACAAAGCAGGAATAATCACCTATTTACCTTCCCACATCCAATAGCAAAAGTAGCTATTACTTTTGAATAGTACTGTGTGAATAAGCACCAAACTTTAGAATAATATGTATAAAACTTTGCCCAACAAAATGTATTTATAATTAAATTTTGCCTTCATTTACAAATTGTTTTGCTTACTTTTCCATATAATTACTAAACTTATGAAAAAGGCAATACAAATAAACATTGTAATTACACAAGAGAATAATTAAATTTTATTATAATTCAAAAAAACTCAATCAATTTAAGCATTGCTGCTCTAGCCTAAGACAACTCATTATGATTCACAATAATTAATGAGAAACACTAATAGGTCTCTTTGAAATACGTTTTTATTCATCAGTCTGAATGGAAAACCAATTGCTACTTTGGGGGAAAGAGCTTTATTTATGTTAGAACTGATTTCGATTTTTCTAAATGCATACTCAGTTTTAAAAACCAAGCAGCTTGCTTGACTGAAGGAGTATAATGAGAGTTACCTGTGATAAGATGAGAGGCCAATAAATTTTATAAATAAATTGTAAATAAATAAATAAATAAATAAATAACTGGTGTAAAGATTATAGTGTTGGATTTTGATTGGGGAAATCTAGTTTCTGTACCAACTCAGTGATAGAAAATAGTAGTCATTTACTGGTGTGGATTGTACAAATCAATACAATCTTAAGCTTTGGCATATTCCATGGGGTTGTACAATATATTTCAGCTTGAAAATGTCCAGAATTTAAAGGAAGTGTTTTGACATCTCATGGGCAAAATAAAACATATTGGTGTTTTTTCCCCCCCAAAGCATAAAATAAAGAGGAGTTTTAATGACACCATTTACAAATTTCAGGTACAAACATTATGATTAAGCTACCGTGTTTCCTCAAAAATAAAACAGGGTCTTATTTTCTTTTGACTCCCAAAATAGGTACTTGACCTTATTTTCAGGGAAGTCTTATTAGTTTTGAGATACAGGAGTTGGCGAGAATGGTCACCTCATTGCTGCTGCTGTGTTACAATATTTTCAGGGAAGGGGGTATTTTTAAAAAAAATGCTTTTGGGGGATGCTCTCAAAAGCTCGATTGGGCTGATTATCTGGAGAGGCCTTATTTTTGGGTAAACAGGGTATTTTTTTCAAAAACAAAACCTGCTTTCAGCTTAACCATCTATCACCAAGAATCAGTCATGTCTTTGCTGTTGAATGTAGTATCACAACATTCAGAAGCTCCCTCTGAAAAAATCAAAACATTGATAAAGATATATTATTTGGAAAGCCTTCCCCAATACAATTCATCTATGGACTTTGATCTAAATGACTTGGCAACAAACTATCTTCAAGATATCCTCCATCAACAAGAATTGATCTTTCTAATACATACAACTTGGGGAAGGGGGAATGCTTGTAATTCCTCAAGACCTATGAGCCTTTTTGGGAATGTTGACTTTTTCCAATATCAATAGCTTTCTGGAAGTAGATTAAGCTGGCATTTTCTAAAAAAAATTTTTTTTAACATTGTTAAATGATGGCATTCTGTAAATTTTATTTTTGTCTTCCTCCCTTTTTAGGTTGTATCTTAGTTATTTTTTATTCTTTTTCATAATTTGAATATTTTGGTTTTTTTATACTGTGAATGTTTTATATTGTATTTATGCAATTTCTTAATTATTATTTTTATAAATAATGCAAGGAGGAGAACATATCTATAATATAATACAAGAAGTTTTTGGTTGTAGCAGGAGAAATAAATGGGAAATTTATAAATAAAGTATGGCCACTTCACTATAAGTTTGAAACAAGAGAGTTGTTCTCTGCATACCATCATATTTTTATCTTATAGGCCAATTGAATTTCTATGCTATTTTAATCTTTTGCATGCATATAGTACCCAGAAAATCTTAATTTTTTTCATCTACATTAGGTCATAAATCCTTTACAATAAATTTATAACTCTAGCCCATACTGCATTTTAGGCTGTAATTACAACAGCTTTCTTGGGTTCACAGTTCAGCCCTTAATATAGTCATGGTCTCCAAAGACAGAAAGTGTAATTATTATATTATTGGACAAAGAATGGCCCTTAGTTATGAACATTTGCAGGATGTCTTTGAGATAGATATCAATCCAGCCCAGCCCAAATGAATGTTGTTGAAGGAAAAAAAATGATAAAAGAAAATAATGCTATCTATTTTACCCTGAGCTTCTGAATAAAAGGGTTATACACCAAACAAATTAAATAAGTAAATAAAAATAAGCCATGGGGTGCAATAATTGTACTTTATTTTGCAACGATCAGATTTTGAAGCAGTCCTCTTCAGGTATTCTTTAACTGGCATGTTCAGCTCATAAGAACTACAGATAATCCCCTGTTTTCCTGCAATATCACTTTAATGATTCAACAGCTGCAGGCACTTACACATTGGATGAGAATATTGGCAGCAGGGAGTCTTCATATGTACTGCAGAGATGAATGTATAATTGTCTGCAACTGTCAATATCATTTAAGTGATGCCAGTAGGAGGGTTATCTGGAGGGCTCACGTGTCAGCATCCTTGGTAATGAACTGAATTACTCTATGGAAATATAGATGGATTGGAATAAGTTCAGAGGGGGAATAACAAAAATCATAAGGAGCATAAAAAAAAGTTGTATAAGGAAAAGTGGATGAATTAGGTGCAATTAGTTTAAATATAAATGGTGACACAAGGACTAATGTATTTAAAATATTGAGGCCATTGTAATATTAAGGTAACATAAATGGGTGATGCATTGACATTAAGGTAAGATAACATAAAATGGTAAACTTCATAATAAGAGCAATACTGAAGCAATTTTTTTTGTCCCTGACAGCCTTCAAACAAAGCTGAAAATCAATTTATTGGGGATTTTTTTAGTTCTGGGTCTGCCTTCACCAATGGTGAAGTCCAAAGATACTATTGTCTGACACTCTGACAAATTAGCTATCAATAGACCCATAGACATTATATACACTAGGCCAGGGGTGTCCAAACTTGGGAACTTTAAGACTTGTGGACTTCATCTTCCCCCCATGGTCACTCTCCCAAGTCTGGGAGAATTACACCACCAAGGCCTTAATAGGCCCGGAAGAACTGACTGACTGACTGTCTTAAAGAAGAACATGTGACAGCAACCAGTTATGGTCACCCCAATGGTCATCATTGCGAACTATCTAATTTAATTTAATTACATCTATTTACCAATTGATTTATTGGTTTACCCATCCTGCACTTTATTTCACCTGATTTCATCCTACCATCTAATGAATTGACTTGTGTGAATTGTTTTTAACCAACTGCCAACGACTTTTAACATCTGTGCTTTTTAACATCTGTATTGTTCCCATACCCACCCGAGTTTTATATATATAATTATTGAATTTTAATTATCTATTTAAAAATATTTAAAAATGTATTCCAGAGCAAGCCTGCTATCGCTGCGAGAGTCCCCGCTCTCGCAGGTATGGCCCCTTGATTTATCTAGGGCACATCTCGATGATGGTATTGTAAATCCGAAGAGATGGGCGAAGCGCGGCCTTAGGGGATTTTTAGTTTTTAACTTATTTAAATTATCTTTTTTAGGGGGTTCAAGGGAGGGGGGTAGATATAGACAGATGGAGATGGAAACAGCAATTAGTAGTAAGGGCCAGGATAGCAGTCGACGGCGGGAAGCGGAAGGCGAAAGGCAGGGGGATACCCGAGTCGTTCCTCAGGAGGGCATACCAATTCAGAGGGTCGTGGGGAGGGGCAGGACCGAGGGGAGACAATTTTCATCCTCCCGGTTGGTGGCACGCAGCCGTTGGTTACAAACGGTCGGGTGCCACAACCCTCGCAGGCTAGGTGGCCAGGGAATACAGAGCCAGGGTCTGCGGCTGATGTTTTGCAACGCCAGGTCCGTTGTCAACAAAGCCCCCCTCATTAGTGACCTTGTGTCAGAGGGGGAGCCGGACCTGGTAGGAATTGCGGAGACCTGGTTGGGCCACGAGGGAGGTCATCCCCTCGTTGAAATGTGCCCACCAGGTTACCGCGCATTTCATCAGCCGCGGGCCCTAGGCAGGGGTGGTGGGGTAGCGGTCATTATCAAGGAAGGCCTGGAGCCGAGAGAGACCATTGTGCCGCAGACCTCCGGCTGTGAGTCCCTCTGCATGAAGTGGGGCCTAGGGAGGCAGTTGGGCTTGCTGGTTGTATACCTGGCTCCCCGCTATGTAGCAGCAGCCCTGCCCGAGCTCCTGGAGGTGATCGCTACGGTGGCAGTGGAGACCCCCAGACTTATAGTTATGGGGGACTTTAACCTGCCATCGTTGGGCGAATCATCCGTGGTAGCTCGGGAGTTCATGGCTTCCATGACGGCCATGGACCTGACCCAAGTAATTCAAGGCCCCACCCATGAGGGTGGACATACGCCGGACCTCATCTTCGTCTCGGGCCAATGGAAGAGTGATCTGGGTACAGGGGACATAGACATCATACCCTTGTCATGGTCAGACCACTCACTTCTCCGACTCGACTTTCCGACCGCTGCTCCCCTCCGCGGGGAGGCGGAACCAGAGTTACCAATCTGGTACCGCCCCAGGCGCTTGATGGACCCGGATGGGTTCCAGACAGCGCTTGGGCCATTTCCTGTATCCCTGACCCGCGCCCCGATGGAGGACCTCACGGCCGCATGGAATAGTGCGGCCGTGGGAGCCTTGGATCGGGTCGCGCCCTTGCGGCCTCTCTCGCGGCGGCGAACCACCCTGGCTCCTTGGTTTACTGAGGGGCTGCGGGTGATGAAACGCCGGAAGAGATGCCTAGAGAGAAGATGGAGGGCTAGCCGCTCTGAATCTGACCGGACACAGGTAAGAGCCCATTTACGGACTTACATTGTGGCGCTGAGGGTGGCCAAACGTCATCATTGTGCCACCCTCATAGCATCCGCAGAAAACCGCCCTGCCGCCCTGTTTAGGGTGACCCGTTCCCTCCTTCAACAGAGGGAGCGGGAAGCCCCGTTACAGGGTAGGGCAGAGGAATTTGTGATTTTTCTGCAGGAGAAAACCGCCCAGATACAGAGTGAGCTAGCCCCCATTCATGGCCCAGTGGGATGCCACGAGGGAGATCTTGTTTGGGAGGAGTTTGACCCCGTTACTTCCGAGGATATGGACAGGTTACGTGGGCGACTGCGAGCCACCACATGTTCATTGGACCCGTGCCCCTCCTGGCTTGTACTGGCATCCTGGGAGGTGACACGAGGCTGGCTCCAAGAGGTTATCAACGCATCCTTGAGTGAGGGTTCCTTGCCTGCCTCCCTAAAAGAGGCTATGGTGAGGCCCCTCCTCAAGAAGCCCTCTTTGGACCCAGCTATTTTGAACAACTACCGTCCAGTCTCCAACCTTCCCTTCTTGGCGAAGGTTGTTGAGAGTGTGGTGGCACAACAGTTTCCCCGTCACCTGGAGGAAGTTGACTATCTAGATCCGCGCCAGTCCGGCTTTCGGCCCGGGCATAGCACCGAGACGGCATTGGTCGCGTTGGTAGATGATCTCTGGAGGGCCAGAGATGGGGGATGTTCCTCCATCCTGGTCCTATTAGACCTCTCAGCGGCTTTCGATACCATCGACCATGGTATCCTATTGCATCGGCTGGGGGGGTTGGGGGTGGGAGGCACCGTTTTGCGGTGGTTCTCCTCCTACCTCTCTGGCCGATCGCAATTTGTGCGGGCAGGAGAGCAGAGGTCGACCCCGAGACCCCTCACATGCGGGGTGCCTCAGGGGTCGGTCCTCTCGCCTCTCCTGTTTAATGCATATATGAAGCCGTTGGGTGAGATCATCCGTGGTTTTGGGGTAGAGTACCATCTGTACGCTGATGACACCCAGCTGTACATATCTACCCCAAACCACCCCAACGATGCCGTAGTGGTGATGTGCCAGTGCCTGGAAGCCGTGCGGATCTGGATGGGAAGTAACGGACTTAGGCTCAACCCGACCAAGACCGAGTGGCTGTGGTTTCCGGCTGCCCGATTCAACCAGCTTTCTCCAACGCTGGCCATAGGGGGCGAACATCTTGCCCCTGTGGATGGGGCGCGCAATTTGGGTGTCCTCCTGGATACCCGGCTGTCTATGGAAGAGCAAGTGACAGCCGTGGCCAGGAGGGCGTTTTACCAGGTTCACCTGGTTCGCCAACTGCGCCCCCTATTGGATCGGGACGCCCTTCGCACAGTCACTCATGCCCTCGTGACATCCCGACTGGACTATTGTAACTCTCTCTACATGGGGCTCCCCTTGAGGTGCACCCGGAGGCTTCAGTTAGTTCAGAATGCGGCCGCGCGAGCAATTATGGGCACCTCTAGGTTTGCCCACGTAACACCGCTCTTGCGCGAGCTGCACTGGCTACCTGTCGTCTTCCGGGTGCGCTTCAAGGTGTTAGTTATCATCTTCAAAGCGCTCCATGGCTCGGGACCTAGCTATCTGCGAGATCGGATCCTGCCCCACACATCCTCACGACCGATTCGCTCCCACAGAGAGGGGCTTCTCCGGGTGCCGTCCACTAGACTTTGTCAGCGGGCGACGCCCAGGGGAAGGGCGCTCTCTGTGGCGGGCCCGGCCCTCTGGAACGACCTTCCCCCTGATATTAGAACGACCACCGACCTCCGCTCCTTCCGTGTAAAATTGAAGACCCATCTCTTTCGACTGGCCGGCCTTGAATAGTTCTCTCTGTCTTTTAATTACAAATTTTAATGGGTTTTTAATTTTATATTTTTAGCACGGGTAATTTTATTTAATTCTATTTTAAGTAATGTTTGTATTATTGTATATTGTTTTTAATTATGCCTGTGCACCGCCCCGGGTCCCTGTGGGGAGAGGGTGCGGTTAATAAATCTCAATTTATTATTATTATTATTATTATTATTCAACTCCCAGAATTCTGGGAGTTGAAGTCCACAAGTCTTAAAGTTCCCAAGTTTGGACACCCCTGCACTAGGCAAAAGAGGCAATCAAGAATCCAGAAAGGAACAAAAAGACCAAAACACCTCCCCATCAGCAATCTGCACCTAGATGAGCATAGATTGATTCAAAGATTAACAAAAATCAAGTAAAAAATATCCTAATCAAGGAACTGCCAAACAAGCTACTAATAAACAGACCAATTAAAGAATCTCTAAGACATTCCCACAAACACTGACGAGATAAGCCGCTAGAATAAAAACTAAGAGCAAGCTCTATTCCTTACTAGCACTGATGATCCTACCTAGTTTGAGTAATGAAATGCCTTCAAGAAAACAACCAAGATCAAAGGACCCTTCAATGATGCTATTATTGTATGACATAATATTTGAACCACAGGCTCTCCATATCAAAGACAGTATTGTTTAATATGTCATTCCAGCATTAAAGACTACTGTCTTGGAGAATTGGGTTAAATACACTGTGTGTGCTGTGCATATTTTAATATCTGATCAGATACGATAATCAAATAATGGAGCATATTTAAAATATTTAAACATTTCAGTAAATACAATTCTAAAAATCACTGGATGTTTTTAATAAAAGGAAACAAAAATTTTGCTCCCTATATATTTTCTATCTTGGTAATTTAAAAAAAATCATCTCTGGTCAAAGCAATGGAAATATTCCAAAAAAGAAAAAAAGGGATTTAAGGGTACAGGGCTTCCCCCCCCCCCCCACTTATATTTGTTCAAGTGAGAAAGTAGCAATATTTATGCCTTTCCAAAATCAGCAGGTTCTGAATTCTTCACTCTAACAAAGACTGAATTTGTGTGGCTGACTAAGAAACCATCTAAATTAAAAAAAGAATGTTACAACTACATCACAGGCAGGCAACCTCTTGATACCTGTTGTTACAATAAATTTAATTAAATTATTCATTCAATTTCATATTAGTTCAGTATAGATACCGTATTTATTCGAGTATAACGCACAAAATTTTGTACCAAAAAAAGACTTCAAAGTTTGGGTGCGCGTTATAAACGAGGGCTGGCTGGGGTGGGTCCGGGTTTCTGCAAAAGTTGCACTGCCCGCACAGCCCTTTGCCCTGCGATGTTGACGAAGCGCCCGCCGTTTCTCGGGCAAGCGCCCCTGCCGGCGGGCTGGTGAGGGTGGAACGGCGGGGAGCGCGGTGGCGGCGGCGGCGGTGGCGGGTCCAGACCCCGAGAGGCGACCGACGAATAAGACGGAGAAGCGGAGCGGCTGGCCGCGGGGCTGCTGGCTTCAGGAAGCATCCCGAGAAGCAGAAGCGCCGAGCCCAGAAAGAGACGGGCGAAAGTCATGCTGGCAGCCGCGCACGGTTTGCTCCATCGCCCTCAGCTGCGGAGCCCGGCCGGGAAGGCAGCTCCTCCCCCCCGCCTTCGCTTCCACACACACACCCGTCCCCCTCACTCGCAGAGCTCTCACCGCCACCCGACCCGCCCTCCCTCCGGCCCTCTTAAGAGGCTCACTGTAAGCATTGCTGTTTTGCTGTTTTGCACAATTCAGTGTTCTTCATATTTTTATTGATATATCACTTACAATGCTTGGTCTGAGCCGAGAAAAAGTGAAACAAAATATTATACCGATTTTTAATCGAAAATTAGGGGGTGCGCGTTATACACGTGTGCGCGTTATACTCGAATAAATACGGTAATTATCCCTGGACACAAGTATTTTTTATTTTGTTTTCAGTATTCTAGTAAATATCCTGTCTTACTGTGTTTATAATTACAAATGATATTAATATACTCCACATTATATAGTTCTGTTTTGTTACAAGATTGGATTTTATCACTTATATTTAGGTCCTGCCCTATCTTCTTTTCATTATACTGCCGTTTGTTTATTTCTATTTTAACACTATTTCCTCTCTCTTTGGTAAGTTGATTTATTTCACCAAAGTCATTGACATGGACAGAATGATTGCACTGAGGTCTTCTCTGCAACTCTATGGTTTGTTCTTTGGTACATAGCACTGCTGTAAGGAGAAACACTGCACAATTTGGTAATACCCTTTGGGATTTTTTGGGTCGCTTCTTTTGGGATGCAGCTCTGCTCTCAATGCTGCCAGTACTAAGTGGTACTAAGTACTAAGTACTAAATGCTAGCTTCCTGAGCAGTTTCCAGCAAGTGCCAGTGTCTTGGGTGTTGCTAGAGACCTTATTTATTTATTATTTATTTATTTTATTTTATCTAATTTCTAGACCACGCCCTCTCCCCACAGGGACTCGGGGCGGTGTACAGGAACAATTAAAACATCTAAAAGCACGACAATATATACATAATTAAAATTGGATTAAATAACCAATAGCCAGTGATGGTGAAAATTTGTTCCTACTCTACTTGCTCAATTCATTCATTCATTTAATTGTATTACATTTATTCAAATCTAGTTTTTTGCATTTATTCACCTGTATTTAAATTCATTTATTTGTCTATCTGCATCTATGGGCTGCCCACCTTCAATGGACTAGCTCTAAGCTACAAGGCAGCCCTGCTGGGCCCTGCTGGACAATAGCAGAATTGTGGCTTCTTTAGCTACAACACTTTGTCCTGTGGACAGCACTACGAGCTGTAGTATTTCTTGTTGGCTTTTCCAGAAGCTCTCAGTTACCACCACTCCACTGTTGCCATTACATTAAATGCTGCTGTAATCCTTGTTTCTGATATCTTCTTGGGACTTCAGCTATTTTTTTCCTTCTCTGACAATTCTCTTTAACTCTTCCTCTTCCAGCTCTTCTTTACACATGTGTGTGTGCAACAGAGAGAAACATGGGGAAACATGGTGATCTAATATTGAAATTAAGGGAAACTCTTCTTTGACTGGAGACTTGACTTCTAATGAAACATATTTACTGTATTGTTTTCTTGGCAATAGTGAGCAGTGAACTATTATTTTGCTACTGCCTTTTTTCAGGATATTTTTCTATTTCCAGGTTTAATGTGTAATTCTTAGATTTCTTGGTGGTGCAGTAACCAAGCCTGACTTCATTTAATGTTTTCCCTCACCAGTGTGCCATCCGGTGATTCTCTTTTGTGGTAAAGAAAGACCTGGATGGTAATACCAGTATCCCTCAATTTAAAAAAAAAAAAAGCAATAAGAAAGTATTGTTAAAATAATGTGCAATGTTATCTGTACCCTTGATTCTTGACAGCTAAGTCATAAGAGGGTGTCTGTTTTGGAAGTCAGGCTAATGTTCCACACAGCCACTTCCTTGTCTGTGCCATGCAGCCTCTGAGGTGTGAAGTTAGAAGGAAAATCTATATCAATTTCAAGTTAAGTCCCTGCTGCGTACTATGAAAATAAACTACCTTTGACATTATTTCTATAATGTGAATTGATCTACAACAAAAGCAGTTTCAGACAATGTTTAGATGTCTGCAGCCATTTTTATTAGCTTTCTTTGACATTTTGGACAGGGTATTTTTTAAATTCTTACAAGAAGCTCTCCCCTTCTTAGTTATGTGTATTGTGCCTACCAACTTAAATTAATTTTCAATGTTAGTTTCAGCAGATCTAACAGCAAAAGCTCTGCACATTCATTTTGTGTGAGTTTCAGCATTTTAAATGGATGGTGTGTATGGAAATTCAGCAATCCATATCGCAAGTATTCTTCAACATCAGGCCATACTCCAATCAATTTCCAATATATAGGTATTTTCTTCCTCCAGTAGGAGGAAGAATTCTACCTCTCATCAAAGGAGGTACAATTGTTTTCATTTAATAGTATGGTTATTCTTAGCATTAGTCCCACATGGTTCCAGGTTCCATTTGTTTACCTTGTTTTTACCTTATTCACATAGAAAGGCCATCAAGGCCTGAGTCAATGAAGGATTTTTTTCAGCCATTTTGTTTACTTCTTCATGCTAATTTAGTGCTGAAACAAAGTGAGTGTCCCAAGATCACCCAGGTGGATGCCTAAGGGAAGATTAGAACATGGCTTTACCCACTCCTACTCCAGTACTTTAACCATTATCCCATGCTGCCTCTCAAATCTAATAGTATATGTGTAATGGTGTAAGCTAAAGATTTCCCCCATCCAGTCATGTCCAACTCTGAAGAATGGAACTCATCTCCATTTCTTATCTGAGGGAGCCAGTATTGTCTGAAGACATTTTCTTGATAACGTGGCCAACATGACAATACACCAAAGGTGCACAGAATGCTGTTATCTTCCCACCAAAGTACCTGTACTGCCTATTTATCTACTGGAATTTCCATGGTTTCAAACTGCTCGGTAGGCTAGATGTATTAGTATATGTGTGTGCATTATGCATGCATGCATGCATGTATGTATGTGAATATATTCCAGTTTAGTGTTTGCACATATTCCTTATTATTTAATATAAAATCTGTAGTTTATCTACTTTTAGGATAGTTGCAAACATTTAAATTGATGGATACAACAAAACGCATGTGTGATTCTAGTTAGCATATAATAAAAATGACAGGCTGTAGCTCCCTTTGTCTTGTCTTCATTCTTATAACTAAAGGGAGGAAACGCTATGAATAAAAACTGGTGGAGAAAAACAGGTTCATAAGATACCCACTGAGACTATATCCTAGTAAGGAATCTAATATGAAACCGTACAGTTGCTGTTCCTCTTTGTCAATTTACTTAAAGACCTATGCATATTCTTGACACCATGACTTAGACCCTATGCTCTTTTCCACATAGGGAAGAAATGTAATTACAGTGCATTCTTCAAATGATATAGTGTGAAAAAAGCATAAAATAAATTGAATACATGGGGAAATGACTGACATTTTTAAGGCCCTGGATATTTTGTGTCTACGTGTTGGTGATTTCTCTCCCCCGGATAAAGTGGGAAGTGGCAATAAGAGGCCCCTCTCAATTGTCAAGAATCTTGTAAACTTGAGATGACAATAAAAATGGCACCAAAAGTTAAATGTCTCCTCAGCTCTGTGGGTGCCACCCACTGATTTGCTGATCGAAAGGCCATCATCGGGAATTTTCTGAAAGAAAGGAGTGAAGAACAGATGGCAGACTAGGAAACAAACAGACCAAAAAAAGCATGTGAAATGCCCCCCTCTCAAAAGAGAGTTGACAGTTTTGCTTTCATGTCATCTATATTTAAATCATACTTTGAAACACTTAGATATTCCCTACCTAATTGGGTGCTGAAGTTTTTTCTCATTGTCACTGTTCCAACTTTGACTTGCTACAATAGCTCTGATTTTTATCTGGAAATTACTGCACTGACTTTCCCAGAGGCAAGTTCCATCTTTTGGAGTGCAAAACATTCTCTTTTTTTTTTCTTTTCCAAAGACTTAGCAAAAGTGTCCTTTTGCTGTTTATCACTTTAAGCTTTTTCCCCCTTCTGAGTGAAATATCATTGGCGTTATCTTTTAATTCAGAAATGCCATAGGGTACAAGCAAAAGGTGATTGAGTTTGTTAGATATTTCACTGATATCTTTTCCCATCTCTACAAGGAAGGAAGGAAGGAAGGGAGGGAGGGAGGGAGGGAGGGAGGGAGGGAGGACAGGAGGGAGGATGGAAAGGAGGGAGGGAGGGTTTGAAAACACCAGAATCTGTCCTAAATAAAGAATATTTTGTGTTTAAAGATTGTCCTTGCCCATATACCCTAACTTTCATCAAAACAAATCATGCTCTGCATTCTGTATTCTGTAGTTCTGTATTTCTAGTGTGCCATTCAATTATGGCTTATTTAATTTGGAGAATATTTGTGAGCCCCACACTCCAACAAACTCATTCCCTACAAATGTGGCAAATCAGTATCATTACAATTGACAGGAATGTTTTAAAAGATCACTCTGTGAAGATTCAGCAATATTATGGCAACTGATTAAATCACATTTTATGTAAAATCACATTACGTGTATTGATTGCTGCTAAAGGAGTTATCTGTTGGAAATCCATTGGCACCAATAGAATAAATAACTAGCTTTTTAATAAGAGTAATAATGAAGAAGCTTCTAAAAACAAACACTCAAACTTAGTCAAGATGAAAGAAAATTATAATCTATCACACTGCAAGGATGAACAGTAGTGAGTAGTATTCTGGGTTGTTGGATGCAGAATTAACTAGTTTTACAGTAACCATTTTTTGGTCTCTAGGAATTATAATCAATCAATCATAGTCACCATTGATATGGGGGTAGCGAAGCTGATCTCAAACTGTTTAACATCAGTATTATGTCATTCAACAAGGTGGATAAGTTATCATAATAATGTAATTATTTTTACAAGGGTTGGTGACAAGGAGAGGAAAAACCAATCATCAAGATAATTCCCTAATTTAAGTGATAGTAAAACCAAATTTAGAAACCAGGCAACACACAGACAAATATCCCTGATTGAACCAAGAGTCTGTGAAGCAGTAACAACCTAATGCCCTTACAGCAGGGGTGTCAAACTCGCGTCGTCATGGCAGTGTCGTGTGACGTATTGTGATATTTTTCCCCTTCACTAAACCAGGCGTGGCATAGCCAGTGCGTGATGCATCCAACCTATGGGCCATGAGTTTGACAGCCCTGCCAGAATGTTAATAGGAAGGGAGCTACCCTAACATAAAAGGCAAACTGTTTGAGAATAAGAGAGGCCACAGCTAAGAAGGCTTTCCTGCTCTTCCCCCACTTTTTAAAAATCCTGAATTATGTTGTCATCTAATTTCTTTAGCAATTGCCTCTAATTGTCTAATATGAACTAATCAGCAAAATCTTATCTTGAACTCTTAGTCCCTTAATTAACATTCATTTGCTGCTCATATGCTCAGGCATCTATACAATGTGATTTGATTTGTACAAGTCTTGTATAATTTTGTCATATTTATGATTCTGGAAGATTCATGGACTTCAAATGTAGCTGGTATATATGTAATTTGTCTAGGTAAACCTACACCAAATATTCCTTAAACATAAGACATATTTTCTCTCTCTCTCATCTATCTATCTATCTATCTATCTATCTATCTATCTATCTATCTATCTATCTATCTATCTATCTATCTATCTATCTATCTATCTTCATTTTATAGAGAGGCAAAGGTTCATAATATTCATAACACATATAAAATATGCCTCTGAAAAGATCAATTTATATTTGGATGCATACAAAGGTACCACTTCAGAAAACAACAGATGAAACACATGCTATCCATAGAAATTCTTATGCTATGGAGAAAATTATGGCAACAATATAATAAGGTAGGAATACCACTCTAGACTTGAACATTGGATGCTATCTAACAAAATGAAATTCAATGGTGAAACAAGGCTCTACATTTAGGCAAGGAAAACCAAATACACAAGTACAGTATTGGTAGCACCTCACTCAACAATAGTAACTGTGAGAAGGATGGAGTCCTTGTGGACAATCACTTAAATATGAGCTAGCAGTGTGCTCCAACTGTCAAAAAAGCCAACACGGTTCTAGACTGCTTTAACAGAGGTATAGAATCAAGATCATGTGAAGTGTTAATACCACTTTATAATGCCTTGGTAAGGCCACACGCAGAACACTGCATCCAGCTTTGGTTGAAACAATGTAAAAAATATGTTGAGACTAGAAAGAGTTCAGAGAAGAGAAACATCCTGCCCCATACATCCCTGCGGCCGATTCACTCCCACAGAGAGGGACTTCTCCGGGTGCCGTCCACTAGGCTGTGCCAGCGGGCAACGCCCAGGGGAAGGGCCTTCTCTGTGGCGGGCCCGACCCTCTGGAACGACCTTCCCCCCGATATTAGAACAACTATGGACCTCCGCTCCTTCCGTCAAAAATTAAAAACACATTTCTTTTGCTTGGCCGGCTTGGGATAACTTAACTGTTTTTAGGGTTTTTTAGGGGTTTGTTTTAGTTTTAATGGGATTTTAGTGCAGGGTTTAATTTAATTCTTTTTAATATTGTATTGTTGTGATTTTACATGCATTTTAATTTCCCTGTGCCCCACCTTGAGTCCCTTCGGGGAGAGAGAGCGGGTTATAAATTAAATTAAATTATTATTATTATTATTATTATTATTATTATTATTATTATTATTATTATTATTATTATTATTATTATTATTATTATTATTATTATTATTATTATTAAACAAAAATGATTAGGGGATTGGAGGCTAAAACATATAAAGAGTGGTTGCTGGATTTGGGTATGTGTACTTTAATGAAAAGAAGGACCAGGCGAGACATGATAGCAGTGTTCCAATATCTCAGGGGTTGCCACAAACAGGAGGGAGTCAAGCTATTTTTCAGAGCAACTGAGAGCAAGACAAAAAGCAATGGATGGAAACCAATCAAGGACAGAAACAACCTAGGACTAAGAAGAAATTTCTTGACAATTAGAACAATTAATCAGTGGAACAACTTGCCTCCACAAGGTATGAATGCTCCAAAACTGGAAGAAACCTACAATGTTCCTTCCAACTCTGCTAGTCTAGTCTAGTCTAGTCTAGTCTAGTCTAGTCCATTCACAAAAATCTTCTGAGTAAACTGATTAAATAAACTCCAAATGAGGGGGGGGGACCGCAGTAACAACAATTAATTAATTAATTAATTAATTAGAGCAATTATTTATTTTAAATACCCCTTGCTTTCTTGCATTTTAATATAAAATGTTTCATTTTTAGGAATTCCATATACATCTCTTTAAGGCACGCTGTATACTGTAGTGGGGATGCTATTATTCCCATGTGCCAACATGCTCTTCGTGTAAAAAAGTACAATGTTCAGAAGATTTTAAATGTTGATCTTCCCTTCAAACATAAAATGCAGAGTTATCTGCAATATTAGACCAGTGCAATATATTTTGTTGATTTATTTTCTTGAGCAAGGCAATAGAAAAGTTTCTCCCACTTTCTTCATCTCACACACAACAGTTGCCTAGACTGATAACAAAGGGTTATTTTAAGACTGGAAACCAGATCTTATCTGAATTTGTATTATAGTTTCGGGAGCCCAGATTATATGATACACAGTTCTATGTTTCAATAGAAGGGCATGTTCAGGAAATTAAGGGAAATAATGGTGGAGAGGGAGGCACCTGCCACCTGTGGAGATCACCAACCGATTTCATAATAGAACAGACAATGTGCATCATTCCAATCTCTACTTCACATATCTTTATGGTAAGCATAAGAGATATTACATTATGGAACTGATGGACCACCTTGTAAAAGTGTTTTCACACTCCGCATTTACAGTGTGGCCTTGCTATTTTCCATTGTACTCAATTATCTCATAACAAATTTCAGACTGTCCTGGAAAGTCTCATGATCCTCAGTGATGGTAAAAAGAATTGGGGAAGATAAGAAGGAGGAGGAGGAGGAGGAGGAGGAGGAGGAGGAGGAGGAGGAGGAGGAGGAGGAGGTAGCCCCATACAGGTACTCATTTTCACAAAAGTCAGGCAAAATAGGGGTGGGAGGGATAGTTTGATCTCTCACTCTAGCTCAAAGCCACATACTAAGTAAGCGTGACTCCTTTTGCTTTCAAATTCTCCCAAATTCAGCTCTTATCCCCTGCTGTTTGCCCATCTTGCCAGAAGGTGGGGTAAAAGCATGTATATACATTCCACACTAATATCTTCACATAGGTGGGTGTCCCTAAAACCATTTGGATACTTTAATATTAGGCTCAGCAGAGATTTGTTAGCATATCTGTGTGAATTCTACCACTGTACAGTAGCTCTCTGCCAGTTGGGAATATTGTTTCAAAGCGTTTTTTTGATCACAGAGAAATGAAAATATAATTCAGATGACTTCCACACTCGACTCTCCCTTTTTCCTGTTCTCCAAGAGAAGTGTGTGGAAGATATGCGTAACAGTGTAAGGCCGATATGTCTCTTCTGCAATAGCTTAAGGGAAGGTAGACAGATACACTTAGATAAATGCTCTGCAGCTTTACAAAGTAGATGAAGCAGCAAATATTTGTGGGGAGGAACATTATCTTTGTCAGACCTTTGAAGGGTCTTGAAAATATGAAGAAAACTTGCTGCTGTGTTTTTTCTCTCTCTCCACTATCAGTTACTTTTTTCTTCCTTTAATTGCAGGGGCCCAAAATAGTGCCTATAAGTCAACATAGCTACACCAGAATTCTGTACTTGGCAAATATTGTCCTGCCCTTTAAATATCAATGAGGGAGGAAAGTTGTATACTCTGGTCCTATTTTAGATTTCATAAAGGATTTTGGCCTTACAAAAATTGACCTTTAGCTGTAACTAGAAATATTATATTTTATAAGACTGCATTCTTGGATCTTTCCATAGATTGGTTTAAAACACAGCATATTGTGGCAAGACAAAAAGTCATTCTATCAGTCCCCTAATATTGCATAATATACATTCTTATTTAAAGTACATCTCATTGCGCTCAACAGAGCTTATTCCTATATAAGTGAATTTAGAACTGCAGACATAGTGCATTCACTTGTCCTTTATCTATTATTAAGAAAGACTCTTGTTTATAATATTCCCATCACTTTGGGTTATGGCAATATTAATCAAATATTCAGTAGTAGTTGGGGGAGAACATGCTTGTATATTTTTTAAGGTATGCAGAGTCAAGCCTGAGAACCAGTTTGTAATGGCTAAGGTGCCAGACTAGGAACTAGGAGACGGTGAGTTCTAATCCTACCTTGTGCATAAAGCCAACTGCATGATTTTGGGTCAGATGTTCTTTCTTGGCCATAGCAAGGAGACAATGGCAAACAAATTCTGTAACATATTACAAAGAAAACTGCAAGGAGGTGTCAAGAATCAATACTGAATCAAAGCCCCCCTCCCTCCCTCCCTCCCTCCCTCCCTCTCTCTCTCTCTCTCTCTCTCTCTCACACACACACACACACACACACACACGAAGAGTCAAGATTATGATGCAAAACTGTGAGACAAGGAAAGCCAAGTCTGATATGGCAGCTAGTGTGGCATGATGGTTATGATTTTAGGTTAGAAACACAAAGACCCAAGTTCCTTATCTATGCAATGGGCCAGTTATTCTCTCTCCCTCAGCCAAACCTACTTCACAGGCTTTTGTGGCAAAAATTAGGAAAAGTGCCATCCGTGAATGTTAACTTGAATTATTTAGTAAAAGGTAGGCTATAATCGAATAAGATTTTTTTTTATAAAAAAAAGGCAGTTTGTTACTGAGCCCTATAAATATTACATTACAAATTTTGAGAGGCAAACTAGACATCTGAATTTGGAAACAAAACTTAGCAGTTGGATACAATGGGACTTTCAAGGCACAGGTTGCCCACTGTAGTTTTAAGGAGAATACATATATTTCCACATAGGAGCATTGTGTGTTTCTTAGACCAGTAAAGAGATTGGATTTTCTGATCCAAGTGACTCTGAGTGGAATCTGAGAGCGGGGGGGGGGGGGGGGGGCATTTTCAAAGGGGTGCATGTACAAAAGTGTGTGGGGTCAATCACTATAATAGCCTTCTTGACATTTTTACCACCCTGAAAATGTTTCTGGTGGCTGCTGCTCATTCTGAAGTAAGCCCCATTCACTGTCCTTTTGTTACAATTAGGAATTAGTTAGCATGGCTGTGCACACTTCAAAAATCACCCAGAAATCTTTGTGAATCACATAAGCATAGTGTTTAACTGATATTTATTCAAGGAGACATGATTTTTCCCTAGTTCCTTTGAAAACTAAAAGAAAAAAGTTTTAATGACTTTTAAGGAGCTGCAGGTTTGTTTCCATGCTCACTAGAAGCTGGTGGTTGTACTCATATGAAGTCAAAAGTACTTCTTCCAAATCTTTTCAAAACATGCATAATGCTATGAGCCAGTTATTTATGTGGAAACTAGATAAAATTGATTCATGATATCGAATTGTCTTCTAGAGAAATTATTACGGTTAGTCATACATTCAGGTGGGATGCGGTGGGTCAGTGGCTAAGATGCTGAGCTTGTCAATCAGATAAACAGTTTGGTGGTTTGAATCCCTAACAGAGGGAGCTCCCAGTTTCTGCTAACCTGGCAGTTCGAAAGCATGTAAAAATGCAAGTAGAAAAATAGGAACCACATTTGGTGAGAAGATAACAGCGTTCAGTGTTTAGTCATGCCAGCTACAGGACCATAAAGACATCTTTGGACAGTGCTGGCTCTTTGACTTTGAAACGGAGATGAGCCCAGCTCCCTAGAGTCAGGAAAGACTAGCACATATGTGTGAGGTGAACCTTTACCTTTAGCTTTACATACATTCAGATACCTGTTTAGACTAGATTTGACATTTTTGTCCACCTATTGAAGGTTTTCTAAGGACCTATGTATGATAGGCAGATACTGTTTGATGGTATTAAAGATAAGTTGTTTCAAGTAAAGCTTCTTTTCCAATTGACTGATGGTGATTTTTGGTAATGCCAATGGTATTTAAGGGGTGCTCCAAATGTTTTTGGATTGCACCCAAGGCACCTATCACTGTTAATACTATTTTTGGCTTTCTTTGCCATAGTCTATTTGCAGGTCTTTTTTTTTTTTTTTTGAGATTTTCTCTAATTCTTTCTGTTCTATTCTGTAGAAACATTCACTCTCCACACTTTTTTTGCCTTTCTTATTAAAATTTTTATGTCTGGGGCATTGTGTGGCAGATAATAATAATAATAATAATAATAATAATAATAATAATAAATTTTATTTGTAGCCCGCTCTCTTTCCCCAGAGGGACTCGAGGCGGGGCACAGGAAAATTAAAAAACAATAAACACAAACAGAATACATAATTTAAAATCACAATTAAACAAATCCTGCGCTAAAAACATCTATAAAAACTAAAAACTGTCCCTAAAACCCCTTAACACTACAAATAATTAAAATTACCCTAAAACCCCAGGACAAGGAGGCTATCCCAAGCCGGCCAGACGGAAAAAGTAAGTTTTCAATTTGAGACGGAAGGAGCGGAGGTCCGTGGTCGTCCTAATATCGGGGGGAAGGTCGTTCCAGAGGGCCGGGCCCGCCACAGAGAGAGCCCTTCCCCTGGGTGTCGCCCGCTGACACAGTCTAGTGGACGGCACCCGGAGAAGCCCCGCTCTGTGGGAGCGAATCGGCCGTGAGGATGTATGGGGCAGGATCCGATCCTGCAGATGCTTCTCTGTTTGAATTATAAAGTCTTGGAGTACTTCAGTCTTTTATTTTCTGTTATGTTGTCTATTTTGTGTCCCCCCCCCCCAAGTTATTGCTTGGAGGCAAGTGGAATGTCTTGCACATATTCCAATGTGCCATTGTTGATATTTTGTCATGCTGTCATTTATAACCAACCTTATTGCAGCAGCTAACTAGATGATCCATGATTCCTCAGCTTCTTTGCAGAGGTGGCATTTGCTGTCTGTTAGTATCTTTCCATTCTCGTTATATATGCATTTCATACAGTTTTTGCTCATCCATGTAAAAGAGGTCAAATAGCCTGGCACATGTTTGATAGCCATGCCCTGACTTGGTTACTATGATTGACAGAAGTATAATGCAATAACGAACAGTAGTGCTGATAATCAGCCTCCTTGAAAGATTCCTTTTTTAAAATTTCTCCTAGTCTATCACCATTGACCAGCAATTGTGTCTTCCATTGTACCAATGATGGTTACACAAAGTTTCTGATATTTCTACTTGTTGGTGCTTGCTTCTCCAAAAATCTGGCAGAGAGTCAAATGCCTTCTTGTAATCAACCTCCAACATTCAATCTCAATTCTCTTGCAGTTTTTCAAAAATCATTGTGTCAATAAGCGACTGATCATTTGCTCCTCTGTTATTTGGACAGTGTCCTTTCTGCTCGGTTGGAAAGATGCTGGATTACATCAGTTCCATACATCAGCTCCACACCTGTTTGAAATTTGAAAGTTGCAGTTATTGATAAGCTGATAATTGGTTGATAATTATGTTGTTGGTTTGAGCTCTGAGCTTGGCAATTTGGATGCAAACGTTCTATCCCCATTCAAGGAGACATCTTCAGGGAACTTTGGATCGTGCTTGTCTGGCCCCAGACCAAACCAAACTACTAATATTCAAAGACATGGTCTATAATTGCCTGGTCCTTTCCCTTTTGTTCATTATTTGATAGATTTTGCCACATATTGTCCGTTTCCTCACAGATAGTATCTTCCTTATAATCTCCTCCCCTGAAGGGGTGTTTTTGCTCTTCCACTGCTGCACACACACAATTCTCGCTGCGGCGAAGATGTGCAATATTAGGTATATTGTTCCTTTATCATAGCCATCTGATATAATGCCTAATAAAAATAATTCTGGCTTAAACTCTGTATGTTATCTGGTCATTGTTTCTAACCACATATGAATTTGTATCCAATATTTCCTTGCCTTTATAAAGGTCCATCACAAGTGGAAATATGTGCCAGGTATTTGTTTATAATAATAATAATAATAATAAATTGAGATTTATTAACCGCACCCTCTCCCCACAGGGACCCGGGGCGGTGCACAGGCATAGTTAAAAACAATATACAATAATACAAACATACTTAAAATAGAATTAAATAGAGTTACCCGTGCTAAAAATATAAAATTAAGAACCCATTAAAATATTTGTAGTTAAAAGACAGAGAGAACTATTCAAGGCCGGCCAGTCGAAAGAGATAGGTCTTCAATTTTACACGGAAGGAGCGGAGGTCGGTGGTCGTTCTAATATCAGGGGGAAGGTCGTTCCAGAGGGCCGGGCCCGCCACAGAGAGCGCCCTTCCCCTGGGCGTCGCCCGCTGACAAAGTCTAGTGGACGGCACCCGGAGAAGCCCCTCTCTGTGGGAGCGAATCGGTCGTGAGGATGTGTGGGGCAGGATCCGATCTCGCAGATAGCTAGGTCCCGAGCCATGGAGCGCTTTGAAGATGATAACTAACACCTTGAAGCGCACCCGGAAGACGACAGGTAGCCAGTGCAGCTCGCGCAAGAGCGGTGTTACGTGGGCAAACCTAGAGGTGCCCATAATTGCTCGCGCGGCTGCATTCTGAACTAACTGAAGCCTCCGGGTGCACCTCAAGGGGAGCCCCATGTAGAGAGAGTTACAATAGTCCAGTCGGGATGTCACGAGGGCATGAGTGACTGTGCGAAGGGCGTCCCGATCCAATAGGGGGCGCAATTGGCGAACCAGGCGAACCTGGTAAAACGCCCTCAATGTCCTCAAACATTTCCAACAGTTTGAGGACATATTGCTAAACATTTTGGCCAATCTTGCCAGGGGCAGATGCCACTTTTATAACATTTGTGGCCATTGTCATTTTCCAATTTCTCTCGCAAAGGATCTTGGCCTTCTGGCTAAGATCAAATGTAATATCTCCCAAAACTTTTGCCATTTATCCTAATCTATATTATATCCAATTTTTTTAGCCCATACTATCATCATCTCTTTAACTTGTTCTTATTCCATTTTAAAATTTAATAAATAATTGTATAGTATCCTTATCAATTTGTCATCAGTCCCCACTAATATCTTGTCCAATGTTGTTAGTTCTCTATAAAAAAAACCTTTTATAGGGGCTGACCAATTTTTGATTTACCTCTTCCCACCATTTCTTTATCCAAGCTGCATCTTGTATTTTTTGGGATTGCCCCAGAACTGTTCCCAGAACTGTATTTTTCTTCTTTGTCAAGCATTGGCTTCTTCTTTGCAATTCCTTGATTGATGAATTGAATGAAACGTTTCTGATTCAATTGAAATTGAAGTTTCTGCCTAAAGTGTGGAATTTGAGCTTCTTATCTGGTAATTTTCATAATTAAGTAAAACTTCTTCAGTGAAAGAAGTCCATAGTGGAAACTCCAGCATGCTTATTAAAAATTCCTACTGTATCTTCTGGGCATATATTTCATATGAATGAGTGAAAAATAAATAATTATTTTTCAATGAGTGGTTAAATTAGCAATTAATCCTGAGTGAAAGGATATAGACTTGGGAATTTTCCATCGACCCATATCAAACTAATAAAGAGAAAAACTATAGAAGATCTGCACTTCTATAAATATAGACATCTTGGCAATTGCTTCTTAGACTAAAACAAATTCCATTGTATATGATATTTAATCTTTACCATCTTTTGTTCTGAAATGGTGTTTTCTCATTTTACCTGCAGGATTGGTGGTACCCACAAGAAGATAGCTACAGAAAATTACTCCCCACTAAAAAAATCCTCAAATTATTTGTATCTTATTTTACTATGCACATCTTGATGTGCTACTACATTATCCTGAACTGTTTAGTTTTGATATAACTGTACAGCAGTATGTGAATTGCACAATGTTTCTGGTGTTCAGAAAGATGAATTTAAACCTGTTGAATCATTGCAAGATAAAATAAGACAGCATCTGAAAGACAATCTATGACTTGTGATTTGAAACGGTAATAGATTCTCCCATTTGAGCAGGAAATGTCCATCATTCTGAAACCATAGCCTCTGCAGTGACACTTTCTCAAACAGTCTTGGGAAGAAAGAGCATTTCAAATCGAGACGCAATATGCTATCTACAGCACCACTGATGCATCAAAGTATTGTGCAGAAAGGGTAAGCAATTTTGTACCATTTTCTGGTCCATTAAATGTGATGCCAAAGCATCCATGCAACACTTATGCAAGTTAAACTTCAAATACATGCTATAGATTTGACAACAGTTCAAGGTAACAGACCCTATTAAATCTGCTCATACACAGTCTAAGAACTTTCCTGTAAATATAGGCAGTATCTTTCCAGAAAACTTTTCATTTAATTGATAGCAAGCAAGCAAGAATCAATCCAGCATTCCATCCAACATTGTCCTCCAGTGAAATATTCAAACCTTTATTAAATATACTGAGGAATATTTGCAAATTGAAGACAGTTGAAATGATCCCCAAAATAGCCAATACTACAGAGCACTTTTTATATATAAAGTATCTATTTATTGATGCAACTCAATCACTTAATCAAATTATAAGAAGAGATACAGTTTTGTTCTATGAATACATTAGTCTCCACTCTACTACTAATATTATTTCAATTCAGGAGTGGGTTCCAACAGATACTACTGCTGGTTTGCTTGTGTGCATGCTGTGCGTGTGCTTTGTGCTTGATGCACTTTGTACACACATGTGCAATGCAATTAAAATTGCTCTGCGCTTGTGCAGAACTGAAAAAAAAAGATGGCGGCACCTATGGCACCCGGAGAACCTGTCTGGGGGCATGGCGTGTCAGTTCCAGCAACTCCGGCTGCCAAACTACAACTGGTTCGGCTGAACTGGTAGGAACCCACCACTGTTTCAATTGTAAGATCATGTTATCAGAAAATTTAAAACTCAGGTTAGCTCCCCCACATTCAGAAAACTAAATTAAGGGGGATCTTTCATGCTGTATAATGATCTTGAGAAAGATACATAGAAATGTATGTTCAGGCTTGTAGCCTTTGCATAAGTATTATAAAGATGCTTGTTTGTTTGTTTGTTTGCTTGCTTGCTTGCTTGCTTTCTAGAGATGAGGTCTTCCTTTAGCCTTTAATTGGCATGCTGCATCCACATTTCCAATATCAGGTAGGGTATTACAAACACTAAATAGTATTTAATGTTTAAAATAATTAAATTGTCAGATTTGATTACTCATCATGTATTTCACATTTTCCACTCCTGTCACATTTCAAATTAGCATTTGGTAACATTTTATATAGTGACTTGGGTTGGTGCTTCCTAGCTTCTGATGGCAAAGGGTAGAATCTCAAATTGTGTACATCTGCTATACATCAGCATCTCCCTCGAGTTGGACTAATTAGAAAAAAAAATATTCCCATACAGATTTTTTTTTTAAAAGAGATCTTGTGTTGGGAAACTGCTGATAATAGGTGATAAAACCATTTTATATATCATATTTCCATATTGGCGCTGCCAATTTTTAAGCTCCCTAACAAACATACAAAAAAAAAAAAGCTAAGCTAAACTGAGGTAACTTATTTAATGTACTCAGATTACAAATATTGGAGCAATTGATGGAAACTAATCAAGGAGAAAAGCAACCTAGGACTAAGAAAAAAAATCTAACAGTGAAACCAACTAAGTAGTGGAATGGCTTGCCTTCAGAAGTTGTGGGTGCTCCATCACTGGAGACTTTTAAGAAGAGACTAGACAGCCACTGGTCTGGAATGGTATAGGGTCCTCTGCTTGTACAGGAGGTTAGACTAGACATCCTCCAAAGTCCCTTCCAACTATGTTATTCTGAGCCTTTCTGTCAATTGCTACTAGGGTGATTCTGAAACAGATCTCCCCCTATCCTTATTTTAGGATTGAGGCATTTTTTTAAAAAAATACTAAACCATTGTATGTTAGCTACTTGGAGCCTTAGTTATGAGTCTTTTTTTTTTCTTTTTTCCATCACTTCCTACCTCAACCTATTACACACCATAAGTGACTATAGTAGAGTGGTGGAAATTATCTCTCTGAAAGAAATATTGTCTCCATTGTTATTATTATTATTTATTCGATTTAGTCAGTAGATTTTGTCTACTGATATATCTCATTTGTCCTTCTCATCTTACAAAAAGACAAGTTCAACAATGGCATAGAAAAGACAATGAAGTTTAAGACTGTAGACTCATCTGTTGTGTTAATGATCAGAGTAAGAACATGCTAGGGCTCAAGGTATCTTAGAAATGAAGAGTGCTTGTTAGATTTAATTTAACTTGCTTAGTTCTATTTTCTTGGTTTATACTACTCTGGAGAAAAATAGTTAGAAAAATAATCCTATTTAGGATTGATGAGAAAGAATCCTAGAGCTCACATAAATGTGTTTATTTTTATTTATTTATTAAATTGTTATGCTACCCATCTCCTCTATAAAGTGACAAATGACCTTTTGAATATCTTCACCTAATTTTGTGCAGAAAAATTGAGTGGACAATTACAATGAATTTCTACAAATTTCTCCAGGGGAAAGAGACTTTTCCCCCCAAATAATCTTTCAAGGGCAGGGCTCTCCCTTAGTTTTAAAAAAGTGGGCCACTATTGTAAATGTCCAATAAGAAGAATTCTTTCTTAACATTTTCTCTTGGGACTTAATTAAAATGTGCAATTCCAGGAAGGTACCAGCACTGTAACATAGGCATTCACAAGTATCACTTAGTCACCTTAACACAACCTAAAGGCAACAATACCACACTCTATGTATGAGAAGTTGTTCAAATTTTTATCCTCATTTGAAATGGCTTCTAAATCAAGTTGTCTTTCTTTAGATTGTATGAGAGTAGGTAGAAAAAATTGTAGGAAAAATTCTCAGTTTATTATTGATTCTTCTACCCAGAATACACAATTCCAGAAATTAGATAACATAACAGAACCCAAATACAGCCCAAATTAGATGGGAAATAGGATATTTTTCTTTACTCTGATATTAGTCAACTTCAAAAAAAAAGCAATTAAAGTATAACAATGCGATAAACAACAAAGCATGTCATTTCTTCATTTGCAGAATCTTTGGTTTTCATTATCATTGTCTGTATAGTAGTAATGAGTTTCTGCTTCTAGTGGAAACAGAAACAACATAGACACAATAGACTATTTAATGTAGCAAGGCTTGTTTGCTGCTTTGAATCATTTTATATCAATGCCTATATCAGCTGGAGAAGACTGGAGCTTAAATTTTACTATCTGATAGACTTCAAGGTTGATAGTGGTTCTTTTAGGAACACACAGATTATTAGCAAGGGTAATTATGGTTTCTTAAAAATACCCTAAGGATAGACTGTTCACTTCTGTTCCTAAACACACACACAGAATATTTTCAGTGTACTTTATAAATAGATTTAGATTTAGATTTTAGATTTATTCAGATTTATACCCCGCACCTTCTCCAAAAGGACCCAGGGCAGCGCACAGGAAATTTAAAACATAACAAATATAACAAAAGGTACAAAGTTTTTAAAAACTATTAAATATTAAATATACCCTGTGCTAAAATTGTATAAAATCCCCCAAATTAAAACTATCTAAAAAACTGTCAAAACGGGAGGTTATGCTAGGCCGGCTTGTTGGAAAAGATGCGTCTTAAGACGCTGGTGGAAGAGGCGGAGGTCAGAGATGGTGCGTAGTTCAGGGGGTAAGTCGTTCCAAAGGGTAGGGCCCGCCACAGAGAAGGCCCTTCCCCTGGGTGTCGCCAACCGGCATTGCCCGGCTGACGGCACCCTGAGAAGGCCCTCTCTGTGGGAGCGGATCGGACGAAGGGATGTATGGGGCAGAAGACGGTCTCGCATATAACTAGGCCCCGAGCTATGGGGGCCTAATTAAATTAAAATACATTTATTTAGTTTATTAAAATACATTAATGAAAACTTGATAAAGGAGAATATTTGTAACTCGGGGTTAAAATGGTGTGCATGTGTTCCTTGATGCCATTTGAGCTTGGGTTTTTTCTTTACCCAAACTATGTAACATCACCAGTACTAGTAAGGAGTGAAGTTTATTTTCACTCTAGTTTACATCCTAGAGCAGGGGTCCCCAACCTTTGCAACTTTAAGTCTGAAGGACTTTAGCTCCCAGACTTCTCCAGCCAGCTTTGTTGGCTGGAGAATTCTGGGAGCTGAAGTCCTTCAGACTTAAAGTTGCAAAGGTTGGAGACCCTTGTCCTAGAGGATTGCCCTTTAGTGTTCATGAGATAGTCTTGGTGGTTCTTTGGTTGGGCTGTTTACCGCTAGTTTGTTCAGCAGCTCCTTGACTGAGGTTTTGTTTGCTTTTTGACTGTTAGTCTGATGTTAATCTTGGTGTTATTCAATGCTCATCTGGGCATTGATTACTGGTGAAGAGGTGTTTTGGTCATCTTGTGGTGGTACAGTGATTGGAGTGCAATACTGCAGGCTACATCTGCTGACTGCTGGCTATCTGAAATTTGGCACTTCGAATCTCAGCAGGCTCAATGTTGACGCAGTCTCCCATCCTACTGAGGTCAGTAAAATAAGAATCCAGGTTGTTGGGGGCAATATGCTGACTCTGTAAACTGCTTAGAGAGGGCTGTAAAGCACTGTGAAGCTGTATACAAGTCTAAATGCTAATGCTACCATATTGCTAGTGTTTGTTTTTTGGATTTGTTGTCTGTTTTGAATGTTATGTAGATGTTCTTTATGTTTAGGTGCCTGTTGATGGCCAATCTGTGAGAGTGCCAGCCTTCCAGGAATTCTCTAATGGTCATGGTTCAAATATTAAAAATTGTGTACTTGGTTCAGGTGCCAGGTACACAATCATGACACTTGTGTGATACCCTCCTGTTCTGTCCCCGGCCTGTGAATAGACCAGAAGACAGGCTTGACTGTTCGTCACTGTTTAATTAACAAAATAACGAGTCCTTTGGCTGAGAGCCCAGACAACTCACGTTCATGAGCTTAGCTCTGCAGCGACCTTTCACACAGATATTCAAAATGAACAGGCATGACTGGAATTCACAGACGGACTTTCTTGGCTACTAATTCAAATGGTTGTTTCCTGCAAATGTCCCCTTCCACCGTCTCACCTATAAGTTCTCTTGGGAGGGGCCACTCAACAACCATATGGTGCTTCATCACCATCTGTGAGCCTGCCTACGATGTAATTGCTGCCTCCGCCTCTCAGCTCTGCTCACCCTTGCATCATGGACAAACTGCCTTTGATCCTCCCCACTGCTCCATGACCCAGGCACCTCCTGGTGGCCAACCAGCCTCTCTGGTTCCTTCTCTGACTCTGAACACCCCCCCAGAGTCTTCCTCAGCTTCCAGGGCAGACTCATACGGTTCATCCCTATCAGAGTCCATCAGCAGCTCATCTGGTCCCTGCTGGGCCACAACACCCTCCCATACATATAGTTACTTTGCTGTTCAGAGAAAAACTGCACTATTGCATTCTCAATAAGGGTGGAGATAGCATCCGTGTATGGGTTATGACCTATCCGCACTCTGATTGGACTGAGTCAGATTAATAATTAATTAAGGGTGCTATATAACCCCCTCAGGAGTAGACTCCACCCAGTTTCCGACTCAGTCCAGCTCTGGGACTGGTCCGGTATCATCATCCTCTGAGGAGAATTTTTGAAGAAACGGAATCTAGGCCAGCCACCCCTATTTATATGCCCACCTGCGAGGTGGTGACTTGACCAGCTGGGGACTTGTCCCATAACGCTAGGTCCGCTCCCCCGACGAGATCAAGAGATGGATCCTCGCGGCGAATTTCAGGGGTGGCTCATCAAGAGGCCTTGGAGGGGGCGGCCAGAATTGCAGCTCTGCTGTGAGGCCTTTGTGTGTGCCCCCGGGGAGCTAAGCGCGCTGCCTCGGGTGCTTTCATGGTCTTGGTAAGTGGCCGCACCCATCAGTGGCTGTCGGGCCTTTGGGCCTTTGGGGGAGGCCTCTCCTGTCACCGAGGGCCTCCCGCGCGCTGGTCGCCTGGACAAGATGGCGACTAACAGACCGACGGTCGAACGCGCCTAGTACGGAGCCTTCCAAGGCTTCCGAGGCTTTTGTCCCTTTGGGGGCCTAAGTGGTGACTGCGCTTGGGGCTGCGGCCTCAGATGTGCCCAACGCCCCCCCCCCCAGGGGCTGCGTGACAGGTGAGTGCAACGGCCTCTTGGGCCTTACCCCCCTGACTGTGTTGCCTACGGGACTGCCGGGCTTCGAGGCCCACATAAGGCAGCTGCGGCCTTTGGCTGCTCGCGCACGCGCGATGAGGCTGGTTGACGCCACGGACTGCTGATGGAACCGTTGGGCGCTTTCGGGGGCCGCTCTTCTCACGGGGGCTTACCTCCCGCCCACACATTTGGTTTCGCGCCATCAGGGCCGCGCAGAGGCGCGGAGGCACGCAAGCGGCCTAGGACCCCCGTGCCCTCCCGGGCAGGTAATGTCGCGACGGGCCTGTCGGCTTCAGGAGCCGCGCGGAGGCGCGCGAACGGCCTGGAGCTTCCGCCGCCCTCCCTCTCTGGTAAGAAAGCGGCCGGCCTGCCAGGTCTGCAGGCGCCGCGCGGACGCGCACCACGTCCTGGAGCGTCCCGCTCCCTCCGTGGCCGATCCAAGAGCGGCCGGCTTGTCGGGCCGCAGGAGCCGCACGGGGACACGCTGGCGGACTAGAGCCTCCCGAGCCCTCCCCGAGCAGCTGTTTAGGCGGCAGGCTTGTCGGGGCCGCGGGAGCCGCGCCGGTCACCGGGACGGCGCAGCGCGCGCGCGCGCGCGCAGGACACACAACCAGGACCGGCGGCGTGGAGCTTTCTCTAACGGCATGACGGCTGGCCCGGGTGGCATCTGCCGGCGGCGCTGGGTGCCCAGGAGCTCCTTCCATGGCCTCAAAGGCGCCGTCACACCTATGGCGATCCCTGGCCCCGCCCGGTCGCCCTTTCGGGCCCTGGGTCGCGCAGCCTTGCCCCACCTACTTTGGGTGCTGGACATGGGGCGTGCGCCTTCAGAGAAGCCCCCCCCCTCATGTCGGCCTATTTAGAGGCTCAGAAGGTGTTCAAAGGAATGGAGCTGCACACTAATGTAAGGAAGAAATTAAAAATACACTTTAAGAACTACGAAGCTTGGGAGTGAGACTAGCCTGCACGACCCACGGGGTCGCCCCTCCTTGAACTGGGGCCGGGCCCTTCGTATAGATCCAATTTGGGCCCTGGACCGTACAGGCCTCGCTTACAGACGGAGGTCCCACTTAGTGACGCTACGGTCGCAGCCTCCGGGGACTCTCGGGAAGGCGGCCTGGATGTTTGGCCGCATGGCCTAATGGCCCTTACGTCTGCGTCGGCCGGGTTCTGTCCCAGGGGCCATCAGGGGCGCGGTTTGGGTTGTTTCGGCCGCCAGCGGCCGCTGACCCCTGTTTGGCCCCCTCGCAACCCGAAGGACCGGCTCCCGGGTGGCCAGGCTTAAACCCGGTGCAGCCCATGGAGTTTGTGGCTCGGGGCTGGGGCATTGGTGTTCTCTGCTGCCCGGGGATCTGACCGTCGTCCAACCTACAACCCACCATGTGGGCTTGCTCCCCCGGGGATCTTTCCCTCGCACGGGGGTTGGCCACAGTCACACTGGGGGTCAGGTCAGCGACTCTGCCGTCGGGTTCCCAAGGAGCGCCAGCGAGCCCTTCACATTCATGGGCTTTGACAGCCTCCTGTTTGTTCCGCCGTCCTCTGGGTTGGGGGGGCCTGGAACTCCTGGGCTCAGGCTACGCCAGGCGAAGACCGTAGGTCTTGAGTGCCGAGTGGCTGACCAAGGGGGCGTTGCCCTTAGGCTTCGCTCGTTGCTCTGGTACGACCCTTGGTCACCATGGCCATAATCGCCTCCCCGGCGGATCGATTGGCTGTGAGCCTGGCCCTACCTGGCCCAGGCGTACACCTGGTTCTGTAGGCACGAGGGTAGGACCTCGGGACAACATCCTGGCATTAGCGGCCTTAGGTATGGGACGCAGGTGGTCGGCTGGTTTCATAGGCAGGGCCTCTGGGGGCTTCGACAAGCCGTTTCTGGACGGTTCCTCCACGGCCCCTCCAACTTCCCCCCTGTCTTTCTGCGACTTGGTCTGGGGGTGTTCCAGCTTTGGCTCTTGCACCTCCGGGTTCTCTCAGGCCTGGGACTAACAGCCGCTTCATGGCAGGCCCAATCCCAGGTTCCGCCCGTCGGCCCTCCTGGTCTATACCTCCGGTCTATATCTTTCGGCCGTCTGCTTTGTCTCCCGCATTGGCGGGCATAGTAATAAATCAGGCTGGAGGGGGCCCTGAGCGGTATACTTTCGGGGGGTCCTCGTCCTGGGGTTTACGGCTGGGCAGGTATAATTCCGCATTCCGCCCCTCCGACACCTAGACGGGGTCTGGCCGCCGGTGCCCGCGCCCAATCGCCATTTCCGGGCCTGGGTTCTGGTGCTTTCCCTCATACGGGCCTTCTCCTGTTGGGAACGCCGTCGGTACGGGGATCGGACAGCAATGCTACACCGTTCTCTTTTTGTTCCCGGTCCGGGAGACCGCGGACCCAGGACCATTCGTTGGGAGTGTTTTCGCCCCACTGGGGGGGTTCCGACCGTCGCCGCCTGGGCTGCTCCTCGTTCATGGGGTGAGTCTTGTCCGATTTAACATTGCTCCGGCCCTGGCTCCTTTATCCATGACTCCGGGCCCAGGGACTGGTCGAGGCTGTCCCGGAGGGGAACCGTGATTCAGTCTCTCCCCAACAGGGTGTCTGTTCCACCTCTCCATCTTCCGTAGGTACCGGACTTCCTGTTTGTTCTGGTCTTTTTAGACGGTCTTAAGGGGCGGTCTACCTGCCCTCTATTTTGCTCATGAGCTTGGGGTTTGCAGCTCCCGGTTCTCCCGGCTCTCAGCCGGGGGGGGGTTGTTTTTCATCGCGATCGTAGCGTTGGCTCTACATGACAGGGCCGGTTTGATCTGTCAATCATTGTCCAGGTGTTGATTGGTGAGGCTCTGGACACGGGACTCATGTTCCTTTCTGATCCGTAGGCACTGCGTTAGTACAATATGAGTAAACTAGGATTCTTTCCGCTCGCATCGTGACCCGGTCTCAGGGGCCACCTTCACCGTCTTGCCGCATCCCACGGACTTCGCGTTGAATCAGATCCCCGACTCGCCTAGGCGGTCGCAGGAAGTGGCTTTGGAGTTTTGACCCGCTCGGGCGTTTCCTTCGCAGCTCGGCCACCAGGAGTTCTCCATGGTATATGTTGTTCCTGGAGCGCAGCCCATGTCTGTTTTTGGGGCTGGCGTTCTCGCCTCTCGAGGTAAGGGGTGATTCCGGAGTTGGCCCTCTGTCACCACAGCTAGCTCCGTGGGTGCGCTGACGGCTTTTGGCTGTTCAGCTTGTGTGGTATTGGTTCGGCATGGCCGGCACATGGGGGCCCTGGCCGGAGCGCCCGGCTCGCTCTCGGGGGGTAGGACCCAGGTCCTAACCTTTGTCCCTCTCGGCTGACCGCGGCTCAGTGGGCTGACTTCGCACGGGCGGTTGCTCTCGGCTAGACTGGGGTAGATCCGACCGCAAGAGGATTTAGTTCCTCGCGGATTCAAGGACTTCCTCTTCCTCTCCCTCTCTCTCTTGACCTCTCGGTCATTTTGCCTCACCGGCAAGCACTCAGCTATTTGCGAGTACCAGAGTCCGGGATCATCTCCCTCCCTTCCTCCGTTGTCTCCCACCGTACTGTCCCTCCCTTTGGGTGTCTTTCGGCAGGAACGGTACGGGGGTCGCGTTGGTACTTCGCCTTAGGTGCTGCCTTCGGGCGCTCCGAGCGCTCCTTCGGGAGTTGTTGGGGGAGATTGCAGGCATGGCGATTTCTGTGGTCTTTTCGGCGTTTGCCCCGATTGCACTAAGGGATGGTCGTTTCCACTGTCCCGACCTACGTGCGCCCATTGGTTCTTCGCTGGCAACGTTCAACGTGGCCTATTTGTCGGCCCTCGTTGTTCGACGGGGATGTTCTTTCCGGGGCTGCCGTCGCGTTCCCATGGGCGGGTGTCTTTCAGGACGACCTTGCGTAACAGTATCCCCGCCATAGGCCCTTCGCAGATAAGCGGGGGCCTTGGGGGGAGGGATCAGTTTGCGCCTTGCAAACGGATGGACTCTCTTTCCCAGGACCCTAGGGTCTGCATCTTCCGGCCTCGGATATCGCCCTTGTTTTCCGGACTGGCCATAAGGTTCCCTGATTGAGGCCTGTCCTTGCCTTCTGTGGCCTTAGCCAGGCCGTCTCTGTTCGTTCTGGCGCCAATCCTCTGACTGGTCCCCACCTGGCCAGTGGTGTCCTTCGGAGCGATGGGTTGACCCTCCTCTCCCTCTCGGGGCCTCGGTCTTGGTAAGAGGGACAGCCACATGGGTTGTCTGGCATGGTTGGGATTGTCCCCTGGGTTCTCGCGTGGCCTTATGGGCCCCTCGGAGTGCCCTGACTTTTGTGGGTCTGGAGTCGCTTTCTTGAGGGACTTATTGGACGTACAGCTTCTTTCCTCCGTTCTATCACGGCCTTGGCCTCTCTTCAACTGCTTTCCCTTGTTCTGTGGTTCTCCATGACGGTGTGAGTTCTTGGTTCCGGTGGGGGTGTCGGGGGACTCTATGCAGTGTGTCGGACAGACGCTGCCAACGGCGGGTCTGCACTCGCGCACACAGCCACCGTTTCGATGCGTCTTAAGGTGGGTTCCCATTCAGGGCTAGGCGTGGAGGTGGCGTGGTCCTCACCTCCGCCATCCCCGTTGATGGGCACGGCATTCCAGTTGGTTTTTGGCAACTGCTGGATTGGGTGAAAGCATCCGGCTTTCTGTCCACTAGGCACCGGGGTCTGCTGGTCTGTACTCGATCCCTCCCTGGGAGGCGCTAGGGCTTTGGTATGTCCCATACATGGATGCTATCTCCACCCTTATTGAGAAAGGGCGTTGGTACTTACCTGATACGCCTCTTCTAATAAGGGGGGAGATAGCATCCGGCCCGTCCCTTATCTCGTCCTGACCAGCTTGGTGGATTTGGTTGTATTATGCTTTGTTTTTGTTTTTTTGTTTTTTTGCGAGATGATACCGGTGAGTCTGATTATACTTTCCTTCGTCGAAAACTGGGTGGAGTCTACTCCTGAGGGGGTTATATAGCACCCTTAATTAATTATTAATCTGACTCAGTCCAATCAGAGTGCGGATAGGTCATAACCCATACACGGATGCTATCTCCCCCCTTATTAGAAGAGGCGTATCAGGTAAGTACCAACGCCCTTTCCTGTAAAAGTATGTGGTGTAGTTTGAAAAGACATACTTAGGGAATGAACTGAGGCATAAAAGTAGTAAGGAAAATAATAATATTACTTTGGAATTTAAATAGAGAAGCCTGTCACATAACACTCCAACTTAGCAATTGTTGATATGAAAGATCAAAATATCTGGATAGTGGATATGGCAGTACGTGGACATAGCAAAGTAGAAGAGAAATAACTGGAGAAAATAACAAAATACAAAGACCTACAAATAGAAGTAGGATGACTGTGGCAAAACAAAACAAAACAAAATTAGCCAATAGTAATACGCTTCTTGAGTATAATCCCAAAATATCTGGAGAGTCACTTCAACACAATTGAAATTGATAAAATAAGTATAAGTCAATTGTAAAAGGCTGATTTATTTGGAACAACTTACATCCTGTGAGTTGACACTGTCAAACAAACAAACAAAAATTCTATCTGCCTATCCCAGGTCCTTGAATAGGACTCAATACATAGATTAAAATGCCAAATACAGTCTGAATATCTGACTGACTGTGTGACCAGCTATAATAATAATGCCACTCCATGTATTGAGACAAGACAAGGTTATTCTTTTAATGAGATAAAACAGGCTTTTTTTAGCAAGTACAACTTTGTTCAGGAGACCAATTTGGTTTCCAGTTATGGAAATGGTTCTGTAAATTAATTTGTTCAGCACATTCAATTCTTAGATTCATTTACTTAGAAGCAAATAGCTTTCTGTGCTAAAAGGACTTGCATTTAGGTACACTCTAAAGTGTTGCAACACAGTGAAGAATAAACTCGTAGAGAAAATTGCAACCAGCCTTAATTCTTAGAGTGTGTTCTTTGAGGTTGTTTAAGGGGTACAGATAGGTAAAGGAAAACCAAACAACAGCTGGGGGAAATTAGACATAGCATAGTGGTCTATGGGGAAAAAAAGGGTGGCAAATGATAAAATACATGATGATGCTAACACAAAACCACATTTTTGTATTGTATATTGTGTACAAATGCACAATTACGACATTCTCATGAATGTCATAAGTGTCTATGTATCATCATGTTTGCTATAGATATCATTGATGTGTCTTTGCTACATTTTAATATCTGTCTAGAATTTTGCCGCAAGCTAGTAATTCTAAGCATAGGATGTTCTGTGCTAAAAACAGGGTGAGCATCAGCATTTCCATTTTGTTCCTTAGACATCCCTACTTATTGTAGCCAAAGCAGTATGATCAGGCCTAATCCTAAAAGTAAGCCCATGTCCCTTCCCACCAATTCATTTTGACAGGAATTGGGATGGTCAGTTTTCAAAATGACAGCTACCGCCTAGTTAAATTGCTGACTGGAACCACAATTTGGATTCTAAAATGTATTATATTTCTTTTAAAATTCAAATTATAGTTCTAAGTAGAAATGTTGTTCAGAGTTTCCTGGGATAAATATATGTTTTGTTCACTACATCTGCAAGGCTTTCAGCCTCCAAGTCTGTCCTTGGTAATTCCAGAGTCTGTCCTTGGTAATTCCATTGCTTGAACTGAATTGGGCAGAGGATATTTAAAGAGTAATTGTGCACATATTGTGCCTGCATCATATACATTCTGAAGGACCTTGAATCCTAACCTATGAATATGACATGCGTGTGAATACTTTTTCCCAGAATTACTTTTCATTATGATAGTAACTCTCACAGGAAATTTGTTTTTTTTCCAGTGTCCATTATCAAATGAATATATTATTTTCAGATAGTCTTTTTCATTCACTACGGTATAATGTTCCAATGTGAGTCTAAGAACCCATTAGCATGGGTTTTCTGGTTTCCTCATTCTCTTTTCTTTGTAGCAGCAGGTGGGTTGATTATTTTCATTCTTCCTTGTTTTATTGTGCTAAGATTTTTCTTATCTGCCAGGGGTCCATAACCTTACACTGGAGAAAGTGAATGGGATGGAGGGAAGGACAGAGAGGAAGAGAGAGTGGGGGAGTATATCAAGATTCAGTTCCAGGAAGGTGCTTAAGGGTGTGCAAGAGTATGAAGTGAGCACATTCACAGACTGCAACATATTAATGCAGCTACTTTTCTCTTTTTTGCATAGCTTCCCTCTACCACTGCCACGGGGTTCCAGACCAATAACGGGTTTCAAATTACAAATGTTATATTGGTATCCTGTACAGTCCAAGCAGTATTCTGGAACATTCAAAATGTTTCACAGTCCTAATGTGAAAATAGATTTGATTGTGATGTCAAATTTAGATGTACAAATTCAGCTTGATGGCAGCTCTTGGTAGACTGACTGACCTCAAGAAACTAAGTTGGTGCTTGGATATTAGCAGGAAATTTCAAGGGCTATAGACTAGATTCAGAAGAAGAAGGAAGGAAGGAAGGGAGGGAAGAAAGAAGGAAGGAGGGAGGGAGTTAAGGAAGGAAGTGGGGAGGGAGGGAGGGAGGGAGGGAGGGAGGGAGGGAGGGAGGGAGATTGTTAAGTACTGGGCGATGAATGGAGGCGAGACCTGAGTGACTTCTAACAGCTCTTTATTTGCTGCCTGGAAGGCAACTGAACTCCCTGGCTGACACAGCTCCTTTTATAGGAAACTGCTCAGCCAAACAACCAATCAGGAGAGAGTATTTTACTACTCCAACAGAGGACCAGACTGAGAACTTCAACTGTCAACTATATACAATACATAACAGAGATACTTCACAAACATATCTTAAATTATCTAAATGTACTGAGAACGTTTTCTGCATTCCACTCTAATTTGATAACACTTTCCCCCCTTCCCTATCCCTCATGATACTTGTGAATGTAAAAGGTGTTTAGTCTTGTTATGGAAAACTGAAGTAAACATTGGTAAAAAAAAATAATAATACAAAAGTTCCAGAAGAGAGCCAGCTGTTTTATTTTTAACACTTTCTCTGGCAATATTAAAATTATATGCACATTATTTCAAAAGAATGGCTACTGAGAACAACAGCACTATTTTTGTCCGGCAATTTTGTTTTGTTTTATAACAAATCAACAAAGAAACCATTCGAAATCACCTTAATAAAATTGGATGATGGATTCTCAGCTTCTGAGAAGTTTTTCCCCCCTTCTTCCCTCTTCAGAAGGAATGAAGAACCCATAATCTTGCCTCTGTGGCTGTTTTCTGTGTGTCTAAATCAAATGGATTCTATGAGTGTACTTTTACAACAATGATTATTTTTCTCCCTTCAAAAATTCCCATTTATTAACACGATGGTTTGTAGAGTTAGGCAGGAAGATATTTTATGCATGTACTGCTTAATGTATACATAATTAGGTTCAACGGGGAATCTAATTTTAAAACTTATAAGTGCTTCAATATAGAATATTCAGAGATCCTTTTGAAGAGAGAGAAAGAGGGGAAAAGGGAGAAAGAGTGCATTAGGCATAATAAATAAGCAGGTAGGTAATTATTTTCAAAGGTCATTCAGCACAATTGTGCTGTAGTTATCTTTCACTGAAACACACACAGGACTTTATTTCCAGGAATATGAGATGACATTCAAATTCAAAACCTCCTATAAAACAGCAAAGAACAAATTATTAAAGCACTTCTCAGTGGCATGCATTTGTTTTGTCAATAATATATACTTGTGGTGGCTATGGTGGACTGCAATTACATTTAAAGGTGAGCAAGCACCCTTTCTTTCATTAGATTGAATTGGTAGCAAATGACCTGCTCTTTCCCCATATTTTGCAGCCTGACCCAGTTGCTTTTGCAGCCATCTAATTGTCGTCAGGCAAAAACTTGCATATTAGAAGCTGCCACGCTCTTCCTAAGCATAACCCATTGGGCATGACAATGTAGTCCTGAGTCGATTAAATGCATAACTGATGAGTCTATATTTCTCTACCTACAGCTTTCAACTTAAAAGCAGAGATATTCCAGTCAGTGGGGCAGTCAGGATTCCTTGACAGAAGAAGAAGGCCATGACTTCTCTGTCACCTGGTTTCTTAGGGTCAAGATTATTCAGTGACATAACTTCACAGTTATCCTAAAATGAGGAGTCACATAATGTTGTTCATTTTACATTTTCTATGAGCATATTACATGTGCCATATGATCACTTGACCAGTCCCCAAGGTATAGCATGATTTTTTTTTTATCATACTGCCCAGGGGACACAGAGTGGGATGGAGCAATTAAATGGCCCATGTGATGTGTTGTTGCACAGGCAGGAGGATATTTTATTTTATTATATTATTTTATTAATGTTGTGGTCCGCCAGCTGCCAGCGGAGCTGGCGGCAGAGTCAGACAATGAGAAGGTTGGGGAGGAACCTGGGCTAGTTCTGGAATCTGGGGTAAGCTCTGATGGATGTTCTCCATTGGACTCAGAGACAGAGCTGTCCAACATTTTTTTTATTTTTTTTATTATATGATTATCTCTTGTATTAGTTTTATTGTTTTGATATGAGGTATTCTTGTAAGCCACATTATATTCTTGTAAGCCACATTGAGTCACCATGTGCAAACAGGCATCAATATAAATTTAAATAAGTAAGTAAATTATTCTCACAGATTGTCCTTCACTATGATCTTTGGCTAGGCACTTTGGTTTTAGGATACAGGGACAAATTGCAAATTTATATAGCTGCATAATTGTGTGTGTGTGTGTGTGGTATATAGCTGTATAATTGTGTGTGTGTGATACATACATACATACATACATACGTACACACACACACACACACACACACACACACACACACACACACACACACACACATATATATATATATATATATATATATATATATATATGAGAGAATATTTTCACAGCTCCTGTTCAGGGTCCCTTTGAGGGGAGGAGACTTAACGTCATCCCTCTCTGCCCTTCGACTCAACCTAGAGATCATCCAGACAGAGAACCAATTAGATTACTGCTGTGTGACATTTTTTAGATATGTGTTAGATTTTTAAGGGCTGAAAATATTTTCAGCCCTTTCAGCCCTTAAAAATCTAACATATATATATATATGAAGATTTCATATATATGAAATCTAACATATATATATATATATGAAGTGGATATTTTGTTACAGCTTCCTGTTAATCATCCCTTAAAAAAATTTAACACACACACACACACACACACACATATATATATGTTAGTTTTATGAACTGATCAATAAATTAAATTAGAGAGAGACCAGGATAGATCTATTTCGAGCTCATTAGCTCTCATCAGCTGGCCATACCCCTTACTGGGATTCGAACCGGGGCTTTCTTGCATGCTAAGCAAGTAGCCTAGCACTGTAGCCAAGCCGGTTCTCCTTATTGCATCAGCTTAGACAGGGTATATTAGTATAGGTAATTGTTTCACAACAACCTGTTATTATTAGGCCCCAATTAAGGGAGGAGACATACTGTTTCCCTTACTGCCTATCGGCTCATCACTAGAGACCATCCAGACAGCAAGCCAAGAATTACGTTGTATAATATTTTAGATATGTGTGTTAGTTTTATGAGCTGATCAATAAATTAAATTAGAGAGAGACCAGGATAGATCTATTTCGAGCTTATTAACTCTCATCAGCTGGCTGGGATTCGAACCAGGGCTTTGTTTGGGGCCATACCCCCATCTCTGGCCCTCCAGAGATCATCCACCAATGCGACCAATGCCGTCTCAGTGCTGTGCCCGGGCTGGAAGCCGGACTGGTGTGGGTCCAGATAATCAATTTCCTCCAGGTGACGGGGGAACTGTTGTGCCACCACACTCTCTACAACCTTCGCCAAAAAGTGAAGGTTGGAGACCGGATGGTAATTTACTAACAATGCTGGGTCTAGGGAAGGCTTCTTGAGGAGGGGTCTCACCACCACCTCTTTCAAGATGGTAGGCAAGAACCCCTCACCCAAGGAAGCATTCACTACCTCCTGGAGCCAGTCTTGTGTAACCTCCCAGGATGCCAGTACAAGCCAGGAGGGACACAGGTCCAATAAACATGTGGTAGCTCGCAGTCGCCCACGTAACCTGTCCATATCTTCGGAAGTAACAGAGTCAAACTCCTCCCACAAAACTGTCTCAAGACCTGCCTCGGGGCATCCCTCTGGACCACTTTCAGTGGAGGCCAACTCGCTCCGAATCTGAGCGATTTTATTCTGCAGATTTTCCCCAAATTCCTCTGCTCTACCCTGCAAAACGGCTTCCCGCGTCCTCTGTTGAAGGAGGGAGCGGGTCACCCTGAACAGGGTGGTTATCTGCGGATGCGATGAGAGTGGCACAATGATGACATTTGGCCACTCTCAACACCACAAGGTAAGTCCTTAATTGGGCTCTCACCTGTGTTCGGTCAGATTCAGACCGTGTGGATCTCCATCTCCTCTCTAGGCATCTCTTGTGGCATTTCATCGCCCTCAGCTCCTCGGTAAACCAAGGAGCCTGGGTGGCTCATCGCCACAGGAAAGGCCGCAAGGGCGCGACCCGATCCAAGGCCCCCATGGCCGCAGTATTGCATGCGGCCACTAGGTCCTCCATCGGGGCGCGGGTCAAGGACACAGGTCGTGGCCCAACCTGTCCGGGTCCATCAGGCGCCATTTAGGAGATTCAGGTTCCACCTCCCCACGGTGGAGTGTAGCGATTGGAAAGTCGAGCCAGAGAAGTGAGTAGTCTGAACATGATAGGGGTATGATGGCTATGTCCCCTATACCCAGATCACTCCTCCACTGACCAGAGACAAAAATTAAATCCAGCGTGTGTCCTCCCTCGTGTGTGGGGCCCCGAATTACCTGGGTCAGGTCCATGGCTGTCATGGAGGCCATGAACTCCCGAGCTACCTCTGATGATTTGCCTACTGATGGCAGGTTAAAGTCCCCCATGACTACCAGTCTGGGGGTCTCAACCGCCATCTCGGCGATCACCTCAAGGTGCTCGGGCAGGGCTGCTGACACGTAGCGGGGAGCCAGGTACACAATCAGCAAACCCAACTGCCTCCCTGGGCCCCACTTCACGCAGAGGTACTCACAGCCGGTAGTCTGTGGTACAATGGTCTCTCTCGGTTCAAGATCTTCCCTAACAATAACCGCTACCCCTCCACCCCTGCCTAGCGCCCGTGGCTGATGAAACGCACAGTAACCTGGCAGGCACATTTCTACGAGGGGAAGTCCTCCCTCGTGTCCCAGCCAGGTCTCCGCAATTCCCACCAGGTCCGGCTCCCCCTCCGACACAAGGTCGTGGACGAGGGGGGCTTTGTTGACCACCTACCTGGCATTGCAGAACATCAGCCTCGGGCTCTGGCTCTGTAATCCTTGACCACCTAGCCTGCAGGGGTTGTGGCACATGACCACTTGTAAGCAGCGGCCTTGTGGCCCCAACCGGGAAAGAAAACCCTGCCTCCCATCGCACCTACCCCTCCCTACGACCGTTTTGATGAGTAGACCCTCAGAAAAACTTGTGTATCCCCCCTCATAATGGACCCCTCCGCTTCCTTCTTCGCTCTGCCTACCGACCTAGTAACATTCCCACCCCCAGACTGACTAACCCCACCCTCCTCCCTGAGACTCCCTAAAATCCGAATCATACATTTAGCTAAGAAACCCCAACATCTGCGTTTCGCCCACCTCTCTTGATTACATAATCCCTCATCAAGGTGGGCCCTCGTTAGAATGGAGAGCCATACCTGTGAGTAAGGGGATTCTCGCAGTCGAATAAGGTCTGCTCTAGAGTACATAAATAGATATAAATAGATGTAAAATAGATATATAAAATAGATATAAAATGAGTTGCGAATTACTTATATGGGCATCCTGGCTGCTAAGATATTATACAATAGATATTACATATATTAAAATTCCTTAAAGGTTCACATAATTCCAGGAGAGTATTGTATCTGGCTCTAGAAAGTTCTTAAAAATAGTTCTTAAAATAGTTCTTAAAATCAAGGGTAATGGAGATAGTTGGTAATGATAACTGATCCATGCAAGGTAAGTCTGGTGGGCAGGCATAAAGTTCATAATCAAAGTAATGACACTCAATACAACTACTGTGCTGGATCTGCCATATTTCCAGGTCTCTATGACCATTGTCAAATCATATTTTCAAGGTCTTTCAAAAGCTAGCAGAATCACAGCCAATCTAATCTCCAGAGAGTTGGTATTCCTTAAGACAGGCACCATGGCAGAAAAGGCTGCCATATTCATAGGTTAGGATTCACTCTGATTCCCTCAGAGTGTATGTGATGCAGGCAAGACAATATGGCCACAATGATTCTTTAAATATCCTCTGCCCAATTCTGTTTAAGCAATGGAATTGCCAAAGCCAGACTCTGAGGCTGAAAGCCTTGCAGATGTAGTGAACAAAACACATATTTATCCTAGGCAACTCTGAACAACACTCCTACTTGGAACTATAATTTGAATTTTAAAAGAAATATAATACACTTTAGAATCCAAATGGTGGTTCCAGTCAGCAATTTAACTAGGCGGTAGCTGTCATTTTGAAAACAGACCATCCCAGTTCCTTTCAAAATAAATTGGTGTGAAGGGTCATGACACTCCTTAGCTAATAGGACCCAGAGCTTGCTTCTCCTGCCAGACCTGATGAGACGGGTTGATGTACTTGGAGGAAAGTGATCAAATACCCCTTAACCCAAGTAACATCCTCATTGGAGGATATATATGTTCACCAGCATTAAGCTGTTCCAATAACACATATTGTCACAGATACCGTAGGTATAAGAAAAGTCACTGTGATTGAGGTTATGCTGAGTTTTGTTATTGCAATCCTTGCAAAACATTTACATTTCCCCATTGTGTGTCCCACAGATGTAGGACACACAATACAATGTGGAAAGGATACTAGAGTACACAGAAGCCCTAGATTGAGAAGAGACAATTCTCACTCAGAATGTAAAAGGAATTTAGATAAATGGCAACACTTATCTTATTTGATGGGCATTTATGATTAGAGGGAAAAAATTGAAAAGTTAAAAGCCTGCTTATTGTAAATGTGGATATATGTACTGTATGCTGAGAACAGCAACATGCACACCAATGCAAAGTGTCTGGATATTAGAAAAGGACAACAGGGGCTGTACTCTATTTGGATGAATTATTGGCTAAATATAAGGGAAAGGAAGTAAAAACAATTTGTGGAGTAAGAATAGTTTCTTAAGCTAAAGCAAAATTTAGTAAGGGTTCCAAAGATGGGAGATAATGAGACAAAGAGAAACTGACTTCAACATAAGGAAATATTGACTTCAGCTCTTCAAAGGGCAGGCAAAGAACAAAGAAGTGAAAACATAAATCAGTTACATTAGTCTAGGCCATGATGTATTAAAGCAGGGCATGATTTAATGTGACAGGCCCATACCTACACTTAGACAGTTGATTCTACAATGCCTGGGTCTCTTTGTCAGGAAACCTTCAGCAAAACAAAGTTAAATATTCCTGATAGGCCTTTAGAAAGGATTTCATGGTTCAGAAAGATCAGCATCTCTAATAGTAGGTAAACTTTTTGGGTTACCAAAAGCACTTGGAGTTTTTAAGCCTATTATTGTATGTCAGAGATCCAGAGATCTGATCCACTTCCAGCTTTTATTTTCTATTATATATATATATATATTTAAAAAAAACAGCACATGAAAATAAAACAAAATAAAAACTCTACTAAATTTATATTTATATTTAAAACTAGCTGTACCCGGCCACGATTTTCTGTGGCCCAGTCTGGGTAATAAACTTTAGCAGAATTTGTTTAGGCCTTAAGGAAGGGATGTTGAAGGTAGCAAGGCATGTTCTCCATGAACTTTGCCAGACTATACTGAAGAAGTTGAGCAGCCTTTCTTGCACTATGGCAGAGAGAAAGAGTGATGTGTCCATTACAATCCTTGCCAAAACATTTGACCAGCTGTCTTGAGGAGATGAGCAGTTTTTAAAAAATAAAATGTATGTCTCTGTGCAAGAACTTTTGGCAAATGATCTGAAGGAAGCTGAATGGCTTCCAGCCATAGTGAGGGAAATTTGACAAGTGCTGCCAAAGAAACTTTGGGTACCAAAGCAAAAGCAAAAGCAAAAACAGAGCAGAGCAAAGCGACATGGTCACTTCATTTCATTCTTAGAAACAAGACAGGCAAAGTGCTTCACAAAATAACTGAAGCTGAGTACTTTGCTTGAAGCTTCATCAAAGGAGATATCCCTTCAAGCATTTGTCTAGCCCTACAAAACACCCAATCTTCAAAAGAGTATTTTATTTAGCCAAATATGCTTTAACAGAATGAGGCAAATGTCAACCTATGTAATATGTCTGTATAGTATTTAACAGAACCCTGAGAAGCAGATGCAAAATAACTTCTCAAGCAAACTCATGTGTGCTCAGAATTAAAGAGCAGGTTGCTTTTAGCCACAAGGTCAGTTCAAAAGCTTCTGATCAGTATTAGAAACAAGTTCACCATTTTCCCCCACGCCTCATATCACAAATAACTACATTCACTTCTGTTTTCTGCCTTTCAAAACATCCTTTTTAAAGTAAGTTAATGTTAGAAATGGGATCATTTGTTGCTCATTTAAGGCAACTGGAGATATAAATCCTTGCTAATATACTGCAGATTACCTAGAGATCAATGAATGAACCTCAGCCTAACTTCCATTCATTACGAGCTGAAACACATAGGCCCAGAGCAGCAGTCTCAAACCAAGGCACTCGCATCTAACAGATTGCAAATGAATGAGGTTGGATAAATAACAGGAGCTTAAATGGAATACACTAAATAGAAAAAGGTTATTTCAGGTATAAGATGGGAAGTCATTGTTCTCTATGGACTATGAATAAAGTATAACTCCCTTTACAGGATAAATTCAGGGAGAATTCCAAATTGGGAATGTCTGGACATAAAGAACCAATCTGGTCTAGTGGCTAAGGTATTAGGCTATAAAGTTGACCATGAGTTCCAGTTCCACCTCAGTGATGAAAGCCAGCTGGGTGAACATGGGCCAGTCATTCTCTCTCTGTCCAATTCACCTCACAGGGTTGTTCTTGGGGATAATGACCATTGGCTTATCTGAAGGGTCCTTTTCTTGTACTGTGGGAGAGTCCAAACAATGAGTTAAATTAGTCTGGTTGCCCTAGGACTGAGAAATCTTTTCCTTGGTCACGCCTCCTGGTGTTGCTTAGCACCCAGATTTTTTGACAAAATCTGGAACCAGTGAAGGCTTGAAGAGTGATGCAGCCGCATTAGAAACTCCAAGTTCACGGTAGAGCAAACAGATATGGGTAGACTTGAATCCCGGGGCACAAAGACCCACAGCAGATTTGGACTCTCCCGCAGTGCACAGGAAAAATTAGGAGTGAAAACAAAATGCTGAAGATAATTTTGTCTCTGCATTTTACATCAGTAGAGAAAATTGATAAAGATGAAGCTCTCCCTCCTCTAGTGATGCAGCAAATGGTATGTGCCTGATGCATCCTCAAGGAAAGTTGCCAAAACAGAAATGGTTTCTCCCATAAGTGTTAATTACGGTGGAAGCTTCCACTAGTATATTGTTTGTTAGCTTTGCTTAGACTTTAAGAAAACTGCTGCATATTCCTAAAGTTATATAACATTAGAGTCCTCTGTCCTGTTATAAGTAATCAGTTCCGTTGTTTGCATTTTGTCTGACTGTGACCACATCAGTCTAATCTGGATCAAGCATCTTCCTTTCCCTACCCCAGTCTATGACTCATGTCAAATGCTATTTTACAACTGGAACAGCTCCATGGATTTCTATTCTTAAGAATTTTAGCTGCAGGGGGGGGGGGAAAAGATTTCAAGTTTGCATACTGAAAAAGAACAATGCAGTGAGTCATGTGCAGATCTGTACACTGGGGAAGCAAAACAACCACTTCAGAAACTTATGGCACAATGTAGGAGAAAAAACCCATCAGGACACATGCTATAGTCCATGTGCATTTAAAAGACAAAGGTCACTCTTTTGAAGACAGAAAAGACCCCTGGTTTAAAAGAGGGGTCAAAAAGACCATTTATATCAAAATTGAACAGCCCTCTCATAGATAGATATGACATCATCTCTCTCCAGTCTACAACACAGTCCTTTCAACAGTTCCAAGAAGGCTCCACACCCATTTGTACTACTCAGGTGGCCCTGACAACACAGATAAACTTCCAGGTTGCCTCAACGACTCTCTAAAAGAAAGCAAATGATCTGCAAGGGGTATAAATCCTTCCACTTCCCACTATCCAGTCAGAGCTGAAGAAGTTTCTTGGATGAGAAGTGAAACATCTTCAAAGCAAAACCAGAAACTCTAGTTGCCTCTTGAAAAAGTACCTTTGGCACAACCATGATCTTGATGACAGAATCTCCATAGACAATAGTGAGTTGTTTCCATTCCACAAGCAATCATGCAATGCCAAAAACATAACATTCAAAAAGTTCTAGAGTTGCAGTATATTGACTGATGAAAAAAATGTTTTGTTTTTTTTGTTGAAAAAGTTTTATTGAGTTTTACAAATTTTTATACAAATAGGGCAAGGTAAATAAGGTATAAGAAAGACATTGTGAGAACCTCCATGTCAGAGTCATTGGCCCCATCCGAGGCTTCATAAAAGAATATATAGTTAATACAGTAAATGTTCATTTGCACTACAAAGTGGAAAAAGATACAAAAATATCATTGTAAAGTCTATGCTAGCAATCATGTATAAACATCCAAATAAAAGTTGTACAATACAAAAATAAAGTCACTTTTTAGATCTAAGTCTTTTGGCAATTGTGTCTTCCTCTCCCTGACCCCCAGTGGGCGGGGGCCACAGCACCCTCTGCTCTCCCATTTTCAACTGATGAAAAAAATGTTTGATCAATCATGTATAACATAAACTTCAGTTTCTGCCTAAGAGGTTTGTTTCCCCCCCTAACTAATCTTCAGTAGCGATGGTCACAGATTGCTTCCCATAGAAAATTCACCCATGTTTCCAAAATGAAAGGAAGAGCCATAGCTCAGTAGAAAAATATCTGTTTTGCATGTAGAAAGATCTAACCTTAATCTTTGGTCTACTCCAGTAAGAAAAGAAAAAAATCCTTCGGAAACCTTTTGATATTCTTGGCCATCACTCTCGACAATATCTAGTTAGCCAGAAAAGATAGTAACTCAGTATAACTTATCTTCTTATGTTGCTGTTCTAGAACATGGGGCCCTTTTCCTGACAAATCTGGATTACTCAAATTTGTGAAAAAGGATTTTGCAATAATCATATGGAACATTAGAAGTAGAAGAATCATTGTAATATACTGACTACATTACATTGAGCTTTGTCCACATCTCTGCCCTCTCCCAATTCCTGTGAATATTCATGACTACACACATTACATATTATGTATATTAATTTACTATCAAATACACAAATATCTGTGTCAAATCTGTCAGCTATTTTATGGAAGCTAATCAACTATGTATCACTAAATATATGCATCACCTTCTGCATTTTATTTCCTTTTTTATCTCTTTGCTCAGTTCTAAACTTCATAGCTAGTGTGATGCTAAATTGATGTCAAGCTGAGTATATTATGGGATTCCAATGAGACTTACTATACTGAGTAGTGCCAGGATTTTTATTTCGCTAATAAAATGCCCCCTTCATTCTTTATTATTGCTGGCAGTATGGGAATCGGGTGGAGGGAAGGGCACGGGAGGACAATTGACAAACATTGTAAACATTGATATTTTATGGCAAGTAAGGAACAGATTTGCATTAGAAGATTCATTTAGTAATTCCAATGAAACAAATGGATTCTCCGGATGCTTCTTTATCATTCTCTTCTTTTCAAAAAAAAGTGTATATTTTGTAACCATGTTTAGGTTTAATAATATTTAACTGACCAGAGAGACAGAAAGACAGAGATCTTTCTGATAAAAGGGTAGCCAAGTACAGGTAGTCTTCAACTTACAACAGTTCATTTTGTGACAGTTTGAAGTTACAATGGCACTAAAAAAAAGTAACTTATGACCGTCTTCAGAGTTACAACCTTTGCAGCATCCCCATGATCGTGTACTCAGAATTCTGATGCTTGGCCACTGGTTCATATTTATGACTATTGCAGTGTCCCAAGGTCACGTGATTCTCTTTTGCGACCTTTTGACAAGCAAAGTCATCGGGGGTGCCAGATTCCCTCCACAATGTTATCAACTGCAGTGATCCACTTAACAACTTTGACAAGAAATGTCATAAAATGGAACAAAACTCACTTAACAAATGTCTCACTTAACAACATAAATTTTGGGTTCAATTAAGGTCTTCAGTCGAGAACTACTTGTATGGCATTTAAAAAACACCATACATTTATTTATTTATTTATTTGCCAACCATCTTAGCCCAGGGTAACATCCAGACCTTACAGAAGGTCAGAAGAGTTGTGGCCAACCACACACCTGGGAGCAAGAGGGCAGGTGCAACAGTAGAGAAGATCCTTCTCTTGGATCCCACTCTCTGAAATAATCAGGCCAAAGAGGTTCACAGCATGCCTCACCTTCTAGCAGTGGTGGGATGGGCCACACCCAGTAGGATAAAATGATCCTTCAAGAGGCCTACATCCGTGTCATGAAATGCTTTACATGCCCAAATGTAAAGCAAGCTGCAGTAGATTTGGTCCTCTGCTGCTGCAGTTTTCTGTGAACCAAATTTCATGGAACTATTATTCTAACAACAACAATGGGATATTCAGAAGCAATAAAAATCAACGAAATTATATATAGGAATGGGGTAATGGAGAGCACAATAGATGTCAACTGGAAGTGATGGAAGGATTCAAGATCACATCTTCAAAAATACAAGCAGAGGGATATAAAATGATGGAGAAATGATGTGAAGGTTATTGAATTAATGACTTTGTGGAAGATGGAGGAAGAAACATAGAATCTATAGAATCTACCTGACAATCTAGGGATGAACGGCCCTATGGTAAAAGTAAATCTGACCATTAGACAAATATCTATTTGGGGGGGGGGGGTTTACTAGTTCTCAGAGCAATAGGTATAACTATCCTGTAGGCGGAACAGATACTGCTTAAATGATTGTGGATGTTATTCAAACGGTTTAAAAAAAGATTGGGGGGGCTGTGAATCAAGGATATGTTTTAATTTTAGTTCTTGTCCCCATGGCATTGAAAGTTTGAATTTCAGAAATCAATTCTCTGATAAAAAGAGGAAGGAAGGAAGGAAGGAAGGAAGGAAGGAAGGAAGGAGAGAATGAATTAATGAATTAATGGAAGAAAGAAAGAGGGAGGGAAGGAGGAGAAGAGAAGAAGAGGGAGGTAAAGAGAAAGATGGTCAGGAAGGAGAAATACCACTTGAAATAATGCCCTCAAATTGTTGTACTATATTGAGGAGTAAGATCTGTTGTTAATATAACATCAGTTACAAGTCTCAGATGATTATTGCTTAGCTGCTCTATTTGGAATTCATCCCAACGGAGTCATAATAAGAGATAAATAATTTAAAAGCAAAATGCTTTTTCAAGCTTGTTTAATTTTGCTTATGCTTCATCTGCCTGTCTCAGTCATATTTTGCAGAGAAGGAAAATACCAGATTAGACAATCACCAAAGTTCAATTCGGTCATTGTTGGAGCAGGCAGCAGTGTAGCAAATCTCAAATCACCCATCTACATGCCAGAAATGATGCTCAAACACAACCCTCATATTATTACAGTTGATATTGCTTTTTAGCTTTGCAAGCCCTAGAATAACAAGTCTTGTGGCCAAAAATGTTAAAAGAATTGGATCTTTATCACAATCTGTTGTTTATAGAAACAGGACAGGTCTCACTTCCTTTTTTCCCTCCATGAAGCTTGACATCAGAGCAGTTTTCTATTTTTTTCTTTGGAATTAAAGAGGTTCCTCTTCTGTTTTCTTATTTTAGTTTTTCCCTTCCCCTTCAAGCAACTTAGGCTGATTTCTAGAGCAACCCTTGAACATCTACCTGCTTTACTCAGCCTTGTATCATTGGAGTGCATGAGGCAAGCTTAGATTGACAACATCTACCAGTGGAGAAATGAATGGCAATTTGCCGAATGCTAATGACTAATGACATTAACATAATAAAGGAAGATAATATAATTTTATTATTGTTCCTCCATTCATTTTGCTTTCTTGCTTTCTTCTCATCACTTTGGCTTAGTGAATCAAATTACAAATGTTAATTCACAACTGCATAATATTTTGCTTCCAGGAAGAAGAAAAAAATCTTGATGCCTTGAGGCAAAAAAGAAAAAAAAAGTTTGCATATTATAGTTATCATTCATAACTCTACCCAAGTAGGTTTAAGAAGATTTTTGTTTGCCTTGTGGAGAGATAATTGCTTCCAATTCATTATTATGCTTTGATACAACAAAACAATACCCATTGTACAAAGACCAATTTCAGTACACTTTTTCTTTTAAGCTCAGGTCTCACTGTGATACTTATTCATCTACAAATCAGAAACATGGTTTAAATGGAAATGAAGTACTCAAACCTCCCTAGATCTCTGCAATGCAATAGATTTCATCCAGCAACTGTCCTTACCACCCTATCCTTGAGTTACCAGTGTTTTGCACAGCTTTCCAGCATACGTACAGTGTAACTGTATATTGGAATGTTCCTATAAGAAAGGGGAAGATGTGGTCAAGGAACTGGTCATATAAAAGGCAACTTAGCCTATAACAGAAGTTTGGTGGGGCAAGCAGCTCAGATGGGACCCTCCCTAATTTCTTGGGCTGTAAAGGAAATAGGGGGATAAATATACTTGCAAGATACTATTAATATAACCTTACCATGTAGCAGAACTAGCTCATCTTGTCATGCATCTTGCCTAGTCCATTTCATAAGGCTCTGTCTGTCTATCTGTCTATCTTTCTGTCTGCCCCCCCCCCTCTCTCTCTCTCACACACACACACACACACACACACACACACACACACACACAACTAGGTAGGAGCTGGTATCTTGACCCTTCCCCACTCTTCATCCTGCCACATTTTTTCCCCAATGATAGCTTAAGTTCCCAAAGGATCATGATGATCTGACTTCTGGAGGAATGGAGAATTGGGTAGTGGAAGAGGGTGAGATGACTACTTTTACCAGGAAGACTCCATTCTACAGTTTCAAAGAAAGCATTGGGGGGGAAAATCTCATTACTCCATTGTTTCTAGACTGAAAGCTAAGCCAATTAGTTTCCAGATTTTAATCTGCTCAACTTTTATTGAACTCTTGAAGCTACAGGGCATCAAGAGAATATGCAAGGTGGTGTCAGTTTTGGTCAGTACTATCTTTTTGTATGGAAAAGCCCTATTTTTATAGAAAAAAACTCAATTTTTGTGTTTTTAAAACTTTGCACATATTATGTTAAATATTCTTTTCTTACTTTTTAGCTGCCTGATCCTGATCCAAGACGTCATTTTTTTCTGGTATTTCAATGTAATATATCATAGAATTTATTCCTGCACTCCTTTAAATAGTTGTAATATTGAGTTCCCAATGTGAATATAACATAAATTTTATCTTCAGATCTGCCACAGCATTTGAGTCTGTAGTTTCCCAAGTCTATCCTAACATTTCTTACTGAAGCAAATTAATTGGCATTATCCATGTGTCCTAATAAGCTTTTGGCTGCACAATAGTGAAAACCTGGGACTACTTGCAAGTACCCTGCCAATGCCTGCAAGTATTTGGTCAGACTAATTAATAATAAGTCTCACCCTAAGACAGAATGAATAATGGTGCATTAAAGAGTGAGAAAATAAGATTGAATCAGTGGGCTTTTTCTCATGGAGTCTGTAGCATTTAAGAGCTATTTACTACATGTGGATATATTGGAACTTAATTCCCTTCCTTGTAGAAACAGAGGCTCACTAACATAGTTGTTTTGTAGGGCACATTGAACTCAACAGAGGTAAAGCTCTGGATATTAACACTTTTTTATTTATTTCTATATCAGACAGCAACTCTGGACTGTAAAATAAAAAAAACATACATGTTTCATATTGCAAACACAAATCATAGAATAAAAGGATTTACGTCTATAAATGATTTAATATAGATACTATAACCTACATACAACTTATATTGCATCTTAATATCAATAGCTCAGAATAGAATCACACATTATTTGAGAAAGAAAATGAAAGTTTTGTCTGTAAATGCATGGGTGGGATGAATCACTGGTCCATGCCACACTATAAATGTTCATTTTTTAACCTATTCCACCCCTTTTTGAAGTAATGTACTAATTACAAAATATGTTCCCATTTGAATTAGTCTGTCTATACAATAGTAATGTCTCACTGTTATGATGCACTTCAAATTTTCCTGCCTTTTCAAAATTTATTAGAACAAACAATTGTTGGAATTGGCATAGCCACATAGGCATATTGTAGTTGCATATTGTGTATGAGGATACAAATATTTATTGGATGGTTGAATTATGTGCCATTAAGTCATTGTTGACTTTTAGAAACTATATAGACAGAATTCCTCCATGATGATCTTTCCATAACCTGCTCTTTCAGGTCTTCCAATAGTGTACCCATTCCACTGTACTGTCACAATCCACCTTGTTGCCAATCATCATTTTCTTCTCTTTCCTTCCATCTTTCCCCACATTTGTCTGAAATGCTACAGAGTTTTCTGCCTAAGCAGGGGCTTCAATTAGAAGACCCCAAGGTCTATTCTATTCTATTCTATTCTATATTTGTGTCATATCCTGAGAGCTAAGTCTTCATGTAATGTGTTTAAAGTAGTATAATTTGGCCCTGGTCATTTGTACTTCCAGTAAGAACTCCTGGATGGTTTTTTTTTTGATGATTAACCTGTTTGTTTTCTTGTCTGTTGGCAGAGTCTTTCCCAACACCAAATTTCAAAAGCATCAATAGCCTTCCTATCTTGCTTCTTCAAAGTTCAACAGATTATTACAGGGAGTAATACTATGACTTATTTAGCTCAGATTTTTGAAGATATATGCAGCATTTGAACAACTTCTCCAAGGCCACCATGATTGCTTCAAGTGTTAGTCAGTGGACTTTTTTTGCTGATTCCTAACTATTGAATGGAATAGCTGAACCATTATGAAATGTTATCAAAGGCTTAGTACCCTCAAGCAAAAGGAAAATTTGAGCTGGTACTATTCAAAACTTTCCAAAGGCTCAGCAAAATCTTTAGTTTATATTGCATTTTTATTGAGTGTCCCATTTAATAAAAGAAGCTAGTGACTTGAAGTTTAAGTGTCTACAGGCAAGTACACTACTTATACAGGCAAATAAAATTTCTTGTGTATGTATGGGGGGGGGGGGGCAGAAACTGACTTTAACAAGTTAAAATCAGCCAGGTCTTTAAAACTACTAAATTTATGCTACTAAATTTATGTTTTTAAAGTTTATTTTAATTTATGATTTTTATATCATTGTCATATATTATACTCTCTGAAAATAAAAAAAGAAGAAGTATAATGCAAAGTTGAAAGAGAGGATAAGAAAATCAGTAGTTCATAGTTAACAGAAGAAGACATAATTGTTCCTACATGTACATGTTTTTCCCATACCTTTTTTTGCTCAAGTACCTCTGCTATCATCTGCCTGCCTGCCTGCCTGCCTGCCTGCCTGCCTGCCTGCCTGCCTGCCTGCCTGCCTGCCTGCCTGCCTGCCTGCCTGCCTGCCTGCCTGCCTGCCTGCCTATCTATCTATCTATCTATCTATCTATCTATCTATCTATCTATCTATCTATCTATCTATCTATCTATCTATCTATCTATCTATCATCCATCCATCCATCCATCCATCCATCCATCCATCCATCCGTCCATCTTCCAAACAATGCAGAAAATAGAGCAGAATATACAACAGGTGGGGAGAGCAGCTTTCTGGTGAATATAAAACAGGACCATGGAGAGTTCCACTTGCATTCTGCTGGCTCAAGCTTTCTTTCCTTAAACTGAATGCAGTTTATATTAGCAGCACCTTAAAACGAATTGAAATCTTATAATTGCACTTCTAGTGTAATCACTTTCAGTTTCTCTAGAGCATGGGTTTCAAACTGGCAGCCTGTGGGCTGGATGCGCCACATGCAGGCCACGGCCACACCAGCTCCAAGAAGGCAAAAAACCGTCACGAAATGTCACGTGATGGCAAAGTGATGCTGTGAGTTTGACACCTGTGCTCTAGAGGAATTATCTGGTCTGTTACAAGGGCCTTGTGTACAGTTGCAGCCTTGGTCTTCTTTAAGATTTGGCTGTTAGGATTTCTTTTCAGAAGAATAATGGATAGGCTGTTTTCTACGATGGCCCTGAATTTGACACTGGATGTTACTCCTCCCGCTTTTCCACCCCAAGGGTGAGTTTTATCCTCATCAGATTTTTCTTCAGTTTGAAAGAAACCCAGAGGAAAATATTTCATGATATATGACACTCATAGCAACTGAAGGTCTACTTCACATAACTTTTCCCCTTCTCCTCCTCCCTTTATGCTGGGTTGCATCCGAACATAAAGTTGTTGCCTGTATTTTTTGATCACTTTATATTAATAAACCACAATCTGGTTGAATTAAGGGATAGGTTTTTTTTCTAAATTGGTACAATTTTTAAAAAACAAAATAGGGAGAAAACCTACTCCTGATTCACTATGTTTTTGTTTTTAATGGGTTTTAGTGTTTTGTTTTGAGCAGAGAATTGTATAGATCATTAAGTACATTAAAAAAAAAATTTAACCACTTAGTTAAGTTTCAGTTCACACATTATTGTGGTATATGTAGATTAGGCATGCCTATACTGAAATTCAATATGTCATATGTCACTCCTGCAGCCTTTCTTCATATAACCCTTTTCTTTTTTTGTGCAAACAGGAAGTGAGGAGGTTTAGAAATTATTTAAATCATAATATCTATTTCTAAAACATAAGAGATCCTTTTTATCCTCCAAACTCTTTCGTGCCCCTCTATTCCTTCACAATCATTTACTGCTGAATTTACAGCCTCCTTGATGGATAAGGAGCAGTTGCTCTGCAGCTGCTCTGGTATTTCTTAGCTTTTTAACTACTGAATGTCACAAAGATTTAAATAAAAAGTAATGTCATCATCACAAAATTGCAATTATAAAGAAATGGGCTTTTGAGCAGACAGATTTCAGCACTTTTCCTTTTTAAGAAAACAGGACTAAAATGATGTTATAATATAGTAATAATTATTCCCTGAACCCCAAGTGTTTCTTACCAGTAGGTGTCACTCACTTGTTAGATACAGAACACAGCAATGTGACCATATATCCGTGTGTGTGTGTGTGTGTGTGTGTGTGTGTGTGTGTGTGTGTGAGAGAGAGAGAGAGAGAGAGAGAGAGAGAGAGAGAGAGAGAGAGAGAGAGAGAGAGAGAGAGAGAGGGAGGGAGGGAGAGAGGAGGGGGAATGAATCAGTAACTCTTGATAACAGCAAGAAAAGTCCATATCCTAACAGTGGAGCTTATTTTGCTGGTTTTATATGTGTTTATGTACATATGTGATAGTAAGTAAATGAATGAGCAAGCTTTGATTACAGTGATGAAATATGTAATCACAAATTGATGCCTATTCATTTTTACTAATGCATCGTGCCTCTTTTCTTTACAATTCTTTTAAATGACATAAAATAAACTCTCTTTCTAATAATATTTCAAGGAAAAGAAAGGTTTGCCATATGAGATCAACGATCCTAATATGTTGCAGAATTTGAGCTGAGGCTGGTTTCTTCATTATCTCATTTATTAGAAGGAATTTTGCAAGGAAACTAATGTTAGTGATATTAATGCTGGTGGATCTAAGGCTAGCATAAGTGAGGAAAAATAACACCGAGAACACTTCTTTTCCTCACTAATACTAGCCTTAGCTATGCCAGAGTTAGCTTCTTCACTAATATTAGTGAAGCTAAGCTGGCCGAGCTAAGGCTAGTGTCAGGAAAATAAAACCAAGAGCTTAACCAGTGTTATTTTTTGCTCAGAAAAAGGCAGCCATTTGTAGGATTGTGCCATGTGTAATGGAACACACTGACTTTCCCTAATCCAATCTTCTGAGCTCTTGAGATCTTTGAAAAGTAAGTGAGTGATTGGAGACCAAGGTGGGGAGAACTGTGAGGAACTTGGTGGAGTGATAAAACATATCCAGTGCCTGCAAAGTCAAAGCAGGACAGGATAGGGAAGATAAGTGGGAGGGTGCGCTAAACCACCTCTATAATCAATCATAAGGGCAAATTACTGCAAGGGTACTATAGCAGTCATAAGATTGACACTGTGATGTAAGTACTTGGCAAGTACTTGTCATAACCTTGAACCATTACTAAATGACTGGTTGCAAATCAAGGACTACAAGCAGTGGTGGGTTTCCAAGTTAACTTTTGCTGACATTTCCCTCTATGCCTCTCCACCAGAACCCCATTCTGTTTAGTTTTCAAAATTGATTTTTTTTAAAAACTCTGGAGAAAACTCATACAATTGGTCAATAATTAGCTGTTGCCCATTTGAACACTAATGCCAGATATTTCAAATTGTGGCATCAATTTCTATTTGACCACTATCTGCAATTGACCAAAAAAAACCTGTCATGTTCATTTTCAGCTCAAATTATGCAAATGTCATTCACATTTTAATAATTAAAGTAACATTACTGTAGAGAATATATATATATACACGAGAAAATCCCCGAAGCCAGCAATGCCAGCATACCTACACCCATGAAAATCTTCGAAAACACACACACACACACACACACACACACGTGTGTGTGTGTGTGTGTGTGTGTATGTTAGTTTTATGAGCTTATTAGCTCTCATCAGTTGGCCACACTCCCCACTGGGATTCGAAAACTAACACACATATCTAAAAAATTTACACAACGTAACTCATGGTTCTCTGTCTAGATGGTCTCTGGTGATGAGCCGAAAGGCAGAGAGGGAAACAGTATGTCTCCTCCCTTAATGGGGCCCTAACAGGAAGTTGTGAAAACAATTATCTATCTATCTATCTATCTATCTATCTATCTATCTATCTATCTATCTATCTATCTATCTATCTATCTATCTATCTGTTGGAACTAAACTCATACATTACACAGCTGATGCACAGTCTGATTCCCAAGAAGGCTGACCCACCAAACACATTAAATATTTAGTACGAACAGTAGTCACTACTTTTATCAGCATAATTGACAATTGAGCCTCAAAACTAGAAAGCATCAAAATACCAGAAATAACAAAATGATAAGTTTATTTGGAGTATCTAATATTCACTTTGTCATTCATAAGGCAAATCCATGTGAGAACATAATGCACTAATGTCATATTTTGTGGTGTGTGTATGTGTTTTATCAGCACCCAGTTTCTACCTCAGTACCTTTAAACTACTATATCAAACTGACTTTGGTTAGCAAACTATACTAAACAATATTTATTATGAATACAGCAGAGCTGCTCTTTAAGTGTTTGTTTGCCCCATGGACTAGAAGCCGCACAGAAGATAAGAAGATTGAGTATAAATTATTGAGTATATAAGTGAGTCAATTAAATGTGTTCTGCTGAACTATTTAGTAACAGTTAAGAGAAAAGGTTTATGTCACCATTACTCTGATAATCTTTTGAATCATATTATCAGAGTCCAATAATTAATCCAGCAAATTTAATGATGGGTATTTCCCCATTATTTGCAGTTCCACTGGGCCAGCATTTGGAAAAATAAGTCTTCCCGGTTCCAAGGACCTCCACACGTCCCAATTTTCTCAAACTAGTTGCACTAAAGATGGCTGTAAATCTTCTCTATGAATGCATTTCCAATTCTTCACCATGGTAGGCTAGTGTATTCATATCAGAAGCCTGACTTGTTACCAGATTTTTGTTTTTATGTATTTGGTTTCAATAATTTTTAATATGAGTTTAGTCCTGTTACTTTAATTTTAAATTGGGAGCAACCCAGAATTTGTTGTAAGATGAGTGGCTATATAATTTAAAGGAACAAACAAACAAACAAATGTGTTCAACCTCTACAAGCACCAGAGACTTATCCTAAAGATAAAGAATTCAAAGCTGATTGCTGAATATTATTTAAACAAGGTTTTCCAATCAAGCTGACAAAGCCATCATGTAGCAGTGTGGAATGGCTGCCTCTTGCCCATATGGTTGTATTCATCACATTTCCATATGCCAATTCCAAAACCAATTTTTCAAACTAACAGAGCTGGCCCTATTCCAGATGAATGGCACTTGAAATCCAAGTTCAGCTCTAAAACAGTGGAGCCCATAGATTAGAGATGATAACTATTATTGGGGCAGAAGACATTTACTTCCCTGGACAAGAAATCCATTGAAACAGTGGTGGTATTCAGCTGGGTCCAACCAAGGTTCAGGTGAACCTTTATTGGTGATCTGCAGGTGTGTGGCCACCTGCCCACCTAGCTACCTGCCCACCCTCCCAGCCATCCTGGCTCTATAGCATCCTATTAGCCATGTTTTATAAGCCGTGCACATGCATACGAGCCATGCGTGTGAGCAAAGCACATGTGCGGAAGGCTCACACACTCATGAAGTGAGCATGCATGGATGCGCACATGCTCAGAGTTTCGGTGTGTGGTGAACCTGTGCTAAAATTATGTGAAACCCACTTCTGCAGTGAAACTTAGCATGTGACTCAAGGGTAGAATAAGACATGCATACTTTAAAACAGGGGTGTCCAAACTTGGGAACTTTAAGACTTGCATAGCTGGCTGGGGAATTCTGGGAGTTGAAGTCCACAAGTCTTAAAGTTCCCAAGTTTGGACACCCCTGCTTTAAAATAATGCCTTCCACTTATTATCTGGAAATCCAAGAACAATAAAATAATATTTCTGAAACTAGCAACCAATAAAGTTCAGAAAACTGTCCATCTATATATCAGGGTAGTTAATATTCCGCTATAAAAATACTGAATCAGTTTAATTTGTAGTATTTATCTTACTTGCTGTTATATCTTATGAAGGAAAAACAATATTTGTCAAGCAATTGTTTGCTAAAACAGTAATAACAGCAACTATTACAGAGCTTTCTGCCCTATAATTAATGAGCTAAAAAAAATCTCAAGAAAGAAAACTAATTCTGGCACCATCTGGATTTAATGCACCTGGAATGATTTGTAAGAAATTTCATCTTTTTTTTCTGGTTATAAACAACTAAGCATAGAGAACATTTTAGTTATGAGATGTGTTCTTTATCTGACAACATTTTCTCCTATTTTGTCTTCTTTCCATAGTTTGAATATTCTCAATCTTCCAGGTCAGAGTTGTCCCAGAGGGTTTTTTTTTCCAAATGGTAATTGGTCTTCCTTGTTTGTTTGAGTTTTCTTTGTAAAATGTTTCGCTTTTCATCTAAGAAGCTTCTTTAGTTCTGACAGTCAATCAGAACTGAAAAAGCTTCTTGGCTAAAAAGCGAAACATTTCCCAAAGAAAAAAAACAAGAACATCCCATTGCCTTTTTGAAAAAAATACCTTTGGGGTCATATACCTCATTATTTATTTATTCAATTTCTAGAACATTTCATAACCTGCAGTTTGAGTTCATGCCCAAATAACAATTATTTTGCGTAATATTGTCAGTAAATATTTTAGGAGGCAAGATTCATATTACATTCACCCAAAACTAATAATTGAGCCAATCACAAGCATGTTTTATATATTTTTATCATGGATGTTTTCTTCAACTAAACAATAGTTCCCAAACATAGAATGGTGTAAAACCCATTGTGCTTAGCTAATGTTTCCCATAATTAATGAATTATGGGACAAGAAAAGTATATACTTATAGACATTCAAAACTTATAATTATTGTTATTATTACTAATTATAAAGAAAGCTGCCAAATGTAGGTTTAACATCATTGCATGTAGTAGTCAGAACTCCAGACCATATTTTAAGAGTCTCTCATACATAATATTATACAAAGTGGGCAGGACAAAAGTAAAAAAAATAGTATGTATATCAGTACTGCTTTTATAGTTACATTAAGAGAAACTTGCAACTCTGAATAGAGCTTCCCTCCTCCCTCTCTTTATCTTCTTCTGAACTAGGAAAGGGCTTGTTTGAGATGTTTGCTCAAGTTACTTTTTTCACCCAGGTTCAGTACTTTCTATTTATTTATTTATTTATTTGTTTGTTTGTTTGTTTGTTTGTTATTAGAGGATTGGAGATTAAAACATGAAGAACGGTTACAGAAACTGGGCATGGCTAGTCTAGTGACGAGAAGGGTAGACATGATAGCAGTGTTCCAAAATTTGAGGAGCTGCCACAGAGAGGAAGGGGCCAAGCTATTTTCCAAGGCATCTGAAGGCCAGACAAGGAATAATGGATGGAAACTGACCAAGGAGAGATTCAACCTAGAAATAAGGAAGAACTTTCTGACAATGAGAATAATCAACTAATGGAACAGCTTGCCTTCGGAAGTTGTGGAAGCTCTATCACTTGAGACTTTCAAGAAGAGATTGGACTGCCATTTGTCAGAAATGGTGTAGGGTCTCCTGCTTGGGCAGAGAGTTGGATTAGATGACCTACAAGGTCCCTTCCAACTCTGTTAATCTGTTATCTTATCTTATTGGAAAGAGTCTTGGTAATGGCTTTTCCATTTGTCCTTCAGGGTCGTCTCCTATGCCCTCTACACCCAGGGATCACACTAATGTCAATGGCGCTTACAATTCAGCAAACATACATTAGTTTGAGAATGCCTCACATTGCATCATTATAATAGGGAAGGATTCAATTTGCATGAGCCTGAATACATTGAAATGGAAAAGAAACTAAACAAATGTATAAAGATGGAGGGCCCAGAATAAGAAATCTCTTGCATAGATTTTAAATTGTATATTCTCAATTAGTTTAAGCATGTTTTATATTATTCCCTTAAGGGAAATGTAAGCAATGAAATCCAAGTAAAAAGAAGGCCATATAGGAAAGGGGAAAGGAGGGGGAATTACCTTTGTAGGAATCTGACAGGTGAGGTAAAAAAATTGCATTCATTCAGGTACAGTATATCACAATATTATGTAAGTGCTGCAATTTGTACTGACAGCATCTGTTACTTGTGGTCCAGGGAATGTCAAGCGAGATATAAATGTGAAAATACACATTTTATAGATTCCTTTCAAAGTTAAATTTTCACATTAGGCTGGCTGTATTCATGAATAAATTCTACAGGTATATACTTTCTGCTCTACCTATTCAATACATATTGAGTAGATAGGATTGTTAAACAGAGTCATGTTTTCACAATGCTTTCAGAAAGCTTGTGAAAGAGGTACCTGCAGGGAGAAGGCAAATGTGTTTGGAAAACAATTTTCTTCATCAGACAATATACCCAGAGGTGGTATTCTGCCAGTTCTGACTGGTTCACCCCAAACAGTGGAGGAAATTGTGGGTGGCACTGCCCACCTACCCTGGCTCTACAGCATCCCATTTAGGCCCCTTTTTTAGACAAAGTGCATGCACAGAAGGCAGAGCGCATACAGGGACATGGCACATATGAGCGAAGCTCACATTTGAGAACTGGTAGGGAAGGTAAGTGAATACAATCCCTGAATATATCCAACAGAATGTGATCTCTATACTTCACCTTACCTTACCTATGCACGTCATTAAATACTCTTGGGATATAGCAAGACGAAGTTAGAAGCTCCTCCTTCAGTCATGTTCTGATTTCTACTTGATTGTTTTATGGTGCCTATGTGAGACTTCATTAGGCTTTCCTATGCAGATGGCTCATAAAGATACCTAGACATATGATATTCAAATATTGCAATAGAATCTACAACTTAGAACCACATAAAAAGGATGAGTATCATCTCTTAAAACAAATGATTCCTTCCCCTTCTCATGTTAGAAATCAGAGGAAGAGAAATATGAAGCACATTTTTTGGTATTGTTGTTGTTTCTTTGAAACTTCATAGTTTCCAGACATGCAGACTGGAAGTGATGGGAAAATATTGTATTCATATCTTTGAAAGTAGACAGATTAAATATTGTTGTGATCAGGGGTGGACTTCACAAACTTCAGCAATGGGTTCTCTGCCCAGTTGCTGGGTGGGCGTGACCGTGGTGGGCGTAGTGTAGTCAGCCAAGGGGACATTTTCACCTTCCTCAGGCTCTGGAGGCTTTCCTCGAGCCTCTGGGAGGGTGAAAACTACATCCCCCCAGACCCATTCCTGGCCTTCCAGAAGTTCCGGGAGGCCTGTTTTTCCCTCTCCTTTAGCCTCTGCGGGGGCCCTGCACTTACCTCACATCTAAAATGAGCCACATGGAGACTCCTGGAAGGGGAGGGCGGGGTTGCGTTGGTGGGGCCAGCCAGGGGTGGGATTTAGAAGGTCTCTGAACTGGCCATAATGTTAACTACAGGTTCTCCCAAGCCCGGTCAAATATGTGGCAGCCCACCCGATTGTGATGCAATAGAAATGTAGTACAGAAGATTTTAAAACTGGGGGGGGGGGGCGGAGTTTGAGGAAAAGCAAGAAGTCATTTCCTTAATCCGCTCAAAGAGAAGATCTCTAAATCTATAACTTGGAGAAAATTTTTGACTGCTATTCATTTTCAACGCACTTCATTTATTTATTCATGAGATGATATGGAATGATTTAAATCTCACATTTGTTTCAGGAACTCAAGAGAATGTACCGAGGCCACTCCTTTTACATTTTTTTTTCTTACTGCTCTGAGGAAGGGTGGGCTAAGATAGCAATTGGCACAACATCACTCAGGACTGCTGCAACTGAGGGGTCGTGATGTAGCTCTTTATCTTTTTTCAACTAGTGTAATGCACCTGGCAGTTTGTTTTTAGCATTCACAGCATTCCAGAATGTGGTGTGCTTTAAGGCAGGCATCTTCTGTGTATATGCAGAAGGCCATTGAAAAATCAGAGAAACAGTGGAACAGAAGCTAATTTGGGAGTGTCATCAATAAGGTGATTCCATCAAATCACTTTCATATTTAATCACCCTGCCAAACTCTGCACAGCTCTATTTTTCAGCCTACAAGTGTCATAAAATCACAGTAGAAGTCTGTGATTTTGTTGAATAGGTCTGGATACCTATTTTCTGTTGTATATTTTATTTGAAACTGTCAAGACTGACTTGCACCTATATTCACCTATATTCCACTTCACTCGTAGCTTGACAAAGAAAAGGATGGTTTGGAATGAGATGCAAAGGTGGAGAGAATGGCATCCAAGCATCGTTGGTTCCCATGAGACATTACCCCCCCCCCCAAGGACACCCTGAGCAGATGTCCCAACATGGCTGGCTGGTCCCCATAACAAAATGAACAGAAGTGATTGGTGGACATAATGAACTGTGGGTGGTCCATGGAGAAAGGGAGAATAAACTACCGTATTTTTCGGAGTATAAGATGCACCAAGGTTTTGAAGAAGCAAATTACAAAAAAAGTAGGTAGGTAGATAGAGGGAGAGAGAGGGAGAGAAAGAAAGAGAAATACAGTAGGTAGGTAGATAGAGTAGGTAGGTAGGTAGATAAAGGGATAGAAACAGAGAGAAACAGAGAGAAAGAAATACAGTAGGTAGGTAGGGAGAGTGTGTGTGTGTGTGTTTGTGTAGGTAGATAGGTAGGTAGAAGGATAGAGAGAAATAGAGAGAGAGAGAGAGATACAGTACGTAGGTAGGGAGAGAGAGAGAGAGAGAGAGAGAGAAGGTAGGTAGATAGGTAGATAGATGTTTCCAGATGTATTTATTCATGTCCTGGAGAAAGAAATCGTTGACAAACCTTAAAACTTTGTTTCTCCTGGCACAGAAACAGTTAAAGGGCTTTCCGAAAGTGTTCTAACTCAGGAGTTCCCAAACATGGCAACTTTAAGACTTGTGGACTTCAATTCTCAGAATTCTCCAGCCAGCTATGTCCACAAGCTACACTGGCTGGAGAATTCTGGGAGTTGAAGTCCAAAGTCTTAAAGTTGCCAAGTAACTAAACAGCCTTCCGAAAGGGGGAAAAAGTTTTTTTTTTTGCACTTTGCATACTTCCCCCAAATTGGTCTTTCTCTGCAAAAATGTGGCAGTTTTTCTTCAAATAAAAATCATGACTAGCCTGCTGGGGGGCTTGCAGAATACTCCTGGGGTGGGGTTAAAAATGAGCAAAAAACCGCCCCATTTATCGCAAAAACGGGCCATTTTTGTGTCAAATAAATTGAATGCATAGCCCTATGGAGGCTTATAGAGTGCTGCTGGGGGTTGGGAGGCGGAAAAACGCCCTGATTTAGGCTAATTTCTGCCCTCCCCAGCCCCCAAGAGCTCTCTAGAAGCCTCCATAAGGCTAGACAGCCATTTTGGTGAAGGGGGTGGGGTTTCAGGAGGCAAAGAAATTGCTGTATTCGATGTATAAGACACACCCAGATTTTCAGCCTCTTTTTAGAGGAAAAAAGGCGTGTCTTATACTCCGAAAAATACGGTATGTATACTTTTGAGAAGGAAACCCAGAGCTGGTTGTGCTTCTTTGGTGCCAACGTGATTTATTCAGTAAAGTTTTAACTCTTGGTAAAATAATGTCCCAGGAGTTTCTTTTTCTGGATTTGTCAACTGGATAGTTGACAGAAACATGACTTCCTCATATGGACATGCTAAAATGCTAGTTACATAAGTATTTTTCAATAACAATACCAAATACACATAGAACGTGTTTACCTAAAATTCATGCTACACTAGTAGTTCACTGATCAAATAGATAGGTGGCAGTTTGTTTTCATTATGATTAAAAATAAGTTATGATTTTGAATTCAGATGACATTTTTACTTTTCACCAGCTTCATATGAGAAGCAGATATAGGTTAGTGACACACGCTTATCAAAAAAGATAACTCCTACTTTTAGCCTAAGCCACATATATTTATTCTGGATGGCTTTATGAATTTGTGTAATTAATAATTGGGTGAATTACCATCAAAAGGAAAATGTAATGTGATAACTGCAAAATAAATTTTACCTAGGAAAACAATTACAACAACATAAAATAACTGGCTTTTGTAGACCACTCTATGAGGCAGATATATTTTGCAATATTTTCAACACCATCCCACTGATACCAGAGCCTACACATTTTTCATTTATGTTTGACAATAAAGTAGTTTTTAAGAACTATCAGTTATTCTATGATAAAATCTAATCTGCATCACAAAGAGCATTACATAAACTGTTGCATAAACTGATATCAGTTTTGTCTTCCATATAATATATCTAATGAATGAAGCCAATGGGAAATTAATAGTTTCAGATATAATCTAGTTCACCACTTGGCTACGGGGTCCTCAGATTTCCATATATATTTTTTATTTGCATGATTATATGACCAATCCAAATAATCTGGAGAAGAAGCTTCCAGTCTTCCAAGCTTCCAGGGCTTAATGTTACTACGAACACATGGTGCTTTTCAAAAACTTTGAAAGATAGAAAAGAGCCTTAGGTCAACTTATAAATATTCAAAAGTAAATTCAAGATCTACCACTTCCATCGTGACCTTTTCCAAAGGAAGAATAATGCAGTGTGTGGATATCCTTGGGAAACAAAAGGAAGAGATATCACCTAGGAAACAATAAGACAAGAGAGAGAGGAGCCCCCAATGGTGTCATGGTCAGAGAAAGAAACTTAGGGAGAAACCCCCCTCCCCAATGGATCAAGCAGTTAAAAGTGATGTTGAGAAGTTTATGCTTTCAGACTTGCAAGATTTTATTAATTGTAGCCTGATAAAGTAGCATTAGTCCATTTGATTATGTTTCCTCTCTAGTTTGCTTAGGAAGGCTGACAAGAAGAAACAATGGTCCCCTATTTAAAAATGTGAAAATCTACCTGTTATATAAATGTAATCAGACTAAATGGAGGGTTATATATGATAAAATAAGATTGCTGTGATAAAGATGATAAAATAAGATTGCTGTGGTCCATTTACAAAGTATCAGCAAAGGTGAGTCATATGTACCTGTGGCGAAGGGTATTGATCACTATGGCGGCTACTTCTGAAAAGGCCCATTTCCTAGTCTATGATGTATGGGCCTCATCAGAATGGGGAATTATAACAGGCCTCTGTACTTTGGACAGACAGATTTGATTTTGACAAGTCATTGCTTAATATATCCTAGTGCAACATCTTTGAAAAAAATGTCATTGGTAAAACCCCAACACTTTAAATTGGGCTTGGAAGATAACTAGCTAGTGCAGTTATTTTTTTTAAAAAAAGCAATGTAAGAATTTTCTAACAATAATAATAAAATAAAAATTTTAGCAGTAAAAAAATACATTTGAAGACCACATTTTTCTAGAATCATTTATATTATTTTATGGATATTCTCAGCATAAATATTACTATCTTACAAAAATATTGGTGGAATAAGCTATCGTTATTCCTTCCCAAACAATGAAAGGGTTCTTTAAATCCTTCAACTGATCTATACTGGTAACTCATTAATTTCTTTGGTTTTTTTGCCATATAATGCTTCAATATTTAAATGCCCTTGAAGCCTAAATGCATGGAAAAGCATTCAGACTTACAGAGGCACAGCATTGGTGGGGTTTTATTCTTATTACTGTTTATTGTTTTCTATCTTCAAAGTCAGATAGTGTTCATACAACTCAAAGGCTTTATTTCCATACTTTGGCTCATACATCTGAAACACAAAGCTCCCCATCCCCCCACCCCCTACACCAGGACTGGACCTACATGTATCTGAATCTCATTAAGTAACATCCACCTAGAATGTATTTTAAATTTCATTAGAAGCATCACTGTAACTTTATTTCTGCACTTTGCTTCAAAACACAGCATTAATACATCAAATCCAACCTTTGTTAGGTTCATAGACCTGCGTCCACAAAGTACATAGTATCTTCAGCACACTGCATTGTGGCTAGATCTGTTGTGCGGTACAAAAACTGTATACAGAGGAGGTTTTTGGAAGGTAGTTTTATGGTGAGGTTCATGTTAGTGGTGACATAATAGTAAACATATTCTGCTGAACCAGTTGCTTCATTCATTGGATTAGGCATTGAAATTGCTTCTGACATTGTTTGGCCAATGTGGTTTCCTAATTACTTCCATGGAATAATGAAACATTGCAGACTAGAATATGTCTTTGGGCTTGCTTTTCCAGACCGTCATTTCAGCTTTTTTTGCTCCCTTCTCCAACGATTCTTATCTTTCAGTTAGTTATTTGTGAAATTGTTTTCTTTCACATTAAGCTGTAGATTTGCTGTGTATACTTGTCATTTCTTCTCTCCCATATTTTAGTGTTACAGGAATTCAGCATAGCTGAAACCAAACCTCCATATTCCTGTTCCTAATACTGCATTCCTAGTTGATTTGATCTCATGCTGGATATATCAGTGATAGACAGGTTTTATGAAAGTAAGAAGGATATCTTGATTTTAAATCAGAGCAAAGAAGCTATCAAAAATTGTGGAATATATATATCCTGACAGTCACTTCTGAAAGTAATTATTTCTGAATCTCGGATGTAATCTTCTATAATTTTGAGGGCCGAAAGAAGTGCTGGTTTGTTTCTGAATTGACTCAATCAATTTAACAGGGAAATCTACATGATAGCATGGATTATAGCAGAGATAAATGTTCCTGAAAACTGGAAGAAATAAGGCATTTGTATTCTGTTCCTTATTGGATAGGAATTTATTACAATTACCCATTTATGTAATCATTTCTATCAGCATACAATGGCTGAACTCACTGCTGAGCTTTTTATTTCTCTTAAGTGGTGCCAAACGGCACCAGATGAACAATGAGAAATATCATGCTGCATTTCCCTCTCATATTTATAATATGCCAATCATAGTAGAATGTAGGCAATGAACATCAACAAAGGAAGTTCAAAATGAAATAAAGAGTGGGCTAGTTTTGCTCTCTATTTTCCTGAACTGATATTCATGTCATAGTTTGCTTCGTTTGTAAAATAAGGTATTCATCAGGATTATCTGGGTATGGCTTTCTACAACAAGTCATTAGTTATAAACTCAGCTGACCTTGGATTTTTCAAACAGAGTTTGATAACATATATCTTCTGTTTGTCAGGCAGATTCTTGAATGGTTTGGTCCAGCAACTATACATAGCAAAAGCTTGACGGTGAATAATTTTCAAGATTTAGGTTACTTTTCTTAGCTTACTTGCTAAGACATTGATGAATATTCATAGCTATTTGCTAACATATTCTTGACTGGATGTGAGGGAGGGAAGGATACTACGACAATCACCATCTTTTCTGTTGACACTTTCCTGCCGACCCAATTGGAATTAGCCATCCCCTGCTGCAGACTAAACATTGGGGAAAGTGGCTGGGTCTCAGAATTTCTCTTACTATCTGAGCGAACGAAGTCTAGTTTTGGCCTTTGTATATTACAGTCTGTATACAACATTGTGATTTATGATTACCTGCTATATTAAGTGAAGCCAGTCAACAGAGCTGAATCAACAATTCATGTCTTCATAAGAACAAACCATGGCTTTATAAAAAAACAAGTCACAGGCATAAAGCTTAAATGGCTTAAGAAAACCAATGATAACAGCAGGGGCATGGAAATAAAGAAGAAAGAAATAAGATTTTCCTGAAAATCTTAAGGAAACTCTGAAGAAAGGAAAATGTTTTTTTTTTCCATCAATGTTATGCCATTTTTTTTCAAGCCCCAGAATTCCAGTTCTTCATTTTTCACCAGCCTTTATATTTATCACTCTGTCTTTTAGTTTATTGTAACAATGATCAGTAGCAGATATATTTGCTGGAAAAAAAATGAATGAAAGCTGCTAGTGAAATATATGTCGGGAAAATAATGTGCTACATAACAAGCAGGAAATGGGAGTTTGGCTAATAAACTCTTAGCATGCAGATTAACTGGTAAAAGAAATAGAAAGATTGAGCTAATGACAAGTTTGTCCAGTCCAAATGAATGCTATGAGGTTGCCCTTAGCAACCACAGGAGCCTAGATATACACCTACCCTCGTGCACAAACACACGTTTGCTTTTTAAGAGAAATAACCAAGAGGGGACAAGAGTGCTTTTCAAGATTACGAATCTTTGCAGGTATCACACTTATAACTCTCTATTCTTTCATTAAAATTTCAGAAGGTATCTAATTGGGTTTTGGCTGTTGATAGGCTGGCACAAAAACAAATGTAGTCTTGGATAATCACATGAAACCCTGAGTAAGCATATCAGAAAAAATGTGGACAGACTCTATCCTTCCCTGGGAAATGAAGATGCTAATCCTACAATAGGAAATTTCACAAAGGCTGCAGAGATTTAAAGAATTTATTAATGGTATCATCCCTTGAGATAATGATGATGGTGGTAACAATACTAACACACATGAAGGTAAAAGTGGAGGCACCATAATATTAAAGGGAAACTTTATTTACTAAGTGAATTTATATATCACTTTGCTTTGGTAGCTAAAGGGTTTATTCATACAGTAGGTCTCCTTAAAGGGATGTGGTGGCTCAGTGACTAAGATGCTGAGCTTGTCGATCCGAAAGGTTGGCAGTTCAGTGATTTGAATCCGTAGCGCTGCATAACAGAGTGAACTCCTGTTACTTGTACCAGCTTCTGACAACCTAGCAGTTCGAAAGAATGTAAAAAATGCAAATAAAAAAATAGGAGCCATCTTTGGTGGGAAGATAACAGCATTCTGTACATCTTCAGCATTTAGTCATGCCGGCCACGAGCACGGAAATGTCTTCAGACAGCGCTGGCTCTTTGGCTTTGAAACGGAGATGAACACCACTTCCTAGAGTTGGGAATGACTAGCAGTTATGTGTGAGGGGAACCTTTATTTTACGTAGGTCTCCTTATTCTCAAAGCAACCACACTGAGGTGTGCGTGTGTGACCAAGTCTTTTGTGAGATTAGTGAGAAAACAGAGTATTGAATTTTGGCTTGTAGTCCAAATCTAACTAACCAAATCTAACTACATTATACATTTATTTTTTTCCAAAATCTAAATAGTATTTATCAGAAATGATGCTGTTACGTTCTCTTGTTCATTCCCAAAAGATGAATGAGGCACTAGATAAAGCAAATTTGTCTAACGTGGATAGAGTTGCCCAAAATTATCTGTGGTAGGAACAGAAGTCTGAGAAAGTTTCTCTCCCTTTCTTTCATCCACGACAAATGTATACTTTGATGCAGATAAGGATTTGATTTACTTTTAGAAGGTAGTTTGGAAATTACACTTTTCTTTCTTATAAATGAACCTCCTTTTCGTCCTTGTCTACCTTCCCTGGAATCAACATGTCACAAAATTGGCTGATGTCTGATGATGTCTCCAGAAAGTACTAGAAGGCAAAACAGAAATGCTGCTTTCCTGGTCTAACAATGGGAATGACTTCACTAGTTAAGAATGAAAAGTGTAATCTTTGAACAATCTTATATAGAAAATCAAATTCCTGCCTGTCCTAAATCCAATTTAGCAAATTTCCAATTTACTAAATTGGAATATAAATGATGATCACAGCAGAGAATATATATTTTTTCTACCACTATTTCATTATTGCTCTTAGTCACAAATAGGTAGTCTGACTTTCATAACTCATTATGACTTTTTCTCATGTACTTACAATTCCAACCTATTTCAGAGTGTTGCTTAAGATTCACATCTGTAGAATCTATTCTAACCTTGCACTAAAAAAGTAAGTTTTACTGGTGCTAGAGGTGCACATTTCCTATGTTTTATCTATTACATTCAATTGCTAGAAGCCTATTTCCAATCAGCTGAATCTAGGCAACGCTAAATTAATAATCAGCAGAAGATGGAGAATGAAGAAGAAGGACATAAATTACTGATGTTTTTACTGTATGTTCTTTCGTTCTGCACTTTTGGAAAAGAATATAGCATAGGAACAAGAAAAAAAAATTCTGTGATTTTATAATTCCCTGGATAAAAGTCATAGCTTTTAGTTTCCTTAGCAACTGTGAAATCTTTATTTTTGTAAATTAAATGATATGAATTGTATAAACTTGCTTTATCTCAGCTAACATCATACCTTGCAGGAAATGTACACTTTTTTATTTATTTTATTTTATTTTTATTTTTTTATTCAAATTTATACCCCACACCTTCTCCAAAAAGGACCCAGGGTGGCGCACAGGAAATTTAAAACAATACAAATATAACAAAATACAAAATTTTAAAAAACTATTAAATCCATACCCTGTGCTAAAATATTATTTAAAAAACCGAATTAAAATCTATCTAAAAACAGTCAAAACGGGAGGTTATGCTAGGCCGGCTTGTTGGAAAAGGTGCGTTTTAAGACGCTTGGTGGAAGAGGCGGAGGTCTGTGATGGTGCGTAATTCGGGGGGCAGGTTGTTCCAGAGGGTAGGGCCCGCCACAGAGAAGGCCCTTCCCCTGGGTGTCGCCAACTGGCATTGCCCGGCCGACGGCACCCTGAGAAGCCCCTCTCTGTGGGAACGGATCGGTTGAAGGGATGTATGGGGCAGAAGACGGTCTCGCATATAACTAGGCCCCGAGCCATGGAGCGCTTTGAAGATGGTCGTCAAAACCTTGAAGCGCACCCGAAAGGCCACAGGCAGCCAGTGCAGCTCGCGCAGGAGAGGAGTTATGTGGGAGTGCCTAGAGGCTCCCATAATCACCCGGGCAGCCACATTCTGGACTAGCTGTAGCTTTCAAGTGCACCTCAAGGGAAGCCCCATGTAGAGAGTGTTACAGTAGTCAAGTCGGGATGTCACGAGCGCCTGAGTGACTGTGCAGAGGGCAGACTGGTCCAGTAAGGGGCGCAATTGGCGCATCAGGTGTACCTGATAAAACGCACCCCTGGCCACGGCCGTCACATGGTCCTCCATGGACAGCCAGGAATCCAGGAGGACACCCAAATTGAGCGCCCTCTCCACAGGGACCGGTGTTTCGCCCCCAATGGCCAGAGTTGGAGTTACCTGGCTGAACCGGGGTGCTGGGAACCACAGCCACTCAGTCTTGAAAGGGTTGAGCTTGAGTTACTTTCCATCCAGATCTGTACGGCCTCTAAACACCGGGGCAACACCTCGGCGGCATCGTTGGGGTGGTCTGGAGTGGATATGTGCAACTGTCATCAGCGTACAGATGATATCCCACCCCAAAACCACAGATGATCTCGCCCAGCGGCTTCATATAGGTGTTGAACAGGAGGGGCGAGAGGACCGACCCCTGAGGAACCCCACATAAGAGGGGTCTCGAGGCCGACCTCTGCCCCCTGGCCAACACACATTGCGACCGACCAGAGAGGTAGGACGAGAACCACCGTAATACGGTGCCTCCCAGCCCCAACCCCCCCAGTCGATGCAATAGGATACCATGGTCGATGGTATCAAAAGCCGCTGAGAGGTCTAATAGGACTAGGATAGAGGAACATCCCCTATCCCGTGCCCTCCAGAGATCATCCACCAACGTGACCAATGCCGTCTCAGTGCTGTGACCGGGTCGGAAGCCGGTCTGGCACGGGTCTAGATAATCAATTTCCTCCAGGTGTCACGTAAACTGTTGGGCCACCACACTCTCTACAACCTTCGCTAAAAAGTGAAGGTTGGAGACTGGATGGTAATTTTCCAACAATGCTGGGTCCAGGGAAGGCTTCTTGAGGAGGGGCCTCACCACCGCCTCTTTCAAGACGGCAGACAAGTACCCCTCACTCAAAGAAGCATTCACGATATCCTGGAGCCAGCCTCGTGTCACCTCCCAGGATGCGAGTACAAGCCAGGAGGGACACGGGTCCAATAAACATGTGGTGGCCTTAAGTCTCCTTGACAACCTGTCCATATCCTCAGTAGTGACAAAGTCAAACTCCTCCCAAGATGGTGTCTCAAGAACAGCCTCGGACAATCCGACTGGACCACTCTCAATGGAGGGCAACTCGTTCCGAATCCGAGTGATTTTGTCCTGCAGATAAATACCAAATTCCTCTGCTCGCCCCTGTAGAGGGGCTTCCCGCGGCCTCTGGTGAAGAAGGGAGCGGGTCACCCCAAACAGGGCGGCAGGGTGGTTATCTGCGGAAGCAATAAGTGTGGCACAATACTCACGTTTGGCCACCCTTATCGCCACTAAGTAAGTCCTAATATGGACTCTCACTAGTGTTCAGTCAGCTTCGGAGCGAGAAGATCTCCATCTGCTCTCTAGGCGTCTCTTGCGGCGTTTCATCTCCCTCAGCTCCTTGGTAAACCAAGGGGCCTGGGTGATTCGGCACCGCAGGAGAGGCCGCAAGGGCGCGACTCGGTCCAAGGCCCCCGCGGCCACACTAAACCATGCGGCCACTAAGTCCTCAGTCGAGTCACGGGGCAAGGCCACAGGTATTGGCCCAAGCTCCCTCTGGAACCTTTCAGGGTCCATCAGGAGCTTGGGGTGGCTTTTACATTTTATTCACATCCACACCCACATACATACAGACAAACAGACAGACAGACACATAAACACAAAATTCCTGTTATCGGATTCAAGAATATATATTCCAAAGGATATGTGATTTAGGAATTTGGAACAGGACAGAAATCCATTTTAATTCATGGTTAGGATTTGTACCACTATATGGTACACATTTAATTTTAAAATTAAGAAGAAATGAGAATTATATTGGGTTTTTTTTGTGGGCACATGTCTCAGGTTATAGGACTTTGGAACATTGCTCTGACCTGTAGACATCCAGTAGAACCGGGGGGGGGGGAGGGATTCTGACTGCTGCTACTGCTGGTTCACTCAGGGACGTCCATGTGTGCTTGATGTGCACTATGTGTACATGCACAGTACTAAAAAAAGTGCTTCTGAACATGCGCAGAAGCAAAAAACAAAATGGCGGCACCTATGTTGCTGCCAAGAGAACCGGTTCAGGGGTGTGGCAGGCTGAGTTACTACCTACTTGGCTGAACCAGCCTGATCCAGTAGGAACCCACCTTTGAGTAGAACCTACTTTGATGTCATATGCACTGTCACAAGATATAGATTGTGCAGTTAGCATAATTTTCATGCTAATGCCAACATACATATTTCACACACACATACACCAAAGAGGTCCATGTTTTGACTACTGGAGTGATACTGCAAGTTGGAATGATACTTTCCTCTAGTTGTTTTTAAAGACATTTTTATGCTAATTGCTACATTATTTGTTAATTGCATATGCAAAATTTTGGCTTAGAATGAAAAGTTGAGTATTAAGACAATTAAAAATTATCACTGCGGGTTTTATTCTTAATAGTAATGGAATTGTCTTCTCAGGCAACTGATCCTAGTTGTTAAATTGAGCTGTAAGTGTTTGGTTTTTTGTTGCCTTTGTTTTTGTTTGCTTTTGTTTTGTGTTTATCAAGCGGAGGCATTCTGGCAATTTATTGCCTAAGATACCAATCATCCTGATTTGGTGGGCTTGTTTGTGTTGCCCCTTACATTTTATATGACAAATATTTTGGATTCATATATATATACATAAGATATGCTGGTGACTTCTGCACTTGTATCTCAAAAAAATAATAATCAGACCAAGTATAAAAAAAGAGATCTGTATATTGGATTTAAAATCCTCCCAGAGCAGCCAAAAGTGGGACAGAAGTGTTACAAATTCTAATGCCAGGTCCGTGGTCAACAAGGCCCCCCTCATCCAAGATCTCGTGTTGGAGGGGGAGCCGGACCTGGCAGGAATCGCGGAGACCTGGTTGGGCCACGAGGGTGGACTCCCCCTCGTTGAAATGTGCCCACCAGGCTACCGCGCCTTCCATCAGCCCCGGGCCCTAGGTAGGGGTGGTGGGGTAGCAGTCATTGTCAAGGAAAGTCTTGAGCCGAGAGAGACCAATGTGCCACAGACCACCGGCTGTGAGTCCCTCTGCGTGAAGTGGGGCCTAGGGAGGCAGTTGGGCTTGCTGGTTGTATACCTGGCTCCCCGCTATGTAGCAGCAGCCCTGCCCGAGCTCCTGGAGGTGATCGCTACGGTGGCAGTGGAGACCCCCAGACTTTTAGTCATGGGGGGCTTTAATCTGCCATCGTTGGGCGAATCATCCGAGGTAGCTCGGGAGTTCATGGCTTCCATGACGGCCATGGACCTGACCCAACTAATTCAAGGCCCCACTCACGAGGGTGGACATACGCCGGATCTCATCTTTGTCTCTGGCCAATGGAAGAGTGATCTGGGTATAGGGGATATAGTCATCACGCCCTTGTCATGGTCAGACCACTCACTTCTCCGGCTCGACTTTCCGACCGCTGCTCCCCTCCGCGGGGAGGCGGAACCAGAGTCTCCAATCTGGTACCACCCCAGGCGCCTGATGGACCCGGATGGGTTCCAGACGGTGCTTGGGCCATTTCCTGTACCCTTGACCCGTGCCCCGATAGAGGACCTCACGGCCGCATGGAATAGTGCGGCCGTGGGAGCCTTGGATCGGGTCGCGCCCTTGCGGCCTCTCTTGCGGTGCCGAACCACCCTGGCTCCTTGGTTTACCGAGGAGCTGCGGGTGATGAAACGCCGCAAGAGATGCCTAGAGGGAAGATGGAGGTCTACCCGATCTGAATCTGACCGGACACAGGTAAGAGCCCATTTACGGACTTACATTGTGGCGCTGAGAGTGGCCAAACGCCATCATTGTGCTACTCTCATAGCATCCGCAGAAAACCGCCCTGCCGCCCTGTTTAGGGTGCCCCGCTCCCTACTTCAACAAAGGGTGCGGGAAGCCCCGTTATAGGGTAGAGCAGAGGAATTTGTGACTTTTCTGCAGGAGAAAACCGCTCAGATACAAAACGGGTTACCCTCCATTGGTGGCCCAGCGGGATGCCACGAGACAGATCTTGTTTGGGAGGAGTTTGACTCCGTTACTTCCGATGATATGGACAGGTTACGTGGGCGACTGCGAGCCACCACATGTTTATTGGACCCGTGCCCCTCCTGGCTTGTACTGGCATCCTGGGAGGTGACACGAGGCTGGCTCCAAGAGGTTGTCAATGCATCCTTAAGTGAGGGTTCCTTGCCTGCTTCCCTAAAAGAAGCGATGGTGAGGCCCCTCCTTAAGAAGCCCTCTTTGGATCCAGCTCTTTTAAACAACTACCGTCCAGTCTCCAACCTTCCCTTTGTGGCGAAGGTTGTTGAGAGTGTGGTGGCACAACAGTTTCCCCGTCACCTGGAGGAAGTTGACTATCTAGATCCGCGCCAGTCCGGCTTTCGGCCCGGGCATAGCACCGAGACGGCATTGGTCGCGTTGGTTGATGATCTCTGGAGGGCCAGAGATGGGGGTTGTTCCTCCATCCTGGTCCTATTAGACCTCTCGGCGGCTTTCGATACCATCGACCATGGTATCCTATTGCATCGGCTGGGGGGGTTGGGAGTGGGAGGCACCATCTTACAGTGGTTCTCCTCCTACCTCTCTGGCCGATCGCAATTTGTGTTGGCAGGGGGGCAGAGGTCGACCTCGAGACCACTCACTTGTGGGGTGCCTCAGGGGTCGGTCCTCTCGCCTCTCCTGTTTAACACATATATGAAGCCGCTGGGTGAGATCATCCGTGGTTTTGGGGTAGAATACCATCTATACGCTGATGATACTCAGTTGTATATATCTACCCCAAACCACCCCAACGATGCCGTAGCGGTGATGTGCCAGTGCCTGGAAGCTGTGCGGATCTGGATGGGAAGTAACGGACTTAGGCTCAACCCGACCAAGACCGAGTGGCTGTGGTTTCCGGCTGCCCGATTCAACCAGCTCACTCCATCGCTGGCCATAGGGGGCGAACATCTTGCCCCTGTGGATGGGGCGCGCAATTTGGGTGTCCTCCTGGATTCCCGGCTGTCCATGGAAGATCAAGTGACAGCCGTGGCCAGGAGGGCGTTTTACCAGGTTTGCCTGGTTCGCCAATTGCGCCCCCTATTGGATCGGGACGCCCTGCGCACAGTCACTCATGCGCTCGTGACATCCCGACTGGACTATTGTAACTCTCTCTACATGGGGCTTCCCTTGAGGTGCACCCGGAGACTTCAGCTAGTCCAGAATGCAGCCGCGCGAGCAATTATGGGAACCTCTAGGTTTACCCATGTAACACCGCTCTTGCGCGAGCTGCACTGGCTACCTGTCGTCTTCCGGGTGCGCTTCAAGGTGTTAATTATCATCTTTAAAGCGCTCCATGGCTCGGGACCTAGCTATCTGCGGGATCGGATCCTGCCTCATACATCCTCGCGGCCGATTCGCTCCCACAGAGAGGGACTTCTCCGGGTGCCGTCCACTAGACACTGTCAGCGGGCGACACCCAGGGGAAGGGCTATCTCTGTGGCGGGCCTGGCCCTCTGGAACGACCTCCCCCCCGATATCAGGATGACCACGGACCTCCGCTCCTTCAGTCTTAAATTAAAGACTCACTTTTTCTGTCTGGCCGGCCTAGGATGAATCTCTCTGCCTCTGGGGTTTTATGGGCAATAAGTATTATTTAGTTTTAATGGGAATTTTAGCGCAGGTTATATTTAATTTGTTTTTAGAATTGTTGTGTGTATTTGGTTTTTATTCTACCTGTGCACCGCCCCAAGTCCCTGTGGGGAGAGGGTGCGGTTTTACAAATTAAATTATTATTATTATTATTTATTACAAATTCTACCATTTAGTGCAAAATTCATTCTTTTCCTCTTTCAAACTCCCCATGAAGATCTACACCAGGGGTAGTCAACCTTTTTATACCTACCACCCACTTATGTATCTCTGTTAGTAGTAAAAATTTCTAACCGCCCACCGGTTCCACAGTAATGGCGATTTATAAAATAGGGAAGTCAATTAAATTTAAAAAAGGAAAGTGCTTCAGTATCGGACAAAACCCTTACCGCCCACCATGAAAGCTGGAATGCCCATTAGTGGGCGGTAGGGACCAGGTTGATTACTACTGGTCTACAACCTTGTGATTTACCTAAACCATCTGGGACTAGATGGGGCAGTTGAGGCTTAGTAGTATATAGTTTTGTTAGCACAGCAAGAAGTAGTGGGGGGAAAATAGATTTATTAGTGGATAACTCCACACATTTTAATTTCCCTAGAAATGAATGGTCAAGAACAATACAGAGATAATGTCTTCAAGCTACCAGACCAATTACAATTCCTTAATTAATTATAATTTGTGCACACATATTCAAACTCATTTGCTCAGCTTACACCCTGGACAGAGAGAAGAGAAAAGCTATGACAGATGATAGATGCTTCTAAGAATTGGAGGTCTTCCAACCGAGTCCTGCACAACTTGTCCTTTTATCCTTTGTTAATACACCATCATTTCCATGCCATTTCAACCTTTTGTTGTCCATTAGGTGACCTGCTCCATGGGATTTTTTATATTTGGTAGTTGTCATTGTGGAATTAAGCTGATCTTGATGGATTATATCCCTGTGACCTACTCCATAGTAGTTCTATTCTTTGATAGTTAGTATCCAGATCTGGTCTTGTTGCTTCCTTGCATTTTACTTTTCTCTGCACCCTTGCATTTTTCTTCATATTGAAATTCATTCATTTCTCCCTATATTTTTTCACTATTGTAGAAGAAAATGCATAAAATACTGAAATATTTGTGAAGAGCACCTAAATTACAAAATGGCAACTCCTTTAGTCTTAGTGCACCCCAACTGGAATTAAAAGAAACTATAAAATCACAAATGCCTAAAATATGCTGGTTTTACTGGTTTATAATATAGGAGTCTTCAAAACTTACTAACAATAGTTTTCTGATGTGCTTAAGATCATCTTTGTTGAAGTTATCATTATACACCAATGACTCATGACATTTTATTCAAATAATGAAGATTTGTCAGTGCACTTTTTAAAACACTAACTTAGGTAAAATCCAAACTCTTTTCACAAGGAAATGGTCGTAAATGTTCTGTTAGAAAAGTTTTCTCATGTACCATTTATACTTAAAAACAACTAAAAGATAATTTAACATTGTGGAATGTTAAATTCTGCATAATGAAAAGCAGAAATCAGTTGCTATAATATCCAAAAGTGTTTTACAATATTTGAAATATATATATAGATATTGGACTTCTTAATTTCTGAATATATATATATATATATATATATATATATATATATATATATATATATATATATATATATATATATATATATATATATATATATATATATATATATATATATATGTTTTCTGAGGTTTTCGCGGGTGTTTGTATGTAGGTCTTTGGTTGTTCGGGTTTTATATATGTAATTGTTTCACAACAACCTGTTATTATTAGGCCCCAATTAAAGGGAGGAGACATACTGTTTCCCTTACTGCTCATCGGCTCATCGCTAGAGACCATCCAAACAGCAAGCCAAGAATTACGTTGTATAATATTTTAGATATGTGTGTTAGTTTTATGAGCTGATCAATAAATTAAATTAGAAGAGACCAGGATAGATCTATTTCGAGCTTATTAGCTCTCATCAGCTGGCCATACCCCTTACTGGGATTCGAACCGGGGCTATGTTGCATGCAAGGCGAGGAACCTCACACTTAAGCCAAACCAGTTCCCCTATTACATCAGCTTAGACAGGGTATATTAGTATAGGTAATTGTTTCACAACAACCTGTTATTATTAGGCCCCAATTAAAGGGAGGAGACATACTGTTTCCCTTACTGCTCATCGGCTCATCGCTAGAGACCATCCAAACAGCAAGCCAAGAATTACGTTGTATAATATTTTAGATATGTGTGTTAGTTTTATGAGCTGATCCCTTTAATTGGGATCCCATAAAACTAACACACATATCTAAAATATTATACAACGTAATTCTTGGCTTGCTGTTTGGATGGTCTCTAGCGATGAGCCGATGAGCAGTAAGGGAAACAGTATGTCTCCTCCCTTTAATAGGGGCCTAATAATAACAGGTTGTTGTGAAACAATTACCTATACTAATATACCCTGTCTAAGCTGATGTAATAGGGGAACTGGTTTGGCTTAAGTGTGAGGTTCCTCGCCTTGCATGCAACATAGCCCCGGTTCGAATCCCAGTAAGGGGTATGGCCAGCTGATGAGAGCTAATAAGCTCGAAATAGATCTATCCTGGTCTCTTCTAATTTAATTTATTGATCAGCTCATAAAACTAACACACATATCTAAAATATTATACAACGTAATTCTTGGCTTGCTGTTTGGATGGTCTCTAGCGATAAGCCGATGAGCAGTAAGGGAAACAGTATGTCTCCTCCCTTTAATTGGGGCCTAATAATAACAGGTTGTTGTGAAACAATTACCTATACTAATATACCCTGTCTAAGCTGATGTAATAGGGGAACTGTTTTGGCTTAAGTGTGAGGTTCCTCGCCTTGCATGCAACATAGCCCCGGTTCGAATCCCAGTAAGGGGTATGGCCAGCTGATGAGAGCTAATACGCTCGAAATAGATTTATCCTGGTCTCTTCTAATTTAATTTATTGATCAGCTCATAAAACTAACACACATATCTAAAATATTATACAACGTAATTCTTGGCTTGCTGTTTGGATGGTCTCTAGTGATGAGCCGATGAGCAGTAAGGGAAACAGTATGTCTCCTCCCTTTAATTGGGGCCTAATAATAACAGGTTGTTGTGAAACAATTACCTATACTAATATACCCTGTCTAACCTGATGTAATAGGGGAACTGTTTTGGCTTAAGTGTGAGGTTCCTCGCCTTGCATGCAACATAGCCCCGGTTCGAATCCCAGTAAGGGGTATGGCCAGCTGATGAGAGCTAATAAGCTCGAAATAGATCTATCCTGGTCTCTTCTAATTTAATTTATTGATCAGCTCATAAAACTAACATATATATATATGTTAGTTTTATGAGCATTTATATTCCTTAGATATTGGACTTCTTAATTTCTGAATATATATATATATATATATATATATATATATATATATATATATATATATATATATATATATATATATATATATATATATATATATATATATATATATATATATATATATTCAGAAATTAAGAAGTCCAATATCTAAGGAATATAAATGTAGTACATTTTTTTCTTCTTAGCTACATAACTGCAATGAAGAGTGATGAGAAATGCATATTCTTTTCACATCTCTGAACCTATTTTGGCCACTAGGACTAATAATAAGAGATGAATAAAGGAAATGCTATGCACACATTGTCCCAGTGTCTATTTTTCTGCCCTATTATTAATTAAATGATTATCTACCTTTATAACACAAAAGATATTTTAACTATTTTAGGGTTGGTTTTTTGGGGGGGGGTGCTTCGCTATCTTCAAAATGTGTTTTAGAGAAAAGTTAAGCTTTCTATGTTTGTGTCTTTTCTGAGAAATCTGCTTTTTCTTTCAAATATAATAAATGTTTGTTAACATATATGGACGAAGTCCATGTTCTGCTTCTAACACAACTATATTATGGTTTGTCTTCTTCCACTTCTTCTCACTCTTCTCCTTCCAAAGGGATATTTGCTGTTTATATGCTTCGTATTCTTTTAGCACTCATATGCTCAAAATTCTTGCTGAATTGAAGTCTCCAAGCACTATATGGCTTTGAATGAGGAGAGACATTCAGTTGTCAACTTTTGCTTTATTCCAACAGTGCTGCTTTCTGCACACAGAGATAAACATATGATAAAGGATGTATACCATGTGTTTTTTTATGGGTAATAATATATAACTGGAGCTAAGCAAAGTTGCAAATGGGTAATTAGTTTCAACAATGCTGAACTGAATCATCCCTTGGAAGCAGTTCCATATATCGAAGAAGGGACCTGCTTTGAAGCAATGAATTGAACGAGATGGCTCTGTAGTGCTTTGGAGCTTCCCAAAATACCTCAGAGATTTGATAGTTATTTCTCAGTTTCTGGGATTCTTATATATTATATACAGAATTTTAACTTCAAAATCTCTCTCTCTCTCTCTCTCTCTCTCTCTCTCTCTCTCTCTCTCTCTCTCTCTCTCTCTCTCTCTCTCTCCCTCCCTCCCTCCCTCCCTCCCTCCCTCCCTCCCTCTCCCTCTCCCTCTCCCTCTCCCTCTCCCTCCCTCTCTCTCTTTCTGTGTCTATCTGTCATCGATCTATTTATATCACTGGTGTGGAGTGGGCATGAGAGTAATCTGACATTGATATGAACAGCTGCCAAATGAGTTTCACTGTTTTATTAAACTCTGCCTTTCAGAGCTCTTTTGAGGTATTAGGCTATCATTATTCTCAACTTTATTTCATTTTCCCAGCTCTTATAACAAAGATTAGCTTTATTCTCTTTTCGTATAATGAAAAGTTACACAGTTAAGCTATTCTTGCCAACACAACTGAGAGTTCAGCTTTGCTTATGAAACTGAAACATGACCCACGCTGGATCAATCTCAGTCATAATCTTGCTTTAATATTTTTGTGGAATAAACACAGTAGCTGGAACAAAAGTCTAAAAGTGACCAAAGCTGGATTTCTTCTTTCTGGGAATAATGATCATTAAGGCCATAACTCATAAATCTGCTTTAATCTCTCTGATAATGGGGGGGTTGTGGAGTATTTATATTGATTCAGCCAATTTCTCTATAGGTTATTGGATATTCAACAGTTTGAAAGTTATTATATTGTCATTGGATCGGGACGCCCTTCGCACAGTCACTCATGCTCTCGTGACATCCCGACTGGACTATTGTAACTCTCTCTACATGGGGCTCCCCTTGAGGTGCACTCGGAGACTTCAGCTAGTCCAGAATGCAGCCGCGCGAGCAATTATGGGAACCGCAAGGTGTACCCATGTAACACCGCTCTTGCGCGAGCTGCACTGGCTGCCTGTCGTCTTCCGGGTGCACTTCAAGGTTCTAGTTATCATCTTTAAAGCGCTCCATGGCTCGGGACCTAGCTATTTGCAGGATCGGATCCTGCCGCACACATCCACATGGCCGATTCGCTCCCACAGAGAGGGACTTCTCCGGGTGCCGTCCACTAGACTTTGTCAGCGGGCGACGCCCAGGGGAAGGGCTCTCTCTGTGGCGGGCCCAGCCCTCTGGAACGACCTTCCCCCCGACATTAGAACTACCACGGACCTCCGCTCCTTCCGTCTAAAACTAAAAACATATCTGTTCTGCTTGGCCGGCCTAGGATAGTCTCTCTTCGATGGGGTTGCCAGAAATTTTAGATGGGGATTTTAGTTTTTTAATTGGAATTTTTAGCACAGGGAAATATTTAATTTGTTTTTAACTATATGTATGTATTTATTGTTTTATTAGCCCTGTGCACCGCTCTGAGTCCCTTCGGGGAGAGGGAGCGGTCAACAAATTTAATAAATTATTAATTATTAAATTATTATTTGCTTACTCCTGCTATGTTCAGTCTGTCTGGTCAACAGGTATGATTGATATTTAAATATGTTGAATTCTCTCCATTATAGCTGATGGACATTTCCTCCATTCTCTGTCCCCCTCTTTTTTTCCCCTAGTATCTTGAAGGGATTTGAAATAAATCCAATTGCCCCTGGACCACTAACCTCAGTCAATTCAAGACTTAAAATCTAACTGAATGAGGGCTGAATTGTACAAATATAAATTCTTTTTTTCTAATAAAATCTGATGTTCATTTAAGACAGCACTGACCATCTGATTAAAGAAAATATGTACATAGGAGGCCAGTGGGAAAATATATGCATCTGTAAATCTGTTTCACAAGTTACTTTTGCCGTTGAGATGAGTTGAGGTACTTTTTGGCAAGTCAAAAATATCTTGGGAGATTTAAATGAAGGTAGTTTCATTCAAATGTAATGACTCATCCCAATACTTATATGCAATGTTCATATTAATGAGTTATTAATCCTTTATCAGTGATAACACTGACTGGAGATTAGTCAATAATTTTCCTTTCCTTTTGTTACAAAGGGAAAAATAGAGTGAAAACTAATGCAACAATTAATGTGCAATGGGTGCATTTGTGCAGAGACATTTTTTTAAAGGATGTCCTCTATGAAATACAAAATAGCACCAATGAGACTGTGCAAACTTTTCCCATGTCCATCGTGTATATGTGAAAACTTCAGTGAAGCATATGGTACATCCCATCATTATATCACCAGGATAGTAAATCAACTCCCCTTGAATTTCTATATGTTATGACTCATGCTGCTGTTAAAATTGTCCCGCACTGAACAATGATGTGCAGTGAGGAAAGAGAATACATAAATGAATCCAGAGCACACAAGGATACTGAAATCAGCATGTTGCATAGATTTGCAATCCTATTCACAGTTCAACATTCCTTATTCACCCATGGGGAAAATATCATCTCAAAGTTCCTCCAGAAAAAAACTGTTTGAAGGTGCATGTAAACATATGCATACATAAAAGGCTATGAAGAGGTGTGAACTTTTGCTGCATTTGTCAGCTGCAGCGATGAATAGAAACCTATGGCCAACCATGTAAAAAAATAGCAAAGCTAAAATGGATAGAATCAACCTTTCCTTGTTCAATGCATATATCTTTCAAAGAGGGGACAGGGTATTCAGCTGATAAAAGAATCAGCAAAACTGACAGAAAGGATTTATAAATTAGCAACATTGTCCTTTTTGTCAAACTCTTAAAGCCTTGGCTGCATGTGTGTGAGAACAGTTTGCCAGTTTTAACTCTGGGCCAGAAGAATTCAGATAAATATCTTTGGTGTCAAATCCCAGTGGCGTTTGCCATACCTGGGGTATTGGGGGAAGGCAGCAGTGGTAATGAACAGCAGTGGTGAATGGTGGCAGCAGTCCCAGCTACCTAGACCAGCTGATCAATGGTGTGCCGGGAGGTTGTGGGCCATCTGCTAACCAGCTTTTTGGTGGCGAATGCACCAGGACTACTTAGTGGAGACAGCAAGTGATGGCAGCATTTCTGGTTGCTCATCCCGGCTGACTGATGATGTGCCAGGTGGCCGAGATCCAGCTGACCAGCAGTGGCCCTAATGGAGCAGTGGCAGCGCACAGAACAGAGCCTGGGCAGACTATTTGCTGTGTGAATTTGTTTTATATATTTATATTATATTTTTAATATTTTTATATTTGAACCTATAAAAGATGCTGGGAGCAGTATCTCCCAGTGCTGACTTTACAATGATCTTTAACAGGCCTCAATGTGTGCTGAGGCTATGGCCTGAATAAACCTGGTTGCTGTTTAACAGTTCCAGAGCAAGTGTGCTTCTGACCCAATGCTTGGACCACTGAGAGGAAGTCAGCACTCCTCTTTTGTTTCTTTTTGGGGGCTTTTCCTGCTTCCCCCTCCTGTGGACTGCTGACCAACTGGAAGGTACACAAGTGATGGAACAATGGTAGAGGAGAAAGAGCCAGGGGTGGATATGGTAGCCATGGTGGAACTGGCCAGGGGAAAGTTGCTTGTGCCACAAGGTGTGGGGGACAGTGCACAGAGAGTGGTGCATCGAAAGGAGCCTGAGGCCCAGACAGTGGCCTGCCCCTCTTTCCCACAGGTCTATGCAGACCTGGCAGAGGTCTTTAGTGAGCAGGAGTTTGATATACTCCACTCCACTGGTACAGTTGCAGGTTGTGGCTTCCATACTCTTCAAGGATAAAAAGGATGGGACCTTGCACCTGTGTGCTGATTTCAGAGAGATCAAGGGGGCTTGTGTGGAGAACATGTACCCCCTTATGGTGATGTAGGATATGTTGGCCCATTTTGTGATGGGTAGATTCTTTATTAAGCTGGACCTATGGTAGGCCTACTACCGGGTCAGGGTGAAGCAGGGGGATGAATGGAAGACAGCTTTAAACTGACCCTTGGGGAGTTACCAGTTCTGAGGATGCTGTTCAGGTTACAGGGGGTCCCTGTGGTATTCATACAGCTGATTAATGATGTGTTGTATGACCACTTATACCAAAGGGTGCTTGTGTACCTGAATGACATCCTGATCTATACCACCACCATGGCAGAATACACCTAGCTGGTACAGCAGGTACTGCAGACATTGCTGGTGGAGAATCTCTATGTGAAACTCCCCAAATGCGAGTTTCATTACAACTGGCTGGAGTATTTGAACTACCACATCTTCAATGCCAGGGTGGAGATGGATCCAACCAAAGTCCAGGTGGTCATGGAGGGACAGGCACCAAAAACACAATCAATGGTAGAGTTTCCTGGACTTATGGCCAGTCATGTAAAAAAATAGCAAAGTTAAAACTTATAGAATCAACCTTTCCTTGTTCAATGCATATGTCTTTCAGAGAAGGGCTGAGGAATACAGCTGATAAAAGAATCAGCAAAACTGACAGAAAGGATCTATAAATTAGCAACATCATACTTTTTCTGTGTCCCAAACTCTTAAAGCCTTGGCTGTATGTGTGTGAGAACAATTTTCCAGTTTTAACTCTGGGCCAGAAGAATTCAGATAAAGACTTTTGTCTGGTTTTTGGAATCAAACCCCTCCCCATACACCTGGTTTTTTAAAAAAAAAACTATCAGAGGTCAGGAGCAGCCTATATTTTCTCAATAGTTCATATAAGACCATTGTTTTCATAAGATTGCTGGTGATTTAAAAGCAACTTTTAGAGTACTATTAATGCATAATTTAGAGGTAGCCACCACTTCAAATATTCTGCAGCTGATGTCTGTCCTACAATTTATCTGGAAGCAAAAGCAAAACTTTATTTCCTGATTTCTATTCTTTTATGTCCTGCTACCAAATACCTCCCACCGACCAGTTCGCTCCCACAGAGAGGGTCTCCTCAGGGTACCATCGGCTAAACAATGTCGGCTGGCGACCCCCAGGAGGAGAGCCTTCTCTGTGGCAGCTCCTGCCCTCTGGAACGACCTACCCTTCAACCTTCGTATGATCACTTACCTACACCTCTTCCAACAGACCTTGAAAACGCACTTATTCCATGCAGCCGGCCTGGTGTAGTTTTTAATCGATTTTAATCGATTTTATCAGATAATTTTACCTGGTTTTAGAACAGGCCCTAAATTTAATTGATTTTTTAAAGTAGTTTGTATATTGTATATTGATGTTTTGTGGTTTTATTATGCCTGTTCACTGCCCTGAGTCCCGCAAGGGAGAAGAGCGGTATACAAATTTAATAAATAATAAATAGTAAATAGAGATCACATGTTCTATTTAATGACACAGCCAAGTTAAAACAGAAAAAAAGGAACATGTCAGCAGACAAACATAAGTGGATAAGTTCCCAACATGGTCAAGGACAATAGGTATATTTTCCAATCATGGGAAATAATTTTATGTTTGGCTAGGATCCTCTCTTATGTTACTGTGGGCATACTGATATTAGGAAAATATAGTGCCATTTCAGGAACATTACTAGTAGGTATAGTTCAATTCCTCCTAGATATTCATCCAAAATGGGTGACAGAAATAACATTTATACCTCATTCATACAGTATTTGTTATAGGTCAAGCTTCAGGGCTGTAAGCACAGTGTCTCCTTTGTTAGAATCTGAAGTAGATTTATTAAAGAGTGATTCATAAGATGCTTTCTTCTAGAAGAATCATGATTCAGATAAACTCAATTAAGCTTGTTGACAGGGTAGAGGGATAAAGTGCCATGACTCAGTCAGACAAATCTGGCAATTTGCTAGTTCCAACAGCTATTAGCCCATCCAGTTCCTAATGAATAATGAAGTTTTCCTTGACACAGCAACATGCTTGTACAAAGTCATTTCCTCTGTCATGGACACCTTCCAAATGCTGGACAACCACATTGGCTTTATTGTTTGTTTGTTTGTTTGTTTGTTTGTTTGTTTGTTTGTTTGTTTAGGTAATGGATTCTCCTGTACACTAAAAAAAAGTACTCTTTAAAAAAAGAGACAAACCAAAACTGATGTAAATCATGCTGCAGGATTAAATGGCTCAATGAAAAGTAGGCTTTGGAAGATATCCGTACAATTTTCAATCAGAAACATTAATCAGTCTGGAGCAGCAGATTTTTGGTGTCATTTAAAAGCACCCCATTGTTATTTGATTATTAACATAATTGGACTCCTGGGATTTTCTGCTAATCATGACTGAAGGAATATGTAAATTCAAAAGCAAATGCCTTGGGCTGGCCTTGGAAATACTCATGGTAGTCTGTGCTGAAAAATTACAACACCAAGTATTTTGCTTATAAAATGACTTCGGTTGAAATCAATTGCTGTTTTCCTCCAAAAGAATATATTTAGGATTGGAGTAAAATGAATGTTAGAAAGACTGGACATGAGGTTTTGAAACACCACCATAGCCAGAACCTAGAAGGGTTAGAGAGGGAGGGAGGGAGGGAGGCAGAGGCAGAGGCAAAGAGAGGTAAAGGACTTCGTGTGGATTTTACTCTGTTAGTCATTGCTGACTATAGGAGTGATGCTCATTTTCTTTCAAGGCCATTGATCTGGCGCTGTCTGAAGATATTTCCTTAGTCATGTGGCCAACATGACATCATGGAGCAATGTTACCTTTCCACCAAAGTGGTACCTATTTATCTACTCACATTTGTATGCTTTCAAACTACTAGATTGGCAGAAGCTGGGACGAAGATGGTAGCTCATTCCATTGATTGGCATTTGGAGTATGGAACCCAGGCTACTAGCTTTCCAGTCAACAAACCCAGGATCTTAACCAGACATGTATATGTGTGTTATATCTATGCACGTGCTTTGCTACCTTTAAACTCTGAGGATATGATCACTGGAAATTTCCTACCATGTTCATGGGCATAGTAATGGGGGGGTTCTTCCTTATGTTTCCCCCTTAAATGATTTCTCATCATCTGGGTTCAGAATCCTTCTGGGCCATTGCTTGTGTTTACATGACATACAGGAAGTGTATTGAAAAACCATTTATGCAACTCAAATTTCCTATTCTTCAAGTTACACTGAATCATAGACCCTGCAAGCTGGCTTTGCTAGACTGAAATGTGGTTTCATTTCAAATAGTATGAACAGCCTTATGGATGAAAGAGGAAATAGGAGTCCTCCAAATAGGGAAAAGTGCTCAAAGGAAAAAAAAATGTAGAACTACAGTATATATTTGAGTAGTCTGGACAGAAAAATACTTTGGGGGGGATGAGGATAGGAAATACACATTCTGTAAAATTTTGTCTGACTACCTAATTTAAATGAAATGTTCATGAGATATCAATCTATACAAGAAGTAAGTAGATCCAGGACAAAAATTCAGTTTAATTAACTAAATTGAATTCAGTTAGGTTGATTGATTCATGGGTATATTATAATTCTGTTACATTTTAATTCAGATATTGGTTGTGTGTCTCATCTCATATTTATATGTAGTTAACCAAGTCATGCACTATAGAAGAATGTTTACAGTGATTCAACTCCCCTGAATTTAAAGTCAGACAGGATTGACTGGAACTAATTCTTTAACAAGAACAATGAAATTGCTTGTTAAATTTCACCTTAATTATGACTGCAGACACAACAAGTTCTAATCAATACAACCTTTCTAACTAATCAGGCTTCAAGCCTTCTATCGAAGGATCTCAACATCATCTTTAAATCTCCTTTTTAGTCTCTGCTGCTCTCTTAGGTATGGTAGCAAGCTAATGAGTAAGTGTAAGTAGAAAAAAATGAAGAAACAAAGGTGATTTGATGTCAGTATTATAATCCAATGAGACTTGCAGAAGAGTAATAGGTAAACATTTCCCTGTCAATCATATCTAACTCTACAGGTGGTCATCTCTGCAGCATTGTCTGAAAACAATTACTGTGGTTATGTGGCCAACATAGCTACATGCCAAAGGTGCACAAGTGTTACCCACCAAAGTGATACCCATTAATCTATTGCATTTGCATGCTTTCAAACTGCTAGATGGGCAGGAGCTGGAGCAAGAAACAGGAACTCACCCCTTTGTGCGGAGCTCGTCTCCAACCCAGGCTGTCAGTTCTAGCTGACAAGCTCAGTGTCTTTATTGGCTGAGCCATTGCACTTCCTGTGCAGAAGAGTACAGACCCACATTTTCTGCAATATTGATTTAAAAAACAAAACAAAAAACAAGTTTGATTATAGCTTGCTAATCTTTTTATTTAGTCAGTTTCTTTTCATTTAGTTTTCCATGTGGTTAACTTGCATAAAAAGACCATGTCAAGACTTTCAAATTGTTTCAATGTCTGGATATACAGTACTATGGATAATACTTCTCCTCCAAAGATTTTATTGAACACTGGATTTGAACAAGCCATGTTGATTCAATTGCTGGTGCAGTATCAATCTAGAAAACAGGAAATCTGTTTCTCCTCCTCCTTTGTATAATGTGGTTAAAATATATGGTTTAAATAGCTCTAGGTTTGGTATCAAAACTAAAATTTGCAAGGGTAAAGCATTATGATCCAATAAATAATGTGAGATAAAATAATTAATTTCCTGTTCCATATTTTGATACCCAAACTTTAGGACTTCCCTGGTTGCCAAATGAAAGCATTCACACATAAAAACACAAGCACAGGCCAAATCCTATGCTTATAAGCCTTTAAAAAAAATCCCACTTCCAGCTAGAAATCTGGAGGGACCAACAATAGCTTTCAACATTACTCATACCCAGCAATTTTTTAAAAAAATAAATGGGTAGCATATTCAGAGAAAGACTGCAGAGGGAGAGAGAGAAAAGAGTTTACCCTCTTTCTTATAGAGTTAGAACTTGAGCTCATTTATTGAAACCAAAATTGAGAAAGATTTAGAACTGAGAGAAAGAAATATTGTTTTACACAGCAGGTAGTTAAAGTGAGAATTCACTGCCAGCACTTGTGGTAATGGCAGACAATTTAGATGTTTTTTTTTTAAAAAAAAGAATTGGACAGGCTCATGAATGATCAGGCTATCAATGGCTATTAGTATTGATGGGGTTTTAGTGACTCCTGAGTCATAGACAGCATGCCTAAGAAACTGGTTGAAGGAAAAGGAGAATGCAAACTGACTATCACCCTTACGTTCAAGCTTGTGCTTATCCCAAATGCTCCCAGTTTACCACTATGTAACATAGACTGCTGAATAAGGTGACCTAGCTGAATATAAATTATCATTACAAAGAATAGGAAAAAATAATAACAAATTTACTTTTTGCACAAGAATCCTATTCTTGTTCTAAAGATACTTTCAGATCATTGCATTTAGTACTTCTATGTTGTAGCATAGAATAGAGAAGATGCAATCCATTCTCCTGGAAGTCAGAATATGGAACATGTGTCTTGCTTCTCCCCCCTAAATGTTATTTGACAAACTATTTTGCAGCTTTAGAACTGGAAAGAAGGAGGAAGGAAAGGGTTAAATATCCTTCCCAGGTCTTCCAAACCTATGATTTCCAGACCATTTGCCCTGGTTGCTAATTTAGGAAATAAATTGCCATAATGTAAGAAAGTTGAATTAGGTACAGTATATTCTTCATATTTCAATTGGCTTTTAATCTGCCTTTAAAAAAAAGAATGCATCTTCCATCTTTCAAATCATACAGATAATGTTGTGAAACAGCACCAACAGTGTATAGCAGGGCTGTCAAACTCACGGCTCATGGGCCAGATGTGTCACGTGCTGGCCATGCCCATGCCCAATTTAGTGAAGGGGGGAAGTCACGACACGGCACTTGATGCCACTGTGACAATGTGAGTTTGACACTTGTATTGTATAGCAATAGCATTTAGACTTATAGAAAAGATTCAAAGATATCTGAACAGAAAAACTTCTCCCACTTCTCTTTGTAAGACAAACCTAATCTAGAAGTTACCTGGGGAAATCAATTCAATGGTAGACATGAACATATGATATGAATATGTATGAAAGAAGAAGCTAGAATTCAGATCATAGGTTGGTCATTTATTTATTTATTTCTCATAGTTTGATTCCACCATATTCAAAATGACTGTCACTAGCTTATTTAGAAAAAAGGAGGATAGTAAAGACATAGCAGTACTAAAACAATATGAAGTAAAGAAAGAGATAGCAACATCAAAGCAAATCTAGGGAAGAGTATCTGAAACAGCTCAGTCTTTCAACTTTTCAAAAGATCAGTAAATATATTATGATGTATTTAAAGCATAACTGAAGAATCATCTCATCCACCATGTTTTGTATATGGCTGACAACATCTCCGTGAGCCAAAGGTTAAGCAAGTAAGAGCTATTTTACTTTTAATAAGCATTATATATTTTGTCTGCTTTAAAATGATTGTCTTTCTTTAGAACAGGGGTCCCCAACCCCCGGTCCGCGGACCGGTGCCGGTCCATGGCTTGATAGGAACCGGGCCGCAGGATTGTAGAGGAGGAGGAGGGAGCAGCCCCCTGGGCAGAGCGCGCATCAGGGGTAGGAGAGCACAGGCGCGGCCGCTCGTGCCGTTGAGGGCTGAGAGGGGCGAGTAAGCCGACTCACTCCCCCACGAGCATGCATATGCCGCCTGTTCCCCCTCCTCCCCCGCTCCCCCTCTACGCCAGCCGAGCCATGCCCACCGGTCCGTGGAATTTTCTTTAAAATGAAACCGGTCCCTGGTGCCAAAAAGGTTGGCGACCCCTGCTTTAGAACATGGAAGTAGAAATAGTATCAATTAACACTGTGGTTGCAAACTGAAGCCTACATAAAATCTTGGTTATACGATACATTTGTGAACATTGAAGATGATGGTATTTTCAGGTCCAAGCAACAAACTAACTGAAAACTTAATTTAAAGAGTCAAGATGACTGGGCACAGACAAAAGAATGATCACATGAAAGTGCTCACTTGCCATTAGCCCAAGTTTAAAACTGGCAAGTTCATGCAAACATAGCTCAAATAATAGGGTAGGAAATATAAACTATTTAACTTTATTGAACAGATGCTCAATTAATTCACAGAAATCACATTTGTTATTACAATTTTGTTTTCTTCAGAACCATTCCCAAACCGTATCCTGAAGAAGGTTGTTATTCAGCCCAAAAGCCAGGTAAAATATGTCAGATACCATAGTGGAGTCTCTAGGCAGAAATTTGATTAAAGTCAAGATCAACATTCAATAAAGATCTAGGAAAGATCGGAATGTAAATATTATTATAGTAATCAATAAACCTGAGCACCTAGTTGGCCATCAATAGCTGCCATGGTTTATATCCTATAATAGGAAATAGCAATAACCTTGAGGAACATAGAGGAAGAGTTTCACCAAGACAACAGTCATAAAAAAGAAATTTTAGTCCAAGACTGAAATGTAATTTGAAAAAGGATCTCAGACTTGACTCTCCCTGGTTCTCTTGAAATAAAGGGACAGAGGATGGAGGCACATTCAAACTTGTAAGATGCGGTTACTATAATCTTATAATAAAAGTAGTATCCATATAACTTTGGTTTCCTAGCCTAATTTCCCTCGAAGGGCTGAAATATCCTCTGACATAAACCCTCCAAAGAATTAGGCATCAGAGAAAGAATGTTTGCATTTGAAATGTGTCTCTAGAACTTCATCAGAAAAAGTTGTGGTAGACCTTTGTTTGAGATACTAGAATCTTCTTGATCAGCCCAGGTAGACCTCCCGGCTCTGAATATGTTGAGTTTCCTAAAAGAGAATATTGACTGTCGGCCAGGAAGAGCATGAAAATTGCTGCAATGCTACAAAATTTTTCATTTGCATAAAATAATTATTATGAGAGTTTCTGGACTTGTGGATGGCTGAGATTTTTTTGAAAATCTAAGTCCCTTCAATCAAAAAGGCAACTGCATAAAGCTCTATTGTGAATGCAGTGTATAAATGCTGGAAAGATATTACTGAAATTATTAAGCAGCCTAGTAAATGAATGAAATATTACATCCTTGGCTCACATTTCTGTTTGAATTGCTTGAGGTTTATAAAACACTTACAAACAAGTCACAATATGCAAACATATAGTGTAGATGATTTCAGTGCTTTCTGTGCTCTAGGTTTTATAGATTTTTATGGGCTCATGATTGATATTTTCATTCTGTGATTGGCTTAGGAGGTCTTGTTGCAGCTTGGCAGAGTACAAACTGTGGCTCACTGCTGATGATTGGAATTAACACAAACGTCTCTTTTCATTGTGATAAAAAGGAACTGATACTAAAAGAGTTGAACATGTTTAATACTTATGTAAAACAAAATTCACTGAAATGTTGCTATTCTTCTCCCATTTCACTCAGTGTCCAATTATGCTTCAAACAGGCTCCCAGGCTCAGGATTAGATGTCATTTGTACATGAAATGAGCACCATTTCAAAGATTTAACAGATTTCATACAGGCTTGGTTGTATAAAAGGTTCCACTTAAGCTATTGGGGAGAGGGGTGCTAAGAAAGAGAATGAAAGCAATTTGGAGCAGTGCTTTTGAGAGAGCTGCTAATGGCCTGCTTTTCAAATTATCAGCTTTGGGCAAGGAGTCAATGATAGGACCAAGAAGGCCTATTAGCCTGGGTTTCAATAAAGGAACCTGGTAAACTCAGAACATAAACTATTGTCTAAGAGTAGTATAATAGTGTTTATGACCTTAAAAAAGCTCCCATTCAAGAGATTTGCTATCCTGGTCATTTCCATAACATTATGCACAAAAATTAGAATACAGCCAGGATGTCAGCATTTTATCGATATGGACAGTTGCTTGGTTCATCATAGTTCAGCAGAAATGTCACTGCTTGATTTGTCTGAGCCAGTCTACAATTTTTGCTAACTTTGCTGGCATAATCCTGGCCATGGTCATGATGTAGCCAACAACTGGCCCTCTCTCTGCTCAGACTGCCCTGGTATAACAATGATACTATGGAAGGAGACCCTGGCTGCATTTAGTGTGAGCCCTTCTTTCTTTATTATTTTCCTCCACAAGACTTTAAGGTAGCATGAAGAACACAGCTGAGGCTCCAAAGTTAAGACAAATATGTCAGGATGTGCCTGCATATAAATTCTTCTTGTGTGGGAGAGGAAGAAAGTATGAGGTTGCGTAAGAAGAAAGGGGAAGAAAGTATGAGGTTGAGTAAGAAAGGAAAGAATATGGGTAGTGGAATTTGAGACTAACATGAGGGGCAGGAGAAGAAGGAGGAGCCATAGCCTAAACCAATGACCTGCAGGCTGGATGCTTCACGCAGTGGCCATGCCCACACCCACATTTAGCAAAGGGAGGAAAAGTCCTGATACCTCATGTGATGCTGCCATGATGATGTGAGCTTGACACTCCTGGTCTAGACTACGGTCTGATTCCAAAGAAAGAATGGGAGTGGACAAAGGATCTTAGAAGGAACCTTCCATAGTTCTCTGGAAAGTAAAGGCAGGGGAGAAGAGAAAGAACTTTAAAACTTATAAGAATTATTTACTTTAACCTTACAACTACAGCTAATCAACAGCTGGTAATACAACTCTCTCCATTATCCCTCATAACACAAAGACTTTGCAAAGCCACCTCAGGAGTCTTTCTGGGTGGCAGTCAGTATGTTGAGCTGATAATACCAAAACACCAGGCAGCAACAGTAGTCCAGGCTGAATTCTAGAAGTCAACTTGTTCCAGATCTCTAGAACGAGAATGAGTTCCTCTATAGAGTAGTGTTGGCTATACACTCTAATACTGGGAAACTGCACCAGCAGACTTTCTGGACATTCTTATAACCAACAACAACAGAGTACATAAGCATATTAAATAATTAATGGTAACTCTTTGGTAGCCTATTACAGGAAGCCTTGTCATTCTCTCCATGAGTGAGTATAAGAGCATTCCAGAGGCAACCATTCCATGAACATCTGGCCTTCACTTGGTCCACGAGTAGAAACAATGAAGAACTTTCAGTTATGTTTGGAATCCAAGATTAGCTTGGCAACAATTCAAGTAAAACTAAAAGGCAAACAAAACATTTTATTCCATACTAAATATCAAGAAGAAATGCAGAATCTCTCAATTTAATATTTTGGTATTATAAGTGGCAATTACAAAAATGGATAAACTTTTAAATACATAACTATCAAGTCTCCTGGGCAAGATTGTATGGATACTTATGAGTAAAGGCAGCTCTCAGAAGTCTACTTTTGTTGAACTGAAGGCTAAAAAATGCATGGTATTTACTTATCAATTTACTAAGAAATGTGTCAGTTTTACAGTAATGTTGTATTTTTCATAAGTAAATTAATGTTGACTAATAACTCACTTAAATAATTCATTTACAAGCCTTTGGCACTGCTAAAGTCATAATCAGTCTGCCATATAAATGGTTTCAAATCCCAAGCTACAATAAGCAGTTGTGTCATAAGAGAGGCATATGTCATGACACATGCATTTAATTTTTTTCCAACACAGAGCAAGGATTTTGTCAGTATATTCTGGCAAAGAGGAAAAGATGAAATAGCTATTAGTGTGATCTCCTGTCATGATGATCACAAGACGTGAGATGAAAAGTTGCTCTCCTACATGATTCTGCAGAAGCTACAGTGAGGAATTCCTGATCGTTTATTCATTACTTATTAATAGCATCTTATATCAACCCAGTCATACCAATCTCACATAATGATCTTCTCAACTGAACATTTCAAGATGATAGAAACAAAAATACTGAGGAAGAGGAGAAGAAGCTAGGAACAAGGAGGACAAGTGTATATGGTAAATGATGTAGGCCCATTTTACAGCTCATATCTCCCTCCCTCATGCAGAAATGAAATAGGTTCTCTGGATGACTTGACAGGATACACAGAATCATTATAGAATAAGTGGCCCCTAAAATAACCCAGTTCCAATCAGTATAGGATTTTCTGGATAATAGCAATATCAGTAGTTTGAGTTGGACCTGGAGGCCTACTGATTACCATTGTAAGCATTATTTGACAATAACAGCTATGGAATGGGATTATTATTCTGAAATGGCAAGATGCATGCATCAATTGTCCAAGCACTGCATTTTGGATCAGATGCTTATCTTCAAATACATCCTTATGTAGAGTGCCTTGTGGTAGTCCAGTGTTGTAATGAAGATATTAGATGATATGATGATGCTTATGATACTTTTAGATTATCAGAAGATTAAGCCACTAAATCTCAGTATTCATGATATGATACATGAAAAACAACTATCCAATGTAGGACTAAAGAAAAATAACGTAGCAGGTAATTGGATATAGCACTAAACATATTTCTACTCCATCTTTATTTTGGGTTAAGACTTCTGGAGTGGTTTTTTTTTCTATTGCATGCTTGGCTGATTTTAAGATCTGAGGCTTCCTCGGTTTCTGAATGATGGAAGTAGCATGGAGAGGTAGATTTTTTTCCCCTTTTCTTCTTGTGGCATTTCTCACTTTGGAAAGCCCTTCCTCTCTAGCTTTTTAGAGTCAGATGAAAAAATGGGTGCTTTATCTTGCATTTCAAACATAACAAAGCTACCTGTGCCATTTTCCTTCTTTAAAAAATGTGTCTTTCTATTACTGCATTTACCCCCTTCATTTTACTTAGTTATATAAGTAAATCTTGATCTCTTCTGGATAGCAGACAGACAATGGATAATATGACACATAAATATTTCATCTTCACTTCCCAGTTCTCGGAAGCAATGCTTAAAAGTCATGCATCTACTTTGCAAATGCACAAATCAGGGCACTGAAAACATAACTAATAAAAAGAAATAACTTTATGGAACTTGTCAAGTTACAGTTTAGGTATGTCAGTTCAACTTAGGAAACAGTTAGATTGCTGAGAGATATTAATAAACTTCCAAGTGAAATATAAATGGAAAATATATCACCATGACTTTTTACAAAATCAAAGTTACCTTTCATGCACTTTTTAAGCAAGTTTATAGTAACCATCATCTCCTTTATTTTCTTGATTCACTGCTTGAGACACTTCCCGTTACATGTATTTGCTAGTCACAAATAGTTTATTCTTGAATCTGATTCACATCAAGCTATTTCAAGCGTATAGCTAAACAGAGGCATTCGTTTTCAATCAGAAAAAACTCTGGCTGACATCCTATTTCAAATTCCATTAGAAAGAGAAATTCAACAATATCTAATGTTCTGCTTTTAATATAAAGCCATACATTTGCTGTTCCAGATATACTTCAAATATGAGAATAATGTGTGAGAAATTTATCAATTAAATCTACAAAAATTGGATGTGCAATTAAGTCAAAAGCAAATCTATATACGTAAATAAAGATGTAAAAGAGTTTGTTCAAAACCGCTAATCTCAAAAAGTACTGCACTGATTGCTTCCAAATTTTCACACAACATTCCTTTCAAATACAACACCAATGCAAATGTGAAATTAGATATGTGTGTTAGTTTTATGAGCTGATCAATAAATTTATATATATATTATATATATATATATATATATATATATATATATATATATATATATATATATATATATATATATATATATATATATATATATATATATATATATAAATTTAGAGAGAGGGTGAAATACAGTAGGTAGGTAGGTAGGTAAAGGCATAGAGAGAGGGGGGGAGAATTGGCTATTTAACCAGACTGGGCCACAGCATTGCGTGGCCTGGGATGGCTTGTAACAAAATAAAATGATGCATAGTAATGACCTCTGGTTAGTAAATGTATCTCATGTTCAATAAAAAATAATTCAGTCAGAATAATTATATATCCAGATCTGTCTGTCTGTCTGCCTGCCTGCCGGCCTGCCCGCCAGCCCACCAACCTGCCTGCCTATCATTAACTTTATATAAGAACATAAGTTGGTGTGTATATGAATCTCTGTATCTCTCTCACCCTCTCTCAGGAATAATTGACTTTACATAACAATGTTTGTGTGTGTGTGTGTGTGTGGATGTGCTTGCATGTAAACCTATCTATCACATTTAGTGTAACATCAGCTGCTTCACATTCATCCAATTTTCAGCTCCATCAGCCATTAGCAAGCACCTGCATGAGACTTGCATTTCATGATGAATGCAGATCATAGCATCTATTATTCTTCTATTCCATTCATTACTGTAATGCCATCCCCATATCTTATCATAGAGATAACTTTCTATTCTCTTCTATTACATTCTATTCAACCATATTCATGTTTATCACATGTGAAGGCCTTTTATATGACAGGACCGTTTTCTCCTAAGTTACAAAGCTACCATTCAAGCTCTAACACCACTTAATTATAGTTGCATGAGATAGGCAATTCATCTACCGTGGTCCACTTTTCTAACAATTTTACCACATACTAGACAGATAAAGCTACCAATAGATAGAAAATCAGCCCAAATGTCCTGGATATCTGATTTTATTGGGGCTGATTTTCTATTTTATGTAATGTATGAATGCCTTAATTGAGGAGCTTAGCTCTCCAAATTCAGGTACGCCTCTAAAATGGGGGCACGGTGCTATACACAGCCACACACACGTATACAGTATACAATATACAGTATACAGTTTACAGTATACACACACACACACACACGCACACACATATATATATGTTAGTTTTATGAGCTGATCAATAAATTAAATTAGAGAGAGACCAGGATAGATCTATTTCGAGCTTATTATCTCTCATCAGCTGGCCATACCCCTTACTGGGATTCGAACCGGGGCTATGTTGCATGCAAGGCAAGGAGCCTAGCACTTAAGCCAAGCCAGTTCCCCTTATTGCATCAGCTTAGACAGGGTATATTAGTATAGGTAATTGTTTCACAACAACCTGTTATTATTAGGCCCCAATTAAGGGAGGAGACATACTGTTTCCTTTCCTGCCTTTCGGCTCATCACCAGAGACCATCTAGACAGCATCTCTGGTGTTGAGCCGAAAGGCAGGAAAGGAAACAGTATGTCTCCTCCCTTAATTGGGGCCTAATAATAACAGGTTGTTGTGAAACAATTACCTATACTAATATACCCTGTCTAAGCTGATGCAATAAGGGGAACTGGCTTGACTTAAGTGCTAGGCTCCTTGTCTTGCATGCATTTTCATATTTTGATTTCATGTTTTGACTAAAAATCAAGCTTGGGTCAATGTAATAGTTTAGTTAGAAGAGTTAGAAGAGTCCTCTAACTATAATTGAGTAAAAAAGTCAAATGTAGAGATATAGCTCTCTAGAAAAGACTCTAATGTTACAAAAGTTGGAAGGAAAAAGAAGAGGATTGCCTCATGTAGATGGCCTCAGTTACATTGCACTATTCAGTTAGTAGCAATCAGTGGCCATTGGAAAAGCTTAAGGACCATGTTAAGATAGATCACCATGGAGAACATCTATTTATGCACACACTAAATGTTGACAGAAACTTGATGGCATCATCATATAAGTCAAAATTGTCTAACCTCTAAAATAATCTCTTAAGATTAAGTTTATTAATGACTACCAATAGCCTGAAAATGTTTCCCCCCCATATTAATCAGTTTAATAGTAAGAGGATTAAACATAAGGCATGAGATACTTTTTTTTTTCCTTTGTGAAGATTAGAACATCTTGGAGTAGCATTCAAGAACCATACTCCAAAACCAGTGAGTGGGCCAAAAATTGCTTATCTGTACCCTTAGATTGTGCATCTCAGATTATACAATAGGCAGTCAATCAAGCCTTTCCTGTGAACTTTCCAAGCCATAAAGCTGCATAAACCCCAACAACCCTGAGTTTTGTCAAATCAAGAAAATCGATGCTGATAGTTCCTTCTCTCAAATACTCTTTTCCTTTCTCAGTATGCTAGGATAGATCTGACTACACATACACACACCTCTTCTCACTATAATTTATTTCTCTTTCCTGCAGCTACTTTTCTTTAAGACATCATTGTGGCTATGGCCCTTGAGATGGTTAATTTTGTTTTATGGTTCTGCTCCCATTTCAAAGCTGATGAAGAGTTATAAGGACAGGAATGGTCCTAATTTGTGCGGCTCTCATGAGACTGAGAAATGCTTCCTTAAACAAATGGTCTAGGCTGAGAACAACCCTGATTTACTGTGAAAGGCAATCATTTAGGAAGAGAGCTATTTAAGAGGACAGATATGAGGATAACCAGCTCCACCATTTGCAAGGGGGGGGGGAAATCAAGGATTTAAAAAATAGATATTTGAGCAATTTTACCCCCTTTGGACATGGACCAACTTAGAAACGAAATCAGACGGATGTAGTGAACATGGTAAAAGGGCAGAGAGAAATATATCCAAACTCTCCTGCTTTTCATTTTAAAACTTAATAGAGGAAAAGGACTCAAGGTGTACCTGCCAATCCCCCCACACACCTAGAATCCCTGTTAGTACCACTAAAAGATACTTTAGTGTTTATTTTAGGTAATTCATTTAAGGGATGCGAAGGCTCAGTGACTAAGACACTGAGCTTGTTGATCAGAAAGGTTGGCACTTCAGCAGTTCAAATCCCTAGCGCCACATAACAGAGTGAGCTCCTGTTACTTTTCCCAGCTTCTGCCAACCTTACAGTTTGAAAGCATGTAAAAATGCAAGTAGAAAAATAGGGACCACTTTGGTGGGAAGATAACAGCGTTCCGCACACCTTTGGCATTTAGTCATGCTGGCCACATAACCATGGAGACATCTTCGGACGGTGCTGGCTCTTCATCTTTATAACGGAGATAAGTACTTCCCCCTAGAGTCAGGAATGACTGGCACATATGTGCGAGGGGAACTTTTACCTTTAAGGTGATTCTATTAAGGAAACTCTGTAAATTGTCAATGGAAAGAATTTCTGATCACTGACAATTTGCTCATTTTAATATAATCCAGATTTTATGCTAATTTAATTCAATTTGAATTTTCATAGTAAACACAATATAAACAATAGAGTTTAATCTTTACTTTTAGCTATGACAGAGTCAGGTAAAGGTTTTGCCATGAGAGTAATTATGATGTCTTCACTTCACTGAAAAAGAAATGAGGATCTAGCAAATAATGCAGCAACTTCATTGGTTACCTTTGGTATATTTGGCTCAAAGTCAAACTAAATCATCCACTAGTTAATTTGACTTTGGACTAATATATCTAAATATTGCATTTGTGCTGATAGATAAATAAATATCTATCAGCACAAATTCAACACAAAATGGTTTCCTGCCTGGAAGGCTCCTAGGTTGGAGCTGAAAGGTAAAATGGGTATCAGTATGCTTCCTCCCTCCCATATTTGGGCATATCAGGTGCTCTGACATAAACACTGACATATCTAAATATCCATACACCGTACTCTAATTAAAATGAATAGACACACCTCTTCGCTAACCTCTTTTATGATTTCCCCCCTCATATACATTAGAAATTTCAATGTTTTATGAAATTTGGATGAACTCAGGGAGAGCAACATGTAGCTCTGGGATTTCAGACTGCATATTAGAATGTTTTGTGTGAATTCAACCATTGTGGCTTATTGCACAAACCATATTTAAGAGAAATGGAGACAACATGATTTATACATACAGCCATTGTGAAATTCTTTATTTATATCCTAGTAATATTTTAATGTACATTTTATTTAATCTCAGTTTATGTAGTAATATGAGATAGGTCTGAAAAGGCAATTCATATAAATAACCCTTTTTAATATATAAAGAAAGAAAATACCAGACTAGGTTACTTTGAACCTTGTAAACCTCACATCCTACCTTCAATTTCATTCATTTCTGAAAATACACCAATAAAAATGTTCCAAAATGTTCCAAAAATAGAAGATAATGAAGAAAGTCATAGATAAGCAGGGATTTCATTCATATCACCAATCTTTTCTATGTTTAATATCCCACTTTAGTAAAGAACTGGTTAGAGATTAGAATGCCAAATGATTCATAATTAAACTTTAGTTTGTCAAAAGCTTTAAAATGTTGTCTTCTGTTCTTATGTGTGTTAATCTATTCACAAAACCTAAATCCATTAGTTGCAGATAATAGTATTAAATGATTTGTGCAGAAAGATGATTCAATACTATATCTCACTGAAATCTAGGCTGTATGCCACAATTTTCATTTTACTTTTTGCATATCTAAGATTTTTCCATTAGCTTAAAACATTTCAATATTAGTACATTCTATTATATAATGCACCAACTCCATTAGATATAAAATATAATTGGTAAACTTATCATTTGCTCCTCACCAAAAAGTGAGGATTTTGGCATTACTACAGGCAATATTAGAAACAACCAATAATGGGTTTTACATTGTATAGAGTGGAAAAGGTGTTGTTGGTGTTTTTTTTAAGCAATGAGCATCTGATGATAGATAGATAGATAGATAGATAGATAGATAGATAGATAGATAGATAGATAGATAGATAGATAGATAGATAGATAGACAGACAGACAGACAGACAGACAGACAGACAGACAGACAGACAGACAGACAGACAGACAGACAGACAGACAGACAGACAGACAGACAGACAGACATTGGTTAGAAGGCTGGATTTCAGATATCTCCTGTCCCTAGTTTGTAAATTCAGTAGGATCTGCATTACTGCAATCTTGGAAAAACAACTTTCTCTCTTATATGAGCGAAATATACGGTATCACAGAGGTTGTTAATGTCTGTGAAGATTGGCTATTAGATCTGTTGCTTAAAGAGCGGTAATATGCTGAATCTCTTCCATGTTTTAAATTCCAGAGGAAGATGGGAATAAAGATAGAGAGATTTGGTGGTTAAGAAAACAGGCCTGAGAGAAATCCTAATCCAAAACAAACCTCTCCATCAGTGGAGTTCTAATGGAAGGAACCTGTCCATTAGTATAACAGGGTTAGAAATAAGTATTAATGTCCAGCTTTTGTTTTCAAGTAACTGATTTCACTTACATATGGGTATATTAATTGTATATATCAATCAGATTTGAATAACCTGAATAGTGTGAATTATAATTAAGAGGAGAAAGGCAGTTCTTAACTGTGGTCTACAGTTCTAAATTAGTTCAGTGAATGAATTTATTTAATAATGGATTATAGATGCAAAGTGTTAAGCCAAAGGCAAAATTAAGTAGTTTTAGACTTTATGTTTCATATAACCCCAGTCCAGAGAATCATTCAACTCTTCACTATGATCAAAAAGCTTTAGACATACTGGTTTTGGACTGAAATATTAGCTTCATCAGCAAATGTTTTTAAGTAGTTATTTTTTTATCATCATTATCCCAGCTAATAACTGATCTTTTTCGAACATATAGCCAAAGTTTACTGAGGATTTAAAAAAAAAACCCAGATCTATATTTCTAACAAATGAGGTTCAGCTTAATGATGATTAATGTTTCTATTGAAACATTTCAGCTCATGTCTACCAGATCCTAAAGAAACATCTAAAAGCTGCCTGTTAAATTAACAATAGTAACCTATTCAACTTGGTGAAGTTAGCACATTTTAAGAAAGGACTTAATCAAGAAATGCAATTAAGGGTTATGAGGCAAATTTTATCTTTTTGGGTTAGTACCACCTAAAAAAGATAGTAAAAGAAATAATAATTAATTAGAGAACAATTTAATCTACCATGATACCATTAGCCCATTAATCAGAGACTTAGGAGCAGTGGGATGAGATGAAAGGGGGGGGGAGTTAATTTAGAACTGAAGATTAAAGAGAAGACATATTAATGAGAAAGGTAAAGGGAGAAAATATATTGTACATACTAATAAATTTATTTTTTCAGTTAGGGACCTTATAGAAAAAAATTAAACATTTGGGAGATAACAGGAGGCTTTGTGAAACTCCGAAGTTGCTTTTTTTTTTAAATTGGGGAAAATGGAGAAATGAAACATTAGCAAGTTTATTAAACTGATCGCAATTATCTGTAAATTTTAAACCAGTTGATGATGTTTACCTTTAAATGGATTGGAACCGTAGTTTTATGGGACACCTATTTCAGTCTTCCTAACCATTAAGTTAATTGGATGAGACCATTCCCCACATGCCTTCCATAAGAAAACTGTGGCACAAAATACAAGGAGGGTAGTCTTTTATATGATAGCTTATTGATTGAATGAATTTATATAGCTGCCATCTCAATCTTGTAATTCTAAGCAGTAATAAACAAACAAAGAATAACATTACAAAGTAACTATAAAACTCTCCAATTCTCTTGAGGGAACAGCCAATTCTTCAAGGCTTTCTTGAAGTTCAAGAGGGTTGAATCATCCAAATTACAAGCATGGATTCTATTTCTATCTAGACTAGACTAGAATGATTGGACACACAAGGAATTTGTCTCTGGTGCATAAACTCTCAATGGGCATGCAAACAACACGTGATAAATCATGATCATAAAATACAATCACCATAAATCATAAGCTAAAACACTCAGTGATAGTCATAGGATACTAAATAAGCAATCAACAAACACCATAATAGGATACTAAATAAAATCTACATAAATCATAAACATAAATCATAGATATAAACAACAAAGTTGTAATCATAAGAAGCTAAGGAAAATGATAATAGGAAAGTTGAGAAAGATAATAGTAATGCAGCCCTACTACTGTATTTGTCAGAGTATAAGATGCACCTTTTTCCTCTAAAAAGAGGCTGAAAATCTGGGTGCGTCTTATACATTGAATACAGCATTTTTTGCCTCCTGAAACCCCACCCCTTCACCAAAATGGCCGTGCATAGCCTTATGGAGGCTTCCAGAGAGCTCCTGGGGGCTGGGGAGGGCAGAAATGAGCAAAAAACAGGGCGTTTTTTGCCCCCTCACCCTCAGCAGCACTCTATAAGCCTCCATAAGGCTATGCATGCTATTTTTTGACCACAAATGGCCCATTTTCACAAAAAAACCAGGCCATTTTTCCTCGTTTTGGGCCCCCCACTCCACCCCCAGGAGCACTCTGCAAGCCCCCGCCCCCAAGGCTGTTCATGCCTTTCGCTTGAAAAAAAATCCGGCCCATTTTCGCAAAAAACGGGCCGTTTGGGGGAGGTTTACACAGTGCAAAAAGGGGTTTTTCCCCCCTTTTGGAAAGCTGTTTAGTTAGAGTTATTGATGAGAATTATGTTGGTCAAGTACTGTGCCTGCAGAAACAAAGATTTGTTCCAAAGGTGGCCAGTGATTTCCTTCTCCAGCACATGGGTAAATACACCTGGAAACATCTACCTACCTACCTACCTACCTACCTACCTACTCTCTCTCTCTCTCTCCCTACCTATCTACTGTATTTCTCTCTCTCTCTCTCTATTTCTCTCTCTCTATCCCTCTACCTACTTATCTATCTATACACACTATCTCTCCCTACTTTCCTACCTACTGTATTTCTCTCTCTCTCTCTCCCTATCCCTTTATCTACCTACCTACCTAACTACACACTCTGTCTCCCTAACTACCTACTTACTGTATTTCTCTCTCTCTTTCTCCCCCCACCTACCTACCTACCTACTCTCTCTCCCTACCTATCTACCTACTGTATTTCTCTCTCTCTCTCTGTATCCCTCTATCTACCTACGTACTTTTTTTTAAAAAAAATTGCCTCTTCAAAATCTTGGTGCATACTATACTCCGGTGCGTTTTATACTCCGAAAAATACGGTACGTGGTTTGACATCCCAAGGCATAAAACAGTGTTGTAAGAATTAGTTATTTAGCAGAGTGTCCTTATGTCTAGTTGTTTTGGTGTTCAATGCCTATAGCATCATCTTGAGGGAAGAAATTGAATCAGTTTGTGTCCAGGATGTGAGGAGTCTGAAGAAGCTCTTTCTGGCTCATGCAATATACAGGTCCTCAATGAAAGGCAGGCTGGTTGCATTTTTTTTTTGCAGTCCTAACTATTTGTTGAAGTCTGTGTCTGTCTTGTTTAGTTGCTGTGCCAAACCAGACAGTTATAGAGGTGCAAAAGACAGACTAAACAATTTCTTTGTAGAACTGTACCAGCAGCTCCTTGGGAGTTTGAGATGTCTGAGTTTGCACAGGAATAACATTCTTTTTGTGCTTTTTTGATAACTGTTTTGATGTTAGGTGTCCATTTTAAGTCCTGAGATATTATAGAACCTAGAAACCTGAAGGTGTCTACTGTTGATACTATGTTGTCTAGCATTGTAAGAGGTGGTAGAATAGGTAATAGAATAGCAAGACAAAGAAGGTCCTGGGTTCCAGTAGATGGCACTGCTTCACAGAAGGAACGTACTGGATCTTGAGGAATGGATAGACATAATTAAAGACAGGCAATCTTACAGATAACCTATGCAATACAGAATTTTATGAGTGAATAACAGCACCAAAAATTCCATCTGGAAGCTTACTGGGATTGAATGCATCTTATAAAGCAGTGGTATTAGAGAGGCATACTGGGATGTATTCTCTTGTGGCTGAATTCTGGCTAACTGAGCTTCCAAAGCCATTCAAAGTATGATCAATGCTTTTTCAGTACTATAAAATTAGCCTGAAAACCAAGTGAAAAGAATCTTAATAATCTGCTTATTCAACAAATCCTGGTGGCTGGATAATGCCACTCATTAAAATGAAAGCAAACAAATGGCATCATGGCTTAGTGACTTTTGTGACTTCAGTCTTGGTACAGGCATGGAGAAAAGAAAAAAAATATTTGTGTGTTCGATCCTAGGTAGAGGCAGATGTAGGCTCCCCTGCTTGAGCAGGGGGTTGAACTAGATGACCTGCAAGGTCCCTTCCAACTCTGTTATTCTGTTAAATCTGTTAAATCATAGCCTTTTCTAAAAAAAAATCTATTCATTTTGTTGCTTCCTTATTTTGATCTCAAAATGCATACAGATTACAAGATAGGAAACAGTATTTTCACTATATCAGTAATGTACTGCATTCTATTTATTCTATGAATAAGGTAAAGGTTCCACTCACACATATGTGCTAGTCATTCTGACTCTAGGGGGCGGTGGTCATCTCCATTTCAAAGCTGAAGAGCCAGCGCTGTCCAAAAACGTATCCATTGTCATGTGGCCAGCATGACTAAATGCCGAAAGTGCATGGAACACTGTTACCTTCCCACCAAAGGTGGTTCCTATTTATCTACTTGCATTTTTACGTGCTTTGGAACTGCTAGGTTGGCAGAAGCTGGGACAAGTAATGGGAGCTCACTCCATTACGTGGCGCTAGGGATTCAACCCACCAAACTGCTGACCTTTCTGATCAACAAGCTCAATATCTTAGCCATTAAACCACCGCATCCCTATTCTATGAATATTATGAGCTAATTTTGACTACTGAGTATTTGGCAATTCTATAATAAATAGAATAGTCAGGTTTTGATTAACAGATATCTCTGAATTTTAAATGTTTCTAAATCAGGAAACATTAAACATGGCTTCATCCACATTTTTTTTTCTTTGCTGAAATTGTTTTGTGCTTTTCCTCCTCCCTGCTTTCTGACTCAGGAGGGTGGGAAGCAGGAATTTACAGACCACCAGTGACTTATAGGCTCATCTAATTATTGCTTGACAAGGAATCCCCCAAGCCTTTTTCAGGTATCTGTTAATTCAGAAAGTCAAGAACAAGGCAGCTTGGGTTTAAGCTCTTGAATGTAAAATGAACATTTTATAAGCAATCAACTGTTATGTATACTTTCCTTCTTGCCTAACAATATCCTAATGTAGTTGATTATTGTCTGGAAACATTCTGGCCCAAATCTCAAACTAAGCCAAGAAGTGTCAGGAGACCTATGATCTACTGTCAAACCCAGACTAAGAAAGCGTGATAGGATTCAAATATGCAGTGAGGAAACAATGGGGACCGAAGTGAGAAAAGGGTGGGGTTGAAAGTGCCTCTGTGCTTGAAAAAAGCAGCACCTGAAAATGATGATAGGAGCACTTGCAGGCAGGCAAAATCTCTGCCTTCCATCTTCCAAGACTAGACTCATCCCTCCAACCAAAGGGACATAAAAGTATTACAGACCTGGAAACCTGAGAGAAGTGTCCCATTCCTCTATTTTGCTGAGAGAACCAGAATCACTTGCAGAAACTCACCTACTGGCACCCAAGCCAACATCTCAGCTAATCAGAAGGTAACCCAGAAGGTATGCAGGTGTGTCAAAGAAGAAAAGAAAGGAAGAAAATGAGAAAGTAGGAAACAATATCTGAGCAAGTGCAACAGCTACAGGGGAGAAAGAAGGCTAACAGTCCTCAAGCCATGAGGAAACAATCCATCTTGGCTTGATTCCTGTCTGGAGTTTGGCTTAGGAACTCAGCGTGGATACTCAGTAGGAACATTATGTAAGAGCAGTGGTATCTCTAGTCATCGTACAGATTGACGTACAGAAATTCAATTTGGGGAGAAAAAAAAACAGCTCCAGAATGGGTAATAATTAACTTCAGCAACTGCTTAGATTCACAATTAGAGTGTAATGTTGAAAGCATAAGTGTATTTTTGACAGAGAAATGGGAAAGCACATCTACATAATGAAAAACTGGTGATCCTTTCATAAACAAATAAAACAATAATTAAAAATGGCTTACTGGAATACCCGTGTCTAACATATATGTCATTATGTTTTTTTCTAATAGTCTTCACAAAACAGAAAATTGGAGACTAGTATTACGAAGTACCAGGGGGGAGGGAAATTTTGTACAGACTTTGATTTAGACTCCCTCTTCAGATGCTAAGAATCTGAAGATACAACTTGCCTGCCCCCTTCCCCAAAGTCATACTAATGCTATCTAATCAACAAAGATATTCACATTACAGTGGGAATCCCTGTGAAAATAAAACTTTTATGTATTGCCTCTGTCTGCTGATTTCCATGCAATTTTTTTCTACCATGATTTCCCCTTTGATGTTATGCATCTAGATGTCTTTCCTTATTAGATACTAACAGTACAATTTTCAGGTGTGGTTCTTGCTCCCATCATTTGTTAAGCAACTAGGGATTAGCCTTGGTACCTGACTTTGAACCAATGCACTGTGTTTTATAATCCATGGCATATGTCCTAGCACCGTGATGGTGAACCTATAGCACACATGCCACAGGTGGCATGTGGAGCCCTCTCTACAGGTATGCGAGCCATTGCCCAGCTCACCTCAACCACGCATGCATACGTGCCCACTGGCCAGCTGATTTTTGGGTCTCTGCCACACATGCAGGAGACATGCACACATGCATATGGGCAAGGGGGTCTTGTGTGCATGTGTGTGGGGTTTACACGGGGTGCATTGCCCCATTTTATGTCTCAGGGGGCTTCAGGGAAGCCTGCTAGGCCAAAAATGGCCCACTGAGAGTACATCGCTCCCCCATGCCCCATTTTTGGTCCCAGAAGGCTTTAGGGAGGCCTGCTAGGCCCAAAATGGGCCACAAGAATAGGGGGTCCCACACATGCATAGGGGGAATGGGGAGCATGGGGGGGGGGCGGTTGAACACATGCATGGTGGGTTGTGCATTATCGATGTGGTCACATGCACACAACAGCATGCAAGAACAAGAAGGTTAGCCATCACTGTCCTAGCACATTAGCCAGCTATACTACAAGTATGTGCACCTTGGTTTAGTATACTGAAGATCTAGTTGGGGTGTTAAAATGGGAACACAATTCTACACAGCCTTTACCATACTTTATAACTATCTGTGTATTAAATTTGTTTTTAAAAGTACAAAGCAGGATTTTTATATTCTTAGCCTTAACCTCAACATAGATTTTATGTATCCCTATAGTATCTTCTGTATATTTAACCAGTGTGTTCTGCTACTTGATTAAAATGAATATTTTCTCTGAGGTTCAGAATACAAAGAGACTTGGGAAAATCAATTACCCTTTGCTCCTCTTGTTTTCCATTGATAAAACTTTCTACATTTTTAACTGTTACATGTAATTAACTTGGTTCTTTTTTATTATTTACTAGCTATACCCGGCCACGCGTTGCTGTGGCCCAGTCTGGTTAAATGGCCAACCAATCTGTGTGTAGATCTACACCTGCACACATACACCCAACCACCATATAAGCCCCAACCTACCTACCTACTGTATTTCTCTCTCTCTCTCTCTCTCTCTCTCTCTCTCTCTCTCTCTCTCTCTCTCTGTCTATCCCTCTACCTACCTACCTACTGTATTTCTTTCTTTCTCCCTCTACCTACCCTACCTATTGTATTTCCCCCTCTCTATTCCTCTACCTACCTACCTACCTACCTACCTACCTACCTACCTACTATATTTCTCCCTCTCTATCTATCCCCCTATCTACCTACCTGCCTACCTACTGTATTTCTCCCTCTCTGTCTATCCCTCTACCTACCTATCTACTGTATTTCTCCCTATCTATCTATCCATCCCCCCTACCTATGTACCTACCTACCTACCTGCCTACCTACCTACTATATTTCTTCCTTTCTCCCTCTACCTACTTACCTACCTACCTACCTACCTACTGTCTCTTTCTTTCTTTCTTTCTTTCTTTCTTTCTTTCTTTCTTTCTTTCTTTCTTTCTTTCTTTCTTTCTTTCTTTCTTTCTTTCTTTCTTTCCACCTACCTACCTACCTACCTACCTACCTACCTACCTACCTACCTACCTACATACCGACCTTATTTCTGCCTCTCTATCTATCCTTTGGGGGTCATCTAGTCCAACTCCCTGCTAGGCAGGAAGCCCTATACCCATGATGGCGAACCTATGGCACGGGTGCCACAGGTGGCACACGGAACCATTTCTTAGGCCACTCGAGGCATTGCCCTGTCACCTTCAGTTTGTATGTGTGCTCTGGCCAGCTGATTTAGGCCTTCTTTTGAGGCCATTTTTTGCCTTCTGGAGGTGGGGGAAGGCTGTTTTCACCCTCCCCAGGTTCCTATAAACCATCTGGAGCCTGGGGATGACGTAAAAAGCATGCCAAATGCAGGGGGTCTTGCACATAGCATTATGGATGTGACACACCTGTGCACATCACCCCTGCACTCCCCCTGCTATTGGCACGTGAGCCAAAAAAGGTTAGCCATCACTGCCCTATACCATTTCAGACTAATGGCTATCCAACATCTTCTTGAAGACTTCCAGTGTTGGGGCATTCACAACTTCTGGAGGCAAATTGTTCCACTGATTAATTGTTCTAACTGTCAGGAAATTTGCCCTCAGTTCTAAATTGTTTCTCTCCTGGATTAGTTTCCACCCATTGCTTCTTGTTCTGCCCTCAGGTGCCTTGGTGAATAGCTTGACTCCCTCTTCTTTGGGGCAACCCCTGAGATATTGGAAGGCTGCTATCATGTCTTCCCTAGTCCCTCTTTTATTAAACTGTATTTCTCCCTGTCTCTCTATTCCCCTATCTACTGTAATACAATAATACAATAGCAGAGTTGGAAGGGACCTTGGAGGTCATCTAGTCCAACCCCGTTGCTCAAGCAGGAGACCCTATGCCATTTCAGACAAATGGTTTTCCAGTCTCTTCTCTCTTCAATGTTGGGGCATCCATAACTTCTGGTGGCAAGATGTTCCACTGGTTAATAGTTCTCACTGCCAGGAAATTTACCCTCAGTTCTAGGTTGCTTCTCTCCTTGATTAGTTTCCACCCATTGCTTCTTGTTCTGCCCTCAGGTGCCTTGGTGAATAGCTTGACTCCCTCTTCTTTGGGGCAACCCCTGAGATATTGGAAGGCTGCTATCATGTCTTTCCTAGACCTTCTTTTCAGATGGGTGATTCTTTGTAACAGTTTGGTTCAGTTGGTATTAAACAGTTTAAAGCAGCTGCCTGGCTCCATTTTTTTTACCTCAGAGAACAGTCCTGAGCAGAATCCCCCCCCCCCCCTCTATGGGCCACCTGGGAGTTTGCTATCCTCTGTGCCTTTTTGGCCCCAAGAGGCCGCCGTATGAGGCTTTTCCAACACTGACAGTTGAAAAGCAGTTTGATGGCTGTGGCTACAGGGATGTTACATCACATTTCAGTGAGTACATTTTTTTGTGTGTCATTTGTACACAACACACGTGTACTAGGCACAAAATGATTTGGTATTCTATTATCCGAAGTGCTTCGCTACGTTGTGTGAAAGTTTCGTTTAAATCGGTCCGGTACTTTTTGAGATTAGTGGATTCGTACAAACTATTTTACATTTTTATTTATATAGATTTACCGCAAGCAACATGAAAATAAAAGGGGCTTTCCACCATCACCAATTGAAAAAACCACAACTTGCCTTGAATATCATCATATGGCTGATTAAAGCTTTCTGATGTGGAAATCAGTAAAACTAGGGGCTACTATGGCTTGATTGTAAAGAATAAAACAATATAAAAACATATAAAATATAAAATAATATGAAATAATATAAAATAAAATTCCAGATAACAGTTTAAAGGGCAGGAAAGAGTGAGATTTTTTGTCTGTTTGTTGTCCTTTACTGCTTGTCCAGATTTTTGTAGTCCACATATAGTAGATTTCTTTTACTTTACATATACACAATTAAGTCTTTAAACCTAAAGGAAAAAATACATAGAAACCAAAAAGAAAATAAAAAGTTGGGAGGGACAGACCTAAATAAACCAAAAATGTAAGGCAAAAAGGGGGAAATTATACTTATTCTATACTTAGCAATAGTCAGAGATTTTCTGATAAATATACCTTTATAATGTAATCAATACAAAATATTATAGTAAATAGTAGACCTTAATAAGTGGTGGGTTCCTACTGTTTTGGACTGGTTCAGCCAATCCAGTAGTGGCTTGGCGGTGTGGGTCAATGGAAACTGGCAGTAACCCAGGCATGCCATGCCCCCGAACCGGTTCCCTCGTGGCATCTTGTTTTTTTGGTTCTGCTCATGCTCAGAACAATTTTAATTGGCCAAAATTGAGATTTGTCAAAACCAAACAAACCATAATATGCCTTAGTGCAATAATTCATTTTCCTTTTTTCTTCTTAAAAATGGCTATGGTTTATAACAATGTTTGATGTTACTTAGTTCTGACTTACTTCATAAATCATGGATAGATAACAAACTATTGGTTGAATTGATGGATGGATTGAAAATTACTAGGCAAGGGGCAGATTTTTTGGTTTTAGTCTCTTTGGTTTGTATTCTTGTTGTGGACCTCCCAGAATTGTGTTACATAAGGTGAGTGACCAAATATTTCTTTTAGATAAGTGCATGTATAACTATGTAATTTGGTATGGGAATCTGTTTATGGGTTTTAGTTCTAATGCTGAGATAAATGTTAAAATGGTGAACCGGTAGTACACCAGTTAGGAATCCACCACTGAAGGTGATAACTGAGAGTGTTTGAAAGCTAGAATAATACTGCAATTAATAAGTTGAATGTATACACATTTATATTGTATACCATTTCTGATTAATGGAGAAGCCGATGTTTAAATCTGTTTTTAAGGCTTTTTAAGGCACAACGAGGCAATGATCATTTTAGGACTCATACACATTTTATAACTTAGTTGAATGTTCTTGGTACAGCAGGTGAATTATTCAGTATAGTTAATACCACATTATTTAGGCAAGAATGGAAAGCTTTTCCCAGACTACTGAATCAAGTACGATTTTACACTACTAACTTTCTTGGTGGCCCAGGATACATCAATAGGAGGTACAGTATAATAACTGACCTTATTGCACCAAGGGACATAGTGCCTATAATAGATATTGATGCTTATTTCTCTGATGCTATGCATTGCAAATTATATCAATTCGCTCCACCAGTCTACAAAAGCCACTTGTACCAAGTAATCTCTCTCAATAGGGCTACTACATCTGGTTGCCAAAAACTAAATTTCCTAAAGAAGGTTAAAGGAGGCTTTAACAATAGCCATAGTTAAAATATAAGACTTTTAATATTTTTAAAAAGGACGTTTATAAAAGGAACACCACAAAAATAATTTCCAATGTATTCAGTCTGGACCACAAACATAGACTCACAGAATAACATAGAATAAAAGAGTTTGAAAGGAACCTCAGAGGTCTTCTAGTCCAACCCCCTGCTTGAGCAACAGATCCTATACCATAAGGTAAGGGGGTGTGGGGGTTCATCCCACTTCCCAAAGAGTCCATAGATTATTTGGATTATTTGGTGGCTAAGAGGTCTTCTAGATAAATGATGAAATGCTACATTGCTTTAAAAAATGAATAGAACATGCTAATATTTCTGCAAGGTTTCAAACCACCAACTTTCTGTTTATAATGAAACAATTACATTTTGCCATTGTGTTATAACAGCTCTAAAAATCTATGGTAAACTTAATACAAGTCACTTGTGGTTACCATTGTTTTATTTATCCCAGGAAGTTTCCAAAATGAAACTGTGGTGTTTTAGTAAATGTGTGAACTAGCCAGAAAAAAAATGCTATTTTGCCTATATTCTCACAAGACTTTTCAACCTGGTGGAATGATGGAAAGGCAATTTCTAATAATCCCCCTTATCCACAAGTTCTTAAGAGGCCTCTTTCCAAAGTTATTCCCTTAATATCATGGAAGACTCTCTAAAGTAGCGGTGTCAAACTCATGTCACAATGACGGCATCACGTGACATATCGGGATTTCCCCCCCTTCACTAAACTTGGCGGGGGGTGGACCCAGCATGTGATACATCTGGCCCATGGACTGTGAATTTGGCACTCCTGCTCTAAAGCAACAGGGAATCACTTGAGAAACTGTAAGCGAAAAAGATAAATTTCTGAAAACTATTCTCTTTCCTTTCTTTGCATAGAAGCCTCTGCTAAAAGAACTTTATTGTCAACACTGGAGCTTTTTAAAAAAAAACTTTAATGCAAACTTAAGTATTTATAGGCTTTTAATTTAAAAAAAGATTCCAAGATAGAATTATACATTTCCATTGATCTATAAAAAGATTCAGATAGTTATATACTATTACAAAATATACTTCTGATTCCTTTTGTTCCTGATGCCAAACTTTTATGAAGTCTTAGCAGTCTCATTTTATCTTTTACCCACTGCAGTATTGTTTGCAAAGTAAAGCACAACAATTATCACAAATCAGGTTCTGGAGAGGCATTCAAGCTTTGTAGTTCTGTCTTAGTTTTAATTTTAATAATGTGTGCAGTAGGCAGAGATGTTTATTTTTGGCAGCATATTCATTGTGCTAAAACAAATTATCAGATTTCAGCACTGGAAAGAACATTTTGTTTGATCTAAAAAGTATAAATAATTCCTGCAAAAATATAAGAACACACGGTTGTTAATGAAGAAACACTTCAGAAATGCATTAATACAGCTTTGTTATGGCTTTGCTTTGTCTTCTTTTAAAAGTGAGAGCGAGAGAAGGAATTGGAAAGGAGGGTGACAACAGCATTCAAAATATCATTTGTTCCTTTGCTTGTTTAGGCTTTCTGCCAAAAGTTTTTTTTATGTTAATTCATAATTATATGTTTATTAAAAGGAAACAGAATATTCATTTGCTGTAAATTAGTTGCCTCTAAATGTATGTGTGGATGGATAGATAGGTAGATAGATAGATATTTTTATTATAGGATGTTCTAATAATAATAATTAATAATAATTTATTAATCTAGATCAGGGGTGTCAAACCCAAGGCCCATGGGTCGGATCTGGCCCACAGGGTGCTTAAATCAGGCCTGTGGGGCTGTCCTGGAAAGATCAAAGAATTAGTCCACGGTGCCTCTGCCAGCCAAAACAGGCCATGGTTGCCCCCACCCACCCCGTGGCCCATGTTGGCCTCTCTGGCTTCCAGCAGCAGCCGAAGCGCCTCCACATGGTCCATTTTTGGCCGGCAGAGTGCTACATGAGGCCATGGAGGGTGAAAATGAGAGGCAGAATGGGTGCGGGCAGCTCCCCATCCCCTGTTTTGTGCAGTAGGTTGTTGCAGGAGTAGTCTGTCCCATATCTCCCCCCCTGCTCCGCAGCCCTACCTCGGCCCACAAAGGATGATCCAGCCCTCGAATAAATCCAGTTTGACACCCCTATTCTAGATGGGAACTGTAGAGGTTGGAAAATGCTATTTTAAACTCATGTTTTGCCCCTTGCCAGTTCTGTCTAGGCTTTGGGAAGGAAACTACCTAGTTTACCCTCCTCATAATTTGTGTAGTATTTTTAATTGATAAGCTGTACTGATATTTCATAGATGGCACAATTTTGAATGCCTAGAGTGGATATGAGGTTGGAGGAGGAGGTTTGTGTTATATCAGTCAAAGTTTGAACTGCTCATGAAGTCTTTTGTCAGAACGTTTAAATAACCAAATTTCTATAGTATGCAGCTAAAAACTGGTCAGAGCAGCTTTAGTACAAGACATCATTATATCCTTGTAAATTGTATCCTTACAATTTATATTGAGATTGATTGTTTCCTGCTTGCTTATTTGTGGCCCGTGACTATCATTAAGTGTTGTACCTTATGATTATTGATGAATGAATCTTGTCTGTTTATGTACACTGAGAGCATATGCACCAAAGACAACTTCCTTGTGTGTCCAATCACAGTTGGCCAACATTCTCTATTTTCTATTGTCATGAAGATTCATACATTAAAATGTTCAGGACAATGAGGTGTCAGAAGGTATCTGAAGTCTCTCGCAATGGCAAAATGGGTGGCATATAATTGTAATTAATTTTAATAAAGACATGTTTCTGTGAAGCAGCCACAAAAGTTTGCAGAAGATTAGAAGATATTGATATTGAATCAATTTATGGAAGCTAGGTGACTGAGGTGTTAAGAAAGCATGATTGTGTCCTTTAGACATTCTTACTTTCTCTTTTGAGCACAGCTACTTTACCCAATAATTTATCCTGATAAAGGCAATTTATATGCATGCTTAGAAGTCATTCTCATTATATTTCAGCTGACCAATGAAGTCTGGATGTGTTTGAACATTTTGTGGAAGCAGAATATCTCACTGCTGTGAACCAAAGAACCTCTGTGCAATCCTTGAATATGTTATGGCATCCCCACAATGTAGACTAGACAAAAAATAAACTTCACAGAACTCTTAAATTTGGGCTAATACTCATGCGAACCTTTGAACTACTTTGCTTTACTTGCATATTACACATTCTCTGTGTTTAAGGAATGAATTAAACCTTTTAGGTGGAAATATGGGTGGTCTAATTATTGTTATTGTCTGGCTCATGCTTCTTCTCAATTTGTGTACGTAAAATATATAGTCATTCTGTTCTGTCCCTACCGCATGTTAGTCTTTGTGCAGATCAACATGCAGCTAAAGTATAAGTAAGTAAGTATAATCTTTATTGTCATTGTACTTAAATACAATGAAATTGGTTTTAACCTCACTGGTGCAAAATTATAGCAGAAATGAAAAAGGAAAGAGAAAGAAAAAAAACTTAGCATGTGCATGGAGTGATTGTGGTTGCATTTAAAAGTGCGACAGCCCAAGGATAGAAACTATCTTTAAAACTATTTGTTCGGCTGGTTATACTTTGATGTCTTCTGCCCAATGGTAGAAATGCAAAGAGACACTGACCAGGGTGTGAATCATCTCTGAGTATCTTCCTTACTCTGCTAAAGCAGCAAGATTTGGCGATGTCATCCAGTGGTGTCAGTGGGCAACCAATGGTTTCTTGTGCCAAATTGATCACTCTCTGTAGTGCATTCCTGTCCACAGCTGTTAAACCAGCATACCATACTGTAATGCAATATGTGAGGACACTTTCTATGGTGGACCAATAGAAAGAGGTCATCAGCCGTTGTTCCACCTGATTTTTTTGCAGGATTCTAAAGAAACAAAGTCTCTGTTGGGCCTTTCCAATCACCAGAGATGTGTTGTCTCACCTATCCTCCAATAAAACAGACCGTGTGCGTAGATCTGAATGCTTTATTGAAAGAACAGGATATGGTGAAACTGCGGAAAATAAATGAGATGTATAATATGAGATATATAGTATAAGATTACAATATGAAATGTATAATACAATAAATACAATCCCTAGCCCCACATAATGGAGTGAACTCCCATTACTTGTCCCAGCTTCTGCCAACCTAGCTGTTCGAAAGCATGTAAAAATGCAAATAAAAAAATAGGAGCTACTTTTGGTGGGAAGGTAACAGCGTTCCATGCGCCTTTGGTGTTAGTCACACTGGTCACATGACCACAGGTACATCTTCAGTCACAGCTGGCTCTTAGGCTTAGAAACAGAGATGAGCACCGGCCCTATAGCCGGAAACGATAGCATGCAAGTATGGGGGAACCTTTAACTTTACCTTACAATGAGAACGAAATACAAGATAGACAGTATTGAGTTACAGCTGAACATACAATTAATAAATGCAAGTGATTTAAAACTCACCAATGATGCTCTATATGTGGGGTGTGGATTTGTCTTTGGATGACTATGTGCCACAGATTGATGGATTCTTCTTGTGCTTTGGCTTCCTCCAAATGCTAAAGGAAATGGAGTCTGGCTTTCCGGCATGCACTTGGTTTGAGAGTGCAGACTGATGAGTAAAACGGAGTGTGTCAGCTTCAAACAATATACTTGGTATTTGTCCCTCTGGCCACTGGATGGGGCGAGAGCTACAACAGTATATAAAGCTCTTATGTTGGGGCAAGACACATTCTTTATCTAAACTTTTAGGTGGAATATCAACACTGGAAATAATAAAAAACACAGACCTTGAGCTTTAATGCTGTGCAGCTTACCTTGTTGTAATAAAACTTATAAACCTGACTGCAACAAGCATAGGAAAGAGAATTTTGGTGCCATAAGAAGTGACCAGCTTCCAAAAAAGGAATTTATTTATTTATTTAGTCACAGTGTTTCTTGTGCAACAGAACCCTGTTGAAGCTTAATTTGAATGCATGATAAATTCCTTCATAATCCTCATAAATCCATCAAAAGAACATTCTACATTTGTAATGCCCATTTCTTAGTGGCTGTTATGGAGACATAAAGATTACTAGGAAAACACAAACCAACATCTGTATTATCAACCACTACAATACTGCCACCATTGTTTGTGGTTCTATTGGAGAGTGACAGAGTGAAAAAAGAACAATGAAATATACGAGAAACTTTAAATAGGGATATTTACAAAGCTTCGATATAAATATTTCTTGTTAAAACATTTTGAAGGACATACTGTATAATACATAATGCATATACAAATTATTTTCGGCTCATTAGAGGATGTAAAGTGATACTATACGTGGGATTTTTTTTTTTCAGGAAAGAGAGTGGGAGGTTACTTGAACAATATGTCCTGTGCTAAATTTTAAGTTCTCAAATCCTTAATTATATTACATTTACAAAGCTATCCAGCAATAATATTTTTAGAAGATTAAAAAGCAACTAATCCAAAAATTTCTTGGTACTATACCACGGAACAGACATAATTTATTATATATGTAGAGTTGCTAATAATAAATAAATACTATATCAAAGCAGAGTTTGTTGAATTATACATAGCATTTGAAACAGCCACACTGGCATCTTCAGCAAACAGAAATTTCATTAATATGATGACACAGACAGAGTGACAGCATGATACAAATCCCATCCTATGTGCTTTTATCTGAGTCTGATGCAAATATAAAAGTTGCAATATTTGCATCATGATTGCATTACATGGGTTTTGTCAGCTTACCACTACTGTCCCCCTTCCTATCTCCCCATTCCCTCTGAATAGATATTTACATAATTCTCCATCTAGACGTGCGTATATTTTAATTACATAGTTCCAGGAATCTTAACCTAAAGGTATGCTTTTGAAATACTACTTTATTATTCGGCCTCACAATTATGTATATGAAAAGGGCATCACACATTAGTAAGGAGTAATTAACCTTGCCTCTAGCCTCCAGCGTGATAATGGCCTTGCTTTTGAATATCTGTATGATGACATGCCCCTTTCTGAGAAAGAAATCCATATTTTAGTAGTTGCTTATGCTTAGTGTTGTTGATGCCAAATAGAAGACTATCGTAATTGAAGATCCTAATAATGTAGAAGTCAACAAATTAGCTTTTTCTTTGTAGCAGCCAAAATAATATGTATGTATTCAAGAAAATTGTGTGCTTGAAAAATGATTCTGAAGTTATTCTGTGCATCTGATATGCAAACAACTGCAGCACCTTACGTGTAATTATTAAAATAGTCCAATGGTCTGTAGAGATTCTCGGTCATTCAGGTCATGGCTGTCCTAAAGGTACTTTTTTAGGAGGCAACTGGGCTTCTTGTTTTTGTTTGAATATGTTTCACTACACATCCAAGAAGCTTCTTAAGCTGCGACAGGATAGTACGGAATGGAAGGATTTATATTCTTTGCAGACAGCTGGTCATTTGCATCCTTTTAGAGGGTCATTGAAGTACTTGGATGAGAAGCTAACATCTTCAAAGAAAAAACAAGAAAGCCAAGTTGGCTTCTGAAAAAGCACCTTTGAGACAATCATGATCTGGATGACTGAGAATCTCTACAGACCTTTAGCTATGCAATTTTGGATGAACACCCTTTGAATGCTGTGGGAGTAGGAATAGATTTCCCAAAGAAAATTGCAGACTACAGGAACCAGGAGCACTGTTCAGGTGACTCTGAGGACACAGATAAACCTCCAAGTGTTTCAACCAAGTGCTTCGACCTCCAAGTGCTTCTTTCGGCTGGGCTTTCCAACCGCTACATCCCACCGCGGAACCGGAAGAGGTGAGATGGTTCCGCCCCAGGCGCCTGATGGAGCCTGAGAGGTTCCAGCTGGACCTTGGGCCAATACCTGAGAACCTGACCCACGACTCGACTGAGGACCTAGTGGCTGCTTGGAATAGTGCGGCCCTGGGGGCCCTGGCCCGGGTCGTGCCTTTGCGGCTTCTCACCCGGCGCTGAACCACCTTGGCTCCCTGGTTCTCTGAGGAGCTAAGAGTGATGAAGCATCGGAAGAGATGCCTAGAGAGCAGTTGGAGGGCCACCTGCTCCAAGTCTGACCGGACACTGGTAAGGTCGCATTTGAAGACCTACCTAGTGGCAATAAAAGCGGCGAAACGTAATTATTTCTCCTCTGCAGATAACCGGCCCACTGCCCAGTTTAGGGTAGCCCGCTCCCTTCTTCACCAGAGGGTGCGGTATGCCCCCTTGCAGGGTCGTGCGGAGGAATGTGGGTGTTATCTGCATGATAAAATCAATAAGATCCGGGATGGGTTGGCCTCCGATTGGACTAGTTCAGACAGGCCGACGGTAGCAGGTCTTGAGACTGTTATCTGGGAAGAGTTCGATCCTGTGACTCCTGAGGACATGGACAGGATGCTGGGGCGGCTGAATGCCACCACATGTTTACTGGATCGGTGTCCCTCCTGGTTGGTACTGGCCTCCTGGGAGGTTACACGAGGCTGGCTCCGGGGACTTGTCAATGCTTCTTTGAGTGAGGGGTTTTTGCCAGCCGCCTTGAAAGAGGTGGTGGTGAGGCCCCTCGTCAAGAAGCCCTCCCTGGACCTGGCTGTGTTGGCCAACTATCGTCCAGTCTCCAACCTCCGATTCCTCGCGAAGGTTGTGGAGAGTGTGGTGGGGCGACAACTCCCTCAGCACTTGGACGAAACTGTCTACCTGGACCCGCGCCAGTCCGGCTTCCTGCCTGGGCACAGCACAGAGACAGCATTGGTCGCGTTGGTGGATGATCTCTGGAGGGCTCAGGATAGGGGTTGTTCCTCTATCCTGGTCCTGTTAGACCTCTCAGCGGCTTTTGATACCATCAACCATGGTATCATGTTGCGCCGGCTGGTGGGCCTGGGGGTGAGGGGCACCATTTTACGGTGGTTCTCCTCCTATCTCTCCGACCGGTCGCAATTTGTGTTGGCAGGAGGGCAGAGGTCAACGTCAAGGTGCCTCACCTGTGGGGTACCACAGGGGTCGGTCCTCTCGCCTCTCCTGTTCAACATTTATATGAAGCCGTTGGGTGAGATCATCCATGGTTTCGGGGTAGAATTCCACCAGTACGCTGACGATACTCAGCTGTACATCTCTACCCCAGACCACCCCAACGATGCCGTGGAAGTGATATCCCGGTGTCTGGAGGCTGTGTGAGTCTGGATGGGGAGAAACAGGCTACGACTCAACCCGTCCAAGACCGAGTGGCTGTGGCTTCCGGCAGCATGATATAGCCAGTTGGTGCCAGCTCTGGCTATTGGGGGTGAGTCTTTGGCCCCCACAGAGAGGGCTCGCAACTTGGGCATCCTCCTGGACTCTCGGCTGTCGCTAGAAGATCATATGACAGCCGTGGCCAGGGGGGCCTTTTATCAGGTTCGACTGATATGCCAGTTGCGTCCCTTTCTGGATTGTGATGCTTTACGCATGGTCACTCAAGCCCTCGTCATCTTCCGCCTGGACTACTGCAACACTCTCTACATGGGGCTTCCCTTGAAGTGCACCCGGAGGCTCCAGTTAGTTCAGAATGCGGCCGCGTGGGGGATCCTGGGAGCTCCTAAATGCTCCCATGTGACACCTCTCCTGCGCGAGCTCCACTGGCTGCCTGTGGCTTTCCGGGTGCGCTTCAAGGTATTAGTAACTACCTTTAAAACGCTCCATGGCAAGGGACCTGGTTACCTGCAAGACCGCCTCCTGCTGCCAAATACCTCCCACCGGCCAGTGCACTCCCACAGAGAGGGCCTCCTCAGGGTGCCGTCGGCCAGGCAATGTCAGCTGGCGATCCTCAGGGGGAGAGCCTTCTCTGTGGCAGCTCCTGCCCTCTGGAATGACCTACCCACTGACCTACGCACGACCACGGACCTGTGTCTCTTCCGTCGGGCTTTGAAGACCTATCTATTTCGTGCGGCCGGCCTGGCATAATTTTTTTAATGGTTTTAGTAGGTTTTATTAATGGTTTTAGAACAGGCGTATTATTTAATACATTTTTAAATATATATTTCATGTATTTTTATATTCTATATCACTGATTTTATTGCTGCCTGTACACCGCCCTGAGTCCCGGAAGGGGGAAGAGTGGTATAGAAATTTAATAAATTAAATTAAAATTAAATAAATTAACAACCCTCTAAAAGGATGCAAATGACCAGCTATCTGCAAGGAATATAAATCCTTCCATTCCCCACTATCCTGTCAGAGCTGAAGAAGCTTCTTGGATGAGAAGAAAGTCTAGTTGCCTCCTGAAAAATTACCTTTGGGACAAAATAGTCCAACCTTTTTCAGACTTCTGTTTCTTAAAAATCAGAACTACTTCTGCCTTAACAAATTCACACTGATGATTTTAAAGCAGCAACAGCTTTAGACTGATGCGGAAATCTGGGGGTAGAAAATGTATGCTTTAAGGAGTCTGTGCATAGCTGTGATTGCAGAGGTTCTTCTAAAGCATTTTTGAAGCTTATACATCCCTAGTTAGCAGCTAAGGATATAATCAGTAACTTTCACACTCTCTATTGATTACGCATATTGTACAAAAATAGGCATATCACCGTTGGCTTCCAATTTGACTATAGAAAGGCAAAGATCTGTTCTACTTCTTGGCCAAATTGGTAGTGTCAAATTGCTGATCCATTTAAAATGACCAAAATTACATTTTGCATATAAATATGCACAGTATTTTGTCAACTGGTTTATGTTACCCAATTGCACAGATCAGTTTCAACCTACAATTTGGTTGTTTTCAATTTTACATCCAAAATTCAAACACGTGTGGCTGGTAGATATATTTTTCCTTTGATTTCAATGTTGGTGGAATGTTGAGAACTGGCTGGCTTTACTACAATTTCAAATTGTGCACTACCTTCTGAACTTCACCAGGTGTGTAATTCGTTGCCAAAATATTTTGTGCAATTTGCTGCACAAAAGACCTAAAACAGCTAAACTTCAGCTCTTACATTTTGCATGAACAAATATGAACTTTAAAATGTCTAAGAGCAAAAAACCTGCCAGTCACTGGATAAACGTTTAAAGCTCTTTTTATTATTTTGCAGCTGGTGCCCTTTGCTGAAGGATATTTCCTTTGCTGCAGACTCAGAATAAAAACATTTCATTTTAAGAATGCAATTAGAAACACATCTGTTGTTTCAGGACCTTTATATTAAAAGTAAGTCCACATAAAGATTAAAATATCTATTCTTCTCAGAAAGGAAGCATATTTATTTAAAGACTATTTTAATTCAATACCAACATCTTTCTAATTACAGTTCCATAGTATGAATAAAGACAGCCATTCAAAAGAATGGAAAGCAATAGTCCTGGATCTATATCAAACGTAGCTGGAGTTTTCAAATACCTTTAAAAGGCAGTGAATGCATGCCATGTAGAAATTTTTGAAAGTAGATTTAATGTAAACTGATGCATTTAAAGAAAGAAAAGCATATTTCTATCAGTTGAGACCAGGGGTGTGATTCAGCTGGTTCGGACTGGTTCAGGCAAACAGGATGCTAATTTTGCATCCAGTTCACTGAATTGGTTGTTGCAAGGCCTCACCCACCCTGCCCCATTTTCCCAGAAGTCTCCACATGACCCATTCATCATGCCATGTAAGTACAGGGCAGCGGTGAAATTCAGTAGGTTCTGGAGAACCAATAGCGACAATTTTGAGTAGTTCAGAGAACTGTCAACTACTATTTCTGGCTGGCCCCAGAGTAGGGAATGGGGATTTTGCAGTATCCTTCCCTTGGATTGGGGTGGGAATGGAGATTTTGCAGTATCCTTCCCCTGCCACGCCCACCAAGACACACCCACAGAACCAGTAGTACAAAAATGGAATTTCACCACTGGAAAAGGGTCCTCATGGATGCTCTGAGAGGGCAATAAAAATGGGTCTATTGGAAGTTCTGGAAGTCCAGAAATGGGCCTGTTTTTGGTTTCCAGAGGGCCTCCAGAGCCCGTGGAGGCTATTTTTGTCCTCCTAGAGGCTCATGGAGAACCTCTGGAGCGTGGGGAGGATGAAAATTCCCCCCTGTCATGAGGAGGCTGAGGAGACCACCTCCCCCTTGGCCATGACCACCCAGCAACTGGGCAGAGAACAGGTTGCTAAAAAATTTCAATCCCACCCCTGGTTGAGACCAAAATTCATACAATCCAAATGTATTGTTAAATCATAGTTGTACAATGGATCCTCCGTTTCATGTTATCCTTTTGAGTTATTATAACTGTTTATTATACTGTAACTGCATTCAGCCAATCAGTAAAATGGATGCATGAAAGGGCTCTTCCATTCCCCCCCCGAATGTTGATATTTAGAAAGATATGTTAATTCCATGAAAATATCTGAAAAAACATTAACTTTTCTGAAGAAAATCAAAGGATTATTTCTCATAGAAGTCATCCAGATGCTAGTAAGAATCCCGCAACAAATTTCAACAGCCTCTCCAATACTGTTTCCCAGAAATTGTTTTTTGAAGGCATGCCAGTTCAAATTGTGAAATACTACGCAGTTTTCATGATTTATGGTTCCTGATTATACTGAATGCACTTTGTCTAAATTACTTTAAAACTTCCTTCGCTCATGGTGACTGCTGTGTCATGCAGTACCAAATTCCATATTTCAACCACATGCCAAAAACTCCCCACCCCTTTTCTTTTTGTCTGTCCCAATCTTTGAATCCCTGGATGAATTATTCTGCATTCTAATTTAATAAGAAAGACACACTCCAATCATCTCACACAGTTAGTTGCCATTGCTTACACATTTCAAATCTCCACAATATTATTTCTGAGATGCAGACTAAACGTCTGCACATTATTATAAACCTTTTCATGCCTAGGGACTGCATTTATATTTGGGGAAGACAGAAAGCAACAATAAAGTGAAGTTACGAAACCACTTTCTATATCTGTAGAAGGTCAGGCTTACTGGATTCATGCAGCAAACAAAGTCAAAATAAACTTTATGTCTTAGAAAAGAAGTTTTGACTCAGAGCATGACCATTAGCAAGGTCATATTGCTTTTGCCACATCCAAAAGACTCAAATTGCAAAAACGTGGTTCTCATCAAACTGACCCATTGGATAACCTCTTTGTGGACAGCACTGACTCATATGTTCAAGGTAAAAGATAAATGTTTCCCTGTCCAGTCGTGTCTGACTCTAGGGTACAGTGCCTATCTCTATTTCTTGACCGAGGGACACAAAGTTGTTCAAAGATATTTCCCTTGGTCATGTGGCCCTGGGTCCTTTTTGGAGAAGGCGCGGGGTATAAATCTGAATAAATCTAAATCTATTACTTTCCCACCAAAGTAGTACCTATTAATCTACTCACATTTGCATGCTTTTGAAATACTAGGTGGCCAAGAATTGGGCAGGTAACAGGAGTTCTCCCTGTTGCATGGTGTTCGGGTCTTGAACCCAGGCTGTCATCTTTCCAGGTGACAAGCTCAGTGTCTTTAACCACTGAGACATCATGATATACACACACGTACACACACATCATCATCATCATCATCATCATCATCATCATCATCATCATCATCATCATCATCATCATCATCATCATTTTATCCATTGCCTATCCACTGCAGGATGAGTGGATCTTCTGTTTTCCAACCAATATACAGCATGTATACCTATACATAATTACAATTTAACAAATCGTATGTAAATATACAGGAAATAATCATATCAATTACATTGAAATAATGCTATTTTAAAAAGACAGTGCAATTTAATTTTTGTCCCAGTTTCATCTACATTTTGGAAAATGATCTGCAACCGGCTGCTTCAGAGCTATAAATCACTGTTGCACTGAAAACACTGTGAAAGTCAGTGCTGAAGTTCTGCACCAATCAAGCTAATTTATATTGCATCATCTCTATCCATCTCCTTTTTTGTCTCAGTTGGCAAGTGGGGACATACCTCATACTATAGAATGAGCATATAAATGAGCTCCAGGAACTTTAGGATCCTGCCGACATGAAAGAGCTGGCAACTGGCTCTGTTGCAACATTTTATAATATATGGAAACTAATCAAGGAGAGAAGCAACCTGGAATTAAAGAGAAACTACCTAACAGTGAACACAATTAACCAATGGAACAGCTTGCCTTCATAAGTTGGGGATGCTTCATCACTGGAGGTTTTTTAAGAAGATAGTCACTTGTCTGAAATGGTATAGGTTCTCCTGTTTGAGTAGGGGGCTGGATTAGAAGACCTCCAAGGTCCCTTTCAGCTCTATTCTAATTCTGATTCTAAATATATCTCAGTCAAAAAAATTATTGCCGTAGGGCTTTTTGAAATAATGTCAGACTTACTTTTCAAGTTTTGTACGAAAAGAAGTACAAGTATCATGGTTGGGATCTAGGATATATGTTAAAGTAGTTTTAGCAGTTTAATGAATGTTTATTAGAAAGATAAGGAAATAATGAGAGATGTTCCCTTTATATTGTCTAACTATCAGGCAGCAACAAGAAACTTAATTGTACTTCCTTTGTTACATTTGAAAGCAAGCTGACATGAATAGTAGCTCTGAAATATTCCTGAAGCTGCTTTATTTTAAAATCAGTAGAAGAAACTTGTGCTCAATTGCAATATGTGATGTTTAGGCTACTAACTGTAGAGTTATCACACACACACCCCTTGAAGTGCATAAGTATTGGTTTTATTGGTTCTTTAATTAAAAATCCACATCTTTTCTTTTCTTTAACTACAATGAATGTAATGGGGGGGGGGGGAAACTAGGTTATAAATGGTAGAAGCAGAATAAATACATGAAAACATTAAATTTTGATTCTAGAAGAAAAGAAGTGACATCTATAATATCTGGGAATAGGGTATGCAGTTATTTATTTGCAAGAGCACAATCACAGATTATTACTAGCTCATCGCTTTCCATTTTAACAGCATGTACTGTACTCATTGTTTGCCTGGACACTACATTTCGTAATTGCTTTGAATAATCTTAAATTGGAATCTGGAATTAACCTTCCTCAAGCTTTGAAGCTGGAGATCCAAGATGGCACAACTGTCAATTCCACTGTGTTAATCCATTCCAGTGCTTTCCTACTGCTTATCCAAATCATGGCCTTATTTTTCCCCCCAATATTCATTGTAATTATATGTTTTCACCTCCTCAGAGAGAAAGACACACATACATTTTTTTTTTACATTTCTTATGTTTTAAGAAATAAAACCCTTAAAATTAGATTTTATGTCAAATTCCTCCCCTTTTTTCTTTCATTTCACAAGAGACCATTCAATAACAGAAGAATGAACAGTCTACATACTCTTGCATTAAACCAGAGTTTAATAGGTCATTCAAATAGCATATGTAATAGAGGCAGTTTTTGGTTAACCATTGGCCTGTTTAGCAATCCCATACCATCTCATTTGATTTGATTTTGGTTTTATTAGATTTCTAGACTGCCCCCTCTCCCCGAAGGGACTCGGGGCGGTGTACAGGTAAAAATTAAAAGTGACATCAACATTACATATAAACTAAAATCGAATTAAATAATCCCCTGTACAAATTTATAAAAATTAAAAACTTAACCTTAAAACCTAATCACATAATTTAAAATTACAAACTGAGGTGGGAAGCATGGAATTAGCCCAGGCCGGCTAGTTGAAGCAGGTGGGTTTTGAGTTTCTGGCGGAAGGAGCGGAGGTCCGTGGTCGTTCTAATGTCAGGGGGAAGGTCATTCCAGAGGGTCGGGCCCACCACAGAGAAGGTCATTCCAGAGTTGGGCCCGCCACATATCCCCCCACTACACATAAATACAAGTTTCAAAAAGAGGAAAAGGTCCAAAAGGGAAGGAAATCTGAAATAGCTAGAAGAGGAGGATCATAAAGTGATAATCCAGATTACATAGGTTTTTTTTTTTAATGTTCTGATTAAAACAAGGCAAGGTTGGGATAAAGCATGCTGAGGCAGACACTGGATTATTTTCATTGGAAACATTTCCCCCCCCCCCCTTGCTTGATCTACATTTTACAATAAGCCAAAATAGTTTGATCTACTCACCTAAAGGCTGAGGGATACTTTTCACTAACCATACAGAAAATATTCCAGTTCTGCCTGTGTGGAAAGATGAAAGGTCTTTTGCTGCAGGCAAATGAAACTACAGAGGCTTCAAACACTCACTGGTGGCTAACTTCTTTCCTACTTCCAACTCTAGGGAATGCCAGCTGAGTGAATGTCAAAATAGCAGTAGAAAGATAAAAAACATAAATGTATTACTGGACTTAAAGAAGTTAATGGAAAGGGAAAGGTAGGGAGAAAAATCCTTTAGAGATTAAAGCAGTTAAGAATTATGAGGATTTTTTTTTTTTTTAAAAGCAGTGTCCCCTTTGGCTATTCTCTGGAAGTTATCCTTAAATTTAGGCAAGTGGTAGTCCTGCAACCAGGCAAAGAAAAGTTGAGCTACGTGGGTACAAAACAGAGGTGGTATTCAGCCAGTTCTGACAGGTTCTGGAGAACCAGTAGCAAAAATTTTCAGTAGCTCGGAGAACCGGCAAAATGCCTGGCCCTGCCTCTGCTACCTCCCAGCCTCCTAGCTGATCTTCTTTTGTTGCCCTGAACAGGAGAACAGAGCTGGAAAGCAGGTTAATGGGGTGAAGAAGGAATGGGGATTTTGCAGTAACCTTTCCCCAGGAGTGGGGAGGGAATGGGGATTTTGCAGTATCCTTCCCCTGCCACACCCATCAAGCCACACCCACAGAACTAGTAGTAAACCTTTTTGAATCCCACCACTGGTATAAATACAAGAAAGGACTTCTTTGTAAAATATATTGCATTATGCTATTTTAGAGCTGTGATGGCATAGTGATTAGAGTGCAGTATTGCAGGTTACTTCTGCTGACTGCCAGGTGTCTGCAATTTGGCGGTTCAAATCTCACCATGCTCAAGGTTGACAGCCTTCCATCCTTTTGATGTCTGTAAAAGGAGGAGCCATATGCTGACTTTGAAAACAGCTTAGAGAGGGCTGTAAAACACTGTGGACAGGTATATGTCTAAATACTGTAGCTATTTGTTCCAGATAGCCAGGAAAAGGGGAGAAAGAGACCTCAGCTATGGTATTAAACAACCAGTCAAGCTTTTGCAGCTGAGTTGTAGTGTTTATGAAGCTTCAGCTCAACTAGTTAAAATACCGAGTCTATTCTGTGTACTTAAGAAGAAGTGGTAGCATTTTTAAAATTACTTTTTTTCCAAACAAAATTGAAAAGGAATCTCTCATCTTCTGGTGGAAGAAATGTACATATGCAATCCATTTTGCCACTAATTATTTAATGTTCCTTCTAATAAGTGCTATACTGCTATTAAGCATATACACCAAAATATCTTATTGAATGCAAAATATTAAACAGTTCTTTGAAATGTATGTCTGTCAATCACGTTAAAATCCCCCTAAAATGTGGGTATTTGTGAATGGGAGGACAATAGGAAGCATTTATTAAAGAGTTTGTGCCACTGGACTCATCACACACACACACACACACACACACACACACACACAATTATGAGTCCAGTGGAACAAACAACAAATTCTTCCTATTGTCCTCCCATTCACACATTCTCATTCACACACACACAAAAGAAAAAAGCTATTTAAGAATGATCTTTAGGAAGAGATGCAAGAGAAATAGAATAGCCATTCATTTTATAAGAATTTTCATAATGATTTTGTGCATTTTTCCTTTAAAAAGGTGGTACGGACACACCAAAAAGTGCAAGGGACACATATGTATGAGCTTTGGGGAATGCTGAAGAAAAGTGCTAATGTGGATGCATTAATTCTCAGCGTTGAGCTGTGTGGCTCTCACTGCAATCTGAATTAACCTCACTTTGTTGAGATGTGGCTGCAGCAATCTGTCCCACAGGATATAAGGGCAACATGGAGGTGGGGGGAAAAAGCTGTGATTGAAATGTGAAGCAGCAGGAGTCTGATACTGAAGTGGTAATAAAGCCCTGGTTGCCCTCCACTTTTGATCTTGGCTTCTTTGCTGCTAACCTCCATAGCTGATCTGACACTGCCCTCAGCAGTCATTAGAGAAAGTAACAACCTTTTTAGAATCTCCACTGAGATGCCTTTAGCCTTGTGGTTCTCTTTGAAGTATGTCTTTTTTGTCTTTTACCCAGGCTACCTCTTATTGCCATGAAAAATGCATGCAGCCAGCAGGAGAATTTGATTTAAGGGAAACTTTTTCTAACTAGGAATGCAGCATCTGAAAGTTCTTCACTCCAGTTTGTTGGAACTGTGAGATTGTGGATAAATTTACAAAGTTGGATGTTTCCATATGTTAATAATGACTGCATGACTTTTGCCTGGCTTTCCAGAAACTGGAATTGCCTCCATATCTTGGGACATTAAATGTCTGATAGCGTATGTTGTCTAAATCTGGTATACTCACCATCTGCGTCACTTCAATTGATTAGTTATGTGCCACCAATTTGCTTTCAACTCCTAGTGATCACACACACACACACACACACATATGTATGTATGTTTTTATGTATGTATGCATGTATATGTATATGTATTTCCCTCATGATAATATATCCCTAGCCTAGTCTCCCAAGTCTTGGAAGACTCATTACCACTGTAACTGAGTGTCACTTTGAAATGCGATGGGTGGCAGATAAATTTCATAATAAATAATATTAAATATACTTTCTTGCTGTTAGTCATCATTTCTACGTTCTCACCAATTTCCCCTGCACAAAAGCCTTTTCCAAAGAGGTCTTTGGGTAATGTAGCCAAAGTAGGATAATTTGAGTCTGATCATTTGTTTCTTGAGTTAGCGCTGTGGGTTAATTTGTTTGATTGATTCACTTGTTTTCTTGGTATTCTCAAAATTCTTCCCCAACACCAAAATTCAAAAGCTCCAATATTCTGCTTAAACCTGCTTCTTCAAAGCTCATCTGCCTAAATTAACTGCCAATGGGGGGGGGGGAATGAAATAGGGAGTGGTTCATGAATTTTAATAATGTAATCCTCTTGTTTTGTAGACACAAGTATGCAGTAGATATTTAAATTTTATCTTGCCCCTTTTGGCAGACAGAAAAATCTCACAAGAGATAAACAAAATCAAAGGTTTATTTAAAGCATGGTTTCTTTTTTTCCCTTAATTTTGTTTTGTCTCAAGATAGTAGCAACATGATCCGGATATACAGAATATTAACACCAGTCCTTTGTCAGTGCCAGATCATTTTTATTGCTTACACAATAAGTTCACCCGAATTTTGCTCCACTGCACAGAGGTAGGATTTGTTTGATCAGTGCTCCAAACGAATCCCACTGAGTTTCAGAGCCTCTGATATACAGTTCAGCTGAGGCCTTAAAAACTGCAGGAAAGGAAAAGGTGATTGTGGCCTTAGACATGATTATGTGTTTGTGACCATGCCACCACCCTGCTCATGATCTTGAGTAGCACATAGTTTTTGAAATAAAATTAAGATGTGTTTTGTTTTTTTGTTTTTTTTTAAAAAAACCTCTGTAAAATAAAATAGCAGATGAGATATCTATGGAGATTCTCAGTTACCCAGATCATGGTTTTCCCAAAAGTGTTTTTTCAAAAGGCAATTGGATTTCCTTTTTCTTTGAAGAGGTTTCATTTCTCATTATATCCCTCCCCTACACCAGGGGTTCCCAAACTTGGCAACTTGAAGACTTGAAGAGCTGGCTGGAGAATTCTGGGAGTTGAAGTCACAAGTCTTCAAGTTGCCAAGTTTGGGAACCCCTGCCCTACACCATCTATCACCTGTTTACAACATAGTCCTTTCAGCAGTTCCATGAAGGTTCTAAACCCACATGCACTATTCAGGTGACACTGAGGACACAGATAAACCTCCAAGTGATTCTCAATGACTCTCAGAGACAGTGCTAATGACCAGATGACTGCAAGGAATATATATCCTTCCATTCTCCATCATTCAGTCACAACTTGAAGACACTTTTTGGGTGAGAAATGAAATCTCTTCATGTAAAAACAAAGAAAATCCAGCTGCCTTTTGGGATTGCAGATAAAATGTCTAGAGTAGTATTGGAGGAAGATTAAGAATTAATTTGACTAAACACAGGTAACATACGTTTCAACAAGATTATTAAGTGGCAATACCAGCAGTATTATCTAATTATAGCAATATGTTTATTCAGGGATTATAAATTAGGGTAATTGTTTTCACAAGGAAGTAACTTTCTTCCCTATGCCTTGTGAAAGCTTTTGTGTGGGGTTGGAGATATTCCAACCTCTTGCTCTAAGAGTTAAACATCTCTGCGTGAGCATTTATCTGCCTTCAAATCTTTGCTTTGTTGATCTGGATTTCATCTGGTTTTATTAATTAGTTTAATAATTTATATTTTGTATTATACTTTCATTACTATTTTCTGAAAAGTGCAAAGAATCTGCCATTAAGCACCACAGAATGGAGTGAGCAAATGATATACTATGTACACTTATTATTCCCATCTCTTGATCTTCCATTTTTACACTAATATACTATTTCTACTTTAAAAAAAAAAGAGCAGTAAGGCTTAAATTACGATATCAATTTCTCGTAAAGAGTTATGGTTGTATGAAGAAAATCATTAGCTCTGCATAGTAAGCTGCTTTCCTACAGCTATAGCTTTGTGCTCGTAACACCCTCAAGCACTTACCATTATTTAAGGTAAAGGACCAAAGAACATTATAAACATTTTCTACTAATCTAAAGAGAAATCTCCCTTTATTTTACTTGGGATGTAACATTTTTTTCATTAGCTCAACAATTTGATAATCACATCATCTTTAAAGGGGATGCAATATTTGAATCTAACTGACCTCCCTACTTCTCTATGTATTTATTTGTGGCAGATGTTCTATAAAGTAAGTAGAATGCTACACATCATTTCTAGACAGCCCTATTTCACTTGAAGCAGTTGAAGTTCCATGTCAGCATCTTTTTAATTAAAATATTTGATATTTTCTACTTGAGGTTCAAAACCAATTGATTTCTTTTCTCCTAATCTCTATGCTAATGGTAATTGAATATTTAGTGTAAATGTGTAATTTGCTAATAATGGGAGTTTGTGGCTATGGTTTCTGGTGAAGTTTTCTACTGCGGACATTTCAAAAGTAAAGGGAAAGGGAAGTAAATTAGTATGTCTAATTGTTCTCCTCTTTACTTCAGGCAATAATGAGCAGAGGCTAACACAACAAATAATATTTTCATACCTTACCAGAAAACACCATACATACCAAAATATGATTTTCTATCCTTATAGGTAGACTGGTCATATTGGAATTTCTAGCCAGAGGGAGGGGTTAAGAGGGGCTGGATTTAATGCCTTTGCATTAAGAGGAAACAGGACAGGCTGACCTCCTCCAGAATCTTGAAAGTCTTATCTTTCATTCCCAAGCAAATTGCAAGGTTCTTGTAACATTGGCTAGCAATAAAGCTACACTTGAGATTCTTCATGGGTGGTTTGTTGGTTTATGAACATCATGTGAAACACATTAGATTTTCATTGAAATTTCATTCATATTTTTTCTGAAATACTGTGTATAACATTTGTGTAATTATGGGTACAACAGTGATGGAACCTTCAATCTGTGTCTCTGTTGTTCAGACTTAAAGTTCTTTTCTCTGAAAATTTGAAAGGCCTGAGCCTATAAATAGTTATTCTGTGAATAAATATTCACAGAATCCTGTTGGCATCCATATGGCTTCATGGTTCCATTTCCCATTGGAAGTAGTGACAATTAATCCCATAGGTTTACTCTTAAGAGTATTCCAAGAATATATGGAATATTCCATACTGATCTGTAAACAAGCATAAAGAACATGAAAGGTGTAAGTGCCAAATTGTTTGATGGAATAAGCAGAAGAAAGTTTATCTTCTTTTGGAATACCCAGTGATTTGAATAGTTTGTCCATGAGACAGGAGTGACAAATAAGGTTGGGCAGGGTGAAAGAGCAAGGATTCTTGACTGTAAGGCAGTAGAATGCACCTATTCTTTGGTAGTCCAGGAAATATTGTTGTTATTCACAAAGATTGAGCTCTGAGCTGAAGAAGCTTCTTGAATTAGAACCGAAAACATCTTCAAGAAATACCAGAAAGTCCAGTTGCCTCTTGAAAAAGCACCTTTGGGATAATGTAATGCATAGCATATTCTCGTCTTCATTATGAATGGTGCTATCAGCCATGAGAAATCCTATAACAACCATCACCTCCTGTACTCTAAACATTTTGCAGGTTTACCAATGCATAATTAGAGTACTTATATAAGAATATAATACTTTCTCTCCCGCAAAATGCTTACAATGAAATAGAAACTCAACTGAATTAAATATATATTTTTCTGAGGAAAAAAAACCCTGAGTTTCATTCATTCTTTCTCTCCAAAAGGTCACTTTTTATCATTTAATTTAGAAAAAAAAATTATAAATGTTAAAAGATGAAAGTAGGGATTTTACCAGGCAGATGTTTGGAAAATAAACCAAGGAGCTTAACATTCCTAGGTTGGCATTCAGAGAATTCGGAAAATAATTAATTCTTTCATCCATTTCTATTCTATTTCTCTTTTGCTCTTTTAACTAGAAGATTTTTGCCCAATTTCTTGTTCTGATTCAAGTAAAATATTCTAAGACAATTAGATGAAATCATCTGTCTATAACAGTTTTCTTGTTTCTCAGTATCATACCTCAGTATAGCTGTCTAATTCTGTGGCAGATCATTGATCCATTTAGCCCTCAAACTTTTTCAGTGGCTCTCTTATTTTCTTCTGTTTTATTTGTCCTTATCAAAAGTGTTTTCCTATACTTCTTTGTGAAGTATTTTATGAGACCCCCCCAAAATGGTGTATTTTTTCTTCTGTTCTTTCAGAAAATATAGGTTGCATAACAGTTCAGAATAGTTCCCAAAATGACAATGATTAGAGGAACAATCTCTTTGGTGTTTTTCAGTTTTTCATATATTAAAATTAAATTAAATATCCTTCCTTTTTTGCTTCATCTCCTTCCTAGTGGATCTTAGAATAATTTAATAGCTTTTCTGCTTTTTATAAAGCTTTCAAAATGGCAGAAAAGTGTTTTCTGATACATTTTTCCTATAGAATCAAACAAAGCAAAATATAAAGTCTTCATCTGACAGAAATTTGATTGTCAGCAGAAAATGTGCTGTTTAATTCAAATCTGAAGAATTCAGAAGTTCAAAAATAGCACATAGGATGAATATATAAAATTATTACATATCGGGGGCCATACTGCACATGATTCTGTTATTACATAGAATCACCACAGCAATAATTGTCAATGGATATTATTGAAAATACAGTTGACAGTAGGATCTCTTTCAACAGAAGAGGAAAGGAGACATTCATCCTTGTCTTTTGGTCTCAGAGAAAATTGCATGCTCTTAAAATCTGCTCTAATGGGTGATACAATTTTCAGGAGCCTAGTTGGACAGACAGTATATAGAAGAATGGAAGCGAAGGGAAGGGAAATATCACCCTGCATTAATAACTGGGTTTCATTCAGGGTATATTTGGATAGTAAGACACATTAGAGAAAGAAAAGTGTTAAACGTGCAACAAGTGATGTCTGATAAAAATTTAGCAGGTATGTGAATGTAGAGCTTATTGTGATGCATGAGTAGGAATTAATAGACAAGGATCAGCCTATTCTGTTTTTCTATTTACTTCTAAGAAATCATTTCTGATCTCAGAGATTTGTGGCTTGCTTTCAATTTAAAATCCCAGGTGAAAACTCACAAGGTCAGATCTGAGGGCAAGAACTGATGAAGTCATTGCTGCTGGTGATTTTTTTCAGATAATGGAAGGTGGGAGAATGCTGCTTAAAAATCTAAAATGTAACTTACTGGTATGTATGGCATTTTTAGTAGTAAAACACATAAAAGGGGATGCCTTTAGGCCCAACAGCCAGTTTATAATGTAAGTTCCCCCTATCCCCATCCTCACTGCTATATTCGGGGACAGGAGTATAGACATTGTTGTTGTTGTTAGTCGTGAAGTGTCTGACTCATTATGACCCCATGGACAATGTTTCCCCAGGCCTTCCTATCCTCTATGATCCCCCGGAGCCCATTTAAGCTCATGCCAACTGCTTCAGTGACTCCATCCAGCCACCTCATTCTCTGCTGTCCCTTTCTTCTTTTGCCCTCAATCGTTCCCAGCATTAGACTCTTCTCCATTTAGTCCTTCCGTCTCATTAGATGGACAAAGTATTTGAGTTTCTTCTTCAGGATCTGGCCTTCTAAAGAGTAGTCAGGGTCGATCTCCTCTAGGACTGACCAGTTTGATTGCCTTGCAGTTCAAGGGACTTGCAGGAGTCTTCTCCAGCACCATAGTTAAAAGGTCTCAGTTCTTTGGTGCTCAGCCTTCCTTATGGTTAACTTTCACAGCCATACATTGCAACTGGGAAAACCATAGCCTTGACTATACACACTTTTGTTGGCAGGGTGATGTCTCTGCTTTTTAATATGCTGCCTAGGTTTGCCATAGCTTTCCTCCCCAGGAGCAAGCATCTTTTAATGTCTTGACTGTATAGTATATAGACATTAGCTAGGTTTTACTCTACTTAGTGTTTATCCCATCCAGAATATTGTGGGAAGTAAAAAGCAAATGTTGTTCCCAACAGGATTCAAGCAGACTAACCTTTAAGCAGGTCTGATAAAAATCAAAGCAGAAAAAAAATCTACTCTGGGTATACAATGAGATTTTGAAACTATTTGATAGCAAATATTACCATTCCAAATAGGAATATTACTTGTCTCTCCCATCCATTATCTCTCTTTTCACTAAATATATATCCATGCTAGTATTTCATAATAGATGTAAAAGGCTGTTGATTTCTGAACTGTGACAGTTCTGCATGTTTATTTTTCTCTCCTAATTTAATGTGCACTTTTACAAGCACATTTGGATACATGTTGAAATGCATTTTCACAAAGTCTACAATCCTGTGATTGTAGATTTGGGATTATCACATAAATGAGATTTCCCATTTTAAGATTAGAGAAAAGGATCAGGCCTTGAAAGATAAATGCTCTTCTTAGATGCCCTTCCATAAAATCCTATTTGTAAAAAGGAAATGTCAACATTTAAATACTTTTAGGTATTTGCTTTCTATTCTGGTATATTATTTATTCAATTTCAGCCCCTTTAATTACTATGGGTCCATGATTCTTCTTCCCATAACAGCACTAGAAAGCCATTCATATAACATGTCTCAGTTGTGGTTTGTCAGTCCTTAACATGGCTAAAAAGAAATAAAAATGTACTCAGCATTCTCACAAAATGCCAACAGTTTCCAATGCCTCATTTGGTATTCCCTGGTAGGATTTGTGACTGTTATTTTTGTTCAAGTCATATTTGTCTGTTTATTTGTTTGCTTTGTAATTGTGCTTTTCCCTCTAGCTTATACAGTGCTGGCTTACTTGTGTGAGCCATCTGGAGTGATTTACACTACAGGGGGGATTGGGGGCTTTGTCGTCCTCCACCCCCCCCCCCCCACATGCACTACACCTGTTTCCTGCAGTTTATAGCTTGTGGCACACTTTCTCAGGATTGATCAGGAGAATTGTGGCTAGAAGAATCCATTGCTAAACTCTGAAATGTTTATAAAATCTTGACAGTCATTCAGAGTTTGGTTTTCACCTTTCTGCATTTTTGTATTCAGTCAAACAATTTCCAAAAATTTGAAAATGTACATCTTGCTTCAAGAGGTTTTCTCCCCAACTCACATTTTTCACCCACCCATTAACTCAGGGTGCAACGTGTAACATTAAGAGATTTTAAATTAATAACTCTCTAAATCTGTCTGTCTGTCTCTACCTCTCTCTACCTCTCATTTCTCATTTATCTAATATCATATTCATTTCACCACAAGTTACTCTGGAGGAGTACAATCTTTGCTTTTTTCATTCTGCAGTCTGACCAGAGAGGTAATGAGAAAGTAGCACTTTACCCATCTCCTGCCAAGAAATCTCTTTCTAATTGTTTGGGAGGCAGTCAAGATGGCAGAACTAACATGTCTTCCCCCATTAACACGTGTCCCTAAATTATCCATTTGCTAGCATGTCTTTTACTGCCAAATGCCATCACTGTTCTTCTCCAAGGGTACTATTCCACTGACATTACGTCCACCTGTAAATCTTATGATTTTTCATTAGACTGCAATTGCCCGTGAGAAAAGAAAACTGACACTTGATATAAATCTAAGAATATGTAGCTGAAATAATTCATTCTAATTTAAGCATGTTTTTACAGTATATAACATGAATACATAAGTGTCATTTCTTCAGGAAATTAACAATTTTAAAAATGCAACTTTTATTTTTCTTCTGCTCTGCTTTCTAGTCCTTCAGAATTTGTTATATGGCTATTATTTTCTCAGTTTTTTCTTTCTTCATTATGAATGCTCATGTGTGTATGTGTTTGTGGATGTGTGTGAGAGAGTATGATAATATACTGCAAATGTGTTTATGCACATATATCTGGCAATCTGTGTCTCTTTTTACTCTATTGATATGTATAGTTATAGTTTGCATCAATGCACATGTTAGTGATGTATCCATGCACAATAATAACCCACACAACAAAATTTTAATATACTTCATTCTGATTCCTTATGCCTGAAGCAGAAGCAGTTTTATTCATCTCATTTAGGGATGGCAAACTATTAGGGATATACCAATGTCTCAGTACTGAGCTTTGCTGACCAATTATGTCCTTTTATAAGGAGATGCCATCCATTAACCTCTGTGATGGCACCTGGAAAGCCCTTCCACAGCTGTTAGTGTAAAACAGGTAAATGCCTTTGTAACTGTGTCCTGGTTCTATAGAAGGTATTAAAGTTGAAAAGGGAAGTAAGATAGGCTGTCTTCTACTAACCTATTACTGGCTATTGATTGAAAAAGAAGAAGAGTTATTTTTGGGTCCCAAAAAGTTTAATTTGCACTAAAAGAAACATTTGCACTGAAATCTATTTAGCTTGCTTTAAAGTAAATTATTAAAAACATTGTTCAGTGATATTGATTTCACCAGGACCATGGTGATGCAGTGGTTAGAATGCAATATTGCAGTCATTGCTCATTGCCAGGATCCTCAAGGCTCAAGGTTGACTCATCGTTCCATCCTTCCGAGGTCATTAAAATTAGGACCCAGATTATTGGGGGCAATATGCTGACTCTATAAACTGCTTAGAGTGGGCTACAGAACACTATAAAGCAGTATAAAAGTCTAAGTGCTATTGCTATTGATTCCAGCATATGGGGTCTTTGGTTAATTTAATTCTCATGCCAACTCCTTGCAAGTTATAAAGGCTGTGATTACCCGGAAATCAGCCAGAATGAAGACTTAACTTCCCTTTATTGTTCCAACTTTCCCCCCAAAGTCCCACTGTTCACTGCAAGTCCAGGAGCAAAGCTCTAAACATGCACCTCCAATAGATCCTGGCTGCTATTAGTCCAGAGGAGCAGCTCAGTTCTGAAGGCAGCCACAGTTCAGGCAAGTTGGTTCCAAGGAGTTCTCATCACAGAAAGAGTTCATTGCTACTGCAGCACCACCCAGAGTATAATTGTATGACTCCGACCTCACACATAGCCAGCATGGCAGACAAGGCAAACAAGACAAGTCCAGCAAAGTATCCTGGTGTCTGTAACAGCATGTGAGGCTGGAAAAAGCAATGCTTGTCCTGACAAATGCCCCTCCCAACTGCGTCTCTTTAAATCTCATTCCCCAGGTCAGTCTTGTGAAGAGGAGCAGGACATCCTCCTCCCTAGACATCAGGTTGCCCTGTACTGATCCTGTCTCCTCTCCATTCTCTGTACTCAGAGATCAGGAGGGGGAGGTAATTGCTCATCTGTTCCACTGCCTGCTCTGTCACGCGTGTGATATCATCAAAATATAGTTGGGAATTGTTTTATATGTGCATTGATACTGCAGAATCATGAAGATGCAAATGAAGTATAATACAATAAAAGCTAAGGCAAACTACATGCACAAGTGTCACTGTACAATTCAGGCATAGCAATGAAAACATATAATTTATGTATTACTGGAAGTGTATAAACCAAATTAGGGAAATTAAAATTATGACATCTGCAAGCAAGTGCCAGAGGGGAAGATTTCAGAATACTCCCCAGAGGCTTCTATCATATAGTACACCAACCTCTCCTTCCATCATGAAAGATTACAATGATTATTTTGCTATAAAATGAGAAAGTACTCATATTAACTCATATAGTAATACCAAGATCAGGTGTTCAAATTACAATGGCTGAGTTTAAAGCCATATGTGACTTAGACCATATAGTCATCTTAATTGTGCTTTAATTTCATATGTAAACGCAGCTTATGCGCCAACCTTGGGCCCTTTACCAAATTTACTTTGAGATATTCGAACACTTATTTGGACATATAGAGGGTTGCTCATTGTTACATCACAATACTTGTTTAACCAGCAGTATCCATAGAATTGTGGGAAGGGGAACCGAAACCCGCAAAATGAGTGAGTCACAACTCCCACATCTTTTGTATTTGTGCTTACAAAAATGTTGAAATTTGGACCCTTTAATTTAGAACATAAGTAGCGTCAAAGTGCTCAGTAGGCATTGTAAGTACTGTTCACCATGAACAGTTATTAACAGAGAGTAATAAGCTATCTCTCTGTTTGTATCAGTCCATATATGCAAGTAATATATAGTGATTTTAAAAAATGTGATATGTATTTTTGCTATGTTTTAATCTTGTTCAAAATGCCTCCCTTTCCTACAGAGAGCTTGATAGCTGCCAATCAAACCTTAATTGACTGCTTGGGAGTGTGTGTGTGTTTGGTGGGGGGGAAGCACTTGTTATTCGTGCTCAGTACATTCCTTTGTTTCTGGTGCAGAGTATTTCTAAAAGATGGAGAAGAAACTTGGGGAACGAGTTATTTTATTTCCTTTTTTTTTCTTACCAGCAAAAAGGGTTGTATAAAATTGATTTATATTATCTTTATACACAGAAAATACACCTGAAACATTGTATTATTAATTCTATCAGATTTTCCCTATTTCTCTCCAGTATGCCTATTAAGCTATTCTCATCAACCTCTCCACTGGACTCAAGGGGCTATGTAATTTTACAGTTGAGAGGTTTAATAATGAGATGGGGGCTTTCTCTGGTTTAGTGACCAATTCAGATCACCTTAATTGCAGACACTGGGTAGGATAAGAGAATGTCCTTCACTGCAACTTTTGACTTGGAGAAACTAACCTTGGATATAACTGGGCCACAAATTATGGTTCACATGCAGGTTAGACAAGGACCAAGCGCTTAATGCAGAGCAAGCTTTTGTATTTCTGGCATACAAGGTCAATTTACAAAATGCCAGGCATTCTGCATAATATAGAATAATATAACTAAAAATTGTATTATGGTGTTTAAAAAATTTTCTGAATTCCCATGGGAATTCATGTTAATCATTTTTTAGATTAGGAGCCCTGAGACCAACTAATGCATTAATAACTATGGATGTGGTAAAATTTTCTATGAGGTTCAGAGGACACAGAGAAAGAGAGAGAGGGAGAGGGAGGGAGAGAAGGAGGGAGGGGGTAGAGAAGGAGGAAGGGGGAGAGAGAGGGAGAGAGGGAGGGAGGGAGGGAGGGAGGGAGGGAGAGAGAATTCTGTCCCATTTTATCTTCTCCAAGAACTCCTTTAGAGGAATAAGAAGTAGAAATGCCATTAGATGAAATATTGGGAATGAGGGAACTGAGATGAAAAACACTGTATATTTATGAGGGAGATGTCAAAAAATGCTAGGTCCTTGCAAGTGGGAGAAAGAAACAGGGAATAAAATTAAGGTAGATTCATTGCACAAAGTAAGAAAAGACATCTTCATCTGAAAGCTTCAAAAAGCCCAATCTCTGACTGCAATCTGCTAGGCCACCATTAATTGTGAGATACAAGTGCTAGCTCTCACTACAATACTGTCAAATACAAGAGTATTACAGACTCCAATTTTTAGGCTCCATATTTTATTCCTTCTGAAAAAGAAAATTATTTTTCAAGTGAGAGCAAATTCCCCAGGCCTGTTTTTTTTTTTCCCAACCAATAATCCATTTCTTTATAACATTGAAATAAAATAATAAAATAAAATAAAATCCCCTTCTTCTTTCATCCCATTTAATCAGTAGCAAAAGCAGGACAAAATGCTCCAGCAACAGCAAACCACAGGGGAGAAGCTTTGTAATTTGCATTGATTTTGTTTGCTTTTATAATGCTAGAATGTGACTAAATGCAAACTGATAGGGTTTAGCTTATTTATTTGTTTCTTTGTCAAATGCTGTGACTGTGATTTCAATTGAACAAAGGATAATGAGAGAACTGTCTTGTGCCCGAATTGCTGAGAAAACACATAGCAAATTGCAAGGAACAAGGTTAGAAAAGTGATTGCTCTTCAAGAACAAGTCACAGGTTTCAGGATACAAATTCTGTAATCATGAATGAAATGTACTGCGATCAGGTTTTTTAAAAAAATACATAAGCAGTGGCCAAAGACCTACCTTTTTATATGTCTTGCTATAGATTTTAAAAAAATAGGGCACAGAGACAACCAGCCTTCCCTTGTTAGTTGCACTCCTCTAAGTTATTGTAATCACACTTTCATTTTGACTACAAGAATTGGTGTGTGTGTGTGTATGTGTGTGTGTATAATCTGATTTGGCATTGTTGTCTTCCTCCTGACGAGCCATTACCAACATTAAAAGTTGTGCTAGAGCAATGTATTAGGAATAATTAGTTGAACAGACTGCAATGATGGGATTAGGGTTACTCGGTTCCTTTATTTTGCAAGAAATACTGTTATAACTCATTCACATAAGAAATGATAATGTGTTGGATTCTGTAAAGCCTTACAATATAATTCTGCTTTGAAGGTTGGCAAGCCAAGTAGTACCAATCTTTGGCTCACATACATTTGAAGGGCAAAAAGAAGATGGATTACACAAATTGCAATCAAACAGTTTTATACTTTCACATTTTCCTTTTTGAAAATCGAAAAGGTGACCTTGTTAGACAGAATCAAAATCAGCGACAGAAAAGTGGATGATGGTGAGGAAGAGTCGATGGCTGAAGTAATTTCAACATAAAAGATAAAACACTGTAATTTGGTCATTTTTCCTGTCCCAACTTTCCTCCATACATTTTGGCTAAAGAATCAACGTTCATCTAATTTATGATGAAGCTAAACTGGGCCATCACATAAGGACACTTATGAGCCTTGTTTCCACAATACTGGCTCAAATAAAAAGGACCAACATGAAGTCAGGTACATATGAATCAATAGAATATGGTCAATTCTTAGATAAAAGTCAGTTTGATCTACAACTACATTGTACATACTATCTATACAAATGCATAGCACTCTAGCTCCCTATATGATACAGAAGCCACTGAGGAAGTTAAACCTCTTTCTAAGTTGTTTCACTTCATATTTTAATGTAATAATTCTTTATCTCTTGTTGTTGTTAGCCTGACCCATTGCGACCCCATGGACAATGTTACTCCAGGCCTTCCTCTCCTCTATCATCCACTGGAGTCCATTTAAGCTCACACCTACTGCTTTGGTAACTCCATCCAACCACCCCATTCTCTGCCATCCCCTTCTTCTTTTGCCCTCAATCTTTCCCAGCATTAGGCTCTTCTCCAGTGAGTCTCTACTGCTACACAAAATATCTCTATTGCTACACAAAAGCATAATAAAATGATTGCCTTATGTGACATTTGCAGGTGTGTTTCTCCCAATATGCAATTATGTAAGTATTGTGATTTTGAGAAGAACCTCATCAAAACTTGGGAGATGGCAGAGATGCATGATGTGAAGTTTCACTGCAGGTACTGTTTAATGCCAGGTGAATATCTAGTATTTAATTAGTGTCCTTAACCCTTGCAGGTGTTGTACCTGGGACTTAAAAATCACAACGTGTATTAAATGTAATATAATTCAGCAACTACACAAATGTGCGTATTGGTTCAATTGAACTTAAAATCAAATTTAAAATCATGTTTTGATCATCATTTTCATGAAATGAAAATTGATTATATTCTTACCATTTTTTTAAAAAAAGGAATAATGTAGTTTTTTTTGTGTAAGAACCCAAAATACTACCAGAATACCATTTTGGAGAGATAGTACAATATTTTGCTCTTTAAATTTGTAACTGACTTCCCTAGAAAGATTGAATATTTTTATTTATGGTACACGAAACAGACTGTCAGCAAAGAGTTTAGACTTAAAAGCAACACCTGCTTAGTAACAACAAGGACACCAGCTAATTTTAATCACTTTGGTTATTATTTGAAATCCTATCAACTCGATGAGCCTTGGGGAGAAAAAAAAAGACACCAGATGGCTGAATAAAAGTTGTAAATGTTGATTTATGACTTTCACCCTTAGCAGTGGCATATTCAAAGATCAGAATAATTGTTCTAATGCTACCTCGGCAAGCCAGCCATCATTTTGATCCAATGGAAACTGCTAATGGTACAAGATATCACATTCTGTACTCTTTCTTGGAATCAGGTGTCTTCGTAACCTCTTCTACTTTCTGATTTGCATTTCCCTTAGGATGATACTGTTTCAAAATGGCTTTTCTGGTTGTCAAAACACCTTGGCTTTCCTGCCTTCCAGGTTGCCCACTGTAACAGCTTTGTTTTTTTTTTACATTATCATCATTCTACACAAACATAGGGCTGTTGTATCATCTGTGCACTGCTTTATTATTATGGACATTTCCTTGTGCCAGTACAATGAAACATGCTGGATGCATCCAGCTTATTAAAGACAAAGTGTTATCCTTGTTATACAAAACACTTATGTTTACAGTTTTATTCTGTTTTATTCTTAATGCTTTGTTCGCTTGTTTGCTTCCCCCTCCCCTGTCTTTTCTTGGGAGTTACAGAGAGCTTACTTTGAAGCTGATTCATTTTATCTTCCAAACAATAAATCTGAAATAAACTGGGCATCAGTCCTGCCCCAAATTGATCCCTTAAGCAAGAATGTCCCTCAACTCCATTTGGTATAAATGGTTTGATCTAGTAAAGGCCAAGTAGATTACACTATAAAAAAACCAGAACTGAGGTTCGCATGCCAAACTTTCTTGGTTGACTTTCCCCCCTTTGTCACTTCCCATTGTTGATCCCTCATTGTCCAATCATATTTGAAGAAAATGTTCTGGGAATGGTCTCTTCAACTGTAGAGTAGGTGGTTTGGAGGTACATGCCTTTCCCAGCTGTTTGACCTTGACGTTGTCTCTCTAGAACGTATAATGAACCATTTGCCTTTCTTCCCATCCAGTCCCCCCCCCCCAAAAAAATCATGGAAAACTGGCAGCTAGAGAATGTGAAGTGCGGGTGTGAGATGGCAGTTCTGACACTGGGACAAGAGGAATCAGCCAAATGGCTCCTAGTGAGTTCGTGGTCAAATGGAGAATTGAACCTGAATTTTCTGAGATTCTTTCAAAGACTTTAATCACAACTGTATATTCTTTCTAGCACTGTGACTGTGATTCTATGTATGAGTCTTTAGAGAAACTGATTTTTAAACATTCACTATATTATTGTAGAATATTTTACACTGAATATCTAATTTCAGCAGGCTCAAATGAGTACAATTTTGTAGTTTGAAACACTACTCCCTTCCTATTGCACACTGGTATGATTTGCTTCAAGGGATCTAGATTCCTCATGACTTTATAGATAGAGATTAGTGGCTTTCTTAGAAGTATCATAGGTGCTTTGTCCTTGCTTTTTTCCAACTTTCAAATATAGCCTTCAGCCTCGGTATTTCCATTATCATGGAAGTATTTACATAGAATTAATCTCATGTTAATTCTGAGATCAGTCAAAATTGGCTAAATGCTACCACCTAGATAGGTCATTTCATATATAGAAGCTAACTGACCTGGTATATGAACATTAGCTCAGAGAAGTAGGGTGTATTAGTAGGTTCATTTTTCTCCATATTTCTTCTTTCTCTATAATATTAATTTTATAACTCAGCTGATTTCATTTTGTTCTTTTCCAACTAGATTAATATTGCCAAATTATTTTCTTCTGAACAGCCAAAAAGGTTCCCCAAACTATCAACCCAAAATTGGTATTCTATTTTCTGCAAACTTTTGTAAGACAGGTCAATATTTTTCTCTTTCTTTCTGAGCAAGTTGCATGCCTTTAAAAAGCTCAGCTGTTGCCTGTCAGCTATGTTGACCAAGTTGCTTTTATTTACTTTGTCTCCATAAATTCAGACCAACAAATGAATATCAAAACTGCTTATTTCCCCCCACAAAATTCAGCAGTATTACCCAAAAATACAACCCTTCATAAATCTATGAGTTTTAACACAAGTCTTTTATTAATAGTAGTATAATTACTAATATATGAATCAATTATACAAAGACTAACTACTATTCTATAAACAAGTTATAACTGAAGCTTCTCATGTGACTCTTAAATTATTCTTAAACATGCTATTATAATACTGTGTAAATACTAGTATGTGATTTTTGAGGCTTGTTTATAGAAATTTATGCAACATTTGTTCAGAACATAATAGAAATTGTGGTGAGAAAAGTATTTGATTCGTTTTGTTTTTGTTTTGCTTTGCTTTCACAAATTTTAAAGTGAACAAATTATAGGTTTGATACAATTTATCAGAATTTAGGAAAAAACAACACTATTCTCAAATTTTGTGGTCAAACTATATGTGGTCCATTATTTAGTTTTAGTTTTTTTCCTGTCTTTTAAAATTAATTCCAATATTCCAATTGTAATGCATGTGAATGCATTACAATTAAAGAGTAGTTATAGTGTATATGTTACAGTTTGTGTCTTATTTCACTTTTTATCCTGGATCTTGCGTATTGGTAACCTGAGAGGAAACATTGCTTTTGTATTTTGCGTGTCCAGAAAAAATGCCACACCAACAATTCCACAGATTGATAAAACCAGGGATGAGCTTCAAAAAAATTAGCAAGGGGTTCTCTGCCTGGTTGCTGGGTAGGTGGGGCCATAGTAGATATGGCCTAGTCAGCCTCCTGCACCACAGCTGGGAAGGGTGTTTTTGTCCTCCCTGGGCTCCAGAGGCTCTCTGGAGGCTGGAAATGGGCTTGTTTCCAGCCTTTCTGAACTTCTGGTAGGCCCATTTTTCACCCTCCCTGAGCTTCCGCATGTGCCCTGCACTTACTTGCATCTAAAACAGGCTGCGTGGGGACTCCTGGGAGGAGTGGGGTGGGTGTCACCAGCCAGGAGTTGAATTTGGGGGTTCTCTGAACTGCACAGAATCTTAGCTAGAGGTTCTCCCGAACCCCTGCAAACCCTCAGCAGCCCACCCCCTGAATAAAACCTTATATATTTTTCTTGATCAGCACAAGAATGTATTTATTTAAAGAATTCTTAGGCTTCCCGAAGGCAGGCAATAATTCCCAAAGATTTCAACAAATACAGAAACTAAACCTTATTGGAATTAACTGTAATTCAAGCCAGTCAAAATCTCTGAGCAGATGGAAAGTAGAAAATTGATGGTCACTCCTGTTTTAAGCCTTTTTTATTCTTTATTAGTGAACAAGTTGAAGAACGAATTTAGGGTAAGATTTCAAGAAATTTAATTGGATGGTTTTAAACTAGGAGATTCCTTAAAAATACACAAGGATGCAGTGTCTAGTATCAAAACCAGAACTTTGACTTTAACAGTTTAATAGCTGACCTGACATAATTGTTATCAAAATACTGTACATTCAAATTTATCAATTGAGAGGGATTATTTTGGATTTTAATGGGAGTAGTGGTTAAGATTTAGTCAATAATTGTTTTTTTTAATCTTTTTCTCTATATAAACTTTAATAAACAGCTATTATTAGAAGTGTAGGAGAAATATTGAGAATTAGGGATTTATAAGACGACTGTAAGATGTGTATAAGACCTATCAGCTTGGAATGAATTAGACTAAAATTGGAGGAGGTATTAAACTCCTCAGTCTTTGTTTCAATGTTTATGTGAATTATTGTTTAATAGAAATTTATTTTAACGGAAAATATATATATATATAAAGTTTGGAACGTTGAAACGCCACCCCCAGAACCCATCAGAGAAAATAAACAAGCAAAGGCAACAACGGAAAGAGGAGAGACGAGGAGGGAAAAGAAGAAAGGGTAAAGTAGAGAAAGTAAGGGTGGGGAATTAAGAGTAGGAGAGAGGATAAGAAAGAAGAGAGGAGAGAAAGAGAGAGGAAAGAGAGGGGAAAAAGGGAGAAGAGAGGAAAAATGAGAGGAGGAAACAAGAAGGCAGAGAAGGGAGCTTGAGAAAGGAGGAGTGAGGCTGTTGCAAAATAAGGTGAAGACACGGGGTAGCAAGAAAGCGATCCAAACTGTATCATATAGTATATATGTAAGAATGTGTATAGAGATTAATGATGAATAGATAAATGTTAAATAGTATTTATAAGAATGTATATCAATGAATGTTTTTGAAATGGGAATGATAATAATAATAATAATAATAATAAAAAATTGAAATCGGAGAGGGATTATTTTGGGATTCTACTAGAAACTCTCTTATTTAAGTAGATCAGTAGGTAAAAGTTTGAAAAGTCATACACTGGAATTCTAAGAATTTTCCTTCCTTCTCTTGCTTCTCTCAAAACAAAATTGAATCATGATATAAAATTTGGAATGAGATTTGAATGAAACAGGCATGTTAGAAAAAGAGTTTTTAGTGCAGGAACTGAAGGGACATTATGGAAACCTAGAGATACTCATAAAAAGATTTAGTCATTTAGTATCAAGAAGTGTGTTCATCATTCTGAGAAATCACAAAACAGTTGAAGCCTGAAACCAAAGGATTAAGCAGAAGCCCATGGAAGATCAAATTATTATTACATTTATTTTACACCATAACTTTAATTAAAATTAAAAGGCCTCTCAGGGTAACAGTCATGAAATGCTGGTTCATGAGATTAACAGGTGGGGGTTTTTGCTTTGAAATATCAGCTTACTTTAAAATTCATCTTCATAGTTATTATTAAGCAGCTAACTTGAGAAAGCAAAATGGGATAACAAAGCTTTTATATTGTCAATGACTTAATAAAAGAAGGAAAGAAGAATGGACATCATGGTTGTGTGCACAGTGCTTTAATAAATGTAAATTAACAAACAAAAACAACAACAGTATAACATGTTAATACGAGCAACAACATTAGAAAAAGAGAAAAAAGGAAAAGAATCCATGTATAAAGTCCCTATTTAATATACAGCTACAGTAGCTTAGATCTTTAACATATTCTTGAATCTACAAACATAATACTTTGGAAAAAGTATTATATCATTTGTATAATATGACATTATAAAATCATATCTAAAATTCAGTCTTTAACAGGTAAATACTGATTTTCTTTTCACCTGCATGATTTTCTCAGTTGATCTCCAGGCTTAATAAAAGTGTTTCCTAAAATGTAAACATCCATAGGCTTGGAGTGTAGTTCATTATTTTATGTTGTTTTGGTGGTGATTGTTGTTGTTATTCATTAATAGATAATCATATTTACATATTGAAAATATGCTTGTCCCCAAAATTGTGGAAACAATTTGATATCAGAGGGAAACCCAAATCCTGTAAGTCAAAAAAGCATCAAATTTATTACAAGCCCAACATAGTATTCTGATATCCAAACTTTTCAAAATATTATTTGGGGAGTCCATATATGTGCAATAGTGCTTCTGATAAATTAGTTTCCCCCCCCCTTCAATCATAGGAATATTTAACATTTTGTAAATGTTTAGTTGATAAATTAGCTTTTTTTCCCCTTCAATCATAGGAATATTTAACATTTTGTAAATGTTTAGTATTTCTTAAAACTTGGACTGCTTGGTTTTCCAAAATTTGATATTCAAAGTCAATGTTTCATGTCATAAATACTATCAATATCAATTTCAATTTATTATATTGTTTTTTCTAAAATGAACTGTCAGTTGTACTTCTGGAACTTCTTCTCTTCTCTTCTCACCCATGTTGAGATGGAAAATGGAAAGCCCAAAGAAAGTATTTTGGAAGAAAACATATGTAGTGTTGAAGGTTATACTGCTGCTATAATGAGATCTATCAAGTCATTTAGTGACAACTCAGAAAGTACATTGACTCATAAAATGTAAACTCTTGATGGCTATAAGTATTTTTTTTTAAATATTTTATTACCTCTATTGGTTTCTGTTCCAAGCCTTCCAAGCCTGCTTAGTTTTTTTAACAACCAAAGTTGGCCAAGTGCTGCCATCTTCTGTAACCAACCTTTTAGTACAGAACAGTAAATATGATTTGATAGGTGTAAAGGAAACATGGTGAGATGACTCTGTGATTGATGTGCAGAATGTAGTTTGCTTGAAAGGAACATGAACTATAGAAAAGAAGGAGTTGCATTGTTTATTACAAATATCCACACCTGCTGAAAATTCAAAGTGAATGAATTTGGCAATGCTATAGAGAGCAGCTGGGTTAAAATGAGTAGAAAAACACATAAAAACAATGGAGTTATTGATGCCTATTATTGTCATACAATCACAGAGAAGATGTGGATGATGCTTTTCAAAAGCCAATTACAAGTCTTTCAAAAAGACAGAAAGTGGTATGGATGAGGGAGTTCAATCACCTCAACATCTGTAGGGAGACAAAATCTGCCAAGTATGGCTCTTTCAGGAAATTCTTGACCCTGTCTAACTGACAGATTTCTCCTTCAGAAAGTGGAGGCAAGCACAAGAGTGTCAAATAACCTTCACTTAATCCTAATCAATAGAAAAGACTTAGTCAAGTAAGCGGAAATAGCAGAAACATTGGGGAACGTATAATGGTTTTGATGTTAAAGGAAAGTAAAATTAAGTGTTTTAGTTAATTTTAAAACATGTATCCTGGTGTTAAGCAAAAAAGTAGAGTTTATAAAGTTAAAGCTCTGATAAGTAGGATTCCACATTAAAGGAGGAAATGGGAAAAACAACTCAAATGAGAAATCTTACCTTAAAAAGGAGATATGAAATTCCTGGTGCAAACAACTAGAATACAGGAAGAATAAATGGGAGAAAGCAAAATAAAGTAATGGGGCTTCATGAAGAAATCATAATCAGGGTATATATTAATACCCTAAAATTGTAGAAATGCTAACTGAAAAGAAGACACTTGAAGTTTCAGGTTTTATTCGATTTATATACCGCTCCTATCTCCCCAATGGACTCAGGGCGGTGCACAGGAAATTAAAATGCCACAACAGACAACAATAAATACAATAAAATGTTAAAATATAATTAAATTAAATAACCTGTGATAAAATGTTAACTAAAAATCTTTAAATCCCCTATAAAATCCAGTTAAAATTTTATCTAATCTAAAATCTAAGCTAAAATCTAAGCTATGCCTGCTAGGTGGAAGAAGTGCGTTTTAAGTGATCAGCGGAAAAGGCGAAGGTCTGTGATGGTATGAAGTTTGGGGGGTAGGTTATTCTAGAGGGCTGGACCTGCCACAGAGAAGGCCCTTCCCCTGGGCGCCGCCAGCAGGCATTGACTGGCAGACGGCACCTTGAGGAGGCCCTCTCTGTGGGAGCGGATTGGTCGAAGGGAGGTATGTGGTAGGAGACGGTCCTGCAAATAGCTAGGACCCGTGCCATGGAGCGTTTTAAAGATGGTCACCAGCACCTTGAAGCGCACCCGGAAGGCCACCGGCAGCCAGTGCAGCTCGCGCAGGAGGGGTGTTACGTGGGAGCACCGTGAGGCTCCCAAGATCCCCCGCGTGGCCGCATTCTGCACTAACTGGAGCCTCTGGGTGCACCTCAAGGGGAGCCCCATGTAAAGACAATTGCAATAGTCTAGGCGGGACGTAACGAGTGATTGAGTGACTGTGCGGAGGGCGTCCCGGTCAAGGAAAGAGTGAAGCGAGCAAAACATGCAATGTGTATTTAAAAAGCTTCTTGAGATAAGTTTGAAGGTGGCAAAATGCAGAATTACTCCTTTTTTTTTATGTTTGCTTAAAATGAAGGAGATGGTGGGGGAGAGAATATCAGAGTATTATGAAGAATGGATTCAAAAATCAGGATTGAAACTTTAGGATATTTATTTTTCATAAATAAGGGCAAGTTGAAGGAACTGTTTGATGATAGAGAGTCTTGATGTCCTTGAGAAATGATAAAAAGCTAGTAAAGTGCCAATTGATTGGAAGAATGATTGTTGCCCCCTATTTTCAAAAATGAAGGAGGGAAAATCCAGGAAATCACAGGCCAATCTGATATTATAATCAGATTAAGAGACCAGGTTATAAAGTGAATGATCTGTAGGAGGGTTTAAAGCAATTTAGTATATTGTTTATATTTTTACTTTTCTTGCTTATTTCAGAACAAATGTTGGTGATTAACAATATAACTTGTTCAATATATCATCATGGAAACAAAATAATTAAGACAATTTAAAATGTATCAGTAATAGGCTATTGCAGTGATGGAGAACCTTTTCAGGGCTCCGCTCTGGAAAAGCCAAATTTCCTAGTTCTAGCGTACATGCGCACCCAAATAGTCAGCTGGCTGGCCACATGCACAGGCCAGTTTTTGGCACTGCTGTGCGTGCAAAGGGATTGTGCACCGGAAAAGCCAAACATCCAGGTTCTGGCATGCTCGCGCACCTGACAATTAGCTGGCTAGAGCACATGCACACACCGGTTTCAGCACTGCTGCATATGTGAAGGACAACTGATCACTGTGTGTGCATGCATGCCAGAAACCCAGAAGACAAACAGGCAAGGCCCCGCGTACCAGGCAACATGGCTTCGTGTGCAATCACAGGGCTGTTGCATTATATACCAACTAGTTTCTGAGTTGTAGTCAAAGATACTCTCTTGTACATAATGAGCCACAGTGGCGCAGTGGTTAGAATGCAATACTGCAGGCTACATCTGCTGACTGCTGGCTGTTTGCAATTTGACAATTCAAATCTCACCAGGTTCAAGGTTGACTCAGCCTTCCATCCTTCCAAGGTGGGTAAAATGAGGACCCAAATTGTTGGGGGCAATATGCTGACCCTGTAAACTGCTTAGAGAGGGCTGTAAAGCACTAAAAAGTGGTATATAAGTCTATTGCTATTACAATGGTCCAATGAAGTAATAATAATGGAATGAATTACTGCTGAAAATCCTACTACTTGTGGTGGGAACACAATAGATGTACTGCCAGGAGATGGGCAAAGGCCCACCTGATTGTGTTCTCTGGCTTCCATCTAGTAGTACCTGTCAATATGACAGATTCTCCAGACATGGACCTGCTCACTCAAAGGTATTATTTTCCTCTCAAGAGACAACTCTAGGGTGAACAGACTAGAGTGATGCAAACTAGTAACTCCCTCTGATTTCCACCTATTTTATCCTAGCCAAATAGCTTCCAAACACTAAAACAAGACTTTGACAATATTGCAGACTCAGACCATAACTGATGATAGCTCAGCCCAAAGTGATAAATGACTTGTCTAATAGAGTTCATGTTTTTAAAAATTGTGAGGAAAAGAAACTGATCCAACCCCAACCCACACATTTCTTGGATGGTATAAACTGAGCAACAGGTTTTTCCTAACAGTAAGAATCATACAGTGGGGGAACAGTCTACCTAAGGAAGATGTTCTCTGGATTTTATTTATAAGACAGCCACCTCCCAAGGGTTGTTTAATTGTTTTTCCTATACTTTCCAAAGAATTGGATGATATCATGTTGGTCACTTCCAATTCCATATTCTCACATGATTCTATGATTCTTCCAGTGCGGGAATGGCCACAAAGCTGAGTTCTTTTTATCTATTTCAACCAGCTGGAACTGCCCACTTAGGTAGGAGTGGAACTATTGCATAATTCCTGGTTGCAATGGGGATGGATGCCAGGTTAATGGTCTTGAAGGCAACCTAGAGATATAAAAGCAAAGAAGATAATGCTATTTTTATGAAGGTCTTGTTGCAGGTCATCTGCCAGTATAAGCAATGAGATTTCTGTCTTTATCTGAACGAACCTCCTCTCCTCATATATTCTGCAACTGATTCACTTCCAATAATCTTGGAAAAGGTTGAGGATTAATTAACAATTGTCCAATATGGTTAGAATGGCCCAGTGGTGGGATTCAAAATTTTTTACTACCGGTTCTGTGGGTATGGCTTGGTGGGTGTGGCAGGGGAAGCATACTGCAAAATCCCCATTCCCTCCCTATTACAGGGGAAGGTTACTGCAAAATCCTCATTTCCTCCCAATCAGTTGGTAATCAGGAGGTAGAGAATAGATGGGGGCAGGGCCGGTCAGAGGTGGTATTTACTGGTTCTCTGAACTACTCAAAATTTCCACTACCTGTTCTCCAGAACTGGTCAGAACCTGCAGAACACCACTCTGGAATGGCCTCAAGAAAAGGGGGCATTCCACAGCCTCTTCTAAGGCTGTAGATATTTTCAAAATAATAAACTTCTTGCATCCAGAGCACAATACATACACCTATACTCCAATATAGCCCTCTTGCTTCCCTGGCTGTTATTCAGTATGCAATCTCCAAAGCCCATAGATCCATGGGCTCTCAAAATGTTATAGAACAGTCCTTTCTTCCATTGCCATAATAGTCATCACTTCACCTCAGGATGCAGGACATTAAACAACTCACTTAAATTATGAATAGACAGATTATAATTGAATCTATTTTTAAAGCCTTCTAACAGTAATTTCACTTGTTAGTAGAAAGACTATCTTAGACCATTCTTCCCCTAGATAAGTACAAATATAGACTAGACTTTTATCTGTTGGAAGTGTGTGGGGGGAAATTTGTGCACTGACCTAGGAGCTAGGTTCAGTGGTCTTAATAGCCTCTTTACAAATGTTGATTCTATATTAACTCTGAAATGACAGATATCTGTGTAACGGATAGATCAATGGTTTGTTTTGCTTTTTGGAAAACTATTTTCATATAAATGAAATGGGAGCCTTGTATTTGCTAGGAAGACACACAGCTCAGGAAGCTCAAAGTTATCCTGCCTTCATATCATGGATTCAGTTTACTCTGATGTTCCAACCTACTGTGTGGGCAGGATGACAAGTTCTGCATTTTCATCCTCTACCTGCTGTTCTTACATGTTTATTTGCATAGCCCTTCTGTCTTTACCTCACACAGCCTCAGTGCCAAAGGGATTGCCAAGATTTCTGCACATGCTGGGATAAAGATGTTGTGTGTCTTGTAATATTAAGTTAAATTATTATTATTATGGTAATCTCTGACAGTGATAATAGCAGTGCTTTTTACATGGTTTCTGCCTGTTCTTCCTGTGGTTTCACACAAGTTCCATCACTTCTGATATAAAACACTGCAAATGTGGAGTGATACAGTTTTAAGAGAAAGAATGCCTAGATGAAATAATTGGAAGAGGATCCATATCAGACACTTTTGGATATATTCAAGGTAGGCTAATTTTCCTGAAGAAAGAACATTTCTGGATCAATCTGGGAGTGATCCCCCCACCACTATCATGCTAAGGAGAAATCTGATAATACTGACAATGGATTAAATCAGATGGTGTCAATGCATTAGGGTGGATTGATTCATGTGAGAAGGTAGCAAATAATATTATGGTTTAACGTTGTGTTCATTAATATTGCCTACAGGAATCAGAAATTCACAAACATTTGGTGTGAGTATTTCCTACTATAATCTAAATATCTAACCGTATTTTCATACGTAGGAAGGAATACATTTAATATGTACTGCCATTTATTGGATATGTGGGTGTTATAAACCTACATTTATGAGAGACAGATCTTAGAAAGTGCTGCATGTGTGTGTATGCATATATATATGTGTGTGTGTGTTAAGTTTTTGAGCTGATCAATTACACAATGGAACTCATGGCTTTCTGTCTAAATGGTCTCTGGTGATGAGCCGAAAGGCAGAAAAGGAAACAGTATGTTTCCTCTCTTTATTGGGGCCTTTCAGGGTGTTGTGGAACAATTATATATGTTTGTGTGTGTGTGTTACATTTTTGAACTGATCAATTACACAACGGAACTCATGGCTTTCTGTCTAAATGGTCTCTGGTGATGAGCCGAAAGGCAGAAAAGGAAACAGTATGTTTCCTCTCTTAATTGGGGCCTTTCAGGGTGTTGTGGAACAATTATATATGTTTGTGTGTGTGTGTGTTACATTTTTGAGCTGATTGCAACGTTTCGACAAGATCTCACTTGTCATCGTCAGGCTTTGGTCTGTGACCAAATATATATATTTGTTTTCGTAGATTTTCACGGGTATAGGTATGTAGGTTTTGGTTTATTCGGGTCTTTTCCCATGTAAAATTAAAGGTGTTTTTGCAACGTTTCGATGGGATCACCCCCATCATCATCAGGCCAGGACCTTTGCTTTTTTGTGAATGAGCTGTGATCGAAGTGGCAGTTTTTCTGTAAGTGGAGGTGGGAGGGGTTGGAATGTTGGTTCTGCTGCTTTAAACGGATTGGTTGGCTGATTTGTGTTAGGTTTTTAACGGCTGATTAATAAATAAATTGTAAGAGACCAGGATGGATCCATTTCGGGCTTAACCTAACACATATCTAAAAAAAATTCACCCAACAGTAATCTCATAGGCTCTCTGCCCAGATGGTCTCTGGGTTGAGCCGAAAGGCAGAGAAGGAGGACAGTTTGTCTCCTCCCTTAACGGGGCCCCAACAGGAGTTGTGAATATATTCTCTCATTAAACAAGAGTCCTGTAAGGCTGATGTAATCATGGGAAGCCAGATAGCTCAAGGCATAAAAAGGCTTGCCTGATATGCTGGAGAGTGCCGGTTCAAATCTCAGTAGAAGGAGTATGGCCAGCTGAAGGGGGCTAATAAGCCAGAAATGGATCCATCCTGGTCTCTTACAATTTATTTATTAATTAGCCCTTAAAAACCTAACACATATCTAAAAAAAATTCACACAACAGTAATCTCATAAGCTCTCTGCCCAGATGGTCTCTGGGTTGAGCTGAAAGGCAGAGAAGGAAGACAATTTGTCTCCTCCCTTATCGGGGCCCCAACAGGAGTTGTGAAAATATTCTCTCATACACACACACACACACATATAATTATACACTGTTCTTAGTACTATTCTCTCCAAATTAACACACACAAGATGAGAACTACAACCTTTCCCCTTCTATCAAATGCATTTTCAAAGCATGGGAAAGCATATTTGAATCTTGTTAGCACATAGGACATAAACTAATAACATTGGAAGGTACCTTGGAGGTCTTCTAGTTTACCCTCTACTCAAGCAGGAGACCCTATACCATTTCAGATAAATAGTTTTCCAGTCTCTTTTTCAAAGCCTCCAGTGATGGAGCATCCACAACTTCTGAAGGAAAGCTGTTTCATTGGTTGATTGCGCTCATCATTAGGAAATTTCTCCTTAGATCTAGGTTGTGGCTCTCCTTGGTTAGCTTCCATCCATTGTTTCTCTTCTTGCCTTTTGGTGCTTTGGAAAATAGCTTGACAACCTCCCCCCGTTGTCTTTGTAGAAGCCCCTGCAATATTGGAATGCTGTTAATTAAAACTGTTAATGTTTTGACTCAGGGTGCAATTACAGTGACAAGTAAAACTTCAAGAGTACAGGAATAATTCTCTATATGCCTCATCCAATGCCACAAAGAACTACATGGAATGAGCCCAGGCTATTTATTTTTTAATAATTATGACAGAGAGAGATACTGAAAGATGAAGGTTGGGGAAATGATAATTTTGACTATAAATCTAAAATGCATAGAAAGCCTCAAGCTAGTCAAGCACTCTGTGATATAAAATAGCTAGTGGATTAAATTGAGGAGCAATTATTAAATTACCACAAAACCACATAATTCAGGGGGCAACATGTCTCTAGCTGATAATAAAATAGCTATTGGTTACAAAACCCAGCTTAGGAGGCATCATTCTTAGGGTTAAATTTGGTGTGAAACAGAAAAAGAGGGAAATAGAAGCTACCTTCTTCCATGTGTATAGGACCAGTATTTTTATTCAACAGTTTTCAAAACTCTTCTTACACATGGGGCAACAAGATAATCTAGAACAGGGGTCTCCAACCTTTGCAACTTTAAGTCTAAAGTCCTTCAGACTTAAAGTTGCAAAGGTTGGAGACCCCTGATCTAGAAGATAATCTAAGAAAAAAAATGGGTACTCTTAGTAAAGCATTAAAGTATACTGGAAATCCTGAGCTAATGCTAGATCAGGATGTATGATTTTGGAGACTAGGCAATTACTAAATTAGACTCGATGAGAATTAAAGGCCAAAATAAAGTAAAATCCTTTTTAAAAAAAAGAAGATAACTGATACCTCTTCCCAAAAGCAGTTATAGGATTCAAATGAAAAAATAGATGCAATTTGTTTGTTTTTTTAAACCACCTAATAACTTTCAGGATGGCTCAAAATGAATTATAACAAAAGATTCAGTGACATATTCCAAAAACAGGAAGGGATAATTAATAATAAATAGTTAAATAATAATAGTTAAATTTATTAACCGCTCCCTCTCCCCACAGGGACTCGGGGCGGTGCACAGGGAGGATAAAAACAATAAATATACAAAATACATACGAATTTAAAAACAGATTAAATTAATTCCTGTGCTAAAATCCCATTAACTAAAAATCCCCACCCCCCAAAAAACCCTAAAGACAGAGGAGTAGTTATCCCAGGCCGGCAAGGCAGAAAAAGTGTGTTTTCAATTTAAGACGGAAGGAGCGGAGATCCGTGGTGGTCCTAATATCGGGGGGGAGGTCGTTCCAGAGGGCTGGGCCCGCCACAGAGAGAGCCCTTCCCCTGGGTGTCGCCCGCCGACAAAGTCCAGTGGACGGCACCCGGAGAAGTCCCTCTCTGTGGGAGCGAATCGGTCGTGAGGATGTATGAGGCAGGATCCGATCCCGCAAGTAGCTAGATCCCGAGCCATGGAGCGCTTTAAAGATGATAATTAATACCTTGAAGCGCACCCGGAAGACGACAGGCAGCCAGTGCAGCTCGCGCAAGAGCGGTGTTACATGGGTGTACCTTGTGGTACCCATAATTGCTCGCGCGGCTGCATTCTGGACCAGCTGAAGTCTCCGGGTGCACCTCAAGGGAAGCCCCATGTAGAGAGAGTTACAATAGTCCAGTCGGGATGTCACGAGGGCATGAGTGACTGTGCGAAGGGCGTCCCGATCCAATAGGGGGCGCAATTGGCGTACCAGGCGAACCTGGTAAAACGCCCTCCTGGCCACGGCTGTCACCTGATCTTCCATGGACAGCCGGGTATCCAGGAGGACACCCAAATTGCGCGCCCCATCCACAGGGGCAAGATGTTCGCCCCCTATGGCCAGCGATGGAATGAGCTGGTTGAATCGGGCAGCCGGAAACCACAGCCACTCGGTCTTGGTCGGGTTTAGCTTGAGTCCGTTACTTCCCATCCAGATCCGCACGGCTTCCAGGCACTGGCACATCACCGCTACGGCATCGTTGGGGTGGTCTGGGGTAGATATATACAGCTGGGTGTCGTCAGCGTATAGATGATACTCTACCCCAAAACCACGGATGATCTCACCCAGCGGCTTCATGTATGTGTTAAACAGGAGGGGCGAGAGGACCGACCCCTGAGGCACCCCACATATAAGGGGTCTCGCGGTCGACCTCTGCCCCCCTGCCAACACAAATTGCGATCGGCCAGAGAGGTAGGAGGAGAACCACCGCAGAACGGTGCCTCCCACCCCAACCCCCCCAGCCGATGCAATAGGATACCATGGTCGATGGTATTGAAAGCCGCCGAGAGGTCTAATAGGACCAGGATGGAGGAACAACCCCCATCTCTGGCCCTCCAGAGATCATCCACCAACGCGACCAATGCCGTCTCGGTGCTATGCCCGGGCCGAAAGCCGGACTGGTGCGGATCTAGATAATCAACTTCATCCAGGTGACGGGGAAACTGTTGTGCCACCACACTCTCGACAACCTTCGCCAAAAAGGGAAGGTTGGAGACAGGACGATAGTTGTTTAAAAGAGCTGGATCCAAAGAGGGCTTCTTGAGGAGGGGCCTCACCATCGCCTCTTTTAGGGAAGCAGGTAAGGAACCCTCACTCAAGGATGCGTTGACAACCTCTTGGAGCCAGCCTCGTGTCCCCTCCCAGGATGCCAGTACAAGCCAGGAGGGACACGGGTCCAGTAAACATGTGGTGGCTCGCAGTCGCCCACGTAACCTGTCCATATCTTCGGAAGTAACGGAGTCAAACTCCTCCCAAACGAGATCTCTCTCGTGGCATCCCACTGGGCCATGATTTATTTAAAATTGATTTTTTAAATAAATAAATAAATGAAGATATCAGAGTATCAGTGGAAAAACTGTATTTCCAGTTTGAGTTCTTAGATAATACTGTTCCCAACCTTATGGTACATTATCAACTACCTTAATATCTACAACTAACCTTATGTTGTCTTTTGCCTGGTTTTTATACACCTTGCTTGATCATTCTTAATAATAAATGGTATCACTTTTAAGCTATTTGATAGCGCTTTGAATCAACATTAATCAGGGAGATAGCATGATAATTAACACATTTGCTCTGATCTTTATCTGATTTTGATATAATTGCAATATTATTGCAATCCTGATTAAATGCCTCTGATAATATTCTCTTATCAAATATCTCATCCTGCAATTGACAAAATTTTGGCAATCAAAACATCAATAAATGTTTTACACCACCAATCCACTTGTCATTTTAAAAAATACTTATTTAATCTTACCTCAAATAGTGAAATAAATAAAAGGGGTTTTGGTATCATCTAAATCTAAAGTGTGACAGGGTTACGTCTATATACTACTAAAACCTTTTTGTCTGTAATCTTCACCTGGGCAGAACAGTTAATCATCAGGCAATAATTTTTGCCAAGGTACCACAAATGGGCTAACTTCCAAAATGTGTCCGAAATCCTATAAGATTGAAATTTGGCAAATTTGTGGTCACTTGAGTGCTGCCATGCTGCTGCACCTATTTATTGGGAGGTTCATTAAATTTAAGTCTATGGAGGCTGGATACATCATTGCTTCCTTCGGCTGTTGGAGATGAGATAGATCTGATCTGTCATAGTCATGAGATTGATTAGACCAGTCCATCATTCACTGCTAGAGCTGCAGGAAGATAGAAGTTGGAATTCACTCTGACTCCCACTGCTTTTGCCCTTGATTATTCTGTTTCTGTTACGTAAGGAAATATTTCTGAAACAATAATCCAGTGGGTCACCAGTTGTCTAATATTATTTCAAAACGTCATGTGTAACGTCATGTGATATATATTCTCTGGTTTGCTATATTTTGTTCATAATTTTTAAAATTGATAATTTATCTTTTAAAATTGTATATATTTCTTTCACCTCTAATAATTAGAATAATAATTGTCCTATCTTTCTTATATTTTAAATTCTTACTTATTTGGTCTTTCACCATTCTTCCAATATTTCTGTCATAATTATATTAACATAAATCCGATCTGCTGTGATATTATACTATTCAGTTCAGATTTCTTATTCTTCATTTCTCTGTACAAGGTAGTAGAGGGACATCTAACCATCTGTACCCATAAATGTTTCCATTCATCTTTCAAATTATTTCCCTTTTATTTTTAATTTATGAATGATGCATATGCAATAATTAGGATACAAATTCTTTATTATTCAATAATAAGATATGGAAATACCAATGTCTTGATATTTTGACCAATTTCTGAAGCACACAATTCAAAATAATTGCACTACAGTCTGACACAAAACAAACATTAATATTACATTCTTGAGTCTGATGATATAAAGTTGATGGTACTAAAAATAATTAAGCCTAAAGTAATTCTGGTGAACACTTGAGTAAAATATACTGTATATTATTATTTGGATACATCAAATGCCAAGAATCTAGGTTCAATTCTTCCCTAGGTCTTAACTATTTTTCTCAGTAATGATTTTTGTTTTATATTAGCATATTTCTATCAAGTCAGGAACCAATATTTCATTAAAATTCACTCCTATTACCACTTATAACCAATTTCATTGTAATTTTTACAATGACAATAAAGATTATTATTATTATTATAAAGGCACCCATTCAGCTGTTGAAAACATTCATAACACATATTAAGGGTATCAAAATGAAGGCTCGGAGGCAGTCATCAAACCCGATGTGGAAGCTCCAAATATTATCTAATACCTTATCTGCCCCTTTCCTGATATAAATTGTTAAAACCAATAAAACTTTTTTTCAAAAGATGTTATGATATATTTATACCTACACTACAAGGGTCAAGTTAAACGTTCTTGTTGGCACAATGTCAATCAAAAATTCTTGAAATACACTCTTGACTCTTGCCTTCACTACTCACTCCAAAATGGGGAGTAAGAAGGCATATATTGCTATATTGTAATGTGACACTCATTTTCTCCATTGGCATTTATTCACATGCCAATGATATACAATAGGATAATCCCAATCAGAAAAATAGCTGGTTGACCCACTCTTTTTTTCTTTGAGAATGGGGAAAAATAAGTGTTGTGAATGGCATTCATATTTTAAATCAATTTTAGTTCAGAGTTCAGAATTTGTGCTAATATAAGAGAAATTAAACTACAAAAAATCATATCATTTCTTAAAATTGCAGTTTAGCTTTCATGTCTAAACCACTGAAATTTCATTACTAATTAGAATACATTTTAGATATTTCAATCCATTTTGTGCATTTTTGTTTTTACTGAAATATCTGTAATCTCTTCTCCTTCTTTTCTCTCTGTTGTTTCCTTTCTTTTATTCTTTTTGCATAAACAATATAAATACATAAGAAGAAAAATCAATATCACCATTGCTTAGCAGGTCTCCTGTGCCATCATTTTAGTGGTCTTCTCATGGGATCAAGAGAGACAGAGATGATAGATAGATAGATAGATAGATAGATAGATAGATAGATAGATAGATAGATAGATAGATAGATAGATAGATAGATAGATAGATAGATAGGTGGGTTGCTCCTGGTTCACCTGAATTGGGTGAACTAGTAGTAGCAGTGGTGGGAGGCTCCACCCACCCACCTGGATGCATGCGCAGAAGCATCACGCACATGAGTGAACCAGTACTAAAAAAATTGGAAACCCACTACTGGATGGATGGATGGATGGATGGATGGATGGATGGATGGATGGATGGATGGATAGAGAGAGAGAGAGAGAGAGAGAGAGAGAGAGAGAGAGAGAGAGAGAGAGAGAGTGAGAGAGAGAGAGAGAGAGAGAGAGAGACAGACAGACAGACAGACAGTCAGACAGACACACACACACACACACACACACACACACAAAGACAAATGTATCAATCATTCAAACCTTTGAATTCCATTTGATGCAGAATTTAGGTTAAAAAAGATCTGTCTGCTTTGGCTCCAGAAGCATAATGCAGAGGACATATTTAAGAATCATATAAACATTTGAATATGTAGCTGTAAACACTTTGAATATGTAGTCATAACACTATGTTAATGCTTTCTAGCCAAATGAACAGTATTTCTGAAAACTGTAAAATTGCTACAAAGCAGTAATTTGTATAATTTAGAAAAATATAATTCACCATTTACTTACTGACAAAGTGTACCACTGGATTTTCCTACAAAAATATACTATGAATTTGTAATCTGTGTTCATGACAAAGACTGACCCTGAATCCTAAGCAAAACAGCTTTCTTTGAATATTATTATAATTCTTCACAGCTATGTGAAATGAATAAACACTTGTCCCATTTTTTTACAGTAGTTTGTATTCAGTAACCACAGTGAAAAGGAAGGAAGGAAGCTATCTACTGGACACAGTATTTAATATGTGAATGAGAAGACTGAATGGCTGGCTGGAGTACTGAATAATCCATGAAGTCATCCAAAACAGCTAATCTATACACAAATGAGGAAGAAATGGGTCTATGCTGTGTCAGGACTATGAAGAATTTGTTTTCATCAGGCACAGATATTGAACTGGATTAAAAATGGATTTTTAATGCAAGCAGACAACTCTCATGTTTTCTCTCCCTGTGTTTTCTTTTGTGGAGATAACATTGCAGACTTTTGGTCTCAGACTACTATTACCTGGTGCTGGATAGATAAATTATCTTCTTGTTGTTTTTCCCTGTCTGCTCTTATTCAATTTAATGAAGGAGAAGTTTTCTTTTTCAAAGAAGAATATAATGGTTGTATATTTTTGGGAACGACTTCGTTCACTTACCTATGAGGTAGCCAAGGGTTGGATGAAAGTTGAGTTATGAGGTAATCAAGAATTGTATATTACTGTAGATGTATACAAACATAAGGAGATACAAACATGCCCATATATATTTATGTCTTTTCAACAAAGACAATATTCTCCTCAGTTAAGGTTTCTAATAAATATATAATTTCTACCTCCATCCATTTCTGAATACTTCAAGGTCCCTCCTATAGTCTGACTTGACATATATACTTCAGTGTTCACATGTTAGATATGATCAATTCATACTGATTGTTGGCACCTCATAGTGCCAAGCAATATTCTAAAACTCTGACTGATTTGTAGCATTTGCATTCAGGCTGTAGGCTGGCAAAACTTCTCAGGCCTTTGGGTGCAGCATCACATGGGATATTGGGGGGGGGGGGGGGTTGTGACATAAATCATGAATATTTGTTTAAACACACATGTGTGGAAGTGAAAGTAGTAAAGCCTAAGGATCTAATAACAGTTAACTATCTACATGCAGAATCTATGCTGGGTTTTTATTTTATTTTACTTTTTATTTCAGTTGGCAAAACAACTTCAAGCAGCATCCAAAGTACAGGTAATCATCCATTTGCAATCATGGTTGAAACCCAAAATCATGTTGCTTAGCAAGATGTTTAGAATAGAATAGAATAACAGAGTTGGAAGGAACCTTGGAAGTCTTCTAGTCCAGGGGTCTGCAAAGTCGGCTCTTTTAAGACTGGTGGACTTCAACTCCCAGAACTCTGGGAGTTGAAGTCCACCAGTTTTAAAAGAGCCAACTTTGCAGACCCCTGTTCTAGTCCAACCCTCTCAAAATAAATTGTGCAGCAGGTATAACTTAGCGTTCTTCTAAATTACATGAATGTAGTTTGAGCAAACACATTTTAAAAATAATAGTGAGGTTGATGTGGTGGGGTAGGGGACCAGAAGGAGAAGCAGGAAAGTGACTCCGAAAAAGATCTGTTGGTTCCTAGTAGGTACCCACTTTCAAAACTTCTAATAACAAAATCTTCAGGTTGCCTACTGCAGTCAGCAGACATGTGAAACATTTTGCAGGCATTCCTTAGTGAGAATTCCAACCTATGTCTCAAACTGACTGAGTTTGACTGAGTTTCATGATTAATGAATAAAAGATAACAGCAACAACAACAACAATAATACAATTTTGTAAAATACATCAAGAAATTGCAGCTTCCTGCAATGACACCAGCAGAACTGCAAAAAGTTGTGCTACTTGGAACATCGTACATTTTAAGAAGGTACTTGGTTGATTCCTAAGAGGCTGGCAGCAACCCGTATCAACCATTAGCAACATTCAATGGTATTTGCGATGCATTTTTGAATGTTCTGTTGTCTGAGTTTAATGTTTAATGAATAAAGTATAATAATAAAAGATAGAATGATAAAACTGTTTAAGAATGGGGGTCATATTCTGCAATTATCATTAGCCTTAAAGAAATTTATCTTCAGAAAAAATATAATTAAAAAAGAAAATCTGTTTAATATTTCTGCTCATATTTTGTTCAACTTTGGGTTCAACTCATCAATGCAAAAATTGCTTTTACAACACTCGTTTCATATGTATCTTTCATTGTTATTCCATATATCTAGAAGGAATTTCTCCCATTCTTTCCTATTTGCATGAAAGAAAAAAATATCAGCCATATGTCACCATTATCATTACTATTGTTATCCAGGCCTTAGATTTCATCTGCTTCCAATTCAGCAATGCTAATGTCATTAGTCTCTGTGTCAAAGATAATTTCATATTCTGTTAAGAAATGGAATTTGAAATGAAGTTAAGCAGCCAAGCTTTCAGAAACCAAGTTTTTGTCTCTCTCAAAAAGGTCAAGTAGTTGTAAATCATTGTCATAACTGAAGCAGCACAAATGCCTAGTACTGTCAGTGGTCCAGAAACTCAGTGAATTTAATGGCTCAATAATGAAGCTTAGGGATTTCTGGAGCCACAAAAGGAGGCCAAAAGCTGGAACTACACATCAACATCACAGAATAAAAATTGCCCTTAATTAACTGATAAATGCATGATTGTGGCATCTTGGGAAAAGATGACTTGCTGAGAAATATGTTACAATATCTTCAAGAGTGATTATTTTCTAAGAGATAGACTGCCCATTACTACCGAATTTTCAAACATAGTAATGGAAGCATAACAATGTTCTAATTTGGAGAAAAGATGAGCAAAGCTTTCTCATGCCTCATGGATATTCATAAGAAAAAGTACTTTTTAACTACATACAAATCTTGCTCTTGAAGAAATATTGTGGTAAGCCATGGGCCTTCTTTGAAGGTAATTTTCAAATGTACACCTGAATAACTTATTGGCATTTAGCCGCACACATATCTCATATAGATTAATATTGTCCATGTGCCCTGAAGATTCCCTCTGATGAAATATTTTGCCCTCTTCTATCATGGAAATTTGTCTTTGAAGTGGGGGAGGAATAATAGGAGAGAGATGCTTTTAGATATTGCCACTTTGACAATCACCTTGTTATAAATACAAAAGAATGGGGGTAGAAAAATCTACTACTACTCTTTGGAAGAATGTATATCTCTCAACTGTAGAAAATTATCCTTTTTGCTCTAGCCATTGTGTTTTTGGGATTGAGAAAATGAAAGATGTAACCAGACCCAGAATATAAACAAGTTTAAAGGACACTTCGCTAGGCAACAAATGAAAATAGAGATAGGAGAAGTAAGTTAAGATGGTTCATGTATTTATATTATTGTTACAAATGCATTAAAAACATGTCTGCAACAGGATTTTATATTGTAGTTATATTCAGATATATCCATTCATACTTTGTCCCTATTAATACAAGAAAGAAAGAAAGAAAGAAAGAAATGCCAAAGTCTCTTAAAAGTAGGTCTTACTTCCTATCATCTACAAAATCAATTGTCTATAAAAGTCTATTGACTGAGCCAAGATAGAACCTTTTAACTTCATCTCTATCCTGCCTTATATCTCATGAAGAGAATGACTGTATGTTCAAGATGGTTTATTTGGGTAAAGCAGATTTCTTCCTTGTAACAATTCACACGTGGATTTTTTTTCAGTTTTAATAGTGAAGGAATTGGAGAATAATGCTAGTATCCTTTAAATACAAACCATATGCTTGGTTACTTCCAGAACTGACTCTACCATGCAGAAGAATGTAGTATTATGCTTCAAACTGATCCTAAAGAGCAGGGCTGTCAAACTCGTGGCCTGTGGGCTGGATGCATCATGCACTAGCCACGCCCATTCACAGTTTAGTGAAGGGGGAAAAGGTCACAATACACCATGTGACATTGCCGTAACGACATGAGATTCACTTCCCTGCTAAAGAGAGTAAATAGAAGCACACACGCACATCCACACACACACACACACGTGTAAATAGCATACCAAAACTTATTAAAGCTGAAGTGTATAATGCATGTCCTCCTCCCTCTCTCATAGAGAGGTTGTTCCATTATAATTTGCCCCAAATGTTTATTCTTTAATGTGAGAAAAAAAAGAAAACCTATGATCAGGAGAGCAATCACATTAATCTCCTATCATCAATACAATTTCAGGTTAATTACATTTACATTAAATCAGTTTAGCTTTTGTTCTTGCTAATGCAATTTCTTGTTTCATCCTGAAAAGGAAGTATAAAATTCTGGAAATGGGGAAAAGCTTATTGATGGCTTATATCAATGCTTCATTTGCTGCTCAGGAGGAACAATTGTTTAACTCTATTCCCACCAGTAATGCTTTTTAGGCAATTAATTTAAACAACAAGCCAAGCATGTTGCATCAATTGCTGGCAAGCGCATACATTTTGATATGCAGGATTGCCTCCGTGAAGGGGTAGAGATGAGGGATGAGTTTTCATGCCCTGGCTCCCTTTCTATTCAGTATGATAGATGTATGCATAGGTGATCCAAACATTTATTAATTAAAAGGAGGTATTGATTTGCTATTTGTTTCTTTGCCCAAAGAACCCGATTCCATCACTATAATGGAGTTTTACAGCCTTCTAAGGGCTTGTCCTCATGTCCTCTAACTGCAAATTAAACATGCTTTTTCAACCATGCTTGTTTTTTGTTTGTTTGTTTAAAAACCAGATCCTTGTGAACTAGTTATTCTCTTCTTATCTTTAAAGGTGAAGATTCCCCTCGCACATATGTGCTAGTCATTCACAACTCTAGGGGGCAGTGCTCATCTCTGTTTCAAAGCCAAAGAGCCAGTGCTATCCGAAGATGCCTCAGTGGTCATGTGGCTGGCATGACTAAATCCCGAAGGCGCATGAAACACTGTTACCTTCCCATCAAAGGTGGTTTCTATTTTTCTACCTGCATTTTTACATGCTTTCAAGCTTCTAGGTTGGCAGAAGCTGGGACAAGTAACGGGAGTTTACTCCATTACACAGCACTAGGGATTCGAACCACTGAACCTCCGGCCTTTCCAATTGACAAACTCAGCATCTTAGCCACTGAGCCACTGCGTCCTTTCTTATCTTTAGCCCACAACTGAAGTCAAATTTAGATATTCCAGTCTTAAAAGACCTTTTTTCTCTCTTCTCTTGGCCTTGTTTCCCCCCATCCCATACACCACACCCACACAAGTACAGTCTGGAAGACTTCATCCATAATGTGGCTAGTGACATAAATCAGGAATGGAATCTGTCTGCTGGCAACTCAGAATGCTGTAGGTACTTCACTTCTTTTCAGTTTTTAGGAACTGCCCTCTGTAGCCAGTGTGGCTTTTATTGCCCAAGAGAAGGAATGTTTGATCAATGCTTTTTAAAGGTTTTCTTGGGTTTACACAAGCTCTTTATTAATATGGATGTACAGCTTCTCCTTTAAAATGGTATTTGATCACTGAATGATAATAATTCTAATTCTAATCAGAATTAACAAAATCACTATCAATCAATTGAAAAATGAGGCTTTATTAAACACCATATGTGTGTGTGTGTGTGTGTGTGTGTGTGTGTGTTAGTTTTATGAGCTGATCAATATATATATTTAACACCATCAAATAGTAACATCTGCCTATCCCATCTTTGGGAAAGCCTGGGCAAAGAAGACTACTACAAATACCTGGCCATCCTTCAAGCTGACAATATCTAGAACACTGAAATCAAAAGAAGTTTTAGGAGCAAGGGAGGCTTCAAAAAATTCAGCAATGGGTTCTCTGCCTAGTTGCTGGTGGGCATGGCCATGGTGGTTGTGGCCTAGTCAGCCTCCTGTACCACAGTGGGAGGGGTATTTTTGCCTTCCCCAGGTTCCAGAGGCTTTCCTCAAGCCTGTGGGAGTGTGAAAACTTCCTCCCCCAGACTCTGGAGACCCTTTGGAGCTTCCAGGGGGGCCTTTTGTCCCCCTCCCCGAGCTTCCACACAGGCCCTGCACTTACCTCGCATCCAAAATGGGCTGTGTGGAAACTTCTGGGAGGGGCATGGTGGGGTTGGTGGGGCCAGCCAGCAGTGGGATTTGGAGGTTCTCAGAATTGGCCATAATGTGAGCTATGGGTTCTCCCAAACCCAGCGAACCTATAGCAGCCCACCATTGATTAGGAGTGAATATATCATGAGAGTAAAGATTTTAACACTCAAATTCAGTGGAAGAAATATCATCAAGGCAATTAATACAGTTTCCTTCTCCCGGTTGGGGGCGCGTAGCCGTTGGTTACAGACGGTAGGGCGCCACAACCCCCGCAGGCTAGGTGGTCAGGGAGTACAGAGCCAGGGCCTGTGGCTGATGTTTTGCAACGCCAGGTCCGTGGTCAACAAAGTCCCCCTCATCCGTGACCTTGTGTCAGAGGGGGAGCCGGACCTGGTAGGAATTGCGGAGACCTGGTTGGGCCACGAGGGTGGACTCCCCCTCGTTGAAATGTGCCCACCAGGTTACTGCGCTTTTCATCAGCCTCGGGCCCTAGGCAGGGGGGGTGGAAAAGCGGTTATTGTTAGGGAAGGTCTGGAGCCGAGAGAGACCATTGTGCCACAGACCACCGGTGGGTGAGTCCCTCTGTGTGAAGTGGGGCCTAGGGAGGCAGTTGGGCTTGCTGGTTGTATACCTGGCTTCCCGCTATGTAGCAGCAGCCCTGCCCGAGCTCCTCGAGGTGATCGCTACGATGGCAGTTGAGACCCCCAGACTTTTAGTCATGGGGGACTTTAATCTGCCATCGATGGGCGAATCATCCGAGGTAGCTCGGGAGTTTATGGCTTCCATGACGGCCATGGACCTGACCCAATTAATTCAAGGCCCCAATTAATTCAAGGCCCCACCCACGAGGGTGGAGATACACCGGACCTCATCTTTGTCTCAGGCCAATGGAAGAGTGATCTGGGTATAGGGGACATCTGGGTATAGGGGACATAGTCATCACGCCCTTGTCATGGTCAGACCACTCACTTCTCCGGCTCGACTTTCCAATCGCTACTCCTCACCGCGGGGAGGCGGAACCTGAGTCACCTATCTGGTTTCGTCCCAGGCGCCTGATGGACCCTGATGGGTTCCAGGCGGCGCTTGGGTCACTTCCTGTACCCCTGACCCGCGCCCCGATGGAGGACCTCGTGGCTGCGTGGAATATCGCGGCCACGGGAGCCTTGGATCGGGTCGCGCCCTTGCGGCCTCTCTTGCGGCGGCGAGCCACCCTGGCTCCTTGGTTTACCGAGGAGCTAAGGGTGATGAAACGCCACAAGAGATGCCTAGAGAGAAGATGGAGGTCTACTCGATCTGAATCCGACCGGACACAGGTAAGAGCCCATTTACGGACTTACATTGTGGCGCTGAGAGTGGCCAAACGCCATCGCTGTGCCACTCTTATAGCATCCGCAGATAACCGCCCTGCCGCCCTGTTTAGGGTGACCCGCTCCCTCCTACAAAAGAGGGTGCGGGAAACCCCATTACAGGGTAGAGCAGAGGAATTTGTGATTTATCTGCAGGAGAAAATCGCTCAGATTCAGAACGAGCTAGTCTCCATTGATGGCCCAGTGGGATTGCACGAGGCGGATCTTGGCTGGGAGGAGTTTGACTCTGTTACTTCCGAGGATATGGACAGGTTACGTGGGCGACTGCGAGCCACCACATGTTTATTGGACCCGTGTCCTTCCTGGCTTGTACTGGCATCCTGGGAGGTGACACGAGGTTGGCTCCAGGAGGTTGTCAACGCTTCTATAATCTAGACCCGCGCCAGTCTGGCTTCCGGCCCAGGCACAGCACCGAGACGGCATTGGTCGCGTTGGTAGATGATCTCTGGAGGGCCAGAGATGGGGGTTGTTCCTCCATCCTGGTCCTATTAGACCTCTCAGCGGCTTTTGATACCATCGACCATGGTATCCTATTTCATCGGCTGGGGCGGTTGGGGGTGGGAGGCACCGTTCTACGGTGGTTCTCCTCCTACCTCTCCGGTCGATCGCAATTTGTGTTGGCAGGAGAGCAGAGGTTGACCTCGAGACCCCTCACATGTGGGGTGCCTCAGGGGTCGGTCCTCTCGCCTCTTCTGTTCAACACATATATGAAGCCGCTGGGTGAGATCATCCGTGGTTTTGGGGTAGAGTACCACTTCTACGCTGATGATACACAGCTGTATATATCTACCCCAAAACCACCCCAACGATGCCTTAGCGGTGATGTGCCAGTGCCTGGAAGCCGTGCGGATCTGGATGGGAAGTAACAGACTCAGACTCAACCCGTCCAAGACCGAGTGGCTGTGGTTTCCGGCTGCCCGATTCAACCAGTTGACTCCATCACTGGCCATAGGGGGCGAACACCTTGGGTGTCCTCCTGGATACCCGGCTGTCCATGGAAGACCAAGTGACAGCCGTGGCCAGGAGGGCGTTTTACCAGGTTCGCCTGGTACGCCAGTTGCGCCCCCTATTGGATCGGGATGCCCTTTGCACAGTCACTCATGCCCTCGTGACATCCCGACTGGACTATTGTAACTCTCTCTACATGGGGCTCCCCCTGAGGTGCACCCGAAGACTGCAGCTGGTCCAGAATGCAGCCGCGCGAGCAATAATGGGAACCACCAGGTACACCCATATAACACCTCTCTTGCGCGAGCTTCACTGGCTGCCTGTAGTCTTTCGGGTGCGCTTCAAGGTGCAAGTTGTCATCTTTAAAGCGCTCCATGGCACGGGACCTAGCTATCTGCGGGATCGGATCCTGCCCCATACATCCTCACGGCCGATTCGCTCCCACAGAGAGGGACTTCTCCGGGTGCCGTCCACTAGACTTTGTCAGCGGGCGACGCCCAGGGGAACGGCCTTCTCTGTGGCGGGCCCAGCCCTCTGGAACGACCTTCCCCCCGACATTAGAACAACTACGGACCTCCGCTCCTTCCGCCAGAAACTCAAAACATACTTCTTCTGCTTGGCCGGCTTAGGTTAGTCTCTTCCTACGAGGTTTTTTTTTTTTTTAGGGATCGTTAGTTTTAATGTGGGGATTTTAGTGCAGGGACAATTAATTTAATTCGTTTTTATCTGTATTTATTCTGTATGTATATTTGATAGCGTTTTAATTTTTCCCTGTGCACCGCTCCGAGTCCCCTTGGGGAGAGGATGCGGTATATAAAATAAATTATTATTATTATTATTATTATTATTATTATTATTATTATTATTATTATTATTATTATTATTATTATTATTATTATTATTATTATTATTATTATTATTATTATTATTATTATTATTATTATTATTATTATTATTATTATTAATTATTATTATTATTACATGGGCAATTCCAGTTATAGCTGAAATAGTTGACTAGATACAAAGAGAACTAAAAGCTTTGGATAGGGAGACTAGAAAAATAATGGCATTGAATCATGCCCTTCACCCTGGCAGCCATGTTAATATGTTATCCTTCCCATGGAGTGGGATGGAAATGGAGATTTTACAGTATCCTTCCCCTGCCACAGTCACCAAGCCATGCCCACCATGAAATGTGACGCCCACCAAGCCATGCCCACAGAACCAGTAGTAATTTTTTAAATCCGACCTTTGAACTTAGTATATTAGACTGACATTGGACTTCATTCAGGCTTCCATTTTCTTTTCTTTGGAAATGCTAGCTTTTAGTCCTGTACAATTTGTAATTCTTGTTTAATTCTTCTGCTAATAGAATGTGGCCTTGAGAAAAAAAAAAAATACAGCATTGCTTTACTGAAATTTAACAATTCTATGCATAGCTAATCCTTTATTGTTAATGTATCCCAGACTGATAAAATATTAATAATAGTTAATCTTCGGTTTGATGTGATCCACCACTGGCAAGCAGTCATTTCATTCTAATAATAAACTAATGGGAGATAATTGAGGTATGAAAATAATGGAATATTTTCTTGCAACGGTAATTCCATTTACATCTTATTCTTATGTTAAATTCACTTCCACTGTTTTATTCCTTTTTGTTTCCTACATAATTGCCAATGAAGACATTTGCTTCCAGTAAAGCACAAGAATGAAGGCACATCAAGCACATGTTATTAATTGATAGTGAGGCATATCTGTGATGTAACCCATAGCATATTTAATTTGCAAAGAGATGTTATATCTAGAAATAGATTTTGCCTATCAAGAAAGTATTGAGAAGAAAATCAAATAAAATGTTATTGAAGGATAGCTTTTGTTTTTGTAAAAAAAAATCACTATATTTACACAGGGAAGCAGGCTTAGGTAGTTTCATTTAAACAGCCATTAAAGATGTGGAAAGTTTGCTAAAGTATGAAATAATTGTAAGTATAAATATCAATGCATATGCAAAAATATGATTACAATATGATTGTCAAATGATTTGTTAATTGTTAACACCGATCCTGCGCGAGCTGCACTGGCTTCCTGTGGCCTTTCGGGTGCGCTTCAAGGTTCTGACGACCATCTTTAAAGCGCTCCATGGCTCGGGGCCTAGTTATATGCGAGACCGTCTCCTGCTCCATACATCCCTTCGGCCGCTCCGCTCCCACAGAGAGGACCTTCTCAGGGTGCCGTCGGCCGGACAATGCCGTCTGGCGACACCCAGGGGAAGAGCCTTCTCTGTGGCGGGCCCTGCCCTTTGGAATGACCTACCCCCTGAATTGCGTACCATCTCGGACCTCCACCTCTTCCGCCAGTGTCTAAAGACACATCTCTTTCAGCAAGCCAGCCTAGCCTAACCTCCCGTCGGGACTATTTTAGATAGTTTTTAAACTGGGGGTTTTAATTTGGATTTTAGCATAGGATTGTAATTTAATATGTTTTTAAATTTTGTATTTATTGTTTTGTATGTTTTTAAATTCGTGTGCGCCGCCCTGGGTCCTTTGTGGAGAAGGGCGGGATATAAATGTGATTAAAATAATAAATAAATAAATAAATTGCAATTTAAAAATATTATTTAATCTTAATATTATTTTTATTTTTATTTTTATTATTATTATTATTATTATTATTATTATTATTATTATTATTATTATTATTATTATTATTATTATTATTATTATTGTGTAGTTAATCTTTGGTGAGATTCACAGCCTTTGGGGCTGATTAGTAGCTCAACTGCTCGAGTCCTAATCAAAGACTTAGGAACTGTTAAGGTAACACATTGGAGGATATAAGCTGTTCCAGGTAGGGTGGTTTTTTTGTAGAGTCAGAATGTTCATGTCAGGTAAATTTTGAATTTCCAAAAAGCGAGGTACCCCTTTAGGTATTGCTCTAAGGGCTCCAATTACAATCGGGACAATACACAATTTCTTTTTTCACAGTCGCTCAACTTCAATTTGCAAGTCCCAGTACATTGTGATTTTTTCTTCCTGCTTATTTTCAATTCATGCATCACCAGGTATTGCAATGCCAATGAACCATACTTTTTTCTTTTCAACTATTGTTATATCAGGCGTGTTGGACAAGTGCCTGTCAGTCTGAATTCTGAAGTCCCACAAGAGCTTGACTTTCTCATTCTCTAAAACTTTCTCAACCTGATGTTTCCAGTGATTTTTGCTGTACTCAAATCCAAACTTCTGGCACAATTTCCAGTGAATGATCTGAGCAACGCGGTCATGGCGTTGTAGGTAGTCAGTTTGTGAAATTTTGCTGCACCCAATTATTATTGTTGTTGTTGTTGTTATTATTATTATTATTATTATTGTTATTGTTATTATTATTATTATTATTATTATTATTATTATTATTATTATTATTATTATTATTATTATTATTATTATTATTATTATTATTATTATTATTATTATTATTATTATTATTATTATTATTATTATTATTATTATTATTATTAAATATGTGGTGTGGTTCACAGCCTTTGGGGCTGGTTGGTAGCTCAACAGCTCAAGTCCTAATCAAGGACCTAGGAACTGTTAAAGTAACATCGGAGGATATATTATTATTATTATTATTATTATTATTATTATTATTATTATTATTATTATTATTATTATTATTATTATTATTATTATTTACTTTATTCATTAAACACGAAACTCAGCCAAATGAACATTTAAAAATGCATTACAATTACCATTGACTGGTGCTAATGGTTGATATGGTTTGCTGCCAGTATCCTAGGTATCAACTAAGTACCTTCTTAAAATATAAGATGTTCTGAGTAGCACAGTTTTTTGCAGTTCTGCTGGTGTTATTGTAGGAAGCTGCAATTGGTTGACGTATCTTGTAAAATTCTTGGACATGGTGCCAAGTGCCTTGATAACAATGGGTATCACTGTTACATCCATCATCAATAGCCATGTAGTTTCGATGACCAGGTCGCAATACTTCACTATTTTTTCTAGTTCTTTTTCTTCGACTCTGTCATCTCCAGGAACAGCGATATCAATAAACTATATAATTCGGCCCTCTACAACCGTGATATCTGGTGGGTTATGCTCCAAATGATGATCCGTGATATATGAAAGTCCCACAAGATCTTCAACTTCTCATTTTCGATAATTCTCTGCTACATCATGTCCAGTTTCTTTATCAAGCTTCATCTGTTACTATGAAACCTGCTATTAAATGACAACTCTTTTAATCCAATGGCTACATTGAAACATATTTTCAATAGCATCATTGGAAGTGCTCAGTTGTATTATCTGCAATGCATACTGTGTAACAGAATAAGGAGATTATGAAAACTATTTCATTTGTTTTTAATGATGAAAGCCTCCTTATTTCATGTAATTGTCTAAACAAATCTCTAATGTAGAGTTTCCTTTTCTATTACAGAAACAGTTTTTATATATCAACAAACTCCAAATAAATTACATTTCAAATGGAAGAAAACTATAATCCATTGGTATTACACTGCATTCTGCAAATAGTAATTGCATTTCATTTAGGATTTCCTGACAGATACCATATTTTTTTCCACTTTTTAGTTTGGTTGTCTTTTTTTTTAATACAGGCTGTTGATAATGATTCTTGTTGTTTAGAATGTACAAATGGAGGTGTCTCTTTTTCCAGTTAATAATTCTATACAAGGCACATACATATTATGTATTATATAGTTCGTATATAAAATAAATATTAAGTTTTATTTATTTATTTATTATTTTATTTTGGCTTTATTATTTTTACAAACAACTCAAAGTACTTAACATATCCAAAGCACTTTGAATACATAGATTGTTTTTCATGTTTGCACATCTTTTGGCTCTATCTTCATGGTACAGTATGGATCGGTCACTCATAATAATTGAGTTTTGTAAAACATCCCAATAAATTGTGCACAAAATAAATATTAAAGGCTAAAATCAGATATAGGCATACTTAGCACAGCCAAGATTATCTAAACTTCTATTAATTTCAAGGTATGTACTCCGAATAACTTTGATCTATGGATTGCTTTGCAAGGAGTTCTTAGTTATGACTATATTTTTCAAAAATAACACAAGCAAGTCCATTCAATGTGTGCATTACAAAGTGCATGTTCTATCAATTCCTGCCCTATATATACTTTTCCCTCACAAGAGTCTCCTGGTTTTCTCCTAATGCTCAGGATTCTTTACCACTTTTTAATTTCTATTGTTTGATGGCACTTCTGCAAGTTGGTAGAGGCCAATAGTGTAACTGCTATTGTATTACTCTTCATTCCTTTACAATATCCAGGCCTGCCCATCAGTTTCATGATCCAAAGATGTTCGATGGGAGGTGTTCCCTCATGCCATCTACTTATGATTGAACCATTGAAGTATGGGAATCTTGGATGCGGAACACCATAAAATAAATGTAAAAAAATAAAATAAAGGAAGGTACATGACTGAACCCCATTCCATCCATGGAAAAGTTTCTGACCATATTTTTAACAAATTGAATTTAATAAGGCAGTTGATTGCTATTAATATTTGCATTTAACCTCATTAAAAAGTTGCTTCCTCAGTTCTTCCATACATATACATCAGTGGTGGCTTTCAATTTATTTTGTTATCGGTTTGTTCTTGTGTGCGCACGTGCTTACGTGATACTTTTGCGCATGCACAGAAGCATTCGGGCAGGTGGATGGAATCTCCTGCCCCCATCACTACTGGTTCGCCCGATCTGGGGCAAACCGGCAGAAACTCACCTCTGATATACATATGCATACCCACAAACACATACTATGAGAAACCTATGCCCTTAAACAACCACACTATTAAAGCAATACATTGTTACCGCCTCTGTCTTTTATCCAATCATGTGATATTGCATACACTTTTCTATATCATCTGAGCAATTTGATAGAGCTACAGACAATGGATTGAATTTGACTGACTATTAAAAGAAAGAAAAGGAAAACTTTCATATATTTTTTTACTGGTGTCCTCCAGTTGCAAGGACAGATGTGTGCAAAGTGATTTTCCTAATTTTATCCTGTGAAGCAGGACTCTTGATTCCCAATCCCCTGTCCTTGCCAGTGAATCAAGCTGCCAAAAGCTTTCCCCATTTTTCATTTTTCAGAGTAATTTAATTCACCTTGAATCAGAACACATATTGAATGCCTATTAGCAAACCTGGACCGAGGACAGAATTTATAAGCAGGATTTTTTTTTTCCCTCCTAAAAAACCTCTGCCGGATATCTTAGAAATTTAAAGCCATCTGGTTTCACAATAAACTTACAGCTGATGAACTGGTTAAGAATTAATTAGAGGCACATGCTAACTGTTGTGATGGTAGAACTGTTCACATTTATCTACTAAAAGTGAAGGAAAAAGGAAGAAATCTAATGTTCAAAATAAATACTAAGACATTGTGGTTATTGAAAATAAATTAGGATGCTTTAGGTTAGTAGCCCTTAACTTTAAAGGTACCAATGGTACAGTTTTCCAAAATTGTAGAACATACGCTGATTATTAATAAAAGTTGCTATAAGTGCTATTGGTAAGCCCCAATCCCACCAGCTTTATTAAATATCAAATCACACATATTTACAGGAAAATAGACTTTGTACATACTTTTGTATTGGCCTCCAAAACCCAATTCTGTGCATGTTGGCTTTTCTCCAGCAAGTATTCATGCTGAAACCGCAGTTATCTGCAGGAGGCTAACATCATTTGAACAATGGCAGGGGATGTGCTTATCAGGAACAACTCTTGGGAATACTGCCAATGCTGAAGCAGGACTATTTTTATTTCTTATGTCTAGTCCTTGTAAAAGAGAAAATGTCTGAGAATAAAAAAAAAAAGTGAAATACGACAGTATCATTAAGCAAGTACTTTTGCCCAATATTTTCATTCATGCACATACTGGAACCCGTTTAAAAAAAAAACATTAAATATCTTACTGAATGGGCAGGTTGCTGTAGATTCACTTGAGTCCTGGTTAACATTTATATGAGATATTCAGAAATGCAGTTGGCACACAGCATATTCGAACTTCACTCTTCTACAAAGCCAGAGAACAATCATTTCTTGTAATATTTGTCCACAGTCTTAACATCAAAAAAGATAAAACCAGATATGGATGCTATATACATTTACAGTCACATATGATATGATATGATATATGATATGATATGATATAGATACACTATATTGCCCAAAGTATTTGCTCACCCATCCAAATAATCAGTCAGGTGTTCATAGAATCAGTCAGGTGGCATAGAAGAAATTAACCAATAATCAAAAGAAACCATATATACCACTATCGAAGCAAAATAATTACAATAACAATGAAAAACTAGAATAACATGGCTGCATAAGTCTGCACACCTTCTTATAAGTAGGATAGCTATGTTTAGAATTAACTAATCACATTTAGACTGATAATAAATAGTAATCAGTACATACCTGCCCTCAATTAAAGTGATTCTGATCAAGCCAGTGGTGGGTTACGGGTGTACCAGTGGCAGCAGGGAGCAGTGGCCACCGTACCGGAATGGTGTTTTGGTGGGACCATCTGCCTGTGTTCCTTACCTGCTTTTAAGACAACTGGACCATTTGTGCAGCAGCTGGAGCATCGCACGGCAGTGGGTGCACATGTGTGTGCAGCGCACATGCCCAAGGTGGATGCCCAGCCGTGTCACAGTGTACCAGTTGCAATGGGATCTGGAACTCACCACTGGATCAAGCCCATATAAAGTCCAGTTATTCCAGCTGGATTTCTTGGGCATTTACTCAGCTGCCTCTTACAACAATAACCATGGTCTGCAAAGACCTTACAAAGCATCAAAGGGATCTCATTGTTGGAAGGTGTTAGTCAGGAGAAGGGTACAAAAAAATATCCAAGGCTTGGATCTACCATGGAACACAATGAAGACAGCCATCAACAAGTGGAGAAAACAAGATACAATAGTGACATTAACAGGAACTGGAGTTCCTTCCAAAATTGTTGGAAAAAACAAGAAGAAAAATAATCCAAAGACCTGCCAAGAGACATACAGCAACATCAAAGCAGCTGCAAGAGTTTCTTGCTAATTGTGTACTACATTTGTTAACAATCTCTTGTAGCCTTCATATCTGGACTTTGAGGTGGGGTGCAAAGACAGAAGCTTTTTCTTACAAAGAAAAACATCCAAACTTGGCTCCATTTTGCAAAAGCCTACATGTGGGAAATTGTTTTATGGTTTGATGAGATGCAGAGCCATAATTCCAACACTATGATGCAAAAATAATGCCACACATCACCCAAAGTACACCATACAGAAAGCAAAGCAACGTGGTGGCAGTGTTATGCTCTTGACCTGGTCCCCACTGCCCACTAGTGGGCGTTCCATGAAAGGTGGGTAGTAGGGTTTTTGTCTGATACTGAAGCACTTTTCTTTTTTTAATTTAGTTGACTTCCCTACTTTATAAATCACCATTACTGTGGAACTGATGGGCGGTTAGAAAATTTTACTACTAACAGAGATACAAAAGTGGGTGGTAGGTATAAAAAGGTTGACTACCCCTGCTCTAGACTGTTTTTTCATCAGATGGACATGGGGTTTAGTCAGGGTGGAGGGAATTATGAGCAGTTCCCAAATATCAGTCAATTTTGGCACAAAACCTTCATACGTACCTCTGCTAAAATGCTGAAGATAAATAGGAATTTCACCTTTCAACATGACAATGACCCAAAACAGACACCCAAAACATTGAAATAATGACTTTACCAGAAGAATATCAAAGTTTTGGAATGTCCTAGCCAGAGCCCCAAACCTGAATCCAACTGAAAATCTGCGGAGTGACCTGAAGGAGATGTCCTCCTAATCCAGGGGTGTCCAAACTTGGGAACTTTAAGACTTGTGGACTTCAACTCCCAGAATTCCCCAGCCAGCATAGCTGGCTGGGGAATTCTGGGAGTTGAAGTCCACAAGTCTTACAGTTCCCAAGTTTGGACACCCCTGTCCTAATCTAACAATTTTGAACACTTTTGCAAGGAAGGTGCTTATTTTATTTATTCCCTCTTTAAAAAGATTTCAAATTGTTTTTAAATTGAATTGTATAACAACTTATACTATATGCTACATTTAGAAAAAATTCTGAATTGATTTATCTTGGTTTGATTTATATCTCAAAAACCTGGCAGTTTAGCAGGGGTCTGTAAACTTTCTATTTCTACTGTATACATAGAAATAATCTATAATACATGTCCTATTTACCATGGCTATAACTCTTTATCATAATCACATATCTCACTGTTTTGAATAAAAGGAAATAATGATTTTCACTAACACACATTTCACTAATATATTTGAAAGCTTGATTCAGACATCATAAAAAAAATGTGGCTTGCTCTGAACGGTAGCTTTTAATAAAATCATCCAGTTTCAAACTGTATTGTAAATAGAATATCTTTCCTTTCAACAGTGATTACCCTTTTACCAATCTGGATTATTTTAGGAAAGTCTTATAATTATTGAGATTTATTAGTCACCAGAGCAATCAATGCACAGCTCTGAAGAATAGAAAAATGTTAAAAATCAAAGGCTGAAGGTTTTTGAATGGAGGAAATGATATCTGCGAAATCATAGCACTTGTTAGAACAAGCAAAAATATGAAGTGATTTTCTTATCATTAGGCATCTTTTGTGCAAGTGTGAAAAAGGTAATTACTCTTCTTCATTAGAACATCTCTTTAAGTTGGTTAAAAAAAACTTTAAGTGCTAATTAGATATGAACCCATCAAAACTAAATTAGGAACAATTAGCACACATACTCATTACCAAAGGAAAAGAGGAGAAAACATATTTGTCGACATTAAGACATTATGTGGGGCGTTTTATTTGGGATGGGAAATTGTATCAAAGCAATTGGTCTGTTTAGATCAGCAGTCACTAACAATCTCTTTTGGGGGTAAAACTTATGATTTCCTTTCATGGTTAAGAATATTAAGGTTCAGATAAAAAGGCGTTACACTGATAAACACTGGATTCTATGCGCTTTCCTGAAAAAGTCCATTTTGATACCACTTTGTATGTCATCACTGGTGAGACAATTGGAGCAAAACATTTTGGCTAAGATCAGAAACAGATAAATGCCAGAAGTTGGATGGAAGTTGGCTGATATGTGGTCCCACCACATCCAAGATGCATGTACTGTAGCTCTCACCCTATTGGTGATCCAAACAAAAGTTTGCTCTCTTTATAAATTGTAACCTAAATGTACATCATGGTGAACCTAAAATGTCAGGTAATTAGGATTTAATAGCTGCCAGCTGATATAAGGGTTGTAAATTGTAAGCTGATGCAATGAGGATGATTCAGCAATACAGGTATCACCTCTTTAAGACTTTGGTGGGATCCACGCAAGTCATTTATTGTTTTAAGAGGCTTCTATATATAGGTGGCCATTAGAGAGCATTTCTCTCTCTCGTTGTGTATCTCATTTCTCTCCTTGTGTCCTTAGCTGAGTGGTAAGGGATTTATCTATCATGCGTATGTCTGTATATATGTATATATAAACCATTATCAATTGTCTAAAGGTTGTGTGTGCTGTGTTGTGCTCCTGGGTTTATCTCATATTAATACTCACACTGCCAAAACTCTGACATAAAATAAACTTTAGAAATTACAGAAACAAAAAACAAAGCATGGAAAACAGCATGTTTGCCTTTACATACCATTTACACATTTGGAACTGTATTAGTATCCTGAAATTGGATATTCAATATTCTGGCAAAAATGTAGGAAAAAATTGAATAATTTCACATGCTAAATGGAGGTCTTTGAATTTCCAAAATATATTTTCCTCTGCAAGACTTTCTGGGTTTTTTTCTGTTTAACTTCTTTTGATCAGACAGTTGAGCTTTACTAGGCTCCTGGTGATCCAAATTCAGTTAGCCTGATCTGCCAAATCTCCAGGGCTTTGAAACCTCCCCCACCCTCCAAAAAAGGTGGGGATCACTTTTAACAATGATTTTATAGTGAAAGAACATTTAGTCATAGTATCAATGACCACCATATCCACGAGAATATTGTTATTTCCATCATCGTCTCCATTTTGAATAAATTTTGAAGGCTTTTTTTTCTTATCAGGTTTAATGAGAATAGGAAAAAATACGCTAAAGAAAAGTTTAGCGCAGCAATAGTGAAAAATTTCACCGAAGATTTTTTTTTAAGTTTATTGAAAAGTCTTGCATTGTCTAAAATGTCAACTGGGAGGGAATTGCAGAAAAGAAAGATGGATGGATAACTAGAAAAATTAGCAGAGGCAAGCTAAGCCACTAAAAGTTTCAGCTGTAAGGACGTAGATCATTGTAGCATGACAGTGGTTGTATACTTTTTTTTTTATTGCAAAAGATTTATTGGGTTTTACAAATTTTGTGGATAGGGTGGGGTAAGGTGAAGTACAAAAATATTTTGAAAACTTTCACGTCGAGATCGTTGCCCCCTCCAGGGCTTCTTAATAAGACATTGGTAATACATTTTCCATAATACTACAAGGTGGAAATAAATGCAAATATCATATAAATTCTAAAATTCTATGCTGGCAGTCGTGTACAAACATCCAGATAAAAGTTATACTGTATTAATAAAAAGCAAAGTCATTTTTTAGATCTAAGTCTCTTGGCAATTGTGTCTTCATATTCTCCTCCCTGGCCCCCAGTGGGCGGAGCCGTGGCCCCCTCTGCTCCTCCTGGTTCTTCCCCCAGGGTAGAGGAATGTTTTTTAAGAAAGGCTTCCGCCTCAGCAACTGTTTTAATCCTTACTCTTCCTCCTTCCCAGAATACTAACATCCCTTCTGCCATCACCCACTTGAACCAAATCCCGTGCTCAAACAATTTTTTAGATAAGAAGGAAAATTTCCTCCTCACTTCTCGAATCTTTTTTGGGATCTGCTTCAAGATGGCAACTTCTTTCTGCTGGTACATTAACGGACCCTCTCTCTGCGCCCTCAATATTCCCTCCCTGGTAGACCTTCTAACAAATTTAATATGTATCTCTCTGGGTAATTCATTTATTCTGGCATATGATGAGTTTATTCTGTAAACCAGGTCAATGTCCCCCCTGATCTCTTCCTTAGGTTTATTTAAGTAATCTGCTAAAATTGTGCTCATAAGATCAGGAAGGCATTCACCAGATTCTTCGGAGATATTCTGAAATCTTAAAAAATATGACATCCTTTCAAAATCCATCCTAGACATATGACCAGTTAATTCTCCAATTTCAGTATTAACATTTTTAAGTTCTCCCTTTGCCCCAGCCAGCCCCACTTCCAGCTCCTCAGTCTTCTGTGTGTTCTGCATCAATTTTTTCTGTGTCTCCAAAAGCTCAAGTTTAGAACTGCAGTGGTCCTTTCTAAGTTCTTTAATTTCCAACACCAAGGAATGTAACACTGCTTCCATAGCTGTCATTCTTTCTTCCAATCCTGGGTTTTCTGGTTGTTTTTTTGAAGCCATGGTGAGCTGTTTAAGTCAGTGCCACTAAGATGGCGTTTTTTGGGTGCGGCCGCTGGAGCAAGTCAGAGAGGAAAGTTCAGATCAAAATTGTAAAAAGTTGTAAAAACCAGAGAGAAAAGCAATTTTCACAATCAATTATGCAGACAAAGAAGGCACTCCAGGAAAGGAATCAATTAATCCAAAAAAAAATCCTCCATTGGTAGAGAGACAGTCCAGGTCACAAGAGATGTTGGTAGTTTTCCATAAAAAATAGTCCTTTAGGAACAAAGGGCAGCCATCTTCCCCCGCCCAGTCTGGGAGCCAGCAGGAGAAAGTAACAAAGAAAATTGTTCCAGTAAAGCCGGACTTAGATACATTGTATAGAAACAAGCCGCGGAAAACTTTCACTTGTTCAACAAAGTCCGGATGCGAAATATCCGCTTCCTCGCATGCGAGGAGCCATTTCTGAACGCCGCTGTTATAAATCTGAGGGGGGGGGGTTAACAAACACCCCCCTCCACGTTTCTCTCAGTCAAAGCTGTCAGCAAAAAAGTTAAAGTCACTTACTCTCCGCCTCACAGCCAAAGCCCCGGCAAAGCCATCCGGCCCGAACGCTCCGTTCTCTCCAAATCGGCTATTCGTTACCGTCCTCCGTTGGCAAAGGGAACCAAGCCCCCCGCAGCATGTCTTCTCTGTCCTAGACCGAAGACAAGGACCCCCCCGGCCGCCGCCAGGCAAGAAAGGTCCAGGCAAGCCGATCCTATGGGGGGGTCCCTAAAAAAAGGGGCGCCCCGCCCCGTTTGGGGCCGAAAAAAGAACAAAATGGCAGACGAGTCCTAGGACTCATCCGTCGCCGCCAGAAGCCGGAACAGGAAGTCGTATTCTTTTGATCTAGTAAGGTAAATTGCATTGGCAAGATGCAATATCACTTTAAGATCTGAGGCTATCAAAATAAATGTAAATTGATGGCAAATAAATATTTTTTTAGAAAGTGATCTGAATAGATGAATGTCTCCATCTACAGCGATATGACCAAGAAAAAGTGATTTGGTGACCGCAGGGACTTCTTCATACATCACACTGCTAAATTATAGAATTTACTTCCACAAATAACAATCGTCTGCATGTGTAGCTTTAAAAGAGATTTGGACACTTTCATGAAGACAACTCTTTAGATGGCGAATAGTAATGATACCTAAGGGTGCTCTCCAGTATCAGAAGAAAATGTTGGAGTATAGAAATGAAAATATGTCCCCTAATACTAATGGACAAAAGACTCGGGGGGAAATAGAACTGTATGGTTCTTGCATGTTGAGAGCAGTGAGAATGCTTTATGCAGAACAATGGAAAGTTATATTAATTCTCATAACATCCTAGCGGTTGGCCGGGGCACTCCCCAGAGGCAGGACAGGGACAACAGCTTGCATTGGGGGGTTTTGGGGCACCACCCAGCCCTGTGGTGTGGCCTCCAACAATCTGGGTCCTCATTTTACTGATTTGTGAAGGATGGAATACTGAGACAACCTTCAGCTGGTCAGGATCAAACCCCTGGCAGTGTGCAGAGTCAGCGTATAATACGGCATTCTAATGGAACAATAATTGGAGAAACTGATGGAACTAGTGGAAATGGCCAAATTAGCTGCTTTAATCAAAGAGAAAATAAATATTTAACTTTGTTCCTGGATTTTGTGATTGAGATAGAAAAAAAATGACATTTTGACTTTGAGATTTATTGATTAGACTTTTTTCTTATAGAAATGACTATACAGATTATGCAAAGTAAAAAATTGAGATGATAATGTTATTATGTTCATTGTAATGCATTAAAAAGAGTCGGAAGTGAATGTTTTCTCCCTTTTATTCTATACTTCTTTCTTTCCCTTTTTCCTTTTTCCAATTTTCCACTATTTTCATTGTCATTTGTATTTTATACTCTAATAAATTTAATAAAATTATGTTATAAAAGAAAGGTATCCCTTATTCCTGATGTTTCAGTTGTATAATTTTACAGGCATCTGACTGTACAGCATTAAACAGAAAGTAATGAAACAGCTCTTTCGTCTTCACAAGGCCTATTTTTATGTTGAGTTTCACTAGTACTGTATTCATCATCTTGAAGCAGAAATCAGAGGTTGATGCAAATTTGAGATTTACAGTTTTTGTTTATAAAAATTATGCAATACATATTTTGTTAAAAAAGAAAGAAATAGTAATAGTTATTGGTAGAGCTATGAAAGCATTTTCAAATAATTAGTAAACCAAGATAGAATATACAAATTTAAATATGACTTATTGTAAAAAATCACCTTCATAAAATAATGAAACTTGCACATTATGCTAGCTAGATTACATACTCCACAGTGTCCGGATTTTCCCTTGGAATCAATGTATATGAAATGATTGAAATGATCAAAACAAGCAAAAAATGTATCAACATTCTGATGAATCAATTGTTCTCTCAAGAAGAAGAGTAGTGAATGAAGCTCAGCAATGAATTTATGACTCATGACAAGAACAAAATTCCAGGAAATATTTCACACTTAGCTCATGTATAAGAAACCAAGGATCACTTAGAGGTAACCTGAATGTATCGGAAAGCTCCAAGAGATGTATTGTTAAAAGGGTAGAACATCCAACTGTTATTGATGTAGCTTTTAACATCCATTTATCACAAATTATTCTTTGTTGATACAATTTGATTTACTTCCATCTGTAATCTCTGGTTTTATCAAATTAATGAGTCTGCATATCCTAAAATTACTGACTGCTTGTAAATGATTTTTTTTTTAAAGTATTGTATTAGAGAATACTACACACTTGGGAATAGCACAGCATGTTCTGAGACTATTCTCTGCCACTCATCCACCCACATTAGATATTTATTTAAATGCACATGTTAGATTGGATATCACTTATAATGAAAGACATTTAATATACATCTATTTCACAGTTTTGGGAAATGAGATACTTCATAAATGTTTATAAGCACAAATAAAAACATTCTATACTTCTGATTAACTTTGCCATTTACCCAACTTCCATTCAGTCTTGGATCACAATGACTTTGAAGCACTCTAGAAAAGCATGCAACAATTAAGAGAGCTTTAATCACTGTTATAAACCTCCTGAGAGTAGGCACTGTAATAAAATTGGCATATTACGGATATGAAAAAATAATTGCAGGTACAACTAAACATGATTAATGATCAGACAACAGCCTAAACATGGAAAGAATATTAAGCAGGCTAAGATACAGGTCAGAGCAAGATCATTATTCTACTGGCTGATTTTTCCAGGAATTCCAATTAATTCCATTAATGAAATACAGAGTTAGAACATAATGACGTAATATTGCTGGTGGACACTGACTTAACAGGGCAGATTAAAGGACCAATTGGCAAGAAGACCTGGTACATTAATTATTTCACACCTAATCCAAATCGACCAGAAATTTAGGCCACAGGCCAATGCTTAGTGAAGAGTACTTAATCTCATTTCCTTAATTCTGCTCTGTTGGGGCATAGCTGTACAATGGGGAAAGATGGAATATAGAAAGAAGTGATGATCTCAGGGGATGTGATACATCACTGCCACTTTTTTTCTTACCTTCAGATGTTTTACAATAACAATCCTCTCTGGTCATTTGCTTTCTTGCTTTCTACTTCAACAGATGAAGATATTTCTCCTTGCTGGTTTATGAATTGGTGGATACAGAAACAGCTGCATCTGATTTGTGAGGTTGGGTTAGGGGAAATTATGAAAAAGTAGCAAAGAATAAGAAAAGGTTTTCATAGTTCCTGTACCTTAGGCCAGCAGAGAGACACTGAGATTGCAACCTGTTAGATGTACCATTGTCTGCATCAGATGACATCATCGACTATGTGCCAAACAGTGTCATTATTATCACTCCACTATGACTTTGCCACTAATTATATCATCTTCTTTAATTGGTATCGGGAATGGGATTTTGTTCTTTGTAATGTTATCCTTCAATTAAATCTGCTTTTCTATTGACCAGAGAACGGTTTGGGTCTACCTTTCACCCTACACATCTAGTCAAGTTTATGCAAAAGGAAACTGTGTATTGAAATTGTCTATAATTTCAATAAAGCGTGTTAAGAACACAAAAGACTGGTGCCATTTTGTGCATCTAACTTCCCACTAGTTATTTCAGGATGACAAAAGGCAGTGTGATAGAGGTGATGTGAAAATGTGTCACTGGAACCATAATGTAATATACTGTACTTTAATTTCTTTTGCTGATTGAAAGATTTGCCATGTACCTTCTGTCAGAAAATGCTTTGCAGATAATCTCATCTGTTACTTTGAGATTATGGATGATGTTTTATACTTGTCATTTTGAGACTGGACTGTTCAACTGATAACTATTCAGAAAAAGGTTTTATTTTATAGGGTAGGAGTTAGAAGAGCAGGAAAGGGAAAAGTTTTCTCTTACAATAAGACACTTGTTTAGACCTAGTTCACTTAAAACTTAGTTGTAGGGTAGATTATGAATTGCACTTTTAAAATATATATATATATATATAAAATATAAAGTATTTATTTCCTAGAATGAATTCCTTATTTTTTCCCAGTACAAATATTCATTTCAAATTTGATGTACATTCTGCTCAGCAGTGGTGATCTTTATAAGTCATCTGTGTTTGCTACTTATGGAGGGTCACCTGATCTATTCATTATATGCCTGTATAAGAAATTTGTTCAAGAATCCAGACAAGAAATCAAAACACATACATATTGAAAATACTGTGGATTTAATTTTTTTTTTAGAAAATGCAATCTATAAGAAAGCAATCGTGATTAAGGTTTAGGACTGTACTATCTGATATGGATTTGTCTCTATGAAGCAAATTTGGCAATATTTCCTACCAACATTATGAACCACATCTAGTTTACAGATGTGCTAAAGGTGGTGCATAGTGGTTGGAAGAAAGCAAATGGCATCTTCAATGTAGGAGTGGCCAAAATGTTTAGGAAATAGTCCATAGGTAGTTCAGACTGGACAACTTTAGCTAGTGCTGTGGTACTATCATAGCAATTTTAAAGGTGATTTTAAGATCCTAGTGTTTTTTTTTTCATTGAATAATATCACACTTTGCTACTGTTCTAATATATTTCAAGAATGCTTAAATCATATGTTATTTCTATGAGAACATTGTAAAGTTACAGGGCAACCTATAGTCATATCTCATGACTGTACACATCAGGGGTGTCAAACTGGTGGTGTCACATTGTCATCACATGATGCATCACAACTTTCCCTCTTCGCTAAAACGGGGGTGGATGTGGCCAGCATGTGATGCATCCAGTCAGCAGTTCAGAAGTTTGACACCCCTGGTATACATTGTCAAGACACATGCATTTTAACTTGTATTATTTTCTTTCATGTCGACAGAACCAACTTAGAACCAAGGATAAATTTCCTGATAGAACAATTAATCAGCGGAATGACTTGTCTCCAGAAATTGATGGTGTTCCAATGCTGGAGGTTTTTAAGAAGAGATTGGAGAATAATTTGTCTGAAATGGTATAGGCTTTTCTGCCTGAGCAGAGGGTTGGACTAGAACCGTGATGGCAAATCTATGGCATGCATGCCAGAGATGGCACACAGAGCCCTCTCTGTGGGCACACATGCCTTCACCAGCTGCTCTTCTGGTTTCTAGCAGCTGGTCTTTATGGGCATGGAGCACCAGAAAATGGCCTGAAAAATGCCCAAAAATGCCCCCAAAACAGGCTGGGGTTTGGGACATTTTCTGGACCATTTTCATGCCATTTTTGGCCATTTTCAAGCTATTTCGGGGGCTGAAAATAGCCCAAAAACGGTCTGAGAATGGCCCAAAAAACAGCCCAAGAATAGCCCGAGAATTGCCTGAAAATGTCCAAAAAAGGCATGTGCATGCCAGCCAGCTGGTCTTCAGGTTTTCAGTGCTCTGACACATGCACATGGATACATGTTTCAGTTTGGGCACTCAATGCCAAAAAGGTTTGCCATCATTGGACTAGAAGAACTCCAAGATCCCTTCTAACTTTTTTATTTGGTATTCATTCTGAGCTATGTTAATTAATCTGTACTTTAAAGGAGCACCATCTCCTCAAGTACACAGTCACATTCATCTCAATATATAATTTCTATATAAAAAGTAGAAAATGCTATTTTCATTAAGTCTGGTTGAAGTAGCCACTGTGCTTACTTTAGCTAATGTGACACAATAAAGTAAGAAGCCTGCTTTATCCATTTTTTCAATCATCCTCCAGAGATTTTGACACAGGCCTTTGATTAGAAACCAGATGCTGTCCATCATTTTCTGCCAGAACCATTATCAGTGTTGAAATGTTTTTATGTCTTTCTTTAATTATTTGCTCAATCCTGGCTTTAAGGTATAATTTGACATGCCAGATTGTTCTAATCAAAAGCATCACCACTCACTGCCAAAATGAAAGGAGAAAGGGGGTAAAAGATTATAAGTGTAGAGAAAAGACACTCATTTGGAACTCCTAACACTTACGCAGATAGATTGTAGACATAATAATCAGTTGTTGAAGTGAAGGAGAAACAAACATTGCTTTAATGGAAATAGAAAAGTGTGTGATTAACATGGCATGCTACCTACAGAGAAGAGAGAAGAGAGAGGTACATATAACTACAATGACATATAGGACATTCTACAATTTATCCTGTTCTTCCCAGAAAGGAGAGAAAAGAATACATATCAATAAAATCAGTTTTATTCGTGTCAAATAAGATGGAGTATTGTTTGATTTTTCACTTCCTTTGAAAACCATTTAATTTTGTTAGGAGTTCAAGCTTCCTTTTTCTTATGAAACAACACAATATATAGACTGAGGATGGCTGTAAATACATAGATGTATACCAGCCCAGTTTTGGAATATGGTGTAAAATGTCCCTAAACCATGGAATGTTAATATATCATTGGATATACATCTTATTTCACTTTAACTTAACAAGGCATAACATAATACTGATGGACAGTAAAATTAAATTTAAAATGTATTTATTTATTTATTTTTCGAATTTATACCCCGCCCTTCTCCTTGTTAGGACTCAGGGCGGCCCACAGGCATTATTAAAACCATAACAAAAGACAATATACACTATTAAAAACATATTAAATTAAATTAAAACCCGTGCTAAAAACCCATTTAAAACCCTGAAAATTAAAATTTATAGATAGAGTCAGAAACAGGGGGCTATGCTAGGCCAGCTTGTTGGAATAGATACATCTTAAGACGTTGGCGGAAGAGGCGGAGGTCTGAGGTAGTACGAAGGTCGGGGGGTAGGTCGTTCCAGAGGGCCGGGCCCGCCACAGAGAATGGGAGAATGATAGTATATTAGGTAGTATCTGATGAAATGTTTTACATTTGGCGATACATTTTTTTGGGGGGGGAGGGAAATATAATTAGTCAATGTGGAACTTTCTGAGGAAGAGTATCTTTATTATCTCCGCTACATAGGAACAGTAGAATGCTCTCCTAATTCCAATCCTATAGTTTCCTTCCCTTAATACATCTGATGTTATCATAAATCATATTAAATTATATAATTATAAATATATTATGAGCATATAATTGTAAATTAATTTCACATGACACAATTATAGTATTTTAAATTTAAGTTGAAAGAGTACTTGAGGCTTCCGGTTCCGGCTCCAGCGGCGACGGGCGAGCCTAGCGCTTGCTCGCCGCTTTGTTGCCTTTTCTGCCCCCCCACGGGGGCGAGACACTCCGGTTACCGGAGGTCTCCCGTAGGGTCGGCTCGGAGAGGACGTTCTTCCTCACGGCGGTGGGGAGAGCGTTCCCCTCCGCGACCTAGGTGAGGAGGAACATGCTGCGGGGGGTTCTCCCTTCGCCAACGGCTGTCGGCGCCATTCACTTCAATGCAGAGGGCTGAGCGGAGAGATCGGAAGGCTTGCCGAGGCTTCAGCTGCGAGGGAGAGTGAGTTTAAAAAAGACTTTTTTTTCCTTGCTGCCAGCCAGGCTGAACGGACTGGGAGGGGGGTGTTTGTTTTCAAAAAAAAACCCTCGGACTTAAGCGGCACTCTAAAATGGCTTCTCTGGAAGAGAAAGCGGAAATCTTAAATCTGGACTGTCTCTAACAAGGGAAAGTGGTATGCGGCTACTTGCAACATTGTTTCTAGGTCTGGCTGGTTAAAAAAATTTATTTTTCTACTCTCTCCTCTGGGCTCTGAGATGGGCGGTGGAAGGTGGCTTTTCTTTGTCCCTGCCTGACTATTTCAATTGGAAAATTCCCAGCGTCTCTTTACAATTGGGACTCTCTCTGGATATTAATGAAGAATTTTTTTCTTGCTGGATTTGTGATTTCCTTCCTGGAGCACCTTCGTTATTATAACTATTGAGTTGGAAAATTGTCTCTTTCTTGGTTCCTGAATTTTACAACGTTTCAACCTTGATCAGAACTTTTGGCTCCCGGTCAGTCTCACCAACCCCACCCTGAAAACGCCATTTTGGTGGCACTGACTTTAACAGTTAAGCATGGCTCAAGAAACAGCACTGACAAGTTTAGAACAACGGATGGCTTCTCTTGAAACTGTTATACAAACTTTGGTAAAAGAAATTCAGGCCCAGAGGGCAGAAAACATCAATTTCAAGAAGGAGCTATTGGACACACGGAAGCAAGTGCTGGAAAACACACAGAAGACTGAAGAACTGGAAGGGGGGTTGGTGGGGGTTAAGGGAGAGATTAAAAATGTTACTAAAGAGGTTGGGGAAACAAATGAGCATGTGTCTAGGATTGATATGGAAAGAATGACATATTTTTTGAGATTTCAGAACGTTCTTGAGGAATCTGGTGAATGCCTCCCTGATCTTATGAGCACAATTTTAGCAGACTATTTACAAAAACCTAAAGATGAGATCAGGGGGGACATTGACCTAGCCTACAGAATTAACTCAGCATATGCCAGGATAAATGAAGTGCCTAGAGAGATACATGTGAAATTTGTTAGAAGGTCAACCAGAGAGGAAATCCTGAAAGTGCAGAGAGGTAGCCCATTAATTTACCAACAAAAAGAGGTTGCTATCTTGAAGCAGATCCCTAGAAAGATTCGAGAAGCAAGGAGGAAATTTTCCTTCTTGTCTAAAATTTTATTTGATCATGGGATTTGGTTCAAGTGGGTGACACCCGAAGGGATGCTGGTGTTCTGGGAAGGAGGAAGAGTGAGGATTAAAACAGTTGTTGAGGCGGAAGCCTTTCTTAAAAAACATTCCTCTGCCCTGGGGGAAGATCCAGGGGGGACGGAGGGGGCTACGGCCCCGCCCGCTGGGGGCCAGGGAGGAGAAAAAGAAGATACAATAGCCAAGAGACTTAGATCGAAAAAATAACTTTGCCTTGATTTTTCTGAACAATTTTGCATAATATTTGTTCTGGATTTTTTGTAAATGTCTGACAGCATGGAACTGAGAATTTAGGTATATGTACTTGCTTTTACCTTGTAGTGTTATGAAAAATGTTTTTTTTTTTGTTATTTTTTTTATTGTGTATTTTGAGGTCCCGGAAGGGCCGACGACTCTGACGTGAATGCTCTCAAAATTTCTTTGTATCCTTTACCCCACCCTATAGAAAAGATGTAAAACCAATAAAACTTTTTCAATATAAAAAAAAAAAGAAAGAGTACTTGATTTTATATCATACTCTCCTTTTCTCTCTCTGTCCCTCCCTCTTTCTCTCTCTTTCTCTCTCTCTCTCTCTCTTTATTATTATTAGTTTCAATCAATCCACTGAAGAATGAAGGAAAATATGTATATCAAACTAACTTGGTAACTTTCCCTTCTATTTCAAGTCCTCTCCCTTTAAATCCCAATATATAGAATTCTGCTTAGAAATTAAATAATATTTACCTTTGCAAGAATGCTAGTTCTCTTCAGGCACTAAGCTGAGAAAACTATTTAGTTAGCACATGGTGGCACTTTATTGTACCTGCCTGATCTCAAAAACCTAAAAGCTGAATAGAACAATAGAAAGTTCCTGGAAGTTCCTGGGAAATTGAAAATGTATTTATGTGCAGATAACAATGACAAATCAGTCATGTATCTTTGTCATTGAGATTCATCTGGAATGCTTTTAAATCACAGGGATATTTTTAATAGCAAGATAACAATAATGGGATTGAAAAGTAAGATCTGTATATTTACTTTAATGTAAGTAGGGCCGGGGGTGTCAAACCCATGGGCCGAAGACATCACATGCAGGCCATGCTCACCCCAACTCCACAAATAGGAAAAATGTTACAAAATGTCATAGGATAGCAATGTGATGCCACAAGTTTCAAACCCATGAAGTAGACAGCTGTGAAGAAGATAAAATCTCCTTTCTCACAAGGAGAATGACACCAAAGAATGCAAATTTCATTGAAGGAAGAAAACATAATAACCAGCATGCCATAGACCCCTATAAACTTTGATCCTTAAGAAAAATATGTTTTATAAAATTTTATATATCTTGTTCAGGCATACCATATGGAAACAACTTATTCATAAGTGCTTCTAGCACAACATTAACATTATATTACATATTGAGTTTGTGGGTCTATGTAGATTGATTCTTTGATGTCCAATTTTTCGTGATTAAATATGTTATTAACTATGTTACAGAAAAGAGAATGGAAAATAGTCACAGGCAGTTAGTTACTTATCTTTTAATGAAAGACAACTGAAATTGAATGTCTATGTGGTCTCCTCATCTAGAATGGTCACTAAGTGAGTATGTGTGAGAGAGAGGCAGAGGCAGAGAGGCAGAGAGACAGAGAGACAGAGAGACACAGAATGCTGTCTAGATCACTTGAGCTATTCTAAAAATCTTGATTTTAATTAGTTGATTAATCTCTTCCAGTGCACTCAAATGGCTGTCTGAAAGTGATCAGAATTTACTCAGTTTCTGAAGGCTTTTGTTGTTAGGTACAAAATATTTGGTGATAAATGTGTGCACTGGTTAGAAAATCATTTTTTTCAAAATTATCATTTGGTCGTCAACTGAGGTAGTCAGTAAATGAGAAGTGGCAGAATGGATAATTTAAAATACATCTTCATTCTTGACAGGGTTATTTCTGTGGTGTTAAATTGAAGGAAGATCTCCAAGTAAGTCACCTTGAACTCCGAGAATGAGAAAGAGTATACAATGTTATTATTTCAGAGATAATATTTCAAACATTTCACATACCTTGAATGTAGGCCTTTGATTGACAGATGCAAAGATAGCCAATGTTTCTACAACATTAACAGATGTGTCAGAGAAAATTTCACTGGGGTCAATTTGTCTTTCATGGATGAAAAGCACTGTATCTGCCAAAATACATAAAACAAAACATGTTTTTGTAATAATTAAAAAAGTAAAGATAGAACTGAGAAAAGATAGTTCTATTCAACATTTTCTGCACTGGAAAAAGCAAACTAACCAGCAAATAAAACTATCCTGTATCGTCTTATCAAATACATCCGTACATCCATACATATGGACTTTATATACCTGTACGTATGGACTTTATATACATCCATATGTATGTACATACATATGTATGTATGTATGTATGTATGTATGTATGTATGTATGTATGTATGTATGTATGTATATAAAGTCCATTGTTTTACATTCTTTTACTTGACTGATTGTTCCTCATCCATCCACCTGATGTTGACACATAGGTTAATCGGTTTTCTTATTTTATTGTAAAATGACACTCATCTAATTGTCTGGAACCACATGTAGATAGATGTTTCAGAAAGCAATGCTTTTATTTTCAACTAGCTATACCTGGCCACGCGTTGCTGTGGCCCAGTCTGGTTAAATGGCCAACCAATCTGTGTGTAGATCTACACCTGCACATATACACCCAACCACCATATAAGCCCCAACCTACCTACCTACTGTATTTTTATCTATCTATCTATCTATCTATCTATCTATCTATCTATCTATCTATCTATCTATCTATCTATCTATCTATCTATCTATCTATCTATCTATCTATCTATCTATCTATCTATCCCTCTACCTACCTACCTACTGTATTTCTTTCTTTCTCCCTCTACCTACCTACCTACCTACCTACCTATTGTATTTCCCCCTCTCTATCCCTCTACCTACCTACCTACCTACCTACCTACCTACCTACCTACGTACCTACCTACCTACCTACCTACTATATTTCTCCCTCTCTATCTATCCCCCTATCTACCTACCTGCCTACCTACTGTATTTCTCCCTCTCTGTCTATCCCTCTACCTACCTACCTACTGTATTTCTTTCTTTTCCCCCTCTATCTATCTACCTACTGTATTTCCCCCCCTCTATCCCTCTACCTACCTACCTACCGTATTTCTCGCTATCTATCCACCTACCTACCTACCTACGGTATTTCTCCCTCTCTGTCTATCCCTCTACTTACCTACCTATTGTATTTCTTGCTTTCTCCCTCCACCTACCTACCTACCTACCTACCTACCTACCTACCTACCTACCTACCTACCTACTGTATTTCTCCCTCTCTATCTATTCCCCTATCCACCTACCTGCCTACCTACTGTATTTCTCCCTCTCTGTCTATCCCTCTACCTACCTATCTACTGTATTTCTCGCTATCTATCTATCCATCCCCCTACCTATGTACCTACCTACCTACCTGCTATATTTCTTCCTTTCTCCCTCTACCTACCTACCTACTGTCTCTTTCTTTCTTTCTTTCTTTCTTTCTTTCTTTCTTTCTTTCTTTCTTTCTTTCTTTCTTTCTTTCTTTCTTTCTTTCTTTGTATCTATCTATCTATCTATCTATCTATCTATCTATCTATCTATCTATCCACCTATCTACCTACCTACATACCTACCTTATTTCTGCCTCTCTATCTATCCCTTGGGGGTCATCTAGTCCAACTCCCTGCTAGGCAGGAAGCCCTATACCCATGATGGCGAACCTATGGCACGGGTGCCACAGGTGGTACACGGAACCATTTCTTAGGCCACTCGAGGCATTGCCCTGTCAGCTTCAGTTTGTATGTGTGCCCTGGCCAGCTGATTTAGGCCTTCTTTTGAGGCCATTTTTTGCCCTCTGGAGGTGGGGGAAGGCTGTTTTCACCCTCCCCAGGCTCCTATAAACCCTCTGGAGCCTGGGGATGACGTAAAAAGCATGCCAAATGCAGGTGGTCATGCACCTAGCATTATGGATGTGGCACACCTGTGCACATCGCCCCTGCACTCCCCCTGCTATTGGCACGTGAGCCAAAAAAGGTTAGCCATCACTGCCCTATACCATTTCAGACTAATGGCTATCCAACATCTTCTTGAAGACTTCCAGTGTTGGGGCATTCACAACTTCTGGAGGCAAGTTGTTCCACTGATTAATTGTTCTAACTGTCAGGAAATTTCTCCTCAGTTCTAAGTTGCTTCTCTCCTTTCCACCCATTGCTTCTTGTTCTGCCCTCAGGTGCTTTGGAGAATAGCTTGACTCCCTCTTCTTTGTGGCAACCCCTGAGATATTGGAAGGCTGCTATCCTGTCTCCCCTAGTCCCTCTTTTATTAAACTGTATTTCTCCCTTTCTCTCTATTCCCCTATCTACCTACCTACTGTAATACAATAATACAATAGCAGAGTTGGAAGGGACCTTGGAGGTCATCTAGTCCAACCCCGCTGCTCAAGCAGGAGACCCTATGCCGTTTCAGACAAGTGGTTTTCCAGTCTCTTCTTAAAAACACATCCAGTGTTGGGGCATCCATAACTTCTGGTGGCAAGATGTTCCACTGGTTAATAGTTCTCACTGCCAGGAAATTTCCCCTCAGTTCTAGGTTGCTTCTCTCCTTGATTAGTTTCCACCCATTGCTTCTTGTTCTGCCCTCAGGTGCCTTGAGCTTGACTCCCTTTTCTTTGGGGCAACCCCTGAGATATTGGAAGGCTGCTATCATGTCTTCCCTAGTCCCTCTTTTATTAAACTGTATTTGCTGTCAGATGGGTGATTCTTTGTTACAGTTTGGTTCAGTTCGTATTAAACAGTTTAAAGCAGCTGCCTGCCTCCTTTTTTTTACCTCAGAGAACAGTCCTGAGCAGAATTTCTCTCCCCCCCCTCTATGGGCCACCTGGGAGTTTGCTATCCTCTGTGCCTTTTTGGCCCCAAGAGGCCGCCGTATGAGGCCTTTTCCAACACTGACAGTTGAAAAGCAGTTTGATGGGCGTGGCTACAGGCATGTTAACACACATTTCAGTGGGTACTTTTTTTGTGTGTAATTTGTACACAACACACATGTGCTAGGCACAAAATGATTAGCTATTCTATTATCGGAAGTCCTTGTCTACATTGTCTGAAAGTTTGGTGTAAATTGGCCCAGTAGTTTTTGAGATTAGTGGATTCGTACAAACTATTTTACATTTTTTAAAATATAGATTAACTTTACTTTCAGCGACATTGACATAGTGACATATTTGACCAAATACGAGAAGTTCTCATCTAACAAGTACTTGTTTCATAACCAAAGTTATGCCAACCTCAGAAAGCATGCTTTACAGCCCACAAAACACTTTTGTCTATAAAATATCATGCTCCCCCCACCTCAGTCATATGACTGCATTTTTGACACTTGACAACTAGCTTTCATTTATGCCCAGTTGCAGTATTCTGTGATCCCATGACTATAATTTGCAATGTTTTTACCAGAATAGATCTGCTTGATGACCCTGTGATTTGCTTAATAACTGTGATAATGATTATTGAAAGAAGTAGGTTTAGTCATGCAGGTACCTTCGCCCATGACTGTGATCACAGTCCCAACTGTGGTTGTAAGTCAAACATCTTATTCTTTTCAAAGTCCTTGATCAACTGAATTCATTATGACACTAAACTGAAAACAAGCCACTGTTTAGAAAACAGAAGAAACAAATATGCCAAAATAGCAGAGAGAAGAAAATAGTGTTACTCAGCGAAAACTGTTAATATCTTGTGCTAACTGAATTTAAGGGAAACAAGTATACTTTTATATCTAATCATTTTAGATATATACATTTTCTGCACATTTCTAATCGGTGATGGCTCGAGATATAAAGTGCTCATTTCCATACGTTTAATTGGACATTGCAACTACCAGCTTATTCTTTTTGCTGGTATAACTCATCCAATTGCCCTTCTTTTTATGTATTTTAATTCTTGGATTGATAAACATGTAACATTATTACATTTAAAGTTTTATTTGCAGAATAACCTGATCTGACAAACTTCTTGCTATCAAATGAAGAAAGTATTGGGGGGGGGGGGGGGTAAAAAAAAAGGAATGGGCAATTTTTAGATAGAATGCTAAGAAAAGGTTAATAACATCTTATTGTAACAAAGCACTAAAAATTTAAAATGTCAGTATTGAAATCTGAAGAATAGTGTATTTGCTTGCTTGCTCTTTATTATTTCTATCCTCTAACACATTCCTGCAATGTATTAAAATGTTCTGTGTCAGTCTTAGGTAATTAGGACCTGATTAATCAAATTTGCGGCACCTCATTTTTATGATAATGTTCTGCTGAAATGGATCTTACCTTTGACTAATGGATGATAGAGTTGATAACTGGGGACATTTTAATCACAGAACTCCAGTGATAGATGGCTAGCCTAGCTAATTGAATTATTTGACAGTACATTGTGGAGGTTTTTTTGGACTTGAACATTTTCGCTCCATAGGTAAGAGGCATATTTGTTAAATAATACTGAAATAATGCTGAAATAGATTATTTGTTTGGATTGTATGCTCCTCCTTCCCACCCAGACCCAACTTTGCCTACAATAATCTTATATGGTATCAATGAATAAAAAAGGGTGCTACAATTTATTCCATTTCTTTAAAATCTGCTCCAGAATGTTAGAGTCTATAAAACACTACAGGAGAATTCCTCCCTCCCTCCCTCCCTCCCTCCCTCCCTCCCTCCCTCCCTTTCACAGAAGCCTATACTGATTAAAATACAGCCACCAGCATTTAGTTTGTATCCAACATGGCAATAATTTTTGCAATGGTTCTCAGACCCACATCCAAGAATTCATACATCTGCTTTTAAATAAAATAATGATCAAAAAGAATATCATTACCATCATCATCAATTCTTCATACACACCATAATATTGCATCCCTACTCATTCACTCACATTACAAATTCCCTTTCTCTGCACCTCAGGAAGTTTGAAGATGCCATGCTGGAAGTCTAGGACTTTAAGAGATTCCCTCAGTAATTTTTAAAGACTCTAAACATCACATAAATATGGGGCAACTTTAAAGCTATTTTGTGTGATTGCATCATTTTGCTTTCAAAAGAGAGGCAAGGAAATGGGAAAAAATAGGAGGGGATGGACAGACAGGATAGACAAATGTTTCTAGCTCTTAATTTGCATATTATCAGCTGAAGAACTGGCAGCCCTTTTAGTATCCTGGAGTGATCCATTAACTTGGTTTGCATTATAAATTATGAGGGAGAGAGTTTCTTTGCTCTAATTTTGCTTTTCTGACATTCTAAAACATCATTAATAAATTTATTGATCATTCCTTTTTTAAAATTGACAAATATAGTACATGAAACAGAAAAGGTTATATGGAAACAAATACTGTCTGTTGTTGTTTTATTTATGCATGCGTGCTTGGCTCAAACTCCATAATTTATTTTATTTTTTAAAAATGCTAAACTAACAGAAATTATCTATAGATAGGTATCTTTTTTTAAAAAAATATTTACCAATCACATTTTGAAACTGCCCATCTCCCACACAGAGGTAGGTAGATAGTAATAACAAAATTAATAATTGTGATAATTAAAAATGTGACAGAAGGTTATGTCATAAATAGCACAGTTCAATAATTGTTAATAATTATTTATACAGTCTCTGGAATAAAAACTTCAGTGCCTAATTGGAGTAAATCAATGCTTTATACAGTATTAATTTAACAAAAGCATGGAAAAAACAATATAATAGGAAATATTATTAACTGAGAGCTAAATCTGATGAATTATTATACAATATAATTTCTTTTTTTTTTTAATGGGAAGGGACATTCTGCACAATCTAAACTTCCCTAGGTGCATTCAATGAATGGCAGATCCATTAAATATATTATTAATAGAAGTACTATTTTCGTGTACAAGGTTTCTATACCCAGAGAAAGAATAAACTGTATGTTCCCTTCTAGTGCAGCTGAAACTAATGAAAAGGTTATCATGGATGCTAGAATATCCAGGGGAAATGTTCAGTCTTGGAGTTAAGCAAGTTTGTACAAGTTCTTTTCTTCAAAATAGTTTATTGAGATATTTCTAAACTACTGTTTTGAACAAGAGGGCTCAACAGCAGCACAGAAATTTCAATATTATATAAACAATTATCAACTGTGAGAATGCGTGCATTTTTTCAAATAAAGAAAGGCAGTTAAGACCCATACTTTGTTCTAAGTTAGTTAAAAAGAAACAAGGAAAAGAGGGAAGTGTTGTCACACTTTGAGAATTTAATATTTTGATGACATAACATGAACAACTAACAGAAGGCAGCAAAAATAATAAGATCTGAAATCTTCTGAATTTTTGCAAATGAGCAAGGACACTATACATAGTTGATTACAACCATTAAAAAGGAAATAAAACAAAACAGTGTAATGTTCCCTGATGACTACATTCAGCACAATGGAGCAAATTTCACACAAATTTATTCTTCACAATTGGATCAATTAAAATTACAAAAAAAGAGAGATAATCCTATCCAATCAAATTCCAAGGTAGTTGGGAAAGATTTCATCATATACAAATGTCACGAATTATCAAGGCTGCATTCCATATTTTGATTTTCAAAAAAGATTAAGTATAAAAACTAAGTCTCTAACTTAGTGCCAAACTTGATTGATACAAATCTTAAGATTTGGTTTTCTGCCAAAAGTTTTTAAAAAAATCCTTGCTGCTGATCCACAATGCTTGCTTGAGAATTTGTTAAAGAACAAAATACTGGAGAGTTTGTAATAAGATATATCATAAAGGTTGACAAAGTCTTTATGGGGGGGGGGGGGGGAAAGAACCACTGCTATGTTTCAAACACAAGCCCTATTTATAACAAAATAAAGTTTAAATTCTTGTGCCTTTTTCTCATACCTTCATGATTTAAACTCCTTTTTCTGAGTGGGAAATTGCTAGAACAGAGGTCCCCAACCTTTGCAACTTTAAGTCTAAAGGACTTCAGCTCCCAGACTTCTCCAGCCAGCAAAGCTGGCTGGAGAATTCTGGGAGCTGAAGTCCTTCAGACTTAAAGTTGCAAAGGTTGGGGACCTCTGTGCTAGAAGATCCTACCTCAGGTATTTCCCAGTTTGAGGAAGAACTCTTTAAGAAGGATTGAAAAAACTGGAATAAATGCACCAAAGAACAATAAGAATTATTAGGGAATTTAAAACAAAGTGTTATAAGGAGAGGCCATGTTTGTATGCTCAAACTTGAAATGGGAAATCTGGATTGGTAAGGTGTGGTGGAAAATACAATAGCACTTTTGAAATAGGACATCTTTTTTAAATAGTTATTCAGTAGGATATTGAAATGCTATCCCACAGAAGAAGGGACAACTTCTTAAAGTTTGACACAGAGAATAATGGCTTTCAGATATAAGACAGATTCTGATTGAATGTTAGAGAATAAAAAAAATATTCTAATATTAAAAGCAGTTGAACAGTTCAGCCAATTACCCAGAGAAACAGAAGAGACTCTTTTTCTGAATGTTTTGAAGCATAAGTTAGTCATCTATCAGTTAAGGATATTTAATTTGGATTCCTGAACTAAAAAAGAAGAAGTTAGGGTCACTGACCTAAGCATTCCCTTATGGTTCTATGATATGATTTTGCTGCCACACTTTTATATTTTGATGATGATAGAAATAACAATGTCTGGAGAGACATTATTTTAAAAGTATCTGTTCCTTCAAGAAAAAAAAATAGTTAGCATGGAACTTTAGGAAATTTTAATACTAAATAACTAATAATCATCTGTTCAGAAAATCACTAATAAAACATTTTTTTCATTAATATTTCATTTTAAGCATAAAAACATTACAATTTAGTTGGACACAAAATTATTTATTTTCCTGAATTTTTAAGCACTTTTTCTATGTTTAACAGATACTAACTGGATTCTACCAAAAGATTCTAAGTCAATTTTCTATTAATTGTTATCCGGTGGTTTTTCTATCACTTTTTTACATACATTAAATAAAAGGTCTTGTCTTGTCTCATTGTACTTCCTATTTATTAAATGGAAGACAGAGCAGAGAAAGTCTTCTAGCTGAAACTATTTCTGGTTTGTAATATAATGAGAAATCTCTAGGAAAGATTAACTTTTTAGAAGAGTTACTTAAACCTTATACTTTTTAATATTTCAACCATAGTTAAGGTAATAATAATAAAAGTAAAAGTGTTAGTAGTTACTCTTCTTCTATAGTATCAGGAAAGACAAATTGTAAATTTGTTTTTTGCCCTCTTATATCTGAACTAGCTGGATACCCCTGCTCCACTATGAAACTATGTGATTGGGCTTGATAAATCGACACAGCTTGAAAATTAATGTGTAATTACAATTGGCCTCTCCTCTCCCCTTTTCTCCCTCAACCTTGCTCCACAGAAGCCTCTCCTCTCCCCTTCTTTCTCTCAGTCTTGCCTTTCCTCTCCTATCCCCCTTCTGTCCCTCAGGCTGGCCCCATTGATCGTCTCCTATGTCTAAACTCCTGGCCCACAGGCCAGATGAGTCACATGTTGGCCAAGCTCACACCCAAGTGGCAGTTGGAACAGAATTCTTTTCAGTTGGGGAGGGGTAATAGAACATCTAACTCCTTAGCATCAGAATGTGTTATTAATAATATAAGAAATACTAATGATCTGATGGTCATTCCAAAAAATCAATTATTAGTGAGCACCTTGAAGACAAGAGGAACATACGTTCCAAATTTCAAGTTTGTAGGCTTTATGGTTCTGGAAATTTCATGATGATGTGTGAGTGATATTTCGCTTTTATATATATAGAAGATTAAAAGACCACTTCAAATCTACCATATGTTGGATTCAGTTATAGGAAATAATGTTCAAATCTATCCTTACCAAAGAGTTAGGGTGAACCATTTTCTCCAAATTACTTACAAGAAATAATGAACATATCAGAGCAGTTTATAGTGATAGACTTGTCAATTGCAATTTTCAAAAAAGTGTAATTGAAGAAGCATCTAATGAAGGTTTCAGTGGATAACTGCACACACAGACACACAAATATGTGTGTGTGTGTGTGAGAGAGAGAGAGAGAGAGAGAGATATTCAGGAAAGACAGACATAAAATGCATAGCATTTAGGTAACTAGAATTTTAAAAGTCAGCTTTGATAGTGTAGGACAATAGAAAGTAACCATGTGGGCTTGATTTAATATGAAAACTTGACATCAGATGATAGAAATAGATTCTCATTCTAATGTCACCAAGAATTTTGTGGACCAATTTCCCAATGGCAACAGGAACTATGGCCTTATGCTTAAGTTATGTAGTTCAGTTCTGCAGCACTTTATACCATAAGTGCCACAGTCCATGGCAAAGTAAATCTTTAATTTGGTATAGTCTTCCATACCATGGTGGCTGGGGAATTCTGGAAGTTGAACTCCATACATCTTAAAGTTGCTGAGGTTGAGAAGCACTGATCTATAGAGACAATGGGGGTGGGGGGGGGGGAGGAAGAGCCCACTAAAATATTGTATGATGGTTCCTAGACCTCTTCCAAAAGTTGCTTTGCTAAATTAAACTTTTTAAGTTGGGGAACTATATAAACAGTGGAATAACATGATTTAACTATTAAAACTAAACATATTTATTTTTTTGTCTTGGCCAACTTTGTTGAAAGTCTTTGGCTTGAAAATAAGTAGCATATCCTGCTCTTGTCATTCAAATTTAATCCAAACTGCCTCTGATATTAATAAAGTGCAGTGCAGAATGCAAATGAATCACAGCAATTTCCTGTTTTTCCAGATTTAAGATTTATAGTTGTCTTAAGTATGGCTTTATATAACAAACATTGCTTGGATTTATCCTATTTTTCACACTCACTTTTAAGAAAAAGAGACTATAGGACAATCTATACTTGATAAAAAATGTTTTCTACTTTCCTGAGAAAGATGTCCTGGTTATCAACAATGCTCAATTTTGATGAGAACCTACATAAATAAACATTTGAAGCTTGGATGAGGCATGATTGGCCCCAAAAACAGCCAGCTGGGTTGAGGCCATTAAAAGCAAATTCTGGCACATTTATGGCAGGGGACATCCTGTTGGCTTTCAAATTAGTAAATTGATGTGAAATTATAAGTAATTAGCTCCAGCATTTTAGCAGACCCAATGAAAATTATTAAAAAACATCTAACAGCTGCTGGCTAATCAAGAGAAATAGTCCAGCAACTGTGAAACATTTTAAATGCTCCTAATAAAAATGTTAGCATTTTGTGAAGGGTAGATAGTTGGACTGTGGGATGTGGGCATAGTAGTTTATAGGAAGAAATAGAAAATACTGGTAAATAACATATGGGATATTTCAAAGACAAATCAAAACTCAGGTTGGTTGTCCATAATCAAACAATGCTATGTATACTTCTTGTTTGGAAAGAAGAAGATTGATTGTTCCTCAATTATTTGTGTGATCATTTTTTTTGGCACAAAGCAAAAAACAACAACATGGATATTTGTAAACTGAAGATCTTAAACTATATTGTTTCCCTAGGACAATTTGTTTCAATCATTCACAACAGGGATGGAGAACGTTCTGCTAACATCATGTATAAAGGGTACTAACATCCTTTTGAAGACTAGGTCCCCAAAATATAAAACATTTTATAGGATTGCAGAAACACAAAGTATCAATTTCAACCATTAAATGCCCCTCAAATAAATTAGGCATATTTGGGTTGCTGACTCTACTGACTTGTGACTGTAGTCATCTTCATGCTATGAAAAGCTTAATGTAGGCTTACTGCTACCAATGGTTGTTGATTCCTGACCTATACAGTCCATATCAAAAGAGAATCTTGAAGATAATGCTAATTAAAACCCATGTTATAAACTCTTCTTGGGCCTTTTCATGAATTATCCAGAGAGTTCAGAGCCATCTCCAGTTCTTCCTCAGCAAATTTATTTCTTCAAAAGACTCAAGAAGAATGCCATAACTACAGTATGATTGTAGATTCATACAGATATTTTTATTACATTTCTCATCTGAAGCCCAGTAAATTTTGTGTATACAAACTTACTGTGTACACGGCAATATGTAAGCATAGTTTTGTGTTTCTTTCACTGTCTATTCTTCCCTATCTGAAGTATTGAAGTGCATATGTGAAATGCAAACAGAGAAAGGTAAATAGAAAATAGGTAGACTTATGTAAAATCACATCAAAGCTTTTCTATATTTACCTATGGTCTCCAGTGATTAAAAGGGGCCCCCTCCGCCAATAAGGAAAACTTTAGTAGCATATCTGCAAAATCAGCATAAAGGCATTTGCTCCATATGTTTCAAATTGTTTGTGATATGTGTGAAGGACTGGATATGTGAAGGAGGTGTGTTATGGCACGGGGCCTAGTTATTTGCGGGATCGTGTCCTGCCGCATACCTCCCTCCGTCCGATCCGCTCCCATAGGGAGGGCCTCCTCAGGGTACCATCCGCCGGCCAATGCCGGCTAGCGGTGCCCAGGGGGAGGGCCTTCTCAGTGGCTGGGCCATCCCTCTGGAACGACCTACCCCCCAAACTTCGGACCATCACAGACCTTCCCCTCTTTCGCCGCTCACTTAAGACTTATCTGTTCCATCAAGCCGGCCTAGCTTAGCCAATGAGTAAATGTATTTTAGAATTTTAATTGGGATTTTTAGCACAGGCTTTTAGTTTAATTTATTCTTAATTCTTCTGTATTTATTGTTATTTATCGATTTTAATTTCCTGTGCACCGCCCTGAGTCCATTTCGATGGAGAAGGCGGTTCTATAAATCTAAATAAATTAAATTAAATTAAATTAAATCATCCAAATAGGCCACATAGAAGAAATTAGATAGAGGTATAATGATATACAGAATATAGTAAAGAATGTTTTGCTACACTGGACCATTGATCAAAGTATCTCTTCAAAGGAAGTTGTGTAGAAAAGTAGTAACTTCCTTCTAATCATTGGAGCACAGCGTATTAAAATTATGAGGGTCAGCAGAGATAGATCAGTAATTTGGCGTTTATGACAGAATTCTGTAAATGGGGTATGGGAGACCCACTAGTATTGAACTCCACAAGTCTTTTGATATTCTTCATATATTTTGTGAGCAGAGAGAATGGGTGAATGGTTTCTTCAAATTTCTCCAGGAAGGGGTGTGTGTGCACACGCGCTCGTATGTATTCAATTCAATTCAATTTCAATTTATTCAATTTATATCCCGCCCTTCTCCGAGAGGACTCAGGGCGGCGCACAGGAATTTAAAACAATATACAAAATAGTACCAATTATAATTTAAAAAACTTATTAAATGACAAAACCTGCGCTAAAACCAGATTAAATCCCCCATTTAAATTGTAAACTATCCCTCCCCTCCTCCCTGGAACCCCCTAAAAGCCAAATTAAGAATTTTGTTCAAACACCCCTAGAACTGCGACCCGCCCACCTCTCTTGATACAGAATCCCTCATCAAGGTGGGCCCTCGTTGACGTGGAGGGCCATACCTGCGAGTAGGGGGACTCCCGCAGTAGAAAAGGTCTGCCTTAGAGTACTTCATGGTGAATGTCATAAATATGATATATATAAATATGTATAAATATATATAAAATATAAGGTATGTATGTATGTATGTATGTATGTATGTATGTATCTGTGCATCGAGTTGTAAAGGACCGAACACCATTTAATTTTGACAACAGTATTTTTGAGTTTGCTTGAGATTGAACTGGAGACTAAAAGCCAGAGAGGTTACAAACTGCTGAAGAGATTATTCTACAATTAAGTACATTGTAGTACAAAAGTGCACATACCTTTAAGCCATCTTGTAAACAAGAATATCATCTTCCACCCATAAGAATCATTTTGAAGTTCTTTTCTCCTTTTACCTTTAAAATGGAGAGAGGAGGAGGGAGAGAATAGAGAATAAATGATAATAGATAATAGATGATAATAGATTGATAGATAATAGATGACAGGCTGACTGATTGACTGACTGACTTCTCTTTTGAAATAAATTTCAAAAGGAGCTTTTGAAGCTGGTAGGGAAAAATGCAGTGGCAGTAGAAATGTCTGTGTGTATAGCAGAATGGTAGAGTAATATGCTCTGACAGTGAACTGATTCTTTATGACAAATGATGAAATCATTAGTGGTGTGTTATGCATATTCTTTGGTCCATTCTGACTTCAGCAGTTAGTGAAGCTGATCACTCATCCTCTTCTGCCTTCACTGGATCTTTGGTGCTCTTTCTGTCCTAAAGGATAGGGCACTATTATTTTATTTTATTTATTTATTTATTTATTAAATTTCTATCCCACCCTATCTCCCAAAAAGAGACTCAGGGCGGCACACAGGAACTTAAAATCCAACAATACAAATAGTACAAATTCTACAAAATTTAAAACTACTATTAAACAATTTAACCCGTGCTAAAAAGGAGACAGTTAATTTAAAACCCAAATCTAATAAAACACTCATCCTCTTCTGCCTTCACTGGATCTTTGGTGCTCTTTCTGTCCTAAAGGATAGGGCACTATTATTACTATTAATTACCATGGCATTAATATCAAATCGGCTCTCATGCTCCTTGTATATGTACCATATACCCACAGTCAGTGTTAAATACAGAAGTATGAGGCAGTAATGAGCATTTTTCATTACACCCATATATCAATGCTGCTACATGAGCCTGGTTGCCTAACAGTTCGCTTCATGGTGCAGTTCCAGATGCTGGTCTTTATTATTGTGTAGTGAACTTCAGTAGGTAAGAACCAGACCAGCATAGCTACACAGCATTTATTGACTCAGAACTAGAACTGAGGAAAAGTAGGCAAATGCTTGTAATTTATATTCTGGGATCACAGGATCTTAACCAATCATAATGCTTGAAAAACCCACCCAAATATGAATGTTCAAAGTTTACTGTTGGAGTTAACAGTGAGGTCATCTAAAAGGTTCACTTTAGAAGGGTAAATAGCTAGGGTCATCGAAAGGTTAGGCTCACTTTAGCAGGGCTTAATAAAACTATATACATTCAATACATAATATTTATGATGTAGGATCTGGTTATCTGAAGGATCGGCTTTCTTTAATCATTTTCACCCCTCCAGATTGCTTCAACATTATCAGCCTCTGCTCTCTGAAACAGTGCTCTGCCCCCCACCCCCAGACTCCTATTATATATGGTCCTAACTCTTTTAGGGTTCTAAAATGCCCTTAAGATTCTGGCTCTGTTCTCAGACCTTGTATTAGTATGATAGTTTCATGGGTTGATTTTTTTTTTTTTGAATTGTTGGTTTTTGTCTAGGTGGTGGTACTAAGTGGTTTTATTTTTAGTTATTTTTAATTATGTGTTATTTGCACATCTATGTATATATGAGTAGCTGAATAGCATAGTGGTTGGAGTCCAAGAGCAAGACAACAGAGAAAAGTTAAGTCAACTGGTAGAATGACAGAAGGCTATGGAGAGAAAGGATAAGATTCAGGAACTGAAAAAAATATAAAGGCCTGACTCCATCAGAAGCCCTAGAGCAGGAGTGTCCAACCTTGGTAACTTTAAGAGTTGTGGACTTTAACTCCTGAATTCTACAACTAGGATGCCTAGCTGGAAATTCTAGGAGTTGAAGTCCACATGTCTTAAAGTTGCCAAAGTTGGATACCCTTACCCTAGAGCAGTGGTGGGTTGCAAATTTTTTAGAACCTACTCTGTAGGTGTGGCCTATTTTGTGGGCGTGGCTTGGCAGTCATGTGACAGGGTGGGAGTGGCCACCTTTTAAAATGTGGTGAAACTCATTTAACAATGCTCTTGCTTAGCAATCAAAATTTTGGACTTAATTGTGATGATAAATTCTTTCTTTCTTTCTTTCTTTCTTTCTTTCTTTCTTTCTTTCTTTCTTTCTTTCTTTCTTTCTTTCTTTCTTTCTTTCTTTCTTTCTTTCTTTCTTTCTTTCCTTCCTTCCTTCCTTCCTTCCTTCCTTTCCTTTCCTTCCCATTGGGTCACTGGCAGTGGCGGGCCAGATTTACTTCCAGGTACGCCGGTGGAACCCCCTCTCACCGGTTCCCTAAATTTCACCAACCGGCTCTCGCCAGTAGGTGCGAGCCTGCAGAAACCCACCACTGCCCTAGAGACTGCTAAACAAAGACTGCCAGCACTGGCTACCAGGCTAAGGAGATTTACTAGAGAAGCAAAGACCAAGAAACTAAATACCTTTTTCTTCAAAGAACTATTCCAATTTTATTGAGAGTTTTAAAAACAAAGCTAAAAACTAATAAAAATTAATGTAGAATGAGGAAGAAAAAAGAGAGAAATCAGAGATATAGGTAAAAGTGCAAGAAAGGAAAACAAAACATAAAAGTAAAAAAAGAAAGGGAAAAAAGATCTAAAGAAGTGGCCCACCACTCATGCAGTCTAGTTCCCATCTCCCTCCAAACCAGGTCACCAAGCGATAAAGATTGGGCACCACTGCTCTAATCATTAAAACTATAACCGTAAGTTTATTTTTTCAGTTTTCAAAAACTGCATAAGGGGTTTTCAGTGACCAATAAAAATAGCTATTGTCTTTTCTGTAATTAAATAAATCAAATTATTTTAGTTGTACTTTATATTGAAAGTTATAAGCTGCACAGAATCCTTTGGAGCAGGATGACTGTAACAAAATGAATTTATTATTGTTGTTGTTATTCAGTAAACACTATTCATATAATGTGATATATATGTGTGTGTGTGTGTGTGTATGTGTGTGTGTGTACGCTGATGACACTCAGCTGTACATATCCACCCCAAACCACCCCAACGATGCCGCCGAAGTGCTGTCCCGGTGTTTGGAAGCCGTACGGATCTGGATGGGTGGTAACAAACTCAAGCTCAACCCTGCCAAGAGTGAGTGGCTGTGGTTTCCGGCACCCCGGTTCAGCCAGATTACTCCAACTCTGGCCATTGGGGGTGAAACACTGGCCCCTGTGGAGAGGGCGCGCAATTTGAGCGTCCTCCTGGATTCCCGGCTGTCTATGGAGGACCATGTGGCGGCCGTGGCCAGGGGGACGCTTCATCAGGTACGCCTGATGCGCCAATTGCGCCCCTTACTGGACCGGGCTGCCCTTCGCACAGTCACTCAAGCTCTCGTGACGTCCCGACTCGACTACTGTAATGCTCTCTACATGGGGCTTCCCTTGAGGTGCACCCGAAAGCTACAGCTAGTCCAAAACGCAGCCGCGTGGGTGATTATGGGAGCCACTAGATGCTCCCACATAACACCGATCCTGCGCGAGCTGCATTGGCTTCCTGTGGCCTTTTGGGTGCGCTTCAAGATTTTGACGACCATCTTTAAAGCACTCCATGGCTCGGGGCCTAGTTATATGCAAGACCACCTCCTGCCCCATACATCCCTTAGACCGATACGCTCCCACAGAGAGGGCCTTCTCAGGGTGCCGTCGGCCGGACAATGCCGACTGGCAACACCCAGGGGAAGAGCCTTCTCTGTGGCAGGCCCAGCCCTCTGGAATGACCTACCCCCTGAATTACGTACCATCACCGACCTCCGCCTCTTCCGCCGACGTCTAAAGACATATTTGTTCCAACAAGCCGGCCTAGCCTAACCTCCCATGGGGACTTTTAGGAAGTTTTTAAATTGGGTATTTTAAATTTGGTTTTAGTACAGGATAGGACTTTTAATATTTATTTTAAATTATATATATTTATCTTTGTATTGGTATGTTTTTAAATTTCCTGTACGCCGCCCTGGGTCCTCTGTGGAGAAGGGCGAGATATAAATTTAAATTTTAAAAAAAAAACCACAAACACACACACACACACATTATAGAGTATGTATATGAATTACACTATATACAGTATGTATAAATAAATATACTTGTCATATTTTGACCAATATGGCCATTTTAGTGTAATCCTTTCTCATTTTTGCCCATTTTTAATATCACAACTGTCAGAAAGTTTTTAAAACTAGAAAAATAACAGGGAATCAGTTTGTATATTGGTACTAAAAATGCAGACTAGGCAGGTTCACATACATTATTCTTACTTTACATTATACTTTTTATATATAATATATTTTCTCCTATTTGCAGATCCATTTCTCAATGAAGTTATAAATGTATAGAATGGATAATTGGGCACAAACATTCTCCCAGGAGCTTTTTCTCATAACTTGTTTAATTCAATCTGAAATCACATTATTACTCTGTGCATGACAGCAACCACTGTATATTCTCACCAAATCCCACTCGCAGAGTGCCAATCAAGAGGTGCTCATGCTGTGATTGTATGTACTCTACTTCTGTCTAATTAAATGGGTAACTCAGGAGAAACTTGTTCCTGCAAAATGAGAGCCCAACTTTTTTCATCTTTAACAGATGACACTTCATTTCATTTCAGAGCAAGTATTCTGATGAGCATTCAGAGAATTAACCTACCAATGTACAAATTACTTCTTCCATTGGCATCTTTTGTTCTTTAGTATTTCTCCTTTCTGATTCAGTGTTTTTGTCTTACAGCTTTCACAATGTCATTAAATTGCCTGTAGATAAAGCTGGAGCATGCATATGTATGATGAATCTAAGTGGATTTCCTTGATTTCTGATTGCTAAAACCAAACATGAGTCTATAATTCTACTGACTTAAAGCAAACTGTTCTGAAAGCTGAATTAGGCTTTCAGCTTTGTGTAAGGGTTCCAGCTACAATCTGATCATTTCCCAGCACAGTAGGATCCTATTGACTTGTGTATGAGAATGAAGCATAAAGTTAAACCCTGTTAATGGGGGTGGGGGGAGGTTCCATGAGTGAAACTTTGCAAGGATTTTACCTATTATCAAGGCTTATTTTTCTTCTAAAGCCCAAGGTAGGATTTTGCAGCCATGCCTAGTATCCATTGATAATCCTATCTTCCACACATTTGTCCAACCATTTTTGAAGCCAGGTGTCTGTAACTTCACATTTTATAATAGTAAATTTCATTAAGAATCAACTATATATAGTTTCCCCCTCTTTTGTCTGCCCTAAATCTCCAACTTTCAACTACACAGAAGAAGCTTTGTTTGAATCCTTAGCTACGGAATATGCTAAATTTGACAATATGCTAAATCCTCCTTGGTGGTCTTGAATTGTCATTTACTGGTACATGACTTTTGCATACAAGGTTTCATATTCCATTGTCATTTTGTGTCTGTATATATATGTGTGTGTGTGTGTGTGTGTGTGTTACGTTTTTGAGCTGATCAATAAATAAGTCAGGGAGATTAGGATAGATCTATTTCGAACTTATTAGCTCTCATCAGCTAGCCATACCCTTACTGGGATTCGAACCAGGGCTGTATTACATGCCAGGCGAGAGCCTTGCCATTAAGCCAGCTAGGTTCTGTTCTTGTCAGCTGAGACAGGAGGATAGTTATATATCTGAATATCTCAACATTCTGTTAAGGCCCCAATTAAGGGAGGAAGCACACTGCTTTTCCTTTTCTGCCTTTCGGCTCATCACCAGAGACCATCTAGACAGAAAGTTGAGAATTCCGTTGTGTAATTACTAGTCTCTCTGATTTATTTATTGATCAGCTCAAAAACGTAACACACATATAAAAAAATTATACAACGGAATTCTTGGCTTTCTGTCTAGATGGTCTCTGGTGATGAGCTGAAAGGCAGAAAAGGAAAAGCAGTGTGCTTCCTCCCTTAATAGGGGCCTTAACAGGGTGTTGTGGAAACAAATATATGTGTGTGTGTGTGTGTGTGTGTTAGTTTTATGAGCTGATCAATAAATAAATCAGAGAGACTAGTATAGATCTATTTCGAGCTTTTTAGCTCTCATCAGCTAGCCATAACCTTACTGGGATTCGAACCGTGGCTATATTGCATATCAGGCAGGAGATAAAAAGCTCGAAATAGATCTATACTAGTCTCTCTGATTTATTTATTGATCAGCTCATAAAACTAACACACATATTAAAAAAAATAAAAAAGAAATCACACAACGGAACTCATGGCTTTCTGTCTAGATCAGGGGTCCCCAACCTTTTTTGCACCAGGGACCGGTTTCATTTTCAAGAAAGTTTTGCGGACCGGCTGAGTGGCTCAGCAGTCATGTGACTGGGTGGGAGTGGCCAACTTGGAAAATGTGAAACTCACTTAACAATGGTCTTGGTTAACAACCAAACTTTTGGGCTCAATTGTGGTCATAAGTTCTTTCTTTCTTTCTTTCTTTCTTTCTTTCTTTCTTTCTTTCTTTCTTTCTTTCTTTCTTTCTTTCTTTTTCTTTCTTTCTCTTTCTTTCTTTCTCTCTCTCTTTTTCTTTCTTTCTCTTTCTTTCTCTTTCTTTCTTTCTTTCTCCATTTCTCTCTTTCTCTCTTTCTCTTTCTTTCCCTCTTTCTCTCTTTCTTTCTCTCTCTTTATTTCTCTTTCTCTCTCTCTTTCTTTCCCTCTTTCTCTTTCCTTCTTTCTCTTTCTTTCTCTCTCTTTCTTTCTCTTTCTCTTTCTGTCTCTTTTTCTTTCTCTCTTTCTTTCTCTCTTTTTTCTCTCTTTCTTTCCTTTCTGTCTCTCTTTCTTTCTCTTTCTCTCTGTCTGTCTTTCTTTCTCTTTCTCTCTTTCTCTCTCTCTCTCTCTATCTCTGTCACTCTCTCCTTTGTCCGCCCATCTGTCACTCTGTCTCTGTGTGTGTCTGTCTGTCTGTCTCGCATTCACGCACTTAATAACTCATTCTGTGTTTCTCTTTTTCCCTCCCTCCGTCTCTCTGTGTGTGTCTGTCACTCTCTGATTCCCCCCTCCCTCCCTGTCTCTCTCTGTGTCTGTGCCTCTCTCTGTCTGCCTGTCGTCGTCCCCGCCACAGCAGCCCTCCCTACCGGCCGCGGATTCCCTTCCTCCTTCCCCCCGCGGAGCCTCCTCAGCCCGGCCCGCCACGCTCACTCGCCTTAGCCTGCCCCGCCCGCCCGGCCGCCGTGCTTGGTCGCTTATTTGCTCGCTCGCTCAGGCTCCTTCCAGGAGCTGAGAAGCCTCCGTGTGTGTGTGGGGGGGGGGGAAGGAACAGCAGCCCCTGGAAGACAACGAGTGGCCGGCATGCCGGCTTTGGAGGCTCCGCGGGGGGAAGGAGGAAGGGAATCGGCGGCCGGTAGGGAGGGTTGCTCTGGCGGCGCCCAGGAGTCCCACCGTCGACGAGGGTGGAGGAAGAGCCGCACTCCAATGGCGCAAACAGCCACGCCTGCGGTCCCCCACGAGCTCTGCCCAGGGGGCTGCCCCCTCCTCCCTCCTCCTCCTCTCCGGTCCTGCGGCCCAGTTCCTACCAAGCCACGGACCGGCACCGGTCTGCGGACCGGGGGTTGGGGACCCCTGGTCTAGATGGTCTCTGGTGATGAGCCGAAAGGCAGAAAAGGAAACAGTATGTCTCCTCCTCCCTTAATTGGGGACCTAACAGGGTGTTGTGGAACAATTATATATATATGTGTGTGTGTGTGTGCGCGCGCGTGCGGTTTTTGATCTGATAAATAAATAAATTGTGACACAAGTGTGTATGTATGTATGTATATATGTGTGTGTGTGTATATATACAATTTATTGATCAGCTCATAAAACTAACATATATATATGTGTGTGTGTGTGTGTGTGTGTGTTAGTTTTATGAGCTGATCAATAAATTAAATTAGAAAGAGACCAGGATAGATCTATTTTGAGCTTATTAGCTCTCATCAGCTGGCCATACCCCTTACTGGTGAGAGCTAATAAGCTCGAAATAGATCTATCCTGGTCTCTAATTTAATTTATTGATCAGCTCATAAAACTAACACACATATCTAAAAAATCACACAACGTAATTCCTGGCTTGCTGTCTAGATGATCTCTGGTGATGAGTCGAAAGGCAGGAAAGGAAACAGTATGTCTCCTCCCTTAATTGGGGCCTAATAACAGGTTGTTGAGAAACAATTACATATATATAGTCAGAGTGCTGACATAATCTATTCTGGAAGTGAAGACTTGTAAATGAGAAAGACTATATTTAACCTCATCTGAAAAAATAAATCTGAACCATATTCAAAAGTTGATAGTGTTCTAGAAACTGCAGTATTGGCTTTTGCCCAAAATTTAGTTAATATAGCAAGCTTCTGCTATCATAGGTAGTGCATTAACATTCCTTCAATATTATTTAAAATATTTAGATCTCATTTATTCACATGGATGTGAAAGAAGTTGAAGCCTAAGTAACAATTTTATTAGAACAAAATTTGTTATTCTAACAAGATTTTTTAAAAAAACACTAGCGGCGGGGGCGCCATGGTTAGAGTGCAGTACTGCAGGCTAGTTCTGCTGATCAATGGCTGCCAGCAGTTTGGCAGGTCAAATCCCACCAGGCTCAAGGTTGACTCAGCCTTCCGTCCTTCCAAAGTGAGTAAAATGAGGGCCCAGATTGTTGGGGGCAATATGCTGACATGTATAAACCACTTAGAGAGGGCTGTAAAGCACTATGAAGCAGAATATAAGTCTAAGTGCTATTTCTATTGCTATTAAAAAAAATTAAAAATGTGTTGGAGGAAGCAAACACTGCAGAGCTTGATAAGGATGGAATAGGAAATTTGCAGTTTGTCCCATCTCCTCCATTGGGCTTATATGCATTTGATTTAAAGATAAATGCCATTAAGGCTGTTCCATCCTATTGCAAAAATTCATCGTAAATGGCAGAAAAAATAATAAGGGCATCTTCCAGTCCAACTGTTCTAACAAAAATAAGAATAATATTAAGCTCTAATAGTGTGAACTAAGCAGCTTCAAATATTAACTTCAATGAAATATCTTTCAAGTAAAGCAGGGTTCAGAAGGAATAATGCCTTTACTAGTGAACAGCTAATGCATTTTCATTTTATTATTTTTTAGAGTTCCAAGTTCAAGTTTTTTATAGAAAGGAACTATCTTAAACAATAAACAATAATTTCACCATCTGGAACTATTCAGTTAATCTCTAGATGGCAGAAGCTATATCCAATTAAAAGTGTACTTTAATCAAAATAGATTGGAGTTTTTTGGACACCATCTTAGAAGTTTTCTCGCAGGCTTTTTCTATGGTATATTTTTAAAAATTATTATTCCGAGACTATTACATATGTTTAATGTTGAATATAATGTGCATATGGCAGAAGGATACAAAACCTACCTGAGTCACCTATCATACAGATATTTCTTTGAAATGGAAATCAGGGTTGATGTTTTAATTAATACTGCAAAGGTAGGGACAGTAAAAAAAAAAAAGGTTGAAAATGAAGAGAAACACTGACCATAAAATCACACATGAATCATGTATTACTTCACAGATGTGTCTTTTTCATTTCCTTAGTTTTGGCAAGGTTTTGGGTTTGTTCTTGGTACTAACTTTGTATAATACTCAGTATATTTTCCTGTTTCTTCACCTTTTCCTACCAACTCTTCCTTGGCTGAGTTTCTTTTTTTCTTTTTCACTTTCAACTTCCCTAGTTGGTTCTCCTATTTACTGATACAATGTCAGCTTGGCTAATTATGAATTACAGTGATGAAGGACCAACACTTGCCCTCTCTCAAATATCTACACATTCTATAGTTTACAGAGGAATGATCTTTCTACTGATAGCTTTCTCAATGACAGATTCAAAATTCTTCATTTTCCTGAGGTGACCACTATTTATGAGCTCAAGTTTCTTGACATACAGTATGTTAATTTGTTGAGTCCCAATTAGTAAAACAAACACAGAATGAAATTTAAAATGTTCTGAATGGTATGCATTCTGAATTGTCACCACCTAATAGCGGAACTTGAATTTTGCTTGATTCTGTTTACATTTATTCTGCTGCGATCAATTAAAAAGTTATATATTTATTAAGGAATTATTTTAGTTACCTTAATTTCTAAACATGTTCATACAATCATTATCATCAAGTGAAGTTTATGCATTTCAAAATTTAGGCTTGTTCCCCTAAAAATATTATAATGCACAGACTAGAAGTTACAAACAATAAAGCAATGGTCAGTCTATTTCAGTTAGTATGATTTGGTTTCACCATTTTACATAAATAGCAAGAAGCACATCACTTCATCTTGCCAAATAGTGGATATTAACACAGAGATGCAGACATGGGACATAAACACATTGATCCAGAAAGACACACACAAACTTTTAACAATTATTTTGGGAAAAAGAAACTTCCATTATTTAAAGTTCAACTCCTCAAATATGTGAAAAATAAATCCTAAAGTACACCATACTGAATCTGGTAAATGTGTGTATTTCTGTTTTTATTAACAAGACCTGAATATGCCATTAACAAATCCTCAATATGGGTTTGGAAATTTGAGGAACATTTCAGCCCCCAGGAGCACTAAAGGCTATTCATGCCCTCTTTTTTTTTTTTTTTTACAAAAAGGCCCATTTTTTGTGAAGAGTGCAAAAACTTTTTTTTTAATTTGCCTCTTCAAAATCTTATAACCTGAAAAATATGGAAGTTGTGATTTTCCTCCAACTAGCAGTGAAAGAAGATTTAAAAGAAACTTAAAAGAAAACCTTTTTATTTGGAAATAAGCACTGAAAAACTGTTACAACAAGGGTAAATTCAGCAGGTTCTGACAGGTTCTGGAGAACTGGTAGCAGAAATTTTGAGTAGTTCCGAGAACTAGCAAATACCACCTCTGGCTGGTCCCAGAGTGGGTAGGGAATGGGAATTTTGCAGTATCCTTCCCCTGCCATGCCCACCAAGCCACACCATGCCCACCAAGCCATGCCCACAGAACTGGTAGTAAAATATTTTGAATTTCACCATTGTATTAGAAGGTTCATTTGGGGGGGGGGGGGAATTAAATAATAATAATAATAATAATAATAATAATAATAATAATAATAACAACAACAACAACAACAACAATAATAATAATAATAATAATAATAATAACAATAACAATAACAATAATAATAATAATTATTATTATTATTATTATTATTATTATTTTATTTATAACCCGCTCTCTCTCCTCGAAGGGACTCGAGGTGGGGCACAGGGAAATTAAAAACAAATTAACACAGACAAAGTACAAAGTTAAAATCAAATTAAACATATCCTGCGCTAAAAACTTCTATGAAAATAAAAACTATCCCTAAAAAACCCCTTAATAATTTAAAATTTAAGTTAAAATTACCCTAGGCCAGCCAAACAGAAGAAATGAGTTTTTAAAAGTTGTCGGAAGGAGCGAAGGTCCGTGGTTGTTCTGATTTCGGGGGGAAGGTCATTCCAGAGGGTCAGGCCCGCCACAGAGAAGGCCCTTCCCCTGGACGTCGCCCGCTGGCACAGCCTAGTGGAATGCACCCGGAGAAGTCCCTCTCTGTGGGAGCGAATCGGTTTCAGGGATGTATGAGGCAGAATGCAATCCCGCAGATAGCTAGGTCCCGTGCCATGGAGCGCTTTAAAGATGGTAACTAACACCTTGAAGCGCACCCGAAAGACGACAGGCAGCCAGTGCAGCTCGCGCAGGAGTGGTGTTACATGGGAGAACCTAGAGGCTCCCATAACTACCCACGCGGCTGCATTCTGGACTAGCTGAAGCCTTCGGATGCACCTCAAGGGGAGCCCCATGTAGAGAGCATTGCAGTAGTCCAGTCGGGATGTCACGAGGGCATGAGTGACTGTGCAAAGGGCAGTCGAAGGGGACGAAGGGGAAGTTTGGCAAGTAAGACTTTGAAAATCTTATAACAATGTTTCTTTGTTTAAAATCCTTTTAAAATATATGAAGATCTGAGTTTACAGTAAGTGTAAGAAATTTTTTTCCTGAAATGTTCTGGGTGAGAGAAAAACATGATAAGAAGAGACTTTGAAGGTTACTAGAGGCAGCTTCAAAAAGTTAAAGATTGTAATTAAAGGAGAACTCCCACTAACTCAGAATGGAGGACCATTTGGCAACTCATAACTAGCTCTTTAGACTGCCTAATACATTCAGAATCATCTTAAAAGAAAACCTAGAAAAGGTTCTCAAGCTATTTTTGATACAGATTTAAAATTGACAGGATATAAACATCATATTGACAAAGGTGCTGTAAAAGATTTAAAAAATGAAGCAGGCTGAGGCTTCAATGTTTAGAAGGTTCACACAACATACCAGAACAACTTGGATGCATGGAACTTAAATCAGAAAAGTGACTTGGGTCATTTTCTTACTTTTGATTTACCACAAGAGATGTATGAAGCGATTCCTGAGAAAAGCAAAACTAAGAAGAGATCAGCTTTTGGGACATTATTTAAAAGTAATAAATCAAAACCCTTAAAACTAAAACCATGGTTCAAAAAGTGAACATATTTGGTGAAAAGTAAACTCTGTATGATCCTTTCTTTTCTAATGATTTTTCATGGTTTCTTAAGACTGAACAGAGAGGTTTTAAAGCTTTATTTATGGATAAAATATGGGAAAGAATGAGTTTGCTGTATTTTTAGAGAAAATGACAAGCTATGATATTCAATTGAGTAAAGATCAAGAGGAAGCTGATACAAAATTAATTTCTGACACACCATTTGAAGGAATTAAGATTAATATTTTCAATTTGCTGCTTTTAATAGCTTTAATGGCATTTTTCTTAATTGAGTTTGAATGATGATGATGTTTTAAAGATTTGTTTATAGATATATGATAAAACATGGAAAGAAGAGTTTTAGAGAGAATGGCAAGGTATTATGTAGAGTACATGAAAGAATTGGGATCATGTTAGCTCTGATTAGGATACTGGGTTAACAAGCATCAAGTCTATTTTAGAGACCAGAGTGCTGCCTTGAAATGGCATGAGCTCCTGTCCTTCATTCCAGCTCCTGCTGGGGACATGAAAGGAGTTCTCACCTGGGTGGCTTCCAGACAGTGGTGATTTCACTGGCTAATTCTTTCAACCTGGAAGCATCTTGGTGCTTCTGGCACAAGTATGATGCAAGGAAAGAATTAGTAAATTGATGTATATATTTAAAGTACACAGAAACACAAACACAGTTATTGTTATTTCAAGCACTTAATGGATCTGCTGATTAAGATTGCAAGATGAAATGTTATTATTTGCCAATACATAATATATTGAATATTGAATGAAGAGAGTCTTGGCTGAAATATAAGAGAAACCATTGAAAATATTTATACTTGTGTTGATGAATGAGGACATTATTTATTTCTATATTTTTGTTGTTGCTTCTGTATATACATACCTACGTACATACATATGTGCATGTGTGTGTGTGTGTCTGTGTGTGTTTTTTCTTTTTTATATTCACCTTACGGTAGTTGTATTACTTTGCTATTTTTGTAATTTTAAACTTCAATAAAAATTATTGCTAAAAAAAGAGACAGACATGTTCAAGCTTTAAACGATCTCAAAGCAATGGTTAAAATGATCAGTTAGTGTCATTAACTGTGCATTAAAGTAACCATATAAAATGGCTTAGCCATAATCCTCCTTTCAATGACTTACAATTGGACACACTATTTTCTTGTATCAAGAAAAATGGAAACTCATTCTTTTCCTTTGCTGCCAACTTTTTTTGTTGTTGTAGACAGCAATGTCAACTGCTGAATATTGTATTTCTTAGACAATCTGCCAATCTGTTAAGATTATTATTATGTTCTTAAGGAATGAGTTTTCATTTGGGGAATTATTTACCAACCTTGATTAATAAAAGTTTGACTTTCTCTCTTTCTCAGTGGAATTTGACAGCAATTCTCTCATGTGTGAGAGAGGCAGGAATCATGTCCTTGAATACCTTTATTCATCATTTTGAAGAATTAATAAAAATTCTGCCCTTTTCAGATGAAATAAAATGAAATGAAATGAAGCCGACATAGCCCCCAAGGCATAGATGTGTTTGCAAGTCTCAGCTGAGCTTTTAGACACCATCAATGCCAAATTAACTTTTCTAATATATTGAAATGCCACATAGCAGAGAAAAACAATGTTGAAATAGAGATGAGGCTCTAGAGGGGATTGTATCTTTCATCTGGTTTGATAAAGAAATGGGAATAATGAAAAGTTAGCTCTGTGTTTCCTCTGATGAACAACTTGACATACAACGTAACACTGGCCTTCAGTGATTGCAAGGAGGACATATTCTTTGGCAGGTGGCAGAGTAGAAAGACAGCTGGATCATTTGAGATTATTACAAGTATCACCTTCTTTGTGTAATATTCCTCTATTAGGTCAAGACATTCAAGAATTGTGGGCCAAGAATTTAAAAAAAATATCAAAGAAATAAACCAGCAGCTATATATTGAGTTTTTCTCTTTTCCATAGCAACATACTTGGGGGGGAGGGGGGGGCATTGTTTGTGAATTGGTTCTGCTGATTGTTAGAGACATCATATTTTTTTCTAAAACCAATCTGATATGTGATTCTAGTCTATTCTATGGTAAACAACTCAGCAATTTCTATAGAAACCACAACAGCTTCAAAAAGAATAGCACAGTTGCTTCAAGAGCTGTAGTTGCTTCCTATTGGTAGAAGCCCAGAACTGAAACAAACCATGAATTATCTGAGATTGCATAATGTTTTACCCATAATGGAATTACTTCCTCTAGGCTTTGTGTTCCAAATGTTTTACTGACACTGACATTTAAAATTAAATGTTTGATTCTTTTAAAGCCAGTTTATTTTCAGAAGTGCATATTAATGTGAAAGATAACATGTACTTACTGTTACTTCTTTCCTAAAAAGCAGTTCTACCCTGAATGTGCAAACAGTCGAAACAAATTTAAAAGAAAATAGAACAAACTAATAATTTAAAGAGATTATAGGCTCCTGGGTGCTCTTTGAACTTAGTTTTCTTCTTGCAGACATTTAATTACCAAATTAGGTAACATCATCAATGCTAGCAGGGAGTGGTGTTTGCTTTCATTTTACATATTAGTGGCACTGGCACATACTAATTGAAGAGACTAACATAATACATACATACATACTGTACACACACAGACGTACTCTACAGATTATTATTCTGCATTAGTTATGTAAGGCTCAAATGTGATGATTAAAAAAGGATGAAAATTAAAATGCTTTTATCAATGGATCATTAATTTTTCCAAAATGTCCTTTCTTGACCTATGAACTACATTTTATTTCCTCTTCTTCACAAATAAAAACCTTTTTTTCTCACAATGTGACCTGTGACTTTTTGATTATGGGAGTGTTTCCAGATTTATTCCTCTGAGTTGAAATAAGAAAAAGTTCAACTTTGCTTAGAACAAGTCACTTAACATTGTGAAAGGTAAAAAATACTATGCAAGTTGACACTAATAATGGAACCTGTCATTCTCCAGATCTTGTTAAACCAAAATTCCCAGAAACCCATATATTAACAATAAATAGTGAAATATATTGACAGATGGAGGACCTGGAATACCATAGTTACATCACTCTTTATTATGAAACATTAAAATCTAAAAATCCCAACTTGTCTTTTCATGTATTAATGTACTATTTATAACTGAGTATTATTTTCCATATATCTCCCAAGTTTTCAGATTATGCCACATATGAAGTCTAAACCAAATCTCAAAATGATTTTCCAAGAGAATCATCCAAGAAACCTACCTTGAAAGAAAGTCCAAGTAATTTCAATACAGAAACTTTTCTCAGGTGGATATTCTTCATACTCCTTAAAATGATTTTACTTCTTTTAAAAATTGGAATGTATCTTAGAATAGATGACAGATGGATGGATGGGTGGGTGGATGGATGGATGGATAGAGGGAAGGGTGGGCTGATACAGGTTCACCTGGATTTGGGAGAACCCATAGCTAATGTTATGGGTGGTTCAGAGAACTCCAAATCCAACCCCTGGCTGGCCATGCCCACCCGCCGCTTCCACTTTCAGAAATCTCCACATGACCTGTTTTGGATGCAAGGCAAGTGCAGGTCCCACACAGAGCTTGGGGAGGGGAGAAAATAGGCCTCCAGAGCCTAGGGAAGGCAAAAGTCCCCCCCTGCCTTGGTGCAGGAGGATGACTAGGCCAGACCCACCATGGCCACACCCACCCAGCAAACAGGCAGAGAACCCATTGCTGAAATTTTTGAAACCCACCCCTGGATGGATGGATGGATGGATAGATGGACGGACGGACAGACAGACAGACAGACAGACAGACAGACAGACAGACAAGCAGGGTTTGGACTAGAAGACCTCAAAGGTCCCTTCCAGATCTATTCTGATTGATTTAGACAGACAGATAGACAGATAGATATGCAAATAATCATAAAACTATTTCTTTACCCAGGTAGATCCAAATCATATTTGAAACGATAAGCACTATTTAAAAAAGATGTTAGGCCATCTATACAACCTACAATTCCCCAATGCTGTCAGCAGCATGGTTCAGCTGGAACAGGTTGAGTTCTTTCGTGAACACTTAATGATTAATGAATATTATTTTGTCAATCTAAGTACTTCATGTAATGCTTCTGTACAGTGTGTTTAATTCCTCTGATTCTGTTATTCAGCTAAATCTTTTCAAAGCTCATTAGCACATTGCTGCCGATATAATTATAATTTCAGTCAGCACAGCATTTTCCTACTGATTGTGGGGCAGAAAATAGTTCCCTTTGGTGCCTTTCTCTTTCAACTGGAGCAGAGAACCTAACTGCTGTGACCACTTATGTGACAAAATTGGCAAACCGAGGACCCCAGATGGAAAACTCTCCAATCTGTATTTCTAAGAGGAGCATCTGGGCCTTTGATTGGCTTCCTGGCTTGATCCTCCTTAGAAGAACCTTTGCATCTTTCAACTTCATATTTAACTAGACGCTGTACAGAATTACCACGAGGAATGAAATAAAAAGGGTAACCCGAAGAATATTTTAATGAGAGAAATATTAATTATTATGCCTTTGTTTCATTTTTAACAATGGAGATCTTATGAAATGTCATAATTAGTGAGTTGTCCTATATATCCTTACATCCTTATGAAAAGACATAATGTATCATTTTCAAAAAAAGCAATGCTGTTGTACAATTTCCTTGAATCTTATTCCTTTCCCATTTAGGTCTTGCTGTGCTGTCTTACTGTGGTGCTATGATACGCCCAGAAGTGCCATTGAAAGTATGAAGATCATAGGACTGAGGAAGGGCTGAGGACCTTTTTAGAGTACTAATTATATTTATGACATGCTTAGATAAAAACCTTTGGAGTGAGTAGTAGCTGGTGTTGCCAATGATACAGAATTACAGTGGGATCATATTATGTAAACAGCATGAATATAGTAACTTCAAGTGATGAAAGATGAAATCAATCAACTACAATTGACATCTTAGGCACCAGCAAATTGAAATGGACTGGAATTGGACACTTTCATTCCAAACATCATACTGTTTTATGCTCTAAAACAAACAAACAAAAACAAACCCAAGCAGCAGCAGCATTGCTTTCATGGTCAGAAAGGATAGTAAACATTGATACAGTGGGTACAGTGAATAGTTGGTACAGTTCAATCAGTGGTGGGTTTCAAATTTTTTAGAACCTACTCTGTAGGTGTGGCCTATTTTGTGGGCATGGCTTGGCAGTCATGTGACAGGGTGGGAGTGGCCACCTTTTAAAATGTGGTGAAACTCATTTAACAACGCTCTTGCTTAGCAACCAAAATTTTGGACTCAATTGTGATGATAAATTCTTTCTTTCTTTCTTTCTTTCTTTCTTTCTTTCTTTCTTTCTTTCTTTCTTTCTTTTCCTTTCCTTTCCTTTCCTTTCCTTTCCTTCCTTCCTTCCTTCCTTTCCTTTGTTTTTTTTCCCGTTGGGTCACTGGCAGCGGCAGGCCAGATTTACTTCAAGGTACGCCAGTGGAACCCCCTCTCACCGGTTCTCTAAATTTCACCAACCGGCTCTCGCGAGTAGGTGCGAGCCTGCAGAAACCCACCACTGAGTTCAATGTATAATATGAATTAGACTTTCCTGACAATCATTTAATATGACAATTATCCAGTCCAACCACCAATACAGAAGAAAAAGAGGTTGACAAGTTTTATGGTCAAGTTCATCATAGGTTTTTTCTTTATTGTTAACACAATCTTCAAATAAACAAAACAACACAGACACTCAGACATATATTTATATACATACCTATATCCATGCATATAGGTATGTATATACACTTATAATATGGTAAGAGGCTGACTGTGAACAGATCGTAAACTTTTCATGTACAAGTTCCAAGTCAAGCTAAAACAAGGGAAGAAACCCAACTATTTTCAAAGGTATGATTTTAAACGTGTACCTATCTTTTTCAAGGAAAACACTAGGAATTGCATTGAAGTCCTGAATCTGATTGATAGGGGACCAGAATAATTATGGAATGAAGTCAATAAAGTCATTAAGATGAATGTGAAAAGAGACTGTCAAAGACAGAGGAACTAAAGAAACCCAACTGGATGTCAGAACAGATGGTAAATATTGCTAAAAAGAGAAGTCAAAGCCAAGAAAGACAAAGATCTCAGAAAGGCACTTAAAGAATTTCAGAGAGCTGATAGGAGAGATAAGAGATAAGAAATACTATTACATTTGTAAAGCTATCAAAGATGGAAACAGGCACGGAAAAACAAAGAATGTCGTCCAATAGATATCTGAGCTCAGAAAGCGATTCCAACTTCAAAGTAGTATATTAAAGGGTGCCAACTGACAGAGAGTATGTGCCTGATATTTCTTAGAAATAAAAGGTTTGTATACTGTTTGAAGTTGTTGTTATGGGCTTACGTCATTGTATCAAAACATCTAATAATGTGGCTTTATAAAGTATCAGTTATGAATACCCTCTGTTTTTCCTCAAAGGATTTAAAAAGGAAAAAAAAACCCCATAAATCACATTCTAGGGATATGATAAAATGATGAAAAAGGGATGTTTATTTATTTGCTTGTCAAATTTCTAGAGTCCAGTTCCACAACAATTCTGGGCAGCATAGAATGTATTTTTAAAAAAAATTGAAAGTATTATAACCAGAAAAATAGAAAAGAAAAGAACAAGACACCCAGAGAGAGCAATTAAGTGGCACCTCTCAACCTGTCATAGTATCAAAGGGCCAGACCTGAATCCCTAACCCAGAGTCTTGGAAAGGGCCAAAGAACTAGATCTTCAAGGCTTGCTTAAGCAAGGCTGGTGTAGAGCAATCAAAATCCCCTAGACATTAAATATAACACAAAGATTAACTATAAACTTAAAGATGCCTTCAATATAAGAATGGTTGAAATGAGGATACATTTGTTCAGATTCTTTGACACTAATATGGAAGTGATTTGCCACTGTTTTCTTTCAGAGTTATATGGAATATTCCAGTGATAGGTTGCCAACCAGTTTACTACTGGTTTGCTTGTGCGCACACAACACTTCTGTGCATGCACATGGGCCAAACCAGGCCGAACCGCGAGCAACCCACCTCTGGAATATTCCCACCCAAGTCAGGTTATCTCCATTCCTTCCACCATTCTGGAAGTCCCTCCAGGTTTGAGTTGTACATACATTTACAAATGTAGTATACATATATGCATGTGTGTGTGTGCATATATATATCAGCTCAAAAATGTAACACACACATATATATATATTTGTTTTCGTAGATTTTCACGGGTGTAGGTATGCTGGCATAGCTGGCTTCGGGGATTTTCCCGTGTATAAGGTATAGAAATGTTATTGCAACATTTCGACAAGATCTCACTTGTCATCATCAGGCAGGCTTCTGTCAGAAGCCTGCCTGATGATGACAAGTGAGATCTTGTCGAAACGTTGCAATAACATCTCCATGCTATATACACGGGAAAATCCCCGAAGCCAGCAATGCCAGCATATATATGTGTGTGTGTGTGTGTGTGTGTTAGTTTTATGAGCTGATCAATAAATAAATCAGAGAGACTAGGATAGATCTATTTCGAGCTTTTTAGTTCTCATCAGCTAGTCATACACTTACTGGGATTCGAACCGGGGCTGTATTATAATTGTTCCACAACACCCTGTTAGGGCCCCAATTAAGGGAGGAGACAACATACTGTTTCCTTTTCTGCCTTTCGTCTCATCACCAGAGACCATCTAGACAGAAAGCCATGAGTTCCATTGTGTGATTTTTTAAATATGTGTGTTAGTATTATGAGCTGATCAATAAATAAATCAGGGAGACTAGTATCAAAATAGCTCGAAATAGATCTATACTAGTCTCCCTGATTTATTTATTGATCAGCTCATAAAACTAACACACACACATATATATATGTATACTTTTAATATATAATCTACATTTTTATAGTGCTTGGTTGTATATATTTGTTGTAAACTGCCCACTGTTGTGGGGATATCAATGTGATTAATAAATATATATAAATAAATATTTTTTCCCTAATTGTTTAGTCTGGAATTCCTTGACAGAATTCTTGTGCCCCATTAATACACTCAGTTCTGTTTAGTTTCAGAACACAGACCAAATTCACAATACTGAAATACTAAGCGTATTAAATTAGTTGATTATATAACTTGGAATAACTTGCAATTTTCTATATCAGTTATATTTCTTAATTATGATAACATTATTATATAAAAATATTATCCAGTATACTAATCTACCAAGGAGATACTTTGCATAAAGTTTCATTTTCATAATTGTCATTGTGTAGAATCAATGTTACTGTATCGACACACGAAAAATGAAAGCACTATGACTGCTTTTCACAACTCAGGCGGAAGAATTGAAAACAGTGCCTGCGAGATTCCCTTCTTTTTCTGGGAGTCTTTTCCTTTTATTATCATTTCAGGTGATGCTAAATCCGTACTAGTAAAATGCCTTTGAGGATATAGAAATTCTTTAAGGTAATGCAAGGTAATGTAACCAGAAGGAATGCAGGGAAGATAAAGGATAGCCAAGACAATCAGTTGTCATAGGATCTATTAATTTTAAAGTGAGTTTTCAAACAGGTTCACTTATTTCTACAACTTACTTACACACCATCTGTACTAGCTTTTATTTCATTACAGTACCATTTTCAGAGGATTTATTATTGAAAACAGATGGAAACTCTGCTAGATACTAACATTTGTTCCATGCTGAACATAGCACAAAGTAAACCATTCATCTTAAGCCAAATACCATATCAGTATATATTTTGTCCTCTGTGGCTGATAGGATCTGATTTAGCTTAGGGAAAGGGCAAAGAAGAAAAGGGTTGAAACCCTTGGACAGAAGCAATCATTTCCCCATGTCTTTAAAGCAGCAGATCCATACAATCTGTGGGAAAGCTTAATCATAGATAGTTGATATCTTATCATTATTAGCTTAAGGCCCGAAGCTTGCTGAGTAACTTTGGAAAAATCACTTTCTTTTAGACTAACCAACTATAAACTCAGTATGTGTGGGAAGAGTGGAACAGAAGGGAAAAGTTGCACATTTTATCCCAAACTTTTAAAATGCTGGCTAATGTGTGTGTATAATCTAAACTGGGAAATCTATTTCAGTATCTTCACTTTACATGAAGATGCTAATTCAGAGTCTAAGCCTTTGACAACTTGCTTAGGTGAGTTCAGCATAACTGTTTTGTAAATGAATATTTATATTAATGACCAAGATAAATACACTGATAGCCATGATAATGATAACATGGGCTGTATAGCCCTCAGGAATCCATGGCATTTTACAAGGAACCACAATAAGTGCCTTAACTGCCAGATGTATAATTGAATTGTCATAATTTTCATATATCATTATCTGGGTTAATTTCAGCAGCATAGTTAATCAAAATTACTATGGTTTAAAATGAAACATCTATCAACCAGCAGTGATTTTGAGGTAGAAGACCATGAGGAAAACAAAAGTTTGAAAACTATACTATCCTATGAAATCTGGTCAGGGTAATAGAATTATAAGGTCAGCATTCCAGCTTCACATTTGTTATTTGATTGTGTATGAATTCCCGCCACTTTTTTGTCTATTTCCACTAGTAAACAGTTGTGGCCAGAATGTGTTATGATAGTAGTTTGCATGTAAATACACATAGATTTGGCTAGCAGCTGCTAGGTGAATTCATATTTTACAGATGATCCTAACGAAATAGAAGTTTGTTGGGTGCTAGAGAACTATTCTCTGTTTTGGTAGTGGTGGAGGAAAATTATAGGACTGTGCAAGGGAGAAAATTGCAGAGGAGCAGAGACAACTACAGGATCAAAATTCAACAAATCTGTATCTAGAAAACTCAATTCTAGATTTCAGCTCCTAATTTCTAGCAGTCTAGGCGAATCCACAATGAAACCTTGAGTAATTAAGAGATATCCACATTGATAGTAATTATATATTTCTCTTGAAAGTACTTCTGATGACTCCTGGCAGAAATGCCAATTTTCATACTTACATACAGGTAGTCCTTAACTTAAAAAAAACCCTTTCATTTAGTGACTGTTGGAAGTTACAATGACACTGAAAAAAGTGACATGATCAGTTTTCAAACTTATGAGTGTTGCAGCATCCTCAAGGTCACTTGATCAAAAGCCAGGCCCCTCACAATGACATGTATTTGTGACAATTGCACTGTCCCAGGGTATGTGACCACCATTTGTAATCTTCCAGCCAGCTTCTGACAAGCAAAGACAATGGAGGAAGCAGATTTGTTTAATAATTGTGTGATTCACTTAACAATTACAGTGATTTGCTTAACAATTCTTTCAAAAAGATCGCATAATTGGGCAAAACTGCCTTGCTCAGCAACCAAAATTTGGAGCTCTCCTAGGATTGTAAATTGAGAACTATCTATATTATGAAATTGTTTAAATGTAGCAAGAACTTAACATAAACATCTATTATGTTAATAGTTTTATTTCAGGGGGTGCCTTTGATTTATTATTAACAAATGCAGGTTTCTTGAGAACATTTTGTTTGCCCTTTCTTCCTTTTAGGCGCGAGAGGGAGGGAGGGAGGGAGGGAGGGAGGGAGGGAGGGAGGGAGAGAGAGAGAGAGAGAGAGAGAGAGAGAGAGGGAGAGGGAGAGGGAGAGGGAGAGGGAGAGGGAGAGGGAGAGGGAGAGAGAGAGATTGGCCCAAAGTCACCCACAGGCTTTCATGCCTAAGGCAGGACTAAAATTCCCATTTTATAGCCCTTTGTCTTAAACCACAACTCCAAATTGGGTCTCAGCACTAAAAATACTAATATTTATTAGGAAATACAGTAATTAAATCCAAGTTGATAATAAAGCATGTAAAATCCATTGGCAAATGAGATTGATGCTCTGCAAAGGTCAGCATCCATAATGTAGCATTGTTTGTATGCAAATTAATTAAATATTAGCTAATTAATGTATTGCAATAGAAGCTGTAGCTCCAGGCAAGAATATTCTGTCAAAGAAATTGTTTTCAAAGTCAGCCTATTTTGTTTGTAATACATGAAGCAAAACAAGATAACCAATTAATATTTCTGAAATTAGCAGAGAAGTGGAACAGCTCAGATTCTGATCACAGGTGTCATGCACAGTTGTCATTGTTGTTGTTTTTCTCCAGAATATCAATATGTGAATATGCCTTTTACATTTGTAAGTTAAAACAAAGGGGACAAATATATACTGTGGAAGAGATAAATGTACTGTAGTTATTCTTGAACACAGAGTGTAGACCAGTGTTTCTTAAACTTTTCTTTTCCTCCCTCAGGAACTCTCCCCACTTTTAAAAATGATGGAGGACCCCAAAAGAGCTTTTGTTTGTATGGGTTGTACTTATCAATATTTACTGCAATAAAGATTAAAATTAATATACCTGCTGCTGTTCTCATGATTGTTTCATGGGATTTTAATATTGTATTGTTTTTCAGCATAAGAGTACCAAATACTGTTCATTTCATAGATTCCTGACAGGTCTTGAGGATCCCCAGGGTTCCCAGACCACACTTTAGGAAACAGTGGCCTAGACTATTAAATAAAAGTATTATTTACTGTAGCTGTTTATACAGAGCAAATCCCTTTACTGACTGTGCTGACAGAGATTTCACAAACTGGTAAATAGCAACAATAAATAGAGCGTATTCATTATTGTTCTATTAACGAGATCACAAATGAGCTCACTGAAAGTTTCCTTTCTGTCACAACTGTTTCTCTTTCAAGGTTTCATGAAGAGCGAATTTTCCTCAGACTCTATTTTGATTTTTGAAACATTAATTTTAACTTTATAAGGGGTTCTTGTTAAATAATGGATTGGACGGAGATAGCAATGGAAGTTTTCAAGCAGCAGGGCATGAACTAGCTTTGATCTACTCTAATGCACAGGAAGATGTTGATCTGAGCAAGAGAAGTTTCCCATCTCTTCTCCTGTCATGAACAATATCACTTTGCTCAGATTTAGGATCGCTGGAGCAATTCCCTTCTGCGGAACTAGAGATTTAATAAGAAGTTAATGGATTTCAGGATCTCTATGCACAGTGACATTTAGGAAAATGCATTGTCCCTTTACCTTGAGGAAAGAGAAAAATTACATAGGAAGAGATAGGACAATATTTTAAAACAATTGATTATTGAAAATAGTTCCAGCTTCTGAAGGAGGATGCAGTTTGACAACTGCTGGGAAAAATAAGTGTAGTTTGTAAAAAGGTTACATGAGGTAGCCAGACATATTCATACTCGCTTGGCAAAGGGAGATTTTCTGGATATATTTCAGTTTTCCCCTGGTTTTGATGCTTAACCTCTGAACTGGATGTCATATGATAAGAGAAAGAAAAGGAAAGGGAGATTTTGTTAACTTGATCTAGATTAGAGGTTGGACTGGGAATTGGAAGAAGGCTTTACAATGATCCTGTCACTTCTCAACAGATGTATGGAACTTTTTAGGGTGAGTCACGTGGAGATTAAAAATGGAATTTTTAATTCCCAAAACATGTTAAAAGAATATATAATGTACTGTTAGAAAGGGATTCAGAAAGCGAGTTGGTCAAGGATTGTATGATTAAATGGGCTCAGAATTTTGATGAACCCGTTATGTTGGATACGTGGGAAAAAATATGGGTTCAAAATATTAAATTTACACAGTCACAAAGTTTAAGGGAGAATTTTTATAAAATGTTTTATAGATGGTATTTGGATCCTAAGAAATTATCATGTATGTATCCTAATTTTCAACCTAAATGCTGGAGATGCGGGTGTTTAGATGCTACTTTCTTCCATGTATGGTGGACTTGCAATAAGGTCAAAGCTTTTTGGATAAAAATATGGTGGGTTATGCAAAACGTATTTAAGAAAAGATTAGAATTTACCCCGCAAATGTTTTTATTGGGCATAACTAAGGATTTTCGTAAAGGGAAAACAAAATTGTTTTTGTATATGGTTACAGCAGCTAGGTTGTTGATTGCTCAACATTGGAAGAAAGATTTTGTACCGACAATTGCTCAATGGATTCAAAAAGTGGCGGGGTTTGCGGAAATGGCAAAACTTTCAGCTTTCCTAAAAGACCAGAAGCAGGAGAGCTACACACAGGAATGGGCAAAATGGATTAATTATATACAGAATAAATATCAGACTGGGAAATATCATGTAGCTTTTAGGTAGGAATGTTTGGATTGATAGGTGAATAGATTAAACAATATCTGGGATGTTTGGAATGTTTAAAGTGGTGTACAGCGGAACTCAGGGGGGGTGGGATTGACTGGGAGGTTGGGGTGGGTTAGGGTGGAGGGTGGGGAAATATAAGTGGATAAGCAATATAGAGATGGGTATAATGGGATATGGTCATGTTATGATGCTGAATTAACTTAGAAAGGGTGTCAGGGAGAGATTGATGTATTTTATACTAAATTTATATCATGTTGGTCGGGGGTATAATACTCAATATTTGATTGAGAACTTTATTTTAAGATGGGGGGAGGTGAGGGGTATACTTTTTGTATGTGATTTTATATTATATGTCGGGGGGGGGGGTAAAAGGGGGGAAAACTTGTCTGAATAAAACTTTTGCAATAAAAAAAAATGGAATTTAATAAGCAAATTATTGACACACAATATTCGATACGCCAGGAATTTGAGATGAATTAAATAAAATCCTTATTTTTAAAACAGTCAGTCAATAAAATGGAGATCCTACTGATAAGTAATTATCTTGTTCACTGATTATATGCCATTTTGACAGTGTTGCCTCTTAGCAACCACATATATCGACCTTCCAGGATAATATTTTTTCAAACTTCTACATAAGGCCTCTGGATGAACTCATCTGTTGCCATGGGAGGGCTCATTACTATGCTGATTATATCCACTTGTACATTTCTATCCCTGGTAAATTAAGTGATGCCATGATCATATCCTGATGCCTCAAGGCTGTGAGGGTCTGGAGGGGGAACATTAAGCTTCAGATAAACCGTGGCAAAATAAAGTTGCTTTTGTTTTTGGTCTCACTCATTCAAGGACTATATTATCTTTGGTGCTGGATAAGGAAAGACCCACTGTGCAATCTGGGGATTCTTCTGAACTTGAGGAGCAGGTGGCAATCATGGCTAGGAGGACCTTTGTACATATTTCTATTGGGCATCAGTTGTGCCTGGATCGGCAAGCCTTGCTTATAGACATTCTTGCCCTGGTCACCTACAGTTTGGACTACTGCAATACACTCTATATGGAGCTGTTGTTGAAGACTATCCAACCTTCACCTGGTACAGGATGCAGAAGCACAGACAGTTTCCAAGCATCTAGGACGACACATATTATACTTCTGTTCTGCAAGTTGCATTGATTGCCAGTTTGCTTCCAAATCCAATAAAAAGATGGTTTTTAATGTTTAAAGCCCTTTATGCTATGGGATCTGGCTAAGGGGACCAAGGAGGGATCACCTTCCCCCCTTAAATCAGCCGGACTCATCAGCTTGCACAGGAAAAGGATGCAAGCAGATATTAGGCTAGGGATCTACATGTAGTGGGGCCCAAAAGACATGCCTTCTGTGCTGTAGTGCCCATACTGTGGAATTTTCTTCCCACCAAAATTAAATTGGTCCCATCCATTTTATATTCATATTCCCTTATTTTATTACAAAGGTTTGGCATCTTAGATTTCAACAAAAAATAAAAAATCCATTTTGTATAATACAAAAGTTCTGTATCCAGCTGCCATTTTAATTTATGAGTTCAAGGTAAGTATAACAAACTATCCTTTCAACTGGTCTAAAATATGGAATTGTTTAATCCTTTGTAAGGTTGTGTAATGATATTGGAAACCAAAGAATGTCTTTTTGTATCTGTGCTAATTTTCAAACATTTAAGAATAAACTATTTAAGACTGCTTTTCATTCTGTCATTGGACCCTTTTATGTATTGGCTATTGATTGTGCCATTAAAAGGTCTGATTTCATTTTAAATATAAAAGCAAATTTTACAGGCATATGCAATATATAGGCTTATACAATTACTGTCAACTACTTTAAGTGAACTTGGATGAAAATTCTGTTTTGCTTCTCATAATGTGTGAAATTGAGATTAGTGATTTTTGACTGTAATTCCACTAAGAATAATTGGAGTGTGGAAGAGGATATGTTGGGGAACTTATCAGTCAGAACAAATATAATTAGATAAACACACATGGGCATAGCTATGAAGTTTTGCAGTGGTATAAAACAATTATGTCACCTCAGAATGCAGATTGTATTCAATACTTCAGAAGGTGAAATATGGGCATAAAGTAGTAAAGGCATATCAGTTTTCTGAATTATGCTAACATTGCAACAGGGTTTTATATATTTTGGATCATTTATTCATTTATTTTGTTATTTATTCCAATTTAGATGCCAGTTGACTCTAATTGACAGTGGGTAGTTCACAACATAAAATTGTGAGATTTTTGTGACATGAATAGTGTCTTCAGAAATTTTACTACTATCTTAGGAACATTGTATTATAATACTTAATTATCTATCTATCTATCTATCTATCTATCTATCTATCTATCTATCTATCTATCTATCTATCTATCTATCTATCATAGTTAAGAATGACCTATCTCCATCACAGAAGGAATTATAATTCTTCTTACACAAACTATGCATTTTGAAGTATATGTGTCTAATTCAGAATGGTTTCAAGTCACTTGATCCATTGGATGTCCAGTGTATTCCTCACAATGGGACACTAGATGTTCTTGCAGCCTTTGCCTACCTAGCAAAGAATAAGTCACTATATACACTTTAAGTTTTTTATGTATAATACAAGCATACATTACCCAGCTGCATATGCTGGAGTATATTGGGCATGAACAAAACTAATACTTGGAATTAGTCAAACACCTCAAATTGCCTTCCAAATAACTAATATGCTCCAATATCCCTGCATCTATGTTTCCTTCTGGTTCTTTGCATTCTTCAAAAAATGGACCTCCAATTCAGTAACTCATTTGTAAGGTAGCTAACAAAAATCCTACTCAAAAGCTCATATAGTCATTGCTGGAAGGCTAATGGCTCATTCTCAATTATTCCCCAACTATTCCAGTTCTTCACAGCATACCATTCCATTTCAGTCCTGTTCTAGTTCACTGCTCCCAATTCAACTGCACTCCATCACCACAGCCATTTCAAAGATTCTGTCCATCAAAGCAACCTGCCTACCAAAATGCATGAAACTTATCTTCTGCCAACCAGCACCATCATTTAACTTAACAAAATTGAGTCATGGTTTTTAAAAACTGTTTCTGAGAAAGAGATGCGTCACTAGAAAGTGAGATGTTTATTTTTAAAGATGGAAGGAGAAGACAGAAGGATCAGGATTGAAAGAGTTAGACCAGTCATTTGCTTCCCATCCATTCTGTGCTCCAGATTCTGCTCTTAGAATTAACCAGCTGGACCTCTCAGCTTTTAAAAGTAGAGCTTTCATAAAGGACAATAGTGAAAAATAGAGTCCTTGCTTGATGTTCATCAGTGATGTCATCTATTCCCCTGATTTTAACTTATACATAACATACAGACCCATAAGACACGTAGCTCTGTTCTTTGGGCCTGAGCAACAATGCCGCAATGTTTTGATTGCATTGATTCTTCAGGTGAACCAAAATAAGTACATGGGACACTAAGAGGAATTTGACAGCTATGTGCTACAGGCAAATTCAAAGAGAAGGAGAAATGAAGTCTCTTGTATCGTACTCACAAACACTGGGGTAATGTGAAGTCTTTTCTTTGCTTTTAAAAAAAACCTATTATATTTCCACAGAGCAAAGCTCCATATTCAGAATCAGTAATAAGGATTTTTTAAAAAAATGCAAGCATTGTACTTTTTCATTGCCACATGTTAACAGATTAACAGAGTTAATGGAAGGGACCTTGCAGATCATCCCCTGCCCAAGCAGGAGACCCTACATGTGCCTCTACCTAGGGTCAAACTCACAATCTCCTGCTTGTGAGGCAACAGCTCCACCTCTAGGCCACAGCAGCAGACATCACCCTTCATATCTGAAAATACCTTTTGGAGCAGCCTTCCCCAAAAGTTGACAGGCTCCTCTTCTCTTGACCCTCTGAAAATGTTTTAAAGATTATTATTATTTATTAAATTTATAAACCACACCCTCTCCCCGAAGGGACTCGGCACGGTGCACAGGAAATTAAAAAACATATAAACATAATTATAAATATTTAAAACCCAAATTAAATAACTATCGCCCTGTGCTAAAATCTTAAAATCTTAAAACTATTTCTCCTTAAAATCCCGATTAAAACAATTTAGACTTCAGATTATAGGCTAGGTGAGGTAGATTAGGCCAGGCTGGCCTGATGGAAAAAATAGGTCTTTAACTTTTTGCAGAAGGAGTGGAGGTCCGTAGTAGTTCTGAATTCGGTGTGGTAGGTCGTTCCAGAGGGTTGGGCCCACCACATAGAAGGTCCTTCCCCTGGGCGTCGCCCGCTGGCATTGCCTAGTGGACGGCACCCGGAGAAGTCCCTCTTTGTGGGAGTGAATCGGCCGAAGGGATATATGGGGTAGGATATGATCCCGCAGATAACTAGGTCCCGTGCCATGGAGCGCTTTAAAGATGGTGATCAGCACCTTGAAGCGCACCTGAAAGGCCACAGGCAGCCAGTGCAGCTCGCGCAGGAGCGGTGTTACGTGGGAATACCTAGAGGTACCCAAAATTGCCCGTGCGGCTGCATTCTGGACTAGCTGTACTCTTCGGGTGCACCTCAAGGGAAGCCCCATGTAGAGAGCATTACAGTAGTCTAGACGGGATGTCACAAGCGCATGAGTGACTGTGTGAAGGGCGTCCCGGTCCAATAGGGGACGCAACTGGCGTACCAGGCAAACCTGGTAGAACGCCTCCCTGGCCACGGCCGTCACATGATCTTCCATAGACAGCCGGGTATCCAGGAGGACGCCCAAGTTGCGTGCCCCATCCACAGGGGCTAGATGTTCACCCCCCTATGGCCAGTGATGGAGTCAACTGGTTGTACCGGGACGCCGGAAACCACAGCCACTCAGTCTTGGACGGGTTGAGTCTGAGTCTGTTCCTTCCCATCCAGACCCGCACAGCTTCCAGACACCAGGACATCACTTCGACAACATTCCCCCACCTCCCAGAGATGGTATTCATCAGGTTCTGACCAGTTCTGGAGAACCCGTTTCAGAAATTTTGAGTAATTCAGAGAACTGGTATATACTACCTCTGACTAGCCCCACCACCATCTATTCTGTGCCTCCTGAGTCTCAGCTGATCGGGAAGGAATGGGGATTTTGCAGTAACCTTCCCCTGCCATGCCCACCAATCCATGCCCACCAACCCATGTCATGCCCACTAAGCCAGACCCACAGAATAGTAAAAAGAAGTTGAATTCCCCCACTCCCCACCCCCCACCAATTATTGGCATACTATGGAGCTAGAGTCCAGGGAAGCTCTACAGTTTCTATGGATATGTGGGAATCTGTTCTCTGAAACACTAGAAGGGGGGGTTGTTGGTTCTTATACTTTTTACTGTTTTTATTACTTTATCACTGAGCCATCTAGGGCTATTACAAATGTTTTACTATTCAACAAACCAGCAATAGCCTAATGAAAATGTTGCTGTATAGAACTGGAATAGGCATTTTTTTCCCCCAGCCTGGGGCCCCACTTTGTGCTTATAGGCTGCATGAATTGGAGCTACACAGTGTGTAGCTGGGGACCTTTTTAAACACTTGGAATGAGCAGGGTTATTTTTAGTTGTTCAATATTTAGAGAGAGACCGTTTGATGTACAGTAGTAGTTAAGATATCAAGCTAGAAAGCAGGAGATTGTGAATTCTGGTCCTGCCTTAGGCACAAAGCCATCTGCTCACCTCAGGCCAGTCACTTTCAACCCTAAAAACAGGCAAAGGCAAGCCGCTTCTGAGAAACATTGGCAAGAAAACGGCAGGGACTGGTCCAGGCAGTTGCCCAGAATCAAGACTGACTTAAAGGTATCAGAGGGGAGAGGGGAATGGAAATAACTTTTAGGAGGTAAAGCAGACGATGTAAACCTTGTAGATAGAAATAAAAGTCTGATTGATTCCTTTTAAAAGGTGTTTTTTTTTCTGACTAAGAAAAATCTAAAACTTCACTCTTGAACGCTCTGGGTGCTCTTAGGGCTTCAAATCAATGGTGTGCATTGCACATGTTCTACAAATCATCTCTTGTTCATCCATGATAGGGGAGAAGATATCCCCCCCACCTTAATGATCAGAAAGTTATAAGATTGTTTAAAATTTAATAAAATAAATAAAATAAAAAAGTCATTATTTGTTTCTCATTTCTTTCTTCTATAATGCTTCTCCCTCAGTCTTTGAATTTTTCAGTTGAGGATTGGAAGCAATGCACTAATAGAGATTCTTTTCAACAATGACTATGGTTGAATAATAATAATAATAATAATAATAATAATCCTCATCATCATCATCCTCATCATCCTCATCCTCATCATCCTCATCTTTATTGTCATTGTACTTGTTTACAATGAAATTGGTTATTATTTGCACGCCAACCATGGCAAGAAGATCTCGGAAAATATCTTACAGTGCAGCACTTCACACCTATTAAGATCACAAGATGAGGAATATGTTTCTGTTACCTTTTTTATACATTAAGCTGGAACAGAAACAGCAGATCAGTAATATAAAAAAGTTGCAAATATTTGGCAATAATTTACCAATCGAAGCTTCACTTCTGGGATCAAATACTATTACTATTAGTATTCTTGTTTGTTTGTATAACATCTATCAGTGTCACAGGAACTGATATCTCATATGTAGCTTTGTAAGAACAATATCTGCTTATAAAATATAGTTTTATGAATAATTTATTGAACTAAAATGAGTTTATACAAATGCCCAAATGGATCTCATCTTTGGAAATAAGAAAGAAAAAAGAGTGACAATTTATAATAATAAAAAAACCTCCTCTCATTTTGACTAGTATGGGAGTGAACTGGGGTACCTTTGGTGGTCAGCAGCTTCAATTCATCCTTCAGTTGAGCTCTAGGTGGAACCTTAGGACTAGTGCCCTCTTGTCCTCATTACCAGACCCATTCAATGCACGCCTTTTGAAGCCCTTCAAAAACCTTCTATGGCATCTGAATGCAGTGGCCAACTGAAAATAATTTTAGAACTCAAAACTTGGACATGGAAGAAAGAAAATTTGAAACATCCAAGATGTTTCACAGCTATTAACAGTTGGGGTTTTCCCCCCCAGTGTTTTTGATATGTTATTTTTAGGGGCTCCTCTTTTGTTCAGGAGCTAACCATGTCTATACTCTAGAAATTGCTGTATCCAATGAATTGGATACAGCAGGATACATGAGTGGTAATTCCTTCATAAGAGTTGCAATAGTGCAATGGTTAGAGTCCAGTACTACTTCTGCTGACCACCGGCTGCCAGCAGTTTGGCACTTCAGATCTCACCAGGCTCAAGGTTGACTCAACCTTCCATCCTTCCAAGGTTGGTAAAATGAAGAGCCAGCTTGTTAAGGGGGGCAATAGGCTGATTCTGTAAACTGCTTATAAAGGGCTGTAAAACATTGTGAAGCAGTATATGTCTAAATGCTATTGCTATTGTTGTTTTTAATGCAAATTTATCATAATTGGTGACATTCTTTGTGAACAGAGAAATTGAAAATTATATCCTGTATGAAAGAAGTGAAAACTAATATTTCTCTGCCCCTTACTTTTATTAACTTGTTCAATGCCATGCTTGGATACCTACATCCTTCTATCCAGTTGTAACAGGAAGATATGTTATTGAATCTATAAGCTTTCCTTCATTTTGTGCTGGAAATGCTAATTTCTATATCAGCAGTTTCAAAGTAATTGTTCCAGCAATGATCTGTATGCTGTTGTATAACATGTCAAGAATTTTTGAGCAAAATATGGCAATTATTATTTCATATACATTTTAATGTAGTATACCATTTATATGATGCATTGTTTAACATTCTGAAAACAGAAATAACTATTTTAAACAGTGGGGAGGAAATCAGAGCTTCTTTATTATTCATATCTTCATACTCAAAAGCTGTGATTAGTTAAGCCTAAATGCTTCAAATAAAGGGGGCAACATATCAAATTTGATTCTTAAGAACAGCCATAGGCAGAGAGCACTAAGAAAAGCCTACTTTTGTAGGGTCTGAAGGATTCACAAAGTATATGAAGTTGATCTGGAGCTCCTTGGAGATTTTTGAGGCAGGAAAGCTACCTTCTGTTACTACTTGCTTCAGCCACTTTGAAAACTTTGAACTACGTGATTTGCCTAAAGTCAATCTAAACTAGCCAGCTCTCTGTATTTAATTAAAACTGATAATTTACTTCTTTTTCTCAAACCAGAAAAGCCTTGTGTCAGTCCTCATTGTTATGCTGAATCTGAAGTTAGCTTGGTTGCTTGCCAAAAAGTTAAGCAACTGTGACTTCTTCAGAGAGTTTTACTCACTGAACTGGAAAATACAGTGCAGCTAGTATTTAAGCGAGTCAGTGATTTTTGCACGAATAAGGACTGATTCTGCCTTATAAATTTAATATAAGCTTTATTGCTAGCTTCCAATAGATAAAAAGACAACAGCCCCTCCCCCATAGTCCTTGATTTTGGAAAGAGACACTTATTGTTTAAATAATAAGGGTATCAATCTACATAGATTCCCAATAGACAAGAGATACATCAGCCAAGGCTACTGTGTATTGATCATACCCACAGAACCCTAATCCTCAGAAGACTATTGGCTTAGTCTTAGTCCAATAATTTATGACCAAATGTTTTCTACCTAACAACAAAAGCCTTCAGAACCTGAGTAAATCTGGTCACTTTCAGACAGCCATTTGAGGGAGCTGGAAGAGATTAATCAACTAATTAAGGTCAAGATTTTTAGAGTAGCTCAAGTGATCTTGACAGCATTCTCTCTCTCCTCACCCACTCTCTCCCTTCCTCCTTCTCTCTCTCCCTCTCCCTCCTTTTCCCTCTCTCTCATTCTTGGATTTTTGCAGAACAGGAAGTGACAAAGGTGCTCCTGAATTACAGAAGGAACAAGGATTGTGCACTGTTGACATCTCAGCTCATAATGTCTGATCAAGTTTCTAAGAATGAAGTGACTAGTGGCTCATCTCATGGAAGGCTGCACCAATGGAAACTCATAAAATGCAAAGGCTATTTAGTAAATGAGTGAATCATTTACTGTGACATCAAGAGTCTTCTTGTAAAGGTATAATCTTTATTGTCATTGTACTTGTTTGCAATGAAATTCTATACCAATAACAATATTCTCAGGTGATATGCTCAACTGGGTGATTCGGCGGCTCTGCATGGGCCATCGGAGGGAAGCTGGCCGGAGGCTCCAAAACGCCGGGGAGGCTCCAAAACGCCGCGCTGCTCCGAGGCTTGAGTGGAGCGGCGCGTGGCGCGGAAGAGAGAAGGAGAGAAGGAGAGGAATGGAGGAACAGAGTGGAGTGGAGCCGCGCGGCGTGGAGGAGAGGAGGAGAAGAGCGGTGCCGGTAGGAGCTGACGAGCGGAGCCGGGACGGCCAGTGGGCGGAGAAGTGACCAGCGCTGGAGCGGACATCAGAGGCCAGCGACTGTAAAGACCTGGGGAGGCCAGACAGAGCCGGACCTGGCTAGCTGAGGACCAACTGGACTGGCATGGGCCGGCAGGGTAACATCGAGGCCGCAAGGCCTGGCTGGGCCGGGCCGGGCCTAAGGAGATCTGGGCCTGGCAGGCCGAAAGATACCAGGAGCGCTGGAGGCGTTGGGGCCGAAGGAGATGCCACCGGGGACAAATGTGGGCAGTGGAGGAGTCCTTGAGGACTACAGGCCGGGACTAATTTACAACTGGAAGGCCAAAGCCACCCGCTACCCCCAGTCTGATATATCTATATGAACTAACTCTCCCACCTTCGATGACAAACTAACTATTTATGAACCATGATGAACTATCTTTGAACCATGCATGATTTTCATGAATTTATGAACTATTTATGAACTTTTTAGAGCCGGTCTAGACGTCTCCTGAGTTTAACTTGTACTATACATACTTTAACATCTATTTTAATATTCAATAACATCTAGAATTTTAATGCCCTGTCAAACAACTCCTCTGACCTTATATTTTATATATATTTATACATATTTATATATATCATATTTATGACATTCACCATGAAGTACTCTAAGGCAGACCTTTTCTACTGCGGGAGTCCCCCTACTCGCAGGTATGGCCCTCCGCGTCAACGAGGGCCCACCTTGATGAGGGATTCTGTATCAAGAGAGGTGGGCGGGTCGCAGTTCTAGGGGTGTTTGAACAAAATTCTTAATTTGGCTTTTAGGGGGTTCCAGGGAGGAGGGGAGGGATAGTTTACAATTTAAATGGGGGATTGAATCTGGTTTTAGCGCAGGTTTTTGTCATTTAATAAGTTTTTAAATTATAATTGGTACTATTTTGTATATTGTTTTAAATTCCTGTGCGCCGCCCTGGGTCCTCGCGGAGAAGGGCGGGATATAAATTGAATAAATTGAATTAAATTGAAATTGAATTGGTCATGTGATATATTGCTTGATTGTCAAGAACCCAATATCCTTTATCACAATTTAGTGAAATAGATACTTTTAGAAAACCAACAAGAGGGTTACAAATACAAATTTCTCAACCATCATCTTTAGCCATCATGGCAAATTACTGGATCAGAAATCTTAACAGAAGTTGGTATACAGCTTGTGAACTCTAGTGAATCATATAAATACATTCATGAGTGCATGTATGTACAGAATGCATGAATTCTAATATCTTTCCATGCCACTTACAGTACATTAGTAGTCATTCAATATCATTTGAAGCAACAAATTAAGTTATTTGTCTATTTGCACACAAGACCATTTTTCAGAATTTCAAGATTTCTACATGCTGGGCAGGAGAATATGAGAAATGTCAAATAAGATTGTAGGTATCCTGGTGAAAACCAGAAAATAGAATAGAATAGGATAGGATAGCAGAGTTGGAAGGTATCTTGGAGCTCTTCTAGTCCAACCCCCTGCTTTAGCAGGATACCCTATACCACTTCAGACAAATGACTATCCAATCTCTCCTCAAAAACATCAAGTGTTGGAGCATTTAAAACTTTTGGAGGCAAGCTGTTCCACTGATTAATTGTTCTGTCAGAAAATTTCTCCTTAGTTCTAAGTTGTTGTTTTTCTTGATTAGTTTCCACCCATTTTTCCTTATCCTGCCCTTAGGTGTTTTGGAGAATATCTTGACTCTCTCTTCTTTGTGTCAGCCCCTGAGATATTGGAACACTGCTATTATGTCACCTCTAGTCCTTCTTTTCATCAGACTAGACATACCCAGTTCCAGCAATCAATCTTTATATGTTTTAGCCCCAGTCCCCTGATCATTTTGTTTTTCTTGCCTAAGTGTAGAACATTACTTTTTTCACCATTGAATTTTATTTTATTAGATAGTGCCCAATATTCAAATCTGTCAAGATCCTTCTGTATCTTAAGCCTATCTTCTGGAGTATTGGCTATTCCTGTTAGCTTGGCGTTTTCTACAAATTTGACAAGTTCCTCATCTATCCCCTCATTCAAATCATTGATGAAGTTGTTGAAGAGAACTTGGCGTAAAACAGAGACTTGCAATACCCGACTACATACTTCCCTCCATGTAGATGCAGTTCCATTGAGGACTACATGTTGAGTGTGGTTGGTCAACCAGTTACGAATCCATCTGGGGGTGATGTTATCTAACCCACATTTTTCTATTTTATAAGTATAAAGTATCTTTCTAGCATTTTTTGTTCTTTTCCTAAGATATAGATGTAATTTTAAATCTTATTAACTAGAGAGAAAGCTTTGCCATGCATCTAGCACTGACCTGTCATGGAACACTTCAGCCAGGTGCTACTCAATTGAAACCACAAAATAGCTAAGTAACAGCCAATCAATTTCCACATTTTTTTGCTTCAAATTTGACAGTTATTGAGTGTCCTCCTGCTCAATCCCATGTGCTTCCAGCACTGTGTGAAATGAAAAGAGAAGCGAAGAAAAAAAAGCACAGTCAATTCCCATGGTACTATTCTGTCAGTCCATTTGAAAAGCATCGTCCTAGCAATCCTGCTAGAATAAACTTTAACAAAAATCTATCTAATTTTTTTTCTTGAGCTGGGCAAAATAGAGGAAGACACGGGACATGCCAAATAGTATACAATGGGTATATTTATCTGTGAGGGGAAATGCTCAGAAATTCACAATATCTTCTAGAACTGTGATGGCGAACCTATGGCACGGGTGCCAAAGGTGAGCACGTGGAACCATTTCTTAGGGCATGCAAGGCATTGCCCTGTCAGCTCCAGCACACATGTATGCGCTGGCCAGCTGATTTAGGCTTTCTTTTGAGGCCATTTTTCACCCTCTGGAGGCTTCAGGGAAGCTCCTGAAGCCTCTGGAGCTAGGGGAGAGGCTGTTTCGCCCTCCCCAGGCTCCTAGAAATCCTCTAGACCCTGGGGAGGGCAAAAAAAAGGAGGGGGTCACGGACATAGCATTACGGGTGTGGCATGACCACGTGCGACCCCCCCCCCGTGCTCTTGGCACGCGAGCCAAAAAAGGTTAGCCATCACTGTTCTAGAATGTAAAGTTTGCCTTTAGCAGAAGTGTACAAAGTGGTTTTTTTAAAAAAAATGCTGAAGAAGTAGTCTTTTAAGCTAGGGGTCTCCAACCTTTGCAACTTTAATTTTGAAGGACTTCAGCTCCCAGACTTCTTCAGCCAGCTTTGCTGGCTGGAGAAGTCTGGGAGCTGAAGTCCTTCAGACTTAAAGTTGCAAAGGTTGGAGACCCCTGTTTTAAGCCTTTTTCTAGAACCAATTAACTAATTTAGCATTGAATTCTGTGATAAACTGTTGGTTGAGATAAACTTGGTGAGATTTTTTTTTTAAATCAAAGATGGGCTATTTGAATAAGTAAGGTCAAGCAAGAGACTAAGGCAGAAATATGTAACACAGTTATTATCAGAGAGCACTGTCAATATTGGTGCCTGATGTTAACATTTTAGCTATCTTCTTTTTACAACTTGAACATGCAATGCAATCTTCAATTACTGCTACTTTCTTTTAATTATGATATCTTCGGAACACATATATGACATTAAAGCATGTAACTTTCATTGCTTTAGTACAGTATCAGCATTTCTCACTGTTCATTGGCTCTCTAATATTAACAGCCAGATGTTCCTTTCTCTATTGCTTCCCCCCAAGCAATATGTTTGTTATTCACCAGTGAACTACATTTCATACTACAGTGCAGCTGTCTGCTAAAACATCATGAACCAGTGGTGAGGGGATAGTAATGGCAGAACCACATTCTGCTTTACTATGTCATAACAAAGATAGAAGCAGGGAGGGTCTGCTGAACTTAAAGTGATTAACATCAATCATAAAGCAAAATATCCAATGTTTATGGTTAAACGAGGAAAGGATGTGCAGTCATTTAATACCAAAGTGCTTCATCACTCTACTGAGTTGATGAGTTTTTACTCAGAAAATGTTTAGGGAAGATCAATGCCACAGGCAAGACAGTGCATGTTTATGTTGCTATGGAATAGGAAGGATGCCTGCTGTTAGCAGTTAAAGAGATCACAGCCAGTAGAGGGCAGGAAGGTTCAAGGTATATTGGCCAACATAAAACGGTGGGGGGAATATATTGAGTGAATAGCTTACTTACTTCTAAGGCAAGCTGATTGAGCTCTTCTGAAGACAAACTTTCTCAGAGATAAAAGTAAGATGATAGTACTGGATTGTGAATTGGGTCCTAATTTCAGAGTAGTTTTACTCTTCCTTCTGTACGCTGGTGTGAATTTCCTTCTCCCTGCCACTCTTGGTTAATGTGGGACTAATTATCTGACTAGGTACTTCTCATTCTCAGGTTATAAATGCTAAACCTTGATTAAAATTGGGGTCTTGTTCCATGATGCAGCTCCAGGATTAAAACATAGTTAGGATATATAAAGATGTGCTCAGTAAGACTTGAAGAAAGGAAGGAAGAGAGAGAGAAAGGAAGAAAGAAAATCAAATTCAGCAGTATTTGGAGAGTCAGAGGTTCCTTATCTTGACATAATCCTATTTCATGGTAAAATTAAAAAGAGAAACAGTCTTTCTACATACAACTCATTAATACAAATCTTCATGAACTTTGTGCCAGCAAAAGCTGATTTCCCTGTTGTGGATTGTTATGGTAAAACACCTATGTATAACTTGCCACCATGGGCCACAGGCAACCCATACCAACCTTTCAGAACCTTGCCATTGAAGCTCATATCTATCATTCCCCAGCTGAAGATTAACCTTCAGCAACAGGAGAGGACTAGATTACAATATTTCTACTGGTAATAGAAGCAAATGATCAGCAATCATGTTAAAATTGAGGAAGACAGGAAGTTCTGCTGCCAATCTTAATGAGTACTGTGTTAGTAATCTATAGTGGATATCATTGAAGCGTGCACTCTAACACTTTTGATGGCTTCCATGGTCTGGGGTTCTTAGAACCCAGTGTGTTGTTATCTCAAATTTATTACTATAATATTGGAATCAGATCATATCAGATTATGCAACTCCCCTTTCAGAAACTATATCTATATAAATAAAAATGTAAAATAGTTTGTGCAAAGCCACTAATCTCAGAAAGTACTGCACTCATCGGCACCAAATTTTCACCCAATGTTCCCAAGGACTTCTGATGCAATCATACGTACATTTTGTGTGGCTGGCACACATGTGTCATGTGCAAGCAGCACAAATGTAAAAGGTACGCACTTCTCAGATTTTCACCTCCCTGTAGCTCCTCCCATCTGGCTGCTTCTTATGATGTGTCATGCACACACCCCTCACATTTCCAACAGTCATTTCCTCAGCAACCGAATAAGCTTCCAATGTTCCCACACTGCATGGAGGCCTACAAGGCCCAAAACCAGGTATGGGGGGTGACACACTCCCAGGTGCCCCATTTCTGGTCCCAAGAGGCTATATGGACACCTACTAGGCCCAAAACTAGGCATAGGGGGTGGGACACTCCCAGGTGGCCCATTTTTGGTCCCAGGAGGCTGTATGGACACCTACTAGGCCCAAATCTAGGCATGGGGGGTGGGACACTCCCAGGTGGCCCATTTTTGGTCCCAGGAGGCTGCATGGTAGGTAGATAGGTAGAAGGATAGAGATAGAAAGAGGGAGAAATACGGTAGGTAGGTAGGTAGGTAGGTAGGTAGGTAGGTAGGTAGGTAGGTAGGTAGGTAGGTAGGTGGATAGAGAGAGGGGGGGAAATACAGTAGGTAGGTAGGTAGAGGGAGAGAGGGGGAAATACAGTAGGTAGGTACGTTGGGGGTTATACAGTGTTTTTGTGTACGTGTTTGTGTGTGTAGGTGTACATCTATACACAGATTGATTGGCCATTTAACAGACTGGGCCACAGCAATGCGTGGCTGGGTACAGCTAGTTTAAACTAATGATGTAGATCATAGGTGCGTAGTATGTAGGTGTAGATATTGGTGGAGGAATATTACCCTTAAATTTTTCAACATGGGGATGAACAGGAATATATATATATATATATATTCAATAATGTCACTGTTGAGGATTGTTTTTCCTACCCTTCTATCTTCTGTTCTTTCAAATGGCATTAAAAGTTGCCTGTTGATTGGGACTTAATGAAAGCTTGTTAGGGAGCTGGGCATTGGTTCAACTTGAAATAAAGAGACTAACCTTATACAGGAATACAGGAAGCTAAATTAAAATTGGAGATAGGAAGAAATAAGTGTTGAGATAGCATACACTGAGGACAGGAGAAATAATTCATCTAGCATAAAGCAAAGGGAGTTTTTAATCTGCCTTTTAAAGAGCTTCTTAAAATTGAAACAAAAATCGGAACATTAACATTTCTATGCAGGAGCTACCTGTAGCACCACAAATAGATCATGATTAGACTTTATGTTAGGGACACAGTGGCTCAGTGGCTAAGAAGCTGAGCCTGTCGATCAGAAAGGTTGGTAGTTTGACAGTTCCATGAGCTCCTGTTACTTCTCCCAGATTCTGCCAACCTAGCAGTTTGAAAGCATGTAAAAATGCAAGTAGAGAAATAGGAACCACATTTGGTGGAAAGGTAATAATAATAATAATAATAATAATAATTTAATTTTATAACCCGCTCTCTCTCCCCAAGGGGACTCGAGGCGGGGCACAGGCAATTAAAAATACAAAGAACAAACTACAGAGTACAAACAACAGAATTAAAAGTAAATTAAATAATTCCTGCGCTAAAACCCATATACTAAACTAAAAATTACCCCTAAAAACCCCCTAACCTAAAAAGAGACTACCCAAGGCCGGCCAGGCGAAAAAAGTGAGTCTTTAATTTTAAGCGGAAGGAGCGGAGGTCCGTGGTTGTCCTAATATCGGGGGGAAGGTCGTTCCAGAGGGCTGGGCCCGCCACAGAGAAGGCCCTTCCCCTGGGCGTCGCCCGCTGACAAAGTCTAGTGGACGGCACCCGGAGCAGTCCCTCTCTGTGGGAGCGTATCGGCCGTGAGGATGTATGAGGCAGGATCCGATCCCGCAGATAACTAGGTCCCGAGCCATGGAGCGCTTTGAAGATGATAATTAACACCTTGAAGCGCACCCGGAAGACGACAGGTAGCCAGTGCAGCTCGCGCAAGAGCGGTGTTACGTGGGCAAACCTAGAGGTGCCCATAATTGCTCGCGCGGCTGCGTTCTGGACCAACTGAAGCCTCCGGGTGCACCTCAAGGGGAGCCCCATGTAGAGAGAGTTGCAATAATCCAGTCGGGATGTCACGAGAGCATGAGTGACTGTGCGAAGGGCGTCCCGATCCAATAGGGGGCGCAACTGGCGTACCAGGCGAACCTGGTAAAACGCCCTCCTGGCCACGGCTGTCACTTGATCTTCCATGGACAGCCGGGTATCCAGGAGGACACCCAAGTTGCGCGCCCCATCCACAGGGGCAAGATGTTCGCCCCCTATGGCCAGCATTGGAGAGAGCTGGTTGAATCGGGCGTTCCGTGCACCTTTGGCATTTAGTCATGCCAGCCACATGACCACAGAGATGTCTTTAGACAGCGCTGCCTCTTCAGCTTTGAAATGGAGATGAGCACCATCTCCTAGAGTTGGGAATGACTAACATATATGTGCGAGGGGAACCTTTACCTTTAGACTTAATGTTTCAGAGCCAGAGAGAGAAGCAATGATAAAGCAATTCCTTAAAAACAACAAGAACAAAACACCTAGATCCAAACTAAGCCAATACATATCTAACTGAGAAAAACAAAACACAGATACATTACTAGAAACAGAGACTGCAGTTCCTTCATTGCTTTAGTAATAGAATCATGCAATTTCTCCTCAGCTGAGGTCTGTAAAATAATAATCCCCTAAAATATATGTTATAGTTATTATTTCTCTTGAAACATTGATGTTTATCAATGGTTACATGGTAGGTGTCTTCCTAGTTCTCTCTGCATTTAGAATTCAGAAAAAGAAATAATCCTATTATGAACACCTTTTCCCATTCAAATTATTTCTGGGGAATTGCATTGTGATTTCCTCTAGAGTTGGATGAAATGTCAGGCCTGCATCCATTCAAAACTCAAGAAAGAAAATCTCCAACTCCATTGAATTAGAGAAGAGATACTTTCTTTAAGATCTGATTCAAAATGTGCAAAGGTTATACATTAAAAAGTCATCCCAAATCCCTCTCCCCAGGGTCCAGCACTGAGGGTCCAATAAATGTCCTGTATGATGGTATGGGTTTTTCACACATCTGGAGTCTCTGGACAGTTGGCCTTGACAGACTATAAGCAACTCCACTCAGCAGCACCTTAATTCATGATTACAAACCTCCCTTCCAGTTCTCATGGGACTGCTACACCCCAACTCACTTCCCTATCCCAAATGCCCAAGCCCCCTCCCTGTTTCTATGGCAGCCGATAGCAAGCATGCTGCAGAAACCCATGCTGGATAATCCATGGCTGACAGGAAAGAGATTCAAAGTTTCAAAGGAGAGGGAGGATTGTTAACAATCCCCCCTTCCTTTTTTGACTGACAAATCCATTTAGTAGGGCAGAACATGGAAGGAAGTGAATCTTTGAGTAGGTTTTATTGGGAATGTCAGTTTCTACTAAATATTTCATATTATAATGCACAATCCCATACTCTAAAATACCTTAAATGCTAAAAGATTGAATAATAATAATAATAATAATAATAATAATAATAATAATAATAATAATAATAATAATAATAATAATAATAATAATAATAATAATAATAATAATAATAATAATAATAATAATAATAATAATAAAAACATGTTACCACCAACAGCATATGTCGCCTCTGTAATGAAAAAGATAAGACAGTCGACCACCTGATCAGTGGGTGCAGCAAAATTTCACAAACTGACTATCTACAACGCCATGACCACATTGCTAAGATCATTCACTGGAAATTGTGCCAGAAGTTTGGATTTGAGTACGGCAAAAACCACTGGGAACATCAGATTCAGAAGGTTTTAGAGAATGAGAAAGTCAAGATCTTGTGGGACTTCAGAATCCAGACTGACAGGCACTTGGCCTACTACACACCTAACATAACAATAGTTGAAAAGAAAAAAGTATGGTTCATTAGCATTGCAATACCTGGTAATGCACAAATTGAAGATAAGTAGCAAAAAAAAATTACAAAGTACCAGGACTTGCAAATTGAAGTTGAGCGACTGTGGAAAAAGAAATCGTGTGTTGTCCTGATTGTAATTGGAGCCCTTGGAGCAATACCTAAAGGGCTACCTCACTATTTAGAAATTCTAAATTTACCAGACTTGAACATTCTGACTCTACAAAAAAACACCCTACTTGGAACAGTTTATATCCTCCGATGTTACTTTAACAGTTCCTAGGTCCTTGGTTAGGTCTCGTGCTGTTGAGCTACCAACCAGCCCCAAAGGCTGTGAATCTCACCAAAGATTTACCATATAACAATAACAACAACAAAACAGTGGTACCTATTGTCATCGGGGAACTTGGTACTATGACCAAGAATTTTATAAAACACATCAAGAAATTGCAGCTTCCTACAATAACACCAGTTGAACTGCAAAAAACATCACTACTCGGAACATCGTACATCTTAAGAAGGTACTTGGTTGATAACTATGACACTAGCAGCAACCAGTATCAACCATTAGCACCAGTCAATAGTATTTGTGATCCATTTTTGAATGTTCAGTTGACTGAGTTTAATGAATAAAGTATATAATAATGATAATATTTCCAAGCATATTTTGCAAAGATATTATCTCACAATACAATTTCCAAGATAATGGTAAGGCCAAAGTATGCTATCTAACTAAATTTGTGACCAAATCAATTTAAAGCTACTTCTCATTATTTATTGTTCTAAAAAGAAAGATAATACTAAATATTCTCAGCTGCCTTTATCATATTATCCTGATCTGCTTACTATCTCTAGGATATTTGTCTTGTATTAAATCTGAATCTAGTTAAATTATCCAATCTAGAAATAGTAAACTAGATCCTATTCATTCCCTTTCAGCTTACTCCAGATTGTTTCAGTGTTTAAAAGGAACAAAACGGGACCTTGAAGATCTGATGGAGAAAATTTAGATACCTCTTTCCAACCTTGCCTATATACTGTTTCTACAAAATCCATATCATATTAGTTTTCATTCTAATATAACAGAATTCATATGACAGCAGGACTAGTCAAAGGAGGGGGAAGGAAGAGGGGAGATACACAAAATGTCACATTAGAAACAAGGCATGCATTTTATCTAGTTTGATACCATATCTGCAACTGTCAGGTTTGCCTGAGCTGACTTGATGGTTTGGCGCCTGCTGTTGATTTCACGAGATGAAAATTTTTATTCTGTACTATTTATTGCTTCCTGCCTATACTGTCTTCCTCAAATACAGGTGCTTATACCATGTTTCCCTGAAAATAAGACACGGTCTTATTTTTAATTATGTTTGCCTCCAAAAGAGGCATTAGGGGGTGTATTTTCCACTGTTGCACCTCGCATTGGCAGCACCAAGATCCCTACCCAGCAGGAGCCCACGTGGACACTGCCAGGTAACTTCTTGGTGTCCACAGCTGCTTGGTGTCCACAGCTCTGGATTGATGCACATGATGCTCATTTCACTGTCATAGGCCTTTTGCCATCAACCCAGAGCTCATTTCTTGGCTTCAGAGGCCTTTCTGAAAGCCTCTGACAGTGAAACGGAGGCCAGAGGGTTCCACACACATCAATTTGGAGCTTGTTTCTTGGCTGCAAAGTCCTTTCTTGAAGGCCTCTGATGGCAAACAGAGGCTGGGTGCACCACACACATCCATCCAGAGCTCATTTCTTGGCTGTAGCCTCTGATGGTCAAACAGAAACTGATGGGTGACCAGTGCAAGCAGCAGTAAGCAGCCGCAGAAGAAGTTGGCTGGCAAGACAAGACAGGTGTCAGGGCGCAGGAGGCATGGCTGCAACCTTCCTAAGGTAAGTGGGTGCAGGGTACATGGGGCAGCTCCACTACCCCCATCCCCACCCTAGCTCACTTCATGCAACCAAACTTAACCGGGGCTTATTTTTTGGGGAGGTTAGGGCTTATATTGGGTGCACATGTAAAAATCAAGTTAAGGCTTATTTTGGGGGGTAAGTCTTATTTTAGGGAAAACATGGTGTTTACCAGACAGTAGTGTTGTGGGGATTTTTGGCCAATGAAGCATATTTCATCTGTGCATGATAAACATGTGGAGTTTCTTCCACCACCTTCCTGCTCAGAAACTAAATGAGAATTGGGAAAAAGAAAGGAAAGAAGCACTTCATTGAAGGACTATTCTGGCTGACTTTCTTAATGACAGACCAGATGCCTAGGGTGTAATTTAGAAAAACAAAGGTGTTAAATTAGCAATGATGTTTTGCATTCCTGTGCTTACATTTAAACTTAGATGCTAATTCAGCCTGTTTCTTCCATGCAAATAGCCAAATCTGGCTTCATTTACAATACTAAAAAGAAAGTAAAACAGCAGGGCAATAAATTTTCTTTTGAGTTAATTTTACATAAATTTAATAATCTCTCTATATTTTCTCTTTATCCCCCCATATATGTACACAGATACAAATGTACATATTTCAAATAACTTGAGCTCTTTTTCAAGTGAAAAGCCATATATCCAATCCATCTTTACCTTGTTACAAAATATCTTCTAACACAACACTTTGAGCAGTTATGTAGCAATAATAATTTCTATTAGTGGCACATATCTCAATTGAGTCAGGCAAAATAAATGAATAAATATGTATGTATATGTGTGTATGTATGCATGTACACTACTGTATTTGTCAGAGTATAAGACGCACCTTTTTTCCTCTAAAAAGAGGCTGAAAATCTGGGTGGGTCTTATACATCGATTACAGCATTTTTTGCCTGCTGAAACCCCACCCTTCACCAAAATGGCCATGCGCATACCCTTATGGAGGCTTCTAGAGAGCTCCTGGGGGCTGGGGAGGGCAGAAATGAGCAAAAAACAGGGCATTTTTGCCCCCCCAGCAGCACTCTATAAGCCTCCATAAAGCTATGCATGCTATTTTTTGACCAAAAAACGGCCCGTTTTCACACAAAAAACTGGCCACTTTTTCTTGTTTTGTCCCCCCCCCCAGGACCACTCTGCAAGCCCCCTCAAAGCTAGTCATACCTTTTATTTTTTTTAAATGGACCCATTTTTGCGAAAAATGGGCTGTTTGAGGGAGGTTTGCACAGTGCAAAAGGGTTTTTTTCCCCCTTTCGGAAAGCTGTTTAGTTAGAGTAATTGATGAGAATTATGTTGGTCAAGTACTGTGCCTGCTGAAACAAAGATTTGTTCCAAAGGTGGTCAGTGATTTCCTTCTCCAGCACATGGGTAAATACCTGGAAACATCTACCTACCTACGGGCTCTCTCTCTTTCTCCCTACATATCTACTGTATTTCTCTCTCTCTCTCTATTTCTCTATTTTTCTCTCTCTATCCCTTTACCTATCTACCTACCTGTCTACACTCTCTCCCTACCTACCTACTGTATTTCTCTCTCTCTCTCCTCTATCTACCTATCTACCTACTCTCTCTTTCTCCCCCTACCTATCTACTGCATTTCTCTCGCTATTTCTCTCTCTATATCCCTCTCCCTTATCTATCTACACACTCTCTCCCTACTTATCTACCTACTCTCTCTCTCTCCCTATCCCTTTATCTACCTACCTACCTACCTAACTACACACTCTGTCTCCCTCCCTCCCTACTGTATTTCTCTCTCTCCCCCCCCTCTACCTACCTACCCACTCTCTCTCTCTCTCTCTACCTACCTACTGTATTTCTCTCTCTTTCTCTCCCTCTCTATCCCTCTATCTACCTACCTACTTTTTTAAAAAAATGCCTCTTCAAAACCTGGGTGCGTCTTATACTCCGGTGCATCTTATACTCTGAAAAATATGGTATGTATGTATATATGAGTTTTAATTTCCCATATCTTCAAACTCTATGATTGAGCAATTGCAAGCTCTCATGGCAGTTTTGCCATTCTACACAACTCACAATAATCATCAGTAAACGTGGAGTTTCTGTGCCTAAAACAAATTATGTAGGAATATATTTGCTATCATGTGTTTCAAAAACCTTTTGAAAAAGCACCTTTGGGACAATCATAACCAGGATGATTGAGAATCTCCATAGATATCCAAGCTTACTGTAGTTTCACTTCCTGTATTTAAAAAGGTAATATATTGATTTACTTTTTCTAGGAATCACTTTGAACCCTGGTAGTACAAAACACAACAAAAGAAATCACAAAAAGATATATTGTAATTACTACATTCTGCATTATTTTTAACTTGCATATTTTTAAAAAAACAGAGAACTATATGGATTCTTAAAGCATATTGTTGTGTTGATAACAGTTTATATGACAATAACCACAATAATCAGTAATTTTACTAGCATCTGAAACATGGATTACAGAGCCAGAGTAAAAAAAAACCACATAATTAAAGACTGAAGACAGAAGAATAATTTCCATGTTGAAAATTGGAACCTTTCCATTACTTAGTTGGTATAAAAGAAGCTAAAATTGTATTATTATTATTTTTAAAAAATAAGAAGTTAACAGCAGATGGTCAGTTTTCACAGTGAAGAGATATAAATCAATGGATCAATATTTTAATTGGTCCAAAAATAAACTAGAATTAGGAATAAACATTGAAACCACCACATTTACCAATGACACCAAATTAACCAGGGACAACAGAAAATTAAATAAATTAAATTAAATAAAAGGGGAGGAGGGATCTAACAGAAGAAAACTTTTTGATCAAACTCCAACTTCATTTCATCTGTCTCTTCTATGTTTTGAATGCTAATATATGGTATACTTTGCTCAAAAGACGTTAGATACATCTTTCATTTAGATCTTCAACTGGACTGAATCTTTGTAATTGATTGCCAGCTATTGTGTGTGTATGTTCTTTTTAAAGAAACACACGTCTTAGTTATATCTAGAAATATACAATAATACGTATATTATTGTGGAATAATTATTGTGGAAAAGTGGAATTATTGTGGAAAAGTGGAATAATATGTCCACTTTTTCCAAAGTTTTCTACTTTCCTCTTATTCAAATTTGTTAATTGAAAGAAGACAGTAGAGTTTCAGATGGATGAACCAAATCTAACACCTGAAACATTATTGAACTATATGACAGTTTGGTGTAGCACTTGATTCTTACATGCCTGTCTATGTGGGAAAAACACAACAGAAACACAAAAGATGTCAGTCACACATAGAGACACACATAAGCTATATTTCCATGACTTGGAAGAATGTATGAAGCTCAAGTGTACTCCCTATGTTCCTGCTTTATTTGTTTTACTACTTGATCTTTGAATAGGATTTGAACATGTTCCAGCAACTATAATTCAAGCTCAGTTTAAGAAAAAATCCCATTGAACTGGGTAAAAGCACGGTCAATGCTTTCCAAACCTGGATTTTTTTTTTTTTTTAAATGCCTAAAATGACAGAAACATCACTCTCAAGGACGAAAATGACTAGAACAGTGCAATGATCAAGATTTGAAGCAGAAAAGCTGTTTCTTTAAGGAGATGTTGTTGCGGGCTACAAAAGTATTCCTTTGTGCTCTGAATCACATTTTCTGCATCAAATTGAGATCACTCTATAGCTACACAAATGACTACATTGTACCAATGGGTTATTTTCTTTGTCAACCTATTTCAAAACCGCATATCGTGGTTGAAGCAGTTTTCTCATAATAGCCAGTTATCTCACCTTATTTGGATGGACAAAAGTTTGATAGAAAAATTATTCAGCGGCATGATTAATGTGACATCAATGCCTTTGTAGTTTAGATCTTCAACAAGGATAAGAGCACATTCATTGTCAGTGTTTTTCAAATTTAATGAAGTCTCAAGAAGATGCTGCAGTGAGTACAAATCACTTTTTCAATCATATTAATCTCTTTCTGTATTAAGCTCATAAAGATTAATCTCTTTTCATATCAAATTCACATTTGCATAAACAGTTGGTTTGGTAATGGTTTCAGACTCACTAATATTATCCTAGTATTTGTTGAGTACTTCCAATCTTGATCATCAAATCAAGAAGGGAAATTTAATCTTTTAAAGGTAGGTGGATAGAACTGTGGTAATAAGAGGACTTTCCTGATAGGATATAATCAAGAATATCAATTTTGAAATGTATTGCTTCAGTTTTGTAAGTAGGTGGAAAGAAGCACAACTCAGAAGAAAGCAAAAGGGAAGGGGGAAAATGGCTGAAAAAATCATTAATGCTAAGAGAAAAAGATCATATACACTTTCAATTAGTAAGAAAATCCAAGAATTGAAACATTTATGAAAGGATGGTTGTTATAAAGACCATCAGTTATAAGGATTGCTGAAACACTTTTTGCATAGGCATTTGCATTGCACCTTCTTATATACCATACACATGAAACAATAGCATTTGGAATTTGGACAACATTGATGTTTCCAGGACTATGGCAGGGATGATAATTAAGACTACTGGTTTTTTAAAAATCTGTTTTACAAGTCAGTGCTTTCAAACATTGTTTGATCCAGTTTCCAAATAAAAGCTTTGTCAGTAAATTAAGAATGATTCCCTTTTAATACAGGTTCTATCTGGCAGTCTTTTTCCTTAAGTATACCTGAGATATATTGGCTATAGCAGCAGCCTGCAATATTTTTGGCTCCAGGAACTGGTTCTGTGGAGGGTGGGTTTTCCATAGGCTATGGGGCACAGTGTTATGTGTAGGCTTGCTTGTGCTGTCCAGTTCCTGGAGGACTGCAGCCTAGGCATTGGAGAGCCTTGGCCTATAGAGCTGGCTGAGATAATGAAATTACTACTTTGATTAAAGAAAATACTTTGTTTAGCTTTGTTTCTTCTTGGAAACTATGGTACTTTTGACCTTTTTTTGGGGGGGGCTTTTTATTTTTATTTTAATTTTGGGATTTGACAATTAGAAATTAAAATTACAAAATTTTGGTACAGGGTGAACTATTTAATTTGGTTTAAATTTATTTATTTATTTAATTCAATTTATAAACCGCACCAATCTCCGTCGAGACGGACTCTGGGCGGTGCATAGGACATTAAAATCTAAACAGTAATAAATAACAAATATACAAAGTTAAAAAGAAATTAAATAATAAACCTGTGCTAAAATTCCATTAAAACCTATCTAACTTAGCTGACGCTCTATCGTTCCAAGATTTAAATTCTATGCCAGTCCAACTTGCTGAAAAAGATGTGTCTTAAGTGAGCGGCAGAAGAGGGGAAGGTCCATGATAGTACAAAGTTTGGGGGGGAGGTCATTCCAGAGGGCGGGCCCTGCCACAGAGAAGGCCCTACTCCTGGGCGTCGCCAGCCGGCATTGACCGGCGGTCAGCACCCTGAGGAGGCCCTCTCTGTGGGAGCGAATCAGTCGGTGGGAGGTATGTGGCAGGAGGCGGTCCCGCAAATAACTAGGCCCTGAGCCATGGAGCGATTTAAAGATGGTAAGAAGCACCTTGAAGCGCACCCGGAAGGCCACCGGTAGCCAGTGCAGCTCGCGCAGGAGAGGTGTTACATGGGAACTTCGAGATGTTCCCGAAATCCCTTGCGCGGGCGTGTTCTGGACTAACTGGAGCCTCCGGATGCACCTCAAGGGGAGCCCCATGTAGAGAGCGTTGCAATAGTCAAGGTGGGATGTCACAAGTGCTTGAGTGACTGTGCGGAGGGCGTCCCAGTCCAGAAAGGGACGCAACTGGCGTACCAGACAAACCTGGTAAAAGGCCCCCCTGGTCACGGCCGCCACCTGGTCATCCAGGGACAGCCGCGAATCCAGGAGGACGCCTAAGTTGCGAGCCCTTTCCACAGGGGCCATTGACTCGCCCCTGATAACCAGCGATGGAATTAGCTGGCTATGCCAAGACGCCGGAAACCACAGCCACTCGGTCTTGGACGGGTTGAGCCGGAGTTTGTTACTTCCCATCCAGAGCCGTACGGCCTCCACACACCAGGACATCACTTTGACAGCATCGTTGGGGTGGTTGGGGGTAGATATGTACAGCTGAGTATCATCAGCGTACAGATGATACTCTACCCCACAACCACGGATGATCTCACCCAGCGGCTTCATGTAGATGTTAAACAGGAGGGGTGAGAGGACCGACCCCTGAGGCACCCCATACGTTAGGGGCCTCAACACCGACCTCTGCCCTCCTGTTAGTACAAATATTTATGCATTGTTATGTTTTAGATGTTCTTAATTCCTGTACACTGCCTCGAGTCCCTTTGGGGAGAGCGGGCGGTTTAGAAATTTAATAAATTGAATTGAAATGAATTGAACTGCTTAGAATTATAGAAATGTTGTGTATTATTGTTAGTTTTAGAGTAAGAGGTTTATATTTAAGATTTGTTCCATACCAAAAAAAAAGTCAGAAATAACTCTTTTTCTACTGCTTTTTGTTTTCTTTCTTTTTTGCTCCCTTATTTTGTCCTTTTTTCTAATCTATGTACAAGCCATTTATGAATGTCTATTTGTACATGCATGTTCACAGATATTTGGTAATTTGGTACATTTATATCTATAGAGAAGACACAAGAGTCTACAAGAAAAAAAGGTGAAGATAGGAAGGAAAGAGTTTCTGTAATTAGAGGATCATTATTTGTCAAATTTTAATGATTTTTTATGGAAATTATTATCTATCCATGAAAATTGCTAAGACTCTGGGAAATTGCATTAACAGAATTTGACTTAAAAAAATTTTTTTTCCTGATCATTGGTAGTTTATCTGCTTGATGTTGAATTGCTGAGACATTTCTATGTTGGTAACTGCCTATCAATATTATAATGAGCATTTTTTTATCATTTGAAAACATGACTATAAAAAAGGTGTTGATATAAAGAGTGACAGGAGCAGAACATAATTAAACAATAAATAAGCAAAGCTGGCTGGAGAAGTCTGGGAGCTGAAGTCCTTCAGACTTAAAGTTGCAAAGGTTGGAGACCCCTGATCTAGTGTACCAAAGTTTTCTTATCTTCAGAGTTTGCAGGTCAGGGCTATAGGATGATCATTTGGGAGGTTCCAGAACTTACCTCATAAACTAGGATTATTGAGATTCAAACCATATCTAATTATTTCTAGGGACTAAAACATCCTACCCTGTCAATGACTACAGCTTGAACCGCAATAATACATGAGCACGTAATAGATATAAACTCAAGGTAAACAGCTCCAAACTCGATTCAGAAAATCCAACTTCAGCAACAGAATGGTCAATGCCTGGAATGCACTACCTGACTCTATTGTTACATCCTCAAACCCCCATAATTTTAACCTTAAACACTCTACTGTTGACCTCACCCCATTCCTAAGAGGTCAATAGGGGCATGCGTAAGCACACTAGCATGCCTAATGTCCCTGTCCTACTGTTCCCATTTATTTGTACCCATTTCCTGAGTTTTTATTCATGTTTATTCTTATTCCTATTATCTTGCACAAACTAAAAAATAAATAAGTAAATAAATAAAGATGTGTGAGTTTTAATTTCAACTCATTGAGTGTTGTTTCAAAGCAGTGCTTCAGAACTCTCAGGCTTTAAAAGGTAATTTATAAGCCATTGGAAAAGCATGGGCTGAAACTCTAAGAACCAGTTAGGGTTGTAGCCACAGCGGGAGGGGGGGGGAGATGAGAAGTGCTCATTTAAAATGGTTGGATTAGACCTCATTTGAGATGGGAAGATAGGCTTCCTGAGGCTGACCTTCGCCTTTCTCATCATGACTTTAGCTGATGATATAGTGTAAGATTTAATTAAACACTATGGGGTACAGAGTTCAATTTGGAAATCCCCGAGGTGGCTGTCACATAGCCAAAAAACTGGCTTACAGACACTGTCTATAAAGATCCAGGATTTCTCACCTCCACTCTATTATTAGGCAGTGCATATCGAGACAGAACACCCCCCCCCCCCCCCCGGTTAGCCTTCCCATTATTTTTTTCATTTTTGGATCAAGTAAAAAGGCTGTGTTCCAAGTAGTTAATTCTTAATCTGCATACATTATTGCACTTCTGTTTCCACTGGAAGGTTTTACACCCAAAAAAAAAGTCACTACGAATACATTAAAAAGCAAGTACATGTTTTTAAATAATATCCATATTTGAAGCCAACTAAGGTAATAAAATGAAATTTATGGATAGTGCTTGGCTTTAATCTTCAGCAAAGAGAGATGCATGTGAACATTATTTACTTTCTGTCTCAGGAGGGAAATATAGATTGGAGAGTTATTGGGTTATCATTAAACAATCCATGACAGATACATGATTCACAATAGAGACTTGGTAGGCAAAGCAGAACAAATCAGGAGTGTATCTAGCAAAGGATATATGTAATGTGGACCATATTTCCATTTCAACTCTTCGCAAATTAAATATTGGATGCATGACAACTTTTCACAATTGTGGATGAGGGAAACTGAATCATGCTTTTCTTATGTGTAAAGCCTAGATCATTTGTGACACAGGAGTTAAACTGAAACACATTGGTGCTGAACTTGCAGAGCTGAGTTGCAGAATGATAATAATTTTTAAAAAATCAGTTTTTCACTCTGTTGCAAAAGAGTGCAGCTTAGCTATTCTTTTTGAAGTACATTTGACTGATCTTTAATTCTGAGTTCTCCTTAACCCCAAAATCTAAAATGACCTGGAAGGAGGGGGGGAGTAATTTAAGCTAACTGATCCTTAGCCATTCCTAAGAATGCTCCTCTAGTCTGAAAAATGCATTGAACAATACATACATACATACAATTCCAAAATTACAAGTTTAGTCTATAATTTAAGCAGCACTGTTTCAGAAATGCTAAATTCATCACTATTTTACTAATAGTTTATATAACATATTAATGAGTAATATTTATTTTATCTGATTGTTTAGACACAGATAGCAGAAGCTTTTGGGCAGCGATGAAATTCAATTTTTTTTTACTACAGGTTCTATGGGCATGGCTTGTTGAGGGGTGTCAGGGGAAGGATACTGCAAAATCCCCATTCCTCCCCACTCCTGGGGGAAGGATATTGCAACATTTCCATTCTCACCCCACTCTGGGGGCAGTCCTCCTTCCCTTGCCTCAGGATTTCATTTCCTTACTTGAATTTTATTAGTCCTTTTTGGGACAGCTGTGAGCAAAGGGACATTGCAGGTTACATATGAAATAATAGTAATATTTTTGAGCATTTTTAATTGCCCACATTGCATACTTCTAAGCATCTACTCAAAATATGATGAGAATTGTGAACAGAATTTGATTGTTATTTCAAACCAAACCAAACAGAATGTGGCATGTAAAATAATTTCTAAAAGGACTGTTTCCTTCTCATTCCATGAGAAAATAATTCATACAGGTATCCCCTCAGTATGCAAATGTAAGGATAAGAGGTAGTACAGATGGAAGGAAACAGTGTCAAGTCCTTGTGGAAATAGTGTGGAATAATTTATTTTTCTTTTCAGAACACAGGAGCAGAAAATCTGTTATTATATAAGTTAACATATCCTTTCTTTACTTTCACTGAGTGGATATGTTGTTTTTTTCCCTATTTATTGTGCCTACATCATTCATGCTTAAAGAAATTAATGTCTCCATGTTCACAAAAGTCTCTTTAAAAGTATCTTTAGAAAAAACAAGAAGTTGCATTAGCTAAACCAAAATAAAGTGCCTAGCCATTCAACTCTGTTTATAGGAAAAGCACTCCATTCCTGTAATTATTTTAGATTCCTAATATTCAAAACCTGGATTAACATTTGATTAACCAACTGAATAATCGATTTCCACCAGGGGATGGGTCAAATTAAGACGGCAACAATATGGAATGGCATAAAATTTGAATGTGGAATGCCTGAGATTAACAACTGCTCAAGTCACTAGTATCCAGTAATATTTGGTGGCTAAGGAACTGATTTGATAAAAACAGCATTCAACCCTATCTCATAGTTACAATATATATGTAAAATTGTGATTCATGTCACAAATCATTAAGATAGTTCCAGCAGTGAGGAGGGGTAAAAGCTGTCATTTTGTCATGATGTCAGCACACAAATTACAAGATTATAAAATTTGATGCAGGTAGCTGCAGATTATTGAACTCCTGTTATTTGCATAATTATGCAATAATGCCTACAACATCACTATACTTTGATCTGGTTGCCTATGCACTTTGGGGGGAAAACATGGTATTTAATGAGCTGTCACAATGCTTGAAGGTAAGATCCTATGTTAAGTGGATTTCAAATAAATTACAGACAAAAACTGTATCTGATAGTAACAGCATGAGCCTCAAATAAAATAAAAGTATATGAGAGTAAACATGTTTTCAGAGTTGTGTTTATACACTGGTGTTCAATGCTCATTATTCTTTCCTTATTTATTCAACTTATATCTGAATATGTACACTGAGATAGGCTGAACTGGAAGAACACCGGTGTAGTTTTTAAATTGGAGGAAGAAACATCAATAACCTGTACTATGCTAATGTCACTATTCTATTAGAAAGTGCAAGAGATCTGCAAGTTCTAATAATGAACATCAAGTAGCTCAGTTAAAAAAATGAAAATACAATTTAACATAAAGAAGATCAAACTAATGAGAACAGGCACACTAATCAACCTTTATACCGACAAAGAAAATGTTGAAATGGTAGATAGCTCCAGCTTTTTAAAATCAGCTGTCAACAGAGAAGACATAGCAATCACAAAATACTGCAAATTAGCACTTGGTATAATAGCAACAAAGACCTTGGAACTGTGTAGACAAATTGATAAAAAATTAATGGCACAAAATCAATCAATCAATGTGATGTTAGTATAACGTGAAATGAAATGCTGTGATTTGAGCTAGGTAGATTTAAATAGGAGTTTAGGATTGAATGCATAGGTAAAGAATGGTGGAAACTTGAATTTAAACTCTGTAGACATTTCAGTCATTCCAGGTCATCGTTGTCCCAAAGGCGCTTTTTCAGCAGGCAACTGGACTTTCTTGGTGGGGGGTGAAGACTTTTCCCTTCTCATCCAAGAAGCATCTTCATCTCTGACAAAATAGTGGGAATGGAAGGATTTATATTCCTTGCAGATAGCTAATCATTGACATACTTTTAGAGGATTATTGAAGCACTTGGAGGTTTACCTGTGTCCAGGGTGACATGAACAGTGCTCCTGGTTCCTGTAGTCTGCAGTTTTTTCCCCTCTGGAAATCCATTCCTACTCCCACATCATTCAAAGAGTGTTGATCCCAAACTGTATAGCTAAAACTCTGTAAAGATTCTCAGTCATCCAGGTCATGGTTGTCCCAAATGTGCTTTTTCAGGAGGCAACTGGACTTTCTTGTTTTTTGTTAGAAGATGTTTCACTTCTTATCCAAGAAGCTTCTTCAGCTCTGACAGGTTAGTGGTTCAATGACCCTCTAAAAGGATGCAAATGACCAGCTGTCTGCAAGGAATATAAATCCTTCCATTCCCCACTATTCTGTCAGAGCTAAAGAAGCTTCTTAGATGAGAAGCGAAATGTCTTCAAAGAAAAAACAAGAAAGTCCAATTGCTTTCTGATAAAGCACCTTTGGGAGACTTGTGATATTTTTTTATTTCCCATGAGGGAAACAGGAGTTTTCCAAGTACTATGGGATTCTAACTTCAACAAATTCTAGTGAGAATTGGAGTCAAATGCTTGGAAACACCCATTTTCTCTTTACTCCTATTATTTTTATTCATTTAATTTACATACTACTTTGCACTGGTATATCACAGAGCACTTTATAAAATACAACCGTGATACATATGAATAAAAATGATGTTGAAAACTCACTATACTCAACATCAAAAGCAGTATATTAATTCAGAGGACTCTAAACCCTAGGCAAATTGAAGCAGAATCTGTATATGACATAAAAGGATAATAATTCCATAAGTCAGAAAGTTGTCATAAAAGTATCATAATTGAAAAATAAACATTTGTACAGAAAGCTTTTCTAATTAAGTATGACATCCAAGCAGCCTTATTGCAGAGACATAGTTAAATGGTCAGATATCATGTTGGCATTCAATATATTCTTGTAATGCTCTCTACATGGGGCTGCCCTTGAGATGCACCCAGAGGCTCCAGTTGGTGCAGAATGCAACCGCGCGGGGGATTTTTGGAGTTTCAAAATACTACCATGTAACACCTCTCCTGCGCGAGCTGCACTGGCTGCCGGTAGCCTTCCGGGTGCGTTTCAAGGTTTTGGTGACCATCTTTAAAGCGCTCCATGGCAGTGGGCCTGGTTACTTGCAGGACCGCCTTCTACCGCATACCTCCACTCGACCTGTCCGCTCCCACAGGGAGGGCCTCCTTAGGGTGCCGTCCGCTGGACAATGCCGGCTGGCGACACCCAGGGGAAGACCCTTCTCTGTGGCAGGTCCCGCCCTTTGGAATGACCTCCCCCCAGACCTCCGGACTATCACCGACCTTCGCCTCTTCCGCCGGACTTTAAAAACCTATTTTTTCCATATGGCCGGCCTGGCATAGCTGCTACAAGCATATTTTATTAGATTTGGGTTTTAAATTGATTGTCTCTTTTTAGCACAGGTTAAATTGTTTAATAGTAGTTTTAAATTTTGTAGAATTTCTACTATTTGTATTGTTGGTTTTTAAGTCCCTGTGCGCCGCCCTGAGTCCCTCTATTGGGAGATAGGGAGGGATAGAAAACTAATAAATGAAATGAAATGAAATGAATTCTTGACTATCACATGTAAACATTATCAGAAAATGATTCACTTCAATTTTCTTAGGAAACTATGTAGAAAACCATTTGACAATGTAGATATTGCTTCCAGACAGGTGTTGCTTCTCATCTGTATTTACTGTTCAATGAGTAACTCATATATTTTTTTTTGCAGGGAGGAATCTATCTAATGACACACATTTTTGAAACCTTTGTGAATATTGCAACAAAATGCAAATTTGTTAATTTTTTGGATAGACTCAAACATAGAGTCATTACCTTATTATTATCCATTAACTATTGTATATATAGATTCTTATTACCTACAAGAAATCACTGTTGTTCAGGAAAGATGTGTTATGTGCATTCATGTTCTTCATTCTATCCTAATTGTTAGGAATGGAGGCAAGGATCTTTAGCACTGTCAAAAGATTTCCTGATTATGATGGAATACATTTCCAGCACCATGATGACAATGGACATTGAAGCATGTCACAAATTTTTACTGTTCTTATGGGCTTATAAGGTGTGCTTGAGGAATCACACCGCTATCCAAAAATATGAGGTATCCATCATATTTTGTCCTTGTCAACTGTCTCAATCCAGTTCTCAGTTTTAAATAATATATAACCATATTTATCTTCTTATACAGAACATAAAGACTGGTACTGATTACTGGCATAAGCTTACATTTCAACAGAATGACATGTACAAACCAATTAACACAGATACAGTTTGCAATTATAAATTGCTACAGTGGGAAGTATTTTAAAAAATCCTTTTCTTGAACCTATTTGGATTACCATACTTAAAAACCAAGAAGATCAATTCTGATATACTTTTCTCATTTCAGTGGTGGAGTTCACTGAAACTGATGCAATGCCAGAAAATGTGTACTATAAATGTTATCATGAAACATGAATATTATTATATAAACAGCAGACATGAGAAGTTTAGAAAATACCTCAAAAATCCGGCATAAAATCCATAGTTACACTTAAAGCACTTCTTGATGTACAATGGGTATCTCTAATATTGTACGTATATAGTTTATTATTATTGTTATTCCTTTCTATTTTGTCAAAGTGTTGACATCAGATGGGTTGTGTGATCCCACAAAAAGTCAAAATAGCTTTTTGTATACTGGACAGTAGATCAAGGATTTAATTCTCACAATAATTTTGCTTCCTTCAGTTTCACAGTAAAGAACTGCTATCTCTAAATAAACTTCATTGTGATAGATAGCAAAGTGAAGTTTATTTAGTGACAGCAATTCTTTGCTGTCCATCCATTTCAAGTGGCACTTTTGCAAACTGTGTGCAATTATCATATACAGGAAATCCTATTCTCATATTATACATATAGTTTTCTGATAATGGATGAAGATAGAGGAGAGATAATTAATCCTGAACACGTTCTCCTCTTCTGTTGTTGCATCATTATTCAAGCAAAGAAAGAAACCTACCACGCTTTTGAAAAACATTTTATTAGCAATACTTTACAGATCCTTTAGGATGCTATTTTCTCAAGTTGTGCCATTTCTTAATGATTTGAGTTATTCAAGCGGGATGAATAACTCCAGGGATTCATATTTCATTTAAGTTCAATTCCACAGGCAAAACAGCTCTTTGAAACAATCCTCATCAAACAGTTACAGATGAACTATCAGCTGAAATCAGTGTTGTGTGTTTAAAATGGAAGTCATTTACAGTAAACTGCTGATCAAGGTAAACTGGTTACTAGTAACCACTTGCCACATGGTGTAAGGAGTGTATTCCTAAAACCTTGAAAAACATGTCCTGCTTTCTTTCTCATTCCCAAGAGTACAAATTGTCCAATAAACTGTACTCAGCTTTGCAGATTTGTATAGAACACACAAAAAAGATATCAACAACAATGAAGCAGTGACTGGAGTATGCTTTCTCTTTCATTTTCATTCTGAGTTCATCAGTATACTCTGGACCTCATTAGATTTATTTATTCCTACAGAGCATCTTTAGAAGCAGAAGACTACTGAACAACAACGGTGGAAAAGATCACGAGAGATGGCTATTATTTCATGTTCTGTTTTTGGGCTTCCAACATGAATGTTGTGTCTGAATACTGTATGATCGAATTCAGAAACTGATGTCTGTCTTTCTGTCTAAAATAACATTTTATAGTAACTTAAAAGTGGTTTAAACAAATGACCCGCCAACACCTATAAAATATGAAGCTTGTGGTTGATAGTTTCAAAATTATCTCACTAAAATACAATTATAACTATTAGAGCATCACAAATGAACCAAATTAGAATGTATAGTGACACCCAGTTTAACTGTTTAAGACCACACTTGGAATACTGCATACACTTTTGGTCGCCACGATGTAGAAAAGACGTGGAGACTCTGGAAAGAGTGCAGAGAAGAGCAACCAAGATGATTAGAGAACTGGAGACTAAAACATATGAAGAACGGTTGCAGGAGCTGGGTATGTCTAGTTTGATGAAGAGAAGGACCAGGGGAGACATGATAGCAGTGTTCCGATATCTCAGAGGGTGTCACAGAGAAGAGGGAGCCAAACTATTCTCCAAGGCACCTGGGGGCAGGACAAGAAGCAATGGGTGGAAACTAATCAAGGAGAGAAGCAACTTGGAACTAAGGAGAAATTTCCTGACAGTTAGAACAATTAACCTCTGGAACAGCTTGCCTCCAGAAGTTGTGAATGCCCCAACCCTGGAAGTCTTTAAAAAGATGTTAGATAGCCATTTGTCTGAAATGGTATAAGGTTCCTGCCCACGCAGGGGGTTGGACTAGAAGACCTACAAGGTCCCTTCCAACTCTGCTATTGTATTATTATTGTTTGCCTGGGTCAATATATTTGACTGAAAGTTTGTCTAGTTAAATGCCAGCTGAATCTAAATAGGAAATTCCATAACCGGAGTATTTATACTGAATGTCCTTACTCAGATAGCTGTACTGCAAACTAATCAAAGGTAGCATTGCAAGAATCCAATCATGAGTTATGAACTGATGGATTGCTGAGGCATGTGATCCCTGCACATTAAAGGAAAATTAGCTAGAAATTGAAAGAAGCACTACCAGTCCCAGAGGTTATTTGTATGCCTATGAATGACTGGAAACTCAGACCATCCATAAATTCCTTTGGAAAACAGTCTCCATCTTTTCTGTAAAAGGCTCTCATAGACTGGTACAATAAAAGTAATCTGGTTCTAAATGTTAATAAAACAAAGGAGATCATTGTAGATTTTAGAAAGAGCCGGCACAGTCCTACTCCACTCAGTATCAAGGATGCAGAGATGATCAACAGTATTAAGTATCTGGGGGTGCTGATAATTAACAATCTGAATGGTCTCTCCACACATCATCCTTAGTGAAGCATGTAAACATGTGCTTGCATTTCCTGCATCAGATGAGGAAAGCCCATCTTTCTCCTTCTATCTTGGCCACTTTTTACAGAGGCATAGCTGAGAGCATTTTAACAAATTGCATCACTGTTTGGTTTGGTGGCAGCAGTGCCTCAGGTAGAAAGTCCATACAGAGAGTGGTAAGGACAGCCGAGAAGATTATAGGAAGCTCACTTTCTGTTATTTAGGATACTGCTTATAAGTGCTATGAGCTTAGAGCTCAAAGCATTGTTAGAGATTCCATACACCCACTTCATGGTCTGTTTCTGTTGCTCCCCTCTGAGAAGTTTTGAAGTATTTCTAGCAGGACTCCCAGATTCTGTAACAGCTTTGTTCCCTATGATATCCATCTGGTAAACTCGCAATATTCGTTTTTCTTGCCATGCACATGCATACCTCTGAACTAGACTGTGTTGTTTCCCTGTGTCATAGAATATATTTGGGTATATGCATATTTATGTATGTATGTATTTATTTATTTAGTCATGTTTAGGTACTGTATATTGGAGATGGTGACCCTTTGAGAGCTGTATACAATGAAATGTCTTTTACTGAATGCCAATTAGTGTACATTCAGAGTGATAACAAAATTAGTCTAAGTCGAAATCCTGTGATGCATAGTTAACTGATTATTTCAAGTTTAGCCTTACATTATATTCCTCATCCTGTTCTCAATATTCAGTCTAGAATAGTCACTCCTGACTTAAAAATACACAAAAAATGTTAAGAAGGTTGAATATCTATTTTCTTTCCTTTTTGAAAAAATCTGTGGGTTTGTAGAAATTAGCAGATATTGCCACTGAATTAAGAGAAGACACTAATTGTTAAAACATATGCTTTAAAATCTTTGTAGATAATTCTTAACTACCTTTAAGTGCCATGGATAATATTGTAGATGAAAACTGCAATGAATATTAATGTGTACTATCTTTTATTTTTATACCACATTTTGACATCAGATGGGTTGACAATTGATAACTAAATCTGATTAGGGCATTTTTGCCCCCCCCCCCAACCCCCAGCAGCACTGTGTAAGCCTCCATATGGCTATGCATGCAATTTTTTGACCAAAAAATGGCCCGTTCTCATGATAAATGTGCCGGGTTTTTGCTCATTTTGAACCCCCCCCCCAGGAGCACTCTGCAAGCCCCCCCCAAGTCTCTTCATGTCTTTTATTTGAAAAAAAAGGGCCTATTTTCACAAAAAAATGGCTGTTTGGGGGAGGTTTGCAAAGTGCAAAAGGTGTTTTTTTTTCCTTTTTAGAAAGCTGTTTAGTTAGAGTGATTGATGAGCATTACGTTGGTCACGTACTGTGCCTGCAGAACAAGGATTTGTTCCAAAGGTGGTCAGTGATTTCCTTCTCCAGCATATGGGTAAATAGACTTGGAAACATCTACCTACCTACTTTCTCTCTCTCTCTCTCTACCTACCTATCTACACTCTCTCTCTTCCTACATATCTACTGTATTTCTCTCCTCCCTCTATATACCTACCTACCTGTTCTCTCCCTCTCCCTCCCTACCTACTGTATTTCTCTATCTCCCCCCTCTATCTACCTATCTACCTATCTACCTACTCTCTCTCTCCCCCCATACCTATCTACTGTATTTCTCTATATATATTTCTCTCTCTGTGTGTCTCCCTCCCTCCTTCCCTCTACCTACCTACCTACTCTCTCTCTCTCTCTCCCTACCTACCTACTGTATTTCTCTCTCTTTCTCTTCCTCTCTATCTACCTACCTACATTTTTTTTAAAAATTGCCTCTTCAAAACCTGGGTGCGTCATATACTCCGGTGCATCTTATACTCCGAAAAATATGGTACCTTCTGCTAAGAACGAATTTCCTTTCTATAAGGATTTGTTGCAATTTAGAAATTGTTTTTGGAGATTAAAGAACATGGTTGCAACAATGGATGTCTATGAATATTTCTGCCTCAGCTTTCAAACCAAACAGAAAATTCTGTGACAGGAATCGAAAAGTAGATTTCGCTCTGATTGATCTCATTTAATACAGAAAATAAACAAAAAACACAATTTCTTTTTGACCCCTCCAAAAGTCTCTGAAGCAATTGTTTCTAAGAAACTTAATAAGACTTGCTTGGGGTGTAATTTATTTTCATCTCACATTTTTGACATTCAACTCAAGATAGCAAACATATCAATACTCCTTCTTCCTCCTACTTTTCCCCACAACAACAACCCTGTGAGGTGAGTTGGCGGAGAGAGTGTGGGTGGTCCAAAGTCACACAACTGATATTTCAATGCCTAAAGCAGGACTACAACTCACAATTTCCTGATTTCCAACCAACCGCTACACTAAAGTGGCTGTAATCTTACTGTATTTGGAATCCCAGGCAATCTCCCAAGTACTAATCAGGACCGACTGTTAACCTCTGAAATCAGACAAGATAGGATTTTTTTCAGATTAGTATGGCCATATACCGCTTTTGAAGGTTCAAGTAGAGGTCAAAGACACATAAATTACTAAGGAAATCCCTCTATATATTATACTCACGGGGAGGGAGTGGAATATGGGAACTTGTATATAGATTCAGCTTTTTAATTTCTCATTTCATTCATACACATTGTTTTAAATCCAGGTTTCACTGAATTAAAGTCATAAAATTATACTGTAAATTAAAGCCACTGAAGCTTTCTATTTTCTAAATTTAAGTTCCTAACTAGGTTGGATTATTTTTATTTTTATATCAATGAAGATTATACATGTGTGTATAATATATCACAAACTATGACCATTGCTTGTATATTTGAAATATCATTAGTAATAGTAATATTAGTGGGGTTTGCAGATAAACATTGAAAATAGAATACAGGAATTCTCCTCCATTCCCGGAAAGCCATTCCCCCCGCCCCAGCTATCTTTATAAAATGTAAAAGAAAAATGTTAGTAAGAAAAAACTAATCCTTTTTTATTTCAGATGATCCCATAATAAACTTTGCAGCCTCTAAACCAAAATACATATTTACACCAAAGCAGAGATGAATAACAAGCAAAGATGTACAGAGACACAATCACACAAGACATACAGATTTTTGCTTTGCTGACAAACCAACTTTGCCAAATAATGCTGGACCATTTAAAAAAAATATTATCCTTATTAAAAGACATTGCTTCAGGGCATAATTGTAGGATTCCATGCAACATAGTCATTACATCTTACAATAATAGGTAATGTAAATATCAAACATACATTTCAGCTGCAGTTTAAAAGGATTGCAAATGGTGCCTTTCAGCATCTTTATTTACTTTCAGTACTAATTTATCATCCGCAGCACATTGTCTACAAAAAGGTTTAAGCCATGTAATCCTTGTCTCATATGAACTAATCAACATCATTTCTATCACTTTATCATCTAACATACCAAATCTCTACTTCATCTCTAAAAGGTTCTTTTTCCACAATATGCACTGTAGTTTGCAACTTTATATTATTCTAAAGACAGATGATCAGTTTTGAAGGTGAATGAAACAAAACACCACCTGATTGTTTTTCCTTAGTTACTTTATGTGTTTTACTCCTGTTAACACATTTAGCCAAAAGTAGACTTCTCTGTTCTTTAAGTTTGCTTAAACAAAGTGCTGTTACCTCAAGAGGGGGGCAAGTGTTGTTTTTCCTGTCTTTCCAACGTCAAACCCTTGTTAATCACCACAAAGAAGTGATTTAAATGCAGAAAGACAAAAGAAATTTCCTGCTTACCTATTAAGCAGTTAAAGAAGTAGAGAAACCTTCTATCTTGATACAGTCAATTTATTGACATGGCAATTTGAAATTGTTGACATATGTTTCCTTTTATGAAGCATACTACATTTCTCTCTCTCATATCTTTCTCTCTGTGTATATATTATCTATGTATCTGCTTGCTTGCTTGCTTGCTTGCTTGCCTGCCTGCCTACCTGCCAGCCTGCCTGCCTGCCTGCCTGCCTGCCTGCCTGCCTGCCTATCTGCCTATCTGCCTATCTATCTATCTATCTATCTATCTATCTATCTATCTATCTATCTATCTATCTATCTATCTATCTATCTATCTATCTATCTATCTATCTATCTATCTATCTATCTATCTATCTATCATCTCCATCCAACATCAATGAATATACAGTATGTGTGTCATCTCATAGGGCATTTTAGGCTGTACTACTGATTTCCAACAGTGTTTCTCCAGAATGTCAGCACCTAGTTGAGCTCCTTTTCAGGTTTTGCAAAAAAAGATATTCAGTGGAAACTGGTATGTACACAGTCACTGGAAGAATGTACCTACAGAATAGCTTAAATTAACTTTTGGGTCATACACCAACTCGCTTTAATAAACTTTCAGCTTGTCAAATTGCTGCTGAAACACTTCAAGGTCCAACACTCACTACAACTATTAAAATACATATTTTGACATTTTGTACAGTATATGAAAAGCTTGAGGTGTAAAACACATTATCAAGAACATAACTTTTTGCCTCTGTAAGAATTTCACAAAATGGTTGAGTTGTCATAGAAATGACAACCAATAAAAGATAGGAATCCAAACTGATTTAGAACTGTGGAAAACTGAGAAATACATAGATTAGTGCTGAAGTGAGTAGGAGAATTCCCTTCCTATAGCTTTTTTCCAATTTGCCTGAGATTGAGGAAAGAAGAAATAATTATAATACAGATGTGCAGAAACACACGCTGATCCTCTCAGGTATTTTATAAAGTTAACAATGCAACTTATTTTTTAGAAGCCATGGAAAAATAAAAAGGACTTCAGTTATCTAAGGAAATAAGCCATTGTAGGATATAATTCTTTCTCATGGAACCTCATGCAGGTGTTTCATATTTTAAAAGTATTGTGGTTACAAAAGACAAGAAGCTGAAGCCCCATCAATATATTATGCCAAAGGCAATAGAGAGAAAGGCTTTCTCCACATTTTATAGCTGAGAGACTAGTTGAAAGTAATGAATAAAGGTCTGGTAAATTCAAGTCTACCCATAAAGGAAAAAAGTGGAAAACAACCTACTTGATAGAAAGGCTTAGAAATTGTAAATAGAGACATAATTGGACAGCCATAGAGAAACAAACAAACAAACCTACTAATTAAGATTTAGTAATAGATAAACCCAGGAAGCCTATGCATAGTTATAGTTTATGCTAACATAATGGGATCTTATCAATAGTTTCAATGGTGGACAAATGAAACTAGATAATAAACACCATTAGATATAAAATACAATACAATACAATACAATAGCAGAGTTGGAAGGGACCTTGGAGGTTTTCTAGGACAACCCCCTGCCTAGACAGGAACCTTATACCATTTCAGACAAATGGCTATCCAACATCTTCTTAAAGATGTCCAGTGTTGGAGCATTCACAACTTCTGGAGGCAAGCTGTTCCACTGATTAATTGTTCTAACTGTCAGAAAATTTATCCTCAGTTCTAAGTTGCTTCACTCCTTGATTAGTTTCCACTCATTGCTTCTTCTTCTACCCTCAGGTGCCTTGGAGAATAGTTTGACTCCCTCTTCTTTGTGGCAACCCCTGAGATATTGGAACACTGCTATCATGTCTCCTCTAGTCCTTCTTTTCATTAAACTACACATACCCAGTTTCTGCAACCGTTCTTGATATGTTTTAGCCTCCAGTCCCCTAATCATCTTTGTTGCTCTTCTCTGCACTCTTTCTAGAGTCTCCACATCTTTTCTACATTGTGGCAACTGAATGCAGCATTCCAAGTGTGGCCTTACCAAGACATTATAAAGTGGTATTAACACCTCTTGTGATCTTGATTCTATCCCTCTGTTTATGGATCCTAGAACTGTATTGGCTTTTTTTGCAGATGCTGCACACTGCTGGCTCATATTTAAATGGTTGTCCACTAGAACTCCAAGATCCCTCTATCGAGCAAGGTATCACCTATAGTATAGGTCCTATACTGTACCTGTGCACTTCATTTTTGTTGCCTAAACCTTACTCTTTCACCACTGAATTTCATTTTGTTAGATAATGCTCAATGTTCAAGTTTGTCAAGATCCTTCTGTTTCTTAAACCTATCTTCTGGAGTGTTAGCTATTTTTGCCTGCTTGGTGTCATCTGCAAATTTTATGAATTCCCCATTTATTCCCTCATCCAAATTATTGATAAAGATGTTGAAGAGTACTGGGCCTAAAACAGAGCCTTGCGGTGCTCCACTGCATACTTCCCTCCATGTAGATGCAGTTCCATTGAGGACTACACGTTGAATGTGGTTGGTCAGCCAGTTACAAATTCATCTGGTGGTGATTCTGTCCAACCCACATTCTTCTACTTTATCTAGTAGTAGGTTATGGTCTACCTTATCAAATGCCTTACTGAAGTCCAAGTAAACCATATCGCCGACATTCCTCTGGTCCACTAATTTTGTCACTATGTCAAAGAATGCAATGAGATTAGTCTGGCATGATCTGTTTTTGACAAACCTCTGTTGGCTTTTGGCTATTACTTTGTTTACTTCTAGGTGTTCAGTAATTTGTTGCTTGATTATCTTTTCCAGAATCTTTCTTGGTATTGAGGTCAGGCTGATAGATCTATGGTTTCCTGGATCTATGTTTTTCCCTTTTTGAAGATGGGAACCACAACAGCTCTTTTCCAGTCCTCTGGCAGTTCCCCGGTGTTCCAGGATCTCTGAAAGATATAGTTCAGTAGTTCTGAGATCTCGTCTGCCAGTTCCTTCAGAACCCTGGGGTGCAATCCATCCAATCCTGATGATTTGAATTCATCTAGGGTAGACAGGTGCTCATTTAGTATTTTCTTCCCTATTTCAACTTGTGTTCCTAATCTGATTTTTGTGGTGCTGTTTTTGATAGGTTGGACTGTTTTATCCATTTGTTGTAAAGACAGATGCAAAAAATGAGTTAAATAGTTCTGCTTTCTCCCTGTTGCTTGTTGCCTTCTTGCCACTTTCTCCCAGCAATGGACCAATTGTTTCCTTAACCTTTTTCTTGTGTTTAACATGTTTGGAAGAAGCTTTTTTTTGTTATTTTTTACTTTTGTGGCAAGCCTTTCCTCACTGTGAGCTTTAGCTTTCTTCACTTCATCTTTACAGGCTTGGGCTATTTACTGATATTCTGCTGAGTTATGTCCTCCTCTTTCCACTTTTTATACTTATCTTTTTTGTCTTTCAATTTGTCACAGAGTTCTTTATGCAGCCATGCTGGTTTCTTTTGGGAGCTGTTATTTTTCTTCTTCATTGGTATTGTGCTAGAAGGGGCTTTTGTAATGTCATTTTTCAGAATTTTCCAAGCTTCTTGAGTTGTTTTCCCCTTGAGGATTCTCATCCATGGAATCCTTCCCAAGATCTCTCTAAATTTACTGAAAGTAGCTCTCTTGAAGTCCAAGACTCTAGTTTCACTACTTGTGTTTGCATAATGTTGAATTCCAATATTGCATGATCACTTGCCCCCAGGATTACTGTGGAAATACCTCAGTGGAAACGACCCCCCCTTCCCCCTCCTCCGTTTCTCTACTTCCGCCGGCCTGCCTTATAATTTGACGTCTCCCCACCTGACTATCCCCTCCCTCCTCCCTGGAACCCCCTAAAAACCGAATTAAAAAGTTAAAAAGGAACCCCCTGAGTTTGCGCTTCGCCAACCTCTCAGGAGCAATAAGTCCATCCTCGAGGTGGGCCCGTGTTAAACTAGGGGGCCAGGCCTGCGAGAGCGGAGACTCTCGCAGGCAAAGGAGGTCACGCCTTGAATACATTTCTGGGGAACATGAAGGCTGCATATACCAAGGGGAATGTAATTGCCTTGATATGAAGAGACTTACTTGCTAGCTAGTCATTAATCTAACCCTCCCCTTTTCTGCACTCACCTGACATTTCATGTAGGGTTTTATAGTTCCTTTCATTGTACTTTGGAATCTTAGCTCCATTTCTGCCTCCTGCTGGAGAAGTTTGGCTCTCCTCTTTTTGTGGAGGGGAACTGCTTTGGCATGCTCCACCATGCCAAAGGAGTTCAGCTCCCCTCAGTAGGCAAATCCTTCAGCCAGCCCCCAGAGATGACAAGGAGTCTTCTCAGTGGGCAGAAGCAGCTTGCAAACTTCTCTGCTGACTTCCCCATTGACTTTCTGGGAAAGCCAGCAAAGAAGATGACAAATGCAATCATAGGATTATACTACCAGTTGTTAAATATAAAAAGATTATCAATTACCGAGATTGTAATCATGTGGCAATGGGGCAAGGTGGTGCAACATTTTGCAATCGCTGGAACAGCTTTATCTTTCTGAGGCTATTGTAACTTTGAATGGTGGTTAAATAATTAGTTGTATGCTGAGGACAATCTGTTCTTTTATATGCTCACATCTTACTGCACTTTATTATTATTATTATTATTATTATTATTATTATTATTATTATTATTATTATTATTATTATTATTAACAACAACAACAACAACAACAACAACAACAACAACAACAATAACAATAACAATAACAATAACAATAACAATAACAATAATAATAATAATAATAATAATAATAATAATAATAATAATAAACTGCTCCCTTTCCCCAGAGGGTCTCGGGGCGGTGCACAGTAAGTTAAAAAACATATAAACATAACAGTTATAAATAAATTAAAACCGAATTAAATAATTATCCCGTGCTAAAATTTTAAAACCATTAAAACTGTTACCCCCATTTAAAACCCAATTAAAACAATTTGAACTTCAGACTATAGGCTAAGTGAAATAAATTAGGCCAGACCGGCCTGATGGAAAAAATAAGTCTTTAATTTCTGGCGGAAGGAGCGGAGGTCCGTAGTTGTTCTAAAATCGGGGGGTAAGTCATTCCAGAGGGTTGGGCCCACCACAGAGAAGGCCCTTCCCCTGGGCATTGCCCGCTGGCATTGTCTAGTGGACGGCACCCGGAGAATTCCCTCTCTGTGGGAGCGAATTGGCCGAAGGGATGTATGGGGTAGGATGCGATCCCGTAGATAACTAGGTCCCGTGCCATGGAGCAGTTTAAAGGTGGTAATCAACACCTTGAAGCGCACCCAAAAGGCCACAGGTAGCCAGTGCAGCTCGCGCAGGAGCGGCATTATATGGGAGTACCTAGAGGCTCCCAAGATTGCCCGCGCATTAGAGCTTTTGTGAGGTCTTCCATTTTAGTTTTTCCCTCAAACTGCCCAAAATAGGTAGGTGAATGTAACTTAGCTTTGTGAATCATTCAGATTGTCAATACTCATATCAAGCCTTTTACAATAGCAGGCGGTGCATAAAAATGGTTGCGAATGATCTCCTCACAGTGGGGGGGGGGGGGGGAAGCCAAATGAACCATCTGCTGCAGATTAAATTCCAATACATCATGCAACGTATTAGCTTACAGTTTACTCAATTGCACTGTCCAAGTGCCTTTCGTGCCATGGTGGGGGAAAAGAAATCTTTTATTTGACAAATCTCTTTATATTTTACAACTGCCAGTAATGTGCAGCTGCTGACAAACAAACATAAACGAGTAAGGCACTGGGAAGGCAGTGCAACTTTAACAGGGGAAAGAAATGCTGAAAGTATCTTGGAATGAGAGACATTTGATGAATGCATCCTTCTTTGCCATTTGAATGGGTTAGCTCAGGAGTCTGCAAAGTCGGCTCTTTTAAGACTGGTGGACTTCAACTCCCAGAATTCCCCAGCCAGCTATGCTGGCTGGGGAACTCTGGGATTTGAAGTCCACCAGTCTTAAAAGAGCCGACTTTGCAGACACCTGGACCGTTAGCGAAAACAAGTTATTCTTCTGCCCATTATCATAAAATGAGAGAAAATGCTATCCAAGATATTTATAGTTCCAAGGAATATAACTGAATTATGTGGTTACTGAAGTTTATTTTTAACCTCTTGTTCACAGTGTATTTCTAAGCAAACCTTCCACTGTGCTACTTCTTAACTTGCCATTCATATTCCTCTTAAACTTTTTAAATATATAAACACAGATCTTTTAAAAATGTCTGTTTAGCCAGGCTTCACTTCAAAGTGACTGGAATGCAGCCAACCTTGGCACTCTGACTAAAAGTGGAATAATTCACATGAAATGCCTCTTATGAGCATATATCTTTATGTTTTGAATTTTTTTTTTAAAATACATTCTGTACTGTAACTGCTACTCACTAAGATTATTTTTTGTGTAGAGTGGATTCCCAGTTATCTGTTTTTCTCTCTCACACATCACTTATCCCTCTCCCACACAGAGCATTAATTCCAGAAGTCAAACTTATATTTAAAAAATGCAACGTTTTTATTACTTTTAAGATGATGGACACTTTTAACTATTTGGGTACATGTATTTCCCTTGAATCCTTGAACACTGTATTTATCAGCCTAGGAGCTTTATTCTTAGTTATTCTTATCCTGATTACTAATGTTCTTCAAACAAGCCATATAATTATGTAGCAGTTAGTGTTACTACATTCTCCTTTCTCAAGCTGTCATTTCCAGGTGAATAGCGCTACAGCACGGCCCTGTCTGGCAATTCTTACCGAGGATTGTGAGAGTTGTAATTCATTGCATCAAGGAGACATCAGCTTGGGGAAAACTACAATATTGTGTAAAGTTGATCCAAAGTTAGGCTTGTAAAAATCATATATGACTTGATTTGAATTGAAGAGTTTAAGAGGCCAAGATTCATATTAAGATTTGATGGGAAACCAACTTAGTTCAAGCCAATATGAGATTGAAGTTCAATTAAAAATAAGGAACAACAAACAAAAAAAAAGCCTCCCATAAGCTGTGATGTGAGGAAACAAAAACAACTAAACTGCTTCAGGTTTTCAGAAATAAGATAAAGACAGACGGGCTGATAAATTCAATTATATTTCAGCCAGACAACAACAAATACACGATATATTTTTGAGAGACTTTTTTACAGAGCAGAGAAAGCAGGACTGGGTAAATGACAAGACAATAAGTTTTAGAAATTGTGGTGGATGAATGAAGGGAATCCTCCTCCTGCTGGTGACAGGGGTATGGGAGACAGTCCTTGTTCTTTGGTATTTGAATGTGTATGTGCATGGTAGCATGTAAGAAGGTGAGGGCTGGGTATTCTGTTGGCACCGATTTCTGGTGGAGTAAAATGCTTCAGAGTGCCCAGCTTTCCTTTCCAGGAATGTGTGTTGAGGACACTATGAAGTTCTTGTTCCCTTAGCCATGGTTAGTTCATTAATGAGAATGCCAATCCAAGACTTGGTTGGGTTCAGAAGGTGTGTGTAGTGAAGAACCTGCTCTAATATAAACATTGGAGCACTGTTGATGCAGCTCAAGATTACATTGGTTGTTTTGACAGCAAGGACGGCGATACTTTTCAATAGTTAAACTGAATATGAAGTATTACTTGTACTTACCTGTTCATTGTGAGTATGTTGAACTGAATTTTTAATAATAATCTTCACCTGCTTTTATTTGTTGTTTTATTTGTATTTTGTACTCTTTATGTTATTCTTAATTGTTCTGAACCCCACTGAGTCACATATGTAAAATGGGAGGCAATACAAATTGAATAAATTAATTAAATCACAGTTAAACATTAAAGAAAGCATAACAGACCTACAATAAATGTTCAGTTATCTCTGAATTTAGTGACACTACCTAGCTATATGCTTGTTGAGGTTTCCATTAAATAAGGATAGAGAGACTATTTAAAATTGCAGAATTCTTACGTTCTGCTCCTTTTCATTATTGCTTCTTAGAGAGCAGGGCAGTATAAATAGATAATTAATTGCCCTTTGAATAGTTTTATTTAATTGTTCCTTAATATCAATTTTTTTTTTTAATTGAAAAAGTTTTATTGGTTTTACATTTTTTAACAGGATAAGGTAATGGTTACAAAGAAATTTTGAGAGCATTCACGTCAGAGTCATCGGACCTTCCGAGACCTCAAAATACACATTAAAAAAGTTAACATAGAAAACATTTTCCATACCACTACAAGTTGAAAGCAAGTACATTTACCTAAATTCTCCCTTCCATGCTGTCAGACATTTACAAAAAGTCCGGATAGAAATATTATGCAAAATTGTTCAGGAAAAAATCAAGGCAAAGTTATTTTTTTGATCTAAGTCTTTTGGCTATTGTATCTTCTTTCTCTCCTCCCTGGCCCCCCGCAGGCGGAGCCGTGGCCCCCTCCGTCCCCCCTGGATCTTCCCCCAGGGCAGAGGAATGTTTTTTAAGAAAGGCTTCCGCCTCAGCAACTGTTTTAATCCTCACTCTTCCTCCTTCCCAGAACACCAGCATCCCTTCAGGTGTCATCCACTTGAACCAAATCCCGTGATCAAACAAGGTTTTAGACAAGAAGGAAAATTTCCTTCTTGAATCTCTAATTTTTCTAGGGATCTGCTTCAAGATAGTGACCGTTTCTCGATGATAAGTTAAAGGTTTTTCTCTCTGCGCTTTCAGGATTTCCTCTCTGGTTGACCTTCTAACAAATTTCACATGTATCTCTCTAGGCACTTCATTCATCCTGGCATATGCAGAATTAATTCTATAGGCTAGGTCAATGTCCCCCCTGATCTCATCCTTAGGTTTTTGTAAATAGTCTGCTAAAATTGTACTCATAAGATCAGGCAGGCATTCACCAGAATCCTCAAGAACATTCTGAAATCTCAAAAAATATGTCATTCTTTCCATATCTATCCTAGACACACGCCCATTTATTTCCCCCACCTCATTAGAAACATTTTTAATCTCTCCCTTAGCCCCCTCCAACCCTCCTTCCAATTCTTCATTCTTCTGTGTATTCTCCAACACTTGCTTCCGGGTATCCAATAGTTCCTTTTTAAAAGTACTATTTTCAGCCCTCTGGGCCTTTATTTCTGATATCAAAGTCTGCATAGAGGTTTCAAGAGAAGCCATCCTTTGTTCCAAATTTACAAGTGCTGCTTCTTGTGCCATGGTTAAAAGTTAGAGTCACTGCCACCAAGATGGCGTTTTCCGGGTGGGGCTGGTGGGGCAGATCAGGAGCTCAGTTCAGTTCAGGGCCGTGAAGTTGCAAACAATTCAGAAACCAAAAGAGACACAATTTCCCAAGTCAGCAAATAGTAATAACGAAGGTATTCCAAAGAAGAAATCACAAATCCATCAAGAAATTTTTTTTTCCAAAAATCCAGAGAGAGTCCTGCTTTCAAAGAGACGCTGGAAATTTTCCTTAGTTGAAATAATCAGGCAGGGACAAAGAGAAGCCACTTCCACCGCCCATCTCAGCCAGAGGGAGAGAGTAGCAAAAAAAGAATTTTTTTTAAACTCAGCCAGACCTAGAAACAATGTTGCAAAAAGTCACATTCCACTTTCCCTTGTTAGAGACCGTCCGGAGTGAAAGTTTCCGCTTTCCCTTTGCAGAGAAGCCATTTTAACGTGCCGCTTAAATCCGAGGGGTGGTTTTTTAAAAATAAACACCCCCCTCCCAGTCCGTTCAGTCTGGCTGGCAGCAGGAAAAAAAAGTTTTTTAAAGACTCACTCTCTCCTCGCAGCTGAAGCTTCGGGAGTCCTTCTGACTGAGCCGATCAGCCCTCCTCATAATTGTGAATGGCGCCGTCTTCCTTGGGCGAAGGGAAAACCCCCCGCTAGCATGTTCTCCCTCACCTGAGCCGCGCCGGGAGCCGCTTCCTCCACCGCCGTGGGGGGCGCGCCCCCCGACGAGCCGGCCCTACGGGAGACCCTCAAACAAGAGGAGTCTCACCCCCGTTGGGGGGCAGAAGAAGAAACAAAGCGGCGAGCGAGCGCTAGGCTCGCCCGTCGCCGCAGGAGCCGGAACCGGACCCTTAATATCAATTTTTGTTCCCGTTTTCTGGGGGGGGTGAGATTTTAATTACAGTTATTCTCCTTATTTTTATTTTCATATTAAAATTGCACTACTTAGCTATAAAAGAAGAACTAATGGAGGAGAAAACTAGATAAAACTATGAAATCATGGCAAGTAACAATTAAAAGAGGCTATTCCAAGCACAAAGAATAGGCTATTATCTTTCTGCAAGTTGAACTCAAAGTAATAAAACAGGAAAACAATAGTAATGAAGGAAATTTGGGCTGAAAAGATCTGATTTCAAAATAAATATTATGGAAAGGTATTGGCCATATGGGACAACTTTGCTAGCTATAGTAACACTATATTAAGTCATGTATTGAACCAACATTTAATTTGCTTTGCACTTTTGTAGAAAAACAACATCCTATTTGTGCTAGGTTTACTGTGGTGATGTGGTTGTTTTTTTCTGAATATGGAAGCAGCCTGTGAAAATTACAGAAAAAGGAACTACAGGAAAAGAAACATGTTACATTCAGAAATAGTATAATTAGACGTCCACAAAACTAGATTAGATCAAGACTCATGTACAGCTTGAGATACATAGTTGGAACATGTCAGAATGCGCACAGTGTGACTATTTTGAGACAACCCAGGAGCAAAAAACAGTAAACAGAGGTTTGTCTTTTTAATAGTGGTTAATATACATGCATGTACTAGGCAAAGTCAGGCAATCAATCATCAACTACAGCACAGAAGCATACACGGAGAGAAAGAGAGACGCCTTCACAGAGCCTCTCTTAAAGTGATAAAAGTTGAATAACCCTGCTGACTCGTTCCTACCATTGCATCATCATTACAGCATTACAGTATTACAGCATTACAGTAGCTGGGCAGCTATTAAATCATCATTACCTTATCAGAACAGAATTTAGACTTCAAAATCTCTGAGCTTAGTCAAAGGTTAAGGTCCCTGGGGATAATAAAAATTAGAATTTGAGGGGCTTCTGTATAAAGGTGGTAATGTTAACAAAAATCGTTGAGAATAATTAAAGATATGTACAGTTGTAATCATAGATGATAACACATAGCATATCTTCAACAATTAATAATTTGGCTCTAATCTCATTTCAAAGACAAAATGAAAGAGATCCTGCACTACCACCATCACAAGGACAAAAATTGTTCAGCAACATGCTTACAAAATTGCAGCAATAACAACAACAACAACAACAACAACAATAATAATAATAATAGCATAATAACTTATCACTGTTTCTTAGAATTCAACAAAATATTTATTCATTCCATACTTCATCTCATCTTCTATAAAACCATCTCTAATTCTTCACCTCTTCTTATTACTCAGCAAGGGTTACCAGAAATAACAGTTTAAGTATTTATATCTCCATTTCCATTTAAAGAAATTCATCCTATTCCTTCTCATCAAATAGTCGAAATCAAATTTATCATCCAGTCCCAATTAAAAATTTCCATTAAACATTATCAGATGTATGTCAACATCCTATAGATAACAATTAAAGTATAGCAGCTCATTTTTATATAAAAATCAATATAAATATTACAATGTATTACAAATTATATTCAATACCCCAATTAAACATCATCATGAATAATAATTATCCAGTCCCACTTAAAACAAAAAAGACTTCACTAGAGATAAGAGCCCATTATTTTAATCTTGATCAAATAAGTCACTTTTGTATTCCCTCCCCTCCTTTCTCCCCATGACCTTTAAGTCCCACAAAACAAGTTCTGCTTTCACATCCTTTCTTTATCTCTTCTCTCAAAATTCTTTTCATTTTGAAGTCTTTTTGTAATCCCAATATATTAACTCCAATAAATCCCTTTTGTGTTTTTAAATTATCATCAAATTCCATTTGTAGATCCATTATTTCCAGTTCTTTCTTCTGGGTTGTGATTTTTAACTTCTTAAAATATGTTTTGGTTTCTTCAGTGGAGTTTGTTCCTCTTCAATAATGCCTTTTGGTTCCATTACAGAATAAAATAATTTAAGTCAAACTCCTACACCCAAATTGCTAACATCTCTTTTAAGGAAGCCATCTGGTGCCCTCCAGTGTCTAACCTTCCCAGTCAATTTATCAGCTTAAATATAAACAAGATATTTTCCTCCACAGGAAAGAACCCTTTTAATGAACTTGTAAGTGCTTGTTTAATTGAAATCCAACTGTACCCTTTATTGATTTAAAACTTCTGAAATCAACACTACACTTAACTTCGTTAACTTAATTCTGGGGTTTTTTTTTAAAATCCTACAAAACTTTAAAAACATAGCTTTTTTCTTTCTAAACAGATGGAAGAAAAACTTACCCAGCAAATGGCAACCTTTTTTTCAACCTTTGACAGAAAGGAAAAATTACAAATAATTTAAAAATGAGGTTTAGTTGAACCATGAATGCATAAACAAAATCTGCCCTTACAACTCTGAGCCCAATTGTAAGCAGCCATAAAAACTTCAGTTTCTGTCATGTTCTCACCACAAGAAGAACAAATCTTATACCCAGATGAAATATAACCAGATTTCTCCCTTAAACAGCTAATAATGAATTTAAAGCACTTCTGGGTTGAAAGGATTAGCCAGTGACATCATTGTTGCTTGGTGGATATCCAGTTGGAGGTGCCTTTCATTTCCCTAGCACTGTGATGGTGAACCTATGGCACATGTATCAGAGGTGGCATGCAGAGCCCTCTCTGTGGGCATATGCACCATCACCAAGTGCTCTTCTTGATTACAGTGTATACATGCATGCCGGAAAGCTGGTCTTCCTGGGTGCCGGAGTGCTGGAAAACACCCTGAAAACTGGCATTCACGTGCTGGCCAGGTGGTCTTCAGGTTTCTGATGAGCGCACATGCACATTTATGCATGAGCATTCTGATTTGGGCACTTGGTACCGAAAGGGTTTGCCATCACTGCCCTAGCAGGAAATAGAGTAAAGGATATGAGCTCAACCCCATCCCACAGTAGGTATCTTGGGTCTCATACACAGGCGTTCTAAACTTCATCTCAGCATCTAAACCATGCAAGCCATCATGCTCCTTTGAGAAACTAAATGTAACTAACTAACTAAATTTAAGCTGGTTAGACGCTATCACTGATAGCACATGCATGAGTTACAAAAACTAAAAGAATCAATTACCAACAAGTTTGTTGGCAAAGCATAATGAAATGTCCAAACAAGTTCATTATTTCCATTGAGGGAAATATGAATAGCTAAACAAAAATAACTCCTGTATTCTTTAAGAATCCGCCATGATATTTTCAAGAGTGGAAGATGGTTCAAGAGTAACTGTCCTTGAAAATTTGATAAGGAATTGTTCTAATTTTAAAGAATATGGATGCATTTGGCAGGTATTCATATATCATCACATGTTCTTATTTTAACCACACATCTTTAAGCAAACCAAAGGCACGCTAGTGAAAAGTAGTCATTTGTAAAACTATTTTTGGATGGTTTCTCCTCCACCCTCACCCCAAACAATCTTGCTTTACATCACTGTATCTTAGTTTAGAGCTTTGATGGAGCATAAAGTATCGATAAATAATGAAACTTCAACTATGTATTACAATTTTCCTTACTCTAACTTATTTTAGGTTAGTAATGAGTTATAATCAGTAAGGAATTGCAAATATGGGCTTTAAATTAACTTATTTACTTATGGTCATAAACCAAAATTCTATATAATCTGTACCACAAGAAAATATATAATGTAACTAAAATATGAAGTGGTAAAATATGTGGGCTCTTTACCTTATAATATAGCAAATATATTTGTGCACATACCATTCAGAGGTAGTATTCAGACCAATACTAGAGAACTGGTAGCAGAAATTTTGAATAGTTTGGACAACAGGTAAATATCACCTCTGATTGGCCCAGCCCACATCTATTCTCTGCCTCCTGAGTCCCATCTGATTGGGAGGAAATGGGGATTTTGCAGCAACCTTTCCCTGGAGAGGGGTGGAAATGGATATTTTACAATATCCTTCCCCTACCACATCCACCAATCCACGCCCACAGAACTGGTAGTAAAAATGTTTGAATCCCACCACTGATTCCATCTGATCAAGAGCCAAAAGGAGCTTAAATGTCTGAGATAGGCCATTCTTCTATATATTTATGTGCATGTGTGTGCATGTAGACCTTTAAAAAAGTCATTATATGGAAATAACTTATGGTCACAGTAACCTAAATAAAAGCTTACACCTTTGCCAAGAATGCTGAGCTTTGTAAGCTTCAGCAAGAGTGACTGTGATTTCCATGGCTTTTTCATTCTCCTGGAAGAGAATGGCTTTCAGGTTCATTGGGTCAACAGAAATATTTGTGTGATTTTTGCTGTTTGGTTACACTAGAGTTCCTTCTAAAAACAGGTATTTTATTTATGAGTGAAACAATATCAGACTTCTAATCTCAAAATCTCTACCATGAAGAAAAAGATTTATTTCCAAATTGGTAGCCCATTTTAAAGGTATATGTTAAGTGTTTGTCATTTACTGCTATTGATTTTAGCTTTGCAAAGATGTAATAGAAACCATTCAAGTGTGATTGGACACTTAACAAAGCAACACTTCATTTTTTGATTCAAACTGTACAACATACTACCCCCTCCTAAACAAAAAAAGAACCCATCAAGCAAGCAATAGTTTTAATATATTAGTCATATATGCTTGCCCAGTTGTATCATCTTATTTCTAACTGGGTAATCTATGCCCTATTGGGTCATCCTTTCAGAAGATAAATAGAATTACCATGGGTGGGCAAAACATCAGGAGGTTCAAAAGAGCCTTCTGACTTCCTGATTACTTCTTTACTGAGTTTCCTTGTGAAAATCTGGCAGGGAGCATTAGAAATCTCCTTCCCTTCCTTTCCCAGCAGGCAGGTAAGTGGCTGCTATTGGGTGGGCGGAGGGAGAAAGCAATGATTGCTCTGGTTGGGAAATTGTAATGGAACCTATGTGACTGCAGGAGAATCAGGAGCATTAAAGCAGCCACAACCTTCCCAAATTTTATTCTATGAGGAGACATGGGTCACAGATTTTAGATCTTCTATAAGATAGTGAAGTGTCTTGGTTCATAAATTATATTATGGTGCAGTGTTTCACTCGGTTAAAGATTATGAAGATGAGAGTTTTAATAGCATATAGATTAATGTATTCAAAATAAAGAATAAACATTTAGTAGCATTGTCTTCCCTTTTTGATCATTTGACAAATCTTTTCAATTATAAATTGTAAATTCTGTTTGGAGATCACAATTTACTGATTTTTCTTTTGCCACTTGACATTTCCGAAAAGAAATCCTATTAAATCAACAGACTTAATTCTTGAGACATGGAAGTTTTGTGTATAATAATTATCAATTACTTCCCAAGACATGTTGAAACAACTTTATCAGTCAGGTCTGGCCTATAACACATTCTAAAGGGTGGGGGCAACATGACAATAGCAAAATTGTAATGATCAATGTTTGTACATGAAATGAAATGTTACTGGACTACCTCCTGTGCAGTCCAATCCTGGGAACAACATTAAATTCTGCAGGAATATACCATAACTCATGCCTTTGCTACCTTGTTCTGAGTTACAGTATATCTGTCTGGTTCTTTTTTTTTTTTTAAGACAAGCCATGCTACAGTAAATTGGCTATCCCAGCTATGGGAATTATCAGATTACAAAGTAATATTGAATGGAGTGCTAAGAGTGATCTGTGGCTGACTTTTCATGCTCTTATTAAGCATTTGGATGATAGAGTTGCAGCCATGCTTATACTGATGGAGTAAACATCCAAAATCTAACTAAATAATAATCATAAGATAAAATTTAATAGAGATAAACCCACAACTGGTAAAAGCAAGCAGTTCCACTGGTTAATTGTCCTCACTCTTAGGAAGTTTCTCAATTCCAGGTTGCTTCTCTCCTTGATTAGTTTCCATCCATTTCTTATTGTCTTGCCTTCTGATGCTTTGGAAAATAAGTTGATCCCCCTCTTCTCTGTAGCAGACCCTCAAATACTGGAATACTGCTATTATGTCACTCCTAATCCTTCTTTTCTCTAGATTAGTCATACTCAGTTGCTGCAACTGTTCTTCTTACATTCATTTTCTTATTTCAAAAGAATGAAGGTAGGATCAATCCTGTGACACCTTCTCCAATTATACTTCTGATTTGGTCTCACAGCCCATTACAGGTCCAGAGAAGAAAAACAAGGCTTATTAGAAAATATCAACAGACCCTTCATCTCACATTCTGGACAGAAAAAAAATATTTCAAGCTCTTTCCTCAAGACACCATTATAGGGCATTCCATGCCAAAAGAACTAGACACAAAGATAGTTTCTTCCCCCATGCCATCACTCTGCTAAAATCCTAACTCCCATAGCACTGTCTTATGCCTAAAGATATTAGTCCATATAGTAGTCTGTATTGTGTTATTTATCTTTGCCATATTCTCATTTTTCTCATCTTTCTCACCCCTCATCTGTCCTACTATTTTCTCCTATTGGTATATTATGATTATCAAATGTTCTTTGTATCTTGTAAATTATGATTGTATTATATGATTTATGATCTATGACTTATTGTGTTGTTCGTATGTACTGTCAGAGCTTATGCACCAGAGACAAATTCCTTGCATGTCTAATCACATTGGTGAATAAAGAATTCTATTCTATTCTATTCTATTCTATTCTATTCTATTCTATTCTAAATTATGAGAATAAATTGAGGGAACTGATAGCAGTGTTCAAGGGAAGTCATTGCTTTGATTAGAATGATGAATACAATGTTGTACCATCCTGCTGTGATTTCCACTACAACGTTGGAATGCTGCTGATACCCATCATCCACATTTACTCCCTGTCCTCTCCCTATGATGCTGAGCGTGTTGCATCTTATAAAAAGACAACAAAATTGTTCAGATGCTACATTGCCTTGGGTTATTCTTTATTAAGACAGAATATATGATGTATATCCCAGGTTTAAGTTACCAAAACATTATCAGCATAGTACTAGGGAAAATGCATTTCAAACAATAACTGCAATTTGATATTGCAGCCAATTACCTAGGGAGAGATTGGGCTTCCTATTTCAAGGAAACTGAGCTTTTGCAATAGGAAGAGAATTGAAAACAATTTTCTCTTCTTGCTGCATTCTAACTAAGGAACTTCTGCAACTTTCTGAATTTCTGAATAATTAATATCTTTCTTTTTTAATTTCTAAAGTGAAATCCCAAGTTTTAAAAATGGAAAGGGAAGACGTATGGCTTCTCCACATCCTAGAGACACACATCCCTCCCCCCCCCCCCAATCCTTGCAAATGGGTTCAAAAGCTTGTTCTGATAAAAATGTCTGAAGCTGAAGTAAGTTCAAATAAATATTGGTAATACTAATATGAAATTATACAAAATGAGGATATCCCAAAGATCAAACTCGTATGCCAAGGCTGAAAATAAGCTATGTAAACAGACTCTTTTGGAATTGCTTATAATTCGATGAGTGGGGGGGAAAGGGGGGGCAGTCTGTATGCATTTATTTCTTCATAAAATATATGAAGAGTAAAATATTTTTTTAAAAAAAAGTTAGACTTTTTTTATCATTACAGTTTGCTATTTCAGCAAGCACCATGCATTTTATTTTAATGCTCTTGAATTCTTTTCCTCTCCTTTATTTCATAAATGCTTTGAAAACAATGTCTTGTCAGATTAGGCTTCTTTGGAGAGATGGACTAAAGTCTTCCTTTAGAAATGTCCACATTAGATGTATCCAAACACTTTTCTGGTTCAAAAATGTTATTTTATTTTTGGAGAGAAACTTTAAAAAAAATATTTATAGGGGGAACAGCCAATATATTTTATTTGTACATACGTTGGTAGAAGATACTATTTATAGCTCAGGTGGAAATGGAAGGTCCTTAGTGGTCTTGAAGTTTGGTTGTTTTCTTGCAGACATTCCATTACCCAGCTAGGTTACATCATCAGTGCTGGTAGAGAGTAGGGTTTGCTCTCATTTTATATTCCAGTGGCTTGCCATTGTTGTTTGGTGTGGTCTCGTGGTTCTTTGGTTGGGCTGTTTGTTGTTAGATAATTTAGCAGCTCCTTGGCTGAGGTATTGTTTGCTTCTTGATTGTTAGCCTACCTAGCTATCAACATAGACAGGGCAGCTATTAAAGTATAAAATGAGAAAAAATCCTATTCCCTACTAGCACTGCTGATGTTACCTAGTTTGGTTAATGAAATGTCTGGAAGAAAACAACCAAGCTCAGAGACCACTAAGGGCCTTCTTTGTACAAACAGTATATGATTGCCAGGAGGGATTCTGAATTTTACAATAGAAAAAATCCTTCCCCATACATCCCTTCGACCGATCCGCTCCCACAGAGAGGGCCTTCTCAGGGTACCGTCGGCCAGGCAATGCCGGTTGGCGGTGCCCAGGGGAAGAGCCTTCTCTGTGGCGGGCCCTGCCCTCTGGAACGACCTTCCCCCCGATCTACGCACCATCGTGGACCTCCGCCTTTTCCGCCAACGTCTTAAAACCTATTTATTTCAACAAGCCGGCCTAGCATAACCCCTGTTTATGACTTTTATAGGGATAATTTTTAAATTTTAGAGTCTTATTAATTTTAGCACAGGGAATATTTAATTAGTTTTTAACAATTTTGGATTTTTGTATGATTTTAATGATGCCTGTGTGCCGCCCTGGGTCCTTTTTTAGGAGAAGGGTGGGATATAAATTTAATAAAATAAAATAAAAATAAATAAGAAGGCAAACTGAAACTGCCTGATGACCTGGAATGGAAAGAGGCAAATAACAAAAATCATATATTGATTGTTTTTAATATAAGTTGAAATACCCTGATGAACAGAATTTGAAATTATAGAATAGAACTTGAAATAATAGAATAGAATTTGAAATAATAGAATAGAATTTGAAATACCCCGGTGTAAAAATTAATCAATATATGAGCATAATAAAGAATATTATTCATGTTTTTAAAAAGTACTATTATCATCAGAAATAGATGGGCTTGATGTTCCTTTGAAATGTGGAACTTAAAGGTCCCAAATCAGCCCACAGTAATGTTACTCCATGTTCTTATCAGATGCTACCTTCTGGTTGTAAAGTTCATTCACAGACATTTTATTTGATTAATTCTAATTTGGATGAAGTCAGGAAACTATTTATTCAAGTCCAGCAGGTTTGGATTTGGCAAATACATTGGCAAGCCTATATTTCAAATTCTATTTTAATTCAGCCTCCCCACCATCAGTAAGATGAAACCAGATAAAGCGAAAAGTAAAGTTATCCCAACAATGTTTCTAGAAAGAAGGGAATTAAAGAAATTATCTCCCAGAGTCACAGTTTCATTGATGCACAATTGTGTTACTAACAATAAGTTGTTATTTATAATCAGCACAATTAACTTTAATCAGAGCAGAAGCCAGGCATCTGAGGAAGTGAGATCAGCCTAATGAATAGCTGTTCCACTTCAGTTCACTTCACTGGATCTGAGGGAAGCTCTAGTCTTTGCTTGATTATGACTCTGCTTGACGTTAACACTTTGCAAAAGCCATTCTCTTTTTCATAGCCCACAGCAAGACTCCGTGTAAGAATCAAAGTAATCAATCTGAACGCAGTGCGTAAGAGTGAACCACACAGAAGCAATCTGGACTGTACAAATAACCAAATTTTGGGGCTAGGCAACCTGGGATCAGCACTTAAGATGTTTAGCCTGAGGCTGCCCAAACCCATTGATTTCAACAGGAGAGGATAACTCATATACCCACCTGATCAACCTTAAGGTCAATAGGATTTGCACAACTTCTGTGATGCATCCACGGTTAAGTGTTACCATGATTTTATATCCTAACCCAGATATCACTATCAAGGGAAAGTCAGCTGGTTTGATTTTTCAGGTATGCTCCATTTGAAAGGTATAAAACTAAAAAAGAATTTATATATATATATAATTATACATATAAAAATGTTAAATAAGGTTCACAATTGTGGTCCTGTTCAGCAAATAAACCAAAACAAATATGGTAATTAGTTCAAAAAGGCACATTAAAAGTACGATTTTAGAGTTACCACGCTTTGGGTTCTTTTTTAATTTAATCACACAGACAGAGATCCAAAACATTTCATTTTAATTTCCTTCTTTAATTATTTTACTCATGGAAAGAATGAACGTTAAACACTGATATTCAAACATTTAGGTTTTGGTAAAAATAATACTTCAATAATAGCATGAATGACTTTCCAAATAGCACTGATGTGTTTATATATTCTGCCAGCTTGATAATTTGGCATTAATAAATACAGTGATTAATTAAATACATTAATTAAATAAATAAATTTAATTATTTAAGGAGTTTCTAATGTAGACCAGTGGGATACAGTGACTCAGTGGCTAAGATGCTGAGCTTGTTGATTAGAATGTTGGCAGTTCAGCAGTTCGAATCCCTAGCACCATGTAACAGAGTGAGTTTCCATTACTTGTCCCAGCTTCTGCCAACCTAGCAGTTCAAAAACATGTAAAAATGCAGGTAGAAAAATAGGAAAACCACCTTTTGTGGGAAGGTAACAGTGTTCCATGCACCTTCAACGTTTAGTCATGCCGGCCACATGAGCATGGAGACGTCTTCAGATAGCACTGGCTCTTCAGCTTTGAAACGGAAGTGACCACCGCCCCCTAGACAGGGGTGGGTTTCTGCTGGCATTACTGCCGGTTCACCGCACAAAAATTTGTTAGACTCCTGCAAACAATATAATACCCTTTTTAATTTAAAAACCAGAGTATTTCTTCTCCTGGCACCATGTCCCAGGGAAAAATATTAACATGAGAAAATGGAATGAGCCTCCATGCAAGTAAAAAGGAAGAAGATCAGGTGTGTGGTGCTCTCTAAGGTTGAATGTTTCCAGAAGCTTTTTCTCATTTTGTTGTCAGTACCAACCCCATAATAATAAGCAGTTTTACAAATTGACAGATTTATCATTCTGACATGCAATTTTCTGTGTACTTTTTTCAAAGCCCTGGTTAAGCGATGAAGATATTTCTATTTGTATCTGAATTGATTATGAAGCTGCACAGATACTTGCTTGGTATTCAGGTTATTTTCCCTAACCCCAACCATCATCTATAGCATTTCGTTATGGAAATATAAATAATTAAAACCTGAACTCAGTATGTTATTCTTTGGGACTGAATTCATTGGAAATATTACAGGCCAATTTTAATACAAAAAAGGTGGATTGACAGTATAGGAAAACATTTTTATTTTAATCTGGCCAAGATTTGATTTTGGTCAATACTTTTTCTTATTTATTTATCTTTGGTTGCATTTCATTTTTAAATTTTTATTTTCTAAATCTGAGAACTCTGACTACTGGCGTATCAATATGATATAGAATAATGACCAAAAACTAAAGAAATATAAATTAAATACTCTACAGTAGGCACAATATTTTAGAAATCCATAATTTAAGCTACAAAATTGTGTAAATCAGGATATGCTACTATGGGAGGCTCTTAATCTAACAACAATGCTAGATTAAAATATTAATCTAGCTCTATTGCAATTGCTTTGGTGTACTTCTCAAATATAGCTAAACATTCAAACATGTGAAAAAGATTGTGGGTGTTTTTCCCCTGGGAACAACATCCAGATGGTAAATAACTTTTTTAGAAGGGAAACACTTTCATGCGTCTGTGGTAGTAGAAATTATCTTCAATACAAAATCACAATTGGAGACAAGTCTCGTATGGTTTAGAAGGGTGAAACCAGAGGTGGGTTGCTCCGGGTTTGGGCCGCTTCAGGTGAACCAGTAGTGGAAATTGGGTGTGGGTCACTGAACTAGTAGTGACAACTGGCTGGCCATGCCCCCGAACAGGATCGCTCAGATGCTGGCCCTGCCTTGCTTTCGCCACATCAATACACAGAACTGCCTCCTCCTGCCTACACACAGGTAAGCAGCATTTGCGCTAGCTTTGCCCCCCCTGCCTGCCAGCTGCAACCCAGGCCCTGCCTAGTCCACTGGGTGGGTGGCTGGGAAAGCAGTGAGTGAGCGGCCAGGGGGCCAGGACCAGCCTGGCCTCCAGCATTCTGTCCAGCAGGGGTGGCAGCAGTGAGGGGTAAGGGAAGCAAGCCCCGAGTCCCTTCGGGGAGAGGGGGCTTGGGGGATGACCAGACTTCCCTCACCACCCCAGTAGATTTATTTTATTTTATTTATTTTATTAAATTTATACCCCGCCCTTCTCCTAAAAAAGGACCCAGGGCAGCGCACAGGCATCATTAAAAAACATACACAGTACAAAAATCCAAAATTTAAAAAACTAATTAAATAATTCCCTGTGCTAAAATACTAACGCTCTAAAATTTAAAATTATCCCTATAAAATCAGAAACGGGGTTATGCTAGGCCGGCTTGTTGGAATAAGTAAGTTTTAAGACGTTTGCGGAAAAGGCGGAGGTCCACGATGGTGCGTAGATCGGGGGGAAGGTCATTCCAGAGGGCAGGGCCCGCCACAGAGAAGGCTCTTCCCCTGGGCACTGCCAACCGGCATTGCCCGGCCGACGGTACCCTGAGAAGGCCCTCTCTGTGGGAGCGGATCGGTCGAAGGGATGTATGGGGCAAGAGGCGGTCGCGGATATAGCTAGGCCCCGAGCCATGGAGCGCTTTGAAGATGGTCGTCAGCACCTTGAAGCGCACCCGAAAGGCCACAGGTAGCCAGTGCAGCTCGCGCAGGAGAGGTGTTATGTGGGCCTGCCTTGCGGCACCCATAATTACCCGCGCGGCCGCATTCTGGACTAGCTGTAACCTTCGAGTGCACCTCAAGGGGAGCTCCATGTAGAGAGCGTTACAGTAGTCCAGCTGAGATGTCACCAATGCCTGAGTGACTGTGCGAAGAGCTCCCCGGTCCAGTAAGGGGCGCAACTGGCGTATCAAGCGTACCTGATAAAACGCCCCCCTGGCCACGGCCGACACATGGTCCTCCATGGTCAGCCGGGAATCCAGGAGGACACCCAAGTTGCGCGCCCTCTCCACGGGGGCTAGTTGGACGCCCCCAATGGCCAGTGTTGGATTAATCTGGCTGTACCGGGGTGCTGGAAACCACAGCCACTCGGTCTTGGACAGGTTGAGTCTGAGTTTGTTGCTACCCATCCAGATTATCAGGCAGGGCCTGGGTTACAGACAATGGGGAGTGGGGCACAGAGCAAAATGGGAGGCACCCCACTAGCAGAGGCTATTACATCCCCCAAGCTGGCTCTAAGAGGAAGGAGGTAGCAATGTCAGCCCGGGGCTCACTTCCCTTACCGCTCACTGCTGCCGACCATGCCTGACAAAGCATTGGAAGCAGGGCCAGTCCTGCCCACCCGCCTGCTTGCTGTCAGCGTTTTTCCCACCTCTGCACCCTTCCTTCACTGTACACACAGAGCCTCTGCTGGTGGAGTGCCTCTCATTTTGCCCTGTGCACTCCCCCTCCCCACCGGCAGGGCAGCTGGCTGGGAAAGCGGCAGGTAGGCAGGTGGATTGGACTGGCTTCTGGCATAGGTGGAAGTGTCACACAGTAAAGGAAGGGAGACCCAGGCCAGCATCCCTACTTCATTCTCCTTCCTCCAAGAGCTGTGAAAGCTGTGAAAGTGAGGCTTCTTTGCCAACCTCCCAGCTGGTAAAACAGAAAATGTTTCCAGTTCTGTGGCTAGGGGGGGAAAGGCATATTACTGAGTGGGCATGTGCATGACTGATGTCACATTGGCCATGCCCACTCAGTCATATGCCTCCCCCACCTAGCCACGCCCACAGAACCGATAGTAAAAATATTTGAAACCCAGCCCTGGGTGAAACTGCTCTTTCAGTGTTATGCATCAATTTCAATTCTTTCAATCTAGATTAAGAATGGCAATTAAATTGGGTGTTTTTTTTAATAACCATAACCAAACAGATTCCTCTACTGGTTCAGGGGATTTGGAGTGGGGTGTCCAACATAATAAATGGTTTTCCTTCTTTCCTCATGTCCAGTTCCTGTGAGTGGTGTGTTTGTGTGTAGGTGTGTATGTGCACATGTGTGTATCTATTTGTGTCAATGTGTTGGAGGGGGGTGCACACATGCACATATATACACCCACCCACATTCTTGAAGTCTAAATCCATGTCAGGATCTCTATGTCTAGAACTGCCCACAAAACATGCCAGAGAATGGATTAAATACTAAATCCATTTATTGTGAAAAATAACAGTCTTACGTTGACTTATGAGAAGATTAATTTAAATTAACTAGCCTTTTGATATGATGGTATTTAGATTTATAAAGAACTGACATGCTGACAGGAAATTCCACCTAGAGTGGCAAAAGCTTCCTTGAGACAAGAAGAAAAGCCCAATTTACTGCTTTCTCTGATATCTTAAATGTATTTTATCTTCAGCAAGCTCTCATAGAATTTTAATAAGACTTTAATCTTTTTTGCAATTCTAAAGCTGATGGACAGTGACTAGTCCAAAGTCACTCAGCTGGCTTTATGCCTAAAGTGGGACTAGACTTCACTGTTTCTAGTCTGCTGCTTCATCCACTATACAAATTTGTACATTTTAAAAATGGTTTCCAATTAAGCTCAGAGTTAAGAAATGTCCGATATATTAGGAGCAGAGCACAGGATACTCTAACAGGATGATAAGCTTAGTCCTTGCTATAAAACAGAAGTTAAACTGAGCTCTAAAAGTTGATACCCTATGAGATCGGCCATCACAATCTTATTCAACAACTTTGCCAATCACATCAAATAAAAATCTACTGACAAATGTTTCAACCAACATGGGTGGAATTCTAAGGGGATAATGTTGCTGTGGCTCTTGTGGCATTTAATAAGAAACATCCAGACTCTAGTTTTAAGTAAACAAAAACAATTTTAATACATGCAATACAGTGGTCGGTTTCAAAATTTTTTAGAACCTCTTCTGAAGGTGTGGCCTGCTTTGTGGGAGTGGCTTGCCAGCCACGTGGCTGGATGGGAGTGGCTTGCTGGCCATGTGACCGGGTAGGAGTGGCCTGGCAGTTATGTAACTGGGTTGGCATTGCTAACCTGTAAAATATGGTGAAACTCACTTAACAACGCTCTTGCTTAGCAACCAAAATGTTGGCTTAGAAACTCACGCAAGTCTTAAAACTGTCAAGTTACAAGACCCTTGTACCCTAACCCTTTAGAAAAAAAAACCCAGGGGTGTTCAACCTTGACAGCTTTAAGACTTGTGGACTTCAACTCCCAGAATTCCTCCTCCAGTCATGTTTGCTCAGGAACTCTGGTTTTGAAGCATGAAAGTCTTAAAGCTGTCAAGGTACAAGACCCTTGCACCCCTAACCCTTTAGAAAAAAAAAACCCCAGGGGTGTTCAAACTTGACAGCTTTAAGACTTGTGGACTTCAACTCCCAGAATTCCTCCTCTCGGTCTGCATCTTGATGATGTGCGGACGGGCAGGGGGAGGGAGCTGGAACTGGTTCTAAACAGCACTGAAGATTTGTGGAACCTCTTCTATAGAAGAGGTTGGAACTGGCAGGAACCCACTTCTGATGCAATAATACTGTAGAAATACAGTGGCACATAAATACAAGAGTCACTATAAATAAGAGTAGGCAACTCATTGGAATGAATGTCATTGGTTCTGCAGAAAGACTTGTTCAGAGATGGATGACTATCTTCCCTCTTACCCAAGAGTAGATAGTGTAATTAAGCAAATCAGTTGTTTTCCCTACACTTGACAAAATACTTTCTGTTTCCGCAATCTCTGTAAAAGTCTTTTGTAATAGTCTAGATGTTCAATCCTTTTTTTAAAAAAAGTCAGATTTCCATCTTCCTCCGCCTCCCAGTTATTCAAACCTTCCTCTTCCCCTATCCAATTCATTGGGTGATTTCCTAGCTATTGAAATTTCTCTTTCTGCATCGGCTGAGTATGTTAATCAATCCCCTGGATTTTCCCTTGTTAGTTGCAGCAAGTGGAAATCCAGCTGGGTAAAGTGCTCTAGCAAGAAAAAGTGTCTCCTGCATTTTTCCTTTTTACCTCTTCCTTATTCATTAATATTATTCCCTCTTTTTAAAATATATTTTTTACCTCTTGGTTCATTTATCTCGTTAGGCATTTTTTTCTAAGCTAACCCTTTCCTTTCCCCCTTTTTAAAATTGTACCTCTGCACTAAATATAAGTGAATCACTCTGCTTGTCTGTGTTCTATAGCTAAGTATTTATCCCTAATTAATTTCTTATTTCTACCTCATGAACATTCACAAAAGGGGAAAGGGCTCAATTGTGCAGTTCCCATCTTGACTTTTTTGACATATGCCCTGCAGTGGGTCTCTGTTCTCTCCTCACTACATGTTACCCCATGTGCAGCTTGATGCACAGCTAAGCCCACCTATCCTCCAATAAAAGAATGCAATCAGGGCTGATGGGAGGATGGTTGCCTTAAAGGGAAGAATCATTTTCTAAACAACAAAGATTGGTATTTGGCCCCAGCCACTAGATGAGGCCAGGGAACAACAACAGTATATGCACAAATTATATGCTGGGGCATGACACTCTCCATTCTTTACTTACTGTACTTTACTTTAATTCGACTTATTAACCGCCCCCTCTTCCCGAAGGGACTCGGGGCGGTGCACAGGAAATATAAAAACACAATATATCACAATAAATACATAAATATTTAAAACTATATTAAACTAACACCCTGTGCTAAGATCTCCCTGTTAAAATTACCGTAAAACCCAATATAAAAATTTCTCTACCAACTAAGGCTAAGTACAGTAGGTTAGGCCAGGCCGGCCTGTTGGAAAAGGTAAGTTTTTAATTGCTGGCGGAAGGAGTGGAGGTCCGTGATGGATCTAAGTTCGGGGGGTAGGTCATTCCAGAGGGTAGGGCCCGCCACAGAGAAGGCTCTTCCCCTGGGCGTCACCCGCTGGGTGACGCCACCTCTTTTGGCCACCTCTCTCTTTAACAGGTTGCAAGTTTTGATTTCCCTGCTGACACATTTTATCTCTCTTCCCACTATTTGAGCTTTAGAAATTTGGATGAAGTTTAACTGTAGTCTACCATAACTAGCAGCCAAAATAATCCTGCTACATTTTCTCCCTGTACTTTACAATTTAATTTAACAACTTTTCCTGCCTTGCACCCAGTTCTCCATTTTTTTTTCTAAACAGAGGTACTTCATCAACAATTTTTTTGTTTTACATTTGATTAGCAATACTACACAAATATATGAAGCTTAATATAATTAAACATATCAGAATACAATGATAGATGTAGTTGAAAATGGGCTAGCAGAGGAGGAGTCTATACATTCTAGATTTATTTTTTTTAAATTAGATTAGATAAAGTTTATGACCAGCACATTATGAAATCATTTCCATTTTTATAACAAGAAATCAGAAGGTGCAGAGTAACACAGTTCCCCTAGAATATATTTTTGCCTTCTTTAATATCACACACAATTGCAAAATATTAGATTTCAACATTTCAACTGCTGGGAGCAGAACATAAATCCTAGCCTTCCCCTACAACTGATGGCACTGCTCTCTTTCTCATGAACTTTAGGACTGCAGCTATAATAACCAACAATAATTAGAGTGAATAGGCTGAATAATATGTTTAAGTTCTCAAATACAGAAGAGTCAAAAAGACCAAGAGGACTAACCTGACAGTTATATAAAGGTTGAAAGTAGTCTAACAGCACAATGAATAAAAATTAGTTATTTGTAAAATGAAAGACATCTCTTCATTCACATATACTCCTATTAAATTTACAGAATATCACACACATTTTTAATAAGCACAGCGAATGAATACAGCTGAAGGTAGAAACAGCCATAATGTGGACTTACCTTCCTGGTTTAAGTATTTGAAGCTTCTTGAACTATCAGAGAAAATTTAAAGATGACATACATAAAACCTTAGATGGATGCATAGTGTGCTGCTGTGGATTTATATGGAACACAAGAAAGCACAGTGATTGATCTTTTAGCCAGCTTTCAGAAAAAAAGATTTGTTTTATTCCCTAATCAGTGCTGTTTACCTTGTCCAAAATCCTACAGGATAATATGAGCTATGGTCTTTCCTCCACTATTTGTTGCATCCCAGACTTTTTGCTGAAAGCTTGATGCAGTCCGTATGGATTTCTTTCCTCCCTCTGTTACTTTTGAGGCAAAGTATTGCCATTAATCAGGCTAAAAAACTAACTTTAATGAGCACCTTTAGGTGTTTTGTCTAATGTATCAAATGGTGCAGGCAGGTTTTAGTGGCAAAAACAAACTTGACAAAAAATATGCCAGTATTTCTTCACCTATTGAGGGCACCAGAGCTAGGAAGACACATAAAATAAAATATGTAAAAGTTATTTGTTCATTGAACATTTCCCTATAGATGTCTATAGATGTATAGACAGCCACAGAATGTTATTAAAAAGAAATGGCAGAATGGTGTCCTGATAATCCCAATTTGTAAAATGTAATCTATCTAAAGAATAAACAAATGGACAAAACAATGTATTTCTCATCTAGTCCAACCCCCTGCCCAAGCAGGAGACCCTACATCTGCCTCTACCTAGAATCAAACTCACAACCTCCTGATTGGGAGGTGAGCGCTCCACCTCTAGGCCACAGCAGCAGATGCAAAGGGATTTTTCTTTTTCTTTAAAAAGAACATTTTACAGAATCATGATCCAACAAGCATAAGGTATGAATGATTAAATAAAACATTCAATTTTTTTAAAAAAAAGAGAGAATGTATAAAAAACTATTTCATCTTTCTGGAGAAAAATCATTCCCTTAGGTTTGTGCCTTAAATATATCTGGTAATCCATTATATTTATAAACCTTGATGCAGAAATATAGTAATTATTTGCTTGAATTAATACTTTGCTGTAGTAACCTGCCTTTATTGTTTTTTGATACTGCTTTAACCTCTCCTAGCCAGTAATAGGCTTACATTTAAATTGAATAACACAGAATGGTTACCTGGTTATAACTGGACAAAGGGCTAATGTACATTTCTCTATGTGAATTGCAGAAAACCTACTGTGGTGCCCTGATGGTCTATTATGGCTCAGAAAAAAATGATGTAGAATGCTATCATCCTTACAAGTTTTTGATGGGTTAAAGAAAGTGACTGGTAGGTTCCCTGGCTTCAATTTCCCTTCCTCTGTATATTACTGCTTGCAAGAAAAACAACAACCACTAATCAGATATCCAACTGAAGAAGATGGTGTAATGATCCTCACCTACTGGTTTAATTTCTCCAGCAATGACTGTCCAGAGGCATGTCAGCTCTGAATATGTCCTCAAAGAGACATGGCAAATCATGCAAATCACACATTATTTTTCAGTGAATCCTCAAATAAATCTATTTTAACACAATGTTTAAGTTTAAACATTATTTGAGAGGAATGTTACTGGCTTTGTGAATTAAATACCCATACTACTGTGGCAGTGAATCTTGTGATTTTGATTGAAAGAAGTTTGTGACCGATTTCATTTACATTTCTAGTTTCCATATTTTTTTGTTTGTTTAAATAAAAATAAGTTGATTATCTTCCTATCTATCTTTCCTCCATATCAAATAAAGTAGGAATTCAGGCAAAAAATAATCACCATTATTCTAACATGCCTAGAATCAATAATGTTTACAGAGTTTCCAATCTGAGCCCTTAACAATTAGAAGTGTCTTGGGCAACTATGAAAGAACCTAAGATATATCCACTTCCACCTCCCTTCAGTACAAAATGCTTTGCCTGAAAGCTTTTTACTCAGTATCTAGTTTTGCGTCACTATATTGTACTGGATGAGAATGAATTATTTATAAAGCAGGTATAGGAATAAATATCCAGGAGACTATCTGTTAAATTAAAAAAAAAATTCAATGAGAGTACCTATGATGGGGAAATAGATAATGTTCTTTTTTTCCAAGAAAATCTCTGGGTGTTTCTGGATCAGAACTCCTTATAAGCAACACATTCACTTGCTGGAGATTCTGAGCAATGCTTATATTTTCAAATGAAGCCTTTAGATCAGGGGTTCCCAAACTTGGCAACTTTAAGACTTGTGGACTTCAACTCCCAGAATTCTCCAGCCAGCATAGCTGGCTGGAGAATTCTGGTAGTTGAAGTCCACAAGTCTTAAAGTTGCCAAGTTTGGGAACCCCTGCTTTAGATAATCTGCTTACAGAAATAAACCATCATATTAGCCCTATATGTTGCCGTTTTCCCCTCAGAAGAACATAAACATCTGATATAAACCACAGTGATTTAAAAAATGCTAAAGCATGGTTTGCTATATCACAACTCAAAGTCTTTCATGGCATGTATCCTGATACAATGGCACAGCTCATGTAGTTAAGATTGTGATTCATGCATATCTTCTTTCTCCCTTATGAAGATGTTAACATATCAGATGTGAATTTGTTGATGTTGTCTCCAATTTGCTATTTTGCCATGAGGCCATTCCCTTACAGAACATAGACTGGTGTGAATACCAGTGAACTGAATACCAGTAAGTTTCTAATGCCTGGTACGCCAGTTGCGCCCCCTATTGGATCGGGATGCCCTTTGCACAGTCACTCATGCCCTCGTGACATCCCGACTGGACTATTGTAATTCTCTCTACATGGGGCTCCCCCTGAGGTGCACCCGGAGACTTCAGCTGGTCCAGAATGCAGTCGCGCGAGCTATAATGGGGACCGCAAGGTACACCCACATAACACCGCTCTTGTGCGAGCTGCACTGGCTGCCTGTCATCTTTCGGGTGCGCTTCAAGGTGCTAGTTGTCATCTTTAAAGCGCTCCATGGCTCGGGACCTAGCTACCTGCGGGATCGGACCCTGCCCCATACTTCCTCACGGCCGATTCGCTCCCACAGAGAGGGACTTCTCCGGGTGCCGTCCACTAGACTTTGTCAGCGGGCGATGCCCAGGGGAAGGGCCTTCTCTGTGGCGGGCCCAGCCCTCTGGAGCGACCTTCCCCCCGACATTAGAACAACCACGGATCTCCGCTCCTTCCGTCTTAAATTAAAAACTTACCTTTTCCGTCTGGCCGGCTTGGGTTAGTCCCCCTGTCTTGGGGTTTTACTGGGTAAATTTTAGTTCAGTTGGTTTAATGGGGATTTTAGCACAGGTTGAGTTTAATTTGGCTTTTAAAATTGTTTGTATATTTTATTGTTGTTTGTATGTTTTTTACTGTTTTTATTCTACCTGTGCACCGCCCCGAGTCCCCATGGGGAGAGGGAGCGGTTTATAAGTATTAAATGAAATGAAATGAAATGAAAATGAACTCGTGGAATTTTTTAATCCCGGACACTACAGCCAGGGCCTCCTTGTCGATCTGACTGTAGTTGCGCTCCGTAGGAGACAGAGTCCGGGAGTAAAAGGCAATGGGGGCCTCCGAGCCATCGGGGCGCCGCCACTCGGATCCATCCGGTCGTCCAACCCTGTAGGAACAGGGGCCCGTTAGTTCGCGGACGACAGCGGGTACCCACCGCGGATCCCCAGCGAAGTTCCTGGCAAAAACTGTGTCGCCGAAGGAAAAATGGCGGGGAGAGGGGACCCCCAGTTTGCACGGCTGCACCTCATTGTACTGGGGGTGCAGCCTGTCCAATTTGGTCCGCAGGCGGCGGCCCATCAGCAGCTCCACGGGGCTCTTCCCTGTTGCCTGGCAAGGCGTAGAGTGCTGTCCCATGAGGTAAGCATCTACCCTTGACTGCCAATCCCCCCTATCCATCCTCCCGAGGGCCTCCTTGGCCGAGCGGACGGCTCTTTCCACCCAGCCGTTTGCGGCAGGGTGGTAGGGGGCCGTTGGCGCGTGCCGGATCCCCTGGGAGGCCAGGAATTCCTGGAAAATGGCAGAGTGAAATTGGGGCCCGTTGTCGGAGACCAGGGAGTCCGGCAACCCGTGCGTAGCAAAAAGGCGCCGGAGCGCGCGCACGGTGCTCTCGGCCGTGGTTGAGGCCATCAGGATGACCTCGGTCCAGCGAGAGTAAGCGTCTACCACCACCATGAAGGTCTGGCCGTGGAAGGGGCCGGCGAAGTCAATGTGAACCCTGGACCACGGTGACCTGGGGGCGTCCCAATCCCGATGGGGAGCGGAGGGGGGAGCGGGGCGAGAGGTCTGGCACGCCTGGCAAGCACCCACCCAGGCGGCCACCTCATCGTCCATGCGCGGCCACCAGACATAGCTCCTGGCCAACGCCTTCATGCGAGCTATGCCCGGGTGGGTGGCATGGAGGGAGTTGAGTACCTGGTGGCGGAGCGGCGGGGGAACGATGACCCGGTCTCCCCATAGCAAGCACCCGCTGTGGAGCGACAGCTCCAGTTGGCGGGACTTGAAAGGCCGATACGCGTCCGGCAGCGAGCCCGAGGGCCACCCTCGCAGGACCCAGGTGGAGACCTGGGACAGGACAGGGTCGGCCTTGGTCTGCACAGCGACATCGGACGAGGTGAGGGGCAATTCCGAATCGGCCACAGACAGGACGGACAGGGCCGGCACCGGTGCCTGATCCGTCCGGGGGAGGGGACAACGACTGAGGGTGTCAGCATGCCCCAGCTGTTTCCCCGGACGGTAGAACAGCGTGTAATCGTACGCTGTTAGAAACTCCGTCCACCTGGTCATCCTGGGAGAGAGAATGGGAGGGGTAGGCCGGTCACCGGCCAGAAGCCCAAGGAGCGGCTTGTGGTCGGTGAAAACGGAGAAGTGGCGGCCGTACAGGTACTCCTCACGGCCGATTCGCTCCCACAGAGAGGGACTTCTCCGGGTGCCGTCCACTAGACTGTGTCAGCGGGCGACACCCAGGGGAAGGGCTCTCTCTGTGGCGGGCCCGGCCCTCTGGAACGACCTTCCCCCCGATATTAGGACGACCACAGACCTCCGCTCCTTCCGTCTTAAATTAAAAACTTACCTTTTCCGTCTGGCCGGCTTGGGTTAGTCCCCCTGTCTTGGGGTTTTACTGGGTAAATTTTAGTTCAGTTGGTTTAATGGGGATTTTAGCACAGGTTGAGTTTAATTTGGCTTTTAAAATTGTTTGTATATTTTATTGTTGTTTGTATGTTTTTTACTGTTTTTATTCTACCTGTGCACCGCCCCGAGTCCCCATGGGGAGAGGGAGCGGTTTATAAGTATTAAATGAAATGAAATGAAATGAAAATGAACTCGTGGAATTTTTTAATCCCGGACACTACAGCCAGGGCCTCCTTGTCGATCTGACTGTAGTTGCGCTCCGTAGGAGACAGAGTCCGGGAGTAAAAGGCAATGGGGGCCTCCGAGCCATCGGGGCGGACGTGGCTCAGGACGGCCCCCACCCCAAAGGGGGAGGCGTCGGATGCCAACACCAAGGGTAGGCGGTCAGAATACTGAACCAGCACGGCCTTAGACGTTAGCATGTCTTTAATGGCCGCGAACGCCTGCGCCTCTCGGCTGCCCCAGCGCCAGGCCGCCGAGCGATCGAGCAATCGGTGGAGCGGCTCGGCTAGTGACGCCTTATGCGGGATAAAGGGCACGTAAAAATTGAGCAGGCCGAGGAATGCCTGCAGCTCCTGTTTGGAGGCAGGGGTGGGGGCGTCGTGGATCGCCTCGATCTTAGAGGGGGTGGGGTGAATGCCCTGGGCGTCAACCATGAACCCCAGAAATTCAACCCTCGGCTCAGCAAATTTGCACTTACTGAGTTTCAATTTAAAACCCGCGCCCCTGAAGATGGTGAGGACCTTCCGGAGTACTTTGGCGAGGTCTGATGTGCTGGCGGCGGCTATCAAGACGTCGTCAAAATATGGAACAACCCCCGGAAGCCCATGGAGCAGCCGCTCCATGAGGCTCTGGAAGATCCCCGGGGCAACGGAAACGCCAAATTGGAGGCGCCGACAGCGAAAAGCTCCTCGGTGGGTGACAATGGTCTGCGCTTAAGCCGCCTCGTCGTCCACCGGAAGCTGCTGGTAGGCCTGCGCCATATCCAGCTTTGCGAAGATGCAACCCTGTCCCAAGGAGTGTAGCAGGTGTTGCACCACCGGAACCGGATATGGGTTCGCCTGAAGCCCGCGGTTGATCGTCGACTTGTAATCGGCGCAGATGCGTATGGAACCGTCGGGCTTGATGGGAACTACGATGGGGGTCTCCCACTTCGCCTGGTCGACCGGCTCCAGTACGCCCTGCGCCACTAGGTGATCAAGTTCCACGTCAACCCTCGGCTTCAGTGCGAAAGGCAGCCTGCGGGCCTTGAGCCGAATTGGAGCAACCTGAGGGTCTAGGTTAAGGGAAACCGGGGAGCCCCTGTAAGTTCCCAGAGTGCCGTCGAAAACATCGGAGAAGTCCGCCAGGACCGCATCCACCGGCGAGGCGGTTGGCACCCGGTGCACACGCTGGACCGAGAGACCCAGGGCAGCGAACCAGTGTAAACCTATGAGGGCGGTCAGGGGGCGCTTGACGACCAGAATGGGCAGGAACCCGGTGAAGCGACCATAGCGGACATGGGTGCGGAGTTGGCCCAGCACGTCGATGGGGTTGCCCTGGTAGTCCTTTAACAGAGTCCCGGGCTGTGACAGATCGGCAGGCCTAACGGCGGGGCAGAGGCGGGCCAACTGTGGCCAGGAAACGAGGGACCGAGACGAGCCCGAGTCAACCTCCATGGTAATAGGCCTGCCATTTATAAGGAGGGACGTGGAAATACGCCTACGGTCATCCGTCGGAAGCGGAATGGAGTCCTGGAGCTCCGTCGCGGCGAAACAGTCGGCCTCAGGTTGCGGCCTGCGGGACGGGCGGCGTTGACCGTAATTCCAGGAAGGCGCGGACGTCGTCGCGTGATGAGCCGGCGGGGGGGCCAGGGCTGGAAGGTTGGCTCTGCAGACGCGGGCGATGTGGCCCTTGCGGTTGCATCGTCGGCAAATGGTGGCCCGGAAGGGGCAGTCGTTCCTCGTGTGGCCGCCGCCGCACCCAATGCAAGTCGTGGGTGGCCGGCGGGGTGGTTGGGCTCTGGCGCGGCTCCGGCCCGTGGCTTGGATGCGCGCCACCTGGCCATAGGCCTCGAAGTCCTCCGACGGGTCGAGGGGGGCGTGGTCATCGACCAGGCAGGCCCGCGGGGCGGGCAATGGCATTGCCGGCTGGCCGGGGCCTAGGTCAGGGGAGGCGGCCTCGGCCAACTCGGCGCCCCTGGCCTCTTCCACAGCCTGCTCCAAGGTGATGTCCGAGTGGGCCATCAGCCGGCGCCTGAGTTTCACGTCCTTTAGCCCGCAGACGAATTGTTCGACCAACGATTCGTCGAGGTACGGGGCTGCGAATTCGCACAAGATGGCCGCGGTTCTCAGGGCCTGCAGGAAATCCGCCGCTGACTGTGTGGGCAGCTGGCAGCATTGCCGGAACGCGAACCGTCGCGAAATCCGCGAGGGTGTGGGGGCGAAGTGGGCCTGCAGGCGGGCCTGCAGCGTGTCCCATGCCAAGGTATGTACCGGTGCGGGTGCGGCGATATTCCGCACTACGGCGAAAACTGTGCGGCCCCCACAGCCCAGGAAGAGCCCCTGTCGACGCTCCGGGGTGAGTTCTCCGTGGTCGCCCGCGAGGAGGAAGCACTCGAATCGAGCAAGGAAGGCTTCCCACGATTCTTGCGACGCGTCATAGGGGGCGAAAGGCGGCAGGGTGGCCATTGTGCGCGGCGGCAGGCCAGTGAGCTCGCTGGAGAAATAGCGAGGCCGGAGGATAGTCAGACGAAGAGACTCTTCGATCCGCAGCGAGAAAAGCTTCGTTCCGTATAATCAGTACCGGCCCCAGTCCTTCGTCGCCAGTGTTAGATTCTCGGCAGAGAGAGAGAGAGTCCAGACCGGTAAGATTAAAAGCTCTTTATTCGGAACAGCAACTGTTGCTAAAAAGTGACTATTTTAAAAGGTGGTCGCCTTCTGCCCTACAGCTCCTTTTATGGAGAGCTGCTAGGCAGCCGGCCAATCAACGCGTCAGACGCCCTCGGCCACAGCCAGCCGCGCCTAAGCCAATCAGACGGCTGGCTGTTGCCGGGCCTTTTTTGAATGCCCGTCAGGATGCAACATATTTTATGTGTTTTAGTTTTCCCTGTGCACCGCTCCCAGTCCCCTTGGGGAGAGGACGCGGTATATAAAATAAATTTTATTATTATTATTATTATTATTATTATTATTATTATTATTATTATTATTATTAGTAGTAGTAGTAGTAGTAGTAGTAGTAGTAGTAGTAGTAGTAGTAGTAGTAGTAGTAAATGACAGTTACAGGTTTGAAAAATAGCCAGTTCAGTAGATGTGTTTATTTACCCAGGAATAAAGGCCCATGATTTTTTTTTCTTAAGGGTTTTAGAAGTGTCTTTTTAAAAAAGATCAAACCTACCATACTCTTTCTACTACAGTTTTCAATCTTTTTCCATTTCAAAATGAAATGCAATTATTTCATGAAGAAGAAAGGAGTCTACCAGTTGCATGCGGCTTAGAGACTCAGGTTGTCATTCTCTCATGTATCGGATGTTTTTCTTACATTCTTTGTTCAAGATATAGATTTTAAAAGTATTTTTCCATGGTTGCTTACCTAGCTAAAATAAGGGTTTGTGCATCATAATAGCAGCTACGTTTTTGAAGATTTAAAAGGCATGCTCATGCGGATTATTATTTTAAGTTATGCAACAAAATTTCCTAGAACATAAATGAAAACATGGGCTTGCTATCAGTGAATAACAGCTTCAATACAGAGATAAGCGAGGCATGCAAAAATACACCTTGTGACGTTGTATGCAGCAGCTCTTTCAGTAGAAATCAGGATAATGGAGAACCACAAAGCACAGCTTTTGTGGCTATTCAGCCCAATCAGCCTGCCCACAATTGTATCGCAGGCCAAAAAGCTTTCCATTAGCAAAGCTTTTTCTCTAATTACCTAGCAACACTGTGGGTAGCATGTTGTACAGTTTAAAATTCTTCATGAGCAATTTATAATAGGGGAAAAAAACCTTGTGCAATAATATTGGAATATGCCATTTCATGTATTATTTCCCCTGTCATTTCAGCGAAAGTATTTAGTTGCTGTTTGAAAACAAGGTGTACAATATTCTTTGCAATTCTTATTAGCCTACTGGTGCTGAATGCTTCTATTAAAAATAGTACGAGTTAGAGAGAGAGCTTTGTGACAGGGTAACATGCCAAAAATAAAGTTCCTTCTGTGAAAATAATATTGCCATTGCTGCATTCAGTAGGTTGTACCAAGAGGTTTATATTTGCATTATTTGGGTATTCCGTTTGAGGAAAAATAATGCAAATAATTATTTGGGAGGTTTTTTTTAATTATTTTTATTTATCAGTCAGAACCTGTGTTTATAATGGAACTCATATATGTATCACAGTTGTTGTTTATTAAAAATACAATAACTATAGAATACTATAGAAATAATATTAAAATGGTAACATCCGAAGTTCCAATTATAGTACTGATCCTGCCTGTGGTTTTATATATGTTGGCTATTGAAAACTGTGAATGATACTATCCAGATGGGCAAGGATAGGGTTATACAAATTTTCAAAGTGGCCACTCTTGTCAAATCAAGGTAGGCGTCATGTCAGACTGGCTGGGTCTTGATGTTTCACAGAGACATGGAGCACATCAGTTCCATATGGTGAAATGCATCATTAAGGTTTAGACAAGAATGAAGGTTGGTTCACATTTTGTGGTGCACTAGAAAATGAAAAAGTTTTCAGAATACTCTGAGTTGCAAAGAGGTCTAAGAGGGAAAAAACAGATTTAGCATTGCATATTCCTGGTTGAATGCCTTTATACTTGGATCTGCCCAAGTATTTGGATTGTTTATTGAATTAACGTTCACATCTGAAGAAGGGAGGAAGGCAGGCAGGGAGGCTGGCTGGCTTGGCACTATCAGATAAATTAATTGAGCCTTAAAACTTTTACACATGATAATTTTATCACATTTGCTACTATAGCCCTCACCCATGTATTGCATTATATTAAAAACAAACAAGTGTAGTATGTTGCAAGCTATATCTCCTCATTTAACTTCCAAGATGTAGATTTTTCCCCCTTCCTCCATTTTTGGTATGGGTGAAACTGGCATTCCATTGTTTGTTGGGAGGTATTGCCTTTCTTATAACTGTGTTCCATGAACTCTACCTCCTCACTCATTTCACTCAGCTTGGGAAACAACCTGTGAACTCTTCTTTGCTGCTTCACTATACTTACTTTGACAAGCTTTCCAAAATAATGTCATAGTGAACCAAAGACACTTTTTGTTTTTATATAGCACTGGAAATACTGTGAGAGGAGCACAGTCTCAGTGACTGGCCAGCTCAAACACAGCAATGATTGCTGAAAGTTCACTCCGTGTTCCAAACTACATGCTATATTAATAAGGTGACCAGATTTTAACATTGGTAAAGCGGGACACCATTGACCGGGGGGGGGGGGGGGGTAGACTTTTTGCCGCCACTATAAAATATAAATAATATGACTACTGTCTGCTAAGTTCAAGAAAATGTATGTATTATTGAAATAAATAAATTACTTACCTAAATTATCTGAATAGCTGGCAAAATAGCCACATGGCCGCCGAAAACTGTATATTCCCTTCCTGTTCTCCCGCCATTCCCTAGCTTGTCGTGCATTCTTTCCAAAAACCGGGACTTTTTAAAAACACTGCGGGATGCAGTACAAATTGTTAACAATTGGGACTGTCCCACCAAAAGCGGGACGTCTGGTCACCTTGTATATTAACTTTGGATCTGAAGATCATGCATACAAGTAGAGCTTTTATGGATGGTTTTGAACAGCACTGAAAATGATTTGCAATTAGAACAAGTAGTGGGATATCAGAGTTTAGATGGGCCTTTAATGAGTTAATAAATAATATAGTGCAAAGACTATATTACTTCCTTGGCTGTATAATTATTCATATGAAATATATGGATTATGTAAATTGTGTGTGTATGTACATACACCCACACACTACACCCACATATACACACCCACACCACACCCACACATGCTTGAAGGTGGCAGTTAAAAATATTAGGTTTTTCTTTTTTCCATGAGGTAATTTATGAGTGCTCTAGTTAAACACACCTTAAGCCCCAGTCTTTCAAACTATAAACCTCACATGATTCATGTTTTCTAACTCCTAAGTAAATGGAATGTTGTCAACCATAAACATTTATCAGACTTCTGTGCTGCAGGCAGACCTCCTTCAAAATATATATACGTATATAGGCAGTGGCAAGCAGAGATAAAGTCAGTGGTGTCACAGCAAGACATATTTAAGTATGGAGGTCTCTCTCTTCCCCCCTCCCTCCCTCCCTCCCTCCCTCCCTCTCTCTCTCTCTGTTTCTCTCCCTCCTTCCCTCCCTCTCTCCATATGTAATATGAAAGACTATATATCGTTTATCTCTGCTTGCTACTTCCTGAGCATACATAATGCAGACAATTCCATAATACTTGACTCTCAAAGTCTGCAACCAAAAGGTCAGTACTTTAAAAAGAACAAGTGTTGTTATGGAAATGTGGAGTTCTCATCCCTGGATTGCTATATATGGTATACATTCTGTCTCTAAATCCCATGTGTCTAGACTGGCAATACTACTTTATATTCATTGTTATTTTATTCAGATTTTATTTTATTACATTTAATATCCCAAATACAATTCACAGCCCATAAAGTACTTAATTCACACTCCGTAAAGTACTTAAAGTATTTTGTCACCTGATGGAAACATGCTACCTCCTTTTGACTAGGATAGAGTAAAGCAAACTTTACCCAGATATTTTATGGCTCTTGAATAGATTTTCCTTATTTCTGAACTTTTTGAATCAGTTTTCCCCTCTTTCACATATCACTGTTTTTAAGGAAAACTGTGCATCTTTAATTATTTTCCATTAATTACAGTGATACGAGTTTCCAGAAAGATGCCAAAGTCTATTAGTCTATATCCACCACTTTGCTGGTAAACCTACAAGGGGATTATTCAATAAAGAAATGGTCAAATGCCCAATTCTGAAGAGATGCCATGTCACTATCCTTACAAATCAAACTTGCACTTTGGCTAACTTTAGCAGATGTGCCTCTGATAGCCTTATATAAAATAGGATACTCTAAAATGATTAACCATGACCTTAACTTTTTGCATCTACAACATGGGAACAGGAGTTACCTATATGGCACTTAACAAGCCTCTTTATTCAAATAAAGGCAGGATATTAAAAACAAGCACATAAATAGTCTATACTTTCTGTTTATTCCTCTGATAGCACCAGTAGATTTTTTAAGGGCAACTTTAAATTAATAAAATCCTCAGCCTTCATCATAAATCTACTTTTGAGGGTAAACTTTTGACTAGCACATATGTGTGAGGGGAATCTTTACTTGTACAGTATTTGTCAACCCTGGCAATTTTAAAAATGTGTGGCTTTCAATTCCCAGAATTCCTAAGCCAACATGCTGCCATATTGTCAAAGAAACACTGGTCTGGACTCTATTTTTTGTTGGGCAATCCTTTTTCCATAAGGATTGATCATCATCTAATTTCCATATAGTCCAAAGTGGTTATGAACATTCTTTATAAATTGACATTTTTGCTTCTTTTCATAAACATTTTATCCTCAGAAAATCCCTGCACTGAGAAAGATAATCTGCTTGCACTGTAATAATACGAGATTACTACAATGCACTCTCCAAGAGACTGCTCTTGAAGACATCCAGATATTACAACTAGCCCAGAAGGGAGCAGGACAGTAATTTTTTGATCCTCATGGTTCATCCATGTTACACTCCGTTGTATTTGCTGCACTGGCTTCCAGTTATCTTCCACCTTTAAAACCCTGATTGACATAGGGATAGGTTATTTGCAGAAAGTCTCCCTGAAAATATCTGCCTGTTCCACTAAGTTGAATAGGCCAGGCATACTCCATATTTCTTTTCTTCAATGGTGCTAGCTAGGGGCCTAGAAAGGCTCTTGTACCATCCCATGCCCTTTGGAACATCTGTCCCTTTGAGATCTGCCAAGTCCCCAGCTTCCTCATATTATGGAAGACTTTGAAGAGTTGGTTGTTCCTGCAAGCATTATGATGGAAGGCACACTATCTGCAGAATGCTATACAGCTTCTAATGTGATGCTTAGCCTAAATGAATCAAAATAAAAAGTCTAAAACCAAAAAAAGCATACCTGTCTCCTGAAACACAGCGCGCACACACACACACACACATTTTGCAGTATTGCAGGCTAACTCTACTCACAGCCAGGCATTTGATCCTGACCAGTTTGAGGTTGACTCAACTTTCCATCCTTCTATGGTCAGTAAAATGAGGACCCGGATTTTTGGGGCAAATTGCTGGCATTGTAAACCGCTCATGGAGCCTGTATATAGGTCTAAGTGCTATTTCTATTTCTATTGTTTATATGTTTCAACTAATAAATTTTCTCTGGACTCAGTCTCATAATACCATAAGTCATGAGGAAAAGCAGGATCTGTATACATTTGTATTACAGAAGGCCATGAATCTCTCTGGATCTGCTGGATCTCAGGGCCAAGAGAATTCCCAAAGGCAGGGGGCATTACCAAGAAAGACTTCTGGAATGTTCCATGGCATGTACTTTTCATACAGCACATCCATGTTTGTTATTGAGGTGAAATCTGAGCATCCCATATTTAAATTAGCAATTTATACATTATAGTCATTGACTTTGGCATGTTGAAGAATTGATTTTTAAGGAGTAACTTCTTGTTTGGAGAACTGAAGATTATCAACTGTATAATATAAAAGCAGCCCCTGATACTTGCTCTCCCATCTGTTTTCCTTCTATATTTATTGTTGTTGTTGTTGTTTTGTTAATATAATTATATAGTTATATTCTATGAACAAAAACTGACACCCAATAAATCCTATGATCAAAGCCATTCGTGTCCTACAAACCAACTCTCAGCCCCCAATTCAATCTCCTCCCACTCTGAGGGTTAACTGAACAGGTTAGTCATCCTGTTATCTCCTGGCTGTGGTTCCCACCTTTTTAGCAGCAGAGAGGGCTAATTTCAAACAACTTTTTTTTCCCTTTTGCCGAAGCCCGATTTCTCTGCCCCTTGGTGGGTGACCTGGTGGGTGTCCGAAGGTGTTGGGCATGCCACGGAAAGCACACATGTAACACACATGCACAAACATACTGCTTGCTGTGGTGCAAGGTGTGAGGTGCAGGGGGTAAGGGGTGTAAGGGGGGCTGGATCAGAAGGGTGTAAGGGGGGCTGGATCAGAAGGGAGGCTGGCAAAGAAGCCTCTGTTTCCCCATTGTTTCTCCACATTTGCAGAAGAAGAAGGCAGGGATGCTGACCAGTGCTCGCTTCATTTACCGTTTGCCACCACTGCCCCTATGGCTCATCGGCTGCAGCTCTGTTTGCCCTGCTTAGGTGGGTGACTGGCCGGGAAAGCGGCGAGGGGGCAAATGCCAGCCAGCATCCCTGCCTCCATAGTAGAAGCTTGGCTTTCTCCTCCCTCTCTCCCCCTGATTTCCCTCGCTCACAGAGGAAGGAGGCAGGGATACTGGCAGGTACTTGCTTCAATTACCACTTGCCACCACCACTCTTGCAGCCCACCGGCTGGGCACGCAAAGGAAGTGGGTGGGCGGGGCAAGCATGGTGCAGATGTGCGGGGTGAGAGAGAGAGAAAGAGAGAGTGGCAACTGGGTGGGTGGTTTAGTGAATGGGGACAGGCCAGGGGACTATACCAGTACGGGGGAATGGCCAGGTTGCCATCGACAATGGTTCAGAAAGGTACAGCCGATTTCCGCTAGTGGTATGCCCGTACCGGTATGTCCATACTGGCTTGTACTGGAAGCAACCCACCACTGCTTTAAACTAATTAGAGTTATCCAATACTTTATTTTCTGCTATGTTGGGACACGTTGACTCATGACTATGCAAAGTCATATGCAATCCTTATAGATAAGGAAAACATATTGTCTGTATCAATATTGGTTAACTACCTTACAGATATTTCTCATGATTCGACTGTGAAAAATCTTTTTTTTTCCTGTTAAAAGCTGGAGATGCCAGTAGCATTTCTTCACTTTAAATTAGCTAACATTGGCTACTACTTGGAAGAATAGTGTCTGACCTGTTGCCATATAAAATTTGTTTGTTTCACACTCAGTCATGATCACTTGGCAGATACCTAATTGTTCTCAAGGTATATCTTCAGAAGAGATAGAGAAGGATTTATAGCATAAACTGCTGATACTCAAATAACAGAAAAAACCACATCCCTATTGGCAAATATCTTAGGGGCTGTAAATGTCATCTAAAACACAGCCAGTATTTATGCTGATATACAACTGGAGAGAAATGCCCTCAATAAAAAAAAAGCAACACCATTTGTAAACTGACACATCATGCTTCATGACATGTTACCCCCAAAATCTTCAGAACTTCTTCATAGCATCATAATAAACAGCCAAGCAATGTCATTGTTAACCTCTTTGGAATTTAAATAAACATCATTGAAGTGGTTGATCGGAAAATAAAAAGAAGTGGCAATTAAAACTTATCCATTGTTGATTTTTCAAAGCTGAGTCAGCATAAAATAATTATATTTCATTTTGAGCTTAGGGGAGATGTTCTGATTGTTGGTAGCTTATACATCTGTCCATTAGTGTGTCTTCCATTTTCCTCATACTATGATGAGAGAAGATGCTTGGAGACATTTAGATGATGGATGATAAATAGAGATATAGTGAAAGACAGACAGATAGACAGATGAGATGAGATAGAGATAGAGATGATAGATAGAGATGATAGACAGATAGACAGACAGACAGACAGACAGACTTGAATGCATATAAATACATGTTGTCTTAAAATATATCTCTCTATTTTGAGAGAAGGTTCTGGACAGAGGCGTAGCGTAGGGGGTGCAGGGGGGGCGGCCGCACCGGGCGCAACATCGGGGGGGGCACGCTCGCACCGCGCACCCCGCATGCCTCAGGCCGGCCTCCCGCCTCAGCCACGTCCCGCCGCCGCCGCCGCCGCCCCGACAAAGTTTTGACACTCGCGGGAAGGGAGGCGGAGGCGCCACGGAGCTTCCCCTCCTGCGGCGTCGAGGGAGCGCGGAGAGGCGGGAAAAGGCCAGGCGGCGCCGAACGGGGAAGCCTGGGCGGAGGCGGTGGAGAGAGCCCGGGTGGAAGTCGCTCGCTCCGGCGGCCGGAGGGGTCCCCTGCTCAGCCCACCCGGGGAGGGTCGAGAATGCGAGCGAGGGGCCGGGAAGGAGGAGGAGGCGGAGGAGGAGCTCCCGCTGCAAATTGACACCCCGGCCGAGCAGGAGGAGGGGGGAGGAGGAACGCCCCCCGCCAGACACCCCCTTCCGCTCCTCATCCCCCTCCGCCCCCACCCTTTCCCCCGGGACCCTCCAGCGCCGCGCCCCCTCCCCGCGCAGGGCGTCCCCTCCCGCTCCCCCCCGCCCCCGATGCGCGCACTTTTCCGTCTCTTCCCACTTTTATTGTGGTTTGAAAGCGGACCGAGGGACTATCTGGGGGGCGCAAATTACTTGCCTTGCCCCGGGTGCTGACAACCCACGCTATGCCACTGGTTCTGGAGAAGGTGATTGGACTTAAACAGCAAAAGACTCTGGATAAAGATTTAGACCCAGCCATTCAAGTCAGGATTTAGTATGATTTCAGTCTTTTTTGATTACCTGTGGTAAAGCTAGGATGCAGATAGGTCATTCTCAGCAGTTTTTAATGTCAGCCATAATATCTTTGTAGATTAGCTCCATGATTTTGGAATTGGTGGATCTGCTTCACTGTAGTTCTCTTTTTTCCCTCTGCACTTTCCAGTAAATGTGGGGATAGATGAGGGACAGGTTGCTCTTTAGTCCTCTGCTATGTGTGGTATCTCAGGACTGGATGCTTTCTCCCCTCCTGTTTATCTTCTATATGGAATCACTGGGTGATGTGTTCTTCCACTTTGGGATATAGTTGTATGTTTAAATTCTGGATTGGCCAAATGAGGCTCTTAAGGGCCTGTCACAGTACCTAGAAACTGTGCAGATATAGACGGCAAGAAATTGACTCAATCCTATCAAGATTTGATATTAACACCACATTGATCTGGGGAATATCAATTTTACATTTGGATAAGGTTGCACTTCCCCATTCAATCTGAGTGGTCTTTTTGTACTCACAACTCCTACATGATGAGCAAGTAATGCTATGTCCCAGCTCTGAGAGAATCAGCATCCAGTCTCTCTGCACGTTAATCCAAAATGACCATTAGAAGAAAAAGTTCAGCAAGCAGATAGAAGGGAGCATGCTCACAGCAGGCAATAGAAGTTAATAGTAGCTGCATAGAACATGTTTTACTTCTTATTCAAGAAGCTCATCCAGAGCTGAAGAAATTTCTTGGATGAAAAGCAAAATATCTTTAAGAAAAAACAAGGAAGTCCAGTTGCCTCCTGAAAAAGCACCCTTGCGACTACCATTGAATTTGCAGTTCCACGTTGCACCAAATGCTGTGCTACTTCATTGACAATGTCAATCTTTCTCTCAAGAAAATACATGCGTTAAAAATAAAAACACAGACAGATATGTAATGGGCATGCTCGAAAGATCCTGGACAATGCAGTTGGATTATAGTGAAGTGCAACAATTCATAGTGAAGGGTGTTTTTGTATTTTGTATTTCTGTTTTTCTCTTTGGCAATCAGACTGTGATGCTATCTAAAGAAATGTCAGTTTTAACTGCTTCAATCTGCTTCAGTAACTGCAAACAACTGGCTTACTGTCTTCTTGTCATTCTGTAGTCCTCCTAACTGATAATCTGACATATTTCATTTTTATAGTGCTGTTTCCCAACATCATGTACTAATGTTTACACGTACACATTCATACCAATATATTTCTATTAATGTACTAGCTATACCCGGCCACGCGTTGCTGTGGCCCAGTCTGGTTAAATGGCCAACCAATCTGTGTGTAGATCTACACCTGCACACATACACACAAACACCATATAAGCCCCAACCTACTTACCTACCTACTGTATTTCTCCCTCTCTATCTATCTATCCCTCTATCTACCTACCTACTGTATTTCTTTCTTTCTCCCTCTACCTACTGTATTTCCCCCTCTCTATCCCTCTACCTACCTACCTACTGTATTTCTCCCTCTTTCTCTATTCCCCTACCTACCTACCTACCTACCTACCTACCTACCTACTGTATTTCTCGCTATCTATCTATACACCTACCTACCTACCTACCTATGGTATTTCTCCCTCTCTGTCTATCCCTCTACTTACCTACCTATTGTATTTCTTGCTTTCTCCCTCTACCTACCTACCTACCTACCTACCTACCTACCTACCTACCTACTGTATTTCTCCCTCTCTATCTATCCCCCTATTTACCTACTGTATTTCTTTCTTTCTCCCTCTATCTATCTACCTACCTACCTACTGTATTTCCCCCTCTCTATCCCTCTACCTACCTACCGTATTTCTCACTATCTATCTATACACCTATGGTATTTCTCCCTGTCTATCCCTCTTCTTACCTACCTATTGTATTTCTTGCTTTCTCCCTCTATCTACCTACCTACCTACTGTATTTATCCCTCTCTATCTATCCCCCTATCCATTTACCTGCCTACCTACTGTATTTCTCCCTCTCTGTCTATCCCTCTACCTACCTATCTACTGTATTTCTCCCTATCTATCGATCCATCCCCCTACCTACGTACCTACCTACCTACCTACTATATTTCTTCCTTTCTCCCTCTACCTACCTACCTACCTACCTACCTACCTACCTACCTATCTACCTACCTACCGTCTCTTTCTTTCTTTCTTTCTTTCTTTCTTTCTTTCTTTCTTTCTTTCTTTCTTTCTTTCTATCTATCTATCTATCTATCTAACTATCCACCTACCTACCTACCTACCTACCTACCTACCTACCTACCTTATTTCTGCCTCTCTATCTATCCCTTGGGGGTCATCTAGTCCACCTCCCTGCTAGGCAGGAAGCCCTATACCCACACGTGGCACACAGAACCATTTCTTAGGCCACTCGAGGCATTGCCCTGTCAGCTTCAGTTTGTATGTGTGCCCTGGCCAGCTGATTTAGGCCTTCTTTTGAGGCTATTTTTTGCCCTCTGGAGGTGGGGGAAGGCTGTTTTCACCCTCCCCAGGCTCCTATAAACCATCTGGAGCCTGGGGATGATGTAAAAAGCATGCCAAATGCAGGGGGTCATGCACATAGCATTATGGATGTGGCACACCTCTGCACATCGCCCCTGCACTCCCCCTGCTATTCGCACGTGAGCCAAAAAAGGTTAGCCATCACTGCCCTATACCATTTCAGACTAATGGCTATCCAACATCTTCTTGAAGACTTCCAGTGTTGGGGCATTCACAACTTCTGGAGGCAAGTTGTTCCACTGATTAATTGTTCTAACTGTCAGGAAATTTCTCCTCAGTTCTAAGTTGCTTCTCTCCTTGATTAGTTTCCACCCATTGCTTCTTGTTCTGCCCTCAGGTGCTTTGGAGAATAGCTTGACTCCCTCTTCTTTGTGGCAACTCCTGAGATATTGGAAGACTGCTATCCTGTCTCCCCTAGTCCCTCTTTTATTAAACTGTATTTCTCCCTGTCTCTCTATTCCCCTATCTACCTACCTATTGTAATACAATAATACAATAGCAGAGTTGGAAGGGACCTTGGAGGTCATCTAGTCCAACCCCGCTGCTCAAGTAGGAGACCCTATGCCGTGTCAGACAAATGGTTTTCCAGTCTCTTCTTAAAAACACATCCTGTGTTGGGCCATCCATAACTTCTGGTGGCAAGATGTTCCACTGGTTAATAGTTCTCACTGCCAGGAAATTTGCCCTCAGTTCTAGGTTGCTTCTCTCCTTGATTAGTTTCCACCCATTGCTTCTTGTTCTGCCCTCAGGTGCCTTGGTGAATAGCTTGACTCCCTCTTCTTTGGGGCAACCCCTGAGATATTGGAAGGCTGCTATCATGTCTTCCCTAGTCCCTCTTTTATTAAACTGTATTTGCTGTCAGATGGGTGATTCTTTGTTACAGTTTGGTTCAGTTCGTATTAAACAGTTTAAAGCAGCTGCCTGCCTCCGTGTTTTTACCTCAGAGAACAGTATTGAGCAGTATTTCTCCCCCCCCCCCTCTCTATTGGCCACCTGGGAGTTTGCTATCCTCTGTGCCTTTTTGGCCCCAAGAGGCCGCTATATGAGGCCTCTTCCAACACTGGCAGTTGAAAAGCAGTTTGATGGGCGTGGCTACAGGGAAGTTAAAACACATTTCAGTGGGTACATTTTTTTGTGTGTAAGTTGCACACAACACACGCGTGCTAGGCACAAAATGAGTAGCTATTCTATTATCGGAAGTCCTTGGCTACATTGTGTGAAAGTTTGGTGTAAATTGGCCCAGTAGTTTTTGAGATTAGTGGATTCGTACAAACTATTTTACATTTTTATTTATATAGATAAGTTTGCATTCTACTTATTTTTCCAACTATTCTACTGATCTGTTTTTGTTTACTCTCTCTTCTAATTTCTGTTTTCCACTGTTTGGTATAATCATCCAAAGAGGTGGTTTGAAAAATACTAGCTTTATTTTTCTTTCCTAGTAAAATGTATGCCTTTCTGCCCAATTATTCATTGAAAATAATAGCAGGCTCTGATGACACCTATTACTCGGCAATAGTGTAATCACCACTTAAGCAGAAAGCAAGAATGGAACTGGATGTTGCATTGGAGGTTTCTAATCACCATTTTCTATTATTAACTTATACAAGGACTCCTTGTTTATTTAATTAGCATAGAAGGCAAGGAGATGTAAGAATTTGTAATCATGCACTAGAAAACAGTTTTCTGAAGCTTCATTAATACCGGTAATATCAATCTTTGTTCACTTCCTATTTTCCAAATATTTTTAAAAAGCTTTGATTTAGTTTAAAACATTTGGATTCTGGGATACATTATTCTCTCTGCTGGCCCTAACTGCTCTTAAATCCTGCTAGGAAAAGCTCAATGAAAAACAGGCTGTTTAGAAAAGTTGTCATATTTTCCAGAGTGATTGAAAACACCTCTTCTCTTTTCTTAGTCTCCAATAACTTAACTTTCGCTGCCATGGTTGAAGCTTTGTATCAGTTCCACACTACTTGGCAAATGACATTAATCAAATAGGTTATTTTAGGCTCTTTTGCAACAGTCTACATTCTGCAAACTTGACTAAAGGATTCAGGTCCCCCAATGTCTCACCTAGTTTCTTTGTTGCTTTGAACTTAGAATAGCTAATATTTGCTGAAATGTACTTCCATGAAGGTGTAATGCAAAAAATATATATATAGTAAATCTCTGATTAAGAACAAAGCTGTTCAGAAGACAAGTTTGTAGATGGATTTAACATCTAAAGAAAGTTCCTTGGCCTTGGTAACATACCTTCATGAGTACAGCGTAAATGTCTGTGGTGGTTGATTTCCCATGTACACAAGTCTTGTTGCTGGAATAGGTTCCATGATATTCAGAGGCTATTCGCAGATGTCTTTGTTGTAAAAAATTTATTGGTTTTATGACATTTATAAGAAAAGGGTGTATAGGTATATAGAAAATTTTGGTAGCTCCCATGCTGGCAGTAGACCCCCCCCCCATCCCACAGGTTTACAATTTTAAGTGCAACATACAAAGGATAAGCATATACAGAGTTCTTACTTTATATAAACCATATGTTCAATCCTTTCTTTCTTTGCCATTTTCAAAAATATTTCAAATACAATTACTTTTGTGACCTAAGCCTTGTCGATATTGCTCCCTCCTCCTTCCCCAGGTGGAGGCATAGCTCCTTCTGTTCCCATATCTTGTGTTTTGCTGTTCTTTTCCCCGCCCCCGCTATCTTTGTCTCCTAGAAGGGAATAATGTTTTTTAACAAAGGCTTCTGCCTCATTTACTGTCTTAATCCTAATCCTGTTTCCCTCCCAGAAGATCAGCATTCCCTCTGGCAATAACCATCTAAATCAAACTCCTCTGTTATATAATTTCTTTGACAAGAAGGAATATTTCCTCCTTATCTCTCTTGTTTTTTGGGGGGAATTTGTTTTAGAATGGCAATTTCTTTATCTTGATATCTTAAGGGTCCCCCCCCCCCCTTTGGGCTTCCAGTACCTCATCCCTCGTGGTCCTCCTGAGAAATTTAACATGTACCTCTCTTGGAACATTATGAGTTCTAGCATATGCTGAGTTGATTCTATAAACCAGATCCATATCCCACCACAGTTGTTCTTTATCTCTCATAAGGTATTCTGATAAAATTGTGCTCATAATATCTTTGAGATCTTCATTTTCTACCTGTGGTAAGTTCTGAAACCTAAGAAAGAAGGACATTCTTTCCAGTTCTGTTTTAGATATAAAATTTTTGAGATCTAAGTTTCCTTTTCAAATCTCCTTAACCTCTTTCCCCATCTCAGCTGCCCCTCCCTCCAATTCCACAATTCTCTGTCTATTCCTTGTTATATCCTTTTGAATTCCCCTGATTTCATCTTTAAAGTCCGCTAATTCTTTTCTTAATTCATTTTATTTATTTATTTATTTATTTATTTATTTATTTATTTATTTATTTATTTATTTATTTATTTATTTATTTATTTATTTATTTATTTATTTATTTATTTATTTATTTATTTATTTATTTATTTATTTATTTATTTATTTATTTATTTATTTATTTATTTATTCAATTTATAAACCGCACCAATCTCCGTCGAGACGGACTCTGGGTGGTGCACAGGACATTAAAAAATATACAATAATAAATAACATATGTACAAAAGTAAGAAGAAATTAAATAATAAACCTGTGCTAAAAATCCCATTAAAAATTTGGCTAAGACTCTATCATTCCTACATTAAATTCTATGCCAGTCCAGCTTGCTGAAAGGGGTGTGTCTTAAGTGAGCGGTGGAAGAGGGGAAGGTCCGTGATAGTACCTCTCATAATCTCCTGAATCATTTGATTAGCAGATAATTCTTTCGAACTCTCTCCTGCCATTTCTTCTTTTTGCACTAGTGAAGAAATTTTTGATTGCTGCATACTTGGGCTTGAAGTTGCGGAAGGGGGGGGGGGCTAAAATGATTTGCCCGTTGGAGGTTTTTAGGAACCATTGTCTGAATTCAAAGTTAGTAAATCTTTTTACAAAGAAAATGGCGTCGGAGGGCGCGCTACTGGGATGGTCCGAGGTATCAGGAAAGTCCGAAGCAAACAGTTAGTTCTCCTTCACTATACCAAGACACAGAGGTACATCAATAAAAAGCAAAGCCCAGAAAGTCCATATTTGCAGATGTCTTTTATCTCTTAGAGAAGAAGTAGGTTGTTAATTGCGGTTTCAAGGTTTGGAGAACTAGTTCCCAAAAAAAAATGTTGGGAGGAAAAGCAAAGGAGAAAGTAGACTTCAGTTCTGTTTCATGAAGGCAGCAGCAACAGCTCAAGAAGACAAAAGGTGAGCATATTTCAAAAGCTTTGGGGAGCAGAGTCGCTTGGTTTCTAGACTCTACCTTTTCCTCTCTCCAATTGCTCAATAATCTTTTTCCACCTTTTTTATTATGTTCATATAACTCTTAATACATTGGATACATTTTGATATGCGCCTTATCTTTACAAGAAAGGACCTCCAAATGAGGTCCTTTATTTGTTGACGATGCAAGTACAATTTGGACATTGCTCTATTCTATTCTGTGCTGTTCAGTGTTTATAGCAACGGAAATATTGTGAGCTCATTATTTAATTAGGAATATTGAGAGAAATAAGATAATAGTTCTTACTTTTGCTGGCCAATGTTAATACCTTATTAAAATGATTTCATTGTAAATTTGATTCATCAACTTTATTATTGCTTCATTTCTTTCAATTTTCCTGCTCTTTTTGAACATAAGATATCCCTGTCCTCCCTTCACAGGAGTTTGTGTGTGTGTATGTGTGTGTGTGGTCTGTGTCTGTCTGTGTCTTTGTGTTTGTGTTAAAAAGGTAAAGGAAAACACACTTTTTTCTCTGTTTTAGTTCAAAATTATATTGCACTATAGTGTGATGTTCAATTCAGACTTCCCTAATAAGTTCCATAGTTTAAAAACAAGCAATATTTCAAGCATAAGAGCATTCAAGTGATGGAAATGTTGATTATTAAGCTAGTGGAAGATTGCTGTTATTGTTGCCAGGCAATTTACCAAAACAGATAGGATAGTGTTTCATAAGTCAACATCATGATTTGTGCTCCTACTCGAAGATATTTCAGATATTTACTAAACTAATTAAATTTGCACCGCGAGCACTTCATAAGGTGGCCCCAAGATGCCCAGTTTGATGATACTGTTCTTGGTCATATTATTAATTAAGAAAAGTAACAGCTCATCCATCACCATGTGGATTTGCCATATAAACAAAAGCAAAATCTAAACATATAATATCATCCAGAATAATTGGTATGTTAATCTCCTATCCCTAGGCTTCCATTTAATTACTTAAACAGTGTGTGCATTTTTGATCTGTTTATTAGGATGCTTGCTTAGACACACTTGCTGTATTAATATTGACAGATGTCCCAGCAAGATAATGAGTGAAGTCATATCATGAGGTTTCAGCAGTACAACATTAGCATGTAATGCAACAAAATACAGCTAGATATTTTTCTATTGCCACATACAACAAACAACTTGGATGATTTTTTTTTAAAAAGACCTGTTTTAATGGTAAAGTGGATTAGAGGCTGGTGGGCGCTGGAAAATGATGTATGAGTACTTTCAAAAAGTCACATCACCCTAGAATTGATCCCTGTGTCAATACTATTCCTCTTTCTTCTTGCTGCTTAAGCTTGAATTAGACTTGTCTGCAACTGTATAGAGGCATTGGCGCATACCCATGCTGCAAAGGGATTGATAAGTGTAAGTTGCAGATGGCTGCAGATGGGCCAATGTGCACACCTCTCAAATTCCAACTACGCATTGTTTGGAGATGTGCATCCTGCATACTAATTGGTTGATCCAACTTCCTGTTGGGAGGTAGGTGGAAGACCAGGCACATTCAAATGGCAATAGTATTCACAGAAATGTAAATGCAACACCTATGCCACCATCTCTGAATGACACAGACACATATGCTCATTGACATGCAGTGACACAGAAGTCTAACTCAAACTTTACAGGAGAAGGGGAGGCTAACTTGGCACCTCCTGTTGGAAAGGGATAAGGCACAACAGCTATCCATCCAACTTTAAGAATCAGTATGTGTGACCGTATGTTGGAAAGTCTTTGGGAGACTGGCCAAGAGATGTTGCTAAGGAATAATTAGATAAGAGACAATATAGTGTGCAACTAAATAGTGCAACTGGCTTAGAGATACACTAGAAATCACAACTAATTCTACTTTATCATAATTGATAAAATATTGCAGTATATCTCTCCTCTGTATCCTTTACAGCCCAAGAAACTAGGGAATGAGCTTCTTGCTCTTCCCACAATCCAGTTGTGGGCTATTCTGTCTCTTATCTGATCATCCCCTTGGCACCATCTCTTGGGCAGTCTCCCAAAGTCTTTCCCTCATACCACCACTGTATGTGAAAAAGTGACTAATCCAAAGAGATTCTAATAGCCTAATTGTTGTATGTAGACCCCACTTCAGGATTGACATAATGCAGATCCAGCAGGCAATAGTGGTTGCAATAGTGACAGCTCTGTCCTGAGAACAAAAAGATTAGTCTCATCTTGAAAGAGTGTGTTTATAAATAGTTATCAGGCTGAACTAATACCCAGAAATCCAATCGTAATGGATAATATTAAAAGTATCAATTGTTTTGTGGTAGAAACACACTTGAACTGCTTCATGGTATTTCTACTCTATATTTCGGGCTGTTCTTCGGAAAAAGCCTCATGTTTTCTTAGATGTATAGTACCTAATGTTGCATGCTACCTACAGTCTGTGTGTACAATATTGTGCATCAGTTAGATTTCCTTGCTGGCAGATCCGATGTGTATAGTTTATTCCACACGGACAGCTATATTTTGAATTGTAATGTGAATTACACAGTTAAGGTTCTAGCTATAAAGTGTGTATGGTTGGTATAATGGGAAGAAGTTTTATCGACTAGATACATAAGACAAACAATGAAATGATGGTCATGACAGAAAAAGAAGATGTTCTCCTTACGGGGGGGTACTACTGCTCTTCCTCTACATCAGTGTTTCTCAACCTTGGCGACTTTAAGTCCTGTGGATTTCCCAAGTTTTTCCGGATATTTCCAGGGAAGACAGATCTTGGAGATATTATTTGAAACCAGTTACAAAGGTTTTGAGAGACAATGATATTAAGTACAATTGGAGGCCACTACAGCAGCTAAAAAATTTTTATAAAGGAAGGATGCATACTATTACTCCAGAAACAGACGTAATAAGATTAATTCGGGAGCTTGGGCTGATTGAGAAAGAGGAAGATTTGGTAGAAATTAAAGATTATATGCTTAAGATGGGTGGAGTACAAGAGGAATCCTCAATTTTGGAAGAAAAAGGTGCAATTGGCGGCCAGGATCCCAAGAGTTTAAAGAGAAAAGAAATTTCCCCGGCAGTTTCTGAGTATAAGAAAATTCGTGAAGATACCGAACGAACGCCAGACAAGATGGAGGATCTTAGTAGAAAGCAGGAAGCCGAGTCCGGGGCGAAGCCAGAGTTGTCTTCTTTTTTTGAAAGTGGAATTTAAAGAACAGCCCGAAGAGGTGACCCGACCATCGGCATGTCCCACTCCCCCACACTCTTTATATAGAGGCGATATCTGACTGAGGATGTGGGGGATGAAGATTGCTTGTTATTTGTTGTGGTTGCTGTGTCTGATATTTGAGTTTTATGTTTATGTTGTTTGTTATATACTGTTTGTGGAGCTTTATGTTTTTGTATGTTTTTTTTGTTTGGTGTTGGGTGTGCACATAAAGGAAGAGGAGGGGTCAGGAATAAAACAGTTACCACTTAAATGCGGTTTATAAAAATAATGACATGGAATGTGAAGGGTACAGGAAATCATATAAAAAGGAAAAGATTGGAACTTAAATTTAAAAGGGATTCTCCAGATACATTATTTTTGCAGGAAACTCATCAAAAATCTGAGGATGTTAATAGAATGAATATTAAAGGTATGCAAATTTATGAAAAATCTTTTGGGACTTCCAAAGCTAGAGGAGTTGCGATATTGATATCAAATAGGGTATACTTTGAAAAAAAACAAGTAATTAGAGATGAGGAAGGCAGATATTTAATAATTATAGGGAATATTAACGAGCAAAAAGTGACATTGGTTAATTTATATCTACCGAATGAAAAACAAAAGGGATTTTTGGACAAAATTACTAAGATTTTGGAAACAGAAAGTGAAGGGAAAGTAATTGTGGCGGGAGATTTTAACCTAATTAGGGATAGAATTGATAGTAATAATCCCACCCGCTTTAGACAAACAAATAAAGGGGAAATTTTAAATAAATGGATGTTTCAAAATAGTGTGGCAGACGTTTGGAGAGAGTTGAAAGGCTCTGAAAGGGTGTATACCTTTTGTTCTAAGGTACATAATACTTATTCAAGGATTGATTATATTTTCGTTTCTAAAGATTTGCTGAATAAAGTAGATAGAATAGATGTGGGAATCTTTAAGGACTCTGATCATGCAGAAGTTATGATGGAAATAGATTTTAATTTTGAGAAAAAGGAAAGAGGTTGGAGATATGATGAAAAATTGTACAAAAGGGAGGAGGATAAAATATGGATATTCAAAAAATGGAAGGAAAGTTGGGAATTGAATGATAATGAAGAGGTTAAATTTGAAATTGTTTGGGATACCATGAAAGCTATATTTAGAGGAGAAAGTATTAAATTGTCAAGTAGGAAATATAGAGAATACAAAGCTAAAATTGATCAGGATACAAGACAAATTAAGATATTGGAGAACCAATTCTCACTTACGAAAGATAAAAAATGTTTGGAGGAATTGACTTTACTAAAAACTAAATTGATAGAAGAAGATATTGAACTGGTTAAAAAAAATTTAAGATATTTGAATAGGGATTTTTTTGAATTTAGTAATAAAAATTCTAGGATATTGGCAAAGATGGCGAAAAATAAAACTCAAAAGAGAGAAATTGGTTCTCTGATAGATGAAAAAGGTACAAGGTGTTATAAGAGATTGGACAAATGTGAAGTAGCTAGGAATTTTTTTCAAAAATTATATTTAAAGAAATCAATTGATTTAGAAAAATTGAAGAATCATCTTGGAAAATATGGTATGAAAATAGATCAAACATACAAAGAGTTGATGGAAAGAGATATAACACAGGAGGAAATCAACGAAATAATACAAGAGTTAAAATTAGGGAAGACCCCAGGAGAAGATGGATTACCTGCTGAATTTTATAAAGATTTTAAAGAACTAATAATACCAAAACTGCAAAAATTATTTAATGGAATTTTACATGGAGGAGAAGTCCCGATGTCATGGAATAAGACAGTAATATCTATAATTCCTAAACCGGATAAAGATCTTGAGAGGATCGAGTCCTATCGACCTATTTCTTTAATCAACCAAGATGCTAAAATATTTACAGCTATTATAAGTAATAGATTAAACAGTTTTATAGACAAATATATAAGTTATAATCAAGTAGGGTTTGTTAAAGGTAGATATATGAGTGATATAATTAGAAGAGTATTGAATATTATAGATGTAGCAGAGAATAATGGAGATGAATTAGGTATAATATCGTTAGATATTTTTAAAGCTTTTGATTCTGTACAATGGGATACCATAAAAGTAATTATCGAGGCATTAGGCTTTGGTAATAAATTTATACATGTTATTTCAAAACTGTATCAAAAAAGTAGTGCAAAGGTAAAGGTGAATGGAACAATGACGGAAGAGATTAAATTGGAAGCAGGCACGAGACAAGGGTGTCCCTTGTCTCCAACATTATTTTTGTTAGTTATGGAGGTTTTGATTAAATTGATAGAAGCAGATGAAGAGTTGGAAGGTTACAAGGGATATAAGATAAATTTGTATGCGGATGACACTTTGATTATTTTGAAAGATATAGAGAAAGATTTAAAGAGGATAAATAAACATTTGATAGAATTTGAAGAAATGACAGGTTTAAAGGTAAATTGGTCAAAATCTGAATTATTAATGAATAAAGATGGTAAGGAGTGGGAGAGTATGCAAGAACAATTTGGGATAAGAGCTAAGAACACATTGAAATACTTGGGGATAACACTTTCACTTAAAGTTAGAGAATTAAAAAAAATTAATTATGAGGTGATGTTGAAGGAAGTAGAGAAAAAGATAGATAAATATAAAGAGATAAAGTTGTCTTGGTTTGGTAGAATTGCAATGTGTAAAATGATGTTATTACCAAAGTTTAACTTTTTATTTGAGATGCTACCATTAAATTTGACAGAGAAAGATATAGAAGAATATCAGAAGAAATTGGATAAATTTTGTAATGGTGGGAAAAGACCAAGATTAATGAAGAAATTGTGGTATCAAAACCAAAAAGAGGGTGGATTGGGAATTCCCAATCTACTTAATTATTATCGGGCGTATAATATTAGAACTGTGATAAAAATACTTAAAGGTGGGGATGGTCATTGGGGAGATTTGGAGTTAAAAGATATTAAGAGATTTGGGTCTATATGGTTTTTAGATAGAGCAAAAACAAAAAAGGTAATTAATAGTTATTGGTTAAAGGGGCTGAGCAAAACTTGGAATAAATTTGTTAAAAAACTGATTCCGGATATAACGTTTTTGGGAAAGACAATTGAAAGTTGGCCGATTAAAACTAATTTAAGTCGGAATAAAGTAATTGAGGATGAAAATATAGGAAATATAGTAGATTGGTTAAAAGCTTTAGGAACTGAAAGTAGGAAGAAAAAAATAATTCAAAAATTGGAGTTAAATTGGTTTGAAAAAATACAGGTAGAAAAATGGACTATGAAAGTAAGGGGAATATGTAACATAGATAGAAGTAAAACTAAATTTGAAAGTTTAGTATCTCAAATTATTAAGGATGAAACTGGGTTAAAAGGACTCGTCAGTAAGATATACAAGATTATAAACTTTGATGGAAATCCACAAATGGTAATGAAAAGGAATTGGGAAGAAGACCTAAAGATTAAAATATCGGATTTGGATTGGAATGAGAATTGGAAGAGTCGGATTATGAGGACTTTATCTATAAGGATTAAAGAACATAATTTTAAGGTTGTTTGGAAATGGTACTGGACCCCATTAAGATTATCACGGATAGATTAAAAAATGAGTGATAAATGTTGGAGATGTAATATGGAATTGGGAACTTATGAACATATGTGGTATAAATGTGTGAAAATTAAAAAGTTTTGGCAGCAATTGGAAAGAACGATGTGTAAAATGATGAAAAGAATAATAATATTGAGACCAGAAACTATATTGTTATTGATAATTAATGAACCAGAGTTAACAAAACATGAGAAAGAACTGATTAGAATTATGATTATAATGGGTAGAATTGTAATAGCAAGATATTGGAAAATAGAGGTAAATATTAAAATAGAAGAATGGTACTGTGAAATGTGGAAATTAGCCTTAAATGATAAAATGACGTGTGATATTAAATTTAGAGAGGGGGTTTATAAAAACGATATCTTTTGGAAGACTTGGAAGCCATTTGTGGACTATGCACTTGGAACTTTGGACGTCTCGACGCCTGTACCGAGAGAACGTGGATTTTGGAGATTCTAAAGATAATAGATGATACTTGAAACCAACTCTTCCTTTTGTTTTGTACAGCACTGGGTGATATATTGTAAAACAGTATAAAAATTTTAATAAAAAAAAAAAAAAAGTCCTGTGGATTTCAACTCCCAGCTGGCTGGGGTACTCTGGGAGTTAAAATCCACAGGACTTAAAGTCGCCAAGGTTGAAAAACACTGCTCTATATACACATAGACAGTTTGGCCCTGCCCATTTCCCCTGTTTCTGATTTCTTTTATTAATGTTCAAGTGTCCAGAGTAAGAACTATTGCTCCGCCACCCCAAAGATGAGGACATGTTGTTGATTCTGTTTAATCATTTTCCTTGATTGTCTTTATTCTCTTAAGTTGTCTGTCTCTTAAACTTGCTTAGGTTACAGGTGATAAACTGACATTTTAAGTGAGGTGTCCTCAAACAAAATGAGGGTAGCCATTTCACTTTGATTGTAACCAGAAATGTAAGAAAAAAAATCAAGATTCATCCTGAAGAGTTTTGAAATGTGAAAGAGAACCTGACAACTTTTAAGCTAGTGACAAACTGGGAATATTAAATGAGTGGAAAAGGTACTTTTTATTATAAAGATGCATTGTATTAGGCACAGCCAATTTCATTGAAGTATCTCTGTTCCAGGGCTTATGCTTGAAGCAGATTACTTTTTTGAAAAATCCAGGATCTCAAGTCTAAGCATCTCCAGTATAACAAACAACAGGAAAATCACCGTGGAGAGACAGATTTTGCCAACAGCATTATTCTCTCAAAGGTTTGCCTGTTTTACCTCAGTGTATTTCTGTTTGATTGGAGCAACGTCTTGAAGTTTTGAGATATATGAATAATTGTGCTTGTACAATGAAATATTTCATCTGACACACACACAAACTGAGGCATAGAAGTCATTTTCTTACCAGTGATTTATGTTCTATCATCATCCAATAATAGTTTGGGAGGAAGAGAGAGGGAGAGGGGGAGAGAGGGAGAGAGAGACAGAGAGGGTCACACAGAAATTTGGTAGAGAAGAATCAGGGGCCACTCAGTGTAACATCTATAGGAAAGTTTGAGACACAAATTTTGTGGGTGACAAAATTACATGAAAAAGAAAAAGCAGGTGGACAATATTTTATTAAGCTGTCGACAGCAATAGGCTGTGCCATTTTCTTAAGCTCAGTTTTAGAGTATTACAGTTGACATTGACCTCCAAATATAAAATAAGGAAAAAACACCTAAACAACAACTTTTATTGCCAGATATTGATAAAATGGCCAGAAGTACAAACACACATCTTTATAGGGTTAATAAGTGCAAACAATACTATGCCTCTTCATAGTTTATTGGATTTCTCTCTTCCCCACTTCCTCTTCCTCCTCTAATACCCAGGCAACTTTTCATGAAAGCCAATTAAAAGCTATCCTGTTGTCACAGCATGACAGACATCCCACCCATGCTGTTTTTTTATTGAAGAATGATTAAAATACAGGACAAAAGAGCAAGATAAAAGTTCAGTACATGAAAGCAACATGAAATCTTGCCACAGAGCAAGAGACAAAAAAATATCAGTGAAAATGTCTTTGCACCTTAAAGTATCAATTATATAGTCTTGTATTACTTGTGAATAGTGGAGCTAAAAGGTTTTGAGAGTCTTGTGAAGGGATGAGGAGAAAGAGGAGGAGGAGTGTTATGTAACAGTATAGAAAAAAACAACAAGTAAAGGTGTGAGTATTAAGGGTTGCATTTGCAATTTGCAACCTAAAGTGAGTTTAGTGGAAAGCAAGAAAGCAAAATGCTTTGATGTTCCTTCATTAATGCTTCAACCTGTGCCTTACATTCAAACCTAGTCCATCTGCAAGTTTTATTTATCAGTGATATGGAGTATATTCAGATATCACATAACACTAGAATTAATTAGGAAGAGATACCACAGAAACAACAAATTATGGTGCCTAAACCTCATTTCAAGATAAAAACCCCGCCACTTCTTAAAAATTCAGCTGCCCAACCTTGTCTGGATTTAGAAACTAAGTAGGATTAGGAATGGTCATTACTTGAATGGGAGACTGTTAGTGAATGCCAGGGCAGTAGGCTAAACTGGGAAACTTTTTTCAAAAATATCCTGAAAAGGCAATGAACTGTGCACTTTCAAAGACAGTATGAAATTAAACTTTCAAGTGAGAAATACTTTTGGACAAAATGGTTCCTTTGAAATGGTCTCAGCTGTCAAACCTTGACAAATGCATTTTAAAATAGACGTAAATGGGGAAAAAAGTGGAAAGCAATTCTTTCTTCTTCTTTTTTTATCCAACACTACTTGTCACTTTAGCAGCATTTAAGCAAGCCTTTTAAAAAAAAAAAAAAAAACCTGCCATGTGTGAGCTACACCTTCAGAAACAGAAGTAGGGCTGGAAATCATAATACTCCACACAGTAGGAACCTCTTAAAAACTGCAGTGGATGTACTGTAGAAATGTCATTTCTCTGTCAACTTAGGTGTTTAAAAAGGCTGCCATATTGCGCATAATATTAAAAGTAATTGCCATTGAACAGATGGTTATTTTTATTTAACAAGCCAGATGTTATAAGTAAACATATTGTTTAGGAACCTGCTGGAACTGGCTTGCTGTTATAGCATATTGGATTTTCAGTAAATTAATTTTAAACATTCTTATGTGTGAGCATTATATGGTGTGGTGATGGCTCAAGTGTTCAAATTCCTCTTCAAAATGAAAAAAGCCATAAAAATGGAATTGTTAAAGGAAATCAGAACATTAGCCTGCTGCTTATTAAAACACACACACACACACACACACACACACACACAGGAATTTTGGACGTTCTCAATCCTGCTGGGTTAAGGAGATTCAATAATATCTGACTATTTGAGCACAATTTAGCATGGATTTGTGACTTGGCTGTTGCCTCTTGCTGTGATCCATAGAGCAACAGCTTTTAGCAATAGCATTTAAGCTTATATATTGCCCAATAGTGCTTTACAGTACTCTCTGAGCGATTTATAATGTAGAAGCATTATTTGCATATTGCCCCCAATAATTTGGGTCCTCATTTTATAGATTTTGGAAGTATAGAAGGCTAAGTCAACCTTGAGCCCAGCAAGATTTAACTCCAAGATGTAGGTAGAGTTTTGCCTATCGTAGTACAGGCAAAATGTAATGTAGTTTTCTGTTCTTCAGTATAAAAGGGGCAGTTGTGTCTTCGAATGTACAATTAACACTTGTTCTCACAGATGTTGGGTAGATAAAACAGCTCAGAGTAAATAGTCATCAGAGTGCCAACAATAAACAAATAAGCAAGCTAACAAAATGTAGTGAGACTGAGTGACTCCCAGTTTCAAATTCTCACCCAACGTTGTTCACTGTCTTCCCATTCAACAGAGCATAGAGACCTTTTAAATCTACCTCTATCCTTACACAATAATCAGATCCTGAAGAAACTTTTTTCCCCTAACTTCCCATTGACAATGGATTATGAAAAGGATGGACTTTTTTACTATTTGTAAAAGCCCTTCTAGACTGTTCCCAGAAACTTTTCTTACTGAAAATGGGTACTACAGTTTACTGCTACTTTGATAAGAGTAACATTTATAAATTGAAAAGGAGCTCCTAAAATAGACTCAATACAATTTAAGAGGAGGGGAGGAAGATTTAAAAAAATATGCACATACACAACGAGGGAAGGAGAAGAAAATCCCATGAAGAGTTTGAGTCCTCCCTTCTGTTAATTATCACTATTGTTCTTTCCCCAGTGTTTATAAAAGCTGCCCAGACCTTACCTTTAGGATTTTGAAATATTAGCAGGGGAATAGGATGAAGAATGGTTAAGAATTCTGAAGTATCTTCTTCCTACCTTGCAGGAAATTATTCGTGTTTAGCGAAGATGTTACATTAATTCCATGGTTTAAGTATTCCCCAAGTGAACCAAAAAACCCCACTGATGAATTGGCAGAATATCTTTTTCTCTCTTTCCAAAGTGCATGCAAATATACAGTTCACTTAGTGGCAAAAGTAAATGTATCTTTTAATGCAAAGTTAGAAACTCCCCACTGCATGTAAGTAGTTTTTATTTAGCAGTAGAAATTTCTCAGTTAATTTTGAGAAATGTCTCTCTTGTGCCATCTGCTACTCTAGTAAGGTGAAGTGGACAAATGTGCAATCTAAGGTCTATAATCTTAATATTTGGAGGAAGGATTTGATACTTTTGTTACCATGACATGAACAGTATCTTGATTTGCAAGATTCTCTCTAAACCTTACCAAGCCATTATAAAATTCGGAGTTGGAACCTATGATTCCAGTGAGACATATTCCTGCACATAAAATACAGAAGAACAAATTTTAGTTTGTAGCTCTTTCTTGTAGGCTTCACTTTCTGAAGTCCAGACATAATTTCACACTGCAAAATTCAAAGTATGTAATACCTGTGACTATGAAGGTATGGAATATTGACTAGTCCAATATTCCATAGTTTCTTATTATCATCAGTGTAAAGCTCTCCTTTGTTGTGTCTGTTTTAAAAACAAAAACAAAATACAATTCACATATTTATTTATTGCTCATTAATATGGCAGTGGATATTTTTTTTTTTAATTAATGCTTACTCTTCTCTGGAACATTAGATTATCTTTCAAGATTTTGCTTATTTTCTTTTCTTAATACTTCATGATATTGAAAGATAATTGTCTTCTGCACACCAGTAAATTATGAATTCACGTCTGAGAGTCCAAAATTGATTGTAGGTGCACTTGTTGTAAAAAAAATAATAACTAGAAGTTGGAAGAACTCTGCTGGTTGTTAAGAATGTGGAAGTATGATTTACTATTTGAAATATGCAAACAAATTACAAGAAAAAAAAAACAGCAAGCAGAAGCAATATACATATCCTATCCTCTTGATATTTGTGTATTTCTTTTAGATTTCATCCTTCATGATGTACTCTATACTCTTCTTTGGCCTGCAGAAACCTTCCAAGATCAATTCTCTACTTCATCATAACAAAACTTATTTCAAGGTACATTAGGCTTGTCCAGCCACGATAAGCAGAATTGTAATATGATATGTTTGTATCAGAGACAGCTCACATTTCTTCAGCAGTCTCTGAAACTCTGATTGAAATGGTTTGGAACTAGTGCCAGGGCATATCTTCAAATGGATTTTGCTATACCATTCAAGTGGGCATGGGACAAGCAAACCTTTCCCGGAATAACAAGAATTAGGGGGAAAACATCAAGCAATGGCAGAAGATATGGCAATTTTCAAAGTCCATGAATACCGAGGTAAAGAGATAGATAGTAAGATGATACACTGATTATGCTTTGCCTGATCATACAAGCCAATAGAAACACCATAGATAGGCCATCAAGAATCTTCATACAATTGTGTTGGGATTGAAATGTGACATATAAATAATAAAATGGGCGTTTGAAGACTGTTTCTTGGGCACTTTTGCAAAATGAGTGCTATTTACTTACTTACTTACTTTATTGGATTTATAGACTGCTCCCTTTCCCAGAAGGGACTCGGGGCAGTGCACAGGAAATTAGAAACACATAAAACATAACAATATACAAAATTTAAAACCAAATTAAATTATTAACCCTGTGCTAAAATTTATAAAGTCGTTAAAATTATTTCCCTTAAAAACCAATTTAAAACAATTTAACTTCAGACTATAAGCTAGGTGGAATAAATTAGGCCAGGCCGGCCTGTTGGAAAAAAATTGTATTTAACAGATATTGGGGCAAGTGGAATATTTGCAAACTAAAAAAAAACCTCTATTATAACACTCATGGGGCTAATGTTAGAAGATACTTTTTTCCCATTATAAGAAAAATAAAACATTCATTAAAATGGGAAAGGAAAATATCTCAACAAAATATTCTAAAGCTGATTCAGTAGTACATATATGTTAAATGAACTTTTATTCTAAATTATTTTAGCATTCAGTACCTCTGAATGGTAGACAATTAATTTCAGATTAGTATATTTGGCCTGGGTGAACAGACAGATTCTATAATCCTTCATTCCATTTTTTTCTTTGACAGATAATAATTCAGTATAAACCAGAATCTAATGTAATAGCTCTTTCATGAGTCGCAATAAAAAATAATTAGATGTTATGATAATATTTGAAGCAACTCCTTACAAAACAGAGGGAAATGAAAAGAGGAGAAAGGGTGAGAAAGAAAAAAGTTATGAATTTGTCAGCATTATTGGAATCTAGCATGAAACCCCTTCTTTAAGAAATTAATGAGACTTTTATTATTTAACACATATATAAACATTCTCAACTCCTACCTCTAATTTTTCCTTCAAGTTCCTTAATAACCTCAGAATTTCCCTTTATTTCACATTTTTATAACATTTTTCTATTTGATTAAAGAAAAGCAAAATGAAGATTATGTCATGGAAATAATTTTAAAATCCTAACAGCCTCCTAAGGAGAAAAATACAATGGAAATGAAATGTTAACTGATAATGACGATTTTTTTTTTGCTTCTATTAAATAAAATAACACTTGAGCATATTTGCGCATTTGATGTAATTAACTATATTATCTAATTTCTAGGCATCACTCTTTAAACTTCCTTTCAGTACATATTAACTAACTGACTTTATCTTTTAAGAGGTGGAAAGCACTCTATTTAACATAAATACTGTATTTGTCTATGAGCCTATTGTTCATTAATAATAGGAAAACAGTGAACAACTGGATCAACTTCTCCATATTCTATCTCTTTTCTCCAAGATTATGGTGATTATTTATTTACTGGCAGAAAATATCAGAATCAGTCCCTAATATTTTTAGTTAATATGAAATGGATAATAAATATTTGTAAGGACAAAACCTGGACTGCTCTTTAGAAGTCCAGATCCTGAAGATGAAACTCAAATACTTTGTCCACCTAATGAGAAGGAAGGACTCACTGGAGAAGAGCCTAATGCTTGGAAAGATTGAGGGCAAAAGAAGAAGGGAACAACAGAGAATGAGGTGGCTAGCTGGAGTCATCGAAACAGTAGACATGAGCTTAAATGAACTCCACAGAATGGTAGAGAATACGAAGGAATGTTGTCCATGGGGTTGTGATGGGTCGGACACAAATTCACAACTAACAATGACAAGGTCAAATCTAGTAGCCAATTTACTTGGCATAATGATTATTTACTTATTTATTCATTCATTAATTTATTTACTACTGTATGATGCCACCAATTGCCAAGATTCATTTTGTATATCAGAACACAAACCTTCTGAGTTTACTTTCATGTGGTCCTGCTTATCCCTCATAATGATAATAATTAATCAAATCAATTCAGGAGGTTAGCTCCAGTTTTTAAGTACAAACATCAGCTACATCATCTTTGCACAGAATGTACACTATATAAAATGACAATTGATGGTGACACTTATGAACTATAACCTGACATGCAGTGCATCTAGCTGGCAGAAGTGGATTAGTGCTGTAGTTCAATGATGTGGAAATAAGGAGGAAATAATGGAAATGGAATTTGATCCCACCTCTGTGTCAATGTTGACATCTCACCTAAATCTCTGCTTGTTGCTTTTTGTCTGTACCAAGCAATGCCACCTCAAGGCACTTTGTAGCCTGAACAAAAAATGTTCCTTTCCCTTGCTTTTGAAGTTGTACAATGTTTTAGGAAAAGAAGATCTGGGTCACAAAAATATTTTAATTAGTTATTAATTAATTATTCTATTAATAAATAAGTAATATCTCAACCCTGTATATGAGTTTTTAGATCGGGATCTAAAAATAGTTCTTTGGCTTAATTTAATCTTTTAACCCTGGGGTAAAGCTGCTCCAGGAGTTTACAAGGAGAGACTTAATTGTCAGTTAATTACTGCTTTTTTACTTGGGATGTATGGATCAGCATAAATCCAGTCTATTCCAAAACATTGATAAGTTATTACATTAATTATTTCTGGGAATTATTGTTGTTTTTTAAAGTTGTAAACAAGGGTCCGCTATCTGTCACTGAAAATGCAAAAGAAGAATCAAAATTTGCCCCCCCCCCCAAAGTTATCTTAGGTAAGAAAGAGTAGAGATGTAGTTTATAACAACCAAAGTTAACTAAAAAGCAAAAAGAATTGGACAAAAAAAAAGTTAAAGCAAAAATAAGGGTACCTAGAAACAAATAAGTGTCTTATTTGAAATTCTTTGGGGCCTAGAAAGCATTTCACTATCAATGCTTGGTAAAAAAAAAAAAAAAAAAAGCCAGATAATATATTGTGTTAGCTATGTTATCACCCAAAAAACCTGGACATTAAACTAGGAGACAAAAGCAACTAAAAAAAACTGAACATCTGTTTACACTTAAAAATGAAAAAGCTGCCAGTGGATCTGAACAATTTGAAAAGTAAAACTGTAACCAGGAAAAATAAACAACAGAAAGTGGACCTAAAAAATCTGAAATAGCATTGGAAACAAAGCCATAGCTGAATTTCAAGAAGTAAAAAAGAGGATTGTGGTATTATAAGGGGGGGGGGGGGATAAAATGAAATGACATATTTATAGAAGCCAATAGAATCCAGATTTACAATTTAGAAACAAATAAATAGTTTCAAGTTGTCAGCCTCTACTTTCAGTGTTTGCTATTGGCTAACATAGAAACAGGAAGAGAGGGGGCTTGAGATGTTTGGGAGGGGGAATTACTGGTGCTGGAGGAGTTATAAAAAAGTGAGTTTTGTTCTCACCATCTTCTGTGCATGCTGATGGCCTGTGTTTGGATTTGGTCAAGGCCAACCATCTCGCATACCAACTTGATGAGGCTTTTTGAAGATGCTTTTTGAAGATGCACTTAGGAAGTTGCAGATTGGACATTGGGTTTGGGAATTGCGGGAGGGTGCTGGGTAAAAGTTTGATGTGAGTTAGTGTTAGGGTATGTATATATTCGCACCTTTTTGGCTCAGATCTTGCTTTTCTTTTCGCTGCTTTTAATTCACATCTAATAAAAGTACCTTATCTCTATTCAAATGTAGTTGAATTTCTTTCTTTCTTGGATATTAAAGGAGGCATGCCTCACACAAGCATCATAAAAGTGAACCTAAACACACAAGCACACATTCTATAATTAAAAATTTTGCACTTCTGAATAAATTTTGGAATAATATCATATAAACTAGTAAGAGGGCTCAATGGATTTTTCCAGAGAAAATGAATTACCGGAAAAAGGAGGGGGGGAAACCCTATCAAACATTTAACAGATGAAATGATTTGGATGTATATAAAGAAAATTAAGATTAATTGCTATTCTTTATATTGTTGAACTCAAATTCCCAACTGACCCATTTCTCCATAGCTAAAAGTGAAGAATAACAGTATAACAACAGGAATAACAATAACAAGACGACCTTAGACAGTTCCAGGTATTTCATAAAAAATAAAACCAAGACAGATTTCTTTGACAACTCTATTCGCTACTTTTTTCTATCTAGTCTCTTTCAACTTTAATAATCTAAATATGGCTGTATATGCAAGTGTGGGTATAAAGGCTTTATAATTTGTTCCCCTGCTCAATACATTTGTGCTACCCTCAGCAGCCATAAGTTTATGTTTTTGATAATTGTAGAAAGACCAAAGCTATCTCAACACACATGCTGTTTGTGAGCTGCTAGGCAGATGACCCACTACTGCCTTCATTCTCTTTATAGATAGTAGCCTCTAAAAAAGAATCAGGTTGGAGAGATTGCACTTCATTCTTCCTCTTCCTCTCTCCATACTCATTTATAGTGTGCATATGGAGTGAAGGAAACAACATGAGTTTGCTACAGCCCACCCACATGCTTGAACTTTAAGTCTGATTTCAACCACAAATTGATCTAAGCATATATTATTGTTTCTCAAAATGGAATGGAAGTTAAAATGACATTGATCTTTATTTGTACTGCATGGTTTTTAAACAGCACAAATTCCATTACATTATTTTAACAGCTATAACATTAAAACAAATTGTGAATGTTTTTAAAAGCAGACCATACCAAAACTTTCTAAACTTTGAGGACTACTATGGAGGCTTATCTTTACATCTCTTTGCCAGCAAACTTCTTTGCAGAACATTTTAGGACTATTTACATAAACTTTCCTTTTGCAAACTTTATGCTGGACTTCTCACCAAAATTTCACCAGAACTGAAATGAAATATGAAGTCTTCTCAGGATAACTGGGGATCCAATTCCTTTATTTTTCTGTTTTTATATAATCCATAAAGCCTTTTTTTCCAACAGAAGCAAACAACAATAAAAAGTGCAAAACAAACAAGAAAAAGTATATTAAAACACTAACATATACACATATAATATGTCTCTAGCTGAATACTGAGAAATATATTACAATAATATTAATTTCCCACTCCCCAATTTTAAACTACTAATTTTATTTGCAGATTATTAACCTGTCACCTAGCTACCGTATTAATGACAAAATAGTTAACAGGTAAAACAATAATAAAAAAAAGATTGAAATTTCAAAAATTGCTGTTAACTATTATTGTAATCAAATCATAGAAACTTTACAAACAAAAAACCCCAGAAACTTCATCCTTGAAAAAGAAAAAAACCCGATTGTTTTAGCATATGAGATATATTATTTACAGATGTTACAGAAAATTTTCTGTGGACAAGACAGACAAATTAACAGGGGAGCCTTAAAAGCAAGAGATATACCTAAATATACAATATTGACACTTTCCTTGAATTAAGCATAATCAAACATAGGATGAATTCATTGCAGTGAATTGTTCTAGTTGTCTCACCACCTAATGGGATCTTCTCAAAGCTGCTGCTCTTGGAAATGTTAGATTCCAACCCTATGTTTGTTGAAAAATGTTGAAAGCTATTAGTTTTAAAAGTCCTAACTATAAATCTTAGTTAAAAGGCAGGTTAAAAAATATATGATTGAAACAAGATTCATTTGAAAGATGTCTTCTCCTTTCCCATTTTCCTAAACTGATGGTTGTGAATAATGACACATCTCATTTTCTCTAGGAGAAAAAAAAATATTTTGAGAACTGCAATTCTAAAAGACATCAGCCTGTGAATCAGTGAGCTAAGTTAAAGCTCAGGAAATATTTTTAAAATGTCTTGTCCCTCTAGAGACCTTATAGAGAAGCAGTACCCATCAGAATGTTAATGTTGTGCAATTATAAATATGTGTAAATAAACAATATATGGCAAAACACTTGTAAGTCCCCAGAGACTTCACTCCTAGGCAATTCATGAATTGCTGAATGCTTAGTACTTGGAGGATTTGAGTGCAAGAATGTAACAGTATATTTTAGGATTTGAAACTATCCACTTAATTAGATTATGAATATTTCTCAAGGCTTAAAGGGGTAGTTTTTCAAATATGTACATTGCAACTAGCAAGGGAGCAATTTTTGATTTGAAAAGGATATCTGAAAACAACCTGGATCAGCACAGTATGGATCCACATATTAAAAGCAGAAGGAGGAGGGGGAAGAAAACATGATGGCATTGATTCATCAGGTTGAGATAATTTTTCTTTTTGATTCTTTTTGAATGAACCAGCAGTAGCGGCTGCCAGAACCCACCCCTGCTTCCATCCTTCTGAGGTCGGTAAAATGATGACCCAGATAGTTGGGGAAAATACGTTGACTCTGTTAACTGCTTAGAGAGGGCTGTAAAGTAAGGCGAAGCAGTACATAAGTCAAAGTGTTAATTGCTATTGTTATATAGAATACATTTTTTTTTTTAAATTTTCCACTATGTACCTGTAGAAATCTTACTTAATGCTTTATCGTTGATGAGTTAAAATAGCTTCTTGGGTTTCATTATTCAAAAATACTGAATTAAAGACTCATGCAATACCTGCTTGTTTAGGTAAATACATATTCGAGTAATGTTCAAATGAAAGTTCTGTTTGAACCAGTTCCATCTGTTCTGTTAGTCAGACAGCCCTTCTCCTATTTTTCATATCCCTGTTTTCTGTTCACTGTACTGGATTGCACTCTTTATTATGAAGTATGTCCTGTAACACTGTGCAATTCCTTTTCCTCTAGACTGTAGCAGTTTAATATTGCTTGCATGGTCACTTGCTTAGTTTTAACAACTTTAGTTGTTGAAATTGGTCGTAAATTATAATGAAATTTCCTTTATGTTTCTAAACTCTTGTGACTTTTGCTTTAGCAATACTTTCTTCATCTAAAGTGTAACCATGACAAATTATTATTATTTTAATTAAGCAGATGTACATGATAGCCTAGCACACACACAGTGATTCTGGAAGGCTTATAACATTAAAATTCCACATTATAAAACCTCTATAACACCAACAACACCCCACAACAGTAACAAACAGTAACAAACAGTAACAAACACAATCAAACCAGTCACATGATTGGCTTTCCCCCAAGGCTCTGTTTTAGGCCCAGTACTCTTCAACATCTTCATCAATGATTTGGATGAGGGGATAAATGGGGAACTCATCAAATTTGCAGATGACACCAAGCTGGCAGGAATAGCCAACACTCCAGAAGATAGGCTTAAGATACAGAAGGATCTAGACAAATTTGAACATTGGGCACTATCTAATAAAATGAAATTCAATTGTGAAAAAAGTAAGGTTCTACATTTAGGCAAGAAAAACAAAATGCACAGGTACAGTATAGGTGGTACCCTGCTCAATAGTAGCAACTGTGAGAGGGATCTTGGAATCCTAGTGGACAACCATTTAAATATGAGCCAGCAGTGTGCAGCAGCTGCCAAAAAATCTAACACAGTTCTAGGCTGCATAAACAGAGGGATAGAATCTAGATCACGTGAAGTGTTAATGCCACTGTATAGTGCCTTGGTAAGGCCACACTTGAAATACTGCATTCAGTTTTGGTCGCCACGATGTAGAAAAGACATGGAGACTCTGGAAAGAGTGCAGAGAAGAGCAACCAAGATGATTAGGGGACTGGAGACTGAAACATATGAAGAACGGTTGCAGGAGCTGGGTATGTCTAGTTTGATGAAGAGAAGGACCAGGGGAGACATGATAGCAGTGTTCCGATATCTCAGAGGGTGCCACAAAGAAGAGGGAGTCAAACTATTCTCCAAGGCACCTGGGGGCAGGACAAGAAGCAACGGGTGGAAACTAATCAAGGAGAGAAGCAACTTAGAACTAAGGAGAAATTTCCTGACATTTAGAACAATTAACCTCTGGAACAGCTTGCCTCCAGAAGTTGTGAATGCCCCAACCCTGGAAGTCTTTAAAAAGATGTTAGATAGCCATTTGTCTGAAATGGTATAAGGTTCCTGCCCACGCAGGGAGTTGGACTAGACGACCTACAAGGTCCCTTCCAACTCTGCTATTGTATTGTATTGTATTGTATTGCTCCCGTTGACTTGGCTGGTCAGAAGACATCTGGAATTGTTGCAAATGATGATCATATGACCCAGGGACGCTGCAACTGTCATAAATATATACTAGGTGCCAAGCACCTGAATTTTGATCACATGGCCAAGGGGATGCTCTGATGGTTGTATGTGCTTGTACCAGTCATAAGTCATTTTTAAAGTGTTGTTGTAACTTTGAACAGTTGTTAAATGAATGGTTGTAAGTTGAGGACTACCTGTAACATACTTTCCACCCTAGCATGGTTCTGAATGGCAGAGTGTGATGCTTCAAGGGCGCATGCAGTCCATTCAAGCCATGAGCTACTCCCTGTTTATTGTTATCCACTCTTCTTTCTTGTGTGGGGACAGGGCCTCCCACAGGGCCAAAACTAGAAGACCTACAAGGTCCCTTCCAACTCTGCTATTGTATTGTATTAAGATGGGTATCAAGATGGATCCACCAGCAGAACCATATCTTTAGAAACTTCTGGAAAAGTATCAAAGTAGGAGTCATCCCATCTCTAGGGGGATTATATTTCTCCACATATTAGATGAAAGTCACATTTGTGCAAACCAATATGTAAATTATATCCTTTGACTATATTTCAAAAGTCATGAAACTGTAATGGTGTACAAATTATTGTGGTTTAGGTAGCAGCACAGATACTTTATTTTATTTCAGGATGATGTTTCATATTTGCTCATGTTCCTTCAATAAGATGTAAATGGAAAATAGTACAGATATTGTGTATCCATAATGATATTATTATGATTGTGCAGTTCCAGCCAAAAATGATTTTAATTATTCATGAGAATCACACTAATTTCAAAAGTCAAATATACAATGAATCTTTTAATTTTTTCTTGCTTAACTATATTGTGTGATTAAGGGAATGTCCTTATTTTTTCTTTTCAGATTTGAAAAAAAAATAGATAAGTCAATACTGATTTAAAGATTTCCATATAACTCCTATTTCCTAGCAGATTTCTGAAGTCAATAGCAATTTCTAATTAAATGTTAATGAATCTGATAACCAAAAGCATGTTATTCTCTTGCTAGATGGAATTTAAAAAGAATAAACCTATCACATAGTGCAATAAACTTTGCATTATAATGTTTCCCCCCCCCCCAATTGGGATATTCTTGATTCCACTCTAAATATAACACACGGTGGACTATACTGTATGTCTTGCTAAGTTTTTTGTAAGGAAGATCTAAGTTTCAAGAATGGCAATAATACTCAACTGTTTCATTTGTTAAATATTACTTATGCTTAATCAATATCTGATTGCAGCCAGATTAAATAAGACTTGCTACTTCCGAAGGAGTCTTGCTAATATAGTGAAAAACTAGAAATTGTCTTACCTTTTAGTAATCAATGGGGAATTGATCTTGTCTGCCATCTACCTGGTAATACATGTTTTTTTTTTGTGCTTTTGCACAGGAGTTTGACACAGTCTAGTGTAAATGCTAAGTTCTTCCTAAAGGAATCATCTGCACTGCCTACTTATCCAATGGTTGGAGTGGGACAGCAATTCGTTTTTGAGGACAGAAATGGATAACATCGATTTTATTCCCTTCCCTCCCTTCATAAATTCAACTTCTTTGCAATTTCCCTACTGTGGTTTAAAAGCAATATTTTTTTCTTATGATGCTCTTGTATATTTCAGCTAAAACTCTGTGCTTTCTAAGAGATTAACTATAGCAATTTATTGGCTTCTTTGAAGAGGAATGAGTGCTCCTTCAACTGAAGCAATTGTTGTCTCTATATCTAAGAGTTCCTAAGACCTTTCCTAAAATCATCATCAGTAAAACTAAGAGTTATGGCTTAATATGGAAGAGGCTGTCCATTCAAAAGCCATCATATTTGTTTTTAAACTATTGTTTCCTTTTACTTAACTGACTAATCTTTTCTTAGTCAATAACAATAATGAAAAGAAAGGATAGTATTGGTAATTTTTATTCATATGCATAAATAAATATGTGCACTAAGTAGGAAAGAGATTGACAAACTGCTTTCTGAAATGGTAGAACAGGAGAAATACCTAGTGGAATAGACAGTTAAATTTAAAGGACTGAAGACAGATTATATCAAATTCCTGATCCCTCTGTTGAGAGAGGACTGTTCAATTTTTACATATATGCCTCTTTGAACCCTCTTTCAAACTAGAGGTCCTCTGTCCAAAATATGGATTTTGCTATCTTAAAAAAGTGGCCTTTGTCTTTTAAATACAAAATGCAGATGGACTGCTGAATCTTGTCCTGATGGTTTTGTTCTCCTATGTTGTGCCACGTGTTTATAAAGTGTTTGTTTTGTTTTCCCAATGTACAGATCTTCATATGTCTCACTGCATTGTACTGCATATACCATGCTGCTCAGTTTATGACTGGGTGTTTTTATTCTTGGGGTGGACAAGCTTCTCCCTTAATGAATTCTTGGGTCACTCAAGCCCTCGTTATTTCCCGCCTGGACTACTGCAATGCTCTCTACATGGGGCTCCCCTTGAGGTGCACCCAGAGACTCCAGCTAGTGCAGAATGCAGCGGCATGGGGGATTCTGGAAGTTTCACGGTACTCCCATGTAACACCTCTCCTGCGCGAGCTGCACTGGCTGCCTGTGGTCTTCCGAGTGCGCTTCAAGGTGTTAGTAACCATCTTCAAAGCGCTCCATGGCACGGGTCCTGGCTATCTGTGAGACCGCCTCCTGCCACATACCTCCCTTTGACCTGTCTGCTCCCACAGAGAGGGTCTTCTCAGGGTGCCGTCTGCTGGTCAATGCCGGCTGGTGACCCCCAGGGGGAGGGCCTTCTCTGTGGCAGGTCCGGTCCTCTGGAACGACCTGCCCCCCGACCTTCGCACCATCATGGACCTACACCTCTTCCGCCGAGCGCTCAAAACGCACTTTTTCCATCTGGCTGGCCTGGCATAGATTAATGGTTTAATTTTAAATATTACATTTTAATAGTTTTTAACTACTTTTATCACAGACTTAATTATTTAATTCTATTTTATATTGCGATTGTTTGCTGTGGATGTTTTTATTCTTTCTGTGCACTGCCCTGAGTCCCACTAGGGAGAATAGGGCGGTATATAAATTTGATAAATAAATAAATAAATAAATAAATAAATAAATAAATAAATAAATAAATAAAGAAAGAAAGAAAGAAAGAAAGAAAGAAAGAAAGAAAGAAAGAAAGAAAGAAAGAAAGAAAGAAAGAAAGTGTGCACGTATGTTGTGTTGGCTGAAAATCCTCCTCAGCTTTTCAGATATTCCTGTAATGTATGGAAGGATAATATTGCTTCGTTTACTGTTTTCTTCTTTGTCTTGTTAAGGAGCAGCTCCTGTAAAGTCTTTTGAGGATTTGATGAAAGCCAGCTTGGGATAGCCACATGTTCTGAGAGCTTTAATTATGTGTTTTAGTTCATTTTCTTTCCCAGCTTTGCTGGTAGGTAGGCCTTCAGCTCGGTGATGTAGGGTTCTGATAACCCCTATTTTGTGCTCCAGTGGGTGTTGAGACTCAAGAGGTAAATATTGATTTCTGTGTGTGGGTTTTCTGTAAACTTCAATGTTAAGTGTTCTGTCTTCCTTAATGTGTACTGCACAGTCCAGGAAGGCTGGAAGATGTAGAAATCAAAGCTCTAAACTCCTTTGCAGGAATTCCACCCTCTCACTGGTTTGGGTATGTGAACGATACCTGGATCAAGATCAAAACACAGGGATTAGAAGCTTTCACCAAATATATGAACTTTGTGGACAGATACATCAAATTCACATGGGAAGATGTTAAGGAAAATAGTCTAGCCTTCCTGGACTGTGCAGTACAAAATAAAGGTAGAATGTAAATCTAAATGCTAATGATATAATTTTAAATATCATGATGGAAAGAAATTTGAATCTAGGATTCTTGCGATTTTTTTTAATTGTACTTGTCTTCACTCCCACTATTACTTTCAGTAAAGGTCTTGTGAACTCGAACCATCAGAAAGAGAGTTGTTGTAGAAAGAGAAAACTAAGGTTGGAGGTGGTTTATGAAAACTGGGAAAATATATATCATACAAAGATAGTGATATAGTTTTCACACACTTTTTTTTAACTCCCTCTCATTCATCAGCCATCTTGGGTCAAACAAGCTTTTCACAATGATGAAGCATTGCACATTGTAAAAATCAATTGTCACTGTTTTTACTATTTCTGTTTACCATGTATACAGTGATGCTTCTGCTATATCTCCTACATTCTATATTTTTCCTGCTTGAGTTATAATACTGTTATCAATATCTGGATATAGCTGTTTATTCGCATAGCAAATTGAAAGTTGGATAAAAAAATATTTGTCCTGAATATTTTTCTTTGGTGACTAGAGTGCTACTTGTTAATATTATAAAATATTAATGTTTACATTAATCTTTGTAATTACAAGTAATATTTGAGGAAGGCTAAAACTCTTATGTTGTTCCACATCTGCTACAGTTTTATATGATAACTAGCCGTTCCTGGCCATGCGTTGCTGTGGCCCAGTCTGGTTAAATGGCCAACCAATCTGTGTGTAGATCTACACCTACACACAACCACCGTATAACCTCCAACCTACCTACCTACTATATTCCTCCCTCTCTCTTTATCCCTCTACCTACCTACCTACTGCATTTCTCCCTCCCTCTCTCTATCCCTATAGCTGCCTACTATCTACCTACTATATTTCTCCTTGAATATTATGGACAGAGTATTTTATGTCATAAAGGATTTTATGACATAGTACAAAATGTCATACAATAATTCCTGTGGCTCACTGCTCACTCTGTCTACATTTTTGTTACATTTTTTACATTTCCATTGTGTGTACCTGGCACAGGTGTGACATCTACACAATCTATATATATATATATCATTGGTGCCATATTTGTAAGGAACGTTGTGTGTAAATTTGGAAGCGATCAGTGCAGTACTTTCAGAGATTACCTGTTTTGAACAAACTCATAGTTACATTTTTATTTATATAGATTGGTTACATATACAATAGTATTACTATGTACATTCATTAGGTTCTTGTTGGTACCCTGTTTTCCAAAAAATAAGACCTCCCCGGATAATAAGACCAATCGGGCTTTTGAGGTGCATGTGCTAAAATAAGCCCCCCCCTGAAAATAAGCCCTTCCCAAAAATATTGCAACACAGCAGCAGCAATAAGGTGACCATACTCACTGCTTCCTGTACCTCAAATATAATAAGACCTCCCCAAAAATAAGGCCAAGTGATTATTTTGGGATTCAAAAGAAAATTCTGTCTTATTTTTAGAGAAACACAGTAGTGGTGGTTTTAATATCACATATGTAGCAGATAACATATTCCTAAAGGAGATTAATCTTGCAGTAAGCCATGACAAAATGTCTACCAGTGGAAGAAAGGAAATGGTCAAAGAATCATGTAAGCTTCCACCTCTAATAAGAGACTAGTTTAAAATTTGTGTAGGTTACTTGCTGGACACTTCTGGGAGCTGCTATGTTACTAAATAGCTCTGGATCCATTTAAAAGATTCTATCTTTTTTTTTTTAACCATTTTATATCGTACAGAATATGTTACATGCTATAGATTCTAAGTTCAGTATTGGGTTTCTCCATTTAAGATAAAGAAAGAACCCAAAACTCAAAAGCTGCTTCTATTCGAAATAGACAAGGAGGAGGAGGGCAATTTACAATCCAAATCAGAATGACTGATGGGAAAGGTGGATAAGAGATTTGCAAGAAAGGCCCATTTTGCCAATTGCTGACACAAAGTCTAATTTTCATGTGGCTCTCAGATAATTAATAGATTATCTGTCTGTTTCCATAGGACAGAGAGGAAGAAAGAAAAGAGTAAGAGTTTCCAAAGGAGATGAAAAAATGCTGTTAAAAAAGAAATAAATGAACCCACACTTAGCTTTGATCTCATCTAGTGCTTGTTTTGGTCACCAATTGTCATTGAGTCAGTCATAAATTATTTGTTGAAGGGTATAATCCACTCTGAAACATCTGGAGTATGTGGGCCTCTGAAATGAATGGATGGATGGATGGATGCTTCAACAATGACAATAGATTCCACACCATATATTTAAATAGCATCATGCAAAATTAATGAGAAATGTGAGCATAATATAATGTTTTCTTCTTGCTTGATCTCTGTACTCTCTGTACTTTTGTCTGTAAAATAATTTCCCTGACATCCCAGAGGAGATGCATTGTGGAAGAAGGATTTATTCCACTTCCACTGGTAGATGTCTTTCAATCTGGAACAATCCTGTGTAGATATGTGTAAAAATAAATAACTTAAGAACTTAGAAATGGAACAGCTGAATAAAGTTTAGATAAAATTATCATGCTTTTCCCTGAACGATTAAAAAAAACTGGTAAAGCTACCTTGATTTATTTTGAACAAACTTTCCATACTGTTGCAGTCTTCTTAAGACTGTGCATTTCAAAATGGCATTATATCTATGGCTGGCTAATCCTCCATGAATGCATCTATAAATACTCTGCTGCTTTCTTCCCCAGAAAAGCCAGTCTGTGGTATTTATCCATCCATAGACAAGGTTTGGAAAGACAGATTTGCTTTTCTTACCACCTTTTGTCCAAAATGTTGTGGGGAATGCCATTCTTTCATTGCATTTAATGCTGACTAAAAAGGAAAAGGCTTCTCATTGTAGCTAAATAGTTATGTTGTTTAAATCTCTATTACTGCTACAGCTTAAGGTGAGGAGGAAGAAAACCTGTTTATCTTCTGAAATATTAGTAGAGTTTGCCAGATCTTATTTCAGATAAATCCCCGTTATCACTGGCATGTTTGGTTGTTTCAGCTTGGTATTATTTAAGATGCTTTCTGGAAATATTGTCTTTTGTCCTACGGATAAACTAATCTGTCAGAACCGCTTCAGTGATTATAGGCTGTGGTGCACTAAGCACCTTTAAAGACTGATGGACAGTGGAATCATTTTGCAAAGCTCTTGCTTTGAGCTCAGGGGTGTATATTTCCCCTTTCATTTAACTATTTTGCTTTGCATCTCCTGGAAGGGGAAAAAAAAAGATGCAGTTAAGTATGATTCCTGTCTTCCAGAAGCAAGGCTGTGATTCACAAGGCATTTTTCCGGTTGCTGCTGCGCAAAGTAACTACCATGAAAATGATCATGCTTTGGCACTGGAAATTGAACAGTGTGCAACAAAGCATGGTTTCAGCCTGAAGCTACTGATGAATAGGAGGATCTGCCTCCCCCCCCTTTAAAGTCCATTCAAGTAAAGAGTGTAAAAGAGCAAGGCTGGTGGAAAAAGTCTGCCAATCTATACATACTGCACAGCAGTCAAAAGAGCTGCTACTGCTTACCCAAGTATGTACGTATGTATATATCAGGAAGATACTATTGTTATTGAAAGTTGCATTTTTGTACATCGGTATTCTTAGTTGCTTGATTTATTTGACCACTGGATTCTGCAAGTGCTATCAAGTTCTTTTTTTTTTTTATATTGAAAAAGTTTTATTGGTTTTACATTTTTTCTATAGGATAGGGTAAGGGATACAAATTTTTTTTGAGAGCATTCACATCGAAGTCGTCGGCTCTTCCGGGACCTCAAAATACATTAATAACAAATTTAAAAAAAAAACATTTTTCATCACACTACAACAAACAACAAACAACAAACAAATTCGGATTTATTAACCGCACCCTCTCCCCACAGGGACCCGGGGCGGTGCACAGGAGAAACTAAAAACAATATAGAATAAATACAAAATACATACTTAAAACATAATTAAACAGTGTTACCCGTGCTAAAACTGATTAAGAACCCATTAAAATACATTTGGAATCAATAGACAGAGAGAATTATTCAAGGCCGGCCAGTCGAAAGAAATAGGTCTTCAATTTCGTACAGAAGGAGCGGAGGTCAGTGGTCGTTCTGATATCAGGGGGAAGGTCATTCCAGAGGGCCGGGCCCGCGACAGAGAGAGCCCTTCCCCTGGGCGTCGCCCGCTGACAAAGTCTAGTGGACGGCACCCGGAGAAGTCCCTCTCTGTGGGAGCGAATCGGTCGTGAGGATGTATGGGGCAGGATCCGATCTCGCAGATAGCTAGGTCCCGAGCCATGGAGCGCTTTGAAGATGATAATTAACACCTTGAAGCGCACCCGGAAGACGACAGGTAGCCAGTGCAGCTTGCGCAAGAGCGGTGTAACGTGGGTAAACCTGGTGGTCCCCATAATTGCTCGCGCGGCTGCATTCTGAACTAACTGAAGCCTCCGGGTGCACCTCAAGGGGAGCCCCATGTAGAGAGAGTTACAGTAGTCCAGTCGGGATGTCACGAGGGCATGAGTGACTGTGCGAAGGGCGTCCCGATCCAATAGGGGGCGCAATTGGTGTACCAGGCGAACCTGGTAAAACGCCCTCCTGGCCACGGCTGTCACTTGCTCTTCCATAGACAGCCGGGTATCCAGGAGGACACCCAAATTGCGCGCCCCATCCACAGGGGCAAGATGTTTGCCCCCTATGGCCAGCGTTGGAGAGAGCTGGTTGAATCGGGAAGCCGGAAACTACAGCCACTCGGTCTTGGTCGGGTTGAGCCTAAGTCCGTTACTTCCCATCCAGATCCGCACGGCTTCCAGGCACTGGCACATCACCGCTACGGCATCGTTGGGGTGGTTTGGGGTAGATATGTACAGCTGGGTGTCATCAGCGTACAGGTGGTACTCTACCCCAAAACCACGGATGATCTCACCCAGCGGCTTCATGTATGCATTAAACAGGAGAGGCGAGAGGACCAACCCCTGAGGCACCCCGCATGTGAGGGGTCTCGGGGTCGACCTCTGCTCTCCTGCCCGCACAAATTGCGATCGGCCAGAGAGGTAGGAGGAGAACCACCGTAAAACGGTGCCTCCCACCCCCAACCCCCCCAGCCGATGCAATAGGATACCATGGTCGATGGTATCGAAAGCCGCCGAAAGGTCTAATAGGACCAGGATGGAGGAACATCCCCCATCTCTGGCCCTCCAGAGATCATCTACCAACGCGACCAATGCCGTCTCGGTGCTATGCCCGGGCCGAAAGCCGGACTGGTGCGGATCTAGATAGTCAACTTCCTCCAGGTGATGGGGAAACTGTTGTGCCACCACACTCTCGACAACCTTCGCCAAAAAGGGAAGGTTGGAGACTGGACGGTAGTTGTTTAAAAGAGCTGGGTCCAAAGAGGGCTTCTTGAGGAGGGGCCTCACCATCGCCTCTTTTAGGGAGGCAGGCAAGGAACCCTCACCCAAGGATGTGTTGACAACCTCTTGGAGCCAGCCTCGTGTCACCTCCCAGGATGCCAGTACAAGCCAGGAGGGGCACGGGTCCAATAAACATGTGGTGGCTCGCAGTCGCCCACGTAGCCTGTCCATATCCTCGGAAGTAACGGGGTCAAACTCCTCCCAAACAAGATCTCTCTCGTGGCATCCCACTGGGCCATGAATGGGGGCCAGCTCACTCTGTATCTGGGCGGTTTTCTCCTACAGAAAAGTCACAAATTCCTCTGCTCTACCCTGTAGCGGGGCTTCCCGTTCCCTCTGTTGAAGGAGGGCACGGGTCACCCTAAACAGGGCGGCAGGGCGGTTTTCTGCGGATGCTATGAGAGTGGCACAATGATGACGTTTGGCCACCCTCAGCGCCACAATGTAAGTCCGTAAATGGGCTCTTACCTGTGTCCGGTCAGATTCAGAGCGGCTAGACCTCCATCTACTCTCTAGGCATCTCTTGCGGCGTTTCATCACCTGCAGCTCCTCAGTAAACCAAGGAGCCAGGGTGGTTCGCCGCCGCAAGAGAGGCCGCAAGGGCGCGACCCGATCTAAGGCTCCCACGGCCGCACTATTCCATGCGGCCGTGAGGTCCTCCATCGGGGCGCGGGTCAGGGATACAGGAAATGGCCCAAGCGCTGTCTGGAACCCATCCGGGTCCATCAAGCGCCTGGGGCGGTACCAGATTGGTAACTCTGGTTCCGCCTCCCCGTGGAGGGGAGCAGCGGTCGGAAAGTCGAGCCGGAGAAGTGAGTGGTCTGACCATGACAAGTGTGTGATGACTATGTCCCCTGTACCCAGATCACTCTTCCATTGGCCCGAGACAAAGATGAGATCCGGCGTATGTCCACCCTCGTGGGTGGGGCCCTGAATTACTTGGGTCAGGTCCATGGCCGTCATGGAAGCCATGAACTCCCGAGCTGCCACGGATGATTCGCCCAACGATGGCAGGTTAAAGTCCCCCATGACTATAAGTCTGGGGGTCTCAACTGCCACCGTAGCGATCACCTCCAGGAGCTCGGGCAGGGCTGCTGCTACATAGCGGGGAGCCAGGTATACAACCAGCAAGCCCAACTGCCTCCCTAGGCCCCACTTCACGCAGAGGGACTCACAGCCGGTAGTCTGAGGCACAATGGTCTCTCTCGGCTCAAGGCCTTCCTTAATAATGACCGCTACCCCACCACCCCTGCCTAGGGCCCGCGGCTGATGAAATGCGCGGTAGCCTGTTGGGCACATTTCAACGAGAGGAAGTCCTCCCTCGTGGCCCAACCAGGTTTCCGCAATTCCTACCAGGTCCGGCTCCCCCTCTGACACAAGGTCACTAATGAGGGGGGCTTTGTTGACAACGGACCTGGCGTTGCAAAACATCAGCCGCAGACCCTGGCTCTGTATTCCCTGGCCACCTAGCCTGCGGGGGTTGTGGCACCCGACCGTTTGCAACCAACGGCTACGTGCCACCAACCGGGAGGATGAAAATTGTCTCCCCTCGGTCCTGCCCCTCCCCACGACCCTCTGAATTGGTATGCCCTCCTGTGGAACGACTCGAGTATCCCCCTTCCTTTCGCCTTCCGCTTCCCGCCGTCGACTGCTATCCTGGCCCTTACTATTGATCACTGTTTCAATCTCCATCTGTCTATATCTTTTTTTAAACCCCTCCCCCACCCCAGAACCCCTTAAAAGCCTAATTAAAAATTTATTTAAAAACCCCCTGAGCTTGCGTTTTTTCCACCTCTCTGGATTAATTAACCCATCCTTGATGTGGGCCCGAGATAAACTAAGGGGCCAAACCTGCGAGAGGGGGGACTCTCGTAGATCGAGGAGGTCGGACCTTGAATAAAAAACCATCCCGTGGCTCCATTGCTGGCTTTAAAGGGAGGAAACGCCTAGATAAAGTGCAAGTGCAAGTCAAATCAACAGGGAAAATAGATCATAAGAGTCAGTCAGTTCTTCCTCGGGTAGAGGCTTTCCACGGGGTGGCTGGAGCTGTTTTTCCTTTGGGCTGGCCTTGCTTCGCTCTCGCCCCCCCTCCCCGTAGATGTTTTATCGGGGAGTCCTGGGGGGGAGGAGGAAAATTCCCTCCACTGTTCTATCAGGCCTCCACAGGCTCGCCACCCCACACCAGGGCCTCAGCCAGGGCCTCCACCACTCCAATAGGCCTCTGCTGGGGCCTCCGGGGCTCCATCGGTCCGCCGCGCCTCCCGTCCCTCTGCGGCCGCCAACCTCACCAGCCATCCCCTGTGGAGGCCTTCACCCGGCCTCGCTGCTCCACGGGGGCCTCCGCCGGGTTTGAGATGGTCCGCGCAGCTCCGCCACTGCTCCGCCGCCGCTCCGCCTTTCCTACCACCCGGCGTTCCGGCGCTCCCTCCAGCGCTCCGCTGCCGCTCAGCCCCTCCGCCGGGGGCCACCAGCCTCCGCCAACCTCCGCTGGGGCCTCCGGCCTTTTGGCGCTCTCCGCCGCCGCTCCGCCAGGGCCTCCGGCCTCCACCAGCCTCCGCCAGGGCCTCAGGATCTTCCGGCGCTCTCCGCCGCCGCTCCATTCCATCTGAGGCCTCCGGCCTCCACCGGCTTCTGCCAGGGCCTCCGGCCTTCCGGCGCTCCCTCTGCCGCCGCTCTATCAGTCCACCAGAGCCTCCAGCCTTTGCTTGGCCTCCGCTAGGGCCTCCGACTTTCCGGCCTGCCGGCGTTTTTTTCCGGCGTTTTTTTTCCCGGCGTTTTCCTCCGGGCTCCCCCCGCGCCTCCCGTCTCAGCCGTCACACTCACCGGCGTTGGAAAGGCCTCAGTGTGACGGCTGGGTCTTCAACTTGCTGGGCCGGCCCTTGCCGATCACCCCAAAGGGGCAGGCCGCGTCCTCCGAAGCCAAATGGGCCTCCGGTCAGCATCGCCTCAAACCTCCGCCGCCATTCCTTCGCGCATGCTCCTTGTGCAGCGAAAGCGTGTACATGTATCTAAATTCTCATTTCTATACTGTCAGTCCTTTACAAAAAATCCAAATACAAATATTATGCAGAGTTGTTCAAAAGAAAAGTCAAGGCAAAGTTATTTCTTTGATCTAAGTCTCTTGGCAATTGAATCTTCTTTTTCTCCTTCCAGGCCCCCAGTAGGCGGAGCCATGGCCCCCTCGGTCCCCCCTGGATCTTCCCCCAGGATAGAGGAATGCTTTTTAAGAAAGGCTTCCGCCTCAACAACTGTTTTAATCCTCACTCTTCCTCCATCCCAGAACACCAGCATCCCTTCGGGTGTCACCCACTTGAACCAAATCCCATGATCAAACAATGTTTTAGACAAGAAGGAAAATTTCCTTCTTGCATCTCTAATTTTTCTAGGGATCTGCTTCAAGATAGCAACCGTTTTTTGTTGGTAGATTAATGGACTTTCTCTCTGCAGTTTCAGGATTTCCTCTCTGGTTGACCTTCTAACAAATTTCACATGTATCTCTCTAGGCACTTCATTTATCCTGGCATATGCTGAGTTAATTCTATAGGCTAGGTCAATGTCCCCCCTGATCTCATCTTTAGGTTTTTGTAAATAGTCTGCTAAAATTGTGCTCATGAGATCAGGGAGGCATTCACCAGATTCCTCAAGAACATTCTGAAATCTCAAAAAATATGTCATTCTTTCCATATCAATCCTAGACACATGCCCATTTGTTTCCTCAACCTCTTTAGTAACATTTTTAATCTCTCCCTTAACCCCCACCAACCCCCCTTCCAGTTCTTCATTCTTCTGTGTATTTTCCAGCACTTGCTTCCGTGTGTCCAATAGCTCCTTCTTGAAATTGATGTTTTCTGCCCTCTGGGCCTGAATTTCTTGTACCAAAGTTTGTATAACAGTTTCAAGAGAAGCCATCCTTTGTTCTAAACTTGTCAGTGCTGTTTCTTGAGCCATGATTAGCTGTTAAAGTCAATGCCACTAAAATGGCGTTTTCAGGGTGGGGTTGATGAGGCTGACCGGGAGCCAAAAGTTCTGATCAAGGTTGTAACGTTGTAAAATTCAGGAACCAAGAGAGAAACACATTTCCAACTCAATAGGTGTAATAGCGAAGGTACTCCAGAAAAGAAATCACAAATCCAAAAGAAAAAAATTCTTCATTAAAAGCCAGAGATAGTCCAGATTGCAAAGAGACGCTGAAAATTTTCCATAAACAAAATAGTCAATCAGGAACAAAGAGAGGCCATTTTCCACCGCCCAGCTCAGAGCCCACAGGAGAAAGTAGTGAGAGAAATTGTGTCAGCCAGACCTAGAAACATTGTTGCAAGCAAGCCGCAATCTACTTTCCCTTAACGCAAACAGTCAGGATTAAAAATTTCTGCTCCTCGCCGCGAGGAACCATTTCCAAGTGCCGCTTAAGTCCGAGGGTTTTTTTTAAAAAACAAACACCCCCCTCCCAGTCCTTTCAGCCCGGCTGACAGTAGAAAAAAACAAGTTTTTGAACACTCACTCTCCCCTTGCAGCTGAAGCCTCGGGAAGCCTTCCGACATTGACGTTTAGCCCTCTACATAGATGTGAATGGCGCCATCATCCTTAGGCGAAGGGAGAACCCCCCGCAGCATGTTCTCCTTCACCTAGGCCACGGCAAAAGGGTCGCTTCCCCCACCGCCATGAGGGGGGGCGTCCCTGCCGAGCCGGCCCTACGGGAGACCCCCAAAAAAGGGGCGTCTCGCCCCCGTGGGGGGGCAGAAAAAGCAACAAAACGGCGAGCGAGCGCTAGGCTCGCCTGTCGCCGCTGGAGCCGGAACCGGAAGCCAAGTTCTTATTAAACCAATTACGAACACTAAAAGTTATAAAATCCTTAGTACTGTTTGGATTCAATTTCAACAGGTAGTAATTGCCTAACCATATTATACAAATTCTAAAAAAAAACCTCTTTATATAAAATGTATGGATTCCAGAGATCTTTAATTGCACATATTAATATAAAATTACAGAAAATCTGATAAATATATGTTTTCAAATAAATAAATAGTTTTCAGTGAAAATACATTAGTGCCCAATAGCACTAGCAATAGCACTTATATACCACTTTACAGTGCTTTACAGCCCTCTCTAAGCGGTTTACAGAGTCAGCATATTACCCCCAACAATCTGGATGCTCATTTTATCCACCTTGGAAGGATGGATGGCTGACTCAATCTTGAACCTGGTGAGATTTGAACTGCCAAATTGCTGGCAGCTGGCAGTCAGCAGAAGTAGCCTGCAGTATTGTAGTCTAACCACTGTGTCACTGAAGGAAGTGAAAGATTTCTATATTCTATATAGAAATGAAGGGTTTCTATATTTTTATTAAGGATTATTTCTGAACAATTTATGTTGAGTTGTTCAAATGCATAGATGTAAATATAGCAAATCTTGTGGAATATGATGTTCTACCTTTTCCCCAAACCATGGATATAATTCAGAATTCATTACTGTCTATAAATCTTGGCAAATTCAGTACTGACTCGAGTTCTTTTTTGGGGTGTGTGTGTAAAATACACATTCAATGTGATAAAAGCCAGTTGAATGTCTAGAGCTGTATCAAAACTGTCTAAACTGTTTCGCTGATTTTTTTTTTCTAAATTGGAATCAAAACTGAAGGACATAAAGGTTAAAGTAAGTCAGTATTCTCATGATTATTTTGTATATTCTTAAATAGGAAGTGTATTTTACTTTCTCAGTAGCTAAGAAACTGAGCTTGTTGATCAGAAGGTCGGCATTTTAGCAGTCCAAATCCCTAGTGCCATGTAATGGGGTGAGCTCCTGTTACTTGTCCCAGCTTCTGTCAACCTAGCAGTTCAAAAGCACATAAAATGCAAGTAGAAAAATAGGGACTACTTTGGTCGGAAAGTAACAGTGCTCCGTGTGCCTTTGGTGTTGAGTTAGGCTGACCACATGACTACGGAGACGTCTTTAGACAGCACTGGCTCTTCGGCTTAAAAATGTAGATGAGCACCACCTCCAATTATAATGATATGATATTACAAGAGGAAAATGATTAATTATTAGACTTTGCAGCAGTATAAAACTTGTATTCCCAAATCGAAAAGCATTTTTTGTTAAGAATAACATATGCTTACAGGATTATATATATATGTATACTGAGCTATGTATCAATAGATAAAATAAAGTTGCTTAACATGGTAATATTTCATGCTTTATTGATATACTCTATGTCCTCTTTTTTTGCTGTTGCTTAAGACAGACAAATGGACAGCAGAATCTTCCATGTTAGTAGTTTCATTTTGTACAAATAATAAAACTATGGCTGAAATGTTTGGACTTTTTTTTCCAGGATTAGTTTAACATCATTAACCTTAAGAAGGAGCCATCTATGTGGCACAAGGCAAGATAAAGTTTAAGAAAATTCCAAACATTGTCTTAACGTAAACTGGAAAGCTTTAAATACCTTCTACTTTATTCTTACAATCTCACTGATCTCTTAATGATGAAGATATAAAGATGCTACTGATTCTGCTGTCATAGTAGAAGCTTTTTTTTTGGTATGTTTGCCAGAATTACCTACATGTATTCAGTAAATAAATCTGATTTCGACATTGGATCTGAAGGTGTATCAATCACATCTGCAAATGAATCCAATTGTTGAATGAAATAAGTATTTAAGTGAATTTGATGTTTTAATGTTAGTTCTGGGTATTTCTGGTTTTGGCTACTGTGTACCAAGCAGTCCTTCATATGTGGAAAAAGCAGAAAGAGGTTGAGTGTTACGATGGATAGCTGAAATCCTATTTTCTTATCTTTCTATTTTTGAAAATATCTAAAAATGCCCTTTCGGTTAATCTATACATTGTTCTGGTTACTTAACATACATTTCCATTATGCCTTCACTCTCTTTTCATTTCCTATATGTATCCTTTTCCTCAGAAATTACTTTTTTCAATTATTTGATAAACTTTCTTTGTAGCCCCGCTCCCACCCGTGGCTTTCTTTGAAATTGTGCTTATATCAGTGTTTTTCAAACTTGATTTGGAATTTTGGGAGTTAATAATAATAATAATAATAATAATTTTATTTATATACCGCATCCTCTCCCCAAGGGGACTCGGAGCGGTGCACAGGGAAAATTAAAATAACTATAAAATACATAAATAGAATAGATAAAAACAAATTAAACTGAAATTATCCCTGCGCTAAAATCCCCAATTATAAATTACTAAAATCCCCTAAAATCCTAATAGACGAAGACTAACCCAGGCCGGCCAGACAGAAAAAGTGTGTTTTAAGTTTTTGACGGAAGGAGCGGAGGTCCGTGGTTGTTCTAATTTCGGGGGGAAGGTCGTTCCAGAGGGCTGGGCCCGCCACAGAGAAGGCCCTTCCCCTGGGCGTCGCCCGCTGGCACAGCCTGGTGGACAGCACCCGGAGAAGTCCCTCTCTGTGGGAGCGAATCGGCCGCAGGAATGTATGGGGCAGGATCCGATCCCGCAGATAGCTAGGTCCCGTGCCATGGAGCGCTTTAAAGATGATAACTAACACCTTGAAGCACACCCGAAAGACGACAGGCAGCCAGTGCAGCTCGCGCAAGAGCGGTGTTATATGGGTAAACCTGGAGGTTCCCATTATTGCTCGCGCGGCTGCATTCTGGACCAGCTGAAGTCTTCGGGTGCACCTCAAGGGGAGCCCCATGTAGAGAGAATTACAGTAGTCCAGTCGGGATGTCACGAGGGCATGAGTGACTGTGCAAAGGGCATCCCGGTCCAATAGGGGACGCAACTGGCGTACCAGGCGAACCTGGTAAAACGCCCTCCTGGCCACGGCCGTCACTTGATCTTCCATGGACAGCCGGGTATCCATGAGGATGCCGAAGTTGCGCGCCCCATCCACAGGGGTAAGATGTTCGTCCCCTATGGCCAGTGATGGAGTCAACTGGTTGAATCGGGCGGCCGGAAACCACAGCCACTCAGTCTTGGACGGGTTGAGTCTGAGTCTGTTTCTTCCCATCCAGGCCCGCACGGCTTCTACGCACTGGCACATCACCACTACGGCATCGTTGGGGTGGTTTGGGGTAGATATATACAACTGCGTATCGTCAGCGTAGAAGTGGTACTCTACCACAAAACCACGGATGATCTCACCCAGCGGCTTCATATATGTGTTGAACAGGAGAGGCGAGAGGACCGACCCCTGAGGCACCCCACATGTGAGTGGTCTCGAGGTCGACCTCTGCTCTCCTGTCAACACAAATTGCGATCGACCGGAGAGGTAGGAGGAGAACCACCGTAAAACGGTGCCTCTCACCCCCAACCCCTCCAGCCGATGCAATAGGATACCATGGTCGATGGTATCAAAAGCCGCTGAGAGGTCTAATAGGACCAGGATGGAGGAACAACCCCCATCTCTGGCCCTCCAGAGATCATCTACCAACGCGATCAATGCCGTCTCGGTGCTGTGCCCGGCCGGAAGCCGGACTGGCGCAGGTCCAGATAATCAACTTCCTCCAGGTGACGGGGAAACTGTTGTGCCACCACACTCTCTACAACCTTCGCCAAAAAGGGAAGGTTGGAGACCGGATGGTAGTTAACCAATAATGCTGGGTCCAGAGAGGGCTTCTTCAGGAGGGGCCTCACCATGGCCTCTTTAAGGGAGGCAGGCAAGAAACCCTCACCCAGAGAAGCATTGACAACCTCCTGGAGCCAGCCTCGTGTCGCCTCCCAGGATGCCAGTACAAGCCAGGAGGGACACGGGTACAATAAACATGTGGTGGCTCGCAGTCGCCCACGTAACCTGTCCATATCCTCGGAAGTAACAGAGTCAAACTCTTCCCAGCAAACTGTCTCAAGACCCGCCTCGTGGGATCCCACTGGGCTATCGATGGAGACTAGCTCGTTCTGAATCTGAGCGATTTTCTCCTGCAGATAAATCACAAATTCCTCTGCTCTACCCTGTAATGGGGTTTCCCGCACCCTCTGTTGTAGGAGGGAGCGGGTCACCCTAAACAGGGCGGCAGGGCGGTTATCTGCGGATGCTATGAGAGTGGCACAATGATGGCATTTGGCCACTCTCAGCGCCACAATGTAAGTCCGTAAATGGGCTCTTACCTGTGTCCGGTCAGATTCAGACCGAGTGGATCTCCATCTTCTCTCTAGGCATCTGTTGTGGTGTTTCATCACCCTTAGCTCCTCAGTAAACCAAGGAGCCAGGGTGGCTTGCCACCGCAAGAGAGGCCACAAGGGCGCGACCTGATCCAAGGCTCCCGTGGCCGCAGTATTCCATGCCGCCACGAGGTCCTCCATCGGGGCGTGGGTCAGGGGTACAGGAAGTGGCCCAAGCGCCGCCTGGAACCCGTCAGGGTCCATCAGGTGCCTGGGGCAGAACCAAATAGGTGGCTCGGGTTCTGCCTCCCCGCGGTGGGGAGTAGCGATTGGAAAGTCGAGCCGGAGAAGTGAGTGATCTGACCATGACAATGGTGTGATGACTATATCCCCTATACCCAGATCACTCTTCCATTGGCCAGAGACAAAGATCAGATCCGGTGTATGTCCACCCTTGTGGGTGGGGCCTTGAATTAACTGGGTCAGGTCCATGGCCGTCATGGAAGCCATGAACTCCCGAGCTAACCCAGATGATTCGCCCACCGATGGCAGATTAAAGTCCCCCATGACTAAAAGTCTGGGGGTCTCAACTGCCATCGTAGCAATCACCTCGAGGAGCTCGGGCAGGGTTGCTGTTACATAGCGGGGAGCCAGGTATACAACCAGCAAGCCCAACTGCCTCCCTAGGCCCCACTTCACGCAGAGGGACTCACAACCGGTAGTCTGTGGCACAATGGTCTCTCTCGACTCCAGACCTTCCCTAACAATAACCGCTACCCCACCACCCCTGCCTAGGGCCCGGGGCTGATGAAAAGTGCGGTAACCTGGTGGGCACATTTCAACGAGGGGAAGTCCTCCCTCGTGGCCCAGCCAGGTCTCCGCAATTCCTACCAGGTCCGGCTCCCCCTCTGACACAAGGTCATGGATGAGGGGGGCTTTGTTGACCACGGACCTGGTGTTGCAAAACATCAGCCGCAGGCCCTGGCTCTGTACTCCCTTTAAAATTAAGTTTAATTAAGTTAAAGTTAATGTTGACAAGTTTGGAAAAAATACTGGCATAGTATCTCCATTAGGAATTCCCATCCATCCTGAATACATATTCCATTCATTTCTCCTTGCAGAAGATCTTATTTATTATTGCCCTGATTTTATTAAATTTTGTGGTGGTGATGTTTTTTTGGGAGGGAGGAGTATATGGCATGTGTCATTATACGAGACATAAGCATTCACATCTTTGCTCTCGATAAAACTGCTTAACAGAGAATATATTGCCATGAGTGGCTTGCTCAAAATCTATAAATCTGTATTCAACACTTGGCAGACTTTCGGCAGTGCACTTTTCTCTGTTCCTCCTCTTAAACAATGTGGGAGGTTAAATCTTACTGAGAAATTCATTAAGTGACAGAAGTTCAGGAGAGGTTGAACTTGCTACTCAGCCATGCCAATCTGCCTACTAACCCACAGAATCTAATGATTCCAGAGTGCAAAAGTGCCTTGCCACAAAAGATGGTGTCACTCATCAATCTCCTTCTCAGGAAAAGCAAAGAAAACAAACAAGAAAGTGTTATCTGTTTCAGAGCTAATCTTGGCATTTGCTGGGCCAATGACCAGAGGTTCTTCAGGAAAGACTAATTGCACCCTGTGAGCTAAGTATTCATAAGGTGCAAAATGGCACCATCAAGAAAAACAAACCAATGGACATTAATTACCACCACTGGCCCAGAAAACAAATGAAAAGATACAGATTTATTTTTAAGAATTAGACTCTTATTTTAAAATTGGTGCAAGATTCTTTTTGAATTGGTTCAGTGCAACTATTCTATAAACATTTTGGTCCCTAATTCTGAAGGTTGCTGCTCTGCCTTTCCCTGTGCTATCTTTCTATCTTCTTTAAAAGAGATTATTAAAGTAAAATAAATTAAAAATGAAATGAAATAATAAAATAATATAAAATAAAATAAACAGTAAAAGTTTAGTATCTTGCTGAAATAGGCCAGATTAAATGTCCTCTAATCAAGGTATTTTTTTTGTCCTTTCAATTTCACCAATACATAAAGTAGCTAAAAATGTGATATTTCCACATTACAGCTAATAGATTAATTGTATTTTCAAATCAGATTTTGAATCTTGAAGGGGCTCAAAATGAATAATTTGGCTTCCAGATCTTGAACTACAAAGTTGAATCATGCCATCTCCTAGTTTTCAATTTCCCAAATGTGTTTTGATCAGACTATTTTTCTTTCAAATCAGAAAAGCCACTATTTTTCTTATTTAGAAGTGCTAGCTCTTATTATAAAAGTTGATTCAGAGTGCAATTCTGTTTAAATGCTCAAAAACGCAATAGCTTCACAAAGAAACAGAAATGCTAGAAATACTTTTAATGCCTGTATTATATCAGCTTTAATAAAGGCTTTTTGTAGAACAGAGTTTATAAATTGTCCTATAATTTTAACCTCAAAACAATGGGCTAGGGGGTGCAGAATCCAGTGTAGCATAATTCCAACTGAGAGATAGTGAATTCTTTTTAGGCTATTGTGATGATTTCTTTACACAAAAGATGCTTCATGGTTTGATTTCATTATTGAATTAAAAATAGAGGGCTGCTTTCTTTCTTTTTCTTCCTTTTCTTGTATTTACTTTATTGACCACCTGCTGTTTTCCTTTAGATATTTGGTTTCAGGTAAAGAAAAGTGGTAAAATAATGATACTTTTAAGATTTGTAATTCAATGTGAACTTTCATTTCACACACTAACTTATTAAATCCATAAGTTATGAAATGTGTTTCATGAAAGGAGTACTATGGATTTCTCTTTTGTTGTTAATTAATAAGTATAACCCACTTACAATATGATTGGGATATCTCATTATGATTGGGATAATCAAATATCTCAAATGTAGACTTGCTTCATTTGAAAAAATCTTTCCTTCCGGGAAAAATAAGAGATGGAAAAAACAGTTCTGTCAGACCACAGTCTCAAAGGATCTTTAAAAAGTAGATCCAGAAGCTTCTTTCTCCATTTTATCCTTTCCACAAGGAAGACAAATAGAAACTCCTTCTACCTAGAGCAACTTGGAACAGGATCAGGATCTTTCTCCTGCCTTTCAGGCAACTCTCTTTTGCTCCCTTTGCCTTTTTACAGTTTATGTCAATATGAAATGTTCATGTCAGAAACATGTGCAAATGGGCATGTGGACTGTCATATTGACTTTTTGTTTGGCCACAATCTATTAAAAAATGTATATCTGTATACGCAGTCTTACAATGATTTTCCTAAGGGAATACAATCAATATCCCCTCTTTCTGATTTTATACTTGGTGTTTTTCTATATTACAATAAGATTTGTATTCCTGACTAATTCTGCATTCCCCATTTTTGTTGAGCAGGGAAGATTTCCTTCCACAGTCCAGATTTCCTTTTATTATATAGACTTTCTTTCAAAGGTGGAAGAGTGAAGACAGACTCAAACAACTGTGAGAGGTCACAAAGATTCCAACTGTGAGAGACCACAATGATTCCAACTATGAGAGACCACAAAGATCAGCTAATCTATTATTAATATGAGGGGAAATTAAAGAGAAGTGAAAATTCTCAAATTCTTGAGAGATGGTGGCCAAATCTCTTTTAAATATCTCCAGTGACAGAAGAGCTACTATCTCTATGAAGCTTATTCTTCTATTATATAGATCTTATTGACAAAATGTTTTTCCTTATATTTAAGGACAATCTAGTTCGTTGCAACATATACCAATGATTTCTGAGTCTAGCAGATTATTTGCCTTCTGCTCGATCTATTGTTTGATTGTTAATGCTAAAATTCTAACTTAAAAAAAATGGAAAACCCAAGTATGAATGAAGGATGTTTCAAAGATGGAGCTTTGATCTGTCAGAAATGCTCCTAAAGATTCAGAGATGCTAGCTGTAAAAATGTACTTTACTCGTGTAAATGTTGATGATTTTTTTGTACTGTGGACATTTCATTACACTGCATTTTTCTGCAAGCTACAGTAATTTGTATCTGCTAATACTTTGTGGATTATCAACAAAGTAAATCAATGAAAAAGGTATACAGTACTAATTTTTTGGGAGAAACATACTTAGAGGTATATCCCCCAAAATAGTACCTGTCTCTTATGAATAAAATGGCCTGTAGATGTTATGATTTATGCAAAGGCATCTCATTTGGATTCTTCTATTCTTTCATTATCAGCCAGAAAATTTGAAGGTCTCTGAGGACTGCATCCAAATTTTGGGAAGATTTAAGGAGCTTTGGACTCTAACATTATTGATATGAAGATATAGGCTCAATTTTCTCCAAAATCTCCTTAATGTTGTTAAGATTATTTTTCCCCTATATTTTTTCCTTTATTCTACTTTCTTTCTTCCACATAGAACTCTCTTCTCCCAGTTTTGTTTATACAATCAGCCTGGGAGCTATGTTGCACTGCTCCATGTAAACAACCCAATGATAAAACAAAAGAACAATGCAACAAAAATAATTATAATTGAAGACAATGCAATACCAATAGTAAGTTATATTCCTGCAACCACCTCAAATTCCTGTCAAAATAACAACATGATTACTGCTTTTCCAAGATCCATATATCTTCAGAGGGATGCCTTTGGAGATAACTCACTCACTCTCTCTCTCTCTCTCTCTCTCTCTCTCTCTCTCTCTCTCTCTCTCTCTCTCTCTCTCTCTCTCTCTCTCTCTCTCCCTCCCTCCCTCCCTCCCTCCCTCCCTCCCTCCCTCTCCCCCCTCTCTCTTTATGAGTAGGACACTACTTCACACTTTTTTCAAAGTAACATTATTGCGTCTTATTTCTACACATTCGTACATTTTTGGTGAAATTCTGAAATTATCCAAAGGTCATGTACTATCTATGAAACACATCCAAAATCATACTTCTTTAAATATGGTGAATTTCTGCACCTATCAATTCTACCTTAGCTTTCTAAAATTCCATGCAGAGCAGTGTGTCTTTTCCTCTCACTTTAATTAACCTTTTTATTACTATTATTCCAAATAATGTATTTCACAACAAAACATCTGATTAGCAATTTCTCAACAGCAGTTCCTAACTCTTTGTCTGCAGCTGTGGCCTAATATATATCACATCCTGTTGTTCCCACCTGCAGATAGTAGCTCTGTCTTCTGTTGTTGTTGTTGTTTTGTTCATCCATATTCATGACATTGTTCTTTTATGGAGATTCTCAATATGTATGGTGGAACACAACCATAGCACAGACATTCATGCATTTCACAACAATAAAACTAAAGACTATATTCTCATTCTGTTCTGGGCAAATACTGAATAGTTAATATATTGTTAAGAGTTCCAGAATTAGGGAGAATGGAGCCTTTTTGTTTCCCAAGGAAGCAAACAAACACTGCAGAAAATTGTTAGCATAATGATTCACATTCAAATGAGGCATGTATCCATATATAAGAAAAACAAAAACAAAAGATGTTCCTGAAGGGGAAAATAAAGGTTAAAATATTGCAGAATGAGAAAACTATTTTAATCTTATGTACCATCTCTTTTTAAAGCAATCATGTAATTGTGTAAGATTATGAATAACATAACTTTTTCTCTTTTATATTAAATATAGTTCTTATTAATAATCAAACAAAATAAAAATTCTCATCAGATGTAGATGCAAAGAAATACAGAATATAGCAGGATTTTGTTTTCATTTTTTGGGTTTGTTTTAATTAAAATATATGCACACATACATATGTATACACATATCCTTACATGAGATTTCTTTTTTAAAAAATATTGTACTTTAGCAATGGAAATAGCATTTAGACTTATATATCCCATTTTACAGCCTTCTCTAAGTGTTTTACAGAGTCAGCATCTTGCCCCAACAATCTGGGTCCTCATTTTACTGACCTTGGAAGGATGGAAGGCTGAGTCAACCTTGAACCTGGTGAGATTCGAACTGCCAAATTGCAGTCAAACTTTAACTAATAGAATACATCCACTCCAAACAAGAAAATTGATAATGGTTTGATTCAAACATAAAACCAAATAATAGTTTGTCTCTACATGAATTAGTCTTAAGCTTCTATGCATTCTCTTTCCTTTCCTCATGTATTCTAATTCCAGATCCAGAGTAGATTTCAAAGTAAATATTGTTCTACTCACTAAAAGAGAAGATAATTAATGAGAATGGCAGAAATTACAGGGCAGGAGGATAACATTATGCTGTTTTCCTTTCACTTCCCAGTAGCCAATGGATGTTAGTTTACTTTGAGATGATAGGACTAGACTATTGACTTAATTGAACCAAAGTTTGGGAGAAACTTCCTTCTCTCATTCTCCCTTCCTGCCATTCTGGATGTGTATCTGTTTCAGCCAAACTACTAACTGAGACAAAGTTGGATATCTTTGGGCAGTTTTAAATTCACTCTATTCAATTTATGAGAATCAATGGAGTTCCAATCTTTAACTATTTTCCTAGTGATTTTGGGTACTTCAGAGACTCATACTACACTTTAAAAAGGTGGTGGCATCATCTCAAGGCACTCATATCAGGGCACTTTATTTCAATACTAGTTCCCACTCCTAATTAGTGCTTTAAACCAGGGCTGTCAAACTCACAGCCTGTGGGCTGGATGCATCATGTGCTGGCCATGCCCTCCAACGAAGGGAGGGAAAAGTCATGATATATCATGTGATGCCACCATGATGCCACGAGTTTGACACTCCTGCTTTAGACCTTTTATACAAGTTATATACAAAGTTATACATGGTTAACATTTAAGCTTGGACAAAAATCCATTTGTCTAAGTTTCTTCTAGATGTGAAACATTTGTTTCTTTCACTCTGCCACAATTATCTAGAAGAGAATAGTCCTTCCTTCTTTCCTTCTTCCTTTAAAACTCTGAAATATCAAATCCACAGTATGTGACAAAGTCTGCATATAAGGTGAAATATGTACAATGTTAGGTGATGATATAGAAGTACTTGCAAATAAAAGCTAGCAGAACAGGGGAAATACTAACGTTTGCATAGCTGAAAAATTTTACTTTGATGAAATATCTCCACATGCTTGAATGCAATCAGGAAACATAGCTTGCTTTTGAAGCAAATATCCTAAATATATAAAGCTCCAATCTCAGTTTTTTTGAACTTAAGGAAGAAAGTTTCATATAACATTGAAGTATAAAATTTTGCCGAGTCCTGTAGGGATGCTTTCCAGTCAAAGCATTTTTTAAAAAAGATGTATTATACAGTTGTTCAATATTCATATGAATCACAGTTGAACCTACCATGTCTTTGTTATCATATAAATTGGTTTTTAGATTTCACTGTTAAGGTTTTTAAAATATAGGGTGTTATTTGCATTCCTGCATTCCTGCTATTTAATATAATTATGTTGTAGATCAGAGGTTCCCAAACTTGGCAACTTTAAGACTTGTGGACTTCAAGTCCCAGAATTCTGGGAGTTGAAGTCCACAAGTCTTAAAGTTGCCAAGTTTGGGGACCTCTGTTGTAGATCATGCCTTAAAACTGGCAGAGTCTTATTCACCTTTATTTTTTAATTAATTACTTTGGAAATGAATGGAACTTGATTTCAGTCTTTGCTGAATTCTTGTCTCAGCAATGATACTTCACTAAAATGAATGATCAAAGCTAAACTGTAGGGTTTTTTTTTTCAATGATCCTAGAAGATACCCAGATTGAAATTGTTCATACACTGACAAATTAAACTTTGAGAATCTAGTAATTATCTCTAGCTATGGGAAAACTTGAGTTTGGTCATATCAGGGCACTTTATATCAGGGCACTCATATCAGGGCACTTTATTTCAATACTAGTTCCCACTCCTAATTAGTGCTTTAAACCAGGGCTGTCAAACTCACAGCCTGTGGGCTGGATGCATCATGTGCTGGCCATGCCCTCCAACGAAGGGAGGGAAAAGTCATGATATATCATGTGATGCCACCATGATGCCACGAGTTTGACACTCCTGCTTTAGACCTTTTATACAAGTTATATACAAAGTTATACATGGTTAACATTTAAGCTTGGACAAAAATCCATTTGTCTAAGTTTCTTCTAGATGTGAAACATTTGTTTCTTTCACTCTGCCACAATTATCTAGAAGAGAATAGTCCTTCCTTCTTTCCTTCTTCCTTTAAAACTCTGAAATATCAAATCCACAGTATGTGACAAAGTCTGCATATAAGGTGAAATATGTACAATGTTAGGTGATGATATAGAAGTACTTGCAAATAAAAGCTAGCAGAACAGGGGAAATACTAACGTTTGCATAGCTGAAAAATTTTACTTTGATGAAATATCTCCACATGCTTGAATGCAATCAGGAAACATAGCTTGCTTTTGAAGCAAATATCCTAAATATATAAAGCTCCAATCTCAGTTTTTTTGAACTTAAGGAAGAAAGTTTCATATAACATTGAAGTATAAAATTTTGCCGAGTCCTGTAGGGATGCTTTCCAGTCAAAGCATTTTTTAAAAAAGATGTATTATACAGTTGTTCAATATTCATATGAATCACAGTTGAACCTACCATGTCTTTGTTATCATATAAATTGGTTTTTAGATTTCACTGTTAAGGTTTTTAAAATATAGGGTGTTATTTGCATTCCTGCATTCCTGCTATTTAATATAATTATGTTGTAGATCAGAGGTTCCCAAACTTGGCAACTTTAAGACTTGTGGACTTCAAGTCCCAGAATTCTGGGAGTTGAAGTCCACAAGTCTTAAAGTTGCCAAGTTTGGGGACCTCTGTTGTAGATCATGCCTTAAAACTGGCAGAGTCTTATTCACCTTTATTTTTTAATTAATTACTTTGGAAATGAATGGAACTTGATTTCAGTCTTTGCTGAATTCTTGTCTCAGCAATGATACTTCACTAAAATGAATGATCAAAGCTAAACTGTAGGGTTTTTTTTTTCAATGATCCTAGAAGATACCCAGATTGAAATTGTTCATACACTGACAAATTAAACTTTGAGAATCTAGTAATTATCTCTAGCTATGGGAAAACTTGAGTTTGGTCCATAACCCACAAAGCATTGGAGTGCCATTGAGAAACTTGCTGTGGGACTGAACAGATGTGAGCACTTTCATTTCCAGCAAATGTTTTTTTAAAAACTGACTAGAAAAGCTCTTTTTTGGTATGCTGCATGCTCTCCAGAGGGCAGGGAACGGCTGATAGCCGTTGTTTGCTCTACTAAGGCTGTCTCATACATTTCCAATGCTCCGATGCATCTCACACCATCTATTTCTTTCTCTCTCTGTCAACTGAAACAATGCTGTTGTTTTGGGGGCTGTCAGATCTGTGTAAATGTGAATTTGTAAGGAAATCTGCCCTGACACAGGAAACAGCAAACAATTTAATTTCATTTATCCTGATCAATAAACGGTGTTCTTTGTTTCTTTAATGTGTCTTTCTTCCTGTATTTTTGGATAGCTTTTTTCTTTTAAAAAACAAGCATCACATATCTGAGCTGTAACCAACTCTGTTTTGTCGCTGGCAGATGGTGCTTTGATCTAGAGGAAGCTCCTCCAGATACAAAAGAAAGGAAGGTGATTTTTCTCATTGTTTACCACTTTCTGCAATCTTTACATCTTCACCCGGCACCCGGAGAAGAGGGACTTCTCCGGGTGCCGTCCACTAGACTTTGTCAGCGGGCGACGCCCAGGGGAAGGGCCTTCTCTGTGGCGGGCCCAGCCCTCTGGAACGACCTTCCCCCCGACATTAGAACAACTATGGACCCCCGCTCCTTCCGTCAGAAATTAAAAACTCACTTTTTCTGCTTGGCCGGCCTAGGTTAGTCTCTGCCCAGGGATTAGGGATTGTTAATTTTAAATGGGAATTTTAGTGCAGGGATAGTTAAATTTAATTTGTTTTTATTGTATTTATTGTATTCATGTATATATTTTATGCTGTTTTATTCCTCCCTGTACACCGCTCCGAGTCCCCTAGGGGAGAGGACGCGGTTATACAAATAAATATTCGATTCAACCTTTGGAAAGAGCATAAGGTGGAAAGGGAAAAAAAAAACCGTAGTTACCAATATTAGTTTTCCTCCTCTTTACACCACCCAGTGTGTCAACTGAATCAAACACCTTCTGTGAACTGAAAGGAACATGACTAAATTGATAATTAGCAGTCTATAAATATACAGATATGTAAAAAGAAGAAATCAGTACTATTTTTAATTCTGCAAATTTTGCTCTTTACTCCAGATGGTTAGACTCAACTGCAATGAAATTACCCAAATTGTATTCTGTTCCTCTGACATGATGGGGTATGTCCACAACTTCACTGAATGTTTACAGTTTACAGTTTATTTGGATTCATATCCCGCCCTATCTCCCCAAAGGAACTCAGGGCGGCTCACAGGCAAATATAAAACAACAAATGGATGTATAAAGTGAGTTGTGTCTGTGTGTGTGTCACATTTTCTATCCATCAGTGTTCCCTAACCATGTACATGATTTTTCCTCAAAAATGGTTTGCATTATTTATCAGCTTTGAACTTTAAAAAAATAAAAACAGGACACCTATTTAGGTTCTTGAATTTTTGTCAGCTGGAGTTTGGGAATGGGAACAAACAGACTATATTATTTTTGTGAATTCCATGAGGCATTTTTTTCAGTGAATGGAGAATTCCTCATACTTATTCTGTTGAAGTTATGTAGAGAAAAGAATATATAGCTTTGGCCTGGCCTATACCCAACCCCACTATACAAACAAACAAACAAATAAATAAACCAGAAAAGATTGCATGGCCCTTGGAATTCTGATTTATTGACCCTGGAAAACCCATCTTGCCAAGCTGGAATACTTTTTCCACCTAAGCATGATCCATCTCTCTGTCTCCTATTTAGGAGATTAAATCAGTTGATAGTGATATTTTATCAACTAAACAGATTTAAACAAACAGATTTTCAAAAATGTTCAAGCAGATTTATTTCATAAGAATTTTTCAGTGAAGTTAAAACAGAAAACAAAAACAGTTATACACAGTAAGTCACTACTCACAGTCCACTTCTCTGAGAACTATTAAGACTTTAGCAAAAAGAAAAAGAAGTGGAAAAGCATATTTTATAAACCAAATAATAGATTCATGAAATAATCCTATCAACATGGGAAAGGGAACTATTTGTGGTTTAGGGAGAAAAATAAAAATAGGTTTTATTCGCATGAGATCTAAGCATTTTAACTAAAACTGTGTTAGCAACTGATGTGTATGTTTTGTGCAACACTTGAAAAGAATAGATACTATAATACACTTAGCAAGAAAGTTTTGCAAAAAAGCAGGTCTCCTTAAGTTTTGGTTCTCTTGCTTTTAGAAGGCCAAGATGTAGATTAAAGGTTATACTTTGACTCAAGGCAAAGCAGAGGATGGTGCTGCTGAATGAATCAATCTGATATACAGGTAAGATAGGTCTCTGTGCCTGAAGAATGAAAAGGGTGGTACAACAAGTCAAAACAGGCAGGGGGTGGAGCAAATCAATTTTTGCCAGTAAGTTGCAATAGAAGCAGTTCTTTAGTCTCAGGTTATGGACTAATTGATAATAATGTGGAAATCAGTATCCTGTAAAAGAATTGATTGTTAGCTGCTTTACACAGACTCCTTGTCATAAATGATGATTTGAATGCAATTAGGAATCCACGCATACCCACATTATTGTATTGTGCTGTAATGTTACTGGGGCTGAACTGCAGCACAATCTCACCACAACAAATCTACCATACCCACAACTGTGTCAAGGACATTTATCTTTCTTGGGATAAGCAGAGCTAGACATCTCACACCTTCCCATTCAGGATGCAGGGACCAAGTAGAATTCCTCTTTTCTGATCTTCTGGTCAAAACTTCCCACTATTTATTAGTTGCCAATTGAAAGCACAAATAAAAGTTGGATCCAGGAGGAAGAGGTTTAATAAATGTGTGAATTATATTATCTATTAAGTGCCTTGGAGCATCATTTTAACACCAGCAGCACTGACAAAATCACCATCAGTCAATTGCAAAAGGCAGTTTTCCTCACAACAGCTTACATCCTGAGACAATGCCTTTAATAACCATTGAACAGGAAGATCTGCCTATCTCAGGTCCTTGGAAGGAGTAAAATAAAAATGCTCCTCTCTGAGCATCTGGCTGACTGTGTGAGCAATCATAATGGTTAAAGGCCCTATTAAGAATAAGTTGGGTTCTTTCTGGACAATGAACCAAAAGCAGGCTGGCTAATTCTTTTTATACACATTTTGCTTTGCTCCTAGTTCAGATCAGGTCTCCTCTACACCTACACTTCTTATGTATTTGTATATAAAAAATAGAATTGCTACTTTCAATATTTTTTGACAAACCCACACAAACTTTATCAAAAAAAAAAAAAATAGCCTGACCACTCTACCTACTACAGCATAGCCAAAACAAGCTACAAAAAGATAAAACTGCCATACATCAAAAACATCTCAGAAATAGATGATTATAACTATAGTCTCTTTCAATCATAAACAAGTTGAAAAGCATAACAGCGGTATTTATTTAGGACAAAACTTTATCAGTGTATCCCAAAAAGGTGAACCTTTTGTCTGCATGCAAATGGCTCAGTAATTGATCCTTAAATCAAATGTAGTTCAATTCCATTTCAAAGTATACAAGTGGTTCACATGATAACAGTCCCTGGAACTTTAAAAAACTGGATGGGGATAATCAATTAAAACAAAGTGTCCATTTCTTTCTTTTAGAAGTTAATTTGACCTATGAAATCAGCTGTGGAGTACAAGAGATTTGTGTGAGTATGACAGAAAGAAAGAGAGCTCTGTCTAAAAAGTGTGTGGTTCTTCCACAGATTTGAGATAGCCTTTTATCTTCTCTGTAAAATCTTGCTAGATGGCCTTAGAGATTGCAGTCAGTAAGAATTAAGTGGAGATGAAGTTCAGCCAAATATTTGTGGGAACAAAGCTCTGAGTGGCTGTCATATAGTTTATTACGATAAGGCTCTAGAGTAAACTATGACCAAGTTAATTGCATATTTAGTATGTTTATTTTAGAAACTAATTATGAAGGCGCTCTCTTTTAATGTGATTGCCATCATGCATGTTAACAGGAATTCTTTGGGAAACTGAGGTTGGATAGTTTTTGGATTCACAATGTTAGTATTGTTGCCTGCTATGATAACAGTATGTAGTGAAGACTTAGGCTTTAGGATGTCATCAATTATACAGACTAGCACATTCTCAGCTAAATCCAGCAAATTTAGATCAGCAAATTTTGTTATTACATTTTCCTTTCCATTGAAACACATTGTTGGAAGGGACCTCATTTAGATGATAGGTGTATGTAACTTGGACCAGAATATAAGTTACACCATGTGAAATATCTGAAAAGTGCAATTTGCCAGCATCTTTTCTTTATTTCTTATTATTTGTTCATTCTGTGAAAAATACTAACCCGTACACAAAATGGTATGGGATGCAGCTTTTCCATATAGCCCTCAGATACATTTAACATAAAAAGCTGTTATTGATAAGTGAATAGGGACCTTTTATATTAATATCCCTTCATTTATTAAAGGAATTAGATCCTACATCCTCCTGATATAAATGTATTAAGTTCGATTCAGATTTAGCCATGCTCAGGTAAGATTCATTTGATGTGAAAACTATTAGATCCATAACTGATGATGTCACTTTGACTGATAATGAAATATCTGCAAGAAAACTACCAAGGACCCCACAGATACATAATTATTGATTTTAAGATAAACATTCACAAGCATCATTTCCTTAAAAAGTTAACACAGAGATTTAAGCTATGTGCTAATTTCTTTGCCATCCAGCCTGTATAAAAATTCTTTGTTATTTTTCCTAGATTATTACCTGAGGGTATGATAAAGTGACAGAAGCCCCCTTTAAAATTTATCTCTGCACAGCTCTACAGCTGAGATTTTCTCAGTTTCTTGCTCATGGGCAGTGTATGAATTGGTGAGGAGCTGTTCTCTTAACAGATAAAGGAGGAATGTTCAGCTGATTAGAATATGAATCTCTCTGGTCCTAAATATACTATTATACTATATAAAAAGAAACATAATACTCATATTAAATTTGTCCAGTAGAGGAGAAATTTGGTAGTCTGGATGTAGGACATACAGTATAAGAAGTCCATTCCTGGGTACCACATTTTAAAGATATTAATAATTTTTAGCATGTGTGAAAAAGGGAGACTAGAGAGAGGATGATAGAATTATGTGATTTTTCCAGGAAGGAAAAAAAATCTTCCACAATGCCTCAAAATTTAGAATTACTGTAAAGAACTTCACTCTACCCTGCTTACAACCCCAATTACAGTTGCTATTGCTGGCATCCTTTATGATCTGAAAATGGCCAGTAGGAGGCATTGCCTTATGATTTTTCTTCCTTGGAATATAATTGAAGCATGGGAAGCTACAAAGGTTGCAGACTTCTGGAGATATTATTCACTTTATTAAGGTATGCATATGTCTTTCATTTCATAATGAAACAATGTAAATATATATTATATACCGAACCTGCGGGATCGGATCCTGCCTCACACATCCTCACGGCCGATTCGCTCCCACAGAGAGGGACTTCTCCGGGTGCCGTCCACTAGACTTTGTCAGCGGGCGGCGCCCAGGGGAAGGGCTCTCTCTGTGGCGGGCCCGGCCCTCTGGAACGACCTTCCCCCCGATATTAGAACGACCACGGACCTCCGCTCCTTCCGCCTGAAACTAAAGACACATCTTTTCCGCCTGGCCGGCCTAGGGTAGTCTCTCTCTCTATGGGTTTTTTTATTGTTTATTTATATTGAGTGGGGATTTTTAGTTAATGGGATTTTAGCACAGGAGTTTGTTTAATCTGTTTTAAATTGTATGTATTTTTGTATATTTATGGTTTTTATTCTCCCTGTGCACCGCCCCGAGTCCCTGTGGGGAGAGGGAGCGGTTAATAAATTCAGCTTTATTATTATTATTATTATTATATTATATAGGTAGGTAGGTAGGTAGGTAGGTAGGTAGGTAGGTAGGTAGGTAGATAAATAGATAGATAGATAGATAGATAGATAGATAGATAGATAGATAGATAGATAGATAGATAGATAGATAGATAGATAGATTCCACTATATAATGTAAGTGAAAATTTCTCTCCTTTGAAATAATTTCAAACCAAATTTACTTTCATTTAAATGAATGAGAATAGTAAATATATTTCTCTGCACAGCAATAGATGACTGTGTGGATGCTTTATTATTATGTGTGTATGCATTTATGTATTGTTCACTGAAAGAATGTTGGCTTTGTGAATGACTTAATTGCTACCACCAATTTATCTTATGGATTCACTGGTTGATGTTAACCAACACTAAAGGATTTTGTTACTTATTACCTCTGTGCACAGCTGGTATAAGAACTCAGATTGAATCGATTTTGTAATCAAGTTCTTGCTTATACAACTATAATATTGGTTATATGACTAATTGTATCTTCTGGTGTCACCTTTAAGAATTGAATGTTTCTTGTGGGTGCCTTTTAGTGAGTAAGTGATTATAAGTTTTACATCTTCAGTGGAGGCAATAAATTCAAGGATGAGCACTGCTGAGCTTTCTTATCGCTTTCCTTCCTTCTGTAGTGAGTCCTGGGGTTAGCTTGTTTGAATAACAAGTAGACCCTTGACACTTGTCATATATCAAAGCCTCTGTTGCATTTCTAAGAATATGTCTGCAATGTTTTTACACTATGAAGGATGTCCCTTTCTCCCTATTGTCTGTTTCCTTATCAGTTATAAAGCTGTAAAACATTTTTCCCCTCTATTGGGGTCTTCTATGAATGAATTTGTATGCCCAAATTGCCTTTGATCAAATATTCTACATAAGATTTATGTAGTCCCATGGGTCTTGCTCTTGGCTGGCCTGGATGCAAGAAGCCAGTGACTCATTATAATCTGTTCTGTTTAGAAAATACAATGTTTCGATTCTCTCCAGTTATTGGCAATACTGTGTTTTGTTCCCTTTATTTCCTTTATTCAAAAAAGAAAAATTGGCTATAGCAAACCTGAAAAGAAGTTAATTTAACTAGATAAATAATATTGTTCCATTTTCCCTATGGCAGTGATGGCGAACCTTTGGCACCGGTGCCACAGGTGGCACGCGGAGCCATTTGGCAGGCCACGCGAGAGTTGCCCTGTTACTGTAGCTAGCCAGTGTGCATGTGCATGCTGGCCAGCTGATTCAGCCATTTTTAAAGTCATTTTTAGTCCCCCGGAGCCTTCAGGGACCTTCAGGAGGCATCTCTGAAGTCTCTGGAGGATTAAAAACAACCCTGCGAGCAAACTGGAAGTCAATTCTGGTTTGCTTGTAGCATTGTTTTAGTCCTCCACAGGCTTCAGGAAAGTTCCTGAAACCTCCAGAGGGCCTCGGAGGGGGCGGGGGGGCTGTTTTCACCCTCCCCAGGCTCCTATAAAGCCTCTGGAGTTTGGGGAGGGCAAAAAAAGCATGTAAAAAATGGGAGGAGCACCTGTCATGTGCGCATGCACACTGTGTGTGTGTGTGTGTGTGTGTGCATTGCATTATGGGTGCAGCACACTGGCGCACAACCCCCCTGAGTCCTTATGGCTCATGAGCCTAAAAAGGTTCGCCATCGCTGCCTTATGGTGTCAATTGTAGTGTACCTGGACAGATTTTTTTTCTTCTCATCCCCTGACCTTTATTTGTTGCCCTTTCACAAACGGTTAGCTATGTTTCTGAAGACTTGTGAATGAATAATTTACATAGTGATACAATGATATAGAGCTGTAATGCTTAAAGAAATACCTCTGGAGAAAGCAAGTATACTCCTGCTTGCCGCCCTGGGTCCTTTTGTAGGAGAAGGGCGGGGTATAAATTTAATAAAATAAATAAATTAAGTCCTTATGTTTCATCCTATCTGAGAATTTCATGAGCAGAAATAGTTGTGAAAACAGCTCTGAGGGAGAAATGCATTTGTGAGGATAGATAAAAAGAGTTAAATATGTATGACTTGATTAAACAGTAAATGTCAATGAACCGTAATCGCCTACATCTATTTCAAACAATTAACAATTACAAAGAGTAAATTATTTATTTTGTATAAAAAAGGAACTTAATTTCAGACATGTGGGTGAAATTAAAAAAATCTAGACATTATACACAAAATGCATAATTAATGTGGACACTGTTATATTTGGTTCAGTGAAATAGAATCTGAGAGATGTATAGACTCAAAAGTTATTTAGTTTGCATTTCAGTGAAGGCCTGTGAGACATCAATATTTTTTTCTAATTAAACCTTTTTTTCTTTTAGTCCTCTTTGTAAGCCAGACAGGAAACATGACTAGATGGACAAATTCTACTTTATTACAATAATACAATAGCAGAGTTGGAAGGGACCTTGTAGGTCTTCTAGTCCAACCCCCTGCATGGGCAGGAACCTTATACCATTTCAGACAAATGGCTGTCTAACATCTTTTTAAAGACTTCCAGGGTTGGGGCATTCACAACTGCTGGAGGCAAGCTGTTCCAGAGGTTAATTGTTCTTACTGTTAGGAAATTTCTCCTTAGTTCTAAGTTGCTTCTCTCCTTGGTTAGTTTCCACCCATTGCTCCTTGTCCTGCCCCCAGGTGCCTTGGAGAAAAGTTTGATTCCCTCTTCTTTGTGGCACCCTCTGAGATATCGGAACACTGCTATCATGTCTCCCCTGGTCCTTCTCTTCATCAAACTAGACATACCCAGCTCCTGCAGCCGTTCTTCATATGTCTTAGTCTCCAGTCCTCTAATCATCTTGGTTGCTCTTGTCTGCACTCTTTCCAGAGTCTCCACGTCTTTTCTACATCGTGGCGACCAAAACTGTATGCAGTATTCCAAGTGTGGCCTTACCAAGGCACTATACAGTGGCATTAACACTTCACGCGATCTAGATTCTATCCCTCTGTTGATGCAGCCTAGAACTGTGTTGGCTTTTTTGGCAGCTGCTGCACACTGCTGGCTCATATTTAGATGGTTGTCCACTAGGATTCCGAGATCCCTCTCACAGTTGCTATTATCGAGCAAGGTACCACCTATACTGTACTTGTGCATTTGGTTTTTCTTGCCTATATGTAGGACCTTACTTTTTTCACAATTGAATTTCATTTTATTAGACAGTGCCCAATGTTCAAGTTTGTCTAGATCCTTCTGTATCTTAAGCCTATCTTCTGGAGTGTTGGCTATTCCTGCCAGCTTGGTGTCGTCTGCGAATTTGATGAGTTCCCCATTTATCCCCTCATCCAAGTCGTTGATGAAGATGTTAAAGAGTACTGGGCCTAAAACAGAGCCTTGGGGGACTCCACTGCATACTTCCTTCCATGTAGATGCAGTTCCATTGAGGACTACACGTTGAGTGCGGTTGGTCAGCCAGTTGCGAATCCATTTGGTGGTGCTGCTGTCTAACCCACAATTTTCTACTTTATCTAATAGTAGGTTATGGTCTACTTTATCAAATGCCTTACTGAAGTCCAGGTAAATTATATCAACAGCATTCCTCTGGTCCACTGATTTTGTTACTCTGTCAAAGAATGCAATTAGATTCGTCTGGCATGATCTGTTTTTGACAAACCCATGTTGGCTTTTGGCTATTACTTTGTTTGCTTCTAGGTGTTCACTTATTTGTTGTTTAATTATCTTTTCCAGAATCTTTCCTGGTATTGAGGTCAGGCTGATGGGTCTATAGTTTCCTGGATCTGTTTTTTTTCCTTTTTTGAAGATGGGAACCACGTCTGCTCTTTTCCAGTCTTCTGGCAGTTCCCCGGTGCTCCAGGATCTCTGAAAGATATAGTTCAGTGGTTCTGAGATCTCGTCTGCCAGTTCCTTCAGAACCCTGGGGTGAAATCCATCCGGTCCTGGTGACTTGAACTCGTCCAGGGCAGACAGGTGCTCACTTACCATTTTCTTCCCTATTTCAACTTGTGTTCCTAATCTGATATTTGTGGTGCTGTTTTTGATTGATTGGACTGTTTTATCCCTTTGTGTAAAGACAGATGCAAAAAAAGAGTTAAATAGTTCTGCTTTCTCCCTGTTGCTTATCATCTTCTTGCCATTTTCTCCCAGCAGTGGACCAATTGTTTCCTTAACTTTTTTCTTATTTTTAACATGTTGGAAGAAGCTTTTTTTGTTATTTTTTACTTTTTTGGCAAGCCTTTCTTCATTGTGAGCCTTAGCTTTCCTCACTTCGTCTTTACAGGCTATTTGCTGATATTTTGCCTTGGTTATGTCCCCCTTTTTCCACTTTTTATATTTATCCTTTTTGTCTTTCAATTTGTCAGAGAGTTCTTTATGCAGCCATGCTGGTTTCTTTTGGGAACTGTTATTTTTCTTCTTTATTGGTATTGCGCTGGTCTGGGCTTTTATAATCTCATTTTTCAAAATTTCCCAAGCTTCTTGAGTTGTTTTCCCCTTGAGGATTCTCATCCATGGAATCCTTCCCAAGCTCTCTCTGAGTTTATTGAAATTAGCTCTCTTGAAGTCTAAGACTCTAGTTTGACTTTGTTCAACTACTTTTGTTTGCATAATGTTGAATTCCAGTATTTCATGATCGCTTGCCCCCAAAGTTCCTGTAGCTTCTACACCTTCTATCATTTCCTCTCTGTTAGTGAGAATTAAGTCCAATATTGCTGATCCCCTTGTTCCCTTCTCTACCTTTTGGGAAACAAAGTTGTCTGCTAGGTTTGTTAGGAACCTGTTGGATCTTCCACTTGGTGCAGAGTTTGTTTCCCAATTGATGTCAGGGTAGTTAAAATCTCCCATTACTATTGCAGTGTGCTTCCTACATACCTTAGTTAGCTGGTTAGCAAAAAGTACATCCACTTCCTCTGCTTGGTTGGGTGGCCTGTAGTATAGACCTATGACAATATCATTCCCCCCCCAACCTTTAATATTGACCCAAATACATTCAAGATAGTTCTCATCATTGTTGTGCTCTATTTCTGTAGAGATGTAATTATTTCTTATATATAGTGCAACTCCACCTCCTCTTTTATTTGGTCTATTTCTTTTAAATAATTTAAATCCTTCTAGCTGTATGTTCCATTTGTGGGTTTCATCCCACCAAGTTTCTGTAATGGCAACAATATCGTATCTGCCCTCATTTACTTGAATTTCTAATTCACCCTGTTTATTCCTCATACTCTGTGCATTGGTGTATAGACATTTGAGTCCATTTTGATTGACCCTGTGTTTTCTGTCTACGAAACCTGTGTTATGCCTGACTATGGTTCTCTTTGCCCCTATTTCTTTGCCACTTGTATGGTTCATGTACATGGTATGGCACCCACTGTTAATTGTTTGGTTTTGCTTGACAGCAGTGTTGATAATATTACCTGCACAATTATCTATGTTACACGCACTGATAACCCTATGAATTTTAGTTTGCTGGGGACAGAAATATTCTTTATCTATTGATTCTCTGTCCCCACTATTCAGTTTAAATGTTTAGCCAGGAAATCTGTGAATTTAGTGCCAAGTAACTCAGTCCCTTTCTTGGATGGGTGCAAACCATCTCTTTTGTACAGTTTATCATTGGACCAGCTGCAGGCATCATGACTAATAAGACCAAAGCCTTCCTTTTTACACCACTCCTTTAGCCACACATTAAACTCTGCTATGCGCTGGCCCTTTCCTTTTTGTTCCTTGTATACTGGTATAACCTCTGAGAAGATAAGCCTACAACCTGTACTACTAAGTTCGTACCCCAAACTCTGGAAATCATTCTGCACAGAAGCTACATCTTTATGGGACAGATCATTTGTGCCAAGATGTATAATAGCATCAACTTTACAGTCCTTATTTGCATTCTTGACTATCTTAAGAATACGCCTCTTGTCTCTGCTGGCTGTAGCACCCGGTAAACATCTGACATCTTTCAAAACCTCCATATCCTTACCTAAGTTTACATCTCTTACGATTGAGTCACCAATCAGGAGGTGACTTCTCTTTTTGGGTACCTTGCTCTTGTTGTGTGACTGATGCATGATCCCTGGTTCACACTTTTGCATTTCTGAAGTAGGTTCTTCACTTTGGACCACAATCCGCTGCTTATTTGAGTCGTCATTATTACCTTGACCTGTCACTTTAGTGTCCCCATTAAGATCAGCAAGGGCGCTATATCTGTTATGCTGGGACACAGCAAATTGTAAGATTACATTAGTACAATCTTGCAAATCTGAAAGTGCAAACTTCCCATCACCACTTTTAACTGCTTGATCTATTAAGATGAGAACTTCCTAAGTTTATTTCTCTGACATTAAGCACTGGGGCCTCCTATCTCTATTGTTTGATTGTTTCCTAAGCATCTTCTTTCCTTAAAGTCATCCATTACAGTCCATTACATGCAATTGGTTTCATATATTTGTAACCATATTATGCAGTAATTTAGTTGTCCATGAGGGCATCATGTAGCATATTAGTTTGAGCAAACTCCCCTTCATTTCATACATTTAGATGAAAAATCAAAACGACTGACTTGTACCAAAGCTGACATCTGAACTTTTTGATCTTCTGCCTTTCAATTTAATGAGAAAAAAATGTTGATTTTATATTTTCCCCAAAGGGCCTTTTTAACTAATTTAATCTGAAGGTTATCATATGGCCAAGAAACATGTATGATTGCATCTTTGTATAAGCCTGTTTCCTAGAGTTTTCACTGCATTTGGTTTCCTTCAATACTAAGGAAGTCCATCATGACTATTTGGGTCTTTTTCAAATCAGGTAGGATTGACAGCACTTAAATTGAAGAATGATAGAAGAATGTGTAAACAGAACAGAGAAAATTAATTCCTCAGAATCCTCCACTATACTGTAATGATAAAGAAAACATTGATATACAACTAAAGGAACTCTAAAGTCTCTGAAAATGTAATAAGAAATCAAAGCAACTTTCACAGACTAAAACTTCAACCAATCTAAAGTATCATTCTGCTTAGAAGGAATTCCATTTGAATTCTACCTACTATTTATATTAAACTAATTTAATATACATTATTTCACTTACAAGAGGGAGAAGCAGATTCTTGTACTGATGGTAAACTAGGTGTAACCCAATGACAGATTCTTATAGTTTGATATTTATAGAATTGTACCTTTACTAAGGTCTTATACTTATGTAATTGGTATTAGTTCCCTGGAATACAGTAGCACGTGCTTTGGCAAGCAATTGTAGGTAGCCCCAAAATAATAATTGTTATTCTTTCTTGTTGACCAAGTATATTTTGATGATTTAGCAGGAAATTTTGTTGCTGAAGTTTCTCTTAAATATTTCCTCCAACTCTGCTGCCAACTTCTGTTATTGCTCCCAGTTTGCTTCTTCGGTCAGTTAACTCCCTAGAAACTTGTTGAATTATATTGCTTCTATAGTTTCTGCAACAGAGTCTGTTTACTCAGCAGAGAACTATCACTCAATCATCCATAGTGGGCAATCAGCAACTTTTAGAATGCATTATTTGTACTCTGTAGCTATGACCTTTCACAGACACAGACACAAAGACAGACACACACATACACACACAAACACACACGTAGAAAGTCTGTTCCATGTGGTCACTCTTCTAATGTTTTTTTAAGCTTTCCTCTTATTGAATTCTTGTCACTTGTTGAATTTGCTTAATATATAATGATTTAATTTAAGGAGATAAGGTACAAAATATCAATAAATGCCAATATGTGAATCATTCTCAGGCACTATGAAAACTACCAAAGGATTTCCAGAGCAAATATTGAGTAACAAAATTAATAATGACATGACACAATTTGATTTTCAGTTCAACAGACAACTGTTAACATTAGAAGGAGAATTGCACATAAACAATTTGCTCTTAATGGCAGCCACCATTAATATTTCAATAATCCACTGAGTTTTGATCATTGAATAAATTCAATTGCTTTTATTTCTTTATTTGATTTTTATCCCATCTTTACTACTTTATAAGTAATTCAAGGCAGTGAACATACAGTACATAACATTCCTTCCCCTTCCTATTTTTCCACAAGGTATGAAAATTACCTTGTGAAGTGAATTGGTCTGATAGAAAGTGATTGGTCCTAAATCACCTAGCTACAGGGATGATGTTCACTTACTTTCCCTATTGGTTTGCAAATGTGAGCATGCGCAGGGCCATCTGCGCATGCGCTCGGCTGTACTTGCATGCACTTTGGGCGTGGCTTGCATGCATGTGTGTGGCTTGAAAACATGCCTAAATAGGATGCCATAGAGCCGGGCCAGGTGGGTGGGCCACCTGCGATTTCCACTACCAGTTCGAGTAAACCGGTCTAAACTGGCTGAATATCACCTCTGCCCAGCTAGCTTTCATGCCTAAGGCAGGACTAAGATAAGACTTTACTCTCTTAGCATAGAAATAAGGGTGTTTCCTTTTATCAATGTATCCATGTGTCATCATTTCAATCTTCAAAAAAATAAAATAAAATAAACATTTTCTGATAACTAAATAATACTTGCTCTGATTTATTTTCAAATTTTCCTTCTTCAACCAATCTGTGTCTCTTATATAATTCCTTTTCTAAGTCTCTGTATTTCACTATATGATTTAAGTGACCTGGTACATGAATATAAAACATCCAATTGTCCATTTCTTTTTGTTTATTCAATTTCTTCTGGTAAGATTAGTTTTAGTATAAATTGGATGGATTTGGATTGTTATTGCGCCTTTTTCCTCCTTCTGCACATGTTTCACTCTGTCATGCCCATGCTACTGAATCATACAATGCTAATCAAAGTTTGAATACCTTACAGGAAAAAAAATGTATCAAATTGGCCTATAGGTATTCTGTTAGTCTAATGTCTGAAATCTTGGTTTAGCACATATGTTGAGCTGTCATTTATCATCTATATATTAGGCATTTTGCTAGGCTCAAGAATATATGTGTTATAGCTAATATTAACTCCTGAGGTATGGTGATGCAGCCTGCTCATAGTCAATGAGCTGGAAACTATTAATAGTGTCTGTCACTAAGGAGTGGGAGGGAGTTTATCTATGCAAGCTTACAGAACATTACTCTGTCATGCTCTGAATGACAAGCTATCAAGACATGCTGATTGTATACGTACACATACACAGGCAAATTGTATATGTACATATACATAGACAGTATATGTACACAATACACATGCATGTGAACACACCCCACAAATTAGATCAATGCTACTGGTAGAGGTTTTACAGGTTCTATCCAATACCTATAATAACATATAAGCATACTTAGCACACTGTCACTGAGATATTCCTACATATCAGTATACTTGCATAGTAATACTAGCCACTTTCAATTAACTCTTTTAATAATAATAATAATAATAAAAAACATTCCAACTTTCTTAATTACCTTTGAATAAAGACATTGTAAGATTTGGCAAACGCTTAAGCCAAAAACGAAGCAAAAGAAGACTTAAACGGAGGCTTGGAAAACAAAGAAACAGACTTTATTCTTTGATCAAAGTTAAAGTTCTGGGTGAGAAATCTCCATACCCATGTACAAGAGACATGGTAGGAAAGTTCTACAAAACTCAATCGGACAGTCCCCTTTCTTATACACCAAAATAACTTTGTTCTTCAAAAAGGCCTTTGTTCTTTGCATTCTAATTACTCTAACTATTCTAAATCATTCTAATCAACATTGTAAACTTCAAGTCAAACCTTAAGTCATATAAACTAACATATTGTAAAACTTAGATCATATATCTTAATTCAGATTTGCATCCTTCCTGGCTCAAAAAGTTTGTTATCTTTTCCCTTCTCTGTTTGCTTAATTGCCCATCACACATGGTGAGAAGATTTCAGATCTTATCACAGGATTTGACATTTGCCAGATATCTTACAGACCCCAATAACAGGATCCCAGGAAATCAGCCCCGGGGCACAAAGGAATCCACAGCATGCAAGCATCTACATTACAAATATAAGGCATAATATATGTGTGTTACAGAAAGCAAATGTTTCTATTAATCAACAAGTTTGTATCATTATTACCATAACTCTACATTCCTCCCTTTAAAAAAAAAATAAATAGAATGCTTTCTATTGTAGTAAAGATATTTGCCAAATCAGGTGAAGACAACACCCCAGTTCAGGCAGTTTTTTTTCTCTGTATGGCTTTTCCTGGTCATTGGTTTTGTGACCAAAAGTTGTGAGATAAATTTTCCATAGATACTGTATATCCTTTTGCTAACAAATTATGTGAAGCAAACATATTCTGGGATATTGTTGTTGTAAAAGTTAGAGCACTTAGCAGATGCATTCAGCATATATACATGCTTTATACCATCAGCTAGGCACATAGGCAAACCTTATAAGCCATCTGGAGCATGCTAATTAAGTCACTACATCCGTCCATAACCCATTCTGTCCAGTTATTGTTACAAGTGAGTTACTAGGTTGTGTCAGGTTAATTCCAGATTGCAAGGTGACAGTAAGCGAAGAAAACACCTTTGCTTGGAATATATGTTTTCCCAGTTGTCTCTTCAGGTATTACATTCTCCTTCAATTTGTCCTATGCACAAGAAAATTATTGCATAATCTCGAACCACTGCATTACATCAATACATCTTATTTCTTCAGGGATTATGAAATCACCATCTCTTGGGACCACTGTATTCAAGTCAGGTTGATCTGATTCAATCTCCCAAAATATGTAGTTTATATGGGAACAATCACAATTATAGTGTCCCACTCCCCCACAGGTGTGTATCAGGTTACAAGTACAACAAAAATAACAGTAATATTCAGGGATACAGTTACAATCACAAAATCAACACAATCTGTAGAGTACAAATAGTACAGCTGCTTTTTTAGGATCTTCAAGTGGAATAGGCCAGAAAGTTGCTACTCCTGCAATGAGAAAAAGTCACAAACAAAATATTTGCATATCACAATGACTAAATTCATTTTTAATAGATCTTCTCCAGGAACCATTTTCCACAGGTGTAGTAATTTGCCCTTTTTCTCCAATATTTGGCTGTTGCTTCAATGGTTTACAGGGCTTCAGTGGTTAGAGGGTTAACTATCAAAGGTCTTTCCCAGGCTTGGCTAAGTTTTTTTTCCTCACGTCCGTCAGGTTTTAATCACTTTAGTCTCATATTGTGGAATTTCTCCCATTCTGTCCAAGTGTGGAAATCCAAACATTATTTCAGAAGGCAGATGATATAAATTGGAATGTCATGGAAGATGACATTCCCACTGCCTCTATGATTCAAGCACTTTTACAGTAAGATGAGTAGATTTCACATATTTGTCACAATTCACAGCATCCAGAAGTTTTCAAAAACAAATCACATCATCTAACTAAATTGTAAAACTTAAGTCATATTCCCTAACTTAGATTTATCAGACAGATTCCTTTCTGGCAGTTTATCTTTTGTTATTCTTGATTGGCCTATTAAGAGCACAAAACGTGTGAGAATTGCTTTGGTAGTAAATAAGAGTATAGTTACCTGCCAATTCTTAAGGAAAGGGATGGCATTTACAATACAATACAATACAATAGCAGAGTTGGAAGGGACCTTGGAGGTCTTCTAGTCCAACCCCCGCCCAGGCAGGAAACCTTATACCATTTCAGACAAATGGCTATCCAACATCCAATATTTGTAGAAGGAAAAGGATACACTTGCTTTCACAGAGGTAGATGTGGCACAAATGCTCAAAAGGAAAACACTTTTACAGCAGCACAACCCCACATATACATGCTACAATAGAACAAATGTCTATTTAAAAAACAGGTTTCTACTTCTTGTGATAAAACTCATTACTTTTTATTGTCTGTATTTTTCCTCCCTTTTTCTCAAAGGATAGAATTCTTTCTATCATGATGAATGATTATCTGTAATAATTCCAAAAGGACAACAACTAGTGTTGCAAACAAACAAACAAATGAAATAAAATAAAATATCATGGAGTGGAGCACCTTGATTCATGAGCATTTAAAAAATGCACTCATGCATAAAAATAGGCAGCTTCAAAAAAATAAAATAAGCTATCCGCCCAAAAAGGGAAAAGAACAGCTTCAGAAAGTAAAAATAAAACAAAGCTATCAAAAAAGCACTTTGAGTCAACACTCCAAAAAGATTAGAATCAGTTCAGATGGAAGCAAATTCTCCAAAAGCAGATATCAGAGACAAACAAACAAAAATGGCATATGATGGAGCACTTTAACTCTGATATCAAAGAGGTAGGTAGGAAAAAAAACAGCTTCAAAATAAAAGAAACTTAATGAGGTACAATATGTTGGGTCAAAGTCAGATTCCATTCAGATGGAAGCTAATTCTCATTAAGTATGTTGAAACATTTATAAATGTAGGCAAAATATCTCAAAATCAAAATCTCAAAATATCTCAAAATCATTTCTTCTTATAGGTTCAATTAAGCTTTTTAAAGCTCAAACAAAATTTCCAAAAGAAAAATCAAAATTGTTTTCAGAGCAGAAAAAGAAATATCAAAATCATAGCTTTTGTATGCAGGTGAAAATCAAAACAGTGAAAGGCAAAAGGTGCACATGAGCAGGTCACCCATTTGCTCCGAATTTCTCAGAAGAGAGAGAAAAAGTTTTAAAATGAGCAGGAAAACCGCAGCCCCCTTAATGGGTGCAGCCCCCCCTTAATGGGAAAGAAAGGGGGGGAGATGTTCTCACTGGGACATCTGTCTCTCTCTCACTCTCACACACAGAGTTAAAACAAGCAGGCACCCACACACCCCTTTGCCCACTCCCCCCCTTGCCTGCTTCCCTCCAAAGAAAAACCCAGAGGGAAGAGGGGGAAAGAGGTGGGGGTGGGGGGGAAATCTCACAGGCCACATCTCTTTCACTTATCACTTCCTAGAGTATAGGAGACTCACATTCATACTTGCAATCAGAGGTTGATGCTTGTTCATGCATTAGAGGATCTCACCGTCCTTTCAGATTTGGAAACACACACACACACCATACGCCATTAAACAGCCTTGCAACTTACTCTTTCTTTATAGGAAAGAGAATAAAGTACATTCACACCAACTTTCACCATCAACATACTCACATTTGCACTACAATCAGACTGTTTGTGTAAACAAATTTCACATAAAAAATTCCATTTCACTTTTTCTTCATGCAAATCAATCATTACAATCGTTTCAAGGGCTGTATTAAAGCCAATGAGCTCAATTTTTTATTATTACAGGATTTCAACTTCCTTCCAGGTCTGGAAATGAACACACATGCACACACATCATGAGACAACATTTTCAGACATAGGAAACTCCCTTTAAAACTTCAATTTGTATTTGCTTGGGGAACCTGTGGCTTATTCCTGAAACAGTGGGGGAATTCAGAAGTTAAATCTTAACTTCTCTCACATTCCCACAACTTCAAGGATAAAGTGAAAAGTTTACTTATTTTGCCAGCTGGTCAAACATATCACAATCAATTCAATGTCATTCAATTTTGCATATTAGTATAGATGCACACAATAATTTTGGCAGAAATTACATCAAATCAATCAGGTCAAATTATTTAAATCTTCACATCAAATTAATCAAGTCCAATTATTTAGGTCTTCTCATTCAGGCAGGCTTTAACTTTTATTACCTGCTGAATTTTCTTACTTTTGCTCAAAGTTTACACTCATTGTTTGATCTCTTTAAGCACTAGATGGTTACTATCTGTCTCTGCCATGGGATGTTCAGTTCCAAATTTGGATTTCCCAGCCCGCGCTGGCATAGTTTTAAAAATCCAAATTCGTCCATATCTATCTTCATCTCCCAGCACATGCTGGCATAGTTTTAAAGATGAAAATGTATGGAGACTCTTAGGTTGGACTAAGAGCAGAGTGGTCAGATAGATGTGCAGAGAGTTTTTTCTGTGTCCCTTTGGGCCAACATGTAGTCCAGAGGGGAACACGGCTCTGACTCTTTTAAAGAGTTTCTTTCTGAGGGGATTTTTCCTGACAGAAGCTCGGGGCATGGCAAAACCCTCCTTTTTGCAAAGAATTTCTTGGGCTCGTCAGCTCGGAGCTTTGCCAAAGACCCTCCTTTTTGCAAAGAATTTCTCGGGCTTTGTCAGTAGGGTTTGAGTTGGTTAAAACCCAGTCCCCTGAGTTTCTATGGGGCTTTATCAGTCGGGAGTGTTTCTCGGGCTTTGTCTAAGCTCGAATCTGACAAACTCTCCTTTTTTAAAGGATTTCTCGGGTCACCCCAACCGGACTCGGAGTTTGCTCAGATCCCCTCCCTTGCAATTAAACAGTTTTACATTTATTCCAACAAACACACACCTTTCAACACGATCCTTTCTGGCTGATCTTACTCAAAACGCAGATTAGATCTCCTCACTCAGGTTGAAGGCAATCCTCTAGTAGGAATATCCTTCTTTCACACAAGCACACACACAAGGCAACATGCCCCTCTTTCCCCAAAAGAAAAGAAAATTCTCTACTCACCTAGCAGAGTACAATATTCCCTCTCCCTGCTTCAAGCCTCTTTGGCGTTCAGGTCCGGATGGAACCGGAGTCTGCCAACATATGACCAGGCCGAGGTCACCGACTCAAATTTGGCCGGGAGCGCTCTTGACGTCGTCTCAGGTCCCTGTCAGTTTTCTCCATCCACTGTTGTGAAGGCCGTTGCCAATCCTCAAAGGAGTTTGGCTTTCTATCAAATAGCTTGCATTAAAAGAAACCTTATAATGTTCCTTATACATAACTGATAAGAAGGCATTGGTTTATCAAATATTTTAAGAAATTCAATAATAATAAAAAGCATGTTCTGAATTGAGTTTGTGACATTACTCAATTTCATATGACCCACCACTATAAAAAAGGTGTAACTTTGCAGTTCTGAACACTGAATTATAAGGGGGGAAAGAGAAGGACAGGCATAACTAGTAGATAAATTTAGCCATTCCTTCATTCCTGATATGACTTGCATATCAGGGCTGTGACTTGCTAAAATACTAATAATTATGAATATTGATTAGTCTTGGGCAAATTAACATGTAGCATGGTATCAACGAACAAAAAATAAGCATAGATATATGACATGTAGAATAAAATACATTAGGATAAGTGGATGCCATTTGAATATTACACAATCTGTACTATTTCAATAATTTCTCTGAGTTTCTCAAAAGGTTGAGAAAGGCTGGTCAAAAGACTTAATGCTCTTAGTGCTCAAGATCATAAAAGTTTGATTCAAATATTCATACCATTTTTGGCTCAAGGGAGTATATCAATCATGAGCTCTAAGTCAATTTTCAGAGTCCTAAAATCTTAGTTCTGCTCCTAAATGTGCTGATATTCTAGGAGAGAGCTGTCAAACTCCTGGCCTATGGAAGGCCATGCTCACACCAACACCCTGGTGTGGTGGAAGGGGGGAAAAGCCCTGATACATCATGTGTTGCAGCCATGATGGCATGAGTTTGACACCCCTGTTCTAGTATCAGGAGATAGCAAACATGTGACTGGAAAAAAAATGAATGACTTGAAACTGCTTGGAAACCACCTGATAGATGTCCTACTCAAAGCAACTCTTCATTTCAATTTCCAGTTCTGCTTCAATATGAGAACTCATTAGAACTTCTTTCTAATGGAACTGTTGATTACAGTCGCTTATTTATTTACTGATCAGATCAATTCCTAAGACTGCCTATTTTCAAAGTGACTCTGGGCAGCCAACAGATGGTTATAAATGAAATAAATATGAAAACAGCAAAACCCATCATGTTTGTGGCAAAGGCAAATTGAAGATTTGCAACATTTAGTCCATTCACTTATTATCCTGGTCTAGCATATGTGCAAAGAGTCAGATTTTTAAGTCTCTCCTCCATCCCAGCGGAGTAGTCATATAGATCCATAATGCCTTTTCCAATTTGCAGTATACATTTTTTTTCTCTATTACATTTTTCTTCAAAAATTTTAAAAGAAACATAAAAACCAACACAAAGTAATACAAAAGAAAAGAAAGAAAAGAAAGAAAGGACAAAAATGCAGAAAGAAAAGAAATTCTGTTTTCATTTGTAACAAATATATCCTAAGTGTGATTATAAATTTATTTTTATTATTACAAAAAACTAACTTTTCCCATTTTGCATATATGTCTTTGTGTATATGTTTGGGTGTGAATAAATACACACATACATACACATAAATCCTAATAATCATATAATAATAATAATCTTTATTGTCATTGTAATAATATCACCAAGTTATAAGTGCATTTTTTTCTGTTTTATGCAAAAATATTTCCACACAATGCTAAATGTAGCTATTGTCTTTTCCCTAACCAAGGAAGTCAAGTTAGACATCTTTGCAAATTCCATCTTCTTCACAAATCATTCCTCTTTTGTGGGTATCATCAAACTTTAGTAATGGTGCTTCAGTTGTCATATATAAAAGCAAAGTTCTATGGCTTCCCCACCCCCAGCTGTTTATCCATGAATCTGAAAAGAAAAGTATTTAATTGTATATTTGTGTTTAAAAACTTCTGAGTTAGTGTATTTATTTGCATCATCATTTTTTTTTTTGCTTTTTTATGCTTGCACCATACATGATAAATTGATCCTTCATGGTGTTCACATTTCTAGCATAAATTCAAACTATCTTTATACATTCTGGACAATTTGTCTGATGACAAATAGCAATGATACATCATTTTATTTAAAAAAATCCTTTAAGGCCAGAACGTAAAATACATTTCAGTCCTTTGAATCACGTATTCCCATTAGGAGGGGGAAAAGATATATAACTATTCTAATTTATTTCTTTGGGATATTGAATCACTATAATATTCTGTTATATTTTAATTATTTTTTTCTGTCTCTCTTATAATCTGTAATTCAGTCACCTTATAGGGGAAATGGCTATCATGCAAATTTAATAAAAAATAAATAAATAAACATAGAATGGGACTGTGGAACTGGTTCCAGTAAACGGAACCTAATCCTACCTGTATATAGAAAAAAAATATTGACTCCATTAAATTCATATTAGATTATATACACAGGATTGTATCTAAAGAACTTCAGTGATAGCTGGTGAATAAGCAGTACTTGCCATTAGCTCAACAAACTAAATCTTAAAGTCTATATTTGTAAATTAGCTTAAAATCTACCAAATGCCAAAAAACAATAAAGCAAATACTTTTAAAGATCTATCTCAGCCATTAATTTCAAAGAAATTTAACTTTTTCTGTTTGCAAAATACTGGATGATGTTGCAATATTAAAGAATAATTTCCTGATGGAAGTAATCTGCTAAAAAGATTTCAGAATAAGAAAACATTATTTAAGAAATTGCTTGCAGTCAATTGCGTTCGAGAGATATATAGATATGAGCACTCAGTAAAATTGCACTAATATGAATTGTCTCATTAGTTGCAGATATTAGCTCAAAGTGCTAGCTACTATTTAATGTAATGGAAATAATCTTTAAGACTCTAGGTGTACAAAAAGGTAAAGGTAAGGCTCCCCTCACACTTATGTGCTAGTTGTTCCAGATTCTAGGGGGCAGTGCGCATCTCCATTTTACAGTTGAAAAGCCAGCGCTGTCCTAATACATCTTCGTGCTCATGTGGCCAGCCAAAGGCACACAGAACACTGTCACCTTCCCACCAAAGATAGCCCCTATTTTTCTACTTGTATTTTTACATGCTTTCGAACTGCTAGGGTGGCAGAAGCTGGGACAAGTAATTGGCGCTCACTCCATTACACAGTGCTAGGGATTTGAACTGCCGAACTGCTGACCTTTCTGATTGACAAGCTCAACATCTTAGCCACTGACCCTCTGCATCCTTAGGTGTACATAGGAAATTTAAATATCAAAGAAGTTTCTGGATACATTTTTTTCAGAACTTACAGGTTTTCATAGGAGATGTTTATTTTGTTCTAAAATCATATTTAAAAACAACCTTGTCCAAAGTCTAAATTAATAAATGGACCAATGTCATAATTAGCTAACTCAGAACACAAATTTATCCAATCCATAGTTTTCAGATATAATGTATTGCAAACATATGTCTCTTCTCAAACGTTCTTTTTCAGGCTAGAATACAAACATCATCAATAACATTTTGATTGAAAAAATGGACCAAAAGCTAATTCTAGATTATTGAAAGACATATTAAATTATGCCACTTGTAGGTGAAAGAATAGATGCTCTTCAGTATTGGACCATCTTTACTGATATTTTTTGTGGATTATTAAGAATAAAATAATCAAGTTAGCTAGCCTCTTTTCCCTAAATTGCACATAAAAATGCAATTGTTAAAACACAGAGAATGTTGATAAGTTCCCCCAAATGCACAGAACAAGTTTAATTGGTGATATTTTTAATAGGAGAATTTGCAAACAGTACTGCTTATTCGGAGTATTTTGAAATTCTGTGTTCAACATTTGTTTCTTCCTTCCCACTAGCACAACAAAAAAGGGGGAAGGAGGGAAGCAGGTGGACATTTGAAAATAACTAAAAAGAGTTGCAATTAAATGAAGTAAAAATTGAGTATCAATCCGCCCTAACAAAGCAAATGTCAAAATATATATCCCTTTCTATAATTTCTGAGCTCCCTATTTACAATGTGATTAGAAGGCAAAAATAATGAGGTGATATCACCTGAAATGATATAGAATAGATAAAATTGGGTCACATAGTTTTTAAAGACTCATCAGCAACACTCACCACACAATGTTTAAGAAAAGATGAAATGTTTATATGTTGAAAAGTAAAAAAAATAACAGCACTCTGCACCAGAAGATAAGGCCCTAGCACCAGAGTCAGTCCATTGTCGGCCCTATCTAGTCTGGAACTTAAATTTAGTTCAGGATTCTAATATTAACTTACAAATATACCATGTTTCTCCTAAAATAAGACAGGGTCTTATTTTCTTTTGGCCTTATTTTTTCTTATTATTTTGGAGGTGCAGGAAGCGTCGAGCGTGGTCACCTCATGGCTGCTGCTGCATGTCAATATTTTCAGGAAGGGCTTATTTTAGCACATGCACTCAAAAGCCCAATTGGGCTTATTATCTGGGGAGGTCTTATTTTCAGGGAAACAGGTAGCAATACAGATCTAGTAAATGTTTTTTTTTAATATAATAGAAGAAAGCAGAGAAGTAACAAAGCATTTAATTACAAGACAAAATGCCCTACATATAATGTCTCCCTTTAAATAGCTCAGAACACTAGATTACCTTCTCCAATAGTTCTGATCTGACTATTTTAGTCTTCAAGATAAGGCTTTTTTTTTGTGAGTGATCATCATTATTTATAGAATTTACATTAGCCCTTCTTACATCCAGTCTTTAAATTATAACAGAACAACCAGAGAGGAGAAAATAATTGCAAGAGCAAAAAACAATGAATTGCCAGAAATAATTTAACAGGACATAAGTTGCTTTCAACTCTGCTTCTCTTTAATGTATCCTATTAAAAGGTACACATTATCTCAACGCACTGCCAAATTTTGCATGTACAACAAATCTGAACAAATAAAGCTAAATGCAAAACCTAAAAGAGTCAATACTATTTTTTCTTTAATTTAGGAAATTAATGTAAATAAAAAAGCTCAATAATTTCTTCTTCCTTTCAGGTTGTTGAATATCGATATTGATAACTGAAGTTGTTTAAGTTATAAAACTAAATATGCTACTGAAATAATTCAGTTTTTGCACATTATGGAAATGTGACAACTTTTAAACCCAAGGATTGCCCCATCAATCATTTCCTTTGGACCTTTTTAAAAAAAAAAATGCTGGTGGAAGAGAATAATTGTAGGTCAGGATTGAATTTTGAGTACTCTCTGAGCTTGATTGTGCTAGCATTATCTAGTTGGTAATGAAACATCTGCAAGAAAACAACCAAGTCCAAAGAACATCAAGCACCTTCCAAAAATAAAAGTGCTGGAAAAGAATCACTGACCTATTCAATGTTCCATAAAATGATTCTTACAAATGGATACTCCATTTTTAAACATTAATTCTTACAGATCCATTTTCCTTCATGAGAATATCTTTTCCAAGTATACACTTTGTTATGGAAGTCTTGTAATGAAGACTAATAGATGCTAGTAGACCGCCTTCAACCTTCCTTTATAACGTCATGACTGATCCGCCTCAGTAAATTACAGCAGTTCATTCCCATTAGTATCAGAAAATATTTTGTTTTATAACGCTAATTTTTGTGTGTGTAAATTAATTGTCAAGTATGCAATCTAATTCTATCTACTCCCTCTAATTGCACCTACACCATGTCCATGTTCATTCTTGTAAAACAGATGGCATCTCTTCAGGAGAAATCATTATGCGACGTTGTCTTGCACTAGAAATTCATTTTTTTTTTCAGTTTGTTCCACTATGTTACAATGTCAGGAAGCACAAAATGGGAATCAGATTTTACACTACGATGTAAAAGCGAATATTTGTTTTACAGTGACAGCAGGCATCTTTTAAGATTTCTATTACAAGGAAAGGCAAATAAAAATGTTGACATCAGTCAGACTGATGCTGTTGCACCACATCCTACCAATGGATCTTATCTTGCCTCCTCTAAATTACTTTTGATAACATTCAGAAAGATAACCCATATCTAGGGAAAAATAGAAATACATAACTCTGGCTGCGATTTTTTCCCCTAATGGATTTCTCAATTATAGAGATCTATTCATTGAGCTTTCACATGGTACGTATCAAATAAATGATTTTTCCAAGTAAATACTGCTGATACGTTCTATAGCGTGCAGAAGGCTCAGTTGAGACTTCTCCATTTTTTCCCTTCAAACAATCTCTTAAAAGATTGATGAACTATTTGTCATCATTATTAAACAAGTTGAATAAATGGAGAAATGAAGTCTGTAGTACATATCTTACATTTGTTCCTGATAGGTTCTCACTCATAATAGAATAAATGACAGTAAAACATTTCCATCAATATAAAATTTGCTGCCTTTCTCTAAAAGAGCAGTTGCTCAGAAGACTGGGTATAAGATAAAACAAACCCTCTTCCTCACCAAATGAGAAAATTACAGATACTATATATTTTTTTAAAGTGTGCTTCGCCTCTTCTTTTTCCCTGATTAAATGAATGAGTCAACAATTAATCACTGCTAATACACGCCCTGTTTAGGGGATGGTATAACCAAAGCCCAAAGTCAAATTGTTACACTCACATGAGCAATCAGTTCAAGGTTAATTCACATTGTAAAAAAGCAAACTATTAAGCAATATGTAAAAATGAAGGGAACACTGTAGCATGGCTGGCTGGGGAATTCTGGGAGTTGAAGTCCACCAGTCTTAAAAGAGCCAACTTTGCAGACCCCTGGTATAGGCAATCCCAGAGCTGGAATTCAACTCAGTTCACAAGTCAAATTGGGAGTTTCAAAACCAAGGTATTATTTCCAACCCTTGCAGTTCAGAACAAGATTCCACGAAGATAAAAAAAAAACTTGAGAATCAATTTTCATTCAATAATCAGTGATCTAGATAAGATATTGCTTACTAAAAGGGTTGCAATCCTAAACAATTATTTAGATGCATTTTGTGTTGTATTGTTGGGTATACAGCTACAAATGCATTCCTTCAAACTTAGTGAGCTTTGGTTTTTTTCTCTTTTTGACACTTTTAATTAAACAAGACTTGATCCAGAGGATTGTTTGAAATCTCCTCATTTCTGCTTCTAATACAAGCAAAGCTGTCAGTAATGATTGCCACTCTTTTTTATCTCTAAAAGTGAGATATGAAACCATAGGTGTTTTTCTCTCTTGCTGTATGTGTGTGTGTGTGTGTGTGAGAGAGAGAGAGAGAGAGAGAGAGAGACAGACAGACAGAGAGACAGGCAGACAGACAGACCGACAGAATTAAAAAATACTGAGTTAATCATTTTTACAAGAGGAGAAGGATATTGAACTACCCTTCCTGATCTCTGCTATTTGGCAATGAATGTGATTTCTTTTCTTTTTTTAAAATCGTTTTTATTCAGCATTTTCCAAACATTAAAAACACAATTACACTTTTACAGCTTTCTGTTATCAGTATTACTTTTTTTTTTACTAACTTGGGGTTTTCCATTTTACAACCTGTTGTCTTATACCTATTCCTCTTTGTTTCATACTTTCTCATTTTTACAATATATACATGTATATACAATATTTACATCTCTATTACTTTCTAAGTATATATCATCTCTTTTTATTGTGTTTTCTATGTATTCATTATACATTGATTTTACATCTCTTTTCAAGCCAGTTATACCACCTATTCCATAACTTGTAGTACTCTGTTTCCTCTCTATCTCTTAGTTCCATCGTTAGTTTGTCTATTTCTGCACAGGCAATGAATGGAATTTCACCCTTTGTTCAGTCTACCTATTGTTATTTTCATCTAATGCAATATTATTACCTTTTTTTCATCTTTATTAGTATCAAGATTGCCCTGCTGAGTAGAGCAGCTCTTCTTCCTAACGGCCCTAGATTAGGAAGACTTGGCTTTTAAAAGTTATATTTTATATTTAACTTAAGAAGCCAGCAGCTATTCCACACAGTAAGGTTTGGTAAAACCTTGGTGTGATCTTTATTTACTTACTAAGACTCCCTATAGTTTATTTGCTAAACTTAGTAACTGAAAAATCATTCAGGAAGAAAGATATGGCACACAGTATTGTTACCAAGATCACTGATGGATGCACCAAGAACAGAATTTGACTTGTGGGTGTATTTGTGTTTTTAGAAATATTTGAAATAGTCAGGAAATCTCTGCCTGTGAGCAATTCTATAATACAAGGTATGATAAAGTACTTACTAAGTGCATATGTGTAGAAGACCTGAACCTCTTTTAAATTTTAAGGTCCCATAGATTCACAAGATTCTTTATTATAGTACTAAAAACTAGAATTTATAATTCATTCACAGTGACATTTATTAGCATGCACAAACCTACAATGATCATTGGGCTCCTACAAGATTACTGATTATATACAGTATCCTCCACAATTTATCACAATTTTTAAATAAATTAGTATTTCGGCTTTAGATCAGGAATGTTGCATCAGATAAGGTGAGAGGATAATTTATCATAGGTGCCACTCTGATACTGTCACATTTTGCATTCTCATAAATGGCTCTTTCCTGACTCTCCCATTCTGATATTATCATTAGCTAACATAAACATTTGTTATTTATTATGCTTATTGACTCTTCTGATAATTAAAAACAGCAACCTACTTTATTTTTTCAAACCCCTTTCCAGTCAGGATTATCCATTCTCACAGTTTAATTTTTTCCTTATTATTTGAAAGATATTTTTATTAACTATTTTTACTGTGGGACAATAAAATAAAAGCATCATGGTTCATCAACAATAAAAAGTGTGGCCAAAGAAAGCAGAAGTAGTACCAATAGTAGTAGATGCCTTGGGTGCAGTCCCAAAGCATCTGGAGTACTTGAACTCCACTTGAACACCATTGGCATTGACAAAATCAACATCAGCAAAGGGCAGCTTTACTCAGAATTTACATTCTGCGACAATAATCCAACACTATGAAACATCAACATTTGCCTATCCCAGGGCCTCTGCAAGGACTCAATAGGTGGATAAAAATGCATCCTGCACTCAAGTAATCTCTGTTCCACTGCTTTGAAACCTCCTTGCACTTATGGCTGTCACAGTGTCCTATTATCATGTTCATGTGCTTTGCAATTAACTTCCAACAAGCAGCATTAATGGAGAATACAAAAGTGAAATCACAAGTCACAAACATGTGATGTCTTGCTTAACAATGATGTAGTAATATGAATAATAATATCACTTATTTAGCAAACCGTGGTTTAATCATTGTGCTCTGTAGAACACATCACTCATTGTAGGTTTTTATGGTAAATTGGAAAAGTGCATCACTACTACTATATTATTACTAGCATATGTTATTTAAAATAAATATTTTTTGGGGGAAATATTGTTATTTCTGATGTTAAAAAAAGTAACTTCATAAACAGGTAGACCTAAGTATATTTTTGATAGTTTTCCACTGTGGAAATCTATTACTCCATTTTCTCATTTTTAAAATATAAAAGTACCACAAATTGGTGGAAAAACCCCCTCTTAAATCCAATAATTAATATCAGAAGTGTACAGTTCTTTCTGTGTAAAATAATCTATTTGTTTTTTTTAATTCTAGCCTTAATAAAGGCAGGGTTCTTCATAAAATGTCAAATTACAGCTGTGACTGTGACATGGTAGCAATTTAATAATGGAGAAGATCACTTGCTTTGGAATCAGCCTTGACTTTGGGCCAGTCTTTTACCGTAAAGTAGCTTAATGCATGCAAAGAAAATTGGGGGAAAGGAACCTGCGTGCTAGTTTGAGCTTGTTTACAAATGCTGGGGGAACTGGGCTACTAATTACTGCTTCTAAATTCATTGTTCCCCTTGTAAGTTGAGAGTTGTAGATTGAGGCTTCTGCCACTTCTATGCTATCACAATAAAAATGAGATGTATTTCAGGTGTATCTGTATGCCTCTCTTTTTTTTTTCCAATGAAGGTGGAATATGCTTGGAGCTAAAAAGCAGCAGGAATTGTGGATCTACTTTCAAATTCTACTGATAAGCTGAGCACAGAAAGATTTTGCCATTTAGTCAACCTTTATCCTGGGATTCATACGCAGAGAATCTTTATTTTATTTTTCAGAGAAACATAGTGGTACAAGTGGTTAGAATGGAGTATTGCAGATTAATTCTGCTGATGCCAGCAGTTCGATTCTCACCAGTTCAAAGTTGATTCAGGCTTCCATCCTTCTGAAGTCAGTAACATGAGGACCCAGATTGTTGGGGGCAATATGCTGACTCTGTAAACTGCTTAGAGAGGGCTATAAAATACTGTGAAGCTGTATATAAGTCTAATTGCTAAGTGCTAGTGCTATTTTTATCTTGAAACAGACAACTGCCCTTGGATAAAAAAGAACTGTCCCTTTAACTGCATGCAGGGCCAATAATAATACATTTCACTACTCCTCTTACAGCATAAGTCAAAAATATTTGATGAATTTGTGGAATTACTTGAAGGCTCATTTCTCACCAACACCATCAATTATTATACAGGGATTTCACAAATAAGTTGAACCTCCTGGAGAAGGTATTACTGCTTAAACCACAGAGCTGCATAATCTCTCTCAATACTTCAGATTTGGGGATTTAGAAGAGATACTGAGGGATTGTCTTGCATGTGGGGTTTACGATGATGAATTCCAATGAATGTTCATGTCTGAGAGGTTTGTCATTTGAAACACCTCAAAAAACTGGCATCACAAGTTACAGGCATCAAGGAGGTAGCAGCTAATGTAAAAGCTATCTATACCAAGCAGACTAAAAATTCTGCACAGCAAGCAGAATATAGGAAATGCTCTATCCACAAATTCTTCAGAGGCACAAATATATCTGTCCCTGTGGTGGGTTTCAACAGTTCTCTGTGTGCAGAATTAAAGGTATGGAAAACAGATTTAAAAAGAAAAAAAGAAAAGAAAAGAAAATGGGCCAATTAAATAAGTGAACAACCAAGGAACTGAACCAAGGAATCTCATCACTTAACTTTAAAAAGATGACTTTTCACAAGATTATGGAAACCAGGCTCATTTCAAAACTGTGATGAGAAGTCTGAAAATGATGCAGTGTTAGCAATAGTATTATTTTATGATGATTCTGCAACTAGCTTACCCATAATCAGTAAGAATACATTTTTATTGCATCTTTGGGTTTCTCCCAAATTGAAGACTACTATGTTTTCTCCATGACTATAACAAAAAGAAATTGAACTTGTGGACGTTGAAATGATGATTGCAGCTTCTCCCAAAGAAAGCTCCTAATCATCACTACAGAAAGGAAAATCAAATCCAATTACGGGAAAAACTAGGTCTCATCACTAGGAATTAGTATCCAAAGAATCCAGCCCTTTATGTTTAGTAACGACTGACTTTGCTTGACTCATTAAGAAAATAGTTGTGGTAACTTCTACTGAGTTACTTAAGATGTTACAGCTGAAAGTTTATCTCCATCAGAGTTTATTACGGAGTTTCAGGACAAATAAGATTTTTGGAGATAGCATGGAACTCTGGACTTGCACCCAGGAAATTTCCTTATTTTTATCATTATAATCACTGCATTTGTATAACTCCAATTATACAGATAGACCACCAAGGTATCACCACATTTATAAATTAAAAAGAAGTTTTTCTCAAACGTAAGAGTCATGGTGGTGCAGTGGTTAGAATGCAGTACTGCAGGCTACTTCTGCTGACTGCTGGCTGCCTACAATTTGGTAGTTCAGATTGCACCAGGCTCAAAGTTGACTCAGACTTCCATCCTTCTGAGCAGAGGCGGTATCCAGCAGGTTCCGAGCAGTTCTGGAAAACCAGTAGTGGAAATTTTGAGTAGTTTGGAGAATCAGTAAATACCACTTCTGATTGGCCCCACCCCCATCTATTTTCTGCCTCCTGACTCCCAGCTGTTCGGGAGGAAATGGGGATTTTTGCAGTTATCTTTCCCTGGAGTGGGGAGGAAATGGAGATTTTACAGTATCCTTCCCCTGGAGTGGGGAGGGAATGGAAATTTTACACTATCCTTCCCCTGGACTGGGGTGGGAATGGAGATTTTACACTATCCTTCCCCTGGACTGGGGTGGGAATGGAGATTTTACATTATCCTTCCCCTGGAGTGGGGAAGGAATGGAGATTTTACACTATCCTTCCCCTGGAGTGGGGAGGGAATAGAGATTTTACACTATCCTTCTCCTGGACTGGGGTGGGAATGGAGATTTTACAGTATCCTTCCCCTGCCACACCACCAAGACTCATCCACCAAGCCATGCCCACAGAACTGGTAGTAAAAAAAATTGAATCCCACCACTGCTTCCAAGGTGGGTAAAATGAGGACCCAGATTGTTGGGGCAGTACGTTGACACTGTAAACTGCTTAGAGAGGCCTGTAAAGCACTGTAAAGTAGTATATAAGTCTAAGTGCTATTGCTATTACTAAACTAGTTCTGTCCTGAATTTGATTCTTCAGTTCGGTTAGTTCTAAACTAACTACAGAACTCAGTTTGCAAACTTCCATATAAAACTTGCAAATTTTTACATAACAGTGCTTTTATGAAAGTCCATTTGTTTGCTAAAACTTCTCCCTCCCTTCCGCTTTAGAAAAACAGAGTCCCCACCCCCCATAGGGTTAAAAACATATGATGGAAAATGAAAGCTATAGGAGTATAATACATACAGTGCTGAATAAAATGAACCCCATTGCCTTGTCTTTGTAAGTAATGATTCAATTAGAACAGCATTTTTCTTCTGCCATGGAATTCTATACTCTGTACAAATGGAACGGAGACCTTAAAAATAGCAATGGGTCCAATTATATTTGAAGGCTGACAGATAACTGCAACTTTTCAGGGATGAAACAATTAGTGGAGCAGCACTTTGCACAAATGTACTGTGGTGCCTTTCAAAAAAAAATCTAAAACATCCTTGAGCGTTCTTTAAAACAGGTAATTAATAGGTCTTAATCTTGTTTTCACTCCCTTTTTTGAAGAAAGCATTTGTTTCAACTTTGACCAATGAAGAAAGTGAAATAATACTGAAATAATACATTTTAATTACTTATAATTAATTAATTATTATAATAATTTATAATTATTATAAATAATTAAATTATAATAATAATTTATTATTATATAATTTATAATTAAATTATAATAATTTAATTAATTAATTAAAATACATTTTAATATAACAAGTTAATTACATTGATTTGGAAACTGTTTGGCAAGGGCACAAACTAAGACTTACCTTTGTTTCATACTTTTTTTTTAACCTACAGCAACAACTCCTAACAATGATCTCCAAAATAATATATTAAATTGAAACAATTGTGAAAAAATTGATATATAATCTATATAAATAAAAAGTTAACTATGAGTTTGTTCAAAACCGCTAGTCTCAGAAACTACTGCACCAATCGCCACCAAATTTTCACACAATGTTCCTTACAAGTGCCGCACCAATGATACGTATAGATTGTGTGGATGGCACACTGGTGCCAGGTACACGCCACACAAATGTACACCTGCAGCTCTTCTGAGTGTTTCCCTCACTCGCTCACTCGCCCCCCTCCCCTTTGTGGCTCCTCCCACCTCGCAATGCTTGCAATGCTGGCGCTGGCCTCGCCACACCCTCCAGCTCCTTCTGCCCCCCCACCTCACAACGCTGGCGCCAGCCTCGCCACGCCCTCCGGCTCCTTCCACCCCACCCACCTCACAACGCTTGCAACACTGGCATCGCCCTCATCATGCCCCCTGGCTCCTTCTGCCCCCCCCCACCTCACAATGCTCACAATGCTAGCACTGGCCTTGCCACACCCTCCGTCTCCTTCACGTCCCTCATCTCGCAATGCTTGTAACGCTGACGGTGGCCTTGCCACACCCTCTGCCTCCTTCCATCCCTCCCACCTCACAATGCTTGCAATGCTGGTGCTGGCCTCGCCATGCCCTCTGCCTCCTTCCGTCCCCCCTTGCAACGCTCACAACGCTGGTGCTGGCCTCGCTATGCCCTCCACCTCCTTCCGCCCCCCCTTGCAATGCTCACAACGCTGGTGCTAGCCTCACCATGCCCTCCAGCTCCTTCCACCCCCTCCCACATCACAACACTTGCAATGCTGGCCCTCCCCTCTGCCAACTTCCCCCCCACAAGGCCTTTGCCTCTCCTTTGACCTCTCTCTCCTCTCTCTCTAGGTAGGTAGGTAGAGGGATAGCGAGAGAGGGAGAAATACGGTAGGTAGGTAGGTGGGGGGATAGAGAGAGAGGGAGAAATACAGTAGGTAGGTAGGTAGGTAGAGACATAGAGAGAGAGAGGCAGAAATATGGTAGGTAGGTAGAGAGAAATAGAGAGGGAGGGAGAAATACGGTAGGTAGGTAGGTAGAGAGAGAAAGAGAGGGAGAAATACAATAGGTAGGCAGATAGAGGGAGAGAGGGAAAATACAGTAGGTAGGTAGGTAGATAGAGGGATAGAGAGAGGGAAAATACAGTAGGTAGGTAGGTAGGTAGGTAGGTAGGTAGGTAGGTAGGTAGGTAGGTAGGTAGAGTAAGAGAGGGAAGGGAGGGAGAGGGAGGGGAAACAGAGGCAGAGAAGGAAGGGGGTCGCTGAGAGGGTCTATGAGGGGAAACTTTTTCATTTAACCAAACTTGGCCACAGCAACACGTGGCAGGTGCAGCTAGTCTATATAAATAAAAATGTAGAGATTTTTTAGCAATGCTAAATATTTAGCAATGCTAAATATCCCATTTATTGCACGTACAATGCAAGTTGGGATAGTCCTCTCCATGAATCTTTGACCTGCTGACTCCATTTGATTCCTTTTGTCTTCCTAAATTGTTTCTATCAGACTGACTATTAAAATAACCTTATAATGTTCTATAAAGTTAACAATTTTGCTTTTGTTAACATTTTTATTTTCCATCCATTTTTTTTCTTTTTCATAAAGATTATTAGATTGTAAAATGAAGCAAAATTGCTCTTCTTCCTTCTTTTAAGTTGCACAAAAGTTGGAGGCGAGGTTGATGAAAAGAATTAAAAACATAAAGTCAATGTGACCTGTAACAATGACTTAGGATGCATTTCAAATTTACTTCTTTATACCTCAGTGTGCCCAAAACAAAGTCAAACATAGATTATTATGCAGTATGTCCAAACAGTAGGGATCAGTCTGAAAAAGCTGTTAAAATACTGTCAACAAAGAGAGTGCTACATAAACCAAATGCTTAGTTCTGCTTTAAAACACTGTATCTGATCTAAGCTTATATCAAAGACATTTATATCAGACATGTGCAACAAAGCCATGAAGCACTTCCAATTCCAAGACAAAATTATTTCAGAGGAAGCAGGATCTGTTACATACCATTAGTCTTCAATTCTTTAAAACAGGTATATTTTTTTCACTGACTTAGATGACTGCACTCTACACGCCACTGCATTATCCCATGAAATGTCACGCTTGTTCCAAGTAATACAGTTTGTATGCATTATCTTTTTGATTCTGAATCAAGGTTTTGACGACCATCTTTAAAGCGCTCCATGGCTCGGGGCCTAGTTATATGCGAGACCGCCTCCTGCCCCATACATCCCTTAGACCGATACGCTCCCACAGAGAGGGCCTTCTCAGGATGCCGTCGGCCGGACAATGCCGACTGGCGACACCCAGGAGACGAGCCTTCTCTGTGGTGGGCCCAGCCCTCTGGAATGACCTACCCCCTGAATTACGTACCATCACCGACCTCCGCCTCTTCCGCCAATGTCTAAAGACATATTTGTTCCAACAAGTTGGCCTAGCCTAACCTCCCATGGGGACTTTTAGGAAGTTTTTAAATTGAGTATTTTAAATTTGGTTTTAGTAAAGGATAGGACTGTTTAATATTTATTTTAAATTAAATATTTATCTTTGTATTGGTATGTTTTTAAATTTCCTGTACGCCGCCCTGGGTCCTCTGTGGAGAAGGGCAGGATATAAATTTAAATAAAATAAAATAAAAAATAAATAAATATGAGATGCTGGAGAGACCAATTAACATGTCTAGTGGAATTGTCATTTAAGTGAGGCCAGGACTCTAGTATGAAATGAATTAATAAAAGTGCAAAGACCTCTTCCCTACAGAAGTGAAAGAGCCCTAAGTCATGTTAAAGGCTAACACATTATTGCTTTTATGGAATGCAATCACTTTTTTTAAATCAAATACTTGAAGTCTTATCCTGCCAGGAAAGCATATACACATCCTTAGCTGTGAAGGAAGTAAATAATAAAGAGAGAAGCTGTATGGCAATAACATGTTTGAAGTGTGGATGGTAAATTATCTATAGAAAGTAGCCGTTTACCAAGTTATTCAAGATTGCAGAGACACTTTCTGGACTGAACAGCTGGTTATTATATTTTTACACTGCTGTACTAAAAAACCCACTCCTGGCAGTAGTAATAATAGTAGTAGTAGTACCCTCAAACTATTATTAGAAATAACTTAAAATCAAAATGAAAAAATAAAAAACACACCCAGTGCAAATAAAAATAATTTGGTCTTCAAGGGTTTCCAGAAGTGAGGATGCTAGCTGAACTTTAGGAAGGAGATCACTTACAGCACTGGACACTCATTAAAAACTTTTCCAAACAGTATGCACTGGACAGATTGGACATAGCACTTCTAACCAGAGGTAGTTGTTCTATACATACCTAGCTGCCAAGATATATTGGCCTATCTAGGTCCAAGCCAACCACTTGAATTGCTTGTGGAAACCTATTGTTAGCTATTGCAAAACCTGTAGACCAGATATTGTCTATGACAATTATGATTAAAAAATACATGCTAATTATTTATGATGTCATATAATTTAATGATTTATTTTTTGATAATGATCTATTATTTACACATCACAGTAATCTACAGAGGTTCACAAAGCTTTGACAGTATGGGGTATAAATCTATTGAGATTGTGACACTGGGGAGTCACTTCTCAGGTTCCGATGCCAATTTACCTCCTAAAGAGGGATAGCATTACACTGAACATTAGGTTATCTGTAACTCTTGCCCTGAAGAGTCATTGATTTTCTTTACTGATTTGAGCAAATGTTACGTTTGGGTAACAAGACAGATGGTTTTAGCCTTGCAATGCAAAGTAATGCGGCAATGTAATTGTGCCTGCTGGACACAAACCCTACAATATTTCCATCCTGAGGACAACCCACCTTTATTTAAAAAATGACAAACTATGATAATATTAATGAGCAAGTCATTGACAAACTGACTCAGAAAATAAATGTACTTACTTTCATGCATTGAGAAAGGAATTAAAACATAGTAATGTTAAACATAAGTGAAATCATAAATCAGATATATCCCATTGAATAGTTCAGCTTGTTAATTTATTTCATAAAATATAACAAATTAGTTTTCAAGATTCAGTAGAACACACACTGGCTTAAGTTACTGCCCTTGCAGTAATGAGATGTTTTGCAATGTTCAAAAGAAGCATGCAGAGTTCTGCATTCCCTCTCTTGCTCTCTTGTTTTAAACTTCATTTTCAATTTCCCAATTAGAAGGAATATTCTGCCTGACTAAAGCCTTTGTTCACAATTAAGATGTTGATTTAATCTGAGTATGTTCTGTAACTAACTAGGTTAGCTGTGAGAAAGTATAAATGGTTTCCCACCATCCCACATAGCCATTCAATAATGTCCAATCCCCTCCAAGTCTATGGACCAGCACTCCTTGCATTTCTCAATCTTGCATGTTCCGGTTAGGGTTGGTTTAGATGGTATCGAACCACTGTGTTTTTTGGCAACTTGGTTGGCTTTTACCACTGACCATTCCAAACATAATTACCTATTCCAGTGAGCTTGAGTGCATCACATAGGCAAAATAAGTAAGGTACAATTTTGTAGTTTTACTTTCCAGCAATCTGTCTGGTTTTATATGTTCCAATTCTTGCTTGTTTATCACCTTTGCTGTCCAGGAAACATACAGGAGTCTTCTCCAACACCACAGCTCAAATTAATTGATTTTCCTCCTGTTTAGTTTTTCATGGTCCAACTTTCACAACAATAAGCAGCTATGGGAAACATGATAGTGTAGATTAATCTGCATATAGTTGCCAAGATGATGTGCTTGTTTTTCCATACTCAAAATATGCTCACTTGGCTATGCAAACCAATGAGATTCAATGTTTTATTTCTGGACTGCCTTTACTGCAGAGGTGGGTTTCTGCCAGACCAGCCTGGATCGGGTGACCCAATAGTGGCAGTGGAGGGAAGCTCTGCCCACCTGCCTGGATGCTTTTGCACATGCACAGAAACATTGTGCGCCCGCACATATGAGCAAACTGGTAGTAAAAAACAACAACCTGGAAACCCACTACTGATTCACTGATTTGATCAGTCTGAGATTCTAGACAAATGAAGTCTTTAGCTCATTTGATCTTTTCATTGTCAATTGTTCTTTTGACATTTCCATTCCTCACAATGGTTGTGAGCTTGTTGTTGTTTTATATGTTCAGAAAAACACCAAATTTCTGAGTTTTTAAAATCCTTTTGATCAGATGTTTTAGACCTCATTTGGTTTCTGGGAGGAGATTTGTGTCATCAACAAAGATTGTCAATGTGCCTTCTTTCAATCCAAATTTTGATTCTTAAAGTTCCAGCTTTCTCATGATCACTCCAGCATAGAGGTTGAATAAGAAAGATGAAAGAATACAACATTGTCACGCTCATTTTTTAATCAATCAGTACCTCCATATGGGGTTTACACAGTGACTTCCTGATTTGGACTGCACCAATTTGGCTAGATGTATTGACACCACCAGGTCTTCCAGGGCTCTCCATTGTGTGATCTACATAAATTAAGGTTTTCTTGTATGTAATAAAACAGATGGGATTTTTTCCCATGATTCAAGTAGGTTATAAGGTCTTAAGGAGAATCTTTTTCACATGAGGAATGAGGGCAATTGTTCTGTTATTTGAAGCCATCCTTAGAGTGGTCCCTTTTTGACAATAGAATGAACACTAGTAATTGTTCCAATGCTGTGGCCATTTGTTTATTTCTGGCACAAGGCTGTGAAAGTTATGTAGGCATAGATCTCAGCGATGAGGCCTTGTTTGGCAGTTGGTTCATTGCCCCAACAACTTCTTCCTGAAGGAGGAATGGTTCTATATCTGCTTTTATTTCATTCTCATCCTAAGGGCCTCTTTGTTGCTAGCATAAAGGTCTTAGGTATATTCTTTCTATCCATTCTTGACATCTAGTTGGTCTTTCTCTTGTTTGTTTTTGATGACTGTTTTGTGAACAGTATATGGTATTTGAATTTTTTGACTTGTGTAACTGAATTCCTGATGTGGCCCTTCCTGCAATCCTAGCTTCTTGTAATGGTGGTTCCTTTCCTTATTGCACTTTATAAATTTATGTTTAATCTCCTTGTTTCCTCCTGTTTACCCATTGTTTGCTGCTTTGCTTTACTCAGCTATTTTGATGGTTTCATCTGAGAACTATTTGTGCTTTTTCTCTGGCTTCTTCTACAACATGTGTGCCACTGCTGTTGCAATGATGGTTGATTGACTTTCTTGCCACCGTACATTGAGCTTCTTTTTTAGCAATGTCCAGAAGTTCAAACCTATTTTTCATCTCTATTGCACATATGGAAGGCATTTTGGTGTTGTCAAACTTCTCTGTTGGATCTGCCATTTTGATGTTGCATAATTTGACTCTGATCTGAACTGCAATTGGCACTCAAATAAGTATTGACACTGAGAATCAAACCAGACCTTTGATGGTTACATAAGACATAGTTGATCTGATTATGATAGGTTATTTGGTGATGTCCAAATTTATAAATGACAGTTGTGCTGTTTGAATTGGGTATTCATAATATAAAAATGATTCTCATGACAAAATTGAACCAAATGATCACCTGCATCATTCCTCTGTCCAAATCCAAAGCTGCCAGTGATGCCTGTTGCTGCTTGAGTGCCAATTTTTGCACTGAAACCACCCTGTAATAACTTTTTTGGGCACTTGAACTGGAAGGTGTTTTTTTTTATGCTGGCATAGGAATCCTCTATTTCAAGCTCCATTGCATCAGTCATTGGAACATAGATTTTGACAACTATGATTCTGAGGGGCTTGGCATAGATTGGAATGGTCATGCAATCATTAACCATCAAGAAGCTTTCCAATGCTTGGGCAAATTTCTTGCTTGTGATAAATCCATTTGTTTTCCTGGTGTCATGTCCTGAGTAAAAACAGATAATACCCTGCTTCAGTGCTCAGACATTCCATATTCCATATAAAAGCTAACACCAATGTGTTTTCAATTGCCACAAGCAGGTCATTAGTGCCTTGACTCTCTCTGTGTGAGAAAGGGGGGAGAGAGGGAGGAGGGAGGGAGGGGGGGGGAGAGTTTGCTTCTGTCCTAATTTTCACATTCCTGCATTCACCAAGGAAGTCAACAGAGCAACAGTTTGCTAATTGATATACTTTATCTTTATCCAAGAGGCTGTGATAACCAGCATGGAGTGACAAACAGTATCTTGAAGTATCACTTTCTTCAGTTGTTTTATGCTTGAGCAGGTGTAGGTTTTGATGTTGTCTAGTCAGTGGGGTTTTTTTTTTTGGGTGGCCTCATTTTCATATAACATTGACCATTCTGAGCATAACTGGTTTTTCCAATTATTCATGGCTCCCTTCGACCGATCCGCTCCCACAGAGAGGGCCTTCTCCGGGTACCGTCGGCCAGGCAATGCCGGTTGGCGACGCCTAGGGGAAGGGCCTTCTCTGTGGCGGGCCCAGCCCTCTGGAACGACCTACCCCCCGAACTACGCACCACCTCGGACCTCCGCCTCTTCCGCCAACATCTCAAGTCTTATTTATTCCAACAAGCCAGCCTAGCATAACCCCCATTTTCTGACTTTTAAATGTGGATAAATTTTAAATTCTTAGGGTTTTATAATGGGTTTTAGCACGGGATAGAATTTAATAGTTTTTTAATAATATTTTTGTATTTTGTATGGTTTTTAATATTGCCTGTGCGCCGCCCTGGGTCCTTGCAAGGAGAAGGGCGGGGTATAAATTAAAAAAAAATCCAGGTTCAAAAACAAAAATGAGATGCTCCAAATCAGTCTTTTTACTGACAATATTGTTATCACATCTCAGGATATCCTGGAAATTGTAGTTGGGATGGGAAAAGCCTGTAGGCCAGTGGTGGCGAACCTATGGCACGGGTGCCACAGGTGGCACGTGGAGCCATTTCTTAGGGCACGCAACATTTGATGGTGTCAAGCGACCAGCAATAGAATGTAGGTACCAAAAAAAAAAAGGATCTTTATAGAAAGTTATCAGGAAAAGGGGAACTGAACAGTATAGTAATTAATTCTCTTCTCTGTGCCATTAATACCACATGAAGAACCCTCAAGGACACCAAGAATAATAGAAAAAGCAATTAATTTGAGCTTTATTCCCATTACATTCCCATAATTACATTCTGAAGATGAAATGTATTTATACAAGGGTCAAACCATTTTATCTGAGTTACAGCGGTCTCCTGGTTCCTTACCACTGAAACTATTTGTTTCATCTTGAGATGGAGGGGGTGGGTAGAAAGCAAAACTAACCATTTCAAAATGCTAACAAGACGTATACACTTTTTTTAAAAAAAAGAGGAGGGGGGAAAGAAATCACCTGCATGTGAACAAAGGGCCTTCAGGTGTTGCACATTTCAAAGAGCTCACAAGCAAAGGTTTCATTTCTGAAGTCCTGAATTTCATTAGCATCCATTACATTCATAACAGAAGAAAAAGAAAGGTAAAATACATCCAAATGAGAGAGAGAAAGAGAGAGAGAGAGAGAGAGAGAAAGTGTGAAATGGTATTAATTCAAAAGATCATACTTTTTGTGTTCCTAGCACCAGGCTATACTTCAAAATGCGAAAGGTGGGGAGACACTATTAAACTTTTTTTTAAAGTAAATTTCAGCTGGAGGAATAGGACTTGCAAATGGAAGTCTTGATATAAATGAAAAAGAATTACTGAAGGAGCATTACCACCTCACCATGATGAGCAGAAATGAATACATTTGGGTGAATTAATCTTATCTGTCATTAAGTCTTAGTAAAAGCTGAAAGTGCTTTATCCTTGCAGTGGAGTTAGAGATCAAAAATAGCCCAGAACAGCAGGGACCACCAACCCATTGCAAATAACACTGAAGACCTACCTTATGTCAGATTTGAAAAGGACTTGCATCTTTTCAAGGCTACCCATAGAGGAGATTTAATAACGATCATTCAAGAAATACACAATAACCCCAATTCAACTCATTATTTCCTTAGAATACATCTGTCTGTCTGTCTGTCTGTCTGTCTGTCTGTCTGTCTGTCTGTCTGTCTGTCTGTCTATCTATCTATCTATCTATCTACAGGTGAAACTCGAAAAATTAGAATATCGTGCAAAAGTTCATTTATTTCAGTAATGCAACTTAAAAGGTGAAACTAATATATGAGATAAAACTCATTACATGCAAAGCAAGATAGTTCAAGTCGTGATTTGTCATAATTGTGATGATTATGGCATACAGCTCAGGAAAAACCCCAAATCCACAATCAGAAAATTAAAATATTACATGCAATCAATACAACAAGGATTGTACATAGAACAATATCGGACCTCTGAAAAGTATAAGCATGCATATGTACTCAGTACTTGGTTTGGGCCCCTTTTGCAGCAATTACTGCCTCAATGCAATGTGGCATGGAAGCTATCAGCCTGTGGCAGTGCTGAGGTGATATGGAAGACCAGGATGCTTCAGTAATGGCCTTCAGCTCTTCTGCATTATTTGGTCTCATGTCTCTCATTTTTCTCTTGGCAATGCCCCATAAATTCTCTATGGGGTTCAGGTCAGGCGAGTTTGCTGGCCAATCAAGCACAGTAATCCCACGGTCATTGAACCAGGTTTTGGTGCTTTTGGCAGTGTGGGCAGCTGAAAAATGAAGTCAACATCTCCCTAAAGCTCGTCTGCGGAAGGAAGCATGAAGTGCTCCAAAATCTTCTGGTAGATGGCTGTGTTGACCTGGTCTTAATGAAGCACAATGGTCCAAAGTCCTGTTGCTCAGTGGTCCAAAGTCCTCATTTCTGATGAGAACAACTTTTGCATCTCATTTGGAAACCAAGGATCCAGAGTATGGAGAAAGAATGGAGAGGCACACACTGCAAGATGCTTGAAGTCCAGTGTGAAGTTTCCACAGTCTGTGTTGATTTGGGGAGCCATGTCATCTGCTGGTGTTGGTCCACTGTGCTTCATTAAGTCCAGGGTCAACGCAGCCATCTACCAGGAGATTTTGGAGCACTTCATGCCTTTTTTAACTGCAGAAAAAAATCACTGAAGAAATAGGAGTTGTTTGAAGAAAGTCTCATCCTTCTATAAATAGGTAAATAAAACTACATAATTGTATGGGGTTTTTTTAATTTTAGGAATTATTTTTTTAATTTCCCTATTTTCTTTGATATTGATTGCATTCTGACAAGTTCAACATAGAACAACATGTTCTCAAACTGTTGTCACAACTCAATCAAAATATATGATGCCAAGTTTGCTTTAAAAATATTTAGTGCAAATATAATTTTCTCTGCATATTAAATATCAAAGAAAAAGTATATGTTATTGATCAAAAGTCATATGCTTGGCAGCCTTGAAATTTTGCATTAACCCTACTAGATTATCATTCCATCTTTAAAGATTAAATTAATGTTTCAGACTGAAAGACAACAGCTGTTTGCAGTGCCTCACAGTGTAAAAATGATTAGTTTAAGACATGAGTGAATGATGGACTGATTGAGTACAAGAAAGAAAGAACAGATTGTTTTTAGTAAATTAATCCATAAGCAGCAATTTGGCAAAAGTTGAGTTTCTGGCAATGAAAGAATGTCATGGTGCTGATATGATGTAACTGTTGACACAAACAAGAGCTACAACATTAAGAAGAAGAGCAGGTGCTTGAATATGTGCTATTTTGAGTAAACAGCTATATTGGGTATTGAATAATTGCAAACATGATCCCAGAGGAGCCTCCAACAATGATTTTTAAATTTTAAGGATTGTATGCAGAATCAATTCTAATCTTATTATTCCAGACTTCTCAAGGCTTCATGATACAAGGACAACTTGTTTGGTCATACGCAGCCGTGAACATTTTGTGCTTAGACTGACCTTGTTAATAGTTTGGCTATTGATTTAAGAACATAAGAACATAAGAATAGCCTTGCTGGAACAGGCCACAGCCCATCAAGTCCAGCATTCTGTCTCACACAGTGGCTCCCCATTTGCTTCATGGTCTTCCCAAGCAGATGTCTTCACCTGCTTATGATTCCCTGCAAATGGCATTGAGAAATATCCTGTCTATCTCTCCATCCCGGAGGGTGTCCTTAGGCATCCATAATGATAGCCATTGATTCCCTTGTTCTCCACGAACTCATCTAATCCTTTCTTAAAGGTGTCGAGGCTGACAGCTGTCACCACTTCTTCTGGCAGGGAGTTCCATAGACCAGTGATCCTCTTGGTGAAAAAGTACTTCCTTTTATTTGTTTGAGGTCTAGCTATCAAAAGTTTCCTGGAGTGCCCCCTAATTTTAGTGTTGTGCAATAGGGAAAACAGTTTTTCCTTTTTGACTTTGTCCACACCGTGCATGATTTTATAGACTTCAATCAGGTCACCTCTCAGGCGCCATCATTCTAGAGTGAAGAGGCCCAGCCGTTGCAGCCTCAGATGGTAAGGAAGGTGTTCCAGCCCCCTAATCATTCTGGACTTACAATTTCCAAACAATTTTTCCATAGCCAGACCCTTATTTAGTTTTTAATTTTATTTTTAATGCTACAATTTGCACTCTGCAGGGTGTCAAAAGCCAAATTGGCATTTTAAAGAAAACAATGTTTTAGGTAATCACTGTATTAGAGTATCAGGGATGAACAGCGCAAATGAATAGATATGTCATGTGCTAGAAATATGAATGGTGATATAAGCATATGCAACTGAAATGTGGAAGACATTGTATTATTCACCTTTCTTCTAATATGGACATCAATCTTCGATGGTCAAAGTTTGGCAAATATCAAATAACAAATAAAAAACAAATATTAAAGATATAGTCATCTGCAGGAGAATATTGATCCATTTGAGAAATAACTCTGAGAAATTATTCTCTCTTTTTCTAAAAGCAACATTATCATAAAAGCACTAAACCACCCAGAGATGGAAATAAACAAAACCATAAATAAGCTTTAGCACAGTATCTAAATTATATACACATATTCAAAGAAATATTTATACCCAGCACAAAATTAAAGATGATAAAAGATGGCCCTTGCATTTTAATGTCTAATGAAATAATCCTATTAACAATGACAAAGGCAGCAGGATTAAAATTTATTGTAATTTAATACATTCAAAAGGAAATCTTGTACAACAGATGCACACCCAAAATGCTATTTGAACCACATGAAAAGTTCTCCCCATATCTAGTAATGCCAACATTACAATTCATCTGCATCAGTATACAAGGTTACTATAACAATCAAAAGTTTCATCTGAAGCTTGACACCCTTTCATGAAACTAGACAGGAAAAATTATTGCTGATAATATAGTCTCAATGTTCCAGCTAATGCAGCTGTTAAAATGTTAGCATCAACATTTAACCAAGGGTAAACTTGATCCATTTACCACCCTTCAAAATGTCAGTGATATAAGCTTCATAGTCAAAGCCAGTTTGAATACAATTTGCGTCTGGGTCCAATCCAGTATACCAGTTTAAAACTTCTTGGCTTGAAGCTGGTTTATGGGAGGGATTGCCTCTCTCTCTCTGCTGATCCCAACATATCTGGTAGACAAAGTATGTGATTGGACCTATCTACTAGGAAAATACAATTGGTGGATCTCAGGAGGTGGATCTCATCTTAAGGTTAGCTCCTGAAGTGAAGTTAGTTCTATCCCTGTCAATATTTGTCAATATCTATCAACCTGGCTATATAATCAGGTTTGAGGTTCCCAAGGGATCTGTAAAATCCTAAAACAGCTCCATTATCAGGTTTAACACTCAAGCTTTCTTTAGCATGGTTTTTATTTTTTATACTTTTAATTATGCATACATACAAGTATGTGTGTGTGTGTGTTTGTATCTGTGATGCCAATAGTAACTGTTTTCTGAGCTAGGCAGCCATATAATTTTAATAAATAAGTAAATAAGAAAGTAGGTAGGTAAATATGAAGCTGGCAAGATTTCAGCTTATAAGATTCTGACGTATCTCCAGAAGTACCTCTATTGTTCTATAGTTATTCCATCAGCACTAGGGGCCATTATATCAAAAATTCATAGATTTTCTTTTAAGGGTGCAGCCAACTGAAATTGTACACCTAAAATTTCTGGAAGATTTATTACATCTTAAAAAGCATTTGCAATCTCACTTTTTATTAGTGAAATACCTATGTTTTTGATCTTAGTATAATTTAACTTATTGTTGTGAGCCAACCAGAGTAACTGAGAGTAGGAAAACAAGTAAGTTTAATAAATTATACAAACATAACACAGAGGCTGATACACACACACACACACACACACACACACACGTGTATTACATAAAAAACAAAAAAATAGCAAACAAGTGGGTGGTATGTATTCTCCAATTTCAGTGAAATGTATTGCAATAGGTACAATAGGTATGCTATATGACAAGCAACCCAACTATAGGCTGTGGATCAATTATAAGTTATAATTAAAAAGATATTAGATTGCGCAGAAGCGGATAAACTGACTAAGAAGCTGAAGGGCAAGGAAGAGACATCAGCATTTCTATCTTTGAATAATTGGTATATTTGGATGGATAAAAGAATAAAGAAATGAATATGGTTTGGAGATTAGTCAGAAAAAATCTGTAACATTTTCCAAATGCTTTTATATATGAATACGTTATGGAGGTGAACAGTTAAAAGAGACTTATAGAGTGCAGTATAATATTAGACTATATGAATTGTTTTTCTCTTTTTTGGAAGTGTATGTGTTTTTGTATGTCATGTCTTTTTTTTTTCTTTTTTATGTGAATAAAGACTTTTTTTTTTTAAAAAGAACCAGTGTTTGGGGGCGTGACAGGCCTGGGTCGCCAGTTCCAGAGACCCAGGCCGCCAAACCATTACCAGTTTGGCTGAACTGGTCCGAACCAATAGGAACCCACCACTGCCCTTCACCCTACTGCTTTGTCCACCGCTTCTGCCAGTCTGTGAAGCCAGAAAGGTTTGAGACTGCTGCCTTATGGGATCAATAAAAATCGGATCAATAAAAACAAATGCTTGTATGTTGAGATGAAGTAGCCTCCATATATAATTCAATTTGATTTCTGTATCGATAGGATAGGATAGGATAGGATAGGATAGGATAGGATAGGATAGGATAGAATAGAATAGGATAGGATAGGGTAGGGTAGGGTAGGGTAGGGTAGGGTAGGGTAGGGTAGGGTAGGGTAGGGTAGGGTAGGGTAGGATAGAAATATATGACATAGGGAAACATCACAGTCTTGTTTGAATATGTAGATATATATAGTGAGAAGAGGGAAGAATCTTCCAAATTTACAAGACAGATGGCATAAGGAACAAAGTTGTTACAGAATCTAGTAGTCTTGCTATACATACTTTAAAACCTCCTCCCACAGGGGAGCAACAGAAAGTGTGAAGAGCATGAAGTGGGTATGTGGGGTCTCTAACCATACTTCAAGCTCTAAGCACCTAGCACTTAAAAGCAGCATCCTGAATAACAGGAAGTGAGCTTCCTATAATCTTCTCAAATGTCTTTATCACTCTCTTTAATGAACGGACCTTCTATCTGAGGCACTGCTACCACCAAACCAAACAGTGATGCAGTTTGCTAAAATGCTCTCAATCCGGCCTCTGTAAAAACTGGCCCGGACAGAAGGAGAAAGATGTGCTCTCCTCATTTGATGCAGGAAAAAGAAAAAGAAGTAAAAATCTCCAGCAGCTGTCATTTGATCCTTTTAGAATCCAAAAAGATTAGCAAAACAGTTGTCTAAATTATCTTGATTTTTTTCTTTGTTTGAACCATAAACTATTATTCATTTTGTCCAATAATTTCAATATTTAACTGCCAAAAACCTAGTGACATTTGAGAATCTAGAATCTCTTCTCCGACTACAAAGTCAAAAAGCGTTTTCACCGAAATCGCTATTATTCTGACAGATGTTGAATTTCCACTTAGATAAATATGTGCAATCCATGTCTTGCTAAAAGCTTTTTCTCATTTGAAAGTACATGCATTTCTTATTAAAAACAAAAACAAAACTTTGCATCTGGGTGTCTGTGTTTCTGTGTAGGTATTCTGCCTTCTTTTAGCTCTTCTACACCATCCTTTAATGTTCCATGGGGAAAAAAATTCATAATGTCCAATTATTTCAATGTTTGACTGACAAACAATTAGTTACTTCTGAGAATCTAAAATCTCTTCTCCAATTATAAAGTTAGAAGATGCTTTCACTGAAATTGCCATTCTTCTGGCAGATGTTGAGTTTTTACTTACATACAGCAAATCTGTGTAATCCATTTCTTGCTAAAAGCTTTTTCTCATGCATTTCTTATTTAAAATAAGCAAAAACAAAACCTGTGTGGGGGCTTTGTATATGCATATGTAATCCACCTTTTTTCAGCTCTTAAATCCCAGGTTTAAATTACAAGGAACCAAAAACATTAAAAATGGAAACTTCTTAAACATTAGCTGCATTTCAATCTGTACACTGCTCAATCTTTGAATATGCAATACTAATAATAGCAGCTGTTATTACCATTGTTCTCAATTCTTATTATAGGAATGTTTGTGATGAGCCTTACAGTGAGCATTTCCTTTCTGTTTTATTTTCTACATTTTCTTTCAGACTATTGATAAAGGATTCCCTACCTCCAACCCCAACCCTACTCCAAAACAGCAGAAAATATTAGTGGCATTTCTGTTGGCGGAATACATTTTTTATAAGATAGCCAAAATATGTTTCTGGAGGTTCTGTTTTTAATATTATTCTCTCCTATAGATTGTAAAATCATGCCCTTGTCATGCTTCAATTTAATCTTATGAGATGACTTCACGTATGAGCTCCTCCAATGGTATTTTTCAGAAAACATAGCTCTTTGGAGAAAATGTTGAGGGAGCTATTCTACAGAGAATAAAAAAATCAGGCTCTTACAATAGTTTAGGCAAAAGAGTAAGGCAGGGAGACAGAAGCAGTAACATTTAACTGCCTGGCTATGTTTATCTCAGGAGTGAACTCAGCTTCAAAGTGACTTGACTTTACCTTAAATATAGATTTATTGATTACCCAACCCTGGTGGACTTTAACTTGTATTCTTTGACTTGTAACTAGAAATCTAAGTTAATGAATTTATTGTTACTTGTATAATTCCCCTTCCTTCCCTTCCTTCCTTCCTTCCTTCCTTCCTTCCTTCCTTCCTTCCTTCCTTCCTTCCTTCCTTCCTTCTTTTTTTCTTTCTTTCATTTGTGTCAAGGAATTGTGCTGCTCAGTCGATTGATTCTGTAATTGTTGCACCATTTTCCTTTTTGCTTTCTCTTTGTTTTTTAATCAGTTAACACAATACATTCTGGGCCTTTTCTGAAACTTTCTCTCCCATAAAAAATGTAAATCCTCTTAAATGTGTTTTTTAAACTAAGGAAGAAAGTTACTTTAATTTTTCAACTTCTAATCAATGTAGGTGGGATTGTATTAAATTATACCTATAGTCATTTGGGCTATGAAGTCAAATGGGAGAGTTGCATGATATATTTGGGAGGAACCAACCCTTTTTTTTTGGTTTTTGGTCAGGGATTGTCTTTGTTTTTAAAAGTACATTAAACCTCTTTTATTTCATTCATGCTAACAGTTTCCATTTCAGTATAGTTCAGTTATAGAGATAAGAGGGATTCTTGAACTGTAAAAAAAAAAAAAAGGAATTGGAAGTAAGGTTGCTATATTCGGAACGAGAAATCACTACATGGCTGTTAGGAGATTTTGTTTTTTGTTTTTTTTCTTTTGATCTAGATATGTAAAGGCTAGTTGGAGGTCACATATGGTCTCAGTGCCCCAGACTGCTCAATCCTGATTTATAGCAAAGCAATTCACATTGCTTTACATTACATTACATTGCTTTACATTACTCTTCTGAGTCCTACCTTAGTCAAGTGACTCTGCCTCTCTCTGGAAACTATGGCACATAATAGAGTATAAAAAGGATTACAAAGGATTACAAAGGATTACAAAGATAGCATTGAAAAAAGAGTAAAAGCAGTATACATTTCTAAAATATTCTTGTGCACATATAGAGGCAAGCATGACCTGGGTACAAACCTTAATTAAGGACCCAACCAGTCCATTTTTTTTTTGCACCATAAATAGCGCTGCTTAGACACATAAATCACATAAATGCCGGCTAGCGGTGCCCAGGGGTAGGGCATTCTCTGTGGCAGGGCTGGCCCTCTGGAACGACCTATCCCCCGAACTTCGTACTATCATGGACCTTCCCCTCTTTCGCCGCTCACTTAAAACATATTTTTTTCAGCAAGCTGGTCTTGCGTAATAGTTTAGACTCTCATAATATAACATCTGCCAAATACGTATATGGATGTTAGATTTTAGGGGAATTTTAGCATAGGCTGGGTTGTAATTTTAATGTTCTTAAATTTTAGTACAGGTTAATTTAATTTGTTTTTAACTTTGGATATATTGTATGTTTTTATATGGTTTTTTAATTTTTCCTGTACACCGCCCCGAATCCCTTCGGGGAGAGGGGGCGGTTTATAAATCTAATAAATTATTATTATTATTATTATTATTATTATTATTATTATTATTATTATTATTATTATTATTATTATTATTATTATTATTATTATTAATCAGCAGTGTAGCCTCTCCCCTATGATTCAGGTAATGTGCCTCATCTGTCAACACCATTTGTCAGTATAAAGGCAAAATAACATGGCCAACTTCCATCACCTTCATTATGGGCAACCTCTTTGTTGAACATTCTAACAAGCATTATAAAGTCATCTCCTAAAATCCCAGACATAGATATATTTTCATAGATTTTCATCTGCAAAGCCTCCTATCCAAATGCTGAAAAGTCACAGAAAACTGCTCTGTTTGATTTGACAATGTATTTATATGCAAAGCTCGTATGATTTTGAACTTTATTTTACCAGTTGTTTTTCTTTATAAAATGAATGAGTTAAGATTGGGTGATAACTGCTATCACTCCTAAACTCAAAGTATGTATTAATTGTTTTTGTTTAATACAGTCGATCCAGTTAGCTATTCTCTAGAGTCACCTGTATGCATTGGCAGGGCACAGGCTCTAGTCTAGTGCCCATTCAGCCAATGGAGAGTGCTCATTTCTCCAGTTTCCCTTGGTATTTTCAATGTTTGGTTTGGTTTTGTTTCCTTTCCAGAGTAGGAGAAGAAATCAACAATGGTCCAACATTTCTACTATGAAGGGAATTGGACTCAACTGAAGAAGTTTACCTGACAACTCTTTGAATTAGGGTTGTCAGGAAACAAAATCCCTAAGTCTAACTGAAATCCTTCCTTCCTTTATAATGGTCTATCTTAAAACCAGTTATACACGTAGCCAGGATCCAGGCTCTATCATATGCCCCAAGCCACCAATCTCAGGTACAAAGCTAAATTTTTGAGGTCTTACAGGGATAGATCAATTTCATCTCAGGGGAAATGATGTTCCAAAGGATTGATACCACAAAAGAAAAAGGTCTCCTTCTGGGCCCTTCCAGCTGATGCTTTTTAGCTGATGAAACACAGAGTATGCCCATTCTGTCAGACTGGGTAGAGTGGATAAAGACAATTGGGGAGAAATGGTTCCAAGTCATGATAACCAGAATTTTGAATTGCACCCAGAAGTCAATACAGCTTGCAGAGCAGTGATGTCATATGTGCTGAGTAGCTGGCATCTACCTCGTAACTATCCATACCACCACATTCTGCAATAGTTGAAACTTCTGAATACTATTCAAGGACAACTCCAAGTAAAGCATATTGCAATAATCCACTCTGGAGGTCACAATGACATGAGTGATGTGAGAATGGCTCAATAGCAGAGGAAAAGTTGAAACTGATATACAACCTGAACTTCTGCAAAAACTCTCCTATTCATGATTGCCATCTGCTTTTCAATCAGGAACCATGCATCTAGGAGGATCTCAAGACTACATCAAGTCTGTCAATGGCAATGCCATCTTACCCAAAATAAAGTAAAATAAAAAAAAAATAGAACATCCCGCAACTAAGAGGTCCAAAAACTTAGTAACTTGCTTGGGTTGATAGGTTAGGTCATATCCAGACAAAACCTCCACAACATTTGTGAAGTGGGGTTGGATAGGATGGAGATATAAAGCTGAGTATCCTTACAACATCAATAATAGATCCTCCTATACCTCACCTAGCAGCTTCAAAGCAAAAACTGGTGGGAACTTAAAATAGTCAAAGTAATACAAAGTGAAAAAGCTAAAATGCCCTGTGAATTCAAGAATTCAAACAGCCAAGCATTTTCTATACAACATTCCAGATGTAAAATTATTGACAAGGAAAAAAAAGTAGACAAAAAACAGTCTGGATGATAAACATTGTAGTACCCGTGGCAGCAGAATACAAAAGAAAGAACAGGAGAAAATCACAAAATATAAAAACCTGGAAATAAAAATAGAACATCCCTTCGACCGATCCGCTCCCACAGAGAGGGCCTTCTCAGGGTGCTGTCAGCCGGGCAATGCCGGTTGGCGACACCCAGGGGAAGGGCCTTCTCTGTGGCGGGCCCTACCCTCTGGAACGACCTGCCCCCCGAACTACGCACCATCTCAGACCTCCGCCTTTTCCGCCAGCGTCTTAAAACGCACTTATTTTAACAAGCCGGCCTAGCATAACCTCCAGTTCCTGACTGTTATTAGCTATATTTTTAATTAGGGGTATTTTACATTATTTTAGCACAGGGTATGGGTTTAATAGGTTTTTTAAAATGGTATTTTTGTATATTTGTATTGTTTTTTAAATTTTCCTGTGCGCCGCCCTGGGTCCTTTCTAGGAGAAGGTGCGGGTTATAAATTCGAATTAAAAAAAAAGAACAGCTGCTGCAAATGAAAGCAAAGGTAGCATAAATCTAAGGGGTGCCTTGGGTGCAATTGCAAAACATCTGGAATGCCACTTGAAAACCATTGGCACTGACAAACCCACCATCAGTCAATTGCAAAAGGCAGCTGGATCTACTTACATCCTGCAACAATACCTTTAATATTATTTAAACAGCATCTGCCTAAATAAGCAGTAAATAGGTTTATTAGATTTGAAACTATGTAATGTATAAAAGAAACTGGAATATATTTGAGTGCTAAGTGTGTTGCCAGGGGAAAAGGACAATCAATTAAAGTAGCACTTTGTAATCCACTTACCGGATGGAAGTGTCAATGTGCAGAAGTTTACTAAGGTGATATTCCCGCCATCACAATTCTCAGCCATCATGACTGACATCCCTAAATACCAATGCATAGAATTCCAACATATGATTTGGTCTAAAGAACAAGTCCATGCACAGCCATTGTAAATATGTAAACATTGGTATGTACGGAAATAGAATTGAAAACTTCAGAAGAAGAATCAATGAAGAAAAGATGCAAATTCCCTGAATAAATAACTCACCATGAATTGCTGGCTTGCTTTATGAATGTTATGTAAGTTGAGCTCTTTCAAGCTGACAAGATTTCCTTAGACAGAAATGCCTTTGGAATTTCATCAAAGGTTTCCTAGGCATGTTGAACTGTTATCTATTGCCGTGTCACTATAAATAGTGGATAACATTTGGTGGTGGTTTCTTAATCACCATTGAATTACCAGAAAGATAAATGTAGCTTTTGCTGGATTGCTACTGTGACAGGTTGTGGTCAAGAATCCTTTATCATCATTGTCACTAGAGCTTGATCCTTCTTGCTAGCAATGATTAAAGTACAAACAGCCTGTCTCCCATCACATTTGTTGAATCTGATTAGCAATCAATACATTAGTAATGAACTCCAAAATGCATTGAGTCACTGGAGCCCTTTCAATGAATATTCCTTTATTAAAATGTTTAGTTTCTAAAAGTGTTTACCTCTTAAGGAAGTGCTACAGTAATTCCCTCTCTCTTTCTTTGGAAAATATGATGCCAGCAAATAATAGTAAATAGTACAAATCTGCAAGAATAGGAACAGGAAGGCTAAGTGTCTTTATGAGATAAGACTTCCTGTGAATTCCAAAAACAACTGGAATTCCCAAGACTGTTGGTCTGTGGGATCTTTAATCTGCCACCTGGTTATGTTTAGCCAGGGTGTATGTTGTTAATTGCTTTTATTGCTTTGTGCTTGTAAACCTCTCAGAATCTCTTGAAATAACATAGAGCAGAGGAGACAAGAGGAAAGGAGAGGGGAGAGGAGAAGAGAGGAGAGGAGATATTATATAATATATAACAATTGGAACATTGGGTCCTATTAATTGTTTAATGATGAGAAATGCCATAAAGGTCTGAAGTTTGGCAAGAAAAACAAAAAATAAAAACCAAACAGATGCACAGATACAAGTTAGGTGGTATCAGCTTAGAAGTAATATTTCAATGAAATTCCATTACCCAGAATAAGAGTTCATATGAATTCTTAAGGATAGGAAGGGGGGGAACCTGAATATATTTAAGCAAAGAAAGAAAACTGAATTTGTTCTAGATGTTAAAATAAACTACAATAAACAAAAATAATAAACAGAAGGAAATATCCACATAAAAAGTATATATGCCGATTCTGAACAGATTCACAGTAAGCTCACAATTAAATCTAGACCATATAGCAACATACTGCATGAGTGTCTCATTTTTAGAATATAGATTTTTTTATCAGAAATAGAAAACAAAGTCATATCGTCATATTTATTCCTTAAAATCAGCAGAATGACTTTATTTTCAGTAACAGTGAATTATCTTCTTTGGCATACCTCAATTTCAATAGAACTAAAGCTCTTCATGATTTTTAATATCATTTTCTGTTTGATTGATTGTCTAACATAAATCCCTGTTTATAATCTTCCCCCATACCCTAATCAAGGAGCTACCAAAGAGAAAATACCTCCATTAAAACTGACAGGGCAAGTGACTATATAAACAGGGAGCAAACCTCATACACACTCACTCACACTGATGATGTTACCTAGCTGGTTAACGAAATGTCTGTAAGCAAATGATCAAGTGGTAGATATCCACAATTCAATCCCGCATGTACATACGTGTGTATGTATGTACTGTTTGTATGTGTATACACATTCACATACACATCGTTTCCTCAGTGGTCACTGGCTATAAATGTGGGTGCTTCTTTCTATTTTTCTTCTTTCCTGTCTGAGGTGGAATTTCAGTTTCATTCACATTCCTGAAACGTAACTTTAAAGCTTTCAAAGAATTTAGCATGGTCTATGGATCAGAAAGGCATGTGCAAAATCAATTTGTTACTGAAGCTAAAGAGCAGGTGCTGAGAAAGAGCAATGGGAGAGATGGACTTAGGGATATGGGTCACTGGAAAATGTTTGATCTTAAGTGATGAGATGGGATGCTAGTGAAAAAAAATACACTTGAAAGTCAATGAATTGCCAAAGTACAGTAACAACAGAAGCTGCAATTGAGCAGATATAAAACCATCATGTGGCTTTTGAGAGCATTTCTGTTCCAAATGGAACAATATTTTGTCCCAAATCACAAAGATCAGTCTTTTTATATCTTGGAACACTTTGATGACATACTTTACCTCAAAGTGAAATATTTATCCACAGCTTATCATCACTGTCCAGAATTCAATCAGTTAGTTCTTCATGAATGCACCCCTTGAGATTTCCCCCCCCCCCCCTGGCACAACCTGTAATTTTAACTGAAACAACAACAAGAAAAATCATTTTTCTAGTATTTAAATATGTCAAAATCATATCCTAGGCTTTTGTGGTACTATTGAGAAATACAGAGGAACAAGAGTAATTTTTGCCAACACTTTATTGACTTTTTAAAAAATAAATCTACCATGGCTGTTTATAAAGTGATGCTAACATATTTGTTGCTTAAATCATTTATAAAGTTACCCAACTCATAAAAGTGTTCTAGAATCTAGAACCCTCTACCTACCTACCTACCTACCTACCTACCTACCTACCTACCTACCTACCTACCATATTTCTCCCTCTCCCTCTCTCCCTCTACCTATCTACCTACCTACTGTATTTCTCCCCCCCCTCTCTCTATCCCACTACCTACCTACCAATTTAACTACCTACCTAGAGAGAGAGGAGAGGCCCCTGACTCGGCAGTGGCCTTGTGAAGAGAGAGTTGGTGAAGGGGGGGGGGTGGCAGTGGCGGAGGAGAGGCCACTGACTCGGCAGCAGCCTTGTTGGGGGGAGTTGGCAGAGGGAGGGGGGAGGCGGCGGAGGAGAGGCCGCTGACTTGGCAGCGGCCTTGAGGGGGGGAGTTGGTGGAGGGGGAACAGTGGCAGTGGAGGAGAGGCCACTGACTTGGCAGCAGCCTTGTGCGGGGGGAGTTGGTAGCGGGCGAGGCAGCAGTGGCGGCATTGCCAGTGATGAGGCGGGAGGGGCGGAAGGAGGCGGGGGAGCGAGTGAGCGAGTGAGGGAAACACACAGAAGAGCTACAGTTTTACATTTGTGTGGCATGTACCTGGCACCGGTGTGCCATCCACACAATCTGTACCTATCATTGGTGCTGCACTTGTAAGGAACATTGTGTGAAAATTTGGTGGCAATTGGTACAGTAGTTTTGGAGATTAGTGGTTTTGAACAAACTCATAGTTACCTTTTTATTTATATAGATTTGAAGTTGGATGGGATTGTATTCAGGAGACATGCTAGGCAATTGAACCACTTCCACATAACCTCATTCATAGAATTCTGAGGATCCGGTGGCAGGACAAGCTACCAGACACAGATGTCCTCTCCAGAACAGGCCTGCCATCAGTTCACACCCTGCTGATGAAAGCCAAGACACACTGGGCAGACCATGTTGCAAGGATGCCAGACCATCACATCCCCGAACAGCTCCTCTATGGCGAGCTGTCTTATGGAAAGTGATCACATGGCAGACAAAAGAAACAATACAAAAACACATTGAAAGCCTCATTCAAGTCCCTAGATATTGATGCCACCTCCTGGGAAACCCTGGCACAAGTTCAATCGACATGGCGCACATTGATCCACCAAGGCTGCCAGACTTCTGGGGACAGAAGAACAACCATAGCACAAGAGAAGTGAGCACTCTGCAAAGCCAGAGTTGCAAAATGCTGCAACAATAGTGCCCAGACATGCCTGCCCAGCTTGTGACTGAACATTACGTGCCCATTTGGCATTACCAGTCACCTGTGGACACATCGTGGACAGCCTACAACCTGTTAGATGTCAAGGTCCTCTTCAAACATGATGGATGAACAACATATTTGAACATATTTCTTCCCTGTCGTTTTTTGGCTGGTCCATTGATTGATTGGTAGATTTGTTTCTGGTTCAACTGCAATTGAAGATTCTTCCTGCAGTGTGCAATTCAAGCTTTGTATGTTATGATTTTCTTGGCTATAGCTGTTATTTGCTGCTTTATCATTTCCACTGCTTCCTTGATCTTCCTTGTCTCTAGGTGATATTTCTTGATCAGGTATTCTTTTGTCTCCTTCTTCCTCATTTTCATTTCTTTTCATTTGTTGTGGCTTGCTTGCATCTGATCTTAGCATGCTGATCTTATTTTTCCAACCTGCTCTTCCATTTTGGTAATGCTTTGTTTGGCTTTTAAAAAAAATTTGCATTCAAGTTTTTCAGTTATAACTGCAGCTGTGCTGTATATCAGTGGCTTGTTTCATGAATATATTCACTTGGTTCAAGTTATAATAGGCATGTGATCTTTTTCTTTTTCTTCAAATTCATACATTGGATAAAAATCAAATAATTACTTACCTGTTCTGAAATGTATGGGTGTTTGTGTCTGTATACTGTATGTGCAAGCATACCTATTCTACACAAGCATGCACCCAGACACAGAGTTGCACAAATATATAGACACCAACACACGCACATACACTATCTGCAACAAATACAAACATGAAAAGAAATGAATTGCTGTTCACAGTAAGACTGAAAAGTATAGCTCTATTACTATAAATTGCCTCGGAAAGCAGTTTTTATACCAGACTTGGGCATTTTACAGCCCTTACCCCAGATCCAGTCCTTTGGCTTCCTCTTGGCCAACTGGAGTGGATTGCTTTTATTTCCAGTTTGGTTGGTTTTTAGGAGACTAGCTACTACTTGAAAAAAATATTACTAATCACAATAGACTATATCCGGGTAGTTAAGGACAAATAAGCTCTTCTCATATGAGCATATTCCTGGTACAATGAAGAACTGTTGACATTTTTTTATTGTAGCATGGGCTACCTGTCATCACCTGAATCAGAAAAATGAAAGTGGGCACAAAATATTCCTCTCAGTATACATTAAAAACAATACAAGATGGGCAGCTCAACAGATCATAGTATAATTGTAAATGTGTAAGATGAGGGCATATAATCTCCTCTGGCTCTTCCTGACCACCCCCATTAGGAAATTATATAAAATATAAGTGTGGTCTGTGAATGAGGTAAGCTACATAGTATTTCTTGTTTGAATGCTCTGGGTTATTGTTGTTGTTGTTTCAATTTTAATTTCCCACTAGATACTGGTTTGTTATGAGACTGAGGAGACTGAAATATTTATTGTTGACTCTTCATTATGGCTTCTTATGGAGTTCTTGTGTCATTACTGCTTCCCCCATTAGGATATCAAAATTTCTTGACTGATTTATGGCTTTCTAATCTGAGTCGTCCCAATTACCACATTGTCTAAAAGTTTCTGAAAATAAGAGTATGATCCCACAATAGAGTGTCAACCAAATGTGTTATTTAACAATTACATGATTGCACTTTTCCACTTTTAATGTAGAATAAATTATTGTGATCAGTAGAGATACACAGAAGGAAATGCAGAATTTTTACACAGAGCTTTTAGAAGAACAAACAAAGACAGTAGGTTGATACTTAGAGCAATACAGCTTTTTACTTTGATCCCCACAAGACAAGCTAATATCAATTTCCACATCTTCCTTGAAGAATCTACAAATATGATGTGCTCAAAGAAGCAGTAGCATAGAAAGCAAATGAAATAAGGCAGTTCTGTGTGATAGCATCCAAGAAAACAAAGTTGTAAAGGGAGAATCAAAGAACAAATACATACCACTACAAAAGGTTTGTTGATGGCAGCAAAACCAATTTTATCTTGGTATTAATAGGATTACAGAATATTTTTACAAGAAAAACTAAAAAATACCACCCACAATAGAGAGGCACTCTGATGAAATACAAAGTTAGAAAATAAAGAACATCATAGTCATTTTAATATTTTAAAAAAAACAAATTGATGTTAATTAAATAGGTTAAAATAGGTTGTGAACAGGTTTCTTAATATCACAATACATGATACATGATATAACATGATATGTAGGGATTTCCAAATTAAATAGAAGTTTCAAAGTAAATCAGAACTTTCTGTATCAATTTAGATCTTAGCGCATTCAAAGCTTTCTGAATTCAATTGATTTACTAATCAAATCTATCAGATTTGGAGGGTCAGTTCAAAAGTTTAATCACATGGAAATATAAATGAATTTTGAACACTGATTCAAGCTGGACGGAAAATTGGAATGAAATAGGCAAGCTTAATCACTTTATCTTCTGGTTCATAAACTCCGATCAAACATTCTCCAAAACATGTCATCATAAATGAACAGAAATACCAAATTTCATCCCAATATTCTTTTTTCTAGCAAGAATCCAATCTTAACTCAACTTTTCTTTCATTAAGGGATGGCACCTTCCTCATTAAACAATAGTGCTATAATGCAGAGTCTGCATTTTTCCATTCAACTGCAATCATTACTGAAAGACTGGAAGAGGCATACTGGAATCAAAGAGAAGAGAATTAGTGTAAAGATAGGGAATTCAAATAGGTTTAGTAATAGCATATGTATATTCATTAGAAGAGAGAGAAATCTAATTTAGTTTACCAGGAGGAGGGTAATCACCTTACTATGCAGATGTTTGCAAAATCTTTTTGAGTTGCAGATTAAGCTCATCTATATTTAGCAAGGCCTGATAAATTCATCAAGCTTACACTTTGGGAGTCTGTGTCACACAGAGGGGAAAAGGAAGAGAGTATTAACATTGAACCTACCATCTAGGATTTGAAACTGTATGGCAGATAATCTTTGATGGACAAAGTACATGACCCATAAACCTGCCCAATGGATAGGTAGTCCCATTTTTGAAGTTTGTTTAGGGAAATAAATAATCTGACATTATTTGCTCACGCTTCACTGCCATTGCATTCCCAAGACAAATAAGTAACACAAGATAAGAAAGTAACAGATTTGGAAGGGACCTTGGAGGTCTTCTACTCCAACTCCCTGTTCAAGCAGGAAACTCTATAACATTTCAGAAAATGGCTGTCCAACTTCCTCTTTAAAAACTTCAGTGTTACCTTTTAACCCATATATTTGGCTAGTTAGATTGAGTGATGTCTAGCTCAACCTAGAGATTGGTTGAGAGTAAATTTTGACTAGAAATTGTTTCTTTTTAAACAAACATAACCAAGGCCGATATAAAGCTATATATTCAAGTCAGCAAAAAATAATAATAATAATAATAATAATAATTTTAATATTTCTAAACCGCACCCTCTCCCCACAGGGACTCGGGGCGGTGCACAGGCACAGTAAAACAATAAATACATATAAACATTTCATTAAAAATAAATTAAATCTAAGCCTGCGCTAAAATTCCCATTAAAACTAAGCTATATTATAAAGCCCCAATAAAACCCCAAAGACAGAGAGACTATCCTATAATACCTGTGTGAGAATTTGAGATGGTATTGTGAATTTTGTGGGATACCTATGATCTTTTTTTTTATATTGAAAAAGTTTTATTGAGTTTACATTTTTTGTGGGGTAGGGTAAGGGATACATAGAAATTTTGAGAGTGGTCACGTCAAAGTTGTCGGCTCCTCCGGTACCTCAAGTTACATTATTAAAAAGAAAGAAAAGAAACATTTCACATAACACTACAAGCTGGGAGCAAGTACATATTCCTAAATTTTTCAGTTATATACTGTCAGTCAATTACAAAAATCCAGATTACAAATATCATACAATATTACTCAAAAAAAAACCAGGGCAAAGTTATTTTTTAGATCTAAGTCTCTTGGCAATTGTATCTTCCACCTTCTCCCCCGGGCCCCCAGCGGGCGGGGCCATGGCTCCCCCTGCCCCCCCTGGATCTTCTCCCAGGACAGAGGAATGTTTTTTAAGAAAGGCTTCCGCCTCAGCAACTGTTTTAATCTTCACTCTACCTCCTTCCCAGAACACCAGCATCCCTTCGGGTATCACCCACTTGAACCAGATCCCATGATCAAACAATGTTTTAGACAAGAAGGAAAATTTCCTTCTAGCTTCTCTAATCTTTCTTGGAATCTGCTTCAAGATGGTAACCTCCTTTTGTTGGTAAATCATAGGACTCCCTCTTTGCGCCTTCAAGATTTCCTCTCTGGTTGACCTTCTAACAAATTTTACATGTATCTCTCTGGGTACTTCATTCATCCTGGCATATGCAGAATTTATTCTGTAGACTAGGTCAATGTCCCCTCTGATCTCATCTTTAGGTTTATGTAAATAGTCTGCAATAATTGTACTCATAAGATCAGGGAGACATTCACCATCCATCTCAGAAACATTCTGAAATCTCAAAAAATATGTCATCCTTTCCATATCTATCCTAGTCACATGCCCATTTATTTCCACAACTTCATTAGAAACATTTTTAATCTCTCCCTTAGCCCCCTCCAGCCCCCCTTTCAATTCTTCATTCTTCTGTGTATTCTCAAGCACTTGTTTTCGAGTGTCCAATAATTCCTTTTTAAAATTGACATTTTCTGCCCTCTGGGCCTTAATTTCTAATACCAAATTTTGTATAACAGATTCAAGGGCAGTCATTCTTTGTTCAAGGCTTGCCAGCGTTGCTTCTTGTGCCATGTTTAACTATTAAAATCCGTGCCAGTAAAATGGCGTTTTTAGGGTGGGGTTGGTGAGGCAGATCAGGAGTCCAAAGTTCTCAAAGTTGTAGAGCTGCAGAATTCAGAAACCAGTAGAGAAACACTTTTCCAACTCCATAGGTATAATAACGAAGGTAATCCAGAAAGGAAAACACAAATCCAAAAGAAGAAAATTCTTCATCAATAATTAGAGGAAGTCCAAATCATAAAGAGACACTGGTAATTTTCCATAGGTCGTAGTCAGTCGGGGACAAAGAGAAGCCATTCTCCGCCCAAACTCAGAGCCCGAGGGAGAAAGCGGTTAAAAAGCAAAAAAGAAACTGTTTCAGCCAGACCTAGAGACATAATTGCAAACAAGCCGCAAAATACTTTCCCTTGTTAGAGACCATCCGGATTAAAAGTTTCCGATTCCTCGCAACGAGGCATTTCCAAGTGCCGCTTTTAGTCCAAGGGGGGGTTTTTGGGAACAAACACCCCCCTCCTGTCCCTTTCAGCCCGGCTGACAGTACAAAAAAAAAAAGTTTTAATAGCTCACTCTCCGCTCGCAGCTGAGGTCCCGAAAAGCCTCCCGACTCTTCCGATCGTCTCTCTCCATAAAGTTAAATGGTGCCGCCAACCTTTGGCGAAGGAAAAGCCCCCCGCAGCATGTCCTCTTCCGCCTAAGCCGAGGATCGGGGTCGCTTTCCCCACTGCCGTGGGGGGGGGCTTCCCCGTCGAGCCGGCTTTACGGGAGAAACCCCAAACAAGGGGCTTCTCACCCCCGCGGGGGGGCAGGAAAAGAAACAAAGCGGCGAGCGAACCCTAAGATCGCCCGTCACCGCCGTCGCCGGAACCGGAAGTTGGATACCTATGATCTTGTACTGGCATCCTGGGAGGTTACACGAGGCTGGCTCCAGGACATCGTGAACGCTTCTTTGAGTGAGGGGTACTTGCCTACCATCTTGAAAGAGGCGGTGGTGAGGCCCCTCCTCAAGAAGCCTTCCCTGGACCCAGCATTGTTGGAAAATCACCGTCCGGTCTCCAACCTTCACTTTCTAGCAAAGGTTGTAGAGAGTGTGGTGGCTCAACAGTTTCCTCGGCACCTGGAGGAAATTGATTATCTAGACCCGTGCCAGTCCGGCTTCCGACCCGGTCACAGTACCGAGACAGCATTGGTCGCGTTGGTGGATGATCTCTGGAGGGCGCGGGATAGGGGATGTTCCTCTATCCTAGTCCTATTAGACCTCTCAGTGGCTTTTGATACCATCGACCATGGTATCCTATTGCACCGATTGGGGGGTTTGGGGTGAGAGGCACCGTATTACAGTGGTTCTCGTCCTACCTCTCTGGTCGGTCACAATGTGTGTTGGCAGGGGGGCAGAGGTCGGCCTCGAGGCCCCTCTTACGTGGGGTTCCTCAGGGGTCAGTCCTCTCGCCTCTCCTGTTCAACACCTATATGAAGCCGCTGGGAGAGATCATCCGTTTTGGGGTGGGATACCACCTGTACGCTGATGATACTCAGTTGTACATATCCACCCCAGACCACTCCAACGATGCCACCGAGATGCTGTCCCGGTGTTTGGAGGCTGTACGGGTTTGGATGGGTAGTAACAAACTCAAGCTCAACCCATCCAAGTCTGAGTGGCTGTGGTTTCCGGCACCCCGGTTCAGCCAGGTAACTTCATCACTGGCCATTGGGGGTGAAATATTGGCCCCGTGGAGAGGGCGCGCAATTTGGGTGTCCTCCTGGATTCCCGGCTGTCCATGGAGGACCATGTGATGGCCGTGGCCAGGGGGCGTTCTATCAGGTATGCTTGATACGCCAATTGCGCCCCTTACTAGACCAGGCTGCCCTCCGCAGAGTCACTCAAGCACTCGTGACATCCCGGCTTGACTACTGTAATGCTCTCTACATGGGGCTCCCCTTGAGGTGCACTCGAAGGTTACAGTTAGTCCAGAATGCAGCAACGCGGGTGATCATGAGAGCCTCTAGGCATTCCCACATAACACCTCTCCTGCGCGAGCTGCACTGGCTACCTGTGGCTTTTCGGGTGCACTTCAAGGTGTTGATGACCATCTTCAAAGCGCTCCATGGCTCGGGGCCTACTTATATGCGAGACCGTCTTCTGCCCCATACATCCCTTCAACTGATCCGCTCCCACAGAGAGGGCCTTCTCAGGGTGCCGTCGGCCGGGCAATGCCGGTTGGCGACACCCAGGGGAAGAGCCTTCTCTGTGGCGGGCCCTACCCTCTGGAACAACCTGCCCCCCGAACTGCGCACCATCTCAGACCTCCGCCTCTTCTGCCAGCGTCTTAAAACGCACCTATTCCAACAAGCCGGCCTAGCATAACCTCCCGTTCTTGACTGTTTTTAGATAGATTTTAATTTAGGGGGATTTTATACTATTTTAGCACAGGGTATGGGTTTAATAGGTTTTTTTTAAAAAATTGTATTTTTGTATATTTGTATTGTTTTTTAAAATTTCCTGTGCGCCGCCCTGGGTCCTTTTTTAGGAGAAGGTGCGGGGTATAAATTTGAATAAATTAAATTAACTGAAAAATTGACTTCTATGTGTATTATGTCTATCTATTCACAATGGTTTCCTGTAATATTGTGTTTTTTTAACTTCATTGTCAGTGTTTTTTGAAATTCCTACCAAATTCAGTTTCATTTTTTAGAATGTTGGGGGGGGGAGAGATGGGTATAGTGAAAATTGCTGTTGTTGTGTCTCCTTCACCACCACTGTTGCTGAACTAAAAACCTTTTTCATAATAACTTCTTTTGACTTAGAATAACAGAGTTGGAAGGGATATTGTAGGTCATCTAGTCCAACCCCCTAAATGAAAATGTGTATATTGTTTGAATTACAATGAAGGACAGGCCAGTGGTGGGTTTCTACCGGTTTGGACCGGTTCGGCCAAACTGTTAGTAGGTTGGTGGCCTAAGTCGCTGGAACCGGCAGTGACCCAGGCCCACCACAACCATAGATGCCACCATGTTTTATTATTATTATTATTATTATTATTATTATTATTATTATTATTATTATTATTATTATTATTATTATTATTATTATTATTATTATTATTATTATTATTATAACTTATTAACCGCCCCTTCTCCCCAAAGGGACTCAATTTGAGTTGTACTGCATATGTGCATGCGCCATGCCCCTGAGCAAACCAGCAGTAGTCTCTGCCTGAACCCACCCCTGGGACAGGTGTAGGGCACCAAACCATACTTACCCATTCATCTATATTTTTCCTTATTTTTAAAAAAAGGTTCTTTTCCATAAAATTAAATGATAATTGTTGAAAAATACAAAACAGATTTTCAGCACAGCATAGCAAGTCACAGGTAGACCTAAACTTACGACCACAATTGAGTCCAAAATTTCGGATGTTAAGTGAGACATTTGTTAAGTACATTTTGTCCCATTTTACAACCTTTCTTGCCACTGTTGTTAAGTGAATCACTGCAGTTGATAAGTTAGTAACCCAGTTGTTAAGTAAATCTGGATTCCCCATTGACATTGCTTGTCAAAAGGTTGCTCACATGACCTTGGGACACGGCAATGGTCATAAGTATGAATCAGTTGTCAAGCATCTGAATTTTGACATAATTTTGGGGATGCTATAAAGGTTGTAATTGTGAAAAAATATTCCATTTTTCAAAGAAGATATTGAAAAGGAAACTGGAAATTTATAAGACTAATTGCAAATCAATTAAATTAAAAACAGCTATAAAGTTGAAAAATGCAAAATGGATAATATTTCTTTAGGAATACCATCCACTTTGAAAATCCAGGGATGATTAAATGTAATGTTAAACTCTTCAAGTAATTATTGTCTCTCAATCTAAAAACTGGATAAACAACTACATAATTGAATGTGAAATGGAATGGTGCTATCATTTCAGCTAAGGCCTTAAAATGAAAACATACATAAATAAGAAAGATAATTATGTTTATTTGCTGGGGTGTTTTTCCCCCCTGTCATTTATTTATTTGCATTTATATTCTACCTCTTCTCCAGGACCTTGAAGTGGCTCACATAGAGGTTTCTCTAATTTTATTCTAGACACAGTAATAGTAAATATTACATTAAAGTGAGGATTTGGGATGTTCAAATAAGGATAGAATGGAGAACAAATCCCTCTTTTTTAAACAAATAAGAAATAAAGATACAGATACATGAATTTATCACATTTCTATAGAGCATGAATATAAGAACTTAGAAGTGTGAAAAACATTAGAAATGATAAACAGTAATCAGAAATGAAATGAAATGGGAGTATAGGCAGTCTAATGAGAGGTTTATAACCTCTCATTTCTATGTTTCATTATACATTGTATTTTTTTAAAATAAAAGCTAGCTTTCATACTATAAACATTTTTCATGAACTTTAATTCGAAGAACTCTCTTGCTTTCAGGAATCTTAATGAAGTATGCCTTTGCAACCTATCTATATGCCACCCAAGATAGAAAGCATTACAGTAGTGTCCGCCATATTTCAAACAGCCCTCAGTCCCCATCCTTTTGCAAACTACGGTATCAATTTAGACCTCTAGTAACAGGTTTTTGTTCCTTTTCTATAGTTAAGGTAAGAGAATACAGGATACCAAACACATACACACTCACACCCACAGGCTGGTCTCTCTCTCTTTCCCTGTCAGGCCTGCAGTCATATTCCTTTTAGAATTTTTCGCCTGCCACACTTTATCTCTCTTTCTTTACTATGCTGTTTCATTAGTGGGCAATTGGGAGGGGAGAATAGTACGGAGTAGAATGTGTTTGTTTTCAAAATAAAAAATTCCTTTCTAGAAGCCCAAGGTCATATTTTGTTTCCACACCCCTGCACCTGACTGGAACCAGCTGGGTGGAGATGCCAGTGGGGCCAAAGAAGATTGGAGCATGTGATGGATTTATAGGTGTGGGGATAAGATCATGAACTTTCAACTGGGTGGGAATCGTAGGAAGCTTTCAGATTCGGAATTCCCACAGATGTGTCAATATGTCTGTTGCATTAAATTGGAAATTTAAGGATACTCTGCCTTGGACTCTGATTTAATTCTGCATGATATTTGGAACTCTGACATTATCCCGAATCTCCCTTTAAAATAAATCACTAGCACACACACACACGCACACACCCCACACACACACTTGGGGTGCTTGAAATCCAGTGAACAATTAAGAGAAGAGACTTTTGAGATGAGATTGTTAAGTCCTCAGGTCTACGACAGTGCCAGCAAGTCTGGTGAACTCTGAATCACCACATTCCAGAACGGAGCCAGCAGCCGCGTCTGATTGGCTAAGACGCAGCTGGCAGGAGACTGTCTAGAAAATAGATACAATGTTGCAGCTAGCTTGCTGCAAGAGTTCCTGTCTGAAAGCCTATATAAAGGGCTGTCAGACAGGGAAGCCTTGCCAGTAGTGATTCTTGTGTATTGTAAATAGTTGCTGAATAAATGTTCCTGTTGATTGACCATGAGGAGTCAATCCTCCTTTGTCTAATCTAACAGAGATGAGACGCTTCTCTACATATCTCCCAAGCAGCAAAGGAATTTTGGAGATTTATAGCGTCTGGAAAAATGTGGCCGGCGTGGGGTGCGGTAGAAAGGCTGATTCTACATGCGGTTGGAATGCTGACACTCAGTCTGAGAGAGAGAGTCTGTTCCATCTCTGAAGATAACCCCCCTCCCTAATTCCCAAGTAGTTACAGCAAAAGCGAAAGAATGCAAAAAATGCCAGCAAGACTTCCTCTCTGTCCCTTCAACAGAATAATAGGACACAATTGGTGGACCTAGTCCATGGTGGTGTCTTGGTGGCCTTTCCCGCAAGGCCCGGGGTGGTCTTCTTAGTTGGGTGGCCTGTCTTCCACTCTGTCACTCGATGCCCTTCTTGGCCACATTTGAAGCAGGCATTGGAGCATGGCTGTGAGTTTTGTGGCTTTGTCGCCTCTCTCTTCTCTAGCAGTGAAATGAGGCCTCAATGTTAACAGGCATAAAATAATAGAGAAAGATTCAGAAACTCTTAAATACATATTTTGTTGCACAGGAATGGATGTAGCATCAGATTTCAGCCTCGAGGCAGTTTAGTAACTGCGCTATTGGAAGTACAGTAATTGTGGTATCTCGGAGGTAGTGAGTCAGTTACATAGGCTAATCTGCTACAGTCCTCCTCAATCCATTCTACTCTGAATAACCTATCTCCTGAGTGCTTCCAGGCATGGTGCAGGCATCAGCAGGAAAGGTCATTCTGAATTATTTTTCAGCTCTGAAAGTTTACCGCATACATGCACAAACGCACACAAACACCCCCCTCCTCACACAGAGTATTTCAGTTATCACGATAGCATGTATAGAGTTATAAAATAGAAAACAAATAGCTGAGCCTTTTAAACATTGTTTCTTCATAAAAACCTCCACCATACAGTATGTACTTTGGAAATGGAATAGAAACATTTTATGTTTTTGAATGACACTTTTGGACATTTCTGCTTATCAGTTTGATAAAGGAGAAACTATGTACATATTTAAAACAAGAAAGTAATGAAGATATAGATTATAGCTATTATTTAATTTACATTGTTGGAATTGTTTCTGTATATTCAGGGAGAAAATAAAAATAGGGTATTCAACACATGAAAACAATGTACAGATTTGCTGAATTATTTCAGTCTTTTCTCATTCCCAGAAATTTTTAATAAATTGCTTCTTGTTTGAAAAGGTAGTTTTTGAAGAAAATGAATATTTTCAATACTCCCAGAATAGAATAAACAGATCACAAAGTTGCATATTTTGTATTTTATGTCCACTTAGTTGATAGCAAACTGTATTGCATTTATTGATTTAATCTGAAATAAATAAGCCTTGAATAGACAGCCCCTTTAAAATTCCTCAATAGTTAGAACAGTGCTACCCTTTTGTAGAGTGTTAGAAGAAATGTCCATCTGGGCTCAGTTCCCAGTGGGAAGAAAGACACTGGAAACATGGAGACTGCTTGGAAAGATGGTTTAATGGTGGACAGGACCACATGGTTTTTGATTCTGGGCAAAAGAAAAAGGGAAGAGATGTTGAGAGCACCTGGGTTTTACGCCTGCCGTTGGACTTTGAATTTGAGCTTTTGTTCTGATTGGCTGTCACACACCCATGGGGCTATGGAGGGGCAACTTTGCAAGTTGTCTGTGTCCCAGGCTTGGTTGAGCCTTGCTGGGTGATGATCAGGGGTGGGTTCTGGCTGGCCTTACTTCTGGTTCACTCATGCATGTCTGCACTGGATGTGCACACACATGCTGGATGCAAGCCACATGCGCTTGCACAATTCATTCAAAATTGTTCTGTGCATGCGCAGAACTTAAAAACAAGATGGTGGCCCTCTTCTTTTAGATTTATTGCAGATTCAACCTTATGAAGAAATTAGATCAATAAGCTGAATTCTATTGTCAATCCCCCATGCCAACCAATCGTTTTTATTTCCCCAGTTCAGGGACATGGCAGGCCTGGGTCACTGCTGGTTCCAGTGACCCAGGCTGCCATACCACTACTGGTTTGGGTGAACCGGGCTGAACTGGTAGGAACCCACCTTTGGTGATGATGTAATGAAGGGGCTTTGGGCAATTCCTAATATGGCTCTGCTTGAAGCAGGTAGATACTTGTTATGTAGAATAGACTGGCCCAGGCCTTAATGGTCCAGTTAACAAAGGTGGGGGGACTGCGTTTTTGCCTCTCCTTCAGGGAAAATATTCTGCCCTTTTAATAGTTCCTAAAATATTTCATTCTTCTAGGAGGGGGGCATGTGCTAACTTTCTACAATAGCTTGCTCTTGAGAAAGAACAAAAACAGAGAAAAAATGAAAGGAATATATGCTGTTAAGAATATTAAAAACACAAAAACAAGGAGACATTAGAAAGACATATTTTTAACAATCTTTAGCTGTCATTTTCTTACTTCCTTTCAGGGTGCTTATCACATAGTTTCTAACATTTCTTAAGGAAATAGAAAGCTGAGTAGAAAAAAAGTTCATTTCTGAAATATGAGATGAGGTTCAAAAGTATTAGTTCCCATTTTAATTGTTTGACTATTCTCAATAGGCTAGGAAATATTATCCATGTCTTTGCCAGGCTTTTCACTTGAGCTAATATTGTCAAAGACAAATAAGAGAAACTGTGAAATTTAAATATTTAAAAGTCTCAATTATTTTAATGCTCTCAGAATTGTTTCCAGGACAACTAGCGGGAGGTAGAACAACACTAGCTCTCTCCATGCCTGGTAATGGGGAAAGGATGGAGAAAACAGGAAAAACAGTTTATTTCACACTATGTCAGCAATGGCTGGCATTGTGAAGCTGGTGAAAACCGCTAACTCCTATTGATTCCAAGGCACTCAACAGCCTTTCAGACCTAAATAATTGTTGTCATCAAGTTTAAATCAGTGCTTTTGGATAGCCCATTAGGGAAGCCTTTAAAGACTCATACAAGCCAATTGTATTAAAATAATAGCTCTGGAAAGGCAGTTAAACTAACAGGGGATGTGAAATATTTGCCCTAGCAAAAGAAAATTGCCACCTGTTGTTTCAGTGCAAAGACCAAAAATTTATACAGCCTGCATATTGGTGTTTTTGTTGGTATCAACAAAATAGTTTACCACCTATTGCAATAAATAGATTTTTTAGGTCTTTTCTCAATGGAAGGTAGCTTAGGAGATCAAAGTGGAAATAAAAACGATGGAATTCAGCTTATTGATCTCATTTCTTCGTAAGATTGAATCTACAATAAATCTAAAGGAACAGGGCTTCCTATACAATATTCCCAACAGTCAACATCTTACGGACATTTCCTGCTACTATTATATGAAATGGTAATTAATAATAAAAATATTGCATTCAAGAGGACTTGCCTGTAACTGAGTGGGACCTTTCATTTGAGGAAGCACTCCTGGTTGAAGACATTCCTTTGATCCATCAGTGTAGAGGTTAGAAAAAATGTTATTGCTGCTTTAATTTCTTTCTACCATTTCTCCATGATATGTTTGAAGCAGCCATAATCCTATAACTGTGTGCATGGGTGTGGACACTGTGTATGTGTGTGTATCTGTGTATGCATGTGTGTCCATGCCCACAATTGTAATAGAGAGAAAAGGGATGTGGTCCTTTCCAAATTTATCTGTAATTCTACAGAACTCTAGATCACTGGTTCCAGTTCTAGACCTGCATGAAGCAGTTTGGCTTCAGTTCAGTAAGATGATTCACATTGCAGAGGTGACACAATCCTTGTTCTATTAAGGAGGCAAACAAAAGTGTTTGTATCATCTCAGAAAGCTGACCAGAAGCTTAAAATGTGACAGGCTTCATAAACATCTCTCTGAAATTTTCACTAAATCCACTTGGTATATTAGGGATGTACAAAATGTAATTTAATTCCAGATATTTGTATGAAAATAACACGAGGACTGTATTAATTTCTAAGGCACTCATTTTGTATTTATTCTAGACTTGTAAGTGCTGCATCTGCTGACATCATTCAAATCCTCTTAAAAAAAACAACAACCACAAACACAGATACTGTGCATAGCAAAAGCTTTCACAAATTTATGCAAACATTTCATTATTCATATCTTGGATTACATGCTAGGCTTTCACAATTCTTGTTTATATGAAGCCAATTAACATACAGTTGTGCATGGTCAGGCCTTTCCCTGTACTCCCTATTTGTGTCATCCCCCCCTCCTCTGTCAGAGTCTGAATCTGCAGGGGAGGATGAGTTGGAACAAGAACTGATAGAGGCTGGCTCCATTGGCCTTGGAGGAAACTGGGGAAGGGTAGAGTCTGTCCAGGCAAGGCTTTTCTGAATTAGTAAGGCCTGCAGACAGGGAGAGCTCAGGAGAAGAGCAAGGACTACCCTCTCCTGATCCGAGAGCAAGGAGGGAAGAGAGATGGCAAGATCAATGCAGATTGAGCCGGCTACGAGGCAGAAGAGTGCCCCACCACCTTTCACAAGGCACACCTGGGGACTGAGATGTAAGGAGGTGCAGATGGAAGGGGCATTTGTTGGGAACAAGCATTGAATCTGTGGAGCACTTGCCAAAGCCTGGAGATTACTGTACTCTATCATGTGGGGCTTGCCAGTTTGCTTCACTGAACTTCTTGCTTGGGTTACTGTTTAGCTAAACTGGCCTATTAGACTGCTGGCCCTGGTTTTTGGACTAACCTGGCTTATTGGACTGCTGACCCTGGTTGTGTTCTAACCCAGCCTTAGCAGAAGCAAGAAACAGACTTCTTTTACAACCCCCCCTCTTTATTTATCTATTGTGAATTAATTGCATTCATCCATTGAAAAGTCCAGGCAATAGTCCTTCAAAGAGTTAACTGCAGTAACAGACCTTATCAGTTCCTTGCAACAATTGCAAGGCCATGAGCTCCCAGTGGAAAGGCTACAAATTAAGTTCTGGCAAGCAATCTTTGTGGCAAAAACACAATGAGCAAAATCTTCAGAAATACGAACAGTTGTCTCCTACAACTACTCCCCTTTCCTTTTATTTATCCCCCAGCCAGGGAAGGGCTATTCAGTATCCATGTGTGCTTTGCTTCCCAAGTTGACTCCTTGTCCTCCATTGTTCACCTCTCTTAACTGCTTTGTGCATATGTGCATCTGGAACATGCCTCAGCTGTTCTTCCTCCTCACTCATATCAGCCTCCAAATGCAGCTGCCTCTCTGGAGCTGGGAAATGTCAGACAGCCCTGGTTCTATCTCTGTGTCTGACACAGAGCAGCCATCAGAGCCTTCCCCAGACTTCAGAATTGGCCCAAGTTCCTCCTCAACCTCTTCATTGTCCAAGTCTGCTGTCAGCTCTGTTGGCAGCTGATGGGCCACAACAGGTTGTTGTTTGATTAACCTGGATTATTTGACTGCTGGCCCTGGTTGCTGTTTGGTTAACCTGCCCTATTGGACTACTTGCAGCCAGACTTTTCTGTGAGAGCTTTGCTCCAGGACTCGTAGTGAATGTGGGAATGTTTGGGGGCACAGTTGGAGCAATAAAGGGGAGTGAGATCTGTTCTCTGGTTGTGTTGCTTTCATGCCATGCCCTGGGTCATCACACTTTGGATGTTCTGAAAAAAAGTGATGCAACTTGAATGTTGCAGAATATGAGTAGGATCTAATAGGTCTCAGATGGTCAGTTTTCTTTTTGAATGTGGACCGCTTATATTTTTTTACTTTGGATTATCTCAGTTACAGTTTCAGCATAGAAAAAAGTGGTCTTGATTTACCTGACAGTACATCTTGACAGTTTATTCAACTTAAGCATGAAGCTAGAAGTTAGAGGTTCTACAGTTTCTAAACCCGTAGGTCTTCTTTATAGGAAGATGAAGGGAAATGGATTAAATAGAAGAATAACAGAACCATGGAATTTAAAAGCATCTCAGAGGTCACAGAGCCAATCTTATATTTCCTGCAATGAAGCATCTATCCAGCCTCTATTTGAAAATCTCCAGTAAAGAACAACATATCATCCCAGGAGGCAACCCATTTCATTACATGAGTCTTCCTAATGTGAAACCTGAATCTAATTTCATCCCATTGGATCAGATCCCATTCTATGGAACAACAGGGAACACTTTCCTCTTCTGTGACACCCTCAATTACTTCTCCATATGACAGCCATCTATATATCTAAAGGTTGTTGCCATATTTCTTTTCAATACCTCCTGCTGATTAAACATACAGCTCCTTCTTTTTCTCCCTTTTAGGCATATGCATGTATGCATTACAAATGCTTATACATCATCCATTTATCAAACTCAAAATCTGTCACAATAAATATTATAGAACAGAAACCATACATAACACATAGTTCATCATCTGCATCATCCTTAAACCATAATCAGTAAAACAGAGAGCTTAAAAAAATTGAGAACTTGTAAAACAGCCCCGTGCCCTAAATTCTGCTCCAAAAACAAGCTGGAGGCTTATCATCAATAATGTGCTCTGTAATGGGAGAATAAGAGCACATCAATAGGGCATTCTAGTATAGTAATGTTCAATGTATTTTAGGAAGAAAACTCTTTAAATATTTGCCAAAGTATTTCCTTTACTCCACTGAACATCAAGGCCTGAGATAAATATATTGCCAAGAAGAAGTACACAGTGCATTAAGTAGAAAAGAATGTGTCAAGGTTAAACATAGCCGGTCTTTTTATCAAAACCATGAGTGTGTTTTCTCTGCAGGTTAGTATGCTCCAGGGCCTTCAACTGTCCAGGCTTCCCCTTCTCCATATCATTGATCACTTTCAACAAAGTGACACCTCCACTGGAGAGTTAGCTTATGTCCCTTTAAGCTATTTTTTTTTACTAAAGAAAATAGCTTTTCAGGTGGACCTTTGACAAAATGCAAACTGTCAATCTGATCTGGTATGTGATCACGGTGCCCTCATTTCACCACCTCTAGCAATCTTGCCCTCAAAGAAAGGCAGCTTAGTGACTGGTTATGACATTTCCTTCTTCGAGGTCATCAGTATTTTCTTGTCCACTAAATACTTCCAAGACTTTCCCCCATAATTTATTATTTCAAACACTTCATGGATTTCTTTTTACACAATGGAAGTTCAGAATGACTTTCATTTTATTCCCGGGCACTTCTTGAATTTTTAACGTTGAATTTGAGAAAAGATGATGATTAAAATGTAAGAACAGTTTTTCAAAAATTCTTCCCCCATGTACCTTTGGCCCTTTTCATCTCTTGTTAGGTTGCTCAGCTAATTAATCAAATGCATGTCATTGCAGTTCAATGATTCAAGTTCAAACAGTTTAGCATTTGTCTTAGGTGCTCAAATGATGCCATCTATTTATGATTGTTATCATTGTTTACATCTCTGCAATTTGGAATTTTATAGAATTTCCCTCTTGAGTAGGGGACACCTCCAAGGATCCTTCCAAATCTGTTATTCTATAATTCTGTAATTCATGTTTAGAAAGAGCAACTGTGATGTCCTCCTTGTTTGGGGATATTTTTTAAACCTAAGGATGATGGTTCTTTTAACTACTAAGCCACTGCCTTTTCAGAATTTATAAATGAAGTGAAATAGAATATATTATTATATTTCATTGATTTTCCCTTCTTTCCTACTGCAATCAGCTCCCAGTAATCCCAGTATCTGCAATATAATCCTGGAATGTTGATGATTTTTGGGTGATAATGCTGATCATCCATTCATTTTACTGTTACCACAAAGGCTAAAATTAAACTAACATACAAAAAGTGTTCCTATAATATGAGCATTATCGCGACAGAATAGTAAGGGACTCTAAAAATATTACTCAATAAGGAGTGGTTTATTTTTACATTTTTTGTATTCCAATTCAGTTTGAAATGAAAACCTAACCCATTTTCTTGCCTTTGACTCTAAAAGGGCAAAGGTTATCAACTGATTATGCTCATATCATGCAACAGTACTTCAGATGCTTCTACTTGAACCATAAATGCCTAAAAACACCAGGCCATTACTGTTTTTAAAAAAAATGTGATTGTGCAGGTGATCATTCAATATGATTGATGAGTAGAATTTCAGCCCATCAGGATGAGAAGGAACATTTTGAAAATACTGATAACTCTCAAATCCAAGTGGTGAAAGTTAGGAGGTAGTCCTGAATGGAAAATTACCTGAATAAATCACTTGTACATCTTTCTGATCTCTGAAAGGTCTGCAGGCTGGAATGAAATAAATATATATTTTACCATAACATAGCAATCTTCAATAGATGTACGCAAGGGACCATGAAATATTGCTCCTGGAATACAATTCTGATACTTATTGCTTCTAAAACAACAGTCCTCTATAAGATTCTGAGCACACTAAGCTGATTTCTTTTTGAAATTCCCAATTTTCTTACATCATGTAGTGTTTTTTTTTAATTATTATTATTATCATGTTGTGTCTCATCAGTAAACAGAGAACATAGAATGATCAAATGTGTGGGCAAGTGCCTGATTATTAAATTATAATCTTCTGATTATCTTTGAATTTAAAAGCCAATTATTAATTATGCCAGCAACTTTTTAGATGGTGTTTGTGACCTTGGATTAATTCTGTTTTTGAAAAGATGAAGAGACAAAAACCTGACTGAGAGTATAGGTTGTTAAAAGAAATTGAAATATGTTCAAGGTCATAAACATTCATCTATACTATTATATTCCTTTAGGACTGTCTCAATAAATCTTTGGTTAGAAATTAAATAAGAAATTAAGGAAAATAATAAAGTAAAATAATACAATAAAATAAATCCTCAGTACTGTTTTATTTCACAATTAACTTTTACTATCACTAATATTTATCTGCATAGTTCAAAATAATATGCTTTTGAATTTTTGAATTTATTTTATGAGATGGATTGGACCTGCCATGTTCAATTGTCTATTTTTGAAGATAACAATAACCCGAAGTAATTTGATCTATACCAATACAATCAAGTCATATTGCTAAAGTTTAAGAAGGTTTTATCAATAGCAAAAAATTTTTTACAATTCAATCTTTTGATTTTTGCTCCAATGCATTCAAGCATTACACACTTCCTTTATCCATGTACATGAAATCCTCCCTCCCTCCCTCTGTCCCTCCCTCATTCCTTCCTTCTTTCCTTCCAGGTGGTTTTCCGGGTGCAATTCAAGGTGTTGGTTACTATCTTTAAAGCGCTCCATGGCTTAGGACCTTACTTACGAGATCGCCTTCTGCCACCAAGAGCCTCCCACCGGCCAGTACGCTCCCATAGAGAGGGTCTCCTCATGGTGCCGTCAGCTAGACAATGTCAACTGGCGACACCGAGGGGGAGAGCCTTCTCCGTAGGAGCACCGGTCCTCTGGAACGAATTGCCCCCGGAATTAAGAACTATCCCTGACTTATGCACCTTCCGCCGTGCGCTCAAAACCTTTTTTTCCCAACAAGCCAGGCTGGCATAAAAATGATTTTTAAATTATAAATTTTTATTACTTTTAATCAGGGTTGGTTGGCTTTTTTTTTCATTGTTAGGCCAAATTGTTTAATATGTCTTTTAAAACTTTTAAAACTTTTATATATTTGTTTTACTCTGGCTGTACACCGCCCTGAGTCCTTCGGGAGTAGGGCGGTATAAAAAGCCAATAAAACCTAAACCTAATACCTTCCTTTCTTCCTTCCTTTCCTCTGGAGATTTATTAGATTGGATTCATTGTGTATATCATTGGCATTATTTCACTATATTGTATGAAGCATTATTAGTTTCTGAAAGTTGTGCTGTTGTTTTTGTTGCTATTATTATATGCTCCCATGTTTATATGTAACTAGACTGGGCCACACATTGCTGTGGCCCAGTCTGGTTAAATGGCCAACCAATCTGTGTGTAGATGTACACATGCACATACAAACATGTACACACAACCACCGTATAACCCCCCAACCTACCTACCTACCTACTGTATTTCTCCATCTCTCTCTCAATCCACCTACCTACCTACCTACCTACCTACCTACCTACCTACCTACTTACTGTATTTTTCCCACTCTCTTTCTATCCCTCTACCTACCTACCTACTGTATTTCTCCCTCTCTCTATCCCTCTACCTACCTATCTCTCTCTATCCCTCTACCTACCTACCTACTGTATTTTCCCCCTCTCTCTCTTTATCCCTCTACCTACCTATGTACTGTATTTTCCCCGCTCTCTCTTTATCCCTCTACCTACCTACATACTAAATTTTCCCTCTCTCTCTTTATCCTTCTACCTACCTACCTACCTACCTACCTACCTACCTACCTACCTACCTACCTACTGTATTTTTCCCTCTCTCTCTCTTTATCCCTCTACCTACCTACCTACCTACTGTATTCTCCCTATCCCTCTACCTACTTACTTACCTACTGTATTTCCCCCCCTCTCCCTCTACCTACCTACCTACCTACTGTATTTTCCCTATCTCTATCTTTATCCCTCTGCCTACCTACCTACCTACCTACCTACCTACCTACTGTATTCCCCCCCCTCTCTCTCCCTCTACCTACCTACCATGCAACCTCCTAGGACCAAAAATGGGCCACCTGGGAGTGTGCTAACCCCTATGCCTAGTTTTAGGCCTAGTAGGACTCCATACCACCTCCTGGGACCAAAAATGGGCCATATGGGAGTGTGCTACCCCCCATGCCTAGTTTTGGGCCTAGTAGGCCTCTCCTTACAGTCTCCTGGGACCAAAAATGGGCCACCTGGGAGTGTTCTATCCCCCATGCCTAGTGTTGGGCCTAGTAGGCCTCCATACAGCTCCTGGGACAAAAAATGGGCCACATGGGAATGTGCTAACTCCCATTCCTAGTTTTGGGCCAAGTAGGCCTCCATGCAGTCTGGGAACGTTGGAAGCTTATTCGGTTGCTGAGGAAACAACTGTTGGAAATGTAAGGGACATGTGCGTGATGCATCATAAGAAGCAGCCGGATGGGAGGAGCTACAGGGAGGTGAAAACCTGAGAAGTGCATACCTTTTACGCTTGTGCTGCTTGCACATGACACACGTGTGCCAGCCACACAAAATGTACGTATGATTGCATCGGACATCCTTGGGAACATTGTGTGAAAGTTTGGTGCCGATTGGCGCAGTACTTTCTGAGATTAGCGGCTTTGCACAAACTATTTTACATTTTTTTAAATTTATTCTTATAAAAAAAATCATACTAACATAATTTTAAACACATTGCCGTCACAGCGCGAGAAAGCGACACCATATAAATAACCAAACTTAATATTAAAGTCCTAATAGTAGGCCTAATATTTAACACCAACATTTACACTATATACAGCCCATCTAGTTAAACTACCTACTTCATCAATTCTTATTCATCATTTAATTTCTTATTGATATTATTTACCAATATCCGATTTAAACATATATTATTGCTTCATTTGTTATTATTCGGTTGTTCCCATATCCAATTATACCACTCAGTTTTACATTTTTATTTATATAGATTCAAGAAAGCAAATATGCAACCTTGTGAGGTGGGTTTTGCTGAAAGAGTGTATATTTTCAATTGAGAGCCATACATTTTCACAAAATCACCATCATTATACATATTTAAATATTAATTATTTCATCCAGACATATAAATTTTTTCTCTCAAAAATGAAGGCAAAGAACCTAATTAAAATACAGTAATATGAGCATCCTTTTATTTTTGTGAGAACCATGCAATATCTTTCATAATTTCAATACCCCAGTTCAATTTGGGTTGTTCCTATTAGACTGGGCTGTAAGTTGTTTGAAACAAAACCGAACAGCACTATTATATTGTTGTGGCTTTTAGTTAGGAAGTTTAGATTCAAATACCATGTGGGTGTGGGTGTGTTTACGGTGAACATTTCAAATGGAGTTGAACAACCTACTGTTCTCTTTTCTCAGTATTAGCAGGCTAATACAAGCTTGCTTGATATTATTTTAATAAGGGCTATGAATGTAATGATAATGCATATGAAGATGCTGCATAAATTAACAGCAAGCCATGCTTCAGTTTATTTTGGTATTATTTGAATTAATGCATTCTAGAGATATTCACTTGTATTTAGTTGTATAAAGTTCTTTTTTATTTGTTTCTTGAAGTAAATATTCATTCCTCGCAACTACTTCAACTAGTCACTGCAATTTTCTTGGAAAAATCTTGGAAGTATTTTATTTTTGACTGCTTCCTAAAGCTGAGAGAGAGTAAGTTTCTAAAGGTCGCATGGCTGGTTTTGTGCCTAATGTGGAACTAGAACTCAATCTCCCAGTTTCTAGCTGGTACCTTCAACACTACAGGAAGCTGGTTCTAATTTCTATAAATAAATAGCATAGGAACTTGCAGTTATATACATGAAGATTGAATAGGATATGGGCATAAAATCTGTATTGAAAGGACACATTGGATAGATATGTAATTGTTTGTAGTTCTCATAATATTACAGCATATGCATTTCCTATTTCACATTTGCACGTTGGCTTGTGTTTTGCCCACTCTTGATTGACATTCAGCATGCTAAATTACCTTAGTTTTTTTAGAACATCTCAAACTGATTATAGCCTTGAGACAAAACCTGATAAATGGCTGCGCTCTAATTTTCAAGAGTAAACATTCTGATTATCAAAAGAACCTTCTGTTTATGCTGCCTAACATCAGTAACATCACTAAACTGCTTTTAAATTAAACTGGATAATTTAAAATATATAGGCATATGTAAACTCTCTGGTTTCATGTTTGAAATTATATATAATGTTACATTCTATGTCACTTATATTGTTTCATGTCCATTCAGATTTCTATGTCTCTGACAAGTGTTGATTCCCAAACAACCATGCCTGCAGAAAACCATGCTTTTTTTAAAAAAAAAATTCTAGGCAATTTAATTAAGACAGTAGGACACAAGTAGAAACCCAGCACAGCTGTCCTGAAGAAAAAGCCAGCATGTGATCTCCCTTTCCAGTTTCAGATTGACACTGTGAGCAGAACTCCAATCTGTTATATTCACTGTAAATCACCTTGCTCTAAAGGGTGAGAGAGTCAAAATTAGCAATAGATTGATATGGTTTCCAGAACTTTAGAATGCTTTTATCTGCCTGAATCTGAAATGTGTTAAGACCGAATTGCATAAACTTAGATTTTAAAAAGAAATAAACTTTGATAAGTACTATTAGATTATTTGGGAAAATATTTAAAACAGCAAGATTTAACTAAATTATTCTACAATTTGTAGTCTTCTATTCTACAATTTGTAGTCTTCTAAGCCATTGTGCTCCAGGGTATTATCTCTCTGAGTTTAATCCATAGACTTGAGTTTTAATTTCTTGTATCACAAGGGTTAATATATCTAGATTTAATGGATCACATCTGTTAAATCTCAAATGAACTTTGGGATATGTGTAAAAAAATTGTACCATGCCCCAGACCTCATTCTTTCAAGTCATTGTGAACTTCTGCATTGTCATTATCAGTGGAGTCTAATGGGGAACAAAAAGATGGATATGTATGTATGTATGCATTGAAGCACAGTGGTGGGTTTCAAAAATTTTTACAACCTATTCTGTAGGTGTGGCCTGTTTTGTGGGAGTGGTTCTGTGGTCATGTGACTGGGTGGGCATGGCCAATGTGACATCACTCATGCACACTCAGTCACATGATTTCCCCCCCCCCACCAAGCCATGCCCACGGTGGCAAAAAAAAAAATTGTGACTCTGATGAAAGGAAGGGGGGTAAGAGAGGGGAAAAACTCCCCCAAATTCCCAAAAATAGACTGCTAAAGGATTTGGGGCTGAAATTGCATGCTGGGGAAAGCAATTGGGTTGATCACTGAAGGGACAAGGAGGAATCCAGGAGAAAACTATCACCCAAAGATCTCCCAAGTTCTTTCCCTAGCATGTGATAGCTTTCTCCTGGATTCCTCTCTGACTTACCTTGTACAATCAACCCAATTCCCCCCCCCCAGCATGATAGCTTTCTCCTGGATTCCTCTCTGACTTGCCTCCTCCGATCAACCCAATTGCTTTCCCCAGCATGTGATAGTTTTGTCCTGGTTCAGGCAGGCCGCTGCCTGCAGCCTTGGAGCCTCAGCTTAGTGGGAAAAGGAAGTGGGAGGGCAGGGCAAGCATGGTGTGGATGAGCGGGGCAAGAAAGCAAGCAGACTGACCAGTGCGCAGAGGGGGCGAGCGAGTTGCAATGGAACGGCCAGGGCGAGCGAGCAACAGGGCTGGGCCAGGCATTCCAGAAGTTACTTCCGGGATCACCGTCCAACCTCATCTCACCAGATCACTAAATTTCACCAACTGGTTCTCCCAAGCCAGAGAGAACCGGCAAAAACCCACCACTGGTGAAACAACAGGAAAAAACATCAAGAATACCTTGTCCTATTACTAAACTGTTTCCACTACTTGTGAGAATGGTTAGATTCTCAGGGAGTGCCTTTGCTCCAGCTATGCAAAGAAAGGCACTGATTTATTTATTTGCTGCTTTCTAGCCTTGTAATAAAAACTCAGTAACTAGGAGTTATCAGAGGAGACAGCTACCTCCTTTCCTTCTTCACTGAACTTTAGTCTTTTTGCCACTGCTATCAACAATCTCATAGCATAGCAAGTCCTACGAGTCCACTCAATTTGATCTTCCCAGTTGCTTTCTCTTGAACTTCTTGGTCAGTCCGCTCTCCATCTTCCTACACCTTCCTAGAAAGACCAACAAATTTTGTCCATAACTTGGAGGAAATTCAATTGGGTTGGGAAATATAAAATATATAGGCACATGAAAATTCTTAATTTACTTTGTCCATTACTTAGGGAAAGATATCCAAGTCGTTTTACCATTTCGTGTGAAATATCTTATCTTGTAACCATCTATAGCAGTGGTTCCCAAAGTGGGCGGTAATGCCCCCCAGGGGGCAGTGGCCTGTGTTAGGGGGGCACTAGGAGGCCAAGCGGCTGCAGGGGGGCACTAGGAGGCAACAGGGGGGCGCTGAGGGCGAGGAAGAAACTTGCCAATCGGAAGATGGGCTGTTAAAGCCTATCGGCGTGGGCAGAAGGATGACATCGTTAAAACAAACCTGGAAATAGCGGGTTTCCCTTTAAGCAACGTCACCACCCTCCCCTCCAATCACCGCCTTCCTCCCAGGAGAGGCGTGTGCGTGCGCTGCTTCAATCTCCTGTCCTCGACCAGCTCCAGCATCCCCTCTTCCCTCCACAAAAGCCCCTGCCAGGCCAGCAAAGATCCCATCCAGACCAGGCGGCGCTGGTCCCCTGCGCCCCCACAGCTCCCTTGCTCTGAGCTGCACTTTGGAGCGGGCAGCGATCCCTCGAAAGCCCCCAGGTTGGTCCTCCTCCTCACCTGGATCCAGCGCGGCGCTCGCCGCCCGGCTGGCCCCGAGGAAGCTGCTGCTCCAGTCGCAAAGTGAACCAGAGGGAGCTGGAAGAGAGCTCGGAGGTCCTCTAGTCAGCCAGCAGGGACAAAGGCCAGGCGGGGAGCGCCGCTCTGGATCCGGGCGAGGAGGAGGACCAACTTGGGGGCTTTCGAGGGATCGCTGCCCACTCCAAAGCGCAGCTCAGAGCAAGGGAGCCACTGGGAGGGCGCGGAGGGCACAGGAGGTCCCAGCGCCACCTGGTCCAGATGGGATCTTTGCTGGCCTGGCAGGGGCTTTTGCGGAGGGAGGAGGGGACCCCAGAGCCAGTCGGGGATGGAGATTGAAGCAGCGCGCATGCGCGCACGCCTCTCCTGTGAGGAAGGAAGCCTCTGCTCCAGCCCCAAAGTGAACCGGAGGGAGCTGGAAGAGAGCTCGGAGGTCCTCTAGTCCAGCCCCTGCTCAAGCAGGACTAGAGCCTCCGCTAGTCCAGATCAGGGGCTGCCTCCTTCCTTCTGAAAAGTCTCCGGGGATGGAGCTCCAGTGCGGCCGCTTTTGGCTCCTCCATGCATCTGGGGAAGCGGTGTGGAAGATCCGGCGCATGTCTTGCAACCTCCCCGTGTGAGAGGCAAGGGGTGCGGGGTGGCTTTGGGGGGAGAGCCCAGCTGGAGCGCGGTGGTGGGTGGGGCGGGCAGAACCAGGCAGGTGCAGCAGCTGAGCCCCCCTGAAGCAGCGCCAGCCAGCATGTCCCTTAAGAAGAGCCCCAAGGGCAAAGGCTGCAGTGCTGCACCCACCCCACCCACTGCCCACTGCCAACAACACGCCCCTGCCTCCTCCTCCTCCTCAGCAGGCAGCCCGGGGCGCGGGCACGGCGGCAACCATGAGCGCCACTTGGCCAGGACAGGGGGCCCAGCACCCACCCAACCCAACTACCGCTTGGCGGGCGGGCAGAGGGCTGACGCTAACTCCCCTTCTGTTTCTTCTTCTGGGGGGGCGTTGCCTTGCTTTGACAGCTGCCTCGTTTCCAATGAGGTGGGGGGGAGAAATCCATGTTTTTCCTCCATCTCCATGGATCTCCCCCAATTGGAAATGAGGTGGCTGTGAAAGGAAGGGAGCGCCCCCCTTCAAACAGCCGGATGAGGAATAGGAGGGGAGTTCCACACGGGGCTTTTCAAACAACCAAACTCCCCCCCCCCCATTCCTCCTCCTCCTGTTTCAAGAAGACACACGGGGGGTGCTCCCTTCCCTTTCACGGCCACCTCATTTCCAATACGGGGGGATCCATGGAGATGGAGGAAAAACATGGATTCCCCCCCCCCCCATTGGAAACGGGGCAATTCCAGCAGCTGCGTTTTGCCTTGAAACTTGCTTTCCTAGCAATCCAAAGGGGACATTCTTCCAGCGGCATCTCAGGTGCTCCCACCCTTAGCTGGGAGGGAGTAAGGATGGCTGGGCACAGTTTGGCTCTTCCCGGTTCCCATCAGATCATTGGGGGCCTCGCGTGCCTGTTTTGCAAGAGAGAAAGTTGCTGGGAGAATGTCCCCTTCGGGTTGCTGGGGCAGCAAGTTTCAAAGCAAAACGCAGCTGCTGGAATCGGTGCGCCTGCAACTTAATGCGAGAAGCCTGCATTACCAGTTGCAGCAGCAGCAGAAACAGCAGATGCCACCCCCACCCCCAATGTCCAGCATCCTCCTTGGAAGGCTCGCAGCCGTCTTGGGAGGCGACTGCCGGCGGAGCCTCCGGGTGGAAGGTGAATGAAGGGTGCAGTGGTGGGAGAGGCTGGCCATCCCTGAAGCCAGGTCTCGAAGAAGGAGGCAGAAATGAGGCCTGGGGCTCACTTCCCTGCATCCTGCCTCTGAGAGCTGCGGGCAGCAGGGAAAATGAGTCTTCTTTGCTAGCCTCCCAGCTGGCAAAACATAAATTTTCACCAACTGGAAAGTATGTGTGAGAGAGGGGTGGGGTGGGGGGGAAAGAGAGAGAGAGAGAGAGGAAGGGAGGGAGGAAGGGAGGGAGGGAGGGAGGGAGGGAGGGAGGGAGGAAGGAAGGAAGGAAGGAAGGAAGGAAGGAAGGAAGGAAGGAAGGAAGGAAGGAAGGAAGGAAGGAAGGGAGAATGACACAAGAAAGGAAAAAAGGAAGGAAAGGAAAGGAAGTAAGAGGAAGAAAAAGGAAGAAAAAAAGGAAGGAAGGAAGAAAGAGGGGAAGAGTGACACAAGGAAGGAAGGAACGAAAGAAAGAGGGAGAGAGTGAAACAAGAAAGAAGGAAGGGGAAGAGAAAGGAAGAAAGAAAGAAAAAAGAAAGTCAGGGAGAGTGACACAGGGAAGGAAAGAAAGAAAGAAAAAAAGAAAGAGGGGTGAGTGAAAAGAAAGAAAGAAGGAAGGAAGGAAAGAAAGAATGAAAAAGAAAGAATTTATTATCACAATTGAGCCCAAAATTTTAGTTGCTAAGCAAGAGCGTTGTTAAATGAGTTTCACTACATTTTACAAGGTGGCCACTCCCACACGGTCACATGACTGCCAATCCACGCCCACAAAATAGGCCACACCTACAGAATAGGTTCTAAAAAAAATTGAAACCCACCACTGGTGGGGGGCACTGAGAATCAGTTTGTAGCACCAAGGGGGCGGTGGACTGAAAAAGTTTGGGAACCACTGATCTATAGGTCAATTTAACTTGAGATTTTTGCTCTTCTGAAATCTCTAGGATAAATTTAAGGGGTAGTGTCACAATCACCTTCCCTGTTCAGGACTGAGAGAATAAATTGAAAATCCTTCTTTTTTCCTAACTTCCCAGTGGTTACTAAAAAGCAACCTGATACTGCATCAGGCCATTGACAAGAAAGATGGAATTACTACTTTTGAAAAGAAGAAGGAGGAGGAGGAGGAGGAGGAGGAGGAGGAGGAGGAGAAGGAGGAGGAGGAGGAGGAGGAGGAGGAGGAGGAGGAGGAGGAGGAGGAGAAGGGGGGCGGCTTCTAATTTGTTATATTACACAAGTGGGAGAAAGAGGCACAATAATTTAATGACTGATCTCACTATTAATAGAATTTGCATTCGATGCACAGCAATCCCTATAATTCACTTGCAATGGCTTCATTAACTTTGCCACAATAAATCTACTTAGAGTTTCAGTATCATTGTTAGTCAATTCTTGAAGGTTTTTTCCTTGCTAAGGAAATCCTCTTCTCTTCTGTTCTACTCTACTCTACTCTATTCTACTCTACTCTACTTTATTCTTCATCTTCTTTTACTGATAATAAAGACTAGGGGAGACATGATAACAGTTCATTTTTGTTTACTTCATCTTCTTTTACTGGAAAAGACTAGGAGAGACATGATAGCATTTTTCAATATTTGAGGGATTCCAAAAAGATGAGGGGGTCAAAGAAGTATAATCTTTATTGTCATTGTACTTAAATACAACGAAAATGGTTTTCCAAAGCACCAAAAGGCAAGGCAAGAAACAATGGATGGAAACTAAATGAGGAAAGAAGCAATCTAGAAGTAGAAATGTTCTAAGGGTGAGAGTAATCAACCAATGGAATAGCTTACCTTCAGAAGTTGTGGGTCCTCTATCACAGGAGGCTTTCAAAAAGAGACAGGACAACCGTGTGTCTGAAATGATATAGGGTCTTCTGCTTGAGCAGGAGGTTTGACTAGAAGACCTAGTTTTCCCTTGGATGATGTGTGTATAAGAATTACTGTGCGAGAGAATAGTTTGTATATGTCTGACAAAATAGTCAATCTATGCAGTTAGGTGATCAGTTAGTTCATTATTTATTGAATTTCTATCGAATTTCATAAACAGGGTACGACATTTTATAGGCAATATATTTTCATTAGTTGTTCCAGTCAACATAAAGCATTGGCTGTTTCCCCCCCCCCCTCCTTTCTGGTTTTGTTATTTCATTGAGAATGACTTCTAATATGTGTTTGTTCTCCGTGTATCTTTGGAGATGTACAAATACACACATTCATATCTATTGTTAAGATTGATTTCAGCTGAAAATTGACAAGACCAAAATCTGAGCAGTGCCTAGGATTTTTGTCCGTATTTATAATTTTGAGAGTGTGCTCATCTTAAATTTAGGATAATTTTGTTTTCAAGTAAATACTGTAGTTGTTTTAGAACTGGAAAAAAATGTGAAATCAAAAACTGATATTTTAATAGCTGATAGGGCATTGCAAATCCAAGGCTACAAATTGATACTGATTAGGTTGAGAAAACAAATAGGAAAATGTATTTGCTTGTTTGATTGACTTCTTCTATGCCTGCTCATCTCAACATATGACTATGGGCAGCTAATACCAATACAAACACCTGCAAGAACAGTAAATAAAATAACCACAAGAACTATTAACCAAGTCCAAAGGGACCCAAAGATAGAAATCATATACATCCAAGATCAAAGCTTGAAAAAGATTTGTAGGACTTTACAGAAGGCCAATCAAATAATTGTTTTGTGGATCCTGGGCAAATATCTGAGATGGAATGAGTTACAGCAAGAAGTACCATTTAATCCAAAACAGGAAAGTGTGTGTGTGTGTGTGTGTGTGTGTGTGTGTGTGTTCTCCATAACAGAGGGGAGCAGTAATGTTGAGTATTCAAGGAAGTTCTGAAATACAGGAGTACAGCAGAAAAGCATAAAATCAGAAGAGGGTCATATGCAACATTGTTGAATGGCCACATTGTGATTCTGAATTTATTATATAATAATCTGATTGCTTGGTTCTCAAGATACTATCATGAAAGTTTAGAAACTCTAGACTATAACAAAAAAGCTCAAGCACTGACCTCTCAGAAATATATATATATATGCAAATTTCACATAAATTATTGATGAAAGATATACAAGAAGAAGGAAAATATGATTGATCATCTGAAAAGTAAATAGGAGACTCATTAACAGTTGAGGAAAAAAATCTGAAGTTTATCTTTGTGCCTTGTAACACTGTCTTATGTTGCTTCAGAAATATGGTCTGTTGTTTAGCTTAATCAGCACTTTTAGTGTAAAGAAGACGTAATATTTAAGGGAAAATTGTATCTTATTTAAAGCAGGAAGGAATTGTGATGTTTTCAAGCCTAGGTAATCAAATGTTATGATTAGCAGAAACTTTTTTCTCTCTAGAATCCACACTTCTTTCCCGAGTTAATGAAAACACACATATTATCTTTTGCTTGTGTAAACTTTTTCAGATGAGTGTTGAACTGATTACTTCATTACAAAACATGGAAAATAATATGAAGAATGACTGTATTCCTCATTGTTTATTATTGAAGAAAAGAGTATGTAGATCAGACAATATGAATATATTTTTCATACACACACACATCTTCTGAATTTCTTTGTATCATATTTGCCTATACTTATATTTTAAAAACAGTTATCTTTCCAATAATTTCAAATGAGATCTTTACCCATGAATCCATGACTGAATTAATAAACACATCAAATATTCCTTTAAAATATAGATAAAAAATGCTCCTATCACATAGTTTCGTCCTAGGATCTTAAAATCAACAAAGTAAAATGGATTTCCAATGGCTTTGAAAAATGCTGGTGCTATGCCTTTCATAAACATGACCTTTATCCCAAAGCAGTATGCACTGAATATTAGAATCAATCTTAATAGTATTCCTCTTGTATTTCCTTATCTCCTGAGAACAGGAAGGCAATATTCCTTTACAGAATTGAATGATAAAATGAGGCACCACCAGCCTCCAAAGGAATACAAGGTACTAGAAGGAGAAATAGTTCCTCTTTAGAATTCATTTGCTGAAGCAATGACAGTAAATGAAGGCAGGCGATGTGAAGGTGGTCTAACAAGATTTAATATCAGTTTTGCAATTAATAAAACTGGGTATGTTGAACACTGACTTCTATGAATCATAGCTCAAAGAACCCTGAAAATTCCCATTTCAATCTATCCTTAGTCAGTTGGCAATAAATACAATCTGTCCCTCAAAGAAATGGACTCCAACCACATTATCTTCTGTGCTACGAAGCCAGTGGGTTTTAGGAGAGGGTTAAGCAATGTACTGGAAAATATTGAATTCCACCCAACCTGGGATTGCAAAGCCATTTTCAACAAAAGACTGGGTTTTGTATTTGCCAGCTATGCACATGGGAAAGTGTTTGACTTTTTAAAAAAAGAATAGAGTTCTTGAAGTCTATACTACATCAAAATAGGCACAGGAGTAAATATTGTAACTTCCTACATGCTAGATTTAATTTGTAAGTGTCTGGTGTCTGCACGTTGATTTTCAGTTTTTAGTCTGTTAGGTCTACATTGCAGTCATAGGACAGACATAGGATTCTGAGAAGATTAAATAAGGTGTTCCTTTCCCCCATCCTGACATTAAAAAAAAACCAATTTTTGTAAAATGTTCAGGGATTGTGTTCATGTTTCTAAGTATATCCCTGTGGGGTTTTTTTGGGTTGTTTTTTTTTGTTGATTCCTTTTTTCAAACACTTTGAGCAAGGGAAGTCAAGATTTATGTCATCAAACCACTTAACAGCTATGAAAGCTTGCCTCAGAAGATTAAAATCTGGTATTTGGTCAAAAAATGTCTTCTACCTTGGTTTTTTCCCCCCAACCAATTCTGCTTCAATACTATTGAAAATGGAGGGACTTACTGAACTAACCATAACTGGATGATAATGTTTTTGCCCTTATTTACCTATGTGTTAGAAAAATAGTATGAAGGTATGTCTAATCTTTCATTATAAAATTGTGTTAAGATTATATTACTTCCTCAGTGGTCAGTACATTAATTAGATTCCAAGGAAAGATTTCAAGACAAACTCTTCTTCATGAGCTCATCAAGAAGATGTACATGGCCAGGGAGGTTGCAGAGTGATGAATAGATCTGTAGGAGAAAGACCCTTATCACCCAAGAACAATATATCCAACCTAGAAAGTAATTCAGTGGGCCTTTTGGGGTGATGCCTTCTTTCTCAGCAGAACCTACCTTACAGAGGAGACTACACAGATTTTTAAAGGGTTTCTTCACTTTAAAAGTTTGGTCATGTACATCATTTAAAGCAGCCCCAGGAAGCAGAGTAGTAACCCATTTTCTGACTAGTGGAGTAGATATGAAGCTTCTTTTCATTTGTTCAAAGTGACTTCTATGAAGGCATTGCATATGTACACAATTTGTTTTCCTCAAAGTAAAATGATTGTGCAATACAATATACACATTCTAATGTCATAAACACCCCCTTTTTTGCCATTCTGTGTTATACTTGGACTGTTCTTGCCAGAAGATAAAATAAAAAGGATTATAGGACTGAAGAGGAGAAAAAACAGAAGATGATACAACAGTGATTTCAGGGCAGCAATTTATATTAGGAAAAACTTTCTCACTATAAAATGATGCCTTAAAACAATGAGTCAAGTTGACATGGTGCTCAAACTGACTGATGTGTGTGCCTCTTATTTATACTAATACTTTTTGCTGCACAACATCTGCAAGGACTGGCAATCAATGTAAATTGCCCAATGTCTATCTTTCTCTCTACTTCAACTATTCCCCTAATTTATTTATAGAAATAAAAATAATAGAAGCTGGCTACATTAATTATGTTCCTTTGAGTTCAGTGTATAATATTTGACCCATTGTTATTTCATTTTTTAAATATGTCTATGAGGAAAAAGCCTCATGAATCTGTCATTATGTTATCAACAGGTGCTTAAAGTCTTTGTATAGCAACATTTATTGTCATCAGGCATAATCCGGGCCTGGGAAAAACTCTGCTAACCTCCTTTTTGCCTCTCTGAACCTTTAAATACATTTACATCATCAATGACACCTAAGGTCAGCTAATTCTCTGCAGGCTATTCCTTGACAGTTTTTTAAACAGTTCTGACAGCAGAGAGTACAGCAGAGAGACTCACACCTAGAAGCATAATTTGAAATGTTAATTAAGAAACACCTCATTGACCTTGGCAGCTTTCATCTTCAACTAGTGACAGAAGAAACCTGAAGATGAGCTGATAGAAGAAGGCAAAGGAGGAATGTGATGAACCTGGATACATTGTTTGAAAGAAAATGTATTTAAATGGTCTGGGTTTATCCATTTCTTGAAATATGAGGAACTTAGATTAATGTCAGAAGAACCAAGTGCTCTGAGGTATCAAAATCTGAAATCTTAAAAGTAGTTATATTATAATTAATCAAAATTTATGTATTTTTAATTGCCTGCTTCTTATTTTTTTAACATTTTATTGTTTTATATACTTTAATTGTATCATGGTAAGCTACCTAGAGTTGTCTTGGTGAGAAGGGCAGTATAGAAGTCTAATTACCGACCAATCAAACAAACAAACAAAATAATGGATTGTTTCTTGCAAGGAAAATCTTGTCCATTTTGATTCTCCACAAAGTTCTATTACTAAGCTGTTTCTTCAGCGTTCTGGAAAGTTATATTGGACAGTGCTTGGCAGAAGGATGAGAAGAAGAAATATCACAGTATTTAGCAAGAGTAATACAGTGGTACCTCGGACCACGAACGCCTCTCATCACGTCCAATTCGCTTCACGACCAAAAATTTCCCAAAAAATGTGCCCCGGTTCACGAACACCGTTTCGCTGCACGAACGGAAAAGTTCGTAAAAAATGCTCCGCTGCACGAACTCCGCCTCACTTCACGAACTCTGCCTCGCATCACGAACTCCGCCCTCGCATCACGAACGGAAAAGTTCGTAAAAATGCCCGGATTCACGACCTCCGTTTCGCTTCACAAACCGGAGCCGCGGACATTTTAAAAACAAGGTCAGAACGGATTAACCGGATTTACATTGAACCCTATGGGAAATTGTGCCTCGCATCACAACCAAATCGGATCGCGACCAGAGTCATTTCACGAATTAAGTTCGTGATCCGAGGTACCACTGTATTAGAGATTTAGTTTAGTCTAATGGTTAAGGCACCAGCCTAGAAACTAAGAGAATGTGAGTTTTAATCCCACCTTACCCATGAAATCTAGCTGGGTGACTTTAAGCAGGTTACTCTCTTTCACTTCAACTCACCTCATAGGACTGTGGTGAGGATAATAGGAGTAAAAATAGTATTTTCATCATCTTTAGTTGTTTATTTAAAAAAAGTTTGGGTAAGTAAGTAAATTTTTAAAACACGAGTAGTAATTGTTATTTTGCATCTTTGGTGAGAAATAGAGGAAAATATTGTCTTGTGTAACTGACACATCTGCCCCCAAATCATCATTGTGAAACATTGATTATATCAGTCATAGCATCTTAGATCACAGTGAGATCTGGAGGTTAAATGGCATTCTTACCTGATTAAGCAACAGAATTATTTTATTGAGAAAATAAGTGAATAAATTTATTCGAAATAATAGAACAGACTTGTAGCTTGGGTTTTAGATTTTGGCAGTGGTTTGCTCTCCAAATTTGTTTCAATTTAGTTTCTAAATGTTTTGTTACCAGACTGAGCAACATCAGCAGGATTTTCTTGATCTATTCTCCTTAGCTTATAAATAATTTATTTTTCTATCTCAACTCCTGACAGTTAACTTCATGTCATCCGGGAAAAATGATGTTGATGATGATGATGATGATTCAACCATCCTTCATGACTATTCATCGTGTATGAAATTTCTTACTATTATTTTTTCCACAGATGGATTTAACAATGTAACGTTTCATTACATTTGGCCCAAATCAGCACAATTATGAGTATACAAAAGCAATAAATATAAAAATATAATTCAAAATGCCCTGTATGGGTTGTTTTTTTCCTGATGTATTCATTGAAAGGTCTAATCAGCAAATTTTATAAGTAGTCCTCACTTACTGACTGCTCATTCCTGAATGTTTAAAGTGACAACAGGACTAGAAAAGAAGATTTGAGTCCATCCTCAAAATTGTAGAATTCCCATGGTCATTCAATCATGATTCGGGTATTTGGCAACCCGTACACATTTACAACAGTCTCAGCATCCCGCAGTCCCATGACTGTGTCCCATGAGTTGTGATCTTCGCAGCCAGTTTCTGACAAGCAAAGTCAATGGGCAAGTTAGCAGGAAATCACAAGTTACAGTCAAAGGATGTTACACTTAATGATCTGCAATGATTTGCTTAATATGCACAGATAGAACTGGCATTGTAATATGATACAGTCACATAATATTTCACTGTGCAACTGCATCGCTTAGCAACAGAGTTTCCATCCCAACTGTAGCTGGTAAGTGAGAACTACTTTTATATCACTCCAGGGAAACAAAATAACGGTTTGTATTTTTCTATTATGGTATAAGAAAACTATGCTTTTCTGATTCTTCCTCAAGATTAGAGAACCATTGTGATACACAATGTTTTGTGCCATCTGATGGTCTGTTACTAATTGATATAGCTTTTCAATGTACATGAGTTGCATGAGGCAAAGAGCAATCACTAACAGATTGCATCTTATTTTTTGTGCAGCAAAAATTGTAATATTATTTTGTACTATTTCTGTCCTGGTAATGTTTTTTCCCATGATTTTTAGTATATTTGCATTGTTGATAGTCATCTGACTCAGGATTCATTTAAAGTTCTATATTAGATGTCTGAAAAAATCAGATAATTTCTACACACACACACACACACACACACACACACACACATACCACATCTGCATACATATTACTCTCATTCCCATACAAATCACAAAAAATACTTTTTTCATCATTCTCTCGCTTCAATGCCATGCCAAATCATTTTATCCTCTTTTATTCCTATTTCTATTCCCTCTGGTAAGGGCTCCTTATTTAGTCTTCTTTATCCGCATCCATTTTTTTTGTCCAATCAAAATTGGTCTGCCATTTTCATTTTTGCAGCAATCAATCTCTTAAATACATTTTACCTTACCCACAGCTCTTTTCATTTCCTAATTCCACCAACTATTTATTTTCATACTGTCTATTAGCATAACTCCACATACTTCTGTGGCACTCTGTAACATAATACTTTTCATATCTTGCTCTAAGCAGTGTCCATATTCTCCTTCCTTATGTTCACTTTCTATTCATTGGTTTGGGAGAGTAATCTATCTTTTAATACTTTTTTCATACAGGACTCATATTTTCTCTTTCTGAATTCTATCAGTTTTCATTCTGATTTCTTCTTTTTTATGTTTTTCAATGTCCATACTGTGCAAGGTACACTCTTAACATAACCAAACGTTTGTCTCACATTCAGAACCTTATTTTCCTCTTGTATTCCTTACAAATTGTTACAGTCTGACTACGTGTTGCATGAATAAACCAGATACTTACCAAACTATTAAAGCAAGAACTTACCAAACTATTATATCTTGTTCATTATTTATTGTCTGTGTCTGTCTGTCTGTCTGTCTGTCTGTCTGTCTGTCTGTCTGTCTGTCTGCCTGCCTGCCTGCCTGCCTGCCTACCTACCTACCTACCTACCTACCTACCTACCTACCTACCTACCTACCTAATTTCATTTATCTTTTTCATGCATTCTTGCATCTCATCTAGTCATTTATGTTACATAGCAGAGTCTATATTTTTCCTTTGCGGATCATTCATTCATAATACTGGGTATTTTTCCTCTAAATCTAGCATTGTTTTTACTATTCTCAAGAATACGTTGTTATCGTCAACCTATATTTCTGGTTCTGGTTCCTTATACAGCCATAGCAATTTGTAATTTCTGGTGTACATTTTAGATCTTTCATTTATAATTAAATCTATAAATCAGTAATATTATTCAGTCAATAAGTAGCAAAGTTGAAATGAACAAAAACAGAATAAATAATTAGATATGATACTATAAATGTGTATAGAGATTCTCAGTCATCCAGGTCATGGCTGTCCCAAAGGTGCTTTTTCAAGAGGCAACTGGACTTTCTTTATTTTTCCTTGAAGAAATTGTGCTTCCCATCCAAGAACTGAAGAAGCTTCTTGAATGAGAAGCAAAACATCTTAAAGGAAAGATAACGAAAGTCCAGTTGCCTCTTGAAAAAGCACCTTTGGGCTCTACAATAGTATACTGACAACTAGCAAAATCTTGTCTCAAGTGTTAACTGGACATTTGAGGCTCAATTTTGTGCAGTTATAAATGATTGCAGGAATTTTCTTAAAATTCTCTAAATGAGTCTTTTTTATGATTCTTTTTTCCACATAAACTCCTGTCCATTTCTCATAAACAATTTGAGTCAATGTTTTGGCTTCTAAAAGTTTTGAAGCTATGGGGAGTAATTGTCGTCCACCAATGTAAAAGAAACATTTGACAGCATTCATTGACCTAAGGGTGGATTGCACTACATAATTCTGGCATGTGTTCCAATTATCATTTGAGTGGAAAACCACCCTGAGGTACTGAAATGTGTTAGACTTCTCTAATTTATGCCTTTCTACTCTCCAGGAATATTGCTTAATTTTTCTTATCAAAGATTAAAATGTTTGAGGTATAAATACGAAGCTGAAAATAGGGTATAAAACTCTATCCACTGAAACTACTGTGTAACTGGGGTTCATAAAGCTTGATCAGATTTTGTTTCCTAAGGAGCCAAAAGATCAAAGTAACAAATAAATTTAGGTTCATCAGGGAGTGGACCATAACTGGGGAAAATAAATCCAGTAATGACTAACAATGTCCAATGCCTTAATACAGGGATGTCCAAACTTGGGAACTTTAAGACTTGTGGACTTCAACTCCCAGAATTCCCCAGCCAGCATAGCTGGCTGGGGAATTCTGGGAGTTGAAGTCCACAAGTCTTAAAGTTCCCAAGTTTGGACATCCCTGCCTTAATAGGACTAAGCACTGTGTTTGTGTGGGCATTTTTATGATGTAGAACAAGTACAAAATATTTGTCCTGAACTTGTACTGCCTATCACAAAGGATGTACACTCGAAAGAGATTTGCAAACAGGCAATGCTTCTGCAGAAAACTACTGTAGAAGAGAGAAAAAGCTATCATTTTTAAAAGCTATTTATGATAATGAATGAGATGGGATTATGAATGGCATGCGTATCTACAAAATAAAAGCCAACAAGGAATTGATTGGGAAATTTAGACATCTACAAAATGAAAACCAAGTAGGAATTAATATGGAAATTTGGAGAGAGAGGACGTATGGAATGAATAAATTAATTATGTAATTTTTGCCATTTTTTTGTATTGGAAAAATCATTACCTGGAAAATATTAGTAGAGTGATAGTGCGTATACTGTACATATGGATGCTATGTTGCCTCGATTATGATGCTTAGTATTTTTATTTGACATAGTGTTTGGAATGATCCAGAATCCCCTAAACTAGAACTTGGTTCTGCCTATGTCAAGCACAAAAGATCAGGTCCATATGTGAAGTATCAATTAAACAGATTTATAACTAAAAAAATCTATGCACAGGATTTTTTTCAACTAATGGTTAGTACCTTACTTACTTACTTACTTACTTTATTTGATTTCTATACCGCCCTTCTCCCTTTCGGGACTCAGGGCTTGAAGTTTCGGGACTCAGGGCTTGAAGTTAGATAAAAGCCAATGGAATTTAGGAGGGTTTGAACATAGTCTGCTTATGGCTACATAGAGATTCTAGGCTGGTTACTGTTTTAACTGCACAGGTTAATAAAGTAGATCTGACACTTCTCCTCCCACAGCCTTTTTCAAATATTTTACCCATTCTTTCACACTGGTTCTCTCATAACTTACAGGTGGGGAAGTTAGTGAAATAAATGATTTACAGAAATGTGTATATTTTGTGGTAATTATATGTTGCAACTACTGAACCCTCAAAAATATCTGTAAGGAAAGCTTCAGAGAGTTTGTAGAAAGCATGGAGCAATGGGATAAGGGGAAAGCCCTATCTTCTCAATAACTAATCAAACTGCAGGAATTATCTAGAACAAAGCAAACTTAGCAGGAAGGCTGTACAGCGACACTTGAGCTGACACAAATGAGAAATCATTACTTGCAACGGAGTAGGAAAATATGGGCATGATTTCCTATTCCTGGTGGGCTGGAGTGAATAGAAGATAATGTCCTCTGTTACTGGATCCATGAATTGTTCAGAGCCAGAGTTCATGAGGAGAATGAACATTTGAATAGAAGAGTGTGAATATGTCCTAAGCCAGGGGTCTGCAAACTTGGCTCTTTTAAGACTGGTGGACTTCAACTCCCAGAAATCCCCAGCCAGCTTTGTTGGCTGGGGATTTCTGGGAGTTGAAGTCCACCAGTCTTAAAAGAGCCAACTTTGCAGACCCCTGTCCTAAGCCAAAATTTTAATAGTATTTTTACTTCTATATATTTCAAAAGTGTACTATTATCTCTTCTATGTTCAGGCTAAACAGTGGTGGTACTCAGAAGCTAATATTAGTGATATCTTATGAAACCTGTTATAACTGGCATATTCTACCAATTACACTGTAAGTCAGTTAAATGGTATGAGTTTGAAAACAGATACAGAACAAGATGCAGTTAATATTTCTTACAAGTTATTTTGACTGCAATGGAACAATTACTCAAACTTTGTGAATGAAGTTCATGCTTTTAGCATTCCCTAAGCTGTCAGAATGAAATGATGAGCAGAACATCATGGTGAGCAGGTCTGTGGTTTGTTATTTGGAGCAGCAGAAAAAAGGAAGGAAAGCTGTACATTGAGTTGCTGATAGTACATAGAAGCAAAGAATAGCAGAAGAACATACTGTTCAATAATACATTGTCCAACCTGCGGATATTTATTGGGCCTGGAGTAGCAGTCAGTGGCATGAAACATACATTAAGAAGATGTTGCAAAGGGTGTTATACAGAAACTATATGACCGAAGACCATTGGACGATTTTTAAAGTAAGTGTGTGTTTCATATCTTTGTGTTTTAAGATTTTAAACTTTTAGCGCAGGTAAATTATTTAATTCTATTTTAAATATTGTATTGTTGTATTTATATATGTTTTTAAAGTCCTGTGCACCGCCCCGAGTCCCTTCGGGGAGAGGGTGCAGTCTACAAATCAAATAAATTGAATTGAAATTGAATTGAATTGAAGCTACTTCAGTTCTGACTGGTGGGGATGGTGGGGAATGGAAGGATAGCAAGCAAAATGTCTTCAAAGGGAAACAAAAAAGTTCATTTACCTCTTGAAAAAGTACCTTTGGTATATGAATATATTTGTTCCATTTTTTTTTGTTTGCTTTTCAAACTTGGCAGAATTTGTGAGATGTACAAAAAAATTTACAGCCATATGCAAGAATTCAAATGTTTGTCCAACTTCAGTTGTATGAGTTTTCATCTGATTTGTTTTAAATTGTGCAACAAGCAAATGATTTGGTTTAGCACAGCTGGTGACTTTGCTGCTTAGTGTTACACTTCAAGCTAAAGACTTCATTTTTCCTGTGCTAAGCTGTTGAAAGCTGGAGTTTATAAAACAAATTAAGTAAATTTTGCAGACAGAAGAGGTTTTCAAACACCCATTACCATTCAGCAAAATGAATCTGAGGTTTTGTAAAATCCCTCCAGGACCAATCATGGTTTGCATTCTCTTTCTTTCTTTCTTTCTTTCTTTCTTTCTTTCTTTCTTTCTTTCTTTCTTTCTTTCTTTCTTTCTTTCTTTCTTTCTTTCTTTCTGTCTCCGATCCACTCCCATCCCACAACTTTTTAGTACCTGTTTGCATTTAAATTATTGAAGTTGCAAATATATATAGAAGTTAGTTGCAATTGGCATCCGTAAATTCATCCTCTATTTTTATAAATAGTTGGATAACAAAAAAGGATTCTACATCAAACTTGCTATTGCTGTCAATTGTGCATAAATACATATAAACACAAGCACACACACAAACACCATCATTAATTATGTAAAAAGAATATGTATAAAGTTGAGTTATTCAAACAAGGCTAAAGTATGTAAGCTTTTTTTCCCCTAGTAGCTTTTAATGGTCTTTTTTTATACCAAGACTGAATGATATGGCTTTAAAGGTTTGTTTTTAGAGAAAGTGATAAGCTATGGTGTTAAAATTGAAGGAAAGTGTTAAACTTGTGAAAGAGTTTCTGAGAAGAGATAAATAAAATATGATAAGTAATTAACTTGTGGGGTATTATTTGAGGGGATTATATTTCAGTATGTTTCTGTTAATGGAATCTTTTGTGATTAACTTTGAATGATGCAACTCTAAATATTTGTTTATGGATATGAGATAAGGGAAAAGATTTTATTTTGTATATTTAGAGAAGTTGATAAGTCACTCTGTACAGTAAATGAAAGAATGTGAAATTGACTTGTTTAAGATATATAAGTGTACTATATATCTCTACCTATCCATCTCTATATAGCTTTTAATTGACTTTACTGATTAAGATTAAATTGTGATGTTTTATCGTTTACTAATAGATAAAAGATAAGATATAAGATTAGGAGAGTTTAAAATGAAATGTTAGAGAAAATGGTACTGTAAATCACTGAAATTGTTTGTACTTGTCTTGATGAAGGGGAAGTCTCTCTCTCTCTCTCTCTCTCTCTCTCTCTCTCTGTCTCTCTCTCCTTTGTTCCTTTTGTTTTTCTTCTTTTTCTCCTTTTCTCTTCTAATTAGTTCTTTTTGTAGTTTTTTTTAGTTTGTATTAGTTTTTTATCTTTGTATTTCTATATTTTTTTTTTAAAACGGTCAATGAAGTCACTATTGTTTAAAACACAAACTATTATGTTAGTTGTAATTGTAAGAGTTGTAGACCCTCTTTATTAAGCAGTCATTTACTTTACTTTCATTTCCCAATGATAATCCTGCCTTTAAAAGATATTTCTATCCATCACTAAAATTGAATTCTAAGCCATTGTCATCATCATCAGCCATTCAGTTGCACAAAAAAAGCAAAAACCTCTTCAAATACATATAAAGTGATATTTACTTGATATCCTGGAGATTGCAAATCACTATTTTAAAGTACATGATGATGTTTTCAAACAAAGATTATATTATATAAAAATGCTGGTGGGATTTAGCTGAGCCTCAGAGAGCTTTAGATAAATCTTTGGATAATTAATGCAAAGGATTGCAATGTACCATTACACACAGTTACATATTCATTGTTCTGAAAATAAACAGAGTTCAATATCACTAAAATATACTTCTTTGTCTTGGATTTGTTATTCATTAATAAACTTGAGCACATCAACTCAATTCAATTGGAATGTTACTGGAAAGCAATTATTTGCAGGAGTTTGCTCATATAAGGACTGTCAGGGGGCCTAAATAAATAAGTTGCTAATAGAATTCAGCCAAATATTTGGATCTAGGTTCATTGAAGACAAAAAAAAAACCAAAAGCCACAATGATTTTATTAGCATTATGATCTAGAATGGAAGACAACCAGCTTGAAATCTCTATTCACTTATTGGTTGATGCCTTCCAATAATCTTGATTGGTGCCATAATACTGAGATAAAGCTGGCTTTTATAAGTCCCCCTAGTGTCACTGTGGAATGTTCTTCTCAGGAACTTTATGAGTTCTCTTCCCTCATCTTCTACAAAAGAAAAAAACAATCCAAAGAAGAGACTGTAGAAGGAGGATAAGCAGAACTGCAGATAAAGTTAAGAGAGGAATCAGCCTAGAGTCATTATGCTCCTACAAACAATCTAGGCCAAGCCCCTTTTGAATAATTCCATTAACTCTTCTCTTATTTAGTTCTGACTGTTAGTTGACTAGATTCTTGTGTATGGGTGTAAGCAATATATCTTCTTGACAAGAACTTAACCTGTAGTCCTGATTATTTGTGCCTTACAGTGACTGGATGTTATGCTACCATGTTTTCCCCAAAATAAGACAGGGTCTTGATAATCAATTTCCTCCAGGTGTCGCGGAAACTGTTGGGCCACCACACTCTCAGCAACCTTCGCTAAGAAGTGAAGGTTGGAGACTGGACGGACGTTCTCTAATAATGCTGGGTCCAGGGACGGCTTCTTGAGGAGGGGCCTCACTACCGCCTCTTTCAAGACGGCAGGCAAGGACCCCTCACTCAAAGATGCATTGACAATGCCCTGGAACCAGCCTCGTGTCGTCTCCCAGGATGCCAGTACAAGCCAGGAGGGACACGGGTCCAATAAACATATGATATATCGTTGTAACTCTTCTTTATGGAAGCTAAATACAGAGTCACTGAACAAATTGGATTGCCTTGATTATAAATAGTTGAAGTAGCATAAACAGCAGAGAATGGGGTAGACTTAGCAAAAGCTTCCTAAGAAGTCAGGGGCACCTTCCATCAATAAGACTTTTTCAAACCAGTGAAGCCATTCTGTTTACTGAAAAGGAGGAACTTTTTTTCCCTTTCATATGCCCACTACATATGGTCTCTAAAACATAGGGGAAAGTGGAAATAGAAATACAACTTCCCAACACAGGCTGAACATGTTGTGGACCTGCTGGAGTTGTCTTCTGATGATGAAGTGGATGAAGAACAGCCAGGACCGTCTAGGAATAATAGTCCTGGAGGCAGTAATTTCATCAGTGTTGAAACCAAAAAGTCCACTCTGGCTGAGGGATCCAGAAAACTCTGAAATTCACCCAACTAGGTCCTAGCAGGAGCATGCAGTAAAAACAAAACTACAGAGGTCAGACAGATCAGCCAAAAATTCAGATAGAAGAAGGACAGACTCCAATGAGTAATGGGCTTCAGTTGTGCATTTGGTGGTAGCTCAGCATGGCTATTGTGCCTGAAAGGAAACTGTGAGAACAATTTTTCAAGCCTTAACTCTCAAGCATTCATCTTGTGCCATGCTTTGAAATCAACCCCGCTTTGTCTTGGTTTATGCCAAGCCTGTGACTACACTTATGCTTACCACCTAAAGGTACTGGCAAAAAGATTTTTTGCTTCTAAAAATTCTGACAGGGTATGCATATCTCTGTACTATAGCTGGCATCCAGCTTGCTAGCTTGTTGACTGGAAATCAGCAATGCCAACATAGAAAAACCTATCCCTCTCAGCCAGAGGAAGTATTAAGAATGGAATTCCACTTGAGGACCAAATATCCATCATCTGAACCACAGCAGATGTTCTCTAGGAGAAATCATGGGAAATCATATTGATAAACTCCTTGATGAACTTTCTGCTGTTTAGGATTAAGCCATGTTAAAAGTTTATATATCTGAACATATGACAGCATATAGAACAATAGTTATGTTTATGTAGTAGTATATGGTATTCTGTTTTGCAATCAATGGGCTCATAATCCAGTGGGTAATGTAATACGGTAAAAAAAAAGTTTAAGTTGAACAAGGAGAAAGAAGACAGAAAACAAAAGAATATTCAGAATAGATTAAATCAGTTGGCTCTATTCAGAGCTAAAATTACCCAGAGAAAGAAAGAAAGGTTCAATTCTTTTCAATAATTGTTATTGGTATTTTTTTGCCTTAATGACCAAATAAAACAAAATAACTTTTCGTTTAAATGGTGCTCATGCTCTTTTTCCCCCTCAAACAAATAACTAGTTACTATAAGAGTAATTGCATTGAGAATCTTTTCTTTCTCTTTAGTGACAATCAGAATACACTCAACTAACTTCTAAGAAATTGTTCCCTAGTTCCAATCATCTGCTGACAATAGATCAATAAAAATAGGAAATGGCAATGAAAAGGAAAATGTTAAAAGCATAAAATGACTGTGTGTGTATTTAACTAATCTGAGCTCCAGTAAATAGCATTTGTTGTAAAAGAAAACACTTCATGGATGTTACAAAGTAACATAACTAGGTAACATTAAAGGCAAAGGTTCCCCTCGCACATATGAACCAATTTGATTGTAATTTTAAATTTTATTACAATGACAATAAATATTATTATTATTTTAATTATTATTAGATGTGCTAATCATTCCTGACTCTAGGGGGCAGTGCTCATCTCTGTTTCAAATCCCAAAGAAACAGTGCTGTCCAAAGACATCTCCATGTTCATGTGGCTGGCATGACTAAATGCCAAAGGGGCACGGAATGCAAATGTTACCTTCCCACCAAAGGTGGTTCCTATTTTTCTACTTGCATTTTTACATTATTTCAAACTGCTACATTGGCAGAAGCTGGGACACATAACAGAAGCTCACTCCTTTATGCGGCACAGCATTCGAACCATCTTAGCTTCTTAGCCACTGAGTTACCGTGTCCCTATTATTGTTGTAAGTAATTAAAGATATTCAGCATAAGAATATTTCATTCTTCAGCAACAAACATGGTCATACCTAAACCTATCTGATCATAAACTTATGACAAACTTAAGACATTAATTACTAACTAAGCAAGTTGATTAAAACATTACAAAAGGAAAATAAAAGAATAATATCTCAGCTTCTGAAAAGGAAAGCTCAGGTTCCTACTGTGCCACATATAGCTTTGCAAGCAATCTGTTTATGACTCTTGAATAAAAAATGCCTATGAACATGGGCAGAAGTCAAAATCTAGTATCACCTTCCCCCCGATATTAGAACGACCACGGACCTCCGCTCCTTCCGCCTGAAATTGAAGACTCATCTTTTCCGCCTGGCCGGCCTAGGGTAGTCTCTCTCTCTATGGGTTTTTAAATGTATATTTATATTTAGTGGGGATTTTTAGTTAATGGGATTTTAGCACAGGAATTAATTTAATCTGTTTTAAATTGGTATGTATTTTGTATATTTATTGCTTTTATTCTCCCTGTGCACCGCCCCGAGTCCCTGTGGGGAGAGGGAGCGGTCAATAAATTCAATTATTATTATTATTATTATTATTATTATTATTATTATTATTATTATTATTATTATTATTATTATTATTATTATTATTATTATCACAAGCAAATGTGTTCTCCTTTTGTGTGATGTCAATGTATATACAACAGGAGTCAGGCTTCAATTATGCTATGCCTGTCATGTTGCAGATTTTGACAAACAAATCTTTCAAACACCATTATCTCTGTGTGAACACAATGTCGGTCAATAATTGCATATCATTTATTACCTTTTTGGCCTTTTTAAAATCTAAAATAGGTATTTATTTTGGGGAGAAAAAGAGAGAAAAATGCATTTTAACAGAAGAAATAAATCTCAAAAAAGTTAGAAAATATACTTTAAACTATTCCAAATGGCCCATAGACTTGTCATTAGTATAATGATTTAATTGAAACAAAGTTTTATGAAGAAATTCTTTGAACGTAGGGCAATTGTTCCTTGCTTCTTTTCAGGAATGCGTTGAAGCAGTTCTTGAAAGAAAAACAACTGGAAGTTTTATATTGTAAATATCCAAATATATTTCCAGATGGAGAATTGCAGTTTGATTCTAACTCCATTGTCAACTGTTACAAGTACTCAGATTATAATGTTGTGGTAGTTTTTGTTGGTCTCATTGTATACCCACCCAGAATCACCATGAATGAGATGGGTCGCCATGTAAATTTGATAGATAAATACATAAAATACATAAAATTTGGTTCCATTACTCTTTAGTAAAAAGAACCCACAATACCATGCAGAATTGCCTTGAACAATGAGATTGGTGATGTTTATATTCAAGGAAGGAAGGAAGGAAGGAAGGAAGGAAGGAAGGAAGGAAGGAAGGAAGGAAGGAAGGAAGGAAGGAAGGAAGGAAGGGAGGGCATTGTCCAAAGCTCTAGATTCATAGATAGGTTGGATAAAGAAAGCAGATGGCAGAGCCTACTAAAATTGAAATAACTTAAGCAGAGCCAGACAGAGTTAATAATAGCTGAATTTCATAGGCAGCTGAACATCCACTTATCTTCAATTTGGGAAAGATGAAGGGAGAGAGTGAAATCAAATGAGTCCTCCATCAAGAAAATAGCAAGCTGGATTCAGTATTGCATCAAATCCTTTTAATGCAGAACTGGCACAAAGTTATGGCATTATAATCCCTGCCCCTAAAAAGGACTCCTACAATGTAGGAAAGATCTAGATTTTTTTTTTAAAAAGTTAATATAATACCTGTCATTTTTCCTTCACTAACTGATATCTCACTTCTGTATTCATTGCAATTTACAAAATTGCCTCCACAAGGGATATGCAATGTAATATGGACTGTTCACAGAGGTGGATTCAAAGAGAGAAATGTGACTTGGAGGACCCATGGGCTGAGTCCAAGTCACATTTCTCCCTTTGAATCCACCTCATCTGAAAGTATCTGCCTCCTTTCCTGGAATCATGATGTTCCAATCCCCCAAAATGACATGGTTTGGTTTGGTTTCAGTGATGAATACATTTATTCATGCTCCAATCTCTTTGTACTCTTCAGAGCTTTGTGTAGCCCAATAAATTAGGCACTTCAAATATCTTCCCAACACTCAGATGATTATTTTTTTTAAGGATACATTCCTTGTCCTCTGTCTATATTCCTTAAGTCAAATAAATAGTATGATGTGTTCTGCACTTATTGAACTGACCTGACCTGATTAGTACTTAAATGGAAGTTGTTGCAGTAAACTATAGTGGAAAGGAGGGAAACATTTCAGGAAGTTGGAATATAACGGAATAACAGAGTTAAAAGGGACCTTAGACCAGTGGTGGGATCCTGGTTTGGTGATCATATGCTTTGCACACACGCTCCATGTGCACCGGCGCCTGATGCCCGCTCTGCGTGTATTTGCAGTTTTAACTAAACTTACCTTCCACATTGCTTCTAGGGAGTAATTCAGCTGATCTGCCACGCAAATCAGCTGAGAGGATATAGGTAAGTAAAGAGGAGGGGCAGGCAGGCCCCCTGATCATTGGAGGGAACTGGTTCGCTCCCCGCTGATTTTCGTAGCTACCAGTTCACCTGAACCGATCTGAACCGGCTGAATTCTACCCCTACCTTAGAGGTTTTCTAGTCCAATACTCTGGCCAGAAACCCTATACTATTTTAGACAAGTGGCTGTTAGTCTTTTCTTAAAAACATGCCATTCCAATCTACTTCACTCCATTCTATTATTTTATTATTTAAATGTATTATAGCCTACCATTCCCAAAGGCTTTAGATAGCTTGTACATGCAAACTTAGGTTTCTGGCTAGGGAAACTATAAAAATATGTCCATAAAATAATCAGGAATCAAGCTGGACTTGAAAAAAGACTATTTTTTCACTGAGCTCTCATTTGGGCATTTTGAGCTTCTTCTAAGAATATCTGTATTATGTCTAATGTTTACTGCATCTGGCAGAAGAAAAATAGTTCATCAGCTCTTTAAGTAACAGTGCATTAATCTGAATTTGCTATAGTAAGTAACAAGGAAAGCAATTGAGGGATGGTATTTCACAGTTAATCTCTGATAGATTTTAACATCTAGAATGGGTATTGAAAGTAACAGTACCATCGATGCTTATACACTGTATAAAAATGTCTAGACTGAAGTACGACTGATTAGACTGATTGCTTCAGTCCCACATAATTATTTATTTATGATTTATGTACTTATGATTATATAATTATACTTTATATAATTATGATTAACTCATGCATATTCAAACCATAAGTCGGCTGAAGGGGAAATGAGGATTTGGGAAAAGAGGAGGTAAACAGGATTAATTACTGTCAAGTCACTGACTGAAGCCTTTGTGCAAATAAATGAAACCAGCAGATTCTGCCTCTAAAATGTTTTGAGAGAGAGAGAGCGTAGGATGAATAAATTCGACTCTAGCCAAGCACTCAGCTGGATTGTACATTTGAATGTGCACTATTAGGTCACTCAGGAAAATTTTGAAGACTTGATTGTTCTCTCAAGCTTTTGGAAAAGGTGATTGTAAAAAATACACTCTCTAATATTTATTTATTTATTAGTTTGTTTATTTTATGTTTTTGGCCTTAAAAATGGTTTGATTTGTTTTGATTTTGGTTTGCTTGTTTGTTTGTTTTGCAATTTGCTCTTCCAATCTATTATACCTGTCTTTTAATAATAGATTTTTAGTTGTAAGCTTCCCAGAACAATGTGGGAATTGGACATGCTATAAGTAAAATAATATAAATGAATAATAGTTAAACCACTTGTTGTTTTTAGGCTCATTAGGGTAAATATGAGTGAGGCTTTTGATAGGCTGATTATCATTTTATTACTAAGGCAGATTCTAAAACAGTTTGTATCCTATTTTTGCCTTTATCATATAAATGAGATTAGTGTGGATTTGTTTGATGTACTGTATGTTTTATTATGCACAGTTTTTCAAATTTATATATGCTGGTAAGCAGGGTTTTAATACCTTTTTAAAGAGGCATAACTGCATATGCAAACATACGTATTAAGCACTCTGAACACAAAATGTCAAGATTAGAACAAATATCTCCAATTTATGCATTGTAGCTGGAATTACAATACAATACAATACAATAGCAGAGTTGGAAGGGATCTTGTAGTTCCCATAATTGCGCGAGCAATTATGGGAACCGCTAGGTTTACCCATGTAACACCGCTCTTGCGCGAGCTGCATTGGCTACCTGTCGTCTTCCGGGTGCGCTTCAAGGTGTTAATAATCATCTTTCAAGCGCTCCATGGCTCGGGACCTAGCTATCTGCGGGATCGGATCCTGCCTCATACATCCTCACGGCCGATTCGCTCCCACAGAGAGGGACTTCTCCGGGTGCCGTCCACTAGACATTGTCAGCGGGCGACACCCAGGGGAAGGGCTATCTCTGTGGCGGGCCCGGCCCTCTGGAACGACCTTCCCCCCGATATCAGGACGACCACGGACCTCCGCTCCTTCCGTCTTAAATTAAAAACTCACTTTTTCTGTCTGGCCGGCCTAGGATAAGTCTCTCTGTCTTTGGGGTTTTTACTGGGAAATTAGGACTGTTTAGTTTTAATGGGGAATTTTAGCGCAGGTTATGTTTAATTTGTTTTTAGAATTGTTTGTATGTATTTATTGTTTTTATTCTACCTGTGCACCGCCCCGAGTCCCTGTGGGGAGAGGGTGCGGTTTTATAAATATTAAATATTATTATTATTATTATTATTATTATTATTATTCTAGTCCAACCCCCTGCGTGGGTAGGAACCTTATACCATTTCAGACAAATGGCTATCTAACATCTTTTTAAAGACTTCCAGGGTTGGGGCATTCACAACTTCTGGAGGCAAGCTGTTCCAGAGGTTAATTGTTCTTACTGTCAGGAAATTTCTCCTTAGTTCTAAGTTGCTTCTCTCCTTGATTAGTTTCCACCCGTTGCTTCTTGTCCTGCCCCCAGGTGCCTTGGAGAATAGTTTGATTCCCTCTTCTTTGTGGCACCCTCTGAGATATCGGAACACTGCTATCATGTCTCCCCTGGTCCTTCTTTTCATCAAGCTAGACATACCCAGCTCCTGCAGCCGTTCTTCATATGTCTTAGTCTCCAGTCCCCTAATCATCTTGGTTGCCCTTCTCTGCACTCTTTCCAGAGTCTCCACGTCTTTTCTACATCGTGGCGACCAAAACTGTATGCAGTATTCCAAGTGTGGCCTTACCAAGGCACCATACAGTGGCATTAACACTTCACGTGATCTAGATTCTATCCCTCTGTTTATGCAGCCTAGAACTGTGTTGGCTTTTTTGGCAGCTGCTGCACACTGCTGGCTCATATTTAAATGGTTGTCCACTAGGATTCCAAGATCCCTCTCACAGTTGCTACTATTGAGCAAGGTACCACCTATACTGTACTTGTGCATTTGGTTTTTCTTGCCTATATGTAGGACCTTACTTTTTTCACAATTGAATTTCATTTTATTAGATAGTGCCCAATGTTCAAGTTTGTCTAGATCCTTTTGTATCTTAAGCCTATCTTCTGGAGTGTTGGCTATTCCTGCCAGCTTGGTGTCATCTGCAAATTTGATGAGTTCCCCATTTATCCCCTCATCCAAATCGTTGATGAAGATGTTAAAGAGTACTGGGCCTAAAACAGAGCCTTGGGGGACTCCACTGCATACTTCCTTCCATGTAGATGCAGTTCCATTGAGGACTACACGTTGAGTGCGGTTGGTCAGCCAGTTGCGAATCCATTTGGTAGTGGTGCTGTCTAACCCACAATTTTCTACTTTATCTAATAGTAGGTTATGGTCTACTTTATCAAATGCCTTACTGAAGTCCAGGTAAATTATATCAACAGCATTTCTCTGGTCCACTGATTTTGTCACTTTGTCAAAGAATGCAATTAGATTCGTCTGGCATGATCTGTTTTTGACAAACCCATGTTGGCTTTTGGCTATTACTTTGTTTGCTTCTAGGTGTTCACTTATTTGTTGTTTAATTATCTTTTCCAGAATCTTTCCTGGTATTGAGGTCAGGCTGATGGGTCTATAGTTTCCTGGATCTGTTTTTTCCCCTTTTTTGAAGATGGGAACCACATCAGCTCTTTTCCAGTCTTCTGGCAGTTCCCCGGTGCTCCAGGATCTCTGAAAGATATAGTTCAGTGGTTCTGAGATCTCGTCTGCCAGTTCCTTCAGAACCCTGGGGTGTAATCCATCCGGTCCTGGTGATTTGAACTCGTCCAGGGCAGACAGGTGCTCACTTACCATTTTCTTCCCTATTTCAACTTGTGTTCCTAATCTGATTTTTGTGGTGCTGTTTTTGATTGGTTGGACTGTTTTATCCCTTTGTGTAAAGACAATTATTATAGGAAGGAATGGACTATATTCTTCTGACCGAGCTTGTTTCAAGCAAAATAATGTTGCAATTGGAAAAGTTTAGATGACACTATGGTTAAATAACTCTTTGACTCCAGTGCTTTGCTATCTATCTGTGCAAAGATTTTGCAAAGCAATTCTAAGAAAATTGACATAATAGGACTTTTGTCCTCTGTACATTCAATTGACCTTACACGTAGAGGTGAATTTCAAAATTGCTTGAAAGTTTCTTATGATAGGAATATAGACTTAGGGCAAGTCTATGTTGATTAATGTATTGTTATACAGAACAAATCATATCACTGAAAGAAAAACTTTCAAAAGTTCTCAGAGACAAAAAAATGTACTCTATTACATTATCATTGTGTGGTTTCTAATAGATTTTATGTTACAATATATGCTTGTTTTGCTGTATAGATAAAAGTATAAACTGCACCTCTTTCTACGTCAATTGAAAGAAGTGACTGTACAATATCAGTCAATATATTAATAATTTTTGATATACTTTTAATATTTGCAATGCCATGGGACAGTGAAATATGAATTCAGTTTCTGTTACTGTACAGTTTGATGATTTCTACAACAGTTTGCATTGACTATACACGTATGATTGAAAGGTACTATTAAAAAATAATAATAGTTGCCAGTCAGGAAAGACGCAACAATCATATTTTACATGCACATTAAATACAATATCTCTGCAGATGGAGTTACCTATTCCTGAAGCCATCCAGAGATCTTTCATTTTATCAAGCTTCCTTCCCAATGAAGAGAAGACGGTACAAAAGAAAAAAGAAAAGTTATATTCTTTCTCTCACCATAAGAATGTAAAAAAGAATGAAGTTAGACTTTATTTCTTTTACAAAGTGATTAGCAAAAACTAAATTAGTGATTTTCTTTCCTCCAAAAACTGAAGATTAATTTATGAATTTGAGCTTCCCTGATGTCACAGAGAAATCCAATAGTAACACAATTTATCAGTATCGTTCAAATCCTAATATCACATCGGCATGTCTGTTCATTCAGTTTTCTCATATTTGGTTTCCTATCTGGTATTCTGTGTCTCCTTTGTGGACTGAAACTGCATGAAAGGAAAATAAAGAGCATTTGTTGACATTTGGATTAGACTCTGAGTTCACGACTCCTCTAATAAGTACTTTCTTCACATAGAATTTCATGCATCATTGATATTATAAGGGAGTTTCTCAAAGTGTAATTCAAGGATTCCTGGGGTCCCCCAAAACCCTTTCAGAAGTTCACGAATTCACAATTATTTGCCAGATATTGAAAATAGTTCCAAAAATTTAAAATTTTATTCTCATTATATTTTTGTTTATTTTATTTATTTAGGGGAGATTTCATGAACAATGTTTTATCTTAACATATAAACAGCTTAAATTTGTCAATTTTAATTTTTAATATGGTAAATATTGATGATTCAGACAAAACATTTTTGGGGGGTTTCCATAATTTTTAAAAATGGGAAGAGACCCTAAGAGTTTAAGAAATATGGTTCTAAGCAATATAATACCTACATGTATTAAGTAAGATCTTCAGTTAATATGGTTAATTTCCCATATAATTGGGGAATAAGGGTTAGAAAACACAAACAGCTCTTAATGGATAACTAAATATTTGCATTTTTTCTCTGTATCTTTTGGCTGGATCTGCTCATTTCTACCACAATCTTTCTTTTTATGGCCTCAGTTTTCAGAAGTTATTTTGCTGGTGGGCAAAAGTCCCCAAATCCTTTCCATGATTTCATTTCAACTCTTTGTTGGTTGGTACAGAATAAAAAGTCACCATGAGAACAACAATTTTCTCCTTGCCTTGATTCTGTCAAACGTGTCAACATTTTCTTTTGATTAATAGACTGTGACAACCTTGGCTTAATGATAACTGAATCCTTTAACAACTCATTTATGGATGTTGGTAGTTTCATAGTATGCATTCTTTTATATAGCATTAAAAATAAATATGGATAAAGAGCAAGCCAGTATTGCTGAAAGCTAGGCTAATGTTCCAAAAATTAATGTTCTGTCCTCATTTTAAGGGTCCTATAAAGTAGTTTTATTTTATGTAAACTGGATCCAGGAAACTCTAATAATGGAATGTAACATCCGAGAGATTGGGGAAGGAGAAACTGCAATCTCAAATTAACTGTTTTAAATTCTACTTATTTCTGAGTTAATCTCATCTTTAAAACTGTTCCTAGAATGACAGCAGCTCCAGTTCTGTTGATGTTAGTTTAATATCCCCCCTGACAGTTATGAATGGATTTGGGCAATGGGCTATGTCACTTCCCTGTGAATTAGATAAATCTTAGATTTTATTTCACCTCTCTATACTTAGCTTTTGCAGTTACCCCTTAGCCATTAATCTATCAAAAAGGAGAAGATATCATCTTTCAGGAGAAATGTGTCATAAATATTTTGATAAAATATTTTTAATCCTCGGAAACAGATGGCTGTTCCATAAAGGTTGTCAGCTGAACAGGTTTTGGTGACAGAAACATACTAAACAACTGTAGTTGGAGGAGGTTTCCCCCCCATCATTATTAGATGGATTCCACTATTAATCAATCACAGCTGGTTAGCCCTTTGACAGCTAGAACGTCCTGGACCTAATTTGATTGTCTTGCACTATTTCTAACTAAGAAAACTTGTATAAGGTATGATTTGATCAAAAAGAAATTGGTTCGCTAAGCAGGAAATAGGGACAGATAATTCGAGTTATTTCTTGCTCACATATGAATGCGCACAGCACCATTTGTGTGGTATTCTGCTTTCCAGTTTTTTCAGGTAGTAGAGCAATACTATCAAAGGACTTACAAATCCATTTACAAGAGAGAAGTGATGCCTCAGCTTATTTTGTTCCCTTTTTGTCCAGATGGTCAATGGGGGCAAGTATGGGCTATGTAATGATAACCTAGAGATTTCTAATTATGTAAGAAAGTTGCCAGCCATTCGGAGAGAAGCTGCCATCTGGAAAGACCTCACTTTTAATGTCAACATTTCATTACCTTGGAACAGATAAAAGAGTAGGAAAAATTGACTTTGATAATGTCTTTCAAAATAAGAGAAAACTAACTTCCCCAAGAGCTGGGAAATTCCAGAGTACTTATTAGTAGATCACATTTTCTTTAGTAACTATGGAAACTATATAATGTATTTATTACATATTATATCTATTTCTGGTAGAAGCATTTATTCTCACTTGCTTAATCTCAAAAGAAACTTGGCAGGCACTGACTTGGTTAGTAGATGGTGGAAGACTATCAAGATGTTTCATAGTTGAAAACTATGGAAGCTCTATAATGCATTTATTATATTGTATATTATATCTATTGCAGGTTGAAGCATCTATTCTAGCTTGCCTAATATCAAAAGAAACTTGGCAGGCACTTATTTGGCTAGTATTTGGGTGGAAGACTATCAAGATATTTCAGATATAAAAACTAGTTCAGAAAACAATTCAGAAGACAAAACACTGACAAAAATAATAAGTTTTATCCATGCAGTCACCAGAAGTTAAGCTTGAATAATGGATGACTTTATTCTTTCAATGGGGAAGACCCCACATGTTTAGAAAGCTGAGGCTTGATGGAAATTTAACTATCTTACATTTTATATGAAATGGTTGCAAAAATTTAACTATTACACTCTTTTTACAGGCAAAGAGTGTCTTTCTTTAGTAAAGCACAAATTTGTTAGTGGCTTTAACAGGTTCAAGTGGCATTAGATGATAACAAAAACTTAATCAAATTCTACATCAAAGTATAAGTCATTGTTTACTAAATCTGTCACAGTCACAAACAAGAGTTAATAAGTTCCAAAGGTGTTTTTCCAAGAGGCAACTGGACTTTCTGGTTTTTCTTTGAAGACGTTTCACTTTTCAAAGTTCAAGAAGCTTGAAACATTTATCAGAGTTTGTGGCAGAAAAATCAAATCCAGAAAGCACACACAGATAACTGATTCAGCTGGATTTAGTAACGTCTTTACATACATAATAACATATGAATAAATGTACAATACCAATACTAGAGTCTTTCAATGTGGTAGAAGTTACAAGCAGAACAAAAGCAGGAGAGAACAGTTAGTTTCATTTCAGAGTTCAGAGTAGACAGAGTAGTTTCAGTTTTGATTTTCAGCACAAACTCAGATCTGTTTAAGCTCCCATTGGCAGGCTTAATTACTATGCCTATTCATTGGCTGACCTTGTTACCAAATCTCTCCCAGTCATGAATATTCTAATAATATTTTCAAAGAAAAACCAGAAAGTCCAGTTGCCTCTTGAAAAAGTACCTTTGGGAAAACCAGGACCTGGATGATTAAGAATCTCTATAGATAAGAGACAATAAGGTTTCCCTTCTAGACTGCTAAAAAGGGTTTGGCATCATTTATTTAATAATGCATATGGACACAGACTCCAGAATAATATCATGTTTTCCTTAAAAACAAAACATATTTCTTTCCAGCATTTGTATTGGTAGAAACATTAAATAGATTTGTGTAGGTAAAACCTCTTTCTGAAACATTAATATATCTATGTTTTGTTTCATTCCTTCTCTCTACATTCTAAGAATCACAAAATGAATTAATGTATCTGATATTTAATTTTTTTATAATCATCCTATATTTGTATTTATTAACACAACCATTGAGTTGCATAAAAAAACACAGGAATTTTCTGTCAAATTCAGTCTTACAAGTTTGCTAGGAGGTTTTCTGCATCTCATTTGGTTTATATAACAAAACACTATTTTATTGGGAATTATGCATATTTCATTCACAAATATACTCATCTAATAGACAATCCTGTCTCCTAAACTTGGCTACACTTAGTACTATAATTTCTCTATGGTGACATGGAGTCATTCTAGTCACATTTTCACATTACACAGCAGCTGGACTAGACTATTAAGCATGTAGCCAAGCAATAGCTTGACTCTTTGGCATGAAAACTGGAGAAAAGATTTAAAATTGACATAGCGATTGATATTTCAATCTCTCTGACTGAAAAGCTAAATGACTTATAGATATTCCCAAATTTCACCCTCCTTTTTTGGGAACAAGGTTTGATAGAGTTGAATACAGCATTATGTGATGTCATAATATTATGTGATGGGCAATTGAACTGGTATTAAGATATTGGCCCAACTTTCTGAATGTCAAAAGTTGACCTCTTTTGCCTGCTTTAGGCTCTTTTAAATTATTCTACTCTGGGGCTTTTCAGTTTATCTTCTCTGGGGCTTTTCAGTTCTTTGTATGGGTTATAATGTTTAACTTTTGCCATATTCTACGAAACTGACAGAGAAAGCTGATATTCTTACAAAAAGAAAGATTAGTGCAGCAACAACAATAACAAAATGTGTACTGCTACTTCATTTTTACAGGCATTTGTTATATTCATTTTTTAAATTTGCTAATCTCCCAGAATAATTTAGGTAAGATGGACAGGGTAAACATTTGATAAATAAATAAATGTTTGTGGCAAGGAAACCATTATTTTATTAACTCTTGCTTCAACGGTCATCATTTATAAAACTTATATTTTCCATTGCCAAACTGACTACACTTGATAATTTAGGTACTAACACTTGTATGTCATTCATTTCCAAACAGCCCAAAGAAACTTACATCAATAAAAAAAATAATTTAAAATAGTCACGATAAATAAACAATATTCACTATTATATCACCTAATGGATTTAGGTCAATCTTCATGATTCAGAAGCACAGCACCGTAGATCACCATGTATGAAATCTTATTTGTTAAATTGAGGTCTGAGGTTCAGTTGGGATTGTTGCTACTATACCTTTCAGTGCTTGAAATAGTATACTACGTAATCGAGTGGTATAACTATGAAACAGAGCAATTTCAAAATGGCATGCTATCCCCAGCCAAAAAACAATCATACTAGCCTGATGGGAGCAACCCATGGAACTAGATGCTAAATTTATAGTCTTTCTCACATACCTCAAGTTGGGTTCCAGAAAATATATTTTCCTCTTTTGAATCCTCTTATAAGCCATAACATAAATTTGAAACTGCCTGTCTTATCTCTTTATGGCTGAGACAAGCACTCTATTGTAGAATGCTGGAGCATATCTTTTTCTCCTTTGTTTATCTAAATTACTGACTGGTAAGCATATGTGTGTGTGTGTTCCCCCCATGCACTTAGAATGAGAATCACTCGTAAGACTATAAAGAAAGTGAAAGCCCTCTTTTTCATCCTGGAGTGGGAACCAAGAAAAGCACTTGGTGGAAGCAGTAACCCTGACACAGAAGGCAGGGTAAATGTGAAACAGTGGTGGGTTTCAATTTATTTTACTACTGGTTGGCTCTTGCGCGCACCCTCATGCGATGCTTCTGCACATGCGCAGAAGCGTCTGGGTAGATGGGTGGAACCTCCCGCCACTTCCATTACCAGTTCTTCCAATCCTGGGAGAACCGGCAGAAACCCACCTCTGATGTGAAGATCCAAAAGGCTTGTAAGAAAATAAGGTTTAAACATCCAGCTTTGTATATTGAGTTTAGCCATGCTCTATGACAGTGTTTCTCCTTTATGGCACCTTTAAGATGTACAGACTTTAATTCTCACAATTCCCTAGCCATCCTTTCTACCTGGGGAATTCTGGGAATTGAAGTCCGCATTTCTTACAATTGCCAAGGTTGAGCATATTGTTCTGTAGGAAGGGAGAAAGAACTAAAGATGCTCTAAAGATGATCGACATGCTCCTTTAATATATGGGAGGAGGTTTCAAAATATTTGTAGCAGGACTATGAGATACTGTAACACCTTTATTCCCTATGCCATCTGCCTGGTAAACTCACAAGAATTGTTTTTCTCGCCATGTACATTGTATAGATCTGAATTAGACTGTTGTTTCTGTGTGTTATATAATATATGCAGGTATATGCATAGTTTTTTCTTTCTTTCTTTCTTTCTTTCTTTCTTTCTTTCTTTCTCTTTCTTTCTTTCTTTCTTTCTTCCTTTCTTCCTTTTGTCATGTTTATGGAGTGTGTACTGGAGGTCTGACCCTTTGAGAGCTGTATGCAACCAAATATCATTTTAATGTGTTCTGATTAGTGTACATTCAAAGTGACAATAAAATTATTCTAAGTTTAAGAGTGAGTTCTAAATATATGCTAGTTGTTCATGTAAAAAGGGAGCTTTATTTTAATTTAGTGCAAATATGAAAAAATTCAGTACCTGAGGTAAGGATGTATATTCTCCAACTGAGATTTATAGAAGAGTTAAGTCCTGTTTGTTCTTTTATTGGGCAAAAAAAATGCTTTGGTAAATTTGAAGTAGGTACATTGTTTTGCATTAGTTGATTATGGTCTTTCTTTTGTGTGTTGCCTAGTCACATGGACAGCTTAAGCAGCCACTCTTCATTTAGCAATCTCATTTCGTGAGTGTTTGCAAATATGATGGTAATAAATATAATGAAACATTCTTTTTTCTTCCCAATGAGCCATTTTGTTGTCTGACCCGACAACAAAAGCCTTCAATATGAAACTGATTTAAGGTCAGGCCAGTTTCCAGCAGCAGCAATGAGGTTTCTAATCAACTAATTAAGCTGAAGGAGTTGAGCTTGTTACCTTGCAGTTAGCACTTGGCACTTGCTGTTAGAACTTAGACAAGTACTGCATTGTGGAAAACAAGGAGATAACCTATTCAAGCAATAGGTTTGTCCTGGAAGCAACAACGAAAGGGGGAGGGGTCAGGCACAGGACACTGTACAAAATATATTTGAGAGGCAGTAACAAGTGATTTTTCACAGCAACTCTTCTCTATGTTAATCATATGTTCACTTAGTGATCATTTTGCTCAATGACAATGATTTTAGTTCTGATTTAAGGAAAGGATTGCAGTCAGTAAATAAGAAGAGGATGTAAATGCTTAAGTAGGAAAATAATCCAGAGCTTAGTTCATAAAGTAATGATAAAATTGGTTCTTACGGGCACTTAAGGAGCACCTCAGTCCTTTCCATGTGCATCTCTACTTAGAGGATACCAATTTCAAGACAGATGAAGTGAATTTCAGACGGAGCTGAAGGACTACTTCACTTCAGTGAAACTTCATTCAAATCACTCCGTCAAATTGATTTAAGATTCAAAGTGGGAATCTGCTTTGAAGAGCAAATTGGATCAGGTAGCTTCAAAGCGCTTCATAGCTTTTCAAAGTACTTCTCAGTTTGAAGCCTTTTCTACTGCTTTTGGGGTTGTTACTGATGATATAAAATGTTGTGACTTCAATTCAATATGCAGAAAATGCTGTAGGGGGGTATAATGGTGTGATGGGGTCTCTAATATTGACATAAGTAGGCATCCAACCATTTCAGTATGGCATTAAAATCTTTGCCTGTCACATTTTTGAGCTAGGAAATCTGATTTTGTTCAAGTTTCATTCACTTCCTTAGTTCACAGGTTCTTCAACCTAGGCAATCTCAAGCTTTAATTTTTATTTCATTTGTGCTAATTGATAGTTCACTTCTCTGCTGGTTCTGCCAGACTGACTTGGAGCAAAATCTAGTTCTTGCCAACCATTTATCATAATCTTCCTGGCACTCCAGAAATCCCAGTAATTGGCAGGAGCAACCTTAGAGTGGAAGTCAGCAGGTTGTTTCTCCCCCACTATCACAGAACAGACATGTTGTATACAGACTTACACCCTATCAAAGTCAGCAATAAGGGCCAAACTTGCCAAAGAGATATGCCACATCTCCTGATACCCAAAATTTAGTCAAGCAAATTTCAGATGGCGGTACCTTTAAGTCATTGTCCATCTAAGTCAGTGGTAGTCAACCTGGTCCCTACCGTCCACTAGTGGGCGTTCCAGATTTCATGGTGGGTGGTAGGGGTTTGGTCTGATATTGAAGAAATTTCCTTTTTGTAATTTAATTGACTTCCCTACTTTATAAATCACCATTACTGTGGAACCGGTGGATGGTGAGAAAATTTTACTACTATCAGAGATACAAAAGTGGGCGGTGGGTATAAAAAGGTTGACTACCCCTGATCTAAATCATGGAGATATATACCAGTCTGCTTTCACCTTATGGAGCAGCGAGATCTGAGTATTATTATTTCTCATACATAATTCTATCTCATTTCCAATATGGCAACTAATCTAAGACTTGTCATTAGACTACATATGCTATTCATATGCTATTTTTTAGTCTTCGGTGGCTTCCAAAATTTGTCTTCCTTTCACTTTCTCTTCTCTCTTCCAACTTCCATGTTGTTCCAGCTTCTATCACCACTCCATTCCTGGTCATGCTCACCCCCTTTATCTATTTCCACCTTTCTTCTCTTTCTTCTCAAAACACTTATAAAGCTTTCCATTTTACCACTTCCTAATTCGACTTCTTCTGTTATCTATTCTGTTCCAGACTTTCCACTATAGAAACAAAATACACTCTTTCACAGCTGTCCTTTCTGGACCATTTTCCATATTGTAATGCAAGGTTACTATTCCTTTATTTATTTTTTTCTGCAATAGGATCCAAGCCTCCATTCACTACAAACTTTTCATTAATCTTCCAGAAAAACAAATGATACTAAAGTGTCATGTCCCAAAAGAGCTTAAAGATGGTTATTTATTTCACCAACGTGATGCAGAAAAATTTCAGTGAACATAGCAAGATAATTTTTTTCTTTTCTTTTTCTCATTACTAAGGGTCTCTGTTTTGAAAGTTCTTTCCTAGAAATTCTTTGTGAGGCAAACTTGTCTATTGACTAATAAGAAAATTGCAGCCATTTTGAGGTTATTTTGTATAGGCTCTTAAGTTTGGGACGTACATTTTGTGATTAAAATAACAACTAATGTCTGTGGGGGGGAAATCATCATATTACTATCAGTAGGCTTTTTATTTAGAACTAAATTCATTTGGAAGTTGCTGACACCAGATATTAATCTATTAAATTAAAGTAAAACAAAATTAGGTAGAACATGTTTGTATAGCTTGACTATCATTCAGCAGAATAAAAAAGAAACATTTTTAAACTTGCATAAACCCAAATGAATCCCCAAGAGGGGATTTTGATTTTCAGAAACAGGCTAAGTGGCTGATGGGTTTGACAAAGTAGGAAAGGATAAGGAGGAAAATATTGAACAAATTATTTATTGCAAGTACATGTTAAATCTGTGCATATTTTTTAAATGATTCAAAGGACGTACTTTGGACCTCAAGCACAGAACTCTAGCCTACTCATTAAAGCAGAACAACTTTTAGAAGGAGTCCATATATGCTGATGGGGTGGGGCGAGAAGGATTATGGTGCTTTTTCAAAAGGCAACTGGGTTTTCTTGGATTTTTTCCTTAAAAACATTTTGCTTCTCATCCAAGAAGCTTCTTCAGAACAACCATGACCCAGATGATTGAGAACTTTCATAGACATGATGCTTTAAGCCAGTGTTTCTCAACCTTGGCAACTTGAAGATGTCCGGACTTCAACTCCCAGAATTCCCCAGCCAGCATTGCTGGCTGGGGAATTCTGGGAGTTGAAGTCCGGACATCTTCAAGTTGCCAAGGTTGAGAAACACTGCTTTAAGCAATCTACTCATTAAAGTTGCTGCAACTCTTATTGGAAGAAAAATCCCGCCCAATTTCAATCTGGAAGAAAGGTACTGGAAATAAATTGGAAGCTAGTTGGAAAGAAGGACTCTGTTTATTGATGAGCAGAACTAAACACAGCATGCAGTTCTGGGACAGCTGACAAATTTGTTTGATAAGTACATGGATTTTTATACGGTTTTGAGATGCTGCAGGGGGTTGTGCAATGTAGTGAGCCTGTTATCTTTTGCTATTATAATGGAGTTGGGTTAATCCTATTCTAAAGATAATATCCTGTTCTTAGAAGTTGGGTGGTGGGGCTGTAAATTCTTAATCCTATCATCTGGACCTGAAGGTGTTTTGTTTGTGAATAGGCTGGCTTGGATTTCTTAATGGGCATGAAATGTCCATTTCTAAAGACTTCAGGCTTCTGCTGGAAGCTGTTGGGGCTGTTTCTGCTTTTGTTAAGACTTTTCTCTATTTCTACTTTGAGGAAATATAATATTCTGCCTCTTTTAAAATTCTACAAAATATTTCATTCTTCTAGGGGGAGGGGGAGGAGGGATTTCTGCACACTTAAAGCAGCAGCATTATTTTCTAGATAAGGCAGAGGCCTGAAAAAAAGTCTGTTTTAATGAGGTAGAAAGGAAGAAGAACAGGCACTACCAGGAACCTATAGATATAGGGATTTTATTCAGTGATGTTTTCATGGTATTATAGTTTGCTACTATACTATATGTACATAATGGGTCATGGAATTTCAGTAAAATGTCTGCAACATACATTATAAATATTACACATACTGTATTACAAATTAGGAATATTTGTAGGAATAATCCCTGGCTGAAAAATGCATACATAAATATGCACAAGTTTGAGATCTAGAAAATAATTATAGTATCCAAGAGAAGAGTTAGCAATCTATGTTTTTCAACTACAATTTTCAGCACCCTTCACCATACTCAGTGGTGCACTGCTGCCTGGCTGGACCAGTTTGGGCGAACTGGTAGCTGTGATCACTGACTAGGCCTTCCCTTCTGCCCCTGCACTTTCCTTTCCTTTTATAACTAACTTTCTGGCTCATTCCCTCTGCCCACACTGCCCAGCTGAATTCTGTGCAGTGCCTGCAGCTGCCTGAGTTGATTAGTTGCATGTTTGAAGCTCTGTTTCATCCCCAAAGAGTCCTGTGCAAAGTGAGGAAGCATGCACACATGTGAGCACTCATAACCAATGAACTGGTTGTTAAGGTAAATGCAGCCAATCTCTGACCATAGTCGGAAGTGATAGTAACTACTAATAATTCTAATTCACGAGAATCTGATAAACCAGCTTTTTTGATGGTATTTCATTCTTGAAAACAAATTTCAAAATAATTTTAGCCATCAATTAGAGAGTGATGGTTTTTTTTGAAAGGGGATCGCTTTCTGAATATTTATTTATGAGAGTACAGGAATTTCAATCAATTTATTATTGACTTTGGCCAGCAAATGAATTAGAGTTATCCAAATATCCGAGAGAGGAAGAGGTATAGGTTTTGTTCTTCCAATTGCATTTATGTCTGAGATTTTGGGGGGAAATGAAAAGCCATCTCTTGATTCTGGAGTGTAATATATTACTCTGAGTCTCCAAGTTGTGCCAAACTGCTGTATGAAGCAATGAAAAATAGAGGTTTTTTACAGCTAGAAATGGCTGAAGAATTTATCATTATCTGATTTATATCTGTGAGAAATACACATGCACACAATGTATGTGTGTGCTGCTTTTATTTATATAAATATCTACAGACCCCCTCACATCCTAGACAAAACTGTTTCAACTCCTCCCTTCAAGATACTGCTATACGGCGTCACATGCCAAAAACAACTAGATACAGAGAGCTTTTCCGCTCATGCTATCAGTCGGCTATCTAATGTCTATGTACATTTACCCATGTAGTATGGCTGTAGTATCCTTATTATCTTCTTTACTACTGTCTCTTATTGTTATTTTGTTGCTTTTCATGTATATGGAGAACTTTATTTGAGACAAATTCCTTGGGTGTCTAATCACACACAAATAAAATTCTATTCTATTCTATTCTATTCTATTCTATTCTATTCTATTCTGGGGGGCCCAAGAATAGCTCCTGTGATACCACTGCTCTGCAAGCTGCACTGGCTACTAATCTGCTTCCAGATACAATTCAAGGTGTTGGTGTTCACCTTTAAGGCATTCATAGCATGGGTCCATGGTACTTGATTGTTCTGGCTGGTGAGGTCCAAGAGCTTCTCTGCTGTTGCTCCTGCTCTTTGGAACATCTTGCCTCCCAACATTCATATCTTTTTGTAAGGGCCTAAAGAGATTTCTGTGCCAGTCAGCTTGGGACCCCAGTGGGGATACAGCACAATAGAGATGGTTGATTGAGTAATTACAGATCCCACCCACCCCCCAGCCCACTCTGCCCCTGCCCTCCCAATGTGTCTTTGGTTTTAAAGTTTAATGTTGGCTTAACATTTTAGGCTTTAACTAAAATGTAAGTATAAGCCTATACTGGAAACTCCTTATCAAAATATGTTCTGAAGGGCATTATTTCCCCTTTCCTGTATAGTATGCTTACAGAAACACAAATTAGCTCATATTTTCTTCTTGGGTACTTAACTGGCCATTTTTGGGAGAAAGCACCATTGTGCTGTTCTACAACTAATTTTCAAAATCTAAATGTAGTTCTGTATGTTTTTCCAAAACATAAACATTCATTTATATTAAATATTTAAATATTTAAAGGTATAAAATTAGGCCTTAATTTTTAATAAACAGCTATTTTTGGCACCATATGCAAATATTCTTATTGGAATGTAAAGAGCAAGGGAATGTTTAAAAAGGAAAGAACACGGGAAGACAACTGCACATTATATATATAAAGATAGATCTGACTTTTCTATCTGAAATATGCATAATTCATATCCTAAACACATATTCAGATGTACTGTATACTTTGTGCTGTTCTGGTCTACTGCAGGCTATAATTAACATACAATTTCTTTGCTGAATGACTTTTAGTGCCTTCAGAAGATAATGGGGAAAAACCCTCTAACTCTGTAACCTTAACCCAAATTTTTTGACATAACTCTTTTAGCTAAATGATTGGTCCTAAGATGACAATGGAACATCCAGTGCAACAACAGATGACGCCTTTTCCAATCTCTGGACTCTGAATGATGTTAGTCTATAAACCCTGTTGCTATCGTTATTACTATTAATTGGTAATTCTGCCAATTTTAGTTTCCCTGCATTTTTATTGCTGCCTCTTTATACATTTTCAAGTAGGAATTTACTTAAATATTTAAAATATACATTTTTTTGAATATTTATGATAAGGAGTGCAAGGTTATATATACTTTTCTCTGGACACACATTTGCAATTTTCCATACATATAGACATTTGCATATTTTGAAACTTTCCTAATGGGTACTTAGTTGTGTATTTTTCTTTATTAGGAGAAAACCATATCACACAATTTTCAAAATAGATATTTCTGCCAAATTTGTATATCCTGGAATTATAAAGGGTCATTTCAAGGTTAGTAAATATTCAGATTAAACATACTTTTCATCCATCCCTAATAACTACCTGATATAGCTAGAGATCAGTTATCAAGTGCCATAATCCAAAGACATCTCGGGATAACTATCTCAAAAATGGATTTCAGGTTTTGCATCTTTCATGTAGACTTTTTCTAGACTATATGTAAATCATTCTGGAAATTTCCTCAGCCCCAAAATAATCCTAGGTATTCTATTCCTCTGGCTCACATTCATCTATAAATGTATGTATCTTACTGTGCATTTGATGAATTGAATGTGATCCATGAAGTCTTATGTAAAAAGCAATTTGTTAAGTTCTAGGGTGCCAGAAGCACTACTGTTTTAATATAATAAACTGATATAGTAACTCCTTTTAGAACCTTGTTCTAAATATGCTCCTTGTTGCTTTCTTCATCACAAAAAAACTTGAGTAGTGATTCTCTCCCTCGCCCCCTCTCTGAAGTTGGATTTTGAATATTTATTGGGAAAGAAATTCTGCCAAGCATGATTCTTAGAATTTCCTATGAAACTTTGCCCCTCAGAAGATTGAGAAAGGCACTAGACAGAACAATTATCCTTGACTTGATATCAAGTATAATGATCAAGGAAAGGAAGACAAAACAGCAGAAAAAAATGGGGGAAATGTTGTTATACTAAAATTTCTAAACTTAAGGAAACTAGAATTCAATACATATTTTATGTTCCAATAAATAAATACAAGGTAAAGGAATTCAAGATGTTTGGGAGTTCCTAAAAAAGAAAATATGAAAAAGTAAAAGAAGAGCAGAAGAAGACCATATTATTGCACAAAAGACAAGATAAAACAATTATGTCTATCCATTCAGATCACCAAGGGAAAATATGTGTATATTGTGTGGAATGCTGCAGAAAGGTTTGGAAAGGCTAAATATAAGGCTCCATAGCTTTTGGGAAAGGTAGTTCCTAACAGCTAAAAAAAAAACCTACTTTGGTTTCTTCAAAAAAAAGAACACTTCCTCACTACCATCACACCATTACAGGTAGTCCTTGATTTACAACTATAATTGAGCTAAACTTTAGGTTGCTGAGAAATTTGTTAAGTGAGTTTTGCCCCATTTTAGGACTTTTATTGCCCCATTTCTAAAGTGAATTACTGCAGTTGTTAAGATAATACAAGTGTTAAGTGAGTCTGGCTTCCCCATTGACTTTGCTTGTCAGAAAATTACAAAAGAGGATTTTATGACCCTGGGACACTGCAACCGTCATAAATATGAACCAGATGTCAAGCACCCGAATGTAAATCACATGACCATGGGTATGCTGCAATGGTCATAAGTGTGAAAAATGGTCTTAAGTCACTTTTTTCAGTGCTGTTGTAACTTTGAACGATCAGTAAACAAACTGTTGTAAGTCAATGATTAACTATATGTTCAATGAAAAAAGGAAAGATCAATTTCTTTTGCTTCTTTCATTTATCTAGAATTCTGAAGCATTGGAATTCTGAAGCATTATCCCCACAGCAATAGAGGGGATATCTAGAAAAAAATGTCTAAAGGCCAGTGAATTTTCTTTGGAAATGTCCAGATTTCAGATAAGGATGCACAGACATTCAATTGGCAGATTTAATTTTAAGATTCAACTGAACCTCTAAACTAGGTCAGTTTGAGGGATCAAAATGTTGTTGAAATATGATACAGTTACACATACATACTATAATTATAGTTGCTTCCAACTGCCATTCAATATTATTTATAGTAAGTGCCTAGTTACATAAATTCTCTGGCTATCCCATAAGATATACCTTGAACTATTTAAATAGGTAAGAATTAACTATTTTGAGGGAACAGGCGAAAAAGATGGCTTCAAGGAAAACCAAGCAGCTTATTCCCATGTTGGGGGCCATTATCAAAAACCTTCTTATAGTTATCTGATTCACTTTATTTAGAAGCTTTAGTGTTTTGCAGTACATAAAAGGATATGCCTTAGATTTCTTGAGAACATTTGAAAAATCCAACAGGTAATATGTGGAAAATCCTCTGGGCTGTGACTTGCAAGATGAGTGAAGATTATATTTGAGGTTATAAAGATATCATCAAGTTCAGATAGCAATTCCTCTACAAAAAGCAGTTTCGTGACTTCACCCTTTATACTATACTCTATACCACTATAGAGACAATTTGGTATACATTTACTACATACAACAACTGGGACTGTTGAAATATCACAAGCTGAAACTTTGATACAAGTTTTCAGAGTGTTAAAGAAGAAGAATTTGTGGCAGAAAAAAATATTTGAAGAGACCATTTGTTTATTTGTTCAAACAGGAAGAGGCAAAATTCACCTAGTTGGAGTGCTTCTGGAACTGAATCTTATGTACATTTGTTTGACAATCCTTTTATCTCCTGCGTAGATCATAATTGCAGGATTTAAGAGTTTCAGCCAGATTGCCCTGTGGCTGTATTCATCAAAAATTATAGCTTTCTGTGTGATGAAAAAATAGCCACTGAATAATGTCTCCCCATGCTGAACTACTAATTAAAGCAAGGGTTCTATACCCCCTGGCGAATTCAAAAAGATTTATGTTCATTATATTCCTCGTGACTCTTTAACATCAAAATTCATTTCAAACTGTTTAGAACATTAGAATGCCAGCATGGTCTCTGTTTTTTCAATCTTATACATTTAAAAACATCAACCTCCTGTTTGGAATACTGTAACAAACTCCATATGGGGCTGCCATGGAAGAACATTGAGAAGTTATAGCTGGTGCAGAATGGGGGAGCCCAGATAGTGATACCCTAATGTACTTAGGTGATCTTGACATTTTAGGAGTTGCTTCAGTTACCAGCTAGGTTCTGGGTATAATTCAAGTTGCTGTTTTTCACCTTTTTCACCTGTATATGGCTGTGGATCTGTTTATATGAGGGACTACTCCTCTTACATGAATCTGCCTCTCCAACTGGATCAAATAAAATTAACCTCCTCTGTTCCTCCATGATGGGGGGCAAGGGTTAAGACATGTTTGGTGATTGCCCCTACCCTTTGGAACTCCCTTCCAGCAAAAATATAGTCAACCTTTCCATCCTATACTTCAGGAAAATCATGTAGCCCTGTTTCCTCTTGGACAGCAGAAGAAGGTTTTGTGACTTGAAGGTGGGTTTGCAGACACATATACGTGTTGGTGAAGGTTTTGTTTAATGATGCTTATACATATTTGGGGCTTTCTGAAACATTGTAATGCTTTCATTCTTAGTGCTTAAAGCCTGAGAGAATGGATGGCTAAATTAATCAATCAAACTGATGTAGAGATATGATATTATATATGGACATTCAGAGGTAAGCCTTATTATGTCAACCTTTCATTCATGCAGTTCAATATATTTTATTTCCAGTGAGGATATAGATGACAGCAGGCAGACCTTCCTATCACATGCTAATAACTCCTACATCCAAGTAGGAAAGAAAGATGTACCCTTTCTCCATATGTTTTATTTTCCTTACCCCTTCTGTTATCTCACCACTCAAGAATTCTGAAAATTATCAGGGCACGAATCACTTCTGCACTGCAAAACACTATGCACCCTCAACAATTTGTTATTATCATTAATCTTTGTTGCCTCAATGAAAACCTCTGTCATGTAAGAACAAGTTTAAAAGACATTAGTGAAAATAGAGTACTACAATAGAGTTCCCTGAGGGAATCTACTATTTATATTTTCCATTGTAGAATTGTGCATTTATTCTTCATCTTTGGAAGGCCAAATGGATCACTGAATGCCCATTTATAGGAATACAGTTGAATGACTCCACAAAAATGTGCCAGGCTTTGTGCCAAGTCAGCAATCTGCCAGGACTCTCTGTACAAATGAGGCATACAGTAGTATCCTCTCCTCAGTGTGGCTGCAGAGATCCATGTCAAACTGTAGATCATGTCATGACAAGTTTTAAGCTGAGGGCATATACTGGTCCAGTATCTTTTAAAAAAAAAAAAAGCAATGCTATGTTTTAGATCAGGGGTCCCCAACCTTTGCAACTTTAAGTCTGAAGGACTTCAGCTCCCAGAATTCTCCAGCCAGCAAAGCTGGCTGGAGAATTCTGGGAGCTGAAGTCCTTCAGACTTAAAGTTGCAAAGGTTGGGGACCCCTGTTTTAGATGGCCTAGATAATGGTATTTGAACATAGTTCTTTTTGACATTGATATTTTGTTGTGTTCTATTAATGTAGTCGAAATGTTAATTTATATTGCTAGTCCATAAGTGATAATAAATCTTCATCTCTAACTTCAATGTTTCTGGTAGGGTCTTGTCTTCTATGACTGATCAATTTGTTCAACTTTCAATTTTAGGCAATGGCAGAAATTTTAAGATGTATTAGTATCTACATAGTCTCTGGAGGTTGTTTCTAAAGAACATCTATAGTGATTTATTCTTTTTCCACGTTAGAAATACAAGTTCCTTTGAGTGAATGCAGACAACAAAATAGCATCTTTAGTATAGAATCTTTAGAAAGCTTTCGTATGAATTCCCTTATTTATATAATTTTTTTTTCATATGAGTGGCTCACAGAATTGTCTACAATATCGTGTTCTTATTCCTTAAGGCAAATGAAGCAGAAAGGCATGACAAAGAGATATGTCCTGCCTGTCAAATGGCAAATGACTGCCTTCCCCTTGTACTGTAAATGTTCTCTGATTGTAACCAAACTTTAAATGGTTCGTTCAGAAAAAATATTTCATCTGAATGGCATGCAAATTATATTGGGGATGTTGCTCAGTCACTTACATTGTCACTTTTAGATGCTAGAATTAAGTAGCAATTGCAATTTCAGATGCCACATATCTACAACACAGATGGTGTGGATTTGTGATGATTAATCTTATTTTTGTTTCTATGATTTTTTTTCAGTCTAGCCCATCTTGAGAGGGCTGTACAAGCACCTGCAGATGGCACAGAGATATGTAAAATAGCTAAATAAATAACATACTATTAGAAAGGCTGTCAACAATGATTGAGTTTGACTGTTGTTATTGCTGTTATTGCTGCTGCTGTTGTTATATATCTTCTTTTTATGCTGATACAGAAGTTAAAAACAGTCAAGCTGCATGCCTTAATTCCTACATATTAGCCACAAAGCCTGCTGGGTATGACCAAATAATAGAAGATGAGATTATGATTTTGTTCAATGTCACAGCATTCTTTACATCCATAGACCCAGAACTAATGAAACAATCAATGACAACAATACTAAACAGCACAACCAATCAAGATGGACCTTATCAACCTTTGCCTCACTGCCTACCTTCAGTTTGATGGACAAATATACCAACAAACCCTAACACTAATTAATTCTTCAGTCTCAACTGAAAGTGGCAGAGATATAGCTTTGAAATGTATTTAAGATGTTTTCTCTATTTTTCTGCCTGCATCCCAATTGGCAGATAGGGTTGAAACCATCCATTCTCCATTTTTCTCCCTCTTCATCTTCTCCTTTCCTATTCTCTCTGTCTCTGATAATGTCTTTTCTTGTTTTCTCCTTTAGTACAACAAACTAGATGTAATTTGTTGTACTATATATGTACTAGATAAGGAAAGACATATCAATTTTGTCTAAAATCTACACACACACACATACACACACACACACACTAACACACTGTGTGTGTGTGTGTAAATATACAATACAATAGCAGAGTTGGAAGGGACCTTGTAGGTCTTCTAGTCCAACCCCCTGCATGGGCAGGAATCTTATACCATTTCAGACAAATGGCTGTCTAACATCTTTTTAAAGACTTCCAGGGTTGGGGCATTCACAACTGCTGGAGGCAAGCTGTTCCAGAGGTTAATTGTTCTTACTGTTAGGAAATTTCTCCTTAGTTCTAAGTTGCTTCTCTCCTTGGTTAGTTTCCACCCATTGCTCCTTGTCCCGCCCCCAGGTGTCTTGGAGAAAAGTTTGACTCCCTCTTCTTTGTGGCACCCTCTGAGATATCGGAACACTGCTATCATGTCTCCCCTGGTCCTTCTCTTCATCAAACTAGACATACCCAGTTCCTGCAGCCGTTCTTCATATGTCTTAGTCTCCAGTCCTCTAATCATCTTGGTTGCTCTTCTTTGCACTCTTTCCAGAGTCTCCACGTCTTTTCTACATCGTGGCGACCAAAACTGTATGCAGTATTCCAAGTGTGGCCTTACCAAGGCACTATACAGTGGCATTAACACTTCACGCGATCTAGATTCTATCCCTCTGTTGATGCAGCCTAGAACTGTGTTGGCTTTTTTGGCAGCTGCTGCACACTGCTGGCTCATATTTAAATGGTTGTCCACTAGGATTCCGAGATCCCTCTCACAGTTGCTACTATTGAGCAAGGTACCACCTATACTGTACTTGTGCATTTGGTTTTTCTTGCCTATATGTAGGACCTTACTTTTTTCACAATTGAATTTCATTTTATTAGACAGTGCCCAATGTTCAAGTTTGTCTAGATCCTTCTGTATCTTAAGCCTATCTTCTGGAGTGTTGGCTATTCCTGCCAGCTTGGTGTCGTCTGCGAATTTGATGAGTTCCCCATTTATCCCCTCATCCAAATCGTTGATGAAGATGTTAAAGAGTACTGGGCCTAAAACAGAGCCTTGGGGGACTCCACTGCATACTTCCTTCCATGTAGATGCAGTTCCATTGAGGACTACACGTTGAGTGCGGTTGGTCAGCCAGTTACGAATCCATTTGGTGGTGGTGCTGTCTAACCCACAATTTTCTACTTTATCTAATAGTAGGTTATGGTCTACTTTATCAAATGCCTTACTGAAGTCCAGGTAAATTATATCAACAGCATTCCTCTGGTCCACTGATTTTGTTACTTTGTCAAAGAATGCAATTAGATTCGTCTGGCATGATCTGTTTTTGACAAACCCATGTTGGCTTTTGGCTATTACTTTGTTTGCTTCTAGGTGTTCACTTATTTGTTGTTTAATTATCTTTTCCAGAATCTTTCCTGGTATTGAGGTCAGGCTGATGGGTCTATAGTTTCCTGGATCTGTTTTTTTTCCTTTTTTGAAGATGGGAACCACATCTGCTCTTTTCCAGTCTTCTGGCAGTTCCCCGGTGCTCCAGGATCTCTGAAAGATATAGTTCAGTGGTTCTGAGATCTCGTCTGCCAGTTCCTTCAGAACCCTGGGGTGTAATCCATCCGGTCCTGGTGATTTGAACTCGTCCAGGGCAGACAGGTGCTCACTTACCATTTTCTTCTCTATTTCAACTTGTGTTCCTAATCTGATATTTGTGGTGCTGTTTTTGATTGATTGGACTGTTTTATCCCTTTGTGTAAAGACAGATGCAAAGAAAGAGTTAAATAGTTCTGCTTTCTCCCTGTTGCTTATCATCTTCTTGCCATTTTCTCCCAGCAGTGGACCAATTGTTTCCTTAACTTTTTTCTTATTTTTAACATGTTGGAAGAAGCTTTTTTTGTTATTTTTTACTTTTTTGGCAAGCCTTTCTTCATTGTGAGCCTTAGCTTTCCTCACTTCATCTTTACAGGCTCGGGCTATTTGCTGATATTTTGCCTTGGTTATGTCCCCCTTTTTCCACTTTTTATATTTATCCTTTTTGTCTTTCAATTTGTCAGAGAGTTCTTTATGCAGCCATGCTGGTTTCTTTTGGGAACTGTTATTTTTCTTCTTCATTAGTATTGCGCTGGACTGGGCTTTTATAATCTCATTTTTCAAAATTTCCCAAGCTTCTTGAGTTGTTTTCCCCTTGAGGATTCTCATCCATGGAATCCTTCCCAAGCTCTCTCTGAGTTTGTTGAAATTAGCTCTCTTGAAGTCTAAGACTCTAGTTTGACTTTGTTCAACTACTTTTGTTTGCATAATGTTGAATTCCAGTATTTCATGATCGCTTGCCCCCAAAGTTCCTGTAGCTTCTACACCTTCTATCATTTCCTCTCTGTTAGTGAGAATTAAGTCCAATATTGCTGATCCCCTTGTTCCCTTCTCTACCTTTTGGGAAACAAAGTTGTCTGCTAGGTTTGTTAGGAACCTGTTGGATCTTCCACTTGGTGCAGAGTTTGTTTCCCAATTGATGTCAGGGTAGTTAAAATCTCCCATTACTATTGCAGTGTGCTTCCTACATACCTTAGTTAGCTGGTTAGCAAAAAGTACATCCACTTCCTCTGCTTGGTTGGGTGGCCTGTAGTATAGACCTATGACAATATCATTCCCCCCCAACCTTTAATATTGACCCAAATACATTCAAGATAGTTCTCATCATTGTTGTGCTCTATTTCTGTAGAGATGTAATTATTTCTTATATATAGTGCAACTCCACCTCCTCTTTTATTTGGTCTATTTCTTTTAAATAATTTAAATCCTTCTAGCTGTATGTTCCATTTGTGGGTTTCATCCCACCAAGTTTCTGTAATGGCAACAATATCATATCTGCCCTCATTTACTTGAATTTCTAATTCACCCTGTTTATTCCTCATACTCTGTGCATTGGTGTATAGACATTTGAGTCCATTTTGATTGACCCTGTGTTTTCTGTCTACGAAACCTGTGTTATGCCTGACTATGGTTCTCTTTGCCCCTATTTCTTTGCCACTTGTATGGTTCATGTACATGGTATGGCACCCACTGTTAATTGTTTGGTTTTGCTTGACAGCAGTGTTGATAATATTACCTGCACAATTATCTATGTTACACGCACTGATAACCCTATGAATTTTAGTTTGCTGGGGACAGAAATATTCTTTATCTATTGATTCTCTGTCCCCACTATTCAGTTTAAATGTTTAGCCAGGAAATCTGTGAATTTAGTGCCAAGTAACTCAGTCCCTTTCTTGGATGGGTGCAAACCATCTCTTTTGTACAGTTTATCATTGGACCAGCTGCAGGCATCATGACTAATAAGACCAAAGCCTTCCTTTTTACACCACTCCTTTAGCCACACATTAAACTCTGCTATGCGCTGGCCCTTTCCTTTTTGTTCCTTGTATACTGGTATAACCTCTGAGAAGATAAGCCTACAACCTGTACTACTAAGTTCGTACCCCAAACTCTGGAAATCATTCTGCACAGAAGCCACATCTTTTTGGGACAGATCATTTGTGCCAAGATGTATAATAGCATCAACTTCACAGTCCTTACTTGCATTCGTGACTATCTTAAGAATACGCCTCTTGTCTCTGCTGGCTGTAGCACCCGGTAAACATCTGACATCTTTCAAAACCTCCATATCCTTACCTAAGTTTACATCTCTTACGATTGAGTCACCAATCAGGAGGTGACTTCTCTTTTTGGGTACCTTGCTCTTGTTGTGTGACTGATGCATGATCCCTGGTTCACACTTTTGCATTTCTGAAGTAGGTTCTTCACTTTGGACCACAATCCGCTGCTTATTTGAGTCGTCATTATTACCTTGACCTGTCACTTTAGTGTCCCCATTAAGATCAGCAAGGGCGCTATATCTGTTATGCTGGGACACAGCGAAAGTTTTGTGTTTGTGGGTCACAGCTCTCACCCTGCCAGATCCCACAGTTGTCCAGGCTGCTCTTCTTCTGTGGGATCTTTGCGGTAGGGGAGGCTGGTAGTGTGGCATCTCCACAGGGTGGAGTGGCCGAATTGGACACTTAATTTCTGCCTGGAGATCACAAATTACAGATTCAAGATATGTTATGTGTCTATGTAATCTATTAATTTGTCTGCAAGGGGGACAGTATCCAAATTTGAAAAGAGTACTGCGGAAGACAGGTGCAAAACAGTTATTACATTGAACTAAGCCAGTCATTTTGAAATAAAATACAATCACAGTCTTAAGCGCACAAATCTAGAATGTATTATTTCTTTTACCTTTCTCTTTCCCCCCTCCACACAGCCAGAAACTCCTCCCTTTAGCCACAAGTAGTTCAAAATGGGGAAGTCTTTACCTTTCTTCCCCCCTGCACACAGCCAGAAACTCCTCCCTTTAGCCTCAAGTGGTTCAAAATGGGGAAATCTTTACCTTCCTTCCCCCCTGCACACAGCCAGAAACTCCTCCCTTTAGCCTCAAGTGGTTCAAAATGGGGAAATCTTTACCTTTCTTTCCCCCTGCACACAGCCAGAAATCAGCTCCAGGAAAAGTTCAAATGAAACAGCCACTACTTACTGCTCCTTTTTGTGTCTTTAAATCCCCCCTCCAAAAGAGCCTCCAATCAGTTCCAGGAAAGTTCAAATGAAACAGCCACTACTTACTGCTCCTTTTTGTGTCTTTAAATCCCCCCTCCAAAAGAGCCTCCAATCAGTTCCAGGAAAGTTCAAATATATCCATTTGAAATTAAATACCACAATATCCTTTGAGAATATAATGGAAAACAGCACTCCCAGAGATGTTGATGGAACTTACCTACTGGGTAAATAGGTTTTCATGTACTACAGCTACATCTATCCCCTGGTCATTTCCTTAACATGTATTCCTTTCGTGTGTCTAAAAAAAGAGAAAAGGATATGCCAGTTTTCTATACAAATATTTCTCCCCTGACAGTTCCCTATTTCTTATCTCCAGTGAAAGATAAGATTTGGAGAAATCATTTATTATACATCTCATTAGCTTTTATATTGGTTTAACAATATTACTAACAATATGCTTTCTCATTAGGTGGAGGACAAGAATTTCTTGTCTCTTCTATACGTGCACCTTGTCAGTTTCACTATAATTCATTGAGAAGCCTAGTAAGAATAAAGAGATTTGCTACACTGTAGGTGACAATGGCTATGAAAAATTCAAAGAAAGGAGATAAAGATCTACACTGCATAAAATAATATAGAAAATATAAAATACTTCAGAAGGAGCACAATATATAGGATTTCTTTCATACTTGGTGAGGCTTGAAATTGGCTTAAAAGTGTCCAATAAAAATATACACTTTGTCACACTAAGTTCAGTAGCTGTAACAAAGCATAGGAACTTAGTAGTTACTTGTAAGATTCATGGTTGTACGTCATTGATGTTCTTTGATGTCATTTTTAGACTCTATTTCATTTGATATCTTCATTTGACCAAAAAAGGCAAGATATTATAATCTAAATAATTATGTAGATGAAAATCATGTCTGTTTATCAGGCAGCATTCTGAAGTTCTACTCAAAAAAAATATATTTGCTTTATTTAGCATTTTTTAAAAATTCTATTCATTTTAATTAAAACCAGCCTACTCTTCCTAAACTATGAAGTGTGCACTAAATACATGCATCTTTCACCTTTCAGTCCTGAAAAAAGAAATGGATAACGTTTTGTTCAACTAAATGTTCTATATGGGCGTCGCCAGTCGGACAATGCCGGCTGGCGACGCCCAGGGGAAGAGCCTTCTCTGTGGCAGGCCCCACCCTCTGGAATGACCTCCCCCCAGACCTTCATACTATCACCGACCTTTGCCTCTTCTGCCGGACACTGAAAACATGTTTCTTCCATATGGCCAGCCTGGCATAGCTGCTATAGCTATGCTATTTTTAGAGTTGGGTTTTAAATTAAATTGTTCTTTTAGCATGGGCTAAATTATTTAATTTTAGTTTTAACTTTTGTAGAATTTTGTATTGTTGTATTTTTAGATTTTTAATTCCTGTGCGCCGTCCTGAGTCCCATTTTGGGGAGATAGGGTGGGATAGAAATCTAATAAATAAAATAAATAAATAAAAAAAAATGTTCAACTTATTAAGGCTTCAGCCTTGGCTACTGCTATCTTCTAACAACACAAATAATTTGGTCAGTGAAAGAAAGAGTAGCTTTAATATCAATCAACCTTGCTGTCTGGTGACTAGATAACTTAGTATTTTATGTATAGCTCCCTTTGAGAGGTTTGAGAGCATTTCTATTCTATTCTATTCTATTCTCATTCCATTCATTATTTTATAAAGAAATCTAATGTGCAATTATGTTTTCATAAACTTCTGAGCATTTTCTTAAGTAGTAGAAAACATCCTCTTAGCTTTCCAAAGGTAATTGGCACCATCCTATGACATATTACCGTGTTTCTCCAAAAAGAAGGCTGGGTCCTATTTTCTTTTGAGCTAGGCCTTCTTTTCAGAGGGTTCTAATTATTGACTCACCTCATGGCAGTGGTACCAACAGCCTCGCCCAACAGGAGCCCTCTGCTGGCCCACTTCTTCTGCAGCCATTTGCAACCACTTGCAGTTATCGCCTCGGTCTCTGTTTCACTTTCAGAAGCTTGCCAGAAGGCATCTGCAGCCGATAATAGAGCTCTGGATCAATCTGTTATCGGCTGAAGATGCCTTGATGCGTGTGAGTGGTGGTAAGTGGCTACAGAAGAAGCAGCCCCAGCAGAAGGTGAGGCAGGTGTCAGGGTGTGCGAGGGCTGCTAACTAGAGCAGCTCCACTCCTCCCCATTCCCATCCTAGCTTATTTTTTAACTGGGGCTTAATTTGATCACAGGCACTCAAAACGTGATAGGGCTTCTTTTCAAGGTGATAGTGAGAGAACATAAGAACATAAGAATAGCCTTGCTGGAAGAGGCCACAGCCCATCCAATCCAGAATTCTGTCTCACACAGTGGCTCACCATTTGCTTCAGGGTATTCCCAAGCAGATGTCTTCATCTGCTTATGATTCCCTGCAAATGGCATTGAGAGATATCCTGCCTATCTCTCCAACCCGGAGGGTGTCCTTAGGCATCCATAATGATAGCCATTGATACCCTTGTTCTCCATGAACTCGTCTAATCCTTTCTTAAAGGTGTCGAGGCTGAAAGCTGTCACCACTTCTTCTGGCAGGGAGATCCATAGACCAGTGATCGTCTGGGTGAAAAAGTACTTCCTCTTATTTGTTTGAGGTCTAGCTTCCAAAAGTTTCATGGAGTGCCCCCTAGTTCTAGTGTTGTGCGATAGGGAAAACAGCTTTTCCTTTTCTACTTTGTCCACACTGTGCATGATTTTATAGACTTTAATTAGGCCACCTCTCAGGCGCCGTCATTCTAGAGTGAAGAGGCCCAGCCGTTGCAGCCTCAGATGGTAAGGAAGGTGTTCTAGTCCCCTAATGATTCTGGTTGCCCTCCTCTGCACCTTTTCCATTTCCATAATATCCTTCTGAAGGTATGGTGACCAGAACTGTACACAATACTCCAGATGGGGCCTCACCATACATTTATAAAGAGGCAGAATGACACTTGCTGACTTATTTTCTATACCCTTCCTAATGATCCCTAGCAATGAGTTTGCGTTTTTCACTGCTACGGCACACTGGGTTGACACGTTCATTGAGCTGTCCCCCGGGTCCCTGACACACCAAGGTCCCTTTCCTGGTTAGTTGCAAGGAGTTTAGACCCCATCAGTTTATAGATATAGGTTTTTTTGCCCCAACGTGCATCACTCTGCACTTACTAATGTTGAAGCTCATTTGCCACTGGTTTGCCCACTCCCCCAGTGTCAAGAGATCCCTCTGGAGCTCCTCACACTCTCTCTCAGTTTTTACTACCCTGTATAATTTAGTGTCGTCGGCGAATTTGGCTACCTTGCTGTTTACTCCTACTTCTGGATCATTTATGAAAAGGTTGAAGAGCAGGAGTCCCAGTACTGAACCTTGGGGGACCCCACTCTTTACCTCCCTCCACCTGGAGAAGTGTCCGTTTAATGCTACTCTCTGTTTCCTGTCCCTTAGCCGGATGCTAATCCAGGACAAGGCCTGTCCCTTTATTCCATGACTGGCAAGTTTATTTAAGAGCCTTTGGTGTGGGACCTTGTCAAACGCCTTCTGAAAGTCCAGATAAACAATGTCAACTGGATCTCCCTTGTCCACATGCTTGTTGACACTCTCAAAAAATTCCAGCAGATTAGTGAGGCATGATTTGCCCTTGCAAAAGCCATGTTGGCTCTCCTTCAGCTGCGCCTTCTCTTCTACGTGCCTATTAATTTTATTTTTTAAGATGGTTTCCATCACTTTACCTGGGACACTTGTCAAGCTGACTGGTCGGTAATTTCATGGATCATCTCTGGATCCTTTTTTGAAAATAGGTGTTATATTTGCTACCTTCCAGTCATCCGCCACAAGGCCTGATTTGAGGGAAAGATTATATATTTTGGCAAGGACATCAGCAATTTCAGCTTTAAGTTCCTTGAGAACTCATAGATGGATGCCATCTGGTCCTGGTGATTTGTTAGTGTTTAGTTTAACAAGACATGCAAGGACCTCCTCCCTGGTTATTTCTATCTGGGTTAATTCCTCAGTTTCCCTCCCTACAAAGATAAGCTCTGTTTTGGGCATGTGATCTCTGTCTTCTTCAGTGAATACTGAAGCAAAGAATTCATTGAGTCTCTCTGCAATTTCTGTTTCCTCCTTAATAATCCCTTGCCTTCCATTGTCATCTAATGATCCAATGGCCTTCCCAATTGGGTTCTTACTTCTAATGTACTTAAAGAAGTCCTTGTTATTTCTTTGAGTGTTTTTAGCTAAACGCTCCTTGAAGTCTTGCTTTGCTTTCCTGATTGTTGCCTTGCATTTGTTCTGCCAGAATTTATGTTTCTGCCTGTTGTCCTCATTTGGAGAAGCCTTCCATCTTTTAAATGTGCTTTTCTTGCTTTTGATCACTTCCTGATCCCCACATCAGAGTCCTCTTGAACCTGGCAGTGCCCTTTTTCCTTTTAGGTATACATTCCAATTGGGCCTCTGTTATTGTTTTTGTGATCAGCCTCCATGCCTCATGGAGTGTTTGGACTCTCTCAATTCTCCCTTTCAGCTTCTTTTTTACTAATTTCCTCATCTTCGGGAAATTTCCTTTATGAAAATTTAAGGTCTCAGTGTTAGATTTTATCAGTGATTTGTAGTCTATGATTAAGTTAAAAATAATTGTATTGTGGTCACTGTTCCCTATTGGATCAGTCACATTAACATTTTGCACCAGATCCTGTATATTGCTCAGAACCAAGTCAAGGATTCTTGTACCTCTAGTTGGATCTTCAACCATCTGTTCCAGGGAACAGTCATTTAGCATATCTAGGAACTTTATCTCTTTGTCATGTGCTGAACAACAGTTCGCCCAGTCTATGTGAGGGTAATTGAAATCCCCCATTATAACCAGGCTTCCCTTTTTTAATGCCTCCTTTACAACATTCTCCAACTGCCAGTCTCTCTCAGGGGCTTGGGTCAGAGGCCTATAACATATGCCTACTGTTAGACCATTCTTTTGGCCTGATAGTCTTACCCACAGAGTTTCTAGTGGTGACTCTAGATCACCTCGAGAAGAAATATATTCTCATTGCACAGCTCCAACAAAGATGTGCAGGTACTGGATTTAATTGCTCATTGTAATTATATCATGCTTTACAAGGTAGATAAAAGGAAAAATACACAATAGTATCCCACCCAAGTAAATGATCTGTATACCATATCACACAAATGGAATTTCATTTTTATCAAGAAGGCAACTCTTTGTACACTTGTTAAATTTCTCTCACCTATCTAGGTGAAACCTGGAAGGTGCATAGTCAAAATCTCAGGGAAAATGGCAATGTTGTCCATTTTGCTGACCAATACCGGGACAACAGCTAGCATTATGAGAAATCAGTAGATGACAAAAAATACAATAAACATTTGCATTTTTACTTTAATAAAACATCAATTAAGAATAGGGAACTGGAGACTAAAACATATGAAGAACGGTTGCAGGAGCTGGGTATGTCTAGTTTGATGAAGAGAATGACCAGGGGAGACATGATAGCAGTGTTCCGATATCTCAGAGGGTGCCACAAAGAAGAGGGAGTCAAACTATTCTCCAAGGCACCTGGGGGCAGGACAAGAAGCAATGGGTGGAAACTAATCAAGGAGAGAAGCAACTTAGAACTAAGGAGAAATTTCCTGACAGTTAGAACAATTAACCTCTGGAATAGCTTGCCTCCAGAAGTTGTGAATGCCCCAACCCTGGAAGTCTTTAAAAAGATGTTAGATAGCCATTTGTCTGAAATGGTATAAGGTTCCTGCCCACGCAGGGGGTTGGACTAGAAGACCTACAAGGTCCCTTCCAACTCTGCTATTGTATTGTATTGTAATAACATCTATAAATAATATATTAAGCAAGGCAATAACAAAAAATTGCTGGCTTTTTGGCACTTCAGCTTATTTCTACATTTATGCTGAGATAACAAAAAAAGCAATTAATTTGCAGATGAATGTATATTTATTCATACTGAATAAATGTAATTCAAGGCAAACATATTTATATTACAAGTCTGCTTTTAAAAAATGCAGATCAGTTCAATGTTTTTGAATTGAATACAGGCAAAACTCTGCATACTTAAATTAAGTATGTGTTTCCCAGATAGACTTACAAATTTTTGTTAACTCAATATATTTAGCAATGTTTATTTTCAGTTCTGAAACCTGGTACAGTAAGCATATCTGCAACCTTAATCAGATACAATTTGCATTCATTAATAGTTTTTATTTAGATTTTTATTTCTCTGTTTTGGAGTGGGTATCACGAGAGAGACAGAAAGGTTGGGGGGGGGGAGAGACAGAAAGACAGAGATCATGATCCTCAAGTTATCAGAAAGTTGGTCCAGTAGTCTTGTTTAGTTCTTCTTACAAAACTCAAATTAAGTTTGCCTTTTAATATAGCAAGCTCCATGCGACTTTAAATACCTGAAAGCATTCTCCATTAACTATCTTGTTCTGTTTTTTTTTCCAAATTCTATTTAAATCAGTATTGGCTGCGTGTTGTTGCAGGACCACAATGATCAAACAGCAGTAGCAACAACAACAATTACAATTCATTGAAACTAAACTCTCTCCCAACTGATTTCATTTTACTGGGGGAAGGACATTCTAAAGACATTCCTTATGGCATGAAGGCAATGGATACATATTCAGGATTAATCATAATAAAATACCATCTGGTATGCCAATGGAAATATATTTATTTCTTAGTGTGGTATCACAGCTGGGTGTTGACTTATAGTTGCTAACTGGGAAAAGCAGGTCAAAAGAAAATGCTTCTAACAAAACAATATTGTGGTTTGGTGCTGATCATACAGTTATACAATACAATACAATACAATACAATAGCAGAGTTGGAAGGGACCTTGTAGGTCTTCTAGTCCAACCCCCTGCATGGGCAGGAATCTTATACCATTTCAGACAAATGGCTGTCTAACAATCTATGTAACAATCTATGTAAAATGGCTGTCTAACAATCTATGTTCCCTTATCTATGTAAGGGAATGGGACACTATAACTTTGAATCATAATAACATCCAATTTCATATAGTTCAGTACAGAATTTATATGGCTGAATGCAAGTGGAGAATAACTGATTATGGCTAATGAAAGAGAGTATACCACCTCCCAAAACAGTTGTTCCTTTCTTAATGATAGTGAAAAATCTGCTTCCCTAAATATCTATGACTGGTGCTAGACCTCCTTTATGGAGCAATAATCTTGTCTAAATATCACTTTAGGTAATTAATGACTGCCTCTAAAATTTTATTTATTTTCCCCTTCTTTGGGTTGAATATACATAGCTATTTCAACCAATACAATACGATACGATACAATAGCAGAGTTGGAAGGGACTTGGAGGTCTTCTAGTCCAACCCCTCCCCCCTCCAGGCAGGAAGCCCTATACCATTTCAGACAAATGGCTATCCAACATCTTCTTAAAGACTTCCAGTGTTGGGGCATTCACAACTTCTGGAGGCAAGCTGTTCCACTGATTAACTGTTCTAACTGTTAAGGAATTTCTCCTCAGTTCTAAATTGCTTGTCTCCTTGATTAGTTTCCACCCATTGTTCTGCCCTCAGGTGCTTTGGAGAATAGTTTGACCCCCTCTTCTTTGTGGCACCCTCTGAGATATCAGAAGACTGTTATGATGTCTCCCCTAGTTCTTCTTTTCATTAAACTAGACATACCCAGTTCCTGCAGCCGTTCTTCATATGTTTTAGCCTCCAGTCACCTAATCACCTTTGTTGCTCTTCTCTGCACTCTTTCTAGAGTCTCCACATCTTTTCTACATCGTGGCAACCAAAACTGAGTGCAGTATTCCAAGTGTGGTCTTACCAAGACATTATAAAATGGTATTAACACTTCACGTGTTCTTGAGTCTATCCCTCTGTTTATGCAGCCTAGAACTGTATTGGCTTTTTTGGCAGCTGCTGCACACTGCTGGCTCATATTTAAATGGTTGTCCACTAGGATTCCAAGATCCCTCTCACAGTTGCTACTATTGAGCGAGGTACCACCTATACTGTACCTGTGCATTTTGTTTTTCTTGCCTAAATGTAGACCCTTACTTTTTTCACTATTGAATTTAATTTTGTTAGATAGTGCCCAATGTTCCAATTCTCATAGGATTTGCTATATTACTTGTCTGTTGTTTCTCTCATTACACGCTCAATTCATTGATCTTTGGAACTTGTTGCAGAACTCCAGATGTAGTTTGAGTAGCAGTATCTGTGGGGTTGTGGAAAGGAGGAGAAAATAGTGACAAAATCCCTGCACTGATACAACATAAGTTCTACTCCTTTTGTACAAGCCCCGTGATATCACATATGTGCCAAATAGGCAAAGCCTGCTCAACAATGGTAAGATGTTCAGCTTCATCTTCTTGGTTAAATTATAACAGTGATTGATAACACTTTAGATCCTGATTGTTTTTATGTTAATTTGTCTTTTCAGCTTCATTCCCTCTGCAATTTTATAAGCAGCCACTGGATAATCACATTGCAGCATTTCACTATAGCTGTGTAACACTGCTCTCTTTACTTCCCAGTAATTAGGCAATGCAATCCAATGTAATACAGTTAGTTTTCAGCTACATACTACCTCCTTCCAGCAAAATAATATGTACATAACATTGATTTACACTGACAAAATAATGTTAAAATAATGTTCACAGCCTTGTAATTTCTGCTTCGGTGCTAGGGATTCAGTGTATTACTAATTCTTAAGTGCTGTTATTTTTCTCATTTTTTCCCCACTGAATAACTCTGCTTTTGGGAGAATAAACCAAAACTTGGGTGCAAAATAACCCTGGAAGCACTTCTGTGAGTTAAGTACGGTGTTTTACATTTATCACTCTATTTAATACTGTATGCCTAGAAGTTGGGAAGCACAGAAGAAACTAAATGCTCTAAAGCTCAACCTCTTGTTTCAAAAATGGTTCTGTTCAGCATTTGGGATACCACAAGTCAAGAATGGGTCCCATAAGAAGTTACAAGAAGTCAGTTACGAGAAGTCAGGGAAGATAAACACCCTTTACCTATTGGGTAATCCAGGACTAAACTTGATGCAATGCACCTTTTTTGAATCAGGAAAAATAAAAAGGGAAAGAAGTGCTTAAGCAGCTTTTTTCTTTAAAGTTCAACTTTTAAAAGAATGCTCTGTCCAATATACATAGCAGCAACAGTTGTTGTTTCTAAAAAAAAATATGAGCAAAAAGGTAATTGTCTTTGAGTCTTGAGATCTATTTTGAATCTTGAGGGGATTTCACCAAATCTGGACTTCATTCCAAAGTAGTGCCAATTGCTTGTGCCTGTATTTCATTCTCCCTCTTTCTGCCTTACCTATATATACCCCAGGGGTGGGTTCCTGCCAGTTCTAACCTCTTCTATAGAAGAGGTTCCACAAATCTACAGTGCCATTTAGAACCGGTTCTAGCTCCTTCCCCCTGCCCGTCCGCACATCATCAAGATGAAGGCGAGAGGAGGAATTCTAGGAGTTGAAGTCCACAAGTCTTAAAGCTGTCAAGTTTGAACACCCCTGGGGTTTTTTTTCCTAAAGGGTTAGGGGTGCAAAGGTCTTGTAACTTGACAGCTTTAAAACTTGCAGGCTTCAAATGCCAGAGTTTCTGAGCCAACATTTTGGTTGCTAAGCAAGAGCGTTGTTAAGTGAGTTTCACCACATTTTACAAGTTGGCCACACCCACCCAGTTACATGACTGCCAAGCCACTCCCACCCAGTCACACGGCCAGCAAGTCACTCCCACAAAGCAGGCCACACCTACAGAAGAGATTCTAAAAAATTTTTGAAACCCACCACTGATATACTCATATCTCTTCCTATATACATACCTATACCACCTATAATTCATCACCTACAAGGAGACATTCTTGTGTTTTTAGGACAGCCTTCTCAGAATCTCATTGACCTAATCTAGAAGTGGGCATTATCTTGGTGTGAACTGTCCTTCTCTTTTCTCTCCTTTATCTTAAGCAGGTTTATCTGTCCATGAATCTGGAGAGATAATTGTAATTGGACTGTGCATTACTCCCAAATCAGCTGCATCGTTTTCTTGGACAAAGCTGCCTCCTATATGATAATTCTAGTTTAATAGATTCTTGTCCTAGGCACCATCTCTCCAATCAGCTTTTCCAAATATATTTACTGCAACAGTGCAAATGTATGTCTGTATTAGAAAACATCTCATTCTAAATAGAAGACAGAAATACCAATGGAAGAGTAATGAAATAAGATGTGCATGTTTCTAATATCTTGCCAAGCATGACATATCAGGAAAACCAATTTTATTTTTCTGTCTGTGCTTTTCTGCACAATTTCCCCCCGAATCCCAAGAAGGTGATCTCTGTAGCAGAGGCAGATGGAGCTTGAAAATTAGTCTTCAGCACATGGCTCACAGCACAGACCAAGGGACTAGAGTCACTTTTTGTTAAACTATTCAGTCCCATGAGTCACTATCACTTGGGACTTATTTTGCATCATGCTAAGGGGTTCGAATATTCAGATATTGACAGCTTTAAGTAATCAGATGAAAGAAAAATTGGATGACATACCTTCACTTCTCTTCATATAAAAGATAAATAAAGCTTCCCTCTGTCAACAACATTTATCTAATAAGAAGGAAGGAAGGAAGGAAGAAAGGATTTTACTGTCTTTTAATTTTGTAAAATAAACATCCACTTATTATGTTTTTTTTATTAAAAAATTTAATTGGTTTTCAAAATACATATAGGGAAAAGGTATAGGGTAAGTATAACATTTTGGTAGCTCCCATGCCGTTGATGGTGGCCCTCCCAAAAAACTTAATAAGTTTACAATTTTAAGAATAAAGGATAGGCATATATGAAGATTACATTGTACACTCCATACATTCAATCATCTTTTTCTTTGCCATTTTATCTTGCATTGACAATTACAATAAGATTTCCAATAAAATCATTTTTGAGATCTAAGTCTTTTCGCTATTGACTCTTCTTCCCTGTCACCGGGCGGGGCCATCGCTCCCTTTGTTCCCCCATCTTTGTCCCCTAGAAGGGAAGAATGTTTTTGAATAAAGGCATCCACCTCGCTTAGTGTTTTAACTCTTACTCTACCCCCCTCCCAGAAGATCAGCATTCCCTCTGGCAATAACCACTTGAACTAAATTCCTTTTTTGTATAATTTCTTAGACAAGAAGGAATACTTCCTTCTTATTTCTCTAATTTTTTTCGGAATTTGTTTCAAAATGTTTATTTCTTTATCTTGATACTTTAAAATTCCATCCCATTGGGCCCTCAATATCTCATTTATTTTTATTTATTTATTTTATTTTATTACATTTATACCCCGCCCTTCTCCTTGTTAGGACTCAGGGCGGCGCACAGGCATTATTAAAACCACAAAATACAATATCAATTAAAATATATTAAATTACTAGACCCGTGCTAAAAACCCATGTTAAAACCATACCAAATTGATTTATTTTTAAAAAGTCAGAAGTAGGGGCTATCCTAGGCCGGCTTGTTGGAATAGATACGTCTTAAGACATTGGTGGAAGAGGCGGAGGTCCGAGATAGTGTGAAGGTCGGGGGGTAGGTTGTTCCAGAGGGCCGGGCCCGCCACAGAGAAGGCCCTTCCCCTGGGTGTCACCAACCGGCATTGCCTCGCTGACGACACCCGGAGAAGACCCTCTCTGTGGGAGCGGATCGGACGAAGGGATGTATGGGGCAGGAGGCGGTCTCGTATATAGCTAGGCCCCGAGCCATGGAGCGATTTAAAGATGGTCGTCAGCACCTTGAAGCGCACTCGAAAGGCCACAGGCAGCCAGTGCAGCTCACGCAGGAGAGGTGTTACGTGGGTTTGCCTTGAGGCACCCATAATCACCCGCGCGGCTGCATTCTGTACTAACTGTAGCTTTCGAGTGCACCTCAAGGGGAGCCCCATGTAGAGAGCGTTACAGTAATCCAGCCGGGATGTCACAAGCGCTTGAGTGACTGTGCGAAGGGCTCCCCGGTCCAGTAAGGGGCGCAACTGGCATATCAGGCGTACCTGGCCTGATATGCCCCCCTGGCCACGGCCATCACATGGTCCTCCATGGACAGCCGGGAATCCAGGAGGACGCCCAAGTTGCGCGCCCTCTCCACGGGGGCCAGTTGTTCGCCCCCAATGGCCAGTGTTGGACTTATCTGGCTGAACCGGGGTGCCGCAAACCACAGCCACTCGGTCTTGGAGGGGTTGAGTTTGAGTTTGTTACTACCCATCCAGATCCGTACGGCCTCCAGACACCGGGACAGCACCTCGACGGCATCGTTGGGGTGGTTTGGGGTGGATATGTACAACTGAGTGTCATCAGCGTACAGATGGTATTCCACCCCAAAACCACGGATGACCTCGCCCAGCGGCTTCATGTAGGTGTTAAACAGGAGTGGCGAGAGGACTGACCCCTGAGGGACCCCACATGTGAGTGGCCTCGGGGACGACCTCTGCCCTCCTGCCAACACCCATTGCGACCGACCAGAGAGGTAGGACGAGAACCACCGTAGGACGGTGCCTCTCAGCCCCAACCCCCCCAATCGGTGCGATAAGATACCATGGTCGATGGTATCAAAAGCCGCTGAGAGGTCTAATAGGACAAGGATAGAGGAACAACCTCTATCCCGTGCCCTCCAGAGATCATCCACCAACGCGACCAATGCCGTTTCGGTGCTGTGACCGGGCCGGAAGCCGGACTGGCGCCGGTCTAGATAATCAACTTCCTCCAGATGTCGGGGAAACTGTTGGGCCACCACACTCTCAACAACCTTCACTAAAAAGTGAAGGTTGGAGACGGGACGATAGTTCTCTAATAAAGCTGGATCCAGGGATGGTTTCTTGAGGAGGGGCCTCACCACCGCCTCTTTCAAAACGGTGGGCAAGTACCCCTCACTCAGAGATGAATTCACAATGCCCTGGAGCCAGCCTCGTGTCACCTCCCAGGATGCCAGTACAAGCCAGGAGGGACACGGGTCCAATAAACATGTGGTGGCTCTAAGGTTCCCCCGCAACCTGTCCATATCCTCGGTAGTAACAAAGTCGAACTCCTCCCAAGGTGTAATCTCAAGACCAGCGCTGGACGCCTCGACTGGACCACAAGTGGAGGGCAACTCGTTCCGAATCTGAGTGATTTTGTCCTGCAGAAATACTCCAAATTCCTCTGCTTGACCCTGCAGAGGTGCTTCCCGCAGCCTCAGATGGAGGAGGGAGCGGGTCACCCCAAACAGGGCAGCAGGCCGGTTTTCCGTGGACGCGATAAGAGTGGCGCAATACTCACGTTTGGCCACTCTTAGTGCCACTAAGTAAGTCCTAATATGGTCTCTCACTAGTGTTCGGTCAGCTTCGGATCGAGAAGATCTCCACCTACTCTCTAGGCGTCTCTTGCAGCGTTTCATCTCCCGAAACTCCTCGGTAAACCAGGGAGCCTGGGTGACTCGGCGCCGCATGAGAGGCCGCAAGGGCGCCACTCGGTCCAAGGCCCCCGTGGCCGCACTATACCATGTGGCCACTAGATCCTCAGTCGAGCCGCGGGGCAGGGACACAGGTACTGGCCCAAGCTCCCTCTGGAACCTTTCCGGGTCCATCAGGTGCCTGGGGCGGAACCAACTCGGTGTCTCCGGTTCCGCCTCCCCGCGGTGGGGTGTGACGGTTGGAAAGTCTATCCGAAGGAGAGAGTGATCTGTCCATGACAAGGGTAAGATGACTAAATCCCCTGTTCCGAGATCACTAATCCAGTGTCCAGAGACAAAAATCAGATCCCGCGTGTGTCCTCCCTCGTGAGTGGGGCCCTGAACTACTTGGGTCAGGTCCATGGCCGTCATGGAAGCCATGAACTCCCGAGCTGCCTCGGATGTTTCACCCGCCGACGGCAGGTCAAAGTCCCCCATGACTATAAGTCTGGGGGTCTCCACCACCATCGCGGCGATCACCTCGAGTAGCTCGGGCAGGGCTGCTGTTACATAGCGGGGAGCCAGGTATACAACTAGCAAGTCCAACTGCCTCCCTAGGCCCCATTTCACGAAGAGGGACTCACAGCCGGTCGTCTGAGGCACAGTGGTCTCCCTCGGCTCCAGACTTTCTTTAACGATAACCGCCACCCCCCCACCCCTGCCTAGGGCCCTAGGCTGATGAAATGCACGGTAGCCTGGTGGGCACATTTCCACGAGGGGTAAACCCCCCTCTCATCCCTTGTGGATCTCCTAAGAAATTTAACATGAACTTCTCTTGGTACATTATGCATCCTAGCATATGCTGAGTTAATTCTATAAATCAGATCCATATCCCACCAGAGTTGCTCCTTATCTCTTTTAAGGTATCCTGCTAACATTGTACTCATAACATCTTTAAGATCCTCATTTTCTGACTCTGGCATATTCTGGAACCTAAGAAAAAAAGACATTCTTTCAAATTCAATTTTGGTCATGTGAGCTCCTAATTCTAGACTCCCCTTTCGGATTTCCTTAACCTCTTCCCCCATCTCAGCTGCCCCCCCTTCTAACTCCACATTTTTTTGTTTATTCTCTGTTGTGCTTTGTTGTGTTTCCTTGAGCTCTAATTTTAATTCTGTCATTTCTTTCCGCAATTCATTCACGTTTTTCATAATTCCCCAAAGCATGTCTTTAACTGACAGTTCCTGTGAGCTCTCTCCAGCAGATTCTTTCTGTAGTAGTGAAGAAATCTTCAGCTGTGTAGTTGGGCTGGAGACAGCTGAGGACGGGGCAGAAGCTGACTTTCCCGATGGCGGTTTTCTAAAAGCCATTGCCTCAGTTCTAAGTTCTAAGTTGGTAAAAAAAAATGGCGCCAGAGAAATGGACGACCAAGACAGTCCGAGGTATCGGAGTAATCCAAATGAGAGTCCAGTCTTAAGAGTTCACTTAAGAAAAAGAAAGGAAAACTTTGCCGTCCACATCCAGGAGTCCACGTATTGGGAAAGACTTGCGAGCCTCAGGGAGAAATGTTAAAAGTAAAAGTTTCAAATTCTTTGATGGTATTTATGGAGGGAAAAACTTCACTAATGCAAAGGAGTTATAAGCAGAGGACAAAGAGAAGCCATCTTGCCCTGCCTTCTAATAGGAAGAAAAGTAAAAGTTCTATTTTACTTTTTTGTTAAAAGAACTTCTCAACAAATTGTTGCAACTGCGATACGATACAGTTCTTTTCCATAGTTAATTCCAATAGCAATTTAGTCCTTTTCCTCTCTCTATTCCAATGGAGAGAGATCATTTAATTGCCACTTCATCCAAGGGGGGTTAAACAAGAAAAACTCCCCCCTCCAATCTCCGTTTAAAATTGATTGAACAGGAACTCACAGTATCCTATCACTTATCCTTCATCAGCAACCCAAGAGATTAGGGAGCACCCTCCATCTCCGGCATTTCAACTACTCTTTCCATTCTGTTTGTTGTTCCCGGGATCCATCCGGCGAAGAGGCAAAGTTTGCCCCCCCTTTCTGCTCGCCAGCTCCTGGGGCGAGGCTGGGAGCACCCCACCGGCCACCGCCAGATTGGGGGCTCCCAGCGAGCTGTCCTTATGGCAGGAGATTCCTTCAGAACCTCCTGTGCTCCCGAAGGAGCCCACCGGTACAGCAAGCAGCGGACGAAGCGCGAAGCACGTCCGTCGCCTTCGGAAACCGGAAGCGAAGTCCCACTTATTAATAATGTTTAAGTGGGCACATATTTTAAATAAGTCCTAGTTACTATCTTCTGGTGCCTGGTTTCTGACTGTCAGAATACTCCTCTTCAGGATCTGAAATGGCTAAAACGTTCATGACCTCCATGATAATCCTGGGCTAGTCTTAGCTGATATCATTCAACATACTTGATCTGAGTTTTACCATACAGTAGATGACTTGTGATACAAAGCTAGATAACTAGTATTTGGTGATCAATATTTTTTCATGGTCAAAATACTCTCTGGTCAATTTGTGTCTTATCAATACGATTGATCTCTATAATACTGGGAGATCAATTAAGACATTTCACATCAGATGCTTAATGGAACAACTTGGTTCTCAACAGCTGTTTCAAGATTTTTTAAGCAATACATTTGGCAGACTATTTCTTTGGAATATGGAGACGATGAGAGAATTGGAGACAATTGCCAGTAAGCACTTTTTCTCCAATCATTTGTAGGTTCCATAGTTTAATGAAGGGCTTCAGTACATATGCCTCAGCATAGATACCTTGAGTGATAGTGATAGAAATTAGGAGTAATCACCATCATTTTAGCCATTATCTGTCCACTGCAGAATGAAAGCCTCTTCTGCATGTTTCCAACCAATACAGATCTGAGCTTTCTTTTGCCAATTGGAACTGAAATACTCTCTTGCGGCGACGAGTCACCCAGGCTCCTTGGTTTACAGAGGAGCTGAGGGAGATGAAACGCCACAAGAGACGCCTAGAGAGCAGATGGAGAGCCTCTCGCTCTGAAGCCGACCGAACACTAGTGAGAATCCATATTAGGACTTACTTAGTGGCGATAAGAGTGGCCAAACGTGAGTATTGTGCCACCCTATTGCATCCGCAGATAACCGCCCTGCCGCCCTGTTTGGGGTGAGCCGCTCCCTCCTTCACCAGAGGCAGCAGGAAGCCCCTCTGCAGGGACGAGCAGAGGAATTTGGGATTTATCTGCAGGAGAAAATCACTCGGATTCAGAATGAGTTACCCTCCATCGAGAGTGGTCCAGTCGGATTGTCCGAGGTTGGTCTTGAGGCTCCATTCTGGGAGGAATTTAACTTTGTTACTACCGAGGATATGGACAGGTTGTCAAAGAGACTTAAGGCTACCACATGTTTATTGGATCCGTGTCCCTCCTGGCTTGTACTGGCATCCTGGGAGACGACACGAGGCTAGCTCCAGGGCATTGTCAACGCATCTTTGAGTGAGGGGTCCTTGCCTGCCGTCTTGAAAGAGGCAGTAGTGAGGCCCCTCCTCAAGAAGCTGTCCCTGGATCCAGCATTATTGGAGAACTTTCGTCCTGTCTCCAACCTTCACTTTCTAGCGAAGGTTGTTGAGAGTGTGGTGGCCCAACAGTTTCCGTGACACCTGGAGGAAATTGATTATCTAGACCCGCACCAGTCCGGTTTCCGACCCGGTCACAGCACCGAGACGGCATTGGTCGCATTGGTTGATGATCTCTGGAGGGCGAGGGATAGAGGATATTCCTCTATCCTAGTCCTGTTAGACCTCTCAGCGGATTTCGATACCATTGACCATGGTATCCTATTGCACCAACTGGGGGGGTTGGGGCTGGGAGGCACCGTTTCGCGGTGGTTCTCGTCCTACCTCTCTGGTCGGTCGCAATATATGTTGGCAGGGGGGCAGAGGTCAGCCTCGAGGCCTCTCGTTTGTGGGGTTCCTCAGGGGTTGATCCTCTCGCCCCTCCTATTCAACACATATATGAAGCCGCAGGGTGAGATCATCCGTGGTTTTGGGGTGGGATATCATCTGTACACTGATGATACTCAGCTGTACATATCCACCCCAGACCACCCCAACGATGCCGTTGAGGTGATGTCCCGGTGCTTGGAAGCCATACGGATCTGGATGGGTAGTAACAAACTCAAGCTCAACCCGTCCAAGACTGAGTGGCTGTGGTTTCCGGCACCCCGGTTCAGCCAGATTACTCCAATTCTGGCCATTGGGGGTGAAACATCGGCCCCCGTGGAGATGGCGCGCAATTTGGGTATCCTCCTGGATTCCCGGCTGTCCATGGAAGACCATGTGGCGGCCGTGGCCAGGGGGGCATTTCATCAGGTACGCCTGATGCGCCAATTGCTCCCCTTACTGGACCGGGCTGCCCTTCGCACAGTCACTCAGGCCCTCGTGACGTCCCGACTCGACTACTGTAATGCTCTCTACATGGGGCTTTCCTTGAGGTGCACTCGAAAGCTACAGTTAGTGCAGAATGCAACCGCGTGGGTGATTACGGGAGCCTCTAGATGCTCCCATATAACACCGAACCTGCGCGAGCTGCACTGGCTTCCTGTGGTCTTTCGGGTGCGCTTCAAGGTCCTGACGACCATCTTCAAAGCGCTCCATGGCTCGGGACCCAGCTACATGCGAGACCGTCTCCTGCCCCATACGTCCCTTAGACCGATACGCTCCCACAGAGAGGGCCTTCTCAAGGTGCCGTCGGCCGGACAATGCCGACTGGCGACACCCAGGGGAAGGGCCTTCTCTGTAGCGGGCCCTGCCCTGTGGAACGACCTACCCCCTGAACTCCGTACCATTACTGACCTCCGCCTCTTCCACCAGTGTTTAAAAACACATTTGTTTCATCAAGCCGGCCTTGCATAGCCTCCGCTGTTGACTAGTTTAGATAGTTTTAAAATGGGGGTTTTTAATTGGTTTTAGCACAGGATTTCATATTTAATAGGCTTTTAAAATTTTATATTTTTGTATTGTTTTGTATATTATTTTAATTTTCCTGTGCACCGCCCTGGGTCCTTTTGGAGAAGGGCGGGATATAAATCGAATAAAATAAAATAAAAAATAAAATACTAACTGATGTTGTCAATCCGTCTTGTTTTGTGTCTCTTTTGTGGACACTTTTTGTCAAGTGGATCCATTCCGTGACTGCTTTGGTCCACCTGCCATTAGTTTTTCTTGCTTATGTGACTAGCTCATTTCCATTTCAATTCCTTTCCTCTCTTGATAATATCATATTCTTTTATTTGCTTTCACCACTTCCATACAGGCCAGATACTTTTTCTCCAGGAATTGTTCTTCCTATTCTTACATTAAAGTCACTCATTAGTATTTTGTATCTTTGTCTTGAAGGTGGGTCACATCATCATAAAACTCTTTGACCTCATCGTTACTATAGCTTATTGTTGGCATGTAAGCTTGGGTGATTTAAAGCTTATATTGTTTGTTCAATTTAATAATGCATTGGTCTGGCATACTTTCAAATTTTATTACAGTCTTTCAGCTTTTGATTGATTATAGTTTATTTGATTTATATACCGAAAACCAATACCACCACATTGTCCATCTTTGGCACCTCTAGTGTAGAGTAAATGCCCAATCCTATCAAGTTCAACAAAATTTTTGTCTTTTCATCATGTTTCACTTAATCCAATGATATCCCAATGCATATTATTGAATTCAATCAGCAGTTCTTCTAGTCGAGCATTCATTTTCATTGTTTGAATGATGATCATTCCTATGTCCTTTATAGACAACATATATCTTTCATGTATCATAGATCCATTCTATTTTATGACTGCCTTGGTCTACTTGCCATTAGTCTTCTTGCTTTGTACCCAGCCCATTTCCATTTCTTATCACCTTCTGCCTTTGGCCAGGTCTTCCAGCTGCCCTAGGACCTCCAGGAAATGAGGGCCATTTTTGAGGTTGTATTGCCATGTGGAAGGAATGGACCATAATCTATTCCTGCAGGTTGGCAGATGTTCTTGGTGTTAGTGTAGGGTAGCAATCATGGCCTATTCAACTTAGGAGACCCTACTGGACATATACATGTCTGACAACATAGCCCATAATTTCATTTATGCACACATGCTTCTTTGCCTTGTTAAAGTCCCAATCATAGAAGGAAATTAGGAATAAATGACAATATAGATAGAAACTCAATTTTGGGCCTACGTTATGATGATGTTATAGGGTCAAGCACAATACATTGAAATCTGGACTCACTGACTAAATTGTAAGGGGATAGACATCTTCAATAGTAGCTCTTAGCATTGACTTTACTATAATAAATGTTTCCAAATTGTAAAAACTTTTTATAAACAGTGTGAAGTATCTGTCTGACCATCAATGACAATAGCAGCCTATTGGACCTTTTACGACATCATTAGCCAAAGTTATATTTACAGGTATTTCTTGTGTATTCTCATGGGTATAATTGTGATTGGTAATGATCATGATAATCCTCCTTCCTCCCAAGAGTAATAATATTATACTGGATGATGTGTTGCACTTGTTATAAGACTCCTAAAGACACAGCTCACAATGGACAAATATTGGTTTTCCAGAATTTCAGCACAACTCAACTATTTCCTCAAACCTGACAGTGATTGGACCTGGTTAAAAAGAAATCTGGAAACATGTGGAGAACTAAAGATTCTATATCAAAAAGTATTTAAGAGAGAATCAAGCCATCCACGAACATTTCCGAATGAAAGTTATTGAAATGTTCATGGAAACTTCATTTAAAATAACAATAACAGCAGTAATCTTGTAATTAAAATTATCACTGTCTTTTGTGATCATCACCACCAGGACTTGAGGGAACACAGGCTGTGATCATACAAAGTTATAATGATTGGATAGCGAAAAGATTCAGACAAATGGTAATCATTAAGAAAAGAATGTAACAGATATTTTAATGCTTATCAGTTAAGTTAGAATAGAAAATCTGATTAGAAAACTGTAAGTGGAATTCCTACAATGTTATATGAAGAATTCTAGACTCATAATTAATTTGAGACTGAGGCCGAGTTGGTAAAAAGAGAAGCAATATAAAGGGTTTTTAAAAGCTTTTTGGGTATATTTTGTGGATGGCATTGGCACAATTGTAGATCAGTGGAAATATAATAAAAGGGAAAGAACACATGAATGAAAATATTACCAGCTTGACCTTCACAACATTCAGTTTTCGAACTTTTCTTTCTATCTCTGTATGCAGCGAATGCTAGTAGATTATCACCAGACAAGTTAAGATCTTTTATAAAATATACTAGGGTTGTGCAGAACTTTGAAAGGATGTTTTGCTTCATTGGGGCTTTGAAATGCTCCTTCAAAGGAAAGTAGTGAGGTGAAGCAGTATCTTGCTACCAATGTTAAAGTAGATTGGCTATATGGCTTTGGTCTAATCAATAGCAGGGATTTCACACATGTGCAGAATCCCCTGTTATCAAAGCAAAATGGCCAAATGAAGTCAGTTGGTCTCATCTTGGTGCTTCATCAAAAGGCTTTGATGCCTTGATGCATCAAGATGGAAAAACTCACTTTCCCAAAGCAAAAAAGATTCTAAGAGGTAGATTGTGAACAATCATTATTGACATAGTGACATACATATAAATACACATGTGTCTCTGTCCAAGGTACTCAAAAACTGAACTACAGAAACAAAGGAGCTGTTACAAAGTGCATGTGTGACTGTTTCAGTTGACAAATATCTATTTAGAAAAATTGTGTAATTTCAAATTCTGTTTTTGATTTGGGTATTTATTCTTTTTGGAGAGGGACACAACTATTAATGTGCTGACTGCCATTACTTGGAAATGTTGCCACTTGCTATGAGAGTTTGACACTTGGAAGCCTAAGTATTCCTATGGAAGTCCAGCAGGGAACAATTGATGAAAATAACTTTAATTATCTTTGCATATCTCCTGCACTCCAAATTATAGAGCAATGACATTTGAGCCAAAATACTTGCAAACATTAACTAATCTTCTCACTAATACTTTTAGCTGAATAAAAGTGTGCATAATGAAGAAATGACTGATTACATTTTCAGTCAGATTGTTGACTAAGGAACATCTTCAAGTAGCCTAGAGTTTTCCCATGTTTTGGTATAAGATGAAATAAATTTTATTGAGTTTCATAAAGCCATTAAACATGATTTTCTATGCACCCTAATAATATTTCATACTGGACAAGACCTACTTGTATTGGCATTGATAGCTAACACGTAGTCCATAGATTCTGCAAATTCAAAGACAGTGCATTTCACCTTGAATGCCAAAAACGGTTTTATTAAATACTAGCTATACCCAGCCATGCGTTGCTGTGGCCCAGTCTGGTTAAATGGCCAACCAATGTTTGTGTAGGCAGCACTGTTGAGGATCACCAGCAAACACCGCAGCTAACAGGGTGGCCTGCAGGAAGAGGAAAGTGTCAGGGATGTTGGTGGTAACAGAGGGAGGTTTACAGAGAAACAGATAAAGTGTTTCAAGGCCCCTATCAATCTCAACGCCCCTAACTATCCCCAATATACCTCGAGTAAGGCAAGCCGTTTTTTAGAAGGGTGCTATACCTTATTTGTCCCCTCAATGTTCTTTGAATTAGAGTGGCAAGAGCAGAAATTTCTGCCTGGAGAGGAGAGTGCTGGGCCGTGAGGAGAAAGGGGAGAGGTGCAGGCTGCCGTTGGCCTCTGAGAGGCACGCGCACCCGCGCTGGACGTTTCAGGGCCCCTATTGATCTCAATGGCCTTAACGATCCCCAATCCCTCTCTGCCAATCGCGCATGTCAATCGCACGTGCAGGGGGCTTTTTCATGACGTAGGAGGAGCTACAGTGAAGTAAGAATATTTTTCAGTTCGTACCTTTTTTGTGTGTAATTTGTACACAACATATATCTGTTAGGCACAAAATGATTAGCTATTCTATTATCCGAAGTGCTTGGCTACATTGTGTGAAAGTTTGGTATAAATCGGTCGGGTACTTTTTGAGATTAGTGGATTCATACAAGATAGATTAAGATAGTTACAGAGAAAAAATAAAAGATGTCTCTTCATCTTGTCAGCAATCCCTCAAATGTCAGCAGGTCAACAGCCTGAAGCCAGTGAGCTGCTGCATTTCTTCTCAGGTCTTTAGGTCTACATCAAGGTGAAAAAAAGTCTGAGATTTTTGCCATCTTGTTATTCTTTTTTCAAAGGATAGGGAGTATAAATAATGCAACATCTTGGCTTGGTGGTACATCTAATGGCTTGGTGATACATCTAATCAGTGACTTGGTCGTAACTCAAGCTGTTGATTTCTGACTAAAGATATTTTAAGTAAGACATCATTTCTAGCATGCTGCTACTCATTGTCCTTTCTGCAGGTATCAGACTAGGGAGTTCACCTTGTTCTCTTTCTCTTAATTGTTACAAATGATAATACAGATAAAAGGCTCAATAGTGCAAGTGATTACCTAAAATAGGGGCAGGGAAACTTATAGGACTTTTAAAGAATGAATGTAGGTTATCTGAGAGAGAGTTTTGGTTAAAGGTATTGGTTAAAGGCACTGGAGGATTGTAACTTCTAGTTCTGCCTTGGGCACAAAGTCAGCTGATTGACCATGGGCCAGTTGGTCTTTCAAGTCCTAAGAAGAAAGAAATGACAATTTGTTGTCAAAACATCTCATGTCTAAATGTTCTATAGCCTACATGTATCCCTCACACAGTTACTATGGCTGTACAAAGTTCATCTTTTTCTCGACCATATTTAATTATCTAGGCTTAAAAACTTTCTTATAAATGTAAGCTGTTATATCTTTTTGATGCAATGCTGGCAATTTTAGTGGGAAAGAGAAATATCTAATATAAATTTTAAAAGCCTCATAAAATGCAAGCCATCCTAGTGTTCTGATCCCATAAAATGACATTATAAACCTTGCTGATGTCACCAGATGGGCTGAAATATGAACTTTATTGGTAAAACTAATACTTTGAATTGTACCTAGAGGCCAACTGGTAACCTATACAGCTTGTGAAATGATGGGTTAATGTGCATATACCATGACATGTTCATCACTGACAAGTCTGCTGCCTTTTGGACCAGCTGAAGTTTCTGAGTGGTCTTTAAGCTCAGCTTCATTTGGTACTCATAGAATCACAAGTCAAATCACGAATCACCAGTCAAATCAGAAGGTGACAAGGGCATGAGTGGCTGTTTGAAGAGCCTCCCAGTCTAGGAACAGATGCAACTGGGTATATCATATATACCTGTACAAAAGCCCTCTTGGCCTGAGCTGCCACATGCTCTTCAAGCAGGAGTTGTAAGTCCAAGATAAACCACCAGAGTCTCTAACTAACAATGTCTCATAAAGATATACAACTCGAGTAAAGAGAGAGACTACTCACAAAGTAAGTATCCCCATCCACACCCACACAGCCTCCAGGTACTGGGTCAGGATTTCAAAATTCTTCAGTGCATGGTCAAGAAGTATAATTGCTTGCTATCTATCTATCTATCTATCTATCTATCTATCTATCTATCTATCTATCTATCAATCTATTTATCTTTATTGAATTTATATTTCCACCTATTCGCCCATGGTGACTCAAGGTGCTTACGAAATACAAAACCACATTTAAAACAATAAAATTAATAAAAAGAATCACATAAATTTATACAGTATAATAAAATTTCCCCCTTTCCACCACATAACAGTGACAGCAGGTCACACAAGCCATTTAACGGGTTCCATCCTGCTCTGGGTTCCCCAGGCCCATTGCCAGAACCAGGTCCTCAGGGCCTTCCAGAAGAGTATTAGAGTGGGGCCCATTCATATCATCCAGCTAACAATGAAACTGGATCCAAACTGTCAGATGAAACATTCAGTGGTTTAATGTAGATGTTAAATAGAAAGGGAGAGAGAGTCAAGCCTTGTGACCCCCACAAAAGTAAAGGGGAACAAACATGAACTCTCAACCCACCCCCATCATTATAAATTCAAACCAAACACAGAGAAGAGAGGGCACTACAACTCCCTCCACCCACTAATTTTCTTCTGATCTATGCTCCTGCACAGTACTAGGGCTGGGGTAGAAGTAGAGCTTTGGAGCCTTCAGCAGTCTCAGCAAATCCAGAGTCTACTTCAGTCCTAGTTGTCACATAAAAATGCCCTCACATTGTATCTAGCCATGCCATTGTACAAATCCCCAGTTGTCCCTGCTGCCCTGTGCTTCACATCCTCTGCCATACCCCACTGACCTTGGCTGCCTCACACCATTCTCCAAGCGATGCATCCTGTACCTTCTCCATCTTATTATCACAATCCTTCTGAAACCTAGTCCAGGATTCATAAGAATGGGTGCACTATTTGGAGAATGGCAGAGACCTCATTTTCATAGGTTTTTTGGAAGACCTCAAACCAATTTACACTATTTGGAAAAGGAATGTATACATGATTTTGAGAATAAGGGTTCTGAAGCACTGTAAGAATGGGACCCCTTGCTTTCTCCCAATACTACACTCATTCCCACAAGACTTTGGAAAGACCAGAAGATTTTCATGTTAAAAAAATCTTTACTTGTAAATGAGTTACATCCTAAGGTGTTTAAGAAATGAGGCACATGATATCTTTATGCATTGCACATATAGGCTGCATTACAGCTTTGGCCTTGATTGAAATCCCTTGACTACCAGCTGCTCAACTTAACCCCAGTTCCTGCAGTCTATCACAAGGACCAGATACCTAGAATACAAGTGGAAAATCCCATTTCTTCCCTTTATCCATAAAGACTGCACCAGCTACATTTTCAATCTGACTGCCAATCTCTGTCCCAGTGCAGTCTCTGCTCCTTCTCGGATATCTAGTTCACCATGAATCCTTACCAGAAGCTCTGGAATGCAGTTGCTCAGACAGTGTTGATGCTGGACAGCAGTGACAATGGTACACCAACAATACTCCCAAATATTCCCTAGAGCCATGATGGCGAACCTATGGCACAGGTGCCACAGGTGGCACACGAAGCCATTTCTGAAGGCACGTGAGGCATTGCCCTGTCAGCTCCAGCGCACATGAACGTGCCAGCCAGCTGATTTTTGGCCTTGGTTTTCAGCCATTTTTTGCCCTCCTGAAACCTCCAGAGGGAGAAAAATGGCCCAACAGGCAACCTGGAAGTACATTCCTGAACTTCTGGTTTGTATGTTGGGCCTTTGTTCACCCTCCCCAGGGTCCTAGAAAGCTTCCGGAGCCTTGGGAGGGCAAAGAATGGACCTATCAGGCCCACCGAAAGTAAGAAAATGGGCTGTTTCCGGCCTCTGAGGGAGGCCATTTTTGCCCTCCCCAGGCTCCAAAAAAGTCATGTGTATATGCGCTGGACAGCAGTGGGTGTCACACATGTATTCTCAGGGGCCACGGCATGGGAGGCATTAAATTATGGGGGGTTGGCACACGAGTGCACAATAGCACGAGTGTGTGTGCTTAAGGCACCCGAGCCGAAAAAGTTTCGCCATCACTGCCCTAGAGAGACAGGCTATTAAGAACTTACAAGATGTTGAATGCACTATGGATTCCACACACACACGCTAAGATATTGGTTCTTTTAACTTCATTTCCTTCTTTTAAAGTTGGAAACTATCAAAAGTGGGGGGTGTACTGTGCCCTCTAAATTGTGAATTAAATTAAATTGGAGAAGATCCTTATCACACTGTTCCCCATTTATCTACTCTTATCCATTGATGAGGACTGAGAAACTGACATGAGAATCCCCTTCAACAATGCTCATTGCCTTCTCATGTCCTACTATAAGAAAATATGTTCTATAAAATAGCTGCAAAGTATTTACCTTATATTTGTGCTAGTCTCAGAACTGTGAGTACATATCTCCATGCCTACTTTGCTCTGAATCACAGCTTGAAATAGTGTCGGTATTAGTATATAGTCAGTCTTTCAAGAATGATGTTTTGTTAATTTGGTAAGATGCTATGAAGCAGAAAATTGTAACTTCATTTTCATTGTTAAGAAGATGTTTTATTTTTTTCAAAATAATTAAACCAAATCTGTGAGTCTTGTCCTTGTATCTTGTATCAAATTGTTAGGCATGCCATCTACACTTGGTACAATTACTTTGCTGACTGAATGGAATTAGAGTGTAAAAAAAATTCAGTAGCACATTGTGTTGTAAGAAAGAATTATAATATTACTTCTATTTATATATTTTTGCCAAGTGATCATTCTTACTTCTATTCAGGGTTTCTATTACTAAGTAGTTTGAACAGATGAAATATGGCATATCAGAGACTCTCAAATGTGCTTTAATTGAAGGGTTTTTTTTGAAATTATGATAAAATATGTATTTATCATTGGTTCAACAACATGTAATGAAGGTGCCATCCTATTTCTCTCTGCAAACTGAAAGCAATTTTTTTGTGTGAATGGAGAGATAACAAGAGGAAAAAGCTTATGGTCCCCTGTTAATAATGCCTTCTGTCATATTTGACCAGAAGACCTTATACTACTTTATTTATTTTATTTTATTAAATTTATACCCCACCCTTCTCCTTGTAAGGACCCAGGGTGGCGCACAGGCAATATAAAACCATACAAAATACAAAATACATTTTAAAAAAACTATTAAATTAAATCCCGTGCTAAAAAACCCTTTTAAAACCTTGAGAATTAAAATTTGTTCAGATAAAAGTCAGAAATGGGGGGTTATGCTAGGCCGGCTTGTTGTAATAAATACGTCTTGAGATGCTGGCGGAAGAGGCAGAGGTCCGAGGTGGTGCGTAGGTCGGGGGGTATGTCATTCCAGAGGGCTGGGCCCGCCACAGAGAAGGCCCTTCCCCTGGGCGTCGCCAATAGGCATTGCCCGGCCGACAGTACCCGGAGAAGACCCTCTCTGTGGGAGCGGATCGGACAAAGGGATGTATGGGGCAGGAGGCGGTCTCGTATATAGCTAGGCCCCGAGCCATGGAGCAATTTAAAGATGGTCGTCAGCACCTTGAAGCGCACCCGAAAGGCCACAGGTAGCCAGTGCAGCTCGCGCAGGAGAGGTGTTATGTGGGATTGCCTTGAGGCACCCATAATCACCTGCGCGGCCGCATTCTGGACTAACTGTAGCCTTCGAGTGCACCTCAAGGGGAGCCCCATGTAGAGAGCGTTGCAGTAGTCCAGCCCGGATGTCACGAGTGCTTGAGTGACTGTGCAAAGGCCACCCGGTCCAGTAAGGGGCGCAACTGGCATATCAGGCGTACCTGATAAAATGCCCTCCTGGCTACGGTCGTCACTTGATCTTCCAAGGACAGCTGGAAATCCAGGAGGACACCAAAATTGCGCGCCCTCTCCACGGGGGCCAGTTGTTCGCCCCCAATGGCCAGTGTTGGACTTACCTGGCTGAACCGGGGGGGGCGGAAACCACAGCCAATCGGTCTTGGATGGGTTGAGCTTAAGTTTGTTACTACCCATCCAGACCCGTACGGCCTCCAGACACCGAGACAGCACCTCGACGGCATTGTTGGGGTGGTTTGGGGTGGATATGTACAACTGAGTGTCCTCAGCATACAGATAGTATTCCACCCCAAAACCATGGATGATCTCGCCCAGCGGCTTCATATAGGTGTTGAACAGAAGTGGCGAGAGGACTGACCCCTGAGGAACCCCACATATGAGGGGCCTCAGGGCCGACCTCTGCCCTCCTGCCAACACCCATTGTGACCGACCAGAGAGGTAGGACGAGAACCACCGCAGAATGGTGCCTCTCAGCCCCAACCCCCCCAATCGGTGCAATAAGATACCATGGTCGATGGTATCAAAAGCCGCTGAGAGATCTAATAGGAATAGGATAAAGGAGCAATCTCTATTCCGTGCCCTCCAGAGATCATCCACCAACGCAACCAATGCCATCTCGGTGCTGCTGTGGTGTCTAGATAATCAACTTCCTCCAGGTGTCGAGGAAACTGTTGAGCCACCACACTCTCTACAACCTTCGCAAGAAAGTGAAGGTTGGAGACCGGACGGTAATTTTCCAACAATGCTGGGTCCAGGGAAGGCTTTTTGATGAGAGGTCTCACCACTGCCTCTTTCAAGGTGGTAGGTAAGAACCCCTCACTCAAGGACGCATTCACAATGTCCTGGAGCCCGCCTCGTGTAACCTCCCAGGATGCCAGTACAAGCCAGGAGGGACAGGGGTCCAATAAACATGTGGTGGCCCTAAGGCTCCTCAACAACCTGTCAATATCCTCGGTAGTGACAAAGTCAAACTCCTCCCAAGGTGTTATCTCAAGACCAGCATCGGATAAATCGACTGGATCACTTTCAGTGAAGGGCAACTCGTTCCGAATCTGAGTGATTTCTTCCTGCAGATAAACTCCAAATTCCTCTGCTCGACCCTGCAAAGGGGCTTCCCGTGGCCTCTGGTGAAGGAGGGAGCGGGTCACCCCAAACAGGGTGGCAGGGCGGTTTTCCACGGACGCGATAAGGGTGGCACAATACTCACGTTTGGCCACTCTTAGCACCACTAAGTAAGTCCTAATATGGTCCCTTACAAGTGTTCGGTCAGCTTCGGATCGAGAGAATCTCCACCTACTCTCTAGGCGTCCCTTGCGGCGCTTCATCTCCCACAGCTCCTCGGTAAACCAGGGGGCCTGGGTGAATCGATGCCGCGTGAGAGGCCGCAAGGGTGCGACTCGGTCCAAGGCCCCCGTGGCCGCACTATACCATGAGGCCACTAGATCCTCAGTCAAGTCGCAGGGCAAGGACACAGGTATTGGCCCAAGCTCCCTCTGGTTTAGAGAAAACTAAACCGTTTTCTCAAATAACAGAATAATAAAGATGGATTATAGTCAAATTGTTTTTAAGTCAAATTGTTTTTATATAAATTGAGAAACTCTTACTTTATTGATAGCTTGTTCCAATAAAAGAGAATTATGATTGTTTGCCACTTGAAGTCACTTGTTTAAGATGGGCAGCCATGTGGATGAATGGAGAGAGAGAGAGAGAGAGAGATTTTATTATTATAGAGATTTTATTATTATTTAGATCAGTGTTTCTCAATCTCATTTTTTTAAACTGTAGCCCCTCCCAATGTTGCTTTCTCCTATGCAGATCCCATTAGCAGATGGTGTGTTTTTTGGCTTCAACAAGATCATATTTGCATTATAATACATTTTGCTTTTCTGCAGTCCTCTTAGCATGTGCCATGCCCCCCTCATTAATGTTTTTGCTTGTGAACCTCTAAAAATACATTAGGACCCTCAGCAAAATCACTGATTTAGAAAATAATCCTCAAAGAATGCTCATGGTTGTAGGATTGTAGGCTGCCTCAAAAGGCTAGATCATATGATCATGTGGACCTATGATCACTGCTAAAAATTATCCAATCTTGTTGCTTGACCAAGTTAGTTTGTAACAAAGACTTTCTTCATCCTTCTGTGTGCTTCAAAATTTTAATAAACCTGCAAATATGTCATGCAGCATGCAATTTTCCATCCCATTCTTTAGGGCAGGGTGCTCATATGAAGATCAAACAAGACGCTATTTTACGTTTTAGAGAATGTAGCAAATATGTTCCACTTATGCATTCCCATTACTGTAATGGGAAGGAAAGGAGAGAGGGCAACCTCTTCTTTTAACCTGTGTCTGAATTTGGAACTTCAGAATGAAATAGCTGAGAAGGAAAAAGTTAAGCCATCCTGACTTAAATGATCTCAGTCAGAATCAACCCAGTCAGTATCATTTTACAGTGATTCGTTCCAGTTTTCCTCTAACTAAATCAACATCATCCTTGTTTACATAATGCAAACACATTTAAGGGAATTCTGTACTACAGCAATATCCAAGAACTTAACACACCAAGGATGTGCACACAGCTATTTGCTTTATGCAGTGAATAAGAATCAGGATCTGCATTTCTACACTGCAAGCAATGAGCTGCATCTTTGTACTGTATATATTCTGCATAATTAGTTTATGATTTATATTTAGATGCCTATATCTAAAAATGAAATATTTTGTGAAAGTTACCCTTAGAAAATAACTGAGTATGAAGCAGTCCTAGGCAATACATGCTGAAGCTCTAAATTAACAATACATTGCAGAGTAGTAGTACCCATGGGTATAACTCGACTGAATATTATGAGAAATTAATAACAGAATCCAGATGTAATACAAATGCAAGAGTCTGATTCCTGTATGCCCAAAATAATCTGGAATATAAAAAGAGGCAATGAATTAAATTATTTTTAAGAAGGAAAAACACTGGAAGCAGTACAAATCTTCAAAGCATTGGTTCAAACTTGAATAACCTCATTCTACAAAATTGAAATGAGTATTTTAAAACAGCTGATCAAATCAGGCCGCTTTGAAGCACTTTGCAAGAAGCACTGAAGATAGTCACATACCTTGTCTTTTTTCATTCGGACTACTTTAAGTTCCTTTACATGGGGCTGCCCCAAAGAACCACGTGAAAGCTTTAACTTCTGCAAAATGCTCTAACCTATGGACCTTCTCAATGGGTGGTCTCCTTCTCTGGAATTTCTTCCTTACCTTGAAGATGGGTGTGATTCCTATTGTCATAGCTTTCTGGAAGCTTGTTAAAACTTGGTTTTTCTAGGAAGCCTTTGGAAATTGGGCAATATAGAGTTCCTGGTTTCCAACAGGCAAATGCAACAATATTTTTCTGATTATGGTTTAATACTGCACTGTATTATAATTCATTTGAATTTGCATTGTTGTCGTGCTTGGAGTCTCTTCAAATTAAAGCAGTACATGTCCAATAATTGATTAATTAACTCTATATTTTATGCAGTATCTGAAGTTGTTATTGACAATGTACACTATCATATATGCGAGGAAGGGGTTAAGTACAATGATGAGGTTTATAATATTGGTAGGAGAAGCCAACCAGTGAATTTTACCATTTTATTAAACACTGCACCTTTTCACACAGTTTTGGTTGATTAAGCTTTTGGCTTTATTCATTTTCTCAGCTTTCAGCTCCTTGAATGTACCCAGTCACTAGCCTTGACTTTTCTCTCTTGCATGGTAATGGAATGTTATCCTTCTATGCTGATTTTGCCAATGATGCTGAGAGCAAAATTCAGTACGCTGAATATGGGCTCAAGGATGATTAGCCCAGTACATACTCTGGGTCAAACTTTATTTTTATAGGTTGAATGAATAATAATAATAATAATAATAATAATAATATTTTTTATTTATAACCCGCTCTCTCTCCCCGAAGGGACTCGAGGCGGGGCACAGGGAATTAAAAAGTTAGAAAAAATACAAAATATAGAACAATAAACATACATAAATACTGACTAAAAGGCATATTAAACAGAAAACCCTGCGCTAAAATTCCCAAATATTTACTAAAAATCCCTAAACAATCAGAAGAGACTATCCTAGGCCGGCCAAGCGAAAAAGATGTGTTTTAAGTTTCAGACGGAAGGAGCGGAGGTCCGTGGTTGTTCTAATATCGGGGGGAAGGTCGTTCCAGAGGGCTGGGCCCGCCACAGAGAAGGCCCTTCCCCTGGGCGTCGCCCGCTGACAAAGTCTAGTGGACGGCACCCGGAGAAGTCCCTCTCTGTGCGAGCGAATCGGCCGTGAGGATGTATGGGGCAGGATCCGATCCCGCAGGTAGCTAGATTAAATGTACAGGCATTGGAATAAATGTTTGCATGAGGAACAGCATTCTTTAGGGAGACAAATTAGCAATGCCTCTTTTTCTTTTACTGTCCCCTCCTCTTCTCTTTATCATTGTAATCTGTCAACCTGCTTCTTCTGCCTCTACTGATTAACCAATGTAGACTATTGTGAGAAAACCACAAATATGACACAACTGAGTTATTATAACGAAGTTCTAACGACCATCTTTAAAGCGCTCCATGGCTCGGGGCCCAGTTATATGCGAGACCGCCTCCTGCCCCATACATCCCTCAGACCGATATGCTCCCACAGAGAGGGCCTCCTCAGGGTGCCGTCAGCCGGTCAATGCCGACTGGCGACACCCAGGGGAAGAGCCTTCTCTGTGGCGGGACCAGCCCTTTGGAACGACTTACCCCCTGAACTCCATACCATCTCTGACCTCCGTCTCTTCCGCAAGTGTCTGAAGACACACCTATTCCAACTAGCTGGCCTAGCGTAGCCTCCAATTCTGACTCATAGATAGTTTTAAAATGGGGATTTTAATTCGGTTTTAACACAGGTTTTTTAGTTGAATAGGTTTTTTTTTAAAAAAAGTTTTATATGTTTGTATGTTTTTTAATATGCCTGTGCGCCGCCCTGGGTCCGTTTGGAGAAGGGCGGGGTATAAATTCAATAAAATAAATAAATAAATAAGTGATAAGAAATTGCTAAGCTTCTCAAACATGCAATGCCGACCCTCTTGCTAGCAATAAAATCTATCAATCAGAGATAGCAAAGATATATCACACCACAATCATTCTTTCTATCTTGGTTCAGAAGGGCCAAAGATTATTGGTGTGCCCTGTTGAAACTGATTAGCTGCAAAACCTAAAGTGGGTTTTGCAATAAACAAAAAGAGGATCCTTTGCAATATTGACTAAGTTTGCCAACCTGCTCTGCCACTCCTCCATGTGCTTCAGAATACCCAGTGATCAGAGGCAAAAAAATCAACAACTACATCATAGGAAATCAGTAATTGTTCCTCATATCAAGCCAGCTATGAAGAAAAAAAAAAGAACTTCCCTTTAAAACAGTTGTATGATCCTTTATGATTTGTATTAGTGCAATTCAGGTTTGAAAGCCATTTTAGATTCACCTGTGTTTTTCTGATTATCAATATTCCTGTCTTTAAAAAGTGAAGAGCAAAATTTTGCTAAGTTGTGTCAATGAAGTGCATGATATCATCAGCAATTTAGGGGTCAAAAGCTCTACTGCCCCTGGTATTCATCCCATTCTGCCACAAACAGGTACCGGTAGTATTTTGATGCTTGCTCATTATATCCTATATCTATATCTTATAGCTAAATCTCTAAGTGGTTGAATCACATTGGTATTGATGTTGCTAGTTTAAATGGAATCAGGACTGATTTGCCCAATTGGTTGCCAAAATGCAATTCATGACAGCCCAATACATCTCTCTAACTTAGATGTCTGGTTATCAGACATTTTCTCTAAATATTAAGCAAAGCTCCACAAATAAATCGAAATAAATAAATAGATTAAGCAGTGTAATCTACTGGCCATGGGCATAATTTATTTTTTCTGGTTGCTTTGATGGGCTCTGTTCTTCACATGTAGCACCAATCATTTTACTGTTTCTGTTCAAAAGTGATCTTCTGATCACTGTACCTTTATATAACATTGGTTAGGAAAATTCAGTTAGCTTGAATTTAGTTTTCAGTCATTCAAACTATTGTATCAACCATTCCTCAACTGCAACACAACACAACACCAAAAATATATGAATAATATACATTCAGCAAAGCAGTACAGCAATACTTGCAAAATAATAGATTCAAGGATGCAGTAATATTAATTTAGCAAAAGAAAGCAGCAATCTACTCAACATGTTTATGCAATACAACAGTACAACAACCCCCTCACACATATATGCTAGTCGTTCCTGACTCTAGGGGGCGGTGCTCATCTCCATTTCAAAGCCAAAGACGTTTCTGTGGTCATATGGCCAGCATGACTAAAAGCAGAAGGTGCACCGAACACTGTTACCTTCCCACCAAAGGTGGTTCCTATTTTTCTACTTGCATTTTACATGCCTTCAAACTGCTAGGTTGACAAAGCTGGGACAAGTAATGGAAGCTCACATTATGCGATGCTAAGGATTCGAACTGCGAAACTATAAACCTTCTGATCGACAAGCTCAGCATCTTAGCCACTGCCACTGCATCCCTTCAATACAACAATATGCCTATACATAACTGATACTTTAAAAATATTAGCAGTGATTAGTTTTACATCCTTTTAAAATATGATGTTGATTTGTGTCCAGGTCACGACAGTATACACATCAGTATATTTCCACCTAGCTGGCCTAGCTTAGAGTTAGATTTTAGTCCATATTTTAGTTTAGATTTTAGATTTGAGGATATTTTTAGTGGATTGGCTGAGATTTTAATATTTTTAGTTTAATTTTTAGCACAGGTTATTCTAATTTAATCGTATTTTATTGTTGTATTACATTTATTGTTATTGTCGTGGTATTTTAATTCCCTGTGCACCGCCCTGAGTCCATCTGGAGACAGGAGCGGTATACAAATCCAATAAACTGTAAACTGTAAACAGTATACAAAACAGGGGCAACTGATTACTGTTTGCAATAAGTTTGCCAACAAACTCACCAAAGTGAGAATTTTCAGAGTTGGGTATATGGAGAGTGCAGAGAAAGAATAAGGTCTAAGTAAATTGGGCAAAAACACTTTTTGGGCAAAAACACTTTTTGGGCAAAAACACCAACTGTTAAACACTAAAAATATTTGCCTGATTTCAGAAATATGCCTTCCTGCCAAACCACAATGCATTATATCACTGTATTCATAAAGTCCCCTAAATTAGTGGAATATTGTGAGAGTTTCATGAGGAAAGGGGTGAGATCATTTCCCAAGAACTTGTTTTGTACATGCTTTGGATCCAAGCTATTGGATGTGTATCTTTCAAGCTTCCTTCAACTCAGTTTAAGCTCTCTTTTTTCTCTCTTTCCTTCTGAATTCAGATATTTTGAAGTGTGGATTATAGTTTTGCAGAATAGAAGAATAGGCAATAAATTGGCTGCAGATTATATAGAAAAATTCCTGAAAGCAATTTGAAATGCAAAAATCAAGAACCCTAACAAGAACTCAAAACATTGAGCTCTGTGGCTGCACACACTGGTTACAGCAAGTTCAAACCTGAAACAAACAAAAAGAGAATAAACTCTGGGCTCTCTCATTCTTTCATTGAAATCCCCCAGCAGTAATGAAAAGCTTGACTTGCTTTAATATGTCTTTGATACGAGCAGCATGTTTTGCCACCCCCTGTCTTGCCGTAAATGTGACATTTGGGTCCTTTACTTCTCTTGAGCTCTCAACTGGGCATTCAAGATAAGTGAATCTAAAGTGATAGGAACAATTAAAAAGTAGTTTTTTGTTATTCTAATTTGGGTAATTTCTATATATCCATCTCTCTTCCTCTCTCCTGCCATCTGGAAAAGAGACTCTGAAGCAGAACTATCTACCCCATTTGCTTTAATTTGTTGTTTTAACAGTGTAATGTTATTGACTAAGGCTGCAGTCCTAAACCTGCTTACTGGCAGTAAGTACTGCTGAGCTCAATTAAACGTATTCCCAAGTAGAATGTACTGTATAGATTGCGCTCCTCATTATGTTGTTAATAAATAATGTAATACTATTTATCATGGTTGTGTTGATTAACCTTGTATTACAAACTGCCTTAGGCTGGGATAGATATTAAGAAAGATGCTATAGAAGTATTGCAAACAATTTGGGGGGAACCATCTAATTTCCTATTTAATTGGGGAGCTATATGGGCCTCTCTGGAATGTGCCAGAAAATGGTTAAGCCTGGAAGAAAAGGAAAAGGATTAAATGGGCAGGAATGTGAATGCTGTAATTATTGATAAAGGTTACATTTGGGGAAATATCTGAAATAGTGGAAGGGAGGGGATAAGAACACTGGGAGAGATGATATTTTCTTCTAAAAATACCCTTTTGGTCTTTTCCCTACTGAGAGATAAGGAAATCCCTTTCCCATTGCCCCAGTCAAGAAGGTTTCATTTATTTCAGCTATAAATAAGGATAGAGTAGAGATTTATTCCAGTTTTCTTAACTCATTCTTGGCTGCAACATACAGAGTCCATACCTCCATCTATTCTTATTATGTTTGCGTGTCAAAACTTTGAAATAATATTATTTCAAAGGATGGCAGAATTACTTCAGTGGATGATCAAGGTGAAGCTCAAGTTGTGGAGGAAAACCTACCTTTAATATATTCATGTTCCAACTTATTACCTATTAACAGTATATTGCAATGGGACACTTTTTTAGAGTTAATGTAAGAAACATACAGTATACATAAATATTGAGAAAATAATTCTGGCATTATATTTTTGCTGTTCTGTTGGGAAGTAGAACAAGAGGTAAAAAGGTTAGAATTTCTGCTCAAGGACATACCGTATCATTTTACCGTATCAGCGAGGCATTTACATAACAAATAATAGAGTGTCAAAAAGAGAGATCTTACTGCAAATAATTCAACGTCTTGAATTATTCGATAATGGGTGGTAGAAAAAAAATTAGAAATAGAATTCAAGGCCCCCATTAATACGGCTTTTATAGTATCAGAAAAGAAGTGAATTTAGGTCAGAACTGTGGGCCACTTGGCAAGGTTAGGAGGCATATTATGCTGTAGGGAGAATGATCATATTTTGAACTAATTTATAAATAGTCATCTAATTCTAAACCCTTGGCCTAAATAGTATTGTTAAGTTCCGGTACCAAAATTATTGAACTGTACCATGATATCATTTATCACACAATTCAATATTCCTGAAAATGTGTGGATTCTTTAAAACTCTTTCTAAATTCTGCCTATGGGCTGAAATATAACAGGACCCAGAGACAGTGTCTTCCATAGCTAAGGATGACCTTGAACATGGGCATCCCTATTCCTACCATAGTCTAATATCTTAATCATACTAGACTAAACAAATTCCAGTTTCTGGTATCTAAAAAAGAGACTACCAACAGACGTTTCCCTAAGTTTAGAATCAACTTAGCAATGCTGAACTTTTCCAAATATTCAGACAGAAACATTATTTATCTTCTTAGAATAACATCTCAACAAGCATAATTTTAATTTATGGTTTCTTGTCAAGCCTCGCAGAGCTGGGCATGGTTGTATTGGAGTGTGTAGATGGCCTTGGGGAATGAAGGGAAGAGATGCTGCCTAAGAAACAAGCATACAAAAGAAGGAGGAGCCCCCAGTGGCTTAATGATCAGAGAAGGAATTTAGGAAGGACCCATCGGAATGGATCAAGCAGTTAAAAATGGTTTGTATTATTAGACTTGCAATATTCTGTTAATGTAGCCTTACAATAAAATATAGAATTGGTTCATTTTGTCCTGTTTCTTATCTGACTTACCTGGGAAGGCAGACAATATCAAGGAAGCAAGGTCTATACACACCTCAGGAAGATATCATTCATGTTAATCTGGGGTAAATACGGAGTCTCTAAGAAAAATATTCCAGCCTCATTTATATTTAGTGAGTTAAGGTGGATACCTCTTGGAATGATTTGAAACACTTTTTAACAAATTTCTCTTCCCCTGGCCTACATTGCTGTTTATCAGATATCAGCTAAACTTTGTGGAGCCGGGGTAGGCATGGCCTTTGCATGATGCACCTGACCTATGGGCTGCCAATTAGACACCCCTGAGATAAACTAACAACTGATTAGGGTTTTATTTATTTATTTATTTATTTGGATTTATTGACCGCCCCCTCTCTCCGAAGAGACTCGGGGCGGTGTACAAGAATTTAAGAGCATATACATATATAACAATTATAAATAATAAAACTAAATTAAATGTTTTACCCTGTGTTAAAATATTTCTTTTTTTTTTTTTATATTGCAAAAGTTTTATTGGTTTTTACAAATTTTTTCAAGTAGGAAAGGGTATGGTGAAATACAGAAATATTTTGAGAACTTTCACGTCGAGATCGTTGGCCCCTCCAGGGCTTCTTAATAAGACATTGGTGATACATTTTTCAATAATACTACAAGGTGAAAATAAATGCATACATCATAAATTCTACATTCCATGCTGGCAGTCGTGTACAAACATCCAGATAAAAATTTTACTGTATTAATAAAGATAAAAGTCATTTTTTTGATCTAAGTCTCTTAGCAATTGTGTCTTCTTGTTCTCCTTCCTGGCCCCCAGTGGGCGGGGCCGTGGCCCCCTCTGCCCCTCCCGGATCTTCCCCCAGGGTAGAGGAATGTTTTTTAAGAAAGGCTTCCGCCTCAGCAACTGTTTTAATCCTTACTCTTCCTCCTTCCCAGAACACCAACATCCCTTCTGGCATCGCCCACTTAAACCAAATCCCGTGTTTAAACATTTTTTTAGATAAGAAGGAATACTTCCTCCTCACCTCCCTAATCTTTTTGGGGATCTACTTCAAGATAGCGATTTCCTTTTGTTGATAAATTAACGGACCCTCCCTCCGTTAATATAATATTTCTTGATTGCTTATGTCTGCCTTGCCTGCTTCCCCACAGTCCCTCATATTTTCTTATGATTTCTGCAATTTCTTGTTATTAGAGTCTCCAGAAACAACTCTGAGGGAGAAAGTATACTCAGTCTTCACCCACCATCCAAAAACAAGCACATCTGAGAGCAGAAGAGGGTTTTAAATCTATGATAAAGAAACAAGCATGTTAAAACAATATAGGAAAAGTGGAAAAATGCTCACTGAATGATTTTCAAGCAATCAGTGGGATTGCATGACTAATGTGTGTGCAAATGCATCTGTCACAACTGGTTTGCTAAATAGCGGCAACAGATGCATAGTCACTTTAAATTTTGAACTGGACCAACAATAACTGCAAAAAAAAAAATCCTGTTGGGGAACAGAGAAGGAGACAGAGAATATACTCTTATGCTGAATGAGAGTTGTTGATTGTTTTTGCCAAAATGCTTATCCTCATAATAAAACATGATCGACAGGTTTCTATATACTGTTAAAAGCTATATTTATTGAATCTGGTTGACATAACTTTTTTTAATTCAGTTTCTCCTGGATAAAAGGTTGCTAAAATTTATTAACTTTTTAATAATCAAGATGAAAAGACCCATAAAAACTGAAAGTGCCAATTCATCCATCCCTACCCTGAATCATAAAATCACAAAGTTTGGTCTAAAGTGATGCAGAAAATCAAGGAAATATTTTTTATATTAAAACCAGTACTTTACTTAATCCATTTGACCAAGGTTTATGGGAAATTATGCCATAACTTATACTTGTTCCCAAAAGAGATGTGTATTAAATTCAGACAAACAACATAGCAAAGGTGAAATGGGATTATTTAAACAGATATTTCTCTACTCTGGAACAAAGCATTAGCAGCCCAAACTTGCTTCACTTGTAATTTACACTCCACAATGCTCTGTTACTGATCAGTTTCTGAAACAGCAGAAGGGAAGGTAAAAAATAAAAAAAAAAGGGGAGAGGGTGACTCTTTGCTTTTTGCATTAGTTAACATATGATAAGAACTTAACAGAAGAGAAGTAAACATATACACACAATCCACATCATTTATATATATCCTAGTCTCTCTGATTTATTTATTGATCAGCTCATAAAACTAACACACATATTAAAAAATTAACACAACAGAACTCATGGCTTTCTGTCTAGATGAGTCTCTGGTGATGAGCCGAAAGGCAGAAAAGGAAACAGTATGTCTCCTCCTTTAATTGGGGTCCTAACAGGGTGTTGTATATATAAATGAATAACACAAGCATATAAGATGTGTGTGTGTGTGTGCCAGCCAGCATAATCCTGGAACCCCTTGAGCAATTTCAACCAAACTTGGTACACTGATGACTTACTCTCTGGAAAAAAAGACTGTGGGGGTAAGACACCCCTAACATTCCTCAGAGTGTGTGTTCTGTTAAGATACAGCCTGCCATGCCTTAAAATGGCTTCTAATGTACTTCTGTAAAATTCCTTCTACTCTACAGCACAGTGGAGTTGCCATGGTACCCCACAAGGGGGTTCCCTCTGGTAAGGGGGAAAATCCAACATTAGAAATTATGTTTGGTCCAGATGTTTCTCCCCTATAAATAAATACCCAGACAATGCCAGGTTATCAGCTAGTACTCATATACAAAAACTTCTATGGGGTTTTGGCAGTGGCCTCATAACTGGATGTCCAGTTCAACTGTCCAGGCAATCATCTCTGGTGTTTCTTTGGACAGATCTTCTAAGGAAGCTGAGAACATGTCCTGGACAATCTTGCACAGTATGTTTAATAGTTTGCATATCAGGACCAAAATCGGAAAAGGGGAATTTTTCCATCCCAATTGATACAGGGCAGAGGCAAGTCTTCCAGTATTATACCTAATTTTGTTCAATATCATCCAGATAGAGTGAGCCAAGTCAAAAGCAGGTAATTTTGTGGACAGATCAGGCCACAAATGGTCAATGGATAATTCTTCTTGGGGTTAAACTGGGTAGATGTTAAAGGGGATAGCTGTTTTCCGTGATGGCCTATGGAATTTCAGTCTTATGATGGACTGTGCATTTTTCTGATGAATAGGGAGGCCTTGTAGTTTATCATCCTTGAGTATAACTCAGTGCTTCTCAAATAGTGGGGCGGGCCCCCCAGGGGGGGCGCGAGGCTCCGTAAAGGGGGGCGCGTTTGACCTCGGCAGTTTAGTTTAATTAAGGATTTAATTTTTTAAAAATTTCTAATGCACTTTAAATCTTTTCTGCTACAGTTAATAAAGCTATTCTTTGTTGTAAATTGATCCACATTTCTTTCTTTTTTTATTCTCTTATACGTTAATAAGGATACAGTGTTATGCAGAGGTGTACTTATAACAATTTTATAGACAAATGATACTATTTACAGTCGCGCGGGGGCGCGCGAAATGTTTTCTTCTTCCTAGGGGGGGCATGACAGAAAATAATTGAGAAGCACTGGTATAACTAATGAAAGCTTGTTGTCTTCTAATGTGGGGAGTATAATATTGCTCAGTTTTGGTAACCAGTGCATAGAAGCGGGATGCAATTTGCCAGAGATGACGCACATTGTCTGGCAAAGTTGGACATAAACTCGAGTATGGGCACTGTTAAGCCACATGCTGGCACAATATTCAGCTGTGGAATAAACCAAATCAATGTTGTTGTTTGTAAGAAAGAAAGAAAAGGAGGAGGGGAGGAAGTCTCTTTTTGCCATCCATTATTTTGATTTCTGCATGTTTTCTATCTATTCTGTCCAAGTTGGAACACTTTAGGTCCCATCCATTAAGGGTCATCTGATAGGATCCTGGAAGGATGCCGTCTTAGTTGCAGCACTGGAACACATTCCCATAGAAATTCAAGTGGCCTCTACCCTGCTCTCCTTCTAGCAATTCTACTCCCATGAAAATCATCTAGAGAAGAAAGGTTTTGCTCAGGACAGAATCACCTCTTTTACAGGGCAGAATTTCTCTGCCTCACTCAGTTCTTCCAACCTTGTGCATCAGCTACCTTGAAACCAGAGTTGAGAAATAGTTATACCATGTCAAATCCACCATCCTCTTTATTGCTATTAAAGGTTGTTCAATATTGAAGACATTGAGGGAATCCACTGATTTTCCACCTTTGGCTGCTCTGCATTAAAATCTTGGGAACAGCAACAGAATAATATTACTTCTTTAGTAATAAATAAGCCCCGGTGGCATAGTTATTAGAGTGCAGTACTGCAAGCTAATTTTGCTCATAGCCTGGAGTTCGATGCTGGCCAGCTCAAATTTGACTCAGCCTTCCATCCTTCTGAGGTCAGTAAAATGAGGACCCAGATTGTTGAGGGTAATATGTTGGCATTGTAAGCCACCGAGAGAGTGCTCTAAAGCAGGGGTCTCCAACCTTTGCAACTTTAAGTCTGAAGGACTTCAATTCCCAGAATTCTCCAGCCAGCTTTGCTGGCTGGAGAACTCTCGGAGCTGAAGTCCTTCAGACCTAAAGTTGCAAAGGTTGGAGACCCCTGCTCTAAAGCACTGTGGGACAGTATACAAGTCTAGGTAATGGCCCTGGAACCATTTTGGAAATCTTCAGAGCTTCCAATATTGTTATCTCACGACTGAGGCAAAATAGTATGAGCAATGAAGGCAGCACACAATATTTTATGCCACTTCATGGTTTGGACAGTAATCTATTCACATAGCAGTGAGGAAGAACCTGGAGTGTGGTGGTACATTGTGTGATCTGGCAAACAAGGGGCAGCCAATCTAACTAACACTGCAGAGATGTGATGTGATCCTTTTTCTTATGATTTGCTCCCAATGTCTCTGTTAATTCTCAGCAGATTTATGCAAGGATGTTCTGCTGTCAGAGAGTGGCTGTCACCTGTTTTAGATAACTGAATTTAGTTACTTGTTTTGCTTCTGAATAATATATAATGCTCAAATTAATTCATATGATTTCATGGTGCATGAATATATACTTTATATCTGCTTCTGCACAAAATATGCTTGAAATAGCATATTTTGTGCTTTGCTATTAAACAAATATTCTGATATTTATGTATTTATTTTTGCATTCAGATCTGTCACTATTAGGAAGGAGCATAATCACTCTTTCCAAATAGTTCTTTTCATTGCCCAAAACCCCTTCACACAAAATGGGATTTTATCACTGCAAACATGATATTCTAGGGAGAAAGAGAAGGAGGTGAAGGAGAATCCAATGAACAATTTCTCTGAAAGTCCCCTTTGTAGAATTCTGACATTATGTACATATTTATTTGTGCTTGTAAATTTCACTCCTTTGTGCTGAAACAAAATATTAAAGCATTCATATTTTTCTTTGTTGGTTAATAACATAAAGGAAACTGCATTTTAAGACTGTTGGATATCTGGACAATTTCAAGGCAAAAAGCTATTGTATGGTTGACAGCCAATCTTGGCATTCAGAGCTTAGGATCCAGTCTCGGGAAAAAATCTTAAGGTTAGTAAACAGTGTAATTTTCATTACTATACATTGGCATCACATGTTCAAAATACTTTACTGAAATATCAAATTTGTTCTTTCGGGAATGCAGTTTGAGTCACTGCTGAAATTCTCATGCAGTACAATACAGATGGAGAATGTTTATAGAACAGTTTTGCAGTGCAATCACTGTTTGGGGAATCTTACATTTGCACTGGGGTTATTCACAACTTTTTAGATACATCTACCCCAGAGACTATGTTTTCCTTTTATTTCTGAACTGGAAAAATACATATATTTATGGCTTCTTTACTCTGAAGGGAGCTGTGCAACAGCTTTTGCATTCTGCACTGTTTAATACATGTATATATTCTCTGCAGCATCAGGAAAAAATGCCAATAGACATTGTTTGCAATAATTGTGTGGCAACCGCCTCTACTTGCATCATTAGCCCCCATTTTCCACCATAAAACAAAAACTAAGTAAAAAAAGGCCAACTGTTCTAGCAAATTGCAAGTTTTGTTTTTATTATATGAACATGATGAACAATTATAAAAATTAAGGAGATGATGTACAAGGAAATTAGATTGTAAAGTAAAGATTATTGGAGTAAATGATTCAATTTTGTAAAATTCAGTAACTATAGAAGCATACATAAATATGAAAAATGTTGAGTGTTGAACATATGTACACACCGTATAATGAATTATATTGTAATTGCTCCGAGACTGTAATATTTATACATTTACATAATAAATTAATCCTCAGTGATAAGAAGATTTTAACATTTTGTATCTCAGTTCAGTCAATGAGATGGCAACTTGGCACGTACAATAAGACAACTAAAAAATGGGATTTTGGAATGTATTTATTGATTACAAGTGGCATAGATTTATTGACCTGCTGTTATGTTGGTTTAATAAAGATCTTTCTGAATGATAAAATGTACTGTGTATTTCCTTCCTTAAAACGCTCTAGAAAAAAATAAGTTAAAACTGAAAGTATTCTTGGATTCCTGTAACTTCTTGACTATTTTTTCCAAGTTCTCTTAGGCTTTACCATATTAACTGGGGAGCTCAGTTATATGACAGCTCGAGATTAAGAAACCTGAAAGGCTGTTTGATTCAATAATTATATACATAAATCTGCTTGTCCCTAAAGCTAGTTATAATCCTCTTCCATTGAAATAACTGGCATTACAGGATATCACTGAATGTATAAATCTGTTAATGTCAGTTTCACAAACAAGTTTTTTCCCCTGGCCCTTCACACCCCCCACCCCAAGCCAATACAGTTCCATGTATGGTTGCACACAGTGATAAATATGCATACTTTCAGTTTAAAAGAATCTCGGTTAATTCTTGCTGATTTGATATTCAATGATAGTTTGTTATTGTAATGATAATTTTGAGGAGGATAAACATATTCTACACATTTCCCCCTCGGTGTAAAAAGTACCTTGGGAAATATTTTTTAAGGTTCTTAATCTTTAGATTTGTTAAATAACAACTTGCTGCATGGTAACCAGTTAATAAGCCTAAAATGAGCAACTTCAGCTCAACATCTAGAAGTAGATTCTCTATCACTGCAGAAAGTGTTGAGTCCTCAGGTCTACAACCCAGACAGCAAGTCTGGTAACCTGTGAGTCACCGCATTCCAGAACAGATCAGGCAGCTGCGTTAATTGACTGAGACGAGCTGACTGGAATCTGTCTGGAAAGGAGTTACAATGTTGCAATTGCTTGCTAGGAGTTTTCCTGCCTGGTAACTCTATATAAGAGGTTGCCAGAGAAGAAACCTTGCCAGTTGAATCTTGAGTGTGTTGTAAATAGTGTGAATAAATGTTCCTGTTGTTTTGACCATGCCTGAGTCGGAATCCTTTGTCTGATCTAACACTGGCGACGAGGATGGGATTCAGGCCGTGTCTTTAGACACAACAGGGAACGAAGCCTCAACCAACGAGCGCAGAACAACGCACAGCCTCATCATGGCCATGGCGACAATGCCTCCGTTTGCGCAGTTCAACCCGATGAAGGAACAATGGGCTTCCTTCTTAGCCCGTTTCGAGTGCTTCCTGATAGCGAGTGACTACGGCGAACTCGCGCCTGCAAGGAAGCTGAGCCTTTTCCTCCAGTGCGGCGGCCCAGAATTGTTCGCTACCGCCCGAACCATAGCAGCACCCGCCGCGATACACGAAGTGCCCTGGGACGATCTCCTGGGCCGCCTGAGAGCACACTACGCGCCTGTACCTTCCCGCATAGCACACCGCTACGCATTCAGGCAATATGTGCAACAACCGCAACAATCAGTAGCCGAATTCCTTCAGAAATTGAGAGCCACCACAATTCCCTGCGAGTTCCCCGCAGGCTTCCTGGAGGAATCCCTGCTGGAGCAGTTTGTATGCGGCGTAAAAGACATCCGCCTAAAGCGCCGCTTGCTCTCAAAAACTGTACTGACTCTCGAGCAAGCGGTGGAAGAAGCCCGTGCGGCGGAATTGTCAGAGATTTCCACATCTGACATGGGCCGCGCGCGTCCTCCTCTCTTCCCCACCCCGCGAGCGTGTCTAGTGGACGAGATAGCCCCGCTAGACGAGATGGAGGAGGAAGACCAAGAGGAATGCTTGAAGGTGATCGGGCGTGTGCGTAATCGTGCATTCGTGCCCCAGCAGAAGTCCGGGAGCTGCATAGGCTGCGGAGGTGCCCACCAGAGACCTGAGTGCCCCTTCAAGGCATCGGTGTGCCGCAGATGTGGCAGGAAAGGACACCTAGCAGCCGTGTGTCGTGCTGCCGCACCAACGACAACTTCAACTGCTGCCTCCAGAGCCGCTCCACCAGGACAACAAGCGTCGCAGAAGCGTTCGAGACGCTACCAGCCACAGCCGACTGACTGCTTCGCGCTGTCGGAGATGCCCCCAGGGCTCGCAAATCCCCATTCTAGGACTGCATAGAGTGAGGGTAGACTACGGCTCCTTCCATGGATCCCTTCCCATCTTGGTTGTGGCCAAATCCCTAGCTGCTTTGATTGGATTGGACTGGTTTCCGGCCTTGGGACTGTCAGTCCAAGGAGTACACAGCGTGCCAGCCAGTTCTCCGGTAGATGTAGTGATCAGAGAGTTCAATGACATCTTCGATGGCAGCCTAGGAACGTACAAGGGCACCCCCGTTTCCCTAAACCTGGATCCCCAGGTTGCTCCTGTCTGCTTGAAAGCCCGCAGGCTGCCGTTCGCGCTGAAGCCCAAGGTTGAAGCGGAATTAGATCGATTAGTGGCACAGGGCGTGCTCGAACCCGTCGATCAGGCAAAATGGGAGACCCCAATTGTGGTTCCCATTAAGCCCGACGGGTCCGTGAGGATCTGCGCCGACTATAAGTCGACGATCAACCTCGGGCTTCAGGCGAACCCATACCCGGTTCCGGTAGTGCAAGACCTGCTCCACTCTTTGGGACGCGGTCGAGTGTTCGCGAAACTGGATATGGCGCAGGCCTACCAACAGCTCCCGGTGGACGCCGAGGCTGCGGAGGCGCAGACCATCGTCACACACCGTGGGGCTTTCCGCTGTCGCCGCCTACAATTCGGCGTGTCCGTGGCCCTGGGGATCTTCCAGAGCCTCATGGAGCGACTGCTCCATGGGTTCCCTGGCGTTGTACCATACTTTGACGACGTCCTGATTGCTGCTTCCAGCATATCAGAACTCGCCAAGACGTTGCGGAAGGTCCTCAGAGTTTTCAGGGGCGCGGGTTTAAAGTTGAAGCGCAGCAAATGTACGTTTGCTGCGCCGAGGGTGGAATTCCTGGGCTTCATGATTGATGCCCAAGGAATCCACCCAACCCCCTCCAAGGTCGAGGCCATCCAAAAAGCCCCCACTCCTGCCTCCAAAACGGAGCTGCAGGCATTCCTCGGCCTTTTAAATTTCTACGCGCCATTTATTCCCCACAAGGCATCGCTAGCCGAGCCGCTGCATCGGTTGCTCGACCGATCTGCGGCCTGGCACTGGGGCAGCCGCGAAGCGCATGCGTTCGCGGCTGTCAAAGCCATGCTCACATCAGATGCAGTACTAGTCCAGTACCATGACAGGCTTCCTCTGATGCTTGCATGCGATGCCTCCCCTTTTGGCCTGGGGGCTGTCCTTAGCCACGTCTTTCCAGACGGCTCGGAAGCCCCCATTGCTTTTTACTCCCGGACAATGTCTCAAACGGAGAGAAACTACAGCCAAATCGACAAGGAGGCTTTGGCTGTAGTGTCCGGGATTAAGAAGTTCCACAATTATCTCTATGGGCAGACTTTTTCTGTTGTCACGGACCACAAGCCACTCCTTGGGCTGTTGGCCGGTGACCGTCCGACCCCCCCCCATCCTGTCGCCCAGGATGACCTGCTGGACGGAATTCCTGGCAGCGTATGACTATACGCTGCTATACCGTCCTGGCAAGCAGATAGGGCATGCTGATGCCCTGAGCCGCTGCCCTCTCCCGGGGCCAGATCCGCCCCCTGTGCCTGCCCTCTCTGTCCTGATGGTCGCGGAGTCGGACTTGCCCCTGTCCTCATCCGCCGTCGCCGCTCACACCCGCGCAGACCCCGTCCTCGCCCAGGTCTGCCGATGGGTGCTGAGGGGCTGGCCTTCGGGCAGCGTGGCCAAAGACTTTCGGCCTTACAAGTCACGCCAGCTGGAGCTCTCGCTCCATTGCGGGTGCTTGTGTTGGGGAGATCGGGTCATCGTCCCTTCCCCTCTCAGACACATAGTTCTTCAGTCGCTCCATGCCAACCACCCAGGCATCGTCCGTATGAAGGCTTTAGCCCGGAGCTATGTCTGGTGGCCTGGCATGGATGCTGAAGTGGCGGAATGGGTGGCCGCCTGCTCCTCCTGCCAATCGTCCCGGCCAGCCCCGCCGGTCTCCCCGCCAAGGGAGTGGGACGTGCCCAGGAGCCCGTGGTCCAGGCTCCACTTGGATTTCGCGGGTCCCTTCCATGGCCAGACTTTCCTTGTGGTGGTGGATGCGTTCTCCCGCTGGGTGGAGGTGATTATCATGGCTTCCACCACAGCGGAGAGCACAGTGCGCGCCTTGCGCCGCCTGTTCGCGACCCACGGGTTGCCGGACGTCATTGTGTCGGATAACGGGCCCCAATCTCAGTCCTCCACCTTCTTGGATTTTCTGGCCACCCAAGGGATCGGCCACGCGCCGGTTGCCCCTTATCACCCAGCGTCTAATGGACGCGCGGAACGAGCAGTCCGCTCGGCCAAGGAAGCCTTGGCCCGTTTGGATAAAGGGGACTGGCAGGCAAGGGTGGCTGCGTACCTCTTGGGACAGCATGTCACACCTTGTCCGGCCACAGGGGAAAGCCCCGCAGAGCTCTTGATGGGCCGACGCTTGCGGACCACCCTGGACAGACTGCACCCCGATTACGACGGGTTGCAGAGGAGCAACCTGCAGATTTCCGCCCCTCGCTTATTTAAAATTGGGGACCTAGTTTGGGCAAGGAACTTCTCAGGGGAGCCGCGATGGATTGCCGCCACCATTTTGGACTTAACTGGCCCCTGTTCTTACAGGGTTGGCCTTCATGATGGATCTGAGTGGCGGCGCCACCTGGATCAACTGAGGCGCCGCCTGCCCGAGACAGCCTTCACCACACCAGGCCGTTCCTGCCCGTTGGCCCCCGTTGGGCCGTTGTTCCCTGTTCAAGCCGAGCCGCAGTTTGGAAATCCTGAGACCCTTGCCTGTCCAGGCCTCTCCTCGTCAGGCACCGCCTGGGGAGGCCGTCAGGACCATGCCACTCAACCTGACACTGAGCTGTGGGCCTCGCCCATCGGAGGCCCACCCTACCAGAACGCTGCCTGCCAGCAACTGTCAACTACCTCAAGCCCGGTCGCCACGCCCCCTCGCCCGGACTTACTATTATCGCCAATTGCAGCTATGGCGACTCCACCTCCGGGGGCAGGCCGCAGTGACGCAGGCGAAAGCTCCACTCCCCGCAGGGAGGAGCTTCCACGGGACCTGCTGCCCGCGCCGAACTCTCCGCAGGAACTAAGGCGTTCGGGGTGGACCCGACACCGCCCCGCCTATCTGAACGAATACGCGTGCGCATGTTCTGTGATGGACAGAGAGCCTGGACACATGCGCACTGACTATGGGGGAAGGAGTGTTGAGTCCTCAGGTCTACAACCCAGACAGCAAGTCTGGTAACCTGTGAGTCACCGCATTCCAGAACAGATCAGGCAGCTGCGTTAATTGACTGAGACGAGCTGACTGGAATCTGTCTGGAAAGGAGTTACAATGTTGCAATTGCTTGCTAGGAGTTTTCCTGCCTGTTAACTCTATATAAGAGGTTGCCAGAGAAGAAACCTTGCCAGTTGAATCTTGAGTGTGTTGTAAATAGTGTGAATAAATGTTCCTGTTGTTTTGACCATGCCTGAGTCGGAATCCTTTGTCTGATCTAACAGAAAGGGAAATATAGACCTATAGGAAACCTTGATAGACGAGTTGTTGATACTGAAAAAAAGGTTACTTTATAGGAAAGATTGGAGAGGAAATTTCCTGGCTTCGTTAGAAGGAAAAGTAGATGTGGCACCACTCATAGACGAAGATAAAGATACCAAGGGGAAAGTTGTAGCTGTAGACAGCTTGTAAGATTCTCTGGAGGCTTTTGGCTAAAGATAGACATCAAAATTGGATGTATAACCAAACTAAGAAATTTATGGAAAGAGAGTGCTCCTTAATTTTTGTTAAAAAAATGAAAGTGGTGAGAGAATGCTAACAATATTTGGATTTTTTTAAAAATGAAAGTGGTGAGAGAATGCTAACAATATTTGGATTACATATGACTTCAGTAAGTCTACATTATTTTTATTTATAAATAAAACAATATACAAGAAATGGGGATTTTCAGTTTCATAGCAATTTCCCATAACACCAATTGATCAGAAAACTAAAGAGTATGTACATTCCTGTGTATGTGTGTGTGCATGTGTGTGCGTGTGTGTGCGTGTGTGTGCGTGTGCGTGAGAGAGAGAGAGAGAGAGAGAGAGAGAGAGAGAGAGAGAGAGAGAGAGAGAGAGAGAGAGAGAGAGAGAATTTAGTAAACGAAGTAATGATTTTCTCATTGTCCCCATATTTTATTTTATTTTATTTTTTTACTCCAGGACATTTTTCAAACATTCATGTGTAAAATAGGATGAGCTCCTCTTGCAACGTGTTATTCTCAAAGCAATTATTAAACTTTTGCAGCATTTATCTGTTGGTTCTAGGTATAAGAACACAAATTAAGAAATGGAGGTGAATAATTTGTCACGGTGACAACATGAATTTTAAATGTTATTTCTTTCTGTAAAAAATCCCTTTTCTTAAGTAAGATTTTATTCTTTCTACTTTAGTCAAATTTACAGTGTTAGTAGAAACGTGTACAAAACTAAGGAAGTTGCTGGAATCAGGGTGTCCTTTGATACTGTAATTTAGTTCAGAAGTGACCTCAATGAAAAAGTACAAGGCAAAAAACAAAGCGCAGGCTTGCAATTCAAGGTGAAGTATGAAAAAGGGTCATCTCATCATAAAATAAAAATAAAGTTTTGTCCTTTGAATTAAGAAATGTGGATTAGAGTTGACAGCACAATTGAGGTGACAGCCTCAAGGCTAAGTATGAATAATTGCTTTATTGCAGTGGAGTTGGAGGGGGGGTTTCTTGTCTATACAATGTACAATATTTTTCACACTATAAGACGCACTCCCCCCCCCCTCCAAAAAAGTGGGTGGAAATGCCTGTGTCTCTTATAGAGCATATTTTGCGGTGGAGGGGGAAGATGTGGCGATCAGTGAATGGCGGATCCCCGCCACCTAGAATAGCTGATCGGTGGTATTCCAGGAGGTTGATCCAACTTCCAATCAGCTGCTCAGCAGTGAAGGCTCCAGTGTCCTCTGGCGGTGGCAGAGGCAGCTCAGCTCAGTTGACTGGTGGTGGGCGCAATGAAGCAGAGCCCTGATGAGCCACGTGGTGGGGCTGCAATAATGCGTTGAAGCTGACCAGGTTGTTTGCTGTTTGCTGCAAAGACACTAACCAGATGAATACCGGATAGATGCTTGGAGGCAGAGTCAGATTTTTTCCCCTTGTTTTCCTCCTCTAAAGCGAATGTGTGTCTTATGATCCAGTGCATCTTATAGTGCAAAAAACTAATTCTTAATACCTGATGAGGAGCTTTTCTGTCTCCCATATACTAATTTGCCAATATACTATGGGAGCCCTCTGTACTGTTTCTTGGTTGGAAATCCAGTGATCATTATCCTAGGCTCTTTCAATAAAGAAACTTTGTTTGAGATCTCCATTGCTTTGGGACATGTTTCAATGGATTGCTAGTTTTCCGCAATACCACTATCATGTCATCAGATAGGGGGAATCTATGCTGTAATGCCTGTAGTACAATGGATATAAGAGAACAACCAAATATTTTAGTGACAGAATTTGAGCTTTGTAAAGACTCACCTTGTGTGGCTCTTGTATCTTTTCCTTGATTGGTAGGCCTTTCAAATGGTAATTTACCATATTTTTTCATGTATAAAACACTACTTTTTCTTTAAAATATTTACTTGAAAATGGAGGTACGTCTTATTCACAGGAGGCCGAAAGAAAAAGGCCACACATGCTGGATGAGCTTCTATCTTATATCAGCTCTATCATTCCTCTCCATTGTAGTTGTTTCCTTTATCACGTTGCCACTCTAGGTTTCATCTCTATTGTTCCTGTGATGCATTTCCTGTTCTTGTCGTATTACTCACTCTAACAAGATGGCTTCTTCACAGCTATGGCTTATAGTGTGCTTTCTACGAGAAACTACATGAAACATGGGGGCACCTTATACATGGAAAAAATACTATATTATTTATTTATTTATTATTTATTTTATTAGATTTTATTAGATTTCTAGACCGCCCCCTCTCCCCGAAGGGTGTCCTAGTATTCTCGTGATTGGACTACTGCAATGTGCTTTATGTGGAGCTGCCCTTGAAGAATATGTAAAAGCTACAGCTGGTTCAAAATGCAATAGTGTGAATAGTAATAGACATCTCTTATCACTTTTTGAACTATTTTGGTTACTAGTCAGTTTGTGGGTGCAACTGAAAGTGCTGTTCATCACCCACAAAGCTTTTTATGCTTCACGAGCCTAAAATCAGATTATTTGATAATAATCCTGTCCCAGTTGCCTCATCCTTTCTGGTATGAACTGGTTGCAGAGAGTGAGGTAGATAACTTTGACAGAGATATCAGAATCTGTTGCCTAGTCAAATGGAGCTCAATTCCCAAACATCCAGATAAAATTAGGAAGTGATTCAGATAAACAACCCTCTTAATTCACTGAGTAAGAAGGGGGGGGGGAGGTACCTTCCTGTGGAGTTGATTTCCTGCTCTGGAACTGATATAGGTAGAGTGGGTACATTCAGGTCCCTTCAGTTAAATATTATCAGCTTGCAAGATCAAGGAAATATATTTTCAACCACTGCAACAAGTACCTCTAGAACAGCATCCCTTTGAACATACAGGTATATATGTGATTATCTTTTAAATGCATAGTTGTAGCGGTAATCATGAGTGGCTCCACCCACCTTCCCTGGCTCTACAGCATCACATTTAGGCCCTTTTTATACCAAAAGTGCACATGCACACTCACATTTATGAACCGGTAGGGAAGGTAAGTGAATACCACCTCTGGTATGTATGCATGTATGTATTTCTTTTGAGAATTTCAAACATGTTTGTTGAGTTGATTATATGTTTTTTTCAGCATTTTTAAATAATCTCATTCCCCACGGAGTCTGGGGGAAGATCAAAGATGAGGTGCTGCAACAAATGAAAATATTTGGTGCAGTAACACATCGCAACCCCGGGGTTCCTTGACAAGTTATCTGTGCTTTTACCTTTAATGAAGGAAGAGATGGCAGAGGCTTTTTATGTTTCTTTTGCTTTATGCAACTATTTACAGCAATTAGGGACAGTCTATTTACAAGAGTGTGTTTTAAATTTGCCAGGTAACTAAAACACATATGCCATATGAACATATTTTGCATGGACAACATTGAAAAACAAAGTCATTTGCAGTGCTCTGTCAAGCATAAACCCAGACGTTAACTGTTCACATTTATATAGATTGTTCTAGTTAATAACTGCATCCTAATATTGCTTTTCTTCATAAAAGGTCTTTTAAAAAAAAATCTACATCGCATTTTGCTTGCATACAGAGCTTTCATCCTCAACTTTCCTTAATGTTCCTTACATTCCCTTGGAGATAGTTTTAAAAATCCAAAATGTTCCCTAATGTAATTCTTTTCTTATGTACATTTCTCTTGATTGAGACTTTTTAAATTTCTCAAATGTAAGCAGATTATGTACTTTACTCTTAATTCAGTCTTCTTAAATTTCTCAAATGTACACAGTTTATTTCATGGCTGAACTTTTATGTATTTAATCTCAAAATATTTTTTCAGCTGAACCTTTTAGCTGTATCTTCAAATACACCTCTTTTTTTCTTTATTTGCTTTTTGTTGCAACTTAAATGCTGCTATTCACATTAAAACATTTGCAACTCTGCTCCCACAGAATTTCATAAAGATTTCTTTTTTGTTGTTGTTGGGAGTTGCAAAGTCGTGTCTGACCCATCGCGACCCCATGGACAATGTTCCTTCAGGTCTTCCTGTCCTCTACCATCCCCCAGTCCATTTAAGCTCATGCCTACTGCTTCAGTGACTCCATCCAACCACCTCATTCTCTGTCATCCCCTTCTTATTTTGCCCTCAATCTTTCCCAGCATTAGGCTCTTCTTCAGTGACTCACAACAGAAAATTTCTTTTTCACCTCTGCTATTAGACCATGAGCTAAACCAGCCTCCCATTCTTCAAAATGCCCAACCAGACACCAAGGAAAATCTCCCATTATTTTTTTTTTTCAGTAAATTGTGCAAAGAAGCATACAGTCCTGAAACAAGAACCCAAAGAAGCTATGAATATTATTGACTATTCATCATTTGTTTTTGCTGTCTTCTTTTATTTTATATGATTGCAATGTTAAATAAAAAAATGAGATATTGAAGAATTGCCAACCAATAAATACATTTCTAATTTTAATTAAAAATGAATAAATAAAAAATAAATATCGTACCTTAAAGTTTGAGAATTTCATGCAATCTTCTACTCTAGGTAAAAGTTAGTAGGAATAGTTGCAGTTTAAAATCCTATGATTTTTACATTGAGTGGTGCCAACATTTAGGCAAATGGATAAATGCAATCCATATCACAAATTTGGCAATCTTGGCCCAGGATAAGGTGACCAGACGTCCCAAATTTGGCGGGACAGACCTGCTTCTCCATTAGATATCCTGCCACCCGCCTTTTCTTCAAAATGTCCCGCTTCGGGCGCTCTGTACACGCTCAGAGACGGGTGCCTCTGAGCGCCGGCTCAGGCAGGGGGGGCCTCAGAGGGGGGGCACCTGTGCTCCGGCGCGTCACGCACCTGCAGAGGATGTCAGGGCACTCTCCCAACCACGCCCGCGGGGCACTCTTTAAAGGCAGCAGCGGCTCTCAGCGTGTGAGGGATGGCCTTTCGCCCAATGGTCAGGCGCACGGCTGCTGGGTCTGGCAGCGGTGCAGGAGGTATCGGGCGAGCAGCGCAATGGCTCTGAGTGCGGAAGGCAAGAGTGATACGCTGGGACGCGGGGCTCGCAAGGGCCTGGCCCGCTCACCTGAGTGACCCTTCCCTGCACCGGGCACCCCCTTGCGGGCCCCGCGTCCCAGCGTATCAGTCTTGCCTTTCACACTCGGAGCCATCGCGCTGCTTGGCTGGCACCTCCTGTGCCGCTGCCAAACCCAGCAGGTGTGCACCAGACCCAGCAGCCGCCCCGAAGGCCGTCCCTCATGCGCTGAGAGCCGCCGGATTGGTCCGCTGCTGCTGCCTTTAAAGTGGCCCCTGCGGCAGCTGTTGGGAGCGCGCCCCTGCCCCGACGCCCTCTGCGCAGGCGCGCGCACGCTCCCCCCCCCATCGACAGTGTCCCGCTTTGGGATTATGAAAATCCGGTCACTTTAGCCTAGGAGTTAAATTTTTCTTCATTATCTTTCATATGTTGAAAAGTTGGTCATCATGCAGAATTTTTTCCTATTCAAATTAAATTTTAGATACACATATCTAGTTTAAGATCAGGGTGGGGGGTGGGGAATCATACAGCAGAAAAAAGAACCTCACCTTTACTATCTGAGAAATTAGTGCAGGTTTCTTCCAGTGGTGGGTTGCCAATTTTTTTACTACTAGTTCTGCATATGCAGAAGCATCCAGGCAGATGGGCAGAGCCTCCCGCCACTACTACTATTGGTTTGGTCAATCTGGGCCAAATTGGGAGCCACCCACCTCTGATTTCTTCTGAGCCTCCTCTCCCTCCCTCTATCCAACTGAAGGCTATACCGTCTCTGATTGTTTCCTTGACAGCATATCATTACTCTGGCTACCAGGATCTTTCCCACATTAATTTACATGTGTAAAGGGAAGGACTTAATGGTATGAAGCATCCATTCCTATATCCACAATTTATCCACTTCCTTGGAGGACTGTAGAACCACATCCTTCCAATGAATACTCTCTCCTATGTAGGTGTGGATCTATACTACTAAAATGAAGGATTGCTGACCTGCTGGCAATCCATTAATTATAGCATTACTACTCCTAGTGGTATATCTGTAATTAAATATAATTACAGCATATTAACATAACAGAAAACACTCAATTACACTTCTGAATTTAATTAGAATCTCCCCGTTCTCTAGATAAATATTTGAGTTGACAACTATGTTTTCATAAATTTGAATGCTAACTGGGTTCATTTTGCTTCTTATTTACCGCACCTTGATACTGGCCATTTGATTATGTGATATAATATGTATTAAAATAAATGGAATATTTTTAGAGATGTTTAAAGTAGTTGTAGTTTACTTATACTGTCAGTATTTGAAAAAGACACTTTTTAATATTTACTTTCCCCCCCTCCTCACAGTTTTACTGACAATACCGATGTCTGTGTGTGTGTGTGTGTGTGTGCAGCTCCTGCTGATATGAAGATTGGCATTTTAAGAATGGTTCTTATGAAGAATAGGTAGAGTTGGTGCCACCTAAACTTTGAACCTCTGGGGCAGGGATCCTCAATCTATGGCCCACAGGCCGGATACAGCCCACCAATACAAATTATCCAGCCCATGGAGTGATGGGATGAAAAGCAGCTGCCAGCTTGTAAAGTAGTGCTTTAAAAGTCTTTAAAAACAGTCTTTCATATGTTTTTCACAGCCATGTGATCCAGAGCCGGTGGGGTGAGTAGGGAAGGGGCTGCTTTTAAAGGAGCACTTTAAAAGTGGGTAAGTAGGGGACATGTCTCCAAGTCTCCTAGCTTTTTCAAAATCAGCTGAAGTTGGCTAACACTAATTCAAATGCAACTGCAGTATAATGCCTGAAGGAGAATTCACCTACTGCTTTGATTCTTCCCATATATAAAGTACGTCCACCAATTTGGTTGCTAAATAATTTTGGTAAATATTCATGTGTGTATATGCACATGTACAAGTGTGGCAAAAAGGAAATCAGTTTGTAAATTCTTAGAAGGTTTAGAAGACCTTTAGCCCTGTAATCCCAAATAAGCAGCTTCACGCTTCACGCTTCACATTGAATTAGTGATATATTTATTTAGTTAAAAATGTTCTTCATTTTAAATATTGTGTTATTTTATGGGTTTGGGGGGGGGGGTTGCATTACAAATGAAGATATTTTCAGTGTTCATAGAAATTTGTTCATTTTTTTCAAACTGTAGTCTGCTCCCCAACAGTCTGAGTGACTATTATCCCTCCTTAATAATTGAAGGGTGTGTGTGTGTGTTCATTCTCGCCTTCTTCCACCTGCTTCCAATGTCTCTCAATGCCCATCTTGGGGTTTTTAGTTGCAGTCTTAATTGGTGCAGTTCTCAGTGTGGTTTATTGTGTGGTCATCTGAAACATATAATCAGGAGCACAAGTACATATTGAGAGAAAAATATCCCAACAAAAATAATTCAGATATCTCTTACCCAGTTTTTTAATCTTAACTGTGATAGGATCTTCTCAATTTATGGCTGCTGAGATTTCTGGGATGGAAGAAGAACTATTTCATTCTATCTTTGCAATGACTTACTAGACTAGATTATGTACATTATGGAGAAGACTATTCCTTTCCATAAATTTATTATCTTAAATAAGAGTAAGAGGGCTGCCATTTCAATCCTAACTTATTGGTGGTAATTTAGTAAATCAACACCATACAGAATCTATAAAAATATGGACAGACAGACAAATGGGTATACCTTTTTCTGATCAATTTCTTCCTTTATCAAATATTTGTAACATTTAATGGAATGCAGTCCTTAATTCCAAATAAATTAATTTTGGAAATTTGGAAATTTTGGAAATATTTTAGAAATTTTCTGTCCTATTTTCAGGCAGCGAAATTAGTTTATTTGTTTCCAGATGTATTTGCAATGAAGAGTGTGATATTTCACAAAATTTCACCAGGCAGAAGTACAGAGGCAGAAATATTTTACCAGGGACTCCTCTGGAAATAACTTTGAATGTTTCACTCCTCTCTGGGGCTGGACAAACTTCTCTAAATCAATGAAGCCTTCCTAGCATTTGTTATCCCTTTCAAATTGTAGAATGGAATATAGGGAAGGTTTACTTATTCTGTTCAGTGTGTAAGATTCTAAAAAATGTTCAATTTAATCTTAAAATATTTTGTGCATTTGCATCAGTGTCATTCACTTTGCACAAGACACTTTCTATTTTAAATACTTCATGTATTGCTCATAAGACCATATGTAGTTGATGGCACCATGAATATGTATATTATATAGGAAGAGCATCTGTATAGCTAAAAGTATGCAGGGCATTTCTAAGGTTAGATTAAAAGAGATAACCACAGTAACAATAGTAACCGTAACTACAGTAGTCACAGTAACAACAGAAGACTCTTTTTACTTTATGCAATTTTGATTTTTTTTGTCATTTTTTTCTGTGTTTTTCATTTTACATTTCTTTTAAAATTAGTCAGCATTGTAAATCTGCTCTACAAAGTGCACATGAACACAGATTTTTCTCTGAACTTTAGGTTCCTTGATAGAAGAGCAATTCACAAGGAAGGGACTAACAGCCCTGGGTTAGAAAAACTGCTTGTTAGGACCAGTGATGGGATTCAAAAAAAATTACTACTGGTTCTGTGAGTGTGGCTTGGTGGGCATGGCAGGAGAAGGATACCATAAAATCTTCATTTCCTCCCCACTCCAGGGGAAGGTTACTGCAAAATCCCCCTTCCCTCCCAATCAGCTGAAACTCAGGAAGAGAGAATAGATGGGGCGGGGCCAGTCAGAGGTGATATTTACCAGTTCTCCGAACTACTCAAAATTTCTGCTACCAGTTCTCCAAGTAAGACTTCTAGTGAGCCACCAAGAAAGAATGGAGAGCAGTCTAAGATTAAATGAATTTAACTTCTACTGGCCGAATTCAGGGGCAGATGAGAGTGTTTTATAGTGGCAGCTGTTACTTTCTACTTAAAAACTTGTGATTGGCAATATTGCCAGTAATACATTAGGGTAGCATCACTACCAACCTGAAGTTAACCAGAGTTCAAGCCTTAGGTGATTTGGCATGCAAAGCTACTACTAAAGGATGCAAAAGTCACACCCAAAAGCTTTTTAGGAGACAAAATGCTGCAGTGTGGTGCTATTTACATTGCAAGCAGCACTGATTTGGGGTTTTAGGTAATTAGAATGCATGGTCTGTAATGGTGTGGTAGCAGAAGACATTACAGAGATACACATTTTAAAGACAAAAATTCATCCTGACTGCCTCCTGACACTTTTCCCTTGCTTTCTTTTCTAGTATTTCTGGGCCCGCAAAACTGTAAAAGTTATATGAAAAACAGAGATGACTGTTATTTTGGTCACTGTGGGAATTGTGATGTGCTCAGACTAAATGGAAGCCATCAAGACCTGAAGGTTCCAAATCCTTTTTTTAAAACTCCCCTACTGTCATGATGCATTATTCCCTCTAGCTATCAATCCATTGCACAGAGTTCTGTGTTTTGCTTGCCAATGCCCACTGCAGGGATTTGTAGTGTGGGCAATTGGGATTCTCTGCATCATATTCCTGTTTTGTTCACTGCTCTGATGAGAGGAGGGAAGCTAAATGAAGCATGCCAGTGGTTTAAAGGGTTCCCTAACAATAGGAGGGTTGAGAAAGCAGCCCATATACAGGCAGTGGGAGACATTTACTCCATCCTGAGTAAGTAATGAAATCAAGTCATTTCCTGTCAACAGGGCAAAGAAGTCAAAGTCATGGTTAGTCATTTAAAGGCAAGACAGGCAGGAAGAGTAATGACTCCCTACACCTTTAGTTATTTCCTTTGCACTTGAACAAGCAACTTATTTCTGATCTAGTTTGCAACAGTTCTCACTGCTGATATCAATCCTAAAATGTTTTTTTTAATTATAATTTGTAATATTCCAAACCTTTCAGCTTTTAAGACTCATGATATAAAGAAGGTAATTAATGGGCTCGCAACACACAATCTTCTGAAGTACTTAAGTAGGAAAAGAAATAAATTTGGGCATCCTGAGAGTTATAGCGAGTGCTCTCACAAAATGGCAGCTATAGAATATAGCTATTCCCCAAATGATTGTGTGATTAGTCATTTATCCAAAGTCAAAACTACTTAGTCAACTGTCTTGTTTTCTTTCCTCAACTTTCCTATAATACTGATTTCTCTCTTTCATTCTCCTCCCTTCCTCTCTCCCCCTCCCTTTACTCCTTCTCCTCTCCAGAGAGAACACATTTCTAAATGCATACCATTGTATGAAAATTGGCTATGGGACCTTTCTGTATACAAGAGGCTGACACTTTGTTTTGGACTTTCCTCCTTATTTCAATTATAAAAATATGTAATCACTATCATCATATAACCTAAAGGGCACTAAAGGAAGTGTACTTTGCATTGTAAGCCTGAAGCTATTACTGATATTACTGACTTCAGGATTCAAGGATCAGTTGAGAACCTGGATCCAATGCTGAAAGTAAAGAACCCTGAAGCAATCTTGTGACAAGAGGGTTTTTTTTTGTTTTTTTTAATTATTATTTTTATTATAATTTTCAACAAATTATACATCTACACATAAAATTTACTTTTTTTTTTTTTTAAACAATAATCAATAATCCACCCGGTGCTATACAAAACGAAAGGAAGAGTTGGTTCTTTGGATATCTTCAATTGTCTTTAAGATCTCCAAAATCCGCGTTCCCTGGGTACAGGTGTCGAGGCATCCAAAGTTCCAAGTGCATAGTCTACAAATGGGTTCCAAGTCTTCCAGAAAATGTCTTTTTTATAGACCCCCTCTCTGAATTTAATATCACAAGTCATTTTATCATTTAAGGCTAATTTCCACATTTCACAATACCACTCTTCTATTTTAATATTTACCTCTATTTTCCAATATCTTGCTATTATAATTCTACCCATTATAATCATAATTCTAATCAGTTCTTTCTCATATTTTGTTAATTCTAATTCCTTAATTATCAGTAATAATATAGTTTCTGATCTCAAAATTATTCTTTTCTTCATCATTTCAAACATCATTTCCTCCAATTGTTGCCAAAACTTTTTAATTTTTTCACATTTACACCACATATGTTCATAAGTTCCCACTTCCATATTACATCTCCAACATTTATTACTAATTTTTTTATCTATCAATGATAACCTTAATGGAGTCCAATACCATTTCCAAACAACCTTAAAGTTGTGCTCTTTAATCCTTATAGACATAATCCTCATAATTCGACTTTTTGACAAGAGGGTTTTTAATAACTTTGGCTGATAAATGATGCACATCCTTTTTTGGTGTCAATGACTCATGCAATAGTGACCTCAAGGAAGAATTGGTGTAATGATACTTTATGGGATAGTCCCTACAAGTGGTTGTAGGTTGTGTAGGTTGTACACCGTTTGCTTCTTATACATGTCATATAGGACTAATTATCTAAACCTTTTGTCATAAACTGCCATGTCTATCATGCTCTTAGATTCATTTTTTGTCATGTGTATGCATGGACCGAAACCACATATTTGAAGCAGACTTTTTTTTTTTACTTACTATGTACTCACTATTCTTACTTATTTTTGCTCTCTCAATTCTTCTATACTCTGGTCTCATTTCTATCCAACCTTTCATTGTACCAGTCTGGATAACATTTTTCTCTGAGATTGTATTCACAATTGTATAATGCCGTCCTGGGTCCTTTGTGGAGAAGGGCGGGATATAAATATAAAAAATAAATAAATAAATAAATAAATAATTCCCCTTAAAACTCACCACCACTTCTGTCACTATCAGCTTTCATTGAAGCATAATAAATACAGTATGGATTGTATTATTATTCCTAGCTATATACACCAGAAACCATATAAATTATACTGATTCATATGCTCTGATATATTTTATCCTTTTCATTTATAATTAAATCTACATTTTCAATTTAGTGCATGCATTCATCTACTATATTCCATCAGATCACCTTCATTCAGATATGTTACATCCTTCCTTTTCTTTCAGTTTCATAATTATACAATACTTTATTTTTATTTAATCAACTTCACTGCTAAACGCAAGCTATTTTTCAAAAGTCCTGGTGGCATAGTGGTTAAAATGCAGTATTGCAAGGAAACTCTGTCCACAGCCTGGAGTTCAATTCTGACAGGACTCAAGATTGGATTCAGCTTTCCACCCTTCCGAGAACGGTAAAATGAGAACCCAGATTGTTGCAATATGCAAATGATACTTACATTGTAAACTGTACTGAGAGTGCTATAAAGCACTAGGGGGTGGTATATAAGCTTAAATACTATTGCTCTTTGTCATATATGCCTTCTATATTTCAAGTTGTTATGTTAAATGCATCAATACAATACAATAGCAGAGTTGGAAGGGACCTTAGAGGTCATCTAGTCCAACTCCCTGCCTAGGCAGGAAACCGTATACCGTTCCAGACAAATGGCTATCCAACATCTTCTTGAAGACTTGCAGTGTTGGGGCATTCACAACTTCTGGAGGCAAGCTGTTCCACTGATTCATTGTTCTAACTGTCAGGAAATTTCTCCTCAGTTCTAAGTTGCTTTTCTCCTTGATTAGTTTCCACCCATTGCTTCTTGTTCTCTCAGGTGCTTTGGAGAATAGTTTGACTCCCTCTTCTCTGTGGCAACCCCTGAGATATTGGAACACTGCTATTGACCAACACAGATTGACCATGAGCCTGGGCCTCAATCATTTACTGTGATTTAGTAAAATTTATCCCTTAGTATATTGTTCAGGTGCTCATGCTGGAATATGCCAATTCTAGAAGTCAAAAATTATATATTTTTAAAGAGAGTTTTTGTGTTCATGTTATATTTTGTTAGTTTAGTCTATGTCTCTGTATAGAGGCATCTTTGCTTAGGCAGAAACGTAAATAGATTTTTTCAATAGGAAGAAGTGTTATAAATCTGGGAACAATATGTATTTTGTTAGTCCTTAACAATTTGATTTAAAGATGCTGTACTTGAAGTGAAAATTGTTTGTCAGAGATGAAAGAGAGGAGAAAATCCAATCCATTTAATAAAAAAAGTATTTCTGTGGCTGTCGAAAAAGAAGACTCAAATGAAGAATTTCTTGACTAGGTAGAAACTGAGAAATTTATTTTCATGCCTGATGCATGCAACAGTATTGCTCTATAATATAAACATCTAGAGCAGGGGTCCCCAATCCCCAGGCCACAGCCCATTACCGGGCTGTAGCCCATTTGGGACTGGGCCACTGAAACAACAGAAGGTGAGCATGCATACCAGCTCCAAGCAATCTCGCACATGCGTGAAGTTCCGTTTACATGAGTGGCAGGTGCGTGTGTCCACTGCTCAAGCAAATGGAGTGTACACAGGTGGTCACTGCTCACACAGAAACATTCCCTCTCCCCCCCCCACCAACCTGCAAAATTGGAGCGGTTGAGGACCACTGATCCAGAGAAAATGTGGGTAAAATTAACAATTGCAAGATGAAATCCAGATCTTGCTGGCCTTAAAATGTGTGATATTTTACTTCCCTTCAGTGATACACTGGTGAGGAGAGAAAAGAGATTAAGTGGAATATTTATACAGTACTTGGAACACATATCAATCATCAAATACTGCATTAATGCAACTTGGTAATTCCTCCTCTGAGTGCTATGAAAGTTCATTTGTACCATCATCTTATGGTGGTCTAGTTTTGTTGTAAAATCTCAAGAGAATTTAAACAAACTATGATTTAAAGTAGTCTTAATTTAAAAAAAATGTTTTCATTTCTATGAAATTAAGCTTCCTTTTTCTTTGTTGTATTATCTTGTGGGGGGGGGAAGGTAAGAGAGATAGCGTATCTGTGTGTATATGTGTGTGTAAAACTATGAGAATGTGAAACTGTTTTTTTCTGAATAATGCTTTAAAGTTAGGAATAAGACTACTGTAGCTATATCCTTCTTAGGCTGGGGAGGCTAAAGACCCAGCTTTAAGGAAGGAGGTAATGAAATGTAATTCCTTTTATATTTCATTTAACCATCTACAGCAGGGGTCTCCAACCTATGCAACTTTAAGTCTGAAGGACTTCAGCTCCCAGCTTTACTGGCTGGAGAAGTCTGGGAGCTGAAGTCCTTCAGACTTAAAGTTGCAAAGGTTGGAGACCCCTGATCTACAGTATACTAGGTAAAAACCTGCAAAGTTCCATCTTTTCCTCTACACTTTCTTAATGTCGCCTTCAAGTTGTTGTGTCAGGTTAGTAGAGATTTGGAAACAAATTCTGAAAAAAGATCTATTTGTAATCATTAGCTTCTGAGCCCAATTTCAGATGTTGCACAAATAAGAGAGGAAATGGTTTGGAACACAAATATATAAAAGGCCATTTTCCCTTCCTGTTATGTAGGAACTATAAGAAAAATGACTTCTCAACTGAACCTTGACTGGTGTTTGTCCTGTCAGTTAGAAATTTCCTGACAGTTAGAACAATTAATCAGTTGAACAACTTGCCTGCAGAAGTTGTGAATACTCCAACACTGGAAGTTTTTAAGAAGAGATTGGAGAACTGTTTGCCTGAAATAGTATAGGGCCATGATGGCGAACATATGGCACACGTGCCCAAAGTGGCATGTGGAGCCATGTTGCCTGGCATGCATGGCGTTGCCTGGTCCTCTTCCGGGTTTCTGACATGCATGTGTATGCGACAATAAGCTGTCCTTTTGTGCATGTGGCAGTGCTGGAAACCAGAAGAGCTTGTCTTCCAATTTCCGGTGTGAGCATGTGTGCCAGTCAGCTGGTTGGCGTGTGTGCATGCGTGGGAGTAATTGGAAGACTTGATAGCCAGCACGCATGTGCGTGCTGAACACAGGAAGTACATTTTCCTATGCGTGCATGCTCTCTGGGCATCTCTCTTCCTGGTTGTGGCCCAGACAAGCGCACACAAAGTGTTCCCTTTTCGGCATTCAGTGCCAAAAAGGTTCGCCATCACTGGTTTAGGGTTTCCTGCCTGAGCTTGCTTGGGTTTGGACTAGAAGACATCCAAGATCTCTTCCCATTCTGTTTTCTATTCTATTCTATTCTTATTCTATTCTATTCTATTCTATTCTATTCTATTCTTTTTGGTGCCAAGTTAAAAGTACACTGAAGAGGCATTTTGAACCATATTGTTAATATTTGTTTAGCTATCTCTGATAACTTCATGATTCTTAATTGTTTAGAATTATGATGCTTTATTATTTTATTCTGTGGCATTGTGGCACATTAGATCTTGTCTTAGAAAAAAGACTTCTCAAAGGAATGTTAATAATAAGTCACACATTCTGAAAAGTATTTTAAAGAATAAAAAAAAATTCCCCCAATTCTTACATGCAGTCTGTGAATTTCTTGCTTATGGTAACATTTTCCAATATTTAGCACAGAAAAATCAAAACTTTAGTCAAATATCTTAAAAGAAAAGAAGTCTGAGTAACATTCACTCTTTAGGAGTACTCTCCCTGTGGGCAGAACAGAAGCAAAGCACACAACTACAACATTCACCATATGGGCAGGAAGTGATCCAAATTCTGATACACTAAATGCTTTGACTTTGCCTTGAGGCTTATTTATTACCATATAAACAATGGTGGCATTTATAGCTTTGTGAGAAGATATTTAACCCAATACAACTAAACATATAGCAAACACATAATTTCTGCCTGCAACTGCTATAGAATCCTATCTATCATCTAAACACATTGTCACTTACAGCACTGGAGGGATTTCAGTAATGTGCATTGCAGGATATTTCAACCCAGTGAATGGTAAAGAAATATTAGTAATACAATTCAAGAATACACACACATACACTTTTTTGTGTGCCTTCAAATCAGGGTTGACTGCCTGACTAGTCCCTGTAGTTTTCTTGGCAAAGTTTTTTTCCCCCAGAAGTGGCTTACCATTGCCTCTTTCCTAGAGTGAGTGAGAGTGAATGTCTGTCCCAAAGATCACCCAGCATGTGTTTTGCTGAAGATGGGACTAGACCACATGGTCTCCTTAGTTTCTATCCTTTCCTACTTTTATGAGCAAACCTAATATCTACCAGAATTTCCAGACCAGGGCTTTTCAATCTTTGCCATTTTAAGATGGGTGGTCCAACTCCCAGAATTTTCATGGCTGGTTGGGGAATTCTATGAGTTTAGGTCCACACATCAACAAGTAGCCAAGGTTGAGAAACTTTATCTTAGGTAGGGAAATCAATATCCATGATCTCTGTATATTCTAGGAGCTGCAATTTCACAGCACATAGATTTCTGTAATTTCTACAATCACTAGAAGAAGAGTGAAATAGACAATGTAATAACTGCCTGATTGGTTTATGATTGTCTATTTTTTATCAACATTGAAAATTTTACACTAAAACTGTATATTTTTTCATCTTTGGCTTTGATTTATTATCTAAAATGCTATTGGATATAACTGTCAAGTTGTATTTCCTAGCATTACACCTGCCTATAGAACCACAATGAATAGTTAAACTCCATGTGTCATTTGGTTATATTTGCATATTTAAATAAGAGGGCCTATCTGTAATGGGGAACAGGTGGAAAGGAAAAAAAAATGCAATGTTCAATGTTCTACAACAACAACAGTAATAAATGTTATATTATTTTCACTCTCTAGAATTTATTCAGATGTTATTCATGGTGTTCTGGAAAGCACTATTAAAATGTTTTCTTTTTCTACTGTACCCCTTCTTACTACTCTTTAATTGTTTTTCCTACAATATCTTCCCACTTATCCTTGCATCTAAATATGATAACCATTCAGTAGACCTAGTGGCATGCATCCCACTGCCAAGGAGACCTACAGATGGGATGAAAAAGCAAGTGAGATAGAAAAGCAGCAGGAATCACTTAATGAGGATAGATAGCAGAAGGTCAGGACTCTCTAATGAAAAAAAGTTTTTTACCACAAAGAAATCTAAAGGAGAAAGAGGAACCAAACTGGCATGAAATCTCTTCAAAACAAACCACCTGTGATTGTAATTAAACTCAGTTTCCAGTCACATGAAATATTCAACCTTTATTAAAAAAATTCCCAAGCATATTTAATATATCAGTGTAAACACCCTTCCATGCTAAAAGTCGCAAAAATGCTCCACATTTATAAACTAAAATGTAGCTGCAATAAATCAACTCTGATTCATGAAAACAAGCACTAAAATGCTTATAATATCTGCTTTGGGGAGATTCATAGTAATTTTCTTGAGATTAAAATCTAATGAGCCAAAAAAGAGTTCCAGGTCATTATGTTAGAACAGTTATGATTAGAACATTTTCTTTTCTTTTTGGATCCAGGGTTTTGAGAAAGGGGAGGGGGGAGCAAAGAGAGCAATAACCACAATCCTAAAATACCAGAATTTAAACGGGAAAGCTCAAGCTGTTGGGAATATAAAACCGCTCTCCCCTTTTCAAAAACAAACTTAACAGGGAAAAGCTGGTTTAGTTTTAATCCTAGCAAATTAAGTGGTCTCCCATAGGCATCTGCGAAGGCAGCAGGGGCAGGTCTCTCCATCATTGGTGCAGAATTTGTGACATTTGTGTAATTAAATCATGACCCATCTGACTCCATCACTGAAATCAAGACATGTGCAGTGACATTTGGAAAAATATCAAATCAGATGGATATATGCACCGTAGACTGAAAGCTTGTAATCTGATCCGTTTACATTAAAATTCATTAAAAAAAATATGTTAATTATGTTATTTGAAGTTAGAGAGCAAAAATACTTTTGGATTCATGAGAAAAGAAGTAAAGAATGGGCTTCTTCCCCCACCCTCACCCCATGTTTATGAGGTCCCATTGGCTATAACTCAAAAGTCGGCATTGAACCAGGCTCCCATTCAGTAGCATTGACTAGAGAGAAAGTATTTTCATTTAACAGGCACAGAGCAGGAAGATTTTGCATTCTCCTCGTTTTAAAGAATCTTCCTCTCAAGAAGGCTTCAGTTCCCATCTTTCTCTCCAAAGATCTGCGCACAATACATATTTTCTGTGCACATATCCAGTGGTGTATTAACCATTAAGCAGACTAAGCATATGCTTAGGGCACCAGGCCCAAAGGGAGCACCACAAAGTTGAGAAAGAAAAGAAAAACTAATGAAGATTTGTATAGTATGTACAAAGGAGGGAGGCACCAAGATTTGTCAGTGCTTAGGGCACCAGCTTTAATCCGCCACTGCACATATCTCTAACACATACTTCTTGTGTTTATGTGTCATGCCTCCTGTACTATTTACAAGAATGTGTGAAAAGTATCTAAACTTTCTACATTCCAATGTAGAGCAAACTCCTAGGTTTACTACAGAATCTTGCAATATAAAAAGTTCTTTGTCTGGCATAATCATAATCATGGCATCTTGCCTTTGAATAATCTTGTGATTATAAATATATAATTTGGGGTCAGGAAATGCTTTAACATTATAGGTACCTGAACATGTTTTCATAATACAGCTCCGCTTGGCACAGTTGGATTCAAATGCAGCTCACCCATGTATATTCTGGAACAAGCAAGCATCACCATTAGAATTCTGCACTGCAATCATCAATTCAACCTTGTGAGTATTTTTTTTAAGCTGGAAAGAGTGGAAAATGCTCACTTTCAAGGATCTTCTCAATGCTGTATGGATGTCGGGATATATTAAATACCAAGCTGTTCTCCTCAATGCACTGAATATCTCCTTAACTGTTAAGGTCAGTTGCTATGGAAAGTGTCTCAAACAGAAGCAAGGTAAAATGACTGTGGCTAATATTGTGTCTTGGCACACTACCCTTCTGAGTCCTGAAAGAAAACCCATCTCTTCTAAACAGAAAAACAAAACCAGTACTTTTGATTCAAGTTATATTTTTAGACGCCAGGGAATAGGACTATGGTGATTTTCAAGCATCCTTTGAAGTGCTTATTTTCTTTTCTTCTCTTGCTTCAGCCTCTGCATGCTTTGTTGTCTGAAAATGAGCCATTCATATGAATGACTTAAAGACTGGAAGAAACAGCACACTGGCACATGCTGATATTGGCAAAACTTATGAGCGGCTCTTGAGATGTGCCTGTAATCTTTGCCTATTAGCTTTGCTTCTGTGAAAGAAAAACTAAGATGTACATTTGGACATACTTTCATAGCCTCTTCATTAAATGGACATTGGCATTTGAACAGAAGTATTTTTACATTTTTGCATTCAGAAGCAGGCTGTCTTAATTCTGGAAGGGCCTTACTTCCACTTTAAATATGCACTGATTGGTTTCAGTTTAATATTCATGCTACTTTTCCATAATAAACTCAGTGTCTGCAATGAAGATTAATTTATCAAAATACATAGTTTTATGGGAAAAATATATATACAAAACATAAAAATAAGTTCAAGTGAACAACCATCGAAAAGATTGGGTGTCTGGAAAAAAGATCCTATGAAACAGACTGGAGAAATCAAATATATTGATCCTTAAAAATTGGTGTTTGGACATAATTGGCCTCATGTAAGTTACAAATGGACAATAACATTGGTCTCTCTAAGTGCCTAACTTATATAGAACTATCTTCCCACAGTGACTAATTCAATGACTAAGGAACTTCAAAGATGACTCATAAAACAGTGCATTCCTATTAATGTTCTGCACCAAATTGAACTAGACTTTGTTTCTGATGTTAGAAGCTTTTGAAGAAGTTTTAATAGGAGATATAAATCTGAAACAGGATTTCTGCATGTCCTCCAATCCTCTTGAATGATCCAAGATGATGGCACAATTCTATGTGAAATTTGAATTAAGTGAAAGAATGTTTCTTTTCATCAGTATTGAATTTCCCAGCTCCAAACATGAATATATGTTTCTTTTTCTAATATTTTCAAAAGGGAGAGATAAATAATTGCCCACCCACACATATCCTCAGAAAACCCAATGGCTTCCTAATGTAGTCATTTGGCACATCACTAAAATTGCCCAAAGCCAGGCAAATACCTCTATTTTATTCCCTCAATCCACTCTTATTTTAGATGTATGTATGTGTATTATATATTAGTTTCTTCTTTCTGGGTTATCCAGGGGAAAAGAGAAGAACACAATAAAAGAGATTCATTAATGGAAGGCATACTGGATTAATGCCAAAGGAATTAATAGAGAATTGAACTGCTGGAGAATAGGCATTAATGAGATTCTTTATGTCTTTGGTACTGATTCATGATTTCCTCCACCTGCTCACTTGTTTTTTCTGTTACTGAGTATATATGTACAAGAAAAAAACCACCAAAATATACAGGGAATGGATGGAAGACAGAAATACAAATATATCTCAAGAAGATATGAATCATGTTCCAAATGGCATCACCTCTTGTAGTTCCATCTTGGGTTTTTTAAAAAGGCCCTGGTTTGCCCCTCCTTAAAAAGTTATCACTTGATCCCATCTGCTTGGACAATTTATGTCCTGGTTCTAATAATTCCTTCTAGAAAATGTTGGGAAAGGTTGTTGCCTGGTAATTTCAAAGAATCTACCTTGGAATCTATCCAGGATTTAGGTTTGATTATAGAATGAAAAAGGCATTGGGTGTGGTTGATGATTTCTAGTGAGAGACAGATGAGAGGTGGGTAGAGCAACCTTTCTTGTTCTCCTTGACCTTTCAGGGCTAGGTGGCACAGCCTTGCACTAATTCTGCTCCGTTCTCCAAGGCCAATTCCAATCATATTGGTAGGGAGTGAAAGAAACAGTCCACTATCTCTCTCTTGTGGTGTGCCACAGTCGGTATTCTCTCCACTCCTTTTTAGCATGTACATGAAGTCATTGGATGATATCATCTGTCACCACAGATTTGAGGTATCTTCAATAGGCTGATGATAGTCACCACTTGGTAACCCAAGTGATGCTCTTGCTGCCTTTTCATGATGGGGGGCTGTATTGGGGACAATAGGCTTTGACTGAACCCTGGCAAGACTGAATGGATTTGAGTGCATGGAACCCCAACAACTGGGACTTTGACACCTTTAATTCTGAATGGGCTGCCCCAGGCACATCTGGTCCACAACTTGGGGGTTCTCTTAGACTTGCAACTCCTGCTTGAAGAGCAGAAATGGCAACCATAGCTAGGAGAGCTTTTGCACATCTTCAGGTTGAGTACCAGTTGTGGCCTCTCCTGGATCAGGAATCAGTCATTTAAGCCCAAGTCATGTTGTGCTTGAAGTACTGTAACACATACTACATGTGACTGCCCTTGGAGAGGATTTGGTGGCCATAGCTGTTGCAGAATACACCACCGCTGGCAGTTTTTAGGGGCCCAAGAGTGACCCATGTAACACTACTGTGACTCTGCTTCACGAGCTGCACTGGATGCCTGTTTGCTCAGATTCTTACTGAAATTTTGAGATCTTTATGATTGCAAGCAAAATGATGGGAAGCACACTATGCAGGACATTCTCACAATAGCTGCACATTCTCAAAGTCTATTAAAATCCTCTTTAAAATCTTGTTGCTTGTGAGAGAACAATAATTCAGTTCTTCATTAACATCCCCCCCCATCATTCTATATAATAATAGTTTGCTCTTTTATTCTCTCCCCCCACTCTCAGTGTTTGGGAATATTTTAGGCACAAAATGGAGAAGGACTTTGAAAGTTACAAAAAAAAGAGGTGGATTGTTTACCTTAATAGCCTTTGCCACTGGAAACATTTATTGGATTGCATTCTGCTCATTTTAGTAATGATAATGATTCCTTGGAGATTTATTCAAATCTCACTAAAAAGTTAATAAAGACATTCACATAGTATTCCTGACAACAGTTTAGAATGGTTAACCATTATTTTTTTGTCTCTTCCCAGTTTGTCTACGTTCCTAGTATCTCCTAACTGTCCTCATCCAAGTTCTTAACTGTTCAACCTCACTTTTTTTTTTTTTAGGATGAACCATGACTGGCTAAATGCTGTCATCTGCTGAAGGTTCTTAAATCCAAATCAAGAGTAGCTTGGCAATAGCATTACTGGTTGCCTTTCTTTTCTTTATGTCCACATTAACTCCTGATTCTTTATTTTTAGATCTGATGAATTCTAAGTCTTTTCTTCTCTAACTTATCATGAATGGAATAAATTGTCAGTATATAAGTATATATCCTGAAATAAAAATGGGCAAGAGAAACATAGAAAAACATAGAAAGGGAATAGACAGTGGAGATTATCTATCAAGACGATCATCATCCAGGTCATGGTTGTCCTAAAGGTGTTTTTTTCAAAAGGCAACTGACTTTCTTTCTTTTTTTTCCTTGAAGACATTTTGCAAGTTCTTCTGAAGAAGCTTCTTGGATGAAAAGTGAAACATCTTGAAGAAAAACAAAGAAAGTCCAGTCCCTTTTGAAAAAGCACCTTTGGGAAAACAGTAGAGATTATTGAAATTAATCCAGGGGGTAGCATTTTAATTTCTAGCTTTTGATTGCTGTTTCAGTTATCTGAAAATTATGAGGTCTCAAGTTTTAGCCACCATCTTTTCCAGATAGGGCTGAAAAATTCTAGACAGATATTGTCACTCAATATAAAAATATTGAGGTTAAATGGATCAATAATACGTCAGTCCAGGTACTTTGTGCCTATAGTAAACTATAAATGGCACTTGCCATTACTATAAACTAAACATGTCACCATCACACATAAATCATGTAAGAGGGAAGGAGTAAGACAGCTGCATTGCTTTGCAGCTATGAATTTAGCATGGTTTTTTGTCACATACGCCTTCACCTAGAGGCACATATAGCCTTCCCAAAAGCCAGAAATTTGCAGGAGGTGTGGTGAATGCCCTTCTGGCTAACCTTCAGGTAAGAAGATGAGTTTGGGGAAGAGTAGAATTGGCAATCCTTTTACTAGAGGAAAACCATCATTCTTTGTACACATAGAAGACTCACCAGTGAGGCATCCAATTGCCTAGCAGCAGGCAAGACAATAAGCCAGATGCTTCCCTCACATGGCAAGCATCTGCATCTGATATTATCATGCATTCATTGTCTGTATATTCAGCAGTATGATTAACACTGAACCTACCTTACCAAGCCAAGTCTTAGGTTAATGGAATGATTCTGCTCTAAAGAGACATTCAGAAGCACAATACAAAGTGCAGTCAGTTACAGATCCATGAGAATCTCTGCCATCTCATTATGTTTTTTCTTTGCTTTTTAACAAATAACTTATTAATGGAAGACACAGAGAGAGAGAGAGAGAGAGAGAGAGAGAGAGAGAGAGAGGGAGGGAGGGAGGGAGGGAGGGAGGGAGAGAGATGCATACACACAATACAAAGAAAAAGGAATAAAATATATAGTTGTTGGAGAAAATCCTCAAACTGGCTACATATCAACCTTGGGAGCCCAGGCTTGGGATATCTTCAAAGTTTTATGGAAGGCTAGCATAGTAGAAAAAGGTTTTCTCAGCCAACATTTCTTGGCTGACAGTGCCCACCACTTGCCTCTCTTAATAGATCAGATAAGATGGGTAGAGACAACTGGGAAGATACAAACCCTTAAGTAACCCACCTCAAGTCATATAGGGCTTTAGAACTGACTACTGGCACCTTGAATTACACCTGGAAGCAAACTGGTAGCCAAAGCAACTTTGTGAACCAGTGATTTCACATACATCAAATAACTAGCATCCTTTACTTCCTGAGCTATTGCAGTCTTGCAGCAGTTGTATATGACTGTGAAGAGTCATAGTCATCCAGGTCATAGTTATCTCAAAGATGCTTTTTCGAAAGGCATCTGGCCTTTAAAAAAAACAAAAACAGAGTGTTCAAGCTATAAATTTAAGAATTGCAAGTCAAACAAATACGACCTGTTGCAATGATATGCCACGAGCCTGATACCACCATCATATGTGAGCATGCTTATAGTTTTTTTGTGAACACTTTTTAAGCTTATACAATTCAAGTACAAAATATTTTCACATAAATTATTCAACTGAATGTACCCAGAATGCACAGTCCATATTTCACACACTTTTCATTTATATGTTGACGGCTATGTCATAGTCTGAGTCAAGATAGTTGGATTGAGGCAAAGACAAAATAGGAACATCTTCACCAAGATTAACAAAATTGTTCCACTGTTCTTAATTTCCCAAGTTTCTCTTGGTTTTAAATCTTGTCTGACAATATCGTCAGAAAATTCTAGTGTTTTATTCCCATTTTGTATTTGTTAATTACTCTAATTTATTGATCAGCTCATAAAACTAACACACGTATCTAAAAAAAAACACAACGTAATTCTTGGCTTGCTGTCTAGATGGTCTCTGGTGATGAGCTGAAAGGCAGGAAAGGAAACAGTATGTCTCCTCCCTTAATTGGGGCCTAATAACAGGTTGTTGTGAAACAATTACCTATACTAATATACCCTGTCTCAGCTGATGCAATAAGGGGAACCGGCTTGGCTAAAGTGCTAGGCTCCTTGCCTGGCATGCAACACAACCCCGGTTTGAATCCCAGTAAAGGGTATGGCCAGCTGACGAGAGCTAATAAGCTCGAAATAGATCTATCCTGGTCTCTCTCTAATTTAATGTATTGATCAGCTCATAAAACTAACACACATATCTAAAAAATTACTCAACGTAATTCTTGTCTTGCTGTCTAGATGGTCTCTGGTGATGAGCCGAAAGGCAGGAAAGGAAACAGTATGTCTCCTCCCTTAATTGGGGCCTAATAACAGGTTGTTGTGAAACAATTACATATATATGTGTGTGTGTGTGTGTGTGTGTGTGTGTGTGTGTGTATGTATGTATGTATGTATGTATGTATGTATGTATGTATGTATGTATGTATGTATATCTTTATTCAATTAACCCTATGTTTGGGGCTTTCATAACAACACATCATAAGTCACATGGTAGTTTTCCATAATAATCTGGCAGAATTCTGGTTGTTTAATTTATGGCCCAGTGTGCTGTGTGAACACATTCTTTGTGTCAGAAGCTGAAAAACTGAATCTTGAATTTCACTGATGTGGAACTTTGAACAGTGGACTGTAATTGAAAATTTAAATATCCATCAAACTTCTTGATCTGGCTTACTGAGAGACTGATAACATAAAATTCAATTAAATATATAGTGGTCTAAAGATTTCACTTCAGTTGTTGAAAGAAGGTTCTAACATTCAGTGTCTTGTATTGGGGATGTCATAGTGTACATGTTCGATTTTATTTATTATCATGTGAATTGACTTAAGGGTTGTTAATTTAATTGTACTAAAGTATAAGACTATACACCTGGTTATGGGAAAAAAGTGTTTGCTTTTTAAAGCATTTCAAATCTCCTAATTTAAACTTTGAGATATTGATCAGATAATCACAACGACTATATGGAATCTATGTTAAAGTTTCAATTAGTAATTCATTCTATAAATAATTAAAATAAATAAATAATTGCATTGCATACAACATTTAAAAGATTTACAAAATGCCAGAGGCACAGAAAAGAGTTTAATGTTTTGAAGATCTAATTTTGTTTCTTACAAATGACAATTATAAATCAAGGGGTAGGGAAGGATGGATGGAGGAAGGAAAGTAGAAAGGAGGGAGGGAGGGAGGGAGGGAGGTAAAGGGAGGGAGGGAGGGAAAGGGTGGGAGGGAAAAGGAGGAAAGTAGGGAGGGAGGGAAATCCCAAGATCTTACAAATTATCCTATATTGTTGCTATTGTTAGTTGCGAAGTCATGTCCAACCCATCATAACCCCGTGGACAACATTCCTCCACACCTTTGTGTCCTCTACGATCCCCTGAATCATATACAGGGGACTACTATGTACATATAGTCATTTGTAGAAATACTCTTGATATTTCCGTTTCTTTCAGGGCTGTCTATAACCATTCTGAAAACTTTTAGAGTACCTCTTTGTTTCATAATAGTAGCAGGAGAAAGTATAAATTTTAAAGTCCTAAATCTGCCTTTAATACTGACTCAACAAATGGGTAATACCTTTTGTAGATGAAAAAAGGACTCCATTTGATGGAATATAAATCTCTCCAGACAAGATGGAAAATAGTCAAGGTAAAAAGCATTTTATTCTGTAGCATTTTTGTGCTGCCTTTCAGACAGCTAAGTAACACTTGAATAAAGATGTTTGCAAAACTGCACGCTGCTGTATCTCTCAGAAGAGCTTTGCCGAGGTGGAAAAGCACTTCATATAATCAAAAGCAGTAAAACTACAGGACTGAAAATGACTGTTGGAGTTTTACTTCTTCCTTTCTTGATTTTTTTCATTTTGAAAGCATCCTAGAACACATCCATATAGTTTCTTTGCCATGTTCTCTTTCCATAGCCGAAAATTGACAATGATGCTATCCATTCAAGCATGTCTGGTTCTTGGCAAAAGTATGGTCCAGTTCTCTCCACATTTTCATATCTTGAAGTATCACTTTCTTCAGTTGTTTTATGCTTGAGCAGGTGTAGGTTTTGATGTTGTCTAGTCAGGTTTTTTTTTTTTTGGGTGGCTTCATTTTCATATACCATTGACCATTCGGAGCATAACTGGCTTTTCCAATTATTCATGGCCTAATTGAGCCAAACAATTCTCCCCCCCTTCTCTCTATCCTTGGGGGGGGGGGGCAACAACCATTAAAACAGTAGGCATTAAAATGATAAAACAATAAATAAGAACAATAAGTACACTTAAAAGATGGGGAAGGGGGCAGCATGAAGTAATCAGGGAGAGGTGGAATATTTTCTTAATCCAACAGCCACCTCAAGAATGGAGCTTTTCCATTGGGCCCCAGGACATCTGGCACAGATAGATCTTCAGGCCCTTATGGAAAGTTGTTGGGTGGTTGTGAATCTCACCATGGGGGTCCAAAGGTCAGGAGCCACAGAGAAAAGGCTCTTCTTCTTCCTTCCAAATTCTTTGACCAACAAGGTCCATAGTGTCCTCATGCGTGGAGGGGCCAATCACACTGAGAGAGACAATTATTCAGATAACTCAACCTATGCCATGAAAGGCTTTAGCGGTGATAACCAAAACTTGAATTGCACTCAGGAACAAACTGACAGCTAATGCAGCTCATGGAACAGTGGTGTAACATGAGCCACTTTAGAGGCCCCAAGAACTGCCCACACTACTATATTATGCACCAGTTGTACAGTAGCTTCTGAATACTCTTCAAGGGTAGCCACATGTAGAGCACAATATAATAGTCCAGGTGTTAGATGATCAAGACCAGCAGTGGGTTGCTATTTTTTTAACCACCAGTTCGGGCATGCTCCCATGCGCACACAACACTTCTGTGCATGCACAGAAGCATCCGGGTGGGTGGGCGGAGCCTCCTGCCACCACTACTGGTTCTCCCGATCCAGACCGAACTGGCAGCAACCCACTTCTGATCAGGACTTGAGTGATTCAGAATAGCGAATCTCAATTTACAACTGACACACAATATGGAGTTGTGCATAGACTCTTCTAGCCATAGTTGCCACTTGCTCTTGAAGCAGGAGTTGAGAGACCAGGAGAACCTTCAACTTGCATATTAGGTCTGTTTGGGTAGTACAACCCCATCCAGAACTAAAGATGCTAAAGTCTTGGATCTTGACACTTCATGAACCCAAAGTTATTTGATCTTGATCAGTGGAAGGTGTGTGTGTGTGTGTGTGTGTGTGTGTACGTGCATGTGCGTGTGTGTGTTACTTGAAGAAAATAGAAAATAAAGGAAAAATATAAAAAGAACTTGATTCTTCACTGCAATTATAAATACAAATATATGTTTGACTTTTCTCTCTAATGTTACATCATATTTTTCTATATGTTACCTAACATGTCTAATCATCACAGCCATAAATCACAAGTTCATTTTTTTTCATTTTTACTCTAGTCACCAATAAATGTCTTTTGTGTCTTTTTTCTAATTAAAGAAGTTAATTTATCCATCTCAGCAACAGCTGCAAATTTCACCAATCATTTTTCCGTAGTGGGAAGTGTAGATACATTCTTCATGGTGATCTGTCCCTATTTGGGTCTTTCAAGTCTCTAAATGATATACCCATTGCTACTGTAACTGAGTCCACATATTCTACATCCTTGTCCAAAGAGTTAGGTCTTTGCATAATGTGTCCAAAGAAGGATAATTGTTATTCGTGTCTCAAGTGAGAACTCCTGTGAGAACTCCTGACTCTAGTCATTTCTTGACTATCCAGTGTTCTCAGAAATTTTTCACTAATATTTAATCACAATTAAGAAATTATATACAGTTATTAATTAGGTAATAAGAACATGAAATATGGAAATGCTTCAAAAGTTGCTTACACTGTTGAAATGCCTCTTAAGGTATATTAACTTCTTTGACTTTCTAATTCTTGTTCCTTCACATGTGAAGGATACTAGAACTTCTAGGACATTTGATGAATGGTTTCAAAGCTGGACTTCTTCAGGATCTTCATAGATCTGGGTCAAGCTGGCAGATTTTGCCTCTGAGAAATGTTTCTATACTGAATTAAGGCAACTAATCCTCCAACTGATCAGTGGCAGAAATATTAATGCCATTGCCTATAGAAAGACCAAGTATGGAAGCAATTCTTTAAGACTGTGGAAAATAAAGTGAAAAAGTTCCCATAGAAAGGAAGCAATTGATTGTATTTAGTATAATTAAGCCTAAAGATGCAGAGCATTTTGTATTAACTTAACTGAACACTTGTCCCTGAAACTGAGTCAGCTTGTGAAAAAGAAAAAAATACAGAGAAAATAATTCATGTTAAAATGGAATTCTAATGGAATTGTTGTGATATGAATGACTCAGAGTGTGTTTCCATTGTTCAGAACATTCTTGCAGATCAAACTACAAATACTTTGTACATGTTCCTGTATATACTTGTCTTGTTTAGAACTAAAGAGAAAAATGCAGTGATATAATGAAAAATGGTATATATCTATCATAGACAGACAGATAGATGTTGATAGATAGATAGATAGATAGATAGATAGATAGATAGATAGATAGATAGATAGATAGATAGATAGATAGATAGACAGACAGACAGACAGACAGACAGACAGACAGACAGACAGACAGACAGACAGACAGACAGACAGACAGACAGACAGAAATGTTTTTGGACAATCCTGGCTCCCTCAACTGACACATACCATACACACACACACTAAAAATTGGGGTATGACAATAATAGTACATTTGCTTAAATATGTATGTATGTATGTATGTATGTATGTATGTATGTATGTATGTATGTAGACGGACGGACGGACGGACGGACGGACGGACGGACAGACAGACAGACAGACAGACAGACAGACAGACAGACAGACAGACAGACAGACAGACAGACAGACAGATAGAATGATTTGGGTCCAAATATGTGAGTTGCTCAATGATAAAGCAACTCCCATATTCACTGACACAAGGACTTTGGAGGAAAAGGCAAATATGGATGCAAGGAATGAATAAAAGGTTACCTATCTCCCCACCTCAAAGTTCTCCCACATCAAATTCCAACAGTTCTTTTATATCTTTTGATTTAAAAACGGAGAAGTACAGGGGTGAATATTGATGCCTGGCCCAAGCTTAGCTAGCAAAACAAGGACAAGCTTAGTAACAGAAGCAAAGAGTTTGGCATTCTAATCTTCAACTCGGCACTGAGCAATAAATCACCTACCAGGTAGAATAGAAGACAGAAAGCAAAGCCTATTATTGCCTGTCTCGCACACACTTTACTGAGCATTGCATTTTAAAGGGCAGTCATGTCGAACTCCACAGCCTTTTCCAAAGCCTAAAATGTTTCCTTTGTTCTTGCACATTTGGCACCTGAATTTCCTGATAGGGAATTGTAACAAGCCCAGAAAATAGCAGCATGCTGCTCCATTTGTGTCACAAAGCAAGTGATACTCAATCCATACCCTTGTAATCTTCAAAGCATGTAATTTTACCTACCTTTTCCAAAGACACCATCCACACTGGTTATTTCACCTCTGAACCAGGAACAGAGAATGAATGACATCTAATTTTCCAAGGAATAGAAGAAAAAAAATGTCCAATTCTTTCCAGGGCCTATTGAGAGGTTCTAGTGAGTAGTTATGAAAGTATTTCCCTTCTTTCTTTGTAAATCTACTTATTGATTCATTTATTTGTGCATTGCTAGCCTTGCTCCTCATTTGTAAATTCTCTTTATAAAACAGAAATGGAATTTTGTTTCACTAAGGAGAACAGATAAGGAAAATATGCATCTAAAGCCTCAAGGGAAACTGCTCTGAGTTTTACATTTTCTGCTAACCCAAAAGTTGGTCTAGAATTTGAGAGCCAATTGCTCAACCTGGATCCCCAGCAGCTACTTTTAAAAAGCCTGCTGCCAAATTTTCCACCAGTAACAGGACTCTACAGAGTGATTTACTTCCTTTTTCAGGACCTCCAATAAGGGTGGGAGGGAATCCTACCTCGGCTGTTGAATTTTTGCTTATATCATTACGAAACAGCAGGCAGACATATAAAGTATTGTACATAAACTAAAATAGGCATTTTAAACAGCACTAAGCTATTGAATTTACTGGGTGAATCTCCCAGTCCATTGATTTATCTTCTTCACACAGTAGGTTGAACATTGTCTTCAAGAATGCAATGCCTTTCTAAAACACAGCACATACTTTAACAGCCCATCATTCACCGTTGCTTTGGTAAATATGCTCCCTGTAACTAGTTTTGCACAGAGATTCATATAACATTTTTCCTTACTCTCTTTTCCCATCTTCCCTCTTCAGGGCTATGTCTCCTATTTGTTCTTCTTGGTTCTTAGCTTCTGTAGATCTTTAGCCCCTCACCCCCAGCAGATCCACTAAGTGTTTTCCTTCTGTCAACTAATCCTTATGGATTTGTTGCATCCTCCACTCTGCGGAATGGAGTCCCTACTTGGTAAGATGTTCAACCTAATCTCTGAGGAAATTCTGTTCCAGAGAAGAAGAGCAATGTCAGACTAGACTTGATTCTGTATTACCTACAAGTGACACTACTTAGGGGTAGAAATGGTAATAGCAGAGATGCTCTTCTGGTCCTTAATGCATTGGCAAGAGCAAATGTGAGTAGTAGGTTCCAAAGGTTACCAAGACCTGTAGGTCTGTAAAAGAGTCAATAACCGTTTTGATTTATACCTGAAATCAAACTGGCAACCAGTAGTGTTATAGGGATAATCTAATTTGTTCCCCTAAGTGTTTAAACTAACACATTATAGCCTGACTGAAGTTTCTAGCTAGTCCTCAAGGGCAGCCCCTTGCAGAGTCCAGGCATTCTTTTTTACTTCCTATTCTACCTTGCCACAACACAAACTTGTAATCACTTTGTTTCCAAGTTTCTTTTTCTCAGAATGAATTGCTCTTCTCCATTCTACTTCCTAACACTTCTGAAGATATTGCCTTTACCATGTCTACAAGAAGAACCCTGTTTTTTTCCATAAGTCCTGCTTCTCTTTACTTACCATCTCCAAAGAGTTAATTTCCTGAATCCTAAATCCTTCAATTTAGTATTTACCTAAACAACTTTAACATTTTTTTGCTTGCATCCACCACTGTAACCAAAAATGATTAAAATTGCCCTTGTACATGTATCCCATTTCCATGTGTTTATGTATACATGCATTTGTTTTTTGAAGCCTGAAACTCAATATTTCCATATCAAGAAGGTATATTTAAGGTATCACTTTGAGGGCTCCAATCACAAGTGGTAAAATAATGGACTGCCTTTTCCATACATGTTCAACTTTGACCTGAAACTCTCAGAATTTTATATATATTTTTCCATTTGCTTTTCTTCAATCCTAGCTTTACCTGGTACAGCAATATCAATGAACCAGTATGTCTTCTTTAAAATAACTTTTGTTTCAGGCATGTTATGAAAAAGATGCTTGTCTGTTTGGATTTTAAATTCCCATAAGATAAAAACATGCTCCTTTCCCAAAATGTCTCAACTTGATAATCTTAAGAGTTTTTTACTAAATTCAAACCCAATCTTTCGGCAATGTTTTCAATGAATAATTCTGGCAATTCAGTTATGATGCTTTAGTCAGTTAGAGAAATTTTTCTGCAGTGACTGATCAATTGATTAATTGATTCTTTTTTTTTTATCCTTTTCACTACAAATGGGACATTTGCTGGCTGTTTCTTTTATATTGAATTGAATTGATGCAATTAGGTGGCAAACCTTCTTGAGCCACTAAAACAAATACTTCAGTCTCTTTCTTTAATGCTGCTGATTTTAACAAAACTCTGTGTGGATTCTTTATCAGTTTTTCCTTCTATATCATTTATCGCTTTCGGCCCTTTGGCTAAGATCAAGTGTAGTATCTTCTATATCCTTTTGCTATTGACCATATATTGCAGTGGTAAAATTTAAAAAAAATATATTATCGGTTGTGTGGGCGTGGCAGGAGAAGGATACTGCAAAATCTCCATTCCCACCCCAGTCAGGGGCCAGCCAGAGGTGATATTTTCTGGTTTTCCGAACTACTCAAACTTTTTGCTACCGGTTCTCCAGAACCTGTCAGCACCTGCTCAGTTTCACCCTTGATATATTGACTTGTTCTTTTAATTAACAAATTGGTTTTCAATTTTTTCTTTTCAATATTCTGCCTTCCCCTTTGTTGTCAACAGTTTTTCTTGATTGACTTTCTTCAGCAAGATTTCTTGGCTTTTCTTAATGTAATTATTCAGGAGATACTGTTCTTCCTCCACAGCTTGTTTCATCTGTAAAAGTCCTTTAACTCTTGGCAAATAAAGCCAGTAAACATAACTGGCTGTATTTGCCAGTATTTGGGTACATAATGTGGTTCATTGTGTTTAGTTTTCTTGTCATCCAATCCCAATTACCAAGTTCCACTTCAGATATGACAAATTATATAAGGTAAGAATGTATGATTTAATTCATTTATATACTCCAGAATTGTATGATTTCATTTTATTCTGTTACAGATCACTAGGACTCTAAAAGAAAACAAATAATAATGAAGAGTGACATTATAGATGTTTAAATAGTTCCTAGCTCTATGAATTTCCTTAAGTTGGCTCAACAATGAATAAAAATATGTTGAAACTTTAGTATAATAAAACTGTGCAAAGGTTTGCCTTTTACACTCCCTACTGGTATTGTGTGAAACAAAGAAAAATAGTAAAAGAGCCCTAAAGTAGATTTTTTTTCAGTGTGCTTTTTAAAATGAACATAAGACATAGAATCATTCCCCAATTGGTTTAATGCAAAAAAATAAAAAATAACCTTGTCACAGAGGCTTTAAATTATAATGTTCATTTACCACCACAATGCTCTCTTATTTTCAAGCTTCATTCAGTCTTCATTCTAAGTAGCATCTCTAAAAAATCTGAAAGATTGCATTGGTATCAGTAGTGTTCAGTTAGGGAGGTATGGTTAAAAGTTTAGCAACAGAAGGATTATAAGAATGATACAGAAATAATATATTTCATTTAAGTCCTATTTCCCTCAGCTCAGTGGATCACTTCACCTGCTAACATCTTTATATGCTTGGTCTCTCTTTTTATAAGTTACTGTCTAGATATCAGACTTTGATAAGGTGCTTAATAATAAGGTGCATTGAGATGAGGCACCTTTGAAAGGTTTCATTACATGAAAATTTGCCAGTAGAAGTCCACATTCTGTTTCAGCAATGTAATGTAAACATAAACACAAGTAGTTTAATGCTACGTTCATTACAAAATGAGTTGACTGAAAATGTATGTTAACAACACACTTTACCAAGTAGAATCAAAATAAAAAATCAAAGCCAAGAAACTCTTGCATCTAGTACTCTGGTGGTCAGACTTTGAGGGACTGTGACACAAGTGAAGTTTGAGATGATTAGCTCTCGCAATGTGCAGCTGCTCAAAGACATGATCATCATGATGATCAAGATGCTTAAGGTTGGAAATAAATTGCTTCAGGCTATGACAGAAGAAGTAATCCTCCCCCCGCCCATTAGTTTTTACTCTTTGTTGTATTTTTATTGCTTGATTGAGTGAGTGATTAGCCATCTATCTTATCATATTCCTGTAATTTTAAGTGTTTTTATATTTAGAATTGGGTTTTGTAGTCTTATTTATTGCATTGTAAGCTGCCAAGAGTCACTTTCAATAATGCGATGAGTGGCATATAAAGGGAATGAATGAATGAATGAATAATATTAAAAAGTTTGCCTTGAATTCAAATTGACACCATTCTATTAATTTAGCATTCTTTTCTCTACAATGGCATCTAGTCCATTTATTGCATGGTTTTCTTGTCCACAGTAGACCTGGTGTCTTGATGTGAAGTGACACCATTCTGGTCCATTTCGATTTGTCAATTCTGGGAATGTCTATGTTCTTTTATTTTGAACATACATATTTTTTTTTAAATTCATTTTCTTAATATAAAATACAAATGGAAATAAACAAAATGGGGGAAAAGAAGGAGGGGCATAAAGTCAGGGAAAGGGGGGAAAGGAATTTAAAAAGAAATAAAGGCAGTAACTTTTAACACTTCTCAGTGCAGTAAGATATGTAATAAAGTTCTGGTATCAAGTTTTTAATTATACCTAATAATAACTACCACTTACAATATTTCTATAGCAGCAACCTACTTAATTTTCAAAACCCAAAGTGAACATTTCATTTTTTTCTCTTTCATGAAGAAAGCTTAGAAGCAGTGTCCAATTAACCACAAATCTGTTTACATTCTTATCCCTAATTAGTGCAATCAACTTTACCAACTTTACCATCTTCAGCAATTCCAACATCTTTTCAATTAACTTTCCTGAATGTCCATGTTCTGGCCAAATTCTGTTTTGAGAAGATCAAGTATAAATTCACTCATGGTCCTGATATTCCACATACTAACCCTAAACCTAATCCTAACCCCTTGCAGATCACACTTTGCTTTTTTTTTTTTTTTTGCAAAGTGTGATCACCTGGACATTTTTTGGCTTTAATCATAAACACATGCAGGGTTATTCATATTTGCCCTCTGCTTTTTCCTAGTAACCCACTAGATGCCCCTCTTCCAACTAGAGGGGTTAATCTTTATGTATTATATATAGATATTGCCCTGGAGGTAAATATTCATTTGGCTTTCTTGACAGAATAATGGAATAGATTGCCATTTCCTTTCCCAATGAATTATATTGAGCCTGATCCTTCTTCTATGGCGTGTCTATTATTGCTGGCCTTGCTGGAAATGTGTATTCTCTGTAGTGTAGTTAATAGCATCGCTGGATACACAAGTCTCTTTATCATTGCAAAATAATGATCCATTAGGAGAAATATAAAGTATAACCATACTGCAAAACTCTTGAAACTCTTTGCACTTGATAGAGTAATCCTTCCTACCAACATTGTAGCTATATCCAGTATAACTCACCATCAGTGTTCTCTTTTACACTTGGGCAATGACAAATATTTGCTGCCCAAAAGAAACAACTATATATATTTTTTTACCATTCCGGGTGTTTTACTGAAAGAATAGTAGAATTTGAACACTATATCTATTTTTTTTAATAGCCTCCATGTTGGGAACACCATGATTAAAGGACTTTTCTCAGAAACCATAAGAAAGAATTGAATAAATGAGTCCAAAAAGGACCAAAAATCATATTTCATCATCAATTAAAAGGAAGAAACTGAAAGGTAACCAAAGGAATAAATGGTTTTGTACACCATTTAAAAGTGTATCTGCATAGAAGAAGTACTAAGAACGATTAAAAAGAATGACAGCTGACTCAACAGGAGATGAGTCTTTCTGAAGTGCAGAAAACCCTGAGAAACTTATGTCTGATCTCCTTAATGCTTGGCATCTATTTTATTTTTCACTGATATCCACCCCAGGGAGAAAAGCTCATATCAAAGCACCCTCCTCAGAGTTAAATTTGGAACTGCTAGCACAGACCATCTTAGAATTCTAATTGATGTGGGTTGCCACAGAGTTAGTGTAAAGAGCCAAGCATAAAGAAAAATAGATGAAATGTGGATAGCAGCTCATTAATCTATGCAGTGTCCAGGACTTTATTCTGGTCTTTTTCAACCAATGAATTTCTACTTCCATTGCCTTCATTCAAACACACACACATACACACACCAAGGGATAGGAAAAGTGAAGATGGGTTTGAACTATTGTTAGAGCACCTTGTTATTTCTGCCTCTAACTTATGGATGCCTTCTAACTTGGGGGGGGGGGGGCTCAATGAGCCTAGTAAAACTCTTACTATGGCAGAGCATTTTATCTTTCTTTGTCTCCAAATTAAACCTCACAGTGAGACAACTATGCTTTTATTCTGTCCTTGCTGGAATATGTATTTAACTAGACTTCCATCTTCCAAGGAAAATGCAGTTTTATTAAAATACCCTTTTGATATATAGGAAGTTTAAAAACAATCAGGCTAGCAGCTGATCTCTGTCATATATATTCTCTAAATTTTAGACAGATCCGTCCTCAAGACATGAGAAAACCTACTAATAGTACCAGAGAAGGTATGAAATAACTCTGCTTTGCTACAGACCTGTACCTGCGTTCAGTAAGTTGATATTTTCATCTGCCCCAATTAACTGCTGTTATGAATCAAGTATATGAATGTATTAAATCCAATTTATAAAATCAGATGTAAAGCACCATCTTTTTAAACAATGTTCTCCCTACTGGAATATATATTCTGAGTGGCAGATTTTTAAAATACCACAAAGATGTCAGTTTTCTATATTGAGAATACTATACTCAAATGGAAATATTTGTACACCTAATAGGAAAGTTACTTCGATGGAGATCAACATTAAAACCTACACAATCTGACCAAGAGAGGATGGCATGAGGACTTATCTCTAAATAGGGACGAGAACCTAGAAAACAGGTTCTCACTTCAAATCACTTCAAGGTGGAATACTTTACTTTCTAGTATCAGATTGGCCATATTTGTGTGTGTGCGTGTGCACGCATGTGTGTGTATATTGCTGTTAGGAAGACAGGCAGTTTCTAAATTTTAAGGGGGGGGGGTGTTGAATCTGCCTGTCTTTCTCACAGAGTGACTGAGAGCAGTAAGCCTGGTTTTGTCCATGGTCCTGATTCAGAGTGGGTGATTTATTCCTTGAAATGTTTTAGTCTTTTAAATCAGGGGTCCCCAACCTTTTTTGCACCAGGGACCGGTTTCATTTAAAAAAAAATTCTGCGGACCGGCTGGCCTAGAGGAGGAGGAGGGGAGGGGGAACAGGCGGCGCATGCGCATGGGGGGGGGATCTTTAAATAGATCTTTAACCTGGTTAACCTAAAAGGTAGCTTGAGGTGGAAGGAAATAGGAAAATAGATTCTTTCCTTTCCTTTCCTTTCCTTTCCTTCCATCCTTCCTTCCTTCCTTCCATTGCCTCCCTCCCCCTTCCTCCCTTCCTTCCTTCCCTCCATCCCTTTCCTTCCTTCCTTCCTTCCTTCCTTCCTTTCCTCCCTCCCTCCTACCCTCCATCCCTTTCCTTCCTTCCTTCCTTCCTTCCTTCCTTCCTTCCCTCCCTCATACCCTCCATCCCTTTCCTTCCTTCCTTCCTTCCTTCCTTCCCTCCCTCCTACCCTCCATCCCTTCCTTCCTTCCTTCCCTCCCTCCTACCCTCCATCCCTTTCCTTCCTTCCTTCCTTCCTTCCTTCCTTCCTTCCTTCCTTCCCTCCCTCCCTCCCTCCTACCCTCCATCCCTTTCCTTCCTTCCTTCCCTCCCTCCCTCCTACCCTCCATCCCTTTCCTTCCTTCCTTCATTCCTTCCTTCCCTCCCTCATACCCTCCATCCCTTTCCTTCCTTCCTTCCTTCCTTCCTTCCCTCATACCCTCCATCCCTTTCCTTCCTTCCTTCCTTCCCTCCTACCCTCCATCCCTTTTCTTCCTTCCTTCCTTCCTTCCCTCCCTCCTACCCTCCATCCCTTTCCTTCCTTCTTTCCTTCCATCCCTCCCTCCTACCCTCCATCCCTTTCCTTCCTTCCTTCCTTCCCTCCTACCCTCCCTCCTACCCTCCATCCCTTTCCTTCCTTCCTTCCCTCCCTCCAACCCTTTCCTTCCTTCCTTCCTTCCTTCCTTCCTTCCCTCCATCCCTTTTCTTCCTTCCTTCCTTCCCTCCCTCCTACCCTCCATCCCTTTCCTTCCTTCTTTCCTTCCATCCCTCCCTCCTACCCTCCATCCCTTTCCTTCCTTCCTTCCTTCCCTCCTACCCTCCCTCCTACCCTTCATCCCTTATCTTCCTTCCTTCCTTCCCTCCCTCCTACCATCCATCCTTCCTTCCTTCCTTCCCTCCCTCCTACCCTCCATCCCTTTCCTTCCTTCCTTCCCTCCCTCCAACCCTTTCCTTCCTTCCTTCCTTCCTTCCTTCCTTCCCTCCCTCCTCCCTCCCTCCTACCCTCCATCCCTTTCCTTCCTTCCTTCCCTCCCTCCCTCCTACCCTCCATCCCTTTCCTTCCTTCCTTCCTTCATTCCTTCCTTCCCTCCCTCATACCCTCCATCTCTTTCCTTCCTTCCTTCCTTCCTTCCTTCCTTCCTTCCTTCCCTCCCTCCCTCCCTCCCTCCTACCCTCCATCCCTTTCCTTCCTTCCTTCCTTCCCTCCCTCCCTCTCCTTCCTTCCTTCCTTCTTTCTTCCTTCTTTCACCCCTCCCTTCCTCCTCCCTCCCCCTTCTTTCCTTCACTCCCTCCCTCCCACCATCCATCTTTTTCTATTTTTCTTTCTTTCTCTTTCTCTGTTTCTCTCTCTCTCTCTCTCTGTATCTGTCGCTCTCCTCCCTCCACCCACCTCTGTCACTCTGTGTGTGTGTGTGTGTGTGTGTGTGTGATTACCTCTCTCCCTCTCTCTCTCTATTTCTGCCTCTCTAAGTCTGTCGCGCTGTGTGTCTGTCATTCTCTCCCTCCCTCCCCCCCCCCAAGCAGCAGAAGAGAGGTTATCCTGCAACAGGCGAGCGAGCGGACGGAGGACCCGAGCTGCTGCTACCTTAAGTGTCGCCGAGGCCATCCGGGCACCACACGCAGCTGGAAGAGAGGTGGGCGTGCGCGCCCCGATGGTGCTTAAGGTAGCCGCAGCTCGGGTCCTCCGCCCGCCCGCCCGCCCGGGATGAGGCAGCCGTAACCTCCTCACTGACATGCTGGCCCCTCCGAGAAGCCCCGGAAAGTGCGCCGACACCCCGTCGAAAGGAGCTGTTGGAGGCGCTCTCGGCCATCCTCTGCCCAGGGGGCTGCTCCCTCCTCCTCCTCTCCGGCCCTGCGGCCCGGTTCTTATGAAGCTGTGGACCGGCACCGGTCCGCGGACCGGGGGTTGGGGACCCCTGTTTTAAATGACTGGTGGGTTCTGTTGTTGCTGCTGTTTTTTGAGTGGTTGTTGATTTTTCCAGATGTTATTTTCTGATTATTTAATTTTATGTTTTAATCTTTTATTGTTGTTGGTTTGTAAGCCAACTAGATTTAAAGATTGGCAAAATAAATAAATCTTTTAGAAAGCAATTAATACCTTTTTTTCCAGGCCTTTTATGTTGTGAATTGGAAAAGAGAACTTTAAAAAATACTCTAATATTAGAATTTTAATGAAATACAGTAAGCCTAACAAAGGAATGTTTTAATGCAATTACTTCCTGACATTTTTATTAATAGTAAGTAAACTCTTAGACATTTATATACACCTAAAGTTAACATGACACAATCTTTTAAAGGATGAGAGTGGCCAAACGTCATCATTGTGCCACTCTCATAGCATCCGCAGAAAACCGCCCTGCCGCCCTGTTCAGGGTGACCCGCTCCCTCCTTCAACAGAGGGTGCGGGAAGCCCCGCTACAGGGCAGAGCAGAGGAATTTGTGACTTTTCTGCAGGAGAAAATCGCTCAGATACAGAACGAGCTAGCCCCCATTGATGGTCCAGTGGGATGCCACGAGACAGATCTTGTTTGGGAGGAGTTTGACTCCGTTGCTTCCGAGGATATGGACAGGCTACGTGGGCGACTGCGAGCCACCACATGTTTATTGGACCCGTGTCCCTCCTGGCTTGTACTGGCATCCTGGGAGGTGACACGAGGCTGGCTCCAAGAGGTTGTCAACGCATCCTTAAGTGAGGGTTCCTTGCCTGCTTCCCTAAAAGAGGCTATGGTGAGGCCCCTCCTTAAGAAGCCCTCTTTGGACCCAGCTTTATTAAACAACTATCGTCCAGTCTCCAACCTTCCCTTTTTGGCGAAGGTTGTTGAGAGTGTGGTGGCACAACAGTTTCCCCGTCACCTGGAGGAAGTTGATTATCTAGACCCGCGCCAGTCCGGCTTTCGGCCCGGGCATAGCACTGAGACGGCATTGGTCGCGTTGGTCGATGATCTCTGGAGGGCCAGAGATGGGGGTTGTTCCTCCATCCTGGTCCTATTAGACCTCTCGGCGGCTTTCGATACCATCGACCATGGTATCCTATTGCATCGGCTGGGGGGGTTGGGGGTGGGAGGCACCGTCTTACGGTGGTTCTCCTCCTACCTCTCTGGCCGATCGCAATTTGTGTTGACAGGAGAGTAGAGGTCGACCTCGAGACCCCTCACATGTGGGGTGCCTCAGGGGTCGGTCCTCTCGCCTCTCCTGTTTAACACATATATGAAGCCGCTGGGTGAGATCATCCGTGGTTTTGGGGTAGAGTACCATCTGTACGCTGATGATACACATCTGTACATTTCTACCCCAAACCACCCCAACGATGCCGTAGCAGTGATGTGCCAGTGCCTGGAAGCCGTGCGGATCTGGATGGGAAGTAACGGACTCAGGCTCAACCCGACCAAGACCGAGTGGCTGTGGTTTCCGGCTGCCCGATTCAACCAGCTGACTCCATCGCTGGCCATAGGGGGCGAACATCTTGCCCCTGTGGATGGGGCGCGCAACTTGGGTGTCCTCCTGGATGCCCGGCTGTCCATGGAAGATCAAGTGACAGCCGTGGCCAGGAGGGCGTTTTACCAGGTTCGCCTGGTTCGCCAGTTGCGCCCCCTATTGGATCGGGACGCCCTTCGCACAGTCACTCATGCTCTCGTGACATCGTGACTGGACTATTGTAACTCTCTCTACATGGGGCTCCCCTTGAGGTGCACCCGGAGACTTCAGATGGTTCAGAATGCAGCCGCGCGGGCAATCTTGGGTACCTCCAGATTTGCCCACATAACTCCACTTCTGCGCGAGCTGCACTGGCTGCCTGTCGTCTTCCGGGTGCGCTTCAAGGTATTAGTCATCATTTTTAAAGCGCTCCATGGCTCGGGACCTAGCTATCTGCGGGATCGGATCCTGCCTCATACATCCTCACGGCCGATTCGCTCCCACAGAGAGGGACTTCTCCGGGTGCCGTCCACTAGACTCTGTCAGCGGGCGACGCCCAGGGGAAGAGCTCTCTCTGTGGCGGGCCCAGCCCTCTGGAACGACCTTCCCCCCGACATCAGAACAACCACGGACTTCCGCTCCTTCCGTCTGAAATTAAAAACTCATCTTTTCCGTTTGGCCGGCCTTGGTTAGCCTCTCTCTACAGGGTTTAGCTGTTTTTAATTGGGTATTTTAGCAGATTAAGGGGATTTTAGCACAGGCTCATATTTAATTTTTTCTTAACTGTATGTGTATATTGTATTGTGGTTTTAGTTTCCCTGTGCACCGCTCCGAGTCCCTATGGGGAGAGGAGCGGTCTATAAATTAAAATTATTATTATTATTATTTATTATGTGTGAATGGATTTTATTTTAGAAATTTCAGTTGCATGGGCAATAATTCTATGCAGAACACATGGTTTAAATGCCATCTCTCCCCCTTCTCTCTACCTCTATCTATAATTTCACATGATACAGAAAGCCTAAATATAAAAAAGTACTTGCGTGATTAACTACAATGCAAACAGTGACTCATCTATCAATTTCATCCTAAGCAATTGATGGTGCCTCATTAAGATAAGGCCACACACTGATACATCACACATAGTAGTTTGGCAGTACCACATATGTAAATAATAATAATCACTCTATTAGTTGATCAATCAAGGAAGACTGCCAGAATACTTTACAGACAGATTTTAGTAGAAGTATGACTTGGCATTAATAATCCATGATTATTGTATTTGCAGAAACAAATGAAAGGAAGGGATGAAAGAGAAATTGACTGATTATATGAACTTTATTCACATTTTTTTCAGTTTCTATTTTTATTCAGATCATCCTTTGAGAATCCCCAGGAAAAAAGGCTGCATATATAAAAGCAAGCTACTTCCTAATGGCCAAAGATCAAAGTGGTGTTAGTAACAGAAAGCTTCTGTTAGGCTTTGACTCATCATTCAGAATTCATCCATTGATTGTAACCAATGTTGTTTTAACATACTCAGGTTCTTTACCCAATAATACATTTAACACTGTACAGATTAATCTAAATCTCCCCATTCCCTAGTGAAAGATCACCTTCATTCTGTATTGAAAAAGTTTTATTGGGTTTTTACAATTTTTCCAAAAGGGAAAGGTAAGGGATACAGAAACATTTTGAGAACTTTTGTGTCGGGATCATTGGCCCTTCCAGGGCTTCACAATAAAACATTAAGAAAGACATTTTTCAGAAGTACTACGAGATGAAAATAAGTGCATACATCCTAAATTCTCAATTCTATGCTGGCAGTCATATACAAACATCCAGATAACAAGGTTAAAGTATATTAATAAAAAAACAAGCAAAGTCATTTTTTTGGTCTAAGTCTCTTGGCAATTGTATCTTCTTTTTCTCCTTCCTGGCCTCCAGCGGGCAGGGCCGTGGCCTCCCCCGTCCCCCCTGAATCTTCCCCCAGGACTGAGGAATGTTTCTTAAAAAAGGCTTCCGCCTCAACAACTGTTTTAATCCTAACTCTCCCTCCTTCCCAGAACACCAGCATCCCTTCCGGCATCGCCCACTTAAACCAAATCACATGGTCAAACAATTTTTTGGATAAGAAGGAATACCTCCTTCTCATCTCTCTAATCTTTTTTGGGATCTGCTTCAAGATGACGACTTCCTTTTGTTGGTAAATTAATGGGCCCCCTCTCTGCGCCTTCAAAATTCCCTCTCTGGTTGACCTTCTAACAAATTTAATATGTATCTCTCTGGGTACTTCATTTATCCTGGCATATGCTGAATTTATTCTGTAGACTAGGTCAATGTCCCCCCTGATCTCATCTTTAGGTTTCTGTAAATAGTCTGCTAAAATTGTACTCATGAGATCAGGAAGACATTCACCAGCCTGTTCAGAAATATTCTGAAATCTTAAAAAATATGACATCCTTTCAAAATCCATCCTAGACATATGCCCAGTTAGTTCTCCAACCTCACTATTAACATTTTTAAGCTCTCCCTTTGCCCCAGCCAGCCCCCCTTCCAACTCCTCAGTCTTCTGTGTTATTTCCAGCACTTGCTTCCGTGTTTCCAAAAGATCCTTCTTGAAGCTGCAATTATCTTCTCTCAAAGCTTTAATTTCTTGCACCAAAGCTTGTAACACTGTCTCCAAAGAAGACATCCTTTGTTCCAAACCTGCCAATTCTGATTTTTTGTGCCATGGTAAACTGTTAAAGTCAGTGCCACTAAGATGGCGTTTTTTGGGTGGGGCCGTTGAAGCAAATCAGGAGGAGAAAAGTCCAAATCAGGGTTAAAAAGTTCAATATCCAGAGAAAAAACAGCTTTCACAATCAATAGTTGTAACAGAGAAGGCACTCCAGAGATGGGATCAATTAGTCCAGAAATTTCTTCATTAATAGAGAGAGGAAGTCCCAGTCACAAAGGGATGTTGGTAATTTTCCATAAGTGAAATAGTCATTCAAGAACAAAGGGAAGCCATCTTCCACCGCCCAAACTGAAAGCCAGCAGGAGAAAGTAGCAAAGGAAAAATTGTTTCAAGCCAGCCAGACTTAGATACATTGTGAAAAAAACAAACCGCAAATCACTTTCGCTTGTTAAAGCAGTCCAGATAAGAAACGTCCGCTTCCTCACAAGACATTTCCAAGCGCCACTTTAATTCCGAGGGGGGGTTAAACAAAGAAACACCCCCCTCCACATTCTTTCAGTCCAGGCTGCCAGCAAAAATAACTTTAAAGTCACTCACTCTCCACCTCGCCGCCAAAGCCTCGGAAAGCCTTCCGACCCGAACACTCAGCTCTCTTCAAATTCATTGTACGTTGCCGTCCTCCATTGGCGAAGGGGAACCCCCCCGCAGCATGTCTTCCTTCGCCTAAACCGAAGACAAGGGCCGTTTCCCAGCCGCCGCCAGGATAAACCAGCCCAGGCAAGCCAGTTTTACGGAGGGACCCCTAAAAAAAGGGGTACCCCACCCCGTTAGGGGCAGAAAAAAGAACAAAATGGCGGACGAACCCCAAGGTTCGTCCGTCGCCGCCGGGAACAGGAACAGGAAGTCTCTCCCTTCATTCTGGTTGAAGCCATTCTCTGAAAGAAAAGGGGGGGGGAACACCACCCTCATTTTCTGAAACCACAAAATCAGAACATACAAGAAAAAAAATCCTTTTGGTCCACACAGAGAGTCTCTGAAAAGCCAGTGGTCTGGGTAGATAGTTTGTCTGAACTAGAATTATTTCCAATAGTCTGCTAGAGGGGCAGAATGGAAGAGATTTCATACCAACTATAAAATGAGGGGAAGGGAGAGGAGCATCCTAGTCAAGTCACCCACACCCTATTTCTCTGTTTTAAGAATTTAAGAAAGGACCCTGGTTTATAAAAGCAGTCAATTGGCAAAGTTTCAGAATACAAAGAGTTCGTGGACACCAGGGATTACTTTCTTCCGATGTAGCATTCTCTTTGTCTTCCTTAAAGCAAATTAAGGGGGGGGGGACACCTTTAAATATTAGCTTGGAGCTATACAATATGACTTGAAATGCTGAGGCATGTTTCCCTACTTGAATACAGGGTTGAAGAATGTCTGGTCGTGTTCTGACAAGAGAGAAAATCCATAGGCAACTAAGAAAGTGGCAAGACCCTTGATCCTGGGAGGTCCATAATAAACTCCAGCAAAACCTTTTTACAAGGTATTTTGTGGTAAGGGAAGAGTGGCTGGTTTAGTCATAAAAGTCTTACCTCTAACGATAAGTTGTCTAGTTTTATGAAAAGAAGGACTAGGGGAGACATGATAGCCGTGTTCCAATATCTCAGGGGTTGCCACAAAGAAGAGGGAGTCAAACTGTTCGCCAAAGCACCTGAGGGCAGGACAAGAAGCAGTGGGTGGAAACTAATCAAGGAGAGAAGCAACTTAGAACTGAGGAGTAATTTCCTGACAGTTAGGACAATTAATCAGTGGAACAGCTTGCCTCTAGAAGTTGTAAATGCCCCAACACTGGAAGTCTTTAAGAAGATGTTGGATAGCCTTTGTCTGAAATGGTATAGGGCTTCCTGCCTAGGCAGGGAGTTGGACTAGATGACATCCAAGGTCCCTTCCAACTCTGCTATTGTATTGTATTGTATAACTAGCATGAGAACATATATTTTCCATGACTCAGTATCATGAAATGCCCTCCACCTAAACATAATATGGCCATTTTTACTTCACCCACCCCCAATTCCCTGAAGGTTTGCTATCATTGAAAACAAAGGTGGGTTGCTACCAGGTAGGACCAGGTAGTAACTCGGCCAGGACATGTGTCCATACTGGTTCTATCCTGTGTGCTGCCATTGTTATTCTCTATTCTGCACATGCACAGAACAATCTTCATTGAAAAAATGTAATCCCCTCCCCTTTTTTTAAATGGTGTGCACATGCACAGACCTTTTATAAAGTGCAAATGCACGCACACACAAAATTTTGGCGTGCAAAATTTTTCAGGCACTGAAACAGTAGGAATTCTGGCAGAAACCCACCCTTGATATAAAAGTTTAAGTACTCCTCCCTGAGAGAAAGTGAAACATATAACCAGTCACTGTGAAACATTTTTTCCCCAATTTCTAGGCAAATGGGAATGAAACAATCAAATGGTATCTGTAATGCTATGTGGGAATAATCTTAAGAGACAATAGGGTAAGATACTAAGGAAATGATGAGATGAGATAGGGCATAGTCTACAACTGGATAATGGAGAGAGAAGAAACTCAAAAAGGCAGTAAAAGAGATGGTGAGAGATTTAACTTTCAGAATTCTGTTAATGTAGCCTTACAATTAAGTAAGTAAGCTTAACTGGTCAGGTTTCTTGTCTGGACTATCTGGGCAGGCTGACAGAATCCCTAGTGGTTCTCAATTTAAACCAACGCATGAATCTCCTTGCCTTTCTCTGTGTACTTGATCCATTAAGCCCACAATTTCTCCCTCACCTAGGTGTCAATGCTCTAATGTGAGTCACATGTGTTGAGGGATAAATATTTCTGATTTTAAAATGGTGGCAGGAAGCAAGAGAAAATAAACTTTCTCTGGCTTCAGCTTTCGTTTTTCTGAGAGCTAGGAGGTATGGGGAAAACAAAGATTCCTTTATTCAAAAGAGCACCAACAAGTCAAGAGAAAGTTTTCTTAGTAGCTTTTTAAAACAATGATTCCTGGAAAAATCCCATGGGAACACTGTCACAGAGTAGAATCTTTAATCAACTTTAACACCTGCACAATACAAGCAAACATGTGGTACCTGTTGATTAGCTAAGATTTTCACATTACATGGAATGTGAGCATTACCTAAAAAGTGAAAAAGTGAAAAACAGGAGATAGAAAAACTATCTCCTGTTTATTCTTTGTTTTGTACACAACCCATTTCTTTGTTCTTCATGTCTATGTGACTGGTTTATTTACTGTAATGGTACTGGGTCTATTTTCTAATAGCACTGACATTTTATACAACGCAGCAATGTGTTGATGCTGTCTGAATATCTGCAAAGTCTGAAGATATTCCAGGTTCTTTTGATCGTGTCTCCAAAGTTGAAACACTTCAATTACACATAAGAATGTCTTGCTAAAAAAAAAAACATACCTTTTGAATAAAAGGAACAAGGCAAAAGAACTTGCCTGAAATCATCAGCTGTCTAGAGGACAATAGCTCTGAGTGCAAAATTAAAAGCATTCATTTGAACAACAAAGGAACAAATGGAGGCTGAATGAGAAAGGAGGGGCTGAAAGGTGAATTCTGACTTTAATGCCACTAATACCTGCTATACATCAAAACACCATTTTAATGGGACTTTATCATTAGGGGGGAGAGGGTAAGTTAAAAATTATGCTGCAAGTTATAAAAAAATAGTAGCAAAGTCTCAATAAAGTTACAAAATCTCCCAAATACCAGATTTGTATGACATTTTTTGAAGGGTGTTAGGATAGCATTTTATCATGGCTCATCTACTATAGATGCCAGCAGAAGAAATATGATATTCCACCAAATCTAATACAGGGGGATCAAAGGTATTTCTCTCCAGTTTAACATACAACTTGTGCAAATGAAGGCATTCAAGGACAATCCTGACATGTTTAATGAGTGTAGCTGTAGTTTCAACATAAATAAAACATGCCACCGAAAGAAAGAACTACAAAAGAACCTGAACTGTTATGCAGAACCTTATACATAAATCTCATGAAGGGTAGAGGGGGCTATGAACCAAGCCAAAAAACATCTTGCTATATTCACTTTCCATAATGTGTGTCAAAAATAGCTAAATATTCATGACCCTCTTTCAAATTGCATGGCCTTTTTTGAATTCAGCTAAAAATAAATACCCCACCCACTTGCTTGTTGCAACCATTCCAGTGGTGCAATTCAGCTGGTTCTATTTGGTTCTGGTGAACTGGTAGTGGCAGGAGGCTCCGCTCACCTGCCCAGATGTCATCACATCCCGATTTGATGCTCTGCACACGACTTTTTCTTGCAAGCTTTTCACAAGCAAAGCCTGTGCAGAAACCAGCAGGAATTTGCAAGTCCAAGACCAGTAGGCATGTAAGTATCTGTTGCCAGGTGAGGAGTGAATGAGTAGGTGCATGAAAGATGCAGCAAAGGTTGGGGAGAGTGCAGAGGGCTACCAGGAGGTACCCAAGAAGTCTAGCAAGGATCAGGAATAGTGCATGAGAGTGTTGTGCTAGTTGGGACAGTTGCATTAGGATGCTGGTTGGTGATACATGGAGGCACAGCATGTTTTAGGACATTGCATGGGTCAGGGTGGGTGTGCTCAGGTACATGAGTAGTTCATGCAGAATGAACCCAGAACAACTGGAAGAGGGTATGGGGAGGGTAGAGGGTTGAGGAAATTCCCTGAACAGTTTGCTAACATTCCTGCTGGCTTACCCATTACCTTTCTCCTTGGAGGCTTCCCACAAGCAAAGTCAGTGGGGAAGACAATAGGAAGTTCAACATCTTACTCATTCCAGCTGCTCCTTTTGCCCACCCATGGTCTTTCTATTGATCTTTTTAGGTGAGTAAATATCTCTAAATGATGACACAACTGAAACAATGATGCAACAGATCATTTTATAGATACAAATTGCAACTATTTACTTCTGTTATTATAATCATTTATTCACACCAGTTTTCTGCTGCCTATATTTGTTGAAATGTTAGATACAGAGGATATAACCAGTATATGAAAACTGTATATTATTTTCACTGCTACAAATGTTATGGAAACATTAGCATTTAGTTCATAATTATCAACTAAAGCCTTTAAGCAAGCAAAAACACTGGTGTGGTGATTTTTAATTTACTCAACATTTCCTCTCTTTCTCTTGTGACTAAGATAAAGTAATATTAAAAATGAACAGGTCTGCTTCATATTACACTATCCTCTTCACTATTCTGCAAATGTTTATTAATATGAGTGGTTCATTATTCCATTTAACCCACATGTAGATACAGAGAATTTATATTATCTTGTCCATGTTTTCATATGCTTTCTGGTTAGATTAATAGCAGGTGTGTTGGATGAAGACCATGCAAATGTATATTTATTTCATTTTTGAACAGGTTTGACAGGCATTTGTAGAAAAAATATAAAAAAGAATCTATGATGTGCCTGCAGTTGCCATGGCTTTTTGCCTGTTTATCACATATCCATATTTCCATGCATATTTTCATAATAAATAAATGTTTTTTCTAGTTACTGTAGGGAAGAAGAGAATAAAAATAATTTGTTCTCACATAAAAGGTTATCATAGGACAGAAAGGAATGACTACAAATGGGATAGCTTTAGACATGGACACTTAAGAAGCAATATAATCTCAAGCAAGAAGAATGAAAGAAAACTGGAATGGAAGTAAACGCTGGTAAGTAAGATGGACTAACAGCTTTTGGTGTTAAAAGACCTATGAGTTTAATAAAGAAGAGTGTGTACTGATAAACATAGACTTATTGAGCCACCGTGGAACAGTGGTTAGAATGCAGTACAGCAAGCTACTTCTGCTGATCACTGCCTGCCAGCAGTTTTACAGTTCAAGTCACACTTGCTCAAGGTTGACTCAGGCTTCCATCTTTCTGAGGTGGGCAAAATGAGAACCCAGATTGTTGGGGATAATATGATGACTTTGTAAACTGCTTAGAGAGGGCTGTAAAGCACTGTGAAGTGATATGTAAGTCTAAGTGGCATCGCTATTGCTATTGGCAGTGGTGGGATTCAAATAGAATAAAATAACAGTTGGAAGGGACTTTAGAAATCTTCCAGTCCAAACCCCTGGCTATGCAGGAAAACCTACACCACTTCAGATTTATCCAAATCTTCTTTAAAAAGTCACAACTTCTGGAGGCAAATTGTTCCACTGATTAATTGTTCTAATTGTCAGGAAATTTCTCCTTGGTACTAAGTTGCTTCTCTCCTTGATTAGTTTCCACCCATTGCTTCTTGTTCTACCCAAGGTGCTTTGGAGAATAGTTTGACTTCCTCCTCTTTGTGGCAAACCCTGAGAAACTACCATCATGTTTCCCTAGTCCTTCTTTTCATTAAACTAGACATACCCAGTTCCTGCAACCATTCTTCATATGCTTTAGCCTCCAGTCCCCTAATCATCTTTGTTGTTCTTCTCTGCACTGTTTCCAGAGTCTCCATGTCTTTTCTACATCGTGGTGACCAAAACTGAATGCAGTATTCCAGGTGTGGCCTTACCAAGGCATTATAAAGTGGTATTAACACTTCACGTGATCTTGATTCTATCCCTCTGTTTATGCAGCCTAGAACTGTGTTCGCTTTTTTGGCAGCTACTGCACACTGCTGGCTCATGTTTAAATGGTTGTCCACTAGGATTCCAAGATCCTTCTCACAGCAGGGGTGAAATTCAGCCCAGGAGTGGGGTGGGAATTGAGATTTTGTAATATCCTTCACCCAGGAGTGGGGAGGGAATGGGAATTTTGCAGTATCCTTCCCCTGTCACCCACAGAACCAGCAGTAAAAAAAAATTGAATTTCACCACTGTCTCACAGGTACTACTATTGAGCAAGGTACCATATATACTGTACCTGTGCATTTTGTTTTCTTGCCTAAATGTAGAACCTTACTCTTTTTGCCATTGGATTTCATTTTATTAGATAGTGCCCAATGTTCAAGTTTGTCAAGACCCTTCTGTATCTTAAGCCTATCTTCTGGAGTGTTGGCTCTCCATGGAGATCATGTGACAGCCGTGGCCAGGAGGGCATTTTACCAGGGATGCCGGGTTTGCCAGTTGCGCCCCTTATTAGACCGGGACGCCCTTCACACAGTCACTCAAGCACTGGTCACATCCCGGCTGGACTACTGTAATGCTCTCTACATGGGGCTCCAATTGAGGTGCACCCGAAGGTTACAGCTAGTTCAGAACGCGGCTGCGTGGGTGATTATGGGAACCTCAAGGCGTTCCCATATAACACCTGTCCTGCGCGAGCTGCACTGGCTGCCTGTGGCCTTCCGGGTGCGCTTCAAGGTGTTGATTACCATCTTTAAAGCATTCCATGGCTTGGGGCCTAGATATATGCGAGACCGTCTCCTGCCTCATACATCCCTTCGACCGATCCGCTCCCATAGAGAGGGTCTTCTCCGGGTGCCGTCAGCCGGGCAATGCCGGTTGGCGATGCCCAGGGGAAGGGCCTTCTCTGTGGCAGGCCCTACCCTCTGGAACGACCTACCTCCCGATCTCCGTACCACCTCGGACCTCCGCCTTTTCCGCCAGCATTTAAAAATGCACCTGTTTCAGCAAGCCAGCTTAGGGTAATCCACCCGATAATTGACTGAGGGCTAGTTGCACAAATTTTAATTAGAGGGTTTTTTAAACAATATTTTTAGCACAGGAGTATTAAGTTTAATAGGGTTTTAGGATGTTTTATATTTTGTATTGTATATTGTGTTTTTAAATTCCTGTGCACCGCCCTGGGTCCCATAGGAGATAGGTGCGGGATATAAATTTAATAAAATCTAAAAAAAAATATCTAAAAAATTCCTGCCAGCTTTGTGTCATCTGCAAATTTGATGGATTCCCCATTTATTCCCTCATCCAAATCATTGATGAAGATGTTGAAGAGTACTGGGCCTAAAACAGAGCCTTGGGGTACTCCACTGCATACTTCCCTACATGTAGATGTAGTTCCATTGAAGATACACATTGAATGTAGTTGGTCAGCCAAATAATTTAACCATCAGTTTGCCCAGAGTCAGGTTGGCTGTTGTGGGAGGCGTGGTCCATCCCTGTCCTCTAGCTCCACCGCATATGCCAGATGAGCCTCCCGCAATGGCCAACCTGACCCTGGGCTAACCTGTTGTTAAATTTCGAGAACATGTCTAACCAGTTCGCCGAACTCCACAAAAAATTAGCAACTGGTTCTCCCAAACCAGTTTGAAGTGGCTGAATCCCACTGTTGCTTATTGGACTGTGTTTATTAGTTCAAAGGGAAATTTCTGTAATTCTTTTCTTAAATCTAAAATAGGGTTAGGAGTACAAACAGAATTGTTGCTGATCTCTTGAGAAATTTATAATTTTGGAAAAGAGAAGGATAGAGAGAAAGAGAATGACCTACAGGAAGGTGGATGGACTCAGTTACAGCAGCAATGGATATACTATTGGAAGACCTGGTGACAGATGTATGCATATGATGGACTATACATCTGCATCAGCAGACAGGGAGGATTTTGACAACCCAGCTTTCCCAGTAAACACCTAGATGAAGGATTTCTACAGTTCGATAAAGGAGTGAGAAAGAATTTCAAGAGATCTCTAATTTTAGAAAGTTACAGCTTTAGTTTGGCCAGATTCTGTCTATTAGATGTAAGTAAATAAAGTATTATACTCTCATCATTCTGGCTTTGGGCCTGACAGAGAAAGTGAATATTAACCTGGTGGAGGATAATCATGAATGAGTAAAGGGGGAAATGCATTTATAACTTTGCAAAAGGAGTTAGAAGGTTACAGCCAAGATTGTTGGGCTTACATGTCAAATAAATGATGGAAGAAAGAGTAAAACAACTATTACAAGTACTTCCCAGTTTTATATTGATGAATACCCTTAATGTGGGAGCAGTTTAATTGACTGAAAAGTTACCTGCTCAAGAGACCAAAGATGCCAACAAAGATGTTGTTGAGTATGGCAAAAAGCCCATAGCGGGGGGATGCAAATCCCAAGGAGAAAGCCAAACTTCAAAAAGTGAATGCTCTTAAAGTAGAAACATAACAAAGGGTCAAGAATGAAGAAACACCAAAACAAAAAGCAAAGGAGAATAGAAAAGTAACATGGGAGAAAATTGTTACAAAACTGGATGTTAGACTAAAGCCTGTCCCAGAAAATGTTTACTACCTTATCTCTGCAGCAAAAATTTTAGCAGTCAATAGGAAGGGTACCTAGAGTGGCCAGGAAGCAGAATGACATCTGGATATTGGCAGTAGGACAACTTAAGTAAGGCCATGTTTGGTTAAAAAAAGAGCTGGATTAGGTAAAATGAAAGAGTCTAACTGAATATTTACACACTGGTACATTACCTACAAATTGTTTGTTCAGACTCACCTTAGGTGAGATGTGTGGCATATAAGTTTGATAAATAACTAAATAAATAATTAAAAATATTATTAATGATAATGAATAATAATAAATAAGCAAATAAACATTCAGGAAAAGCAAACTGTTAGTTTTCTCTCTAAATTCTGACTCACTGTAACACACTGTAACACACTTGTATAAGGTATGAAACAGTTGAATCTTTTCCAGCTTTTTCCCCCTAAAAAGGGGAAGGATAGGATGACACACCTGAGATCACCATGCCTTTTACCAGCACATCATATATTGCTATCAAATTTTGGGAACTCATAAGATCCCACAGTTACTGCAGAGATATAAACTGGAACACCAAACTGTCTCTTCCTGGAATAGCAGTATACAATCTAGGTAGCAGAAGAATAAATTGGCTTTCATCATCCAGTTTATGAGTAGTCCCTGTACTTATCCAAAGCATCACAGTGTGCATTAGTGGTGGGTTGCAGATGGTACGCCCCGGAAGAAGCATACCGGTGCCTGCCAAGAGCACTGAGTGCCGTTCCAGTATGGTGCTCTGGAGGGCCCACCTGCCCGCCCGTCCTCATGTATTTCAGCTCTTCAGTGCTTCTGTGGATGCAGCGTACAATGTCTGCGCGATGCTCTGCCAAGCAGCTGGAGCAGTGCAGAAGCAGCGCAAAGCAGCACAGGAGGTAAGGAGACATGCATGCACTGCACCTGTGCACATGCGCTGTGAGCATACATGTAGTGGACGCTGGGACCTGTTGCACTGTACTGGTTGCACCGGGATCCGGAACCCACTACTGGTGTGTATCCATTATTACAATTCTTATATGCTGTAACCAGTATGTCTCTGAAGGAGATGGGCGGTTCAGAAATGTGAAAGTAATAAAAGTGAAGCAAGGCAAGGCAAAGGCAAAGGCAAAGGCAAAGGCAAAGGCAAAGGCAAAGGCAAAGGCAAAGGCAAGGCAAGGCAAGGCAAGGCAAGGCAAGGCAAGGCAAGGCAAGGCAAGGCAAGGCAAGGCAAGGCAAGGCAAGGCAAAGCAAAGCAAAGCAAAGCAAAGCAAAGCAAAGCAAGGCAAGGCAGTCACTCATAAACATTCCAGCCAGGCACTTTGTGTCATAGTGCTATTACCTTAATTGAAGTTGTATCATAATGCAATTCATCTTGCCAGGTTGCTTTGCATCACTCTGACAAACCCCTCAGAAGTTTCAATAGCTTGAACAGACTTCTGTGCTTGTTTTACATGAGCATCAAAGTCTCTTTTGGGGCAGCAGCTATGCTTTTCCTCTGCTTTGTATAGCCTCCAAGTGGTGCTTCGCTCAAAGCAGTGTTCAAAGACTTGATTAGCGACTTCCGCTTCCGCCCTCCAATGGCGACGGATGGGTCCCTGACTCGTCCGCCGCTTTGTCCTTTTTTCTGCCCCCCGACGGGGGCGAGACGCCCCATCCTGGGGGTCTTCCATAGGGTTGGCTTGCTGGGGTCGTTCACTTTTTTTTTCTATGCGGTTTGCCTGGAACTTAGTGAAAGCGAGTGAAAGTGATTTGCGGCTTGCAACAATGTTTCTAAGTTCGATTGGCTTGCTACAATTTTTTTTTCTTTGTTACTCTCTCCGGCTGGCTCCCAGCTTGGGCGGTGGAAGATGGCTTCTCTCTGCTCCTGAATGACTATTGTATTTATGGAAAATTACCAGCATCTCCTTGTGATTTGGACTTCCTCTTGCTATCAATGAAGAATTTTTTTGGATTAATTGATTCCTTGTCTGGAGTGCCTTTTTTATTATAACTATTGATTTGGAAAAGTGTTTCTCTTCTGGTTTCTTAACTTTTTACAACCCTGATTTGAAACTTTTACCTCCTGATTTGCCTCAGCGGCCCCACCCAAAAAACGCCATTTTAGTGGCACTGACTTTAACAGCCAACCATGGCACAAAAATCAGAATTGGCAGGTTTGGAACAAAGATTGTCTTCTCTGGAATCTGTTATACAAACTTTGGTGCAGGAAATTAAGGCCCAGAGAGAAGAAAATAACAACTTTAAGAAGGAACTTTTGGAAACTCGGAAACAAGTGCAGGAGAACACACAGAAGACTGAAGATCTGGAAGGGGGGCTAATTGAGGCAAAGGGAGAGCTTAAAAATGTTAACAGTGAGGTGGGGGAACTAACTGGGCATATGTCTAGGATGGACTTCGAAAGGATGTCATATTTTTTAAGATTTCAGAATATTTCTGAAGAATCTGGTGAATGCCTGCCTGATCTCATGAGCACAATTTTAGCAGACTATTTACATAAACCTAAAGATGAGATCAGGGGGGACATTGACCTAGTCTACAGAATAAACTCAGCATATGCCAGGATAAATGAAGTACCCAGAGAGATACACATTAAATTTGTTAGAAGGTCAACCAGGGAGGGAATTTTGAGGGCGCAGAGAGGGGGTCCTTTAATTTACCAACAAAAGGTGGTCGTTATCTTGAAGCAGGTCCCCAAAAAAAATTAGAGAAATGAGAAGGAAATTTTCCTTCTTATCCAAAAAATTGTTTGACCACGGGACTTGGTTCAAGTGGGCGATGCCCGAAGGGATGCTGGTGTTCTGGGAAGGAGGAAGAGTGAAGATTAAAACAGTTGCTGAGGCGGAAGCCTTTCTTAAAAAACATTCCTCTGTCCTGGGGGAAGATCCAGGGGGGGCAGAGGGGGCCACGGCCCCGCCCACTGGGGGCCAGGTGGGAGAAAAAGAAGATACAATTGCCAAAAGACTTAGATCAACAAAATGATTTTGCTTGTTTTTCTTTTTTTTACTAACTTTTTTTTTATTATTCCTTTTGTACCAGGATGTTTGTACATGTCTGCCATCTGAGAATTGGAAATGTATTATGTATTCACTTGTCTTTATCTTGTAGTATTTTTTTGGATAAATTTCTTTACTATTGTCTTATTATGTAGCCCAGGATGGGCCAAGGACTCTGACGCAAAGGTTCTCAAAATGTTTCTGTAACCCATACCTTATCCTCTAGAAAATTGTTAAAACTCAATAAAACTTTTTCAAAACGACAAAGACTTGATTAGCTTATTGGTCATTTTATATGTAGGCAGCTACATTTTCATTGACAGATGACAAAAACTGCACTGAAACCATACTTATTTGATTGGAAAGAAAACCAAATGTTACATTAGACATTCAGGATCATTTTACTCCTAATTGAAGCAAAGTGCCATAATAAGGGTAACATTGATAACATAAGCTATGCAAAAGGCACAAAGCTCTTTAACTGAAAAAGAATTGGATTAGTAATATTACATATCCCTGGAGTTAAAAGCACTTTATACTATCCTCTTTCCCCCTCTGCCATTCAGAAGTAGTTCTTCTAGATCTGTCTCACTTTTAATGTTGCTTCCCCTACATATTTTAAATTAATATTGCATGGTCTTGAAGTACCTTTAGGCCATTTCAGTACAAATGCACACCTAAATGCTTGTCAAAATCAGTGGGGTTTGGTCTCTGTGTTTGAATTTTATCTGAGTGAGTATTAGATGGAATTACAACTAGAAAGCAATGCTGCTGGCAAGAGGTAAAACGTTTGATGATTTAGATTCTTCTAGATTAGAATAGCTAGGTGTTTTATGCCCCAACCCTGGAAGTCTTTAAGAAGATGTTAGATAGCCATTTATCTGAAATGGTATAAGGTTCCTGCCCACGCAGGGGGTTGGATTAGAAGACCAAAAGGTCCCTTCCAACTCTGCTATTGTATTGTATTGTATTGTATTGTATTGTATTGTATTATTTTAAATTTTATTTGTGTTTTTTCTATTATTATTATTATTATTATTATTATTATTATTATTATTATTATTATTATTATTATTATTAGTATTATTATTATTATTATTATTATTATTATTATTATTATTATTATTATTATTATTATTATTATTATTATTATTATTATATTTTATGCCCAGAGTCTCTAAAATGGATGGGTTATAAATGTGCCTCTGGATTGAGGGAAGGGAATTTGAATGAATAATTGTAAATATTATCCTCACATTTTTGTCACTAAAAGCTGATGCGTGACTTGAATATTTAAGAGTTGTATGAACCTTCATAATAAGGCGGTATAGAAGTTGCGGCAAAAAGGGAATCATAACAAATTTTATCCATGCTCATTATGAGTGATCAAAGTCCCTGCTAGACTGCAGTACATTGAATCAGCAGAAGGACACCTGTTGTGTATAACCATAAAACATTATCGTTACATTTTGAATTACTCCCTCACTAGATCTGCTTTAATAATGCTTCTATAATTTCCACATTTAGAAAAAAAATCAAAGGAAATCCCTAGGGAGGAGAAATGCAGAATGTTAAAATGAATATATGGGTGATGCTCGACTGACTATCACAATTGGGACCAAAATTTTATCACTGAGCAAAACAATCATTAAGTGAGATGCCCATGTGACCCCTTTGTTCAATGACAACAATTACAGTTCTCCCAGTTGCAGTGATTAACTGACTGCATGGCTCATTAATGGGATAGAGTGAAAAAGGTCTATGATGACTCAATGCTCTTAGCTGCAGCCAGCAGGAGGTGGCCTTCCTACCACTACCAACTCCTTCCTGCCATCTCGCTGCTGCCATCTCTTTGCAGGACATCGCAACACTGTAAATTCACTGTGGGGACAACTCGCTGTAGGCACTGGGTGGAGAGCGAAGTGAGCAGGCAAGTGGGCTGTCAGAGGAGGATGGTGATGGGCAGAGCTGCACTGGATGGGAAGCAAGTGGGGTTTTTAAAATGGGAAGCCCCTGCTGCCCTGCAAATAAGGGGAGAGAGTTATCCCCCCAGCAAAGGGAGAGCAGGCAGTTTTCCTCTGTGTGCAGAAGGGAACACATTTAGGAAAACATTCCCTTTGCTGTCTCCTAAGCCTCAGCAGAGCAAAGATCTTCATGAAATGACTAATTGCATGATTTAGATAGCAATAGTAACAACACAGTTTTTGAAAACAGAAACAAACAGTGATATCGCAGTATCCGGAGATGCCAGAGTCGAAGAAAGAGAACTGGAAAAAATCATGAAATGCCATGACCTGGTCATCGAAACTACACAATTATGAATGAAACATGTAACAGTGATACCCATTGTCATCAGGGCACCTGGTACCATGTCCAAGAATTTTATAAAATACATTAAGAAATGGTAGCTTCCTGCAATAACTTCAGTAGAACTGTGCTACTCGGAATATCGTACATTTTAAGAAGGTGCTTGGTTGATACCTAGTTAAGCTTAAGTTAAGTTTATTACATTTATATACCGCCCTATCTCCCTGATGGGACTCAGGGTGGTGCACAGGAAATAATAAAAACGACAACAATAAATACAAAAGAAATATTAAAAATAGATTAAATTTGAAACCCGCGCTAAAATTATCATTAAGAACCCTACTAAAATCACATTTAAAACTATACCAGGCCGGCCGCATGAAATAAGTGTGTTTTTAATGCCCGACGGAAGAGGCGCAGGTCCGTGATAGTACGAAGATGAGGACACTGGCAGCAACCTGTATCAACCATTAGCACCAATCAGTGGTATTTGTGATGCATTTTTGAATGTTCAGTTGACTGAACATTCATGTTCATATAGATTTCATGTTTAATGAATAAAAGAAACAACAACAACAATAATAACAACAATAACAATAAAAAAATCATTTCCATCATGCGCTGATGGCATATTATCTGATGGCATATTATCTTCCTAGGGTGAACAAACAAATTACTGAAAATTTTAGCAGCTCCCTTAGTTGCATCTGAACAGGTTCCATTAATTTTTAAATGCAGCATCCTCTCCTTGATGACTATTCGAGTGAAAAGTTTTCTGATAAGATTTTAAATCATTCTTGTTTGAATTTTTAAAATATACTATATTTGCTCTTTCCTGAAACACAAATCAATCTATGGCTGTGGCATAGATCTGCAGATGCAACAGAATGCAAATTTGTAACATTGATAATCAGCTAGCAATAAAATGCTAAGATTTGATTCTCAAGGCATTTTCTATTTGTTCCTCCTCACAGAAGCATCCTTGGGAGCAGGTTGGGAGGAAGGGCAAAAGACAAAACAGCATCATATCATCATGACATAAGTGCCATCACATCTGTTTGTATAAAATACATCACAATGAGTAGCTGTTTCATTATTTTGAAAAGGAGAAGCACTGGATCCTGGGGCTGCCTTGCAACCTTGTGAAATACATTGGGCTGAGAGTTTATTAACATCCTAAACTTACCCAGTGAGCCGCCATCACTTCCTCCTTCTGTTGCTTCTAGTACATTTGTTATGACTGCTCACTCCAGCAAACTCTAGGTGGCTTACAAAAAAACACACAATGTCTACATAGCAGACACATAAAATAACGCTAACAGTGCAAACTAAAAAGACCGTTGCTTCCATGGCCTAATCCCTCTGATCCTAATCCAACAAACAGTACTGTTTGATTTCTTATGGTTTCCATGTTACTGGAATAAAGGGTTTAAATAATGCGACAATAGAACACCTTAATACATTATCTTTCATTAGGCAATGAAATACTGACTAGTGCACTTTTTTTTTTTTAAAGAAAATTCATAATGCCTCACAGGTAGTTTTCAAATGCATTGGAAAATCTCCTAATAATAATAATAATAAAACACAAATCAACAAAAATGAAATACTCATAGAGATAATGCCACAGAGCGACACAATTAAAAGAAGCACTAAAATTCTCACTACTGAGCAAGTAGACTTCAACAAGAATAACAGAATTGGAAGGGACCTTGGAGGTCTTCTAGTCCAACCCCCTTCTGCTTAGGCAGGAAACACTACACCATTTGAGACAAATGATTATCCAATTTCTTAAAAACAACCAGTATTGGAGCATTAACAATTTCTGGAGTCAAGTTGTTCCACTGATTAATTGTTCTGTCAGGAAATTTCTCCTCAGTTCTAAGTTGCTTCTCTCCTTGATTAGTTTCCACCAATTCCTTCTTGTTCTACCCTCAGGTGCTTTGTTTTCCTTCTGTAACATTGAAGAGGCTCTCTGCACTGGAGCACCTATGGAGCAAGTGTGATAAATTTCCCCAGCTTCATTTTCTGCTTGGAGCAGTCAATCCTATAAAAGTTATTGTATGACTTAATACTACTGACATGTAACAATATGATGCTTTGGCAATAAGGCACTAAATTGTTTTGAGTTCTTAGAATGTTAATGTAGGAATATAAGGAAGCCATCTTTTCCTGAACTCACTAGTCATGTTAATTATTTCTTACATTCTTCTGGAGAATGTATGGGTACAAATGCTTAGAAAGACATGCTCTTATTAGAAAACAGGAGAATTAATATATCTGTAGACATATTCTTCCAATGCAGCATGAGGAACTTAAACCCCCCCCCATATTTCATTTTTATTAAATAAAATTTGTATTGAAAAAAGTATATAATAAAATGTTATTTTATAAACCAAATAAAACCCTTCAAATGTTTCTAAATTATTACTGATTTAACTGTGCCTGTCTACACCTACTTGACTGGGAGTAATTCCTGTCGAACCTGTTGGATCCTTTTTGAATGGACATGATCAGATAGCACTGCCAGTCTCCATCTTACATTGAATTACGCACCATCACCGACCTCCGCCTCTTCCGCCAATGTCTAAAGACACATCTTTTCCAACAAGCCGGCCTAGCCTAACCTCCCACGGGGACTTTTTAGAAAGTTTTAAATTGGGTATTTTAAAATTTGGTTTTAAGCATAGGATTAGGATAGTTTAATATATTTTAAATTATGTATTTATTTTTGTATCTTTGTATGTTTTTAAATTCCTGTGCGCCGCCCTGGGTCCTCTGTGGAGAAGGGCGGGATATAAATATAAATAAATTCCAAATTCCAAATTCAAAGCAAATATTTTACTGCTTTTCAATCTCTGTATCTGCTAGTCCTTCCTGTTTGGAAAAAAAACCCAACAACTCATTGGAAGATCATCTACTTTGCATGCTGAAGCACCAGAGACTGTTGTAGCTGCAGCCTAGAGGAGAAAATAGCTCAGATCAGGCACTTACTGTATGCATCCTTGGAGCTATTCAATAATGTGCTCGTGTGCAATTATAGCATTTCACCAAGGATTTCTTCTTCATTCTCCTGCCCCCTCTCCCCGCACCCAATAGCCATTTAGTTTAATATCAACATTACCAAGAACATCTGCAAAAATGCAGAAAACACATTTGTCTGATGACTGGAAATAAAAATTATATCAGCCTGACTAGAACGTCCATCATTTTCAAGAAATATAATTAAAGGGGTTCCAGGTTGGGGAAAAGAAGTTTCAAATAATACACTGCTGTAAAATAACATTCCTGATGATTGTTTTAAACTAAACATTCCAGAAATCAACATTTATGAAATGGTTCAAATTCTTTTTGGAAAGATTCTGAATAAATAATATATGAATGGAGATATCTAATATCTCAAGATTTCTATAGAGGCTTTTAGTTTGTTAGTTTTAGCATGTTTAATAAATCTGTTTAGTCTTTATAAGTAACTATCATAAATCTGCCGAAGCTTGGTTTGATGAATACAAGAGAAATTACTTCTGAATAAATATGCATAAGCCTTTGTTTATATATAGCTATTTTGTTAGGGCTGTGCAAATCCTTCAAAGGGGCGCTTTTCAAAGAGAACCGTCATGCTCTTCTCAGTCTGAACTCTCAGAGACCTCACTCAACTGAAGTGCTTTACTTCACAATATTGTGCCTAAGTAAATACCCTCGTTCCCTAATGTTGAGAAGCTTCGTTGAGGACTAATGTCAGATTTGCAAATACTGGATAACAGTGCCAGAATATATGTTCTGATGGAAGATGCACATGACCAACAAGTACATTCCAACCAGTCCTTCATGCATATTTTAAATGGGTAATGTAGCTAGGTGAAAGGAGAGCTTGCAGAAAGTTTATTGTGTGCCATATATTTTGTATAAACTTATTCAGGAACAATACCAAATAGGGATAAAAAGTTATTCCCTCCCTCCAAAATAGCCTTCTTTACGGTGGTTAAATTTATGGTAGTAATAAAATTAGATAAAAGAGATTAAGATGTATACAGGGTATTTTTTCTGAGTGTATTTGTATGTACAAAAATATGCATACATTTTGCATATATGACATTAAATTGAGGTTCCTATATAATCTGATAGTTTTGTCATAACAACAAAATAAGACTCACAGGACCATAGTAAGCTCTTCTACTACTGTAGTTGCCTCTGCCAATAAGAATTTTTCTCTCACAAAAAGACTGCAAAAATATTTTCCTCTTGTATCAAGAGTAATGTTGCGCTATACGTCTTCCTCATGTACTATCCCATAATTTTCATTACTGATGAGACTGATTTCAATATTTCTGTTTTCAAACTAAACCAGATAATTCAAGCACATCTAGAGGTATTCTTTCTTTTAGGGATCAAATTATGTGATTAGGCAGAAGTAACTTCATATGGGACAAAGGGGAAGAGGTGGGTAGTGGCAGGCACTAATGTTGGTCCACTCATGGGCATGCTGCGCACTTTATGTGTGTGCATGCGCAGTGCGATAAAAATAGTTGATAGATACCTAGTCAGGCAGAAAAACAGATATAGAGACATATTTTTACAAAACGAAAGCTGAATTAATTAAAATTAATTAATGTTAATTTTAAAAGATGTTAGATATGTTATCAAAGCCCTGTTCCTCTCTGCATGAATCCACACCATTCACACATACAAAAAACCAGGGCTTTCATTCATAAAAGCCCAAATCATAGGGCCCTTCCACAACATAACGTACATACATATACATTACATGTCTAAGGTATTTATGTTGAGAAGCAACTACACATGGAAGAAAAACAAACGTGGAAGTAGCATGTGCTATTGTGAGATCCATTAAATCTATGCAAATTTATTGAGCTTGTCAAGTTGTTCTTTTAAATGATAATTTGTTTTTCATACATTTCTCCTGGATAAACACTTTGACTAATTAACATAGTATCAGGTACAAATTTCCTAGCTATTTAATGCCATCCTTACTCACAAATTGTTCTGTAATATAAAGCGACAAGTTATTTTTACCCTGTAAGTTAGGAAGAGAAAGCTTCGCACATAGAAGCTTCCTTTTTTAATCTTTATGTTCGCTATCAGCAGTTCTTCAAAATCAAAAAATGTTAAGAAGGGAAGGGCAGCTAGAGTTCAAATCTAATTAAGACAGACGAGCTAGTGGTTTGCTTGCTTCTTGCAAAATAAAACCTTGTTACCATTATCATCTCAGCAATTCTGAGAAATGACATTGTTTGTTGCTTTGTGTGGTGGCGGTGGAGTGACTTGATTTTTTAAAACATTTAGTGAATAAGCCAGTTTCTTGAAGAACTCCAACGTGTCATTTTAACTATTGGGGTGTGGAAATGATAGAATAATTGCTGGATAGATTATGAACTTTCTGTATTCTGACACAGAAGAGAGAAGATTCAGTTCTGAATATACGTTAGAATTATCAAATAACTCATCATAAGATAATTTCTTATTTATGTCTTTTAAAAGGCTCATTATATTGATCAATTATCCCAGAAAAGAAAGTTTGTGAGAAAATTCACCTTTATGACCCTCTTATCCCTGCATAATTTTAGCAACAGAAACATGATGAATGCTTTGTGGGGGGCTGAACATCAAAAGAGGTCTCCGAGGAAGGCATGCAGTCTGCATATTTTCCGCATGAAAATAAGTTGATCAGTTAAGAACATTTAACCTTTGCCCTATCTAGTTTCTTATTAAAACAGCTCATGGTGAAATATTAAATATCAGCCTGAGTTATTCACACTTTAAGGAAAAGTGGTTTTGGCATGCCCTTGAGACACATGTGCTCATTAAATTGTTTATCATAATTTGTACCAAAATACAGAGTTACAAAAAAATAGAGAAAAATAAAGGAGGAGAATCGCTAATAGCATATCAAACATGGATTCTCCAAATCCAGAACAGTAGGAATAAATTCTGCAACCTTAGGGATCTTAGAAACTCCTTTTTTACCTTCTTCTGGCATTTGATAAATATCCACAGGAGGTCTGATACATGCGAGGCTGCTAGTTGTGATGTGGAGAGAATTCTCTTGGTTGCATTAAATAACATGTGGAAAGAACACTGAATACCAGTTAGTAGGAACAGAAATGGAATAGTGCTTGTGCTGCTTGGCCACTTTTGGGGGGAACCAAATGTTAGGGTCAACTCATAAAGCATCAGAGGTGGGTTCCTCCCTATATGGACAGGTATGCCAGAAGAGGTACTGAAAATATGGCGTACCAGATAGGACCAGTAGTAAAAATGGGGGCTTGGCCATGCCCCTGAACCTGTTCTCCGGTCAGAAGCTTTTTAAAAAAAAGTTTTTCCCCCCTATCAGTTCAGGCAAGGGGAAAAAAACTTTAAAAATTAAGAGAGGGAGGGAGGGAGGGAGGGAGGGAGGGAGGGAGGGAGGGAGAAGAAAACTCACTTTTCTGCCAGGATTCAGCAAAGGAGAAAAACAAATGCAAAAGACCTGTTGAAGTCCACAGGTCTTAAAACGGCAAACTTTGGAGTCCTGTTTTAGATTGAAAAGCTGCTCAGGCTTGCAAAGTGACATTCAGCAGTTATTTAGGGAGGGGTTGCTTCCCTCAGAGGGAGGGAAAGAAGGAAGGAAGGAAGGAAGGAAGGACAGTAATTTAGGGCTAGAAGGCTACTCAGAGGTCATCTAGTCCAACCCCCTGCTGCAGCAGAAAGCCTTACATTGTCTGGATTATTTTGGTGCCTCTAACAGAGAGGAAAATTGCCAGAAAGGAGAAGGAGTTTACTAGGACAAGACTGCCCTGCAGAGGAAAGCAGAGATAGTCCTTGACTTTTGACTACAATTGAGCCCAAAATTTTGATTGCTAAACAAGAGCATTGTTAAGTGAGCCTCACCACATTTTACCCAATCTATAACATCTATTGGTGAGTGACATCAAGTTGGCCATGCCCACCAAATCACATGACTTCTAAGCCATGTCCACAAAATAGGCCACGCCCACAAAAAGATAGTAAAAGGTTTTGAAACCCACCCCTGATTTCCATGTCTGTTATCGAGTTGCAATGGGAGGAAAGGGGGGGAGAGCATTCCACTTCGGCTAGAGTTGGACCACAGATTACCACAGAAGGCTTGTGAGGCATTGAATTCTGCAGCCTGCTGGAGCACATTTTTGGATAATGTGATTTGTGACACAGACTGAGGGGTGAGGGGAAATGGGCAAAGTTCAGCCATAACGTACGTGAAGTCAGATCTGACTCTGCTCGGGTATTGCCAAAATGTTGCTCCTAATAAATGACTGGATTTCTTTTGAAACTTGGCTCAAGGCTCATAAATTAATTAGGGCATGTTTTGGAAACCTGACAGTTAGCATAGATGTGGTGCTTCAGTAGAACCCTTCTGATGGTAATCCTTACTATTGAAAAGGCAAAATTACTTGTAACAAGCGCTATCATTTATTAACAAGCAGGAGAAAAGGGCCGTAATGTCACATTCCCTCCTTCCCAAGAAACCTAACATAGAAATGTAATAGGAATGTGAACTATGATTGCAATTGGCTCAATTGAAGGCTCCCATAGAATATAAAAATTTGGGTAAAGGTTCATTCTCCAAGCTTGTGGGTTAGTTTCCAAACATTTCATTACCAGGCTAGGTAATATCTTCAGCAGACTTTAGGGGATGTCAGTGTAAATGTTCTTCTGTTTATAAGAGCTTCTACCAATTGAGGGTCTTGTGATGGGTCTTGTGATAAGGAGATTATGTCAGGTAAGAGTCATTGTGACCTTGACTTGATGTAATCTCCTTATCACAAGTTTCATCACAAGATTCACTGATAACTCACAGCTAACCCATCACAAGACCCTTAAGTGACAGACCTGAAGCTCTTATAAACAGAAGAGCATTTACACTGACATCCTTCCAAACTCTGCTGAAGATGTCTGGTAATGAAATGTTCAGAAACCAACCTGCAAGCTTCAACATTTACCCACATCATACACCTCAGCTACATATAATTGATACTATTGCAAATATAAAATGTTTTCAATGGGGAAGAGATAAAAATATAAGAGAGGAGACCTGAGGGGTGGAATGTTGAGTAGTTGAGATGTATATGATTCTATAAATCCAACAAATGTCCAAACATTGTCGACTAAATGAATATTTGTGGAAAATTAGTGGGGAGGGAGTCTTGATAGATCTATTAGTATTCTTCAGGAGGTTTCTGTTCAATCCAGAAAACCAATTTATACAATCAAAATCACTGTTAACACAGGAGAAGTATTATTTTAAATAATGTGGTGTTGTTTATATTTTTTTAAAAAGTTCATTAACAGTCCATTAAGTTCATTAACAGAAGCATGTGTTGCTCTGGATATTGTAAAATTAATGAAATTTTAAGGGAAACAAAAAGAATCATGATTAAAAACTTTTTTTCAATTGCTTGGGAGAATTCAACAGTTTTGTAGAACTGGAAAATACTATTATCCTACGAGATTAGCTCAATTTAAGCAGCTTGATGTGGTGCTGCTGCCAGCTTTTTAAACTTAGTAGTTAAATGAGAGCTGTTTAAAAAACACACTGTGTTTAATAGAGTGTCCTTAAGTAAAATAACTCTAGGTTGTCTTTGAAAGCAAAGAATTCCATCAGCTTTCCTTCACTCTTTCTAAAGCTGATGCATTAATCAGACAAAAAGAAGTTAACAGCATAGACTGCATAACAGGTGTATGTATGTGTATCCTATGCTGTTTACTTCTATTAATAATTAATACTTCTATATATAAATTCTATATGCACCTCTCTCTCATATATGCGTGTGTATGTACATACATACATACGTACATACATACATACATAAATACATACATACACATATACATATACACGTGTGTGTTACGTTTTTGAGCTGATCAATAAATAAGTCAGGGAGACTAGGATAGATAGGGAGACTTCCTCCCTTAATTGGGGCCTAACAGGGTGTTGTGGAAACAATTATATATACATGTGTGTGTGTATATATATACATACACACATACATACAGTACATACACATAAAGTAGATACATACTGTAATGTGCATAAGTGTTAGGCAATTAAGCAGATACATACTGTAATGTTGTGGAAAAATGTAAATTAAGAATGTTTTCAAAAATAGAAGTCTTAATAGTTTGTTTTTATCAATTAACAAAATGGAAAGTAAATGAAGAGAAGAGAAATCCAAATCATATCAATATTTAGTGTGACCACCCTTTGCCTTCAAATCAGCATCAATTCTTATATTTGTACATTTGTGCATAGTCAGGTAGAATTAGAGTCAGGTGTAGATTACCCAATTATACCAAGCAGGTGAAAAAGATCATCAATTTCATATGTAGGTTGAAACATAGTCATAAACTGAAATGGGAATAATGGTGTAGCAGGCTTAAAACTGGATGAGGCACAACCAAATCCCGTTACTAAGGTAAGATTGTGGAAGACAATTTCATGTCACAGGTCATACACCATGGCAAAACTGAGCACAGGAACAAAACATGAGATAGTTATACTGCATCGGCATCTCCCCCAGGCAAAGATTTCAAAGCAGTCTGAAGTTTTAAGATATGCTGTTCAAGCTTGTTTGAAGAAGATAAAGGAACAGGCCCATAGATGCTCATTTAATGCAGCAGATGAAAGACACATCATGCATAGAACTGGTAGAAACCAGTGGGACTGAGGTACACTGGGATGGAAAGCTCTAGTCAGAAATGTTCTTTACTGAAGAATGTCAGCCAAAAAGCCATACCTCTGATGTGGAAACAAAGCTAAATGACACAACTATGCATGGAAACATAGGAAATGGGGTGCAGAAAAAGGACAGCAGGTTCTCTGGACCTGTGAGTCAAAATAAGAAATATTTGGCTCTAGCAGGAGGCTTTTTGTTCACCAAAGGGCTGGAGAGCGGTTCAATAATGAATGCCTGCAAACAACACGGAAGCTTGTGTAGGTTCCTTGCAGGTTTAGGGCTGCATTTCTGCAAATGGAGTTGGGGATTTGATCAGGATCAATGGTGTCCTCAAGGCTGAGAAATACAGATATATACAAAATCCAACATACCTCAGGGAGGCATGTGATTGACCTCAAATTATTCTGCAGCAGGACAATGGCCCCAAAAACATACATCCAATTTCATTAAGAACTATCTTCTATGCAAAGAAGAACAAGAAGTCTTGGAAGTGATGGTTTGGTCCCCAAAGGGCCCTGATCTCCAATTCACTGAGCCTGTTTGGGATTACATGAATACTTAGAAGGATTTGAGGCAACCACAGAAGATCTGAGGTTAGTTTTCCAAGAGGATTGGAATAACCTTGAGGGAACCATCCCAGGTTCCTTCAAAATTGTGCCACTGTACCTAGAAGAATTGATACTGTTTTGAAGGCAAAGGGTGATCACACCAAATATTGATTTGATTTACATTTCTCTTCTGTTCATTTACTTTCCATTTTGTTAATTGATAAAAAATAAACTATTAATCTGTTTTTCTGAAAGCATTCTCAATTTACAGCATTTTTGCACAACGTGCCTACTATGTGTAAGTGTGTGATTATAATAGGGCTTTATTAAAAAAAGTTAAACATAATTAAAAATTAACAATATTACCAAGTTTTTTTTAGAGTCATAAAAAGGCAAACTGCTTTGTTGGATAAACATTTTTACCAACATAAAGGATGCAATTCAAGTAGTTGTGTCACTTAAGCTTACATGGCATTCCATGTTATTTGCAGGATTTCCTGGGTTCTATAGTGTCTGCCCTTTCTATGCACTCCAACAGAGTCATCTTGTTTTGAATCCTATTGATTACAAAACGTCCTTTAAAAGGACCGAAGAGAGGATCTTCTTTATCACAACCCTTCTGGGTTGACAGTATCTCAGCAGAAATTTGTATGGCCTTAACCTTGCCCAAAACTACAAAAACTACATGAAGACACACGAGCATTGGGTAAGGTAAGTTAAATTACAAAGTTTAGTTTAGTTTAGTTTAGTTTAGTTTAGTTTAGTTTAGTTTAGTTTAGTTTAGCTTAGCTTAGCTTAGCTTAGCTTAGCTTAGCTTAGCTTAGCTTAGTTTAGTTTACTTTAGTGTCATTGCGCCTTGTACAACAAAATTAAATATGATCTTCAGTGTACAATGACAGTTCAGGTTGTGGTTGTTAAGGAATCATGTGCAGTCATTAAGCACGTCAAGTGGTGGCTGGTTTCCTCATTGACTTGACTTATTGGAAGCTGGCAGTGAAGATCACAAAGTGGTGATGAGGTGACTGTAGGAACTGTGACCATTGTAACTGTGTGCTGGTTGGCAAGTGCCCCAATCATGATCCTGTGACTGTGGGGACACTGCGACAGCCACAACTTGAAGTCTTCTTGCTGAGCACTGTTGTAACTTCGAATGGTTGCTGAACAATCATACAGTACCTTGGATCTATTTCAATTAAATCAGATTCTCCCCCCACCCCCTTGTTCCTGGCACCAATCTTTTCTTTGTCCTAGTACTCTTTTAAGGAAGGGGTTCTTTAAATGCAATTCACCTCCTAGAAATAATAGTGAGTTAAATGAACAAATACGGTGACAGTACAGGTAGTCTTGAACTTATGACCACGATTGCTCTCAAAATTTCTGTTGCTGAAAATTTGTTAAGTGCGTTTTGTTCCATTTTATGATCTTTCTTGTCACCATTGCTAAGTGAATCACTGCAGTAGTAACCTGGTAAGTAAGTGAATCTGGCTTCCCCATTGACTTTTCTTGTAAAAGGTGATCACATGACCTGGGGGCACAGCAACAATCATAAGTATGAACCCATTGCCAAGCATCTGAAATTTCATCACACCATCATGGGGATGATGCAAAGATTGTAACTGTAAAAAGCGGTCATAAATCACATTTTTCATTGCCATTGAAACTTTGAATGGTCACTAAATGAACTGTTTTAAGTCAAGGACTACCTGTATTTATAAGAGAGCATTTTTACAAACAGACCAGGTAACTCAATTCTCCAGCTCCAATTTGCTTGAATAATGTCATTCAATAAGCATGCTCATTTCAAGAGGCAATATTTCTAACTTTTTATTAGGAGTGGGAATTAACAAGTCAGGAACCCGTAAGAAGAGGAAGTAGATTTGTTAAATGTCAACTGATTTATGTTTTTTGCCTTGTTCAAATACAAGCCAAAGTTTATTAAGTAAAACAAATAGTACAGGCAAATTCTCAACAATGCATGAGTCATTAACCTTTACAACCTGCCTAGAGGTAATATTTTATGGCTGATTTTGAAGTATTCAAGTACTTGAACAAACAATCTCTCCTGTTTGTTTAGCATAAGTTTGAATTACAGTGATCTGTTGAGATATTTGGAGATGAGACTTCAGAAGACAAGGAAAATTGAATTCTTGTCATATCTACTCTAATCTTTTCTCCGAAGCTCTAAAGGATAACAGCAAAAGTTATTCATTGTAATGCTGCCAACGTTTACAAATCCAACACTGATTTCTAGCTACCTTGTAAATCGCATATTGGCATTCTTCCTAGTTAGCAGTGCTAAGCTGGCATTTACAGCAGTCAAGATATATAGATGTAAGAAATGCAAGTAAAAATAAAATGTATATTCTTAAAATCAACTTTCCGATCACAGCAACACAGACATTGCTATTTGTTTGTTTAGAAATATCTGGCTCTATTTAAAGAATGTTTCCTTGCAGGAGGAAAATTTTCAATCTTTGATATCACTTCTATAATGAATTCCTTGTTGTGTGAATAAAATCATCATAAAGTAATTAAAGAAATGTCACATCCATATGATAAATAGTCAGAAATACCAGAATATCAAATAAGGATTTAAGATAATATGCCAGGCTAAGGAGTATTTTTATATTATATAATTTTTACGCATGCATTTGCATAAGACCTAGTATTAGTGGAGAAGACAGTAAAATATTTATCTAGCTTCAGTTTGTGAATATGTGAACACTTTTTACGGTTATGGTACCAATTCAGCAAAACTGGATTTCATAAAGTACATTTAATGTATTTTTATTTTACTACTACTTTGATATATTGATTTTTAAAAATCCCTTGGTTTATTTGTTATTTTTGCTTCTAAATTTTGTATGCATTGTTCCTGCATTGATTATTTGTTAGCTATAACATTTATGTACATAATCTTCTTTAGATCTAAGATGATATATAACTTTTAGCCAAAGAACTGTGCCCAAACTTTCAAGAAGTATGAACCTAAATGAATAACTATATCCAGTATACATTAGTCTGGGACATAGAAATCAGTTCAGTAGTGATTAGTTCAGTAACTAATCATGATTTAATTTGTCAAGTAGCCATAGATCGTACTATACAGAATGAGTTTATAGGCTGAAAAGCTGAATTGGGATACGGGACAGATATGTACCATATAAAGTTTCCCTGGTGATACTGATTTCTCTCTTTGGTGGTCTGCATTTCTAGAATTGATTTAGTAAATCATCTCTTTTATTAATAGAATAGAATAGAATAGAATAGAATAATTTTATTTGTATACCGCATCCTCTCCCCAAGGGGACTCGGAGCGGTGCACAGGGAGAATTAAAATAGGTACAATACATAGATAGAATAGGTAAAAACAAATTAAACTAAAAAATCCCTGCGCTAAAATCCCCAATTTATAAATTTACTAAAATCCCCTAAAATCCTAATAGACGGAGACTAACCCAGGCCGGCCAGACAGAAAAAGTGTGTTTTAAGTTTTTGACGGAAGGAGCGGAGGTCCGTGGTAGTTCTAATTTCGTGGGGAAGGTTGTTCCAGAGGGCTGGGCCCGCCACAGAGAAGGCCCTTCCCCTGTGCTTCGCCCGCTGGCACAGCCTGGTGGACGGCACCCGGAGAAGTCCCTCTCTGTGGGAGCGAATCGGCCGCAGGGATGTATGGGGCAGGATCCGATCCCGCAGATAACTAGGTCCCGTGCCATGGAGCGCTTTAAAGATGATAATTAACACCTTGAAGCGCACCCGAAAGACGACAGGCAGCCAGTGCAGCTCGCGCAAGAACGGTGTTATATGGGTAAACCTGGAGGTTCCCATTATTGCTCGCGCGGCTGCATTCTGGACCAGCTGAAGTCTTCCTAATAGTTCCTAATGAATCAAATATTCATTAGATATAGAATCTAGTGAATATTGGATACAGAATTGTGTTTGGGTGGGTTAGCAGAGACATTTGATTCTGATTTTGTAATCATTAGGATATAGATTTGTATGTGAATTAGCAGAAATATTTAAATCTGGTTTTGAATTTATTAGCACAATGGAACTTAACAGTTTGGTTAAGAAAAATATGGAATAAATGGTAGTACTGACAATGATTTATATTATTTATATGTTACATAATGTCATGTAGTATGCAATCATTGAGCTGCCAATGATGGTTTATATATTCATCTGCACTGCAGCCAAGAAATTAAAAAGTACTTGCTCCTGGGGAAGAAAGCTATGGCAAATCTAGACAGCATAAAAGCAGAGACATCACCCTGCCAACAAAAGTGCATATAGTCAAGGCTATAGTTTTCTCAGTTGCAATGTATGGCTGTGAAAGTTGGACCATAAGAAAGGCTGAGTGCCAAAGAACTGAAGCCTTTGAACTATGGTGCTGGAGAAGACTCCTGTGAGTCGTTTGGACTGCAAGGTGATCAAACCGGTCAGTCCTAAAGATCAACCCTGACTGCTTTTTAGAAGGCCAGATCCTGAAGGTGAAACTGAAGTACTTTGGCCACCTAATCAGAAGGAAGGACTCACTGGAGAAGAGCCTAATGCTGGAAAAGATTGAGGGCAAAAGAAGGGGATGGCAAAGAATGAGGTGGCTGGATGGAGTCACCAAAGCAATAGGCATGAGCTTAAATGGACTCCAGAGGATGGTAGAGGACAGGAAGTCCTGGAGGAATGTTGTCCATGGGGTTACAATGGTTTGGCCATCACTTTCCAACTAACAACAACAACTACAACGGTAATAAGAAATGGCGAAAAATACTTTATTTTGTCAAGCAACTATCTTTTCCACCTGGAAATGCTGTTGATAAAAGTGATGACAAATTCTTCCAATTTGTACTTTCAAACTAATCACAAATATTATTACCCATTATTTTTCTCTCTTCTGTACATTTGAATTTGAATTTGAATTTTATTGAATTTTTATACCGCACCTTCTCCCCAGTGGGACTCAGGGCGGTGTACAGGCAAACAGTAAAAGTCAGTTAGTAAAAATTAATGATAAAACAAGTAAAATGCTATTAAAAATATATTAAACAGTATGCCTAATTTTCAAATTTTGATAAAAACCCTATCTAAAAGCAAGTTAAAAACTACTCCAGGCCGACCGCACGAAATAAATGGGTCTTTAAAGCCCGGCGGAAAAGGCGCAGGTCCGTGATCGTGCGAAGGTCAGGGGGTAGGTCATTCCAGAGGGCAGGAGCAGCCACAGAGAAGGCTCTCCCCCTGGGCGTCGCCAGCTGACATTGCCTAGCCGACGGCACCCTGAGGAGGCCCTCTCTGTGGGAGCGGACTGGTCAGTGGGAGGTATTAGGTAGCAGGAGGCGGTCTTGCAAATAGCCAGGTCCCATGCCATGGAGCGCTCTAAAGGAGGTTAATAGCACCTTGAAGCGCACCCGGAAGGCCACAGGCAGCAAGTGCAGCTCGCACAGCAGAGGTGTCACACGGGAGCATCTAGAAGCTCCCAGAATCCCCCGCGCAGCCACGTTCTGAACTAACTGGAGCCTCCGGGTGCACCTCAAGGGAAGCCCCATGTAGAGAGCGTTGCAGTAGTCGAGTAGTATGGATTGTTAAAAATATGAGAGAAAAGCACACTCCAAAGCAGTCAACCACTTGAAGAAATGGAAGGAAAGAGAGTTAAGGTCAGGTGAGGGAGAAACTATGTAAAACCAGCTTATATATTTGTTTCTTCTCCACTAGAGTATTTGATGCTTTGTATTCAGAAAAAGAGACAACGCAAATAGATTAATACAGTTAGAAACATTTGAAGAAACTGCATAAATTAATTGGCAACTGTCAATATATAAAAGGTTTTGATAGATTGTGTAAAAGCTCATTCCAATGCCTATCCAGATTTGGTTTACACATTGTAAACTGCTTAGAATCAAAATGGATTGAAAAAGTATATAACTTAAATAATCAAATGCATGCATCAGACTTCATCATGAAAAATAGTTTGCTGAATTTTCTAGGCCAAAAAGAATGACAAAGTACACATTGCAAGATATTATCAGAGTCCTTGGAGTAAATTCATTTTCATTTTTGCCTATATAGTCTAGAAGAGTTCCAATTTAAATAGGTACTAATGTGTAATTAACCTCCAAATTATTTTTCAGAAATCTATTTGCTGAAATAGATTTAAAATGAATTCAGTGACAGAAAGAATTCCAGGGAGATACATCATATTGTGCCATCAGGTCTGGGAATTTTAGGCGAATGGTAACTTAGAGCCATGGTGACACAGTGGTTAGAGTGCAGTACTGCAGGCTATGTCTTGCTAATCATAGTCTGCCAGCAGTTTGGCAGATCAAATTTTACCAGGTTCAAGGTTGACTAGTCTTCCATCCTTCCGAGGTGGGTAAAATGAGGACCCAGAAAGTTGGGGGCAATATGCTGATTCTGTAAACTACTTTGAGAGGGTTGTAAAGCACTGTGAAGTGGCATATAAGTCTAAGTGCTAAGTGCTATTATTGAGGTTGCTCTGTCATTAACATCCCCATGTCCAATATTTCTTCTTTATAGCTTTGTTTTCTTATAGTTTTTAATTTGTAATTGTGTTTTTATTTTAGTTGCGTGATATTTATTAACTTATTTTTATCTTTCTTGTATACCTAAAATCACTTGTTTGTGTGAGCTGCACAACTATATAAATGTAATAAATAAATCTTCCTCATTCCCACTGCTCTGTGACCATAAGTTAAAAAGTAACTGCTTAGACATGTAATTTCCCCATTGACGAGCGTGGGGTGGAATGAACAATTCTACTCAATCTTGTTTAAATTTAAGCATTTTAGATCACACCACCTGTGGTCAATCTCTTTTCTAGACATCTATCTGAATAGGTAGATGCAGACAAAACAGGAAGTATAGATATTAAATTGTGGGTCTAATCTACCTTGTCACACCCCATTCCCAATCCTTTTCATTCTCCCCTCCCTATTGAAGTTTGTGATGTGAGCATCAGGATTCTCCACATAATACTGCACAGAAAAATATTTCTTCCAACGCCCCATGACATCGATTGGGCTTTTGACTCCATAAGTCTATTCCAAGCCAGATTTACTCTTTATTGTAAATTAATGAGACAATCTGCTATAACGTGGTTCGGCTGAAGTCTAGCCACTGAATGATACACATATTATTTGAGAAAATGTTCATGATTATACTGGGCAAAAATCTGCCTCAAATTGTTCTTGTGAGACCACCTGATAAGTGAGAACAGAGTGGTGAACAATAAAAGAAACATTTATATAAATGGGATTCCCACAGCTCCATCTTTACATGATAGAATCTTCAATAATGGCATGGCCGCCTAATGATGCCAAGAATACAGCAAGTAACTACTAAATACATAATCTGCCAGGGTTATAATAAGCTTTCTTAAAATGGTTTCTCAGAAACAAAAATTACAACCACACTCCCAAGATAGCCATTTTAAGGACACACTATAGTTTTCTTTCTGCTTTGTTTTTGAGCAGTTTGAGAAGGCATAGTGAAAATCTCAACCAATAGCTGACTATGAAACTGTAAAGTATTAATTTTTATTTTCTTGATTGTTATGCAAATTGTTTATATAAAAACTGTGAATCCATGGACAACTATGATGTCTCCATGGCCTACGCTAAAACTGTTTTCCAGAAAGGATTTTCTTCAAGCCATAACTCCTTAAAGTAGCCAGGTGATAAAGGGACAGGCCTTCTTCACACAGAGTCATCCACGTGATCTGATATGTTCATCAAAATGACTAAAACAAATATTGTAGCATTGAAATGCAAGTTCTACCCCTTTTGGACATGATTGCAATATTGTGATACATAAATAAAAGGCTTGAGATTACATTATGATAGTGTGATACTTATTTCATTATGGAGTCCTTAGTATCTCTAAGCGATTCAACTGGTGACATAGTTGGGTAATGAAATATCTGCAAACAAGCAAACAAGTTCAGAAACACTAAAGATTCCATAACTCAACCGTGAATGAATACATACATACATACATACGTACATACATACATATATATATTCTGTTCTATTTACCCCTTATTCTTCCTAAACATGTAATTAATGCTTGTAAACTTTATAAAAAACATAAAATCGTAGAATTCTGTAAACATAAAGTTAAAATCCCATCCATTATTTCATCTAAATCATTGATATAAATGTTAATAACCAAGAATGCACGACATACCCTTCCGGCACTACACTTCATATGACCTACCAAAGTGAAGTAGAAGCTTCTCAATAAGGGTGGAGATAGCATCCATGTATGAGTTGAACCTATCCACACTCTGATTGGACTGAGTCAGATTACTAATTAATTAGCCTAGATATATAACCCCCTCAGGAGCTCCCATACCCAGTTTCTGACTCAGTCCGGCTCTGGGACTGTATGGTGTCCAACTCCCAATATTTCTTTGGGTACTACTTGGCTGACTGTTTGGATTGGATTTGTGATAGACAGGGGCCCCCTCTCCTCAGCAGCAGACTCTGACTCAGGTTCCTGTCACTTTTAGCCACAGGCCTTGGCCTCCGGCTAACTGGTTTGGTGCTGCATAATTTGCCTCCTACCTGAGATCAGGCCTCTCTCCTTCACTCTGCTGCTGTCAAGTAAGGAGGGGGTGGGTGTTTGCTGGCTCCTGGAGGCAGCCGCGCTAACGGCCTAGGCTGTGCGGCCTCTCAGCACTGCCACACAGGCAGCTGCTCTCTCGGCCTGTCAAGAGGCCTTGCTGGCCAGCAGCACACGTGCAGTTTCCTGGGCCTATTATCGGCCCTATTGGCGCCTCAGCGGCCTTCCTGGTGCCCGATCTCAATGGGGCCTTTCCCCCTGCGCCCTCTGCACGATTGGAACTTTGTGCTATGGCCTCGTGCAGCACTTCTGAGGCCTCCGGCCTGTGCCTCTGGCCTGCAAGCATTCTTGAAGGCCTCACGGGCCTATCTCCCACCTTCGCCCTCACGGCCGCCATTTTGAGGCCCCGGCCTACTCCTCCGACGTTGCGGGCACCATTTTGAGGCCCTGGCCTACTCCTCCAATGTCACAGCCGCCATTTTGAGGCCTGCTCCTCCAAGGTCACGGCCACCATTTTGAGAGCCTCCGGCCTAGCTCCTCATGGGATGGCTGAATCCAGGGGCATTGATCGCGCGAGCACAGCCAGGGAGGCCCACCAGCCACCACAAGACCTCATAATGGTGAGCGAACCCTCCCCTGCGGCTGATAGGGGTGCCTCCCAAACCAGATCCAGGTCCAAATCATCCTCCAGGGATGCCTCACAGGCTTCATCGAAGCCCAGGCCGGCCCCCAAGCCCACACCACGGCCCTCGGGTGGTGATGCCCAACCGGGACCCAGCCCTCAAGGGGAGCCTATGTCTACGACCCCTGCCTCGCAGGCTGTGACCCCACTGCATCTGGATCTGCCCCAGGGGCCTTTCAGCCCTATTCTACCCATTGATACTTCGGGGGTGTGGGGCCCAGCACCCAACAGGTTTCTCGCCCGCGCTGTGGAGTCCACCTTTACCCCCACAGCTGCTGGCCTCTGCCAGGAGAGCACCTGGGCATCGGGGCCACCTCCACAGCTCCCTGCTTGGCAAGCCCTTCCTACAGCCCAGGTCTCATCTATGCAGGATTTCATCGCTGAGGCCATCAGGCAGGGGATCATGGCTGGCCTCGTTGAGAGGGCTCAGTGGCCACAGCTGGCTATGGTTGCTCCTGCTACCCTGCAGCCCCTCCCCACCAGGCCCTGCCTTCCACCTGTCCCCAGCCGAGGAGGATCCAGTCTCGTCGCCTGATTCTGCAGAGGGCGAAATCGGGGAGACTGAGTTGTCCGGCACAGGCCTTGTTCAAGCCCCTCCTGGCCAAGGCAAAGGCCGCATCTTCTTTCGCATTTATAAAAGTACCAGCAGCCAGAAGTCTTCTCCTGTCCTGAGCACTAGGGTGAGGCAGTCTGCACTCTCTTCGCCTGAGAGAGTTGCAGAGGAGGATCCCTCCCTCCATGTGGGAGGATGAGGACTAGCCTGATCTGAAAAAAAAATGGAAAAGAAGCCAAAAAAAGAGGAGAAAAAGGATACTCGTACTGTAATGTACTTTATAAACTGGAGGAAAAAATATCATGACAGATAATAATAAATTATTAGCAATATTTCCAAATGTACGGGTCCACGCACATGAACAGAGATATACATACTCACAGACACTACCTGTTAGTTAAAAGCAATGTTGAAAATGGTTCATTTAGACAATGTTTCACAAAAACTTTTTAATGACATTGGAGTGGTCCACAGAAAAGAAAAGTTTGGGAATAGTTACAAGAGTGTACAGTTATTTCTTACAGATGAGAATCCAGTGGGATCCTGAAGATAATCAAGAGAAAATTTCTAAACAAAAATATGCTTAACTCGTGTGTTCAATTTTTTCCCCTCTGATACTTTGAACATGGAACTTGTCTTAGAGCAATTGTTATTCATTACTATATAAGAATAGGGTTGTTGGAGAAATGTATTACAAGCTGTTGCAGCAAGAATGGGAATTCAAAACATACAATGCATTCCAAGTGATTTTGTGGTGATAGACTGCTGAGCTAGTCCATCAAAGAACAATTTTATAAATAAGTTATATTGATGCCCAACGGAGGAACATTGTAATGCAAACAAAAGAATATGTCTTTGGAAGTCTTCATTTTACAAAAAGTGTTTGTTAGCCACTTTGCAGCTACAAATCATCTTATAATAACTATCATTCTCTGTTATTATAGCAGGAACATAATAGCATCTTCCATGAACTCTAATCTAACTTTGTTGTGCCCTTATAAATTCAATATTTTCCAGGTGTGAGAAATAAAAGGGAGAAAGTAAAATTGCAACACAAAGAAGACCAGTTGGTTTGCCTTGTAGCAGTACAATATGAACTGAATTAGAAAAAAAAACCCATTTGACTTCAGGAGGCTTATAATTCTATTTAAGGAGTTCTGATTACTCTTCTTAAAAATAACTATAAAATATCAGTTTGTGTGAACTGATTTTCTTAATACATATATATTAATTATTGTTGTTAATGAAATTAAAATATTTCCCAATTACTGAAGCACTTACAGTACTGAACTCCTTAGAAGCTGTGTTAGTCATTATCTGAGCAATTTGTATTATTGGAGTCCAGCCTATGCAGAGAGAAAATTGTTTTTATCATGTCAAGAAGCTCTGTTTCTGCCCTTTCTTCTTTTAGCCTGGCACATGAAGTAGCTTTGAATCCTCAAAATCCTTCAACCTTTATAGGAAATGATCCAGTGGTGGGTTTCAAATTTTTTAGAACCTACTCTGTAGGTGTGGCCTATTTTTTGGGCCTGGCTTGGCAGTCATGTGACAGGGTGGGAGTTGCCACCTTTTAAAATGTGGTGAAACTCATTTAACAACGCTCTTGCTTAGCAACCAAAATTTTGGACTCAATTGTGATGATAAATTCTTTCTTTCTTTCTTTCTTTCTTTCTTTCTTTCCTTCCTTCCTTCCTTCCTTTCTTCCTTTCCTTCCTGTTGGGTCACTGGCAGCGGTGGAACAGATTTACTTCCAGGTACGCCGGTGGAACCCCCTCTCACCGGTTCTCTAAATTTCACCAACCGGCTCTCGCGAGTAGGTGCGAGCCTGCAGAAACCCACCACTGTTCACATGATCACTGTTCATGATTAAGCAGGGTACCATAACTTCATCCTATTGAAAGGGACCAAATTGTTTTACACATTACAGAAAAGAAAGGTGTGTGTGCGTGGTGGGGGGGAAGCAAAGGGAATTGACTTATCTACAGAGAAGCTTTGTGAAAGACAGCTAGTGATAGTTATTGCTCAGCCTTATTTAACAAATACAAAGGAAAAAGCAGGAGGAATCCTAGGCTTTCCTGGAAAGCAGCATTTTGGAATTATCTCTTATAAGAACTTACAGTGCATTCTGGAGATGAGGCCTTGCCAGAAAGAATGGAAACTCTAAAATAGGATTAAGTGAAAAGAAGAGGTAGCAAATATGGTGAAGGAAAAGAAATAGGCATTTGGGATAAATGAAAAGTTAATGTAAACTTTCTTAAATCCATTTCTCCATAGGTTTACTCATGGGACAACTTGCAAAATAACGGAGCAACAATCTTTTGTGATAGACTTGGAGCGTGTGGCAGTCAAACCATGGGGGAAAAAATTGGATTGTTCCTTCTAAGACAATAGACAGTTGATATAATAACAATAATTTAATAATGTACTAAACTGATAGGTCACCCAACTTCCGATGATTCTGGGAAACTCACAACAATCAAAACAAAGAAATTATAACACAACCAATGAAAAGAATAGTGATGGCAAGAACAACAGTCAAGATGGAATGAAGTGAGGGGTCTCACACTCTCTTGCTAAAGCCTAGGTGAAAATTCAGTTTTTCACAGCTCCATTAAACATCTCAAGGAAAACCTGTTCCTTAGAGCAGGGGTCTCCAACCTTTGCAACTTTAAGTCTGAAGAACTTCAGCTCCCAGACTTCTCCAGCCAGCTTTGCTGGCTGGAGAAGTCTGGGAGCTGAAGTCCTTCAGACTTAAAGTTGCAAAGGTTGGAGACCCCTGCCTTAGAGGGTAGGGGCTACTACAGACAAGTTGTGTTCCCGGAGTCCTAATGAATGATATTTTGTTCAATCAGAAGAACCAAATACTGCAAGATAAATTCAGCTAGAGAGATACTTTGCAAGACAGGCAGTCCATCAAGTAACCAAGTGCAATGCAAAAGGCAAGAAGCAAAAGTCAAGCAGAAATGTACTGAAATATCCAAGCAGAAATACAAAATACTATGGCAGGAAAATGTAGCAATAGAAATCTTGACTTCTCACTGTTTTGTGATTTTAATTTATCTAAGAGATGTGCAAAATGTCTGTGCAAGCATTCATTCATTCATTAATTTAAACATGTTGTTTATAAGGCAAATACACTGCAGATCCTTTCTCACAGTTAAAATCAATATTGTTCTACAATATCCCCATTTGTTTCCCTTTATTTAGGAAAAGAACCAAATCCTGAGGTAGACAGTTTTATATTGCAAGTAAAACTATGACTGAACAAACAGAAAAGGCAATAAAGAGGGTGAGGTTTACTGGCACTGTAGAATTTAAAAAAAGTTATATAAAGCACATGGGGGTTTGTGTGTTAAGATTCCCTGTTCCCTGCTTTCCTTCTCTTCCCTGAAAGGAACAGAAAAAATCATTAAGCATTATGCAGGAATTGAAAACAATGAAATAATACCTTATAATTAGGTTTATTTTGAATTATACAATTGGTTGGACTCAAATCTATCTATCTATCTATCTATCTATCTATCTATCTATCTATCTATCTATCTATCTATCTATCTATCTATCTATCTATCTATCTATCTATCTATCTATCTATCTGAAGCTTTAAGATACTATCCCATTAAACAAATAGTATTAAGCAAGTGGACTAAATAAAGAAACTAACTAATAAATAGTTACAGCTGAGAAGTCCAAAACTTTAGGTGCAGCTTCAGAAGCTTTCCAAATTTGTATACATGCACAAACACATACACTTTTACCATTAAGAAATATCTTGCAAATCAAATATTTGTATTTATTTTCCTTCTTTAAGGAAAAGGTAGCTTGCTTGTTGAACTAGTTTAAAAGCCTTATAGTCACTCATGCATTTAAAAAAATCCTTTTTATTTAGTCATTTGCATATGATTCTTTGATGGAAAGCAGTTCACAAGGAGGACTGATGTCAGAAACTTAAGTTCTTATAGCTTGTGATCACATCTATTCATCTGGCTTTTCACTAGCTTCTAATTCATGGTTTTTCCCAGCATCAATGTCTCCTTAAAAGACTGTTGTATGTGCATTATGTATTCAAAATATGTAAAAAAATAACTTCATTGTTAGAGCTACTAGTGAGTTGTCTCAGTTTTACTTCATTATTAAATCATTTGTTGTTGTTACCAGAGGTATTTTCCAACACCACAATTCAAAAGCCAAGATTTTCTGCATTCATTCATTTTGATGGCCCAGCTTTCACACTCATATATTACAATTAGGGTGTCTCTGACCTTCACAGCATGTACCTCCAAAGTCTTTATACTTAAATATTTTCTTTAGGTTTGTCGTAGTCATTCTTCTAAGAAGAAGATAACTCTTTATTTCACGGTTACAGTCAGCATTCCTATGGAATTCTGAACCTAGAAATATCTACTATTGTCACCTGTGAGGTTTTGTTACACATTATGTTAAGTATCATTTTTTTAGAGGTTATTTTTTTCAACGTTGAACCAGAAGGAAGACAGATTGGTTGCCTCAGTAGAGTCCACCCAGTTATGTGGGCAGAATTCCCTCACCCACCATAGTGCCATCAAACAACATATCTCTTGCACTATAAAAAGCAGCAAATAAATTGAATGTTTTATTTCCTCACAGCAATTTGGTAGAGAATGTCTCATTTTGAAATCCTTCTGGGTGAGTAAACCTTGCTTCTCTGTGTGTTTCAGGTCCAGTAAAAAGAAATTCCAAACCTGTAGGATATCTGGCAAGCTAATATTACCTGCAGACTCATGAGTGTTTTCCTTTTGGTAATATAATGATTATATGAAAACAATATAAAAACTGAGCATTGAAAACCAATGTTGGCCCACTCTCTTTTCTATTATGACAGACTGTCTACAATATTTGATTAATAAAACAATAAAACCAATCTAAAAATTTTTGAGTGTTCAGAGAATGCTCTCTTGATGACTCCTTTTAAAAATAGAATAATGGCTTTGATCAATGTTGAATACTTTTGATGTTAGCCACAGGGCTGACACGCATAAGCATATATACACAAATACAATAGAAAGGCCAGATAGATTTATATATATATAAAAGATTTCTGTACAAATCGAAATGCCCCCAGGAAATTTTCTAACTTCAGTTCTTCTGAAAACAAATAAATCCACTTATCAAAGAGAAGCAGAAAAGATTACTCACTTTAGGAAGAGCTTTTTACAAAAGAGGATACTTGATTGTAGTCATAATTCTCATGTCTGCGGTTTGAACATACACACAAAGTTGAAGTGTGAAGAAACAAACACAACAAATCCAAAAACCTGCTAAGAATAAGAGTTCAACCAACTTTATACTCAGTATAGAGTTATAATATTTCATTAATTTGGTGCTATTGACATGGTCACCATTCCATTGCAAGATACTTACAGTTTTCCTGAAAAAATAATTAATTGATGAGAGAATCAAAATGATTGACAAGTTGAAAAAGAATGAGAGCAAACTCAATAGATTTGTAAAATTTCAAAAATACCATAGTTAAATCCCAGAGCATAGAGAAATATAATTTTGAGGACTCCATTTGTGAGTCTATCAGATATGCATCCTCCATTCTGCACTCTCTGATCCCTTATCTTTCCTGTTCACTGTCCTCTCCAGTACTGCACAAAACCACAGGGCATTGTAGTTCTTCAGAAAATCTGTGCATTTTTAAGCTATATGATTTTTAATGTATTGTTTCTGTAACATTTTATTAATGTTACACACACGTCTGACCTTAATCTGAGCCAAATAGATGCAAGGCTTCAAATACCACATAATATTAAAAGTATTAAAAGATAGATTAGGAAGTGAAAAACCATTCCAAAAGGAAGTGACAAACTACATTTGCTACTGCCAAGGAAACTATACAATTTTGACCAAGTAGTCATCAAAAGTTGAAGTTCACATTACGGACAATTTTCTTTTCTTTTCCCCCTTTTTTAAATTTTATTTTTTAAATTAATTTTTATTTGTTGATTTCATTATATAGCAGTTTGAATTGATTGGTTGGTTTCTAGCACTGAAAGCGGGTTAAGATATTGTAAATAAATATATTAAATAACATAGCAAAAATTATAGCTCTGCACAGGAATTTTCTCTATGTAATGGTAGCTAGCCATGTAGAAGAGTGAATGAATTAACACCAGAAACAAGAACTCTGCATTAAGTCACAGTACAGTAATTTCAGTAAAAGCACCAGAACTTATTTCAAAGAATCTGAAGAGACTCTTAAGAATAGAATAAGCTAACACAAACTATTTTACAAAGAAAGAACATTTTTTGCAAACAAAAAGGCAAAATTCAGAATTGTTCTATGAATTGTTTGAAAATGATAGAGTCAAGAAACCTGGAAAATTTCAGCTTGTAGGCAATGGCATTTACATTTCATTGTTCTCCTTTAGCTTTTTTAAAAGAAAACAAAATTAGTATATAAGCACAAATCTCTCCTCATCTTTAAAGTGATATTTTCAGTGAATGGAGTAGTTCATGATTAGTACAATTATTTGCAGATGTTATGTCATCTCGCAAATCTTGCTAAATAATCTCTGTTAAGTATTAGATTTGTCTCTGGGTTGCAAATGATGAGCACAATGCTAGCAAGTTTTAATAATGACATTTGAAAATAATGGTAATAAAAAAAAACTGACTGTTCAATATGTTGCCTCACCAACTTTCTTTAAAATTCTGATGGTCTATACTGCCACAGTTATGACAATCAATATAATTTTCATATGCTTGGCATATAAGAGGGTCATATCAGCAAAAACACAACACCAAAATATACCCTGATGACATTTCAGTAATAGAATAGTGAACAATAGGACTAGAAAAAGTAAGACTGTTTATATTACACATTTGAAATATACCTATTTTAAAATAAAACAGCCCCTTCCCCCAAAAGATATAATAAAATTCATTAAAAAAATTCATTTTTGAATCTGACGGTGTTTTCACAGCATCAGATGCAGCTGATGTGGTATAACAGAAATATGAATTCTTCCCAATTATGTTCACAGAAGATGCTCCAGCTGTATAAAAGTCTTCATAATCATATAATAATGAAAGTCATCTCAATCATAAGCTATATTCCCTCTGTTAATGCTAACAAAGAAAGGGCAATACAACAAGGAAGACATTATCAGCCACAGTTATATTGTGGATAATGTAAGTTTTTAAGGAAATCTCCAAATACAGTATGCCTCCATTATGTCCTTTTTAAATATGAAAGGATGAAGGCTACTGGATATATTTTGTAACATTGCTTTTAATTTGATCGGTTAAGCTTCAATTCTTGTCTGTTGTCACCTTGGCTTTTGCCACTTTAGCTTTAGAAGAAAGAAAATAAAGGAATCTATCTAAATTATACTCTTTGAAAGATATTGTGGCGTAGAGGTGGAGTTCTCACCTCACAATCAGGAGGCTGTGAATTCAATCCTAGGTAGTGGCAGTCATTTTTCTCTCTGGGTACAAAAGAAAATATCTGCTGTGGGCGCCACAAAGGCATCAGGAAGGGCATCCAGCCAGTAAACACTAACCTCCATTTAGTCACCCGGTCTCCCCTCCAATGCCAGGGATTACAAGGTCATTAAAAAAAACATCTAAATAACTCTTGAATAAATATAATAATATGGAAAGTCTGTTTAATGCATTTGCTTGCACTAAACTGAGCTAAAAATGCTACTCTTTTCCAAACTAATTCTCAATTCTCTGTTGCTTCCACATGAGTAAAATGAAATAAAGGTCAGGGATTAAGGGGGAAACTGGAGGTGGAGCTTCTTTCTCCTTGGAGATTTAACATGTTGAGGACAGTATGCAAAACATTTCTTTAACACTTAAACAACAGTCCCACTCTGAGTCACAGGACTGGAAATGGAGTAAGGAAAGCTTAAATAAGAGGAATTAAAAACTCCCTGTCCCATGAGCATAAAATGAAAGAATTTTGGGGGGACTTTTTCTGTAGCCTGGCCTGGCCCATTTGCTTGACTGGCTTCTCTTCCACAGCAAATTTGGTCCCATCCTGTTCAGAGGTTAATTGATAGTTTGGCAGACATAGTTGGATAACTATTAAATAATTCATTTCTCTTCTAGGAAAAAGAAAACAACAATTTCTGGAATATTTTCCAACTAGTGACCATAGAAAATGTATACGTTGTCTTCTTTAAAAACATAATACATTTGGGGGGGGGGGGTGTACGAGCATGTGTGCATGCGTGCATGCACACAGGTGCACACACACATTTCTACATTCCCCTTAGTTGCAATGATGTGTATTAATGCACTGGAAAATTCTGGCTATGTATACTCTTCTCTGTGTTATATGAGTAGGAATGAGTCATGATTAGAATGGCAGCATCAGCATCATTCTAAGTCACTACCCAATTACCTTACCCATAGATATGCATTAGGTTGTTTTCTGTATTTTTATTCTGCAGCTTCTGACTGGATTAAGCACATTTTCTTCTATAGCTTCCAAGGAGAAGCTTTCTGGAGTCCAGATGGGTGATCTCACAGCTTCTCCTTTGTCCATGGAAGTGCCATCACATGGGCATAAACCCAGCTGCCAGCTAATTCTTCAACATTGTCATTTTACAAAAATGTGTTAATCCTTCATTGTCCTACTCAGAATTCCAAGATGAAAAAGATGGCAATTAAATAGATGGCTGAAGGGATTTCTGGAGTAGTTAAGAGAGGAGGGGAGATGATGAGTTTGTTCATATCTGTTGAAAAGTGATCTTTCTGTCTGTCTGGAAGTCCTCTACTTTAGTTTCTTTAGTTATTTCTCCCTGTCCTTTTTTTCTCTACATTTTATGTTCTTTTTTCTTGCCTTCTTTTTTCATTAAATGTGTTTGTATTTACTAATTTTTAAATAAAAATATTACAAAGTAAAAAATATATAGATTCAACACATTTTTTTCCCGGTAAACAATTTTTATTGGTTTTACAGTATTTATAGGAAAAGGGTTATAGGGTTAAGATAACATTTTAGAGGCTTCCATGCCGGAGGTGGTGGTCCTCCCAAAACTTCATACAAATACAATATTTTTTTAAAAAAAGCAAAGGGCAAGCATACATATATGTTACATTGTATAATTCGTACATTCAATCATGTTTTTTATCGCCATCTAATACAACTATCACAGTAAAATTTCAAATAAAATCATTCTTGAGATCTGAGTCTTTTTGCTATTGATTCTTCTTCTCCCTTCCCATCGATGGGCGGAGCCACGCCCCCCCCCCTGTTCCCTCTTCTTTGTCTCCTAGGAGTGAGGAATGCTTTTGAAGAAAGCCCTCCACCTCTCTTAATGTTTTAAGTCTAATTCTGCCTCCTTCCCAAAAGACCAACATTCCTTCTGGCAGCAACCATTTGAACCAAACTCCCTTTTTATATAATTTTTTGGATAAGAAGGAATATTTCCTTCTTATCTCTCTATTTTTTTTTGGAATTTGTTTCAGAATAGCAACTTCTTTTTCCTGATATTTCAGAGGTCCTCCCCGCCGGGCCCTCAATATCTCATCCCTTGTGGACCTCCTTAAAAATTTAATATGGACTTCCCTTGGTACATTTATTCTAGCGTATGCTGAGTTAATTCTATAAACCAGGTCCATATCCCACCAGAGTTGTTCTTTATTCCTAATATAATCTGCTAAAATTGTACTCATAAGATCTTTAAGATCTTCTCCTTCAATCTCTGGTACGTTCTGGAACCTGAGAAAAAAAAGACATTCTTTCAAATTCAATCTTGGTCATATGACCTCCCAATTCTGTGCTTTCCTTCCGAATTTCCTTTACCTCTTCCCTCATCTCAGCTGACCCCCCCTCCAATGCCTCAATTTTTTGTTTATTACCCATTGTATTTCTTTGTGTCTCCAACAGCTCTAGTTTTGAATTTGTCAAGTCATTTAGGATTTCATATACATTTTTCATAATGTCCTGAAGCATCTCCTTTGTTGTCAATTCCTGAATGCTCTCGCCAGTCCCTTCTTTTTGTAACAATGCGGTGATCTTTGTCTGCTGCATAACTGGGCTGGAGCGGGCTAATGATGGAGCAGAAGATGACTTTGAAATAGGTGGTTTTTTAGAAGCAATTGTTCCAATTATAAGTTCCAATTTGTAAAAAAGAAAATGGCGTCAGAAAAGCAAGCAGCCGATGAAGTCCGAGGTGTCGGGACAACCCGAATAAAAGTTCAGTCTGGGTATCACATAAAACCAAGAAAGCCAAAGAAACCAAAAAGAAGAAATTGTATTATCAAAATCAATCTGGATGTCCCCGTATTGGGAGAGATACCAAAGGTTTCCCGAGGAGAAATTTAGCTGGGTAGTTTAAGATCTTTCAATTTCAAACGCCGAAGGAAAAGTTCATAGACAAAGAGAAAGTTTCCGACAGGGAACAAAGAGGAGCCATCTTCCCCGCCCCTCACAAGAAGGAGGGTGAAAGTTTCATTTTCCTGTTGCAAAAAGCTTCGATATAATGTTGCAACTGCGATAATATAGATACATTTTTTTAACTGTTGCTATTTCAGGTGGCAGACTAGTTCTCTCATTCTCCCCATTCCTGGGGATAACTTTTTCAGGCACTGCTTTATTCCGAGGGGGGGGTCAAAACAGATTAACTCCCCCCTCCATTCTCTGTTTAAAGTTGATTGAAGGTAAAACTCACGGTATTCGCTTGTCCCTCAATTGCAGACCTGAAGATTAGGAAAGATCCTACATCCCCGGCACTCCAGCCAGCTTCCGAATCCTTCCATTAATTCCGGAGTCCATCGGCGAAAGGGCAAAGCCCCCCCCCCTTTTTGCCTCCTGGCTCCTGGGGCGAGGCTGGAAAGATGCCCCACCAGCTGCCACCTGGTTGGGGGTCTCCAGCAAGCCACCCGTATGGCAGGGGGTTCCTACAAATCCCCCTGTGCCCCCCCCGGGGGGCCCCACCAGGACAGCAAGCAGCGGACGTGTATCAAACATGTCCGTCACCCACGAACACTGGAAGTCGAGTGAGATTCAACACATTTTGAAATAACTTTTTTTTTTTGGGGCTGCTTTATCTTACCACACCATTTTTGATCCAAATCTGTTCAGGTTTTAGAAAGTTACACTGCTGTTGGGGAAAGAATCCTAAGAACTTTCATGCAAATTGCTTTCAATTTTCATTGAGTAAGAAAAATTAGAAAGGCTGAAAATCCTGCCTTGAACTTAACTCCCCATCTTCAAAATATTAAGTGTTAGAGATAGTGATGCAATCTCACTTTGCAGGGTCAGCTCAGGATCGAGGGCCATGGCTTGCATATCTTTGTTGATGTGTCTTGCCATCTCTGTTTTGGATGCCCATGAGGTCACTGGCCATTGACTTCTAGTTAGTAGGCAGTCTTGGCCATAGTGGAAGGTGCTTCTCTCTGGCCATGTCCATACCAGCAGCGTCAGCCTTCTCTGATCTTCTCTATAATTGGTACCACACCAAAATATTGTTGAATGATGTCATTTGTAACCTGGTAAAGAAGGGAGATACATAATATGCTCTGTTGGATATCTTGGCATCTCCCTTCTTGACCACATCACAAATGATACCATTCAATATTTTGATGTGGCACCAATTATAGAGAAGATGAGAGAAGCCCAACTCTGCTACTATGGCAGCAGCACCTTCCACCATGCCCAAGACTGCCTATCAATAGAAGTCCATGGCCGACAACCTTCGGGCCATCCAAAAGACATTATCAACAAAAGTATGCAAACTGTGGGCCTGCACCCTGGAGATGCGGCTGACCATGCAAAGTGCTGTCCAATGATCTGAAAAGTAGACCATGCACCTGCAGGAATAAGCTAGGAAGAAGAAGATAGTGATTGCAATCTCCCAAAAGTTTATTATGAATTCGACATTTGTATCCCTCCATGTGAGTCCTTAATTGTACTGAATCATAGACACTATATCTTTTTATCAGTAAATTAACATACTATCTCAGATCCTGTACCAATGACAGAGCTGAAACATCGATATATGATTTCTTTTTTTGCATCAAAATGTAATTGGCTGGTGCTGGATGTTGTTTTCTAAGTAAGCTTTAGTAAAGCTCTATAATACTTGTAGTTTGACTGTTCCAGGTGGAAGAACTCCAAGACAAAAGAAAAAAGAAAGACCCCATAGGATATGAAGGTAGTGATTAAATGTGACAAGGCATTTAGATGCTGAAAATTAACATGGTTGCCACTTACTGAAGAAAGAGAATTCCAGGTTATGACTGAGCAGTAGAGAAACTATGAAAAATGAGTAACTGAGTTCCAGAAACTTTCAGCCTGCTCACCATTTCCAAAATTATTTCTCATATAGAAACATATAAGATAAGTTAAAACACAAAAAATACTGAATTTGCTTTACCTCCTATTTACCTTTTTTTCAAGGCTCCCTTGTGGAGCTCTGAAGCCTTGCAAAGCTGCTCAAATCCCTTATATATTCCAACTGTGCACTTAAAATTGTACAAATCCTAAACCTGTTGTTTTTTTTAAAAAAGCTCTCTTTTCACACAAAAGACAAGGGTGCAGAAACAAATAAGAGCTACAGGAGCTGGCAGCTGTGAGTATAACTGCTAGAGATAATTTTGCACCTTTCATGTTCATGATACATGGGGATTTTGTCAAATGTTTCTGAATGTACAAGGAACATTTCATGGGTATTAAAATAAGATTATATAAGATTATATCTATCTATCTATCTATCTATCTATCTATCTATCTATCTATCTATCTATCTATCTATCTATCCATCTATCTATCATCTATCAATCTCAGGGGGCAGGTATGTAAAATATTAAAATGTTATCCACATATATATGTCCATCAAATAATTCACTTTGAGTAAGCAACCTCATGCAAAACACAGAAAAGTCAAGAATAGGATATCAGAGAAATTAAAGAAACAAAAAGAAAAGGAAATTTAGCTAAATATAGCTTACAGAATGACTATTCTATCCATCTCTCCATAACTTTCTATCTTTGTAAAACTTAACATCCAGTGTGTTCATACTTCACATTATACAATGAAAATTTGCTCTTTAAACTTCATATCGCTTTCTGAAGATTTAGTCACCACTCAATTATCGTTTTCTTCATATCTGTGATTTGATTGTCTTCTTTTCTAGTTTTTTATTTTTAAATTTGACTCTCATTCATTCTTTCTATATGACCTCAATGTATTTTTATTTGTATCAATGACTTTGCTTTGTATTCATTCTGTTTTCGCTCAACATCTGTTCATGCTTGACCCTATGTCTTCTTGTTTTATGGCACGAGCCTCTTAAATGCTGCCATTCACACTGCATTCAGATTATTTTCATGTTTCTACTGAAATACTGAACTCTTAGTCCCATGTAGCATGATCTACTGAAGCATTCTTTCTACTCAATCATCAAATGTCATTCCTCAGAACAGAGTATATTCTATCCATTATCTTACAGCTAGCATCTGCAAAAATATATCTATTTTCCTGTCTTGAGTAAACCTTTGCCAAGGTAATAGAAATGCATCCACTTCTCCTAGATTTTCATCATTTTTATATAATCTCCAATTCCTTATTTCATTTCCCCTGTCAAACATATTTGTTTCCAGATCTATATTCTTTGTTGGATAATATAATATGTTTAACATTCCTTAAAATACTATTACGTTTTCATCCAACAAAACAGCAGATCAAACGCATGTACTTTCATGCTCCAAACTTACACATTCCTAATATTACCATATGCATTCTTATCAATGAATTCATTTAACAACCAAGAACATATCCTTGACTTATTCTTTTGTCAATTCTGAACCATACCAAACCATATCATGTACTGTTATGTATGCTTTGCTCCCATTATATACAGTTATTACATCATTAAATGATTTTTGTTTCCTGAAAAATATTTCATAATTCAAGTTTATTCACTTTATCATAGATTTTCTCTAAACACAAAATTGTACAATGGCTGATATTGTCTTCATTTGTTTCTCAATGAAACCAAACAAAATTTTGTGTCTATATACCCTCTGTCTAGAATAAACCCTAATAAGTTATGTTTAAATGTTAAAAGCAGCAGAATATTTATTAACAGCTCTATTTAAGCTTGGAAGCAAGTATTGAGTAGACTGCCATTGGGTTCTCTCCTGGGCCCTATACAGTGGTACCTCGGTTCACGAACGCCTCTGTTCACGACCAATTCGGTTTACGAACAGAAATTTTCCTCAAAATGTGCTTCGGTTCACGAACTCTGCTTCGGTTCACAAACAGGAACCGCGGCCATTTTTAATGTATTCCTGGCTGTCACATGGTTGTGACTTCCTGTAGGAAGATCGTAGAGAGAAGAAAACACAGAAAAAAGCCCCAGCACGCACACTGTGAGTACTTTCAGTGACTTTTTTTAAATTTTTGCTATGCTTTTAGCATATGGAAAACTGTGCCTCGGTTCACGAACAATTCGGTTCGCGACCAGAGTCAGTTCACGAATTAAGTTCGTGAACCGAGGTACCACTATACTGGTTAACATTTTGACTATGGATAATAGGGTTGATGGACTGATGACACAAAGTTAGGAGGGGATAGATAATATCCTAGAATGAAAGAAGATGAAAACTTTTCCCCCCAGATTCAATTCCAACAAGATGGAGCGATTCAATAATTGTTTCATTTCTGACTCTGCATGTGGTCATTTCCCCCTGTAGAGATGATCTGTAATCTGACAGTCCTCCAAGAGCACCAGCTTTTGAGCTGAAGACAGCGGTGATGAGTAGTGCCTTTGCATAGTTCCATCTTGTTTGATGCTTATAGAACCTTTTGGACAGCAGGACTTTACTCATGCCTTGACCACCTGAACTGATTACTGTGGGTCTACCATGAAAACATTCAAATGTTTTAGTTGGTCCAGAATGCAGGAATCCAGCAGTTACATACAGTTGTCAGTTTGTCCATGTAACACCCATGTTTCAAAAGTTGCATCAGTAAAGATATCCAGACTCCATGCCTCAGGGAGGGTCATCTACAGAATCTCAGAATCTAACCTTCTTTAGGATTGCCCCTGGAATAGCACCTTCATCAAGGGTCCCAGACTGCTGACCTTCCATAAAGGTTTGGTTTTTCAATTAGCTTTTGGAGGGTGGGCAGTGTATTTATTTATTTTCCTCATGGTAAGTGAAGCTACACATGTGTAAGTTATTCTTTAGTGCTGAATGGGATGGTGTTGTTATGAATATTGATGTATATTGTTTTAACTTTATATATGTTGTAGTTGTAAGCCACTATGCTTGGAGTAGCTTATAAGACTAATGAGTAAGTAAGCAAGCAAGCCAATCTAGATAGGCTTCACTGCTGAGCTGAAATGAATTGGATGGGATTTAATAGGAAGGATTGCATCTCAGCAGAAAATAAAGCCACAAGTAGAATTGGAAAAGATCTTATATGACAGGAATAACTATGTAAGGGATCAGGGTATCATAGTCAACTACTATCGACATGAAAGCTGAAAGGCAATGTATACTAACCAGAATCCAGATCACAGAAACTATTTGTTCTGGTCTACTCCACCCTGGAATATTATACCCACGCTGGATGCTCTCATTCAAAAAAGAGTTTCAAAAAAGGCCAAAGTTAATGGCAAAAGGTTTGGAAACAATGTTCTATGAGGTCCAGGTCAAAGGTTAGGGTTTACTGTATAATAGAGACTATTGAGGAGAGCTATGCTAGTAATCTTCAAATATTTGAAAAGATCTCATGAAAAAGAGGGAATGAGTGTATTCTACACTATTGCAGAGGACAGGGCTAGATAAAATAAGATAAAACTATACATATTAAACTGGAGTCCAGGAGGAACTATCTGGCTATTTAATAATAATAGCTAAATTTATTGACCGCTCCCTCTCCCCACAGGGACTCGGGGCGGTGCACAGGGAGAATAAAAACAATAAATATACAAAATACATAGCAAATTAAAACAGATTAAATTAATTCCTGTGCTAAAATCCCATTAACTAAAAATCCCCACTAAATATTGATATACATTTAAAAGCCCATAGAGAGAGAGACTACCCTAGGCCGGCCAGGCGGAATAGATGAGTCTTCAATTTCAAGCGGAAGGAGCGGAGGTCCGTGGTCGTTCTAATATCGGGGGGAAGGTCGTTCCAGAGGGCCGGGCCCGCCACAGAGAGAGCCCTTCCCCTGGGCGTCGCCCGCTGACAAAGTCTAGTGGACGGCACCCGGAGAAGTCCCTCTCTGTGGGAGCGAATCGGCCGTGAGGATGTGTGAGGCAGGATCCGATCCCGCAGGTAGCTAGGTCCCGAGCCATGGAGCGCTTTAAAGATGATAATTAACACCTTGAAGCGCACCCGGAAGACGACAGGCAGCCAGTGCAGCTCGCGCAAGAGCGGTGTAATGTGGGTAAACCTAGTGGTTCCCATGATTGCTCGCGCGGCTGCATTCTGAACTAACTGAAGCCTCCGGGTGCACCTCAAGGGGAGCCCCATGTAGAGAGAGTTACAATAGTCCAGTCGGGATGTCACGAGGGCATGAGTGACTGTGCAAAGGGCGTCCCGATCCAATAGGGAGCGCAATTGGCAAACCAGGCGAACCTGGTAAAACGCCCTCCTGGCCACAGCTGTCACTTACTCTTCCATAGACAGCCGGGTATCCAGGAGGACACCCAAATTGCGCGCCCCATCCACAGGGGCAAGATGTTCGCCCCCTATGGCCAGCGTTGGAGAGAGCTGGTTGAATCGGGCAGCCGGAAACCACAGCCACTCGGTCTTGGTCGGGTTGAGCCTGAGTCCGTTGCTTCCCATCCAGATCCGCACGGCTTCCAGGCACTGGCACATCACCGCTACGGCATCGTTGGGGTGGTTTGGGGTAGATATATACAGCTGAGTATCATCAGCGTATAGATGGTACTCTACCCCAAAACCACGGATGATCTCACCCAGCGGCTTCATGTATGCATTAAACAGGAGAGGCGAGAGGACCGACCCCTGAGGCACCCCACATGTGAGGGGTCTCGGGGTCGACCTCTGCTCCCCTGCCAACACAAATTGCGATCGGCCAGAGAGGTAGGAGGAGAACCACCGTAAAACGGTGCCTCCCACCCCCAACCCCCCCAGCCGATGCAATAGGATACCATGGTCGATGGTATCGAAAGCCGCCGAGAGGTCTAATAGGACCAGGATGGAGGAACAACCCCCATCTCTGGCCCTCCAGAGATCATCTACCAACGCGACCAATGCCGTCTCGGTGCTATGCCCGGGCCGAAAGCCCGACTGGCGCGGGTCTAGATAATCAACTTCCTCCAGGTGACGGGGAAACTGTTGTGCCACCACACTCTCAACAACCTTCGCCAAAAAGGGAAGGTTGGAGACCTGGACGATAGTTGGTTAAAAGAGTTGGATCCAAAGAGGGCTTCTTAAGGAGGGGCCTCACCATAGCCTCTTTTAGGGAAGCAGGCAAGGAACCCTCACTTAAAGAAGCGTTGACAACTTCTTGGAGCCAGCCTCGTGTCACCTCCCAGGATGCCAGTACAAGCCAGGAGGGACACGGGTCCAATAAACATGTGGTGGCTCGCAGTCGCCCACGTAACCTGTCCATATCCTCGGAAGCAACAGAGTCAAATTCCTCCCAAACAAGATCAGCCTCGTGGCACCCCACTGGACCAAGAATGGGGGCTAACTCGTTCTGTATCTGAGCGGTTTTGTCCTGCAGAAAAGTCACAAATTCCTCTGCTCTACCCTGTAACGGGGCTTCCCGCACCCTCTGTTGAAGGAGGGAATGGGTCACCCTAAACAGGGCGGCAGGGCGGTTTTCTGCGGATGCTATGAGAGTAGCACAATGATGGCGTTTGGCCACTCTCAGCGCCACAATGTAAGTCCGTAAATGGGCTCTTACCTGTGTCCGGTCAGATTCAGAGCGGGTAGCCCTCCATCTTCCCTCTAGGCATCTCTTGCGGCGTTTCATCGCCCTCAGCTCCTCGGTAAACCAAGGAGCCGGGGCGGCTCGGCGCCGCAAGAGAGGCCGCAAGGGCGCAACCCGATCCAAGGCTCCCGTGGTCGCAATATTCCATGCGGCCACGAGGTCCTCCATCGGGGCGCGGGTCAGGGGTACAGGAAGTGGCCCAAGCGCCATCTGGAACCCATCCGGGTCCATCAGGTGCCTGGGGCGGAACCAGATAGGTGGTTCTGGCACCGCCTCCTCGCGGAGGGGAGTAGCGGTCGGAAAGTCGAGCCGGAGAAGTGAGTGGTCTGACCATGACAAGGGTGTGATGACTATGTCCCCTATACCCAGATCACTCTTCCATTGGCCTGAGACAAAAATGAGATCCGGTGTGTGTCCACCCTCGTGGGTGGGGCCTTGAATTAGTTGGGTCAGGTCCATGGCCGTCATGGAAGCCATGAACTCCCGAGCTACCTCAGATGATTCGCCCAACGATGGCAGATTAAAATCCCCCATGACTATAAGTCTGGGGGTCTCCACTGCCACCGTAGCGATCACCTCCAGGAGCTCGGGCAGGGCTGCTGCTACATAGCGAGGAGCCAGGTATATAACCAGCAAGCCCAACTGCCTCCCTAGGCCCCACTTCACGCAGAGGGACTCGCAACCGGTAGTCTGTGGCACAATGGTCTCTCTTGGCTCAAGACCTTCCTTGATAATGACCGCTACCCCACCACCCCTACCTTGGACCCGGGGCTGATGAAAAGCGCGGTAGCCTGGTGGGCACATTTCAACGAGAGGAAGTCCTCCCTTGTGGCCCAACCAGGTTTCCGCAATTCCTACCAGGTCCGGCTCCCCCTCTGACACAAGGTCATGAACGAGGGGGGCTTTGTTGACCACGGACCTGGCATTGCAAAACATCAGCCGCAGGCCCAGGCTCTGTATTCCCTGACCACCTAGCCTGCGGGGGTTGTGGCACTTGACCGTTCGTAACCAACGGCTGCGTGCCAACAATCGGGAGGATGGTCTCCCCTCGGCCCTGCCCCTCCCCACGACCCTCTGGATTGGAATGCCCTCTAATGGCACGACTCGTGGTTCCCCCCTCAAATCAGTACCTTCCGTCTCCTCCCGTCGGCTACTGGTCCGGCCCTTTCTTTCATGTAATTCTTTTGCCTCAATCTGTCTATGCCCACCCCCATCCCTAGTACCCCCTAAAATAGATAAAAATTTCCTAATTAAAAAACCCCTAAGGCCGCGCTTCGCCTGTCTCTCCAGATTAATGAATCCTTCCTCAAGACGGGCCCTCGATAGTTCGGAGGGCCAAACCTGCGAGAGTGGGGACTCTCGCAGCGATAAAAGGCTAGCTCTGGAGTACATATCTCATGGAGTTAATGGTGGGATGTGGGTTTAAAATACAAAAAATTTAAAAAGTCGTTAGCAAAGATATTAAGCTACAATTCATTTCATAGATGTTAATTTAAGATGTTAAAAATAAAGTGCAATACTAAAGTGCACCATAAGTGAAATAAAGTGCAGTAAAGTGCATCTGTGAGGTTAAAGTTCATATAAGTTCGTAATGTCAGTTTCATTAGTTCTTCCGGTCTAAGATCTTATAGACAAAGTTCACATCCTTCAGGAGCACGTGGTTCAGCTCTCTAGATCTTATATCCTGGTCTTAGGAAGCCACGGGGAAGATATTAAAGTTATTAAAGATGGTCAAAGTCAAGTCCAAGAATTTGGTCAGCAGAATCCGCATAGTCAGCCTGGTTATTCACACTCACATTCGGCGCTCACACCGCCGCCCTCTCCTGCGCACCCGCCTTGGCCGCTGGCCTCCCGGCGCTCACACCACCATCGGCCCAGCCTCCAGCGGCTGCTCCATCCGTTCCTTTTCCTCACGCCTCACGGCGCTCTCACCGCCGATATCTTCCTCCTTTACCCTCCATCCTCCGGTACGCACCCCTATCCGGCGCTCCCACCGCCGCCATCTCCGTCAGCCGCCTCGCCACTCGGCGGCTGCCCCCGTTCAAAACTCTTTCTTCTCTCACCAACCATCTTCATTCTTTCTTTATCGTTCACACCACCAGGCCGATGCTGCTGACCTCGCAGCGCTCTCACTGCCGTATTGGCCCCATGGTGAGCTCCGCCATAGCATAGCAGTGCTGGGAGCCCCCTGCGCGCAGCCAGTATCCCCGTTTTGTTTCACCGGGGACGCCGGCCTCCGCTCCGACACCGGCCTCCATTCCGGGAACGCCCCAACGCTCTCACCGTCCTCCGCGTCCCCGGGGCCGCCTCCGCTCCCAGCGCCTCCAAGAATGTCACGAACCTCATCCTGAGAAGCCAGGATGGATCCCTCACAGAAACCCCAGCCCACAAATGCTGGAAAAAAGGGGCTGGGGGCACAAAAGGCCCACGACCTCCATAGCCCACACGGAGCTCCGGAGCTAGCCCGCCATCTTGCGCATGCGCAGCTCTCTATTTAAGTTCCCAGTCACTGAAACAAACTGCCACATGCGGCAAGTTCTCTTTCACCGGAGAGATTAAGACAGAGGCTAGTTCTCTTTCACCGGAGAGATTAAGACAGAGGCTAGATAGTTATCTGTCTATTCTGCTTTTACAGATCTTGCACTAAGGAAGTTTTGATACCTTCCAAATTTAGATTAAGTCTCTATTTTGGTAGATTTAGGAACTCAGAAAGAGAATGAGGGAAGAAAAGTGTTCATCAGTCATTTTGCTCCCTTCATCAAGAAAATAAGGTAATACTTGCTTCTTTTCTAGCTGTAATGTCTAATAGTAAGCACTGTTTTGGCCTTACTTAAACAAGTGGCTATTTCTTCCCAATAATACTGAAATCAACTAAAGTCAGTTTAGAGGTAGGAAAAGAAAGGCAAAAACTGACCCAATACACACCTTTAAAATGCATCCTTTAAAACTCAATGCAGCCTACTTCTGAGACATATACATAAAGCTGTACTACAGTATGGTCATGGTGTTCCTTTTTTTCTTTCCCATTTGAGGTTGCAACTCATTAGCAATTGTTTCTTTAAGAAGAGTAATCAGTGAAAATGGAAATGTTTATAATATTGGGTCTATAAACATATGAGCAACACATGCTGTTTACTTTTAACAAGCCAAAAAAAGTTGTGCAACCTTATCAAGCATAGTTTGACCCTGAATCTACTACAACAGAACATATTTTTGATTCGAACTTTAGAGAGCCCAGGCTTTTTTTATTGCCCAGTGAATCATCTCCTCTGTATATACTTTAAGTATCAAAATCTCAGATGGCCACAGTGAAGTTATTACCCTGAAAAAAACAAGGTCATAGGAAAGCAAAGCTTTGCACTTCCCCATAAACCTCATAAGATGACTGAAACAATCAACAAGGAGAGAGTGGTTTTTCTACCAAAGGATTTTATGATCCTGCTCTCTAATTGAGCTACTGCACAGATGGCCATAACTGGTATTAGTCCTGTAACAAAACCTCTGGGGGTGAGCCAGGTGGAGATTCACTAGGCAAGCTATTATTAGTTGCCTTAACACTAATAACCAACATCTACCAGATCAAAGACTTCTAATTTCATAAGCCTCCCCTTTTTTATGCATGTCCTTTTACACCAATATTTAGCACAAAGTAGATGATATATATACAAAACAAGCAACTCCAAATTAATGCACAATATAACTACTACAAAATAGCTGTCCATGCTACTCTGTCAAGCACAGCTTCTTTCAGCTGTTGGATCTTCATCTTTGTATGAGTTTTGATATTAACAAGCCAGGTTGTTCTTTGTTTACCCCTTCTTGTTCCACTAACCATTTGGTAGTATTATGAGATTGTCAAAGTTATTCATTCCAAATTAATGTACTATCAATCAATCAATCAGAATAGAGCTGGAAGGGCCCTTGATGGTCTTTCAGTGAAACCCCCTGCTCAAGCAGGAGACCCTATACCATTTCAGGTTAGTGGCTGTCCAGTCTTTTCTTAACCGCCCCCACCCCCCAGTGATGAAGCACCTACAACTTCTGAAGGCAAGTTGTTCCACAGAGAACAATTAACCAGTGGAACAGCTTGCCTTCAGAAATTGTGGGTGCTTCATAAGGGGAGGGGTTAAGGAGAGACTGGACAGTCATAGATGAACTTTAAACTTGTATTTTTAAGTAACTCAAATTAATTCATTACTCCCTACTTAATAAAAACACAGTGAAATCATTTTTCACATCACACTATTCTTTAAGTATTGTAATGTAGTTCCCAGGTTCAAAATAACCCCACAAAGCAATTCAGGAAAAAGCTGTGTGAATGAATGAATAAATAAATAAATATGATAATATATATGAAGTAGCATGCATACACAAAGAAACTGGAAAGAAAATAAAGGTATGTTCTTTTTAAAAGTTGGTTATCCATACCTAACTTGCATTTCAAAAAAGCTCTTCAGCTGTTTGTCCTTCCTGTATTCAAGCATCCCCTTTGTTGCAGTCACTCTATTCCTTCTTTGACAGCCATGCATATTCTTATCCAAAAATTGCTTTTCAAAAAGAAAACATATTACATTAGTTATGGGAACATCTTACTTAATCCTGTCCTTATTTAAAGGAGGTCTAAGCTTGCTATTTAGAATGGAATGGAATGGAACAGAACAGGAGACTGGGCTGGACTGGAATTAACTGGACTGGACTGGAATTGACTTGACTAGTGTAGACTAGCCTAGACTAGCCTAGACTAGGAATAGGAATAGGAATAGGAATAGGAATAGGAATAGGAATAGGAATAGGAATAGGAATAGGAATAGGAATAGAATAGAATAGAATAGAATCATAGAGGTAAAGGGAGCATTGGAGGTCTTCAAGTTCAACTCCCTGCCCAAGGCAGGAGACCTTATACCATTCTGAACAAATGGTTGTTTAATCTTTTCTTGAAAGCCTACAGTGATAAATAACCCAACTCTGGGAGGCAAGCCATTGTACTGATTAATTGTTCTCATTGTCAGGAAATTTCTCCTTTGTTCCAGGTTGGATCTCTCTTTGACATATTTCCACCCACTGTATCTTATCCTACCCTCAAGTGCTTTGGAGAATGTCAACCCCCTCTTCTCTGTGAGAGCCCCTCAATACCAGAAGACAGCTGTTATGTCATCCCTAATTCTTCTTTTCATTCAACTAGACACATCTAGTTCCCTTAACCATTCATTTTATGATTTAGCCCCCATATTCCTTATCATCTTTGCTGCTCTTCTCTGCACTCTTTCTAGGGTCTCAGTACCTTTTTTGTATCTTGGTGACTGGAATTTGGTAACATTTCTTCAATTGTGACATTAATTTATTGAATTAATATTTTTTTCCTGAGAATTTAGGGAGTAATCTGTTAAGTTAGATGAGTTTCTTTGATGAGTTCTTTTGCCTTGTTTTGATCTGATTTCTTTTCCGCACAAGCCAGTTAAGATTGTCACTCAGTTCAGGATATTTTGCTGGAACCTGTGGCTATGTACAAATCAATTGCAAGCCAATTTTAAAACACAACATGACCTCCCTTATGGAAAGCCTGAAGAAAAAGAAGATAAGCAGAATAATAGTGGTTCATTATTGAGAATAGCCTTTAGAAGGAAATTGTCTCACATTCCTAGTTAATTTCAAAGCATTCTTACCACTTCAATTTATGAATACTTTCTCTATAGGGAAAAGAATTTAATGTAATGGTCATAGGAAACTTATGAAAGTTGCATTTTCAGGCTAAGTGTAGACATTTATCCAACACCTGAAGATATATGCCATTTTTCTTGTATATTTATTAGCTATGAAACAAAATTTCCATCAGAATTTTCACCATTAGGTGAAGCCATCAAGTTGATGTCAGTGTGGGTGTTGTTTATTGAGGATGCTATTTGGAACCCTGACATATTCATTATTCTGTCCATTCCAACACTATTCAATTAATTGTTTTACACAGCAGACATACTAAAGTCAGATTTGTATTCTCGTTCAACCGTCCTTAAAAACATTATGAATGTAAGATGAAATTCTCTAATTAATGCCATTTTGTTATTTCATTTTTTTTGTTTAATGCAGCTGGTCAAACATATTATCTTTTAGCGAGAGTTTCTTATAATGCACATTTAATCAACCATTTATCATAAATAGATTTCACAATATATACCATTTTTGTATGCTGTTTTGTTCAAAACTGTTGAATGATGAATGATAGCAACAAGGCAAGCATATTCTTGATAGCTTTGTTCTAACACACCAAAAGAGACACTGGAATCAAAAGATCGTTATCATGGCTTCTGTAAGATCTAGAAAATGAGAACAAAAGAGAGTTCTTTGAAAGACAAAGTTAATGAATTACTTAATTTCCTTTACCGCAGCAAGGAAAACAAAGCAAAGAGGAGAGGAAGAAAAATAACTAAGATTCTTGGCTATGAAATAGGCCTGCCAAAAAGGCCATGAGATGAAAGAATAGGAAGATGATAAGGAACACAAAAATAAAAGAACGGATCAAACTGGCAATTAACATACTAATCTTTTAAAAATTTAGGGTCCCTTCTCCCTTGGCACCTCCAAGTAGCAATCAACTCAAAGCATGCAGCTTCTCAAGCTCTGACATTTGCAGTCAATACCAAGGAAAGGACATAGTGTTCAGGGCTATTGAATAGATGCATCAAATAGCAAAAGTTGTGTCCTTTCATAGGCTTTCAGCAGTAACGCATTTACAATGAGCAATCTGAACAGTGTCATGAAAATGTCCAGGGTTCCCACCAGTTGCCATTTTCCTGATTGCCATGTCACAAAAATAGATTCAAGCTGTATCCTTATCTGTTCCTTTATTATCTTTGTCAGAGGGATGAAGTATCTGAATGTTAATACCGAAGACTGTCTGGAAACAGAGCAGATTGCTGTATGGCTTTAACCTTTTCAATAGTTGAGATTTGATTGTTTTGCTGTTCGGATGCTCTCATACACCTGCAATCTGGACAGAAATATGATGGTAGCCATTCAAAAGAGTGATCCATCAAAAGGCTGAAGGTATATGTTTGTTTATAAATGAAATAAAGTATCAAGCACAATGGACACAATGCTATGGTTATTGCTGTTCGAGGGTTCTACTTAATTAAGACAATTTTGTGGAGAGAAGAGCTTTATTAACATTGCAATAAATTCAAAACAATTAATACTGAATACAGTCAATGTTGCCTAATAACTTCATTTTCTCCTGCTGATAAAACTTTCTAATAAGCAAAATTAAAGGGCAAAAGAGTGTGTGTGTGTGTTTGTCTGATTGAACTCCTGGAGTGAGCAGTGAGTTAGCCTGCAATTCTGCATTCTAACCACTGCACCACCATGACTCTTATAATTGTAATGGAGCCCAGGATTTCCATTGTATATTATGACAATCTTAGGTTGAGGCACTGTCAGATGCTAGAATGAGACTGATACTTGATCCCAGCAGTATGTTTATTGCTAGTCACTATTTACAGCAATGTCATCAGACTAACTGCACTGTCTTAGAATAACAAGATAAGCATCCCAGGAGGCAGGGGAGGTCAACTCTCCATCGCTTCCTCCCCTTCAGGGATTCCAGGCTAGCCAGTCTCTTAACTCCTCCACCTACTTCAGGTGCAGATTCCACAAGTGCCCACATGACCATCCCAATTTTATATATTTTTGTGGTAGTTGTTAAGCAAATGTAATAGTCATTAAATGAACCCATTGTACATAATGCATGCTTGTTTTTTACTGGAAACTGGAAGTAAACATTGGTTTCTAGCAAAAAAAAAAAACAATGGCCACAAATCATTATCATGCAACCTATGATACTGCAATAGGCTGTAAATAAATGTCAGTTGTCAAGCATCCAAATGTGGCAATCATATGGCCACAGGAAGGATGGGGGGAGCACTGGAACTTTGAATCCATTCGTAAGTACATTTGGGGAGGTCTGTTGTAATTTTGAATGGTTGCTAAGTGAGAAGTCATAAGACAAGGACAACCGGTACTCTTAGTTTTTTTTATTATTTGCTCTGGTTCTAATTCTTTCCTGTTACAGAACTGTACCATCAGAATCCTGACACCCAACTTGATTTCTTTATTTTTCATGAAAAATATTTACCAGATTGCAGGAAATTCATTCATTTTCCACTCTAGTGCAAGCTTCCAAGTCACGCATAAAAGGAGGTTGCATATACAAAGAAGAATCATAGTGAAAGCAAACGTTTATGTCCTTAGAATTGTGAAAAATGGTATAACTTTGCAACACTGACGAATAATGGCATAACTTTTCTGTTGCACTCAATATCTTCCAGTTTTAATCTGTGGAATGCTGGAAGCTATGAATCTGCATGATTTTAGAATTGTAATTATAAGTGACTCAACGACAAAGTAAATATATGAAAAGGCAGTTCAGTAAATGAAGAAAAAAGTGCAAATGTTGTCATTGTTGATTAGGTAAACTATTTCAAATTTAAGAGACAGGAACAAAATTAAAGAGAAATACTGGGAGAAAATGTGGCTGAAAACATTTATATCTGGAGAGTTCCAAAATAAAAATATTTGGAAAATATGGCTCAGAGACATTTCAAGGAGGATGAAGAGACTGACATTTTGGAAGCAAAATTACTTCCCAAAATAGAGTGCAGACATTCAAAGGCAGTTCAGAGTTCAGCACTCTGTGAAAATTTGCAGACTACTCCCAAAAGCTCAAGATAAACAGCACTTGAAATCTTTATTATCCCTCCTTATGAATTGGGTTCCTTGTCTCACCTCTCCAGCTCTGCTTTGGTGACATGAGGTCAACTAATCCTTCTGTGGACAGAAGTCTGGGATAGCTAAGAATATGACTTCCATGAAACTATTCTCCTGAGGATTTTGAAGGTCATTTTCCATACGTTTCCGTCATGACATTTTTGTGCTTCTTTAGCAGAAAATGCAAAGTGGAATTATCTTTTTCAGGGCCTATATTTATTGTATTTAAATCTTTTTTATATATTTTATATAGATGCTCTATTAAATAACTTATGTTCCCTAAAAATTAAACTCTAAAAGTAATAAAGTTGAAATAATAGTAACAGAAGAAACAGTGCAGTTTTGAGCAGATGTATGTGGCAAGCCAAAGGAGCACAACAAGAGTACAAATTGGATAAAAGAGGTGACCATCAAGAGTACCATTTGAATATCATCAGCGTTGACAAAATCATCAATGTCAATTGCTAAAGGCAGCTTTACTAGGTATAGCTTACATCCATCCTGCAACAATACCTTTAATACCACCTTACAGTAATATCTGTCTATTCTGGGAAAAGATTCAATAGTGGATAAAAATGCCAAGTCCAGTCAAAACATCTGGCTGTCCATGCAATGAACCTTAATAATAGCTCCCTCCATAGATATTGTAATGGTTGGGGGGCTTGCAATACACTGATGAGGTGGTAAACTATGCTAGGATTTTCTGTATTCTATACTAGTGTATTCTATTCAGGAAGTACTGCATTCCAGTGTAAGATTATTTTTCTGCTTTCTCATAATATTAAAAGGTTTGGTTCTTATCCAAAAAACTCATTTAATATACAGAAAAAAGAGAAAAGATTCCTTCATCCAATCTATCATCACCTGGGACAACAAGGACCATATCAGATGTTAGAGTTCCTAGGCATCTGTTAACAAGTAAAAAAATGGACTCAGAACTATAGCTGGGCAACCAGGACTCAGCCCTATAAGATTATCAAAAGACAAAAAAATTACTGTTTTTGAAAACCACACCATTATAACTTGGAATGACAACAAAATGGGGGTTTATAAACTGGCCATGGTCGTCCTAATGGTTATCAGCATAACTGGGTGCATTTAGAAAAATTGTGCATTGACAACATTTCCATTTGTCAATTGCAAAAAGCCACATTAGTTGGATCTGCTCATACAGTTATGTGCAGATCCAACTAATGACAACAAAATGGGGGTTTATAAACTGGCCATGGTCGTCCTAATGGTTATCAGCATAACTGGGTGCATTTAGAAAAATTGTGCATTGACAACATTTCCATTTGTCAATTGCAAAAAGCCACATTAGTTGGATCTGCACATACAGTTATGTGCAGATCCAACTAATGACAACAAAATGGGGGTTTATAAACTGGCCATGGTCGTCCTAATGGTTATCAGCATAACTGGGTGCATTTAGAAAAATTGTGCATTGACAACATTTCCATTTGTCAATTGCAAAAAGCCACATTAGTTGGATCTGCACCCAGTTATGCTACAAGAAATGCATTGCAACTATCATATGTCAACTGTCATACAAAATAAAGAACTGCCAGTGTGATTTCACATTTTCATGTATATAATTGTATATTTATACATTTATATATATTTATATGCAAACCTGTATGTGTAATTGTATTACATAAAAAGGTTTGAAACTGAGAAATCTAAAATAATAGTTAGTACTTCCTGGCAACAGAAAGTAATAAAGATGATAATCTTATGGGGAGGCCATTCCATAACTGGGATGTTACTGCCAAAAGTCTTTCTTCCTACTAGTCACCTATCTCAAATTAATTAATTCAAATTGCTTAGGAAACATTAGTAGCGTACATTAGTAGTGCACCATGTGTACACTATGGTGTACAAATAACTTATGTCTGTTAACGCAAGCTCACTTGAATGATAATATACACTTAGGTTTTTGCACAGTCAATGTCCTTTGAAAGAAAGAAAAGACTCTCAAGCTTTTGGGTCACACTAAAAATGGATAATGGGGACCCTCTTCACAGGACAATGTGTGGAAGTCAGAAATATGCTTCCTACATCTAAAGTGAGCAATCTAATAATGCTGAGAAAAGAAGATTACAACAATCATGAAAGAGATAGAACCAATACAGTATGTCTAGGAGGCAATAGGACCATTAATGTATCCACTCAAAAGCAAAAATAGATATACAAGAATAGGCAACCAGTGCTGCTGCTAACTGAGAAGAAGACAAAACTACTTTGGGTAAAGCTTAGATAATTTATTTGGTAGATAGTAGATTGTTTTCACCAAGAAACCAATTCAGGGTTCTTCAAAACATGAAGAAATTGGATACGTGAAAAAGATGGCCTTTTACTTTGGTAATTGAAAGATAAAAGATGAAAATGGAATAAATCTGCTGGTGACTTCTGGACCATGCTGGTTATGACAACATTTATACGCCAAAGGGATTTACTTTCTTAATCTAATTAAAAGAACTATTGTTCATTTTCAGGAAATGAACATGTGAACAATGCCACGTCGTCCTGGGGAATGTGTAAGAGAGCAACCAGCTTGTATGAAATCTGCTTCAAGGGCATTAAAATGTTCATTTTAAATTGAATTCCATGCACTGTATGTCATTTATCTTTATGCCAATTGTCAATTTTACTGAAGCAGAGAAAAGGAGAGTCATCTGAAAAGTCAAAGTACATAAAAGAAAAAAGTCACTGATTACATATATCTTTTTAGTTTCCAGTGAGGATTCCTGGAGTTTTAGGCATCTCTGAAAGAGTGGTGACAGCATTACAGTGAAGATCAGTGGCCAGACAATGATTGATACTGTTAGGATATTCAGCCTTATATTGGGTTGATAATATATATGAGCCTATGTTCTTAAGGAGTTATGTAGTTTTAAGAACTAAATATAATCTGATTGGCTGTAATTATCAGCTCTACCATATAAGCAAGGTCAGGAATGCAGCTCATTTCTTGTTCGATTCCTTGTGATCCTGGTTTTCCTGATTGCTGCTGAAGAAGAAGAAGGAGTATTGTTTTGCATCACTGTGAGATAACTCTGTGTTTGGTGTTGGACTGTTATTTGTTTGAGAAGTTAGTCGGAAGAAGCATTTTAGTTGCTACAAAGTAAAGACTATTTATTTTCTTACTATCACTGTTTTAGAGTTTGTTTGTGGTTTACAGCAACATATCTCTTTACTGTCCGGTGAATTACACTATTCCGCATTTATTTGCTAATACTGGTTAAGGGACCAGAGTTGTGACACTGGTTCTGAACCCAGAGTTGCTAACATTGGTTATGGACCCAGTGTTCTGCTAACAGATACTTGGCAAAGTTTTTCTGGAAAAAGACATAGATTCCAAAAAGTTGCCCCTCATGAGTAGGCTGCAGGAATTGAGATTTTTGTATTCTTTTATCAGCACAAGAAGCATTTAATAAATGAGAGCTAATACTTAAATGACTAACTGATTGCGAGATCCAGAATTTTGTCAAACAGAATTTAAAATTAAATCATGAGAAGAACTGGTGGCAGAGGAATATCGCTCTCAATGGTTTTCTTATTTTCAATCATTAGGGGGAAAAAATAAAGTAGACAAAAGAATTCATGATTTTGAAGAAGACTTAGTTGGAGATAACATTGCATTGAATGTGCAATTGCTAAAGTGTATACATTTTACCAAAGAACAAGGGGAAAATGTACAATAACAAAAGCTAAAAAAAATTGTTATAATATTCAGATGGAACAATGGAAAAATATGTGGCTGAAAGCCTGAAATTACCACCTTGTTATAATCTTAAAGATTATATTTTTGGTTTATTTCAAGAGAAAAAAGAACTGAAGCTGGAGCTCTTCTTTGGGAGCATTAAATTATGGACATTCTGTTTTACATGCTATGATAAATGTGATGATCTTAAAAGGTAATACTTTTCAAATAATAAGCAAAATATATAAGCAGACAGAATGGAACATGATATCCACATGGAAATGCCAACGGACAAGAAAATGAAAGGCCTACAATGTGAAAAAGCAGTAAAAAAAGTTCTTTGCTAATACTAGATCTTACAAAGAGTAGGAGTAGGAAAGTAAAACAGTGGACAAATGTATATATTTGTACATATAAATTCCAACATTTGATGTATTCTGAGATTTTATCAGAACCCCTATAAATATTTCAGGGATCAACCCTAGAGCTAAGGATTAGGTCTTTATTAGAGAATTCTTTATTTTTAAATTAGAAATTGCTGCTTAGTCAAATTTCAGAATGTATAAAGTTTAGACGTTCAGGTTCCTTTCAGTGAAGGCATCAATTCCATCTGAGTTATTTCCATTATCAATGTTTATGTCACCATACCTAATAGCACAAACTGAGCTTTACAGTATAATTAAATTGTCAGTTTGTTTGTGAAAGTTTGAGAAAAATGTCAACACTTTGAGAATGATAATGTAGTGATGTTTCTCCTTTTTAGTAAGAATCTTTCTTAAAAACAACTACAAAGTTACTCAAATAACTGAATCACATTCATAAAAAATAGGCATGTTTTGTCTTGCTTATTCAAAATTGGCACACAGCTGTAATTTTCTCATGTCTTTCCATTGATTGTTTCATACTTTTATTACCAAGTCAAAACAAAGGACAAGAACTGTTAAGATCCTTTAGCTTCATATTAGATTCATATTAACAGGCTGGTCATCAGGAGACATTTTTGGCAAGATGAAAATGTGCTGCTTTTGTGTGTGTGTCCCTCTTCCTCCTTGAGATATAGAAAGGTGAAGAAAATGAGTAAACAGAAATAATGGTTATATTCCTGTGTTATTGGTGGGGTGGATGGACGTGGGAGAGAGATAAAATGCATATAAACACACAAAATATTTTTTTCCTCCTCCAATGGCCTATTATTCTTACTCTACAGTATTTCCAGCTTCAGAAGAAGCTATTGTAAAACTGGCTTTCAGTAAGAAATTTACTACCCCTTCTCATTAGGTAGAAACCTGAAGCTGATAGTTCAAGTAGGAGAGAGAGAGAGAGAGAACTTTTCTCCAGAATTTTTTTCTGACATTGCAACCAATGATTTCAAAGTCCCAAGAGAGATTGATAAATATCTGAACAGGGGATGGATCTCAGTTCAGCTGTGTCCTCAAAGGATTACTGGAAAGGTAATGTTCTGAAATGTTCTGGAAAGGGTTATTATGATCAAATACCATCTCAAGACAGCATGATATTTTGCTAGGCTTTTTCTTTCATCCTGCTGCAGGCAGTGTTCTGCAAACAACCTGAATTTTTCCTCCCTCAAGAAACTTAAGAGTGGGCCCTATGCAGCCATATAAAGGAAGCAGCTTCTACAATCCAAGGCAGAATTTTCCTAGAGGATTTTAAGCAAGTGGCTACTCAGCAAGATGGAGATAAAAAGGGAGTTGGCTTCCTCACTGTAGATTGGTTATGACCACATTTTTGTAGGAAGATTTGAGAACTCTGAAATTGTGTGTGTGTGTGTGTGTGTGTGTGTGTGTGTTAATGACACACTCAGAAAGGACAGAGCTCAGAGATTTAGGGCAGGTTTGCCTGAATGGAAAGGAGAGAGCTTCAGGCTCAGCATTTGAAATGTATTTCCACAGAATCCACCCAACATACACAATATAGTTTACAAAGCCATAAACAGTTGTCATCAAGCAACATGATGAAAAGAAAATAATCCACAATAACCCCAAAATTAGTCATAATATTGCAATGTTGGGGGACGTATGCGCACACACACACACAACCAATTTTTATAAAGGGGAAAAACCCCTAAGTGCATATGTGTTGCATCTGCTTCTACTGTTACAGCAATAGCATTTAGACTTACCACTTCATAGTGCTTCACAGCCCTCTCTAAGCAGTTTACAGAATCAGCATATTTACCCCAACAATCTGAGTCCTCATTTTACAGACCTTGGAAGAATGGAAGGCTGAGCCCCATCAAGTTCAAACTCAAGTCTGTGGATAGAGTTAGCCTGCAATACAGCATTCTAACCACTGTGCCACCATGGCTCCCTCCCAACCTTTATAGGCAAAACAAATATTTGAAAGGAGAAGGAAAAAATATAAATTAATAGTTTTTTCATGGTAATAAATAATCAATCAAATTGGTGTAGATTTATTTTGCAATATATTTGAAAGCAGATGTATCAACATTATTTCACGTATAACAACTATATCTAAAGTCAGGAACCTTACATAAAGTAGTGCATAACATTTATATCTAACTATTATAAATGACTGAGTTATAAGGGACTCTTGTGGATTTCAGAATTTAGAAATTAGAACATATATAAACATATTTATAGTTTGAGAGACATCACTGCTATTTATTCATCAATAAGTTAAAAAAAATATTTGCACAGTAACTAGACAACTTTATAAATCTATATAAGTGTGCCTGAAAATTAAATATTATTGCCATGTGGTAAAATTAATTCAGTGTGGTAATCTGAATAAAAGAAGGATAAAGGAATTTCATGCAGAGTAGGAATGAAGTTGATAATGCTCTAAATCAATATCTACTCATAACCTTCCCCTTGCTAATTTTTTGCCTTTTACAGAAGCAATAGACATTAGATCTCTGCAAAGCTTCAAAGGAGCACTTGACTTTGACAAAACTTTTAATGAAGTCATTTTTGTCCACTTCAAAGTTCCTCTTAGATTTCTCCTGCGGAGCTCACCCAATATTTTATACCACAATATGATAATATTTTCAATTGTCCTACAGCAAAAGGTAAAATTTTCTGTAAATTGGAGTCAATTAATATTTCCATCTTTATGGACAATGCAGTATGCATTGTGTTGATCTACATCCTATTTTCAACATTATTTTTTTAAAATGTACTGCCAATTTTGCATTCTAAATTGCAACATTATTCTGTTTCTTTTTGTCCCCATTCCTGAATATGCTACCATTTGTACATGAATTAAAGAAAAAGCCTTCATTGAATATGGTAGAAGAGGGTTGGAATAAATCTACTTCTGTGAGAAATGGGCCTAGCATGGATAGGGGAAAATCCTACAAATTTGCTGCCTGAAGCCCATTAGCCCTCTTGGAGTATTCATCAATGGGCCTCCTGAGGGAAGACAAACCAGCTGCTTATAACCTCCTTCTACCATCATCCAGATCAGTGGTGGGATTCCCTTCCCTTCCCTACCAGTTCGCAATTGTGAGTGCACGCACCACATCTGCCTATGCACACCACCTTCTGTGCATGTGCAGTACTCATGCATTACATCGGGATGGGTAGGCAGAGCCTCTCGCAGCTGCCGCTACCGGTTTGCCGGAAGAGAGAATCGGCTGAATACCACCTCTGATCTAGATACATTAATCGTTGTTTTGGTCTTACCTTTACTATGTTACACTGTATATCATTTCATCAGGATAAATGCAGTACTGATCCACATCTTATAGTATATCTATAGTTAGTTACTATGGCCATTGCTTTTATTTTATACTTTTCTACACTTGTTCATTTTTCTAATTTTCAAAACTATTTTTTGCCATTTCCTGAAGGGTTGCATGCTTTGGGAATGATGACCTTTGAGTTGTATTTATTCATTTGTACATTTTCCTGAATAATGTTTTACTTTTTGTTATGTCATCAGCTTGTATTTCAACATTACTGACTTCCTTTATTTTTTTCATGATACTGTCCTCAGGGTTGATAAATGACTGCACTTTCTTTAAAAGGGGAAATGTATTTATTTGTGGGCAATATATGTGTTTCTAAAATTATCTCCTTGTTATAGAAGCAAGAATGCATTCCATTTAACCTTTATCTCCTTTATTATGTTACGTTTTTTCTTCTATTAAGCCATTGAAATTAGAGTTCAGTTTTTGCTCATTTGATGGGATTTTAATGCATATTTGCAGTGAATGTTGGCCTTAAAGACTTAATGACTATTAGTTGGATGAACTCAGTAGAATCCATATACAGAAAGTGTTTTCTGCTGCAGTCTCAGATTATGTAATACATTACCTTGAAAACTGTCTCCTCACCCTCCAACTTTGTAAGAACAGTTAAGACAAATAGCTTTGCATCTTGTACATTAGTATTTTATAATTTCTTATTGTTGGTGACTGCCTGAATAGACAGTTAGGATATAAATGAATATAAAATATTTTGTGCTATGTTGATGAGATCCAATCTTCATAAGAAATGTTTTCCTTCTAGACATAGCCTGCAGATAAATGTAAACTATGAGATATTATAGCATTGTGATGGATGTCTAAGTAAAATTGCATTTATATTGAGATATCCAAACAGAGGAAATGGAAATCTTTGTTCTGCTACCTCCCATATGTAATGACTGTTACTTCCCACAATCCCAGCCCAACATAACCAATGGCTATGGTATTAAAGCTTATTACACTTATAGGTCTATTACATCTGAAAGACATATAAAGATGATGGAAGCCATGTACATACAAGATAAATAATTTATCACGCAATCAGCCAGACATTTGTTTGTTTATTTGCGTCACAGAAGCAGCACAATTAAAATAAGGCATATTATATGATGTACTATTTAAACTATAAAATGTAAGATTACAATATATACAATCTTGCCCAGAAACTAGCAACATTAATTGCATTTTGTCATGCTGACATGAGGTCCTCAAGTGTACACTGATCGGGACACAAAGGGCAGGTATGCATATGTGCTGTTTGATGTCACCGCAATAACAAAGAGCAGAAGTAATTGGATAGTACCATTGGTTCAGAGTGTCTCTGGATCTTGTTGAACCTGTGTGCTATGTGCAGTAGTTCTCCCTCCAGTCCGTCTGCCTAGGGGGCGTTGTTCTCGCTCCTGATTGGCTACCTGTTTGACAGCCGGTATATATAAAGAGCTGTCAACCAGTGCTCAGCTGTTGCCAGTTAGCTAAGATGCGTGCATTGTGAATTGCCGCATTTAGAAAACTGTTAAGCATTAAAACTGTTAGCATTTGAAAGACCTGGCTTGCCTCAGTCTGTCCACCCAGCGTTCTCCCTAGCTAGAACACTGTGTGCAGTCTATTCAATTATTTCCATAGTTACCAGCTTTCATCAGACCTTGGTGACATCTCCTTCATTGGTTCCATTCAGGGGGACATGGGAGAAGCCTCCCCAGAGAATGTTTGCTTTTAACACATTTGGGCATTATCTGGACAACAGTTTATAGCTGGCTAATCCTTTCAATCCAGAAGCATCCAAAGTCAGATGTTTAGACTGGATTTGGCCTTTTTGTCCACCTATCAACTCCTCCCCAAGCAGGGGATAGGCAGATGTTGTTCAAAGGTGTTAAATTTTTTGTCATAGGATGTAACCAGAGATGGTATTCTACCAGATCAGACCAGTTTGCCCAAACTGGTAGTGGAAATTGAGGGTGGCCCGCCCACCCACCCTGGCTCTATTTCGTCCTACTTAGGGACTTTTTTGAGCAAAGTGCATGCATGGAAGGCCAGGCGCATGCATAGATGGGTCATCTGTAAGCAAAGCAAGTGCACCCATGTACACACACTCACATTTGCAGACCAGTAGGGAAGGTAAGTGAAAACCACCCCTGGATGTAACCTATTCCAAGCAAAACTATCTTTTGCAATTAACTAAGGGTGATTTTGTCAATATTGAAGGTGTTCAGGTGGTGCTCCAGTTGTCTTGGAATTACATTCAAAGTGCCTATTGTAATTGCTTTGCTTCTTTTGCCACAGTTGTTCTATTGTATCCAAATCATCACTATACATATGTATATCTCATATACTATACTCATCTATACTCATCTATGCCTATCACTACGTTTACAGTGTCATAATAGTAAGTAGCAATTAATTCCAGAAAGCCATAAACAATGTTTGAAAGTTTTTTAAAAAATCAAGAAGAATGTTTTGCTTACAAGGACAATAATCAATTTTTTAAAAAGCCCCAAGTCAGCAAAATGTGCATGGTGCCATATGCTTGCCTTTAAATTTCCATTCCATTGTTTCCATTGCAAAAGCTTACTAGGATCAACCAGCTCTTTACATTTCCAGAGAGGCAGCCAAACCAGATTTCCTGAAATTAAATCTGCATCAGTGTGTTCCAGTGATATGAACTCAGCAAGAATCCCTCTGCCTTTTTAGAGATGCTGAACAGCTGATCCTTTGAAGATCTGGTTGACAGCCCAGTTTTGTCAAAGTGATTTCCTCTTCGAGCACTCAGTTTCCATCTCCATGAAGTGGAACCAATGAAATCAAAACCCCAAACAGAGCAGAGCCTGAACATCCAAGACAAGTCAATTCTGCTGTTCATAATAATTATCTGATTTCAGTGACTCTAAGCAACGTCTAGGTGGTGATTGCTGATTCTGTACCCGAAGCATTTTTTATTATCAGATCTTCTTCAAACTTAAATCAATAAGGGATTCTTTTTAATTGTTATTTGTGGTGTCATTTTCCTGTGTACATTAATTGGGTTTTATACCGTATGTTACCCAGGGGGTTATTTGTTCATAAATGGAAAAATGTTGAGCTCAATTCCTCTTATCAAGTGCGTTAATGAAATTAAAACAGCAGTAAATAAATTGAAGCTGTTTGCTGCTGAACATAAATGGCTATATCACCGTTGCTGAAAAGCCTTTCTTGCTATCCTGCTGAGCCTCAAAGGGGAAGGTTTGTTTTAGAACAATCTAAGCAGAAACATAAGTAATTAAATCTCCTTGAATAACTTCAGGTATACTATATTCTGGCATTTTGGGCTTGTAATACAATCCTAAAAAGTTCACTCATTCATGATTTCAACAATGTTGTTTCCAAGATAGACAAAATGTTTCAGGCAAGTCCTGTAAAACCTATTGGGTACAATCATCTAGCCTCCCTTCACATTGTGTAACATAATGTCTTTACTTAGAGTGTCTAGGCAGTGGATTTTCCAAGTTTGTTCTCTATCATTTTAGTCAAAAAGAATATCAGCTACTGTACTTAACTGTGCCCTGTATCTAAGATTCCTGTGGGAAGAGTAGAGGCAGGAGACTAAATCACTGTTGTGTCAACATATGATAATTTATCATTCAGATTCATTGGACAGTAATATCTGCTATGTGTTGTGGCCTAACAGGGACCGGCTGAGCTGTTAATGGACTCTGATAGTGAGGAACAAGAAGAGTCTGCCCTGGAGGCTGAGGAAGACCCGGGGGTGGGGGGTATTAGGAGCCAGACCAGGGATCAGAGAGGCTGGTTGGCCACCAGGAGGAGCCTGAGTCATGGAGCAGTGGGAAGACCAGAGTCAATTTGTCCCTGACACTAGAATGCAAAGAGCTGAGAGGCGGAAGCAGCAACTCTGGAGGCAGACTCACAGAAGGTGATTATGCACCAGGTGGTTGTTGATTGGTCTCTCCCAGAGAGCTTATAGGTGAGGCGATGGGAGGGGATATTTGCAGAAAACAACTGTTCAGTGAAGGAGTCATGAATGTCTGTGTGAGTTGAAGCCTGTGCCCATTCAGTTTCCTGTGAATTTGAAAGCTTGTGTGAAAGTTCGCTGCGAAGTCACGCCTGTGCATGAGTTTCTGGGCTCTCAGCCAAGGGACTGCTTATCTTGCTTATTAACTTATTAACTTATTAAGGGCGGGATATAAATGTAATAAAATAATAAATAAATAATAACTGTCAAACAGCCAAGTTTGGGTTCTTGTTTATTCCGAAGCCGCAGACAGAACAGCTATGTATTTAATCCGTTAAAAAAGTTCAATCCTTTTATATCTGTTTTGTAGCTAGAAACTTGATCTCTCCTTTTTCTTTCTTTGTATATGTGTACAAGTACGTGAATATGTGTAAACATACATGTATATATGTACATATACATGTGTGCATGCACACACATACTTTTGTAGCTGAGCACATGTATAGATATGTGGCTTATAGGAATGATCAGTCTTGTTCTCCTTAGAGTATAAATTGAGTTTTATTTACTTACAGATCTGACACTTCCCTTCATCGTTGAGTAATAATAATAATAATAATAATAAATTTTTATTTGTAGCCCGCTCTCTCTCCCCAGAGGGACTCGAGGCGGGGCACAGGAAAATTAAAAATCAATAAACACAAACAGAATACATAATTTAAAATCACAATTAAACAAATCCTGCGCTAAAAACATCTATAAAAACTAAAAACTGTCCCTAAAACCCCTTAACACTACAAATAATTAAAATTACCCTAAAACCCCAGGACAGGGAGGCTATCCCAAGCTGGCCAGACGGAAAAAGTAGGTTTTCAATTTGAGACGGAAGGAGCGGAGGTCCGTGGTCGTCCTAATATCGGGGGGAAGGTCGTTCCAGAGGGCCGGGCCCGCCACAGAGAGAGCCCTTCCCCTGGGTGTCGCCCGCTGACACAGTCTAGTGGACGGCACCCGGAGAAGCCCCGCTCTGTGGGAGCGAATCGGCCGTGAGGATGTATGGGGCAGGATCCGATCCTGCAGATAGCTAGGTCCCGAGCCATGGAGCGCTTTAAAGATGATAATTAACACCTTGAAGCGCACCCGGAAGACGACAGGTAGCCAGTGCAGCTCGCGTAAGAGCGGTGTTACATGGGTGGACCTTGCGGTCCCCATAATTGCTCGCGCGGCTGCATTCTGGACTAGCTGAAGCCTCCGGGTGCACCTCAAGGGCAGCCCCATGTAGAGAGAGTTACAATAGTCCAGTCGGGATGTCACGAGAGCATGAGTGACTGTGCGAAGGGCGCCCCGATCCAATAGGGGGCGCAATTGGCGAACCAGGCGAACCTGGTAAAACGCCCTCCTGGCCACGGCTGTCACTTGATCTTCCATGGACAGCCGGGCATCCAGGAGGACACCCAAATTGCGCGCCCCATCCACAAGGGCAAGATGTTCGCCCCCTATGGCCAGCGATGGAGTGAGCTGGTTGAATCGGGCCCCATATCCTGCCCCATACATCCTCACGGCCGATTCGCTCCCACAGAGAGGGACTTCTCCGGGTGCCGTCCACTAGACTTTGTCAGCGGGCGACGCCCAGGGGAAGGGCTCTCTCTGTGGCGGGCCCGGCCCTCTGGAACAACCTTCCCCCCGATATCAGAACGACCACTGACCTCCGCTCCTTCCGTACGAAATTGAAGACCCATTTCTTTCGACTGGCCGGCCTTGGATAGTCTCTCTGTCTATAGATTTCAAATGTATTTTAATGGGTTTTTAATTATTTTTAGCACGGGATAATAGTGTTTAATTGTGTTTTAAAGTATGTATTTTTGTATTTATTGTTTATATTGTTTTTAGTTCTTATTGTGCACCGCCCCGGGTCCCCTGTGGGGAGCGGTTAATAAATTCGAATTTATTATTATTATTATTAATAGAGATATTACTGCTCAAAAACAAAACAAAACAAAATAAAATGAAGACCTGATCTAATTACCAGTTTCTATTCCAATGGGAAATATTCTCTTTCTTCCTTAGGCATAAACACATACCCTCATAACTATAAAATCTGGGAATGTTTTGGTAGTTGTCACTAACTCATCATAGAAAACTCAAGGGTAATTTCTAAGATTTTAGGACACAGGAAGCAGTCAGCTAATTCTGATGTTTACTATGATGCCAACTAATATTTTGCTGAGAGTCTATATTTCATAAAGATGTCCATTTGATAGTTATTTTGGAGTATCTGATGAAGAAATTTCAGATCAATATTCTGAACATCTGGAGAAAGACATTTAAAAAAATGTCTACAAATTCAAATTAGGGAGTGCTTGTTTTTGTGCTAGGTTATAGCTATAATTTCCGTCCATTCCTGCATCATTTAATTTATAACAACAACAATGAATGAATGAATCACAGAAGAATATACATTATTATTTTACAATTTACTTTTTAGTCACTGCATCCAGGTATCTCATCAAATCATACCTAGTACTGAAAAAATACATGCATGGTACCAGAGATTAAAAATCCAGAATCAGAAAGAACAGTGCACATCTGAAATCTCATTGAAAACTTGTAAATATTTCTTCCAGTCTAGGTATACCAAATTAATAGGCATATTAAAACTTGAGAATACTGTTTTTACTGTAGTACTCAGGTTTTGGATTTCAAATATTATTAGGGAGGTTCTGGCTTGGATGTATGTGATTTGTGGTTTTACTTGTCCTCAACACGCTTTTATTTGTTCTTTTGGGCTCATGGCATTCTTTGTCTCTACCTAATCCAGAGTTTCTAGGATAGCTGGGCAGCCAAATAAACTGAATAACTAACTAAATGTTGTAAATGTGTAAATCACTTCCTCCAAATTTCAGCTCACTAGGCTTCACAGTGCAGGACCAATGTAGAGAGAGAGAGAGACAAGGACTTGAAGTTCTATATTAATGTAAAGATGGCAATATTAGACATGCCAGATCCATCCACCATCATTTCCTTAATGATGCAAAATAAAGGATCACCTGGTATAATGCTTTCCATGTCTCTTCTTCTATTGCTATGAACACAAAAGCTACTGCCGTGTACACTAAAGCATCTATAATAAAAAGCTCACATGTGAGTGCCGGTGCTAATTATACAGTTTTGTTTCCAGTGGCTCTGAAAATTTATTTATCTGTTGGGCTATATAGGTAATTGCTGGCTGTTGTTTGAGTCTTTTTCACTCTCCTTTCTTTTTGCATGCTTTTCATCCTGCTTTGCCAGTTAACTGGGTTTTTTAAATAATATTTGCTGATGTACTAAATCAGTGGTTCTCAGTTATTTTCTGTCAGGCCCCCCCTAGGAAGAAGAAAACATTTCGCGCCCCCCCCAGCCCCGGAAAGCGCCCCCCCAGCCCCGGAAAGCGCCCCCCCCAGCCCCGGGGCTGCCCCCTCCCTTCTTTCCCTCGCCTCCTTCCGAGCCAAGGATATTTATTCTCCTTGGTGCCGCCGTTGCCTTCTCTGCATGGCCCGAGCGCCTGTTCCTTACTGCGATGGTCTCAGCAGCTCCCAGCGCTCCCAACGCAGCCAGTCGAAAGCCGGGAGGGAGGCCGCTTTTCCACGCTATGGAAGGGGGTCGCCTCCCTCCCGGCTTTCGACTGGCCGCGTCCAGGCGGGCAGCGGGCAAGAGCCATGAGCGGGCAAGTCGGGCGGCGTGCTGGGAGCTGCTAAGCCGGGCGGCGCGCTGGGAGCTGCTAAGGAACAGGCGCTCGGGCCATGCGGAGAATGCAACGGTGGTATCGGTCTTTCCGGGTGTGCGGCTCCGTGCCCCCCCTTACAGAGCCTCGCGCCCCCCTAGGGGGGCGCGCCCCACTATTTGAGAAACGCTGTACTAAATGGACATCAAGGTATATTTTATTTTTGCTAGCTGAACTGAGTGGCTTCTGGGCTTGCTCTAATAGGGACTGACTGGGAGTGTGCTAGTGCAAACTAAACTAAAAATTATCCACTGTGATTTTCCAATAGTAAGATCTTATTTCCTTTTGTATTTATTTTCTCACTGTAAATCCAACAGGAATATGGATGCCAGGTTCAAATTGGCAGTGCTCAGTCTGATCCATTCCTTAATTTGATTTTGCCTATATACTTACCCTGTTCTCCACTGAGCTGCTATCATTTAGTGTCAGATAGAATCAGATCTTTGGGGAATCTTACATATTTGTTTCAAACCACCTGCCATGAAGTTATTAAGCTCTATTTTTTTCCCTTCCTTTCTGTGTCCCCAGCCATATGCTACGCAGGAAATTATGACAATATAACAAAATCTCAGATATATACCCCTGAGAATAGTATGTTGTAAGCATCTGCAAGGAATACATTCTGATGCCTGCTTCATTTAGCGGAAAGCACCCTGGGAAAACATTTTCTTCATCCTAATTAAAACTTACGATTGACTCATGCTATTCTTATTGCTCACTGAAAAGCAGTCTAGGTAGTCAATAAAGTACTGCTTGCTAAAAACCAGATTACATGTCACACGAGATTCAAAGTAGTAGAGTTTGCATGCGTGTGCCTGGCTCTATGTATTTCATATCCAAAGGAATGGGGAATTTAACCTTCAATGTTCATTTTCTACTAAACGCTGGGATTCCTCGAAGCTGTGATTGCTTCTGAAAATGTTGGTTGCTGCTAGGTACATTTAGAGGTAAATGGCAACTTGGGAGAATTTTTTTGAGGGAAAATATCAACACAGAGATAATTAAAATTCTTTAAATAGCTAATTTCAAATCACAGGTACTAACAGTAGGGATGTAGGGAGTGAGAAAACAATGGCTTCCCCTTCTCCCCCAAGTCCCTGATGAGGATTCCACCTCTTTGTTTCCATTAGTGTTTAAACAGTGGTATTCAGTTAAAATAACTTCTGCTGCAATGTATGCAATGATTCAAGGGTGGATTCCGGCAGTCTCTACTGTCAGTTTGCTTGTGGCTGCGCCACATGCACGCTTGATTTATGCTGCGCCCGCGTGTGCAGTAAAAGAAAAAAAATTCTGTGCATGTGCAGAAGCAAAAAAACAAGATGGTGGTGCCCTGAGAACCTGTTTGGTGATGTGGCAGGCCTGGGTTTTTTCTGGTTACAGCGACCCCGGCTGCCAAACCCCTACTGGTTCAGCCAAACTGGACCAAACCAGTAGGGACCCACTGCAATGACTACAAAGAATGACTACAAAGAAATATCATGAATATTTTATATATTCACCTGTCAAAGAATGTCTATATAAACACATTCTGTAAGAAATGGAATAATTGGCCTGTAGTGTCATCTTACACCAACAAGGGCCCTGGGAGAAAGTATGGTTTAGGTCACTGTTTCCCAACATTTCTGGCTTTGTTGACTGGCAGGAGATGGGAGAGGTGATGGTTCTATGCAAGTGGCCAGCAAGTGCATGCACGCAGCTCCATTCGTGCAAGCGATGTGCATCCACATCCACCAGTCACACATATGGAGTGTACATGCAAGTGCTTCCTCACTGCTCATGCAAGTGGGGATGGACGTGTGTGTGCAACTGCTTGCCCAGTTGTAAACAGCTCACAGCCCATTAGTGGGCAATGATCCAGAGGTTGGGAACCCCTCATTTAGATGTTTGGTTGTGTTTTCAGTGAGGAATTACTGATCTGCTTTTGAAAAAAGTCAAGAATTCTTAACAGAGTCCGAAAAATCAGTGTTGAATTTTATTTAATTTTATTTATTTGGGAGATCTGACAACAAAACAGCTTCAGAACAGATTATAGTTTAAAAAAAGACAACAGGCACTCTCTTCATGGTAATCTTACCTTACAATGGCACTTGCTATTCAGAGCACCAGCATTGGTTTGCTTGATGTTGTAAGAATCACAATCGCAATATCACTTAGACTTATATACCACCCCATAGTGTTTTATAGCATTCTCTGTGCGGTTTACAGAGTCAATATATTTCCCCCAACAACCTGTGTCCTCATTTTACTAAACTGAGAAGGATGGAAGGCTGAATCAACCTAGAGCTTGTCAGGATTGAACTCCAGGCTGTGGGCAAACACTGCAATGTTTGTGCCTGCAGTGTGCCTGCAACACTGCATTCTAACCACTGTGCCACCAGGGCTCCAGAAAGAATTTGCTTAAGGACAAGAATATGCATGTCTATTCTGGAATATCTTGTATGAAATGTACACTAGGGAAGCCATTCAGAACCAAAAGAAAAAACAGTATGTGAGACATTAAGTGAAATGGAAAATGAGAGAGAAAGAGATAGAATAAAACTCTGACATCTGATATCATTTGGTTTGGGAATCACACTGGAGGGGACTGCTGGGTTGTTGGTAGGCTCTACCTGCCCATCCATGGTCTTGGTCTCTGCTCTCCACCCATCCATCTTTTTTGTTAACATATTGATGTATTTTTGTTATATTCATTGTTTATTTTACTTTTCTATTATTTTACTTCTGTTGTCTTCACTCTCCTATCATTTTCTTCCTTTTTATTATTGTAAGCTGCCTAGAGTAGCCCCACAGAGAGACAGATAGCAAATAAATTTAACAAATAAAATAAATATCCATCTCAGTCAATGTCCTTGTATTACTAAAGAATGCATTAATGCTGGTACCAATAACCCATGTTCCTAATAAAAAATGGGAAACATTTTCATTCAAAATTAATATGTACATTAGGAGATGGCAGTCCTTCTCTAACCCATAGTAGAATCAATTGCATGTCTATTCCTCAGTAGGGAGGAAGTCCATCATGATTTCTTTGCCAAGCAAAATTCCATGATCCATTCTATGTCATAAATAATCAAAAAAGCAATATACTCCACTATAATCTACCCCTAAAAAGTTTTAAATTATATATAAGATTATATAAAATGAAAGTACTTGATAAACCTAATGGTTATTATCTCAAAATGGTCTTCTTTTCCTCTCTTTTTGCTGTCTTCCTTCCTTTTGTTACATCTTTTCACATAGTTGTTAATAAATCAAATGAACAGCTTGATTTAGGTTTGATCTGTTTCCGATTTTCAAACTCGACTGTAGAAAATACAACTTCAGCAACAAAGTGATCAATGTCTAGAATGCACTACTGACTCTGTGCTTGCTTCCCCAAATTCCCAAAACTTTAACCTTAGACTGTCTACTGTTGACCTCACCCCATACATAAGAGGTCTGTTGGTGCATAAGCACACCAATGTGCCTACCATCCCTGTCCTAATGTTCCATTTTATTCGTATCCATTTCATGTATTCAAAATCATGTTTATATTTATATATGATGAAACAAACAAGCAAACAAATAATACAAAGTAGATGCTGACCTTCTACTAGCAGTCAATAAATATATTGAGAAGATGCACAACACTACCAGATAAATTTGTTCTTTTTTTCTCACATTGCTTTTGTTATCAATTTGACCAATTCACATTTTTCATTGATGCATCAAAAAAAGAAATGTTTCATATAATAATCATAGAAAAAATGCCAAAGTATGTATACAGCACATAGAATTCTCTGAGAATACAGAACTTGTGAGGAGTAAAAAATTTTCTCTCCTACAAACATCAAGCTTTCTGTTCTTTTTTTTTTTTTAGAAGTCTATGATTGTTAATTTATTAACATAATAAATAATTTGCATTGCCTGGGTATTTATTTATCCCAATCCTGTATTAGACAGGAATGGTGATGTCAAGTGGCAACGTAATTGCGGAATGGGAATCCCTCATTCCATTAATGTTGCCGCAAATCCTGAAGAGGCGATGGCAAGAACAACTTCTCCCTGAGCCCTGATTTCAGCAACAATTAAATTAGTTAAAAATCTTTTCCCTGTTATAATTTCTTAATATTGGATTTTCCCTCTTACCAGAGGGAGTCCCCTTTGTGGAGTACTGTAAAGCCGTTACCGTGGCAACTCCACTGTGCTGTACAGTAAAGCCATTTTAAGGCAGTACAGTAGAAGCCATTTTAAGGCACAAGAGACTGTATCTTAACAGAATATATACCCTGAGGGGTTTTAAGGTTGTCTTACTCCACAGTATTTTTTTTCCAGAGAGTAAGTCATCTGTGTACCAAGTTTGGTTGAAATTGCTTGAAACATTCCAGAGTTATGCTAGAACACACACATACACACACACACACAGAGAGAGAGAGAGAGAGAGAGAGAGAGAGAGAATTTTTATATAAACAGATAAAAATACTTAAAACATTTACTCTGATGGATAAAAAAAAAGAACAGGACAATTTGTTCTTCTACACCAGGATTCTATTGCTGTGATATTTTCTCTAGGAAGAATGGACAGAAGAATCTTTTTTATAGAAAAGATGTTTATTTTCATTAAAAATGTGGTAATTATGGAGGAAAGATGAAATATATTATGCTGGCAGTTCTCCCTTGTGTTGACAGCTCTTTCTACAATGATCTAAAATTATTTTAATTACCATTTGTAGTTAAAAATAACTCAAAGGCAATTCCCACCCCTATCTCCCCCCCAGCCAAGAAATGAAGGAACTAGTGGAGGTGATCACAGAATCGTTCTTGATAATCTCAGAAAATGAGCAAAGCCCCAGAATAGTCTGAAATGTACAGTATTATTACTGTGTGGATCCTTTAGGAGGGTCCACACAGTAATAATACTTACATATATGTTATGTCCTCGACCTGCAACCGGTCTCGACTTACGACCGGCCGCAGGTCTTCCAGGCTGCCGCTTGAAGCCATGGAGACAGGCTGTAGCAAGCCGGCTAACCACCAGACGCGCCTGATTGGCTAAGGCGCGGCTGGCGGGAAGCCGGCTCTTGCCGCGGCCGGATTGGCTCCCCGTTTGACAGCTCCATATATAAGTAGCTGTCAAACGCGAGAGCCCCTGTCTACCGCGCTTTTCTGTTCTACAATTACTTGTCTTTTTATCTGCTGCCTCCAATAAACGGCAATTGTTTTTGAGCAAACCTGGCTGGACTCCCTCTCTTTTCAGAGAACTTAACAATATACTGTAGACAAAACCCATTGGTTTTGTGGCAAGCCCATAGGATTTTGATTTTCATTTTTTTAAAATGCACACACAATTTTAATTTGGTGAACTGTAAGAGCTTTTGAGAAAGCATGAATTCTCAAAAATTTTGTTTTGCAATTTGAGACATTCAGTTCCAGTGTATCATGAAATACCCTTCCTCTATTATTCTAGTAATTGAATAATTGAACATTCATGTACAATGGGGAAAAACATTCTTTTTCCCCCTAAAGCCTTTTTTTTTTAAATCCAAATGAGATATCTTGTCATTCATGCCCTCAAATTCATTCAGTTTGTAAAACAGGGGAGAGAAAAAAACATGCCTTCTTATTTTTTTGTCTTGACAGCATGAGAAAGGAAATCTCACAAGAATATATCTTGTGGTATTTCAGAATTTCTCTGCATATGATTGTGCCCAGGAACAAATAGTGCTTTAGCATTTACATATTTTCACCTTCCGAGAAACATAAATAGCATAGAAATGTTAAAAAACACAATAAAATGGAGAAAAAGCCATTTTCAGCAAAATATATTATATTGGAACTTGAAAATCAGTTTTCAAAGTAATTGTGCTCCCCCCTTAGGATTTCATGGAATATTTTTTTTTGGGGGGGGGAATAAACATTAACTCTCATATTGAAATATATCATAGAAGGAAGATACTTAAGAAGATAGGCATCCACCATTATCCATACATTCAGGGTATTAACGTAGTGCTATAAAGGCAATCTGGACCATATTATTATTATTTGTTTCAAATGTATTTTATGTAAATGCAATAAATATAAATAAATAATGCCTGAATTTTTCCATATCATATTTCATGCAGAGCCATACCAAGTTACTATATCTTTCACAACTGTGGAGCATCAGATTGTACTGGAGCCAAACTTAAAACAAGAGTCTTTTAAAATTTATATGGAGACTTTGTTGGTAGATCAGAAGATCCATTAAAATTTTGTTTACCTCTTCTTAACCTAAAATGTAAGATGTACCTGTCAATAACACAAACATCAAGCTGTCAGCCTTCCTTATAAATAGAACATATAAGAAGGTAATAAAAATATAAGACATTGTCTTTCATGATTGATGAGTAAGTTAAACTATTGTTCAAACAGTACATGTTCATAATTATCAATCTGTGTAGCTAATAAACAAATACAATATTTTTATACTGGAAGCAAATAGAAGTAGAAGTAGCTTGTCATTTTTTTTTTCAATCTAGTAAACTACTATGTAGCCCTAGGATTTCTTGGTGGTCATCATTGTAAATTATTAACCAGCTTTAACTCTGATTAACACACACACTGTATTAAAATATAATGTAATGATATCTTAATTGTAAGTCTGGCTAGATAGAGCAAACCAGGAAATCAACTTCACGGGAAGATTAAAACTATGTTTATTACGATGGGTATAATAATACAACCTTGCAATGATTGTGTTTTGATTGTATATATTCTCCTTCATATAATTCAGTGAATTAGGGAGATGTCTTTCAGAGCTGCTTCTGGATGTTATCTAAACCTTCTGGACTTAAAAAATGTTTCAGCCCATTTTGTCTATACAACAGCTTCTTCATATCACTGTTAAGGTCATCCCTCTTAGTGCCTGAAAGCTGAACAATTACATAATACTTTGTATTATTAAAATACTGAGCAGAAAACAATCTCAACAGTCTTCAACTTGCCATGACCAACTCACCACAGCCAATTCACCCTGGCTAACCTGCCACAGCCAATTTGCCTTGGCCTACTCATAGGACAACTTGTCATGGCCATCTCATCACAGGACAACTCATTGTGGGACAAGAGTTACACTGATATCAAAGAAATGGTGGAATAGAATAATTAAAGAAAGGATGCTAAAGGAGGGACAGAATGAAATGTGAATGGCAAAATTTAAAATATTTTTATTTATTTTAAATAATTAAATAGAATTGTTAAATTGTCTTGAGTTGACCGTGATCATGGCACGTTGTGCTGCAGTGAGTTGGCCATGCAGCAAGTTGGCTATGGCAAATTGTCCCATTCCCATCCTCATTTGCTTCCCAAGTCTAAGTCTCTAACAGTAGAAGGAATACGGTACTTTGTGTCATACGGACATCTATTCCATTGTGAGGTGAAAGCTTTCTGGTGTGCTCCATAAGTTTTCAAGGAATAAGGTTTAAAGAGGCAAAAAGAAGATTGAAGAGTGTCAAGATCAAAAACCATTAGCTGTTTTATTCGGTGGCTTCCAATAATAAAAAAGATATTTATTTATTTAGCTTTCCTGTGATTAGGTTCATGGCATTTAGAACATGAAACCTCAGTAAATAAGTGGAAACCTTTCCAGAAAGAATAGACTGCTTGGTTCAGCAGTGGTCCCAGGGACCAAACAAGGGTTTTATACTATTCTCAGCTTCCTGTTAAATGGATAGTCTGAAGACATGCATCGGTTAGTCTGAAGACATGTATGCTATTTAGTCTGGAAACATGCATTGTTCACAGATACATTATTAATATAGAATTCAATTGAAGCTTGCCTACGTGATGGATTATAGCAAACACCTTACTATGGAAAGGAAAATTCACTTATTATACCAAAGCATTGCTTCCATTGCTCTTCTGGTCATATACAGTAAATGTGGAAAGGTGAAACAGGGATTTCCAAACATACATTCATGCTGGTTGGAAACGTGCAATTTCTGTAAGTCTTGATGGAAAGTAGTTGTGTTAGTGTTAGCTCTATGACAGAAGGACTAGGCATTTATTATAGATTGAAATCTCTGTTAGCTATGGTGTGTTCAACATGTAGGGTCCCCCCCACCCCCAGGTTGAGCCTTTATTAAGGTTAGTAAGGGGATATCAGTAAGCATTTTGCCTAATATCTTTTTTTTTGTTATATGCCTTTATAATTTTAATAATAATAATAATAATAATAATAATAATAATAATAATAATAATAATAATAATAATAATAATAATAATAATAATAATAATAATAATAATAATAATAATAATAATAATAATAATAATAATAATAATAATAATAATAATAATAATAATAATTTATTGCTTATAAACCGCACCCTCTCCCCACAGGGACTCGGGGCGGTGCACAGGAGGAATAAGAACAATAACTATATACATATTTCATTAAAAATAGATTAAATTAAGTAACCTGTGCTAAAATACCCATTAAAACTATCTAACTAAAAATCCCCGATAAACCCTAAAAACAGAGGAGTAGCTATCCCAGGCCGGCAAGGCAGAAAAAGTGTGTTTTCAATTTAAGACGGAAGGAGCGGAGGTCCGTGGTGGTCCTAATATTGGGGGGGAGGTCGTTCCAGAGGGCTGGGCCCGCCACAGAGAGAGCCCTTCCCCTGGGTGTCACCCGCTGACAAAGTCTAGTGGACGGCACCTGGAGAAGTCCCTCTCTGTGGGAGCGAATCGGTCGTGAGGATGTATGAGGCAGGATCCGATCCCGCAAGTAGCTAGGTTCCGAGCCATGGAGCGCTTTAAAGATGATAATTAATACCTTGAAGCGCACCCGGTAGATGACAGGCAGCCAGTGCAGCTCGCGCAAGAGCGGTGTTACATGGGTGTACCTTGTGGTACCCATAATTGCTCGCGCGGCTGCATTCTGGACTAGCTGAAGTCTCCGGGTGCACCTCAAGGGAAGCCCCATGTAGAGAGAGTTGCAATAGTCCAGTCGGGATGTCACGAGGGCATGAGTGACTGTGCGAAGGGCGTCCCGATCCAATAGGGGGCGCAATTGGCGTACCAGGCGAACCTGGTAAAACGCCCTCCTGGCCACGGCTGTCACCTGATCTTCCATTGACAGCCGGGTATCCAGGAGGACACCCAAATTGCGCGCCCCATCCACAGGGGCAAGATGTTCGCCCCCTATGGCCAGCGATGGAGTAAGCTGGTTGAATCGGGCGGCCGGAAACCACAGCCACTCGGTCTTGGTCGGGTTTAGCTTGAGTCCGTTACTTCCCATCCAGATCCGCATGGCTTCCAGGCACTGGCACATCACCGCTACGGCATCGTTGGGGTGGTCTGGGGTAGATATATACAGCTGGGTGTCGTCAGCGTATAGATGGTACTCTACCCCAAAATTTTAAAGTTTTAGTGGTAATAACAATATTAACACTTGCCTGTATGTTTTATTTTTTAGCTTTGTTGTATGCCACCCAGAGTCACTTGTTCGACAAATAAATATTATTTGCCATATATGGCAAATAAATGAATAAAAAGGAGATCATTCTGATAACTTTATGATGAACAAAATTGAGTTGACTATCTGTTTAATAATCTATACATGGATAAATGACAAAAGAGCCAGCTGTAAAGTGAAAATGATGGGAGCATTTGAAACTTTTAAAAGCAGACATCTCCATTTGGAATGCGCCAGCATTAGCAGTAACATTTCACATTGGATCATTTGTAATTGAAAGCTGAAAAATATGATTTTTGTTAGGTGGGAATACTTGTTCCTTGGACTTAAAGCTATTTTCATTGAACGAAAATTTTTTTGAAATCAACATGCTGTCTGTACTTTTAATTTCCAGTATTCATATGGCTCATCACCCTGCTCTTGGTGAAAAATTGTTTATCGCTAAGCAAACATCATATCTTTTCCTCTCTGAAAGGCAGTTTTATAGAGCTTTGTATTTCCAGCAGCTAAATGAAAGTGATCCAGTGTTCAGGCAGAAACTAGAGCACTGTGTCTTAGAATATCATTTAAAATTACTGGAACTTTCATTTCATTCTGATTTATTGACTTTTGACAAAGGCATTGATACCAATAGCTACTTGCTGAACCAGTAGCTTTAAGAGAATGACTTGGCATGCATTACATTATGCATTGACACAGCAAACACAAACACACAAAACTGGCTCTTCTCTGAGCAACAAAGGAACAGAAGAAAAGTCCAATGACAAGCATTCAAAGAAGGAGGTCTAAAATGTCAAGATGGAATTCCCATCCTTGATATATGTGCATCAATAGAGAATTTCTGTAGCTCAGGCCTGAATTGTGGAGTCCTTGATATTCTCTGGGCTTGATTGTTTTCTTCCAGGCATTTCATTACAAAACTAGGTAAACTCATCAGTGCTAGAAGGATGTGGAGTTTGTTCTCTACCCATTCTCTTCTAGTGCTGAAGGTGTTACCTAATGAAATATGTGCAAGAAAACAACCGAACTCAACAAGAACCAAGTACATCACATACATGATAAATATACGTTTTTGGTGATGGAGCTTCAGTCACTCCATTGTACACAATGTGTTGACTTTTTTAGTCTCCCTTGCAGACATCCCAATTTAAAAATATTGTTACTCAGTAATAAAAAGGATTTAATTATTAAAAAATTATGCAGATGATATGAGCAAAAATATAACTTACTTTGCAAAGTCAGCTAATTAAAGAGCAAATCAGACTACAGAAAAACATGTAGTCTAAACAACGTGTTATTTTATTTACCAAGTAGCACTGAAACTGCTTTGGGTGGTTTCATTATTTTTGGTTCTAGTGACAACTATTATAATTTTACAAAATCTGTTCTTCTTCAACCTATGGCTACTGCTGCTACTTCTCATTTTGTGCTTCCTGGTGACACTTTGATAATAAACTATTTTAAGTAGAAGGGAAAGGAACCAATACACTAATTAACCAGACCTTGGCACATAATTTTCTACTCTAATGAAGATGTTATTGAAATTCTTGTCAAGACTAATGATCCTTCTTGTCAGCTAATATTAGAGGAAACAGTGTGATACAATTTTACACCATTCTGAGCTTTGTAATTCTGTATGGTACATTTCTCTTTTTTCTCCCTTCCCACCCCCCCCCCTTTTTTTTTTGCCTAAGGGTCATTTTCTTGTCTGTTACAGAAAGCACATTGAGATCAGTTTGTACAAGCATATTGTTATTGAGATGAAAGAAGAGTATGGGGAGAAGAGTAAGGAGGAGAGGAGAAGTAGAGGAGGAGAGGGGAGGGGAGGGGAGGAGGAGAGGAGAGGAGAAGATATGGGAGAAGAGACGAGAAGAGAAGAAAACTTCACCTCACAATAACAATAATAATTTCTATGTGGCATTCCAGAGAGAGTGGCATAGAGTTCTTATTGCTGTAAGTTCATTAGAAGTCTTGAAGTTTGTATCGTGGTTCATGCCAACTGCAATCAACAAATAATTAACATGAAGGTGTGAATCTGTTCCATGCTACTGTGTTTCATGTGGCTCCCTATTAGAAGGCCAGTAAGGCATATGTCTAGCATATGGCTTTCTGTAGGAACACAAAATATCTCTGGCCCTTTCTTATCCTTTTAAATCTAGGCACATTTTCAAGCTCTGTAAACTTCTATCTGCAACATTTTTCTACACTCTTTTCAGGGATTGCATTACACCTACTGCCCTGTTATATTTTTTTGCATAATTCTGTATTATTAGTTCATGCTGGAAGTGGTTTATAAGGGCCATAATTCCAAATCAATGTTTGCTGCCTCCCACAAATTTTCATGACAAAGAAATGAAATGCAAACACTGCAGAAATTTTGTCCTTTCCTACATTTTCAAAAAGGAAGTTATAAGGTTCTTTTGCCTAAAACACGATACAAAACACAATGCAGTAATATTTGTACTTCTCCACAGATGTCATTGCCATGTTGATTATTTAAAATAATTTTGATAAGCTTGATGTTACCCTGGTAAATACATCTGTTCATTTGTATTATTCTTATGGGTACAAGATATTTTGTGGTGTTTATAAGCATGAAATGCTGCAATAAATTGATAGTTGGAGTCATTCTGTAATAAACAACAATATAACCTTTAGATTGTTGTCATGGCAATAGCTTTTTTCTCTCTCTATTTCTCCTTTTTTTAACTAGCATTTATCCTCATTTCAGAAGATACTTTAAAATGCCAATAATCCATACTATAATTCAATTAATTTAATATTGTGTTATTTATTTCTTTAGCCAAGGCCCCCTGAAGTCAATGATATATCTTAATGTTTAGAAATTACAAATAGAGCTCATCATTCTTTAGTATTTGATATTCCATATGAAGCAATGTATTTGAAAGCATGGCCTTTAAAAATTAATATAAAATTCTGTAGCAAACAGCATAAATATTATAATTATCAGCTTTATTTTATAATACATAAAGTTGCAAAAACATCAATAAACCATGAAATATCTTCTATGACTAAATAAACTGATTGGACTAACAAAATACACCTTAGTTTGAAGTTCAGTTCAGTGCCTTTTTAAAATATTCTTAATTTAAAATGAAAGAATTGCTGATCAATTAAAAACTATAGCTATAAACTATCACTGTCCTGAAACTACATCTGATTAACAGTCTTGTTAATAAACTAATCTAAATTCATGCTTCTAGGCATTTTCCAAAGAAAACCTTTTAGATCAGGTGAGAGCGAATTGGTAATGAACAGATTTGTTGGCTTCTATTTCATAAATTATGCTTATAAAGATAAGCTTAAACAAGAAAAATAACAAGGAATCTGAAATGAGAGAGTGTTTTCTATCTCAATTTTCCAGTAACAGACAGAACATTTGATCGATTGATTCATTGATTAATTCATTCACTGATTATGTGCTATCAAGAATTGTCATCCATTAATGATTATACAGGTTTTCTTAATCATGATCTTTCCCCAATCCGATCCTTTAGTTTATCTCTCTCTTCTAATAGTGCATCACCATTACTGGTCATCCATCCATCCATCCATCCATCGATCCAGTCAGTCAATCAATTAATCTATCAGTCAATCTATTTGACTGCCTTTCATATCAAGTGACTCTGGGGAGTAAACAATAAAATAAAGTTTTAAAAAATTTCAATCATAGTACAAAACTTAACATGTGCACAATAGCCAAGAAGAATGTTACAATCTATGTTTGCTAACACAGCCAGAAAATGAGACCTTTCACATACTTGGGGCTCCAGGAGAATGTTTCATACAATGTTGTTGCAGCAGAAAATGTACAACTTCTGGACCTCACCAACTGGTATTCTCTGATTTATAAGATCCAGAGCATACTTTTAGCTGGACCAGATTGAAAGAATAGAAAAAGCTGCGAAAACACAATCTATCAATTCAATTCAAATAAAATCAAACCTTTATTGTCAATGCACAACTTGTGTACAATGAAATCGAATGAGCCTCCCTTGGTGCAGCCCCTCAGAAACACAAAATACATCTCAATAAATGAAACAAATAGAATCCCTAAAGCCAAGTAAGTAATAACTAACACACATTCCCATATACCTATATGTATGTAACATTATATTATATTACATTGGTATGAACATGTTGCATGCTGCACTGGCCCTGCAAGTCTATCATATTAAACTTAATTATGGTGTTATGTTGCATTCAGAAGTCTGACAGCCCACAGATAAAAGCTATTTTTCGGCTTATTTGTTCTGCTGCCTATGCTTCTATATCTCCTGCCAAATGGTAGGAGAGTAAAAAAAAAAAGTGCTGACCAGGGTGTGAATCATCCCTGAGGATTTTCCTCACTCTGTTGAGGCAGCAGGTCCTGCCAATTTTATACAGTGGTGTTAGGGGACAGCCCATAATTTTTTGTGCTGTGCTCATCTGCTTTCTGTCCGTGGCTGTCAAGCAGAATATCATGCTGTAACACAATATATAAGGATGCTTTCTATCATAGAATGGTAAAAGGGTGATTTTTCTGCAAGACTCTAAGGAAATATAGTCTCTGTTGAGCCTTCCTGACCACCTGGATTGTGTTATTTTTCCAGGTGAGATATTGGCTAAAGTGGACTCCCAGAAATTTGAAAGAGGAGGACCCTCTCCACATAGCCCCTCTTGATGAAGAGTGGGGTAGGTTCCCCTCTCTGCTTCTGGAAGTCTAACACCATCTCCTTTGTCTTGCTGGTGTTTAGATGCAAGTTGTTTTCTGAGCACCATGTGGATAATTTCTGGACTTCTTCTCTGTACGCTAACTCATCTCCTCCTGTAATAAGACTCAGTACAGTGGCATCATCTGCAAACTTTATTATCACGTTAGATGGATCAGAAGATATGCAGTTGTATGTGTACAACAAGTACAGGTAGGGACTGAGCACACAGCCCTGAGGAGAGCCAGTGGTGAGCTTCAGGGAGGAGGATGTGAAAGACGCAGCTCTCACTGTTTGTGACCGGTCCATCACAATATCTCCCAAGTCATGAAGAGCTTTAAAAGTGGCAACCAGCTGAGATTTAATATCATTTTTGAGGCTATTTGTTCCATTATATAAATAGGGTAGTTTGGTGAGAATCTACTAGAAAATGGATATTTCTTTTCGAAACACCATCATAACAGAACTTTCTCTTTAAAAGGTTTGATTTGTCCTTCCTATATTATTTTTATATGGGCTGAAAAGGTAACATCAATAGAAATTTTTATTTCATAAACTCATAGACATACACAGGTCCATGCTGTTCTTTGATAGTCATGTTGTATTTGGAGTATTGTGTTTAGTTCTGGGTATCTTACATTTTCAACAAGAAAAGGATGCATCCAGGAGTGATATTAATTTACCTTTCCTACTGGTTCTCAAATGTGAGTGCGCACACGTGCACATGTGCACACATGCACTCCACCTTTCAAAAATGTGTTTTGCCTTTAAAAAAGCCTTAAAAATGGGATGCTATAGAGCCGGGGTGGGTGGGGCCACCCAAAATTTTCGCTATCGGTTTGGTAGAATTGGCCAGAATACCACCACCAGATCCATCCAGGAAAGGCAAACCAAAATGGTGGGTGTACTGGAAGTTAGATCCTATAAGTTTTATGTTTAGCCTGGACAACAGGTGAAAAAAGACGAACAGAAGAGATTATTTCAGTCACAAATATTGGAAACATTTTTATGGTGATTTGATTAAAAATTAAAATTGTAATAAAAACTAACACAAACTAAAAAAAGAAAAAAATAGAAAGTGCAAACAAAAATTAGAAATACAATAGAAAAGAAAGGAAGAAAAATGTAGTAAAGAAAAAAGAAAATATATATGAAGAAATGATTTCCTCCTTGATCACAAAAAATATAAATAATATTACTAACTTATCACAATGGATTAACATACAATGGATCTATTTTTTGTCATATCCCATCTCTTATCTATAAACAAAACCTGAAATCATCAAAATCAAAATAAAACTGGAAGAGACCTTGGAGGTCTTCTAGTCCAATCCCCTGCTCAAGCAGGAGACCCTATACCATTTCAAACTGTGCAGTCTTTTCTTAAAACCTCTATTGATGAAGCAATCACAGCTTCTAAAGACTAGCTGTTCCATTGGTTAATTGTTCTGTCAGGAAGTTTGTCCCTAATTCCTGGTTGCTTCTCTCCTTGATTAGTTTCCATCCATTGTTTCTTATTTTGCCTTCTGGTCCTTTGAAAAATAGGTTGTAATAATAACTTATTAGTAGTAAATAAGTCATCATTTTATTCTGATGCCAAGAAAAGTCTACTAAGGTTACCAAAAGTAACAACATATATAATCTAAACTTGATCAAATAAACCAACTTTATATCCTGCTCTTTACCTCTAACAATCTTCATCTTTAATCTTTTCAAATAATATTCTACAACTTGTTTTTTATTCATCTCTTCTTTGTCCCTTCTAACAAACTTCTTCAAAGCTTTAACAATTCTATTTGTAAATCTAATATAGAAAAAATACCCAGATCACTCTCTTGATTTGTGAGTTGTATATCTCTTTTAATTATCAAGACTAATCCTGGCTCTTTCTGCATGTGCAGTGTAGCATGTTTTATCATATGTTAAATACACTTCCACATTGTCAAGTAAAATTGTCAAGTAAGCAGTGGATTGTGGTCCAAAGTGAAGAACCTACTTCAGAAATGCAAAAGTGTGAACCAGGGATCATGCATCAGTCACACAACAAGAGCAAGGTACCCAAAAAGAGAAGTCACCTCCTTATTGGTGACTCAATCGTAAGGGATGTAAACTTAGGTAAGGATATGGAGGTTTTGAAAGATGTCAGATGTTTGCCGGGTGCTACAGCCAGCAGAGACAAGAGGTGCATTCTTAAGATAGTCAAGAATGCAAGTAAGGACTGTGAAGTTGATGCTATTATACATCTTGGCACAAATGATCTGTCCCAAAAAGATGTAGCTTCTGTGCAGAATGATTTCCAGAGTTTGGGGTACGAACTTAGTAGTACAGGTTGTAGGCTTATCTTCTCAGAGGTTATACCAGTATACAAGGAACAAAAAGGAAAGGGCCAGCGCATAGCAGAGTTTAATGTGTGGCTAAAGGAGTGGTGTAAAAAGGAAGGCTTTGGTCTTATTAGTCATGATGCCTGCAGCTGGTCCAATGATAAACTGTACAAAAGAGATGGTTTGCACCCATCCAAGAAAGGGACTGAGTTACTTGGCACTAAATTCACAGATTTCCTGGCTAAACATTTAAACTGAATAGTGGGGACAGAGAATCAATAGATAAAGAACATTTCTGTCCCCAGCAAACTAAAATTCATAGGGTTATCAGTGCATGTAACATAGATATTTGTGCGGGTAATATTATCAACACTGCTGTCAAGCAAAACCAAACAATTAACAGGGAGTGCCATACCATGTACATGAACCATACAAGTGGCAAAGAAATAGGGGCAAAGAGAACCATAGTCAGGCATAACACAGGTTTCGTAGACAGAAAACACAGGGTCAATCAAAATGGACTCAAATGTCTATAGACCAATGCACAGAGTATGAGGAATAAACAGGGTGAATTAGAAATTCAAGTAAATGAGGGCAGATACGATATTGTTGCCATTACAGAAACTTGGTGGGATGAAACCCACAAATGGAACATACAGCTAGAAGGATTTAAATTATTTAAAAGAAATAGACCAAATAAAAGAGGAGGTGGAGTTGCACTATATATAAGAAATAATTACATCTCTACAGAAATAGAGCACAACAATGATGAGAACTATCTTGAATGTATTTGGGTCAATATTAAAGGTTGGGGGGGGGAATGATATTGTCATAGGTCTATACTACAGGCCACCCAACCAAGCAGAGGAAATGGATGTACTTTTTGCTAACCAGCTAACTAAGGTATGTAGGAAGCACACTACAATAATAATGGGAGATTTTAACTACCCTGACATCAATTGGGAAACAAACTCTGCACCAAGTGGAAGATCCAACAGGTTCCTAACAAACCTAGCAGACAACTTTGTTTCCCAAAAGGTAGAGAAGGGAACAAGGGGGTCAGCAATATTGGACTTAATTCTCACTAACAGAGAGGAAATGATAGAAGGTGTAGAAGCTACAGGAACTTTGGGGGCAAGCGATCATGAAATACTGGAATTCAACATTATGCAAACAAAAGAACAAAAGAAACCAGCATGGCTGCATAAAGAACTCTCTGACAAATTGAAAGACAAAAAGGATAAATATAAAAAGTGGAAAAAGGGGGACATAACTAAGGCAAAATATCAGCAAATAGCCCGAGCGTGTAAAGATGAAGTGAGGAAAGCTAAGGCTCGCAATGAAGAAAGGCTTGCCAAAAAAGTAAAAAATAACAAAAAAAGCTTCTTCCAACATGTTAAAAATAAGAAAAAAGTTAAGGAAACAATTGGTCCACTGCTGGGAGAAAATGGCAAGAAGATGATAAGCAACAGGGAGAAAGCAGAACTATTTAACTCTTTTTTTGCATCTGTCTTTACACAAAGGGATAAATAATAAATTATAATAATAATAATAATAATAATAATAATAATAATAATAATAATAATAATAATAATAATAAATTGGAATTTATTAACCGCACCCTCTCCCCACAGGGACCCGGGGCGGTGCACAGGCATAATTAAAACAATATATAATAATACAGACATTACTAAAATAAAATTAAATAAATTACCCGTGCTAAAAATACAATTAAAAAACCCATTAAAATTTATCGTTAAAAGACAGAGAGAACTATTCAAGGCCGGCCAGTCGAAAGAGATGGGTCTTTAACTTTACACGGAAGGAGCGGAGGTCGGTGGTCGTTCTAATATCAGGGGGAAGGTCGTTCCAGAGGGCCGGGCCCGCCACAGAGAGCGCCCTTCCCCTGGGCGTCGCCCGCTGACAAAGTCTAGTGGACGGCACCCGGAGAAGCCCCTCTCTGTGGGAGCGAATCGGTCGTGAGGATGTGTGGGGCAGGATCCGATCTCGCAGATAGCTAGGTCCCGAGCCATGGAGCGCTTTGAAGATGATAACTAACACCTTGAAGCGCACCCGGAAGACGACAGGTAGCCAGTGCAGCTCGCGCAAGAGCGGTGTTACATGGGCAAACCTAGAGGTGCCCATAATTGCTCGCGCGGTCCAACCAATCAAAAACAGCACCACAAAAATCAGATTAGGAACACAAGTTGAAATAGGGAAGAAAATGGTAAATGAGCACCTGTCTGCCCTGGACGAGTTCAAATCACCAGGACTGGATGGATTACACCCCAGGGTTCTGAAGGAACTGGCAGACGAGATCTCAGAACCACTGAACTATATCTTTCAGAGATCCTGGAGCACCGGGGAACTGCCAGAAGACTGGAAAAGAGCTGATGTGGTTCCCATCTTCAAAAAAGGAAAAAAAAAACAGATCCAGGAAACTATAGACCCATCAGCCTGACCTCAATACCAGGAAAGATTCTGGAAAAGATAATTAAACAACAAATAAGTCAACACCTAGAAGCAAACACAGTAATAGCCAAAAGCCAACATGGGTTTGTCAAAAACAGATCATGCCAGACGAATCTAATTGCATTCTTTGACAAAGTGACAAAATCAGTGGACCAGAGGAATGCTGTTGATATAATTTACCTGGACTTCAGTAAGGCATTTGATAAAGTAGACCATAACCTACTATTAGATAAAGTAGAAAATTGTGGGTTAGACAGCACCACCACCAAATGGATTCGCAACTGGCTGACCGCACTCAACGTGTAGTCCTCAATGGAACTGCATCTACATGGAAGGAAGTATGCAGTGGAGTCCCCCAAGGCTCTGTTTTAGGCCCAGTACTCTTTAACATCTTCATCAACGATTTGGATGAGGGGATAAATGGGGAACTCATCAAATTTGCAGACGACACCAAGCTGGCAGGAATAGCCAACACTCCAGAAGATAGGCTTAAGATACAGAAGGATCTAGACAAACTTGAACATTGGGCACTATCTAATAAAATGAAATTCAATTGTGAAAAAAGTAAGGTCCTACATATAGGCAAGAAAAACAAAATGCACAAGTACAGTATAGGTGGTATCTTGCTCAATAGTAGCAACTGTGAGAGGGATCTAGGAATCCTAGTGGACAACCATTTAAATATGAGCCAGCAGTGTGCAGCAGCTGCCAAAAAAGCCAACACAGTTCTAGGCTGCATAAACAGAGGGATAGAATCTAGATCACGTGAAGTGTTAATGCCACTGTATGGTGCCTTGGTAAGGCCACACTTGGAATACTGCATACAGTTTTGGTCGCCACGATGTAGAAAAGACGTGGAGACTCTGGAAAGAGTGCAGAGAAGGGCAACCAAGATGATTAGGGGACTGGAGACTAAGACATATGAAGAACGGCTGCAGGAGCTGGGTATGTCTAGCTTGATGAAGAGAAGGACCAGGGGAGACATGATAGCAGTGTTCCGATATCTCAGAGGGTGCCACAAAGAAGAGGGAATCAAACTATTCTCCAAGGCACCTGGGGGCAGGACAAGAAGCAACGGGTGGAAACTAATCAAGGAGAGAAGCAACTTAGAATTAAGGAGAAATTTCCTGACAGTAAGAACAATTAACCTCTGGAACAGCTTGCCTCCAGAAGTTGTGAATGCCACAACCCTGGAAGTCTTTAAAAAGATGTTAGATAGCCATTTGTCTGAAATGGTATAAGGTTCCTGCCGACGCAGGGGGTTGGACTAGAAGACCTACAAGGTCCCTAACAACTCTGCTATTGTATTGTCTGAAAATTAGTTCCTCATCCATAATATATTTTAAATACAATTTTCCTATAATGTAAGACATTCTAGAATTAACTTCTTGGTTCACTGTTCAGATCATATATTGGAAAGGCTCTCATGCAGTAAATAAAGGTATTCCTGCCACAATACCAAGCAGAACTTGAAACAATGGATGGAAACTGTAGGAAGGATGACCTGTACTAAATATCTTGAGAAATGTCATACTTGCTTCTGGAATAGGCAGCTAATACAAATACAAAGCAGAAATTAGATTAATCAAGCAGCAGTTATGCAACCATTCTTGAGGATAATTATAGCAGCAATTGAATTGTGTATCCTATCCTGAAATAAGAATTTGACTAAATGATCTCTAAGAACCCTTTCCACTCTATGATTCTATGGTTCTTCTGGCATTTATTAATGCTTGATGCTATCCTAAGCTTTAATTACTAACTGGGATATTACTATATTACATATTTTTATCCTAAATTCATAATAAATAAACAAACATAGTCTTTTCATGCTGCATATGCTTTATTTACATTTTTAGTACACTTTCATTAAATTTTGCCCCAGTGCCTTACAGACAAATAACACAATTCATAATTCTATCAGTAATAAATCAAGTTCTCAGCCAATCTATATGCCCAAATATATACACATGTGGTTATTTTGTTTATAGCAGTAAGTCTATTACTTATACATATAGGAATTTTTACATAAGTTTTAGTATAATTTCATTGAAATAAATGATAAATTGCTCATGAGAATGAGGGACTTTCTGGGTTCATTACACCATTTAGTTGTAACTAATAGATTGAGAGGATAGACATGAGGGTTGATGGCCATAGGCACAATTTTGCAGCCTTGCAAAAGTGTTTGGAAATATTTCCTTGGGATAATATATAGTGTCTCTAACACTGATACCTATGGATATGATAATATGTAAGTAAACAGACAGGGATGCAGTGGCTCAGTGGTTAAGAAACTGAGCTTGTTGATCAGAAAGGTCAGCAGTTTGGCAGTTTGAAACCCTAGTGCCCTGTAATGGAGTGAGCTCCCGTTACTTGCCCCAGCTTCTGCCAACCTAGCAGTTTGAAAGCATGTAAAAATGTAAATAGAAAAATAGGAACCACCTTTGGTGGGAAAGTAACAGGGTTCCGTGCGCTTTCGGCATTTAGTCATGCTGGCCACATGACCACGCAGATGTCTTCAGACAGTGCTGGCTCTTCAGCTTTGAAACAGAGATGAGCACCACTCCCTAGAGTTGGGAATGACTAGCACATATTTACCTCTGTTTACTTAGGTAAATGTGTTACCTTTACCTAAGTAAACAGAGACTATTTGTATTGTGATGAGTTTATGTGAAACATGAGCCAATAAAAAGCACACAAGGATTTCACATTTGCGTAAAAACTCACTTCTGCAAAGATGGATGCCATAATTAGAGAGCTTTCCTCAAGAATTCCTGGGGATTCTTGGGAAAAGAATTATTTCAAATAATTATTCTAAATGTTCTAGTTATTGTTTTGAAAACCCACATTTTATTTTAAATGACACATTGTTTCCTTCATATAAACGCCAATAGCAGATCAAGTATTATACTATTCCCAACAGACAAATCATGAAATAGTTACCGTATGGTATCTGGAAATTTGGAAAAGGAGAGATGAGAAAATGAATCAGTTCAGCCATTGTTTCTTTCCCATTTTCGATTTCCATTTTCAAGTGACTATAAAAAATAAAATGTAATTCAAGTTTGATTTTTGCTAGAATTTAAAACACAAATTGTGTTAATATTTCAAAAGGAGTTTTGTTGTTTTAAAAAAAGTGTACTGCCATGTATTTGCCAACAATATTTTAGTCATATTTTATTTGAACTTAGATCGAAGAATGCTGCTCCCATCTTGCAGTCTTGACTTTTAAGTTCTAATAATTATAGGTGAAAGTATTTAGCTACAGTGAATGTTACTTATGTTCAAATTGGAATATATAGTATATCTCTCAGGTGGTCACAGCCTACAAACACATTTTATCTTCAGTTTTGCAGCCAGCTATCCCCAGCTGGAAGGTCTTCATGTGCAGCCCTTTCATATCACTTAATTATCAGAACCAGCTGTGAGAGAGATTCTTCTACAGGTAACATAAGTCTTCTTGGAAAGACATCTCTCCCCATTCACACATTTCATGGTGACTTCAACAACCACTGGCTGCCACATAAAAGGCTTCCAATGAGCTGAATGGCTTTGATACAGGTCTCTCATCTCTCTATGTTCCTCATCCGTTTTTCTCTTTTGAACGGTTTTTGCATTTTAAATTTTAATACGTTTATACGTTTTAGCAATAACATGTTCATCATTTGTACATAATTCTATTTCAAATTCATTCTTACAATATTCCAAACAAAAAGTCCTTTTATCTATTTTAAATCCTTTGACTACTTGTATATCAGAAAAGTGTTGACATGTACTGCATATCTTTCTGAAGTCAGATCTTTTCTTGATTTCATTTTTAAATCTACCTGGAAAATTCCAATATGTCACCATAAGTTAACCATTAAGTTTAGCTATCATTTCTCTGTTTTAATATGCTTCTTGTGGTGAGAGCCACAAAGACATTTTCGAAACACAGCCTACATTTATTCCATATTCTCAATATGGCATCATTTTCAATGCAGAACAATCTGTATGATAATACTCCTCTCTTCTCCTCTCCTCTCCTCTCCTTCTGATTTTGACAACCAGAACACAAGCTTAGTTAAATGCTTCCATAAAACACAAAGTTATGCTTGTAATTGACCATATAACTCTGCTTTTTTTTTTGTTCTCTTGTATGTCACAGATCTTGTTGATTCAGATCATTTTCACACAGCTACCCTGCGCACTTGCCAGATCCAGAGAAAAACACTTTGTTCTGCCCCTCGAATGTTCTTATCATTGTTTCCTCTAAACTGATAGCCTTCCAGATGAAGAATGAGGACAACAGAAATTAACGTGCAGTCAATGTCTTGTTTGCAATACAGCATAACTGCATTCTGTTTTCACAATAAGACAACAAAAGTCATTCAGTCTAAACATATCCGCACACTGGAATAATGGTAAGATAAACTGATTTCAATAGAAGAAATTCAGGCATATAGAAGCTATGGGGGTTTCAATTTCATAAATACACATCAGTCCTAGATCAGCATCAAAGGGATGGGTGGAAGAAATCCTATTGGCCATTTCTAGATAAAGGAACATATATTCATTTTTAAGACAAATTAGTAACTGTCTTAGAAAAAAATATTTTGATATGAATTAATGAATGCTTTAAAATGCATAGAATCACATTTATATTCAGTTATGTGCATGGAAACAGTAAATGAAACTTAAAGTTTTCTGATATTTTCCAGCCCAGGAAATAAGCATGTGATTGAGCAAATAAATGAATGGGTAGATTATAACACAGTCTAGACTAGACTATTTGCCCCTTAATAGAATGTCTTATAAAGCTAAACATTAATTAAAATCTCTATATGATTTTAATATTTTGATTTTCCTGGCACCCATTTCACAATAATATAGGATCTTAAACCATGGTAAGGGGAATTGTCATTTTTTTAAAATTCAGGTTTTTATTTTCTTTCCAAAATAACTTATTTCAATCCATTTTTAGATCATTTTGCAACTTTTAACCACTCTCACAATGTTTGTGCATATAGTGTTGTGCATATTTCTCATATCAAATTCTCTACATACTTCCCCCCCAAATTCCTATTGGGTTTCACAACATTCTGAAAAGTGCTCATTTCTATGTGCAGGTGTAGTTTTGTTTCAGTGGCATTGAGAAATAAAAGAGATTATGTTGGTTGGCATTATCTAGAAGAGAAGTTAATCTCATCAAATCATTTTGGCCATCTGCCTGGATCTGATCTGAAAATATTTGCCCCATTCCCACCCTCTGCAATTGACCCTCTGTTCAAAGCTTGGCTGTTCATTTGGGATGGAAATCCAATGTATGACACTAAAAGGACAGTGGCAGAATAGTAGTTGTTTTCCCCTGCTGGAAATAAAATTAATTCAATCATCATGTTAAGTGAAAATTTCTAATTCAATTTTCTTTTGTCATCTATCTCTGTGCTTTGCTCTTCTTCCCTTTTACATTTAGCCAAACATCTACTGGTGGAAGGTATTCTTAATATACAAAGGCTTTCCCCAATCTTTTCTTTATAAAGAGAAGCATACTAAGTTGTCTCCACACTAATGAAAGTAGAGGAAATGTGCTGCCTTGGATGCTAGTACAGAAATAATGAAATTCATCATGTTGAAAATTTAGATTCCATTCTCCTGCCTTGTCAAACTGAAAGGACCTGTTAAGTCAAGGACAATTAGTGCAAAGACAATGTCTTAGATTTAATGATTAAAAGAAAGAAAGAAAAGTCCTTATCCCTTTTCCTTCACTTGCCTTTGAGAAAAGTGTTTTTCTTTGGGGGGGGGTGTTCTTGTTGTTTGTATTTTAAGAAATAATTTTATTTTCATCTGCTATCTGCTATCAGGTAGTTGAACAATGTAAATGGGAACACACAGAGTTATCCTGCAGAGCCCCCTTGTTTCATTTAAATTGGACTTAGGAAAACAATGGATTTTATTTTGATTTCAGTTCCTACGTCCTGCTATTCTCATTTTCATATACTATACACATTGAAGCTGACAGTATTTAGTGCAAACTAAATGTACTTTGTAAGCTCTCCATGTACACAGGTATCTATTGGAGTCCTATGAAAAATAAGGTCTTTGTCAGAGGATATCCTGATTCCTTCTAGAATTGGGCCTTTTTGTAATGCATTGTTAATGTGAATTCATTTTGAAAGACATTAAAGCAGCTTAAACTTTTAAACATTTTGTTGGTTTCATTTTACCTAGTAAACAAATCATAGTTAAGCAAATCGCAATTGGCCCCAGATATAATGCAAGAATATATTTTATCCCAGTGACAGTAGGAAATAAACACATATCCCATTGTTACTGTTCCATTTACTCCACCATATTTATTTTACCATTTCCTGTGCTGTATCATATTCTTAGGATCAATTCTAGTCTTTCAGTGATGTGACAGAAATTAGGAACAATAAAGGCAAATAGTTTTGCAACAGTGTGCTGCAATCTGTAGTGTCTTGTTCACAAGGCCATACAAGCATGTAGAACCTGTGACAGAGTAGCCATATTTCACAGTATAATTCCTCCTTAAAATTGTGTGTCATTTGCAAAACAATATCCCCCCCCCCCCACACACACACACAACAATCATGTCATACCTAATGACTACTTGGTAAACGTAGGGTCACATATAGGTCAATCGACACTCAAGGGCAGTAGTAAAATTTTATCTTTAATAGGGAATGAAATAATTTAGTCACCAGAACTAGAGCAGAATAAATATGAATGGAAGTATGGAGAATTCTCAGGATTTCAAAATAACATGAATAGGCTTCTCCTCCCTCCCCCCATTTCTGATGCAGGATGAAATTAGAATACATTGGGAGCAATATCTGGAATTCATTTTTAAAAAAGAGGAAAGAAGAGGAGAATTCATTGTATGTCTCATTTAATATACACTTTATATTTGAGAAAAAAGAAGGGAATCCAATTCAGAAGCAGTCATCTGCAAGTGACTATTCTTTGCACCATTTTCTTTTTGCTAAATTTCACATCTTACCAACCAAAGTACTTTCCCCCTGATGCTTATGAAACATTTCACATAAATATTTGTACTGTTATGCACACTTTTCCCTATGTGCATATTTCAAATGTGCAGATTGTTTTTCAAAAGAGAAATGCATCTTGCTTCGGATATACTTTTCTATAATATAAGCCTTTTTCTTAAGACTTTTGCTTTCCCTAAAAATATGCATTTTACGTTTTTAACAAGTTGCAGATCACTTCACAGAATTCTGAAAAATGTAGATCTCAGCATCCACATTCTTTCTATGTTAGGCAGCTTTTCAATTCAAGTGACCATAAAATATTCTGATGGGATGACTTTCTCCTCCATTACTTACTATTGCATGTGATACAGGATTCTATTTCTTTTACTTTTTTTATTTTTATTTTTTTATTTTATTAAATTTATATCCCGCCCTTCTCCAAACGGACCCAGGGCGGCGCACAGGAATGTTAAAATACATACAAAACATATAAAATTTAAAAAACTTATTCTAGTAAAACCTGTGCTAAAAACCGAATTAAAATCCCAAATTTAAAACTGTCTAATGGTCAATACAGGGGGTTACGCTAGGCCGGCTAGATGGAATAAATGTGTCTTCAGACACTTGCGGAAGAGGCGGAGGTCAGAGATGGTGCGGAGTTCAGGGGGTAGGTCGTTCCAGAGGGCTGGCCCAGCCACAGAGAAGGCTCTTCCCCTGGGTGTCGCCAGTCGGCATTGTCCAGCCGACGGCACCCTGAGGAGGCCCTCTCTGTGGGAGCGTATCGGTCTGAGGGATGTATGGGGCAGGAGGCGGTCTCGCATATAACTAGGCCCCGAGCCATGGAGCGCTTTAAAGATGGTCGTCAAGACCTTGAAGCGCACCCGAAAGACCACAGGGAGCCAGTGCAGCTCGCGCAGGATAGGTGTTATGTGGGAGTGTCTAGGCGCTCCCATAATCACCCGCGCGGCTGCGTTCTGGACTAGCTGCAGCTTTCGGGTGCACCTCAAGGGAAGCCCCATGTAGAGAGCATTACAGTAGTCGAGTCGAGAGGTGACGAGTGCTTGAGTGACTGTGCGTAGGGCACCCCGATCCAGTAAGGGGCGCAATTGGTGCATCAAGCGTACCTGATGGAACGCCCCCCTGGCCACGGCTGCCACGTGATCTTCCATAGACAGCCGGGAATCCAGGAGGACACCCAAATTGCGCGCCCTCTCCATGGGGGCCGGTGTTTCGCCCCCAATGGCCAGTGTTGGAATAATCTGGCTGAACCGGGGCGCCGGAAGCCACAGCCACTCAGTCTTGGATGGGTTGAGCTTGAGTTTGTTACCACCCATCCAGATCCGTACGGCCTCCAAACACCGGGACATAACCTCGACGGCATCGTTGAGGTGGTCTGGGGTGGATATGTACAACTGAGTATCATCAGCGTACAGATGATATCCCACCCCAAAATCACGGATGATCTCACCCAGCGGCTTCATATATGTGTTGAATAGTAGGGGCGAGAGGACCGACCCCTGAGGAACCCCACAGATGAGGGGCCTCGAGGCCGACCTCTGCCCCCCTGTCAACACATATTGCGACCGACCAGAGAGGTAGGATGAGAACCACCGCAGAACGGTGCCTCCCAACCCCAACCCCCCCAGTCGGCGCAATAGGATACCATGGTCGATGGTATCAAAAGCCGCTGAGAGGTCTAATAGGACTAGGATAGAGGAATGTCCTCTATCCCGCGCCCTCCAGAGATCATCAACCAACGCGACCAATGCCGTCTCGGTGCTGTGCCCGGGTCGGAAGCCGGACTGGCGCGGGTCTAGATAATCAACTTCCTCCAAGTGTCGCGGAAACTGTTGGGCCACCACACTCTCAACAACCTTCACTAGAAAGTGGAGGTTGGAGACAGGACGATAGTTCTCTAATAATGCTGGATCCAGGGACGGCTTCTTGAGGAGGGGCCTCACTACCACCTCTTTCAAGACGGCAGGCAAGGACCCCTCACTCAAAGATGCGTTGACAATGCCCTGGAGCCAGCCTCGTGTCGTCTCCCAGGATGCCAGTACAAGCCAGGAGGGACACGGGTCCAATAAACATGTGGTAGCCCTAAGCCTCTTTGACAACTTGTCCATATCCTCGGTGGTAACAAAATCAAACTCCTCCCAAGATGGTGTCACAAGATCAGCCTCGGCCCGCTCGACTGGACCACTGTCGATGGAGGGTAACTCGTTCCGAATCCGAGTGATTTTCTCCTGCAGATAAATCCCAAATTCCTCTGCTCGACCCTGTAAAGGGGCTTCCCGCGGCCTCTGTTGAAGGAGGGAGCGGGTCACCCCAAACAGGGCGGCAGGGCGGTTATCTGCGGATGCAATAAGAGTGGCACAATACTCACGTTTGGCCACTCTTAACGCCACTAAGTAAGTCCTAATATGGTCTCTCACTAGTGTTCGGTCGGCTTCGGAGCGAGAAGATCTCCATCTGCTCTCTAGGCGTCTCTTGTGGCGCTTCATCTATCTAAGCCCCTCGGTGAACCAAGGAGCCCAGGTGGTTCGTCGCCGCAAGAGAGGCCGCAAGGGCGCGACTCGGTCCAAGGCCCCCGTGGCCGCACTTAACCATGCGGCCACTAGGCCCTCAGTCGAGTCGCGGGGCAAGTCCACAGGAATTGGCCCAAGCTCCCTTTGGAACCTTATCGGGTCCATCAGGAGCCTGGGGCGGAACCATATAGGAATGTCCGGTTCCGCCTCCCCGCAGTGAGGTGCGGCGATCGGAAAGTCGAGCTGAAGGAGAGCGTGATCTGTCCATGACAGGGGTGTGATGGCTAGATCCCCTCTTCCCAGATCACTACTCCACTGTCCCGAGACGAAGATTAGATCCAGGGTGTGTCCGCCCTCGTGGGTAGGGCCTACAATTACTTGGGTCAGGTCCATGGCTGTCATGGAAGCCATGAACTCCCGAGCTACCCCAGAGGTTTCGCCTGCCGACGGCAGGTTAAAGTCCCCCATGACTAACAGTCTGGTGGTCTCAACCGCCGCCTCGGCTATCACCTCTAGGAGCTCGGGCAGGGCTGTTGTCGTATAGCGAGGAGCCAGGTATACAACTAACACGCCCAACTGCCACCCTAGGCCCCACTTCACAAGGAGGGACTCGCACCCAGTCGTCTGAGGGATCGTGGTCTCCTTTGGCTCAAGACCTTCCCTAACCATAATCGCCACCCCCCACCCCTCCCTAGGGCCCTAGGCTGATGAAAGACTCGGTATCCTGGTGGGCACATTTCTACGAGGGGATGTCCTCCCTCGTGGCCCAACCAGGTTTCCGTAATACCTACCAGGTCCGGGTCCCCCTCTGACACAAGGTCTCGGATGAGGGGGGCTTTTTGTACCACGGACCTGGCGTTACACAACATCAGCCTAGGGCCCCGGGTCTGTGGTTCTTGCCCACCTAGTCTGCGATGGGAGCATGGGGGGTTGGAGCGCGTAACCGCCCGTAGCCAGCAGCCGCAGTCCTCCAACCAATGATGTCCACCCCGTCTCCCACCGCCCCTGCCCCTCCCCAAGACCGAACTGATCGAAAATGCCTCAATGGAAACGGCCCCCCCTCCCTCCTCCTCCGTTCCTCTGCTTCCGCCAGCCGGAAGCAGCAGTTACTGTGTAACTGCTGCTTGCATGACCTCTATAAAGGAAGAAAGCTGGTACCTCATTTGCTTTATATCCCCAGAGCTTCTCTTTCAATTCATTCAGCTTTGTTTAGTTTCTTTCAATCTTCATCTGCAAGCTCTTCCAAGACTCTTGAATATAAATGGGCCTGGTCTTGTAGACTTAAACTTGTTCAGGAAACAGATTATCTATACAATATCTTCCAATGAAATGGATTTCCATGCAACTTTTATCAAAGGTGCTTTACTACTCAACCCAATATAGCACAACCAACCTAAACCATAAAAAATAACACTGCCATACATAAAAAATATCTCAGAAACCACTAACAGACTTTTGCAACTTTATGTAACACCCAAATCAACTAAAGTCTTTCAAAACATCTAACGTGAACCAAAAGTACCCCAGTACAAAAACCAGGAGTCAACTACAACATACAATGTAAATATTACTACATAGGACAAACTGGTAGAAAACTAACAGAGCGAACATCAACAAGCAGTGAGACATGATGAAAACTCTTTAATTTCACAACATGTAGACAGATTTAACCATAGTTTCATCTGGGAAACCATGACCATATTAGACCAAATCCAGAAATGCTAGAGAATCAGGGGTGAAATTCCACCGGTTTGGGTCGGTTCACCTGAACTGGTAGTAAAAAACACTTTAAAAAGGTTTTTAAAAATTTCTGACAATCACACGTTACACAGCTGATGTTCCTTTTTTTTCCTTTTCCTTTTTAAGCAGTTTTTTTAAACCACAGATTCTCCAGAAACATGGGGGTGGGGTGACCATTTTTGCTCTTAGCAGGCTTCCTTGAGGCCTGCTAGGCCAAAAATGGGAGGGTGGGGGGATGTCCGTTTTTGCTCTCAAAACGGCAGGGAAGCCTGCTAGGCCAAAAATGGGGAGGGGGTGTGCTGAGAAAGAAAAAAAGGAAAGAGATAGAGAGACAGAGAAAGAAAGAAGGGAGAAAGAAAGAAAAAGAAAGAAAGGGAGGGAGAGAGAGAGAGAAAAAAAAAGGAGAGGAAAGAAAGATTACAAACCTAGCACTAGAAGCAGCTTCAGAGGATAATCCAGGTCTGGAATGGACCAGCAGGACATTGTTAACATGAGTTTCTGTCTTTTGATCCCCCAGTTACATGATTACATGAGTTACATGAGTCCCAGTAGGGAGAAGGGCGGTATATAAATTTAATAAATACCAAATAATTACATAGCCACACACCCACATAGCCACATGACCCCACCAAGCCATGCCTACAGAGCCAGTAGTAAAAAAAATTAGATTTCACCACTGTAGAGAATCCATGGAAACCTGGCACTCTGATAAATCAGCCATCAATTAACACAGAGACATAAACAATATCTACGCAATACGCATGGTCACTTAAGCCCTTGTCATTTTCCACCTGGACTACTGTAACGCTCTCTACATGGGGCTCCCCTTGAGGTGCACCCGGAGGCTCCAGCTAGTACAGAATGCGGCCGCGTGGGGGATTTTGGGAGTCTCAAGATACTCCCACCTCTCCTGCGCGAGCTGCACTGGCTGCCTGTGGCCTTCCGGGTGCACTTCAAGGTGTTAGTAACCATCTTCAGAGAGCTCCATGGCATGGGTCCTGGTTACCTGCGGGACCGCCTCCTACCACATACCTCCCTTTGACCTGTCCGCTCCCACAGAGAGGGCCTCTTCAGGGTGCCGTCAGCCAGATAATGCTGACTGGCGACCCCCAGGGGGAGAGCCTTCTCCGTGGCAGGCCCCACCCTCTGGAATGATCTGCCCCCCGACCTCCGCACCATCACATTTTGAACTTCTTGTGGCTAGAGGGAGGAGCTTCTGGCTGTGTGGAGGGGGAGAGAAGAGAAAGATAGAAGTAAGATACTTTATTTCCCCATTTTGAACTTCTTGTGGCTAGAGGGAGGAGCTTCTGGCCGTGTGGAGGGGGGGAGAAGAGAAAGATAGAAGTAAGATACTTTATTTCCCCATTTTGAACTTCTTGAGGCTAGAGGGAGGAGCTTCTGGCCGTGTGGTGGGGGGGAGAAGAGAAAGATAGAAGTAAGATACTTTATTTCCCCATTTTGAACTTCTTGTGGCTAGAGGGAGGAGCTTTTGTCCGAGAGAGAGGGGAGGCCAAGAAACACAGAGGTCTAACGTATCTATTAAGCAAAAATAGAAATAATACATTCTAGATTGGCGCGCTTAAGACTGTGATTGTATTTTATTTCAAAATGACTGGCTTAGTTCAATGTAATAACTGTTTTGCACCTGTCTTCCGCAGTACTCTTTTCAAATTTGGATACTGTCCCCGTTGCAGACAAATTAATAGATTACATAGACACATCACATATCTTGAATCTGTAATTTGTGCTCTCCAGGCAGAAATTAAGTGTCCAATTCGGCCATTCCACCCTGTGGAGATGCCACACTACCAGGCTCCTCTACCGCAAAGATCCCACAGAAGAAGAGCAGCCTGGACAACTGTGGGATCTGGCAGGGTGAGAGCTGTGACCCACAAACACAAAACTTTTGCTGTGTCCCAGCATAACAGATATAGCGCCCTTGCTGATCTTAATGGGGACACTAAAGTGACAGGTCAAGGTAATAATGACGACTCAAATAAGCAGGGGATTGTGGTCCAAAGTGAAGAACATACTTCAGAAATGCAAAAGTGTGAATCAGGGATCGTGCATCAGTCACACAACAAGAGCAAGGTACCCAAAAAGAGAAGTCACCTCCTCATTGGTGACTCAATCGTAAGGGATGTAAACTTAGGTAAGGATATGGAGGTTTTGAAAGAAGTCAGATGTTTGCCCGGAGCTACAGCCAACAGAGACAAGAGGCGTATTCTTAAGATAGTCAAGAATGCAAGTAAGGACTGTGAAGTTGATGCTATTATACATCTTGGCACAAATGATCTGTCCCAAAAAGATGTAGCTTCTGTGCAGAATGATTTCCAGAGTTTGGGGTACGAACTTAGTAGTACAGGTTGTAGGCTTATCTTCTCAGAGGTTATTCCAGTATACAAGGAACAAAAAGGAAAGGGCCAGCGCATAGCAGAGTTTAATGTGTGGCTAAAGGAGTGGTGTAAAAAGGAAGGCTTTGGTCTTATTAGTCATGATGCCTGCAGCTGGTCCAATGATAAACTGTACAAAAGAGATGGTTTGCACCCATCCAAGAAAGGGACTGAGTTACTTGGCATTAAATTCACAGATTTCCTGGCTAAACATTTAAACTGAATAGTGGGGAAAGAGAGTCAATAGATAAAGAACATTTCTGTCCCCAGCAAACTAAAATTCATAGGGTTATCAGTGCATGTAACATAGATATTTGTGCGGGTAATATTATCAACACTGCTGTCAAGCAAAACCAAACAATTAACAGGGAGTGCCATATCATGTACATGAACCATACAAGTGGCAAAGAAATAGGGGCAAAGAGAACCATAGTCAGGCATAACACAGGTTTCGTAGACAGTAAACACAGGGTCAATCAAAATGGACTCAAATGTCTATACACCAATGCACAGAGTATGAGGAATAATCAGGGTGAATTAGAAGTTCAAGTAAATGAGGGCAGATATGATATTGTTGCCATTACAGAAACTTGGTGGGATGAAACCCACAAATGGAACATACAGCTAGAAGGATTTAAATTATTCAAAAGAAATAGACCAAATAAAAGAGGAGGTGGAGTTGCACTATATATAAGAAATAATTACATCTCTACAGAAATAGAGCACAACAATGATGAGAACTATCTTGAATGTATTTGGGTCAATATTAAAGGTTGGGGGGGGGGAATGATTTTGTCATAAGTCTATACTACAGGCCACCCAACCAAGCAGAGGAAGTGGATGAACTTTTTGCTAACCAACTAACTAAGGTATGTAGGAAGCACACTACAATAGTAATGGGAGATTTTAACTACCCTGACATCAATTGGGAAACAAACTCTGCACCAAGTGGAAGATCCAACAGGTTCCTAACAAACCTAGCAGACAACTTTGTTTCCCAAAACGTAGAAAAGGGAACAAGGGGATCAGCAATATTGGACTTAATTCTCACTAACAGAGAGGAAATGATAGAAGGTGTAGAAGCTACAGGAACTTTGGGGGCAAGAGATCATGAAATACTGGAATTCAACATTATGCAAACAAAAGTAGTTGAACAAAGTCAAACTAAAGTCTTAGACTTTAAGAGAGCTAATTTCAATAAACTCAGAGAGAGCTTGGGAAGAATTCCATGGATGAGAATCCTCAAGGGGAAAACAACTCAAGAAGCTTGGGAAATTTTGAAAAATGAGATTATAAAAGCCCAGTCCAGCGCAATACCAATGAAGAAGAAAAATAACAGTTCCCAAAAGAAACCAGCATGGCTGCATAAAGAACTCTCTGACAAATTGAAAGACAAAAAGGATAAATATAAAAAGTGGAAAAAGGGCGACATAACTAAGGCAAAATATCAGCAAATAGCCCGAGCCTGTAAAGACGAAGTGAGGAAAGCTAAGGCTCGCAATGAAGAAAGGCTTGCCAAAAAAGTAAAAAATAACAAAAAAAGCTTCTTCCAACATGTTAAAAACAAGAAAAAGGTTAAGGAAACAATTGGTCCACTGCTGGGAGAAAATGGCAAGAAGATGATAAGCAACAGGGAGAAAGCAGAACTATTTAATTCTTTTTTTGCATCTGTCTTTACACAAAGGGATAAAACAGTCCAACCAATCAAAAACAGCACCACAAAAATCAGAGTAGGAACACAAGTTGAAATAGGGAAGAAAATGGTAAGTGAGCACCTGTCTGCCCTGGACGAGTTCAAATCACCAGGACCGGATGGACTACACCCCAGGGTTCTGAAGGAACTGGCAGACGATATCTCAGAACCACTGAACTATATCTTTCAGAGATCCTGGAGCACCGGGGAACTGCCAGAAGACTGGAAAAGAGCTGATGTGGTTCCCATCTTCAAAAAAGGAAAAAAAACAGATCCAGGAAACTATAGACCCATCAGCCTGACCTCAATACCCGGAAAGATTCTGGAAAAGATAATTAAACAACAAATAAGTGAACACCTAGAAGCAAACAAAGTAATAGCCAAAAGCCAACATGGGTTTGTCAAAAACAGATCATGCCAGACTAATCTAATTGCATTCTTTGACAAAGTGACAAAATCAGTGGACCAGAGGAATGCTGTCGATATAATTTACTTGGACTTCAGTAAGGCATTTGATAAAGTAGACCATAACCTACTATTAGATAAAGTAGAAAATTGTGGGTTAGAGAGTACCACCACCAAATGGATTCGCAACTGGCTGACCAACCGCACTCAACGTGTAGTCCTCAATGGAACTGCATCTACATGGAAGGAAGTATGCAGTGGAGTCCCCCAAGGCTCTGTTTTAGGTCCAGTACTCTTTAACATCTTCATCAACGATTTGGATGAGGGGATAAATGGGGAACTAATCAAATTTGCAGACGACACCAAGCTGGCAGGAATAGCCAACACTCCAGAAGATAGGCTTAGGATACAGAAGGATCTAGACAAACTTGACCATTGGGCACTATCTAATAAAATGAAATTCAATTGTGAAAAAAGTAAGGTTCTACATATAGGCAAGAAAAACAAAATGCACAAGTACAGTATAGGTGGTATCTTGCTCAATAGTAGCAACTGTGAGAGGGATCTAGGAATCTTAGTGGACAACAATTTAAATATGAGCCAGCAGTGTGCAGCAGCTGCCAAAAAAGCCAACACAGTTCTAGGCTGCATAAACAGAGGGATAGAATCTAGATCACGTGAAGTGTTAATGCCACTGTATAGTGCCTTGGTAAGGCCACACTTGGAATACTGCATACAGTTTTGGTCGCCATGATGTAGAAAAGACGTGGAGACTCTGGAAAGAGTGCAGAGAAGAGCAACCAAGATGATTAGGGAATTGGGGACTAAAACATATGAAGAATGGTTGCAGGAGCTGGGTATGTCTAGTTTGATGAAGAGAAGGACCAGGGGAGACATGATAGCAGTGTTCCGATATCTCAGAGGGTGCCACAGAGAAGAGGGAGCCAAACTATTCTCCAAGGCACCTGGGGACAGGACAAGAAGCAATGGGTGGAAACTAATCAAGGAGAGAAGCAACTTGGAACTAAGGAGAAATTTCCTGACAGTTAGAACAATTAACCTCTGGAACAGCTTGCCTCCAGAAGTTGTGAATGCCCCAACCCTGGAAGTCTTTAAAAAGATGTTAGATAGCCATTTGTCTGAAATGGTATAAGGTTCCTGCCCACGCAGGGGGTTGGACTAGAAGACCTACAAGGTCCCTTCCAACTCTGCTATTGTATTGTATTGTATTGTATTGTATTGTATTGTATCACGGACCTGCGCCTCTTCTGCCGGGCACTAAAAACACACCTATTTTATGTGGCCGGCCTGGCATAGTTTTAACGGTATATTTTTAACGGTATATTTTTAACTTAGTGATTTTAAAAGTTTTTAACCATAATTTTAGCATAGACCCCTAAATTTAATCCTCTTTTAAATTGTTATTGTATGTATTGTCTTTTTATCCTTTCTGTGCACCGCCCTGATAAATACGATAAATAAATAAATACATACATACATACATACTACAGCCAAAAAGAGAGCAACCAGCAATCAATACCCAGATTAGCAAAGATTAACATCAAGAAGCGAACAATATCTCAATCAAAGAACTGCTGTACAAGCCAATAGTTAACTGCCGCCCCTCCACCAAAAAAACCCCACGAAGACCACTGCCATCAAAACTGAAAGGGCAAGCCACTAGAATATAAATTGAGAGCAAACCCCATTCCCTACTAGGGTACTGATGATGTTACCTAGTTTGGGTAATGAAAGCAAGCTCAAAGAACAGTATCAAGAACCCCTCCTTTCAACCTGGAGCTACAAACATTCTCCTTTATAAATACTGTTTTATTCATTATTTCTATTATTGAAGACAGATCATTTAAGAACATTCCATTCCAAGTTGAGCAATTTATTATTTCCTAGTGTTCTTGAGTCATATTCCAATTTATTTTTCTACCTTGTTCCATTTGCATGGGTTGAGGTTTCATCTAATACATTGATCTACATTGTTTCCATTATGCACTGCCTGAAGGTAGTTTACTTTACAGTGACTGAAAGACTATTTAATTACTTAGTTGTGTTTTCCAAATTTCTTCTTCAATTATTTTTTCCCTCTCTCTTTCTCTGAACAAAGTATAAATATTTATTCTGTTTCACTACATCTTTCATATACCTTACTATTGTTATTGTATCTACTCCCTTTTGTTAAACATATGCTTATTTCGAGAATTGGAATAATGATGATGATAAGCTATGTCAATTCTTAACACTTACATAGATACTCTCCATAATGATCTATCGCTTCTTGGTGCTTCAGTTATTCCAATGTTACACTCTTCACTACTACAATAGCACCTTTTAGCATATATGGCTTTATTTTTAGAGCTTTCCAATGTTGGAAGAAAAATCCATCTGGTTCAGTTCCAATCAGGGAGATTGGTGCTGGAAATAAAATGGAGGCTGATTGGAAAGAAAGTTGGTTTATTGATAAACAGAACCACAGCATGCAGTTCTGGGACAGCTGACAAATTTGCTTGATGAATGCAAGGACTTTTTATACAGTTTTTGAAATGCTTCTGGGGGTTGTGCAATGTCTGAGCCTGGTGTCTTTTGCTATTCTAATAGTGCTGGTTAATCCTATCATGTCCTAAAATGTCCTTAGAATTTGGGTGGGGGGAATGCAAATTTTAATCCCACCATTTGGAGGGGAAGGTGTTTTGTTTCTGAATAGTCTTTCTTAATAGGCACAAAATCAACTGGAGGCTATTAAGAAGGATTGGGGCTGCTTTCTACCTCTAAAAACATATTTCTCCTTTGGAGAAATATAATACTCTACCTCTCTTAATATTGCCCAAAATATTTCATTCTCTAGAAGGGGGAAGAGTCTTCTCACACCAAGATTAAAAATTCAATTATACCACAAATTGTAGACAGTTTAACGCCATTTATATTCAGTATCTTTGGATATATTTTAGATACAGATATAGATTATATAGATATAAATGATATGGTTATAGATATATATAGATAATATAGATGAGATATAGATATATATAAAAATAGAGATAGAAAGATAGACATACATATTCAGACATCGTGATTAGCAAAAGTAATTAACAAAGTATATTTATTATCATGATCATTATTTAACTGTGCTTTCATAAATATACTATGATTTTTGCTATCAGAAAGCTATGAAGTTGGATATCATAGTAAGATTTCTATAGAGATCTATAACTCTTTCTCTCCGTTATATGCTATGGTTGGCATTCAAAGAGGCTTGAGTGGGGATATTTACGATGTTCTTTTGGTTCACATTTGAAAATAAACAGCATGTTTCATACATCCCAAAATAATGTGCAGATCAGAATAGAGTTACTCTTCCAATTTCACACATCTCTGAATGTCATGATGCAATTTTCAGCTAACAAAATGTTTCAAAAAGCAGATAACCCAAATGCATAAAAATACACAATTGCTAGTAAAAATTGTTATAAAATATGTATGCATTTTCATGCATTTTTCCCCAAACACCCCTACTGACTAAATTAATGCAGGAACAAAATGGAACAGACCCATCATAGAAGAGATGAGACTAGCATGAAAAGACAAAACACTGATCCATGTGTCTTAGTCTTAACAAATTCGCATAGAATAAGTGAAGCAGCAGCAGTAAAGAAATCTCTTAGACTGTATTGGCAAACCTGAGAAAGTAGGGAATAGAGGAAGAAGCTATTGAATCATTTTCATTCCTACTGTAAATCAGGCACTTTGTCCTCTGCCTTCTGCACAGTAAAAACAAAGCCCTCTCACTAAAAAAACCAAGAGTTGAAACAAAGAAAAGAGCATCTAGAGCAGGGGTCCCCAACCCCCAGGCCACAGACAGGTGCCAGTCCGTGGCTTGATAGGAACTGGGCCGCAGGGCCCGAGAGGAGGAGGAGGGAGGAGGGGGCAGCCCCCTGGGCAGAGCGCGCGCCGGATGCGGGAGAGCGCAGGCGGGGCCATTCGCGCCGTTAGAGGCCCTAGAGCAGTGGTCGGCAAACCCTCTTTGGCCCCTTGAATGTGGCTCTTTAGTCTCTCACTGATTCCCTCCCTTCCACCCTCCGTCTCTCTCTCACTCTGTGCCTCTCTCTGTCTGTCTCTCATTGTCTCTGTCCACAAAATACTGCGTGGAGAAGTGGTGGCCTCTGTGGTGACGGCGAGGTCATCTGTGGGAGGGGCAGTCCCCTTCACGTTCCTTGTCTCCCCGGATGCCGTCCGGAACCATCAGCAGCCGCGCAGAGACTTGCCACTTTTCCACATCGTGGAAAAGATAGGCGCACGCATGCCCCACCCAATTACAGTCTTGAGACTTCATAACAGTGGGAACTTGGGCTGTAATTCCGCGGGACGTGCACGCACCTATCTTTTCCACGGCGAGAAAAGCGGTGAGTTTCTGCACAGCAGCTGATATTGTGGCTTATTTAGTACTATTCTAGATATTTGAGATGAGTAAATCAAAATCGCCTGCGTTGGACTAATATTATGTTCCCTTAAATCTGAATATGAGAAGCTCCATCTTTTTATCTATCTCTACTGGTTAACATAGATTTTGTTAATCTTTAAAAGTATTTTGTTTTATATAGAATAAAACTAATGTTCTATCAAGTATTATGATACTTTACATTCTTAACAGATTTGGACATGGGAACCAGAAACATACCACAATAGTACTAGGAAAACGCTAGTTGAAAATATCCATCTGAAGATACTCTTGTATAAGAGTATAAAACTGTTATACTCAATTATAGAACTGATTATTATTCTACATATGTTGCTTTCTTAAGAAGCCAGATCACTATATCCATGTATGGGGAAACCTTGGCCATGCAATTCATGCGTCAAACATAATGAATAATTAAAAAAAAAAGATCCAGTGCAGTAGCAACATCAAGTTTAAACATGTAAAAGAAGTTTAAATCACATATTTATTTCATTCTTAATATGAGTAACTTAACTATTAGTGATCATCAGGAATCATGGTGGTGCAGTAATTAGAATGTAATATTGCAGGCTAACTCTTCCCACTGCCAGGACTGATTCAAGATTGACTCGTGACTGTCTCAAGTTTGACTTAGGCTTCCATCTTTCCAAGGTTGGTAAAATGAGAGATTTTTTGGGAGAATATGCTGACATTGTAAACCTCCCAGAGAGTGTTGTAAATCACTCTGGATCAGTATGTAAGTCTAAGTGCTATTGCTACTGATATCATGAAAATAATTAGATCATCTCTGTAGAGCCCACTTAACTGTTTGAAAATGATACATACAAATGTTCTAATCCTAATTCCTGCTGGTCCCAATGAAGCAAATTCATTTCCATGACAGCCGGAATGGACTACTATTATGACATATGCCCTGAAGAGGATATTGATAGTTTTGTAATTTTTGCACAGAAGGCCAAGCACATGTGCAGAAGGGATGTGGGTGAAGCGGATGGTGGGTACGCAGGTACATGTTGAACCAGTGGTAACAAAATGTGAAGCCCATTGCTGCACTAGACAAAATTGGCTCTGTATTAATAAATCTAAGTAATAAATGGGAATATAAATATTACTGTATTTTTGGAGTATAAGATGCACCTTTTTTCCTCTAAATAGATGCTGAAAATCTGGGTGCATCTTATACATTGAATACAGCATTTTTTTGCCTCCTGAAATCCCGCCCCTTCACCAAAATGGCCCCGCGCATACCCTTATGGAGGCTTCCAGAGAGCTCCTGGAGGCCCCCCCCACCCTCCCAGGAGCACTCTGCAAGCCCCCCCAAGGCTATTTTTGCCTTTTATTTGAAAAAAATGGGCCCATTTTCGTGAAAAACGGCCGTTTGGGGGAGGTTTGCAAAGTGAAAAAAGGATTCCCCGCCCCCTTTTGGAAAGCTGTTTAGTTAGAGCGATTGATAATAATTACGTTGGTCAAGTACTGTGCCTGCGGAAACAAAGATTTGTTCCAAAGGTGGTCAGTGATTTCCTTCTCCTGCACATGGGTAAATACACCTGGAAATATCTACCTACCTACCTACCTACTCTCTCTCTCTCTACCTATCTACTGTATTTCTCTCTCTCTCTCTCTATTTCTTTCTCTCTATCCCTCTACCTACCTATCTACAATCCCTCTCTTCCTACCTCTACTATATTTCTCTCCCCCCTCTATATACCTACCTACTTACTCTCTCTCTCCCCCTATCTACTGTATTTCTCTCTCTCTCTCTCTCTCTCTCTCTCTATTTCTCTCTCTATCCCTCTACCTACCTATCTACACACTCTCTCTCCCTACCTTCCTATTGTATTTCTCTCTCTCTCTATTTCTCTATATCCCTCTACCTACCTACCTATCTACACTGTCTCTCTCCCTACCTACATACTGCATTTTTCTCTCTCTCTCTCTGTCTCTCCCTCCCTCCCTCTACCTACCTACCTACCTACCTACCTACCTACCTACCTACCTATTATCTCTCTCTCCCTACCTACCTACTGTATTTCTCTCTCTTTCTCTCCCTCTCTATCCCTCTCTCTACCTACCTACTTTTTTTAAAAAAATTGCCTCTTCAAAACCTGGGTGCGTCTTATAATAATAATAATAATATTTAATATTTATAAAACCGCACCCTCTCCCCACAGGGACTCGGGGCGGTGCACAGGTAGAATAAAAACAATAAATACATACAAACAACTCTAAAAACAAATTAAACATAACCTGTGCTAAAATTCCCCATTAAAACTAAACAGTCCTAATTTCCCAGTAAAAACCCCAAAGACAGAGAGACTTATCCTAGGCAGGCCAGACAGAAAAAGTGAGTTTTTAATTTAAGACGGAAGGAGCGGAGGTCCATGGTCGTCCTGATATCGGGGGGAAGGTCGTTCCAGAGGGCCGGGCCCGCCACAGAGATAGCCCTTCCCCTGGGTGTCACCCGCTGACAATGTCTAGTGGACAGCACCCGGAGAAGTCCCTCTCTGTGGGAGCGAATCGGCCGTGAGGATGTATGAGGCAGGATCCGATCCCGCAGATAGCTAGGTCCCGAGCCATGGAGCGCTTTAAAGATGATAATTAACACCTTGAAGCGCACCCGGAAGACGACAGGTAGCCAGTGCAGCTCGCGCAAGAGCGGTGTTACATGGGCAAACCTAGCGGTTCCCATAATTGCTCGCGCGGCTGCGTTCTGGACTAGCTGAAGTCTCCGGGTGCACCTCAAGGGGAGCCCCATGTAGAGAGAGTTACAATAGTCCAGTCGGGATGTCACGAGAGCATGAGTGACTGTGCGCAGGGCGTCCCAATCCAATAGGGGGCGCAATTGGCGAACCAGGCGAACCTGGTAAAGCGCCCTCCTGGCCACGGCTGTCACTTGATCTTCCATGGACAGCCGGGAATCCAGGAGGACACCCAAATTGCGCGCCCCATCCACAGGGGCAAGATGTTCGCCCCCTATGGCCAGCGATGGAGTGAGCTGGTTGAATCGGGCAGCCAGAAACCACAGCCACTCGGTCTTGTTCGGGTTGAGCCTAAGTCCATTACTTCCCATCCAGATCCGCACGGCTTCCAGGCACTGGCACATCACCGCTACGGCATCGTTGGGGTGGTTTGGGGTGATATATACAACTGAGTATCATCAGCGTATAGATGGTATTCTACCCCAAAACCACGGATGATCTCACCCAGCAGCTTCATGTATATGTTAAACAGGAGAGTCGAGAGGACCGACCCCTGAGGCACCCCACAAGTGAGTGGTCTCGAGGTCGACCTCTGCCCCCGTCAACACAAATTGCGATCGGCCAGAGAGGTAGGAGGAGAACCACCGTAAAACGGCGCCTCAACTCCCAACCCCCCCAGCCGATGCAATAGGATACCATGGTCAATGGTATCGAAAGCCGCCGAGAGGTCTAATAGGACCAGGATGGAGGAACAACCCCCATCTCTGGCCCTCCAGAGATCATCAACCAATGCGACCAATGCCGTCTCGGTGCTGTGCTGGGCCGAAAGCCGGACTGGCGCGGATCTAGATAGTCAACTTCCTCCAGGTGACGGGGAAACTGTTGTGCCACCACACTCTCAACAACCTTCGCCAGAAAGGGAAGGTTGGAGACTGGACGATAGTTGTTTAAAAGAGCTGGATCCAAAGAGGGCTTCTTAAGGAGGGGCCTCATCATCGCTTCTTTTAGGGAAGCAGGCAAGGAACCCTCACTTAAGGATGCGTTGACAACCTCTTGGAGCCAGCCTCGTGTCACCTCCCAGGATGCCAGTACAAGCCAGGAGGGGCACGGGTCCAATAAACATGTGGTGGCTCGCAGTCGCCCACGTAACCTGTCCATATCATCGGAAGTAACGGAGTCAAACTCCTCCCAAACAAGATCTGTCTCATGGCATCCCACTGGGCCATCAATGGAGGGTAGCCCGTTCTGTATCTGAGCGGTTTTCTCCTGCAGAAAAGTCACAAATTCCTCTGCTCTACCCTGTAACGGGGCTTCCTGCACCCTTTGTTGAAGTAGGGAGTGGTTCACCCTAAACAGGGAGGCAGGGCGGTTTTCTGCGGATGCTATGAGAGTAGCACAATGATGGCGTTTGGCCACTCTTAGCGCCACAATGTAAGTCCGTAAATGGGCTCTTACCTGTGTCCGGTCAGATTCAGATCGGGTAGACCTCCATCTTCCCTCTTGGCATCTCTTGCGGCGTTTCATCACCCGCAGCTCCTCGGTAAACCAAGGGGCCAGGGTGGTTCGCCACCGCAAGAGAGGCCGCAAGGGCACGACCCGATCCAAGGCTCCCACGGCCGCACTGTTCCATGCGGCCGTGAGGTCCTCTATCGGGGCACGGGTCAGGGGTACAGGAAATGGCCCGAGCGCCGTCTGGAACCCATCCGGGTCCATCAGGCGCCTGGGGCGGTACCAGATTGGAGACTCTGGTTCCGCCTCCCCGCGGAGGGGAGCAGCGGTCGGAAAGTCGAGCCGGAGAAGTGAGTGGTCTGACCATGACAAGGGCATGATGACTATATCCCCTATACCCAGATCACTCTTCCATTGGCCAGAGACAAAGATGAGATCCAGCGTATGTCCACCCTCGTGAGTGGGGCCTCGAATTACTTGGGTCAGGTCCATGGCCGTCATGGAAGCCATGAACTCCCGAGCTGCCTCGGATGATTCGCCCAACGATGGCAGGTTAAAGTCCCCCATGACTAAAAGTCTGGGGGTCTCCACTGCCACCGTAGCGATCACCTCCAGGAGCTCGGGCAGGGCTGCTGCTACATAGCGGGGAGCCAGGTATATAACCAGCAAGCCCAACTGCCTCCCTAGGCCCCACTTCACGCAGAGGGACTCACAGCCGGTAGTCTGTGGCACAATGGTCTCTCTCGGCTCAAGACCTTCCTTAACAATGACCGCTACCCCACTGCCCCTACTTAGGGCCCGGGGCTGATGAAAGGCACGGTAACCTGGTGGGCACATTTCAATGAGGGGGAGTCCTCCCTCGTGGCCCAACCAGGTTTCCGCAATTCCAGCCAGGTCCGGCTCCCCCTCTGACACAAGGTCACTAATGAGGGGGGCTTTGTTGACAACGGACCTGGCATTGCAAAACATCAGCCGTAGGCCCTGGCTCTGTACTCTCTGACCACCTAGCCTGCAGGGGTTGTGGCACCCGACCGTTTGTAACCAACGGTTACGTGCCACCAACCGGGAGGATGAAACTTGTCTCCCCTCGGCCCTGCCTCTCCCCACGACCTTCTGGATTGGTAAGTCCTCCTGCGGAACGACTCGTGTGTCCCCCCTCCTATCGGCACCTTCCGCTTCCCTCCGTCGGCTGCTGGCCTGGCCCTCTTCCGTCTCCATCTGTCTATACCCACTCCCCTCCCTAGTGCCCCTTAAAAAAGATAATTTAGATAATTTAAACAATTTACGGACTAAAAACCCCTAAGGCCGCGCTTCGCCCATCTCTCCGGATTAACAACTCCATCATCAAGATGGGCCCTAGATAGATCAAAGGGCCAAACCTGTGAGAGCGGGGACTCCTGCAGAGATAGTAGTTTCGCTCTGGAGTACATATATTCATAAATAAATGACTAAAATTAATTATCTAAAAATAAATTGTGTAGGTGGAATTCAAGTGGGTTTTGGGATAAAATACAAGATGTTAAAAGACGTTAGCCATGATTAAAACAGTTCATTCAGTTGGTATTAAATGAGATAAAGTGCATAGTGAGGTTAGTTGGTAATAAGTTAAAGTTGGTAAATTAAAATTAGTTCGCAATGTTCATTTGGGCGTCCATAGTTGTTACTGTCCACAAGTTCTTTGGACAATTCTTCCAGTTCTTCCAGGGCCTTCCAAGGCCTTGGTGGCGTAATTCTCCCGGTCTTAAGAGAGTGACCATAGGGGGAGGATTTTACAACTGGTCAGCAAGCCGTCCGCGACCATTTCGGCGCTCCCACCGCCGTCATCTCCTGCGTTACCGCCTTCGCCAGTAGCCTCTCGGCGCTCCCACCGCCGTCGACCCGGCCTCCAACGGCCGCCTCAAACCCACTCCTTTCTCGACAACCACACGGCTCTCTCACAGCCGCAACCTTCCTTCCAGCCATCTCCTCCGTCGCCGCCTTCACCTTCCGCCTCCGGCGCTCCCACCGCCATCGGCCCGGCTTCCAGCGGCCACCTCTTCCATCCCCTTCTCTCTCCACTCTCTCTTTCCAACCTTCCAAAACGTTCCAACGTCCTCCAGCGTCCTCGCCTCCTTCGCCATCTTCCCTCCACACCTCTGTCGCCGTCACCGCTGGCCACCCGGCACTCTCACTATCGTCTCGCCCCATGGCTCGCCACCAACAGCATCAGGAGCTCCCTGGCGCTCCAGTGCATCTTATACTCCAGTGCATCTTATACTCCCAGTGCATCTTATACTCCGAAAAATATGGTAGTTTATATGTTTCCCTAAGAAGCCATCAAGGGACATTTGGTCTTCTGACATTGTGAGGAAAGAGTATGGAGGGGAATAAATCAAATACCTTTCATCTACAAGCAAACCCCATTTCCTAATTAAACAAACACCAACAAAAGTGTTGTGAACTCATTTCTGGCAATTGATTTTTTTTGCATTTTCCTCATGCCAGCCAAGAACACCTAAGAATAATTTAGGACCGAACCTTCTATATATGTGATACTAAACAAGTACTCAAAAATATTTCACCAGAGTGAATTTATTTTCTGATGAGATGACAATTTTATCCTAAGAAATAAATAAGCAAAAAAATGAAACAGAATAAAGATCAGGAATAATATCTAAACCCTCAGCTGATTCTGACTTCCCAGTTTGATTTCTTAGGTTATAAATAATCGAGAATCTTCATATTATCCCTTACGTTAAGCATGAGTATTCATGAATACTTAAAAATTTACTGACATCTGGTAATGTCCAAAAAAATATGTTTTTGTTACCTTTGGGCAAAAAGAGATCAAAAGGGGGAAAATTCCTCTCTATCCAAGACTGTGAATCTTTTTTTTTTTCATTTTCATCCTTAGTACAATGAAGCAGAGCTTTAAAAAAGTTAATATATTAACAGTCTCACCACACATCTGAGCTACAAAGTATCTCTGATATTGAACTAACTATACTTTTTAATTGCTTATTGGTTGATTTATTGATACAACCTGACACTTTATTTTATAACAATGTTGATTGACAGGTAAAGTTTATTGTGTGTGGGTACATATGTTTTTGGATATTGTTGTGACTGATGCTCTTGGCAACCATTACATTATTAGAACTATAGAATTTTAATTTTGCTGTATTGTATTGTTTAGTTTCTTATGTTTCTTATGTTCAAATACAAGATATTTATATGATGGTTTCTGATGTATTCTGTTTGTATATGTGTTTAGTTTTTTAGACATTTGCTAAAATAAACATTACCCATTTCTTGGTTCCAGTTGTGATATACAATTAATTACACATACATTTAATTAGGGTTAATGGAATTTTTAAAAAAATTCAAATGAATTAGAATAGTTGTCTAACTTTGTTGGCAATCTGCATGCATAACATTAAAGGTGTAATAGAAACAAGGTTCTAATAGTTTAATAGTGTGTTAAACCACTGTCTAAATTACACCAGGCCCATCTAATGATCTTAACACTTAAAACACTAGATGGTGAAAAAAAAATACTCACATGCTTAACTGAATGCCCTTAAACCTTCCATTTTGTGAGAATTGATATAAATAGGTTTTCACCTGCAGGAAAGCTTAGTGTATGTGTAGACCACAGGAAATACCATCACTGTGGAGAACCACCATGTTTCCCTTACATGGCCTTAGCCCTTGTCCTTTACAAATTTGATTCTTTCAGGTTTATTTGCTGAGGTGTAAAATACTCCAATTTATAGATCATTCCATATAAACCTATACAAATCTATACAATCTTTATAAAGGAATGAAATAATTGCTTTCCCCCTAGGTAGCTTAGTCAAAATCATGTCACATGTACAGTAGGATTGGTTTAGTTCAGGGGTCTGCAAAGTCGGCTCTTTTAAGACTGGTGGACTTCAACTCTGGGAGTTGAAGTCCACCAGTCTTAAAAGAGCCGACTTTGCAGACCCCTGGTTTAGTTGAAGATCCAAAGTAGGACATCATTCAATTAGTTCTGCTCACCCCCATGTTGCTGTGTAATGCCCATCTTATTCCAAGCACTAAATTTACCTATCTTCTGTGGTGAAAAACTCTTCATTTAAAATTAACTACAGAATTTTTTATTCTTTAAGATAATTTTCAGAGTTTCCCAATTACTTAATGATTATGTGAGAATGCATATAGGCAACCATCTATTCCATTTTCAATAATTTTCTCACTGGAGAAATTTTGACTGATTATGTGACATCTTAGCACCTACATACAGAGATTGTTCTTCATGACAATCTGTCCTAACTTGCTCTTTTGATGTCTTTGAGTCAATTTGGGACATTTTGGTCATCTGTTGGTCACCCTATTCTTCTCTTTCTTCCTTTCCCCCTTTTCCTCACTGCAGTAGTACATTATAGCCTATACAAAAATCATTACATAGGGATTAATAATTATAGTCTTTAGCTCCAGTCAATGTAGTAAAAAGAAAGAATGTCTCAGTTTAGTGTTCAACAAACCTAATTGGCTTGCAACAGGAAAAAAATGTCAATATATACAAACCTTACATGCAGATAATGGATAATAAATCTTATCTTGAACAACTGTAATATTCTTTATAGAGACAACTTGATCCATAGGGTGCTTATTTGGGCAAGAGTTTCTGCTAAGGCAGTTCTATCTTAATAGAGTAATAGATTATAGTGAAAATGTGGGACTTATGATGACTGTTCTTATAAATACTTCCGTCAATGGATCTGTTAAGAGCAGCAGAAGTTTTACCTCAGCTTGTGCAATGGTTTCAGAAGTAATTCTCCTTGTCGCCACAGGATAGGTCAATCAATCAGTCTATCAATCAAGTGTAGAGAGTTGCTATGCTTGCAGAAAATTCAAAATGTCTCTTCTACATTGTCAAAGTATGCACAGCTCTAACCTGTATACATGTGTACATAAATTCCTTTAAAATCCCATGCTGAATTTAGAAGTTAGGGTTTTTTCCCCTGGGAAACTTGAAAAATAATGTTCTTAATTTAAATATGATATAATTCTCAGGGTAAAAAAGATAAATTAATTTTAAATTATAAGACTTGTGCTGAAGTATTTTGATTCTCAATGTCAAATTTATTTTTCTTAGAAGATAATTGTGTTGGAAATGGTTTATGAGTACAAATCTACATTGAAAGGAAAGAGAGGAATTTAAGAGTTGGACTAGAAGACCTACAAAGTCCCTTCCAATTCTGCTATTGTATTGTAAGAGTAAAATACTATGGCATCTGTATTGTTAGAAATCTATACATTAAAAAGTTCACTTGTTGCAGTTTGTTTCTATTTTAATTCCCCCCCCAGTGATTCCCCCTCCCACCACAGATGTAAATTTGGCTCTTAGTTTATGATTTCATAATGTTGTCTGATTTTGCAGGTGGATCACAAATGAAGCATGAAAGCATATTTTAAAATTTAGAATCATTTTTCTTCATTTATTTCCTGGTACAACATTAGATAGCTTTATAGTTGCCCTTCTGCAGCCAGAGTAATGAAAACGAACAGGTCTTTGATTATTATGATGAGGTAGTTAATCAGAATTCCATATGTTTTGTTATATAAATATTTAAAGTTTATTAAAATTAATCAGTGTGGTTATAACAGATGACAGAAGCCACATTGCATTTTAAAGTACTAAATTCAGTTCATAAATATTGGATACTGAGCAGATACTAGAAAAGTAAATCCAAATAAGTACAATTATTGATTTTTATATCTTGGAATATATCCAGCTGATTCTGTAGAGGAAAAAACCTGCGCATGCGCGACATGGCGGTCGCGCTCTGAGAGCCGGAGAAGCCCCGGGGGTGGTTTTTACCCCAGGAAGATGCCGCCAGCCCTCCTTTACCATCGTGGAGGGCTGGTTTGACAAGCCGATCCTCCCGTCGCCGTGCTGAGCCGCCAGGAGTTGAAGGGCGAGCCGTTTGGGCGACGGGAGAGCAGAGAAGATCGGCTCGGCCTGTTCGCGGCCCAGAGCGTCCCGGCGCGGCCGGAAGGTGAGAGGCAGGCCGCAAGCCGGGACGCGGATTACATCACGGGCGGCGAGAGGGGCCCAGGGCTCCAGGCCAGGAGAGTTACCATCGGGCCGCACGACCAGTGGCAGGTCGTGCGGTCATACCCTGGTCCTGGGCCCAAAATACCCATCACCCACTGGCAAGGACTGCTCTTGTGAGAGGAAGGGTGGAAGAAAGTAGAAAATGGATGAGAGAAGGTGTGGAGGTATGGAACGATGGAAACGTTGGAGGAGTGGAGGAAGTAGAAGGAGATGGAGGAGGAGAAGGTGAAAGATGGAATGACGGAGTGAGAGAGAGAGAGAGAGACAGATGTAAGGAGAGATGGATGGAGAGAGATGGATGGAGAGATGGAGAGAGATGGACGGAGATGTCGAGGAGCTGGAGGCGATGGAAAAGGATGACATTGAGATGGAAAAGAGCTGGTGATGGAGGACGGAGTTGGTGAAGGTCGAAGGAGAAGGAGAAGGTTGGAGATGGAGTATGGATTGGCTGAAAGTGGTATGTTTGGCTTGAGCAGCCCGGCGTGAAACACCTGCAGCCGTTTGGGGAAAGATGGATTTGGCCGAGGTCGATCCAGGAAGATCACAAAGAACATCTTGGAGTGAGTGCACGGGACTGGAGGGGGCTGGCTGATAAGATCTGGGCCATGAGAGGGCTGTATCTACATCAGGCCGCATGAGGGACTAATTAGCCATGCGGCACTAAATACGAACTAAGCCCCTTTTGGTCGGAAGGACAGATGGATGGGGCCTGTAATGGGACTGGATTCGATCTCCCCATCCATAAGACTCTGGATTCTGACTTTACCCCCCATCCTGTAGAACATTCTGCACTTAGCCACTTATTTGCCTCCGGACTTGTGTTTTTGCCTTCCTGGACTGGTGACTACCCTGTGGTGTTTATCGTGTACTCTAGGCGCGACCTCCTTGGCCTGCGGGAGTCTCCCCTCTCGCAGGCCTGGCCCTCCTATCTAACACGGGCCCACCTCGAGGACAGATTGATTATTCCTGAGAGGTGGGCGAAGCGCAGGTTGAGGGGTTTTTTAGGGAGGTTTTTAATTCGGATTTTAGGGGGTTCCAGGGAGGAGGGGGGAGGGTACAAACAGTTAGAGAGAGAGGGCCAGGCCAGCAGGCGACGGAGGGAAGCGGAAGGATCCGTGAGGGGGGGGAATCACGAGTCGTTCCGACGGAGGGCATTCCCATTCAGAAGGTCGTGGGGAGAGGCAGGTCCGAGGGGAGGCAAGTTCTATCCTCACGGTTGGGGACACGTAGCCATTGGTTACAAACGGTCAGGTGTCACAACCCCCGCAGGCTAGGTGGTCAGGCAATACAGAGCCAGGGCCTGAGGCTGATGTTTTGCAATGCCAGGTCCATTGTCAACAAAGCCCCCCTCATCCATGACCTTGTGTCAGAAGGGGAGCCGGACCTGGTGGGAATAGCGGAGACCTGGTTGGGCCATGAGGGTGGACTCCCCCTCGTTGAAATGTGCCCACCAGGCTACCGCGCTTTTCATCAGCCCCGGGCCCTAGGTAGGGGTGGTGGGGTGGCGGTCATAGTAAAGGAAGGTCTTGAGCCGAGAGAGACCATTGTGCCACAGACCACCGGTTGTGAGTCCCTCTGCGTGAAGTGGGGCCTAGGGAGGCAGTTGGGCTTGCTGGTTGTATACCTGGCTCCCCGCTATGTAGCAGCAGCCCTGCCCGAGCTCCTGGAGGTGATCGCTACGGTGGCAGTTGAGACCCCCAGACTTCTAGTCATGGGGGACTTTAATCTGCCATCGGTGGGCGAATCATTCGTGGTAGCTCGGGAGTTCATGGCTTCCATGACGGCCATGGACCTGACCCAATTAATTCAAGGCCCCACCCACGAGGGTGGACATACACCGGATCTCATCTTTGTCTCTGGCCAATGGTAGAGTGATCTGGGTATAGGGGATATAGTCATCACGCTCTTGTCATGGTCAGACCACTCACTTCTCCGGCTCGACTTTCCGACCGCTACTCCCCTCCGCGGGGAGGCGGAACCAGAGTTACCGATCTGGTTCCGCCCCAGGCGCCTTATGGACCCTGATGGGTTCCAGACGGCGCTTGTGCCACTTCCTGTATCCCTGACCCGCGCCCCGATGGAGGACCTCGTGGCCGCATGGAATACTGCAACCGCGGGAGCCTTGGATCAGGTCGCGCCCTTGTGGCCTCTCTTGCGGCGGCAAGCCACCCTGGCTCCTTGGTTTACTGAGGAGCTGAGGATGATGAAACGCCACAAGAGATGCCTAGAGAGAAGATGGAGGTCTACCCGTTTTGAATCTGACCGGACACAAGTAAGAGCCCATTTACGGACTTACATTGTGGCGCTGAGAGTGGCCAAACGTCATCATTGTGCCACCCTCATAGCATCCGCAGAAAACCGCCCTGCCGCCCTGTTTAGGGTGACCCGCTCCCTCCTTCAACAGAGGTATCCTATTGCATCGGCTGGGGGGGTTGGGGGTGGGAGGCACCGTTTTACGGTGGTTCTCCTCCTACCTCTCTGGCCGATCGCAATTTGTGTTGACAGGAGAGCAGAGGTCGACCGCGAGACCCCTCACGTGGGGTGCCTCAGGGGTCGGTCCTCTCGCCTCTCCTGTTCAACACATATATGAAGCCGCTGGGTGAGATCATCCGTGGTTTTGGGATAGAGTACCACCTCTACGCTGATGATACACAGCTGTATATATCTACCCCAAACCACCCCAACGATGCCGTAGCGGTGATGTGCCAGTGCCTGGAAGCCGTGCGGATCTGGATGGGAAGTAACGGACTCAGGCTCAACCCGACCAAGACCGAGTGGCTGTGGTTTCCGGCTGCCCGATTCAACCAGCTGACTCCATCGCTGGCCATAGGGGACGAACATCTTGCCCCTGTGGATGGGGCGCACAACTTGGGTGTCCTCCTGGATGCCCGGCTGTCCATGGAAGATCAAGTGACAGCCGTGGCCAGGAGGGTGTTTTACCAGGTTCGCCTGGTTCGCCAGTTGCGCCCCCTATTGGATCGGGACGCCCTTCGCACAGTCACTCATGCTCTCGTGACATCCCGACTGGACTATTGTAACTCTCTCTACATGGGGCTTCCCTTGAGGTGCACCCGGAGACTTCAGATGGTCCAGAACGCAGCCGCGCGGGCAATTCTGGGAACCTCCAGGTTTACCCACATAACACCGCTCTTGCGCGAGCTGCACTGGCTGCCTGTCGTCTTCCGGGTGCGCTTCAAGGTTTTAGTCATCATTTTTAAAGCGCTCCATGGCTCGGGACCTAGCTATCTGCGGGATCGGATCCTGCCTCATACATCCTCACGGCCGATTCGCTCCCACAGAGAGGGACTTCTCCGGGTGCCGTCCACTAGACTCTGTCAGTGGGCGACGCCCAGGGGAAGGGCTCTCTCTGTGGCGGGCCCAGCCCTCTGGAACGACATTCCCCCCGACATTAGAACGACCACGGACTTCCGCTCCTTCCGTCTAAAACTAAAAACACATCTTTTCTGCTTGGCCGGCCTAGGGTAGTCTCTCTCTATGGGGTTTTAGTTGTTTTAACTGGGAATTTTAGTATTTTAATGGGGTATTTTAGCACAGGTATATGTTTAATTTGTTTTTAATGTGTTTGTATATTTATTGTTTTAGTTTTCCCTGTGCACCGCTCCGAGTCCCTGTGGGGAGAGGAGCGGTCAACAAATTAAAAATTATTATTATTATTATTATTATAAAACCAACCATACAGCTGTTTCTATAATTCTTCATACCTGCAGATATTTTGTACAGAAAAGAACACAAAAGCAGGGTAACAATGATTTGCTTGGATAGTTGCACTATGAAGTAGAAATAAATATGACTTTTGACTTTGATCTGGTAAAGATCAAAGAAAAATGAAATGCACAGCTACAGTATAGGTGATACCTTGCTCAATAGTAGTAACTGTGAGAGGGGTCTTCGAGTCCTAGTGGAAAACCATTTAAATATGAGCCAACAGTGTGCAGCAGCTGCCAAAAAGCCAACACAGTTCTAGGCTGCATAAACAGAGGGATAGAATCAAGATCCCATGAAGTGTTAATAATAACCAAGACTTTATAATGTCTTGGTAAGGCGACACTTGGAATATTGCATTCAGTTTTGGTCGCCACAATATAGAAAAGATGTGGAGACTCTAGAAAGAGTGCAGAGAAGAGCAACAAAGATGATTAGGGGACTGGAGACTAAAACAAATCAAGAACGGTTTCAGGAACTGGGTATGTCTAGTTTAATGAAAAGAAGGACCAGGGGAGACATGATAGCAGTGTTCCAATATCTCAGGGGTTGCCACAAAGAAGAGGGAGTCAAACTATTCTCCAAAGCACCTGAGGGCAGAACAAGAAGCAATGGGTGGAAAATAGTCAAGGAGAGAAGCAAATTAGAACTGAGGAGAAATTTCCTGACAGTTAGAACAATTAACCAGTGGAACAGCTTGCCTCCAGAAGTTGTTAATGCCCCAACCCTGGAAGTCTTTAAAAAGATGTTGGCTAGCCATCTGTCTGAAATGGTATAGGGTTTCCTGCCTAGGCAGGGGGTTGGACTAGAAGACCTCCAAAGTCCCTTCCAATGCTGCTATTGTATTGAATTGCATTGTAAAGATGTTACTAGTACAAAAAGAGACACTTTTTAGTGCAGGTGATGAGGTAGTGAAATATATAAAGAAAACTTATATCATACTAAACTGATGGTCCAGTTGGCAAGTGTTGAACATTTTATCTGAAATTGCTCTTCTGAGTTTCTGAGAAGAGTAATTTCCAACCCTGTTTATGAGTGTTAAGCTTAAAGTGGAATTAGTCTCTGAACTCTGAGCCCTCTGTTTAAGAAATGGTATTTTCTCGTCTATGTCCTAATGTAATAGTCTGATAGATTGACTGCTTCTTAATGGTAGAAAAGAGCATATTCTCTGAGACTCTAGCTTATAATTGGGTTACCATAATATGCATCCATTCCTACTAAAGCCATAGTCAGAAAAAACTATGACTACTACATAAAACCTCGTTTTCCCTTTACACAATTTCTTCTTGCTGGTGTAAAATAATTCCACTGCCCTCAATCAATAGGAATAGAGCTGGAAGGGACATTGGAGGTCTTCTAGTCCAACCCCTGCTGAAGCAGGAGACCCTATACCATAGTCTCTGGTGATGAGCCGAAAGACAGAAAAGGAAACAGTATTTCTCCTCCCTTAATTGGGGCCCTAACAGGGTGTTGTGGAACAATTATATATACTTATCCTCTGGTCTCAGCTGAGCAGGAAGAGAACCTGGCTGGCTTAATGGCTAAGGCTCTCGCCTGGGATGGAATACAGCCCCGGTACGAATCCCAGTAAGGCTAGGTGATGAGAACTAAAAAGCTCAAAATAGATCTATACTAGTCTCCCTGACTTATTTATTGATCAGCTCAAAAAAACGTAACACACATATAAAAAAATTACACAATGGAACTCATGGCTTTCTGTCTAGATGGTCTCTGGTGATGAGCCGAAGGGCAGAAAAGGAAACAGCATGTCTCCTCCCTTAATTGGGGCCCTAACAGGGTGTTGTGGGACATATATATATATATATATATATATATATGTTCGAATCCCAGTAAAGGGTATGGCTAACTGATGAGAGCTAATAAGCTCGAAATAGATCTATCTTGGTCTCTCAAATTTAAATTTATTGATCAGCTCATAAAAAACTCTCTCTCTCTCTCTCTCTCTCTCTCACACACACACACACATATGTAATTGTTTCACAACAACCTGTTATTAGGCCCCAATTAAGGGAGGAGACATACTGTTTCCTTTTTTGATCAGCTCATAAAGCTAACAGATATATATATATTGCCGAAACTTTGCAATAACAATTTCATGCTATGTACACGGGAAAATACCCGAAGACAGCAATACCAGCATATATATATAGTTTCAATAAACAATTTCACCGCTTTCAACCAGCTGCTTCAAATAAGAAAAAATAGGTTGTTTCATGAAGACCAGCCTCTGACCTCCCAGTGGCAGTGTTGCAGATTTTCACTTTTTAATATATCCTTTTTATTGTTAAAAAAAAATATAATTCTTATTTGATTTTAAAGATAAGCAGTAAGTCATAGGAAGAATGTTAAAAATAATCCCAAATTCAAGATTTTAAGTAACAAAAATAAAAGGAAAAGAAATAGTCCAATCACTTTCAAAGGAAAAAAAAACCTTGTTACTGATGTTTCAATCCACACTTACAGAATAATAATAAGAAAAAAGGAAACCTCCCAGTTCAAAGCATATTACATTGATTCCACAGCTTATTTCAAGATTAAAAGCTTTAGTTTTACTAAAAAAGAAAAAGTTATTTAAGCAAAATGCTTCAAAAAAGAAAAAAAGTACCTTCCTAGTCTCGCACTTTCCCTCTCAGCTTGCTTCCTTCCTTCCAGAGCCACCTTTGTCTTTGTCAGCCCATAGGGGCTGCCTGTTTGCCGCCTTGCAGAAGCTCTTCCCTTGGGTCACACAGGGGTTTTGCGGTACCCCTGTGACCAGCAAGGCTTGGTCTTCCTTATTGCCATCCCTACAAGATGGTTTAGGTCCGAACGGACCAGGGGGCGGCAAAAGTATCAACAGAGGTCTCAGAGCACTGAGACCCCGTGTTGTGTCGATACAAGACGGTTTAGGTCTGAATGGACCAGGGGGCAGCAAATGTATCAACGGAGGATTCAGAGCACTGTGTTGATGCGGCACAGCTCCGCCATTGTTTCTTGTCTTGCCTTCTAATGTTTTAGAAAATAAGTTATTCCCTCTTCTGTTTGGTAGCCCCTCAAATACTGAAATACTACTATCATGTCACCTCTAGCCCTTCTTTTCTGTAGACAGGTCATACCCAATTCCTGCAACTGTTCTGCATATATTTTTGTCTCTGGGCCTTTAATCATCTGAGTTGCTCTTCTTTGCACTTTTTCCAAAATCTCAACATCTTTTTTGCAATCTGGTGACCAACACTGACTGCAGTATTCCAGGTGTGGTCTTACTAAGGATTTATAAAGTGGTACCAATAAGTGATTTTGATTCTATGCCTCTGGACATAGATAGAATCATAGGATTGTATTGGCTTTTTTGGCTACTGCCATATACTGCTGGCTCATATTTAAATGATTGTTGAGTAGGACGCCAAGGTCCTTCTCATAGTTATTGTTTATGAGACAAGCTTTGTCCAATCTGTACTTGTACCTTTGGTGTTTCCTGTCTAGATGTAAAACCTTGCTTTTCTCCACATTAAATTTCATGTTCTTGGATAGGGCCCATTGTTCAAATCTGTCAACATCTTTTTGGATCCTGAACTTGTCTTTGAGAGTATTGGCTATTCCTGCCAGCTTAGTGTCATCTGCAAATTTGATGAGTTCCCCTACCATTCCCTCATCTAAGTAAGATATTGAAGAATACTGAACCTAAGACAAAACCTTATGGTATCCCACTGCTTACTTCCCTCCATGTAGATTAAGTACTGACTACTCATTGAATATGATTTGTCTGCCTGTTACAATAATAACTAATTTATAATTTTATAAAATAAAATAAAAATAAAAATTGCATGTTAAACAAAGAAATTTAACCAATAATAGTAAGTCAAAGTCTGGCAGATGCCTCAAAGTAATTTGCAAAGTGATGTGGATACCTTTTATTTTGTTACCAAAGACAATAGAAAACAGCAAGTCTATTTCAATATTCTGAGATAGTATGTGCCGAAACTGAAAGGTAAATGCATTAAATGCATATCAGAAAGTATGTACACCAAAAAAGAGACAAAGTAGCACATATGTCACAAATGTCATATCAATTTAAAAGTCATCCTTAAAATACAAACAGCTCTTTCACAAGGCAGTGTGACACATTTGCTTTTCTTAAGCTTTGATAAATCACTCTCTACACAGGAGTGGAAAACAAAGCAGAAATGTAACCTTTCACCTCTGGCATTTTGCTCAATTAAAAACCAACATTACAGAATCTTCTGTTGTCACTATTGTCATTTAAACATAATGAAGAGGCAAAGCTATTTTAGAAATTGTACTTTCTCTCTGCAATGTCCTGAACCATTCTATTACAGCATTTTCAAGATTGCAAATTCATGCTCCAAGCCTATATTCTCACTTTCGGTATGCACTACAATCGTATATTGTAAGACTAGTTATAATTCAGTTCTGGTATGTACAACACATAAACTCAAAGATAAATTGTATTTCTTTTTAAACAAGGTGGAATTCTTACTAATATTCTTATGTTTACATATTTCTTTGTAGAGTAATGGAATGGAATGGAATGGAATGGAATGGAATGGAATGGTATGGTATGGTATGGTATGGTATGGTATGGTATGGTATGGTATGGTATGGTATGGTGTGAACTTGATGCATATGAAAGCCAATACCAGCTGTTGTGGCATAAAAAGAAACAAAATAAAAATTAATTCATATATGAAAACCTGATTATTCAGAAAACGGAATTTGTAACATATAGACAATAGCTTATCAATGGCAAGAATACCAGGTAAATTATCCTTCCATGTTATTGTAACAGTGTGACTCTTCCTTTTTTTCTAAACACAAGAAGGCCCAAATAAGTGTATTGTCTTTATCTTTAAATAAATCATCAAAACTGATGCATAACTGACCTAGATTTCGTATCCTCCTTTAGGCTTGCGAGTATGTAGGTCTCGTCAGATTTAGGAAGAGTTGCTAGCTCAGAATGTAACCTTGTTTATCTATGAGCCAAGAAGAATGCTAAGTAGGCAGCTATGCAGTTCACTGAGAGTACAACCTCTAGTACTGCTACAATACAAAAGTAAATTTAGGGGTAATGTTTACATGTACCTTAAAGATGTGAATGTCATTTTTTAATTATCTTTCAGAATTGTGGGATTTACTGTTTTAGAGGAACTTTGATCACATCAGGCATAGAGAATAGTCAAGAGAATTACATTGAGAGACAGGAAGAGTACTCCAGATATCAAGCATCACTTCAATTGTAACTTATACATTTTTGAAAAGGCTCTTTTTTCTGCCTGTTGAAAAATAATACAGTATGGTTGGCATAAATTTCATAGCATTGTATTTGAAAAGACACATATTTATATGCAATTTGATGTATTGTTATTACAGATATATGTGTGAGATAAATTCAGATGAGCTGTATCTTTTTAATATGTTAGACTGCAAAGTTTTCTGCTTCCCTTTATTTTTCTTTTGTTTGTTTTGGTGGTATGTCTTAACAGTTAATTAGATTATTTGTTGGATGTGTTTTTGTTCATTGTTTTGTTCATTGCTTTTTGTGTATTTTAAAAAAATGCAATTAAAAACACAACAAAAAGATTACTAGCTGCAAGCGACATGGTTTTGAAGAAACCAATCTAAATTATGTAATGATACTGGGAAAATTTATGATAGCCATTCCCTTATATGCATAAAATATTGTACTTCCCTTATGATTCCTATAAGCAATAAATTTCTGCACAACAAATAGACTTGTATTTCTTATTTTATGTAATCTCACTTGAATATAAACTTATTTTTCATTTTTTCTTAATGCTAAGGTTGCAATCATATCATTCATTGCTAATATTGGGCATGGTTATTCTGGAAATAACTCAGAGGTTGTAACTATGTGATGAATGTTTAGGAAACAGTCTAAAAGGAATTATTTATTTATTTTATTTAGAATATATTTTGCACTGAAAAGGCAAATGTTCTTTCCTGGTATTTAATATTTAAATAGTAAAGCAGTTTGTATGAGAATCCAGGATTAAATTCAACTGCAACTAGACAGGTAAAGTAATAATAATTAAGACTTTATTGCCTTTAATAGCCAAAACAGTGGGAAATAGTATTGAAATCATGTAGACAAAACTATTAGGAAACACATAAGTAAAGCATTAAAAGAGGACAATGAAGAGGGAATTAAAAAAAAAAGTATTTAGTAATTTTGTAGAAAGTAGGAAGGATGAGAACATTTGAACTGGATAAACTATGGATTACACAGTTTAGTGTAAGTTTAGCTGAAAATGCTTTCTTGGAAATTTTTAGGCTTATACCTCAGGATGTTATATGACTATTTAAAAAGGCTACTCAAATTGTGAAATTAACGTGTTTCAAACACTTTGATAATATATCACAGACTATATCTTATTGTGACTTTGTATTAGGGGAAAGCACTTCAATTTACCACCTGTGATTTATTGTAGAAGGAGTAGTTGCCATCTTTCCAAACATCTGTATACACTATACTCCAAAGGTTATGACACAGAGAACTTGCAACAACTAGAAAATCAGAGGTTTATGTGATGATAAATACTACAGGTGTTATGCTGATTTTACATACACTCACTTTAAACAGTTGAAGATATTATTTCAATAAGTGTCATCTATCTAGGCAGCTATTAAAAAACCTGATTGCCACTACAATTTATCATAGTATGGAATATTTGAGCACATATATGAGTGTTTATAATGACACACACATAGCAAACAATATGTAGGGATAATTGCCTTAAACCTACGTTTCTCAAGGTGAAAAAAATAGATGCAAGGTCACAGGAACATATCTTCCTTGTTCTGTATTTCTTTCTGAGCAGACGTAACATTTTGAAGCAAAAGTATTCTGAATCCAAAGCAAGGTAAAAATTTCAGAGCACTCCAAATGTTTGTTTTAGGTTAACTGGGTTTGCCTTGGCAGGAAGAGTAATTATGCCTACAGGGCTTCTGTCCCAAACTATGTCCATCTGACCTTGTACAGAAAAAATTACAAGGAAGGAAAAAAAAGAACAGCCAAAAGTTGTTGTAATTATTTTGGTAGTCTCAGTAGCCACAGAATCTAATAACACCTTTAAGGCCAACCGGTTTTGTTAGGGTATAAAATACTGTGAGCAAAACTTAAAGCCTAATCATTATAAAGCTGGAAGAAAGAGACAAGTTAGTTAGTCCACTCAATGCCATAAAGTATATCCAGAGTCTGGTTACAATTAGTCTTAAGGTGTTACCAGATTCTGGATATACTTTACGGCATAGACTAACTAACAAGACTCTTCCATCCAACTTTATAATTATCTCTATGCAAGTGTGTTGGAATAGACCCCACAAGAATATCTTACAGCTTGCAAGTGTTTTGCAAAGATACAGTATTTTAAGAGCATTTTACTAGAAGCTAATTTAAAGCATGCTATTCCAAGAATATAGTTTAACCAAACACAGGCTTAAAGAACAGATAATGGGGAGATGAATAGAGAGGATAAAAGGAAGCAAGTTGGAGGGCGATGAAAGCTATTCAGGACTATGCATAAGGTTCTACAATTGAGATGGTCAGGAGAGAGAAAGAAGAAATAATATTTGAAAATGGTAGGGTAAAGAAAATGTGTGAGCAAAAGATGAAGGAGAGAAGGCATAAGGTTTGATGCAACAATAACCAGAGCCATTCTTGACAATTGAATCAATGTGGTGTGATATGTTGGAAGCCTCATCTATAAAAAACTGAGAAGTAGCCTGGAGATCTAGTTCAAGAGGAGAAAGATTCTAGAACAAGAATGGGAGAAGAAAAGAAGATTGAAGATTCAGTCATGAAGGTAGCAATCAGCAGTCAGCTACAAGAGACAATCAGAGTGAGTACATTTAGAAAGGTAGAGGATGAAAATTGATTACTGGACTGTTAATATAATAGTTTAGGATAAAGTGTGCATATTGCTTATCTGTACGATGCAAGTAAATCTGCAAAAAGTACACAAAGGCATTTTCTTCTTTTTCATTATTATTATTAGATGCCCTGGAAGGGAATGAAATATATTTTTTGCTTTTGCTAAAAGCAGTTGTTACAGGAAATCAGACTTCATTTGAATAAAATCTATAGTTTTTTTGAAATGATGGTACATAGCAGATCATTGGAAACTTAGCTGCGAAACTCAAGACTGGCTATAGTGTAATAGCTGGGATTTTGTAACTAAGAAAACATTTGTGGTTTTAAATTTTATTTTATTCTCCTTATTTTCATGAAATGGTTTTTCTTTATAAAATATTTATTGTATGTGTCTATTATAGTTCATATTTGAGTTCTAAATTAATATTCAGTTCTTAAGAGTAAATGGTACATTTATTCCTTATTCGAATCTAACCTGAAAGAAACCATTACCTTTATTCATGGGAAAATTGCACAAATTCATACTACCACTTTGTTAGGGTCACAGTATTTCAAAGTTTGGAAATATCTGTCTTAAATCGAGATCACTCGATGCTTATTGAAAGGAACTTAATGAATACAGCCATATCACTTATACATCAAACAGAAATCCAACATTAGTACTGTGCATTAGCAGTTCTGCTAATTATGCTTCTGAAAGAAAAAACGGGTGCAACCTATTTTATTGCTTGTTAAAGGCTTGTCTACTCTGTAATATACAGTATAATTGTATGTTTTAAGGTGAATTAAGAGGTCAAAATGTAAATTGCTAGTTTTGCAGCAGCTTTAAATAATAATCATCCACTGTGTCAAGATTTAAGGCTTGAGTGGATATTGTATTTAAGGAGCAATAGCACAAGTCATATTTTTATACTAGCTCAATATTTTCAGGGCTTGCAAAATGCATCATCTGTAACTCTAAATTATGTTCTGCAGCTGCACAGATTTTATATGACTTTAATGCAATTTCCAAGGCCTGCAACACAACCTGGATATACACATTTACTCGTGGGAACATTACTGATATCAAAGGGCAAGGAAAAATGTTCAGTGCAATGAAGTTGCATTTTATTTTCTATTTTAGAATTTTTAAATAGGAGGGGAAAAAATCAGCTTCATACAATGTGTTTACTGCAATATATAGGAATCTTTGCATGGTGGGAGGAGCAGTGAGAGGAGTTACAGGTAGCCTTTGATTTGTGACCACAGTTAAGACTGATATTTTGGTCACTAAGTGATGTGGTTGATAAGCAGGTTACCAATGACTGGACCCAACTTTACAAACATTTATACCATGATTGTTCAATGAATTACACTGTCATCAAGCAAGTTTGGTTTCCCCCCTTAACTTTGCTTGTCAGAAGTCATCTGGGAAGGCGAAAATTGTGATAATGTGATTGCAAGATACCGCAATCATTGCAAATGCAAGCAAGTGCCAACATTTTGATCATGTGATCATGGGGTTGGTACAATGATCAGAACTTTGAACATAAGTCATGTTTTTCAGTGCTGTTGTAGCTTTGAACTACCATTAAATGAATGATCATAAATTGAGGGCTACTTGCATGAAGCTGAAAGAATTAACATGCCAGTTAACTACCGGTACTCAGGCACTGTTAAATGTGAGAAAATATTGAGAGTGTGATATGAAATCCATGGGAGGAACTTCGACTTTGCCAAAGGATACAGTGAAATTTAGGAAAGTTATAAAGATATAGAGATACACCAGGAGGGACAGAGAAAGGTGGGGAGAAAAAAAATAGTGTAACATGGAAGAAAAAAACAGTTTATTTATAAATAACTTGCAGATGTTATTTCTTAAACAGAAACTTCAAGCTTATTGGTAAGATTATCTGTAACATTAAATAAATTGCAGGTTTTCATTTACATAATACTTATTTGTCTTATGGAAATGGAGCATGGATTAGCAGTAGATGGGAGGGGAGGAGAATGGCCTATAGCCTCTTTTATACTCTGCCTGCTCAGAATCTGTGATAGAATACAATTATCTGTTCCTACTATATCATTTTGTTCATGCTTTCATCATTTTTTTTAAACTTACAATATTACTTTGTTTTAGAGATACAGTGGTACCTCGGACCACGAACGCCTCTCATCACGTCCAATTCGCTTCACGACCAAAAATTTCCCAAAAAATGTGCCCCGGTTCACGAACACCGTTTCGCTGCACGAACGGAAAAGTTCGTAAAAAATGCTCCGCTGCACGAACTCCGCCTCACTTCACGAACTCTGCCTCGCATCACGAACTCCGCCCTCGCATCACGAACGGAAAAGTTCGTAAAAATGCCCGGATTCACGACCTCCGTTTTGCTTCACGAACCGGAGCCGCGGACATTTTAAAAACAAGGTCAGAACGGATTAACCGGCTTTACATTGAACCCTATGGGAAACTGTGCCTCGCATCACAACCAAAAAACAAGGTCGGAACGGATTAATCGGATTTACATTGAACCCTATGGGAAATTGTGCCTCGCATCACAACCAAATCGGATCGCGACCAGAGTCATTTCACGAATTAAGTTCGTGATCCGAGGTACCACTGTATAAATTAGTCCCCCTGCTCCAAATGTTTTATTTGGCAGATTTTATAACCATGATATTATTTTACTCATAATTATCAGGAAGATTAATCTGAATGCATGAATCACAGCTACTAATTCTGATATTTTTTTCTTTAAAAGTTGAGTTTTTATTTACATTTATACTTAAAAATATAAATGTATTCACTAGCAATATGCAGATACCAGACCATTGAAAGTGAAATTGGCTTCATCCAGCACTGCAAATGGAATATCTATTCTCTTTCACTTTCTCTCCTTCCTTTCTTCTCTCTCTCTCCCTACTGTCTCCAAATATATATTATGGAAAAATGTTCCAATAACATGATGCAGATTTAGCATCTTATTTGGAAAATGGAGGAGGTAGGGAGAATTTTTTTTTTTTTACATACTGGAAGACTCCTTTAAAGACATAATTCAAATGTACTAAAATGGCGTGCAATGTGAAGGCACAATTTCAAGTTGGAAAGATACATCCTTAGAACAGAAATAGTAACTGAACTGATTTCAGTTTAGATTAGCTTTTTAAAAGTTTAATCCTTAGTCCTTGTGCTTGTCTGAAGAAAGGTGGAGAAAAAATATATATTGGCAGACCATTGTAGTTCATGGATCTAACCCCTGCTGAGATAATTAGAAGCCAATGCCATCACCTGTGCAAAACTGCTGCTTCTCTTCCTGGAAAAAGGTATCTAACTTTCTTGTGATTGTCATATAAGAAAGACACGTTAACTAAATGAGACATTGATCAGAAAAAGAATTTAAAGTAACTTTTCCTGCTGAAAAACTTTATATCCAATTTGCCGTGTGCCAGGAGACAGGCTGTTCTGTGATAACTTTAATAGAAGGTATTACACTTGCACATAATGTAACAGCAGTGAGAGCCCCTCTTCCCTAGGTAGTCATATGAAATGAAGACATCAAAATATCTACCATCTGTTTCTGCTTCTGTTTTGTTTAGTACTAAGACTGAGAGCGGAAAATCTCAAAAGGTTTGATCATTTATACTAAACTCCCATTATATTTTCTCAAACTCAATGTAAATGAATCTTTCGATTCAATGAAAATATGTAAACATTTATATAAACACACATTTCATCCTCTCTCAGTCATTCCATCTGAAATAGTGCATTATAACAGAGCTAAATATTTTTAGAGCATTTTCTTCTTTGCTTCCTCTTTCACCACTTCTGGTGTGGAGGGATTAGAAGCATTTTCTTACAAAAAGTATATACAGTGGTACCTCGGTTCACGAACTTAATTCGTGAACTGACTCTGGTCGCGAACCGAATTGTTCATGAACCGAGGCACAGTTTTCCATATGCTAAAAGCATAGCAAAAATAAAAAAAAGTCACTGAAAGTATTCACAGTGTGCGTGCTGGGGCTTTTTTCTGTGTCTTCTTCTCTCTACGATCTTCCTACAGGAAGTCACAACCATGTGACAGCCAGGAATACATTAAAAATGGCCGCGGTTCCTGTTTGTGAACCGAAGCAGAGTTCGTGAACCGGAGCACATTTTGAGGAACTTTTCTGTTCGTGAACCGAGTTGGTCGTGAACAGAGGCGTTCGTGAACCGAGGTACCACTGTACATCAGTGGTGGGTTCCTACCGGTTCGGACTGGTTTGGCCGAACCAGTAGTGGTTCGGCAGCCTTGGTTGCTGGAACCAGCAGCAACCCAGGCCTGCCACACCCCTGAACTGGTTCTCTGGTTCTCTTGTTTTTCAGTTCTGAGCATGCACAGAACAATTTTAATGGACTGTGCATATGCATGCGTGTGCAGTGTGCATCAAGCATGTGTGTGTGCAGCACACACATAAATGAACTGCAGTAGTGCTTTGCAGAACCCTCCCCGATATACATAGTAACTTCAACATTCTCCCTCTCTCTCTCTCTTTCTCTCTCTCTCCCTCCCTCCTATTTGTAATTGGCCTAGAAATTATTCTGGTGGAGAATCAATTATTATAATTGCTAAGTATATATTTGATTGACCAGGTAACATACAGAATAAAGCCTGGTATCTCTCCAGAACTACTCAATTATTCAAGATCCAACAAATCATGGGCAAAGTTTCCACAGCACACTGTTTTTTTTGTCATTGCTTTAGAATTAGCTCAACCTCTATAATCCTTGGATTCTGAGATATTAGAGTTTCAGGAAAGAATACCCTATTTAAGATCTACTCATATTGATAAAGCTAATAAAGCGATTATTTGCCAAACTATTATTTTGGTTATATGATGAGCAATTCCAACCAACATTTAAATTTCCCCAAATGCTTCCAAATTAGCTTAATGCTGGTGCATTGTGGGTTATGTAAATAGCAAAGAGATCTAGCCACATTTTGTCAGAGAAACATTGTCTCTGTTTCCTTTCATTATAGCATAAAATCAAGCAGAACCTATCAGAAGATAAAATATACTTGAAGACACTTCACCAAGGAACTCTTTGCCACTATTATCAGATTGTCCTTGGTGATGAGGGCCCGATAGATAAGGGCATAAAAAATAATCCTCAAATTGATGTGTTATCTCCAGCACATGCCTACTGCTAGGATGAAGCTAATGCTATGCATATACTTGCTTATTAAATTGTACTGTTTGAGAGGCATCTGCTGCCAACTTGTGTTGAATTTAATATCACAGTTCAGTGTGAAGGCTATATTCCAACTTACTTTTCCACTGACAGGGGCTGATTTCTTACGATAAACAGGCATAATTATGACATAAAAATGATGTAAAATGATGCAAAACTATTGCTTTTTAATTAATTAGAATGAATGAAAAAAAAAGGAAACTATCTCTCTTTCTTGTGGTCTTTCCCATGAGATGAAAGTTAATTGTTTTGGAAATGACTATTTTTTAACAACTCTTTCCAAATTATTACATAAATGAAAGTACAGAACTTGGGGAAACAAGTTAAGGCAGATGGCAATTTTTCCTGCTTTCTATAGCAATCTTTCACTACTATTTGCACAAATATATTTCATGGATAATCACTAATTTACAACTGGTATAAAAGTTGTATAAAATTGGCAAATCTTGCTGCAGTGCTTGAAATCACAGGTGCGTTCAGAACTTCAAAACTTTCATTCCATATATTTCCTCAAATCCACTTAGTGAGAACTTCAGAACCAGCGATGATAATATGGAAACATAATTTCTGATTGAGAGCTAGCGGTTTATGTACAGCTTTCACAAGTGCTGCTAAAATTATGATTTTTTTTTTCATATGCCTAAAAAGATTTACCCATCTGCAAAAAAAATTGCTTGGATGGTAATGTAGGTCTGAAAATATCAGTGAATTCTCTTTAATTATGTAAAATTAAGAAATAATATATTATTTAACTGAAGTAGCAATGGATGATACAAAGGCCTGAAACATTGGTCAAGTAAACTTTGGTCAAGAAGTAAAGATTGCAAGCTCTGCTCAAAATACTGCTGAAGTTGCAAAAAGGTCCTGCCCCAGACAGCATCCTGTTTGCTGGGTTGCTCCCACGATCGTTTCCCAGCAACTTCCCCATTTATCTCCTTGCTAGCCACAAATAGCCTCTGAACGCATATATCTTGTTGACCTAAGCAAACTGTGTCAACCGGTAGGTTGTCGAGTCCCCCACCTCCATATTTGGGCAGATGTAGGAAAACGGGAATGTCTACGTCACCGAGGGTATAAGGGACAATCCTTGTCAACATGTGGGGGTTCAGACATTTTGTTGGGCTACGGCCCATATCTGAAACTGTGCACAATAAAATCTTTACTGCTTTGAAGAGCTTGTCTGTGTGTTTTGGCCTTTTTCCTACAACAATAACCCTACAATTAAATAATGTTTTAAAGAATATAGGTGTTTGCTTCTCTTCAACTTCATTATCTTCCTACGTATTTGTAAACTTAAACTGATAATTGGGATTATTGAAAACAAAATTCCAAAACATTGGAATGTTACTTTATTCTCACCTTAAATATGATGTTGGAATGCTTATAAGACTTTCTCAGTCTGGGTCATGAAGGTATGTGGACTGTAATTGTCAGAATTCCTAGGCAGTATTGCTGGCTGGGGAATTCTGCAAGTTGCAGTAGTTGCACATATTTTAAAGTGGTTCAGGTTGAAATGCTAGATTTCTGAACCAATTGTGTTGATAATGCCAGGCAAACATTCGACACAACAAAAAAATGTGAACAGGCAGCCTGCATCTGAAGTCCTTTCTAATATTCAATAGCCCCAATTCCTTCCTCTGATACACATGTACATGCAGACTTGTGCAAAAAGACTTATTAGGAGTTGAAGAAAAATACATTTTTCATTTCCTTGCTAGAAACAAACATTGATAAACCTCATTGGTGCCAAACAGCATCTTAAAAGATGAATTTAAATTATCATTTGGTTGTGATCTACTGGGGAGTGAAGACTTCCCTTTCCAAATTTTGTAATCTCTCCTTAAATAATTGTGGCAGCCAGGAACAAACAGAAGATGTTCTTTGTTTTGTCTTCTTTTTAAAGCCCTTGGTGCAAACAGTGAAGGTTGAGAGAATATTGATAATGCATCAAGAGGAAGGCTAACAACGGCCCCTCAAATCCCCCTCTATCCTAATTATAACGAATGAGTAATATTGAAAATAAAAGGCACTTTTATTTAATAAATATCTCATAAAATAAATAAAACTGGATTTTGTTATTTTTGTGAGTCAGTTTTCCATATAACATCTTGCTCCTTGATTCTATACATCTTGAGATACTAAGACAAAACATAGGAATACATTCTAGAGGTAACAAAATAAATTCAAAATTTATTTTTTTAAGAAAGGCAACTAGACTTTGGGGATTTTTTTCCTTGAAAATTTTTATTTTCTCATCCAAGAAGCTTCTTTAGCTGCGATTTAATGGTGGAGAATGGAAGGATTTATATTCCTTGCAATCATGTAGAGTTTAGCACTCTTTCTGAGAGTTGTCCAGGCTACTTGGACATTTCTCTGTACCCTTTGGGTCACCTGAATAGTGCAAATGTGTTCGAAACCTTCTTGGAACTGCTGTAAGGACTGTGTTGTAAACAGGAGATAGGTGGTGTTACATCCCTCCACCTCTATTGAGAGAGGGCTGTTCAATCTTAATGTACATGGCCTCTTTAACTCCTCTTTCAAACCAGTGGTCCTCTTTGTCCACTGAATGTGGGGTTTGCTATCTTCAAAAAATTAAAATAGGGTTATGGTTAGGTCTTCATGGCATCATGACCAAAAACTGATGTCAGGGACAGGTTTTGAGATGTTCTGTAAGGAAAGGGGAAGTGATACCTCTTTCTTGGGACTTGTTTGTTGACCACAGCATGGAGACTTCCATAGACATTTTAACGAAACACATTATTTATTCTACTGTGGCAAATTTAGTTTACAAGCAACAACACTTGAATGGGACATCTTGAGGCTTGCATTCTTTTGTCTTTATTGTCACACAGCTTCTGGTATAATTTATCTAAGAGAACTTTTAAGAAGTGCACATTGAATACTGCAAATGTAATGTGCACATTAAAAATCAGCTTACAACACTCTAAACCCAAAATAGTTTTTTTAATGGTAAAACATCCCAAAGTTTGAAATCCTGAATTAATTTTAAAAAGTCCCATTTTCAGAAACAACCATTAATCAAATTCTGAATCAGCAACTCTTCCAGTCTGAATATCCCATAAGAACAACTCTAAAGATTCAAGGTCAGGACTTCACATGCAGTTTGGTGCACCTTAGAATGTCAATCATTTGTGAGATTCAACTAATACATTTCCCCACACATTTGGTGATTTCTTTTAATGTTTACAACACCTGCTGTGAACAAAAATAAGGAAAAGGAGATTTGCTTTGCATCATTTCATAATAATAAAATTCTAAGCATGTACTAACAATAAGGAAAGCTTTGGATCAACCATCCTGATTTCTATAACAAATGCAGCATACTTGTTTTCAGTTCTAAAGAATGGCCCAGTCACACCCAGGCTTAAAGTTATGGTAGTAATTGGATTCATCAGATGGTAATTTGGATCAGTAGCATACAATTTGCAAAAAGGTAGGGAGACAGAGATTAAATTAGACTGTAGATTAATTCTGAAATAATGTTCAGAAAAAACATTATGGAGATGAGTTATAACCTTGGGAATTCTTTAGCACAGGAAACATCAAATAAAGTATATCTCTGCTAGAGGCATATAAAATTATGGAAAGACTGGAGAAAGTATATAAAGGAACAGTTTTCTTCCTCTTGCTTAATAAAGCTGAATTGAAGAAAATTTGAATAAAGAGACAAAGAGAATACTCGGTATGGTACATAATTAAACTACTCAAATTGGTGAACTTAGTATAGTTTTAAAAGACAATTGAATTAATTCATGAAGGACTATAGTTTCAGTTATAGATCAGAAACAACGTTCCCCTGAATATCAAATGCTGGAGAGCTCAAGGTTTCTATAAGGTGACTAGGAAAAAGGAACCTGGACTAGATGGAACTTTGTTCGATTCAATATAGTTTTTCATTCGTTCCAATGATCAATTAATTTCCAAAGGGAATGAAAAGCTTAACAATAATCATCTTGACCTTAAAATGCAAAACTTCTGTCACTTTTTGGCCTAGTAGGGAATATACGTGCTGTACAAATTACCAACATCACATTTATGCCTGGAATTTTATGTTCCAAACTGAATTAATTACCAAACACAATTTATGGTATATTTTGAGAGTTCGGAGCATTCTTATTGAGGGATCTTATTCTTCTGCTGATGGAGAACTGCCATGGATCCACTGGAACTGATGTAGAAACTATGACATGCAATCAGGAACATTAGCAAGATTGTGCAAAGCTGAAAAGTATATTTTGCTCTGATGATGCTTTGTGCCAAGTATCTCTCCTGAAATTGTTTCATGTATGAAATAAAGCTCTCCCCCAAAAAGCAAGACAAAGTATTATTTTAGAGTGGTATTTCATATGAAACCGTTTATGCATATTGGGGACTACTTATTCACAATATCTTCATTTTAGGATTTGACTCTAGCTATGCTAACTGCAGTAAATTTGTCAAATTGGGATTTAGCCTTAGTTTCATTGATAGCAAAACATTGTTCTAGGTTATGTATAACTCTTTCTGATTCAGATGATTCAAAGTTAGATCAGAATGCAGATGATAGCTCAGCATATGTCCTAATGCTTGCAGCTAGCAGTTTACTACAGATATTTAAGAAAAAAACATTGTGCACAAAACTCATACAGATCTTGGGATCCGACCAAAAAAAGAAAGACTGCCAAACAGCATCTTCAGTTTTCAATTCCTGGAACCAATCATGAGAAATATCATGGTAAAAATATGCAAAAGTACACAGAAGGCAAGTAAGAATATGAGAATATATTTATTCTACCTCTTCCCATTAGCAGGTATTCAAGACTGCTTATGTACGTAACCAAAATGGAACCAAATTTAATTAATTCTAGATAAGCAGCATGTTCCTAGAGACCCTGTAGCACTGTTGCTTAGTGTTCAGGGTTCTGGGATAATTATACTTAAAAACAAAGCCATACAGATTTTGAATTAAGGATTTTCTCAGCATTTTGCTCCCATAATGATCAACTAAGCAGATGTAAATGGGAAATCCATGAACAAGACATGAGGGAATAGCTCTTGTCCATTGTCACTTCCTCAAAACTGATATTCAGAGGCATGTTTTCAAGTAGAAAGTTTCTTTTAAATCAGCAAGTATTATTTGTCACTCTCATCCAGATTCTCAAGATGAGCACAAGTCTTTGCTGATTTCATTGTTATCAATGTTCAGCTTTATCTCTCAAAGTTCCTGCTCCATATCTCTAATTACAATCTCTATTAGAGCTGCTAATAAGGTTGAATAGAGCTAATGACTTTGAAATGATTTCTGTAAGATGACAACTCTCCACATTAGCTCCTGGATTTATGATGCCAATCCCCAATATGCAACTGCGCAACAAATCTCAACAGTAAAAACACAAGGGAAGTGTAAAATTAATAACGTTTTGTGCAGTGCATGTTTACCCTAAAATAATGCCTGTTGGGGCTTTATGGTATTATTCTCCATCATGAATTAATAATTTATTAATAATTAATAAAAAAAAGAAATATAATGTTATTCCATGAGATCAACATGACACCAGACTATTATCTAATTCCTACTATTATTGCAAGTGTAGTGCATTCCTGCATGTATAGCAATTCTTGCTAATTTCCAAAATAAAGGTGCCCTTGTACCCCCAAAATGCTTCTGTTTCAATATAGACGTTGTTCTCCATACAGATCTCCTTCTACAATTACAGAAGATCTTTACATACATATATGAAAATAAATAAGCAGTAATATGTATTCATAATTTGTTTGTGACCCATGGTGTAGCTTTAATAAATAAATATGACCAGCTCAGTTTATCATATTCAGTGGTAGCTTTTTGATTATTTAAAGTAATCCAGATATGAGAGAAAAGAATCAAAGTCTGGATTGTTACTGGCAAGTCAAGCCTATAAAAATTATTTTATACTGATCACCATTATATCTACATTATCTACCTTTCCTCCCCTAAATCATCATCTTCAAGGGATTTTCAGAATAGCCTCCTTTTTGGTCAACAGATTTTGGAAGAAGAATGAAATCAGAAACTTCTAGGGATGGGAAATTATCACCTGGCAGTGGAAAAGTTAGTTAAATGGCGTTTCTTTTAAATTGTTGTGCTGTCCCTTATAATGCTTGATAGTAAAAGCACAGCTGCATTAAAAGAAATCTGCAAGGACTAGCTACCTTTAGCCTTTGTGAGAACTGAATGAATTTTTAACTTGATTTTATATAGTTTAATTTATTCCTCTGACTCACATTTTCAACCAAATCTATTTTTATTCATTTTAATCAGAGTCTTATCATTTTTTGAGTCTAAAATTTAAAACCCAACTGACAAATGACTTTTAACATTTCTCTTGTCTTATTTCAGATATTTGAAAGAATTCAAATAGTGGATTTCTTGTTCTACAGAATAATTTAACAGAACCTCTCTTGGCTGATTTCAAAAAGGGAGAGAGAGACAACAGGAGAGAGAAAATAAGGGAAGACCTATCCTGTATATACTTAGACATAAGAAAGGGGTATAGTCAAGCAGCAATGAATGACACTCATAGACATATACATCACACACATCGTGCCTTAAGTTTATCAAGAGAAAAATCTACTAATGAACTAAGGAATTGTTCATATTCTAGCTTTTTCTGCTTCAGAAGTGGCCAGATTCTGAATCTCCATAACTGAACATCTAATGAAACACAGACAGCATTTTTAACATCTGTGCTACAGATTAACTACATTTTTAAGGTTTGTATATTATGGAAACTATAAATGCAAAATGGATTCATTAAGTGCCATCAAGTCTTGTTGACTCTTAACAACACCAGAGATTGCTCCATGACAATTCGTTTTTTTTCTTACCTTATCTTTCAGATCTTCCATGGACACCTGGTAGCAGAGTGATTAGAACACAGTATTGCAGGCAAACTCTGCCCCCAGCTTGGAGTTTGATCCTGACAGGACTCAAGATTGACTCAGCCTTCCATCGTTCTGAAAACCCAGATTGCATTTATGATTTTAGTTTATATAGTTTTATCTTTTATTATTGTAAGCCACCCAAGAGCTAAAAGTAAGATGGGCAACCTATACATTTTACAAACAAACAAACAAACAAACAAATAAATAAATAAATAAATAAATAAATAAATCAACACCTATCTTGTTGATGGTTAACCTCTTCTCTTTCCTTCCACCTTTCCCAACATTAGAGCCTTCTCTAGAGAGCTAGGTCTTCACATAACATTTCTAAAGTAGGGTAATTTTTACCTTGATTATTTGTGCTTCAAATGAAAAAATTGGGTTTATTTGTTTGATAATCCATTTATTTTCTTGACAGTGTATAAGTATTCTCAGGAGTCTACTCCAACACCTGTCAATACTTTTTCTATCCCGCTTCTTCAAAATGCAACTTTTACTTTCAAAGAACACCATCATTTTCATTATTTTGATATTTTCAGGTGCAAACATATCTTCTTCAAGGACCTCATATGCACTCCAATATAATTGGTCTGTAGTACATTTCTTAAGTGTTTGTTCTTTTACTGTTGGTGGTTGATCTTAAAAGGCAAAAGCTACCACTTCAATATGTTCATTACCAATTCTAAGATTGGTTGCTATTGTACCTGTTGTCAGTTTGGTTTGTATACTTAATTTAATCCCATTTATTCCTAGTGCTCTTTTAATTGCTAGACCTTGCAGATTCTTTACATTTTTGATAATTAGAATAGTCTCATCAACATCATGCAAGTATATATATTTATATATATTCATAGATTTTCACAGATGTAGGTAGGCTGGGATTTGTAAGGAATCCCTTACTCATTCATTCATTCATTTATTCGACTTATTAACCGCCCCCTCTCCCCGAAGGGACTCGGGGCGGTGCACAGGAAATATAAAAACACAAGATTCAAACCTGGGAATATTACATGTGAGGCAGTTATAATTGCCACTAGGCCACAGGTTCTCCTCCTGATATATTATATATATTATAATATTTTTATAATATATCTACTTGTGCCACAACACCCTGTGGTTGTGTAATTTTTTAATATGTGTGTTACGTCAAATCCCAGTAAGGGTATGGCTAGATGATGAGAGCTAAAAAGCTCAAAATAGATCTATACTAGCCTCCCGACTTATTTATTGATCAGCTCAAAAATGTAACATACATATAAAAAAATTACACAACGGAACTTATAGTTTTCTGTCTAGATGGTCTCTGGTGATGAGCCGAAACACAGAAAAGGAAAGCAGTATGCTTCCTCCCTTAATTGGGGCTTAACAGGGTGTTGTGACACAAGTATATACTTATCCTCCTGTCTCAGCTGATCAGGAAGATAACCTGGTGGCCTATTGGCTAAGGCTCCTGCCTAGCATGTAATACAGCCCTGGTTCAAATCCCAGTAAGGGTATGGCTAGCTGATGAGAGCTAAAAAGCTCGAAATAGATCTATACTAGTCTCCCTGACTTATTTATTGATCAGCTCAAAAACGTAACACACACACACACACACATATATATACATACACACACACATACATACATACATACATACATACATACATATATATATGTAATTGTTTCACAACAACCTGTTATTATTAGGCCCCAATTCAGGGAGGAGACACACTGTTTCCCTTACTGCCCATCGGCTCATCGCTAGAGACCATCCAAACAGCAAGCCAAGAATTACGTTGTATAATATTTTAGATATGTGTGTTAGTTTGATCAGCTCATAAAACTAACACACACACACACACACACACACACACACACACACACACATATATATATATATATATTTAAAAAAATCATAACATAAAATGTTATTGATGATGTGATGCCTATTATATAAAATATTATATAAACATTTATAAATAAATGCAATACCTGGAAAATTTTGCATCCCCCCCTCACGGGAAAGGGGGTTCTAACTTTTAGAATGTCTATGTGTCCTAAGCATGGAAGGAAGGAAAACCACAAAGTGGAAAAAAAGTAAAGACTCAAAAAAGTATTACTTGTCATATCCCCACTATATTCCTGATAATTTTGGAGGTCAAAATGTTGGAGAAATATTGTCTGTCCCAACAAACAATATTGTAATTAATACTGTTTTAAGTTTTGATTCATAAATGTAGCTGATTATATACTCACATCACGATCTATATATGTGAACTGTAGTTGCTCCTCATATAGAAAATAAACATTCTCAGTTATGTTTTATTTGTATACTTTATTTAGTTTATTGTCAAGTTAGCTTCCCTGAAATTTTGTTTCCCTTCCCATTTTAAAAGCCACTCACTTAAATTAAACAATATGAAATACTCCCTCCATTAAATGCTCAATGAGTCAATATGTGGTGCAGCCAATTTAAATATGATCTCCTAAAAATGTGTAAGAATCCACAAACTATGCACTGCTATGAAATCACTAGTCTCATCAGTATCAGTTAAAATGACACATAAGTAGTAATCATCAGATTTTGAAAGGAAAAAAAATTGACCTTCAAAAACCCTATATAAAAGCAGGAAGCTTTTTCATCTGTGACTCAATCGCAGTGCAGCTAAGATAATTATGCTCCTCTGATGAAAAATTAAAAGGCAGATGGGATATTAACAGCATGCATTTGATTAAGAATTCTCATAGATTTACCCTGATCCAAGAGCTTATTTGTTCTTTTGTCATTTCTTATATTTTGTTATGATGTGTAATTAACTTGAATCTGCGCATGCGCGACATGGCGGTCGCGTTTTGAGGCTGGGAGAAGCCCGGGGGGCAGTTCCACCCCCAGGAAGATGCCGCCAGCCCTCCTTACCATCAGCGAGGGCTGGTTTTGAAGTGCCGAACAACCCGTCGTCGCGCTGAGCCGCCCGGAGCTGAAGGGCGAGCCGTGCGGACGACGATGGAGAGCAAAGACGGTGGGAGAGGCGACTCGGCCTGCCTGCGGCCTAGAGCGTCCCGGCCTGGCCGGAAGGAAGGGAGGTAGGCCGCAAAGCCGGGACGCGGAAGATCTGCCGGCTGCGAGATGGGGCCAGGCCACGAGAGCTACCATCGGGCCGCACGACCAGTGGCAGATCGTGCGGTCCTACCCTGGCCTGTGCCCGAAGTATTCTCCATCCGACCGGCTGCGTGGCGAGGCTGCTCATAAGGGAGGTTGGTTGGTGGTGAAAGAAGGTATGGAGGCCTGGAAGGTGGTGTTGGAGAAGTCGGAGGAAGGAGGAAGGAAAGAAAGAGATGGAGAAGGAGGAGGAGAGAGAAGAAAGAGAGGAGAAAGAGAGAGAATGGGGAAGACGGAAGGAAGTTGAGAGTGATGGACAGTGATGGTGATGAGATGGAGATGGGAAGGAGTTGGAGACGGTGGAACTGAAAGAAGGAGAAGGAGAATGAGAATGAGAATGATGATGAGATCGTGAGGAGATGGAGATGAGTTGGCAAGTTGAAAGTTGGAGAAGAAGGAGAATGGAGAGTGGAGAAGATCGTGGTATCCTGGTTTGAGCAGCCAGGCGTGGAACAGCTGCAACCGGCTCGTGAAATGGTGGACCTGGCTGAGGACGACCCGGGAAGATCCTGAACACCTGGAACATCTTGGAGTGAGTGCACGACTGGAGGAGGTTTAGCTGATAACATCTGTGCCATTAGAGGGCAGTATTTTCATCAGGCCGCATGATGGACTAACTAGCCATGCGGCACTAGATACGAACTAACCCCTTTTGGTCCGAGAGACAGATGGATGGGGCCTGACTAAATTCGATCTCCCCATCCACAAGACCCTGGACTATCTTGACTTTACCCCCCCATCCGAAAGAATATCTTTGCACTTAGCCACTTTATTTGCTTATCGGACTTATGTTTTGCCTTCCTGGACTTGGGCTGCCTGGGGGGGCTTTTATCATGTACTCCAGACGCGACCTCCTTAGCCTGCGAGAGTCTCCCCTCTCGCAGGCCTGGCCCTCCTGTTTAACACGGGCCCGCCTCGATGACGGACTGATTAATCCTGAGAGGTGGGCGAAGCGCAGGTTGAGGGGGTTTTTAGGGAGGTTTTTAATTAGGCTTTTAGGGGGTTCCAGGGAGGAGGGGAAAAATAGTCCAGGGAGGGGACAGCAAGTGAGGCCGGCGGGCGGAAGTAGGGAAACGGAGGAAGGGAAGGGGGGGTCATTTCCACGGTAGCTCTTTCCATCGATTCGGTCTTAGGGAGGGGCAGGGGCGGAGGGAGACGAAATGGGCACCATCAGTTGGAAGACCGTGGCCGCTGGATCCAGGCGGTCACGTGCTCCAACTCTCCGCTCTCCCATCGCAGACTAGGTGGGCAGGAATCACAGACCCGGGGCCCGAAGCTGATGTTATGCAACGCCAGGTCCGTGGTTCAAAAATCCCCCCTCATTCGTGACCTTGTGTCAGAGGGGGACCCGGACCTGGTGGGTATAACGGAAACCTGGTTGGGCCACGAGGGGGGTATACCCCTCGTGGACATGTGCCCACCAGGTTACCATGCTTTTCATCAGCCTAGGGCCCTAGGGAGGGGTGGGGGGGTGGCGATTATCGTAAAGGAAGGTCTTGAGCCGAAGGAGACCACGGTCCCCCAGACAACCGGGTGTGAATCTCTCTGCGTGAGATGGGGCCTAGGGAGGCAGTTGGGCATGTTAGTTGTATACCTGGCTCCTCGCTATGCAACAACAGCCCTGCCCGAGCTCCTAGAGGTGATAGCCGAGGCGGCAGTTGAGACCCCCAGACTGGTAGTCATGGGGGACTTTAACTTGCCGTCGGCGGGCGAAGCCTCTGGAGTAGCTCGGGAGTTCATGGCCTCCATGACGGCCATGGACCTGACCCAGGTAGTTTTAGGCCCCACTCACGAGGGGGGGAACACACTGGATCTCATCTTTGTCTCGGGACAGTGGAGTCGTGATCTGGGAATAGGGGATCTAGTCATCACTCCCTTGTCATGGACAGATCACGCTCTCCTTCGGCTGGACTTTCCAATCGCTACACCCCACCGCGGGGAGGCGGAACCGGACACTCCTATATGGTTCCGCCCCAGGCTTCTGATGGACCCAGAAAGGTTCCAGAGGGAGCTTGGGCCAATTCCTGTGACCCTGCCCCGCGACTCGACTGAGGACCTAGTGGCTGCATGGTTAAGTGTGGCCACGGGGGCCTTGGACCGAGTCGCGCCCTTGCGGCCTCTCTTGCGGCGACGAATCACCCAGGCTCCTTGGTTCACTGAGGAGCTTCGGGGGATGAAACGCCACAAGAGACGCCTAGAGAGCAGATGGAGATCCTCTCGCTCCGAAGCCGACCGAACACTAGTGAGAACCCATATTAGGGCTTATTTAGTGGCGATAAGAGTGGCCAAACGTGAGTATTGTGCCACCCTTATTGCATCCGCAGATAACCGCCCTGCCGCCCTGTTTGGGGTGACCCGCTCCCTCCTCCACCAGAGGCCGCGGGAAGCCCCTCTGCAAGGGCGAGCAGAGGAATTTGGGATTTATCTGCAGGAGAAAATCACTCGGATTCGGAATGAGCTACCCTCCATCGACAGTGGTCCTGTGGGACTGTCCGAGACCAGTCTTGAGGTTCCTTCTTGGGAGGAGTTTGACTTAGTTACCACCGAGGATATGGACAGGCTGTCAAGGAAGCTTAGGGCGACCACATGTTTATTGGATCCGTGTCCCTCCTGGCTTGTACTGGCATCCTGGGAGACGACACGAGGCTGGCTCCAGGGCATTGTCAACGCATCTTTGAGTGAGGGGTCCTTACCTGCCGTCTTGAAAGAGGCGATAGTGAGGCCCCTCCTCAAGAAGCCGTCCCTGGACCCAGCTTTACTAGAGAACTATCGTCCGGTCTCCAACCTTCACTTTTTAGTGAAGGTTGTTGAGAGTGTGGTAGCCCAACAGTTTCCGCGACACCTGGAGGAAGTTGATTATCTAGACCCGCGCCAGTCCGGCTTCCGTCCCGGTCACAGCACCGAGACGGCATTGGTCGCGTTGGTTGATGATCTCTGGAGGGCGCGGGATAGAGGTTATTCCTCTATCCTAGTCCTATTAGACCTCTCGGCGGCTTTTGATACCATCGACCATGGTATCCTATTGCACCGACTGGGGGGGTTGGGGCTGGGAGGCACCGTTCTACGGTGGTTCTCGTCCTACCTCTCTGGTCGGTCGCAATATGTGTTGACGGGAGGGCAGAGGTCGACCTCGAGGCCTCTCCTATGTGGGGTTCCTCAGGGGTCGGTCCTCTCGCCCCTCCTTTTCAACACATATATGAAGCCGCTGGGTGAGATCATCCGTGGTTTTGGGGTGGAGTACCATCTGTACGCTGATGACACTCAGTTGTACATATCCACCCCAAACCACCCCAACGATGCCGCCGAAGTGCTGTCCCGGTGTCTGGAAGCCGTACGGATCTGGATGGGTGGTAACAAACTCAAGCTCAACCCTGCCAAGACTGAGTGGCTGTGGTTTCCGGCACCCCGGTTCAGCCAGATTATTCCAACTCTGGCCATTGGGGGCGAAACACTGGCCCCCGTGGAGAGGGCGCGCAATTTGGGTGTCCTCCTGGATTCCCGGCTGTCCATGGAGGACCATGTGGCAGCCGTGGCCAGGGGGGCGTTTCATCAGGTACGCCTGATGCGCCAATTGCGCCCCTTACTGGACCGGGCTGCCCTTCGCACAGTCACTCAAGCTCTCGTGACGTCCCGACTCGACTATTGTAATGCTCTCTACATGGGGCTTCCCTTGAGGTGCACTCGAAAGCTACAGCTAGTCCAAAACGCAGCCGCGCGGGTGATTATGGGAGCCACTAGATGCTCCCACATAACACCGATCCTGCGCGAGCTGCATTGGCTTCCTGTGGCCTTTCGAGTGCGCTTCAAGGTTTTGACAACTATCTTTAAAGCGCTCCATGGCTCGGGGCCTAGTTATATGCGCGACCGCCTCCTGCCCCATACATCCCTTAGACCGATACGCTCCCACAGAGAGGGCCTCCTCAGGGTGCCGTCGGCCGGACAATGTCGACTGGCGACACCCAGGGGAAGAGCCTTCTCTGTGGCGGGGCCAGCCCTCTGGAATGACCTACCCCCTGAATTACGTACCATCACCGACCTCCGCCTCTTCCGCCAATGTCTTAAGACATATTTCTTTCAACAAGCCGGCCTAGCCTAACCTCCCATGGGGACTTTTAGATAGTTTTAAACTGGGTTTTGAAATTTGGTTTTAGCGCAGGATAGGTTTATTTAATAGTTTTTTAAAATTATATTTATTGTATTTTGTATGTTTTAAATTTCCTGTGCGCCGCCCTGGGTCCTTTGTGGAGAAGGGCGGGATATAAATTTAAATAAATAAATAAATAAATAAACTTCAAGCTATTTTTGAAAGATTATCTAATATAAAAACCCTTCCTTCCTTCCTTCCTTCCTTCCTTCCTCCCTCCCTCCCTCCCTCCCTCCCTCCCTCCCTCCCTTCCTGTCACTTGTACATAAGGAAATTTTAAATAACACAAGTATTAAAGATAAAAAAATATCATAACATTCAAGGTTCATTCAAATATTATTAAACTTTTTTTCCAAACTCACCAGAAGATAATTTAGCTTAGATCTACCTTGCTGTATTTGATAATACTTACAGTAGTTTATTATGGCTAGTTCATGCATATGGTGCTCCTCACAATCTCTACAGTAAATGAAACAAGCAAAGGAAAAAGTGAATAAATAATATCGCATTTCTATATATATGGTTAATCATTACCAATTATGCTGTCCCTTTTTGGAAAGCAACATTATTGTGTGCAGAAAACGCACAAGTAATAAAATGCCAAAAGTACTAGTGAGTTAAGGAAAAGAGAAACCCAGATGAGGCTGTCTGTACTTGCTTTCTATGCTTCTTTCCACCATGTGCACAGTCACTCCTGCCCTGATTTGATTACTGCAATGTGCTTGAAGAGTATTGGGAAGTTGGAGCTGGTGCAGAATGCAACACTGTGCCCAGTTCTGGGTGCTCTTAGGATGAGGACATATAGCAATAGCACTTAGACTTGTATACCGTTTCATAGTACTGGAATACTCCCTGCTTATACTTTCTTTCTTTCTTTCTTTTTTTTTTTTTATATTGAAAAAGTTTTATTGGGTTTTTACAATTTTCCAAAAAGGATAGGGTAAGGGATACAGAAACATTTTGAGAACTTTCGCGTTGGAATCATTCGCCCTTCCAGGGCTTCACAATAAAACATTAAAAAAAGACATTCTTCAAAGATACTACGAGATGAAAACAAGTGCATACATCCTAAATTCTCAGTTTTATGCTGGCAGTCATATACAAACATCCAGACAACAAGGTTATAGTATATTAATAAAAACAAAACAAAACAAGCAAAGTCATTTTTTTGATCTAAGTCTCTTGGCAATTGGATCTTCTTTTTCTCCTTCCTGGCCCCCAGCGGGCGGGGCTGTGGCCCCCCTGCCCCCCCTAAATCTTCCCCCAGGACTGAGGAGTGTTTCTTAATAAAGGCTTCCGCCTCAACAACTGTTTTAATCCTAACTCTCCCTCCTTCCCAGAACACCAGCATCCCTCCTGCTTATACTTTCTGATAAAGGGAATAGCTTTCTCATTATTTAAAGCCTATATCTCATTTCCATGTAATAATTGTATTCTTCAACATCAGAATACCACACCTTCATTTAGATCTATTACACTCTTCCTCTTTCTCTTAGTTTCACTTTGTACATATCGTTCATTACTGTTATGTTGTGTTGTGTCATGTCATGTCAAGTCATTTTCTTTCATATTTACTACAATCCAAGCTGCAGTCTTTTGTGTACTATGGTCATCTCAAAATAGGTCCAGAAATGTTGATTTCCACTGTCCATTATGGCATTTCTCATGCAGCATTTTCACTAAATGTGCAGTAGTAAGATTGAGAATGGTTGATTTCAAACTTAATCATAACCACTGCTAACAATAAAGAAAGAGCTGCTTGGTTTAGGCACTGATTAGTGAGAATTTCTCAAATACAACCAAAGGCAAGTTTTACTCCATAATGATCACACACTTTTATGTAAACTAAGGATTCCTTTCTAGTCCAATGTACTATACTTTTGCCCACATTCCATTACTTAGGAAATCCACACCCTATATTCACACACAACCAAGAACTCATTCATTGATTCTGATGAATTTGTCATCATGATTAACTCACATTCTGTACTCTTGCACACAAAGCATATTTATTAGGCTTTTTTTCATCCACATATTGTAGCACATATTAAAAAGTTAATAGCTTTCTTGAAGTAGAAAAGATTTCCCACATTTCCTATGAAATAGGACGTTCTTTATTAGTGTTTCCTGTCTAATAGTGCGGACTGGGGAACTTTAGAAATGGTGCATGTCTTGGCATTTTTAATTAAAGTAAGAAAATCACCAAGTCTTAGTTACATTATAAGCGGTATTAGAATGTTTCCCTTCTGAATGTACTATAGCTTTTGTCTCAGCCTCCTTAATAGTCCTTTTCCGTGATTTGAATGGGGTTGAGAGAGACGGAGAAAGAGAGTGAGGATATTTTCTTGCTTTATTTTCACTATTTGACAACAATGCTGCTTCATTCATACTTCTTTGGAATATTAATGGGTTTTTCCTTTTGTTTTAGCTTAGAAAAAAAGAATATGGAAATAAACTGGACTCCTCCTTAGCTTATCATCAGCTTCACACAGCAATGAGGCTAGGGCAGGGGTCTGCAAAGTCGGCTCTTTTAAGACTGGTGGACTTCAACTCCCAGAATTCCCCAGCCACCTATGCTGGCTGGGGAACTCTGGGAGTTGAAGTCCACCAGTCTTAAAAGAGCCGACTTTGCAGACTCCTGGGCTACGGTGTTCCTTCACACACACAATTTTATAAGGGATGGTTTCAGGATAGCAGATGCTGGACTCCCCTTTGTCCTTTCCTGTCTTCTAATTGTATTCAAAACAGTCCAAAAGTTATATGTACTTTAAAAATAATAATAATAATAATAATAATCAACTTAGGTTTTTTCCCCTACTTGGATCTGAGATTCCAACTCTCTTTGTTAGAATTAGAAAAAAAGATGTGCAATAGTTAATGGCCAATGGTCAATAATTAAATTTGCAACAAAAAGGATTATCTGTTGCATTCCACAGATGTTTCTCCATGGTTTTAATCTACAGCTTCTGTTGCAACAAGTAGTAGTTTTATAGCGGCCTAGCATGCCCTGGTAATAAATCTCCTTTATAAATCTCCTTTATAAACTTCCTCCTTAAAGTTAAGAGTGATCACTTTTCCTAAGTAGAGGTTTGTTGTTAATAAAAGAAACTCTACTTTAAATGCTTTGCCAATGCATTTGTGTAAAACTCTTTGGGTTAATTCCTTTTTCTGCTAAATAGCTTATAGTTAATTTAGAAATGGAAAAGTGGCCAGGCTATAAAATGCTTAAAAATACAACCATTAGCTACTTCTCTCATGAAATGAGAGCTAGCCTTCTGACTTCTAATGTTGTTTTTCTCTATGCTGGTCTTTCTTACCTTCTTCCAAATTAACCGTATAGAATATTGGTCACACGATTGCAAGCTAAACTAGTATGTGCTGCAATTGATATCCTATCTTTTTAAGTCTGTATGTAGTTTAAAGTTTTTAAGCTATCAAATGGGACTTTAGGATGAGTTTTCTGTCATTTAAACTCATGGGAATGTACACTGAATTCTTTTTTTTCCTGCTCCTAAATCCAATTGTCAGCAGGGAACTGGCAAACAACCTTGTAAAACCAACAAACAAGAGACTTTACAAAACTGACATATGAAGTGCATAATTCTGTGCCAAAAGATGCTCTCCAGTTTTCTTGAAATATTATTTTTCCTGCAAAGGTTCTCGGTGTAAACTCTGTCAACGGAATGAAAATATATATGTCAATTCAGATAAAAAGAGGTGGGGCTTAGATAATATAGTTATAGCTATAATCTAGACCAGTGTGGTCAAACTCCCAGCCCATGGGCCAGATGCATCATGCACCGGTCATGCCCACATCTGGTTTATCAAAAGGGAAAATTGTAATATGTCATATGACACTGCCAGGATGAAATGAGTTTGACACCCCTGATCTAGACCTTTTTGACCTCTTTAATAGAGTGTATCTTTCTTCCCTCTCAGACAATAGATGCACCATCCTGAACCTGATATTCACATATATGGCAGCTTTTTAGACTTTGTAGTGGGTGTCTTAGAAAATGAATTTCTAGGCTATTCAGATGTCCCTTATAACTATTATCAAACTGAACCTAGAAACCATCAAACCCAATTTAGCATTATATAAGTAGCCAGGCAAAATGCTTCTGGTGACAATGTGTTTTAAAGAAATGTTTCCAATCCCTGGCTAATATTCCACTAATATTGCTTTAGCTGCAGCTAATTAGCTTTTGCATCATGTTGAATAGAAAAGAACTATCAGCATATGCCTGCAAGTAACTTTGGTCCTTTATTGATTTGCGCAGTTGACTCCAATCTCCAGCCAGTTTCAAAACCAATGTCAATTAACCTGGGCAGTTGATTCTATCTGGGATTCAGCCTTGTTTTCAAATACTCTGCACTTCATGATAGTTTTCCTTCACAAAGCACTTCCTATTGTTTAGTCTATGGGGTCCTATGACATGAAATTAGCTTTTTCAAAATTGTCAGCCTAATTAGACTGCAATAAAATCTCCCTCAAGGAGAATTAAAAGAGCAGAACAAATTGTACAGGGAAATCTCACAATAGACTTCTTCCTCCTCCTCCTCCTCCTCCTCCTCCTCCTCCTCCTCCTCCTCCTCCTCCTCCTCTTCTCCTCCTCCTCCTCTTCCTCTTCTCAAAGTTTTGATTAAATTGATATATTGATAGCAGTGGGAGGGGGATCTTTTATTCAAGGTGACTTAATAATGTCAGCTAAACTTCTTCTTGTCAATCATAAAATGTGGAGTTAAAAAGAAAGTTACATATTTTGAGCTAGACTAAGAAATCCCTAAAGATTTAAAAACCTACTGTTAGATTACCCTTTTATCCTATACTGCATATACTGATATCAACATGTGTCTGCAATAGATAGTGAAACAACATAACCATTAATCTTAAATCTTATGCACTATATATAGTTTATTATCATTCTACCACTCACATTATTAGATTTTCTTTCCATTTGTCTTTATTATACTTAAAAAGTTATTTGCATAATATTTTGTTATTTAAAGAATTATCTAGTGTAGGCATGCACCAATCAATGGAAAACTGTCCTGTATCAATGTTGCTGATATTGATATATTATTCGATTCCATCCAATTTCTAAAATGAATCTTTTAAAAAAGTTTAAAATTCCACAGCTGTGGTCATAAAGTCATGTGTTATTTCCAAAATAGATATATGATTATAGCTTTAAAAGACAATATGCATTTTTTCCTATACAACATCCTCTAAAATATGGTTAAATGAAATGTTCTATAATATATGCTTCTTTAAATGCTTTTCAAATCAGGCACACATTTTTAATGCATTAACTTCAGACATAATTTAAATATAGGCTAACCTTTATACACTTTTTCATCCTTAAATTTTAGGCAAACTTCATGATAGGCATCTGTGCAATGATGACATCTGCTTTCAAAGAAAAATAAATCAGCAACAACTTTGTTAGTGTGGGAGGACATGAGAATGCATTTTTTCTGTCATCTTCCCTGGGTTTTTCTCCCTAACTTAGTTAAGATGTATCTGACAACAGGAGATCACTAAATTTAGATTAAACATTTTAAACATTTTTTGTCTCCCTATTGCTAATCCAAATGACTTCTGTTATGACCTGTAGCCACAGGATGCTATTATATTACCTATGCCAGAAGGATTATTTTCTACCTACTATCGCCAATGAAGAAAAAAATATCCACCAATCATGAAAGCTATTATTGGTAACAGATTTAACAGAAAGGTAGACTTGTGGATTTAAGTGTCTACTAGAACTTATTCTATCCTTTTACTTGCCACTTTTCCCAGTCTGTGATGGGATGTAAGAATGCCCTTGAGAGATGAAAGGAAGACCTGTAGCCTAGAAAATGATCAACAAGAAGGCCTACAGGCTAAACAATGATAAGATAAGATGCAACTTGGTTCACAGGCTTGTTCAAAGCGCTCCATGGCTTAGGACCTGGGTACTTATGAGATCGCCTTCTGCCACCAAGAGCCTCCCACTGGCCAGTACGATCCCATAGAGAGGGTCTCCTCATGGTGCCATCAGCTAAACAATGTCAACTGGTGACACCCAGGGGGAGAGCCTTCTCTGTGGGAGCACCGGTCCTCTGGAATGAATTGCCCCCGGAATTAAGAACTATCCCTGACTTACATACCTTTCACCGTGCTCTCAAAACCTTTTTTTCCAACAAGCCGGGCTGGCATAAAAATGATTTTTTAAATATGAATTTTTATTAATGAATTTTATCGGGGTTTGTTTGGATTTTATTAGGGTATGTTTGGATTTTTAATTTTAAGAGAGGCCAATGTTTAATATGCTTTTAAAACTGTTTTTTAACTTTTATATATCTGTTTTACTTTGGTTGTACACCGCCCTGAGTCCTTCAGGAGTAGGGCGGTATAAAAAACTAATAAACCTAAACGAAAAGCATAAGAAGTCTTTCAGGAGAGAACTTCCCTAATTTTCCGGAAATGAAAAAGTGAGGAGAGAAGCAATGCTTTCAGTTTTGCTAGATTCTGATTAATATCATCTTACAATAAAGATAGCACCGATGCTACTAGCTGTGTTTTTTATTTGGATTGCCTCATGGGCCAAAACTGTCTGGTAACTAGAAAAAGAAAAGAGGCTCATTTTACCTCCAAGCTCAAGAGACCATAACACTACAGACAGCTTTAAATTCAATCCACAAACTGGAAAAGGGGTTGGCAAAAGCCACCTCAGTGTGTGCTCTCTCTCACACACACATACCCCTCCCATCTTAGTGCTAATCTATTCAAAAACAAATCATGCCAAACAATACAATCTGGAATGGGGTCGTAGAAGACTAATTTCTCTCTGCTTTTCTATCATGTTTGTCAGCTGTAACAGCAAAGGACAACTTTAAGTTATCTCAGGTGTGGGTTGGGGTAAGTGTGAAGGCAATGTCATATAGATGTGGCAGAAAGCAAAGTTTGAGAAGACTTAGCTATACCATCATTAATCCATTACTTATCCAGAGGACCAGCAAATGATAAATTTAAAACCTTAAATTAAAGCCGTACCTTTTAATGATCTAAACAGCTGTGTAAGCTACCAAAAGTGACTTTTACTTTTGGTAAAATGGCCAGATAATAAAAATGTTTCATGACATTCAGGCATTCCAATATTTGAGGCACTACCATAAGGAAAAGGGGTCCCCAAAGCACTTGAAAGCAGAACAAAAAGCAATGGATGGAAACTAATCAAGCTGAAAATCAATCTAGAACTTAGAACAGTTAGAACAACTGACCGGTGGAACAGCTTCCCTCCAGAAGTTGTGGGTGCTGCATCACTGGATTTTTTTAAGAAGAAATTGGATAGCCATTTGTCTGAAATGATATAGGCCCGTGATGGCAAACCTTTGGACGTGTGCCACAGGTGGTACATGAAGCCATTTGTCAGGGCACACAAGGCGAGACTTTGGTTTGGGTCGCAGAGCTGGTTTTTGCCCTCCAGACCCTTCAGGGAAGCCTACTGAAAGCCCCTGAAGACTCTGAAGGGTGAAAAATATGAACAAACCAGAAGTCACAATTCCTGAACTTCCGGGTCCCCCTTAGGTCCGTTTTTCGCCCTCTGGAGCCTTCAGGGGCCTTCAGTTGGCTTCCCTGAAGGGTCCAGAGGGCAAAAACAAGCTCTATGAGGAAAGTGACTTCAGGTTTGTTTGTAGGTCATGCGCATAGCATTATGGGTGTGGCACGGGAGCCAAAAAAGGTTCTCCATCACTGCTATAGGCTTTCTTGCTTGAGCAGGAGTTTGGTCTAGATAACCTCCAAGGTCCTTCCAACTCTGTTTTTCTGTTAAAAGCCTCTAGTTCAGTGATGGTGAACCTATGGCACGCGTGCCACAGGTGGCACGTGGAGCCATTTGTCAGGTTACGCGAGGCGATGCCCTGTTAGCTGGCCAGCTGAATTTTTTCATGCTTTTTTCACCCTATGAAGCCTTTGGAGCCTGGGGAGGGCGAAAAGACCCCCCCCCCGCCCCCCAAAGGCCCTCCAGAGACTTCATGAACTTCCCTGAAGTCTCCGGAGCACTCAAAATGATGCTGCAAGCAATCGGAGGTCACTTCTGGTTTCGGTGACATGTGATTTTGAGTGCTCCCGAGGCTTCAGGGAAGTTCATGAAGCTTCCGGAGGGCCTCGGGAGGGGGGGGAGAGGGAGGCTCTTTTCGCCCTCCCCAGGCTCCTATAAAGCCTCTGGAGCCTGGGGAGGGCGAAAAGAGCATGTAAAAAATAGGGGGGGGATCTGTAGTGCACGCATGAGCACTGAGGGTGTCACGCATTGCATTATGGGTGCGGCACACCCGCACACGACCCCCCCCTGCGCTCTTCTCTTCTCAAATCTTGACTTCAAAATCTACACAGAATATAAAATTGAACCAGAATTACTACCTTTCCTTCTATTCCATCCAGGAATTCAAAAATAGGGAATCTTCACTAAGATAAACCATTTCTGATATGCCTAAATTCTCACCAATTAAACTCAAATGTAATTTAGCTTGCACTGCTGTCTATAGATATACAGTAATAAGGTTGTTGACAGGAAGAAAGTTGCCTTCTTAGACTGATAGCCCAGGATTGTCGTCCCCCCTCCCCAAAACCAGGTGCTCAGTCTGAATCAGTTTGCTTCACAGGATCTAAACTCCAAAAGGGGGAAGAATGCCAAACTCCACTTTTTGAGGAGGGTTTGAGTCCCAAACTTCAGGAAAACTATAATTCCAAAAATCCAAAGAGCGCATTGAGCAAACCCAGCCAAAGTGCACTGGCAAAATCTTTATTAAATAGGAATCCCCTATTTTCCTAGAAGAACCTTCTATATCCATGATGGCGAACTTATGGCAATGTGCCACAGGTGGCACACAGAGCCATATTTGCTGGCATGACAGCTGTCAGCTCCGGTGCACATGCATGTGCTGGCCAGATGAGTTTTGACCTTCCAGAGAGATGGAGGAGGCCATTTTTGCCCTCCCCAGGCTTCAGGAAAGACTTTGTAAGTTTGTTCCCATTGGGTCTGTTTTCCAAACTCCCCAGCCTCCTGAGGCTTTCCTAAAGCCTGGGAGGGCAAAAAAACAGTCCCAATGGGCCAACGAGAAGTTCATTCCCAAACTTCCAGTTGTTGTTGTTTTTTGCTCTCTCAAGCTTCTGGAGGCTTTCCTGAAGCCTGGGAAGGGCACAAAATGCCCAAACTTCTGGTTGGCCCATTGTGCCTGTTTTTTGCCCACCCCAACCTCTGGAGGCTTTCCTGAAGACTGGGGAGGGTGAAAAACTGTCTCAATGGGCCAACTAGAAGTTTGAAAATGAACCATTTCCAGCTGCCAGAGGGCCCCGGGGACTGGGGAAGGCCAGTTTTTTCTGTCCCCAGGCTTCAGGAAATGGAATTGAATGGGTGTGGACACAATAGTTTGGCATGCCATAAGAAAAAGGTTTGCCATCACTGTTCTATATTAATCTTTAAGGCCACTTTACAAGCTGCAAAGGAAAGCTGGTTCTCCCCAGTCCCCTTCTCTCTTCAATCCAAAAATGTTCCTCATTCCCAAAGCATGGGTAAAAGATATTCTTCTGTAAAGACATGTGCAATGCTCCATTTTGTCAGTTTTACTCCTTCTTTCTTGTGGCAAGAAGCTTCCCAATTTCTGGCTTTCTATGTCACCATGTGAGTTTCTATGTATGTGGCTTTCCTATAGCCAAACACTCCTGTGATGAGTCTCCATTTCCCTTGCTAGGCTTCTCTTCCATTGCTGATCTCCAGGCCATTTGCCTTTTACTCATGGTAAGAAATGTGCCACTCTAGAATCCCTTTACTTTTTACTGCTTAAATTCATTCACAGGCTTGATTTTCTTAGATTGTCACTGCTTTTATATGATAGCTTCCATGATAGCTTTAAATAGCCTGGATGCAAAATACCCATAAATTGTCTACTGCCTATTTGATAATCATTTTAACTTTAGTTTCAAATTTTGACTAATAAATTAGTATTAGATTGTGAGTTGATAGAAGAGATAAAGAGAGATCTGATGCAACACCCTTTATTAACAACAAGTAAAACCCAGCAACAAGTCTGGCTGACAATTCACCTTTTATAGGGAGCTGTCAGTCAGTTCAGTCAATAGGAACAAACCAGGGGTGAAACCAGCAGGTTCTGGAGAACCGTTAGCAAAAATTTTGAATACCGTATTTTTCAGAGTATAAGATGCACCTTTTTTCCTCTAAAACGAGGCTGAAAATCTGAGTGCGCCTTATACACCAAATACTGCATTTTTTGCCTTCTGAAACCTCACCCCCTTCACCAAAATGGCTGCACACATACCCTTATAGAGGCTTCCAGAGAGCTCCTGGCGGCTGGGGAGGGCAGAAATGAGCAAAAAACAGGGTGTTTTTGCCACCCCCCAGCCCCCAGCAGCACTCTATAAGCTTCCATAAGGCTATGCATGCAATTCTTTCAACCAAAAAATGGCCCGTTTTCACAAAAAAACAGGGCATTTTTCTTCCCCCCCCCCCACGGAGTACTTTGCAAGCCCCCCAAGTCTATTCGTGCCTTTTGTTTGAAAAAAAGGGCACATTTTTGCGGAAAACGAGCCGCTTGGGGGAGGTTTGCGGAGTGCAAAAAGGATTTCCCCCCCCCCTTTTCGGAAAGCTGTTTAATTAGAGTGATTGATGAGAATTACGTTGGTCAAGTACTGTGCCTGCAGAAACAAAGATTTGTTCCAAAGATGGTCCGTGATTTCCTTCTCCAGCATATGGGTAAATACACCTGGAAACATCTATCTACCTACCTACCTACTCTCCCTCTCTCTCTCCCTACCTACTTACTGTATTTCTCTCTCTCTCCCCTCTGTCTACCTATATACCTATCTACACACTCTCTCTCCCAACTTCCCTATCTACTGTATTTCTCTCTCTCTCTCTCTCTCTCTCTCTCTCTCTCTCTCTCTCTCTCTCTCTCTCTCTCTCTCTCTCTCTCTCTCCCCTTTGTCTACCTACCTAACTACACACACTCTCTCCCTACCTAGCTACTGTATTTCTCTCTCTTTCTCTCCTTCTCTATCTCTCTATCTACCTACCTACTTTAAAAAAAATGCCTCTTCAAAACCTGGGTGCATCTTATACTCTGAAAAATATATTAGTTCAGAGATCTGGCAAATGCCACCTCTGGCTGGCCTCATAGTGGAGTGGAAATGGGAATTTTGCAGTATCCTTCCCCTGCCACACCCACATGCCCACAGAACTGGTAATAAAAAAAATTGAACTTCACCACTAGAACAAATTATTTTCCCACCTTGGTGGTATAGTTCAGTGAAGGCTTTGCACACTGGTTTCACTCCCTAATCTGGATATGTAACAATATCCTTTAGGGGGGGGGGGAGATTTTCTGATTGCATTAACCTTTAAATGAAAACATATAGCTTAAAGGCCTCTACAGAATTAGCACAATGGAAGCTCTCAGTTGATAATAAAGCATAAGGCATTATTGTTTTACTAGATTATAAATAATGCTGAGAATCTTTGTTCCATCAAGTTACATTGCTTTGCAGTTTTATTTTGCATTTTAATAATATTACATTGTTTGTATTTAGTGTTGTAGTCATTACAGTTCTATTGTTTACAGTGCTACATTTTTAAATGAAACTTCCTTCGGAACCTGATGAATAAACAATTAAGGTCCAGGAAAAGTTAATAAGGGAAAATGGTTTTTATTTCTTTCTTTCCTTTTTCCCTGTGGAGAGCAAATGAATTATTTCTGCAAGATGGTATCATTTGATTTAGAATGAACTGTGCTGTGCCTACACTTCACTCAGCACTCATAAATGATATAATAGTGGAATCTTAACAACTACAGAGTAATATCTTCAAAATAAGGCAGAATTATGCAGCTGGTACTGTTAAAAAGACTGTAATATGAATTGAAAGCTTCATTTCTTTTTTGGTTTTCTCTTTCTAAAGCCTGATGAAGTCTCAAACAGGCAAAATCAGGCATGCTGGGGAATTCTATGAACTATTTAAATGCATCCAAGAAGGATCCAATAAGAGTGATACATAAAAGAATAAGGTTTATCATTTAGCATATTATCCTTGCTTCACAATTGCTGAAGAGAACAAAAATGCCATATCTTGGATACATGAATCAACTAAAGACTTTTCAGATGGAATTTGAAAAAAGTGTCTCCTTTTAGGATCAAGTATAAAAAGAATATTGTTGATTTGAAGGGGAACTGAAAAAAGGAAAGTGAAAAAAATATATGAGAGCTGGTAAAAGTTGCAACTTTTGCACGATGAAGGAAAGATGCAAAGTAGAACAAAGATAAATATATGGGATCAAAATAACATTTCATCATGTTAAGGAATAATGGCACAATTAAAATAATTTGGTGAATCAGGGCATAGCCACTTGCTTAATGCATTGATAAATTATACCATGTTAAACATCCACAAAGAAACTTTAGGGAATTGCGTTGAGAAAGTTCAATGGCCTAACGATTGAACATATATATAGCCAACTCAAAAGATGTTCTCAACAAATTTTCATTTCAATGAATAAAAAAAAAAAAAATTAGACCAGGGTACCAATAGAGCTACTGAAAGATTCAGACATAAAACATCACATTATAATTGTCAACATTGATTCAAATGTGCAAATAAAGCAACAGTAAAAATGTATTTAATATGGATTCCTATACTGTGCAGAGGCTTAGGCTCTTCAGAAAATATAAGTTGATTTCAGCAATAATATTAGTCATCAGTAGAATAAATGTTATTTTCCCTGTTCTCCTCATTTCTTATTGTTGGCTTTCTGCTATCAAGTGATTCTTTGAAAAACTCATCTTCTGCTGAATATCTTTGAATAAAGGCATTCTCATGTACTGTAGTTCTAGCCCAAAGCACTGAATCCGTCCTTAAAACTTTGCTATTTGCTCTTTACTAACAAGGAAGTTTCACAGCATACTGAGCAGATGATAATAGTATTATAAGCTCTCAGCCTGCCAGTTAATTATTTCTGGAGGCAGTGAAGACATTATAGACTACTTATGGTTCTCATGTTAAATAATTTTGAACCCAGAACTTTTCAGAGACTTGTAAGTTATTTCTTAATTATTATGAAACTCAGATTGTTCACCAGCTTAGCCCTGAAAGTTTCAATTGTGAATTATGTCTAAATTGGTTAATTACTCAAAATTCTATGCCTCACCCATAACCATTGAGTTGTATAGTATAGGTGCAAAAAGTTCCTTAAAGGAAATCAATAGTTTTTATCTTTGTAGAACATTTTAGCCATTTTTTTTTAAGATGAACCACAGCATTCCTTTTCTATCTTGTTGTTCTCTTCCAGTCAACAGAGAAGGCAGACAAGCTTGCTTGTTTCATTTAGTTGCTTGTTTGTTTGTCAGGTTGGAAAGCAACTATATGAGGAAAGGATATACCTGTATGATGCAAGAGTTAGGTTGTAAAGGAAGAAGTGAAAAAGAGATACTAGTACTTCAAATGACGCGCTAAAGTCAGTTCAAAATCTAACTATTTCAATTGTGTCACCGAATGAATCTAAATCTCTGTTAACCACTTGATAAATTCTTGTATTCTTGATAAAATTTGGAGCTTGTATCATCATGTCGAACAATGAAGAAAATCCTACTACCTTATTCCAAATAGGCAAAGCTTTTTGTAGGAGAAAGAAGTGTGAAAGGAAACAGGACTTCAAACAGCTCAACACATGATAGCTGGAAAGAATAAACACTGCAGAAATCCCAGGAAAAAACAGTAAGTGGGACTGTAGCTTTGACAAATGGGTAAACAGTATACAAGAGAAGTAAGGTACTAATTAATCAGTAAAGAGATAACTTTTTCATGTTATACTCAACTAAGCAAGTTCACATAGAGTTTGTAAAAATAATATGAACATGAGCTGTCACTGCTGCCTTTTGACTTCTAGTCCAGTCTACAACTCTATGCAAATTTCCTAACAATTTCTATCTAAATATTATTCAGATCTGATTCTTTCTTTCTTTCTTTCTTTCTTTCTTTCTTTCTTTCTTTCTTTCTTTCTTTCTTTCTTTCTTTCTTTCTTTCTTTCTTTCTTTCTTTCTTGGAAATTTGCATCCTTAGGTAATAAACTAAGGATTAGGTAATAAACTAACAGAATGAAAAAGTAAAAGTGTACAGTGTTATATTTAAAGCAAATTAATTAAGTGCAAAGTTTGAATACCACCAAAAAGGTTACTTTAAATTTAACCAGAATAGTAGGAATGAATAAGCACAATAATTTTTAGAAGTATCATTGGACTTTTATTGTACCCTTTTAGTTTGCTTGCTGTACAAGCACAATGCAAATTGGGCTAAAATCAAAGCATCAGGCTGGTACAGATGTGACTTCAGCAATGAATATTAAACTCTGTCTCTTTGCTGGTGCACCGGCGATCCCTTGAAACTTGCTACTCAGATGGTATGAGAATTACAAGCTGCTCTGAGAGAACTTCATCTGCCCTTAGAGTATTAGCCTATTCCTAGCATTCCTTGGTGTGCTTTTCTTGGCTCATTTGGCTACGCTTTTTACTTCTTTGGGGAGCCTCTTACCAACCTTGCAAATTTTGTGGATCATCTCCTACTCTATATTGTGACCCTGGAGGAAACACAAAGGTACTAGTCCTCCTTTGAAGAGCACATTTGGGTTTTCACTAACTACCAGTTCTATTTCCAAGAGACATGCCTCAGCATCTTGAAGGCTGCAGTGCACAAGACTGTCTCCATCAGCAAACAAAATTTTACAATCCTAGCAGTAATGCTTTCAATAAAACTGGGAGTTAAAAGCCACAAACTACTAACTGACTGAGAAAAAACAAAGTGGATAGATGTGTTTTCTTTACCACCTTATTTATTATATTTTGCAGTGAATTTACATTATTTTAATGTAGATTTCCTTTAGTTTCTATTGCCGCTTTGCATGTATCTCAGTTACATTGAATGTCCAATTGTGTAAGATTCACTTAGTGGAAATTCTCGTTGAATTCAGTGCTGCTGCTTCCAAATTAACGCTGCTGCATAAGGTTATTTCCCAGTGAAAAAAGGCTTCATCTTTCTTGGTTAATTCCTTGGAATTTATTTCAGTAATTTTTAAACTTATTTTATGTTTGTAAAGCAGCAAATATAAAGTGTTCTTTTAAGACAACTAAGTTGAATTGTATTGAGTGGGATTTAATTGAATGTGCAAAGAGGGACAAGGTTGCAGATTGTTGAAGAACTAACTATGCAATAAAATAGAGGACTGAAAAGTACCATATGTCTCATCTACCTCTTAAGGAAAATTAGTTGAATTGCAAGTCAAAACATACAATTTGGATACACAATGCTTGGATTAAAAAGTCCTGAGTGGCATGATGGAGTAGAGCAGTACCATATCAGATTCTTTGGGGGAAGGAATGTGCTTCTCATGAGGAATCTCATGCTCCCATTAGAAATTACTCAGACAGTTTGACACGATTCTGTTGTTATTTTTGTCCATGTTTACTGTTGTGTGTGACGCTCTTTATTTTCTCAAATGCATACACTTTAATTCTTTCTGTACCTTTTTAATTGTGATAGAATAAAAAAATGGTAAGCAAATAAGTAAAAAGTTGCCTTTGAGTTTATCTGAACTGTGGTGTCTTAAATGGACCCCTCTGTAGGTTGCTGTTGTTACCATGATACAGACATGGATTGCCTTGTGTCATTCCAGGATATATTTTCAGCTATCAATTTTGCCTCAGGATATAGAGCACATAATTATATAGAGTAGTATATACCCAATAGTGATGCTGCATAATTAGTAGCTTAAAAAAAAATACAAGCAGCATTGCACACATACCTTTGTTTAAAATATGAAGGGTAGTGTTCAAAATGTAAGCCCTAATTGACAAGAGCAAGATACTAAGGAAATCCCAAACAATCTAAGATGCCAAACCATCATCTGTACTCTTTTAATGCGGCATTTGACAACAGTTTCTACAATATTTGTATCAGAAAAAAAATGTTAGAGGGAATAGGAAGCAGTAACATGGCAAGGCAGTAGAGTTTTCATGGGGGAGGAGGACATTTGCGAAAAGAAGAGAAAGCCCTGGGAGGAGAAAGGAATGTTTTTATTCAGTCCTCCAAGCAGTCCATTTCCATCATCATCAGAGATATCACTATTTCAGTTGAACTTCTGGCTTGCAGATCCCTATACTGTTATAGATAGCTACTGCCACAATAGTGCTGGGACGGGAGCCTGTTTCCTTTCCTCTTTAAAGAGAGAAGCAGTTCTAGCAAGTGAAAGAAGCTTTTTGTCCAAAGCTCTTTTCAGCACATAAGGTAAGACCTATTTGCAGCAAGATGGCTCGAAAATGGAAGTTCATCAAAATAAGTGATCAGGGTGGTGTAATAATTAGAGTACAGACCTATGGAATGGAGGGCCATGGAGATGTTTTGATCTAGTGGATCTAACGATTTCAGGATACCATACAGTATACTCTTGTACACTATCAGGAGCCAAATGATGGGGCTCATCTGTTAAATTAAATGAAGCTACTTTTTTATCTCAGGTCTTCCATTCAGATCAGATCAAGGATGATTGCATACACTTCAGAGAAGAGAGAATAGTCCATTTTATTCATAGCCAAAATTGCTGTTGACTAATATTTGGAAGGGAAGCAGGAAAGCCTTCAACCAAAATGTCAAGCACCAAAGAAATAGGATGATCCAAGCAGTTAAATGTGTGTAAGGATTTATTGTAAGCTTAAGTTTTCTAGAAGAGTCTGAACTACTAACAGTCAAGGAAAGTTAGAGGAAGTTAAGAATATAAAGTAATTAAAGGTTTACTGGACTTAGCTCTCTTGTGGGCCCATAGGGATTCATGACTGATGATGCATTTGACCCCTCCTTTGAGTTTGGGCTCATCATCTCCTACACATTCAAATAACCCCTCACTACGACCATCTTACATTTTTTCTCTCTCTCATCAACTGTTGCCAAATTTCCCCATTGCGTGCAGTATCTTTGCCCATTTGTTCATAATCCATTAACTAGTAATGTTATTTAACTTGTGGTTTCAGATTACTCTTATCAAACCAAGTAGAACATGATCGGCCTTAAGGGATATAAATGCAGTCCAACAGTAGCAGCCCAGCAATTGAGCAATAGCAAAAAGCTAAAGATGGAAATTCTCACAGCTTATTTTATGAAATTAATTTACTATGAGAAAGCAATATCAGGAACCTCTGGTTCAGTTAAAATGGACAGGCAAGCAGTGGTTGTGAATGGGAATAATTTACAGAAATATTATGTAAACTACAGGAATACAATATTTCTTCTTGAATATTCCTTCTGGAATATTTTGAGAAAGAATCCAGTCCTATATACGCTAGTTTGATCACAAAAAATACAGGTTTGCAAATCTGATTGCAGTGGATTGTAATTCTAAATCTGAAAGTTAAATCAAAATTAAATCTGTGATTTGGTATGTCAAATCAAGCCCAGCTCTATGAGATATTTTTCTCTCAAAATGCATCTGAAAACACCACATTGAATGCTCAAAATAGATTCAGGAAATTGAACTGATTTGGAGTCATTCTTATTATCACATGTATGCTTAGAGCAGGGGTCTGCAAAGTTGGCTCTTTTAAGACTGGTGGACTTCAACTCCCAGAATTCCCCAGCCAGCATAGCTGGCTGGGGAATTCTGGGAGTTGAAGTCCACCAGTCTTAAAAGAGCCGACTTTGCAGACCCCTGGCTTAGAGAATACAAGTTCTCATTCTACTGGACTCTGTCATGCACTACCTCTTACTGACCTCTGTCTGACTCCATCCCTTTTAATATCCCAAATGTAAACAAAAAACCCCCAAGTCATTGTTCCTGATCTTCAAAGCAATAGTTGGGTGAATATTTTCAGTATGGACAATTCACAATTTCACAGGAATAAAGAGGTGCATCAAATAACATTGACAACAAGGTAATTGCATTTACAAAGTGCAATGGTCATTTTCACATGGCACACTCTACCCAAACAGATGAGCAGGTTTATAAATCGACAGAAGGATCTGTTTTATAGTAAAACTAAGAAAATCTTGGCTTAATCACATGCTTAACCACAATTTACCCAACCCAATATTAGCTCCATTTTCTGAAATGTGTTATGCAAAGCCAGTTTCTATATTCTCAAGTCATTATACCCACTTTCTTTGGATCTTGAATACAAGTTATAAATAGACATAGCTCACATAGGCTTTTGCAGTCCAGGTATGTCAATATCAGTTGTTTCTCATTTGAGTCAAAAGAGAGTTACTTAAATCTTTAAAATCCAAACAAAAAACTTGGCTGGATGTTATAGTATTCCTTGTTCATGCAAGCCATATCTCAAAAGTTTCTCCACTGCCCTGGAGCTACTGTTCTGAAATTCTGATTTGCATAAATAATCTGAAACCAATATAGGTGGAGTAAGAGGAGACAGTGTTTGGTAAAATCAATAAACATTTCTATGAAATGTAACAAAGTCAATTAAAATAAATATTTCCATTTGATCACTTGTAATATCAACCATCATTCCCTTCTGCTTTCAGGATGCTGTCCTTCTCTAACTTGTTAAGTAATCTAGCACCTGGTGGTGATGATTTACTAATTATATTTCGGTTTGAAAAATTACACATAATTATATAAAAAATAGAATATCAGCTATAATTGCAGTCAATCTTAGAGTCTTGATGTCTTTCTCAAAAAAGCCAAATGCAGTGATGAATTTTCTCATAACAGCTTTTCAGATTTCTGATACTTTTTCAGGTGTATCAAGCAACAAAATAATTAGATTGAGTTGAAATTAGTTATATAGCATCTGCTGAGATCATTCTTTGTGTCTAATTGCAATTAGCAGCCTTTTTTATGGAGATGACTTCTATTTCAAGTAGTCACTTGTTTCAGATCTGTTGCTAAAGCTTCTTTTCTGTCCCTTAAATCAATCACTTATTTTGTGTATGTGTGTGCTCATACATGACAGAAGGTCAATTCACTTTGGTTGCGACTACTAATTGCTGCTATTATTCCCATTCAATGACAAGCATATTAAAATGCTTTGTTTATTGGTTTGTGTGTGTACAAAATAAATCTAGATTTAATTCTGAATGTATGATGGGTATATCCAGGTTGTAATAACCAGCTCTTTGAAAGACAAGTGGCATACACAAATTTGCCCCCTCAGAATCTTACAAGTTGAAATATATAGATAATCAAAGCCAATATCAGTGGCACAGATGACTGAAACTTTTTAGTTGAAAATAATTGAATTAAAGTGGAAGTTTTAGCCAAGCTTAAGAATCCCAAAAAGGATCCATGCTTATGTTGTCCAACTGCTGAAGTGCCAATGCTGTGAGCCATATCAGAAAATAATTGCTCTGTTCAGAACTCTGCAGTGGTTGACCAACAAGGTGCCATATTTAAGAAGGCTTCAAATGATAAGATAGGGCCACAGACCTTGTGGTCAATGAGAACAGAGGTAAGACCACTGATACATTGGATTTTGGCTGCATCAGATCTCATAGGAGAGGCAGATTGACCCAATTAATTCTAGCCAGAAGTACTTGATTGGTTGCATGTTCTTTTTTTTTTCTCATTGAGGCAATACTTAACTGGGCAAAAGCCAAGATGCATTGGATGGTTGGTGTCCGAATGAAATGGTGGATTTTGAATGCTGGATTTTGGGAAGTGTTCAAACCAAAACTAAGTCTTAAAGTTCAGTGGCCTTCATGTTGTTGTCTCTCTCTGTTTTCTCATATGGTTGTTCTGCAAATAAAACTACCCAGCTTCTATTGACATGTTTACTATTAATTTTATTAAATTAATTTATATAATTCGCTCTGTGTCTTAGTAAAATATGATCTGTAAGACAGCTTATATAAAACTCTTAAGCAAACCCTCATGTCAAAGAAGCCATAACAAATAGCTGACCATTCCAAAACCCCAAATTAACCTTCTCCCAATTTTTGTGAATACCATAATTCAATCAAAACAGGGTAGTTGCCTTCTAAAGTCTGACAAGAAAAAAGTTGTAAAGTAAACCAAATTCTGTAAATAACACTTTTGGAAGGTATGTTTGCATACCTGATATATAGAATAGGAGTTTATAAGATGCTACCATATTTGGGGGGTGGGTGGGTGGGTTAATTCTCCTTGTGTGGAATATGTCGTAAGTTAGTTGTGCTATTCTTTTTGTGTAAATCCCTTTCTTTTTCCAATGGTTTGAAATTATGCTGGACACGTCCTGTCAAGACATTCTTTGAAACAAAAGTAAGACTGGAGTGGCATTTTTATATGGATCAGGATTTGGAACACTACCAACTTTGGTATATTTTTCCTCTTTTTTCTCAATCTTTTGTATAGTCACTGCTCACTGTCTGAATACGAGGAGATTGATAAAGCCTTATGTTGTTCTGGTAATTTTTTAGAGCAAAGCAACTGTATTCTCAAAGGCAGTCTAACAATCAGTTGGGGAGCTCCTGTTGGACTATTAGCTGAGTTGGTCATCTGTATCATCGAAATACAGCTCCTAAATTTAAACTAATAAAAAAAAATCTTTCTCAACTGGAAAACTATTGGAGACTCACAAAAAGCTTCTTAGAGCCCTGGTGATGCAGTGGTGAGAATGCAATATTACAGGCTAATCCTGCCGATTGCCAGCAGTTCAATCCTGACAAATTTTAAGATTGACTCAGCCTTCCATCCTTCTGAGGTGGGTAAAATGAGGACCCAGACTGCTGAGGGCAATATGCTGAAACTATAATCCACTTGGTTGAATGCAATAAAGCACTATGAAACAGTATATAAGTCTTGCTATTTCTATTCTTTTAAATCAGGGATGTCCAAACTGGGAAACTTTAAGACTTGTGGACTTCAACTCCCAGAATTCCCCAGCCAGCATAGCATAGCTTGCTGGGGAATTCTGGGAGTTGAAGTCCACAAGTCTTATTGTTTCCAAGTTTGGACACCCCTGTTTTAAATATTACTGTATTGCATGTGCCTTTTTGTTTTGCTTATTTGCTTTTGCTTTTTTGCTTTTTTGTTTGTTTGATTGTTTGTTTGTTTCAAACTGGAGTCTGCATTAACATATGGTTTATGCTGCTTGTCCTGGTCCTTCTTTTATATTATTTCACAACACTAAATAATTCCTTGAATACAATAAGTCTGATCTTCTCTGTAACTAATTGTAGAGTTCCAGGCAAGAGAGTAATAATTTGGCAACAAAGCTTTTCCTTTATAGAAAAATATATTTTTTAAAAAAGGAAAAAGAAAGGAGGAAACAGCATTACAATATTGCAAGTTTTTCCTCTCACCATAGAAATTAATGAAAAATGAAGTGTGATCACTCACCTAAATTTGGCCGGCCTAGGGTAGTCTCTCTTCAATGGGGTTGCTAGAAATTTTAGATGGGGATTTTAGCAATTTTTAACTGGATTTTTAGCGCAGGGATAAGGTTTAATTTGTTTTTAATTATATGTGTGTATTTATTGTTTTATTTGCCCTGTGCACCGCTCCGAGTCCCTTCGGGGAGAGGGAGCGGTCAACAAATTAAATTTTATTATTATATTTATATTATTATTATAAATTTACTTGTCAGCAAGCTTACACTGGATTCCGAATCCATAAGGCATTCCAAGGCTTTGGTCTTCAAAGTATAAAGGAATAACACATAAGAGCAGACCTTAATATGCATTCTTTTGTGAATGGCAAAGTCTATGTTGTGCTTACCCTGAGAAACGTTGTCAATTTAAATCGATCTAGAGCTTACAGAATATGTGTTCCAGGACAAATTCTGGTTATTCTGGGAAATAATTTAAACTGTTCTTTTTAACAGTTAGAAAAAAGAATGGGGCTAGAATGGATGTGGGTAGGTGGGTGTGGTTATTTTTAATCACAATAGAAATTGCCATACAATTCACTATGCATGATATTATTTAAGCCTTTAAAATTGGATGTTCCTGGCTAATGGGTTGCTTTTTAATGATATTTTTATTACATGGTTGATCTTCATACTTAAAATGTGTGGGTTGTCTGCTTCTGAGAAAGAAAATTACTGCATTTCTGGATTACCCCTGGACACAGAATTATCATCCTTCATTAAAATAGATGGATATTTGGAGATGATACAAATGGGTTTTTTTTTGCAAATGACCACTGGTGTAGCTAAGTTCCTTGATTTGGTAAGATAAATCTGAATTGTTTCCTATTGAAAAAGAGAGAAACAGAAGCAGAATAGAAACATATCCTTGTGAGAAAAATAATTTTGGTTTGCTTGAATGAATTTACATTGGCTCTTTGAAATAAAGTTTGATACGGACTTCTATGTGTGATGTCTTTAATGAAACGAGCATGAACAACACTGATAACACAATGCAGTAAACTTTTATCAGGGAAGTGACCCACATAAGCAATTTTTGATTGGGAGTTACTTTTATTTATCAAAATTATAATGATAATATGAACAAAAAGAAACAACTGAAAGCAAGAAGTCATACCAATGTTTAAACAAAGAAAAACAAATCTTAGTTTACCACTGGTAAAATCTATGTCCTATTTCAAAATTTCCCATAAAATTGCATATTTACAAAAAAAGAAAAAGGTATTTTATTCTATTGTCCAGAAATACAAATACAAATAATAATTAAACAGATGTTGTTCAATTTTATTTATTTATTTATTTTTTATTTTAATAAATGTATAGACCGCCCCCTCTCCCCCATGGGGACTCGGGGCGGTGCACAGGAAATAAAAAATCAAATAAATACAACAATATACAAAATATTAAAACCGAATTAAATTATCCTTGTGCTAACATTAAAACCCTTAAAACCCTAAACAGCTGTACCCCTTAAAATTCCAATTAAACAATTTATTTCTACAGGCTAGGTATGATAAGTTAGGCCAGGCCAGCCTGATAGAAGAAGTAAGTCTTTAACTTCTGGCGGAAGGAGTGGAGGTCCGTCGTTGTTCTGATTTCGGGGGGTAGATCATTCCAGAGGGTAGGGACCACCACAGAGAAGGCCCTTCCCCTGGGCATCGCCCGCTGGCGTTGCCTAGTCGATTGCACCCGAAGAAGTCCCTCTCTGTGGGAGCGAATCGGCCGGAGAGATGTATGGGGCCGGATGCGATCCCGCAGATAACTAGGACCCGTGCCACTAGGACCCATGCCAAACTTAATTGGAGTCAAAAGATAATTTAAAACTGCACAATTCTGGACAGTTGAATATGAAAGCAAGGCAGATTATATTATAAAGCAAGAGGTGTGTTTAAAAGGGAAGTCTAGAAAAATGTAATGAGTTGATAAGTGGAAGTGGTGAGGAAGGTGTTTGTTAGTTCAAATTATCTTTTGTTATTATCGTTTTTTACTCAATAAGATGAAGCTTCAGTTTGGAAATTTGATTCCAAGCCAGTTCATTTAAGCATCTAAAAGTATTTACTTTTAAGATTTATTCTGAAAGGTTAAATCAATTGTCAAGTTGAACAGGGCACTTCTGAACCAATTCTCCTATTCAGAAAGTCAAAATGGGTCAGTGATTTGAAGCAGCAGTTTGAATTGTATCAGGACTTACTTACAAATTCATCTTGTGTATGGCTTCTATTGAGCATAGGTGAACATTCAATAAGGAAGGGGAAATATTGTATTTCAACTACATTCTCTTTTAAACAAAGGTGACTCTTTCAGGTCCAGTTGTGTTCAGATTCTCCAATTCTCAATCATCAATTTGCTTTGTTTGGCTCGTTTAAATATAATTTACAAAACCAAAAGCTTATCTGAGGACACCACAGTTAGAATGATAATGCAAAGCAACGATGAGGTCTCCAACCAAGTAAACAATAAGATAAAAAATAGGCCTAAGAAAAATGGTTTTCAGATATAGTACAAAGATATTGTCACTATAGTTCAGAGACTTTATAATTTAGAATATGCAAATCCACAAAGCCACGTACTGAGGAATCATTTTTTATTTTAAGTCAGATGCAGAGGTGGGATTCTATGGGTTTGGACCGGTTTGGGCAAACCAGTAGCTCCAACGATCAGCTGGGAGCGAACCAGTTCGCTCCAACAATCAGGCAGCCCACCTGCCCGCTCCTATGCTTTACTGACCTATATCTTCTCAGCTGATTCACACAGCAGAGTGGATTGCCATGCCTCAGCCACGTTACTCCCTAGCAGTAAGTTTTCTTAAAACCGCACACATGCGCAGTACACATTAGGCGCATGCACGTGTGCAAAGTGCGCAATCACCAAACCAGTTGTTAAACCGGCAGGATCCCACTACTGGTCAGAGGGATTCCTTTTGTAATTCTGTCACTATTTTTGCAAAGATAAATAACTGATGTATTTGATTGCCGGTAGGGTGGGATGTATCAAAAGTAGTCAAACACATGGGTATCTAAATTCATTTTGAAATATTTCTTCTTCTTTTTAAATAGGCACCTCTTGAAATATACAAAGTCACTTCACATGGGAGAACAATTCTGGACTCCCTGTTAGAAAACTCTCAGCATATTATTAACAGAAGCTATGTAGAATGAATATTTCCCATTAAAATATATGGAAGCTATCATTATTTTTATATTTCATCATAAATGAGAACTGTAGGCATTGCCTTTACAGCTATTTTGGACTTACTTAAGTGAATTCAGATTTATATTTCTTGTGTTATGCACATGTTCCTAGCCATGACTATTTGCAGTTACCTAAAACACAAATTTACTGTGTTTTGGCCTTTCACCTTTCATGATTACGACCATTTCTCTCAGTAATTGAATCTATTTCTTGAATGTATGTACTCCTATATATGAAAGACTAAAGTTATATTGATATTTGAGAATGGATCAATTGGCGGTGACTGATGCTCAGCACTAAAATGGATGGGGAAAATGAATTGAAGATTTATTTTTTTATGTAACAATATAATGCTCTTTGAAAAAGAACATAGAATTGTGAAGTTTAAGGCAATTATTCACAACTTGCTGGAGGCATGGAAGCATCATTGTGAACGGAATATGATATGGTGATTTTCTACCTTCTCAGTGGTTAAGATACTGGGATTGTTCATGAGTGGTCCAATGCAATAACTAGTTTTAAAAAATCTGAAGGTTCCGGATTAGTTCTGGAGCACATTTCTCTAATCAATGAAATGTTAATATCACTTTATAATGTCATGGTAAGACTATACTTTGAATACTGCATCCAGTTTTGGTTGCCATGATGTAAAGAAGGCAAGGATATGGGGCATTTTTCCCCTGCTGATGTTGAGATTCTAGAAAGAGTACAGAGAAGAGCAACAAAGATGATTAGGGGACTGGAGGCTAAAGGATATAAATAATGGTTGCTGGAATTGTGTATGTCTACTTTAATGAGAAGAAGAGTGAGGTGATATGACAGCAGTGTTCCAATATCTCAGGAGTTGCCACAAAGAAGAGGGAGTCAAGCTATTCTCCGAAGCACCTGAAGGTAGGACAAGAAGCAATGGATGGAAACTTATCAAGGAGAGAAGCAACTTAGAATGAAGGAGAAATTTCCTGACAGTTAGAACAATTAATCAGTGGAACAACTTGCCTCCAGAAGTTGTGAATGCTCCAACCCTGGAAGTTTGTAAGAAGAGATTGGACAATCATTTGTCTGAAGTCATGTAGGGTTTCCTGCCTGAGCAGGGGATTGGATAGAAAATTTCCAAGGTCCCTTCCAAGTCTGTTATTCTGTTCTGTTTAATCTGCACACTCCCCAGGACATACAGAAGTACATCTCCCAAAAGTCATTGGCCATCCTGACAGGGAATTCTGGAAGAAAAATTTCCAGAAGACCACCAAATTCTGGAAAACTGATGGTTGAAATGAAATCTGTATTCATCAGTCTTGCTAAAGGCAGTTCTTACTATTTTTCAAATGACAGCCCCTGCTATTTCTCCTGTGCATTAAAATACAAAAGCAATGTAGCATTGCAATCACTTCTAAAGGGTCAAGGAAAAAGTGTTGTCTTTAGGAAACAGAATCCCACCTTCTGTGAGGCCCCAGTAAATATCAGGAAGGAAATTAATTATAATAACAATTAGCCTTGGGTTATTAGAATTTATTCAAAGACGGTGGATTCCGATGAACCCTGTAATACAGGGGTCTCCAACCTTTGCAATTTTAAGTCTGAAGGACTTCAGCTCCCAGACTGAATTCTGGGAACTGAAGTCCTTCAGACTTAAAGTTGCAAAGGTTGAAGACCCCTGCTGTAATAGACAATGATTCATTACAAGTGATGTATACATATAACCTAGCTTGTTAGCTAACATTTTGGTCACTTGTATCTAACACAAACTGTCTATCCTAAATAAATATATAAAACAATTGCCTTAATTGGTTTGGGTTATTAAAGGACATCAACCACAACTTGCACGGTTTTGGAACACTGCAAATGATTCAGGAGGAAGGCAAGGACGAGAGGCATCCTGCTGATGACACAAATAAAGATGTGACTGAATGAAAGAAGACAAATACTTTACTTCAAATCATTGGCTACAAACAATAACTCATTGTTTGCATTTAGCTTGCCTAATCCCTGCCTTCAAGATTGTGATCTGTTACTTTTGCTGTTTTGGTCAGCAGCGAAGGCTAAGCTTAATGGCCTATTGATTCCACTGCCGCTGCAACCTTTTCCAATGAATTATGTTATAGCTTGGCCTCTGATCCCTTTCACCTATTGTAAGGGTTTATTTACGATTCATCATCTCTTGAAAGAAAGGTAACTAGTCTCCTCATCCCTACTGCAGTCTCAGCATTTGTAGTATTTGCCTCTATTGATGATACATATAAAATGGGGAAAAGGTATTGACACTGATATTTCCATAAGTCACAAAATCACAACAGTAAGACCATCAAAAGTCAATTACATAGGTCTACATAAATAAAAACCTGCCTTTCCTGCTATCAAGGTTGAACTTCTATGATCTTGCTATATATAGAAAGCCATCCTTTCTACTGTACTCCTTTGTAGGATTTCAGAGAAAATGAAAAATCTCATTATTAAAGAATATTTGAGTTGTTTAGTGTACATTCTTATGCATGTGGGCTGAATGGGTGTCAGCAGGGGGAACAAGGTAGATAAAAGACATGTATTTGATGAAGTTGTCACACAAAGACGGCAACTTATAGTATGCACTAGCAGAGGTCTTTATAGTACAAGTGCATACTTGGGATATTGGTGTGACATCATGAGGAATGTTATATTATTTTGGTATCATTGGGGTTTGCTCTGGGCAGTGCTGTGCCAATGCTGAAGGTTGTTTCTTTTGCTTTCCTTATTTCAGGATAATGGATGTTTAAACGGCCATTATCATTATTTCTTTATTTGTTTAACAGATTGAAAATTGAGTAAAGCCAAAGTAGGGTCAATTTAGCATGAATTATAATTGATTTATTCTTATTCCAGGGTAAGTGAATTGTTTAATTTGCCAAATTGTTTAACCTGCCTTGTTTGATTCAAAAATATTGGTCCTGCTATGTTTCTATTGGTCCACTATAAATAACGACACAGCAGCAGCAGCAGCAGCAGCTATCAAAATGGAGAGGATGAAGTCTTCCTTGTTTATATCAATACCAAGATGATGAAGAAAAAAAGTCTTGGATTAATTAATTTATAATTTTCAAACCAGAGTGATTCCTGGAATGAAATCAGGATGACCTGCCCCAACCATACCATGTTTAAATAACAATAAGTATTAATTGTCTTTTGTTCCTAGTAATCTCATCCTTGGCACCTTAATTTTTTTATGTAAAGCTTTTGATAGGAGTTCTAATGATGATGAACTTAAAAGGCAAAAAGAAAGGTGGTGCATTTTAATTGGCTAGAACTCTTCTCAGCATTTACAGAGCAATAATTTGCAAAAAAAAAAAAAGTGCTTGAGGACATGTGAACTCTTGAAACTTGAACTAACTTAATCCACCACTAGCAGTGATAATCCAAGTACAAGTTTCCAACAGTGTATGTATATTTATGAGAATACATATGCATTTACCATTCTTTCAAGACATGGATCTTGTTCCCAGTCATACGCCACCTGGGATTACTAAGGTATGTTACAATAAATTTTCCACTATTTCTTCTCTGTATACAGGAACAGAAGTTTAAAAATATATTCATGTTGTAATATTATTGAAATGACAATAACTTCATGCTTGTATACTAACATTGCCCAATATATTATTGTTATTATATACCTAAGTGACCAACCAGATGATTTGGGGGTGGTGTGTATGTATTCATAAGTAGGAAGTATAATCCAACTCCATTCTTTTTCTAACAGGTATATTAGTCCAATTGGTATTTGGAGATATGTTATACCTACTCAGGAGGGCACACTGAGTCAAGGCTTCTCTCCCTTGATAAATCTGTCTTCCATAACTGTATCTATTTCCTTGAAACCATTCAAGGTAGCAATGAATTATGAATTCCACTGATTGATTGTGTAATGAGTGAAGATGTATTTTTGTTGTTGTTCTTAATCTCTTTCTAATCACCTTTATTGCATGATCCCTAGTCCTTATAGTTTTACAAGACGATGAAAAATTCTTTTCAATTTAATTTCCAATGTCATGCATGATTTGATACACCTTGAATGTGTTCTTGCTTTGTCACTTTTTTTTCCTAAGCATGTTGTGTCCCAGATAGTAAGCCATCTGGAGATTCTGCGTATATCACTTTGTGCTCCATGGGGAACAAGTGGGATGTAAATGTAATAACATTAATCAATGGATTGGGAAATTGAATTATTATAGTTCAGTGGGCTTTAGGAAGGTCATTCAAGAGATTTTGACAAATCTGTTTTTATTGCTTTCTATGCATCTAGCTAAAAGACTATTTGTTTATTGTACAAAAATGTTTGTTACTCAGGAGACAAAATGCTTTGTTTCCTAAATGCACCTGGCTTTGTTGTAGATAATTCCACTCTTTCAACAAATCTTTGTTCTTTCGTCTTCTTTTACTTCCCTGAACATCTGCTTCTGAGAATTAGAGAAATATCTGAAAGATAGTGTGAGATAATGAGAAAAGATTTCCAGGATAAGAGAGACTCTCTACCATTCCTTTCTTCCAATAGGAAATTCCATTGGATTGAATGCTCATCTATGAATGTTTTGATGTTTGAATCCCATACATTGACATGAAGTTTTGTTAATATTTCTCATTTGGGTGCAATGCTATCTTAATCTTGGATGTCTTGTCTCCATCAACCCATCCATTCTTTTCTTCCACAGGTTCCCCATTAAAAGAGAATCACAACATAAAATATAATTATAAATTACTATCAGATTGAACTGCCACCAAATTGAAACACTCCTTCTACTGTACTGTAGACTTTTCTATCCAAAGTCCAAAAGTAATTAGCTTAACAAACCCTGTCCTGTTCCTGAAATACAGGACAAACACATTCATTAACACATTAGTGGGATCACTTCAGCCTGCTATTTGAATGATGATAGATAAACATTTTCCCTCTTCCTCCTTACATATTAATCTCAGTTTTACAGAGGAGGGTAACCTTGAAAGTTACCCTCCTCTGGGATACAGATGGTTGCTTTGATCCACCTCTGATGTCATGAGCATAAAATCATCCTAGTAATTTAACTCAACTTCTAAAGGTACTGTGATTCATTATGATCTTTTAAAGACCCCATAATCCCTGTGGGAAGGAGTTTTGGGTGACTGAATGGATCTGAGTGTTTACTGGCCTGATGCCTTTCCTGTCACCAATACAGAGATTATTTCAGCAAATATATTCTCATTGTGCCAAAAGAGAGAAATAACTAGGATCAAACTCACAGCCTCCTGATTGTGAGGCGAGAACTCCACCTCTAGGCCACTGCACCACTCATCCAAAGATACTGTGATTGAAAGATAAAAATACATACTAGACAACAGATATTGTGCCCCAATTTTTTTTAGGATTGAATATAAGAAGGTTATTAAGTATAATAGGGAAGTAAAAGATGAATTCTATCTATTCAAACATTTCATGATCAGAATAGCTGTAGGGAACATTGTTTTTATACCTCAAAAATTAGAGTCCCCTTCAAATGTTAGTCATATTTACTTATTCAGAGAAGCTAAATTTTATTAATCTCTCTTCGCTTTTACTCATTTATCATTTTACTGCTTGTCTCCAACTGAAATAAAGCTAAGATATAAAATAATTTGATATACATATGTCATACTTTCTCTTACTGCTTAGCAGGCAACCTAAAGTTTACAGACTGTATTAACATCCTCCATCCTTATTTTGCATATATTGAAGCCCTGAATTATCTTGGGGCTCCCCTTGAGGAGCACCCGAAGGCTTCAGCTTGTCCAGAATGCAGCCGCGCGGGCAGTTATGGGAACCTCTAGGTTTTCCCATGTAACACCGCTCCTGCGCGAGCTGCATTGGCTGCCTGTCGTCTTTTGGGTGCGCTTCAAGGTGTTGGTCATCATCTTTAAAGCGCTCCATGGCACAGGACCTAGCTATTTGCGGGATCGTATCCTGCCCCATACATCCCTGCGGCCGATTCGCTCCCACAGAGAGGGACTTCTCCGGGTGCTGTCCACTAGGCTATGCCAGCAGGCGGCGCCCAGGGGAAGGGCCTTCTCTGTGGCGGGCCCAACCCTCTGGAACGACCTTCCCCCCGAAATTAGAACAACTACGGACCTCCGCTCCTTCCGTCAAAAATTAAAAACGCACTTTTTCTGCTTGGCCGGCCTAGGTTAGTCATCTGTTTATTGTTTTAATTGGTTTTTAAGGGGTTTAGTTTTTAGCATTTTGGGTTTTTAGCGCAAGGATAACTTGTTTAATTTGATTTTTATATATTTATGTGTATTTATGTTTGTATGTTTTAATTCCCCTGTGCACTGCCCCGAGTCCCTTTGGGGAGAGGGAGTGGTCCATAAATTAAATTTATTACTATTATTATTATTATTATTATTATTATTATTATTATTATTATTATTATTATTATTATTATTATTATTATTATTATTATTATTATTATTATTATTATTCTCATCATCAAAATTCAGTGGTAAAGTGCAAAAACAACAATTTTCTGAGCTTTTTTAAAAAGGGAAACTGCATTAGGACTCCCATAGGGCTATTTTACTTTTACTTTTCCTCCCCCTCAGTCTTTCTTCACCCCTTTCTCCAAAGAAAAGGTCAATCCCAGGTTTTTCCTACCTAAAAAAAAAATCTTCACTCCACCAAATTTCTTTTTTCATGCTTCCCCAGACGTAAATTGTAAATTTCTCGTGGCAAGGGCCTGAGGGAGAAAGAGAATTAAAGTGAGAAAGGGAGATGGAAATGGAGAGGAAGAAAATTTATACAAGTTGAGCAATTAGATTTTAAGTGCTTAGTCAGCATTGCTAGACCACATTTGTTCTAGTCTAACTTAACTAATTTCAGCAGCACAGTGGAAAAGGATCAAATGGAGCAGGGAGTGATGCCATCAGATTTTGTTCAGTGGTTGCACTCTATTTTCAATGTTCAATTTTTAATGTTCTCATAAGACATGTTCATGTCAGAATAGTTCTCCCCTCCAGTGGTGTATTTAGCGACACTATTTCATAGCAATGGCAAATGAAAAAGATTAATTTTCTGTACTCCCCCCCCCTCCAAGCCAGTCAAGGAAGGTTACCTGAAGTGTAAGGTTATTCACATTTCCTAAATTACAGTAATATTGCTGTAGCAAAAAAATGGCAAAGCATTAATCCTTTCCATAGCAATATTCACAGTAAGACTGAGAAACGATGCGCTAAACATTTAGAACTCAAGGTGATTAAATGTTTAAAATGTTGTTCCTGAGCCGTCAATAAGCATTTGAGAAAGTACCTCTCCAAAAGCAGACCTGCATGATTTGTGACTAACCCAGGGGTGGGCAAACTTTGCAACTTTAAGTCTGAAGGACTTCAGCTCCCAGAATTCTCCAGCCAGCAAAGCTGGCTGGAGAAGTCTGGGAGCTGAAGTCCTTCAGACTTAAAGTTGCAAAGTTTGCCCACCCCTGGACTAACCACACCATCCTAGATATATTTGTGATCTTGAGCGAGGGAATTTCTGATTGCCCAGACCTTAGAGCTGATACCATATTAGGTCTTGGAGGTTTACAAATCATCCAGGGCTAGCATTTCTCTGATCATTTTTATTCAAGCCCATAGAAAAATAATATTGGGCACACTCATATAGACTTGCAAACTGTCTGAAAAAAATATGTGAGTGTTTATGGATTTTTATAGTGGTATACTCTCAGCAATCTGTAGCTCCCATTACTTTTCAAACTTCCTGGACTTCAGTTAAATCCTTAGGGATTCATCATGAGAGAATTCTTTTCATAGAGCCTTTTTAGATCAGGAACAAAATAACCCCAGGATATTATAAAGTAAGATGAAAAATGTGAAGAGGTTCTTAAAAAAAACAAAAATTACCCTGAGCATGAAGCAATAAAACAGAAACTTCTTTCTGAATAAATGGAGACTTGGGACTATAGAAAGACAGATTGTGACAAAGGAGTAACACAGTGGTTTCACAAAGTGGCCAAAATGGGTATAAAAGATGGCTGAACTATTTCCAATATAGAGCATAGCTGGTCAATACCCCAAAGTTTATATATACTGAAATAGACAAAGCACAGATTTAGAATAATCTCAAATCAGATGGAATTCCCCAAGCTAGTTTAGTGATTGGAAAACTAAAAAGTGAGGAATATTAAGTACAACGGTTGAATCAAAAGTAATACATCTACATTTATGATTTTATCGATAGTCCTCGACTTTACAACTGTCAACCAATATAAGCAATTCATAGTAATGACAGATTTTCACAATATTACTTATGTTGCAGATTCAAAGTTCTCATGGCATATACACATCCCACATAGTAATCAGAACACATTTTAGGTGTTTAACAACTGGCTCTCTTTAATGACTTTTTGCAGAAACTTGCAATCACATGAGCAAGATTTATGACAGGTGTTTTTTTTTGTAAGAAACCAACATTTGCTTCCAGTTTCCAGCAAAAAAAACCCCACAGCCATAGTGGATAATGTATTCACCAAATGAATTTGCTTAACAACTGCTGTAAAAAAGATTGGAAAATCTTTGGTGACCTGCTTAATGACTGGCATGAGTTACAGTTGTAATTCTGGGTTCAATGAAGGTTGTAAGTTTGTAAGTGATGATGATTGTAAGAATTACTTTGGCAGTCAAAAATTCTGTTATGGCACATTCCATAGATAAGAACTCACTTCAGGTTTTCATTTCATAACTAGCAATACAACCTTTTGTTACAGCAATTTCAGCAGAAGTGAAATAAAAAATGCTAAAGAACTTATGAGAAGCTCTGGCACATCACAACTGCCATCTGTTGGTGATGTAACAGACATTACTTTTCCTTCAACCTTCATATTAGAGAATCATTATATCCAGAAAATGGGAACACTCCCTACTAAAGGAATAAAACTTTCTTTTCTCCATTGCATTTTGTTCTCCCTAGCTGCTTTCTATCATTTGCAAAAAAAAACCAACCAATTAATTTATTGAAAGAAATGGATAGATTTATTCTTCAGAGGTAAGTTGTCTAAGTTATAGGATGAATCCTATAGGATGCAAACTATAATTGCATCTTACAGCTAAGTTATAATTGTGTAGCACTTAGTGAACATCATGTAAGGATCATTATAGATCTTAGTCTAAAGCTAATTGTGATTCTTGTCTACTGAGTCTTTATACACGTTAGGAAAATCTGTAAGCTATTCAAAGCAAAGTTACTGCTGCACAACACTTACATTCTATATACCCACATGTCATAAGATCCACAAATCAATAGGTATATATGACCTAAAATTAGAAAGGGCTCCGGAGTGTGACATTTTTCTTCCTAAATGTTATGATATAGCAGCTTCAGTTAAAAACAAAATTTCAGGAACTACTAAACCAATGTTTTATCTTTGGCAGCTTTAGGCATCAGCAAACTTTCCTGAACATTAAATTGTTTGTTTTCATGCTTCATTAATCCTGCACTTTTGTTGCTTTAAATCTCTTAACTTTTGAAAATAATTTTAACTTTCTGAATTAGCTTTTGATGATTAAGTTTGTCTATTGGAAAATCACCTCTTTAAAAAATATATCCAAAGAACAAAGCTGAAATTTTAAGCACATTCATTTGGGAGTCATGTTCCAGACTCCGCCAGGTTTATTGTTGCATAAATATTTAGAACTTCTTAATAGGGCCATTTTAGTACATTTCAAGCATATCAACATTTTTAGTTCCTACAAAGTGTGATCTCATTTATTTGAGACTAGCTTAATGTTCATTTGCATTTATAATACATTTCTGCAATGTATTATAGGCCGTTGTGTTCATGATCAGGTAAGAAGGAGAAAACATCAAGTTCTGATATTGTTCTAGAAAAGTTTCATCTCTAGTCAGTAATCCTTACCTAAACCTCACTACTTTTCTATATCCCTATCTGAATGCTAGTAGTAAGTCTTTGGTTGTAAAATAAATGCTGGTGGAATACATCTTCAGAATTTCATAAACACAATATGGGTAGAGACATGGATTCACATAAGAAAATGTGATTCGCTGTGCATGTACTATTTATCAGAAACACCTTAAAGCACAGGTGTCAAACTCACCATGTCATGTTGATGTCACATGATATGTTGCACCATTTTTTTACCTTCACAGAGTTGTGATGGGCGTGACGTCCAGCCCATGGGCCTCCAGACAATTGTCTCATTGTTGAATTCTCATGCTTACTCCCCAAAACTGATGTGCAAACCTGAGCCCATTTAATTTAAGGGGATACATGGATGTCAATATGAATGTTGTGAACTATAGTTGGTCCTTTGAATTTAGATTTCTGAATAGTCTTTCAAAGTATCATGGGAACAATAGTTGTGTAGAGCAAGGCAGAGAAAATCTCCAGAATGTTTCTTTTTACCAGTTCTGCTTCAATAGATTGAAAATCAATATCCATGAGAAATTATTGTAAATTTTTATATGTACTTTGCTATAAATCAATGTGATTGAGTCAATATGTGTGAGCTGGTCTGTCACTTCCTTGTTTTCTCATTCTTTAAGTAGTCATCATGGAGGACATTTCCCAACAGTAATTTTCAGTAGTAATTCTTACCAACACCACTAAAAAGAATCTCTGCTTTTTACAACATATACAATTTATTCTACTTCTAGACACATCAATTGTCTAGAAGTTAACATAATTTCAAAAGTCTAATTATTCCTAAACAAATATTAAGATTAAAATATGGAATGTGGAAATTTCTTTCTCTCTTTCCTCCTCCTCCTCCTCCTCCTCCTCCTCCTCCTCCTCCTCCTCCTCCTCCTCCTCCTCCTCTTCTTCTCTTCTCTTTCTCTTCCTCCACTTCTTCCTCCTCCGGCTCTTTCTCCTCCTCTTCCTCCTCCTCCTCTAAATTTATATTCCACTCAAGTCCCAGCAACTCTGGATTGTTTACTATTTTTAAAACATTTTAAAACAAAAAAACAATACAATAACATAAAAAGCACAAGAATAAAGAATAATGGCATAAATATATTAATAAATAACCAAGGAGAACAGAAAGAAAGAAATAATAAACAATTGTGCACTCCTAAGACTTGGGGAAAGATTCAGGCTTTAAGCCCCTGAAATCAAAATATCAATATGGTGGGTGGGAGACATTCAAATTTTGGGGGAAACTATATTTCAGAGTGCAGGCAAATCAAACTGGTCAGCCAAATATTATAGTAGATAGGATGTCCCTCAAGTAACCAGATTCTATGCCATGTAGGGCTTTATAGTTAGTGACTAGCACCTTAAATCTCCCCCAAAGCAAAATGATAACCAGTGTAGCTCATAAAGGGGAGATGTTCCATGGGCATATTGAGGCATGCTGACCACTGTCACCTAACTGCATTCTGGACCAGATGAAGCTTATGAGGGCTGCCCCAAATGAGACATATCAAAGTAGTCAAACTAAACAGTGACTGTCTGATCTAGGAAATGGGACAACTGCCACACCAGATAAATCTGGTCAAAAACCTTTGTCACAAGAACTGTGACTCCAGGAAGTTTTGAAACATTGATACAAAACCTCAATGGCCTCACTTGACTGGGGAAGTTTGGCATATCTTTTACCACCACAGATATAATTGGTATTATCAACATACTGATTATACCAAACCCCAAATTGATGGATCAACTCACCAGCATTTTCATGTAGATGTTAAAACAGAGGGAAGAAATATTTGAACTCTGTAGCACCCCACATGTGAGGGGCCTAGTGTTTCTCTTCTAACCAAAACTGAACAGATAAAGAAAATGAACCATCATAAAAATGTGTGGCCAATCACCAAGCCATAGAGCTGACTGAGAAATATTGATTGCCCTTAACAAATGGTGTGTGTGTGCATAAGGATTGTGCTGTGATCAAACAGAGGTTAATGGAAAAAGCCAACCAATCTCTAATACTATTCTATTCTATATTATATGCTATTGAGCTGTGGTGCCACAGTATGCAGTATTGCAGGCTAATTCTGCTGACTGCCAGCAGTTCAATTCTCACTGGCTCAAGGCACAGCCTTCTGTCCTTCCGAGGTTGGTAAAATGAGGACCCAGATTGCTGGGGGCAATATGCTGACTCTATAAACTGCTTAGAGAGGACTGTAAAGCACTGTGAAATGGTATAAAATTCTATTGTTATTACTATTGCCTCATGTGAAGTATGTATGGCTTCCTGAAGGTTTGCTAAAAGGAGAAAGAGCATCAAATTTCAAGATTATTCTGATATTAAGCTGTACCCATATCCTCTTTTTTCTTGTTCTTTTTCATGTGAGTATTTTCAAATAAGGGCTTACAAATTCAGGGGCTTTAAACATTGACAGAAATTTGAATTAAGATGCCAGATAAATGAACATTTCTATCTGCCCAATTATTCTGTCTGAACTTTTAGGATAGTTAATGATGACAGTATATTAAACTAGAAGATATTCATTTCCAACTTCTCTGGCTTATGCCAGTTCTGGGCACATATGCTATGTTGCTCTCTATGAACAAGAGCCCACAACCCTCAAAGGTTTTATTTCCATTCCAAACACTGCAATTTGCTGTAGTAAATATGTCAAAGCTGCTGAACAATATTTCAGTAATGACACTGACATTTTTTTCCTGCTCCTGTATCTGATCCTAGCGATCAGATTTGTCAGAAAATCTCTCACCTTTGTTACGGAAATGGAACATAAGCAGAAATCCTAATAAGGAACCCAGAGTCATTAATTGAGATGGGAACCTCTAGAATATGAATAAATAAATATATGCATACAAATATGCTTGTTGAGCCTACATCCTGTTTCGATGATACAGAGCCAACTAACTAATTTTAAAGGGATAAGAATACCTGCTTCTTTAGTTTATTCTCATGAACATTTCATGAAACACGGTTTGTACCACGGTAGTACCACTATTCAATTTCTCCTCTTTATTTATTTTTTCATTCTATTTATTGGCATTCCTTAATGAAAACAAGTATCAGTTGAGCAAAAGCAACAAGTGGTAGTTTCCCCATAACATAGAATTAATATATATTTCATTCTTATAATACATGTGTATGAGCTTCAGTGAGAAATAAAAGAAAAACAGAAAGAAAGAAAAGGGGTTGGGAAGGAAAAGGAAATTATGTCTGAAGAATTGTAGTGATTGTAACATAAATTTCCTGAAAAGAATATAAGCATCCGGGAATAAAAAAGAAGGCAGTGACTCTAAGGTTGAGCTAAGCATGTGGCTTAATTCAGAGATCAGTATTTTCTACTGAATTATGAAAATAAACTTTATGAAAATTCATAGCCTGTAGATGAAAAATATTCTGTTAGTGATGATAATTGTTAGACCATTTAATGTTTCCCATGAAAGTTATCTGCTTGAATAACAACTTTGCAGGTTGTTAAAGTTTACAGTTTTTAAATACTTGATAAACATCCAATGTCTTGTTGGTCATGTAATATTTTTCCATTCATTCATAAGTCAATGTAGTCCATTTTCTACATTATGCTATAAGTAAAAATTGAAATTAAAAACATTTAAAAAGTTTCAGACCATTCTGTAAATATACAATAAATATACGCTCTGAGCACAATTTTAGCAGATTATTTAAATAAACGCAAAGATGAGATCAGGGGGGACATTGACCTAGTCTACAGAATAAACTCTGTATATGCCAGGATAAATGAGGTACCCAGACAGATACATATTAAATTTGTTAGGAGGTCAACCAGGGAGGGAATTTTGAAGGCGCAGAGAGGTGGTCCGTTAATTTACCAGCAAAAAGTAGTCGCTATCTTGAAGCAGATCCCTAAAAAAATTAGAGAGATGAGAAGGAAATTTTCCTTCTTATCCAAAAAATTGTATAACCACGAGATTTGGTTCAAGTGGGCGATGCCTGAAGGAATGTTGGTGTTCTGGGAAGGAGGAAGAATAAGGATTAAAACAATTGCTGAGGCGGAAGCCTTTCTTAAAAAACATTCCTCTGTCCTGGGGGAAGATCCAGGGGGGGCAGGGGGGGGCACGGCCCCGCCCGCTGGGGCCTGGAGGGAGAGACAGAAGACACAATTGCCAAGAGACTTAGATCAAAAAAATAACTTTGCTTTGACTTTTGATTAATATTGTATAACATCTGTATCTGGATTTTTGCAAACGGATAACAGCATAGAATTGAGAATTTAGAAGTATGTACTTGTTTTCACCTCGTAGTATTTATGAAAAATGTTTTTCTTTAACGATTTATTATGAAGCCCTGGAAGGGCCAATGACTCTGACGCGAAAGTTCTCAAAATTTCTTTTGTATCCTTTACCTTACCCGATTGAAAAATTGTAAAAACCAATAAAACTTTTTCAATATCAATAAATATACGCTCTGAAGAAGATGATGTTAGAAAAAGAGTTAAACTGTAATTGTTATATCTATATAAATAAAAATGTAAAATAGTTTGTACGAATCCACTAATCTCAAAAACTACTGCACCGATTTACACCAAACTTTCACACAATGTTCACAAGGACTTCCGATAATAGAATACATACTCATTTTGTGCCTAGCACATGTGTGTCGTGTGCAAGGTACACAAATGCAAAATGTACCCACTGATCATGTTTTCACCTCCCTGTAGCTCCGCCCATCAGACTGTTTTTCAACTGTCATTGTTGGAAGAGGCCTCATATGGAGGCCTCTTAGGGCCAAAAAGGCACTGGGATAGCAAACTCCCAGGTGGCCCATAGAGAGAGGGGGAGGGAGAAATATAGTTTAATAAAAGAGGGACTAGGGGAGACAGGATAGCAGCCTTCCAATATCTCAGGGGTTGCCACAAAGAAGAGGAAGTCAAGTTATTCTCCAAAGCACCTGAGGGCAGAACAAGAAGCAATGGGTGGAAACTAATCAAGGAGAGAAGCAACTTAGAACTGAGGAGAAATTTCCTGATAGTTAGAACAATTAACCAGTGGAACAGAAGTTGCTTCTAGAAGTTGTGAATGCCCCAACACTGCAAGTCTTCAAGATGATGTTGGATAGCCATTTGTCTGAAATGGTATAGGGCAGTTATGGCTAACCTTTTTTGGCTCGTGAGCCAAAAGCAGGGGGAGTGCAGGGGCGATGTGCACAGGTGTGCCACATCCATAATGCTATGTGCATGACCCCCTGCATTTGGCATGCTTTATTATTATAATTACTTATAGGAGCCTGTGGAGGGTGAAAACAGCCTTCCCCCACTTCCAGAGGGCAAAAAACAGCCTCAAAAGAAGGCCTAAATCAGCTGGCCAGGGCACACATACACACTGAAGCTGACAGGGCAATACCTCGCGTGGCCTAAGAAATGGTTCCGTGTGCCACCTGTGGCGCCCGTGCCATACAGTAGGTTCGCCATCATGGGTATAGGGCTTCCTGCCTAGGCAGGGAGTTGGACTAGATGACCTCCAAGGTCCCTTCCAACTCTCCTATTGTATTATTGTATTACAGTAGGTAGGTAGATAGAGGGATAGAGAGGGAGAAATAAGGTAGGTAAGTAGGGGGATAGATAGATAGGGAGAAACACAGTAGGTAGGTAGGTAGGTAGATAGGGTGATAGATAGAGAGGGAGAAATACAGTAGGTAGGTAGGTAGGTAGGTAGGTAGGTAGGTAGGTAGGTAGGTAGGTAGGTAGAGGGAGAAAGGAAGAAATATAGTAGGTAGGTAGATAGGTAGGTAGGTGGATAGATAGGGAGAAATACAGTAGGTAGGTAGGTAGGTAGGTAGGTAGGTAGGTAGGTAGGTAGGTAGGTAGGTAGGTGGAGAAAGGAAGAAATATAGTAGGTAGATAGGTAGGTAGGTGGATAGATAGATAGAGAGAAATACAGTAGGTAGGTAGGGGGATAGATAGATAGCGAGAAATATAGTAGGTAGGTAGGTAGAGGGATAGATAGAGAGGAAGAAATACAGTAGGTAGGCAGGAAGGTAGATAGGGGGATAGATAGAGAGGGAGAAATACAGTAGGTAGGTAGGTAGGTAGGTAGGTAGGTAGGTAGAGGGAGAAAGGAAGAAATATAGTAGGTAGGTAGATAGGTAGGTAGGTGGATAGATAGGGAGAAATACAGTAGGTAGGTAGGTAGGTAGGTAGGTAGGTAGGTAGGTAGGTAGGTGGAGAAAGGAAGAAATATAGTAGGTAGATAGGTAGGTAGGTGGATAGATAGATAGAGAGAAATACAGTAGGTAGGTAGGGGGATAGATAGATAGCGAGAAATATAGTAGGTAGGTAGGTAGAGGGATAGATAGAGAGGAAGAAATACAGTAGGTAGGCAGGAAGGTAGATAGGGGGATAGATAGAGAGGGAGAAATACAGTAGGTAGGTAGGTAGGTAGGTAGGTAGGTAGGTAGGTAGGTAGGTAGGTAGAGGGAGAAAGCAAGAAATACAGTAGGTAGGTAAGTAGAAGGATAGACAGAGAGGGAGAAATACTGTAGGTAGTTAGGTATGTATGTATGTAGGTAGGTAGATAGGTAGGTAGGAAGGTAGGCGTATAGATGTATAGCGAGAAATACAGTAAGTAGGTAGGTAGAGGAATATATAGAGAGAGGGAGAATTACAGTATGTAGGTAGGTAGGTAGAGGTATAGAGAGGGGGAAATACAGTAGGTAGGTAAGTAGGTAGATAGAGGGAGAAAGGAAGAAATACAGTAGGTAGGTAGGTAGAGGAATAGATAGAGAGGGAGAAATACAGTAGGTAGGTAGGTTGGGGGTTATATGGTGGTTGTGTGTATGTGTGCAGGTGTAGAGCTACACACAGATTGGTTGGCCATTTAACTAGACTGGGCCACAGCAACGCGTGGCCGGGTATAGCTAGTGGTAAATATATTCTTTTTTTAAGAATAAATTCCCATTTAAATGAAGTTGTTTTCAATACCTGGCAAGGTTTGCCATATCTGGTGGAAGGGGGATTGAGACAGGCAGCAGCAGCAACAAGCAGCAGCGGTGAATGGTGGTGGCAGTCCCAGCTGCCTAGATCAGCTGATGGGCAGGCATACTGGGAGTCCGAGAGCCAGCTGCCAACCAGCTGTTTGGTGGCGAATGCACCAGGCAATGGTGGCATTTCTGGTCACCTGGCTCAGCTGATCAGCAGCACACTAGGAGGCCAGGATTCAGCTGACTGGCGGTGGACCTAATGGAGCAGTGGCAGCCCATGGAACAGAGTCCGGGCACACCACTCGCTGCATGTAACCAAGTGCTTCATTGTACAAGCTCGAGAACTGTTACCTTAAAATAGTCAGTTGTCTTCCGGATGGTGGTTGACTGGCCAGAGTGTGGCCAGGTGGAATGGGCATGGAACCCATCTCCAAATGACACTGGGAGGCAGTGGCACCCAGTGCTGACTTTACAACGAACTTTAACAAGACTCAGTGCATGCTGAGACTCCAGCCTGAATAAAACTGGTTGCTCTGTTAACAGATTAACAGAGTTGGAAGGGACCTTGCAGGTCATCTAGTCCAACCCCCTGCCCAAGCAGGAGACCCTACATCAGCCTCTACCTAGGATCAAACTCACAACCTCCTGCTTGTGAGGCAAGAGCTATTTATTATGAATATATTGTGTAGACACAGATATGTACACACCTTTTCCCCATTGCATGCCAAAAGTGGGGGAGCGCAGGAAGGCCATGCATGGATGTGCCACACCCATAATGCTATGTGTGTGACCCCGTGCATATGACCCTCACGTGTGCATGCATGTGTGACCTCTGCCAAACCCCTACTTTTGCCGCATGATGAACCAGTTTTTTGCCCTCCCCAGGCTCCAGAGGCTTTCTAGGAACCTGGTGAGGGTGAAAACAACCTCCCACACTCTCCTGGAGGTTCTCCAGAACCTCCAGAAGGTTCCAGAGTGCAAAAAACAGCCCTATGGGCCAACTGGAAGTCCATTCCTGAATTTCCATTTTGCCCATAGGGCCATTTTTCCACTCTGGAGGCTTCAGGGAACACACAACACACAAACTGGAAGTCTGTTCCTGAACTTCCAATTTTCATATTGGTTTTTTTTTCACGCTCCAGAGGCTTCAGGGCAGCTTCTGGAGGATGAAAAACGGCCAAAAGAGAAGGCCGAAGTCAGCTGGCCAGCTCACGCATACGCAGAGGCGTAGCGTGGGGAGTGCAGGGGGCCCCGGCCGCACCGGGCGCAACATCTGGGGGGGCGCGCTCGCACTCGCAGCTCTCTGCCCCTGCCTGGCTCACTCACTCTCTCTGCAGTGCTGGCTGTGCGAATCCGATCCGAGCCGCCGGGTCGCCGCCCACTGTGGAGGGGGGGGGGTGCCAGGCGTGCGGTGCGGTGGGTGCGAAGAGAGAGCGAGGGACTATCTGGGGGAGGGACAGTGCAGCGGCCGCCCAGCGCCGCTGCACTGTCCACGGGTTAGGGGGGCGCAAATTAAATCCACGGGTTAGGGGGCGCAAATTACTTGCCTTGCCCCGGGTGCTGACAACCCACGCTACGCCACTGCGCATACGCAATGGAGCTGAAAGGGCAATGCCTCATGTGCCCTAACAGTGGCTCCACGTGCCACCTGTGGCACGTGTGCCATAGCTTTGTCATCATGGCACTATAGTGTCCAGGGAATGAAATATATTATGCAGTCTAAGAGTGCAACAAACAAACAAATAAATTAGGATAGTTTATGTGATTCTGTTGTAGTCTGTTAATCTTCTCTGTTATAAAATTTCAAGGTTCTGCAGCCAAGGTATGCTGGCATCAACTAATAGATGACTTGGCCAAAAAATATGTATGAATTTTTCTAGCTTAATTTCATTTATTTGAATTGATACTGCATATGGTTGCCACCTGCTGCTTTTTCTTGCAAACCAGCATAGAAAAGCTGCTCTGCTATACAACATTAGACATGTGTTGCAATCACTTAATGATTCTCACTTTTTATAGGATGTATTGTACTCTACCCAAAGTCATTAAGTTTGCAGGAACTGTCTAGCAAGCCCACGACAATTTTCTGATAAAGAGTACTGATTGTAAGGCAGGTGAGAACCAAAATAAATGGAAAGAAATGAAAATAATACATCCAGCAATTAACCCCAGCAAAGTACTTCTGGTATCCTTAAAATAAGCTTAAAGGTTTACTTGTGTGGTGTTTTTTTTTTAATTAGCATTCATCAGGGAAGAAAGCTGTCTTTTTCATGTATCATTGTAGTACTATAATATAAAAATATGAACAAAGTTTTCATTAAATAAATCTTGCTTTCAAATAGGAAAAATGCACATCTTTTTTACATAGTGATTCATATTAGAAAGTTTTATCATCCAGAAACTCCAGCACAGATTTTTTATCTTTCAATAACTATATATTTCATACATGACAGTTCAATAGATTATATATATGCTAGCTGTACCCGCCACGCGTTGCTGTGGCCAAGTTTGGTTAAATGAAAGTTTCCCCTCAAAGACCTTCTCAGTGACCCCCTTCCTTCTCTGCCTCAGTTTCCCCTCCCTCTACCTCCCCTCCCTCTACCTCCCCTCCCTCTCTTACTCTACCTACCTACCTAGTGTATTTCTCCCCCCACTCTCTCTATCCCTCTACCTATCTACCTACCTACTGTATTTTCCCTCTCTCTCTCTCTATCCCTCTACCTACCTACCTACCGTATTTTCCCTTTCTCCCTCTACCTACCTACCTACTGTATTTTCCCTCTCTCTCTCTCTATCCCTCTACCTACCTACCTACCTACTGTATTTTCCCTTTCTCCCTCTACCTACTTACTTACCTACCTACCTACTGTATTTCTCCCTCTCTCTGTCTCTCTATCCCTCTACCTACCGACCTACTGTATTCCCCCCCTCTCTCTCTATCCCTCTACCTATCTACCTACGTATTGTAGGTAGATAAGTCAGCGGCAGCAGCAAGGTGGGAGAGGCGGAAGCAGCCAGAGGGTGTGGCGGTGGTGGTGGCAGTGGCGGCGGCTGCGTTGCCTGTGGCGAAGTGGGAGGGGCGGAAGGAGGTGGGAGGGCAAGTGAGCGAAACACACAGAAGAGCTGTAGTTTTACATTTGTGTGGTGTGTACCTGGCACCGGTGTGCCATCCACACAATCTGTACGTATCATTGGTGCTGCACTTGTAAGGAACATTGTGTGAACATTTGGTGGTGATTGGTGCAGTAGTTTCTGAGATTAGCAGTTTTGAACAAACTCATAGTTAACTTTTTATTTATATAGATTTACCTACATAGCTGTGTTTTCAGCATATAGTTATCTTTAGTTTGTTATTACTTTAATTTTGTTCAAATTACCTCACCAATAAAAAAATTATGCAGAGTTACAGGTGGATAATGGTTTCAAAAATGTATGATAGGTAGGTAGGTAGGTAGGTAGGTAGTAGGTAGGTAGAGATAGATAGATAGATAGATAGATAGATAGATAGATAGATAGATAGATAGATAGATAGATAGATAGATAGATAGATAGATAGATAGATGATAGATAGATAGATAGATAGATAAATAAATAAAAAACAAAGGTATTCTACTAGTGGAACATTGTACATGGGGACTTGCAAAAACTCATCATTCTTTGTTCAAAGTTTCATCATGATCCTATGCAGATCAGCATAGGAGGCATATTATGCATTAGAAATTTGTAGAGTAATGGCATATATTCTGGAATGCTACTTATAAAATGGGTACATGTAGTCCTCAACTTACGACCACAATTGATCTCAAAATTTCTGTTGTTAAGTGAGATATTTGTTAAGTGAGTTTTGACCCACAAAGGTCATAATTGTGAAAAATGGTTATAAGTCATATTTTTCAGTGTTGTTGCAACTTTGATCAGTCACTAAATGAACTATACAACAATAATAATGGATAAGAAATAGATTTATCTCTATAACTTGGGGATAAAACTGAATAGGTTTTGATTCTTGATTCACTTTAGGATTTTGGAATTCATTAGAATTGCTTTTTCCTTTTGTGTCTTGTTAAAAATGCAGTTGAGAATACACTGAACTTGTTAGTGTCTGCTGTGTAGTTATGTTTTTTATTACAGTGTCTATCTGGTGGTCTCCATGGACACTTTGAGTCAGAAGTTAGTTAATTTTCAGTCTATGGTGATGAATGTGCTGTGTCGTCTGCAAAAGTATTTTCATATTTCTTTATGAATTGTGCTTAGATCTTTTCTTTTTCTTTTTTTAGTGCACCCTGGCATACATTTGCCGACATGGAGTGTATGCAAAACACTTACACAAAATATGTGAAGAACAAATTAAAATACTCATTTCTAATGTTGAATTCTGTATACAAAAATGAATCCTATTGTTCATGAGCAAAGAGGGACCCAATTAAAAATAAATCTAATGATAGCAGCTTTCAAGTATTTTCTGTGAGGGTTGGATAAGGTCACCAAGGTAATTTACAAGTACTAAAATATACATTTAGCTTAAATATTCATAAAGCGGTCTTTGATCAAAGCAATTCACTGCACAGAAAGCTTTGTACATATCAGGAATGTACAAAGTGTGATGTGCGAGCCATATGTGGCCAACACAGAATAGTCAAGCTTCACCAAATGCTTTCATAGAGATGGAGAAAAAAAATTACATCTGGCTGAGAAGGCATGCTGTAGATACCATCAGCTAGTTACTTGCATCTATGAAATATGCCTTTTCTCTGTAATGCTCTCCTCCTGAAATTAGATTAACCCATCTCTTTTGATTTGTCATAAGGTTCTCAAGACATGGTTATTCTGCCAGGTCTGGGGCTCCAAAGGAACTGGAGTCCTGTCCTGATGGTCCAATTGCTGCAAGGATCATTTTTATTTTAGGATTAGGGTTGTTTTTGGTTGGGGTTTTTTTTTTTTTTGCTTTTTATGTTATTGTTATTACTGTGACTTTTATATTTTAATTTGCTTTTATATTGGCTCTTTTTATTATTGGTTTGTACTGTTCAGAGTCCCCTTTGGAGGAAATGAACAGCTATATTACATTTGATTAGTAAATAAATTTTTTTTTAAACAACCTGAAGTGGGACTGAAATTCAAGAATGATTTCATCTTCTCTACCACACTATAGGCAATCCCTGATTTACAACTGGTTTCTTAACAGTTTAAGATTGTTTGCAGCACCCTATGGTCATGTGGCCACAATTGTCAGTGTTGCCATCCTGCTTCACCTCATCACTGCTTCACAGATGTCAGACTGCCATGAACCTGGCCGGGGGGGGGGGGGAGCTAGCAGGTTGGGAGAGAAGACAAGAAACCGAAAGTAACTTTGAGTGTCTACCAGAGACATCGACTGGTCGACCCCAGGGTCACAGCTATGGGAATGGAATATGTGTCCGCCTAGCATCAGAACTATTACAAAAACAATTTGTTTGAATCCAGTTGGATACCAGGGAGATAGTTAGGGGGAGAACCTGTGAAAGGGGAAAGTAAGCAAGTAGCTTTTGTGCCCCAACCTCACATCTGGTTTTTCTAGTCTGTCTTCTTAAATTGTTTATTGGGTTTTAATGGGTGGTAATTTTAAAGGTTTTTAAATTTTAGTACAGGGTAGTTTAATTCGCTTTTAATTTGTGTGTATTACATGTTTTTAGATGGTTTTTTAATTCTCCTGTACACCGCCCCGAGTCCCTTTGGGGAGAGGGGGTGGTTTATAAATATAATATATTATTATTATTATTATTATTATTATTATTATTATTATTATTATTATTATTATTATTATTATTATATTATTATTATTATTCTATCCAGTAACCACTTGGCTTTAGTAAAAAATATTCCTTTCACTATGAATACAGTCAAAGGCTCTTTCTTTCTAAACGACCAAGTCAAGACAAGTCCAACATTTACAACATTTTGGCAGAAATTGGTGTTTATTTAATGACCACAGAAGTTGCTTAATGGCCATAGCATTCACTTTATGATTGCCATGTTTGCTTAACAAGCACAGCAAAAAAAAAAAAAAAAGGTCACAAAATTGGGTCCCCTTACATAGTGAATAACTTTATGACTGTCATAACTTATGACCCTAATTGTGGGTCTTAACTTTGATAGTCACTCAAGGACTATCTGTACTGTATTAGTCCAAGTTAAAATTGTTTTTTGTGAGATGGTGATCTATACAACCTTGATTAATAAATAAATAATTAATATATGAGGTCTTTTTTCCTCCAAGAGGACGGGGGAAAAGATTGTGTATCCCAACTTCAAACGTATTAAAGTTTAAGATTGTCTAAAGTGTTTTGGATTGTTTTGGTGTCAATTTTATTCTTAAAGCATATGGAACCCATCATGGAGTTGATTCTGTTATTCTGCTTTTGAGGCAAGACTGTTTCTGCCTTCCATTTTATCAAGAAATGTTTCAGCTTTTATATTGATTTTCTGTCGCCAAGGAACACTTTCTCCTTTTTCACCTATAGTTTTTGGCTCAAACAAAGAAATGCAACTGGGTGATAGATGAAATATGCTACTGTGTCAAATCAATGGTTCATCTATATCAGTAATGTTTCTCTTACAATTGCTCAACTCCAAAATTGATGCAGAATAACACAGACCAGTTAAAAACAAATCAGATCAAGGTTTCATTCCATCAAAAAACTGCTAATATTATCATTGGCCATCCTATGAAAGTTACAATTAGAAAATTGTAGAAATATAGCTTTCTCATTTGGACACAAGCATACATTAGAAGCCAGAGTTAACTAGAGTTAATTTAAACTTGGAATTAGCATATAAAAACTCCTCACATTAATTCATATTTCTCCTTGATTTTAGAGCTTTGGGGATTACAGTTTAATGAGGCTGTAAACTCTAAATTTCAACTATTTATGAAAGAAGAGTCACTATTTAAAAAAAACTGAAGACTAATGGGTATAAGTTTCCAGCTTTTTGTTTATAAGAAATTGTTTTCTCTTTTTTCTCCTGGACTGATTTGTTCTATTTTCTATACCAAGAAGTACTTTTGAAAAAATTCTTCCAATTTCTGTCAAATTGAAAAATCAGTTTATATTCCTTTAAATCTCATATAATTCTTTTGTATATTATAGTTTTTCTGTGGGGCAGTATCCGCCTCTCCAAAGGGTGTTTTCATTTTCATAATAAGCGTATATTAAGATTTTGCTTCTCTTACCCAGCTTAGTGGCATAATTCCTGTTAGCAGAATTTTTACCTCAGTTTCTGTTGCGATTCATAACAATATTTCAGGGCTCAGACAAGAGTATTAGATAAGATGGTGACTGTGTTAATCAATAGAAAGTTCAGCAAATATTGTGCAATTTAGCTGCATGATAGTTTTTTTTAAAAAATATTTTACTATTTTATATAACTGATAAAATACACATTTATAGTCCATGCTCTACAGACTTATGGATGGTAATCCTGCACAAAAACCTGTACTGTATCCAAAGTTCAGGTTTCTCTTAACATAAAGTGGTCCTATGAAAAAAAGACTTTGCAGATTGGCTGTAATAGGAATAGAAACTCCATTTCTTATTCTCATATTAGATACGTTTATTTAATAATTATTGCTTACTGTTTTGATTTTTAAAATAATGTCAGAGTGCTAAATCACTCTGTATTATATGTATAATATGTATAATAAAATATACATAGTGTATTACATAGTATTAAACTAAAATTACTTTGAAATTTCTTATTTTAAGTTTTGTTTCCCTCCTTTCTTCCTCCTTCCCTTCCTGCCTTTCTCATTGCATGGTGGATATTTATGAACTGAATTAAGTGCTAAGCATGAACAATATGTCAGGTAAAAGATAAAATATATCAGGTGATCTATCACTATGTCTAAGCTTTGAGATTTTGTTGAGCTACCATCGTCATCCAAATATCAAGACTGTGGCTGATAGCTAAATAAGAAGTTCCACCACAGAATTATTTGGTAAGTTTGTCCTGTGCATGTGAGTTTTTAGTTGTACCAAATGACACATTGCTCAATACTTAAATAAAGTGAACAGAAAACCTTCAACCTTTCAAATTATGCTAAAGAATACAATACCTCCTTCCCTTTTTAGAAACCAACAATCATAAAAGGTTCCTCAGTCTGATTTTCTGACTTTCAGTGGGATTTATGACATGAGAAATTGCATTTAACAAATCCTTAAAAGAGGAGAGGGGGAGTGAGACAATGAGAAATGGGGAGGAGATGAGGTTGGGATTTTTTAAAAAAGAAAATGGCTAATCCTGGGTGAAATGAAGATGATTCCATTTTAGAATGCAGTATTGGAAGTAATTTTCATCATAGTAGACTAAAACATATCATGATAAAATTTTGACATACCAATTTAAAAGGTAAAGAAGCTTTCTCTGTCCAGGGGAGCATTCAACTATCAGCCTCTCATATGCATTGTATGGTGGCAGACAGATCACATTAGGCTGCTCTAAGTAGCTTTACTTCTTAATTGACTCTTCCTAACAATCAATTTTCATTTCCACCGGCTTTACCTATTTAAATGTGAGACTAACCTTTCTTCCAATCTAGTGCCAATGAAAAGCAGATCAATATGTTATAACTAATAATGACATCTTGTACATATGGATTAACCAGACTTAAGTAGATATGACTTGTAACCCGGACCTTAATTCTTAGAATGTAAGAAGTCATAGTGGTCTTCCTTAAACAACCATAGTTAGAAGAGTAATTGGGAGTAATTTTATCTGGGGAAGAGTAAAAAATTCCCTAGCCTTTGAAACCAGTGTTAGAGTTGGACATTCAAGCATTACTTCAGTTATTAGACCCTCCAACTAAAATTGCAAAATCTTAAGCAAGATTTGCTGAACAAACAGATAATTTTGCAAACTTCCATTAATTCTTGAAGTGTAGTAGATGAAGATCACAATACAGTCAGTGCAGTGCTGAGCTTCAGTCTTGCCTCACTGAAGCCATTCATTCATTCTTGACATAAGGCTAATAACTGAAATAAGAGGGGGGGGGGACACCTCCTCTGTGATCTATCCATGGTACTGAAAGCTCTATACTCTTTGTTTCTTCTTCCTAGTTTACTTGAGCTTCAGTGTCTTTTTCTCTCACATATACAACACATATAGTATTCTATTATTATTATTATTATTATTATTATTATTATTATTATTATTATTATTATTATTATTATTATTATTATTATTATTATTATTATTATTATTATTATTATTATTATTATTATTATTATTATTCAAATTTATAAGCCACACCCATCTCACCACAGAGGGACTCGGGGCGGCGCACAGGGAATATAAAATATAAATACACAAATATACAAAAAATAAGACGTTCATTAAAACTCAATTAAATTAAACCACCCTGCGCTAAAACCCATATTAAAACCCCTGAATTAAAACTTTGGTAACTAAAGGCAGTGCAGTGTCGAGTAAAATCATGCCAGGCCGGCTTGTTGGAAGAAGTGCGTTTTTAACCGCTGGCGGAACAGGCGGAGGTCCGAGATGACACGGAGTTCAGGGGGGAGAGCGTTCCAGAGGGTTGGGCCCATCACAGATTACCATCTGCCACAAATTGCTTGATTGATTTCATGATACTTCTTTTCTAGAAGATGTCTGTATGCATCTCAAGTGCAATTGATGTAATTTCTTCATAGTGATTAGGAATGATTTTTCCCCAAATGTTCTCCCTTCTCTCTCTGTCCTACTCTTGATAAATCACACCAACCACTCTAATTTTATCAGAAAATTTTCAAAACATGGAGAGATGCGAAAGGTTGTTGCCAGCTAGTCTGCCCATAACCTTAAACCAAACCTTAATTTGGTTTTCAAAACCAAATTAAACTGTCAACCCTGGAGCCATCCTTGAGCATCTTCAGGGTTGCCACAGCAAGGCTGGATGGAGCTGTGGAAAAGAGAGGAGGGTGTAGAAATAGCTGGGGGGGGGATATGTAGCCAAAATAACATTCTTTCTCCTGGGAACCAAGGACACTTTCACCAGCACCTGAAGGGACATGAATGGGAGCCATTTGGATGGGGACAGAGACCTGATTGGGGCATGTGATGATTGGGGGGGGGGGGATTTGGATTTTGAACTGGGTCGGGAAAACCCAGGGCATGTAAGATTTGGGTTTTCACCAGCTGTGCCATTATAACATACATAATAAATCTATATTCTGAGGATCACTGCCTTGGAGTTTTCATTTCGTATGGGCTGTTACTTGGAACTCTGATATAAACATCTTTGCAAGACGTTCATAGTGAACTCAGCAATAACTCTGTGTAACTAACATCTTTCTACAAATATTCTCAATCACATTCTCTATATTATAAAAGCTTTACATTTTGCAAATAAGTAAGCATTTATTGAATATTATCATTTTTCTAAATGATGCATTCTTCTTTTCAAAAATGCATCAGTCATCCAGTAAAGGATTTAAAAGATCATAGATGTTTAATCAATCAATCATGTAATGAATAAATACATCTGAATAAGAATGCTGAAGAGTTTGCCAACATCCTGTTAATTGACATTTGTTTGCATGTATTGTTTAACAAACTAATTTGGTAGAATCCAAAACTCAGAAATGAAAATATACAAATTTAGCGAAGTAAATTGTTTAATCATATAGATGTCCCCATTAATGTTCTAATTTTTTAGTTTTACTTATGATTATTTTTATTTATTTATTTAAGTTCTTGGTAAGTCAATTTAAAGAGAGGTGTCCCTTCCAATTCCCAGGACACTAGCTGTTTAAGTCTGTGTCTGTTAAAATCATGTCTAGCATCCTATTAAATTTATCCTGGCATGATGATAGATACATTTTACATAAATTCAACTCTGAGTTTAGTAATAGCAGAAGTTTTTCTAGTTGGATAAGTTGTTTTATTTCAGAAAAGAAAAATCATATTCACAGAAGAGTTGCCTATTGCAGAATATACAAATTAAGGTATGTATATATGTATGTATGTATGTATGTATGTATGTATGTATGTACGTACGTACGTACGTACGTACGTACGTACGTACGTACGTACGTACGTACAGTATGTATGTATGTGTTTGTATATATCTATAAATATACAATTTCTCCCCCAAAATAAGACAGGGTCTTATTTTCTTTTGACTGCCAAAATAATCACTTGGCCTTATTTTCAGGGAAGTCTTAATATTTTTGAGATGCAGGAGACAGCAATTCTGGTCACCTTATAGCTGCTGCTGTGTTGCAATACTTTGTGGAGGGCTTATTTTAGCACATATGCTCAAAAGCCCAATTGGGCTTATTATCCGGAGAGGTCTTATTATTAGGGAAACAGGGTCTTATTATTAGGGAAACAGGGTATATCTATGTTTATATCTATCTCTATTTCTCTATATCTGCCTGCCTGCCTGCCTGCCTGCCTGCCTGCCTGCCTGCCTGCCTGCCTGCCTGCCTGCCTGCCTGCCTGCCTGCCTGCCTGCCTGCCTGCCTGCCTGCCTGCCTGCCTGCCTCTCTATCTATCTATCTATCTATCTATCTATCTATCTATCTATCTATCTATCTATCTATCTATCTATCTATCTATCTATCTATCTATCTATCTATCTATCTATCTATCTATCTATCTATCAAATCTCCTTGATAGAAAGGTTAAATTCTAGACCTTTTCCTTTTCTCTTCATCATTTTGAATCAAAGGGCTTTCCTGGCCTTTAAAACAGTGATACTTGTTGCATAATAGGATTTTTAAAAAAAATATTTTTGGGGAGCTTGAGTTGTTGCCTAAGATTTGCTGATTACCAACTCACTAACTTTAACCCTTAAACATCCTGACGCTTCCCTGAAATCAAATAGAAAAATAGAAACTTTACATAGTTATTGTAATGGAAATGCTTCAAAAGAGAATAAGCCTTTGTGGAAAGCCTTGAATTTATCTGACAATATTTTTGCTGTGAGATTATACTCAGAAAAAGGGGAATGGGGGTTGGGGAGAGAATCTAAGAGCTCTGACTACCTCATACATTTTGTTAAGAACAACACTAGCAGAACTTCATTCTGAAGAACAAAAAAATATTAGTATCATTCTATTATGGGTCCTCTCTTTGTGCATAATATGTGTTGAGGTCTTCTTACATCCATATTACCTCCATCTTTTTCAGACTCAATCTAAAATTATGTTTATTTCACTCAGGCCATTGATAACTCTATTCAACAGGCTTGTATGTTTTCTTTTGCCTGTCTTAAAATACGTTTCTTTTATTTTGTATCTGTCCCAAAATTATGATTTAGTGAGGATACTACCATGATATTTACCAGATATTCATAAGATGGTAACCCTAGATATGATTTCTTTATCACTAGCATAATGATTGTGGGAGTCTACTTCTATTTCTAATAATAATAGGTCTCATTCCACAGCCATGCTTTGGCCAAATCTATAGAGCTGCATTTCATTTTTCAATTTAGTAAAAAAAAATCAAGAAAATGTCAAAATCCAGATATATTTCAACTGAGAGATTTCCAGATTCAAATTTCAACTAAACTATCGATCTCACTTTGGGTCAGCTATTTTCTATCACTACAATCATGTTCATAGGAACACAAGAATTTCTCTGCCTTTTAGGTATATCAAAGTACAACTAATTCCCATAATGCAGCTTTGGAATCATGGCAGTCATAGTACATAATTTGGAGTGTGCCAGGTGGAGGAAATAGCTATAGGTCTTTGCTAACAGAAATGTCAATATGCAATTTTACGTAATGCCAATTTAGGCCCAGTACTCTTCAACATCTTCATCAATGACTTGGATGAGGGAATAAATGGGAAACTCATCAAATTTGCAGACGACACCAAGCTTGCAGGAATAGCCAACACTCCAGAAGATAGGCTTAAGATACAGAAGGATCTTAACAAACTTGAACATTGGGCACTATCTAACAAAATGAAATTTAATGGTGAAAAGAGCAAGGTTCTAAATTTAGGCAACAAAAACGAAATGCAGAGGTACAGTATAGGTGGTACCTTGCTCAATAGTAGTAACTGTGAAAGGGATCGTGGAGTCCTAGTGGACAACCATTTAGATATGAGCCAGCAGTGTGCAGCAGCTGCCAAAAAAGCCAACACAGTTCTAGGCTGCATAAATAGAGGGATAGAATCAAGATCACATGAGGTGATAATTCCACTTTATAATGCCTTGGTAAGGCCACACTTGGAATACTGCATTCAGTTTTGGTCGCCACAATGTAGAAAAGATGTGGAGACTGTAGAAAGAGTACAGAGAAGAGCAACAAAGATGATTAGGGTACTGGAGACTAAAACATATTAAGAACGGTTGCAGGACCTGGATAATAATTTTTTTAGATTCCTGTGCGCCGTCCTGGGTCCTTCGTGGAGAAGGGCGGGATATAAATTTAATAATAACAATAACAATAATAATAATAATAATAATAATAATAATAATAATAATAATAATAATAATAATAATAATAATAATAATAATAATAATAATAATAATAATAATAATAATAATGTCTAGTTTAATGAAAAGAAGGACTAGGGGACACATGATAGCAGTGTTCCAATATCTCAGGGGTTGCCACAAAGAAGAGGGAGTCAAACTATTCTCCAGGGCACCTGAGAGAAGAACAAGAAGCAATGAGTGGAAACTAATCAAGGAGAGAAGCAACTTAGAACTGACGAGAAATTTCCTGACAGAACAATTAATCAGTGGAACAGCTTGCCTCCAGAAGTGGTGAATGCCCCAACACTGCAAGTCTTTAAGAAGATTTGGATAGCCATTTGTCTGAAATGGTATAGGCAGGGATAGGGTTCTACCGGTTTGGACTGGTTCAGGCAAACTGGTAGCTCCAACTTTGAAGTGGGACCGCCCACCCATCCCCCTGTATATATATTTCCTATATTTCCTTTTCCGAAGCCCAGATGATCAGTGTGGCAGAGTGGATCAGTGCCATGCCTCAGAGTGGATCAGTGCCACACCTTAGCTGTTTTCCTCACCAGCAGTAATGTGGAAGGTGAGTTTTCCGTAAACTGTGTACACTCGCACAGCAAACCAGTTGTTAAACCAGTAGGATCCCACTCCTAGGTATAGGGTTTCCTGCCTAGGCAGGGGGTTGGACTAGAAGACCTCCAAGGTCCCTTCCAACTCTGCTATTGTATTGCATTGTATTAATATACAAGTGGCATTGTGTGTGTGTGTATATACAGGCACATACATACATCTACACAGTAAGACATACATATACATAATTTATATGTATACATGTACATAAATACAGTATATTTATACAGTGTGTGTATGTATAGAAAGAGAGAAAGAGAGAGCATATGTGTATATGCGTGTGTGTGTATGTATAGTATGTATGTATGTGTGGAATAGAAGAATAGAATAGAATAGAATAGAATAGAATAGAATAGAATTCTTCATTGGCCAAGTGTGATTGAAACACAAGGAATTCGTCTTTGGTGCATATGCTCTCAGTGTATATAAAAGGGAAAAAAATACATTCATCAAGAATCATAAGATACAACACTTAGTGATAATCATAGGTTGCTAATAAGCAATTAAATCATACCAGAAAACTAAAATAATATAAATCATAGAGATACAAGCAACAAGGTTATAGTCATAAGTGGGACAAGATAGGTAATGTGAGGTATGAGAAGAATAATAGTAATATAGTCTTAATAAATAATTTGACAGTGCTGTGGGAACTAGTTGTTTAGCAGAGTGATGGCATTTGGGAAATTTTTTCTTGTGTCTAGTTGTTCTGGTGTGCAGTGCTCTATAGTGTCATAGAGCAGTTTGAGCTTTCTGGCACAGAAAGAACATTCTTTGTTGTGCTTTTTTGATGACATTTTTGATGTTATATGTCCATTTTAAGTCTTGAGAATGATAGAACCTAGAAACTTGAAGGTCTCTACTATTGATAATGTAAAATAATAATAATAATAATAATAATAATAATAATAATAATAATAATAATAATAATAATAATAATAATAATAATAATAATAATAATAATAATAATAATAATAATAATAATAATAATAATAATAATAATAATAATAATAATAATAATAATAATAATAATAATAATAATAATAATAATAATAATAATAATAATTTTATTTGTATACCGCGTCCTCTCCCAAAAGGGACTCGGGGCGGTGCACAGGGGAAATTAAAAATACCAGTACAAAATACATAAATAGAATAGAATAGGTAAAAACAAATTAAACTTAAATTATCCCTGCGCTAAAATCCCAATTTTAAATTAACTAAAATCCCCTAAGCCCTATTAAAAGACGGGAGACTAACCTAGGCCGGCCAAGCAGAAAAAGTGTGTTTTAAGTTTTTGACGGAAGGAGCGGAGGTCCGCTAGTTGTTCTAATTTCGGAGGGAAGGTCGTTCCAGAGGGCTGGGCCCGCCACAGAGAAGGCCCTTCCCCTGGGCGCCGCCCGCTGGCATAGCCTAGTGGACGGCACCCGGAGAAGTCCCTCTCTGTGGGAGCGAATCGGCCGCAGGGATGTATGGGGCAGGATCCGATCCCGCAGATAGCTAGGTCCCGTGCCATGGAGCGCTTTAAAGATGATAACTAACACCTTGAAGTGCACCCGAAAGACGACAGGCAGCCAGTGCAGCTCACGCAAGAGCGGTGTTATGTGGGTAAACCTAGAGGTTCCCATTATTGCTCGCACGGCTGCATTCTGGACAAGCTGAAGTCTTCGGGTGCACCTCAAGGGGAGCCCCATGTAGAGAGAATTACAGTAGTCCAGTCGGGATGTCACGAGGGCATCCCGACTGGACTACCCGATCCAATAGGGGGTGCAACTGGCGTACCAGGCGAACCTGGTAAAACGCCCTCCTGGCCACGGCTGTCACTTGATCTTCCATGGACAGCCGGGTATCCAGGAGGACGCCCAAATTGCGCACCCCATCCACAGGGGTAAGATGTTCGTCCCCTATGGCCAGTGATGGAGTCAACTGGTTGAATCGGGATGCCGGAAACCACAGCCACTCGGTCTTGGACGGGTTGAGTCTGAGTCTGTTACTTCCCATCCAGGCCCACACGGCTTCCAGGCACTGGCACATCACTGCTACGGCATCGTTGGGGTGGTTTGGGGTAGATATATACAACTGCGTGTCGTCAGCGTAGAGGTGGTACTCTACCCCAAAACCACGGATGATCTCACCCAGCGGCTTCATATATATGTTGAACAGGAGAGGCGAGAGGACCGACCCCTGAGGCACCCCACATGTGAGGGGTCTCAAGGTTGACCTCTGCTCTCCTGCCAACACAAATTGCGATTGACCGGAGAGGTAGGAGGAGAACCACCGCAGTACGGTGCCCCTCACCCCCAACCCCTCCAGCCGATGCAATAGGATACCATGGTTGATGGTATCAAAAGCCGCTGAGAGGTCTAATAGGACCAGGATGGAGGAACAATCCCCATCTCTGGCCCTCCAGAGATCATCTACCAACGCGACCACAGTATGTACATACTGTGTGTGTATGTGTGCATATACAACACATATTTAATAACATAAATAATGCACTTTAGCATATGTGTGATGTTTGATGCAAGTACATAAGTCAAGTCATTAGCACTGTGACGTAAATACTCCATCTTACCTCTCCACTCTTAGAATCCTGTGTCAATATAGAGACCGTTTATTGTTTATTGTTGGAAGTCTGTGACTTATACAACTGGTATTTTACATCATTTTGTGACTGGTGGCTGTGTGGTTTTTTTAAATGATGTTAGAAACATGAACATGGGAAAGTTCAGCACAGTGAAAGATGAAACAAAACAATTTAGTAACAGCATCTTAGGCATCAGTAAATTAAAATGGACTGGATTTGGACACTTTTAATCAGAAACCATACTGTTTACAACTCAGAACATGAAAAGCAAAGAAAAAATATCTTGCTTATAGTGAAGAAGAATACAGCAAAGATAGCAGTTGGTGAAAATGAAGTCAATGAACAAATAATATCAATTAGACTTCATGGACAACATTTTCATATGATGTTTATCTAAATTATGCTCCAATCCTTGACGGAGAAGAAGAGGCAATTGATGAGTTTTATACTCAAGTCTGAACTGAAGTTAATGGAATATGCAAAAAAGATGGAGACTCGAATATGAAAGAATTAGACCATTTAACATAGGATAAATATATCAATAGTCAGTACTCATTGTGATTTAATATTATCTCAGATGTGCTGTGCCTCTTAATAACAGCTGCAGGATTATATAATTGGGAAACTATTGTTCTCAAGTATTTCACATAAGCTTCTGGCAGGTCTGATTAAACACTGGAAACTGGATACCACACTTCAGTCTGATTCTGTAGAGTTCATTTTGAAACTCTCAATGAAAGAAGAAAGGGAGAGAAGAGGCAATTCCTATTTTATCCTAACAAACCATGGAACCACATAATATTTAGAACTTAAAGCAGAACTTTAAGTGCCAATTATTAGAGATTATTAAGGGTACCAATTGTCACTGCTGCCTAAAAGTAAAGGAAAGAATGAGGGAGAAAATGACATTTTCTTATTTTTGTGAATCCCCCAAATTGGTATAGCAACATAATTAATTTATTCATCTTCTTGGGGGGGGGGGGAGGAAATGAATTGGTTCCTTGCCAAAATTGATCATATCAAAGTAAGTTTCTTTCTTTTTTTGCTATTTATTTGATATATTCTACTTTAAATGTGTAGTTACAATATATCTAAATGAAGTGACTGTTCCTATTCCATATTCATATCCAAATAAATTTCATAACAACAGGGAAAGCAGAGAGACCTTTTCTTCCTGGATGTGAAAGCAACCTCATGTATATTTCTTAATTAATGTTTCAATAGTTGGCAAAGGATACTTTGAAAAGCTCATCTAGTGATTCTGACTGTAATTAAGCTTTGACTAAATGACATGGAGCTTCTTTCTTTTTTTCTCATAACATGGCTTCTGTCACTATTAGAAAACAATAGCAACAATGCCGAGCTGTCTTTTCTCTTCCCACAATTGGTGCTCTCTTTAATTAATAGAAGGTTAAAATAACACAGTAATAATCAGCTTATTGGATTTTAAAGCATGTGACACATAATCTATTTATTATAATGACATTTATGAAAATGGCTTGATGCCTATCATTATAATTACAGAGATTGAACAGAAGGTATAAAAGCCTCCTGTAAGGAACCCAAGGGATGCTATACAACCAGGATCTGTTAAGATGCAAGGGCAAACTAGATGACAACAATGAAAAACAATAGAGGAATGAAGGGCACTGATTTAATAGAATGCAGAAGCTTGGTACAGCACAAGACCAATCCTGACACTTTGTTCTATGATGCTAATGCTAACATCCTCACACATTAATTAGACTTTTTGGACATTCATTCATGTAATTCACTTTTCAACTCTGGATTTTGGAATAATTACTGACAACTTTGCTTATTATAAAGATGGTTAGTAAAAATAATCAAAACTGCAGTTGTACCTGGAAAACAGATTTTGCCCATGGGATCAATAGAGTCCTATTTTATCAGGTAAAATCTGTTCATGTAAATACAAATAAAATGGACCAGTCAATTCTGTTATTAATTTTTGTGTAATGTTATCAGGCTCTGTCAAGTAAATAAAAGCATGGAATGTAGACCAGAATAGTTCAGTTATATTACTGAATATTCATTATTATGTGTCCAGAAATCTATCAAAAAACTAAATAAACATATAATGGCCAGTTTTGTTGTCCATGTCTCCAAATTAAATGACTCTCTTAATAAATCAATGACTCTCTTAAAATATCTACATCAATTGACCTGCCTTACAGGGGTGGGATTCAGCCAGTTCGGGCTGGCAAAGTGTTCACTCAGCAAAAGGGTTGTTACAATGGTTGAATCCCACCACTGTTGTCTTACCCTGTACTATGAGTTTAGGCTTATTTAAAATTCAGTAGGAATATTTAAAATACTCCTACTGACATAACAAGGAGAAGGGCGGGGTATAAATTTAATAAATAAATAAATAAATAAATAGTAATTTAGTAATTATTAATATAATTCTCTTGCTATTTAGGCCATATGAATATATTTGCATCCAGGTCAAAAACACTTCTAAGAGCAGACTTTTATATATTTACCAGTTGTGCTATTTAGCTCTATCATCTAGGAAGATCCTTTAAACTAAAAAGGCTAGATATTAAATGTTTCACATACAGTATCAGGGATTTAAGTCAGTCACCAGGACACACAGAGAAAATATTTTCTCTCAAATTTACTTCTGTTCCTTTAGGCATGATCTTAAACTGAAGGTGTTTTCAATAAGAAATCCCCAAAGCCTCAACCAGTAGACCCAATGTTTAAGAATTATGGGAATTTCTTTTTAAAACACCTTGAAGTACTATAGGAATGAAGAGGCGTGGTTGTCTTTCTCAATGCTGGAAACAGCTTGGACTGTTGCTATTATATCAGCTTCCCTACTTCATAGCAAGGTTCCTGTCTGAGCTTTTTGACTCTGTGGCCAGGTTGGCAGTAGCAGGCTTATGGTTCTTCAACTTGCCTTCTCTGGTAATGGGGTCGAAGATACTCAAGAGATTATGATAGCCATGACAGCCAAGGGCCTGTCCCAAGTCATCCAGTCTCCTCTGGCATATAAACATATATCTGACCTCTTGTTGTTTTTTACAGAGTGACAAAATTTTCTGAATTTGGGAAAGATACTGGGCTTTTTGCTGAAGGACCTGTTTTTGGAGGGAGCTTTGGGGTATTCTATGGCTTTGGACTTGATCACACCAAAGCAGCATCTCCATTCCATGGATTCCAGAACTCTCTGTCTTATGGTGGAGTTAAGGGAGATGAAGAAGATGAAGAGATCTATTCCTAATTAATGACTAAGAGTGAAGGCAATAGAATGAGGCTTGAGCTGCTATTAGAATCTACCTCATGAAATAAGAGTGGTAAAACATAATTATATCTCCTCCCTTATTGCATCCACAAATAGCTGTTCAGCAGCCTGTTGGAAAGTATTGAGCGCTGAGAATTGATTGTAAGAAGATACATGATAGGAAGTAAGCTAAAAGTTTGTGCTTGGCTTCAAAAAGTGAGAGTTTACCAGAGTATCTTTTGTTCAGAGGTGTAGCAAACAGCATGCGCTATTTAACAGACTAACAGTCCAGCCAAGTAAAACAGATTACAACCAGAAAGTTCTCAGAACTCCAAATCATGAATTCATATTCCTTACATGTAAAAGCATCTTATTTTCTATATTAAGGATGACAATTTTCATTTCATCACCAGGCCATGTAACAGACTTTAAAGTACTGATCTTCACTATACCTCAACGGGACGGGCCTCCCCGACCTGTTCTGGCAAAGGGGATGCTGCAGTATGAAATTCAAAGAATTTCAGCAGAAAGTTCCAAGAGAAGAGCTTTCTCTGCCATAATTCCTCACCTTTGGAACATATTGCCTCCCAGAGCCTAGTCTGAGCTCTCTGCAACCATCCTCCTGACACTAGGACCTAAAGACCTAACTCTGCCTGTAAGTTTGGAGTCCTAAGGGGGAAGAATAATGCTGGATATGGTTGATGGACCATAGAATATCCCATATTGCTCCTGCATACCCTGTTCCCTCCCTTCCCATCTTTTTACCATAATTTTAATTATAGTCCATATTTTTATTACACACACACGCACACAAAGAGAAAGATACACATAGAGACTCGAGGATACAGAGAGATACAGTGACACACACAGAGAGACACAAAGACAGACACAAACATCTCAAGTAGATATCTCAAGTCATCAAAATTCATTTCCCACAACCTATGGCTTCCCACAACCTATGACTACTGCAATGCAGTACAAGATAATTAATGTAAAGACAAATGCTGATTTGTTCTACTATATTCTTTCTTGGCCAATCCCCATTTGTTATATTGTAGTAGCATAATATAAACAAGACATTGAGAACCTGGAATAAGTTGAAAGGAGGGCTAAAGGACTAGAAAGGAAGTCCCTAGAACAATTAAAGAAACATGTAAGCTTAGCCTGCAGAAAAGAAGACAGCAGGATTCCGATATCTATTGAATCGTCCTATAAAACAGGAGCATTGTTATTCTCTGTAGCTGTGGAGACCAAGGAGAATCAATAACCTGAAATCACAGGGAAGTAAATTCAGAAGAGATATTAGGAAGAATTTTCTTGCAGTAAGAGTTGTCTAGTTGTCAATAGAGTGATTGACTGATAAAATGGCTTGTGCTGCTTCTGTCCAAAATGTTGTAGCAGAACTTGTCCTGGTCAAAGAGTTGGGCAAGGTGACCTCTGAGATTCCTTGCGTAACTTTATGATCTTTTGGCAGCATTCTGAAGAAATAGATCAAAACTAAGAGGTTGCTGAGAACCAGTATTACCAGTCAAGTTACATCAAACCTATAACATCTGCTTTGTTAAAATGAAAATCTAGTCCTGATCATCCTTTGAAATTATTTATATCCAATGCATTCCAACTCCGTATAAATATACTGAAGCACAGAATAATTTGCACTGATGAAACTGAGTTTTTGTTTTTGTCCAATCTACACTCCAAAGATCTCTTCCAAATTCTGGGGGAACCTTATGAAATTGTGCTCTTAAAGGGGAGGGGGGAGAATTTGGGACTGAAACAATTGTAAACATTTAAGTGTAAATTTCATTGTTTACCAACATTTGAGAAATAATTACCATTAATCATTCAATATTTAAAAAACAGAGGTAGAATCCATGTCTTCATTGGCATGGATGTTAACTTTTCATGTATATCTAAATGCATTAGAAATAAGTCCTTATTAAAAAAAAAAAAAAACAATTCTTCTTTATCCTATTGTACAAGTTATTCAAGGCTCTATAAAGCAAATCTCTTTTGTAAATCCAATAAGAAAACATTTTCCAGGTCATTCTCTTGGTTTATCCCTTAGACATGGCTTTTCCTTTTGGCAAGAGTTAAGAATACCAAATCCTTAATATACAAAATTTACTCTTTAAACACAACTACCTAATATTGAAGTTTCTAGTTTTTCAAAGTGTGTCAATGTGTCAAGCTTTTAATATTCTTTCTGGATATATAGTTTGTGTATGTCTCATCCCCTTGAATGAGATCATGAGAGGATATGAGAAAATTTATTGTTTAAGAATAATTGAAGAAAAGCTAAGGTGAATTAAAGATGGACTTTATGATTATAGGAAATCTTTTTTCCTTTGGAGAATTCTAGCAAGAAGATGTAATATCACTACTTCCATATTTCATTTCATTTCATTTTCATTTATTTACTTTGTCAAACATGTAAAAGATAACAGGTATAAGTATAAACATAAATATGAACACAGTAAATGGGTACAAATAAATGGAGACAATAGTACAGGGATGGTAGGCACACTGGTGCACTTATGCACACCTCTTAAACTGGACAGTTAGAATAAGCATCATGTTAGTCTATTTCCTTTATACTTTTGTATACAGTGAAATCCTATATGGATTCCACAGAGGCTGGAATAAAAGAAACATATTATTTTTTACTCCATCTTTCTCCACTTTCTTGATTATCAGCATCATATCATATCCAGTTTATGTGCGCTTCACATAGAGGGCCTATTTTGAACCAAGGCCCCTGGTTATATCTTAAGCAATTTTTATGCATCCTTGGAATTATTTATAAAGAAACATATCATGCAGGGTTGTCAAATATAGACACCATGCAATTATTATCCCTGCCTCGAACGCTTTCTCAATGATGGGGAGTTGTTATATAAAAGCTGAATCATGCCAGTCATCATTCCAAGGAAACTGCTGTTGTTCAGAAATAGGGTAGAGGAAACTCAATTTGGGAGTTTCAAAAGATACGTATTGAAATCTTACAGGACTGTCTCTCCCAAATTGTTTCTAGACATCCTGGCTGAACTAGAAAGAAATCTATGCTCTAATTTCCATGGGTTAGGGAGTGTCAGCTAGCAGGGCCAAGAAGGAGATCCTCCTTTTGAACATCATCTCCCCCTGATTGTCCCTGTCCCCATTGGCCTTTTGTAAGGCCTTGAAAAGGTGACTTTTTGTATGGATGACAGCTTTGTGTTTCTATTTGTTTATTATTCTCTGTATTTCATTTTTTTATTTTTCATTATTATAAATTTCTTAGAGGCAACATTAAAGTGAAATGGGCAGCTATACATCCAATATATAATTAACTATCAGGAGTGCCCAGACTAGCATAGATGCTAGGTAACAGTGAAGCTGAAGTATTAAAGTGGTCCAAGTCTAGCCATTGTTTCTTTGGTATTGTATATTAATAGGGTGGGAAACCCTAACGTAAATGAAGGTAAAGCAATGAACAAATGAAACTGTAAGTGCATTCAGTGCTTCAAGAATGAACTTATAAATTCTCATGTTTAATTATTAAATAGGAAGAGCATAAAATGAGGCTAATTAAACAAGAATAGATCTGGGAAATCCTGTTTCCTTACTGACCAGCTGCCAGCCAAAGAAATATGACTTCATGAGCCACATGGCTAGAGGCCTTCAGATGAAGATGCTATAATGGATCCTGAACTGAGCAAGGAGTGGACTAGAAATCTCTAAGGTAGCATCCCAGACTTTGAATCTATGTTTCAATTCCCATTTAGAATACCTATGCACTATTTGCTTACTGGACAAATAATAATATCACTGTAATATGAAATAACATTCTGTCATGGTGTGGTGCTTCAATGATGTTTCAATACTTACAATACAATACAATACAATACAATAGCAGAGTTGGAAGAGACCTTGTAGGTCTTCTAGTCCAACCCCCTGCATGGGCAGGAACCTTATACCATTTCAGACAAATGGCTATCTAACATCTTTTTAAAGACTTCCAGGGTTGGGGCATTCACAACTGCTGGAGGCAAACTGTTCCAGAGGTTAATTGTTCTAACTGTCAGGAAATTTCTCCTTAGTTCTAAGTTGCTTCTCTCCTTGATTAGTTTCCACCCATTGCTTCTTGTCCTGCCCCCAGGTGCCTTGGAGAATAGTTTGACTCCCTCTTCTTTGTGGCACCCTCTGAGATATCGGAACACTGCTATCATGTCTCCCCTAGTCCTTCTCTTCCTTCAACTTTGTTGATCTAGCTATAACAGACATCATTCAATCCAAAAAAAGTTTCAAATGAATGTCAGGACTAACTGCAGTTCATAACCCATTTGCAACAATAAGTAATACAAAACAAATTTCCATACTGAATCAGTTGTGACAACAAGGATCACATTTGATAGCAAAAGCAATAGCACTTAGACTTATATACCAGTCCATAATGCTTTACAGCACTCTCTGAGCAGTTTACAAATATCAGCAAATTTCTCCCAATAATCTGGGTCCTTGTTAGGATCTAATCCCTGGCTGTGGGCAGAGTTAACCTGCAATATTGCATTCTAACCTCTGCATCACCACAGCTCCTTGATACTATGACTTCTGAGCATTGGATGACAAATGAGCTATAGGACTTTATTCTTTCAGCTAGTTGAATCTTGGCTATCTTGGCTATCCTAAATTTGATGCAGTGGTTGGCCTGTTGGCCTAGAAACTAAGAGACCACAAGTTCTGGTCCTGCCTTAGGCATGAATGCAGGCTTGCTGACTTTGGGTCAGTTACTCTCTCTATGTTAATCACCTTGAGTTACATATAAAATAATAAAAGTGGGATTTTTAAAAAGGCATAGAATTGCAAAGTGACTAGAAGGCAAACAAAAATGAAAATCCAGGTCTATTGCTGAAAATAGGGTAATTATTTAATGCTATTTTGAATCCAATCACTCATACTGAGAATTTTAAAAATAGAAGTATCAGATTTGGAAAGAAAATAAAAGATTCAACAATTTTTGAACAAAGGTTTATGGTCCAATATTCATAATGTCCTGTTTTCATATTGAAACCCTAATTCTTTACAGCAGCTTAATTAGAAGCATTGGAACGTGAATTGAATGTGCAATTGGAAAAAATATGCACAGCTGGAAATGCATGACAGAAGCCTTTTCAAACTGTCAGTGGAGATAGAAAAGAAGACTCAAGATTTGCGAGAAAATTATCTTCTTAGCAAGAAAGTGCAGCAATTTATGGATATAAACAACCAGGCCAAACTGAAAGTAAAAAAAAAGAATTGACTGAAAAGTCATTAAAAAGTGAATAGAATTGATAGGAAGAATGGGGCTACTTGCCTTAAAGCAAACAGATAGGAAAGTCTCATTAACAATTCTTCAGGACATATATAAAGCACCCATTTCAGCATCAGTGCTGTTGAAACAAACCACTAATGTATCACATTGGTTACGTTATCACCAAGCAATTGAATACAATGCAATGCAATGCAATAGCAGAGTTGGAAGGGACCTTGGAGCTTCTAGTCCAATCCACTGCCTAGGCAGAAAACCCTATACCGTTTCAGACAAATGGCTATCCAACATCTTCTTAAAGACCTCCAGTGTTGAGGCATTCACAACTTCTGGAGGCAAGCTATTCCACTGATTAATTGTTCTAATGTCAGAAAATTTCTCCTCAGTTCTAAGTTATTTCTCTCCTTGATTAGTTTCCACCCATTGCTTCTTGTCCTGCCCTCAGGTGCCCTGGAGAATAGTTTGACTCTCCCTTCTTTGTGGCAACCCCTGAGATATTGGAACACTGCTATCATGTCTCCCCTAGTCCTTCTTTTAATTAAACTAGACTTACCCAGTTCCTGCAACCGTTCTTCATATGTTTTAGTCTCCAGTCCCCTAATCATCCTAATAATAAGGACTAAGTGGAAAAAGTCACTTCAAATTAGATTTTTTTTTAAAAAGCTGCATATCGATTTGACGCATTTGCAGACCTAAAACTGGGGAGGTGGGGGAGATAGCATCCAAAACTAAACTTTTACAAAACGGTACAGCACTGGAATCAACCCAATAAAGTTCAAGAAAAACTAAAAATGAGGATTGTGGCATTATAAGGAATAATCAAATGGTATAATACTAGTATAAGCTCATAAAAGTAAACATTTACAGTTTCAAACTGTATCAGCATTGAGAGTTGGTCTCCAATGTAGAATTTTGCATTCTAAGAAGGGAGTGAGGTATTACCCCATAGAATATAACAAGAGGACATAATGGATTTACATACACAAAAAAAAGAATTAAAAAAATATGGAAAATTTAACTACCACAGAAGAAATAATTCAGAAGAGTCAAAGTAAATACTAGAGTGAAGCTGGGATTGATGAGATGCATGGATTTCAGCTTATATAACAAATATATAACAAATAGATATGAACAATCAACCTGCATCCTATACAAAGCCGATCAATTTAATGTTATATTAAAAACACAACAAATGAATACAAATGAATGTTAGGTGGGGGGAACATTTTTTAATAATGATAGAGAAAGGAACCAGATCCCCTATTAACTATTACCCAATAGTTTGTTTGCCTATTATTATTTTTTTAGTATTAATCAAACATACAAGGTTATACAAAAAGAACAATGAAAGCATGGGAGGAGAGGTTAATGCTTAATGAAGATGAATAAGATATGGACAAAATGAAAAAGGAGATCTTTCAAGGTAATTCATCATTATAGTTATTCAATTTGACAGTGATCCCATGCTAAATGAGGCAGAATATGAGTACCAGGTTTCCTTTTTTTCTTTTCATAATCATTTAAAATAAGCGAGAAAGCAAATAAAATACAATAATATATGTAAAAATATAATATCAATAAATAAACAAAGAAGTTGCAAACAGTGAACAGTTAGTCTCTATTATAACATTGATGAAAACCAAACATCATTCATTCATTTTTAACAATTAGGGAATGTTTCAGACAACTTTTTGAACTTCTTAGCTGACTACCGAAGTTTCCTCTGTTGTTTAATTTAAATATGCCATTTAAAAAGGGGAGGGGAGGGGAAGAGAGTGGGAAATAAGACAAACTACTAAAATATTACAAGTAAATATATGGTTATTAACTTCTTTGTTGTATTGTGATTGATATGCAATATTTATGAATATTTAGGATATTTTGTGTATTTCTGATTTCAATTCTTTGGTGTTTTTTCCTTACTAAACTTAATCTAAATGTATACATTTGCTTTACTGCACAATATATAATATATATGGAAACCATTCCTGTTTAAATTAGCTCAAATTTCTATTGCAAATATAAACTGTTAATTTTCCAGTCTAAGATTTCCAGTCTAATTCCAGGTGGTAGGATATCAGAGAGAATATTATTAACTCCCTGTCTAATTTCTTTCTTTCTTTCTTTCTTTCTTTCTTTCTTTCTTTCTTTCTTTCTTTCTTTCTTTCTTTCTCTCTTTCTTTCTTTCTTTCTTTCTTTCTTTCTTTCTCTCTTTCTCTCTTTCTCTTTCTCTTTCTCTTTCTCTTTCCTTCCTTCCATTCTTATTTCCTTTCTTCTTTTCTTTGTTTCTTTCTTTCTTTCTATTGGGATAATACGGAGACATTGATAGATAACATTTACAGAATTTATGCACAACTTGCAAAAATAAGAAATGATCCAGGAGATGTCCCAGTGCACTCTTGTCAGAAAAAAAGATTAGAGTTCAAGTTCTGCAGCAACATGTTAATACTAAATTCAGGATTGATAATATAGTTGTAAGTGCACTTAAGGAAATTCAAATTAAGATATTGCACAATATTTTTGTGACCAAGTCAAATAGAAAAAGATTACATTTAGATGAGACACATTGGAAGAGATGGATCAATAAGAGGTGTGTGCTCAAAATATTTGAAATGTACATTCTGTTATGATCAAAAATAAAGTTTATAAAAGTATATATACTTGGTACATAACATTACCAAAATTATTTAGAATATATAACGTCATTCTCTATATACGAATAGAACATTTTTTTACATAAAAATAATTTTGTGATGTCTGATTTTGATGATTAGAAAAAATAAGTTATTGAAAGAAGGGAATTACAATGTAATCTTAGAAATAGAGCTTGATTAGAATTCCATATATAACTGCTGAGAGAAAGATCAGAAAACATTTTCTTATATTTCTTTTCATGTTCTCTGTTCTTTTATTCTCTTTGCTGTATCTCCTATTTTCTTTATCTGTTTCCTTTCTTTTTTTTTCTTTTACATTTACTATACATTTTCTTTGAATGTACTTATTATATATGTAAAATATTTTAATTATACACACATACACACATCAGATCAAATTGTCAACCATAAAACACCTGGATGCAGAAGAATCATATGTATTTAATACCATCACCTCCTCTCTAAAGATCAGGAATAGAAGATGTGACCCTGGCATTTATACAAAAAACTACGAATTTTTGCAAAAGAAACATGAAGTTACAAATAACATCATTGAAAATGGCACCAAAAATGGGATTCTAAAATTTCAGACACCTCAAGGCCTGGGACATTAGACATTACCATCATTAAAAGAAATTTAATTGTGCAGGATTAGAAACATATCAATCTCCCCATTCTCCCACCAATCAGTTGATGTTATTTTGATTCTAGTATCCTCCTTCTGTGATATATGTTGTACAAATGGTCCATTTCCTGAACAGATTTAAAGACATTTCTGATAATGCCCTAGATCAGTCTAACATCCAAGAAGTACAAAATATAGGCATAGGATAACGGATAAAGTGATAACATCATATCTTTAGAAAGAAAAAAAGTAAGTGAGATAGTATGCCTCAGGCTATGATCCATAAACCTTTCTATGCAGCAACTTTTGGACAGATCACATTTTTCTCAGAAAACTGCATTTTTGATCCCTATATCATGTGATGGAATACATTGGCTAGAAATAAACTGGCTTAACTGGTTTATGGATGGAATTGCAATTGCTTTAATGGTTTTCAGGCTCTAAAGAAATGTGTCATTCTGGAAGCTGCTGTTACAAGATTTGTTATCTATAATTTCAAAATAGAAAAAGGACCCTTTTCCTTCTTTTTTTAAGCATATTGTCATGGGGGGATTATAATCTGCTCCTATCAAATATCTATACTGGATCTTGAAAGTAAACAGCAACAACAAAAGTAAAATATGTATTTGTACAGAACTAAAATATACTCACTTCAAAACAGTGACTTAAATAATGCCTGAAATGGGCAGAAAATGAACACCTGCTAACTTAGAAGAATATTTAAATATTCCAATGAAATGTACTCAAATCAATTTTCAGCGATCCCATAATTAATTTTGTTAATCCACACAAGTAAAGTTATTAGATAGCAACATCTAATGAACCTTGGCGGACCTCAAAACAAAACCAAAAAAAAAATGAAATAAATTCAGAATACAGAGTACATGAGTGGGAGACCATTTGGAAATCCACAGCATTAGAAAAAGACTAGATTAAGAAATTGGAAAGAAAATCAGACAAGGCAGTATGCCAAATGCTGCCATATTGCTGTCAGAAACATGACAGACATTTCCATGAAGCCATAAGGAGTCAAACTCAAAGGAGACTTTGCCGTTTTCATTAAACCTTCATCAGGAAGCTGGGACATATAAGAAATTAGGTTTCTTCCCCATGACTGTTTTTACCACATTTACAGCAGGGGTCCCCAACCTTATTTACACCAGGGACCGGTTTCATTTTAAAGTAAATTCTGCGGACCGGCTGGCATAGAGGAGGACCGGGGAGGAGGAGGAACAGGCGGCGCATGCGCACGCGGGGGGGAGCCGGCTCACTCGGCCCTCTAAGCTCTCTCATTAATCAAGAGAGCCAAATATCAACAGTACCACGATTGAAATTTATTTTGAGAGCCAAAAGGTGTGGCCTGTTTTGTGGGAGTAGCTCAGCGGTCATGTGACCAGGTGGGCGTGGCCAACGTGGAAAATGTGGTGAAAGTCACTTAACGATGGTCCTGTTTAGCAACCAAAATTTTGGGCTCAATTGTGGTGATAAGTCCTTCCTTCCTTCCTTCCTTCCTTCCTTCCTTCCTTCCTTCCTTCCTTTCTTTCTTTCTTTCTTTCTTTCTTTATCTCTCTCTCCCACTTTCTTTTTCTTTCTATTTTTCTTTCTCTTTCTCTCTTTTTCTTTCTGTCTCTCTCTCTATCTCTCTATCTGTCTCTCTCCTCCCTCCACCCATCTGTCATTCTGTGTGTGTGTGTGTGTGTGTCCCTCTCTCTCTCCCTCTCTCTCTGTGTCTCTCTCTGTTTGTCTCTTCCTCCCTCCCCCTCTGTCTCTCTCTGCATGTCAGTCTTTTCCTCTCCTCCCGGAAGCAGCGGAAAGCCCAGCACACTGGCCGGGGAGGCCATGGCTGTCTCCTCCGCCCACATCGAGCGGGCGAGTGGGTGGAGGGAGCACCTGAGGTCATGGCCACTCAAGCGCCACCGAGGCAGTGTGGCCGCCGCACGCCCACCACCCTCCCAGCCTCGCGTGGCGGCCAGCCCCGGAAAGCACCCCTCGATGGCCTCTGCAGGCGGCTGTTGCTGCTGCTGCTGATGCCACTGAGCCCTGCGACACGCAGCTCCCGCCATCCGAGGTCGCCCAGCAGGCGCATCGGGCAGGACAGCTGGACGCGTCTCCACCAGCTCCCTCCAACGGCCACCGAGGCGCGCCCGCCAGGGCTGCCCACCACACAGGGCTGGGAGGGAGGCAGGCGCGTGGAACCCGGACAGCCCCGGCGGCGCCCAGGCAGCCGCAGCCCCGGGCGCTTCCCCCACCCACCCGCTCGCTCACTACAGGAGGAGGCAGCCGCAGCCCCCCCAGCCAACCATGCCGGCCCCTCCGCTGCCTCGCGGGGGGGAGGGAGGGAGAAAGGAAGAGCCGCATCCGAGGAGCCAAAGAGCCGACCACTGCTCTAGGGCCTCCAACGGCGCGAACGGCTGCACCTGCACTCTCCCACATCCGGTGCGCGTTCTGCCCAGGGGACTGCCCCCTCCTCCCTCCTCCTCCTCTCTTGCCCTGCGGCCCAGTTGCTATCAAGCCACGGACCAGTACCGGTCCGCGGCCCAGGGGTTGGGGACCCCTGATTTACAGTATTTGGTGTCCATTGAGCATGGTTGATTATATACCCTTTTAGGTTCCTTAGCAGACTTATTTTAGTTGCATTTGTGTTGGAAAACATAACTGCTAGTACAGAATGTAGTACTGAAATATCAGACTGATGTCCCTCCCTCCCCCCCCAGAGGAATTTGTGATTTTTCTGCAGGAGAAAATCGCTCAGATACAGAATGAGTTAGCCTCCATTGATGGCCCAGTGGGATGCCACGAGACAGATCTTGTTTGGGAGGAGTTTGACTCCGTTACTTCTGAGGATATGGACAGGTTACGTGGGCGACTGCGAGCCACCACATGTTTATTGGACCCGTGTCCCTCCTGGCTTGTACTGGCATCCTGGGAGGTGACACGAGGCTGGCTCCAAGAGGTTGTCAACGCATCCTTAAGTGAGGGTGCCTTACCTGCTTCCCTAAAGGAGGCCATGGTGAGGCCCCTCCTTAAGAAACCCTCTTTGGATCCAGCTTTATTAACCAACTATCGTCCAGTCTCCAACCTTCCCTTTTTGGCAAAGGTTGTTGAGAGTGTGGTGGCACAACAGTTTCCCCGTCACCTGGAGGAAGTTGATTATCTAGACCCGCGCCAGTCCGGCTTTCAGCCCGGGCATAGCACCGAGACGGCATTGGTCGCGTTGGATGATTATCTCTGGAGGGCCAGAGATGGGGGTTGTTCCTCCATCCTGGTCCTATTAGACCTCTCGGCAGCTTTCGATACCATCGACCATGGTATCCTATTGCATCGGCTGGAGGGGTTGGGGGTGGGAGGCACCATTTTACGGTGGTTCTCCTCCTACCTCTCTGGCCGATCGCAATTTGTGTTGGCAGGAGAGCAGAGGTCGACCTCACATGTGGGGTTCCTCAGGGGTCGGTCCTCTCGCCTCTCCTGTTCAACACATATATGAAGCCGCTGGGTGAGATCATCCGTGGTTTTGGGGTAGAGTACCATCTCTACGCTGATGATACTCAGCTGTATATATCTACCCCAAACCACCCCAACGATGCCGTAGCGGTGATGTGCCAGTGCCTGGAAGCCGTACGGATCTGGATGGGAAGTAACGGACTCAGACTCAACCCGACCAAGACTGAGTGGCTGTGGTTTCCGGCTGCCCGATTCAACCAGCTGATTCCATCGCTGGCCATAGGGGGCGAACATCTTGCCCCTGTGGATGGGGCGCGCAACTTGGGTGTCCTCCTGGATGCCCGGCTGTCCATGGAAGATCAAGTGACAGCTGTGGCCAGGAGGGCGTTTTACCAGGTTCGCCTGGTTCGCCAGTTGCACCCCCTATTGGATCGGGACGCCCTTCGCACAGTCACTCATGCTCTCGTGACATCCTGACTGGACTATTGTAACTCTCTCTACATGGGGCTCCCCTTGAGGTGCACCCGAAGACTTCAGCTGGTCCAGAATGCAGCCGCGCGAGCAATAATGGGAACCTCCAGGTATACCCATGTAACACCGCTCTTGCGCGAGCTGCACTGGCTACCTGTCGTCTTTCGGGTGCGCTTCAAGGTGTTAGTTCTCATCTTTAAAGCGCTCCATGGCTCGGGACCTAGCTATCTGCGGGATCGGATTCTGCCCCATACATCTTCCCGGCCGATTCGCTCCCACAGAGAGGGACTTCTCCGGGTGCCGTCCACTAGACTTTGTCAGCGGGCGACGCCCAGGGGAAGGGCCTTCTCTGTGGCGGGCCCAGCCCTCTGGAACGACCTTCCCCCCGACATTAGAACAACTACGGACCTCCGCTCCTTCCGTCAGAAATTAAAAACTCACTTTTTCTGCTTGGCCGGCCTAGGTTAGTCTCTACCTCAGGGGTTAGGGAATGTTAATTTTAAAATGGGGATTTTAGTGCAGGGACAGTTGATTTAATTTGTTTTTATTGTATTTATTTATGTATATATTTTATGTTGTTTTAATTTTCCCTGTGCACCGCTCCGAGTCCCCCTGGGGAGAGGACGCGGTATAGAAAAAATAAAAATCTATCTAAAAATCTATCTTTGGGTAATGGAAACCTTTCATTTAGTGGAAGAGCGTTAACCTCTATGGTATTCCTTCTCTTGGAGATTGGAGATTGAGCTGCCTGAAATGATCATTTTAATTACATAAAATGATGAAACTAATCAAACAGCATTGAAGAAGTGCAGAATGATGGATCATTTATGAAGAACATAAAAGAAATGCATTAATAGATCAGTTCAAAGGCTGTATTACTGCTCTCCAACTATTGCTCTCCAAGTCTATTGAGCTCAACTGCCAAATTATTGCCAAGCTAACTGAAATGTTAAAATGTGTTATAATTCAATACATTTGCAGAAGGAATGATCTTTTGAAGTTACTCATCCAATCTGAATGAAGGGAAATTGGGTAGAAAGGTTCTGAATATTTCTTTAGGGGAAGAAGACATTCTCCAAAATTTCTAAAGCCTGAAGACACCCTTAAAGGTGATTATAAAACTATTGTTGCAAAAAAAAACCAGCCTAATGTGGATGAAGTTCCCTCCTTTCACAACTTGAAGTTTAAATGAAGCCTGGGAAGTCAAGGAGCGTTCAACCAAATTATAACTACAATGGAAAACAGGGCATTCTCATATACTTATTGGTTACCTCACACTCAGTAAACAAATACTATCTTTCAACCTCTGACATGCTTTCCTCCTTTGGTAGAATTTGTAATGCAAATTACATTTCATCAAATTGAATGAGGATTGCTATGCAGTAGGTTTTTTTTTTCTGTGACTGGTACTCAGCCCAAATTCTTTTGAGAGTGGAGCCTGTGCCTTGGATTCTAATTAATAGTCCATTCAAAGCATCTCCCCAATGGATAGATAAAAGGAAGGAATTATTTGCTAGTTTCTCCATTCCTTCACAATCTCTTGTAATTCTCACCAAATCCTATAGTGTACGAAGAGGGCAGAAGTATGACTTTGTCTCTCCTTTTGATTTCAAAGTCTTCACTGGGTCAGATTCCTTTATTTGGGTACAGCCCATTTTCATCCCCTAATCTCTCTAAGCAGTTTGAAACTGGTCTGCAATTGTCTTCATTGATATGGCTTTGAAAGGCAGAAAACATGCTACAATCACCATGAGCAAATCAATGCTCTTTCTGGATATCTAGTAGTCTTGGCCCCCTCTCCATCTCCATGAGTCCCGGAAGGGAGAAGGGCGGTATAGAAATTTAAATAATAAATAATAAATCTGCCACATTCTTGGAGAAATAGCATAAACTCCTCTATCCATCAATTTATTTGTGATGTGATGGATGAGGGAGGGAGGGAGGGAGGGAGGGGATAGTTTAACTTTTGAAATAACCAAAGTCAATTAAATAAATTGGACCAGATCTAATTAAATAAGGAAAGCTCTTCTGGTTGTGGAAGTGAAGTTAAGATCCATTCAGAGAAACTTCAGCTTTCTACCCTTATCATTCTCTAGAAGAAAATAGAAACTTCCAGAGACCAACCCCCATCTGATACAAAAGCTAAAATTGCTTCTAATATTCAGTTTAGTTTCACATTGTTCCTGTTCCTGCCTCTACAGCTATGCAGCTCCAGGGGATAAGACACAAGTTGTGCTGGCCTGAGGCTTAAACACATGTGAATAATCTTATGTCCAAACAGAATTGGGGGGGGGAGTTGGGGAGGTGTTAAAAAGGCTTAATCACCTTGGGTTTCTTTGAGCTGAATAGCACTTTCTATCATGGCCAGTCCTGTGCTTAACAAATCTTTAGTATTTTGCATTTTCCAAAAGAAATGGCAAAACCAGGAAGTTTCTATCCCTAAAATCCCATCTGCCCATTTGTATCTGTTGAGCTGCATTTAGTTCACTTTCCTATATATAGACAGGGTTGCCAAACAAGAAATAAATCATATAATATTCAACATAGGAACAAACTATATAAGCATTGTTGATACATTCTGGTATATTTATAAACAGTTTAGCACAGCAGTGTAACATAGCATAGCATGGCATAGCACAGCATAGCATAGCATAGCACAGGATAGCATTGTATTTAATAACAGGGCCCCTATCTAGAGTGCATGCACTGAATGGCCAAACCAAGTAGCTAGCATTGTGTACAGGAACAGCTGGATAGTATATTATTTGAACTCTCCCAAGTCTACATGGGAGATCCTACAGAAGATTGTGGAGAATGACAAGGCTAAAATCTCATGGGGCTTCTGGATCTAGACAGGAAGGCAGGAACTAGCCAATCAATTCGACATTGTGGTAGTAGACAAAACTGGAAGATTGCTGGAGTGATGAATATAATAGTGCCAAGTAACAGCAACATCAGAAAAAAGGAGTACAAGAAGCTAGAGAAGTACCAGGATCCAAAGGAGGAATTAGGAAGGATGCAAAAAATAAAGGCTAACGTTTCCAGTGGTGGTAGGAGCACTCAGGACTGTAACTCCTAAATTGGAATTATGGCTGCAATAGATCCAAAGAAACAACATCAGAACTATCTGACCAGAAGAGTGCAGTGTTAGGGACCTGCACAGAACCCTCAAACTTCCAAACATCTTGAAGAGACCCTGAGAATTGAGGAAGGTACAGCCCATCCATAGGGATGAGAGGGGAATGTCTGTCTGTCTATGTGAGAGAGTGGGAAGGGTAGAGAGAGAGTATATGGCCCCTATCTAGAGTGTGTTAATACGACTATATTGGAAAGGAGTTTTGAGATCAAATGAGAGTAGCAAAAAGCTAAGGCCATCTGCACTGGGAAATGTCGCAATTAAGTCACTTTTTATTCAATTTTTTATTACGCTGTTTTTGTGTTTATTTTAACTTGAGGTAAGAGTTCAACTTCTTCTTTTTTTCCCTTTGTGAACAAATTTTGTATTCTATTTCTTTTATTTCTTTTTAACTTAATACAGTTGATTTATAAAAAAGAGAAATGGCCAGTTTAAACCATCTTAAATAAGTGTGCCAGAGATCAATACTTGTTTTTGTAGCATTCTTAAAGTAGCCGAAATCTATTAGGAGAGAAAAGTGCTTACGCATGGAGAGGGAATATTTTCTTTCTTCTTTTTCATATTCAAAGTGGTAACAGTACTTGATGCAGTAGAATTGTTACTTTTGAGAAAGATGAGCATATGTAGGACATGGTGTGGAACTCTGATCTATTATGGAAAAAATGAAAATAACAGAAATCATGCTGAAGTCTAATGACACCCTCATTTTTTTCGGTAGCCTGATAAACACAATTAGCTCTGATATAGGTCATGTCTCTAGACAAATATATAGAATTCAATTAGTGATTCTTTACAACATTTTTGCCAGAGATGGAGCCTAGGGCATATATGTAATTCTAGCTAGTTTCAATGTTATTTATTAAGGATGATAATACATTTTCCTTTTCTTTTATAGCAAGTGAGCAGAGAAAGTATCAGTGGAAGTGAAAAGACTGAAATAAGGACTGTGGAGACAGTTGAGGGGGTGATAGCTTTTTTTTTTTTGGTGGAGAGGAAGGAAATGGAAAATGAAGGAATATTTGGGGAGAGGAAGGAGAAGGCAGGCATGCTGAAGGAGATGAAGTTGGTGTTGTTGAGAGAATTTGAATTGTAACTGTTTTAGTTCCATGTCTTCACTGTTGAGCAGAAACCTGCTGAATACCTTTTTTACAAGTCCCACCAAGTTAACAGAGTGAAATAAAATAGAATGGGATAAGGTGAGAAAAAGAACAGTAACAAAGATGAAATAAGTAAAAGTGTAAAATCCTGCTGTACTCTAAGCCTCTTCAAAATATTCTATTCAAGATGTGTATGTTCATCTTTATTTGTCCTTGGCAAGTGCCTGCACAAGTCCCTACAATTTTCCTAGCAAGATTGTAAAAGTGGTTTGCCTGTTTTCTAGGGCTGAGTGACTGGCCCAAAGTCACCTACCGGTAGTTGGTTCTCTTCATTTAACATGGTATTGCCCCAAACAATTCAAATTGAATTTGATGTTAGAAAAATGCAGCAGCAGATTATAAATGCAAACAGGTAACCATTTGTGTTTGTGTTGTCTTATGGGTTTTGTCTGCCACAAAAAAATTTATATAGCATTCATCTGATCAGCTACAGAATTACCTACTCAAGCATGTTAATAACTCACTAGGCATATAGGCCTTGATTCAATGTTCCCAGACTGACAGGACAAATCCCTTCTTGTCCCAGAACTTATAACAAGTAAGATATGGGGCAATAATTTGATGTTCCCACATGACAGGGCAGGTTTTTTTAAAAAAAACTTCCTCTGATACAGAAGGCTATAGGTTGTCAAAGCACAACAAAGGTTCTACAGAATATAAGGTAGTTAACATACAAATTGAGTTTAAAGAAAGATTAATTGTGTCCCAGTTTTATTTCAACTATTCCTTTGCAACTCTACATCTAGGATTCTTGTCTAGGAATAGCCACATCCATTTTTGTTCCAGTGTCAACCATTGCCTTTGGTGCAAATCCTAATTTCCAGTCTACAATTTGTTCTGGATGGAAATCTGACTAGCATGATAGATAGATAGATAGATAGATAGATAGATAGATAGATGGATGGATGGATGGATGGATGGATGGATGGATGGATGGATGGATGGATGGATGGATGGATGGATGGATGGATGGATGGATGAATGGACAGACAATAGATACATAAATATGAGAGAGAAAGAGAAAGAGAAAGAGAAAGAGAAAGAGAAAGAGAAAGAGAATGAGAGAGAGAGAGAGAGAGAGAGAGAGAGAGAGAGAGAGAGAGAGAGAGAGAGAGAGAGAGAGAGAGAGAGAGAATTTACTTACTGCCCAATGAATCTGGGCATTGACAGATGCCGAACCTTAGAAAAGTAGATTAATCTTTAACTAAATTTAAATTAATCTAAATTAATGTGACACTCACATCTCAATCCTCAGCAGCTTTCCTCCAGTCGTAAAGCTACATTAAGGATATGTCTTACTATCTGGAACAGCCTTCATAAGAAATGATTTGTGTTCTTCCATTTGTGTTCTTCTGCTCCGATTAGTGTAGATTAATACAGGAGAGACTGTGCACAGAAAGTCAACACAGAATTAAAAATGAATCAAATTCACTCACTAATCTTCATCTATTCAAATCCTTTCTCCACATAGTATTCTTGGGCATCACTCATACTAGTAAATGATAATTACTTTCATTTATTTAACAATTGCTCAATAACAGGTTACACATATAATGAAAAATGATTTATAATCTGCCAAATTGTTTCTACTAAAAATGATTAAATTAATACACTCTTCAAAGTGATTTACCATTCTTTCTTCTTAGTGCAGATCTAAGAAGAGGGGCTGGCCAGTCATATTTTCTACCTATCAAAATGAATACCAATAGGGAGATGCTGGGTACCAGGGTATGTCACTGGAGAGAGAATTAAATAAAGAGCAAAATTAATTAGTCCCTTTTCCTCTTTTTTTTTACAGGAGTCAACAGGAAAATGGGATGTGCTCTTACCAGCAATTTACAGTTGATTGAAACCTGGGCTTTATTATAGTTTTAGTCCTTATTCAAAAAGGAGGTGTTGAGACATCTGGTTTTAGGAAAATAATGTCTATAGATTGGTGTTTCATAATATCTTCATCTCAGAATAAATAGCTAGGTTACTGATTGTCATCTCATTTCTCATTGCTTTTCAGCAATTCTGTGCTGAATTCTGATGTAACACTGGTGGTATAGAATGGAACTATTCCTCTTCTTCTGTATATCTTTTCACTCATTTTACATTGGCCATGGGTTAAGGTTAGGGGATAGGGTGATTCATTGGCTTTTTATATCTGCTAAGATGCTATTCTTTAATTTTTGGGTCATCTTTTCTTAGGATAGGGAAAATTGTGATCCTTTGAATCTGTTTTTTAGGGCAGAATGTAGAACACTTTAGATGATACACTCTGACAGAAATGAAATCTGTCCTTCATGGCTGACATGAATGAAACATATTCTCATACTTATCAAAAGGAATGGAATCTCATAGAATTTAATGGGGAGAAATATCACCTAAAAGTTATAATATGAATGCTGGTCATAATTGAAAACGTCATATTCTCTGGAGCAATCAAGACAAAGCAGGATTCTGGCATGCATGCATAAGGGTGTCTTCTCTATATACTAAAATGTTAATGAAAAAATGTCCATAAAGACATGCCTAAGGAGACATGTTATGACTGACAACAGCCAATCCACTCCTGGAATATATAGGATGTTTTTTTCTCTTTAACATGGTAGTTAATCTCATTCCTCTACATCTTGACCCTGTAGACAAGAGCTCCTTTAGACGTCCTTGTTTTAAATGCATCCATATGCAAAGACTCACTTAAGTAAAGCACTTAAAGATACAACACAGCCTACATACCTTTTCTTTAACAAAAAAAGGAAAGCCTTATAGTTTCTACAAGAGCTTCCCCTAAACACATTAAAAAAATGTAAAGCAGAAAAGCAGGCTTCCATGACAAAGTCCAAGTCCAACATCCTGATCTTTATCTTTATCTTCAAAATCCTTAGATAAATAATATTATGATAAAACTCTCCTCCATTTTTCTGATTTTTTTAAATTTTCCTTTATTAACATAATACTGAATTTCAAGGTGTATTCTGTTTTTTAAAGACATTATAATGGTACTTCACCAGTTTTCATTAACAAAATGGTACTTATATAATAACGTATTGAAGAACAGTTTAATTAACTTAAATTTACTTATAAAGCAATAAGCCCAATGCTGCTAAGAAATAAAGTGAAAATGCAGATAAAATGTGTGAGAAAATCTCTATCGTTTCTTGAAAGCTTTTTTTCCCCATGTAAAAGAAACGTTTGTTTCTCTTGCCTCAATCTCAGGCTGCTTCTAAAAATTTTTTATGTTTAGTAATGTTTTTGTGCTTGCTTTATTATTGCAAAATTACTGATCACTGCTCTCTTTCTCAGTCTCCTTGTATGTGTGTGTATTGCACTCCATAATTTTGTAGTCTTGAACTCAGTGATGTCTGAAAAAGTGAGGAAGCAAAGATTATATAGTGAAAGATGGAATATTAACATGCATTCATCTGCATGTAAGGTAACTGAGCAAAGCTCATTGCATTCCAAAGAATTCCCAGGAAAAATAAATGCATGAAAAGAGTCACTTTGTGCACTGGTGTCAAATCCGCCATCTCACATTGCCATCATGTGATGTTTCATGACTTTTTTCCCTTTCGCAGAGCTGGGATGGGTGTAGCCTGTGCATTTATTATTTATTTTTATTTTTCAAATTTATACCCCGCCCTTCTCCTTGTTAGGATCCAGGGCGGCACACAGGCATTATTAAAACCATAACCAAATGACAAAATACATTATTAAAAACAATTAAATTAAGTCCAGTGCTAAAAAAACCCATTTAAAACCCTGAGAATTAAAATTTATAGATAAAAGTCAGAAACGGGGGGCTATGCTAGGCTGGCTTGTTGGAATAAATACATCTTAAGACTCTGGCGGAAGAGGCGGAGGTCCGAGGTGATGCGTAGGTCAGGGGATAGGTCGTTCCAGAGGGCTGGGCCCGCCACAGAGAAGGCCCTTCCCCTGGGCGTCGCCAACTGGCATTGCCTGGCCGACGGTACCCGGAGAAGACCCTCTCTGTGGGAGCAGATCGGACGAAGGGATGTATGGGGCAGAAGGCGGTCTCGTATATAGCTAGGCCCCGAGCCATGGAGCGATCTAAAGATGATCGTCAACACCTTAGAGCGCGCTCGAAAGGCCACAGGTAGCCAGTGCAGCTAGCGCAGGTGAGGTGTTATGTGGGCTTGCCTTGAGGCACCCATAATCACCCGCGCGGCCACATTCTGAACCAACTGTAGCCTTCGAGTGCACCTCAAGGGGAGCCCCATGTAGAGAGCGTTACAGTAGTCCAGCCGGGATGTCACGAGTGCTTGAGTGACTGGGTGTGGAGGGCCACCCAGTCCAGCAAGGGATGCAGCTGGCATATCAGGCATACCTGATAAAACGCCCTCCTGGCCACGGCCATCACATGGTCCTCCATGGACAGCCGGGAATCCAGGAGGATACCCAAGTTGCGCACCCTCTCCACGGGGGCCAGTTGTCCACAGGCCACCAGTTTGACACACCTGTTGTATAGTGAGATAAGCAGCATATAAATTTAATGAACAATTAAATCAAAAACAAAATTTGAAAAAGAATAGCTATTAAATATTGAAAGAAAGGATCTTCAAGGGAATTCTTTCCATAGTCAGAAAATAATGTTGTAAAAATAGGAATCCATTTGCACAATGCTTCTAAATTTCTTCAATTAAATATTTAAATAATCTATCTGACATTTGTGTAGATTAAATAAGGAACTGGGAAGGACTGGATAATTGGAGATATGACATGTGACATATGAACTATTTGAATATATAGATGAAAATACACAAAAAGGCTTAATGAATATAAATATTGTAACAGCTCTTTATTCAAAGTCTTCCTAATAATATGAACAAAAAAAGTAATCACTGAGTGGCTGAAATCCTGCAATCATTAGAGAATAAGAAAGGCATAATTGCAACATTTTTGCTAATATACAAGATATGAATTTGGGGTTTGTTCAGGATCACTTGTTTCTGTTTTCAGATAACATGAGCTGTCATCTCCAATCAACCATTGAATTTGTCTTTATTAACTAGCCTTTTGCAATGGCTGCATTATAATTGTGAGTGATTAAAACACATGGATTAACGAAGACCACTATGTAAACCTGCAGACCCACAACTATCATCTAGTACAATTAGGCTCCTCCAGTTTCTCTTGATCCTGCAGACCTAGCATTTTCTAAATTTAATTGGCATGAAAGGCAGAATAAACTATGCACAGCAAATTAAGTGTGAAACAGTGTTAATTTAGATAAGGTCTGCTCTGTGAAACCACTTCCTCAGCAATATTTGAAGACATACAATGGGAAGATCTTTTAGTTCCATCTACTATTAGAGCAGCAAATGTGGTCTGCAGTCCCTGAATCTTCATGAAAGATTTGGCTAACATTCAGCACTTTAGCATCAATCTTCTTTGCTTTCTTTTTATGGTTCCAGTGAAAAATGTGACTTCATGCTATCTATGTAGTATTATAGGCGAAAACAAAATCATAGATATTTTGAATTGCTGTACCTAGGCTTGCAAAACAACCCTCTTGACCTCACTGGACTTCATTAAATTACTATTATTCTTAAATGGCACATTAAAAAAAACATATCTCAGAAAATGATTTATATAGAAATAACTCCGAAAGTTTATTTTTTTGCTAATTTAGTATCTATTATTTTCAGCTGCAAAATTTCAGAGATTGTCAACAAGGGTAAAGTACAAAAATGTCAAGCAACCTTGAGGCCTAACTCTATAAATATTTATTAAAATATATGGGAATTAATGGAATTTTATTATTTTTCTCTAACTAATGCACAGACAGCTCATTTCTGAGTTATTGTGTGCATAAATAAATTGTGTACAGCCTTCATCTGACTTGTGTGTTTCATGATTATTATGGTGGAGATATTTTTTTCCTCTCATTTGGAATAGAAATACAAGCTTGTATTAAAAACCCTTTATCAATTTGTTACAATAATTTGTACAAAATATTTGGGGGAAATGACACCTAGGAAAACAAAGATTCTTGGGGAACATGAAACTTAATAGTCTATAATTGCAGCAACCTTTTGTTAACAGCCTAGCTATCTCATAAATCAGATATCCTAAGGGCTTTGTTTCAGTCACATCATGCACAATAATTCCTTCCTTCCATGGTGGATAGCGTCCTGAGTACCAATGAATCCATATCTATAACTTAAATAAGAGAGAGAGAGCGCAAACTATCATTTATTCTAAAATGCTATATTTCAAAGATATTTTCTTAAAACTATCAATATTTTCTGATTAGGAATTTTAGTCATAGACTAATTTTAGAGAAAGTTAATTTCAGTCATCAAGGTTGCTGTGTAAAGCAAGAGGCAAGAGTAATAAAGTAATTAAAAGGCTGGAGACTGTCCTGCCAGAAATGAGATCCCACTGTATATCAGTTGCTCTCTCTCTCAATCCAGCCTAATTGAATTGAGAGATTCCTTGAGGAATTCTGAAATAGACTACAGAAAAACATTTCATCATTCCATGTGTACAGCGCTGTGGTGAAGAGCTAGGCCTCAAGGCCAGAGGCGTAGCGTGGGGGGTGCAGGGGGGGCCGGGTGCACCGGGCGCAACATTTGGGGGGGCGCGCTTGCACCGCGCACCCCGCCTGCCTCAGGCCGGCCTCCCGCCTCAGCCCCGTCCCGCCGCCGCCGCCGCCCCGACAAAGTTTTGACACTCGTGGGAAGGGAGGCGGAGGCGCCACGGAGCTTCCCTCCTGCGGCGTCGAGGGAGTGCGGAGAGGCGGGAAAAGGCCAGGCGGCGCAGAACGGGGAAGCCTGGGCGGAGGCGGCGGAGAGAGCCCGGGTGGAAGTCGCTCGCTCCGGCGGCCGGAGGGGTCCCTGCTCAGCCCACCCGGGGAGGGTCGAGAATGCGAGCGAGGGGCCGGGAAGGAGGAGGAGGCGGAGGAGGAGCTCCTGCTGCAAATTGACACCCCGGCCGAGCAGGAGGAGGGGGGAGAAGGAACACCCCCCCCCGCCAGACACCCCCTTCCGCTCCTCATCCCCCTCCGCCCCCACCCTTTTCCCCCGGGACCCCCCAGCGCTGCGCCTCCTCCCCACGCAGGGCGTCCCCTCCCGCGCCCCCCCCGCCCCCGATGCGCGCACTTTTCCGTCTCTTCCCACTTTTATTGTGGTTTGAAAGCAGAGCGAGGGACTATCTGGGGGAGGGTTAGGGGGCGCAAATTACTTGCCTTGCCCCGGGTGCTGACAACCCACGCTACGCCACTGCTCAAGGCAAGCTGGATTTCGAAGGGAAACCTCATTTCAAAGAGCTACAGCAGAGAAGGCATTCTTCCAGCATTCTAAGAGTTGACATTGTTTAATGGGAAGAATCTGCTGAAGCAACCCATCACTGCCTGTATTGCTGCATTCTGGACCATTTGAAGCTTCAAGGTAGTCTTCAAGGTTTATAGAGTGAATTACAGTATTCAAGCCTTGAGGTAACCAGTTACCTCACCATGAAGGAGCCATGGTGGTACAGTGATTAGAATGCAGTGCTGCAGGCTACTTCTGCTGATTTCTGGCTGCCAGCAATTTGGCAGTTCAATTCTCTCCAGCTCAAAGTTGACTCACCCTTCCATCCTTCCAAAGTTGGTAAAATGAGGAGCCAGATTGCTGGGGGCAATATGCTGACTCTGTAAAACCACTCTGAAAGGGCTGTAAAGCCCTGTAAAGAAGTATATAAGTGTTATTGCTATTTCATACCAAAACATATTGTTATTACAAACTACATGCTAATATAATTCGGTTACAAATAAGCCCCTAATATTTCCTGTATGCTCTAACCTTTAAATGTTTTGAAGTTGGAATTTCACAAGTATGAATTCTTTTAAATATGTGGGTATAGTTATTGTAAGAAAGCTTTCTTCATTTGTGCATGTAATTATTTCAATATTTTTTGTCTTCAAATAATATTATATAAGTAGGCTATGGGGAATGGATAAACAATGTAGAATTTAATGTTACTTTTGATATATTGACTGCTATGTTAGATCAATAATTAATGTTAATATTTAAGGTACTTTATATGTAGTGTATGAGAGTATGAATAATCAACACTGACTTGAAAACATAATATATATAAAATGTGCATAAAATGGATAATTTGATATTGTTCCATCATTGCTTAATTTTCATAAGCTTCTTAATAGGGACATTGATAGTCATTAATTATCTAGTACATCAGTCTAAATTACCAGCCTCACTATATGGGTTAAACTGATGAAATAATTGGTCAGCTATCGTGATACACTTGCGTCTTGCTTGAAAGCATTAATTCATTGTTGCAATATTTCTTATCCACTACAAGAACATCCCAAGCAAAATCAGTCTTGTCTTCTCCAGCTAAAATGATCTGTCTGATGATTGACTCCATCTGCTGAGTAGATTAGAAATCTTCAATCTGTGCCACATGATTTATATTTTTAATTTAATGTCAGATGCCCCCAAATTCGTACAATAAACACTTTGTTATTCAAACACAGTTGATTGGAGGGCAAACTAATTACTTGGCCTGTAATCCTGCTCCCAATTACATGTGCACAACACCCATTAAATTCAAAGACTCATGCAAGTAGATGCTGTTTAATGAATTCAAATGTGTTGGCTACACAGTAGAAAAGGAATAAGATTCGTAGACGTGTTACAATAGAGCAGACATGATGGGGCTGCCTTTTGAAAGAATATGCTTAGCGATTTTTCTTTGGTTTGCTTTTCTTTCTGAGCAACAAGGTTCAGAAATGTGTTGATCCATTATCTATTGTGTGTCAAGATGAAAGTCAGATAGTTGCAAAACAAGAATTCATTTAATTTGTGTTCCACATCTTCAATTGGCGATGCATCTTTTTTTATAAAATCCTGGAGCTGAAACTAATGACCAAATAAATAAAAGCTTTGAATTAAAGGACAAAGCCATAGCTTTATAATCATTGAGATTTGCTTGGATTTCTGAGGATCAGTTTTCCTGACTGATATTACCGAAGGCATTTTCTGTGATTCACATTGCTTGCTTCTGTACATGAGATGATTAAATTATTTTTCAATGTTGCTGTGGTGAGGTATTTCTACATTAAAAAAAACATATAGAGATAAATCCCTACAGAGATTTAACAAGACATTATGGAGTCATATTTATCCCAAGTACTCCTTGTTTAACCTTTATTTTATCTTATTAGTAATTTTTGTCAGATCCTCTTGGTGATATGTTCTTGCCCTTTGCTGCAATGATATTTTGTTATTGCAGGCATTTATTTATGTCTATCAAATGGAAATTTTGTTATGACTCATGTCCCTTTCCCCACTGAGAGTTTTCTACAAATTAATATAATGTTCCATTTACTTTCTGTGAAGTTTCTGTGGTTTAATTCCCTCAGTGTTGCACATTGGCTTTAATTCAATTGGATGCATGCTTTTTTCCTGTTGTGGACCACAACTAGAGTAAATGACCAAGAGCCCTATTCCAATTATAAGTAATCCCACAAAGAAATGAATAAAGACTCAATTATAGAGTGTATAAAGTGCAGACCACAGTGTGGTTCTGTTAATACATCAGCCTATACAAGATTGTGCATGGAGAATGATGATTGGATCTCTAATATGCATTAGATTTTCACATGCTCACTTACAAAGCCTTCCTGCAATACAGCTTCAGAGGCAATTATCTGCACTTTAAATCCCTATTTCATTTATTTTTTTAAAAAATACCTAAGTGCCTCAGCCAATTTCTGTAGATTATCTTGATAAACTTGAGAGGTCATTTGGGACTGTGGCTGACCTTGGTAAGAAACCAGTTTAAAAAAGGAATAAAAGCTTCTGATTTTTATGTTGAAGGTTACTTAGTCCTAATTTTGTCCAAACTACCCATTACATTGTAATCGTCTGTAATGGGTATATTGATGTGACAGTGCATATTTTAATGAATGGCTGTTTGATCCATTTGTGCCACTACCTTGGGAAGGTGCCGCATGTGATCAAGTGTTTGATCTCCAGTTGAACAAAAAATTAATGTACCAATTTCATCAAGAAGCCTAGTAATTTGCTTGTAAAAGTCCTGAGGAATTTGTTCGGTTTTAGATCCTTGGCCTTGAACAACTGCTAGGTCCAACTGGAGTAAGCCAACTGATATTTTGATCAATAGCAAAGTTGAATGAATAAGTGAGGATACTTTTCATGATAGCTCACACAATTGACATATAGTTGGGTGTGGCCATATTAACTGAATGAAGGAATGAATGAAGAAGCAAGATTCTGTCTTAATCCTTATAATGACTTCTGGAGATATTCCAGGTATTTCCTTGGTATCCTTTGCCATCTGACAATAATGCAACCCAACCAGCTTTCTCTGAAACTTCCAGAAACCAGCCTACATCTCCATCCATGCCTCTGCATTACAAAATATTTATTTTCTGATTTGGGGTTTTCTGAAAGGGTGGAGGATTTGCTTTATGATTGGAAAAGCAGACTAGTAGTTGCTGCATTCTTAAATGCAGCACTTAGTGAGAAAAAAGAAGAAGAAAAACTTAGTTTCCTACACCCAATATTAACCGTCTTTCAGATTGTTCAGGATGCATTGTGGAAATATTCATTGATAGAAACACTAGCTTTAACGGGCTGGCTAATGAACCACTTCAGTTGAATATGATTTTGTTTGTTTTTCGGTTCAATGTTGACCTTTCCTACAAGCCTATCTGCCCAATACCTATCCAAACTTCTGTTTATCTGGCTACAAATCAAATTGATGTAACTTTATAGCTTTGCTTTGTCAACCCACCTACATCAGTTAGGATGAGATTATGATGATGAAGGTTTCATTCTTTGCTATTTCTGCAGTCAGTATTCAATGTTCATGTTCTTAGCTAAGAACATATTGCTGAGCACAAGCCAGTCAGCAGCAAAGGAGCAAGGCAAGTGAGTCCTTTGGGGAAATAACCTTTACTTAACTTGCTTTAACTTCCTTGACTCACACATAGTTACCATATTACTTCTCTGTAGCATAAACCACCAAAATCAAGACTTTCAAGTACTTCTTAAAACTCCACTGATAGTTTAGGAAGACAAAATAGTTTCTGAAGGGAAAAAAATATCTCCCTTCTTCTCATCCTACCCACAAGACAAGAACACATTTTAGATTAAATAGACAAATATGAGGATTTGAATAAATATCTGCTATTTTTGTGCTCCTGTAACTTTTCCATCTCCTTCTGAAAACTAAGTTGAATACCCTGCATAAACTGTATCTAGGAATGAAAGAGAACAAACATAGGCACAATATCGACCATGTGCAGCCCTTTATTTTCCTGGGTCAGGGGTCTGCAAAGTCGGCTCTTTTAAGACTGGTGAACTTCAACTCCCAGAGTTCCCCAGCCAGCATAGCTGGCTGGGGAATTCTGGGAGTTGAAGTCCACCAGTCTTAAAAGAGCCAACTTTGCAGACCCCTGTCATGGGTGAAAATACCTAGGAATTTGTGACCTGTTCACTTTAGACCTTTTAAGGACAACAAAACGATGAGGAACTAAGGCCAAAAGGACCTAGCAAAGCAGATGACAGATGCAAAATCTCTAGCAGGATCTGATGAAAAATCATGGCAGATCTTTTTTGTGAATTGTCTGCCTTCACTTTTCCTTCTCCAGGTGCTTCTTCCTAACCAAATAGCTGTTTCAAGATGGAGTAAATTGTATATATTCCTCTGCTGCTGCTTGAATAGAAAAAACATGGCAGGGAGGAGGTTCATAGGCTGGGAACTAAAAACCAAAACCAAAGTTTGCTGGCCCACCAGCGGCTAGTGGAGCTGGCAGCAAATTCGGACAGTGAGGAGGTTCGGGAGGAACGTGGGCTAGTCCTGGAGTCTGGGGAAGGCTCTGATGAAGGTTCTGTGTCAGAGGCAGAGAGGGGGCCAGAGCCATATGCCATTTATCAGCTGCCTTCAGAGTCAGACATCAGTGAGGCAGATGAACAGCTGGAGCCTGTTCCCAGTGTGCACATGAGCAGAGTTGCCGGGTGAAGGGAACTTCTAAAGAATAGGGGTCGACTTGGGAGTAAGGTCACAGGTGGATGATGAATGCCCCTCCCTGAGGAAATAAAAGATGAATGAAAGGGGTTTGCAGGAGACAATTAGTTTGCTTAATGGGTTCGTGACATTCCAAGACTCCTTGCCAAATTTTGCAAATATCGGCCTGGCAGCTCTCCAAGCCAGATAAGATCTGTGACTATAAATCCTCCTTTGAAAGACTTTGCTGGATGTAAAAAAGCAGAATTCACAGTAAATTAATAAAAGGGTTTTTTGTTGGGACAAGGAGTTTACTTCATGCTCTTTGGAAGCCTAGGTCAGAACTGAAGTATTTAAAATACTACTTTTAACATTGGTATAACTGATAACTTTAAGTTGTTTCACTCATTGGCTGGGATGAGTTGAATGCAACCTTACAATGTTGTCAGAACATTTTCCTGCTCTGGTTAGGTGCACGTGGGTAAAGGCACAAAGAGAGAAGCACTCTGAAGGCATCTGATATAAAATGGCAATGCTTCTGGTTATTTGTCTTTCCCCCCCGCCCCCCTCTCTCTTTCAGAGTACTTTGAAAAAGAATGTCTCTGGAATGAAGTTTTGGAAGTATTTATTTTTGCAAATGAGTAGTCTCCTTTCCACATCTTCTTATCACCCTGCAGCCTTCTTGGCTGAGCCTGTCCTGATTTATAAAATCCCCATGAGAGGCATTTCTTCACGATGCCTTTCCCTTGGTATTTAATTGAATCTGAGCAGCAGAGAAGATTGCAGATTGCTGGAGAAATGATTATACAATGAAAGAAAGAACATTCACACACTTGGCTAGGCTACCTTATAAGGTGAGCTAAAAAAAACCCCAATCAAACTCTCTACAATCTTCCATTGTGTAGTTTTAAAATTTTTGATTCATTCAATAATAATGCACACCTTTGGGGAATATGGGTATCGTGTTACTAGAAAATTAATGCATGTGGTTCATTAATGTAGTTACAGAGCTCAACATACAGCAGTTTCACATGTTGTGGTTGTATGCTATTGTGGTTTCCTTTGGATAGCAGTTATTTATTATGTAAATGTTGTTGTGAGACTTTCATGTTCTTTTGAATTATATATGCAGTATATATTCAGTTTACACTTTGTAGTTCCAAAGGTTGAGCAACTAACTGGAAAGCAATGGAAATTAATACTGCATGTGTTGACCAACAATTTCTCTGCTACACACACACCACCCTGCAAAAAAAGAAAAAAAGGTATTTTTTTGTATGTTTTCTCCCTCCAAAAAGTCTATTAAAATATGTACCATTTGTACTGAGCAAAACTATGCAAGCAATTTTAAGCATCCCTATCAGCATGGTTCCCAGTAATAAATGTTTTAATTCATATATGAAATGTACACAGGTAGTTCTCACCTTACAATCACAATTGGGACCACAAGATGCTGATGTGATTACTTAGTTCAATGCCCACAATTGCATGCTTATATAAAATGTTTTAACTGAGTCATTTTGACTTAGAACTTTAATCTTTCATTGTTCTTGTGAGGTTATTTTAACTTTATTTCATGCGATAGGAATCTGGGTGTTGGGACTGTCATGGAGCTTCAAATAGAAATAGCACATAGACTTATACACTGCTTCATAATGATTTACAGAGTCAGCATATTGCCCCCAACAATCTGGGTCCTCATTTTACTGACTTTGGAAGATGGAAGGCTGAGTCAAACTTGAACCAGTGAGGATCAAACTCCTGGTAGTGAGCTGAATTATGCCTGCAATACCACATTCTAACCACTGCATCACCATAGTTCAAAACGTTTCGGACAAAGGAGTGGTTTTTTTTTTGGGGGGGGGGTTGCATTAGTAGAAATTATGAGCATATTACTAGTTTCTCCTTGCCTCATATTTATGAGACAGTTGTCTGAAGTGATAGTTTGCAAGGTCTTCGTTTACAGAAAGTGCCACCACAGTTTAATCAAATGTTAGAACTAATATCATGTCGCAGAGCAAAAAAGTACAACTAGCAATCAGCATTATATAGGCAAATATTTACTCCTGTGGTTACAAAGGATAAACTGAAATCTCAGATGAGTTGTGTAATGGGAAATTCAAAGAGTTTGACCTATTAATATATCTCACTTGAAAAAGGAACATAAGAGACCAAGGAGATAAACAGGATTATCCCCCTTCTAGACTACTGTGTAATGTTGAATGCAGGTACTTAAATGCTAGCCAGAAAAAAATGCCAGTTACAGGTTTAAATACCATATTTTTCGGAGTATAAGACGCACCGGAGTATAAGACACACCCAGGTTTTGAAGAGGCAATTTTTTTAAAAAAAGCAGGTAGGTAGATAGAGGGATAGAGAGGGGCAGAGAAATAGAGAGAAATGCAGTAGGTAGGTAGGGAGTAGGTAAGTAAGTAGGTAGATAGAGGGAGAGGGAGAGGGAGAGGGAGAGGGAGAGGGAGAGGGAGAGAGAGAGAGAGAGAGAGAGAGAGAGAGAGAGAGAGAGAGAGAGAGAGAGAGAGAGAAATACAGTAGGTAGGTAGGGTGAGAGAGAGTGTAAATAGGTAGGTAGAGGGATAGAGAGAAATAGAGAGAGAGAGAAATACAATAGATACAGTAGGTAGGGGGAGAGAGTGAGTAGATAGGTATATAGGTAGATAGAGGGGGAAATAGAGAAATACAGTAGGTAGGTAGGGAGAGAGAGAGTGTAGATAGGCAGGTAGGTAAAGGGATGGAGAGAGAGAGAAATAGAGAGAGAGAGAGAGAGAGAGAGAGAGAGAGAGAGAGAGAGAGAGATACAGTAGATAGGTAAGTAGGTAGAGAGTGTAGGTAGGTAGGTAGGTAGATGTTTCCAGGTGTATTTACTCATGTGCTGGAGAAGGAAATCACGGACCACCTTTGGACCAAATCTTTGTTTCTGCAGGCACAGTACTTGACCAACGTAATTCTTATCAATCACTCTAATTAAACAGCTTTCCAAAAGGGAAAAAAAACCCTTTTTGCACTTTGCAAACCTCTCCCAAACAGCCCTTTTTTCATGAAAATGGGCCCATTTTTTTCCAAATAAAATGCATGAATAACCTTGGGGGGTCTTGCAGAGTGCTCCTGTGGGGGAGGTCAAAAATGAGCAAAAAGCCATCCCATTTATCACCAAAACAGGCCGTTTTTTGGTCAAAACAATTGTATGCATAGCCTTATGTAGGCTTATAGAGTGCTGCTGGGGGCTGGGGGGGGGGCAAAAACGCCCTGTTTTTTGCTCATTTCTGCCCTCCCCAGCCCCTAAAGTCTAAAAAGAACAGAAGCAATTTTTTTTATTTACCTAATTTAGTTCTCATTTGGGGATAAAAAGTCATTGAAATAACCATTTGAGATAGAAAATTTCATCTTTATCTCCTTTAAATCTGAAACTATTGTCTTAGCAAACAGGTATAGAAACCAGGTACATATTAATAAATAATTTGGTTTTTTTATCTGTTAAAATGTTACAGTTTAAGAAATTAGAGTACCATACACTGAAAAGTAAAATACCAGTTCTGCAGTAACATACTAGATACTGGCATTATAATAACAAATACAACAATATGATATAACCTAGATCTCGATAACAAAATAATAAAGTTGGAAAGGATGTTGGAGGTCTTCCAGTCCAACCCCTGCCCAGGCACAAAACTCTATACCATTTCAGAAAAAATGGTTGTCCAATCTCTTCTTAAAAAGCTCCATTATTGGAGCACTTACAACCTCTGGAGGCAAGCCGTTCTACTGATTAATTGTTCTAACTGTCAGGAAATTTCTCCTTAATTCTAGGTTGATTCTCTCCATTGCTTCTTATCTTTCCTTCAGGTGCTTTGGAGAGTAGGTTGCCCCCTCTTCTTGGTTTAATCCCTTTAGATATTGGAACACTGCTATCATGTCACTCCATGCCCTTCTTTTCATTACGTCCCTCCAGGGAGAGGGGGTGGTTTATAAATATAATAAATAAATAAATAAATTAATTAATTAACCAGACTATCAAATTCCTCCAATGAATCACAATTAATTTCACTAAAAGAACAGATCTTTTCTTCCAGTAGTTGGACAAAATTCTAATAGCCATGACCCTGTTAGTCTTTTGTATGACATTGATGTCTGGCTATGCCCCCAGGGATAGATACAGTAGTTAAGTGAGTTCTTCGGGTTAATATTGTTCCTTTTTATAACAACAACAGCAACACCAATAACAACAACAACATCTTGGAACATCGTACACTCTAAGAAGGTACTTGGTTGATACCTAGGATGCTGGCAGCAAACTATATCAACCATTAGCACCAGTCAATAGTATTTGCAATGCATTTTTAAATATTCAGTTGGCTGAGTTTCATGTTTCATGAATAAAGTAAATAACAACAACAACAACAACAACAACAACAATAATAATAATAATAATAATAATAATAATAATAATAATAATAATAATAATAATAATAATAACAAAAACAGTGTTGGTTATTGGCCATGACTGTGGCTAAGGTCATGCACTGGAAATTGTGCCAGAAGTTTGGATTTGAGTACAGTAAAAATCACTGGGAACATCAGGTTGAGAAAGTTTTAGAGAATGAGAAAGTCAAGTTCTTGTGGGACTTTAGAATTCAGACTGACAGGCACTTGTCCTACAACACACCTGATATGACAATAATTGAAAAGAAAAGAAAAAAGTATAGTTCATTGACATTCGTGCCTGGTGATGCACGAATTGAAAATAAGCAGCAAGAAAAAATCACAAAATATTGGGACTTGCAAATTGAAGTTGAGCGACTGTGGAAGAGAAAGTCGTGTGTTGTCCCGATTGTGATTGGTGCCCTTGGAGCAATACCTAGGGGACTGCCTTGCTATGTGGAGGTTCTAGGTTTGCCAGACTTGAACATTCTAACTCTACAAAGGGCCACCCTGCTTGGAACAGCTTATATCCTCCGACGTTACCTTGACAGTTCCTAGGTCCTTGGTTAGGACTCGAGCTGTTGAGCTACCAACCAGCCCCAAAGGCTGTGAATCTCACCAAAGATTAACCATAGGATGATGATGATGATGATGATGATGATGATGATGATGATGATGATGATGATGATGATGTTGGGTTATGCTTCTCAGATGTAATGGTTAATGAGAAATGGTTGTTTTGTGTTTCACTCTTGTACCCAAATAAAGATATTTTGTGAAAGAGATGGACATATACATTGTGTAAATACATGAATAAACTTTTTAATCAGCTCAGATCTTAGCAATAAGAAGAAAACAAAATTCCATATCAAGATCACACCAGCCAGATGCTTTAACAAAATAAGGAGAGCTTTACTTTGGGTATACAAAGGCAAGTTATAATGTTCATTTACTTTTATATCAACTTGCAAGTTTTCCCCCACTAATATGCATGAATTTTCAAAGATAAAAAAATGATATTTTTCAAAAATAAAAAAATAATATACAAAAATGTGATACCAAAATTCTATATTAATAAATTCTATTATGTGCCTTCAGCAGTTTGGAGGAAAAGATCCCAGTATCTTGCAAGCACTTTTCTTCATGAAGTAGATTTGGTGGGGTAGGGTTTCTATGAATTATACTTTGGACTTCTCTGAAGGTTACAGTTTTTTACTTCTGCTTTATCCAGCGTTCCATCCATGCAATTTTGGTTCCATGATATACTTCCTGCAGCCTTTCATATTAACTTTATCCCTCTCTAACTCTCTGAACTGGCTGTTTGCTTGCAGCTGTTTCATTACCTAGCTGGAAAGATCCATGTGAGTGAGTGTAGGATTTGCTGTCTATTTATATATAGTATCTTGACCTGCCAGTTTTTCAAGGAAGAAGCATACATTCACCAAAACTGTTATTTTAGTTATGCTATAAGAAATCCCAGGGTAGTGTGGGGTAAAATAATAATAACAATAATAATACTAAAAAAGAAAGTGAAGGCTTCAGTTTGCCTTCCCAAGAACAAGCCTTGCAGGCCAATTCCATGAAAGCAAAAATTCAACAGCTTATGCAACAAGGAAGATGAAATAGTGCATTGCCTTATCAGTGGCTGAAGCAAAATATCACAGACTGATTATCTACAATGTCATGATCAAATGGCCAAAATCATGGAAGCTGTGCCAGAAGTTTGGGTTCAAATGTAGCAAAAATTACTGGGAACTCCAAACTGACAAAGTTCTATGAAAATGAGCAAGTCAAGATCCTGTGGGACTTTCAGATCCAAACAGACAAGCATCTTGCCCACAACATACCTGACATCACTATTGTGGGGGGGGGGGGGAATCTGGTTCATTGATATTGCAATACCAGGCAATGCATGAATTGAAGAGAAACAGCTAGGGAAAAAAACCAAAATATTGTGAGTTGAGCAACTATGGAGGAAGAAATCAATGGTTGTACCAATAGTAATAGGAGCCCTTGGAGCAATACCCAAAAGGTTGCCTAAAAAGGTAAAGGTTCACCTCGCACATATGTGCTAGTATTTCCAGGCTCTAGGGTCAGTGCTCATCTCCGTTTCAAAGCTGAAGAGCCTGTGCTGCCTGAAGATGTCTCTGTGGTCCTTTGGCTGGCATGACTAAATGCCAAAGGCACATGGAATGCTGTTACCTTCCCACCAAAGGTGTCTCCTATTTTTCTATTTGCATTTTACATGCTTTCAAACTGCTAGGTTGGCAGAAGCTGGGACAAGTAACGGGAGCTCACTCTGTTACGTGGCACTAGGAATTCAAACTGCCGAACTGCCAACCTTTCTGATCACCAAGCTCAGCATCTTAGCCACTGAACCACCGTGCCCCTCAAAAGGACTGCCTAGATACATGGAAATTTTGAATTTATTAGAGCTGAATAGCCTGACTTTGGGGGGGGGGGAACCCTACTCAGAACTGCCCATATACTCAGATGCTACCTTAACAGCTCTTAGTTCATTGGTTAGGACTTGAACTGCTAAGTTTTTACCTGTCCCAGACTTTGATTCAAATTGAAGATTGACAACAGCACAAAAATAACAATAATAGTAACAATAATAATAGGAAAAATGGGGAGAAAGAGCGTTGGTACTTACCTGATATGCCTCTTCTAATAAGGTGGGGATAGCATCCATGTATGGGTTAACTCCGTCCTCTTCTCTGATTGGACTGAGCCTGTTTAATTATTCATAAGGTATACTATATAACCCGCTCCTGCTGATCTCCTCCCAGCTTTCGGCGAATAACGACAGACACAGGCTCAAATCCTTATCCCAACGAGTAAACCGACTTTTATTACAACATAGCCAACTTGGCAACAAGAACACCATGACAAACCCGTCAGAACCACCAGACCAGTCAACCCACGGGTGGGCCGGATGCTATCCCCACCTTATTAGAAGAGGCGTATCAGGTAAGTACCAACGCTCTTTCTCAATAAGGTGGGGATAGCATCCATGTATGGGACATACCCAAGCCGGAATGCCCTCAGGGTGGGAAACCAAAAAAAAACAGTGACTGGTGAACCTTAAGCGAGGGAGTGTACCGCCTGGAGCACCCTGCGGCCAAACGCCGCGTCCGCAGAAGCGAACTTGTCCAGTTTATAGTGGCGGATGAATGGTGAAGGAGAGGCCCAAGCCGCCGCCCGGCAAATTTCCTCCACCGACGCCTGGGAGGCCCAGGCCGTAGAAGTTGCCGCACTCCGTGTGGAGTGCGCTGTAACGCCCCCTGGAAGTGGCAGGTGGGAAGCGTGATACGCCTCACCGATGCACAATCTGATCCAACGCCCAATTGTGGCAATGGACACTTTATGCCCCCAAGGAAGCCCCGGTAAATGACACAAAAAGAGCTTCCGATCTCCTGAACTCAGAAGTGCGGTCCAGGTAAGTACGCAAAGCTCGTTTCACATCAATGGTATGACAAGCCTGCTCTCCTGGATGGGCCGGTGACGGACAGAAATCCGGTAAGACAATTTCCTGAGCCCTATGGAACCACGATCCAACCTGAGGGACAAAGGTAGGGTCGAGGCGAAGCACCACCCTATCCTCATGGAAAGTGCACAACCCTTCCCTAATGGACAGGGCTTGTAGTTCTGAAACCCTCCTGGCCGAAGTGACCGCCACCAGGAAGGCCACCTTCCAGGACAGAAACTCCAACGTTATCTCAGTTAAGGGCTCAAAAGGGGCCCTAGTCAAGGCGTCTAAGACTGTGGGCAAATCCCACGAGGGAAACCGATGGACCACCTGAGGTCTTATGTTCCGAGCCCCCTTGAGGAAGCTCCATACCATTGGATGTTGCGAGAGCGGGAGGCCCTCCCCCCATGATAACACCGACGCCAAGGCCGCAGTCTGCCTGCGAATAGTATTCGGGGACAACCCCTTGTCCAACCCATCCTGCAGAAAGGTAAGAACCTCCGGAACTGAAGCCCCTGTAGGTAATATGTGACGAGGGGCGCACCATGAGGCGAAGATACGCCAGGTGGCATTATAAATTCTAACCGTAGAGGGGCGTCTAGAGGCCTGAATAGTGTCTATGACCCTGGGCGGAACATTAGCACTAGCTAACAGACCCCTTTCAACCGCCACACGGTCAACTGCAGCCATTGGGGATCCGGATGGAGCAGGGGGCCCTGTCTCAAGATCGTCTCCGACACCGGGAGCCTCCACGGAGGCGCCACTGAGAGCGCTACCAGATCCGCAAACCAATGTGGCCAATGCGGAGCCACAAGAAGGATGTCCGCCCTGAACCGGATCACGAGACGAACCACCCTGGTGAGCAAGGCCGTGGGTGGGAAGGCATAAAGCAACCCCTGGGGCCATGGGTGTCTCAGGGCGTCCACCCCCTCCGCCCCCCATGAGGGGAACCTGGACAGGAATCTGGGCAGTTGCGTGTTGATTGCAGAAGCGAACAGATCCATTACCGGCAGTCCAAATCTCCGAGTGGCCTCCTGGAAAAGAGAGGGATGTAATTGCCACTCTGCCGGGTCAGCAGTCGTTCTGCTAAGCCAGTCTGCCCGGACATTCTCAACCCCAGAAATATGTTCAGAAACAACTGAGAGCAGATGTTCCTCCGCCCAGGCGCCTAATTCCGAGGCCTCCTGCATAAGATGCACAGACCGTGTACCCCCCTGTCTGTTAATGTGTGCCTTAGCCGTCACATTATCAGTGAGTACAAGTACATGTTGACCCCTAAGCCGTTGTTCAAAATGGTGCAAGGCGAGCTTTATAGCCCTGAGTTCCAGCAAATTTATACTAAAGGTGGCTTCCACCTGTGACCATGTGCCCTGGACCACCTCCTCTTCCAGGTGTGCCCCCCATCCTGTGAGGGAAGCATCCGTAGTCAGAGTAACCCTGTGGTCCACCTTGAAATGGCAACCCTTGGTCAGAGCATCTGAGTGCCACCAGACCAGTGAACGGCGAACAGTGCTAGGTAACCTAATTGTACGTAGTGAAGTACCCATGCCTTGCTTTTGAAATGGGAGCAGGATCCATTGTAAGTCCCTGGAGTGTAGCCTGGCCCAAGGTACAATCGAGATGGCCGAGACCATCATGCCCAAAAGCCTAGACAATGTAGCCAGAGAAACCTTGTCGTCCCTCAGCACCTGGGCAACAAGCCCCCTTAAATTGTCAATACGTTCGTCAGACAAGAAGACCTGGTCAACAGACGTGTCCACCCAAGCCCCCAGGTGAAGAATCCAAGTGGTAGGGGTCAGGTGGCTCTTGGGAAAATTAACGGAAAAACCGTGTTCCTGCAAGGTGTGAATTGTCAGTTGCAGATCTCGACTAGCTCCCTCACGAGTGTTTGACTGCACTAAGATATCATCCAGGTAACAATGAACCCTAACCGGGATGGACCGCAGGTGCGCCGCCAGGGCGGCCAGTATCTTAGTGAAGACACGTGGAGCCGAGGAAAGGCCAAAGGGCATGGCCCTGTATTGGAAATGACGTTTCAAATAACAAAACCGAAGGAACTGCTGGTCCCCCGAACGGATCGGTACATGCAAGTACGCTTCGGTAAGATCTACGGAGGCAAGAAAGTCTCCGTGGCGCAAACATTCCAAAATAGTACTTAACGAGTGCATTTTGAACTTCTTAACTTTCAAATAGGTATTTAACAGCTTCAAATTTAAGATAGCTCGCCAGCTATCTTAGGTATAACGAACAGGGTGGAGTAGAACCCCTGATGTTTCTGTCCCTCAGGCACCTCCTGAATGGCCTCAATATCTAGGAGGTGCTGGATGGCCGTCAACATCAGGAGGTGTCTGTGGGGATTATTGGACACCGGGGAGCGAATGAAGAATGAGGGGGGGGGGTGGCCAAAAACTCAAGTGTCAACCCAAAGCGGACCGTTGCCCTGACCCAGGCGTCAGACGTGGTCATCTCCCAACGGTCGGCAAACATAAGCAGGCGTGCACCAATGGGGAACCGAACCTCTGAATCATTGCCTGCGACCATATCGGTTCCCCCCTCCCCGAAAGGGCCGTCTACCCTGGTTGCCACGTTGTGGCCGGAAGGATTGTTGGCGTTGTCGCTGATTGAAACCCCCTTGGGAGCGGTAACTCCCAGAACCATACTCAAACCCCCGAAAGGAGCCCCCAAAATCCTGTCTATAGTTCTGCCTCCGAGGATAAGGAGCAGTGCGGGGGAAGGACTTCCTTGAGGTGGAGGGGAGAACCTTACGTTTATCTTTCCCCTCCACCAACAGGGGGTTGAGTGCATCGCCAAACAAGGCAGTCCCGGTGTAAGCCTCCAACGCCAACTTCCACTTGTGACGCATATCACTCTGCCACTGGCGCAGCCACAGTAACCGGCGCGACGCCACAGCAGAAGCCATAGCCCGTGAGGCGAACCTGGTGGCACTAAGCGTGGCGTCGGATGAAAATTGCACAGCCGCTATGACTTTATTTAAGTCCTGGTGGGCCCGGATGTCCCCAGGGGGTATGCGTGTTTGCAGCTGCTGGAGCCAGGTAAGGCTGGATCTAGTGAAAAACGATGCGGCTGTGGCTGCTCGCACCGCCCAAGCCGCCGCCTGGTGACCCCTGCGGAGCGTTTGGTCCGCCCTCTTATCCTCTGGCCTCAGCGCCTCCTCTTGAGAGCCAGGAAGAGTCGTGGAGGACTGCAGGGCAGCAATGGCGGGATCAATCGGGGGCCACTCTAGCAATTTGACAAGGCCGTCATCCACATTATAAAAACGTTTATCGGATGACGAAGGAGCCGGCCCGGCCGTGGGAACAGCCCATTGTTTCTTAACCGCGTCCAGGAACAGCTGATGTGTTGGAATGACATCTTCCGGCCAGCTTTGTTCCTGGAACCAATTGGAAGACGTGGAAGGAGTGGCCTCTGTAGATGTCAACTGCTGTGACCCCAGGGCCGAGGTCACTTTGGCCTTGGCCAACAATGTCTCAAATAGCTCAGGTGGAAAAAGTCCCTTGGAGCGAGGCTTTTCAGGCCTAGAGCCCTCATCCTCGGACAAAGTAGTCCCCTTCAAGTCACCATCCTCCGAGCCGGAATCAGGCCCATCTCGGTTGGCTTCTGGAGAAATCGCCCTCAAGGAAGACGTGGCCGGTTCCCTAGAGGCCCTGGAGCGTCTATCCCCCCCCCGCCAGGGGTTCCCGCTCCTGCAAACCAGCGGCTATACCCTGCTTAATGGCCTCCGTGATCATATCAGGGACAGATGGGCCTGCAGACGGCATGTGGCGAGTGGGAAAGGTCCCGTAGGGTGGCCACTCGTAAGGGAGACACATAGCAGGAGGCGGAGCAGCCGCCGGGGCCCCCGTCGCTATAGGGGCCTGCAGAGTGGGTGGCCGCGGAGTAGAGCCCCAGACACCAGCCGTATCTAGAGACAATAAGGGGCTAAAAGGCCCAGGCTGCAGGAGTCCAGGTCCTGACGGAGCCAAACCCTGTCTGGGTATAATCTGCCCTTGATCCCCTGTGATGCCATGCGGGGCAGCATTGGGCTCCAAATGCCTTGTCTTAGCCGTCGCCTTGGAAGGCTTTTTAGTCTTATCCCCCTTTGAGCTCTTGTGCTTGCCCTGGCTCTTGGACTCTCCTCCCCCCACGGCCTCCACTGGCCGGGAACCTGGAGGAGAAGTAAGTGAGGACACTTGTCCCTGCGGCCCTGAGGTACCCTCCGGAATCGCTCTGTCCGGCATCGCCTCCGCCATCAGTAAAGGCTTGCCTCTGCTTGAATAGGCTGCCGGCGTCGACGTCGCTTTAGTCGCACCCAAAATGGCCACCGGAAGTCGTCAGTGCGATACAAAATGGCCGTCACGCGTCAACCAGCACTAAAGATGGCAGCCGCAACTGTCGGGCGTCCCAAGATGGCCGACTAAGCCGGACGGACACTCAAGATGGCGGCCGCTTCTGCCGTGAGTCCCAATATGGCCGACCAAGCCGGATGGACACCCAAGATGGCGGCCTGAGCTCGAGGAGACAAAATGGCGGTTCGCGCCCTTTTCAAACGGCTGTCACCGATCTCCTCAGGGAGGCCTCACCAGCACCGCCGCTGCTCGACGTTCGAGGTGAAACGTCTGGAAAAGTACGCGTCAGGCAGTAATATGCTGGAATCGCCGGCTTGTAGTAGACTGTAGCTGCGCTTATTGCCGCCAAGAAATCTGGCTGACAGAAAAGGCGAACTCCCCCTCTCGGGACGAGTAAATCGCCAAGAAGTCAAGAACGCTCAGCTGACAGCGCGACTCTGACAGGGAGGCAAATCAGGCCGGGTGAGCCCAGAGGCTCAATAGGTGCTCTCCCTCAGGCACGGAGGCTCAGGCTAGGCAGCCTAAAGTGGCCCACAGACAGATAAAATCTACAGCTGATGCTCACCCTTCAATGAAGGTAGTATGGTAAGTCTGAAATCGTAAAATATTTTTCCAATCACCAGTTTTGCTTCGAGTCAAGTCAGGATAAGGAACGTGTCCCAGAGTGGACTGAGCCGAAAGCTGGGAGGAGACCAGCAGGAGCGGGTTATATAGTATACCTTATGAATAATTAAACAGGCTCAGTCCAATCAGAGAAGAGGACGGAGTTAACCCATACATGGATGCTATCCCCACCTTATCGAGAACATGTTGGGGTTTGCTTTCTATGTATGTATGATGCCAGTTTATATTTACTTTGACACTTTCTTATCAATTGGATTCTTTTTTTCTCTTTTCTGGACTCATAGTATAAATAAAATTATCCAATGAAAAGAGGCATGCACAGTAAGGGACAGGAAGGTGAAATGGCATTATATTTTTAATCTTTTGCGATGAACTTCTTAGTTCATCTAAGTTCATCTTACTCTTTTTGTAAGCCACAATAAACAGTGCTGGCACTAAATAGACACAGCAATGACTATCTTCCTCCCCATTATTCCATGCAAAGTTATTTTCAGTTGCACTGGGAATGTAGAGAAATACTGAGCGATACGTAAAACAATCAAGTAGCTCATATCTACTATCACCTCCTCAAGCATGCTTTTCAGGTTTTGCTTCTTTTGTTTGTCAATGAGGTCGCCACATCTTCTATCATGGGACGCAAAATAATTTTGATAAGTAATATTCCCTAAGGTATTGGTAACCTATAAAAGAAAAAGAAAAGAAAAGAAACGAAAAAGAAAGGTCAGGAAAGGAAAGGAAAAGAAAAGAAAAGAAAAGAAAAGAAAAGAAGGTGTTTTAATGAGCTTCTCTCACAAGGAACCCCACTGAGTTGAGTTTACTGCTGGATGGCTTAGGAGATGAAAGATGAACACTTTAAGTGATGTGGGTTACATTAGGTAGATGCATTTGAATGCTTGATGAAACCTCTTAATATGACACTATATGAACTTTCATATCAGTCAGGAAATATGGAGAGGAAAACAATCCAGTGAAATTTGCCAAAGGAAATAGCTGATGGCACTTTAATGCTGAAGGAGATATTAGAGTGTGATTTGATTTGATTTTCTTTTCTTCATAACTTCGAAAAGGCATACATTCTGCCACAGAGAAACTTTAGGCATAATCATCTGGAACATAGTGCTTTATGAAAGAGAAACTTTTTTTTAAAGAAACATAGACCCACGCAACTATATAGCATTGGGTGTGTTTGTGTATTGTGTGTGTGTTTGTGTGTGTGTATGAAATAGAGAGAAACAGATAGAGACAGAAACAGAATAAATGTATAGGTCCTTCAGCTGGGGAATGTCATTCTCTGAACATTTTAGCCCCACTGAAAATTGGCTAGTAGAGGTGCTGTCATAGTGGGCTCATATCTGGAATTAGAGGAACAGACTGACAATGAGCAGGCAGAGCCAACTCCAGAAGGGCCAACATATAACAAGCAGCCAGCTCCAGCACCACCAGGCATGGAGGTTGGACAAGCAGTAATCAGCAGGTATCAGAAATATGAGGGTGTGGATTTACTATTCCCTCCCAATGCAAGAGCTTGGTGAGCTGTAAGGAGAATAGACCAAAGGTGCTTCAGGAGACTGCTCGTGCAGGAGTTCCGCCCCACTAAATGGACTACATCAAGACTTCTTCAAGCAATAAGCACAAGCTCATTATGGTTGATAACTACCTGTTATCGGTGTACCTTGATTTGCAACTCGGATTATGAATCTGGACCAGCTGACAATTTTGCTATAACTCCAACCTTCAGAGTCTGCCTGACTGTGAAACACAACCCGATGAGCTAACTCTACTTTACTGTAAGGCTATATTAACAAAATTGTCCAAATTGGAAAGTACAAATCTTCCATTGTCTCTTTTTGCTACATGGTATTGAAAGGTGCATCCTTTCTAAAGGTTGAGGTTTTTTGCTGCCAATTATTCAACTTCAGAATCCTTCTTATATTGGATCATTTCCTAGGCAGCCTCTGTTTGCCTTGTCTCTCAAGATCACATATCACTATAAGCTTATCTTGATAATATATAGACTAAGAAAGCCTAAGCTTTATCAATTAAGAATATGAGTTAGGCAGATTTTTCCTGTATGGGAAAGGGGTTTAACTTCACTAGCCACATTTTGTCCAATATTTGATAACTGGTCACTGAAACTTTTAAATAGTTAATAAAGGTTCAACTCTAATCATAACAGTTGCTTTGTGTCTTTCTTAGTAGGTAAAAAGCAATGTCCAATAGTGCTGATTGTCTGTCTGTCTGTCTGTCTGTCTGTCTATTTATTTATTGGTCTATCAGTCTATCTTTAATCATAGAAGAGGGCAGAAGAAATGATAAGACAAGTAGCTGATCCATTATCCATTCATCCAAATTTTGATTAGCTGAAGATTTGATTAGCTGAACTTTTACTTGGGGCTAATTCAACAGAAAAGCAAAAATGATGTAGCAGATTAAAGACTGAGGCATGTACAATAGAATATGTTGTGACCAACTGTAAACAAGGTATGATTTTAAATTTTGATTCATTTTGACAATTCAGAATGTCAATATTCACTTACAAATGGTAGTACAAAACTCAAGGTTTCTTAAACAAAATAGCACAAACTTTGCCATAAATTTGGAATAGAATTATGTTTTTAGGGTTCATAGTTAACAGATGTGGCAGCTCCAGCAATAGAGTGAATGAATGAATGAATGAATGAATGAATGAATGAATGATCATACCAAAAGTCCCCTCTTTCTACAATAGTTTAATAGCATCAAATTACATTTATCTTTTACAAAATATTTAGAAGAACTAATAAAAACAATTATGTTGTAACTTCAACAATAATATTTTCTATAATTCCATGGTAAGATAATACTCTTTATGCCAAGAAAGAAATTTTATATGAAAATAGCCTGAAGAAATGCTGTAATGAAAAATCCAGAAAACATTATAGCCAGCAAATCAGTAAGATTTGAACTGAACCAAATTCCAAGAAGTCATTATATTACAGTATTATTGTACACTTAGCTTTTTCCCCCCTGTGCTTTTACTAGATCCATATTTTCACCTAAAGAAATATGTCAGGGCAGGAAGATAGAGTAGTCTCCTAAACTATCAACATTTTCCATCTAATAAATTTTGATCTTACATTAAACTGCTTTTAGGGTGCTTTGCACTATGCCCCATTTAATGCAACATCAATATGTTTATATAACTGTGCAATATATACCTTATATTCTAAAACTGCTGTGCAATAAATACGTGTATTATTTGTTCATGTATTCTGTAGTTTAGAGGAATGTGGTCACCCAAAATCAGTTTTTGAGGTGAACACCCTATAAATGGGATAAATTAAGAAATATGACAGAATCGATTGTAATTAAGATTGCTGTTCTATTGGTCAACAAGTTCATATTATTGCATGCAAATAAACTCCAATTTTTTTTTTAAAAAAAATAGACAGTTTGGTGTAGTTGCTAAAAGGCTGAAATAAAAACTAGAAGATTGAACTCTGGTCCTCTCTTAGGAATGAAAGCCACCTGGGTGACAGATGTGCATATCTACTGGAATATAGACATTGCTTTTGAGAAAATTGGGACACAGTGCTGAAAAAAGGACAGTTTAGAAGATGTAAGTTGGTCAGAAAAGGGTCCGTTCTTCATGCTAAAATCAAAAGGTTTTCCTGCAAATAACTAAAAAGGAAAAAAGGGACAGGAAGAAAAGAAGGCAAAGAGTAGAATTTGCAAAGCCTATAGAAAATAACTAGCCTGAATCTGAGAAAATGCTCCAAGAAGAAAGAGAAAAAAATCATGAGAAGGAAAGGAGTGGTTGTAGATTGCATGAACAGGACAAGAGCAGAGAAGCAGGATGAGGGCACAGACGTGCTAGGGAAAAAAGTGATTTATGTTTAAAGAAGTTGGGGCCGACTTGACCTTTCCCCCCAATCATTTGTTATCCGGACTCAAAAATGATGATGGCTGCCAGGATCCGAGAAAGGAAGAGTTGGAAACCAGCATGAAAAGAGGGATGGCTAAAGATATTCAGAGAAGAAATGCCACAGGGACCACTGGGGAAAAGGACAAGGTTGTGTGAGAGAGATGACATTGTATAACAGGAAAAGCAAAGCAACCACTGTCCTTTTCAGAAAAACAACAACCCCAGTCTGCAGAAGAAATTGACCGAAGGAAAACAAGAGACTGAGGAAAGTAGGAGGGAGAAGAGACAGCAAAGAGAAATACTAAAATAATAAAAGTTTAAAGGATAAGCTGTACTTCAATAAAAGAATAAAGAAAACATTAACAAGAAACAAATAAAGAAAGGAAGAACAAGAGAGTTACTGTATAATAAAGAATTAGAGCAAGATATTGTTAAGAAGACAAAGGGATTCAGGGTTGAAATGGAACAATAAATATAAAAATTAAAATAAGACAGAAAGCACTATTTAAAACAGAATAACAGAGGTTAGAAGAGAAACAAATAGTTTAGTTTTAGTTTTTAGTTTTAATTCGATTTATATCCCGCCCTTCTCCACGAAGGACCCAGGGCGGCGCACAGGAATTTAAAAACATATAAACAGAATATACAAAATTTAAAAGCATATTAAATTACATGAAACAATCCTATGCTAAAAACCAAATTAAAACCCCAATTTAAAACTATCTAAAATAGCCCCAGCGGGAGGTTAGGCTAGGCCGGCTTGCTGAAAAAGATGTGTCTTTAGACACTGGCGGAAGAGGCGGAGGTCCGAGATGGTACGAAGTTCAGGGGGAAGGTCGTTCCAAAGGGCAGGGCCTGCCACAGAGAAGGGTCTTCCCCTAGGTGTTGCCAGACGGCATTGCCCGGCCAACGGCACCCTGAGAAGGCCCTCTCTGTGGGAGCGGATCGGCCGTAGGGATGTATGGGGCAGGAGACGGTCTCTCATATAACTAGGCCCCGAGCCATGGAGCGATTTAAAGATTTTAAATAAAAAATTACAGTCTCTAGTATGTGAACACCCAGGGTGTTTTGTACATATCATGTTTCCCTGAAAATAAGACTTAGTCTTATTTTCTTTTCAGCCCCAAAATAAGCACCAGATCTTATTTTCAGGGGATGTCTTACCCATTTACCTTAGGACCACTGCAGCAATTCCTCTCCTGCCCTGAGACCTGATGCCACCACTTGTGGTAAGAGGCTATGTGGTGCATTGTGTCATTACATGCACAAGTAGCAGCACTGGTGTGATGAGCTTTGTGGCAGCCTGCCACAAGCAGTGGCATTGCTGTGTGAGTGGCAGCACCAGTACTATGAGCCTTGCAGCATTCTGCTATGAGTGACAGCGACAGCATGATGACCCTAGCACGTTCTGCCACTAGCGACAGCACTGGTGCAACAAGTCATGTGGCGTCCTGCTGAGAGTGGTGGGACTGGTGCAATGTGCCATGTGGCATTTGGCCACAAGTGGCTATAAGCAGCTGCAGAGGAAGTCAGACAGCAGTGTGACAGGTGTCAGGAGGCCTGGCTGGTGAGGTCTTAAGGTAAGCGGGTGCCGGGCATGTGGGGAAGCCCCCAGCGCCAACCTACTTTGATTTTTGCATCTGTGCCTTGACCCACTTTTTACAACCAGATGGTGGGTGGGGCTTAACTAGGGCTTAATTTTGGGGCAGGACTTATTTTTTTTGGATTTTTTTTTTTTTGCAGGAGCAAAAATCATGCTAGGGCTTGTTTTCAGGTAGGCCATATTTTTGGGGAAATATGGTGTTTGTATAATAAAGTTCTTTTTTCTAAGAAAAGTCTATTTCTGCCTAGTTACCAAAGAACCTACCACAGAGATAAATAGGAATTAGATATGCATTACTACAACAAAGGTCTTTTGATATTCATTATTGTCCTTACTTTACACCTGTAAATTGTCCCTTTATTTTTTTCTATTGGTCAGGTTTAATAGAAATGTACTGTTTCCAGGTTGTATTTGCAGAGTTTGAGAAGTGCTACAAATACATTAACTTAATAATCATGAAACATGGAAAGAACTGAAGCGAGAATGAAAATACTCTTCCCTATCTTGATTTTTCTTCTTCTTTTAGAGTGCTCAAAATGCAAAATGGAATAAACATTTCACTCTTTTTAATTAAGTAATTATTGCATTTTCAAATGTCCTTTGCTTATTAGAGTCACCATAGCATTTTTATAAATGTTCTCTGTCTTTTTTTCTATTAAGTATTTCTTATCTTACTATAAGTGAAGCATTTTAGAAAAATATGTCAGTGGAGTAATTGTGGCAGAAATATTTTGTTTTGACACATCCTCAAAATATGTCTCAGTTCAGAAGTTGTGCACTATATATGAGCAAACTGAGCACAAGATAAACATTAATGTGTAAAGTGAAAACAATTCCAAATAAAAAACCAAATCCAAATGTATGAGAGTGAGTATGCATGTGTTGTTTATAAAATAGGCTAAAATGTACTAAGATTGAATGCAAGTAATATTGAGATGATCTAACTATAGATTCATTTGCAAAGTTCTACTTGAATAAGATTTATATTCTGCTTAAAGCCTTTCAGAACAGATTTCAGCTATTGATTTTATTTTACATCTAAGCATCATGGTGTTCTTTGTAGATAGAAAATAAAATCAATTAATTTAATACATTTGATTTAAGTGTCATCAGCTTCAGACAAATTGTGGGCAGTTCACAATATAATAAGCAATAATAACAAAATACAGAACAGAACAGAACAAAATGAGAGTTTACAGATTACCAGAGTTGGAAGGGACCTTATAGGTCATCTAGTCCACTCCCTATAAGCAGACCCTACACCATTTTTGATAGATTGCAGTCCTGTCTCTTCTTGAAAGCTTCGAGTGATGAAGATCCCACAACTTCTGAAGGCAAACTGTTCCATTGGTTGATTGCTTTCACAGTCAGAAAATTTCTCCTTATTTCCAGGTTGAACCTTTCCTTGTTCGGTTTCCATCCATTATTCCTTGTCTGGCCTTCAGGTGCATTGGAAAATAGCTTGACCCAGGGGTGAAATGCAGCAGGTTCTGACAGGTTCTGGAGAACCAGTAGCAGAAATTTTGAGTAGTTTGGAGAACCAGCAAATACCACCTTTGGTTGGCCCCAGAGTGGGGTGGGAATGGACCACGTCCACCAAGCCATGTCCACAGAACTGCTTGTTAAAAAAAAATGAATTCCACTACTGGCTTGACCCCATCCTCTCTGTGGCAGCACTTCAAATATTAGAACTCTGCTATAATATCTTGTTGCTCAAAGACAAAAAGACATACAACCAGCTAGTGCATATTGCAATAGTCAAGCTGTGTGGTGATTAAAGTATGAGTGACTTTTGGAATAGGAGCTTTGAGTTGAAGATAACCCCTCATATTATATATCACTCTCGAATTGGGAATTCTACACCTTCCAAAAGTAAAATCCAAAGTCTAATATTCACAAACACTTGCTCTGGCTAGGATTGCACCACAGTTAATACTTTCCTATCCAAGCCTGTACAGCCTGCACTGTGACAGGATCTCAACATCCTTACTTGGTTGGTTTAGGATTGAAATATATAATTGGGTATCATCTGCATGTAAACCAGTAGATTACCTCACCCAGCAATGTCACATTAAGCAGGAAGGGAGAGAGTGGCGAACATAAGAGAGGCCTAGAGCATGACCTCTTCTCACTAGAACCCCCTTTAAGGAAGGAAGGGAAACAGTGCCCCCAATTCCCAATTCCTGCAGCTAGTCTAAAGAGATTCTGTAATTGACAGTGTCAAAGGCCACTGAGAGATCAAAGAGTGAAACAATGGAGGCATTATTTTTGTCCTGACTCTGCCACAGGCATCAACATGAACACCTAAAGATGTCCAAATACAGAGTCCCATAGAGAGCTGATTTGGGGATTTCCTGATACAAGTGATCAGAAGCCTTTAATTGAATATTTTCACCAATAATACATGTATGATTTCCTAACCCCCCAAGTATCCTTAATTCAATTCAATTCAAACATTTGTTGTCAGAGTACAACATGTGTACAATGAGATTGGCTGAGCCTCCCTTCGTGCACACACAGACACACACACCCAACACAGTACAACTCAAGTGAAAGACAAAAAAATCCCTAGCCCAATGAATCCTACTAACAAACACTCAGTTCTATTGCACCATGTGAACTTATTGCATGTCGCGCCAGTCCCATAAGTCAATCATACTATGTTGTAGGGTTATTTTTCATTCAGGACTCTGACAGGCCATGGATAAAAACTGTTCTTCAGCCTTTGTGCAACTCTCTATGTTTCTTTACCTCCTTCCAGATGGTAGGGGAATAAAGAAGGGTTGGCCAGGGTGGGAGTCATCGCTTAGCATGCACTTCTATCTATCTGTCTGTCTGTCTATCTATCATCTACATATATACATACATTGACAAATGTAACTTGTCTTTTTATGTACATTGAGAGCATATGCACCAAAGACAAATTCCTTATGCATCCAATCACACTTGGCCAATGAAGAATTCTATTCTATTCTATTCTATTCTATTCTATTCTATTCTAGTCTAGTCTAGTCTAGTCTAGTCTAGTCTAGTCTAGTCTAGTCTAGTCTAGTCTAGTCTAGTCTAGTCTAGTATAGTATAGTATAGTATAGTCTATCATCTTAAGATAATACTCCATTCATTCTGTTTTCATATTCCTCTTTTTGCCAGTGAAAGGACATAAGGAAGAAATAGAATAGCCTTTGGTTAAAAGGTTAGATTGCTTAAGCTTCACTCATTTTGTTCAGATATGCGGTGCTTACATTAGCAAAAATGAGTTTTCATCTTAGAGGTCAGAAGCTGTCACATTCTTCATTTCAGCATGTGAATGCAAAGAAGTGCTTTACTTGGAATGCACAAAATGAATCCCTACAGCTTGTTTTACTTATTGACAAAGAAACAAAAGACAAGATCCCCCTCTTGTGACTCACTTACATTCCACTTCTAAACTTTAACAGTGAGATGCTGGGAAAGAGGTATAACTCCCTGTTAAATCTACACCAATTATAATGATAAAGAAATGTAAGTTTATTGATCATGATTTTGGAACAGAAAAGGACATGCAGAAAGCCAAGGTGGATAAGCAGGTCTTCTAAAAATTGCTACTATAACTGGATATGTACCACATTTATTTTACTGACCTGTGCATTTGCTTTGCTCTATCTGTGTTTGAAATTGATCAAGTTGACAATTCAATGCAGTCTTTTTCACACTGAAAAAAACATTACAAAGTTATACATCAGTTGATATCTCATGTTTTACTCCAGTGGAACTCTATTTATGATGCATTACTGAACATACAGTAAGTAACACAAAAAAATAAAACTAGCAAACATTTTCAACTGAACCGTTTGGTTTGGAAAAATGGTACTCCCTCTGGAAAGCAAAAGTTATTTCAAAATCTTCCCTTAATAGGCACCTTGCACTAATTATTAGAATACAAAGGAGCTCTGGTAGCATAATCGTTAGAATGCAATATTACAGAGAAACTCTGCCCACAGCCTGGAGTTCAATCTAGACTGGTTCAAGATTGACTCAGCTTTTGAGCCTTCCATGGTCAGTAAAATAAGTACCCAGATTGTTGGGGAAAATGTGCTGACATTGTAAAAAACCCTCAGAGTGTGCTGCAAAGTATTATGGGATAATAGTGTATGTAAATCTAATTTATATTGCTACTGAAATAACAACGAATATTTATGGGCATGATATGGATGACACTGGGGCTTCTCCAGAGTGGGGCCTCCAACAATGAAGACCCAATGCCCCCTAATGCAGTAAGTAGTGCTATGTGCTTATTTATTAAATTTATACAGCCACACATCAGGGGTTGTCAAACTATTCTCCAAAGCACCTGAGGGTAAAACAAGAAACAATGGGTGGAAACTAATCAAGGAGAGAAGCAATTTAGAACTGAGAAGAAATTTCCTGACAGTTAGAACAATTAATCAGTAGAACAACTTGCTTCCAGAAGTTGTGAATGCTCCAACACTGGAAGTTTTTAAGAAGATGTTAGATAACCATTTGTCTGAAATAGTATACGGTTTCCTGCCTAGGTAGGGGGCTGGACTAAAATACCTCCAAGGTTCCTTGCAACTCTGCTATTCTATTCTATTCTATTCTATTCTATTCTATTCTATTCTATTCTATTCTATTCTATTCTATTCTATTCTATTCTATTCTCTCAATACCTGACTCTAGTTTTGCTATATAAGCATACATAGGAACAGAAAAGTGGCTGCACAATAATTTTAACAGAGACTATCATCGGTCTGTCTGTCTGTCTACTTATCTATTTATTTAATTTATTTATTTATTTAATTTATATACCGCCCTTCTCCCTCTCGGGACTAAGGGCGGTGAACAGCCACAATAAAAAGAGGAAATACAAAAATTAAAACAACAAATTAATAAATATTAAACAATATTGACCCATCGCAAGGTGCCTATTAAGGGAAGAGACGTAGGTCTGTGATTGTGCGTAATTCAGGGGGGAGGTCATTCCAGAGGGCAGCAACATCTATCTATCTATCTATCTATCTATCTATCTATCTATCTATCTATCTATCTATCTATCTATCTATCTATCTATCTATCAGTATTTTTGTACAAAATAGACAAAACAGATAAAAAGGACTCTTCAAAATTAGGGACACGAGAGAGAGAGTGTGGGGGGGGAAGAGATTTTCCCAGAGTTTTGAAGAGGTCTTTTTCATCTGTTTTGTCTATTTTGTACAAAAATACTGATAGATTTTGCTATAAAATTATAAGTAAGATATAGATTCTTTATAACAAAAAGAATTTAATTCTAGGGTTTTTTGTTTTAATTAAGGCTTTTATGCTGTTTTAGAAAACTGGTCTTTTCTAGAAAAGAAAAAACTTTTTTCATATATAAGCATACATACATATGTGTATATATCTCAAAGTGATAAAAAATATTTTCCTAGGAAATTTAGTGCCAGAATCTAAAATTCCTTTTTTTGCCAGAAATACAAGCATATAATAATAAAATGAAATTTTCTCAAATGAAATGTAAGTACTTTTTTTATACAAATATATAATTTTGTTGACAAGTTCTTCAGAACTATTTTAAAAACAATTTCGTTTCTAGCTGTATGCTAATATACTGTAAAGATGAGAGAGAGAGAGAGAGAGAGAGAGAGAGAGAGAGAGAGAGAGAGAGAGAGAGAGAGAGAGAGAGAATCATAACCTCATCCTGAATTGACTGACACCATTAAGCCAATCTCAAGTTAATTTAGACAGAAGGTATGAAACACTGTTCCCTTTGAATTTATAAAATATTTTAAGATATTTTAAAATAACTTCTCTTGTTGAAAGAGAAGTCCCATAAATCAGGGGTCCCCAACCTTTTTTGCACCAGGGACCGATTTCATTTTAAAGAAAATTCTGCGGACCGGCTGGCCTAGAGGACGAGGAGGGGAGGGGGAACAGGTGGCGCAAGCGTACGCGGGGGAGGGGGGAGTCGGCTCACTTGGCCGTCTAGGGCAGTGGTGGGCAAACTTATTAGTCAATAGAGCCAAATATCAACAGTACCACTACTGAAATTTCTTTTGAGAGCCAAAAGGTGTGGCCTGTTTTATGGGAGTGGCTCAGTTGTCATGTGACCCGGTGGACGTGGGCAACTTGGAAAATGTGGTGAAACTCACTTAATGCTTAGCAACCAAAATTTTGGGCTCAATTTGAGGCGGAACCGGAAACACCAAGTTGGTTCCGCCCCAGGCGCCTGATGGACCCGGAAAGGTTCCAGAGGGAGCTTGGGCCAGTACCTGTATCCCTGCCCCATGGCTCGACTGTGGACGCATGGTATAGTGCGGCCACGGGGGCCTTGGACCGAGTCGCGCCCTTGCGGCCTCTCATGCGGCGTCGAGTCACCCAGGCTCCTTGGTTTACCGAGGAGCTTCGGGAGATGAAATGCCGCAAGAGACGCCTAGAGAGTAGGTGGAGATCTTCTCGATCCGAAGCTGACCGAACACTAGTGAGAGACCATATTAGGACTTACTTAGTGGCGCTAAGAGTGGCCAAACGTGAGTATTGTGCCATCCTTATCACATCCGCGGAAAACCGCCCTGCCGCCCTGTTTGGGGTGACCCGGTCCCTCCTTCATCTGAGGCTGCGGGAAGCCCCTTTGCAGGGTCGAGCAGAAGAATTTGGAGTTTTCCTGGAGAACAAAATCACTCAGATTCGGAACGAGTTGCCCTCCACTGAAAGTGACCCAGTCGAGGTGTCGGTGCTGGTCTTGAGATTACACCTTGGGAGGAGTTTGACTTTGTCACTACCGAGGATATGGACAGGTTGCGGAGGAACCTTAGAGCCACCACATGTTTATTGGACCCGTGCCCCTCCTGGCTTGTACTGGCATCCTGGGAGGTGACACGAGGCTGGCTTCAGGGTATTGTGAATTCATCTCTGAGTGAGGGGTTCTTGCCTACCATCTTGAAAGAGGCGGTGGTGAGGCCCCTCCTCAAGAAGCCATCCCTGGACCCGGCTTTATTAGAGAACTATCATCCCGTCTCCAACCTTCACTTTTTAGTGAAGGTTGTTGAGAGTGTGGTGGCCCAACAGTTCACTTGACACCTGGAGGAAGTTGATTATCTAGACCCGTGCCAGTCCGGCTTCCGGAATGGTCACAGTACCGAGACGGCATTGGTAGTGTTGGTGGATGATCTCTGGAGAGCTCGGGATAGAGGTTGCTCCTCTATCCTGGTCCTGTTAGACCTCTCAGCGGCTTTTGATACCATCGACCATGGTATCTTATTTACGAATATTTACGAATATTTATTTGTATAACCGCGTCCTCTCCCCTAGGGGACTCGGAGCGGTGTACAGGGAGAAAATTAAAACAGCATAAAAATATACATAAATACACTAAAAACAAATTAAATTTAACTATCCCTGCACTAAAATTCCCATTTAAAATTAACAATCCCTAATCCCTGGGTAGAGACTAACCTAGGCCGGCCAAGCAGAAAAAATGAGTTTTTAATTTCTGACGGAAGGAGCGGAGGTCCGTAGTTGTTCTAATGTCGGGGGGAAGGTCGTTCCAGAGGGCTGGGCCCGCCACAGAGAAGGCCCTTCCCCTGGGCGTCGCCCGCTGACAAAGTCTAGTGGACGGCACCCGGAGAAATCCCTCTCTGTGGGAGCGAATCGGCCGGGAGGATGTATGAGGCAGAATCCGATCCCGCAGATAGCTAGGTCCCGAGCCATGGAGCGCTTTAAAGATGAGAACTAACACCTTGAAGTGCACCCGAAAGACGACAGGTAGCCAGTGCAGCTCGCGCAAGAGCGGTGTTACATGGGTATACCTTGCGGTACCCATTATTGCTCGCGCGGCTGCATTCTGGACCAGCTGAAGTCTTCGGGTGCACCTCAAGGGGAGCCCCATGTAGAGAGAGTTACAATAGTCCAGTCGGGATGTCACGAGAGCATGAGTGACTGTGCGAAGGGCGTCCCGATCCAATAGGGGGCGCAACTGGCGAACCAGGCGAACCTGGTAAAATGCCCTCCTGGCCACGGCTGTCACTTGATCTTCCATGGACAGCCGGGCATCCAGGAGGACACCCAAGTTGCGCGCCCCATCCACTGGGGCAAGATGTTCGCCCCCAATGGACAGCGATGGAGTCAACTGGTTGAATCGGGCAACCGGAAACCACAGCCACTCGGTCTTGGTCGGGTTGAGCTTGAGTCCGTTTCTTCCCATCCAGATCCGTACGGCTTCCAGGCACTGGCATTGCACCGATTGGGGGGGTTGGGGCTGAGAGGCACCGTTTTACGGTGGTTCTCGTCCTACCTCTCTGGTCGGTCACAATGGGTGTTGGCAGGAGGGCAGAGGTCGGCCCCGAGGCCCCTCACATGTGGGGTTCCTCAGGGGTCGGTCCTCTCGCCACTTCTGTTCAACACCTACATGAAGCCACTGGGCGAGATCATCCGTGGTTTTGGGGTGGAGTACCATCTGTACGCTGATGATACTCAGCTGTGCATATCCACCCCAAACCACCCCAACGATGCCGTCGAGGTGCTGTCCCGGTGTTTGGAGGCCGTACGGGTCTGGATGGGTAGTAACAAACTCAAACTCAACCCGTCCAAGACCGAGTGGCTGTGGTTTCCGGCACCCCGGTTTAGCCAGATAAATCCAACATTGGCCATTGGGGGCGAACATCTTGCCCCCGTGGAGAGGGCGCGCAACTTGGGCGTCCTCCTGGATTCCCGGCTGTCCATGGAGGACCATGTGGCAGCCGTGGCCAGGGGGGCGTTCTATCAGGTTCGCCTGATACGCCAGTTGCGCCCCTTACTAGACTGGGGGGCCCTTCGCACAGTCACTCAAGCGCTCGTGACATCTCGGCTGGATTACTGTAACGCTCTCTACATGGGGCTTCCCTTGGGGTGCACTCGAAAGCTACAGTTAGTGCAGAATGCGGCCGCGCGGGTGGTTATGGGTGCCTCAAGGCAAGCCCAAGTAACACCTCTCCTGCGCGAGCTGCACTGGCTGCCTGTGGCCTTTCGAGTGCGCTTCAAGGTGTTGACCACCATCTTTAAATCGCTCCATGGCTCGGGGCCTAGCTATATACGAGACCGCCTCCTGCCCCATACATCCCTTCGTCCAGTCCACCTACTCCGGGTGCCGTCGGCTGGGCAATGCCGGCTGGCGACACCCAGGGGAAGAGCCTTCTCTGTGGCGGGCCCGGCCCTCTGGAACGACCTACCCCCTGACCTTCGCACTACCTCGGACCTCCGCCTCTTCCGCCAACGTCTTAAGACGTACTTATTCCAATAAGCCGGCCTAGGATAGCCCCCCGCTTCTGACTTTTAAATATAAATTATAATTTGGTTAGGGTTTTAATAATGGGTTTTAGCACGGGTGAATTAATTTAATATATTTTTAATTGATGTATATTGTATTTTGTTTTGAAAAAGTTTTATTGAGTTTTAACAATTTTCTAGAGGGTAAGGTAAGGGTTAAAGAAACATTTTGAGAACCTTTGCGTCAGAGTCCTTGGCCCGTCCCGGGATACATAATAAAACAGTAGTAAAGAAATTTATCCGAAAAATACTACAAGATAAAGACAAGTGAATGCATAATACATTTCCAATTCTCAGATGGCAGACATGTACAAACATCCTGGTACAAAAGGAATAAAAAGGAAAGTTAGTAAAAAAAGGAAAAACAAGCAAAGTCATTTTTTTGATTTAAGTCTTTTGGCAATTGTATCTTCTTTTTCTCCCGCCTGGCCCCCAGTGGGCGGGGCCGTGGCCCCCTCCGCCCCCCCTGGATCTTCCCCCAGGACAGAGGAATGTTTTTTAAGAAAGGCTTCCGCCTCAGCAACTGTTTTAATCTTCACTCTTCCTCCTTCCCAGAACACCAGCATCCCTTCAGGCATCGCCCACTTGAACCAGATCCCGTGGTCAAACAATGTTTTGGATAAGAAGGAAAATTTCCTTCTCATTTCTCTAATTTTTTTTGGGACCTGCTTCAAGATAACGACCACCTTTTGTTGGTAAACTAAAGGACCCCCTCTCTGCGCCCTCAAGATCCCCTCCCTGGTTGACCTTCTAACAAATTTAATGTGTATCTCTCTGGGTACTTCATTTATCCTGGCATATGCTGAGTTTATTCTGTAGACTAGGTCAATGTCCCCCCTGATCTCATCTTTAGGTTTATGTAAATAGTCGGCTAAAATTGTGCTCATGAGATCAGGCAGGCATTCACCAGATTCTTCAGAAATATTCTGAAATCTTAAAAAATATGTAATCCTTTCCATATCAATCCTAGACACATGCCCATTTATTTCTACAACCTCATTAGTAACATTTTTAAGGGAGGGATGTATATTGTATTTATGGTTTTATATAATGCCTGTGCGCCGCCCTGGGTCCTAACAAGGAGAAGGGCGGGGTATAAATTTAATAAAATAAAATAAAAATTGTGGTCATAAGTTCTTTCTTTCTTTCTTTCTTTCTTTCTTTCTTTCTTTCTTTCTTTCTTTAATTCTTTCTTTCTTCAATTTCTGGCTGGTCTTTGGTCTTCTGAAGATGTTAAAAATGGATTTATGGGCACTCATTATATATAAAGGCAGCCCATGACTCTTTGGGATGCTGGTTTGAATCGAGGAAATGACTCAGAGGATGTGATTCCTTTGAAATGACCACTGGGAGAAAAATAGATCTTTAACCTGTTTAACCAAAAAGGTAGCTTGTGGTGGAAGGAAATAGGAAAATAGATTATTTCCTTTCCTTTCCTTCCTTCCTTCCATTGCCTCCCTCCCCCTTCCTCCCTTCCTTCCTTCCCTCCATCCCTTTCCTTCCTTCCTTTCTTCCTTCCCTCCCTCCTACCCTCCATCCCTTTCCTTCCTTCCTTCCTTCCTTCCTTCCTTCCCTCCCTCCTACCCTCCATCCCTTTCCTTCCTTCCTTCCTTCCTTCCTTCCTTCCTTCCCTCCCTCCTACCCTCCATCCCTTTCCTCCCCCCCTTCCTTCCCTCCCTCCCCCCTCCCCTCCATCCCTTTCCTTCCTTCCTTCCTTCCCTCCCTCCCTCTCCTTCCTTCCCTCCCTCTCCTTCCTTCCTTCTTTCTTTCTTCCTTCTTTCACCCCTCCCTTCCTCCTCCCTCCCCCTTCTTTCCTTCACTCCCTCCCTCCCACCATTCATCTTTTTTCTATTTTTCTTTCTTTCTTTCTCTGTTTCTCTCTCTCTCTCTCTGTATCTGTCGCTCTCCTCCCTCCACCCACCTCTGTCACTCTGTGTGTGTGTGTGTGTGTGATTACCTAGACCCGCGCCAGTCCGGCTTTCGGCCCGGGCATAGCACCAGACGGCATTGGTCGCGTTGGTCGATGATCTCTGGAGGGCCAGAGATGGGGGTTGTTCCTCCATCCTGGTCCTATTAGACCTCTCGGCGGCTTTTGATACCATCGACCATGGTATCCTATTGCATCGGCTGGGGGGGTTGGGGGTGGGAGGCACCGTTTTACGGTGGTTCTCCTCCTACCTCTCTGGCCGATCGCAATTTGTGTTGGCAGGAGAGCAGAGGTCGACCTCGAGACCCCTCACATGTGGGGTGGCTCAGGGGTCGGTCCTCTCGCCTCTCCTGTTTAACACATATATGAAGCCACTGGGTGAGATCATCCGTGGTTTTGGGGTAGAGTACCATCTCTACGCTGATGATACTCAGCTGTATATATCTACCCCAAACCACCCCAACGATGCCGTAGCGGTGATGTGCCAGTGCCTGGAAGCCGTACGGATCTGGATGGGAAGAAACGGACTCAAGCTCAACCCGACCAAGACCGAGTGGCTGTGGTTTCCGGCTGCCCGATTCAACCAGCTGACTCCATCGCTGGCCATTGGGGGCGAACATCTTGCCCCAGTGGATGGGGCGCGCAACTTGGGTGTCCTCCTGGATGCCCGGCTGTCCATGGAAGATCAAGTGACAGCCGTGGCCAGGAGGGCGTTTTACCAGGTTCGCCTGGTTCGCCAGTTGCGCCCCCTATTGGATCGGGACGCCCTCCGCACAGTCACTCATGCTCTCGTGACATCCCGACTGGACTATTGTAACTCTCTCTACATGGGGCTCCCCTTGAGGTGCACTCGGAGACTTCAGCTAGTCCAGAATGCAGCCGCGCGAGCAATTATGGGAACCGCAAGGTGTACCCATGTAACACCGCTCTTGCGCGAGCTGCACTGGCTGCCTGTCGTCTTCTGGGTGCACTTCAAGGTTCTAGTCATCATCTTTAAAGCACTCCATGGCTCGGGACCTAGCTATTTGCAGGATCGGATCCTGCCGCACACATCCACACGGCCGATTCGCTCCCACAGAGAGGGACTTCTCCGGGTGCCGTCCACTAGACTTTGTCAGTGGGCGACGCCCAGGGGAAGGGCTCTCTCTGTGGCGGGCCCAGCCCTCTGGAATGACCTTCCCCCCGACATTAGAACTACCACGGACCTCCGCTCCTTCCGTCTAAAACTAAAAACATATCTGTTCTGCTTGGCCGGCCTAGGATAGTCTCTCTTTGATGGGGCTGCTAGAAATTTTAGATGGGGATTTTAGTTTTTAATTGGATTTTTAGCGCAGGGAAATATTTAATTTGTTTTTTAACTATATGTATGTATTTATTGTTTTATTAGCCCTGTGCACCGCTCCGAGTCCCTTAGGGGAGAGGGAGCGGTCAACAAGTTTAATAAATTATTATTATTATTACCTGTCTCCCTCTCTCTCTCTCTATTTCTGCCTCTCTAAGTCTGTTGCTCTGTGTGTCTGTCATTCTCTCCCTCCCTCCCCACCCCCCAAGCAGCAGAGGGGAGGTTATCCCGCAACGGGCGAGCGAGTGGACGGAGGACCCGAGCTGCTGCTACCTTAAGTGTTGCCGAGGCCATCCGGGAGCCACATGCGGCTGGAAGAGAGGTGGGCGTGCGCGCCTGGATGGTGCTTAAGGTAGCCGCAGCTCGGGTCCTCCGCCCGCCCGCCCAGGATGAGGCAGCCGTAACCTCCTCACTGACATGCTGGCCCCTCCGGTAAGGCCCGGAAAGTGCACCGCAGTGGCCATCGGAAGGAGCTGTTGGAGGCGCTCTCGTCCATCCTCCCCCCAGGGGGCTGCTCCCTCCTCCTCCTCTCCGGCCCTGCGGCCCGGTTCTTATGAAGCCACAGACCAGCACCGGTCCTCGGACCGGGAGTTGGGGACCCCTGCCATAAATAATCCAGTGTAAGAGGTGATTGTGGTTATTAAAAAATTGTACTCCAGTTTTGATATGGCATAAACAAATTGTAAGTGAAAGAGATTTTATGGATACTTTTCATTGAATGGGTCTCTTCTCTAGACTTAAGCTTCAGGACAAGCTAGATCAGAGGTTCCCAAACTTGGCAACTTTAAGACTTGTGGACTTCAACTCCCAGAATTCTTCAGCCAGAGTTGAGGATTCCCTATGGCTGGAGAATTCTGGGAGTTGAAGTCCACAAGTCTTAAAGTTGCCAAGTTTGGGAACCTCTGAGCTAGATGATACTAGAATCTTCCAACCAGATGTTGTGATCCTTATCAGGTCTTTCTTTTGAGATGTACAATGGAGAAATTACAACTACTTTCCAAAAGCATCTTGTAGTATGTGAATTAAAAAAAAACTGTCACTAACTCCTTTTTTGATATTATGCTATCATACTGATCAAGGTTCTCTAAATAAAGCTTTGCCCAAAGTCAGCAGAGTTAAAAAGAAGATTCTGCATGCAGATTATCTAAAATGGATGCCATCAAGAAAGCAAAGTGGGAAACATCTAATTTGAAATACCACCTCTTTTTGACAAAGCATTCAAGCACTTTTCTCAGGAGGGTCAAATAGGGGAAGATGTGCTTGTGATAAATGATAAAATGGGATTGTATTTCCCATAAAACAGGCAATTATCCTATTCCCTTTATCTGCTTAATTATTAAGTTAAGAAAAAACCCCAAATATTTATTTATTTATTTTTAACAATTAAGCAGATAAAAGGAATAGGATAATATTTTTTTCCTCTTGCAATTGTCATAATGAAAACAATTGCAGTACAATTCCACAACAATCAACAATTATACTATCAATGATTGATATAATTACTATCTTCAACAGAACATCTACTTGAATCCAAGGATAATAAAGAGCTAAATTGGAGTGGGGAACCCTGAGTCCATTAGCACTTAGACTTATATACCACTTCATTGTGTTTTTACTACCCACTCTAAGCAGTTTACAGAGTCAGCATATTTGAGTCCTCATTTTACCTACCTCGGAAGGATGGAAGGCAGAGTGAACCTTGACTCTGGTGAGATTCAATCTGCCAAATTTCAGGCAGCTGGCAATCAGCAGAAGTCACCTGCAGTACTGCATTCTAACCACTGTGCCACCACCATATTGATGGTTTCTGTCTTGTGGTTCTCAGTGGTTCTCAGAACCATGCTGCTGAAATTAGTAGCAAAGTGCCCAATATCCGCCATACAATTCCCAACCAATTTCTGGAGAGAAAAAATCAATTTATTATCTTAATGCACCTTAAATAGTTCCCCTAAAAATAATTCCCCCAAGGAAAAGGGAAAAAAGTCTGAAAAAAATCTATTTTAGCTGCTTGACAAAAAAGATACATTTTCAAAATATACTTACCCATGTTTATTCCTGGAGTAACATCTGTTAGTAGAGTCATCCTAAGGAAAGACATATCTCACACTTACGAAAAATCTTTTTCCTGCAAATATATTTGATTAAAAAACTATCTAAAGAATATGAAAGCTATTGTTTTGTGTATTACTGAATAGATTGCTTCCAAATCCAGCACATATCTTCAACTTCTTTTGAAGACTTATTTTTCCTTCATTTAGGCTGCAATCTATAATAGCTTGAGATTTCTAACACCAAATTTGTTGCATCTTTTAAGGGTAGAAGCTGGACTATAATCTCAAAGAAAGAATTTTGATTTTTTTATTTTATTAAATTTATACCCCGCCCTTCTCCTACAAAATGACCCAGGGCGGCGCACAGGTAAATTAAAACACAACGTACATAAATAGATCAATTATTAAAATCCAATTAAATTAAATTACCCCGTGCTAAAACATTTTAAAATTCTCTAATTAAAATTTATAACTAAAAAGTCCAGATCGGGTGTTTATCCTAAGCCGGCTTGTTGGAATAAATGCGTTTTCAGATGCTGGCGGAAAAGGCAGAGTCTGTGGTGGTACGGAGTTCAGGGGGCAGGTCGTTCCAGAGGGTTGGGCCCGTCACAGAGAAGGCCCTTCCCCTGGGTGTCGCCAACCGGCATTGCCCGGCCGACGGCACCCTGAGGAGGCCCTGTCTATGGGAGCGGATCGGTCGTAGGGATGTATGGGGCAGGATACGGTCTCGCATGTAACTAGGCCCCGAGCCAGATTTAAATTTGATCCCCTTCGAAGCATCTGCAATTGAAACCTGGAAAGACTCCCCAAATAGCCCATGTCAAAGGATAGAATCATCTTTCCAAAATAACGTTAATGAAAAGAAAGAAATAATGTTAACGACATGAATGAAATGAAAATAGCAGCAACATTTAAGAAACTGACCACAATATTGATGGTGCTTTATTAAAATAGACATTGATTGTAAATTAAATGTGAAACAGTGATTTGAAAGGACTGCAAAATGGGAAATTTTCTAACTAAGGAGAAACTTTTTAACAGTGAGAACCATTACTTTCAGAAGTTGTGGGTGCTTCATCACTGGAGGTTTTTAAGAAGAGACTGGACAGTCACTTATCTGAAATGGTATAGGGCTGTGATGATGAATTTATAGCACGCGTGTTCAAAGTGGCACATGGAGCCATATCGCCTGGCATACACGGCATCACCAGTTCCTCTTCTGGGTTTCTAGCATGCATGCACATGCACCAATCAACTGGCTTTTGTGCGTGTGGCAGTGCTGGAAACCAGAAGAGCTGGTCTTCCATTTTCCATCATGAGTATATGCGCCAGCCAACTGATCTGCACATGCGCATGCGCATGCGCAGCAGTAACCAGAAGACTTGCATGTGATGGCCGGAAACCAGAAGTAAACCAACTCTAAACTAACCCTAACCAAACCAACCTTCCTTTTTATGTGACCTAAAGTTCACAAAAAGTTAAAGGAAGAAAAAAGGGAAAGGGAAGAAGGAACCTTGCTTATTAATGTATTCCTTTTATGGAAAGATTTGGAACTATACTGTTTCCCTTAATTGTGATGACAGACATGAAATCCGCTTCAGGCATTTGGAACCAGCTGAGCTACCATCCATATGGATGGGATCAGAGATCATAACATTACTGACAGTCAAGGGAAAAGGAGGAAAACAGTGACAACGTGAAAACATCTGCCTCTCCAATTTGGGAAAGCTGAGCCTTTCATAACCAGCCAAACTCTCCTTTTTTATCTCCTTTACACTTCCCAAAATTAATACAATTCTGTTTTTGATTGTTATCTTAAAAGGAAAAATCTACTGGCAGATAACAACATAGAGTCTGATGTCAAGAGAAGAACAATGAGGTTCTGCTTCTAGGTTTTGAAACACCAAAAGCAACAGAAACATTTTTTCCTAGTAAAAAAAAAAAATGACAACAACTACCTGAACAGCAAATCCTTTGAAATGAAAGTGGGAAAGAACCAGAGAAGTGAAAGAAATGGAATAAAATGTATTTTTTCTCTTTCAAAGAAGATCCTATTATGCAGTGGGGCAATACACGAAAATATAATGATCTGGTGCTTTAAATTGATTTTATAAGGCAAAATGGATGTTGAGCCTCAAATAAACTTCTGTAACAGAATGAAGAATTGCTTTGCTGTCCTTCTTCCAGGTTCTGCATCTGAGGTGCCCTTGAGTTTTATTAGCCCCAACTTTTTCTCTTTTCCTCTGGCTTGGCACTAACTCTTTGTCTCCTGCTAGGTTATTCCAAAGCTGTATTTTTTTTAACCAACACATTACTCAGGTTTTCATCATTATTATTTCTGTTATCAAGAGTATAAAAAGATGTAATTGTGACTGCTTCAACTTTATAGCATTCATTAACCTGCTTAAATACATTTGAGTTCTTTAGGAACCATTAGCTAGCATTGTACTAATTAAATTGAGCTTATAAACTCAGTTAAAAATATCAGACTCAACTGATCTTTCTATTGCTAACATGAAATGTACACTACAAAATCAAGCATGTTCATAAATACTCAAACCAAAGCACTTGTTCTCATAAGTAAGTGTAGTGTACTACTTCTATTATATCTAGCTAAAAGGCCAATTCATTTTTTAACATTATATAATATAAGTACATTTCTTTGAGTGTATTCAAATTTCACAATTTGGTTGTAAATACATTACATTAAGAGAATATATTTATTAAGAATATTTCTTTCCAGGGTCTCCATTTATTGTGTCAAGGCAAACTCACTCACTCCCTCCATCCCTCTTTCTCTCTTTCTTTTTTTTTCTTTCTTTCTTTCTTTCTTTCTTTCTTTCTTTCTTTCTTTCTTTCTTTCTTTCTTTCTTTCTTTCTCTCTTTTTTGTTATTCAAAGTAGCAGAGAACCTATTTTACTGAAATCATTATTTCATAACTATTAATTAATCTATATAAATAAAAATGTAACAAGTTTGTTCAAAACTGCTAATCACCGAAAGTACTGCACCGATCGCTTCCAAATTTTCACACAACGTTCCTTTCAAATACGGCACCAATGATATATATAGATTGTGTAGATGTCACACCTGTGCCAGGTACACGCAATGGAAATATAAAAAATTCTAAAAAAGGATACAGAGAGAGCAGTGGGCCTCAGGTATTATGTCATCCTTTATGACATAAAATTCTCTGTCCATAAGATTCAAGGAGAAATACAGTAGGTAGGTAGGTAGGTAGCTATAGGGATAGAGAGAGGGAGTGAGACATGCAGTAGGTAGGTAGGTAGAGGGAGAGAGGGAGAAATACAGTAGGTAGGTAGGTAGGTAGGTAGGTAGGTAGGTAGGTAGGTAGGTAGGTAGGTAGAGGGATACAGAGAGGGGGAGAAATACAGGAGGTAGGTAGGTAGAGGGAGAGAGGGAGAAATACAGTACGTAGGTAGGTTGGGGGTTATACGGTGGTTGTGTGTGCAGGTGTAGATTTACACACAGGTTGGTTGGCCATTTAACCACACAGCAACGCATGGCCAGGAATGGCTAGTAGTAAATAATACTTTGCCACCAGTTCAGAAACAGAAGAGTAAAGCTACAACACAGTAGCATTCATTATTGCCAAGAATTTGACCTAATAAAAGAAATGGTATCATTTAAAATAAATCATAATATCCATGAGACTGATGCACCTCAAGCCAATAATGCTCACTCTTTTTCCATTTCACACTGTTCCTTGACAAATGGTGCCAGATCTTGTTTTTAAAGGAGCAATCCGCAGATTGAAAAACATCATTCTTGAAATTATAGAGTTGATCTTCCAGTCAACTGCCTGACAAAAGATGGAATACCTGCTTCCTTCCTACTTATTTGCATTTCAAAGAGAACATTACATAACATCCTTTCATCTTCTAGATTGCCTGTAATAGCCAGTGAGAACAGAAGGTTTTAAGCAGCAAAATCCTCTTCCCCCATCCCCCTGGTTCAAGTCCTATTGAAATCTAGTCTAGCATTCTGTTCTCATGCCTAGCTGTTTGCCTTTGATTTCAGAGATTTTCTTAGCATATTCAGCTGAGCATATTTTCTTAGCATATTCAGCCTAGTTTTTAGTAGTTAGAGGAGGGTTAAAGTAGCCAGGTGGCAATTCTAAAATACATGAGCTGGAATTATTAGCAATTTCAGGGGACCTCTTTTAAGGGAAGAGATATCATCCCTGCATTTCCTGGCCAGCTTCCAAACTGCTTCATTATGTTCCTCTTCAGCACTCCCCCTGCAGCTTCAATTAACAAAGATATTAATTATTTCTTTTCAGAGTACAACCAGCCCAGACCAATTAATAATAATTCTAATATTTACAACTTTTACAGTATTTGACAAGAAAAAGCATGCAGAGTTTTAGTGTGTGCTATTATGTCAAAGACAGTTGGCATATGTTATCAAAATTGTTGGTTCTTGAACTTTAAAAATTACAATAAAAATGTCACGGAAAATTAATTGACACTGATTTATTTGAAGATTCTAGCATCTCATAAGCACAATATATCAGTACAAATATATCTGTAGAAAAACTTTAATTAAAAAGAAACACTATAAACTTCTTTTCAAAAATATTGGGCTCATGTTTGTCATCAAGGAGCATCTGGTTACCTACAAAATATTGTCAATCATGCATTTCTCTATTTTCAAGTGAGACTTTTAGGAAAGTTAAATGGAATTTCTTCTGCATGCTTTGTATATTTGATTGTGAAATTGATCCACAAAAATATAAAGAAAGCTATAATATTATATTCTCTATAGATATATGATGATGATCGATTAGATGATAGGTAGGTAGGTAGGTAGGTAGGTAGGTAGGTAGGTAGGTAGGTAGGTAGGCAGGCAGGCAGGCAGGCAGGCAGGCAGGCAGGTAGGCAGGCAGGCAGGTAGGCAGGCAGATGACAGACAGACAGACAGACATAGTAGGTGTGTATATGTATGTACAGGTGAAACACGAAAAATTAGAATATCATGCAAAAGTTCATTTATTTCAGTAATGCAACTTAGAAGGTGAAACTAATACATGAGATAAGATTCATTACATGCAAAGCAAGATAATTCAAGCCATGATTTGTCATAATTGTGATGATTATGGCATACAGCTCATGAAAACCCCAAATCCACAATCTCAGAAAATTAAAATATTACATGCAATCAATAAAACAAGGATTGTACATAGAACAATATCAAACCTCTGAAAAGTATAAGCATGCATATGTACTCAGTACTTGGTTTAGGCGCCTTTTGCAGCAATTACTGCCTCAATGCGATGTGGCATGGAAGCTATCAGCCTGTGGCACTACTGAGGTGTTATGGAAGACCAGGATGCTTCAATAGTGGCCTTCAGCTCTTCTGCATTGTTCAGTCTTATGTCTCTCATCTTTCTCTTGGCAATGCTCCATAGATTCTCTATGGGGTTCAGGTCAGGCAAGTTTGCTGGCCAATCAAGCACAGTAATCCCATGGTCATTGAACCAGATTTTGGTGCTTTTGGCAGTGTGGGCAGCTGGAAAATGAAGTCAGCATCCCCATAAAGCTCATCTGCAGAAGGAAGCATGAAGCACTCCAAAATCTCCTGGTAGACGGCTGTGTTAACCCTGGACTTAATGAAGCATAGTGGTCCAAAGTCCTCTTTTCTGATGAGAGCAACTTTGCATCTCATTTGGAAACCAAGGACCCAGCATATGGAGGAGGAATGGAGAGGCACACACTGCAAGATGCTTGAAGTCCAGTGTGACGTTTCCACAGTCTGGAAACAGTTTTGCATGTTATTTTGTAGACTCCTTGGTTTTCTAGCTGGAAAATACCATGTAAAATCTTTCCTACAACTTACATAGGACAAACTAATAGGAGAATAAATGCATGCATCACAGAACATAAAAACACAGTAAAAAACAACTTAAAACCTCATCCCTCTACCAGCACTTTAAAGCTATAGGACATAAAATTGACTTTGAAAGAAACAAGCTAATCTCCAAAACTGAACAGCTCAACAGGAGAATAATCAGGGAAGCCATCAAAATAGCGAAACAACCCTACAACATGAACAAATGTGATGATACCTCCCAGTATCATCACACCAGACATCTGGAGACCAGCACTGGCCAACAGGCGAGAGCCACCCACCACCAGGCCATTAAAATACAAAATAACAAGGAATACACAGATAGTACCAATCAGCACCAATCTACCAATCATGATACAACTGCACAGCCAATCAACCCACTCATAGCAACAAAGCCAGCACTCCATCCCCCCCACAAAGATTTACCGAAAAACAGCAGCTGCGAAGCCACAGACCAAAGTCTGACAATGGCGAGTGAGACCTCGCCGAAACATTGCAAAGACAAGCTCATTCTTACAGGGGAAAAGATCCGAATACAACAAGACCAGCATATATATCAGCTCAAATCCTAACATACACCGCCCCACCCCCACATGTTTGTGTCACGTTTATTTATTTATCAGCACAAAAACATATCACAAATACACACACACACACACATAATATATACACAGATATAGATGATATAGATGGTATGGATGCAGATGATATAGATATAGATGTATGTGTGTATGTATATACACACACACACATATATGTATGTATGTATGTATATGTATACATATATGTATATACACATACATTTCATGGATATACACTCAATACTCTTGAAAATAAAGTCTATGGTGAATTCGTTATTACAATCTGATTATCTTAATCTGCTGGACAATGTACCATAGATGGTTGATTGCAAAAGTGAAGTTATAGTCAAATCCCTTTTCCAATAACAAATTAATATTTGTAAAGATACTTAGATTATAGTTTGTCAAACTGTTTAGTAGTAGTAATGCATGAGAATATAGATGCAGGAAGACTAATGTCTTGATGGGTTCCTTTCTCATACCAGCTTTGTTTCTCTCACCTGCTTAGGAAATGGCCAAACCAACAATATGTCTTGAAATATGGGGAAGAATTTTCACCTGTGATAGTAATTTTCCTACCTGAAATTCAATTCTAATAAATATACACAATAGATTTCTGCCTGATTTATGTTACCCTAATACCCATTCGATTTTCTGATTGATGCATGCTGGTAGAACACATAATACAGTGAAAATTTGCTTCTAGCAAGTTTGATATCTTCCTGCAGTTTATTAATAGTACAGAAACATAAAAGAGCAGTCAGATGTTTCCTTGGTATTTTGATATGATTGACATATCATTGTTAAGAATTTATGTAACTCTCATTTACTATTGTTTGATTGGCAAAGAACATTTCAAAATTCTCAGGAATTTGAAGTGTTTAGGATAAAATCTAATGCTGTATCAGCTTCATTGAAATGATTGCAAAATGGTAACCATTTTAACACTACATGAACATTTGTCTCATAAAAGGACACTATACTTTTATCAAGAAGATATCTATAAATTGGGGATGGAAGGTAAGCCTTTTCAGACATGACCTGTACACATCCCTCCCCAGACTAAAACGACAATATCTTTCCTAAGCCAGAAAAGACTTTTCAGCTTGCATAGTTCTTGAATGCTTAATTTCAATGGTCCTTTAAAACAAATGGTTATTTTTATTATTGTTGTAGTTGCTGAATGGATTCATATAAATTTAAATCCTGATATATATAGACAGATGGATGGATGGAAGGAAGGAAGGAAGGAAGGAATGAAGGAGTTCATTTTGTTATTAGATGTAGATCACTGGGTCACCATCAGTGAGGTATTGCAGGGGTCCCTAACCCCTGGGCCGTGGACCGGTGCCGGTCCGTGACTTGATAGGAACTGGGCCGCAGGGCCGGAGAGGAGGAGAGGGCAGCCTCCTGGGCAGAGCACGCACCGGATGTGAGAGAGCGCAGGCATGGCCATTTGCGCCGTTGGAGGCCCTAGAGGGCCAAGTGAGCTGACTCCCCCCCCGCGTGCGCATGCGCCACCTGTCCCCCCCTGCTCCTCCTCTACACCAGCCAGTCTGCAGAATTTTCTTTAAAATGAAACCGGTCCCTGGTGCAAAAAAGGTTGGGGGCCCCTGAGCTATTGGACAGCACTTCTTGGTCTGTTGTGTGGATGTTTGGGTGGTTTAGGGGTGGAAAATGGGAATCTTAAAACATCTCATTGTCCTCTTGAGAAACATAAATGCAGACCCAGAAACCGTAGTGTGGACAGAACATAGGGAAATACACTGGCTCCAAGTTGAAAAAAGTGTAAGGAAAAGATGTATATTCTGTCATTATTCATTCAATCTATATGCAGAATATATATTAAGGGAAGCTGGACTGGAAGAAAAAAAAAGTGTGGTTTTCAAACTGGAGAGTGAAACATCAATTACCTGCACTAGGCTCATGACATTTTCTGATAGCCAAAAATGCAAAGGATCTGAAAGCCCTAGTAATAAAGTCAATGAGTAAAATAAAAAAAAAAATGGATTCAAATAAAATATAAAGATTAGACTAATGAGGACTGTGGAGCAACTCGCCTTAGAATTTATAGTGAAGATATGAAAATGGTGGATAACTTCTCCCTTTTAGCATCAGCCATCAACAATAAAGGGGAAAGCAGTCAAGAAATACTTATTTCTGTAGAGTAGCCATGAAAATCTTGGAAGATATATTCAAATACTGTGATGTGTCTATATCCCCAAAGTTCAGAATTGTGTGATATTCTAAGGAAGCAAATTGTGGACTTTGGAGGAGAGTCAGGGCAGAACAGGAAGATTATTTATGCTAGTGATGTCCCGGTGTCTGGAGGCCATGCGAGGCTGGATGGGAAGGAACAGGCTCCAACTCAACCCATCCAAGACCGAGTGTCTGTGGCTTCCGGCGTCACGGTATAGTCAGTTGATGCCATCTCTGACTATTGGGGGTGACACACTGGCTCCCACAGAGAGGGCTCACAATTTGGGCATCCTCCTGGACTCTCGGCTGTCTCTAGAAGATCACATGACAGCCGTGGCCAGGGGGGCTTTCTATCAGGTTCGCCTGATATGCCAGTTGTGCCCCTTTCCGGATCTTGATGCCTTACGCACGGTCACCCAAGCCCTCATCACCTCCCGTCTGGACTATTGCTATGCTCTCTACATGGGACTTCCTTTGAGGTGCACCTGGAGGCTCCACTTAGTTCAGAATGCGGCTGCGTGGGGGATTCTGGGAGCTTCTAGATGCTCCCGTGTGACACCTCTCCTGCGTGAGCTACACTGGCTGCCTGTGGCTTTCCGGGTGCGCTTCAAGGTGCTAGTGGCCACCTTTAAAGTGCTCCATGGCAAGGGACCTGGTTACCTGCAAGACCAATTCCTGCTGCCAAATACCTCCCACCGACCAGTTTGCTCCCACAGAGAGGGCCTCCTCAGGGTGCCGTCAGCTAAACAATACCGGCTGGCGACCCCCAGGGAGAGAGCCTTCTCTGTGGCAGCTCCCGCCCTCTGGAATGACCTACCTCATGGACTAAGGACGATCTCAGACCTACATCTCTTCCGTTGGGCCCTGAAGACGCGTTTATTCTGCGCTGCCAGCCTGTCGTAGTTTTTAAAGGTAGTTTTTAAAGGGATTTTATAGTGATTTTAGTATGGGTTTTAAAATGTAGGCCATTTATTTAATATCTTTTTAACATATTGTTTTAGATTTTGTATCATTTATTTTATTGTGGCTGTACACCGCCCTGAGTCCCAAAAGGGAGAAGGGTGGTATATAAATCAAACTATAAACTATAAACTCTTGTGAGCTTTAGTGCACTGAAAAATAACATGGACAGCCGTGATTTTTTTTTTAAACGGCTCATCAGCCAAATCAACGCAGGGTTCTCACTCAAGGCACAAATGATCAGGCTCAAATTAACCTACTTTGACACATCATGAAAGACCTAGCTCACTAGAAGAGGCTCTAATACTGGGAGAGGTGGAAGGAAAGAGAAGAAAACAATCAACTGCAAGGTAGATATATCAATCACACTGGTGATGAATGCAGGGGTGGGATTCAGCCGATTCAGACAGGTTCATGTGAACCGGACGTTCTGGTGACCAGTTGTCCCAACCCACCTGCCCCTGTGCTAGTCTGTCCTATGTTTCCTTTGTTTGAAGTCCAGCTGATAGGCACCGGTTGTTACACCAGTTGAATCTCACCACTGGATGAATGCAATGTTGGAAGAACTGAAGGACTAAATTAGGAACATATCATCATAGAGAAAATCTGTTTACGTAGTAAGACTCAACAACGACTTGATGGTATGTAATCAATACATTAATCAGAACAGAAGCATAAAACATGTTGAGTACTGAATATGTTAGCATCTAATATAAGAAGAGGGAAACAAGGAAGCCTGTGTAGAAAAGGGGATATCTAATATTAGAAAATAAAATAAACTACATTTATGAAAGGTTTTTAAACTCAGCAGTAAGAAACAACAAATCATTCAGATTTTATTCATTTCAATAGCTATCATGTTACTTAGAATATAAGGCTTCACCAACAATAATTATTCAGATCGCTATCCCAGAACACACATAATCACTTTAATGAACTTCTGCCAGATCTGAGAAACTACTTCTTTATGACATTTTTGCCGCAAGATATAAGCTTGTCTGTCTCCAGTGAACTGCTTAGTTGAGGAATCACGATCATCTTCCAAAAAAAAAAAAATCCTTTCATAATGAGAGAGAAAAATGAATTAGTTTTGCAGGCCTAAAGCCATTATAATAATCAAATCATATTTCTGTGTTTGGAAGGCAAGAATCTATATTTCTGTTACATAAAGGCTTTGGAATTCAACAAAAAGACAGGTAATAAATGAGAAAATATTATAAGGGAATAACTACAATTCTTTTTTAAAGGTCATTGACAGATGAAAAAGTACTATGTCCCGTTAATATTAGTTGTCAAGAGTTTTGTCTCAGTTCATTCCTTGTTGAAAATGTAATCTGGAACTACTCACTCTATCTTTCAAAGCATATGGATTAACATCAGAGGCAAGCTTTGAATAATGCCTTTTCCTTATTTTAGATGGTCAGGGAAATAGGGAACTCTAGAGATATTCTTTTCCATAAGATGAAGAAATAATATTTGTTAGTAGGTATAGACCTATATGATATGGTTGTAGATTTAGAAATATTCTAAGTGGGAAGACTGCTGATTTGTGTAGGTTTTGTTACATTAAATTAATCTGCCAAAGCTCTGGGCATTAGTGCCTAAGTGGAAATATACCTGAAACTGTACGTATTTTGCATTAAGCAGAATTAACAGAATAACAGAGTTGGAAAGGGTTTTGGAGGTCTTCTACTCCAGGAGTCTCCAATCTTTGCAACTTTAAGTCTGAAGAACTTCCGCTCCCAGACTTCTCTGGGAGCTGAAGTCCTTCAGACTTAAAGTTGCAAAGGTTGGAGACCCCTGTTCTAGTCCAACCCTGCTGAAACAGGAGATCCCATACCAGATAGATGGCCATCCAATTTCTTCTTTAAAAACTTCAGTGATGGAAACCCAGAACTTCTGAGGGCAAATCATCAGGAGTTGTGGATGCCTAATCACTGGAGGTAAGCTTTTTCTTAATAGGAAAGGATTAATATTATTAAAGGAAAACCAAACACAGAATCAAATAAAAACCAAAAAAGCCACAAAGTTTATACCTTGAGAAAGAATAAAACAAAATGCAATGGAATTATAATGTTGCAAAAAACAGATTCCAGACTCCATACAGGCAAAATGCCTTCAATTCAGTAACAATCACAGTTAAAGTCTTGGCTAAATAACTGCCATAGTTTAACACTTTTAATAACAATTCCTTGCCAGAGGCTATTTGATGGAAGAACGAGTAAGCGAAAATGGCTCAATTTACTTTTATTCTGTTACAAGTTTCATTGAGATTAGTTGAGCTGTGAAGATCATTTGCTGAGGCATTTCATTCAGCACAGTTGCTTTGGGGCCCTCCTGAGATCATGTCCAGAGCACTTCTCTGCTGGGAGAGCTAGCAAAGTTAAACAGGGCAATATGCCACATGAAATTAATTGCATAGGTGCAGAAAGTAGCCATGGTCATAAATATATTTATATCCTTCTTTTCCTTCTAAATTAATCCATAATGGCATGCAGAACAAACTTTTAAATTTAAAAAAGGACCAGACACACAATAGTAATATTATAATGTGGACTATAAAAATGGGATAACAATGTAAAGTCTTGCTGCCAGCACTAATATTTGGTAGTTCATGTAAAGTATATGAAAATGCTTACTCTGCAAATGCTGGGTGAACAATTAAGTCTTTAACTGCTCTAAAACTCAACGGCATAGGAGCCATCCATATTTCTCCAGAGAATGAGTTCCATAATCAGATAGAACATGTAAACATTCTAAAGAGAACATTGGATTCGATCCAGAAATTGACCTATAGATCAGTGGTGGGATTCAAATTTATTTACTACCGTTTCTGTTGCCTTGGCTTGGGGTGTGTGGTTTGGGGGTGGGGAGCGTGGCAGGGGAGGGATACTGTAAAATCTCTATTCCCTCCCCACTCCAGGGGAAGGATAGTGCAAAATTCCCAGTCAGAGGTGGTATTTACTGGTTCTCCGAACTACTCAAAATTTCCCTACTGGTTCTCCAGAACTGGTCAGAACCTGCTGAATCCCACCTCGTCTATAGATTACTATTTACATATCAAGTATATTCTGAATTGTACTCTGTGTGTGTGTGTGTGTGTGTGTGTGTGTGTGTGTGTGTGTCTGTGTCTGTGTCTCTGTGTGTGTGTCTGTGTGTCTGTGTCAGTGTGTCTGTGTCTGTGTGAATGGAATCAGGTTAGAAATCACAAGACTATGAATTCTAGCCCTGCTTAAATGCAAAGCCTGCTGGTGACCTTGGGTCAGTCACTTTCTCCCAGTGCTAGCAAGCAGCCAAAGGCCACTTCCAAAATCTGCTCCCATAAGTTTGTCAAGAGCCAAAAACTAGCTTGAAGGCACAGAAACTAGTAAATGAAAGGAGGGGTTGTTTAGTGAGTTTTAATAGCAGCAACTCAACTAACTGACCAGTCACAATTTTCCAACTGGAACTTTTAGGAAGTTAGAAAAAAAATATGATGAGATAAATGTAGCAAACTTCCTTTCAATTTTTTTTTTGTCAGATTCTTTAATAGATTGTCAACTATCTAGGCTGGTAAATTAATCCTACAGACCTTTCAACAAATTTAATAATGGCAATGAAGCAATAGAGCGATCAGGCATAAATCCTCCCGAAGGGTATTTATTTATGGATAAGGGCTTTGTACCTTCTTACCTTTGGTACCATATTTGGTAATGAACAGCAACACAATGTCTTCTTCATGTATTATCAGACTAGAGAACTCTTGGGCTTCATGCTAGATCTCCATCCTTGGCCAGTAACAATTAAAGCAAACAGGATGTTCTATTCAGTGAAAGAGGTTGACTCTAAACATGTGCAATCTTTTTCTTTCCTTCCTACATTTAGGTTTTTCTTGTCTACAGATTGAGTGCTACAAAAAAAGAACAGCCGTAACTAATGGTTGCTGCAACATCTCCCCTTGAACACATTTAACACTGGCTTGGTAGGCATTTCTTACACTATAAAATAGCTTCATTTTAAACTCAGAATTACAAGAATAATTAATTAAATATGTTGCTAGCCTTCGGGTAGCCCATGAAGCTAATAACTTGACAAGACCTGAAATGGATTGCTTCAGAGCCATCGTTGCTGTCTTCTTTCTTTTATTCTTCCTTTTTCTGAGAGGACACAAAAACAAGGGGAAATAGATTTAATACTCAAGGGGATTTTACTCAGAATGAAGGTACTCAAATGCAATAGAGAAGAGAGCTTATTTGTCTTTAATCATTATGAGGGAAAAAAACCAAGCTATTTTCAGCTTATGTTAAGCAGCTTCTGATTTATTTATTTTTTAAACCCCAATTCTTCTATACTGATATTTATCCTCCTTTGCCTTTGAGGGTAGATGATACATGGACACTGCAAAGCAAATAAATGAATATATAAAATGGATCCTATTAGGTTGCAGATATGGATTAAGGTATAAAATAATTGGAAACATCTCCCTTCTTACTATTTGGAGTGGAAATGAAATTGCTTTAAAATAAATATTTGGCATGCAAGAAGTTGGTCAAGTAGCAACCAGCATAAAAGGAAGTGTAGTGAAGGGAAGGATTAAGCAAAGAATGTATCCTACAGTAGGTGCAACTAAAGATGGATATGGACCTCCATCTCAGTTAGAGGAGGAATTTGGAAAGACTGGAATGTGTTGACCTTCATATCCATCTTCTTTGTGATAGAATAGCTGGGTAGAATTTTCATATGATACCAAGCGATCCATGCAGAATACTGATTGTCTGCCATATCCTGAATATAGAAATGCTTCGTGTCATTTAAATTAATTTCATTTAAATTAATGAAAAATATTGTGTTGAACTGCTAATTTCACATAATGGATGCAGGGTATGTATCTTACAAACATAAAGAACTTTTTGGAAGGCAGATTTAAATTTTTAAATCTAAGAGGGAGGGAACTGTCGGATTTAGCTGTTAATGTTTCAGCTAAAAAGGTTGTAAAATTTTTTCAAAGTTTCTCTCTAATTCATCTACTGCAACTTTCTTGTTTCTGCATAAAGATATCTGTCAATTAATATAACGCATACTGTAAAATTTATATAATTAACCCTATTAACAGAAGTAAGTTACATTATGTTCAATGGAACGACTCCTAAGATACACAAAATAGTATCCTTATTCATTAGTAGATTCAACTAGTTATGCTTCTATTATTAAATCTAAATAGTTGGTCATACTCTATATGTGGGAATTCAATCATAGCATTAAAAATGGATGATCTCGAGTCATTCAGTTTATTTATTTATTTATTTATTTATAACAACTTTATATTGATATTTTTTTTATCCTTTGTAAAAAGAAGTGCAGGAAGTAAGCAAAGAATGGAATAGCAATGAGTGGCACTTGGGAAATGATGTACTACCAACAACAAAAGGCCAAGCTCCACCTACATAGGCCTGTAAAGTGTATACTACTACTTTATTATATTCTTTCTATTTCTACCAAAACTCTGTTATATCTTACAGAACAGACTCCACATCAAATCCCAACCACATAAAATCGACAGTAAACATCTGGGAGTAGTAGAATCAGCAATGAAGATAGCTTGGAGGTGGCAAGTAGTACTAGACACGGTGAAGTGAAAATAGAAATAATTCTAGTTGTTGTGTAATATTTCAACTCAACAGAGCAGGCTGAGTAGGAAAGAATGTTTTCATAAAACTGTGATATGGATAGCCTTTTTCACAGAAATAAACCAATTACTGAATAATCCTAAGATTCTCTGTATCAGCTGTGTTTGCTTTTCAGTCTTCTTTTTCAACATTTCTTGATCCCATTCTATTTATGCTTTTTTTCAGGCATTCGGATGAACATGTGTTGAACTTCACAATGAATAACATCCAGCCAACTACAAACAATAGTGATATGATTAGCCCTCAACTGTTCTTGCCAGATCCAAAGTTCGTTTTGCTCCTCTCAACACTTCCCCGTAGCCTTTCATTTCAATCTCCCCAAGAGCTAATTTTCCCCATTTGTGCTCTGTTCATCAAGCACATAGTCCCCAGAGATAGGGTAAGATTCTTCCTTCAGCTTCTCTCTGGTTCTTTACTGTAATGGCGTGCAGTAGCATTACAGTAAAGTGGCCTTAGGAGACAGGAGAAAAAGCCATGGACCGTACAACTGGTGTATAAAAGATAGCTCAGCCTACAGGAGGAGGAAGGGCATGGAAAATGTTTCACAAAAGACCCTCTCTAGTTTTTTTAGAGAGTTAAGAGAAGGGAGAAATACTTTCAGTCTTGCAATATTCTGTTAACGAAACCTTACAATAAAGGTTGAGCCAATATTTTTAGTTGCACTTCTTGTCTAAACTACCTCCCAGGATTAACATCTACCAGAAAGCGGCATCCTATTCCCTAAACCCATGATGGCAAACCTATGGCACGTGTGCCACAGGTGACATGCAGATCCCTCTCTGAGGGCACGTGAGCCGCCACCCCAGCTCAGCTCCACCGTGCATGCGCATGTGCCTTCCACTGGCCAGCTGGTTTTTGGGTCTCTGCCATGCATGTTCAGGGTGCATGTGGGAGACATGTGTGCATGCACAGGGGGTGGGGTGAACACACAGGGGTTGTGCACACATGCATGGGATTGCATGTGCATGCACAGGGGCAGGGGCAGGAGAGCATGGGGGTCTTACATGTGCATTGCATTATGGGAACACAGTGACAAAAAGGTTAGCCATCACTGCCTTAAACCAACCCTTGTACCAGACAATTCAGTAATAATTGCAAGCAGGCATTATGAAAGGTAGCCATTTGGGAACAGAAGCAGCTCTGCTTCATCACTGGCTGGAAATGAAAACCCTCATCAATCACAGTTTTTCACAGTAATCCATGCATTGATCAGGAAGCAGCAGCAGCTCAATAGGATACCAGTTCACTAACTAATTTTGAATGGGGCGTAAGATTGCTCTTTAGATCCAAACATTGGTTCCTTTTTTCAACATGACATGAAATATTTAATACTCCAGGGGATTTTTTCCCCTTCAGATAAAATATTACAAATCAAAATGTGCCAGTTTGTCAACATTTTAACCCTGCAGCAGATGTTTACCCCTGAAATAGAAAAAAGTGCTCATCATTACATTTGAAGAAAGTGATGTAATTATAAAAAGGGAGCACACATGATTAAATGTTATGCTTGTCAAAACTTTTTAAGGTTAACCTTTGAAAGTAAGATAGTGTATGATGTACAATTTGTATCTGATGTACCATGTTTCTATAATTAGCTTACATGGAGCAACTATATTCTCCTTTTTGTTTGTTTATATGCATGTCCTTCATTCATCTGCAGTCAATTACAAAAGGCAGCTTTATTTGGAACAGCTTGCATCTTGCAACTGTACCTTTCACATTATTAAGCAGGTCCTTGAGAAGGACTCAATAGTGGCAAAAATGCCATATCCAATCTAAAATATCTGGCTGATGGTATAACCAACCATAATAATTCATTAAAATTGTATGCTGCCTTACTCTGAATGATTCTGGAAGACATACAAGTTTAATACATTTTCCTTTCACTTTATTGGGCTTTTATTTTACTAACCCTGCACCCTAGAAGAAGGACTCTAGAGGAAGATGCAGGCTTAGCAAGGAACTGTATGAAGCTTTCTCTGGAGTGACTCAGTCTGGAAGCTGTGCATCCAATGCTGCAGCAGAAGACTTCTTTGTCTTGCAACTTGAGTTTTGTCTGGAAAGACTTAATGATTGCTTGGCTTCCCCAAAAACAAACAGATCAAACTTCTTGATCCTAAAACATCTTCAAGGAAACTTCATCCACTCAAAACTTCATCAGTGCAAAGCACCATTTAAAAGCTTTGCACAATCTCAGTAATAATCAGAAGCCATCAATTGTCTACTTGGAGCCAAGAAATTGTAATGCTTCCACAACTCACACCCAATCAAAATTATTTCCATGGAAATGAGCCATGAAGCAACCTTGCCAATAGACAATATTCCAACAATATTTTATGTACAAAACAGTTTTCCTTTGCCTATTTCTTTTAATTAAAAATGTGGTGAACTAGTAAGATTAGATAGCCCTTCAGAAATGGGTTGCTTCCGGTTCATCCTGGATCGGGTAGTAGCGGCAAGGGGAGGCTCCGCCCACCTGCCCGAATGTTTCTGTGCAGGCGCAGAAGTATCACACACAAGCCCGCAAAAGCACACAAGTGAACGAGTAGTAAAAAATTTGGAAACCCACCACTGTAGCTCTTATATTCAAAAGGGAGGAAAAAATGGGTTTTGGAATGCAGGGTGGTATGTATGCATTTTTTTTAGCAACCTTCAAACCAAATGCACCCAGAATCATCCTGCAGAAAGCATCCACCTAATCATGGGGAAAGATGTCCCATATTTTTCAGAGTATAAGACGCACCGGAATATAAGACGCATCTTAGTTTTTGGAGAAGAAAATAGGGGAAATAAATTCTGCCTACTAAGTATTCATCTGGTTAGCGTTCTTAGTCTGATCGGCTTCAGCACATAAGCTTGCTGGTTTTGAGTGTGCGTGTGTGTTTGTTATCCCCTGGTTGTGGATTAAAAAAAACAGCTTCTAAAGCACAGCTGATCGTCGGAGAGAGAAGCAATGAGAAAAGCAAGGGAAGCCTGGAAGATCGCTTCATTAGGGCTGAAAAACAGCTACTAAAGCACAGCTGATTATCGAAGGGAACAGCAATGAGAAAAGCAGGCAAAGCACGGAAGATCGCTTCACTTGTTAGTGCAGTGTTTTTCAACCTTGGTGACTTATGCTGACCTATGCTGGCTGGGGGATTCTGGGAGTTGAAGTCCACAGGACTTAAAGTCGCCAAGGTTGAGAAACACTGCGTTAGTGCCTCATTAGGGCCAGAAAAAAGCTTCAAAAAAGCTACATTCGGAGTGTAAGGCACACCCAAATTTTCAGCCTCGTTTATGGGGGGAAAGTGCTTCTTATACTCTGATAAATACAGTAATTTCTTTAAAGGGCTGTCAATACCATGAAACACCGTTTCTCTTTCCATTTTTAATGAGCACAGCCTAATTAACCATACCTAGAAGCATAAATCCAACACTGCATAGCTTCTCCTGAGAACACAACCAAATGCAATTGAACCTGAGCAGCAAAGTCCTTGTCATGTCAATAAAGCATAGAAGAGCAGAGAGTAAAGATGAGCTGAAGTGTAGGAGTTCCTTTATGAATTACGGTATAATTTTTGCTTTCAAATAATGATAATTTAGGAGATGGATCATGTAATTATTTAAATATATGAGAAGCAATTGCCATCCAAGTAAAAGAGAAAAAAATGTAGTGCCATTATAGCCTTACAAATCTTTACTTATGAAAGGAAGACAAACAAATTTATTACTTAAGTCAAGGCTTTATAAAATATTGAGTGGGATTATGTGGTCTGTGGAACCAATATTATTTTAATCTGTCATTAGAAATTCAATCCCTATTTATATGAGAAGATCAATCAAATCATATGATGACTGACATGTAAAAAAAAAAGCCTAAAATGTGAATGTTTGTCTTTTTTTCTCAGCTGTTTGTTTTATTGCACTGCAGTCATGGCCAAAGAGTAAGGCACATATGGGTTGAGCCACAACTACTTTGCTATGCTAATGCAAGGCTACATAGGCAGTTGTAACAAGGCAAAATCCTGAAATACTTGAGATGACATAATGCATGTCCATGGAGATTAAGAAGAATGGTACTAAGGGATCCTACTTGGAAGGAAGCAAATGTGCTAATATGGTTTTCTCACAACATGGGATAGTTCTATTCATTTTACAAAAGGCAGAAATGTGACTGTTGCTTACATAGGAACTATATGGTGCTTCCTATAAGCACCATGGTGAACTGACATCTTGTTGGCTTTCACTGGCTACCAATACAACTTTTGCAAGAGGAATTGCTTCTGGATCCAAAACGGTATAATCTCTCCAAAACAAAGGAAATATTGTTGTAATCATTCATGTGACTTCTGACAGCTGCTCCTCATGAGTAGACCATGAAAATTGAAGTTTTCAAAATTGGCTTGCGAGTGAAGTAACAGACAATCAGGAATGTTCATTAAGCCCATAGTCACATAGCAGCCTTTACAAATATTAAGCTCAACTGAACTTCATATTTTAATTACACACAGAGAAAGACATTGCAATATGCAATACATATATAAAATTGTGGCCAAAGGAAGTTAGAATTACAGTTTTGAATTATTTAGGAAATATTTTGTCATGGGACAATAGAGAATGCTCTGGGGGTTTTACTCTGATATGCAAACCTTGAAAACTGGGCTTGAAAACTAGACACAGAGAATAATCAAAATGGAACAGAAATTCTTAGTACAAATTTTTGAATAGCTTTCAGCCAAGGTTTTGGACAGAAAAGATCAGTGCATGATAAAATTGACAGAGCATAGGCTAATGAAGAGGTAAAACAACAATCTGCAGTGGATGTCGGTGAAATTTATTTGAAGGGCGATTTAAAAATAATATATACAAATCTAATGGATGACTCATTTTCTAAAAGAAATGAACAGATATTAAACAAAGAAATGGACGTGGATTTTTTCCCCTTGAATAAACAAAAGAGCTCTGCTAACATTTACAAAGACTTTATTAGAAACGACCAAAGATGATATATTTTACTTATTGATACAAAATAATTGTTCGTTCTGAAACAATTGTTCTAAACAAACAGATGTCAAGGAAAAAACCTTAGTCTCACTCAGATACTTGCTAAAAGACTAAGTAGATGTCGAAATATATAGAGAAGATACGATTTGTAGAATGTATTAATATGGGAGAGAAGGGGAGATGGAGGCGGAGGGAGCAGGAGGGAGACTGAAAGAAGATAGAATGATTCATAGAATATATTGATATGGTGGCAAGGTCAATCTTCATTTTAACTTGAATGTTTTAGCCTATTACTACAGTAAGTCACCAAGTAGCCTTCAGCATGTTTCTTGGCTTCTTCCTCTTATTATTGTTATTGGTCTGGGTCAGTTTTCTCTTTTGTAAAAAAAAATGTAATTATAAACATTTGTGTAACCACAGTGAGACTTAATTAGGTTATGATTTCTGAAGACTCTTTAATGCACAGTGTCACTATTTTGCCTCCAACAAGAGCAGCTATCAGTAAATAGTCTCAGAAAAATCTATGAAACTAAAAAATATCAAGGAATAAAGCGCCCCAGAACCTTCAAAAGAAGAAACCACCATAGCATACACAAACATTAAAGATTGTTTGGCAGCACACTTGAAGAACTTACCAAAGGATCTGTACTACTTTCTCATTACAAATGGCTTCACGTAAGCTATTCATTAAGCTTTCTTTTGAAAAGATAGAAGATTTTTCAGAAAGCCTCTATATAAAATAAAACGAAAGGAACATTTCTATAAAAGAACACACAAAAGCTTTTCATCTCAATGCCATTCATACTTTGATCCTTTGCTTGGGCAACCTGTGGTTTACTTCACAATTTTCATGTATATAATTATTTCACTTTTTCACACATCAATTTCTTATGAAACTGCTCACTTAAAATGATATATGTTGACAATTGTAAGGGAAGAAGAAATGAAATGTACTGGTAACATGAATGATATGTACATGTACTTTCAGGTACTTTTGCTGTGAGAGCAGGAAGGTTTTATACTTCACAGTACTAAGATAATTTTAATTTTAAGATGCCAGATGAGGATGTGATTTTTTAAAATAACATTTTTGAAATACATCCAAGATACCACTCATCTAATTAGGAAAATACTGCTACAAAATAAGGTGAGAACAAATTCTATCTATAGGACTTGGGAAAGAGTCCCAAGACATAGTCCAAATATGTCCTTTTAATGTTACCCCATCAGTTGAGGTTTCCACACATCTGGTATGCATTAACTTATTTGGGTGACCCAAATAACCAAAGGGAAATCAACATCAATATCTCTTCATGGAAGAGGGTTGCATTCAGATTAAGTGTAGCTGAAAATGTACAGCTGGTGTGTTTTTTATTAATGATTTCAGATACTATTTCCATATATACAGATATATGTTGTTTGGGAAGGTGATGTCAAGAGGAAATTAGCAAGGTAAGATGTGGGTTCTTTGGGAACAGAGAAGGATGTTTGGGAAATAATATACAAGTGCAGATAACCAAAAAAGCCTAAGAAAAGGGAAGTTCTTTTAAGGCAGGAAAAATAGGTGCAGTGATTGAAACCTTGTGAGATTCTTTTTGTGCATTGTTTTTATAATTTATAGGCTGCCCAACTCCCAAGCACATTGGATGGTTACAGTTAAAAGTATAAAATACCAAACACATAAAACAATGTCAGGGACATCCTCAAAGAAAGCCCATTTACCAGTGACTCAACCCTCATTCTTCTCTAGACCCTGGGAGAATGAGTAGGCCTTTAAAGTTTCCTGAACATCATTGGAGTAGGAGTCATTCAAGTCTCTGAGGGAACATCATTCAATAGGGTAGGTATTGTGAAAGAGAAAGCACACTTCCTGGGTCTCACAAGATGATATTACTTAATTGATGGGGGCCATAACATGCCTACTCTGCCCAATCATAGGAGATGGAAAGAAACAACTGGCAATGAGGGTCCCACAAATAACCAGGCTCTATGTGCTGAAAGATTATACAGGTGATAACCAATATCTCAAATTTCACCTGGAAAACAAAGGTAACCCGTGTAATTCAAGGGGCAGTGGTGTTGCAAGGGCTTGATTAGGCACACTCCCCATACCATCACATGCTGAGCCAACTGCAATTTCCAGGTAGTCTTTAAAGTATGAGTGATTATCTAGAGAGTCTTCTAGTTCAGGAAAGGTGCAACCAGCACACTATGGGTACCTATGCAAAAGTCATCTTGGCTACAGCTTCTACTGCCCTGCAAATCCAAGATGGCCTCCAACTTGTGCAACAGTCTTGATTGGGGAAGTTAAACCCTATCCAAGTCCATACATGCAACATCCCCAGAGTCAGAGGACCCAAAAATCTGTCTTGTCAGGAGTGAACCTAAATCTTTTCTTTCTCACCTGGACCTGCCTAGCCTTCAGACACTAAGATAGGACTTATCTTGGTCAGTCCAGAGTAAGATGTATAATTGGATATTAGCAAACTGATGGTAGCTGACCCAAAATCAATGAATATATTCATCCAGGAGTTTCATATAAATATTAACTGGAATGGATAAGAACCTTGAGTCATAAAGCCCCCCAAAAGTGAGAGGTAGCTCAATCTCTCCTCCCTTTCAATGCCAACTGAAATTGGTCACAAAAAAGGAGAAGAACCACAGTGTTGTCCATATTATAACCTGGTCTGAAACCTATCGAAACAGGTTTACATAATCCATTTCTCCTTGAATTCTCTGGAACTGAAGCCCAAACACCTTTTCAACAATCTACTCTAAAAAAGAAAGTTTTGAGACTGACTGGAAATTGTCCAGAATTGTTGAGTCCAGTGATGGCCTCTTAAGGATGGGGTGCATCTCTTTCAAGGTTATGGGGACAATTTTTATATCAAAGAAACAGATATAGATCCAAAGATGTCATTATCCAAAAAGTCTTCATCAACCAGGAAGAATCTGAATCTAATGAGCAGTTTGGATAACTATGTTTATTTTTTCAAAAATCACAGGCACAAATTCACTCCAGATAACTCTAAGGGCTCTGCTTCAGGCATGTCCAAGCAAATCAAAGTAAATTGACAGATGCAATAATGGTAGAGAAATAACAGTACTTTGCTTCCCATATCAGCACAATATAATCCTGAAAATGGGCTTACTGTATTTTGGTCACACTCTGTCTGTAAAGAATGAGATCCTTAAACTTCATAGAAGTTATTTTTGTTAAAAATAGAACTAATTCAATCTATAACAAGCTTTATTATTCTGTCCATGTTTCATTCTTAGAAAACTGTATAGATGGATTTGGTATTCTCTGAAAAATCTATTGTAGTAATTAATCTAACATATCTCTAAGAAAACTATGACTCCTTCAGTGGAGTCTTCAATAGGCGATAGAGGATCATCTCACAGAGACACTGTATTGCAACCTGAACTGAGCAGGGCTTTGAACTAGATGTCCTCAAATGCACTGTTCAAATTTATCATAAATAATGACTATGAGCATTATAGAAATCTTGTTATTTGGAAGCTGTTCATTACAGGGCAGAATGTAATCTAATTAAGCCTGCACAATTTCCACAGCATTTGATTTTTAGAATGTTGCAAACTACATTGTTTATAGCAGTTGGCAGAAACTTTAAATTTTCCAGATGTTCTGATCTAGTAGCTGGAGAATGCTAGACTTAGACTTTCTGGCTTTCTCTTTACCTTCCCTTGCTTTCCTCTTCAGGCAGAATATGAGAGGTTGTTTACTATTCTATACCATTTCAATTAGTTCTAATAAAAGTTGCCTTCTTGATATTTTGGAACTTTTACAAGAGACAAACCATAGTTACCTAGGCACTTTCTTTAGCTGTTTACCTGGCATTATTTTTCTACAAACCTTTTTCGAACAATTCAATGAGCAGGAAACATAAATAAAAAATAATGAGCAAAAGGATAACAGCCATAAGTAGCGCCACAAACAACCTGACCTTTTAAAAAATACATTAGAGTCAATGTATGACAGCCGTCCTCCTATGCCTCCAAGCAGGAAAGGGAACAGTGCTCTGGTTAGGTTATTAAACTGACAGCAGAATATCTGGGATGTTGCTATGAAACTTTTATGTCAACTTCAATGTAGAAAGCCAATGGGGAAATTTTGATTCCAAGGACACTTTTTAATGGAAATAAGGAGGATGTGGCCTTGATGAATGAATGAAATATCTGAGAAAACTGTGGAGCAGACCTGCTTCTAGGACAGTGAATATACTATTCTCTGAGAATGGAGAAAATCTTTGGAGGAGTATATGCAATTTTTCTTCTAAGAAATACTTTTCCTCCCTCAAGACAAACTAGGGAGGTGGGAGTGGGAGAGCAATCATATCTGTGGTTACTTTTATTCATTCTGGAGCCAAGAGACACTCTGTGTATTACAGGGTAGTGATCATCAACTCTGCTATGGCCCAACTCTCTGAGAATCTAATTGAGAAGGAAAATATGCAGAGACCACGTTGCTCAGTCCCTGCTCTCTAGAGGAGAACAAATATATGTAACTGAATATAAAGCACTCATGTCTATAAAAAGAATATATTCTTGTATTGCATAGTATCACATCTGCAGCTAAATATTTTGAAATTGTTAACAAGAGTCTCAAAAAGATGAAAATAACTTAAAGAGTGAACTCATATATCCTGATTTAGCCAATAGGTGGTTATCCGGCATTTGGTTGCCAGCCTTAGGGAATTTGTTCCAATGGGTATATTTAATAATATAGGCACATTTATTTCTCAGGTAAGAACAATGGCAGTGATACCCAGCGTCACCTAAGATTTTCCTGCAGCATGAAAGATGGAAACAGATTCTTCCTCAGAATCTCATGAATACAATCAATTTCTTTGGGCATCAACTATTATATGACTTATTTATCTAGTTGATAATAACAAATGACAATTTAAAAGCAAAACAATATCTTAGAAATGAGAAAGGCATTTCTATTAAGTTTAACAATGGAGACCATAGCAAACAATTTTGTTCTTCAAAAGGCAATTGGACTTTCTTGGTTTTTTCCTTGAAAACATTTTGCTTCTCATCCAAGAAGATAGTTCCATTCTGATTGAATGGTGGAGAATAGAAGAATTATATAATAAGAGGAATAGAAGAATATAAATTCTTCTTTTCCCCACCATTCAGTCAGAACTGAAGAAACTTCTTGGATGAGAATCAAAATATTTTCAAGGAAAAAAGCCCAGTTGCCTTTTGAAAAGCACCTTTGGGACATGTCCTGGATAATTGAGAAAACTCCATAGTCATACAATACAATACAATACAATACAATACAATACAATACAATACAATACAATACAATACAATACAATACAATACAATACAATACAATACAATACAATACAATACAATACAATACAATACAATACAATACAATACAATACAATAGTAGAGTTGGAAGGGACCTTGTAGGTCTTCTAGTCCAACCCCCTGCGTGGGCAGGAACCTTATACCATTTCAGACAAATGGCTATCTAACATCTTTTTAAAGACTTCCAGGGTTGGGGCATTCACAACTTCTGGAGGCAAGCTGTTCCAGAAGTTAATTGTTCCATCTGTCAGGAAATTTCTTCTTAGTTCCAAGTTGCTTCTCTCCTTGATTAGTTTCCACCCATTGCTTCTTGTTCTGCTTCAGCTGCTTTGGAGAACAGTTTGACACCGTCTTCTCTGTGGCACCCTCTGAGATATCGGAACACTGCTATCATGTCTCCCCTGGTCGTTCTCTTCATCAAACTAGACATACCCAGCTCCTGCAACCGTTCTTCATATGTTTTAGTCTCCAGTTCCCTAATCATCTTGGTTGCTCTTCTCTGCACTCTTTCCAGAGTCTCCACGTCTTTTCTACATCGTGGCGACCAAAACTGTATGCAGTATTCCAAGTGTGGCCTTACCAAGGCACTATACAGTGGCATTAACACTTCACGTGATCTAGATTCTATCCCTCTGTTTATGCAGCCTAGAACTGTGTTGGCTTTTTTGGCAGCTGCTGCACACTGCTGGCTCATATTTAAATTGTTGTCCACTAAGATTCCTAGATCCCTCTCACAGTTGCTACTATTGAGCAAGATACCACCTATACTGTACTTGTGCATTTTGTTTTTCTTTCCTATATGTAGAACCTTACTTTTTTCACAATTGAATTTCATTTTATTAGATAGTGCCCAATGGTCAAGTTTGTCTAGATCCTTCTGTATCCTAAGCCTATCTTCTGGAGTGTGGGCTATTCCTGCCAGCTTGGTGTCGTCTGCAAATTTGATGAGTTCCCCATTTATCCCCTCATCCAAATCGTTGATGAAGATGTTAAAGAGTACTGGACCTAAAACAGAGCCTTGGGGGACTCCACTGCATACTTCCTTCCATGTAGATGCAGTTCCATTGAGGACTACATGTTGAGTGCGGTTGGTCAGCCAGTTGCGAATCCATTTGGTGGTGGTACTGTCTAACCCACAATTTTCTACTTTATCTAATAGTAGGTTATGGTCTACTTTATCAAATGCCTTACTGAAGTCCAAGTAAATTATATCGACAGCATTCCTCTGGTCCACTGATTTTGTCACTTTGTCAAAGAATGCAATTAGATTAGTCTGGCATGATCTGTTTTTGACAAACCCATGTTGGCTTTTGGCTATTACTTTGTTTGCTTCTAGGTGTTCACTTATTTGTTGTTTAATTATCTTTTTCAGAATCTTTCCTGGTATTGAGGTTAGGCTGATGGGTCTATAGTTTCCTGGATCTGTTTTTTTTCCTTTTTTGAAGATGGGAACCACATCCGCTCTTTTCCAGTCTTCTGGCAGTTCCCCGGTGCTCCAGGATCTCTGAAAGATATAGTTCAGTGGTTCTGAGATCTCGTCTGCCAGTTCCTTCAGAACCCTGGGGTGTAGTCCATCCGGTCCTGGTGATTTGAACTCATCCAGGGCAGACAGGTGCTCACTTACCATTTTCTTCCCTATTTCAACTTGTGTTCCTACTCTGATTTTTGTGGTGCTGTTTTTGATTGGTTGGACTGTTTTATCCCTTTGTGTAAAGACAGATGCAAAAAAAGAATTAAATAGTTCTGCTTTCTCCCTGTTGCTTATCATCTTCTTGCCATTTTCTCCCGGCAGTGGACCAATTGTTTCCTTAACTTTTTTCTTGTTTTTAACATGTTGGAAGAAGCTTTTTTTGTTATTTTTTACTTTTTTGGCAAGCCTTTCTTCATTGCGAGCCTTAGCTTTCCTCACTTCGTCTTTACAGGCTCGGGCTATTTGCTGATATTTTGCCTTAGCTATGTCCCCCTTTTTCCACTTTTTATATTTATCCTTTTTGTCTTTCAATTTGTCAGAGAGTTCTTTATGCAGCAATGCTGGTTTCTTTTGGGAACTGTTATTTTTCTTCTTCATTGGTATTGCACTGGACTGGGCTTTTATAATCTCATTTTTCAAAATTTCCCAAGCTTCTTGAGTTGTTTTCCCCTTGAGGATTCTCATCCATGGAATCCTTCCCAAGCTCTCTCTGAGTTTATTGAAATTAGCTCTCTTAAAGTCTAAGACTCTAGTTTGACTTTGTTCAACTACTTTTGTTTGCATAATGTTGAATTCCAGTATTTCATGATCGCTTGCCCCCAAAGTTCCTGTAGCTTCTACACCTTCTATCATTTCCTCTCTGTTAGTGAGAATTAAGTCCAATATTGCTGATCCCCTTGTTCCCTTCTCTACCTTTTGAGAAACAAATTTGTCTGCTAGGTTTGTTAGGAACCTGTTGGATCTTCCACTTGGTGCAGAGTTTGTTTCCCAATTGATGTCAGGGTAGTTAAAATCTCCCATTACTATTGTAGTGTGCTTCCTACATACCTTAGTTAGTTGGTTAGCAAAAAGTACATCCACTTCCTCTGCTTGGTTGGGTGGCCTGTAGTATAGACCTATGACAATATCATCCCCCCCCAACCTTTAATATTGACCCAAATACATTCAAGATAGTTCTCATCATTGTTGTGCTCTATTTCTGTAGAGATGTAATTATTTCTTATATATAGTGCAACTCCACCTCCTCTTTTATTTGGTCTATTTCTTTTGAATAATTTAAATCCTTCTAGCTGTATGTTCCATTTGTGGGTTTCATCCCATCAAGTTTCTGTAATGGCAACAATATCATATCTGCCCTCATTTACTTGAACTTCTAATTCACCCTGTTTATTCCTCATACTCTGTGCATTGGTGTATAGACATTTGAGTCCATTTTGATTGACCCTGTGTTTACTGTCTACGAAACCTGTGTTATGCCTGACTATGGTTCTCTTTGCCCCTATTTCTTTGCCACTTGTATGGTTCATGGACATGGTATGGCACTCACTGTTAATTGTTTGGTTTTGCTTGACAGCAGTGTTGATAATATTACCCGCACAAATATCTATGTTACATGCACTGATAACCCTATGAATTTTAGTTTGCTGGGGGCAGAAATGTTCTTTATCTATTGATTCTCTGTCCCCACTATTCAGTTTAAATGTTTAGCCAGGAAATCTGTGAATTTAATGCCAAGTAACTCAGTCCCTTTCTTGGATGGGTGCAAACCATCTCTTTTGTACAGTTTATCATTGGACCAGCTGCAGGCATCATGACTAATAAGACCAAAGCCTTCCTTTTTACACCACTCCTTTAGCCACACATTAAACTCTGCTATGCGCTGGCCCTTTCCTTTTTGTTCCTTGTATACTGGTATAACCTCTGAGAAGATAAGCCTACAACCTGTACTACTAAGTTCGTACCCCAAACTCTGGAAATCATTCTGCACAGAAGCTACATCTTTTTGGGACAGATCATTTGTGCCAAGATGTATAATAGCATCAACTTCACAGTCCTTACTTGCATTCTTGACTATCTTAAGAATACGCCTCTTGTCTCTGCTGGCTGTAGCACCGGGCAAACATCTGACATCTTTCAAAACCTCCATATCCTTACCTAAGTTTACATCCCTTACGATTGAGTCACCGAATGAGGAGGTGACTTCTCTTTTTGGGTACCTTGCTCTTGTTGTGTGACTGATGCATGATCCCTGATTCACACTTTTGCATTTCTGAAGTATGTTCTTCACTTTTGACCACAACCCCCTGCTTATTTGAGTCATCATTATTACCTTGACCTGTCACTTTAGTGTCCCCATTAAGATCAGCAAGGGCGCTATATCTGTTATGCTGGGACACAGCAAAGGTTTTGTGTTTGTGGGTCACAGCTCTCACCCTGCCAGATCCCACAGTTGTCCAGGCTGCTCTTCTTCTGTGGGATCTTTGCGGTAGAGGAGGCTGGTAGTGTGGCATCTCCACAGGGTGGAATGGCCAAATTGGACACTTAATTTCTGCCTGGAGAGCACAAATTACAGATTCAAGATATGTGATGTGTCTATGTAATCTATTAATTTGTCTGCAACGGGGACAGTATCCAAATTTGAAAAGAGTACTGCGGAAGACAGGTGCAAAACAGTTATTACATTGAACTAAGCCAGTCATTTTGAAATAAAATACAATCACAGTCTTAAGCACGCCAATCTAGAATGTATTATTTCTATTTTTACTTAATAGATACGTTAGACCTCTGTGTTTCTTGGCCTCCCCTCTCTCTCGGACAAAAGCTCCTCCCTCTAGCCACAAGAAGTTCAAAATGGGGAAATAAAGTATCTTACTTCTATCTTTCTCTTCTCCTCCCCTCCACACGGCCAGAAGCTCCTCCCTCTAGCCACAAGAAGTTCAAAATGGGGAAATAAAGTATCTTACTTCTATCTTTCTCTTCTCCCCCCCCCCCTCCAAACAGCCAGAAGCTCCTCCCTCTAGCCACAAGAAGTTCAAAATGGGAAAATAAAGTATCTTACTTGTATCTTTCTCTTCTCCCCCCCCCTTCACACAGCCAGAAGCTCCTCCCTCTAGCCTCAAGAAGTTCAAAATGGGGAAATAAAGTATCTTACTTCTATCTTTCTCTTCTCCCCCCCTCCACACGGCCAGAAGCTCCTCCCTCTAGCCACAAGAAGTTCAAAATGGGAGTTTAAAATGGGAAGTTCAAATCATATCATAAACAATGATTTTATGGTTTGTACATGTCTACTCAATAAACGTCATGAACAAATCAACCCAGAATTCTTATTCAAAATTCAAATGACCAGGCTCACATTACCCCACATTATGCGATGAGCCAACTCTGTGCAAAAGGTTCCAGTGCTAGGAAATGTGGGATGAAAGAGTGAAAGAGGATAAGCAGCAGCAAAATAGATGGACTCAGTTATGGTGGTGATTGGAAGATCTGAAGGATCAGATTAGCAAAAGAAAATCTGTCTAAGTGGTCAATAAGCGTCTGCCCTGACTTAATGGCAATGACTCAATCCATCAATACCCAGGCAAATGCATATAGAGTTGCAAACACAGCCCAACTCTGGTTTTGGTGAAAGTGTCATCTTCACAGCACAATAGCTACCTTTGCCATGCTTTCCATCCATCCTGGAACTGGGAAGGACTCTTATTACCCTAAAAGTTGCTACTTTGATGGTGGGCTCAGATTCAGACTTCCACTTCAGAATAACTAAAGCTCTCTTTGGCTTGCCTTAGCACATAAATAGAATGAGATACAGGCAATGTTGTGTGTGCATACCTTTGGCAAAGTGTAAATGTTTGACATTTGAATGGGATCAGATATCTATAGGGATGGGTTTAAATAATGAATCTTTGCATTATATCAGGAAATAACAGACATTGTATATGCTTATGATTTTTTAATCAAATTCTGCCTTGATTCTCCTCAGCCTAATGCATAATTAGCACATATAATTTTGGCAAATCAAACCTGCCTTATCAACCGTGGCTGGATCAAGATATTTTTCCCCCAACATAAGAGCAGGCCATGCCAAGGGCTGCTGCTCTGTGCCTAAGAAACTGAAACAGTTTCAGCAGCTAGTTCTATAATTGAGCCCTAATTTGCTCCCTTTTATTCTCCTGCATAAGTAGATGCCAAGAGAGAATCCTGCTGCTTATGCACTCATGCTCATCCTATCTTCTTTTCTTCTGTTCCTCTCTCTCAGTTCCCAGGTTCCCTTTACAGCCGGATGTCTGTGAAGTTTGATGGGGTGTAACCAGTACATAAGACATTTACTAAGCCAGCCAGAATTTGCCTAGAATTGCTGTTTCAGCAGCAGATAACAGCATCAGTGAGAATAATCAGATCCACTCAAACTTCGAAAACAAACCATCTTCACTTCACAGTTTTACTGAAGAAGTGACATGTTTCTGTCATCACAAGCTTATAACACAAGGATAATTATCAATGATTTAAACTACATTATTGCAGTATAACAGTTGTAAAGTGAAAGGGGAAGTATGGGTTGGTTGGCTTATGGCTTTGAGTCGGTGCTGATTCGTGGTGATTTCAACATAATCTTCTGGCACATTTTTGGAAGTGGTTTGCCATAGTCTTTGCCTTAGAAGAGAGATAAAGATCAGGGTCAGGACTAGAGATATTAGAACTCCTGGTTTCTAATCTGATGCCTTCATCACTCCATCAAACTGGCTCTTTTTTTTTTTTTTAGGGAGAGATATAATTATATTTATTTATTTTTATTTTATTAAATTTATACCCCGCCCTTCTCCAAACGGACCCAGGGAGGCGCACAGGGATGTTAAAACACATATAAAACATATAAAATTTTAAAAAACTTATTCTAATAGACCCTGCGCTAAAAACCGAATTTAAAAAACCCAAATTTAAAACTATCTAAGAGTCAGTAATGGGGGTTATATCAGCCACTATTGAGTGAACCCAAAGCATAAATCTGTCTCCACAGTTTCTGTTATTGGATTATTTACCCTATTGGTGAACTTCCATATGATACTATCATTCTCATGCTTTGAGATTTGGGTCGAGGATGGATTACTATATACATGGGGCTCCCCTTGAGATGCACTTGGAGGTTGCAGTTGGTTCAGAATGCGGCCACGCGGGTGGTTATGGGAGCCTCAAGGCAATCCCATGTAACACCTCTCCTGCGCGAGCTGCACTGGCTACCTGTGACCTTTCGGGTGCGTTACAAGGTTTTGATGACCATCTTCAAGGTGCTCCATAACTCGGGGCCTAGCTACTTATGAGACCGTCTGCTGCCCCATACGTCCCTACGACCGATCCGCTCCCACAGAGAGGGTCTTCTCCGGGTACTGTCATCCGGGCAATGCTGGTTGGAGACACCCAGGGGAAGGGCCTTCTCTGTGGTGGGCCCAACCCTCTGGAACGACCTACCTTCCGAACTCCATGTCATCTCGGACCTCTGCCTGTTCCGCCAGCATTTGAAAACACACTTTTTTCACCTAGCCGGCCTGGCATGAGCTGCTCGACACCGTTGTGACTTTTAGTGAACCAAAGTTTTAATTGGGGTTTTAAATTCTGATTTTAGCGCAGGATTCGATTTAATATAGTTTTAGAGTTTGTTATGTTTGTATATTTGTATATTGGCATTTTAATTTCCCTGTACGCCGCTCCGGGTCCCTTTGTGGGAGATGGGTGCGGGTTATAAATCTGAAAATAAAAAAATAAAAATATTAAAAAATTGGATCTAAAATCTCAAATTAGTGGCAGAACCTTTCTTTTCTCTTTTTAGTTTTATGTCTTTTAAAATATATTTCAAAAATGTGAGGGATCTTCTGGAGCAAATTAGTAATTGACAGGGTAGGGAAGTGAAGAAAAATGAATCTCTATGAGCCAGAATATCCTTGGTAGAACTCTGTTGAAATAAAGGTCCAACCACTAAGGCCAAAATTTGAAAGCAAATAATTGTATTTAGCTAATAAATATGCAGAATAGAATAGAATAGAATAGAATAGAATAGAGCAGAGCAGAGCAGAGCAGAGCAGAGCAGAGCAGAGCAGAGCAGAGCAGAGAAGAATAGAATAGAATAACAGGGTTGGAACGGACTTTGGAGGTCTTCTAGTCCAACCCCATGCTTTGGCAGGAAACCCTACACCACTTCAGTTAAATGGTTATCCAACATTTTCTTAAAAACTTCCAGTGTTGGAGCATTAACAATTTCTGGAATCAAAACATTCCACTGATTAATTGTAACTGTCAGGAAATTTCTCCTCAGCTCTAAGTTCTGTCTGTCCTTGATTAGTTTCCATCCATTGCTTCTTGTGCTACCCTCAGGTGCTTTGGAGAATAGCTTCACTCCTTCTTTGTGCAAGCCCCTGAGATATTGGAACACTGTTACTGTGTATTAATATGTTTGTAATTTGTACATTAACACATAAACAGTAGCACTATTTTGCAGATTGATTAGAAGAACAAATTAAGGGTTGCTACTTTACTGTCCTCCCAGCTCTGTGGCAGCATCTCCCCATTCACCAAACTTAGGTGATTCCTTTTTTTTGGTTTTTGTTTGTTTGTTTATTTGTTTGATTTTGTTGAGAAGATCAAGAAAATAATTAACTTTAAAGAATAGACAGTATAGACATTTTGAAAATAATGCAATAATCAATAGAAAATATTTTGTAGCTGGATGGAGAAAATATTAATGGCAACTCATATTAGATGTCAAAAAGTGTAGCTACTTGTTTAGGAAAAAAGACGTCATGCGTAAACATTCATAATAAATCATAATCTAAGCAATGGTCCTGCAGCTCATAGGTTGTGTATTCAAATATAGACTAGATGAAGGATATCAAAATCGCATTGTGTCACATAACATATCGGGTCTTTTTTCACTTAACCAGGCGTAGGCATGACCAAGGGGTGGGTTCCAGCTGTTGCAGCTGTTAGTTTGCTCAGGGACGTGCTGCGCACATGTGCACATGCACAATACTAAAAAAAATGCTTCTCTGTATACGCAGAAGCAAAAATCGAGATGATGGGCCCATGGCGCCATGGTGAGAACTGCTTTGGCAGTCTGAGTTACTACCTATTCAGTCTGAGTTACTACCTATTCAGTTGAACTGGTAGGAACCCACCTCTGGTGTGGCCAGCTTGTGACACATCTGAGCCACGGCCTGCGAATTTGACAGCCCTGGCTAGAGTATGAAACCACCATATATTTAGCAGTCCACTGTCTAATTACTGTAACAGTAAAGATGCATGGTGCACATCTCTTAGTGACCATGAATTCAATCATAAAGCTTAATGATGATAATCAAGGTAGGAAGTTTCTGCTTTTGTTACTGAAATGTCCTCAGGTTCCCCCAAAGTCTGAGGTCCTCTACCTGCCCCATAAGCTCACTTCTCTGTATGTGTGGAAGTGGTACCAGCCTTTAAAATGAAAAATAGCATAGAATTTAGGCAAGGCAAGGTTTCTCTATAGAGGACAAATTAAATTGTTCAGCTATGTCATTGACCTTCATTGCTTCTCTTATTCTGCTCCTGGCCCTAAGATTTAATAAAGATAGAATGCCATATTGCTTACACATGGCCAACTTGATTGGAGGACATAGCCTCAGAACAAACCATTTAGTTTCTTGGGGTTTTTTTTTCCAGGTTCATTTACTTCATGTTTTCCATTAGGGCTCATGCTTCACAGCTAAATCCTTCCTCATGCTTTTCTAATGTCATATTCTCACAATGCTGTGGAGAAATGAAACTATTGCTTGGCTGCTTGGACTTTTCATATCTAGAAGCAGTCTGAAGATTTTATTATGTTATCCTTCAAGTTATCATGTTCACTGAGCCTTAGCTGTATTTTCCCAGCATCCACAGTTTGGACCCAAATATTAATAAAAAAACAAAATAAAAATAAAAAAAGATTCTGCAGCTACGGTGGCCATAGAAAAGTACAGCTTCCTCTCTTTAGATACAAAATGCATTAGATTTGCTTACGAAAAATTAACATCAGTGTAATTGTAAATAATTAAACTTTAATCAAACTAAACTGTGCAATATTGTCTAATGGTTGGAATTCTACAAATGTATAGTATTTCTTTGTTGGAAATACTCTTGCAAAATACCTCATCTCAATGTGTAAATGTAGCATTTATTTCTGAAGCACATAAAAAACATGATGGTAGTTGTGTTTTCTTGGAAGCCTCTGGCCTGTTATTAGGACTTTCTAAATTTGATCCCATTGTGATGGCAGAGAGATATGTGATATCATATGATACTATAATCAAAATGATGTTTGGATCTGCAACCCAACAAGACAGACACAGACTTCAGAGGATAATTAGAACTGTAGAAAAAACAATTACTACCAATCTGCCTTCCATTGAGGACCTGTACATTGGATGAGTCAAAAAAGGGCCATAAAAATATTTACTGACCCCTCACATCCTTGACATAAATTGTTTCAACTCCTACCCTCAAAATGATGGTATTGAACACTGCACACCTGGACAACTAGACACAAGAACAGTTTTTCCCCGAACACCATCCCTCTGCTAAACAAATAATTCCCTCACCATTGTCAAACCACTCACTAAGCCTACATTACTATTAGTCGTCTCATCGTTCCTATCACCCATCTCCTCCCACTTATGACTAGAGGACTGTAACTTTATTGCTTATAGCCTTACAATTGATATTGATATTGACTGCTTTCTGGTTGTTTATTTGTTCCCTATCAATATCATTAAGTGTTGTAGCTTATGTCTTATCTTTTTGTGTACACTGAGAGCATATGCACCAGAGGCAAATTCCTTCTGTTTCAATCACACTTGGCCAATAAAGAATTCTATTCTATTCTATTCTATTCTATTCTATTCTTGTAGGTTGTCTGGCAATGAACATTACAGTATATGAAAATAAATCATTGTTTTCAAATGACTGTAGAATTCAGGTGCTTATTTTCATTTATTTTGTTCTCAATTAATCAGCTACCTAAAATTTTAACTATTATGACCATTGTAAATCCTTTACTGATTACTTCAATGCCTTTCTCCATTTTTTTTCCTTTTCTGTAATTTTTGACTCTGCTCTTAAATATTTTAAACAAATCCAACAATTTAAAAACAAAACAAGGTAATCCTCTCCCATCCCACATCAAGCTTGATTCCTGGTGATTACATGGATACATTTTTTTTCCTTGGCAGCAGTATGTAAGTGCTTTGCCACTGCTGTCTTCTGAGATTTTTTTTTTTTTAGTTCTCTGATTAGCCTTTAGATCTGTGATTTCCTGGGGGACTTCTAACCAACTATTAACCTTGGCTTGAGTTTTCTGAGTTCAGTCCAGGTTGGCTAGCTGCTGCCATCTGCTGAGACAGTCAACAATATTAATTCATGCATGCATGCATGCATTCATTCATTTGCTATTATGCCTGTCATGTCATGCATCTCCAGAGAGTGTACAACATCAAAATGCTTTGTGCACATTTTAAAAGGCAATAACAAACAGAATGCACTATACAAGTTAAAACAATCCTCAATGTACAGTATGTATTTAAAAAACATTGCCCATTACTTCTTGAACATATAGATTTCCTTTTCCTTTCATGTTTTATACCCCTGGTTGAACAGTAGCCTAATCTTTCACGATAAATGAGACAGTCTGGCCAAAAAGAACACCCTGAATTGTGTCTGGTTAAGTTCCATAAATATATTCCTGACACTACGTAAGTTCCATTTTGATTCAGCATAACATTTTAAAAAATGACACAAGCTGATACTTAAAACATACCAAATCATGTCCAGTTCTCTCATTCTGATTTCTGCAATTTATTTTAATTCTGATTATTTTTCTTGCTACTAATTGTACCAATACTAATGGGTCAACAGTACTCTGTAATGTTCTCAGTACTCTAAATCTTCAGCCTGGAAAATTTAGTCCCATAGGTTTTGCTTTAATTCTATGATATAAAAAAATCAGTCACAGCTATGATAAAAATTTATTTATATGATTTATGTTAATTGATATATTTACAGAAATCTCCCCAAGTAGCATAATTCCCAGCTAAGGTATCAATTTGAGCAAAGCTGATTTACATATTTTCCATTCATTTATTATCATTGTTTTAAAAATAAATTCTCCATCTCACTTAACAGGTACTGATAGCTTTCTATTCTGGCCTATATTAGCTGCTTTTACATGGCAAGAATTCAACTCTAGAAAACTGTTTATTCAGAGGAATGATATGAAGGCAATTTTATGATACAATACAATACAATAGCAGAGTTGGAAGGGACCTTGGAGGTCTTCTAGTCCAACCCCCTGCATGGGCAGGAAGGTTATACCATTTCAGACAAATGGCTAGCCAACATCTTCTTAAAGACTTCCAGGGTTGGGGCATTCACAACTTCTGGAGGCAAGCTGTTCCACTAGTTAATTGTTCAAACTGTCAGGAAATTTCTTCTTAGTTCTAAGTTGCTTCTCTCCTTGATTAGTTTCCACCCATTGCTTCTTGTCCTGCCCCCAGGTGCCTTGGAGAATAGTTTGACTCCCTCTTCTTTGTGGCACCCTCTGAGATATCAGAAAACTGCTATCATGTCTCCCCTGGTCCTTCTTTTCATTAAACTAGACATACCCAGTTCCTGCAACCGTTCTTCATATGTTTTAGCCTCCAGTCCCCTAATCATCTTGGTTGCTCTTCTCTGCACTCTTTCCAGAGTCTCCATGTCTTTTCTACATCATGGTGACCAAAACTGAATGCAGTATTCCAGGTGTGGCCTTACCAAGGCATTATAAAGTAGTATTAACACTTCACGTGATCTAGATTCTATCCTTCTGTTTATGCAGCCTAGAACTGTGTTGGCTTTTTTGGCAGCTGCTGCACACTGCTGGCTCATATTTAAATGGTTGTCCATTAGGATTCCAAGATCCCTCTCACAGTTGCTACTATTGAGCAAGCTACCACCTATACTGCACCTGTGCATTTTGTTTTTCTTGCCTAAATGTAGAACCTTACTTTTTTCACAATTGAATTTCATTTTGTTAGATAGTGCCCAATGTTCAAGTTTGTCAAGATCCTTCTGTATCTTAAGCCTATCTTCTGGATTGTTGGCTATTCCTGCCAGCTTGGTATCATCTGCAAATTAATCCCCTCATCCAAATCATTGATGAAGATGTTAAAGAGTACTGGGCCTAAAACAGAGCCTTGGGGGACTCCACTGCATACTTCCCTCCATGTAGACGCCGTTCCATTGAGGACTACACGTTGAGTGCGGTTGGTCAGCCAGTTGCGAATCCATCTGGTGGTGATGCTGTCTAACCCACATTTTTCTACTTTATCTATTTTATGATCTCAAAGAATATCTTGCCCAGAAATAAAGGACTTTCACAAAAGAAAGCAAGATGCTCTTAGGGCTGTACAAATCCTTCAGCAAGGATGCATTGGAAAGCATGTCAGCATTTGTCACTTCCTTTCCTCCCCCCCCCCCCCCCAAATCTACTCATGCTTTTTTTCATTAAATAAAATACATGTGGGTTGTGGCTTTAAGGATTACATTGAAAATTAAGTAACATGCACCTGACTCTTTGGATTTTATTTAGTCTAAAAAAGAAGTGTAGAGCACGGCCATATCTCCATGAAAATAGTTCATAGTTTACCATTTGACAAAGGGCAGATCTGCATTTTCTGCTTGGTTCATCACCAATAGAGGCTTCTCATCACTTCCTAAGTGGAGAAATAAAAGCTGATTCTCCATTAGTTTGTCCCATTCTTATAGCAGTGCAGCTTTGAATCTGTGCAATTATGTCTTGGGCTCCCTGGTTATTCTGTTCTCCCCATTTCTTTTTCATCATCTTGCCATTAATCTGATGATGGTGCATTAGCACCATCATCACTATTCTGAACTTCAAAAGCTCTAGCTCCATTCATTCATAACATTTCCCTGTGAGTATCCTTTTGGGTTTTGCTGGATGAACTGTATTCTTTTTGCTTTCCCACCACTGCCTACAGTATTACAAAGCTGCCCTTCCCTTCATTTCTTTAATGCAACTATTAAGTTGCAATGCAAGTTTCTTGATGCTCTGTTTCTATGAAGCTGAACTATTCATTCTTCCTTGGTAGAAATTTTCACTGAACCTGCAGAATTAGTTAGGAACTGACCAATACCTTGTTCCTCTTTTACAACAATGCAACAAGTAAAAGAAAGATTGTGTGTTAGTGTCAAAGGACATAATAGGAGAGGGGGCAAGATGTGTAAGAGCAAGAGGCAGAGGAATAAACAATTAGGTCTAGCAATGGCCATAATCTAGACTAAGCAAGAGCTCCAGTCTAAACCTAGCTGAACTCAAAAATTTCATCAGAGGGTATGACTGTAGATTTGAGAAACCAGTTGTCCTATTACAAATGTGCTACTTGAATATTCTTTGAATAAGGACGTTTGATGTTTGTGCTGGAATAATCTTCCCAACACAATTTCTTGATTAAAATATGCCTGATATTCTTAGAAAGAGAAGCAATAAACACTGTGAAATAAATTATCTCAGTCTCATGAAAAGCATACATCCTGGAAAATAATGAAAATTTGACAGGATGGAGGAGTAAACCTTTAGTCTTTATCTAAATCATTGAAACAATGGCTGTATCAAAGTGTTATTAGTAGTATTCAATATTTAATAGTCATATACTTACAGTCAAAGAAAAACTCCTTTATTATAAATTTGCTTCTTTATTTATACATACACATATATATGTAGTATATCATGTAGAGTGGGATGTGTTGGCTTACGAGAGAGCCTGTGAATTAGAGATCTGAGCTTAGATAACGTAGTGTGTCATTTCACAAACACAGAACAAAATATCATCCAAAACTCTAGTTAAAGAGGATGGTTATCAAATTAAAAATGAATGAAATTGAAAATGAACAGATGCAACGAAGGTTGTTAACCTATTCATTCCTTCTCTTACTACAAAACAATATGTGAAAACTTCAATCAGCAAAAAGTATAATAACCAACAGACTTAATATCTTCTGACCTTTTTTAAAAAAAATAGGTGAGAAATAAATTAATTTACTTTGGGGGAAATAAAGCAGCATCTTACATTAATATGATCAAGAAAAAAAAATTCTGTTAGATAACATGAACAAATGGAATGAAGATGAGTTGAGATAGGATAGGAAGTGACTGGGCCATTAAGTAGACCCAAGAATGAATGAAATGAAATGAAAATTATGACTGGTGTGTATTTGTTTAGGAAACAGATTTCATTTCAAGTAAATAATTTCTGTATAGGAATATTCATGAGTACTTATAGAAAAAATATGTATCTAAAAGCATGATTGATTGTTTATGATGAATATTGAAAAAAATAATAAACAATACAGGTATGTGAAGTTGTGAATAAGACCGTTTTGGTGGAGTGACAAAAGTGGACATTAACTAAAAATGGACATGGAAGAAAAGGAAAAGAAATAAGAGTGAAAATATATGACTACAGGAAATAAAATATTATCATTGTATGAAAATATTATTAGAATATAATTTCTCAACATGTCTCCACAGAAGTAAAAAATAAATATAAAGGAAATGAAATACACAAATATGATAAATAAAGGTAAAAAAAAGAAACAAAATGACTAGAAATAGGTTGATTCACTACATCTTTGTATATTGTTGTTTTATAACTCTTTACATTGTTCCATCCAGCTACCTGATGTATATAAAATATCAATTGCTACTGCTTTGAAAATTGCTGGCTGTCTTGGGTCTCTAGGAATCTTCAATATTATGGCAAAGGAAATCCTACACTGAATCATAGTGACTTCCTATCTTTGCCATGCTTTCTCTCAATATTCAAGACAGCAATGTCAATAATGAAGGCCATGTTTGCAACAATATTTGAGCTCAATGTCATTTAGCATAATGGGTGGGGGGGAGACAAGGTTTCAGAAGCTCTTTCTGTGGTGGAGATTTTGGAGGGGCAAGCTGTTGACAATGATTCATGGTTCCAAATTCAGAACCATCTGCTACTTTGGAAAGCAACTCTAACCAAGGTGATAAGGTGAAGTGCAACAGATGCATCATTATTGAGTTCTAAAGCTGAGCTAAATGTGACCGCTATAATAAGCAACCGCATTCACAGGCCAACTCACTGCTTCCCATAATCCTCTCTGTATCCCTATACCAATAAGATTTCCCCTGAAAATGGCCTAGATCTGGACATGGTGTATCTGTTCATCTGAAGTGATTATTAGGTTTTCTATTACTTCCAAAAGCATATTATTCCATATGTCAGGTGGGAAAGACAGCAAATGCACAATAAACTTTCATCTCTTATACTATTTTACTCAGAACTGAAGAAAACCCTTGCTGGGCCTGACTAGAACTTCCTCAGTGATTGAGACCACTTTTCATATATTTATTCCCAATCCTCTAGAACCAAGTTCCATTAGGACAGTTATTAGTTTGTTTGCATTTCCTCACAAAATTCAAGAGTGTAGAATCAGAAGGTAAACTTTCAAGATGACACTGTCATACTTCTTTTTTATATATTTCTTGGCTTCTCTGTCAGCTTTAGGTTTCTGACCTTAGCTGTACAGCTGCTGATGTGAGAAGCTAAAAGTAATATAAAAACAGTCAGCAGCTGATATCAACTCTATTGCTTTCCATCCTCATATTAGTTTCATATATTCTGCTCTCCCTTTCTATTGTAACTAAGGAAGTCTCCTTAGCTCTTAATAAGCTCCCCAGACATTGTCTTAGACCAAAGCTGCCAAACTCCTGGCCTGTGAGCCAGATGCATCACATGCTGGCCATGTCTACACCCTGGTTAGTGAATGGGGAGGAAAGTCCCAATACATCACCCCCTAATTTCCTTTTCATTAAACCTGAGTTACCCAATTCCTGAAACCGTTCTTCATATATTTTAGTCTTCAGTGGTCTAATCATCTTTGTTGCTTTTCCCTGCACTCTTTCTAGAGTCTCAACATCTTTTTTATATTGCGGCAGCCAAAACTGGATGCAATATTCCAAATGCGGTCTTACCAAGGCATTATTAAGTGGTATTAACACTTCACATAATCTTGATTCTATTCCTCTGTTAATGCAGCCTAGGACTGTGTTAGTTTTTTTGGCAACAGCAGCACACTGCTGGCTAAGTGATAATCCACTAGGACTTCAACATCCCTCTCACTGTTACTACTATTGTGCCAGGTATCACCTGTTTGATACCTGTGCATTTCATTTTCCTTCTCTAAATGTAGAACCTTTCTTTTCTCACCATTGAACCAAAGGTGGTATTCAGCAGATTCTGACCAGTTCTGGAGAACTGGTAATGGAAATTTTAAGTGGGTGGGAGAAGCAGTAAATACCACCTCTGACTGACCCCACCCCCATCTATTCTCTGCCTCCTGAGTCCCAGCTGATCAGGAGGAAATGGGGAATTTGCAGTAACCTTCCCCTGGAGTGGGGAGGGAATGGAGATTTTACAGTATCCTTCCCCTGCCACACCCACCAAGCCATACCCACTCCATGTCCACCTGTAGTAAAAAAAAATTAACTCCCACCACTGCATACCTTATTTTTCTCACTATTGACCACTTTTTTCAGTATGTAACAGTAACTTACACCTAGGAACTTAGATCACTTAGTGATAACAATGCCAGCATTTCTAATTGTTAAGTGAAAATTGTAGGTCTGTAAATGAAACCCTCCTTATCATTTTCTGCCAACTTCCAACAACCACAAGTCAATTGGAAATCCAAGAGGAAGCTGTAAGTCCTAGATAGCTCACAAGCAGACTAATAGCCTGGTGAGTGGCATGTACGAGCATTTTCAGGTCTGGAGGTATCAGGTGGGGAAGATTTACTCAAAGAACTTTCAAGCTTTTCTTCTGGCTTCTCCTTTGATACTGCTTGTGGGAAGCTGGCAGGAAAAATTATAAAAAATGGTGATCATGTGGGACATTGTAATCATGTAAGTGTGAGCCAGTTGCCAAGTACCCACATCACAACCATGTGATTGCAAGGGCAGTGTGGATTTTGATGACCAGTCATAATACCATTTGTTCAGTACTATCAATACTTTAAATAGTAACTGATCCAATGGTGAATAAAAATCCCTTTTAGGCAAGCCTAGACATGCTGGTAAAAATTTAATATACACTTATCAAGTTAATGAAACAAGATCTACTGTACTACCTTTTTTTAAAATTTCATTTTAGTACCCAGCCAGCTTTCATGGCTTCGGGGCACCCATACCACAGATTTTTTTTTCATTTACTTTTTTTTTTTTCAAGGGGTATAATTCTAGCATCTTTGAGCCAGAATCTGAGATGATTAACCTGGAAATTGGCAAGAACTTGGCTCAGATGGAGGCTGACAGTTGAAAAATATGTTCAGTTGACAACTTAATGGTTTCACCTTTCACTGATGTCAGTGTCCTCCTTTGGAAAATGTATTTGTTTTCTGCTGGAGGTAGACTACAGAGAGCGAGATGTCATATTTGCACCTAAAACATTTAAGTGAAACTTACTACTGGAGAAAAGTTTTCAAGCTTGAGAGAATAAAACTAGGTTCAGTTCTTGAGTGGTTCAACCTAATTTCGTCCAAAGCAGATGACTGTAAAAAAATAAAACACTCAAGTTTATTTGCTATTAGTTATGAAAAAGATCTTCTTCATAACATTTATTAAATTTTACATTTTTTCACATTATAGAGATACATTTAGATACAGGTAGTCCTTGACTTATGACCACAATTGTGCCCAAAGTTTCAGTTGCTAAGTAAGACAGTTTGTTAACTAAGTTGTATTCTATTTACAACCTTTCTTGTCATAATTGTTAAGATAGTATCATGGTTGTTAAGTGAATCAGAAAATTGCAAAACATGATCAATGACCCCAGGACACTGCAACCATCATAAATACATGCCATTTGCCAAGTGTCCAAATTTTGATCATGCGACCATGGGGATATTGTAACAGTCGTAAGTATGAAAAACAATTATAAATAATTTTTTTACGGTGCTGTTATAACTTTGAACAGATACCAAAATGAATGTTTGTAACTCAAGGACTACCTATATATCAATAGACTAAGACCAGGGATGAAATTCTGCAGGTTCTGACAGATTCTGGAAAACTGGTAGTAAATATTTTGAGCAGTTCGGAGAACCGGCAAATACCACCTCTGGCTGGCCCCAGAGTGGGGTTGCAATGGAGATTTTGCAGTATCTTTCCCCCAGGAATGGGGAGGAATGGAGATTTTGCAGTATCCTTCTCCTGTCATATCCACCAAGCCATAACATGCCTACCAAGTACCGGTAGTTAAAAAAAAATGAATTTCACCACTGACTAAGACCATGCACATGAATACAAACTAGATAATGCTACAAATTTATACCTAGTTTTTAAAGTGTTTTCAACAGTAAAGTACTATTCTCAAACTTTTTTTAGCTTTCACTCCTGCTTCACAAACTTCACTATTGTTCTTTACCACAGAAAAATACCTAATACTTTAACTACAAACCTTGCAGCAATAGAAGAAGTAATTCATATCTTAAAAGTATAGCAATATGGAGTTGGAAAGGTGCTGAAAGGGCAATCAGAACTATCTAGAGTTCTACTCCAGGTAAGAGGGTTTTTATAAACACTTTGCTGAATGGTAATAAAAATGAAATTTTATATAGAACTTCTTAGAGAGTGACTTCCAGAGTTGATGTAAGCAAGACTGCAACCAAAGAAGGAATAATATACAACAATAGAACCAGTTTGGGTGCGTGGGTGGCTGAATTACTTCCTACTTGGTCAAACCAGTCCAAACTGGTCCGAATCAGTAGGAACCGGTTAGATACTGTAATAAGATGAGGCATGAGGCACACTGAGGTAAGCTAAAAAAACTCTTTATTAACACAACAGCAATACAACAAGTCAGGAAAATGGCACCTTTCCCTGCTTGGCAGCTATTTATATCATAGCTGTCAAGCAGGGCAACCAATAGGAACACACAGGCAGCCCGCGCTAAACCAGCTGCGCTTTAGCCAATCAGAGCATGGCTGGGTTGCTGCCGGCTGCCAGTCATAAGTCAAGGACTTGCTGCCGGTTGTAAGTCAAGGACTTTGGGACCAGTTGCAAGTCGAGGACTACAACACTCCTTCCCCACCAGCTTCAGCGCATGCTCGGAAACTGCTACTCGATGGCGTAGCAGACATCTCTCCTGGGAGGTTGGCAGCATTGTTGCTGGCATGGCGGAGCCTGCTGGACAGCAGCCAGTGGCAGTGGCAGCCGGTACTCAGCTTGAAGCGGCAATGGCAGGGAGGCGCGGCAGACCTGGGCGAGGTGGCCTCTTTTTGTACAACGGCGGCAGATGGCCGCTTTGAAGGGCCAGATGGCATGGACATGATTCCCGCCGCAGCCCAGGCAGGCAGATACAGCGGAATGGCTGGTCGCCTGAGGGGGAAGCCACCTAGGTAGGGACCTGAGGTGGTCTACCTGGCCCTCCTCCCAGTCATCCAAAGGCACCAGCTCATCAATTAGGCATGCTTTCTGAGGTGGAGCGAGTAGCTGCTGGTATCAGTGCATCTCTGCTGTAGATTGGTCAGAAAGCTCGGCGGCTCTGGCCTCTTTCACAGCTGGCTGGAGTGTAATGTCTGCCCGGGCCAGTAACCTCCACTTCAGGTGGAGCTCCTGAACCCTGTTCCACTAGCGAATCGTCTAGGTTGACAAATTCGCATTGAAAGGCTGCCGTTCGCAGTGATTGCAGGAACTGGCTGATAGATTCGGTCTCTTTCTGCGCACACTGCCGGAAAGTGTAGTGATGGGCAAGCCTGGATGCTTAACAACTTTTTATTAACACAACACCAATACAACAAGTCAGGAAAACAGTTCAGCACCTTTCCCTGCTTGACAGCTATTTATACCATAGCTGTCAAGCAGGGCAACCAATAGAAACACACAGGCAGCCTGCGCAAAGTCAGCTGCACTTTAGCCAATCAGAGTGCGGCTGGGTTGCTGCCAGCTGCCAGTCATAAGTCGAGGACTTTGGGACCAGTCACAAGTTGAGGGGTACAACAGAACCCACCTCTTGAACAGAGGTTTACCATTGCTTCACTATATTTGGACTGCTTAACATAGAATTAATTGCCTTAATGACATTCCCTAAGCATTTTTTACCCTTCCCTTTAAATTTTCCTCCCATACCACAACAATAGCTCAAAATATTTTCCCTGCTAATATTGTGTTTACAGAACACTGTTTGTAATGTAGGCTGGAAAGGAAAAGAAAGAAAAGATCTCAGAAATACCCACCTGTATATGTGCCACCTAACATTAAGCTCCCTCAGAAATACATGAAGCTGTTACCTAGCAACATAAACCCAGCTCCTAATAATAACTTGAGTGGAATTATAGCCACTGTTAATAATAAGCTCCCTTCTTTGCCACATCCAAATGTAATTTCACTCTTTGCCACCTTCAAGTTCATCATCTCTTATTTCAAACAGGCCAAGATATGGGTTTCCCATGAACATCAAGTTAGGTCAGCCATTAGAAAGGTGATAGACAGAGTCCAAGTGAAGGGTCATTTGGTCGCTTCTCATTCTCTTTCGGATGTTTTGAGCCGCTGTCATTTAAAGCAGGAGATCAGAGCTACTGCTGCAGTTTAAGTTACTGCTGCCTGTTGCTTCTCATTCAAATCAAGAGGAAGTCAGACTTGACCTCAGCCCACCAGTTAATTAGAGTTACAGAAGAAAGCTGTATTCAAATCACTGGCATCATGGGGAAATAAACCCTTGGGGATTTGCACTAAATGTCTTCAGGAAGAAATTAAAGTTTGAGTGGAAAAGAGAGAGAGAGAGAGGCAAGATGGTCCCGCTGTGAAATTAATAGCTTAAAATAAGGCCTGAACTGCTAAAGCAAAGAAAGAACTTTTTTTTCCCCTTTGGATTGGAAGGAGGAAGAGAAAAAGTTAACAAGAAGGATCAGGCACAGAATAATATCCTTCATGTTAAATTAAAAGAGAGGGAGTCTACTGAATATTGTATATCAGAATCTATTGAAGCAGCTTCGAAAAGCTGCTCTCTTGATGTCCACCACTTAATAACTCAAGGAAAGCACAATGGTTTTAACATTTACATGAATGTCACATTCAGCTGCAATTGTAAAGAACGATATACTTCCAGAATATTCCAAAGTTATAGACAAGAACACTGGTGTCAAACTCGATGGCATCACATGACATATTGTCATGTATTGCAATGTATTTTTGCCTTTGTGGAACTGGGGTGGGTGTGGCCTGTGCATAACGCATCTGGCCCACGGGCTGCCAGTTTGACGCCCCTGGACTAGAACAGAGAATCACAGAATTGGAAGAGACCTTGGAGGTCTTGTAGTCCAACACCCTGCTTGAGCAGAAAACCTTATACCAATGTTGGTGAACCTTTTTGGCACTGCAGGGGAGCACCTGAAACCAGAAGAGCAGCTCCCCAGCGCGTCCGCATGGGAGCACCAGAAATCCGAAGAACAGTTCCCCAGTGCACGAAGCTGAGCTTTGGGTTTCCAGCGAAAACCCAAGCATATGTGCTGGTCACCTGGTTTTCCGGTTTCTTCTGGAACCTGGAAGAGGAATGGGCAACAGCTGGTGTGCCTGGAGAGATGGCTCTGTGTGTCACTTCTGGCATGTGTGCCATAGATTCGCCATCACAGCCTTATACCATTTCAGACAAATGACTGTCAAGTCTCTTTTTGAAAGCCTCCAGTGATGGAGCACCCACAGTCATTCCATTGTTTGATTGCTCTCACTGGAATTTCTCTCTGTTTTCTGAATCTGACCCATCCTTTACACTTTACATTATGTATTTATAATGATATGGTTTGATAGCAATTTTTGCAATTCTTCATTTTGACTGATAATATATAATGTACAGCTATTGTAGCTAATTATTGCATGACTTGATTGTAATGTTTCAAAACAAATGCAACATTTTTTTTAATGTACAGTGGTGTTCTAATGTTACTTATCATTTCATTCACACTTACAATGCTTGTAAATCTCTGTTATGTTTTTCTTACTTTCTGCTTTACTTCTTAATTGCTGTTTTAACTATTAACAAAAAAAAAATGCAAAGTGATTCATTTCAATGCTTGTGTCTCGATCCTACTTTCCTAATACCAAAACAAGTAGCTATCCTTTTTGCCCCATTGCTGTCAATCTTAGTCAAGTATCTTTTGTGAAAATTGTTTTCTTACAAAATGGTTTGAGATTTTCAGTTACAGACAAATGACCTAGTTTATTTTCAATGGCTAAATATATAAATCCCTTCCAAACTTTAGTTTGTTTTTCCTAGTAGACAATTTTTGTCAGCTAACTCTTATTTCTTTAATTTCCATATACTGCAAGGTACTGTTTTGCCTTTTGTTCACTAACTAGGATGAAATTTCTCATTATATTTTCCTTCTTTTGAGTTGCTAAACGTTTTCAATAGCAGTATCCATAGGGTGCGATAGGTAATTAAAAAGTGTGACATTGTGAGGTTGAGGCATATATAATGGAGATGGGGCATGAATCTATCATCTTGCCTTATTTGGCTCTTTCCTCCCTATCACTGCTGGTTTTCAATTTCCTAATTCTGAGATGATGAGCCAGGTACCTCTAATAGTGCCTGGTGATTATTCTGCCTCAATGAATGGATACGCTTTTGTACAGATAGTCTTCTACTTACAGCCATTCATTTAGTGACCGTTCAAAGTTACAACAGCACTGGGGGAAAATGATTTTTCACATTTACAATTGTTGCAACATCCCCATGTCACATGATTCAAATTCTAATGCTTGCCAACTGGTATGTATTTATGATGGTTGCAATGTCCCAGGGAAATGTGATCACCTTCTGACAAGCAAAGTCAATAGGGAAGCCAGATTTACTTAACAACTGTGTTATTAACTGCAATGATTCACTTAACAACTATGACAAGTAGGGTTGTAAAACAGGCACAAAGGTAACAACTTTTTGCGACCTTTGCCCCCATTTTACAACCTTACCTGCCACGGTGGTTAAGTGAATCATTGTAGTTGTTAAGTTAATAATACAGTTGTTAAGTAAATCTGGCTTCCCCATTGACTTTGCTTGTTTGAAGTTCACAAAAGGGGATCATGTTTCCTTAAGATATTGCAACCATCACAAATACATGCCAATTACCAAGCATCTACCTGCATACACAAATATTCTATGTGATGTGCAAGCTTTTACATAATGCTGCCTCTAGAAATTACAGGATCTGGGCTTGAATATGAAGAACAGCAGTCTGATGATGGTGGAGTGGAGTTATTATCCTTTGATTATGCTAATTATATCTTAGTGTTTCCATCTGTTCTCAAGCATAACTCACTTGAACCTGTTTCATGGCATTCAGTGATTGTGAATGATATTTTCCCCCTGGAATTACGTACAATTTATTGAATCCATGTATTTGTTGATTTTCTTGGAAAATATTCAGCCTGAGGATGATAGCCCATGATCTAGAGGAGAAATCTGTGAATCTTATTGGAGCTCAGTCCAAACCCTTGTATCTTTTCAGGGAAATAAGGGCTCATGGACTTTATATATACGTGCAAACATTCTGTTCATAACTGATATTTGTTTCCATGCCCACATTGCTCCGGTTTTTGTACATCACATTGCTGGATCCGTGAGTCTCAGGAACAAGAGGATGTTGGTTCTATGATTTTGAAGCAATGCTCCATGTATTCTTTGGCTGTTAGTGCTACACTCCCAACCGTATGGCAGTTGACAGAATGTCAACTCTGAGGCTTTGTTCATAGTTGTCTGACAGCCATTCAAAAGTCAGTTTGTGTATGTCCCAACTTGTCAAATGCTACTGTTTTGAGCAAATCATTTAAAGGGTGTTGGTTCCCTATTGCTTGCAGTACAATTCCTAAGAGGTATTGTAACCATGCCCAACAGTGCCCTAAACTAAGCTACAGATCAGATAGGTGGGGATAGAAATTCTAAAATAATATTCACTTTTCTTTTCTTTTTTTGCATCTGGCTTCATTCCTGTTCATTTGCTCCATGACATATATGGGCTGTTTGCCTTTGTTCCATTTTAGACTAGTAGCCTGTATGGTTGCTAGGACTTTAATCCAAGATATAATCCTGAACAGAAAAATCCCATGTGTTATATGACGAAAAAAGTAATGCCTCTTGGGAACAACTTAGGGAACAGCAGAAATCTTCAAAAAAAATAGTTTACAGAAAAATCAATCAAATAGTATAATAAAACCATATGGGTCAAGCAAGATCTGCTAAAACTCATTATCAGCATTGAGCAGTTAAAATATGTGACTAGTTCTAAGTCAAAGACTAAATATATGGTCAGAAGGAAATTCCTCTATCTCTTTTTCCAGCTGCATCAGGTCTATACATTTGTGAATTCTGCCATTTGTCTTAGTTTGCTACATTGGTGCTTACCAGTCTATTGATCTGGGATTGTTTAATAACCATATTTAGCTTTATTTTTTGACAATACATGGGCTGTCCAGTACTGGATAAGATGAGCTGGATACAGTATATAAAGGGATCAAATGAAGAAGCTAGATCAAGTAGACCTAATCCAAGGAGATGGGTCAAATGAAGAGGTGGGAACAAAGAGTGAGGAAAAAATGGCTATAAAAGCCTTTTGCTAATCTGGATGCTTCCTTGGGCATTTCTATAAGAGACGGAGTATAGTTGGTCTATTTAAATGCAAGCTATCATTTTGAAATATTCTGTGTTTTTAAGAGGACCTCCTCATCAGGTAGGTAAGACTGAGACAGAAGTCCATTAAGTTCATTAGCTTAGCTTTGTTTAGAATAATTCCTGTATCCTATATGATACTGGTTGTAGATTTGTATGGGTGTTTCTTTACCTCAAATGCTAAAACTGTTTTGTTTCTTCACAATCAGGGGTTTGTTTGTTTAAATTGAATTTGTGAAGGAGGGAAATTGCCTGTTAAACTTTCACACTACCTACTAAAGGAAGTCTCAACACCATCAGTTTAAGGGGAACTGCAAAATGAACTGGAGAGATCCCTACTTAGGTATCTTAGAAGAGCCAAATTCTTGAACCAAGGACAGACTCTGTGTTAAAACTCTTAGGAACCTGAGCACAGCCCTTACTATTTATCATGAAATTAATCCCACTTTGTCTGAGGTTTTTGGCCTTAAATCCTTCCTAAGAACTTTGTGTAAGTGCTTTCATGTTATTTATGAGATTTGTTTTGTATCAAATGCTTTATTTTATTGTTCTTTATCCAGAGTGTCATCAAGATTATTATAGAATATAGATGCAAGATACAAAGTGACATTAGCCTTTGTAAATCAGCCAAACTCAGCTAGATGTTGCAACCTACCTGAGCAGAACAGGCTGAAGCAGTCAAAAGCCAAAACAGTTATAGATTATTTTAATCTAAAATTATTCCTTCACATTATTCCTCTGGATAACAGCATATCTTGCTATCATGAATTCTAAAATAATGACAGCAGATATAGTTTTTAACTGCAATATTGGATCATAAGAGATTTGTTATTTAAAAGATATATTTTCACTCCTCCTCCATGAACCCAAAATCATAGTCCTGCTGCAATTAAGCCTGTAAAATATTTCTGTTTAAATGTGAATGCATTTTCCTAATTAAAATTAAAGGAATGAATGCTGGTTCCAGTCACTAATTATTAATATTAGCCATATAAGTAAAAGATGTGTTATTTTGTTTCAGCATCTAAATATTACCCTATTACCCCCCAAAGATCCCGATTAATTCATATGAAATTATGATGCATCTCAATAAATGAATTAATGCTTCTTTTCTAAGAGTAGAAACATTTTGAGAAACTGCAATGCAACTTTTGAGACAGTTGCAAACTATATACAAACTATGGTCCGTATTCTTCGGAATTCGCATTTTAATTTTTTTATTTTGATATGGGTAATGTAAAAATAAGTAGAAAGCCAAGTTCCAATATCCATATTAAGCATAAGAGATGTAAGTTAGCTTAGATCCTGCTACAATTCATATGAAATTCCACCAGAGTCAGCGACTGTAATAGCAATCATGGTTTGGTTACTATGCATGCTAATGAGCCATAACAGGATAAAAAAGATGGAATATCACAAGTAGGTAATTTCATATTGCACAAATATTCTCAGCATATTACCATATTTTTCAGTCTATAAGACACTCTGGACTATAAGACACACTTAGCTTTTGGGGAGGAAAACAGCAAAAAAAAAAATCTGCCTCTGCCTCACAGCAATTTGCCTCCTTGAAGAAATAGCAAACAGCCTGATTAGCTTCAGTCCAGCCTGATTTAGCATGAGCAGCTGATTGGTGGTTGGATCTGCCCCCCAGAATACCACTTATGAGCTGTTCCAGGCTGCAGGGATCGCCACCGTCCATCAATGCCATTGTTGCCTCTTGTCATCTCTGTGTGACCCATTTTTGGCCTCTGTGCATCCCATTTTTGGCCTGTTCCAAATGGCGTGGATAGGCAGTGCCAATCCCTGCTGCCTGGAATGGGCCAAAAATGGGGTACACAGAGGCCAAAAATGGGATGCACAGAGGCGGCGATAGGCAGCAGGAGCGATGGTAGAGATGGGTGGTGGTGATCCCTGCAGCCGGGAACAGATGATAGGCAGTATTCCAGGAGGAAGATCCAACCACCAATCAGTTGCTCATGTTAACTCAGACTGTGCTAAAGCAAGCTGTTTGCTCTTGCTATGAGGCAGAGGCTGAAGGGTGGGGACTGGCAGATGGGTGGGGCTTTGGCAATATTCACTGTATAACAGGGGTCCCCAACCTTTTTTGCACCAGGGACCGGTTTCATTTTAAAGAAAATTCTGCAGACCAGCTGGCCTAGAGGAGGGGGGGAGGGGGAACAAGTGGCGCACGCGGGGGGGAGTCAGCCCACTTGGCCCTCTAGGGCAGTGGTGAGCAAACCTATTAGTCAATAGAGCCAAATATCAACAGTACCACTACTGAAATTTCTTTTGAGAGCCAAAAGGTGTGGCCTGTTTTGCGGGAGTGGCTCAGTTGTCATGTGACCCAATGGGCGTGGCCAACTTGGAAAATGTGGTGAAACTCACTTAACAGTCTTGCTTAGCAACCAAAATTTTGGGCTCAATTGTGGTCATAAGTTCTTTCTTTCTTTCTTTCTTTCTTTCTTTCTTTCTTTCTTTCTTTCTTTCTTTCTTTCTTTCTTCCATTTCTGGCTGGTCTTTGGTCTTCTGAAGATAGTAAAAATGGATTTATGGGCACTTGTTATATATAAAGGCAGCCCATGACTCTTTGGGATGCTGGTTTGAATCCAGGAAATGACTCAGAGGATGTGATTCCTTTGAAATGACCACTGGGAGAAAAATAGATCTTTAACCTGGTTAACCGGTAGCTTGAGGTGGAAGGAAATAGGAAAATAGATTTCTTCCTTTCATTTCATTTCCTTTCCTTTCCTTCCTTCCATTGCCTCCCTCCCCCTTCCTCCCTTCTTTCCTTCCCTCCCTCCTACCCTCCATCCCTCTTTCTTTTTTTCTTTCTTTCCTTCCTTCCCTTCCTTCCTTCTTTCACTCCTCCCTTCCTCCTCCCTCCCCCTTGTTTCCTTCACTCCCTCACTCCCACCCTCCATTCATCTTTCTTTTTCTATTTTTCTTTCTTTCTCTTTCTCTGTTGTATCTTTCTCTCTCTCTGTATCTGTCTCCCTCCCCTCCCTCCACCCATCTCTGTCACTCTGTGTGTGTGTGTGTGTGTGTGTGTTTCCCTCTCTCCCTCTCTCTATTTCTGTCTCTCTAAGTCTGCCTCTCTGTGTGTCTGTCATTCTGTCCCTCCCTTCCCCCTGGGGAAGCAGCAGAGGGGCTGGCGAGGAGGAGGGAGCAGCCCCCTGGGCAAAGGATGGCCAAGCGTGCCTCCACCAGCTCCTTCCGACAGCCACCGCAGCACACTTTCCGGGGCTGGCTTGTTGGCTGGGGAGGTTATCCCGCAGCGGGCGGGCGAAGGACTCAAGCTGCGGTTACCTTAAGCTGCCGCTGAAGCCATCCGGGCGCCGCACGGGACTGGAAGGGAGGTGGGCGTGTGGCGCCCGGACGGCTTTGGCGGCAGCTTAAGGTAACCGGAGCTCGGGTCCTTTGCCCGCCCGCTGCAGGATAACCTCCCCAGCTGACAAGCTGGCCCCTCCAGGAAGCCCCGGAAAGTGCGCCGCGGTGGCCATTGGAAGGAGCTGTTGGAGGCGCGCTAGGCCATCCTCTGCCCAGGGGGCTGCTCCCTCCTCCTCGCCAGCCCTGCGGCCCGGTTCCTATGAAGCCGCGGACCGGGGTTGGGGACCCCCGCTGTATAAGACTCACAGACATTTCCACCCACTTTTTTGGGACGGAAGTGTATCTTATACACCAAAAATATGGTAAATACTCCTTTTCCATTTTCCAGATAAAGATTCTAAGATTTTAAGGGAAGGAAATAAATGACCAGCTATCAGTAAATCTACAAATAGATATAAACTTGACAGAAAAAAATTGCCATTTTTGTAATCTGCAGAAGTTCTGACTTTAACCCCTATCTGCTTTTGCCAATATGGCCAATGTTAAAAATAATGTGGGTCTAAGTTTTGGAAGGCAGCAAGTTGCTAATTCTTATATTGGTCCATCCCAATTGTTTTTATTTTCTCTTTTTTCTAGCACTTTTATGAGGAGGAGGTGAAAACCTTTTATAAATCAGTTTTATGGGATTTATTTTAGATTTGGAGAATTTATGTTTCAATGAGCTATCCAAATATGTTCCACCTTCTTTTTATTTTTACCCAACTAATACTAGCAGAATAACATACTCTTCTTCCATTTGAAATTATGTAGAAAAATATTTCTGGGAATAATATTATGTATAATAGACATCCATGTGTGTTTGTGTGTGTGTGTGTGTTAGCTTTCCCCCCTGTACTCCAACTGTATGAATGGATGACAGAACTTGCATGCTTTCCAGGAACAATCAGTCTGCAGCCATCAAAAGCAAAATATCAAAAACAATTGCAATAGAATAACATCTTTTTCCTACTGGGAATTGACTGGACAAATTCTGAGGGTCTACATAAATCAGATTTATATTGCATGTTTGAAACATTATGTGTTACACGGTCATATGTTTGTGTCACGTATATATATTTCTGTGCGCAGCCAGTGTAATCAAAATTCTCAGCTCTTTCTTTAACCAAAGGGAAAACATTTGTAATAAAAATGAAATATTCTCCTCCTCTCCTATTTTTCCTTTGAAAGTGATTATCACCTTGTTACAGTTTAAAATAGGTACATTTGCATTTAATATGAGTAAAATACAGAGCTTAAAATGTTGCCTGTATTATTTTTTTGAGCAAATGCTTGGTCTAATAAGTGATATTATTTATATCACTCTAAGAAATGATTGTTATTTTTTTCAGTTATTTTATTCCCTAGGGCACTGAAATGTTGTGTGTGCAGCTGTATATTAATCTGTTAATCTTTTTTAGGGTTCTTGTATCTAAGAAAAGATAAACCATAAAAGTGTTACAGATGGCTGCATGTATTTCCATCGCTTACAGGAAATGGTTAATATAGTTTGCAATTATAATTAAGCAACTGAAGGCATTATTGATCTTTTCTGTTGAATGTAATTTAATACCTAGTGTTGGCAGTGTTTCCATTCAGTTTGGAATCATGCTTGCAGAAAAAAAAATTATGACCAGAAGTTTTGTCTTCCGAGCTTCCGGACTCGTACTGGAGCCCATCCTCAGGGAATTTCCCTCTAGCAAGTTGGGCTAGTCTGTGTGTGGTATTTATATAGTGCCTGGTTGTGTGTGGCTTTTTAGTTGATGACTGGAGTGTTTATGGCTGGCTATTAAGTTGTTGGCTATTGTTTCCTTGTGCTGCCAATTGGGTTGTTCTTCTCAATCTCTTTTCTTCTTGGTTCAATTCCTTCTCCCCAATCTAACACACACAGATTTCCCTGGATTTGATACTGCTTGTTTGGAGAACAAGCTGAACAGCTGAATACTGGATTTCAGGAAATGCTATCACTAGAATCAGATGTTCATCTGTATCTCACATATATGCGTAACCAAGTCATAAGAGATGTAATATGCTCATGTCTGGAAAGTTTGTCTTGTGTATTAACAACATGGAATATTATTTATAACCTGAACCTCAGAGTTAGACATTAATTGTGTATAAATGCAGATAGCTGTGTGAAAATAAATATCACATTTAAAGATAAAATTACACTCTCTCTGCTAAGACAAGAAAAGTAATTGATAGTTCTTTAGACTCTTTCTTTGCATAATCACCACTTATATGTGAAAGAACCAGTACTTCAGGGACCAAATGATAGTGCACAAAACACAATGAAATTCCAATTAACATTAAATTCTCATTAAAACATTTATGTAGATATGGCCAAAACATTCTGCCGAGAAATAAATCTGGCAGGCCCGTGGCATTTTGCAGATTTATCAGTCAGCTTTTCTTCCTTGCCTTCAGATTTAATTCTTACAAGGTGTTAATAGCAGTTCATTTTTTTGGGACAGTCTCTCCAGTTGATTTTGTTTCAGCAGGTGGCAAGGATTTGCATCCCTGTTTCACTTCTAGCTCTCATTACCGGCTTTTACTTCTTTATAATCTCTATCCCTATGAAATTCCAAATTGTGCAAGAGAACTTTTAAGCAAAAATCTGCATAAAATAGCCATTTATCTTTTTTTTAAAATAGTTTTTATAATATGTATTGTGAGTGACACAACTCTATACACAGAGAGTAGTGCTCTGTTTTACCTTTTCAGCTAAACAAAAAACGATTAGTAATACAACACTGTGGGTGTCTATTCAGAAGTATCTCCCACTGAGTTGAATGAGTTTTATCTGAAGAAAGTAAGAAAGTAAGAACCTATTGCTATCTCATTCCCACTTCTTGTGGGAAAACATTGTTGAATGTGTTTTCTGATATATAGCTATAGAAATAGATAGTAAAGAATGGTGAGGGGAGACTCTTATCTGAAATGCCACTCCTCTGTAATTGGCAAGATTATTTGTCCTATTATTTTCATTTAACCGGTGATCTTTAAATAATATATGTATATTGGCAGTAGCTTTGCTTGAGTAACTGTTAATTTGAAGGAGTTGTAATCAGTACAAAATTCAGTAAGTGCTTTTTATAACAGGGCTGAGCATAATGAATCAATTTGGTATTCATGCAGATGTCACATGTAATTTCAGAGCTGTTATACTGTAATTTTGGAGCACTTAATAGAGATTATGGTGGTGGAAATTTTGTCACTCTAGAGAAGGGACTTTTACATCATATATTTCCACCATCTCTCACTTTGCATTCTTATTCAGAAATTAATGCCACCCTCCTGTTCTTACATCTCCAAAAATGTTATTCTGTTTAGGACCCCTCTAAATGGTGTAGGCAAACACATAAGGAAAAAAGAAGAGAATATATGTAGCTGAGAAGTGAACTATAGCTGTATGTAGCTATCTGAGTTTGATTTTTTACTTGAAGACATTTCATTAGCCAACTAGGTAACACCATCAGTGCTAATGAGTGCTAGCACTAATGATGCTACTGGTTGGATAATGAAACATCTGCAAAAAAAATAACCAAGCTCAGAAAGCACCCAGGAGCCCTAATAAAGGGAAGTCATCCCAAACTGGCAAAAGGCACATAAAAGACATCATTGCTTTCCTCTCTCACTTTTGTGTGCTTTTATTTCCACCCTTTGCTCTGTGTACCATGCTGTGTCAGGAAAAATTGACAGACTCTAAAGAGATATTGGAGGAATTTAAAGTACCACAGAGAGAGGTAAAAAAAAAAAAGTCCCATCCGGTTAACCTCTAAGTCCTTCTTAGAGAGCAACACTTAACTAAATCATAACAATACATCTCACCGAAGAAAAGTTTGCGAGGCAATATCAATGCAAATAAAGCTTTCTCTTTCTCTCAAAAAGCTTAAGCTTCTTAATTCTAGGGTCAGAGAGTCTATTTTAAAGCACTGCCCATGTTTCTTCTTTCGATAAATTTACTTGGGTTTTAGTTTTCTTGAAGAATGGGGAGTGTAGATTACATACTGCACTGTGGAGATAGATATGAATACACAATTCCCAAAGGTCCAGGAGGAGGAGGAGGAGGAGGAGGAGGAAGAGGAGGAGGAGGAGGAGGAGGAGGAGGAGGAGGAGGAGGAGGAGGAAGAGGAGGAGGAGGAGGAGGAGGAGGAGGAGGGAGGAGGAGGAGGAGGAGGAGGAGGAGGAAGAGGAAGAGGAGGGAGACTTCAGCAATTCTTCAAGCAGGTTTTGTGCTAATTTTAGGCTTATTTAACTCAGTAATTTCTTTAGCTTTTGCTTTACAAATGAAGCTGTCTTGTAAGGATCCCTGGGCAATATTACCTGTTAAGATAAGTAGAAATCTTTTTATTGATTAGTTATTATTCACCAATCTCCAGGACTTTAGTATCACTGAGGCTTTACTGCCATCTTCCATTAATTATCTGAAAATGTGGATCCCATGCTGGTTATGAAAGTAGAATGGCTTCTATTTATATAGTTTTATTTTTCCAGAAAACATCTAAATTGGAGCTATCAGGATCGAGGAAGGTATCCCATATAGGTATAAATAAAATTCAGACAAAAGACAAAAATGGGGATATCTGACATGAATATGGAACTATCTCTGTATCACAAAGCACAGCCAGCTAATGTAGTCTGAAATTCAGCCATCCATTCATCTCTGTAAAGCAATAATATCTAATGGGAGAGGAATGGACTTGACGAATGGCAGGGAAATAAAATTACATGGCTAAAAGGAAAGGGACAAATCATAATACAATACAATACAATAGCAGAGTTGGAAGGGACCTTGGAGGTCTTCTAGTCCAACCCTCTGCGTGGGCAGGAACCTTATACCATTTCAGACAAATGGCTATCTAACATCTTTTTAAAGACTTCCAGGGTTGGGGCATTCACAACTTCTGGAGGCAAGCTATTCCAGAGGTTAATTGTTCTAACTGTCAGGAAATTTCTCCTTAGTTCTAAGTTGCTTCTCTCCTTGATTAGTTTCCACCAATTGCTACTTGTCCTGCCCCCAGGTGCCTTGGAGAATAGTTTGACTCCCTCTTCTTTGTGGCACCCTCTGAGATATCTGAACACTGCTATCATGTCTCCCCTAGTCCTTCTCTTCATCAAACTAGACATATACAGCTCCTGCAACCGTTCTTCATATGTTTTAGTCTCCAGTCCCCTAATCATCTTGGTTGCTCTTTAGTCTCCAGTCCCCTAATCATCTTGGTTGCTCTTCTCTGCACTCTTTCCAGAGTCTCCACGTCTCTGCACTCTTTCCAGAGTCTACACGTCATGATGGAATAGAATCTTCCCTCATTAATGAACCTTCCGCTAGATGTTTGTTTCATCAAAACCCAAAACAAGAGCTAAGCTATTTGTTGCAGAAAAAAAATAAGACTAATTTATTGGTAAGATTGGAGAGGAGGGTTAATTACAGCATTTGTAAAACAAATGCTTTTCAGTGCCAGATATGCAGTTCTACCATAATTATTCTATTGCTTTATTTTGAGTACACACAGAAGTAATGGTAGGGCTTTTAAATAATTAATAATTAAATAATTTAAATAATTATCTGATTGCCTTGTATTTCTTTTGTATGAAAAATTATTGACATATATGGTTCTGTTTCTTTAAATCTATGTTTAAAACATTCAACCCCCCCCTCCTCCACCCAAAAATGGAATAATAAGAGATTTTGAAACCCTGAGATTCTGTTATCTCTTTAAGAATAAGTTTCTAGCCCTCTGGGGAGCCACTTAAAATGTATCAACAAATATCTACTAAAATTAAGCTTGCCCAAAGGAAAGTACAGGTAAGCCTATGAGAGATTTGTAGCATCTGGGATGGGGGGGGGAAAGGACAAGGACATTTCTCAGCTTTCCTTTAAACCAAATAATGCAAAAAATGAAACCTTAGAATGAGAAGTACAAAAAAACCCCACACAGGTAGCCTTCTGACTAGTAAAGAGTAATTAAAAAACCACTCCTTTCAGCAGGCTTGGTGGTTTTTTTTCAATCAAATTTTTATTTTTTATATTCTTTATACATATCTCAGTGAATTTGTTCGGTGGTTTCTCAATATTTGGCTTAAACATGTTTAGTAGTAGAAAGGTGAGACAATCTTTTTTCTTCTTCTCTGTCTGCAGACATTTGTATCACCTCTATCACCAAGAACTGACAAAGCTAACCTGCCCTACTGAACCTAAAGCTATGTGGAAGTGAGAAGTTCTCTCTGCCCATGGACGAAGACAAAGGGATCATCCATATATTTAGACATTCTTCTTTATGTTCCTTTCAAATACAGAACTGCATTTTTCTCTTATATCAGGGTCATGTCACAAGACAGGAAACCTTTAGATTTAGTAAATATGTACCCCTTTTCAATCTATCCCAACCTACATTGACACAATTGATTTCATTGCCTTCTATCATCCAAAGAGATATAGTATATGTAGGAATGATGATTTTGGGAGAGGAGGTGGACAAGAGTTTGCCAATTGAAGATCTCCTTTTCTATCCAAACCCAAACGCAAACAGTGAAGTGCCAACAAAAACAACCCAAATCCTATTTTATCCACTGTTCCATCACTGATCTTTTCTTTAAGCCTAATACTGGTATTTTATTAACGTTTGAATGTTTGCATTTAAAGTTATTAGGTTTGAACATGAGATAGCAATATATGTGGGGACAAAGAATCATGCATGTCTTATACATGTCTTTTTTTCTCTATTACCATCCTTCCAACATCATGCAATTAGAACTGTGTTGAATAAGTAGATATAAAAGGATATGTCTTTGTTGTCTAGATGGGAGAAAACATGCATTACACTATTCCACCTAAACCCATTGAATTCTCCTGTTCATACACTGGAATATAGGTCAACATAACTGTAAGCAAAAAGATTATTGATATTCACTAAGCACAATATCCCTAAACAAAAAGTGAGGAACTAAGGAGAAATTTCCTGACAGTTAGAACAATTAATCAGTGGAACAGCTTGTCTCCAGAAGTTGTGAATGCCCCAACACTGCAAGTCTTCAAGAAGATGTTGGATAGCCATTTGTCTGAAATGGTATAGGGCTTCCTGCCTAGGCAGGGAGTTGGACTAGATGACCTCCAAGGTCCCTTCCAACTCTGCTATTGTATTGTAAGTAAAGACTATATATCAAAATCAGGCACATTAAACATTTTAAACATGATAAAATATCACATAATTAAGTCACTCTTTCCAGCATTCAAGTCCTATATTAGCTTCTTTGTTCTTCCAATTATCTACCTAGGCCAGTGATGGTTAACCTTTTTGGTACTCAGTGCCAAAACAGGAGTGCATGCACATGTGCTTCAAAGTGCTAGAACCCAGAAGAAAGTAATTGGCCAGTGGTGGCCTGCTGCTGTTCAGGGTTCTGTCACACGCATGCACGCACGCCGGTCAGCTGCTCTCTTCTGGATTCTGGTGCGCATCTTCATGCAAAGACCAGATGGCATGTCAGAACCTAGAAGAGAGCAGCTGACCAGTAGTGCATGCGTGCAACAGAACTTGGAAGAGCAGCTGGTGACCTCACGCATTCCCACAGAGAGGGCTGGCATGTGTACCATAGGTTCCACATCACGGACCTAGGCTTTTATCAAAGCATTTTAATTTTTTTAATAATTTCAAAGTAGAATCAGAGTAAAACTCTAAAATGAGTCAGTCTTCTTTCTGATATATTCCAAGAATTTTTATTTTTAATAGCAGAATAAAGACTGGATTGATTATCTAGAAAAAGTAAGTTTCATGGAACAAAATCATTACTGCAAGTTAGCGAATGAGCCATGGGCCTTCACAAATATATTTTTATTAAGGATTTTGCACATGGAAGGCTTAGAGGTGAAAAGCCAAATTACTTCTTGAAACAAATTTGAAGAAGTTTTTCGCCAAATATCTTTTTTAAAATAAAGAAAAACAATCAACAATTGAGCAGCCCTACATTTGAGGAGCTCTTTGGCCCTTTGAAAACATGAGACCGTGTTACCATTTGTCAATGCAATCAAATCAACATTATTTCAATGGTGCAAGTAGAAACTCCAATGCCACTGGTTCATATTATTTTTACTGTCTGGCAATGGAGCCACTAAGAGTTAGTGGGTGGCCATAGAAATCTTCTAAATAAATATATCTGCAAGGTTTCAGTCAGAGATTCTTCGTCTAAAGATCCCAAATGCTCTTTCCACCTAGCATATTGACTGGGAAATTCTGGGAGTTGAAGTCCACACATTTTAAAATTGCCAGACATTGTTCTATATGGAACTTTATGCCATTTGTGAGTTAAAATATATGTTTGGTCAGTTATATTCAAACTGTTGGTAAAGTGTGGTGCATGCAACTTCAATTATGAACTTGCTGTAGAATTAGAGATAATTTGATATAAAAGATAAAATTATTAAAGAAAACAAATTCTGAAAATATTTTAGCTTGCTAAGGAGAAAACAAAAATGAAGTGGAAAGCCACAGAACTGGCTTTCCATAAAGACTGAAAGTTGATGGATAAACAATATTTTGAAATAACTAGAATAATTGTATGATACATAAAGCAGCTCTGTTCACTTAGTCATAAGCATAAGAAGTTTTCATTCTGCAATAACACAGAGATATTTTTATGTGGATGAAAATGTATTTAGCAGTAAGCTATTCTCAGATTGAAATGAACGTCTAAAATATGCTTACAAATAGAAAGGAATACTACAGAAATAGCTATATTGCATCAGTGGTTCTGAATGATGTTTTCTCACTATTTCAGCTCAGTATGGAACACCTCCCCCGCCACAAAAAAAAAAAAAAATCTCCTAGGCTTGATATAAACAGCTTTGACAGTTTGAATATCCTTTTCTCAAATCCAAATAATTTAAATTAATAAATCTTTCCCAATTTAAAGATTTTAATTGATACTTTCCCACTTCAGATTAATATTCCTGAAGATAAAATTACACGTATTAATTTTTGTTTCCTATCCTTAAACCTTATTTCCTTCACTAATTCTATCATTTCATAGCCTTCAAATCCATGCATTTTCTTTTTTGTGACAATTAGGGCAAGGGATTCACAAAGGTTTAAATCGTATCTTTCTGCATTCCAAGAAGAAGGGAAATTAATTATTGGATAAAGTCTAATTTTAAGGAAACAAAGTCAAATCATGTATCAATACATTTATTTTGGCTTTTAAACGATTCAAGTTGTTATTTCTGTTAAATAATCTCTCTCACTGTATGTATTACCAAATATAAAGAGCAGAAATGTATTAAAATAATATCATACTCTGTGTATATAGATGATACAGATATAAATAAATAATTATGTTGACACCATAGTCTATCCATATAATATTTGGGAGAAAGTGCTTATTTCTATGGACTACTTCCAGGTACTCTTTTTCCCATTCATTTTAAAAGTAAATATTAAACTGAAAAGTAAGTTAGCGACTTTTTGTGTGCTTTGTTGGCAAGTGGTCAACAATTATTGAATTTTGGAAATGGAAGTAAAAGAGATAAAGGTGTAAAGAGGAGAAAAATAGAGAAAGAAAGATTCCCACATAAGCATTACTGTAAATTTCAACTGATTTATTGGACTTTGTCACAAAAAAATTATGATCTCATATTTCTGAATTGTCACTAAAGACATAATTCAAACAAGAAATGTGGGAACCAAGTTTGCTTGCCAAGTGACCAACATCTATAGGCAAACTTCTTTGTCACAATAATTTAACAACAATTTTCAGCACTGTTCTCTATGAACAGCATTTTTGATTATTCAGAAACAATAACTTTGATTACTATGATGAACATATGTGTTAACTTTAGAGTATTTTTTTTAAAAAAAGGATTAAAGTGTTCTCTAGGTACACACATTATTTAAAACCAGATTATGGATCTTTTTATTGAAGCTGAACAAAACACTTGGCATATCTTCCCTGACATTTGTTTAGACAGTGATTACTTCTCTGAACTAAATTGAGTAACACTTCTGTCAGTTGTCTTAGACCAATCTTGCATTTTATACATTAATGTGAATTTGACAGGTACATCAATATTCTGTGCTTTGTGTAATACAGCTCTCATTTCAAGTTGGAATAATAAAGACTTTGGAAAGAAGATTCAAATCAGCAATATTTTTTTCTCATGGATTTTTTTTTCACGTGTTGCTCCAAAAAGTTAGATGAAATGTTGAAAACAGGATGACCTACACTACACAGACATTCACAGAGAGAAAGAGAGAGAGACCCCAAAAATAATAATGGAGGTAAGGTCAATGTGACCTTTGATATTTACATCATGAATGCCAAAATTGATCTAAATTTTTTCATCCTGGACATTTTGCTGTTTAAAGGAGCGGTGGGGTGGGGTGGAATCTTGGCAATTGTTCTAGCTCATGCCTCTGAATCTTAATGGGAGGGCAAAACTTTCAGATGACATGAAGACTATTTTGTAATTTCAGACAGATGTTGAATTGAAGCTTACCTTTTGAATGAACATATATAGAATCACAGAGTACTTTGCTTTCTCAAAACAGTTGGCAGGAAGAAGATAATAGCAATAATTAATGCTTTGCAAGAGTTCAATTACCTTCCAGAGTTCTAAAGAAATCCTGCAAATTGGTATTGTTATTATTGTTATTTGCATCCTGCCAAATTCTCAATGACTATGGCAGGGGTGGGTTTCAAATTTTTTTACTACCTATTATGTGGGTGTGGCCTATTTTGAGGGTGTGGCTTGGTGGTCATGTGACTGGGTGGGTGTGGCCAAGTTGATGTCACTCATGTTAAGGGACACCTTGGCCTCTCTTTGCCTGAACGGCCTCAATGAGGTATAATTTCTCTGTCTATTTATTTACTACTAAACTACTACTTGGTACTACTACCAAAATATTTCATTTAATCCTATATATATATATGCCATATGTGTACATACATATTACATAGTATAGTATGCATAGGCACATAAAAAGATTCATTATCTACTATATACTATATGCGTATGTAGACACACAAACACAGAAACACACAGAGAGCTCTTGTACACACTGAACCTCATTTACTGCATTTAGGGGGAAAAAACCCATTGTCCACACTCTGCCACACATTATACTATAACTTCTTTACATGAGAACATTACACACACCTTCAGATGTTATTCCCTGGGTGGACATGACTGTTACATGGTGAAAATGTTGTGAAATTCCCTTAACAATGCTCTTGCTTAGCAACCAAAATTTTGGGCTCAATTATGGTCATAACTCAAGGACTATCTCTGCCTTCCTCTGAAAGGCAGCCTTGTCCTACTAAACACCTTCTCCTTTCTGGCAATTTTCCTCTGTTAAAAGCACCAAAATAATCCAGATGATATAAGGTTCCCTGCTGGGGCAGGGGGTTGGACTAGATGACCTCCAAGATCCCTTCCAGCCCTAGATTGCTGTGCTGTTTCAAAGCATCTTGTGCCAGGGTTAGCAGTCATTCCTTCCATCCTGATACTCTCTCCCTCCCTCCCTCCCTCCCTCCCTCCCTTTCTGTCTCTCTCTCCCACTGTCTCTCTTCCCTCTTCCTGAATTTACTCCGAAGTTTTTAAAAAACCCTGTCTGTGCATACACACACTCCTTCAGCCTCTCTCTCTCTCTCTCTCTCTCTCTCTCTCTCTCTCTCTCTTCCCCAACATCCTCCCTCTACCCCCCAGCCACTCACCATTCTTTCTTCTTCTGTTTCTTCTTCTGATAACTTTTTGATGGCAAAGGAAGTGGGTGGGTGGGGCAAACATGGTGTGGACAAAAGGGGTGAGTGAGCAAGTGAGTGGCGACTAGGTGGGAAGGGGGTGTGAGCAGGGAGGGCAGGCCAGGGGAGGGACCATTCTGGTACGGGACCTCTGGAGGTGGGTCATTTAGGAAAGGAGAAAACAAAGAAAATATATATATATGTCACACAAATATAAATATCTACTATCCAATAATACATGCAGAATATTATATAGCATTAGTAAAAAAAAATGCCATTTGATACAAAAACAAGTAACTCAAACTCATGATTTAAAAAGACAGAAACCAAATTTGATAAATTTATCTATTTCTATTCTGGGGATGCTCCCTTATTTAGCCTAACACATAAATCAAAATTCTAGAGACTTTGCGAGCTAACACAATGTATGTTTCATTGAACAATTTAGTAAAGCAATGATTTTTCCCAGGTACAAGATTCACAGTAACTATATACGTAATGTATTCAATGAACAAAATGAATCCCAAAATAAATCAGTTTATAATTCTTATAGGATGGAGCAGTCTTTGGGACATAAAAAGCATAATGATAATCACTAAATGTTGTTATAAAAATATAAAGCCAAGTTACCATTTAAAAAATCTTCTCTTCAATAGAGAAACAAATAAAATGTCTGATGTAAAGTATTTCAGATTTTGTAAAGGCATCCATTGCATACTTGATTTATTTTCCTGTTTTCTGTGAAAAGAATGTAATGGTGGAGAATTTGATTTGGAAAAAGGTTAGCTGAAAATCTAAAATTCAGAAGAGCAAATGTATCATCCCACGGGTCTAACAATTAATAACATACACTTATTCTTGTCTGCAAAACGAATACTAAAATACTAAAATATTGTAAAATGTCCTCCTACTATCAATAAATATAAATTTTGGCATCCTCAGACATATTATTAAGGGTAGATTGTGGCAAAATAAAAAGAATAGAGCATTTACAATGTCATATAAATATTAAATTAAATCCTAAATGCACCCAGATCATAATATTGATTGTTTTATCAGCATAGGTAAAGGTTCCCCTCGCACATATGTGCTGGTTGTTCCCAACTCTAGGGGGCAGTGCTCATATCCGTTTCAAAGCCGAAGAGCCAGCACTGTCTGAAGACGCCTCCGTGGTCATGTGGCTGGCATGGCTAAGCACCAAAGGCACATGGAATGCTGTTACCTTCCCACCAAAGGTGCTTCCTATTTTTTACTTGCATTTTTACATGCTTTCTAACTGCTAGGTGGGCAGAAGCTGGGACAAGTAATGGGAGCTCACTCCGTTATGCAGCGCTAAGGATTCAAAACACCAAACTGCTGACCTTTCTTATCGATAAGTTCAGCATCTTAACCACTGAGCCACCACATCCCTTATATTAGCATAGATCCAACTAAGATACTCCTCATAGCCAATTAAAGATGCCACAATTGAAGCAGAATAAAAATAAGTTGGGCATGTCACAACTGTTCTGCCCAATGCTGTTCTTAACTGTGCATGAACATTCACAATGGTGTTTACACTTAATACCTTTTTGTTGGGCATGTACAAACCTGATCTCTCTGTGATGATCTTGCAGAGTGTGCCTTTCTCTATCATTCTCACAAACACAGACTCCCCATTAGGAACTTACAGAGTTTCTTATTCTGAACAAGTAATGAACATTACTTTCTTAAGTTCTTTTGTGTATTTCATATCATGCACTAAAAAAAAAGATAAAGATCAATTAGTGCTTGCTAGAAAAAATATACTTGATTTTAACTATAGCCTGATTCAATTATTGAACTAGCATCCATACAGGAAAATAAAAATAAAAAATAAAAACATAGTCAGTTGCCTTTTCAAAAAGCACCTTTGAGACAACCATGACCTGGATGACTGAAAATCTCCACAGACATTTAGTCATTTCCTAAGAACTTTTGTGTGATTAGACCAGTGGTGTCCAAACTTTTTTCAAAGAGGGCCAGATTGGATGAAGTGAACATGGTGGAGGGCCGAACACTTTTCCGAACATTCTTTGAACCATTACAATTAAATGCAAATAAATTATTTTATGCCAAGTTAATTGCAAATGACATACTTTTCATTTCATAACATTAAGATCAACTGACAGTTGAGTTTTCACAATGTATTGAAAATAAATTTTTAAAAAACTTACCTACCTCTTTCTCTCTTTCTCTCTTTCTTCCTCTCTCCCTCTCCATTTCTCTCGCTCTTTCTCTCTTTCTCTCTCTCTCTTTTTCTTTCTTTCTGTCTCTCTTTCTTTCTTTCTCTCTCTCTTTCTTCCTCTCTCTCTCTCTCTCCATTTCTCTCTCTCTCTCTCTTTCTCTCTCTTTTTCTCTTTCTTTCTGTCTCCCTTTCTCTCTCACTCTCTCTCTCTCTTTCTCTCTTTCTTCCTCTCTCTCTCTCTCCATTTCTCTCTCTTTCTCTTTCTTTCTCTCTCTCTCTCTTTCTCTTTCTGTCTCTCTTTCTTTCTCTCTCTCTCTCTTTCTCTCTTTCTTTCACTTTTTTTCTCTCTCTCTTTCTTTCTCTCTCTCTTTTTCTCTTTCTTTCTGTCTCTCTTTCTGTCTCTTTCTTTCTCTCTCTTTCTTTCTCTTTCTTTCTCTTTCTTTCTTTCTCTCTTTCTTTCTCTTTCTCTCTTTCTCTGTCACTCTGTGTGTGTGTGTGTGTGTCTGTCTGTCTCTCACTCACTTAATCAGTCTCGTATCTATCTGTCTCTCCCTCCCTCTGTGTGTGTCACTCTCTCTGATTCTCTCCCTCCCTCCCTCTCTCTGTATGTCTGTCTCTTCCTCTTTCCCCGTCTGTCTCCGATTCAATCCCTCCCTGTGTCATTCTCCCTGTGTCATTCTCTCTATGCCGGAGGTTACGGACGCCTCCTCCCGCAGCGGGCGAGGGAGCAGGCAGGGTGAGCACCCAAGGCTACCATCATCTTAAGCACCACCGAGGCTGTCGCCCGGCAGGGGCGTCAGGCAGGGAAGCCGGTCGCGTCTCCATTGCGGCTCCCTCCGGCAGGCACCACGGCTTACGTTCTGAGGCCGCACGTCCATCTTCCCTGCCTGACGCCCCTGCCGGGCGACCTTGTGCAGCGGGAGCTGCACGTTCTGGGGCTGCGTGGCTGGGAGGGAGGTGAACGCGCGGCCCCAGAACGTAAGCCGTGGTGCCCGCCGGAGGGAGCCGCGATGGAGACGCGACTGGCTTCCCTGCCTGACGCAGGCAGGGAAGCCGGTCGCATCTCCATCGCGGCTCCCTCCGGCAGGCACCAAGCGGACGTTCTGGGGCCGCGCGTTCACCTCCCTCCCAGCTTCGCAGCCCCAGAACGTGCAGCGATGGAGGCGCGACCGGCTTCCCTGCCTGACGCCCCTGCCGGGCGACAGCCTCGGTGGTGCTTAAGATGACGGTAGCCTTGGGTGCTCACCCCGCCTGCTCCCTCGCCCGCTGCGGGAGGAGGCGTCCGTAACCTCCGTCCACTTCCCTCCCAGCCACACAGCCCCAGAGACAGAGGGAGGAAGGGAGGGCCACATTTACACAGAGCAGGGAGGGCTGTTGGAGGGCCGTATTAAACCGATCCCCGGGCCGCAAATGGCCCCCGGGCCGGACTTTGGACATGCCTGGATTAGACTATACTGATCAAGAATTCAAATTAAATTGCACCATAAGCATGGAGGCTATACCATCCCCTTCTGTACTCTACAAGTTCCCAAGTCTATTTATTTCACCTAACAGCTCCTGCAGGTGTACAGCTCTGCAGTTCCTCTTGCTCTTCTTGCTACAGTTAACATCAGCAAGGTAAATGATCTTCCAAATTTATTAAGACATAAACTCTGCAGGTGACATTTATAACATGGGCATTTCGATGAATGATTGCATTGTTATTATGATGGGAATGCAGATTAAATGGAAAAGGGAAAGACATAGCCTGACTGAACAGTCATACAACAGCCATGAGCTTTGGGTTTGTTAGCCAATGGATGACGTTCACTGCAGAGATAGTGAATTCATAAAAGAAAAATGTTAATATAATGAACTAGAAAAAGCAAACCTTAAGGGTTTGCAGATTAGCAATGGTCCAGTAAGCCAAACTTTCTGTCATGTTATAATTCTCAGTGTAATATAAGATGTAGTATCATTTATAGTACAGCAAATGTATTACCAATGGAATATTAATAGGGCCAGCATTTCAGTTTGGATCAATGCAAATGGCAGGGAAGAGGAAAGAACTAATCATCTTCCTTGTGGGTGTTATTACCTAAATTCTCTCACTTGGATCAAATATAAAACATATGGAAAATTTAAATGCTTAATATGTATTGGCTGAGGAACAAATAGACATTCTTACACTTGATTATGTAGAAAGAATGCCATGCTGGAACTTTAACATGAAAGTTCCTTGTAGTTTAATAAGTCACATGACATATCAGGACTTTTTCCGCCTTCTCTAAATCGGATGTGGCCAGCACATGATGCATCTAGTCAGCGGCCAGCGAGTTTGATAGACCTGCTTTAAAGTTTGGCACTTATCCTTCTCATCTTTTTTACTGTCTCCTGCTATTGGTATCTTATACTTATATTACTTTATTGTTTGTATGTATACTGAGAGCATATGCACCAGAGACAAAATCCTCGTGTGTCCAATCACACTTGGTCAATAAAGTATCTTATCCTATCCTATCCATCAAATAACATGCTAATATACTGTGGCTCTTACTGTTTGGGGAACAGCTATTTCTCACTTTATATAAACACAGTGAAAATTCTAAAACTGTGGAAAAGCTGGTCAGTCAACACACTCATATGCAATAGTGAAGAACCAGTCCAAAAAGATATTAAAGTTTGTAAGGTTGACTATTTTCATTTGGTTGACAATCAACAACAAATGTTCATAAAGAAAAAAGTGATTCAGTTTTATAGGAAAAGCCAGCACGGTTAGCATGGCAACTATCTAACACATAGAACCAGCATTTTAATTGTAAATATTTTGGCCTGAACCTAGAAACAGAAAGAGAAGAGACTAGAAAATGTTAGTTCTGAAATGCATTATAGTTCAAAGGAAATGCCAGGATTGGTAAGAGCAGGGAACAAAGGCCTTTCTGCTGATGGTGAAACTGGAATGTACAGGCACAATTCACTGACATAGAAAAATATGGTTTCTAATTATAATTCAGAAAAAAAAGAACTACATGCCTAAGTTGCACATGGATAGCTGAAAAATATTTCTAAAAAAACCCTAGATAATAAATGTCTTAATTTTAGACAAAAACAATATGAAGCCAAATTTCTGAAACTCGTGTTGCCTAGAAATAGTCAAAAAAAATATCTTGTTTTCTTCTTCTTTTTAGACAGTAAATTAAATATCAATGATAGGATGATTTCATGGCAATTAACGCCATTATCTGGGAAACTCCAGACACTTTCTAGATATGATATCTTAGAGACTGATACTTTTGAATCAGTGATTCACTAATTTTAGTTCCATGATTGATCACTACAATCTAGATCTTTGAACTAGTTATTCATATTCTACTTTAGACAATCAGTGTAGCAGCCAAGAATCTAAATTAGTTAGGACTGGGCCAAGCTTAAAACCAGGTTGTACATTAACCAGACAATAATAAGAGAAAAGGATTTTTCCTGGTGTCAAATCAATCAAAACAACTCAAAGAAAGGAGCAAGAATTGTTGGAAGAAGGAGCAAGAATTCCTGGAAACAAGAATTGTTCATTAAAATCAAGTGTACTTAATACTGGTTAGAATACAATAGAATAGAATGCAAAGATACAATTGGCTGGTATATAAGTCCATAGCTACTGCTATAGCTATTAACATGAAAAGCTAGCTGGTATCCCGACTTTGGTCTCTTGCTAGTGGCCTCTATTCCATGCTTCCATATCCACCCTATCTTACTATCACCATTGATCATATCAGTGCCTGAAGTCAGCAAAATTGGAACTCTTGGAGGTTTAGCTCACTTGCTAAGCTCCAGCTGCTGCAATCAACACCTAAGGTCAGTATTCTGCATCCCACATTCCCATCCTAATGTGGTGCACCCCATTATCCTTAATATGCTTTCTTTTTTTTTATATTGAAAAAAGTTTTATTGGTTTTACAATTTTTTCTATAGGGTAGGGTAAGGGATACAAAGAAATTTTGAGAGTATTCACGTCAAAGTCGTCGGCCCTTCCGGGGCCTCAAAATACATCAATAACAATAAAAGAAAAAATTATTATCTTAACACTACAAAGTGAAAGCAAGTACATATACCTAAGGTCTCAGTTCTATACTGTCAAACATTTACAAAAAATCCAAATACAAATATTATGCAAAATTAATCAGAAAAAATCAAGGCAAAGTTATATTTTTTTTGATCTAGGTCTCTTGGAAATTGTATCTTCTTTTTCTCCTCCCAGGCCCCCAGTGGGTGGGGGCGGGGCCCCCTCCGTCCCCCCTGAGTCCTCCCCCAGGATAGAGGAATGTTTTTTAAGAAAGGCTTCCGCCTCAGCAACTGTTTTAATCCTCACTCTTCCTCCTTCCCAGAACACCAGCATCCCTTCAGGTGTCACCCACTTGAACCAAATCCCATGATCAAACAATGTTTTAGACAAGAAGGAAAATTTCCTTCTTGCATCTCTAATCTTTCTAGGGAACTGCTTCAAGATGGCAACCGTTTTTTGTTGGTAAATTAACGGACTCCCTCTCTGCACTTTCAGGATTTCCTCTCTGGTTGACCTTCTAACAAATTTCACATGTATCTCTCTAGGCACTTCATTTATCCTGGCATATGCTGAATTTATTCTATAAGCTAGGTCAATGTCCCCCCTGATCTCATCCTTAGGTTTTTGTAAATAGCCTGCTATAATCGTGCTCATAAGATCAGGGAGGCATTCACCAGGTTGCTCAAAAACATTCTGAAATCTCAAAAAATATGTCATTCTTTCCATATCAATCCTAGACACATGCCCATTTATTTCCACAACCTCATTAGTAACATTTTTAATCTCTCCCTTAGCCCCCACCAGCCCCCCTTCCAGTTCTTCATTCTTCTGTGTATTTTCCAGCACCTGCTTCCGTGTATCCAATAGCTCCTTCTTGAAGTTGATATTTTCTGCCCTCTGGGCTTTAATCTCTTGTACCAAAGTTTGTATAACAGTTTCAAGAGAAGCCATCCTTTGTTCTAAGCTTGCCAGTGCTGTTTCTTGTGCCATGATTAATTGTTAAAGTCAGTGCCACTAAAATGGCGTTTTTGGGGTGGGGCTGTTGAGGCAAACCAGGAGCCAAAAGTTCAGAGTTGTAAAGTTGTAAAATTCAGGAACCAAGAGAGAGACAGTTTTCCAAATCAATAAGTATAATAACGAAGATACTCCAGAGAAGAAATCACAAATCCAAAGAAAAAAAAATTCTTCCTTAATATCCAGAGGAAGTCCAAGTTGCAAAGAGACGCTGGAAATTTTCCATAAGTAAAATAGTCAGTCAGGAACAAAGAGAGGCCATCTTCCACCGCCCAAACTCAGAGCCCAGAGGAGAGAGTGGTAAAAGAAATTGTTTCAGCCAGACCTAGAGACATTGTTGCAAACAACCACAGACAACTTTCCCTTGCTGCAAACAGTCAGGATTAGAGATTTCCGCTTTCTCTCCACGAGAAGCCATTTCCAAGTGCCGCTTAAGTCCGAGGGGGTTTTTTTTGAAAACAAACTCCCCCCTCCCAGTCCTTTCAGCCTGGCTGACAGCAGAAAAAAAAAGTTTTTTAAAAACTCACTCTCCCCTCGCAGCTGAAGCCTCGGGAAGCCTTCCGACTGAGCCGATTAACCCTCTTCATTGTTATGAATGGCGCCGTCTTCCTTAGGCGAAGGGAGAACCCCCCGCAGCATGTTCTCCCTCACCTAAGCCGCGCCGGGGGCCACTTCCTCCACCGCCGTGGGGGGGGGCGCCCCCCGACGAGCCGGCTTTACGGGAGACCCTCAAACAAGAGGGGTCTCGCCCCCGTGGGGGGGCAGAAAGAGAAACAAAGCGGCGAGCGAGCGCTAGGCTCGCCCGTCGCCGCAGGAGCCGGAACTGGAAGCCCTTAATATGCTTTCTATTGTAAACAATGTTACAGAATTTTACACCCAGAAGAGTCCAATTTGCATTTTTGATACTCTACTAGACCCTCCATCCCAGTAAGTCTAAACGTATCATACAGTATGAGCTCCAGGAAATCTATCTTGCAGCATTTGCAGATTAAGCAAGATAATGATGTTTAGCTACTTACTCTTGACCAGTTGAATATCTAGAATTTGGGATGTGTAGAATAATGTGGAGGCATTCAGTGAGGTCAGATGTACTATTAATGTACTATTAATGTACTATTTGCTGTTAGGGTAGTAATTTAAGAGCTGAACAGCTGCTGCAATGATGTAGTGACGGAAATGAGTCAGCAAGGTTTTTTTGTCATTATCCCTTTAAGAGCCTGTATAATAAGAAGAGGCCCTGTTGGGCAACTCTTACTGTGTGGTTTTTTTCCTGCTGTTATTTGCTGATTGTTTTACTTCTGCTTATAGTACATTTATGTATAGTATATATTCTTTTGTAGATAAAACCACTATTTATTAGACACCTCTGTTTGCTGTTATTGCTCCTGTGTTGTCTCACGTAATAAAGCTGTGTGCACTCTGACGTACCCATTTAGCCATATAATGGGATGTTTTTCTTCCAAAACTGTCTTATAATATAAAGTAATTTAATGTGAAGTAATTGATCTGTGACAGCTGGCTGCATATTCATACATCTGTGTGATTCTATAAAATGCTCTGTTTAGTGTTCTGAGATGAGGGAGTGGATGAAAGGATCAGTAGAAATGAAATCCACAATGAACTATCAATGTGGGCCTATGTTCACCAGGATAGAAATCTCCTTTTAATAGTGCTCCCAACCAGACACTAAAGTAGCTACCCTAAACCTAAAAAAATGCACCTCAGAATCCTTGGGTAACAAGATTTAAGTTGCCATTCACAAATGTAATAATAATGCAATAAACATGGGAGAGGAGGCATCCTAGTAAATTAGAATGGGACGAGAGCTATCCAGGTGGCTTAAAGGGAATGTTCTAATAATGTTCATCACATGGAATATTTCAGTTGTGTATGGGATGAATGTTATCCAAGGCCAGGACCATGCAGATTGGCCTTGAACTATTTTAAAGCTCTTTGGCATACATATCCATATTTCCAAGAACCCATTTAAATTATTATCTTTTTTGCTGGTTTAATAACTCAAGCCCCCCAAAAGACTAATGAAAATATTATTTTAGACAGAGCTGTACTGATTCAAATGAGATTCTTGAGTAATCTTATATCTGGCTTCATATTGTTTTTCAATAGTTTTATCATGTTTTAGCATCAACAATACATAAGAATGTCCCCATGTTTTCAATGATCTTTGATGGAAAGAGATGATATTGCCTTCTAGATCAATTCTATTCTATTCTAAGCCTGTATTTTCAATTGGTAGCTTACCAAAAAGCTGGGAAGCTTTTGGAAATAATGATGTCCCCTTGTATTCTCCTGCAGCCTTTTCATATATATATATATATATATACACACACACATACTTTGACATAACACTTACACACACACACACACACACACACACACACACACGTGTGTGTGTGTGTGTGTGTAAGTGTTATGTCAAAGCACCTGGTATGCCCCAATATGGAAGGAGCATACTGCCTGGAAGGCTCCTAGGGTGGAGCTGAAAGGCAAAAGGGGAAGCAGTATGCTCCCTCCCATATTTGGGCATATCAGGTGCTTTGACATAATACTTAGTTACTTATTTTCCTGGCTTAGCTGATAAGGGAGGAGAGCCTGTGGCTTAGTAGCTAATACAACTGCCTAATATGTAAATACAGCCCGGGTTCAAATCCCAGTAAGGGTATAGCCTCTTCTGTCCAATTATGGTTCTTTGCTCACTCTGTAGGCTGATGCATGCTAGCAAGATCAACTTTCGTTTTCTGTGCAAGCCATCTTGCTCATGATTGGCTTTGTGTTAAAGACACTCTTATACTTTTGATATATTTCTTCTATACTTATCAGTTTCGGTTGTATATACATCTAAGTATACATAAAATATCCCAAATTCACAACATTCTCATTGTACTTGTAGCAAGAATTTGAATCAAATGGAATCCCTCATTGAGAAGTATTTTCAATAGATTGGAGATAGAATTTCAGGAAATTGACTGGCGACAAACTCCAACCAGCCCGAAAGCTTCCCATGAAGGCTATTCTTTTCTCTACAATGATAAATTCATTAGACAAAACAACTTCATTAAGTTCTCTAAATTGCCATTTCAGGCAAAATGAAACCCCAGTAACTCAGGTTGTGATTGACTCATCTTTTGCAGCATCATTCACATTCTTTTTTAAAAATGTTTTTAATGACCAAAAACACTTTTTAATTCTTGCCTTCTCTTGTCCAATATTCTTAAGAATGCTATAATGATTCCCTTTAATTATTTATGAGAAAGTGTTTGCTTATGGTTTTCAATAGTTTTTTTTTAACATTTCAAAGCAAACCACCTTTCATCGCTTTGAAGAGAATAAATTAGAAGTACTCACTAGCAAATTAAGAATTTTAATACTAATTACATTCGGTGAAAGTTGGCCTGCTGATTTGACTATCTGGGTGGCTAACAGCATCAGGTGCCACCTATGATAAAATGGACTAGCCAAAGCAAAACTGGTCCTTGTGATCCTATTGTGAGAATGAAATGTATGATCTATGAATGTATGAATATCAAAAAGAGTTGAACATCTTGCTTCTTCCGGCTTGTTGGAAAATCAAAAGGAATGCTTCACTCCTTTGGATAAGACAAAACAAAGTTTTTAATTGTATAAGTGGGAGTGGAACAAATTGGACTTTAAAAATGTGTCTTTGTTAGCTGGGCATCTCAGATCTTCCCATCATTCTGTATTTTGCATGGCCAGTTTAATAGTAGGAGTTGGAAACAAGGAAGTGTCTGTGTATGTGTGTATGTATGCGTGTGTGTATGTGTGTGTACTGTATGTATAATGAGCCAAAACAACTACATTTTAACTAATATTCTTGAATAGTTTCTGAGTGTGTGGTGAGCATTTTCAACCTTTCGCTAGTGCATGTTCCAAATAGTGAGAACTCCATTATTCAATTTAGTTTTAGACCATTCTTTATATCGTTAATCCAGGAAGAATCTATCGTCTCAGCACATGTAAAACCTCTCAATCTTCATCCAAAAATTGTTCAAATAAAGAACAATTCTGAAGATGTTGTTATACCTTTATTTAGTTTCATTCTCATTAGCATTCTGTCCCAGGAAAACAGCAGTAGAAGAGAGCAGCAGCCTGAAGCAACAGGACTTGTTTTCTTGGTTAAAAAAGAAAAGAAAAAAAACTACCTTAGGCCACCTTGCTGAATATTTAATAAATTCCTCTAAAATAGTGTGATCACTCCAACATATCAGTACTCCAAAAAAGGCTTTGTCCTCACCAGTCCAAACACAGTTCTGAAAAAAAATAAGGGACACCCATATCAGCTCAGTCTAACATGGTAGATTCAACATGTCGTTCAGCAATTAATGTTTGTGTTAATGACCTCTTTAAGTATTTGTGTCAATTTATACATAGACTAATCCAGGGGTTCCCAAACATAGCAACTTGAAGACTTGTGGATTTCAACTCTCAGAATTCTCCAGCCAGCTTTGCTGGCTGGAGAATTCTGGGAGTTGAAGTCCACAAGTCTTCAGGTTGCCAAGTTTGGGAACCCCTGGACTAATCTATTTGAAAATATTGTTCTGAGAAGCTGATATTGAAATAAATAATAACATTTATATAAGGTAGGAAATGAAAATGGGTAATAACATAGCCTTATTTATTTTTTTCATCACCTGAACTGAAATCTGCAATCAATAATAGCTTCAATGGGGGAATGACAAAATGAAGCATAACCCAGCTAGAATTATGGATGGTGTGTGGTTCAATTATTTGGAATCAGTATCAGCCAAAAAAGGGAAGGGAAACCTGAAGTGTTTCCTTTATTGTAAACCATAGCATTAGAAGAGACATAATGTTTGTCACCATCTATTCAGAAATTAGTGACCTGCTTATATTGGTTAAAAAGTAACAGTAACAGAAAGGTTGTTAATACACCAATATGCATTCTTCAGTAAAACTACTCTGAATTTGCCCTAAACAGTGAATTTTCATTATCATAAATTTTGATTTTTAAACGTCAAAAGTTGACTTCAGTGTCAAGTTGATGCTTAGAGATTAAAAGACAAGAAAGCAGTTAATTCTCTGTTCTGGCCTTCTTCAAGCCTTTAGGACCAGTGTCAAATAGGGTGGATGATTTGTTGGTTTCAACTTTCTTTAACTTATTCAGTATCTCTGCCTCACTAGCCTGGAAGTCATCCATGAGAATGGATACAGCAGTCCGCTTCCAACGACACATTTTTAGTGTTCTTTTTTTCTGTAAAACATTCATTTAATGCTTCAGTTCATTTGTCATCCTCAGTGACTTAATTTCCCATTCATTCCAGTGATGTTACTACTTCCTCTCTCACTGATTCCACAAGGAACTAATCATTCTTTTAAACTTTTCTGTCTATCATTCAACTTTCTTCCCATCTCAGCAACCACAGTTCTTTGGAATTGCAAACCTTATTAAATGTGTTTCTCATAATTAGGAGAGTTCTCAGCAAGACATTACACATTATGAAAACACGTGAAGCATTATGGAATAGTTTATGCATTAAAAGCTAAGCTGTTTCAGCTTTTTTGCCATCAGGTTAAAAAGGATTTTCTTTGTTGATCACCATGTAAACATCACTGATATCAGACAGTTAATCAAAATCCCTCTCTTAACATACATAGGAGATATTGGTTTTACACTGAAAATAGTTTAGTTGCATACCTAAGAACATTTTATTTAAACAAATACTGTGAGATATTGCTAGAAAAAAATCAAGGATGTTGTCTCTTGATTCATGGTGTAAATTATTTCCAATTATTGCAACAATAATTATTATTGCTGTTAATAATGTAGTAATAGGACTGTCTTTCATTAGAAAAAGAGAATGATTGTTGACATTTCCTCTATGAAACTAATAGTCAGGTCTATGCGTTTCTCCTTCTCCTTCCAACTTCCTTATTCTCTGCAGAACCATACAGTTTGTATTCCAACCCCTACATTTGCCAATGCCATCAGAATGATTAGGAGGTTATTTATTAATTGGGCCAAACTAGGCTACTTAAAGCTGAAAGTGATGTATGGAATCCAGCTGCATGTTTATTGAGAGTTTGAACATTTGCATTTGTTAGTAACTCTCTCTGCCATCCATAACCAGGATTGTTACATTGTTAGTGCTTCTTGGAGCACCTGGAACCCAGTATCCTTGGACAGAAAATGTAATTTCACAGGGCTGAATAATCCGGCATTGATGCTCCTATTCTTTCCATCAAGTAGTTCTTATTGGAATTACTTTTTCACTCAAACATACCCGTAAAACTTTGTCAAGTTTAATTTATAGGTTAGGCAATGAAAGCATAGAAATAGCTTTGACAAATAACAAAAGAGATTGATAATAGTGATGTTTTTAAAAGATGAGATGGGGTGGGAGGCAAAAGAATAAGAACACTGCTCCAAGCAAGACGACCAGCTGTCATTTGAATGGGTAATTCAAAAGCGTTTTTAGTGGCAGCGAACAATAAGAAAAATGTTGGTGAAGATATTCAAAGAACATTTTGCTTTGCTATCAGGTATTTCAAATATTTAAGCTTGTCCAAGGGGATTCAAAGGACAGCTTGTATTTAGCTTCTGAATTGGCAATGATTATTCCTTTTTTCTTCTCGACATAAAGTAACTGCCATAGCTATACTTCCTTTGTCTTTAAATGTGTATTGAGGATATAGCTCATTTAGTGTCCCTACACCTGAGAATGACAGAAATCAGAATCTGCACTGCAGCATTGAAATTTGTCTCTATTTTTTTAAAGTGTAATCCTCTTATCTATTCAGATGCAAGTGCCATTGAATTTGGTGGGACTTTCTGTCCGGAAAGCATTTTGACATTTGCAGCCTAAAATAGGCATCAGAATTATATAAAAGTATATTGTTATTCAAGAACATTATGATATCAATAAAATAGAATATTTGTAGCTCACATTTTTACTGTGGGTCCTTGATGTTCTCTGAGCTTGGTTGGTTTTTTTCCAGACATTTCATTACCCATCTAGATAACATCATCAATGCTAGATGAGAATCCCAGCCTAATCAAGGAACTACCAAGAACTCTCTTGCCAATTGCAGCCATTAGTATATAAACAGAGCGCAAACTCCACTCATTTCTAGCACTGATGATGTTACCTAGCTCAGTAATGAAACATCCGCAAGAGAACAGCCAAGCTCAGAGAGCACCAAGGACACCAGATAGTACAACATATTAAGGATTGCCAATGAATTCTCTTGAACCTGGATATGCAGATTTGGAGGTTATTACTACTTCTCTATGAACAATATCTACACATAAGGTAGTTACAAATTTTATTTTCCTGGGCTCCAAGATCTGCAGATGTGGACTGCAACCAAGAAATTAAAACATGCTTGCTCTGGGGAGAAAAGCTATGGTAATTCTAGACAGCATACTAAAAAACAGAGACATCAGCCTTCCAATAAAAGTGCATATAGTCAAAGCTTTGGTTTTTCCAGTTGCAGTGTATGGTTGTGAAGTTTGGACCATAAGAAAGGCTGAGCTCCAAAGATTTGAGGTGTTTGAACTATGTTGCTGGAGAAGACTTTTGCGAGTCCCTTGGACTGCAAGTCGATCAAACTAGTTAGTCCTAGAGGAGATCAATCCTGACTCCTCTTTAAAAGGCCAGATCCAAAGATAAAACTCAAATATTTTGGCCACCTAATGAGAAGGACGGGCTCACTGAAGAAGAGCCTAATGCTGGGAAAGATTGAGGGAAAAGAAGGATGGCAGAGAATGAACTGGCTAGATGAAGTCACCAAATCAGTAGGCATGAGTTTAAATGAACTCCAGAAGCTGGTAGAGGACAGGAAGGCCTGGAGGAACATTGTCCATAGGTCAGACAGGACTTCGCAACTAACAACAACATATCTACACAGAAATAAATATGCTTACATGATGGATGGATAAATATACATTCATTAAGAAGTCCCTGCCAATCTTTCAAGATAAATTAGAGCAGAACATGTGTTGAAAACAATAAAATGGAACTTAGATTAGGAACAATTATTTGTCTTACAGTGGAAAAACTAGAGAAGGATGCACTTTTATTGCAACCAGAGGCTGCCTGGGATCCTATATGGTCATTGTCTGCTCCAAGACATTCTGATTTTAGTAAACAGGATGAAATGGAGTTAACATAGGAGCATGTTGAAAACAACAAAATAAAATGATATTCAATGCTGTCCCTCAAGCCAACTGATAAATTTAATTTGCATTCAAAGTACATCAATATTCTTTTCCATACCAAGAAATATATTGCCATCCTAAATTGTTATGAATTTCAATTAGCAGGTGGTCTTTCATTTGTCTGTTCATATTGTAGACATATTTCACTTAGAATATATTATAATATCCTTTTAAATTCCTATATTCTGTTGTCTGCTAATCAATTCTTATGCACCATTTGAAGAGGCTTGTTAAAACTGGATTATGATATTTAATTTCATTCTTCACTTTAAACTACTCAAAAGATTCCTGAGAAAATGACTATATAGACCATTTAAAAAATCTATACAGTTATTAAACTGAAAATCAGATCTTTTCAGATGTTACAATTTATTCTATAATCAGTTAACTTATGTTATAATTCCCTATTGTTCACTTTATATGCCAGAATTAAGGGATTTGGGCTTAGGAGAAAAAAAACCTCTTTTGCATTTTAGTATTTAAATGTTCTTAAAAGTTCATATTATGGAGTTTCTCTTTATTAAATTACACAGTTATGGTACAATCTATCATCATTTGAAACATTAACAGTATTCAAATTAAGCCCTTAGAATTAGCTAGAGCATACTATTCTCCCCTCTAAATGTACCAAACATACCATTAGCATTTCAAGCAAAGCAAATAACCTTTACATATCTATGGAGATTCTCAGTCAACCAGGTTATGATTGTCCCAAAGGTGCTTTTTGTTTTTCAAGAGGCAACTGGACTTTCTGGTTTTTCTTTGAAGGCATTTCACTTTTCATCCAAGAAGTTTCGTCAGCTCTGACTGCATGATGGGGAATGGAAGGATGTATACTCCTTGCAGACAGCTGGTCATTTGCATTCTTTTAGTGAGCTATTAAGGTCACCTGGAGGTTTATCTGTGTCATTAGGATTACCTAGATGGTGCAAATTGGTGTGGTACCTTCTTAGAACTGTTGAAAGGACTGTGTTGTAGATTGGAGATAGATGATGTCATATACCTCCCCCTCTGTTGACAGAGGGCTGTTCAATTTTGACATTTAAAGAGGCCATCTATGTCAAAATTGAACATCCCTCTCTCAATCAAAAGATTGAAGGAACTTAGAAACTTGAAGGGACTTATTAGGATTGAAAATGTTTATGAGTATACATATTCATTATAATTCATTATGATGAATTACCGCAAAGGTAATTCTTTTTTCCCAAGAGAGAACTTTCTGTTTTTTTCTTTGAAGATGTTTCACTTCTAATCAAAAAGCTTCTTGGATAAGAAGTAAAATGTCTTCAAAGAAAACCAGAAAGTCCCGTTGCCTTTGGGATGGGGAAGTACCTTTGAGATAACCAACACTTGGGTGACTGAGAATCTTAATAGACATGATGAATTATCTTGTTCTTGAGATACATGAATTTCTCAAATTTGAATCTCTGCTTATTTAGCATCTATGTAAACATCTCTTCTGCCCTGCTTTATGCCAAGTTGCCATTTTTAAATTCATTTATAAAAACATTCATAAAGATGTTTGATTAAGGTGTTTATTTGCATGTTTCTTTAAATTTAAAACTAATATAGACACAAAAATAAAAATTTATAGAATTTATATTCATATTTACTGTAAAGCTGACCTCAGAATAAAAAAAAAAACCATTTAAATGGAAATTAGTTCTTCATGGTGGAAATAAAAACCCAGAATAATGACCTAGATTCTCATGCCACAGTAGTCCAATGCAATACAGAGAATTTCAGCTTGCTTTGTTCAGTATTCTAAATAATCAAACATTGCATTCCACTAAAAGTAAAAATCCAATTCTAATAAATAATGGGATGAAAATATAGCAGCAAAATACAAAGATCAAATACATTGGGGAAATTTAGAAAGCAGATTATACTCAACCATTTCATCTTGTGTGAAGCAAAATACTTAGTAACAAAAGTGAGTCTTAGAAACCAAAGTGTTTTTTTCAATTGATGATCCAATTACACCAAAATAGAATATCTGTAGAGAAGAAGGATTATGGAAAATGGGAATCCTACATTTTCTTTATCAAAAATGAAAAGGGTAAGCTAGTTTTTATTCATAACAAAGAGGGGAATAACAGCCAAGCATCTGCAGTGTTTATTAAATAACTGTTTTATAATTCTTCTCACAAGAAAAGTATTTGGCATTCTGTAGTAGGACAGAAAAGCCAATTATAAGCACTATGAAATCTGCACATACCTAGGTATACAAACAAATGACTGACAGAATGAATGAGATTCCTAAGAAGCTTGAACCTAGATGGTCCTTCTCAAGAATAAGAGAAATTAATGAAAAAAATGAGGTGTAAACCAGGACATTGCAGTGAAAACCCCAAAAACTGGACATCCATAACTTTAAAGGCTATTGCTGTAGATACAAATCTAAACAGTTTCCTAATCCAAAATATCTGCCAAGAACAGTGGGCTCCCAATAGTGGGCTCCCATTCTAATTGTTCAAAATCTAGTTGATGAAATGCTGTTTGACCAGCATAGAATCTCAGTCAAATTTTGAATGGAATTCCTAGCAGCTGCATTTGGAAAGAAAACACCTGAGAGTATAATCTTTAACAAGGATGAAAAAAGCTGTCTGCATATGGGGAAAAAGATTACCAGCTATTCACCTACTTTGCTGAGTGTAGTAGACCTAATAGTATAAACTTTGAGTATACACTTTGACTATATAATGATCTGTCATCCCTTTCTTTCTCCTGTTCTCATTCCCCCTCTCTCCCTTCCTCCATGTCTGTCTGTCTGTCTGTCTGTCTATCATCTATCTATCTATCTATCTATCTATCTATCTATCTATCTATCTATCTATCTATCTATCTATCGTTTATCTATCTATCTATCATCTATCTATGTATTATTCATCCATCACCCATCCATCTCTATCACTTTGTACAAGTATTATGGGAAATGGTCCTGGTTCATAGACAAGTCATTGAGTTACAGAAGTAAAACCTTTTTTCCATTTTTTTTAATTAAACAAGGATGCAAAATATACTGGAACAGGTTTATAATTAAATACACGAGAAGCCGATATGAATTAAATGCCTCTTTTATATTTTGCAAATTTAGATGCGCACAACCTTTTTATGGTTGTGCACATCTAACCTATTTAGAATCTATTTAGATTGTTGGATCTGTAACTTATATTTTCTCCCACATTTCTTTAAATATTAAGTTTTTAATAATGAACAAAATGTTTATGACAAAAATGAAATAATTAACAGAACAGTTTTTACAAATATTCCTGGAATAAAGTGCCAATTCTGCTTTAATTTGCCTAATTCCCTTTTCTTATCCCTTCTCAGAGTTGTAGATTTAGATGAAATATAAACTCATTTCATTAGACTATTTTCAACTAAAGGTTATAATGTAAAGGATGCTTGGTATATCTACAGCATGTGAATTCTGTTATGAACTAGGATTATTTTCAGTTATGAGAGAGCGAACTGGAAATTATTGAGTTGTTATAAAAATATGAAAGGATTAAATATTCAAAAAGATATAGGTAAATGTATTTGTGTGTGGTCTTTTGAATCTCATGCACTTAATTGTGTGGTTTTTCCCCCTCTTTTTAAAAAATCTCATTGATTGGAAAATAATACAAAAGAGGTTATGTCAAAATAACAGAGTGTCTATTCCTACACAAACTAGTTTTTGGAATTCAAGGTACCAGTGATAAATTATGCAATCAATGGTTGCATTCACCAATATAACAGTGGGAATATATGACATAATCCTTTTTATGAGAGATGATAACAACCAAGCAGAATTCAGGCTTTTATTTCAAAAGTGCTTTGTTATAAAAATATGTACAAAATAATCTGAGCCATTTTAAACCTTATCTCTTTACAGTTCTAAGGATTTTTCTTTTTTCTATTTTAACTCAGTTCCTTTTAAACTTCCATTTTTAACCTTGAAACACACACACACTCACTCGCTCACTCTCTCTCCTTCCTTAACATCTTTCTCTATCCAAATATTCTTCCTGTTCTCACTGTTCTCTGATGAACTTAATTAACTTTTTTTTAAAAAAACCTTGCACTGTTTTATAATTTAGCTCTATCTTTTTATCACTTTTACTGTCTATCCTCTCTCTCCCTCCCCCGTCCCCTCATTCTCTAGAATGACCTGTCTAGCTTTTTCCAACTTTTTACTTCTATCACCTGGTCTGAGACTGATGTTCACAAAACAATAGGACAGCAGTCATTCTTTGTATGTTGACATCTAAAACATCCAGGTTTTTGTGGCAGGTAATCCAACAGTTCAGAACAAAATGGTTGTGGAAGTCTGAACAGAATAGATTCTTTTAGGCAGATGAAACACAGTAGGTAAAACAGATTGTCTTCCTTGGAGTAGCCTGGCATAAAAACACAGCTTTTGATGTGGAGCAAGGCACCTCAGGTCCATGTTGCCTTTTAAGCAGGCTAAGACTGAACTTAGGATGATATCATTCTCTCCCAAAACAGTCAGTTATCTATCTAATCGGGACCTGCAGGTCAAACCAAGAATTCTATGACATCCAAATGAATTCTACTGCATCTCTAACTTTGCATAAGCATTGAATTAGGTATGTAACATCACTCATCATGTCTTCATAAATTGGGATGAAAGAAGTTGAAAATAAATCTGCACATAATACAAAGGGAAAGTGACAACATGTTTGCTATACTATTCTTATCTGCAGCTAAGAAGTTTGAGGCAAGGTGGGGAAAATCCCTCTGAGCTCTAAGCACTGTAAACAATATTTTGTTTAGGCATTATGAAAGAAATACAACAAAAACTAAGCACATAATATGTTCTGCACCGGAAAATGTTAACTCAAGGTGGCATCCATCCAAAGTTTCTAATTTATAAATTCAAACAATGGTCAGTCAGTGACTGTTTTTCAAGTAAATGTTACGACTTTCAAACTTGGCAAAAGGCAATAAAACACTGTTTAGCGCTGCTGTCTAAACTAGAGGAAAGTAATCAGATGTTTAACAGTCCATCACAATACTACATAACAATTTAGGATAGTGAGCCAATAACAAAGTGTCTGATTCATCATTATCCTTTGCCAATTTTATGCCAGCACTGCTCTAAAGATTAGCCTGAAGTTACAATTGCAAAGAATTGCTGCAGCAGGGTTTTTCCCTCATTTAGAGACATTAAAAAAACATTGGGATTTAAAGGAGAACTTGGAAACAATACAAGAACCCATTTTTATTTTTATAACCCTAATAATTAAATGAGTCAGAGTTCAAATGCTATGTGAGTTGCCACCTTGGAGGAGCAGCCTTTGCTGAGTTGGATTTCAAAGTCTGGAAGAAGTACAGAGGTTTTTTGATCATTTGGACAAATTACATCAATGCCAACTCTTTGAACTGGATAGAGTTCCCAGCTTCAAGAGGACTGTGAGTTCAGGAAGCCAAGTTGTATGCTGAGCTGATCCATTCAAAAAGCTCTGCTGAACAGCTATTGATGGACTTTTCTTCCCCTCCTCTTTCTCTTTTCCAAGGGTTGGAGCTATCGTTATTCCTCATCAACTAAACATATGGAAGAATACAATCATCCTTTTTACCCTTCTTCCTTTCTAAGTGATATTTACATACTGATTTTGTTTCTTTCCCCATAGCTATAAATTACATCAGTCCTCTTTTTCCTTTCCTCTCTCTTTCACTCTTGACAACAAAATGTAAAACGAATGCACCTTCTCTTTTCTATTTCTCTCTCCCCCTCTGTTACACATGTAAATATGCATGAAAGCAGTGGTGGGGAAAATTTTAACTACCGATTCTATGAGCGTGACTTGGTGGGCATGGCACCGCTTGGTGGATGTGGCAGGGAAAGGATACTGTAAAATCTCCATTTCCTCCCCACTCAGGGGAAGGTTACTGCAAAATCTCCATTTCCTCCAGATCAGGAGGCAAAGAATAGATAGGGGCGGGGCCAGGCAGAGGTGATATTTATTGGTTCTCCAAGCTACTCAAAATTTTCGCTGCCGGTTCTCCAGAACTGTTCAGAACCTGCTGAATACCACCTCTGCATGAAAGTCTGAGTGTGCACTGAACTTACTTTTTGGTATTATGTACAGTACTGTGTTTCATCATTGTATCCATGGATATTTCTTTGCCTCTTGCCACTCTTGTTTTAAAGTTATTACCCATAGATAGCTATTTCCCCAATGATGTTTATTTCCTCTTTCATTGGCATTACCTATTCACTGGGTGCCTTACCTACCTTCTTTCATGTTCAGACTGTGGTTGTTCATTACACTCTTTATTATATTTAATTAGGGGGAATCTGTCAGTGGCTTCAAAAAGGTGAGTACCCTGGGTGAATCCCAACTCTTTTCAAAAATGTACAAGCATTCAATGCATATTTATTTATTCATTAAATTTATATACTGCCCATCTTGTCATCTCCTTCTTTATTTAAAAAGGGTAGCGCTTTAATCACCTGGTTGTGGTCACCATATCGAAATAAATAGTCACTTCAAATACTCTTGTTTTTAAACACTTTCTTCTCACTGGAAAAAAATTGCTTAATGAATAAATGATTTCTCACTGTCTCGTACACCCCATCACTGAGTGCTTCATGAAAGCTTTTACAAGCTTTCATTCTGTCAATAAAATCCAACCTTTTTCCCTAAAGCATGCATGGTCACCATTTCTGAAGTTAAGCATTTTAGGCTGCATCAGTTTTTTTAAATTTTGTTTAATTAAAAGATGGTGCTTGTAAGCTACGTAACAAGTTAGGCTGCAATTTTGTTCCTACAAACTGTCCTTCAGGATTCTACAATGGAATGTAATCCTTTTTTCACAGAAGAATGAGCCAAAATATGAAAGAACTGTTATGGACTTTTTTGGGAGAACTTCTTATCTGTCTGTCAACTTTACTGAGCAGATGGAATGCTGATAAATATTGGTTTTTTAAAATTATTTTGAACATATTAGAATAAACTCTTACTATTAGTGATAACAACCTTTGCTAACCCCAGCCTAGAGGCAATTACAACTGCCTTATGTGTAAAACAACCCAGGGTCAAATCCCAGTAAAGGTGTGGCTAGCTGATGAGAGCTAAATAGCTTGAAAGGACAGCACCTCGACAGCATCGTTGGGGTGGTTTGTACAGCTGGGTGTCATCAGCGTACAGCGTATGTATGTACAGCTGCATGTCGTCAACGTACACCCCAAAATCACGGATGATCTCGCCCAGCGGCTTCATATAGGTGTTGAACAGAAGGGGAAAGAGGATCGGCCCCTGAGGAACCCCATATGTGAGGGGCCTCGGGGATGACCTCTGCCCTCCTGCCAACACCCATTGCGACTGACCAGAGAGGTAGGACAAGAACCACCGTAAAACGGTACCTCTTAGCCCCAACCCCCCCAATCGGTGCAATAAGATACCATGGTCGATGGTATCAAAAGCCGCTGAGAGGTCTAATAGGACTAGGATAGAGGAACAGCCTCTATCCCGCGCCCTCCAGAGATCATCAACCAACGCGACCAATGCCGTCTCAGTGCTGTGTCCGGGTCAGAAGCCGGACTGGCGCGGGTCTAGATAATCAACTTCCTCCAGGTGTCGAGGAAACTGTTGGGCCACCACACTCTCAACAACCTTCGCTAAAAAGTGAAGGTTGGAGACGGGACAATAGTTTTCTAATAATGCTGGGTCCAGGGATGGTCCAGGGGCCTCACCACCGCCTCTTTCAAGATGGTAGGCAAGGACCCCTCACCCAGAGATGAATTCACAATGCCCTGGAGCCAGCCTCGCGTCACCTCCCAGGATGCCAGTACAAGCCAAGAGGGGCACGGGTCCAATAAACATGTGGTGGCTCTAAGGTTCCTCCGCAACCTGTCCATATCCTCGGTAGTGACAAAATCAAACTCCTCCCATGGTGTTATCTCAAGACCAGCACCGGACAAATTGACTGGATCACTTTCAGTGGAGGGCAGCTCGTTCCGAATCTGAGTGATTTTGTCCCGCAGAAACTCTCCAAATTCCTCTGCTCGACCCTGCAAAGGGGCTTCCCGCGGCCTCAAGTAAAGGAGTGGGTCACCCCAAACAGGGCGGCAGGGCGGTTTTCCGCGGATGCGATAAGGGTGGCACAATACTCACGTTTGGCCACCCTTAGCGCCACTAAGTAAGTCCTAATATGGTCTCTCACTCGTGTTCGGTCAGCTTCGGATCGAGAAGATCTCCACCTACTCTCTAGGCGTCTCTTGCAGCATTTCATCTCCTGAAGCTCCTCAGTAAACCAAGGACTCGACGCCACATGAGAGGCCGCAAGGGCGCGACTCGGTCCAAGGCCCCCATGGCCACACTATACCATGCGGCCACTAGATCCTCAGTCGAGTCGCGGGGCAGGGACACAGGTATTGGTCCAAGCTCCCTCTGGAACCTTTCAGGGTCCATCAGGCACCTGGGGCGGAACCAACTAAATGACTAAATCCCCTGTTCCGAGATCACTTCTCAACTGTCCAGAGACAAAAATCAGATCCAGCGTGTGTGTCCCTTCATGAGTGGGGCCCTGAACTACTTGATGAGAGCTAAATAGCTTGAAATAGATCTATACTAGTCTCCCTTGTTTGTTTATTTATCAGCACAAACACAACACAAATATAAACAAAAGGCAACGAAAAAAATAGCATTCTGTCTGCATGGTCTCTTGTGATGAGCCAAAAGACAGAAAAGGAAAGCAGCTTTGCTTCCTCTCTCATTTGGGGCTTACCAGGGTGTTGTGACACAGTACATATATATCGATTTTTTAATAACCATATTGGCTTATTATTCTGTTATCATTAAAAAACATCTTAGTTGCACTTTCTGATTGGGCTGTTGGTAACATCTTTTTCAGGCACATCTCTTCAGCCAATTTTTCCATTAACTTTTGCCACTGAATCTTAATTTTTATTTATTTAGTCACGATCTCCTCCATAAGGTGACTCTGGGCAGCTTACAGGTTATAAAACAAATAGAAAAACAAAGTGTAGTCAAATATGAAAACTACCCAGATTAGAATTATAATTTGAAGTTAAGTTTATTAGTTTCCACTTTGTCTACTAAGTTTTCTCTATTGGCTAGGATAAAAATGACGATAGCTGATCTCGGATTGCTTCCTTTACTCACAAATAATTTTTCTGTGAGCCTGGTCAGGAATTTCCTTGAAGAATCATGCTTGTCAATATACTCCAAATAGGATATTATCTAGGATGCAACTATTAGTAGTTATTCTTGCATTTATTGTAAGTTCTCAAGTTCTCAAGTACTCAGATACTGGAGCCTTGAGCTAGTCCTCTTAAAGTGTCAGTTATCACAAATAATAAATTCACCAGTATTCAGCTAATCTAATTGCCCTCAAAGACCTCCAATGTACTAGTAGGCTATCTTTTAATGTGAACAGTATGGCAATATCTAGAAACCCTGTGTAGGGAGACCATTTGAGTATGAAACCTCCTAAAGACATATACTGATAGGCCATTTTTCGTTTCCTATCTATAATTTGCCAGAATGTCAAGATTGTCATCTATATGAAATACATTTTATGGCTACATATCAATCAGTATCAAATAAAAATGGCATATTTAGTGTAGCAGAGCATATCCTGGAGATCATAGTGATATTTCTGATGTGATGACATCACATTACCCTCGTTCTGACTTAAAAAATATGATGGGAAATTGGTTAAAAATGTAAAATGCAAAGATTTGGTTGTAGTTCTATTTATCTAGAATATCAAAAGTGGATATAATCCCCCTAACTTCTGTTGGACAGAGATAACACAGAAGGGGAAGGATAACATAATAGCTTCACAATTCTCTAGGAAAGGTGATTGGACCAAAGTTAAAAAAAAAATCCCATTTCAAATTAAAATGACAAACTTTCGAAAACTACCCAAAAATAAATGCTTATCTTTTTGCTGGCTTTTCTAAAATGCCATAGCCTTTCCCTTATTGACTGTGGAGGAAAACAGGGGGGGAAATGATATTATGATATATGAGGATTAGAATAAAATAATAGATTATTTTTTTACATGTAAATAAAGTTGTAATCATAGAGTAAGAGGTTATTTCATATTTACACTCATAACTGCTATAAAAGAAAATTGTAAGTCACTTCTTCATGTATATATTTTCTTTTCTTTCATATCTGCACCTTGGTATGATGTTTTCTCTTTCTTTCATTATTCTTCTTTTTCCATTTTAAATATTAGCTCTTATTAGCTTTTATATTATAATTATAATAAAATTTTATAAAAATAAAAATAACATGTATTTGCTGCAACAGAACATTGGCTTTTCAGAAGTGCCAGGAAACCTGGAATATAGTTAAAAAGTTTAATTCCTCCCAAAGAGAATTCTCTCATCACTAGCAGGAATTCGATATCCATTTTGATAGGTAAATTTCAGAGGTGGGTTCCTACCGGTTCAGCCCGGTTTAGCCAAACCAGTACTGTTATGGTAGCATTGGTCACTGGAACAACCAGCAACAGACAGACAGCAACAACCCAGGCCTGTCACGCCCCTCAACTGGTTCCCCGGTTGGCATTTTGGCGCCGCCATCTTGTTTTAAAATTCTGCGAATGCACAGAACAAGTTTAATTGAACTGTGCATGTGTGTGTGTGTGTGCGCGTGTGTGTGTGTGTGTGTGCGCGCGCGCATGTGCGCAAAGCGCATGCATAAGCAAACTGGAAGTAAAGCCATCCGGAACCCACACCTGGTAAGATTATATATAAAATTATAACCTATCCAAATACATAGGTAGAGTATAAGTCCCTCAATCAAATATATCTTTATTCAGAACAAAAGAATATTATAACATGGCAAATCACTTTTACAATAATGTTTTACACAGATAACAGCAAATTCCACTTGTAGATTTTAGATACTGAAACAACGAGAGCCAAATATATTTGCTCATTCAAGTTCTTGAATGGGACAAGGCATCTCAATCAGGGCATTTTGTATACTTTCTTTTTATTACATCAGATGCAGCCAAGTAATAATTGACTATTCCACCCCCAAGCCAAAACAATACAGTTAATTTTATCTCTTTGGGATTCTACCATCTCATTTACCTATCTGTATAGACTTAGAGTTTCAAATGGATTATGCTTAATCTTTTAAATCCTCCTTCTATTCCTCAAAGCCCCATTGTTATGATAAGATTTTGCTAGAACTAAAAAAAAATGTGGATCTGGATTTAAATTCAATCATGCTCGGAATAGACCCATTGAAAGCAGTGGGACAAATTAATCCTGTCAACAGAATTGCCATTAACTTCAATAGGAATTCTCTAAGCGTAATTTAAATTTGAATTTCATGTTCTGAATTTAATATCAGAACATGAAGCCAGGAGTTTAGATGAATCATTTTTAAAAGAAGATTAATTGTTTGTTATGAATACATGGGCTGCCTTGGACACGATATGTTTTAATTGCCATTACATTATTTTGTTCATGGTTTTAGCTGGTTGTTTGCCACACAGTCATATAAACAGGTAGCCATATAATGTTTTAAAAGTCTTCTTAAATATTAAATTGTGCCCAGAAGATTTGTTAGTTTGTTGTTTGTTCATTTGTATCTTGCATTTATTATTTTAACAAATAACTCAAGATAGAGAACATATCCAACATACCCTGCCTTAATGAGATCTGCACAGGGCTGCGGAAACTTTCTGCAGTGTTCAGAAGTTTCTGCACCACTGTGCAGATTTTGTTAAGGCAGCAAAATGAAGCAGTTTATATGGCAGCCACCATTTTGTCCCAGCCCACAAGCAGGTAGGACAACATGGCAGTAGCCTTGGGTCATCTCCACACAGTCAGGGATATGTGGTCTACAGTACCTTCCTTCCCCAGAATGAAGTCTGGGGGGCTTTAAAAGATAAATGAAATAAGTAATGGGTGTTTGAGAAAGAGGTCTAAGTGTTTCAGGGTCCCAGTGAGATAGGAGAGAGAGGCAGGGGATGCTGTAACATCCCTCTGCATGGTTGTAACAGCAAATGATCACGGGCACTGCACCTGTTGTAACTTTGAAACTGGGTCACATGTAATTTTGGGGTGTAGCTGTTGTAACTTTGAATGTTCTTTAAGTGTAGCTTGAGGTCTATCTGTATTGTGCCAAAGCCAACCATTTTTCTTGAATGCAACTGTAAGTTTGTCAGCATTTCAAGTTATGTTAGGAACTGTATTGTCCAGAATGATACTCCTCATCCTGTTAATCAGATAACTTTTTGCCTAATTTTTACGGTTTGTACATTTATCTACTACTTTTATTCTCAACTTATTCATCCATCAGGTGTATTCTTAACTGTGGAGTGTTGTCTGTACTGAGTTGCTTGCTTGCATGCCTACTATTCTCAACTATAATGTAAAATATATTTTTTTTAAAAATAAAGAAGTGTCTGCTCTAGACTTTGCTTTTGATTAGAAGTGGAGCAGAAGGGAGACTTTCTATGTAATTTTCCTGACACCGTGAAACTTGTTGCTCACAGTAGTTTCCTTCAGCCTTATCATTCAGGAAAACACATTTTAAATGGAGCTATGACATTTAATCCTTGATGCCTAGATGATAGAGGATAGATGGTCATCTTATTCTAGGTTTTCTGGGGAGGGTTGTCTGTGTCTCTGTGTGCAGAGTTAAAACCTGGTGACTGCCTGGACAAGTCCTTGTCATTTTATTGGCACAATTGCCTTCTTCCTAGGGTTGAGAGAGATTGACTGGCCCAAGCTCATCCAGATGGCTTTGCGTGTAATGTGAAACTAGAATGCACCGTCTCTCACCAACCCTCGCAAAATTGCTCTCTAGTCTTGGGGGATTGTTTTATTGATAGGATGAGAGGTTGTTTTGGGGAAGATTATTTTTGTGTATTGAATTTAATACTACCCAGAATTTTCTGATTGGACTGGTGTTTAAAAATCTGTAAATCAATCAATTAATCATCACAAGCCCATGCAGACTGCTTGCTTGGATACAAACTGCTTTGAGATTGAAAAAGTTGCCTTGGTGATTTATGGGGACTATATGCCAAAGAGGTAAGCTTGCCGGTTCTCTTCTAAATTTGTTCAGCTTTCAGTATCAATGTGTGTGATGTTCCAGTTGCTCACAAAATCTGATGCCATGATTATCTGGCTCAGTCTTTAAGATGCCACAAATCTTTTCCTTGTTTTTCTGCCACATGCAGCTACTCCTCTGGAAATTGCTGCTTCGCAAGGTTGTTGAGGGATTATATTAGATAAGGTTTGCGACACACTTTGCACAGCTAAAAAGATCTATATAAATGGTAAACAGCAGTAATAATGGAGCTGCCAGGCTCCTAACTTTCTATGGTGGTGCTCTTTTTTTAATAGTTAAATTATGCTTGCCCGTCTCTCAAGGTGAATAAGGCACACTGCACTTTTTTTAAAAAGAAAAAGAAAAAAAATCTCTTTTTGATGTATTTTTCAGGAGCAGGCTTTGTTTTCTTTTCTTTTTGTTCCATACTTTTTATCACTAAGTAAGAAGATATTTATGCTAAGCAGTAAAATAGTTCCCAGGCTAGCATGAAATTCAGTGCTAAGTACAAAGATAAAATTTTGCTGCCTGCAATGGTTGTGTTGTTTAAATCAAACCATTCATTATCAGATATTCTTCATGAGATTTAAGATGTCTGTATTAGGGATGTCTAGATTGATGGTCCATGGGAAGGGAGAAAACCACTGGACAGCCTGGAGTTTTGTATCTTGCTTTCTAGCCAGGTGCCACCACACCAAACTGTCTGTCTAATGAATAGATAAGCCTAACAGGATTTTTGACCAGGATGATCTACTTACTGGGTCATGCAGTTTTATACAACTAAGAGGTAGATCAAACTGACAAGACCATTCTTCTAACCTAAATGTACTGTGTGATGAATGGTGCTTTCTGTTACCAGATCATTCTGTAAGCATAAAAGATTATTTCCTCTAATGCATACTGTATGTCTTTTCCTGGTTCTTTCCCACTTCATTATGAAGGAATCAATTTATTGTAATCTATAATTGATTGCGAGTTGAGCAATTGTATTTGTATTGGGCCTCCAAATTATTTGTTAGCCCTGCATGCAGATCCTGACATCAGTGTTCTATATCCTAGCATGAACTCTTGAACAAAAAAGCAGAAAATACATCTATCAACTAAACAAATTTATAAAATAATTATGTCAGGAACAGGCAACGAGACTCACATGTGGAAAATTTAGTTTTGATACTTTATTGTATTCTGCCTAGTATACAGGGATCTCCATAAACTGCCAGCATCAGCATGGAAACAGATAGATAAGGCTCTATGGAGCTTAAAGGGGGTTAATTTAGTTCCCTTGCCACTGTGCAACCACTCAAGGCTAATTCCATGCTTGAAGCCTTCTCGCTCCTGATTCAGAAAATATCATGATAGAAAAAATGTTTTGTTCCTGTAACTCTGGCTAAAATTCAAAGTATTGTTAACATGGCTTTATGTAAGTTGAGGATACATCGGCTATATTCTATTATTTACCATCTATTGGAATGTAGATCATGGACTTCTTTCATATGGAGATAGTTAAATGTTAAATCTGTACCTGATTTGCTGGGGTATATTGCTCATTGTCTAATTTAGTTTTTTTTTTTCTTTAGACAAAATGGTAAGAAGATTTTCAAGCAATTTGGCCAAGTATTTAGATTCATGTTTTGTTTATTAAATCTTCTTCCATTTATTTATTTATGCATTTATGCATTTATTTATGCATTTATTTATGCATTTATTTCTGTGTTCTTTAATTGCAGCAATATATGGTACAATATAAGCCCGCAAATGCATATTTTAAATTTATTTATTATATTGAAGTGAGTGAAAAAGGGAAACAACAACAAAAACCCAAAACGGGTAATATGAGGAAAAACGGGATGGTTAGCCCGTACTACTTCCAGCTGTATATACAGTAATTGCATTACTTAATATACTATCTCTGTATATGTATTTATGTATGAATGTATGTACTTATTTAGAAAGCTGAAAATCTATGAGATTTGTCTTAAGATCCAATTTTCTACGTGAAGGTAATTTTCCTATTGGGAAAGCATTCTTCCATTTGTAATTTGATATGGATCAATCCATTTTATAATATAATATGCTTCCATCCAAAGAGATTCTAAGAGTTTTGCAATTTATATTAATGGCAGCTACTGTAAGTGCTATTAGACCATACTGTGCTGCTACTTGTCTCATAACCTCCCTCCCTTTGAATTTGAGTTATTACCTGTGATAACTGGAATATTAATGTGGGAACTGTTTATGTAGCTTTCTTATTTTGAAGAATCTTAATAGTCTAATGCAGGGGTGGGAAAACTTTGCAACTTTAAGTCTGAAGGACTTCAGCTCCCAGAAGTCTCCAGCCAGCTTCAGACTTAAAGTTGCACAGTTTGCCCACCCCTGGTCTAATGAATGGTCTTCGTGTACAAGGTCTCATTTTTGTGGCAATTCTATGCAAATGCTGCAGTTTTCAAATCCAAAAGTGACTCCATATAATTACCCAGTCCTTTTATGTGGGGGTCTGCATTATGTGGTAGCCATAGAAAAAGGAATGAAGTGGTAGATTGTGGCAAAGTGGTTAAGATATTGAACTAGGATGGGAAGATCCAAGTTCAAGTCATGGAGATGTTCAAGAGAAATCCAATGAATGAATTTCTGCCATCCTCTATCTCAGTCTGTGGTGGGCATAAAATTAAGATCTGAGGAAATTGAGCCAAGCCCTTGGAGGAAAGAAAGGATCTTTCAAAAGAACAACAATGACAAAAATATTTTTTATAATCGTTTAGGAAAAATGTCATGGTTGGCAACCTGGAAAGTGAGGTATTGAAAGAGTAATCTGCACATGTCCCCCATCATAAACAAGCAGGACAATTCTTATCATTATCTCTGCTACAGTATGTTGCACACTGAGGAAGATCTTTAGCTTTAATCATTATTCTATTTCATTGTTTTAGAATCCCTTCCCTGAATGATCTGGCCTAGAAAACCTTATGATTCTGTGACAAAGAACAGGGAAGCAACCCTCCCCAGAAGCCTTTTGATCTAGTACTTGACAATAAATTCCACTCTTTTCATGAATGGGCCTTATTCCTAACCAGCATTCAGTGTATCTGTATGAAAGTTGGTTCCATAACAGCTGTAGTTTATTTGTTCACTCACTCATTATTTTATGCTGCTATCTCAAAATTGACTCTAAGTATATGTTATAAAAAAACCATTTAGTATAAATAATCTGGAAAGCCCCGAGAGAAAGAATTAAGCACACCTCTGTGAGGAGTGTACTCCATGTTGGAGCAACTATAGCAAAATCTGCCTTCTAGCCCAATCCTTCTTACCTCTTGTGAAGACAGGCTTTCAGCAGGGTTTTATCACCATAAATGTTATCACATACTGCATTAAAAAAAAAAAAGATGAAGTTAACAGTTTCTTTTCTTTTTTTTAAATCAGTAATGTAATTCAATAGCAACTGCAAGAATATCTATGAAATTTAGCATGTTTCTTTCAGTCAAAATCACCAAACTTTGCTGTGCATTTCATCTCTTTATGCCGGAAAAGAAAGAGTTTGATTTTCGTGCTAGTCTAAGGAACAACTTTTCTGGTTTTCCACATTGCATTCTGTATCTGGGCTTTGAAGTGACTACTTCCAAACTAGCTCTTTTTCCCAGAGTTTTTGCTATACTATTAAAATCTGAAATGAGTTATTTCCTTGTGTTTCATATTTAGGCAAATATGAAGCATGGTTTTCTCATGCTTCGTATTTAGGCAAACATAAACATATGTAGGAAATCATTCTTTAAGCATAAATATATTCCTTCTATTGGTTTTCTTCTTCCTTTCCCTATTCTGCTTCTTCTTTCATCTTTTGTCTTTGTGAAAGATTGATTATACTTCCGGCATTCTAATATATTGTTCAGTAACCTTCACCAGTTCTGTTTATCCTCCATTCAGTATTATGATCACACAATTTCCCTGATGTGTGTTCAAGAAAATCAGCTAATCAGATATAGATAGAAAGATACATTGTATAAACAGCAATAATCTTGTGAATCACATATCTAAAGGCTATTTTGCTACCATTTTCTTGATGAATTGTGTAAATGGCAAGGATATGGTATGAAATACCATAAAATCTCAAGGATATCCCCTGGGAAATAGGACCATAAATCTGTGATGAATTAAAATGTATCTGGGCATTTTATTGCTATGTTCTACAAAAAACAGAATGGGTAAAAGAACTAGCGTGGCTATCAGTTTGCTGTTATAATGGCATTATTGGTTGGCTTGATTTTATATGAATTGTATTTAATTTGTTTATGAATTTAATAAAAAATAAACATTGATAATCTCAAAAAGCCTTTATTTCTGCTGGGGAAAGATGTAGATATCTATACCAATATTAAGAAATGGACCTCACTCACAAAACACATGCTTTTCTTTCAGTGAAGACTAAATACCGTATTTATTCGAGTATAACGCGCAAAATTTTCTACCAAAAAAAGAACTCAAAGTTTGGGTGCGCGTTATAAACGAGGGTGCGCGTTATAAACGAGGGTGCACGTTATAAACGATTTTTATCATGGCCGCACGTTTGTCACTTACAATGCTTGGTCTGAGCCGAGAAAAAGTGAAACAAAATTTTATACCGATTTTTAATCGAAAATTAGGGGGTGCGCGTTATACACGTGCGCGCGTTATACTCGAATAAATATGGTAAGTTATTTAAAATTGATTGCTATCAACAACAGTCCATCAGTTAATACAGTAGCTAAATTGGATATTACTGATTAAGGAGGCAGAGACAGGTATTCTCAGTGTATCTATCTATTGCCTTTGTATGTAATCCTGGCCATATTCTCTTGGCAACCATTGGACTGGCCTGAAAGTAAACTTGACCCCCAATTTTTATTTTTAAAGCTCTTTTAAGTTTTTCCCCCTGTGAAACAACTCTGCATACTGAAATAATGCAGCTTCTTTTGTGATGCTCTGAACATGACAAGCTATATTAAGTACAGAAAATGGAAGGTCTTCTTCCAGTGTAGGCTTCCATGAAGTATAGACCATTAAATCTATCCTGCAGCCACAATAGTTGCCAGTAGAGAGAAAGTAATGTGAAAAAGACACCTCTCTATTTTCACCATGAAAATACATTTAAAACAAAAATCCAGTAACACTGTAAAAACGAACAATCCCATGTTTTCCTCTTTTTTCCCCTCTGGTGTCTGGGACTTTCCATGGTTTTAACAGCTGTCATGGATTTTGAGTTATGAGTGAAGGAGAGAAACTCTATGTTTTAATTAATTTTGTGAATGCACAAAAGTCATGTTATGGTGAAAACCCTATACAGTACATGATAAGCAGAACTAATCGACAGTTCAATTTACTCACAAAATAGATGTACAGAGGCACTATTGATCTGCTTTGATATATCTAAGCTAATTACCTTTTCTTTGCAATTGGTTTTATTATTATTACTGTTAGTTTTTCCTAATCTTCATAGTGGAATCTGCCTTTTTTTAGGAACATAAAGAAAAAAACCCTGCCCTTCTTCATATTTTTAGTTACTTAAAACATATTATTATACTGTATCTTCACCCCACCCCAGTCATCTTTCATAAGGCTAAACAAACCATCTTACTTAATTACTTAAATACTTCATTTCCAGACTAGTAAGTCGTCTTATAGCTGTCCTGTTCTGAATCCTTTTTAGTTTGTTCTGTTTGGCTTTAGTCCTCAATTGGCATCTGTCTAGAGGCATTATCCATTATTCAGCTGGAATATCCAGGAACTTGGACCATAATATGAAAACCTGATTTATTAGCCAGACTTTTCTGTGCTATAGTGGTATATTTCTTTTCTGTTTAGTTTAGCTCTGGGGAAGCAAAGTTTGTGGAGACTAAACATCGTTAGTTTTAATTTGAATCATGAACTAAATAAAAGCTGTAGCAATTTTACCAGACAAAGAAATTATTTTCCTAAGGAGGATCATCACATTGGGATTAAGTAGTAGTACCAGTTTGATCATTCCAACTGCATTTTTCATATTTGATGTCACACAGCCATACATGCACATAGATAAAGGCAAACATAAAGAAAATACTAAGATTCTGATTGCTGCAAGTTTTCGTCTCAGCAAATTCCATTGTAATATTTACATTACGACACTTGAGCCCTTGCCATCTGCTTGGCTTCTCCCAGGATGTGCCTGGAAATACATGAATCTCCTAAGGCTATGACAGCAAACACACATTTAAATAATTATCCAGCGCCAACGTAAACCCAAAGGAGGCAAAAAGAGGTGAAAGAGACATATATTAATTGAAAGAGAAAGAGAATATATGAGTAATTGAATGAGAGATATTCCACTGAAAAACCTGGGTAGAGAAAAGAAAACCACTGTCACAGTTTTAATGAGATTTTAATTTTGCTTCTAATGATTTTGTTTCTCCTTTCTTTTTTTTTGCAATTTTAATCTAAAATTTGAAGGCATATTGAAATCTACACACATGTAGTGTGCAGATTGCACGCTGGTAGAACAAAGGTGTTCGGGTAAGCAACTGGAGCAAAATTCTAAACATATTATCACCATCATCTACTAAATTTACATGTCACCCAATTCCTAATGACTATGGGTGGTTTGTAATCACTAATTCATTGTTAAAATACACAGTCTTGCACACTCTTGTGCATCTTCTTCCTCATGACCATCTATCTTTCATGGTCACTCATACTCATGCACAGAGTTCCTCAGTGCTTTTGCAAGCTTTAATTCCCATAAGGAAGAATGCCAAAATAAAAGCAACACGCTCTTTGCACAATGTGGACTTTGCTGAAGAATATCTGAGATGATCTTTGCATATGTGTGTTGAGAGCAATATGTTCTTTTCTACAGAAACTAATGCATTCTGCTCAGCTTTAGGAATCTGGAGACGGTCAGATTACATCAGTGATGTTAAACAAACATTTGTACTGAAGTTGTATTGATTTGTAATATTGCACAGGTCAAAAAGTGAGGATCAGGCAACAAAGCTCATTTAATTTCACTGTCTTAAGTATCAAATGGAGATGATGATCCTCAGTTATTTTTCACTGAATACTAAGATAATGGCATTATGAACATTCAACAGCCTTACACAGATGCTAAATATGCCCTCACAACTGTCTTTCAGGTTTCTGAAAGATGCCCTAATTAATTCATGAAGCTCAAGCCAAGTTTCAAAAGAAAACAAGTCATTTATTAGGAACACCATTTCAGCGATACCCCATTGCAGTCAGATCTGACCTCATTTAAATTATGGCTGAACTTTTTCCTATTTCTTTCCTCCTCTCAGTCTGTGTCATAAATTGCATTCTTCAATGAGGTGCACATCTCACAAACCTGCTGTAGTAATCTGAGATCCAACTCTAGGCCGAAGGTATGCATGGCAACTTGATAACAGACATGCCAATGCTTTATGAGTTGACATTCATGCTAATTCACCTTAGTGAGATGATGCTATTCAGTTCAGCTCCAGCTGCCTCTTCCAGAAATTCTAACAATTCATTGGAAAGATTAAGAAAGCCTTTTGCATGTGAACAACACAAATGTAAACGCCTCTTCTGGCTGCTAGATCAGATGGAGAAGAAGATCGTCAGGATGATATAAAAAATATGAGAGCTTAACTTTACTCTTCAGAAGTCTTGGAGGCCACTTCCGCTTCCGCCCTCCAACGGCGACGGATGGGTCCTTCCTTGACTCGTCCGCCGCTTTGTCCTTTTTTCTGCCCCCCCACGGGGGCGAGACGCCCCATCTTGGGGGTCTCCCGTAGGGTTGGCTTGCTAGGGACGCCCCCTTCCCACGGCGGTGGGAAAGCGACCCTTGTCTTCAGCCTAGGTGACGAAAGGCTGGCTGCGGGGGGGAGACGCCTGTCTCCACCTTCGCCAATGGAGAACGGAAAAGCTGCTTAATTTTGGAGTGAGCCAGACGTCCGGGTCGGAAGGCTCTCCCGAGGCTCGGCTGCAAGGTGAAGAGTGAGTGTGCTTTTATCTGCTATTTTATCTCCGATGGCAGCGCTGGACTAAAAAGCTTGGAGGGGGGTGTTTTTTTCGTTAAACCCCCCCTCGGATTTAAAGCGGCGCTTTGAAATGGTTCCTCATTGCGAGGGACGGATTTTTCTCTATGCAGTTTGCCTGGAACTTAGTGAAAGCGAGTGAAAGTGATCTGCGGCTTGCAACAATGTTTCTAAGTTCGATTGGCTTGTTACAACTTATTTCTTTGTTACTTTTTCCGGCTGGCTCCCAGCTTGGGCGGGGGAAGATGGCTTCTCTCTGCTCCTGAATGACTATTTTATTTATGGAAAACTACCAGCATCTTGTAATTTGGACTTCCTCTTGCTATTAATGAAGAATCTTTTTGGATTAATTGATTCCCTGTCTGGAGTGCCTTTTTTTATTATAACTATTGATTTGGGAAAGTGTTTCTCTACTGGTTCCTGAACTTTTTTACAACCTTGATTTGAAACTTTTACCTCCTGATTTGTCTCAACAGCTCCACCCAAAAAACGCCATTTTAGTGGCATTGACTCTAACAGTTAACCGTGGCACAAAAATCAGAATTGGCAGGATTGGAACAAAGATTGTCTTCTCTGGAATCTGTTATACAAACTTTGGTACAGGAAATCAAGGCGCAGAGAGAAGAAAATAACAACTTTAAGAAGGAACTCCTGGAAACTCGTAATCAAGTGAAGGAGAACATACAGAAGACTGAAGATCTGGAAGGGGGGCTAACTGAGGCAAAGGGAGAGCTTAAAAATGTTAACAGCGAGGTGGGGGAATTAACTGGGCATATGTTTAGGATGGACTTCGAAAGGATGTCATATTTTTTAAGATTTCAGAACATTTCTGAAGAATCTGGTGAATGCCTGCCTGAACTCATGATCACAATTTTAGCAGACTATTTACATAAACCTAAAGATGAGATCAGGGGGGACATTGACCTAGTCTACAGAATAAACTCTGCAAATGCCAGGATAAATGAAGTACCCAGAGAGATTCACATTAAATTTGTCAGAAGGTCAACCAGAGAGGGAATTTTGAGGGCACAGAGAGGGGGTCCTCTAATTTACCAACAAAAGATTGTCGCTATCTTGAAGCAGGTCCCAAAAAAAATCAGAGAAATGAGAAGGAAATTTTCCTTCTTATCTAAAACATTGTTTGACCACAGGATCTGGTTCAAGTGGGCGATGCCCGAAGGGATGCTGGTGTTCTGGGAAGGAGGAAGAGTGAGAATTAAAACAGTTGCTGAGGCGGAAGCCTTTATTAAAAAAACATTCCTCTGTACTGGGCGAAGATCCAGGGGGGGCGGAGGGGGCCACAGCCCCGCCCACGGGGGACCAAGCAGGAGGAAAAGAAGATACAATTGCCAAAAGACTTAGATCCAAAAAATGATTTTGCTTGCTTTTCTTTTTTCTTATTAACTTTTCTTTCTATTCTTTTTTATACCAGGATGTTTGTACATGTCTGCCATCTCAGAATTGGAAATGTAATATGTAATATGTATACACTGGTCTTTATCTTGTAGTATTTTTTTTTGATAAATTTGTTTACTATTGTTTTATTATGTAGCCCGGGATGGGCCAAGGACTCTGACGCAAAGGTTCTCAAAATGTTTCTGTAACCCTTACCCCACCCTTCAGAAAATTGTTAAAACTCAATAAAACTTTTTCAAAATCAGAAGTGTTGGAGGCCATGTTGCATTGAAGAGTAACTTCAAAGACTGTTTCACTCAAAACATCACCAAACTAAAACACACTTTCTAAACTCTGCACATTCCTTAGGTTAAAAATATAAGGATATTAAGAAGAATTGTATACATCAGATGCTACTCAATGAAAAGTTTGTTCAAGTTACTTTTCCTAGCAGAGGAAAAAGAATGTATCCCTTTCTTTGTTGATTTTGGCCATACCTAATAACTTCAAGTCAGAAAGCAAAAATAGCTTTCCCATACCACTGCACAGGTATGATTTGAAATAGAGGTATATTAACATTTTTGAAAATAATATTATCACCACTTATTTCTGGCCATGTAATTGCTATGTTGCTTTATCTCACTTAATTCATTTTCAGACCTTTGGAGAAAAGCATAGGTATATTAAAGGCCTTGTTAATGATTTGGGACACCTATTTGCTATTAAAAATCTGTTAAATATTCAAGTCTATTGTATTTTTAATTACTATTCTTTATTTATTACAGACAAGCATACCCATATCTAAGGTAGAAACTGTCTATCCACTAGTGTTTTCACACACTAATTTTGATTTTTTATCTTTTGGTACTCAACTTTAGTTGAAATACTGAATTATCTCTGCTTTAAGTGATGATTCCTCCCACAGATGACAGTAACACACTAGATGAAATCATGTGTCATAAATGATATAATTACCATTCATTTAGTTGAGTCTTTCATTTTGAGAGAATGCAATCAAGTTTATGATATTTTCCCAGAGGTTCAGTTCCTCAATAAGGGGGAGAGGAAGAGAGAATCAACATAGATTACGCAACTTTAATAGCTTCCTTGGAACACAGTAGTCTGCTGATGAACTTTTGCTCTATTGTGCCTGTAATCACAACTTAATTTGACAAGGCACATCATAATCACCTTCTGTTTTTGCAACACCCATTTTCATTTTGAGTTGGGCTGTGCTGAGAGACAGGGCTGTCCATGACTTAGTTTTCTATGGTGACTCAGTGAATTATCTTGGACATGTACTCTTTTTCCCTCAGTACAACAGAAGGATATTCCATCATGTCAGGCTCAGTGAAATGAGTACTGTATGCTTGTGGAGAAAATGTTTCTAGTTTCAATTTTTAAGAGGAGACTAAACTTAGTTTAAAACAGTTTGCATATATTACCACAGAATTTAGACACAGATTGTGTAAAGTGATATGATTTTCAAACATTTTACAAATACTAAAAGGAGACTATTCATTTTTATTATAAAATATTTGTTGTAGATGCTCATTATGCATCTATGTGGTTATTTGAAAAACCAAGTAATATGCAGAGAAAAACAACTAGCATGATTTTAGCATATATTGTTATCCTGGGATGTATACATAGATGAATAGTTGTAAGATTGTTCATCCCTCATGAAACTGAAATATGGCTTCAATTGAATAGTCATAGCCACCTCCTGACTATTCTACCCAGTAACAAACACCTTTGTGGGTTGAAAAATCTTGCTGCCTTCCAGATTTACTGGGCTATAATTTCCACAAATACTGAAAAGTAATCTGAAATATCAATCAAAACCAATTTCGTTATATTCCCAGATTCTTAATATGATATAAATGTTATATGATCCTTGCTGACACTATATTTACAAGTAGTTTATTTCTAAACAAGTGACTGAAACAATAACAACACTACAAAACCACTTCGTTCCCTGTATTTGTGTTGTGACTTTAGATAAAAGAGCAATCAAATCTAGGGTTAGGATTATTGGTTCTACCTTAACTGTCACAAAAGCATCCAATATGCTGGCTCCTTGTGATTTAAAGTACTCTATATACTTTTCCATGTCTTCATTTGAGTATGTACAGGAATCTATACACAACATACTCATTTGTGTTCATTCAGACTAATATTGACTTTAATTTTCTTTTTTTAAACAGTTTTCTGTTTCTCAGTAATTCTCTGTCAGATCCATTTGGCTGATTCCATCATTGGGATATATCAGCTGAACTCTTGTATCTTGTCACAATGAAGAGTTTAGTTCATCAAATACCTTTATTTTCTCTGTCAGTGACTTTACCAGCTCATTTCTGCAGTTTATGTGGTCTAGATCTGTTCTGTTAGAGTCAGACAAGGCACTGTATGTAGCATTTATGCAGCCCTCTTCAGTCATTCTTAATGTGTTTGATGTGAGTATTGCTTTGTAACATATGGTTTAAGGCCTTTTTACATAACTTTCATGCTGATAAATGCTGAAAATAGCTCAGGGGAGACAATCTGGATAAGCTATGGACTAAGTGATGTGGTTTGATCCAAATCCTTATGTTTACCCCGTGAGCTGTAAATGGTTTGATTTCCTATCTATCTAGTGCTGCTAAAGTTACAAACAGAATGCAGTGAGAATGCTATATTGTAAATAATAATTCCCATCATAAAAGGAAGAGTCATCAAGTATTTTTTTTCTTGAGGCCTTGTAAAAAAAAATCAGTGAATGTTTCTCTCATAGTACATGGGGGCTGGAAATAGTCAATAAGGTGCTCTATTTCTTTGGGTTCAAGCTTAGCTTATTGTGTGAACCTTCCCAACATACCTTGTAAATTGTGGTTTATGGATTAGTTGCTGAGTTAACCCAGCCATTACAGATTACAGATAGTCCTCAATTTATGACTAATTACTTATTTTAGCACTGTTTGAAGTTAAAATGGACTTACCATATTTTTTGGAGTATAAGACGCACCAAGATTTTGAAGAGGCAAATTAAAAAAACAAAAGCTTTTGCACTCTGCAGACCTCCCCAAAACAGCCCATTTTTCACAAAAATGGGCCTGGTTTAAAAAAAAAAAATGGGGGGAAGAATAGCCTTTAGGAGGCTTGTAGAGTGCTACTGAGGGGTAGGCTCCCCAAAAAACAAGAAAAAAATGGCCCATTTTCATGAAAACAGGTCCATGTTTTGTCAAATAAAAGGGCATGCATAGCCTTTAGGGGGTTTATAGAATGCTCCTTGGGGCTGGGGGGGGGGCAACATTGAGCAAAGAATGGCCTGTTTTTTGCTCATTTCTCCCAGTGGTGGGTTTCTGCAGCTTCGCACCTACTCGCGAGAGCCGGTTGGTGAACTTTAGAGAGCCGGTGAGAGGGGGTTCCACTGGCGTACCTGGAAGTAAATCTGGCCCGCCGCTGCCAGTGACCCAACGGGAAGGAAAGGGAAGGAAAGGAAGGAAGAAAGGAAAGAAAGAAAGAAAGAAAGAAAGAAAGAAAGAAAGAAAGAAAGAAAGAAAGAAAGAAAGAAAGAAAGAAAGAAAGAAAGAAAGAATTTATCATCACAATTGAGTCCAAAATTTTGGTTGCTAAGCAAGAGCGTTGTTAAATGAGTTTCACTACATTTTAAAAGGTGGCCACTCCCACCCTGTCACATGACTACCAAGCCACACCCACAAAATAGGCCACACCTACAGAGTAGGTTCTAAAAAATTTGAAACCCACCACTGATTTCTCCCTTCCCCAGCTCCCAGGCGCACTCTGCCAGGCTCCTAAAGGCTATGCATGGCCATCTTGGTGAAGGGCTGGGGTTTCAGGAGGCAAAAAATGCTGTATTCAGTATATAAGATGTACCAAGATTTTCAGCCTCTTTTTTGAAGGAAAAAGGTGCATCTTATACTCCCAAAAATACAGTACCTGGGAAGGGTTACTTGCATGACTTTGTGGGTTCAATGGTTGCCTTCTCTGTGGGCATATGACCCTGACAAGCAGGCTGCATTTATGCTCTTTTGCAGCATCCTAAAGTCATGTTATCACTTCTTACAAGGCTTTCTCAAAACCTGGCATTTACTTCTAGTTTTTGACATAGAGGTAATAATGATCCTGTAATAAAGAAATGGTCATAAAATCCAGGCAATTACATTACCAAACCTGCTTTATAACTATCATGAGTTATGATAGTTATAAAGCAGGTTTGGTAATGTGATTGCCTGGATTGGACAGTAGTGGGCAGGCTCCATTATAGTAGCATAACACAAGAACTACCCATATTCAAGAAAACACAGTTTATCAAACAATATAGGGACGAGATTACTGACAGATTATTGGCAGTATCATCACAAAAAATCATCAAGAAAAAGTGTTCTATCAATAACTACATGTTCATCCTTAGTCCAGATCCATATATACGTATACTGTTTTCTCCTGGATAGAGAGAGAATTTTTTAGGCTTCTGTCCAGAAAGCTGAACCAGTTGCCTGTGCAAAATCCATTGGCTGTGGACAGGAAAAATTATCAATGAGCAACAATGGATCCTACTCTCCCTCAAAATAATGGTAATTGGACAGCTTTTCCTGTATTTTAGGAGCCCTTAATTTGGAGGAATCAATGGACAGATAGAATTTTTGAGAACATGTTTCGAGTCTTCTCACAAAATGGGTGGAGAGCAAATACCCATTTATAAAATGGCTACCAAATGGAGCAGAGCCTGTAATAAAAAACAATTCCCTGATAACATTGTTGTTATTTTTTCATACTATTGCTCATCCACTCTTCCCCTTCTCTTCTCTTCCTGCTTTTTTTGGGGGGGGGGGTTCCTTTCCACCGGTGGATGGACAGACATATAAGCAAAGCTCTGGGATACAGTCACTTATCATTGTTTATTTTCTAATAAAGTTTATGATCTAATTTAAAGCTCAGAGGTATCCTTGAAAATGTTATGCTAGAAGCTGGTTCTTCTTTTAATTAAGAACATGAAATGTAAAGAAATAGGACAGGAAGATAAGACTGCCAAGAGAAACATCTGTAGCCAGATTGGTCTCTCTAAAGGTTATGTTGGGGACCTAAGCTATATTTCTTCCACTTGAGCAATTTACAGCACAACTATGGCGTTCTAATTCAGCAATAGTCCTATATGTATAGATGCATAAAATTATAACAGTTCAATCATATGAAGATTTACTCAAAATCAATCTTACTAAATTTATTTATTTACATATTTCATATTTCTAGATTGCTCCTCTCCTTCAAGGATCCTAAATTGTAGAATCTTATATCTAAATATGTTTAGATCTTGCCTAAACCTTTCTACATCATTTCTTATTTTTCAGAATAGAATGGTAGCTTATTCCAAAGCTTTGCTGGTTTGTACAAGTACAGGTAGTCCTTGACTTATGGCTACAATTGGGTCCAAAACGTCTGTTAGTAAGTGGGACATTTGCTAAGTGAATTTTGTCAGATTTTACAACCTTTCTAAGTTGTTAAGTTGAATTAAGTTAGTAACATGGTTGCTAAGTGAATCTGGCTTCCCCATTGACTTTCCTTGACAGAATATTGCAAAAGGTGATCACATGATCCTGGTTTCAGGGTTCCAAGTAGGACCCCCAACAAAAGAAGACTCTGAGGCTTGAGATTCCTCAAAGATGGCTTGGAAGCCATCTTTTGCAAAGGGACTTCCAGTCTGCAACCTGGGACACTGCAACCATCATAAATGTGAGTTAGTTGTCAAGCATCTGAATTTTGATCACATGGCCAAGTCATAAGTGTGAAAAACAGCACTAAGTCACTTTTTCCAGTGCTGTTGTAACTTTGAACAGTCATTAAATGAACTTTGTAAATGCAAGAACTATGTGCATCAATTTCTTTCTTTCTTTCTTTCTTTCTTTCTTTCTTTCTTTCTTTCTTTCTTTCTTTCTTTCTACATACATACATACATACATACATACATACATACATACATACATACATACATACAGTCCTTAGAGCTATCCATCTTCTACCAGTGTCTAATATTAATCTGCAATAATAATATAAAATATATGCCAATATAATTCCAATCAGTAGACCAAAAGAAACCATTATCTTCCTTGTGTTGTTGTTTCATTTTTCTCACTGACTCCACAAAACAAATAACTTGTGTCTCTTCCTGATTAGTAGGAGAGGTTGATCCTGAAAACTATGATTGATTGATAGATAGATAGATAGATAGATAGATAGATAGATAGATAGATAGATAGATAGATAGATAGATAGATAGATAGATAGATAGATAGATAGATAGATAGATAGATTTCGAGAAAGGTTGTGAGAAAATAAATATTATAAGGACGCTTCTGATTTACCACAGATCTGTACCCAGAACATTATACCATAGTAGCAGTGGTACATTTACATTACCTTTGCAAAGCTTTCTATGACCATGACTTTGTAGAAAAAGCTCAATAATACCACACCTAGTTAGGGAAGGGAAGGGACAGGATGGGGAGCGGAGAGGGAGGGAGGGAGGGAGGGAGGGAGGGAGGGAGGAAGGAAGGAAGGAAGGAAGGAAGGAAGGAAGGAAGGAAGGAAGGAAGGAAGAATCTGAAAGCTCACTGAATGATTAGAGGACTTTGCTTAGTTGTTGTCCTCACCTTGATATCATAGGATATTTATTGGGAGATCAAATGAATTGGGGATTTTATGTACGTCACCTTAAGCTCCTGCATTTGCATAATAAACCAATATTTTATATACATTTTATATATGTATGAATATTACCAGCCCGATAATCTGCTGGAGGATGAAAGCATCTTCCCTGAAGCTTATGGTTTGTAAACTGCACAGGCTAATACAATAATACAATAGCAAAGTTGGAAGGGACCTTGTAGGTCTTCTAGTCCAACCCCCTGCGTGGGCAGGAACCTTATACCATTTCAGACAAATGGCTATCTAACATCTTTTTAAAGACTTCCAGGGTTGGGGCATTCACAACTTCTGGAGGCAAGCTGTTCCAGAGGTTAATTGTTCTAACTGTCAGGAAATTTTTTCTTAGTTCTAAGTTGCTTCTCTCCTTTATTAGTTTCCACCCATTGCTTCTTGTTCTGCCCCCAGGTGCCTTGGAGAATAGTTTGACTCCCTCTTCTTTGTGGCAGCCTCTGAGATATCGGAACACTGCTATCATGTCTCCCCTGGTCCTTCTCTTCATCAAACTAGACATACCCAGCTCCTGCAACCGTTCTTCATATGTTTTAGTCTCCAGTCCCCTAATCATCTTGGTTGTTCTTCTCTGCACTCTTTCCAGAGTCTCCACGTCTTTTCTACATCGTGGCGACCAAAACTGTATGCAGTATTCCAAGTGTGGCCTTACCAAGGCACCATACAGTGGCATTAACACTTCACGTGATCTAGATTCTTTAATCTTTAGAACATTCTTAGTTCACTTCACAATACTTCACATATACAGCTATATGGGCTGAGCCCATACATAAAACATCTACAGTATATAATCTATTGGCTTCTACTCTATTAACACTGCTAACAATAATGGATTCTTATATCACATTAAAAGATTGATTCACAGATGTCTACTGTTATTCCCTTTTCAAAGATTATCCTCACCATGTTTTTCCATTTCAAATTTCTCACCTGCTCTGGGAATGCTGCTTCTTCATGGGAATCACTAGGGCTTTTTGAGTGCTACAGTATTCAGAGATGTGTTTTACACACAGTGGTAGCCAAACATGAAGTGTTAAATGGTTGTACTGGGGTCAATACCGAGAACATTTGGCATGCAAATTATTTGCAGGAATGATGCTGTTTTCCATGAGTTTGAAATTTTCTGGACATCCCCAAAGATAATTGTGACAAACTGAGGTGAAAATTACAAGTGTTTAAGAACTTGAATGTATTTTTTTACTGCATTCTAATTTTAATAGAATTCACAGCTCAAAAGTGGAGAGGGGGGGGAGGGAGGGAGGGGGGGTATTGTGGCACTCTTAAGCTTAAACCATTTTATAATATCATACGTCATCATGTCAGATAATAGAATAAATTATTATGAGAGAGTTTTTACGAGTACTTGCAGTTATAAGGGTTGTGGGAAAGAAGAAGGTGGCAAGCAATGTGTTGGGATGAATAAGCAGGCTTGTTTGTGATGCCAGAGCAGGTAACTCAGAGCAAAACAAATTTCGTAGTGGTCATAAATAAAGTAGTAATATATGCCTTGTTTGTTCTGCACATCAAAATCAATGATGAATCTTTCATTCCACTAAGTCCAGCATCTCTTCACATCACACTATGAACCTGAGAATATTTTTATTTTTCATGGTTGTAGTTTGGAGGACCAAAATTGGGAAAGGGGAAAAAGAACAAAGGGTTTTCTTTTTTCCCCCTTTTTTTTAGAAAAAGCAGCATTACCAGGAGGGCAAGAAGGGTCATTAGCATCACTGCATCATGATTCATTTCTTTTCAATATGCATTGTGTCATTGTATCACACCCAAAAGGAATACAGTGTGCCATGTCGCATCATATCATGCTTATAAAAGCAGTAAATTGTTGTGGATGCCACTGTTCAGATGGCATGGCATCCACAACAAGATGAAATAATCATAAATGTTTTTTGGCAGTAACAAAACTAGTTAACATTTGTATTATGTCAAGAATTTTTGGTCAAAGTTCCAGCTAGGAGAAAAGGGAGTTAGGCCTTCTGAAGTATATTAGTCAGTTCTGTCATTTTTTTCATCCAGTCTTTATATTTCCTTTTCTCGAGGTCTCACAAATGTGTCATGGAAAACTGAAATGTTCCCCTTTGATTTCAGGATGTTGCCACTTCTAATGTCAAATATGTGTCCAGTTACCTTTTAAACAGATCTCCGGTGAAGCATAACTAGCAGATTATGTCATATATAATATTGTAAAACAAGCAAGAGTAGTGGCTGAGTGTCCCACAACAATTAACTTGAATCATGATTGGGTTTGTATCATGAATCACAAAATAGGAAATACATTTTAAATTTAAAAAATCACTAGGAAGTAGTTGCCACAGGCGACAACCTGTAAACCAGAGATGACTTGCTGCTGCTTCACCCTGGATCAGGTGAATCAATAGTGGCGGTGGTGGGAGGCCATTTGGCAATTCTGTGCATGCTCAGAAGTGTCACGCATGCACACGAGCGAACCGGTAGTAAAATACATTGTAACACACCACTGCTGTAAGCAAGTAAATGCCTTTAACCCAAGACATGCTTAAAGGTGTGATTATCTAATACAGTCTCTACATTATTTAGGATAGCTGAAAAATGTAAGCAACAATGAGATTGGTATCTCTTCCAACTCTGTCTTGTATTCAATTATTCCTCAAAATAGTTTGTTTTCTGCTTTTGTTTTTAACCTTATTTGATCTCTATTGTTTTGGAGAAGTACCTGATTTAAACCGATTATTTAACTGTTTGTTAAAATTCATCTAAGAAAAATTGACGTCCACCATTCCATATTCATTCCTAGTTTCCGCTGTACATTTTCCTTAATTGGACTTTGGATTTCTGCTGTATTTTGGGTCTTTCAGAAATGTTTATTTTATTCTGATTACATTTGACCCTAACTCTAACTCTAACACTATATAGACTACATTAACCTCTCTTCCAAATGTGGAGTGTTGATTCTTAGGGCATGACATGTTTCTATTGTGTGCTGCTAATCTTATTCTGATTATCTAGAGTATTTCCAAATGGCATATATGTTGCTCATTTATGTTGTTCACTGGATGGCTGCATGAATAACATATATGCCATTTGGAAAATCTCCAGACAATCAGAATAAGATTAGCAGCACACAATAGAAACATGTCATGCCCTAAGAATCAACACTCCATATTTAGAAGAGAAGTTAATGTAGTCTATATAGTGTTAGTGTTAGGGTAAAATTTAAATGATTCTACAGTGGACTTTATCTTGGTTCTACATCTTCTTTTGGTGTCCAATGAATCCTGTCCAAAATTCAGAATAAACAAATAACTTCCCAGCAGCATTGCTTAATTTTTCTTTATAGGAAGTTAACCATCCAGACTGAACTTCAGCCCCTTCAAGCATAGAAGTATACTATTGCAGAAGTTCTATTTCAACTATCTGTGGCTCATTTATGAGTCTCTACTTTAGCTATATAGTTCTCCTTGCAACTGAATTTGTGTTTGGACCTTCATTTCTGGAGGGACCCTACTATCACTTAAAATTGAAGAAACAAAAACATTTGTGACCATTCCACAGAGGCAGCACAAATAACTTTACAGTAACATCTTTGTGAGAACCAGTTTGGTGTAATGTTTATGGCATCAGAGTAAAAACTGGGAAACTGTGAATTCTAGCCCTGCCTTGTCCACAAAGCCAGGTTGGTAGACAATTTCTCCCAGGCCTAGGAAGGAGGAAATGACAAATCACTTCTGAAAAGTCAAGCTAATAAAACTGCAGGGATATGTCCAGATAGTGTTTCAGAATTGGACATGATTGAATAGAAGAAACACAAACAGCATCTTTTTAGAAAATCTTGAGCTCTACATTTTAAGTGAATCTCACAATGCAAATTCTTGGGCTAGTAATGTGCCTTCTACTCTTACATTTGTTCTAGACAGTTTTGAAAAGAATTAAAACTGAAAATTTAGAAAAAGTTGAACTTAATATATTGAATACACATGCACATATAGCAATAGCACTTATATACCACTTCACAGTGCTTTATAGTCCTTACTAAGTGGTTTACAGCATACTGCCCCCAACAATCTGAGTCCTCATGTCAGAAGAATTGCAGGCTGAATCAACCTTGACCCACTCAGAATCGAACTCCTGGAGTGAGCAGTGAGTTAGCCTGCAGTTCTATTCATTTATTTAAAATAAATTACAATTTAATGAACAAACACATTTGATGATGTAACTAGAAGGACAGGAAACATAGTGCAAGAGAATCAGCTGCAATGATAAAGAGTAAATATGCTGAAAGTTATAAATTTGACCAAGGTAAAATACAGTGAGCCTACTGTAATCTTACAATGATAGAATCAAATATGTCATGTATATGAAATGGGTACCCTATAAACGTACCATATAAATAAAATGTACTAAACAAACTGGATAGCTTGTAGAAACTGCCTCTAACAATCAGTCTTTCTGTAGCTTTGTGGCTGCCTGTTACTTACTAAGCGTGTGACAGTGATATGGATAAGAATATCAGATGAGAGAAGAGCACAGAACATAAAACAAACAGAAGGCCAGATAAGGGGAGCAGAAAAATAAATACTTGGAAAATGATAAGAGGATGCTAAGGGCAAGGACAGATCTCCTCTGTCTGCGAGAGTCTCCCCTCTCGCAGCTGTGGCCCCCCGATCTATCTGGGGCCCACCTTAAGGATGGGTTGCTGAACCCTGAGAGGTAGTCAGGTGGGAGAGCGACAGATTATAGGGCCGGCCGGCGGAAGTAGGGAAACGGAGGAGGGGGAAGGGGGGGTCGTTTCCAATGAGGTATTTCCCATCAGTCTGGTCTTGGGGAGGGGCAGGGGCAGTGGGAGACGGGAAGAACATTACCAGTTGGAGGACCGTGGCCGCTGGCTACGGGCGGTCACGTGCTCCAACCCCCCATACTCCCATCGCAGGCTAGGTGGGCAAGAACCACAGACCCGGGGCCCAAGGCTGATGTTATGCAACGCCAGGTCCATGGTGCAAAAAGCCCCCCTCATCCATGACCTTGTGTCAGAGGGGGACCCGGACCTGGTGGGTATAACGGAGACCTGGTTGGGCCACGAGGTTGGGCCACGAGGGAGGACTACATTTCTCCCTCGTGGAAATGTGCCCACCAGGCTACCGAGCTGTCCATCAACCTAGGGCCCTAGGGAGGGGTGGGGGGTGGCGATTATGGTTAGGGAAGGTCTTGAGCCAAAGAAGGTCTTGAGCCGAAGGTCTTGAGCCGAAGGATCCCTCAGACAACCGGGTGTGAGTCCCTCCTCGTGAAATGGGGCCTAGGGAGGCAGTTGGGCGTGTTAGTTGTATACCTGGCTCCTCGCTATGCAACAACAGCCCTGCCCGAGCTCCTAGAGGTGATAGCCGAGGCAGCGGTTGAGACCCCCAGACTTTGGTCATGGGGGACTTTAACCTGCCGTCGGCAGGCGAAACCTCTGGTAAAGCTCGGGAGTTCATGGCTTCCATGGCAGCCATGGACCTGACCCAGGTAGTTTTAGGCCCTACCCACGAGGGTGGACACACCCTGGATCTCATCTTCATCTTGGGACAGTGGAGTCATGATCTGGGAATAGGGGATTTAGTCATCACACCCCTATCATGGACAGATCACGCTCTCCTTCGGCTCGACTTTCCAATCGCTGCACCCCATCGTGGGGAGGCGGACCCGGAGATCCCTATATGGTTCCGCCCTAGGCTTCTGATGGACCTGGTAAGTTCCAAAGGGAGCTTGGGCCAATTCCTGTGGACTTGCCCCGCGACTCGACTGAGGACCTAGTGGCCGCATGGTTAAGTGCGGCCACGGGGGCCTTGGACCGAGTCGCGCCCGTGCAGCCTCTCTTGCGGCGATGATCCACCCGGGCTCCTTGGTTCACCGAGGAGCTTAGGGAGATGAAACGCCACAAGAGACGCCTAGAGAGCAGATGGAGATCCTCTCGCTCCGAAGCCGACCGAACACTAGTGAGAACCTACATTAGGACTTATCTGGTGGCGATAAGAGTGGCCAAACGTGAGTATTGTGCCACTCTTATTGCATCCGCAGATAACCGCCCTGCCGCCCTGTTTGGGGTGACCCGCTCCCTCCTTCAACAGACGCCGCGGGAAGCCCCTCTACAGGGTCGAGCAGAGGAATTTGGGATTTATCTGCAGGAGAAAATCACTCGGATTCGGAGCGAGTTGCCCTCCATCGACAGTGGTCCAGTTGAGCGGTCCGAGGTTGCTCTTGAGACAACATCTTGGGAGGAGTTTGATTTTGTTACTACCGAGGATATGGACAAGTTGTCAAAGAGACTTAGGGCTACCACATGTTTATTGGACCCGTGTCCCTCCTGGCTTGTACTGGCATCCTGGGAGACGACACGAGGCTGGCTCCAGGGCATTGTCAACGCATCTTTGAGTGAGGGATCCTTGCCTGCCATCTTGAAAGAGGCAGAAGTAAGACCCCTCCTCAAGAAGCCGTCCCTGGATCCAGCATTATTAGAGAACTATCGTCCCGTCTCCAACCTTCACTTTTTAGTGAAGGTTGTAGAGAGTGTGGTGGCTCAACAGTTTCCGCGACACTTGGAGGAAGTTGATTATCTAGACCCGCGCCAGTCCGGCTTCCAACCCGGGCACAGCACCGAGACGGCATTGGTCGCGTTGGTTGATGATCTCTGGAGGGCGCAAGATAGAGGATATTCCTCTATCCTAGTCCTATTAGACCTCTCAGCAGCTTTTGATACCATTGACCATGGTATCCTATTGCGCCGACTGGGGGGGTTGGGGCTGGGAGGCACCGTTTTGTGGTGGTTCTTGTCCTACCTCTCTGGTCGGTCACAATATGTGTTGGCAGGGGGTCAGAGGTCGGCCTCGAGGCCCCTCGTATGCGGGGTACCTCAGGGGTCGGTCCTCTCGCCGCTCCTGTTCAACACATACATGAAGCCGCTGGGCGAGATCATCCGTGGTTTTGGGGTGGGATATCATCTGTACGCTGATGATACTCAGTTGTACATATCCACCCCAGACCACCCCAACGATGCCGTCGAGGTCATGTCCCGGTGTTTGGAGGCCGTACGGATCTGGATGGGTAGTAACAAACTCAGTCTCAACCCGTCCAAAACTGAGTGGCTGTGGCTTCCGGCATCCCGGTTCAGCCAGATTATTCCAACTCTGGCCATTGGGGGCGAAACACCGGCCCCCGTGGAGAGGGCGCGCAATTTGGGTGTCCTCCTGGATTCCCGGCTGTCCATGGAGGACCATGTGGCAGCCGTGGCCAGGGGGGCTTTCCATCAGGTACGCCTGATGCGCCAATTGTGCCCCTTACCGGATCGGGCTGCCCTTCGCACAGTCACTCAGGCCCTCATAACCTCTCGACTCGACTACTGTAATGCTCTCTACATGGGGCTTCCCTTGAGGTGCACTCGAAAGCTCCAGTTAGTACAGAATGCAGCCGCGCGGGTGATTACGGGAGCGTCTAGACACTCCCACATAACACCAATCCTGCACGAGCTGCACTGGCTTCCTGTGGTCTTTCGGGTGCGCTTCAAGGTTTTGACGACCATCTTCAAAGCGCTCCATGGCTCGGGGCCTAGTTATATGTGAGACCGCCTCCTGCCCCATACATCCCTCAGACCAATACGCTCCCACAGAGAGGGCCTCCTCAGGGTGCCGTCGGCCGGACAATGCCGACTGGCGACACCCAGGGGAAGAGCCTTCTCTGTGGCAGGTCCAGCCCTTTGGAACGACTTACCCCCTGAACTTCGCACCATCTCTGACCTCCGCTTCTTCCGCAAGTGTCTAAAGACACATTTGTTCCATCTAGCCGGCCTAGCGTAGCCCACTAATCTGACTTTTAGATAGTTTTTAAATTTGGGGATTTTAATCTGGTTTTAGCACAGGATCCATTGAATTAGTTTTTTAAATTTAATATGATGTTTTGTATGTATTTTTAATTTTCCTGTGCACCGCCCTGGGTCCGTTTGGAGAAGGGCGGGGTATAAATTGAATAAATATAAATATAAATATAAGGACAGACTGAGATCTTTTAAGGAATTAGCAGAATTCATTTTAGTAAATAAATATTCTGCATTTTAAGTTTTGAAGCATTTTTTCTTTATTTCTATTGGCATAAATATACTTTCTTCTTTTGTGCTGCCTGCAAAGATACCCAATTACTGGTACCCCACCCCATCCCATTCCTTAAGCTTTTAAAATTTAGAATGTAATATCCCCGTCATTACTAAAGAGCTAGTCAAATTATGGATAGAAACCAGCTGAAACCACATTAAAATCATATACATATCTCAAATGTAAACTCAGTGACTTCTGCATAGAATCTTTCAGTCAGACTAGCTATCTGATTCTTCATAATTATAAAATGAAAAAAAATCATTTTACAGTAATTAAGAAAAAGAAACGACAACAAATTTTACTTGATGCAATATTCTATTCAGTAATTAGACTGAGTTCTCTGTTTAATAACCTATGAGGTTCAATGTTAACAACATGATCATCCATTGAGCCCAGTATTTTGTTTTCAACCGTATAATTCCTCAAAATTAGCATTCACCAAAGGCCAGGCAAAGTCGATTCTATCTACATCATTTTAATAGGCTCTAAGAGTGTATAAAGACATTTATTATGACACAGGAGAAACATTACAATAATATAGCTTGGCAGAAGTTACATGTATATATTGTGGAGAATATCCTGAAAATATAAATGCAATGTACAATCTACAAAGGAAAATTCTGTCACCATGACCGCCCTCTTCTTTTTCATACTGCCAGCTCAATAAAGAATATGTTGTGCTCATTTTTTCATTTCATCAAATGAATATCATATTTGAGAAAAGATGTACACTAAGGTCACCTTGGTATTACCATAGTTAGATTGTCTGTCAGCAAAAAAAAACCCTGAAATTATTTGGGTGTTTCTGCTTATACTACCAACAGCCTTCTTGCTACAGTCTCTTATATGTCACTAATCCTTCCTTCACCTCATTAATATTAATTTTAGGAATCCGTCCATGTAATTTATTTTCCATAAAGAAATCTGGTTACAGATCTTATGAGCCATGGTTGCGCAGTGGTTAGAATACAGTACTGCAAGTTACTTCTGCTGACTGCTGGCTGTATTTCAGCAGTTCAGTTCTCACTGGCTCAATGTTGACTCAGCCTTCAATTCTTCCAAGGTGGGCAAAATGAGGATCCAGATTGTTGGGGGAGGGGGGGGAATGCTGACTCTGTAAACTGTTTAAAGAGTCCTGTAAAGTACTGTGGAGTGGTATATAAGTCTAAGTGCTATTGCTATTGTTCAAGAAAACTGTCTGGGATGACATGACATCTAATGATACTTTCTTCCTTTATAAGGTAAAGGTTCCCCTTGCACATATGTGCTAGTTGTTCCCAAGTCTAGGGGGTGGTGCTTATCTCCATTTCAAAGCCGAAGAGCCAGCACTGTCTGAAGATGTCTCCATGGTCATGTGGCCGGCATGACTAAACACTGAAAGTGCATGGAATGCTGTTACCTTCCCACCAAATATAGTTCCTATTTTTCTACTTGCACTTTTACCTGATTTTGAACGGCTAGGTTGGCAGAAGCTGGGACAAGTAATGGGAACTCACTCCGTTATGCAGCACTAGGGATTTGAAACACCGAATTGCCAACCTTTCTGATTGACAAGCTCAGTGTCTTAGCCACTGAGCCACCGCATCTTCTGCCTTTATATCCACACTCAATTAAGACTATTGTTTCAGAATTTTAAAGCCCTAAACAATAGGGTATAATACTGGCCTCTAAACAGTATTGTAAAAGTGATTTTATCCCATACAATCCTGCCCAATTCTTGAAAGTATAATCTCTGTCTCCTTATCTCCTCTGCCATCACAGCTGAATTTTTCATCTCAGTTTGGATTGATAGCTGAAGGTGAAGAATTTTGAAATAATACTTTCATTTTGGATATTTCCTGGGTTAAGCATCATTTTAAAGAAATCTTGAACCTGCAGTATAATACAGTGGAGACATTCTTTGATCTTTTTTTCTGTTCTTTCTTTTTTATACTCACAAAGGAGTTCCACATTGTTAGCAGGTAGCAAGAGCTGGAGTGAAAGAAATATTTGTTAGATATGTGTCTGACTTATTCATTAGGGAGAAAATGTATAGTTTCGTCTACGGGAAAAATAATTAAAAAGTTGTTAAAAAAATCCCTGAACCAGCAGTAATCTAGGTGATAACAGTTACTTTAATTTCATTACTGACAGATCAGGGTCACAACAACAGCAATTACCTGTAATTTCCCATTCTGGCAATTATATTATTATGAAAATGATCACTTGCTAACTGCACTAAAGCTTCTTGGGATGCTAAAGTGAATTCTTTTTGCTTTAGCATGCTTGCTAATTGTGTCAGGTCTTTAGGGTAATGTGATTACTGCAGCTTTTGTTTCCCCCTCAGAGATAGAGAGGAAGAGAGAAAGAAGCACTAAGTAAAAGACTAATGTTGCTTTTCATGTGAATATTGCTTCATAGTAAATCCACAGGGAAAAATTCAGATACATACCCTAATAGGAACACCTAATATATTCTCATGTTGAACTGTGTACAATTGCAGTCAGTACAATGTAGCTAGAGAAATGACATCAAGAAAAGAAGCAAGGAGAAAACTTTAAAATGATCAAAGCATTTATTCTTTTTAAGACATAAAACTTTGGGCTATATGACCTCTCTATTGTTATTATTGTCCCTTGAAGCTTTCTTTAGAGGAAACTTCAGATCCAGATAAAATGATTATGTCTAGATGATTATATCTCAATCCCCTCCAGATGGTTTTTTTAGACTTAAATCCCTAGTAGATCTGAGATAACAACCAATGACAAGGACTTGTGGGAGTAACCCACAGATATTACTTATCTGAAGGTTGGTAAGCAAGTCTCTCCCCTGCAAAGGCATCTTGGAGTAGTCTAGGATAACTATTCAGAGTAACCATCATATACAAACCCTTATACTCCTGTAAAATGCACTACCAATCCAGAGATAAAAAAGACCAAACAAGAGTCATCTATAAATAAAATGCAAGAATTGCGAACACCAAAGTTCACCTTTGCATAGGTTAAAGGGACAAAGGAAATAGTGCAATGCACACAGTAATACCAACCAGCTGCCAGAAAATGCAACAAAACTTCACTTATGTCCCTCTACATAGATAACTTCAGTTAGGAAACAATGAAAGACTTAGAATATGCAAACCAAGAAATGCATGAGAATTCATAGAAAAATGAGATTCCAACTGAACTTCATATATGCTTTGTATATACGTTTCAAAAGACACAACTACAATCAGAACTACTTCATTAATTGATATATAACAAGGAGGCAGTGGTATGCCCTCTCCTAAAGGGGCCATCTCTCAAACTAATCAATCTGGAAAGCTATTGTCCGGTCTCCAAGTTCTCTGTTTGGGGGAAGATTGTGGAGTAGGTGGTTGCATGGCAGTTACAGAAGATCCTGCATGAAATGGATTATCTGGACCCTTTTCAGTCAGGTTTCAGACTGGATTACAGAATTTAGATGGCATTGATCACACTTTTAGATGACTTCTGGTGGGAGAGGAATGGAAATAATGTGATCAACCTTGCTCTTCTTGACTGCCCCTATTTTATGAGGTGCCCCAAAGCTCAGTTATCTCTCATCTCCTATTTAACATCTCCATTAGGCTGATGGAGGAGGTAATAGGATAGTTTGGTAGTCTGGGTTGAGATATCATCAATCTGTTGATGGCACCCAGCTTTATATTTCCATCTCAAGCTGCCTAAATCAGGGGTGTCAAACTCATTTCTTGAAGGGCCGGATCAGCATTATAGTTCTCCTCTGCTGGCCTGCAAGGGGGATGGGGAGATGGGGCAGATGCCTCCTGCAACACTTTGCCGGCCAAAATGGGGCACTGGGCGCCATGCAGAGCCTGATTTTGGCCTAGACAGCCTCTGCAACACTTTGCAAGCCAAAATGGGGCACAGGGGTGGGGGTGGGGGGCTTGCAGCTCCCCATGCCCTGTTTCAGACGGCAAAGTTGCAGGAGGCTTTCCAGGACAAAAATGGGCTACACAGGGTCTGTGCCTCATTTTGGCTGCCAGAGGCACTGTGGCCAGTCTTTTGCTATTTCCAGACTGGTCCTGCAGGTCACATTTAAGTATACCACAGTCTGGGTCTGGCCCATGGATCTTGAGTTTGAACACCCCTGGCCTAAATCATATTGTGGATGTTCATGTGGTGACATATGTTGCATGCAGAAAGCCCTCACAACGTAACTTTCTGGATACTATTGAATAGTGGACATATAATTACTAGTCTTAATAGGAAACAACTGACTGACCACTATATATACCTATGACTTTTCAACGTGCAATGGCACTTACATCCACAGCCACTTCCTGTTGCATTTTTGCAGGATTATTATAGGATGATTGACAGAGTATGTGAGGGTCATTAGTCTTTCAAAGGTCATATTATTGGACTTCTTTATTACTTTTACTCATTTTGTGATGAGTGTACATTGTTCAGAGCTGGGGATCCTATTCTAAATTGTTATAATTATTTTGTCTTCATAGCACTCTTCCTCCAAAAGACTCTTTCAAACAGATTCACAGATTGCTTACAGTAGTTCCTTGACAAGAACATGCCTAAAAGATAGCCAAGCTACAGCAACTCTATCAAAGCAGCATGTGTATGTTATGAGAGAACAATAGTCCTATGTGCAATGTAAGAACCAAGCTGGGTCAGACCAAATAACCACCACTTTGATGATAACTAATCAGAAAGGGGGATATTACAGCAACAGTTCTTTCCCAACAATTGGGTTTCAAAGGGAAGCAGCTTCTAATTCTGGATGAATGGTGCTATCATTGTAATGCCATTCACAGCATTAATTTTAACTGAATGTATCTACATCATTCTCTAAATTTTCTAAGTTGGAAACTATAATGACATCTGTACAGGGGTGGTTTTCACTTACCTTTCCTACCGGCTCACGAATGTGTGTGTGTGCCTGGGCTTCTGTGCATGCGCTTTGTTCAAAAAACATCCCTAAATAGGATGAAATAGAGCCAGGGCAGGTGGGTGGGCCTACCTGTGATTTCTGCTACTGGTTCACGCGAACCAGGCCAATCCGGTAGAATACCACCTCTGCATCTGTATAAAAGCCTTTTTTGTTCATTTTTATTAAATTCCATAAATCCCACTATAACCTGAACATACAAACAGACTCATTTCTTGTCCATGTTCCATCATTTAAATAGGTCAGTAAGAAGGTTCTTCTTTAAAAAAAAAAAAAAAAAAAGAGGACTTTGGTTTTTAGCTTCTTGCTCTTCCATTATCTATTAAACAGGCACTGAAGAAATTTAAAACAACTCCTGGCAACAAATACTATATTTACTAAGTAGTAGTTCTTCAATTATCTCTTGTGTAGTAGCTGCAAGGCATAAAGCAAGATGAAAAACAAATAGTTCAGTATTACAAAGAGGTTCCAAGCTCTACAGTGAAATACATTGCAATTCCGCCTCTTCGGGGCTGTACTAAATTGTCATAAAGTTGGGATGTTTAAAGAATGCCATTGGCATGGTTGAAAAATGAGAGGGAAGAAATGAATACTATTCTAGCTGGAATGAAAGCCTAAGACAAATTGAAACTAACATGTGAGGAAGGGAGAATCTTTTTTTTTTACTAATATTTCCATAGATGAACAGAGCTATTATCTCTTCTCCAGGTAATATTCTAAAGCCAATCACATATTGAATGTCTGTGATTGGGAATGAACCCCACAGGCATGACTGCTTCCTACACAAATGACTTTGTATGATGTATGTACTATATAAATGTAGATGCAGATGATAGATGATACAGATTTGACAATCAGTGTGTGTAACAGTCAAATTGTTAAACTGGGAGAAGTGATATGCATGTGCAAGTCCTCACTTAGGGGCAGAAGATAGCTGTATAATTTTGGATCAGTCTTTCTCAGCAATAGACTGAAAAGCTGAAAAATAAAAGATATGAATTTGAATGAAGAGACCTCCAATCCAGTAGTCCAATACTGTAAACTTATTAAGTCTGAAAAACAATTATTTCCTACCTGCCTTTAAAAATGAACTTATCTGAGGAATTTGGAATGGAAGAAGAAATGCATTTAGGGTAATCCTTACTTTTTTCTAGATCTTAACAGTTTTTCACACTACAGAAAATTCTTTGACTTTAGAAGGACTTTGCAAATCTTAGATATCTGCAAAAAGCAAATATATATTTTAAAAAATCTGTCTGTCTACCGTTTGCCTACCTATGTTCCAACCGATCAATGGATTTGAGTACAGAATTTGTTTTCAAAGGTTCTTCCTCTGTTTCTTGAGTTAAAAGTCAAATGTTTACCTCCGATGGATCTTGATTTTTCATCTCTTATTTGTAAATAGCATCTAGAAGCATTTGTTCTGAAAACAGTGTAAACCACAAGCGATGCACAATTACAAAGAGAGACAAGAGCCAAAATATATTATTTCATTTAATTTGGGATTTTCAAGGTGTCAAGCTTCAGGGCCTGGTTTTGTTTTCAAATACAGAAATCTATTGAAAATCAAGAAGAGGATAAAGCTCAGGGAAAATAGAAAGGAAAAGAGAGAACAAAAAAAGCAATTAATTAGAATTCAACTAGAAATCCTTCCCCTATATGCTTGGTTTCTACTAATAGCAAACTACTGTACCGTTACATTTGTTTTGATTCCATGCATATTTACTTAGTTGCATGTGCCACGAAGCTGATAGATTCTTTGCAGAGTGTTATGTTTTATTTTCACAAATCAGGATATGATGGGGTAGAGAATTATACCAATTTTTTTTCATTTGCCTTTGAGAGTCAAGTTTTTGTTTGTTTGTTTCAAAGAAGAAACAAAATAGCATTTTCAAAGCTCCAAAAAGCAAATTAACTAAAATAAAATAGGATTTGCCCATCACTAAACCCTACTTTCAGCTTCATTGTGTTATTTAAATGAAACTATCTACATTTTAATCCTTGTGGAAAAGTCTGCTGGCAGAATTAATAATTACAATAAAAAGCCATGAAAGTCCATACTAATGATAAGATAAAGAACTTATTTCCATCTCTACAGTAGAAGATAATCTTCCCCTGTGTCCTAATCTACTGACATCCAGGTTGTGATCCAAAATAAGCTCTTAATAATGAATAATCTGAATTTCTGCTGAGCAGAAAATGGAATACTTAACAAAAAACCTTGGAAGTAGAAACCAAGCATGGGAAGTAATTGTTCTATTATTCCACTTCTCTTAATTTTAAGGCGTCAAAGCTTTTGATTGCTGCTGACATATTATCCATGTTTGTACCTTACTATGTCTTATTTAGTATGGTGATAAAACTTTCTACTCAATTCTAGTGTGATTATCTAAAAATGTTGACATTTTCATGCATCGACTCTAGAAAAGAAAAATAGCAAAGTAACATTTATTCAAACCGTTATTCTCTTTTACTAAGCGATGTTTGGGAAGCAATAAGATTGCTTATCTTAATACAAGGATATTTGCATCTCTGGGAACAAACAGTTGCCTGCTATTATTGTTTTTCCTTTGTGCATTTATGGAGATTATGTATGTATGCTTGTTTTTAAAAGGCACGCTAAAATAAGGCAATTTGCAAGATTATTGGATTTCCCTGCACATGTCAGTGTCATAGCTGTGCAAGAATGTCTCGTTCCTTCTTTACAGTACAGTTTTCAACAGTCATGACTGACCTTCGACTCTGAATTCTCAGTCTGCCAAATAATTGCTAGATGCACCATACTTTCAGGTGTAGGCCCTGATCTTTGTGATATGCAAAATAAATAAATATACTACAAAATGTTGTCTATCTATGTGGCATCTCTAACTATATTAATTTATCTATCTGTATATTGCTTTCTATACTTCTACCATTGGTATGCTTTGGAAGTTCAGGGATGGTTCTGAATGTGTGTGTGTGTGTGTGTGTGTGTGTGTGCATGTGTGTGTTATATGCAGAGGTGGTATTCTACCGGTTCGGATCGGTTCTCCTGAACCAATAGTGGAAAATGTGAGTGGCCCCGCCCACTCGCCCCAGCTCCATGGCATCCCATTTACGCCCTTTTTTCGCCAAAAGCGCATGTGTGAAGACTGTGCACCTGTGCAGAGGCAGCACACATGCTCACATTTGTAAACCAGTAGGGAAGGTAAATGAATACCAACCCTGGTTATATGCATATGTTTGAATGCATATATATCCTTGAGGTTTATTCAGCTTATACAAGAATGACACCTTTTTTTTCTTTTTATAGGGTTTTAAAACGGAATACTTGGAAGAAAGAGAAGAGATGCTGAGCACCAGATTCTGTCTTCACATGCTGATTTTTCTGGCACCTGCAAACTATTTCCATGGACAGATGCTGAGTGGTTGAAGTTGACTTTTTCCTGCTCTTCATGTGTGTCTGATTGACTGGTGTTGCCCTTGTGGTATCCTGTCCACCTACTGACTCTCCAACTTTCCATATCCACTAAAAGTCCAGTGGTACTTCTTCCCATGATTTCTATTTGGTTAGAATATATCATCCAATTTAATCCTTTCCCTCTTGAGCCACAGTCTGTAAACATAAAGCTTCATTTCTCTTCTGACAAATTCTCATTATATCCCTACCTTCAAGCAGCTTGACAGTGTAAAATATCTTCTTAATAACAGGCTTAGTGGCAGAATACAGCAGCTTATTGTTATTTCTTTTGAAAAAAAGTGCATACATATAAATTAAATTAACTTCAAGTGCCAGATATTTGATATACACTGTAGGTAAATAGGAATCACAAGTCTTGAGGGGGATTACTTGAAGTTTTCCTGGATAAATGTAATGATTTTTGCCTTGTTTTGATATATCTTTACAACACAAAGTGCAATAACAATGGAAAATTATAGATTTCATTAATTTTGTCTACTTAGGGTTGCAACCATCTTCCCTCCGGGATCAAATGCATTTTGGAGAAAAAAATAGTTAATGACATTGTAAATTATCTTACTTCAGATACTTGTGTGAAATTCTAGCTCTCTGGAGAAAACTCTGATGCTGGGAATGATAGAAGGAAGGAAGGAGAAGAGGAAGACAACCAGCAGTAAGGTGGATGGACTTAATTAGTGGTGAATGGTGCACTGTTGGGAGACCTGAAAAACCAGGTTAGGGACAGGTAATCATGAAGAAAATGAAGTACCTGTGTTTCCCCCAAAATAAGACCCTGTCTTATTTTTTCCCCACCAAAAAAGGCATCAGGTCTTATTTTGGGGGGATGCTGTCCACTGACTCACCTCACTTGCACGCATCATCCCTGGTGTCCTGTTCACTGTCAGAGGCCTTCAGGAACTTCTTCTACATCTGGCAAGGCTTTTTGGAAGGCCTCTGCAGCTGATAAGAGAGCTCCACGCACCTTCCACCATGGTCTCAAAACCTTTTTCTTCCAACAAGCTGGGCTGGCATAAAACATAATTTTTAAATTTAAATTTTTATTATTTTAATCAGGGTTAGTTTGGGTTTTTTTCTATGCTGCGGCCAATAGTTTAATTATGTCTTTTAAAAGCCTTCTTTTAACTTTTATATATTTGTTTTTATTCTGGCTGTACACCACCCTGAGTCCTTCGGGAGTAGGGCGGTATAAAAAACCAATAAACTCTAAACTCTAAAACTCTGTTATCAGCTACAGAGGCCTTCCGAAAAGCCTTGCCAGTCTTGCCAGCTTCAGAAGAAATGAGCCAACAAGGCAGATGTTGGGGTGTACATCTGGCTACAACTGTCCAAAGTAAGTAGTAGGGCAACTCCACCAACCCCAATCCCCATCATAGCTTAATTTTTACTTGTGCATCATGGAGTGGGTGTTGTCTTAATTAGGGCTTCTTTGAAGGTAGGGCTTATATTGAGCAGAACTGTAAAAATCAAGCTGGGCCTTACTTTCAGGATAGGTCATATTTTCAGGGATATGGTTTATAACCATGGTATATGGTTGCTAGGAATTAAAAACAACTTGATGTCACATAATCAGTCAATGAATTCTATTCATGTCTTTTCAGAAACACGCTCTGTTAAATTCAGTGATATATATAACAAGCATAAGCATTTTTAGCACTTTACATTACTTTTCGAACACTTCCTCCAGTAGTTAAACTTATATTTCAGTAGAAATCTAACATTTCTAGTTTATTTTTATAGACACTTTGGGAAAAATTCTTCGAATTTTCTAGGTAAAAATGCATGTATTTTAAAGTTAATTTGTCATATTCTTCAAGCTTCGTTAGCTTCTTCCACTCCCCAATATTTTACTGATGAATTAAAAATCAAAGTAATATTCCATATATGTAAATCATTTTCTGGGAAATATCATATTATTATTTGAAATATAATAATGAAATAAACGTGTTCAGTATTTCCTTTCTTAACAAACATTGAACATGCCACCCTTGAATATAATTTTTACATTGCTTTCTTACTGTTACATACCATATTTTTTGAAGTATAAGATGCTCCGGAGTATAAGACGCACCTTAGTTTTGGAGGAGATAAATAAGAAGAAAAATTCTGCCTCTATCAGTATCCATGGTATTCAGGTGACACTTGGTAATAAGGTCAGCCAGTGAATAGGCACAGCAACTAAGTTAGCCAATGAGGGCCATTTGCACTCTGAAATTTGCTGTGTGAGAAAGGAGGAGACAGGAAGGAGCGTGGCTTAGCCAAGAACTGAAAGTGAAACTGTTACGTTTGCAGGAATTCAGTCCGAGACAGGCTAGTCATTGGACAGGTTTATTGCAAATAGCAAGAACTATATACAGGAACAACAAGAGATCAGTGCAACTGATACTTCCCCACTTTGATAGCTTTTTATAGGTTTCCCTAAAGCGGGCAAAACCTGAGCCAGACAGAAAGTCTGGCCTGGCTAGCCGCGTCTCGGCCAATCAGACGTGACTGGCTGTTACAGTGTTTCACAAACCTCCGGGTCAACCTTGGTTCCCCAAACTGAATGTCTGTGCATAGGTTGAGAACATAACACCCCTTTCCCCCCAGTCAGCGTGCAAGCATTACAGATAACTGTCAGTCCAAATGGCTGTGCATGCGTAGTCTTTTAAATAGGCGGGGTGGTGTCTGATCCGCCCGGAACGCCTCAGTTGCGCCGGAGGGTTAGCGGGGCTGTGAGGCTCCTCTCCCCGGCAAGCGGAGTTCCAGGGTGCATCCTGGTGGCTTGGCCCCGGAGGTGGAGTCAGCAGAAGAGGACAACTCCGATAAGTTAAAGCGAGGAGGGGTGGAGACCGGCCCTGTACAGGGGTGCGACCGTTGGTGATTTTCAAAGAGTTCTGTTGATTCTCCTTGCGAGGTGATGTGTGTGGATTCGCCACAGAATGGCGGCGCCTTGAACTTTTGGTTGAATGAATAGTCTGGAACGAAAAACTTTGGAACTTGTAAACCCCCTTGCGCCTCAGCTTGAGCCAACCGATGTGGCCAAAACGCGGCCAACGGGCCGGACTGGCCTGGAGTGGGAACAGCCGGTGATTGTAGATAGCGTCTCAGCAGATCCAGGTGGCTCCGCCACTCAGTTCCATCGGACAGCCCGACCCTATAGGAACAGGGGCCGGTTAGGTCAATGATGGAGGCTGGCATCCAGCGCGGATCTTCCGAATAATTCCTAACCCAAACCAGGTCACCCTTGGCAAAGATGCGGGAAGGGGGGTCCCGCAGGTTGCTCAGCTGCACCCCATCGTAGTCAGGGTGCAGTCTGTCCAAAGTGGTCCGCAGGCATCGACCCATCAAGAGCTCAGCAGGGCTCTTCCCTGTGGCCGGGCAAGGAGTGGAATGCTGACCCATGAGGTAAGCAGCCACCCTTGCAGGCCAGTCTCCCTTATCCAACCGGGCCAAGGCCTCCTTGGCCGAGCACAGGGCTCGTTCCACGCGGCCATTGGACGCCGGGTGATAGGGAGCTACTGGCGCGTGGCGGATCCCTTGTGCGGCCAGGAATTCCTGGAAAGTGGTGGAATGGAATTGCGGGCCGTTGTCGAACACAATGGAGTCCGGCAATCCGTGCGTCACGAACAGGCGATGCAAAGCCCGCACCGTGCTCTCCACCGTAGTAGAGGCCATGAGGACCACCTCCACCCAGTGGGAGTAGGCATCCACCACCACCAGGAAGGACTGGCCATGGAAGGGACCCACGAAGTCAATGTGGACTGGGGACCAAGGGCTCTTGGGGATGTCCCATTCCCTGGGGGGAGACACCGGCAGGGCAGGACGTGATGACTGGCAGGTTGGACATGCAGCAACCCAGGTGGCTACCTCCACGTCCATGCTGGGCCACCAAACATAGCTCCTGGCTAATGCCTTCATCCGAACTATGCCTGGATGGGTAGCATGGAGAGACTGTAGCACCTGGTGTTGCAAGGGAGGAGGAATGATGACCCGGTCCCCCCAGCACAAGCAGCCACAATGGAGTGAAAGCTCCATCTGGCGTGTCTTGCTGTACAAGTGTCTTGTACAGCACCCATCTGGACACTTGAGAAAGTACAGGGTCAGACTGGGTGTGGACAGCGACGTCCGAAGAGGACAAGGGAATGTCGGACTCCGCAACAGCCAGGACGGAGAGAGACGGAACTGGCGTGGGGTCCACCTCGGGGAGGGGGCAGCGGCTAAGGGCATCTGCGTGCCCTATCTGCTTGCCTGGACGGTATAGCAGCCTATAATCATATGCTGCTAGAAACTCCGTCCACTGGGTCATCCTGGGAGAGAGGATGGGGGGGTCGGATGGTCATCGGCCAACAGCCCAAGGAGAGGCTTGTGGTCGGTAATGACGGAAAAGGTCCGACCATACAGATAGGTGTGGAACTTTTTAATCCCAGACACCACAGCCAGAGCCTCCTTGTCTATCTGACTGTAGTTTCTCTCCATGGGAGACATCGTCGGGGAATAAAAAGCAATGGGGGCCTCTGAGCCATTGGGCAGGACATGGCTCAGGACAGCCCCCAGGCCAAATGGGGAGGCATCGCATGCCAGAATCAGAGGGAGCCTGTCATCATACTGGACTAGGACAGCCTCTGATGTTAGCATAGCTTTAACAGCTGCGAACGCCTGGGCTTCGCGGCTGCCCCAGTGCCAGGCCATAGATCGGTCGAGCAACCAATGCAGTGGCTCGGCTAACGATGCCTTGTGGGGGATGAATGGCGTGTAAAAATTCAAAAGGCCGAGGAATGCCTTTAGAGGCAGGAGTGGGGGCATTTTGGATTGCCTCGACCTTAGAGGCAGTGGGGTGAATTCCTTGGGCGTCAATCATGAAGCCCAGGAATTCGACCCGCGGCGCAGCAAATGTGCACTTGCTGCGCTTCAATTTTAAGCCCGTGCCCCTGAAAATCGAGACGACCTTCCATAATACTTTCGCGAGTTCTGATATACTGGATGAAGCTATCAGAATGTCGTCAAAATAAGGAATGACACCAAGGAGCCCATGGAGCAAATGCTCCATGAGGCTCTGGAAGATCCCCGGGGCCACGGAAACGCCAAATTGTAAGCGGCGACAGCGAAAAGCCCCTCGGTGGGTGACGATGGTCTGTGCCTCAGCAGCCTCGTCGTCCACCGGGAGCTGTTGATAGGCCTGCGCCATATCCAGTTTCGTGAATATGCAGCCCTTTCCTAACGAGTGGAGTCCGTCCTGCACAAGCGGAACTGGGTATGGGTTCGCCTGAAGTCCTCGGTTTATGGTGGATTTGTAATCGGCACATATACGGACGGACCCGTCGGGCTTAATGGGGACCACTATTGGGGTCTCCCATTTCGCCTGGACAACGGCTTCGAGCACGCCCTGCACCACCAAATGGTCCAACTCCGCCTCCACCTTGGGCTTCAGCGCAAATGGCAACCTACGGGCTTTCAGACGGATTGGAGCAACCTGAGGGTCTACGTTGAGCGATACTGGGGTGCCTTTGTCCATCGAAAACATCGCTGAACTCGTCCAGCACTTCCTTAACCGGGGATTTGGCCGACACGCTATGCACTCCTTGGACTGACAGGCCCAGGGCTTTAAACCAGTCCAGTCCGATGATAGCAGAGAGGGGATTTGCCACCACCAGAACGGATAGGGACCCGTGAAATGACCTGTAGTCTACCCGCACAACCCATTTTCCCAGAGTGGGAACTGCGGAACCCTGGTAGTCTTTAAGGAGAGATCCTTCTTCCTTAAGGTAGGGCGCAACTTTGAGAGCTGCGCCCAGGACAAAATCAAACAGGAAGATCCGGAATCCACCTCCATGGACACTCCCACCCCCTCCAGACAAAACACTGTCTTTAGGCGCGTATCTGTGGGTTCATAGCAGACGGCCGGAGAAGTCTCAGAGAGGGTGAAGCAGTCGGTAGGCGGGTTTGTTCGGCGATTTGGGCGCTTCGGCGGAGTAGCATGTTGTTTGGGCGGAGGTCTGGCGGCTGGGGACGCAGCAGACGGTGTAGCTGGATTCGCGGCTCTGCAGAAGATGGCCAGGTGGCCCTTGCAGCCGCAGCGGCGACACACGGAGGATTTGAAGGGGCAATCTGGCCTTTGATGATCCCCTCCGCACCCTAAACAGGGACTGGGGCAATTGGCGGAAGGGCAGCGTGCCTTTCGTCCCGAAATGCGCATGCAGGCGATCTGGTCATCGTTGTCGGAGTCATCCAGTGGTGCGAGCTCATCTACCATGCAGGCTTTTGGAGAAGGAAAAAGAGAGGGGCGAGCACGGCCCATGTCGGTCGTGGAGAGCTCTGACAACTCGGCGGCGCGAGCCTCTTCCACTGCCTGCTCTAGAGTAATAGCTGTTTTGGCGAGGAGCCGGCGTTTTAGGCGGACGTCCCTGACGCCGCAGACGAATTGTTCTAGCAAGGACTCTTCGAGGAACGCAGCAGGGAATTCGCAGGGAATCGCCGTCGCTCTCAGCACCTGGAGGAATTGTGCAATCGATTGGGTTGACTGCTGCACGCACTGCCGGAAGGCATATCGGTGTGCAATTCTAGATAGCACCGGGGCGTAGTGTGCATGGAGGCGGCCGAGGAGATCGTCCCATGGCACCTCGTGCACCGCGGCCGGTGCGGCGATGGTTCTTACGGTCGCAAAGAGTTCGGGGCCGCCGCATCCTAGGAAAATGCTGAGTTTCTATGCGGGGGACAGCTCGCCGAAATCGTTAGCGATCAAAAAGCATTCAAACCGGGCCAGGAATGAAGCCCATTGCTCTTTCGTAGAATCGAACGGTGCGAAGGGCGGCATCATCGTCATCGTGCCGGTTGTCCCTCACCCGTCTAGCTGGAACAACGGGAGGCTCCTTCCCACGGCCGGAAAGCGAGACTAGGCCTGCTCCCAAAACCTTTGTCGCCAGTGTTACGTTTGCAGGAATTCAGTCCGAGACAGGCTAGTCATTGGACAGGTTTATTGCAAATAGCAAGAACTATATACAGGAACAACAAGAGATCAGTGCAACTGAGACTTCCCCACTTTGATAGCTTTTTATAGGTTTCCCTAAAGCGGGCAAAACCTGAGCCAGACAGAAAGTCTGGCCCGGCCAGCCGCGTCTCGGCCAATCAGATGCGACTGGCTGTTACAGTGTTTCACAAACCTCCGGGTCAACCTTGGTTCCCCAGACTGAATGTCTGTGCGTAGGTTGAGAACATAACAGAAACTGCTTGGGTTTTGCTTGTATTTACTGCTACCTTGGAAAACCTGCTTTCGGTAATGTATTGTATATTATTATTATTTTGAATCCTGATGAATCAGTTACTGTGCTTTCTGAATGTGATTGCTGCTGCAACCTCTGACTAGCCAGGTCAGCTTTAGCACTTATTGTAGCCTGATTCAGCACAACTGATTGGCGGGTGGATCGGACTGCCGGAATACCCCCAATCAGTTATTCCAGGCTGCAGGGATTGCCACAAACCATCGCTGTCTCCATGCCTCACATTTTTAGCCTCTGGTGGGGGGGGCTACATTTGGTGTGTAAGATGCACCCAAGTTTTCACCCTCTTTTGGGGGGGGGGGAAGGTGTGTCTTATACTCCAAAAAATACAGTATTTTGTTAATTTAGATTTTACTATATTGGGAACTTTTCTCAACCATGCCATTTGCCAAACAGATGAGATAAACTAATGTGAACAGAGATCTGGTACCTGGGGACTGGAGTATTCAACACTCTGCATTGTACAATTATTCAGTAATTTGGTTAGTTATATTGCTCTGATTGTCTATTCTTTTTTTGACTATTACTTTCTTCAAACGAACTTAAGAATATGGAAAAAGAAAAACAAATAAAACAAAAACCATTTGATAATTTAATCAACAAAATGCATAAACTAAGCCAATAAAGAAAATAGAAGTAAAATAAAAAAATAAAAAATCCATTTGAAAAGGCAATCTGCTCCCAAAGCAATTGTTAATTACATCAGATTAGTCAGACATCTGAAAGCTCACAACTATAAAATTATTGGTGATTAAAGAAAAACTTTCTTCAATTCAAGTTGAACTCCTGGTGACTTACAATAAAACATTTGTGCAGGTTTTTTGACACGATATTGAAATGATCCACTATGGCCTTCTTCTAGCCAGTATTTTCAACTTCCCATTCTATCCATTCGTTCTCCCATATATAAGACTGTGTGCATCACTTTAATTTTCTGATTTTTGTATAAACAACAAGTTTTATTATTTATTTATTTGATTTTTATCATTTTTATTTGTATTTTTCATATACAACTCAAGACGGCAAACATACCCTTATTCTTTCCTCCTTTTATTTTCCCCACCACAACCCTGTAAGGAATGTTGTGTAAGTTGAGAGAGTGATTGGTGCAAATTCACCCAGCTGGCTTTCATAGTGAAACTAGAACTCACAATCTCCTGGTTTCTTAGCCAGCACTTTACCTATTACCCCAAAGGGGTTTTTCAATTCTCAAACCAATTCTCAAACCAATACTGCTATTGGTTTGGATCAGATTGGGTAATGTGAAAATACAGCTTTTAGAAGAAATAAAGCATGTAGTCAGAAAGAAGACAAAGCTGAATTTCTTTCCTGCTTGATAAATTCATTATGTAGTTCTTTAACACAATGAGAGTTAAAGATTTCATGATAATAGACGGCCTGCAGTCACAGTTCATGCTGATCAATAAGAGATAAACAGAATTGGGAGCATTGTATTGTATATCACACAATGTATTGTTGTGTGCTAACAATATGTTCCATTGAAAATCAAGAAAGCAAATGGAAAATACAAGTGTTGACTGATTATGCAATTACTCCCTGCTTCTAAAAAAAATGCCACATTTTCCAGTGCCTTGACCGCATTTGGCTTATAACTCAGAAGTTTGATTTGAATGCGACTTGCACAATTATTCATCAATTGATCTAAAGGAACCACTTTTTAATATGAAATAATGAAAAATTATTTGTATTATAAAAGGCAAGTGATTGCTTTGATAACTTCCTTTTTTCTGGTGCTTGAATGCAACCTCAAGCCTCATGTTCACCTGGAGCCTGCAGTGGGAAGTAACGGACTTAGGCTCAACCCGACCAAGACCGAGTGGCTGTGGTTTCCGGCTGCCCGATTCAACCAGCTTTCTCCAACGCTGGCCATAGGGGGCGAACATCTTGCCCCTGTGGATGGGGCGCGCAATTTGGGTGTCCTCCTGGATACCCGGCTGTCTATGGAAGAGCAAGTGACAGCCGTGGCCAGGAGGGCGTTTTACCAGGTTCGCCTGGTTCGCCAATTGCGCCCCCTATTGGATCGGGACGCCCTTCGCACAGTCACTCATGCCCTCGTGACATCCCGACTGGACTATTGTAACTCTCTCTACATGGGGCTCCCCTTGAGGTGCACCCGGAGGCTTCAGTTAGTTCAGAATGCAGCCGCGCGAGCAATTATGGGCACCTCTAGGTTTGCCCACGTAACACCGCTCTTGCGCGAGCTGCACTGGCTACCTGTCGTCTTCCGGGTGCGCTTCAAGGTGTTAATTATCATCTTCAAAGCGCTCCATGGCTCGGGACCTAGCTATCTGCGAGATCGGATCCTGCCCCACACATCCTCACGACCGATTCGCTCCCACAGAGAGGGGCTTCTCCGGGTGCCGTCCACTAGACTTTGTCAGCGGGCGACGCCCAGGGGAAGGGCGCTCTCTGTGGCGGGCCCGGCCCTCTGGAACGACCTTCCCCCTGATATTAGGACGACCACTGACCTCCGCTCCTTCCGTGTAAAATTGAAGACTTATCTCTTTCGACTGGCCGGCCTTGAATAGTTCTCTCTGTCTATTGACTCCAAATTTTAGTGGGTTTTTAATCTTATATTTTTAGCACGGGTAAATATTATTTAATTCTATTTTAATGTATGTATGTTGTATTTATTATATTGTTTTTAGTATTGCCTGTGCACCGCCCCGGGTCCCTGTGGGGAGAGGGTGCGGTTAATAAATCTCAATTTCAATTTCAATTTCAGTGTAAATTTAAAAGACATGAAAAAACCCAGCTTATTTTCATGTGTCTTCTACAGCAAGGGTCTCCAACCTTTGCAACTTTAAGTCTGAAGGACTTCAGCTCCCAGAATTCTGGGAGTTGAAGTCCTTCAGACTTAAAGTTGCAAAGGTTGGAGACCCCTGTTCTACAGGCTGCTTAATTTTCAACAGCTGTTTGGATGTCAAGCAAAGTGAGAGGAAGAAAAATTTTGGATCTGTAGGAGAAGATTCCTGAGAACAGTGATCTGCCTTGAGCAATGATTAATGAAACAAGATTTACACATATTATAACCAGAAAGAAATTCATAATAGAAATAAGCAAAACTATCTAGAGTAACTATATGTTATTAAGAGGAGAGTCAGAAACCAAATGCCTGGAACAAAACAGAAGGATCAGAAATCTCTTACACAAAGAGGGACACAGAGTAAATTCATAACTGTATATTTACAATGTCATACTCCATTATGATCAGTAGATCATAAAGAATTAGTGCCATTGGACTTGGTCTTCCAAAAGTGCTTGCCAGAAAAGGCCTATGTTTATGGCAAAATACTATCGACTACCATAAATATCACTACATCACAGAATGTAGTGATTGTAGTTTTCTAATCATGCTTTAAGGGAGAAGTCACCTTGAAATGTATTGGGAGTCTCCAATTGTCCTAAGCCCACTGTTAATTACCAACATACTGAACACAGTGAGAATAGCACCTATATTTATTAACTTGTGGGAACTATTTAATTCAATGTTGACTATTTAATTTTACACAGCTTAATTGATTTAATATTTGAAGGGAGATGCAACATTGAGAGGTGATGTAGTTCTAATTACCTTGAAATGCAACACAACTAATTTAAGAAATACATTTTATTTAGACAATGCAAGCCACAACAGCTGATCTGTCATGATGAACAGAATTCTTTACCAATAAACTATTTGGCTTCAAATTTTAAAAAAATAATAGCCAGAATAAATAGAGGCTTACACAAATCTACAAATCATTAATCGTTTGATTGCTATAAACAAAACGTGTCCAAACAAGTTTAATCTGAAAGGTAAAATAATAATGCAATATTTATCCATCAATTAATTGGATTAAAATATATTTTTAATTTGTAATTAAATGATGACTTTTTAAATTAATCTTCAGTTAAGACAACAATTTGTTAAAATGCAGAATATGCTTAAATAAATTGCATTTTTTTTCTTTAATGTCTTTGAGTCAGTCTTGACTCCTAAAACTACATGAACAAATGCATTCAGGTTGTGTTTTTTTAATGAGTGTTTTCAGATGTGAAATTCAGCTCATGTATTGCTTTCTTCTTTCTTAGAGTTGAAAGGGACTGCCCCAAAGTAATAAACTCCCTTCCATGTCTAAGGCGGAGCTAGAACTCCCAGTGTCCCCATTTCTTGCCATGTGTATCTAAGTCAATTTTCTACCCATCTCGACTAGCCCTTACAACTGACCCTAGACAGGAGACATTTTCTGTTTTCAGAATATGTATATTATTGATTTAACATGTACTTCAATCATGTAAAGTGATGTGGCAAAAACTCATATGACACAGCAAGATTGTTTGTACTTAGTTTGCCCATCTACTGTAGATAGCAACATTTATCCAATGTTCTTGGACTGCAAAAACAACTTGCATATGGGTTAGTACTTTGATTGAAGACTATTAGAAATACCAGACGGTGGGCTCAGCTGGAAAGTTGGAAATATATCATGGAAGAAAGCACTGACAAGTCACTTACATAATGTTGCCATTACACAAGATTGCTGCTGAAATTATCAGAAAATGAGCTTGACTTAGAAAAATAGTTGTCTTATTTATGTATTTGATTTGTATAGCCCACAGTCGCTCCCACAGAGAGGGACTTCTCCAGGTGCCGTCCACTAGACTTTGTCAGCGGGCGACACCCAGGGGAAGGGCTCTCTCTGTGGCGGGCCCAGCCCTCTGGAACGACCTCCCCCCCGATATTAGGACCACCACGGACCTCCGCTCCTTCCGTCTTAAATTGAAAACACACTTTTTCTGCCTTGCCGGCCTGGGATAGCTACTCCTCTGTCTTTAGGGTTTATTGGGGATCTCTAGTTAGATAGTTTTAACGGGTATTTTAGAACAGGTCACTTAATTTAATGTATTTTAATGAAATATGTATATAGTTATTGTTCTTATTCCTCCTGTGCACCGCCCCGAGTCCCTGTGGGGAGAGGGTGCGGTTTATAAGTAATAAATTATTATTATTATTATAGCCGGCCTTCTCAACAGTGACTTATCCTGTGACTTTTCCTTTTCATTTAATTATTTAAGATTTAATTATTTAAGATATTCTCATAACATCTGTGATTTATCTGCTACCATATTTCCCCTATACTCCTTGTTCCACTAGAAAGCATGAAAAGCTTTCTTCAGACATATGTTGTTGTTCAGTCACTAAACTGTGTCCAACACTTTGCTACCTTATGGACCATAGCACACCATGCTCTCCTGTCTTCCACTGTCTCCCAGAGGTCCCCCAAATTCATGTTCATTGTGTCAGTGACACTATCTATCAGGCCTATGTGGCAACGTGCAAAGTTTTGTTTGAAGCGTGAAACTCAAGGCTGACTTTAGATTTAACTGCCAATTCCTTTATAATCCATTATTCTCACACCAGAATTTGATGAAATCTTCAATCAGCTTCTACCACACACTAAATGTTACCAGAGTGCAAACTCATTGTGGATCCTGGACTGAAAGCTTGGAATGTCTGAGCATAATAACTTAAACATTGGAAACAGTACATTTCAAAATCGGCACAGTACTTATTGGGGAGCTTTCTCCTGTTGAAACCTAATCAAGGCACGAACAATAATTTATTTATTTAATTTATTTATTACATTTATATTGTCACCTATTCGCCCATGGCGACTGAAGACAGCTTACATAATTTAAAATCACATTAAAAAAACAAAACTAATAAAATAATCAGATAAATTAATATAATAAAATCACCCCTTCTCCACCCCCAGTGACAGCAGATCACAAGAGCCATTTAATGGGCTCCATCGCACTCTGGGTTCCCCAGGCCCGCTGGCAGAACCAGATCTTCAGCACCTTCCAGGGGCCATTGGCTTTCTTTGTCTCTATGAGATTATCTTGCCATAGCCAATGAGTGAGTTATGCTTCATAACTCATTCATTGAATAAAACCTGCTTGAAAACAATACAGCTAGGAATGATCCTAGCTGTATTGTTTTCAAGCAGGTTTTATTCACAGTGGTCGATTTAATTGATCACCTTTTCCTCTTTTTTGTACACTATTTTTTTATTTGTTATTGTTCTTAGGGTTGAATCTATGATTTTGCTTTCTTTCATTTTTCTTGTTTTGTATTTTATTTCTTATGATATTAAATACTTAAAAAAATTAAAGGATTATTCCTTGATTAGCAGCAGGGAACTATTTTGGCATGAATTATACTGGTGTAGCCTGGCATCAATGAAAGAGTGAATAGTGTTTGATCTTCTTTTGTCCTGATTTTCACCAGCCGGTCTGATTGGGGTTTTCAGAGAGAGAGTCCACTGTTTTGTTATGTATGTCTCAGCAGTCCAGAGACATCAGGGTAAAGGAAAATTAAACCATGGCCATTCAGCTCATTATTGATTCATAGGTATGAAATTTGTTGTCCATATTGTCACTTTGTTTCTATTGTCACAACTGGATGGTACTGTACAGGCTTTGACTCAACCCATCCAAGACCGAGTGGCTGTGGCTTCCAGCGTCATGATACAGCCAGCTGGTACCATCTCTGGCTATTGGGGGTGAATCATTGGCCCCCACAGAGAGGCCTCGCAACTTGGGTGTCCTCCTGGATTCTCGGCTGTCATTAGATGATCATATGACAGCCGTGGCCAGGGGGGCTTTTTATCAGGCTCGCTTGATTCGCCAGTTGCACCCCTTTCTGGATCATGACGCTCTATGCACGGTCACTCAAGCCCTCATCATCTCCCACCTGGACTATTGCAACGCTCTCTACATGGGGCTGCCTTTGAGGTGCACCTGGAGGCTCCAGTTAGTGCAGAATGCGGCTGCACAGAGGATTCTGGGAGCCTCAAGATGCTCCCACGTGACACCTCTCCTGCTTGAGCTGCACTGGCTGCCTGTGACTTTCCGGGTGCACTTCAAGGTGCTGGTAACCACCTTTAAAGTGCTCCATGGCACGGGACCTGGCTACCTGCAAGACCGCATCCTGCTACCAAATACCTCCTACCGACCAGTTCGCTCCCACAGAGAGGGCCTCCTCAGGGTACCGTCGGCCAAACAATGTCGGCTGGTGATCCCCAGGGGGAGAGCCTTCTCTGTGGTAGCTCCTGCCCTCTGGAACAACCTACCCCCCGACCTACGTACGATCACTGACCTACGCCTCTTCCGCCAGGCCTTGAAAACGCATTTATTCCATGCGGCCGGCCTGGTGTAGTTTTTAATCGATTTTAATTGATTTTATTTAGTAATTTTATTTGGTTTTAGAACAGGCCCTTAATTTAATTGACATTTTAATTGACATTTTAAAGTATTTTATATATTCATGTCTGTTGTTTTTATTATGCCTGTTCACCGCCCTGAGTCCCGCAAGGGAGAAGGGCGGTATACAAATTCAATAAACATTAACATTAACATTGTGTATGGCTATATGGAACTACAAGTGATTGGGGGAATCCTTCAGTTTTATTTCCCTCCCTTTTCAGCATGACACCAGATGGCAGGGAAAATATCAGTTGTTAGTTGAACAATGAAATACATAGGATGTCTGGAGTAGGATCTTTCTTAGGGAAAGAGCAGCAGAAACCTGGTAGATAAGACAAAGTGGACATCAGTGGAAAAGAGACATCTGGCAGTAACCTAAATTACTCAGAAAGCAGCTCTCTGTTCACACCCACTTCTGATCACTTGACGTCCTGTCCTATTTAATGATTGGCAAACCATCATGGTTTGCATATACTTTGTGGCTGCCTTTGGACAGTATCAGGAAAAGGGGAATACTTTCCTTTAAACTATGAGATCTCGAAGTCTTTAGTTGATTTATCCTTTCATGAAGTTTCTGGTTGCTCATTTATTATATAAGATCATTTAATAAATACTATTTTTTCAATAATACTGTGAACAACAATAGTGACCAGTTGGACACTCAAATTGACCTATGTATATAAAAAAGAAGAAAAAAGAAAAACAGTCAACATGTTAAGCTAAACATTACACTAACTTTAAATCCTTCTGTTAATCATATAATATTTAGTGTGTAGAAAGTCCTTAATAAAAACAGAGTAGGTGACAATGTGGGCAACAAATTTCATACCAGGATATGAATCAATAATGAGCGGAATGGCCATGATTTAATTTTCCTTTACCCTGAAGTCTGTGGACTGCTGAGAGATGCATTGCAAAACAGTGAACTCTTGTCCCTGAAAATGCCAATCAGGCCAGCTGGTGAAACATCAGGATAAAAGAAGATCAAACACTCATCACTGTTTCATTGATAGCAGCCATGAAAGCATTCACTGATACAATTCATGCCAGAATAGTTCCCTGCTGCTAATCAAGGAATAACCCTTTAACTGAGCAGAGAGAAAAGACCCTTAATTTAGTGTTTCCAAAATATGCTTCCACTCACTAACTCAGAACTTTTGGAAAATCCATAGAGGACAGTGATTGTCCATCTGCAATTTAGAAATGATTTGTTTTGCTTTTGCTTTTGCTGGGGCTGGGGCTGGGGCTGGGGCTGGGGCTGGGGCTGGGGCTAGGGCTAGGGCTTTGGCTTTGGCTTTGGCTTTGGCTTTGGCTTTGGCTTTGGCTTTGGCTTTGGCTTTGGCTTTGGCTTTGGCTTTGGCTTTGGCTTTGGCTTTGGCTTTGGCTTTGGCTTTGCTTTGTTGGGTGATGGCAAGATTGTGGTCATCCAGTACTGGGTTTATCTAAACTATGTCACCCCTTAAATATTGGACAGACCAAGAAATTGTTTCTCACAGATGCTTCTGAGCATTCATGATAGTGATCACCATGATTCATGATCATGAATTTTGATTTAGTTATGCTTTGTGAGAATAAGTATTTTGTTTGTACAAGGTTTTATTCCAGCCAGATTAATTTGATAACTGCTAGTCTTAGTTTACTGAGAAGAGAAGATAAATATTTCCCTTTTGATTATTTCCATGCTATTCAGAACTGTACACACTTCAAACATATTCTTTCCCCACTCATTTGTTCCCTAAACTAAAGATTCTCAAATGTTCTGGCCTTTCATGGTAAGGTATATATTTCACCCCCTGATTATTCTGATTTTCATTTTCTGCACACCTTTTTGTGCCTTCAAGTGTTGACTCCTGGCAACTACCTGGAATTTTCTTGGCAAGGTTTCAGAAATGCTTTGCCATTGTCTGATTTATAGGACCAAGTGACAAGATTATCCAGCTGACTTTGTGTCTAAGATGGGCAAATATATCTATACCTATATCTGCATCTCTAACTATAGATCTATATCCATATTCATATTTATCTACAAATATACTGTTATAGTATCATTCCATCAGTATTTCATACTTAGATATCCCACAGATTTATATAAGAGTATTATTATAGCAGTAGTAATTTCAATCTTTTTCCTAACTCATTGCTTAAATCTAGAAATCTTCAAAATGAGTAGAAAAAAATTAAAATTTATTTTCATCAAAGTTAAAAGTATTTGTTCAGTTTCCAACAATTCACTTTGTAACAATGATATCCATTTTCTTGCAGCTTTGGTGTTTTATTTCTCTTAGTATAACAAAGCCAAGAAAAGACTGCCAGAATGCAAAGATTATTGTGGCAGAGCAATTCCCAGAAATGACTCTAAATCAATTAATTTCCTTTAAAAATGGATGGAAACAATTTAAGTATTAGCAGCATGAAACCTATCACAGTTTCCATCTCGTTGCATTTGTATAACTCAGGGTTGTTGTTTTTTGAACAAAAGCCTATGACAGCATTAAGCATATTGTTTCTTAAAAACAGCATATGTTTATATATATATAATTAGTTGTGGTGGCTTCTGTTAAAATCCTATCCTCCCACTAATCTTGGCCTTTAGAGATGTTTTTTATCATGTTAATTGTAAATGTGCTTGAAAAACAAATCTGGATGTCCAATTGCTTTGCATATGGAATCTATTAATCAGCAAGTAGGAAGGGACAAACTGAGTTATAATTCAGGCAAAGTTAAGAACCATGAACCATTTATTCACTTTGACTGGAAAGCCCCACTGAGACTGTTGGGGTCTTGTCTTGTTTTGTCGTCCATTATATTCTGATCTAGTTTTGGGGAACCAGCTGTCTCTAATATCCTCTAAGCAAGGACTTCTTTCAGTACCTCTATAAATGTGTTTAAATATTATTTTATTATTATGAAGGTAACTTTACTATTTGCGTTAGGAAAAGGCCATGCATATAAATAGATGCTATTCTACAGGTACAAAACAACTTTAAAGACAATAAGCTACTTGAAGTCAATGGATGAATTTCCCTGTCACTTTGCTTGCAACTGATGGGACAATCTCCTTCAAAGATTAGTACACTCCACAAAAACGTTCAATGGAACAGTTTTTGTCCATGTCAAAGATTTAAAAAGCAGTTTGTCTTTCTCTCCTCTGTCTGGTTGCTTGATCTCTCCTACTGGGTGAATGACTTCATTCATCTTGGCTCTTCTCAATCAGTCCATTTTTCTTCTTGGTTCTTCAAATCCTCCTTTAGTTGATTCACTGGGTAGTTTCATCAGTGAAACTGCCCATTGCTTTTTTGGTCCGGCTTGGGAAAGAATGCTTCTGAATCCCTTGTATCTTCATCCCCAAACCAAGTCTCTCCCCCTATTAGTTGCAGGAAGTAGAATCCCTGCTGAGCGAAGAGCCACAGAAGGGGGGGGGGGGGCTTTATGCTTTCTCCTTTTTACCTTTAGTTTATTCATGTGTAGGCTTTATTGCTCACTTTAAAGATTTGTGTCTTATTCACTTTATCTTCTTAGATTTCCTCTTGCTAAGATACTCTTTTTTATTTACTTTTGCCTGGCCATAACATCAGGCTATCTTCTTCTGCTTTCTGTTCCCTCATTCCACATTAGTCTCATTCCACATTAGTCTTTGTGTGCAACCACAACTTCACAGCTTTTTATATCTTTCCTATTGTTTGTTCCTGCTTCTTGTTCCTCAAAATAAACTTTTTCCCTTGCTAGAGATCTCTCTGACTTTCTTCCCTGACTCCCAAATGTCTACCAGCTGCTTATTGCTTCCCCTTAATCTCTACCTCCCCCTCCCCCTTAACATCACTGACAATCCTATTTCCTCCAATTCTGACTTGGATTATAGACATTGTGTGGATTATAGACATTGTGTGAGAGCCTTTACACCCAAGTTAACTTCCTTACTTCTCCTAGCAAAGTTTGCACTAGAATTTAATTCCCTTAGTTATTCTTAAACTTTAGTGAACTCTCTGGGTTGTATGTATAAAAGAACTGAGATTTACAGATTTTTCCCTCTTAAGGAATTGACAGGTTTCCTGATAAATAAATGCCATGTGGTACCAAAGATGTCTGAATGGTCTCTGGGGCTATAGTCCATTATAAAAACAATGGATTTTGATGAGAATGGGTGCATCTTGCTGTGACAACAACCTCAGTGAACAGTTTGTTGTGCTCAGACAGAAAATATGCCATAACTTTGTGTGAGAACTTTTTCAAAGTAAAATCAAAAAGTCAACTGTCATCTCACTGAGAAAGTCAAGGGGAATAGGAATTGTGATAGATCATGATAGTCTGTTGATTCTCTGACTAGTTTATAAAAGGAAAATACTACTTGTGTTCCGTTGTCTGATTTGCTATAGAGTGTAATGTCAGAAAATATGTCTTAAAGGATGAGGTTCTTGTTTAAGTTTAAGGAGCTTGTCCCAATGCAAACAAATCTGAAATTAGATAAGTTGAACAGAGGAAAAATGTAAATTCCACTGAAACAATTCAAACAGGTTTAAGGTATGCTTTCTTGACAAAGCTATAAATTACTTTATGTTCTCAATAAAAGGAAGAAATAACACCAGGAAAATGGCAAAAAGAATGCCTTATATGTGCACTAAATAATGAATTCATGAGGGCTTTAAGTTATACTTAAACTCATACACTATTAATTTTAAATAAGAGGGGAGATCATTTGAAAAACAGACTTAATCTGGACTCCAGATTTAGAACTTCTGTTTTGTAGTTTCTCTAACTTTTCATTAATAATTATTGTATATTTGTTTAAGCCATTGATAAAATTCACATGCATACCCTTATTTTGTATTTTATTTTTTTATTCTCAAGAAGGATTCTTACGTTGTAAGAATACAGTGCCTTTTTTCTGGGTCATATCTATATTGTAACAATGATTATATAAATAATTCTTAAGGATTCTAACATCGTCTGGGAATTAAATATATGTACAATTGGAATGGAAGCTTCTCACCTTGTTATTGTGCACCTCTATTGCTTGTATTTCATCCAAGTCATGTCATTTACAATATATTGACAAAGCAGGCTTTTATTGCTGTCAGTTCTTCAGATTCTGTATTGCTAAGGAACATCTACCTGAATTCTCTACCATCTCAAATTTCACTAAAAGTACTGACAGTTAAGTATCTGATTACAGATCATGCTATTGTGGGTGGCACCTGGTATTATGGAAGGCAAACTCCTTGGAAATGCAAGAAGTAGCTTAAAAAACTTGCAGTGCTTATAAAACTTTGGAATGGCAATCATTGATAAAAACCACAGTGGTACTTGAGTTACTGATGATTTTCTCCTTAATGCCGAGAGCCAATTTGATATTGCAGTTAAGGTACCAGGCTAAAAACTGGGAGACTTAGTCCTAGTATCACCTTCCACACAAAGTCATTGGGTGACCTTGTTCCAGTCCATCTTTCAGCCCTAGGAAGGGGGCAATGACCAATCACTTCTCCAAAACCTTGTCAAGAAAACTGCAGGGATATGTCAAGGCAGTCACCAGGAGCTAAAATTGACTCAAAGGCAGGCTCACAAATCTCCATGTATTTGTGGTAGAGATATAAAACAAATGCATGGTGTTTGTTTAAATAGGTAGATGTTTATAATTTATTAAAGAAAATATTAGCATCAAATCAAAATTTATTAAATTACAACTAGATTGGAACATTCAGAAAAAAATATCTGGCTACAATAGCAATAGCACAGACTTATATACCATTTTGCAGTTTGTTACAGTTCTTTACACAGTTTACAGAGTTTACAGTGTTGCGTATTGTCCCCAACAATCTAGTTCCTCATTTTACTGACCTTGGAAAGATGGAAGAATGAGTCAAACGTGAGCCAGTGAGACTTGAACTGCCAAACTGCTGTCACTTGGCAGTCTCAGTCTCAATGCAGTCTGCAGTCAGCAAAGTTAGCTGAAATTTTGAATGAAAAAGGATCCATGTTTATCCTTCTCCTTTAATGAAAGCAGTCTAAAATCAGTCAGAGGTGTTATGGCAACATCATCTTGTGCTTGATGTTATGCTTTGGATGCATCACATTCTGGTTCAATCTACGGCATCACAAATTTAAAGCAAAAAATGGACAGGGGGTTGCCTTCTGATGCGCCTGAACTCCAGATTTCAGCCAATGTGACCAATATCTAGTCCAGCAGATATGACCAACATAACATCTAAGCCTTTGCATGTTCTCATTTCATTCTTAAATAATTCAAGATAGTCAAACTGGAAGAAATATTGCATCAGACAACCAGCAGCCTTCCCAGCATTCCAGATGTGTTTGGATAGCAAGGACAAAGGAAATTCTGGGGATGGTATTCCCAGTACATCTGGAAAAAGCTGCTTTTAGAAACAGACCACTGAAATTTCTTACCAGTTGTGCCATGGAACACTTTGCATCAGACTTGATGTTGTAAAGAAGCCTTCTGTAATATTCTATCTTCATTTTTCAATGTCACCAGAGTAATAAAAATGTGTAAACCAGCTATTTCTCTTCTTGTAGAGCTATACAGTGTTAATATTGATCACTCAAACAGAGACATTTTTGAGATTTGAACTATACAAGTATACCATGTGGATTATTTCTTAAGGTTCATTTAATCCGTGCTGAAAAGTAAGAAGTCATCCTTAATAAAGAATTATATTGTTTTGTCCCTATCTATTGAATATGTATTTAGAATGCCTCCCTGGTGCATATGTTTTTTCATGTGTGTGTTATGAGTAAAGTATTTTAAATATTTTCAGCCAGCTTTCGTGGGGTTTTTTTTAGAAAGGCCCTGCTTCTTTCTACTCTCAGTATTATATTTGATTGATGTCTCTTTTGTGCTTGCAAAATGGAAAGCGTATTTTTCTTTGTCATTTTATTATTGTAATCTGTTGCACTGCTAGAATCTAATACTAGAGAATTGCATACTGTAATGCTTTACATTTTGAAAGGCAACCAGTGTGATTTTTTTTTTTGCTTTACATTCATATTCATTCTAGTGAAAAATATCAGAATGATCCCCAGTGTTTCATTTCCAAGGACAATGATCAGTCATAGTTGTAATCATGTTGATGACCAATCCATATAGCCGGTCCTTATTTCTGCAAACCTGTTGCCTTTCCCTTAGCTAACAAGTTTTTGTTCTACCTAACCACAGTTCAGTCTGTCATTAGAAAAAATAACGGAATAAGAGAGTTGGAAGGGACCTTGGAGGTACAGAATCCCTTAGAACAGGGCTGTCAAACTCCCAGCCTGAGGGCCAGATGCGTCACGTACTGGCCATGCCCACATCTGGTTTATCAAGGGGGGGGCGGGGAAAGTCCCGATACGTCACATGATGCCATTGTGACAATGTGAGTTTGACATCCCCGCATTAGAAGAAACTAAATCAGCAGTATGTGGGATAGGTGCAAATATTATCTTTTAATGATCAGGCACTTATTATAATTCCAAAGCAAGTTGCTGTTGATCATTAAAGCCTTGCATAGCTTTCTATTGGTATCACTTCTGGCAAAGGGTAACACTAGAGGGGCCTAGTTATATGCGAGACCGTCTCCTGCCCCATACATCCCTTAGACCGATACGCTCCCACAGAGAGGGCCTCCTCAGGGTGCCGTCGGCCGGACAATGCCGACTGGTGACACCCAGGGGAAGAGCCTTCTCTGTGGCGGGCCCTGCCCTTTGGAACGACCTACCCCCTGAACTCCGGACCATCACCGACCTCCGCCTCTTCCGCCAATGTCTAAAGACATACTTTTTTCATCAAGCCGGCCTAGCCTAACCTCCCATGGGGACTTTTAGAAAAGTTTTAAATTGGGTTTCAAATAATTGGTTTTAGCATAGGATTGGGATTATTTAATATATATTTTAAATTATTTATTCATTTTCTATTTTGTATATCTTTTTAAATTTCCTGTGCGCCGCCCTGGGTCCTTTGTGGAGAAGGGCGGGATATAAATATAATAAAATAAATAAATAAATAAATAAAAATAGAGTGGGAAGAAGAAGGCAGGTTTATCTCCAAATGGAAGCCATTTCAGCAGCGCATAGAAAGGGAGGGGAAGCAGAACCATTTGTGATGTATAGTACCTTCTGACATCATCCAGTTGTTGAGGCAATGTAAAAACCAATTAGGTGACTTTAATTAGATATCTGCCAGAGACAGCAGCATCTCTTCATACAGGCTTTGACTGAGTTTTTCCACATCTCAGTCTTAAGCTGGTCTACTATGCTTGAACCTGCTGGAAATGAAGGCAACTTAAGAAAACCCTTCCTTTAGGAGGGGGAGGGGGGAAGAGGCATTTTTTTCCTATTACTTGGCTATAAGGATAAAGTGGAAAATTATTGTCAAGTGCACTTGAACTTTTTTTAAAAAAAGAGAAAGAGATAATAAAACCACCATTTCACTCTTTCGTTATTTAACTTTAAAAAAAAAGGGAGGGATGCACAGCAAGGACTAGTGACCAGTGGGGAGGGATCATTTCTGTCACAGAACACAACAACCAATTGGAGTAACATTACTTACATAGAATGGAATGAAGCTGATCAGGTGAACCAAGTTTTTAAAAATACTACTTTTTGCTTATAAACAGAAACAGAAAAGTAGTGTTTGCTTTTTGGATGGATTGGATGAAGGTGGATGACCATATAGCGCATTTTGCCCTCTAGAAATGACCTGCAGCCCTTCTATGCTTTGAGCAAACAGGTCATATGGATTAGTCCTCCCCTATAGCTATCCCCTAACAACAGCCATTTTGAAATAGTTCCATCCACACTGATCGTTTTGAGAACTGTCTCTGAGAGTATTTATTCACGTTTCCTCCCTAGACAGGCTGAATGGGTGGTTGGTGAGGTGCATGTGGCAAAACCTGCATCACAATCTTGCAACATAAACTCCATGTCTAATGCACTTGCATATGACATGCTGCAAGTACAAAAGGGTGCAGGTTGTACACTGACATCAGGACACATTTGGTTACCTGTGGTCCTGGCTGTGGTCACCTCTGTCCCATCTTCATTGCTTTGTGAACCACTTCTTTAGATGACAAAATTGATGGTCAGGACTGTTGTACTACTAACCTTTAAAAGCCTCCTTAGCAGTTTTTTTTTTCTAAGCTAAAATATAGATAAATTTGCTTCAAATTAATAAATATGATTAATTCCCCTCGGCCACCAAGTTGATTGCTTTGCTTATTGATTTATATGTTCCAAATGGCCCTGTTTCTCCATTCAGTGAATCTTTCTGCAATCCATTTCTATATGAAAGTGGAAATGATAACCCCATTCATTCTTTGTCTATTACTTCGCCATTGTGCTTTGTCTACTTTCCTGCCTTAAGAGAACAATAAAAAGGAGCATGGCCTTCAGGATTATGGCATTAAATGGTGATCTTCTTTCTCCCTTGCTCTTCATACAATTTTTTAGAAGATCTAAAAAAAATTTAGAAGATCTAAAAAATCATTTCTTGTCTAAACTGGTTTGGCTAAACCGAATTCCTTTGTGATTTAACATATATGTATATGTGTGTGTGTGTGTGTGTGTGTGTGTGTGTGTGTATTATGTATATGTATATGTATATGTATATGTATATGTATATGTATATGTATATGTATATGTCTAACAAGCCGGCCTAGGATAGCCCCCCGTTTCTGACTTTTTAAACATAAATTATAATTCGGCTATGGTTTTAATAACGGGTTTTAGCACGGGTGAGCTAATTTAATATATTTTTAATAGATGTATATTGTATTTATGGTTTTATATAATGCCTGTGCGCCGCCCTGGGTCCTAACAAGGAGAAGGGCGGGGTATAAATTTAATAAAATAAAAATAAATAAAATAAATATATATAATTGTTCCACAACACCCTGTTAGGACCTCAATTAAGGGAGGAGACATACTGTTTCCTTTTCTGCCTTTTGGATCATCACCAGAGACCATCTAGACAGAAAGCCATGAGTTCCGTTGTGTAATTTTTTTTTTATATGTGTGTTACATTTTTGTGTTGATCAATAAATAAGTCAGGGAGACTAGTATAAATCTATTTTGAGCTTTTTAGCTCTCATCAGCTAGCCATACCCTTACTGGGATTCGAACATGGCTAGCTGATGGCTAGCTGATGAGAGCTAAAAAGCTCAAAATAGATCTATACTAGTCTCCCTAACTTATTTATTTATCAGCTCAAAAACGTAACACACATTAAAAAAAAATTACACAACGGAACTCATGGCTTTCTGTCTAGATGGTCTCTGGTGATGAGCCGAAAGGCAGAAAAGGAAACAGTATGTCTCCTCCCTTAATTGGGGCCCTAACAGGGTGTTGTGGAACAATTATATATACTTATCCTCCTGTCTCAGCTGAGCAGGAAGAGAACCTGGCTGGCTTAATGGCTAAGGCTCTTGCCTGGCATGGAAAACTGCCCCGGTTCGAATCCCAGTAAGGGTATGGCTAGCTGATGAGAGCTAAAAAGCTCCAAATAGATCTATACTAGTCTCCCTGACTTATTTATTGATCAGCTCAAAAACGTAACACACACACACACACACACATACATACATATATATGTTTTCCATGTACTTTTCTTTTATCCTCTCACATTCTCTTACAGGCCTATTATCGTCTCCTAGCCTATAGGAAGAAATACCGCATTGTTGTTCTTTTATTTTTTTTAAAAAAAGAATTGTTATATATGGTATTTGCTTGATTTTGACATATGACTTTGCTTGAAAACTATTTTTGCCGGATTGTTATCATGAAAAACAAAATAGAAATAATTGCCATAAATGCATGCAATATATAAGATTATCTGTTCATCTTCATTTTTATGCCTGCCTCTATTGTAATCTTTCTGCCATAAGCTGCCTTGAGTATTATTTATAATTCAAAGAGTTCCATTCATATCTCATAAATAAATAATTTTCCTTTGGAAAAAAATGTACCAGTGTACACAAATATTGTACATAGCCAACACATGTCTTTTACACTTTTTAAAAGGCTGACACCAGTACCATTCAGGAAGTAGTGCTATTTCAATTTTTATAAACTGGTAAAACTATACATTTCATGAATCAGTCCTTGATTTCATTGAAACTTTAAGTTTAAGAGTAGTTAATAAAAAGACTTTTTAGACTTTTAGACTTTTATTCAATTTATATACCGCTTCCTTTCCCAGAAGGGACTCGGGGCAGTGGTTAGGAAATTTAAGAAACATATATAAACATAACAATATACAAAATTTTAAAACCAGATTAAATTAGTATCCCTGTGCTAAAAAATTTAAATAAGTTAAAACTGTGTCCCTAAAAACCAATTAAAACAATTTAACTGCAGACTATAGGCTGGGTGGTGTGAACTAGGCCAGGCCGGCCTGTTGGAAAAAATAAGTTTTAAGTTTCTGGCGGAAGGAATGGAGGTCCGTGGTCGTTCTAAGTTGGGGGGTAACTCGTTCCAGAGGGTTGGGCCCACCACAGAGAAGGCCCTTCCCCTGGGCATTGCCCACTGGCATTGCCTGGTGGACAGCACCGGGAGAAGTCCCTCTCTGTGGGAGCGAATCAGCCAAAGGGATGCATGGGGCAGGATGCGATCCCGTAGATAACTAGGTCCCATGCCATGGAGTGCTTTAAAGATGATAGTCAACACCTTGATGCGCACCCGAAAGACCACAGGCAGCCAGTGCAGCTCGCACAGGAGCGGTGTTACATGAGAGCATCTAGGAGCTCCCATAATTGCCCGCACAGCTGCGTTCTGGATTAACTGCAGTCTTCGGGTGCACTTCAAAGGAAGCCCCATGTAGAGAGCATTACAGTAGTCTATACGGGATGTCACGAGCACATGAGTGACTGTGCGAAGGGCATCCCGGTCCAATAAGGGCCGCAACTGATGAACCAGGCGAACCAGGTAGAACGACCCCTGGCCACGGCCGTCAAGTGGTCTTCTAATGACAGCCTGGTATCCAGGAGGACACCCAAGTTGCGTGCCCTATCCACGGGGGCTAGATGTTCGCCCCCAATGGCCAGTGATGGCGTCAACTGGTTGTACCGGGATGCCGGAAACCACAGCCACTCCGTCTTGGAATGGTTGAGTCTGAGTCTGTTCCTTCCCATCCAGACCCGCACGGCTTCCAGACACCGTCTGGAAGTGATTCCGGACATCACTTCGACGGCATCGTTGGGGTGGTTTGGGGTAGATATATACAGCTGTGTATCATCAGCGTAGAGATGGTACTCTACCCCAAAACCACGGATGATCTCACCCAGTGGCTTCATATATGTGTTGAACAGGAGCGGCGAGAGGAACAACCCCTGAGGCACCCCACAAGTGAGTGGTATCGAGGTCGACCTCTGCCCTCCTGCCAACACAAATTGCGATCGACCAGAGAGGTAGGAGGAGAACCACTGTAAAACGGTGCCCCTCACCCCCAACCCCTCCAGCCGATGCGATAGGATATCATGGTCGATGGTATCAAAAAGAGCTGTAAGGATGATAAAGAATGTAGAAAAAGCTAAGTCTGAATAACTAAAGAAATTGGCTTTCAACTAATGCTACTGTCTGGGAGCATAAGAAATCCTTTGAATTGTTTTGTATATATTCTGAGAGTTATATGATTCTCAAAGGTAGCTTTGGCCAAGGTGCACCACAACTTGATTTAAAACATATATTAAATTTATTGGCTAGTAAGCCATCCAAAAAGCCTGTAATCCAGTGCATATTCATACAGAAGTAAATCTGTTATTTTCAATGGGATATTTGATGTAATCCCAGCTGAAATTGTGCTGACTTAAGGGAATTAGATAGAGACAAAAACTGCAGCTACCAGTTGAAAAAGCTTTAAAATGGCTCATTCCTACTAAAAGAAGAGATATAAATCAGAAGAAAAGAGAAAAAAGGAAGAAGAACCAGCAGCAGAGAAGGAAGAGACAAATTACAGTACCCCACAACCAAATTTTAATCACCCTAGAAATATCATTTCAGTATCATCAAAAAAACTAGATCTAACTAATCTCCAGTATGAATAAAGGCAAATATATGTGTCCCAGGGTAACGTTGCAGGATCCAATCTGGGTTGGTCACTAGGACCAGAGATGTAGTCTTCTAAACCTTTGGACTTCAGCTGGAGCCCATCCTCAAGTAATTTCTCTCTAGAAAAGTGTTTATTTTGGGCTATTCTATGAGTGGTATTTATATGGTGCCTGTTGTGTATGGCTTTTAATAGGTTGGTTGGGGTGTTGATGGCTAGCTATTAGCCTCCAGTATGTTTAATGCCAGGGAAATACCTGCTTCTTCTCTCCCCCCCCCCCCCAATTAATTTTTCCTTTTTCTTGACTTGAAACAGTTTAGGTTCCAGTCTGGATGATGGATCCCGCAGGTTGGATGGCGCCCAATAGACTACTTAGGAAGAGCTGAAGATGTTTCAGAGTACTAGTGGTGTTTTCGGTGTGTCTAGGTTAGATCTTTCAGGATGTCCAATTGCCATACAGAAAAAGAGAAATCACAACATGAAAGATATCATTATAATGGAAATATGGAACATGGGAAAGCTTAGCAACCATTCAAAGTTACAACAGATTTGATAATAATAATAATAATAAATTTTATTTATAGATCGCTCCCTCTCCCCAAAGGGACTTGGAGCGGTGCACAGGGAAATTAAAATACCAATAAATATACATAAATAAATTAGATAAAAGGCAAATTAAACAAAGATTATCCCTGCGCTAAAATCCCCAGTTTTAAATTAACTAAAATCCCCTAAACCCTATTAAAAGACGGAAGACTAACTTAGGCCGGCCAAGCAGAAAAAGTGTGTTTTAAGTTTTTGACGGAAGGAGCAGAGGTCCGTAGTTGTTCTAATTTCGGGGGGAAGGTCGTTCCAGAGGGCTGGGCCCGCCACAGAGAAAGCCCTTCCCCTGGGCGTCGCCCGCTGGCATAGCCTAGTGGACGGCACCCGGAGAAGTCCCTCTCTGTGGGAGCAAATCGGCCGCAGGGATGTATGGGGCAGGATCCGGTCCCGCAAATAACTAGGTCCCGTGCCATGGAGCGTTTTAAAGATGATAAATAACACCTTGAAGCGCACCCGAAAGACGACAGGCAGCCAGTGCAGCTCGCGCAAGAGCGGTGTTACGTGGGTAAACCTTGAGGTTCCCATTATTGCTCGCGCGGCTGCATTCTGGACAAGCTGAAGTCTTCGGGTGCACCTCAAGGGGAGCCCCATGTAGAGAGAATTGCAGTAGCCCAGTCGGGATGTCACGAGGGCATGAGTGACTGTGCAAAGGGCATCCCGATCCAATAGGGAGCGCAACTGGCGTACCAGGCGAACCTGGTAAAACGCCCTCCTGGCCACAGCTGTCACTTGATCTTCCATGGACAGCCGGGTATCCAGGAGGACGCCCAAGTTGCACGCCCCATCCACAGGGGTAAGATGTTCGTCCCCTATGGCCAGTGATGGAGTCAACTTGTTGTACTGGGATGCCAGAAACCACAGCCACTTGGTCTTGGACGGGTTGAGTCTGAGTCTGTTACTTCCCATCCAGGCCCGCACGGCTTCAAGGCACTGGCACATCACCGCTACGGCATCGTTGGGGTGGTTTGGGGTAGATATATACAGCTGTGTATCATCAGCGTAGAGATGGTACTCTACCCCAAAACCACGGATGATCTCACCCAGCGGCTTCATATATGTGTTGAACAGGAGTGGCGAGAGGACCGACCCCTGAGGCACCACACAAGTGAGAGGCCTAGAGGTTGACCTCTGCCCTCCTGTCAACACAAATTGCGATCGACCGGAGAGGTAGGAGGAGAACCACCGCAACACGGTGCCTCTCACCCCCAACCCCTCCAGCCGATGCAATAGGATACCATGGTCGATGGTATCAAAAGCCGCTGAGAGGTCTAATAGGACCAGGATGGAGGAACAACCCCCATCTCTGGCCCTCCAGAGATCATCAACCAATGCGACCAATGCTGTCTCGGTGCTGTGCCCGGGCCGGAAGCCAGACTGGCGTGGGTCCAGATAATCAACTTCCTCCAGGTGACGGGGAAACTGTTGTGCCACCACACTCTCTACAACCTTCACCAGAAAGCGAAGATTGGAGACCGGACGGTAGTTAACCAGTAATGCTGGGTCCAGAGAGGGCTTCTTCAGGAGGGGCCTCACCATAGCCTCTTTAAGGGAGGTGGGCAAGAAACCCTCGCTCAGAGAAGCGTTGACAACCTCCTGGAGCCAGCCTCGTGTCACCTCCCAGGATTCCAGTACAAGCCAGGAGGGACACGGGTCCAATAAACATGTGGTAGCTCGCAGTCGCCCACGTAACCTGTCCATATCATCGGAAGTAACAGAGTCAAACTCTTCCCAGCAAACTGTCTCAAGACCTGCCTCGGGGGATCCCACTGGGCTATCGATGGAGACTAGCTCTCTCTGAATCTGAGCGATTTTATCCTGCAGATAAATCCCAAATTCCTCTGCTCTGCCCTGTAATGGGGTTTCCCGCACCCTCTGTTGAAGGAGGGAGCGGGTCACCCTAAACAGGGCAGCAGGGCGGTTATCTGCGGATGCTATGAGAGTGGCACAATGATGACGTTTGATGGCAGCACTCCATCCCGCCTGTAATCATTTAATGTCTTTTTGGGTGCTTGGTTACCACCTCGCCTATAGGATCAGTTGCAGTATTCTGCAGTCATGTGATGTGTTTTAATTACAATTACAATAGCAGAGTTGGAAGGGACCTTGGAGGTCTTCTAGTCCAACCCCCTGCCCAGGCAGGAGCCTTTTACCATTTCAGACAAAAGTGTTTTATGACAATTGTTTTCCAGTTCTCCAATTTGGCTGGTTTCTGACAAAAAAAAAATACTCATAAGAATGCACACTTCTTTAATGAATGTCACAGTCATCACACATTTACTTAACAACTGTTGCAAAAAGGGTTGTTGAATCGGGTCAGTCTGATTGGTGCCTTGACATACAACTGTCATTACTTATGATAGAAATTCCGAGCTCCATTACAGTCATAAGTTGAAAACTACCTGTATGGATAGAAACCATTTTCATTTTCATAAATAGATAACACTTTGGTAGGTAGATAACAGTGTTTCATGATGTCATGCCTGCCACATGACCATGGAAATATCTTTAGGCAGCACTGGCTCAATGGCCTTGAAATGGAGATGAGCATCACCCCTTATAGTCAGAAAATAATTACCAGAGTAAAATCTGCAGGGATTCCTTTTACCTTTTTTCCCTATATCCTATAGAATTAAGTTAATAGAGTCTAACTTCAAGCCTAAATTGCGATGAGAGCTTTACTAAAAGTATACTTAAGGAGTTTTTCATCTCTATTGAAATGAGTAATGTTAATGGAACATATTGCAGTATTAAAAGCCTAGGAAAAATAGGAAGAGAAATTACTAAAAAGCAAGAAATCATTTAAAAGATAGTAAAAGGGCCTTTTAAAAAACCAGGAAGGAAATCTGAAAGAATTAGATACAATTATTTAGGCCAAAACCTAGTAAAACTATAATGAACCATTTCTAAATATTTAAAAGAATATCAAGGCTACGGCAATTGTTCTTATGCATATTACAGTGCTGTTACTTCACTCACTGTAATATTAATTCTAAAGGTTTCTAAAGGTGCAGCCCTAAGCATATTTATTTAAACATTTCCAAAACTGAATACAAAAGGGCATAATTTAAAGACTGTTGTGTTCACTTTTCCAAAGGGATAAAAAAAATGCATTATGACACATATGTTTCACATTTTTTGATTTAAGATTTCAGCAAAAATACTAATTCTTTATCCTGTCAATGAGACAAAAAAATAAATAAATATGTTCCTTAATGAATGTTTGGTAGGTGACAGGTGAAAGATGTTCTGTTTTTAAAAAGTAGCTATTTATTGATACTCAATTAGATGAAACAAAACCAGGTGTCTACCTGTGAAAAACAATACTTCACAACATCTATTACTTTCCGAATGTTTATACAAAATAAATCATAAGCCTTCTCGAGCAGAACTTGCTGGCACACAAAATTGCTAATCCAATATCTTTTTTCCACACACTGCAGTGGAATGAAAAGACAGGGAGATGGGTGGCCCAAGAGTAGTTATTTTCATAGCTACTGCAAAATTCACAATTCAGTTATAGGATCTCTCATGCAACAGAATACATTTCCTCCTACAGATACTTTTCAACTTACAACTGTTCATTTAGAGACCATTTGAAGTTCATTTAGAGACCATTTCCAGGGTCCAATGACACTGGGAAAAGTCATCTATGACCATGTTTAACACAACCATCGCAGCATCTCTATAGTCACGTGATCAAACTTCAGACACTTAGCAAGTATTTGGCATGTATTTATGAAGGCTGCAGTGCCCTGGGGTCACATGATCACCTTTTGCAACCTGTCCACAGAACCGTGCAGCTGCTTTAGAATTTTCTTTGCACTGCCTGCAACCGGCTAATTTTGATGATTCTGTGTCCTTTGTGGGCAGCTCAGCACCAGCTGCTGTCTCCTTCGTGTTGACTCAGAAAGGAGGGGAATTAGGAGGAGGAGCCACTACCACCAGATGCAGATGCTCCTACACAGCATGGCTGGCTACTGTCCTGAGCATGCAATGGCAGCAGTGGGAGGAGGAGTCACTGCTGCAGCTGTGATGCGGGCCCAGGAGAGTATCCCACTTGTGCACATGCACGAGAAAGAGAGAGAAAAGGAGAGAGAGAGAGAGAGAGAGAGAGAGAGAGAGAGAAATGAGAAAATGATGGAGGCAGAGAATGAGAGAGAGGAGAAAGAGAGAAATAGTAGAGAGAGGGAGGGAGAGGGAGAGAGAAATGAGAGAGAGCTGGAGTTAAAGTATGAGAGAGAGGGAAAAGAGAGGGAAACAAATAAGAGAGAGAAGGGAGAGGGAAAGGAAGGAAGGAAGGAAGGAAGGAAGGAAGGAAGGAAGGAAGGAAGGAAGGAAGGAGAGGGAGAGGAGTAATAGAGAAAAACAGAAATGAGAGGGAGGGAGGGAGGGAGGGGAAAGAGAGAGAGAGAGACCCATTTCTTGCAGAAAACACTGGGAGCCACAAAACCTGGGTAAGCATGGCTGGGGGTTATGTGATGGTGTGATGATGTTGACTTACCCATACCTACCCAGGTTTTGTGGGTCCCAGTGTTTTCGTTTCTGTAGGAAACCAGTCCAAATGGCTCTTTGAGTGTTTAAGGTTGCAGACCTCTGCTATATACCAATGCTTCTGATAACTGCTTTACTTAGCCATACAACTAAAATAGTGCAAAAGCTTTCTTAATTTCTCCTTAATAGTTAGTTGCACATCCAGCCAGTCTGGATGTGCAATTAAGTCTGGACTTGGTATTTTTTATCACCCATCAAGTCCATCCCAAGGATCTGGGATAGGCAAGATATCATTTGATGATTTTAAAATTATCATTGCAGGATGTAAACTAATATGCTGACTCTGTAAATTGCTTAGGGCTGTGAAGCAGCGTGAAGTGGTACATACATCTAAGTGGTATTGCTATTGCTAAAACAGTAGGATAATTATCATTGCACAAAGCTGAAATGAGATCCAGAATAATAAAATATACCATTTGTAAAGTTAGTAGAATAAATGCTGTTTCAACTCCTCCCAAAATGTACTCTTATCCTAACAGAACTTCAATTCACCTTTTTTCTCCTAGTGTAAAATGCAACAACATTGAATGAGCCTATATTATGAGTCAAAAGGAAGTTAATTACCCCAAATTTTGCAAGAGCTCAATTTTATCACCAACAAGTCAAGTACATCAATCAGATACAACTTTTCAAAATGTAGATCTTGATCCCAGTTTTCTGTCTTGCAATTATCCCTATTTCCAAAGACTGCAATTATGCACTAAAGAAATTACAATCTGTATGAGTGGGTAATGGGAACATGTCAGGAAAGTGAAATTATCTTTGTTTATTCCATTACTCTGATTTAGCTACATACACCTTGTTTTGGCATGCCCAGTGTATGTTAAAGGACACGCCATAATTTATTGAATAACAGGCTCACTTGTCAAGAGGATGTTTGTGCAACAAAGATATAGTGAACTACAGTTTGCAGGTTCATTATGTAATTATTAAGTACAGATAAGTACATTATTTAAATACAAATTAAGAGAGGACAGAAAGATGAAATACAAGGTATTCAAAACTTGCTAATAGTCTGAGGTTCAAAGCTGTTCAGTAATGTCAGCAATTACATTGGGAAGGTATGTACAGTGCCACCACTTTCTCTTCCCCCTACTTGCTTCTCATTTTTGCCCTTTTATCTAATAGCTGTTAACCAAGGCAGACTGTATAATAATATTTTTTCCTGGCACTGTTCCTGTTTCCCAAGAACTTCCCCATGAGCAAATAGGCTAGATTCCATTTACATTTTATATAGCATCCTTTAATATACTTAAAGTTGGCAAGGAGGAAGAGGAGGAGGAGGAGGAGGAGGAGGAGGAGGAGGAGGAGGAAGAAGAAGAAGAAGAAGAAGAAGAAGAAGAAGAAGAAGAAGAAGAAGAAGAAGAAGAAGAAGAAGAAGAAGAAGAAGAAGAAGAAGAAGAAGAAGATTAGTTATCAGTTATCCGCAACCATATAAATTGACCCTTTCCAGATGATCTGATTCCTATCAATACTCCACACAATGGCATCCAGTGCCATCCAATTGACCCCATCCACCTTGTTGCTGGTCTTTCCCCTCTTCTCTTTCCGTCAATCTATTTCAGCATTATAAATGTGTTAAACAAGACTGAGTGGCTGTGGCTTCCGGCACCCCGGTTCAGCCAGATTATTCCAACTCTGGCCATTGGGGGTGAAACACCGGCCCCCGTGGAGAGGGCGTGCAATTTGGGTGTCCTCCTGGACTCCCGGCTGTCTATGGAGGACCATGTGGTGGCCGTGGCCAGGGGGGCATTTCATCAGGTACGCCTGATGCACCAATTGCGCCCCTTACTGGACCGGGATGCCTTACGCACAGTCACTCAAGCACTCGTCACCTCTCGACTTGACTACTGTAATGCTCTCTACATGGGGCTTCCCTTGAGGTGCACTGGAAAGCTGCAGTTAGTCCAGAATGCAGCCGTGCGGGTGATTACGGGAGCGCCCACACACTCCCACATAACACCAATCCTGCACGAGCTGCACTGGCTTCCTGTGGTCTTTCGGGTGCGCTTCAAGGTTCTGACGACCATCTTTAAAGCGCTCCATGGCTCGGGGCCTAGTTATATGTGAGACCGCCTCCTGCCCCATACATCCCTCAGACCGATACGCTCCCACAGAGAGGGCCTTCTCAGGGTGCGGTCGGCCGGAAAGTGCTGACTGGCGACACCCAGGGAAAGAGCCTTCTCTGTGGCGGGCCCAGCCCTTTGGAACGACTTACCCCCTGAACTTCACACCATCTCCAACCTCCGCCTCTTCCGCAAGTGTCTAAAGACACATTTGCTCCATCTAGCCGGCCTAGCGTAACCTCCATTACTGACTTTTAGATAGTTTTAAATTTGGGTATTTTTATTTGGTTTTAGCACAGGATTTTATTGAATAAGTTTTTTAAAATTTTATATGGTTTTGTATGTATTTTTAATATTCCTGTGCGCCGCCCTGAGTCCGTTTGGAGAAGGGCGGGGTATAAATTTAATAAATAAATAAATAAATAAAACATTTGCATAATGATAATAATACATTTTCCCCTCTTTGCTCTGCACATAATCATGGATAACTTGAGACCTCTATGCTTTTTGGGGGGAGGGGAGGGGGGAGGGAGATATTCTTTTTTGATGACAGATTCTCCAAAAAATCAATATGCTTATATATATTGGATATAAAACATCCAATAGCAAAGTACAGTTATAAAAAACTGTTTGGTACAACAATAGAATACACTGCTATATATGAATCAAAACGTTTTCCAACTATAATGCAATTTGATTTTTCCATAGCTGACTAGTCCTATTCAGTTCTGCTTTTTCACAATTTCACCTAAAGATGTAGTAAATAGCAACAGTGTATAATACTTTCCATTTTGTTTTATATTTCTTAAATTTCATAGTGCTGAAATTACTCTGAATTATTTTAATGCAAACAAAAAGTGTTTGGAAAATTCATAGTGCAAATTACATAAAGTAATTCAAAGTGGAACTACAATGGTGAAGATGATTGGCTTGATAAACACTCAACTCTAACCTTCAAGCAATCAGATACACAATTGCAGATTATTTATTACTTAGCCTTCAGGACACCTCAGCCAGTTCTAAGAGCTGTAACACTCTCTACATGGGGCTGCCCTTGAGATTCACCCGGAGGGTCCACTTAATACAGAATGCGGCCGCACGGGGGATTCTGGGAGTCTCAAGATACTCCCATATAACACCTGCGCGAGCTGCACTGGTTGCCTGTGGCTTTCCGGGTGCGCTTCAAGGTACTAGTGACCATCTTCAAAGCTCTCCATGGCTTGGGACCTGGTTACCTGCGGGACCGCCTCCTACCGCATACCTCCCTTTGACCTGTCCGCTCCCACAGGAAGGGCCTCCTCAGGGTGCCGTCTGCCAGACAATGCCTGCTGGCAGCTCCCAGGGGAAGAGCCTTCTCTGTGGCAGGCCCCGCCCTCTGGAATGACCTGCCCCCCGACCTTCGAACAATCACAGACCTTCGCCTCTTTCGTCGGGCATTAAAAACATACTTTTTCCATTTGGCCAGCCTGGCATAGTTTCTATTGCCGATTTTAGTTGGGGTTTTTATCTATGTATTTTAGCACGGGGTTTGAAATTGATTTAATTTTTTTTAACCACTTCTGATTGTATTTATTGTTCTTTGTTTTTATCCTTTCCTGTGCACCGCCCTGAGTCCCGTCAGGGAGAGAGGGCGGTATAGAAATATGAAATAAAGTAAAGTAAGAGGCAAACACTTCATTTTTGCAAGAAAGATTTAAACAACACACACACAAAAATAATACAATACCAAAAGCACCAAGAAAGCAATATGTCATATTGCAATCAGCACCTGCAAGTAGCCATCTCCAATGCAGTCCCAGAAGACTTACTGAAGTCTTAGGGGAACAGGCCTATCCAAAACACACTTCACTTTTTCTTATAATAGTATACATTTAGAATTGACCGTCATTATCCAGTGACATGTCTCAGAGCATGAATGTAATCACTGTTTCCCCGCACTGAGAGCAAAGGGCAGATATTGCCATTTTGAAAAGGAAGATTTTTATGGATTTGAAAATAATAAGTATTCCAATACCCCTAAGGCAGCATTCTAGAGATTTTAGAATTAGTCATATTTCTCTGGCTGAGGTCAAGGATAGTAGCAGGTGCTTCATCTCAGAGAAGAAATTACAGTGTCAGTTTTCTTCTCCCACTTCTCCAGCAGCCTTCAAAGCTATCTCTTTATCAAAATAAGAAACTCCAATGAGGTGGCTAACAAAGCGTCCAACATGCTATAATCAATATTACCACAAGAGAAGGGTGGTTGTAAGCCAGAATTATATGGGAATCATTTGGAATTATAGTTCTGAAATAAGATGTATTGTGTGAACCCCAAAGGTAAGTCAACTGTGCGTCTTTGAGCATCCCATTCAGTTCTTCGCTGACCATATTCTCCCTTCCAAAACTAATATTTAGGGCCTGGCAGTGTGGAATGTGCTTCCCAAATGCAGAATGTGTACGATAGGCAATCCACATCCCATATTAGTGCCCTGAAACATGATAAAGAAGTCAGTGATGTCATGAAATCTTACTCCTAGTATGAGGGTTATGTCAGGAGTGGGTTTGAAAATTTTTGGCAACTGTTCTCTGCCTGGGGGGGGGGGGGTGGCCCAGTCAGTTTCCTGCACCACAGTGGGAGGGGGCATTTTTCCATCCCCAGGCTCCAGAGGCTTTCCTTGAGCATTTGGGAGGGCAAAAGTGACCCATTTTTTACGCTCCCAGAATCTCCATGTGCCCTACACTTACCTGGCATGATGAATGGGTCATGTGGAGATTCCTGGGAAGGCGGAGGAGGGCGTGGTCAGCCAGCCCTTGTAACTACCAGTTTAATGAACCAGCTTAAATTAACATCTGGTTCACCTGAAATGGTCTGAACCAGCTGAATCCAACCCATGAGTTGTGTTCAAAAACTGGATAAAATGGATCTGATAATACTGCAAAAGATAACTCTTGAAGTTGTTAGTATGTGTTACCCTATCTACAAGCAAGGATCCATGAATGGATTAAGCTTGTTATGTAGGATTCATATTCTTTCAGCTCTAAAACTAGTCCTATCAAGAAATATAAGCCCATAACATATTTCGAAATAAACATGAATGGGTTTCTGAGCAGACAACATTATATTCTAGCACTGGCACTTAAACATATGGAGAAAAGTCAGTAAGTCTCACCACAACTGAATTTAATTTAAAAAATGAATCTTCTAAATTATAAATAAACCAGAGTTATATTTTTAAAAAAGTTGAATGAAAAGAGTTGAATGTTAGGCCCTTAGCAAACAATATACATTTTCCCATTGTGCTAAATGACTTTCAGAATTGTTTGCTTGCTAATAAATCCTTATGGGAATTCAAGAAGGTGACCTCCATTGAACAAAAAAAAGTGTCCTTTAAAAATAACTGAAGTGAAATAAAAACCAGGCTTTTCAACTTGAATACGTGAATATTAACTCTTTATGGAGCTAGTAATCCATCTTGGATCCCATCTTCAAAATAATAAGGATATTTAACATACACATTGTGTCTCTAAGTTTCAAGGTATTTTTGCAGCCTTTAAAACAATGAAGAAAGTCAGTATTGGCCTGTTATGTCTTTGAATTTAGTGATATGTTTATCAACCATGACCTGTCGTAACCATCATGTTTATGCAAAAGCCAGACACATTATTTTATTCAGTAGGCAAAGTTATTCATGGCTCATTGATACTGAAAATGCTTTGCCTAGGGGCCAGGCTCAATCAAAGGTAGATTAAGGAAATAAAATGTTTGCCAACTAAAGATTGTTGGTTTCCCACATGTGGTTTTCCCTGCACTGTGCTCAAATGTTTTTTCTCATTACAAGGTAAAATCTGTGTCCTCATGTGTTACTGTAAAATATTTTTAAAATGTCCTGCTTGCATGCCTTCCAACACCGATTGAAGGAGTCCTAATAGCAGAATATAGTATGAATTACATTTCATTTTATGCATGTGTTACATTTTGAGCTCTTGGGTAATATAGATAAACTTAATATTTGGTTAAACTTTTTGTTCTCAAAGTTCATGAGAAACTTAAACACAGGTCTGTGCAGTATAGCAATCAGGCAGCTATGCTATTTCAGCTTCTTAGCAGAAAAGGTTAATCACTATGGGGAGAAAGGGGTGGAGTATAATGCGATTTCTTGATTTGAGTCAACAAGAAATGCTTATCACTCACTGTTCAGTTGAAATGGATGTATTGAGGTATTTCCATATCATTGCCTTTTTAACCCCTCAAATTCTCAGAAACAGTTTGAAGACAATCCGTCTTGCTTTCACCATGAAATTTGAAAATACTGAGATTAATCCAAAAGTTTTCTCACTTAGGTCTGTTATCTTGTGTGGTTTCTAGTCAGAAACAAAGGCAACTCATATTGGAAGGAAGGAAGGAAGGAAGGAAGGGAGGGAGGGAGGGAGGGAGGGAGGGAGGGAGGGAGGGAGGGAGGGCTTTGATACAGTTTCAACTCTATCATACCAAAGCTTGAAAAAAATCAGTTCAGTTTCCAACACTGCTGATATAATCATCATCATCTTTATTGTCATTGTAATAATATTGTAATAAAATTACAATGAAATTGGTGTGAATACAATTGATATAGTGTGAATACAACATTACAGAACCGCATTACATAAATGGTACACAATCATTTGGGTACGCAAGTCCCTTCTATTCAATTTTAATTGAAAGAAAATAGCTACACAATTAACATTCTTAGTGAAATAGTGAACAAAGCCAGAACACAAACTATAGTTATTGGGGCATTATATCAATGAAGAAGGCCCTGAGTTTCTCATTGGTGACCAGAAAAAAGCTCTTCCTCAACCCAGCCTTCAGAAGTAGCATCATCATCTCCCACTGAAAAACAATTGTGTTAGCTTCTTGCTCTATTGTCCATCACTAGTCAGGGCTTTTGTGAGCATGCAGCGCATATGCAAAGTCTCTTCCAAAGGTTGTGAGTGCTGGTTGATACTGCAAGGTGATACAAAACATTTTGTCATGGCATTTTGTTTTAACATCAGGAGTGTCAAACTCACTGTGTCACATTTTTGTCACGTGACATATCATGACCTTTCTCCCCCTTTGCTAAAATGGGTGTGGGTGTGGCCAGCATGTGATGCACCTGCCTGCAGGCTGTGAGTTTGACACCCCTGCTTTTACATCGATGAAAAGAATTGTGTCCACCTGTATGGCATAAAACTCTTCTCAGGATTATTCCAGGCTACCTGACACAGTTTTAGCAGAAACACTCATATGAACTGCAATGCTCTAGCTAACAAGGATACATATCTATTAAGAATACCAATTCCCATTTTGGGTTCCAAAATGTCTTTTAAAAGACTAACATCTGAGAGACTGGTTGCAAATGGATACTAGGATATCGAGCATGTAGTCTTAAGGTTATTTTTACTAATCCAGCAGGAATCTAGAGCAAGTTTATTTAACACTGGTATCCTTTTTTATTGAAGTAAAAGTATTGCATCATGTCTTTCAAATAATTGGGTGCAATATGTCTGATTTAAGGGGCAAGAAGACAGAGAGCAGATAGTTTTGATCTATAGCATGCCCTTTGCTAAATACCAGTCTCAAATATCTGCATCTTGTCCATTTATTGGAGACATTATAGCAGCGATGGCGAACCTTTTTAGGTGTGTGGGCGTGGCATACCCATAATGCAATGAGCGACCCCCTCAGAGCGCATGCGTGCACTACAGATGCCCCCCTTTTTTACATGCTCTTTTCTCCCTCCCAAGACTCCAGAAGGTTGCTGAAGCCTTCAGAGGGCCTCTGGGGGGCCTCCGGAGGGCCTGGGAAGCCTCCGGAGCACTCAAAATGATGCACCGCCAAAACCGGAAGTGACCTCTGATTTACTTGGAGCATCATTTTGAGTGGTCCGGAGACCTCCTGAAGGTCGCTGAAGCCTCCGGACCACTCAAAATGATGCTCCAAGAAAATAGGAGATCACTTCCAGTTTCGGCGGCATGTCATTTTGAGTGCTCTGGAGGCTTCAGGGAAGTTCATGAAGCCTCCGGAGGGCCTCTGGGGGGGGGCAGGGGGCTCTTTTCACCCTCCCCAGGCTCCTATAAAGCCTTTGGAGCCTGGGGTGGGTGAAAAAAGCATGCAAAATAGGGCGAATTCAGCTGGCCAGTGCGCACATGCACACTGCCCAGCTGACAAGGCATCACCTCGTGTGCCCTGACAAATGGTTCCGCATGCCACCTGTGGCACGCATGCCATAGGTTCGCCATCACTGCATTATAGTAATTTTGTGCACAGTCTTCCAAATTAGTGGAAGAAGTATTAGAGTGGTACAGACAGATTTAAGGCTGATCATCCTGGAAGATGCAAATATTCACAATAGTTGCCTAGTTGGCTAATTCTGTGCTTCATACTGTAGTTTTTCATATGGCTTCTTGAAAGCCACAGGTTTATTAAAATTATGTTGATCTCAACATACCGTATACAGCAACGGCTACTTTGAGCTTGGAATTCTGCAACAGAATAGGGGACATAATTAGAACAGGGGCCTTCAATCAGTCATGAACAGATAGTTACCAGCTTGTAACATGAAGCTAACCGTAGCTACTGTAAAATGAAGGATGTTCATATGGCCTGCCTCTAGAGAATGATGAAAAAAAAGCCTACTGATTTGCAAGGAAGTGTTCCTATACTTTAAGCTAACAGTCTATCCAAGCACTTTCCATCACTCAGAATTATTTGATAACTGGGACTATTGGTATGAATTATGATCAAATTGCAGAGATGGATCATTTATTTTGTCATTCTGAAGAACTAGCTTTGGGGTGAGAATGTGAGTTGTGGAGAACTCACAGACCATATCCAAACAACACATTTACCTTAGTTATTTCCAAACTTAATCAGATCTCTATAGAAAAGGTTTTGGCACCACACAGTTTTGCTAATTATAGCAAGAAACTCTATTTTATGGATGCAGAGTCTCTAACAACTTTCTTCCAGGAAATACTAATAGCCAGAGCTTATTATATCACTAGTCTTCTGGATGTTTCTTTCCATTTGGGACATGGCTGGTTGTAATTGCTAAATACTGTAAGAATAACCCACAGGATGTCAATGGCTAGCCTGGCCCCTGAAGCCAGTCAGGAAGTCATGTTCAGTGGCTGCCAGGACTCTGATAGTTCATTCTAAAGTAGAGAATTGAGATATTTTTTTAGTAGTTCAATTGCCTTAAAAGTTTGGGGATACTGACAAGTAGGATGGGCAGTTGCCCCATTTGACAACGTTGTGGCATTCATAAACATGCCCTAAGTAAAACACTAATTGGTTGGGTTTAGATGTTTTTATTATACTCGGCTCACAGCCTTGTTAAGTGTGGCATGTAAATGTTGTTATAGCTAATATGACTGAATGCAATAGGAAGTATGTGGAGAAGTAGCTTATCCACCATTATTATATCAGTATAATGTCAACCAGCAGAGTAATTCTGAATAATGAAGGACCTACTAAATGTAAATTTGAAGAAAGAACACTCTGTCATCTTGCTGTGATCAATTTGTACTGCATAATGATTAAAATTACCACTTCTGTAAGTATATGATGCATTTGTAATGGAATCAGAAAAGGCTATAATTGGCATCTCCTCCTATTGTTATAAGTACTTTTAGCTTGTGGAACCTGAACTTATGAATCTTATTCTTTGAAGGTCAAAGTATGCCATGTAGTCCCTTACCCCCTTGGGCTGGGAATCTGGACTGCAATAAATGATAATTTATACTGACTTATTGTTCCTATTGTAGTAATTCTGTTATTGTATGTAACTGTTATAATAATCAGTGCTATGATTGATATTGTAACAATAAAAAAGACCCTTGTAATATTGAATGGTGGTGCTATTCATTGCTTTTGCTTTGTTTACATGATTAAACACACATGATTAAGACACCACAAATATATACATTATTCCAGGCAATCAAGGATAAACAATATGTCAACGGTCTGACTGGTGAACCCAAGAAAAGTAGACACTTTCCGGAACTTTTAAATCCCAAAAGCAAAACTTTATTGGATGCATCATTTCGGCACTGAATAATCAAAACCAATTGTTTTTCTTATACAATGCTTGTATAGTTAAACAATGGCTTCTCCTTCTTCCCACCCCAGTTTGGTCACATTGTCCAATTATGAATCGTCCATTTGTTTTGAGAACAGTTCACTTCTCTGTTGGACTCCTGCATTAGTGTCCTTGGTGGGATCTGGGCTCTCACGGTCTGTCTCTGGAGCATCTGCATTCTTTCACCCTTCCCCCCATCCTACAGGTCTTTGGCAAGTTGTATAGCAATAAGACCTAAATGTTTCAAAAGGGGTTCAATCTTGACATAATAATCCTACCCATGGTAGGATTCATCTAACCACCAAATCTAAACATCTGTGGAAACATATGTTCTATCACATGCATGCACACTGGCCAGCTGGTCTACACACACGGGGGAGTGAAGGAAAACAGAAGACCAACTGGTCAGTGCATATATGTGCACCGGGAAGCTGCTCTTCTGATTTCCTGTGCAAATGCTTGAAGACCACCTGGCCAGCATGCATGCACATGCCACAACACATAAGAGCAGCTAGCCGGCACATGCACGTGCATCAGGCAGCTGTTCTTCCAGTTTCCGGTGCTCCCACACACACAACCAGCTGGCCAGTATGGAAGTGTGCACACAGTCGCACATGCATTCTGGTTTCAGCATACATCCACACATACATTCTGATTTTGGCACTTGGTGCCGAAAAGGTTTGCCAACAACATTACATCTATAATGTTTACATCAATCCTGAAATCCAGGTGGTGGCAATGCTGATAGTTTGGATCCATTTCAATTCAGATTGACTTCAACCCCAATTTTAGGGAAAGGAAAGCTTGGACAAATATTCAATCCTATCAATTATGTTGTTCTTTAGACTTGCTTAGCTAAATTGTGTTTGCAGGGAAAGGTTTTCAATTTATTTGTTAGTGACAGTTTATGGTATTAAGGGATTTCTCTTCCATGATCTTTTATCTATGAAAAACATTGCATTCCTTTAAAAAAAAAAAAACTTCCAGACTATTTAATATCTATGTAAAACTATTGGGGTGTGTCGTCTGGAAGTCTAGGTTGCATGATCGTATGCAGAGAATATAATAATCCATCTTTCTTTTTCTTCCCTCTAAGAACAAATTTAAATGATGGTGGAACTTCTAAATGGAGACTAGGAGATGGCTAGGAGATGGCTTTCTGATGATTAATAAAGCAATACTTTAATCCAAGCAAGCAAACATTTTTTTTAACTGCTAATTTGAATACGGGATTAATCTTGCATTGGACAAGATTCCATTTTTTCCCCTAAAGAACCAAGGGCAATTCCTGCTGATTTCAATGGTATCAAGAGAAGTACAGTTGCAGAGTAATATGGACAGCTTTCGAAATAGTTTCTCTAATAGCCAAGGTTATTAAACTACTTTAATATTAAACTACTTTAAACCACTATTAAACTACTGGCTGACCAACCGCACTCAACGTGTAGTCCTCAATGGAACTGCATCTACATGGAAGGAAGTATGCAGTGGAGTCCCCCAAGGCTCTGTTTTAGGCCCAGTACTCTTTAACATCTTCATCAACGATTTGGATGAGGGGATAATGTGCACCGCTCCGAGTCCCTTTGGGGAGAGGAAGCGGTCTATAAATAAATAATAATAATAATAATAATAATAATAATAATAATAATAATAATAATAATAATAATAATAATAATAATTATTATTATTATTATTATTATTATTATTATTATTATTATTATTATTATTATTATTATTATTATTATTATTATAAATGGGGAACTCATCAAATTTGCAGATGACACCAAGCTGGCAGGAATAGCCAACACTCCAGAAGATAGGCTTAAGATACAGAAGGATCTAGACAAACTTGAACATTGGGCACTATCTAATAAAATGAAATTCAATTGTGAAAAAAGTAAGGTCCTACATATAGGCAAGAAAAACCAAATGCACAAGTACAGTATAGGTGGTACCTTGCTCAATAGTAGCAGCTGTGAGAGGGATCTAGGAATCCTAGTGGACAACCATTTAAATATGAGCCAGCAGTGTGCAGCAGCTGCCAAAAAAGCCAACACAGTTCTAGGCTGCATAAACAGAGGGATAGAATCTAGATCACGTGAAGTGTTAATGCCACTGTATAGTGCCTTGGTAAGGCCACACTTGGAATACTGCATACAGTTTTGGTCGCCACAATGTAGAAAAGACGTGGAGACTCTGGAAAGAGTGCAGAGAAGAGCAACCAAGATGATTAGAGAACTGGAGACTAAAACATATGAAGAACGGCTGCAGGAGCTGGGTATGTCTAGTTTGATGAAGAGAAGGACCAGGGGAGACATGATAGCAGTGTTCCGATATCTCAGAGGGTGCCACAAAGAAGAGGGAGTCAAACTATTCTCCAAGGCACCTGGGGGCAGGACAAGAAGCAACGGGTGGAAACTAATCAAGGAGAGAAGCAACTTAGAACTAAGGAGAAATTTCCTGACAGTTAGAACAATTAACCTCTGGAACAGCTTGCCTCCAGAAGTTGTGAATGGCCCAACCCTGGAAGTCTTTAAAAAGATGCTAGATAGCCATTTGTCTGAAATGGTATAAGGTTCCTCCCCACGCAGGGGGTTGGACTAGAAGACCTACAAGGTCCCTTCCAACTCTGCTATTGTATTGTATTGTATTACTTGAATGGAAAAGCAGAAAGTAAATGAATACATAATCCATTAACTTTAACTCTATTTTAGCAAAATAGAATAGTTCTCTGGAATGCACTTGGTTAAATCCATTCAAAAAAATTTACTACTGGTTCTATGGGCATTGGTTGGTGAGCATGGCTTGGTAGGCATAGCAGGGAAAAGACACTGTAAAATCTCCATTCTCTCCCGATCAACTGGGACTTCGGAGGCACAGAATAGATGGGGGTGGAGCCAGTCAGAGGTGGTATTTACTGCTTCTCCAAACTACTCAAAATTTCTGCTACTGGTTCTCCAGAACTGGTCAGAACTTGCTGAATACCAGCTCTGGTTAAAACCAACCATGCTATTCTAGTTCATTCTGTGGGTGTTGCTCTTGAAGACAGCTCTACAATTTCAAAAATAGCAATCTGGATCTTACAGAAATTGTTTTAATGATTGTATTGTACAAAAGCTGTACCAATGGCTCATTATTTAATGCATTTCTGGGGACATATTTCTAAGTGCTTATTAGAATCCAAATGATTAGGGGTCTGAGTTAGCTGAAGAATCCTTATATGTATATAGACATGATCATGACTTCAAGTAAGTGTCAGAGGGTCAACATGTTCATCTTCCACCATTATCAACAACCACCACGATCCTAGAAATAAGGACTTCCTTGCAATAACTGCTAATTTGTCCTGTTCTTTCCCACAAGGCCTACAATTGCCCCATAAGTAGCTGTTTTATAGTAGGATATCCTTGGCTTTTAATTTAATGTTATGATATTGGATACAATAGCTTTTATTTGAAATTGCATACATTTAATAAGATTTTTAAAAGTGTTAACTATGTAGGCTACCTAGGGAAAGAGACTTTATAATTGGATAGGAAAATAATAAGAAAAATGAAAAGAGAGTTATAAGAGCATTTTCAAGCAAGCCAAATGTCTTGTTAATGGCTAGCATTTATTTAGCCACAACTTTTAATTGGGGCTAAAAATATGTGTCATTGTCAGAGCTGGAATTTTTAACTTTCACTAATTTAAACTGTATGTTTAAAAGAAATCCATCTGAGCATACTACATAATCTAAGTGATACAAATGGTACTTAAAGGAGAGATAGGGAAAGGTTTCACCATGCTACAGAAGAATAAAATTCAATTCTTAATGTGATACTAATGTAATTACTTTTAGTTAAACAAAAGGTAAGTACATGCATAAAAGTTGACATTTGGGGCATTAAAGATTTTTTGGAGAAGCGAACAATTATATTTTTGTCACAGAATATATCACATCTGTCTTCCTTTGGTGCAGGCTGGGGAGTTTTCTCTTCACTTTGAAAAAATAAATCTGAGCTTCATCTGCTTCAGATTTTCAATGCAAGCATTTTGCTTCACTTTCAGACTGCCTCATTTAAAAAAAGGCATTTTTCTTCCAATATTTTTCAAGGTTTTTTTTGTTTATGTCTTATGATGGTTTCAGCTCTTTGGGATATGTTCTAGTGCAACACCAGGTTTAGTGCTTATGCTTGAGAGAATAGAATAGAATAGAATAGAATAGAATAGAATAGAATAGAATAGAATAGAATAGAATAACAGAGTTGGAAGGAACCTTGAAGGTCTTCTAGTCCAACCCCTGCTTAGGTAGGAAACCCTACACCACTTTAGACAAATAGTTATCCAACATCTTCTTACAAACTTCCAGTGTTGGAGCATTCACAACTTCTGAGGCAAGTTGTTCCATTGATTAATTGCTCTAACTGTCAAGAAATTTCTCCTTACTTCTAAGTTGCTTCTCTCCTTGATTAGTTTCCACCCATTGCTTCTTGTCATACCCTCAGGTGCTTTAGAGAATAGCTTGGGGGGGGGGGGTTGAAGTTCCATTGTGCAATTTTCCACTACTATCCATTTCTACTTTTCCTGGTATTATCATAAAATGATACTGTGGAACTACTTCTGGAACAGCTTTTTGTGAGGAGTTTGACTCTGTTACTTTCGAAGATATGGACAGGTTACATGGGCGACTGAGAGCTACCACTTGTTTATTGGACCCGTGTCCCTCCTGGCTTGTACTGGCATCCTGGGAGGTTACAAGAGGCTGGCTCCAGGAAGTAGTGAATGCTTCCTTGAGTGAGGGGTTCTTGCCTACCGTCTTGAAAGAGACTGTGGTGAGACCTCTCCTCAAGAAGCCTTCCCTGGACCCAGCATTGTTAGTAAATTATTGTCCGGTCTCCAACCTTCACTTTCTGGTGAAGGTTGTAGAGAGTGTGGTGGCACAACAGTTTCCCCGTCACCTGGAGGAGATTGATTATCTGGACCCGCGCCAGTCCGGCTTCCGGCCCGGACACAGCACTGAGATGGCATTGGTCGCGTTGGTAGATGATCTCTGGAGGGCCAGAGATGGGGGTTGTTCCTCCATCCTGGTCCTATTAGACCTCTCGGCGGTTTTTGATACCATCGACCATGGTATCCTATTGCATCGAATGGAGGGGTTGGGGGTGAGGGGCACCGTTTTGCGGTGGTTCTCCTCCTATCTCTCCGGTCAATTGCAATTTGTGTTGGCAGGGGGACAGAGGTCGGCCTCGAGACCCCTCACATGTGGGGTGTCTCAGGGGTAGGTCCTCTCGCCACTCCTGTTCAACACATACATGAAGCCGCTGGGCAACATCATCCGTGGTTTTGGGGTAGAGTACCATCTGTACGCTGACGATACGCAGCTGTACATATCTACCCCGAACCACCCCAACGATGCCGTCGAAGTGATGTCCCGGTGCCTGGAAGCCGTGTGGGTCTGGATGGGAAGGAACAGACTCAGACTCAACCCGTCCAAGACGGAGTGGCTGTGGTTTCCGGCGTCCCGGTACAACCAGTTTACTCCATCACTGGCCATAGGGGGTGAACATCTAGCCCCCGTGGATGAGGCACGCAACTTGGGCGTCGTCCTGGATACCCGGCTGTCTATGGAAGATCATGTGATGGCCGTGGCCAGGGGGGCGTTCTACCAGGTTCGCCTGGTATGCCAGTTGCGTCCCCTATTGGACCGGGATGCCCTTCGTACAGTCACTCATGCGCTTGCGACATCCCGTCTAGACTACTGTAATGCTCTCTACATGGGGCTTCCCTTGAGGTGCATCCGAAGACTACAGCTAGTCCAGAATGCGGCCGCGCAGGCAATTTTGGGAGCCTCTAGGCAGTCCCACGTGACACCGCTCCTGCGCAAGCTGCACTGGCTGCCTGTTGCCTTTCGGGTGTGCTTCAAGGTGCTGATTACCATCGTTAAAGCGCTCCATGGCACAGGACCTAGTTATCTGCGGGATTGTATCCTGCCCCATACATCCCTTCGACCGATTCGCTCCCACAGAGAGGGACTTATCCGGGTGCCGTCCACTAAGCAATGCCAGCGGGTGACGCCCAGGGGAAGAGCCTTCTCTGTGGCGCGGCCAACTCTCTGGAACGACCTACCCCCCCGAACTCAGAACAACTACGGACCTCCGCTCCTTCCGCCAAAAGTTAAATACCTACTTCTTCCATCATGCCGGCTTGCCAGCCTTCAGTCTGAATGTTTAAATTGTTTTAATCGGGATTTTAAGACGAAATAGTTTTAAGCATTTTAAGATTTTAGCGCAGGATATAGTTTATTTAATTGGATTTTAAATATTTATAATTGTTTATGTTTATATGCTTTTTAATTTCCTGGGCACCGCCCCGAGTCCCTTCGGGGAGAGGGTGCGGTTTACAAATAATAATAATAATAATAATAATAATAATAATAATAATAATAATAATAATAATAATAATAATAATAATAATAATAATAATAATAATAATATATCTTGTGGACTTCAATCTTCTGTCTTATGGACATCAAAATGGTGGACATCGATCTTCTCCCATATTATTTGACATCTTGTTTCTTCCAGGAAACAGACTAGAAGGATGATTTATAAGAACATTGTCATCAGTTATAAAATTATGATAATCTTCAGATATATCTCTCCTTTTCTGGGAACTCAGAATTCAACAACTCTAGCCAGTAAGAGATTGGATATGGGTGAACAAGCTGAACCACAACAAAAGCAAGATGGTCTTATTACAGATTCTAGGGATTGGACTTCAGGGTTCAGGAGAAATAAATAAATAAATAAATATACTTCCTTTAAAATAAGGTGCACTCCAGAAAACTGGACATCTATGTAACAGGTATGCCAAGAGGATTTTTAATGAGTTTCGGATGAAATACTGTTCAGAAGGAGAAAGTTCTAGGAGAAAAATGTTTGAGCTCAGAACCTCAAGATACTGTTTGTTTGTTTCTTTGCTTCTTTGCTTGTTTGTTTATATGTCACCCATAGGTTCACTAGCCACTGAAGATGGTCCAGAAGCTGATGGTCCAGAAGCTGAAGCTCATGGCCCATAAGAGAAACCAGTGCTTTTTAAGTCTTAAGGATTAGGAGAAAATAAAACAGTTGTATTTCTTCCATTGCGCTCCTAAATGTCTCCCTTTTGAAATTTCTTTAAATAGCCCTCCATGAATAAAGTGAAGAATTTTAAGAATTCTTTTGAGTGTTTCTAGTTTTTTGCTTTGTTTTATTTTTATCATTTAGAGAAGGAAGGGGAAGTTGGAAAAGAACTGCCATGATGTTCACATACTCAGGCTTATTAGCAGATTAGAAATAAGTACAGCATCACTGCCAATGACCTCACTGTCTATGATGGATATTGGTGCTGCACCCTGTGAGGTCCTAATCGCTCCACTCTGTGGTGGTATTTTATAGGATACAGTCAGCCATGGCAGGCACAAAATTAAATAATGCTACCATCTGCTTGCATTGTGACTTTGGTGACACAATTGTTCATAAACAAGAACTTAAATTTGTATGAGATTTGTCACATCTTCCCATGCCAGCACCACTTATTCCAGAAAATCTCTCTAACACGCTGTGATTGGCATAATACATATGGTAATGTCTGTGTGCTTTGTTTCACTTAACTTGAAACAACGCACACAGACTTTACCACATGTAAATTTAACTTACCCAAGAGATTTCTGGATTTCTTGGCGGGGTCTGTGTGCAATGGCACTTTTAAAATTAGATGTCCGCCTTAATCCCAACTGAGACAATTAGCTCCATTATTCACTTAGAGAATTCTGGAATCCATTAAATATCATCAACTGGCAAAGGAGGTGCATAAAAACTGAGAAGGTGTCTGCAACTATAAGCCAGAAACTAAGTGTAGTTTTATAATCCATTTATTCATGCTAAACCAAGACGGATTTAGCATAAAGGGTAAAGAGAACATTACATGGACGTGGAAGGAACAGCTATTCTTTTGCTGCTGAGGTCTTCACAAAAGAGCCAAGACTGCATATGAAATGATGCCACTGTGTATTTCCATTCAGTTTGCATTCCAGGAGTGACATCCAGGTGTAGTTAATGCAACTACTCTTCAAATCAATGAATCCATACAAACAGTAGTTCTATTTCATAATACTATCAATTAGTGACAATCCTGCTGACATCCATTTCTCAAATATTGATAGTGATATGAAAAAGTGAGCCTTCTTTTATATTTGGAGTAAAAGAATCCATTTAATAGACAACACACACAGCAGACAAATTTTTCCCTATGTTAGGGTTCTAGGTTTCTTGCCCCAAACTATAGATAATCTTAACCAGGTATCTCCTTCTTGGTGACTTCTAAATGTTGAATGTCAATTCTACAATCTTTAGCAATCACAGCTTATTGGAGTCATTGTCTGAACAATAGGTTGAAGAATGCTGAAGGACATAATTTCAATGATTAGTTGAACTGAATTTGCAGAGGTCAAATCAAAAATGGATTAATATACAATTAGTTCAGTTATGAACTCCCTCTAAAGTCTTTTCATTTACATCTGCAGAATAATGTGCACAGTACTTACTGGCTGACCCCTGTGGTGGACATAAAATTCTCCTTATTTCCAGAGGAAATTAAAAAATCAACACAAAATTTACTTAGTTATGTGGTAAACTACTTGGTTGTGCTTTTTAAAAGGCAAAGCTTTCCTGGAGGGGATAAAAAAAGAAAAAAATCAAACAAATGATTGCCTTTTGCATGCTTCAGCTACAGCATACACACTGGAAATAAATCAGTTCAAATCTTCTACACAGCTCACTTCATGGAGACATTGTGACCTGGAGCTGTTTTCAGGATCATTCATAATATTCCTCTGGAAGTGCCTTTATTGAAGCAAGAATTGTTTGAGATTTTCCTCAGGTACATCACGACAGCTTTCTTTGAGATACACATTGCAGTATTTTTAACTCTCAATAATTTCTGCTAATTTTATTTTCAGGGATCATAAAACAGAAATTAGACTCTTGTTAAGTCCATTGATTCAAGAGGTTAAAATGATCTAAATTGATGTTTTCATAAATATTATTTCAGCTCTGTATAATTATTGTGGTTGCACAGTTCTACCATCTCTATTTTTTGCACTTGCTTTAGTTTTTTTGAGGAAATTGTGTATATTTCTAGTAAAATAAAAAAATAACCAAAATCTGAAAAAAATGTATTTTTTTAATTTTATCTTTCAGATCATTTTACACTACATGCTTAATGCATTTGTATTTTTTTAAGTAGAACAAGAAGAATTGCTTTTTTCCTCCAAACATCGTATTGAAACTCTTTCCTATGTCAAGGAAATAAACTTAAAACAGCTAAATTAAAAGACCAAGTTTATCCTCTAGAGGAGGGGTTCCCAAACTTGGCAACTTTAAGACTTGTGGACTTCAACTCCCAGAATTGTCCAGCTATGCTGGCTGGAGAATTCTGGGAGTTGAAGTCCACAAGTCTTAAAAGTTGCCAAGTTTGGGAACCCTGCTCTAGAGAGAACAGGAAGAGTATCAGTCTAATATCTATCCAGTATCAAGGAAACATTGCATCTCTTCTTTTTCTAGGACCTATGGCAGAGGTGGGACTCACTTACCTTCTATAGTGGTTCTCAAATGTGATCTTATGCGCATGCGCAGTGTTCATACATTACATCAGGCTGGTTGGCAGTGCCTCCTGCAGCCTCTACTACCGGTTCATCTGAACCAGAGAAAATGGCTGAATACCATCTCTGGCCTATGTGAACAGTCACATCTTTAAGGATTTATGAAAGTTCAGCATGGTTGAGACCATACAGATTTAGATGTTTTTATGTATGTGTGTTTTAATCCTAATATAAAAACTCCCTAGAATTTCCTTTGGAATTGAGAACTGTATTAAATAAATTAGAATGGAAGGGAAGGGATCCTATATTTCATTGCAGGATGTCAATCCAAATGTATTTTATTGCCTGGGAGGGGGAAAAAATGCCCTTGCCTATTTCATGTTCAGAAGTTAATCAGTTTAATTTTTATTTCAAGACTATTAACTCAAAACATCTTTTATAGATAGATAAGAGATAAACAGACAGTTTGCATAGTACATACAGCTCCATTCTTCAACAGTCCTCCACTGTTGCTTTCTTGCTATTGTATCCATTTAATCAAATGTGTAATAGTCTCACTGCATCTATGTGCACTGCATAAGTTGAACACATTCAGTGCCTGCCAAAGTGCTTGAGACAATATGAAATGGATGAGTTGACTGTTCACCTATTAACAAAATCAAAAGTTGATTTGTAAGCTACGTAGGGAAAGGTGACTAAGCATCATCAAAAATAACTGCATTAAAGCAGTGGTTCAGGTGAATTCCAAAAACAAGCCATAGTTTAAAAAGAACACTTTATGAGACAGTTCATTCTTATCCCCCATCATCTGTTATGTATAATAATTGCATGGTGCAAAAGGTTGTGCTGGTACAGTGGTTATAATGCAGTATTGAAGGCTAATTCAGCTGACTGCCAGCAGTTCAGTTCTCACTGTCGCAAGGTTGACTCAGACTTCCATCTTTCAGTAAAACGAGGAGCCAGATTGTTGGGGACAATATACTGATACTGTAAAATAGCATAAAGTAGGCTTTAAAGCCCATTTGTGCTATTGCTATTATACTAACCCTAGAGTTGGTAAAAGAAGAGTGACCATGGTACACTTAGAGGCCTCCAAAATTAGATACATGTTGGGGAGGGAGGGAGGGAGAATACATAGATGAATAGAGAAACAATAGATGATAGATAGATATGAAAGAATAGAATAGAATAGAATAGATAAAATACAATATGTATATGTGCATGTGTGCGTAAATTGTAAAATGACCACTTTGATGAAATTACAAAATATTTCATCATTGTGCTATGATTTAATGAAAAAATGCCAAAATGTACAGCATTAATGCATTTTTCTATTATTGTTGTGAGATGTCCAGAGTTATTCAGAGTCAGATGGCATACAAGTTCAGCTTGACTTCATCATCACCATCATCTGCTGACTCTAGACTTTTGGTTCTATAATCAACATGTATCTTACTTTATAAAAGACAGGCATTTATTTGTAGAACAATCCAAGGACACACCTCTATTTTAAGGTGATCTCTCTTTGAAAGGCTCCTATCTACTGTAAATCCAGGATAGGTGAAAATTAAAGTCCTTTAAAAATGAAGAGAAAAAGAATCTTTTTCTATTAATATTGGGGCTCCATGACAGTCTGCTGTAATGAGAAATATTGTATTTATTCTTATTTATTTATTAAATTGTTGCATCACCCATCTCACTGATACAATGATTCCAGATTATTACAATGTAATAAAAAGTTAAAAATTGAATGCAAAAGGTAAAGTTAAAACCATGATGAAGTGTGGCTTGAAACAAAAACCTTCTTTACCCTATGAGCCACCCCACATGTACCAGACTCCAGCCAAGCAGCAGGTTTTTAGGCTCTTCAGGAAGCCCAGGAGTTTGGGAGTTGACCTCACCTCCATTGGGAGAATATTCCAGTGGGTGGGGGCCACAGCTGAAAAGTCTCTTCTCCTGGCCAGCCAAAAATTTTTAGCCAATGGGATCTGAAGTAGGGATTTTCCACTGGAAGGAGTGGGGTGGGTTAAACCTATTGGAGTAAGGCAGTACCTAACATACCCTAAATCCAAGCCATATAGGGTTTTAAAGATAATGGCCATCACCTTTAATTGGATCCAGAAACAACATGCCAACCAATGCAGCTTGTGTGACATCAAGGTCATACTATATATGTCACCCTCGGAAAAGTCTGTGCCAATGAGTTCTGTACCAGTTGTAGCTTCCAAATCCTCTTCAAGAGTAGCCCCATATCACACTAACTGGGAGATGACTAGGACGTTGGTGACTTTGCACAGGGCCTCAAATTCCAGGAATGGGTACAACTGGTGCACAACATGAAATTGCACAAAGACTCTCCTGACCACAACTGCCACCCCTCTTTGATTAGGAGAACCCCAGACTATGCATCAGGTCTGTCTGAGGTAGTGCAACTCCACCCAGAACTAAAAATGATAAACTCCCAGGTCCTAAGGCCCCTTTAACCCACAACCGCTTTGTCTTACCAGGGTTCATTAGAAGACTATTGTCCCCATCCAAAACCCTGTAACTTCCAGGCACTGTGAGAGGGCAAGTACAGCATCACTTGGATCACCAGGGCTAAAGATGCAAAGTTGTCTATTATCAATGTATTGATGATAGTTCATGCCATGGTGTTGGATGATCTCACCCAGCAATTTCATGTAGTTATCAAAAAAGGAGTGAAGAGAGCACCAAGCTACAATAGAGTCACTGCAGAATTGACCTCTCGCTTGCTATCCAAACCAATTGGGACTGATCTTAGAGAAAGGGGTAGAGGATTGTACCACCCAACTCCAGCTGCTCCAGCCATCTTAAAAGGATACCATGGTTGATATTATTAAAAGCTGCCAAGAGATCAAAAGAGCAAGAAAGCATTACCCCCAGATATCATCTACAAGAGTGACCTAGGCCATATCTGTCCCGTTACTGGGCCTGGAATCCAACTGGTCCAGAGACTGGGCATGAACTTGTAGGACCAGAACATAGCACTAGTATTCAGTATTGAGGGTGTCTTCCTCTGTAGTGGCTTGTCCTCTTGTTTCTGTTCCTACAACTTCCCATCATGACTTGAATTGGTTGCCCATATATAGCATTTCCATTTAAATGGCAGTAATTATTTCTACCTTTGCATTTACAAATCATCATATGCACATATGACATGTAGCATCCCCCTCTCCCTTTTTTTGTGAGATGATCTGGCATTCTTCTCTTTCTGGCAATGGAGAAGAAGTCATCCTACTTCCAACAGTCAAATATTTACTACTGAGATAGTAATCAAATGAACATGAAAGAAATGCAGAAACCAGTTATCCAGCTCCCATGCCTTTGACTATGAGCCAACTGACAGATGGCCTTGTATATAGTTCAGCTTGAATATAAACAGACTCTACAAAAATTATTTTATTATTACCATTGATTTATACCGCTTTGAATAAATCATATCAAATGTCGGTGTAATGTGAGTATGGAAAATAAATAAAACAACTTTGAACTCTTATTACAGGATGACAAACTGAATTGCAATGGAATAATTCAGACCTGGTGCAATGAGTTTCATCATTGAAATATGGCAATTGAAGAATACAATTTATTCAAAAGAAACAGAAGCAACACAATGGGGAGGAAAAGTTATATTTTCATATTTTTAAAAAATGTTCATTGGAAGAGAAATCAATGCTGTTGGTTGAAAATAATAATAATAAGAGCTAAATAAACTTCTAATGTTAGTGTGTATAATTGATTATTCAACCACTAAACCAAAACTTCAGTAAAGTTTTCCAGGGGGGCGTGGTTATGGCCGGATGAGGTGAGGACGTTTTCTCCACCTCGTAGGGCTTTTTTTTACCAACAAATGTGGATTAAAGTGATTAAAACGCGCCGCTGAGAGCTGGAAATGTTTATAGATGTTTTGGAAGGTCGGTGTGACTTGTAAATTGCTTTTTCAAAGTGATCGGACAACTCGAACTGCTTGAATTTCAAAGTTTTGTTTCTCCGTGGAGCAGAGAGTTGGGCGAGCGGCCGAGGTAAGGGGGGCTACCCTTTGTCTCTGGCAAAGATCATTTGCATGCCTTTTGTCTCGCTACAAGGCTGTAAATACAAGCTGAAGTTTAAGAAAGAAGGAAGTTGGTGATGGCATGTGGATTATAACTCCTTTGAACTTTCTAATTCTTTTAAAGTGGATTGTGTGAGCTGAATGTAGCGGACAAGCTTTTTCGATTACACTTAAAATGGAGGCTTAAAAGTTAAATAAACTGGGGAAGCTCTCCTAGGCTTTTTTTTTTGGCTCTTTTGGTGCATTTTAAGCCGGCTTAGCCTTATCTGATTTGGAACACTGTTTGCCCTTATTCTTTATAAGAGACCCTCTTGGCAAAGAAGTATAAATATAAAGTCTGTTTTTGAACTGAAATGTCGACTCAACAGCCTTCAGAGCTGGAAAGGATCTTCGGAGCTTTGAATACAATTGGCGAAAAGTTAACCGGATTAACGGATCATGTGGCTAATTTGACATTGGAAGTTCAAAAAGCTAAAGAACAGATAAGTGAATTGAATGTTAGTTTTGTAAAGCAAAACGCGGAGGTGAAATTTATTAAAGATGAAATTGAACAAATTCATGCACACGACGCACAAATTGATCGTAAGATGGAAGGAATTTTTTATAAAAACCAGCAGCAAGATAAGAGAATTAGTCTTTTGGAGGAAGAAGCTAGAAAATTCAATATTGTTATACGTAATATTCCAGAAAATAGATCGGATGATTTGAAGCAGAGGGTGCTAAAATGGTTGAATGATTTTGGATTTGAATATACAGCAGCAAATTTAGTAAGTGTTTTTAGAATTGGTTATAAGAGGCAAGGTGGAGCGGTTAGAAATGTTTTAGTAAGATTTGCAAACCTTGGAGATAAACTAGAGGTTATGGCAAAAATAAGAGAACTGGAAGGTGTTCCTAAGTTTGAGGAGAAAGAGATTCAAGTTTTTCCGGATATTTCCAGGGAAGACAGAGCTTGGAGATATCATTTGAAACCAGTTACAAAGCTCTTGAGAGACAATGATATTAAGTACAATTGGAGGCCACTACAGCAACTTAAGTTTTTTTATAAAGGAAGGATGCATACTATTACTCCAGAAACAGATGTATTAAGATTAATTTGGGGGCTTGGGCTGATTGAGAAAGAGGAAGATTTGGAAGAAATTAAAGATTATATGCTTAAGACGGGTGGAGTACAAGAGGAATCCCCAATTTTGGAAGAAAGAGGTGCAACTGGCGGCCAGGATCCCAAGAGTTTAAAGAGAAAAGAAATTTCCCCGGCAGTCTCTGAGTATAAGAAAATTCGTGAAGATACTGAACGAACGCCAGACAAGATGGAGGATCTTAGTAAAAAGCAGGAAGCTGAGTCCGGGGCGAAGCCAGCCTTGTCTTCTTTTTTTGAAAGTGGAATTTAAAGAACAGCCCGAAGAGGTGATCCGACCATCGGCACGTCCCACTCCCCCGCACTCTTTATATAGAGGCGATATCTGATTGAGGATGTGGGGGATGAAGATTGCTTGTTATTTGTTGTGGTTGTTGTGTTTGATATTTGAGTTTTTTGTTTATGTTGTTTGTTATATATTGTTTGTGGAGTTTTATGTTTTTGTATGTCTTTTTTGTTTGGTGTTTGGTGTGCACATAAAGGAAGAGGAGGGGTCAGGCTTAAAAAAGTTACCGCTTAAATGCGGTTTATAAAAATAATGACATGGAACGTGAAAGGTACAGGCAATCATATAAAAAGGAAAAGATTGGAACTTAAATTTAAAAGGGATTCTCCAGATATATTATTTTTGCAGGAAACTCATCAAAAATCTGAGGATTTTAATAGAATGAATATTAAAGGTATGCAAATTTATGAAAAATCTTTTGGGACTTCCAAAGCTAGAGGAGTTGCGATATTGATATCAAATAGGGTACACTTTGAGAAAAAACAAGTAATTAGAGATGAGGAAGGCAGATATTTAATAATTACAGGGAATATTAACGAGCAAAAAGTGACATTGGTTAATTTATATTTACCGAATGAAAAACAAAAGGGATTTTTGGATAAAATTACTAAGATTTTGGAAACAGAAAGTGAAGGGAAAGTAATTGTGGCGGGAGATTTCAACCTAATTAGGGATAAAATTGATAGTAATAATCCTACCCGCTTTAGACAAACAAATAAAGGGGAAATTTTAAATAAATGGATGTTTCAAAACAGTGTGGCAGATGTTTGGAGAGAGTTGAAAGGCCCTGAAAGGGTGTATACATTTTGTTCTAAGGTACATAATACTTATTCAAGGATTGATTATATTTTTGTTTCTAAAGATTTGTTGAATAAAGTAGATAGAATAGATGTGGGAATTTTTAAGGATTCTGACCATGCAGAAGTTATGATGGAAATAGATTTTAATTTTGAGAAAAAGGAAAGAGGTTGGAGATATGATGAAAAATTGTATAAAAGGGAGGAGGATAAAATATGGATATTCAAAAAATGGAAGGAAAGTTGGGAATTGAATGATAATGAAGAGGTTAAATTTGAAATTGTTTGGGATACCATGAAAGCCATATTTAGAGGAGAAAGTATTAAATTGTCAAGCAGGAAATATAGAGAATACAAAGCAAAAATTGATCAGGATACAAGACAAATTAAGATATTGGAGAACCAATTCTCACTTACGAAAGATAAAAAATGTTTGGAGGAATTGACCTTATTAAAAACTAAATTGATAGAAGAAGATATTGAATTGGTTAAAAAAAATTTAAGATATTTGAATAGGGATTTTTTTGAATTTAGTAATAAAAATTCTAGGTTATTGGCAAAGACGGCGAAAAATAAAATTCAAAAGAGAGAAATTGGTTCTCTGATAGATGATAAAGGTATAAGGTGTTATAAGAGATTGGAGAAATGTGAAGTAGCTAGGAATTTTTTTCAAAAATTATACTTAAAGAAATCAATTGATTTAGAAAAATTGAAGAATCATCTTGGAAAATATGGTATGAAGATAGATCAAACATACAAAGACTTGATGGAAAGAGATATTACACAGGAGGAAATTAATGAAATAATACAAGAGTTAAAATTAGGGAAGACCCCAGGAGAAGATGGATTACCTGCTGAATTTTATAAAGATTTCAAGGAACTAATAGTACCAAAACTACAAAAATTATTCAATGGAATTTTACATGGTGGAGAAGTCCCGATGTCATGGAATAAGACAGTAATATCTATAATTCCTAAACCGGATAAAGATCTTGAGAGGATCGAGTCCTATCGACCTATTTCTTTAATCAACCAAGATGCTAAAATATTTACAGCTATTATAAGTAATAGATTAAATAGTTTTATAGATAAATATATAAGTTATAACCAAGTAGGGTTTGTTAAAGGTAGATATATGAGTGATATAATTAGAAGAGTATTGAATATTATAGATGTAGCAGAGAATAATGGAGATGAATTAGGTATAATATCGTTAGATATTTTTAAAGCTTTTGATTCTGTACAATGGGATACTATAAAAGTAATTATCGAGGCATTAGGCTTTGGTAATAAATTTATACATGTTATTTCAAAACTGTATCAAAAAAGCAGTGCAAAGGTAAAGGTGAATGGAATAATGACGGAAGAGATTAAATTGGAAGCAGGCACGAGACAAGGATGTCCCTTGTCCCCAACATTATTTTTGTTAGTTATGGAAATTTTGATTAAATTGATAGAAGCAGATGAAGAGTTGGAAGGTTATAAGGGATATAAGATAAATTTGTATGCGGATGACACTTTGATTATTTTGAAAGATATAGAGAGAGATTTAAAGAGGATAAATAAACATTTGATAGAATTTGAAGAAATGACAGGTTTAAAGGTAAATTGGTCAAAATCTGAATTACTAATGAATAAAGATGGTAAGGAGTGGGAGAGTATGCAAGAACAATTTGGGATAAGAGCTAAGAATACATTGAAATACTTGGGGATAACACTTTCACTTAAAGTTAGAGATTTAAAAAAAATTAATTATGAGGTGATGCTGAAGGAAGTAGAGAAAAAGATAGATAAATATAAAGAGATAAAGTTGTCTTGGTTTGGTAGAATTGCAATGTGTAAAATGATGTTATTACCAAAGTTTAACTTTTTATTTGAGATGCTACCATTAAATTTGACAGAGAAAGATATAGAAGAATATCAGAAGAAATTAGATAAATTTTGTAATGGTGGGAAAAGACCAAGATTAATGAAGAAATTGTGGTATCAAAATCAAAAAGAGGGTGGATTGGGAATTCCCAATCTACTTAATTATTATCGGGCATATAATATTAGAACTGTGATAAAAATACTTAAAGGTGGAGATGGTCATTGGGGAGATCTGGAGTTAAAAGATATTAAGAGATTTGGGTCTATATGGTTTTTAGATAGAGCAAAAACAAAAAAGACAATTAATAGTTATTGGTTAAAAGGGTTGAGTAAAACTTGGAATAAATTTGTTAAAAAATTGATTCCGGATATAACGTTTTTGGGAAAGACAACTGAAAGTTGGCCGATTAAAACCAATATAAGTCGGAACAAAGTAATTGAAGATGAAAATATAGGAAATATAGTAGATTGGTTAAGAGCCTTAGGAACTGAAAGTAGGAAGAAAAAAGTAATTCAAAAATTGGAGTTAAATTGGTTTGAAAAAATACAGGTAGAAAAATGGAATTTGAAAGTAAGGGGAATATGTAACATAGATAGAAGTAAAACTAAGTTTGAAAGTTTAGTATCTCAAATTATTAAAGATGAAACCGGGTTAAAAGGACTCGTCAGTAAGATATACAGGATTATAAACTTTGATGGAAATCCACAAATGGTAATGAAAAAGAATTGGGAGGAAGATCTAAAGATTAAAATATTGGATTTGGATTGGAATGAGAATTGGAAGAGTCGGATTATGAGGACTTTATCTATAAGGATTAAAGAACATAATTTTAAGGTTGTTTGGAAATGGTACTGGACCCCACTAAGATTATCACTGATAGATAAAAAAATGAATGATAAATGTTGGAGATGTAATACGGAATTGGGAACTTATGAGCATATGTGGTATAAATGTGTGAAAATTAAAAAGTTTTGGCAGCAATTAGAAGGAACAATGTGTGAAATGATGAAAAGAATAATAATATTGAGACCAGAAACTATATTGTTATTGATAATTAATGAACCAGAGTTAACAAAACACGAGAAAGAACTGATTAGAATTATGATTATAATGGGTAGAATTGTAATAGCAAGATATTGGAAAATAGAGGTAAATATTAAAATAGAAGAATGGTATTGTGAAATGTGGAAATTAGCCTTAAATGATAAAATGACGTGTGATATTAAATTTAGAGAGGGGGTTTATAAAAATGATATCTTTTGGAAGACTTGGAAGCCATTTGTGGACTATGCACTTGGAACTTTGGACGTCTCGACGCCTGTACCGAGGGAACGTGGATTTTGGAGATCCTAAAGATAATAGACGACACTTGAAACCAACTCTTCCTTTTGTTTTGTACAGCACTGGGTGATATATTGTAAAACAGTATAAAAATTTTAATTAAAAAAAAAAAAAAAAAAAAAAGTAAAGTTTTCCAAAAGCAAGATGTAATTTTTTTTCAAAGAGGCATGTAGTAGTGTTGGGAATTTGAATTATCCTAAGCATTTTTCAAAGACAACTTTGCCCAGCATAGTCCTTCTAGGTAAATCTTTAGCAGTATTATAGACTTTTTCCTTCAAAAGAGGGAGATAGACCCAAAGGATCATCTATTCTTGACTGACCATATCAAGTAGCAAGGACTTATTAGATAAGGCAGACCTTCTGGAAATTTTGAGGGAAACAATCCATTTAATTCACAAATTCTTGATTTTAAAGGAAACTGGAGCTAATCAAGTCAAATTCATACTATAGTTTTCAATAACATGTTAATAAATTCAGCACCTTAAAAAGTATTGTAACTAGATCAATTACTTAAAAAATGAAATCTTGATAGGAGAGAATTCCTGAAGAAAAAGATACCAGAATCAGAAATAAAAAATGAGTAACAAGGTAGATAAAAACATGTGCCTGCTAAGAATTTTTTCTGAAAATCTAAAAATCAAACCAAGCACATAAAGCAGGTGGAAAGATGGACAGATCACCAAGGAAAATGGATAAATAAATAAATTTCCCTATATTTAAACATAAATAAAGCAATGCCCCTCCAAAAAAAAGAGTAGACTAATATATTTGACAGCTCAATAGTTGGGAATATTTTTCAATATTCATGATCATTTTGTTACCACTTTGAAAAGAATATAATGATTGCCAGATGGCTGCATCGATTTATTAATCTGTTTTCAATTTTTTTTGAGTCATAATATATTTTAAAGATTATGGAATGGGGATGTGCAGCATTTAATTGTAATTTTATAGGATTCTTTTGTGCTTTAATTCTTGTACTCTATAATTTTATATCAATAGTTTTGCTTTTATCTTATTCTGTCAATATGACTTTATATTTTTATTTCTATTTTAGCATAATAGTTATATTATTAGTCCTATGCTGATCTATGACAAAACTAAAATTGATTGATTGTATTCCTTAAGCCAGGGATGTCCAAACCTGGGAACTTTAAGACTTGTGGACTTCAACTCCCAGAATTCCCCAGCCAGCATAGCTGGCTGGGGAATTCTGGGAGTTGAAGTCCACAAGTCTTAAAGTTCCCAAGTTTGGACATCCCTGCCTTAAGCCAAATGCTTAGTGAGAACACTGAAATTAAAAGCTTTGTGAATCCAGGAAAAAAATATAACTGCATGAACAAGTTATCAAAGGATACCCGAATGTCCTCATGAAGTTTATTTTCTTTCAGATTTGAAGTTATACATAGCCTTAGGATAAGTATATCCAGTAAGCATAATATATCTTGAATTCAACAACTATCAAAGAATGAGGCTATATACATTCCGAATAACAACCTAGTTGAATAAGCAAAATGGCAGAAATTGTATCCTCAGTTGTAGATTCAGTTGTTGAAGATATGCAAAAACTGCTAACACAACTGTTAGTAAGCAATACAAGAGAATATAAATGACAATTAAGTCCTGGAAAAGTAGAAAACATGAGAAAGAGACTCAAAATAACTTTGCCTTAATTCCACATGTTGTATGAGGAGACAAAGAGAACCTCTGGCAGGCTTTCCAAATTCTGTTATCATACTCTACTACAAGAAAGTAAAGTCGTTGTATTGTCTGTTTCCTAAGCTGAGCTAACGTGAAGGACTAACCCCATTTGATTTCAAATCATACTCCAATAGTTCTAATCAACAATTCATCATTAGAACATTTGAAGTATCAAATGGAATGTCTCAGGTTTTGGGCCCTATATATAGCCTTCAACATTTTCCTTAATGGCTTAGAAGACAGCTGCAATGAATCCTTACCAAATATACAGGCTGTATTAAATTCCCAAAGACAGGTATAAAATAAGGATGATGTTCACCTGTTAGAGATACAGGCAGAATAAAAAATAGAGACAAATAAGAAAAAGCCATAAAATATGAGACATTGGCTTGGTAATTATAGTCATGAAAACGATCTTGGATCTGTAGATAATCATAAGTATGTCTCAAGAATGTGATATGGTTTTCATAAAAGCAACTGGTCATATAAAATTATTTCACTACTAAGTAATAGTCTTCTTATTTTGCATTGGTTAAACTGCGCGAGCTGCACTGGCTACCTGTGGCCTTTCGGGTGCGCTTCAAGGTGTTAACTACCATCTTTAAAGCGCTCCATGGCTCGGGGCCTAGCTACATGTGAGACCGTCTCCTGCCTCATACATCCCTCCGACCGATTCGCTCCCATAGAGAGGGCCTTCTCCAGGTGCCGTTGGCCGGGCAATGCGGGTTGGCGACACCCAGGGGAAAGGCCTTCTCTATGGCGGGCCCAACCCTCTGGAACGACCTGCCCCCTGAACTCCACACTACCACGGACATCCGCCTTTTCCACCGGCGTCTTAAAACACATCTATTCCAACAAGCTGGCCTAGCATAACCACCCGATATGGACTTTTTATTAGCTATAAATTTTAATTAGAGGATTTTAAAATGTTTTTAGCATGGGGTAACTTAAGTTTAATAAGGTTTTAATAAAGGTGTATTTATATATGCATTGATTTTTAATTTTCCTGTGCACCGCCCTGGGTCCTTTTGTAGGAGAAGGGCGGGGTATAAATTTAATAAAATAAAATAAATAAATAAATAAACCCACTTTGAGTACCATGGACAGTTTTGGGCATCATAAGGAAGATTCATAAAAACAAATTATAACACATGCAAATAAGGACAACTAGGATAAATGAAGTCTTACAGGAAAGACAAGAGTCTAAGCAAACTGGATAGATATAATTCTGAGAAAAGATAACTAAAGAAGATCCAGGACCTCTTCTCTAGAATACTGAGCTCAACTTTGATGAGAGTATTCAAAGTCATTTGCTGGGGCTACTTTAATACTTGAATTCCTATACTGAGCAGAGAGTTAGCTTCATTCATCTCTCTGACTGTATGATGTGTTGATATTATTCAGGTGGATTTGCTTGGGAAAGATGCATAGATAAATCACACTTCCTTATGTCACATCATCTATAAAATTTGAAGTGGACTTTCTGGGTTTCATCCTCACTTTACAGATTACAACAGGCAGGGGAACAGAAGATACTGAAGTCATTAAACAACATTCTTTCCCATTTCCCCACAGTATATGAATCAGCCAAGAAAATTTGCTGATGGTGTTTTTAAAAGGCAATAAAAATGCAGTAAAATATGAGCAAGAAGCCTATGTCTGATTCATATATACATATCATGCCTAGTGCATTCAGTGGCTCATGGATGGATGAAATACTATTAATTTCACTGGAAAAATACTGTATATATCTGTTAATGAAGGAACATTAAAGTTCCAGTGATCTGCAGATATGTGACAGCTACTTACACATACAAGTCATTATTCCATATTGCAGTCGTTGATTGACTCATATCTCTGTATAATTTCACACTTTGATTATTAAATTCTCTCTCTTGATATACACAAACACATGCACAAACATACATTTTTCTCTCTTTCATCCAAATTGAATGTAGAATCTGAAACTTTAGCACATTTAATTTTTAAATAGAAAAAAACTTTGTCTTTCAATATTCGATAAATGGATAAATATTAAATTCATGTGAGGAAGCTACTATCTGCCTTAATAAGGTGCTTCTTGCTGTCATGTTGTTCACACCAGTGAGGCACAAAGGTGACAATCTTTTGTATCACTGAGGCATTTCACATCACTCTGCCTTCTATGTCACATTCAATATGCACAGAAGTTTCTTCTCATCATTCAACATGCCAGAGATGGGTGTCAGAGCACTATGAAGTATAACAGCACAGCAATTTTTGTTGCTGCTTAACAGCAGGAGACTGCAGTGGTTTGGAATTAGCTTTGAAGAGGTGCTTCTCTCAAAGCATCCCTGAAGCAAAGCAGCCCTTCAAAGCTTTGCACAGCCCTAATAAGTATCAGTTCAGAAAATGGCAGCATTGGCCTGAATTTGAAAGTTAAGCAGAGCAGGATTTAGCCCTTAGATGGGAAACCACTGGGAAAATCCAGATCTGTAGACTACCATATTGGAGGTCTTGGCAAAGTACTTCTGTCCAGAAAATGGCATGGCTATGTCCATGTAGTCTTCAGAAATCAAGCTAAGCTCATATTAATATTTTCATTTATTGAAAGAATGTCTGTGAATGTCAGGAGAACAGAACAGGTATCACATTGAAAACCAAGGAGAACCTCCAGTATTAAATTCAGACATGTAGGTTTATATCTTCTTCTTTTGATATATTTATACTTTTGTGCATGCCTTGTTAACTCAACATTTAAGTGAGAGGTGGGTTGCTCCAGGTTCATCCTCGTTTGGCCGAACCAATAGTGGTGGCAGCAGGAAGCTCCACCCATCTGCCCAGACACTTCTGTGCACGCGCAGAAATGTTGTATGTGCACACGAGCACAAGCAAACCAGTAGTAAACCGGTTAGCAACCCACCACTGATTTAAGTGGCTAGAGAGGTTGAGTTCCAGAAGAATGAAGATGGAATATCCAATCTTCATTGATGCACCACATCATGTTCTATGTGATGGCTCAAAAAGACTTTAGTTCCCTTAGTTCGCTATATTTTCTAACAAATTTTAACCATTAAAGTTTGGTCAGTGTCATTCTACAATTTTTCACTTCTGATGGTTTTTCAGTGAAATGCTATTATTTCAATTCATATGGGACCATGGTATCCTATTGCATCGGCTGGAGGGGTTGGGGGTGAGGGGCACCGTTTTACAGTGGTTCTCCTCCTACCTCTCCGGCCGATCGCAATTTGTGTTTGCAGGAGGGCAGAGGTCGACCTTGAGACCACTCACTTGTGGGGTGCCTCAGGGGTCGGTCCTCTCGCCGCTCCTGTTCAACACATATATGAAGCCGCTGGGTGAGATCATCCGTGGTTTTGGGGTAGAGTACCACCTCTACGCTGATGATATACAGCTGTATATATCTACCCCCAAACCACACCAACGATGCCGTCGAAGTGATGTCCCGATGTCTGGAGGCCGTGCGGATCTGGATGGGAAGGAACAGACTCAGACTCAACCCTTCCAAGATGGAGTGGCTGTGATTTCCGGCGTCCTGGTACAACCAGTTGACACCATCACTGGCCATTGGGGGCGAACATCTAGCCCCCGTGGATAGGGCACACAACTTGGGCATCCTCCTGGGTACCAGGCTGTCGTTAGAAGACCACTTGACGGCCGTGGCCAGAGGGGCGTTCTACTGGGTTCGCCTGGTTCATCAGTTGCGGCCCTTATTGGACTGGGACGCCCTTCGCAGAGTCACTCATGTGCTCGACATCCCGTCTAGACTACCGTAATGCTCTCTACATGGGGCTTCCCTTGAGATGCACCCAAAGACTGCAGTTAGTCCAGAACACAGCCGCGCGGGCAATTATGGGAACTCCTAGATGCTCCCATGTAACACCACTCTTGCGCGAGCTGCACTGGCTGCCTGTGGTCTTTTGGGTGCGCTTCAAGGTGTTGACTATCATCTTTAAAGCGCTCCATGGCACGGGACCTAGTTATCTTTGGGATCGCATCCTGCCCCATACATCCCTTCGGCCGATTCGCTCCCACAGAGAGGGACTTCGCCTGGTGCCGTCCACTAGGCAATGCCAGCGGGCGACACCCAGGGGAAGGGCCTTCTCTGTGGAGGGCCCAACTCTCTGGAACGACTTACCCCCCCAAACTGAGAACGATCACAGACCTCCGCTCCTTCCGCCAGAACCTTAAAACTTATTTTTTCCAACAGGCCGGTCTGGCCTAACTCACATCACCTAGCCCATAGTCTGCAGTTAAATTGTTTTACATTGGTTTTTAGGGATATTGTTTTAACATATTTTAATTTTTTAGCACAGGGATACTAATTTAATCTGGTTTTATATTTTGTATATTGTTATGTTTATATATATATATAAATTTAATAAACCAACCATAAACCAAACCATCAAAGTAGATTAGCTATTTGAAGCTGTTTGGCTTACGTATTTCAAAGTTGTGCATTAATGAATCAGATTAGGATGGATTTAGAGCATTTTGCTGCTTTGTTGCCTTGCTTCTCCTGGAGTTGTTAGAGGCAAAATTCCATGTCATAACTTCACTTTTCTGTATAAAGAACCTTGAAATGGATTGAGTGGCATAATCACAGAGACACCAACAGGAGTAACTTGCCAATAAGTCTTATCACTTTATTAAGCTCTATCTTTAAGAGCTCTTTATAGAGTTCTAAGGCTAACATTACTTTCAGCCTTCATTTACCTTTTCAGCTCTCAGTGTCTTGAACAAATACAAGCTTTAACATTGCTTTCTCTTGTGCCAATGCAATGTAACACTTCTTTTATATTTTCCCCCACATAGCTAAAGCTTCAGCTGAGCTTTCATGCCCCTGAGTACTGGCACAAGGTTTACTAACCCAGTCCATAGACTGGAGTCTAACCTTACTTTTAAACTCTGATTTAGCCGGTTAAGGATTCTTGACAATGCGTGAATGAATACCAAGCTAATACTTACAGGCAAGCACGGCAAAGCTACATAAACAATTTTCAATTGCTTTTGATAACCTTAGGTACAAATGAATGTACCTAAGAACATATCTGTACAAAGAAGAAATGGTCCAATTTAACATTGATTACATTGCTGATAAAATGTTCAGCATGTTCAAGGTATAGCGTCTAAAGTTTTAACTAAGGCCTTTTCATCAAAATCAATGCAGATTAGAGCTCTATTTGGAAAAAAAGATACCAGATGTTTCAGCTGCCTTTATTAAAGGCCAGGACATGACACATTACTCCTGATGTGTGCTGCATAATTGAGAAAGCCAAAGAATATCTAAAGGAGTCACTATGTGCTTAATCAGTTTAAAGGCCTTTGATTGTCTCAATCATGTGAAACTGTGAGGTTTGCTCAGAAGAATGGGTATTCCAGAACATTTAACTGTCCTCAATATGGTGAAACAGACCGGACCCAAGTTGGCAAAGCAATAAAGCAAGACTCATATCCCCCCCTCCCTTTTTTTTTTTTTTTTTTTTTTTTTGCTGTTGCACTGAACCATTACCCCAGAAGATTAGATACCCTATGTATTTTCAGAGCTGGCTTATTTGCAAGAGTTCCTGTCACCAATCAGTTCTGCCTGTCTGATAAGATCCAACAGAGTTACACTGCTCTGGGTCCTGTTATTTAAATAATGCCATCTTTCAAACCTGAAATGAAACATCTTTTTACTAGGCATAATTCCAAAGCGCATAAACAAGAACAAGATAAAATCTCAAATTATTTGCTTACAGCTGTGTGGATAAATGTTGCCCTATGCTGGAAATAAGTCATAGTACCACAACATCTAACTAGGAACTTAAACTTGAAGAATGGCAAAACTACTAGCATGTACACACATAGACACACAAATACACACACATTGTATTTATGAGTAACTAGCCGATAACCTGGCATTGCCTGAGTATTTACTTATAGGGGGGGAAATGTCCAAACCAAATGTAATTTCTAATGTTGGATCATCTCCCTTACCCCTTGTAGAAGACTGTGAAGCCGTTACCATGGAAACTCCACTGCGCTGCACAGTAGAAGCTATTTTAAGACACAACAGGCTGTATCTTAACACAACACATACCCCAAGCGGTTTTAGGGGTGTCTTACCCCCACAATATTTTTCTCCAGAATCATACACACACAAACATATCCAATAGACAGACAGACAGACAGACAGACAGACAGACAGACAGACAGACAGACAGACACAAAAATGACTCAGTGGCCTCTGTTTGGTTTATTTCTGAGAATATTTTTTTTGTTTTAATCTTTTTTTTAATTGCAGTCTTAAACAACGTGCCTTCTCTGTCATTGCCCCTGCTCTATTAAATAGTGTTACCTCCATGACCCATATGGCCCAACCTGATCTGTCTTATGTGAGGCTTTAATGAACAAACTTTTCCACAAGGTTATGGGTGAGGAGGACTTGAGTTCCTGACTGATGTGATTGTTGGATAATTTTATTGCATTTTATAGCAATTATCTTTTATTAGTTATTTTATCCTTATGCCACCCTAGGGTCATTTGAGAGGGTGGCTAAATAAATTATCTAAATACATAAATGCTATGATCCTGTAGATGTAGTATAATCTCTAGTATCAGGAGAAAATCCACTGAATTGCATAGGTCTTACTTTTGAATAGCAATAGCTCTTAGAACTTAGACATATATACCACTTCACAGTGTTTACAGCCTTCTCTACGTGGTTTACAGAGTCAGCATATTTCCCCCAACAATCTGGGTCCTCATTTTACTGACCTCGGAAGGATGGAAGGCCTAGTCAACCTTGAGCTGAATCGAACTTCTGACAGCAAACAGTGTGTTAGCCTGCAGTACTGCATTCTAATCACTGTACCACCACAGCTCTTCAATATAAGTTCAGGTTTGTGCCACAAAGCATAACTTCAGTTTTTGCTGTCTCATTTTCATTGTCAATATAAATAGGGGCAGCAATTATTTTAGGATGAGTGTAAATGAGTGGGAAGGATGAAGACATTTCTTTATGAAACTCACATGAATTCATTGTGTTGGAAAATAGAAGGATTGACATTCCCTTGCTATAACTTTATGTCAATGTATTCCAGGCCAAAAGAGATTTGTGCAGTATGTATCACAATTAGTTCTTTCTCTGTATTTTGAACTAGCAAAAATTGTTTATACTGATAGATATACAAATAGATGGGGAAGAAATGGAGGTAGTGACATATTTTATTTTCCTGAGGTCCAAGATCACTGCAGATGGAAACTACAGTCAAGAAATTAAAAGACACTTGCTACTAGGGAGGAAAGTTATGGCAAATCTAAACAGCATACTAAAAAGCAGAGACATCACCCTGCCAACAAAAGTGTGTATACTCGGCTTCCGGTTCCGGCTCCAGCGGCTACGGGCGAGCCTAGCGCTCGCTCGCCGCTTTGTTGCCTTTTCTGCCCCCCCACGGGGGCGAGACACTCCGGTTACCGGAGGTCTCCCGTAGGGTCGGCTCGGAGAGGACGTTCTTCCTCACGGCGGTGGGGAGAGCGCTCCCCTCCGCGACCTAGGTGAGGAGGAACATGCTGCGGGGGGTTCTCCCTTTGCCAACGGCTGTCGGGGCCATTCACTTCAATGCAGAGGGCTGAGTGGAAGAGATCGGAAGGTCTGCCGAGGCTTCAGCTGCGAGGGAGAGTGAGTTTAAAAAAGACTTTTTTTCCTTGCTGCCAGCCAGGCTGAACGGACTGGGAGGGGGGTGTTTGTTTTCAAAAAAAAACCCTCGGACTTAAGCGGCACTTTAAAATGGCTTCTCTGGAAGAGAAAGCGGAAATCTTAAATCCGGACTGTCTCTAACAAGGGAAAGTGGTATGCGGCTACTTGCAACATTGTTTCTAGGTCTGGCTGGATTAAAAAAATTATTTTTCTACTCTCTCCTCTGGGCTCTGAGATGGGCGGTGGAAGGTGGCTTTTCTTTGTCCCTGCCTGATTATTTCAACTATGGAAAATTCCCAGCGTCTCTTTACAATTGGGACTCTCTCTGGATATTGATGAAGAATTTTTCTCTTGCTGGATTTGTGATTTCCTTTCTGGAGTACCTTCGTTATTATAACTATTGAGTTGGAAAATTGTCTCTCTCTTGGTTCCTGAATTTTACAACGTTTCAACCTTGATCAGAACTTTTGGCTCCCGGTTAGTCTCACCAACCCCACCCTGAAAACGCCATTTTGGTGGCATTGACTTTAACAGTTAATCATGGCTCAAGAAACAGCATTGGCAAGTTTAGAACAACGGATGGCTTCTCTTGAAACTGTTATACAAACTTTGGTAAAAGAAATTCAGGCCCAGAGGGCAGAAAACATCAATTTCAAGAAGGAGCTATTGGACACACGGAAGCAAGTGCTGGAAAACACACAGAAGACTGAAGAATTGGAAGGGGGGTTGGTGGGGTTAAGGGAGAGATTAAAAATGTTATTAAAGAGGTTGGGGAAACAAATGGGCATGTGTCTAGGATAGATATGGAAAGAATGACATATTTTTTGAGATTTCAGAACGTTCTTGAGGAATCTGGTGAATGCCTCCCTGATCTTATGAGCACAATTTTAGCAGACTATTTACAAAAACCTAAAGATGAGATCAGGGGGGACATTGACCTAGCCTACAGAATTAACTCAGCATATGCCAGGATAAATGAAGTGCCTAGAGAGATACATGTGAAATTTGTTAGAAGGTCAACCAGAGAGGAAATCCTGAAAGCGCAGAGAGGTAGTCCATTAATCTACCAACAAAAAGAGGTTGCTATCTTGAAGCAGATCCCTAGAAAGATTCGAGAAGCAAGGAGGAAATTTTCCTTCTTGTCTAAAATTTTATTTGATCATGGGATTTGGTTCAAGTGGGTGACACCCGAAGGGATGCTGGTGTTCTGGGAAGGAGGAAGAGTGAGGATTAAAACAGTTGTTGAGGCGGAAGCCTTTCTTAAAAAACATTCCTCTGCCCTGGGGGAAGATCCAGGGGGGACGGAGGGGGCCGCAGCCCCGCCCGCTGGGGGCCAGGGAGGAGAAAAAGAAGATACAATAGCCAAGAGACTTAGATCGAAAAAATAACTTTGCCTTGATTTTTCTGAACAATTTTGCATAATATTTGTATCTGGATTTTTTGTAAATGTCTGACAGCATGGAATTGAGAATTTAGGTATATGTACTTGCTTTTACCTTGTAGTGTTATGAAAAATGTTTTTTTTTTGTTATTTTATTACTATGTATTTTGAGGTCTCGGAAGGGCCGACGACTCTGACGTGAATGCTCTCAAAATTTCTTTGTATCCCTTACCCTATCCTATAGAAAAAATGTAAAACCAATAAAACTTTTTCAATATAAAAAAAAAAAAGTGTATACTCAAGGCTATAGTTTTCCCAGTTGCAATGTATGGCTGTGAAATTCGGACCATAAGAAAGACTGAGCACTAAAGGAGGCCTTTGAACTATGGTGCTGGAGAAGACTCCTGTGAGTCCCTTGGACTGCAAGGTGATTAAATCAGTCAGTCCTAGAGGAGATCAATCCTGACTCCTCTTTAAAAGGCCATATCCTGAAGATGAAACTCCAATACTTTGGCCACCTAATGAGAAGAAAGGACTCACTGGAGAAGAGCCTGATGCTGGGAAAGATTGAGGGCAAAAGAAGAAGAGGATGACAGAGAATGAGGTGGCTGGATGGAGTCATTGAAGTAGTTGCCATGAGCTTAAATGGACTCCAGAGGATGGTAGAGGACAGGAAGGCGTGGAACATTGTCCATGGGATTGCAATGGGTCAGACATGACTTCACAACTAACAATAACTAATAGGAAAAAAATGCACATCATTCTTTCCAGCCAAAAATAAAAAGTCTGGTAGTACCTTTTCTGGCTAAAAGGTTGAAAAAATATCAGAAAAATTACTACCATCCTCCTGATCTTTTGCTAATGTAAATAACTATGGCTCCCTGCATAAAACTCCTCCAGCCACTAATGCATTTTATTTTGTTAGATTAACTCTGTTGTTTGGATCTTAACATATTTTTGCTGTTGAGTGTTTTTGTCATTTTTGCTAACCTGTTTAGCTCTGCAGTCCCTATTTTGTCTTATTTGCTTCAGTTCATATTTCAAGGAAATGTGCACAAAACTTTTCAAATTATCTCTCAATAAAAGGAAAGTGGTGGTTCCTTAAAAAGTGAAACCTGATGAATAAATAAACTAGCCTCTCAAATAGCTTCTATCTCCAAGCTAACCATGGTTCATGTAAGACAGTCCAGAGAGGCAATTGTGCACTGTGCAATTTCAAAAATTTTAATGAACCATTTACAATAAACCCATTGGATGGTAATTTAACAACATCACTTTTACAATTAAATTACAATTTAATTTATAATTAAATATAGTGTTTTTTCATGTAAATGCAGTTCATTAATTCTATGTCAGGATGGAAAATGAAGTGAAACTGAAAGGATTTTGATACATCGAAGTCATCTCAGTAATTTCTCATCACTCCATGGTGCTCCTAAGCAGCATAATGAAAGAATGAATTGATTTAAACAACATTTAGTTGTAGCAATGGAGTTTATGGAATTCAATTAAGTTGATGGTTTATTGTAAGTGCCAGGCTTGGAATGGCATTGTATTACTTTTGAAATTAATTTCCTTCCTTCTACAAAGTTGCTTTTGTTGTTGGTATCTGTCGTCCCCCCTTTGTTTTTTTCTGTAAAATCAGCTGAGGTGTTTGGCATAAGGTTGTAATGCCTTCATCACTAGAAACAATGTAAATCTATTTACTCATACTTATGCTGTCAGTTTTTAAGAAATGCTGAGATCTGTAGAGATTGTTTATGCATATAACTTGCCAACTTTTTTTCAGTCAATAGACAATGAAATCTTTTGAAGGTGATTTTCTATGTTCTTATTATATGGCTCTATCTACCTGTTTCCCTGAAAATAAGACCTCCCCAGATAATAAGCCCAATCGGGCTTTTGAGCGCATACGCTAAAATAAGCCCTCCTTGAAAACATTGCAACTCATCAGCAGCCATGAGGTGACCACGCTCGCTGCCTCCTGCACCTCAAAAATAATAAGACCTCCCCAAAAATAAGTTCTTATTTGGGGGGAGGGGTGTCAAAAGAAAATAAGACCCTGTCTTATTTTTGGGGAAATACAGTAGTGCTTAACAGAATTAGCTTTTTAGGGTGACTTACTTGTTCTGAAAAAAGTGTTCAGGCAATGACACATGGGCAATGATCTCTAAAATATAAAGATTGTAAAAATAACCTTTCAAAATTGAGTGGGGGGAAAAAGAATCATCTAGATTTTATATACTATTTAGGAGAATCACAGGGTTGTTGTTGTTTTTAACTCAAATTGTTAAAGTGTAGAGAATTACTGGGACAACAAAAATTAGTTTCCTTTAGCTGTTATAGTACTTCCAGAAGTTTAAGCCATCATCATTTCAATGGACAATAAAATAATAAAATCAGCATATCTTCTATTAAGCAATATTATTTTAATTCGCTGGCTCAGTGTTGGAAATGCTAACTGAATACACCTATTTAAAGGAAGTTTATTCAAATTCATTCTGATTCAAATCTATACCAGAAATTGATCTGATCTCAAATATTTGGAAGAAGAACATTACCTGGGCTGTAATTAGCCCATCTGGCATAGCTGGTATAGCTATTTTATTATTTTAGTTGGGTTTTAATTAATGTTTTTAGCACGGGCCAAATTTTATTTAATTCTCGTTTTAACCATTGTGACTGTCTGTATTTATTTGTATTTTATGTTTTATAGTTCCTGTGCACCGCCCTGAGTCCCATCTTGGGAGATAGGGCAGTATAGAAATCGAATAAATGAAATGAAATGAAATGAAATGAAATGAAATTAATGGCAAGCCACTTCTATATTATTGGCAAGACACTGCATAGACATATCCAGGAAGGAATTTTATTCTTCTTTTTTTTTCCTGTATTGTTCAGGCAAAATAGAAGCACTCACTGATCTATTGCTTTCCCTTTATATTAAAACCAGGATAAATTGATGACACTGATTCTTGACACTTCCCACTATTTACATTGGCTTTTTTTTCTATGTCAAGTTTATTTTGATATCTCTTTGTGCTGGAATTAGGTATATTAATTTAATATGAAATGAATACCACAAGATGAAGTAAATGTGGGTGTTTGTGCAGTGATGTACAGTAAATATTTCATTGTTAGATTACTAGATTTCCTTGATTCCCCTGTTAAATCTTGGAAAAGAGTTTAAAAATAGAGATTTTCCTGAAACTAAATGTTCTGGAAATTTTAAATCTCTTTAAAGCATTAATATCATCTCTTTTTTTATTGTCAATAGTATGCAGCTAGATTTCATGGACCATGGGTGATTAACATAATTGCCTGCCTGCCGGCCGGCCTGCCAACCTACCTGCCTGCCTTCTGTTTGATTAACTTTGCCCATTTTTAATCTTTAAATAATTGTTTCTTTAAAAAAGAAAAAGAAAATTCTACTTGTGTCTTTGTGTATCTTGCTCTAAGCTATAAAATCTATAAAAATGTGTTGCTATAAAAGGCAAAAGAAATTACCTTGCTGGCCTGAGTTTATTGGAAGCTATATCTAAGCACCATATAATTTTGTTGCCAACTTTTAGTATACTCATCAGCTTCTAAGTATTGGTAGAAGTTTCAGAGAAGTCAAACTAGAATCTACTAATCTTCATGAGTGCATTTGTATTCTTAATTTATTAAAACTCAGATATACAATGAACTCATTTGTCCACAAAATGGGCAATGCAACACAATATTTAAGATGGCAACATTGGTCAAAATATTAAAAACTGTAACTGTAAATTGTATTATTAGTAGGTTAGTACTATTAACATGGATCCATTAATGCTAATTCAGGAGATAGACACTACTCCAATGTTGACTATTAATAATGATTCATCACTATAGAAGATAGTTAAAAGCTTGTGCATTTTTCTTGTAAGTCATGCATTTACACATTACATTACAGATACCATGAATTCAGTATAACTAGTAATTTCATCAGTGTTGTAATAAATAGAATATATAGGTTTTAATAGTGCTGTTACTGTACATAAATTGATCACACTATCAATGATAGTATAGATAAATTGGATCGCTGTGAAAAATTCATCTGTTACTTACCAGTTAATAGCAATTCAGCTTAGAAAAAAACTTATCATTGATCTGAAAATTTACCGAACAAGCCTACACATATTTACAGAGAAGTAAGGAACATTGATTTCAATTGAATGTTTCTCCTAGTCTGGAGTAGGAGTACAGTTTTATTTATGATGCATTTATAATTATAGCTAATGTGCCTCTCCCAATAGTCAGACACAGGAACAAATATAGGTAAAGGTAAAGGTCCCCCTCGCACATATGTGCTAGTCATTCCCGATTCTAGGGGGCGGTGCTCATCTCCATTTTAAAGCCAAAGAGCCAGCACTATCCAAAGTGGTCATGAGGCCAGCATGACTAAATGCTGAAGGCACATGGAGCACTGTTACCTTCCCATCAAAAGTGGTTTCTATTTTTCTACTTGCATTTTTACATGCATTCAAATTTCTAGGTTAGTTGGCAGAAGCTGGCACAAGTAACAGGAGCTCACTCCATTACGCAGCATTAGGGATTTAACAGATTAACAGAGTTGGAAGGGACACTGCAGACCATCTAGTCCAGTGGTGGCCAAACTCATTAATCAATAGAGCCAAATATCAACAGTACAACGATTGAAATTTCTTTTGAGAGCCAAAAGAAGGTGTGGCCTGTTTTATGGGAGTGGCTCAGCGGTCATGTGACCGGGTGGATGTGGCCAACTTGGAAAATTTTTAGCACAGGATTGGGGATTTTAGCACAGGATTGGGGATTATTTAATATATATTTTAAATTATTTGTCTATCTTCTATTGTGTATGTTTTTTAAATTTCCTGTGCGCCGCCCTGGGTCCTCTGTGGAGAAGGGCGGGATATAAATGTAATAAAATGAAATGAAATGAAATGAAAATGTGGTGAAACTCACTTAACAACGGTCTTGCATAGCAACCAAAATTTTGGACTCAATTGTGGTCATAAGTTCTTTCTTTCTCTCTCTCTCTCCCACTTTCTTTTTCTTTCTTTTTTCTTTCTTTCTCTTTCTCTCTTTTTCTCTCTGTCTGTCTGTCTCTCTCTGTATCTCTCTCTACTCCCTCCACTCATCTCTGTCACTGTGTGTGTGTGTGTGTGTGTCTGTCTGTCTCTCACTCACTTAATCACTCACTCTGTCTCTGTCTGTCTCTCCCTCCCTCCCCCTTTCTCTCTCTCTCTCTGTACTCTGTGTCTGTCAGTCTCTCTGATTCCCTCCCTCCCTCTCTCTTTCTCTATGTCTATCTCTCTCTCTGTCTGTCTCTCTGCCTGTCTCTCTCTGTCTGTCTCTCCGACTAGCACATATGTGCAAGGGGACTTTTTACCTTTACCTTTAATTGTACTAAAAAAAGCTTTGTTAAGAAGGCCATAAAAGCAAACATATCTCTCTTACATATAGAGAACAGCCTGTCCTTAAAAGTTCATTCTAGGTGAAAAAAATGGCTGACATTGTTGTTCCAAAGATGTTAATGGCAAAGACAGGGAGCTGTGCACATAATTGAAATGTGAGTGAAGACCTGCAACTTCTCATTTCTGAAGGAAAAAATATAGCATTGTATTTAATTTTCCTCCACTGAAACTTATCAAATGATAAATTGGAGGAAGAAAATCATCTAAGAAAAGAATGACCAATGGGGGAGTACTACTACTACTACAACTCAATCTTAGTATTTGGAGGTGAGCAAATAATGACTCTCCAATATTTGGAATTTTAGGCTCTTTCTAAGAATGTTCAGATCCATCCTTTAAATTTATTTCAAAGAACTCTAGTTTTTCCCCTTTGTATAAAAACATTAAGATACAGAATGGGTTTCATTGGACAAAACTTCAAATTCTGTATTTGAAATATAATTTTTTAATTGCATTGCATATGCTTTCAGAACCCATATACAACTATAAAGTATTTCTCCATGCATTTTTATTTTATTCATTCCAAGCAGGGTATATCAGGTCCTTAGGATTTCTATTCTTATGAGCCCAGCCAGCAAGGAAGGAAATGATGCATTTTAGGAGAAAATATGCACATTACATCAGCAAATGGTGGGTTGTAAAAATGTGCAAATAAAAATGCATATCCCGCCCCATGAAATCTGTAAACTGATTTGAAAACAAAGCCAAATGAAATATCGAGCCAATAAAATTAAACCCTAAACAAAAGTAAAATTGATTTCTGCCACCTCCCTCCCATATGCAATTGTTCCTAAATCAAATTAGCAAACAAAACAAATGGAGGCAATTTTTTTAAAAAATGTTCAGTCGGAAGCTTTGCCAATGGTTGTGAATGTAACAGCATAAAGGAACAGTTGCTTCCATTGCTGGGAAAATAGCAGTGGGAGAGAGGCAGTCATGAGAGTTGAAATGGTAAACAGCATCTCAAGAAATTGAACAAGAAGAACTTCTTAGTATCTTTTAATCTTTTTTTTTCTTCCAATGCAAGGCTTATTTCCGGTTTTTCAAGCATTGGGACTGCAGAACTGCAGTGGCACCTTTTAATTATAATTGTTCCCAGGTTTTCCTTCATTTGCATTTCCCAATTTATATTTTACGGTCTTGGCATTGCTAGAGTGAATTTGTACACATTGTTCATTGTCTTGTTTACAAGATAAATCCAGTCAGAAGGCTGCCATTAACCCACGTCATTTACAGGAGGTGTTCTCTACACAAAGTTCGATTACTGCAATTGTTCATCGTTAATTTTGTTAATAGATGTTTATGCATTTGTAATACCTTGGTGAACAAGGCAGTGTATTATACAGTACACACTGCCAAACTTCAGAAGCTATTTAATGTCCTCATTTTACAAGGTACAATCAACACTTCCAAGAAACCATGACTAATATCCTTGAGGCAGAAGTCTTTGTGAATTTTGAAAAACCGAGACACTGGACTTTGAAATGAAACTTGAAAGCTATAAATGTTCACCTCCTGTACCTGTTGAAAAAGAGGAGGTGAAATATAAAAGCAGTAGCTTAAAAATACTGAGAGGAATGGAGACTTGAACGTACCAATATACACATGCACAATTTATAATTATGCTAAGGAAGGTAAAATTACAAGGACTATTGGTTCCTATATTGCAGTGCAGAAAAAAAATGTAGGCTCTCTCTAATATCATCTCTAATGTTTCTGGTGACATGATTGCTCTGACTACAGCTTATTTGAGATAGAAAGGGATGAGAAGCAGATATTGGTATAGCCTCAGGAGTTAAGATCGCAGGAAATATTTTTTCCTTTTCTGGAGTCACTGTTATCACCCAGTCAAGAATTTGGATTTGGACTTGGCTGGAGATTGCATTTGCCCCATTATTATACTGAGTGTTATTCTTCGGTGATGTATGATCAGAGTAGGCAGTTTGCACTCTCATGCATTATAGCAGACACTGGTTCCTCTTAAAAGTCCATCTCCCCTAGTCAATAGAAGAGAAGTTGCTATTGGTGGGCTGCTGCTAATAACAGGAATATTATCAATAATCTGTTCTGGTTGATCTTGAAGCTGGGACAATTGAACTTTAAAATAATCTGGTCACATACCAGTTAGAGTTTTGTAAGTGTTCACCAGTATGTATATTGGCTTTGGTAACTCATTGGCGCCCATTAAAGATGGGAAAAAATAATGCTATATGTTGGCATTCTGAATAATGTGAAACTTTCAAATTATCTTTAAAGACAAGGTCTTGTGCATCACAACATGATGGCCTTACGTAAATTGCACCAGGCATAAATGATGGTAGCAAATTCTTCTTTCTACAGCTGCATATGTAGTTAGTCACAATGTTTAATGTGTCAACAAAAACTACAACTCCCAATTTCCTTTGTCAACAATGCTTCATGAGATTAAATGCCATGTTTAGTAATTTATGTTCACAGTGCCAGGCAGCCTAGGCAATTTTTCACATCCCTGTCAAATTGTGTATTGTGCCTTCAGCCTAAGCCTTCTAAATGTTTTAATATGGTTATTTCTTGTACCTTCTTTTGTTCAACTCCTTTTTTTCAGTTATTGATTGTTCAGCACTTTCACTTTCTTTAATCCATCCTTTCTCTTGGTCATTCTTAGCATTGCAGATTTCTTCTATAACATCCAATCCTTTCAGCCTAAAACATCTTGATGTCCATCAAAGGTGAGTGACCCAAAGTTCAGCACAAGATGGGCAGTTATATAAATGTTTGAAATAATAATAATAATAATAATAATAATAATAATAATAATAATAATAATAATAATAATAATAATAATAATAATAATTGTCATTGTACTAAAATTACAATGAAATTGGTAATCAATAAATGTTGAAATCAATAAACGTTGCCTGCATTATTTCAATTCTGCCCCTACTCTGTCTTCTCCTACATTCATCATCTTTTTTCATTATTCATCACCAATCATAAAATGTTCATTTCATTCATAATTAGTTTTATTAGTTTACTCCTTCCATAAAAGTTGATGAATTTCAGACCAAACATGTCTATGTTTTCAGTAGCAGTCAAGTCTAACTCAGTGGCACTTGATTGTTTTTAATATCGACTAATTAGATATTGTCCTTCCACCCATTTTAGTTTTTTCCTTCTGGCATACAATATTTATATACAGTGGTGGTATAGCTGATCTTATATGCTCATCTTTTGGTTCAGGCAATATACTAGAGTGATAAAAGAGCAATACATTCCAAGCAATAACTCTAAATTTAACTTACTACAAACTGTGGTTTAAAAAAGAAACATCAACATGAGTTAGAGATAGGAAATCCAATATGTGATGCCCAGTTTTGCAGCTTCCCAAACTCTAGCGCAAAATATAACAACCAGCAGTTTCCTTCTAAATTTTATTAGAAAACTAGAGAAAATTCTCCATGCCAAAATGAGGGAACTGGCAAAAATGCTGACTATGATCACTCTGTTGTTGTCAGCTATTGCAAAAATATTTCTTAAAAAAAACAATAATACAGTACTAAAAAGAACCTCCTTACTTTAAATAGGCATCCTGAAAACTTTATCAGCCTTGGTATTATCTTTATATGACCGGTAACTGATTATAAAGAACAATAAATTAGATGATTCTCGAGTATTTTTATTTATTTATTTTATTAAATTTATACCCCGCCCTTCTCCAAACGGACCCAGGGCAGTGCACAGGAATACTAAAATACATACAAAAACATATAAAATTTTTAAAAATTTATTCCAATAAAATCCTGCGCTAAAAACCAAATTAAAATCCCCAAATTTAAAACTATCTAAAAGTCAGTAATGGAGGTTACGCTAGGCCGGCTAGATGGAAAAGATGTGTCTTAAGACACTTGCGGAAGAGGCGGAGGTCGGAGATGGTGCGAAGTTCAGGGGGTAAGTCGTTCCAAAGGGCTGGGCCCGCCACACAGAAGGCTCTTCCCCTGGGTGTCGCCAGTCGGCATTGTCCAGCCGACGGCATCCTGAGAAGGCCCTCTCTGTGGGAGCGGATCGGCCGAAGGGATGTATGGGGCAGGAAGCGGTCTCGCATATAACTAGGCCCCGAGCCATGGAGCGCTTTAAAGATGGTTGTCAAAACCTTGAAGCGCACCCGAAAGACCACAGGAAACCAGTGCAGCTCGCGCAGGATTGGTGTTATGTGGGAGTGTCTAGGCGCTCCCGTAATCACCCGCGCGGCTGCGTTCTGGACTAACTGCAGCTTTCGGGTACACCTCAAGGGAAGCCCCATGTAGAGAGCATTACAGTAGTCGAGTCGAGAGGTGATGAGTGCTTGAGTGACTGTGCGTAAGGCATCCCGGTCCAGTAAGGGGCGCAATTGGCGCATCAGGCGTACCTGATGGAACACCCCCCTGGCCACAGCTGCCACATGGTCCTCCATAGACAGCCGGGAGTCCAGGAGGACACCCAAATTGCACGACCTCTCCACGGGGGCCGGTGTTTCGCCCCCAATGGCCAGAGTTGGAATAATCTGGCTGAACCGGGGTGGCAGAAGCCACAGCCACTCAGTCTTGGACGGGTTGAGCTTGAGTTTGAGTTTGTTACTACCCATCCAGATCCGTACGGCCTCCAAGCACCGGGACATAACCTCGATGGCATCGTCAGGGTGGTCTGGGGTGGATATGTACAACTGAGTATCATCAGCGTACAGATGATATCCCACCCCAAAACCACAGATGATCTCACCCAGCGGCTTCATATATGTGTTGAACAGTAGGGGCGAGAGGACCGACCCCTGAGGAACCCCACATATGAGGGGCCTCGAGGCCGACCTCTGCCCCCCTGCCAACACATATTGCGATCGACCAGAGAGGTAGGACGAGAACCACCGCAAAACGGTGCCTCCCAGCCCCAACCCCCCCAGTCGGATACCATGGTCGATGGTATCAAAAGCCGCTGAGAGGTCTAATAGGACTAGGATAGAGGAATATCCTCTATCCCGCGCCCTCCAGAGATCATCAACCAACGCGACCAATGCCGTCTCGGTGCTGTGACCGGGTCGGAAGCCGGACAGGCGCGGGTCTAGATAATCAACTTCCTCCAAGTGTCGCGGAAACTGTTGAGCCACCACACTCTCTACAACCTTCACTAAAAAGTGAAGGTTGGAGACGGGACGATAGTTCTCTAATAATGCTGGATCCAGGGACAGCTTCTTGAGGAGGGGCCTTACTACCGCCTCTTTCAAGACGGCAGGCAAGGACCCCTCACTCAAAGATGCGTTGACAGTGCCCTGGAGCCAGCCTCGTGTCGTCTCCCAGGATGCCAGTACAAGCCAGGAGGGACACGGATCCAATAAACATGTGGTAGCCCTAAGTCTCTTTGACAACTAGTCCATATCCTCGGTAGTAACAAAGTCAAACTCCTCCCAAGATGGTGTCTCAAGAACAGCCTCGGACCGCTCGACTGGACCACTGTCGATGGAGGGTAGCTCATTCCAAATCTGAGTGATTTTCTCCTGCAGATAAATCGCAAATTCCTCTGCGCGACCCTGCAAAGGGGCTTCCCCCAGCCTCTGATGAAGGCCGGGCGGTTATCTGCGGCAGGGCAGTTATCTGCGGATGCAATGAGGGTGGCACAATACTCGCGTTTGGCCACCCTTATCGCCACTAAGTAAGTCCTAATATGGTCTCTCACTAGTGTTCGGTCGGCTTCGGAGTGAGAAGATCTCCATCTGCTTTCTAGGCATCTCTTGTGGCGCTTCATCTCCCTCAGCTCCTCAGTAAACCAAGGAGCCTGGGTGATTCGTCACCGCAAGAGAGGCCGCAAGGACGCGACTCGGTCCAAGGCCCCCATGGCCGCACTTAACCATGCGGCCACTAGGTCCTCAGTCGAGTCGCGGGGCAAGTCCACAGGAATTGGCCCAAGCTCCCTCTGGAACTTTATCGGGTCCATCAGGAGCCTGGGGCAGAACCATATAGGAATATCACCGCATCCCTGCGGTGAGGTGTGGCGATTGGAAAGTCCAGCCGAAGGAGAGCATGATCTGTCCATGACAGGGGTGTGATGACTAGATCCCCTATTCCCAGATCACGACTCCACTGTGCCGAGACGAAGATGAGATCCAGGGTGTGTCCACCCTCATGAGTAGGGCCTAAAACTACCTGGGTCAGGTCCATGGCTGTCATGGAAGCCATGAACTCCCGAGCTGCACCAGAGGTCTCGCCTACCGACCGCAGGTTCAAGTCCCCCATGACCAGAAGTCTGGGGATCTCAACCGCCACCTCGGCTATCACCTCTAGGAGCTCGGGCAGGGCTGTTGTTGCATAGCGAGGAGCCAGGTATACAACTAACACGCCCAACTGCCTCCCTAGGCCCCACTTCACGAGGAGGGACTCACACCCGGTCGTCTGAGGGATCGTGGTCTCCTTCGGCTCAAGAACTTCCCTAACCATAATCGCCACCCCCCACCCCTCCCTAGTCACTGATAACTTAGTGGATGTTTGACCTATATGGATTTTCCCCCATGTATTTCTTTTACATCACCTTATAAATATGTGGCAACTCCAGGAAATCAATATTAACTAATAGCAGTTGTTTATAAGTCAACCAAAGAGTGCACAATCTGAATGAAAGCAGGTAGGAGGAGCAATCAGGTCGTGTCATTATTTGATTTCACTGAAACATTCATCCAGGAGCCTCCAAAAGGAGTGATGTTTGCACTATAATATATCCTGAACCTTCAGCAGAAATTTGTACACCATGGTTGTTTCTTAGCATTAAATGTTGCATCTTTTAAACTGATAGGTGCAGGTACTCATTAGGTATACATTTTATTATATATAGATATTTCTCTCTGAATCCTTTACTATCTTTGAATTGCAACCATTTAAAGTCACATGAACAGTCTTTAGAAGGGATCTTAAGCAATGCAATGTCTAAAGATCCCCATTAGGTGGCCAACATAGCAACGACAAACCTGTAGACTAACCGCAGAAAAAAACAATTCTGTTTGTTCTATTGAATCTTCAGCTGAGATTTAATAAGTAGGGAGATATTTGTTGGAAGCCTTTGTCCTTTTGAATGTGGATAAAACCTTCCAGGACTCAAGAAGGAATTCATTTCACACAGAATTCTAGATGTGATAAATAGTCAGAGTACATTGGAGATTTTTTCATACATGCTCAAGTCTCCAAGGTCACAGGCTTCTATAAGGAGTGTGGAATCCAAGGTGACAGAGTGTGTCTTATGTTCCTTTGGTTTACGTACTTGCATCAGACATAGGAATGGAAATAAATTGCAATATATATTTTTTCTTCCTGTTAATCATGTCTGGTCCTTGGACTGCCAGGAAAAGGCCCTGCAGTTTTCTTGGAAAGATTTTCCATTACCTCTTCCCAGGGCTGAAAGAAAGAGACTGAACCAAGATTACCCAACTGGCTTCATGTTCAAGATGGGTCTAAGGCTCACAATCTCCCAGTTTCTAGCCTGGTGGATTAACCACTATACCAAACTGGTTCTTTGTTATACATCTGTGATCATTTTGATATAGTGTTGGCTTGACATAGAAGTCTTTCTCAAGCTTAAACTCCATTTTGGATAAATCATACATTGTTCTTTTGGTCTTACTTTTGAATTCTAATTTTAATCTTAAAGATCAACTCTAATCTTTAAAAAAATAGTATGATTTTAATAAATGCTAAATACACTTCTAAATAATTATTTTTGTACAAGTTTATGTATTAAAACTGCAATATCCTCAAAGACATAGGCTTCATCAACATGATTACCAGATTCTAAATTTAAAATACTTTTTAGACTTTTTCTTTCTTTCCATAGCTTTGATTGAGAGAAAGAAAGTAATAAAAATAAGTACCAGATGACGGCAATCATTGTCGCATCATTCTGGAAAGACCTGATGATGAATAAGAACTTTACAAATAGAAAACAAATGTGCCAAGAATCACAACATTTTACCAACCATGTCTACATCAAGTATTGGTAGAGAGCCAGAGAAGGATCAACCATACTTCCAAGGATTCATGGGGTATGTTTCTCAATCATGATGAAGGCACTGAGAAATACCTATAACTGGTCAAACATCAGCATGTTTGCTCTAACTTTGTAATATTAGGAAGGGAAAACAGAATGTAATACACAAAGTAATCCATAAAGTAATCTGGAACAAAAGCATTCAGGGCTTAAATATTTTGGAGGCATGCCTAAAAGCAATCTAACATCTGTACAGATGTTAAGAATTGTTGTAGTGTAGTCCAATGCATGGATTTCCAATATGATATATTTTATAACACTTCTATACGCTGACACTTCTGAATATAGAAATTTTTAATTTACTAAATTCATAAAAATATGTTTTAATTAAAAAAAAAGAATAATTACTGAATTAATTCTAGTAATTTAACAAGATTATTTTTTTCTAAAGAATAATAATTAAGATAACAATATAGATGAAAATAAGTTCAACTACCACTTATGGTAGTTAAAATCAAATAAAGAAATACCTTCAAACTAAAAAAATACTTTTCCAAAACATAAATTCTCTTGTTTCGTACCAGCTAAGAGGCTGGAGTGAAGGCCCGGAGCGGAGGCTCGGAGCAGAGCGAAGGCCCGGAGCAGATGCCTGGAGAAGAACTGGAGTAGAGACTGGAGCGGAGGCCCAGAGGCCCGGAGCAACGGAGCAATGGAGCAACGGAGCAACGAAGCAACAGAGCAGTGGCAGTGGTGGAGACTGCGGTGATTGGCGGTGTGGGGACCGGCGTGGGGACCGCATTAGGTGGCATGGAGTAGCTCGTCTCACCCGAGGGGTGAGAGGCCCGGGCGGACGAGAGAAGACCATCTTCTCCATGCCGTTCTGCATTATCATTCTTTGACCTGCTTGCCCTGCCTGCCCTGCTGAGCTTCATCTGGCTCTTTGCAATCATCAAAGGAGCTCTTTTAGCTTATATGACTGTTCCACCGTGACTCACCATGGAGCCCTTTGTAATCATCTTGGGAGCTCTCTTACATCTGTCTTATATGACTGTATAAGACTGTATACGACTGTTCCACCGTGACTTTGGGAACCACCAGTCCGGAGGTTAAACCTGACTCAGCCTACCTCACTTTTTAACATCAGTTTCTCCTTGGCCATATGCTATATGCTACTATGTCTTGCTGTTGGGGGAGGTTATTCCTCCCTGGGACCATTGCAGCTAATTGGACCCCCACGGCCGGTGTTACCTCCCGATTCTATTTTATTCTATTTTATTCATCCTAATTCCACTCTGAATGTACTCAGTGTCTGAGCTCCGTGCCCTGCGGGAGTCCCCCCTCTCACAGGTTTGGCCCTCAGCACTAACGAGGGACCACCTTGATGATGGGTTGATTAACCACAAGAGGTGGTCAAAGTGGAATTAAGGGGATTTTTAACTAGGTTTTTAATTCAGGTTTTAGGGGGTTCCAGGGAGGGGGGGTCAAACTAAGATTAGGGTGGTGGGTGAAGGGGAATATCCACCGGGGATTATTTCCAGGCCATCAGGCGGTCCCGACGGGGAGGGCGTAGGGCCTAGAAATGGAGGGGGATGAGGGTCAATTCCATCAGGACGACATGTGGGAGGGGCAGGTATGGCGGGAGCTGACGGCCGTATCTTATAAAAGGAGGGCACACCCGCTGTTTACGAGTGGTGGCGCGCTCCGGTCCTCGTGGCTCCTCTTGCAATCCAGGGGGCTTAGAGTCTCAGGGCCTGGGTCTCCGGCTGATGTTGTGTAACGCCAGGTGCGTAGTAAATAAAGCCGCCCTCATTCATGATCTGTTTAAGGAGGGGGGCGGACCTGGCGGGGATCACGGAGAAATGGTTGGGCCAAGAGGGGGGGTCCCCCTCATTGAAATGCACCCACCGGGCTACCATGCATTTCACCAGCCACGAGCCCAGGGTCGGTGTGAGGGGAGTGGCGGTTATTATATGGGAGAGTCTGGACCCGAGGGAGACCACTGTGCCACAGACAGCCGGCTGTGACTCTCTATGTGTGAAGTGGGGTCATGGGAGGCAGATGGGCTTGCTGATTGTGTACCTGGCTCCCCGCTACATATCAGCAGCCCTACCTGAGCTTCTCAATCTGATAGCCGAGATGTCGGTTGTTACCTCCAGGCTGTTAGTCATGGGGGACTTCAACCTGCCATCGATAGGCGAAGCATCTGAGATGGCTCGGGAGTTCATGGCCTCCATGATGGCCATGAACCTGACCCAGCTACTTCATGACCCCACCCACACTGGGGGGCACACACTGGACATAATTTTTGTCTCTGGCCAGTGGCTGAGTGATCTGGGTTTAGGGGAAATAGCCGTTGAACCCCTGTCATGGTCAGATCACTCTCTCCTTCGGCTAGGCTTCCCAACTGCTGCACCCCACCGCAGGAAGGCAGAACCTGAGATTCCTGAGATTCTGGCCCACAACTCAACTGAGGACCTAGTGGCCGCTTGGAATAATGCGGCCATAGGGGCCCTGGACCGGGCCATGCCCCTGCGGCCTCTCACCAGGCGCCGAACCACCCTGGCTCCCTGGTTGTCTGAGGAGCTGAGAGTGATGAAGCATCGGAAGAGATGCCTAGAGAGTGGTTGGAGGGCTACCCGTTCCAAATCTGACCGGACACTGGTAAGATCGCATTTGAAGACTTACCTAGTGGCGATAAAAGCGGCGAAACATAATTATTTCTCTGCTCTTATCGTGTCTGCAGATAACTGCCCTGCCGCCCTGTTTAGGGTGACCTGTTCCCTTCTTCACCAGAGGGCGCGGGATGCTCCCTTACAGGATAAAATTGATCGGATCCACAACGAGCTGGCTTCCAACTGGACTAGTTCAGACAGGCTGACGGTGGTAGGTCCTGAGTCTGTCATCTGGGATGAGTTCTATCCTGTGACTCCTGAGGACATGGACAGATTGCTGGGGTGGCTGAACGCCACCACATGTTTACTGGACCCATGTCCCTCCTGGCTGGTACTGGCCTCCCGGGAGGTGACACAAGACTGGCTTCAGGGAATTGTTAACGCTTCTTTGAGTGAGGGGTTTCTGCCAGCTGCCTTGAAAGAGGCGATGGTGAGACCCCTCCTCAAGAAGCCCTCCCTGGACCCGGCTGTGTTGGCCAACTACCGTCCTGTCTCCAACCTTTGCTTTCTTGCGAAGGTTGTTGATAGTGTGGTGGTGCGACATCTCCATCAGCACCTGGAGGAAACTGTCTATCTGGACTCGTGCCAGTCCGGCTTCCGGCCCGGAGACGGCATTGGTCGCATTGGTGGATGATCTCTGGAGGGCCCAGGATAGGGGTTATTCCTCTATCCTGGTCCTATTAGATCACTCATCGGCTTTTGATACCATCGACCATGGTATCATGTTGCGCCAGTTGAAGGGGTTGGGGGTGGGGGGCACCGTTTTATGGTGGTTCTCCTCCTACCTCTCCGACCGGTCGCAATTTGTGTTGGCAGGAGGGCAGAGGTTGACGTCAAGGTGCCTCACTTATGGGGTACCACAGGGGTCAGTCCTCTCGGCCCTCCTGTTCAACATCTATATGAAGCCGTTGGGTGAGATCATCCGTGGTTTCGGGGTAGAGTTCCATCAGTACGCTGATGACACTCAGCTGTACATCTCTACCCCGGATCACCCCAACGATGCCGTGGAAGTGATGTCATGTTGTCTGGAGGCCGTGCGAGTCTGGATGGGGAGAAACAGGCTCCGACTCAACCCATCCAAGACTGAGTGGCTGTGGCTTCTGGCGTCACGATATAGCCAGGTGGTGCCATCTCTGGCTATTGGGGGCAAATCACTGGCTTCCACAGAGAGGGCCCGCAACTTGGGTATCCTCCTGGACTCTCGGCTGTCATTGGAAGATCATTTGACAGCAATGGCTAGGGGGGCTTTTTATCAGGTTCGCCTGATATGCCAGTTGTGCCCCTTTCTGGATCATGACGCTTTACGCACGGTCACTCAAGCCCTCGTCATCTCCCACCTGGACTACTGCAACGCTCTCTACATGGGGCTTCCCATGAGGTGCACCTGGAGGCTCCAGTTAGTTCAGAACGCGGCCACGCAGAGGATTCTGGGAGCTTCGAGATGCTCCCATGTGACACCTCTCCTGTGCGAGCTGCACTGACTGCCTGTGGCCTTCCGAGTGCGCTTCAAGGTGCTAGTAACCACCTTTAGAGCGCTCCATGGCATGGGACTGGCTATTTGCAAGACTGCCTCCTGCTACCTAATACCTCCCACCGACCAGTCCGCTCCCACAGAGAGGTGCCGTCAGCTAGGCAATGTCGTCTGGCAATGCCCAGGGGGAGAGCCTTCTCTGTGGCTGCTCCTGCCCTCTGGAATGATCTACCCCCTGACCTTCACACGATCACGGACCTGCGCCTTTTCTGCCGGGCTTTGAAGACCCATTTATTTCGTGTGGCCGGCCTTGCGTAATTTTTAACTTGCTTTTAGATAGGGTTTTTATCAAAAATTGAAAATTAGGCGTACTGTTTAATACATTTTAATAGCATTTTACTTGTTTTTATCATTAATTTTATACTAACTGACTTTTACTGTTTGCCTGTACACCGCCCTGAGTCCCGTTGGGGAGAAGGTGCGGTATAAAAATTCAATAAAATTCAATTCAAATTCAATTCAAATTCTTTTGATTTGTCAGCTCTGCACTTCTGAAATCCAAATGAATGCTAAATGACTGAAAAGAGATACAAGAAAACTCTTTATTAGTATTTCCTATAGTTGTAGTCAAAGATTTTGCAACCTATATTTGGTAGGCATAGTAATAACCAAAAACTCAGCAAGCCAAAACAGGGCAATTAATTATGTTTCTTATCTCTCTATATCAAAATTGATAGTATCCAGAGCTGTCAAAGTAGCACATGGAGTAAGACCTTCCCCAAGCACTTTTGCTTAACATTAGCAGTAGAAGCATAAGATTAATAAAATAAATAAACAGTTGCAGTTTTTTCATGATGTACTTTCAAAAAAGTGGCATGATATAGAACCACTTTTGCCAGACAGTCCTGGTAGCATGCATTTACACTGAAAATCTACATGCTAATATCCATTTATTTAAAGAGAAAAGAATACAATTAAATTATACTTTCTACGGTGACAAAGTAAATTATATTTTCTATTTGAGTAGATGATTTACAACTCTCACCAAAGATTGGCTTAAGTGAGGCCACAAGTAGCAAAAGAAATTTAGTTTTTCTCTGAGTCGCTTTCTCTTTAAAATCATTTTAGGTAATACCATAAGGAGAAAAAAGATGAAGAAAAGAAAAGAAAAGAACAGGTCTTGTGTTTTGATACAGGTAGTCCGCGACTTACAACTAATCATTTAGTGACTGTTCAAAGTTACAGTGGCATTGAAAAAATGACTTATAACTGCTTTTCACAAAATTTGACACTTAGCAAGTGGCTCAGATTTTTGACAGTTGCAATGTCCCAGGGTCATGTAATCTTTTGCAACCTTCTGACTTTGCTTAAGTCAATGGGGAAGTCAGGTTCACTTAACAAATGTCATTAACTTAACAACTGACATGATTCACTTAACAAGAAAGGTTGTAAAATGTGGCAAAATTAACATATTTCTTGCTTAGCAATGGAAATTTTGGATTCAATTTCAGCCGTAAATCAAGAATTACCTGTATATTTCAGGTAGGGATTAAAGACAATGTATTGATATAATATATTGGCTACTTTTATCATCATATTTCTTTTAAATAAAGTTGCTTTTCTTTTCTAATATGCATGATTAAATTTCATATAGACTTCAGCACTCTTATGTATTACATTGCTATCATTGGGATAATTTGATTATGTCCCTCTATCACTTAGTCTTCAAACCTTGGACAGCGGCGCTAGTGATAATAAGACAATTTGAAAATAATCATATCAATTTTAAAGTCCTATAAAGACTGATGAAAACTGATCTTCAGTATTCTAAGATAGAACATCAAGTTGGGAATTGTATGAAACACAACACGGTGATAAGTTTGAGACACAATTATTTTAGAAGGAAAATAGAATCATAAAATGTGATGCATGTCGCATCTTCAAATGTTGAATAAATAATGAATGTCAAACTACGCTGAACAAAATTAATGAGCTTCTATCTTCACCATTAGTGAAAAGCTGCAGCTTTCCTGTTCAAGTAATGCAAGCAAGATTCAAGCATAGTTCTGTACCACATTTCGGCAAAGCTTTTAATTGTGCTTCTTTTGCAGGTCGTTAAAAGTTTGACATTTTTACTTATACAATTCAACATAAAGGAATATCAAAATTGTAATTATTTTGGAGGAAATAATAGCCATAATCCTAATCCATAGGTAACAATGAATTTCTTATTAAAAGATTATAATTTAATTTTCACAGCCAGAGCCACTTACTATTTTTCTTGCATGTTAATTTCAACTCGTTAAAATTGTCTGAAGATTTTATCATAACAAAAAGTGCTACAGTAATTCAATAACAGGCATTTCATTCTTCTAATGGGTATTATTTGATTACCTACATCTTTTTTTAAAAAAATCAGATGAATCCAGCAATTTTAGAAAAGTGAAAGTATGGCCTGCCACCTATATAGATGCATTTACATTTTGTACATTCTGTATAAGTTTTGTACATTCTCTGTAAACTAGGGTCTATTCAGAAATCTGACAAACATGTGCAACTAGATAGCAGTTTCAGGGACCATTTTGGTAAAGATAAAGGTTTCCCTGTCCAGTCATTTCTGACTAGGGCATGGTGCTCATCTCCATTTCTTGGCTGAGAAATGGAGATGAAAACAAGTTGTCCGAAAACAATTTCCATGGTCATGTGGCCAGATAGCTAGATGTAAAAGGTGCACAGAATGCTTCCCACTAAAGTGGTACCTATTAATCTACTTGCATTTGCATGCTTTCAAATTGCTAGGTGGATAGGAGCTGAGACAAGTAACAGGAGCTCAGCCTGTTGCATGAAACTTGGGTCTCAAGCCTGGGTTGCTGACAAGCTCGGTGTCTTTAACTGCTGCACCATCATGCCCCCCCACCACCACTATTCTGACTCATTTTTAGTCTCTACAAATAGATTGCATGAAATGATGGCATTATTAACAAAAGGATTCAATCCAGAATGCAACTTTGAAAAGTCATAGCAATCAACCAAAGAGCCAAATGTTCTAACTTTATTGAAAGGGACTTCCTTTATCCTTCAAAATGATGTGCTTTGTGTATTTTGTAATTTAAAATAGGTCACCCAGACACTAACCTACTCATACATTAGTTTTTGTAGCCAACTGAGTCCTGCTACTCATTAGTCACACCATGAAGCAATTTTACAAATGGGATTAACTAATATTTGATTAGGCAGACCTCAGCTGGAATGCCTTTTCCACTGAAGAAGCATAGACAGAATAGCTGTAATGGCTGTTCTGGGAGTAAATCATTCTTCCTTTGTTGTCATAATGAAAATACATCCTCTGTGTGGTACTACACTTCAATATGTATTAAAAAAATTCTCATTAACTATGGAGCAACGTTGTTCTTAATAATGTTGTTTTAGATTATATCTGTCCCTCCTTTGAGGGCTACTCTTTTTCCCCCAATCAAACTGAGCTGGCTTTTGTTTATTGGGAGAGGTTAAAAACCCTACTCTTATGAAATCTGATGAGTAAACAGAGTAGCAAACCAACTACAGGGAATGTACCGAAGATGAAATACCTATCAAATTTTAAAACCCTTCCAGATTCTGTTTACTAAGTTTCCATGCTCCAATAGCATCTCTGTGAAAATGCTCTTTACTCCATCTGATTTTCTGTTTGCTCAATTAAGGTTTGGGGCAACATCATCAGTCAAAACAGCAATGCCTGAAACATTCTCACCTATAGAATGCTATTACATAAAGGCCATTAAAATTAAAGTGTTCCTCTGACTTAAATCTTTTTTTAGTTTGATTTTGAAAAGAAAATTGCTGGTATGGCGCATCATTGAGGTTACTGAGGTTACACATGCTTTAAAAATATTCAGAAGAAATGTTTTATTCCTTACACAACTATAGCCCCTCTCTGCTATTTATTAAAGTAGGTAATTTTTTTTCAGCTTGTGGGAAACCCTGAAGAATGATGCCATTGCTTCAAGAAAGACCCAAGTTATTAAAACCACTTAAAGTAGCTTTTCTTTAGACTGTTAAAGTCTGGGGGACGGGGAATAGGTTGCTGTAATTAATAGCAAAGAGGTGGTGTAGGGGTCAAAGACCCATGGTCCTTCTTCAAATTCACTTCTGAAGTATATTTTCTATTTGGGCTCTATTTTCCAGAAGGTGTGAAAACTAAAAGCTGTTCTTCAAAATAATTTTTACATTGGTATTAATGAGTAATTTTCCTACCTGTAAACCTTTAAAGAGTCCCATTATAGCAACCATTCACAGTTAGGTGGTGGGGTCTTTGTTTTGTCCAACAACCAGAAAAATTCACATAACATAAATTAAAAAGATAAAGGGATTATGCTAGCAACTTTATTACTTTTTTTCTGAACAGCAAAATTTTCAGAGACGAATGATATTCTTTACACTCTCCACTTGGTTGACTGAATGGAGTACAAATTGCTCACAGCATTCTCTGGCTGTTCTCAGCATTTCAGGATCAGCAGAAGTGAAGATGATTAGCTTCAAACTGTTTTAAAGGAACAGAGGGGTAGAAACAGTGGCGGAGTGAAAGAGGCCTTTGGTAATAATCCTATATCAGCTCATTAGATGGTATACAAACATTAATATTGAAATAACATAGAATAATAGAGTTTGGAAGGGACCTTGGAGATCTTCTAGTCCAACCCTCTGCTCAAGCAGGAGATCCTATTCCATTTCAGACAAATGGTTGTCTGGTCTCTTTTGGAAAGCCTCCAAGGATGGAACATCCACAACTTCTGAAGGCACGCTAGTCCATGGATTGGTTGCTCTAACCATTAAGAATGTTCTCCTTAATTCTAGGTTGCTTCTATCCTTTATTAGTTTCCATCCATTGTCTTGCTTTTTGGTGCTTTGGACCCTGGTCTTTGTAGGAGCCCCTCAAATATTGGAACACTGTTATCATGTAATCCCTAGCCCTTCTTTTCATTAGACTAGACATACTCAATTCCTGTAATATTTCTTCATATGTTTTAGCCTCCAGTCTCCTAATCATTCTTGTTGCTGTTCTCTGCACTCTTTCCAGAGTCTCAACATATTTTTTATATTATGGTGACCTGAACTGGATGCAATATTCCAAGTCTGGTCTTACTAAGGCTTTCTAAAGCAATACCAGAATTTAACATGATTATTATTCTATCCCTCTATTAATGCAGTCTAGTATTGGATTAGCTTTTTTGACTGCTGCCACTTACACTGTTGACTCATATTTAAGTGATCCGTCCACTAGGACACCAAAATCCCTCTCACAATTATTGACATTAAGCCAAGTTTTATATAGTCTCAGGTAAAACTTCATTCCAGTGAAACTCAGAGCTCAGATTAACACCTGGTGTCATCTCATCTTGTCTTCTCCTTTTGGAACAGAGAAAATATAAGATATGAATCCAAAATAGTTCTCTTTACAAGCAAGAAATCCTTATATGATTCTTAGAATGTTTTCTGAAATCGGTTTTCCTCATGAGCACAAAACCTCGTCCTCTGCCATATTATCAAATGAAATGTCATTTTAAACATCCCAAAAAGAAAACAAAAAGCATCAGCAGAAACACACATTCTTTTTTTAATAATGACATCACCTTTCAGCTTTCTATCATTGTGGAATTGGCTGCAGTTAATGGAGCTGTTTTTTTATCACAGTTGCCGGTTGGGGTGAAGAGTGAATCAAAATGATTTTTTAAATGTTTTAACTGTTTCAATTCCCTTCAACTCACGCTCTGATTTATATTGATACAATTTTCAAGTGTTTGCTGGTAGCAATCAGGAAAGCAAATTGACAGGAAACAAAGAAAGTGCTCTAGCTCATCTGCTTGTATAATCTTCATCACCGTGAAGGAGTTTCCATATCGTGAGTGTGCTAGATTAAGTTTTTGAATCAGGGAAGCATTTCCTGGCCTACAAAGAAATCTTGTTGTTGTTTTTAACCTTTGCAATATATGCACCTTAAAGCATATTAGCCTTTTTTGAAAAGAAAAATAAGAAGAAGAAGCAGTCTTTTTTACTGTAGCAGGACTCACATAATTACTTAATTTGAATAAATTGCAAGATTGAGGTATAAGATCAAGGCCTGTGTTTAGAAACAAAGAGTGAAAAGTTAAACAGACCGAAACACTTGTAAGTACTTTATGAGCACAGCATGAACTTCAATAGAGAATGACTATGGAGATTCTCAGTCATCCAGGTCATGGTTGTCACAAAGGTGCTTTTTCATAGGAGTACCACACCCAGGACTAGATTCAGCAGTCCATCTGCATTTAAAAGTCAACAGCCACTCTTTTATAGACAGAAGTGTCATCTTTTGGACAGAGAGGTTTGCTTGTTTGAAACAGGGGTCAAAGAAGACATCTATGTCAAAATTGAACAGCCCTCTCTCAACAAAGAAGGAAGGATATGACATCATCTATCTCCAGTCTATGACTAAGTCCTTTCAACAGTTCCAAGAAGGCTACGCTCCCATTTGCACACCTCAGGTGACCCCGATGACACAGATAAAGCTCCAGGTGACCCTAACAATTAACTAAAGGATTGTTTTGCAAATGAAAATAACCGGCTGTCTGCAAGGAGTGTAAATCTTTCCTTCCCCCACGATCCAGTCAGAGATGAAGAAGCTTCTTGAATGAGAAGTGAGATGTCTTCAAAGAAAAACCAGAAAGTCCAGTTGCCTCTTGAAAAAGCACCTTTCATTCAATAGAGAATGCTTTTTCCAATCAAAGCTGATAAAAGAAAAAGATAATACTTTTCCATAATGTTAATTTGTTTAATAAAAAGAAAGCATTGCATCCTTGATTTGAATTGAATTTTTTAAGGTATGATAAGGAATGTGGGAAAGACAGCATGGATCATTCAGTTATAGAAAAGGCATTGCTATTGCGTCGTTCTGTAATCTACTGCCATGACAAACTTGATTTGTTGGTGCATGGATAAAAGATAATTCAGTGTATACGTCTTTGATCCATATGAGATAAAGGTTGTTTTTCTGTTTATAGGAAGAAGCTCCTCTTGATTGTCTCCTGTCATAGAGTTAGATGAGGCAATAACACAAGTGATTTTTTGAATGTGACAGCAGTGACAAGGAGAGCCTGCAGTCATGTCTTGTTAATTTTCTATGGAGTAGAATGTCACATTTACATTTCAAATTATCTCTCCATGCTGCTTACAATTTTCTTGGATTAGCTGGCATGTTATGCCATCAAGATTCAGGTTTTTATTGTTTATGAAGACCATGTTAATCCCTTCTTCCTCCCGTCATCACTTCCTTGACATCCTTCATCTCTTACTTCTCCAAAACAAAAGTAATAAAAGTCAGTGTCCAGAAACCAAATGTTAAAGGAAGTTGTCAAACTTCTCACTAAATGCAGGGAAACAATTTAAACATTCAAGAAGAAGAAAATAAAATGTCACTTTTTCCCTCCTATATTTTTTGTAGTCAAGCATCAAGAGTATAACAGTGTTTCTTTTTGACTCTCAGAGTAATCAATAAGGATATATTGTGTATTACAATGTCATTCTTAATCTTGTATTATAATACCATTCTTAGCTATTCTTGAATCCATTCAGCGTGTATAGGATTGCAGCCTTTAATATAATCCCCTTTGAAAACTAGTTGAAATTGTACACTTAAATGAAAGTGATGACTGAACCTGCTAAAGCCCTTCAACATTTATAGGAATCCTCTAAAATACAACGCTTCTAAGCAAAGAACTAGAACATCAGGGAGGAAAACAACTAACATGCCATAGAGAAAAATATGTATATTCATGAAAAACAGCACACTGGGGATTAGACTGGAATCCTTCTAATATTTCATTCTCTATGGAAAAAAAATAAGCTACTACCTAGTTGAGATAGGCAAAAATTTCAATGAATCTTCCTATTAGAAGAGCCATTGGTGTTCCTCTCCCTAGATTACTGTTGTAAACAAAGGACAAATATTTCAGCAATAAATTCACTGCGAACCCCTACACTACCTTAGACTTAATAAGAATAGCAATAACATTTAGACTTACCATGTTTTCCCAAATATAAAACAGGCTCTTATTTTCTTTTGACCCTGGAAATAAGCGCTTGGCCTTATTTTCAGGGAGATCTTATTATTTTTGAGGTGCAGGAGATGGCAAGTGTGGTCACCTTGTGGACACTCCTGTGTTGCAATCATTTGGGGGAGGGCTTATTTTCAGGGGAGGGCTTATTTTAGCATAAAATAAACAATCATAAGCCTGATTGTGCTTATTATCCAGGAGGTCTTATTTTCAGGAAAATATGGTATATATCAATTTACTGTGCTTTATAGCCCTCTCTGAGAAGTTTACAGAATCAGCATATTGTCTCCAACAATTTGGGTCCTCATTTTACCCACCTCAGAAGGATGGAAGGCTGAGTCAACCTTGAGCCTGGTGAGATTTAAACTGCCAAATTACAGGCAGCCGGCAGACAGCAGACGTAGCCTGCAGTACTACACTCTAACCACTGTGTCACAATGGGGAATCATCTGACCTTTATAACTGGGCCTCTGCTTTCCAATATTCTAAATGGTCCCGCTGTGTAAGGCCAAGCCCTCACAATGGAAAGCTGACCAATCAGAAATAGTATTGCAAGGTAAATTTAGAGAACCCAGGTGTGCCCTAGGTGACTCTCTACCCTTTTGTGTATGTGATTGGTTGAAGATTCTTTTTGGACAAAACAGATAAACCTCCAAGTGTTTCAATAACCCTCTAAAATGATGCAAATGACCATCTGGCTGCAAAGAACATAAATCTTTTCATTCCTCTGGTCAGAGTTGAAGAAGCTTCTTAGATGAGAAGCAAAACAACTTCAAAAGAAAAAACAAGAAAGTCCAGTTGCCTCCTGAAAAAGTACCTTTGGGACATCCTTTGGACAAAAATTTATGTTGGGCTTCATTTGGCAAATTGGCAATTCCAAGGGTGTTTTCTATCCAATAGGTGCAAGAGCCACCAAGACTGCCAGTTTCTTTATTCAGAAAACAGGAAGAAGGAAAATGTGTATTGCAATCACTAATTTACTAATTTTCTCCTTTCCCAGAAAGGTCTGACTGATCATTCAGACATGAAAGAAACAATGGATAGTCTCTCTGTCTATAGATTTCAAATGTATTTTAATGGGTTTTTAATTATTTTTAGCACGGGATAATATTGTTTAATTGTGTTTTAAAGTATATATTTTTGTATTTATTGTTTATATTGTTTTTAGTTCCTCCTGTGCACCGCCCCGGGTCCCTGTGGGGAGAGGGAGCGGTTAATAAATTCAAATTTATTATTATTATTATTATTATTAATGAAGGGAAAAATAAAGTAAGACTATTTATCAATGATTAAAATCTTATACATGTCTTGAATTATTTTTCCTCCTTGGGAGGGCTGGCCCCTTTGGAGTCTCTGCTGAGCAACATCAGAACATAATATCATTTCTTAAAATGTATATCTGATATGATCAAATCCCAAGATAAAGCAGGTTGTTTTGGGCTTATTGTATGGCTCCATAATGCTGAGCAAGATCTCTATTTAAAATTTCAACACCGAGGCTATTAAGAGACCTTGTGCGCTATATACCTGTAGTACTTCCATAAGCAAATCCAAAAATGTGCCTCTCAAAGGCTTTTTTTCAGCATTAAATATTGCAGAAGAGAGAAATTTATTGCTAAATCTATCTTGGAATATTTCTGGGACCATCTCCAGGCTAATCAGCTTTAAATTTCATGCGTGAGATTACAAAAATATGGGTGTCAAACACCAAGAAAGGCACACTAAATTGCTGGTGAGCCACTTTTGGCTGGATGAGCCACAAATTATATTGACTCAAATATCAGCTGGAAAGGATTTTGTCTGCAATGCCCAAACCAGATGGAACTGTGCCCCCAGAATGAAACGCTGGCTGATATTTCCCATAGAAAATAAGCCCTGCATATTATATATAAAAAGTGACTAACATAATCCAGGTTTATATAAAAATTAGATTAGCAGAATGTAAGAAATTATCACCTATTGTTCCACTATCTTGCTTCTGGGTTTACAACTACGTTAAGAAATATGCAGATGTGAAATAAGATACATCTATTTTTACAGAGGAAATTAAAAAAAATATCTAGCAGTACATTTTCAGATCCTTTTAGTTTTATCTCTGTCAAAAAATGCTTTACATCTACAAAAATATCTACCATTTTTAGCCATTGTCTATCCACTGCAGGATGAAGGCCTCTTCTGCATGTTTCCAATCAATATGGTCCTGAGCTTTCTTTTTCTAATTGGGCCCACAATATTTGCTGATGTCCTCGATCCATCTAGTTTTAGATTTAGGTTCATGGATGCTTTTTACCAAGTGGAATCCATTCTATGATAGATACCCCAGACAAACACCAATCACATCTTTCAGCCCGCATTAGACCAGCATGGTAGATTATGGTCTATTCTTTCTATACGCCAATACATCAAATATGAACCTCATTCCTGGAAGCCCTAGGACAGCTACCCATGGTAGCAGGAAGACCTGCATGAAGGCAGAAGGTGCTAGGAAATGGAAATGGGCTGTTCATGTAGCAAGAAGAACTGATGGCAGGTGGACCAAAGCGGTCATAGAATAGAATTGATCTATGATGTATATGAAAGATATATACATCTGTAAAGATACAAAGATATTAAAGGCATCTTGGTTATCAATATTTGTGCATCGGATTTGAACCTTAGAATAAATCAAAATACCACCACACAGACTCTTGGCAGGTGGCAGGATTCTTGCAATGTTAGTCCTCTTTGTCAGAAAAGTACTTTTTTCCCCCAAAGGACAAACCTGTTTGTCCCTCTTCCTTTGGGCATGCCTGTAAAGAAGAAGCCAATGTATGTTGTGTGTTTATTCAGAAACCAATGCTACTAAATTCAGTGATATTATTTTTATTATAAAATTATAATTATAATTATAAAATTATAATTAATTTTGAAAGGTATTTGGTGAATGCTAGTATCGGCATTCTGCTGCCTCTGCACAATTTCATGCACTTTAACTCCTCTTTCAACATATGAGAAAGTCGATCCTAACTGACCTAAATAAATGGAATACCAGCATACTGCAATACATCAACTTTGTTTCTAATAACACATCTTAGCATTTTAAGGGCAATGGTGGATGCTTTTAACTTTCTTGCCCACCTGCCCAGAAATAAGATAAAGGTAAGCAATGTTTAAACAGAAGAGATAATAATAAGAATGTGTTGCCTTTTAAGTAATTGATGTACTATGATTGGGTCCTTTCACTATTATAATAATTTGGTCAAAGTTAAGAAAATATGGTCTCAAAGTCAATGAAAGCCAATTGCATATCTCAAAACAGACCCACTATTTTGTCTGATAATTTCAGCCACATTGTGCAGTGTTATGTATTGCTTTGGTTTTTTTTAAGGTATATCTAGATCAATTGTTTGTTTCTAATTAGATATCCACAGTCTACAGTACAAACTTTTACAGATTTCCTGCAAGATCATTAAATTCAGTAATTTATATCTATATTTTCCTAATTTGGTAGCTTTTCATTTAAAAAAAACTAGTTACATAGTTATATGTAATTTATATCTATATTTTGGTCAAAGTTAAGAAAATATGGTCTCAAAGTCAATGAAAGCCAATTGCATATCTCAAAACAGACCCACTATTTTGTCTGATAATTTCAGCCACAACCACCCCAACGATGCCGTAGCGGTGATGTGCCAGTGCCTGGAAGCCGTGCGGATCTGGATGGGAAGTAACGGACTTAGGCTCAACCCGACCAAGACCGAGTGGCTGTGGTTTCCGGCTGCCCGATTCAACCAGCTCTCTCCAACGCTGGCCATAGGGGGCGAACATCTTGCCCCTGTGGATGGGGCGCGCAACTTGGGTGTCCTCCTGGATACCCGGCTGTCCATGGAAGATCAAGTGACAGCCGTGGCCAGGAGGGCGTTTTACCAGGTTCGCCTGGTACGCCAGTTGCGCCCCCTATTGGATCGGGACGCCCTTCGCACAGTCACTCATGCTCTCGTGACATCCCGACTGGATTATTGCAACTCTCTCTACATGGGGCTCCCCTTGAGGTGTACCCGGAGGCTTCAGTTGGTCCAGAATGCAGCCGCGCGAGCAATTATGGGCACCTCTAGGTTTGCCCATGTAACACCGCTGTTGCGCGAGCTGCACTGGCTACCTGTCGTCTTCCGGGTGCGCTTCAAGGTGTTAGTTACCATCTTCAAAGCGCTCCATGGCTCGGGACCTAGCTACCTGCGGGATCGGATCCTGCCCCATACATCCTCACGGCCGATTCGCTCCCACAGAGAGGGACTTCTCCGGGTGCCGTCCACTAGACTTTGTCAGCGGGCGACGCCCAGGGGAAGGGCCTTCTCTGTGGCGGGCCCAGCCCTCTGGAATGACCTTCCCCCCGATATCAGGACAACCACGGACCTCCGCTCCTTCCACTTAAAATTAAAGACGCACTTTTTTCGTCTGGCCGGCCTTGGGTAGTCTCTTTTTAGGTCAGGGTTTTTTAGGGGTAATTTTTAGTTTAGTTATGGGTTTTAGCGCAGGATTTATTTAATTTATTTTTAACTTTGTATTTTGTATTTGTTTGTGGTCTATTTGTATTTTTAATTGCCTGTGCCCCGCCTCGAGTCCCCTTGGGGAGAGAGAGCGGGATAGAAATTAAAATTATTATTATTATTATTATTATTATATAGTTTCATTATATATTGGTTTATAGTGTTAAAATTGTGTGTTGGCCTTTCCTATGTAAGTAAATGTATTTATCTGCAAGGTCTGCACTTTTGTAGATGATGTGCACGATTAGAAAATTCCTTTTGAATTTCTCATATCTTTGTTGTGATTCTGTTTAAATAAGCAGCATCTGATTATAGAATGATATTTGAGTTATATCCCTTTAAACGTTATGAATATACCTTTTCTAAAACTTAAAATAATTTTGATGAGTCATATGTTTTAAGAAAACGCCTAATATAGGAAACAGAAATACTTATGTATTACTATCAGAAATACATAAACTGATAGCAATCATTTTTCTTTTCAACTAAGTCAATTTTCCTATCAACAAGCATAGTTACTAACTGGATTTACCAATTGACCTATTATAAGTATGCAAGAAGCCTATTATTGTTGTATCATTTTAATAGTGTGTACACTTTTTCGCTCACCACAGCTTTTGTTGTTGCTCAACTCATTGCTCAGCTGATGCGCTGTTAACAAATATATTGTGGTGCAAAGAAAAAAAATTATGTGTTAAGCTGTATGTTAGCAATTACCTGCCATAGGTTTTACTTTAAAATTACTTTATATTAAATAAGAGCCTGCAGAATTGGAACTTGATATTATACCTGCTGATGTTCCTCTCTTCTATTTCTGTCATAGGCAGATTAATCACTAAAATATTCAGAAGGGACACAGTTTGGAGAGGCATCCTAAGGGACAGAAGATTAATGCTCTGTAGTCATAATCATAGTGCTGCTTCTTTTTCTATCTAATAAAGCTGTACAAATAATGCTATAACTGAAACATATAATTGATCTCCCTGTTGTAAAATCTAAGCTAAGAAACTTTTCTCTTTAAAGTAATGTTTCTAAGTAATGTCTATCAGATCCCTGGCTCATTGGCAAAATCCTTCAAGAATCTCAATATAATATGGGGGGATTTTAACTACTCTGACATCAACTGGGAAACAAATTCTGCACCAAGTGGAAGATCCAACAGATTCCCAACAAACCTAGCAGACAACTTTTTTCCCAAAAGGTAGAGAAGGGAACAAGGGGATCAGCCATATTGGACTTAATTCTCACTAACAGAGAGGAAATGATAGAAGGTGTAGAAGCTACAGGAACTTTGGGGGCAAGTGATCATGAAATACTGAAATTCAACATTATGCAAACAAAACTAGTAGAACAAAGTCAAACTAGAATATTGGACTTTAAGAGAGCTAATTTCAATAAACTTAGCGAGACCTTGGGAAGGATTCCATGGATGAGAATCCTCAAGGGGAAAACAACTCAAGAAGCTTGGGAAATTTTGAAAAATGAGATTATAAAAGCCCAGTCTAGCACAATACCAACGAAGAAGAAAAATAACAGCTCCCAAAAGAAACCAGCATGGCTGCATAAAGAACTCTCTGATAAATTGAAAGACAAAAAGGATAAATATAAAAAGTGGAAAGAGGGGGATATAACTAAGGCAAAATATCAGCAAATAACCCAAGCCTGTAAAGATGAAGTGAGGAAAACTAAGACTCGCAATGAAGAAAGGCTTGCCATAAAACTAAAAAATAACAAAAAACGTTTCTTCCAATATGCTAAAAAAAGAGAGAAAAGTTAAGGAAACAATTGGTCCACTGCTGGGAGAAAATGGCAAGAAGATGACAAGCAACAGGGAGAAAGCAGAACTATTTAACTCATTTTTTGCATCTGTCTTTACACAAAGGGAAAAAACAGTCCAACCAATCAAAAACAGCACCACAAAAATCAGAGATCCTATTTTTCAGAGATCCTGGAGCACTGGGGAACTGCCAGAAGAGTGGAAAAGAGCTGATGTGGTTCCCATCTTCAAAAAAGGGAAAAAAATAGATCCAGGAAACTATAGACCCATCAGCCTGACCTCAATACCAGGGAAGATTCTCCAAAACAGTAGGAGAGGTGGAGGCTTTTCTTAGAAAGCACTCCCCACTCCTAGAAGAAAGAGACAGAACAGGGGGAGCCGCGGCTCCACCTATTGAAGAGAAGGAGCAAGAAGACACTATTGCTAAGAGACTTAGATCTCAAAAATAAGTATGTTTTGGAATTTACTATAACTCAGATGGATGCTTAAAAAATAATAATAATGATCGAATGTATGAAATGTAATATGTAATATATAATTCTCACCACTATATAATTTTTTCTTTAAAAAATGTATTTTTATGAACTCCCGGAGGCGAACACCAACCCCGACACGGAAATCCTAAAATGTTATTAAACCTTACCATTTCTCCTTTTCCTATATAATTGTAAAAACCAATAAAATTGTTTGAAACAAAAAAATACCAGGGAAGATTCTGGAAAAGATAATTAAGCAACGAATTAGTGAACATCTAGAAGTAAACAAAGTAATAACCAAAAGCCAACATGGGTTTGTCAAAAACAGATCATGCCAGACTAATCTTATTGCACTCTTTGACAAAGTGACAAAATTAGTGGACCAGAGGAATGCTGTAGATATACTTTACATGGACTTCAGCAAGGCATTTGATAAAGTAGACCATAACCTACTATTAGATAAAGTAGAAAAATGTAGAAAAATGTGGGTTAGACAGCATCACCACCAGATGGATTCGTAACTGGCTGACCAACCGCACTCAACATGTAGTCCTCAATGGAACTGCATATACAAGGACGGAAGTATGCAGGGAGTACCACAAGCCTCTGTTTTAGGTCCAGTACTCTTCAACATCTTCATCAATTATTTGGATGAGGGGATAAATGGGGAACTCAAATTTGCAGATGACACCAAGCTGGCAGGAATAGCCAACACTCCAGAAGATAGGTTTAAGATACAGAAGGATCTTGACAAACTTGAACATTGGGCACTATCTAATAAAATGAAATTCAATTGTGAAAAAAGTAAGGTTCTACATTTAGGCAAGAAAAACAAAATGCACAGGTACAGTATAGGTGGTACCTTGCCCAATAGTAGCAACTGTGAGAGGGATCTTGGAATCCTAGTGGACAACCATTTAAATATGAGCCAACAGTGTGCATCAGCTGCCAAAAAAGCCAACACAGTTCTAGGCTGCATAAACAGAGGAAGAGAATCAAGATCACGTGAAGTGTTAATACCACTATATAATGCCTTGATAAGGCCACACTTAGAATACTGCATACAGTTTTGGTTGCCACGATGTAGAAAGTATGTGGAGACTCTAGAAAGAGCGCAGAGAAGAGCAATAAAGATGATTAGTGGACTGGAGGCTAAAACATATGAGGAACGTTTGCAGGAACTGGGTATGTCTAGTTGAATGAAAAGAAGGACTAGGGGAGACATGATAGTAGTCTTCCAATATCCCAGAGGCTGCCACAAAAAGAGGGAGTCAAACTATTCCCCCAAGCACCTGAGGGCAGAACAAGAAGCAATGGGTGGAAACTAATCAAGGAGAGGAGCAACTTAGAACTGAGGAGTAATTTCCTGACAGTTAGAACAATTAACCAGTGGAACAGCTTTTATTTTTGTTTATTTATTTTATCAAATTTGTATACCGCCCTATCTCCCCGAGGAGAGACAATACAATACAAAACAATACAATATGTCACAGTTTAAAATAGAATTAAATTAGGGATTCTGTGCTAAAAATTTGAATTAATAAGGTTAAAACCAATTAAAAACTTTACCCATTAAAATTAAGCCAGGCCAGCTTCTTGAAATAGATGTGCCTTTAATGCCCGGCGGAAGAGGCGTAGGTCCGCGATGGTACGAAGATCGGGGGGTAGGTCATTCCAGAGGGCAGGCCCCGCCACAGAGAAGGCTCTCCCCCTGGGGGCCACCCGTCAGCATTGCCCAGCAGATGGCACCCTGAGGAGGCCCACTCTGTGGGAGAGGACAGGTCTAAGGGAGGTATGTCGTAGGAGGCGGTAGAAGCTTGCCTCCAGAAGTTGTGAATGCCCCAACAGTGGAAGTCTTTAAGAAGATGTTGGATAGCCATTTGTCAGAAATGGTATAGGGTTTCCTGCCTGGGCAGGGGGTTGGACTAGAAGACTCCAAGGTCCCTTCTAACTCTGCTATTATATTGTATTGTATTGTATTGTATTGTATTGTATTGTATTGTATTGTATTGTATTGTATTGTATTGTAACAATAATCTCATTTTGGCACAGCTACATGTGTCATTGTAAGACAGGAAGAGCAATATTGTGTATTTTGGTGCTTTAAAGGAACCTCTACTAAACCTGTTGATACCATTATTTTGAGGCACAGTGATCTTCCATGGAATCTCTGACAATTTAAGTGGCAACATTACTTATTGTATCTCAGTTTGACTTTCTATTGTCTTATATTTATTTTATTTTTATTTTTTTTATTTGATTTATAGACCGCACCCTCTCCCCGGAGGGACTCGGGGCGGTGCACAGGATACTAAAAGCATATTATAAATACAACAGTACAATATTTAAAATTGAATACAGTCGATATACAGTCATGTCAGAAAGAGTTCTAGTAAGAGCTTTCCACAGGCCAATATTTTTGTGGCTGACTAGATTGGATAAAGTATCTCTACTAATCTGCCTCCAAAGATAGCTTTGTGAATTAAAATTATTTAAGGTTTATTTTTAATGCATGACCATCTGAAGGGAGAAATTACCCTATTAGAAGTCCTTTAAAATTCCCAAACACATATTTCTGAGGATTTCATACATACTAATAGCTCATATATTCAATTAGCTGAGAAACCAATTACACTGAGACAATGCTTAGCAATTTGGGAATTTAGACTGGTGCAGACCATGCCTTTGGAAAGCCTTAATAGAAAATAAAAGTAAAACGAAGAGGCAAGTTCTTCTAACTTTAGCCTATAGCACTTTTGAGGTAATAATTTCTTCAAAGAGCTAATTAACTAATTAATTAGTCAATCTTAAAAATAACTCTCAAGATATAACTTGGAAGTCCTATTGAGATTTAATTTTCAATTGAATGAGCTGTTGGAAATATTTCACTGCAGTATTGGGAACAGACTCACTGGTGCTGCGTACTCTGTGTATCTGAGAGTTTTAACAATAAGTTCATTTTATGTCAGAGTTTAAAACTATGTGAGAATATGCTCCAACACTGGAAGTTTTTAAGAAGAGATTGGACAACCATTTGTCTGAAATGGTATATGGCTTCCTGCCTGAGCAGAGGGTTGGATTAGAAGACCTCCAAGGTCTCTTACAACTCTGTCATTCTGTTAAGTCAGTGCAAATGTTTTCCCAGGTAGCATGTACTGTATTTCAGGCAGTGGTTCTCTGACACAGATATACCAAGGCAAGGGAAAAAAACAAAACCAGTTATGGTTTTGCCAGAGATACTTTAAAACAAAAATACTCAGAAATGCTTGTTTTAATCTCTCTTATATCAAAGCGCAATCAATAGGGCTGGTTCAAGGCTCAGAGTTACAGCTCTGTAAAGTTCACTTTGGAAATGCCAAAGATCAGCCTTGCCCACTTACACAGTGTTAAGTGAACATGCAATTCCTTGCTACACTTATATGGATTCCAAGAAGCATTGGTGAGTTACCTTGTTTGCAAAATAAGGAAGAGGGTCTGGGTCTTGACTCAGGACAAATAGCACACAAAAGAATCAATCATTTCCCCCAAATATCTGCTAGCAATTACTAGAGAAGTTTCTTTGACATTTTTAAATCGTAATTCAAAAAGTGTAGAGAAATTTACAGCTAAGAAAAAAAGACCTTCATTTGAATGGGAACTTAAAACAGATGTGGTTCTTAATTGGCTTCCTCTTTTAAGTGAAGGCAAAAGAACTTTCACCTATTAAATCATAATCCATAGAGGTTTATGATGAGTTTCTGCCCTAAACATATCAGCAGCCTCTGGAAGGTGAGATATAATATATGGTAGAAGTATAGGTCTACAACTAGCATCCTTGAGCCATTGAGAATGTGATTCACTAATTTCTGGAAGGGTAGCATTTCATATGACAAGCCCAGATGCACCTCAGAAGCCTTGTTTATATCCCATGGTAATTTCCTTCAGGCTAGCTACCATTGCACCAAGGATTTCAGATACGGAAATCTTCAGATTGCACCAAATACTAACTTTCTATATCTAGCAATGTTTGGACATGATACAGGCCAATTATGTCAGAGAACATGGAGAATGCAAAAGCATAAAATGAATGTGTAAGTATGATAACAAAAAAACAAAAAGCAAGATCTGAAGGAAAAGGCACGAGTTACATATTGAAAGTATTCACAAGTCCCTTCCCCCAAGAACCCAGGCTGAATGTCCAATCCACAATCCATATGGTGTCATGTGAGGAACATCTTCAGGTGTTTTTGCCCATCTGGCATTCCCGGATGGTTGACCTTGACTGGGTATAAACAAGTCCATTCAGCTGTGCAGTAGATTATGAGAGCAATCTTCCTTTTTCATTCACACAGGCGATTTCCTCCAGCACACTTTCCCACTCAAATGCCAATCTACCCCCTTTCCCGTTACTATGGCAGCTGAAGCATCAAAGAGGCTGACATTATGGGTATGAATGTACAATAGAGACTTAATGTGGTGTAGTGCTTAAAACATTGGACTATGAATAAGGTGTGGAACCCTTAGGCATGGAAAGTCAATAGCCAGTTTATTTTTTTTTTAAAGCCCAAATATTGTAGAGATTTCTTATGTGGAAAAGTAGAATTGAGTGCTTGATATCCTGATCAAAAGATAGGATATAAATCAAATGAACGTAATAGATACTGTATGTACTATATTCATATATTCCCTTGTACGGTATATGACTGTGTCTGAATGTGTTAATTAACACCCTGCCAGTTAATTATATGAACAGAAAACAAAAACCAAGAAGATAAGCCAGCTAATCATCTTTCCATTTATTCACTCATTCCTTCAATTTTTGTTGACTTCGGTCAGTTCTGGGTGACTTTATTACATTTGTAATATTATTTATTTACTTTTAATATTTGATACACTAAGTGGCCTTCATAGGAGCAAAAGTAACATATACTAGTGAAATACAACCATTAAAAATAATTATTACATTAGAAATAAAAACATAAGCAGGACATCAATCCTCACCAATGAAATAATTCTGAAGTAGCCAGCTCTTTACTGGCCTTGTATGCAATGGGGTGGGGTGGAAACTTCTTCTGATAACATTTGAAACAACTCTGAAATTCCCCTGGCTCACTTCTTCAACAAAAGTTTAAGTTAAGATAATGAAACTACCTCTCTACAAGTCTTTTTTTTAAAAAAACTAAAAAAGTAGGGATAGCCAGGATAGCAAAGTGATTAAGATAAATATATCAAAGAGGAGGGGAACCAGCATTGTTGTTGCTGTTGTTATTAGTTGCAAAGTCATGTCTGACCCATCATCACCCCATGGACAACATTCCTCCAGGCCTTCCTGACCTCTATCATCCTCTGGAGTCCATTTAAGCTCATACCTATTGCTTTGGTGACTCCATCCAGCCACCTCATTCTCTGTCGTTCCCTTCTTCATTTGCCCTCAATCGTTCCCAGCATCAGACTCTTCTCCAGTGAGTCCTTCCTTCTCATCAGGTGGCCAAAGTATTTAGGTTTCATCTTCAGGATCTGGACTTCTAAAGAGTAGTCAGAGTTGATCTCCTCTAGGACTGACCGGTTTGATTGCCTTGCAGTTCAAGGGAGTATTCTCCAGCACCATAGTTCAAAGGCTGCAATTCTTTGGCACTCAGCCTTTCGTATGGTCCAACTTTCACAGCCAAACATTTCAACTGGGAAAACCATAGCCTTGACTATACACACTTTTATTGGCAGGGTGATCAGCATTAGCAACAGCAATAGCATTAAGACTTACATACCCCTTTACAGTGCTTTAGAGTCCTCTCTAAGGACATGGTCAGCCTATTGCCCCCAACAATCTGGATCCTCATTTTACCCACCTCAGAAGGATGGAAGGATGAGTCAACCTTGAGCCTGGTGAGATTTGAACTGCCAAATTGCAGGCAGCCGGCAGTCAGCAGAAGTAGCCTGTAATACTGAACCTTGGACATATCATTGTAATACTCTAAGCTGAAACCTAGGCACACAAATAAAACAATTCTAAACCCTCCCCAAGAATCTGGTATTAAAATAGCAACCTCTTTCTTCGAGCAAGCAAACTTTCGGCAAACGGAAGTGTACCTTTCAGTGCAGGGCTACATCTGTCTACAGTAGGGCTTGCATGTGAGGGCAGAGAGTGTGCTCTGTAAGCATCTGTGAGTCACAAACACTTTGGCATATATTGCTCTTTTGTAGAATAATTTAGGTGATAACTTAGGTGTTGTACTATGCTATCTAGTTTTGCAGAGTTGTTTTTTAAAAAGGACAATGAACGGTTTCTGCTGTATTGCTAGACTTTCTTCAAACTGTTAAATATACTGATTTTCCATTTGCTTGCAGATTGTAAACCAATGTGCATCTCTTTTTGTTGGTTCTTTTTTCCTTGAGAGGAAAATCTCAAATACTTCAGAAGAAAATTGAATGTTATTATCTGAAATCATTCCCCTTGGATCTCCTTTTCCACTGACAACTGAAGAGAGGAACTTGATAACAGTAGCGGGAGTAGCAGGTGTGGTTTCACCTTTGATACAACACAGATCTCAGTTGCTAAGCAATTTGTTTCAAATGCTACTTTTGCTGCTAGACAACCAAGAACTGGAATTGGATTCCTTCAATTACCTATGAAAGGCTCTTCAGCTGCTATAGGAAGTAAGCTAATAAAACATTGCATGCAAAAAGATTTGGGCGATATTTATTAATTATTTTACAGAATTCCTGTGAATCGGATATCCTGGATATCGGAGGAACTGCTTGTCTCCAATGTTTTCTGCCCATTCGGTATGTTCCAAAAGAATGGGAATATTCCAGTTCCCTTCTATTAAATATTATGATCTTACAGGACCAAGGAAGCATTTCTTTTCTGTTGTAGTCTCACCCTCTGTAGCAGTTTCACCACAGAGAGAGATGGAAGAGCCCTTTCTTCTGGGTTTCTGTTAAGCCCTTAAGACTTCACTTTAATCCCAGGTCTGGGATTTGTGGGACCCAACATTTGGTTTGATGTGTTATAGCTTGGTTGTTTTACTTCATGCTGCCATGCATGGTTGTGTGTGATGCTTTGTTTTACCTATTATTGTGTTCATATTTTTTAAGCTGTCTACTGGAAAAGGCAATGCTAACAAATGTAAAATAAATAAGATTAAAACATTTTTAAAAGAGAACATACAGCCGGTAGAAAAGCCACACCGATTTTCCACAATATATTGAACCAAGACTTCTGAAAAGCATTAGACTCCTGGCACATGAGCTACATTAATTGTCTCGCTTCTGTTGTGATTTAAGGCAAAGATCTAAAGAAGTAAATTCCTGATAATCATCTCTTGACAAGCCAAGACACCAGCAATTTGAATAACACAGGAAACAAGCAGATAATATCTGGTTGGAGAATGAATGCCAAAGCCGTTGTTAGTATTGTATGTCACTGCAATCGCATCCTAATTATTAGCATTCCTTTGCCCTCACAAAAAAGTTGCATTACCCCACCAATTATACTCTTTATACTTGAAATACAAAATGAGGCACCATAATAAGCACTGATGGGCATGTACTACTACACTCAGGTGACTCCACTGTTCTGAAAGCTGCAGGCAACTTTCAGGTGTAAATCAAGGTATTGGTTGTCTTTTTAAAGGTTTTGTTATGATTCTGGTTACCTATAAGTTACCTGGTAACCTGGTTACCCTTTTCCCAAATCCATATGCCCTTTGATCAGATTGGTGTGTACTCTCCGGATTTCACAAAGCCAAGCAGGACCTCAAAAATGGGCATTCTGGGTCACTGCTCCTCCTGTGATTTGGAACTTCCCTCCCTATGATGATCTTTCCTCCTCAGTTTCAGGATCAATGAAGACCTGGCTATTCCATTTAGCTCAAGAAGAAGGTATGTTGTGATGGTTCAAACAAATTGGGAAGGCAAATTATGGGGACAACAAAGGAATAAGGTACAGGTAAAGGTTCCCCTTACACGTACAGTATGTGTTAGCTGTTCCTGACTCTAGGAAGTGTAGCTAATCTCCATTTCAAAGCTGAAGAGCCAGTGCTGTCCAAAGACATCTCCGTGGTCATATGGCGAAAATGACTAAATGTTGAAGGTGCACAAAACACTGTTACCTTCCCACCATAGGTGGTTCTTATTTTTCTACTTGCATTTTAACATGCTTTCAAACTGCTAGGTTGGCAGAAGCTGGGACAAGTAACAGGAGCTCACTTCGTTACACAGTGCTAGGGATTAGAACAGCTGAACTGCTGACCTTTCTGATCGACAAGCTCAGCATTTTAGTCACTGAGCCACTGCGCCCCTAAAAAGGAATATCTTATGTCAAAAAACCAAATAATGTGATAAGACCAAGTGAGGCAGACCTTACTGTGTATTGTAATCGTTTTCTTCCTACATGCAACAAAACTTTCATTAATTGGTACTAGGAGCATTGATAAGGAAGGATCTGAGATCCTTCAAAGAAAAAAATCTGAAAAAAATTGCTAAGCAGTATCTTGATGAAGTCACAAATCACATTTTTCTAACTATTTACATTAGGAAGCATTGACTTTCTTGATCTAGTATTTGGCCAGAATACTTGTTCAATTAACTGATGTACTGTATATCCATCAATGTTTGCTTTGCTATCATGGATCACAGACAGATTTGTTTTTGTCCAACCTCTGAGCTCGAATGGCTTCCATCACTTTTGATTCATACGATCCAACAGTATATGCAAGCATTTCCACAGGTGGCCTCTTTTGAATCTTCACATATAAGAACATTTATTTGGAATAATATTGTAACTGCATTTAGATAATCAAATATTCAGTAGCTACCATTTGCCATTGGTTATAACTATGGAGAGAAATAGGAGGAATAGGTACTGTTTTATTTCTGCATCTATTGAGAAAACGTACTGCAAGTGAGTGGGAGGGTTTATATAATAAACTCCTTGGTCACAACCACATCAGGCTTAAATTATACTGACATGAATTATTATACAATAATTTAGAATCCTGTAACCTACCCAGGAGCTAAAAGGTCTATTAGAACTAATGAGAACTGTAGACGTGGCTGCATTATGGGAGCAAATGAAGAGATGCACAAGACACCAAAGCAGAACACAATCTTAATAATTTTCCCGATTGAAATGAAGACATTTTCTCTGTGGTGAGCATCCATCTAAATAAGACACAGGGCTGCTTCAGGCAGTAAATTATAATGTTTAAGGACAAAAAAACTGAACGCTAACCAGCTATTCAAAAAAAGGCTTACTAGATAAAAGCCTATATCTTTCCCCGGGGGCTGTTGCTGATAGCTGCCATTACTTGAAACACAGCCGATAAAAATATTAATAATGGTTCTTTCCATCTTTATCCTTTGCTTTGACAGTTCAACCCCTTTCTTTCTTTTTTCTGGATAGAAAAGAAAGAATATAGAAAACAACTATTATTTCATTCTTGGCAGTTGTTTGTTCTCCTGTCATCTACAATCTGGGCTGTTCAGAAATTGAGACTCTAAGTTTGAAACCAAATATGATAAGCCAAAATAATAATACTGTTTTCAAAATGGTAGATTGAGCTATAACTTAGATGAAGAATCCATCACTGTTTATTGGCTGAAGTCCATCAATGTGCCAGACTAAACTTTTGTTAAACAAACAATACTGTCCTAATTCAGATCTTATGCTAAACCATAGACCTTAGTTTAGAGACCACAATGGCTGATCATATGTTGAGCTAAGCAAAATCAAACAAATCACATCATATTTTTTACGACTATGAATCTCCTTGGATCAGAGCTTGTATTGTTATATAAATAAGTAAAACGACTCTGGAAATAATAGAAATATTTTGAATACTCATGTTAAAAAATAAATTAACAGTAACCACTTATTACGGAAACTGTCTTAGGAGTCAAATACCCAGTGAGGTTATTTCTTCACATCAATTAAGATAAGAAAGACTCAGACATACACTGACACACACATACACACACCTACACACACAAACAAACACACACAAACGCACATACAGAGCCAAAAATAATTTCAATCTCCAGATGTCTCCAGATTATGTAGAAAATAATAATTAATCAACAAATGTAACAAATAAGTCAAGATTGACGCTTGCAACTTCTTTTTACAATGTGTACTGAATGCACATTGATCACCACTGCATTATTAAACTGAATATTGTAATCATACAGGTAATCCTCGACATGACCACAATTGATACCAGAATTTATATTGCTAAGCAAGGCAGTTGCTAAATAAGTCACACCTAATTTTACAACCTCTTTTCTTGTGGTTGTTAAAGAAAACGTGATTATTAAGCAAATCCAGATCCTGAATCGATTTTGTCAGAAATTGGCTAGGAAGGTTGCAAATAGCAATTACATAGTCCTGGGATATAAATACATGTCAGTTGCCAAGTTTTGATAATGTGATCGTGGAGAAGCTGCAATGATCATAAGTGAGAGGACGGTTTCTAAGTCTCTTTTTAGTCAGTTCCATTGAAATTTTAAACAGTCACTAAATGAATCACAGTACATCAAGAACTGCCTGTATTGTGTCAGGACTAGATCAATTGCACCGTTATCTTATTCATTTCTAATCAAAATGCTAGGCTTAATCTTAAAAGACATTTTAAGCTTCAGAATACGTGAAGGATTATCTTTCTCTGCATGTGCTGACATATACATAGAACTATTCAGCAAAGAAACATCAGTGGATGCCCCTCCCTCCGCAGCAAAGCAAGCACTTAATGTGAAAAGGTAATATAGAAAGATAATAAAAGATTCAGGATGACTGAAACAGCAAACCACATTGATATGATGGCTGGATTTATATAAGTCATTAGATCAGCTTAAGGTACTCTATCATTTTTTTCTTGCTAGAGAAAATGTTCTACTTTTGGAGTCGCCATTATAAAGAGGTCAAACCCTTGCCATGTGATTCTTTCAATGCCAGGCAAAGATCTTCAAATAGTCCTAATGTTGCTTGTGATTTTTCTGTCCTGTTTATTGTTCAGTTGCTATGTTGTGCCCAACTCTCCACAACCGATGGACCACAGCACACCAGGTCCCCAGTTCTATTGTCACCCAGAGTTCATTCAAATCCCTGTCCATTGCATCAATGACATTATCTACCCATCTCATCCTCTGCCTTCCCTTTTTCCTTTTGCCTTCCATCTTTCCCAACATCAGGGAAAGATGGAAGGCCAATGTAACAAACCAAATGTATTAAAACAGTATTAAAAGTCCTTGATCCTACCAATCTTTGTAGACCTTTGTATTGTTATTCTTTTTTTTTTCCACTGACTGTATAAGAAGTGTATGTGGAGTCTGTCTCTATCTGGCCATGATTCATAAAATCTGGCATAACCCTCAAACTTTGAAATTATGCACCCTTTCCTTCAGAGCCAAGAAATTCAATACATTCCAACTTTAGGCTGTTCTATGATGACTTTGTGATTTTAATACCATTGTTGTGGTTTTTCTTGTCACAATAATGTCTGGTTCATACATGACAATGTTGGTTGTGTGTGTTCATCTCATTTGATAACAGGGAATTTTGGGGCAACACATCTCTTCCACTATTTAATTATTTCACTTTCAAAATGGTTAATTATTTCACTTTGGAAATGGTTAACAAATGTAATTAGACCCTGGACCTTTTCTTCTGTAATCCCCAAGGGCAAGCAAAAACCATTCAAAAGCAGATTACCTGGTGAGCCTTATGCCTTAATTAAATTATATTCAGATGTTAAATATTAAATAGCCTGTAGTGTTTAAAGATTTTAATTGGTACACCATGCTCAGAATGGAAAAAATCCAGAACGCTACAAAATTAAAACCAAAACATTCTATGTGTCTTCTCCAGAAGTAGACTTTTAGGCTACAATAGTGTTATTCTGAAACAGATTCCCTTTAATGCTTAGGGATAAAAACTCAGGGAAAACACCTAATACTTAGGAAAAGGGCAATTTAAGGGCATTGTATTAATTTTGTAATCTATCTTTTTATTATCTCCCTATCTATCTTCTTTGTATCTAAGCACTGTTTTTGTTTCCATTGGCTTCTTTTTCATTGGCATATTTACACATGGCTTCCTGTTGAAAATTCACTGTTGCAGCATTCAGAATCTGAACACTTTTTTATGGATACTTCTGTTAATCCCATTCCCACAAGTGCCTCAAGTCTTGCCGCTGCAGACAAGTCCATGTAAATCTCTTCTTGTCAATGGATTTAGTTCACTGATTGTCTACCATGAGATACTTCATAAAACAACTCACAGAGGAATATAGCCTTCTGCCTCTGTCTTTTACTAAATAGGTTGTTACACTAGATAACCTTTTAATGATTGCATTCCATTTTAACCTGGCTCTAGAGACATAATCAAAGAAAGGAAAACTCCTGCCTTAATGTGATACATTTTTCATACTGCATTTCAAACAGGAAATTAGTAAGGGGGGATTATGAGGCTTTCCCTCCTAAACTCTGCTACATCATTGCCCTACAATATGGAAATTTGCATAGTATACCAGGAAAGGTTAGGTAGCCTGGGTTTGCATGAAACTTAGACATTTAATTTTGTTCTTTTTTTCCTTACATTCAGATCACAAGTCATCTTATGAATGATCACAGTCACAACCAAAAGTACAAATTACATTCTCAGAACCGAACAAATTAGATAACAAGCTCCTAATGGCAGGGGAACAAAATCCTCTGCAGTAGAAAAATGTTGCAAGATCCAATCTGGGTCTGTTACCAGCATCAGAGGTTTAATCTTCTGAGCTTTAGAACTCATGCTAGAGACCATCCTCAGGGAACTTATGTATGTGTATGTATGTATGTATGTCATTTATATGTCTGTCAGTTTCAAAAGCAATTCAGGTGGGGGAGGGGGCTTACAGTGTAAAACAATATAAAACCAAGAACAATTAGAGAGAAATGGTCAATTCAGACATGTTATTATTTAGCATATAATGAGAACGTGACAGAAGAGAAGCAAACATATATCCACAATCCATGTAATTATATACCAATCTTCTATGGGAGTAATTCCATATTTCCATAGTTCAGAAATGTGAAAATCTAAAATAAAATAAAATAAAAACCAGAAGTAATAAAACTGGTCCCACAGCCCTAGTACCCCCTTATTTTCATCCAACACTAATCTCACCTTATCCTACTGCCTAATACAATACAATACAATACAATACAATACAATACAATAGCAGAGTTGGAAGGGACCTTGTAGGTCTTCTAGTCCAACCCCCTGCGTGGGCAGGAACCTTATACCATTTCAGACAAATGGCTATCTAACGTCTTCTTAAAGACTTCCAGGGTTGGGTCATTCACAACTTCTGGAGGCAAGCTGTTCCAGAGGTTAATTGTTCTAACTGTCAGGAAATTTCTCCTTAGTTCTAAGTTGCTTCTCTCCTTGATTACTTTCCACCCATTGCCTCTTGTCCTGCCCCCAGGTGCCTTGGAGAATAGTTTGACTCCCTCTTCTTTGTGGCACCCTCTGAGATATCGGAACACTGCTATCATGTCTTCCCTGGTCCTTCTCTTCATCAAACTAGACATACCCAGTTCCTGCAACCATTCTTCATATGTTTTAGCCTCCAATCCCCTAATCATCTTGGTTGTTCTTCTCTGCACTCTTTCCAGAGTCTCCACGTCTTTTCTATATCGTGGCGACCAAAACTGTATGCAGTATTCCAAGTGTGGCCTTACCAAGGCACTATACAGTGGCATTAACACTTCACGTGATCTAGATTCTATTCCTCTGTTTATGCAGCCTAGAATTGTGTTGGCTTTTTTGGCAGCTGCTGCACACTGCTGGCTCATATTTAAATGGTTGTCCACTAGGATTCCAAGATCCCTCTCACAGTTGCTACTATTGAGCAAGGTACCACCTATACTGTACCTGTGCATTTTGTTTTTCTTGCCTAAATGTAGAACCTTACTTTTTTCACAATTGAATTTCATTTTATTAGATAGTGCCCAATGTTCAAGTTTGTCAAGATCCTTCTGTATCTTAAGCCTATCTTCTGGATTGTTGGCTATTCCTGCCAGCTTGGTGTCATCTGCAAATTTGATGAGTTCCCCATTTATCCCCTCATCCAAATAATTGATGAAGATGTTGAAGAGTACTGGGCCTAAAACAGAGCCTTGGGGTACTCCACTGCATACTTCCTTCCATGTAGATGCAGTTCCATTGAGGACTACACGTTGAGTGCGGTTGGTCAGCCAGTTGCGAATCCATCTGGTGGTGATGCTGTCTAACCCGCATTTTTCTACTTTATCTAATAGTAGGTTATGGTCTACTTTATCAAATGACTTACTGAAGTCCAAGTAAATTATATCGACAGCATTCCTCTGGTCCACTAATTTTGTCACTTTGTCAGAGAATACAATTAGATTAGTCTGGCATGATCTGTTTTTGACAAACCCATGTTGGCTTTTGGCTATTACTTTGTTTGCTTCTAAGTATTCGCTTATTTGTTGCTTAATTATCTTTTCCAGAATCTTTTCTGGTATTGATTAATGGTTGTGCATCTCCCAGAGTCGTTCTTGGTGAGATGGGCAGCTGTACAAATTTGATTAATAAATAAAGAGCCAGGTTTAAGGTGCTTTTAGGACTGACAGAAGGATGGACCTCAGGGGGAGGGCGTTCCATAGGGCAAGAATCTCAAGAGAAAAGGCATGCTCCCAAGGACCCACAATATGGCAATGTTTATGGAAAGGAACCTAGAGCATGCCAGACCCTGTCTGGTGAGATAGACAGATGTTCTCAGGGATTGGTGGTCCTACAGATAAACTGGTCCAGTGGCATGTAGAGCTTTAAAGGTAATAGCCAGGTAATAACCAGGTAATAGTCTGAATTAATAATAATAATAATTTATTACATTTATAAACCGCCCCCCTCTCCCCGAAGGGAATTGCACCCAGAAGCTCACTGTGGCCTATTCCATAAAGATATTATATGAAAAACAATGAGATGTGAATAGTGGTCCTTTTTTTAATGGATGCACAAATATTTACCTCCAGTGTAAATATTCTCACGTTACTGATATTTTGGATGTAATGTGTATGGACACTTTTTGTCAACAAGATTTCTTCAGTTGAATGCTCACATAAAGGTGAATGAATAAATCATAAATGCCATCTGTGTGAATTGATTGTATTCACAAGAATAGTTCTGAAAACAAATACAAATCTTGCTAGCCTTCAAATGGAGGTGAAAAATCACTGATTTTCTTTCCTTGGTTTTCAGAAGGAAAAAATCTAGATGCCCTATTGAGTATGAATGATACATAATTTAGAGCAAAATAATAACATAATATAATTTTTGTAATATGGTGTCTTATGAAACAATTCAAATCTGCCAGTTGATACATGCAAAAACATTTTTTCAGCTCTGGCTTCATTTAATTTCACACAGATTTGATGCCATTATTATAATTTAATGATGATAAATAGTAATGTTGTAGTGTGTGTGTGTGTGTGTGTGTGTGTGTGTGTGTGTAGAGAGAGAGAGAGAAAGAGAAAGAAAGGGAGAGAGAGATTTTTAATGCTACATTCCAAAGAACCCTGAGGTTTCTTGGACATTTAAGTGTGATACGCTCAACATTCCTGTATCTTAACTTTAGCAATAACAATTCATTATGTTTAAAATACACTCATACAGCAGCCAGTTTCCTAAAATTTCTTGCCCTTTATGTTTTAAACACATAATGAAGGATTTAAGATACTCTGTTTTGAGAGAGGTTTGCAAGTAAGAAATCAAATTATAGAAATGTATAACAAGAATAAAAGACATTGAACGAGTACTAAAAGAAAGATGGTAAAAACAACTGGATAACGACTTTTTCTATTTTCACCTAACCATGGCATGAATATTTCCTGCTAAACTTTTCTTCTGCCATATCCACATGATATTGTCTTTATTTCATGTCCAGATGACACCTGAGGCAGTTAAGAGTAGTTCTCACATTGCTAAAGGAACCCTTTTCCATTTAAGTAGTCTTGTGATACGGACATTTTGCTGTGTGCAGTTTGATGCATTGCAGTGTCCATCAATGTTGTGTCACTTGACTTCTAAGGGTCCTCTTTCCACCACAGCCACTAGTCAGAAAGACATAACATATTGAAGGCCATGGGACTTTGGAGGGAGGGTCCCAAAAGTCACAGTGGCCATTGTCACCCCCGTTCCTTTGAGCATGGGTATAATATTTCATGTACATATATTGGGACAAGGCTTTGATCATGCAGTCAGAACCCCCATCTTGGCCTTATCTCCCTCCCCATCCCATAATTCTGACCTGTCTAGACCAGGAAATTACAGTCTCTGTGTAACTCTAAGAAAATCATTAGAAAGCCAGATATGTGAAATGTAATGAAATCATTTATTAGCTCATAGGCTATGCAGTTTTTCAAGTTCAAGGACATGAAGTGCTTCAGAGGACATGAATATATAGTACCACTCTTTGCATCTCTTTAAAACAAACATCTTTTCCCAGGATTTCATGGCAGCTACAAATCTATCAAAAACCTTCAAAACTGAATGACCTAGAAAAAAAACCTCCTTCTGTATTATTAATGATGCCTCAACATCCTTAATGGGATTAGACACTTAACCATAATTATTTTACCTTCATGCTGGAATTATAATTGATTCTTTAATTTGGGGCTAACTAATGACAGTCCTTAAGAATCAATTGACATAAACTGGGCTACAGTTATTCTCACTTTCTTTTATGATACCAAATCCAGAAAAATCTATTCTACTGAGAAAGAAACAAATAATCAATTATTTGTCATCCAACAGTTAAGTGGCTGACATCTTCAGCTCATTCATTTTCCCTCTCAATGGTTCTTGGGGTGTGAAATTAATCTATATAATATTGCTTCCTTCAATGAAGCAGTAGGTTTTAAAGTAATTGGATTTTGTTATTGAGGTAAGATAACCAGGAGTTGTAGCCCTGTGTATTTAATATCCTCAGTTCTTCATAGAAAGTCTGAGGATTTGGAAGAGTTGAGCTCATGCTAGGCTTTCCCCCCATGCAGTCTGAAGAGAGGAATGCCATTTACTAAGATATAACATTTCATCTTGTGTGGTAGATATTGACTCCATTCAAATTGGCAAGCCTGCAGTGCCAATTTATTCCAAGCTGACAACAAGGATGAACTGATACCTGAGCCACGAAAAGGCACCATATTGCATTTGCTAGATTATTTTGCTCTCTCCATGAAAATAATTATCAGAATTGTTTTGTGCCTTAGCTGGCAGAGATCCATCCTCAGAGAAGTACCGTATTTTTCAGAGTATAAGACGCACCAGAGTATAAGACACACCCAGGTTTTGAAGAGGCAAATTTTTTTTTTAAGTAGGCAGGTAGATAGAGGGATAGAGAGGGAGAGAAAGAGAGAGAAATACAGAAGGTAGGTAGGGAGAGAGAGAGAGGTTAGGTAGGTAGGTAGAGGAAGAGAGAGAGAGAGACAGTAGGTAGATAGGATGTGAGAGAGTGTGTGGTTAGGTAGGTAGGTAGATAAAGGGAGAGAGAGAGAGAAATACAGTAGGTAGGTAAGTAGGGAGAGAGAGAGTGTAGATAGGTAGGTAGGTAGAGGGATAGAGAGAAATAGAGAGAGAAATACAGTAGATAGGTAGGGGGAAAGAGAGAGTAGGTAGATAGGTATATAAGTAGATAGAGGGGGGAGAGAGAAATACAGTATGTAGGTAGGGAGAGAGAGTGTGTAGATAGGTAGGTAGGTAGAGGGATAGAAATAGAGAGAGAGAGAGAAATACAGTAGGTAGGTAGGTAGGTAGGTAGGTAGGTAGGTAGGTAGGTAGGTAGAGAGAGAAAGTAGGTAGGTACGTAGATGTTTCCAGGTGTATTTACCCATGTGCTGGAGAAGGAAATCACTGACCACCTTTGGAACAAATCTTTGTTTCTGCAGGCACAGTACTTGACCAACATAATTCTCATCAGCCACTCTAACTAAACATCTTTCCAAAAGGGGGGGGAAAAACCCTTTTTGCAGTCTGCAAACCTCCCCCAAACGGCCCGTTTTTCACGAAAATGAAGAACGGCCCGTTTTTCACGAAAAAGCATGACTAGCCTTGGGGGAGCTTCAAGAGTTCTCCTGGGGGGTGGGGGACCAAAAAGAGGAAAAAACAGCCCATTCTTTGTGAAAACTGGCCGGTTTTTGGTCAAAAAAATAGCATGCATAGCCTTATGGAGGCTTATAGAGTGCTGCTGGGGGCTGGGGGGGCAAAAACACCCTGTTTTTTGCTCATTTCTGCCCTCCCCAGCCCCCAGGGGCTCTGTGGAAGCCTCCATAAGGGTATGCGCATGGCCATTTTGGTGAAGGGGTGGGATTTCAGGAGGCAAAAAATGCTGTATTTGATGTATAAGATGCACCCAGATTTTCAGCTTCTTTTTAGAGGAAAAAAGGTGGGTCTTATACTCCGAAAAATATGGTATGTGTCATTTAGTAGGTTTTCATGCCTAAAAAGCATTGTATGATTTCACCTACAGTATCTCAGTTTGTTTCCCTGTCTATGTCCAACACTATTGCTTTTTTCATGATACAGATTGTTTTAATTTAGTTTTTCAGTTTATGGAATCTAAGAAGTTGAGGAAAGGAGATTCAACTTATGCACTTTTTTAACAAACTTTTTTGTACACACAATAGAACAACTAAACATTATACATAATGCCATGACTAATGTTTTTTTTTATTTAACTGTGGGGTTTAAATATGAAGTTACCTTTTAAAAACTCTATTTTTCCTTCACTAAATAACACAGTTATTTTAAGATTTTGTTCCAACTTAAAGCTTCTTTAAAAAGTATAATTTTATAAAATTTATGGTTATCTGTCATGACAAAAGAAGCATAAAAAGAAAGACAAGTCTAGACTTGTCTAACTACTGCGAATATCTGCTACTGCAAATATAGGAAACTGTTCTGACCCCCGGCCTGTGAATACACCAGAACAGAGGCTTGGCTGTTTGCCACTGTTCAATTACTGAGAAAAACGAATTCTTTGGCTGAGAGCCCAGACAACTCACGTTTAATAGAGTAGCTCTGCAGCAATCTGTCACACAGATAGTCCAAACGAACAGGCACGCCTAAAATACACAGATAGTCCAAACGAACATGACTAGAATACACAGACAGACTTTCTTGGCTATTAATTTGAACGATTGTTTCCTGCAAATGTCCCCTCCCAATGCCTCACCTATAAGCTCTCTTGGGAGGAGCCAATCAAATACCACCTTTTGCGTAATCATATCCTGGGAGCCTGCCTAAGGAGTTGCTGCTTCCGTTTCTCAACCCTTCTCAATCTAGCATCAGGAACAAACTGCCTTTGATGCTCCCCACTGCTCCATGCCTCATGTGCCTCCGGGTGGCCAATCAGCCTCTCTGGCTCCTGCTCTGTCTCTGAACATTCCCCAAGGTCTCCCGCATCTTCCAGGGCAGACTCATATGGTTCCTCGCTATCTGAGTCCATCATCAGGTCAGCCACATCCTGCTGGGCCACAACAGGAAACTATGTTATAATAGACTAGTTATCTATTGAGCTTAATCTTGCCATCACTGAGTGAGTATTTAATATATGGTTTTAAATGCCAGTAGTACAATAGCTCAGGACATGCCTTCAAAAGTTAATAGCTCAGGACATGCCTTCAAAAGTATTTATTAAATTTATTTATTAAATACTTGTATTTATTAAATTTATATACCGCACCTTCTCCCTACTGGGACTCAGGGCGGTATACAGGCAGATAAAATCGACAATATAAAACATAAAATACATTAAAAAATACATTAAATAGTTGGCCTGTCATAAAACCCCTATTAAAACCCCTGCTAAAACAAATTAAAAACTATACCAGGCCGGCCGCATGAAATAAATAAGTCTTCAAGGCCCGACGGAAAAGGCGTAGGTCGGTGATCATCCGTAGGTCAGAGGGTAGGTCATTCCAGAGGGCAGGGGCTGCCACAGAGAAGGCTCTCCCCATGGGGGTCGCCAGCCGACGGCACCCTGAGGAGGCCCTCTCTGTGGGAGCAAACTGGTCGGTGGGAGGTATTTGGTAGCAGGAGGCGGTCTTGAAGATAACCAGGTCCCTTGCCATGGAGCACTTTAAAGGTGGTTACTAGTACCTTGAAGCACACCCGGAAAGCCACAGGCAGCCAGTGCAGCTCACGCAGGAGAGATGTCACGTGGGAGCATCTGGAAGCTCCAAGAATCCCCCGCGCGGCCGCATTCTGAACTAACTGGAGCCTCCGGGTGCACCTCAAGGGAAGCCCCATGTAGAGAACGTTGCTCTCTACATAATAGAGTCATAATAGAGTTGAGATGATAGCCACCCATGAAGCTCGTTTCATAGAATCATAAAACAGAAGGGACTTTGAAGTCCAACTTTAGGCCAACTACTATAGCAATTGCAATAGAAGAGGATACCAGATTGAACCATGGAGTCCTTGAAATATCTGCAAACAAAAAGCAAACTCAGAGAGCATCAAGGAATCAACTATAGCAATTACTAAGCTTATTTTCATAAATCATGAGCTATAACATTAGCAGCTGTTCCCATGCTGACTTCTTCCTAGCATTATGGCAGTCAGTAAAATGTTGAAAAATGCAGCAGCTTCTGCCCTATTCGCCCTTCTGAACTTGCCACTACTTTGCATTCAAATGTAATGGGCATGACTGCAATTTTAAGAGGTGAAGGGTCAAACTATGGACCTGCTTGAGAAAGATGAGCCTACTCATTCTGCTTACTAAACAGTCTTAATTTCCTAAGTGTGAATTATTTGTGTATTTTTAATATTCATCTCCTTGAGGAGAAGGGGAATACTTAGAGTGAGTTACAAGCAAAAGGAATTAAAAGCTTTTTAATAATATAAAGCAGATCACTAACACAAGGCAAAATAAAATCTGACAATTTTTAACATTATTTAACCTTTTTATTTATTTTTATATTATGTAACTTATCCTGTTCAAATGCATTTAAATATTATTAATAATTATATTATTATTAGCATTATTACAGTAGCTAAAAGAGACTAGAGAGCTATAGCACAGTATTAGTTTGGCATGCCAAGGAACCAGTCCTGTTATAGGTCATGTTTGCATACTTCCAAGGTGCACCAAAAGAAGGTGAGCTGGCTTTGCACCAGAAAGAAAGACAACGCCTCTTCCTGCATTGTCACCCAAGGTCCATTCCCTTCCAGGAGTTGCCTCATAAATAGACACCACAACCGTGAAGTTTCAGAACCATCAGGAATCTGACTGACTGCACAGAGCACCAGCTCGTCTCCCGACCAAAGTAGTACCTATCTATCTACTTTCATAGAACATGCCTTCAAACTGTTAGGTGGACAGAAGCTGAGGTGAGTGACAGGAGCTCACCTTGCCACACACCATTAAGCCACTAAACCACCTCTTGTTATTAATAATAGCACGACCAAATTGAAAAATAATGTTAAACTTCCCGCTGGGGCTATTTTAGATAGTTTTAAATTGGGGTTTTAATTTGGTTTTAGCATAGGATTGTTTAATTTAATATGCTTTTAAATTTTGTATATTTTGTTTTATATGTTTTAAATTCCTGTGCGCCACCCTGGGTCCCTCGTGGAGAAGGGCGGGATATAAATCGAATTAAAATTAAAAAAAATAAAATAAAAGTATTTAAAAAATACTTAAAATCCAATTAAATGACCCCCAAAACAGGCACCTTATTTATTTATCGATTTATTTATTTATTTGCTTGTTAGACTTGTGTGCCATCAAAACTTTCCAGATTCCCAGCATCTTATAACAATAAAATCTTACAATACTAAGAACATTTAAAATGTCCATAATAAAATATAAAGAATATAGAGTATTAATCTTCTGGCAGAAATATAAGTCCAGATGGCATGGTGAAACATTCCCTAGAAATGCTCATATCATTTATGTGCCAAAGACCTGCCTGCTGTCAGAAGAGTATCAAAGAAAGAAATAATTTGAATTTTCTTAACAGTTCTGAGAACAGAACACAGCAGGTGAAAAAAGACTCCTATTTTCCCACCAATTATGATTTGGATAGCTCTACTTCATTAGTAGGAAAAGTATTTCAGATTGCAAGGTCATAACTTGTCTGGGGACTTATACATTCCCAGCACAAAACAGTAATCACTGAGCCTGTTTTACAAAGTAATCCCCTAGCCCCTATTATTAGCCCCAAACATTAGTCTGGCCATAGATTTCTGATCAGCAGAAGTTTTTAAATACTTGGCAAATGCACATCCATCAATAGTTCATCAGCTAATTCCTTTCAGTCTTTTGAGGTCTACCAAATTAGAATTTCAGTTGTTCTTTTTTTAAAGAAAACATTTTCAAATTTTAAGATGGGTGTCGGCAGCTCCAGAGCTGCATGTGGCTCCTTCATCCCTCTGCTGCAGCTCCCTGCCACCCTGTTGTGGAAAAAGGATGAAAGAGCTGTCCCCCTGTCATGGCGGTAGCAAAGGACAGAGCCTTAGTGTGGGAGCGAAGCATCCCTGCATTTGCCTTCGACACGTATATTAGCTGTTGCTGCTTCTCACAGCGCCTTGAGCAGCAAAGTGAAATTTAGCACACTTCATAATAGGGGAGGCAGGGTCCCCTCCTCCTGGAGCCAATTGTGATGCAGCGCGACAATGCAACTCTATCTCACTCAACTCGCTTTCACCTCCCAGATGTCAGTTGTTTTTCCTGTGCTTTTCCTGCAGAGCTGGTGGTGTGGTGATGCCCTGCCTCCTTGCTGGCCAGCTGGTCTTCAATGTGCTGCTCCTGGGCTTGTTGGCCTCCGGACATCAGATTTCCACCACCCAACACCAGTTCAGGGATTCCTTCCCTCCTCCAGGGACAGAGAGGGTGGAGAGGGGGGGAAGAGAAGGAGAGAGAAATAAAGAGAAGGGGGAAGATAGGGGAAAAGAGAGAAAGATAAAGGGAGAAGAGGGAGGGAGGGAGGTAAAGAGAAATAGGGAGACAGACAGAGGGACAAAAAGAAGGGGGGAAAGAAAGAGGAGGAGGGAAAGAGAGAGCAACAGACAGAGGGACAGAGAGTGGGGGAAGAGAGTGAGAGGGGAAGGGAAAGAGAGGGAGATAGGGAAAGAGAGAAAGATGGAGCAAGAGAGATACAGAAAGAGGGGGAAGGCAAGGGGAAGGGGAAGGAGAGAGAGAGATACAGAGGAGAGAGAGAGAGAGAGGCATAGAGAGACAGATACAGAGAGAAAGATACAGAGACCAGTTTGCATGGAGTTATAGTAAATATATGACATCTTTCTTTCTTCCTTCCTTCCTTTCTTCTCTTTTTTCATGATAAAATAGACAAATACACATTATCAAGTCACAGCAACACTTCTAGAAAACTGGACACAGGCTTAGCTTGGAGTTCATGCTGATCACCCAGTAATTCTTTGGGAAAGAATACATTGCTCTTGTCAATACAGAGCTACATTGGTGCAGTAGTTGATGCACCAAGCTAGAAACCAAGAGTTTCTAGCTTGGTGCATCAACTTTCAGTCCGCCTTAGGCACAAAGTCAGTTGGATGGCCTTGGACCAATCATTCACTCTCAGCCCTAGGAAGGAGGTAGTGGCCAGTTACTTGTGGAAAAAATTGCTTAGAAAACTGCAGGGCCATGCCGAGAGACCTTCCAGGAATCCACATTGACTTGAAGGCATAAAATAATGTTAATACAGACCCCTGGTTATTAAATTTATAGCTATAATTTTAAATTTAAGTTATTAGACTTGTACATGGTATTTTCTATATATTAACTTTTCTTTTGTATATAGAGGAGATTGAAATGAAAGATGACATGGACCTGCACAATTGATATCTCTCCTCTAGATTCATCAATTCTTCAAGCTAAGTTTATTGAAAATTATTAAATACCAATAAATTAAAAGCAGTATCCAAAGCAAGGATATTCTTGGTTCTCTATTTTATCATTCTTGCTACAATTCATTATTTCAGGGTATTTTTTAGTAATCTATGACCATGCATAGTTTAATCACTCCTAAATTAGAATAAAATCCCACCCAAAATCACTTTTTGTGCACCTTTCATAGCTATAGATTTCACCAATTGACCAAGCATATTTAAATAATTTAGTAAAAACTCATTCATTAAGTCTCATTTAATTAAAAACATTTTTCCCTGCTGGAATAGAATGTGATTGGAAAGTTGCCATCCTAATCATACTTTTTTTTTAGGATCCAGGTATTCTCAGCAAAATAGAATTGGGACTTAGTTCATATTTATCAGCTAATAGTATAAGCATATATTTTGTTTCCTCGGCACTACATACAACAGAAGCGGCATTAATGTTATAGGAAAAACTGAACAGAAACAAGTAAGCACAATGGGACAGCCTGCTAGTTCCACATCATCTCCCTGTGGGTTGATTGCAAATCCTTCCCACAAAATAATTCACAGAAGCTAGCTCTGTATTCAGCAAACTGTTTTGCATCTGACTTAAGGCAGCATTTTATCTCAGGGAAAACTGATAACTGTAAAAAAGGACATCCAATCTGTTTAGGGGCCTTATATTGGAAATTGGCTAAATAGGATCTAGAGCAAATTGCATGTGATGAAATGCACTGGGTTTTTTTTTAAGTAGAGAGACTATTTATACTTTAAAAAATTATGCCCACGAATGTACTCATTTTGAAATAGGTAAATTTGCTCACCTGCAGCTGTAGAAAAATCTGATCTTCTGAAGTACAGTATTTAGTTCTATGATGTTGGAACAAAAGAAAAAGAGACAACTCATGTCACATCTGTTGGGGATTAGTACATTGGCTTTTGACCTGTTAGCTTTCACTTCTGTGAATACTCACAGCAACCTGTTAATTCATAGGAATCCTCCCCTTGCAGCTTTATCCTTCATTGAAATTTTCTAACACCTAGGTCAGTGATGGCGAACCTTTTTGATACTGAGTGCCAAAAAGTTCACACGGAAAGGTCACATGCGCATGCGCATGCTCATGCTCATTAGGGCTGCGCACCAGAAAAGCTGAACTTCTGGGTTCTGGTGCACATGTACATCCAACAATCAGCTGGCCGGCACACATGCGCACATTGGTTTTCAGAACTGCTGCCCATGTGAAGGACAGCTGATCGTTGCATGCCAGAAACCCAGAAGACAAACAGGCAAGGCCACACGTGCTAGGCAACATAGCTTCACCTGCCACTTTGGACACACATGCCATAGGTTCGCCATCAGGGACCTAGGTTCTTTTAAGAGAAATTTTAGATAAATTACTTATCTGCCACCCTTAACCTCAACATCAGGGTGTCAAACTCAAGCCACGCAGGTCATATCTGGCCTACAGGGTACTTAGAACTGGCACACGGAGCTGCCCTGGAAACAGCCTGCGATGCCTCTGCCAGCAAAAATGGAGCTTGAGAGGGCTGCGCACAGTCCTCCCAATCTCCATTTTTGCTGGCAGAGGGTTGCAGGATGCCATTGCATGCAAAAATGGAGGTTGTGAGGGCCACAGGTGGCCCTCCTGAGCTCCATTATTGCTGGCAGAGGGTTTCAGGAGATCATCACAGCTGAAAGTGGAGCTCGGGAGCCTGTTTTCACTGGCAGAGTGCTTGGGTCATCACAGGCACCTCTGATACAAGTGACATCAAGCTGGCCATGCCCACCTTAGCCACACCCATCCTGTCACCTGAAGTTAAACACAATGCTGATGTGGCCCTCAATGAATTTGAGTTTGATACCCCTGATCAACAGCTTTAGACTTAACCAATAGTTTAAATGTAAACCAGTTTAATGTATATATGTGAATCCTCCCCAAAATATCATTTTGTTTCATTTTATTGCCACAGGGTTTGGAGCCAGAATGTTAATTTATTGTTCCCCTGACATATATGTCTAGCTTATATCTGAGAACTGATATTTCATACGGATCCTGATTTGAGTTTTGTTTTGTTTTTTTAAATGGCTTGGGATCTGTTTCACTTTTTCACTGACTGGAGTTCGATTGGATCAAGGGTTAGCAATAGATATTTAATAAACAAATGCAGATTTTTAAAAATATTATTAGGAAAATCTAGCAGATATTAAATGTGTTATTGTTTGCATTATTTTGCCCCATTCTTCCTGAATCAGGAGAATAATAATAATAAATCATTCACCTTCACTCTCTCAAAAGTGAGTGGGAAGGATGGCTTTCAACTTGATGAAAGCCAATTTCCCATGGTTCACAAGATTTGCTTTTAGTCTGCAGAATATTTAAAAATATTTTAACAGCTCTACTCTAAGCTGTGATTATCTGAAAAACTCAAAACGAAGTCCATTTATTGGCTAATATGTGCTGCATTTCATCTTTTTTCCAAGTTCACCACTCCACTGCCTGTTGGGTTCCAGTGTCTTAATATGTGCCCTTGACAGCCCGCTAGTCAATCTGCACCATTAACACAGCAGGATATTTCAAAGCACAGGAAACTGAAAGAGTATTAATGGTCTTGGCTATATATCTGTAGACAGCTGAAGCTGACCTTAACAACTCTTGTAAAATCTCCAAATATCATGCAAACAGAAAACTGAATAAAAGACTCAGCATTTGCTATTCATCCCCACAGTGTTCCTATTTAAAAAAAAAAAAAGTCAACTCTTCTAAAAGTGAAACTGCCTTTGGTGCCTTTCCAATGTGTTTTATATGCAAGCATTTTCTAGTTTTTCTTTTTCTTTTTTTTTGGCATATTTTTTATTTTCTTTAAATACAAACATTCCATCATTCATTAAATAGTGTGTCATCTGGGTGCATTTTTTGTGTCATAATAGTTAAAGCTTATATACATACATACATATAAAAGTATATAATAAGTATGACTCCCATTTTGGGAGATAGGGCGGGATAGAAATCACACACACACACACACACACACAATTATAATTCACTTCACTTTTATTATACAATAATACAATATAATAGCAGAGTTGGAAGGGACCTTGTAGGTCTTCTAGTCCAACCCCCTGCGTGGGCAGGAGCCTTATACCATTAGTTAAGCTCCAATTAAGGGAGGAGACATACTGTTTCCTTTTCTGCCTTTTGGCTCATCACCAGAGACCATCTAGACAGAAAGCCATGAGTTCCGTTGTGTAATTTTTTTATATGTGTGTTACATTTTTGAGCTGATCAATAAGTCAGGGAGACTAGTATAGATCTATTTTGAGCTTTTTAGCTCTCATCAGCTAGCCATACCCTTACTGGGATTCATGTAATACAGCCCCGGTTTGAATCCCAGTAAGGGTATGGCTAGCTGATGAGAGCTAAAAAGCTCAAAATAGATCTATACTAGTCTCCCTGACTTATTTATTGATCAGCTCAAAAACTTAACACACACACACACACATACACATATATATATATATTCTTATTTTAATACTAGTACTTAAAACTTAACATATCTATTGTTATAACATTTCTCTTCTTCACTTATTTAATTTTAAAAGACATTACTTTCATATTTATTTTCTAACCATTGATAAAATAGCTCCCATATATTATAATAACCAGAGTCTTCCTTTCCTTTAATTGCAAGTGTTAATCTATTCATTTCTGCACATTTTAATATTTTTTAGTTTTTCAAAGGAAAAAAGATAGCCAATTGATTCACCAAAATATATACTGTAGTATCACTTTTGTGAAATCTATATGGCAACTCTCTACAGACCATGAATGATCTTTCACTATTTCATTATATCTGATTGTATTTATCAGTTATGTAAAAACTCATGATTAATATCAAATCATCTTCTAAGACCATCTTATTCAAAGAGAATCTAAATTATTTGGCAATGCCTGAAAAATCCCTACCATACTGAATGTGTTCCAAAATCATAATATTCCTTAAATGCCAGTGCTCCCAAAGCAACGGTAACATGTATCTTTAAACAATAATCAAATTGAAATGTAATTGCCTTTATCTCAGATATATTTTCTCTGAATTGCAGCCTGAGTAAATCAAATCATCACCAGTTTCTTTTTCTCCTATTATGTACAGAAGAAACTTAAATACAGTGGCATAAACGAAAAGAGCCAGGCAAAAACCCTGTGGATTGTAATCAAAACAAAGAAAGTGAATACAATAACATCGCAGTTCCTTTCCTCTGCTCAGGAAAAAAAACCCATGTAATCAACAGTTACAGCTGATTTGACTTCACTTACAGTTTTTGAATTCATAAGAACAATCTATTTTAAAATGCAGCTCTATCCAAAAGATTCAGCTTATTAGATCCTTTTCAGCAGAGGTTGCATGGCCATATGTCAATAGCGCTATGGCAGTGAATGTTCTTCTTTATAGGAAGTTTAACTACAGTAAATGTTTTATGACTTATCTAAGTCAGAAGCCATGTCCATACAAGACAGTGAGTCAAAATTACAGAGATATTGCTCAGTCTGTGCCATTTGGTTCATTTGCAAGTACTCTGTGTTTTAGCCATGAGATCAGTAAAAAAGGGCAAAAAAAATTATTATGCATGAACCAAAGCCTAGCATTTTTCCCGAACCAGACAACTGAGAATTTGTAAATGTAGAGGAGAGGAGAGGAGAGGAGAGGAGAGAACTTTTATTATCATTTTTTTCTGCTAGCACACTGGCCCACATTAAAAATGACATTCTGTTGCCTAGTGTTGCCTAGAGAAGGACAAAGGACATCCTAGAAACTTCCAACAGGAGTTTCCCTTTGGAACCTGGGTTAATGGAGAATATAAATGGCTCCCTCAGCAATAGAGTCATTAGGACAAATCTCCAGTTCCCTGGAAGCATAACCAAGTCTTGTGGACCCTTTGAAAAATCAAACCGGATCTAAATTCAGAGAAAAGATGTTTGATAAGGTGGGCACAGCAGGGAAGGCAAGTCTCCTGGGAACTGCCAGATGTTAGTTGATGATACCCACAATGTCCCATCTCTATGAGATCTAATGGGGCCGACTAATGTAACCAGGAACAGGCAGAAATTCCTTTGCACTTCTCTGTAAAGGGATCTCTACACAACTCTTACCCAGAAAGGCCCATAACACCCAAAACAGGGCTGTGGAGCTATAGTCAGTGGATGCAAAAATGGTGGAACAGGCCTGATGCTTTTCTGCTCTTACCAACACAAGGAAGGCCTTAATAGGCCTTAATAGGAAGGCCTATTTGTTTGTTAAATTTGTAAGGTCTGTCCTTTGTTTGATCACCTGTGACTCAAGACAGGGAGTGGTGGTGTCCTCAAGAGGGGACAAGTTTCATACACATGATCTAATCCCGTGATGGCAAACCCGTGATGGCAAACCTATGGCATGTGTGCCAGAGGTGGCACACAGAGCCCTCTCTGGCAACACACGCACCATTGCCAGCTGCTCTTCTGGTTTCCAACACGCACATGTGCGTACTGGCCAGCTGATCTTTGGGTTTCCAGTGTACATTGTGTATGAAGACCACTTGGCCGGTGCGCATACGCATGCCAAAAACCCAAAGACCAGCTGGCTGGCTCACGCATGCACACTGGCCAGCTGGTTTTCAGGTTTCCAGCGCTCTGGCAATAAAATTATATAATATAAAATAAAGCATATTTTATATAATTTCAATAATAATAATAATAATAATAACAACAACAACAACAACAACAACAACAACAAAGGGCCACCCTGCTTGGAACTGCTTATATCCTCCGACGTTACCTTGACAGTTCCTAGGTCCTTGGTTAGGACTCGAGCTGTTGAGCCACCGACCAGCCCCAAAGGCTGTGAATCTCACCCAAGATTAACCATATAATAATAATAATAATAATAATAATAATAATAATAATAATAATAATAATAATAATAATAATAATAATAATAATAATAATAATAGACAGGATTCAAGTTTACCCATACAAGTATATAGCATAGGAAAGAAAATCAAGTGTTGTTGCTGTTTTTATAAGATCCAGCCACATGATCTTTCTCAGAAAAAAATAACTCTGATTGTTTCATTCAATTTATAATGTAGGACAAATAGCATGAAAATCAACTTCCTGAAGCAACTGAAATGTATTTGACATGGACCTTTGAACTCACCTCCCCGCCCTCAGTTCTCTCAAATTCCCTCACTCTGCTGTTCTGAATTCTGACTCCAGCAAAGTGTCAGTGTTAAAAATCTGCAAAGAGTATTGCTGCTACTCTGTCAAGTGCCAAAGGGCAGAGAGGTGAACAAGTATCTGATCTCTTGAAAAAACACCTGGAAAGTAACCATCATCTGGAGAGTAATGGGTTTATTATTCTGCAACCTGCTTAGATCAACACCAACTATACTTGAGAGCAAGCTGAGAGGTCCAGCCTAAGCCAGAAAGCAATCTAATGCAGAAGTAATTTCTGGGACCACCAGATCATGACTTTGCTGTGCCGTCCTAGATCAGCAACCCCCAACCATTTAGGCACCAGGGACCGGTTCCACAGAGAGAGGTTTTTCCGCAGACCGGAGGGGTGTGGTTTTGTGTGCGTGGTTCCCACAGATGGGGCTTCACTTGTTTGTGTGGCCCAGTTTCTGGCATGCCATGGACCAGTGCCAGTGTACAGATTGGGGATTAGGGACCCCTGCCTAGATGACTAAACCCCTATATTAAGAACCTTAATATAACACTTTAAGAGTTAACTTGCTGTTAAGGATGTGCTCTGGGCTGGACTGGATTACAACTATGTTTTATTAGAGCCATAAGAACCATAGTCAGATACAGATCAAATAAATTAATACAATTCTTCAATCACAAGAAGAAACAGATGGTGTGCATCAGAAAGGCAAAACTGAGCAACCTGAGAAGTATTTGAATAATGGTCAGAAAGGAAGAATAGAAATTGTGGTCTTTGCCAGGGGATTTCTTCAACATAAGATGAATGAAAGTCATCTGGGATTTCCCGTGGAGAGAGCAATAAAGAAGCATATGGCTCAAGGACTCTCCTGAGCTGTCCATATGTGCTAGTACAGTGGTGGGCAAACTCATTAGTCAAGAGAGCCAAATATCAACAATACCACGATTGAAATTTCTTTTGAGAGCCGGAAGGTGTGGCCTGTTTTGTGGGAGTGGCTCAGCGGTCATGTGACTGGGTGGGCGTGGCCAACTTGGAAAATGTTAAACTCACTTAACAATGGTCTTGGTTAGGAACCAAACTTTTAGGCTCAATTGTGGTCAAAAGTTCTTTCTTTCTTTCTTTCTTTCCTTCTTTCTTTCTTTCTTCCTCTCTTTCTCCATTTCTCTCTCAATCTTTCTCTACCTCTGTCTCTCTCTTTCTCCATTTCTCTCTTTCTGTCTCTTTTTCTTTCTGTCTCTCTTTCTCTCTCTCTCTATTTTCCTCTTTCTCTTTTTCTCTTTCTCTCTCTCTTTCTGTCTTTCTTTCTGTCTCTCTCTCTTTCTTTCTTTCCCTCTTTCTTTCCCTCTTTCTCTCTTTCTCTCTCTCTGTCTCTTTCTTTCTTTCCATCTTTCTCTCTCTTTCTCTCTTTCTGTCTCTGTCTCTTTCTGTCTCTCTTTCTCTCTCTCTCCATTTCTCTCTTTCTCTCTCTCTCTTTCTGTCTCTTTCTTTCTGTCTCTCTTTCTCTCGCTCTCTCTATTTTCCTCTTTCTCTTTTTCTCTTTCTCTCTTTCTGTCTTTCTTTCTGTCTCTCTTTCTCTCTCTTTCTCTCTTTCTGTCTCTCTGTCTCTTTCTGTCTCTCTTTCTCTCTCTCTTTCTCCATTTCTCTCTTTCTCTCTTTCTGTCTTTCTATCTGTCTCTCTTTCTCTCTCTCTCTCTTTCTCTCTTTCTTTCTTTCCATCTTTCTCTCTCTTTCTCTCTTTCTCTCTTTCTGTCTCTCTCTCTCTTTCTGTCTCTCTCTCTCTCTCCTTCTCTCTCTCTTTCTCTCTGTCTATCTTTCCCTCTTTCTTTCTCTTTCTTTCTCTATCTGCTTCGTCTGCACATCTCTGTCACTCTTTGTGTGTGTGTGTGTGTGTGTGTCTGTCTCTCATTCAAGCACTTAATCACTCATTCTTTGTCTCTATCTTTCCCTCCCTTCTTCTCTCTCCCTGTCTCTCTGTGTGTGTGTCTGTCACTCTCTGATTCCCCCCTCCCTCCTTGTCTGTGCCTCTGTCTGTCTGCCCCCCATTCCCCCCGCCCGGGCTCGGGCTGGGGAGGAACGGCGACCCTCTGGAACAGCGCGGGTTGGCGAGCCGGGCTACTTCCAGGCAGATTGAAGGGAACGGGCGTCCAGAGGGTTCCCCTTCCTCCCCCCCCCCAGCCCTGGAACAGCGCGGGTTGGCGAGCAGGGCTGCTTCCAGGCAGATTGAAGGGAACGGGCGTCCAGAGGGTTCCCCTTCCTCCCCCCCCCCCGAGCCCTGGAACAGCGCGGGTTGGCGAGCCGGGCTACTTCCAGGCAGATTGAAGGGAACGGGCGTCCAGAGGGTTCCCCTTCCTCCCCCCCCCCCCCGAGCCCTGGAACAGCGCGGGTTGGCGAGCCGGGCTACTTCCAGGCAGATTGAAGGGAACGGGCGTCCAGAGGGTTCCCCTTCCTCCCCCCCCCAGCCCTGGAACAGCGCGGGTTGGCGAGCAGGGCTGCTTCCAGGCAGATTGAAGGGAACGGGCGTCCAGAGGGTTCCCCTTCCTCCCCCCCCCAGCCCTGGAACAGCGCGGGTTGGCGAGCAGGGCTGCTTCCAGGCAGATTGAAGGGAACGGGCGTCCAGAGGGTTCCCCTTCCTCCCCCCCCCCCCCCCGAGCCCTGGAACAGCGCGGGTTGGCGAGCCGGGCTACTTCCAGGCAGATTGAAGGGAACGGGCGTCCAGAGGGTTCCCCTTCCTCCCCCCCCCCCAGCCCTGGAACAGCGCGGGTTGGCGAGCCGGGCTGCTTCCAGGCAGATTGAAGGGAACGGGCGTCCAGAGGGTTCCCCTTCCTCCCCCCCCCCCCAGCCCTGGAACAACGCGGGTTGGCGAGCCGGGCTGCTTCCAGGGTTCGGTGTGGGGTGGGAATGAACGGCGTCCCTCTGGACGCAGGTTCCCTCCCCCTGCCCGCGGAGCCTCCGCACCCCATGGAAGTAGATGAATGGCTCGCATGCCGCCTGGGGAGGTTCCACGCGGGAAGCAAGGGAGGGAAACGGCGGCCGGCAGGGAGGGTTGCTCCGGCGGGTCCCAGGAGTTCCACCCTCGGCGAGGGTGGAGGAAGAGCCGCACCCAAGGGGTCAAAGAGCCGCATGCGGCTCGCGAGCCGCGGTTTGCCGACCACTGTGCTAGTATAAAGGGATATGTTTGTAATACTTCTGCAGTGTTACAGCAGAGGGCAATGTATCCTGTTTGGTCTAATAATTCTACAAGTTGTTCTATAGCCATGATGGCAAACCTATGGCACAGGTGCCAGAGGTGGCACACAGAGCCCTATCTGCTAGCATGCACACTCTCATCCCAGTGAATTCCCGTGGCATTTCTTTCATGAGCTTCTGTTTTCCTGCAAACAACGAAACAGAAGGTCATGAAAGAAAAAGATCTTATCTCTCGCCAAGCTGCGGTGTTGGGATGCCCCACCTCCCGACAGCCAGCTAGTTCCTGGGTCTCTGCTGCGCATGCTCACATGTCCGTGCATGGGCATGTTCGTGCATGTCTGTGCATGTGTGCATGTGCAGTTTGGGCACTTGGTGTCTAAAAGGTTCACCATCACCGTTCTATAGGTTTCAAGACCATTTTTTGTTCTTTAGACATCTTGCTCTACTACATGAATCCTGAAAGAATACAACCCTTAGGCTGTCTATTCATCACATCACTTCATAAATTGCAGTGTTTGATGCCTTTTTCCATTTTTTAAAAAGTTTGTTCATGAAAAGAAAAATAAAGCAAATAAAGACTATTAGAAATCTTCAAAAACCTTTCCATCAAGGAAAGGAAGATTTAAAAAAGAAAAAAGAAAAAAGGAAAAGAAAGTGATTAAATGCATAATTAAGTAAAGCAGTCACTCAACCAACCAGAATTCTTTTCTGCAGAAACTTTAAAATTGATTGAGGCTGGGAAACACTTGGCCCCTAATACAGATAATTAAATAGGAGCTGATGGATAATTTTAACATTTTATTTTATTTATTTTTGATTTAGATTTCACTTTTCCCCCAAGGGCTCAAGGCAGCTTTCATGGTAACTTCTCTTCATTTTCTTTTCACAATTACTCATCAGACTGGATTCAGACAATGTGTCTATCTCAAAGTAAGTTTCCATGACTGAGAGTGGGAAACCACTTTAACCACAGTGATCTTTTGATGTCCCACGTAGCCCTATTCATCATCTTTTACACCATTGACGTTTCTATGAGAGTATCAAGAAAGTTTACTGCAATAATTTGTTTGAATTGAGCCTTAATCCCTAAAAAACCCCACACTGCCTGAAAATTTGCACTTACCGCTTACACTTTTGAACCTTTCCCCACATGTTAACTAACATTCAGCATGCTCCTTTTCTTTTGTAGTTTCATTGGGATCACTATTATAATTATGCAAGAGTGAGAATCGTGTTGCTCTATGCAAAATTTTTAGGCAAAATATATTTTAGAGTTTTGAGAATCATTCCCCTATATACAGTATGTAGTCCTTGACTTGTGATCATAATTGTTCTCAAAATCTCTGTTGCTAAGTGAAATACTCGTTGTTCCATTGTTAAGTGAATCTTACTTCTCAATTGACTTTACTCAACAGAAGGTTGCAAAAGATAATCACATGACTCCAGAATACTTCAACCATCACAAATATGAGTCAGTTGCAGGCATCTGAATTTTGTTCATGTGACCAAGAGATGCTTCAATGATCATATGAAAAATAGTCATAGGTCACTTTTTTCAGGGCCGTTGTAACTTTGAATGGTCCCTAATTGAACTGCTGTAAGTGTAAGTGAAAGATTTCCTGTACAGTAGCATAAAGAAGAACTGAAGTACTTCTGGAAGAATATACATAGCAGGTGGATGCATCTAGCCAAACCTTGAATGGGCCCCAGGAAATAAAGTATTTTCATGGGAGACCCCCAGAAAACCACACTACACTGTGAAATCAAAAAATAACATCCCATAAAAAGACAATGGCAAGCTACAAAAGCAACCAGGAGTCACAAGGGGTGAAGCATTATTATTTTTTTAAAAAAACCTTCATCAAATGAGGCATCTGATTATTATAGTAATGAAGAAGCAGAATTCACTGACACTTATAAATATATTTCAATGAAGCAAAAAGGAACCCTTTGCACAGAGGTATACAAATAAACCAAATTGAGTTAATTAACAAAGAACATACAGCGAATAATAAACACAAGAGGAAGGGTTTTTTTGTGCTTAACTTTACAGGGCTGAAACAAACAGTACTAAAATCTTCAGTACTTTTTAGAAATGTCAGGATTAGTTATAATCTGTTACAGTACAAATCCCTCCATTGAAGAGAGAATGTATTAATTACACCATACCCAGATGCTGAGAGAATGATTACCCTTTGCCAGAGGTTACTGTGTACCCAATTAAAGTTTTTGTTGGACACAGTCAAGATCATGAGTGCAAACATTTTTTTTTATTTTAAAACATGATCCATAAATAATGTTAGAGAAATAACCCTTTATCCATTCATTGAGTTATTAGAAAGCAAGGAAACTAATATATTCTCATTATACACGAACAATAGGATTCAGCTGAATCCTGGCAACACTGAATGGCTTTGAGTTTTGAGACAGCTGGTCCTAGGACTGTGCCATCTTTGTGCTAGATAGGTTTGCAATGCACCAAACAGACCCAATATGCAAATTTAGAGGGTCTCCTACATTCATAACTCCCACTTGAAAAGCAGGTGGCAGTTGTGCTGTAGGGGGGTGGAGTATTGCACAGGTTTGTACTGGATCAGGAGGCTCAGGATTATAGCCTCTGGATCCATTCCTAGATGAGGATGTTACAGTCACTCATGTCCTAGTCACCTCCAGATTGGACTACTGCAATATGGTCTGCATGAAGGGTAACTGGAAGCTTCAACTGGTGCAGAATGCAGCACATGGCCAGTTAGTGTGCCTGCAAAACATCGCATGTTATTCCTCTGTTCTCTGAGCTTCATTTGCTGCCAATTTACTTCTGGCTCCGATTGAAGGTGTTGGTTTTTAAACTTTAAAGACCTTCATGGCACAGGATCAGGTTAGCTGAGGGATCACCTGTTCCCAAGATCTCCCTGGGATGATAGATACCGCAGATAGAAACCATCTCCGAGTAATTTACATTTGGTGGACACCAAGAGATGGGTCTTCTCTGCCTCCATGCTATGGAGCATCTCCTCCCAAAGTCAAACTAACTATATCCCTTTTACGGTTCCAGAAATCCCTCATGTCCTGGTTATGGCCATAAAAAGTTGCTAAATAAACAAGTAAATAAATTTGACCCAATGCAACTATAGATGAACTTTTCCTTTTTATTAATGTGCTTTACAGAAGCTGGTTTACTATTATTATTTTTTAATATATAGCTGTATTGATTAAATACAAAGTTGAAGTAAACAGGAAAAAAATTCAAAAAGGAAAAAGCTCAAAAGAAAAAAATGTAATAGTGCCAAAAAGAAAAAAAAGTATGGCTTTCAACTATCTTTGGTACAGCTGTAAATAAAAAATACATTAAATTCTTACTCTAAGATTAACATTTCTCTACCTTATTTCCATAATCCCACATAATTCTAATCATCAAATCCACACATCAACTTTTCATTACTTTCAGTTTTTTGCAGAAAATACAAAAATGGTTTCCAATAAAAATGAAATTTTAAGTCTTTTCTTTTTCATTAAGTTTGCCAATTTTACCATCTCCACCAATTCCACCAGCTTCACTATCATTCTTCTGCTGCAGGTATTTGTAAATCCTTCTACCTTTGAGCATATAAAAGTCTCACTCTATCATAATATATAAAAACGAAGTCCTGTAAGATGTCTCCATCTGTTTGCCCATTAAGCTCCAAATAAGACCTCTTATTTCATTCACTTGCAAAAAGTTCTCCATCAAAATATATAATTGGTCTATTATTTTCTTGTTTTGTTATAGGGCCACCAAAGATGAAAAAAATGTTCTCTCCCTTAGCTTATGCTTCCAACAAATATTTGAAATTCCCTTAAACATTTTTAACCATTTATCTGATGTCATATACCAACAATACATCATTTTATAAAAAAAATCTTTAAGATTATAATTCAATGTAAATTTTAACTTTCTTCCTCATATTAGTCTAACTGTATATTATATCTGCATTTTTGCCCATTTTATCATACAATCTTTTAACTGTTTCTTCCTCTATTTTCATTTTCAAAAATAGTTCATACATCTTAGAAATAATATGAACATTATTTGTACAGAGCTATACATCAATTTCAGTTTTACCCTTTTCAAATTCATAATTCTTCTTATTCAACTTAAATCTTTCCATTAGCTGAACATAAGGAAGCCAATGGCATGTAAAACCTTCTACCCCCAAATTTTCTCTTCTTTTTACGTTGTACTCTCCTTGAAAAATATTAAGTAAGTCAGCATAAGTTAACCATTTTTGTTTAACTATTATTTCCCATCTAAAAAGGGTGACAGTCATAAAGGAATTTTAGGAGACAAGTTTGCAGGTTCCTATTTTGTGTAAGAAGCTTTCTAATATAGTATCTCCCAGGCATTGCATTGAAAATGGCACACAAACACAGGCAGCACACACATGTATAGTTTTATATTATATCATGCTTTTTCAGAGTTATTTTTTCTGATTGATGTACTTTGACCGTGATGGCAAACCTATGGCATGCATGCCACAGGTGGCACACAGAGCCATATTTGCTGGCACTTGAGCCATCAGCTCAAGGGGACATGCGCGTGCCAGACAGCTGATTTTCAGCTTTCTGAAGGGCCAGGGAAGGCCATTTTCTCCCTTCCCAGGCTTCAGAAAAGCCTCCAGAGCCTGGGGTGGCTGAAAAACAGGCCCAACAGGCCATCTGGATGTTTGGAAACAATCCATTTCTGGCTTCCAGGGGCCTGGTGGAGGCCGTTTTCACCCTCCCCAGGCTTCAGGAAAGCCTCCGGAGCCTGTGAAGGGCAAAATCTCCCACACATGGGGGGGGGGGTTTCGTGCACGCATGTGTGGAGCAGGGGTCACGTACACATGCGCAGGTGGACAGGTCACATTGAATTGCGAGTGTGGGCATGTGCACGTGCAGTAGCATGCACACACACATAATTTTGGCACATCTTTACAAAGCGTTTTGCCATCAATGTACTATGATATCAGAAGAATGTTCTTCTCTCTTCTTTACCAAGATGATTAATGTTGTGATGGGACTGGAACAAACTCCAGCACTTAAAAGAATGGATTGACTTTAATCAATTCTAAAGAATGTTTCTGTGAATTGCCTGTCAATAATTTGAAACATGGACCACAACTCTCCTTCTCCCTCAAGCAGTTCTGACTACTGACCCCAAGGGTTTGGCATATTTTTGAAGTCTAATGAAGACATGGGTGCCATTTTAAAAATAAAATTGCTGGAAAGTATTAAGTACAAGAGAATCTGGCTCTAGATCATTCAACTGTCCATCAGAAGAGTTCTTAAGGTTGCAGTAGAATTTGCTTGGCATCGTTATCTTCACAAGATTAAGAAATTAATTTACATTCTTAGAAGGTTTTCTTGCTAGGCTTTTAATATAAAGATTGGACAACTATATGCCTGGAATATTATAGGGTTTACTGCTTGGATTAAAAGACCTCCAAGATCCCTTCCCACTCTGTTATTCTGTTATCACTTGTGATCACTCTGACAGTAAAAGGAAGTTCTTTGTTGGTGATATATCCCCATAATAATGGATGTAAAACATTATCAGTCACTGTTGAGAAACCACCACCACCCTTAGTAGGAAATCTGTGTCCTGGGTTTTTCTTACTCTCCGCAGCTAGCAAATAAGATAGAGGTTTGTGGGTGAAGAGCCAAGACAAACAGATATACTGACCATATTAGGTACCTTAAAGGTAAAGGTTCTCCTCACACATATGTGCTAGTTGTTCCTGACTCTAGGGGGCGGTGTTCATCTCTGTTTCAAAGCCAAAGAGCCAGCACTGTCCAAAGACATCTCTGTGGTTGTGTGGCCGGCATGACTGCAGGTGCAGAGAAGATGCATAGAATGCTGTTACCTTCATACCAAAGGTGGTTCCTGTTTTTTCTTTTTGCATTTTTACATGCTTTCGAACTACTAGGTTGGCAGAAACTAGGACAAGTAATGTGAGCTCACTCCATTATGTGGCACTAGAGATTCAAACCACTGAACTGCAGATTTTCTGATCAGCAAACTCAGCATCTTAGCCACTGAGCCACTGTGTCCCTCTTTGATATCTTAGAAAGAGTTAAATAGTGGGTAAATTATTAAAAAGAATGAGAAGAAGTAGCACCACCTATTCCTGCTTCTGATCCACCAAATAACTATCTTCTCTTTAAAGATTGTTATTTGACATCAGCAAAAACATTCAGGGCAAATCACAATATACATAAAAGAAGGAATTGCACCAATGAGGGTAAAGGTGGGGTTTTTTTTTCAACTAATGCGTGGAGAAACCTGCTTCAAAATCAACTAATATAACAATTAGATATTTTTTTTAAAAAAAACAATACCCCAATGGTAAAACTTTTTTTAAAAAATCCATATAGTAGAAAAATTCAAAGAAACATATTGGCCTGAGAGAATAAATAGAGCTTTGTGTGACATCAAAACAGTAACTTTCTATGACAGCCCTCAAACCTGAAAAAATAATCCATCTCTAATCTTAACTGACTATTGAAAACTCTCTAGAATTTTAGGGAAAATATACTCCCTTATCTGAAGATGCCTTGATTCATAGCTGGAAATGTTGCTTGCAAAGAAAGTTACAGTTCTTTCTTGAAGGAAAATGCCAACAAATAATCCACTTCCTCTCTCTGCCTAAGTTTTGCTCTGTTTCTCTACTTCCTCAGTTCAATTTGTAAACAATCTTCTTGTTACAAACAATAAATCCAGTTGTCATCTATTGGCAATCTGGCTGTTGACCCCAACAACAGCCTTCAAGAAAGTTTAATCTCAAATATGACGCCCCCTGAAATCCACAAGTTAGCAAGAGCCCTGTTCCAACCCACCCCAATTATTTGAACTGCCTATAAAGTCACTCTAGCACAAGCCATGTCTAATTGAATGACATGGCTTGTTTGTTGTCAGTGGACTTGGCCTGTAAGCTAGCATAGCAGTCCTGCCATGTGTAAGACAAATTATATCCTGTGTCAGCTGGAATGCGAGTATTACTTGACTTTTTCTCACAATTCTGAGTGACCAATATAAATTGAACTTGTTCACTTGATTAACATTTTATTCAGCTTTGTTACCCTATAGCCAAGTTTACAGGGTAATATATATGACCTAAATTCAGCTCTACCCAATAAAAAAAGCAAAGAATAGCTCCACAAAGACAGCAGCAACAAATATTGGAGAAATTGAACAAGTCAGTGAGAATTAAAACAGCTCTAAACCACAACTTTAATACATAGAAGGGCTATGCATCTTCTAGAAGTTAATAAGATCTGGGAGACTAAAATATAATAAAATATATCTGCCTGGTTCTAAATATATACTTGTAAATACAATATATGTTTCTGTCTTCTTTACAAGACAAATTTCCAGTCTGAAAAATACTCAGAACACTAGATCGAGAATGTGGGATTATTTTTATTGTATACCGTAACTGTGTCCAAATTTATTTCTTTCCCTTTTTTGTAACATTAAAACCATTCCTATATTTGAATTGTGTGAGTTCTTTGCAGATGTTTTTTTTCTTTTCGATATTTTCATTCTTGACCCTGTCACCACCTGACCTAAAGTAGTTGCAAAATTATCAAAAGTGAACCCAAAACTGCTTTTTCAAGAGGCAACTGGACTTTCTGTTTTTTCTTTGAAAACATTTCACTTCTCAGCCAAGAAGCTTCTTCAGCTTAGAGTTTCTAAGAAGATTCTCAGATAAGAAGCAAAATGTCTTCAAAGAAAAACCAGAAAGTCCAGTTACCTCTTGCAAAAGCCCCATTAGAACAACCATGACCTGGATGACTGAGAATCTCCAGACATCAAAAATGAAGTAGTCTCAATGAAAAAGACTACTGTGAGCACAGAAAACATTTTTTTTACTATTAAAGAAAAGAGGAGGACAGAATTTCCAGCATTCTATGTTTAAAAAATAAGATATTTTTTTAAAAAGAGAAAAAGAAGTATACAAACTCAACTTTGTTCCTTCTAGTATTCAATCTACCAAGGATCTAATAGAAGAGAAACATGAAAAAACAATAAAATCTGTGATAGAGTCTTTTTCTAATCCAAAGTATTCCTGGAAAAAAATAATCACGTAATTTTGACTTCTCTCTCAAATTAGAGGTTATTGTTTAAAAAGGCTATTTATAACCAGAAATTTCTTTTAGCATTATTTAATCCCACAGTACTATCAGCACACAACACATCTAACATCAGGAACATCATTTAAAAAGCACAACAAAGAATATTCTTCCTGTGTCAACTCAGAAAGTTCAAACTGCCCCTGGAGCTGTTCATTCAGAGAAATTATTGAGTCTATCATTTATCACTTCCATAACTGACTGGTTTGGTACAGCAACCAAACAGGAGAGGTACAGACTTCAACAGATAGTTAGGACTACAGAAAAACAATTGCAACCAGCCTGATTTCTATTGAGGACCTGTACACTGCATAAGCCAGAAAGAGGGCCTGAAAAAAAATATTTACAGACCCCTCACATTGTAGACAAAAACTCCCCTCAGGATACTGCTATAGGACATTACATGCCAAAATAGCTAGATACAAAGACAGTTTTTTCTGTCACACTGTCACTCTGCTGTACACCTGATTCCCACAGTAATGTCTCATCTATCCTAGTCCTATTAGACCTCTCAGCGGCTTTTGATACCATCGACCATGGTATCCTATTGCACCAACTGGGGGGGTTGGGGCTGGGAGGCACCGTATTATGGTGGTTCTCATCCTACCTCTCTGGTCGGTCGCAATGTGTGTTGGCAGGGGGGCAGAGGTCAGCCTCGAGACCCCTCCTATGCGGGGTTCCTCAGGGGTCGGTCCTCTCGCCCCTCCTGTTCAACACCTATATGAAGCCGCTGGGCGAGATCATCTGTGGTTTTGGGGTGGGATATTATCTGTACGCTGATGATACTCAGCTGTACATATCCACCCCAGACCACCCCAACGATGCCGCCGAGGTGTTGTCCCGGTGTTTGGAGGCCGTTCGGATCTGGATGGGTAGTAACAAACTCAAGCTCAACCCGTCCAAGACTGAGTGGCTGTGGTTTCCAGCACCCCGGTTCAGCCAGGTAACTCCAACTCTGGCCATTGGGGGTGAAACACTGGCCCCTGTGGAGAGGGTGCGCAATTTGGGTGTCCTCCTGGATTCCCGGCTGTCCATGGAGGACCATGTGGTGGCCGTGGCCAGGGGGGCGTTCTATCAGGTACGCCTGATGTGCCAATTGCGCCCCTTACTGGACCGGGCTGCCCTTCGCACAGTCACTCAAGCACTCGTGACATCCCGACTTGACTACTGTAACGCTCTCTACATGGGGCTTCCCTTGAGGTGCACTCGAAGGCTACAGCTAGTGCAGAATGCGGCCATGCAGGTGATTATGGGAGCCTCTAGGTACTCCCACATAACACCTCTCCTGCGCGAGCTGCACTGGCTGCCTGTGGCCTTTCGGGTGCACTTCAAGGTTTTGATGACCATCTTCAAAGCGCTCCATGGCTCGGGGCCTAGTTATATGCGAGACCGTCTTCTGCCCCATACATCCCTTCGTCCGATCCGCTCCCACAGAGAGGGCCTTCTCAGGGTGCCGTCAGCCGGGCAATGCCGGTTGGCGACACCCAGGGGAAGGGCCTTCTCTGTGGCGGGCCCTACCCTCTAGAACAACTTACCCCCCAACTACGTACCATCTCAGACCTCCGCCTCTTCCGCCAGCATCTTAAGACGCACCTTTTCCAACAAGCCGGCCTAGCATAACCTCCCGTTTTGACCATTTTTTAGATAGTTTTTAATTTGGGGGATTTTATACTATTTTAGCACAGGGTATGGATTTAATAGCTTTTTAAAATTTTGTACTTTTGTTATATTTGTTATGTTTTTACATTTCCTGTGCGCCGCCCTGGGTCCTTTTTGGAAAAGGTGCGGGGTATAAATTTGAATAAACTAAACTAAACTAAACCCATTATCCTCCTCACCTTTTCTACTATCTTCTCTTATCTAATCATTATTATGATTATTATTACTCTTGTTTTGCATGTACACTGATGGCTTATGCAATAGAGACAAATTCCTTGGCTGTGTAATCACACTTGGCCAAAGTATTCTGTTCTGTTCTACTCTATTCTATCCTGCCCTGCCCTGCCCTGCCCTGCCCTGTCCCGTCCCATTCTATTCCATTCCGTTCTTTTTTATACAGAAGAGTGGAGACTAAAAAGAAAAAGCCAATTGCAAGATATTTGCAGCCTCTGACTTGAACTTAAAAGGTAGTATGAGAGCAAGAAAGCAAATGCATGAATTCATCCTCTGATTGTAGTCAGAACTTAAGGTTTTAAATTTTTATATAAAGGCAAATACAGGGGAAAAGAGGCAATTCTGCAGATTTTTTTTCTGGAAATAATGAAGGAAGCAAAGGGAAAATGGGAAGAGATTTTCTAGGTGGAAAGGACTTTTAGGACATAGCAGCAGAATAACTGAAACACCCACTGTCTGTATTTGGGTACTTAGATCTGGCCCGCAGCGTCACTCTGGAAACAGCAAAATGGAGCTTGGGAAGGCCACATACGGCCCTCCCAAATTCTGTTTCTGCTGACAGAGAGTTGCAGCAGGCTGTGGCAGCCAAAAACGGAGCTCGAGAGCCAGTTTTTGCTGGCAGAGTGCTCAGGCACATCAAGTTAGCCATGCCCACCCCAGCCCCCAGTGGTCAAAGACAACCCTGATGCAGCCCTCCAATGAAATCAAGTTTGACATCCTGCTATAGAGTAACATATTTAAGAAATTAATACAGAATATTTTTGAATGACAAAAATAAATCTTGAACACAAAGATGAGCTAGAGTTGAAATCTAACTAGGAATATAAATTTTAAAAAGATGGTTATGCTACAATGACACATTCCTGGTTCGTCTTGAATGGTTCTCTTCATCTGGTTAAGCTAGTGAACCATCCATCCAGAATTCATTGGGGAAAAGTCAATTGCCAGGATATCGACATGCAATATTTCCTAATCTCTCTCTTAATATTTTATTTCCCAAAAAATTAATGAATACAGTACATCTATAAGGCAACATGTATACAAAAGATAGTATATTTAAATAAACCATTAAACCAATATCATGAAGAAATATCCATCATTCTGTCGAATTCATTAGTAGAGTTCCATTTATAAACAGAAACTGAGCATATATCCTTACCCCAAGAGTATAAATGCAGACTAATTTTGTCTCTCAATAAATATCTTCTTTGTTCTCCCTCCATGAACAATATAACTATCATTGTTGGAAACTTTGGAATATAATTCAAGACACAGTCATATCTTTAGACAAGAGTGAATTTTGTAACACCTTAATAATTTTGTGAATATCAAAGCAAAATGAAACATTAATTGACTAAGCCCCTATTATTTAAGCATTCTTCATCCATATTACAATTTAAATATAACAGAACTGTACAATTGCTTTTTAAATAGTCTCTGAAGAGGCCAGTAGGCATGAAAAAGAAGGTTTTGTGATATTACAGTATTTGTTTCATCTCAAAATCATAGGTATTACTATGAATATACTCTTTTGCCACTGATCTAATTGTAGAGGGTATTCTAGCTCCTTTTTCAACATTTCTTGAAAATTGCTATTATCTCCTTTTCCATTAAGCTATCCAAGGAGGATTTGCTTTAGATTTTACCCTCTCTCTCTCCCTCTCCTCCCCTGTCTCTTTCATTCTTTTTCTCTCTCTCTCTCTCTCCCTCACACACACACACACACACACACACACACACAGAAAGAATGAGAGACAATGAGAGAGGGGGAGAGAGAGAGAGACGTGGTAAAATATAAAGCAAATCCTCCTCTCTCTCTCTGTCTCTCTCTCTCTCTCTTCTCTCTCTCTCTCTCTGTGTCTCTCTCTCTCACAGACACACACACACACGCAGGGAGGGAGGGGAGGGAGGGGAGGAAAGCACTCTTGATAAAGAAAGAATGGTGTTGAGTCCCCAAGCCTATGTCCCAGACAACTCGTCTGGTAACCTATGAGTCACCGCATTCCGGAGCTGAGCCAGCAGCTGCAGTGATTAACAGAGACAAGCTGTCTGGAATCTGTCTGGAAAGGAGTTACAATGTTGCAACTGCTTGCTAGGAGTTTCCTGCCTGGTAACTCTATATAAGAGGTTGCCAGAGAAGAAACCTTGCCAGTTGAATCTTGTGTGTGTTGTAAATAGTGTGAATAAACGTTCCTGTTGTTTTGACCATGCCTGAGTCGGAATCCTTTGTCTGATCTAACACTGGCGACGAAGGTGGGATTCAGGCCGTGGCCTTAGAACGCAACGGGTAACGAATACTTCAACAACAGAGAGCAGTGCAACGCACAGCCTCACCATGGCTACGGCGACAATGCCTCCGTTTGCACCGTTCGACCCGATGAAGGAACAATGGGCTTCCTTCTTAGCCCGGTTCGAGTGCTTCTTGATAGCCAGCGACTACGGCGAACTCGCACCTGCCAGGAAGCTGAGCCTATTCCTCCAGTGCGGCGGCCCTGAATTGTTTGCTACCGCCCGAACCATAGCAGCACCCGCAGCGGTGCACGAAGTGCCGTGGGACGATCTCCTGGGCCGCCTGAGAGCACACTACGCGCCGGCGCCTTCCCGCATAGCGCATCGCTATGCATTCAGGCAATGTGTGCAACAGCCACAACAGTCAGTAGCCGAGTTCCTGCAGAAATTGAGAGCGACCGCAATCCCCTGCGAGTTCCCTGCTGGCTTCCTGGAGGAATCCCTACTGGAGCAGTTTGTATGCGGCGTAAGAGACATCCGCCTAAAGCGCCGCTTGCTTTCAAAAACTGTCCTGACTCTCGAGCAAGCGGTGGAAGAAGCACGTGCGACAGAATTGTCGGAGATCTCCACATCCGACATGGGCCGCGCGCGCCCTCCTCTTTTCCCCACTCCGCGAGCGTGTCTGGTAGACGAAATAGCGCCGCTGGATGAGCTGGAGGAGGATGACCATGGGGACTGCATGAGGGTGACCGGGCGCGTGCCGAATCGCGCATTCACACCGCAGCAGAAGTCCGGGAACTGCCTAGGCTGCGGAGGGGCCCACCAGAGACCAGAGTGCCCATTCAAGGCATCGGTGTGCCGCAGATGTGGCAGGAAAGGACACCTAGCAGCTGTGTGCCGTGCTGCCGCTCCAGCGACAACGCCAGCTGCCGCCTCCAGAACTGTTCCACCAGGACAACGAGGGTCGCAGAAGCGTTCAGGACGCTACCAGCCACAGCCGACCGACTGCTTCGCGCTGGCGGAGATGCCCCCAGCTCTAAGCTACGACCAGGCAGAGAGTAGGAGACTGTCAACAGTGGTTTGCTTAGAGGGGGTGGGGGTAAAAATGGAAATAGATTCAGGGTCCTCTAGATCACTCATGTCCTGGGCGCATTTAGTTAAGCTTTGCCCCAAGCTCAGGAAGCGGGATCTCGGCCCCACGGCGACGATCCTGAAAGATTACCAGGGCTCACAAATTCCCATTCTAGGTCTGCACAGAGTGAGAGTAGACTACGGCCCCTTCCACGGATCCCTTCCCATCCTGGTAGTGGCCAAACCCCTAGCTGCCTTGATCGGATTGGACTGGTTTCCAGCCTTGGGACTGTCAGTCCAAGGAGTACACAGCGTGCCAGCCAGTTCTCCGGTAGACGAAGTAATCAGAGAGTTCAACGACGTCTTTGATGGCAGCTTAGGAACGTACAAAGGCACTCCAGTTTCCCTAAATTTGGACCCCCAGGTTGCTCCAGTCCGCTTGAAGGCCCGCAGGCTGCCGTTCGCGCTGAAGCCCAAGGTTGAAGCGGAATTGGATCGATTGGTGGCGCAGGGCGTGCTCGAACCCGTCGATCAGGCGAAATGGGAGACCCCAATTGTGGTCCCCATTAAGCCCGACGGGTCCGTGAGGATCTGTGCCGACTATAAGTCGACGATCAACCTCGGGCTTCAGGCGAACCCATACCCGGTTCCGGTGGTGCAAGACCTACTCCACTCATTGGGACAAGGTCGAGTGTTCGCGAAACTGGATATGGCGCAGGCCTACCAACAGCTCCCGGTGGATGACGAGGCTGCGGAAGCGCAGACCATCGTGACCCACCGTGGGGCTTTCCGCTGTCGCCATCTCCAATTCGGCGTGTCCGTAGCCCCGGGGATCTTCCAGAGCCTCATGGAGCGACTGCTCCATGGGCTCCCTGGCGTTGTACCGTATTTTGACGACGTCCTGATTGCTGCTTCCAGCATATCAGAACTCGCCAAAACGTTACGGAAGGTCCTCAGAGTTTTCAGGGGCGCGGGTTTAAAGTTGAAACGCAGCAAATGTACGTTTGCTGCGCCTAGGGTGGAATTCCTGGGTTTCATGATTGACGCCCAAGGAATTCACCCAACCCCCTCCAAGGTCGAGGCCATCCAAAAGGCCCCCACTCCTGCCTCCAAAACGGAGCTGCAGGCATTCCTCGGCCTTTTGAATTTCTACGCGCCGTTTATTCCCCATAAGGCATCGCTAGCCGAGCCGCTGCATCGGTTGCTCGACCGATCCGCGGTCTGGCACTGGGGCACCCGCGAAGCACACGCGTTCGCGGCTGTCAAAGCCATGCTCACGTCAGATGCGGTACTAGTCCAGTACCATGACAGGCTTCCTCTGACGCTTGCGTGCGATGCCTCCCCTTTTGGCCTGGGGGCTGTCCTTAGCCACGTCTTTCCAGACGGCTCGGAAGCCCCCATTGCTTTTTACTCCCGGACAATGTCTCAAACGGAGAGAAACTACAGCCAAATCGACAAGGAGGCTTTGGCTGTAGTGTCCGGGATTAAGAAGTTCCACAATTACCTCTATGGGCGGACCTTTTCTGTTGTCACGGACCATAAGCCGCTCCTTGGGCTATTGGCCGGTGACCGTCCGACACCCCCCATCCTGTCGCCCAGGATGACCCGCTGGACGGAATTCCTGGCAGCGTATGACTATACGCTGCTATACCGTCCTGGCAAGCAGATAGGGCATGCTGATGCCCTAAGCCGCTGCCCTCTCCCGGGGCCGGATCCGGCCCCTGTGCCTGCTCTCTCTGTCCTGATGGTCGCGGAGTCGGACTTGCCCCTGTCCTCTTCCGCCGTTGCCGCTCACACCCGCGCAGACCCCGTCCTCGCCCAGGTCTGCCGATGGGTGCTGAGGGGCTGGCCTTCGGGCAGTGTGGCTGAAAACTTTCGGCCTTACAAGTCACGCCAGCTGGAGCTCTCGCTCCATTGCGGGTGCTTGTGTTGGGGAGATCGGGTCATCGTCCCTTCCCCTCTCCGGCACATGGTTCTTCAGTCGCTCCATGCCAACCACCCAGGCATCGTCCGTATGAAGGCATTGGCCCGGAGCTATGTCTGGTGGCCCGGCATGGACGCTGAAGTGGTGGAATGGGTGGCTGCCTGCTCCTCCTGCCAATCGTCCCGGCCGGCCCCGCCGGTCTCCCCGCCGAGGGAGTGGGACGCCCCCAGGTGCCCATGGTCCAGGCTCCACTTGGATTTCGCGGGTCCCTTCCATGGCCAGAATTTCCTCGTGGTGGTGGATGCATTCTCACGCTGGGTGGAGGTGATTCTCATGGCTTCCACCACAGCGGAGAGCACGGTGCGTGCCTTGCGCCGTCTGTTCGCGACCCACGGGTTGCCGGACGTCGTTGTGTCCGACAACGGACCCCAATTTCAATCCTCCACCTTCTTGGACTTTCTGGCCACCCAAGGGATCCGCCACGCGCCGGTCGCCCCTTATCACCCGGCTTCTAATGGACGCGCGGAACGAGCCGTGCGCTCAGCCAAGGAAGTCTTGGCCCGTTTGGATAAAGGGGACTGGCAGGCAAGGGTGGCCGCGTACCTTTTGGGACAGCATGTCACACCTTGCCCAGCCACAGGGAAAAGCCCCGCGGAGCTCTTGATGGGCCGACGCTTGCGGACCACTCTGGACAGACTGCACCCCGATTACGACGGGTTGCAGAGGGGCAACCTGCAGATTCCCACTCCTCGTTTATTTGAAATTGGGGACCTGGTTTGGGCAAGGAACTTTTCAGGGGAGCCGCGATGGATTGCCGCAACCATTTTGGACGTAACCGGACCCTGTTCTTACAGAGTCGGCCTTCAGGATGGATCCGAGTGGCGGCGCCACCTGGATCAACTGAGGCGCCGCCTGCCCGAAACAGCAGTCACCACGCCAGGCCGTTCCTGCCCGTTGGCCCCCGTTGGGCCGTTGTTCTCTGCTCAAGCCGAGCAGTTGTTTGGAACCCCGGAGTCCCTAGCCGGTCCAGACCTCGTATCGGCGGGAACAGCACGGGGAGACCGCCAGGACCTCACAGCCCAATCTGACTCTCAGCTGGGGGCCTCGCCCATCGGGGAACCACCCTACCAGAATAATACTCGCCAGCAAATGCCAACTACCTCAAGCCCGGTCGCCACGCCCCCTCACCCGGACTTGCTAGGGTCGGCATTGCCGCCTACGGCGACTCCACCTCCGAGGGCAGGCCGCGATGACGTAGGCGAAGGCTCCGTGTCCCACAGGGAGGAGCCTCCTCAAGAACTAAGGCGGTCAGGGCGGACCCGACACCGCCCCGCCTATCTGAACGACTACGCGTGCGCATGTACTGTGTTGGACAGAGAACCTAGACACATGCGCACTGACTATGGGGGAAGGAGTGTTGAGTCCCCAAGCCTATGTCCCAGACAACTCGTCTGGTAACCTATGAGTCACCGCATTCCGGAGCTGAGCCAGCAGCTGCAGTGATTAACAGAGACAAGCTGTCTGGAATCTGTCTGGAAAGGAGTTACAATGTTGCAACTGCTTGCTAGGAGTTTCCTGCCTGGTAACTCTATATAAGAGGTTGCCAGAGAAGAAACCTTGCCAGTTGAATCTTGTGTGTGTTGTAAATAGTGTGAATAAACGTTCCTGTTGTTTTGACCATGCCTGAGTCGGAATCCTTTGTCTGATCTAACAAATGGGATAAGAGGTGTGGTTTTATTAAGCCTGTATGCTATGTTGTTGTTAGTTGCAAAGTTGTGTCTGACCCATTGTGACCCATGGACAACATTCCTCCAGACCTTCCTGTCCTCTACCATCCTCTGGAGTCCATTTAAGCTCATGCCTACTGCTTCAGTGACTCCATCTAGCCGCCTCATTCTCTGCCATCTCTTTCTCTTTTTTTGCCCTCAATCTTTTGCAGCATTAGGCTCTTCTCCAGTGAGTCCTTCCTTCTCATTAGGTGGCCAAAGTATTTGAGTTTCATCTTCAGGATCTGGCCTTCTAAAGAACAGTCAGGGTTGATCTCCTCTAGGACTGACCGGTTTGATTGCCTTATATGTAGGCTTAATAAAAGTCTAAAATTGAAGAGGTCAAGCTCAGTTTTATGAAGATATGGCTGAATGGTTAGGGCAGCAAAATGAACTTAATCTAGCCATGCATAATATTTACTATCCGAATTTACTATCCTTAAGCATCTGATTTTGAAGAATTGTTGTTATTTAGGTATTCATGTAAGTGAGTAAGAGAAAAGAGAAGCCATATTAAAAATGCATGGTTGTTCAGGTTTCCAAATTACATCCAAAATTACATCAGAGTCCAAGGCAAAGTGTTGCTCAAAGTTCTAATTTATTAAGAGAGTCATGTTGGCACATCTGGGAAAACTCGAATCTGAAAGCTTCTCAGTTTTCCCCACCTAGTTGAAAGTTCAAGATCTTGTCCCCACACCCACAAGTCCATCACACGGTCCAATCTTCCACTGCCATGCAGGCAGTTCCACCCATCCAGTTCCAGTCAGATGCAGAGGTGCAGAGACAAAGGATGACCTTGGATTCTAGAAAGGAATTTTATTTTGGCAACATCACATTCTACTCCTTACTATTCCCCCTCCCAATTCCCCACTAATGAAACAGCACTATTGAACGTCTACATCTGTAATTGTTACATCTTTAGTTGGTGGCTTATTTTTCCAAGATAAATATTCTGAATTTGTACATGAAACATTGATTCAGAAGTTCTGCAAAGACTACAAATGGGAGATCCCAAAACATTACAACTCACGATCATCCAAAATAAATGTGAAAACATTCTTTACACTATACATTATTCTATTTTGGGATTCACTCAAAAGAAGTGGCAGGTCTTTGATAACAATTTGACCTTTGTTTACCCCGTTGCCCTCCATAGTGCCCTAATAGCTACCCTCTTGATAGCTGTTCGCAGCTTCTTGGAACACAGCCTGTATACTATAAAAAATTTAAAAATACAAAAAAGTTGTCATGTTTGTTAGCTTTCCTAGTGCCTCCAATTGACCAGATTAACCAGTGTTTGATAGAGAATGCCAAATGAAATGGGCTATCTGCCAGATCCAGCAAGTTTTTTCTTACATTTTTAGGGAAAGGATATTATTAGTTTACTTTTTATCTCTGTGGAAATTGGGAGCTACTAAGTAAGCAATCCTATACAGAGAAGCAATAGTCTAATTTCCTGCATGCTTGATTATGCCCTTCTTCTATTTTTTTTATTCTTGCCAACAAGGAAGCTTTCTAAATTCTCAGCTGACACAGGCACCCCATCTGGTGATTATTTTATGAAGTCCAATTTAAGCAAATTTTACACTGCTGTTTGTAAATACATATAGCAAATGTTTCACTGTCATCTGAACATCTCTTTAAAAAATTTCTCTCCACACTTTGTTTGCATTAAGCTTACTTTCCAGTTAGGTGTCTACATTCAATCTATTTGCATTTAGCTCCAATATTGATCCTTGCACCCCATACGGTATTTTATCTGGTTGATACCTTGCCACAAATGATTCCTTAAGACTTAATTGCTTATGTGTCGTGCTAAACTTTACAGCTCTGAGTTACTGGCAACTTGCAAACAGCGTCAACATAACAAGAAATGTTTGCAAGTACAAATTGTGAAATGCTTTGTCCATGCTGTTTTAAATCAAAAAATAACATTATAGATGAAAACTCAAGTTTCTCTAAAAAAGGGGGATCAAGCCATTTTCTAATTAAAATGACATAAGAAAAAGAAAATGCATGGCATTATTTTCTTATGACTATACTAATCCCACTGTACTAATGAGTCTGGAAGCTACTTCCCTCCCCCTATGCGATATGCTTAATACTAATTGAAATTATTAGTTCAACACATTTGAAGGACACCAAGTTAAGAAGCATGGGCATTCAAAAAGGAATTGCTATCATCTCACCTATTCCAAGTATCTTTTTTTTTAGTAATAGTATTTACAAATTTCTTCCTCCTAACTTGCATCATCTTAAAATATTTTCAAGTACAAAATTCTCTCAAGGTCATTAAAAAGCCAGTTTGGTCTAGAAGTTGAGGTACCAGGTTTAGAAACCAGGAAACTATGACTTATATTTCTGCCTTAGGAATGAAGCCAGCTGGGGAAACCTTGGACCAGTCACTCTCTCTCTGCCTTAGGAAGGAGGCAAATAACTTCTGGGAAAACTTGCCAAGAAAACTAAGACTAATCCAGGCACTCACTAGGAAACAACAAAGACACACATACAAAAAAAAACAACCCCAACGCTGAAAGATTGCAAAAACAAGACAAAATGAACCTAGAGGAAACCTTTTCCTTTGACTTTAATCCATATACTATTTTATCCCCATTTGGATGTTGTTTTAAGGACCTTATATATTGTTCTGTATGATAATAGGAAACTTGTGGTAAATATATTGGATACCTGTGCTGTGTTTGTACATTATGCTAAACTGTGGTTTGTGTTAACCATGGCATTTGTGTAATGTGTCTGATGTCTGAATTCATAGGGCTTTGATCAACACATTCTTGGGTCTAAAATATTGTACTCTTCTATTAGATAATACTCTCATGAGTCCTAGGAAATATACCTGCACATATCCCATTAAAAAGAGCTTTACTCATTTCAGCAGAGTTAAATTGGAAAATTTCTGGAAAGGGCACGTATAAAATATTGTACCACAACTCAGCTGTGACTGTTTCCTGCCTTAACAATAATATAGTTACTAAAGAAGTGACACCTTCTATATTAATATGCTCCTCTGAGTTAGAAATATAAATCCACTTCTGTATTTTTCCCATGAGTCATTTCTTCAGTTTCATTTATTGTCATCAGCCTCCAAATCTCTATTACATGCTGAGATTTTCAAATTGTTATAGCTATTGTGGTCTTCTATATTATATGCTGAATGTATATTAACAGAAGCCAGAATGGAAGAAGATGAGCATTTAAAATTGGAAAACGCATTGATAACTGTGCTATGCTGATGACAGTACAGAAATAAAAATTCAAAAGATCTCCAAACTCTAGTAATAAAAATCAAGAAGCATAGTGAAAAATTAGGACTAAGCATAAAAAAGACCAAAGTAATGAGAACAAGTACAACAATTAGCTTCTGCCTTTTAGGATCAACCATCAAGAGTGAGAACAAGCAATCAAGAAACATACCACAGACTAATTTGTAGAGCAGCCATGAAGGTTTCAAAAAGATATTTGGATGCCATGATATGTTTATACCTACAATGATCAGTACAGGGCAAGCTGTGCTATTCCCTGTGACATTCCATGGAAGCAAAAGCTGGATTTGACCTTTGATGTTGGAGGTTCCTTGTTCCATGGAAGCAAAAGCTGTATGTTGACGTTTGAGCTCCCAAGAGCACCAAGGACAGCCAAGATAACTATGATGGTATACAGGTCTTCTTTCTGTCTTTTAAGATCATTCCCTCATATTATCGCAATAACCAACAAATGGATCTTTGAATAAACCAACTCAGAGTTCTCTAGAGGCCCAAGTCTCTAGAGAGACTTATCAAATTATCCTAATTTAGGCACATTATTCAAAGACCTACCTCTCTCTAGACAGGTTTCTAATGCTGGGAAAGTTGGAAGGGAAAAAAAGAAGGCGGGTGGATTCAATTGCAGAGGCAATGAGTGCACAATTAGAAGACTTGAAGGACAAAGTTAAGGGTGGAGAAAGTCTGTCTATGTGCTTGCCAAGATTTGATACTGACTTGATGACAAATACTCAATTAATCAATCAAATCTTCTATACACATGTTTTAGTAAATATAGAAAGTATTAACCACCTCCCTTGCATGTGAAATCCTACACTGATAATATGCTCTGAAAGAAACAATATCAAACCCTAACTTTCCATAACTGCAAGGAGGTACACAGGAGGTACATACATACACACAGGTATGTATGTTGTGTAAGGATAGCCCAATACAAATGGGGGAGACCCTGCCCCAATATTTTAAGAAACCTGTTGTTCTTTGTTTATATTATATTCTTGTCCCAAAATTTTGGATTGTTGGGTTGACATCCCACAAGGTATTAACTCAATATTCTGTTGGATACAGCATTCCCAGACTGATGGTTTCATGATGAAGAATAGCAGACAGTCCGACTTTCTGTTTCTATTCTTCTAATGCTATCTACATAAGAGTGTTAAGGCTGGAGTGTAGCAATGTCCATGCTAATTACCCACATAATTGTTTCTACTGAAACTGGAAAGATCTATGCCTTTTGAATATGTGTGTGTGTGAGAGAGAGGGGGGGGGAGACAGAAAGACAGAAAGAATCAGTTAAGGATTTGGGATGCGTGTTTGCTTGCTTGGTTGTTTGGAATATTAAGGCCAGAAAAATAAATATAGGCTGTTTTTGTGTTAATTGAACTGAGGGACATGTGTCCTTGCTCTAATATGAATATAAGGATTGACTGAGAATGTGTTGGGAGGAAACTAAACTGAGATCATAACCACAGGCTTTTCCAACATACTATAGGATACAGCTTCCTGTGACCACATGATTTCTTTAATGTGGATTGTTTCTTTGAATGTGAAGAGAACCCAAATAGTTTTGCCAAATTCAATTATTACTGCTGATAAGCTCCCCAACAGTATTAGAAATACTTATATAGATTCATTCCACGTTGGTTCCATAGTAACAGGGGCTGAAAAGACTGGTGGAGTTCTGAAGCAAAGAGCTGAAAGTTTAGTCTTTATTCTCCTCAGAATTTCCTGATGATTCAGATTACAATGTATATATTACTTGGTTCCTTACCACCACTCTTGACTGATTTGATTTTAAAAGGGAGTTGTTTGCATTGGCTAATTGGAAAGCATATGAGGATATCCTGGTTTGCCGATGGGGAATGTATAAATGTCAGTTCATCTCACTGCAGAATAATAAAGAAATGTAATTGATATAATATTGCATTAGAGACTGAAAAGGACAAGTCAAAGTTTATTGGCAAATGTAGCATTTTTATCCCCCCCCTAACTAGCCTAAAACCTAAATCTGAACAGTGACATTTGTAATTACTCTGAAATATCTACACATACCTCAAGGTAAAAAAGCAAAATGATATTCCAAATCATATTAACATAAAACATGTTTTTGTATCCCTCATTTTCCTAATCATTTGGTATTATAAAAACAGGAGTTATATATATATATATATATATATCCACTTCATATATATATATATATATATATCCACTTCATATATATATATATATATATATATATATATATACATACATACATACATACATACATACATACATACATACATACATACATACATACATATATATATATATATATATATATATGTATGTATGTATGTATGTTTTCTGAGGTTTTCGCGGGTGTTTGTATGTAGGTCTTTGGTTGTTCGGGTTTTCTCCCGCGTAGAATTGGAAGTATCTTCACGACGTTTTGATGAAATCTCATTCATCATCTTCAGGCTGGTGCTTCCGGCTTGGTGCTTCCAGGTGCTCCTGGATATATATATATATATGAGAGATAATATATATATATGAGAGAGATAATTATCACAGCTCCTGTTCAGAGGTCCCTTTAAGGGGAGGAGACTCAACGTCATCCCTCTCTGCCCTTCGACTCATCACGGGAAAATCCCCGAAGCCAGCTATGCTAGCATACATATATATATATATGTTAGATTTCTCTCTCTCTTAAATGAGAGAGATAATTATCACAGGAGCTGTGATAATTATCTCTCTCATTTAAGAGTCCTGCAAATTGGCTGATATATCAGGGATACTGGATAGCTCAAGGCATAGAGAAGCCTGTCTCATATGCTGGAAAGCACCAGTTCAAATCCCAGTAGAAGGTGTATGGCCAGCTGAAGAAGGCTAATAAGCCTGAAATGGATCCATTCTGGTCTCTTTATTTTCAGCCCTTAAAAAAAAATAAAAAATCTAACACATGTCTAAAAAATGTCACACAGCAGTAATCTAATTAGGTTCTCTGTCTGGATGATCTCTAGGATGAGTCGAAGGGCAGAGAAGGATGACCTTGAGTCTCCTCCCCTTAAAGGGACCTCTGAACAGGAGCTGTGATAATTATCTCTCTCATATATATATATATATATATATATATATATATATATATATATATATATATATATATATATATATATATATATATATATATATCTCAGCACATTCTAAAGAATAATATATTTGATATATGTACTGTACATATATCAAATTCTTTAGAATGTGCTGAGTTCAGCTAAGTGGCTACTTGCGCAGAAAGAACTCAATACAATAAAGGGTTCAACCACCACTTCACACAGGATATATAGTACATAAAAATAAATATCTGTGGAGTGTCTATATCTATCTTTCCTGAAAATTCTGAATTCTCCATATTTTTCACTTTATAAAATGCAGAGGAGAAAAACAAGAACAAAAATATCAGGCGGAGCCTGAGAGGACCACAGATAGATGTCCTCTCCTGTGCCAGCTCTTCCTATTGACTCCTGCACTGCAGAAAAGAGACAGAAGAGGCAGGCAATGACAAAGACAGAAGAGGCGGGGTTCAGCACTCTAAAATGTCCATGCTGGAACGACCTTCCCCCCGAAATCAGAACAACCACGGACCTTCGCTCCTTCCAACAGAAACTAAAAACACACTTCTTCTGCTTGGCCGGCCTAGGGTAATTTAAATTGTTTAAATTGTTTTAGGGGTTTTTGGGGATAGTTTTAGTTTTATAGGGGTTTTTAGCGCAGGGCCAGTTTAATTTGTTTTTAACTTTGTACTCTGTTTGTTTTAATTGTATTTTTAGTTCCCTGTGCCCCGCCTCGAGTCCCTTCGGGGAGAGAGAGCGGTTTATAAATTAAAATTATTATTATTATTATTATGATGCCAGGGCCCAGCTGCTATTCATCAAAGGACCAGCACCATTTCCACCCATGTGTTTTTTTTGGGGGGTGCATTTTATGGGGTGAAAAATATAGTTCATTCCCAACACATCTAGATGGCAACAGGTTGGTCAGGGGGAATGGCCCATGTGATTATCATAGCATTGCATTTTCCATTCTGCAATCAACCATTAGATTGATTAACGTAATGATGAAGCTCACTTGTACTTATTTGGGGCTTAATATCAGTATTCCGCACTAAAGCATCAACTAAGTGTTTACTAAGTGTTCCTAACTAAAGCATCAACTAAAAATCCAAGCTGCAGGCTTCAATTAAAGGTAATTTTGAAAAATATATACTGACTTTTCACTTCTATTGTGCTTTATCCACATGACAAAAAATTATTCTGAATTATCAGATTCCAGAATCTTAATCAATCTATGACAATTTTCTATTATCACAAAATCAAATGTTTGTTGAGTATAAGGTATGCATTGTGTTTCCACATTGATTTACTATTTATAGTTTGGTGGTGATGATGGCTTTCTTTCATTTTGCTCATATGCCCACTTATGTGCACTTTTGAGAATCTGATATACTAGCCTTCTCTAACTCCAGGTGTGTCAAAATTTTAATCCCTAGAATTCAAAAGTAGCATTCCAATGGCCACATTGCATTGTTTGTTATTTAATAATAATAATAATAATAATTTTAATTTTATATCCCGCTCTCTCTCCCCAAAGGGACTCGAGGCGGGGCAAAGGCAATTAAAAATACAGATAAAACCACAGACAGAATACAAAATTAAAAATAAATTAAATTAGTCCTGCGCTAAAAACCCATAAACTAAACTAAAACTACCCCTAAAACCCCTAACCTTAGAAGAGACTACCCAAGGCCGGCCAGGTGAAAAAGATGTGTCTTTAATTTTAAACGGAAGGAGCGGAGGTCCGTAGTTATCCTAATATCGGGGGGAAGGTCGTTCCAGAGGGCTGGGCCCGCCACAGAGAAGGCCCTTCCCCTGGACGTCGCCCACTGACAAAGTCTAGTGGACGGCACCCGGAGAAGTCCCCCTCTGTGGGAGCGAATCGGCCGTGAGGATGTATGGGGCAGGATCTGATCCCGCAGATAGCTAGGTCCCGAGCCATGGAGCGCTTTGAAGATGATGACTAACACCTTGAAGCGCACCCGAAAGACGACAGGTAGCCAGTGCAGCTCGCGCAAGAGCGGTGTTACGTGGGTAAACCTAGAGGTTCCCATTATTGCTCGCGCGGCTGCATTCTGGACCAACTGAAGCCTCCGGGTGCACCTCAAGGGGAGCCCCATGTAGAGAGAGTTACAATAGTCCAGTCGGGATGTCACGAGAGCATGAGTGACTGTGCAAAGGGCATCCTGATCCAATAGGGGGCGCAACTGGCGTACCAGGCGAACCTGGTAAAACGCCCTCCTGGCCACGGCTGTCACTTGATCTTCCATGGACAGCCGGGTATCCAGGAGGACACCCAAGTTGCGCGCCCCATCCACAGGGGCAAGATGTTCGCCCCCTATGGCCAGAGATGGCATCAACTGGTTGAATCGGGCAGCCGGAAACCACAGCCACTCGGTCTTGGTCGGGTTGAGCCTGAGTCCGTTACTTCCCATCCAGATCCGCACGGCTTCCAGGCACTGGCACATCACCACTACGACATCGTTGGGGTGGTTTGGGGTAGATATATACAGCTGAGTATCATCAGCGTAGAGATGATACTCTACCCCAAAACCACGGATGATCGCGCCCAGCGGCTTTATATATGTGTTGAACAGGAGAGGCGAGAGGACCGACCCCTGAGGCACCCCACATGTGAGGGGTCTCGAGGTCGACCTCTGCTCTCCCGTCAACACAAATTGCGATTAGCCAGAGAGGTAGGAGGAAAACCACCGTAAAACGGTGCCTCCCACCCCCCACCCCCCCCAGCCGATGCAATAAGATACCATGGTCGATGGTATCGAAAGCCGCCGAGAGGTCTAATAGAACCAGGATGGAGGAACAGCCCCCATCTCTGGCCCTCCAGAGATCATCCACCAATGCGACCAATGCCGTCTCGGTGCTATGCCCGGGCCGAAAGCCGGACTGGCGCGGGTCTAGATAATCAACTTCCTCCAGGTGACGGGGAAACTGTTGTGCCACCACACTCTCAACAACCTTCGCCAAAAAGGGAAGGTTGGAGACAGGACGATAGTTAGATAATAAAGCTGGATCCAAAGAGGGCTTCTTGAGGAGGGGTCTCACCATGGCCTCTTTTAGGGAAGCAGGCAAGGAACCCTCACTCAAGGATGCATTGACAACCTCTTGGAGCCAGCCTCGTGTCACCTCCCAGGATGCCAGTACAAGCCAGGAGGGACACGGGTCCAGTAAACATGTGGTGGCTCGCAGTTGCCCACGAAGCCTGTCCATATCATCGGAAGTAACGGAGTCAAACTCCTCCCAAACAAGATCCGCCTCGTGGCATTCCACTGGGCCATTAATGGGGGCTAGCTCGTTCTGTATCTGAGCGATTTTCTCCTGCAGATAAGACACAAATTCCTCTGCTCTGCCCTGTAAGGGGGCTTCCCGCACCCTCTGTTGAAGGAGGGAGCGGGTCACCCTAAACAGGGCGACAGGGCGGTTATCTGCGGATGCTATGAGAGTGGCACAATGGTGGCATTTGGCCACTCTCAGAGCCACAATGTAAGTCCATAAATGGGCTCTTACCTGTGTCCAGTCAGATTCAGATCGGCTAGACCTCCATCTTCTCTCTAGGCATCTCTTGTGGCATTTCATCACCCTCAGCTCCTCGGTAAACCAAGGAGCCAGGGTGGCTCGGCGCCGCAAGAGAGGCCGCAAGGGCGCGACCCGATCCAAGGCTCCCATGGTCGCAGTATTCCATGCGGCCACAAGGTCCTCCATCGGGGCGCGGGTCAGGGGCACAGGAAGTGGCCCAAGCGCCGCCTGGAACCCATCAGGGTCCATCAAGCGCCTGGGGCAGAACCAGATTGGTGATTCAGGTTCCGCCTCCCCGCGGAGGGGAGTAGCGGTCGGAAAGTCGAGCCGGAGAAGTGAGTGGTCTGACCATAACAAGGGCGTGATGGCTATATCCCCTATACCCAGATCATTCTTCCATTGGCCAGAGACAAAGATGAGATCTGGTGTATGTCCACCCTCGTGGGTGGGGCCTTGAATTAATTGGGTCAGGTCCATGGCCGTCATGGAAGCCATGAACTCCCGAGCTACCACGGATGATTCGCCCACCGATGGCAGATTAAAGTCCCCCATGACTAAAAGTCTGGGGGTCTCAACTGCCACCGTAGCGATCACCTCCAGGAGCTCGGGCAGGGCTGCTGCTACATAGCGGGGAGCCAGGTATACAACCAGCAAGCCCAACTGCCTCCCTAGGCCCCACTTCACGCAGAGGGACTCACAACCGGTGGTCTGTGGCACAATGGTCTCTCTCGGCTCAAGACCTTCCTTTACTATGACCGCCACCCCACCACCCCTGCCTAGGGCCCGGGGCTGATGAAAAGCGCGGTAACCTGGTGGGCACATTTCAACGAGAGGAAGTCCCCCCTCGTGGCCCAACCAGGTCTCCACAATTCCTGCCAGGTCCGGCTCCCCCTCTGACACAAGATCATGGATGAGGGGGGATTTGTTGACAACGGACCTGGCGTTGCAAAACATCAGCCGCAGGCCCTGGCTCTGTACACCCTGACCACCTAGTCTGCGGGGGTTGTGGCACTTCACCGTTTGTAGCCAATGGTTCTGTGCCCCCAACCGGGAGGATGGAATATGACTCCCCTCGGATCTGCCTCTCCCCATCAGCCTCTCGATGGGAAGGCCCTCTATGGAAACGACCTGTGTTCCCCCCTCTTAGCGGATCCATCCGCCTCCTTCCGTAGTCCCCTCCCTGGTACCCCCTAAAATACACAACAATTTTTTAACTAAAAAACCCCTGAGGCCGCGCTTCGCCCACCTCTCCGGATTGATAAATCCCTCCTCAAGGCGGGCCCTCGTTAATGACGAGGGCCAAACCTGTGAGAGCGGGGACTCTCGCAGTAGCATAAGGTCTGCCTTAGAGTACATGATCATAATTATACTATATAAATATAAATACATAAATACATAAACACATATAAATACATAAATATAAAAATATATAGATATAAAAATATAATACAAATATAAATGCGAGATATAAAATGGGTCGCAGTTGATTATGGGGAGTATCGTTGGCAATTTGAATGGTAAAAATAGATGTTAAAAATAATAATTAAATAATTCACATGCACAGTGAGATATAGTCCGGCTTGATCTTAAAATTCATCGCAGATGTTAAAATAGTCTGTCAGTCCGGGTGGGGGGGGGGGTCACGAGTATAATTTGGGGAATAGTTGGGGATGGAGGGGGGGGGAGTGGGCAGTCTCTGGAGCCCAGATTTTAAAAAGGGCTCTTCTGGTCTTGCATCCTCTCAAAAAAGGCCAGGCCAAGACGTTCCTCCTACTCCTGGCCAGGCCCGGGTAACAGTTCTTATAGGCCTCGATCATCCAGTTCTTATAGGCCTCGATCATACCGCTACCAAGAATCACCAAGCTCCTCTGGTCTCCAGGATTCATCTCCTCCTGGAGGCCTCGGACCTCGGGCCTCGGATCTCGGGCCGACCACTCTTCCGTCTCCCAGGCCCGGCCTCCCCACAACCAGCGAAGCCCCCGTTCCGGCCCAATCCGGCCCATCCAGAGGCTCCAGTGGGTGGATGATGTCACACAGGATGCATAAGCCACGGCCATGTTGTTCAGATCTTCCAGCCGTTCTTTTCCGCCGCCCAAAAAAAAGAGTTTCACCTCCTGCTATAGGCCTCGGGCCGGCCGCTCTTCTCCCAGCCTGGCCCGGCCCGATCCAGTCTCTCCTCCGTTTCCAAGCCTCCCCGATGGCCGCAACTCAATAGCTCGCCCCAGCTCAGCAACGCGGCTCCGTAGATCGTCCCAGTGCCGCTCTAGCCCCGGCCACCACATCCTCCTGGCCTCCAGCTCAAAATCAGCTTCGAATCGGCACTCACATCGGCCTTCGCATCGACCTCCTTCTCCTCAGGCCGGCGTTCCGGCTGCCACGTTTCTGCCGCCATCCACGCCCGGCGTCCTCGGCGTCCTCGGTGATATCTTCGCCGCTATCTTACCCTATAGGGCCGTCCAGATCTCAATCTGTTGCTAGGGTAAGCAACTCACTGGGCCCGGCCCTTAAGAATGGAAAACAGACCGGGCTGCATGTATTTTTAAGCCAACAAGCTCCAGGACCCAACGGAGCTCAGAGGCAGACCGCCATCTTCGCGCCTGCGCAGTCCTAAATTTAGAGAAATTCAAAAGTGTTCAATGCGTCATTCAAATGCTATACAGGTAGTCTTTGCTTAACAATGGTAATTGGCAGTTATAGTGTTAAATGATGCGGTTATAACCATAACTTCACATGATCATGCTAACTTACAGCACCACTTGTGGCAGTTCTGATTGTCATAGTTAAGAGAATCCCACATGGCAGGAGTGCCAAACTTGCATTGTCGCGGCAGTGTCACATGACATATTGGGACTTTTTCAGCCTTGCTAAACTGGGTGTGGGCATGGTCAGTCCATGACATTGACATGATGTAAGTTTGACAACCCTGACATATGGTTATTAAGAATGATGTCATGTGTTCAGCATTTTCAATTTCCTGCCCGCTTCCCCATTGACATTACTTGTCAGAAGTCACAGTGAAGGTCACCAATGGTGATCTCATGCCCCTGGGATACTGCAACAATCACAGTGATAAGGACTGCTCATATGTCTCCTCACATAGTACCAGTGGTGGGTTTCTACTGGTCCGCACCGGTAAGTCTGGACCGGTAGCAGAAATTGGGTGTGCGTTTGCGTACCATTAGGGCTGGAGGCCCCATCCTGTATGGTCTCTCCCCTGGCCTGCCTCTGCTTGCTCCCCCTGTCCGCCCATCGCTGCTCGCTCTCTCCTTCACCCTGCCTGTCCATGCCATGCTTGCTCTGCCCACCCACTTCCTTTGCCGGAGCAGAGGACTTGGCTGTTGGAATAAGCCTATGCTTCCTTCTCTTTGACAGCCGTATCGTTGACAATGGTGTGGGGGAAGAAATCCATCGGTTAAAGGAAGGAAAGGCTGTCCCTAGCAGAAGCTCAGCCTTTTCCCCCCCTCTAACCAATGGATTTCTCCCTACCATTTTGCAAACGGTATGGCTGTCAAAGAGAAGGAACTGTGGGCTTCTTCCAACAGCCAAGGAAGGAACAGGAGTGGAGGAATGCACATGGAACGCAGTATGGATTTTTTTTAAAGTAAGATATTAATTCAAATTATTGCTATTACTAAAATAAATCATAATTTTATCACAATTTAATTAGAATGAATTTTGCCCAGTACTGGAAGAAAGTTATAATTCTAGAAATATTTGATTGGTAATTTAAACTTGGAAAATAAGCAGCAATGGCAAAATTAACCGTATACGGTATATATAAAATTGGTTGGAAACATGTGGAAGAGGCCTTCGTTTTAGCCAAGCAATGACTAAAATGATGATGATGATGATTCCAAATAGAAGTTTAACCAAAATTAAGCAAGAATGTTTCCCATACAAACAATGCATTACAAATATAATGATTTACAGTCTGGCTTCTAAGTGAATATAAATGTTTATAAACATTGTAAATTAGCAGATGTATAAAAAGGGGAAACCCAGCTCTCTAGACTTTTTTTCCTCGTTTTTCTTTATTTTTTGGTATTTAAGTTGCTGCCAAACTTGGTTTCTTAATTGATTTTTTCTTTTATCAATATATAACAAACAATAGAATTGACTTAATTGTTTCATTCTAATCAGCTTAAAACAGCAAATCTTTATTGTATGATAAATACTTTAACACAATATGTAGATGTTATTTTAAAAAAACTGTTATATTCAATTCCAGATGAAAAAGATAAATAATAACTCATTAACACTGACATTCTAAATTGTAATTAATATTAATATCTTTCTTTTTTTTATCCTCAACAGTCTGTTATCTAAACATTGGAGTGTTGATAATCTTTAATCAATATGTTAAACTATCACTATATCCAAACAACAAAAGATATTAAGATTATATTACCATCGTATAATAATGAAATTGTTTATCCATCACTACATTTCATACAAATACAGGAAAAAAAATATTTTATCCCTGCTAAACAATCCTAACTTTCTGATCTTACTAAAATTCTCTCTGACGTTAATAGACTGAGGATTGATCCTTAAAAAAATGAGGAAAAAAGCAACTGTGCCTTTTTTTCATTCAACACTGAGGTATAAATTTGCATAATATTAAATTGCACAGTATTTATATGATTTCTTGAAAATTGAAGTCTGAGACATCCTGATATATTCTTGCCAATACTACTGCTTCTGTAAGGAAAAAAGAACATACGAAAGGCAAGTAAATGATGAATATGCTTCTTGGGATTATTTTAAACCACTTAATTTTTTTCATCTAGTCTTGGCAATTTTTTCTTTTATGTCTCCATAACATTGCTCATACTGTCAAACAAAATATATGAATAATTCCAACCTGTACACCACAATGTCCTTTATGTTATATTTTCTTTGGACAATTCTCCACACACATTGCATCGTCCGTAGAGAATTATCTCTATACTTGACACCACATTGTGTCAATAAATCCAAGCTCAAAGGAGTTCTCACAAAGCTTCACAAAAACTGTTCATTCAATGCATTAAGCAAAATTGGCATAAACTCCTGTGGAAGATCATTTTGCCATTAATAAAAAGTGATGGAAGTGTAATTTATTGTTGTTTTATCAATAATGAAACAACTGATAAATGGTTTTTTTTCTTTGACCTTGTTTGAGACCACAGAGCTAACATATCTTGCTAGTATGTAAGTACAGGGGATAAAAGAAGTCAGAGACAACTGGATTGAAGTATCAAGAAATGAATCTTCACGTGCATTTTTTTCAGTGATGTTCCTTTTATAAAGAAGGAAGAAATGCAAAAATGTTATTTCATTTTATGCTATTCCTTTCTTTTTCTGCCTTTGTTCAAATCAAATTTCAATTAGAAAAGAGAAAAGAGCAAATGCCAAGTAGCCAGAAGAAAGAGTTTGCTTGATTTCTTTTTTAACCTATTCATATATATTTTGGAGCTATGACCTGCAGTAAAGCAATTGATTGATTTTCAATTTATTCTGATACCTGGGAACACAAATCAACAGCATAAAATGAACACTCTTCTGGTTTGTTATTCTCAAAAATGCAATAGAATAGCCAGGAAAGCAGTAAATATTGAAAATAACACAATATAAACACAATGTATGTTTAATAGGATGTGCCAAACTGCTACCAGCAGTTTGGCACAAGTAGAAGAAAAAAAACAAAACAAAATACAGTATGACTAAAAAAATGATGTGTTGCTTTATTCGAAAAGGTTGTTTTGGATAACCCTATGACGAAGCAATGCAAAATATCTATGACAACATGCCTGATTCAAGGACAATAACTTATCACAATACAATCAAATCACAATTATCAAGAGACATTACCATCAAAAGACTGCTTAGAGTTCTAAGTCTATATAAACTGATAATCATTCCACCAAATCGTTATAGACAAAATTTTCCACAACAAGGGTTGTTCGGAGAAAATTGAGATATATGTAAGCTATATCCTATACCAACAATTAACCTTACAATATTGGGTTTCAGAATCATTGCTATCATTCTCAGCTTTTGATTGATTAATGTTATCAACTTGAGATTGATATTTAGAAACCACATGGATAGATTCTCTCCAGAATGATCTGTCTCCACATGATTTCTCAAATATTTTGATATTCCATAAAATGAATCATCATACTATGTATCTTGATCTTTCAAATTGGTTGCCCTCTTCTCACTGCTTAGTAGCATGGTACTTTGCACCTAAATGCTGCACCAAATTTCAGAAACAGAGAATTGTTGGGAGTATGAATTAGAAGGTGCTATATAAGTCATGGCTGATTTGCATGTGAAAGCCTAGAACCCAAACTATATATCATATTCTAGAATTGCTACCTTCTGAATGTAATTCTCCTGATAACACACTTCAAGATTGTATTAGATTTTGTAGTTACTGCAGTGTGTGTTTCTCTCTCTCTCCCTCTCTCTCTCTGCTTGTGTGTGTTAGAGTCTTCCAAAGGTGGTGTGTGGGTTGATGGTAGCTCAACTGCTACAACTGTTCTTAAGTCATCTACCCATAAAAGCTGAGTCTGCTGAACTAATTAGCTATGCATCATGGTGGTGGTGATATGAATTATGTGATTGTGCCAGGTTAGAGTCTCTGAATGCATTGCATAACCATTGTTGTATCCTCTAATCTTATGGCATGAGCATCAGAAAATATACCTTGTGCTTTGTTGAAGATTTTCATTTAACTTGCTCAATTCTTATTGCTTCCATCATGATAAGAATATAAAGTATGAGAATTTTATATTGATACTTTTGAAAAAGGTTGATGATATCTCATTCCAGGATAAGCATGTTTTCTCTCATATTTCTCCTGCCATATAGTATCTAGAGATATGGAAAGCCTGTTAATTCAAAGTATAAGAGATGAGCACTGCTAGAAGATTAAGATTGGTTTGAAAAAGGGATGAGCCATTTTGCAATCTGGAGCAGAACAGCCCAGCTGATTTACAGATAATTCCACCAAAACTCTAGATGATATCACATAAGTAAAAGTATCATTTCATACTTTGGGCCCATTAATAAGAAAAATTGGAGTCTATGAATTTAGATCATACAGTTCAACAATTCAAAATAAAGTATTTTTCAAAATGATCTCCTATTAGACCTCTCAGCGGCTTTTGATACCATCGACCATGGTATCCTATTGCGCCGACTGGGGGGGTTGGGGCTGGGAGGCACCGTTTTGCGGTGGTTCTCATCCTACCTCTCTGGTCGGTCGCAATATGTGTTGACAGGGGGGCAGAGGTCGGCCTCGAGACCCCTCATATGTGGGGTTCCTCAGGGGTCGGTCCTCTCGCCCCTCCTATTCAATACATATATGAAGCCGCTGGGTGAGATCATCCGTGGTTTTGGGGTGGGATATCATCTGTACGCTGATGATACTCAGTTGTACTTATCCACCCCAGACCACCCCAACGATGCCGTCGAGGTTATGTCCCGGTGCTTGGAAGCCGTACGGATCTGGATGGGTGGTAACAAACTCAGGCTCAACCCGTCCAAGACTGAGTGGCTGTGGCTTCCGGCGCCTCGGTTCAGCCAGATTATTCCAACTCTGGCCATTGGGGGCGAAACACCGGCCCCCGTGGAGAGGGCGCGCAATTTGGGTGTCCTCCTGGATTCCCGGCTGTCTATGGAAGATCATGTGGCAGCCGTGGCCAGGGGGGCATTTCATCAGGTTCGCCTGATGCGCCAATTGCGCCCCTTACTGGACCAGGGTGCCTTACGCACAGTCACTCAAGCACTCGTCACCTCTCGACTCGACTACTGTAATGCTCTCTACATGGGGCTTCCCTTGAGGTGCACCCGAAAGCTGCAGCTAGTGCAGAACGCAGCCGCGCGGGTGATTACGGGAGCGCCTAGACACTCCCACATAACACCTATCCTGCGCGAGCTGCACTGGCTTCCTGTGGTCTTTCGGGTGCGCTTCAAGGTTTTAACGACCATCTTTAAAGCGCTCCATGGCTCGGGGCCTAGTTATATGCGAGACCGCCTCCTGCCCCATACATCCCTCAGACCGATACGCTCCCACAGAGAGGGCCTCCTCAGGGTGCCGTCGGCTGGACAATGCCGACTGGCGACACCCAGGGGAGAGCCTTCTCTGTGGCGGGCCCAGCCCTCTGGAACGACTTACCCCCTGAACTCCGCACCATCTCTGACCTCCGCCTCTTCCGCAAGTGTCTGAAGACACACCTATTCCATCTAGCCGGCCTAGCGTAACCTCCATTACTGACTATTAGACAGTTTTTAAACTTGGGATTTTAATTCGGCTTTTAGCGCAGGGTTTATTTATTAGAATAAGTATTTTAAATTTCATATATTTTATATATTTTGTATGTATTTTAACATCCCTGTGCGCCGCCCTGGGTCCTAACAAGGAGAAGGGCGGGGTATAAATTTAATAAAATAAAATAAATAAATAAATAAAACAAAACAATTAAAACTCAGACCACACATCTTCTAAATAGTTTTTTATCCAAGAGCTATAATTGCACTCAACAATGAACTAAAGGGGCACCATCAGTGAAATGTTGGACAGCATTACTTGGTCTGTTTTGTGGATGCTTGGGTGGCTTAGGGGCGGGGAATTTTTGGTGGGTGGGTGTGTTTGGGGATTGTCATGTGTGTTGGACCTGTTCTCTGGGTATTATGTGACTTTCATTGTATGAGTATACTGTGTATATACGTTCAATGACAATAAAGTATTCTTTTTTACTAATATTTTGTTATACAGACAAAATGTGTGTGTGTGTTTGTGTGGAGTGTGTGTAGGTATGTATGTATAACAAAATATTAGAATAAATCTGTATTTTTACTATTTTAGGGCAATACATTATTGTACAGCAACAGATAAGTGACTACAATTCCAGCTGACCTATTATTAAATGCTGCAAAGAGCAGAGAAACATTAAGCATAATTATGTAATATCATGTGTTTGTAACTTCTCTAGAAGTTAGTAAAGATATATAAGATATAGATGGGCTTATTAATGGGAACTTCTTATCCTTTACAGATAAGACCTGTTTCCTCCCCCCACCCCTCCCCAATATTAATGGCAATGGTCATATTTAGATGTACAACAAATATCCACAGTGTTAATTCTGGGGAGATAGATAAAAGTATTTGAGAAAGATAATATATGTATAGTGTGTACATGGTCACTCAACCACCCTGTCATCTTCATCAACTGTCTTTAATTGCTACTCAATCAGGATCTAATCTGAGTCGGTCATCCAGAAGATTTATTCTTCCATGTTTTGAAGTTCTTGCTGGAGTCAACCACAGGGAACTTCTGTCTCTGTGCCACATGCTGGCATGACAGAGGTTCTCTGAGGATGCACCCCAGCATGAGCCCAAAAACCTGGGGGCCAGCTGCCCCAGAACTGCATGTTGTGGTTCTGTTCACCAATAAACCAACTTTCATTCAAATCAACCTCCATTTTATTTTCTTTATTTGTCCCTTTACTTGTCCCAGCTTCTGCCAACCTAGCCATTCAAAAGCACGTAAAAAATGCAAGTAGGCAAATAGGGATCACCTATAGTTGGAAGGTAACAGTGTTCCATGCACCTTCAGCATTTGGTCATGCTGGCCACATGATCATGGAGATATCTTTGGACAGCACTGGCTCTTTGGCTTTGAAATGGAAATGAGCACCACCTCCTAGAGTCAGGAATGACTAGCATATATGTGCAAGGGAAACCTTTACCGTTACAGCACATACTGATGTGCACACATATATTTTTCCTTATAATGGTGCAGGGTGGTGCTTTGCCCCAGCTTGAAACTGAACCAGATGGATTTTCCTTCCCAAAACATCAAACTGAATCCTTCAAATGCTTTGCTCAGCAAGGTATATTCATAAAAAGCAGCCTGAACTTTCTACTCAAGCTACTCAGCCAGCCCATGTGGAATCCTGTTCTGCTTGGTGGCTGCTTCACTGAAGGGTGCTAAACAGCTCACTGAGGAACTTTTCCAAGGTATTTTGCAACCTTACATTATGGAGAAGCTTCTCTCTAAAAAGAAATACTTCTGAAAAAAGGAAGGCACAGTTCACAGCAGGCCTGGAGCCTGAATCAAATCCCTTTCTTTCTCTTGTTTTTGTTAGCTGCGAAGTCATGTCCAACCCATCGTGATCCCATGGACAACATTTCTCCAGGCCTTCCTGTCCTTTACCACCCTCTGAAATCCATTCAAGGTCATGCCTACTGCTTCGGTGACTCCATCCAGCCACCTCATTCTCTGTCATTCCTTTCTTCTTTTGTCCTCAACAGCATTAGGCTCTTCTCCAGTGAGACCTTTCTTCTCATTAGGTGGCCAAAGTATTTCAGATTCATCTTCAGGATCTGGCCTTCTAAAGAGCAGTCAGGTTTGATCTCCTCCAAGACTGACTGGTTTGATTTCCTTGCAATCCAAGGGAATCACAGGAGTCTTTTCCAGCACCATAGTTCAAAGGCCTCAATTCTTTGGTGCTCAGCCTTTCTCATGGTCCAACTTTCACAGCCATACATTGCAACTGGGAAAATCATAGCCTTGACTATGCACACTTTTGTTGGCAGGGTGATTTCTCTGCTTTTTAATATGCTGTCTAGTTTTGTCCGTTTGCTCCCCAGGAGCAAACTTCTTTTAATTTCTTGGCTGTAGTCCCCATCTGCGGTGATCTTGGAGCACAGGAAAGTAAAATCTGTCACTACTTCCATTTCTTCCCCATCTTTTTTTTCTTACAACCAGAAAAAAAACTCTCTGACTCACCTTGTCAGGTGAGTATAATATTCATGTTGCTTTCTCAGCTGGATGGTTGATTTTATTACACAATATGATTCCTCAGCCAGGTGGTGTTATTTTGGTAGAGTAAGCCTAATTATCCAGATTCTGGCTTGGTTTTTTTCTTCTTCTACACCACCTTCAGTCCGAGTCGGGGCAAACGTGAAGTACTACAATAATACATTGCTGTTGATATATCCTACTTGATTTTTTTTTTAAGGAAATGTATCGCTTTCCCTATCTACCTCTATGTTTTTTGGTCAAAGACACAGTCAGTGAAACATACATTGTTCAGGTCTACTGTTCTCTGGTTAAACCCTGCTTTGTACTTCAACAATTTTGTTAAAGGAATGACTTCTGCAGAACTTAGGCAGGTATTTCTCCAACCATGGTGCAACAGCACCCCCAAGTGTTTTCTCAAGTACTTATATGATTGCTTCCAAATTTGTGATGAATGAGCATTTCAAATAATGTGCTTCTTCTATTATGACTTATTTGACCTTCATAACTGGAAATCAGCAAAGGTAGTGATCAATATTAATGACTATTACACAGGCACAGTGCCTTCACTGACATTTACATTTATTTGTTCAAAAACAGTATGCTCTTTCAAACAGCATTCTCTCTAAATCTCTAACCAGTCATTAATCTGTTATGCACTTAAAATATTTCACTTTTTTTTTCCTTTTCCATTTCCATGATATTAGTTATGGAGCCATTATTCCAGGTTTGTTCACGCATTCCCACATCACCTTGCTTTTAAAGGAAGGGTATATTTAAAAAGTTTCTTAATTTTCCAAATACATTCTTACATCAAAATAAAATTAAACACAATTAAACAAAGATTAAATTGTTTCAGACATAGGACTTTGTAGAGATGAATATTTGACCATTTAAAAATAATGAAGCATAATGTCAGAAATTAGTGTACTTTGAACTATGGTCTGTAACAAAATTTAAAACAATTTTCTCTAACCTTGAAAATGTTGGATAGAAATTTTGGAAGTTGCAAACAAACATAGCTGGAGGTCACTAAATTAATGTTCTGAAAAGAACTTTTGATAAGCTTATTGCACGAGAGCAGGGACGTCAAACTCGCATCATCACGGCAGCGTCATGTGATGTATCATGACTTCTTTCCCCTTCATTAAACCAGGGGTGGGTATGGCCAGTGCATCTGGGCCATGGGCCACACGTTTGACAGTCCTTCACTAGAGAGCATTTCAATGGGTGGTGTTGCCATTTTTGTTTCAGCCTGACGCTCTTCAGTATACTTTTGGCTAAAATCAAATGGAACTTGACTATTTTATTTTATATTTATTTTATACTTTATATTTTAGGATGACTTGCTGTGTCTTTGGGCAGCTTACACTGTAAAAAAATTTAAGAACTATAAAAAGGAAAGTATCATGCCCATCCATAATGAACCAAAGAAAACACAATGGGGCCAGGCAACCACCTTATCTACAGTCATGGAAGAACAGACAAGTGTTCATAGGTTTTTGGAACCTAAGTGGGTAGAAACCATAAGTATCTTTTTTTGAGGAGGGAAGGCTGTTCTACAAGAAAGGCACCAGGGAAGACACACTTCCTAGGTCCTGTTCACATAACATTGCTTAATTTAAAGGACCTGAAGCATACCCACAGCATCCAAGCTTACTAGGCAGACAGTAATTATTGGAAATAGGCAATACATCAAACACCAAGCCCTATGCTATGAAGGTCTTTATAAATAACAACCAGCATCCTGAATTGGATCTGGAACCAAGTGGCAACCAATGCAGCTTTCAGACATACAGTGCATACCTATCACTGCCTACCCTGTGCATTTTGAACCAGCTATGGATTTCCTGTGGTTTGAAAGGGCAGCCCCATGTTGTGTGTGTTTTGCAATAACATCTTCATGATGTGAGTAGGGCATGAGTGAATGTCTGAAAGACCTCCCAAATGAGAAATGTGGGCAACTGTCACACCAGGTGGATCTGTGCAAAGCCCCTCTTTGCCACAGCTATGATGTTGTAGAGACACGAGTCGCACATCTCTACAGAGTATTGAACCATGAGGTTCATAGTTGCTTGGATACTCTGCTTATGTGCTTTCCCACAGCCAATTACTATTTATCCATCCCTGAGCTGGGAGAAAACTGTATCAGCATAACATTTGCTATCCCGGTTGCTGATCTTTTTTCCTGCTCTATTGCTTCTGTTAGCAGGCACTGCTAGTCACCTGGCTTCCCACCAGGCTAATGAGCAACAGAGTAGCTATAATGGACCGAGAGGCAGAATAAAGCTAGCTTTGGGAGCACACATTTTACACACCATAAAACTATCCTTGAATGGTGTCAGAATAAGGGAGAAAATACTTCTTTAACACCAGTACAGCTATGGAAGACTTAAAGTTGTCTCACTCTGTCACAGTGTGACAGGGTTCTTTTTGAACTGGAGGTGTGTTGTTTTGCAAGGGTAGCAATTGACACAGAAAAACAAGACAGTGGAAGCTTTAATATCCTTTACTATAGACAGCCATGTTATTTAGAGCAGTTATTGACAATAGGTATATATGGAAAATATTAATGGTGCTCATTCAGTGTCAGGTGTCCTCCCAGAGACCATCCCTTCCACCTCTCCTGCTTCTTTCTCTTTTCTGGTTATCTCCCTCCCCTGTTTCTAGGTTTGACAAGAGAAAGAGGGGAAAATCAAAAAGGAATGGACTGGAGTTTACTGAGGCATCTGCCTCACAGCGTGGCCTCCTCCTGAAACTTCTCACCTGAAGAGCTATTGCTTCTTCCTTGGGGAGATAATCTCTCTCAAGATCTTCTGCACAGTCCTTCCCCAACTATAAGTGATTATCCACGCATAACTGCTTTCTCCTCTGGAATTTTGTGTGAAGCCACCACCTACGTATAGCCAGCCAACTCCACTTTCTAAATCTTGCCCTTCTGGGCCTTCTCTTCCTTTCTTCCCAAGAAGCCAACCTTTCTTCCTCCTTTCCAGACAACTGACAACTGCTCTGCATACCAACCTTTCTCTCCAGCTACTTCATTCTTTCCAGATCGGCCCCCTTCACTCCATGCACAGACCTCTTCTCTTCTCTTGTCTTCTCTTCTCTTCTCCTCTCCTCTCCTCTCTTATCTATCCAATGTTTAGGTTAGATAGTTAAAGTTAGCAACATGCACCCCAGGAATTGAGGAGGTGATGTTCCCTCCCCCAAGCTTTAGTCCCATTTATATGCCAGGCTGGTTCAATGGGACCAGCCTGGCATATCTCACATCTCACACAACACACGTCAGTTCATCAAATCTCATGCAGATAATCTGCTCTTGAAGCTCAAAAGTAGCTTGCATTTCCCCTTCTGCTCACTCCAATGTTGGTTCCCACCAGCAGAACAGTAGACCTGCCATGCCTTTAAAACCCCTCTATGCCACATAGTTCTGAGTTGGAGACAAGATGAAGGCACCATCATTGGGTCATAGCAGAAACAGATATTGCTACTGATATGTTTGAGATTAAGAGAAAGTATAAATATGGTCTTAAAATGTCAAGAATGTAGACTGCATCTGAATCCCCAGATAAATGTTATATTAATACCAGGGAATTCATAGTGCTAACTTGCTGAACATAATCAAACTAGCATGGCCTGCTTTCACTCTGTTTGCCAGAAAGAAGATGCAATCATGCCATTCCCTCTCATCTCTATTGTAATGTATTGTTCTCATCTTGAATGTATTTGGGTCAATATTAAAGGATGGGGGGGAATGATATTGTCATAGGTCTATACTACAAGCCACCCAACCAAGCAGAGGAAGTGGATGTACTTTTTGCTAACCAGCTAACTAAGGTATGTAGGAAGCACACTGCAATAGTAATGGGAGATTTTAACTACCCTGACATCAATTGGGAAACAAACTCTGCACCAAGTGGAAGATCCAACAGGTTCCTAAGAAACCTAGCAGACAACTTTGTTTCCCAAAAGGTAGAGAAGGGAACAAGGGGATCAGCAATATTGGACTTAATTCTCACTAACAGAGAGGAAATGATAGAAGGTGTAGAAGCTACAGGAACTTTGGGGGCAAGCGATCATGAAATACTGGAATTCAACATTATGCAAACAAAAGTAGTTGAACAAAGTCAAACTAGAGTCTTAGACTTCAAGAGAGCTAATTTCAATAAACTCAGAGAGAGCTTGGGAAGGATTCCATGGATGAGAATCCTCAAGGGGAAAACAACTCAGGAAGCTTGGGAAATTTTGAAAAATGAGATTATAAAAGCCCAGTCCAGCGCAATACCAATGAAGAAGAAAAATAACTGTTCCCAAAAGAAACCAGCATGGCTGCATAAAGAACTCTCTGACAAATTGAAAGACAAAAAGGATAAATATAAAAAGTGGAAAAAGGGGGACATAACCAAGGCAAAATATCAGCAAATAGCCCGAGCCTGTAAAGATGAAGTGAGGAAAGCTAAGGCTCGCAATGAAGAAAGGCTTGCCAAAAAAGTAAAAAATAACAAAAAAAGCTTCTTCCAACATGTTAAAAATAAGAAAAAGGTTAAGGAAACAATTGGTCCACTGCTGGGAGAAAATGGCAAGAAGATGATAAGCAACAGGGAGAAAGCAGAACTATTTAACTCTTTTTTTGCATCTGTCTTTACACAAAGGGATAAAACAGTCCAACCAATCAAAAACAGCACCACAAAAATCAGATTAGGAGCACAAGTTGAAATAGGGAAGAAAATGGTAAGTGAGCACCTGTCTGCCCTGGACGAGTTCAAATCACCAGGACCAGATGGATTACACCCCAGGGTCCTGAAGGAACTGGCAGACGAGATCTCAGAACCACTGAACTATATCTTTCAGAGATCCTGGAGCACCGGGGAACTGCCAGAAGACTGGAAAAGAGCAGATGTGGTTCCCATCTTCAAAAAAGGGAAAAAAACAGATCCAGGAAACTATAGACCCATCAGCCTGACCTCAATACCAGGAAAGATTCTGGAAAAGATAATTAAACAACAAATAAGTGAACACCTAGAAGCAAACAAAGTAATAGCCAAAAGCCAACATGGGTTTGTCAAAAACAGATCATGCCAGACGAATCTAATTGAATTCTTTGACAAAGTGACAAAATCAGTGGACCAGAGGAATGCTGTTGATATAATTTACCTGGACTTCAGTAAGGCATTTGATAAAGTAGACCATAACCTACTATTAGATAAAGTAGAAAATTGTGGGTTAGACAGCAGCACCACCAAATGGATTTGCAACTGGCTGACCAACCGCACTCAACGTGTAGTCCTCAATGGAACTGCATCTACATGGAAGGAAGTATGCAGTGGAGTCCCCCAAGGCTCTGTTTTAGGCCCAGTACTCTTTAACATCTTCAGCAACGATTTGGATGAGGGGATAAATGGGGAACTCATCAAATTTGCAGACGACACCAAGCTGGCAGGAATAGCCAACACTCCAGAAGATAGGCTTAAGATACAGAAGGATCTAGACAAACTTGAACATTGGGCACTATCTAATAAAATGAAATTCAATTGTGAAAAAAGTAAGGTCCTACATATAGGCAAGAAAAACCAAATGCACAAGTACAGTATAGGTGGTACCTTGCTCAATAGTAGCAACTGTGAGAGGGATCTAGGAATCCTAATGGACAACCATTTAAATATGAGCCAGTAGTGTGCAGCAGCTGCCAAAAAAGCCAACACAGTTCTAGGCTGCATCAACAGGGATCGCCACGATGTAGAAAAGACGTGGAGACTCTGGAAAGAGTGCAAAGAAGAGCAACCAAGATGATTAGAGGACTGGAGACTAAGACATATGAAGAACGGCTGCAGGAGCTGGGTATGTCTAGTTTGATGAAGAGAAGGACCAGGGGAGACATGATAGCAGTGTTCCGATATCTCAGAGGGTGCCACAAAGAAGAGGGAGTCAAACTTTTCTCCAAGGCACCTGGGGGCAGGACAAGGAGCAATGGGTGGAAACTAACCAAGGAGAGAAGCAACTTAGAACTAAGGAGAAATTTCCTAACAGTAAGAACAATTAACCTCTGGAACAGCTTGCCTCCAGCAGTTGTGAATGCCCCAACCCTGGAAGTCTTTAAAAAGATGTTAGACAGCCATTTGTCTGAAATGGTATAAGGTTCCTGCCCATGCAGGGGGTTGGACTAGAAGACCTACAAGGTCCCTTCCAACTCTGCTATTGTATTGTATTGTATTGTAAGTGTTAATGCCACTGTATAGTGCCTTGGTAAGGCCACACTTGGAATACTGCATACAGTTTTGGTCGCCACGATGTAGAAAAGACGTGGAGACTCTGGAAAGAGTGCAGAGAAGAGCAACCAAGATGATTAGAGGACTGGAGACTAAGACATATGAAGAACAGCTGCAGGAGGGGCTTCCGGTTCCGGCTCCAGCGGCGACAGGCGAGCCTTGGGCTCGCTCGCCGTTTTGTTGCCTTTTCTGCCCCCCCACGGGGGCGAGACACTCCGGTTACCGGAGGTCTCCCGTAGGGTCGGCTCGGAGGAGACGTTTCTCCTCACGGCGGTGGAGAGAGCGATCCCCTCCGCGACCTAGGTGAGGAGGAACATGCTGCTGGGGGTTCTCCCTTCGCCAACGGCTGTCGGCGCCATTCACTTTAATGTAGAGGGCTGAGCGGAGGAGATCGGAAGGATCGCCGGGGCTTCAGCTGCGAGGGAGAGTGAGTTTTAAAAAGACTTTTTTTCCTTGCTGCCAGCCAGGCTGAATGGACTGGGAGGGGGGTGTTTGTTTCCAAAAACCCCCCCTCGGACTTAAGCGGCACTTAAAAATGGCTTCTCTGGCAGAGAAAGCGGAAATCTTAAATCCGGACTGTCTCTAACAAGGGAAAGTGGTATGCGGCTACTTGCAACATTGTTTCTAGGTCTGGCTGGTTATAAAGAATTTATTTTTCTACTCTGTCCTCTGGGCTCTGAGATGGGCGGTGGAAAGTGGCTTTTCTCTGTCCCTGCCTGACTATTTTAATTATGGAAAATTCCCAGCGTCTCTTTACAAGTGGGACTCTCTCTGGATATTAATGAAGAATTTTTTTTCTTGTTGGATTTGTGATTCCTTTCTGGATTACCTTCGTTATTATAACTATTGAGCTGGAAAATTGTCTCTCTCTTGGTTTCTGAATTTTACAACGTTCCAACCTTGATTTGAACTTTTGGCTCCCGGCTAGTCTCACCAGCCCCACCCTGAAAACGCCATTTTGGCTGGCACTGACTTTAAAGTTAATCATGGCTCAAGAAACAGCACTGGCAAGTTTAGAACAACGGATGGCTTCTCTTGAAACTGTTATACAAACTTTGGTAAACGAAATTCAGGCCCAGAGGGCTGAAAACATCAACTTCAAGAAGGAGCTATTGGATACCAGGAACCAGATGCTGGAAAACACACAGAAGACTGAGGAATTGGAAGGGGGGTTGGTGGGGGTTAAGGGAGAGATTAAAAATGTTACTAAATAGGTTGGGGAAATAGATGGGCATGTGTCTAGGATTGATATGGAAAGAATGACATATTTTTTGAGATTTCAGAACGTTCTTGAGGAATCTGGTGAATGCCTCCCTGATCTTATGAGCACAATTTTAGCAGACTATTTACAAAAACCTAAAGATGAGATCAGGGGGGACATTGACCTAGCCTATAGAATTAACTCAGCATATGCCAGGATAAATGAAGTGCCTAGAGAGATACATGTGAAATTTGTTAGAAGGTCAACCAGAGAGGAAATCCTGAGGGCGCAGAGAGAGAACCCTTTAATTTACCAACACAAAACGGTCACTATCTTGAAGCAGATTCCTAGAAAAATTCGAGAAGCAAGGAGGAAATTTTCCTTCTTGTCTAAAACATTGTTTGATCATGGGATTTGGTTCAAGTGGGTGACACCCGAAGGGATGCTAGTGTTCTGGGAAGGAGGAAGAGTGAGGATTAAAACAGTTGCTGAGGCCTTTCTTAAAAAACATTCCTCTGCCCTGGGGGAAGATCCAGGGGGGACGGAGGGGGCCACGGCCCCGCCCGCTGGGGGCCAGGGAGGAGAAAAAGAAGATACAATAGCCATGAGACTTAGATCGAAAAAATAACTTTGCCTTGATTTTTTTGAACAATCTTGCATAACATTTGTATCTGGATTTTTTGTAAATGTCTGACAGCATGAAACTGAGAATTTAGGTATATGTACTTGCTTTTACCTTGTAGTGTTATGAAAAATGTTTTTTTTTTGTTATCTTATGAAGACATATGAAGACATATGAAGAACGGCTGCAGGAGCTGGGTATGTCTAGTTTGATGAAGAGAAGGACCAGGGGAGACATGATAGCAGTGTTCCGATATCTCAGAGGGTGCCACAAAGAAGAGGGAGTCAAACTTTTCTCCAAGGCACCTGGGGGCAGGACAAGAAGCAATGGGTGGAAACTAACCAAGGAGAGAAGCAACTTAGAATTAAGGAGAAATTTCCTGACAGTAAGAACAATTAACCTCTGGAACAGCTTGCCTCCAGCAGTTGTGAATGCCCCAACCCTGGAAGTCTTTAAAAAGATGTTAGACAGCCATTTGTCTGAAATGGTATAAGGTTCCTGCCCATGCAGGGGGTTGGATTAGAAGACCTACAAGGTCCCTTCCAACTCTGCTATTGTATTATTGTATTATTGTATTGTATTGGTACATAGTCATAGAAGCAGGTACTCAGTTAAGAAGCCCATGAATGAGTAATCTCATTCTGTCTTCTTCCTAAATACTATACACAGTAAATATTACCACTGTATCAAAGGAACTTCCTAGGTCAGGGATCTGCAAAGTCGGCTCTTTTAAGACTGGTGGACTTCAACTCCCAGAATTCCCCAGCCAGCTGGCTGGGGAATTCTGGAAGTTGAAGTCCACCAGTCTTAAAAGAGCCAACTTTGCAGACCCCTGTCCTAGGTAAAAGCCAAAACAATTTTCTTTTTAAAAGGTAATCTGTCCAATTGTTTGGTGTGAGAAGTCCAAGAAAACAGCTAGGAAACCGGCTTAATCTCATCTCATCTATGCAAGTCCCTCCTGCCAGATACACTTTGTTTTCTGCACATTAAGCATAAATATTCCAATGTTTATTTTTAATTCTAGAAAGAGCATTCTAATATTTTTTTTATTTTTTTCCACTTACAGATAATAATGTTATCCTCTCTGCTTTTCTTTCCCAGAAGTTAAAATAATATCTTACTGTTGTGTTTGTAGGCATGTAGTTACTTTGGAGGGTGAGTCAACATATGCCCTACACACGTAGAGAAGTACTTAAATGAGGGTTTTTTTCTGAAAAATAAGATACTTGTGCTAGTCCAGTAATATGAATGAATATAATAAGCAAGTGACAATATAAATTATAACACCTAATGTCAGACTCACCAGGTCAACCAGACAGCAATCCCAGCCAGATGAACTAATTTCACGTTATTGTAAGGTTACATTTATGGAATCTTGCAGATCTGAATGTACAATTTTCCTCCCATCTCCTTTACAGCCCAGGAAACGAGGGAAGGTCTCTTCTGAGCCTCTTACCCCACCCACTCTCCAGCTGTTGGCTATGCTATCTCTTACCTTACCAGTCCCTTGGCAGTGTCTCTTCTCCCAGTCTCTTTCTTACATGCCATTACACCTAGTGTGTACAGAATAGTTTATATAAATCTAAAACAAAAAGTGTTCTTTCACTCCTTAAGTTAAATGCAGATATTGGAATAGCTTTGACATTTCTCACTCCTATCTTACTACCAAAACAAGCATTTAACTCATGATATTCCACTATCTTACATCTGAAACTTAATCTGTCTTTCCTGGCCATTTTCAAAAGCCTCTACAAGATTTTTCTGTCCATCTTCTTTGTCTCAGGCCCAGAATCACAAGCTCTGCTTCACTCCATGTTTACCAGGTGATGTCCTCTTGCAGCATCTGCAATACAGAAAACAACAACAACATCAACAATAGCCTTTATCTCCTTTTCTTGACTGTTGATGTATTTTATAAGCAGGACATATATGTGCATCATATCAGGCACCTTCTAATATTTTCCCCCTTTTCCCTAAACGTTCCTGATCTTATGTAAAGTCATCTCCATCCCCTAAAAATAACCATAACCTTGGTACAGACCCAATTCTTTTCTTTCATCCAGGCTATTCAACCTGTCACTGAGGAGAGTTATAGTTTTAAATCAAATATCAGATATCAGCAGGAAACTGTTCCAATAGTCTTCAACATTTGCCACTGAATTTCAGCATCATAATCTTGGAGAGTCCTGGAAGCAACAGAATGTTGGATGATAGACTTGGGGCCTTTGGACTAAGAGGCTGTCCATCATTGCTTTAAGAAGAAGGGGATTGTATTCCATTTCAATATTTTAACAGTTAAAGTATATTTCCTTTCAGGACCAGGAACATGAGTAATTAACCTTCTACTTCAAATCACAAATTCTTTTAGTTTAATATTGTGAATATTGACAGTTAATGTCTCAGTATTACTTGGATATTCAGAGCTTGAACTCAGAACATTCTGCACGTGAAGTACTATGCACTTTGCCATAGGCCAATGGCTATTCATATCACTGCATGATTGGTTGGGCATTTCAGTACAATCTCTCCATGTTCTCCAAGCGGGAAAGGACCCTTCAGTACATTTCAATCATTCCATGATGCAGCTTATCCCCACTTTACCATGTATGAAATTAATTAGAAGGCTTTCTTCCCATCAAAGGTATAATCAAGGTAATTTTCTTCCATACATAATCAAGGAGCTGTATAAGAAGAGAGCGTTTTTAAGAAGCACTTTTTTATGCAGGAGTTTAATTAAATTCTATGTCTGACTTTTTTTCCGCTAAAGATTTAAAGATATTTTTTTGCTGTTATGTATAATTTGTACTTTTGAGTTTAAAAAGATTACCTGAAATTAGGTGAACTGCTCCCCACATTACCACTAGTTTTGGGACAGATTGTATCACTTTTCTAACAAGAAAAGGAAGGAAGGAAGGAAGGAAGGAAGGAAGGAAGGAAGGAAGGAAGGAAGGAAGGAAGGAAGGAGATGCATGCTGTGCAGAATGCTAAAGTAATATTTTAGAAAGAAAAATAGCCCTGTGAGATGCCAATCAATCTTTCATGACGTTTGAAATAACTTTTGTAAATACTAAAGAATGAAGGAGAATCCAAGGCTTATGTTTTTATCATCTCTCTTGTAACCTTTAAATTCCACAAAGTCCTATGAACAAAAGAATAAAAGCCACCCACTCGTTGTCCTCTCTAAGTGGCTTTGAGCACTCAGCCAACCCCAAGTTAATTGCAGCTCTTGGTTTCCATGAGATTCTCCATTCATATTGTATAAGCTGAGCACCAAGCCAAATTTTAGAAAGCCCAGTGATAGATCCCTAAATCTAAGTTCTTCCATCTCTCTATCGACAGGATTTTTTTAGAGCAAAATAAATATGCAACTGGTGTTGATTAAACTTTCCATCCACGTCCACTTTATTTCTCTACAGAACCTGAGAAGAGCCATGGATTGACAAGCACATGGAAAATATCAGTTGCCTCAACAATGCACAGGAATAAGAGAAATTGGTGCATTTGAAGCAAACCAGTCTCATTAAGACTTCCTAAAGCAACATGCCAAATTAAATTCTTCATCATTATCTTTTCCATGGTAGCCCATATAACTTTCGCCATGCCGTTTTGGACTTCAAAAATGCAAGTAAACTGCACATTGGAGAAAGTTAGATAGCATATCAAGTAAGCTGCAAAACAATTCTAAGTGTTTCAATTTCACTACTAAAATCAAACAAAATCTCATATGAAACACATTCAATAGAGCACTGAGCAAATTTAGAGTGAGAATGCAAGCTTAATTTTCAAAAGGAATAATATTGAGGATTTACTCATTTAATTCACTTTGGTGCAGCTAAGGCATTTTAAACCAGGAGTAAACAGCCAGTGAGCGTGACCTGCATATATCTACTCTGTTGTTATTTTTGTGGCCTAAAACCTCTTTAGTAGCTTTTGACTAACTAATAACAATAACAGCTACATTAATTCTACATTATAATTAGTGTATTTAATTTCAGTTGCTACCTTGATCTCTATTGTGAAGAAAATAGGGTTTTAGATCAATGGAATCACCTAAATCAATTTTATATATAGAAACCTAAGGAATTTATCTTATGAGCTTCAGCCCATTCCTTTATTGGGACAATTCCCACAATTTGTCCTCAAGGTGCCAGTGAGAAATGTTTTCTTTTCTGCATCTGGCCTTCCCAAGTTGCCCCCTCCTCTTTTTTTTTTTTTCTTTATTTTTCCTCTTTGTTCTCTTGAAGATAAACAGGGTGTGGAAGAAGGGCAAAAGGCAACCTGCGATCCATTATCTATGAATATGTTTCATCTTCTGTTGCTTACCAGTCTTCTTTCCCTTTCTGGATTGTATAAAAAAATATGAATGCAACCTTTTGTCCATAGGGAAGTGTGTCAATATTTATGGGAGAGTCCTGCTGATGTGCATCCAACAATGGATACTGCAGAGAGCCTTGATTTTTTGTTTCAATGCCACAATGCAGTCACTAAAAATTTCCAAAGCACAGGAAATGTCCTGTTCCAATTTTGGACTCTGTACATAATAGCCTTATGGGGTCGCTAAATATAGATACATGAATAAATACATAATTTATCCCTTTGATTCAATGTCCAGGCATTCTTGGTGACTGCCTGGACAAGTCCCTGGGGTTTTCTTGGCAAGGTTTTTCCGAAGTGGTTTGTTATTGCCTCCTTTCTAGGGCTGAAAGAAAAAACAGGCCCAAAGTCTCCCAGCTGGCTTTATGCCTAAGGCAGGACTACAACTGAAGAGTCTCCAGGTTTCTAGTCTGGTACCTTAATCACTAAACCAGTGATGGCGAAACTTTTTCGCCTCGGGTGCCTAAAGCACAAATGCTCGTGCTATTGTGCACGTTTGTGTGCCCACCCCCATAATTTAATGCCTCCCATGCCGTGCCCCCTGAGAATACATGTGTGAGACCAACTGCGGTCCAGTGCATGTACACATGGCTTTTTTGGAGCCTGGGGAGGGCAAAAATGGCCTCCCCCAGACGCCGGAAACAGCCCGTTTTCTGACTTCCGGTAGGCCTGGTAGGTCCATTTTTTTGCCCTCCCAAGGCTCCAGAAGCTTTCTAGGAACCTGGAGAGGGCGAAAAAAGGCCCAACATACAAACTAGAAGTTCAGGAATGGACTTCCAGGTTGCCTGTTGGACCATTTTTCTCCCTCTGGAGGTTTCAGGAGGGCAAAAAATGGCTGAAAACCAAGGCCAAAAATCAGCTGGCTGGCACGTTCATGTGCGCTGGAGCTGACAGGGCAACGCCTCGCATGCCCTCAGAAATGGCTTCGCGTGCCACCTGTGGCACCCGTGCCATAGGTTCGCCATCGTGGCACTAAACCAAACTTACTCAGCAATAAATATAGATATAGGGATTTAATACATGAATGAGACCTATCGGAGAGAAAAAGGATAGTTTTCTAAACATGGTACCTTACAAAGGTACCACTTCATTATAAAAAAAAAGATCTATTTCAAATCAATATCACAAAGATCTGCCCTTCCATACTTGCCAAACTTGTGGTCTGCTGCTTATAAAATATTTTTTAAAAGGATAAAAAGAAGTAAGCAATACGGTGTAGAGCAGTCATTCTCTTCCACAACAAGGTTAATACCTTTGTTGCTACCTTCATTGTTTATTGCTTATATTTATTACTTTGTGAAGAACTATTTGGAAGCCAAATGAAATGAAATGAAAAAAATAAATTAAATTAATTTAAATTAAATTAAATTAAATTATTTTGGCTATTGGCCAGCCTTACATAACATAAAATAACATGGAAATAAGATGAAAAAGTAACATCATCTCAACCAGCAAAGGTATAATTTTCTTGGTACAAATCATTATTAAATAAACTTCAGTGAACAGACCAAGATAAATTTCAGTGAACAGACGAACATTTGTAACAAGAAACAGATGAGGATGAGGATGATTTACTAAGTCAAGTCAAACTGTTTTTAGTGAGGCCCCGTTGAACCTTACTTGCATTATATGGATGACATTACAGGAGAGTGCGTCACTTCTTGTCAGTTAAAAGCTAGTGGAGATTAAGAACTGTCAGTACCATCAGAGTGTTGAATTAGTAAGAATGTTAATGTCATAGATCCTGAGCCTGTCATTTTAATGGCTGCTACAATGACTGAAGTGTTCACTGTAAGCAGTTTTCCAAATCCTTTTTCCAGGACTCAAGGCATTCAAACATCAAAGCCCTTTGGAATTTTGGTAGAGTAAGCAGATTAAGACATTTGGCACACTGATTGATAACCTGATTATCAGGAAAACTTTAAATGGAATTAAACTGCAGTCACTTTGATGTTCTGTCTCATATATTCATTGTTTCAGGATCTTCCTGCAGGGCCATTCCTCATAGGTCTCCTTGATTTTTAGGACGTAGATTTTAGCTGCAGATTATAGCAGAATTATTCCCAAAATAATTACCTGTTTAACTGAATAATTGTCTTATGCTTGATACTTAATAAAAAAAACTGCTGAAATTTGGCAATATGCATCAATTAAGAACTAAACGAGGCACCAACACAAATCTTTAATTGATATGTAGCCTTAATTTTTCCCAGTGTGCATTTCCATTTAAGAATGCCATATGGTGAGGATTATAAGAAACAAAGTTATATAAAGAGAACACGATGAATAATGGATTCTACTGTCAATAATTCTTGGACAGGTTTTCAATTTTTGGAACTTGTCCAGCAATTAGACTCATGTCAGTGCAAACTATCCTCTTACATAGGAGAAATAATGTTTTTATATATTTATATTAGTGACAATTCCCTCTCTATGATTAATTGGACTCTGTGAGATAATAATAATAATAATAATTTATTAAACTTGTTGACCGCTCCCTCTCCCCGAAGGGACTCGGAGCGGTGCACAGGGCTAATAAAACAATAAATACATACATATAGTTAAAAAACAAATTAAATATTTCCCTGCGCTAAAAATCCAATTAAAAACTAAAATCCCCATCTAAAATTTCTAGCAGCCCCATCGAAGAGAGACTAACCTAGGCCGGCCAAGCAGAACAGATATGTTTTTAATTTTAGACGGAAGGAGCGGAGGTCCGTGGTAGTTCTAATGTCGGGGGGAAGGGCGTTCCAGAGGGCTGGGCCCGCCACAGAGAGAGCCCTTCCCCAGATGTCACAATCTGGAATTTTGTCTGTGGACATTCAATCAAAATAAAGAAGACATACATACATGCATGCATACATACACACACACATACATACATACTCCCAGATTCTGCTAATAGCAAAATGAATCAATCAAGCCATGATGGTGGGAGTCATTTAAGGCAGTTTTCGTTAAGTACCGAAATATTTATTGTAGGTACCAGCTCCATATTATAAGTTGAATTTCAGGTCCTTCTAATAGTCTGTCCCTGCATTGCATAGCTCATGGCCTCCCATTTAGAAAACCATGCATTAGACATCTGTGTGGTTGAAACTGAGTCAGAAAGTTAGAGTAAACCATGTGGAACAGCAGTACAGAATCAATAAAGAGAGTTTATGCTAAAACTGAAAAAGAATATTGTATCATCTGAGTAACAGGTGAAAAAACTGGTTTTGCAAAAGAGAAGAAGAATAGAGCTTCAGCAGGGGGCAGCATCGTCTTGACCTTCTCTAGGATCAAACTTAAGCAGTATCATCACCCCCATTTAGTATTTGGATGGGAGAGTTTCCACAGAATCGCACCGCAACAGGCTAGCCAGGAAGTCATTACAGGGGGGAAATGGAAAAAAGGGGACAGCGCACTATTTCCAAACAACTGTCAGGAATCATTGATGGATATGTCCAATGCAAGCACTAAAAGTGTGTATAATGGTGGAGCTGTAACAGGGAATACAAACAGGGAATGCTTTGGTAGTTAAGAGGGAAACTGACAAAAGCAGGCGCCCAAGTAGAGTAAATGCCAATTTTCACAGTATTTTACATATAAGAGGAACACAAATTGAAAACACTGGAATGTGAGCAATTCAGTAAAATGCAGCATAATAAAATAAGTCCAAAGTTATCTGTATCCAGTGAAATAGGCAAGTATTAAAGGAGAAGAAATTCTATAGAGGAAAAAATTATAAACAATTCACACTAGGGAAACTTTCAGAGTTTCATTGGAGTGAAAAACATGCTGCTCCCTGGAACTGCAAAACAACAATTTTGTGATGCACCTGGCAGACCACAAGGCATCATTGATGTTTATGGTTATCTTGGTGGGTTTACGTTGATGTGGGTCTGACATAGTTGCACCTAATGTTTGCACTTATTCTGGAGATAAGTGAAAACTTATCCCCAGAATTGTCTAAATCTAAGTAGTATGATGAGCATATGGATTAGAATTACAAAGAGGAACAGATCTGAAAGGAGTTTATTAATGTCTCCACTGGCCCTTTTTATTTTATTTATTTTTTGCCATGGTGATTTGGGCTTCTTGGTCTCATGAGCTGTATTTGTTCTTCATACAACAACCATTATTCCAAGAAAAAATTGTGATATGTAAATGTAATAGTTCTGCCACAGAGCTTCCACTGGTGCTAGATTGCACAGAACTTTAGCTATCTGTAGAAAAATTCTTTTTTTCTTTTTTTGGCACAGATATCTTATGTAAAGATGCGCTCACATTTTCTTTTGCATTTTTTTAAACATTCATTCAGTCTGATGGAAAAGAGACAAATATTGCAAACAAATTGCTATGGAAGAAAGTATATGAATTTTAACTTCATTATGGTATTTTTGACGGCTAGAAGTATGGCTATCCTACATTTAAAGTTTCAGTCTTTTTAGGGTCTCACAGATTCTAAAGGAATATATCAAATACTAATGAACTAAGGAGAAATTTCCTGACAGTTAGAACAATTAACCTCTGGAACAGCTTGCCTCCAGAAGTTGTGAATGCCCCAACCCTGGAAGTCTTTAAAAAGATGTTAGATAGCCATTTGTCTGAAATGGTATAAGGTTCCTGCCCACGCAGGGGGTTGGACTAGAAGACCTACAAGGTCCCTTCCAACTCTGCTATTGTATTGTATTGTATTGTATTGTATTAAATAATAGGTGGAATCAGAATTGGGACTCAGTCTAAACAAACCACAGGATACGTTATTGAATATTTGCTTAAGTTGTTAAAATGTTTTCTAGAATACAAATATTATAATAATACATATAATTATGTACATAATCGTCTTGGGATACTCTAAATCATAACATCCCACATGTAAAGAGAAGAGGAATTAAAATATGCCTCCCAAATCTTCACACATTTAAGGATTTGCTTTCAATTAATCAGCTTTTGCTCATTCCCTTTAAAGAGCCCATGATTGTGTTCCGAGTGTGTTTCCTGGAACACTTGTATTATAAGCCTGTGATTTTAGAACAGATTTATGGCTAGAAAAATGTTTATATTTGTTTTAGCTTTTCTGATTAAAGTGACTCCTTGTTTTCTTGACCGTTTGGCTGCAAACTTTGAACTGGTTTCAGATTTCACTATTTTAAGTTTTCTTGACTTCATTATCATCTAGTTACTGTTAGTCTGGCTTCTGATTCCTGATTTGCTGTTTTGATCATATCCATTCAGGACTTCTAGGCTTCTATAGATATTACCATAATTTGTCTCTCTTTTATGTATGCAGATGTGAACAAATTCTAATCCATATTGCAGACACATATTTTATGAAAGGGAAAAAAAATACAGAAATTAGAATAGAATATGTAGTATATCCCAATGTTAGTCCTGCAACAGAGCTGGTAGACATGATAACCTCCAGGCTCTTTGACTCTCATATAATAATTTTTATAGTCATCATGAATTCTACCAGAAGTCCCAAAGATGCTTTTTTAAGAACTCTACTGACTTTTAACTCTACCAGAACTTCTATAAGAGAAGAATTTATATTGGTATTTGAAAACATAATCTTTTCATTTTTTGTGTAAGTGAGTTTTGATGGACCCTCCCTGAGATGTACTGATGAAATTAAATTATGAGATAACAAAAATAGTTACTGTATTATAGATACAGCAACATTAATATTCTTAAATCTCAACAATTTCTACAACCATATTCTGGTTGCTTTCACATTGCCATGTTTTCCACATTTGTACTGTGTATTTTTTAATGTCACCTTTTTTAATCAAATGCATTTCATGAACAGTTTTTACCCAGTACCTCACTAAATAATGTTTGGGAATGCCTATGTAATAGGCCCTGCAGAATAACTAGTGTAGAGAAAAAAGCAAACCTGCATTAAATTTTCATTCAGCAGGAAGATCTATGCTCATTTCCTCCTTTCTGTTGATTTGTTCCCAAAAGGTTTGTAAATGCTACAGTCACACATAAAACTACTAGCATAGAATTCAAAGGCACTTGGAACAGGCACCAGCACTCCATCTTCTTGCTGTAAAATTTTATCCAGCAAGAAAAGGGCTCATTGGATTAATCCAACGTCCTGTCATGTTTAAGAAAGTTGGTTGTAAATTCAGCCAAGGCAAGGCATGGGCACACAAAATACATCTCAACTTTCATCTTTTAAAGAATCAATGTGCAATTTGCAGCAAATGTAAACAGTGGAGTCAGCAGTTTAAAGTAATAGGAGATATTCATTCTCAAACTGAGATAATCTGATTATGGATACTAAGATAAACAGTGTTTGCTTTTTTCAATACATACTAGATATGTAAAAGCTTTTTTCAGATGAGCAAAACTGGGCATGAATTCAGCAGTAATCATGAAGGCTTAGGTACTACTGAAGCTGTTCCACATAGTAAAGATCTATTAAAAGCAACCTGGTTGGTGTGGAAAAAGTTTATAGCAATCCATTAACTCTAGGCTATTTTGATTGTATTATTACAACAATTCAGGTAATTAAAAAGAACTAATAAATCATTGACATTTTGACAATTCTGTTCAATTTGAACAAATTCCAATATTGCTTTTATTTTGAGATTAAGCTCTGCCTAAAATGCTAACAAGGTTGCAAAAACAGTCTGGCACAGATTTATATCCTCTTTTATATTTTTGACATTGGGATAGCTGGCTTCACTATTGAGAACATGACATTACAGTAGACAATCACAGCAAATTTCCAGTGTTATCACTTGAGATTGAAATTTCCTCTTAAAGCTGAAAAATTCCTGCCTACCTTCTTTCCTCAAAACCACTTGTTACCATAGTCGAAGGAATCATTGCAATCTGCAACAAAATGTACCTGTAATTGTATTTGTCTACACAATGTCAAGTTTTGTTACTATAGGTCTACTGTGCTTATTATCTAGACTTGGACTATATATCAAACTGCAGAAATCTCTAAGGTTAATTATAATGTTGGTTATCTTAGTCTGTGTATCCTATGCTAAATTCTGTTGAAATCTGCTATTTATGATCAATCCGCTATTTCAGCCAGAGGTGGAAACCTAGGGTGACTACAAAAGAATGGTTTTAACACGCTGTCTTATGCAAAGCTCTATTTTTCCTTTCTGCAGGGAAAAAAATATCAGCATTCTATAATGGAATCATTGGCTAGATGCTTGCCAACAATTTAGAATATTGGATGTGCATTAAAAGATTTTACTTAAAATCTTGTTAAGGCATGACCTAACCAGATGTCCTTGAAGTAGCCTGATTCTCTCCATCCACTTGAATTTATTTTTGCCTATTATTTTTGTTATATTATGTTTCCTTCAGGAGTGCAAGGAAGTGATCATAGCACTCTCACAAACTTTTTCCCACAATGGCAGTTCCATGAAAAAGGTTGAGCTAAGAGGGAATGACTGGCTCAAAGCCACAATGAATTTCTATCTCTGAGAGTAAACATAAATGTAGATGTTACAGTGAATTCTCATGACAATAATGAGGCTAGTAGCTATTGTATAAACTGGCCAATTTCCTCAGAAAATGTAAGTTTCTTCCTGCTTCACAAAAGGACAGAAGAAAGCATGCTTGAACCTAACAGTTTTGAATATGAGTTAAGACTGCATAAGCATTTTCTTATGCACTGCATAAGAATTTTCAGTTTTCTGTTACTTTTCTCCATTTGTTCTTATCTTTAAATTTGTATTCCTTATGCTTCTTGGCAAAACCTCTTTATTAAAAAAAATAATCATGGCTATTAGATGAATAATATATTTCTCTTTATTGGAATAATTACAGACGAATCTGCAAAGAAATGTAACAAATCTGTAACATAATAATCATATTATAGATTATATAATCTGTTTTATGCCTGCATATTTCTTTCTTTTTGTTTGACTTCAAGTCAGTTTTTAACTCCTCGTGATTGCCTGAACAAGTTCCTGCAGTTTTCTTGGCAATGGTTTTCAGAAGTGTTTTGCCATTGCCTCCTTCCTAGGGCTGAGAAAGAGTGACAGACCCAAGGTTACCCAGCTGGCTTTATGCTCAAGAAAAGGACTAGAAGTCTCAGCATCCTATTTCTAGTCTGATTCACTAACCAGAATAATATACTTTAGTGATTAGTCAGTTGACCATATCAAGGTACTCCTAAACCACTGGACCAAAAAGGCTCTTATTTCTTTAGCACCCAACCATTCCTAAATGACCTGCAGGAATTTTTTTAATGACCAAAGTCCAAGATGTTATCTAAGTATGCTAATATCCCAAGCTCTTAAATAAATGAAGAGTCAAATGTATGATTGATTCCTTCAAGAGCACTCTGTGTCTTCTTTTCACAAAGGATGAAGTAGACCATTAACACCTGGTAGACCTTTAGAAGCAGGGCAAGTCAGATGGCAGCCAGAACATTTGAATAAAAACAAGAAGCATTCCCTTCAAGAGAACATGATACATATGGCATCTCCTACCCACCTGTGCTAACTGACACTTTACCAGAAGTGAGGCTGATGTGGTGGAAATGCCCTGTCTTATCTCAGTTATTGATCTTTGTGGTGCAGGGATCCCATCTCAAGAGGCTGACAGTGCTCCTTATCATGGTGTTAATCATCTTTCAGGTGTGGTTTGGCATGTCAGAAGTTTCACTTTAATAATATGTGAACTTAATGCGACCCACAAAAAAATGTTAAGATAATGTAAATCGATCTGATCATAAGGTCCTAGCTCTTAGCAGAGGCTCAGCCCCTCAGTTTTCTTGGATTTCTTTATAGCAATATAGCAGCTATATATGATGTGGCATCTCTTTTAAATCTTCCCACTCTTCAAAATCACATTTCTAAAATTTGGATTTTTTAAAAATGGGTGGGAGATAGGAGAAGGTCTAAGAGTTGAAATAGGGGCGATTTGCCTAAAAAGCCCTTTAAAATATATATTGAGAAAATGTTTATGATGATGAGTAGAGCATTTCACTAGATAGCCTTCTACAACTTTCAGGAAAATATGGAGGCCAGATTCCAGTCCCCAATCATTTAAATATTGTCCAGCCTTTGTCTACAGCACTGTTCGTCAACCTCAGTCAGCCAGCCAGGATAGTAATCTAGTGAATACAATACAATACAATAGCAGAGTTGGAAGGGACCTTGTAGGTCTTCTAGTCCAAACCCTGCGTGGGCAGGAACCTTATACCATTTCAGACAAATGGCTATCTAACATCTTTTTAAAGACTTCCAGGGTTGGGGCATTCACAACTTCTGGAGGCAAGCTGTTCCAGAGGTTAATTGTTCTAACTCTCAGGAAATTTCTCCTTAGTTCTAAGTTGCTTCTCTCCTTGATTAGTTTCCACCCATTGCTTCTTGTCCTGCCCCCAGGTGCCTTGGAGAATAGTTTGACTCCCTCTTCTTTGTGGCACCCTCTGAGATATCGGAACACTGCTATCATGTCTCCCCTGGTCCTTCTCTTCGTCAAACTATACATACCCAGCTCCTGCAGCCGTTCTTCATATGTTTTAGTCTCCAGTTCCCTAATAATCTTGGTTGCTCTTCTCTGCACTCTTTCCAGAGTCTCCACGTCTTTTCTACATCGTGGCGACCAAAACTGTATGCAGTATTCCAAGTGTGGCCTTACCAAGGCACTATACAGTGGCATTAACACTTCACGTGATCTAGATTCTATCCCTCTGTTTATGCAGCCTAGAACTGTGTTGGCTTTTTTGGCAGCTGCTGCACTCTGCTGGCTCATATTTAAATGGTTGTCCACTAGGATTCCTAGATCCCTCTCACAGTTGCTACTATTGAGCAAGGTACCACCTATACTGTACTTGTGCATTTGGTTTTTCTTGCCTATATGTAGGACCTTACTTTTTTCACAATTGAATTTTATTTTATTAGATAGTGCCCAATGTTCAAGTTTGTCTAGATCCTTCTGTATCTTAAGCCTATCTTCTGGAGTGTTGGCTATTCCTGCCAGCTTGGTGTCGTCTGCAAATTTGATGAGTTCCCCATTTATCCCCTCATCCAAATCGTTGCTGAAGATGTTAAAGAGTACTGGGCCTAAAACAGAGCCTTGGGGGACTCCACTGCATACTTCCTTCCATGTAGATGCAGTTCCATTGAGGACTACACGTTGAGTGCGGTTGGTCAGCCAGTTGCGAATCCATTTGCTGGTGGTGCTGTCTAACCCACAATTTTCTACTTTATCTAATAGTAGGTTATGGTCTACTTTATCAAATGCCTTACTGAAGTCCAGGTAAATTATATCAACAGCATTCCTCTGGTCCACTGATTTTGTCACTTTGTCAAAGAATGCAATTAGATTAGTCTGGCATGATCTGTTTTTGACAAACCCATGTTGGCTTTTGGCTATTACTTTGTTTGCTTCTAGGTGTTCACTTATTTGTTGTTTAATTATCTTTTCCAGAATCTTTCCTGGTATTGAGGTCAGGCTGATGGGTCTATAGTTTCCTGGATCTGTTTTTTTTCCTTTTTTGAAGATGGGAACCACATCAGCTCGTTTCCAGTCTTCTGGCAGTTCCCCGGTGCTCCAGGATCTCTGAAAGATATACTTCAGTGGTTCTGAGATCTCGTCTGCCAGTTCCTTCAGAACCCTGGGGTGTAGTCCATCCGGTCCTGGTGATTTGAACTCATCCAGGGCAGACAGGTGCTCACTTACCATTTTCTTCCCTATTTCAACTTGTGTTCCTTTTTTTTTTATATTAAAAGAGTTTTATTGAGTTTTAGAATTTTTTACAGGTAGAGTGAAGGTAAGGTGTGAAAACCACACATTTTTTAAGAACACCAGAACTTGTTTTAAAAACAAGAAAGGAAGACCAAACTTAGAGATGATAACATGGAAAAGACCAGATAAATCAACTTTTGCCAAAGGCGAACTTGTCTTGAGCCCCATCCAAAGGTGCCCAATTCTTTATATTGAAAAAGTTTTATTGGTTTTACATTTTTTCTGTAGGATAGGGTAAGGGATACAAAGAAATTTTGAAAGCATTCACGTCGAGGTCGTCGGCTCTTCCGGGACCTCAAAATACATTAATAACAATAAAAAGAAAAACCTTTTTCATCAAACTACAAAGTGAAAGCGTGTACATATATCTAAATTCTCAATTCAATACTGTCAGTCCTTTACAAAAAATCCAAATACAAATATTATGCAAAATTGTTCAAAAAGAAAAGTCAAGGCAAAGTTATTTTTTTGATCTAAGTCTCTTGGCAATTGAATCTTCTTTTTCTCCTTCCAGGCCCCCAGTAGGCGGGGCCGTGGCCCCCTCCGTCCCCCCTGGATCTTCCCCCAGGATAGAGGAATGTTTTTTAAGAAAGGCTTCCGCCTCAACAACTGTTTTAATCCTCACTCTTCCTCCTTCCCAGAACACCAGCATCCCTTCGGGTGTCACCCACTTGAACCAAATCCCGTGGTCAAACAATGTTTTAGACAAGAAGGAAAATTTCCTTCTTGCATCTCGAATCTTTCTTGGGATCTGCTTCAAGATAGCAACCTCTTTTTGTTGGTAGATTAATGGACTACCTCTCTGCACTTTCGGGATTTCTTCTCTGGTTGACCTTCTAACAAATTTCACATGTATCTCTCTAGGTACTTCATTTATCCTGGCATATGCTGAGTTAATTCTGTAGGCTAGGTCAATGTCCCCCCTGATCTCATCCTTAGATTTTTGTAAATAGTCTGCTAAAATTGTGCTCATAAGATCAGGGAGGCATTCACCAGATTCCTCAAGAACGTTCTGAAATCTCAAAAAATATGTCATTCTTTCCATATCAATCCTAGACACATGCCCATTTGTTCGCCCAACCTCTTTAGTAACATTTTTAATCTCTCCCTTAACCCCCGCCAACCCCCCTTCCAATTCTTCAGTCTTCTGTGTGTTTTCCAGCACTTGCTTCCGTGTGTCCAATAGCTCCTTCTTGAAATTGATGTTTTCTGCCCTCTGGGCTTGAATCTCTTGTACCAAAGTTTGTATAACAGTTTCAAGAGAAGCCATCCGTTGTTCTAAACTTGTCAGTGCTGTTTCTTGAGCCATGATTAACTGTTAAAATCAATGCCACCAAAATGGCGTTTTCAGGGTGGGGTTGGTGAGACTAACCGGGAGCCAAAAGTTCTGATCAAGGTTGTAACGTTGTAAAATACAGGAACCAAGAGAGAGACAGTTTTCCAACTCAATAGATGTAATAGCGAAGGTACTCCAGAAAAGAAATCACAAATCCAAAAGAAAAAATTTCTTCATTAAAAACCAGAGATAGTCCAAATTGCAAAGAGACACTGGAAATTTTCCATAAACAAAATAGTCAATCAGGAACAAAGAGAGACCATCTTCCACCGCCCAGCTCAGAGCCCGCAGGAGAAAGTAGTGAGAGAAATTGTATCAGCCAGACCTAGAAACATTGTTGCAAGCAAGCCGCAATCCACTTTCCCTTAACGCAAACAGTCAGGATTGAAAATTTCCGCTCCTCGCCACGAGGAACCATTTCCAAGTGCCGCTTAAATCCGAGGGGGTTTTTTTTAAAAACAAACACCCCCCTCCCAGTCCTTTCAGCCCGGCTGACAGTAGAAAAAAAAGTTTTTGAACACTCACTCTCCCCTTGCAGCTGAAGCCTCGGGAAGCCTTCCGACATCGACGTTCAGCCCTCTACATAGATGTGAATGGCGCCGTCGTCCTTAGGCGAAGGGAGAACCCCCCGCAGCATGTTCTCCTTCACCTAGGCCGCGGCAAAAGGGTCGCCTCCCCCACCGCCGTGAGGGGGGGCGTCCCTGCCGAGCCGGCCCTACGGGAGACCCCCCAAAAAGGGGCGTCTCGCCCCCGTGGGGGGGCAGAAAAAGCAACAAAACGGCGAGCGAACGCTAGGCTCGCTCGTCGCCGCTGGAGCCGGAACCGGAAGTCCTCAACTTGTGTTCCTAATCTGATTTTTGTGGTGCTGTTTTTGATTGGTTGGACTGTTTCATCCCTTTGTGTAAAGACAGATGCAAAAAAAGAGTTAAATAGTTCTGCTTTCTCCCTGTTGCTTATCATCTTCTTGCCATTTTCTCCCAGCAGTGGACCAATTGTTTCCTTAACTTTTTTCTTATTTTTAACATGTTGGAAGAAGCTTTTTTTTGTTATTTTTTACTTTTTTGGCAAGCCTTTCTTCATTGCGAGCCTTAGCTTTCCTCACTTCTTCTTTACAGGCTCGGGCTATTTGCTGATATTTTGCCTTAGTTATGTCCCCCTTTTTCCACTTTTTATATTTATCCTTTTTGTCTTTCAATTTGTCAGAGAGTTCTTTATGCAGCCATGCTGGTTTCTTTTGGGAACTGTTATTTTTCTTCTTCATTGGTATTGCGCTGGACTGGACTTTTATAATCTCATTTTTCAAAATTTCCCAAGCTTCTTGAGTTGTTTTCCCCTTGAGGATTCTCATCCATGGAATCCTTCCCAAGCTCTCTCTGAGTTTATTGAAATTAGCTCTCTTAAAGTCTAAGACTCTAGTTTGACTTTGTTCAACTACTTTTGTTTGCATAATGTTGAATTCCAGTATTTCATGATCGCTTGCCCCCAAAGTTCCTGTAGCTTCTACACCTTCTATCATTTCCTCTCTGTTAGTGAGAATTAAGTCCAATATTGCTGATCCCCTTGTTCCCTTCTCTACCTTTTGGGAAACAAAGTTGTCTGCTAGGTTGTTAGGAACCTGTTGGATCTTCCACTTGGTGCAGAGTTTGTTTCCCAATTGATGTCAGGGTAGTTAAAATCTCCCATTACTATTGTAGTGTGCTTCCTACATACCTTAGTTAGCTGGTTAGCAAAAAGTTCATCCACTTCCTCTGCTTGGTTGGGTGGCCTGTAGTATAGACCTATGACAATATCATTCCCCCCCCCCAACCTTTAATATTGACCCAAATACATTCAAGATAGTTCTCATCATTGTTGTGCTCTATTTCTGTAGAGATGTAATTATTTCTTATATATAGTGCAACTCCACCTCCTCTTTTATTTGGTCTATTTCTTTTAAATAATTTAAATCCTTCTAGCTGTATGTTCCATTTGTGGGTTTCATCCCACCAAGTTTCTGTAATGGCAACAATATCGTATCTGCCCTCATTTACTTGAATTTCTAATTCACCCTGTTTATTCCTCATACTCTGTGCATTGGTGTATAGACATTTGAGTCCATTTTGATTGACCCTGTGTTTACTGTCTATGAAACCTGTGTTATGTCTGACTATGGTTCTCTTTCCCCCTATTTCTTTGCCACTTGTATGGTTCATGTACATGGTATGGTACTCACTGTTAATTGTTTGGTTTTGCTTGACAGCAGTGTTGATAATATTACCCGCACAAATATCTATGTTACATGCACTGATAACCCTATGAATTTTAGTTTGCTGGGGACAGAAATGTTCTTTATCTATTGATTCTCTGTCCCCACTATTCAGTTTAAATGTTTAGCCAGGAAATCTGTGAATTTAATGCCAAGTAACTCAGTCCCTTTCTTGGATGGGTGCAAACCATCTCTTTTGTACAGTTTATCATTGGACCAGCTGCAGGCATCATGACTAATAAGACCAAAGCCTTCCTTTTTACACCACTCCTTTAGCCACACATTAAACTCTGCTATGCGCTGGCCCTTTCCTTTTTGTTCCTTATATACTGGTATAACCTCTGAGAAGATAAGCCTATAACCTGTACTACTAAGTTCGTACCCCAAACTCTGGAAATCATTCTGCACAGAAGCTACATCTTTTTGGGACAGATCATTTGTGCCAAGATGTATAATAGCATCAACTTCACAGTCCTTACTTGCATTCTTGACTATCTTAAGAATACGCCTCTTGTCTCTGCTGGCTGTAGCACCCGGCAAACATCTGACCTCTTTCAAAACCTCCATATCCTTACCTAAGTTTACATCCCTTACGATTGAGTCACCAATCAGGAGGTGACTTCTCTTTTTGGGTACCTTGCTCTTGTTGTGTGACTGATGCATGATCCCTGGTTCACACTTTTGCATTTCTGAAGTAGGTTCTTCACTTTGGACCACAATCCCCTGCTTATTTGAGTCGTCATTATGTCTAGTGATTGTTCATATTTTTGTAGCCCAGGTAGGATTGTTCTGTCTAACCCTAAGTAAAATTTTGTGCTATCTTAAAACAGATTTCCTCAAGACATATTGGGATTATGTGCCAGCTAGGACTTTTTGAAATGTTGTGCAAGAAATACCCACTTAAATAAAGAACCAGCGTACTTGGAGATGTATTTGTTTGCTTGTTGGTTGGTTGGCTTAACTCTTATGCCATCTGTCTTGCCAAGGCAATCCAGAAACAAAAAAGTATATTTTATTAGCATGCACAACTACAGTTTTCACTAGGCTCCTTGTCAGAGGAGATCCCAAAGTCCACAAGGTTACATATTGCATACCCTCTGGAAGGGATATACAGTACTTCCGAAAGCAGTATCCACTTATAACACAATCTGTATTGAAAGTATGTAGGATCTTGTAACATCATCTGACTTTACCATGGCACGGGACTGGGCTGGCATCTCTAAATTATTCTCTTCTAAGTCCTTTCTACTATTACTGTATAACATAATTTTTTGTTGTTCAATTGCTAAGTCATGTCTGACTCTTCATGACTCCATGGACCATAGTATGCAGACTTCTTTGTCCTCTACTGTCTCCCAGCATTTGCCCAAAGTCATGTTCATTGAGTCAATGACACTATGTATATACTAACTTCTGCCATCCCCTTTTCCTTTTGCTTTCAGTCCTACCCAACATCAGGGTCTTTTCCAATGAGTCTTCTCTTTTCATTTGGTGGCCAAAGTATTTGAGCTTCAGCTTCAGTATCTGTCCGTCCTTCCAAAGAACAGTCAGGGTTGATTTCTTATAACATAAACAAGGACATTAATTGTATCTGTGTATTGGCTCACTCCATACCACAGAAAAGACACCTTGATTTTTATTATCTGTGTCCTTCCCTTCCAGATTCATTAGGAGTTTCAGAGCTTGCCTGCTCTGTGTACTGTGGAGTTCACCATCCTGTATGTAAGAGTTTGTCTCCCACAAAGGATACCATATTGGGGAAGGCTGCCCAAAGAGGTTGAACAAAATGTTCTTTTTAAAAGAAGGAATGCCATGAGAACAGTGCTTCCTGGTTGCTTTTATAAGGCATGTACAGCAGTAGTGGGGATTCAAATGTTTTTACTACATTCTGTGGCCATGGCTTGGCAGGTGTGGCAGGGGAAGATACTGTAAAATCTCCATTCTCACCCCACTCCAGGAGAAGGCTACTGCAAAATCTCCATTTCCTCCTGATCAGCTAAAACTCAGGAGACAGAGAATAGATGAGGGCAGGGCCAGTCAGTGGTGGTATTTACCAATTCTCTGAACTACTCAAAATTATCACTACCAATTCTCCAGAACTGGTCAGAACCTGCTGAATACCACCTCTGATGTACAGGAATGCCAATAAGACTTAAATTGCAGATTTTGATATGGTTAATCCTTCTGTGATGCTGTAATGCCATTCACTACTGGTTTATCCAATAACAGCTTTGAACAATCATCAGCATCAAAAAAGCATTATGTTCACTCTGATATTCTGGTTCCTTTTGAAGTCTTACCTTTCTCTCAGATATAGGTTCTTGGTGTTTGTGTGTGTGTGTGTGTGTGTTTGCTTGTTTGTTTGTTAAATGTTACAATTATATTGTTGCAACAGTCATAATGAGCATAAACCTGAGAGGTAGTTTTACAAAAAAAATTCAGTATTTAGTGGTTTATATGCTTGCATAAATAAAAATGCTTTGACCCAATTCTGAAGATAATGGTAAAGGTAGATAAGTTCTTCAGAATGGAGAATCTAATACAGAAAAACCATTTCCTTTTGTGCATCTAAACATCACAATATCCAAACAATGCTTAAGAATTGATATCATATGGATCCATCAAAGTAAAGCAGAAGTATTATTTATAAACACTGCATGACTTGAGGCTTCTCTATCCTCTTTCAGACAGCCCTCTCTATAACTCACTGCCGTAATAGAACAAGAAAGTGGCAGGAGAGATCAATCAATCTTACTTAGCACTCCAATGGAATAGCCACAGTTGGTAAACCAGTCAAGGTGATAAAAAAGATATTTCATACCATCAGGTATGTCTCAATTGCTAACACTGAATCAAGAAGCAGTCTTTCTCTCCAAACTTGAAGAATAGTAGACATTTACCTTACCATGAATGCAAACTCCAAATAGCCAGTAGTTAGAAAGATATTTAAGATAATGAAAACACTGCAATCTAGTGGCTATCCAGTCCAGATAAGGTAAATAAGGATCCAACCTAGAACTAAGAAGAAATTTCCTTACAATGAGAACAATTAATCAGTAGAACAGCTTATCTCTGGAAGTTGTGGATACTCCATCACTTAAAGCATACAAGAAGAGATTGGACAGCCATTATTCAGAATGCTATAGGGCAGGGGTGTCAAATTCAATTTCATTGAGGGCCATATCAGGGTTGTGTTTGACCTCAGGGGGCCAGGGTGGGCATGGCTAGGGTGGTGGCCAGCTCAATGTCACTTGTGTTGGGGACACCTGTGGTGGCCTAGGCACTTTGCCAGTGAAAATAGGCTCCTGAGCTCTGTTTTCAGCTGTGATGGCCTCATGCAACCTTCTGCCAGTGAAAATATAGCTTGGGAGGACCATCTGCAGCCCTCCCAAGCTACGTTTTCACTGGCAGAGGCACCATGGGCTGGTCCTTTGCTGTTTCTAGGGTGGTCCCATGGGCCAGATCTAAGCCCGGGCCTTGAGTTTGAAACTGCTGCTATAGGGTCTCTTGCTTGAGCAGGGGTTGGACTAGAAGACCTACAAGACCCCTTCCAACCTTATTATTCTATATTCAATGCTATTGAAAAAGGCCCACAGTACCCTGGGGAGAGACAACCAGATGTTGACTAGGAGCACATATATCCATCAAAGGATTGTCTTTGAAAGGTAACACATATATTTGAGATATTCATATTACACATTTTTCAGTACCCAAGAAGAAGGGAGATTGCAAGGATTTCTGAAGTCCCCTTCTACTTTATTATTTCCCAGAACTCTTAATATTGGCCTTGACCTCAGTTTCATAATAGTAAGCAACCAATGTGCACCTTCATTCATCATCAAGAAAGAAAGGCTGAACTTTGTCTGCAAAGGACTGTATTTTGGCAGGGGGTGGGGTGGAGAATGGCACATAAATCTAAGTGTTGTAAGGTTGTGTTCCAAAAAGGCACCAAAAGTAACTTTCTCCTCTTATTAATATTTAATTAAACTATTTTAAGACTCTTGCACTCTGAGCTGATTAAGCTGTTTTTAAGTTAAAGAACAAATTCAGTTATTCAATTTGACCTAATTGAAGCCATTTAATGCGCCCCATTTGTACTGTGCTATAACTGAATGAATATCATTAACTATTTTTGCTCAAGGCAAGGAGTCAGAAAAGCCTCTTTGGCACACATTGATTTGTTTTAACCCCATGGATCAGTTCAAATATATATATACATACAACTGAATGAATCTATAAGGATGCAGCCAGATGCCTTAAAGCTTGGCTAATCATAAAAGACCAAGCCATTTAGCTACATACTGTATTTTGCTGAAGGTGAAATAAATATAAACACATGGAGAACACTCAGTATTAGTTTGTCTCTATATATCCTTTGGCTTAATGGGATGAATTTCTTATGAGACATTTTTCAGATGGACCAGACAGTTTTGACAATAGCAATAGCACTTAGATTTATATACCGCTTCACAGTGCTTTATAGCCCTCTCTAAGCAGTTTACAGAGTCAGCATATTGCCCCCAACAATCTGCGTCCTCATTTTACCGACCTTGGAAAGATGGAAGACTGAGCCAACCTTGAGCCTGGTGAGATTTGAACTGCCAAATTCCAGGCAACCGGCAGTCAGCAGAAGTAGCCTGTAGTACTGCACTCTAACCACTGTGCCACCATGGCTACCACTGCCCTATATTTAGATCTAAAGCTGTTTGATTGCATACAGGTAGTCCTTTACTTACGATCACAATTGAGCCCATTTCTGTGGCTAAGCGAGACAGTTATTAAGTGAGTTTTGCCTCCATTTTACTATCTTTCTTGCAACAGTTGTTAAGTGAATCAATGCAGTTCTTAAGTTAGTTAACATGGTTGTTAAGTGAATCCCAATTTCCCCATTGACTTTGCTTGTCAGAAGGTAACAGAAGGGGATCACATGATGCTGGGATACTGCAACCATCATAAATACGAACTAGTTGTCAAGCTTCTGAATTTTGATCATATGACCAGGGGGATGCTGCAATGGTCGTAACTGTGAAAAACAGTCATAAATCACTTTTTTCAATACTCTTGTAATTTTGGATGGTCACTAAATGAACAGTTCTAAGTCAAGGACTACCTGTACATTGCAAGCTAAGCATAAATATTGCATTACAACATAAATTTTACATTTATCAGAGGTAACCCACAATTTCTGATATGCAGATCTGATCATTCAATGTAATATAATTATTCCATGACAAGTCTTCTTTGGAAAGCTATTAAGGAAAAAGCTATTCACAGTTCAGCTCCCTGTCAAAGAGTCTTTTAGCTAAATCCGAGAAAGAGAACAGGTTCAGTCTGCATTTGCAGGTAACGCAAGCCACTGAAAATGTCCCAATAGATTCGTGGTTATGACACCTTATGCAAAATAGGCAATTGGGTAATGGGTTACCATGGAGATCTGCTGCAAACTTCCCAGCTTACCAAATGGCACCTGTTGTTTCCCAACTGCAGGCAAAACTTACTCTTTTGCATAAGGTTTTGAGCAGCTGGAAGGAATCAGTCATTTATCTCTCATTTTATCATTAAAAAGGTGAGCTCAGCTGCGAAGTAATTCACTGATTTATCCATTACTCCACTGAAAGCCATTGTTAAAGGCGGAATTGAAGGTCAAAAAACTAACAAATTATGACAGATTCTACCGAGACTAAAGAAGAGTTCAAAGACTCCTTTTTTAAAGTAAAATGGAAAGTGAAAAATTGAGGTTAATGATTAAGAAGACAAAGGTAACGTGAGCCAGCATATTTACACTTGTCAGGGAAGAAGTGAAAGTGGTAAATAGCATTGTTTTCTTGGTCCCAAGAAAAGATAGAAGTGGATAACTTCTATGGATAGAAGTGCTGTAGAAATAAAGACAGTCTAAGCCAGGGGTCCCCAATCCCCAGTCTGTGGACTAGGGATTGGGGACTAGGCCATGGCATGCCAGAAACCAGGCCATGTAAGCAGGTGAAGCCCCATCCACGGGATGCAGCTAGCATTCAAAACCATACCTTCTCCAGACCATGGAAAAACCTCTCTCCATGGAACCAATTCTTGGTGCCCAAAACATTGGGGGTTGCTGGTTCAAGCCTAGGTAGAAAAATAATGGGAAATATAAGTAATAGGCAGATGAGTTCTGCAGGTCAGATAGATTGGCCAAAAATAGGCAAATATGGAAGTAGACTTTTATGAACAAAGGAATTGTGCATCTGAATAGCTAATTTATTGGGCTCACATCCCAACAGAAAATTATTGACAACAAATTTGCAACCCTCAACCCTCTTGTGTTTACCTTGTGGTGCCATGGATTGAACTTTGGATGCCACCGTAGTTTGTCTCCCAACTTTTCCCTCAGATTCCTGGCCTTGACTTATGCCAGGCCCATGACTACATTTAAAATTGCCACCTTAAGATGTTGGTAAATATCATCTAAAAGTTTTGCCTGAGTTTTCATAACAGTGGAAACGAAAGTGGCTGGTATCCAGCTTGCTATCTTATTTATTGGCCTCCTGCAGTGTTGGCCCAAAAAAAGTAGTCATTTCTATGGCAGTATATGAGTGTAAAAGCTGGACACTGAGGAAAAAGTGTGAGAAAGAAAGATAGGTGCTTTCACATTATGGATCTGGAGACAGTAACTAAAAGAAAAACCCATCATTTTATCTTAGAACAAATAAAATATGACTGCTCCTTTGAGGCAATGATCAACAAGCAGAAATGCACACACTTTGGGCAGGTGATGTGAGCAGATGGACTAGGGGAAAAAATTATTATGCTTGGCCAGGTTGAGAGAAGTAGATGAAGAGGAAAACAATCAAAGGTGGGTGGACAGATTCAAAGAGATTACTGCAATGCCCTTGGAAAAGCTGTAGGTTATTATCAGAGACAAATTGAGACAGCAAAATTTTGTCCATATGGAGTTGAATCCAGCTTGATGGTGCCAAACTAACCACTGAAAGAAAAGAAAAAACCACCATCCCCACTAAGATCTTAGATTTCCATAATTGTGACATGTCACTCTCGGTTTTTATTATCACTTCTACTGATGAAATTAAAATGCTCCCTGCAATTCATAGGTTACAATACAATACAATACAATACAATACAATACAATACAATACAATACAATACAATACAATACAATACAATACAATACAATACAATACAATAGCAGAGTTGGAAGGGACCTTGGAGGTCATCTAGTCGAACAACAAAACAAAAGTGTAAATTGGTCTCCCAGAAAAAACATTGGCAGTTTGTTAAGCAGCCTAAGTAAAAGCACAGCCATAACTTATATACTGTAGTTCTGACTTACTGTATTTCAAATACAAGCCCAAGAAAAAGGCAGGTAGTGGACATTAAAACATGAGGTTGAAATGTTTTAGATAAACTCATCATGAGTGACATTGTTCCTTTGACATTAGATCATGATGGCAGCTATGCTACCTTTGCAGTATGGTTAGTGAATATAAACAATTTGGTTTACTGGGCCACATTTTGCTGAATGGTTCTTCTCCATATTAGGATCAAGTCAGCTTTACTACAGGGGCATTTTAAATAGTTCATATATATGGGGGAAGGGTGAATCTCATAAGCTTGGTAGTGAAGTAGCTCAAATGGACATGGAGAGGTACCACCACACTTAAACATAATACACATTGCAGAGGTTGCTCAGGTCTAAGCTAAGAACAACAAATGATCTGTTCTGTGCCAAGTCACAGTGGGAATAATTCTGTCTGACTTGGCTCTTGGAAAATCAGACGGAACCAGGGGTGGGTTCCTAAGGGCTCGCAGGGGTTCCCGCGAGCCCTTTCGTCAAATTTTCAGATCCCAAGCGATCCCTTTGGACCGTGGACCCGGAAGTATCTAAGGAACATGTGGCTCGCTCATGTATCCCTAGCAGGGAAAGTTTCAAGGCCCAGGCCCTTTAGCTTTGAAGCTGCCGGGCCAGGCCGGGCCTGCTTTCCCTGTTGGCGCGGGAGGCGGGGGGCGGGGGGGTGTTCGCGCAGCCTAGCGCGCTCTTCTTCCGCCGCCCCTAGCCGGCAGGCTTCAGAGGCCGAGCCCTTCAGCCAGCGCTCGGCCTGTGAAGCCTGCTGGCTAGGGGCGGCAGAAGAGCGCGCTAGGCTGCGCGAACCCCCCTCCGCCCCCCGCCAGTCGCGGCAAAACTTTCCCTGTTGGCGCGACTGGCGGGGGGGTTCGCGCAGCCTAGCGCACTGTTCCGCCGCCCCTAGCCGGCAGGCTTCAAAGGCCGAGCCCTTCAGGCAGCGCTCGGCCTTTGAAGCCTGCTGGCTAGGGGCGGCAGAAGAGCGCGCTAGGCTGCGTGAACCCCCCTCCGCCCCCCGCCAGTCACGGCAAAACTTTCCCTGTTGGCGCGACTGGCGGGGGGGGTTCACGCAGCCTAGCGTGCTGTTTCGCCGCCCCTAGCCGGCAGGCTTCAAAGGCTGAGCGCTGGAGGGCTCGGCCTTTGAAGCCTGCCGGCTAGGGGCGGCAGAACAGCGCTAGGCTGCGCGAACCCCCCCCCCCGCCCCCCGCCAGTCGCGGCAAAACTTTCCCTGTTGGCACGACTGGTGGGGGGCAGGGGGGGTTCGCGCAGCCTAGCGCGCTCTTCTACCGCCCCTAGCCAGCAGGCTTCAAAGGCCGAGCCCTCCAAGTCAGCCAGACTAATCCCCTCCAAAGAGTTAAGGTGAGAGAGTTCGTATTCCTGGAGGGGCAGGCGGGTAGGAAAAACGCTGAATAACAAATAACTAAAAACCGAAGAAGAGAAGGATGACCGTTTCTTCCGGTTCCGGTTCCCGTGGGAAAGTGGCCTTTGAATTTTCCCACGCGGAGGTTGCCCCGGTTGGAAAAGTTTTTTCCCACGTCTGGAAGGGAAAAGAGGCACGTGGGAGGGGATCCGGGTCGGAGAGGAGAGGCTTCTGCCTGGCGGTTGCATGGCAGGCAGATATTCCACCGGGGAAACTCTTGGGACCGAGGAAAGGATGAGGAAGGCAACCATCCGTCAAATTCTGTGTCCACCCAACGTACTGAGCCATCAACCATGGGTTTATCAACGCTGGTTGAACCAAAATAAGCCACCTTATGGCTGAGCTGTTTTGTGTGAACCCAACCTGCAGAGCCATAAACCACGATTTGTGGGTTAGCATAAGCCACAAAAGAGCTCAGCCATAAGGTGGCTTGTTTTGCTTTAGAATTGAGCAGGCTGGACCTGATGTTGTGCGTTTGGAGACACCGCAAACTAATAGAAGCAGTAAAAGGGATGTAATGTTGGGGAAATTACCCTTAACCCCCCCCCCTTCCAAAAGGCATGGCCATGATAAAGGCAACAGTTTAATTGTAAAAATTAAAAAAAAAATATTTAGTAGTTTGCAGGGACAGTAATATGTCACCTGGGGGAGACTCATCTTCCTTAAAATTGTATAAAGTAGCATTCCAGCTTTTTTTTTAAACTGCTATTATTAGTAGCATCCCCATTGGCTGTTCTGTTTACTTGGGTGTTTTACTATCATAAAATTCTATACTCAGTACTTTATAATGTATTGAGTAGACAATTTTTTTAAATGGTTCACTTCAATATACAGTGTTAACTGGTTTCATTTTCAGTCTTTTGTAGGAGGGATTCTAGTTTTTGGTGTTTTCCTGGCACTGTCATAGTTTGCGTGGGTGTATTATGTCCTGCAGCAGTTGTATACATTAATAATGATCAAGTACTACTAATGTTTCCTTATACATTTTAGTGACCTTTCCTTACATAATTGGTGTTGTCTTTCATACTTTTGGATTTCTATTTTCTGTTTCTGTTACTTAGTAATTGCTAAAACAAATCCCACGTGAAAAAATATTCAAAGCCTTCTTGATTTTAATTGTCACTTTATTTATTCCTGCACATTATAGTATTTATTCATTTTCATATCTGTTTTTCCACTGTTGTGCAAACATAATTCCAGCAGCTGCTAACATTCCCACCTGGTCACATGGCCAGAAAGCCACTCCCACCCGGTCACATGGCCAGAAAGCCACTCCCACCCGGTCACATGACCAGAAAGCCACTCCCACCCGGTCACATGGCCGGCAAGCCACTCCCACCCGGTCACATGGCCGGCAAGCCACTCCCACCCGGTCACATGGCCGGCAAGCCACTCCCACAAAGCAGGCCAAACCCACAGAACCTGTTCCAAAAATTTTGAAACCCACCCCTGGACGGAACATATTGGCAAGAGAATGTCCCAGAGAAAAACTACAGTTGCCATAATAAGAGATAATACCAACTTGATGGCACATGTCCAACTGATTAGGAATATATTATTATATAATTAAACTTTGTGTTCTTAGAACTTGGGTAGCCTATATTCCTTGGGTAATACATTCCTGGTACACATTGCATACTTTCAAACATTGAGAATATATTTCCTGTATTTTTAGTGCAACTTTACTTGGAATGCTGTGCATACTACAGCTGAAATTACACCACATAAGAATATTACAGACTATCAAAACCACTGTTATGAGGAAAGATTAGAAAAGTTTGCCCAGAAAAATAAAGTGAGTGGGAGCAATTTGATACAAGGGTATATAATTCTGAAGGCACTGAATAAAATCAGAAAGAGTGAAGGCTTTACATTAATGAAATGTGAAGATATACAGTATGTCCTGAATATAGACAGTAGTGCATTATTATGACAATAACTCTGCATTTGCAGGTTATTGTGGGCATCTATTCCAAGCAATTCATGCAATAAAATAAGATTTTTGATCATATAGTCTTCCAAAAGTTATTAAAAACAGGTTTATTGATACACTATTCCATGGGAGCTGCACTATCTACATCATCCCTTTAATTAATGCTTTTTAAAAAAATAGCAAGAGTCAGACATTGCCACTAAAGCTTCATCCATCTCAGATGTAGTTTTCCTGAAGCAGTGAGTTTACAGGATTTGCAATTTCAAGAAAATTTTAACCATTCTTTTATACCTCTTGCTTTCTTGGGCTAAATCCTATACTGCAGTTGAAAGCCTTGTACTGCCAATTGTTGCTTTAAAATATGTAGAATCCAAGTGGGAATCTATTTCCAATCACAGGTATTCTTTTTTAGATCTCATTCACTTAAATCAAAAACATAAAGGTAATTGTTATTATTGAACTACAGTTTCATGAGGATTTTTCACAGCTGCAGTCCTAACTTTGGCAATTAGCAATGCTTGGATTTAAAAGCCAAAAGAAAATGTATTTGATTTGGGGTTAGGATTAGGGAGATGTGTGTTTGTGGGTGTGTGGCTATGTGAACACATGTGAATTTGTATGCTTGTGCTTTTGCTATGTTTTTTAAATAAAATAGACACTTCAGAATTAGAGTTTTTTCATTGAATCTGCTTCTTGATTGATAAATTTATACTTTCCAGTAATTCAGAATTCATCAGCCTTGTTTACATCATAGCACTTAGACTTATATACTGCTTCACAATGCTTTACAGCCCTCTTTGAGCAGTTTACAGAGTTGATCCCCCCCCCCCCCAAAAAATCTGGGTCCTCATTTTACCTACTTCAGAAGGATGGAAGGTTGAGTCAACCTTTTGCTGATGAGAATCGAACTGTTGGCAGTCAGTAGCATTAGCCTGCAATACTGCATTCTAATCACTGCACCATCATAGCCCTTACTTACACCAGAAGCACCTCCTCTCTATGCCTATCAAAACCTTTCAAACTCCTTCAATTGGCCAGTAAACCTGAGCAATTATTTCTGAGAACATAATTGGCAACTGAGCTTTTGGAGAAAATTCCTGTAGTTTTAAAGGCAGTAGCTTTGAGTCCTTGAATCCTAGACATCTTATTTTCCACATGCAAAATATATACAGTATATACTGGTCATAAAGCCACAGTTCAGATGGCACATGGCGAAATAGATTGGCCCCAGGTCAGCAAAGGACTAAGGCAAGACTAGGTACTTTTCCTTTATGTATTCAACCTATATGGCTGAATATATATTGAGGGAAGCTGGACTGAAAGAAGATGGGAGAGCATACTTTTGAAACTGGAGGAAGAAAAATCAATAACCCGAGTTACAATTTGCTGATGACACTATTCTAATAGGCAAAAATACAAATAATTTGCAAGATGTAGTAGTAAAAGTCAGAGTTTAATTAAAAATGGAACTACAAGTAAAAAAAAAGTTGGGTCTCACTAACTTGTTTGAAAAAAATTAAATTAAAACCTTTGGGATGTTTACTTAACATTATAGAAATGCTTCCTAATAGTTTGTGCACATGTGAGGGTTTTGTTTCATGATTTTATTTTATTTTTCAAATTTGCCTCAGAACTCTGACATCCAGAAATTAATATCTCAGACTTTCCCATGTGCAAACAGATTTGAAGCTACAGAATGGTAACTTCGCACATCTGGAACTTTATTGGCCTGTTATAATTGCTCCAATCATGCAGTAGAAAGTAAAAACAAATCTGCACGTTTTTCCCATTCTCCTTTACAACGGAAAACGCTGTTGACTGTGGAAAAGGTTTGCTTTCATTTCCCCATGCATTCCTCTTTCTTCATTAGAAAATAATCCACAACCATTTTCATTTTAAAGTTAAAAGTGAAATTTCCATTTATTTCAAAAGAAAGAAATTTTGATATGGAGCACCGAATCCCTCAAAAATAAAGTAAACTTACAGCATATCAAGTTACAGTATTATCTTACTAGTTTTCCCTAAGGAACTGAAGGAAATATGAGAGTTTTAGGTAACTAATTTAACATTTAATTGAATTCTTTTGGAGTCTTTCTTGAAATACAATTTCCAGTCTATTAAAGAACTGCCAGTTTAAGATTTGCCCATGTGATTTACATGAATAGAGACTCCTCTGAATGGAGAAATTATTTTCATTTGCAGCCAATGCATATTCAGAAGAAAAAGGAAAAGAATCTAACACTTATAATAATAATAAGAACATTTTTCTGGAAGTTGATTTGGAATAGAATGCTGTAAATAAACCCTTATCATTTCAAAAGACTATTAAGTGTTAGCTATTTTATCCCTTTATTTGATGCATGAATAGACAAGATAGATTAAAAGATTAAATTCTGGCCTCTATTTCTACAGCACTTATTTGTAAATCACAAGAAATGTGTCTTTTCCTTTCCTTCCACAACTGCAGCTAAGTATCTGTGTGTGAGAGGGTGGTGGTGGTAAAGAAATGCTAATCTAAACTATATGAGATAAATATTTGTTATTGTTATAAGAAAAGGACTATCATGCCTTCAGCACATAGTTGTGTATTTTATTGCTGATGTTGTTCTTTAACATGTATTGAGCTCCATCTTGTGGCCAGACACAAATCTTTCATTGTTTAGAAGTTGGTTTGGTGGAGTTTGGCCCCAACATAACACCTATCCTTCCATTATTCCTCATTCTGGGGGGGAAGGTGCATCCTGAGAAGCCAGACTCTATTTTATAGCATTCTGAGGTAACAGAAACATCTAGAAGAACCCAACTTACTCTGTGAAACATGTCCTTCTGAGGACAAAATCTCTATCCCATGCATAATATTGCTGTTTCGCCTCATCCTGATCTTTAATAAAGTATCACAATATATGTTTATGCTCTGGGTTATTGAAGGATAGAAGGGTTTAGCTGCATGTTGTTACACACAGGGTAATGTGTGGTGAGGACAGAACATGGACCAATCCATCAATTCCTTTAAATGCTCTTCCATGCCTTCCTTGCATTCTTTGAGGGGCTCTATTCATTTTCTGAGAAAAGTGGAAGAGGAATTCAGAGCATTTCAGGCTTGCTTTTTCATGTAGTTGCTCTACTCTTGTCAAATCCAGAGACTGTAAAAGTTCTGCCTCCCTCCATTTGTTGTAATTTCCAAACATTTGAGGATGGTCACCTGAAACAGATGCTAAAATAGTATAGGGGATTTGGGTTCAACGAAAGCATGGAAAACACTTCCGGTTCTGCAGGAGGAACAAGTTTTTGAGTATCTTCTGTAAGAGAATGTCATTTGATTAGGTATCAAAAAGGAAATCTTTTCTGCCATGGTATCCAATCTCTGGAATACCATCCCTTCAAAGATCAGAATGGCTTTGACTCTGCTAGCCTTTCCAAGGCCTTGAACATTTGGTTCTGTGTTAAGCCTTGAACCGTGGATGAAACCAGTTGTATTGACTATGTGATATTTTGCAAATTTCTCTCAGCTGCTATGAGTTATATGGTTTTTGTATGTAGATTTTTTAAATATTGTTGACCATCCAGAGTCATGCATGTGAGATGGGCAGCCATATAAATTAAATAAATAAATACATTTTGGGGTAACATTGAGGTCAAGAATTTTATTCAAACACCAGAAAAACATGTGCTTAGTGTTTATTTACAGCAGTGTTTCTCAACCTCAACAATTTTAAGATGTGTGGACTTTAAGTTCCAGAATTTAAGTCCCCAGTCAGCATGCCAACTGGAGAATACTGGGATGAGAATACTGGGAGTTCATGTTTATATATCTTAATGTGGCTTAGATTGAGAAAAACTGATCTGCGGGTTCTCTTTGTGAATAAGAACAAGATCATTTCCACAGTTGGCTTTGTTTTCTTTCTCCAAATAGGGGGGAAGTAAGTATATCTTCATTCCCATCACTTCCCACACAGAGATATGGAAGCACTGGATCTTGTCATAATATTACCTCTTCCCATCGTCGTGTTAAGCAGATGAATGACCATGAAACTGAAGCCTTTCATAGATCTCTCACATCTTGCTTTGGCTGTGAACTTCATATTTAGAGAAATCACTAGCATCTAGTTATCTATCATTCTAGAAAATTCTCTGTCACCTAGATAAAAACTACTGATAAAAAAACAGAAATCATGGTGTAAACCCACTTTATCTATAACTAATTTGATTTCAATTATATAACATGTAATGTCATATAATGTTATTTTATTGATAGTTTGTTATGTGTCATGTTATTTTTATTGATAGTTTTCTCCTCTCTAATTTGCAAATACTGCATTATTGATTTAATTACCTTTCAAGAGTGTAAAGCTGTTTCATTAGAACCATTTGTCATTCTGGATCATACCTAGAAACTATGCTAGTGGTAGCCTTGATAACCCTTCTCTTGTCATGACCTCATTAAATTTTATTTATTTATTACATTTGTATCCTGCAATCAGTCTGACTCACTACAGCTAAATTCATTTAGTGATGTTCAATAATGACACTGCCTCAACCTAAAATTAGCATGAATAGAAGTGAAATGAACTCACTGATATATCTGGGATTGTGCCAACACTCAAACACTTCCCTCCCACATTCTTCTTTAACATGCCAAGAGTCAATTACATGAATGACATATTATTACATTAATTGAAGCTGAAGCTCTTTCAGCAGTGGAGAAATCATTCCTATTTAATTATGAGATAGGCATTCGAGGACAAAGTCAGCCAAATTCCTTTCAACAAAAGGGGGAAAGGATTGGATAGATTTTCTGATTTCAAAAATCAGAGGAGAAAAAAGCAGTTGGGATAAAAAAATAATTTGCCATTCTGCATACCTATTATTAGGTTTTTCTATTAGGTAAAAGTAAAGGTTCCCCTTGCATATATGTGCTAGTCGTTCCTGACTCTAGAGGGCAGTGCTCATTTCTGTAGGAATTGTCTGAAGATATATCTGTGGTCATGTGACCGGCATAACTAAACTCCAAAGGCACACGGAACACTGTTACCTGCCCACCAAAGATGGTTCCTATTTTTCTACTTGCATTTTTACATGCTTTCGAACTGCTAGGTTGGCAGAAGGTGGGACAATTAACAGGAGCTCATTCCGTTATGTGGTGTTAGGGATTTGAACCACCGAACTGCCAACCTTTCTGATTGACAAGCTCAATCAGAAAGGTTGGCATCAGTAGCATCTTAGCCACTGAGCCACCAAGTCCTGTTTTTCTATTACCTTTGTGGAGAATGCAGAAATTGAAATGAAAAAAAAGGAAAGAATGAAAAATACTCTTATCAATAAAAATGTTGAGACATATCTTCGGAAGGAAGTTCTCCCCTTGTAAGAGGATTTGTCAACAGAAATAAAATGAACTCAAGAGTATAAAGTTAGAAACTATAGGTTCTATAGAAGATAAATCTAAAGAAAATCAAATGAATCCTATTAGAAATGTTTTCATTCCATGACACAACTAAAATCTATGTGCTTTCCAACTGCCTTGCACATCTTAGTATTTTAGTAATTTACACACAAAATAATCTTCTAATGACATATTACATACTAAAAATTTGGAAGCAAAAAAAATCTGTAAAAATAATTGAAGATTTGCAATCAGATCTCTTTCTATGTGTGTTTCTATGTATGTGTATAACATATATTTTACCATTACAAGAAGCCTCTGGAGAACATTGGCCAACATGGGATGCGGTACCATCAGTACACTGGACAATACTCAAATTTACATCTCCACCCAATCTGACCTAAGTGATCCTGTAGCTGCCTTCTACAGTGCTTGGAGGCTGTAGGGGTCTGAATGGGGCAACAACTAGCTTTTTGTGCTTCTGGCTCTGGGATGTTAGCATATGGTATTTAGTTCTGGATGGTGTTGCACTACCCCACACAGGCATAGTGTGTAATCTGAGGTTTCTCGTGTACTCACACTCCTGCTAGATGAACAAGTAGCAATCATGGCTAGGAGAGCCTTTGCACAACTTCATGTTGTGCACCAGTTGCACACATTCCTGGATTGGGAATCTCTGCACTCTGTTATTCAAGCTATAGTTTTCTCATACTACTGCTATGTACTCTACTCTTGAAGAGTATCTGGAAGCTTCAGCTGGTGCAGAACACAGCTCCATGGGAAGTTCTAGGGGCCCTTAGGATACCCCATATTCTGTGTACTGCAATGGCTGCTAGTTTGCTTTTGGGCCCAATTCAAGGCATTGGCTATCACACTTAAAGGCGTGAGTGGCATGGATCCAGGATATCTGAGAAACTGATTATCTCAATGGGATTAGCCTTGCCATCTGCACTTACCTCGTAAGTCGAGGACCTCAACAAGGGATATGCTATGGTCCCAATTAGCCAAGGAATTGCAGCTGGTGGCATCCAGAAGAACCTGTTTTGCCATGGTTCCCACCTTCTAGAACATCATGCCCCCATGCAATCTATATTCACTCTTTTGGCCTTCTGAAAGGCCTTGAAGACATGGCTGCACCAACTAACCAGCGGCCCCAATGGGTTTGTGGCACTTTGAAGATAGCTAATAACACCCACCTCAGAGGTAGGTTGTTGCCAGTTCAGCCCAGTTCGGCAAACCAGTAGTAGAATTCAGGCCTGGGTCACAGAACTGGTAGTGACCCAGGCCTGACACACACCCGAACTAGTTCTCTGGTGTCTTTGCTGTTGATGGCATGGTTCTGCACATGCACAAAGCAATTTTTAGTCAAATGTGCATGTGCAAGCAAAGCTCGGCCGGCACATACCGAGCAAAGCAAGCAGCACACACGCAAAGCACACATGCAGCGAACCGGTACTAACCAGTTCAGGAACCCACCTCCTGTCTGGGCTCATTTTGTTTCCTGGTTACTTTTGATTGAATTTTAAACTTATGACCCTTATTGTTTTAATGTTTCCCAGTACATTTTAATTTAATGTCTGTAAGCAGCCTAGAGTTGCCTCTGCAAGTTTAATAAATCAATAATAAAAATACATAACTATAAGCTAAAATAATAAGATGAATGTTGATTTTGATGGGATCAGCAGTGGTGGGAAATGGAGTGCACAAAGCATCCATCCACTTTGTTTTTCTAATCTAAATACCATTAGTGTTATACTCCAATGTTGTTACTTCTCTAGTAAAACAAACATGAGCATCATATGGATAGATAGATATGACTGTTTCTGTTTCTCCAGAAATGGATGCAACAGATTTTAAAAAAATAATTTGGATGAAGTAAATAAGAAAGGGTCAAGCAAATACAATTAACCCAAGTCATTTAAAGCAGGAAATATATGTTCCAAGATTTAATCACAGTTTTCCTTCATATCTTTTTTTTCTCTCTGAGAATATTTCAACATATACAGGCCTTTCTACGATTCAATTTTCATCACATAAACAAAAATAACCATGTGAAAATCATCACTAATTATAAATGAGATCTTAAGAGTGTGACAGTTGCTGTTGGCTTTTTTAAAAAGCTGCAATGTTTTAATCAACTGAAATATTTAATAAACTTGATTTAACACATTCTGATCATTAGACTTTAATGCTACTGCTCATTTGAATTAGAAGCGTTCTTCAAATTACAACTTTCTCAGATAATAATTTTTGCTTTGCAATGCAATATGAACATTGACTCTAGATTAACCATCATGAACTTTATAAATATACCATTTCATTTTTCTGTTTTTTAAAATATAGTTCTGATGGCAGGAAAAACATTGTAACTGGAAATGAATGATTGCTGCTGATTGATGTCATTTGTTCTAAACTGATGAATGATATCTATTTCATGAGGCCGGCCTGGCTTAGTTTTTTAATGGGTATAGTTTTATTCGATTTTAACCCTTTCCTAAATTTTTAGCACAGACCTTATTTAATTCATTTTTAACTGTTTGTACTGTATTGTATTATATTTTTATATTTCTGTGCACCGCCCTGAGTCCCTTCGGGGAGATAGGGCGGTACATAAATTTGACAAATAAAATAAATAAATAAATAAATAAATATCACTGTACAGTTCCTTTCCAATGTTTTAATTTCAATTTTACAAAGGAACTATAATTTTATTGTGTTCATGTGTATATGACTTCTAAAGCAGCAGTTTTCAAAGAGAGATCTAAGTATACCTAATGATAGATATTTTTCAGAAGGGCTTTTTTTCCATTATAAAGCTTAGGAGTGGTTTCCCTAAGAGACAACTTATTTTCCTTTATCAATCTTTTGTTCCAATCTATTGCTATATAATGTGTTGAGTACTTGATCTACTCTGACTGATGTGGTTGGTAAAAAAAAATCCTACTTTTGTGTAAGTCTTGTGGTGCCTAGCTTAAGACTTAGCATGCACTTAGAACATATCCCAGAATTTCTGGATCCATGGATAGTGTATGGCAGATGCTCTGTAATTTCTCAGCAAATGGCTGTACAAAACCAGAAAGTTCTAAAAAATTTATAACAGAAATATTTCTATAAATTCATAATGCGACAGAAAGACTTTGCAGACTAGTAAAATATTACCAGAAAATATAGCAACCTCCTTAACTATAATACAGTGAATTGTTTGAAGGTTAGGTTCTAAGGCAAGGGTTATAAACAAAATATGATCCTAGGTATGTCTTTAAGCTGAATTTGAAGATAAGTGAAAAGAGTTATTTAGTATCAATTAATCAAGTGTTTACAGCAATATGATACAACTTAAAATGGTGGATGGCGTTCTACTTCTTCAATTGCAACATAGCACAATTTCTTTAGAAATAAACTAGGAATGCAACAATAATAATTTTAGAAAATCAGCATGCACTGAAGTAATAAACAAATAAAGTAGTAATGTACTTTGGCTATAGGTTTAGTAGAATACCACATTAATTATAATAACTCTATAATAATAACAGAGGTACTTCAAATTTAAAGCTTCTATTTCTTTGCGGTTTAGGAAATCCAATCTGTTTATGTAGCCATTCAGAAATAAATATTTTAAATAGTATAGCAACAGACAGATGCTGTCTTAGATTTTTCTTAGGAGTAATTTGGGATACAGTGGTACCTCGGTTCACGAACGCCTCTGTTCACGACCAATTCGGTTTACGAACAGAAATTTTCCTCAAAATGTGCTCCGGTTCACGAACTCTGCTTCGGTTCACAAACAGGAACCGCGGCCATTTTTAATGTATTCCTGGCTGTCACATGGTTGTGACTTCCTGTAGGAAGATCGTAGAGAGAAGAAAATACAGAAAAAAGCCCCAGCACGCACACTGTGAGTACTTTCAGTGACTTTTTTTTATTTTTGTTATGCTTTTAGGATATGGAAAACTGTGCCTCGGTTCACGAACAATTCGGTTCGCGACCAGAGTCAGTTCACGAATTAAGTTCGTGAACCGAGGTACCACTGTATATGGGTTTGAAAGTCACTTAGAGTTGTAGATATACTGTAAGCAGAGGTGGGTTCCTGCCGGCATTACTGCCAGTTTGGTGAGCGTGCAATTTTGTGTGCCCTCTGCACATGTGTGCAGTTTCCCATAAATAGGTCTGTGCATGCGCAGAACATTAAAAATGAAAAAAAAACCATGGGGCGCCAACCGGGGAACTGGTTTGGAGGCGTGACAGGCCTGAGTCACTGCCTGTTCCGGTGACCCAGGCCAGCAAACCACTACCGGTTCGGTCAAACCGGTCCAAACTAATAGGAACCCACCTTTGACTGTAAGTGACATACAAATGTTTTACATACATGATTTTAAAATAGAAATAAAATGAACTGCTACATCTCCTGAGCCACTTTTTAGATCCTTGTAGAAAACATTTTTACAGATATTTGTAATTATATTTGTACGCTCCCACAGAGGGGGCCTCCTCAGGGTGCCATCAGCCGGACAATGCCGACTGGCGACACCCAGGGGGAGAGCCTTCTCTGTGGCGGGACCAGCCCTTTGGAACGACTTACCCCCTGAACTCCGTACCATCTCCGACCTCCACCTCTTCCGCAAGTGTCTGAAGACACACCTATTCCAACTAGCCGGCCTAGCGTAGCCTCCAATACTGACTCATAGATAGTTTTAAAATGGGGATTTTAATTCGGTTTTAGCACAGGTTTTTAGTTGAATAAGTTTTTTTTTAAAAAAGTTTTATATGTTTGTATGTTTTTAATATTCCTGTGCGCCGCCCTGAGTCCGTTTGGAGAAGGGCGGGGTATAAATTCAATAAAATAAAATAAATAAATAAATAAATGTATCACTATCTAGAAGTGATAGCTTTTGAGTGATTCTAAGTTTTGCTCAGGATTTAGTAGCATCACAATGAATTCAGTGGAAATATAAAACTTCCTGCATAAAAAAACTCTATAAGCACAGTTGTGTTCTAGAACATTTATTATAACTTATTCTTATGATTATAAACCTGAACCTGGGACTTTGTTACTAATTTCCTGGATAAATCAGTATTCTTGAAACTTTTGATTATGGTTTTACATGTACAGCCTTAGACACTCATCACAGAACAATGTTTTTGTTTCTGGTTTGTTTTTGACATTGATTCCCTCATGACTACAGTGTTTGCTTGCCTCCTTTATTATAAGTGGCACCTGAGGGTAGAACAAGAAGCAATGGGTGAAAACTAATCAAGGAGAGAAGCAACTTAGAACTGAGGAGAAATTTCCTGACAGTTAGAACAATTAATCAGTGGAACAGCTTGCCTCCAGAAGTTGTGAATGCCCCAACACTGGAAGTCTTTAAGAGGATGTTGGATAGCCATTTGTCCAAAACAGTATCAGGCTACCTGCCTGGGCAGGGGGTTGGACTAGAAGACCTCCAAGGTCCCTTCCAACTCTGCTATTGTATTGTATTGTATAAGCAGAGTGTTATCACTAGACTTTGAACAAGATTTTCACCATGTTTGTTATATGTTATCCTGAGCACCAAATTCCTAGAATAAAAAAAAATCTTGTCAATAAAATAAGACTTGAAATACCATAGCTTAAAGTCAAAATGTCTTTGTAATTTGAGGAAGATTTGACTTAAAACCTGCTATTGTGCCTTTGTCTAATTAAAAAGATGGAAGCTAGAAATATAATCTTCTTTGGATGCCTTAGTGCAGTGGTCCCCAACCTCCGGTCCATGGACTGGTACCAGTCCATGGAATGCCAGCAACCTGTCTGCACACACAAGCAAAGCCCCCTCTGCAGGATGCAGGCAGCATGCAAAGTTGTTCTAGCTGGAAGAACAATGGGTGGAAGAACTGAGGTGAGCCAGATCTCCAAATGCTAACAGGTTTATTCGCTGACAGGTTGCCAACGCAGCAATTCACAATGCACACACTTATGCTAACGGCAACAGCTGAGTGCCTGTTTGACAGCTCTTTATATATGCCGGCTGTCAAACAGGCAACCAATCAGAGTGTAGTACAGCACCACCTAGCTATGGGAGGGAGCTATGGAGGGAGCAGTTCTCTCCACAGGGAGAACTGCTTATACACAGCAAAAACCATGCCTCTCTGCTTCATGGAAAAACCTTTCTGGGGTGGCACTACCTCAGTGCTATCAAAGAGGTGCTTGATATTAGGGCTGTTTGTGACAACCACAGACTCTGAGCTACTACTATTCCCCAAAGACAACCTTTTAAGAAAAGGAGAAAGAAATAGAAAGGCAAGTGTACAAAATGTCACCTCTGAGTTTTAAAGTGCTTTATTAATTGAAGCCCTGCTTCACATTGCTTTTCATCATCTATGCAGGAAAGTAAAAGATCAGCAGTGTGGGCAGGCAATAAACATGTCAAAAATGAGTGGTGTCCTTCCTTTCTCTGACTGGGAAGCAATGAATGTTCCTGTTTCTGATCATGATTAATCAATAAACTCCTACAGAAATGCATAAAGTGAGTTGACAGCCTTCTCCCCTCAGAAGGAAAGTCTATAAGAGCAGTAGGATTTCATTAAGATCTAGCCAGGATCTCGCAGTTGGTTTTGATTGTTAAAACAGTGCTAGGGAATGATGATCCTAATTAAGCTGCTAATTACATTCACAGTGGAGGTGCTTAATTAGAAACCAGGAGGCCTCGAATACTGCCAGTGGCATATTACAGGGGGGTATAATTGAGGAGACATTGATATTCAAAAGCTGAGGAGAATTTGGATCGCAAATTCAAAGAGGAACACCTGTCTGAATTATGCATTTGTATAATACTTGGGTTCCAGGAATAGTTGAGTGTGGCAAACGTAGACATCATGCAATATGTAACCTTCAGTTACTTTCCTAGATAAATCATAATAGGCAAAAGGCAGTTATTAAATCTCAAAGTTTTGTTTATTGAAGGAAACATTGAGAAAGTAATTGAAACTTATAAAAATAAATTTGTCTATTTTGGCTACATCTGGTCTTGCCTGAATCCATAGCAACAGTTTTCAATGCAAACTACTATGTTTGGAATAGGCTTGTGCACTGGACCGAATCACAGCTTAAATGTTAAGACGGATCCAGCTGTCATTTGTACATTCAAAATTTCCATGAAGTTCTGGCTCTAAATGGTTGTTTTGAAAAACCAACATGCTAAAATGGCATTATTGTGACAGCTGAGATCCCACCTCATCCTTTCCAAACTAGTGGTGCTTCTATAAAATGTCATAGTAAAAAGAGAGGAAGGAAAATGGTTTAGTGGCCAATTATTCGGTTCAAATGAGGGTTAACCCTGAGACCAGTCTCTTGTTGATCAATCCAATTGCATCTAGGGAAGGGTAGAAACTTTTGAGGAAGAGGGCTTGAATTTAGAACTCAAAAAGAAGGCTTTTTTAACTTTTTAAAAATAGCAAGGTTTAATAGCTTGAGTTGCACACATAGAAATGTTTTTTTGACATTGAATCTATTTGGTGTATTGTTTATATACATTTTCTCAATTCTTAAATACTGTGTTTTTGTTCCTGTTGTACTTGGCCACTAGGTTGATCTTAACCATGTTAAAAAAAACTAGACAGAATAAAATGAAATGACCTTTGAAATGCAGGAAGTTGATGCAGCACATGGTGTAGGGTTTCCTGTCTAAGCAGGAGGTTGGACTAGAAGACCTCCAAGGTCCCTTCCAACTTTGTTATTCTATTCTAATTTTTTTTTCACATCTGAAGCACAAAATCTTGGTAATTCAAAAAGTGTATTGATGCAGGCTTTCATGACTCACGTCAATCTCTGAATTTTTACTAGCAAGTGTGGTTTGATATCTTTAGAAGTAAATCAGCTGTTTGGAATTAAAAGATAATCCATAAGCTTTGTAACAATCTTTTTCATCTCATGAGTTTTCATACATTTCTAGAGGAGAACATTTTGCTTGTCTATCACTGATTTTGGTCATCTGTATCAGAGGTGGGTTTCGACCAGAACGGACCAGTACGGCCAAATAGGTAGTAGAAATCGGCTGTACCATAGCATACCATTAGGAGTGATGGCCTGGGCATGCCCTTCGCACAGTCACTCAGACCCTTGTGACATCCCGTCTAGACTACTGTAACGCTCTCTACATGGGGCTCCCCTTGAGGTGCACCCGAGGACTACAGCTAGTTCAGAATGCAGCCGCGCAGGCAATATTGGGTACCTCTAGGTATTCCCTCGTAACACTGCTCCTGAGCGAGCTGCACTGGCTGCCTGTGGTCTTTCGGGTGAGCTTCAAGGTGCTGGTCACCATCTTCAAAGCGCTCCATGGCATGGGACCTAGTTACCTGCGGGATCGCATCCTACCCCATACATCCCTTAGGCCGATTCGCTCCCACAGAGAGGGGCTTCTCTGGGTGCCATCCACTAGGCAATGCCAGCGGGTGACGCCCAGGGGAAGGGCCTTCTCTGTGGTGGGCCCGACCCTCTGGAATGACCTACCCCCCGAACTTAGATCTATCCCGGACCTCCGCTCCTTCTGCCAGCAACTAAAAACCTACTTTTTCCAACAGGCCGGCCTGGCCTAACCTACCGTTTTCAGCCTCAGTTGTTTAGTAGAGAAATTTTAAATTGGGCTTTAGGGATTTTAATGGGGTAGTTTTTAGCACAGGGTGTAATTTAATATAGTTTTTATGTATTTATTGTGATGTATTGTATTTTTTATATTTTCCTGTGCACCACCCCGAGTCCCTTCGGGGAGAGGGGGTGGTTAATAAGTTGAATAAATGAATGAATGAATGAATGCCCCCGTACCTGTATGGTCCCCTGGCCTGGGCCCGCTCTCTCCCCCTGCCTGCCCAGTCACCGTTCGCTTGTTCTCTCGCCCTGCGCGTCCAAACCATACTTGCCCCGCCCGCCCACTTCCTTTGCCCATCCAGACGATGGGAGCCACAGCAGTGCTGGTCATGGCTGAGAGCTTTCTTTGCCAGCCAACTGCTGAAAAGTTCTCCCTTTTAATAGTCTCCAGTGGTGGAACCAGAAGAAGAAAGAACAGGTGAGTGGCTGCACCCAGACAGGAGGGATTTGGGTAGAAGGTAGGAGGGAGTGGTTGCCTAAAGCCAGGAGATTGGAGGGGGCAGCTGTGGGCAAGCAGGTAGGAGGGCCTTGGGGTGGGTGGTGAGCCCAAATTACACCCACTGCGAGCGTCTGTCAGTGGTTGGGTGCAGGGAAAAATCTTGCACAGTAAAGAAAACTTTCTGGTGAGTGAGAGGCAATTAACAGCTTCTTGCATTCTTTGGGATGTTTTTCTTTCCTGTGCAAGCATTTTCCCTGCACACAATGTCTGAGACACACTCACAGTGGGGTGCAATTTGGAGGTGGCAGGTGGGGAAGGAGTAGGGTGAGCCAGAATGTGAGATGTGCATCTTACCGGAGACTGGCAGCTCCGGATCTTGCAGCTTGAAAACCTGCGAAGTTGCTTTGGGAGGGGGCAGACGGGCAGCATTTCCCCCCCCCCTTCCCTGAGCACCTGCAGCCTTGGAGCAAGCGTTTGCACAGTAAAGAAAATCTTCTCACGTGTTCTGTTTCTCCTTTGCAGCCTGTTACAGTTGGCGCTCTTCTGGAGAGCCTTTCTCTCCAGGGCAGAAGGTCTCTCCCAGCCATGAAGGATCGCCAGAAGAAAGGCAACTACAACGGGACATGAAGGAGCAACGGGATGTGAAGGAGTGGCCTCCCAGCAGAGTCGGAAGTGTCCGAGGTCGCACCATGGGGAGGCTGCGCAGGACTGTAGGTGGCAGGGGAGGCCACCCTGGGCACCTGTAACGGGACGTGGCAGCTGCTGGGCTGGTAGTAAAAAATGTTGAAACCCACCACTGATCTGTATTAATACCATAAATAATTTTATCATGAAAAGAAAAGGAAGAATTGTCCCTGTTTCATAGTCTACTAATGGTGCCAGCAGTAAAAGTCTTCTCCCCACTAAACATAACGTATCGTAGATTCCTTTGAAATCTTTAAAAAAAACTATATTTGCTGCAACCAAGAGACAGCGAGCTTTCACAGTGGAAGATAAATATAACAATGCATATTCCTTTGGCAGATGTTTCATCTATGCCAATCTTTTATTTTAAATCATCCAAATTAAATTGATTGGTTACCTGGATAAATGCCCAGTAAAAATAAAAAGGAAACATCCATGTTGCACGATTGTTCTGCTGGGGCTCGAAGTAAAGGCTAAAAGAATATTATGAAGGGAGTAATGTAAGAGGAAGAAATTAAGCTACAATGTTGTAAAAATGATGATAAGAATGCTGATTTTCCACATAAAATCTTCAATCCTTTATCCATGAGAGGAAAATCAAAAATAATTCTTCTGATGAACTCTTCTGAAACAATTGGGATATTAATGTTCAGTTTTAGAAATTGGATTTTGTAATCTGTTTCCCTTTGGGTAGAGAAAGCAAAATTATGAAAAAAATATTTTGTACCTTTTTACATTAGCAATATCCAGGAAAAATTAAATATTTTCTTTCATATTTTAACCATCATCAATATTTGTGAAAGTTTGAGGAATGTTCTTTAATAACGATTTGTGAGGTGATATTTTGTACAATAAGAGCCTTATATTACTTATTGAAATCATTTATATAGCTGTTCACCTTATACAATATTTGACTGCAAATAATATATTTGATAATACATTTTCTTTACATTTTCCTTAATAATCCTCTGTATACTCTGTTACACTACAGAAAAAAGTTCTACAGTATTTAAAACTAACTGTGAACTGATGAATTTGGAGCAGGATGGCGGGAGGGGAATCCCCAAGGAAATGTACACTTCATTCCTGGAAAGGTTTCCCACCTCCTTTTCTTGGGACTGGGAACAAAATCACTTAAAAAAAATTGAGGACATAAGCTCTGTCACTCAACATTTCTTTTTCGGTTTCTCTAGGGAAAAAAACCCCTAATAATATTGCCTGTTAGTCAGGGAACATGCAGACTGTGAAACAAAATTATGGGGCTAAAACCAGTGGTGTGATTCAAATAATTTAACAACCGGTTATCTGCCCTAATGACAACTGGGTAGGCGGAGTTCGGTGGTCATGTGACTGAATGGGTATGACCAACTCACAGTCACTCAGGTTGATGGGTGCTTCGCCTTAGCTGTTACAATGTAATAAGAGTTACTGGAAAGGTGGGCAATAAAGATTGGGCTAGAAACAACACCATAATGTTTCCTTCCTGCCTTCCTTACAGGATTAGCCCTGTAAAGTGGAAAAAAACAAAATGAGATTTCTTTCAACAACCGGTTTTCCAAACTGTTTAGAAAGTTAACAACCAGTTCTCCCGAATAGTGTGAACTGGCTGAATCCCACCACTGGCTAAGACCCACATCTACTTGCATAGGTCTCTTATGACCTTGCCATAGAAAAGCTCCATAGAAGCAAATTAGACTAACAATGCAGTTGTTTCAATAGAATGAATGAGAAGCTGATGAGAGCAAAAGGCCAGTTCAGATTTTTCTAGGATAAGCATTTGCAGTAGTATGCGAGTGGGGTGTTACTTTTTAAAAAAAAAAAAAATTAAGCGTAGAAACATATCTGAAATATCTCATGTGGCTTCGAATGTACTGTTCTTTTTAGTTTTCAGAAAATTGAATGCCAACGTCAGCCATGTAATAGAAACTGTAAGCCAAAATTAGCAGCATTTCAGATTCAGATAAACCTCCAAGCTTGGTTAAAGGAAGGGAGATGGGGATCCCACCAGTCTAAACCAATTACAAAGGCTTAGCAAGCCATGGAAACCTTTCTACTATTTATAATTCTATCATTCAGAAGTGTCAAACTGGCAGCCCACAAGCCAGATGTGTCTCATTCAGGCCACACCCACACTAGCTCTGTGAAGGGAAAAAATGTGATATCTCACGTGACAGCAATGTGATGCCACAAGTTTGACACCCATGCTCTATTTGATAATAATTTATTAAAGGTTAACTGAAGTTTTCACAAGAAAGATTAATTTTTGAGTAAGGGAAAGGCAGAAGTGGGTTGCTCCCATTCCAAAGCAACCGGGCGGAACCGCTAGTAGCAGCAAAGGGAGGCTCCGCCCACCTGCTCAGATGCTTCTGTGTATGTGTAGAAGTGTTGCAGGACTGCGCCCGAACCGGTAGTAAAACAATTAGCAAACCATCACTAGGCAAAGGGGAGTGGCTACAGCATGCAGGTATTGATTAAAATCTTTCAGAGAGCTGGTAGTTACTAGCCACTTTCATCTGGGAGAGTATAAGGAAAACTTCTGTCCAGAAAAGAGTTATAATAGCATTTTTGTACATTCATTCCCATTAGAAGCCAGGGCTTTTAAATATAAATACCTCATTTTCCTTCTAGGCTTCAGTATTCAGTGCATAGAAAATTCTTCTTGTTGTAGCTTTAGCTGTTTTTGTAACATTCATTCAATTATTGCTCTCTTTGCATCTACCGCTACTAATGGGACAAAAACATGCCTGAAACTTTTTTTACTGCAGTAACAAAGACAAATATTGGGATGTTCTATTAATGAAGGGATAATGGAAGCCTGGTGGTGCTTTATGAAGCAGAAATCTAAACCCTTGGTGGCTAAAGAAAGCCCAGAAGGCAGTTTACTCCAATGAGTGGGCCATATTTTTAATGAGAAAAACAGCACAAGACAAGCCTTCTGTTGCACCATTCAAGATATTTTAATGAATAATTCTGTTTAAAGTGCATTCTACTCAAAAGGCAAGTTTGGATGAAGAAGCAAATCACTGACGGTATTTCTTCTGGATTTAAATGCTATTAACCAGATTTTAAATTGTACCAGGATTTTTTTTTATTCAGATATTTCTTTGGAAGGTGTAATGAAATAATAATTGTAAAAAGTGCATTGAGTGGGGAGTATTAAACTGAATTATATAATTGCATCATTTGCATACTGTTTTCACGGTTGCTATACCTCAAGGATTTAGTAGGGCTGGATGGCTGCTAAAAAGGGCATCTCAGATGTATTTCTTTATTAATTTATTAGGAAGATTTATATGCTGTTCCAATTAGATCTGACTCTGAACAGCATGCATTCTACAATCCAGTAATTGAATTAAAACACAATTAAGGTTAACAGCAAAAACAGCTAAAATAAAAACAAAACAATCCAATGTAACAAGTGTTACTAAACCCTCCTCATCTCCCTGTTGCCATGCTTTCAGGAGTCATTTGGATATTTGCAACTTCCCCTAATGTCCTTTGGAAAAAGTAGCTGTTTCAAAATAATTGCAAAGAAAAGTCTGCCCTTATTTCAGGAATGCTGTTCCACAGTGGGAATGCTGGCACAGACAAAGGCTCTGGTATCTATATTCCAAGGGGATGGGATCTACAGAAAGCTCTCTAGTGGATCTTACCAGGTGGGTGTAATCCATTTCTCACGGGAACCTGGATCTTGAGCAATTTTTTTGTAACAGCTTCTTGAATGAGAAGTGAAATATTTTCAAGAAAAAATAAAGTCCAGTTGCCTTTAAGAAGCACCTTCAGAACTGAAGAAGCTTCTTGGATGGGAAGCAAAATATTTTCAAGAAAATAAAAGTAAAGAAAATCCTGTTGACTTTTGAAAAGACCTTCAGAACAACCATGACCTGGATGATTGCAAATCTCCATAGACTTTGGCAGTTGTGTATCCAAATAATATGTTAAATAATTAAATACATTGAATATAAAATGAAATGAACACTGTATCTGCTAGTATCTAAGAAAAATGTATGAAAAGAATATTCATATATTAAATGCTATAAGAATGTTGGGAAAACATGTAAGGTTGCAAACATAGATTATACAACTGGATAAATCTATATAAATAAAAATGTAACTATGAGTTTGTTCAAAACAGGCAATCTCCGAAAGAACTGCACCGATCGCTTCCAAATTTTCACACAACATTCCTTTCAAATACAGCACCAATGATATATATAGATTGTGTAGATGTCACACCTGTGCCAGGTACATGCAGCAGAAATGTAAAAAATGTAGGTAGATGGATACAGAGAGAGCAGTGGGCCACAGGTATTATGCCATCCTTTATGACATAAAATACTCTGTCCATAAGATTCAAGGAGAAATACAGTAGGTAGGTAGGTAGGCAGCTATAGGGATAGAGAGAGGGAGGGAGAAATGCGGTAGGTAGGTAGGTAGGTAGGTAGGTAGGTAGGTAGGTAGGTAGGTAGGTAGAGAGAGAGAGGGAGAAATACAGTAGGTAGGTTGGGGGTTATACGGTGGTTGTGTGTATGTGTTTGTGTGTGCAGGTATAGATCTACACACAGATTGGTTGGCCATTTAACCAGACGGGGCCACAGCAACGCATGGCTGGGAACGGCTAGTGTTAAATATAAATGTAGCTTGCTTATGTTTAGATGACTTGTTTAACATTTTGTTGAAGACTGAATCTGAACAGAACCAAAAATTGAGAAATATAAAGCTACAATATGAAAGACAAGGGATGAGGCAATGCGGAGGAGGCTAAACCTGTACCCGATGATTAGAAGGCATGGATGATTGGTATTTATATAAGGAAAGGTGGAAAGTGCAAAACATACTTGGGGGGTTCATTTGTTAAATACGTCTCAGAAAGTGTTGACAGAATTCTGATTGAAAAGATAAGTGATGAGCAAATTTAGGAAGTGCAGGGAGGCTTTGTGCTGAACAGGAAGTATGCCAAGCAGATGCTTGCTCTTCAGCGAATCACTGATAATTTATGTCTGTGACAAACACATCTTATTCTACTTTGTCATGCTAAAAAAAATGCATGACTTAATTAATACTGTAGTTTTGAATTATGGCTTTTTTTTGTAACTATAAAAATGAAGATTGGTTATGGGGTGGGTGACATAAGATGGAAATAAAGCACTGTGCAAAAAGGGAATACTTCAGTTCTCAGCTGGGAGTGGGATATGGATGTGTGATATTTTCCTGACCGTTTAATGCATTTAAAGATAAATATATATGCCCATCCCTCCTTCAAATGTATATAGCTACCCATCTCACAAGCAAGCAACTTTGGGTAGTGTACAACAAACCGGAAAAATATTCATATTTATAAACCAGATAGTATTTAAAGCTTTTAAAATTATTAAAAAATAATACCGAAAGAAAAATAAAATATTATAAATATTGGGCAAGGAGAAGGTGTTATATACAGAATGCCTGTGGTGAAATTAGAGATATATTAGCTGAGAATGTGAATGTAGATATTTTGAAGGCAGATTAGGTTGATAATGAGGATGATTTACAATGCATATGAGATGCATGAGTATGACTCAGTATATATGTAACTAAGTATGGAAAATTAATATATCAAAAACCAAAGTAATTTCATGTCACAAAAAATGTGATTGAAGTGAATCTACTATACATGAGTGGGGGGGAAATATTAGCAAGGAATAGATTTCTGTCCTATGGTAAATGTTTACTAAAGTTGGAGCAATGGATGGAAAAATATAAAGGAAAACATGTTTTGGTTCAAAGATAGCAGGTAGTTTATGATCTGTTACCAGAAATAAATATCCCATATGCTTCTCTATAATAGTATGCTTCTTTTTGTTTCATGGAAGTGAGAGTTGGAAGATCTAAAGAAGCATCTAAGTACAGGTAGTCCATGACTTAAGACTACAATAGGGACTGTAATTTTGATTGTAAGTCATTGCAGTCATAAGTCAAGGCACTTATGTGAGTCTATCCCATTTTTACTGTTTTATGATTCAAGCAAATCATGTGATCATACAGCAAGTTCATTCTCTCAAATAAGCACTTTTGTTGGAAAGCAGAAAAAACATTGTGAATTGCTATTATGGAACTTTGCAACCAGTTATAAATACAAGCTAGTTGCCGAATGCCTGAAACTCACGCAGGGGAGGGGGGATATTTACTGCCCATTGCTCATTGGTTTTCAAAGGCTATCATAGGTTCAATTGGCATTAGACCTCGGTTTTAAGTTGAGGACTGCCTATAAGTTGAATGTCTTAAAAAGTCTATAGCTGCTGAATGAATGTTCACTGAATACACGTCTGAGTGACCAATGTGTAGAAAGTATGTTGAAGTGATCAATATGAAGGAAGTATGTTGAAGTGGTTTGATCTCAGAGAGAAGATAAACAATAATTAAAATGTAACAAAGAACAGATGGCTTAAGAGATTTGATACAATAACCTTAACCCTCAAAAGAAATAGATGAGAAGTATAAGAATTAAAAACAAAGTCTGAAAGAATTCAGTAAGTTAGATTTAGCGGGTTTTTTTAATTTATAGGCCTCCCAACTCCCAAATAGCTCTCAGCAGCCTATAGTTTAAATAAACTAAAATCATAGATATGGTAGAAACAAAAATGTTTGTAAAGTCATTAAGATATGGCGGAGCATAATGAATGATGCTAATTTAAACCAGGTTTAATCGTGTTTCTTTTAATTGTGACATATTATATTATATTTATTGTATTACATTAATCACAAACATAATACACAAGCAAATAGACATCACAAACATAATACACAAGTGTGTGTGTGTGTGTACAGTACATAAGCATATTCATGAATATAATGGACAATTAATGGGCAATTACATGGCATTGACATGTCTTTTTCATCAGCTGCAAGTACAGTAAAAATACCACAGGTCATTCTAGGCACCCTAACAACTGTCCATTGCGAGTCACATTCTGATCTTAAATTACACACTTCCTTACAATATATATTTTTCCTCAGTTTCCCCACATATTTCAGAGCATATTCTTTAAATTATCATGAACTCTTCACTTTCTATGCACACACTGTGGCTTTTGATTTCTCTGCCTATAATCCAATGTACCTTGCTACCTCTTTTTCATTCAGTGGTTACAATGAAAAGTAATTTGACAGTTCTCAGAAGTGGAACATTTTGTTTAATTCAGTTTCAGAATTCAAACATAGAAAATAGTTTTGATTGTGCTTGTTTTGTTCTGTTTCAATAAAGCTAGTTTGTATTCTTGACTTTTTATCACAAATTCCATCAAGACAAAAAAAAGAAATTACTTTGCCTTTGAAAAAGGAAATATATACTCTGTGAAAATTATATGTAATAAAAACATAATCTATCTAATTTTTGTTATTACAAATGCAATATTTACTGATATCATAAATGATAAACAGGTTTGCCATTTTCTATTCAGAATTATAGCTTTCACTTTTCTGGAATGTGTTTTGTTATTGGAAATAAAACATTTGAGTAATATGTTTATGTTGTGACTTAGCATTTGAGATCCACTCAGCATGCTAAAAAATGTCATTAAAAACATTGAAAGAGAAAAAAAGATTTGACTTCGGGTCATGCACCAGTTTTTCATATATATTTTTCAGGAGCCTCATCGTTCCAAAAGATTAAAATATTTGTAACTCAGGGTTGAACAATGGATCCCTGGTGTTTACTGAGCTTTGTTGTTTGTTTGTAGACTTTTCAGTATCCAACTAGGTAACAGCATCAGTGCTAGAAGGGAATGGGATTTGCTCTCTGTTTATGTACAAATGGTTTACCCTGATAGTGTTGGTGGGAATGTTCTTGCTGGCTCCTTGATTAGGCTCTTTGTTGATCGGGGTATTGTTTTTGCTTGGTTGTTGATCAAGTATTAATCTTGGTTTTAATTGCTACTTATCCGGGTGTTGGTTGCTGGCAAGGAGGTATTGTGGTCTTTTAGGTTTTTGATTTTTTTTAAATGGTCTGTAGATGTCATTTATCTCTAAGGACCTGTTGATGGCTGATTTGTCTGACTGCCAGTAATTCTCTAGAGATTTTAGACTTAGCTTGATCTAGGATGCTCTCAGTTTTCTAGTTGAAACTATGGTAAAGCCTGTCCATATGTTGTATGATTAAGAAGTTTTCATCAAGTCTTCTGACTGCTGGTTGGTATTCAAGAATGTGCTCTATGCTGTATATTATAGATGACTTCTGTTTTTTTCATCTAGGGATATGGGTTTACTTAAAATGTTTTGGAGGACTTTAATTGGTTTATGCACCATAGTGGTACCATATGGAATGAGTCTTTAAAAAAAACAATTTATGTACACTTTTAAAAATATTCTGTCAGTATTTTGAAGGTTGCCAAGTTGTATATTTAGTCTTTCCTTTAGAAGGAGCTGGCAAGAGGAAAAAATAGCCTTAGAGCAAAGGGAAATGAACTACCTTCTCCCTGGCTAGAGGATAACTGACTCATTATTTGGAACTATAACCTTCAATTTGTCAAGAACCAAGTGAGAAAGATTCTTCTTTAGATCGTGGGACAAAACCATGTCCATACAGAAGACACAGAAGTGAAGGTTGGGAGAAGGTACGGCAAGGAGATTTTTGTCTAGAGATTTTAGACTTAGCTTGATCTAGGATGCTCTGTTTCCCAGTTGAAACTATGGTAAAGTCTATCGGCAAGTCTAACGGCAAGGAGGACCACAGAAAAAAGGACATGGAGGTTGCAGTAATGATAAATCCTTCAACTAGAAAACACTTTTTTTTCCTAAGTTCAATTTTACAGCAACAAATTTCTTTTGCTAATATCATAGGGAAGGGAATCCACAAAATAGATTTATATCTCTAAGGAATGAGTGAATTATCCAATGTCACTCAGGATAATGTTTCAGTCTGCAAAATACTTTGCTCTCAGAAATTGTCCAATTTGCCATGCTCATTCTGATCCTTTACTTGTCCATCATAGTTGGTGAAATTCTGTGGTCTTCCCTATCCACCAGAATGCCAGTTTTCTACTGATTTTTAAAGAGAATAGGAGACACTCGGCAGTAATTCAGCCCAAATACATATCAAAAGAGCTAGCCTCAACTTATAACTTAGCTTTAAAAACGTCATAGATACTAGATATAAAGAACGTGATAAAATAAAATTTTAAAATACTTGTTCATTCTACTCATGAAACATGAACATTGCCACGGAAATTTCCCAATTCCATCTAATATATATTTACTACTATTTTTTGCATCTAATCTCAATAGCTGACACCTACTGAGGTTTTTTAAAATAATATTCAAGTTACCAACTCAGGGTCGGATCATGGGCAGGATATGGCAGCTGCCTTGACTACTTCAAGGAATCCAAGAGCCAAGTAGTTAAGGATTCTATGATTACCTGGGGGGAAAAATTAGGGTCTTCTCCCAACCTGGATAAATGGGATGAGATCTGGACTAAAAATATGAAACCCACTACAAGGAAAATATTTATAAAATGGTTTATCGCTGGCACCTTCCGCCGGCAAAGATTGCTAAAATGTATCCAGGAACATCCCTGGAGTGTTGGAAATGCGGAAATAACAAAGGGACTTACTACCACCAATGGTGGACTTGTCCCCAAGCAGGCAAATAATGGTCAAAGATTAGGAAATGGATTACAGAGGTTACAGGATATACAATTGATATGAGACCAGTGAAACCAGAGGTTTTTCTACTGGGAATGAAACCCGACAAAATAAACAAGAAAAAATGATATTTGCCCTTCATATCATCACAGCAGCAAGAATATTATTCGCGCAGCAATAGAAAAACGAGTTGTTACCTTCAGAAAATAAACTGATTTGGAAAATTACAGAATGTGCGGAAGCAGATCATCTAACGAAACTACTCAGGAACCAGAAGGATACAGATTATTATAACTGTTGGAATTTATGGTATAATTGGATGAAACAAAGAAAGGGAAATCAAAAATAGTTCTAACCATTGTTTCGAAGTTATAGGATTAATGGATGCATATTCATACACGCTCCTTGCAATATTTTGTTGGAGTGTATATATGGAAAAATCTGTCTTTTTAAAATTATAAATAAACTTGTAAATAATTATTTTTAAAAAAGGAATCCAAGAGCAAAGAGCCATGTTTGGAGAACAGAGGAGTTATGACACATAGACCTAAGTTAGGCTGTCCTTTAAGGTGCAGTGGGCAAGATAGTCCCAGGAAGAATATTGAAGAAAGGTCCAACTGTCAATCCTTTCAATATCTCGCAAAATGGAGTTCCCATTACTTGTCTCAGCTTCTGCCAACCTAGCAGTTTGAAAGCATGTCAAAATGCAAGTAGAAAAATAGGGACCATTTTAGTGGGAAGGTAACAGAAGTCCATGTGCCTTTGACATTTAGTCATGCCGGCCACATGACCATGGAAACATCTTCAGACAGTGCTGGCTCTTTGGCTTTGAAATGGAGATGAGCATCACTCCCTAGAGTTGGGAACGACTAGCATATATGTGCGAGGGGAACCTTTACTTTACCTTAGTCTTCGACTTATGATAGCTCATTTAATGATGTTTGAGGTTACAACATCGCTGAAAAAAGTGACTTATGACTAATGCAGTATCTCTGTGGTCACACGATCAAAATTTGGACACTTAGCAACTAACTCATACTTATGACTATTGGGATCATGTCATCACATTTGCAACCTTCTGACAAGCAAAATCAATGGGGAATCCAGATTCACTTAACATCCATGTTACTAATTTAGTAATGCAGTGATTCATTTAACAACTGTGGAAAGAAAGGTTGTAAAATGGGGCAAAACTCACTTAACAAATGTCTTGGCAAATGTCTCTGGCTTGTTGCTAATATTTATGAAAGATTTGTAATGGTAGTTTATTACAAATTTGAATATGAGCCAACAGTGTTATAAGATAGCAGCAACAGAAATCAAATCAAATCAAATCAAGCAAATCATTCAATTTTATTATTGAGATCATAACCCATTTTGAGCACTGTGTAATTCTGAACATTTATTACTTTTATTAAATTATATGCCACTCATCTCGCTTAGAACTTCTAAACTGCTATTCTGAGCAAAATGCCTATAGTCTGCAAGTTTGCAAGTTTTTCTAAGTCTGTTGTTTCTTTCTAACAATTCCTGTCTATCTATATGATGATATAAATAGATCTCTTCTCTGTTTGTGACCTGATATTTGGAAGTCAAACTGGAAACATTAATATGGTGTAGCCTGCCATATAGGAATTTTCAATTTGTTACACATTCAATTCTGAAATATTATGTTCACTAGTTTGGAACAAGAGCCATTTAATTCAGTGGGATACATTTTCTCTCATAAACCTTGCAAGATTTGACTGAACATTTCAAAATAAATTATGAATGACTGAATTGCAGTCACCACATTTTATTCAGTCATGAATTGAACCTAACTTCCTTCTAATTTAATGAGAAAGCAAATACATATCCCCAGGGATTTCAGTGTTGTTTCAGTCACTGTCTTGTTCCTTCTTTCATTCATTGATTTACCATTAGGCATGACTGAAAAAGCCAAGAGGGAGCAGATGTTGGAGGAGGAAAAGACAATAAGTAGCAAAGTGGTAAAAGATGGTTGCGTGTGCCAGACAATCAGTTCTCCCTCCCTCAACTATCCCAGCATAGTGGAGAATAATATTTTATTGTCAACACCAAAGTATGTTTTACCTGCCATTCACATCAATATATTTTAATGCAATGAAAAATTAAATGTTCCCTTAGGCAAGAAATAAAGGCCTCAATATACAGTTTACAAGAAAATGTCTTGGATCAGCCTTGTGCTCTTAGTTTACTTGCATTTCTTTTTTTGTATCTTTGTAGAATAGAATTCTTGATTGGACCCAAAAGAAAATTGTCTCCAGTGCATAAGCTCTCAGTGTACATAAAAGCAACAAGTGATAAATCATCATAACTATCATAGTATCATAACTCAGTGATAGTCATAGGATATTAAATAATCAATCAACATAAATCATAATAGGATACTAAATAAAGGCAATCAACCTTAAACATGAGATGCAAACAATTATAGTAATAAGAAGCTAAGAAAATAGGTAATAGGAAAGATGAAAAGGATAATAGATAACATAGCCCTACTAGGTGGTTTGACATCCTAGAGCATAAGAAAATATTATGGGAATTAGTTGTTTAGCAGAGTGATAGCCTGGGTGAGACTGTCATTGTGTCCGGTTGTTTTGGCTGCCCTATAGCAGTGATGGCTAACCTTTGGGCACCAAGTGCCACAAGCATGTGTACACACATACCCATAATGCAATGTGCATGTGACACCCCCCATGTCTGCCCCGTTCCCGTGCATGCATGTACGGCACACCCGCAGGTGCCCCGCCCCCTCCTGCATGCATACATGACCCCCCCTATGGGCACCCCTTCTCCCATACATATGTGTGCGACCCCCACACGTGCACATTAACCCCTTAGTGGCATGACCCCCTGTGTGGCAGAGACCCAAAAGTCAACTGATCAGTGGGAGGCGCATGCACATGCATGGCAGAACTGAGCTGGGGTGATGGCTCGCAAGCCTGCAGAGAGGGCTCAGCATGCCACCTGTGGCCCGCATGCCATAGGTTCACCAACATGGCCCTATAGCATCATCTTGTGGGAAGAAGTTGAAAGAGTTTGTGTCCAGGCTGTGAAGGATCAGTAGATATTTTCTCAGCTCTCTTTCTGACTCGTGAAATATAAAGGTCGTCAATGGAGGGCAAACTGGTTGCAATTATTTTTCCCAATATCCTAACTATCCACTGACGTCTGTGTCTGTCTTGTTTGGTTGCTGTGCTAAACCAAATTTATTGGTTAAGGACGTTATGAATATCACCTCTCCTGTTGACTACAAAAAAATCTGGCGTTGGTTGATATAGAACCAGCTTTTTATGTGACTTTTAAATGATGGCTGATTTTCTTTTAAGGTCAGGAAAGGCAATTATATTAAGATGGTTCCTAAATCTCTGATCAATAGAAAATGTAAACATTTTTCTCCTGATTTAGTCCTCCCAATGTTATTAAAAAATACACCTCTTTTTTTTAAAAAAAAAATCCAGCCTTAGAACTGGAGCTGTTTTTTTTTTTATTTCATGCCCTGCTTAAGTTCCCTGGGGATGACAGATTAATTTAATTAGTTTTATTGAAGTGCCTAGTTGCTTTTATTGGCAAATCCACTCATACGAGGCCTCCTACAAATTTCTCAGGAGGATAACGCCATCCTATTGGCCCATTTTTTAAATTAAAGTAAATTTATTGCCATGCCTGGTGTTATTTTTAGCTGTAGTCTCTGCCATTAAAGTTACATTTGTACAGAGCCTTCATGGCCACTTAGATGAGAAGTTTAAAGTTTGATTCGCTGCTTTCTGTCAACACCCCCATCCCTATCCCCAGCATGGTTAACAGATAATAAGAAGCAAATAGATATTGCCAAATGGACTGTGAATTAAAAACACTGCTCAGAATTCACTAGGGAACTAAATGATGCTGACCAAAACAGCTCAGCAGATGCCAATTGAATGCCACCTGGAAACAGTAGACTAGTCACTAAGTTTCCAGCTTCCTGTTTTGTTTTTCTAAGCAGACAGTGCAAAATAGCACATTTTTTTGAACGGCCTATTGGCATACAAGTGCCACTTCTATAGCAATCAGAGCATCATTGTGCCAGTTATAAGTACGGTCATTATAATACTTCAGTGATACCTGTCTCTAAAACACTATTCCCAATCTCAGCAACAAGGGGATGTGTAGAGTCAATGCCTAGGATTCTTAGAAGTGGCCATATGACAGAAGAATTTTAGAAGTTGAACTCCACATACCTTAAATGTGCTCCAGAGGATGCTATAAATAACTAGAGGAGAAAGGCTTCCAATGCAATGGCACTGTCATCTAATTGTAACATTTCAGGTCAAAGAATATAGAATTTCCCACTGAACCTACAGGCAAATTTCTGCTAAACAAGAGAGAAACAGCTAAAACTTGGGTTATCATTGGAAATATTGCTAATCCAGTTAGGACTAGGATTGTCTGATGTTAGATCAGGTCTGCAACATGAAAATTGCTCTCCATAGAGAAAGTTGTTGCATCCTCAGATACTTTGGGCAGAGATTTTCTCCACTACAGCTGCCCCCTTCTCCAAATTGTCATGATCCCAACCAAAGTTTAATGGTATAATGAATATCTACATATAAAGAATGTGAAGCATCATGACTGAGATCATAAAAGTTCATCTCAGAATCTCAGCTGTTGATCTATAAGACACATGCAATTACATATCCATAGTATTTAGAAGGAGGAATATGTTATTATCAAACTGGACCACCAAATAAGGAGCCCATGGACCTCCTTACTTGTGTAGCCATAGGTAGAAATAAATCAAAAATAAGTTGGACAACTAATGAGGGAAAAGTTCCACTGAAATCTGGGGATAGAAAGGTTAAAATCCAAATAGAGAGAAAGGGAAGAAGAGAAACATTTCCTGATTATGGAGGATAAACGCTTTTAAAGTATATTTGCACACCAGAGGAAGGTAAGAGGTTCTCTGTTCCTTATGAACACAAAGTTCTCAAATGAGCCCTAGCATATCAGCCCAGCAAGCACACATAATCAGGCTGGGCCAAAAAATCAGAAACAAAGAGCCAGTGCCGAGATGGCGAACCTATGGCACGGGTGCCACAGGTGGCACTCGAAACCATTTCTTAGGGCACGCAAGGCATTGCCCTTTCAGCTCTAGTGCACTTGTGTGTGCTGGCCAGCTGATTTAGGCCTTCTTTTGAGGCTGTTTTTCATCCTCTGGAGTCTTCATGGAAGCTCCTGAAGCCTCTGGAGGTGGGGAGGAGTCTGTTTACATCCTCCCCAGGCTCCTAGAAAGCCTCTGGAGTCTGGGGAGGGCAAAGAAAAGTGTGCCAAAAGCAAAGGGTCACACACATAGCATTATGGGTGTGGCACGCCACTCACAACCCCCCTGCGCTCCCCCAGCTTTTGGCACGCGAGCCAAAAAGGGTTAGCCATCACTGGGCTAGTGCATACACATACAAAGAAGTTATAGCCAGCTCCATCTCTTCGATTGTCATGCCTCATGTAGTCAAGAAAACAAATTTAACAGAAGATGGAGTTCCATGGGATTCACATTTTTTAATTAATGGGGGGGGGGGTGTTAAAGTGAACTCATTTTGTTATAGCCACTTCATAGCATTCAGTTAGATTCTCTTCATTCCTCTAAAGTGTTACATTTTGCTGCCAAAGCATATATCATCTTAGGAACAAATGTTGTTTATTCTCTTGTCACATTGTCTCCTCCTCTTGATGGCCTCCTCGTGTTTTTTTCTGCTTCGGTGCTTGACATGAGTGACTGAGGGCTGAATCTTGCCTGAAGGACAAGGACAAGCAAGGTGCTAAAGCGCCAATCAGTAGAGCATGCCATATGCTGTTATTGGAAAACAAATAGCTTCTGGAATAAAGTGAAAGTATTACTCTTCATAGAAGATGATTGGCTAAGATGGAGCTGATGTGGTTATTTCCAAAGGCTGATTAAAAGGGTTCAACTGCTCAAGACTTTCCCCTCTGATATGCTTCAGATACAAGGCTTGGATTCAAACCAGAGGTGGGTTGCTCCCGGTTCAGTCCAGATCAAGCGCACAAGTAGCGCCGGGAATTTTCAATCCACCTCTGATTTTCTGTGAAAATTCAGGGATGAGATATTTGGTGATTGCTTGGAACAAAGGCAGCAGGTTATCTAAAATTCAGCAAGCTGCATTTAAGAGTGGAGAAGTTCAAATGCATGCAGAACTTTTTGAAATGGATATTTAATTCCTTTTTTTTTTTTTTAAAGATATTCTGGTATTTTTTTTAATGTATTTCTTACAGACCAACTTACTAGAGAGATCTCCTGGGAAGCAAATCGATTAGAATCCATCCCTTTGTATTATTCTGGGTTGCAAATCCATTCTTTCCTAAACTGTCCATCGTTTTTTATCCTAATTCCCTGTACTTCAACCCATCTCCTGTTGAGGAAATTTAGACTGTCAGTTCATTGACTAAAAAATCAGTTTGTAAAGTGCCAGGACAGTCTTTCAAGCAGTTAAGACAATCACCAACAGCTTCCTGTTTTGCAAACCCACATATGGAGCCAGGTGACTACAACTGTGGTGAGACGTTGGTTTTTGTGATGTAATGGGTTTGATAAATATTCCCAGTTATAATATTCTATAGCTTCATGTATTTATTTATTTATTTGCCTTCATCCAAGGCACATAATTGCTGGAATCATAGTTAAGTGTAGCCCAGCCTCCTCTGCAAACTGTGTTTATAGCTTACTTCCTTTGTATCATATGGAGTCCAGCTCCCATAATTTAATAATGATCTGTTAAGAGATATAGATATCAAACACAATCAAATCTATAGAATGAAATCTTACCTATCAGATACAATTTATTGGCGCTCTTTGATTTATTGGACATTTCATTAAATTCAATGTTATTAATATTCTCACATAATATTACAATTATTTAAAAATAACATGTTAAAAGCATATAATACAGAGAGACAATGAACCTGGCCTAATGGAGAAATTCACTGTCCAGTGAGCCAGGTAAACTGAAATTCTAATCCGTTGTAAAATTATGTGGCTAAGCACAGATTATTTTTATTCATTATGGTTGAAATTAAATCAAACTATCATTTCTCTAAATTGATCCCTCCAAGTAAGTCGACTTTCATCAAACCTTGTCCTTTCAAGAATCCCAACTTTATCATTAGAAAATATCAGAACTAAAACTGAGCTAATTTGGAAGAAGACTGGATTAGAAAAGACTAGTCTAGAGTGCTAAAAGCACTTGTCTTTCAATAATAAACAATGGAAAACTCACACGTTCATGAAATGTTCATTTAACATATGTTAACGTATGTTTAACAGATGTCTATCCTTCCTTTCTTCCAAGGAAGAAAGACTTAACAACTGTTCATTTAGTTTCCATTTGAAGTTACTACGCACTGAAAAAAGTGACTTTTGACCATTTTCACAGTTACGCTGGAGCATCCTCAGGGTCACCCTTAGCAATTGATTCAAATTTATGACAGTTGGTTTATGTGATAACCTTTTGCAACCTTCTGACAAGGAAAGTCAATGAAGGCAGATTCATTTAACAACCATATTACTAACTTAACAACGGCAGTGATTCAATTAAGAGCTGTGGTAAGAAAAGTCATAAAATGGGGCAAAACTCACTCAATAATTATCTTGCTTAACAACAGAAATGTTGGCCTCAGTGTCAGCCATAAGTCAAGGACTACTTGTATTTCACAAGGCTAATACCTAGGGAGATCCATAATCCAGTAGAATTTCAAGCTAAGGCTACCCAATTCAAATTGAATACCTTAGTGCAGGGGTCTCCAACCTTTGCAACTTTAAGTCTGAAGGACTTCAGCTTGCAGTCTTCTCCAGCCAGCTTTGCTGGCTGGAGAATTCTGGGAGCCGAAGTCCTTCAGACTTAAAGTTGCAAAGGTTAGAGACCCCTGCCTTAGTGGCTATGCTAAGTATGATCCGAGCACACAAGTCACTCAGTAAGACTGGGTGGAAGTTTGAATGCAGGTGCCCAAGTTCAAGTTTATTGTTGTAAATATTATGTTCTCAAAATAGGATATAGCAGGACTTCTGGCTGAAGTACCAACTGAAAGATGATGTTGACAGGAACAGAATAAACATTGTTTTCAATGATTTAAAAAAATAAAAGCTTCTTTTTTTAAAGTTTCACAAAAACAAAAATAATATTAATCTCTCGAGGGACTGACTGTGCAGATAATCATTTACCAGACCATTAGAGTGGTTTATGCAAATACTAGTGGTTTTGCAAGAGGAAGAAATGTTGTTTTATTTTTCATTACTGTTCCGTTATTATAGTCATTACTCTAACATTCCATTCGTGGTGTGCTATTTGCTTACAGACTTTCCTAAGAGTAATTGTTTTGACATATTTATTTATTTATTTATTTGTTCGTACTTTTATACCGCCCTCTCTCCCAAATGGGATTCAGGGTGGTGCACGGGAATAAAATAAAAATAAAAAATATGAATATCCAAAGAAATAATAAAGAATTATGAATGGTTTCCCTTATGCAGCACTTCCCACTGGAAAATGCTAAAGAGCACATGTAGCCCTAAAAAAAAATCACATTTTGTGTTCTTTCATAGATGTCAAGCATTGTTATCCTCCCTGGTGATCATTGTTATAAAGGATTAATACAGAATAACGGAGTTGGAAAGGACCTTGGAAGTCTTGTAGTCTGACCCCAGGCTCAAGTAGGAGACCCTGTAGCATTTCAGACAAATGGTTGTCCAATCTCTTGTTAAAAACCTCCAGTGTTGGAGCAGGCAAAATGTCTGGAGGCAACTTGTTCCACTGATTAATTGTTCTGTCAGGAAATTTCTCCTTGATTGCTTCTCTCCTTGATTAGTTTCCATCCTTTGCTTCTTGTTCTGCCTTCAGGTGGTTTGGAGAATAGGTTGATCCCCCCTTTTTTTTGTGACAACCCCTTAAACACTGGATTTAAAGCCAGAATTTCTACACAGCATATAAAATGTAGGTTATTATCATTGCATGTGTCCAGTCATAATGTACCGAGCAATTAATTTTCTTCGATGAAAAGTAAATTTCTTCTTAGCTCAACATAGTCCACAGATACAACATTTCCATTTTTTCAATACGGTGAACAACATTTCTTTATATAAAAGGAAATAAAACAATAGTTATGATACACCAGTGGATATACCTTAGGATTTATTTGGCCACAACTCCTTATTCCTAACAACTGAGACCTCAACTTGTTTAACCTACCGTGCCCATCCACATTTTATTTCTTGACCTCCAATTGAGGCATGTAAAAATAATTAGTTTCAGCTCCAGTGGTAACTCTGATTTGCTGACGATCAAGGATATCTGATTCCCCATATTCATTCTCTTCAGAGATCAAAATTACACTAATGAACTGAAGAAAGTTTGAGATGGTTACAAGTAAGTGTGTGTGTGTGTGAAAGGGTTTACTCAGGAGGAGCATACTAATACAGACCCAACTTTTCTCAGATTTACCTTCCCTGTTCTAATTTTCTGGAAAAATAGCAAACCGTGAAGGAAGTGTTTATTGAGTTAGAAGTGAATATGCACATATAATGGATGTGGAGAGGGGGAACATTAGAAATGATTGTATGCCTCTTAGATGCTGTCTTATGACTTAACAGTAGACTTTCAAGTTTGTGATGATAGAAAAGAAAATCTTAAACTTCCCAAGAGAGAAAATTCAGACTAATGTTGTATGAATTAGTAGAATATAGTCCATATTAGCTTAACACTGAATTAACTGTTTACACCTTAAAGAAAATAGAAAATTGTGTGACTCAACTGTTGCAATTGCTTTTAAGTAGATGGCCTCCATGTGATATTTCCTCTAATTTACATAGTAGTTTCTTAATAAAGCCTTTCCTACCATTGTAAACTCCTTTTAAACATTACCTCCACTGTTTATGTGCAACTTTCAAAAGAATACATTTTTTTTCAGGACTTTTACGCTACTGTTTACTGGATGTCAGCAGCCAAGTCCATATTATACTGCTGCCTGTAGAATTAAACCGGTGACACAAATCTGCCCATAACCGATTCCATCGTGACATCTTTTGTTTCTGGTTCATGAGCAAATACATAGTGTTATATTCTGTGTTGAATAGCGAGTAGTGCAAATAATAGATGTGAATGCTGATTGGTATCTGAATGATATGGTACATTGTTTGGAATGAAGTAGCACATGTGCAGTATATAATTAAGTAAGTAATAACCTTTTATACCTTAACTTTTATTCTTCTTTTGAAATTGAAAGTAAATTCTTTTGTCCAATGGAAAGAGAAAGAAAGAACAAAGAATACACTGTAGGAGATTTAGACTATATTCCTAGTCATTTGTCTGTTTTTCTGTTGAATTCCCTGGGACTTACTTTTAAGTAGATGGTTTTAAGAAAAGAATATATTATCTAAATAAACAATACTTACAAGATATCTGCTATGAGTCTAATTATTATTTATTTTTACTTAATATATAAGACCACTTGTCTCATACATTGTACATGACTCTGGTGGACAACAATTAAATATTGTTTCATGACTGATATTAAGGAGTATAGTGAATCAATAAAAGATTATGTCACTGTCAGAGATGACCAGGCTAACCCCAAGGAAAGGGTCAAATGCATCATTGGTTAAGACCCACTTCACGCCCATAAGAAATCTAAGCCCAACCCATCTTGAATTCCACTGACTCTTATCTATCTCCAATTTGCTTGGGCCATTAATTATTCAGATTCTTGTAGACAGCTTAACCTTAACTAAATCTTTATACCCATTTGAACTGTTTGGATCTTCTGATTTCCCTGACTCTTGACAGTTACAAGCTAATTGCAACAAAATATTTTAATTGTTACTGAAAATATGTATATGATTGGTCAATATGAAATTCTGATATGCTCAAAGATATGTTTCGATTAGTAGGCAAGGAAAGCAACTCTTCCATTATAAATATCACATATAAATATTGTATTTGTTGTGCTTCAGCACATGGTGTGTACTTATAAAAGGAGATAAATACATTTTGTAGCAGAAATTTGGGTGCTAGAATTTATTTCCCTTTGAGATAAGTTACACTGAAGGCTTGTGACTGTTCCAAGACCACTCAATCTCATGTTCTACACACAGATGGTAGATTTAGTGACAGCTGTGCACCCAAACAGAAGTGCTACCATTGAGAAACAGACAGTCAGAGATCAACCCCATAGCAGTCGTAACCACTTGCATCTTATATGCAGAAGCTTTTCCCTTGGTACTTTGTCCAACCCATGAATTGTGATCTTTTCTGCCAGTGTGTCTTTGAAGATATGTGGTTTGCAATTTTCTTTGAAACTGGTGCTGTTCTAGACAGATGTTTAGCAGTCTTACACAAGACTTCATAATGTTACCATTCTTGCTGAGATAGGTCAAGTCTGTTCTACCAATTTCATCATTCAACCATTTCACTGGACTACCAATGAAATAGTAAAGCGAAGCAAACAAAAAGCAGTTTTACCATCCAATCATATCACAAACTCATTGGTGAACTGAGTTCTTTGGTATAGAAAAGACTCATCATTTCACTGTTCCACTAGATAGGTGACAGGGAAGTCCAACCATAAACCAGCCTTCTCTTGTCCAAGCCATGGCTTTAAATGGAAGTGTCTTTGTCAAGTGATTGGTCAGCCCAACAAATGGCTGTGGAGGATGGTGACCAAAGAGAGAAAAATGAAAAAAAAAATGAAACACAGCAGGCAGATTGCAAGGTATGGATTCACAAAAAGAAGTTGGAATGTACCTAAAAGTTCTCGAGCCTAATTCTTGCCCCAGTGCAAGATCTAGTAGTACATCTATTAATGATAATCAGCTGAGATTGGAAAACAATATCTTTAGGCAGAGCAAGATTAGATTAGATTTATTGAATTTATATACCGCCCTTCTCCCTTTCGGGACTCAGGGCGGTGTACAGCCAACAGTAAGAATGGATAATACAAAAGCTAAAATCATATGTTAAGATATATTAAATGGATTGGCCTGCCAATTAAAACCCCCTGCTAAAATCAATTTAAAAAACTACGACAGGAGAAGAGAAAGAGAAAGCAATTGGAGGTTGCCAGATCAGGGCATGCTGAAAGTAATGTTACATACTTCTAACCTTCAGAAATAGTAGGTGGCCCATCCTGATTTTGGTTCAAGTAGAACATTTAAACAGTCTACCCAAAACAATGGTCATTTGAATCAGCTAATAGCTATTCTAAAAGAGTCAGGTGCATTTAGCCTTGGCAGTTATCATTTTTTTAAATTAAAACTAATTGATATGTAAGTCAATCTTTTTAACCACTGTTCAGCTGGACTGCTTTCCATCCAGCCTGGAGTTGACAGAAGACCACACTGGCATGAAATTTGCTATTCTGCCTTTACTACCTCTGTTCCCAGTCCCCTACCTTCCATCCAAGGTAATGTGTGATAAGCCTTTTCATATGGTCACGTCGGTGTCAGTATAACTGCTGTTAAGCCATTATAGCTAAAAGATTATCTCTGGGGATAAGATGAAGGAAACATGCTGGGGAGATAGGCCTGTTTGTGCCATCAAAGTGAGGAAATCAAAGGCAGATTCCACTTACGAAAATGAAGAGAATAATTATTGAATTAAGAAGTATTGCTTTCAAAGAAACAGATGGGGTGGGAAGAGAATAGGCCTAAATCCTTGTTTTTTCTGTCAAGTGGAGGCAGAATTAATATGTACACACATTTTGTTTGTTTGTTTAATTAACAAATCTCAAGTACTACAGAGATCAGGGGTATTACAAGAATGATGTATCTCTGTTAGAACTCTTTGCCTAAATGTATGTTCTGTGCAAGTAAGAAGACCATATGGGAGGGCAGGAATGTACAGAGGAAGCCTATCTGGATCATGGCCTAACTTTTGGAGAACTCAACAGCTCAATCCTTCATTTGCCTACAATAAATCCCATTGAATTTACCTACATCTTATATAAGAGGACATAGGAATCACCTCATTTGTTCTAGCGTGTCTCAGCTGTCCCTGATCTTGTAAATGGCATCACTGGTCTCTTCTGCATGAAATTTCATTAATCAAAGGCACACATTTTTCCCAAGAATTGTTAATAATAATAACAGATCTTATTCTAAAGTTCTCTTAAGCATGGAAAATAGCATACTGGAAGCTCTGAGGAGAAACTGAAAATGATTCACTGAAGCAGAAACCACTTTCTTTCCTTTGAAAAATATGCATTTCACTGCTCATCCATCCATGTTCTTTGTAATGAGGTTACTTGAGGCTATCATTCATTAAGCTTTGCTGATCATCAGCAGATTGTGCAGAATCAATTTATGTGTCTCCAAATGAGAATCCTCCTCCCCATTGTTTAAGTCAAATAAGGAATGCTACAGCTGAGGTCAGTTGAGGATTAGCATGCTTTCAATTACACAGTTATTAATTCCATTAAACACTGAAAAATGTAGCTCAGCCCTAGCAACACATTACCCATTTATATGTGGTGTACTGTAACGTTATGTCATGGTTCTTTAGTCAACACAATTTAGCTAGCAGCAAAAAGAAAATAAGCAGAATAAATACAGTACTTGGATATCCAAGTTAAAACAATAGTTATGGGAAAACATATTTTGAACTAAGGACTCATCCTCACATTAATGCACATAATGTTCTTATAACATTGTCTTGTTTCACCCCCAGTTCACAGTGTCATCATTTACTCTGTTCTGGACACCTCTTTTGTCAGGGAGATGAACTTCAATGCTTTTCTAACGACATGAAGTAAGCAGAAATAGGATGCTCCCAGTTCCTATTGGTCATCAAGGTCAATTCTAGATATTTTGACAATCAAGGCAAAGTCTGGTGCTCCCTATGATTTGGCTTATTTTCTGATTTTGCAAGGAATATCAAAAAGGTGTCCTTTTATGTATTTATTTTCCTTAGATTTCTTGAGCATTACATTTATGATTTTGAATCCCAGTCAATTCTTTTTTCCCCAAACTTTTTCATCCTATTTCCAATATTAAAAGTTTAATTTTGATTACAACAGCACCCATTCTGCCATATGGCAACAATTTTTGCAAAATTATGTTTAACCCTTGAGCAAACATGCTGGTTCACAGTGTGCAAAATTACTGCTTTTTGCTTTTTTATTGTGTTTTTTCAGAGGCCTTTTCAATGTTGATGCCACTTAAAAGTTGGCACCCCTGGGCTGGTACCTACTTAGCCTAAAGCTGGCCCTGTTGATCACAATAGGCTGCTGTGGGTCCACTTTCTACCTCTTAGTGATTGAACATTATCCTGCCTGTTTGGGCTGTGAGAGAGACAGACATCTGGCATTGAAAAATCAGCAGCCTATATAATATCTAACTAATTCTGTTCAAAGCACTTATCATATCTTAAGCAGGCTCTTTATACACAGAGATTTATCACCCATTGGAAAATGTTAAAGTTTGCTTCAAGTTCACAAGGGCCCATCCTTCAAATATGTGATCTCCCAATCACACTAGCAGGCATGAAGATGGAAGTAAAAGAAAGTGAAAGGAAGCTATCAATAATAAGAAAGCTTCTTCTTTAACTTCAAGTGTTAAAAAAGATTGGCAGTCCCAAATGCTAGCATCTATATCTATGGAGAGACAAAATGGTGCCAATTCAGGTGTCTAGAGGGGAATGCAGGGAGGAGGGGGTAAAGGATGAAAGCAGTGCCACATCAACCTGATATAAGCTCCTCCCTTTGTATATGTCATCTTGACAAGGGTGGGGCTTTCATCGTGAATTGGCAATGTTGCTTTTATCATTTTGATGAAACCGATGGATCGTGCAGATGCTATAATGTTTACTGAATTCACAACCCAAATAATGGCTAGTCACTCATTTAACTTTCAATGTATAAAATCTGAAATATTTGCATAGATTCTTAAGATGAAGAAATTTGGACAGCAGACAGAAATGTTTGAGAATCATTTACTTTATAGGTATAGGTGTAACCCTGTCCCATCCCTATTATGAAGCAATCCAGCACAGTATTGTTAGCACCTGATTCAAGTCTGCACCCAGTAACATTGACTTTAAGCAAATCACTTTCCTTCAAACCAATCTGCTTTATAGGGTTCTTGTTGGAATATTTGGAGAAATGAGTACTACACATACCTCCATAGAAGGGAGGGAGTGGGGGGAGGGAGGGAGGGAGGGAGGGAGGGAGGGAGGGAGGGAGGAAAGAAGGAAGGAAGGAAGGAAGGAAGGAAGGAAGGAAGGAAGGAAGGAAGGAAGGAAGGAAAGAAATTGTTTTAGTTTAGAGTGTAAGCAACCTATATTAACCATGCTGTGCTATCACCTTTACAGCATCTAAATAGATTGTTGTGTCTTTACTTTTAAGAATATTGTGGAAATATGCCATTGAGTGATGCTCAGTACATATTTTGTGTAAGTATAATTGCTGCAGTCTGTTCAAGGTATAAACAAATTCACACCTTTTTAGTCTTTGTGATAGATATATTCTATTTGCTCCTTTCTTTTTCTAAAATAAATAATTTGCATTGCTAGAGTTATAGCTCACAAATTTCTAAAACATCTGCAATGTTTCAGATCATCCAGGCTGCCATAAATTAATGTTTTTCTAGATATAAAAATACCCTAAGACTAGTCTCTTTTCAGGATTCATGATGGCTAGGACTTGTAAGGGTTAAAGCTGTAAATGAGTGTTAAGCTTCCCTCTACACCATCTGAAGTGGGGGAAATGGTCACAGTCAGTTAGTCACATCAATCAAGAAGCCGTCAAGAGCACATCTGCAGACTAAACAAACACTTTTCCTGCCTGCTTCATTTCTGTGCCACAAAGCAGTCAAGGAAAGGTCCACAAATAATGACATTTGATTCTCTGTTTTTGATGCAAATATAACCATACGAAGCAAAATTCTCCATCAGCCAGGTAGGTCCAAAAACTAACATATATGCACTTTCTGCAGGGGAGAAAAAGTTATTTTGAGAAATGATGTATGCACGTTTCACTAAGAGGAGAAGAACCTCAGAGTAGACAAAATCTATAAAAGAACTTGGGTCTTATAAAAATGGCCAAGAGTTCTGCAATAAACTTGAGAGAGAGAGAGAGAGAGAGAGAGAGAGAGAGAGAGAGGGAGGGAGGGAGGGAGGGAGGGAGGGAGGGAGGGAGGGAGGGAGGGAGAGAGAGTTATGCTGTATATAATTATACTGTATATAATTAAATGTAGATTGAGTCATACTTTCATATAAATATATACTAAGCACACATGGGCACACACAAATATCATGTTGTGCATTCTTTGTAATTTTTCAACTTGGACTCACACATTATGGTGCAGAGCCACAATGGTGCAGTGGTTAGAATGCAGTACTGCAGGCTAGTTCTGCTGATCACCGGCTGCCTGCAGTTTGGCAGTTTGGGTCTCACCAGGCTCAAGGTTGACTCAGCCTTCCATCCTTCCAAGGTGGGTAAAATGAGGACCCAGATTGTTGGGGGCAATAAGCTGACTCTGTAAACTGCTTAGAGAGAGCTGTAAAACACTATGAAGTGGTATATAAGTCTAAGTGCAATTGCTATTGCTATTGTCTAGGATACCCCATGTATTTTTTTCCCTTCGTTTTAATACTGCATTGATGTTTTTGTGATTAAAAACATCAAACGCTTTTAAGAAATTAAATATAAATTCATTTGGAATTCAGTGTTTTCAATGGCCATCTGTAGTATAGCAGGAGAGTTAATACTTACTCTAAAGCATTAACCTGTCCTTCCTCTCTATCTATCCACTAGGCTTTAGAGCAAGGAGGAAATCACTACAGTACCTGGGTCACAATTTCAAGGTATCATCATTTCTTCATTATTCATACTGCTTTATATTTTTCATATGCACATTTCTACATTTTTTCAATGTAGTAGACCTTGCAATTAACTGGTTGATCCTACTTGCTAAAACTAGCAAAAGGTCTTACAGTACCTTGAATTTCAAATAAAAGCACTATCACCACGTATATCTCAGCTGTCTTGAACACCTGAAATGTATGGAACTTACTCATAGTAAATATAGTTGTGCATTAGACTAGTGACATCATGAGAACTAACTTTGGGAATGGAAGTTTAAAAACATTAAAGAGAAAGATAATCATCCACGTTTAGGTTAGAAAGAAAAAAAAGCAATTCCTTGACTGTCTTCTATAGTCTTTTTCTCCAATGAATTTTTTTAAAAAATATTTCACACATGCACATACAAACAGAGGCTCATGCACACAAAATTCATCAGGAATTGTTATGCTAAATACATGTAGAACTCAACATACAAGCACAACTGAGCCCAAAATTTCTATTGCTAAGAGAGATCGTTGTTAAGTGAATTTTGCCCCATTTTAGGATCTTTCTTGCCATAGCCATTAAGTGAATCACCCCAGTTGTTAAATTAGTAACATGATTATTGACTGAATCTGGCTTTCCCACTCACTTCACTTGTCAGAAGATCACAAGAGGTGATCAAATGATCTAGGATACTGCAACCGTCATAAATATGAACCAATTGTCAAGCGTCCAAATCTTGATCACATGACCATTGAGATGCAGTGAGAATCATAAGTGTGCAAAACAGTCATTAAACACTTTTTTCAGTGCTGTTGTAAATTTGAACAGTCACTTAACAAATGGCTGTAAATCGAGGACTACCTGTGTAGCAGGGGTCTCCAACCTTTGCAACTTTAAGTCTGAAGGACTTCAGCTCCCAGACTTCTCCAGCCAGCAAAGCTGGCTGGAGAAGTCTGGGAGCTGAAGTCCTTCAGACTTAAAGTTGCAAAGGTTGGAGAACCCTGCTGTATAGAACAGCTGCTGTCAAAAAATAAATGTATGACCGTCTATGTATGTGAGCACACAATGATGCCAAGTCATCACAACTATTTGTTATGAGTTCCTGGGAGGCCAATTGGTTGTACCCTCAATAACTGCTTGTCTGTCATGCAACCTACAATTTAAAGTGAGGCCATGAGATACTTCTAACAGGTAAACTGGGCTATTAGAATTGCTAAATAAATGCAATTTAAAATGGAAGAATGGAAGAAAGGAATTTGCAATGCATTTTTAGCACTATACTAAGAACCTGTAAAGCTATAAAGCATCACTGATATTAGGTGTGGGGGGGGGGTATACACACAAACACACATATATATTTAAAAATTAAAACCCAGTAAACCAATTCTGCCAAAGTAATTAAACTTTCTCAAAGAAGGTTTACATAGTGCATTGTTTGCACTGTGCATCTCATTCCTGGCAAACCTGCCGCCCTATTTATCTGGGAATTAGAGAAGGCTAGTGTCATATAGCGTTATGTAATCTCTCTTTATATAAAACCATTATAAATTAATAGAAGAACTAATGAAAGGAAATTTGAAGGAGAAAAGGACAGGGACGAGTTCTCCCACCCATTCTTCTAAAATGTGAACAGTATCCATGTGAAAAGACCTTAATTGAGACTCCTTGCTCATTTTCAGTCCCAAGTCTTACAATGGTTCCTTTCCCATGGAATAAATGACATTTGTTACCCCAAATCTGTAGGGTTATGGTCAGTGATCTTCCAATGTAAGAGGTTGCTAGCATTACCTCGTTCAAAGTCAATATTCATCAACTATCCTGTTGGCCTTCCTGTAGGGCGAGGGTCATTGTCTCATGAAGAAATGATTCTGTTACATTCATCACCCACACGAATAATAATGGAATAGTAAAAATAGAGTGCTAGATTATTTAGCCCATTCATGTATGATCATGTTCCTTAAGTAGAGCAGAAGGCATATTGTCCTTCAGGTTTTGTTGAACTCACTTCCAGGTTTTCTGCATGATTACTTACCCTGAACAGACCTGCTGGGAATGGGATTTAGCAACAGGTTAAGGAATGCCACAGGTTAAGAATATAGAGTTTATGGCATCTTTGGAGCCATTCATACTTATTATAATTTGGAACCAACCTAAATTTGGTCCATTCATTATCCAGCCATCTTGGAGGGGAGGAGAGGAAAGGAGAACACATTGCATGTGTATGAAACTGAATGGCCCTGCCCAATCAATTCCTGTAAGATGTGAGCCAATAGGAAAATGAAGCCTGTTTCATATTTGCTTTTCCAACATATATGAAACTATAACTAACCAGCATGAAAACAAAGTGCCTTTTGGTGCATCCTCACCAAAAAAAAAAAAATAGTTCTGATTGTGGGAAAAGGGAAACATGAACTTTATAGATTAGTCTATACATACACACATTACTATTTAGTGAGCATTAGATTGGTCTCAATAGATTGGCCTTATCTATGAAAGGGAGTTGTAGAAGATTACGGCAATTCTCCCATCCATATCCTTTTGGTTTCAGTATAAATTATACATGGAAAGTACCAGAAGGATGAGGTCTACGTAAGCCAAGGCATTAGCTTGAGGACAGTTTATGGAGTCCAAGTTCCTCTTTCCTCAACATCTGGCTGCAGAACTGATTCAATTTGAGGGATCAGTCCTGCTGTTCATTTATTGTTTCCAATCTTCCCTCTCTTTTCATTCAGCTAAGCAAAAAGGGGTATGCATGGTTATATTTATTCCTCTGCAGCAGGTCTAAGAGAGGTAATAATAATAATAATAATAATTTTAATTTCTATCCCGCTCTCTCTCCCCAAGGGGACTCGAGGCGGGGCACAGGCAATTAAAAATACAAATAGACCACAAACAAATACAAAATACAAAGTTAAAAATAGATTAAATAAATCCTGCGCTAAAACCCATAACTAAACTAAAAATTACCCCTAAAAAACCCTGACCTAAAAAGAGACTACCCAAGGCCGGCCAGACGAAAAAAGTGCGTCTTTAATTTTAAGCGGAAGGAGCGGAGGTCCGTGGTTGTCCTGATATCGGGGGGAAGGTCATTCCAGAGGGCTGGGCCCGCCACAGAGAAGGCCCTTCCCCTGGGCGTCGCCCGCTGACAAAGTCTAGTGGACGGCACCCGGAGAAGTCCCTCTCTGTGGGAGCGAATCGGCCGTGAGGATGTATGGGGCAGGATCCGATCCCGCAGGTAGCTAGGTCCCGAGCCATGGAGCGCTTTGAAGATGGTAACTAACACCTTGAAGCGCACCCGGAAGACGACAGGTAGCCAGTGCAGCTCGCGCAACAGCGGTGTTACATGGGCAAACCTAGAGGTGCCCATAATTGCTCGCGCGGCTGCATTCTGGACCAACTGAAGCCTCCGGGTACACCTCAAGGGGAGCCCCATGTAGAGAGAGTTGCAATAATCCAGTCGGGATGTCACGAGAGCATGAGTGACTGTGCGAAGGGCGTCCCGATCCAATAGGGGGCGCAACTGGCGTACCAGGCGAACCTGGTAAAACGCCCTCCTGGCCACGGCTGTCACTTGATCTTCCATGGACAGCCGGGTATCCAGGAGGACACCCAAGTTGCGCGCCCCATCCACAGGGGCAAGATGTTCGCCCCCTATGGCCAGCGTTGGAGAGAGCTGGTTGAATCGGGCAGCCGGAAACCACAGCCACTCGGTCTTGGTCGGGTTGAGCCTAAGTCCGTTACTTCCCATCCAGATCCGCACGGCTTCCAGGCACTGGCACATCACCGCTACGGCATCGTTGGGGTGGTTTGGGGTAGATATGTACAGCTGGGTGTCATCAGCGTACAGGTGGTACTCTACCCCAAAACCACGGATGATCTCGCCCAGCGGCTTCATGTATGCGTTAAACAGGAGAGGCGAGAGGACCGACCCCTGAGGCACCCCGCATGTGAGGGGTCTCGGGGTCGACCTCTGCTCTCCTGCCCGCACAAATTGCGATCGGCCAGAGAGGTAGGAGGAGAACCACCGTAAAACGGTGCCTCCCACCCCCAACCCCCCCAGCCGATGCAATAGGATACCATGGTCGATGGTATCGAAAGCCGCCGAGAGGTCTAATAGGACCAGGATGGAGGAACATCCCCCATCTCTGGCCCTCCAGAGATCATCTACCAACGCGACCAATGCCGTCTCGGTGCTATGCCCGGGCCGAAAGCCGGACTGGTGCGGATCTAGATAGTCAACTTCCTCCAGGTGACGGGGAAACTGTTGTGCCACCACACTCTCAACAACCTTCGCCAAGAAGGGAAGGTTGGAGACTGGACGGTAGTTGTTCAAAAGAGCTGGGTCCAAAGAGGGCTTCTTGAGGAGGGGCCTCACCATGGCCTCTTTTAGGGAGGCAGGCAAGGAACCCTCACTCAAGGATGCATTGACAACCTCTTGGAGCCAGCCTCGTGTCACCTCCCAGGATGCCAGTACAAGCCAGGAGGGGCACGGATCCAATCTCTCTCTATTGCATCTTATTTTGGTTATTCATTTTACCATTCTTTTTCTTGCCAGGTTCTTAGCATTTTTCTTAATGAATTAAGAAAAAAAAATCATAAGGTATTACTTCAGTTGAAATGTTGGGGTCACAAGATAGTTGCTTGCTGCTGCTGCTATTATTATCATTAAGTATGAAGCCCACCTTTCTGTTTAATTATCAATTAAAAACTTAATGAAAGAGATGCATTTTTGCAATTGCCCTAAATATGGAGACAATGGGAAACAAAAAAACCTCTATGTGGAGAGATTCCCATAGTCTGAAACAACACGGGACACACCCTTAAATCACGTGCCAGATTTCTGACCATCTGCTGAAGGGTCTTTCATATTCATATAAGTAAAGAGTCAAATTCTCAGTAGAGGAGAAGGAAGCCCTCAGAAAGTTAAACTGAAGCCATTCAGGACTTTGAAGGTTAACAGCAATATCTTAAATTGTGCCCAGTAGATATTAATAGTCAGTTCGGATATTTAAATGTAGGATTCATATTATTCTTGTCCCTTTAATCAGTCAGAAGCCTAGATGCCACATTTTGTACTAGTTGCAATTTCTAAAAAAATTTCAAGGGCAGCTCCAAGTAGAATGTATTGCATTTGTTCAGGCGATGTCACACATCTGAGTGGCAGCTGAACTGATAACCCTTTGGTTTGTGTTCTTGTTCTCTGTTTCTCAGAAATAGACAACGGCATGACTTCTTTGCCAGACAAGATGTCTCTTCAGATGGTACCAACCATCAACAATTCTTCTCTGATTCAACCAGGATTTTCTTTGATGAACTTTGATGGACAAGTTTTCCTATTTGGACAGAAGGGCTGGCCAAAGAGGTCCTGCCCTACTGGGGTTTTCCTTCTTGATTTCAAAAAGGATGAACTTAAACTGAAGCCGGCATACTTTTCCAAAGATTCCTGCTACCTTCCTCCCCTACGATATCCTGCTATCTGCCCTATCAAAGAGTCAGAGAAATGCCAATATCTTATCCATGGAGGGAAAACACCAAACAATGAACTTTCTGATAAACTGTATGTTATATGTCTGGCTAGCAAGAACAACAAAAAAGTCACATTTACATGTACTGAAAAAGAATTGGTCGGAGAGGTCCCTGAAAGCAGATATGGCCATACTGTTAATATGGTTCACAGTCTAGGCAAAACTATGATAGTTATAATTGGGGGAAGATCTTACATATCTCTTGGGCAAAGGACAACTGAAAAGTGGAATAGTGTGGTTGATTGTATGCCACATATATTTTTGGTTGACCCTGAATTTGGATGCTGTACTTCATATGCTCTCCCAGAATTTCAGAATGGCTTTTCTTTTCATCTCTCTCTTGTCCAAAATGATATAGTCTATATCATAGGAGGACATTCCCTGGAAAATAATATCAGACCTCCCAATTTCTATAAAATAAAAATTGATCTTCCCTTAGGCAGTCCAGCTGTGAGCTGTGTACTTTTGCCTGGAGGAATCTCAGTCTCCAGTGCCATCATGACACAGACCAGAGAAAAGGAATTTGTTGTTGTTGGAGGTTACCATTCTGACAACCAGAAAAGGATGATTTGTAATACCATCAACCTAGATGATAACAAAATAGAGATACTGGAAACAGAGGCACCAGAATGGACCGCAGATATCAAGCACTGCAAGATATGGTTTGGGAGTGATATGGGAAATGGATCCATTTTATTTGGTATACCAGGAGACAATAGGCAACTGATTTCTGATGCAAACTATTTCTACATATTAAAATGTCAAGTAGAAAATGATCAGAGCTTAGAACAGCAGGCACAAGTATGTAGTCAAAGCTCTACAGAAGATGCTGGAGAGTCCACTCCTTTTGAAGATTCAGAGGAGTTCACTTTCAGCTTTGACATAGATACGGACACCTGTAATGAAGATGACAATGAAAATGAGTCTGAATCAGGCTACTGGATCACCTGCTGTGCAGATTGTGATGTTGACATAAACACCTGGGTGCCCTTGTATTCCACAGAACTCAACAAACCAGCCATGATATTTTGTTCAAATGGTGAGGGCCACTGGGTCCATGCTCAGTGTATGGACTTGTCTGAAAATATGCTCATTTATTTGTCACAAGTAGATATCAAGTATTTCTGCACTGAACATATCAGTTTGGCAAGGGGATTGAAAACTCCCAAGGAGATTCCTCCTCTAGAAAAGAAGCCCATGAAAGCATTACGGAGAAAAAAGCCTATGAAAATGTTGAGTCCTGCAAAAAAGTCCTTTATTCGTAAACTGTTTGAGTAGAATTACAGTCATGAATAATATTTTACTGTGCAAAACTTAGATACAAAATCAAAGATCACTGTTAACTTCAGCAGATGCTAGACTTCCAAATAGTAATTGGTCTTCATTTAAATGCATTTTTAAATGATATTTTTGTTTCACCGTAAGTTATAAATATAATACAACACAGAAGGATCACTGCTAAAACATTATAGGCATTATCAGACCTTCATATTAACTATATAGATCATTACAGCTTTGTTTAAATTATAGCATTTGGCAATATTGTTATTATAATGAGGGGAGGGTATCTTGGTATCTTGACTGTCTACATAGCACAAGGAATTAAGCCAATGTCAATCAAACTTACTAAAATGAATGGAAATGTTTTTGCAAAAAAGATATGGTGCTAGAAGATCAGTGATCGAATTCATATAAGCCTGTTTCATGTGTTTAGTCTTTAGGCAAACTTTCTTTGAAGATATAAAACAATTTAAGAATTTTGATTTCAATGCTCTTTCTCACTCACACATACACACAAAATAGCCATTGTATAAAACATTTTGGGGGGCCTTTTTTACAATTTTTCCTCACGTTAGACCAAAATGAAACCAGATTGTCAAAGAACGAAGCCACGTTTGCCTCTGCAACAACAAAACAAATTGCTGGCCAAATTCCTTTTCCACAATTAATTCAACCCCCCAGTTTAGCTGAATGCGGAAAGGGAGTCAGGAGTCTCATGTTTTCAATAACTGTAATGAGCTCTACATAGTGCTGCCTTTGATGACCATCCAGAGCCTATACTGTAGTTGATCCAGAACGCAGCAGTGCAGGCAATGATATATATTATGCTTGAATGAGTCAAACTGCACTAGTTACCTATTGACTTCTGAATGGAATTCAAAACACTAGTTATCTTTAAAGCCCTTTGTGTCACAGAGCCTAGTCTCTGAGAGACCATTTATCTCCAACAATTTGTGCCCATCCCTCCCTCCTTATTCACAACCTATGAGGAGTAACCTAATAGCTTTCATGGGGAAATTGAAACAACAGCATGGAAATAATATCTAAGAGAATTCTCTATGATCATAGCTTGATTATAGAACTTATAGCATAAGAGAGAGTCATAGGAAGCACCCTTATGCTAAGTCATACTGGGAGACTTTTAGACTAGGAACACTGACTATGAAAACTCAGATTTTTCTTTGACTTTCTACCACAGAAACTCACTTTTGGCTAGTAACTCTCAGTCCATTCCACCACACAGGATTGTTGCGATGGGAAAAAATATACCCTGGATTGTGGTTAGTTATATATGCCTAACCAGTGGTGGGTTCCTACTGGTTCAGAATGGTCCAGCCAAACCGGTAGTAGTTTGGCAATCTGGGTTGCTGGAACTGGAAGCAACCCAGGCTTGCCACACCCCTGAACCAGTTCTCCCAGGGTTGTTTTTTTCTTCTGCGCATGCACAGAGCAATTTTTAGGAACGCACTTTTAGGAATTTTTATTGCTCTGCGCATTCATGCACAGCGTGCATCAAGCACCTGCACGCGGATCACAAACAAGCGAACAAGCAGTAATGACTGCCGGAACCCACCCCTGATACCTACCAAATAAGATATCATTCCTACTAAGAAAGTTCCACATAGTTGAATATGCTCTTTAACATTTTTGAGTTGCTAGAAATTAAAACTTGGGGTTGCCATCTTTCAAGGCTTGTGCTCTACTACTAAGCTTCACTTTTCCTTTCTCCAAAGAGATTTTATTGCCAGCAAGCAGCCAACTTTTCTAGTTGATGTGTTCCTCTGAATTAATCCGTTGTTTTAAAGTAGTTTAGATCTGCTCACGCTTTTTTATTCTGGATGTATCTGTTCAATTGCTGTTGCTTTTGTTGTTATATGAGCCCTCTTAGGGCAAATTATTTTACAGTGGAAATGCAGACAGTAAACACTCTTAGTAAAAGAAATGGCTGTGTGATGTCCTCTACAAAGAAACCAACTTGTTCTTGTGAAGTGGTGGAAGGAGTGGGTGATAAAAGGGATAACTTGGGAGCTGTGATGGTTTATTGTCACATACACTGCTTTTTTCCCCCCCAAAGACTTTGGCTCTTCTAAGATTTCTTCTAACAGTCTGAATAGCTGTATGAGGCTTTGGTGGATGTGCTTTTGAGACAATGTGTGTGAATTTGCTATAGGCAATTCATTTGCCTTTGCAGTGCAAAACTCTTTGTCCATATCAAGCCTCATCACTTTGCACATCCTTAATATCTATAGAGTACTTTACGGATGTTCCATGGAGAAGCACCCGAAGTGAGTTTCTGTCAATATCTGGAAGAATTTAAAGCTAAACCATTAAAAATGTTCTACATTCAACTTCTGTGTAAATAGTCAGAAAACGTTATTCAGTCTACTCTGCGTGTTTATGGCATTATATGCATAACAAATTGCTTAACAGTTGCTTTATTTTAATCCTATGGAACAGTGAGTCTGAGGACCAGTACCAAAACTGAAGCTTGAAAATATGAATGCAAAAATCCATTGATCCCCTCCAGTGCTTACTGGTGAGCTGGAGTTGTAATGTACCAAAAATAGCTAAATACATTGAGCATTATTGAATTCATTGTAATAAAATTTGAATTAAATCCATTTTATCTTTTGACCTGACCTCGCTGACTTCTTCTCCTGGTATTCTTTGGCTCTGAAAATATGGCTGCTTTCATGCCACTCACAAATCAAGAATATAATTCTTTGCTAGAAAAGGTGGGACACCTCTGTATTAAAAACAAGAAGCCCCAATTTGGCCAATTAAACCTGTTATGTAAGAAAAATGTTTAGGAATGCTTTGACTGATGGTGTTGCAAAACTGAATGCTGATTACTCACATCTGCTATTACAATGCTATTATTAAATTAAATTAAATTTATACCCCGCCCTTCTCCTTGCAAGAACCCAGGGCGGCGCACAGGCAATATTAAAAAAACCATACAAAATACAAAAATATTATTAAAAACTATTAAATTCTATCCCGTGCTAAAACCCATTATAAAACCCTAAGAATTTAAAATGTAACTCACTGCCTGGCATTACAAATAACTCACTGCCTGGCAACAGTGCTGAAGAACCCTTTATATACACTTTGTTGAATGAATGGGTGAAGAGGCATTGTGCTCTAATTCTTGGATACTAGAGCCGGAGATTAAGAATGTGCCTCTCTTAACTCAGCAGATATACCAACCTCACATGGTTTTGATAGAAGACACAGATAAAAATGGCCAAACCAAAATGTGAAATGATCTCATCTATGTGTAGAATTGTTGTATATGATAATTGACATGTGTAATTTCTGTATAGGAATTTTTTCAAAGTATAAATTAGTTCATAGCTTCATCTTCAAGAGCTATTCTGAATACTCAAGAACCCTGGTGAGAGATTACTGTTCCTCTACATTGATATATCTTAGAAATGGATATCATTTCTTAATTGTTCTGCCTACAGTTTTAAATTTTGTAAAAAGAAAAAGAAAAAAGAATAGAAAAAAGGAAGATAAGAAGCTCCATCAGGATACTATTTTTTTTTCTAACTTAAGGGTAAAATATAATGGAAAAAAATTATTTTGAACTATCACAGTTTCTTAAATATGCTTCCTGTTATGTATGGAATATATATAGTTGTGTTAAGCCCTGCTAAAGTGAAACTAATTGTTAGATGACCGTAATTGTTAACTGCAACTGTTTTGGAGGGGAACTTATTTGGGAGGGCTTTTTTAAATATTGTGCTTGGTTAAGGCCCTGTGGGCCCAGAATATAAATTACAGGGATTTGCCTGTTGTTCCACAGTTCCAGTTTTGAATCAATAAATGCTTTTGTATCTATGGTGGTCTGTTCTTGGCTACTAAAGCCCACTACACAATACTTCCCTCTAGAGGTTTTGAACACCAATGCCTACTATCCTCATATTGCCTAAAGCCAATGGAAATGATGTGGCCACATTGTCTGATGGCACTAGGAGTTCTAATCCAGAGTAATTGGAGGAAAATTGATTATAGAAAGTTATACTATACATGACTCCAAAGCATGTGATTAGTTGCAAAATGTGGTAAAGGAATTTCCAAAGATCCGAGCTAAATTTGTTGGTGTTTTATATGAGTTGTCTGCTAAACAGATTACTTTTCTTGCTCTGTGCAGACTGACACAGTGATCCTACTGACATAAGCAAGAAACTATTGTCTGTACCAAATCAGTAATGAAACACTCCAGAAGTAAAGTACTGCTGCCTACAGAGACTCAGATAATGATATTTATCTTATATAAATCACATAATTCACACAACACTCCCAGAACAACTGTGCAGAGAAAGCTTTTTTTTAAAGATAATCTGTTATTATTTTTGCTTAGACAGTAGCTTATCCCCAGTACTCGAATCAAGTAAAGAGAGAACAGGGTCATGTTTTCTGGTTCATATCCCATCTCTGCACAGTTTGAAGCAGGGAATTCCTTTATGTATCTAGCTGTATATAGATTCCCCACATTGTTGAGAATCCTGCATGTACTGGATTCTCAAAGAAAGTGAAGTACAGCACTCCCCCCCACCCACCTTACTGCCCAGCTGATTTATGGATATAAATGGATATAAATCAGCTGAAAAGGTGAAGGCAGCAGTAGATCTTAGTTCTTCCTTCATGAAACGGGGGGCAGAAATTTTCCAAGCTGGTAGACCCTCCTAAGTGTGTAGACCAGAGGTGGGTTCCTCCCGTTTTGGACCGGGTTAGCTGAACCAGTAGTAACTTGGTGGCAGCAACCCATCCCTGGTGTAGACTCAAAAGATACTTTGATAATATCTCTACTTTTGAAACCTTAGTAGCCATGTTATTTTTGCATAGATTTCCATTTTCTTCTTTCATCACCTCTTTCCTCTTCACAGTTTTCTTCGTCTTTCATCTCCTCTTTCAGCCATACTTTTTAAAAAAAGTTTTCAATTTATAATCAAGTGATTCAGGTTGACTTACTGCCCAGTTGCTCAAACATTTTCTGAAGCAAATCTGATGTAATTCCTCTCTCTGCATAGTAGTTAGAATGTAGCATTGTACACTAAGTCTGCCCACTGCCATGAGTTCAATCTGACTTAAAATTGACTCAGCTCTCAATCCTTCTGAAGCCAGTAAAATGAGGACCCAGATTGTTGGGGACAGTATGCTGATACTGTTAATTGCTTAGAGGGTGCTATAAAACACTATGAAGCAGTATATATGCAAGTCTTAGTGCTGTTGCTATTGCTGTTTTTTCTGGTGCAGCAATCCAAAAAAAAGTCTCAAACAAGAGAAAAATAAAAATAAAGGACAATATATATCACAATATATAACAATAAAATATTGGGCAATATATTACAATACCCAAACCAAGGAACTACCAACTCAGACAAGCAATCAAACAGTAAATAATAAACTAATCAAGAAACTATCAAGAAGAAAACAACACTCCTACCAACACTGACAGGGCAAGCCACCATGTATAAACAGAGCAATCTCTACTCTCTTCTAGCCCTGAAGATGTTATCTAGTTGGATAATGAAATGACTGCAAGAAAACAACCAAGCTCAGAAAGCACTAAGGATCCCACAAATTAATACAATAATTCATCTCATTATAAATACAGGCTTTTAGCTGTTGAATTGGATGCTTATTAGGAGGTTTATTTCCTTCTCCTTTTTTGCAGTAACAATTTCAGAACATCCTTAAATTTAATGTGATTTCATGAGTTGCACAGTTAACTCCAAAACAGTGTTCCCTGTTGATTTCATTTCTAAAAGGTGGGGCTAATATCATTTTTAAAAGGTTACAAAACAGTAGAGCATGCTTAAAGCATTCATTGTGTCAGCATCAAGAGTAAAGGAATAAATGGTTGAGTCAACCTAACACAAAGAGTTTTAGAGAAAATGGCTTCATACTGAAGGGAAGATGGAATTACCTGCCTCTTTCTTGTTGGCTTGTAAAGATTAGCTAACTTATAGCCACATCAGTTCTAGTTATTCAGCTGCCATTTTGAATCAACTCCATCTTGTAGCTCAGAGACACTGGTTTCGAACAGCTACAATAACTGTTATTTAAAATTCAGTCAGGCTCTTTGTTTTTTCTCTTTATTAGTTCACTCAGAATCATCCTATCTCAAAGAAGCATTACTTCTCTGAGAAGGAAACACTTAAATTCATCTTCTTCTGAAGTTAGACTCCTCATCTATAACCTTCTAATTCAAGTTGGTCTGTAATAGCCACACTTTCCTGTCTCAATCTTTATACAATGATGATAATCAGATCAGGATGTACTTGTAATCAAGGCTTCGTTCTTAGTAAATAATTATATCTAGGCTCCATTGTGCAGAATTATATTTAAAGTTTTATTTAATTCCTGAAAAATTAAAGTTCTTTCCTCTACTCTGAGGCAACTTTCTGTTCAGACTCCTTCTTGCTTAGAGAATAAATAAGCTAATACTATATTGAACTTGGAATGCCACCTTATTCTATTTACATAAGAATTTGAACATTAAACAGTTCTATGTTTCTCCAATATATATTCTGTCCCCAAGGGACATTTAGATGGAATTAGATGGAATTCAAAATCATATTTTCCTTTCCTTGTCTCCTAAATGTATCCTTCCAATGTAATAAATGGTTGAATCATAAAATTCAGGTTGCAGACTACAACTCTCCTCCCAGCTTGATCCAGAACTAAATTTGAATTGCTCAAAAATGTGTGTTCGGGTGTGGCGGTGTATGCATACCTTTTTGTGGCCTTTTCTAGATTAAAACTAAAGGAGAAAATCAGTTCTCATCCAGTTAGCTTCATGCTAAGTAGGGTTAGAAATCATGGCTTCCTAGCTTCTAGCCTGGTGCCTTAACCACTACATTAAACTGGTTCTCATAATTACTATACCACGTTAATTTAAGTCTCTGTGTTCTCTTTAAATGTCATTAGTTAACTGAAATTAAGAAATAAGTGACTAAACATTTATGTTGTCTTGATAACTATTAATTCATTAACTCAACTGTTATTCTGTGTGATTTAAAGAGCTCTTGCTATAAGACTGAATGCCTACTTCAGTCTAAACTAGAACAAGGGTAACAATTTTGTACCCTTTAGATGTATTGGACTACAGCTGAGGAGGACAGAAGGAAAAATGGGGAGGGGGCATGTAGCTATATTGGAAGGTTCATATGTATGTTATGCATTGGTAGACATCTCTGTAAGGGAGCAATGCTTTAACTCACTTAAGGCCACAGAAGAGAAATCTATATTCTATTGATGTTATCTATGCAAATGAGTCATTTTTTTTTCAAAATGAGCAGAAAATAGAGGTTCATTTCAGTTAATTAGAAACCACGTATTTAAACTTTTAGTAGGAGAACCAATTAACTGCAACTGACCAACTAGGGTCAATCCTCAATGGAACTACCTCAACATGGAGGGAAGTATGCTATGGGATACCACTAGGGTCTGTCTCAGTACCAATACTACTCAAAATCTTCATTAAAAAATTAAGATGAATAGCTAGAAGGGAAATGCATCAAATTGACCCCAAGGGACCAGGAGGGTTGTGTGGTACCCCCCAGCCCTCTACTGCTGGCCAGGGCGTTGCAAGAGGAGAAGGAGGGAGAGGAGGAAGAGGAGGAGAGCCTCCATTTTTCATCATGGCTTATATATATTGCCAACCCAACAAGAGACACACACACAGAGGGAAGGGGGGGAGAGAGAGAGAAAGACATAGAGCAAAATACAGAGGGAGAGGGAGAGAGATGTCAAAAGAGTTTTGTGGCTCCCATTGTTTTTAACAATGGCTTTCTGCCCTAATGACCAACTGGGTAGGTGTGACTAGAGAGGTCACATGACTGGGTGGGAGTGACATCAAGTTGGCCACACCCACCCAGGTTTTGTGGCTCCCAGTGTTTTCTTTTCTGTGGGAAACGGGTCCAAATGGCTCTTTGAGTGTTTAAGGTTGCAACCCTCTGCTCAAGCAGGAGATTCTATACCCCTGGTATAGAATCTCCTGCTTGAGCAGAAGGTTGGACTAGAAGATCTCCAAGGTTCCTTCCAACCCTGTTAAACTGTATTCTATAGGAATGATTTAAGACCAAAGTTTCTTTTTAAACGAGAGAGAAATGAGAAACTTAATGAAACTTATTTTGCTGTTAATGCCTTCTCTACTTATGCCATTTTTCCTGGGAAAACCTGCTATTAGTCTTCCAAAGATATGTCTGCATGAAATATCACTGTTTAAAATAATAATGGTTTATTTTATTTGAAATCAGAAAGGTAGTTCAGAGTGCACCAGGGATGCAAGTAGCACGAATCTGAAACTCCTTAAATGCATCTTTTTTCTTAGATCATCCTGCCATTGTGGCAGAAGGCCACAATGTGTGAGCCTGAAAAACAGCTGCAGCTGGTTTAAGGAGCTTTTAACTGTTGTGGTATAAGTGCCCCATCAGGCTACAAAGCATCTTTTTGTCTCCAAAAACCAAAGTTTGCATAGCCCTTCTGGACAGACTGTAGTAGCTACAACTCATTTTCCTTACCATCAGTAAAAGAAATTAAGCTAAAAGAAAAGATTATGGGGAAAGGGTTGTGATTAGAGTACGATAAGAAGTTAGATGAGAACTTGGATTAGGGAAAAGTACAGGTCACTGACTTTTGGAAGCCAGCATGTTTCCTAGCATTGAACTGAGATGGAAGAAGACCATGGATGTTCTGAATGCATTTAGTAGCTTTCTCCATGAGAGGCATTCACCCATGTTAAAGGAAATAACAAAATATGTATTTCAAAAGCTGTTTGGACAATAATAGAACATGAAAATAGAAAAACATTTCCTGGACAAATATTATTTGTAAGTATCATCTGAGGTTTAGGACATTGTTTTTGTATCTGGACATCTTAAGTTCAATGTCTATTGCTATTCAAAGAAGTAATAAGATTAGCACAGCATTTTCCTCTTGCAAAGATCCTTGAAGATGATCAGGTTAGGACCGAAGTAATTGTTTAACCTTTGTAATTGTAGAGATGAAATAATGAGAATTGGAAAATGGTTTTGATTAAAACCAGTATAGTAAAACAGATCCTAGTTAATGTTATTTGTTATTCACTGAAATGAAGCCAAATTCTTTTCACATGATGAATTCATAGATCATCCATGATATAGGTTTCATGGCAACACTATAAAAGTAATCTGTGTTGCAGGTTTCCAGGTTTGTTTGTTTTTGAACTTCCCAATCTAGCCTACAGTCTTAGCATTTCCTGATGATCTGTCACTCAAGTACTCAAATTGAACTCCTGACTGCTTTCTAAAGTCAACCAATATTGGTCATAGATTGATGTCTTTCTGGGCAATTTATTTAACTCCAGTACTGTAAAATAGTGTTTTACAACTTCAGAAACTTCAGACCTCAACTTTCCAGAATTTCCAGCCAGCATGCATGAAGCTGTAATCCACCCATGTTAAAATTGTTGAAGTTGAGAAACATTGCTATAAAGAATAAGGTAAAGGTAAAGGTTACCTTATACACACATGCATGCTAGTCATTTCTGCTCTAGGGGGCAGTGCTCATCTCCATTTCTAAGCCTGAAGAGCCAGCGCTGTCCGAAGATGTCTCCATGGTCATGTGGCCAGCATGACTAAATGCTGAATGCGCATGGAGCACTGTTATCTTCCCACTAAAGTGGCCCCTTTCTACTCGAATTTTTACGATAGGTTTGTGGAAGCTGGGACAAGTAATGGGAGCTCACTCCGTTACACGATGCTAGAGATTTGAACCGCCAAACTGCCGACCTTCTGATCGACAAACTCAGCATCTTAGCCACTGAGCTACTGAGTCCCTGTGCTATAAAGAATATGACGAGCCAATAGAAAGCAGTTTGTGTGGATAAAGGTATCTATTGTTCCAGAGTATACTGCTTCACTCCTGAGCCTCAAAGTTGATAAATCAAAATGAAACTGAAATTCTGTCAATAGTTAAATTTGATACCCTTGGTCCTCTGTGGAGAAGGGCGGGATATAAATGTAATAAAATAAAATAAAATACTGTGAATTAATTCAATTAGTTTCAGTCAAGATTTCTTGGCTGTGGATCCTGGTACAAAGACACACAAATCTTTGGATAGAAAAACTACTGAAAATGATTACTCTGAAATCCCAGTTTGAGCAATTTAATAACAAGAGCAAAAAGAAATCCACAACTATAGATGTGTGCATGTGAGGTGAATTTATTTATACCCATTTAGTGGAGAAAGGAAATGTAATTTTGAAGAGAAGAAAAAGTGTTAAGTGCTTTCACTTATTTATAGCCTCTTCAGAACTCCCCAAGCTTCACAATAAACCATTTTGCTTAGCCCTGAGTCAATACACTGAGCATTTCTTGGCACTAAAAAAAAAAATCCTCATTCAGATGAACGCCTGTGCTTTTATCCTATTGTTTTTCTCTTCCACACAGCAAGAATCATTTGAAAGAGTATTAGTTTAGTCTCAATGAGTTCCCAATCTCTCAGCTAAAGGGACCCCCTTTATTTAAACAACAGGGACAAAAAACAAAAAACACAAATGGAGATTAAAGTTTATATTCAATAATTGTATTTCCTTTGCTTGGTACCAGCACAGGCCAAGGAAACCCAACCAGACTCTTGTGTAAGTCAAAGTGTAACTTCCAAACTAATATCTCAGGTGAGAATAATTGGTTCGGAATGCTTATATTTAGATTTAAATGTATAAGAGCTGCGGTGGCACAGTGGTTAAAGTGCAGTACTGTAGGCTACTTCTGCTGATCACCAGCTGCTATCAGTTTGGCAGATCGAATCTCACCAGGTGTCAGGACTGCAGCCATATTTTCTTGTGGATCTCAGGCCTGCTACACTTTCTATTATTCTATTTTTCTATTGTGATAAAATGGGAGGGGGTATTGTACAGAGCTGGATGACATGTAGCCATAACAAAATTCTTTCTAGAAAGGTAAGGTCGTCTTTTGCTTTTGCACCTCTGTATCTAACCGGAACTAGATGGGTGGAAACTGTCAGCATGGCAGATTGGACCATGTGATGGACTTGTGGGTATAAGGGCAAGATCTTGAACTTTCAACTGGGTGGAAAACCGGGAAGCCTTCAGATTCAGGTTTTCTCAGATGTGCCAACATGGCTCTCTTAATAAATTGGAACTTTGAGCAATACTTTGTCTAGGACTCTGATTTACTTTTGAATGCTATTTGAAACCTTGACACCAGGCTTAAGGTTGACTCAGCCTTCCAGCCTTCCAAGGTTGGTAAAATGAGGATCCAGATTGTTGGGGGCAATATGCTGACTCTGTAAAATGCTTAGAGAAGGCTGTAAAGCACTTGGAAGTGGTGTATAAATCTAAGTGCTATTGCTTTTGCTATTATCTAGGGTACATATAGCATCCTAGTTTTCTTCTGAAGAAAAAGCATCACTCAGATTAACATTTTTCCACTGGCTCTTTAAATAAACTTTCTGGCTCCTTGAGAATGAGAGAAGACAACGCTGCCTTGTAGAAAAAACACCCCCCCCCCCAATTGTAATCTGACTTTGATATCAGACTTAGTTTATAAATAGAAACTACTACGCTTAAGACAAAATGAAAATGTTCAATATATTAAAACTATCTGTTTAAAAGCAAGGAATATGAATTAATTTATTCTAAGTATTTTGTGTGTGTGTTTGTGTCTGTGTCCATTTATTAATTCTGCTGCCCAGATAAAGCACTTTATGTAAAAAATAAAATGCAAGTGTTTGTTTCAAAATAGAATGTTTATTTAAAGAAAAACCAGGTGATATTACATCAATAGAAATATTGGCTCAACTTTGCCAACCAAATACAAAACATATCCTGTACTTGGTGCCACCCTAATGCATAAATGCTTTTATGAATATAGGCTAGTCTATAGATAAATGCTAACAAGTAAGCAACAGCAAAAAAAAGGCTAAGTTTATACCATTTACAATCCTACTAGACAGTTAAAAGCAAAGCAAAGTTAGGTAAAATACACTCATGGAAAATTCTTTTAAACTATACGAAAGTATTGATAAAATTGTGACAGACATCTTCCATAAATGAAACAATGTGGTTTCAGATTCCATGACACCCCCCCTCCCATGACAATAAAGAGCTATAAGCATGTAAACATGTATGTCTGATCGGTGAAACTATGTTTGAATTATCCCACCACTACTATCCCCAATTCATTGGTTTCTGCTTGTAGAGCAATGTTCCTCAAGCTTAGCAAATTTTAAGATGCATGGACTTCAACTTCCAATTGTGGAATTGAAGTCCATGTGTCTTAAAGTTGCTAAGGTTGAGAAACATAACAGCAATCTGACATCAGAAGCTTCTGAACAGAGAAGCATTTCCTATAAAATATTTCTCGGATCTATTTTCAATAATATCTTTAAAACCTGTTGTTTGTAAAGAGTGTGTGGATCCTTGTAACTGTCTCCTTCTTCCCCCATTGTTCTTCTAACCCCTTTAAACCTCTTAACCTAGCTTAGATTGACTATCATGGGGAAAGTTGTTTGTTACTAATGGCTACACCAGTTGCTCTTTCAAAATATTTGAACAATGTTCTTCAAGCAATATTCCCCAAACAGTCCTTCAAGGCAAATAGTTAGTCAATAATGGAAAGTTGATGTTTATTTCTTACTGAACTGCAATTTCAAGGAAATGTTGGATGTTGTAATTGAACATCAGCTGGAAGGACACTGATTCTTTACTCCTGTTATAAAGCATTACAAAATAACATAATGTAAGAGAACACTATAGGATTCTGCTAGCAAACTCTGCTTCATGATGAACTAGGAAATTTCATAAAATATATTTGATGGTAGAAGAATCATGGGTCAAAAAATTATTCTATCTCCAGCCCAGAATGAATTAGTTATGAGGGATCCTTGGTGCCCTCTAACCTTGATTGTTTTGTTGCAGATATTTCATTACCTAAACTAAGTAACACCATGGGCACTGATAGCATTACCTAGTTTGGCTAATGAAAGTCTGTAAGAAAACAACCAAGCTCAGAGAGCACCAAGGATCCCTCATCGCAACCCTAAACTACAAATAATTTCTTCTATGAGTTAGCTATGACATAAAACTCCCATTCACATCATCTCATTAATTTTAATTAGATACATGAAGAGTAGCAAAATCATATCTAATATGTACTATTTTATATACTATTTTAAATGTATTATTTTAAATATATCCTACCCTTGCTAAGCTCTACTGAAGCTAAAGAACTGACATCATGATCCATTCACAGCATTTGTCAATTCTTTCAAAACTCAAAGAATTCCACTTATAATGTTGACATTTTTAAAATTATATCTTAAAGTTAGTACTTTTTAATATTTGGTTAAATGTAATGTGTATTGCTGGTCTTTGACCGTAATAAAGATTTATTCTATTCTATTCTATAAACTCAAAGAATATAGTAAACGGAAATGACATTGTTTCACATTTTGGCTTCATGACACATAAAAGGTAAAGAATGAGCTTAACTTCTGGTAACTATATACTGTATATAGTCTAATTTAAAATAAATTGTAAATGTATTATTTCAAATCTTCATTTGTGTTTATTTAAAATCTAAAACTTTAGGATAATGAAATTGATTAGAAATTACTTTTAAAAATAATGAATTACTATCTGGAGTTATACTTGCATGCTATAATAAGCCTGTATATAAATGCCTCCATATTGCAGATTGATTGATCAGGAATTGGAGGCCAGAAGCCATTAAAAAGAAAATGTTTAATTAGACAGCTAATTAAATTTTCTAAATGATCATAAACTTGCTACTTCACTATTTATATTAGTATTTTAACCAGTAATAGACTTCAAAGTAAATGGTTTTAGTTTCCCAGGTCTTCTGTCTCCCCCTTTTAAAATACTGGGACAATGTTTGCTATGGGCCAATAAAAGGCTAGTAAATATTTATAAAAGCAATATGTTATCATTAACCTTTTACAAATTTTACTGAAATTGTTCTATTTTGCCTTCTACATAGTATTTAAATATGGTCACAGAAAATCAATTACTGGTTTTGGTTCTGTTTTCCTTGTTAAAATAGACTGTTAAGCCAAGCCACATCTGCTCACCCACACTTTTGTGTTATGGACCTGCTCTCAGAACAGCACAGCCCACCATCAAACAGCTTTCCTCAAGGTTTTTACAGCTCAGTGTAAAAAAAAACACAACCTCTCCACTATTTCTGGATGCAAATGAATATTGACTTTTCAGCTGCAAGATCAATGCAAAATTTAATTCCACTTAGAAGTCCATGAAATCAGGAGTCTCCAAAGAATCTTCCATCATCATGATATCGCTCTCAGTCTGTTCTGGCCTAATTTGGACCATCTGGCTTTTCAATGTATTATGAGCATTCATGAATTTTTGTAAATACTTTGAAGTATATAACCAATGATGCTTCAAAACATCTTCCATCTCATAACATTTTGACTGCCTGGCATTCATCTTTCGAAAGCGTCTGAACAGTTTGTTGCCTGACTCATTTCCTTCACTCGCCCAGGCACCAATGGAACCATCCCGTTCTATAATTTCTGGAACATGAGCAAGTGTTTTATGAAAATAATTGGTAATCTTCCCATCATATCTATAACTGAATTTAGTAGACAGCAACTCAGCGAATCTCTGAGAGTTGAAACTGTATTGACAGACAAGTTCTGGGCATTCTTTGGTTGGACATGAAGACCTCCAGACTGGTTTCATCTTAAGGTAAAGGTCCATTAATTCTCTGAGGGCTTCATGCCTCTCCTCACATTTTATTAATTCACAGACTGCATCCACAGTCCCTTTACTCATGAGTTTTCTTGCAAAATTTCCATTCATCCTTGTTACAGGTTTCAAATTCATCTTTTTTCTAAGGTGTTTGTCAAGAGTTGACTGCCACCTCTTTCTCTCTTCTTTGGTTGCACTGGTATTTTTGTACACCTCGCCAATCTCAAACTGGAATATTTTGTAAAATTCAGCGGCATTGCCAATATCGCAGTGAAGTGCGTCTATTGAAGGCACAGTCTCAATAAAAGGCTTGGAAGAAACACCTTTCACTCTGTGACGTAGTTCATCAACAGCTTCATGGTAAGGATTGGACCTCCACACTTCATATCGTTCTAGGTTTTCAGCATGACTCCTGGTTACAGAATGCAGGATGAGGTTCTGAGAGGCTTCTACACGGGTGGCATCACAAAGTGTACAAATGTAAGTAGAGCCTGATGCTTCAAGACCCTCAACTTCACGGACAAGTTTTTCATCATATCCAGTGCCCCTAAATATGAATTTGAACATTCTAGGAATACCAGCCATATAAAGTATCAATGCACTATGTTTCATGGCTTCCCGTTCTGTTATAAGAGGACTCAGGATGGCAGTGAGAGTCTCGTGATCTGACTCATCGGCCAGCATAAGGCACAAAGGCTTACAACACAACTCTGAATTGGGTTTGCTTTCTTCAAAAATCCTTGCAGTGCCTTTGTCATGAGTTACAGTGATGCTCATGAGGGTGAAGGAGAATCGAACTGCCTTTTCGGGAACCGCTGGGCCACAGCCATGTTTTTCACTGACATCTCCCATTCCATCGCAGGATTCTTTAATCACTACAGTGAAAGGTCCTTTCAAATAGTCATCCAAGTCATGAGTTTTCAGTCCTTCTAGAATTTCTTCTTCTAGATCCATAAGGGCAGCCACCAAAGCTGCATCATATCGAAATCGTTTTGAAATTGTATCCACTGGGTAGTCATCCACAGACTGTTGTATTCCTGAGAGCCCATCAATAATGCCTACATCTGTGTTACTAGATACATTTTTCAAAGGAGGCTCCCATTCAAAGGGGTGATAACCAGGCAGGAGGGACTTCTCAGCTGTTCGGAGAGCATGCAAAGGCTGGAATATTTGCCTTCCTGTAATTGCCTTTACCGTCCTGTACATTTTATGATATTGGCTACAGCTAAGAAAGGTGTTGACTCGGATTGCCAAACAAACAGCTGGATGAAGGTCCGATCCCTTCCCTTGCATTATAGCTTCCAATTCATCTGCTTGTCTGTGCTCATTTCTAGATCGCAAAGCCAGCAGGAACAAAGTTAGGCAAACAGACTTCACATCTCCTCCTTCTTCTTTTTCTGCAAAATCTTTCACTTGAAGCTTGAGTTCTCTCAAGCGGTGCTTTTGAGCTCTCCGGGTTAGTGAGAGCAAATGTTGTCTCGGTCGGCCACCTTTGTTGATATAGACATAGCTGTCTGTACTTTCTGCCCCTTTATGATTAGAACGATGTTGGCAGTATTTTTCCAAAAAGACCTCCTCATGACAGCCTTTTACGGGGCATCTCAAAACCAAATTGTTGAGGATGCTTAGGAAGGATTTTACAGGGCTCACTAGATCAGTAGGAAAACATGGATATCGGCAGGATGGGCAATAGCTTCCCATTACTTTAAGACATTTAAGAATGCAGACTCTGCAGAATAAGTGTTTACATGTCGTTTCTACTGGATCAGCCAGGATGTGTTCACAGATCTGGCAAGATATTGACTTTACAAAGTCCACAGGGTAGTCTATTGCAAGGATTTTTGTACTGAGATGGATTTGCTTACAGTTTGAAATCTTTTTCATCAAACTTTTGTTATTCAGTTGCTTTACCTTTCTTACGCATCTTATTTTTCTCGTATGCCCAGCAATAATCCTGAGTTTTTTGCTCAGCTGTGAGTTCAGCATTGTTTTCTTCCTCTTGACTCCATGAAAGGAAGTGACACAAACGTCACAGCTTGTTGAATGGGGATGCCATTCCACTGGGTCTTTCTCGAGAAGATGTGCTTCATGGGGGGCATTGCTGACTTTTCTCTGAATGACTTTCCAACAATTGTGACAAAAATGAGTAGGGTGGATTGTGTCAATATCTCCCCTTACATCGATCTTAAAAACTTTGACGAGAAGATCTGGCCAGGAAGTGGCTCTTTTCTCTTTCTTTCTCAAAAGAGCCTGGGTCTCCTCATCCACTGGCCCGTGAACTGGATGACACTTTTTGTAAGGGTCAGTTTTCAGTGAACCTCCACAGATGCGACAGAGGTGCTGGAGGTTTGCTTGGTGAGTTTCCATCTCCCTTGGGCTCATGTGAAAGACATCTTTCTCTCTTGCCAAGCTATTTTTATTCAACTCGGTGTCTGTTTCAAAGGGCACTTGTGACATTACAGCTGCTGCCTTAGGTTGTTCATCATTGATGTTCAGAGACCCTGTCACATTTTCTTTAGCAGAGTTAGCCTGGTGGCTGTCTTCAGGAAGAGGCTTTTCAAGCGATCTCACTTTGAACAGCTTGAATTTCCATTCAGAAAATTTCATATACGGCTGTTGGACATGTTCTGGTCCAAAACACAAGTTTATGCTTGGTGGGGGTAGCTTCTCCATCCTGGCAGATGTTGAATTACCTATTGATAGAAAGAGAGAGAAAAGAAACTGGTAAGGAACTTCCATGATTACGAACTGATAAAAATGAATCAAACCTGGTAGAATAAAAACCAATGCTAAATATTAAGAATGCTTCATTAATAAATAGTCCACAATATTTTTACTTCAAAATGCTTATCAAGCACTGACAGTGAATATAAACATGTTGGTTAGGAGAGGGATGAATACATTCCTGCATAATGAGAAGAAAGATGAGTATTACTAGTCTTTAACCACAGATGCTATCTTGATAAAGCATCTCTAAACACATAAGAACATGAGTTTCTATTTAAACATAAGAATAAATCTGAATGAACGACTTCATTTTCTTTAGAAGCACGTCTCTCACGGTTGATACATTTATCCAATCTTTGCAAAGTAGAATATAAAGACTCCAGTTTTGGTGGTCTACATCCATTATTCCTTGTCTGGCCTTCAGGTGCTTTGGAAAATAGTATGACCTCCTCTTCTTTGTGGTAGCCCCTCAAATATTAGAACGCTGCTATATTTGAAGGGTTAAGAAAAGCTAAGGAGCAACTGAGAAGTTTGCTTTCTGGTCAATGTGGGCTTATGATGGGCCATGCTCCTGTGGCAACCCTTTGGCAGTGCGAATTTAGAATTCCAGATGTGCTAAGCACAAGGAACATGGGAGAGACCAAGTAAAGGTTGACTGTATAGTGCACTCATTAGAGCAGGGGTCTCCAACCTTTGCAACTTTAAGTCTGAAGGACTTCAGCTCCCATTCTGGGAGCTGAAGTCCTTCAGACTTAAAGTTGCAAAGGTTGGAGACCCCTGGTCTACAGCTCTGCAGAGTGCTGATTGGTTACCCCAAGTAATATCCTACATTCTTATCCTTGGTTACAAGCTTCCATTTAAGAAAAAATTCAACTTTTATTAGCAATACAGCAGTTGAATTTTGATTTCTTAAATAAACAATGAATAAAGCATTTTTTAAAGTATATGATCTTTCTAAACATCAAAAAATCAGTATTGAGAACACAGGAGGGAAACATACTTCAAAAACAAAAATGGGTTGTGAAAAGAATCTTACATACCCATTGATGTCTAATGATCAGATGAATGAGATAAAATTTATTTTACACCCATATGGAAAAAAATTGGTTATATTTGGTAATGGTAGAAATAAATCTGCATTCAACTATATGTTTATATTCCAAATATATGTTTGACTCAAGTTTGAACTCACAACTTTTTGAACAGGATTTTTTTCTCATTGCAGCCTTAAAGTGCTATCTATCTAAACTTGAATCAACAGAAAATGCTACTGGCACAAAATTTACAGTCCCCACTTCTGATTCTCTCATGCTTCTTTTGAGGTTCTTTCAACTATTTGCTGAAGGATTCTCTTGTGTGTAGTAACTGATAAGCAAATTAATTGGTTGATTCCTCCAAATGTACTATCTTCTCTTTCTGCACATCACTAGCCTTTGGGACAAACATCTGTCAGTCTTGGCAATGCAAGAGGAATGGGCAGATTTGACTATAGGACTCTGTTGACAAACTCTAAGCTCCTCTGTAACCCAAACTGAATATAATTAAATTGTGTTTATAAATGGGCAAAGATATAAAGGGATCTGAATCACAACCAACACTTTTATTTAGGATTTTTCTCTTCATTTTCATTTCTTTCTATAGGTAAGAAATGCTGACTTCCAGATTCCAGTGACTTCTACTCAGGATCTAACTATTGGGATAGAGAGGTGTCCAATCATCTATCTGTTTCAGTTTTGTAATAATGGTCACAGAGTTAAAACATTGCAGCATATCTGGCTGATTCACCCCCACCTGTTGCTATTATTCAATTAATGCTTTCTCTTTTTTTAGAGAGAGTCAGCAGCAGAATGGAAGCAGGCAATCCAAACCAGGGACTTGAGGGAAAGTCTCATCCACTCAAACCAGTTGCTTTGATTTCATTCCATGCATTACCAGCCATGTGTTTTTGCCTCTGAAGTAAACTAGTGGCAAGACACAACAGATTTTACACAGCTTGCAACTGCCCATAGAAGTTTCTGTTTGAAGGAAAAACACTTTTTGACACTAGTATAGCTAAAGACATCTTAAACCATTCACAGGCTGGGCAGATGAAGACAATATCATTGGAACACAGTAGAAAAAATATGTTGCCAAGGCATATTTGAATCACAGTTAGGTACAAGTGGGGAAGGGCCCATATTCTCAGTGGGAGACTTCATTTGGACTAGGCAGAATTGGACCACTTTGTTACTTTAATGCAAGTCCTCCACAGAATATCAGGAGGGTTGTAGGTTGGTCTGGGAAGTTTAAAAAAATATTTAGATCCATTTTTACATATGTGGACCTCCTGAATCTCCAGATGATAAAATTCTATGGCAAAATGGTTGGTTTTCAGTGGCATTGAACACAGCTAAATTGTTCAAATACAAATCAAGCTTATTTATCCAAAGCATTTGAAACAGATGGTTTAAATTGTGAAAATCGCCACAATTTCCGCAAGGCTCACATAGCTATTTTGAAAGTAGGGCCTGGTTGTCTCTGCATGTATGGCCATGTGCAGGCAATACTCTCACTGGGCCAGTAGCAAAATGAAGTGGTAATGCACACACCTACCCCTGGAACCAACTTTTGAAATAGTTGGGTGGGATTGCAAAAGATGTAACAAGCTTTTTTTAACTGTTCAATGAAAAGATGCTTCAGTCTCATTGCACACACTACAAGCCACTTCTTTAGAAGCCTTTGCTAAATCTTAATCAGGGCGCTGGACAAAGGATGAGATTTTAAAAACTGCAAAGAAGCTAGAAACATGGGCTGGTAAAGTTTGGCTAACAGAAATAGAAAAAAAATCAGTTGGCTAAATGTAGCAATAGCACTTAGATTTATATACTGCATCACAGTGCTTACAGAATCAGCATATTGCCCTCAACAATCTGGATCTTCACTTCGGAAGGATGGAAGGCTTAGTCAACCTTGACCAAGTGAGAATCAACTTGCTGGCAGTCAGCAGAATTAGCCTGCAATACTGCATTCTAACCACTGTGCTGCCACAGGTCTGTACATTGTATAATGATTCACAGAAAATGAGCCTTCTCTCCTTGTTTTAGTGCTCCTAAATTCTAATAGAGGAATTCATATCCACTAAATTATGTCCTATCCAACAAGCTCACAGAGATGTCTTAGATGTAGATAGATTGTGCTTCCTAAACTTTTTCTTCAATTATCTTTTATTCCAGAAATAAGTCAAATTATACCAAGCCAATAACATCAAAAACACATAATAGCAGAGTGGCCAAGTCTAACCCACACATTTTTTTTCTAGGCCTTAAGCATATAATGCCTCAATACATTCACTGTATGTAGTAACTAAACCAATAAGCAATGTTCTAATCTAATCTTCCCAGTGTTATTTGCCAACAATATCCAGATTTCTTACCTGTTGGCTATGTTGGCTAACAATACAAAGCCAAGAGCATACAATGACCATAAATTCCCTGTTCATGTTCCAAACTTTTCTTTATATGCTTTAGCGTTTGCCATTTCAATGTTTTTTGTCAGATTTGGGGAAAATATTCACCAGCTCTTTTCTATGTATCAAATGGTTGAAACCACTATAGAAATGCTATTATGAGTTACCTTGTCAGCATATGCAACAGACAAGGGATATAATCCCAGAAGAACTAAAAATCTTATTATAGGAGACAGGGGCTTAAAGTACATCAGAGTAACTACTTGACTCTTTCACCTGAAAATATTCTAAATGTAAGTAATATGTAGGTTACAATAGACATTTATAAATGGTCTTTGAATAGTCTCATGCTGAAGATTAAACACAATCCTCATAACGTACTATGAAACCAATCCCATTAACTTCAATGGGACTTATTTCCTAGATATCAGTGTTGTCTACTTTAAATTTCAATTTAGCTTGCTCTAGAATAAACCTTTCAATTGTCTGGATCATTGAATCACGATAAAACTCTAAACTTTGGGGCTTTTTCTCTAAATGGCTCCATTCATGTATTTTGCATTTAGCCATTTTATTCCATTGTTTTCTATAGGACCAATACTTAAATGAAAATATTCCTTTTAAAAGTATATGGTAGTTTCATTGTGAGAACTGCGCAATAACAATTGAACAGCTTTATTCTCTACTTATAAATATGTCACTAGAAAAGAATGAACTAAAAAGTGTATCATTTGCTGTCTAACTCTATATGGACCAATATAATTTATACTTAAAGTTGAAGTACTCTGTAGCGCTTACATCATACCTTGAAATATCTACCAGCTTACACAGCACTAGGATTTTGTTTCTGATAAATCAAATGAAAAATGTCTGCAAACATGTAGTGGGTATATTTGGCTAAAGTAAGGGCTCAGATGATTAACAAAACAATTCTAATTATGTTTCCTTTAAAAATAAGCCTATCATTTTAAATGGATAACATATGTGGATAAGATTGAATTATATTAAGGTATTTCTTAGATGCTTTAAAGAAACCAGCTTATTCAAGGTCCCGTTTTTTCCAGCCTGGTTCCCTACATATATAATAGACTGCTCTTGTGATTTCCAACTTGTATAATCAATGTTGGCTGAGAATTATTGGAGTTGTAATCTAGCATACCTGGAGGATACAGGAATAGACAAGGTTGCTTTCACTCTTTGCAGTGAAGCACACTGCAATGGATATGATTAAATCAAAGTTAGTCATAACTGTCTTCCATTGAGCCAACCAGCACACCTTGACTTAATGCTTGCTATAGTTATATTGCTCAGAGGTTGTATGAAATTAATTTCATCTTCTGGCTAAGAAAAGTTCAGAGTTAAAATGTCAGGAGAAGATTCTCTCATACTTAATGCCTCTCCAATCAAATACTTTGTCTTGTCTTGAATAATAACTCATGTGTACTTACTCAGGAAATTATTTAAAAGGTCTCATTTGGAATTTTTTCCTCATACTTTGCTCCATTTCTCTGCACATTTAGCTCTAATAAGACTATGTAATATAGTTGTATCCAGTTGAAACATCTCACCTGTAAACTCTATGCAAAGAATAGAACTTGGACAGTAGTCCTAGTGTTTTCTTTGATAAGTACCCACAGATTGTTTCAATTACCCTCATGACTAACTTCTTTTTAAAAAAAATTAAAACAAAAAATGTCTAAATGCTTTCTATTCAAAGCTTCCAGGATCTCTTCTTTTGACTGAATTAAATTTGGATTTAAAAGCACAAGCAGATTTGCACTTTCAGGCAAATAGGTCTCATTTCAAAAGCATAGCATTAACAGGTTTGTATATCCATTGTTCTCCTTTTCTTATTTCTGTGACTTCTTCTCCTTTAGACCCAGATTCTCAGATGAATATTTAATTCATATTCATCTGAATGTATGACTGTATTCTCCTTGAAATGGATTCAAGGTCTGCTGAGTGGATCTGATAATATGTGTACAAAAATAATTGGCAAAAGAAACATTTGTTTACTCCAGTCTTAGAAATCACATAATAAACTGGAAAACTGTAATAAATAGGATCAGCCTACCTTCTTCCACTCGCAAGTCTGTATGGCTGCTTAGTTGGCATCTAGATAAAGTTTCTCCTTTTTCCTGTGCTTTATAAGTTCCTTGGGCTGCTGTTTATCTTACTCTAGCCTTCTCCCTCCCAACTCCCTGAACATTTTGGTTACTAACCACAACTTGCTTACTATCATCCACAGTTGAGGAGTCTCAGCTCCAGCTGACACCTGTTTTTTTTTTTACATGCCACACCGCTCATCAAAACAATGTTAATTACAGACATGCTTTCTCTTCTTGCAGAAGATTTTATAGCCAATATTTGAACCTTTGCATGGTGCGGGAACTTGGATTTCTATTATTATGGTTGGCCACACAGTCAGCCAAATGTTTAGACTGGACTTGGTGTTTTTGTCCACCTATTGAATCCTTTCCAAGGACCTGGGATAGCCACATGTTGTGCTTTAATAATATTAAAGGTTTATTATGGTTTATCACATAATCACCCAGATTACTGGTTGGCCAAACAGCCAAATGTTTAGACTGGATTTTGCATTTTTATCCACCTACTGAGTCGTTCCCAAGGATTTGAGATAGAAGGATATTGTTTGATAGTGTTAAAGGTGTCACTGCATGATATGATACCTTTGTGGTGGGTACACAACTTTTCTTCCAGTAGCTCTACAGCTGCAGTCCCTTGTTGCTTACTGACTCCTATAGCCCATTTCTCACCAGATGTCCAAGACCTCCAACACCTAACATGGTCCTTGTTGATTTTGCGATAACCAATCCAGGATGGATTTCTGTAAATTACATCTCATTGTATTACTTATGGGAGATGCATTCTTTCTCTGGATCTTCTGAAGAGATCTGTCCAATATGGTTGAACCTCTGGCATATCTCTCTTATCCACCTCAGAGCATGTAATTATTATGACTGCTTGCACAGTTAGCCAGATATTGAGACTGGATTTGCCATTTTTATCCACCTATCAAGTTCTTCCTAAGATCCTGGGCTATGGACATGTTATTTATTGTTTGATGGTGTTAAAGGTTTAATCACAGGATGTAAATAAAGCAAAGGCTAATTTGGTCTGTTTGGCATTCAGTAAGTCTTTATGGTACACTACCTTGAGTACATCTTCTTCATTGTCCTTCAGAGGTTCTTCTAATCCTTTTTTTTGTTCTTCAACTGTCTGGTGTACTTGCAACATTCCATGCCCACCTATGCTTATTATTATACATACAACAATGTGAAATCATGGCTGCCAGTTCATTAGCATGTGTTCCTTTCCTATGCACTGAGTTCTTCCCCAAAAACCTAGGATGTCATAAACTTTTGGTGTAGTATATTCCAGTAATGTGTCCTTTTGTAATAGATAGATGGAAATTTTGTAAATGCGCATATTTTGTGGTTGCCACCAAGATTTTGCCAATAACCAGTGGGATCACCATGGCCAGTTTATGTCATAAAATTTTAATTTCAATTTTCAGATCTTGGCACATTTGATCTTCTACCATTCTACTATCTTCTGGTATTGCCACATCAATTATACATACTTTCTTCTTTTCAACCACAGTCATATCTGGTGCGTTATGAGCCAAGATTTTATCAGTCTGTATTCAGAAACCCTACATGTTAATTTGCCTCTTTTCAACTATTTTTTAAACTGCATGTTTCACCAATTTTTCATTAATGTCACATATTTTTTGCAGATCTACTAGTGAATCATTTTTGTAAATGTACAATGTCACTGTTTCTGATAGGTTTGTGCAATTTTCTTGCAATCTATTGTTTCTTCTGCTTCTTTGAACATTCTTCACTGCGAATCATTTGGTGGTTTTTAGTCAAATTTTGGTTAGCAATTAAGATCATGTACTGTATTTTGATCCAAGGATTTTTCAGTACAATAATATGGTAATTATAATAAATTTTCACCAATAAGACTGAACTTTCTGGAATGCAATCCTGACATGTTCTATCCTGAAAATTTGGGCAGTTATTAGCCCTTCTATCCTCAGTTATCCACTGGATGCAATGATGAAGCATACATCATAAGATGTATGATGCTTACCAGCACCTGATGCAATACTATACAACATCACATCACAGGTACAAAAAGGGAAAACTTGCATCATTTTGACTCATCTTAGGAACAAGATGCTAATGTTTCTATAAGAAATTTACTTTTGAGCCCAGAATTAGGTGGGGAGGAAGGAAATGTTTGGGAACTTCTTATCCAGATGTAGAGGAGTAAATAAATAAGTCACCATGCAGTCTCGCACATCGACAAAGGGCTTGCTTTGAAGTCCTGCACATACACAAAGGGCTTTTTTTTAAAAATGAAAACCATGGAAGGCAACAATCACACAAAGAGAATTCTAACAAAAAATCAATTCAGACAGCACAACTAAATTAGTTACTTAATACTTTCTTGAATAAGCTGTTGGGTTTCAGCACAAATTAACTACAGAAATGTTAGTTTGGAGACTGATTATTTGGACTTTCTGCTTGGATGTCTTTCCTTTGTTGTCCTCAAACCATTTACTCCCAATTTTGTAGGCAGATTCTAGACCAGGGGTGGGCAAACTTTGCAACTTTAAGTCTGAAGGACTTCAGCTCCCAGAATTCTCCAGCCAGCTTTGCTGGCTGGAGAAGTCTGGGAGCTGAAGTCCTTCAGACTTAAAGTTGCAAAGTTTGCCCACCCCTGTTCTAGACAGATAGAAAGAACCATTTTGGTGTAGTGATTAAGACATCAGGTAGAACAGGGGTCTGCAACCTTTGCAATTTTAAGTCTGAAGGACTTCAGCTCTCAGACGTCTCCAACCAGCTGGCTGGAGAAGTCTGGGAGCTGAAGTCCTTCAGACTTAAAGTTGCAAAGGTTGGAGACCCCTGAGGTAGAACATCATGAGTACTAGTTCCTAATGAGGCACAAAATTACCTGAGTGAATTGGGCCAGTCACTCAATCACTCTGAGGGTAGAACAAGAAGCAATGGGTGGAAACTAATCAAAGAGAGAAGCAACTTAGAACAGAGGAGAAATTTCCTGACAGTTAGAACAATTAATCAATGGAACAGAAATTGCCTCCAGAAGTTGTGAATGCCCCAACACTGGAAGTCTTTAAGAAGATGTTGGATAGCCATTTGTCTTAAACGGTATAGGGCTCCTGCATGAGGTTGGACTAGAAGACCTCCAAGGTCCCTTCCAACTCTGCTGTTGTATTGTATTGTATTGTAACTCTCTCCTAGCTCTAGGAATCAGGCAATGGCAAAACATTCTACACCTTTCTAAGAAAACTGCAGGATCTAATCCAGGGGTTCCCAAACTTGGCAACTTTAAGACTTGTGGACTTCAACTCCCAGAATTCTCCAGCCAGTTGCTGGCTGGAGAATTCTGAGAGTTGAAGTCCACAAGTCTTAAAGTTGCCAAGTTTGGGAACCCCTGATCTAATCCATGAAATTGCCATGAGTTGAAAACACTGACTCAAAGAAATACAGTCCCAGAGATAAGTACAACGCAGACTTTTTGGGGAACAAACCATTGTTCTTCTGATGTCCAGAGACTAGCACTGTAGCCAACAAAACTGAAGTGATCGAGGATTCAACTCACCTTCCTCATGACTCTTGATGGAATTATTGTAATCAGCAATCTTTTTATTAGGTCTTCCTTTGGGTAATGATATTACACAGGTGAAAATCTTCTGGAAAACAGCAATTGATAATTCAGCTACTCAAGCCTCTCAGCTCAGTTATTAAATACTAGGGATTTGGCACTTTTTCTCTTCATTTATGGAGAAAGAAATGGAGATCAATACAGCTTTGTCTTAACTAAGTAATCTTATATAAAGCACTGTAGAAAGACATCATTATATATTCTCTTATAATATTATTAAATTTAATATTTAACCATTTGAATTTAATTTAAATACTACAGTTAATTTGAGTGAATTGTTTCATTGTATCATAGCAATTGATGTTGAAACAAATATGGAAGTGAATGCAAACTCTCCTGATTTGGAAAAGTGTATTCTATCAAGGGATGCGGCGGCTCAATGGCTAAGACACTGAGCTTGTCGATTAGAAGGTTGGCAGTTCAGCGGTTCAAATCCCCAGCATCATATAATGGAGTGAGGTCCCAGTACTTGTCCCAGCTTCTGCCAACCTAGCAGTTCGAAAGCACGTAAAAAATGTACGTAGAAAAATAGGGGCCATTGTTGGTGGGAAGGTAACAGTGCTCCGTGCACTTTCGGCATTTAGTCATGCTGGCCACATGACCACAGAGACATCTTTGGACAGCACTGGCTCTTCAGCTTAGAAACAGAGATGAGCACCACCCCTAGAGCGGAAATGACTAGCACGCATATGCAGGGGAACCTTTACCTTTACCTATTCTATCCCAAGACAGACCAAGATGCTTCAACTTTGGCTTAAGCCAATTTTTGTTGTCAATTGCCTATTTTTTTTCCAAAACTATATTTTAAAGTTAGTTCTAATGGGAAACATGAAATTATACATATCTTTCCCCCTTTCCCCAAATCCAGGAATAAAATCTGGGTTCAAAATATATCTTGTTTAAATGATTAAAAGAAATATGAAATAGACTGTAGCAAAAAAAAAAAAAAAAGGAAATGGGTACAAAATGAGTCAAATGTAATAAAGGTTGTTATACATAGAATATATAGAATGTTATATATAGAATGAATTAAAAAAATATGTATGAAATAATATAAATGCATATGTGTGTGTGTGTGTGTGTGTGTGTGTGTGTGTGTGTGTGTGTGTGTGTGTGTGTGTTTTCGTAGATTTTCACGGGTGTAGGTATGCTGGCATAGCTGGCTTCGGGGATTTTCCCGTGTATAAGGCATAGAAAAGTTGTTGCAACATTTCGACAAGATCTCACTTGTCATCATCAGGCAGGCTTGATAGTTATATAAGACTTATATGTACAGACAAAAGAATCACAACAGATATGTAAAAGAGGTATAATGTGTTGCAAAGATGTGAAGTTTGCATAAACAAAAGAAAAAAGTTTTTTTTTTAAAAAATCTTGTTCTTTGTTGACTTTACATTGCTTAAGTCAACCAATGATTATTTTTCTTGGAAGCATTGTGATGTGCTATAAGGATTCCTTCTTTGGATAGGGGGTTGGACTAGAAGACCTCCAAGATTCCATCAAGCCCTATTATTCTACGAACTCCACAACCCTTTTCCTGTCACTTACTTCACATAACTGCCAACTGGTTTTCATTTTGTTTTAAAATGAAGCATATGGTTTAGGTTTTTGAAACCATGTAAGAGGAAAGCTGTTAGAGTTAGCAATTTCGAATAGAAAATAGAAGCTTAGAAAATAAACAAAAAATGGACTTTGGCTGTATCTAAAATATATCTGAGTATAATCTACTGTCAAGCCTGTGGGTGTTCACCTGACCATTGTAATAGGAGTGGACAGCCCATGCCAGCTGTCAGAAGGCAGTCTAATGGTAGGAAATAGAAAGAACAATATGGTAAGGTTAGATCTACTCAGGGATTATGAGCAGCTGGATAGGAATCGGGACGTTGTAGTCCCAACACATCTGAAGGATGCCAGTAGCAACAGAGAAAAATCTAGGGAAGAATCTATGCAGAAGGACATTTAAGAGTAAGACTGGATGAAAATATATCTTAAAAAAACAACCAAGAAAAACAAGAAGAAAACCCCAACCAGAGGGGAAACAGTACAATGATTCATGTCATCAGAATAACAATCACAAACCATCCAATAGGCAACAGCATTAATAAATTAAAAGGAACCTTAAAAAAATAAAAATGAGTACATAAATCAACAAATAAAATAGAGTAATCAGTGCAGGAAATAGTAAGAGAAATATTTCCATGAATTAGAGGTCAAATTAACAATACCTACAGTACTGAGTGCACTTTGAACATCGCCATACAATATCAGAGGATTCCTTCTTAGTACTTGGGACTAAATAATAATAATAATAATCATCATCATCATCATCATCATCATCATCTTTATTGTCATTGTAATAAAATAAAATAAAATTACAATGAAATTGGTTTGAGCGTTGTGCTAACATTTGCATCAGGTTGAATACAGACAGCAGTGACAACCATAACAGAAATCTCTCCAGGCAGTTAAAATGGCCGACAAATGACAGTTGGAAATTCCACGTCTGCAGAACAGTGCGCACAAGCAACTCCACCACTAGTACACCAGTTATCATGGGTGTAAATACACAGTCCTCCACCCTTGCTACCACCAGAGTTGTTGTCTCTGTCAAAGCGGTGTGTGGTATGGCTAGTTAGCTCCACAGACGCATCCGGTACAAGTGGATGAAGCCAGGTCTCTGTGATGATCATCACACAGCAGTCACCAATGAGCCCATTTGCTGCCATCCATAACTCCAGTTCATCGGTTTTGTGGACAAAGGATCCAGAGTTGGTTAAGAAATGCTTGGCAATGCTGGTCTGTGAGGTTGCTTCCATAATCGAACTAGCAAACCTGCTCTGCATCCCCACCTCCGCTCCGGTTCCCTTCGCTGCCTCCTAGGCCAAACAACGATCCATAGAGAGCCTGGCAGTCTTACTGTGTCACTCAGTATATTATGAGACTGCTGGAAGTCACTGGTAATATCGAGTCGACTAGAAGATCTTTATCTTTAATAATAAGTTAATAATGACTTAATAACTCCCTGTGGGTATAGACTAGTTTTTGTCTAACTCTGCTGTGACACCAGGAGCTCAAAGCCGCTGTGCCTAAGCGCGCCGCCATCTTGAAACATAGCCTGGATTCATTCTGGTTATTATCCAGAATTCTTACACATTTGATAATAGTACTGTTGTGTAAACCCATTAAAATCCCTTTCTAAAGAGACCAGATAATTTGCTAGGTTTATGCAACTGCTTCAAAACTGCTTCACTTGTCTCCAAAGGCTGATGCACAAAGTAACTATTTCACTTCACCCTCCTAAAAAGTTTTTGAATGTTTTGGATAGCACTAATAGATAGTGCTATCTATTCTATCTATAAAAAGAAAAGAAAAACAATTATGATTGCATAATTACATCGATGCTCCGACAGATTATGTCTGCCAAATATTTCCACAGATATAAATCTTTTTCCACCTAAGAAAGTATCATCCTGCAGAAATAAGATTGTTATATATTTAATGCCAGTTTGGGTGCCTCGTTTACATTATTTAGTATGCGATGTCTCAGCCATCAAACTGGGATAAACCACAAAGTCATGAGTCAATGAAAAAAAGATTCATTTTGTGCTCAGTCAGCACCACCATGTGGTGGAAATTGTTTCTGCATTAATTCTGCATTGTAATATGTCACTATTTTAAGCAATTAAAGCTCAAAATCTTTCTTCCTAGTTTCATGTTACATTATAGTAAAGTTGATTTTGGATAGGTGTCCTTTGCTTTTCAGTTGCTTTGTTGTCTGCATTTAAGAAACAAACAAAGTTGTAATAACATTTTCTGAATACATACTTCCCTGAAATAGAATGGTTTACCTTAGCAGGAACAGTGCACAGGTCACCTTGCCTGAATTCAGAAAGTAAGCATCATCATCCAAAAGTAAACATCAAAAAGCATCAAAATGGTTAATTCTTAAACAGGATTTCTCTATAGAACATCAACCTAGACTGGGAAGTCAAATAACATCCTAGAAAAAGGTAATAGAAAACTGCTTATAAAATAGCCGTGGTGGTGCAGTGGTTGGAATGCAACTTTGCAGGCTAACTCACTGCTCACTGTCAGGAGTTTGATCCTGACTGGCTCAAGGTTGACTCGGCCTTCCATCTTTCTAAGGTCGGTAAAATGAGGACCCAGATTGTTGGGGGTAATATGCTGGCTCTGTAAACTGCTTAGAGTGGCTTGTAAAGCACAGTGAAGCGGTATACAAGTCTAAGTGCTAATGCTATTGCTATTGCTATTATGAGCTGTGAACATGTCCATACAGTCACCATGAGCTGAGCTTAAATTGAAGAACTTTACACCATACACACAGTTTACATACAATCTCTTATACGTAAAAATCTTCTGTACTATCACGGCATTTCTTTTTTTTAAAAGATAACTAAGGGAAGAATGTTACAGTTGGGTCTTCCATGAATTTTTTTTGCTCAGTCTGAGGGGGAAAAAGTCTTCACATAATAAAAACACCCACACTACATGCTAACCATGACCTTGTCTGAAGAGAGTAGTACAGGCAACCTTCAACATAGAACCATTTGTGTAGTCGCTATTTACAAATTTCCCAGCTGGCTACTGACAACTAAAGTCAACAGGAGAAGCCAGATTTCCTTAACAATCATGTGATTTGCTTAATAGCTGAAGTAATTCGCTTGATAATCATGGCTTTAAAAAGTCATAAAATTGGCATGTCTCACTAAACAACCACCTTGCTTAGCAATAGGAATTCTGGTCTCAATTGTGGAATTAAGTTGAGGACTACCTATGTGGCATATAAATGTGAGCTGTTCATTTGGGTTCATTTCTACCTATCTCTTCACCAAAAATCAGGAATATGGGACAAGAGTAGCAAAAGTCCCAATACAGTAATGCCTCCCTACATAGCATGCTTCATTAAATAGTCTAATAGAAAGAACACCTGTATCTCCTTTTAATGACCCCATAATCTCCTGCGGGGTGGAATCTGGGCAACTGAATGGAGCCGAGTGTTTACTGGTTGGATGAACTTCCTGTCGCCAATGTGGAGTTATATTCAGCAAATATATTCTCACTGTGCCCAGAGAGAAAAATATCCCCCTCTACTTAGAATTGAACTCACAGCCTCCTGATTGTGAGGAGAGAGGTCCACCTCTAGGGCACCGCACCATTCAAAGAACACCTGAATGAGCTTAATAAAGTTGAAATAAGCACTATGGGCTTTATCCTCTTTATGAAAACATAATAAATATTTTGTTTCTAAACAAGATAGAATATTAAGTAGGGAGTAAGTATCTTAGGGTTAAGGATACTGTTATCAGGTAAAGATAAAGGTTCCCCTTGCACATATGTGCTAGTTGTTCCCACCTCTAAGGGGCGGCGCTCATCTTCATTTCAAAGCCAAAGAGACAGCACTGTCTGAAGACGTCTCCCTGGTCATGTGGCCAGCATGACTAAATGCCAAAGGTGCACAGAACATTGTTATCTTCTGCTAGTTTAGCAGTAGTAGTTGGGACAAGTAACAGGAGCTCACTCAGTGTTAGGGAACGTTAGGGATTCGAACCGCCAAACTGCCAACATTTCTGATTGACAAGCTCAGCATCTTCGCCCCTGAGCCACTGCGTCCCTTGTTACAGCTACATTTCCACATATTTACAGCTACATTTCCACATATTTAAACATAATGGTATTGGTTACAATGTGAATACATACATAACACCTTCCTATGGGTTAAATGGGTTGCTTTTAGGAGAATGGCAACAATTTCTCTATTTACAACCACTGCCACTAACTTTGTACATATCATCCAACTAGACTCCTTCTAGATCTACAGGTAGTTCTTGCTTATTGGCAGTAATTGGGGACTAGAAACTCTGTCACTAAGTGACACAGTCATAAGATGTGATATCAAGTGACCATGTTGACTTACAAGAGCAGTCCCAATTGCCACCATTAAGTAAATCCTACACAGTCACAGTGTTCTGTGGTCAGATGATTGCCTTTGGTGAACTCCTGCTGGCTTCACTATTGACCATTGACTGTCAGAAACTAGCTGAGAAGGTGGTGATCACATGATGACAGGACACTGCAACATTACAATTGCAAGCTGATTGCTAAGTATCTGAAACACAGTCACTTTTCCACAGGGATGCTACAACAGCCACAACTATGAGAACCTGTCATGAATACCTCCCATTCAATACTGTTGTAAGTTCAAACCGTTACTGAATAAATGGTTGTTCAGCAATGAATACTTGTATTCCCATATCTATGAAACAACCATACTCATTTGGGAAGTTGCTACACAATCCACATGAGTTCTTCCTTGTATCTAATGTGTGCACAATGCACATAGAAGGCTTGCAGGGTTGGGTGAGTGTTACAATCTCACACCGAGCTTTGGGCAGCATCAGCTGCTCCATCGTTTTGAAGAGCAGAACCACAAGGAACCATTTCGTGAATTAAGGATGTTGTTGAATCATCTGCACAGCAGAATCATTGAGCTATGACTAGATACAGATGCATTGTGCCCACTTGGTTGGTTGTTTAATGTATTCATGAATAAAATATAAGGAAAGCCTGTAGAGACATTTGATTTGTGTTGTGCAAACATGAATGTAAGTACCTTTTGCATGCAGAAGATGCCATGTTGTTGACACAGAACCTGCATGACTAGATAGATGGTATGATGCAACAGGAAATCAAAGCCAGATGGGTGATCTTGGGCCAGGCCCTCTCTCTCACTCCAACTCACCTCACAGGATTGTAGTTGTTTCAGGGTATGCTGGATATGTTCCCCACTTTGAGTTATTTATACAAATAATAAAGGTAGGATATAAATAAGTAAATAAATAACAAACAAACAAACACAAATAAATGAAGCAAATGTCCAACAAAACCCAAAGTAAGTATATTTTATAAACTTGAAAGTTGTATTTTATATAAATAATGAAAAACCATAGTAAGTAAAAAGATTTTTTATTTGATAGAATGTTTGCTGAAGATGAGAAAATGAATGGAAAAACATTTAATAAGTGCAAATGCTAACAAAAATGAAATGATGTGGATTGAGATAACTTTAAATGGTTCCATATAAGAGCTTGCTTCTCCTGTCGTTATTATATAAACATCAACATTGGCTAGGTAAGTTAGTAAAAACATAAATATAAGTTGAATGCAATGGGAATGATTAGTTAAGAAGTGAACATGGTAAAACCAAAAGAGATTATTAAGAACAATTGGATATTAAATTCATGTGGATTGAATAGAAAAGTAAATGACCAGTACAAAAGAAGTAGATTGGGATGTTTTAGTCATGTGGAAAGTATAAAAGAAGATTAAATTGCAAAGTTAATACAGCATATGAAGGAAGTGTAAAAAAAATTAAGAGAGATAATTGAATGGGCCAAGAAGAAAATGAAAACCAAAAAAATTGTGGTTGAAGAGAGCACAAATCCCAAGAAACAGAGAGCTGATAGATTTTAAGAACAAACGGCAAGGTAAGAATCCTTATATGGACATGATGAAAGCAAGAACAATTGCAAGGGTAGAAAGATATGGCATAATGAACATTAGAATGCGCACTAGTTTTAAGGTATGTCTTTATTTCTTTGACTTCCTGATTTTGACCCCTTTTATGCATATGTTTCAAAAGCGAATGGCATGATAGATACATATGCATGCCACTTGATAATATTGTTGTGCTTGTTGTTGCTCTGTGCAACAGCCTAAAGGAAAGACTAAAAAAAAATGAGTCGGTTTACAGATGCTGATTATTATTACAATGATAATGGTGATGATGATAAGCAGATTTGTCCCCAATAAATGTAATAATCTTCCAAAAAAAAATGGCAAAATGTCAGCCCACTAGTTTAAACAGAACAGGAAATTACCGTAAGTCCAAAAGAAGTAAATAATGCTTCCAATAAACTGTTTTTAATTGAGATTAACCTAATCTTGCAAATCTGATTGTGCTATGTTTAATCAATTAGGAAGGTGTGCACCTGAATCACTTCCAAATATTATCTTATTGCTCTGGACTAAAAAAAATGTTTCCGACCCTTTTGCCTAGATAATGGTTTTTACATATTTTCATTAAGGTCATTTTTCTTACTATAAAACAAAAATGATTGATTTTTTTTAAATGATTTTTTTCACTTAGCTCTCCTCTCCTATTGGCAATAACCTTCTTTTTATATTCAACATGTAAAGCCAAGAGGTTCTGATGCTGAACAGGTCTGAGGCCTCAGGTGGCTAGTGTAGAAGGCTGTTTGACTCTTGAAGTGATGCAACCCCTCCAAAAAACATATTTAAGTTTTTGTTTCCTTGTTTATCAGTTAAAGGATCTCTCTGTGATGGGTATTTCTTCTTGAATGGTGTGTGTCTACTGGACAAGTTGCTTCATTTACATACTTTAGAGCTGCTGTTAAAAGGAAGAATTTGGGGAACAATTCCCCTAAGTCCATGCAATTCATAACATACGTAGCTCTGCCTGTGTTGGGAAATAAAAGGCCAGTTGGAACTAAGCAGTGTAAATTGCCAGGTTCGTTCTTTAAATATCCTTGAATTGCTATGATTCTAGGAAAAACAGCTGCCAAATTGAACTGACATCAAACCAACCTTTCAGCAAGAAAATGGGCATAGCTGACCTGCTGGCTGCATCTCAGTAGCATGGATAGAAGCATATGGCTTTCTTGGAGGCCGATGATCATATGAAAGGAAGATGGAAAATGTCTTTATCTTTTAACAGTTGGATTTTTCTGAGCTCTCTCCAGATGGCTTGTAGCCAACTCTGTGGACTGAAAATGATTTTCACTGGAAAGACAGAGTAGAAGAATGAATTTGTCGATTGTCCTGGCTCCTGATTTTGGGGGGGGGGGGAAGTATTGTAATGCCATCCTAAGCCTGAACCAAATATAATGCTATATTTGTGCCGTCGGCCATACAATGCCGACTGGCGACACCCAGGGGAAGGGCCTTCTCTGTGGTGGGCCCTTCCCTGTGGAACGACCTACCCCCTGAACTACGTACCATCACCGACCTCCACCTCTTCCGCCAGTGTTTAAAAACACACCTGTTTCTTCAACATAGCCTCTGCTGTGACTAGTACTAGATAGTTTTAAAATGGGGGGGGGGGTTTAATTGATTTTAGCGCAGGTTTTTGTTATTTAATAGGTTTTAAATTTGTGTATTTTGTATTACTTTTGTATGTTATTTTAAATTCCTGTGCGCCACCCTGGGTCCTTCTGGAGAAGGGCGGGATACAAATTGAATAAAATCTAAAATCTAAATCTAAACCCAACCACAGCTTCAATCTTATGGTCAAATTCCATAATTTATTACTATTATATGCACACAAGAATATAGGATGCCGTAATGTATCATTATAGTATATGCGGAACTAAACAATGTGGCCTTTTGTAGCTGACAGATAGAAAATTTGTCAATGTGCAGATTTTTCAAAGATGTATTGGTACGATACCCAATGTGTCAAAAATTAGCCATCATAGTAGATTTATGCCTAATATTTTCAGATCTTACAATTTTGTGATTTTCTCCAGTTCTTTTCCTTTTATTCTAATATCTCCTGGTATTGTCACATCAATTATCTACACTTTCTTATTTTCAACCATTATTTCTGTTTTATTATAAGCCAAGATTTTATGAGTCTATATTTGGAAATTTCATAATATTTGAACTTGCTCATTTTCAACTACTTTTTCAACTATAAGTTCCAAACAATTTTTCATTACTGGAAACCTGCCCACCCATCCTTCCCTTTCCTTCCTTCCTTCCTTCCTTCCTTCCCCCCCTTTTTTTTACTACCGGTTCTGTGGCTGTGGTTTGGTGGGCGTGGTGTGGCTTGGTGGACATGGCAGTGGAAGGATACTGTAAAATCTCCATTCACACCCCACTCCAACAGAAGGTTACTGCAAAATCCCCATTCCCTCCCAATCAGCTGGGACTTGGGAGGGAGAGAATAGATGGGGACAGTCAGAGGTGGTATTTACCAGTTCTCCGAACTACTCAAAATTTTCGCTACTGGTTCTCCAGAACTAGTCAGAATCTGCTGAATACCACTTCTGCTTTCTTCCCACACTTCCTCCCTGTCTCCATGTCATTCTCAATATCTCCCCTTCCCCTCCTCCTCCTCCTTCTTCCTCCCTCCCTCCCTTTTAATTCTGCTGACTTCACCACTTACTTTGCTTCTGGTGAGTTGCATGGAGAATGTCAGTGGGGAAGCCAGCAGGCAGTTGTAAGCACAAGGCAAGTAGGATGACAAATGCTTACCGTCAAGTGGGACAGGCAGTGTACATGGGTGTGGGTCAGAAAAGGTACATTCCCATGTATGAAAGGTGTCGTGTATGTTGGGAAGAGTAGCCTGAGATGTAGCAGGTATTTGGCACTGATCAAGAAGAATGTCATGTGCAACAGGTGCTGTGCAGGGCATGAAAGGGGTGACTTGGAGGGGTGGGTTGCTGCCAGTTCACGCCGGATTGGACTAAATGGTAGTGGCGGCGACAGGAGGCTCTGCCCACCCACCAGGATGCTTCTGCACATGCACAGGAGTGTTGTAAAATTAATTGCAACACACCACTGACGACTTGGGCTGAGGAGTTTGCCTGGGTGTGCTTGGAAGTGTGTAAGAAATACCGTGCAGGTCAAGGACAGCACACAGTGGTCACACAGATCAGGAAAAGCGTGTGGAAGTGTCCAAGAATGCCACATCGATTGGGGAAGATGTGCAGGTTGAGGACAGTGCACAAGAAGTGTTGCATAGGTCAGGGAAGGCACATGGAGTCACGGAAGAGTCACTGTGCAGGTCAGAAAAGGCACCCAGGAGCTTGGTGATATTCAGAAAAGATGCATGGGAATGTGCAAGAAGTCGTGTGTGGATCAGGAAAGGCATATGAGAGGGCCAGCATGAATCAGGAAAAACACATGAGGAAGGGCCACACAGATTGGGGGAGTACATGAGGGCTTGCATAGGCAGGGGTTCTTCTCTTCCCTTCCTTTTTTCCCCTTTTCATCAGCCAAGATGTCCATTGGCTGCTGCTGGGTAAGGAAGAGATGAAGGGATTGCAAGCCCGGGTAAAGTGATTGAAACAAACCTGTTGAAAATGGATATATTTTGCTGTAGGAAATTTGCAATTCACTATAATAATAGTGTCATCATATGGCACTTCTTTTATAGAGAAAAATATTTCAGAGACCTCTGCATTTTAGGATCAGTGGAATTAAGTATGAAAGCAATCCCAATTTAATGGGTGACATTATACCCGCCTAGCTTTTTGGGGTAAAAATTTAGAAGTGATTTTCCACTGACTCCTTCCAGAATATGTTTCAACTTACAAGTATACAATATACAATAGCAGAGTTGGAAGGGACCTTGGAGGTCTTCTAGTCCAACCCCCTGTGTGGGCAGGAACCTTATACCATTTCAGACAAATGGCTATCCAACATCTTCTTAAAGACTTCCAGTGTTGGGGCATTCACCACTTCTGGAGACAAGTTGTTCCACTGACTAATTGTTCTAACTGTCAGGAAATTTCTCCTTAGTTCTAAATTGCTTCTCTCCTTGATTAGTTTCCACCCATTGCTTCTTGTTCTGCCCTCAGGTGCCTTGGAGAATAGTTTGACTCCCTCTTCTTTGTGGCAACCCCTGAGATACTGGAACACTGCTATCATGTCTCCCCTGGTCCTTCTTTTTATTAAACTAGACATACCCAGTTCCTGCAACCGTTCTTCATTCTTCATATGTTTTAGCCTCCAGTCCCCTAATCATCTTTGTTGCTCTTCTCTGCACTCTTTCTAGAGTCTCCACATCTTTTCTACATCGTGGCGACCAAAACTGTATGCAGTATTCCAAGTGTGGCCTTACTTGTTTATTGATCTGGTATTTCCTGGTGATCTCACATACAAGTATGAATCAGACGCAAATTTCTTAGTTGTTTGATATCATTTTAGATAAGCTGGGTGTTACCACCCATCTTGACAAGGAAAAAGTAAAGAGTCTAGATTCAAAGTTGTCTGTCCAATATCCATTTATTTTTTTTGGCAGCATTATGGAAATAATTTTTCTTTGCTTTCTTTGGAATTTTTCTTTTACTTTCCATTCTGACAATCCAGGAATTTCCCTGTAGTCATCCATCGAAGAATTGGAGTAAACGCTGCTTAGCAGGTCTACATCCTACCATATCTAAAAAAATAGGAAGTTAAAAGCTAATAGGGCAGAAACTGATATGTGAGGTGGAAGTTAAAGAGGAAAAAAAGATGACAGAAGAAGAGGAATGTTTAATAATTCTTTTATATCTTATGAACAATCAAAGTGCTTATTAGTTATTACAACATCTCTGGGCAGAGACATGACCCCCCCAAAATCGAATATTATGGTGGCACCATGCAAATGTCAGTCTTTCATGTTCATGTAACAACAGTGGATACAAGTCTGTATGTTACGTGGTTTATATCCTGGCATTACAACAGAAATTCTATCACTTAGTGTCTTCTTCACTGCCCCACCCAACCCAACCCGTTATTTATATATTTCAGCTCTTCAATCCAAATTAGGAAGTAGATAGCTGCAATGCTCCTTGAGAATTCTGTAACCTGGATGCATTTCTCCTTCCCTTCTCTTATTCCAGGGAGGGATAGAACTACTCACACAGAAACTCAGTGGAGGAACCAGAAGGAAGTTGGGAAATGGTGCCTCTCCCACTGCTTTTTGGCCCGCTCATAGTCATTCTTTTTCTGTTTAGATAGGGAAACATCTCTGAAGTGATGATTCAACAGGCATGGATTGTGCAGTGTTTTTTTTTTTTTTTAAACAATTATATATTGAAAAAGGACAGTATTCACAAATCAGTACTGGCTATGGCTTTCTGTAGGGTGTGCATATGTCCAAATTATTGTCTTAATGTTGACGCCATTTTAGCAGATGGTGAGAGCAACAACAACAAAAGCAAATCCATCATGGAGATCGTTGAAGAGAAAAACAGGAGGGGGGGGGATGTGGTGAAAGACAACTAGCAATTAGAACCAGTGAATGAAAATTTGGAAAGATCAGAAGATCATAGAATTCATACAATTCATCAGCACAAAAAACTTGGCAAAAGTTATTTGGAATGGGTGACAAAAATTAAAGATGATGACTGTCAGATAAATCGTTTTAAGTGTGGTTTGATCTTTAAAAGCAGATGTGATTTGGCTGCTTAATAAAGTTAGTCCTTGACTTACAACCACAGCTCAAAATTTATGTTGATACGTGAAACATTTGTTAAGTGTACTTTGCTCCAGTTACCCTGTTTTCCTGAAAATAAGACCTCCTCGGATAATAAGCCCAATCAGGCTTTTGAGTGCATGGGCTGAAATACGCCCTCCCCCCAAAATAAGCCCTCCCTGAGCATATTGCAGCACAGCAACAGCCATGAGGTGACCATAATCGTGGCCTTCTGAACCTCAACAATAATAAGACCTCCCCAAAAATAAGGCCAAGCGCTTATTTTGTGGGTCAAAAGAAAATAAGGCCCTGTCTTGTTTTCGGGAAAACATGGTATTAAATGAACCGCTGCTGTTGTTAAGTTAGTAACATGGTTGTTAAATGAATTTCCCATGGCTTTCCCATTGTGTTTGCTTTGTAGAAGGTCACAAAAGGAGATTTATTTTATTTATTTATTATTCGATTTATATACCACTCCTATCTCCATCAAGATGGACTCAAGGCAGTGTATAGGAAATTAAAAATCACACCAACAAATAACAATAAATACAATGATAATATTAAAATGAATTAAATTAAGTAACCTGTGCTAAAAATATTTCCCATTAATAAAATTATAAGTCCAATTACTAATTGCTAAAATTATGTCGTATCTGAGCCCTAAGCTCTAAGCTAGACCGGCTTGGTGGAAGAAGTATGTCTTAAGTGAGCGGCAAAAGAGGGGAAGGTCTGTGATAGTGCGGAGTTTGGGGGGTAGGTCGTTCCAGAGGGCTGATCATATGGCCCCGGGACTCTGCAACTATCCTACATATGAACCAGTTGCCAAGCATCTGAATTTTGATCACATGAGGATGCTGCAATGATTGTAAATGTGAAAAATGGTTACAAGTCACCTTTTTCAGAGCCGTTCTATGAACAGTCCCTAAATGAATTGTTATAAGTCAAGGACCACCTATAGTCTTTCCCCATTTGTACTAATCATGATACAAACACGCTTTGTCAACATCTTTTTTTCCCTGTTGGGTCTCCATGACTTGGTCTTCATTTCCTTCCTACCCCATGAATGAAAAAGGCTTGTGTTATTTTCAGCTTCAGGTTGAAGTAGTGTTTTCCCCTTTATTTCAACATAGTCCATGGGTGGTTACAGTGTTTAAAATTACAGGTAGTTCATTAAACAATTGGTTTACTGACCATTGGAAGATGAAATAGAAAAAAGTGACATGTCCATTTTTCAATTTATGACCATTGCAGCATCCCCAAAGTCACATGATCAAAATATGGGCACTTGACATATATTTTTGGCAGTTTGTTTTCTGGGGTCATGTGATCACCATTTGTAATCTTCCCAGCCAGCTTCCTTAAGCAAAGTCAAGGAGGGGCGGGGAGGACCAGATTTGCTTAACAACCATGATTCACTTAACAACTGTGGCAAAAAGGTCATATAATGGGGCAAAACTCATTTAACTGCTGGGTGTTTTTGCTTTCTTTTGATGCCATATAGATAAAACATTAAAAGTCTATTGATTTATTGTATTTAATAATAATAATAATAATAATTTATTTTTATATATCGCGTCCTCTCCCCAAGGGGACTCGGAGCGGTGTACAGGGAAAAATTAAAACACATAAAAAATATATACAGGAATAAATACAATCAATAAAAACAAATTAAATTTAATTGTCCCTGCACTAAAATCCCCATTTTAAAACTAATGTTTTAGCCATATAATGGTACATTAGGCCATTGATAAGCACTTTTGCGCTGAAATGCTTTTGGCTTATTTTGAAAAATGTGATTATTTTAAAAAGTTATTGTGCATTTATTTAAGAATTTAATAGAGTATTTCCTTATTCTCAAATTAACTATTTTATCTCCAGATCTCCTGAGTGTTGGATTGTAATCTTCATCATTCTTGGCTAATCTGCTGGCAAGAAAATCACTATTTAACAAATAAGAAAGTTCAGTAGCCATAGATTAAAAGTGTCTGCAACTAAAAAGGAGCTAATATTGGCAAAAGATGCTAAATACATAATAATGCCCCCCCCCCCAAGATTCCATAAATCAACTGCCAATTAAGTGAAGATACCGTATTTTTCTGGGTGTCTCATCACATGTCCAAAACATTTTAGCTTTTAACTTTATTAAAACTTTTATTAAAACTTTATTAAACTTTTTATTTTTTATTTCAATTATCCTATTGTACTGAAATGTATGACAGGGTGAAAGAAGGGAAGGAGGGGGCACTGACCACTGTGGAACCCACCCATCCCTTTCCCCCATGGAAGACTATTTAAAGCCAGGTTTAAGTTTCGGCTTTTGAAACATATCGAGCTACGCCTCAAGAAGCAGGACAACCGATCCCGTCATCGACCCAAGGAGCGCCGCGCGGCTCTTGTGGGTGCATGCAGCAACCCCACTTCACAGCAGAGAGAGCGGCTCCGCGGGCCGATGGCGCTCCGCAAAGGCAAAGCGGAGGCGGCTCGACCAGGAGGCGAAGCCGGGCAAGGCTCCCAAACGTAGAGCGCAACCGAGCAAGCCAAAAGGGCAACTTTCCCCCGCCCGCGTGGGCAAGCTCAAGCAAAGCGGGCGGGGTTTTTGTGATGCTTTTTTCGACCGCCCACGCATCGCCAAAGGGCTCGCCCGGCCGGCCGTGAGAAGACTGCCTGGCTGTCTGCCGAGGGGCGCTGTGGCGCGGTTTCGTCCTCTGCAGGGCGGCCCTCGGAGGCCTGGCGGATGCGGAAGCGTCTTTCCGTTCGGGCTGCTTCCTTCGCCGCCTCCCACTTCGCGTCGTCAGTTCGCTTCGGTCGCGGCCTTCGCGTAGCGGCTGGGGCGAAGTCTCGGAGAGGCGAGAGATAAGGTAAGCGCAACGCCCCTGTTTTTCTCCCGCTCGTTCCCCTTCCTTCGGGGGTGGGGGACCCTGACGTGGGAGGCTCGCCCGCTTGGTGCCCTTCTTGGCGCGGGTGTAAATTTAAAAATATAACTTTTTAAAAGTGCAAAACTGCTTGTCTCTCCGCCGACGTCCTTCCTCTCTTCTGGCGGCTGGTCTGCTTGCTGGTCCCCTTTCCTAGCCCGCGCTTCCGGCTCCAGGACTGTCCGGAATGGTTCGTGGGACCCCGAGTGGGTTCAGTGGGGGAGCTTGGTCGTCTCTGCCGCTGCCCATCCAGGCGCTTGTCTCCGGGCGTGTGTTTAAATGTCCGCCCGTAACAGCCTTTTGCCAAGCCGACTCCACCTAAGAGCTGTCCTCGCAGGTTCGTCGTTTCTATGTTGGGGGATTACAATTGTGGGTTTACAGCGCAATTGAGCCCAAAGTTTCTGTCGTTAAGTGAGACAGTTAAGTGAATGTTGCCCCATTTTTACCACCTTTTTTGGCCACAGTGAATCGCTGGAGTTGGTTGGTTGTCCAGTTGTTCTTGGAATCTGGCTTCCCCATTGAATTTTTGTCATCAAAAGGTCACCAAAGCTGATCATGCAGGTGACCCTGGGACATTGCAACCGTCATAAATATGAACCAGTTGCCAAATGTCTGAATTTTGAGTGCGTGACTATGGGAATGCTACAAGGGTCATAAGTGTGGTGAAAAGGTCATAAATCATTTTTTTTCAGTGCTGTTACATTTATAACTTTGAATGGTCGCTAAATGAACTGTTGTAAGTTGAGGATTACCTTTATAGCATGGTGAGAGTTAGAAGTTGGTGCGTTTATTCCCTCCAACTTAGTTTGGAATCTGCTATAGAGGGGCCCTACTTTGAACTGTTGTGTGTTTTACACACTGAAATTCTTAGTTTTGTAAAGGAACTTTCTACAATATAGAGGGGAGGTGAAAAAAATCCATTTTTTCCATAAGTCACATAAAATTGTGAAACATTTGGGGAGCGTGGGTAGAGTGCACATTTTACCACTCTAATACTTTATTATCCATCAATAAGTAGAAAATGTGTGTTTTCTTTGTGTCTCTTAATAAATAGATCAATTTCTAAAGTTGAAAAGTTAAAAGGTAGAACTAGGAAGGGTGCAACTTCTTCCCTGTTGTCCCTTTCCCCATGGACTGGCCTTTGAGGATCATATGTCCCACTTGTTTAGCAGTTTCTTCATTTGTCTCTCACCTCTTTGGCTGTCTGTATTTTTTTTTCTCTCCATTTAACAGTGTATGGTAATAACTATCCTAAATCAAGCTCTGGTTTGAAATAAAGGAAGCCAGGAGATAAGTCTAAAATGGTTGTTTATGAAACGCCTTATTACTAATGTTTAGTCCTCGAAGTTCTAAAAGGATATATTCAGTTTCCTGAGCTACTGTGGGTGGGCATTTTTGATTATGTCATTTTCTTAAGTATTCATTCAAATTAACATTTTAATTCTGAAATGGCACATTTGATTTTCACTTTGCTTCAGAAAGCCTGCTTTCTTAGGTTTAATCATATGGATTAGGTGGGAATGTATAATGTACTGGCAAAGTGTTGATTTTGCTATTAGATAAATTTTAATTACATTACTTTAAAAAAATTACAAATTAGTTCTGTTTGTAATTATGATGATGATATTATCACTGCTGCCTGATCTTGCCAGTTAAAAGTCACTAGATATTGAATGCCCTTGCTGGATGTTTCAGGCATCGATCCCCTGTCATGGTCAGATCACTCTCTCCTTCGGCTAGACTTTCCACCCGCTACACCCCACCGTGGGGAGGCGGAACCGGAAGCGGTGAGATGGTTCTGCCCCAGGCGCCTGATGGACCCCGAGAGGTTCCAGATGGAGCTTGGGCCAAATACCGGACACCCTGACCCGCGACTCGACTGAGGACCTAGTGGCCGCCTGGAATACTGCGACCACGGGGGCCCTGGATCGGGTCGTGCCTTTGCGGTCTCTCACTCGACGCCGATCCACCCTAGCCCCTTGGTTCTCTGAGGAGCTGAGGGTGATGAAGCGTCGAAGGAGATGCCTAGAGAACATTTGGAGGACCACCCGCTCCGAATCTGACCGGACACTGGTAAGGTCGCATTTGAGGACCTACCTAGTGGCGATAAAAGCAGCGAAACAGAATTATTTCTCCGCTCTTATTGTGTCTGCAGATAACCGACCTGCCGCCCTGTTTAGGGTGACCCGCTCCCTTCTTTATCAGGGGGCGTGGGATGCTCCCTTGCAGGGTCGTGCGGAGGAATTTGGAGGTTATCTGCATGATAAAATCGATCAGATCCGGGAAGGGTTAGTCTCCGATTGGACTAGTTCAGACGGGCTGACAGAGGCAGGTCTTGAGACTGTTATTTGGGAAGAGTTCAATCTTGTGACTCCCGAGGACATGGACAGGATGCTGGGGCGGCTGAACGCCACCACATGTTTATTGGACCCCTGTCCCTCCTGGTTGGTACTGGCCTCCCGGGAGGTTATACGAGGCTGGCTCCAGGGAATTGTCAACGCTTCTTTGAGTGAGGGGTTTCTGCTGACCGCCTTGAAAGAGGCGGTGGTAAGACCCCTCCTCAAGAAGCCCTCCCTGGACCCGGCTGTTTTGGCCAATTACCGTCCTGTCTCCAACCTTCACTTTTTGGCGAAGGTTGTTGAGAGTGTGGTGGCGCGACAGCTCCCTCAGCACCTGGAGGAAACTGTCTATCTGGACTCGCGCCAGTCCGGCTTCCGGCCAGGGTACAGCACAGAGACGGCAATGGTCGTGTTGGTGGATGATCTCTGGAGGGCTTGGGATAGAGGTTGTTCCTCTATTCTGGTCCTGTTAGATCTCTCAGCGGCTTTCAATACCATCGACCATGGTATCATGTTGCGCCGGCTGGAGGGGTTGGGGTTGAGGGGCACCATTTTACAGTGGTTCTCCTCCTACCTCTCCGACCGGTTGCAATTTGTGTTGGCAGGGGGACAGAGATTGACGTCGAGGCGCCTCACGTGTGGGGTGCCACAGGGGTCGGTCCTCTCGCCCCTCCTGTTCAACATCTATATGAAGCTGTTGGGTGAGATCATCTGTGGTTTCGGGGTAGAGTTCCATCAATACACTGATGACACCCAGCTGTACATCTCTATCCCAGACCACCCCAACGATGCTGTCGAAGTGATGTCCCGGTGTCTGGAGGCTGTGAGAGTCTAGATGGGGAGAAACAGGCTTCGACTCAACCCGTCCAAGACTGAGTAGCTGTGGCTTCCGGCGTCACGATATAGCCAGTTGGTGCCATCTCTGGCTATTGGGGGTGAATTACTGGCCCCCACAGAGAGGGCCGGCAGCTTGGGGGTCCTCCTGGACTCTTGGCTGTCGTTAGACGACCATATGACAGCTGTGGCCAGGGGGGCTTTTTATCAGGTCCTCCTGATACATCAGTTGCGCCCCTTTCTGGATCGTGATGCTCTACACACGGTCACTCAAGCCCTCGTCATCTCCCGCCTGGACTACTGCAGTGCTCTCTACATGGGGCTTCCCTTGAGGTGCACCTGGAGGCTCCAGTTAGTTCAGAATGCGGCCGCCCAGGGGATTCTGGGAGCCTCGAGATACTCCCACGTGACACCTCTCCTGCGCGAGCTGCACTGGCTGCCTGTGACTTTCCGGGTCCGCTTCAAAGTACTAGTAACCACCTTTAAAGTGCTCCAGGGCACAGGACCTGGTTACTTGCGAGACCGCCTCCTGCTACCAAATGCCTCCCACCGACCAGTTCGCTCCCACAGAGAGGGCCTCCTCAGGGTGCCGTCGGCCAAGCAATTTCGGCTGGCGACCCCCAGTGGGAGAGCCTTCTCTGTGGCAGCCCCTTCCCTCTGGAATGACCTACCCCCCGACCTACGCACAATCAGGGACCTGCGCCTCTTCCGTCGGGCCTTTAAAGCGCACTTATTCCATGCGGCCGGCCTGGCGTAGCTTTTAATCGTTTTTACCAGGGGTTTTTATCTGGTTTTTAGAACAGGCCACCCATTTAATATACTTTTAAGTGCATTTTATGCACTTAATGCATAATGTTTTTTGTTTGATGTTTTTTATTGTCGGTTTTATTGATGCCTGTTCACCGCCCTGAGTCCCGAAAGGGAAAAGGGCGGTATACAAATACAAATTAAAGTAAAGTAAAGTAATGGTGGGACCAGCCTAGAATTACCATTTTATTTCTTAATAGTAATTGTGTATCAGTGAAACAGATAGTTCCTAGTAATTAAAATCTCATAATAATTATCATAAAACATAGTCATAATTAAAGGACATTAAATAGGAGATTATCTGTTAATTCATCAGAAGAATGTCTTGTAAGATAGTGATGTAAAAGCTAACATGAACTTACAAGATACTTGATTAGAACACAAGATTGTCTTTTCCAAAAATGAAGTCATCCTGTAAATGAGGTCCTGCCACACTGTGACAAAACCAACAGTAAAATCCCCCTTGAAATTGAGGTCAGAAGGGTGTCTCCATTAAGCAAAAGATAAAGCTTTTTGAAAAAGTTGCTGATAAATGTAATTTAGCTCTGAACAGCACATATTTGGAAGACAATAGATTAGAAGCCTGGCTTTTGTGTCATGTAATTGCAATAAGAGTATGCTTTGTCTGTAGTTACAAAAACTGAATAACATTCAATTCAAACATGTTTTGAATAGAACTTGGAAGAAGTATTTCAGGTCTCATATAAAAATAACACCTCTCTGTTACATTAAAGTAACCCATATGCCTTATTGTATCTGTCAACACTGAATATTGTAGCCTTCACATTTATTGACACTATGTTTTAATAATAATTTATTAAATGTTATGCTGCCCAATTCCAAGAAGCTGTGGACAGTTCACAACTATCCAATGAATGAAATGAATAGAAGATGGTCTGCACCACAGTTCAGATGGAAGAAACAGGGTGTTTAGTTCTATTTGACACACCACATATTAAGATAAAACTTCGTTTGTTGTTTTCTAATCAATATATTGAAATAAAGAATGACTATCAAAGGTCACCTGTTCTTTAGGTAAGATTTAAACAGGGGCTTTCCCACTACTGTGATTAGCATTTTAAATCTATTTCCTTGATTAATGTAGTTAGATTGTTTAGCATAATTAAACCTAGCTTCTGAGCTGGCCTTAAAACTGAATGTTCTCTTATTATTTAGTGGCATGGAAGAAAAAGTATTTTCCCCTCACTCTGTTTACCATGTTTATACTCTTTTTGAATAATTCCTCAAGTACTTAAACTAGTTTGCAAAAGCAGCTTTTTTGAACTTCTAGTATCAGATACTGCAATGATGACAAATACGTCCCATGCATTGTTCATGTTTAAATGTGACAGTGAGCATACTTTGTTCCTTTTTCCACAGTTTGGATTAACAGAGGAATTTGTTTCTATACATTTTTCAGTGTTGAAATTAAAGCAAAGCACATGCCAAAATCATATTGTTATCATAATCACATTAGTATAAAGCTATTGGATCAAGATGTGAATTCTTAAAACTGCTCTTTGTTATCAGAAATAGAAATTGGAACTTATGCAACCCGTTCTGTTTTCCTTTTTAACACAAATGGGCTTTCCTTAATTGGCAGTGATTCTGAACGGAAACTGAAACTGGATTAAATTACTTTCCAGTATTGTGTACACTGAGGATCATGTAATCTAATTCCATACACTATTTCTTCACTATTTTTGAATTGAAAGTAAGTGTTGAAGTATTTTAGCTTTTTAATAGGTTTGAGAATCTATTACCATGTCTGTAGTGTATATATAATATAGTAGTAATAATGAAGCCAGCAAAATTCAGACTCAGATAAACTACAAATAGTAAGAAATCTCTTAAATCTATCTTTAAGTGAATGTCTCTGAATGCCAAAAGTAGCTGTCTGAGATGACAAAAGTGTGGGCATAATAAGAGAAAGATAAACATAACATTTCAATCACATCATTCAAAATATGTTTCTCCTGTTTTAGCTCTGGTATACAAAGGTAGAGAAAACTGCAGAAATCTGGATATTGGGAAACCCAATATGGAGCTTTCAGGCAAGTTATAGTAACTGTTGATGCCTTGTTAAAGTACATTTGACTTTTTCTTGGATGGCACAAAAATTAGAAAAAGATACAGCTTTTTGAAACAGTTGCTGATAAATGTAATTTAACTGTTTTTTCTCTTCAAATCTAGGTTGCCATGTAGTTTTAAATTTTTCCCAAAGTCAGTCATTAATGACAATTATTAGAAATAAAGTGTCCCTAAGTATAAATTCTCACCAATAACGCATGTGTAACAATGCTGTTAAGTTAAACAGCAAAGATGAAATTTAGATATGCATTCCCCTCATAAATTAGTATATCAGTATATATTAAGCACCATTGACAGCAGGTAATTTCTTTTTCACCTAATTGCTTCCCTGACCTTCATTTAGGATCAGAATGCATACCTCAAAACAGTATTTTAAAAAGAGGAAGGAAAATATAAACATCTGAAAAATTACAATTTCAGTTTTCATATGTTTATTAATTTTGATTTATAACCTGGGTTTATTGAATACAACTCAAGGCACTATGCATAAATTCTTGCTTCTCTTGCTTTTCCTACAACAACCGCCGTAGATTCTGGAACTTGAAGTCCACAGGACTTAAAGTCACCAAAGTTGAGAAACACTGCCCTAAATGATCCAGCTGGCTTCCATTTATCAGTTTCTAGTTCAGCACCTCTTCTGGGAAGTACAAAGAAGGACTTAAAGGACTGGGACATACATACTCTCTTGAGTTGTATATAATAAATTCAGGTTATAAATCAAATAAATAAATAAATATATAAAAACTGAAATTTTGATTTAATCCTATTGAACAAAAACTGGATATAAGGAGGAAAAAGCATTCAGTGACCAGGTAAATGAAGCTTGGAAGTTATATTTTATGAGAAAATTAGCATTCCTAAAGAGAAAATTAAGTGGGTGTAAGAATGAAATATTTCTATTTTCATAGAAAAAAAAACTACATAGAATTTATAAGAAAAACAAACTTTCCTTTAAAGTAAAACTAAAATATCCTATTGTGGTAACTTCCATGAATAAAATTAGTTGCATGCAGCTGCATAACTGAAAGTGTAGTTGTAGACCAAAGTTTATTGCTGTTTATTTTTCATAGATGGGACTATGTTCTTCATTTTCAAAACCTCAACTAGCAAACTGTTGCTGTTGTGAAGCTATATGTACTTCAAAATTAGCAATATTGTTGTATTGAGACAGTGTATGAAAATAATATACTTTAATGCTAAATGCTCAAGATATTTTTGGCTAGTGTTTAGTTTACATATAGTTTAGTGGCCACTATTGGAATCAAGAATTCCCACTGCTAAGCAAAACACCACAAGTCCATGATGGGTTTATCTCAATTCGCATTAAGCAAATCACCCATGGGCTTTAAATGAGACATCATATGACTGCAATTTTACTGCCAACTTCTCCATAAACTCTGCTTGTTGGAAACCAGTTGTGAAGTACACAAATGGTGATCACCTGACTGCAGGGACACTACAGTGGTGGTAAATGCAAGGATGGATCATATGTTTTTCAGCACTGAAAATTTCAAATGGTTGCTAAACAGACCAGACATTAAGAGAGATCTAAATTAATATATATGTATAAATTTATATGCATGTATTTTCAAGGTGTGGACACCTTCAAAATATTTTTCAGTTGCATTATGTGAAGACTTTTAAATTGGTAAAAGCAGCAGATAGAATAAACTGTATAATTATATAGGCAATGTACATAGTAATTTTGCCTGTTACTGTTTCCTAAGTGATATACAGAGATAAGGAAATTTATATTTTCAAAATAGTCTATATATTTAAAGAACTGTGGGATATGTTGTGGGATATGTTGCTCTTTGGACTATTCTTGTAGACTAGCTTCACTACTTTGTAGCTAACAATGCAAGTAATTTCACATCTCAATTTTTTTAAAGTAAGGATTTTAAAATTGTTTTAACTCCATTGTCCAGCTTTATATATAGTGCGCATTAATTAGCCCTAAAACAGGCATTATAATTTTATAGTGGGAAATAATTTATTCTGTGGAGAATTCAGAAGAACTAAATACACATTTAGGTAGTAATAGGCAAATAATCTATACTCTATAGCCTTTGTTTCCCATTAAGCAACCAGTTCAAACTTTCATGATTTTAAAGAGCATAAAGCTATATATCATCTTTTTCAACATTTTGCATCATGAAGAAGTAAAAGCATAGTTATTAAATATAACTATTAAATCTTTTTTAAAAATACAGTTACTTTCCCTTAGCACCTTTGGAATAGACACTTTGATTCAATGAGAACACATTTCAGGGTTTTCAAGAAGCATAAAATCATTGCCAAAATAAAATGTGTAGCAAAGAAAGATAAAGTTATTTAAAGTCATTGATATCCATAAATTATAAAAAGAAGATTAAGCCTGTGTGCATTTTTGTAGAAAGTGTTTGTAAAATTTAATTTTATGTATGATAAAATAAAAAGGCATACATGTTTTCTTCATCACTATGTCACAATGCACAAACTTATTTTCATTATTCCCAATAATAGCAATAAGACTTATATACCGCTTCACAGTGATTTTACAGCCCTCTCTAAGAGGTTTATACAGTCAGCAATTGTCCCCAACAATCTGGGTCCTCATTTTACTGACCTAGGAAGGATAGATGGCTGAGTCAATCTTAAACTGGTCAGGATCAAACTGTGGGTAGTTGGCAGGATTGAATTCCTGAATAGAGTGCCTGCAATATTGCATTCTAACCACGGTGTCACCACTGCGCCTTATTGCCCCAATAAGGGAATAAACAAGTAAATCAAGCTGTCATGTAATTTATAAAATTATGTTTTGCATCTTAAGAAATCTATGTGCACACATACTAGTTTAATGAAAAGAAGGACTAGGGGAGACATGATAGCAGTCTTCCGATATCTCAGAGGCTGCCACAAAGAAGGGGGCATCAAACTATTCTCCAAAGCACCTGAGGGCAGAACAAGAAGCAATGGGTGGAAACTAATCAAGAAGAGAAGCAACTTAGAACTGAGGAGAAATTTCCTAACAGTTAGAACAGTTAATCAGTGGAACAGCTTGCCTCTAGAAGTTGTGAATGCTCCAACACTGGAAGTCTTTAAGAAGATGTTGGATAGCCATTTGTCTGAAATAATAATAATAATCATCATCATCATCATCTTTATTGTCATTGTAATAAAATTACAATGAAATTGGTTTGAGCGTTGTGCTAAAATTTGCATCAGGTGGAATATAGACAGCAGTGATAACTATAACAGAAATCTCTCTAGGTAAATAAAATGGCCAACAAATGACAGTTGAGAATACTACGTCTGCAGAACAGTGTGTATAAGCAACTCTGCTGTTAGTACACCAGTTATTATGTGTGTAGATACACAGTCCTCCACCTTTGCTTTTACCAGAGTTGTTGTTTCTGTCAAAGCGGTATGTGGTGCGGTTAGTTAGCTCCACAGACGCATCCGGTACAAGTGGATGAAGCCACTCTGTAATGATCATCACACAGCAGTCACGAATGAGCTTATTTGCTGCCATCCATAGCTCTAGTTCATCGGTTTTGTGGACAAAGGATCTAGAGTTGGTTAGGAAATGCTTGGTAATGCTGGTCTGTGAGGCTGCTTCCATAATCGAATTAGCAAACCTGCTCTGCATCCCCGCTTCTGATTCGGCTCTCTTCACTGCCTCCTAGGCCAAACAACGATCCATGGAGAACCTGGAAGTCTTACTATGTCACTTGGTATATTATGAGACTGCTGGAAGTCGCTGGTGATATCGAGTCGACTAGAAGATCCAATCTTTAATAATAACTTAATAATTCCCTGCGGGTATAGACTAGTTTTTGCCTAACTCTACTGTGACACCAGGAGCTCAAAGCCGCAGCGCCTAAGCGCGCCGCCATCTTGAATGGTAGAGGGTTTCCTGCCTAGACAGGGGGTTGGACTAGAAGACCTCCCAGGTCCCTTCCAACTCTGCTATTATATATACACACATATGTATATTTAAGATCAAATAAGTTTTTTAAATTTTCTATGTGATTTTGTATATATTTTAATATTCCTGTGGGCCGCCCTGGGTCCGTTTGGAGAAGGGTGGGGTATAAATTTAATAAAATAAAATAAATAAAATAAATAAGAAGTATTTGACACTATCTTTCACAAAAAAGTCAGGTTTATTTGGAAGGCATTTCATATTGGAAGCTCTTGGTTGGCCAAAAAAAAGCATTAATGACTTTATCATCTATATTATCCCTGATAATATACTGGTTGTTCTAATATCTTCTGATATTGGTCAACAAACAGGGTTTTTGACTTTGGTTGCTTTGTACGAAAAGAACAGAATGAAAAAAGGAAAAGGAACACAAGATCCCATTCCTGGAGGATGAGGTATCTTGGCTGCAACTGAGCATTGTGCATTTTTCACATTCACCATATGAGAATTTTTAAATCCTGTTTTTAAAAAATTAAGAGCATTTGATGATGATGCTAATAATGATAATAATAATAATTATAATAATAATCATCATCATCTTTATTGTCATTGTACTAAAATTACAATGAAATTGGCTTTAACTTCACTGGTGCAAAATTATAACAGAAACAAAAAAGAGAGAAAAGAAAAAAGAAAAAACTAGCATGTGCATGGAGTGATTGCGGTTGAATTTAAAAGTCTCACAGCCCAAGGATCGAAGCTATCTTTAAACCTGTTCGTTCGGCTGGCTATACTTTGATATCTTCTGCCTGATGGTAGAAGGGCAAAGAGATACCAACCAGGGTGTGAATCATCTTTGAGAATCTTCCTTGCTCTGCTAAAGCAGCGAGATCTGGCGATGTTATCCAGTGATGTCAGAGAGCAACCGATGGTTTCTTGTGCCGAATTGATCACTCTCTGTAGTGCCTTCCTCTCCGCAGCTGTTAAACCAGCATAACACACTGTGATACAATATGTGAAGACACTTTCTATGATGGAACGATAGAAAGAGGTCATCAACTGTTGTTCCACCTGATTTTTCCACAGGACTCTAAGGAAATGAAGTCTCTGTTGGGCTTTTCCAATCACCAGAGACGTGTTGTTTTTCCAGGTGAGATCTTGGCTAATAAGCACTCCTAAGAATTTAAAAGAGGAAACCCTCTCCACACAACCCCCCTCAATATACAGTGGGGCAGGTTCCTCTCTGTGCTTCCGGAAATCTAGCATCATCTCCTTTGTCTTGCTATTATTTAGACATAAGTTGTTTCTTGAGCACCATGCGGATACCTTCTGGACTTCTTCCCTGTATGTTGATTCGTCCCCTCCAGTTATGAGACCCACCACCGTTGTGTCATCTGCAAACTTTATTATGATGTTGGATGGATCAGAGGATATGCAGTCATATGTATACAATGAGTCAGATGTAGGGGCTGAGCACACAGCCCTGAGGGGAGCCTGTGCTGAGCTTCAGTGTGGAAGATGTAAAGGACCCAACCCTTACTGTTTGTGGACAATCGGTCAGGAAGTCTTTGATCCATTCACAAGCAAGGGGAGGGAAATTCAGGTCAGTCAACTTTTCAATGAGAATGCCTGGTAGGATGGTGTTAAAAGCCAAGCTATAGTCTATAAAAAGCATTCTGATGTAATTCCCAGATTTCTCAAGGTGGCTCAGTGCGTTATGTAGAGCAGTGGTGATGGCATCCCCTGTCGACCTGTTGTTTCTATACGCAAACAGGTGTTGATCAAAACTTGGTGGAAGACAGGACCTGAGGTGTTGTAGGACCAGTCTCTCAAAACACTTCATCACTATAGACGTCAGTGCAATGGGTCTATAGTCATTCAAGCTTTTTATGGCTGCTGATTGCAAGTTGTACCTTAAATATTCCATTGTATTTTTCTTTTATACTTTTAATAAAGAAAGCTTTCTGAAATAAGCAAAATGTCAGTTTATTTGATAGCTGTCTTTTCAAAATTGATCCTGTTTTTGTTTAAGTTTTCTAGAAGAGAGATGGGGATTTTTCAAAATCTTACCCCTCTCTTATTTGTGAGGTATCTTTTGTGGTCTGTCATTATTTTTTTTAATACTAAGGTAATTATTACATGGAACTCAGAATACTATGATGTGATTGTTCACTGACAGACTGAAATGTCTTATTGGAAGCTTTGTTGATTATTGGAAGCTTTGCTGATAAGAATTTCTATAATAGGGAATAACACTTGGCATACTGCCTTGGGAAGACTATGAATTTTGGGAATACTAGTAAATAATGCAATATCTTAAATTCATCTTTCAAGCAAAATACAGCTTTTCACTTAATACCTTTGTAAAGCTACTTTTCATGATGTTGAAAAGGAGTTCTATCTTTAATGCCCCTTATTAGTTCTTTAAAATGCACAAGAGCAGAGAGGTAATCCCTTATCACTTGAATTTTTCTTTTTCTGTAATTTCACATACTAATTGTGCCAAGGTGTAAATATATCCTACAGTATACAGGTAGTCCTCAGCTTATAACAGTTCATTCAGTGACCATTTGAAATTACAACAGCACTGAAAAAAGTGACTTATCACCATTTTTCACACTTACAAGCATTGCAGCAATCCCATGATCATGTGATCAAAATTCAGATGCTTGGCAAATGACTCATATTTATAACAGTTGCTATGTCCCAGTATCGTGTGCTCCCCTTTTGTGACCTTCTGTCAATCAAAGTCAATGGGGAAGCCATTTCACTCAACAACCGTGTTATTAACTAAACAGCATTTAACAACTGTAGCAAGAAAGGTTGTAAAATGAGGCAAAACTCACTTAACAACAGAAATTTTGGGCTCAATCGTGGTTGCAAGTCAAGAACTACCTATACTCTATCGTTACATCAATGGACTGATTATTGGTGTACAGAGGACTTTTTAAGAGTTGCCCTGAATTCTGTAAGAGAGAAATCCTTTCTACCAAGACTTGGCCAGACATTCTTGAATTAAGGCAATGTAAGTACAGCTTAAGCATGTTCTTTCCCTGGGCTGTCCACATCCACTTTAAATGTTTACCTGGCAAAATGCCCGGGAAAATGTCTGGGAAACAGTTTTGTGAAGGGCGTTGCTACTTCATTCATTAAAAATTCCGAACAAAGGGAAATTCTGCCAAATTGAACACTCCCTCAGATTGGGCAGAATTGCATTCTTAAACTTCAAATTAAACATATTATATCTGAAAAGAAACTGCTCAAACCTTCCATTACATAGGATAGTGCATTCTTGTAACTTGTAACAAACATGGAATAGTTTCTACTGTAGTTATATAAAGTTCTTGAATAGCTATGGATCTAGCTTGGTTTTTTTAAATTCTATCACTAGCTGTTCCCGGCCATGCATTGCTGTGGCCCAGTCTGGTTAAATGGCCAACCAATCTGTGTGTAGATCTACACCTGCACACACAAACACTTACACACAACCACCGCATAACCCCCAACCTACCTACCTACTGTATTTCTCCCTCTTTCCACCTACCTACCTACCTACTGTATTTCCTCCTTTCTCTATCCCTCTACCTATCTACCCACCTACTGTATTTCTCCATCTCTCTCTATCCCTCTACCTACCTACCTACCTACCTACTGTATTTCTCCCTTTCTCTCTCTCTATCCCTCTATCTACCTACCTCCCCCTCCCTTCCCCAGCCCCCCCAGTCAACCTCCTCCAGGCCCCCCTCCCTCCCTCCCAGCAACCATCAGGTCCTCCCTCCCTTCCCCCATCCCCCTGCCCAAAAGAAAGGAAGGGCCAGTTCAAAAAGGCACAACTTTCAATTGGGGACAATCAGCTCAGGTCAGGTGAGGGCGCTTTTCAGGGCAGGATGGACAGAGGGGCTCAGGTGAATGGATGTCCTCCCCCCTTCACAGCACCCTCTGGGACCAAGCCAGCCCACCTGCCTACCCCACAGGCATCACCTTGTAGATGGCCCCATGCCGGCTCCCCATCCAGGCGCAGCCAGTGTCGTTGCGGGCGCTCTAGGCCAAGCATAGGCGGTGGCTCCTTCTGAGCCCTCTCCTCATGGCTCGTCGTGATGGCTGCAGCAGGCAGCGGCGCCCCAAAGGTGCGAGGGGAGGCGAAATGGCCGCCGGGAGGACTAGGATGGTGGGGAGGTGGAGGGATAGGCCGCTGAGGCGACGACGGAGGACCGTGGGGGGAGGACAGCGCCGTGGGCCACACATCTCAAATGTAAACATTAAAAGCCTGGCAGCGTCACGTGACGTGGCAGGAGGCTCCGCTCCACCTCTGCCCCCCCCCCCGCCCTTTTCGGAACAGTGTTTTTGCAGCTGCCTCTTTTCTCGGTGTGCGTGAGAAGTTACACCCACCACATGGCAACTGTAGGAGGCGACCGTTGCGCCGATGATGTAGAAGCATGTGGGAGGGGCGGCGGCGCAAACCGCTCCACATGCACAGCAGAAGAAGCGGCCGGGTGGGAGGAGCTGTGAAAGGGAGGGGGCGAGTGAGCGAGTGAGGGAAACACACATAAGAGCCGCACTTTTACATTTGTGTGGCATGTACCTGGCACAGGTGTGACATCTACACAGTCTATACATGTCATTGGTGCTGTATTTGTAAGGAACGTTGTGTGAAAATTTGGAAGCGATCAGTGCAGTACTTTCTGAGATTAGCAGTTTTGAACAAACTATTGTTACATTTTTATTTATATAGATATAGATAGATATGTATCCTTACTCTCATAATCCAATCACATAAATATAAGAGATTTCTTTGACTATTTTTAATATCATTGTAATAGCAATTTAGATTATGGACAGACAGACAGATTGATATGGATGGATGGATGGATGGATGGATGGATGGATGGATGGATGGATGGATGGATGGATGGATGGATGGATGGATGGATGGAAATATAATAAAACTTGAGGCACGGTGCCTGTATGTGATTGTGAAAGCAAATGGAAGAATGGATACTATTGAACTATTAGGATGTACATTTGTTGAGTGGTACATGGATTTGGGACATTCTATTTTCAGCATTATAGTAACCATTTTGTCCAGAATAGGTGACTGGTACTAAATAAGTTAGACGTTTGGTCATATAGAGGTAAATAAGGATTAAATCATAGGAAAAAAATAAGAATAAAAAGGAAGAATAGATTGAGTAGAAATATAATTGTGGTTGGATGGAATTGGAAAGGTTTCTCAAAATTAAACAAGCAATAAATCATTACATTGTGGCATGAAAGGCAGTGTATAAAATGATACCTAAACACATTAGAAGCATTAGAAAGATATGAAGAAGTATAGAATATTATCACGATAAACAGTTTTTAGTTTTCATCCTCCCTTCCCTTTTATTTCCACAATCTCTTGCTCTTGTAGCACTTTGTCCTGCCCCATACATCCTCACGGCCGATTCGCTCCCACAGAGAGGGACTTCTCCGGGTGCCGTCCACTAGACTTTGTCAGCGGGCGACGCCCAGGGGAAGGGCCTTCTCTGTGGCGGGCCCAGCCCTCTGGAACGACCTTCCCCCCGATATTAGGACAACTACGGACCTCTGCTCCTTCCGTTTAAAATTAAAGACACATCTTTTTCGCCTGGCTGGCCTTGGGTAGTCTCTTCTAAGGTTAGGGGTTTTAGGGGTAGTTTTAGTTTAGTTTATGGGTTTTTAGCGCAGGACTAATTTAATTCATTTTTAATTTTGTATTCTGTCTGTGGTTTTATCTGTATTTTTAATTGCCTGTGCCCCGCCTCGAGTCCCTTTGGGGAGAGAGAGCGGGATATAAAATTAAATTATTATTATTATTATTATTTGTGTAAAATTACACTTTTCTTAATATTCCCAAAGGGTGATAAATATCTAAGTATGTATGACAAATTATTCTTTCTTTTTCATGCCTGTAGGTATCCTGCCACCTCTTAAATTACTATGAGTCTACTACGTAGTAACACAAGTTTTGAAATCAATGATCAAGAGAGTGACTGCTGTGCAGCCATGGCCAGTGCTTGCAGTGCTGGGACCAAGGAGGAAAGCTTCTCTGCTCCCATCACCAATGGTACTGGTGGGACACTTTCAAACTCTTTCATGGAGGAAACCCAAGGCTATGATGTGGAGTTTGACCCACCACTGGAAAGTAAATATGAATGCCCTATCTGTTTAATGGCTCTACGGGAAGCAGTACAGACACCGTGTGGACATCGTTTTTGCAAAGCTTGCATTGTCAAATCCCTAAGGTAAACCACAGGTGCTTGTTGAAAGGAAATCAGTTGTGCCCCAAGTTCAGTCTTTTAACAGTGTCCTTTCCATTAATTGCTCCATCAGATTTCTTGTGTAATCTTCAAAAAATTAAAACTTAAATTTCTTGTGAGTGAAATGGGAAAGGGAAAGATTCCTGTGGATCACCTGAGAGAAATTCATACAGTCTGCTTTTAAGGCCTTTTTGTCTTAATCCATTTCCAAAATTGTTTATAATTCAACAAATCATTGCAAGGTCAGGATTAATCATTTTAATCTTTAATCATTCAGTTGTGGTCTTTCATGACACACAGTTTGTGTTCTGTATGTATGATTGGTTTGTTGGTTGATTGATTTTAAACTGTGATATGCTGACATGTTACTGTTAGAGAGCTATGATAAATATCAATAAGTAAAATACAGTATTGCAAAATAATTTACTGGATTGATTGAGTTACATTTGTTATAGCTGCTGCCCTAGTAGATTCCAAAAACAATTTAAAACAGTTTTAAAAAACCCAGCAGCTCAAACTAAAACAAGCATCATAATAAAAGAGAATCACAACAGCATTGTAGTCTTTCATTTCCCCCTAAGAATCAATATAGTATTAAACAAGTGGCCAATTCCTCAGACTCTCTTAATCTTATTTAAGTGCAAAATATGTACTTATATTCAGGTCTCGATAGTAGTCTTTGAGTTACGACAGTCAGTTTTTGATTGTCCCAAAGAAGGAGAGAACTTCTAAAACTGAACCATTGAAATCTTAAATAAATAGTATTGCATTTTATTTCTTTGAATAAATGACATGCACAGGATACATGACTATTACTTAGCCTTATGGATAAAAATGAAGCATAGCACTTGATAGAAACTTTGGATAACATAATGCATTGTAATGATTTCAGTAAATCTTTATTTTTTACAAACTATGAATCCCATTCCTCCACTTACACTGCTTTGTCTCCATTATTAGGAAAGTTATTTTGCTTAAAAACCAAGGCGATTTCCCAGTATCTTGTGTTTTTATGTTAAATAAAAATTGAAATATAAATGTAAACTATGAATGGACGTTAAAATTACAATGTCCATTTTTAAATTGGAAGTTGCTGATATGAGAATTGTGATCAAGCAATTGCCTCTACTGCATTATACATTATGTTAGTGTGACAGAGGTTGTAGGCATTCAAGTTCTCAATACTTTTTTCCATTATTTTAATACTAGAATCATAGGCTTTAGCTTTCATTCCACTGGGGGGTTGGGAATCATTTTAACAACTTTCCCATGGTTCAACACCTGTATTGCTGACTGAGTTTTAAATATAAGCTTCCCTTTTTTGCTTCCTCAAATAAACATTTCTTGATTTTCATCATATCTGAATTTAATAGAAAATGTCTAAAAAATTAAAATTCCTTTTTTTTTGTTTAGTTATATTTTAATTGTTTACAATCTATTTAAAAATAATAATATAGCAGTGTGAATCCCACATATACATATATCCATTTAGCACTAGAAACTCAGTATGTTAAATTCTGACTTAAATAGTCCAGGCGTTAGATATATGGCCATATCCGGGAACTCTCTTTCAGCATCAAACCACAAGTTCCTGTTTCTCCTCTGATTGTGCTCTTCTTTTGTATGTTCTGTTTCATATGTTTAAAAAAATGGGAATGAAACGGATATATTGTCTAAGAAATAAATACACCATGTTACATGTGGTAAATATATGAAATGAATATGTTTATATCTTGTGTTAGCCATACATATATACACAGAGAGAGTGAAAGTGTATATTTTGGGACCTGGATAAATGCAAGCAAAAAGAAAAAAAAATATGGAATATTACTTTTCCTTGACTCTCTTCCCAGCTGCAATCTCTACTCCCACCACTCCTAAGGTATTTCAATTAATCTGCTATGAGATATAAAAGACGCTGTAATTAGAGGGAGACATTTGCAGACTGTGGCTTGAGGAAGGGCAATTAAGCAGGAATAAAAATGACTTCCGGTTCATGTGGGACACTTTTAAACTAAAGCTGATTGTTTGCAGCAATGTGAAGAGCCATCTTATAGCATATGGTAATACATACAACTATATATATATACAGTACATGCACACATATACTGGTATATGCACACACAATGCATAGATGCATACATATATATTGTTTCTTTTTGACAGAGATGCAGGTCATAAATGTCCAATAGACAATGAAATCTTACTAGAAAAACAACTCTTCCCTGATAACTTTGCAAAACGTGAAATCCTCTCACTGACAGTGAAATGCCCCAACAAAGGCTGCAGTCAAAAGATGGAGCTAAGGCACTTAGAGGTAAGTTTAAATGTGTATTTTGTTTTAAAAATTAAGGTTCAGTTCTATATTATTCTGATCAATATATTTAGGATTTATACAAAGAGATACTTAGGGTATGCAAAGCAACAACACTTGAAAGAAATGGATAAAAGGAAGTAAGTTAAACACGACCCTTTCATTGAAACTGGGGTTAAATATGTTAGAATAAGTTACAAATAATCCTCAGTTACAGTGATAATTGGGCTGGAATTGCTATTGTTATAACGACACTACAAAAGTGCAATGTCATAAAATTGCATTGCTTAGTGACAGCAATTCTGGCACTCCCAGTTTCTGCTGTTAAGCAAATCACTATGAGTGAGGTCCTCATAAACCAAATTAACTAACTAACTCATGGTTTGCAACTTCCTGTTGGCTCCTCCATTGCCTTTGCTGATCCGAAGTCAGCAAAGAAGTTGGAAACCAAGAACCACCTGTAATAACATTAAGAGTCTTCTGAAGGCCAGGCCCTTAGGAGTCCTTCATAAGTGGATTTCAACTGCTCACTCACAAGTGTTATCTCCCGCTGCAGCAGGTTATAATATTTGTTACATTTTAAGTTTACTATTGATTTTGTAATATAGGTTGATTTTAAATGAAAAAAATAGATTGTGGGTCACTAAGTATGACAATATTTCTATAGCACCATTGAGAAAAACAATATGAAACCATCTGTTTTTGCTTTTATAGTTGTTAAAGCTATACTTACCAGTGATGTTTTTGTCTGCTAATATTATAATTATGGTCAAACACTGTATATTCAGGAAGTATGTAAAAAATTAATAGAAGTTTGGTTTGGTTGGGTTTTTGGTGACTGTTCTTCTAATTGCTTTTTCCCAGGACCATCAGCTACATTGTGGATTCGCATCAGAAAAATGTTCTCAATGTCAAGGGACTTTCCAGAAGAACCAGTTGCAAGAACATATTCAGCTAGAATGTCCACGGCGGCAAATTGCTTGTCCAAATTGTGCCATGTGTATGCCTTATGAAGAAAAAAGGGTATAATGCAAAATAGAACTGTTTTATATTTATACTAATTTAATAAAGCTTATATAATGCATTATTTCTAAAGTTTATTTCTGTTGTCTCATATAAAATGGTATGTTCCATAAAATGAATATCCTATTTCTCAGTCCACTGAGGTAATAGCATCTTTCTGTGGAAATGATTCTTCCTTCTTCAATTCTGCCTGCTCGTTATCTTGATCTAAGGAGAACAATGAAAACTCTGTCTAGATTATGTTAGCTTTTTTCCCCTTCTGTTCAATCATGTCCTGAATGATTTGAACAAAAATGTTGTGTTACACTTACTTTTAAAATAACTGTAAAGGTAGTCCTCAACTTACAACCAGTCGCTTAGTGACCAGAGTTACAACAGACCCTCCCCTAGAACTACTTACAACATGGTTCTGACAGGAGGGCCCTGCCACAATCACAAATGATATGTCAGGCTCTCAACAGCAGCCTTGCATTTAGGGCTGTTTGCTGCATCTTGTCATGAGACTACTATGTTTTATCATGATTTTGCTGAAAACTGGCATTTTTGATTTTCAGCAAAAAGAAATACATCATTATAAACACTTAAGTTTGCTTTACAACTAGTGTACTCGCTTAGCGACTGCCAGCTTTGCTTAATGGCAAAAAAGTCATGTGGGTGATCCATTTTTATGATGATCACTACTTACCATTGTAATGGGCAGGCTTCATAATGGCTGTAAATCAAGGGCTACCTATATACATTCTGTAATTGTACAGATGAGGAATGAGCTATACTCATTCCTCATCTGAATATTCTGTTGTAGATTCTAGTAGCATTGACCAAAGGAAACCACCAAAGGAAACCATCTTCTTGTTCTCATGGTGTTTATTGTGCTAACAAGTCTCCACACCATTCTGATACCAGTTCACCTGTTTTCACATCAGTGCTTCAGTAACCACAGTTTCTATTTCCATGGGATTTTTCAAGAATGTAATTCCCATGGAAAGCAAAATGTGAATGTACATGCCTACATACATGATGAGTGTTGAGAAAAAGGATGATAGTTCTGCCCTTGAAGCATGCCTTTATAAAATGCTCCCAATCCCTCTGATTTGGTCTGAGTGGGTACCCTCTATTAATTCAAAATTAATTCCAGGAGAACGCCAGACCATCTTATTTCACAATCTACTGCAATTAGGACAGAAAGAGAGAAGCTGTATCCTAGATTGTAAAACATCAAATAATCCTAATTATGTATCATTCCCTTTCCATGACAACTAATTTTCTTTTTTTCTTTTTCTTTCACTAAATACAGGTTCATGATGAAATATGCCTTTTGGCAAATGTCTTCTGTGAATATTGTAATACAGTGCTAATCAGAGAACAGGTAAGGGACATATTTTCTTTGCTTTTTATTTATTACTTTGTTCAAAGAGTTAATAGCACAAATTTCTAAGCCATTACTATTATCCTTCTCATATTTTCTATTACCTATTCCTTTAGCATCTTATGACTATCCCATTGTTGTTTGTATCTTACGATATATGTTGATTGCTTTTATTTAGTATCCTATGACTATCACTGAGTGTTGTATCTTATGATTCATGATGATTGTATCTTAAGATTATGATCATGATTTATCACTTGTTCTTCGTATGCACACTGAGAGCTTATGCACGGGAGATAAATTCCTTGTGTGTCCAATTGCACTTGGCCAATAAAGAGTTCTATTCTGTAAAGAATTATATCATTATTATGAGGCATAAAGGGATATTATGAACTGTTACATAGAGTTAAATGCCAGGGAAGAACATTAGCTTGTGTTTTGTCCTATCTGATTTTAGAATCTATATTATAATTAGATTCAAAAGAGTTGTGTGTGTGTGTGTGTGTGTGGGCGCGCGCACGCGCACATTTGTATGTATAACAGAAATATCTTGGGACTTGAGTATATGAAAGCTTCACCTTATACTAAGCAGACATTTTTCCCAGGAAAGCTGTCACTCTAGCCTCTGTTAAATTTTTATAACAAATAATATGTATACCATTTATTTTATGCCACTAATATTATAGTACTACTAACCGTTAACCCGGCGTTGCCCAGATATTTATTTATAGGGGGGAAATGTCTGGACCATACATAATTTCTAATGTTGAATTTTCCACCTTACCAGAGGTAGCCCCCTGCTGGAATACTGTGAAACTATTACCATGGCAACTCTACCGCACTGTACAGTAGATGCTGTTTTATGGCAGTACAGTAGAATCCATTGAATGGCACAACAGGCTGCATCTTAACAGAACACACACACCCCGAGGGTTGTTTCACTCGCAAGCAATATTAATTTAATAAATGCAGTTTTGGTATAAATGATACATATTTACTTTTCTGGAAACTACAGATCATTCTTTTTTCTTTTTATAGCTGCCTAATCATTATGATAATGACTGCCCTACTGCTCCAGTACCATGTACCTATAGTGCGTTTGGATGTCTAGAAAAGGTAATTTAAATTGGCTTTATATATGCATATGGTTGTTGATCTTAGAAGAATATTTATCAAAGAATATTGCAATTAATGTAGAATGTATAAAGATTGATCCCACTGTGATTATTTGGCTAGCCCTGAGACAAGAAATTTTAGGCTGCATGCACGCTCCTCCAAATCACACACTCCCTTTTTTCAATGCTTTAGAAGACCTCAGAAGCATTGTGATAAGGCAGTGCATGATTTGAAGCTCTTGCATAAGGGCTTCTTACAAGCTTTTGGGAAGCCTCACAAGCATCAGGAGAAGCAGTGCACAATTTGGAGAAGAGAACATACAGTAGTCTTGGGTAGAAGTGAAGGCACAAGAATCAGCTGCCTTGTATAGGACTAGGCATACCTCATCAACAGAAGAGGAAGAAGAGAAAGAAGATTGGTGCTGGGGCTGAAATAGAGCATGGGAGGGAAGAAAAATCTTTGTTATGATTGTCAAAATGTAGCCCATTTTTCAATCTAGACTCTAGGGTGGAAAAAGTCTGTCTTTCCAAAAAATCCGTTCAGAATTTATTTATTTTATTCTTCCATGGAATGAGTTAATTCCGTAATTGCTAATGTGAAAGTAATTTGCTTTCATTTAGTGGGATTTCCGTTTACTGTCTGCTAAGGCTTTTTAGTTTCTTTCCAACCAACATGGTAGTTTTCTTATTCTGAATTATTAATTTTTTCTCTTGCAATAATTCATTATAGATAAAATTTGCAGGATGGACTAGAGTCCATGTGGAGGGGAGGAAAAGGAGCTTTCCAATCATGCTGTGAAATACCTTGAGCTGCTGAATATTGGATGGCACGTACAGAGTTTAAATCTCATATTTATTTCAGAAGAACAAGCTTGTCATCCTGGTTTTCTATGACTTTCCACAGCTGGGAGTTTTCCAAATAACATTAGACTATGACGTCCAAAATTTTAACCAGGCTTCTAATTAGCCACTGGTGATTGTAGCACAACACATTCTGGAAGGCTTCTGGTTCTATTCCAAGGTTGAAGTATATACTAATGTAAAAATAAAGCCAAGTAATTAATATAATATAAATAATAATATTTTATTTTTATTTTATTTTTTATTTTAATTAAATTTATATCCCACCCTTCTCCAAGAAGGACCCACTGATGTCTATCAGTTTACTACTTTATTGGAGTGTAAATTTAATTATTCTAAAATGGGGATTAACTAATAAGTTCTAGAAAATATTGGCAAATCAATTCTGTGGAATATCTGTGGACTTTTTAAAGAAGTTCTGTGGACTTTTTAAAGAAAAAGGAGTAATAGCTGAAATATTTTTACACAATTAAGAAAAAATATTTCTGGTTTTAGTTCAGTATATGAAAAAGTGCTTTAGCAATGTAGATCTGTAAAAATGAAAATAAAAGATTTCAGTATGTTTTTATGATTTTGCAGATTTTTTTAAACTACATAAATGTTTTTGACCATCTCATCTTAAGATGCTGTTTTGTAATCTTTATTCATTTGAGAATGTTTATTCAAATGTTTATTATAAAAATAAACATTTACAAAGAAAAGAGTATATGCTGATTATGTTCTTCCTGTATATAAATCAGAAAATATTCATTCCAGTTTTCATATTTTCTAATCTATTTTCCCAACCATTAATATTAAAAAGTTATTGTTAGTATGTGGATTACATTCTTGTCAAATATAAATTTTAAAAACAAAGTTCTAAAAATACCGTTTACATACAAAATGACATAGTTCGAATATTACATTAATGATCACTAATACTGATATTTTGTTTTACACCTGAGGATTTTCATAGACCTGATCTGCTTCTGACCATTTGAAATCCCTGCAATATTAATAGTTCAGTTCTATTCAGTTTATCCTCCTTTGTTTCAGATAATATAAAGCAATAAAGCTCCTCCTTTTTTAATTCAGTATTTTTCCCTTCTCCATTAAGATTTAGTCCTTGATTTTACTAAAAAGAAATAGAGTTGTATTTACTTTTGTCTGATTGCAGATGCAGAGAAATGATTTGGCACGTCACATGCAAGAGTTTACTCAGGTTCATATGAGAATGATGGCTCAGACTCTTCGGAGCGTTAGTGTTACTACTCCAACTTCCATGAATTTTTCTGGAACTTTACCCTTTGACCCATCACTCTTCTCCCAAGGCATGCCACCCTCGTGTGAGTGTAGCCCAGAGGTCCAGAACTTCAAGGAGACTATTCAGCAACTGGAAGGTCGCTTGGTAAGACAAGATCACCAAATTAGAGAACTCATTGCAAAAATGGAGACACAACACTCCCAGATGGGAGATCTCAAACGCACCATCCGAACTCTAGAGGAAAAAATTGCTGACATTGAAGCCCAACAATGTAATGGTATTTTCCTGTGGAAAATTGAAAATTTCAGTGTGTACCTAAGAGCGCAGGAGGAAGAAAGACCTGTTGTGATCCATAGTCCAGGTTTCTACACAGGGAAGCCAGGATATAAACTTTGCTTGCGTCTGCATATCCAGTTACCCACCGCTCAACGTTGTGCTAATTACATTTCTCTTTTTGTTCACACCATGCAAGGGGACTATGACAGTCATCTCCCGTGGCCTTTCCAAGGCACCATACGTCTATCAATTTTGGATCAGTCTGAAGGATCTCCAAGACACAACCATGAAGAAGTAATGGATACCAAGCCTGAGTTGCTAGCCTTCCAACGTCCTTTGGTCCCTCGCAACCCAAAGGGCTTTGGATATGTAACTTTTATGCAGTTGCAAGCCCTAAAACAAAGAACATACATAAAAGATGATGTTCTCTTGGTACGCTGTGAAGTTTTAACACGTTTGGACTTGACCAGTCTCCGAAGAGAAGGTTTTCAGCCTCGTAGTACAGATGGAACATCATAGCCTATTGTCCCGTCTTGATTGTTATGTAATTAGGTAAACCAAGCTTGGTTTAAATGATTTGGCTCCCTAAGGGGGAGCAGCAAATGAAGCTCCTGTTTCAAAAAGAAAAAAGCTCATGATGTTAACCCAAGGTCACAAAATTCTGGTAGTACCACTTCCTCCTTAGGAATCAAAAAGCAGCAATAATAAATAAATACGCATTGTATGCCTTTTTTACTACATGAAAAATATTTCACCTATAGCAGCTGCTTTTCTATCTTATTATATGAAGAATCTTCAGAACTGTAAATGAAGGGTGAGATTCATAACAATCACAGATCTTTGAAGCAGAAGTTGGACTGCCAGTCTGGGGAAAATAGTAGGCTTTTCAGGAAAGGGAAAATCATTCTTCTATCATAAGACAAAATCTCGTGCATATCTATTCTTTTTGGTAAGCTAGATACCTAACTGACTATTATCAGTAGCTGATGGGTGCTGAAAATTGTAATTAAAACAGAGCCACTTACTGTACAGCCAGGAGTGCAGTAAGTCATTAGAAGATTGATAGCTAAAGCTATAAATGTTGTTTTTGTATCTCAGAAGTTAAAATTGTGAAATATGTCTACATAAGAGGCAAATAGTGGGATACCTCAGGGTTCTGCCAGAATTCTTCAACATTTTTATAAATTACTTGGAGAAAAGGATGGAAGGGAAACTTACCAAATTTGCAAATAGCAGAAAGCTAGGAAGAGACATCTCAGAAGACATGCTCAAAGTTTGAAATATTTCATTATGCTTGAACAATTGGACTTTACGCAAGTAAATGCAATTGGGGGGGGGGGGTGTCATGTTCTGCCCCTGAGTGGAAAAAGATCAGATACACAGGTAGACGATAGATAGTACCTGGCTCAACCATAGTATTTATGAAAAAGATCTCATGAAAAAGATCTAGCATGATTAAGCATGAGCCAGAGAAGAATGCAGAAGAGAACAGTAAAAATAAATGACTTGGAAGATAATTCTGATGAAGAACAGTTTAAAAGCTGGGTTTGTTTAGCCTAAATAAGAGAAGGGTAATAGGAGATATGATATCAGTGATGCCAGACTTCCAGTGCTTGAAGGACTGTTGCAGTGAAGACAGTATAGATTTGTTCTGCCTAATGCCTAAATTGAGGGATGCGGTGGCTCAGTGGCTAAGACGCTGAGCTTGTCAATCAGAAAGGTCAGCTGTTTGGCGGTTCGAATCTCTAACACAACATAATGGAGTGAGCTTCTGTTACTTCTCCCAGCTTCTGCCAACCTAGCAGTTCAAAAGCATGTAAAAATGCAAGTAGAAAAATAGGAACCATCTTGGTGGGAAGGTAGTAGCACTCCTTGCGCCTTTGGTGTTTAGTCATGCCAGCCACATGACCACAGAGACATCTTCGGACAGCGCTGGCTCTTCAGCTTTTGAACAGAGATGAGCACCACCCCTTAGAGTTGGGAACGACTAGCACATATGTGCGAGGGGAAATTTTATCTTTACCTAATACCTAAATTAGGACAAAAACAAATAGTGTATTTCCCAGAACCATTGGTACTCCTTCAGGGGAGATTTTTAAACAAAAGTTGTACAACCAGTTGCCTTGGATTATTTGAGGATTCCTACCCTGAGAGGGAAGACTTGGATTATAAAACCTCTAAGATACCTTCCAATGGATTCCATAGAATTCCTATGATTTCATGAATTAAGTATATAAGCTAATAAATTAGGCTTAAATTGTGAAGCATTATATAACAAAAACCCTTTTTATTTAGATAGGTAGACAGACAGACAGACATTAGAGATATTGTACATACAGGTAGTTTGTGATTTAAGACTCATACTCAGTAAATGCACTTTTCCTGAAGTCACATGATTGCAATTCAAGTGCTTGGCAACTGTTTCATATTTAGTTGCAGTGTCTTGTGGTTATGTGTCTGAAATTTGTGACCTTCCCAGCTGGCTCCTGACAGTTAATTGAGAAAGCTGGATTCATTTTAATGACCACATGATTCACTTTACAGTAGTAAATATGGCTGCAAAATCTGGTCATGTGATAAATTAGTTAACAGCCGCATCGCTTATTATCTGAACTTATGCTCCCAGTTGTCATAAAACAAGGACTATCTGTATAACATGCATAACTGCTCAGTGCTCTTATTCATTAAAGCAAGAAAGTCAATAGTAGCTTTGGCATTAATTACAACTTCATTCTTGTTTTCCCTTCGCAGAGAATTTAGCGTTAATCCATTCTCAACTACTCTTAACATAATGATAAATTAGATTTTATCTATCTAAAAGCTCACTGCAGATCTCTTCTGGAGAAACTTAATCAACCTGATTGCCTCAGGACATCTTTGCCCTGTGGAAATCTTGAGGTATCCTTGACGGGTGTTTCCATGTTATTTGCACTGCTTAATCATATCATTTGCCCTATTGCATTTTTTTTGCACTTGTTATGATACATTTAATGATGTTTGTGATTCTGCTACAAAAATTAGACATGTTTCATTTTTACCTGGAAACTGTTGCAATCTGTTAGCCTTAAAGGAAATTCCCCTTCTTTTAAAGGTAATTTGGGATAGGCATATATGCTTGCATTCTAAAGTGTTTTCAGTTTATTTTGCTGACATATTCAGCAAAGGTGTTACAATTCTCAAAAATGTTGCATATTTTTTTACCCAGCTTCAGATTGGCTGATCTGAGCAAAGCTGTAACATTTTTACGCACAACAGTCTGTGTAGCAATGTGCTACTTTGGTGCATAAACATGCTATTAATGTTAATTGTAAAAGTTATTACCTTGTGTACCGAAGTCTCTAATCAAAATTCATTGGTGTCGACAAGATCATTTTGGTGAAAGTGCTCTTGGTAATACCGGTGTAGCACAAGCACAAAAAATGTGGAGTCACGACCAAAGTCAACTAACAGATTAATATGTGGCTCTCATGTGTGGGGAAAAAACAATCAAGGCAGACTTACCTTTACTTTGAAAAAATAAATACTGATATAACACATATAGTGGCAACAATTAATTGCCCAAAGTCTGCACTAGTATTCCATGAGAAAATATGACAGTAAACCTGAAGCTTCATGAGACTGTAATCTTTCTTTACAGTTTTATAAGAATAAAGAGATTGCCTTCCAAACAAATAAAAGCTACACAGCAATGAAGAAATCATGGAAAAACATTCAGATGTTGAGGACACATGTCAGAATACTGCCTGTGAAAAGACACGAATGGGGACAAAGCTTATTTGAACCAAACATTTCCCAGCATTTGGGAATGAATTAAAGTATTACTTGTGCCTTATGAGAGAGTCGCACTTAAGGTTACCTATTCTACATTTTTATAGAAGACAATCTTACTTGGAAGCAAAAAGTTACATTACCTTTTCTAAACTCCCACCCCACACAGGCCCTGAAAATGTGCATTATTTCAAATAATTGCTTGTCTATTCAGAATACAAACCTTTATAAATATGGGATTGTACCATATAATTTTCTATTCTCATACGTTTTTATGAAAAAGAACAGTATAGATTATTCTTTATTTAAACTTGATCGAATATTGTAGGGATCTCATTTTTGATGAAGTAGTAACTCTTATTGTGATATATTTCATTTACTTATCCAAAAGTAAATGTCACTCATTGGAACATATTTCTATCTTCCTGTAAGCTAAGAAGAAGAATGCTGGCATCTTTAGATATTTTTATATACAGAAGTATTATATATTACAAATTTACTGCATATTTAAAATTCTTTTTTGACAAAAAATACCAATTTTCCAGAGTATGTGGTTATGAATAGTAATTTATTGTAATAAGCATTAACCTTTAAGGAATCATATTCTATTTCGTTAATAAACTATTAGATAGTATATCCTGACTTTGTCAGCTGCTGTTTCAGATTGTTATTAATCAAATCCTTCTCTGATAAAAAAGGTAGGAACTAATTACTATATATAGACTTATTTCAGCTTCAAGTAGTCTTATGGACAATTGTTGTCCACCTGAATACACTTTCAGATAATGAAATATAGAATTGTAGTCTCATCTTTTATTTAAACATTGTTTAATACGTGTCAAGATTTCTATTTAAAATATCTGTACTTTTTGTCTATTAATTAAACTGATTTTATTTTCTATCACTTGCAATATTTTAGCTTCTATTTTATCCTGTTTTTTAATTCAAAATCTTTGAGTCCTAATTTTAGAATTAATTGCAGATAAACACCAATAAGATCTAATCAATATCTTAGATTTTATTTTTAATTACCTGGTTTTTAGCTTCCTTATTACCAGCTACCCCTTCCTTTTCATTGAATATAGTGTGCTTAGTCTGCTACTGTATTTATTCAATGTTTTATATTCTGCCATAAAGTGGGACGAAAAATTAGGAGCTGGAAGCACTTTTTTAATATAACAAACTTCATTAAAAGGCATAAGCTTTCATAAACTATAGGTCACTAGTTCATATGCATGGAATGGAGGAGAGGTAACTCATAGACTTCTAGCTGTGTTAAATTCCAATTCCCAACAGACTTGGTGAATAAAATTAGTAATCAGGTATGTTTAGAACTGTAACTCCACACCAAGATTTGAAAAGTCCCAAGTTAACCCACACCAAGATTTGAAAAGTCCCAAGTCGCCACGATGTAGAAAAGACGTGGAGACTCTGGAAAGAGTGCAGAGAAGAGCAACCAAGATGATTAGGGGACTGGAGCCTAAAACATATGAAGAACGGCTGCAGGAGCTGGGTATGTCTAGTTTGATGAAGAGAAGGACCAGGGGAGACATGATAGCAGTGTTCCGATATCTCAGAGGGTGCCACAAAGAAGAGGGAGTTGGACTGTTCTCCAAGGCACCTGGGGGCAGGACAAGAAGCAATGGGTGGAAACTAATCAAGGAGAGAAGCAACTTAGAACTAAGAAATTTCCTGACAGTTAGCACAATTAACCTCTGGAACAGCTTGCCTCCAGAAGTTGTGAATGCCCCAACCCTGGAAGTCTTTAAAAAGATGTTAGATAGCCATTTGTCTGAAATGGTATAAGGTTCCTGCCCACGCAGGGGGTTGGACTAGAAGACCTACAAGGTCCCTTCCAACTCTGCTATTGTATTGTATTGTATTGTATCTCTCTCTATTCTCTTGAGCATTTTAAGTTATTTTTTTATTCTTGCATGTAAACAGTGCTCTAAAAAATTGTGCCGTTGAAGTTGATCACCGTGTGTGTTTATATCTATGTGTGTGTGTGCAAAAACCTTCTATTTCCTTGGCATACATAGAATTTGAATAATATCTTTTCTTTAGATCACATAAAGCTGATTAAAAGAATAGCATATGAAGACATGTTTTTGCTGCATGCTCTATAGAGGTCAAATTTTTCTGTGTATTTTAGGATCATACGCTTTGTCACAATTGTTTTGAATTGGATGCTTAACTACCTTGCAAATTGGATGAAGTGGATTTTTTTTTTCTATTTGGTGACCATGTTTTTTTCTTTATTCTTTTTAGTGGAGCAGCAGTACTATAGGTAGTGCACTAATGTATACAGAAAGCTAGATGTATTACTTCAGCCTATTTTATATGCTTTGGGAGAGCATGGTGATATTTTCACTCTGGGAGGCTAAGCAGATCTATTTTAAGTTTTTTTTTTTGAAGTGCCATTTTTCCACAAAGCTCTTTTATCTAACACTGCAGGCTACTTCTGCTGACAGCTGGCTTCAGCAGTCCAGCAGTTCCAGTCTGACCAGCTCAAGGTTGACTCAGCCTTCTTTCCTCCTGAGATTGGTAAAATGAGGATCCAGATTGTTGGGGGCAATTTGCTGAGTCTGTAAACTGCTTAGAGAGGGCTGTAAACCACTGTAAGGGTATATAAATCTAAGTGCTATTGCTATTAAACATAAACATGGACCTCTGAGAATAACATAAATGAGGCTGGCAAAATAGGCTAAGTATTGTTGGGATACCATATCAAGATGTCGTATATGGCCTCTTATGTCTTTTAAATAAGGTATTGCAAGTTGGTGTTTTGTATCATTGAAATGTCAGATTATTGTAATATATGTTGAACCAAGTACCCAATCCAAAATACAAGTGAACTACAGCGGAAAAGTATCACTTAAATTAAACTGCTGGTCTTAAAATGAACTAATGCTGTGATGTAATCCAGTAAATTAAAAGTGTTAGTAAGAACACCACACTAAAATATTACATACTGTCAATGTTTCTAATGCCTCTGAACAATGTTTCATAAATGAACTAATGTAATACATAAATACAACTCATCGAAAACTCTTCTTGTAACATTCATGGACAAAAATTTCAGAAGTAACAAAACATAGACAAACCTAGACTAGAAGTCTTCTGAATCATAGTTTTATGTAATGTTTCCAGTCACAAGCTGTTTTTAAAAATATGTGATGTTTTGCTTTTGTCATACATTTTTTTCATAAATGTTTTGTCAATCCCTGAGTTATATATACAAGAATTGTAGTTTCTTACAGTTTAGCTGTCAATAACAGATGGAACAAAGTTTTCAAAAATGTGGTTGAATGGGTAAAAGACATTAACTTTAGCAATTAGTTTCTCATTTGCGTAGCTGCTCAACTTGATTTCTTTAATGCACATGTGTTTGTGATTTTCCTCTTCCTGTTTTGAACACAAGAGGATGCCCTGGAGAAACTGGGACATTTCTTTCTTGCTTATGATAAAGTGCATTTCAATCTATTTTGAGTAAAAACAAAATAGCAAAAACTGTTTCATGCTAGTGAGTGGAATGCACAGTGTGTAGATGCTGAATTACAGGGATGAGCATAAATTTTCAGTGATGTGGATTGCAACTCCTTCCCCAATTGTAGTCCATAATGGCTTCCATTAATGGGAATTGTGAATTCAGCAGTAGTTTAACAGGAGAACCATCTGTTGTAATGTTTCTAAATGCTTAACTGTAACTTGTATGGTTACAAATCTTTTTCAAGGCCTAGTGGCTGCTGAAAATGTTGCTTGCCTTGTACATCAAGGTATTAGTCATCATTTTTAAAGCGCTCCATGGCTCGGGACCTAGCTATCTGCGGGATCGGATCCTGCCTCATACATCCTCACGGCTGATTCGCTCCCACAGAGAGGGACTTCTCCGGGTGCCGTCCACTAGACTTTGTCAGCGGGCGACGCCCAGGGGAAGGGCTCTCTCTGTGGCGGGCCCAGCCCTCTGGAACGACCTTCCCCCCGACATCAGAACAACCACGGACTTCCGCTCCTTCCGTCTGAAATTAAAAACTCATCTTTTCCGTTTGGCCGGCCTTGGGTAGCCTCTCTCTAGCTGTTTTAATTGGGTATTTTAGCATGTTAAGGGGATTTTGGCACAGGCCCAGATTTAATTTGTTCTTAATTATATTTGTATATTTATTGTATTGTGGTTTTAGTTTTCCCTGTGCACCGCTCCGAGTCCCTACGGGGAGAGGAGCGGTCTATAAATTAAATTATTGATTGATTATTGATTGATTGACATCAGTATCCCCATTTGAGAAAATGAAATAATTTGTAACTGCTCAAAAATGTTGGGTTTTTCAAAATAAAAATCATCTTGAAAAGTCCTCCTTATTTCAAGACATAAAATAAGATCGCATTCAACAAATCAGAGCATGACTTCATGGCTTACATATGTCTATGTTAAGTGTAGCACGTTAATGCTGTACATTTCAGGTATTTCTGCTAGGAGCATTTTTTGCACTGGTTTTGTTGATGTACTTAAGTGTAATTAACACATTTCATATAGTAAGTTATTATTAGTGCCCATTTAACTTACGCTTCTGAATATACAGTAAATTGAGTATTTAAATTCTGAAAGCTTGAGACAACTTTTTTTCATGGATGCCTTTGATTAAAGTGGCCACAAAGGGGCAGTATTACTCTACTGTATTGAGTTCAGCACTGCTGATTCAAAATAAAACTGCAAGATGCTTTTAGTCATTGGTAAGATCAGGAATTTAAAATTCTGCTCACTGGCCCAACTGCAGACCAGTTTAACTAAACACACACACTACCATGAAATATTCCCTTGCAGCACTTACCAAGTAGTTAGATTTTAGTGCTTTTTTTACGTTGAGATTGCACAATCTAAACGAATGATAAATACCAAATGGAAATCCAGCTATTGAGGCTATAAGTAAACCTCACAGCCACAAGGAAACAATCTCTTAAATAAATTGTGAGCGCTGCAGGGGAGCAGTCAGTAACAACTCCTCATCACCTTATTAAGAGAGACGTAAATCTAGGGGAAATTTAAAGAAAAAGGAAAAGTCACTAAAAGTATATTCAACAAGATCAAGAAGGCAGATGTTGCCAGGTTAGATTCTATTTCTAATGCCTTTGAGCCAAAACCGAGGAAGAAGCATCTTCCTCTGATCCCAAACTCATCTCATCCGTTTCTATTCCAAGTCTGAGCAAGCCCATGATCATTTCAGTTACCTCAATTAGAATGGTTTGAAAGAATGTTTATTCTGAAGGGATTTTCCAGCTTTCTAAGATGGCCCACAGCACTGGTTTTCTGGCAGTCTCCCATCCAAGTAATAATCATGTCTGATCCTGCTTAGCTTGCTGAGATTGACCAAAGTCACAAAGGTACTGCCATTAGCTAGACTTTAAAAAGAAACATACAAAATGGGTTTTAGATGTAGGTAGTATATAGGTCAGAGTTCCCCTATCTTTCTGGGTTGGTGGCCTGAAGAGGAGGGGGGAATGGGAGGGACAGGCACGAGCACAAGCACCTGTCACTTGCACAAGTGAGGGCCCGAGCACCTGCAATGTTTGCATGAGTGGGGCCCCAAGTGACCATGATGCTCACACACGGGGCCTTGAGCGCCCATGATCCTTGTGCAAGTGTGACTGAGCTGCTGCAACACTTGCATGGGGCCCCAAATGCCCATGACACTCAATGCGAATGGACCTCAAATCCTGCGATGCACATGCGAGTTGGGCTGTGAGGCCCTGTGATGCTCGCATGAATGGGGCTATGAGCCCGCACAGCACTTGCGCAAGTAGGACTGTGTCAGCCAGCCACTCACATGGCCCCATTGCATATAGGTCACAGCCCGGTCGTGGGCCTTGGCCCACAAGTTGGAGACTAATAGTCTTGGTATAGGCTATTATATTATCTAGCAAAAATACATCTCTCTAGATTAGGAGGAACAAAAACAAACTGAAAAGATTTACAAAAGTGGTCTGCTAGGCCAGGGGTCTGCAAAGTTGGCTCTTTTAAGACTGGTGGACTTCAACTCCCAGAATTCCCCAGCCAGCTATGCTGGCTGGGGAATTGTGGGAGTTGAAGTCCACCAGTCTTAAAAGAGCCAACTTTGCAGACCCCTGTGCTAGGCTATTCCATCTGGGTATTATACTAGTCATCTTTCCCCAACATGCTGGTTGGTGGGGGATAGTTTTGGAAATCCAGGATCTATAACAGTGTTGGCAAATCTTTTCGGCACCGAGCACCAAAACAGGAGCACACACATTCGCACGCGGAACCATCGGAAACTGGAAGAGCAACTCCCTGGCGTGCACATGTGGGAGCAGAAGAAATGGGAACAGTAGTTCCTCAGTGTGCATGCATGTGTGAAGAACAGCTGGCTGGCATGCATGTGCACACCGGAAACCTGAAGCTCATCTTCCCAGTGTGGGCATGCATGCCATGGAGCTGCTCTTCCGGTTACCAGCACTCCCGTGTGCATGAAAACCAACTGGAAAACGCACATGTGAGTGCGGGAACCCGGAAGAGCAATGGGCAATGGCTGGCATGCCCAGAGCAATAGCTCTGGGTGGCACTTCCAGCGCAATCTATGAGGTTATTAACATATGAAAGGGATCCTCCCTAAAGAGTTTGCACTGGTCCGCAAATAAAAACTTTTTAAAATTGATATGGGGATATGTTGGTTTACTTAGGGATATATTATATCTATAAGATGATATCCTAATGGTGTATGTTGAATGGAGTTCTTATCAGTAGCAATGTGTCTACAGATACTTCCTTTGATATTAAGTAGGTTCTGTATCTTAATGATTTAATGAGTTCTTTTCAGTACAATTTTGTTTTCAGAAACAGGATACCAAATTTTTCATGCAAATATAATGTTATTACACGGCCCTATATTTTTGTTGTAAAGCATTCTGAGATAAAGAATGTAGAAAGAATTAGTGATAAAAAATAGGCTAAAATTTGGAACACTAAGAAATGTATTTTATTTTTCTAACTGCGACGTAGTATATTATTCAAGTATTTCATTTGCATTTGTATGCTGAGCCTTGTCAGGCTGTCTTTATAGGGACTTGTATTGTGCCTTAGTGGCCTATCTCAGCCATGTAGTTCATTTCTAGGCCAAAATACTTTTTTTTTAATGCCAACTCTTTGCCCTTTGTGAAGTAGAGTGAAAAAATTGTTAATTCATGGAAGTACTTTGGAACTTGAACACGGTCTTATACAATACAATACAATAGCAGAGTTGGAGGGGACTTTGGAGGTCATCTAGTCCAACCCCCTGCCTAGGCAGGAAGCCCTATACCATTTCAGACAAATGGCTATCCAACATCTTCTTGAAGACTTCCAGTGTTGGGGCATTCACAACTTCTGGAGACAAGCTGTTCCATTGATTAATTATCCTAACTGTCAGGAAATTTCTCCTCAGTTCTAAGTTCTCAGGTCTCCGACTAATGCTTTTTGGGGACCTGTTTTTTTCTTACTTTTTTGCCACATGAAAAAATAATATTTTGTGACTAGGAGCAACAGCCACTTTGATCAATGGATAGGCTTTTTGCCTGGTGCAATAATTTGTTGACACTGCCCAACACAATTTAAAATAAAGAAAAATTTCCAGATATGTCCATTAAATGTCCCTAGTCTGTTTCCTAGCTAAGAATACGCGTTTCCTCACTATTAACCATTCTGCCAGTTTAGAACGCAAATGCCTATGGTGGGCCCTTCTGCCAATGCAGGCTTCTCAACTTATTCCAATAAGTTGAATTAGCAATTAAACACTATTACATGCTATTTTTCCCTGAATAGTCTCTAGTGCTCTTTGTAAAGTAAAGAGATTTTTATATAGCAATTGATTAACGACCATTAAGAGCCAGTATGGTCATGTAGTGGTTAAAGCACCAGGCTAGAAAGCAAGAGACCCTTGGCTCTTTTAGCTGAAGGCTGAGTTCTAATCCTGCCTTCAGCCAGGTGGTGACCTTACAATAATACAATAATATAATAGCAGAGTTGGAAGGTCTTGGAGGTCTTCTAGTCCAACCCTCTGCCTTGGTAGGAAACCCTATACCATTTCAGACAAATGGCTATTCAACATCATCTTAAAGACTTTCAGTGTTGGATCATTCACAACTTCTAGGGGCAAGCTGTTCCACTGATTAATTGTTCCAACTGTCAGAAAATTTCTCCTCAGTTCTAGGTTGCTTTTCTCCTTGATTAGTTTCCACCCATTGCTTCTTGTTCTTCCCTCAGGAGCTTTGGAGAATAATTTGACTCCCTCTTCTTTGTAGCAGCCTCTGAGATATCGGAAGACTGCTATCATGTCTCCCCTAGTCCTTCTTTTCATTAAATTAGACATACCCAGTTCCTGCAACCGTTCTTCATATGTTTTAGCCTCCAGTCCCCTAATTATTGAGCTAGTCATTCTATTTCTAGGAAGACAAACCCCTCTAAAATCATACCAAGAAAACTGCAGGGACTTATTCCTGTAGTTTCCAGGAGTCAAGACTGACTCAAAGACACACACACAAAAAACCCCACCTATATTAAAAATCAATAGAGCCAACAGCTTCTTTTTAGAAAATGACTGCATTTTAAAAAGCCACAGCACTGTATTTAGAAAACCAAAGCAGAAACAGTTTCACTGAAAGCAGGCAAAGCTTCTGCATTATAGGTCATGCATTTAGGTTCTGGGAATTGAATGTAACGCTTAACTGTTTAATGGTCAAAGGACTTATTAAAAATTGGAATTTCTCTTTATCCTACATTTATTTTCATGGGTATTTTATAATGTTTAATAAAATTATATTATTAAAGAAATCTTAACGGGATTAGGCTTAATCAAAAATGACACGTGTCAGCAGATTTTCAGCAATGGTGGAGTATGTGATTGAAGAGTCTTTAGAAGAGAGGAAAGTAATCACAATCTCTGAATGCTGAATACATACCCCAAGGTTATGTCTTCAGATAACAACCATTATTTCCATATTTATTCATCTTCTACTTTTGGTAAAGGTAAAAGCCATCTTCATAGACCAGGGGTGTCAAACTCAAGGCCTGCTTAAATCTGGCCTGCAGGGCCAGCCTGGAAATATTGAAGGATTGGCCCATGGTACCTCTGGCAGCTATAATGGGCTGAATGCATCCCCACCCCCTCTTCCTCGTTTTCACCCCTCCACAGCCTCTACAGCACTCTGCCGGCTGAAAATGGGGCCAAAAACGGCCAGCAGTGCTGTAGGAAGCCATGGAGGGTGAAAATGAGGCATATGGGGACCCACTTGCAGACCTCCCATGTCCCATTTTGGCCAACAGGGTGCTACAGGAGGCATCCACACACTCCCACTGGTCCATGGAAAAACTATGCTGATTTCGCCCTCAAAGTAAGTTTGACATGCCTGCCATAGATACTAAAAGGTATGTTGCATACTAGCTCAAATCTTTTGGGTTTTTTGGGGGGTATCTGATATAAAGTAGTGTCATGTTTGGCCATGTGGCTTGGTATTGCAAATTTTGCCATGCAGCGTCTATCTGGAATCAGATGGGAAAGTTGCTATCATGGAGAAAATGCCAGACTGCAGTTCCTAGCCACCCTGGTTTCGATTCCCTACCTCTATTTTAGAGTCCTTCATAGTGATGAACTTCATTACTAAAGATGGTGCAAACTGGGGAGCGTACTGCATGCTAAACATTTTACTGGTGGACCCTGCTCCTTTGCTGTCTTGCCCACCACTCAGGGGTGGGTTCCTGCCAGTTCTAACCTCTTCTACAGAAGAGGTTCCAAAAATCTACAGTGCCATTTAGAACCAGTTCCAGCTCCCTCCCCCCACCCACCCACACATCATCAAGATGAAGAGCGAGACTTCACTTCCGGTTTCTGTAGGTGACGGACGTGTTCGTCTGCCGTCGGTCTTCTCGGTGGCATCCTTCGGGGTGGCTTGCTGGAAGCCACCAAACCTGGCGGCGGCCATTGGAGGGTGTTTCCAGCCTCACCCCAGGAACCAGGAAACCATTGGGGGGAGGGGCATGTTCTGCCTCTTCGCCGAAGGAACTCCGGGAGAACAAACCAAATAAAGAAGAGTGGCTGAAATGCTGACAGCGGGGATCCCTTCCCAATCTCTTTGAAGACCGACAATGGATAAGCAACAGAATGTTGTAAGTTTTTGCTCAATCCATTTAAATGGAGATTAGAGGGGGGTTTTAACTCCCCCTCGGACAAAGCGGCATTCAAACTATCTCTCTCTGTACTGGAATGGAGAAAGAACAAAGGCTGACTTGCCATTTGAATTATGCACCCTGGGGAAGATTGAATTACATTTACAAGAGCTGACTGCTGAACTGACTTTAAAAAAAAATCTGTAACTTTTACCCTTCTCAAGAGGAAAGATGGCTTCCCTTTGTTCTCGCCTTTGCATTTACAAATGAGGTCTGCTTCTCGTAATCGAGGGAAACTTTTGGTACCTCTTAACACCTTCCCGGAGGGCTCCCTTTGTATCTCCTCTGCCGCGTGGACTTTCTGACTTTGCCTTTTGTTGATATACCGCAGTGTCTGGCTATAATGAAGGAGAACTAACTTTTCTCTTCGGATTTTCCTGATACCTCGGGCCATCCCGGCTGCGCGCCCTCCGACACCATTTTCTTTGCAAAAAGACTTACTAACTTTGAACTCAGACAATGGGTCCTAAAAAGCCTCCAACGGGCAAATTGTTTTCTGCCCCCCCCCCCTTCTGCAACTTCAAGCCCAAGTATGCAGCAATCGAAAATTGCTTCACTAGCGCAAAAAGAAGAATCGGCAGGAGAGGCTTCGAAGGAATTATCTGCTAATCAAATGCTTCAGGAGATTATGAGGGGTCAAAACAAATTAAGAAAAGAATTAGCGGACTTTGCTTTTTTTAAATTAAGGAGGTGATTTTTATTTTATTTTTTATATGTGTGTTTTTCCCGTGGTTTATTTCATGAAAGAGAATACTTTGCCATGGTATCTATATTTTTTGATTATCTGTAAAGTTTAAATCCTGTTACGTTTTTGACAAATAGATGATTTCACATTAGGCATCTGCCTGTGCATCTCCCATACATTCAGTTCTTCAGCCAAACTACCTATAATTTGGATGTTGAATCAGAACAGTGGGCTGAAAACTGTTTTTGAACTTGGATCTAGTTCAGTGGTGGGTTTCAAAATTTTTTAGAACCTACTCTATAGGTGTGGCCTATTTTGTGGGCGTGGCTTGGCAGTCATGTGACAGGGTGGGAGTGGCCACCTTTTAAAATGTGGTGAAACTCATTTAACAACGCTCTTGCTTAGCAACCAAAATTTTGGACTCAATTGTGATGATAATTTATTTTTTTATTTATTTATTTCTCTCTCTCTTTCTTTCTTTCTTTCTTTCCTCCTTCTTTCCTTCCTTCCTTCCTTCCTCACTCTCTCCCTTCCTCTCCCTCTTTCCTTTCTTTCTTTCTTTCTCTTTCCTTTCTCTCTCTTTCCTTCCCCTTTCTTTCTTTCCTCTCTCTCTTTCCTTCCTTCCTCTCTCTGTCTTTCCTTCCACTTTCTCTTTTTCCTTCCTTCCTTCCTTCCTTCCTTCCTTCCTTCCTTCCTTCCTTCCTTCCTTCCTTCCTTCCTTCCTTCCTCCTTTCCTTTCCTTTCCTTCCCGTTGGGTCACTGGCAGCGGCGGGCGAGACTTCCTTCTGGGTCCGCTGGTGGAACCCCCTCTCACCGGTTCTCTAAATTTCACCAACTGGTTCTCGCGAGTAGGTGGGAGCCTGCAGAAACCCACCGCTGATCTAGTTCTGCACTGAATTGCAATTGTTGAAAGTCCCTTCCTAGTGTTTTATTTTCTTTAAAATGATTTTTTTGTGGAAAAACCATACTCCTTATGGCAGCCTTGTTGTGAGCTTGATTGTGACACTTACTCAAAACTCAGGGTTTCTATTTCATTGTCCCCAAAAAGTGTGTGATGCTTGGTTTATGTCTACTTCCATCAGATATTTAGAATAACTAATTATTGTTTACCAAGCAGAAGATTTTTTCCTAACATTGCATCTTCCAAACATGTTGACTCAAACATGTTGGTCAGTGTACATAGAGAAATGTTCTTGTTTTCCTAATTAACTGTACTTTTTGTGAGAAGAAAGTTGCATACACAACAGAACCTGGGTAGTATGTGTTCAATGTTTATTTTGAACTGGCAGAAAAAAGCATACATCCCCCATTCTCCATACAGATTTTATCCTACTGTTTGGTTTTTTTTACATATTGCAATTATTTTTACCATTTAAACAGCTAAATAAGTCATGGTTGAATTGTGCTAAGACACCCAATAGCACTTCTTTATTTGCAGCTAAATAAAGAAATTCGCCTTTTCCTTGGATTATGTATGACTTCCATCAAAAGGGAACCACTGCCAAATAGGCATTATACATATGAAAATTATATTAGGAAACTGCATTTAAAACAAAAGAAAAAAAATCCTATCAATTCTAGATACTAAAGGCCATTGCCCCATCAATATCAAGAGACCTGCAGGAGGAAGGCAACTAGCCACAAAACTTAAAACATTCTTTTTGTATTCTGTTTGTTAACGAATGGGTTGGCTACCAAAAGTTGTATGGAAATATTTCCAGAAATCACTATACCAGTTCAAAAAAACTCATCTAACTTGATCCTGATATTTGCAGCAGTCAATCGTTATAGCAGTTGTGGATATTCCCTGTTCCAGGGAGCATCTGTGGAATTTTTGCACAGAAGGGTTTCCTACAATAAAAGCTATTCCCCCCAGCCAAAGGGGTTGTCTGCCATTACCCATTAATGCAAATGCAACCTTTCTTTCATTGTTGTTATCAATAAAAGCTATTTCCAAATTATTCAGTCTTAAACCCAGCAACTTCTATTTTATAAAAGCTAGTATTTTATAGAAGCTAGTTCAGTACTAAGTGCTGAAATGGGAGTACATGCATTTGTGCATGCCAGAAACCGAAACAGCAGCCACCTGGTAAAGATGATTTACAGTTTCCCGTGCATGCATGCACACCGACCAACTGGCCTTCTAATTTCTGACATGCATGCATGCAGAAAAACCAGGTGGCCAGTGTGCATGCGTACGCCGGAAGCCAGAAAATCATCTTCCCAATGCACGCATGCGCACCGGGCGGCTGCTCTTCCCATTTCTGGCACTCCCACATGTGAGAAGACCAACTGGCTGGCAACTGGAACCCAGAAGAGCAGTGGGCGATGGCTCATGGGCCCAGAGAGATGGCTCTGCATTCCTCTTCTGGCACACATGCCATAGGTTTGCCATCACGGAGCTAGTAGCTTAAACTCATTATTGCAAGCTTACCAGCTCAGGACATGTTATGTTTTTGTCAAATAGTCATATATATCTTCCCTAAAAATGCTTTTAGTAGTTTACTGAAAATAATTTGAGTAATTCCTGAGATATATTGCAATCAAAACATCAAAACAATATGCTATCTGCAGTAGTTTTGTTTTTTAGGCTGCTGCTTTAATTTTATTCTATTCACCCAGAATAGAATATGTTGCTCTGACTAGCTCTGATGATAGAGATGGAAGAGGTTTCACTGCCCCTATTTTTATAGTTTAGGTGTATACCATATTATAATGAACATGATTCATTGTCCTACAAAAGGATGTACCACTGCAACAACCTTGGAGATTTTTACAACTGGCTTCCTTGTATTTTTCATAAGACATCACAATTGAGAAAAAATCACTGCCTGTCCCTGACACTGGAGTTCCTCTTCCCAATCTGCAAGGAAGAATAAAACTAGGATTACTGTGTTCACCCTCCATATAAAACAAAAACTGAATGCAGCTGAGGGTACGAAAAACCTAGCTGGAAAAACAAGCTCTGAGAAACCATTGCTCTGGAATGTTTCAGCTGAAACAATTTTGTACCTTTGTAGTTCACAAAAAGGACCCTCATAATATTAGAGCCTAAGAACACAATCGGCTCCAGCATGTGCCCTGTAGATCTAATTCTTGATCTAAGCAGCATGAAAAGTAACATCGGCTTCTTCTGCTGTGCAGGAGTACTCTTTTCCTCTGTTTCAACAGACAGATGTGCAATTCAGTTCTGCAGTCCCCTCCATGTCTGTGGTGGCCAGTTCTTCTGGTCCATCTGCTATGCTGGGCTCACTAGAAAATTGTCTGTGGTTCAAACTGGGTTGCAGGAGGAGACATTGGTCACCATTGTCTGGTTCTTCTGCTAGCATGCCTGAGTGCATTATGGAAGCCATGGCCAACAGCTGAATATCAGAATGAGCATTGGCAACAGTATGCCGGCGGATGCTCCCACATTTCTCAAGGTAAGCCTCGCCTTCCTGTTCAGTCAGGGGTGTCAAGGCAGTCTCACTGACCTGTCGGGTTGCCACTGTGTGAGAAGAGATGCTTAGCCCGTTGGGTTTGTAACGAGATCTGTAATACCGTCTCTCTGGGGGGGAAATGAGAAAGAGACATTTTTGTTAATTGTTTTCCACTGCAAGAATTGGTTTCTCCAGATTTTGTTTCTGTGAAAAGCACATTAAATATTTCTTCACACGTTGCAACTTGTGGATGATAAGGATATTGGAAATAAATAAAATACAAGTTATACCATTGATTATACTTAATCTCCTACACCAGTATGATCCTATGTTAGAAGTCCATGTTATGACCAGAGAGGAACTCATGACCCTGGAAAACTTTGACATTATTGTAATATAATATCTCCTCTTAAGTTGTCTTACACTTAAGAGGTAAGTGTGTAGTAGTAAGCTGAATTTCCACCCCAAATCCACTGTATTTAGAAGAGGTATCTAATAAATGCTGTAGAAGTTTATAACCTATGCTGTACATATACAATGTAACATGCATTGTGTGTAACTAATTATCCTTCTGGATATTGCCCAGAATCTAACACAGAAGTATCTTTTTCTCCCCTGATGTAACTTTTCACCAGATACAGTTCAGAATGATTATATTATGTGCAAAGTTAACAGCGTAACAATTGGTGGCAAAGCAAAACAAATTTATCCGTGAGAAATTTACTGCCTATTCTACATGCAGACCTAACAAAACAACTTGAAACATTTTATTAAAACAATAACGCGTGTTAGAACAAAGTAAGTGTTAGAACATAGATATCTTCATTTTCAAGTTTGTAGAATGGAACGATCCTAGAGTGGATTGTTTTGAGACAAGAACGGTCTATTTTCAGGTTTTTTTCTATAAAAGAACATTTCAAACTCTTATTGTCAAAACCTGGGGCACACGCATTTTCTTCAAGCAGTCATTTTGCACATCACTACTATGAACCCAATTTTTTTTCAACATGATGCCCTACTGGTGGATACTACTTTAGAGAAAGCTTTTGTAATCATTGATCTAGTGAGCATCCCAATTTGAATTCATTGCCATTTCTAACAAAAGGATTGTTGAAAGGTAGGTAGAGAAAACCAGTAACATTTTAGATATGGCTGAATTTCAATTCCCAGCATCTCCAGCTAGCACGAACAGTGCTAAAAGATAATAGTAACTTTAATTCAACTGCAGCTAAACAAGAACAGATCGTTTCTTCCTGATCTAGGGTAATGGAAATTATGGATGAAAGTAATGGATACTGCTTTCTTGAAGTTCCATTGGCCAACAGTATTGCCTACACAGGAGGAATTTACATGGAGCTAACTAGCAACGTTTAGTACGTTCAATTATAAAAATGATGAGGATGGAATTACAAGTCATATATTCTAAAGCTACAGTACAAGAGCAGACAGACTCAATTTTATTTTAGGGGAGGGAGCTGTCTAAGTGCCCCAAGGAAAAACATGTGCACATTCCAAACTCTTGAAGAATTATGAACTCAGGAATTTGTTTTGAATCCCTGAACGTGCATTTTTCCATGTCTGCTCGCCTTGAGCTTTTTTCATTTACAGTAAGTTATACTTTTAAATAAGGAGTCATTTTATAGTTACTGTTGTTATTATTGGGAGCTGAAAATCCTTGTATTATCATTCAGAACTCTACTGATAATTTTCTCCTCTAGTTTCTACCTGCTCCTGAACTACAAAGCTGTACCACTTCCTTCTTATTCCACTTCCTTATATCAAACTGTATGCCACTTTAGAAACAGGGGTCCCTCTGGGAAAGGTATGGCAAACTGAAGACAGTTCTGCATAGTGTAGCTGATAACTTTAGCAGACACCAAAGAACTGGTCACTAAAACAGTTTTTAGAACCTCTCCAGATAAGGAGAAAATGGGAGATCACCCATATATGCTTCAGTACAACAGTTTTCGTTAGGTTTGAGTGCTGGGAGACAAAGATCAGCCATCTTGATTAGAAGTCAAGCCTTTTAAAGCAGGGGTCTCCAACCTTTGCAACTTTAAGCCTGAAGGACTTCAGCTCCCAGACTTCTCCAGCCAGCAAAGCTGGCTGGAGAAGTCTGGGAGCTGAAGTCCTTCAGACTTAAAGTTGCAAAGGTTGGAGACCCCTGTTTTAAAGGACACTAAGTTGGCAAACCCCACTTTCTAATCATTTTCTAATATTTTTTTGGGAAATTGCCGAAATTGCCAAACCATTGTAAACTATTAGAGACCTCCAGGACCAGTTTTCCGAGTTTTTGTCAGGTGAGTTTATCTTCAACTTGAACAAAAGAAAAATCAATTATAGGCTTATGAACTTAACAGAACTTGAAATAAATAGCAAAATGCTAAATAAAATTTTGACCTATGGTGGCTATAAATGGATCAAAGATTCAGATGAATATGGAATATTGATTTTCACTTTAAGATTTTGAATTTATTTGTTTTTTAAATAAACAGTTTCTTGTTTTGGCTATCCTGGTTATTGCAAGTCAGAACAAAGATAATTGATGATTTTAGAAACTGGACAACGGAAGAGATGTAAAATTCTAAGCAGAAAAAAAACAAATTTGTTTTTGATGACAATACTGGGACTTCCAAAACAATCAAACGTCATAACATTGGAAATATTAAATGAGTTATTTGAAGAGTGGATATTAGAATCCAAAATATATTAATGAAGTTACGACAGATACTGTATGGAACAAATTTTATCTGACAAGACGGAGACAGTACTTAAAGTAGAACTACAAATAACAGATCAACAGGGTCATTTGGAAAAGAACACATATTAGGTATAAAAAATGCTTGATTGTTGGGTGCTGCGCAGAGTTGCTTTTGATCAGATCTGGTGAAATTGATGGGATGGGAGGAGAGATGGAGAGGAGAGGGGAGAAAAGGGGAGTTTTAAAAATTAAAAAGACAAATGATAAACCAAGAGAATGACCTGGAAAATGTTTTCTTATTGGATTTACAAAAGAGAATTGCTTTATAGAGCCTTGAATAACTTGTACAATAGGATAAAGAAGAATTGAAGATAAATTAAATCCTAAAACTATATTTGATTGAATTAAAGATTAAGACTGTTAGGAATAGAAAGAAAGAAAGTTGGTTCATTTGATCAAGTTCAAAGTAAGCTCTTTTTTTGTGGGTTTGCAATGTTCTGGCAAACCATTTATTTTTTATGGACACCAGGACTGAAAGGTTTATGTTTTATGGATTTATTGGTAGATGAGGATGGGATGAGGGGTGGAAAGATTATAGGAGCTGAACAGTTATAATAATAATAATAATTTTAATTTATAAACCGCTCTTTCTCCCCGAAGGGACTCGAGGCGGTGCACAGGGAATTTAAAAATACATGTATAAAACCACAAGCATAAATACAATCTTAAAATGAATTAAACTTAAACCCTGCACTAAAATCCCAAACCAACTAAAACTAAACCCCTAAAAAACCCTAATAAAACAGTTTGGTTATCCCAGGCCGGCCAGGCAGAAGAAGTGTGTTTTAAGTTTTTGACGGAAGGAGTGGAGGTCCGTAGTTGTTCTAATTTCGGGGGGAAGGTTGTTCCAGAGGGTCGGGCCCACCACAGAGAAGGCCCTTCCCCTGGGCGTCGCCCACTGGCATAGCCTAGTGGACGGCACCCGGAGAAGTCCCTCTCTGTGGGAGCAAATCGGCCGCAGGGATGTATGGGGCAGGATGCGATCCAGCAGATAACTAGGTCCCGTGCCATGGAGCGCTTTGAAGATGATAACCAACACCTTGAAGCGCACCCGAAAGACAGGCAGCCAATGCAGCTCGCGCAGGAGCGGTGTTACATGGGAGAACCTGGAGGTTCCCATAACTGCCCGTGTGGCTGCATTCTGGACAAGCTGCAGTCTTCGAGTGCACCTCAAGGGGAGCCCCATATAGAAAGCATTACAGTAGTCCAGTCGGGATGTCACGAGTTATCAAATGTGTTTATATTGTAATAAAGTTTGGAAGTCATTGCCTTTCTTTTTGCACTTTTATTATTCCTATTCTCTTTAAGTTTCATTTACATTAGTTTTTATTATGGTATTATTAAAATTCTTAATATAAAAAAAAGAAACAGGAATCTTCCTAAAATACAGCTGCTTTAATAAGTCATGGACTTGTACTACCTACAATCTGAAAACATTTCCAATACACCTATACAATTTGGGGGTGGGGGGTTAGGAAGTGGAGACACCGCAGAGAAGAGTATGACATCGATAAAATTCAACTAGCTTTTTTCTCCAGCAGACATCTCCAAAGTTAGTTCTGCTCAATAGAAACACTACATCCAAAATTAGCTGCTGCAACATTTATTATTGCAGCATGGTAAGAATTCAGAAATGGCTCACCACATTTTACAGTACAGTACACTTTCACAAGACTAAGCATTAAAAAATCATCTGTGGGGGAGAGAAATCATAGCTAGCTTGCTGTGTCACCAAGACAGAGGTACTAAATAAGCATAACACCCCAAATTTCAGAAATAGAGTGATATTTCATTTTAAAGCTTCTATCGAGTTAAAGCACCAGGCTAACCTCATGAATTCTAGTCCCATCTAGATATCTGGGTGGCTTTTTGGAGCCAGTCAGTCTCTCTTACTCCAATTTACTTTACAGGTTTATTGTTGTGAAAAATATAGGATAGGAAGGAATATTAGGTATGTTTGCCATCTTGAGTTAATTATAAAAATAATAAAGGTGGGACTTAAAAAGAAATATAATCTATTTAAATAGTTCTTCCTTAGTTTTCATAGATGTAAATTGTAATGGGTTACTTCCAAACAATTCATATCTGAACTGAATTCATCTAATAGCTTATTCTTTCATTGGTAATGGTTATTAAGGAACACTGAATTAACCTATTTTGTCTCAATATTATCCAAGCCTATAATTGGGAGCAAATATTAGCAGTTAAACTGTTACCATTTAAAGCTCTCTTCTTTTTATTCCAACTCATAATACAAGTCAGGAATGAAACACTGAAACAAGTCCTTTAAAGAGAAAAAAATAGATGCTGAGTTATAGCCACTTTTTATCTGACAAACAAGAATTATAGAGTCAGAAAGTCCATTCTAATTTGGCCACAAATCGGAGGCTGCTATGAAGCAGTACTTTGTAAATTCCGTGCATATTTTCATTTGTGCTGAAAACTCAACCCTGTACATTGTTTCAAACTGCAAGGATCAACACAGAGAGAACACCGGTCTTAAATGATAGGAGTAGTCCCACAGCAAGTTCTTTTAAGTCTTTTATAGGCCAATGAATTTCTGCTTGGATAACATTTATAGTTATTTATTTCTTCAGTAACACAGGGAGAAGGAGAGGTCTCTTTTTCCCTTTAACTAGTATCTTAAGGTCTCCGAACAGCAGCAGCTTTCCCAGGATAACTAAAACTTTCTCTTAAAAGAAAAATAGCCAAGGTAAGAGGGAACCTTTTCTTTATAGACCAGAAGCAGATGGCTAAGATTAAGAGGACCTGAAACCTCTTGGCCTGTTGACTAATCATTATAATGTTTGGAGGAAATAATACTTTTCTCTGCTACTTTTTAGAACTGACAATCTTAGTCTGAATTGTGAAGTGAAACTTGTAACTAAAACTTATTTTCAAAGCTGTAAACAAATCCTACAGTCTCTCTATTGTGTCTTAATACAAAACAGTTGTAACAAGCATCATCCATCTCCTTGGGATATTTTAAAGGCTGTCTCCAATAAGGCTGATCGATTACTTTTCTGCCAGGGGAATATGGCTCTCTCTCTCTTTCTCTCTCTCTCTCTCCTTCCCCGCCCCTCTTTATTTGTGCATATATATATGAGGTTCTTATAATTGCCACTGTCATGCATATCATTCTTCTTTCAGAGGTTTCAGCAGAAAATCCATGCTATCTCCACAGTTATGCTAAGAATCATTGCATCAGTAATGCTACATTTTTATATTCTTTTACTGAAACTATCATGGTCTTTCAGCCCTAGCTTATTACTGAAATAATGGGGAAAAGGTGGAAGAGGAATTGCAATGAGCAGTTTTAACTGGATTAGGAAAGTCTGAACAATGCCCTCGTCGGAGCCTGCACTGCCACAGAAGAAGCAGAAAATTATTGATGAGTCAATCAGATTTACCAGTGCTTCCTCAGGTCATTCTGTCTAGAGAACACCTACTTGCATCAATGGATATTAATTAGAGGGCAGGGGATGAAGCAAACCAAGACAATAGGGTTTCTATCACAGGATGGAACCCACCATCTTGATAGTTAATCTCCAAATTATCACTGATTCCATTTCACTGGTACAAACGAGGAATGCACAACCTGAGACCCAGTGCTACATAGTGTGTTCACGTATAATCTCTGTTCAATCTCAACTTTCTTCTCTGTCCTTTAAATTGGCCTCTTTTATTCTATAAAGAGCAGCATGGATCCTTAATACAATGTAAATTCCTGTTCTAAATTGGGAATAAATGTCCTACTTCATCTTAGGCCCTGAGTATGCTAAGCTGTTCATTAGAAACAGCACCTTCAGTAGCGAATGGAGAAAGAACTACAAGACGAAACTGGTTTGAATCCAGACCAGGACTCCTTTCCCTCAGAAAACCACTAATGATGCTTTAGGTCAGGCCTGTCAAACTGGTGGCCTGTGGGCCAGATGTGTCACACCCACTTCATCTCAGCAAAGGCAAAAATATTGCAATACATCAAGTGACACAATCAAATTTGACACTCGTGCTTTAGATACAAACTGGAGAATTGCATTCTCTAGTTGACTGGTAAGTTGGAGATCAGATGGCCCAGGATTTCCAAGAATACAGCTGTTTGGCTGCCCAGTTGAAAAGGCTGGTTTACTGATATCTTGTAGACCCTGGGTGGGCAGATCTGAGGTTTATTACAAAGGAATGCAGAAAGTATGAAAGAAACACAAAATTGTAGAAACACTAAGAGAGAAAAGAGAAAATTAACAATCTCGTTTAATATTGTAAACTCTCATGCCTTGCAAGTCATCTGCTTTAAATAGCTGCAAATATTTATCTCAAATCAAATGAATCATAAGATCTAATAAATAGATTCCCTATCCAGCTTGTGATTTCACTATTAGCAGTTATATTTAGCAATCATTTCCCTCTTGTCAACTCATTGTCTCCAAAAAGTCATTCCAATCTGGAGCAATAACTATAAAAAGCAGTTGGGGGGAAAATACATTCAAAAGCACTATGGTGGCCAGACAGGAATAGTCAGGAGAAAACAAACACTGCAGGCTTTGTTCCACAGTCCTGTTTACTACAGCTAGCCACCATGAATATTTTCTGCAACAAACACTACAAACCGCTATAGCAAATTGAAAGAAAAAATGAACTGAGTTCATATCAGCTGATAAGCCATTAGCAACAAATGCCTATTGTGGTTTTTTTAATCTTCCCAACAGAAATACTATGGTCAGATTCCACTCTAAATGAACCAATAAATATATATGTGTTGCACAATAACTATTATACAAACTGAAGAAACACCAAGCATTCCTTTGATCTCATGCTCAGCTAATGCCAGTATAATTAAGCTCACCTCACTATTCTCTTGTACTGCTGCAATAAAGAATCATCCCATTTTTAAATTCTCCTCCAGAATCTACAATATACTTAACTGGTCATTTAGAGATTGGAATGCTGTTTGAGAAAAGAAAATACCCAGTGCTCAGGTAGACAGTATTTTCTGATTTGGTCTGTCCCAAAATGCCTCCTTAATAGAAAGTAAATTATTCCTCCCCTGATTTTTTTTTTTTTAAATCATCTAGGTAGACTCTACTGCACTTTTGCAAAGAAGAATACTATGAGTTTGTATTTCATTTTGCATCATTCTAGTTTGCAGATAAATCTTTTTTTAATTGAAAAAAGCATCTTAGGAAACTACCGTATTCTAGTGGTCATCAAGGACGGTATGCAGATACCGTACCCATTGCACATATTGCCTTTCCAGGCCTCAAAGCAATGAAAAATTACCTATATCTATACTGTATCTCAAGAAATGCCTTAGTTTTAAGTGAGCCAAGCTGTTATTGAAAAAAAGATGGAATGGTAGGTAGGGAAGCAAATTACATAAATGTAGATGAGCATTTAGGTGATAAGGAAGTACATATAAATGCAGTTTTGGTTTCTACTTCCAGCTACTAGGTTACTCCCTTCATAGATCCCAACTCACCAAAGAAAGGGATCCTTCCACAAACCTACATAGTCATGGAAAGGGAATCATAAGTAGCCTTACAGTCCTATTTGCATGGCTTGGCGCTGAGATATATCCATCTCCTTAAGCTAGAACCAATCTGCCTGATAAGAACATTTTGGGGGAAAGCCAGGAGGAGGTGCATCTTTATAATGCCTCCCATATGGAACAAACTCTCCCTAGACATGAGATTAACACTGATTTATTTTACAGTAATGAGAAGAGAGCATGCCAATAATTATATTGCTCCGATTAGCTTGCTGGTTTAAATTTTTGTACTACATTTGCTACTACACAACGGATATATAATGTCTATGTATACAATTGTATTATTGTTTACCACTTCATTTCAGAAGTCAAATAAATAAATGCAGTATGAAACTACAACAACAAGAGCTTAAAAACACATCTGAAAAGCAGGAGTCGCGAATAAATCTGAACTCAACTCACAGACCAGAGAAAATATAAAAATAAAAAATTGCTGAGTGGCTAGAATGGAAATTAATAGAACCAGAAAATTGGGAAGCCAATGAAACATAGATGAGATGTTACAAGAAAGGAAAAAGGGTTTTCTGCAAAAAATGTAGGAAATTTCTCCTAAGATGCCCAAGGGAAATGGGGATGTTTTCCACAGTTCAAATATTTATTATTTATTTATACAATGTATATGGCTGCCCATCTCCCCTAAGTGATCTCACAACAGTTGGTATACAAGCCAAACTGAATGCTATGCCACAGATTCCTGCCATGTGACCTTTTAGTTGTTGCTGAGTAGTCATTCATTTGCATCCAGTTTTGTGACATAATGAACATCCTTTTCCTTCAGAACTGAGTTCCTCTAAGCACATGCTTATGTTATCATCTAGTCACCCCATCTTCTGTCAACTTCGTTTCAAGCTTAAGAATCTTCTCCAGTGACTCTTGCTTTTGCATTAGGTAATATTTAAACTTTAGTTCCATTGTTAAGGTTGCCACTGAGCAGTTATTGCTTCTCCCAGCAATTTTGATTTTATTTCCTTCTACTCCAGCATTTTTCATGACATGTTCTGCATATAAACTAAACATTCACTGTCACATTATTTATATGATGCACTCCTTTCCCTATTTTGAACCATTTAGTTGTCCCTTTTCTACATTAACTGTTGCTTTCTAGTCATCAATTGTTGGAAATAATGAACACACCTTAGATGTCAGGCACATCTTTCTTTATGTTGAGACTCAAGTAAACATGACCCATAGAATGTTTATGGTCTGGCCTTGTGAGAACAGTGTATATGGAACTATCCATCATTATAAGTCTTTGACACTTTCATCCAAAATGCACTGAACTATTTCAAAATGAAAAGTACAGGATATTTTTCTTCAATATCCAATAGATGGAGATATTGTTCAACTGTCAACAATTATACTGAACAGAGACTGTGTGCTTTAACTTTAAGGGCCTAAAGATGTCTCAACCATTAATCTATTCCAGTAGCATTTAGGATTAGAAAACATGTTTCTTGATATAATGTTCAGCATTTCTGCCACCCATTCCGGTTCAATGGTTTAAAGTTTATATGGAGAGAGGATGATGAACTTTGTATAACATTTCTTTTAGGAAATACTGTTTGTCTGAAAGCTGTGAAGCATTATGTGTTCCATTCAAGTGTCTAATTAGGTCCTAAAATCCACTGAAATGATAACGTTTTCTAGCTCCAATTTCACTTTTAAGTCTGAAGCAAGTCTTAACATTTCACTGCTATTTCATACATCACAGCATTATTCAAGGGATCAAACTTCACGTCTTCTGTTTCCCATTCACATATTTAATTGCTACTTAGAGAGCAAGAAAAATGCAAAAGACTGCTAAGCTAACCTTTGGTCACTTACTAAAAATACTACATCCATCCATTTTTTTAAAAGAAAAACCTAGTAACCATTGCTCACCAGATGCTATAGGATGCTTAATTTTTTCAAGGTCAATAAATGTTGATCCCAACATCCAAATCTTCAAAATCATAGCTTTCCTTTAAAACACCAATCATTTTACTCATTTTTCTCATCTTTTACCCATCCATTTAAATAAAGGGAAACAACAACTGAGTTCAGTTAGTAGTTTTTGTTGCTGCCACAATTCAGATCAATCCAAAAATAGGTATGTTCTGTTTTTCCTTTCATCTTGAAACATAACAAGATGGAAGACCTTTATGAAACTGTAAAATATCAGGCTAGATAGTGTATTATCAAAACAAGTTAGGAATGATGGTTTATGTAATTCTTATACTCCTCACTCTCACTGGAAGTCAAGGTAAAATCAAAAGTTAGCAATAAAAGCATAGGATCTTTACGATCCTAACTCATTTACAGGAATACCCTTGAGTTTCATGATGGTTGTACTGGGATGAGATTGTGCTCGGGCATTAGTTCATCTTGTGATAAAGGGTTGATTTGTGACTTGCCATTTTCACCACAGCAGCTGTTTTGAGAACAAGCAGCCTTCCATATCAGCCACTGTGCAAATTTCAAATGCGACTCAAAAAATTGCCTACTACTCTATCCCTAAAGGTGTAATTTCAGTATTTCTATACAGCTGTCAACTCCAAATGCAGGAATACAGCTGGCAAAACACCAAGGATGTTCTGAATGTACACAGGCAAAGCATAGTAGTGGGGTCAACATGTTCTCTAAATGGAGGACCAAATGTAAGTATTCTGAATGTATAATTCTTTGAAGGTCATGGAGTATATAAATGTGTTTTATGACAATAAACCCTGGTTTTATTGATAGATAGGAAGATAGCAGAGTGCTTTCACAAGAGGCACATGGCCACCTCAAGTAAACAATTTCACTATTACTCAAGTCCCTGTACACTTTGTATTATTTTTCTTCTCAAGGAGAAGGGTCACGATTTTATTAGCTGTAAACAGTACACTGATTATATTTTTACTATGACAGGAACATCTCGTTTATTGAAGTCATGAATTTACAGCTGCTCAGTTTTACAAACAAATCTGGTGTGGTGTTAATGCCAAGACCTAGTAGGAAGCCCAGAGCTCTTCTTGACTAAAGACACCAAGAATATAGGCATACTGGGAGCTAAGAATCTACAAGTAGAGACCTATACTCCTGCATAAGATAGGGAACTTTGGTTTCAAATAGGACTTAAGATATTGACAAAGAAACAGAACAAAATGGTTAGCCTTGGATAGATTGGAAACAACTTACATTCTGTCCGCTGAACAAACTACATATCAAATCATATTAAAACAAAACTGCAGACTATGCTCCCCTAATTGTGAAAATCCGTTGAAGAAAATCACATGCTTGTGACTAGATCCCAGTTTATAGCTATTTTCATTGAAATGATCTCAGACAGCAAGACAGGAACACTCTGTGCTCAAAATCATACTGAACCACTGCATTACTCTGACTTTATTCAATTTATAGTAATTTCCTTGCCCACAATGTAGCACTATGCACTGGGAGGAACAGTCCATGGCAATCATGATTTAATGTAACCACAAGATAATTTTTTTCTAACAATCAGATAAACTGTTCTGGGCAGAAGGGGGGGGCATCTGTGGGAACAAGGGGTGGGCATACAAAACAGGAAAGACACTTAAGGATTAGGTAAGCTCATTAAAAAGCCAAAGGAAAACAACACAGCTAAAAATGCTATTTATTTTTGTAAATCAGATTTTAACTAGCTTTTAAACATTTGCAAATGACTGTCTTATTATCATTCAGTTAGACATAGAAAAAGAAAATGAAGGGGTTTTTTTTGCATGTACACAAATTAAATGCAAGTTTGTATTGATTAGTATCTGCACAGGGATAATTTAAGCTTTCACTCTCAGTTTCTATGTCTCATCCAGCATTGAGTATTGATTACACATCCTTGACTATGGATGGTTTATAACCAATTTGTAAATGGCAGGTATCTCATACACACACACACACACACACACACACACACACACACACACACACACTTTTTCTTTACCCTATGGTATTGCCTCTGTTATAAAGTTTTATGTTATAAAACTCCAGGGTTTTATAACATAATCAAATGAATCAATACTCAAATGTGAGCAAAAAACTTATATACTATGTTTTTGTGGACTTTCTTTGTTGCAGACAAAAGAAATTCTCTTCTGATTCCATGGATTCTCTAGTTATCTTGGACCCAAATATCAGGACTTGCAATGCTTTACATCTTACCCAGGGCACAGGTACCGCCAGGGAAGCAATGTTCTTCACACAAACCAAGGTATGGGGAAACTACCAGTTTTACAAGTTCTTCTAGTTGTATAAATGCCTTAGTGGGACCTGTAGGTTCATGGACTCCCTGAAACATAAACAAAATATATCTACTGTCAAACACCTGGGATATGCAAATCAACACATTTTATTTGTCCATTTTTATTTTTCTAATTGATTGAAGAAAAGAAACTTAGTTATGTATTAGATTATCATGTAGAACAGGGGTCCCCAACCCCCGGGCCGCGGACCGGTGCCGGTCCGTGGCTGGGTGGGAACTGGGCCGCAGGGCGGAGAGGAGGAGGAGGGAGGAGGGGGCAGCCCCCTGAGCAGAGCATGCGGGAGAACGCAGGCACGGCTGTTCGCGCTGTTGGAGTTGGGCTCTTCCTCCTCCCTCATCGACGGTGGGACTCCTGGGCGGCGGCGCCCCTTCCTACCGGCCGCCGATTCCCTTCCTCCCCCCCCCACACACACATACGGAGCCTTCTCAGTGAGTGAGTGAGCAAACGAGCAACCAAGCCCGGGCGGCGAGGCAGGCTAAGGCAAGTGAGCACGGGCTAAGGAGGGGGGGCGGGGGCGGGGACGACGACAGACAGACAGAGAGAGGCAGAGACACAGAGAGAGACAGGGAGGGGGGGGAATCAGAGTGACAGACACGCACACAGAGACAGGGAGAGAAAGAGAGACACAGAATGGGTGATTAAGTGCGTGGATGCGAGACAGACAGACACATACACACACATAGAGTGTCAGATGGGGGGACGAAGGAGAGAGACAGAGATAGAGAGAGAGTAAGAAAGAAAAGAAAGTGGGAGAGAGAGAAAGAAAGAGAAAGAAAGACAGACAGAGAAAGAGAAAGAAAGAGAGACAGAAAGGAAAGAGAGAGAAAAAAAGAGAGGAAGAGAGGAAGAAAGAGACAAAAGAGAGAAAGAGAAAGAAAGAGAGAGAGAGAGGGAAAGAAAGAAAGAGAGAAAGAGAAAGAAAGAAAGAGGGAAAGAGGGAAAGAAAGAAAGAGAAAGAGAAAGAAATAAAGAGAGAAAGGGGGAAAGAAAGAAAGAGAGAGAGAGAAAGAAAGAAAGAAAGAAAGAAAGGAAGAGAAAGAAATAGAGAGGGAAAGAAAGAGACAGAGAAAGAAAGAAAGAAAGAAAGAAAGAAAGAAAGAAAGAAAGAAAGAAAGAAAGAAAGAAAGAAAGAAAGAAAGAAAGAACTTATGACCACAGTTGAGGCCAAAAGTTTGGTTGTTAACCAAGACCATTGTTAAGTGAGTTTCACATTTTCCAAGTTGGCCACGCCCACTCAGTCACATGACTGCTGAGCTACTCAGCCGGTCCGCAGAATTTTCTTTAAAATGAAACCGGTCCCTGGGGCAAAAAAGGTTGGGGACCCCTGATGTAGAAGTTATAAGTTATATCATTTTCTATAGCACTGTTTCTCAACCAATATGTTAGCTGGGGAATTTTGGGAACTGAAGTCTACCTATCTTCAAGTGAGAAGGTTAAAGGTTGAGGAACACTGTTCTACAACACCCTACTGAATGCTTTCAACAGCCAGCTCAAGAAGGCCATTCCAACAAGTCAAAGAATATAAGCTAATTAACTCTCCCCAGGACTTGTGACCCAATTGGGAAGGGATGGATGTTTTAATTCTCTTGCAAATTATTCCAGCAAATTAAGACAGCATTCCTGATGTTGTCCCCTTTTTATTTCTCCCAACGCCAGAGTTGTAACTAGGGAACATTGGCAAGGTGGCAGGCTGGTTAGAATTATCAAAGTTGTAATTGGGGGGAAATGAGAAGAAGGCAAACATACATGCCCGGAGCTCAGACATGATAATTTAAAACAAGCAAAAAAAAAAACCCCTATTATCCTTGAAACACTCATTGAAACCCCTTTATTGCAACATTAAACTTAATTTCATTATTCAGAAAACCATATTTTAGATAGCTCAAACTTTATCAATGAAAGACTGATGTCAAAAATTCAGCGTTCTTAATTGAAAATACCTTGCCCAACACACATTTAGATGTCAGTACAATACATTTCAATGTTGCTAATGTTAAAACATCTTAAAAACATTAATCTAATGTTAAACTAGGCTGTTCCAACATCACTATGCTTCTAGTGAAAGGTTGGAACTGGATGTTTTGAGACAAAATATTTCAACTTTGAAATGTTTGCCCATCACAAACCAAGGGTGGCAATAAGACCATTCCCCACCTGTAAAATCAGCAGCATCTGGATAATGGAGGGTGGAAGGTTACTTTGGACCAGAGGAAGAATCTCATCCAACTTTACTCTTAATAAGACCAAGTCTCGGAAGCCAAGCAAGGAAATCTGACGAATGGTCAATTCTTGACCCTATACACACAGAGAGAAAAATGGTATCCATTGGCATTGGAATACAGTTCAATCCTATTTGCAAACTGAGCCCTATGTTTTAGGACAGTAATGCCACACTATATCATAAAAGAATTGGAGAACAAGCTGGTAACATGAACATAAAGTGACAGAGGAGTTATTGTAAATTAGAAGAAATACAGTGATTATGCTGCCCCCTGGATAATCAGTTTGTGCATAGAAAGACAGTTGTAGAAACTGTTAGTTAAGAATGGGGAGGGGGTATTCCTTTGTAGCTAGACAGGGAAAGCATATTAGAAGCAGCACCCTTTTCAAGGGGTTTCACAAAATTTCACTATGTATCTTGGACTTTTTAAAGCACAAGGCTTAATTTATTAATTTACCTTTGCTGGATCAATTTCAGAGATTTAATAGCACAGCAAGAAATAAAATATATAAAGGTAAAGGTTCCCCTTGCACATATGTGCTAGTCGTTCCTGACTCTAGGGGACAGTGTTCATGTTTATTTCAAAGCCAAAGAGCCAGCGCTGTGCAAAGAAATCTCCGTGGTCATGTGGCTGGCATGACTAAATGTTGAAGGCGCACGGAATGCTATTACCTTCCCACCAAAGGTGGTCCCTGTTTTTCTACTTGCATTTTTACATGATTTCAAACTGCTAGGTTGGCAGAAGCTGGGCAAGTAACATGAGCTCACTCTGTTACATGGTGCTAGGGATATAAAATATATAGCATTTGAATAAAGTTTTTGTTGAATTTGTGTAATTTTCAAAAAGATTGCTTTTGTTATCTGCTACCATCTTTAAAAAGCGAATGCCACACCTATGAAGCTACCATGCCCTTCAACCTTTGCTTAAGCACCGTGTTTGCAACTTCTATTTTAATAGCTAAAATCAACCATGCTGTATACTCTCCATGGGAATTGTTTAGATATCCCCAACTAATGAACCAGAACTCTAGCTGGAGGGAATAAATGTACGTTAATCATCAATTCATAATAGGGTTAATGATACAACTAACAAGTTCATCAAAATGCAAAACAAGAACGCAAGCCAAAGGCTCTGAAGGCAGGAACTTCCTGTTTTTAGAAGGGGCTGCTCTCATTAAGATTCAAAGGGTGTGGTTATGGGCAAATAAGTGGAGCAGGACTTGGGGAAAAAAGAAGGGAATGAAATTTGTGCAGAAACAGATACGTATGTGAACTTCTCACCTTGATCTAATCTTTGTTGTAAAAAATAACCAAGAAGGAACATCGTAGCAAATAAGTTTCCACAATCCAGCAACATTAAGAATACAGAATATGTCTTCATCTACAGGGGAACATTGGCAAGATGGGAGGCTATGAACGGTTAAAACTATCCATACCTATCAATTCATGGCAAAATGATAACAAATTTTGTTTTGCCTGCCTCTTCATTTTTAATGATATGAAACCTTTCCTGATGTATTTATTTGGGGGAAAATATTCTGTTACAATTAATTGGCTTTGCTTTCCACATTTGGCCCAAGTAATTTATATAAAATTGTTCCTTTAATCTACACATACTGGTTCATTTTTATAATTGAAATTCAATTCCACTGCCACCCTATAGTTGTGCAGCAGCAATCTACTATAGATGAAGAACAAAGCATCACTTTCTTTCTGTCACTGACCTTTGTATTATAATACAATTATATTTTTTCAAGCACCTTGTCTCTCAATGGTCCTCAGATAACTACCCTGGGAAATATGTGTGGCACAGAAGTGTTATTCATAATCATTGAATTTCATATTATGACATTCACTGCAGCATCTTTTTGGTTGCTGTACTCAAACTACAACAGAATTTTAGAACAGCAAATTTCTTTTATGCTATTTATGCTACTGTACATTTATGAAGGAGAAGTGTGAAAGAGAGAGCACACCGCATGAAAACATCTCTTATAATATGAAGCTTTCATCCATTTATCTGTACTTCAAGAAACAACTTTCCATTTTTCCATAATATTTTGGCTAGACAATCTGCTAAGCTCAATCAAATGGAGTCACAGTTGGTTGAAAAGCCAGAAAGACCTCAATTATTTCTCTGTCAAACTGGAGGAAGGTTTCAAATGGCATGCTAGTGAGCTCTGTCTTTGGAACCGGTCTGCTTCAATATGCTTATTTTTATTTATTTAAAATGGAAAGCACTTGTCTAAACAGTAGTGTGGATAAAAAAGAATCCAGGACAGCATTTCAATCAATAAAGCAACAGCAACATTATGGGTTGGGGGAAAAAGGATGCAATTTCAGATCACATCCATCAAAGTAACAAGAAACTTTGAGTGAATCATTTCTATATGTGTACATAGTAAAATCTGTTGTGTTGACAGATGGCAAAATTGAAGGTAATTCAAAGAATAACTGTGTTGTAATCTATTTAGGATTTGGTAGAGCTGAATAGCACTTCAAATCCAAAGACATAAAAATGCTTATGAATGGATTTGGTGGCCCTCCTTAATTCAAACATCTTGCCCTAGGACAGATTGTAAAGAAGATGCAGCATTGGACTTTATGATTTAACCTGCCTAGAAATATGATAGATAGAAAAAATGATTGATTTAAGGCCCCAATCTTCCTGGGCCTATAGATATATTTGGAATATTGAGACCATCAACCAGAAGCCAAACTGATTTTCATCTCATTTGTTCTAAAAACCTCTTCTGGGTTCCCAATATAGTCTCTGCCACTCATACTTGGAGATCATGCTATATATTGCAGCCTCCCGTTTAAAAAAATAATTGAAAACAAAAAGTAAAATCAGATGTGGCAGGGACCCTGGTAGGTCAAAAAGGAATTGCAAGATATGGTGACAACTATGTCCATATTGTTGGGACCCCAGGATGTAGAAGATTTTTCAAATGTGCACAGTTCACCTGCTCGTAAATCCACACATACCTTTTATCATCTGTTGCAAATATAAAAAGGAGGAATAGGGAAAGGGAATAAAGAAAAAAGAGAAGAGAAGAGAGCATGGGAAATCAAGATTCTTACAGCAAAGAAGCAAATATTTACATTCTGTCTAGTACTGTAAAAAACACCACTTTGAAACCAGCCTTCTATAAGGTAGTGATGTTTACCTGTTGAAATTTTTGGTTTAGAGGGGAAAAATAGCACCAGTAAGGGTTAGATTGTTAAAGGGACCTCTGGAAAAGCACAGAGATAGTATGTCATTTTCCTAAGACTTTCATTCTACAAGAAATCTGTCCCATCAGTAACTTCTCTTGCTTAGATAACATTATTTTTTTTGATCTTCTAATCAATTCCCTGTTACTGAGCTCGTTCAGTTCCACTGAAAAGAAAAATATTACCTTTTTTATCTCAGAGTGCCAAGTATAATTACTGGGATAATGAACACAGAGAAGTTATTAGTATTCCACTTGTCTTAAATGCAAAAATGGTTTATGTAAAAGGTGGTGTAACAGAGAGGATTGTTAACTATGGCACACAAATTCTTGGGCCTATTTGACAGTAGGCTGAGCCAATTTAGTCAGAGGCCAATATAAATACATTTCATGATTTCTCTGCTTCTAGGGGAACAGACAGTTCTAAAATCAGAAAATGCGAGGGGGAATTTTGCCCTTGCAATATTCTGCCTTTATATACAGTATACCCCAAAGAACTTTGTCAAGTATTTGGCTTCCTCTTTATAAATCATCATTTAAAATTCAAGAGTCAACCATGGAAATTAGATTTCTTTCCAGTTCTTCTACTTGGTTACAATGGTAAGAAAAAGAAGCTATAATGAAGATGATTGAAGAATTCAGAGGAAAGCAGGTGAAGAAAGCACGAAATCTTGTTCTTTGATTAAATCTCAGCCCAGATTAGCCGGGAATTTTGTTATTGTAATATACCTGGAAAGTGCCCAGTTGGAGACAAAGACTTTTATCATTAGTGTATTATCCAATTGCAATGTCTTCCTGGTGGTTAAAACTAAAATGCACCGTTAACAATGGATATTGATCTGTAAATTAATAATAACACAAGATATTGATCCAGAATAACTTATCCTTTAACACAGTCCAGATTTATAATTATTGGGTATTAGGGTTTGTGGTTTAAATTAGTCAAGAGTTTTATAACCATATCGACAGCAGGACAAACAAGCTTAACAGCAATTCTGGTGAAATGTGTGATTCTTAAAGTTTAAAATTGTTTTCCTTTGCAGATTAAGTTTTGTGTCTTCCTTCAATTATAGGGTAAGTTTGAAATATTTTCCTCTGCCCTGTTGAACTTATATTTAACTAAATTTACCTGAACAGGGTAAAAAATAGCCTGTAGTGTAGGAAGAGTTTCTGTGAAGAAGTGATCCCAAGTTTCAGATAATACATAGATACGATCTTCTCCTAAAAAAAAAATACAACGAACATTAGGGAACTTTCAAGAAGCATGTAGTTATTAGGTACACAACTCTCATTCCCAAGTACAAATACAATCCACACATTGCTTAGCTTTGTGAGATTACTGCAGGTTGCAAAGGCCCAGATAAGTGTGAGTGATCTTGAAAAGGTTTGGATCTGGTTATTATATAAATGGGAGACTTCCAGGAATACTAGTTTTGGGAAATCCAGAAAGTAAGCAAGGACAAACCACTTCCATCTGATGGCCAAAAAACCCACATGGGTGTGTTCACATAGTCACTAGAACAGGGGTGTCAAACTGGCAGCCCACAGGCCAGTTGTGGATGAACGGGAAAAAACATTGTGAAAAATCACTTGATGGCAATGTGATGCTGCAAGTTTGACTAGAAGCTGAACCCAGGAAGGTTCCAGATACTAATTTTCACAAAGGGAGATTTGCAATGATGACCTCAATATGGAGATCCCTTAAGGACTTTCTGGATGCTGCAGTTGGTGCAGAATTTAGCTGTCATTTATGGTGAGTAAGAATTGCCAGGGTCACCCAATACTTGCTCTGTTGGTCTTTTACTGGTTTCCAATAGATTTCCAAGTAGAATTCAAAATACTGGTTTTAACCTATAGGGTCCTTTATGATATAGAGTCTGGATGTCTGCAAAACTAGTTAAAGTAGAATTGACCCATCTGATTTGTTTGCTGCAAATGAGGATGCTGAAAGTACCTCTTCCCCATGGAAGATCAGAAGAGCTAGAGGCAGGGCATCATGGTTTTGGTGATACGTCCCTATACTATAGAAGTAACCTATGGAGATCTGAACAGCACCATCCCTGACAGTTTTCCAGAGGAGTCTAATCCACAAAACATTCAATTATTTAGAAATGTTGAAAATGGTGTAGGAAATGGTTTATTTCCAGATATCTTTGGGGGTATGGTAGGTTTTATAGTTATCTTTCTAAGGTAGTGGTTCACAACCTCTGGTCTGTGATGGGGAGGGGTCTACGAAGAAAATGAAATGAAAGAAATGTTATGATTTAAATCTTGAGTCAAGTATTGATGGTCCATGGCCACAAAAGGTATTTAAAGGGGCTCCGTGGTGAAGAAAAGGTTGAGAACCATTGTTCTAGGGTTTTTATGCACTTGTGTACCTTGACAAAAATTACATGAAACTGATAGTATAAAAATGCTGCAGATACATAAATTATAGCACATGGCAGTTATGCCAACTTTCTATTTGTCTTCCTTCCATAATAAAACAATGTGCTGACTTTTTCTGAGGATAATCAGTATTCCACACTGCCTCAAGCTAAAGTCATATGAAAACTATAAAAATGATTTATTTAAAAAGGAAAAAAATATGCTTAGCAAAAAGCCCCTGTTATTTAGAGTTCATTAACCTTTAACTAAAAATGTAGGAGAGAAAGAGAGGCAGAAATAACAGTGATAATTTTGCAGGCTTCAACTTTCAGAGCATTTTTTTAATTGTTCATTTTGTGAAAAAAAGAAGCTATAAGGTATCCCCAATCCTTCCTATTTAAAGAACATTGCAGTATCCACAAAATGTCAAAAGGGTTCAGTACAAGGAATTTTAATATTCTATTCCCAGTTGTACAAATATATCAATTAATGAGGCACGTACTTGAGTGAAGGGTACAACAAGGACAATGGTCAGAGGAAACCAAATTGCAATTTCATTGGAGGAGCTTGGAAATATTTTGTCCAACATCACAACCTATGAATATTTTTATATAATCCTATTACAATAAGGTCATCTGCAGGCTAAATATGAAATGGGGTTTATAAAGACAAGTCCTATTCCAATCATCCTCACCTACATTCTGAACTTGAGAGCAAGTTTTCAAGGGGCTTTCTACTAGCTGTTTGTTGAATACAACCATAAATCTCAAAATAGTTAGGAATTCTATGTTATTATGATTCTCTGCATACAGTGGCTTTTATTTATGTGTGACTGAATATGAATAGAACCTTTATTCAATTCCCAATGCAGAAAGATCAAGGAGAGAGATGCTGACTGTACAGTAGTCCTAACATGACCTCTGAATGTATGCTCAGATTTTAATAAAGCAGTAGTTTAATGCTAAATTAAGAATGCAACCAATTTCATTGTTTACATGATGTACAATGACAATAAAGGTTGCTATTATTATTACTATCTTTGGTGAGATTCACAGCCTTTGGGGCTGGTTGGTAGCTCAACAGCTCGAGTCCTAACCAAGGACATAGGAACTGTTAAGGTAATGTCGGAGGATATAAGCTGTTCCAGGTAGGGTGGTTTTTTGTAGAATCAGAATGTTCATGTCAGGTAAATTTAGAATTTCCAAATAGCGAGCTAGTCCTTTAGGTATTGCTCCAAGGGCTCTAATTATAATTGGGACAACGCATGATTTCTTTTTCCACAGTCACTCAACTTCAATTTGCAAGCCCAGGTACTTCGTAAATTTTTCTTGCTACTTATCTTCAATTCGTGCATCACCAGGTATTGCAATGTCAATGAACCAAACTATTATTATTATTATTATTATTATTATTATTATTATTATTATTATTATTATTATTATTATTATTATTATTATTATTATTATTATTATTATTATTATTATTATTAAAACAATAAGTCAAATATAATGCATCCCTTACATTTTTAGTAATATAATTCTACATAGCATCAAAACCCACTTTGGATCTCTCCATAAAGTTATTGCTTTTCAAAACCTTTTCTTTTCCAGGAAAAAATATGTTAGCGAGTAGGCATTAATATTTCAAAACCCATTAAACAGGATTTCCTCTAACCTTTTTCAGCAACTCTTAACTGAAGTGAGGAGTAAATTTGTGGTCAGCATTTGGCATGGATAGTATGCAACACTATAATTCCATCCAAATAAACACAGATAGTTTCTCTTTAAACCTAGTTACCATCTTATCTTCATGCATACGGTTAAGAATATGCTCTGTCTGCTCACTCTACCTCTCAGACCTGGTTATAAAAGTAAAGCATCCATTAAAACCTTTTGGAGTCTGGTTGGATCCTCTTCCAATGAAATCAGATCCTAGCATGTTAATTGTCCCTTTATATTCATTTCTGAAATCATAATACAGTACTACTTGGGTCGCAACAATTCATTCAGCTATTTAAAGTTACAACCAGTCCTCCGAGTTCTGGTTGCTGCAGTGAGCTGTGGTAAAATGATTGCAATTTCCAACTTTCCCTGATAGCTTTATACAAACAAAGTCAATGGGGAAGCAGGAAATCAGAAGTCGCTCCTGCTGTTTTTTTGCCCACACACTCTCTATACCACTTTCTCACAGCATCTCCCCACAACAGCACACATCTGAGCTTCACAGGGCCTGCCCATGGCACTCTCAATCATCTGTCTAAGGTATCCTCCACTCCCCTGCAGCATCTGCATACTTGCCTATGATCCAGAGCCACTGTTCACAGAACCCCACCACCTCATCTGCCAGCCTGGGACTCTTCCTACTTATAGACTCATGTGGTCCTGGCCTCATATGGTCAATGGCAATTGGAACTGAGGGATTGCCATTGCTGCATGATTCATTCATGTGATACCTTTGCAACTGCCATCACTTACAATGGAAATTTCACCCCAATTGTTATTGTAACCCAAGGCCTTTAACATACACTGCATGCTGAAGTTGTTTTTAGCAGGATTTGCAGTTGCATTGTGCTAAAAAAAGAAATAACTATCTTTAAGCACGAGGCACCATTACTACAGATATAACCCCTTTGGTTTAAATATTTTACAAATATTTTTCAGGCCCCGTACCAACGAAAATAACCATTACATTTTTCCCCCCAGTAATTGTGGAACTGAAGAATCATTCATTTTCTCCCAAACTAACTTTTAGCAGCCATAAATGCCACCAACTGAATTTTCCACATAAAGTTGAGTGATTCCAAAATTTACTATTGAAGAACTGCCAAACTCAGATTTTATTTCCAATCTAGAAGCATACATTTCTAGCTGCTGTATTGTCATGGCCTAAGATCCAGATGAGCAGACACTCCAAATTACTGTGTCAGGTCACATTGCAACATTATAGGCAGATGTTATTCATTGCTATTAGACTTGTTTCCAAATAAGGACTTTTGGAATTGCAGTCTTAGCAACCTATGTCCCACTGAATCATAATAAAATTTTATTTAAAAAAATAAACTAAGATTGTAAAAATCTCCCTCAAGGCAACTCTAATAATCTGACTTGAATTAGAAATTATTTTGAGGGTTGAAATTTAACAATATAATTGACAGGTTCTAGAGATGTCACATCACATCTGCTTTTTAATGTCTAACTAAGAGTTTCTCTGGACGACCATCTTTAAAGCGCTCCATGGCTCGGGGCCTAGTTATATGCGAGACCGCCTCCTGCCCCATACATCCCTCAGACCGATACGCTCCCACAGAGGGGGCCTCCTCAGGGTGCCGTCAGCTGGACAATGCCGACTGGCGACACCCAGGGGAAGAGCCTTCTCTGTGGCGGGGCCAGCCCTCTGGAACGACCTACCCCCTGAACTCCACACCATCTCCAACCTCCGCCTCTTCCGCAAGTGTCTGAAGACACATTTATTCCATCTAGCCGGCCTAGCGTAACCTCCTTTGACTATTAGACAGTTTTAAATTTGGGAATTTTAATTCGGTTTTTAGGACAGGGTTTTACTAGAATAAGTTTTTTAAATTTTATATGTTTTGTATGTATTTTAACATTCCTGTGCGCCGCCCTGGGTCCACTTGGAGAAGGGTGGGATATAAATTTAATAAAATAAAAATAAATAAATAAATATTTAAGAAAAGTTATAAAATATTACATGCAGCTTTTACAACCACCTGCAAAAGCTCTTTTCTTTCTTTTCTTTTCTTTTGAATCCAAGTAACAGAAAAACAATAAACCAGAAAGTTTATACTAGTAAAGGAACAGGTGCAACAATTGAAATTTATCTGGTCAGAAGTCTGAATGGGTTTGTGGTTAAAAAACTAGGATAGATTTATTTCTCCATAGGTTCCTGCTTCCTTTTGAACTATTAGAGACTATATAACTTCCTGGCAGACTGGCAATTGAAAACTATTATGCCCTAGGTAACATTCTCCCATGTACTGTATGTCAATCTAAGATAAGGCTAAAATATATTTCATGAAAACCAAGAGTGTGCCCCAATATTTTTTGGAATTAATTTGGATGTCTTCTAGTCAGGCTGGCGCACGTGTAGCTCATCTTGCACAAGGAGGCAGGCTGACATGTGGGCACGTACATACACACACAGCTCAACGTGTGCAAGTTGAGCTGCATGCATGCCGACCTGCCACTTGCACAAGTTGAACTGCGCACTGGTGCCGGTCCACCACTGGTGCAGCTCAGTTCCCTCTCCCCTCATCTTGCAGGACCACCAAGTTACAAAGGTTGGGGACCACTATTCTAGACCAACTCCTTGATGCTACAGTAGCTTCCAAATTTTGCACTATAATCAAAATGCTGAGAGTGACTGGCCACCACAATGTATCCACAATGTTTTAGTTGTACCCATCAAGACCAAATGGAAAAACCATGTGGAACATAATCAAAGATTTCTGATAAAGATTAACAATTATAGGCATAACACAACTGATTCCAATCTATGATGTTCAAGCATAAGCCATGCTTTCCCAGCAGAAATATGAACAATGTTTAATAGTCTTTTGTAACAATGTTGATTTGATGGTGAAGTTGGTTATAGCCATTTGCTAGACATCTTTCACCACCAATTGGTCACTGATGTACATATATACAGATAAATGCTGCCATTTTATAATTTAAATGATACACAGACCATGTTTTCCCCAAAATAAGACTGGGTCTTATTTTCTTTTGACCCCTGAAATAAGTGCCTTATTTTCGGAGAGGTCTTATTATTTTTGAGGTTCAGGAGGTGGCAAGCGTGGTCGCCTCATGGCTGCTGCTGTGTTACAATATTTTCAGGGAGGGCTTATTTTAGCACGTGCACTCAAAAACCCAATTGGGCTTATTATCCGGGGAGGTCTTATTTTCAGGGAAACAGGGACACAGCAAACTATTTCTTCTCTTTCACAAATGGTATTGAAAAATTGATATTTAAAGCATGCTTTTCATTTAGAAATATATTTTCCTCTCTGTTCTAAATCACCTCTATTCAATGCTATTATTATGAATTTATTGTGTTGCTTATACACATTAGGACCTGGGGATATTTAGCCACGTGACTCTGATATGTTGGTTTTTCCACAAATTCATCTTAGCAACTTCAGAAGATGATTCATGAAGTTTTCTGGAAACCCAGAACCCTTCCCCAAGTTGTCAATTTCTATACTTGCCTTCACAAAACTTAACTTTTTCTTCTATGTATAGCAAACCTTTTGCAAGAAGCTGGTTCTGCCAAAAAGAAAAAAAAGGTTGGATTTTCAATATTCAAAGACACAAATGAAGTTTCAAATTTTTACAAATGTTATTTCAAATAGATTTACCAAATCTACTGAATCAGCAATATAGTTTAGTTTTAGATCAAGTATGTCAAAACACATATGGCCAATGGAAGTTTTACATGCTCTAGCTGTAATATCTCAGTTCCTAATCAGACTTATTTCTTTTCTGCCCAAAGATTTTCAGGTTGGATTTTATTGCTATTATTGTGCCTTAATCATTGTATTGCATTTTAATATTATATTTATATTCTACTTTCAGCTCTGGGAAGTCTCAAAGAGCATTTATTTCTGGGTTGCAAAATAAATGTGGAAAATACATGTAAAGAAAGGCATTCCTGCATATGATCAGCTAAAAACAGTCTCCATTCTGCAGATGTTCAATCATGTGGCATATCTCAGTTGCAAATACCTTGATGGTATAATGCTGTAAAACATTCACTGGTGGAAGAAAACAACTGAACTAAATTCTTATGGAATTAGTGCAGAAACTGTTCTGATTCTGCAGTGTATCGAATTTAAAAGGACAACACAATATTACAAATACTTATACCAGTTTTCCAGTGTGCTAAAAATTAGAACACAACCAAGACTTGTCACAATACACTGCATGAAGGAATGTCCCTATTTGCTATTAGCCATTTTATTGTATTTTATTATTTTATTTTATTACATTTTATTCTTCCACTATTTTTCAGATGATGGCTCCAATCCAATTGTCTATCTGTCCACTGAATCTGCCTATACTTTGGAATCTCCCCTTAAAGCAGGGAGTTTCCTAAAAATGTTTTGTACAATTAAAAACGTGGGGCTGTCCCCAGACACAACTTCTTGTATCGATTGTGTTATATAAAAACTGATACTCATTTCTGAACTTCAAAAAATAGAAGGAATGAGTCAATGTTGACTCTCTATTTTACATCATCAGTGCAAGCCACACTTTGCAAAATTTTACTTTCGTTTTTTAAAAAAAGAGGAACACCTCAGAGCTTTTTTTTAAAAAGGGAAACAAATGAAAAAGCTGTTCAAATAACAATCTTATTTTCTTGATATTTAATGCAGCAGTTATAATAATTGGTTTAATGGGATATATACCTGCAATATCTTTTTATTTACAATAAGATTTCTGATCATTACACATATTTCAATATGTAGTCATCATTGAAGAATATGCTGAGAATCCACTTTCACAAAGTTGTGATGAAGGAAAAAGAAGCCGTATTATCAGTTTTTTCTCACTTCAAAAATTGTCCCTGGGAATTTTTACTGAAATTTGTGGATTTTTTTTTAAAGTTAATATATGCTTATGGCAAGATCAACCAGCATTTCCTGTTCATTTTCCACTAGAAGCTAAATAGATATAAAACCCATTTAAAAGTTTTTAAAACCACAGACCAACTCACAGAACATCTTCAATAATTAATATTGTTATTTTGCAGAATATGGTGTAGGAATATTCACATAGATCTCCCAAGGAACTGGCAATCTAAAATTTACTGGCAGTGAGAAGGAATGAGATATGAAGCTAAGCAAATGCAGTTGTCATCATCATCATCATCATCATCATCATCATCATCATCATCATCATCAATAATAATAATAATAATAATAATAATAATAATAATAATAATAATAATAATAATAATAATAATAATAATAATAATAATAATATGTTAATCTTTTGTGAGATTCACAACCTTTGGGGCTGGTTGGTAGCTCAACAGCTCAAGTCCTAACCAAGGACCTAGGAACTGTTAAAGTAATAGGATATAAGCTGTTCCAAGTAGGGTGGCTTTTTGTAGAGTCAGAATGTTCAAGTCCGGTAAATTTAGAATGTCTAAATAGCGAGGTAACTCTGTAGGTATTGCTCCAAGGGCTCCAATTACAATCGGGACAACACACAATTTCTTTTTTCACAGTCGCTCAACTTCAATTTGCAAGTCCCAGTACTTTGTGATTTTTTTCTTCCTGCTTATTTTCAATTCGTGCATCACCAGGTATTGCAATGTCCATGAACCATACTACTACTTCTTCTTCTTCTTCTTCTTCTTCTTCTTCTTCTTCTTCTTCTTCTTCTTCTTCTTCTTCTTCTTCTTCTTCTTCTTCTTCTTCTTCTTCTTCTTCTTCTTCTTCTTCTTCTTCTTCATTATTATTATATCAAATTGATTTGCTGTCTATTGCTAAATAGCTCACAACCATACAATATTAGGAAATAAAAAGAAAGATTAAACAAAGGGAAAGTAAAATAGAATAAAATAATAAGATGCATGGGGAGCAGAGAGGTGAAGGGAGGTGGAGTCTGCTGTCAATCTAGCAGCCACCTCCAGAATACCCTATTGGATCCCCAGGCCAATTTGCAGGGGCAAGTCTTTAGGTCCTTACAAAAAGATAGGAGGTTTGAGACAGACCTTACCCTGGAGGGCAAGATGTTCTAAAGGGCAGGTGCTACGGCAGAAAAGGCTCTTCTGGATCCTGACAGTCAAGAGTTCTTTGACTGACAGGATCGGCAGTAGGCTCACTGTCAGCTTGAGTAGGATGGGCTGGTCTTAGCAGGATTATGGTTCATCAGGTAGCCTGAATATATGCCATTAAAGGCTTTAAAGGTCAGAACCAGCACCTTGAACTGCACTCAAAAGCAGACCGGTAGCCAGTGTAATTTGCCAGTGTACTACAATACTTATAATTATGGAATTGGAGAACTGCTTGAGCCATTAAGTCCAACCCTCTGCTCAGTGCAAAAAAAAAAAATCCCCATTAAACCAGCCCTCACAGAAACTTATTCAGCTTCTACTTCCCCTCAAATCAGAAATGTTTAATAAAAAAGATGCCTCTATAGGTAATTGATTCTAATTTCAAATTACTCTTACTGTTAAAAGATGTTTTTTCCCCCTCACATTCAACTGATATCTGTCTCCCTGCCCTCTGGGACAATATATAATAGTACTCTTTTGTATAACCATGTCCAAGGTGCCCTCTAGTCTCTCAGAATTCCCAGACAAAGTGGTCATAAAAATTCAAAGAATTAAAATCCTACACATATCTGGATACACCAGTTTGAAAAAGCCTGGAGGTTATGCATGCAGACAGAATTTTATGTAATAAAACATGCCCATGGTTATGAGCAATCCTTCCAATGTGAAAAAGAGGCTGATGAATCATATGGGTAATTTTTATAAGTAACTATTGCTCTAACATTTATGGGAAGTGTTTGTGGTTTCAAGAAATAGATGTACTCCACTGCCTACAGTTTACCTATACTGTATGCACATGGAATAATTCACAACTATCCAGAATAGTTGTGAATTCCTTGTCTGGTGGAAAATAATTGGCTGATGGGGGATCTTTGTGCAAGCAAGCACACAGAGGAACAGTGAACAAAACAGAAAATTGGTCAGCAGTATTATGTTCAATTATCCAAGCAACTATTTTCCTGCAAATTCAGAACAAGCCAAAAGAAAAGGAATGCAGACAAAAATATATATGCACAAAAGGTCTAAATATATAGCAATCATGGAGTTATTCTCATTTTGAGAAATGCATCAATGGCCTTGCAGTGTTTTCTTCCCAAGAAGCTTTATTTTGAAAGACTATGTCAATCCAATTAAAATTACTCAATAAAGACTATGTTTAAAATAATCCATGGTTTGTTTTTATATGGTGCATAGAAGTCTACGTCCCTTTTTAACAGAAGGCTCTGTGTTACCTAGAAGTTTAGCAATTACTTCAGATTCAATAAATATATCTTTGGGCAAAAGTAAGCAATCATCTTCTCAAATTTCTCAAAATGCTAGAATAAACAATTACTTATGTTACTCTCACAAACAATGCCACGCACTATATTCTCCCTTCTCTCCCCACTATAATAACTTATGAACTTGAAAACAGATATTAGAGAACAAAGTATCTCAAATTAAAAATCCAGACTGAAAAAGAATAACACAAAGAAAAGTTTGAGAAGAATAAATGGGCTCATCTAGAATTCACATATAAAACAATAATAAATGGTTTGATGTACTACTACTACTACTACTATTACTACTACTACTACTACTACTACTAATAATAATAATAATAATAATAATAATAATAATAATTATTATTATTATTATTATTATTATTATTATTATTATTATTATTATTATTATTATTATTATTATTATTTTAATTTATAACCCGCTCTCTCTCCCCGAAGGGACTCGAGGCGGGGCATCGAGTAGGTCATAATTTTGTTTCATTGTTTCAGCTAAATCTGATTTGTGAACCCAGCAACTGTGTTTTGGGCTTAAATATGGTATGGTTAACTGACTTTACATTTGGTATGGTTTACATTTCTTCTGGATATCATGTTCCAGATGTCAGTGGCTTAGTTGAAAAGTTCATTGCCTATCAGATATACTGTATGTACAACTTTGAACAATAAAATGTAAAAAAAAAAAGCAGGTTTTCCTACTGCCATCATTTACCCTAAAACTAGCTAGGACAATTAGTGGGCAAACTCAACTTTTGGCACCTGAGGAGCTACTTTGTAAATTAGTTGGAAGAACTAAAGGAACGTTTAAATCTGCATATACAAATGTAAAATGCTAATAAAACTGGATGGTTGCATTAAAATATAGGTTAAAGTACTGTTAATTAAAGAAATGTCCATAACCAAGTCTCCAGTATTATTATTATTTTAATGGGACATTCTGCCCAATTAAACTAGGAAAGAACAGAGAAACAAAGTGTGTTTCCTTCACATGGGGAAGTATCTGTTGGAATAATTTATTCAAGATTACATTGCCAGCAGTACAATACATCCCAACAGATAATTCTGTTTCTATTTTTTGAGTCAGACTGCTGTATGAAACATGAAGTTTTATCTTTTACATTTATGAAAACAAATATCCCATATATACATCTTTGTATATATCTCACATATCCCCTGGAAGGAGTATTACTGGAAGTTATCTTTGAAACACAAAATTCCCATATATGCAATTAAAGTCAAAAGGATACATTTGTGTTTAAGGCACAGAGCACACTAGTCGATGTGATTATAGAATTGAAAACGTTCACCATTGGGGGAAAACATTTATAGATTGGTTAATTCTTTTCATGAAATGCCACAGTGGTTTGGTTATGAGTACTTTAGTAAATAGTATAATAACTAGTCCTTAAGAATTACAGAAATGATAAAATAGCTGTTCCAATTTTCACTGTGTTAAGTCTCTTGCATAGAATTAGGATCATTTCTTTAAAAATGCACACATGTTTATTTATAGTGTGCTGATAGTTTATTTTCAGTTTAAAAGATAATTAAAACTATTACTTTACTTTACTTTAATTCGACTTATTAACTGCCCCCTCTCCCCGAAGGGACTCGGGGCGGTGCACAGGAAATATAAAAACACAATATATCACAATAAATACATAAATATTTAAAACTATATTAAACTAACACCCTGTGCTAAGATCTCCCCGTTAAAATTACCATAAAACCCAATATAAAATTTCTCTACTAACCAAGGTTAAGTACAGTAGGTTAGGCCAGGCCTGTTGGAAAAGGTACGATTTTAATTGCTGGCGGAAGGAGCGGAGGTCCGTGATGGATCTAAGTTCGGGGGGTAGGTTGTTCCAGAGGGTCGGGCCCGCCACAGAGAAGGCCCTTCCCCTGGGCGTCACCCGCTGGCATTGCCTAGTGGATGACACCCGGAGAAGTCCCTCTCTGTGAGAGCGAATCGGCCGAAGGGATATATGGGGCAGGATGCGATCCCGCAGATAACTAGGTCCCGTGCCATTACAGATCAAGTGATTTGGTATCTCACAATTTGGCCTGTTTGTAACTCAAATTGAAATATTTTTATTATTAAAAAACCTCCCCTATGCCTTAAAGGAGTAGAAAAAGAAAATGCCTCTCTCACTCACATTAAGTTCATATTTCTGAGATGAGATTCCAGTTCTCAAATTGTTATTAAGGGAACTCTCCTTTACAGTTAAGATTAGGGCAGGTATAAATAGAAAGTGGATTTTTAACAGTATTAAATAAAAATGAGGTTTCAGTCAGGAGTGGGTTTCTGCCGGTGTTATTGCCAACTTGGTGCATGCGTGATTTGCTTGCACGCGTGCCTGACGCACACTCCGTGAGCATACGCAATTGCCTGTAAATAGGTCTTTGCATGTGCAGAACATTATATATGTCAAAAAAAGATGCCACAGTGACTGGGGAACTGGTTCGGGGGCGTGGTGAGCCTGCTGTACCTACTGGTTCAGCAACCCAGTTGCAATTTCCACTACCGATTTGCCTGAACCTGTGTGAACCAGTTTAACCCACCTCTGGTTTCAGTCCATCTAACTCATAATAGAAGAACCAAGAATTTTAAGTAAACTGTGATGACTGCAACTCCAAACTTCTCTCCTTGTTTGAGAAAGCTTCAAACTTGTGTCCATTCATGCTTATAACCATATTCCATGATTTACTATTACATTATTTTACATTGCCTAACGTTTCACAATTTCAGTCAATTTTATTGCTATCTGAGGTCAAGGATCTTTTCATTTGAGCTATTATATTTGTGTAAGATCTGGGTTGTGTGCTCTTTGTTCCCAGAAAGCGTAGGAGAAAATATTACGGTTGATGTGTTGAATGGACTGAATCTTTAGCCTAGCTCTATTGGCCCAATTCCATTATTTTTATGTTGATAAAAGAACTAATAATATTTCTAAACACTGGCTATTTTCACATAGAATGAACCAGAATTCTGGAGAATCCTATTCAGCTGCTGATATAAATGGCTCATTAATAAATTCCTCACAATTAATACAAGAGATCAAACAAATCCCATTCCTTCAACACATTGCCTGCATCAGAACTGTTGGCTTTATCTCACGGCTTATAAGCCAGAATTGTAAACCATGGTTCTTTTCTCATTTAGCAATGATAGCTTGTATGGAGACCAACATCCAAACATCTCTAGTCCAACTGATGTGCCAATAAATCATTCCAGATTTATTTAACAATTCAAGCTAGCAGGAGTAGTGAATAAGTTGAAATTCACCAACATACCATTCATCATAAGTCATGATTTTCAATAATGCTGATTTATTGTTCAGTATTTATTCTATTATTGTTTTAGATGACTTTTTTTTTTTTAATCTAGGAGTAAGCAGAGCCTAAATTACAGCAACAAGTCATTGGGGGAAATAACATTTTGTTTTTTTCTTATCCCTTAAATGGCATTACATGCACTAGAATAAAGTACTAACAAGCATTTATAACCTACAATCTTGCCAGTTGAAGTTGGCTCTCACAGATCAATCCACTAAATCATTCACTTATTAATTTGCTATCATGACATTATCCTGACCTGAATAGGGCTGGCTTAAACTTGTGCTACAAAATAGCACACTATAAAATATTGCCTGGAATTATAATTTCCAGTTATTTTTTATTACTTAGCATGCAGTAGGCTTGGTAAGTTTATGAATTTTCTAGGAGTTTTTCCCCCCCTGTTTCTGGAACAAGAAAAGATAAAATGTAGGAAAATTCAATATGTACACACACACACAAAATAAATCTACCCTTGGAGCCAATATTGCATAAACTATTGCTGTTACAAGAAATGCATTATCTTCCGGTTCCGGCTCCAGCGGCGACGGGCGAGCCTAGCGCTCGCTCGCCGCTTTGTTGCCTTTTCTGCCCCCCCCACGGGGGCGAGACACTCCGGTTACCGGAGGTCTCCCGAAGGGTCGGCTCGGAGGGGACGTTCTTCCTCACGGCGGTGGGGAGAGCGTTCCCCTCCGCGACCTAGGTGAGGAGGAACATGCTGCGGGGGGTTCTCCCTTCGCCAACGCCTGTCGGCGCCATTCACTTCAATGCAGAGGGCTGAGCAGAGAGATCGGAAGGTTTGCCGAGGCTTCAGCTGTGAGGGAGAGTGAGTTTAAAAAAGACTTTTTTTCCTTGCTGCCAGCCAGGCTGAACGGACTGGGAGGGGGGTGTTTGTTTTCAAAAAAAACCCCTCGGACTTAAGCGGCACTCTAAAATGGCTTCTCTGGAAGAGAAAGCGGAAATCTTAAATCCGGACTGTCTCTAACAAGGGAAAGTGGTATGCGGCTACTTGCAACATTGTTTCTAGGTCTGGCTGGATTAAAAAAAAAATTATTTTTCTACTCTCTCCTCTGGGCTCTGAGATGGGCGGTGGAAGGTGGCTTTTCTTTGTCCCTGCCTGACTATTTCAACTATGGAAAATTCCCAGCGTCTCTTTACAATTGGGACTCTCTCTGGATATTAATGAATAATTTTTCTCTTGCTGGATTTGTGATTTCCTTTCTGGAGTACCTTCGCTATTATAACTATTGAGTTGGAAAATTGTCTCTCTCTTGGTTCCTGAATTTTACAACGTTTCAACCTTGATCAGAACTTTTGGCTCCCGGTTAGTCTCACCAACCCCACCCTGAAAACGCCATTTTGGTGGCACTGACTTTAACAGTTAAGCATGGCTCAAGAAACAGCACTGACAAGTTTAGAACAACGGATGACTTCTCTTGAAACTGTTATACAAACTTTGGTAAAAGAAATTCAGGCCCAGAGGGCAGAAAACATCAATTTCAAGAAGGAGCTATTGGACACACGGAAGCAAGTGCTGGAAAACACACAGAAGACTGAAGAATTGGAAGGGGGGTTGGTGGGGGTTAAGGGAGAGATTAAAAATGTTACTAAAGAGGTTGGGGAAACAAGTGGGCATGTGTCTAGGATTGATATGGAAAGAATGACATATTTTTTGAGATTTCAGAACGTTCTTGAGGAATCTGGTGAATGCCTCCCTGATCTTATGAGCACAATTTTAGCAGACTATTTACAAAAACCTAAAGATGAGATCAGGGGGGACATTGACCTAGCCTACAGAATTAACTCAGCATATGCCAGGATAAATGAAGTGCCTAGAGAGATACATGTGAAATTTGTTAGAAGGTCAACCAGAGAGGAAATCCTGAAAGCGCAGAGAGGTAGTCCATTAATCTACCAACAAAAAGAGGTTGCTATCTTGAAGCAGATCCCTAGAAAGATTCGAGAAGCAAGGAGGAAATTTTCCTTCTTGTCTAAAACATTGTTTGATCATGGGATTTGGTTCAAGTGGGTGACACCCGAAGGGATGCTGGTGTTCTGGGAAGGAGGAAGAGTGAGGATTAAAACAGTTGTTGAGGCGGAAGCCTTTCTTAAAAAACATTCCTCTGCCCTGGGGGAAGATCCAGGGGGGACGGAGGGGGCCGCGGCCCCGCCCGCTGGGGGCCAGGGAGGAGAAAAAGAAGATACAATAGCCAAGAGACTTAGATCGAAAAAATAACTTTGCCTTGATTTTTCTGAACAATTTTGCATAATATTTGTATCTGGATTTTTTGTAAATGTCTGACATCATGGAATTGAGAATTTAGGTATATGTACTTGCTTTTACCTTGTAGTGTTATGAAAAATGCTTTTTTTTGTGTTATTTTTTTATTGTGTATTTTGAGGTCTCGGAAGGGCCGACGACTCTGACGTGAATGCTCTCAAAATTTCTTTGTATCCCTTACCCTACCCTATAGAAAAAATGTAAAACCAATAAAACTTTTTCAATATAAGAAATGCATTATAATAGTGTACACTGAGCATACACTAGATTGAGGATAAAGAATAAATTATAAATTAGTCTGCCTTTTTAGAAATCCTATGGCTACTACTGGGAAATGTAAAAGGTCCCCAATATAAAGGTGGATGAAAGAAACATCCTATTCATAATTTGGTTTCAAAGGCTTCATTTTCACGAATGAGGCTGTTTTCTACAGTAACAATAGCCATGAATTTATGCACACATTTTTTTTGCACACTTGTAGATAACAGGACCCAAACTTTTTTCTGTGGTTACATTCAAGATCTTTGAGGGCTGTTTATCAGTTAAAAGGTACATAACAATTTCACTCTGACTCATGCATTTCCTCACCTCCAGTGTTTGAATTATTATTGCTCTGCAGACTATTCAGATTTCAAAAAGCAATGCTACATTCCCTGAAAGGCTTATTAAATGAGATTTCTGTTCATGTGGGTAGTAACAAACTCAAACTCAACCCGTCCAAGATCGAGTGGCTGTGGTTTCCGGCACCCCGGTTCAGCCAGATAAGTCCAACACTGGCCATTGGGGGCGAACAACTGGCCCCCGTGGAGAGGGCACGCAACTTGGGCATCCTCCTGGATTCCCGGCTGTCCATGGAGGACCATGTGACGGCCGTGGCCAGGGGGGCGTTCTATCAGGTACGCCTGATACGCCAGTTGCGCCCCTTACTGGACCGGGGAGCCCTTCGCACAGTCACTCAAGAGCTCGTGACATCCCGGCTGGATTACTGTAACGCTCTCTACATGGGGCTCCCCTTGAGGTGCACTCGAAAGCTACAGTTAGTACAGAATGCGGCCGCGCGGGTGATTATGGGTGCCTCAAGGCAAACCCACGTAACACCTCTCCTGCGCGAGCTGCACTGGCTGCCTGTGGCCTTTCGAGTGCGCTTCAAGGTGCTGACGACCATCTTTAAATCGCTCCATGGCTCGGGGCCTAGCTATATACGAGAGCGCCTCCTGCCCCATACATCCCTTCGTCCGATCCGCTCCCACAGAGAGGGTCTTCTCCGGGTGCCGTCAGCGGGGCAATGCCGGTTGGCGACACCCAGGGGAAGGACCTTCTCTGTGGCGGGCCCGGCCCTCTGGAACGACCTACCCCCCGACCTTCACACTATCTCGGACCTCCGCCTCTTCCGCCAACGTCTTAAGATGTATCTATTCCAACAAGCCGGCCTAGGATAGCCCCTACTTCTGACTTTTTAAAAATAAATTAATTTGGTATGGTTTTAACATGGGTTTTTAGCACGGGTCTAGTAATTTAATATATTTTAATTGATATTGTATTTTGTGGTTTTAATAATGCCTGTGCGCCGCCCTGGGTCCTAACAAGAAGGGCGGGGTATAAATTTAATAAAATAAAAAAATAAATGTGTTTCAAAGCCACAACCACAACATATTTTAGTGCATGCTGGAACTATGTGGGTTGACAGCTTATCTGACATGCATTCCACATTTAAGTGCTAAGAATGGGTATTTGCACTGTAAATCTTATGTAATTGCTTAGGTAGCTTTTTCCAAAAAGGTGGGGAAGGGCTAAGTATCATAGCATGAATTCCTAAGGAGGAAAACTCATCCAAGGAAGCTGTTCTCAAGGATGGTCTCTTCTCAGCGACCACTGATGTCATCTTAAATCAATATGGAGAAATGCATTAACCCTATGGTACAAGAGACCACATAAAGTGTTTCTGATTAGGAAATATTAAACCGCCATTTGAATATTTATTGAAAAGTGGAATATCTTCAAAGACTGTGATTGTGGAAACTTCTACTTGATGCCTTATTGTCAAATCTCTTTGTTCTTTTTGATTTTATAATGTTTAAGGGTACTCCAAAGTCTTCTAGGGCAGAGAACTTCAACCTTGGGACCATACACCAGCACCAGTCCAAAATATACCAGACAATGGGCCACACAATAAAATGAAGACTCTTATGCAGGATGCAGGCAGCACACAAAACCATGCCCCCTCTGGTCTGTGGGAAAGCCCCTCTCCATGGAACCAGTCCCTGGTGCCCAAAGAGTTGGGGGCCATTACCCTAGGGCAGTGATGGTGAACCTTTTTCTTATGGCATGTCAAAATTGTGCACACGCATGCTATCACACGTGCCTGTGTTCCCCCTCAATCTCCCCACACCAACTGTGCATGCACACGCAAACCTCCACCCCACATGCATGCCCCTCTCCAGGCTCTGGAAGCTTTCCTGAAGCTTGGGGAGGGCAAAAACGTCCTCCCTCGTTCCCCCAGAGGCCCCGCAGAAGCCAAAGATGGACCATTTCTGAACTTCCAGTTGGCTTGTTGGGGTCATTTTTGCTCTCCCTAGTCTACAGAGGCTTTCCTGAAACCTGGAGAGGGTGAAAATGGCCTCCCCTGGCACTCTGGAAATGTGAAAAATCAGCTGACCTCTGTGCTCATGCACGCCGGAGCTGATGGCTGGCGTGCCACCAAATATGATTCTACGTGCCACCTGGATTAACAACCATTATCTAAAAAGATCTTGGGTATATATTATTTATCCCAAATGTTCCTAAGGCACTGAAGTACATTTCCACTTATACGTTTTGCAATGAGATTGATGAAGGGATGTGGAGAAGAGAAACATGAGTTGTGAGCATTGTAACTTAAGCAATGCATACCCCTGTTTACTGGGGGCAAAGAGGGGATTTTGAGGCCAGAAGCAGATAAAATTCCTTAGTTGTGAACCTTTTTCTGAAACCCACTTTCCAATTCTTCAAGAGTTTTCAAAGAAAAAGAATCATCCTTATAGTATTAACCTTAAATGGGGCATTTTTATGTAATACAATCCTACCATTTTAAGAAAAGAAGTACTAACTTTTATCAATGTGTAGTTCTGCGAATAAGGTTGCCCAGCTTTGTTTCAACTTTTGCTATAATGCTATGTTGGTCCAAAACACTTTCTAGCTTTCTATTCAAAATCCAAGAACTTGCAGCTACTTAAAAAGGAGAAGAAAAAGGAAAGCCAGCATAAAGACTTAACCAAAAGACTGTCCAATTTCATTATTTCATCTATCCACTTAAGGACTAAATGTTACCTGAAAATAGTCTGTGATGAAGGATCCGAGCTCACTCTTCAACAACTGCCTGGAAAGAAATGGATCACTTATCATGAAAACACTTCCAGAAAATAGTCATAAAAATATATATTTACTGAACTCTTCAATGCATAGGTGACTAATAAGATACTTTTACCTATATGTATTGTTTAATTTTATTTCTTTCATTCTTTCCCATGACACATCTGGTAGTTGACAAAGAATCCTAAGTTGGTAGAACATCAAACTGTTAGCTGGTATAACATTACATTTAACCAAAGCTGGCTTCGTATGTTTTTAATTTATCCCACTCTTGCATGAATCATTTAGAATCACATTCTGACAATGCATTTCTTGTAGCACGTTAACTATCTGGATTAGAAATAGTTATTTGTAAGAGACAAATTTTATAGCAAGAATTTGATCAAAAGACCTTAGTCTTCATATTTAACTCCTGTCAAGGAAGAACAAGTTCAATTTCTAAAGAAGGCAAGATCTGATTTGGCCATCTCCTACATTCCTAGATATTATTTTTGAGTGGGCTGGAAAGCAAAACCAAGATTTCTACTCTTTCCAGTCAGGTTAACTTGTAATGCTTTGATGTCCCATCCCACATGCATTTAATGCTTAATAATCACAAAGAAACCATTTCAAACCCTACAAAAATCTGTTAAGACAAGGTCCAGTCACCATTGTGGAAGAGAAACATTTTCAGCAACATTCCAGTACAGAAAATCCCTATTTTCTGATCAACGACAAACATTATACAATTCCAATTTCAAGTAAATCACTATAATATTGTTTTTATATCTGAATCTTTTCAAGCAGAATTGAGGTATAACTGATTTTGAATACCTGGAAATAAAGGAGAAGATGAACCCATGGAACTTTCAACTAAACCCATCTATGACTTCTAAATAGTAATTTAAAAATCATTTTGCAGTAGTATGTTACTATTATGACACAAGCTCCCTGATAACAGTTTGTCATGAAGCTGAGACTCTGAGACACCCCTTTTCTCCTTGTTACACCCAGTAATTTATAATACCAAGATTAATTCAATACATGAGATTTGTAAGAATTCTGAATTCCTGAATTCCAATTTCCACCCCATAGTGCTTCTCAAATTATGGGCAGCCATTCTTCCCCAATGTTATTTCTTTCCTCCTTTTTAAATTATCCCATTCACTGGACTAACAAATTTGCTTTCTGAGTTTATGTAAACTAAAACCACCAATTCCTTCCCTAATCCTGTATGATCAAAACCTTCCAGGCATTCACCCAATACATTTGCTATTCATTTTCTCACTCCGGCAATTAACCAATCCGCTGAACAAACCTAATCAGGCGTCCTTGCAAAGTAAGCTTTATTAAACGAAGGGTTTTGTGATCTGGAGCCCAATTTAGTTAATGCATCAAGTGAACTTTAATCCACATAACAAAATTCATTTGTCTTCAAAATGAAATACACAAATTTGCTGTGATGTGCCAATACATTTATCCTTCTGGAAATTATGATAAAAGAGGTGTAATTGGTGGTTTTGTTGACAGCTGATTGATCCAATTGAAATTTCTGCCTCTTCTTGTTATACATAAGCCAGCTAGTTATATGCATTTGCTTATATACATGGAAGGCAGTTGCATAGCTGGAGAAACAAATGTTGCCTTTACAAAGAACAAAATGAATGTACTGCTGTTAACAACAACTTTCCTTTCCAAGTCTCTTATTTAAAGTATGCATTAAAGCAGTAAGATTTTTATCCATAAGCATGAAAGGGGAAGGGGGGGAACTGATTTCAGAAGAAACCTATATAGTGATTTGTCAGAGAATGAAGAACTCTATCTTACTGAGATGATACAAAAAGCCAAAAAAAACCCAAACCTTTATGAAGGCTTCATTTTTGTTTTCAATGCAAGATCTTAAGGCCAAAACTGCATGCTTTAAACAGATGTTTTTAAATCAGTCACATAAATCTGTGCTACTGGAGAAAATGTCAGAGCTGTTCTTAATTAACTCACTGGGTACATATCAATCAGAAGCATGGAGGATACTGATAACCTTTTGTCGAAACATTTTAGCTTTCTTGGCATTGTCAATGTTTAAACAAGTTCACTTGAAGGAAGAAAGGCCATGGGGGTGGGGAGGGAGTGGGAGAGACCATTCTATGTGTTTATCAAATCTGAAGCTACAATCAAACTAATGTTTGTTTCCGTTTCCCAGAGAAAATTCTTACCTATTGCCATGCCTTTGTTTTTGTTTTTTGGTGCCTTAAAGTCATTGTTGACTCTTGATGACTACTTGGACAAGTCCCTGCGGTATTCTTGGCAAGGTTTTCGAAAGTGGTTTGCCATTAGGGCCAAGAGAGAATGAGTGGCCCAAGGTCACCCAGCTGGCTTTGTGCTAAGGCTCAAGATCACCCAGCTGGCTTTGTGCTAAGGCATGAAGAACTCATGGTCTCCTGCTTCCTAATCTGGTGCCTTAACCACTACACCAAACAAGCTCCATCAAGACATGAATGTTTTTTGTGCTCATATATCTGACCAAACCATTCAAATAAAATTCATTGCATGATCAGTGCCTGTTTTCACCATTATCCAAACTTCTGTGACTTGCAAAGTTATTCCCAACTGAACATTGAAATCTGCAATATTCTACACCTACAGCATAGTGATCTCTCTGACACGCATTCTTTTTCACCTCCTTTCTTTCATATACACAAATTCAGTACCTAAATGATTCTATTCAGATTTTGAAGAGCAGACCTACTTCATCCTACTTCCAAGAACACCAACCACCAAAGCAGATGCATCAGTAGCAGATTTTGAAGAGCAGACCTACTTCATCCCACTTCCAAGAACACCAACCACCAAAGCAGATGCATCAGTAGCACCTCATAGGTTTTTTTAAAAAGGAAAAGCAGGGGCACAGAGACAAAAACCTGTCTGAGGAGGAAACGCCGTTCAAGGCTAGTTTTTTCCTACGATGCCACTTCTTTAGAGCATCACCTTTTAAAGCAGCAGCATTAATGCAGCGCCTCACTCAACTCAGAGAAAATTAAACAGAACTTTTCTCACCCTCAATTAAATCTTTGCCCGCAAAGTGCAAATTTTACTCATTTCTGACCCCACATATATTATTGCAGAATAATAGTGAAAGGAAAAACCCCTCAAACTCTCTACAAAAGTTCAAGTGAAAACAATCTCATCCCTGCTTACATGCACATGGCCCCATCACATAGCATCACTGCTCTGTCCGCTAAAAATATGAAGCACGTGTAATTACATCAACAACAACCCAGCCAGCCACCAATAAGCCATTCTTACAAGTGATAGTTTCTCCCTCCTGAAGTTCCTTTAATATTATGATGGCAGAATGAAGCTGAAAAGATACCCTTTGTGATAGCCATCTCTTAACTATAATTGTGGCATGTACCATGTTTCCCCAAAAATACGACAGGGTCTTATTTTCTTTCTCTGAAATAAGCGCTTGGCGTTATTTTTGGGGAGATTTTATTATCTTTGAGGTGCAAGAGGCAGAGAGCATGGTCACCTCATGGCTGCTGCTGTGTTGCAATATTTTTGGGGAGGGCTTATTATCGGGGAGGTCTTATTTTTGGGGAAACAGGGTAAAGTAGAGGGCCAGGGATGGAGGATACAAAGCCTGACAGCTCCCCCAAGCCGGGCAAGGACCATTCTTCCTGTGGAAAGCACACCCAGGATCAGCATCCAATGCACCCAGACTGGCCCTGGGGTTGTACAGGGGTCCCCGGGAAGCAGGAGCAGCACCAGCCACTGCACAGCTCTCCCCCAGCATGCCCTCCTCACCCTGTGAGGTGGTGATGCTGAGAGCCCTGAGATGTAAACAATTTTCTGGAAGAGGAGCCGGGCCAAATTCTGATTTCAACCACCCATTACTGCCACTGCTACTGCAAGAAATCACCTGGTAATAAGAGGAAGAAGGACCTAAATCCATTCTCCTGCTTCCCATGTAAAAATCATTGATATATGACCTTTTTTTTTTCCTGTTGTGAATTTCTGAACTGCTCTAGCATCATAAAAAGAGTCCATAGTTCAGTCTCCTTTCCTGTGCCCATAAAAGAAGCATATTGGGAATCCAAGGCACAAGCTAATGCCACCGCACAAAGCTCTCGGCGTTACTTTTGCCCTGACCTGGGAAGGCTGTTGAATCCAGTTCAGTTAAATCCACATACCTGACATTTTCGTTGAGGATGTAGAGTTCATTGTTTTGCAAGCCTCCCCCTTTGAAGACATTGATCACTGCTGTTTGAACACTGCCAAACAGAAGGAGAAGGTTAGGGCAGTCATAAATAATGAATGTCATCGCCTGATTTACACAAAGCAATGAAACTGCAGTCAAGAACCGTGTAAATATATCGGAGAGTAGAAAAGGAGATTAACTGCCCTTAAATGACTTCTGCATTCCACCCCCCACGGAATCATTAGGCTCCTTTGCCCACGGCTGTTGAGAGAAATATAATTATACAGATATCTAGAGACTAATACAGGCAGGTGCTAGCCAAAATTAAGTGCACCGCTGTTTCCTTCTGCCCTTATGCAGCTCTTATTTAGAGCACTGCCATGACTATTGCATCATCTTCTTTGGAAACAAAAAGCAACACTGGAAATTTTGGCTGTTGAGTATTCTGACTTCTTCAGGCATACACAAAGGCCAGTGATTAAACAGAGCTTGCTTCACTGCATACCACAAAAGAATACTTTCTTATAAAAGAAAGAAAGAAGAGACAAGAGTGTTGTGTATGTTTCTCAAGATGCAAAAACTTATCTCAGTAGAACTGCATGGCCAAATCACTGTGGAACAGTCTCTGAATTAACTCAGGCTCCCACCCACCCCCCATAAAACACAAAAAAATGTTTACCAAGATAACAGAATTCAACAAAATAAGGACATTTTTGCTAGTTCCTTCACTAATACAGCTATCTATAAATATATTTGTACAAACTATCCACTTTCAAGCCAATCACAGTTCTCAGCTAGCAGCATGTGGAGTTGAGAGGGAGATGAAAGTAGAATCAATCATTGCTGTCTGCAACAATTTGTAAATGCTCTCTGCATCATTAACTGCAGGCATTTAAATAGGGCTGTGTTTCTAGTTACTGATCTCATGATAATTCACAGAGGTAGTCCTCAAGTTACGGTAGTTTAATAATTGCATTTATGATGGCTTGGCAAAATGTTATGCTGTCCCCCTTTCCCTGCAGTCACATGCTTACATTTCAGGCTTTTGGTAATACATTCGCATTTACAAACATGTGTCAATTGTCTTGTCGTCATGCAATTGCCATTTGCAATTTTCTGTTGGCTTCCCCAAAAAGTCAATGGGAAAGCCAGCAGGGAAGGACATGCAGAGGGTGGATGGGTGGAGGATTTTAGGTTAATTCCCCCAGTGCACCAAGGGATTTCCCCTTCCCTCCATACAGCGAGGGAAAATCCATGCATGCACTGGAGGAACAAATCTCATATCTGGCAAAAAAAAAAAAAGCCAGCAAATGCTTTTGTTCTTACAATTATTTGGAAGGCCCCTTCTCCAAACTGGGGGTTTTGGAGAAGGAGCCTTCTGACCCATCTCAAGAATGGGGCCCGCTTCCAGGATGGAGCAAGTGGCCTCAGCAGCTGCAGAATGCAAAATAGAACTGGGCATGGTGGAATAACAGGAGGGCCTGGGTTTCTCAGTGTAGTGGGAGGCCCAGACCTCCTCCCAAGCCTTCTACTTAACAGCCTGCAAAGATACTTAACAATCACAACTGGAAGAGCTGGGACTGAGGTCATTGAATGAAATGACATCTTGCTTAATTACCATTTTATTTAATGATTAAGATTCTGGGACCGAGATCGTTTCTGGCTTCGGACGCGGACGGACGTGGATTCCTCACGTCCGCCGCTGTGTTGCCTCAGCTGCGCCCCTGGGCGCGGGGGGAGATGGCCAAAATCCCCCCTCTGCACGGGCAGCTTGCGGAGAGGGCCCCCATCTCGACGGCGGTCGAGGGGGCTGCTCCCGCTTCGCCCTAGGGGCTGGGGAACTTTCGTGGGGGGACTTTCCCTTTCGCCGAAGAAGCTGGAACATGGAGGATGTTAAAAGGAGCTGAAACTTCGGGGCTGAATGGCTGCGCCGAGGCTCCAGATTAAAAAAATGGTATGTGCCTTATTTGGATTTTTCTACATTCAATTCGATGGAAAGAGAAGTAGGGGGGAGTTGGAAACAACCCCCCTGGAAATAAAGCGGCTTTGGATAAAGAGTCCCGCGTTGCGGAAAGAGTGAAAGTGACTTCCGTTGGATTTATTGAAAAAGGAAGTTTCTTGTTAACTAAGGGATTGCTGTTAGACAATGTATCTTGAGCCTTGCTACATTTTAAATTGTTTGTTCCTACTTTTGCTTTCTCCACCCTGCTGGCAAGGCGGAAAGATGGTGTTCTCTTTGTTCCTAGGATGGAATTTTTCCTTTTTGAAAATAAGCATCCCTCTATTTCAACAAAACTAGACTAATTTCAAAATATATAAGAAAAGGACCTGCTCTGGTGTCTCTCGGTGTTCTCTCCCTTTGCAAAACTTTTTGCTTTTGTTTGGAAATTTTTTTCCTTTTTTTCCTTTTTCTCTCTGGACGTTGTAAACTTAATTTGAACTGCAGCTGCTTTTGTCTCGGATTTCACAGACTGCCCGCCCAACAGCGCCATTTTTTTCCTTCCTACTTCTCTACGCACTAACACCTAAAACTTTAATTATGGCATCGAGGAAACCCCCATCTGGGAAACCAAGCTCTGCTCCAGCATCTACAAAATCCAGCCCATCCTCACAACCAAAGATTTCAGCTTTGTTACAGAAGGAAACAGAAGTAGAGGATCCTAAGTCAGCAAGCCCTCAGCCATTAAACGTAGAGGAGATGTTTCAAAGAATAATGAATGAAATGCAACAAATCCGGAAAGACAATTTAAGCACTAGATTGGAATTATTGGAGGCGCATGGGGGGACATTGATTTGATTTATAGAATTAACTCAGCATTTGCCAGAATAAATGAGGTACCCAGAGAGATACATATTAAATTTATAAGAAGGTCAACGAGAGAAGAGATACTGAGAGCGCAAAGAGGGGGGCCTTTGATGTATCAGCAAAACGAGGTGGCCATATTGAAGCAGATCCCAAAGAAAATAAGAGATATAAGAAGGAATTATTCCTTCTTAACTAAAAAATTATTCAAAAAGGGGGTGTGGTTCAAGTGGTTGATGCCTGAAGGGATGCTGGTATTCTGGGAGGGAGGAAGAGTTAGAATTAAAACAGTTGAAGAGACGCATAATTTTTTTAAAAAACATTCCTCAATCCTGGATGACGCTGAGATGGGAACGGGAGGGGCCACGGGTCCGCCTGCTGGTGGGGGGGAGGAGGAAGAGACTATAGCAAAGAGGCTCAGATCGCAAAAATAATTTGTTATATTTCTTTATGATGGTAATTCCTGTACGGATGTCAATAGTACAAAGTAATTGAATGTATAAAATAATATGAAAATTTATGATTTTAAAATGTATGTACCCCTTCCCATTAATAATTTCTTTTTAATTGAATATGTATGAAGACTTGGAGGCAGTCATCAAACCCGATGCGGAAGCTCCAAATATTATCTAGTACCTTATTTACCCCTTTCCTAACATAAATTGTTAAAACCAATAAAACTTTTTTCAAAGAAAAAAAAAGATTCTGGGACCAATTGTGGCCATAAGTGGAGGGCTACTTGTACAGCATAGAATCACAGTTTGATACTATGAGAAATGCTCTTGAGGGAGCTCACTTTTCTCTCTCTAAACCACTACACTGGTAACTATGCACCTTTTCTCGGGATATGCTGTGGCTACAATGTACAATCACGTCATCTCTGAAAGACACCTCACTGCTTTAAGGAATTACCATGCAAGAGACCTTGCACACTCTGAAGCAACTTTTTACCCTCTAAACCCAAGTCTCAAGGCATCAGATATACATTCACAGGATGCTTCTCACCTGTTCCAGGCAGAGTTTGATCTGAACTGCAGAGATTGCCGAGCTGCCAAGAATCGTGGCAAATCGCTCAGCACCGGGGAGCTCATGAAACGTGGCCGGGGCTTTCGGAACGAGCCCATCTTCTGAAATTGGAAATCAAAAGTTCGAGCTATGATGGAGTCGATGTCATCCGTTTAGACGGAAGGGGATGAGGAAACGGATTTGCATGAGGATATTGAGGTTAACCGTCAGAGAAGATACTTCTGTTTCCTCAGGAATCAGAATTCAACCTGTCAAAAAGTGGAAACAACAAAGAAAAATTGAGGTTTGAACATGTTATATAATCTACACTACTGTATATAACAGACTGGTTGTAATGCAGAAGCTCACTTGGCTTCTGTTGCACCAAAATAAACTCCCTCTTCCTATCACCACTATTCTGGTTTAACTCACTGAATTTAAAAAAAACACCTCTTTCATTTGAGGGGAAAAACAAAAAGAAGACTGGCTTAAAAACCTGTGTTTGTAATAAATGTCTAGAAATCAGGATACAAAAAGAAGAAGAGAGTAAGGAAGAATGTGCTATCTATCTATCCATCCATCCATCCATCCATTTTTATTTATCTATCTAGCTAATCTAGCTAATCTATCTATCTAAGGAACAAGCTCTGCCATTATTTTGTTCAGAAGGTTTTATCCACACTGAATGTAGCTACCTCTTAAGGATTTTTAACATTGCAACATGCCTAACCCAAGTACAGCAGGCACACTGTCCCACCTATGTACTGACAACACCACAGGCCTATTACAAGATTACTTACGAGATCGCCTTCTGCCACCAAGAGCCTCCCACCGGCCCGTACGCTCCCATAGAGACGGTCTCCTCATGGTGCCGTCGGCTAGACAATGTCGATTGGCGACACCCAGGGGGAGAGCCTTCTCCGTGGGAGCACCTGTACTCTGGAACGAATTGCTCCCGGAATTAAGAACTATCCCTGACTTACGCACCTTCCGCCGTGGTCTCAAACCCTTTTTTTTCTAACAAGCCTGGCTGGCATAAAACATGGTTTTTTTTAATTCATATTTTTATTAATTTTAATCAGGGTTAGTTTGGGGTTTTTTTTCCACGTTTCGGCCAGGTTGAATATGTTTTTAAAAGCTTTTTAACTTTTGTATATTTGTTTTTATTCTGGCTGTACACCGCCCTGAGTCCTTCGGGAGTAGGGCGGTATAAAAAACCAATTAAACTAAACTAAACTAAACTAAACTAAACTAAACTAAACTAAACTAAACTAAACTAAACTAAACTAAACTAAACTAAACTAAACTAAACTATTAGGAAAAATGCCCCATTATTTAAAGGAGCACTGAAAAAAGCAGGCCCAGGCCTTTTGTTAAAAGCCCTCTGGATCTAATGGAGAATCGCTGAAAATTGTCAAAGACTCGGAGTTTTTTTCTTACTGTAAAGCAATGTTGCAATCTATTCCTTGTGAAATCATTACATACCAATGAGTAAGGCTGAGGTTGGTAATACTATACCAAGCTGTTGGATCATTACCAGTGGAAATTTCCTTTACAGTTTAGACAATGCCACTCCCACTTGCTAGGACTGTCACCATGCCAAAGGGGATTTGGGTCACCCAAACTGGTTTTGTTTTGACTTTAAATGTAATTCTCGGGTCAAAGCTAGACAATGGGAATTTTAGGTCTATACATTTTCTTTAATCATCAGTGGTAGGCAGAGACTTAGAAGGCAGCTTCAAAATTGCCTGAGCTGTCCTATAAAACAGTACAGTATAGTAAAGATGATGGGCTGAAATTTCTGATTCACATCTTAAGCTTATAAGAAGCTTGTTTCGACCAGAGTTTCTATCCACTAACCCCACCTTGCAATATATGGATAATATGTATATTACTTCAAAGTCATCAAATCAAGCATAATAATAATGAGTACAATTGGAAGGTAGAATTTTCATCTTGACTAACATTCAACTTATATTCCAGAATCAGAAGGAGAGTAAGTACAAATGAAAGGGACTTTAGTGGATCATGATCAACCCAAAATCAATTCCTTCTTCTAAATATGACTAAGCTTGGGTCTTCTGGGAGCTGAAGTCCTTCAGACTTAAAGTTGTAAAGTTTGCCCACCCCTGGTCTAACCCAAAGACTGTCAATGTTTGTTTATTCATGTCAGAAGCATCAAGATTAATATGAGGCATAGTATACAATATAAAACTTAATATATAAAATGCAAGATTAAAATATGTGTAAATTAAACAGATCTTGCCCAGAAACTAGCAACATTAATTGAATTCTGTGGTGTTGTCCTGAAGCCCTCAAGTGTACACTGATCAGGACACAAAGAGCAGGTGTACATATGTGTTGTTGTCTGCATGTCACCACAATCATAAAGGGAAAAAGCTAACAGAGAGTTCCTTTTGTTCAGAGTGTTTTGGGCTATGTTCTACCAATGTACTGTCTGTTCAATGATTTCTGTACTTCCCAACTTTCTTCAGTCTTTGTAAATCTAAATATTAGGTTAAATTTCTATTTTATTTATTTTATTGAGATATTTTATATAGTTGCCTATCAAAGTGACTCTAGGTGGCTTACAGATAATTCTAAAAATGTAGAAAAATTAAAATAATAAAATAAAAAACCCACCCACCCCCTCAACAACACACATTCAAATCAACCATTTAATGAACTCCATCCCATGGCTCGGGACCTAGTTATATGTGAGACCGTCTCCTGCCCCATACATCCCTTAGACCGATACTCTCCCACAGAGAGGGCCTTCTCAGGATGCCTTCGGCCGGACAATGCTGACTGGCGACACCCAGGAGAAGGGCCTTCTCTGTGGCGGGCCCTGCCCTGTGGAACGACCTACCCCCAGAACTTCGTACCATCACCGACCTCCGCCTCTTCCGCCAGTGTTTAAAAACACACCTCTTTCACCAAGCCGGCCTAACATAACCTCCGCTGGGACTAGCCATAGATAGTTTTAATTTGGGGATTTTAATTGGTTTTAGTGCAGGATGGGGATTTAATAGGTTTTTAAATTTTCTACTGTTGTTTTTTGTATGTATTTTAATTTCCTGTGCGCCGCTCTGGGTCCTTTTGGAGAAGGGCGGGATATAAATTTAATAAAATAAAAAAAATAAAATAAAATCCCAGTCTGGCTTCCCCAAAACCACATCTTCAGAGCCTTCTGAAAGAGTGTTGGAGTGGGGGCAGTCTAATTTCTAGAGGGATGATGTTCCAGAGGGAGGGAGCCACTATGGAGAAGGCCCTTCTTCTGGGTCCCGTCAGATGTACCTTCTTAGGGAACGGGACCTGCAACATTCCTTGCCACACCACTCTAGTGGGGTCGGGTGGTTGTGACCGGCAAGAGATGGTCCTTCAAATAACCTAAGGTTTATACTACCATAGATAAATTCCTTTAAAAAAAATAGATAGATTTTTCTTCTCTAGAAAAACAGCAAACATTCTTAAAACAAAGAGGCTAATCCAATAAAGTGCTGGTTCTAATCTGCTTAAATTCTCTTCAATAAATTCTACTTTCATTAGGTAGAAAATGTCCTTCCCTTAGATAGCCAACTTCATCCTGAACACATAAACACATAACTGTATAGTATGTTTAGTGCTATAAAAGTAAATAATTGACAAAGAAAAAGGTGCAAGTGTTCCTATAGACTTGTTAAATTACAACTGAAATTTGAAATGAACTCAACGATAGCTATTCTAAAGGCAAAACTAGGCATCAAAGTCTTGGGTTAATTCAGGGATAGGCATTCAGCTCTCAAATCTATTTTAGGTCCTCCCCAGATCCCTTCCACGCACGGTTTCCCACAATTTAGGAAAATTAATTCGTAATCCATTAGTAATAATAACTTAACTTACAGCTTTTTATTTTTTATTTTAAAAATAAAATCCCTATATTCACTGCCTATCAAAAATAGGAAAAAAAATACAAAAACACACAATTTTGCTTACATCTATACGAGTAACACAAGCTTGCTCAACTATGAATCTCACCATTGTATAAAAATACTAAATGCCACCCAGCCTCCTTTAATTAAACAGCAATATAGAACTTGATTGGTCATTGGCCCAGTGGTACACAATTATGTCTTGCTTCTTCCAAGAACAATTTTGATCAAATTTTCCCTCAGCACACCAGTTCAGGAAAAATCTCCCCCGATGCTAGGGTTTTCTTTTTCCTATAACTAAGCACTACAGAAAGAAAAAAAGTTAAGCTCATTTATATGTCATGAAATTGTCTTTTACTACATGTAAAAACAAAGGATAAAGATCCTTCAGTACATTCTTTCCAAACTTATTTGTATCAGTTCCAGCAATTCCCACAATTTTTACTTACAGATAATCTTCGACTTCTTACTACAAGTTATGCCCAGAAATTCTGTTGCTAAGCCAGATAGTTGTTGAATAAATTTTGTTCCATTTTACATACTTTCCTGTCACAGTTGTTAAATGAATCACTGCAATGGTTAAATTAGTAACATAGTTGTTAAATGAACCTGGCTTCCCCATTGACTTTGCCTGCTGGAAGGTGGCAAAAGGTGCAGTATCATGATACTGCAACCATCATAAATACGAATTAGTTACCAAGCAACTAAATTTTATCACGTGACCATGGGGGTGGTAAGTGTGAAAAGTGGTCATATATCACCTTTTCAGTACCATAGCGACTTTGAATGGTCACTAAATGAACTGTTGCAAGTCAAGGACTACCTGTATAATTGAGTAGAATGGTATAAAACAAAGACAAAGAAGAAGACGAGAAAGAGATGGATTTAGAGATGGGCAAAATCACTACCCATCTTATAGGTTTCTTACCTAAACATACATCACATTCATATTCACTCTTTCTCAGACTTTGATTGCCTGTTTCTTTTCCTAGAGAAATGTGAATGAAGATCCAGTGAAGCACTATTTAATTCAGCTTCTTGAAACAGCAACTATCCAAGAAAGGCTTTCATAGAAAGTCTGGAAAATAAAGTTCAGCCTTCGGGTCATAGGTTCCCCATCTCTAGTACAAATCATTGTGCAAAAATATTGATGTTCAAAACAAGGAAATTCCAAATCATTCACAAATCCGTGTTATCCTGAATGCAAAGGAAATGCAACTAGAAAGTTGAACTAAGTTCAGAAGAACTGGATAGATGATGAAATTCTTATTTCTCACCCGGAATGTTAGAATTATAGATCACATGTTTTCCTGGGTGGAAGGCTTTGATTTGGGGTGGATAGCCTGATAGTGGTTTTGATGTTTTTCATTAATACAGATCCTGTTACAGGAAGGTTTATCTTTTTTCACTGATATGCACATAGTACTAAACAAAAACACATTATGACCTTTGTAGGTCTTAGGCACTTTTGCTGTTATAGACCCTCCATAAGTGAAAACAATAGTATTAAAAATATTTTGCATGATATTCAATACTTCTTTATTTTTTACAGAGACATGGGGCACAGCGAATAATATATGCATTTTTATAATAATAATTAACCCACAACAAGTGATTATTATGTTTGCCCCAAATCATCAAAGTTACTAAATTTTAGTATTCATCTTGTGCCTATAGGTTACAAAGAAGATAATTGGTTTCATGTTCTAAGTGTTTGTGTTTCGTTGGCGGTTTTTTAATTAAAAGGCATGGGAATAAATTATTTATTAAAAGGCATGAAAATAACTTCTATTTCATTTCTTTCTTGCCTATTTAAAAAGTGAGTAAACATTTTCATGAGCCTTAGGCCTATTGTGCCTAATGAATAAGTCCATCTTGGCGCTATATTATATCAAAAAGCTTCAGAAGCAAAACATATAATTTACATCTGATCATCAGTAAATCAGAAAACAAACTGTCAAATAACATATTTTTCACTGCTACTTTTCAAATAGCTCATACCCTTACATTTGAAACAGGTATAAACCAGTCACTAAAAATGACATTTTTATTAAACTAAACAGCTGGTTTTATTGCAAGCTTTTGAATAATTTGTCCAAGTCTAGAAATTACACTTTCTTCTACTTAAAGAACATCTTCTTTACATGTCATTGCAACAATAAAACAACAACTAGTTTATTCAGTAAACAATGTTAAATCAGACTGACTATAAAAGTAATTTACAAAGATAAAATAAAACATATATTTTATTACAGCTAACCATATGTATGTAGAATATGCTGCCTAACAGTGCAGTTATCTCCAAGGTAAGGAAACCCAAAGGGGTAGAATTATAAAATGAAAACTAAATTGAAGATTAGAGGCAGAACTAAATCAAATTTCACAGAGCTTTACATTTGCTGCAGAGACAAGGAATTTCCCAAGGCTGGACCAGATGCTGAGAAAGGAAAGCAATCTCTTTTTTTTTCTGACACATGGTTTCCTATCTAATCCTGATAAGAAATTCTCCTTCTCTTAACAAATTACCAAGACTTTATTACCTACATTTCAAATTTAGAACAGTGTCACTGTGCTAGTTAATCTCAGATGTAATCTAGATAAAGACACAAGGAAACGGCCCCTGTGAGAGCAGATCACTAGCTGGGATCCCAGCTGAGAGTCAGCAGTTACAACCTATATTATCAACAGAGATAAAGAGATAAAGGGTTCATAGCAACCAAAGAAATATTAGTTTCCCTCACACAGAGAATTTGTTTTCCAGTATCATCTAAAAATATACCAATGGAACACACTTGCAATATTGCAATATATTTGGGTATGATGAATAGGGGGAAGAAAGTCATAAGTCTCACTACTAATTTAAAGGTTTTGGCCATTCTTAGTGGAAAGCAGAGTCATGTTTCAAATGTTGCTCAAATATGTAAACTTTTAGCATCTTTAATAAAGCCAAGTATTTGCCATTTCAGAAGTTCATAACACTAACCTGATCTTTTCTGAACCCTCAAACAATGCATTCAGAGCCGGTCAGTCCTTGGATGAGACCAGAGGTGGTATTCAGCAGGTTCTGACAAGTTCTGGAGAACCGGTAGCAGAAATTTTGAGTAGCTGGGAGAACCAGTAAATACCACCTCTGACTGGCCCCACCCCCATCTAGTCTCTGCTTCCTGAGTCCCAGCTGATCAGGAGGGAATGGGGATTTTGCAGTAACCTTCGCCTGGAGTGTGGAGTGAATGGAGATTTTACATTATCCTTCCCCTTCCCCTTCCACACCCACCCAAGCCTCACCCACCAAGCCATACCACACCCACAGAACAAGTAATAAAAAAAAAGTTGAATCTCACCACTGGATGAGACACATCCAGGAAAACTCAGGGCTGTAAATAAGGGTGGGAAGTTTTAAAAAATCTTTTAAAAAGGCAAGGAAGCCATGAAGTGTTTTTAACCTTTAAAAATACCATAGATGAAATCCTTTAGTAGAAGGATGGTTTTGTAATATGGCTGACCAGGGGTGTCCATAGTACCTCAAGCTTTCCTCAGTCATGTATGAATGCAAGTTAGGAAAGTAGTGGGCATATATTGCAACATTGCTTTTGTTGGGGATTCTTCTGCTACCGACTAATTTATTTATTTTATTAAATTTGCTAGGGGAGTCAAACTGGCAGCCCTTGGGCCAGATGCGTCACATGCAAGCCACACCAACCCCAGCTCCGCAAAATGTCACGAAATATCACATAATGGCAATGTGACACAGCAGATTTGACACCCGTGTACTAGAACAACTTTGCAAATAAAGGCTTGAGAAGTATTGGCCTACAAATAATTCTAGAAAAATATTGTGCTGAATATTTTAATGTTACGCCTGGACCTTATTATTTTTATCAAGATTTCATTAATTCAGGGTTCAAAAGCTAAGGAATTAATCCCTATTATGCCAATGTAATTTACTTATGAGGCTGAGTAAATCCTCTTCTCATTTTAAAGCACTTTTCTTTTAATCTTCATGCCACCTGCTCTTGATTTTTAACTAGCTAGGTGATTATTTCATTTTTCTTCTACCTATGGATTGTCCTTCTACCTATGGATTGTCCTTCTGCCAAATAATATTCAAAAAGGTTTGAAAGATATTAGACGTCATTTAAATGTGTGCGTGTGTGTGTAATCAACACTGCAGGTTGTAAAATTTTAATATTCCTATCCATTTAGCAGTCAAGAAGCTACAACCTTTTGCTTACTTCCTTTTGAAATCTAGTCCATCTTTTATTGTTTATATGATTACAAAAATTGTTTATATTACAGATGATAATTTCTAGTCTCCTGTTATGTGTTGCTAAACACATGTTAAAACAAATATGTACTTTTTATTGTGAGTTCATGGAGCAAATATGAGAAGAGTTAAACATTTATTGTCAGTCATTGCTCATCAGCCCTTCCAGTAAGTCTGACAAGAAATATGACCAAGTGAGCTAAGTCTACTTGATTATAAGGCTACATTAACAGAAAGTTGCAAATCTGAAAAGATCCTGCCACCACTTTTAATAGACTGATCAATTAATACAAGCCCTTCCTAAATTTCTTTCTCCATTAAGAACAGGAGGCTCTTCCCTCTGGTCTGATTGTTTCCCAGGCAACATATTTTCTCCTTGTCCTTCAAGGTCATTCCCACATACCATTACACTTCTATACATCACTATGTACATGAAGTCATTTCCATCTGTTCCAAAAATAATGTGCATATTGCCAAGCCTTGTTTTTATTTTCTCATCCTGCACAAGGATATTTCTGGTCAAATTCTCTAGTTACAAAAAAGGAAAGCAAAAGAGCAAAGAGATCTAATTGAGCAATGCACGCACCCACTGAATTCTGGAAAAGACTCATGACTGTACTAAAGTTTACATAGAATTCAAAAATGAACTAGTTTACTTTGTAGATGACCCCTAGTTGAGAAATAGAATGATGTGTTTTTGAAATGAGTTTCATCATCTCTATATTTGAAAGGCACAAACTGATTTTTATACCTATACAGGATATCTGAAAACTGGTTTATGTCAAATCATTAACACTTTCTTTATAATGCTATAGAAATGGCTTGTGTTTTCATCTTTTAATTTACCATCAATCTAATTTGCAGCATTTACGTTTTCCAAATATCAACCAGATCTGGTCCTACTCAACTGTGAAGTCCATAAAAGGTTGTCTTGCTTCTTATTAAAGGATTAATACTATATGACACCACCTGAGAAGTATAAAGACATATAATTTAAACCATTTTGGAACTGATTTTATGAAACAATATACTAGAGATTTTGATGCATCCAAACCATTTGCATTAACCTTTGCCTTGTGAGACAGAATATTATACAAACAAGATTCTCTTCATATTCCACAACAAAAATGCAATAGTACATTATGTAATTAATGATGTGCTGCCCTTACAGGTCATCTAATAATAATAATAATAATAATATTTTTATTTATATACCGCCTCCTCTCCCCGAAGGGACTCGGAGTGGTGCACAGGGAGAAATTAAAAATACCGATATAAAATACATAAATAGATAAATAAAATACAAATTAAACCAAATTATCCCTGCGCTAAAATCACCCTATCTAAATACAGTAAAATCCCCTAAAACCCTATTAAAAGACGGAAGACTAACCTAGGCCGGCCAAGCAGAAAAAGTGTGGTTTTAATTTTTGACGGAAGGAGCGGAGGTCCGTAGTTGTTCTGATCTCGGGGGGAAGGTCATTCCAGAGGGCTGGGCCCACCACAAAGAAGGCCCTTCCCCTGGGCGTCGCCCGCTGGCATAGCCTAGTGGACGGCACCCGGAGAAGTCCCTCTCTGTGGGAGCGAATCGGCCGCAGGGAAGTATTAGGCAGGATCCGATCCCGCAGATAACTAGGTCCCGTGCCATGGAGCGCTTTAAAGATAGTGACTAACACCTTGAAGCGCACCCAAAAGACGACAGGCAGCCAATGCAGCTCGCGCAAGAGCTGTGTTATGTGGGTAAACCTAGAGGTTCCCATTATTGCTCGCGCGGCTGCATTCTGGACAAGCTGAAGTCTTCGGGTGCACCTCAAGGGGAGCCCCATGTAGAGAGCATTGCGTAGTCCAGTCGGGATGTCACGAGGGCATGAGTGACTGTGCAAAGGGCATCCCGATCCAATAGGGGACGCAACTGGCGTACCAGGCGAACCTGGTAAAACGCCCTCCTGGCCACGGCTGTCACTTGATCTTCCATGGACAGCTGGGTATCCAGGAGGACGCCCAAGTTGCGTGGCCCATCCACAGGGGTAAGGTGTTCGTCCCCTATGGCCAGTGATGGAATCAACTGGTTGTACTGAGATGCCGGGAACCACAGCCACTCGGTCTTGGACGGGTTGAGTCTGAGTCTGTTACTTCCCATCCAGGCCCGCACGGCTTCCAGGCACCGGCACATCACCATTACGGCATTGTTGGGGTGGTTTGGGGTAGATATATACAGCTGCGTGTCGTCAGCGTAGAGGTGGTACTCTACCCCAAAACCACGGATGATCTCTCCCAGCGGCTTCATATATGTGTTGAACAGGAGAGGAGAGAGGACCGACCCCTGAGGCACCCCACATGTGAGGAGTCTCGGGGTCGACCTCTGCTCTCCTGCCAACACAAATTGCGATCGATCTGGTCTACCAAATGCCAAATTTCCTTTAAAATTGGATCCAGGTTCAGCATTGCATTCTGACTTCACTGGATATGGGCAGTGAACAAATGGCAAGGGCAAAGAAGAGGAGGAGGAGGAGGAGGAGGAGGAGGAGGAGGAGGAGGAGGAGGAGGAGGAGGAGGAGGAGGAGGAGGAATCTCTACCCAGGTCAGCAGACTTTATTTAATCAGATTTTGAGGCCACTTGACATCTCACAAAAGGCAACTCTAGGCAGCTTACAGACATTTAATAAAATTTATTTATTTATTTACTTATTAATCGTATTTGTATACCGCCCTATCTCCCCAGTGGGACTTAGGCCGGTACATAGAAAGGATAAAAATACAATTCATACAATAACAATATAAAAAAGGATTAAATTTAGGGTTCTGTGCTAAAATTATGGTTAAAAACTTTTAAAATCACTAAGTTAAAAATATACCGTTAAAAATATACCGTTAAAAATATACCGTTGTTTTAGTTGTAGTGCAACTATACCATTGCACTACAAAACATTAAAACAATAAGTAAAAATCTTAAATTTAAAAAAATGAATTAAAATAAAACAGGAGAGAGAGGGAGCAAAATGTGCACAAGGAGGAAGTGGCATACTATGTACTTCATTAAACCCCTTCAAAGTGCCACAGCCCCACTAGGACCAGAAGCTAATTGGAACAGCCATGACTTCAAAGCATTTCGGAAGGCCAAAAGAGTGGATGCAGATCTGACCTCGAGAGCAAGATATTCCACAGGAGCAACAGCAAAAGGCAAAGGCTCTTCTTCGACCATGTCCAAAAAAAGGAAGAGAAGGCAACCAACCAGAATGTTAAACCAAATTAAACTGCCTTAAACCAAACCAGGGTCCACAGTCACCCCAACCCATGTCTTGGGAGAACCACTAGATTTTTAGCAATGTTCAAATATTATAAGGCTGGGAGCTGCACAGATCTTTAAAGTCCCTACACCATCTCCATCCTACATAAAGTTTGTTTGCACCCATCCAGGCCACCATTACCAGCCTCTTTAGACTAGAAAAAAACTACATATCTCCTAGACAAATTAGGAATGATAAGTATCTATTCTGGAGTAATATTTTAATCCTTAATCACTATTACCATTTTTAGTACCAAAAGTCATCAAATAATGTTTTTTGTTGTTGTTCATCTTGATCCCACTACCACTCAGTCTCACAAGATGTTCTGGAATGTCTTCATAACTCACTAACATTTTACGAGGATACTTAATGAAAAGATTACACAGACTGCCTAAATAATAATATCCAAATTGTCTTGTGCAGCAAAAGTGCAGCTTTTAATAGGCTATGTAAAGATATATTTAATCATACTCTTCAGTATTGCAAGGATATTAAAAAATGAAGATTAACTTAAATTTCAGTTGATTTACACATTCTCTATTTATAAAGGATACAATACAATACAATACAATAGCAGAGTTGGAAGGGACCTTGTAGGTCTTCTAGTCCAGGGGTCCCCAACCCCCGGGCCGCGGACCGGTGCCGGTCCGTGGCTGGATAGGAGCCGGGCCGCAGGGCCGGAGAGGAGGAGAACAACCAAGTTGAGAGGAGGAGAACAACCAGCCCCCTAGGCAGAGCGCGCGGGAGATCGCAGGCGGGGCTTTTCGCGCGGTTGGGGTGAGCCTCTTCCTCCACCTTTGTCGACGGTGGGACTCCTGCGCGCCGCAGCAAAACAGCCCGCGGATTCCCTTCCTCCCTGCCCCCCCAGAGCTTCCCCAACCGGCATGCCACCCACTCGTCTTTTTCCAGGAGCTGCGGAGGTTCCTCCGCCCCACCCACACCCCACGGAGCCTTCTCATCTCCTGGAAAGAGCCTGACCGGCCGCCCAGACGGGGCAGGCTAAGGCTAGTGAGCGAGTCGAGCCGAGCTGAGGAGACTCCGCGGTGGGGGGGGGGGACGGGACGACGACAGACTGACAGAGAGGCATAGACACAGAGAGAAACAGGGTGGGAGGGAATCAGAGAGAGTGACACACACACACACAGAGGGAGGGAGGGAGAGAAAGATAGACAGAGGCATAGAATGAGTGATTAAGTGCCTGAATGCGAGACAGACACACACACACACACACACACACAGAGTGAAAGAGATGGGTAGACGAAGGAGAGAGAGACAGAAAGAAAAAGAGAGAAAGAGAAAGAAAGAAAAAGAAAGTGGGAGAGAGAGAGAAAGCAAGAGAGAGAGAAAGAAAGACAAACAGAGAAAAAGAAAGAGACAAAGGAAAGAAAGAGAAAAAGAAAGAGAAAAAGAAAGAGAAAGAGAGGGAAAGAAAGAAAAAGAGACAGAAAGAGAAAGAAAGAGGGAGAGAGAAAGAGGGAAAGAGAAAGAGAGAAAGAGAAAGAAATAAAGAGAGAGAGAAAGAGGGAAAGAAAGAAAAAATGAGAGAGAAAGAAAGAGAGAAAGAAAGAGAGAGAGAAAGAAAGAAAGAGAGAAAGAGAAAGAAAGAGGGAAGGAAAGAGAGAAAGAAAGAGAGAGAGAGAGAGAAAGAGAAAGAAAGAATGAAGAGAGAGAGAGAGAGAGAGAGAGAGAGAGAGAGAGAGAGAGAGAGAGAGAGAGAGAGAGAACTTATGACCACAATTGAGCCCAAAAGTTTGGTTGCTAACCAAGACTATTGCTAAGTGAGTTTCACATTTTCCAAATTGGCCCCGCCCACCCAGTCACATGACTGCTGAGCCACTCAACCGGTCCGCAGAATTTTCTTTAAAATGAAACCGGTCCCTGGTGCAAAAAAGGTTGGGGACCCCTGTTCTAGTCCAAGTTCTGGATGGGTAGTAACAAACTCAAACTGTCCAAGACCGAGTGGCTGTGGTTTCCGGCACCCCGGTTCAGCCAGATAAGTCCAACACTGGCCATTGGGGGCGAACAACTGGCCCCCGTGGAGAGGGCGCGCAACTTGGGCATCCTCCTGGATTCCCAGCTGTCCATGGAGGACCATGTGACGGCCGTGGCCAGGGGGGCGTTCTATCAGGTACGCCTGATACACCAGTTGCGCCCCTTACTAGACCGGGGAGCCCTTCGCACAGTCACTCAAGCGCTTGTGACATCTCGGCTGGATTATTGTAACGCTCTCTACATGGGGCTCCCCTTGAGGTGCACTCGAAAGCTACAGTTAGTACAGAATGCGGCCGCGCGGGTGATTATGGGTGCCTCAAGGCAAACCCATGTAACACCTCTCCTGCGCGAGCCGCACTGGCTGCCTGTGGCCTTTCGAGTGCGCTTCAAGGTGTTGACGACCATCTTTAAATCGCTCCATGGCTCGGGGCCTAGCTATATACGAGACCGCCTCCTGCCCCATACATCCCTTCGTCCGCTCCGCTCCCACAGAGAGGGTCTTCTCCGGGTGCCGTCAGCGGGGCAATGCCGGTTGGCGACACCCAGGGGAAGGGCCTTCTCTGTGGCGGGCCCGGCCCTCTGGAACGACCTACTCCCCGACCTTCGCACTATCTCGGACCTACGCATTTTCCGCCAACGTCTTAAGACGTATCTATTCCAACAAGCCGGCCTAGGATAGCCCCTACTTCTGACTTTTTAAAAATAAATTAATTTGGTACGGTTTTAACATGGGTTTTAGCACGGGTCTATTAATTTAATATATTTTAATTGATATTGTATTTTGTGGTTTTAATAATGCCTGTGTGCCGCCCTGGGTCCTAACAAGGAGAAGGGCGGGGTATAAATTTAATAAAAAAACAAAAAAAAAAACCCCTGCGTGGGCAGGAACCTTATACCATTTAAGACAAATGGCTATCCAACAAATGGATGATTAAGCTTTTTAAGTACAGGCTGATTTCAGAAGTGCAGAAACATAGATGTTTGTTATAAACTATCCCATGATATTTTTCAAGTGCTCTGCAATTCACTATTGCATTCTTTAAGCAACTGTCTATTTGATTAGTAACAATACTTCTCTCGCCAGCCACCAAATGTAAGTGTAATTTCTACCAATCTATTTTACCCCAAGATATGTAAACAGGGTGGGGTTTACAGAGCACACAAAATTGATTTGGCTTAACCTCTGCTTATACATCAGGGTTCGCTCACTATTTAGCACTGAGAGCATCCATGTAATTTTAGATTAATAACTACAGCTAAACCTTGTCTTATTGCATAGTACAAATGAACCTTGCTAAATAACAATTTGTAATATGACATACATTAGAGGAACAATCACTCATACAGCTCTATCATTCTTTTTTCCCCTAATTTTCCAGCAGACTTTTCTTCAAATCATGTCTTGAATTGTCTTTCTTCTTAGCATGTTTTTTTTAACATTTTCTTAAAATCTTTAACATTTTAAATATTATATTCTTAAGTAAAAAGGGTGCAGTAGTAAATTGTAGGGTTCTAATCCAAATTCTTAAAACACAACATGAAAGAGGCGGTAGTGAGGCCCCTCCTCAAGAAGCCGTCCCTGGACCCAGCTTTACTAGAGAACTATCGTCCAGTCTCCAACCTTCACTTTCTGGTGAAGGTTGTTGAGAGTGTGGTAGCCCAACAGTTTCCTCAACACCTGGAGGAAGTTGATTATCTAGACCCGCGCCAGTCCGGCTTCCGACCCGGTCACAGTACCGAGACGGCATTGGTCGCGTTGGTTGATGATCTCTGGAGGGCGCGGGATAGAGGGTATTCCTCTATCCTAGTCCTATTAGACCTCTCGGCGGCTTTTGATACCATCGACCATGGTATCCTATTGCACCGACTGGGGGGGTTGGGGCTGGGAGGCACCGTTTTGCGGTGGTTCTCATCCTACCTCTCTGGTCGGTCGCAATATGTGTTGACGGGAGGGCAGAGGTCGACCTCGAGACCCCTCTTATGTGGGGTTCCTCAGGGGTCGGTCCTCTCGCCCCTCCTGTTTAACACATATATGAAGCCGCTGGGTGAGATCATCCGTGGTTTTGGGGTGGAGTACCATCTGTACGCTGACGACACCCAGCTGTACATATCCACCCCAGACCACCCCAACGATGCCGCCGAAGTGCTGTCCCGGTGTTTGGAAGCCGTACGGATCTGGATGGGTGGTAACAAACTCAAGCTCAACCCTGCCAAGACTGAGTGGCTGTGGTTTCCGGCACCCCGGTTCAGCCAGATTACTCCAACTCTGGCCATTGGGGGCGAAACACTGGCCCCCGTGGAGAGGGCGCGCAATTTGGGTGTCCTCCTGGATTCCCGGCTGTCCTTGGAGGACCATGTGACGGCCGTGGCCAGGGGGGCGTTTCATCAGGTACGCCTGATGCGCCAATTGCGCCCCTTACTGGACCGGGCTGCCCTTTGCACAGTCACTCAAGCTCTCGTGACGTCCCGTCTCGACTACTGTAATGCTCTCTACATGGGGCTTCCCTTGAGGTGCACTCGAAAGCTACAGCTAGTCCAAAACGCAGCCGCGCGGGTAATTACGGGAGCCACTAGAAGCTCCCATATAACACCAATCCTGCGCGAGCTGCATTGGCTTCCTGTGGTCTTTCGGGTGCGCTTCAAGGTTCTGACGACCATCTTTAAAGCGCTCCATGGCTCGGGGCCTAGTTATATGCGAGACCGTCTCCTGCCCCATACATCCCTTAGACCGATCCGCTCCCACAGAGAGGGCCTTCTCAGGGTGCCGTCGGCCGGACAATGCCGACTGGCGACACCCAGGGGAAGAGCCTTCTCTGTGGCGGGCCCTGCCCTTTGGAACGACCTACCCCCTGAACTCCGGACCATCACCGACCTCCGCCTCTTCCGCAAATGTTTAAAGACATATTTTTTCCATCAAGCCGGCCTAGCCTAACCTCCCATGGGGACTTTTAGAAAAGTTTTAAATTGGGTTTTTAATAATTGGTTTTTAGCACAGGATTGGGGATTATTTAATATATATTTTAAATTATTTGTCTATCTTCTATTGTGTATGTTTTTTAAATTTCCTGTGCGCCGCCCTGGGTCCTCTGTGGAGAAGGGCGGGATATAAATGTAATAAATAAATGAACATTAAGCATTGTTATACTCAACAGAAAATGCTTCCCAAAATTGCTTCCTCTAATTTGCTGTTTTCTATGTGTGCTGAGCTACCGTCATCCCTCATTGCTTATGCCTTTAAATGTAACTTGGATAACTGCAACTAATTAAAAAAAAAGCAGCTGCTAAAGCAGTCACTCAGAAGTTCCACATCAATTACTTTATCTGGAGTAGCCAAAAGCTACATATTTTTTTTAATGTTTAGTATCTTTACTTTCCTTAACCACCAATCTTTAATTTTACAAGAAAATAAAATTTAAAAAACTGAAGATACAAAAAAATATCTTACTTTTATACTTATCAGTATAAGAGTCACTGGTTTACCAATGAATTAAATACTATAAGCAAAATAGGCTTATTGTGAGAGACCACAAAATCTCCACCATAATGGCACATATGGATGCATCCTTTGATTAGAAAATATTACCTTTTCCAAAACAGATAAATCACACATTTCCAGCAAACATTCTGGAATAATATCACTATTCCAATTTAATACAATTTAATACAATAACTGATACAATTACAATCCCTTATAAAAAGCCAAATTCCAAAGCTTTGGTATAAAATTCAACCTTGCATTCACATTTTTAACATTTAAAGGATTTTGCCATAAATCTACAAATCTACATTAATACACAATCCCAAAGTTATTAAATGATCACATGACCATATAATGTGATCAACGAGTCTTCAGTTTTGTAATACTCCCAGCATAAAAAAAATCTGATGTCTACTTTTTTTAATATATTATTTGGGGAGTCCAATATAACCAATATGATTTTTAATTTATTAACTTCAGTAATTTCAATGCATCTAGAAGGCATCCATGTGGGAAAGGCTGCCCTGGAGACTATACTTAACAATAATTGCCTAAATAATTATCATATTCAAAAGTAGATATATTACCTCTTAATAGCTCTTAGTTATTAATCCACATTGTAATTATGGTATCTCCTATCCTGCAAAATATATTCTATGTACTGCAGTAGACATCCCACTGAGTTCAATATGTCTCATTCTGGAAAAGTAGATACAAGATTGCAACCTCCACTTCAAAGGGAAAATTCAAACCTGTAACTTTATTTTGAAAACATTTACTGTTGCTAAAATAACCTAATTTTTTAAAGACAAGTTGAATGTTAAAAAGTTCTTTCATCTGCATATTAAGTTAGAAACATTTTTTAAAAAAGGATTAACTTTTTTAAAAAGTCAGTCACACCAAAATGCTCCAAATCAAGATATCCTCAACACTCACCTTTAAAGCAATAGGAATGCTGCTTCCTTCTTTCATGGTATACTGAAAAGCAAACCTCTGCCCTTTAAGGAATCTGAGCCAATTGTGACAAGACACTCAGCTGCAAGAGGGAAGAGGCAGAAGGAGGAAGCTCCTCCCACTTCAGTAACCCACCAGAAGCAGGATGCCTGCTAGCAGCCACAAGGAGAAGAACATTTCAATTGGCCGGACTTCCAAACAAGGAGAATGCTATGGAGGCACCCATAAATTTAGCATTCTGTAACCCTGGATAGGTTTTTGATATTCAAGGAATAAATTACATCAACAGAAAAGGACGTTGTATTGGAAAGAGCAAAAGCCAAACTCAACAATCATTGTTTGAATGCAAATGGGTTTCTTTCCTCCCACAGGTGAGGCAACCAGGCAACAGGTAAAGTTTTTCCATCACATCTTTGTACAGCAAGGATTTTCAGCTGTTCAAGTGTATAAAAGGTGTACTCAAAGATAACTAAGGAAATCTGGTCTTTACTGCTGCTAATCAGGGTATTCTATTAGAAAGTTCATAGAATGGAAGGCTTTTGAGGTCATCTAATCCAACTCCCTGCTCAAGCAGGAAACCTTATACCATTTCAAACAAATGGCAGTCCAATCTCTTCTTTAAAAACTCCAATGATGAACCATTCACACCTTCTGAAGGCAAGCTGTTCCACAGGCTAATTGTTCTGTCAGGACATTTCTCCTTAGATCTGGGTTGCTTCTCTTCTTGATTAGTTTCCATTGATTGCTTCTTGTGTTGCCTTTCTTGCTTTGGAAAAATGGTTGACCCTCTCTTCTTTGTGGCAGGCTCTCAGATATTGAAATATTGCTATCATGTCACCCCTAGTCCTTCTTTCCATTAAACTTAGATATAAGCAATTCCTGTAACCATTCTTCATGGTTTGGTCTCTAGCCCTCTAATCGTCTTTTTTGTCTTCACTGCACTCTTTCCAGAATATTTAAGTGATTGTCCACTAGGACTCCACAATTCCTCTACACAAGGATGTCAAACTGAAGGCTCTTGAGATGGATGCATCATGCCATGCCCACCTCAGCTCTCTGAAGGGGGAAAATGTTGTGATACGTCACGTGATGGCAACCAGAGGAAAAACCTGTGCTCTAGCAGGTTTTACCTCAGCTAAATTTCAATTATTCTCTACTTTTACATTTGGTTTTATTGCCTAAAACCTTACTTTTCTGTCCATTGAATTTCATTTTGTTAGATAGGGCCTAGTGTTAAGTTTGTTGAGATCCTTCAAGGGTGTTGGCTATTCCTGCCACCTTGGTGTTCTCAAATTTACTGAGTTCTCCTTCTATTCCCTCATCTAAATCATTTATGAAGATCTTATCAGCAACAGGAAATATGATCTGATATTTATATCTGGATCTATGGAAGTGTAGCATAAAACTTTCTGAAAGTTTGTAGAAGACTTATGGGATGCTGGTAGATAAAATCCTTGTAAGTATTTTGGCTGGCTTTCATCATATTTTTTTAGGCAGGAGTCAAGTTGCTATCATTCAAATCATCATTCTAAAACAAGGGTGTCAAACTCACCGTATCACGTTGCTGTCACGTAATGTATCATAATTTTTTTCTTTTTCAGAGCTGGGGTGGGCGTGGCCTCTGCGTGATGCATCCAGCCCATGGGCCACCAGTTTGACACTGTAAAAACAAATGTTAAGATAAAGTTCAGTTCCCAGTTTAGCTCTACTTACATAGTTGGAACCATAATTTGTTTTCCTATCAATTTATACATTTTATTTTGTTCCAATTAGCACATTCTTATAATTTATTTTTTACTTTAAAAATCAGAACTACCACATATTTTTAAATGACAATGTTAATTAAGCATGTCTAAAATTATGTTACCCATATGTTAAACAGATAAAGTTATAGGGACTGAGCCCTGCTTGATTTGATATACTGTCAAAGACATTTGCAGTGACAGAGAACCAACTGACTCTCCTTCCTGTATAATAAAAAAGAATGCAGCTATTAGCCAATCAGAGCTCATCTTTCAGCAAGCATGGACAGCTTTATCCTACTGCTCATAGGACAACCTCTCCCCCGCTCCCCACTTTCACATCTTTAATATTTGAAGATTCCAGCTGTCTGTTGGGGTCTTTTTTTTTGAAGCAATATCACTTTCTTGCCACAAGAAGATAACCGGAATTGTGGGAAAAGGTGAGGCAAATGTTCCCTCAAATGGTTCTGCAAACTATCCCATGAAAGACAATGTTGGGATTAACTTATGCAAAGGCACATGTTGCTAATAAACAGAAGTTCCTTCCTCAAGAGCAACAGTCACCAACTGGACCATTGCTGGTCTGTGAGAAAATGTTGGTGGTCTGCAGAAAAAGTATTTCTATTTTTTATATTGCACTAAATCAGGGATCCTCAAACTACGGCCCCTGGGCCGGATATATGCAATTAATGCTTGTGTTGTTGCAGAGAGTCTTCCCCTTTTTCTGTGGGCAGAAATTGCAACTTGGGGTCTGCTTCGGCCTCCTGGTACGGTGCTTTGGGAAAGGCTGGAGAGAAGTGCCGCTGGTGGCAAAGGGCCGGAGGGAGGGGCAAGTAGAGGCTGGCAAGGCGCCCCTCAACGTGAGCAACATCAAGTTGGTCATGCCCACCCAGCCACATGACCATGCCCACCTAGCCAATCATTAGACAAACATATTAGTGATCTGCGGTATTTAAAATTAGTGGTCCCTGAGGTCCAAAGGTTTGGGGACCCCTGCTCCAGAGGAGACCAAGTACAGTGATGAATTGGAACAGTGGTATGGGAAGTTTAATTTTCTCCATAATCAGGTCTGGTTATCCCCAAGAACCCAAGTCTGGTTATCCCCCACGTAAATTCTCTTTTGCTCACAATATGACAGAGGGACAAAATTTCCACCCTATTTCATTAGTATTAAAGGTTTACTTTCAGTTGCTTAGAATGAGTCAAAGAAAGAAAGAAAAAAGGTTTATACAAAATGAAACTAGAGGAATGTATCTGTTTATCTCAACAGGTTTGTTTTCCAAGCAGCTTTTCAGCCTTTCTAAGATAATTTTGTTTTAATCTATTTAAATCATGCACTTATGCCATCTATTTTCACTTAACTGCTTACCACCTAATCCATTTTGAGGTTCATATACTTTATTTTAAATTTTTACACTGTCTATTCCCCCAAGAAATGTAAAATGCTAGAAATTCTACGGTATTTCTTTCATTGATGAAGTCAATACCTAACTGCTCTGTTTGCAATACCTTTTTGTACTAAAGAAATAAGAGATATAGCTTTATATTGTTTTAGGGTGACATAAAATTTCCTCAGCAGCCCAACTGATATGGGCCTCTCGTCTGCTTTGTCCTATTGGAAAAAAATCTGGGCTCTTTATTACAAACCATTCATGATAATATAATATAATACATCATAATGATTCCAGAATTATTCATCAAAGTAAAGCAAATATTTAAGAAAGAAGCAAAAAGGGACCTTTTTTTTCAAAAAGCTGGAAGAGGTGGGATCTGTTTTATGACTGGAAATCTGCACCTTTCCCAGTCAGATTTCTTACAATAAAAGTTTGTGAGGGATAACAAACTAATTAAACCATCATGAAAGTCTAATTCCTACTTGTAAATAAATGTGCTATGACTGTCCAGATTTGTTTTGCTATGTTCCTTGATGCTTCTGTTCCTTGGTGCTTCTGTTCAGAAATATGGAGGGGAAATAGACAGAGAGTAGCCTTCCATGGTGCCATCTTTCTATCCATCAGTCCCTTAAAAATCAGTCTGAAGCTGACCTGAGAAGTGAATAGCCGAAAACATGTAGGAAACATATTAATTAATCGTCTCCAAACTGACCGATAAAAACAAAGTTACTCTCTGGGTCCTCCACTCCAAGCCAAGTGTCTTATTCACCATCAATCCCATGAAAAGGGCAAGAAAGATAACTTTTAGTGCCAATGCCAACACCAACATATCCATGGTTCAATTGGATTAATTATTCTGGTTATTTGCAGTTTTCCAGTATCTTTTTCAAGTGCAGGCAGCAGTATGGTATTCCAGGCATGGTTACCACACAGCTTTTTATGGTTATTAGAAAATAAACTGATTTATTTAAAAAAACAAAACCTCCGGTAGTAATTTTACATTTTTCACATATCAGATTCCAGATTGATGTTTTCATTACCTTCCCAAAATCATTTTCCTGACTGCTCATATTTCATCAATATAGATGTAAAATATATATCCAGGGCTAACTTATAATATGATTTAAAGTTACATTTTTTATTTAGATGAAAATCTACTAACTCAAATTCGTATCGCCTTCTCTTTTTTCTGTGTGAAATACAAGACACTAGCACACATATCTAAACTATACTACATGTACAAAATGTAATATGAATTATAGCAGTATTGTTTTGATTCCATAAGACTTCATTTGGATGATTACAAGTCCCATAAACATTATCCTTTTGCATCTGGCACAACAACCAGGAGATCTTCAATTAGCTGAAGTTTCTAATTTAATCAAAGGCTATTTTAATACAGTTGCATGTTACTTTAGTATCTTCACTTATTATGAAGCTGTGAACCCTAACTTAAAGATTGGAAAGAACAAGAACTATCCTTTGTTCACTGGGTCTTTTTCAGGGGCTACAATTTCCAAATTTTGTAATCACAATAGGCAACCACTGTGTTTTGTGGTATTGTAGAGTTAAGCTAAAAGTCAAGTAAAATATGTACATAAGGAATCAGTCTTCATATTTTTTTTAAAAAACCATGGATTTTCAAGATTAATATCTACTCTGCCAAATATTAAGGGGAAGGAGGGCATAATCTAACTTACCCTTTGGCCATTAACAGCATTTAACACTAAAAAAAATCAGTGTACTGAAAACATAACCATTATTTTTTGTAAGCCTTCCAAGAACCATTTGATGGACCAAATATAAATCAAATGTACATATACAACAAAAGAGATCACTATAGCTAACTTCTCTAAATAAAATCTCTGTTAGAGGTATAGAACATGAATAAGTTATGAAGATGACACAATGAACATTGAAATCTCTTACTATTTGTTTAACAAGATTTAGTTGGCAGAAAAAGTGGGTAAGTACAGCAAACCGTGGTTTTTTTTTAAAAGTAGTTGCAGAGGGAAATCATGACAGTAATGCAAATTATGCCAACTGTTATTAGTATCAATTTTACCTTTGCATAATTATGGCATCACACAAAAAACATAATTTGCATGTGACATTATGGAAATGATACTGCAAAAATATTATTTATTGCATGTAAAATCCATTGTTCAAAAATCCAGAAAATTAGACGCAAAATTAGTATTTATAGAGCTCAATTTTCATCACATCATCTCATGTGGAAAAAAAAATCTAAAGGAAAAAAATCCAGTAGACTATAGGGAGATGACTGCAATTCACCAGTAGTCCTAACTTACTATTATTATATTTTCCTACTATTATGGCATGTTTCTAATATTGTTTAATTAGTAAGTTAGATTTCAAAATGATATTAACTGACCAAAGAAGTTCATAAAATTAATTCAGGAGTGAAGGGTTATATCAGAAACCTGGATGTTATTAAGATAAAAACAATTACTGTAGAACTTCAGTATAATTGATTAACTTGCCATATGTCTCTTGATTAATTTCAATGCAAGCAGTCACATTTTCAACAGCTTCAACAACCAGCTGCATCTGGTCTTAGAAAAACCAGGAGTAGATCATGCTTTTATCAGTACTCTCAATGTATTTTTTTTCCTTTATCCTGCTTTCAACAAGTAACCCAAAACAATAAGCTGTAAAGGCTAATATCTCTATATTAGTTTGTTTCAAAAGAAAAAAAAAGGCGACATTTCTTGTCATGGAAAATACTTAGAACACCTGCTACATTAAAGAGTTTTGTTGATATTCAAATTCAGGCCCAAACCCTCTGGGGCTCTAGGGCAGGGGTGCCAAATTCAAGGCCCAGAGGCTGGATCCAGCCTGCAGGGTACTTAAAGGGGCCGCCCTGGAAACAGTGAATGACTAGCTCCCAGTGCTTCTGCCAATGAAAACAGGCTCCTGAGATTCGTTTTCAGTTGCCACAGCCTCTTGGAACTCTCTGTCAGTGAAAACGGAACTCAGGAGGGCAGTCTCCCAAGCCCCATTTTCACTGGCAGAGGGTTGCAGGAGGCCATGGCAGCTGAAAACAGATGTCGAGAGCCTGTTTTCATTGCCAGAGCACTCAGGCCACCACAGGTAGACCCCACAGGAGTGACATAGAGGTGACCATTCCCACCCTGGCCACAGCCCCCACAACATCCTGAGGTCAAACACAACCCTGGTAAGGTCCTCCATGAAATTGAATTTGACACCCCTGCTCCAGGGCAAATAAGAGTTTTTGAGTGTGAAAAACTTCATTCCCCAAAGCAAGCATGTAGAATGTTCAGAAGTAACAGTGGCTGAAAGAGGATGTTTTTGAGAGAGTAATATTCTCTATGTGGGGGGAGGGGGGAATTAATAAAGTAGAGTTTGGGTTTAATTCAGAAGAGTTTCAGCCTAGCATCCTGTTTGTTGATTCCTTGTAAGTTCTCTTTTTGTTGTATTTGTTGGAAGCATTATCTATCCAAGACAGTTTGATGCATGCACCATTTAGGAGGGCAGCACCAATATAGGGAGAAGTTATTAATTGAAGGAACTGTAGTTAATACATTGATACATTCTCCCCAAAAAAAGGAAGAACTACTTGCAAATGCACGCAAGAAGCAAAACTAATCCTCTCCAAGTTCTTATGAAGGAATCAGAAGTTGTGAAAGATACTGGAATTCATATTGTATTGAAAGACTGAAAAAATTTGATCCAAGTCTTATCTTTGAACACCTTTGACTACACCCAATGAACGATTTCAACATTGGGGGGGGGGGGGGTCGGAAATATTAACTCAGATATATCTAGATTTATTCACATTGGATGGTTTTTCAACTTCCTAGTCTACCCTTTAAACTTTAAACCTATAATTCTCCTGCTGGTCTCACATTTAAATATTAACCTAGCCTCAACTTGCTCAGCTTTCAATCACAAACAAGATGCTCATCCACATAGGCTCCAGCAGCTTTGAGAAAGTTGTTTACTATTGGTTGAAAACATTTTCTCACATCAAGGGATCATTTCAAAGCCAACCTACTGCTGAAGCCAATTGCAGGTCAAGGTGATCCAGTAGAAAATTAATTTTAACACTAAGAAAACAGAACAAGCCATCTTCTATGGGAGCACTTTATGTTGTACATAGGGAGCCTATATTTGTGTCGTCATTTTTGCTTTGCCAGCCAAAGAGATCAGAACCTCCCCAATAGGCAATCTGTTTTTCTTGTCTTAGAATAATTGTGACCTTATGGAACAACTTAAACAACATCACTATTCCTATTGGTAGGCTCCCTTAATGCCAAACATACAAGCAAGGTTGCTGCAGCTGAGGGAGCAAGGAGCAAAAAGGATCATTTTTCTTTTCTGCATCTGCCTCTGCCCAAAGAACTAACCGTGAATTATTCAACTTACTTCCTCCTTCTTTGCTGCATCTTTCCTCACCTTCATCTATACTAGAGAATACCATTACCAGTCCCAACATCAGCAGCATCTGTACTTAACCACAGCATTTTACTACCAGTTCTGTGGGGGTGGATTTGTGGGCATGGCAAGGGAAGGATACTGCAAAATCCCCATTCCCTCCCCACTCCTGGGAATGCAAAATCTCCATTCCCACCCTACTCACGGGGAAAGGATATTGCAAATTCTCCATTCCCACCCCACTCAAAGAGAAGGATATTGCAAAATCTCCATTCCCACCCCACTCTGGGGCCAGCCAGAGGTGGTATTTGGTGATTCTCCAACTATTCAAAATTTCTGCTACTGGTTCTACAGAACCTGTCAGAACCTGCTGAATTTCACCCCTGGGACAAACCACAGATCTTTCCTAACCCTAACCCTTTTTTCTAACAAAAAAGATTTCCCCATTCTATCACTACTATTAACTGGAGGAAGGGATGTCTTCAAATTGTTAGGCATAGGGCAGGTGGTTTAAATTGATGGAGCTGCAAAAGGATGCAACCACCCCTAATGAAAGCTATGGCTACCTTCTAAGATTAACCTAAAGACTGGCTTTTAGAAGAGCTTAGGAAGACCCATTTACCACTGTAGTAAACTCTTGTTAATGCTTTAATGGGGCAGTGCTTATTTTTCTATTCTTCCCTATCTAGTTACTTCTTTCTTTTACCTCATATCCATTTAGTTTTGTTTCCCCTTCATATCTTTCCTTCCTTTCTATATGCACTGAAAAAAGTGCTTACTTCTTTCATGTATAGTGGTACACGGAAATACAATATATAGCCAATTACAACAAGATCACCGGTGTTAAATATGGAAATCAGGGTGCCAGTCACTTTGTACTTGAAAGATTAAAGATTAAAACTTTGAACTGGACCTGGTTATAATTTGCCAAAGTGGTAATATTTTAGACTGATAATAGTTTAATGCAATTTTAGAGGCATGTTCTGTGCAGGAAATTCTAATTCATCCTGGAACTTAACTGGCATAAGCTATTTCTACAAAAGCAGTTCCTGTATCAATCTGATATGATATAAGACACTCCATTCGGGCTACCTCTGCCTGTGTATGGCAAAGCATGTTAGATCCAAAGACTATCAACGGATCCTTAAACTACCAAACTGATGTCCTTGCATTATTGCAATCTCTTCTAGAATAACTGACCATTGCCTAATTAGTCTTCTGATCAGTATCTCTATTTAGTTTTGATTAACTCTAATTTTATTACCCTTCATCCAATCTTAACCAAGAATTGATTCAGAGCATCCACACTCTCACTTGATTTAATTAGACAAAAGGAGCGAGTTATGGTCCATATAATAATTTATTAAATTTGTTGGCTGCCCATAAAGTAATAAAATCATGATATTTTAGCCTCCTCAGCTAGATGATTCTAAGTGCTGAAAAACATGGAAAATAAAATCAAATTCTTAAACTTACAACACAGGTAGTTGAGACTGTTAATTCTATAATGTTTCAATGTTTCATCTAGGGTTTTATTCAAAAAATGTGCAAAAAATGTGACTGAAGAAGAGGGGTATTCCTGATATAGAGTATCTAGCTTACAATTTTTTTTGTCCACAACACACTGTCTATAATGAAATAAAGCACAGCAGGTACATCAAAAACACTTTTGATGCATCCCCCCTCCAAAAAAAGAGAGTCTAAAGTTGCTTTTCCAATGAGTTTGGTGTACGTAGACAACCCTGCCCTCAAGACTTTAATTACTTGCATTGGGACCTAGCTATCTGCGAGATTGCATCCTGCCCCATACATCCCTTCGACCGATTCGCTCGCACAGAGAGGGACTTCTCCGGGTGCCGTCCACTAGGCCAGCGTTTTTCAACCACTGTGCCGTGGCACACTAGTGTGCCGTGAGATATTGTCTGGTGTGCCGTGGGAAAAATTCCTGCCAGAATATCAGCTTTGTGTTCAGCCAAACAGGCCCAGGTTTCGCACTAAGTAAACAGAAATATGAACAATTATAAAATACTTTACTATTTCATAATAAAGTAATTATAAAATAATTTCTTTGTGTTTATTTGATTCCTATTCAAGAGAATTACTTTATATATAGTCAATATAGGCACAGAGTTAAAATTTTTTAACATTTTCTAATGGTGGTGGTGTGCCTCGTGATTTTTTTCATGAAAAAAGTGTGCCTTTGCACAAAAAAGGTTGAAAAACACTGCACTAGGCAATGCCAGCGGGTGACACCCAGGGGAGGGGCCTTCTCAGTCGCAGGCCCTATTCTATGGAACGACCTACCCGCCCCGACCTCAGAACAACTCCAGACCTCCGCTCCTTCCGCCGAAAGCTCAAAACTTATTTCTTCCAACAGGCCGGCCTGGCCTAATTTATCTTTCCTGCCTCCAGTCTGTATATTTAAATTTTTAATTGGGTTTTTAGGGGTTTTTAGTGTTTTAGGATCTTAGGTTTTAGTGCAGGGTTATAGTAGTTTAATCTGATTTTAGATATTTATATTGTTTTATGTTTGTATGTTTTATAATCCCCTGTGCACCGCCCCGAGTCCCTTCGGGGAGAGGGAGCGGTATACAAATAAAATTTCATTCATTCATTCATTCATTCAACTATGGGCATTTTATCAGCTTTTGCATGATTTGTTTATTTATCATTACCAACATTAACTTTTATACTTCCACTAGTTTAACTCTAGCTACTGGTGGTTTCATTTATTGGCCCTTAATGTGGATATTTTAATTGTTATGCCTGATTTGTAAATTTCCATGATTTGGCATCTGTTGATTTGGTGGCATAGAACAAGTAAAAAAAAAAAAAAAGAGCAGCAGCTCATACTCACAACTAGCGTAGCTTATCATATAGAATAGATCAACCTTCCTTCAACCCAAAAAGGTCTTGTAAAAGAGACACCTTTTCTAAAATAGAATAGGTGGGGTTTAGTGCACCTTCTAAAGCAGAGGGAATCAAACTGGTGGCTGGCGGGTCAGATGTGTCACACACAGGCCATGCCCACCCCAGGTCCACGACTGGGAAAACATTGTGAAACATCATGTGACAGCAACATGACAAGGTGAGTTTGACATCCATTTTCTAAAGGAACATATTTAATAAAGATAAGCTTGTCCTGTCTAATCTACGACACTGGTTAATTAGGAGCATATAACAGAAGGGAATAGTCACCAAAGGGCTGTTACAAGGGATCAGATGCTGTTTTCTAATACACTTAGCTATGCAAACAGGTGTCTACTCTTGCATATAGCAATGGGGAAACCTAGCTGCCTTCCATCTAGTAATTACTGTTCTAACTATCCAGAATTATAGAACCAATATGAAGGCAATAGATGAACCAATAGCTTTGCTAATCTTTTAGCAGACAACAGTTAGTTTTTAACCACACATTTCAGCTTTATAGTTCCCCTTTCCTCTGAGTAGTTTCATGAGAACACTCATCATTTTTATCCTCAAATAAATCAAAAGAAAAGAATTATTAAGAAGCTCCGTGACCAAGAACACTTTGAGTCTAGATCTCCCCAAGAGAGATCAGTAGAGCTGAGCACTACTCCAGGGTGCACTAATGCTTGCCTACATACTGGGAAAGCTTTATCTGCCAGTTTCTGCAAATCCATCCAGGGCACTACAGAAGGATCATGCCAGCATATCTGACAACTGCTGGAACCCCCACTGCAGAAGTTATTGGAGAGTCCAAGCCACTACTAGCAGACAACTCACATTCTACTTGCAGCGACTTGCCAGAATTCATCCCTCCAATTTGTCCCACTTCCCCTTGCAGTTCCGTGACAGATTTAAAAGCACACATTTGCTGGTTGCACAGCTGTCTCTGAGGCCCCAGAGCCTGAATCCAGTCATGCAATGTTGTTGTTGGGGATTTTTTTTTTTAAACCCACCTTCTGCATGGGTGCCAAAATGTTGTGGACCCAACTCTGCAGGGGGCTCCCAGTACTCTTCCCCCTCAGTAACCTGTATCTATTCTCATCGGAACATTACAGGGTGCCTGGGTCTGTGGTAAATGGCTGGCTGAACAAAATTGAAACTTTCTGCACCACAAAATTACAGCACTGCTTATAAATACACTCCACAGTTGTTACCAACAAACAAAAATATACGAGAGACCGGCTCAAGCGTCAGTTTAGTCCTTCGGGCTAAAGAGTTGTTTGGCAGGAGGGGAAATTTCACGAAACAAGGCAGAAATGAAAGAAATCGGAGAAGGGAGGGCAAAACCTGACCCTCTATTATCCAGAATGCAAAATAATTGTTCCTAAAAAAAAGTAAACATTCGGTTAACGGAATAAAGGCGCTCAATTATCTAAGCCTTCCCCAGCCCGGAGATGCCTCGTTGATAACAAAAAGCGTTTCATTCTTCCCCTGGATGACTCAAAGCCAAACTCACCCAGTCCCCGAGACGAGGTTTTGAAACAAGTGGGAAGAGCCTGCCAGATCTTTCTCTTCCTTTTCTTTTCGCCCCCCACGCTAACCGCACGTCTTCAGTCTCTGCATAATAGCCGGCTATGCTCTTAATGTAAAGTCATTTAGCAATAATGAAAAGAGGAGGGGGGAAAAAAGTGGGAAGGCGGGAGGGAGAAGGAGGGGATGAGTTTTATCCGCCCGTCTCCGCCCATTCGGGTTTCGGAACTCAAAGCAGCACCTCCCGGAATACAAAATAAATAAATAACCCAAAAGGAGCGTGCAAAAGTCGGCGAATCGCTCCCAGGAACACTTGGGAGAACCAGCAAGGAAAGTAAGTCTTCTCCTGCGCCGTAGACGGGAAGCCGTAGCGTGGAAGTAAGAATCCTCCTCCTCCACAGGGAGGCATCACTTCCCGAGCAGACACTCACCGGTCTGTCCTGGCCGCAGATCAAACCTGCGCGCCGATCCTGGAGAGCGAGGCCAGCTCCTTGCTTCTCTCTCTCCCTTTCCAAAGAGCCCGGCGGCGGCGGCGGGCTTCGGGGGTCGGTGTGCAAACAAGAAAGCCTTCCGGGAGCCGCCTCTAAGCGGGCGAGGACCCGGAGCGCGTTTCGCGCCTCGAGAAAGCGTAAACAAGGCGCGGAGAGCGAAAGAAAGAAAAAGTCTTTTTTCTCTCGCTCGCTCCACCCCGCCGCGCCATAATCAAAATATATCGCTAATCGATCGCTCTTTCTACTGTTTTGCTCTCCTCTCCTCTTTTCTCTCCTCTTTTCTTTTGGAACTAAGAGTCTTCCCCGTAATAAGGACCGTTAGTGCATCTCAAGAGCCGCCTGTATAACGAAGGGGGGGGGGGGGACCCTTGTAAATTGTTAGGCGTCTCTTCCCTCACGGCTGAATTCAGAATCCCTTATAGCCGTTGCTGGGGAAACTGCTGCGGTTTTCCTAAATTTTACAACTCTCCCGCCCCCCAACTCCTCCTACTCCCACTTTGAGGGGAAGTTCTCACCTTACTTCGCCATACCCTCCGTCGAAATCGGACGCGAGGAAAGTTTACGCTTTACGCTCCCACCGACCCCCCCCCCCCCCCCCATTCCGCCTTTTATTTAAAAAGGGCTTAGAGCGCCACTTTTGGAAGGATGGGAAATTAGAAATGACTAAAGACGTTTTGATGGCTGGTGGAGGAAGGAGGTCTCTCCATTTTCAGATTCACTAGGCATACGCTGTTCGGGCGACAGAAAGCTTTGTTTGGCGTTTTGTTGAGGGTTTCTGCCCCGGATTCCAAGATTTTATCGAGTCAGCTTGGGCCAGCCAAAATGAGAGAAAAACCAAGGAGATGAGTAGGAGGAAAAGAGGTTGAATTACAGGTAGTTCTCAACCTACAGTAGTTCATTTAGTGACAGTTCAAAGTTCCAATGTCACTGAAGTGACTTATGCCTTAGTAAATGTAGAACCTTAGTAAGGTTCTACATTTAGGCAAGAAAAACGAAATGCACAGGTACAGTATAGGTGGTACCTTGCTCAATAGTAGCAACTGTGAGAGGGATCTTGGAATCCTAGTGGACAACCATTTAAATGTGAGCCAGCAGTGTGCAGCAGCTGCCAAAAAAGCCAACACAGTTCTAGGCTGCATAAACAGAGGGATAGAATCTAGATCTAGAATCTAGTGTTAATGCCACTGTATAGTGCCTTGGTAAGGCCACACTTGGAATACTGCATACAGTTTTGGTCGCCACGATGTAGAAAAGACGTGGAGACTCTGAAAGAGGGCAGAGAAGAGCAAGAAAGAGGATTAGGGGACTGGAGACTAAAACATATGGAGAACGGTTGCAGGAACTGGGACTAGGGGAGACATCATAGCAGCGTTCCAATATCTCAGGGGTTGCCACAAAGAAGAGGGAGTCAAACTGTTCGCCAAAGCACCTGAGGGCAGAACAAGAAGCAATGGGTGGAAACTAATCAAGGAGAGAAGCAGCTTAGAACTGAGGAGAAATTTCCTGACAGTTAGAACAATTAATCAATGGAACAGCTTGCCTCCAGAAGATGTGAATGCCCCAACACTGCAAGTCTTTAAGAAGATGTTGGATAGCCTGAAATGGTACCATTTGTCTGAAATGGTATAGAGTTTCCTGCCTAGGCGGAGGGTTTGACTAGAAGACCTCCAAGGTCCCTTCCAACTCTGCTATTGTATTGTATTATATTGTATACCCATTTTTCATGCTTAAGACAATTGCAGCATCCCCGTGGTCATGTGGTCAAAATTCCGACAGTTGGCAACTGACTTATTTATGACTACTGCAATGTCCCATGATCATGTGATCCGGGATGAAATCAACTTACCTTTGTTACTGTTTGGTAGCAATGTAAGTGTGCATATGCCACTTCCACACATGTGCAGAACGTCAAAAATGGACGTGATGATGGGTGGGTGGAGCCTGCTACCAAGCGCACCTGCAAAGGTAAGCGAACAGCAAATGGGGGAGAATCCACTGAGCTAGAAAGATTAGCTAGAAAGCAGGAAATCCTGCTTTCTAACTAATATAAATCGCGCATCGCAGCTGATCGTCGGAAATATCAGTTCACCCGAACCAGTAGCATTTTTACTACTGGTCTGGGCAAATCAGTCCGAACTGGTAGCATTTCATTGCTAATGTGATCCTCTTTTGCGACCTTTAGACAATGGTGAAGCCAGATTCACTTAATAACTGTGCAGTGATTCACTTAACTGTGGTGAGAAAGGTCGTAAAATGGGGCAAATCTCACTTAACAAATGTTTCATTTAGCAACATAAATTTGAGGCTTAATTGTGGTCATAAATCAAGGACTACCTGTATTAGTTTTTTCCCCAAAACTTTCTTATACCAGACACAGTAGCAAGTTATGTTTATTCAAAAATTGGCACAACATTACTATGAATACGTACTCAATGTTACACCCAAATGTATTTTAGTTACACATGACTAGTTCTTAGATCTTTCCCCACATCTTTTCCCCATCTATAGATGAGAATTGTGGAGGATGGTGCTGAATAGATGGAGCGGCAGGTTGGGAAAGTCGCTTTACTCTTATACAAGAGTCTGGAAATAAGCACAGACTGACAATATATAGATTCATTATGCCTGCAAGTTTGTTTGTTTTTAATTTTAATTCATGTTGTTATGCTTCTAAGCTGCATCAGTTTAATACCTCAGTTATAGCATTTTCCTACAAAGAAGTAATAAAGCCACCACAGGAAAAAAAAAACATAATAACCATAATCAGCAATGTGAAATGTACACAGTGAAACAATTCCTTCCAAATAGCAAGAAATAGCAAGAGCTAGATTTTAAAATTGGTACAAATGTTTGTTTTTCTCTTAAATATTTGGGAGAATAAAGGTTTTTACCTTAAGCTGGAAGGATATTATAAGAGAGTGTTTATGGGAACATTTCATAAATGTGGCACCATCTGTTATGGTTGCAGCAAATGATGGAATTTAGTCAAGCTTGGTGGATCTCAAAAAAGTCTAAACTGGATTGGGTCTATCTACTACTGGGATAGGATATGCCCAGTTAATTCCAGAACTGTAAACTGGGTTGACAATTTGGGGGGGGGGGGGGGGGGGGACTTTCTGAAAGACAGCTTCCATGTTGTTGCCCAGAAAACAGTCCATGAAGTAACAAAGACTTGAACTTGACTTGAAGGACTTAGCCTTTACTGTTGCCATCTGTCTCATTTGTAAAAGGCTGCTTTAAAAATGCTTAAAAGAAAATGTTAGGATATAGATAGTTAAATATGGAAGAAAACTTTCAGATTAATTTGGTCTCAATTTATTCATACACACACACACACACACACATCCCTATATCTATATCTATCTAGCTATCTAAATAAATAAAATGATTGGCATAATATGATCATCTCATCCACTTCCTGTTTAAATTATTGTACTCGGGATCAAACTAATTATTCTGACTTTTTTAAAAGGCAGCCTGTAAAATGCAGCAATGCAATAAGGCCAATGTGAGATTTTTGAGTCACTGTTACAAGATTGCTCCTGTCCATGTAGACTAGTGAGAACTGGTGTAAAACACTCTAAAACTGTGGTGTCATTTGTAATTTTAGTGACAGTTCTAGTGACAGTGACAGGAATCAGCTTTCTTTTTGCACATGGCTTCAATGAACTGGTATTGAACTAGATTTCCAAAATGGTACTTTGTGATTTCAGCCTGGCACATCTACTGGTATGTCAACCACTACCAGAAACATGTATCAATAATTACTTATTTTTGGTCAGTGACAAAGCCAAGAAGATGGCTACATTCTGGCATCTAGACACGGAAGAAGAAGATTTCAGTTTACTGCTACAAATTGTCTATTCAGCATTCTAATAAAGTTTGCATCTCCCTTACTTTGATTAAAAATAAATAAATACAAGTACCGTATTTTTCGGAGTATAAGACGCACATTTTTTCCTCTAAAATCTTGAGTGCATCTTATACATCGAATATAGCATTTTTTGCGTCCTGAAAACCCGCCCCTTCACCAAAATGGCCATGTGCATACCCTTATGGAGGCTTCCAGAGAGCTTCTGGGGCTGGGGAGGGCAGAAATGAGCAAAAAACAGGGCGTTTTTGCCCCCCAGCCCCCAGCAGCACTCTATAAGCCTCCATAAGGCTATGCATGCTATTTTTTGACCAAAAACCGGTCCGTTTTCACGAAAAAAAACAGGCCGTTTTTCCTTGTGCCCCCCCCCAGTTGGTACTGGCCTCCCAGGAGGTTACACGAGGCTGGCTCCAGGGAATTGTCAACGCTTCTCTGAGTGAGGGTTTTTTGCCAGCCACCTTGAAAGAGGCAGTGGTGAGACCCCTTCTCAAGAAGCCATCTCTGGATCCGGCTGTTTTGGCCAACTACCGTCCTGTCTCCAACCTTCGATTTATTGCGAAAGTTGTTGAGAGTGTGGTGGCACAACAGCTCCCTCAGCACTTGGATAAAGCTGTCTATCTGGACTCGCGCCAGTCCGGCTTCCGGCCCAGGCACAGCACGGAGACGGCATTGGTCACATTGGTCGATGATCTCTGGAGGGCTCGGGATAGGGGCTGTTCCTCTATCCTGGTCCTGTTAGATCTCTCAGTGGCTTTTGATACCATTGACCATGGTATCATGCTGCATCGGTTGGATGGGTTGGGGGTTGGAGGGCACTGTTCTACGGTGGTTCTCCTCCTATCTCTCTGATCGGACACAGTTTGTGTTGGCAGGGGGGCAGAGGTCGATTTCGAGGCACCTCACTTGTGGGGTTCCATAGGGGTCGGTCCTCTCGCCCCTCCTGTTCAACATCTATGTAAAGCCATTGGGTGAGATCATCCGTGGTTTTGGGGTATAGTTCCATCAGTACGCTGATGATACTCAACTGTACATCTCTACCCCAGACCACCCCAACGATCCCGTGGAAATGATGCCCCGATGTCTGGAGGCCGTGTGAGTCTGGATGGGGAGGAACAGGCTTCGACTCAACCCATCCAAGACCGAGTGGCTGTGGCTTCTGACGTCACGGTATAGCCAGTTGACGCCATCTCTGGCTATTGGGGGTGAGTCATTGGCCCCCACAGAGAGGGCTCGCAACTTGGGTGTCCTCCTGGACTCTCGGCTGTCTTTAGAAGAGCACATGACGGCAATGGCCAGAGGGGCCTTTTATCAGGTTCGCCTGATACGCCAGTTGTGTCCCTTTCTGGATCGTGATGCCTTACGCACTGTCACTCAAGCTCTCGTCACCTCCCACCTGGACAACTGTAACGCTCTCTACATGGGGCTTCCCTTGAGATGCACCGGAGGCTCCAGCTAGTTCAGAATGCGGCCTCACGGGGGATTTTGGGAGCACCTAGACGCTCCCATGTGACACCTCTCATGCGTGAGCTGCACTGGCTGCCTGTGGCTTTCCGGGTGCGCTTCAAGATACTGGTGACCACCTTTAAAGCGCTTCATGGCAAGGGACATGGTTATCTGCAAGACCGCCTCATGCTGCCAAATACCTCCCACCGACCAGTCCGCTCCTACAGAGTGGGCCTCCTCAGGGTGCCATCGGCCAGACAATGTCGGCTGGCGACCCCCAGGGGGAGAGCCTTCTCTGTGGCAGCTCCTGCCCTCTGGAATGACCTCCCTCCTGAATTACGCACGATCACAGACCTATGTCTCTTCCGTTGGGCCCTGAAGACACATCTATTTCGTGCAGCCGGCCTGTCATAGTCTTTTAATTGGGTTTTAGTATTGGGTTTTATAATAATAGGCCGTGGAGAGGGCGCGCAATTTGGGTGTCCTCCTGGATTCCCGGCTGTCCATGGAGGACCATGTGGCAGCCGTGGCCAGGGGGGCGTTTCATCAGGTACGCCTGATGCGCCAATTGCGCCCCTTACTGGACCGGGCTGCCCTTCGCACAGTCACTCAAGCTCTCGTGACATCCCGACTCGACTATTGTAATGCTCTCTACATGGGGCTTCCCTTGAGGTGCATTCGAAAGCTACAGCTAGTCCAAAACGCAGCCGCGCGGGTGATTATGGGAGCCACTAGGTGCTCCCACATAACACCGATCCTGCGCGAGCTGCATGTGGCCTTTCGAGTGCGCTTCAAGGTTTTGACAGCTATCTTTAAAGTGCTCCATGGCTCGGGGCCTAGTTATATGCGAGACCGCCTCCTGCCCCATACATCCCTTAGACCGATACGCTCCCACAGAGAGGGCCTCCTCAAGGTGCCGTCGGCCGGACAATGCCGACTGGCGACACCCAGGGGGAGAGCCTTCTCTGTGGCGGGGCCAGCCCTCTGGAATGACCTACCCCCTGAATTACGTACCATCACCGACCTCCGCCTCTTCCGCCAATGTCTTAAGACATATTTGTTTCAACAAGCCGGCCTAGCCTAACCTCCCATGGGGACTTTTAGATAGTTTTAAATTGGGTTTTTAAAATTTGGTTTTAGCGCAGGATAGGTTTATTTAATAGTTTTTAAATTATATTTATTGTATTTTGTATGTTTTTAAATTTCCTGTGCGCCGCCCTGGGTCCTCTGTGGAGAAGGGCGGGATATAAATTTAAATAAATAAAAAATAAATAAATAAATAAATTATTTAATACTTATTAATTTGTTATTTTAACTTTTGTATTTCCTCTTTTTATTGTGGCTGTTCACCGTCCTGAGTCTCAAGAGGGAGAAGGGCGGTATACAAATTAAATAAATAAATAAATAAATAAACAAATAAATAAATAAATAAATGGTACTGTAGATTGTTGATTGTAGATTAAATCAAATCAAATCAAATCAAATTTTATTTGTATACCGCATCCTCTCTCCAAGGGGACTCGGAGCGGTGCACAGGGAAAAATTTAAAATACTATAAAAAATACATACATAGAATAAATATGATGGATAAAAACGAATTAAATTAAGATTATCCCTGCGCTAAAATCCCCAAGTTATAACGCTAAAATTCCCTAACACCCTAAAGGTAAAGACTAACCTAGGCCGGCCAAGCAGAAAAAGTGTGTTTTGAGTTTTTGACGGAAGGAGCGGAGGTCCGTAGTTGTTCTGATGTCGGGGGGAAGGTCGTTCCAGAGGGCTGGGCCCGCCACAGAGAAGGCCCTTCCCCTGGGCGTCGCCCGCTGACAAAGTCTAGTGGACGGCACCTGGAGAAGTCCCTCTCTGTGGGAGCGAATCGGCCGTGAGGATGTGTGGGGCAGGATCCGATCCCGCAGATAAATGGACCTCCAGTATGTAAAATCTGGTATTAAACTGTAGTAGTAACATAGGATGTTGCTTGTTTTCTGTCCAGATCAGGCACTTACTTGAGGCCACATAATTGCAATCCAGTCCTCCTACAGTACTCTGCTGGCCAAAAATGGGCCACATAGAAGCCTTGTGTGACCCATTTTCATCCAGCAGAGTGCTGCAGGAGGCTGTGGAGGCCAAAAATGGGCTGGGGGGCCCCCCCACACACAGACCCTCCCATGGCCTGTTTTGGTTAGCAGAGGCACCACGGGCCATTCTTTTGATATTTCCAGGCTAGCCTCATGGGCCAGATTTAAGCACCACGCTGGCCAGATCCTGCCTGTGGGCCTTGACTTTGACATCCCTGTTCTACAATGAAACTTTGGAAAACTAGCACATTTCTTAAGAGTTAGGAAAGGAATATCCTTTCCTTGTGCCTCTGCAAGTACCTGAGCAGTTGCTAAAATGAAGCAATTCTGAAAGATATGTTCATTAGGTATTGCTTGCTAAAACTACATATATTCACAAACTTGTCAGCTAATCAAAACTGCAGCTGAGTACTTGAAACAGTTTTGGAAGCATTATAGAATTTAAGAAAGGTGAGATAAATGTGTCATCTTACACAATTAAGAAAAGAACTGATCAGAAAAAGACTGATTAAACACCTCACTTTTAAAACATTTTATTACATTTCTATTGCTGGACCATTTCAGCTAATCTAATGTCTCTTAGATCATGTACCAGGATAGCTTTTACTGGAGGGGAGAAATACAGGCTTAGATTCCAGCAAGACAGAATGTTTGTTGATTCAGAAGCCTGTGGACTCTGATAGTTTTCACTTTTTGTCCTGCATTGGTTTATTCCTCTATACAAAACAAGTTCACAATTTGCAGGGGGGGGGGGGGAGAGGGAGTCTGAGATGGTCCTGTTCAATTCAATGCTAAATAAGCAGATGAAAGCTCTAGCTAGGAGACACTTTGTACAGCACCATCCTGCTGCCAATTTTGGACAATTCCTAGACTAAGAAGTACTGTTACCACTCACGCATGCCCGTCTCATCTTTTATTTGACTATTGCTGTCAGAATAGAATAGAATAACAGTGTTGGAGGCAATCCTGGAGGTCTTCTAGTCCCCTGCTCAGGCAGGAAACCTTATACCATTTCAGACAAATGGTTGTGCAATCCCTTCTTTAAAACTTCCAGTGTTGGAGCATTCACAACTTCTGGAGGCAAATTGTTCCACTGATTGATTATTCTAACTGTCCGGAAATGTCTCCTTTGTTCTACATTGCTTCTCTCCTATCCTTGAAGATCAGCTGGATGCTACAGCTACTGCAAAATTAGAGGCATCTACAGTTACCACCCCTATCTTCACAATGGCAGGCATCATCTCTTGATTATATCTATCATTTTGAAGCCAGTGACCATCAGTGGGGACACTCCTATTTGGAATGCAGCATTCCAAGTACTAAAGGATTTACTGTATTATGTTTGTATTATATTTGTAGTATGGGGGCTGCACAGGCTTCCGGTGGGCTTTTAGGAGCAATTGCTCTCTTTATAGCTTAAGGTATAGCTAACTTTGAGATCAGTTTCAACTGAAGCTTAAAAGAGTCGGCTTTCTGTGGGTTCCAACCAGAGGTAGTGTTCAGCAGATTCTGACCTGTTCTAGAGAACCGGTAGCAGAAATTTTGAGTAGTTGGAGAACCTGTAAATACCACCTCTGACTGGCCCCATCCTCAACTATTCTCTGCCTCCCAAATCCTAGATGATCGGGAGGGGATGGGAATTTTGCAGTAACATTCCTCTAGAGTCGGGAGGGAATGGAGATTTTACAGCATTCTTCCCCTGCTACGCCTACCAAGTCATACCCACCAATCCATGCCACACCCACCAAGCCACACCCACAGAACCCGGTAGTAAAAAAAAATTGAATCCCACCACTAGTTCCAACCTGTAGGGAATGTCATCATCAGGGACTGAGGAAGAGCCTTACCAGTGGTGGTCCCCCTCCTATGAAAAAGATAAGGATGGCATTATTCAGAGATAAGGATGGCACTATTCCAGCCAGTGTCAAGAAAAATGTTAAGAAATAGCTCTTTTTGAATAACTTTGATGATCATTGTAGAAGTTGCACTCTTGGGATAGGTTGCTGTTTGGATTTTACATATATTGTATATATTTAACCCTATTAAGGTATTGAGAAACTGTAAATTGGCCAGAGTTGCTTTGATTAGAGTAGCATATAAGGTCATGAAACAATTATATGTTCATATTGCTTATGAAGGTGGTTCAAAGACCACTCTAATGAAAAAATAAGGCCATCCATGTCTTCACCTAATGAATAACTGGATCAAAGGTGATACAAGAAGTTCAGTTTCACAAGTGATGGCATCTAATACCTTTCTAGCAAAAGCATTTTCTCCTGCCCTTTTTGGTAATTCTGGATGTATCTGAAATGGAGTATTACACTATTACAGTATGATTGAACTCTTTTCAGTAAAGGTCGATCAGTAATCTGTCAGGCAGGGAATTGCTACAAGGAAATTGCATGTTTGGGCTGTAATCAGCCATCGATATAATCCATTATAGTCTAAATATTAGGCTCAATTCACGGGCATTTCTTTGACAATATGCTTTAATAATATATTATACACATTTCTTATTTCATACAAGCATTACTCTGTGAAAACAAAGTTATAATGACAACTGTTATTAAAGGATTGTATACAGTAAATAGAACAGATTTAAATTTTTGATTGTTTGGTCCACCAGTACACATTCTGGCTTCCAGTATGGACAGCTGCCCATCTAACATATACAGTATGTCGAAGTCATGTCACACATATAGACATAGCAATATAAATAACTACATGTATTTATTGCCAAGTGTCACAATTCAGTCAGCATGAAACAACTGTGATTTTATACATGAAATGCAATTAGGAAAATTTGAAACACAAATTATTATACCTTGAACTTCCTTTACTCGTGTTCAGTTTTGATCTGAGTCATTCTCTCTCTCTTGTTCTTTAGCTATCTTCTGGGCGAGATATTTTGATCTTTGCCATATGTATGGATATACAGTAAAGTGAATGTCTTGTTGATATCAAATTCTTTCTTTTCTCAGGATGGAACAGAGGTGGGTTGCTACCGGATTGGCCCAGATTGGGCAAACCGGAGGCGTGAAGCTCTGCCCACCCACCCAGATGCTTCTGCACATGCACAGAATTGCAAGTGCACCTGAACCAGTAGTAAAAAAAAATGGCAACCCACCACTGGGATAGAAGACAGTATCCTCCATTTCCATTTATGAAGATCAGTAGAAGACAAGTTTGTAGATTTTTTTTGTGCATGGAAGCTGCAGCATTGATCTGCATGCGCTAGTAGAACAGATTCACCTCTTTCACTCAATTGTTTCAACTACTGATGCATTCAGAAGCTACATAACTGTACATATTTTCTTGGAAAATGTTAGGAAAATGCAACCTGGGTTATTATTCGGTAAGGTCTATACAAGGTATCAACAATAAGCAGGAGAAATTCCTCCTTCTCTCTAAACTGGTTTCCTGTTTATTATTTTGTTGCACATGTGCTATCTTGTTGCCAAAAAATGAGAGTCTCATTACAACAGTCTGTCAGTTCTATACCAAGAGGATTCACGTCTTCTCTACTCATGACTGTCATTTAATTATTTGTCAGATTTAGGTACTACCTATCTCACTCTCACGTTTATCATCTTACAGAAATAAAAATCAAGAAGCCTATCTGAAGTAAAATCTTTTTCTTTAATATGTTGAAATATTATCTATAGATGTATTTCTGATTTTCAGTGGATAGATTCAATTTCAGGTCCATTTTTAATTTAAAAAAGTAAAAATAAAACTCATAAGAACATGAAAAGACAACCTAAAATGAGATGAGCAACATTTGTAATAGCATCATATTTGAAGTTTAAGTTCTGCCCTATATCTTTTTGGCAATGGCCACCTAAAATTTAGAAATATGATTCCTAGGCACTACCACCACCATCTAAAATATCTTCCCAATTATGCAAACATAATAAACATTATACATAGAAAAGAAAAGCAATAAAACTGTCAGAATTTTTATGATAAAAAGGCATGAACGCACAACCTTCACCCCAAAAGAGATGATGTCAAAAGTGTGGGAGTTAATCAAATTATTGAAACTGACACAGCCTGCAAAATCAATCTTCCAAGTAAATGTAAGACATAAATTTCAATCTGTACCAGCTACTGAAGAATGAGATTTTATGACAGCAAGAATTGCTGTGCTTATAGTTGTAAGGACAAAAATGTCTACTTGGCTGATTATGTATATATAACAAGCAGATATTTGTTTATTGACTGAATTTATGTTCCACATTCTTGTCTTTCTTATTAACAATAAAATTTTAATTAAAATGCAATGGAAGCACAATTAAAACGCTATTAAATCACAGTGAAGAATAAACACAAAAGTAATCAGCATCCTCCATTGCCAAGTTAGCACTAAAATTTGCTCATGTATCAAGGGCATCTAAATAAAATATTTCTGGCTGTTGGTAGAAGAATAACAGAAAAAGGGAAGCCTGAGCTGCTTCATTAGAAATTCCAAAGCTTAGAAGCAGGCATCTAGAAGTTCTCAGGGGATGATATGATTAAAGAAATGCTTTAAGATCTTAAATCTTGTATAGAATTGTGAGGGGGAAACACCATCTTAGATAGCCAGGCCTCAGGTCACATAGAGCTTAACCAGCACTTTAAATTACATTTAAACTGTGTTAAGAGGTTGTACAGTACTTTAGTTGTTAGAAATCATATACTTTTTTAGAATGTGTATATTCTCCCTGCACAAAAACTCTTTATCTTATTGATAAGAAGTTTGTTTTCCACTTTAGGGACTACTCTTGTTGCAAGATTCTTTATTTTGTTCAAACAATGAAATTAACACTTTAAAGATTTTTAAAGCAAGGTTGCTCGAAATACCCCACACAGATTTTTATTCGATTTGACACACATTGTATTTCATCTGTATTTAATATTTGAAAATTGTTATGAAGTTTCAATAAACATATTCCAAGCAAATTTACCTGAGAAGTTCTAACTTCTCAGATATTTTGGTTGAATTGTGTGTGTATACAGAATATGTACAATATTACTGAAACAATAAACATAAAAGCAACTAAATGGGTGTTTGTACACACGTACAGGTAAATCACAGAACGTCAACTTCTAAAAAGACACCTATAATTATTTATTCATTTCTTTTTTTATTCATAAATATCAAGAGAAAGTTAGTATGAAAGTTTCCAGAGGAACTAATATGGGTTTACCAGTAGTAATTTAAACAAATGAAAATTGTTTTTGATCCTAACATTTTGAAAGTAAGGAAGGGATAATTATGCATCTTTCCCCAGGGCTGAATGTTTAAAAACATTTGTTGGTTTTCCTTCTATGGGTAACATTCAGGAGATGACCATGAAACTATATGTATAAAAGCTACTTGGCAAATGAACCTTGTTGATATGTTGATAGCATAAAGCTATAAAGTCTCTACAAGCAGCCTCATCTGCTTTTCAGGACTTTGTATATCAGTGAGTTTGAAACTACTATAGGATTTTTCCTTTTAGCTTTGCATTTTCATTCTTGAATTTAGTGAAGCAAGGTTCATTGTCTCTGAAGTTGATGCTGTGGTTGCCTTTTTTTATAATTCCTTCCTTCCTTTCTTCCTCCCTCCCTCCGTCCCTTCATCCATCCCTCCATCCCTTCCCATGGGAAAATGTTTTGCAGTCTTCAGGAAAAAACATAAAATTTAATCACTGAACACTAGAGGGAACTAGAAGGAACTACAGATTACAATTACAGGAGAAGAACTTTCAAACTTTCATTAATAATATAAAATGAAGCAAAATATTTTAACATTGGATATAATAAATCAATAATGCCAGAAGTTATTTTTAGAGTGTCTGCCTCTATATATAGATTATGTTTAAAATACGTTGTGGAAAAGGAACAGTTTTTACCTGACAAGATTGCAATTGATTTGAAAGTGGATTTAAAAATAGCAGGCTACAAAAATGACATGCCAAAAGATGTTACACTGGACATAGAAAAGAAACCAGCAAAAGTGTTAATAATTAAAAGGGATGTTTAAATTATAAAGCAAGAAGATGACCTGGGTAATTTTTCTAATTGGATTTACAAAAGAGACCTTTAAAGCTTTGAAGAATTTTGTGATAAGGGGTAAAAGGAAAAAAAAATGGGAGAAAAAACAAGTTCTTAGAACATTATTTGAAGAAAGTAAAGAACAAGTTTTAAAAAAGTAAAATGAAGGAATATAAAATTTGTTGTTGTTGTTAGTTGCGAAGTCATGTCCAAACCATCATAACAACATTCCTCCAGGCCTTCCTGTCCTCTACCATCCTCTGCAGTCCATTTAAGCTCACGCCTACTGCTTCGGTGATTTCATTCAGCACCTCATTCTCTGTCATTCCCCTCTTCTTTTGCCCTCAATTTTTCCAAGCATTAGGCTCTTCTCCACTGAGTCCTTGCTTCTCATTTGGTGGCCAAAGTATTTGAGTTTCATATAAAGTTTAATCAAGGTTAAACATCTAATCAAGATTAAAATAGATATACTATTTTACTATATTTGTTATATTATATACTGTTATCTGTGGTAATCCTAAATGTACCTTTACTGATCAGAACTGAAATGATAAGGCAGGGGTGGCGAACTGTGGCTCTTTTATGACTCATGGACTTCACTACCCAGAATTCCTGAGCCAGCATGGCTGGCTCAGGAATTCTGGGTATTGCAGTCCATGAGTCATAAAAGAGCCACAGTTCGCCACCCCTGTGATAAGGTTTTGAAAATGTATTTATAGATTACCATTAAAAAAAAGATGCTGGTACTACTCAATTCCAGAGCAACTCTGAGCGATTCACAATACGAAACAAGTACAAATACATAAACAATAGAACACAGAAAAAATGGCAACCTGGACAACTAACATCAACACATATATCCAACACCTATAACAAGGGGGTAACTCAAGGCCTCAGACAACAACCATGTCTTCAAGAACTTCACAAATATCATGGGGGTGGAAACCATTTCATTTCGTATCAAGTATTGTGACAACAAAGCACTCTTCCTGGATCTCAAAAGATATTGTTTGATTGAGAGGACTCAATGTTGACTCATCTTGACAGCTTTTACAGAAACTTCAGGAGCTAGGTGGTCCCTCAAATAATTGACCATGTGCAACGTAGAGCTTTATAGCTGATAAATCCAACATCTTAAATTGTCCCTGGAAGAATACTGGCAGCCAATGCAGCTCATGAAGCAGCAGTTTCACACAGATATGCCAAGGCAGGCCCATCACCTACACACCACTGTTGCCAGTTGCAGCTACAAAATGGTCTTCAGGGCCAACCCTGTGTAGAGTGCATTGCAGTAGTCCAACCACGAAGTGAACAGAATGTGAGGAACTGTATTGACAGCACCCTATAATTGTTTATAACTGGGCTATATTTCTCCTCATAATAACACATAAAGTATACCAGAATAGCAATTTATGCATGTAACAAGTGAATATAGTTCACCTGGAGTTTTAGTCATAAAATTACCTCAGGGTAAGAGGGAGAGAAATCATATGCTAGGTTATATTTGTTTTCAAAATACACTGTTTGATGTAGTGGCTCTAAAGGAGACCTAGACTATTTCAGAATAAAAATCTCATTTTCATTTTAAAGAAGCATGCTAGATGTATTATTACATATACGGTACATTTGCCCAACAGTAGAAGAGGCAAGCCTAATTTAACTTGTATAGTTAATAATGGGAAGGAAATTCTAAAACTCCAGAAATCCTAGAATGCTGGTCAAAAAATTGATTTTTCCTTTTTTATCTAATACAATATGCTGGCGACAAGCCTGATGGGAGAAGAATATTTCAAGCATATCCGCAGAAATTCAAGCCATCATAATCTTTATTTAGCCACTACTTTTGCTGTTAAAAATTAACTCTCTCTCTCTCACACATACACACACACCCTTCTTTTTCTTTATTGTAGGAAGACCAAGTGAGGAAGGAGGAAATATGAACAGATTGAGAAAGTTCCTTAAATGACTGGCTAAATATTGGAAATAGTTAATTATTAAGTATAATAATTTCCTTGTTATGGATTTACTATAGAAATATATTTTTGAGACTTTTGATCACACTAAAAGAAGCTAAATAGCTTTTCACATTCAATATGAAGATTTTAATGTGCAACCTGATGTTATCCCATCCTGTTTCTGCCCTGAAAATTAAGTGATGCATGGCTTGGCTGAACTGAGTATCCAACAGTCAATTTCAACAATGCACTGAATAGGCCATCTAGATTTCATGCATCATCGAAATTATTTTTCTATTATGAAACATTCCTATTACTATTGTATAAAGAAAACAGATTACATTTTATAATATTTCATAATCTAGTGCTCAAAAACTAGATAACTAAATAAAGCAATGGCACAAATCATACAACATACTAAAAAAACTGAAAAAGATAAGGAAATGCATAATGGTTGTGTGTATAATACCATTGTTTATGAAACAAACAAAAACAAATGTGTCAGCAGATGGCCAGCCCGGATAAATAAATAAGAAAGGCTAGAGTTTAAGGTTGAGAATGAACAATAGCCTTAGAAGAATGCACATTACCCCTTTTGACCAGACTTCCATTCAGGAAACCCAAGACATAATACTGTTGTCCTGTATCCTGTCCTCTATCTAAGGGCATTGATTCAATTCCACTTAATCATGCTGGCCATTCTTTCCTGTACATGTTGTGGGTTATAGACACCAAACAGTTACAATAGGAAAAGTTTTTTAACCGAGGACTTGTTTACATGGTTTGGAAAAGAAAGAAAAACTCCAAGGTGAATATTTGGAATACGAGACAGCATGGCCAATTTAAGATGCTTCATAGAAAAAGAGACCAATGTTTCACCTATTGTCTAAACTTACAGTGGTTTTCCAGGTTTTCCAGCAGAGATCCTTTCTAACAGCTTATGGGGATTAAATCTAAAAACCTTGACATGAAAAATGTGTACTCTTGTCTGCTGAGCTAAATCCATAACAATGTGTGGGATTTTGGCTTCTCGTTTTACCTTATCAATCATATTCATTCAATGATTCAGTGCTATTGACTTTTTTTTAATGTTAAAGCAAAGTCAAACATTGCTCTTCAAGAAGAACAGACAAAACTTGTGGGGTTTGGCACAAAATATTGTAACTCCTATATTTTTATTTCATTTATTTTAAATGTACTACAACATTCTTTTATACAGAAAAATTGCAGTATTGTGTACAAATATATAGGCCTGGTAGCAAACGAATGGTTATGCCACCAGGTCTGTAATACATGATGGAGCCCATGGGATACGTGTGGTGAGAGTTATGATTTTTTTTTTTACTTTGCTGCTAATTTCTATCTATAGTACTATTTGTTATCTAATGTATTTAATTGTTGTTTCCCACCCAGAATCAGGAGGTTGAGATGGGCACCAATGTAAATTGAAATAAATGAACCAATCCAAATAGTCTTAAATCCATATTTTTAAAAAGTAATCTTTTTCAGTGGTTTGCTAACAAGGACATATTAATTAGCGAGAAAAGAGTATCTTTTCCCAGAGGGAGTATACTATTTTTTGCAATTTTATTTTTTAGGTAGCACAAGGTATAGCATCCCATGCCTTCTCTTATCAGGGTCAGGAAGTAGATGCCAATGAGATGCCCTGGAAAATAAGTGGCGGCAACAAGAATTAGCAAACCACTACTCCAAAAAAAGTAGCAGGCTGGCATGTGAGCATACAAAACACTTCTAGGAGAGGAAGTTAGAAATCTTTAGTTTTGTACCTCACAGGCTCAGCAGTACTGAGATAAACATTACACTGTAATGCAGGGTGGGTTCTGGCAGTCACTACTGCACGCACATGCGCAGTACAATAAAAATTGTTCTGCACATGCGCTGAAGCAAAACCCAAGATGGCACTTATGGCACTGCCCGGAGAACCAGTGGCACTTATGGCACTGCCCGGAGAACCAGTGCAGGGGTGTGGCAGGCCTGGGTCACTGAAGCTTCCAGCGACCCAAGCCACAAAACCACTACCAGTTCAACCAAACTTGTTCAGTCCGGTAGGAACCCACCACTGCTGTAATGAGATAACATCTGTTGCTCTAGATCAGGGATGTCCAAACTTGGGAACTTTAAGACTTGTGGACTTCAACTCCCAGAATTCCCCAGCCAGCATAGCTGTTCCCAAGTTTGGACATCCCTGCTCTAGATGAAGGATTCTGCTATATTTTATAATAATCATCCATATTATCAAACAGATAAAAGGCAAAGATTAAGATTCCCTGCTGCTGTGGCCTAGAGGTAGAGCTCTCGCCTCACAATCAGGAGGTTGTGAGTTCAATCCTCCTGCTTGGGCAGGGGGTATGACTAGATGACCTGCAAGGCCCCAACTCTTGTTAATCTGTTCTCTCTTCCTTGATTTAAGAACAACTTACTTGGTGTTTTAAGGAAGAGCAGATTGACTGCGTTTAACATGCTTTTCCAAAGCATTAAAAGAACTCCTAGCTAGAGATAGTGGAAATTCAGTCACAGAAGTGGTGATAATTTGAATGTAAAAGCAGCCATTTTAAACTTATCTGCCTTCGTACCTAGGGCTACATTTAGTATATAATGCAAAAAGGTGAGAAGCAGAAGCCTGATAGTACAATGCATCATTTAGCTTTAGCTTGCATGCTAGCCAGTTTAAATGAAATGCATTCTTTTGCTGTAAGTAATGAATTCAACTTTTTTTCTGCACAGCAACGTTGGCATCTTTTGGTGGAAATAATATATAATCATTTCAGAGCGGAAGGAAAGTGATGGACCATATTCTCACCTCCATTGTAGACAGCAGAGCAAGACGACTGCTATTTTTATGTTTCCTAGCAGGAAGAAAGAAAGGAAAAATGATCAGAGACTGCTTTCCTGAGCTAAACAAAACAATGCATAATGTTGTTTTATAAAGAAGTGTGTTTCCATAAATGTTCATATCAGCAAAAATGGTGCATATATTTTCTGGGTACACATTCTTCAATAAGCACTGCAATATATTTTTCCCCAAAGGTATAAAAGCAATATTTGTTTTGCATAAATTACTGTACTAATTTCTTCTACAGGCAAATAACTTGCTTTTAACTTGAAGAATGTTTCACTTTCACATTCTAATATGCCCCTCTGTCAGAAGAATAAGCAATCAAGTAAAATTAGACTGAATTCACGAATAAATCTCTCATTTCATTTAGTACATAAAATAAATGCATTGAAGTGAAATACAGGTTCTATTAACCTACAGGTTGTGTGTGATATGCACATGTACCCTTAATATAATCCCTGTGTGAGGAACATATTACCGTATTTTACTAGCAGCTATGAAGTCCTAAGTAGGATGTGATGGCTAGGCAACAATTTTGTATTTACCATTATGTGTATGTTAGGACTACTTGTGCTTTAAAATCTTCCCTGATGTGAGCCCTGGTGCTGTGTGACAAGATCCCTTTTATTGAATAAGGTTTTTAATTACATTCAGAGTATAATACCCTCATTGTGACAACTAGGAATGAAATCAGCTTCTTTGTTCAATGTACTAACAACAGAAAAACAAAAATGTTACATCCCAAGGAGACGGCCTGGCTCAGATTGAGGAAGACTGAAAACAAGAAGAGCATTTTTAAAAGTCTCATTTTACATGGGGAATTTCCAAGGTGTATAGGGATAATGGCAGTCTTAGAGAAAATGGAAGCACATAGACTAACCTTCTTTTATATGCTGTAATTGGTTCCTGCATAAAAAATAATCCTTCCTTATGTAAACTACAAGAACCTAGTGTTAAAAAGGAAAAAAACAACAATAAACTTCCCTTTCTTAATGGGATGGGCTTTGTCTGTCATTATTTACTTATATCTACTGAAGGCATTAGAGATTCTTCCAACTAAGAATTGGAGTTCTCAAAAAAAAAAAACCGAGCAACATGGCAAGTGAACTGGTAGGTTGCAGGTTGTGGAATAAAGTGGTTTACGTAGCAGTTCCTGAATGTCATGTAATCGCTTCCTTCCTTTTATATATCTTGCATTACAACATGAGTTCAAGTTTTGCCTTAGTTATAAATAAGTAAATAAATAGCAATAGCATTTAGACTTATACAGCCCTCTCTAAGTGGTTTACAAAATCAGCATATTGTCCCCAACAACCTGGGGACAATATGCTGATGACAATCTTCATTTTACCAACCTCAGAAGGATGGAAGGTTGAGTGAAACAAACAAGGAAACAAATACACATACAATTCAGAATCAACACCTTCAGCTTTCCAGTGTACAAGGAATCAAGGAATCCTACCTGGAATTCTACTTTATGCCTCCTAGGAATTCTGACTTGCTAATACCAAGCATGCCACATTATAGCCTGGTTCACACAACTTACAAAGATAGACTTATTTTGCACCATACAGAGAACCCCAAACAGCCCAGCCCATTTTAATAGACTGAAGCATATGGTACAAGCCCAGCCAATGTCTCTTCATCTCTAGCCAGAGCTGATAATTAATTTTTATATAAAATTTGGCATCATCCCACTTTTCTAATTCATATATATTACCCAGAGCCACTAACGAGTCTTAAAATCAATACAAGGTTTTAAAAACTTAGAAAGCTTAGACAAAGCTATTACTAACTATAATAAATTCTTGATTCGGGGACAGGGATTAAGATAATGAATTGCTACATAGTGGTTACTGCTTTTCACACTAAATAAATTATTTACTGCTTTTCACACTAAATAAAATGCCTGTATTAATTTGTGCTAAGCAAGCCCCATTAACTGCATAATGATCTATAGTTCGAATAAAACATCCATTTGAACATCTGGCATATTCTCATTTGCAAAAGAGACAATTGTTTCATCTGCTGCCACATTCTATAAATGTTTATTTGGTCAGAGTCCAGAATATTTTTGGAGCACTACTCTCCTTAAATTTTCACAGAAGACAGGTTAAACCTAAATTTTATTATTACTGCTAAGCCTAATTTCAATATTACAAATCCCATAACTGCATAATTTTAACTAACTTGTAGAATGAATAGGTCTCCTGTTCATTCCAGTCTTGCATAGAAAATATTGTAATCTATGTATTAAAAATGTTTCACGCCAATACGCACTTTTGGAAGTTTAGATTAGAATATGTTTTGGACAGTCTGAAAGAATGGCTGTCCTAAGGCTTCACTTATTCACAATATGGATTCAGTTTGGGTATAACCAAGACCAACACCAGAGGGCTAAAATTAAACTTTATACAGTGCTAATATTCCATATATAAGGAAGTTCCTATTGATCAAATAAAGCTTAGTTAAGCAGGAAGTCTCTTACATCCCTTCGTCCGGTCTGCTCCCACAGAGCGGGCCTACTCCGGGTGCCGTCGGCTGGGCAATGCCGGCTGGCGACACCCAGGGGAAGAGCCTTCTCTGTGGCGGGCCCGGCCCTCTGGAACGACCTACCCCCCGACCTTCGCACTACCTCGGACCTCCGCCTCTTCCGCCAACGTCTTAAGACGTACTTATTCCAACAAGCCGGCCTAGGATAGCCCCCCGCATCTGACTTTTAAATATAAATTATAATTTGGTTACGGTTTTAATAATGGGTTTTAGCACGGGTGAATTAATTTAATATATTTTTAATTGATTGATGTATATTGTATTTATGGTTTTATATAATGCCTGTGCGCCGCCCTGGGTCCTAATAAGGAGAAGGGCGGGGTATAAATTTAATAAAATAAAAAAATAAAAAAATTAACTGACCAGACTCATGAACAAAGTTACTTGAAAGCTCTGGAGGAGCCTAAATCTGCATGTCATTGGTTCATCCATAGAAGTCAACAAAGAATAATTTTGTGCTGACATTCTGATTACTGAAGTCAAGGATTCCAGTACTTTCTTTCACTGGGAGATGGCCTTGGGTACCTACTCTTCAATTAAAATCCAAAAGACAGTATCTGAGGGAATTCTTGCAATAGACTTTTGATTTGTATTTCAATCAGAAAGAATGGAAAGCTAGGGGGACTGTAGAGTGAAGGAAATAAAATCAGCAGAAAAAAATAAAGCAAAGCAAGCAAATAATCAGAAATTTGCAAAAACACCAGCCTAGAAATTCTAAAGCAAGCTTTTTCTTAAGGGGAAAAACATGGGGGAGGCTGAAGAATAGATTTTACTAGTTTTAATATTCCTACAAAACAATTAAGCCCTCAAAAGAAGCACTGATGTTTCAATGGAGAGATTTAGCACGTGATGAATGATAGCGCATTTAAACCAATAAGGCTTGAAAATACTGAACTGGGATTGCACTATGCCGATAGACCATAAAAGCTGACCAAAATCTTACAGCTATAATTCAGTTCTTGCCTGCTGTGCTCCTTTCCTATTCACCTTGTCTATATGCTTCTCAATGCTTTTAGAAAAGAGTATGATGTTATATGAATCTAATTCACTGTTATGGATTTATCAATAAAATTCAAGGCTGTAAAAAACACATTTTAAGAGAATGAGTTAAGTTCCATCCCATATATGTAATGCAAAGTATATCCTCTGAGAGGGCATTTTTATTCTCTAGTTCTGCAATTAAATAGTCTATGGCAATTTGATGCCAAATCAACATTTCTGCACCTTTCAGAATTTAAAATCTAGCAAGACATAAAATAATGGCTAATATTCCACTAGGGATAGCTGCCTACCAATGTAGGAGGCCCCTAAACACTTTCTCTACAGCTAAATTTACTATTTTAAAACTATTTGGGGGGGGGGGAGGAGAATTAAAACAAGTAAAAAACCCGAGGCTTTCAATAGCAACAGTCATTTTTAAGTCTGGTTGTTTATTTCCAGATTTTATCACCCAAGCAATTCTGTTCAATTGTGATTACTTATGTTTTATTTTCTTGTTAATTATACGGCAAAATAACGTGGGATAACACCCATGGGGGAGGAAACCAGTGACATCTAGTGGCAAAGGTTGGGGCTGATGAGATTAACAAGTTTTGTAAACTTTCAGAACTAGAGCATTTTAAAAAGTAGATTACAGTATATTCTGCAGTCCAGTTCTGGCTATAATAATGATGCATTATTCATTCATTTCCCTTTACTAACTCTGAGGGTTTAATGTGAGTATGACACTTTTATCTTCAAAGAGAACCAGGATGACATGCATCATTCCCCCCCCCCCTTTTTTTTTAAATCTTCCTAAGAACCCTGCATAAGTAATTAGCTTGGGAAATAGCCTAGTTTATGCAACTTTCATGATTGCATAAAATTCTAATCAATACAGAACCAGAATGCTTACTATTATTGTTATTGAAGTATCACTATCATCACCATGGTCGATATGCTGCTTTCATCTAGAGGTAGTCCTCAATTTACAAACTACCTGAAAAAGGGAACTTCTGATTCCTATCCAAAGTTCCAAGAGTTGTCCCACTCCTGTAGTCACACGACAGCAATTCAGGCACTTGGCAACTTGGCTGCATTGACAGCTGCTTGCAGCGTCCCGCGGTTCCGTGGCCATGTTTTACCACAGTTTTGCCAAAAACCATCACTTATTTCCAGTTTTCAACAAAACTATGCCATAGCAAACAATGAGTTCATTTAATGCCGTGGCATTCACTTTATGATAGATACTAATACAATCAATCAATCAATCAATCAACAGCTACATTATAGATTGCTCATTTCAAATCAGTTTGAAAGATCTTCAGTGACTTTAGGACAGACAGCTTTTCTAAGTGATCAATTTGCTAACCGGATGCACTGTCATAGCCAATGTTTCTACAATGAACTTCTCTTAATATACCTGTTTCAGAGAGTTCAATAACAAATGATGGTTCACTGAGAGAACAAAGAGAGGCAAGTATGCATGTACCACTGCTTCCAGAGGTCCTTCCAGAGGTAATCTACAAGTGTAACCAATGTCTTTTCAATCTAATGTAAATATAATATCTAATATATTTATATCTTAATATAAAATTCATCTGTCTAATCCAAAATTCTTTGGAGTAGAAGTACACCAGAGGTGGTATTCTGCCAGTTCACCCTGGTTCAGGCAAACTGGTAGTGGTGGGGGTTGAAGCCTCTGCCCACCCGCCCAAATGTCATCACGGACGCACTATACATGCGCAGAAGCACTCTGAGCAAGCTCCCTGTTCCAAACCAGTAGTAAAGACTGGAGCATTTCATGCCTGAAGTACACCCACCTTTTCAACAATGTTATATTAAAAGGAAAGGAAGAATTGACTACTGGCACAACATATCATCTCTTATGAAACTTTAGCTAGCCAGGAGAGACGGCTCTCATATGACAAGCTAGCAATTCTGAAAATACTGTCCACTACTTTGGAAGTAGTAGAGTCACATTTTTCCCAGGTAGCCAAGCTAGACTGAGCTTGAGTTGTCTGCATGGGACCTGCATGGGTGTGGCAGGGGAAGGATACTGTAAAATCTCCATTCCCTCCCCACTCCAGGGGAAGGTTACTGCAAAATCCCCATTCCCTCCCAATCAACTGGGACTCAGGAGACAGAGAATAGATGGAGGTAGGGCGAATCAGAAGTGGTATTTACTGGTTCTCCGAACTACTAAAAATTTCCGCTACCAGTTCTCCAGAACTGGCCAGGACTTGCTGAATACCACCTCTGCTTTCACACTCATAAATCCTGTTTGTTGCCAGAACCAGCTTTAAAGGAGAAGAAAGAATGTTTAATGGGTTTCCTTTTCTTTTCCCAAAAATAGAGCTGAAAATTACTGTTTTCCAAATGAGGACACCATAGTAATGAGCAGTTTATGTGGATGGAAAAGAAGAAAACTCTTTTGTATGAGTGGCAGTAGTGGGTTACGAGCGGTACGTCCTGGTACAGGCGTACCAATGCTTGCCAGGAGCACCAGGTACCATTCCGGTACAGTACTCGGGAGGGACCACTTGCTCGCCTGCACTCACCAGTATTTGACCTCTTCGGGGCTTTCACACATGCGAACAGATTGTACAGCGTTTGCGTGACACGTCATCGAGCAGCTGGAGTATCGTGGAGGCATCACAGAGCATCAGAGGTGGTAAGTACACATGTGCGCACTGTGCACGTGCTGTACACGTTCATGTGGTGGATGCCAGACCCCATTGCACTGTACCAGTTACAATGGGATCCGGAACCCACCACTGATGAGTGGATATAGAAATATGATTGATACATCTGCACCAGTATAATGAATCCCAAAGTTCAACAAGTTTCTAGTGGGACATTTTTTTAGAGGCACATTTCAGTACCTTGGAACTTGTTTTAGTTAACTTTTAAAAAAGAAATCAGAATGTCTACTAGGTCCCTGAAGAACATTTTGAACTTTCATGGCAGAACAACCAATACGAATATGCTATAAGCATTAAATATGTATTTTCTTGTTCTGCCTGAATACAATCAAGGAATTTATCTTTTAGCCCAAGGGTTTGGGGCGTTGTTGTTTTTTCAGACAGAGAACCATGTGGAGTCATGAGATAATGTACAACTTCTAGTTCAGAAAATGAATAAATCATGCATTTAAGCTATGCAAATATACTACATAAAAGTTGCCATCTAGTACTATAAAGGTGATGTTCAACAAGCACCTTGGGGCTTTCCATCTCAGCCACATAGACCCCACATCTTTTTAGAGGATTTCTCTCTAGGGAACCAGTAATAATTGGATCCCCAGGTGGAAAATAATAATAATTTCCTCAACAGAATGACACCATTGAATGCAAACCAAGCTGTTTTGATTTGGAAATGAAGAAGCTTGTAGACCCACCAATCAATTTTAACTCAATTTGGTGTCTGGCAAATATAGTGTAGGGCAACTCCCAAAAAATGCTTGCCTTCCTCTTGTCAGATTTTTAAAAAAATCTTTACATAATCTCCTTAGAAGTCTGTTTAATGTCCTAAAGAAATCTACACAAGTAGTCTTTCTCAGTGGATCAATCTTAATGAATTTCAAGATGTCAAAAATTATAAAAAAGAAATCCCACATTATACAACTCATTTAAAGAAATAAAAAGGGAAATACAATCTGGGTGTTCCTTTTTTTCTTGCAAAGGAACTGCATTTAAAACAGTGTTTTAACAAAGGAGAGTCCAGTCCTTTAGGTAGTTTTTGAACTAACTGCGTTCTTCATTTATTTCAGGGGAAAACACAAAACTTGCATGTGAATAATTTCAAAAATACATCCTGCCTTGCAAATTTTTTAAAAAAACTTTGAAATATATAAGATGCTGATACCAAGACAGTGAGATGATGAAATAAGTCTAACATGACACACTTTTGTTCACACAAATAAGTTTCAAAGTTTCTCTTACACTGGAAAATTTCTGTTCTATAATTTAGAATCTATAGATTAAAATGTTTACATTAAGGTATATTATACATAGGATCAATATCAGAAAATTTCATAGTTTTAATGCCTGTTCTCTTACTCTTTTCAGACATACTATACGCATAAAAAAAAGCCATATATTGATATGTGGTATAAATTTATACTATTCCAAAGCCACTTTTCTAATTCTTGTTCTTTTTGAAAAATGTAAGGGCTAGATTTTCTCTGATTTTTTTTATTGGAGAATATTTTAATTTGCACAAAAGGAAAAAGTGTTTCCTAAAAATGTATTTTCCAAAGATAAATGAAAAACAAATGACATTTTGACATTTAAAATCCTCTACTCCTTTAAGAGGATTTTATAAATCCTCAGTATAAAAGTAGCACATCAGAAAGAACATAAAATATAACTATCACCAGTTTCTAAAGTGACTCCAAGCCATTTCACATATTACAGAATGCGGTGTGAAGATGCATCCCAACTTATCTCATTATGCCTCAAAAGGAAATAATGCTGCTATATGTAACGAGGGCTAAGGAAGAACTTTCAAGGAACCAGTGTTGAAAGAGGTCACATAAGCAATTTCATTGCAAGAGCTGAACATACAAAATACCCTTGAAGGCATTTACAATTCCATTTCTTCAAGTATGTAGAAGCACCTCAATAAATATAGAGTTTAACATTTCTTCTCAGATTGGTTCTCATTCACAATAAGGTACAGGGAATGGCAGACATGGTAATCATGGCAACAACACCTATTCTGAATACTAAGGACTAATATAGCATTAACCTTCAAAAGCCTTCAAAAGTAGCCACTGGCCTTGAACATATGCATGCGCGCGCACACACACACATGTGCAATCCAATCAGAATGTTATGGTGCTACAGCACTTTTTTACATGACTTAATTAGGACTGAGGAACCACATCATAATCATGGCCAAGGTGCATATGGTCTTCTCAGAAACATCAAGGGCTTTTGCAATTGCCTTTTCTTTACTTACAGACACCAAGAGGGCTACATAGATCTGTGGCCTTTAAATTAAGCGGTATGGATTTTCCTAGCCTAATTATTTCTGATTCTGATTTCTGATTCAAGTATTTATTAAACAGAATACAGAGTAAAGTTACTGCGTTTGGGTCTGCCAAAATCCAGACATCTTTGGATAGCAGCAAAGAGATGCAGAACACCTCTTTGCTACCATCTAAGCTTGATCCGGATTTTTGGATCATCCCTCAGAATGAAAGCATACAGTATAAATGGGTGCATATTTAAAATAAATAAACAATTTTGAAATGTAAGCAATCAATTTCCTCCAATGGCTTGCACTACAATTTTCGGAAGCCCTCACAAACAGTAGTCTAAGATTTGGGGCGGTTCAGTTAGTGTATCCAGAGGGCACTAACCCGTCGTCTCCTTCCTCGAATTCCCCTGCAAACTCAATTCATTCACCCAGCAGCTCTAAGCCACTTTCTAAGCCGGTTAGCCTTAGACTACAACTCCCAGACTGCAAAGCAGCATCAGACCTTGCCACGTGACTCAAATTATTTTCTCTTCTTCCAGTGATATTTCGTATCTAATCACATGGGAAGGGAAATATGGCTGCATTGGATAGGGAAGTGTTTGCCTCGCTTCAGTTCTTACTGAAAGTAAGTGTGTGCTTATTTTAATATGGGGAAAGCAGGATGCCGTGGAACAGCGATCAGCTGCAGTCGTTTTGCTCTAAAGCACATTTAAGTGACAGAGCACAGAAATGCTCATGCTTATGATTTGTATCCGTGCTTCTTATTAACAAAGTGATGTCTAGTTTTAATCCCCCTTTCACAGTTGCCAGGTGAGGCAGGGACATGGGTAAAAAAGAAAGCACTTTCCCTTCTTTTAGGCATTTATAAATCTAAACCTAAAACGTTCCGTCAATAGCTAACACATTATTTAAAATATATATAAGAGGTTTTCATCGGGGTTATTATCTAAACTTCATGAGACAAATAATGATGGGGAACAAAGCAAAAGCAAATCTGGTCCCTTTTTTCCTTCCCAACACCCAACTTCACTCTCCCTTCAAAAGATATTATTTGTTCACTCTCTCAGTCAAGAACTACACAGTTATTATATCAAAATAAAAGTTACTAGATGCCTTAGGATGGATCGATATGTTGCACAGCATCATCCCTTGTAGGTTGGGATTGTTGAGAGCTGACTGCATCTCGGAGCTATTCCTGTGCCATTTCTTAGACACTTATTTAAGATGCATTTCTAGACTTATTGTTCTTTGCCTTGACTTTTTTGTGTTGCCCTTATTTTCAACTTCCATTCTTGATGACAGTGTTTCAGAAAGAAAGGTCTAGATTCAAAACCCCAGAAAGCTTTCTTCTATTTCATGCGAGGCAACTGATGTGTCTATGATGCAGACATTTAGGTTTCTAGTACTTGTTGCATTATTATTGTTATTTGTGAAGGATCGCTATTTCTTTCTCCTTCAAAGGCTCCTTCAAAGAATGTTGTTCGGCAGTTATGCCAAGAGTGCTTTTCTAGTTCAGGAATTATCTCCGAAAAGCTCACTGAAAGTACCTGTTCCAATCTCTCAGTAACTCCCAATGAAGCAAATCAGGTAAGCTGCTGAAATATGTTCAAGATTCTATGAATACTTAAGGATACACAGAATTATACAGGGGGGAAAAAGCATTTGTTTACAGCATTTGATTCAGAATTTCTGAAGCGAATGAGAGGTACGCCAAGTTACATAATGGTGGTAGTGGTGGTGGTGGTGGTGGTGATTAAAGAGGCAAGGATAAAGTATAACAGCCTAATAGAGAATTGGATAGACATAGATTACATAAATTGATATGCTTTTTTCTTTAAAAATGTGTAAAAGGCAAAAGAAGAAATGCTTTGTTAAATGCCATGTGAAACACTTCATCTCTGTCATTTTTCTTGTAGTTAATACAGTCTTTGCATAACCTTACAAGGCACATCGTTTACCATGGCCTAACGTCGCAAGAAGAAATTCTCTCTCTCTTTCCAGAAGGATTTCACCAGAATCTTAAAAATCTTGTAACCAAGATAATCCTGGAAAATGTGTATGTTTCAAGTTTCTAACTTTGGGCACAGACAAAGGGATTCAGTTTGAGGCTTATGATAGATCAGTGATGGCGAATCTTTTTGGCACTGAGTGTTGAAAAGGGAGCATGCGCACTTGCGCTTTGCATGTGCTCATTGGGGACAGAATGCGGAAGAGGAACTGCCCAGGGTCATACGCATGCCGGGAAATGAACTTCATTTTGATGCACACTACTGGGTTTTGGCACATGCACTTCCGGTTTTTGGCACACATGCGTGCACGATGATCAGCTGGCCAACGCACATGTGCATGTCAGAAAACAAGATCAGCTCTTCAGTTTCCGTCATTGCTGCACGCATGAAGACCAGCTAATTGTCGCATGCGCATGTGCCCTAGGAACCCGGAAGAAGAATAGGAGAGGGCGCGTCTGCTAGGCGACATGGCTCTGCGTGCCACTTCATGCAGGCATGCGTGCGATAGGTTCGCCATTACGATGATAGACCATGACTTAAGAAAGTTAACTGAGATTTGATAGGTCAAGCAATTGTTATGGCTATATATCATCTCTGAAAAATGAAAACAAGTAAAAAACACCACTTAATGGTTTTTTATATGGTATCAGTCTAAACTGAAGTTATAGGCAAATCTCATGACTGTAATTTTGAATTCTAACTGACTAGCTGCTATACATCTAGCAGCTAGTCTGCTAGATGTATAGTGTCAAGAATCTGCCAATGTTTGCAGCAACCACACATTATTTTGAAGCACACACCCACAGGTATTGTTTGTCACATATGGGAAGTGCTTCTGTTTCCATACCAAAATGCATACCCTTAACCCCTCCCTAGAAAAAGGGAACCTAACAACTCCAAATAATTCCAACCCCTCCCCCCTCATTCCAGTTATATGCATCATCACGTGTATGCCAAAGATATGATTTGGGGGTGACACATTGACTTCTAGCCCATATGCTTCTTCTTATGCCAGTCTTTCTCAGAATGTTGCCCTTAAGATTTGTTGGTTCTCTGGGTTTTAGGATTTCCTGCCAGCATAGCAATTCACACATTTTAGAGTTTATTATAAGATTCTATATTTGTCTATTCCAGGTCATGTAGCCATGCTTGAGCAATTGGATATGATTTTTATAGTAAATTGGTCATAGTTATTTAGATTTCATGCCATTGCCAAGTTGCCCTTCCTTTCTGGGTGATTGTTTGTCACAACGTAACCCTGATTTCCCAGGTACAATATTGCCAGATGAAGGCAGATAAAAGCAACTTGTCACTCTCAATGAACAAGAGACATTTGCAATTACTGAGCAAAAGAAATAATCTTGCAGACTGTCAGCTGTTGAAGCTGTAAGTGACACTGAAGTCCAATATGCATTAGATCCCTTCAGTTTTCCTGGTGACAAAAATGTAGTTTGTGGAGTGAAAACATTTTTGTGGAATCTGTTGCTGCTTCCTGCCTTACAAAGACAATTATATTTTTTAAAAATATTTTCTTTCCTCTTTTTAGTGTCACCTGGAGAAATGAAGCACAAGCCAGTCAAAGTGAGTAGCAGGATATGTGTTGGGATAATTCTGTGTTTTCCCGAAAATAAGACAGGGCCTCATTTTCTTTTGACACCCCCTCCCCCCAATAAGCACTTAGCCTTATTTTCAGGGAGGTCTTATTATTTTTGAGATGCAGAAGGAGGCGACCGTGGTCACCTCATGGCTGCTGCTGTGTTGCAATATTTTCTGGGAGGGCTTATTTTGGGAGGAGGGCTTATTTTAGTGCATGCGCTCAAAAGCCCAATTGGGCTTATTATCCAGGGAGATCTTATTTTCATTGAAACAGGGTTGCTGTATATAATATCACACTGTAATATAGCGTGTCTGCATTTAATGTCATATTTTGCGTTTAGGGCTCTTTCACATAATCATGTGCCTAGCATAGAAATTGTTTCCTAGATTATGTCTGAAGCAAGCTTCTACCTATTTTGCTTTTGGAAGAGTCATGAATTGTTGTAGTATTTCTTCCAGTGATATCATGCCCAACACAGAAATGAATAAGAAATATTAAATCAAATAAATGAAAGACATAAAATAAGAAAATGAAGCAAGTGTACACCAACACTATTTACTATATAGTACTTCACACCCACACTGTTCACTGCTTCTCCACATCTATCTTGCAAATCATATTTAATTTCATTACATTAATATACCACTTCATGTATTGTTTTATTTCCCTTTAAATTCTCTTCTTTCTGTTGAGGATTTCACTCCATCCATTCTCCTATTCAACCCCATTCATTCTATTAAACAAATCATCTCAGTATATTTATATATTCATTGAGCATCTGTTCACTTTTGATCCTATTCTTGTTTTACCATATCCACTTATTAATTTCCACTGAATCCTATTTTTATTTTCCAAAATACCCAACTCTCACCTAACAAAGTAGACAGAAGCATACTCTTCTGCTCTGCCATTCTGTCTTATTGCAATATTCATTCCTTTGAACAGATCTTATATTACCCATTATCAGTATTTGCTCTTCTTAAATTATTTCTGTCTACTTTCCTGTCTTTAATAAATATCCTAGCAAGGGCCATAGATTCATCAAGTTGCTCAGTTTTTACCTTTTATAATTTGCAATCACTCCTTTCTTTTTCCCTGTGAGATTCAACCATTTTTGTTTTTGATGCATTAATTTTCAGATATACCCTCTGCATTACATCATATAGCCTAATGTTCCCTACAGATCGTTTTAGTTTCAACATACAAGGCAGTGGTACTATACAAAAATATGTGCATGTTCATGTCTCTAACCAATACACTCCGATATTTCTATAAACTTTCCTTATGTATTTATCCATAAATGCATTAAACAGCAAAGTGGACATTGCACTTCCTCATCTTAATCCTTGTTCATTGCTGAATCATTTTTAAGCATTCCATTTATTCCCATGCATGCTTTATTTCCTTTAGGTGTTTCTCTGGGTATATGCAGCAAGCAACCTTCAGTTTCATTTTCAGCCTAATATTTGATAATGCAAGTTTATTCATATTATCATACCTTGGACCAAATCCATAAACACAGTAAGATTTTATTTCTCTTACTGATGCATTTCCCACTGGCTTTTGTCACATCATACGCTTCTCAATAATAATGGGATTGATAAATATGCTGGAAATATTTCTCCATGAGCCAAAGCTTAATAAAGGCTTTTCTACATTTAGCAGTGGTGAGAACTCTCATTACTAAATCATTGTTGGTTTATAAAAAGTTTTTTTTAAATTTCTTAATATGCATTAAAATGACATTAGTAGATGTTGGATAGCTATTTGTCTGAAATGGCATGGGGCTCCTGCCTAGGCAGGGGGTTGGACTAGAAGACTTCCAAGGTCCCTTCCAACTCTGCTATTGTATTGTGTAGTATTAAAATGACATCTTGCATTATTGTGTATCTTTTCTCCTGCCTAATCCTTGTAACTGGCAATACAATGACAATCCAGAAAAATGCAATAGTGGGTATGTCTTCAATACCACACTTTTGTTAAACAAGAAATGAAATGCATTGTTTCCTACAAGGAAGTTATTTTTACAAAAATGTGCTGCTTTATGAATGTCAATATTAATAGAGAGCTACTATGTCCTTTGAATTAGAGATTTTGATTCTTGGTTCATATTGTACATTTCCAAACCAAGGGAGATTGCAGAGGCTTATACAAAGTCAGTTTGTGGTTTATCTATTTCAATATTATCTAGACAAAACAATGTTTAAAGTATGTAAATGTATTTGACTGCTAGGATGTAATGACTGATAGCTCCTTTGTTTAGATGTTGTGTATCTAAAAGCTTCTTCCCCGTCTTTCATACTTACCTCATTTCCTTCCTTCTCACCAGGATCCTTTTATGTGTTATTAAATACTGAATTGTGATGGCCTTTGATCAAACTTTTTGACCACTGAATGGAACTGTGGCATGGTGTGCTAATAATCATTTGCAAGAAGGACATAAAAATAGATGGGAGGGAAGCAGTTTAAATTAGCAAGTGAATCATGAATTGAGACATGCATGAAACAGATAGCAGTTTTGCTACAAATTCAGGGAAAAGGCTAATACTTTCTAGAGAATCTGCTGAAATGTTTGAGGTCAGTCATGTTTCTCCTAGGCTGGAAATGAAACAAAACCTAGTAAGTAGAGCAACTCTGCCTGATCTGAAAAGATGGGTTGATATTGCCATGCAGGCAAAGTGGCAGACTTCTGGGGGGAAATTGTTAATTGAATATGACAACCATGGTGAAATGAAATGACAATGAGTAGACTGGATATTTGTAATGACTCTCCAGACAAGAAGAAAACTAGAGATTTCCCACAATGCTCCATACATTTACTCCTTGTGAGAAGGCCACAGTGGATTTAAGAGTTCTGGGAGATGTGGGAATAGCCATCTTTTTGCTCAAACTGTGGTCAACACTTAAAAAGTACATAAGTTGAAGACTATTTGTATAAGAATCCTACCCTTGGGAAAATGCTTTTGATTTGAATTCTCTTAAAAAAAACATGATAGGGTGAGATGTTGAAGATTGGAGAGAGAATACTAGAGAGAATAGGAAGAAACTAAAGATTACAAGTGAAGGAAAACACTTTTGACTTACTAGTATAGGATAGAGCAAAATATTGTAATTGTTGGACATATTGAAGGATATTTTTAACGTCCATACGTTTTTTTAAGAATGTCTGCTTCTATAGATAGACTGTGTTTGAAAGATATTATGGAAGAGGAACACCTACTGTTCTTGTAAGTCTCAAGAGACTGATCTGAATGTGAAATTTAAAAATAACAGGCTACAACAATGAGATGGAAAAGGTTCTATGCAGGGCTTAAAAAAAGAAATCGGCAGATGTCTTAATAAAAGGTATACAAATAACAAATAAAGAGTGTTGAATAGTTTTCCTATTGTAGAAAGGACAAAACGGTGAAAGGAAATCAAGTTGTAGGACATTATTTGAAGTGGCTAAAGATTAAGATTGTTAAAAATAAAAGGAAGGTATATAAAGTTGGTTTATTTCATCAAGATTAAAATAGATATGTTACTATGTCTGGTTATTCTAAATGGATTTTAGCTGATCAGTACTAAAATGGTGAAGCTTCAAGGATTTGTTCATAAATAACAAGGTTTTGTTCATAGATAACATGATATACGGGAAGAAGAGAAAATTTGTTCTATTTTAACAGGAAGTAAAGTTACTAAAATTGTTTATAGTTGTGATGAAGGAGGAAGTAATTTCTTTATATATTTATTTTCTTGTTTTTAAGATATTAAAATTGTTTATAGTTGTGATGAAGGGGGATGTAATTTCTTTATATATTTCTTTGCTTATTATTAAGTTACTAAAAAAATTTATACTTGTAATGAAGGGGGATGTAATTTCTTTATATATTTCTTTTCTTGTTATTTACTATTTTGTCTTTGTTTTTATTTTCTGCACTTTATTTTCTATTTTTATTCTTTTATTTTGCATTAGTTTTTATCTGTGTAATTGCAATTTTTAATAACAAACACACAAACATGCACATTGCATGCACATACATTGAGAATATTCAGACAATATTTGCCAAATGAATATTTGCCAAAGTAAGATGAACGAACAGATGAATGCACTTTCACAGAAAAAGGAGAGGCCATTGTTTAGTAAAAACCATTTAAGATGCATCACTTTTATAAATAAATAAATGGAATGTGGTTATAAGTCAATTGTAGTGGAAAACAATAAGAAATGTTCTGAGGGCAGACAACACAAAGTGATTACTAAGAAGAATTAATTATTTTGAGCTGGTTTTCTAATGTAAAGCTGTACATGTTTATTAAATATATGTGAGAGGCAAAGGCCCAGGGTGAATAAAGGAGAAAAAAATATTTTTCCTCTTCTCTCCTCTCCCCTCATCCTTACCCCACCTCTTGAGAATACTGAATGGATAAGAGAAAAATGCTATCCACTTTTCCTCCATTTTTTGAGGAAAAATTAGATCTTCAGGACAATTGATAGCTTCTCCAGCCATTTCATGAGACATCTATGACAAGATTACACTAGGCCAGGGGTCTGCAAAGTTGGCTCTTTTAAAGTTGGACTTCGGGGAATTCTGGGAGTTGAAGTCCACCAGTCTTAAAAGAGCCAACTTTGCAGACCCCTGCACTAGGCAATGGTCGTTAGCTTGAAATGGAGATTAGATATTAGACTTTTGTAATGGTGGTAAATAACAATTTCGCAAATGAACATTGTATGTGCATTGATCCAGCCCCATTGTTAGAAGATTCAGCTTTAAATATAGGTGTGCAAAATATTTCAGATTCTAAATTCTTTGATCTTGAGATGACACTTGTTTGAATTGCCTCTTTTCACCTTACTGGAAGTGTTTTGAAACAGAAAAACACCTCAGTTCTGAGTTTGAAATGAGGTCATTGCAAGGTCTAAATACTTTTGAAATGGTTGGGAAATTGTTTTGAACTTAAATTGGGACATTTGAGCCTGAAACATTTTGATTTTGAACTGCTTTACACACCTGTCATTTTAAGTATACTTCTTTGGAAGCTATTCACATTGAGGTGAATTGGAATTCTTTGCAGTGAGTATGCATAGAATGGTATTCTGAAGGAACATCTAGGATTTCTTGCACTGTAAGCATCTGTGCTATTGCTGGGGTGGGTTGTTTTTTTTTTTTTTTTTTGCACCTTGACTTCATTAGTTCTAGTCTGCTACAAATAAGGTCAAGAACATCTTCCAGAGTCATCCATCAAATAGAATTGTCCCTGGGGCTCTAACAAATAGATGAGGCATCTGGAGGTTGCTATCCTATACACATGCCATGCATCAGCATGCTTTTGTTTGCAGGCACCAAAACTGCAGTTGTGTTATTTCCATTAATTGCTTTTTGGAACAGTCTTGATCTTTGGCTGCCAAGTAAGCTGATGGTTGCTGCTTCTTTCTCAAGAAGCTTGACGCTATAGACCAGTAGAGCTAGAAGCAGTTTCTACCTGTGAGCTTTACAGGTTAATTAAGACAGACTTGGGTGGAGGAAGATGGATGGATGAAGAGTGCAATCCTTCTGTGTATTTATAGTCAATTTTTAAAGATTCTCTGATGTGACATTAATAACACTCAGAAATGTTACCATCCGGATTATTTCTAGGTTCTGCGCAGGTGCAGAGTTTTGTAATCCTTGTGGAATTTGGAATGGCAATTATCTTATTAGAAAACTAGGTTTCTAATTAGATTTAAATGAATCTCAGTTGAATTAAAACAAATCGGGGTAGGTCTTTACAGGAAATTAACGAACAGAATGTTTACCACAATCTAACCCTTATTTCTTAAGAGTTAGACCACAGCTTCCTTCTACTGTGCTTCTGACGTGCTTTGCTTCTGGTCATACTGTAATTCATTATTATTTTTCTGACATGTAAAGATCCAATCAAAATGGATGACACAGTCTTGGTTCTCCCATTCCTCTGGGGACAAACTGTAATGAGTTGAATTCTTGTGGGTTTTTTTAAATATGTCAAAAGGGAAGGTTTATCTAAACTTTGAGCCTTTCATGACAAATTGAACTGTCCTCAGTTCAGCCTTTTTTAATAACTTGTCAGGCTTGTCAGAATTATGAGGTGGTACCCTTTATGAGGTAAAAAACAAGCCCATGTACTATAGAGTGATCAATACAGAGAAAACAGTTTTAAGTTTTTGAAACCAATAACAAATATTTAGAAATCAGCTCTATAGAGATATATAAAACAAAACAAAAAATATGTGGATAATCTGAACAAAATTGTTAAAGTGTTCAGGGCCGAATATGGATTTTGCATCAGAATTTAAAAAGAATCCTGTAATTAGATTCAATAAAATAAGTAAACATAAATGGGAACTGCAATATAAAGCCCATTCCTTGGCCTATTCACAGAAAAAAAAAATTCCATTATCACTGAGCCAGTATAGTTTTCACTGAACTGTTTTCTTTTCCTTCCTTCCTTTCTTTCTTTCTTCCTTCCTTCCTTCCTTCCTTCCTTCCTTCCTTCCTTCCTTCCTTCCTTCCTTCCTTCCTCCCTTCCCTTCCCTTCCCTTCTTTCTTTCCTTCTTTCTTTCCTTTCTTCTTTCTTTCCTTCTTTTCTTCTTTTCTTCCTCCACCCCCTCTCGTTCTTTCTCTTCCATGCATTCAGGAAATTCTTGTCTGGATTGAACAAAAGGCAAAAGAGTCACAAGATATATATATATCTTGTGACTCTTTTGCCTTTTGTTCAATCCAGACAAGAATTTCTATATATATATGATACAGAGCCACAGAAGACAAATATAATTTTCCAGAAATGGACAGAGAAAATTGCAAATTACATTTCTTCATTTTAGATTTCCCCCTATATTTGTTTTCTAGAGCCATAAAGGGGGGGAGCTATTTTAACAAGTTTTCATCTGCTCCTGGAATGTAGATAGCCTATAATATGAGTGGTCAGCCTGCTGTCCTCTACATTTTGTTGGACTTCACCTCCCCCAGTTCATTGTCATTGGTTAATGGGAATTGGGTGAAAACCCAGAAAGGCACCTTAGTGCCTAGGCATCTTGTAAAGTAATTTATCTTATTACAAGTAGTAGGATACAAAACCTACAACGTGCTACTTTGTAACTAACAATTCTCCATATCTTTGACATTAAAATAGTGGTTGCATCCTTGCATAATAATGTATGCCACTCTATATATGATAGCAGAAAAACAGTTGGAGCCCTATGATTGTGCAATAAATCTGTCTTATATTGAACGAAGCTATTGATCTGCTGTTTTTTATTTAGTAATATATAGTGTCACATCTAGCAGCTTTTAAGTTTTCTGGCAAGGATCTTTTCTAAACCTTTAACTGAAAATCCACTTAGGGAATGATGAATATGAGACTCCATATGTATGGTTACCAACAGGGGTAACCTGTTGGTTACCCCTGTTGGGGACTGGAGGCTAAAACATATGAAGAACGGTTGCAGGAACTGGGTATGTCTAGTTTAATGAAAAGAAGGACTAGGGGAGACATGATAGCAGTGTTCCAATATCTCAGGGGTTGATACAAAGAAGAGGGAGTCAAACTATTCACCAAGGCACCTGAAGGCAGAACAAGAATCAATGGGTGGAAACTAAACAAGGAGAGAAGCAACTTAGAACTGAGGAGAAATTTCCTGACAGTTAGAACAATTAATCAGTGGAACAGCTTGCCACCAGAACTTGTGAATGCTCCAACACTGGAAGTCTTTAAGAAGATGTTGGATAACCATTGGTCTGAAGTCGTGTAGGGTTTCCTGCCTAGGCAGGGGTTGGACTAGAAGACCTCCAAGGTCCCTTCCAACTCTGTTATTATTAAGTTGTCTGATTGGTTGAATCATATCCACTTACAAACTTTCTCTCTAGTGTTTAACACAAACGTTTTTCACATCACATTCATAATCATTTTAACTGGTCTGGATATATCAATTAAACCCAGACTTTGTATATGTAGAAAATCCATTATGCCCACCAAGAAATAGATGGGATCAATCTTGCCAAACCTGGTGCCTTCTGCTTGTCTTGGACTTGCAGTATGGCCAGGGCCTGAAGATTATGGATTTTGTAGGTGAATATATTTATAAGTGATAAATTGAGAAAAGGTGTGTTCTGCTATTGAGCTGAATAAGTTAATCTGAAAATATGCTTATTTTCATGAAGCATATTAATGTAAGCGTTCAACTTCTACATAAAAGTTGGTGAACTTCAGCTTTTATCTTGTTAAACCTTTGAAAAATTCTAGAATTGTTTAGCAAACCTGGTGGTGGTTGATGGTGATTTCCAAGAATAGAAGTGTGTGCTGATAGGTACAGTTCAGACTTGAATGTATTCATGTAGTGATTCCATTCTATGTCCTTTCAATTTTCAGTTTCCCTCCCAAGGCTAGTAGATATGGATTGGAGAGTGGATATCAAGACATCTTCAGACAATATCAGCAAAATGGCTATTCCTACCTGCCTGCTACAACTGAAGGTATTGTCAGATGGATTTCTGTGCATTGTTATTTGTTTGTTATTAAAAAGAGATATATAGTTTTTCCTCTCCTATGAAAATACACACACACAAACACACACATACAGTCAAACAGTCCAGGTCCGGACCAGGGAGAAGTTGAACAAACGCACAGGAGACACAGGAGTTCAGGAATCCAGGCTTTAATTCGGCCACTGGCAGCCAACATCTGGTCACGCAGGCAAAGTCCGGAGTGTAAAGTCCTGGGCTGCAGGGCATCCACGAAGGCGAACCGCTGATGGGCAGCTGCGTTGTGCTGCTCCCGGAAGCCCTAATGCCGGCGAAGATGCCTCAGCCCATGTTGCCGGTGTCCCCATGACTCCCGCCACCCATTGGCATGGTCGGAGCCTCCTGAGAGACCACCCTCCTCCCGGTGTCGTTGTGGTGTGCCCGCCGGCGGTGGCAGCTCCAAAAGCACAATGCACCCAACTGATAGACAACCAGCCACTGCTGAAGCTGCCATCGTTGAAACTGCCACCGCTCCTCTCCCCGCCGAAGAAACCACCACATGACACACACACAAACATCACCACCACCACCACCCCAGGTATGGCGAGCCCCAAAGTGACACAGAGCACATTTCAGATCATAGTATTTTAGGATTAAATAACACAGCACAAGTTAAACCAGTCTCAGAGTACAGCCCATGACTGTGGGCCATGCATCCAGGTATAAAGAGGTCCCCGACTTGTGTTTTTATGTATAAATGAATTTGTTTAATGTTTATTTCTTTATTTAATTTATTTGCTGACCATTTCATTTCATAACAACTCTGGGCGGCTTACAGCATTAAAAGCATCAAAATTAAAACCAGCAAATATTTATAAAACAATAAAAATAGAAATTACAATCAAAAGCAGAATTATAGTAAAAGATGGGAGGAAAGGAGGAGGATCCACGGGGTGAGGGAGGTGGGATTGCTTGTGTAAGTTGATTTCCCTGTGTGTCAGTTCTCACACTACAAGCATCTTCAAAATGTGGCTATCTGTTTTGCAGCCTATGCATATATTGTGTATATAAGTCAGGACTTGCATAACTTGAAGATGTGTAGCAATCATCAGCCTTTCCACTGCTTCATCTCATTATGCAGACTTTAACCACTGGTCGACTGCTATAAGTAAAATCTGTTTTATTGATAATCAACTGGGGCCTAGAATTTAAATTTTGTGGAAAGCTTATGAGAACGAATCTCCATTTGTATGCTATTCTTCCCATTGAAATTCTTTCCTAAGCAGAAAGATAAAATACAATAATGGTGGCCACTTAGGCGGGTTGCATGGAGAGCTTTCATAAGCTGCATGAATGTACAAATTGCATGAACATTTGTAAAGGTTTGTGAGTGAGGTTAGGTTCCATGAAGGCCCTTACAGGCTCCTATTAAATTATAAATGCCTTAATAAATGTCTGAGTCCTAAGACTGGTCTGAGGGTAGAATGGTATTGTCTCTGCCAAGCTATAGTACACCAATGGGAAGACTGCTTCTCTGGGTAGTTGTATATTATGTAGGACAGTGATAACAGTACAATTTCCTAGGGCTGTTTTTCATTTCCTCTGGCTAGTTTCCAGTTGGCACTAAAAAAAGTGCAAAACCCACATGATCATGACCAGAGGAAGGGGCAGAAAGTGAAAAAGATAGTATGTCTAAAGTGGTTTTGTCATACAAGAAGTCCTTGACTTTGCAACCACATATATGAACTAGAAAACCTGTCATTAAGTGAGGCACTTAACCACACCCAGTTTTATTTTTATTTTTTATGGTCATTAAGCGAACCACTGTGGTTACTCAGCGAGACATCATGTGATCTTGACTTATGATCTTCCCTGCTGGCTTATCCACTGACTTTGCTTGTTGGAAAATGGCCGAGAAGATCACAAATGTCAACCATATGACCACAGGTTGCTGTAACCATAGTAACAAATGGCAAGCAATAGCAACAGACTTATATACACTCCATAGTGCTTTACAGCCCTCTCTAATGAGTTTATAGAGTCAGCATATTGTCAACAATAGCTCCTCATTTTACCGACCTCAGAAGGATGGAAGGCTGAGTTAACCTTGAGCCCTATCAGGATTGAATTCCAGGCTGTGGGAGGAGTTAGCCTGCAATACGGCCGTACGGGTTTGGGTGGGTAGTAACAAACTCAAGCTCAACCCGTCCAAGACTGAGTGGCTGTGGTTTCCGGCACCCCGGTTCAGCCAGGTAAGTCCAACACTGGCCATTGGGGGCGAAATACTGACCCCAGTGGAGAGGGCGCGCAATTTGGGTGTCCTGGACTCCCGGCTGCCCATGGAGGATCATGTGACAGTCGTGGCCAGGGGGGCGTTTTATCAGGTACGCTTGATACGCCAATTGCGCCCCTTACTGGACCGGGCTGCCCTCCGCACAGTCACTCAAGCACTTGTGACGTCCCGGCTTGACTACTGTAACGCTCTCTACATGGGGCTCCCCTTGAGGTGCACTCGAAGGTTACAGTTAGTCCAAAATGCAGCCGCGCGGGTGATCATGGGAGCCTCTAGGCATTCCCATATAACACCTCTCCTGCGCGAGCTGCACTGGCTACCTGTGGCCTTTCGGGTGCGCTTCAAGGTGTTGACGACCATCTTCAAAGCGCTCCATGGCTCGGGGCCTAGCTATATGCGAGACCGTCTCCTGCCCCATACATCCCTTCGACCGATCCGCTCCCACAGAGAAGGCCTTCTCAGGGTGCCGTCGGCCGGGCAATGCCGGTTGGCAACGCCTAGGGGAAGGGCCTTCTCTGTGGCGGGCCCTACCCTCTGGAACGACCTGCCCCCCGAACTACGCACCATCTCAGACCTCCGCCTTTTCCGCCAGCATCTTAAAACGCACCTATTCCAACAAGCCGGCCTAGCATAACCTTCCGTTCCTGACTGTTATTAGCTAGATTTTAATTAGGGGGATTTTACACTATTTTAGCACAGGGTACGGGTTTAATAGTTTTTTTTAAATGGTATTTTTGTATATTTGTATTGTTTTTTAAATTTCCCTGTGCACCGCCCTGGGTCCTTTTTTAGGAGAAGGTGCAGGTTATAAATTCGAATAAATAAATAAATAAATACTACATTCTAATCACCAGGGCATCGAATCACAATCATATAACTGCAGGATGCTGCAGTGGTAGTAAGTGCAAGGATCGATTGCACGTTACTTTTTTCAGTACCATCATAACTTTGAATAATCACTAAATATAAATGGTTGTTAAGCAAGAACTACCTGTGGTATCTTCAGAAAACATAAATGGATGGACCAAAAAGCTACATTCAGGTTTCCTAAATGGTAACAATGTAAAAAAAAGCCATATGCTGGCTTCACCTCCAACCTTCCTATTAATCTGGAAGTTCTCAAGGGCAATTGTACTCATGTCAGATTTCATCTCATCTTGTTCACTGTGGTAATTGAAAATACTGTAAGCATACTCAGCAAATCTCTGAATGTGGTTACTATATCACTCAGGTCTTAACAAAGTTTAAGCTAATTGCCCTAAATACTAGCTTAAATCAATAGGATTTTGGATAGGAATGGGGCTTCTCACATTGATTTCAGTAGAATATGTGTCACCAAGGCAGGATCAATCATGCTGTTTACATATTACCATCTCTATGATTATGACTTATGAAGAAGCACTTACTCAGTGATTAACAGCTACTGCAAAGATACTGTTTTGCATTACAATGAAACCACAATCAGACAAAACCAGAATATATATGGCAGCCTGACAAGGAAAGAGAAACCAGCTGTTTGGCTTCTTCTAAGAAATTTGTCTAGCTTTTTTGAAGCAGGATTAGATGAAACCAAAATGGAGGGAGAATGAGAAGTAAGTAAAGACAAGGAACCTTTGAGTTCCCTGGCCTACACCCCAGAACAATGTATCCTATCTGTTTTTGAAGAATATGCAATAATGAAGAAGTCATATGTGCCTTGAGGATAGATTGCTTTTCTATTTACGGCAGGATAACTAAAAGCTTTGGTTTTCTTTCAGATTCAAGAAGATGCTGGCTTTTGTGGGAATGACTTTGCAACTTCTGCATTAACAGTAGAGCTGAACAAACAAACATTGGACACTATGCTGGATGGTCTAGGGAGGATTCGGGATCAGCTTTCTACAATTGCAAATAAATAATACTCTAAATAAAAAAACACCTCCTGCATCAGTCATTAGTATGCATAAAAGTATTTTCTTTCTAACTCGAATATGATATTTCATAAGGATTCATTTAGCCGTTCTATTTTGTTTCACCCCCTCAAGGGCTAAACACAGTTTTAATAATCTAGATATTTTCCAAGAAGATTGTGTTCTGGGTGCGCTGCCTAAGATAAGCTTATAATGTCACTCAGGCCCTCAGTTTGTATCTATTGCTACAGAAGTTCATAGCTGTGGTTAATAGGAAGGTTTTAACAAGAAAAAGGAGCAGCGAGTGAAGCAGATTATTTCCCTGGATTCAAATTGTACCACTAGAAACACAAATGCAGCTAATAGACCAGCTTCCAATTCACACATATTTTTGAAACGGATATGCTGAAGAGCATGTCACCAGAGACATTTAATCTTCACTGATGCATCATTTTTGACACAGGACAATTGTGGCGCAGTGTCTTTTGTCATTGCAAAATGTCATTTTTCAGTAAGCCGATTCCTGTTTTATGCTAAATAACTCCAAACTTTGTAATAGCAAAAAAGAAACAAAGAAAAGTGTCAAAAAATTGACTTTTAATAGGAATTGAGAGTAGTTGCAATTTGGTGATACTAATAAGATTCCTAGTAGCAATTCTAGGTTCCTGTAGCAGCAATAACATTGTCAACTCTGAAGCGAACCTGGCTGGGGCCATTTTGGAGGTTTCAGGGTTGCCACAATGCAAAAAGAGAATATGTGTGTGGGGGTATTGTAGCCAAAACAAAATAGTTTCCTGTGGGAAAGGAGGACATTCAAACAGGTGGCTGGAAGAAGGAGGGATGAAGTAACCAGGAAAATGGCCAGCACCTTGATTGGACAATGTGACTGATTGGGGAGAGGGGGAAACTTTCATTTTTAATAAGGTAAAAACTGCGGGAACTTTCAGAGTCCATTTTCACCAGCTTGTGCCAATATGTTATCTCCTATAAAATTGTTCTTTGAGGAACCTGTCTGACTTGGAATTCAGCTTTCTATGCGGCTATTACTTGGAACGTTGACAGTCATTGCAGCATATATGGCACGGGTCCTGGCTATTTGCGAGACCGCCTCCTACCACACTCCTCCCTTCGACCGGTCCACTCCCACAGGGTGGGCCTCCTCAGGGTGCCATCTGCCGGTCAATGCCGGCTGGCGGCTCCCAGGGGGAGGGCCTTCTCTGTGGCGGGTCCGGCCCTCTAGAATGACCTGCCCCCTGACCTCCGCACCATTACTGACCTATGCCTCTTCCGTCGGACGCTCAAAACGCATTTTTTCCATCTGGCTGGCCTGGCATAGATTAAGGGTCTAATTTTAAAGTTAATATTTTAATTGGTCTTAACTATTTTAGCACAGGTTTTACTATTTAATTCCATTTTATATTATATGTACGTGTTGTGGTTTTTACTTTTCTGTGCACTGCCCTGAGTCCTACCACGGAGAATAGGGCAGTATATAAATTTAATAAAATATATAAATATAAATATATATGAAATATTAAGATTTCATTAAAATGCATACCTTCTAACAACTGGATATTAGCTATTTTCATTTATTTTAAGCAAATTATTTTTCTCTCAAAGGTGCCATGAGAATAGATCTATTATGCATTTTTTGTTTTATTAAGCCTTAAAGTTAATGTTATGTTCCCTCAATATTTTCAATTATCCAATTTCATGTTGTGATATTTTTCTTTGCATTACTTTATTCTTGTCCCCATATTTTTCCTTACACGCGTGAAGCATATGTGCATACAGTTATCTTTTCTTCCTAAGAAGATTTCATTGAACACGCACATGGTGAGTGAGAATACCTGGCTAGTTTCCATTCTGGTATCTGGCAGATGTGATCTAACTTACATGAACTTTTCCCAACTTGGTACCTTAAGAAAAATCTGTAAAGACACCTGGACACATTTGGATGGTAGGATTGAAGCTAGCAAGGCAGGAACCAGCACAGTTTGGTCCAGTCAGATTTATCAGAGCAGGGGAATTCCAATCTCAAGAGTGGAATAATCTGTTGATTCAAGCGGATGGGAAGAAAAGACTTAGAATTTAAATCCCAAATCTGATATAAAAAGGGTTTTAATTTCTGATTTTCAGTATGTAGATGTTCTGCATATGGCTTTTTTCTTATCAATAATAATGATACCTAGAATTATCAGGTTTGTGAGCCTTTTACCACTACCCAATTCTTAAATGCAGAGTTAATTTTTCAGAAAAGTAGAGACATATAATCATGCCTCACCTGAGTTTTGAATTGGTAGCGGAATTGATAAATTTGGGACGATCATGAATTGGAACTGGAGCATTAAGTTCAATATCCATTGGACATAGTTCCCACTGATTTCAATGATAAATCAGTAGGAGCTGTGGTGGCACAGTGGTTAGAACGCAGCACTGCAGGCTAACTCACTGCTCACTCCAGGAGTTTGATCCTGAGTGGCTCAAGGTTGACTCAGCCTTCCATCCGTCCACGATTGGTAAAATGAGGTCCTAGATTGTTGGGGGCAATATGCTGATTCTGCCAACCACTTAGAGAGGGTTGTAAAGTGGTATATAAGTCTAAGTGCTATGGCTATAAATCCTACCAATTAGAAGCAATTAAAGTTGCCTCCCAGGAGTATATGGTTTGAAACATCAACAAAAACACAAATGTCTATCTCTGGTATATGATCAGAGTATTCTGACCCAGTTTCCAAAATACGACAAACCCTCTGAAGTGAATTCAAAAGATTCCTTTATTAGGAGTGTCGGCAGCCCCAGCAAAAAGTTTCTCTCACAGGCTAACAAGTCCGGCTGGCTGGAAGATGAATAGTTGTCTGCCATATCTGTTCATCTCTTCCCCCTGGTAGGCTAGGGTGGGGCCTCACTAGCAGCAGTGGCTTTTCCTTCCCCAGGATCAGCCCACAGTTTTCCACTGCTCTCCTCTGCCTTCTGTGCAGCTGCTGTCAGGCTCTGGATCCAGCTGTTCCCACTTTTCTTCATCAACCACCACCAGCACTGGGAGCTCTTGACTCTTAATCTGAGGGCCCAGGCTCCTCCTCTGTCTCTCTCTCTCTGCCAGCCCCATTCCCTTTTCCCCTTTGGAGCTCTCAGGTTGCCTTGATGCTGACCCTGGCTCCTACCCGTCCTCCTCTAATTTGGCTACTGAAGGGGCCAGAGGCCAATAGACCACAACACAGAGACTCTTCCGCCAACGTCTTAAGTCGTATCTATTCCAACAAGCCGGCCTAGGATAGCCCCTACTTCTGACTTTTAAAATTAAAATTAATTTGGTGTGGTTTTAAAATGGGTTTTTAGCACGGGTTTAATAATTTAATATATTTTAATCGATTCTGTATTCTGTATTTTGTAGTTTTAATAATGCCTGTGCGCCGCCCTGGGTCCTAACAAGGAGAAGGGCGGGGTATAAATTTAATAAAATAAATAAATAAATAAAAACTGTATCCTAACAGTACTTTCTTTCCACTTCTCTGTAGGATGTTAATCCCTGGCAGAAGTCATTCTACTTTCTTCTACAAAAGTCATTGTCCAATATTAACTATTCACTATACCAATATTATCCTTCCCTTGCAGTGAATTAGTTAAGGTAGAAGTTACAGTATCTTCCTTTACTTTTGATTGCCACAGCTGGCCAGCTGTTATGGGGTGGGTGACCTTGACTGGGATAGTATTCCATATGTTTCCTCCTTTGTTTTTAGCCATCAGAATTCTCACGACATTGCCCATTGTCTTGCCTTCCACAGAGCCCTAAAAATATCTGTTTCGTGCATTTTGATCACATAATGCTGAATCCCCTGATTTCTAGCACTTAAGCTGGCATTGTTGAAATGCTAAAATATTTCTTTCAGACCTGGAAAGGCAATTGCTCCCTGTCCAGTTACCATAGTGATCATCATACCTCTCATCCCAAAACAAAAATAATGTCTCCCCTATCAGTTCATATCAGAAATTACAAAAAAAAAAGAAAGCAAGAAGGTATATCGTTCACATTTCCTTCTTTTTCTCCTGGGTTGTATACTACTCCCTCATTTTTAATGACTAATCGGTCCTGGCTTTTAAAATATATTTATATTTTTGTTAAAATATAGAAAAGCAAACAAAATGTATAAACATAACCAGAGATCATGAATTTACATCCTGAAATTAAACATGTGGATGCAATGTCTCCATGCATTACACCATGATATCATCCTAATATTTGACTATTTAATAATGCTTTCCTCTTGCCTCCTAATGTATCACGTATATACGTCTCAATATTTATAACTGTTGTGTAAGTGACGGTATTGAGAAATAATGCCTGAGGACAAGTATGTGGCAGATCTGAAGCCTGAACCATTATTTTTTTGTTCCCAGCTCTTGGCTATGATTTATCTTGTTGGGTCTAGCAGAAAATCATTTTATATACCACAGTGAGCTGTTTTATATAACATTAAATCGTGGGTCCTTCTAATTCAGTCATCTCTGCAATAGTTCTCAAGATATTGAGGCTAAATGCAAGTGTTTGCTTGTAGGGCATAGCCTTGACTGGTGTGATATTTGTTCTGCTAGAAATGAGCCAATGGAATAATCTGATCCTCTTCTTTGATGTTTACTCAGCCTTATACCTCTTAATAGGAAGCCACAGTTGCTAAGTTTTAAGTGTTGAAAAGCAGGTATATGTTTGCCTGAGATGCTTTTTTAAAAATTCATACATTTTGCTGCCTTCAGCTGAAATCCTTCCCATTGGCATTCAGGACATTAATCCTATGCTATTAATTACCCTAATTTTCCTGCATCCTTCCCTCGTTGAGGGCAGTTTTGTATATAAAATGGTTGGCTGATTTATTTTCTGCAAGGCCTTCTGAGGCTGGAATTGCTCGAGCTTTATTGACTAACCGTCTCCCACTCCTTGTAACTTGATTAAGGTTTAATAATTCAGCTGCCAATCGGCTTGAAGCTTTTCAGCATCACGTTGCAGATTCTGACCACCAGACTGGCAAATTCCACTTCTCCCCAAGCCGTGTGGCTGCTTTATATGCTATCTGTATCTTGAGGCAAATTTAGTATTGACTAATGATGCTAATATGTGGTATTTATATGGCATCTATTCAACTACTGTTAAGCCAACTATACAAATGGGGAAGCTAACTTGATTTGTCTGAAGTGAATCAGATGGAGAATCAAGATACCTCTCACAGTGGAGCCTTGGAGCAGTGTTTCTCAAACTTGAGAACTTTAAGATGTGAGGACTAGCTGGCTGGGGAATTCTGGGAATTGAAGTCCATTTAATTTAAAGTTGCCAAGGTTAAGAAATGTTGCCTTGGAGGACCTCTGCATTGGCCTGACTCCAGAAATGTCCATTCAGAAGTGAATGGTGTTCTTTTCTTTCCACAACTTCCTCTGCAGGATGTGGAAATATGCCTTCTAATACAGAAGTGGACAACATGGGCCACCTGAGATTCCCGGATTACAGCTGCCATCATCCCTCACTTTAGATTTGCTGGGGACAGCAGAGGAATTGGGGTGCAGTCACTTCTGGAGGGCCATACTTTGTCCCTGTTTTAATAGGACACTCAATTGGCATTTTTAAGGTCTAAAGAAGTAAAAAGATATATTCTCAAGTTCTGCAGAATTTATCCCCCTCACATGCCCTTGTTAGCCGAAACATTATAGACAAACCTGTATATTATGATATCAATTATAAGAGGCTATCGTCTTGGCTGGAATGCTATCAGGAGAGCAAATGTTTAATCATTAGTCCTTTAGCATTTGTTTATTTATTTTGCTCAAAGCCACCAGCTTTCTTTAAAAAAAAATACATTAGAGAAAAAACCAGTACCAGAGCATATTGTGTGGCAGCAAAATTCTGCTTATTTCTAGATTCAAGATAATCATAGGTTGAGGCTGCTCTTATGGAAAGGATGTCCTCCGTTCTGATCGTTGACCTAGAACAAGTAGTGGGGTTATGCTGGGGTTTAGCAAATGAATGACATAACACTCCCTTTTTCATCAGGAAATATGTGGGCTGATTTCATTGCATGTTAATATTATGCAGACTCTGTCAGATCAAGTATTTTGCTTCTAGGTTTAGATCAACAAATCATTAAAGTTTAGGGTTGAATGCTTTAAACAACTTGATCTTCAAGGAACTGCCATAAAAAGTTAGGCAAGTATCAGAAGAGGAGAATATTTAAAAAAAAGGTCCGTAGAAAAGTATTGGTGCTCTCAGCTTGCTTGCAAACGTTTCATTATTTGATTAGGTAATATTACTAGTGCTTGTGAGTGTGGTTTGTGCTCTATTTATATATAGTAGCTTTCCCTGCCAGTGTTGGTGGGACTAAAACATGGCATTTTCCTCGATAGTTCCTTTATTATGATATTGTTTTCTGCTGGACTGGCTGTTTGACTATTTATTTGCTTAGGAGTTCCTTGAGTTTCCTGTAAGCTTGACATTCCGACAAATCAGCCATCAATGGACACATAGAGATAAACCACATTTACACACCATTCAAAAAAGAGGATAAGAAAGCTAAGGAAACAAAAAGATCAAAACATAACTTATTCAACAGCCTACACTCAGATAAGTAGGGATTTACACCAGACAAATAAGCAGAAATACTCTAATCAAGGAACCATCAAGGAGAAACCACCCATGAACATTGCCAGGGCAAGCTACTGTATATAAACAGAGAGCAAACCACATTCATTAGTACTGTTGATGTTACCTAATCAAGTAATGAAATGTCTGCAACCAAACAAGCTCAGAGAGCACCAAGAATCCCACAATCTCAAAAATATCCCTGTAATGACAGAAACATGAAACTGTGAAAAAGTAGCTTGGCATATGTTTTCATGATTCTGATTCATTCAGGGCTAATAGAAATACTTAAGTTTGACATTAAACAGTTCAGAAGGGCCTGGGTAGATGGAGACAGGCATGCTTTCATGAGAAACACCTCAGGCCTAATTCTTGACATCTCCGGGCTGACAAATTCCTGTCAAAAAGCCAAGAATTGCAGATCTGGAAAACACTGATATCACAGTCCATACTACCTGTGTGGGAGGAGGGGCGGGGGGGGGGGGGGGAAACAGCCATGAGTTGAGCACTGCGAATAAGTGAAGCCCAAAATGGGCAGGGTAAAAAGTAGAGACACCTATTTTTTTTCTCCTATGTCTTCAAATAACACATTCTCCATCAATTCAATTTTTTCTTCTCTTATCCATATGTTCAATCTGTCCATATGCAAACATTTAGTCTGCCTCACACATACGCTTTCCTTCTAGGATTTCCTGAATATCAGGATCCATTTACAGAGGTCTGACTGCAGAACAATGACAAGATGCTCTTTCTATAAAATACTCCCAACTGTTGTGATTTCCAATCGAGTCCTTTATCAGGATGCTAGCAAGAGATAGGCAGGTATACTGTTTTTAGAAAAGATGGAAAGAGTTGCCTTGCAGCCAGATGGGTAGTCAACAAATGTAATAAATAAAAATAAAATAATTTATCCTGAAAAGTAGTATAAGCATAGGGCCTGTGTCATATACTGTCATTTCCCATTTTCAAAAATGAAAAGTTTTATCACTATCTTAAAAAGGTAACGAGTCTTGCCATGGGTCAAGCAGAGAAGAGGGCTGAGAAAAGAAGAAAAAAGACCAAGACTGAAACTAGAAGTGTTGTAGAGAATCCATGAGGAACAGCAATCCTCTTTTCTTTGAAGAAAAAAAATCAATAGCAGCCACTATGTGATTATATGGGAGTTGGGAGAAGTGTTTTTCTATGTGAAAATATTCCCACAAGCTATACAGCTATTGATGTTAGGGAGGGAGAGAATATGACGGAAAGCTTAATTGTTTTCATGTTCTGCTTTGTCAGCCCTTTCAAGAAAAAAAGATTCCTCAAGAATTATTGGAGCTTTATTAATATAGGTTATAGTAAGGGAATCTTGAAAATTTGATTAGTGTTTTATTTCCCTCCCTCCTTATACCCAAGAGAGTTAAGCCAGTCAGTTTAAGCTGATTTCTAACGTGTTCTTCTTGCCCTGGACTTAAATCATTTTTTATAACTGCTGTTGCATAGTTTCTCTGGAATCATCTTCATGGTTCCTTGCCTGCTTATGCCCTTCCCAGAACCAGCTGGTTACTAGCTAGGACAAGACACAAATTAAATCTTTGTTGGATCTATCATGTTATATATCTTATCTAGTTTGATCTAAAATTAGAGTAAGTTCATACTTGACATTTTCATAATTGGTAGAAATAACTTTTGTGTTAATTGATACCTACACACACACACAATGTTTATTTTGGAGGGAGACTTTACTTACCGTAAGTTCCATCTGACTGTGAATGGTCTGTCTATGGTTAAATTTTAAGAAGGAAAGCTCACGTAATAGTATCCTAGCTACAAATCTGATAGATCTCTTCTTAGAATCTTGCAATTCAATTACGTCTCATTTGTAAATATCCTCAGAGAAAGGGATAAGCCTGACTGTGGAAGCTGAGGAGGGGAGATCAAAGTAGTTTTCCAAGTCGCCATCCAGATTTTTACCAGAAGATGGCCTCATTGCATTCCTAATTTTATTGTATTGTCTCAGAAAGTCTAGACTTCCCTTCGAAAAGGCAATAAAGCTGTCACATATCTTTCCTTCATTCAAACCACTTTGGAATTCAGAAACAAGAACAAAACATAATTGACTTTTCCACTTATTTAAAAGGCCTTTTCTTCTTTCCATCTGGCTGGAAGAAGAGATAAATAAGGTGTTCCCATGAATGTAACAAACAGTTTCAAAAGAGCACCTGGTTCTCAATTGACAATTTTGTTTAAAGGGAAAAAAAGAGACAGGCCAAATTCACATCTTCCTAGTAATGCCCCAACCTCGGTGCAGATGCCACAGGAGTTGATCTTGGCTACTACAACTCAGCAATTGGGTAAGATAGTTAAAAGTGAATCACGTCCTTGTGGGGGAGAACCCCTTCGATGTAATAAAAGGTGCCAATTTATATATTATCTGTGTAGATGGTGTTGGAAGAAATGTCCTTCTGCGTTCATTTCCAAGTGGGAAAAAAGACACTGGATTCATTGGAAAGAAGGTTTATTGATGGTGGACAAGACCACATCAGTGGAGGGTTTGTAATTTTTTTCCTACCAGTTTGCTCATGTGAAAAAGTGTCCATGTGGGTAGTCGGAGCCTCCCACCACCGCTACTACCGGTTATATTTTATATTTTATTAAATTTATACCCCGCCCTTCTCCTTGTTAGGACCCAGGATGGCGCACAGGCATTATATAAAACCATAAATACAATATACATCAATTAAAAATATATTAAATTAATTCACCCGTGCTAAAACCCGTTATTAAAACCATAACCAAATTATAATTTATATTTAAAAGTCAGACGCGGGGGGCTATCCTAGGCCGGCTTGTTGGAATAAGTACGTCTTAAGACGTTGGCGGAAGAGGCGGAGGTCCTAGGTAGTGCGAAGGTCGGGGGGTAGGTCGTTCCAGAGGGCCGGGCCCGCCACAGAGAAGGCTCTTCCCCTGGGTGTCGCCAGCCGGCATTGCCCGGCCGACGGCACCCGGAGTAGGCCCGCTCTGTGGGAGCGGACCGGACGAAGGGATGTATGGGGCAGGAGGCGGTCTCGTATATAGCTAGGCCCCGAGCCATGGAGCGATTTAAAGATGGTGGTCAACACCTTGAAGCGCACTCGAAAGGCCACAGGCAGCCAGTGCAGCTCGCGCAGGAGAGGTGTTACGTGGGCTTGCCTTGAGGCACCCATAACCACCCGCGAGGCCGCATTCTGCACTAACTGTAGCTTTCGAGTGCACCTCAAGGGGAGCCCCATGTAGAGAGCGTTACAGTAATCCAGCCGAGATGTCACAAGCGCTTGAGTGACTGTGCGAAGGGCCCCCCGGTCTAGTAAGGGGCGCAACTGGCATATCAGGCGTTCACCTGATGGGAGCCGAAATGGCAGCAGCCCACCTCTGGACCACATGGTTTGAGGTCCTGTGGGAAAAGAGGGTCACATTCCTTGAAGATCTTGAAGAAAAAGGACAGAGATGCTGAGAGTCCCTGGGTTTTATGCCCTCTCTGGGCTCCACCTTAGAGTTTCCTGTTCCTGCCAAGTCAAGTATCTGGCTGTCAGACTCCCAGGGGATCTTAGCTAACTTTGTAGGCTGTCTGTTTTTGAGTCCCAAGCTTGATTGAGCTGTTGGTGGGTGATAGTAATGAAAAAGCTTTGAGATTCCTATTATGAGCTAGATCTTTGTTATGTAGAATAGACTGGCTCAGACCTTAATGGCCCATTGACCAAGGTGGGGTGGTGGTGGCAGGAAGCTGAAGGGAACTGCTATGTCTTTAAAACATGTTTCTAGTTTTTCTCATCCAGGGAAATATAATACTCCACCCCCTTAACATTTCCCAAAATATCTCACCTCTCTAAGAGAGGGAGGGGTGGCTGCTAACTTCCCACAATGGGAAAGTAATATCCAGACTTAGCTTTCACAAATAGTGATTGTCAAGCTACAGAGATGGGTCTCTAATGTCCAGGGAGCATCTCACACAGACAAAGGTCCTTCCCTTCTTCTGCAGAAAAGGGATGTGGATATTGTATCAAAAACCAAGGAGTTTTCTTACAGAGAAGCAAACAGCCCTGAGGGCAACTGTGTTTGTTAGTACAAAATAATGATTTTGGATGAAAACATATTCATCACATTCACAAACGTGTTTTTCCCAGTTTACATGCACAAACACAGTGGAGAGAAGAGGCTACAAACAGTCCAGAGAGATGCAAAAAAATCCACACAGTAATAATGCATGATCAATCATTATGTATTATCAATAATATTTTATCAATAGTAAACACTTACAAATATTGTATTGTGTTTTCTTTTCCTGATAAGGGGTTTTGCTCTGACCATTGAATGACGGTCATGGAATGCTTTATTAGTCAAAAAGAAAAGACTGAAATTGGTATAGCCAACCACAAAATCTTGGGAGATACCTTTCTGTGGGCTTCTTCTCCCTCTCTATCCCCCTCTCCTAAAAGAAAGAAGGAAAACATGCAGAAGTGGAACAGAGAGTGGCACAACAGTGCCAACATATAATTATGTTGGGTGTGAGGTAGGCTTGGGGGAGGAATCCCATCACCTTCCCTTGGAGGGCAAGCTTAGCATTACCTATCCACAAATGGCCTTTTCTGGCAGGAGCTGAAAGGTGGGGGGACAGCTGTGGTGGGATCCTCCCAGTTCAACAACTAGTTCAGTGATTGTGCGATTTGCTTTGTGTGTGTGTGTGCAGTTTTAAGAAACCCGCACTTCCAGGATTCTTCGGAGGAGTAACACAGCTGATTCACATGGCCATCTGCTCTGTCGCGCAAATCAGCTGAGAAGATAAAGGTAGGAAAATAGTGTGGGCGGGCTAGTGGGCCCATCTGATCATTGGGGTCAACTGGTTAGCTCCCAACTGATCGTCAGAGCAACCAGTTCGCCCAAACCGGTCCAAACCGGTAGAATCCCAACCTGTGGGGGGCAAGCATCAGATGGCTGCAGATACCAAAGGCAAAGTGATTAAAGATGCATTTTAACCCATCTTTAAAAAAATTAAAATATTTTGACTAGTTTCCAACATTGTAGAGTTAGCAAACTCTATTATTTAGCTGAACCCCAAAGAGAGATCACTGCACCCCCCCCCCCACTTTAAAAGCAGAAAAACATGTCCTTCCATTTCTTCCGTGAAAATATTTGCCTCCCAACAGATTTCTGTGAATGAAAAGTCTCATTTCTCCTTGGTCTCATCATTTTTTGGGCTGCGTGGCAATGATACTAACCGCAGATTCATCTTCTGGGTCATTTGTTTCTCAGGTAGACAGTGTCCCTTTATGCTGAGGAGACAGTGAAAATTTAGGAGCAGCTACCAGCCACAGAATTATAATAGCATCCATTAAGGTGGTTCAGTGAAATCTGTCAGAGGTTCTGCTCGTAATTTAAAAGTAATAACTCAGCCCTGCAAATAAGATTCAGGAAGCAGTATGTATGCTTTAACAACAATGAGTGGCAAAAACATTGTCTAATAGGAATTAGGTTTGACAGGCCCCCATGGAAATGTATAGAAGCTGCAAGCTGGAGTAAAATGGTTCTGTGGTTGGGATAACCAGAGACAGAAGAGTGACAAGCTAACTGGAAGCCAAGAGTTCCACAATTTTTTTTCTTTTTCTATAAAATTTAAGCTTTGTTGAATGATATCAAATGCATTTATTCTCTAATAACTGATATTCAGAGACATGCTGCTTCCAATATGCAGCTGATATGCAATTATCATAACCATTATCATTTCTATGCCATTTTATCCTAAACAATGTATGTACTTTAAACTAAGGGAAAGTGACAGATTCAAGGTCACCATAATACAAATGGGGATTTGAATCTAGCCTGTTGCTTTAATCCAGTGCTTCTCAAATAGTGGGGCGGGCCCCCCAGGGGGGGCGCGAGGCTCCGTAAAAGGGGGCGCGTTTGCCCTCGGCAAAGGATTTAATTTTTTTATTTATTTCTAATGCACTTTAAATCTTTTCTGCTACAGTTAATAAAGCTATTCTTTGTTGTAAATTGATCCACATTTCTTTCTTTTTTTATTCTCTTATACGTTAATAAGGATACAGTGTTATGCAGAGGTGTACTTATAACAATTTTATAGACAAATGATACTATTTACAGTCGCGCGGGGGGCGCGAAATGTTTTCTTCTTCCTAGGGGGGGCATGACAGAAAATAATTGAGAAGCACTGCTTTAATCCAATATTTTTCAAACCTGGCAGCTTTCAGGTGAGCGGACTTTAACTCCCAGAATTCCCTAGCTAGCATACAAAGTCTTTGAGTACTTTACACTATCACAATACTGTTGAAATTATGCCTCTAAACTGGATCATCCTTTTGAAAAGCAGAGAAAGAGAGATGACATCATCACACGGTATATTTATGGAAATGTCTAGAGTGGATTGGTAGAGCTCTAAAAGGAGATATTCATATCTGAAATTCCCCTAGAATAGCAGAAAGAATGTGAAATGTTTTGAATTATAGTATATAATGCTATTGTTATGACAACTAGAAATAAAATCAGCTCCTTTGTTCAGGGTAGCAATAGGAGAAAAATAATGTATAAAATTACCTTCTTCCAAGGAGATTCTTTTGTTTGACTGAGATGGAGAATGATAAAACAAGATTTTCCAAAGTTCCTGCTTCAAATGCTGCTTGGATTTCAAACCAAATATACAGAACAAACACATCCTGGGCTGGGAATAGTTCATTTCTCTCCCATTTTTATATTCAGGGTTTTGAAGTGTTTTGTCTACTTTTTCTCTGTGCCACAGAGAGCTGGTGCAGAAGAGAAAAATATGAATTCAGACAATGTTTCTATGGTGCTGTATACAGTCAGTCAGCCTCTGCTTTTTATTCAGATTTTATAGTTAGTTACCTTTCATTTCCTTTCATTTTTCATTTATTCGGATTTATATACCACCCTTTCTCCCTTATGGGACTCAGGGTGGTGAACAGGTGATAATAAAAACAACAATAAAACATCTGATACAGTAACTATACTAAAAAATATACTAAAAATAAATTAAACACAGGCCTGTTCTAAAATACCCTCTAAAACCCCTAGTAAAAGCAAGTTAAAACTATGCCAGGCTGGCCGCACGAAATAGATGGGTTTTCAGGGCTCGGCAGAAAAGGTGCAGGTTCACGGCTGTGCGAAGGTCAGGGGGTCATTCCAGAGGGCCGGAGCTGCCACAGAGAAGGCCCTCCCCCTAGGGGTTGCCAGCCGACATTGACTGGCTGACGGCACCCTGAGGAGGCCCTCTCTGTGGGAGCGGACTGGTTGGAGGGAGGTGTTTGGTAGGTGGCGGTCTTGCAAGTACCCAGGTCCCTTGCCATGGAGGGCTTTAAAGGTTGTTACTAGCACTTTGATTCCCCCACCCTCTTAAAAGTATTTCTTGACCTTCCAACTCTCCTCCTTTCCTCCCTTTGTATATTTCTCTGCTACCCCATCATACCCAGTGGCTATCAACTACCTCTGATTATGGCTGTTGTTTTAATTTACTTCTTTGCCTGACACGGACCAGCAAATATAACAATGGCTTTGCCAGCCATTAGGAAGGAAGTGTGCTTCAAATACAGATGCCATGCCAGAGCAACAATCAGGGGGCTGGTTCTGGAATCTGCAGAGTTAAAGATGTTAACATTGATAAATGAACTTTAAATCAAAATAAATCTCATTTGTTGCAGCTGGAGGAAGGAGTCGAGATGCACGCAGCCATCTGTTTCTTAAGCGAGGAATCTCTCCCCCCCCCCTACCTAAGCACAGATGGCCATATTCCCATGTAAAACAACAGCAGTATGAAAATCTCTAGGCACAGGTTTCCACCCATTGATTTCCTATGGTTTTATTTACCATTTTGGCTTTGGAATGAATTTAATAAAAGAGTATGCAGCTTTCTCTGGAGGCCAAGGAAGGGAAATGCTTCTAATCAAACAAATATACTTTTAAAGGATACTGGGAGAATATTACAGACTGGATGCAGATTATAGAAATCCAGGGCATTAATTGGAAATAGGGATATTGAAGGAATAAAACTTTCTCTTGGGGGAAATTGTAAATTGGAAACTGCCTTCTACCATTCGATTTACAGTAGTATTGAGTATGCTGACTAGGTTTTATCAGCAATTTTCCTTTAAGTGGACATGCTAGGGAGTTTCTGTATACAAAGCATTGTTCTACTACTGAATGTCAGCCTTCATCCGTAACAGGAGTGGTGGAAAGAATTATAATCAAGAGGCTCCATTGTATTTAATATGTGGACCTGGAGAGAGGAAAAAAAATTAAACTTATCCATTTGTGACGTTTCGCTAAACCAGATAATGAATAGTTTCAGGCCACATTAATGCAAAGTACTGTGGAGAATACTATCTTGTCTTAGTGATATGGGTTGATGCTTATCCTTTAAGTGAAAGCACAACCCTCTGAATTTTCTTCTGATTGAATGGAATTTATTCTCTAGGACTATAATTGCAGTCTAAGGATTCTATTAGCATAGTATCCATGTGTTCACAATGCTCAAATATGATAGAGCACAGGGAGCTGCAATCTTTTTCAGTCCAAACATGGAATTGGCTTTGGGGTAGCACAGGTCACACACACACACACACACACACACACACACACACAGATTGTGTATTTGCTCTGTATGTATGTAAGTATATATGGTTGTGTGTGTGTGTGTGTGAGGTTTTTTGAGCTGATCAATAAATAAATCAGGGAGACTAGGATAGATCTATTTTGAGCTATTTAGCTCTCATCAGCTAGCCATACCCTTACTGGGATTCGAACCAGGGAAGTATTACATGTGAGTCAACCGCAATTGCCTCTAGACTACTGGTTCTTATCCTGATCAGCTGAGACAGGAGGATAAGTATATGCTTGTGTCACAAAAGTACACAACGGAACTAATAGCTTTCTTTCTAGATGGTCTCTGGTGATGAGCCGAAAAGCAGAAAAGGAAAGCAGTATACTTCCTCCCTTAATTGGAGCTTAACAGGGTGTTGTGACACAAGTATATATATATATATATATATATATATATATATATATATATATATATATATATATATATATATATATATATATATATATATATATATATATATATATATATCAGCACAAATGTAACACAAATATAACAAAGGCAACGAAAAAATAACTTTCTGCCTGGATGGCTCCTAGGGTGAGCCAAAAGACAGAAAAGGGAGGCAGTTCTGCTTCCTCCCATATTTGGGGCATACCAAGGTGTTGTGACACTATATACTAATTCCCCTGGCTCAGCTGATCAAGGAGGAGAACCTGTGGCCTAGTGGCAATTACAACTGCCTCACATGTAATACTTCCCAGGTTCGAATCCCAGTAAGGGTATGGCTAGCTGATGAGAGCTAAATAGGTTGAAATAGATCTATACTAGTCTCCCTTTATTTATTTATCAGCACAAATGTAACACACACACACACACACACAGGCAGAGCAAATACACAATCAATGTGAGTTATCAAAAATCATGAAAAATTTGATTTAATTTGATCTACTCAATAGTTAAATCAGTCAAATATGAACAATATAATTGCTTGCCCTTTGTGTAATAATTTGCAATCAATCATTCTATCAATCTATCTACCTACCTATCATATATCTCTATCTACAATTTGGAACCCATTTTTGGCATCCTTGTGGCCTGTACCTAAAGATTTTTGAAAAAGTTAATTTCTGGCGCAGGGACTTAAAATTATGTCCCTTGGGTAAATAAAAGTGGATCTGAACATTGGCTTTGGCTTCAAAGCTCACTCTTTTATTTCTTGATCATAGAAAAGATTAGGAAAACGTTTCAAAGGTCACATTTCTGCTACCAGTACTGTCGTTCCGTTCAGAGGCTGGAAGTCAGAATTTCCATCTTAAGCCTTGCGGTTTGAGGAGACAATGGGAAATGCAGATCAACTTAACAATCATACAACATGCTTAGCTCTCATATTTGGCTGAGATGAGGCTCACATTTTGTTTGCAATTAGTTCCTGCTTTATTATTTCATTACTATCAAAGGACATCTTAATTAATTTATTTTTCTATGGAGACTAAAGATCTAGCCATTCTGAAAGGCAAATGTATGAACAATTTGATAAGCTCATTATGCCTCTCTCTGTTGATTTGGTCCTGGGAGACTCAAAGTTTATCAGTGCCTGAAAAACTGTTTGACTTTCAGATAAACAAAAAATGATCAGTCACGGTTCTTGAGTAAAACAGTCAAGGCAGTGTGGAAGAAAACCTAAATTTCAAGCTGTGTCTGTTGAAAGGATGGCCATGCTGTTGGACTGAAGGGTTTAAGTGGCTGCAGTCACAGGTGCTCCACTATCCAGCTGCACAACAACCTGGATGGGTTCTCCGATTTCATTCCCTGCTATGGGATCAACCAAAGCAGCCGTCAGCCTTCCATTTCGTCTGATTAATGCAATAGTGAGCTTTCTGCACTTCCCAGAGGAATCAAGGCACGTTGTGTTTTGTACTTCTATAAACATTTTTGTAAAGCAGCTCAGAGCTTTACAAAATCATTTGCCTGTAGCTGAGAAAAAGACAATGGTGCCAGATGTAAAAAGGGTCTGAGAGTGAATAATAAAGGATCTTATTACACATGCCTATTGCTATTTAACAAGAGGGTTGTCACACTGGTGTATTTCTTTCCCACATGCTTCAGATCTAGTGTTACCAGAACTATTTCAGATGTTTTTGGTGAATTCTGTAGGTAAAGCAAACTAATGTGTTCCAGCATTTCCAGTATAGGAGGACTGGTCCCCTATACATGGCAATCAGTGGTGGGATTCAATTTTTTTTACTAGTGGTTCTGTGGGCGTGGCTTGGTGGGCGTGGCATGGCTTGGTGGGCGTGGCATGGCTTGGTGGGCGTGGCATGGCTTGGTGGGTGTGGCATGACTTGGTGGGCGTGGCAGGAGAAGGATACTGTAAAATCTCCATTCCCTCCCCACTCCAGGGAAAGCTTACTACAAAATCCCCATTTCTTCTTGATCAGCTGGAGGCAGAGAATAGACGGGGGCAGAGCCAGTGAGAGGTGGTATTAACTGGTTCTCTGAACTAGTCACAATTTCCACTACCAGTTCTCCAGAACTGATCAGAACCTGCTGAATACCACTTCTGATTGCAATGTTTCCACAGTTTCACAGACAAATTATTTATACTTTCCTGGTAGCAATCATGTCAAAATTCTTAAGCAGTGGTAGCACATATGTTGCTACTTTTTAAAATAGCATAATGTTAAGAATAAATATGTTTAAATTTTCAAACCTAAGAGAGTCTTTCACACCTCTTAATATAGCATATAGCTTAGAGAATTACATAAAAAATCTATATTAGGTAACACACATACTGTTTCAAGAGTAAGTAAGAGGAAAACCTTTGTAGACTGCTATCCTGGGGTCCTTCAGAAAGCTTCTGAGGTCTGTAGGCTATTTAAAAGCTTTTTTGGGAGAGCTGAAAGAGCTGCTTGGGAGAGAGACAGCCATTCTCAGAAACTCTCAACTGCTGGAAACTTCAGTCTTTGCTCTGCCGACAGCAGAACTTAACAGAGAGAAATCTTTGGGTGGGAGAATCAGAAATAGTGTGGAAGCACAATTTCTGAAGACGTCTCATTCTCCCTGCATGCTTCAATTTAACTGCAAATCTGCATCAGCCTAAGAGCTTAATTTCTTCCCATGTCAATTAGTGAGGGGGATTTTGAAAGAGAAAAGAAAGACAGCCAGGAAAAAGGAGGGGGAAACTGCCTTAGTAAAATACTACTCCTTTCTTCCCCACCTAGTATGAGAGTTTTGGATCTAACGTATCAGCTGCATTCAGGTCTGTCAAAACATCCCTGGTGGGTTTGCATACTGCAAAGATTTTCCTCAATTGCTGCAGAATATTTCCATATATTCATTTGCCGTGATATAGAAGGAAAGCTAAGAAACTCAATCTAAAGTCCAACAATGCAGTGATGCATTAAAAAGAAATGAACCCATCAAGGATCTGAAGAATTTGCAAACCAATCTGCTTCTTATGAAGTTCCTCTGAAAGTCTGGGTTGAAACTGCTGAATATTTCCAACTTATAGCAACAGGGTGGTAATTACTTGCCAGGGAAGCTTATAGTATCAATTTTAGAAATGAATTTTAGTTCTAGGCAAAATTCCAGGGTTTGTTTTTTTTTGCTTGACCCTTAACCCCTAATGGTTTGAGTCCAACTTGCCTAAAGAACTTCTCATCTCATGCTAAGAGAAAGTCATAGCTTTCTATTCTATGTGTTTCTCTAGGGTACTTAAGGGCTCATCGTAGTCCCAAGACAGTTTTACATTTGTAAAATAATGAAAATATTAGTAAAACCAATATAAAAACCCAAACCTTATAAAAGGTAAAACAAGCTTCCAATGTATCCTGAGGCATCTGGGTACATAGCTCATTTAAGGCAGACGGTTGCATTTGGTTTTTGAATGGCCTATCAGAAGCTCTATTTCAATAAGAAGGCAGAATCAGAAAATAGAATGAGCTAAACCAGGGGTGGCCCATGGGCTGGAAATGTCACGCTGAGGCCATGCCCACCCCAGCTGCACAAAGGGAAAAAAATGTTGTGAAGCATCACGTGATGGCAACATGATGCCGTGAGATTGACACTCATGAGCTTAACTTTAACTTTAACTTTAATTTGATTTCTATACCGCCCTATCTCCCAACATGGGACTCAGGGCGGTGCACAGGAGGTATAAAATATAAAAATATAAAATATAAAAATGCAAACAATCAAGTAGTTAAAATTAAGATTAAATACGATTTGACCCATGCTAAAAACGTTAATTTAAAACCCACTTAAAATGGTAATAGCTGGACTTCCTGTTCCGGCTTCTGGCAGCGACGGATGAGTCCTGGGACTCGTCCGCCGTTTTGTTCTTTTTTCTGCCCCAAACGGGGCGGGTGCCCCTTTTTTGGGGGGACCCTCCGTAGGACTGGCTTGCCTGGACCTGTTTGTTTCTATACAATGTATCTAAGTCCGGCTTTATTGAAACAATTTTCTTTGGCACTTTCTCCTGCTGGCTGCCAGACTGGGCGGTGGAAGATGGCTGCCCTTTGTTCCTAAATGACTATTTTTTATGGAAAATTACCAACATCTCTTTGTGACTTGGACTGTCTCTCTCTATCAACGGAGAATTTTTTGGATTAATTGATTCCTTCCCTGGAGTTCCTTCTTTGTCTTAATAATTGACTGTGAAAATTGCTTCTCTCTCTGGACCCTATAATTTTTCACAACTTATCTGAACTTTTTCCCCTGGACTTGCTCCAGCGGCCGCACCCAAAAAACGCCATCTTAGTGGCACTGACTTTAACAGCTCACCATGGCTTCAAAAAAACAACCAGAAAATCCAGGATTGGAAGAAAGAATGACAGCTATGGAAGCAGTGTTACACTCCTTGGTGTTGGAAATTAAAGAATTGAGGAAAGATCATTGCAGCTCTAAGCTTGAACTTTTGGAGACACAGAAAAAATTGATGCAGAATACACAGAAGACCGAGGAGTTGGAAGTGGGGCTGGCTGGGGCAAAGGGGGAACTTAAAAATATTAATACTGAAATTGGAGATTTGTCTGGTCATATGTCTAGGATGGATTTTGAGAGGATGTCATATTTTTTAAGATTTCAGAATAATTCTGAGGAATCTGGTGAATGCCTTCCTGATCTCATGAGTACAATTTTAGCAGACTATTTACACAAACCTAAAGATGAGATCAGGGGGGACATTGACCTAGTCTACAGAATAAATTCAGCATATGCCAGGATAAATGATGTACCCAGAGAGATACATATTAAATTTGTTAGGTCGACTAGGGAGGGAATCTTGAAGGCGCAGAGAGAGGGTCCGTTAATTTATCAACAAAAGGAAATCACTATCTTGAAGCAGATCCCAAAAAAGATTAGAGAGGTGAGGAGGAAGTATTCCTTCTTATCTAAAAAATTGTTTAAACACGGGATTTGGTTTAAGTGGGCGATGCCAGAAGGGATGTTGGTGTTCTGGGAAGGAGGAAGAGTAAGGATTAAAACAGTTGCTGAGGCGGAAGCCTTTCTTAAAAAACATTCCTCTACCCTGGGGGAAGATCCGGGAGGGGCAGAGGGGGCCACGGCCCCGCCCACTGGGGGCCAGGAAGGAGAACAAGAAGACACAATTGCTAAGAGACTTAGATCTAAAAAATGTCTTTTATCTTTATTAATACAGTATAATTTTTTATCTGGATGTTTGTACACGACTGCCAGCATAGAATTTAGAATTTATGATGTATGCATTTATTTTCACCTTGTAGTATTATTGAAAAATGTATTACCAATGTCTTATTAAGAAGCCCTGGAGGGGCCAACGATCTCGACGTGAAAGTTCTCAAAATATTTCTGTACTTCCCTTACCCTACCCTACTTGAAAAAAATTGTAAAAACCAATAAAACTTTTTCAATATAAAAATGGTAATAGCTGTACCAGCTATGCCAGGCCGGCCAAATGAAAGAAGTAAGTTTTTAATGTCCGACGGAAGAGGCGAAGGTCTGTGATTGTGTGAAGATCTGGAGGGAGGTCGTTCCAGAGGGTGGGGCCTGCCACAGAGAAGGCTTAACCAAAAAAACCCAAATTTATTTGGTTTATATTAAACTTAAATTGAATAAACATAGTTAATATATCCTTCCCGGATAATAAGCTTTTGAGCGCATGGGCTAAAATAAGTCCTTTCCTGAAATATTTAACCACATATGCAGCCGGCCCTGCCATTTCCTGGGGGAGAAGATGCCCTACATGTTCCTGCCTCCACGTGGAATGGCCTCACGTAGGGCGATCCTTCAAATCCTATCTACCACGCCCCTTCTCTTAATGGAGGCCGCAAAAAGAGTAGCAAGGCCAGCAACGCTAGGGCTGGCAAGAGTGTTACAGAAACAGAACAGCTGATCCTCTCTGGATCAGCTGATCCACGGGCCAAAGTTAAGGGGCCTCCTGCACCTCAAAATTAATAAGACCTCCCTGAAAATAAGGCCAACCGCTTATTTCAGGGGTCAAAAGAAAATAAGATTCTGTCTTATTTTCGGGGAAACATGGTAATGGTGAAACCTCAGTTGAACAAGCTAGAATGAGGAGAGAAGGATATCTATTCTTTCCAAATGTCTGTTAAACTAAAAAGTATGTCTCACTTATGTGAGGATGACTTGACACAAATCATGCCATTTATGTAATCTGTATAGTGCCATCATTACGTAAATAGCAAAGAAAATTGGTCCATTGCCTGCAAAGTCTGTTATACAGAAGTCCAGTGATAAAGATCTTACTATACTGCTTGCATTACTGGAGGTAAAAGTTACTTTCTGTTATATTAACAAGAAATGTTCCTTTAAGCTAGCCTCGCCACAGCCCTGTGGCTCAAAATGGAATGGGAAAAAGTAACTAGTTGAAAACCACTGACTAAATGTTCAGTTCTGAGCATCGATTTGAACCTGGGTCTACCTAGTCTTTTCTGAAGACCCACAAAGCCAAACTGGTTCCCAGTGAGCCTGAGGAATGTCTAACATTTTATAATAGCATTCATAGATGAGACTATTTTTCTTGTTTCGTTCAACTTGGCAGCCCTCAAAAGGAGTGGAGAGAAAAATCAGTGTTTGAGAACCTGTGGAGCAAGCAAGTTAGTCATGGTGGAAGCAGTTCCTTCAAAAATAACAAGTTCTTCTTGGAATTGAACTGGGAGATGCACTGGTAATCATCTTGAGTGCAGCTGTGCTTGCAGTTCTGATAGGCAATTTCATCAAAGGAAAGAACTTATCTGATATTGTGTTCTGAAAATTGATTCTAACTGAACCAGGGCATGTGGCTGCATAGTGTTAAATTATTTGTCATGGTATAGCAGAAAACCTGATCCAGTAATAGGAGTGTCTTGATAAACGTTGTTCAAATGAATGGCAGCAGATTTTTCATCTGATAAAAAACAAAGGAAAGCAAGGAAACTGATTAGACTGTTACTCCTAAAGGAAAATTTGCAAAGTATTTTATTTTATAAAAAGGTATGTTTACTTCCATATGTGAACTTAGACTGAGAATTCTAAATATTGGGGGTTAGGGTTAGAGTTCACTGCCCTTTTTTTGCCTTCAGATGCCTTCTAAAGCAGGGGTCCCCAACCTTTTTTGCACCATGGACTGGTTTCATTTTAAAGAAAATTCTGTGGACCGGCTGGCGTAGAAGAGGAGCGAGTGGGAGATCGTTTCCAGCTTCAGATGCGGACGGACATGGATTCCACACGTCCGCCGCTGTGTTGCCTCAGCCGCGCCTTTGGGTGCAGGGGGGGACAGGCATAATCCCCCCTCCGTACGGGCGGCTTGCGGTGAGGGCCCCCATCTCGACGACGGTCTGAGGAACTTTCGCGGGGGGAGTTTCCCTTTCGCTGAAGGAGCTGGAACATGGAGGATTTTTATAAGGAGCTGAAATGCCGGGGCTGAATGGCTGCGCCGAGGCTCCGGATTAGAAAAATGGTATGTGCCTTATTTGGATTTTTTTGCATTCAATTTTATGGAAAGAGAAGATAGGGGGAAGTTGGAAACAACCCCCCTGGAACTAAAGCGGCATTGGAGAAAGAGTCCCACGATGCGGAGAGAGTGAAAGTGGCATCCGTTGGATTTATTGAAAAAGGAAATCTATTGCCAAATAAGGGATTGCTGTTAGACAATGTATCCTGAGCCTTGCTACATTTTAAATTGATTGTTTCCACTTTTGCTTTATTCACCCTGCCGGCAAGGCGGAAAGATGGCGTTCTCTTTGTTCTCAGGATGGAACTTTTCTTTTTGGAAATAAGCATTCCTCCATTTTAACAAAAATTAGCTAATTTTAAAATATATAAGAAAGGACCTGCTCTGGTGTCTTTCAATGCCCTTGTGAAACCTTCTGCTTTTGTTTGGAAAGTTTTTTCCTTTTTTCTTTATTCTTCTCTCTGGACGTTGCAAACTTAATTTGAATTACAGCTGCTTTTGTCTCGGACTTCACCGACTGCCTGCCCAACAGCGCCATTTTTTTTCTTTCTTCTCTACGCACCAACATTTAAAATTTTAATTATGGCATCGAGGAAACCTCCATCTGGGAAATCAAGCTCTGCTCCAGCATCTACAAAACCCAGTCCAATCTCACAACCAAAGATTTCAGCCTTGTTACAGAGGGAAACAGAAGTAGAGGATCCTAAGCCATCAAATCCTCAGCCATTAAACGTAGAGGAGATGTTTCAAAAAATAATGAATGAAATGCAACAAATCTGGAAAGATAATCTAAGTACAAGATTGGAACTATTGGAGGCGCAAAGAGAAATAACAAATAATAAACAAAAAATTGAGGGGCTGGAAGGGGGGCGGTTGAGATGAAGGAAGAGATAAAAGACTTTAAGAAAGAAATCACAGATATTACTGGTCAAATGTCTAAAATTGATTTTGAACGTATGTCTTTCTTTTTAAGATTTCAGAATGTTCCAGAATCACCTAATGAGAATTTAAAAGAGTTAATGGCTACTATGTTAGCGGATTATATTAAGAAAGATAAGGAATTTATCTGGGGGGACATTGATTTGATTTATAGAATTAATTCAGCATTTGCCAGAATAAATGAGGTACCCAGAGAGATACATATTAAATTTATAAGAAGGTCAACGAGGAATGAGATACTGAGAGTGCAAAGGGGGGGCCCTCTGATGTATCAGCAAAACGAGGTGGCCATATTGAAGCAGATCCCAAAGAAAATACGAGATATAAGAAGGAATTATTCCTTCTTAAGAAAAAAAATTACACAAAAAGGGGGTGTGGTTCAAGTGGCTGATGCCTGAAGGGATGCTGGTATTCTGGGAGGGAGGAAGAGTTAGAATCAAAACAGTAGAAGAGGCGGAGAATTTTCTTTAAAAACACTCCTCAATCCTGGATGATGGTGAGATAGGAATGGGAGGGGCCATGGGTCCGCCTGCTGGTGGGGGGGAGGAGGAAGAGACTATAGCAAAGAGGCTCAGATTGCAAAAATAACTTGTTATCTTTTTTTATGATGGTAATTCCTGTACGGATGTTAATAGAACAAAGCAATTGAATGTATAAAATAATATGAAAATTTATGATTTTAATTGTATGTACCCCTTCCTTTTATTATTTCCTAATGGAATATGTATGAAGACTCGGAGGCGGTCATCAAACCCAATGTGGAAGCTCTAAAATATTATTTAATACCTTATTTACCCCTTTCCTTTTATAAATTGTTAAAACCAATAAAACTTTTTTTCAAACAAAAAAGAGGAGCGGGGGGGGAAACAGGCGGCGCATGCACACGCGGGGGGGAGTCGGTTCACTTGGCCCTCTAGGGCAGTGGTGGCGAACCTTTTTTTCCTTGGGTGCTGAAAGCATGCACACGTGCACTGTTGTGCGTGCTTGCGTGCCCATTCCCATAATGCAATGCTTTTCCCACATGCCCCTTCCCCTGCACATCCGTGTGACACCCCTTCCGCGCACTTCACCCCCCCTTCACATACACGCTGGACCCCCACCCCTGTGCTCGCCTTTTGGATGTGTGTGCAACATCCCCCACTTTTGGCCTCAGATCCCAAAACAGCGCTGGGGGAGGGGAGGGAAAGTCTTGCATCTCAAAACAGCGTTGAGAGGGAGGAAAAACACCTTTTCTCAGGGCTGCCTTTTAACAGCACTGTTTTGGGGAGGGAGGGCTTTCCCCTTCTCAGCGCTGCCTTGCGATCAGAGGCTTCTCAAAACAGCGCTGTTTTAACAGCGCTGTTTTGGGGAGGGAAGAGTTTTTCCTTCTCAGGGCTGCCTTGCGATCGGAGGCTTCTCAAAACAACGCTGTTTTGGGGAGGGAAGACTTTCCCCTTCTCAGCGCTGCCTTGAGATCGGAGAGCCTCCAACAGCGCGAACGGCCGTGCCTACGCTCTCCTGCATCCGGTGCACGCTCTGCCCAGGGGGCTGCCCCCTCCTCCTCCTCTCCAGCCCTGCGGCCCGGTTCCTATCAAGCCATGGACCGACACCGGTCTGCGGCCCGGGGGCTGGGGACCCCTGTTCTAAAGGACCTAACCGTAACCCCAAAATTATTTTTTTAAAGGATGTTTAGAACAGGGCTCACCTACCTTTCGGACCTCAGGGACCACTAAATTCATAATTTTAAATCCCACGGACCACTAATATGATCTGCCTAATGACCGGCTGGGCGGGAGTAGCTAGGTGGCTATGTGATTGGGTGGTGTGGCCAATTCAGTGTTACTCACATCAAGGTCTGCCTCTACTTGCCCTTCTGCTCCCAGTCACTCCTCGCCTCCCCGCCTGGGCTCATTAGGGCCCCAACAGAAAGCAGTGGTAGGAGTTAAGCAACCACCATGAGAAAGAGTTGGCAAAACAGCTGGCTCAGTTCAAATTGGATCTGACCGAGAAGAAGGCTCAGCAGAAGCCCTCACTGAGGGCTATGAGCATAGGCTTTCCAAGCAGAGGGAAGACCTGCAGGAGTGCAAGGCCAGGTACTGGCACCTGGAGACTCAGCAGGCTGAGATGGTCAGCTAGTTCCAGGCCATGATACAGTCCCACTGGAACAAGGCCCTCCAGCTCTTTGCCACCAGCAGCACGTCCCTCCAGCCTTCACCCAAAGCCCCACACCAGGACGCCAAAGCAGACCCCAAGTCAGAATTTCTGCCCCCCTCTGACCCAAACCAAAAGGCCCCCAAAGGGGAGACTCTCTGCAGCAACACAAACGTTCATTGCACATTTTCGGCCCAGGGACCATAGCTTGAGGATCCCTGATTTAGTGCAATATAAAAAATACATTTTTTTTCTGCGGATCACCAAAATTTTCTTGCAGACCACCAGTGGTCCATGGACCACCAATTGGTGACCGCTGGTTAAGAGGGTGTGTGGAAAGTCAGGCTGCAGGAATTACACTGAAATAAACAGTTTCAATACCATTATCAATGACACTTGGAAGAGTTTGCTTTTCAACATTCATACTAGATTGACTGTTTCAAAAAATGTAGAACCAATTTAGCCAGAGATTGAAGCCCCTTTCTCTGTGTGCATCATAGATGCAATACATGTGTAAAGGAAACTGGGCCTTATTAAATATGCTTTTGTGATGCTGACTCATTCACACGTGTGGAAAGGGTTCTCAAGGCAAATACAACTGAACATGTATTGGCAATCTACCTATTTCCAGGTGGACACAAACTGAATGCTTTTACATCATTGTCAATCATGTTCTATAAATATTTTGCTTTATAGGGACAGTGGAGTTGTGATCTGGGAATAGGGGACCTAGCCATCACTCCCTTGTCATGGACAGATCACGCTCTCCTTCGGCTGGACTTTCCAATCGCTTCACCTCACCGCGGGGAGGTGGAACCAGATACTCCTATATGGTTCCGCCCCAGGCTTCTAATGGACCCGGAAAGGTTCCAGAGGGAGCTTGGGCCAATTCCTGTGACCCTGCCTCGCGACTAGACTGAGGACCTAGTGGCCGCATGGTTAAGTGCGGCTGCAGGGGCCTTGGACCGAGTCGCGCCCTTGCGGCCTCTCTTGCGGCGAAGAATCACCCAGGCTCCCTGGTTTACTGAGGAGCTTCGGGGGATGAAGCGCCACAAGAGACGCCTAGAGAGCAGATGGAGATCATCTCGCTCCGAAGCCGACCGAACACTAGTGAGAACCCATATTAGGGCTTACTTAGTGGCGATAAGGGTGGCCAAACGTGAGTATTGTGCCACCCTTATTGCATCCGCAGATAACCGCCCTGCTGCCCTGTTTGGGGTGACCCGCTCCCTCCTTCATCAGAGGCCGCGGGAAGCCCCTTTGCAAGGGCGAGCAGAGGAATTTGGGATTTATCTGCAGGAGAAAATCACTCGGATTCGGAATGAGCTACCCTCCATCGACAGTGGTCCTGTGGGACTGTCCGAGACTAGTCTTGAGGCTCCTTCTTGGGAGGAGTTTGACTTTGTTACCACCGAGGATATGGACAGGTTGTCAAGGAAACTTAGGGCGACCACATGTTTACTGGACCCGTGCCCCTCCTGGCTTGTACTGGCATCCTGGGAGACGACACGAGGCTGGCTCCAGGGCATTGTTAACGCATCTTTGAGTGAGTGGTCCTTACCTACCATCTTGAAAGAGGCGATAGTGAGGCCCCTCCTCAAGAAGCCGTCCCTGGACCCAGCATTATTAGAGAACTATCGTCCGGTCTCCAACCTTCACTTTCTGGTGAAGGTTGTTGAGAGTGTGGTAGCCCAACAGTTTCCGCGACACCTGGAGGAAGTTGATTATCTAGACCCGTGCCAGTCCGGCTTCCGACCCGGTCACAGCACCGAGACGGCATTGATCGCGTTGGTTGATGATCTCTGGAGGGCGCGGGATAGAGGTTATTCCTCTATCCTAGTCCTATTAGACCTCGGCGGCTTTTGATACCATCGACCATGGTATCCTATTGCACCGACTGGGGGGGTTGGGGCTGGGAGGCACCGTTCTGCGGTGGTTCTCGTCCTACCTCTCTGGTCGGTCGCAATATGTGTTGACGGGAGGGCAGAGGTCGACCTCGAGGCCTCTCTTATGTGGGGTTCCTCAGGGGTCGGTCCTCTCGCCCCTCCTTTTCAACACATATATGAAGCCGCTGGGTGAAATCATCCGTGGTTTTGGGGTGGAGTACCATCTGTACGCTGATGATACTCAGTTGTACATATCCACCTCAAACCACCCCAACGATGCCGCCGAAATGCTGTCCCGGTGTTTGGAAGCCGTACGGATCTGGATGGGTGGTAACAAACTCAAGCTCAACCCTGCCAAGACTGAGTGGCTGTGGTTTCCGGCACCCCGGTTCAGCCAGATTACTCCAACTCTGGCCATTGGGGGCGAAACACCGGCCCCCGTGGCCGCAATTTGGGTGTCCTCCTGGATTCCCGGCTGTCCATGGAGGACCATGTGGCTGCCGTGGCCAGGGGGGCATTTCATCAGGTACGCCTGATGCGCCAATTGCGGCCCTTACTGGACCGGGCTGCACTTCGCACAGTCACTCAAGCTCTCGTGACGTCCCGACTCGACTACTGTAATGCTCTCTACATGGGGCTTCCCTTGAGGTGCACTCGAAAGCTACAGCTAGTCCAAAACGCAGCCGCACGGGTGATTACGGGAGCCACTAGATGCTCCCACATAACACCGATCCTGCGCGAGCTGCATTGGCTTCCTGTGGCCTTTCGGGTGCGCTTCAAGGTTTTGACGACCATCTTTAAAGCGCTCCATGGCTCGGGGCCTAGTTATATGCGAGACCGCCTCCTGTCCCATACATCCCTTAGACTGATACGCTCGGTCTAAGGGAGAGGGCCTTCTCAGGGTGCCGTCGGCCGGACAATGCCGACTGGCGACACCCAGGGGAAGAGCCTTCTCTGTGGCGGGTCCAGCCCTCTGGAATGACCTACCCCCTGAACTCCACACCATTACCGATCTCCGCCTCTTCCGCCAATGTCTTAAGACATATTTGTTTCAACAAGCCGGCCTAGCCTAACCTCCAATGGGGACTTTTAGGTAGTTTTAAATTGGGTTTTAAAAATGTGGTTTTAGCGCAGGATAGGATTATTTAATAGTTTTTTAAATTATATTTATTGTATTTTGTATGCTTTTTAAATTTCCTGTGCGCCGCCCTGGGTCCTCTGTGGAGAAGGGCGGGATATAAATTTAATAAAATAAAATAAATAAATAAATAAAAATAGTTCTAGACAACTTTTTGAATTACCTACGTGGGGATATTTTATGACAGCATCAATTCACAGAACCTCATTTTTCACTCTGAGAATGCCTGTACTGAATTGTAAAAGAAAAGAAACCTGGTATATCTATATATCTACATACCCATCTCTCTGCCTGATAAAAAGGAATTTTGAGATTAATTAAACGGATCAAAACTGGAGCTCAATTACCTACCATTGAGTTTTGTTTTCACAATTCATCTACCCTACATTCCAGATTGCCTATTTTGTCCATAGGTATTTTGTTGTTGTTTGCAGAAACCTATCGCTACCCATTGGAATAATGTTGTATCTCTGTGCCTTTAAAAATACAATATATAGCTTAAGGAGTTTCTCCAGACCCAAGTGCTTCAGGCTTCAGTGGAATTGTAGCTATAGCTTTAGCATCGTGTGAGGAGAAATTTCTCAGGCTTGAATCATGATCTTGTTGCGAATAAACAGGATGCCTGCAGCCGGATCTCTGTGAAAAAGCAATTTGTCAGGGCTCATCAAAGTGAGGGTGCTGAGCTGAAAGGCCTCATAAATCGGAAGCTGAGATATTGAGCCAATGACCAGTCAGAAAGCATCAGACCAGACATTAAAGCCAAAGTCAAGAAGTCAACTGAAATGCCAAGCAATTGGTGTGAGGTTGGACACTTGGAGGTTAGAGGGTGTGGAATAGAAAGATAAATGAAACTTCTCCTTGAATATAAGTTAAGGGTCAGAGAGGAATTTCAAAGTGAAAAAGCATTGTATGGTATTTCACCTACACATGATCGTTTACTATCCCGTAGATTGCAGTGAATAAAATACCATTTTTCTGTATGAAATGACAAAATAAAATGTTTGTTCAAGTGTGTGTGAACATTTAGGTGTATTTGCATGCATTCTTAACATAATCGTGATCATCATTAGCCATTGTCTATCCACTGCAGGACGAAGGCATCTTCTGCATGTTTCCAACCAATACGGTCCTGAGCTTTCTTTTGACAAATAAACCCACAATGCTTGTTAATGTCATTGATCCATCCTGTTTTGGGTCTCTTTTGTGGATGCTTTTTATCAAGTTGGATCCATTCCATGACTGCCTTGGTCCACCTGCCATCAGTTCTTCTTGCTATGTGACCCTCCCATTTCCATTTCAATTCTTTTACTCTCTTGATGATATTGTATACTTTCATTTGTTCTCTAATCCAGGGGTCCCCAACCTTTTTGGCACCAGGGACCGGTTTCACATAAAAAAAATTCCACAGACCGGTGGGAGCCTCCAGCAGGTGAGTCAAGTCACGTGGACCGCACGCGCATTAAGCGGTCACATGGAACCCGAGGCTCACTCTGGCCCGGTTACTATCAAGCCACAGACCGTGGCCCGGGGGTTGGGGACCCCTGCTCTAATCCATGTGCAGATCTTTCTATCTTGTTTTGTAACTCTGAACATGTATCTTTCCATGGCTCTTTGTGCCACTCGTAGCTTTTGAATTGATTGTGAGGTTAGTGTCCATGTTTCACTGGTATATGTGAGAACAAGTAGCACAAACCGATCAAAAACTTTTCTCTTCATGCATAGGAGAAGGTTGTTCTTGAAAATTATGTTTGCCAAATGCATGCCAACCACATTTAGCATCCCATTTAATTTCCTTTATTGTATCACCTTCCATTGAGATCCATTGGCCAAGGTATATGTAATGGTTTACTGCATCTAGGTCTTCTCCAGATATACATGTGGGGTGCCTCACGGTCGGTCCTCTTGCCCCTCCTGTTTAACATCTACATGAAGCTGCTGGGCGAGATCCATGGTTTTGGGGTAGAGTTCCATCAGTACACTGATGATACTCAGCTGTACATCTCTACCCCTAACCACCCCAACGATGCCGTCGAAGTGATGTCCCAGTGTCTGGAGGCCGTGCGAGTCTGGATGGGGAGGAACAAACTCCGACTCAACCCATCCAAGACCAAGTGGCTGTGGTTCCCGGCGTCATGATATAGTCAGCTGGTTACATCTCTGGCTATCGGGGGCGAGTCACTGGCCCCCGCGGATAGGGCTCGCAATCTGGGCATCCTCCTGGATTCTCAGCTGTCATTGGATGACTACGTGACAGCCGTGACCAGGGGGGGCTTTTATCAGGTTCACCTGATATGCCAGCTGCACCCATATCTAGATCGTGACGCCTTACGCACGGTCACTCAAGTGCTCGTCACCTCCCGCCTGGACTATTGCAACGCTCTCTACATGGGGCTCCCCTTGAGGTGCACTCGGAGACTCCAGCTAGTCCAGAATGCAGCCGCACGGGGGATCCTGGGAGTGTCTTGATACTCCCATGTAACACCTCTCCTGCGCGAGCTGCACTGGCTGGCTGTGGCCTTCCGGGTGCGCTTCAAGGTGCTAGTAACCATCTTTAAAGCACTCCATGGCACGGGACCTGGCTACTTGCGGGACCGCCTCCTACCACATACCTCCCTTAGACCTGTCCGCTCCCACAGAGTGGGCCTCCTCAGGGGGCCATCCGCCGAACAATGCCGACTGGTGGCCCCCAGGGGGAGAGTCTTCTCTGTGGCGGGGCCTGCCCTCTGGAACGACCTACCCCCCGACCTTTGTACCATTACAGACCTACGCCTCTTCCACCGGACATTAAAGACACATCTATTTCAAGAGGCCGGCCTGGCTTAGTTTTAATGGGTAAAGTTTTAATTGATTTTAACCTTTTCTTATCCAGATTTTTAGCACAGACCCTAATTTAATTCATTTTAAACTGTTTTGTATTGTATTGTATTTGTTTTTGTATATTTCTGTGCACCGCCCTGAGTCCCTTCGGGGAGATAGGGCGGTATATAAATTTGATTTAATAAATAAATAAATAAATAAATTTTCTTTCTTTGGTTAATTTATTAAACATAACCTGGTTCCTTTTCAGGTTTATTTTTGAGTCAAATCGTTCTCCTGCTTTGTGCAGTTCTTGAATGTCTTTATAGCTTTTCTGGATCTTGTGAAAAGAGAACAACATCACCTGCAAATCTTAAGTGATTTAAATAAGTAATTTAAATAATAATTGATTTTTATTCCATCTTTTGCCCAGTCTATTGAAAAACACTTCTTAAAGGAAGGCTGAGAAAAGGATAGGTGATGTTGTATCAGCTTGTCATATAGCTCATTCTATGTTGATTTCCACTTTAAGCTCATTAAGGCAAATTGTTGCCATTGTTTTTTCATATATTGATTGTAGTAAGTTTATGCAAGCAGTGTCTATGCCTTGGTTGAGAAATGTATTAATTATTGCTTGGTGGAATATTGAGTCAAACACCTTATTGTAGTCCATGAAAGCCATCCACAGAGGCATGGTGTACTCATCGTGCCTTTCGATGACTTGCTGAACAACCTAGATGTGATCCATTGTGCTGCAGCCACTTCTGAACCCTGCTTGCTCCTTTGGCTGTGCATCATTTAATGTTCTCAATATTCTTTTTGCTATTATCCTGGTGAAAACCTTGTACGTGCCTGAAAGAAGGCTTATTGGGCAATAGTTCTTTAAATCATCTTGGGCTATTACAAATACTATAAAGTCACAAATAAATAATTAGATGAATTAAGCATACAGTTTTTGTTCAAACTATGTTTGTTAATGACAAACTACACAGTCTGGATCATCAAAAACATCCAAAACTAATTCTGTTTTCCTCAGATCATGGTTTTTCTACCAAGCTTTAATTTCTCTATAGCAAATAATACTGTATCACAATAAATATTATGTTGTAAGTGGCTTACTAGACTTTGATTTCCCAATTCAAGTCTTTCAAATAAATTACACTTTTAATTCATCTAAATCAGTGTGGGCAATGCCTCTTATAGTTTCAACATTCCATATTTACTCTAGATTAGTATTAAAATTATCCATCCATTCATTCAGCCCTCCAACCAACCAACCAACCAATTTACATGGCCACCCATGTATCAATGAAACCCTTAGTGTAATTGTGTAGTTATTGTTTCTTTGATCTTACCCAAGTGGATGGAGCTTGTAAATTCTACTTCATGAAGTTGATAATGATTATATTTTTGCCTCCCCCCATATATATGTGTGTGTGTGTGTGTGTGTGTGTGTGTGTGTATGTATATGTATATGCTTGTGTGACAACACCCTGGTAAGCCCCAACTAAGGGAGGAAGCATACTGCTTTCCTTTTCTGTCTTTCGGCTCATCACCAGAGACCATCTAGACAGAAAGCTATTTGTTTTGTTGTGTCTTTTTTTTTTACATGTGTGTTAGGTTTTGAGCTGATAAATAAATAAACAAGGGAGACTAGGATAGATCTATTTTGAGCTATTTAGCTCTCATCAGCTAGCCATACCCTTACTGGGATTTGAACCAGGGAAGTATTACATGAGAGGCAGATGTTTTAGCCACTAAGCCTCTCCTAATCAGCTGAGACAGAGGAATAAGTATATGCTTGTGTCACATGTGTTGTATTCAAATCCCAGTAAGGCTATGGCTAGCTGATGAGAGCTAAATTGCTCGAAATAGATCTATCCTAGTCTCCCTTGTTTATTTATTTATCAGCTCAAACCCTAACACACATGTAAAAAAAAGATACAACAAAACGAATAGCTTTCTGTCTGGATGGTCTCTGGTGATGAGCCGAAAGACAGAAAAGGAAAGCAGTATGCTTCCTCCCTTAGTTGGGGCTTATCAGGGTGTTGTCACGCAAGCATATACTTATTCGTGTGTGTGTGTGTGTGTGTGTGTGTGTGTGTGTGTATTTATGTATGTCAATTAAAGTTGGCAAACATGCCAAACATTTCTGCCTCCTATTTCTCCAACCTGCTGAGGAGCTGAAAGTTATCCAGCTGACTTTTGTGACTAAAGTAACTCTAGAATTCATTGTCTAGGTTTCCAAGTCAGCGTCTTAATCACTACACCAAACAGCTGGAAGATTACCTGTTCCCTGATCCCTAAAGCAATCCTTTATTCATGTAGGGAAGCTTGGTGCAACGGATGCTATCCTTTGGTATTTATTTAGTTAATTTAATGGTTCTTATTTATAGCAATGAAGGAAATGCCAGAGCTTTATTGAAAAAGGCACTAGCTCTCTCTTGAGCTTATAATGCTGCTGATCTATAATTTGTAGAATCAAAGTCCGTATTAATATTTTGTTTTAAAGCCACTGACCTTTTAAAATTTATACTTTGAGTAAATAGGGGTTTTCCATCTAAGTGTTGTTGTTTTTTTTGACTATGACTTCATGTGCTTCAAACTGGAACAACAAATAGGAACATAATAGCATTCTCCCATTTTTTCTGCTTCATATTATGGCTCATAAAATCGGCTCTTCCTATTCCTAGGAAGGGAGTGAGATGCAACTTTTCCCACTTCTGGAATCTGGGTCTCTTTCTCCCAGAGTGGTGAGTTGTGCAGGCTTCTCTTTCCGAGTAATCGCGTAAGAAAATAATGCAAAGCAGCCTTTTCCCCATTGCATGCCCTTCCTTAAATCCTTTCACAGATGTGATCCAGTATGGAGAGAAGAGTAAGAAAAGAAAAGCATTTCCTCCACATGTGTGACATGAGCCTTGAATGACATCCTTTGATCATGCAAATATGCATATATTTATTGTAAACATTTATACTGTGTACGTAATATAAATGGATATCCATAACATTCTGTTTCCTCCATACATTCCTTTGGTCAAGAAGTCTATAGTAGGCATTTATTTTGGAGTTTTAGGGTGTACTTTGCCGTGGTGACACTCAGAAAATTATATTGTCTTCCAGACAGATAGGATGAGACAGAGAGAGAGAGAGAAAGAGAGATGTACACCAACCCATAGTGGACAAGTGCAGTAGATTATGGTCCATAAAATTCAGTGGCAAGACTATTATCTTACAGTAGATTGATTCAGGCTAATAATCATTATTCTGTAGCTTTCCAGAGAAATTTATCCAGTTCTTCTACACCCGTGGTTCTCAACCTTTGCAATGCTGCGGCCCTTTAATACAGTTCCTCATGTTGTGATGACCCCCAACCATAAAATTGGTGTCTCGGTTCCTAAGATCATAGAAAATATGTGTTTTCCGATGGTCTTAGGCGATCCCCGTGAAAGGGTTGTTTGATCCCCAAAGGGGTCCCGACCCACAGGTTGAGAACCACTGTTCTACACCTATCTTTTATCCTTTTTTTCCATCAAAAAGCCTGATTGTAATAGTCAAGCCAATTAACTGTCAGGTATTTTTTTATTGTTTTGTTCTTATTGCTGATCAGGTGAAAATTTCATTCATACTCTTTTGTTCATTTATATTTGATCATCCATAAGTCACTATCACTTGTCCTAAATTTTCAGCTTCAATGTTATGTCCTATAGAAATAACATTCCTCCTGTTTTTTTAATGTAACTGCTTAATTCAAGTCATATTGCAATATCATGGAGTCATACATACAGTAGACTAACCTGTGGCTTTGTAGTATAAGATTTTTTTTTATTAGCTCATAATCAAATTTATCTGGGAATATTCTTCCTTCGTTTTCAATTTGTTTTGAGGGAGATTAATCCTGTAACCAGATATAGCATCAGGACTTAAAACAGCAATTCAATTCACCTTTAATCTAGAAACTATGTCCACTGTACACAGAAAGATATTCTTTATACTAAACAAGAAACTTATATATGATGATATTAATAACTTTGTTCTTTATTTAAGGTTCTTAATCTTGTTCACCTGAAGTCTCTCAAAAGCAGACTCTTCTTTTAATCAAAGTAAAGCAACAATCTTGAAGCTATATAAAGGGCAAAGATTTGATGGTCATTTACAATACAATAATACAATAGCAGAGTTGGAAGGGACCTTGGAGGTCTTCTAGTCCAACCCCCTGCCTAGGCAGGAAGCCCTATACCGTTTCAGACAAATGGCTATCCAACATCTTAAAGACTTTCAGTGTTGGGGCATTCACAACTTCTGGAGGCAAGCTGTTCCACTGATTAATTGTTCTAACTGTCAGGAAATTTCTCCTCAGTTCTAAGTTGCCTCTCCCCTTGATTAGTTTCCACCCATTGCTTCTTGTTTAACAGATTATTATTTTATCTTTCATGCCATAGAATAACAGACTATTTTTCTATACAAAGAATATAAACAACTTGACTATCCTTGGACTGAGTACATTTTCACTTCATGTTGTGGGCAGAGAATAAGATGGAAACTACACGGGTTTTTTTTCCGGCACCATGAAACAAAATATATTTCGATGGCCTGGGGCTCTACTCAGAAATCTGTATTAGACTGATCAGGTCTGGAGAAAATAACTTCTTAGAAATGATGCTTGAAATAGGAAACGTTATGCCTATAGAAATTTGCCTGGGAGCAATTTTCACAGTTACTTCTGCACCTCTTAGTTGTATTGGGTGGTGAGGGCTGCTTCACCCATGAGATGCTTGTTTCTTTTTTACTGAGGTGACTGTGAATATCGTTTCCTTTTGCTGATTTTCTTCCAAAGCTGTGTACTGTGTACTGATTCAGAGCCCTGTTACTGAAAAGAAGATTTAGCAGACATAACCTAATTGTATTTATTATAGGAATACAGTTAATTAACTTTAAATGTTCTAAGTACGGAGATTCAGATGTGCAAAAGGAGAAATAGCTGCTTTGGCACTTTGAGTTACACTTGAAAAAAATGAAAAGCAATAATTATAACAGTGTTGGAAGGGACCGTCGAGATCTTCTAGTTCAGCCCCCTACTCCGGCAAGAGACCCTATACAACTTCAGCCAAATGCTTGTTCAATCTCTTCTTAAAAACTTCCAGTTTTGGGGCACCTACAACTTCTGGAGGCAAGACATCCCACTAATTAATTGTTCTACCTGGTTTTTAAATGGCATGGTGGTGGAAAATAGAATAGGTTGAGGGAAAATGCCAGGAAGACCAATAGTAATCAATGAAGCTGAAAGCCAAGCAACGTTTAACCTAGTAAGTTTTTCAAAAGCACCTAGTGGAATTAAGCGTAGTTTATGCTTCAGTGTGTTGTCAACTCAAAACAATGGAATTCAGTTCATTCATGGATATCATGGCTAAGTTAACACTGCATATAAACATATTTCTTTTCTGTGTGTGTGTGTGTGTATGTGACCAGATCTGTATGTGTTTAGGATTGATAAATGTGTTATATCTCTGTGAATGGATGCAAAAAACAAAAAGTTTAGAAGGGTTTCCAAGGAAGAAAGACAATGTTTGTTTTTTTAAATAATAAAAAAGGATTTTTTAATGTATATTATACTTGTATGGTATGTGACATTTGTTTTGTGTGAACTTAGAGAGAAATCATTTTGAGTGATCTTGTCCTTTGAAGGAATAACATTGATGAACTTAAAAAATGTTTTAGAATTCAGAAGTGATTTGAGGAAATTATTGCATGTCTATAAAAAAGGGGTTTGTTGGAGTTGGATATGCAAGATGTATACTCATCTTCTACCCATCCCAAACTGTCCCCCGCCCTTCAGAACAAGTATTCATATCTCACACCTGTGCCATAGCCATTCAGCTGTTCTCTCCCCCCACACACACACCACACATGCCAGGTTCATAGTAGATACTTCTCAGAACCTCATACATTGGCTGCAAGAAGTTAATGTTCCCTACCAAATGTGATGCTGATATTAACTAATCAGGCTAAAATGCCCTAGGTTTTTCAATAATGCACTAGAAAGTCTACTCTCACAGAATGCTATAGAACACTGATCCTGTCTCCATGAATAAAGGAATTGCACCATACATAACACAAAAGGCAGCATTTGCCAATAGCAGCGGTCTTGCAGGTCACTGCAAGGGAAAATTACTTCTTTTTCTGTGTATTCTGGGACAATGTATTGCTTCCTGAGTCAACCCTGTCCACATCTTGAGTTCATTGGCCTCTATTCTATTCAGTGCTGGGTGGGCTTAGAAATAAACACTTGACAAGTTCACAGCCTGAGGTGGAATTGCTGTTTTATCACTCAGTCCTCAATATCAGAGCATTGGCCTTTGAAAATAATCCAGTTCATCTTCCCAGCTTGCTCTCTTTTTTTTGTCTCAATAGGTCCTTTTTCATGCCTTGTTAGCACAATTTCAGCTGGTTTGAAGAATGCTTTGAAGGGCAGGCCCGCCACTGGAACCTACATGGCTATCCTTTGATGTTAATCCCAGCTTTATGTTTCTACATGACATTATTGTGGACAGGTTGGTGATCTTTCATCACCTGGCAGCATCATTACTGAGCAAGTAACGCCATCAATAATGCTAAGATTCCTGCAGGTTTGCTTTCCGTTCATGGTTGAGAAGTTTTAGAGGATAAATGGGATAAGAGATTGCATGTTTGTTACTTTTCCAGTGCTATGCTGGCTGGGAGATTATGGGAGCTTGTTTTGGGATCTTGTTATAATTTTTGGACTTTGGCTCAACTTTATTTAATAATTTCAGATCCATTCCAGTCTCAATTATAACAAGACTTTTTCTTTCTGGCCTCAGGGCAACACAACAATATGTCACACCTATCCCTTAGCCTTTTTCTTAGCACTTAGCAATAGCACTTAGACTTATATACCATCTCATTTATGCTTCACAGCACTCTCTGAGTGGTTTACAAATTCAGCATATTACCCCCAACAATCTGAGTCCTCATTTTTTTTAAAATTTATTTTATTTATTTAAAAAACTATTAAAGTATCCTGCGCTAAAACCAAATTTTAAAACCAAATTTAAAACTACCTAAAAGTCCCCACGGGAGGTTAGGCTAGGCCAGCTTGTTGAAACAAATATGTCTTCAGACATTGGCGGAAGAGGCAGAGGTCGGTGATGGTACGTAGCTCAGGGGGCAGGTCATTCCAGAGGGCTGGACCCGCCACAGAGAAGGCTCTTCCCCTGGGTGTCGCCAGTCGGCATTGTCCGGCCGACGGCACCCTGAGAAGGCCCTCTCTGTGGAAGCGTATCGGTCTAAGGGATGTATGGGGCAGGAGGCGGTCTCGCATATAGCTAGGCCCCGAGCCATGGAGCGCTTTAAAGATGGTCGTCAAAACCTTGAAGCGCACCCGAAAGGCCACAGGAAGCCAATGCAGCTCGCGCAGGATCGGTGTTATGTGGGAGCATCTAGTGGCTCCCATAATCACCTGCGCGGCTGCGTTTTGGACTAGCTGTAGCTTTCGAGTGCACCTCAAGGGAAGCCCCATGTAGAGAGCATTACAGTAGTCGAGTCGGGATGTCACGAGAGCTTGAGTGACTGTGCGAAGTGCAGCCCGGTCCAGTAAGGGGTGCAATTGGCACATCAGGAGTACCTGATGAAACGCCCCCCTGGCCACGGCCGCCACATGGTCCTCCATGGACAGCCGGGAATCCAGGAGGACACCCAAATTGCGCGCCCTCTCCACGGGGGCCAGTGTTTCGCCCCCAATGGCCAGAGTTGGAGTAATCTGGCTGAACCGGGGTGCCGAAACCACAGCCACTCAGTCTTGGCAGGGTTGAGCTTGAGTTTGTTACCACCCATCCAGATCCGTACGGCTTCCAAACACCGGGACAGCACTTCGGCGGCATCGTTGGGGTGGTTTGGGGTGGATATGTACAGCTGGGTGTCATCAGCGTACAGGTGGTACTCCACCCCAAAACCACGGATGATCTCACCCAGCGGCTTCATATATGTGTTGAAAAGGAGGGGCGAGAGGACCGACCCCTGAGGAACTCCACATAAGAGAGGCCTCGAGTTCGACCTCTGCCCTCCTGTCAACACATATTGCGACCGACCAGAGAGGTAGGACGAGAACCACCGCAGAACGGTGCCTCCCAGCCCCAACCCCCCCAGTCGGTGCAATAGGATACCATGGTCGATGGTATCAAAAGCCACCGAGAGGTCTAATAGGACTAGGATAGAGGAATAACCTCTATCCCGCGCCCTCCAGAGATCATCAACCAACGCGACCAATGCCGTCTCGGTGCTGTGACCGGGTCGGAAGCCGGACTGGCGCGGGTCTAGATAATCAACTTCCTCCAGGTGTCGCGGAAACTGTTGGGCTACCACACTCTCAACAACCTTCACCAAAAAGTGAAGGTTGGAGACCGGACGATAGTTCTCTAATAATGCTGGGTCCAGGGACAGCTTCTTGAGGAGGGGCCTCACTACCGCCTCTTTCAAGATGGCAGGTAAGGACCCCTCACTCAAAGATACATTGACAATGCCCTGGAGCCAGCCCTGGAGCCATTTTACTTTCCAGGATGGAAGGCTGAGGCAACCTTGAGCTGGTCAGGATCAAACCCCAGACTGTGGGCAGAGTAAGCCTGCAATACTGCATTCTAATCACTGTGCCACCTTATTCTACTTCAAGATGCAAATGATCACATTTGTTTATTTTACAAGGTTCCAATATCCTGAACAACTACACAAGCAGAAAACTTGATAAGTGTTATTTTCTTTATCATTGTGTCTAATTCTATTTCAAGATGGCGGCGCGCTTAGGCGCAGCGGCTTTGAGCTCCTGGTGTCACAGCAGACTTAAAGTCTTGATGAAACAATGATCGCAGATTCTTCACGAAGTTTATGTTCTGTAACGGTGGCACCATCATTATTTCTTGGGAATATACAAGGGAGAGAAGAATTGAAATGAAGAAGCGGAGAGCACCACCCTTACCAGTAATTCCATCCTTTTCTGTTGGGAAAGCTGAGACAGAAGGAAAAAAATGGCAAGTGTGATTCCTCAAAGTTCATTGCAACAAGAAATAAAAAAGAAAAATAGACGTGCTCCTCTTCCACCAACTCCTAAAATGCCAAACAGATTTGAATTTTACACACATAATGACTGGTGTACTGACAGTGGGGTTGCTTATACACACTGTCCTGCAGACGTGGGGTTCTCAACTGTCATTTGTCGACCATTTTGTTTGCCTGGAGAGATTCCTGTTATGGCTGTCAGTGCTGTCTGTATTCCACCTGATGCAAATGTTGGCACAGCGCTCGAACCAATCTCATTGTAATTTTATTACAATCTTATTACAATGACAATAAAGATGATGATGATTATTATTATTATTATTATTATTAATTATCAAAAAGCCATATTTCCTGTTGTATTTTTACTTCTCAAGTCCTCATTGATCTCACCTCTAAAATAAATCATGCAACAAGCAAATAAAAATAAAGCTGGGTTTCAAGCTGGAGAGCAACATATCTATCAATCTGTACCAGGATGTGGTCAAAAAGGATAAAATAATAGCTACAATGGTGCCATCAAAGTTATGTTTTTATATTCTTTGGGCAAATTTGCATTATCACCTACAGTTTAACACTTTTATGACAACACCCATGGATACCCTTAAATGATTTTTTTATTTTTCCAATTTTAAATTCAAAATCCTTCTATTTCCCATTTTTAGAAATGCTTCCCAATTTATTTTTCCTAAGATTACTCATTTTTATATAAACTATTTCCTATGTGATTATTTTTCACTTCCTGTGAGTACTCACTTTTTAATTTAAACTTTCCTAACATATGCCTTTCAAAGAGGTCCCTGTATAATAAAACTAATTTTAAAAGCTGCTATTTTTTATTTTCCACATTGATCTAGAAGTGTAAACCTGACTGGACCACATAGCAATCATATATAGAATATTCTTGATGTAATAACAATGTCAACCTTGTTAACAAATTTTAAAATTTGAAAATGTTAATAGAAACAAATATTCCTATCAGAAGTCATAGTTCAGGGAATAGGACACCAAAACTAATCTGGATATTGATGGATTCTTTAAAACTCTGTATACAAACTGGAATACCCAAAGAAGCTGAATTAAAAATTAAAAATATATCTGGAAGAAATATTTGATACAAAATCTAAATATTTACAATTTCTAGTTTTAAAAATAATCTGTTTCTTTTAGTGAGATAATTAAAATAGACTTTCTTTGACCTACAGAAAAAAGCTCATTTTATGTTCAAATGCTATTTTCTTGTTTTGTGTCCTCTAACCTTCTACAGAACTGTTGTAATGGTCACCTCCATTTTGGCTACACAAAGGAAACAGCACCATAATAGGATAAAAAATAAAATCACATCACTGTGATAATCCTGTTCTAATTAAACATCCATTTACAGTTGTTCCTATCTTTCATGTCTTGTCATTTAGCCAGCTTCCTATCCACGGAAAAACTTCTTCTCTTACCCACAACTAAGTCTTAAATAACAACTTCATCAGCAGATTTTTGAAAGCCCAAAGACACTTTCACCTGGATAATTGCTATATTTTTGCCTGCTCACACACTGAACTAATGGTTGCAGCTCCTTGTAGCACTCTCTCCAGGCTTGCAGATGGCAAATGGGATAGAAAGGATTAGAGAAATATCTACAGCAGTGTTTCCCAACCTGGACAACTTTAAGTTGTGTGGAATTCGACTTCCAGAATGCCATAGCCAGCATCCTGGGAGAGGAATTCTGGGAGTTGCACTCCACGCATTTTAATGTTATTAAGGTTGAGGAACATTGGCCTACTGGATTCACTAGAAGAAGAAGAAATGCCTTCTTGATCCTAGGCAATGTCATTGAGGGCACGGTGTCAAGGCAATATATTTCACAGGCCTAAATCAATTCAGGAAGTGGGCTGTGATGGTAAGGTCAAGAATTGGTTGGGCATCTCTATGTTGATAGCCCAAGTCCTTGGTTACAAAGTCCTGTGTGTTGTGGTAGGCACTCAGTCCAGTGGGTATCAGATCAGCAAAGCGTCTTCATGTTCCTCAGTGATAGCTGCTGGAACAGAACCCCTTTCTGTTGCAATCCTGAATCTGTACAACTTTTGCCACCCTGCTTGCAATCCCCCTCCTCCTCACTGGCAAGTTTTAGTGAAGGATTTGCTGTGTACGCCATTAAGAGCTGTGGTAGAACAGTGGTTAGAATGCAGTACTGCAGGCAATTTCTGCTGACTGCCAGCTGCCTGCAATTTGGCAGTTCAAATCTCACCGGGCTCATGGTTGACTCAGCCTTCCCTCCTTCCGAGGTCAGTAAAATGAGGACCCAGATTGTTTGGGGCAATATGCTGACTCTGTAAACCACTTAGAGAGAGCTGTAAAACACTATGAAGCGGTATATGAGTCAAAGTGCTGATGCTATTAAGTGTACAATCCATCTCTTCTTTGGTCAAAAGAAATTTTCAACTAATCTTTGCCTTTTAGGTTTTCCTGCACTGGAAGTTTTGTGATTTTTCTGTGGATTTGGAAGATTCCTTTCAAGTGCATGTTTTGTTTCTTCTAATTCTAATAGGTTCATTTGTTTTTGTAGTTACCTGCTGTGCGCTGTCTTTTCTGGGAGTTATGTGATAGATGCATTTGTGAAATCAATCAATCAATGTCATTTCCTATCCTTTCACCATTGCTCTGTGGCCTTCTGCATTCAGGCTGCACATGGAATGACACAAGAACTTTTGCTGTTGGCACAATCAGGAATGATGCAGGTGGGCAGAGTTGGAAATAGCAGTAGATATGGGATAATTGTGGTCATCAGAGATTAGAGGAGAGATGTTTGTGGATGCCCCTGAATGGGAGGAGGCTCACTTTTCTGGCAACCAATCCACTTACATTGACTCAGCTTTTTAGGAACTACCTTGAATTGTAAACATGAAAGTCCTTGGGATCTCAAAAGATGCCTGTAGATGAAACGTTCTGTAGTTCTTCAGATCCTATTTCTCAACTCTACCCCCTCCATCCCACACACACAAATACACTTATAACCAAACATTGGTTTTTAAATAACTATCTAAAAGCCATAGCTATGGACATAGCCTCAAAGGGTGTGAGTGCGATAACTGCTTCAAGTCCTAATTTGGCAATGAAAACTGGTTCCTTCCATATTTCTCTTGTGAGGTGTAGCATGCAATTCTTTCCCCTCCCAGCTTTTTCAAATATTCAGTGCATGCAGCCCCTTTGAATCCCTTTGTCTTGACTTCTGGGCAAGGTTAGTATGTCTAATAAGCAATTCCAGTGATTATAGTTTTAAATTAAAGCATATTATGACAAAAGAGTAGAAAGAAACAAAATTTGGACAGCTGGTCTAAGAAGCCTCTTCTTAATAACCACATGTGTGCTGCTGATTTGGTACCAAATTATCTTCTTTCTTTTTAATTTGCTCATTAGCTCAAAAACTGGCTCAACAATAGCATAAACCTCACTGACTGGACCGTTCTCTGTACTTGTTTCCAAGTCTGGATCTATGCAGGTTTTGTTGCTTAGGAAACATAGTAGACAGACCAGAGGATGTCGATTCTGTCAAGAGAAAAGCACAATAACATCTCATGTAACTTCTACTGACAGCGACAGCCTCAAACCTAAAGGGGATTGAGGGCAAAGAACTAATTTTGCAATGGGACGATATCCAGTTTTTCTATTATTATGCTGGGTCAGAAGATCTCTCTTTGACAAAGAGTTTGTCAAAACTAGCTTTGGTCCTGGGGAAAAGAGCTGGATAAAAATGTGCAGAAAGAAACAGTGAGGATTTTTACAAACAGAGAAAGAATGAGAGAAAGGCAAGTAGGGGTGATGGAAAAATGAAAAGGCATGCCATTATTTCTACACTCCACAAGGCAGCTTGCCAACTCAGGCGAGGTTGCTTTGTTGTCATTTTTAAGAGGTTGTTAAATAGAAATCTAACTCAGCTATGTTATTACTATATTCACACAAAACATTTATATGTGTCTATATCTATATCATCTATATCTACTATATATCACTTCTATAATCTATCTATCTATCTATCTATCTATCTATCTATCTATCTATCTATCTATCTATCTATCTATCTATCTATCTATCTATCTATCTATCTATCTATCTATCTATCTATCTATCATCTGTCATCTATGATCTATGACCTATCTGTCTATCCAACCAACCAGTGGTGGGTTGCAGGAGGTACACCGCGGTACAGATGTACCGGAGCCTGCACAGAGCACCAGATTCCATTCCGGTATGGTGCTCTGCAGGGTGCGCCCACCCTTGCTCCTTACCTGTGCTTTAAACTTTTGGCAGTTCCGGGCACATGCATGCACGTTCAGCCCCTGCGCGACGCTCCGCCAACCAGCTGGAGCGTCACGGAGGCTTGCGGAAGCGTCGCAGGTAGGTAAGCCGCATGCGCACATCATGCATGTGTGTGTGTGCATGCCACACATGTCCATGTGAGTGACACTGGGCCTGTTCCAACCGTACTGGTTGGAACGGGATCCAGAACACACCACTGCAACCAACTGATCATTACAGTATATAACTAACTTCTTTAAAGTGAGTATTTCATGCTCTGGCCATTTTATGTTTTTCTATGTTGAATTCCCAAGACAACTTTCATGCTGATCAGATGCTGTTGACCAAAATATTAGCATTCTTCTTAAATGGCATTCTTGTTCAGACCAGTCCTGACGCAGTCCAGATTGGTTGGGCTATATTCCTTTAAATTCTTAGCAAACAAAGGAGATGAAATATTAGAGAACATCAGTTTGGAGAAGGCTTACCTGAACTTCGGTTTCTCCCCATTCTCTCTAAAACAAAACATTGAGTTCTACTTACCTAGTCTGTATTAGGCTGATTAGAAATTCTAGGAGACATCTGAAGGGTTCCAGGTGAGAAATACTACAAAAAACACCTCTTCTTTTCCCTAACACTATCCTTTATACGAAATAGCATTTGGAAAGAGGTCAGAAATTGGTATTGGGCTCTTTTAAAATGAAAAAAGCAACAATCCTATATTACAAAATAACTTAGCCATGGAACTATAAGCAGGAAGAAATATATTGTTGGTATGATGCATTACATGGAGAAGCGGTCTAGTTTGGTTTGCTTGGATGGATTACTTCTGCTGAATCTGTCCACCCTTTGAAATCTTATGGAAGACAAGCCACAGCTTTATACCTCTGGGCCCTTGGTCTAAGATAAAGGAGTAAGGCTCACAGGGTAATTTTGGGCCAGTCATTCGTTCTCAGACCAACCTGCGCCAGAGGACTTTTGAAAGGAGAAAGACGTGCTATGGACGCAGCCTTGAGCTGCTTGAGGAAAGATGGTGAGGAAAATAATCTAACAAGTAAATAAATTTCAAAACTATGGAGGCCACCAAAAAATGTAATTTAGATTATGTTGGTTTTGACAGCCAATTTACCAAAATTCTTCGGGCAAGTCATCTATTTGCCATCAGAATGAATGAGGAAAGAGTAGCCTATCAATCATTTTCACAATGTATTTCAGAGAAAGAGACCAATATATTGGAGAAGGGTTGGATGGCAGGAATAGAAGCATGGTGACACCCCCCCCCACCCCCACCCCAAAGAAGTATGAAAAAAAAGACCTGGGAAGTGTCCAACTAAATTTTAAGAGCATGCAGACCAGATATTCTCCACAGCTAACAAACATAAATATCAGAAGCTTTTTATTTTTTTCCCTTTCTTTTTTAAAACAGCAGTCTTATCTCTAAAAGCTAATATTTGGTGATGGAGTTTGGCTGTTTTGTAATAAAGGCCAACCATTTTTCTTTCCTGGAAAAAACATTAACCTTTTTTCCCCTGAGAGAAAAGTGTTAAAAAAGGAAGAATTAAGGTGATGTTTCATTGGAAATGATACAATAATTTTCAATGCGTTCAAGCATTGGGCTTATTTTTCTAATTTTGGGAAACAATGATTTACCTTCCAATCTCATTTCCAGGTACTCTTCTCTGTCTCCCAGCTTTCTTTGCAGCTAAAACCCCAGCAGTATAGGTAATCATCATTTAGTGTCCACAATTAGGATCTGAAAGTTGGTTATTAAAAAAAAGCTTAATGATTGTTAAACAATCCAGGGGAATGATTAGATATTTTGTCAAGGCACCTGACTTCCCTGGCTCAGCTGATAAGGGAGGAGAGCTTGTGGTCTACAGGTTATTATAACTGTCTAACATGTAAAATAGCCCAAGTTCAAATCTCAGTAAGGGTATGGCTAGCTGATGAGAGCTAAATGGCTTGAAATAGATCTATACTAGTCTCCCTTTATTTATTTATCAACAAAAAAAATTGTGTGTGTATGTGTGTTAGAATTGCTATAGAATTATACATAGTTATAATATATAGCTATATACAATTCCATGTACAAATCCATGCCATGGCTCCTAATATTTATAACACACTCTTTCCAGTATTAATTCTCCTACAAGTATTGAAATTTGCAAATGAGAGTTTGAAACATTAACATTGCTTTTCCCCCCAGTCCTGTGCAACAGGACAAAACATGTACACAAAACAGATGTGAGAACATAGATCTTACAATATGCACAGATTTGTCAAGAAATTTGTTTCTCCTTTCCTTTCTAACATAAAAAGAAGCCCTTTCTCCATCAGATGAACCATATAAGATTTTCTGTTTCTAACAGATCATCTCTGCCAAGGAACTTTCACTGAAACAGAAGCACCTTTAAAACAAATTAAGGACAAACAAAACATTAGTTCTCCTTAGATATATAGAGTAGTGTTTCCTCCTACAGAACAAAACTTTCACAATTATTTTCCCTGCTCCCAAATTGCTCTATCTAGCCATGACCATGAACTAAGTCAATTATAACTAGGGGTGAGTTACACACGCACTATATATTACCTTAAGTAGCAGAGTCAAAGATCTCTGAAATAAAGACTTTGCCACTTAGAGTAAAATAAACTGAGAATAGAATTAAGGCTCTGAATATCCCTCTGAACTAACAAAGCCCAATTCTTTCCTAAGTGTTTGCTTAACAATGGATTCTCTAGTAGCAGTCCAAGTAAGCTGCTGTGGAAGCAGGATAAGGAGAGAGAAGCTGTCCTCTATTACTAATTTATCAAGCTACAGAGAACCCATGATTCTATGCTAATTGTTAAACGGCAATGATCTTGTGCTCCCTTTATCACTTCCTTAATCCAAAATCAGCACATTCCCCATTCTGGAACCCATTTCAGAATTTTAAAAACAACAAAACTTCTTAATTGACTGAATTTCTAACTGCAATTCTGTCTTCCTTTTCTGATTTGGCTGATGGTCTGAATGAGTCCATATTCAAAAGATCATCCAAAATATGCACAGATACACTTTGGGATTAATCAACAACTCCTACACTGCAAAAACATATGGACTACACAACTTGATCAGGGTAAAAAGATGCAATTTACATAGACTTCTGAAAAGACTTTTATTCAGTGGTACACAACAAACTACTGTTAAAACTCAAATTCTTACAGCATTTCCGGATCCCTACATAAGTGGATAGCTGTGTTCCTATCAAACAGGCAACAAATTGTCAAAATAGGGATAGCCCTATTAAACTCTGTACCAGTTAACAGTGATGTCTCCCAAGGCAGCGTCTTAGGACCCACAGTCTTCATACTTTACATAAATGATCTTTGTAATCATGTCAAAAGCAGCTGCGTCCTCTTCGCTAATGATGTAAAACTAGTCAACACCACCGACAATGCTGTTGTCCTTCAAAACAACCTTGACTATGTGTCTGAATGGTCAAACAATTGGCAACTCCAAATCTCAAATCTCAAATGCTCTGTCTTACACATTGGCAAAAAAAACCCTCCAAACACCAAATACAAGCTAGGCGGATATGACCTTATAGATGACCCCCACTTTGTCAAGGACCTTGGAGTACTCATATCAAATGATCTAAGTGTTAGAGCTCACTGTAACAGCATTGCCAAAAAGGCATTAACCTAACCTTGCAATGTTTCTTCTCCAGTAATATTGTATTGCAAACTAGGGCATAGAAAACCTTTGCTAGACCAACTAGACACCTAATCTGTCTGGAATCCACACTGTATATTGGACATTATCACAACTGAATGAGTCCAGAGGTATTTCACAATAAGACTACTCCACAGGCGGTGGTGAGACTCCTCAAGAAGCCTTCCCTGGACCCAGCATTGTTGGTGAATTACCGTCCGGTCTCCAACCTTCACTTTCTGGCGAAGGTTGTAGAGAGTGTGGTGGCACAACAGTTTCCCCGTCACCTGGAGGAGATTGATTATCTGGACCCGTGCCAGTCCAGCTTTCGGCCTGAACACAGCACTGAGACGGCATTGGTCACGTCGGTCGATGATCTCTGGAGGGCCAGAGATGGGGGTTGTTCCTCTATCCTGGTCCTATTAGACCTTTCGGCGGCTTTTGATACCATCGACCATGGTATCCTATTGCATCGACTGGAGGGGTTGGGGGTGGGAGGCACCGTTTTACGATGGTTCTCCTCCTACCTCTCTGGTCGATCGCAATTTGTGTTGGCAGGAGGGCAGAGGTCGACCTCTAGGCCTCTCACTTGTGGGGTGCCTCAGGGGTTAGTCCTCTTGCTGCTCCTGTTTAACATATATATGAAGCCACTGGGTGAGATCATCCGTGGTTTTGGGCTAGAGTACCATCTCTACGCTGATGATACGCAGCTGTATATATCTACCCCGAACCACCCCAACAATGCCGTCGAAGTGATGTCCCAGTGCCTGGAAGCCGTACGGGTCTGGATGGGAAGAAACAGACTCAGAGTCAACCCGTCCAAGACCGAGTGGCTGTGGCTTCCGCCATCCCGGTACAACCAGTTTTCTCCATCACTGGCCATAGGGGGTGAACATCTACCCCCTGTGGATGGGGCTCGCAACTTGGTGTCCTCCTGGATACCCGGCTGTCCATGGAAGATCAAGTGACAACCGTGGCCAGGGGGGAGTTCTACCAGGTTCGCCTGGTATGCCAGTTGCGTCCCCTATTGGACCGGGATGCCCTTTGCACGGTCACTCATGCCCTCGTGACATCCTATCTAGACTACTGCAATGCTCTCTACATGGGGCTTCCCTTGAGGTGCACCCGAAGACTGTAGCTAGTTCAAAATGCGGCTGTGCGGGCAATTCTGGGAGCCCCTAGGCACTCCCACATAACACTGCTCCTGTGTGAGCTGCATTGGCTGCCCGTGGTCTTTCAGGTGCGCTTCAAGGTGTTGATCACCATCTTCAAAGCGCTCCATGGCACGGGACCTAGCTATCTGCGAGATCGCATCCTGCCCCATACATCCCTTCAACTGATTCGTTCGCACAGAGAGGGACTTCTCTGGGTGCCGTCCACTAGGCAATGCCAGCGGGCGACTCCCAGGGAAAAGGCCTTCTCTGTCGCAGGCCCTATCCTATGGAACGACCTACCCCCCCGACCTCAGAACAACTCTGGACCTCCGCTCCTTCCGCCGAAAGCTCAAAACCTATTTCTTCCAGGAGGCCAGCCTGGCCTAATTTATCTTTCCTGTCTCCAGTCTGTATATTTAAATTCTTAATTGGGTTTTTAGGTTTTTTTTAGTGTTTTAGGATTTTAGGTTTTAGCGCAGGGCTATAGTCGTTTAATTGGATTTTAGATTTTTATATTGTTGTACGTTTGTATGTTTTATAATCCCCTGTGCACCGCCCCGAGTCCCTTCGGGGAGAGGGAGCGGTATACAAATAAAAATTTGATTGATTGATTGATTGATTGACTCTTCTACTCGCAACAGAATGCCTTATGCCAGCAGGCTCAAAGTTTTGGGCTTGGACAATCTAGAACTATGCCACCTACAGTCTGACCTAAGCATTATACACAAAATTATCTGCTACAATGTCCTACCTGTCAACGACTACTTCAGCTTCAACTGCAATAATACACAAGCACACAATAGAGACAAACTCAAGGTAAACCGCACCAAATTTGATAGCAGAAAATACGACTTCAGCAACAGAGTGGTCAATGCCTGGAATGCACCAGCTGACTGTTGTAACATCCTCAAAGCCCATAACTTTAACCTTAAACTGTCTATTGTTCACTCATTCCTAAGAGGTCAGTAGGAACGTGCATAAGTGCACCAGCCTGCCTAATGTTCCTGTCCTAATGTCCCCATTTATTTGTCCCCATTTCCTGTGTTCTTATTCATGTTTATTCTTATTCCTGTTATTTTGTACATGAGTGACAAACTAAATATATAAATGAAATAAAATATATACAGTTGGCTAGCATGATGATGATGGAGCCTTTGTTTCCTGTTTGACCTTATGTGTTTTGGGGTCCCTTCTTACAATTTGCTCAATCTCCTGTACTTTCCTCCTTATTTTAATTGCAAAACACTGGTTTGCTTGTAGTCCTATGGAAAAACAATAAGCTGGCACTTCAAAGCACTGTTGTCAAAGTAACTGTGCTAAAATCTAGGTGGGTTTATTTATCTGCATTCTCCACTTGAAAAAGTACATTGGAAAGGATTTTTAGGCTGTCAAACGTTATTCCTCTTCTTGCTGCTACCATATCAACTGCACTTCCTCCAACCTCTTGTTGAGGCCTGGATGTTGAGAAGCCTGGTGGTAGGCCTGCTTTTGGCCTTTTCAGCAGCCCATGGAGTGTATGATTAATGAGCAGCTTCTGGCAGGCACAGCTTATCTTGAGAAGACACAAAGGCCGTTGGTAAGCAGGCATGAAGTGTACGTTTTTCACTCACAGCACCTCTGCTGAGCAGAGAAATGGAAGGCAGGCATTTTTCATGCCTCTACCACAGGACACAACCTCACACCTGCAATCTTAAAAAAGGCCTCTTTTCACTGAGCTCCAGGAAGAGGACTTTCAAATGCAGGGTAAAATTCAGCAGTCACCTTAGGAATGCAAACAGAAGGAACTGGAGAGCAAACGTGCCCTGTGGGTTTTCAGATCTAGAGTCTGTAAAGAAAGAAAAAAACAGGGCATGGAAGACTCAAAATTGTTTTATCGGTTTCTAAATAAAATTGCATGTGGCAGTGGGAGATGAGTGATTGAAACAGCGTAGTTAGAAAATTGGGTGAAGTCTAAATTAGTTTATGAAAATGAAAGCCACATTTATTTTCTTGTTCAATGAAAGCCACTTTTACACAAACACAAAGTTAAGAGCAGAACGGTTGCTTCTACACCCAATATAACCTCACAAATTCTCGAGGGTTACTTGTACAATGGAAAGCTACTACCAAAAAGAGGCCATTGTCATACCGAGCACAACATTCCCTTTCTTCCTTTGAAATATAAAATCCTTATTCTGTTCAATCAGAAACCAAAAGAATCTGAAATTGTCAAACTCAATTAATATATCGGGATAGGATTCCAAAATAGGCTTTGATCTTGACATTGACTTTTCCCTGAATATGCATGGATCTTACAGCAAGCAAAAAATTAGAAAAACTGTTGCTACTTATTAGAAAGATTCATGGACGCAGCTTATCTTGAGAAGACACAAGTTTTAATGTGGGACAACATGTGTGGATCAGTGTGGCCTACAATATCTGTAGAGTCTGGAACAGGGCTGCAAATATTCAACGTTTTTGTTTGTTTGTTTCCTTTGGTAAGTGAACTTTGTGCATTAGGTCTGGTATAAGTCTGAAACAACCATTTTAGTGTTTTAATTTTAAAACTATGTAAAGTCATGCAACTGAAAATAAATACTTTTTTGATGTTTATATATGCATGCATTTATATTGCCATTATATTTTTACTTTCCTGATCAGCATTGCTTGCATTGCTCTTCTTTTGGGTACTTCTAGTTTTCCTGTGAAGAAAGTATAATGGGGAGGTCAGGCATAATGAACAGCTTGAGGCAAACTGTTATGCAGTAGTCTGAACCGACAGCAATCTGTTTCTATGCAAAACAACCAGAGATTAAAGTGATGTTTTTACAAATGTCTGAAACAAAACTTCATTATTTTGTTAATTTTCCAGCATTGGAATTATACTTTCTTCACAGGAAAACTAGAAGTACCCAAAAGAAGAGCAATGCAAGCAATGCTGATCAGGAAAGTAAAAATATAATGGCAATATAAATGCATGCATATATAAACATACAACAGACATGTCAGTATAAGAGCACACAACATAAGGCTATCAAAATACATACATCCTATCCCCAAAGTTTACAAATTATAACAAAACCTCCATTTCTTCCCTGTTGGGACTTTTCTTATATTTTAATATCTATGTGATATCTATCAGATTATCAGCAAGCTGTTTTTAATAAAGATAAACAGCTTGTCTTTTGATTGATGAACACTGTGGCTAATGTAGCTTCTTGACCAACTGAAATTGTCAAACATGATTAAGAGATACACCCATCACATCCTATGTCCTTGTCAGACTCAACTTTTTAAGCAAAACATATTTGGGATGCTAATAACAAATAATTAAACTCATTAATATTTTACTTTTTTGTTGATGCTGTATCCTATTTTTTCTCCTGGTCATCTACAGAATGGGTCATTAATTTCTCAACTGTCATTTGTTGCTTGAAGTCACAAAGGTCTTCAATTTTCACACACACAAAAGGCTTTAATTAGTGCAGAGAAGTGGGAGATTGAAGTGAAACGTTGCCCCTCATCTTCTTCTATTTTCATTTCTTTTTCTTCAGTGTAAAAATGAAAAAAAAAACCACCATTTATTTTTAATGCCAAGACAGAAGCAAGCCTGCTGCTATGTGGAAGCTGCTACTATTCTGCTTAATACATTTCATTTGAATTTTTAAAGGAATAGAAAAATCTAAAAATTATTTTACACGACTTTCTTCCCTTCCCCTCCTAGTCACCTTGCTTTTCCAATGTGCTGTACATCAAAGCATGTTGATGTTCTGCACCACAAATATATTACTAAAGACCATTAATGAACTAAATTTCAGTAACAGGTATTCATTAGATCATTACATATCCCTGCAACTGTTGTATAATATGTGGCCTTATATACATAAGACCTCCAGGGAAACCCAACTCTGTAGTTGAGATGGCAGATTGGGATAACATTCTATTTCAAGAATATTTATTTTAGCAAAATAAAACATATGAAAACAGAAAAAGCAAGAAATAGAAAAAAAGAGTTAGCAAAAAACAAGGTCAGGAGTGCAAAAAAGAAAAAGGAAGACTAGAAAAGGAATATCTTTCAGCTTTCTTTTGTACAGATAGAAATAGAAAATATTTTTACTCGAAGATTAACAACCACGCATGGTTTTTCTATAATGATAAAATGTTCTAATCACCAAATCCCAGAATTAAAGTTTCATTGGTTTGGTTTCCAACAAAACATCCAAAAGTGGTTTCCAGGTAGAAAGAAAGTTAGATAAAGTCTTTTCTTTAATCAAAACAGTCAATTTCTCTACCATCTCCATTCTCCACCATCTCCATTCTCCCATTGTAGGAATCTGTTAGTCCTTCCATCTTTATGCATACAAAAGTCCTCCTGTGGTTGTCATCTATCACAGGGGTCCCCAACCCCCGGGCCGCGGACCGGTGCCGGTCCGTGGCTGGATGGGAGCCGGGCCGCAGGGCTAGAGAGGAGGAGGAGGGAGGAGAAGGCAGCCCCCTGAGCACAGCACGCGGGAGAACGCAGGCGCGGCTGTTCGCGCCGTTGGAGTGTGGCTCTTCCTCCACCCTCGTCGACGGAAGGATTCCTGGACGCCGCCGGACCGGCCACCAATTCCCTCCCCTGCTGGCATGCCGGCCACTCATTTTCTTCCAGGAACTGCGGAGGCTCTGCGGGCTGGGAGGGAACTGGCGGGTTGCTCCGGCGGCGCACAGGAATCCCTCCGTCGACGAGGGTGGAGGAAGAGCCCCCACCACCCTCCTGCGTTCTCCCGTGCGCTCTGCCCAATGGGCTGCCCCCCTCCCTCCTCCTCCTCTCCAGCCCGGCACCTATCCAGCCACGGAGCCTGAACGAGCGAACGAGCGACCAAGCGTGGCAGGCGGGATGAGGAGGCTGGGGGCGGGGGGACGGGATGACGATGACGACGACAGACACACATAGAGAGACAGAGGGAGGGAGGGAGAGAAAGATAGACAGAGACACAGAAGGAGTGATTGAATGAATGCAAGACAGACAGACACACGCGCACGCACACACACAGAGTGACAGAAATGGGCGGATGAAGGAGAGACACAAAGAGAGAAAGAAAGAAAAAAGTGGGAGAGAGAAAGACAGACAGAGAGAAAGAGACAGAAAGGAAAGAAAGAGACAGGAAAAGATACAGAAAGAGAGAAAGAGAAAGAAATAGAGAGAAAGGGAAAGAGAGAAAAAAAGAAATAGCGAGAGAAAAAAAGAGAGACAGAGACAAAGTAAGGGAAAGAAAGAGAGAGAGAGAAAGAAAGAAAGAACTTATGATCACAGTTGAGGCCAAAAGTTTGGTTGCTAACCAAGATCATTGTTAAGTGAGTTTCACATTTTCAAAGTTGGCCACGCCCACCCAGTCACATGACTGCTGAGCCCCTCAGCCGGTCCGCAGAATTTTCTTTAAAATGAAACCGGTCCCTGGTGAAAAAAAGGTTGGGGACCCCTGATCTATCAAACCTAAAAGATAAATCTCTGGTTTTAATTGTTCATTGTACATTTATTCCATTTATTCTCTGAATTAAAATACATATTGTATCCCTATATTTCTTGGCTTTCCTACATGTCCGCCAAAGATGATAAAAAGTACTCAAATATTGATTACATTTCCAACATATATAGGTAGTCTTCGGCTTATGACCACAAGTGAGCCCGACATTTCTGTTGTTAAGTGAGACACTTGTTAAGTGAGTTTTGCTCCATTCTATGACATTTCTTGCCACAGTTGTTAAGTGAATCACTTTAGGTGATCAGTTAGTAACACAGTTCTTAAGGGAATCTGACTTCCCCATTGATTTTGCTTTTCAAAAGATTGCAAAAGGGATCGCATGACCCTGGAACACTACAACGGTCATAAGTATGAACCAGTTGCCAAGCATCTGAATTTTGATCAGATGATGATGGGGATGTTATAAAGGTCATAAGTGTGAAAAATGGTCATAAATCACTTTTTTTAAGTGCTGTTGTAACTTTGAACAATCATTAAGTGAATTGTTATAAATCGAGAACTAGTGGTATTTGATCCTAGGTAATAGTAATCAAGGTTACAGTTAGAGTTAGTGACACCAATGTTGCAAAAGATTAATAGAATCGTATTTCATTAAAAAATGAGTGGGTGGTAAAAAGAGGATGTAAACTTTCCTTTGTAACATGGGTGGTTTCGTGAAAAATATTAATGGTGGAGATACAGAGTTATAGAAATTGCAGACACCATCTCAAAAAGACTTCTTGTAAAAAGATATACTAGAAAATTTGAGCAGACCAAGGTCTCTTACCTAAGGTACACATTCATTAGACTCCAAAAGAAAATATGGGTAATAAATTAGATTAACTTCATATATAAACACAATAAAAATAATTTTAATGTAATATTTCTAGCTAAACCTGTTCCCTATGCCTGATGCTAAATCATTCAATACAATACAATAGCAGAGTTGGAAGGGACCTTGGAGGCCATCTAGTCCAACTCCCTGCCTAGGCAGGAAACCCTATACCATTTCAGACAAATGGCTATCCAACATCTTCTTAAAGACTTCCAGTGTTGGGGCATTCACAACTTCTGGAGGCAAGCTGTTCCACTGATTAATTGTTCTAATTGTCAGGAAATTTCTCCTCAGTTCTAAGTTGCTTCTCTCTTTGATTAGTTTCCACCCATTTCTTCTTGTTCTGCCCTCAGGTGCTTTGGCGAACAGTTTGACTCCCTCTTCTTTGTGGCAACCCCTGAGATATTGGAACACTGCTATGATGTCTCCCCTAGTCCTTCTTTTCATTAAACTAGACATACCCAGTTCCTGCAACCATTCTTCATATGTTTTAGTCTCCAGTCCCCTAATCATCTTTGTTGCTCTTCTCTGCACTCTTTCTAGAATCTCCACATCTTTTTTACATCGTGGTGACCAAAACTGAATGCAGTATTCCAAGTGTGGCCTTACCAAGGCATTATAAAGTGGTATTAATACTTCACGTGATCTTGATTCTATCCCTCTGTTTATGCAGCCTAGAACTGTGTTGGCTTTTTTGGCAGCTGCTGCACACTGCTGGCTCATATTTAAATGGTTGTCCACTAGGACTCCAAGGTTCCTCTCACAGTTACTGCTATTGAGCAAGGTACCACCTATACTATACCTGTGCATTTCATTTTTGTTGCCTAAATGTAGAACCTTACTCTTTTCGCCATTTTCATTTTATTAGATAGTGCCCAATGTTCAAGTTTGTCAAGATCCTTCTGTATCTTAAGCCTATCTTCTGGAGTGTTGGCTATTCCTGCCAGCTTGGTGTCGTCTGCAAATTCCTTACTTCCATGGATTGTTTCTCCAATTTCTTATAGATTTTCCTTTATCGAAGGCTGGGAAAGTTATTTCCTAATCCCAATATCCAACTTGTTTGTCTTCTCCTTTTGCCCAGATTGCTGCCTGTAATTTCCAAAACAAAATTTGTTTATATTTGGAGAGAAATCTGAGGGGTCCATTTTTGACTGTGGGCTAAGACAACCTTCAAAAGAAGATCCTGCTTGCAACAGAAAGATGTACTCAGTGGTGGGATTCAGATAGTTCGCACCACTTCAGGAGAACTGGTTGTTAAATTACTTGAATTTAAATTACTGGATGTACTGTATGTTCCCTGTTTGGAGAAAACCACTTAACATTGTGAATGCCAGGGAAAGACAGACAAGAATTTCTTGCAATATTAACATGGGAGAATTTGTGTGAACCTAGACTAAACATTAATATGCCTCTTATCCCTTATCCTATACTTCTAATATAGTAATTTAACATGTTATCAAAAGTCTAAAAATAAATGCCATTTTGTGCAAGCATGGACTTTGTTTATTCTCACCTGATAACTTTCATCTGAATTTGTGAATGGTGCAAATGGAGGAGGAGATTGATAATAGGTCTAATCATGATATATGATGGGAGATCTATATGGAATACTTGATTCTGCATTAGTTTGGACAGGTATTTGCAACCCATGCAGCCTCTAAATATTGCTATGCTGCATCTTTCAGCTGCCTGAGAACCATGGCTATTGAACAAGAATACCGCAGTAGGTCTAGTTCAGCGCTTATGATATTTATTTCCAAGCAACTACAGTCTTTCTTCAGGGGAATCACCAAATGTAAAATTACTCACACTAGAACTCATAGCGAATTATACATTTATGTACAACTCGATTAAATGCTGCAATAGGGTCAGAGTGGCATTAGTTGTTTTGCTGTTCATAAAGTTTTTTTTCCAGCCTTACAAGAGCTGGATTCACGAGATTTGCTTCTGTACATTCATCATTTATATGAGAAAGTCTTTCCTCTAGGCATTTGTAATTATATAGCCATTTTAAAAGTTCAGATCGAATGCAACAATGAAAAAAAAAGAAAAACCAACTGCTAAGCAAGCAGGAGGCTTCTTGTTCCCCATGTTCTGAGAATGATGACCTCCCAATCACAAAATAACTGTAAAACTTAAATATTATTCATTTATATTACAAGGTTTTTTTTTTTTTAAAAGGCCCGTTTGGTGTAGTGCAGGAGTGTCAAACTCGATTTCATTGAGGGCCGCATGAGGGTTGTGTTTGACCTCAGTGGGGGGTGCATGGCTGGTGGTGTGGCCAGCTTGACATCACTTGTGTCAGGACCGCCTGTGGTAGCCCGAATGCTCTGCCAGTGAAAATGGGCTCCCAATCTCTGTTTTTGGCTGGGATGGCCTCCTGCAACCCTCTGCCCGAGGAAACGGAACGTGGCTCTCCCGAGCTCTGTTTTCACTGAAAGCGGGTTGAAGGAGACTGTCCCAGGCGAAAATGGAGATTGGGAGCCCGTTTTCACTGGCAGAGGCACCGTGAGGCGGTCCTTTGCGGTTTCAGGCTGGCCCCATGGGCCAGATCTAAGCACCCTGTGGGGCAAATCCAGCCCGCAAGCCTTGCGTTTGACATCCCTGTTGTAGGGGTAAGGCATCTAGCTAGAAACCAGGAGATTGAATTCTAGTTATGCTTTGGAAAACTGCAAGAATTGGCCCAGGCAATTTCCAAGGATTGAACATAATTCAACAGAAGGAAAAAGAGAAGTAATACAAGTAGAATACAAGTTTCAAGAAGTAAGTTTCCTTTGAAAAGTAGCTTTAGGCTACAATTTCTAAACTACAGGTAATTTCTGAGTTAGGATTGTATTGGAGACATTCCACCATGGTCATAAATCATGATGGTCATAAAATGGATCATTGTGTGATTTAGCCTGTTGTCCTGCAACTGCCACAGTTGTAAAGCAACCACCACAATTGTTAAGGGAATGCCATTGTTATTAAGTGAACTAATGTGAACCACAGTTGTTAAGAGATTGCCATTAATAATAATAATAATAATAATAATAATAATAATAATAATAATAATAATAATAATAATAATAAAAATAATAATAATAATAATAAAAAATTTAATTTATAGACCGCTTCCTCTCCCCTAGGGGACTCGGAGCGGTGCACAGGGAAGTTAAAAATACAATAAATATACATAAATAATTAGGTAAAAGGCAAATTAAACAATTATCCCTGCGCTAAAATCCCCCAATTAAATTACTAAAATCCCCTAAACCATAAAAGAGACTACCCTAGGCCAAGCAGAAAAGATGTGTTTTTAATTTTAGACGGAAGGAGCGGAGATCTGTGGTTGTTCTAATGTCGGGGGGAAGGTCGTTCCAGAGGGCTGGGCCCGCCACAGAGAAGGCCCTTCCCCTGGGCGTCGCCCGCTGACAAAGTCTAGTGGACGGCACCCGGAGAAGTCCCTCTCTGTGGGAGCGAATCGGCCGTGAGGATGTATGGGGCGGGATCCAATCCCGCAGATAGCTAGGTCCCGAGCCATTGAGCGCTTTGAAGATGACAACTAGCACCTTGCTAGTATTAAGAGTCATGGTGGCTCAATGGTTAGAATGCAGTATTGTAGGCTACTTTTTGCCGAATGCCAGCAGTTCGATCCTAACCGGCTCAGTCTTCCATCCTTCCGAAGTCAGTAAAATGAGGATGTAGATTGTTGGAGGCACTAGGTTGACTCTATAAGCCTCTTAGAGAGAATGGTAAAGCACTACAAAGCGGTATATACAGTAAATCTAAGTGCTATTACTATTGCTAAGTGAAGCTAAGTGAAGCAATGGGATGTTTTTGACAAAAATTAGAATTGCTGGAGGTTTTTTTGCAAGAACCTCTTTTAACTCAGTCATGTGACAGCAGGATGCTGCAAACAGCTGTAAATGGCTTTCCATCAATCCTTTGGAAGTAGGTCATCAGTAGATATCTGCTAAGTGACCAATTGTACACTGAGGATCACCTTTATTAGTACTCCTAATATCATTGCTATTTTCAACTGTTCAAATGCCAGTGTAAATTAACGTAATAGAATAGAATAGAATAGAGAATAATAGCGTTGGAAGGGACCTTGGAGGTCTTCTAGTCCAACTACCTGCCTAGGTGGAAACCCTATACCATTTCAGACAAATGGTTATCCAACATCTTCTTAAAAACCTCCAGTGTTGGAGCATTCACAATTTCTGTTATTCCACTGATTAACTGTTCTAACTGTCAGGAAATTTTTCCTTAGTTCTAAGTTGCTTCTCTCTTTGATTAGTTTCCACCCATTGCTTCTTGTTCTGCCCTCAGGTGCTTTGGAGAATAGCTTGACTCCTTCTTCTTTGTGGCAACCCCTGAGATATTGGAACACTGCTGAAAGTTATACTCAATTCTATCCAGCCACCAATACAAGAGATGTTATGGGCATATCAGATGCCAGGTGCTCATGGTCATCCCAAATTGCTGTTGGGAATGGTAACCCATCCCCAGGAAACAGATTGAGTGAATTGTGGGATATTGGGGTGCGAGAGAGAAATTAAGCAGAAAGGAAAGCTTCCATGAGTGAGCAGAAGTTGACTCACAAGTCGTTGCCTATAACCCATGATTCTTTATAACAAGAAAATAAACATTCTCTGACATTTTTTAATTCAGCAACTTACTCATGGACATGAGTCAGATTTATGTGCTGAAAAATAATATTTTTCCATGCAGCCGTTTCAGATGTTTTGAATCACCAAGGACTCAATCACAATACAATTTCTGTGTAAAGAGGCTGGCAGGTGAAGTTAGCAAAAGATGAATCATTCAGATCATAAATGGTTGTATAAGTTGACCTTTCTAAGAAAGAGCACATAAAAACACGAGGAGAAACACGAGGAAGCCATGGCCCTTCAGTTCTCCTCTCTGGCAAAAAGGCAGCTGTTTGTTAAAGGATGACATTAAAACACATTTTTTTCTGTGAATTCAGTATCTGCTTTCCCCCCCTTACACATTCTTGCGTGGAATTACAGGGCTACATATTGCCCTAGCTGAGACAGATCACCACCAGCAAAATCTTTGGCTAGAAATTCCATTCAGAGTTAAAAAGTGGAACTATTATGGGAATTTTATAAAAAGGAAATGACCTACAAATCAAATGGAATGGAATGCTCTTGAAAATGGTATGTTTTTCATTTTGTTCAGCTTTCTAAATAATGTTTTGATTCTGTGTGCCCTGTCTTTACGCACCAGATAAATTATTCACTGGTGGAATTTATGGCTTTAGTGAATTCTAAGACAAAACTCTGCATGCCTTGTCTAATCTAAGCCACTCCTCTGCACATCCCCCAATACTAACACGTCTTAGTTGAAATATTAATGCAACCTATCTCAGTACCGGAATATCCTCTGGAGACGTCAGATACAAGCATGCCAATGAGTTCCATTTCTAACTTCTCAGTCTATTAAATATTATAATCAAAACAAAAATTAACTACAAAGCATGACACTACAACATGCCTGCAATATCAGCAACTTTATTTTTAAAAGTTCATTTACTGTTTGTTTGTTTGTTTGTTTATATCACTATTTTTATAAATAAAACTAAATAAATAACTCAAGATGACTGCCATGCCCAATACTCCTTCCTCTTATTTTCCCCACAGTGACAATCCTGTGAGGTGAATTGGGCTGAGAGTGACTGGGCCAAGGTCACCCACCCGACTTTCATGCCTAAAGCAGGACTCACAGTGTCCTGGATTAAAATCTGCATCCTCACGAACCTAAATAAAAAATGTGAATAGATCCCAATTCTAGCCATTTCCACTGTTCCAAGAACTTGGTTTACCATTTAGTTAGGTTAAATTGATATCCGTGAATGTTGACCACTGAACATTTTATTAATCCCAAGAAATTAGGGTACATAATAACCTTTATTTATAATTCTTAGAATTAATATCCACACAAATTTGCAACATGGCAGATTGTCAGTCTTCGCTTTGCCTTCGCTATGCTGCTGCTCGGCTGCCATAGAAACGGGGAGGGTGGGATTAAGGGGTTAACTATGAGTGCTGGTGGAAGATGGTACGGGCCGGTGTTATCTCTAACCTAACGGTATCACATTCCATTCTGATGATGGCGTTGGACGTAAGGCCCACCTGATGTCCTAGAAGAAAATACATTGGACACTGCTGAGGGGGGACTTGGGTTATTGGGGTGGGCTTAAGCTTTAATATATACGCTTCGCGCCTAAACAAGTTACTTCCTGCTTCACCTTGGTACGCTGTTCTTCTGTATTCAGTAAAAGTAACCTTATTCATTCTAAACTATGATTAAGCGTGGTCTTTCTTGAGTATTCGGAGAAGCGGACCCTGACATAAAGCAGGAAGTCACTACAATCCACAACCCAATGTCGGAGCCTGCAAAAGAGGAGTTAGTGGGAGCCGCCATGGGAGAGGCTGCCTCCAACATCGCAGCCCAAAAGGAGGACTCGAGGTCAGTGATGGACTTCTTAGCAGGCCTTAACTTAGAGCAAAACCCCGAAGAAGCATTACCACGCCACCGCTGGTCCGAGGGAGTAGGGCTGACGGGTGATATAGGCTCGGGGGTTACGACCACTAGGCGCCGGCGGGACCACCCACCCCCCTCCATAAGAGAATTGCTAAGGGAGGAGAAGAACTTAAGAGAGATGGCAATTGATTTACTTCGTCAGGCAGACGAGAAAAAGGAAACCCTAGATAAACTCTGGGGGGGGGGGACATTCTCTGGAGGAACGGGAGATGAAACAACAAGACGCAGCCGTTTCCCAAGAAGTGAGAGGAGCGACCCCTCCCCCCCTGTGGAAACCCTCAGAGATTCACAAAGGGGAATTCCTACCCCCCCCCCTCGCCGACCGGCAAGACTCCCTCCCTTGGGTATTAAATTTGATGGAAACCCTGAAGAATTAGGTTTCTTTCTGCTTCACGTCAGCAACTCTGTTAAACAGTTTGCAGACGAGTATGGGGATGACGCAAAGATAAGAATTGTATCTCTGGCACTTGAGAACAAGGCCGCTAGATGGTTGGTTTCCTTGCATAATGATCACTCACCCCTGCTGAGAAACTTTGACAATTTTATGACCGCTTTAAGGAGGCGCTTTGAAGACCCACGTATTGAAAGAAAGGCTAGAATGGAAATGAAAAATCTACGCCAGGGCAATGGGTCTGTTCAGGATTTACTCGCAACGTTTTCAGGAACTTGCGGCCTATTTGAGGGGGTGGAGTGAAAGCACCTTGATTGATGTTTACACTGAGGGTCTCAACCAATCCCTGTATGAGTCGTGCGTTGGCAGACACAGGCCTGATTCCCTTGCGGACTGGTACCAACTCGCTGGAGATGTGGAGCTGGATCAAACTCGATCTAAACCTCTGTCGCACTTTGAAAAGAAAACTCAAAGTGAGTTCCAAGATCCCAGACCCACGAAAGGGATACCCCGAAACAAATTAAAGAGCGTAGATCATCTGCAACCCGTTCTGGTGCCTGTTTTCGCTGCGGGAAGGAGGGGCACTGGGCTAACAACTGCAGAATGAAACTATCGCCATGCCCTCATTCCTCTACCGAGGGGAGGAGGCCAGCTAAAGCTCCAAGCGTGCGCACTAAACCAGTGACGATTGGAGCAGAGCCTCTGGATCTCTCTGGCGATGGTCAGCAGAACACAGAAGTGGACAATTGGGAGAGAGACTCCGCCTCTTCAGACGAGAATTGGGTAAGTCCCAATTCTGGGCCTCTTATTATTCCTTTACAACTTTTGTCTCCATCTAGTGGCCGCAGCTGCAAAATACAGGCTCTCATAGATTCTGGCTGTTCACGGTGTTTAATCAGTCAGGAACTTGTACATCACATGGGATTTCACTTGAAAAACTTAAAGGTGCCAATCGCATTCTGCCAGATGGATGGCTCCGTAGCAGGGGGAAATCCTGCATCATATGTCACTGAACCAATTCAGGTGTCTATTGGTGAAACCCATAACGAAACTATTAATTTCATTGTTGCCCCCATTGCTGATAATCCTGTTATTTTAGGCATTAACTGGCTACGTAAATGGAACCCGCTAATTAACTGGAAGGAAGGATGGGTTCGAATCCCTTTGGTACTGCCCGAAAACCCCTCCACCGCCCCATCTCCCAGTAATAATCTGCCACTTGATCTGGCACCATCCAAGGAACCTGCTGCTTCCACAATAGCCTTACCGGCACCTGAAGTCATTCCAGGTGAAGAGAAAATCCCTGCTGAATACTGGGACCTTAAAGATGTTTTCAGTGAGAAATCTTGCGACTCTCTCCCACCCCACAGACCCACGGACTGCTCCATTGACTTCCTACCAGGGGTGCAACTTCCAAAACCTCGCATTTACTCTATGACTCCCCGTGAAATGAATGAGCTTCGCAATTTCATTGACAAAAATCTAAAGAGAGGTTTTATTGAACCTGCCAGGCCACGTGTGGCCACCCCAGTTATGTTTAGAGAGAAGAAAGATGGCACTCTCCGCTTAGTTCAGAACTACATGTACCTTAATACAATTTGTGAACACAATGTCTACCCACTCCCACTCATGAAGGACATGCTGTCTCACCTTGCTTCAGGCAAGATTTTTACTAAACTTGATTTGGGAGAAGCTTATTACAGAGTAAGAATTAAAGAAGGTGACGAATGGAAGACTCCTTTTAACTGCCCTTTAGGGTGCTTCCAATTTAAAGTTTTGCCTTTTGGCCTACAAGGAGCCCCTTCCGTGTTTATGCAACTAATCAATGAAGTTCTCCACGAGCATCTGTACAAGGGCGTTATCATTTATCTTGATGACATCGTCGTATACACTAAAACACGTGATAAACACGTCAAGCTGCTCTGTTTTGCAAAAACTTCGCGCTGCTGAACTTTATGCTAAACTATCGAAATGTGAATTTCACCAGGAAAAGATTGATTACCTAGGTTATCGCATTTCCTGTGAGGGAATTGAAATGGATCCTGCCAAAGTGAAGGCTGTCACAGAGTGGGCTCCACCGCGCACTCGTAAACAATTACAAAGTTTTTTGGGTTTCGCAAACTTTTACCGCCAATTTATACCTTCTTTTGCTAGCATTGCGTTACCCATCACAAACCTACTCAAAACGAATGGGGAGGACAAGCCTCGTCCTGGCACCCTTCTGAATTGGACCATGGAGTGCCAGGCCGCATTTGAGAAACTAAAACGTTTGTTTGCGGCGGAACCAGTCCTGCAGCATCCTGATGTCAACTCCCCGTTCATTATTCAAGCGGATGCCAGTGATGTGGCTGTAGGAGCTGTCTTGTTGCAACGAAACCAACAGGGCCAACTACAACCTTGTGCTTACACTTCCCGTAAATTATCCAATACTGAACGCAGGTGGGCGATTTGGGAAAAAGAGGCATTTGCTGTCCGCTGGGCCCTCATGACCTGCCGTCATTTTCTTGAAGGGGCCCCTCACCCATTTGAGGTTTGGATTGACCACAAAAACCTAGAGGCTCTCACAACGTCCCGCAAATTATCCCCTAAACAACTGCGTTGGGCACACTACTTTCATCGCTTCAACTTTAGTCTCAAATACATTCCTGGAGGTAAGAATTTCATGGCTGATGCTCTATCCAGACTGCCTCAATATGACAGTTCTAAACTCACAATTGTTCAGCCTGTAATACCACTTACCTTGATAGCTACTCCCGTTATGACCAGAGGTCAATCAACAATCCAGGCTGACCCGCCTGGTGAGCTAATTGCTAGGATTAAATCGGAACTGCTTACGGACGAGTGGTATTCCGCGCACTCTGCCGACTGCACTATCAGGAATGATCTACCGTGGATCGGCTCGAAGATCTACGTTCCCGCTACTCTACGACCTTTCGTATTACAAAGAGCACGACTCCAGATTGGCTGGACATTTTGGTTTTGTGAAAACTATACACTTGGTTAAACGCCAGTTTTGGTGGCCTTCTCTCAAGAGAGATGTTGAATCCTATATCGCCAGCTGTCCTGTTTGCGCTGCTTCTAAACTTGCCCCAGGGAAACCCCATGGTCTTCTCCAATCGGTGGCACGACCGGAGGCTCCTTGGAAGGAGATTTCTATGGACTTTATTGTGGACCTTCCAAGTAGCCAAGGATATACTGTCATCTGGGTAGTTACTGACCTTTTCTCCAAGCAAGTTCATTTTGTACCGTGTTCCAAAATTCCGTCCTCTAAATCTTTGGCTAAACCTTTCCTGTATCACATCTATCGCTTGCACGGAGTTCCCAAGCGTATCATATCGGATAGGGGTACTCAATTTACTTCGCAATTTTGGAAGGAATTCTTAAGATTGATCGGCTCCTCCCAGGGCTTAAGTTCCTCCTACCACCCGCAGACTAATGGGGCTTGTGAGAGGGCTAATTCCGTTCTAGAACAATACCTGCGTTGTTTCATAAACTTTCAACAGGATGACTGGGCCGATCTTCTGATACATGCCGAGGTAGCATATAATAACTCGGTTCATTCGAGTACTGGAATGACTCCATTCAAAGTCATTTATGGTCAAGACTTCGTACTTATCACTGAACTGCCACACGACCCGCCTGCAATTCCCTCTCTGGCAGATTGGACTAGTAAATTGTCTTCGGTTTGGCCCATCATAAGCAAAACATTGGATGATGCGCATCAATCTCATAAGTTTTATGCCGATAAAAAACGGGCCGCTCCGCCAGAATACAAGGTCGGGGATAGAGTATATGTTTCTACTAAGCAGTCCACAAAAATGCAAGAACTTAGGCCCTAAGTTTGTTGGTCCTTTCACCATTACGAAGATAATCAGTTCTGTTTCTGTTTCTGTTTCTGTTCGTTTGGACCTACCAAAAACCTACTGTCGCCTGTACCCAGTGTTCCATGTCCACCTGCTGAAACCTGAGCGCTCATCCCATCTTCGTAAGCCTCGTCCTGATGCCCCTGCACCACTAACTGTGGACGGACAACACCACTATGAAGTCCGGGACATTTTAGACTCCAGATTGCATAGGAATAAAATTCAGTATCTCGTAATGTGGAAAGATTTTCCTCCTTCCCATAATGAGTGGGTAGATAAGCAGCATCTGAAAGCCCCGAGACTTATACGACAATTTTATGCTAAATATCCAACCAAGCCCTAACATTGTTCCCCTTTCCTCTATGTTGTTCTATGTCTTTTGTTGTCTATTTTGCAGAACTAAATCCCCTGCTTCTGGAGGAGGTCCGGATGTCAGCCTTCGCTTTGCCTTCGCTATGCTGCTGCTCGGCTGCCATAGAAACGGGGAGGGTGGGATTAAGGGGTTAACTATGAGTGCTGGTGGAAGATGGTACGGGCCGGTGTTATCTCTAACCTAACGGTATCACATTCCATTCTGATGATGGCGTTGGACGTAAGGCCCACCTGATGTCCTAGAAGAAAATACATTGGACACTGCTGAGGGGGGGCTTGGGTTATTGGGGTGGGCTTAAGCTTTAATATATACGCTTCGCGCCTAAACAAGTTACTTCCTGCTTCACCTTGGTACGCTGTTCTTCTGTATTCAGTAAAAGTAACCTTATTCATTCTAAACTATGATTAAGTGTGGTCTTTCTTGAGTATTCGGAGAAGCGGACCCTGACACAGATGTTGTTTAAACAGGCAGTTTTTCCAATAGCAAACCCTTCCTTTTATTCTAATAACAGTGGTGTGAGCTTGCAATCCTAACCTTACTTGCTCCAAATAAAACTTCATTGAATTTAGTATGAACAAAGGACAATATTTGAAAGATTGAAATGAGGGGTCCTTGGTGCTCTCTGAGCTTAGTTGTTTTCTTCCCAATGTTTAATTACCCACATTAGGTAACATCATCAGTGCTGGTCTAGTGGACGAGCACTGATGATGTTACCTAGTTTGGTAATAAAATGTCTTCAAGAAAACAACCAAGCTTAGAGAGCATCATTGAGTCCAGTAATATTTAGGTAGGCATACATGGGACCTTGCTGAAAAGAAAGGAGATTTGTCCAAGAAACTTATTTTCTGCAGAATACCTTTTCAGATGGTATCCTTTCCTTTCTTAGCATTTTCCCTTGGCCACCATTTCCATTTAATCATATCAAACTAATGAATGAAATTTCTGTGGGTTGCCACTGAAATTTGTTGCAAGAGAAGAATCAATGTTCACCAGTCATAGGTTTGCCTCAGTCTTTGCATGGCATATCAAGAACCACATTTCAAAGGTAAACAGAGCTTGGACTCATTTTGGGAAGGTAGGCGAATAGTTGAAAGGAGAAAAAGGGATTCTTTCAGCTTCAAGGCACCTATGTGCCTCTTAACTTCCCAGAATATGAAACAAAGTCTCTTTTGGCCTCCCCTATTCTAGGGGCTATAAAATGACAGCATGTTTGCACACTTATTTTAGGATAATTTATGCAAGAGGAGACTGCATAGGCCTTAGGAATAATTTTTGTCTATTGCAATGACTTTGTTTTGCCAATGTTATTGGATCACTCAGTTTTTTTTTCTTTTTAATATAAGCAAATGCTAATGATTACTTAATTAGCTATTGCTAGAAACCATTCAAACAATTGGTAAGCTACAAGGAATATAAACTGCTTGCAGTGAGATAGGATGACACAGTGGTGCTGACACAATCAATTTAGAATTGCAGGCCATAAATTAGAATATTCCTGCATAATTTCTTATGCGCTCTTGACTCTGCTTTACTTTAGGGTTGTTCTGTATAAATGGGATTCAAGTATTAATAATAATACAAATTTAATAGTAATAATTATAGTTAATCATTGGAATAGCTCAATAGATACCAGACTAAAGACCCATTCCCTCAAAAATATACAATTTAGTACATTTAGTATCAACAGCTCAACAACAACAGGAGGCAAATAATTAGCTGCAGTGTGTAGAAATCTTAGCAATTCCTATAAGCATCTGCATGTAGTTAAGTCCAACACCACTGAGAAAGTTATATTAATATCAATTAAGCAGCATTAACAGCATTCTAGTTCATTTGCAGCAACACTAGTTTGGCATGGTCTCTTGTGCAGGGAAATATTCTAGAGATGTTTTCAGAGCCGATGAAATAACTTCTGTACCAATCAGCTCTGCATCTAATGAAATGGTAGAAATAACACAACCCGCATTCTGCCATCTACTTCAGTAGGATTTCCTGTAACTTTCAATTGGATGGAATTGGAAAGTACAGGGTGACTTTGCACAGTCACTCAAGCTCTCGTGACGTCCTGACTCGACTACTGTAATACTCTCTACATGGGGCTTCCCTTGAGGTGCACCCGAAAGCTACAGTTAGTCCAAAACGCAGCCGCGCGGGTGATTATGGGAGCCACTAGATGCTCCCACATAACACCGATCCTGCGCGAGCTGCATTGGCTTCCTGTGGTCTTTCGGGTGTGCTTCAAGGTTCTGACGACCATCTTTAAAGCGCTCCATGGCTCGGGGCCTAGTTATATGCGAGACCGCCTCCTGCCCCACACATCCCTTAGACCGATACGCTCCCACAGAGAGGGCCTTCTCAGGGTGCCGTCGGCCGGACAATGCCGACTGGCGACACTCAGGGGAAGAGCCTTCTCTGTGGTGGGTCCAGCCCTCTGGAATGACCTACCCCCTGAATTACGTACCATCACCGACCTCCGCCTCTTCCGCCAATGTCTAAAGACATATTTGTTCCAACAAGCCGGCCTAGCCTAACCTCCCATGGGGACTTTTTAGGAAGTTTTAAATTTGGGTCTTTTAAAATTTGGTTTTAGCATAGGATAGGATTATTTAATAGTTATTTTAAATTATATTTATTGTATTTTGTATGTTTTTTTAAATTTCCTATGTGCCGCCCTGGGTCCTATGTGGAGAAGGGCGGCATATACATTTAAATAAAATAAAATAAATAAATAAATTATTAAACCAAGGCAATTCAAATGGATTAATTTATGGAACCCCAGAATTCATGATTTCCATGGGGATGAAATTTTGGAAAGTTGTAGCGGCTTCCGCACCACCACACTTTCTGACTACACTTACCAGAAACCAATCGATTGTATGATGCAAGGAAGATGGAATGTGGTACCTTCACTCTATTACCTACATCACTCTGGTCCCTGTATCATCTGTCAGAAAAGCCTGATGGAGAAGCGATGGTTGGATACTTGAAAACAATAGTTCTGAAACCTCCTAATAGTAGTGGGTGGTGAATGAACAATGAGGAAGTTAAGTCCGAGGCCTGCTGGTGAAGTAGAGCTGGCTGGGGGTGCTGGTGATTGATGTATGAGCCCTCTTACTCTCTGGAGGGAGGGGGCCCTTAGGATTACTATAGATGTGGAGTGGGGATGTAGTTTTCCTTATGGTCCACAACTCCCTTTGTCCCCTGTCCTTTCAGCAAAGTGACAAGCAATTCCATGGCTCACCCAAGATGGATGAGGATTTGTTATTTCCAAGCTCCCTGCCACCTTTTCACAAACAATTGCAATGGGGAAGCCAAAATAAGTTATTCCTGCCCTCACTACTATTATTATTGATCGTCATCATCATTATTATCTCTTTTATTCATTAAACATGAAACTCAGTCAACTGAACATTTAAAATATTATTATTTTCTCATTATCTTTCTCTGTTTAGGTAAAAAGCTTAAATAGCTTTGAAAGGATATCCAATGGGTCACAGGTTATCTAGTCCATTCTAAAGTTTAGCCAAATATTGACCTCAGGTTGACCAATCTTGCAGTCACCCATGTTCTCCTTATCCCCATATGTGAAGATAGGAAGAATATTTTTGCAAATCACTAAGCCATCCATTTTTTCTGAAAAACCACAGAAATAACCTCTAAGATGATATTCCTCCTCCCTCCATCCCTTCCTCTTTCTTTCCTTAAAAAAAATGAAATACTAACATTAGCTACAAGGAAAGTTATAAGCCATTTTGTTGCTTTTAGCTTCCCTTAAGAGCCTAGATTTCTTTTGTGCTTCACCCTTTGCTCTATTTTTTCAGATATTAGAACTATCCATCTTTTGTAATTACATCCATCTTCCATTTCCTATATAGGTTGCAAAGTCCATATGCATCTGCAATCATCTCCCTAGCTGACCCCCATTTTTCCTCTATTGGAATGGTAGAAGATTGTATTTCTTGTGTCTTATATTTGTGAAGTTCTTAACCCCTCCTGAGCTACTTTGTCCTGTGGATTTCAATCCATGCTTTTCAGTCTAATACTCCTCTGAAGTTTGTTGAAATAAGCTCTCTTGAAATCTAGTACGCATATATAAATCATACTATGCTCCAGTTGCAACTCAATATGGTGCCATGGCTTTCCTTAAGGTTCCATTCCTTTGATTGTTTCAGCCAATTCTTTGCTGCTACTCCATAGGATACATGGAGTGCTATCAAATAGTATGCAATTTTCTGCAATTTTGCTTCATTCCTTGTATGTAATATTTTTTGCATTGGTAAGTTTATACTAAGAACCTGAAGAATAGCTGATATAGTCCCAGATCTGTGTGAAGTTAATAGTTCACAGTATGCCAGATGCTAGGTTAGACAATTATAAAATAGCAGTAAAATCCAGTCCAACTTCAGCATATAGCGCTCAGTTTATCTCTAATTATACTTTTACAGAAGCGGATGGGGTGAAACAGAAAAAGCCATGTTGGACTGATCTAATGATTCCCACTAACTGGGAATAATTGCGTTAACATTGTTTTGTAACTTCCTTGACTTTTTGATACTTGACTATTCTTACATGCAGTGGCTAAAGAAACCAGATTACACAGACTAGATGGTTGCTGGTTACATCTAAACTCTCAGATAATTCCTCTCTTAGCAAGCCAGAATCAAATGCCAGGGCTGTTCTTGACCACCATTCTTTGTTTTGCTAGGAGATCCTAGTTTGTAAGTAAGAGATCAGGCTCCCTAATTTGTTAGCAACCTCCCATTGATGTAAAGAGCCCAGAAGGAGTAACCAGGTTTTTCATCTGCATTGACTTAGTCCTAGTGTCATTAAAAATAAATAAATAAATCCATGTTACTTCACAAAGGGTGTACAAAAGCAAATTTATTTCATTTAAGTAGCTAAGAAATAAGGGTGCTGGTGAATGGTGACCTGCATTATTTTTGTAAAACAATTTATAAAAGAATTGGTAAAGATACATACAATATACATATACATATCTGGGGGGGAAAGAGAGAGAGAAAGATGAAAGAGACTTAATTTATTTGGGAAGTGAATGTGCAAAGCTGAAATGTATAAAGAAAGACATCCCATTTTCACATTGAACAAATCACAGCCATTCAATTATTCTTGAAAGATCAGTCATACTTAGTCTAAGAGTATATGTGATCACTGCTAGAACGTTTATAATAGCCATCAAATTGGATATGGTAGTTTAACTTTCTCAAAGTCAATAGTCTGTCCTTCCTTCCTTCCTTCCTTCCTTCCTTCCTTCCTTCCTTCCTTTTTTCCTATAGTGTATATAGCATTTACCCTGCAACTTTCCCCTACTAGCACCATCCTATGAGCTTCATTGATAAGGGTGGTTAAACCAGAATCTTCCCCATCATACTCTACAATAGCCCTGCCAATAGTCCTACCTGACTTCACAGTTTGATTTATTGGTTCTGAAACCTTAATTCCATGCTCATTCCTCTCAGTTCCTCTGCATCATGAGGTGTACATTTTGCTTCTCCTCCATGCCAATATTTTATTTAACTGAAAAATATACTAATTCAGCCCTCATCCCCCCCAAAACAATAATGTTTAGAGATCATAACAATAAAAAAAATCTGTCCGTAGCTTCTGCTAATAGAAAAATGGCATGTTTCAATATTTTATGGAGAGAAAGAGAGAGAGTACTAAGAAGGCTGAGTTGAATGACATTTCAAAAGTGAACCTCCCTGTCTCACCAATGGCCTAAACAGCCACGGAAAATATAAACGGGACAGAATTAAACATTCAGACTGTTGCCACCAAAATTAAAAAGTGCAACTGAAACCCCAAACACTTTGTTAGACTCCCCCCAACAAGTCAGGTAGTTAAGGGAAGATCTAAAACACAGTGACAGACCCAAGTATTTTTTCTTTCTTTCTCTTTTCAAAAGTGGTCAAGTCAACTTTGTTTGGGGCATTTTGATAAGACTCTATAATTGCATCCTCAGACTTTTCACTGTGATTAAATAGATTATTACTTTCCCCAGTATTGAAACATCACTTTGTGCAACTTTAAAGAACTCTAGCCTTTGAAGAGATACTTAATTGAAGGAACTGTAAATGTTCCTTATGAAAGCTCTCATTTGATTTACTAACAATCAATAAGCCCATCTTTCCAGAACATCCAACACATCAAAGCCTGTGGCCCCCTTGGCCCCCTTGGCCCCCTTGACTGATAGGTAATCTAGTCTGAAAGATTGTATCGATTGTTAGCAGCTCTCCAGACAGAGCTTGTACCAGTCATTGATATGCAATGACCAGCTTCTTGTTACGGATGTGAATTGTTACAGAGGGAGCAGTCAGCAGGTCTAAGTATGCAAGTGAGATTTTTTTTTAATGAAACAGTATTGAAAAACGGCATGTCTCAGAGTGAATATGGATCCTGAAGATGATGGCCACAGACACTCATCAAAGAAAGCCTTTGAATTCTATTGAGGAAAATTGCAGAATGAAAGCACATCAATGGCAAATGGCAAGGAAGGGAAAGGGACAATCTTTGGGGAAATAGCCTTTAATGAGGAAATAGAGTTTAAGCAGTTCTGAAGGAAGAGCCACGGATACTCCCTGTGGGGAGAAGGGTGTCTAACAGCAGCCTGTCCAGCACAGTTTTAGGGGGGAAAGCAGGTTCAGTACAGGATTTTAATAGACTTTTTTTTTTGCCATAAAAGACAGAAAAAGTGTGAGTTTTGGAAAATTGTGCAGGCACAACATTTGGGATCAAATTCTGAGAAAAAGGAAAGAGGAAGTAAGAAGTCAGTCTATATACTGAGGCAGGAAGCAAAGTGAGAATTGGACATTAAGTGTGAAACCTACTGGGTCAGGCTAGATAGCCTCTCAGGTTCCCTTTACTTCTATATTAAAAGGTCACATAGGCAGTTGCAGCTTGCAAAAGAATGGGAAATGAGTGCCTAACCGCAGCATTCAATAGTTCTCATGAAACCACAAGGTTCAATCAAAGTTTACTTAGAGACACGTAGTCACCAGGACAAAAGGAGAAGTAAGACCCTAACTACTTATAAGGTTTATTCCTCAAGGTAACCAATAAGAAGTGAAGTTAAGCATTTCTGTGTATGTTACTCTTAGAAAGATATAAAAGAAATCATCTGTTCTATGGGTTCTTGCCCAGGTGTTAGCAAAACTTATCTCTGCCTGGACTTTTGGCCAAAAATAAAGGCTTATCTCGATTTCGTTGTCCGAGTCTCCTGATTTCCTGCAACAATACTGCATAATAGACAGAGGAGAAAGGAGAGAATCCTGTGCTTGTTTTGCAGTCTCACAGAGCTAAATTCCAATCTGTTAAGGAAACCGTGTTTGCCAGGAGAGAGAAAGGTCAGAGCTGCTGCTGAGCCCTTTGAGTGACATGAACAAAAGATGGAAAGAAGATCTCAAAATGAAGTGGTTGTTCTTGGTTGGGTATTTCTCTTTCTGATCGGCTGGTGGAAAAGTCAGGGTTCAGATATTGTTTTGGTCTAATGACTATCATTGTTTAGAGCACAGGTGTCAAACTTGTGACATCATATTGCCATCACGTGACATTTCATGACATTTTTTCCCTTCTTGGAGCTGGGGTGGGCATGGCCTGCCTGTGACGCATCTGGTCCACAGGCTGACAGTTTGACACTACTGATTTAGAGGGATAGCTGAGATCTTTCTCTCAACCCAAGTATCCAAGATTTCCCAATCTTGCAGTTCTACTTGGGACTCCTTGTAATATTTTTTCTTTTCAAGATGATGATCCTTGTAAACCAGTTCAGTCTTCCAATGAAGTCCCTGCATCTGCCTAAATGGAGATTTTATCTGTTCACGGCACTGAGCAAAAAATTATATTTATACATGGGAGAATTAGAGAAAGAGAAGGCAGAAATACCCTTTTCAATGCTGTTGTGCTAGGAATGCTTTGCTCTTGTTTGCTGTGAAATGGGAATTTAAGGGAAGAAAATCTCCCAGGATCAGCTGAAGGGCAGGTTTGTGATGTATTTGGGAACATCATTTCAATGTATTGTAACACAAAAATGGGAATATAAACATGGAATCCTTGGTGAGTTTTTGGTGTTTTGAAAACTCTCATCTATTACTACCTTCTACCTCTACATGCTGCCTTGATGGAGTTGCTCATCTATGTAACATTAATACGTTCCTCTAATCAAGTTTATATTGCAGTTGTATTCCATCAAGCAAGCAAAATCTGCTGTTTAGAGAGGATGGGGAAAATCAACCTCCTAACTCATTTCTAACCATATAATTAGTCTTCAGGAACAGTTGTCTTGCAGAGGAGGCTTAGAGTTCTCAGGGGGACAACCAAGGCTGAGATGAAATAATGAGACTAAAATGGTCCTCATGCTAGAATATTTATTTTCCCATACCCAGGTCTTAATAATAGCCAGCATGCATTTGTTTTATCTCTAGCTGTGTGATGAGGCTGCAAATCAGCAACAGCCACTTGCATTTGAATGGAAAGGCAGCTGGGAGCAGCTTCTGAAGCAGCTGTAGAAGCCTCTTACAAACAGAGCCAAGGGGAGAGGGCATTGTGAATGCAATGTTCAAAGGGGAAGGGCTTTGATTTTTATAGCGATCTTATCTGGGTCCCAGTTGTAGATGGCTATTATAGCAACAGCAGATGTGGCTGCTATAATAATTTGAAAGCAGGCACTTCCAACTCTGCTATTCTATGAGTCTATGACAGGGGTGTCAATGGCACAGCATCATGTGATGTATCATAACTCCCCACCCCTTCATTAAACTGGGGCTAGACATGGCAAGCGAGTGATGCATCCAGCCTGCGGGCTGCAGGTTTGACACCCCTGGTGTATGTCCTCTCCAAAGTCCACACAAGTTGCAGTAGAACTCTTCTGTAGGCTATCCATAGCCCAAGAGACCACAAAGCCTCTACCTTATGAAGGGGTAGGATTTCCAAAGTATTGCGCAAAGGGGTAAAAATAAAAATCCCAATTACAATTTATTACAGCAGATACCTGGTTAATTTAATATCTGTACAACATGCTTACATCCTGGCTAGACTTTAAGCCAGGTTAAGATTGATATGCTTGATATTACTTGCCAAGTGTACAGTCTGGAGTACCAGTTCCCCCACAAAGAACTTCCTCTGCTGTTGTGCCCTCTCAATTTCCTATACAAAGAAATCAATCGTTTTCTTTTCAATGTGCAAATCTGTCAACTCTGAAGCTGGCCTGACCAAGGCCATCTTGGAGGCTTCAGTGTAGCCACAATGGTGATGAGATATAGGGAGGGGGAAGTAGAGATAGTTGGGAGTTCTGTAGCCAAAATAAGATAGTTTCCCTTGAGAACCAAGGACAATCCCATAGATGGCTGAAGAGAGGAGGAATGAAGTTTCCAAGCAACTGGACAGCACCTTGATTGGACCATGTGACTGATTGTTTGAGAAAAGGGGAAAACTTTTACTTTAATTAGGTGAAATCTTTAGAGTCAGTTTTCACCAGTTTGTGCCAGTATGATATATCCAATAGACCTGTTCTTTGGGGAACCTGCTTGTCTTGGAATTCTGTTTGCTATGGGTGTATTACTTGGAACTTTGACACTTACTAGACATATGGAAAATTTATATGCACAAAGTTAAAGCATCATAATGCACATATATACTGTACAGTCAAGACAATCTGCTTAAAACAAAAATGCTTTCTTGCATTTCCTCATCTTTGGCTTTATGAGATCTGTCATAAAAACAGAAGTATTGTTGACTCCAGAAGACTAGTCCCTGCAGGTTTGTTGGGAATGTAGTGGTTATACTATTTGTATGATATGCAGACCATTACAAATGGAAAACAAGCAGAAATACTTTTTAATAACCATTTTTCTCTCTGAGCTACTTTAGTTTTTAGCCCAAGCCGCTTTATCAATGAATTTACAATTTTTATCAAAGCTCAGTGGAAAGGTAGGTAGCCAGAGGAAAAACAATACTGCTACAAAGTACTATGAGAGTAATCTTCTGCATGACAGTTAAGTATTATAACCCCTGTGCTATTCTAACACTAGTGGCAAAAGTAGCCAGAGCAGACACTACAGGGCCACAGAATGTGATCAGTGACTCAGATGAGAGAATGTTCCTGTCTCTGTGCTGATGGAGGATCAGGGATTTAAGTGGTACAGGCAAACCACAGATTAACATTTGAATCCCTATTAATTGGACCACTCCTATTTTAGAACCAGAAAACACAGGCAGATTGGGTCAATGATGGGTTGGGGGTAGCAAAAGGACAACATCATTTGAAGAGTTGTTTGAAAGCAGATAGGTGGCACATAAATTTAATAAATAAATAATAAGCATAGTATTTTTCTAGCCTGTAGAAACTGTGAGTATCTTAAACTCACAACATGTCAAGCTTAAGAGAGTGAAAACACAAGTTCAAACCTATTATTAGGTTCACCGGAGCAATATTTGTTTAGTCTTTTAGTCTAACCCAACTCATAGGAGGATAACATTGTGTGGAACAGAAGATGCATGTATTGTAGACATTCTAAACAACATGCAGGCTACACATGCATGAAGTAAACAAAGTCACTGAAACATTCTTCTCCACTTCTCTTTCTGCAAATGGAAAACTACAAACAGCATATTAGTTCAGCTTTAAAAAATTCAGATTCACTGTGACTAAATTATAACTCAATTAGAAAAAAAAGAATGTTTACTGTGCAATCAAGTAAAACTACAAAAAAATCCTCCTTATTTCCTAACCGTCTTCTTTATTCCAGTGTTTTTCACAAATTATTTAACTTTAAAGTCACCAGTAAAAACATTTCTTGCCCTGATGTATGGCAAATGCTAAAAAAAGCCAAGAGTGGAAAATTTATCTATTCCTAATAAAAGCTTGATTCTGACAGGTATCATTAGCAGTGTTGAAATGTTAATAAGGGGGAAAGGTCCAAGCAACTTTAGATTACTCTAAGATAAAATACTGCACATGAAAAGTCAGAATTGAGAAAATACATGTTTCTTCAATTGTTTTGCATTAATAAGATTTGTTTGCCTATCTATTTATTTGGAAACCAATCCTGAATGAAGTGGTGCAAAACAAAAAGAAAACAAAACGAAACACCCTCCAAAAGAATCCAATGAACTATGACAAAATATTTTATTTATTTTATTTATTTATTTTAATTTGTTGAACATGTATTAGATAACAAGTGTAAGTATAAACATGGGCATGAACAAGGAATGAGTACAAGTAAATGGGAACAGTAGGACAGAATGGTAGGCACGATGGTGCGCTTATGCATGCCTCCTTTTATGGATCTCTTGGGAATGGGGTGAGGTCCATGGTAGACAGTGTAAGGTTGAAGCTGTGGGGGTTAGAGGATATAATAATGGAGTCAGGTAGAAAATTCCAGGCGTTGTTGCTGAAGCCGTATTTTCTGCAATCACGTTTGGAGCGGTTTACCTTGAGTTTGTATCTATTGTTTGCCTGTGTATTACTGAGATTGAAGCTGAAGAAATCATTGACAGGGAAGATGTTGTAGCAGACAATTTTGTGTACTACACTTAGGTCATAAGAACATAAGAATAGCCTTGCTGGAACAGGCCACAGCCCATCCAGTCCAGCATTCTGTCTCACACAGTGGCTCACTGTTTGCTTCAGGGTATTCCCAAGCAGAAGTCTTCACCTGCTTATGATTCCCTGCAAATGGCATTGAGAAATATCCTGCCTATCTCTTCATCCCAGAGGGTGTCCTTAGGCATCCATAATGATAGCCATTGATACCCTTGTTCTCCTTGAACTCGTCTAATCCTTTCTTAAAGGTGTCGAGGCTGACAGCTGTCGCCAGGTCAGACTGTAGGCAGCATAGTTCTAGGTTATCCAAGCCCCAAATTTCAAGCCTGGTGACATAAGGTATTCTGTTGTGAGCAGAGGAGTGGAGTACTCTTCTCATGAAAAACCTCTGGGCTCGTTCAATTGTGCTAATGTCTGATAAACAGTGTGGATGCCAGGCAGATGAGCTGTATTTGATTTTTGCTGATCTTTCAGTAGTGTAGCACAGGTCATAATAAGAAAGTGCTGAAAATTGGCAAGCAATCAAAAAATATTTTCCATAGAATCATAAAGGATAATAATTAAAAAAGGTTCCTGTAGATTGTTTTGTTGATTCTGCTGCTCAGTGCAAGAAAACATGACTAAAGCATCCCAAACAGAATCCACCGAGTTTTAACATCTCCAACAAAGACAGTCTTCACACTTCCTGAGATACTGCATTTCATCTTTGAGGAGCAGATACACTTAGAAATTCTTCCCAAAATCTACTTTCTTTTAATTTAAAGTCATCATTTCTTCATTTCTGGAACAACAATATACCAATTATGAAATGCTTTTCAGTTACATGAACACAATTACAGCTTTCTTACTCCAGGCTATACATATCTAATGATTCTAGCTGTTTCTTGCACATTTTTCCTTCAATAGGCTTCTTCTCACTTTGATTTCTCTCATTTAGAAACTTTCTAGTTTGTTAATGATCCAATGTAGTATTCTATATGTAGTCAGTCCAGTAAGAACAGGGAGGATCAATTATTTATCCTGCTTCTGAAAGTAGCAGGATACCTGCCATTGCTTCTTTTTGATGCTGCATCACATTGTTAATAATAATAATAATAATAATTTAATTTTATAACCCGCTCTCTCTCCCCAAGGGGACTCGAGGCGGGGCACAGGCAATTAAAAATACAAAGAACAAACTACAGAGTACAAACAACAGAATTAAAAGTAAATTAAATAATTCCTGCGCTAAAACCCATATACTAAACTAAAAATTACCCCTAAAAACCCCCTAATCTAAAAAGAGACTACCCAAGGCCGGCCAGGCGAAAAAAGTGAGTCTTTAATTTTAAGCGGAAGGAGCGGAGGTCCGTGGTTGTCCTAATATCGGGGGGAAGGTCGTTCCAGAGGGCTGGGCCCGCCACAGAGAAGGCCCTTCCCCTGGGCGTCGCCCGCTGACAAAGTCTAGTGGACGGCACCCGGAGCAGTCCCTCTCTGTGGGAGCGTATCGGCCGTGAGGATGTATGAGGCAGGATCCGATCCTGCAGATAACTAGGTCCCGAGCCATGGAGCGCTTTGAAGATGATAATTAACACCTTGAAGCGCACCCGGAAGACGACAGGTAGCCAGTGCAGCTCGCGCAAGAGCGGTGTTACGTGGGCAAACCTAGAGGTGCCCATAATTGCTCGCGCGGCTGCGTTCTGGACCAACTGAAGCCTCCGGGTGCACCTCAAGGGGAGCCCCATGTAGAGAGAGTTGCAATAATCCAGTCGGGATGTCACGAGAGCATGAGTGACTGTGCGAAGGGCGTCCCGATCCAATAGGGGGCGCAACTGGCGTACCAGGCGAACCTGGTAAAACGCCCTCCTGGCCACGGCTGTCACTTGATCTTCCATGGACAGCCGGGTATCCAGGAGGACACCCAAGTTGCGCGCCCCATCCACAGGGGCAAGATGTTCGCCCCCTATGGCCAGCGTTGGAGAGAGCTGGTTGAATCGGGCAGCCGGAAACCACAGCCACTCGGTCTTGGTCGGGTTGAGCCTGAGTCCGTTACTTCCCATCCAGGTCCGCACGGCTTCCAGGCACTGGCACATCACCGCTACGGCATCGTTGGGGTGGTTTGGGGTAGATATGTACAGCTGGGTGTCATCAGCGTACAGGTGGTACTCTACCCCAAAGCCACGGATGATCTCACCCAGCGGCTTCATATATGCATTAAACAGGAGAGGCGAGAGGACCGACCCCTGAGGCACCCCACATGTGAGGGGTCTCGAGGTCGACCTCTGCCCTCCTGCCAACACAAATTGCAATCGGCCAGAGAGGTAGGAGGAGAACCACCGTAACACGGTGCCTCCCACCCCCAACCCCCCCAGCCGATGCAATAGGATACCATGGTCGATGGTATCGAAAGCCGCCGAGAGGTCTAATAGGACCAGGATGGAGGAACAACCCCCATCTCTGGCCCTCCAGAGATCATCTACCAACGCGACCAATGCCGTCTCGGTGCTATGCCCGGGCCGAAAGCCGGACTGGCGCGGATCTAGATAGTCAACTTCCTCCAGGTGACGGGGAAACTGTTGTGCCACCACACTCTCAACAACCTTCGCCAAGAAGGGAAGGTTGGAGACTGGACGGTAGTTGTTCAAAAGAGCTGGGTCCAAAGAGGGCTTCTTGAGGAGGGGCCTCACCATAGCCTCTTTTAGGGAGGCAGGCAAGGAACCCTCACTCAAGGATGCATTGATAACCTCTTGGAGCCAGCCTCGTGTCACCTCCCAGGATGCCAGTACAAGCCAGGAGGGGCACGGGTCCAATAAACATGTGGTGGCTCGCAGTCGCCCACGTAGCCTGTCCATATCCTCGGAAGTAACGGAGTCAAACTCCTCCCAAACAAGATCTCTCTCGTGGCATCCCACTGGGCCATGAATGGGGGTTAGCTCACTCTGTATCTGGGCGGTTTTCTCCTGCAGAAAAATCACAAATTCCTCTGCTCTACCCTGTAGCGGGGCTTCCCGTTCCCTCTGTTGAAGGAGGGAGCGGGTCACCCTAAACAGGGCGGCAGGGCGGTTTTCTGCGGATGCTATGAGAGTGGCACAATGATGACGTTTGGCCACCCTCAGCGCCACAATGTAAGTCCGTAAATGGGCTCTTACCTGTGTCCGGTCAGATTCAGAGCGGCTAGCCCTCCATCTTCTCTCTAGGCATCTCTTGCGGCGTTTCATCACCCGCAGCTCCTCAGTGAACCAAGGAGCCAGGGTGGTTCGCCGCCGCGAGAGAGGCCGCAAGGGCGCGACCCGATCTAAGGCTCCCACGGCCGCACTATTCCATGCGGCCGTGAGGTCCTCCATCGGGGCGCGGGTCAGGGATACAGGAAATGGCCCAAGCGCTGTCTGGAACCCATCCGGGTCCATCAAGCGCCTGGGGCGGTACCAGATTGGTGACTCTGGTTCCGCCTCCCCGCGGAGGGGAGCAGCGGTCGGAAAGTCGAGCCGGAGAAGTGAGTGGTCTGACCATGACAAGGGTGTGATGACTATATCCCCTATACCCAGATCACTTTTCCATTGGCCCGAGACGAAGATGAGGTCCGGCGTATGTCCACCCTCGTGGGTGGGGCCCTGAATTACTTGGGTCAGGTCCATGGCCGTCATGGAAGCCATGAACTCCCGAGCTACCACGGATGATTCGCCCAACGATGGCAGGTTAAAGTCCCCCATGACTATAAGTCTGGGGGTCTCCACTGCCACCGTAGCGATCACCTCCAGGAGCTCGGGCAGGGCTGCTGCTACATAGCGGGGAGCCAGGTATACAACCAGCAAGCCCAACTGCCTCCCTAGGCCCCACTTCACGCAGAGGGACTCACAGCCGGAAGTCTGAGGCACAATGGTCTCTCTCGGCTCAAGGCCTTCCTTAATAATGACCGCTACCCCACCACCCCTGCCTAGGGCCCGCGGCTGATGAAATGCGCTGAAATTCAACTGTGATCCATCAAGGCAACCACTTTTTCCTCCACATGTATCTTGCCTAATTATCCTCCACCTACAGTTATATCGTTTATTGTGTGATTTTCCTACCCCACCCCAAATTGTTTTGTTCCTGTTGAAATTTATCTTTCAGACTGGTGGTCCAGTTTGTCAAATTATTTCTGAATCCTTATCAATATCATTATAGATAATCAATAGTAGGTATAGTAAGTAGCTACTATCTTCCCTACTTCTATGATATCTCCAAATTTAATAATTGTATTTTATAATTGCTCATCCAAACCATGTGTAAATAAATTGAATGATATAGAATCCAGTCATGCAGTAGTGAAGACTTCCAATTTGATAAACTAATGTACTGTATACTTGCTGGACATGATTGTTGAATCAGATATGTATATATCAACTGGTAGTAATATTTTATCTGTTATTCTAGAATATCATGAGACACTCATTTGGCTGAATTGAAAAATGTCGTATGTTCATCCTAATTCCCATAATAATGTTTATTTGTTGAGGGAGAGTGAAAAGTTTGGTTTTGCTTGGCTTGTTTTTTTATAAGTCCATGCTAGCTCAAGAATGCAATTCTTTCCTAAATATTCACACTGACTGTTTATCAATCTTGTATATATATTAATTGAGAAATCTGCAGTTACTTTTCTCCCTTTTTTAAAATAGGAAGACCGTTTCCCTTTTTTTTTTCAAACTTCTAACAATATATCTTCTTCTGTTATTTCTTAAAGAATACCAAAAGGGGATCTAAGATCATGAGATTCTTCAAGATTCTTGATGTCATTGCTTTGATCCTGAATACTTCAGTTTATAAAGGTGATTCCTTATCTTAGGTTATCTCTTCCTCCTTGTTTTAATTGTTTAAATGTAGTTCTCCTCTGAAGCAAAGTAGGAGTTAAGGAATTCTGCCCTTTATCCATAGCCAGTTACCATCTTTCAATTGCCTTAAAGCAATAGATCCACCCTTTCTTTTATTTCCTCCCTTTTAATAATGACATAACCAAAAGAGTGCCTTTTGATGCTTCAAGCTTCTCTGTGAGGTGCACTCTTTTGTGCCTTACCCTTTCTGACTTCCTTGCTGCAGATGCTAGCTAGTTGCTGGTATGCTTCTTTGCTGATTATACTCCTCTTTAGTTATATGCCTAACTATAACTCTTAGCTTCTTCATAAACTTCTAATGTATTCACAATAGTTCCTAAACTGACCTCCATTTTAATTCTCATTAGAACAGTGCAGTTTTGTAGTAATTGTAGTATAGGTCTGATAAATTCCTAACTCCCGTATGTTCCTTTGTCTTGAGGTTTTCTATTATATGATCCTGCTGGTGTTTTTCTAACCTTCTTGAAATGTATTTTCCTAACTAGTATGAGTATAAACCTCTGCTCCATTTTTTTCTTTCTGCAGGAGATTGAAAACAAGGATGAGGTGATCACTTTCTCCCTAGATCTTCACTGTTTTTCATTCTATAACATAAAGCAGTAGTTAGTACTCACAGGATCTGAAATCGGTCTGGAAACAAATCTCATTATCATTAACCATGTTCTAACTGTTTGAGCAAGGAGGGGAAAAAGATTAGAATTAGTGACAATTCTTAAATCATGATTGTGTAATTGGGCACTTGAATTTATTGAATGTATGAAACTACTTTAACAGCAGCCTAGTGACCTAGTTAGAATTGATCCAATGTATTTGGAAAGCAATTTTTTAAAAAGCCAGATGGGAGTCAATTTTTATCATTGGGCTTTCATCATCTAAACATGCATCATTTTACCAGGGTGGTGGAAAGGTTGCAAGGGATAACATTAGGAAAAAGCAGCCCATCTTCCTGTCCTCATTAGAAGCTCATATGTTACCATAACTATGGTATGTCCTCATGATCAATTTGCATTGGACCTGGAATTGAGGCTGTTAGGTTACATTCTTTAATGGCAATAGACAGCTGCACAAGGATTAAGCCTACGAATTGTCATTACTGAATAAAGGATATTTTGATCTGCCAAGGGACCACTAATCTAAACAATGGTTAAAATAAGATTTAAGGGAAGCTTACATGAGAGTCAGCGCATCCAGGCATATGTAAATGATTTTTTTTGTTTTTTGAAAAGTACAGTATTTTTTATTCCACTGGCTGCTTTTCCCTACTTAAAAAAAATATCTCAAGAGATTCTTTTAAAAATGAACTGTAATTTCATTTTACAGGCTTGGCCTAAGCTATTTACCTAGCCTACAGTCTGTACCATAAATTGTTTTAATTGGGTTTTAGATGGGGTCATGTTTTAACATTTTTAAATTTTAGCACAGGGATAATTTATTTAATTTGGTATTAATTATTTATATTTGTGATATTGTGTGTTTTAATTTCCTGTGCACCGCCCCGGGTCCCTTTGGGGAGAGGGTGCGGTTATATAAATCCAACAAATAAATAAATAAATAAATAAATTTTCAACATGAACCTGACAAAATATGTCAACAAAAGAGATGAGAAGGAGGAGGAAAGCATAGAGAAGAACTCTAAATGCATTGTTGCTGGTAACTATTTACTGGTGTAAACAGACCAGTTGGAATCCAGCCAATATCTACCTTGAATGACAATTACGAAGTGTGTAATTAACAATGGAGTGTACATAATGGAGAAGGTGCACTCTCAAAAAGCGTTGGAGGCATCCGACAGATGCACTGGTGAATAATGATGAGTCACTTCCCTTGAGGACATGTCTATTGTAGCAGCTTAGTTTTATTTACAACATCTCAGGGTTTGGAAATAACTGCTCCCCAATTGGTGTCCCAAACAGTTCTTTAAATTACATGTGATACTTTCTATAATTATTGCAATGAAGAAAACATGGTTAAGCAATATATAGAAATAATTTTCTCCTGCTTTTGGACAGGACAGATTGTTCTGGAAAGAGACAGATTAATAAATAGAAGCTGGAGGGCCATTTCTAAATAGAGTAGAATGGAGAGAGAATAGAATAGAATGAGAATAGAGAGAATAGAATGGAGAGAGAAAGAGAAAAAAAACATGCACATATCTTTTAGGGCATGAACAATTGTCCAGTCACCCAACTCTACCTCGAATTAAGAGATTACAGGGTTGTAAAAAGAAAAGTTTAACTGACACAGACACAAGCAAGCCTTGAAGGAGAACCCCAGAATGGATAGGATTATTGAGGCCATTGGCTCATTGCCAGAAACTAAGCATCCCTGACAGAAGCTGTTTAGACTTTGCTTGAATACAAACAATTGAAAGGACCTCGCCACCTCTCTTGGAATTGGTTCCACTGTCAATCTGCTGTGTTAAGAAGGGGTTTCCCCCCCTAACAATTGGAATCTGCCTTCTCCTAACACATCTTCATCATTCTGTATCTTTCCCCATGAAGGATAGAGAGCACATCTTGATCTTGCGGGTATTTGAAGATTGCTATCATATCTCCTGTCAGACTTCTCTTTTCTAGACTAAACATGCCTAGCTCTTTCAAACTGTAGGATTTAGTTTCTAGTCCTTGTTTAACTTTTTTGAAGCTGCTCCACTTTCTCTGAATACTTCCTCAAGTATGAAGCCCAAAATTGGATATAAAGTAGGATCTAACCAGTATAGAATAAAGTTTTCCTTCTCGTTATTTGGAAACTATTTCTGAAAGTGCAGCTTAAGATAGCATTTCCCCCTTTTTCTCTTTGCAGCCTCTTCACAGTGCTGATTCATTTAGCTTGCATTCAATTACTATTTCAAGATTAGAGTACAATGACTAAGTCAGTTATTCCTTATTTTATACCTGTGGGTTTGGTTTCTATTTTATAAGTAGAGAAATTTGAATGTATCTTCATTAAGTATCATATTATTTTAAGCCCTTTTCTATTGTCAGACTTCCTGCCAGACTTGGCAGTAAATCTTGATTCTCCAGATACTTAACTCCATATTCAGAGCCTTGCTTATAACACAAGATTATAGATACTATATGGCTGAATAAATACTTTTGTTTCAAATAAATTATACATAAGCAGTTCTGCCTCTTACAGAACACAAAATTAATTTTTCTATGCATATTCCAAGATTTAAATCATAGATGTTTTCAACTCAACATAAATTTGCCCTTTCTCTATCAGGCCTTGAGACGGGGAGCCAAACTAACCACACTAGGTTCTGGTTAATTTGATAACCAGATAATAAGGTTTCTGTCTTAATAGATTCAGCCCTTACTACTATCAAGAGAGTTTCAACTTTATTTCATTTTTTGGAGTATTAGCTATCTCATCCAGTTTATTATATAATATTTGATAATCATTTTTAATGTCTTCATTCAGTGAACTAAAATGGCAAGGAGAGTTTAGAATTTAATCTTGTGTCATACCACTCTGTACCTGACTTTTATGATGAATGATTTTCAAGACAATTAGGTATCCCACTTAATTGTTAATTGCTACCTGTGGGCTGAATTCTTGACTAGAGCTGCCTTCCAAAAGAAGCTAAAAACAGCCCTTCTGGGAGAATGTCAGGATTTGAGTTTATGTTATATGTTTATATTTTAATTTTTTTATTCTGAAAACAGATGTTTTAATTGTTCCAATACTCCTGTAATGTGATAAGAATTTTGTAGGACTGCATCAGGGTGTAAATATATTAATAAAATTAAATTAAGGAGACAACTGAATTGCTATGAAGCCTGACTCAACTACTTTGGTAATCAAAATGCCAGCTTGCCAAATCTTTGCTGAAATCAGGAGAAATTATTAAAGTGTGTTCATTTATATTAAATTATATTTCTACTTTCCAGGCATCTGATAATTCACAAGATCCTTCAAATGTCATGATCAAAACATTGGCTAAGTAATCTGGCAGTTATTTTTGTAGCGTATAAATCATCTGTCCATACAGCCTTGCTTTTATTTTGGTATTCCTGCTGGGAGATCCTTGAGGTCCAGCAGCCAGAATTTAGCTATGACAAAGCCATGTTGCCTAGGGTGCATCACGAAGAGGCTAGTCTACATTGCACTTAGGTTCCCTGGATCCCTGCAAGAACTACATCATCTCGAGGGCACTGCTGTCCAATGGCTAAATGTAGGCTTCACCATCCTAGCAATTGTTCTTACATCATTTAATTTTATTCATGATTTGTATTGTACACTTTAAAAATAATTCACTGTTCTGGTGTTTTATAGCTGGATACACATTTTACATGCCGTTTTTGTGAATTTTATGCATTAGTGCTGTATTCTGTTATGCCATATGAAATGAAATAAAATGAATCTGGCCATAGATATTTAACCTCATTCAAAATATTATAAAATGTACCATGAATATGTTTCTATTGCTCTCAACTTCTAATTTAGTCACTTCATTCTTCACAGTTTTTAAACAAAATAATTATTTTGCAGGGGACGACACTAAAGCTAAATGGGAACTGAGCAGCTTTGCTTTTGTTATCTGTTAGGATTTACAGCTTCACTGAGCAATTGGAATACTGTTTTTTCCCTGTTATTTTGAACTTGCCTTAAGAAGCTCTTTCTGTTCTTTCCATACTTGAGTTTTAGCTTTCCTGAAGCCCTCTTCTTAGTTTCAGGCTACAAGTATCTACAGTCCCTTGGTGCAGGGGTGGGCTTCAAAAATTTCACCAATGGGTTCTCGGCCCAGTTTCTGGGTGGGCATGTTCATTTCATTTCATTTCATTTCATTTATTCAACTTATTAACTGCCCCCTCTCCCCAAAGGGACTCGGGGCGGTGCACAGGCAAATATAAAAATACAATACATCACAATAAATACATAAATACATTAAAACTATATTAAATTACACCCTGTGCTAAAAACTACCCCGTTAAAATCCCTAAAGCCCAATTTAAAATTTCTCTACTAAACAACTAAGGCTAAAAACGGTAGGTTAGGCCAGGCCGGCCTGTTGGAAAAAGTAGGTTTTTAGTTGCTGACGGAAGGAGCGGAGGTCCGGGATAGATCTAAGTTCGGGGGGTAGGTCGTTCCAGAGGGTCGGGCCCGCCACAGAGAAGGCCCTTCCCCTGGGCGTCACCCACTGGCATTGCCTAGTGGATGGCACCCGGAGAAGCCCCTCTCTGTGGGAGCGAATCGGCCGAAGGGATGTATGTTGTGGGGTGGGCATGATGTAGTTGATCTCCTGCACCACATCCAGGGGGTGTTTGTGCATTTTCACCTTCCCCAGGCTCCAGAGGCTTTCCTCGAGCCTCTGGGAGAGTGAAAACTGCTTCCTGGAGGCCCTCCATAAGCTGGAAACAGGCCCATTTCTGGCCTTCCGGAAGTTCTGGGAGTCCTATTTTTCCCCTTCCTGAACCCCCCGGCGGGCCCTGCACTTACTTCGCATCCAAAATGCACCCTTGTGGAGACTCCTGGGAAGGGTGGGGCAGACGGGGAGGGGTGGGGTGGGTGGGGCCAGCCAGGGTTGGGATTTGGAGGTTCTCCAAAGCAACTAAAACCTCAGCTACGAGTTCTCCCGAACCCCACCTCTGCCTTGGTGACTTGGTTCTCTTACCATTTCCATCTTCTATGCATATCTTCCTCCCCTCTCCCCATATTTTTTCTTACTAAACTTTTTTGGAACTAAAGAAACAAGTTTATATTGTCCCTTTAGATAATCATCGTAGGAATCCAAATGAAAAGTATCAGAGACGGATTGCTGACTAGACTATGCTTGAACTCTTACTGTTAGGATTCCCCTCCTGACATTCTGTCAGAACATCTTTTCCTGTAACTGCACTCTGTTACAAAACCGGGGAGATCTTGAACGTGAAACCTTTGTAGGCATTTGAAGATTGCTATCGTATGATCCTCAGTTGTCATTTCCCAAGGCTAAACCTACCAAACTCTAAAATGTCTTGTTGCCAGCAACACAAGTCATGCATTTCTGAGACGAAAGAGTTGATTTTTCAAGAGATGTTGGAATAAAGTCTCCCATGACTGACTAGATTGGAAAATCTGCAATATGACTTTAAAAGCACCACCTACATTTTATCCTTTATCCGGCAAGTTACAGCAGATGCTAGCAACATTATTGTCTTTATTCATGTCTCTATTTATTTTAACCAAGACAAACTTTATAGCACTCAAATCCATTCAGATGTGTTTGGGAGCAGGAGTGCATAATTTTAATCTGTGGTGCTACTTTCTCCCTTTCTATTTTTACTGGGTTTTTAAAATAAATTGTATCCTTCATCTGCTATATACCAATCATGGGATTCACCCCACTAGGTGTGTTTCTATTATTATATCATTTGCTTTCATACTTTAAAATCATATTGTTTATTTTCCATACTCGGAGAAAGAAGGCACAGAAAACAAAAGCCATGAACTTTATGAGACATTATTCCCTCTCATTTTTCACTGTTTTAATAAAGCCTCATTATAGAAACAGTCTGATTTCCTTCTAGGTATTTAATACTTTATCTTCAGAGCATTTGTCTGCACTAACCACAGGAGTCAGTTTAAGCCCTTTAATCAGACTTGCCATCTTTTGGCTAACACATTTTTATCAATCCTTCTCAGATGCAGCTTATTTTGTGCCATAGGTGGAAGACAGATTGGGAAGAAGAGCTTCCCAGGGCAGAAATGCTAAGAATGTCAGTGATGAACTGCCTCCTAGCATTTTGCCTGGAAAAAAAATGTATAAAGCTGAGTTTCCTTTTAAGTGGCAGGAGAGTCTGGGAGGAAAAGATGTCTAGTTTTAAACTTAAATGAATATACGAAGCTGAAACTTCATACTCTCAGAGAGAAAATGATGTGTTTGTTCTCTTAGATTTAGAAGGTCACCTGACTCTAAAATATCTCTGGGTGGATTATATAATTTTTTAAAAAACCAATAAAAAGAGAAAAAGACATATTCATTCAGACAAAAGCATCAGTACATTACCACAGAAAATCTGCCAGGGGCAAAACAAACATCAAATCTCAGACCTGGGAGTAAAGCCAAGTTTTCAGATTGGGAGTCACACAAATTTCTGAGAAGTTGGTTTTTCAGAGGGCTGGCATTGCAACCTAAAAATCATACTTCTGTGGTCCTAACTAGATGGTATTTTTTTAACTGAGGGACCTCAAGAGTGCCCTCTCTCTCCCCTCGAAGGGCGGACATTACAGGAGACTGGTGGCCCTCAAATAACTAGGCCCTATGTCAGTGATGGCTAACCTTTTTTGGCTTGCGTGCCAAAAGCGGGGGGGCCCATAATGCTATGTGCATGACGCCCTGCTTTTGGCACGCTTTTTTCGCCCTCCCCAGGCTCCAGAGGTTTCAGGAGCTTCCCTGAAGCCTCCAGAGGGTGAAAATCGGCCTCAAAAGAAGGCAGCTGGCTAGCACACACATGCGTGCTAGTGCTGACAGGGCAACGCCTCGCGTGCCCTAAGAAATGGTTCCGCGTGCCACCTGTGGCACCCGTGCCATAGGTTTGCCATCACTGCCCTATGTCATTAAAAGCTTTATAGGTAACAATCTGGATTTTGAATTATACCCAGAAACCATCAGATAGGTAACTGCTTTCCCAACAAAGGCCAAAGATTGAAAATTCTGATATCTATGGAATCTGAACAGCTATATCAATTTGTTCTTGGCAGCTCCCCATCCAGACCTGAACATTGACAGCATCAGTTGAACAGCTTGGCTTTGAGATATACAATCAGGTATCACCTGCATATTGATGATACTGCTCCCCAAATTAATGGATGACCTAAGTGGCTTCAGTTAGGTATTAACCAGGAGAGGTGAAAGGGTTGAGCCCTGAGGCATCTAAAAGTGAGGGGCAATGGGAATAACCTCAGTATTCAACAAACCTCACAGAAGTTGTGTTGTGGGAAAAATAGGAGGCAAGAGTATTATGTATGTTTGCTGTTTTCAGTTGGCAATATACAGCAGCCCCCCCCCCCAACTCCCAGGTCATGGCCCAAGACAGCGGGCTCTCAGCGTAGCTCCATTTGTGTGAATGGCACTCATGTTTGTGGTTGGCTCTCACATAGAACCATCCCCTCTCCCCTGCCCCATCTGCTGGACCACCAAGATGGAAAGGTTGGGGACTGCTGATATACAAATACACACACGGAAGGAAACAGATATACACAAACACAGAAAACAGTACTAGGATAGATGATATGGAAAGCGACTAAAAGAGTGCCCTACCTCATCTCAGCTGCACCAAAAGTTATGAATAAGGAGGACCAATGCTGTCCCAACAGTCCATACCCTAATCAGAAACCTGAATGAAATAGTTCTTCATCGTTCTTCAATACTGCTTTAGATATTCCTTTTGACCTTTCACTTCCTGGAATTCCTTAGAAAAGCAAGGTCCATTGGACAGGAGTAATGTGGTCTAAGACCTCCAGGTCACACCAATTTTAGACTCACCCAAGGCTTCAGCGGAAGGAAGGAAGGAAGGAAGGAAGGAAGGAAGGAAGGAAGGAAGGAAGGAAGGAAGGAAGGAAGATTCACCACTTTGGCTTTCCTCAATAGGCCATTGTTAAGTGAACTCTTTTGCATAGTTAATATCCTATATGATTTCAAAAGAGGCTATAATAATAATCTTGCTAGTCTAATTGTGCTGTACCTTCTTATATTTCTGTGAATTAGGGCAGTGCACATTCTGCACATTTGGAATACTCTGAGATACTGCAATGACTAATAGAGAATAGTGGTTGCCCATCGGCCAGCACCTGGAGTTACAACTGATACAAAGTCTAAAACCTGGGTAGAATATTTATGAAGGGGGAATCTATCCAAGCCTACCCATTTTCAGTTATATATGCCACATCGGTACTCTCATTTGCAATAAGATCATGAATGAGAATGGATTTATTACAAACTGATCTGACATCCATAAGCAACAATTGAAGCCTAGGACTGCCACAGCCTCCTTCCAGGAATGTATACCAAGAGCCATGTATGAGGATCTTTAACTTGTCATCTCCTAGTGCAGCTGGCCCTGACTCCCATCATACCTACCTCCTGGCTTTCAAAAGGAGACTGGACAACCATTTGGCTGAAATGGTATAAGGTCTCCTGCTCAACAGAGGCTTGCACAAGAAGACCTCCCCAGGTCCCTTGCAACACTATTTTTCTATGGCCTATGACCATCACAAAAGACATGGTGGCTCATTGGCTAAGACACTGAGCTTGTCAATCAGAAAGGTCGGCAGTTTGGCAGTTCAAATTCCTAGTGCCGCGTAACGGAGTGAGCTCTCATTATTTGTCCCAGCTTCTCCCAACCTAGAAGTTTTAAAGCATGTAAAATGCAAGTAGAAAAATAGGAACCACCTTTGGTGCTCTTTGCAATGGAGATGAACACAGTCTCCTAGAGTCAGGAACGATTAGCACATATGTGGGAGGGGAACCTTTACCTATGCCCATCACATTCTCCATGGTATTGCCTACCTCCCCTGCCTCCTGATTCCATCCTATTCCCCAGTTCCTACATATTGGTTAATTCTAGATTTTGTCTCCTTCGGTATTGCTTAATCTATTTTACTTCACATATAATATAGGCCTATTAGCATTCACTGACAGTAGGTTAAACCTCTACCCTACATCCAAGAGAACGATATTATAAGCAACATTTATTTTCTTTTCAAATGGAATGATCTGCTATATAATTACACAGTGTTCTTTCAGTGCTCTGCTTATATTAAGGATCATATACTCTAAGAAAGTCTTTTGATTAATTCAAACTTCTAACAGGAAATGAAAAGATACAGTTAGAAAAAAGGGATTTATTTTAAGAGTCCAAATCAAAATATTTCAATAGAAATATACATATATACAGCTTAAAGGCATTGTACTGTATTGTAGAAAGGACAACGATTTGAATGAACACAAATGTAATACTGTAATAAAACAGTACCTCAGGGTCACACAAACATTACTTTAAATATATAAGTAACTGCTATGTCTTTTTCTTTAAAAAGCACTATGTACCTCAGTCCAAGTAAAACTCCCTTAAAAGAAAGAAAGAAATATTTGTAATGTTTGTTGCTATTTCAATGTCAGTTTAGATCAGATGAATTAAAATGCCCATTCAATCTTCCCAAAAATGACGAGTCCTACACTTACGTTTGGATAAAAATAAACAAACAAAGAAACAGAAATCATCTTGCTGTCATGCTTTTAAAATCATTGGATTCTTATTTTGCTATTTTAGAGTTATACAAAGAACGCCCAAACACTAATAATTCTAAAAGCTGATTCACACCATTCCAAAATGCACCAATGTTAAAGATAAAGCATGTGATATGTAAGAGATGTGCACCTTTGTAAACACACATGAAGAAGTGTGGTATCTGCCTCCACCTCATACTTACAATGTAAATAATGGAGCACAGTAAATAAGCATGTTACGTAAAGAATGAATCAGTCCCATGATTCCTCAACAAGGAAATACTACCATGAGCTGACACTATTTTTTATAAAAAGTTTCAGTCTCATAGTATGAAAGATATTCCCCAATAGGTCTAATAAGCTCTGCAAACTGATATATGAATTCCAAGGCACTCAGAATCTCTCTCAAAGGTACAGAGAGGAAATGGAACATTTGTACTCTTCGCTTTTACAATGAGAAACTCAAAGCATGCCCAGACTAAATATATTTTCTAGACAACCAGAAAACTGCATTTTGACACGTAAACCATCTAAAGCTCCTTCATCTGTGTGTATGTGAGAGAGAGGAGAGGAGAGAGAGACAGAGAGATACACCTGTCAAAATAGGTATCCAAATAAGCCACCAGATTGTTATATTACACTTATGCAAGATAGAATGCTAAAATCAGGTTCACACAACCCCTAAGATACACATACTAATTACAAAAGAATACAAGGTAGACTTTTTTGATTCTTCACTATGAAGAAGAAAGCTGGAATCAGGCACATTGTTATAGACAGATGACTATGAGAGCCTTGTTAATCAGGCTGTAGGATTATGTTCTCATATTCTGGATCACAGAAACAGAATGATTTGGGAATCTCAAATCTGGACTGGAAGGAGATAGTCTCCAGTACATAAGGCACACTGGCTATGATTCAGGGAGAAAGCAAATGGCCATAAATAAGGGTAGACCTTGGTGGCATGATCTTCCATGAACCTGTCCAGTCCTCTTTAAAGCCATCCAAATTGCTGCTGTTATTCACTGTTGGCAGCAAATTCCATAGATCAAATACCTGCTGTATAAGAGAGTAATTCATTCTGATGATCCTAAATTGCCCTACATTTTGTGTCTCAAGTTCTAACATGGAGAAAGGGAGAAAACTTCTCTCCAGTTACTATATTGTGAATGTGATTTTGTAGAGTTCTACGCTGTTTCTTTTACCCTCCCTTCATTTCAAACTATAGTTTTTTCTTGCTGGGAAGCAATTCCAGTCCCCAAATCATTTCAATTGCCCTCCCTTTTTTTTTTTGGCCTTTTATAGCTTTGTATCATTTTAATATGTTGGGTGAGAAGAACCACAAACAATATTTCAAGTGTAATCACAACATGGATATACAGTATATAAGGACATTAGGAGACCAGCAATTCTATTTCAGTTCCCTTTCTAATGATTCCGAAGATGGAATTTCTTTTCATTTAATTTTCTTTTGTAACAGCAGCTGCATGCCGAGTTGGTATCTTCACTGAACCACCCACCATGACTCTAAGATTGTAATTCATTAGACTCTAAGACTCTAAGACATGACTGTACATTGTTTAAACTGTACAGATGATATTTCGGACGACCCTTCAGAATTTTATTTTTCTATTGAAAGAACTGGACTTCCAGATGCCATTAGCAATACAGTTCAATACTTCCATTAATGCAAGTCTCATTTACTATTATTTTTATATACATTCTTACAATCATAAATAAGAAACTTTTAAAAAGCAATAAAGATCCTGTGAAACACAGGCATGTCTTGAGACATATGTGCATATATCACTGGTGACTTTCCATTATTTTTACTACCGGTTCACTTGTGCGTGCTACGCTTCTGCGCAGGCAGGTGGCCAGAGCCTCCCGCCACTGCCACTACTGGTTTGCCCAATCTGGGCCGAACCAGGAGCAACCCAACTCTGGCATGTATATATGTTTGATTTCAGTACATGAATTTTAGTAAAGTCCTGATGCGCTTTAACAGCATGTTATAACAGAGAAGAAGTGAAAATGAACTGTTCTCAATTGCTTCAACCTTCATAATTCAGTAGTTAAATCTAGCACAACTGAGGCCACTGGCACCTTTTCTTGCTCATTCTCCCTTGAAATGATTGAGGGAAGTTGTTTAATGGCAATGCACATAGCTCTTGTTCCTTTCACAGAAACACTTGCGATCATCAAGTAGAAAAAGGCCAAATGATTTGGGACTTCTTAATGTCAGTACAAGTTCAAGCAGACAGCCATAAAAATGTGCATAAATAATTGTTTACAGTTTTCAGACAGGAACTGAATTGATCTGAGAGTCACTTGGCTCGGCTGCAATTTCACGCAGTGTACTGTGATGCTCCATACTAGTAAAAAGGTTTCTTGATGGACTGTTGTCCAAAGTCTCTGGACCTCTTGCCTCTGAAGCATCTGTGCTTATCATACTTCCAGTTCGAGAACGATATGGAGGAAGATTTAAATGATTCCGGGATCCTGTTTCTGAGGAATATGGAGGCGGAGGAAGATCAAACCACGGGGGTCTGCTGCAAAGTATAAATTAGATGTCAAGTTACCAGATGTATGAAATAAACAGGATCTGAATTTTATTTCAACAAATTATAAAGACACAAATGAACCACTCATTTGACTTATGTTCCTCACCACCCAGGGGTGAAATGCTACCAGTTCGTGCGAAACGGTAGGGACGATTGTCGTTGGTTCCTTGAACCATTGGTAAAAAAAAGGATCACACAGCTCAGCTGTGAGCCGCATGATCGTTGGAAGCTTCCCACCCCCCGGCTTTTTAAAGCATTTTTCTCCCTGCCTATTTGTCCGAACTGGCAGGAAAAAAATGCTTTAAAAAGTGGGAGGTAAGCTTCCAACAATCATGTGGATCAGCTGTGAGCCATGCGATCATCGGAACCTTTTCCCCCCACTTCTTAAAGCATTTGTTACTACTGGTTTGGGCTAATAGGTAGTAAAAAGTGCTTTAAAATTTTTTTTAAATTGGCCATGCCCACCCAGTCACTTGACCCTCCCCATCAAGCCATGCCCACCAAGCCATGCCCAGAGAACTGGTGGCCAAAATTTTTACATTTCACCACTGCCACCATCCCATTTGTGACATCCAAAAGGCCATTTTGGAGGAATTTAAGAATGAAAATGGGATTATTTTACCCCTCAGATGCTTCAAATCCTTGGAAATCTAGGGAACAAACCTTCAGCTTATCCTGTAATACTGCTGTCTTCCAGTGATATTACCTGCAGCTTCCAACTGATCAGGGGAGGGCGTTCTATTCCTTGATCTTGGGAAAATGTCCCAATTCAAGTTACCATATTACAATACAGATGCATACAAAATGTTCACTACTTGAACGGCCAAGTCACAATAGAACAAGACTTGAATTGGTTGACTTTTGACAAGTAACTTTTGTTCAGAAGCCAGAAATATCCATTCAGCCTGTACTCAGTACTGCTTGGCTCCAGTATTATTAAACTGCAATTTTTGATGTTACTGGAAGAGAGAAATAATGAGTTGGTTAAATTTTAGGAATTTTACTTTATGATGTGCAGTCCCTGGTCTAGTACTTTAAGGCCAATTACAGCTCTCAACTCAGGGAAATTGCACATAGGTGATGGTGGACAAAGCTAAGCTTCAGGAACCCATCAAGCCTGAAGCTTCTCAAGATATATTCTGGCATCTCACAAACATACTACAATTGTTATGTGTTATTGTAGGGTAAGTTGACCTTACTTTGCATTGGAAACAATAAGGAGGAGTGGAGCAATTCTGTTTAAAAGTCTTGTGTCTCACAAATTATACTTAGAATGGCTTCTCCCCACTTGAAAACATAGTGTGATTTGTGTTATTTGCAATAGATGCTGGGACTAAAATGAAGACATATTAGAAGTCAATCAGCATTACACAAGTCGCAACCACCCATCTCCATTATCACCACTGAAATCAATAAGAATCTTAGCAGCAAAAAGAAATTAATGGAGTGGCTTCATATGTTAAAAAAAAAACAAAAAACAATCCTACAATTTAGTTCCCATAACTGACTGCCAACAAATATATTGAATTGGGATCTGTTGTTGAAAGGGATTTCTCATTGATTTTCAAGTGCTCCATCTTAAAAGCTTGGGGAGTTAAATTAAATTCTGTATAATGCATATATGCATCACTTAGTGATAAATTATTAGTTGCCATGGTTTCGTATTAAGCCCCCCTCTTTCGGGGAAGGGGGATAGAGACACTATAAATGGATTTTTAATTTTCCTCAATGGATCCAGATCTTCCTCTCAATATATTATCCCCAATATGTTGTTACTAAGAAATACAACTGATTGTCTCTTTAGTGGAAATTATAATCAGTTTGTAAAAATTTCGTGCACATCAACAGATGCTATTAATGCTGAAATACAATTTGTCCATTTATTCAAAGACAAGCTTTTTAAAAATTAAATTTGCTTTAAATTATTTATAGTGATTAAGCAGCTCCCAGGCGATACCAAAGAAATGCAGAAATGCCCACTATATGTTACATTGGAAGGTAAAGTTTGTAAGTGTGTGTGTGTACGTGTGTGTGTTTCTCTCCCTCCAGTTTCAGCCAACAATGGCAATACTAGACCAACATTTTGCATGTTTTTTTGGAGCTCTGTTACTCACTATCCTGGAAATCTTGTACATATCTGCCTCAGTTTTTTTAAAAAGCAGCAAACACACATAAAAAGTCATCTTTTCATGGGATAAAAATGGCATTGTGTTGGCTAAAAAGCATCAAGAGTAGGGCACAAAAGGGGGCATTAACTGAAATTGGCCTCAACACTGAATAAATTCCAATTCATTCTGATGAGCTAAATGAGGAAGTATGACCAAAAAATGGACTCCACATTATTTCCATGACATACTTCAATTCTGAAAGAATCATTTTTGAAATCAGAGGATAGAAAAATTTATGTCAGCAGAACTTTAAAGTGGATTCCTGTACCGAGGAGGAAATTATGCTCGGTGGTGAAGTTCAAACTGCAGCAATTTGTGACTTGCCTTAATGGCAGCAAATAGTCAGGCAGGAAATTTGGGTATAAATATTGAAGCAGTTTATGAGGCATCAACCCAGTAAAATCAATGCTAATGAAGCAAGAGCGGTGCAGTTGTTAAAGGAAGCTATCATGAAACAGAAGCTTTGGGTATACAAACAACCCAAACAGAACAAAAGGTTTAAAGCAGGGGTCTCCAACCTTTGCAACTTTAAGTCTGAAGGACTTCAGCTACCAAAATTCTCCAGCCAGCTTTGCTGGCTGGAGAATTCTGGAAGCTGAAGTCCTTCAGACTTAAAGTTGCAACGGTTGGAGACCCCTGGTTTAAAGCACAGGAGAAACTCCACTGGTTACACTACTGAAATGTACCTTTGATCTAGCACAGCTTCTGAATAAGATGGTGGTGAATCTAAATCTGGCGGTCTATGATAGCCCTGGGTAGACATATACTGGACTCCATTGTTAACATTATAGGTGACATTGCACTGATGTGGATGATCAAGGACGACGAGACGAGACAGGAGGACAGGATGCTGCAGTCGATGTACGGGAAGCGTCATGAGGTTGTTGCGTTTTCGCTGATGGTGCAAAATTAAGGCCAGGAGGGCCACCACCAACACAAAAATAGCAGAGCTGCCAATGATTGCATAGGTAACGCTGGGATAGAAGATCAGCTGAGGCTCTGTTGTCACGTAATTCTGATTGCTGTCAGCTTCTGCAAGTGAGAAGAAAAAGAGAGCGACACAATTAATCTCTGTGAATGAGATACCGTGCTTTTCGATATATGCCGTCTCTGCTAATTTAACACTGCTTCCTAGGCTTTTCATCAAGGTTTGCTCTTGGTTTAGAAAGTGTGGAAAATTGGCTTCTCAAAAACAAAATAAGCATCGACTAACTTCAATTGCATACCCCCCCTCCGCCCCCGCCTGCTTTGGAGGTTTCCCTTTGGAACTGCCACTCTTACTGACTATGGAGGAAAAGAAAACTCAATAGAAAGATAATTTTCTCTTTCCGTTATCAACCTTTGTGACTTAGCTTTCAGTAAAGAGTTGAATTTAGAGAGTCACATCTGTTTCCATGGTCTAAAACAGGGGTGTCAAACTCATGACGACACCTTGTCCTCACATGATGTATCGCAACTCCCACCCCCCTTCGCTAAACTGGGGGTGAGCGTGGCCAGTGTGTGACGCACCCGACATGTGGGCCATGAGTTTGATAGTCCTGGTCTAAAATTTAGGCAAGAATTCAAATCTCAGGCATCTCATTCCACTGCTGATTTACAGAAATCTCAAGCCCATTTCCCTATCACCTGCCTATTGTATAATTTCTGAATCCAGTTGCTTGAAGTGATTCTTCACAATGAAGTATAGGCAATCAAATGCACAACTATTCATATTTCTGCATTATATACTGGTTCTGATTATGCAGCACCAAGCTGTTATTACTTATTACTCCAAAAGAAATAATATGCTGCATGGTAAAAACAAAACAAGATCTGAAAACTGCATCAAGTTATTAAAAAATTGGCAGGTTGTTATTTTTAGCAAAGCCAAGAGCCTGTAGAAGAAAACAATTATAAAATATTAAATTTACAATTTTTTCCCCACTATGGCATATTGAGGCAAGAAGTATACCAGGCTACAAATTTCTTTTATTAAACCTCTTTTAATATGCTGATACGCAACAGTTTGCATGGCATAGATCTTGGAAGTTGACAACACATAATAATGAGAAATCTAGACACCCATGATAATGTAACAATTGAAAGTAGTATTCTGAAATTCAGCAAACATATATCCTAAAATCAAAATCTATCTTCTTTCTCAGTTTGGACGTTACAGCACTACAGTGCCTTACATATTAAACTGCAAGCTGCCTATTCTGTGATACTTATAAAAGAGATCCAAATCAGAGAAGACTATAGATTTTAAACTAATTTATTTATTTATACTTAATATTTCTATCCCTATGTTAATTATATCCAAAGACCTCTATTTTGATAATACTCGGCTTGCCAGCCAAGAAAGAATGGAGGAAGAGCACAATTATAGTCATCGATTGTTCTACATACTTGAAGACATGCTAAACCATGAGTGGCAAACTCGATTGTGCCGCAGGCCAGATTGTGACAAAGTACGACGTTATTTGCCTTTGTGGAGCCAGGATGTGTGTGACATACTGGCCCACAAACCCCCAGTTTGACAGGCCTGTATTAAACCATAGTTCTAAAGTATTATTCCTGAAGGAGGGCCACTGAAGGAAACCAATATCTCTTAATCTCAATATTATCCTTTGATATGAAATGGTTTTAAATAAAGAACACTTTTGTGTGCAATTCATCTCAGCATCTCCATTGGGTTTACTTCCTGTAATCTCAGTAGCACATAACATCTGAAAATCAGGACAGGACAGGACGGGAGACTTGCAATCACGTTTACAATAAGAATCAGTTTAATGAACGGTTTAATTAACAAATAGGAACAGTATCTACAATGGCTGAATGCATATGAATTATAGAGCCTATAATTACTTACACCATGACCAATACTACTGACAAAATTAATTTTACTTGGAGGCTTATATGATGACCAAGAATGTCAGAATCAGCAGCAGTGAAGATTTGATAAGCAGTATACATGATAGACAAGTGTAAGCCAAGTTGAATAATAGACTGAATGCAGTAATTATATATATTCAAATTCTTGCTTGGCCATGCAAGAACACTGGATGACCCTGAGACAATTCTGACTGCCACACTAAGTCATTGTGAAAATAAAGGGTGTATGTGTGTGAAGGGGAAGGGAGTAGTTATAAATGCAGCTTAAACCTTAAAAGCATGGGATACAACGATACACAATGTAGCAGATTTTTTTGATGGGCATAATCAAAGTTATTGAGAATATCAGAGCTTCAAAAAAGAATATATACTATCCAAATACCCCTAATCAGTACAAAATTAGATTCTCACAAACAAAATTAGAGCTGTGGTAGTACAGCAGTTAAAATTGCAGAATTGCAGCTAATTCTGCCAACTGCCAGCAGTTCAACTCTCACCAGCTCAAGGTTGACTCAGCTTTCCATCTTTTTGAGGGTGGTAAAATGAGAACCCAGAACTTCAATATCATATTTACATTCTAAGAGGATGTAAAATATAATGATCCTTAGATGGTTGCAGAAAATGATAAAAATACAATGCTTAAGATTGCTGATTAAAATATGATCCAATACCTGTAAAGTCCAAATTCCCCCTTTTGTTGTTTCATGAAACAATAACCTAACAGCACATTCCAGAAGCCAGCAGCATCCAGAGAAATGAACCAACAGAATCCACAGCTCTATTATTAGTGGTATAGTAGGCTGAAAATCATTATCAGTCAATATAAGAGTCTGAACATGAGATCTCTTCAATTATTAGTGGCTACAGATGAAAAAAAAATCTGTGGAAAAGCAACCAAGGATTTACACATTGAAGACATCATCTGGGCCTTTGTTTTATATTTGAGGCAGAGGATTACACAATTAAAATGTTTAGAAGCAGGCTTATTTCTTAACATGTACAACGTTTCCTAGTTACAGACTCTTAATTCACAAGAGTGAAGTGAATTGTTGTACAGCTCATTTTGGCAATTGCTTAGCACTGCAGGATGATTGCACACTAACTCATCAAATAAAGGCCCAGAACTTCACCTCTCACCTTCTCTCCTTTTTATTTCTCACAACACTGTATAATTATCTCCAGTGCTTCTTCTGTCCCAGTTTCAGTGCCAAAAAAAAAAAGGGTGGGTGGGTGGATGGATGAAGAGAATCAGCAACTTGTGATAGTAAGCCAAGATCACATTAACATTAAGCTGCTGTTTTAAAATTAATTCTATGAACTGTATAAGCTTCTGATCCATTGGCCACATTGCCTAAAATAGTTTGATGTGTACAAATCAGATAACCCTTTGTTTCATGTCAGGAACTGCATGCCCTTCAGGACCATCATTGAGGGCTATTTAGCCATAATGAATTGTGATAAAGTAATTTGCCAATAGTCCTTATGACTTATGACCACAACTAAGCCCAACATTTCTGTTTCTAAGTGTTAAGGGTCAAGTGTTAAGTTATTAAGTGTGCTTTGTTCCACAATAGTTATTATAATAATAATAATAAATAATAAATTAGAATTTATTAACCGCACCCTCTCCCCACAGGGACCCGGGGCGGTGCACAGGCATAATTAAAACAATATACAATAATACAAACATTACTAAAATAGAATTAAATAAATTACCCGTGCTAAAAATACAATTAAAAAACCATTAAACTTTATCGTTAAAAGACAGAGAGAACTATTCAAGGCCGGCCAGTCGAAAGAGATGGGTCTTCAGTTTTACACGGAAGGAGCGGAGGTCGGTGGTCGTTCTAATATCAGGGGGAAGGTCGTTCCAGAGGGCCGGGCCCGCCACAGAGAGCGCCCTTCCCCTGGGCGTCGCCCGCTGACAAAGTCTAGTGGACGGCACCCGGAGAAGCCCCTCTCTGTGGGAGCGAATCGGTCGTGAGGATGTATGGGGCAGGATCCGATCTCGCAGATAGCTAGGTCCCGAGCCATGGAGCGCTTTGAAGATGATGACTAACACCTTGAAGCGCACCCGGAAGACGACAGGTAGCCAGTGCAGCTCGCGCAAGAGCGGTGTTACATGGGCAAATCTAGAGGTGCCCATAATTGCTCGCGCGGCTGCATTCTGAACTAACTGAAGCCTCCGGGTGCACCTCAAGGGGAGCCCCATGTAGAGAGAGTTACAATAGTCCAGTCGGGATGTCACGAGGGCATGAGTGACTGTGCGAAGGGCGTCCCGATCCAATAGGGGGCGCAATTGGCGAACCAGGCAAACCTGGTAAAACGCCCTCCTGGCCACGGCTGTCACTTGCTCTTCCATAGACAGCCGGGTATCCAGGAGGACACCCAAATTGCGCGCCCCATCCACAGGGGCAAGATGTTCGCCCCCTATGGCCAGCGTTGGAGAAAGCTGGTTGAATCGGGCAGCCGGAAACCACAGCCACTCGGTCTTGGTCGGGTTGAGCCTAAGTCCGTTACTTCCCATCCAGATCCGCACGGCTTCCAGGCACTGGCACATCACCGCTACGGCATCGTTGGGGTGGTTTGGGGTAGATATGTACAGCTGGGTGTCGTCAGCGTACAGGTGGTACTCTACCCCAAAACCACGGATGATCTCACCCAGCGGCTTCATATATGCGTTAAACGGGAGAGGCGAGAGGACCGACCCCTGAGGCACTCCACATGTGAGTGGTCTCGGGGTCGACCTCTGCTCTCCTGCACGCACAAATTGCGATCGGCCAGAGAGGTAGGAGGAGAACCACCGCAACACGGTGCCTCCCACCCCCAACCCCCCCAGCCGATGCAATAAGATACCATGGTCGATGGTATCGAAAGCCGCTGAGAGGTCTAATAGGACCAGGATGGAAGAACATCCCCCATCTCTGGCCCTCCAGAGATCATCTACCAACGCGACCAATGCCGTCTCGGTGCTATGCCCGGGCCGAAAGCCGGACTGGCGCGGATCTAGATAGTCAACTTCCTCCAGGTGACGGGGAAACTGTTGTGCCACCACACTCTCAACAACCTTCGCCAAGAAGGGAAGGTTGGAGACTGGACGGTAGTTGTTCAAAAGAGCTGGGTCCAAAGAGGGCTTCTTGAGGAGGGGCCTCACCATAGCCTCTTTTAGGGAGGCAGGCAAGGAACCCTCACTCAAGGATGCGTTGATAACCTCTTGGAGCCAGCCTCGTGTCACCTCCCAGGATGCCAGTACAAGCCAGGAGGGGCACGGGTCCAATGAACATGTGGTGGCTCGCAGTCGCCCACGTAACCTGTCCATATCCTCGGAAGTAACGGGGTCAAACTCCTCCCAAACAAGATCTCCCTCGTGGCATCCCACTGGGCCATGAATGGTGGCTAGCTCACTCTGTATCTGGGCGGTTTTCTCCTGCAGAAAAATCACAAATTCCTCTGCCCTACCCTGTAACGGGGCTTCCCGCTCCCTCTGTTGAAGGAGGGAACGGGTCACCCTAAACAGGGCGGCAGGGCGGTTTTCTGCGGATGCTATGAGGGTGGCGCAATGATGACGTTTGGCCACCCTCAGCGCCACAATGTAAGTCCGTAAATGGGCTCTCACCTGTGTCCGGTCAGATTCAGAGCGGCTAGCCCTCCATCTTCTCTCTAGGCATCTCTTGCGGCGTTTCATCACCCGCAGCCCCTCAGTAAACCAAGGAGCCAGGGTGGTTCGCCGCCGCGAGAGAGGCCGCAAGGGCGCGACCCGATCCAAGGCTCCCACGGCCGCACTATTCCATGCGGCCGTGAGGTCCTCCATCGGGGCGCGGGTCAGGGATACAGGAAATGGCCCAAGCGCTGTCTGGAACCCATCCGGGTCCATCAAGCGCCTGGGGCGGTACCAGATTGGTAACTCTGGTTCCGCCTCCCCGCGGAGGGGAGCAGCGGTCGGAAAGTCGAGTCGGAGAAGTGAGTGGTCTGACCATGACAAGGGTATGATGTCTATGTCCCCTGTACCCAGATCACTCTTCCATTGGCCCGAGACGAAGATGAGGTCCGGCGTATGTCCACCCTCATGAGTGGGGCCTTGAATTACTTGGGTCAGGTCCATGGCCGTCATGGAAGCCATGAACTCCCGAGCTACCGCGGATGATTCGCCCAACGATGGCAGATTAAAGTCCCCCATAACTATAAGTCTGGGGGTCTCCACTGCCACCGTGGCGATCACCTCCAGGAGCTCGGGCAGGGCTGCTGCTACATAGCGGGGAGCCAGGTATACAACCAGCAAGCCCAACTGCCTCCCTAGGCCCCACTTCATGCAAAGGGACTCACAGCCGGAGGTCTGCGGCACAATGGTCTCTCTCGGCTCCAGGCCTTCCTTGATAATGACCGCTACCCCACCACCCCTGCCTAGGGCCCGCGGCTGATGAAATGCGCGGTAGCCTGGTGGGCACATTTCAACGAGGGGATGACCTCCCTCGTGGCCCAACCAGGTCTCCGCAATTCCTACCAGGTCCGGCTCCCCCTCTGACACAAGGTCACTAATGAGGGGGGCTTTGTTGACAACGGACCTGGCGTTGCAAAACATCAGCCGCAGACCCTGGCTCTGTATTCCCTGGCCACCTAGCCTGCGAGGGTTGTGGCACCCGACCGTTTTTAACCAACGGCTGCGTGCCACCAACCGGGAGGATGAAAATTGTCTCCCCTCGGTCCTGCCCCTCCCCACGACCCTCTGAATTGGTATGCCCTCCTGAGGAACGACTCGAGTATCCCCCTGCCTTTCGCCTTCCGCTTCCCGCCGTCGACTGCTATCCTGGCCCTTACTACTAATTGCTGTTTCCATCTCCATCTGTCTACCCTCCCTGGGACCCCCTAAAATAACCAATAATTTACCAATTAAAAATCCCCTAAGGCCGCGCTTCGCCCGTCTCTCCGGATTAATATATCCATCATCGAGACGGGCCCTCGATAGTGTAGAGGGCCAGACCTGCGAGAGCGGGGACTCTCGCAGCAGTAAAAGGTTAGCTCTGGAGTACATTATACTATGCATAAATAATAAAGTTGTTAATAAATAATTAATAAATAGTTAATGTAGGTGAAATTCATCAGTGGGGCTGGGATTTAAAATACAAAGATTTTAAAAGAAATTAGAAGGTCGTTAGCCAAGATTTAAAGTCCTCAATTGATATTAAAATGAGATAAAGTGCAAACAATAAGGATATAAAGATGGTACAGCTCGCAATGTCAGTTGAAAATAGTCAATCAATGAGTTGTTCCGGCCCAAGATCTTAGGACAAATCCCGTCTTTCGGGAGCATGGCTCAGTTCTCAGTTCTCAGTCTCATGGGGAAGTTAAGTTGGTCAGCATGGCCAGCATGGCCGTTCGCGTCTCTTTCGGCTCTCTCACCGCCGCCATCTCTATCTCACCTGAGCCACCGCCTTCTCCACTGGCCTCTCAACGCTCCCACCATCGTTGGCCAGGCTTCCAGCGGCCGCTTCAGGGTTCCTCCACCAGCCTCTCGGCACTCACATGCCGCCATCATCCTTTAGCCTCCATACTCGCCATCGCCATCGCCACTGGCCTCCGGCGTTCTCCCTTCTCCGGCGCTCTCACCGCCGCCATCTCCCGCAGCCGCATTGCCACTCCAACTCCCGCAGCTGCGCCCCGTTCACCATCTTTCAAACACCTCTCCGCACCGCCATCCTCGTTACTACCATTAACGCCGTTGCCGCTGGCCTCACGGCGCTCTCACCACCGTCTCTGCCCCCCGGACGAGCCACAGCTGACATCAGCGTCGGGAGCTTCTGGCCGCGACCGGCGCCTCCGCCCTGTTTCCGGCATCGGGAACGCCGGCCACCGCTCCGCTCCGGCTCCGGCCCCCACTCCAATAGTCCGGCCACAATAGTTAAGTAAATCACTGTAGCTGTTAAATTACTAACATGGTTGTTAGGTGAATCTGGTCTCCCCATTGCCTTTAATTGTCCGAAGGTCACAAAAGGTGATTACACGACCCTGGAATACTGTAGCTCTCATAAATATGAGTCAGTTGCCAAGAGTCCAAATTTTGACCACATGACCATGGGGAAGCTGAAATGATTGTGAAAAACAGTCATAACTCATTTTTTTCAGTACCACTGTTACTTTGAAAAGTCACTAAGAAAATGGTTGTAAGTTGAGGACTGTCTGTAGAAGGCAGAATCAGAGCCAAAAGTGTCTGAAATTCCTTTTCTATCTTTCTTTGACAAACTGTTCGCTAGTTTCCAAGCAACAGATGCCAAGAAATCAATGGAAAAATTGGATCAGAGGTCTGACATGATCAGTCATAGATCTTTGAAATTAGCTTAAGATTCTGTTGTGTTTCAATGATTGTAGTTTGCTGGCTCCTGATTCATCAATACAAAAATATATTGTGAGACAGATAAAGTCCAGACAGCATCAGCAGCAGCACAAGGGATGCAATCGTCTTAATTCTCCAAAGCTGCACTTCAAAAGAAGTCCATCCTGGCTTTTACGTTGCAGCAACCATAATAGGTCATGATAAGATCAAACTGACAACATAGAATCATGAGGTCATCATGCAAATGACATGATTATCTAATTTCAATGTAATGGCTGACACAAATGTGTAAGCAATCTATTTGGGCAATATCATAATGATACACTTGTCATTTGCTGCCATGTCAGCCATGATTTGTTCATCATTGGCTAGATGCTGACATTAGTCTACAACCTGCATGAATACTTCTTTAATATAGATAATCCAGAAAATGCCATGATTAATTGAGGAATTGTAATTAGTTCTCTCAGGTCCATATAATTCTCTACTGAGATGCACAGATGGCTGTAATAGCTTTGCAAATGACATAGTTATTATCTGGAGAATACCAACATGCAAATTCATCAGTGTGCAAGGGCTTTCTTGCTGTTACTCTGGAAAGAGGTAGGCCTTAAAAATGTACACAGGGACAAGCAACATTTGTCTAACATGCAAAACTAATGCTGTGCAACAAATAACAAGAGTGAAAAAAACTTCTGTGCAAGAAATTAAACAGGTGAGGAAGAGTTAATCTTGTCCATTTACTAGCCTTCACCAGTAAATATTTACTCCCTCAATTATTTAATCCATATATCCTACAGCAAGGAAGTCTGGCAGAGATCATGAGAATACTGGAAGAATCAGCAGGCACCAGAAGGTTTAATTATTTTCTGTCTACTGAACATGCCCCCATTCCCCACCTCATTCCCTTCAGCAAATGCAGCCTGTAGATATGTATTTGCCAAAATGGCAATAGGTCGATGCCTGCCCTAGAAATCTTCTGTCCTGAAAGAATAACACACCATGTCCCATGGATATTTTGAGTGCTAGTATTAGCCAGAAAAATCAGTTTAAATAATAGAAAGATACTATATTAGTACAGGCGCTACTGGCTTAGAGTGGAGGAAAAGCAGAAGGTTAATAAGATTCTGTTACCGTCCACTGGTTTAATAAGTGTGTGAGTCAAGATGCACTTGGGAAAAAAATATGCTAGTTTAAGTGCAAATTAAATGTACAGTGTAAAGTGTATTTTAATCCACTCTAAAATGTAGCATAATCACAGAAAATTGCCTATCTTTTAAGTACTAGTCTGAAAAAAATATGCTAGTACAACATCTAGCACCTCATATAAATTGCTTTAATGATGATCACTCGTGTAAAAAAAAATGCTAAAAGGAAACGATACGGTCTTTTCCTCTGAAAAAGGAAATATGCTTTTCCTTTTCCTGATCGTTTCCTTCTCCTAAAAGATAGGGTCTCAAATATTATAGGTTTCTGTGACCAAGGATAAAAACTCAGACTAGAAAGCCAAATAAAATAAGAATTGCTAACAAAAATGAACTGCCCCCCATACACCCCCCCCCCCCCCCAGCATGGGCAGAATGACTGGGAGAAGTCCTGTAGAAGTTTGGACAAAACTCCCAACAGAATATCTTTTGCCACCAGGCTGGAAATTTTGGGCTTAGACCAGTGATGGTGAACCTATGGCACGGGTGCCACAGGTGGCACGTGGAACCATTTCTTAGGGCACACGAGGCGTTGCCCTGTCAGCACTAGCGCGCATGTGTGCTTTGGCCAGCTGATTTAGGCCTTCTTTTGAGGCCATTTTTCGCCCTCTGGAGGCTTCGGGAAGCTCCTGAAGCCTCTGGAGATGGGGAGGGGAGGCTGTTTTCACCCTCCCCAGGGTCCTAGAAAGCCTCTGGAGCCTGGGGAGGGCGAAAAAAGCATGTCATAAGCAGGGGGTCGCGCAGATAGCATTTTGGGTGTGGCACACCCACGCATGACCCCTCTGCACTCCCCCCACTTTTGGCACGCAGGCCAAAAAAGGTTAGCCATCACTGGCTTAGAAAACTTAGAACTACGCCACCTTCAGTCTGACCTAAGCGTAGTACATAAAATTAACTGCTACAATGTCCTACCTCTTAATGACTACTTCAGCTTCCATACACGGGCACACAATAGATAAAAACTTAAGATAAATCACTCCAAACTTGACTGCAGAAAATACAACTTCAGCAATAGAGTGGTCAATGCCTGGAATGCATTACCTGACTCTGTGATTTCTTCCCCAAACTCCCAAAACTTTAACCTACTTTAACTTTAGTCTACTGTCGACCTCACCCCATTCCTAAAAGGTCTGTAAGGGGCATGCATAAGCGCACCAAAGTGCCTACCATCCCTATCCTAATATCCTCATTTATTTGTATCCATTTCATTTATTCATAATCATGTTTATACTTATTGTCATACCGTGCAGTTTATCGTGTACCTCTTCCTCCGTTGTAGTATGCAAAATCTAAAAAGGTATACCTGGAGGCATTTTAGGACTCATCATAGTAGAATATTATGTAATATAATCCAGATAAGATAGAGGTACTATTAAAAAAAAACACCTTTCATGGAATGTTTCCTCACTGTGATTAAGGGGTCTAAGCATCCCAATAATACTATAAGCTACACTACTGGGAGTATACACTCCCAGAAGTGTCTCCTGTGATGGGCAGATTAAAGAAAGGGATGTATCTAGATAACTTGCACTGAAGAATGAAATGTAAGGAAAATCAAAATGACATTTACAACCAGGCTGATATCAACTATACCGGTAAATGAGTCCCCAAAGACAGATGGTATCCAATAAAATACTGGGGAAAAGCAGAGGATAACTATGACTAGCCTTGATGCTTCTGATCTAGACAGATCAAAGCCAAGCTATTCAGCTGCTAATGCAACAGAAAACACAGAAGTCTGATGTTACAAAGATATTGGTCTATGAAATGTCAAAACCATCAACCAAGGCAAATCTGATCTAACCATAGCAGAAATATCAAAAAAGAACACTAATATTCCAGAAATCAGTGGACTAAAATGAACTTGAATGGATTGTTTCATATCAGAAGAACATCAGATCTGCTGTGGACAATTGGGGAGAATCACATTCTGTGGAGAAGAAAATCATAGGAGAACTGAAATAGCGATGATGAGTTTGTGTAATCAGTGATAATAAACACTAACATTAACTAAAAGTATCAAAGTCAATCTTGGATACAACCTGCCCAGTGATGGGATTCAAAATTTTTTACTACCAGTTCTGTGGGCGTGGCTTGGTGGGTGTGGTGTGGCTTGGTGAGCGTGGCTTGATGGGCATGGAAGTGGAAGGATACCGTAAAATCTCCATTCCCTCCCAACTCCAGAAGAAAGATACTATAAAATTTCCATTCCCTCCCAACTCCAGGTGAAGGAGAACCACTACCGGTTCTCCAGAACTGGTCAGAAACTGCTGACTACCACCTCTGAATCTGCCCCCACCCCAATGATAGAATGAATTTCATTTGCATCCAAGGCAGGCCAATAGCTGCTCAAAGTCATCTTCAACCACAAGATGGGTGAAATAAATTTAACAATAAAACAAACAAACAAACAAACAAACAAATAAATATATGAGAGCAATTTAATTTAGATGGAGAGAAATTGAAAGTTGAAGTTCTAAAGCAATTTGTAACACCTTGTTGAAACAGTACAGATATCTTTAAGGATGTAAAAAATAGGAGACAAAATAGAGCGGTCTGAAAATATGCTGAATATAGCTGATAATAAAAATAAAAAACAACGGTCAGGACAAACGAAAGATTATTTACTATACTAAAAAGACAGTTTTCAGTTTTCTTACAGAGAATAGCAAGAAGAGACACAGATTTATATTTATAACTGAGTATAATCAAAAAGAGCAAGGCATTTATTTAAGAAAACTTACATTAAATCAAATACATTTGATTTTGGGCACCCTAAAAGACAAAGTAAGCAAAGTAAACTTTTGTCAAAGTTTTGACTACTAGACAAAAGAGTTGATAAGAAGAATTGGTGAGAGCATATAGAAACTGTAAGAACGGGTTCCTAAATCAAGTATGAATATGAAGATATGATCACTGAACTAGGACCAGACATTCTGGAAGTTAAATGGGCCCTAAAATACTGCTAACAATAAAGCTGCAGAAGTTAATAAAATACCAGCCAGACTTTTTAAAATCTTGAGAAAGTATGCATTTAAGAAAGCATGGAAAGAACAGTAAATGGCCAAAGAACCAGAAAAGAGCAGTTGTTATTCTGATACCAAAAAGGGCAGATCTAAAGAATGTTTGAACTACTGAGCAATTGCAAAATCTAGTAAGAAAAAGTTCAAGAGATTATGATCAACTTTAAAATCCTTGGAATGACAATCACCAGATTTACAGACTGGATTCAAGAGAGGCAAGAAGACGACTTAGCGGCTAGAGACTCTCCCAGATAACATCAGCAGGAACTTACAGTACATGAATTCAAAGAACCAGTTGCTGACAGGCAAACCTAATGCAATGGTACCAGAACTGGAAGTGACTGAACAATGGAACAGCAACTGTGAGATAAATCTGCAGATGAGAATGGAGTGTGCAGCTAGGTCTGAATGAAACTTCACTGCTTTGAAAGACCACGTTCACAGTTTGAATATTCTCATCTCTCTTATCAGATGACATTGCTTAGCAGATGACATTGCTCAAGGACTCTCACTTCCCCAGAGTTGCCCCCATGTCATATGAAAGAGACATGGTTTAGGGAATTGTCACTATTGTTTACTAAGTTAGATAACATCTTTTTCTGGCAATTAGCATGAGAGTAGAGAAAATTTCTTATGTGCATAGTACAATCCATTGCTATCAATCTGTTATTGAAGCCAAAGCAGAAACATAATAATTAAGAAAGAAGTGCTCAGTATCCTCAGCTCAGATGAAAATATGGTGCCTGATATAAAGTAAAAAATATTTAGATAACTGGAGAATATTGCATCTCTTATAAACATTCCTGAAAATAGTTCAGGAATTCTTTTCTGAAGAAGCTTCTTGAATGAGAAGTAAAATGTCTTAGAGGAAAAATAAAGTCTGGTTGCCTTTTGAAAAAACAACTTTGGGACAACTATGAATTGGAGGATTGAGTATCTCCATAGACATTTCTGAAAATATTTATTATAAAGCCTAGTTACAAAGACAGATAAAATTAAATTAAATAAATAATACTATGCCAATTAATTAATTTTCTTCTTAAATTATTTTAAAATGAAGACAAGCATAGTATGACTGTTCAAATCAGCAATGGAAAATGTCTGGGGAGAAACCATTCTAAGTAACATCTCCACAATTTACTGAATCACTAATTAACAGGAAAATTTTAACAGGTATACATCTCAGTCCACTTTAAAATGAAATTAACGAAAACTTTTTAACATAAGTGGCCTCAATCTGTTCAGTATAAAGCTCCTATTATTGCAAACAAATCACCGGATTAGTCAGGTAATACCAATTGCTGTCCTGACTACTTTTGAAGCTCAGATGTATTTAGCAATTATTAAACTGAAGGGGGAAAAAACCTCATTCTGATATTATGGAAATTGGCATTATTGTTCTACTTTGCTAGGCAAGACTTGTAAGGCAATGGTATAATTCAGAGTTCTAGGTAGTCTCAACATCCTTAACTATTGAAAACCATCTCTGTTTCTATTGGCAAATCAATTACTTGAAACCTGCCAATAGTAGTACTACCTAACAAACTTTCTTTGACTTGTCACTCTGGTTTCAGAATGGTTTTGTTTATTTGTAATTTCTTGGCACATACCTGACAATGGTTGCTGTTGGATTGATTAGCAGCAGTCATTCAAGCTCCTCTATGTTGGCACACCCAAATAAGAAATGCAAACTGTACATGCTGCTAATAATATAATTCAGTATGAATTTTTATGAAAGGGTGTAGCAAAAATGCCATTAACTTTTCACTCTGTATGTACTGAAGTATGATTAATTATGCACTGATAGCAAAGCGCCCTTCCTCTAATATATTATCATTTTGCTATTTAAATATACAAATAAAATATTAGAAAAATCACCAACAGTTTAATGTAGAGCATCATTAGCCGTTAAAAGAAAAGGATTCTGTTACAAATCAGGCTCAAATGGCTTCTGTTTTAAACAGTAAAGAAAGTATTTTTGCAAGTTTAACTCAATGCCAAGTTCATTATATTTCTTAGACTCAATTTGCAAATCCATAAATTTTAAAACTTTACAAGCAAATCATAGGTGCATAAAAATACTTGCCTTTGGAAATAATATGTAAAGATAACTTGGAATTCTTTTATAGATGGCTTCAGTGAAGCATCTCTGGCAGTAAATCAAGATATTACAATACCTGGGACTCCATCCAAGTTCTGTATTCCCCATTTGACATACACACTGCATGAAAATGCAGTCTCACTTCAGTGAGTTTTTAGAGGAATAAATTAAGCAAAAGATTATTTTAATTACAGAATGGAAAAGAATGGCTTCACTTGGCAGGAAGTTTATTTTTATTCTTCTTTGCTGACTCTGAAAACTTGATTGAAGCAAATATATTCAAGATTGCCCCCTTGCAGGGAAATGATTTCTTTTTTTTTTCTTTTTGCCATAAAATTTACTTGACATCATGAAGGCAATGTGTTGAGTCAGGTGGATCTTTGATTCAGATAAACAGCCCATTTTGTGTGGGAGATCTTAAGGGAAATAATTCACACACATGCAACAGACCAGTAAAATCTATGGCTCTTGCAAACTGAATTCAGAGATCGGGTTCCCACATTTAATAGCTCTTTACTTGTAGAAATAAATAGGTTGGATTTAAGCAACACACTAAGCCATTACCAGAGGTGGTATTCAGCCAGTTCTGATAATGGTAGCAGAATTTTAAGTAGTATGGAGAACCGGCAAAAATGTGTCCCCTCCTCCCCAGCTGCCGCCCAGCTGACTTTCTTTTGTTGCCATGAACAGGAGAATGGAGCTGGAAGGCAGGTTAGTGGCGTGGGGAGGGGATGGGGATTTTGCAGTATCCTTCCCCTGCCACACCCACAAAGCCATGCACACAAAGCCACACCATGCTCACAAAGCCACACCCACAGAACCAGTAGTAAAAAAAATTGAATCCACTGGCCATTACCTATGTTTACCCACAGTGACTGATTCATACAACAATCTAAGCTACCAATTCTCAAACTCTAGGTTAAGATTCCTGGGAGATGGTTCACATGTGGGATGTCACTTTTTAAAAAAAAAAACAGATTTAAGCAGGCAAAACAATTACATATTCATTTCTTGAACAAACCAGACTCCAATAAAACTATTTTTCTTTGAAAATAAATAAAATAGGTGGGTCTTTTTATATATTTAGGAATAATTATTCCATATCAATATCTCTGTACTACTATAGATATCTGGCATATATTGTGTGTACCCCATGGACCATTTATTGTATAGATTACATTACATTTTTGAAATGATTGCCATTTTCTTTTAAACGTCCTTATTTTTTGGATACAAGTCCTTCAAATATTCCCAAGGACAACATAACATTCTCTCCAAAATTCTAATGTGATGATCTCACATTGGGCCTAACTTCTGGTACGGTTAGAATAGCTATATTAATTCCACTGGATGCTTTAGAGAAACCAACATATTTACACTGTAGTCAAATCCAGGCACGCATATGAAAACAGAGGCTTTGATTTACCAGACTTCAAATTGTGCCATTAGGCATATGCATTCATTTCTGTATATTTTTGGGAATGAAAATGAGATTGAATATGTACCACTCTGCGCAACCAATGTTATTACTTTGAACCTTTGAAATCCCGGCAAATGGCTATAATTATAGCCAACATTTAACTGTAACCCCGGTATTAAAGACAGATAGACCTATTGGAATGGTACTGAGAAAAAAGTTAACGTTGAATTCCTGTCCTCTTGAGAAATTGATTCTCTGGAATAATCCTCATTTAAACATTATGGGTAAAAGTTTTTTTTGTGGGTGGGAGACTCTGAGCTGAAAGTGGGGTTATTACCCTATATGATTAGTTAACAAATCATGTATTGATAATTAGACTATAAATCTTCTGAAGCAATATAACCTACCTAAAACTGCTGAATGGCAACACATTCAATCTAAGAAATTGTTATGCTACCAATTTGGATCTAATGCATTGGCAGCCTCAGAAATTCCTACGTTTCTGCGCATTTATAGTTGTTGGTTTTTCTAAAGATAAAAGCAACAATTCAATTTTATTAATAAATGAAGAATCTTACAAAAATACACAGTGATGATTTATATGAAAGCTGGCATGCCATCACAATCAGATTCCAGAAATATAGGAAGGAAATTTGTGGAAATGAATATTTCTGGTAATCTACAGGGTGCTTTCCTATCACTTCTGAGAAACGAAAGACTCTATACCAGGGATGTCCAAACTTGGGAACTTTAAGACTTGTGGACTTCAACTCCCAGAATTCCCCAGCCAGCTATGCTGGCTGGGGAATTCTGGGAGTTAAAGTCCACAAGTCTTAAAGTTCTCAAGTTTGGACATCCCTGCTCTATACAGTGTTCTTTATACTCTATCCCTCTGACATATTGACTCTGAACTAAGTAACTGGATTTACAGAACAATTACACACTTGGTCTCCTAGAGATTATAGAGCAATAGGCTTACATTTGTAGATGTTATAATATGTGGAAAATAAATAAACTTGCCCGTTTTACAATTGTTCACTCTTGTTCAGTTGAGCCTAGGTAATAGCTTGAATCATAAAAAAAAATCTGTAACCAACTTTTTCAATATTCAGAATTTTTTCCCCCTCCTCATTTATGCAAAGCAAATGTCACTGATTTAATAGAGAATGTTTCCAGAAGCATAACTCCTATAGCTATTAACTGAAAGCTCACTGATGCCTTAGAAAAGACAGCTCCGGGCAATCAAAATAATGATTTGATTTGCAATGACAATGACAACTTATCAAAGGAAAGTTGTATGTTTATATTAGGAGGAGGGGTAAGGGGAGGGAGGAGGAGGAGGGGAAGGAGGAGGAGGGACCCTACAGCAGAAGGGGGAGGGGAGAAGGAGGAGGAGGAAGAGGGAGAAGAAGAAGGAGAAGAAGAGACCCTACAGCTGAAGGAGGAGGAGGGGAGGAGGACTAGGAGGGAGAGGGAGAGGGAGGAGGAGGAGGAACCATAACAGCAACCACCACCATACAGGAAGAGGAGGAGGAAGAAGATAAAGAAACCATATTTTTAAATAAGGTGAAGCTTTTTAAATGTTGAATGATTGCAGAATGTGATCTACTTACTATCTGAGATGGAATGAGGTAAAAATGGACACTGCTTGTTATTAATTTATTAGATATGGACGTTGCCTGACTCCAGAATGATTTTGGATGGCTTTCAGTTTAAATACAGAAAAACGAAAGAGAAAAAATCTGAAGCAAGTGGACAGATATATCTCATATAGGAAACATAAAATAAATAAATAAATAAATTAAACATCCCATCCCAAGTTCTGGGAAGTGAGGTACATTTTAAAATATTTCTGGACCTCACAGTTTTCACAGGGGAAGGGATATTATTCCAGAAGATAGATAAAGTTTTTATTAAGCATCACTGAAGTTCTCAATCCAACATGGGGGACCTCCACCTAACATCCAGCCATCAAAACACTAAAGGAATCAAAAATGAGAAACAGACCTAATACAGGTAGTCCTCGATTTTTGGCAATTGAGCCCAAAAGCTCTGTCGCTAAGGGAGACAATTGTTAAGTGAATTTTGCTGCATTTTGCATTCTTCCTTCCCCCAGTTGTTAAGTGAAGCACTGCAGTTGTTAAGTTAGTAACACAGTTGTTAAGTGAATCTGGCATCTACAGTGACTTTGCGTGTCACAAGGTTGTGAAGGGGAATCATGTGACCCTGGGACACTGCAACCGTCAAAAAAATAGAATAGTTGCCAAACATCTGGTTTTTGATCATGTCACCACTTTTTCAGTGCTGTTTTAACTTCAAAAGGTCACAAAATGAAGACTACCTGTAAAAGGGAAAACACATATTTACTGGTATGTGAAAATGGGATAGTGAGAAGGGGTTGTTAGCTAGGACAGGGGTCCCCAACCTTTGCAACTTTAAGTCTGAAGGACTTCAGGTCCCAGACTTCTCCAGCCAGCAAAGCTGGCTGGAGAAGTCTGGGAGCTGAAGTCCTTCAGACTTAAAGTTGCAAAGGTTGGGGACCCCTGAGCTAGGAGACCCAGTTAGTTTGAAAAAGAAAATGCCCCAAAGCCAGGCCCCCTTTTCCATGGTTTCAAACAAACATGGACAGAAACAGCCTTCCTGTTCTTCCCAATGCAATGATCTCTTTCTTCATTTCCATCCTGGCGTTTTGCTTTGTTTTTTTCCTTGCTCTTTATTTGCTGATTTTGCTCAAAGGAGGGAAGGAAAATTTTGTGCTGTCCATTTGAATAGAGAGGATAGTGGGTATATGAAAATAAAATGTCACAAAGTTAAGTGCAAATTCTAATTCCTATACAGAGAAACGCTTGCCATTTTGACACATTATAGGAAGATCAGGTTATTTTCTAAACGGAATACTTTATTTTATAGGCAATTCATTTGAAATCATTTTGTCCCGACCTTGCTTTTTGGGGGGGGGGGGGGGGGAGGATACTTTTAATGAGGCACACAGGTTACATGCTCTCGAGGCAAGTAAACTCAGCAACAGGAATAATTTGGAATTCTGGAAGGATCATTATTGAGAGTGTGTATGTGTGTGTTTTGTGTATATAAAATGAACACCTGAAAACTCCAAGTCAATGTTTGGCATCCACATATTGTTTACCTAGAAGTGCCAAGTGTTATCTAAACCCAGTCCTGAAGAGTTCACAACCCCAGACACAGAGGGAGAGAAATCACATCTGTGTGTGTGTGTGTGTGTGTGTGTGTGAGAGAGAGAGAGAGAGAGAGAGAGAGAGAGAGAGAGAGAGAGAGAGAGAGAGAGAGAGAGAGAGAGAGAGAGAGAGAGAGAGAGAGAGAGAGAGAGAGAGAGATGCGCACCCGCACCCATACACTCGCACATGTTTTCTCTCCCTGTGTGTGCACGTATGTGCATGTATGGGGTGGACAGCTCTTTAGGACTGGGCTCAAATAAGACTTGGCACCACTAGGTTAACAATACGTAGATGCCAAGCATTGGCTTGGAGTTTTCAAGTGTTCATAATTTTATATTTTGAACTATGCTTCTTTTTTTGAAATAAAATTATATTAAACTTAGGGGTATATTCTTTTTGGGTAAATACGTTTTAGTATAAAAGGTAAAGGTTCCCATTGCACATATGTACTAGTCGTTCTCGAGGTGCGGTGCTCATCTCTGTTTCAAAGTCGAAGAGCCAGCACTGTCCAAAGACATCTCCATGGTCATATGGTCACCATGTTTTAGTATATTTATGCCAATATAAGAATTATAATAAATTCAGATCTTGTCCAAAAGTATTTCCAAGCTATTTGGACTTGAGAAACTTAATTACTTATATCAGTTCAATTTAGCTCACTAGTACTGTATTGATGGCATTATTCACTAAGACTTCAGATAAAATTTCCAAAGGCATTGGAATATGTACACACACGTATATACTCTAACTCTTCTGGCTCTGGACAACTGCACAATCACAGCAATGCATATTTCTTTCTGTATTATCAAATAAATACGTTCATTATACTTATATACAAACAGCCAATGTATATTGTATATACTAGGAATATTAAGTAAGCTATTTAATTTTGAAAGAGCTCCCACAAAGAAACCAGGTAGTGCAGTATAGGAACAGAAAAGGGCTCCCTATAGCCCTAGGGAGCTCTTTTGTAGAAAATAGAACATGAAAAGTTAATTTTCAAATCTTGGCACAGAATTTATTTCCCTGAAAATTTCAAAATAATTTTAACGAGATTAGAACAACAAAACAAAAACCAGCCTTCAAAACTAAGCCAGCTAAAAGTTTAATTAAATGCAATTGCTTGCTGTGCTTGCCTTTCCAAGCTAACTCATGCATATTCATCACTATAATTACAGCAGTAAAATAAATAAATAAAACACCACAACTAATTATGCCAAACTCTTTATTTTATATACATGTTTGGAATTTTTTTAAAACATAATTCATATTGAAATTAATTGCAAGTTGGCTGACTTTTGCACTTTGTCCTTCCACGTTTGTTTAAAGTTTGGGGGTTTCCCCCAAGTGATACACAAGGGTTTATCCCAGGAAAACACTAAACACTAAAATATGTTTTAATTATAATGATGCCATACATGCTATGTTCTAAACTTCAACTCTTGGATGAGTGTTTGCCACACTAATATATTATACATAACCCATTATGTTTCATATTCCCCTTTCAGTGAGACCCCATTGTTAAAAACAATAACAGCATAGTCCTGGTTGCTTACCGTATTTTTGCCTTGGACTTACCGTATTTTTCGGAGTATAAGATGCACCTTTTTCCCTCTAAAGAGAGGCTGAAAATCTGGGTGCGTCTTATACATCAAATACAGCATTTTTTGCCTCCTGAAGCCCCCGCCCCTTCACCAAAACGGCTACACGCATACCCTTATGGAGGCTTCCAGAGAGCTCCTGGGGCTGGGGAGGGCAGAAATGAGCCAAAAACAGGGCGTTTTTGCCCCCCAGCCCCAGCAGCACTCTATAAGCCTCCATAAGGCTATGCATGCAATTTTCTGGACCAAAAAATAGCCCATTTTTGCAAAAAATGGCCCCCTCCTTTTGGGGGCCCCACCCTGCATGAGCATTCTGCAAGCCCCCCAAGGCTATTCATGCCTTTTATTTGGGGAAAAATGGGCCCGTTTCCATGAAAAACAGGCAGTTTTTGGGAAGTCTGCAGAGTGCAAAACCTTTTTTTTTCCTTTTGGAAAGCTGTTTAGTTAGAGTGGTTGATGAGAATTACGTTGGTCAAGTGCTATGCCTGCAGAAACAAAGATTTAGGTGCTAGAGGTTGTCAGCTATTTCCTTCTCCAGAACATGGATAAATATACCTGGAAACATCTACCTACCTACCTACTCTCGCTCTCCCTACCTACCTACTGTATTTCTTTCTTTCTTTCTCTCTCTCTCTCTCTCTCTCTCTATATATATATATATCAATATATATTTCTCTCTCTCTCTCTCTCTATCCATTTACCTACCTACCTACTTACCTACCTAACCTATTTGACTACTCTCTCTCCCTCCCTCCCTACCTACTGTATTTCTCTCTCTTTCTCTCCCTCTCTATCCCTCTATCTACCTACCTACTTTTTTAAAAAAAAACCTGGGTGTGTCTTATACGCCAGTGCGTCTTATACTCCGAAAAATACAATATTATTTTCTGATATTAGCTGGGAATTCTGAAGTATCTGTAAGTCATTAGATTGAAAAGACTGACTCATTTGGACCTTGCTATATACTTTAAAAAAAATAATTCTAGATCTTCAAAGGAATCATCACGGAAGTTAATCCATTTTTAAGATACAAGCATGTTCCATCACCAGTAATGAAATGTAACTTTTTACCTATTTTGTATCTTTCAGGCACAAGACTTAATACCGGTAGTGACCTGAGCACGCAAGCTATATCAGCAAATCTGCAGTGACATATATTATTGTAGTTATTAAAGTAGCAGTTGCATAAACTGACTGTGATGACATCGAAAAATGTGATGCAAAACAAAAATCAATTCTTCATTTTTAATAAAGATGCAGTGCATATAGATTTACATATTCAATGTAAATAGATGCATTAGGAAAATGGCTTAACAATTACGCATAATATAACAGGAGGTACATTTTATTAAAAAAATATCTTCGCTGGCTATTGATTGACAGATTCAGTTCAGAGAGCCATTTTAGTTGTTCTTTCAACCAAAAATTCTATCTGCTGCCTTCACACTCTGTCAGTTTCTACACACTACTGTTTATGTTGGAGATGAAATAAATACACTCTCCTCTACTTATCCCCTCATTTAGAAGCTTTCATCATCTAAGTGAAGCATGGAGCACACCCTAGGTCTTCCACTTCAGACCCAACATACAAACAGAGCAAGCAACAACATTCAAAAAGTTGGACAATATTCAAAAAGTTGAATCCTTCCTCTATGGAAGTTCTAAATAAGAAATTGAGAATAGAACAGATCTAGAACTCAAGGAATCTCTCTGGAAGTTCTGGCCCAGAATATTCATTCTGAAAACTGAATATTGTTGATGTTCAAGTGAAAACACAATGTCATCATTTTTGTCGCCAGCCATTCAGTTAGGCCCACTGCCAACCCTCAGCCCCTCTATGGATCAGCACTCTCCATGCTTGGATTGGACACAGCACTGGATCCAAAATCCACTATTTGTTGAATTTCTTCCCCTGTTCCTGCCCTTCATTTCTACACAATGCCTCCCAATCCAAAGTATAGCCGCAAAGTAGGAAAACAGGGGCTTAAAATATTACATTACTTTCAATCATAGAACAGAAAACACATTTTGCTTACTCAGATTTAAATGCACAGCAGTCTGATCTTGATTATATCTCACAATTCCTTCTCTTGCACTATAAGATGCAATTCTACCTTATCCCAGGGGTAAAATCCTCCCGGTTCGCCCCAGTTCAGTCGAACCAGTAGGGATGATTGTCCTTGGTTCTTTAGACCGATAGTAAAAAAAAAAGCTGCCGAGGATCGCCGGTGGCACGTCTCTGAGCAATCCGACAGTAGTCTCTGCCAGAACCCACCCCTGACATGCCCCCAAAATACACATAGATAGTAGAGTCTGGTTGTATAATCATCTCTCCTGCTCCTTCCTGCTGTTACATTTTAGAAGCATCCTGAATTGTTAAACTGTCTAGACAATAAACAAAGAACAACATATATAATAATACTTCATTGTCAACAACTTTTAAGTGGTTGGTCTTAGGGGAGGTCGTCACTAAATCAGTTTGAAAATCATATCTACAGAGCAGGAATAGTAGATAAGCTTTCTCCTTTATATTCAATAGTTGAAAAAACAGAATGCTTCATTTGTTTTTATCATCAGAACCTTCTTGCTTGATCCAGAAGGAAAAGGCACCAAAAAGCTGACGATCTGAATGTATTCCTTATTCTTTAAAAACTTTGTTGCATAGTGAGCAGTTATTTTCACAATCACTGTCCACAAACCCTGTAACTTCCATTTTAAACTTATCATTAGACACATTATACGATGAGAGAAATTGCAAGACTGATTCTCACAGAAATTCCCACCATAAATCCAAAAACAATAGCCTACAGAAATGCAAACTAGAATCAACCCATTATCCAGGGGCTATGTTAATTTAATTATAATGCTCATAAAAATAACAAGAATATCTTATTCTTCCAAGAAGCAAACAATATAATATTCCTTTGCCAAATGTTAATTTGGAATGACCCATGATTCCATTAAATATTGGGTATTAAAATGTTATCTGTACAGTACTGACATTTAATTCAAAAAGAAAAAAGTTAATTGCTGAACTCAAAAAAATCTACAAGTTTTTCTTAAACAATTGAATAAAAATTTTCCAAGAACATAAAATAATGAGTTTGGATACTTAGAAAAAAAATGTTTTCCTCATCAGAGTGGCTGTTAACTGGTGAATGCAAATATTAATTGATCTGGGTGTGCTAAAGGACCATTGCTCATCACTGCTTTGTGCTATTGGGAACTATAGTTGAACAATATCTAGAATGGAGCAGATGTTTCAGCTAGTCCCTGAACTAGAAGACTGATCTCTCCAACTGCTCCCACAGACTTGTTAAATTTTATTTTAATAATAAGAAAGATGAAAAAAATAGTTGTCCGAGAAAGATATTCTTGGATAGTCCCTATTAGGAGAAGACATCATTAGTGGGGTTGAATTGAGTAGTTTGCTCTTTTTTCACCCAATTTCTAGCTGTGCTTTTTATATAGCAAAGTTATAATCTACATATCTGATCCATATTTTGGGTTGTATTTTTTGTGGAAGTACTATGGCTTCTTGACATCGCATATTGATCTCCGCTATAAGTTCTGAAAGCAGAGATCCTATAAGTGTGCCTTTAATTTGTTTGTCCATCAAATTGGAAGTATATATATGGTTAGGCAGAGGTTTATGGGATCCATAATCCTGGGATAATAAATACATAATCTTTGTGTATTTGATTAAGTCAGATGTGTTGTGGAACAATGCGGTCATAGATTCTTTGGCTAATATCAGATTTAGGGACATGAACAGGGCTGTGACGTCAAGTGAGACCATAATTTTGTTCTCATCTATAGCCCGGATGGTTTGAAGGCAGTGCAGTGGAGAGTTGATTGAGTTTTTGCTTCTTCTTGTGAGGTGTCTCTTGCACAAAGTTTGCTCTTTGTGATACTTTTAGTAGCAGTTAAAAGTCACAAGTCTTAATTCTTCCTTTCAAACTGGCACTTTTGTCTATCCACAGAAAATAATGCTGACCAAGAACATATTTCACTTAATCTCATTTGGATTATTACTTCTTAAGGCACTTACATAGCCCTACCCATGTCATGATGTAGTGACATTGCTACCAATTGGATATAGTACTATTCCTTAGGAAGTAATGACTGATTTTATTTATAGCCTGTTAAACCAACAGGAATATGCAGATGTTAAAAGTGAAAACACATCATCTGTGGAAGCCACTAAATTTTATTACAAATCTAAGTCAATAGAGAATTGATGCTAGAATGTTAGTACAGCACATTCTTTGTTTAATGAACCTCAGTTTAGTGGATTTGGACACAATGGATATATTATCCATTTGGACTTCATCCCTATTAAATCAAGGATTTATCTCTTAAATCAAGATTTTATTAGTAATTATGCCTTTTTTTGCCCGCAGCAAATTACATACATTGATGTGGATTACATGTTAAATTTTAATGAGCATTCCCTACTCTTCAATCCGCCTGTTGAATCAGTATTTTATTATATTAGTGTTAGACATTCTCATTGTGAAGTAAATAGAAAACTAGTGTTTCCTGTTTTACTTCTTACTCTCTTATTCTGTCCCATGGTGTTCTCATCACAAATATTTTCAGTGGTGACCAGCTATTGTCATCCAATGGTGAAAATAACTTTTAGAAACCCATATATTCATCTATGTTTACCCCATTATCTTGAATAAGAAGGATTTACATCTGGGAAATGTCAGCATCTGAATACATTTTCCATTAGACAAGCCTTAACATGAAACATAAACTACAAAGATTCCATTCAGAAATTAACATCTTGCCTGTAATTTGATAGCTTCCTGTCTTCCTTCACAATAGTTGTTTTTTCCCCCTCTCCATATGACAGGATTAATACAAACTCCTTTCATGAATTATATAACAATAGAATGAATTCTAAATTCTAAATAATTCTGCAGTAAAGATTAGGTAAACAATGCTAAACAGTAATGCAGGGTTCTCCAACCTTTGCAACTTTAAGTCTGAAGGACTTCAGCTCCCAGAATTCTCCAGCCAGCAAAGCTGGCTGGAGAATTCTGGGAGCTGAGGTCCTTCAGACTTAAAGTTGCAAAGGTTGGAGAACCCTGCAGTAATGTGCATAAACAATTAAATCACAGGTCACTGACACCAACAAAGTCAGTTAAGGTATAACCCAATGTAAGCATAAATCTGTAGAAATCACTATGAATATTTTCCATCACTATGAAGTTTGGCTAGAAGAGAAGTAATTGATTATTTTAACTTTTTATTGCTTTTCACACCTGTACATCATTAGAACCAATGTCAATCTTTTGGTTCTGTGACACAATTCTCTGATTTGAACTGGAGAAAAATATGGAAACAGAGAGAAAGATTTGAGAAAGACCAACATACAGGAAATTTCTGTTGGCTGACATTTTATAACAATGTTTATGAATCTGTCATTGGGTTATACTGTATCAACCAAAATCTGAAAGCTAATAAAGCAATCTTTATGAGAGTACAGATTTTAAGGGGGGGAAAAATGGAATGTCTGACTTTTATTATCTGGGACGAGTTTGAGCTGGTTGAACAATTGTGATTGTAAGCTTAGTCAGTTGTGTTCTCCTGGCCAATCTGGGAGATAGAATATGGTTGGGTCTTTAATATCTACATGAAACTGCTGGGTGAGGTTATCTGATGGGACAGAGCCCATCTTAACTCAGGGTAATTCTGGGTGGCTTACAATCATAAAAAAATTGGGGATCCTCATGGACTCATATCTCCTGCTTGATATGGCAGCCATAACTAAGGAAACCTTTGCAAGGAATTTCCTTGTGTACCAATTGTTTACTTCTCCTGCACCAGGAGACCTTGCTCATGGTTTGTCACTCTTTCCTTATTCCCCATTTGGATTACTGCAATGTGCTTTGCATGTGGTTGCCCTTAAAGATCACTCGAAAGTTACCATTGGTCGGGAATGCAGCAGCGCATACAATATTGGATGTGCCTACATTCTCCACTGAAACCAGTCTAGAGTTGCTTGATAGATCAGACGAAATTCCATTTCTTTTTATTTGAACAAATGTATTAATGAAAATGCCTCTTGCTGAGCTAAGCTTGCAGCTTACTATATTTTATTTATTTGAAATATTTGTATGGCCACTCATTTAAACAACTTGGGGAAACTCATAACAACAGTATAACCAATTATAAAACCTATCTATAACACAATAAAGTGATCAAATAAAAACAGAAGTTTTGCACTTTAATTAATCCCTCATGATGTCCTGCAACAAGCTTCAATTAGCCACAAACCTCATTCTTTCTATTGTGTTATATCCTACCCCAACACTTTGGTAGCAAAAAAATCCAGGTTTTGGTGGTCTTCTGAGAGGCTGAAGGAGATTTGAGAGTACTGTACAAGTAGGGGTAGCTACAGAAAAGGCACACTTCCAAGGTCACAGTAGACGGTAAGATTTATAAGAAGGGATCTGGAGCATCCTTAGCTTACTTGATCTAGTGGGAAGGGCAGACAAACTTAGAGAGATGCAGACCCATAAATAAACAGGGCCAGGGTCACACAGATGATATAACCAGCTCTTTGAATTTCACCTAGAAAGAAACTGGGAGCCAGTGCAGCTTGCACAATAGAAGTATTATGTGAGTAAAAGGTGTATGTGAGAATGTAGCATTTTTTTCAACGAATATAGATCAGAATGAAACTAGTGCTTCATTCAATTCTTCATTATAGTATTAGAATGTATTGTATTCTTGTGCTTCAGTCTGAACCAAAAATAAATGTTATTCTAGCCTTGCTTTATTAATTTTAGTTATTCATTTAAATACCAAAGGAGTCCTCCAAGTAGGGCTCTCTTTTTTTTTAAAGAAAGTCTTTGTGTATGTGTGTGTGTGTGTATTTTCAAACAAAATTGTCATGCTCTTCACTGTTGGGGTAAGCAATGCTATTTAGAGTGCAGAAAAGTTGTGAGAAAAAGTAAGGCAAGTAAATTAAAAGAATGATACCAAAAGATAGAAGGTAATGAAAACTAGTTTAGACCAACACCATTGTTTATCTCCATACCTTACTATCCTTGCAAATTTTTTATGTTCCCATTATGTCCATAAACCCCTTTCATACTTCATACTATTGCTTTTTGTTTTTTTAAATCTTCTCACTTAACTGTCACCAATAACAGCAGGAGACCTGAAGAAATGGTATTTTTGGTTCATTTTAAATGATCTACATAACATCAATTGTATCCTGACAAGCTTTAGATAATTAACAGTGAAATCTGCACAGGGTGTGTATTTGCGCATATGTGTCAAAACAGATAATTTTTTATTTTATTTATTATGTTCAGTTTATTCTCATCGCCTAAAAATAGGGTGACTATTATGTATTCTTGGCAATGGGAATCAACCTCATTTAATTTTCTCGGTGAGCCAAGTTTAATGACATAGTTAAATTGTTTAAACAGTGCTGGTCTTTTAACCACATTTGTTTCTCATTTCCATCTTCCTTTTATAAATGTTGATCATGGTGTATTAGGAGACGTAAGCTTAGAATATTATGAAATGGAATATTAGATGCATTTATGTTGTGTCTAGCCTTTTTAAAAGTTTTTGATTTTAGAATCTTTGAAAAAAAAAGAAAACCACTCTAACCATTTATGTGGGAGAACAAACAAATATTGACTTTTTCTTAAATTGGAGACCCTCCATGTATGTTGGGATGGCAGGTCACATGAATCCTTATTATCATATATTTCACATGTGCCTGCAATCACTTAAAGAGATGTTAGTAATGCCTCTTTGATTACTTTGCTTTAAATTAGCTAGCCTAAGACCCCTGCAAGAGCCCCTGAACCACAACACAGTACAAATTCCTTCACAGTGAGAAGTCCAGTCCTAGCTTGGCTCTGTAGCATGAGGCAAAAGGGGATCTTAACAGCATGCCCTAGGTTTGGGCAGCAATAGATGTTTTATGCCATGCTGCTGGGTGGACTGGGGCTGGCTTTGCGCTGTGCAGTGGCTCAGGGCCTCTTGCTGCCACAGAGCTGTGATGCATCAAGGAACCCCTGAGCTACAGTCTATTCTTTCTCTAGCCTCCCTGTGCACATAAACACATCCTCATCTGCATCCTCTTTTCTCTGCCTCCCTGAACTTGTGTGCAACATCCCCCAATGTACAGGTAGCCTGCATCAGGTTCCCCAGGGTCCCGTCTCCCCCCCCCCCCCATGGCACCACCACACACCTTACCTGGATTTTGTATGCTTCTGCTTAATTACCCACATGACTGAAGTTACAATGCCAACCATGACTGCCAGGATTGCCATTTTATAAGCAATACTGCCATGCTTTAAGACTAACTATATGATCAATGTTAGCATTATATTTATATATGTTATGGTTCATATTAATTGTAGTGGTAGCTATGCACCTCAAAGTAACATATTACAAAATTATATTATAACTTATAATATAATACTGGTAGTCCTCGACTTACAGTAACCTGGGGACGATTCAAAGTTATTGCTAGACCTTCCAAAAGATACATATGACCAGTTTCAGAGTCAGAGCTGCTACATTGCCCCTGGAGTCATTCTCCCTTGTGACTGACAATAGAAATGCTGCAGCACAGTCTCCTGCCCTTCCCCCACCCATCCTGCTTTGTCAGGTCCTCAGGGGCACTGGCCCTATTTCCCCTCCCCTCCGGTTCAACATGCTTCTCCCCAAATTGGTCACCACTCACTCACTTACCTTGGAAAGATCTCTAGGGCTCAGGAGGTTGGGGTAGGATAGGCCATTCCACTGCTGGGCCATATGGCACAATCATACAAGTGGCTGCGTTTTTCTAAGTGCAGCCACAAACTGCTTCGACCTACCCAAGGCAGTCTGTGCTCAACTTAATGACCCGTGCATTCATTTAACGACTGCTTTGAGGAGAGCAGGAATGGAGGATCATTAAGCGAGGCAGTTCACTTAACAGCCATCCCAACTTTTGACCATAATGGGCAGGCTCTATTACAATCATAACTCAAGGACTACCTGTAACATATAATATTTTTAATGATGATATGAGGAACACAGTAATAGAGTTCTACTTCCTTGAGGAGCCTTGTTAAAATTAATGTCTATAAGTATGAAAGTGCGATGCAGCATTTTATATTATGTCTGGAAATTAATCACAATTTAGTACTGCTTTCAGTAGTCATTCTAAGCAATCTCTATTTCATTATTTAAACCTTTGTTTTGGACTTTTTCTGAAATATTTTAAAACTGAAGTAAGTACAGTGTGTGTGTGTGTGTGTGTGTGTGTGTGAGAGAGAGAGAGAGAGAGAGAGAGAGAGAGAGAGAGAGAGAGAGAGACAGAGAGACAGAGAGAGAGAGAGAGAGAGAGAGAGAGAGAGAGAGAGAGAGAGAGAGAGAGAGAGAGAGAGAGAGAGAGAGAGAGAGAGAATAAATATAAATATTCATGGCATTGATTCACAATATCCTTCATCATAATTATCCATATACTGCTTAGAAATTCCTCAGTGGACTGTGTTGCTTTAACACTGGAATATGGAAAGCAGCAAATTAGAATTATCCTACATGTAAATGTATTGTGCAGAAGTATGGAAATGAGTTAATGATTTATTGTTTGCAGGCTACTATAAAACTCAATAATTGTACAGTCCTGTTGTTTCCACTTGGCCTTTTCAGCTAAGAAAATTATGTATTTCAAGGTAACATTTCTGACTCCATTAGTTTTGATTTTTCAGCTTGACTAATAACTCGCTTGAAAGAAGGGTATACAATCGCACAAATGCAACTTTAGGGTGAGGCTGCTTATCACTTTTTCATTTTCAAAACTTTGTTCCAGAAATGTAAGTTTTTTTAACTGAACAGTCTTGTGATTATACACATAAAAGATACATAGAATATTATATAAACAAAAGATCCTAAACTTTTTATTATTAAAAAAATAATGAATTGTAGAAATCATAAGAAAGCATTTGTACATCATCCTAAAGTCGATAAAGCCTTAAGGTGTAAAAGAAACCCATCTGTTCTTTTTCAGTCCAGATATGATTTTCTGTCACTGCCAGCTGATGCTCTTCAATTTTGTGCAGTAATTGTTCAGTAATTAATTCTTCCTGTTGAAAATGAAGCTATGGTTTGCAGAAAAACTTCTAAATGGCTAAGAAAAATATCCAATATAAAATCTTAATACTTCCTGTAATTTTCCTATGCAATTATAACTCTACTTTAGCTTGTTATAGAAAGAGTGCTGAAGATTGTACTGGCACAGAAAAAATATATTCAAAGAGTCATATCCTCATTTTAATGTCTGTTTCCTTTTTAAAAATTCTGATCCCCTCCTCTTTCCTTCTTATTAGCACTTATTTGCCGTTAAGGCTTTCTTTCTTGCGAAGGTATAACACCATGTTAATGTCTATCATCTATCTATCTATCTATCTATCTATCTATCTATCTATCTATCTATCTATCTATCTATCTATCTATCTATCTATCTACCTACCTACCTACCTACCTACCTACCTACCTACCTACCTACCTACCTACCTACCTACCTACCTGCCAACCGTATTTGTCTGTCTGTCTGTCTGTCTGTCTGTCTGTCTGTCTGTCTGTCTGTCTGTCTGTCTATCTATCTATCTATCTATCTATCTATCTATCTATCTATCTATCTATCTCTGGTCGGTCGCAATATGTGTTGGCAGGGGGTCCTCAGGGGTCGGTCCTCTCGCCCCTACTATTCAAAACATATATGAAGCCGCTGGGCGAGATCATCCGTGGTTTTGGGGTGGGATATCATCTGTATGCTGATGATACTCAGTTGTACATATCCACCCCAGACCACCCCAACGATGCCGCCGAGGTGATGTCCCGGTGTTTGGAGGCCGTACGGATGTGGATGGGTAGTAACAAACTCAGGCTCAACCCGTCCAAGACTGAGTGGCTGTGGCGTCCGGCACCCCGGTTCAGCCAGATTATTCCAACTCTGGCCATTGGGGGCGAAACACCAGCCCCCGTGGAGAGGGCGCGCAATTTTGGTGTCCTCCTGGACTCCCAGCTGTCCATGGAGGACCATGTGGCGGCCGTGGCCAGGGGGGCATTCCATCAGGTACGCCTGATGCACCAATAGCGCCCCTTACTGGACCGGGATGCCCTGCGCACAGTCACTCAAGCGCTCATGACGTCTCGACTCGACTACTGCAATGCTCTCTACATGGGGCTTCTCTTGAGATGCACTCGAAAGCTACAGCTAGTCCAGAATGCAGCCGCGCGGGTGATTACGGGAGCCCCTAGATGCTCCCATATAACACCGATCCTGCACGAGCTGCACTGGCTTCCTGTGGTCTTTCGGGTGCACTTCAAGGTCTTGACGACCATCTTCAAAGCGCTCCATGGCTCGGGGCCTAGTTACATGCGAGACCGTCTCCTGCCCCATACATCCATTAGACCGATACGCTCCCACAGAGAGGGCCTTCTCAGGGTGCCGTCGGCCGGACAATGCCGACTGGCGACACCCAGGGGGAGAGCCTTCTCTGTGGCGGGCCCAGCCCTTTGGAACGACTTACCCCCTGAACTTCGCACCATCTCCGACCTCCGTCTCTTCCGCAAGTGCTTAAAGACGCACCTGTTCCATCTAGCCGGCCTAGCGTAACCCCAAATGACTTTTTAGATAGTTTTAAATTTTCGGGAATTTTAATTTGGTTTTAGCACAGGGTTTATCGAATAAGTTTTTAAAAATTTTTATGTATTTTGTATGTTTTTTAGTATTCCTGTGCGCCGCCCTGGATCCGCTTGGAGAAGGGCGGGGTATAAATTTAATGAAATAAAAATAAATAAAATAAAATTCTATCCATTCATCATCTGTCTGTCTGTCCCTCCCTCCCTCCCTCCCTCCCTCCCTCCCTCCCTCCCTCCTTAGGAAAGTCATGAGCATGGACTCTTCATTTTTAATCTGCTAACTAGAAAATGATGCATTTTATTTCAGCCAGTCTTCTTCCATATCAAATTTATATTGTTTTGTTGTCATCTGGTTGGAATATTCTGTTTTAAATGAACAACTGGCTGTTTTCTTAGCTTTTTTATTTCAAAGATTAGAATTGTAAGTTTCCATGTGTGATTCTGAACTTAAAGGACACTTGTAAATTAGATTTTCTTCACACTCTCTCTCAATCTCTCTTAAAGAGATTATATTACAGAAATTCCCCCCCTAGAATATGATTGTTCAAGGTTTTCCTTCGAAAGGCAAGTATGGAGATGCAACTGATTATCTTTATTTACTTGCAGTATAAAATACAGCAAGTGATTTTCCATTCTGATTCAATCATTTTCACTATCTGTACTGCTGTCAATTGAATATATACCATTTTGAAAAGGCAAAAGGGAAGTAACTCTGAATATATTTCACAGAAAGGAAATGGAAATGCCGAATTATTCCTTATGCGCAGTGGATAACTGAGAAAGCCAAAGAATACCAAAAAGAAGTCACTATGTGCTCTACTGATTACAGAAAGCCCTTTGGTTGATTGTGTCAAACTGCAGAATATGCCTAGAAAAATTAGATTTTATTGTCTTCATGAAATGTCTACCTACACATCAGAAAGCCACAGTACATGGTTTTAAAACGGGAGAGAGAAACGTCAATAACTACTGTGCTATGCTGATGACTTTTCTATAGCAGCTGAAACTGCAAAAAACCTGATTTAAAAAAAAATAAAAGTCAAATAATCCAGTGGAAAAAATGAGTTGAACATTATATATGAAGAAGATTAAAACTGATGACCTCTATTACAACAACCAGCCATAGAACTGACAATTATAATACAGGTGATCCTTAACTTACAACAATCTGCTTAGTGACCATTCAAAATTACAACAGCACTGAAAAAAGTCACTTATGACCATTTTCACATTTATGACCATTGTAGTGTCTTGGGGTAATGTGATCATCTTTTTTCAACCTTCTGACAAGCAAAGTCAATTGGGAAACCAGATTCATTTAATAATCATATTACTACTTTAACAACTGCAGTGATTCACTTAACAAATGTGGCAAGAAAAGTCTTAAAATGGGACAAAACTCAGTTAACAAATTTCTCACTTAGCAACATAGATTTTGGGCTCAATGGTCGTAAATTGAGGATTACTGTATTGACGTACTAAGATACATTCTGCTTTTCAGGAACAACCATCAACAGAAAAGAAATAAGCAGTCAGGTACCTGCATACTTGGTAAAATAGCCACAAAGGCTTTGGATGTTTATACCTACCAAGATCAGAATAGTGCAAGTCCTGGTATTCCCTGGGATACTTTATTGGAGCAAAAGTTGGATTTTGAAGAAGCAGGAGAGAAAGAGTGGATAGCCAAAAAAGTAAAGAGATGGATGAAACAAATCAATTTTGGAGTTCTTACCCAAATGAATACTCAATCCAGCATGTAAAATCAGTATGTAAAGTTGTCTTGCATATCCTGGGTTATTTGTAAGCCATTAACCACAGTTTCTCTATAATAAACCCATTTTCTAACTAGGTTTTCCATCTGCATCAATGAAAAGGATGCTAACAATGTGACTGTGCCTGAAATTCATTTTCATCTTAGCCTAATAAGCCAAGATTGATAATCCACAATAGGTGAATAACACTGTAAACCTCTGTAAACAATTTTAATGAAAAACCTATTTAAACTGAATGATAATGGAGAATGGTATGTCTTAATGATTAAAATCTATACTATATACTAATCATATTACAGACAATAATAATAATACCATTACATCTGCAAACCATTGATTAAAAGGTTGGTTTTAAATTAAAATTTATAGGACACCATGAATATATCACAAGCTGGAGCCTCAGCTCCATAATGTGATGAAAACTTAAAGGTTAAACATCCAGATTTAAAAGCATTATGGAAATTTATTTTCACTTGCCTATTTATAAATAGGCATCTCCCACAAAATATCATGAAAGTGCTTTTTTAAACTTAGTTTCACAGGAAAAATATTTTTATATTGTATAAGTCACATACTAAAAATACATCAGTAAAATTATATTGGAAGGTTAAAGCTACATTCAAAGTGTGTAACAAGCTTCATAAATTGTAAAAAATGACTACAATAAATACCATTACAAGTATTCTGCCATCCCAAACATCTCATATAAAGTGAAAAAATCAGAGATGACTTTAAAAATGCTTCATTCTTGGGTATTTTCTGCAAGTGGCATTCATCAATCTATGCTACATCAGAGGGCTGAAAGACACAACTGAAATATAAAGGGCATTCTATCTTTTCTATACATAAACCTAGTATGGGAATCATATTAAATATTCAGTTATTAAGATAACTATTTGAGATACGTAGCAGAAATGTTACAACTTTCATAACCAGAGGCATCGACATTTATCTTCATAGAAGGATGATTACAGGAACATCAGTTTGACTGGTTTATCTATGGAATTTTCACCACCTCTGCAGCTTTCCCATTTGGCACATTAATTTTAAAGTAGGATCAAAGGATTCAAACAAAAAAGTATTCAAAAGTTGTAATTATAACAGTGCTGTGCTAACACCACAGACAGCAATTCACATACAAAATAACAACAGCAATAGCACTTAGACTTATATACCACCATCTTTACAGCACTCTCTGGGTGGTTAGCACCATTGGCATATTGCCCCCAACAATATGGGTCATTTTACTGACCTCGGAGGGATTGAAAGCGGAGTCAATCTTGAGTTCATCAGGATTGAACTCCTGGCTGTGGGCAAAGTTAACCTGCAGTGTTACATTCTAAGCATTGCATCACTAGGATTCATAGTATAATCAAAATACCTATAATCTGCTGATTATCTGCAGATAATTAAATTCTCTGATAGTATAGATTTCCCTAGTAAGTTGTCCATTCCAATAAATTGTGGACCTAGTTATAGTCCTGCAATAACAAGATAGTTCTCACATAAGAAATTACTGTAATAAAATTCTGATGATATATAAAAAAAACCCTTCTCATCCCTATGGATGGTCTGTGTCTTCCTCAATCTCAGGTTTTCTACCAGAGGCCTGGGTATCTGAGGGTTCTGCTCGGTACCTTAGCTGTTCCTAGCATTGTAACCTTCTGGAAAGAAAGTTCTGATATTCTTCCTGGGATATTTGGAGCCACACTCACAGTTAATGAGTCACAGCCCTGAGTGCTCCTACCTCTACTGGGCCCACTTTGTCCTCTACTTTTCATATCTTCTCTAGTTCCTCATTCAGATCCTGGTACATCTCCAACTTTTCATACTCCTTCTTCCTGATCCCATTTTATCAAAAGGATAGAAAACCTCCAAAAGTCTTGTGCTACAATTTGAGTTGCTTTTATTTTTGTGCCAGGAAATGGAACAATCTGAAAGGAGGTTGGTGACTCAGGAAAATCATCACTATGAGGAGAGGAAAAAAATGCAGGGTATACAAACAGCAGAGCCAGCTCCTACACCAACCATTTGTATCCAACACTAGCTGGGAGGGATAAAGTCAGTCCTGAAGACCATCCTTTTCTTTGCATTTACAGGGCTGCCACACTTAGCACCGTGGGGAAGTGGGAGGGGGGGTTGCATGGAGTTGGTAGAGATATTTAGCAATAACAACATTCTTTTCTCTGAGAGTTAAGGACGTTCAGCCTGCACCTTGAGAGGCATGATTGGGAGGCATCTCCAGTTGGGACAGTGGATTGATTGAACTTATGGGTGCAGGGGAAGGGACTTTGACTTTTCTTTGGGTGAGGAAAACCCGGGAGCTTTCAGATTCAGGTTTTCCCCAGATGTGCCAATATGACATCTCTAATAAAATGGATCTTTGAGGAATTGCCTGCCTCAGAGTCTTATTCAGTTGGGACCTTGACATTTAGATATAAACAGAGACAGACAGAAAAACAGACAGATATAGATAGATCTAAAAATAAAAAGGAAAAAGAAAGAAAACACAGTTTTTAGTTGCTCCCTATAAGACAGGGTTTTTGGAGATATTGTTCAATCTTTGTAATCGTTTGAGTTTGCAATTAATCGCTAAAATGATACACTAATATGGAAACCTGGGATTTTCTTAAAACATGAAAAGGTTGCCTAAACAGATAATCTTACAGTGCTTGTGAAATGTAAACAGGTAGTCCTCGCTTACCAAGTGCTTCATTTAACTGCTGTTCAAAGTTATGACATGTAAATACCCTCCCCCCCCCCAAGATTTGAAACTAATCCTTGCATTTATGACTGTTGCAGTCTCCTGCTTTCACATGACTGCCATTTGTGTGCTTCACAATCAACTTCCGACAGCTAATGAACACTGCAGAAGTAAAATCACAACTGGTTGTAATATTATGTCTCATTTAACCAGAAAGCATTTGGCTTAGCAATGGAATTGCCAGTCTCAACTATGATCATCAAAGGAAGACTGCCTATAAACTAAAAAAATCAAGAAAGAAAGGAAAAGAGAGATTAATACTGTCATCGGGTCTTAATAGTTGCTCATCTGAACAGTAATCAGTAATATTTCAGCTTTTCTACATTAAGCCACCAGAAACCTATGAGTTTTAAGTAAGAATGCCAACACCAACAGCAGCTGCCAAAAAAGCCGACACAGTTCTAGGCTGCATAAACAGAGGGATAGAATCTAGATCACGTGAAGTGTTAATACCACTTTATAATGCCTTAGTAAGGCCACACTTGGAATACTGCATTCAGTTTTGGTCACCACGATGTAGAAAAGATGTGGAGACTCTACAAAGAGTGCAGAGAAGAGCAACAAAGAGGATTAGGGGACTGGAGACTAAAACATATGAAGAATGGTTGCAGGAACTGGGTATGTCTAGTTTAATGAAAAGAAGGACCAGGGAAGACATGATAGCAGTGTTCCAATATCTCAGGGGTTGCCACAGAGAAGAGGGTGTCAAACTATTCTCCAAAGCAGCTGAAGCAGAACAAGAAGCAATGGGTGGAAACTAATCAAGGAGAGAAGCAACTTAGAACTGAGGAGAAATTTCCTGACAGTTAGAACAATTAATCAGTGGAACAGCTTGCCACCAGAAGTTGTGAATGCCCCAACACTGCAAGTCTTTAAGAAGTTGTTGGATAGCCATTTGTCTGAAATGGTATAGGGTTTCCTGCCTAGGCAGATGACCTCCAAGGTCCCTTCCAACTCTGCTATTGTACTGTATATCTCTTGTCAGGTTTGAAGGTGATTCCAAATTTCATTCCTTAACATAGGCACTTGCACCAGGCTCTTCCAACAATGCTTTTGTCAACAACAGTGATCTCTGGGCCACAGACTGGGAATATTTGTCCTAAATCCTTTGGTAGAATGAACAGAAATTTTAAAAATGTGGTTTATACTTGATTAAACTCATCCCTTTTCTGTACAGAACAAAGATCTACTGAAGCTATTTCATAATATCTATGTACTGTTGATAAAAGAACAATATCTACTGCATGCTTTACTTTTTCTTGTTTTTCACATTTATTTAGCGATTTCCCAAGTTTTAATAACTCCTACAAATCCAGAACTGTTCATATCAATAGTGCAGCAACAAATAATGCTTTCTACTGCCACTGTTCACATTTCTTTCAGCAAAAGATTACTTCGAGTCCCAAAAGTCTTTTTTCACCTTTCTTCTTCTCAAGCTTTGTATAATTACAGCTTTTCTTTTAAGCCTGAAATTACTGGAATTATATTTTCATTTCTTACAATTTACTATGCCTCAGTGTCAACAAAGGTATCTGTATGAACATTGTCAACAACAAAATCCACAAGTGTATTAGATTAAGAAGCATTACAAGGACAACAGGAAGTCAAATCTTAGTGATGTAATGCCAAGAAATAATAACTTTTCTTTCCTTGTACAGATTTGTACTTTATATTGTTTTAATATCTCAAATAGCACATATTTTAATGCCTTTTAATTTGATTAGATGATTGGGATTTTTATTTTTGCCATTTGTTGCCAGCTGTACAGCAGATAATAGCTGCTTCCAAACACAAATATGAAGTTTTCTACTTCTTGTTGTTATTATTATTATTGAATAATAAAAACTTGAATACAAAATATTTTACTTTTCTATGAGGAATGAGGGACGTCTATTATTATCCCCCAAAGAGAATAAATAAAACAATCAGATCTTATCCTGATTTTTATTTGTTGCTAATAATATAGAACATATGGCTTTGCTATGATGGCCATAAGAGAAACTAAAACAAAAACCCATGTTTGGGTAATATATTGAATAGGTATAGTAATGTCATAGAACAGTGATGGTAAACTATTTATCCACTGAGGACCAAATTATGCATGTCTGTGTAGACCTGAAGACCAGCTGGCTGGAGGGAAGTGGGACATCCCAACACTGGCAGCGTAGCAAGAAGTAAGATCTTTTTTTCCCTTCAGCTTCTGTTTCATCGTTTAGAGGGAAACAGAAGCTCATGAAATACACACCATGGGGATCTGACAGAGAGGGCTCTGCATGCCACAGGTTCACAATCATGGCCATAGAAGAATGTTAAATATATTTTAGTGGAATGTACTTCTTTTTAGGTTTTTTTTTTTTTGAATAGATATTTTTATTTTATTTTCGGTTTTCAAAGTAAATAACAACATATATACTGTTACTTAGCCAACATCATATTATATTATTAAATGTTTACATCATTCCATTTTACCATCATTTCATTTTACCATCAACACCCAGAAAACTCCCAGAGGGCTCTTCTGCTCTCCATACACCATATTTGTGCCTTACCCATCATTTTCTTTCCCCTCTCTCCTCCTCCTCCCTACCTCCTTTCTTCCCTCTGACGCCCTTCCCTTCTCTACTTCCCCTTCCTCTCTCCTTCTCCTCTCTCCCCTTTCCACTCCTCCTTTCTCTTCTCCTCTTCCCCCTCTTTGCCCTCTCTCCTTTCTCTCTCTTCTTCCCTTACCTTTCTACTCCACACTCTTCGTCTCATTTACTTGGTGTATTTCGGCCTCGGAGCCAGTTCTATTTTGTGTTGATGGTATTTATAATTTCAGATTTAAGGTTTATCGCTCAATTTTCATATCGATTATTACAATTCTTATGTCTCAGTCCCAAATCTTGCTAGTTGTTTTAATACCCTTTTAAGTAAAGCCTAATTGTATAATAATGTTCTATTTATAAAACCAAACAAAAAAGAACCAAAAACAGTATAAGTAGATTTAAATAAGTTTAAATATAAGAAGGCCTAATCGGGTATCCATAAATTCTGTGCCTTCCAGAAGTGGTTATTATTCATGGATTATCTCATTTTATTAATTTTAAATCTAACAATTTATCCTGTGATTCAATATCAGTATCCACAAGTCTTATCAAGTATTCTAGCCTCAATCTATTTTTTCTTTAATAATATCTTTAAATCCTATTTACTATTAATATCCCTTATTTAATCCCCTCATATCTCTATAGATTCCATGTAATTATCTAAAATTTTGTGTAGTTGTTAATTGATTGATCATTTACCAAGAGTGATAGTATTCTATAACCATCTTAATCGCATACTTCCCCATCTATAGATAAGCAAATATATATCATTCACTAACACATAATCTTTCTATAACCATCTAGATAGCATAGTTTCCCATCGATAAATAAACAAATATATATCATTAACAAAAACATTTACCAAGAGTATTCTATAACCATCTTAATAGCATAATTCCCCATCTATAGATAAGCAAATATATATCATTCACTAACACGTAATCTTTCTTTAACCATCTAAGTAGCATAGTTCCCCATCGATAGATAAACAAATGTATATCATTAACAAAACCTTTACCAAGAGTATTCTGTAACCATCTTAGTAGCATAACTCCCCATCTATAGATAAGCAGATATATATCATTCATTGACACATCATTTTTCTATAACCATCTAAATAGCCCAATTCCCCATCTATAGATAAACTAATATATATCATTATCAAAAACCTAATCTTATTATAAGCATCTATAGTTATTACTAACAATCAATTATTTAATAATCCTTAATGGTAGTTTAAACCCAGCCTAATTATTTCTCATCAAGGGATAAAAGTTCCTCTTTTCAGCCGTTGTCTCTCCAAGGATGAATTAAATTTGCCTCTTTTAAAGTCCACATTCTCCATCGGCTTTTTTTCCTCTTCTCAAGTTCTTTATAAACTTCCATTGGCACATTGTGATCCTGTATAGCTGTACAATCATAGTGCTGACCAATTCTTTTCCTCAAATTTGATTTGATATTTTCAAATATCAAGTGTATCTCTGATGTGATTTCCTCTATCTTTTGTTCTCCTTTTCCTTCCTTTTGCCAGATAGGTTGAAATTCAAATTTCTGATGGGATCTTGGTCTTATCTCCTCTCCTGGATCTTCTCCCTTGTCTTCAGTTAAATCCAGTCCACAAACAGCCTCGTTTTAGGGTTTCTTAGGAGCCCTGGTGGTGCAGCGATTGGAATGCAGTATTGCATTCTAATAGTATTGCAGGCTAACTCTGCCTACAGCCCAGAGTTTGATCCTGATGGGGCCCAAAGTTGACTCAGCCTTCCATTGTTTGGAGATCAGTAAAATGAGGGCCCAGATTGTTGGGGGAAATATGCTGAAATTGTAAACCAACCAGAGAGTGCTTTAAAGCAATATGGGATTGTATATAAGTCTAAGGACTATTACTATTGTTATTCTTTTTCTTCAATGAGCCTAAGCTATTTTACAATACAATACAATACAATAGCAGAGTTGGAAGGGATCTTGGAGGTCATCTAGTCCAACTCCCTGCCTAGGCAGGAAGCCCTATACCGTTTCAGACAAATGCCTATCCAACATCTTCTTAAAGACTTGCAGTGTTGGGGGCCTTCACAACTTCTGGAGGCAACTTCTGTTCCACTGATTGTCCTAAGTGTCAGGAAATTTCTCCTCAGTTCTAAGTTGCTTCTCTCCTTGATTAGTTCCCACAATTGCTTCTTGCTCTGCCCTCAGGTGCTTTGGAGAATAGTTTGACTCCCTCTTCTTTGTGGCAACCCCTGAGATATCGGAAGACTGCTATCATGTCTCCCCTGGTCCTTCTTTTCATTAAACTAGACATACCCAGTTCCTGCAACTGTTCTTCATGTTTTAGTCTCCAGTCCATTCATTGAGAATTCAATGAATGCTCTTGTTTATTTGCTCCTGACAATCCTTCACTGAGGCAAAGACCTATGTGATTTAGCCACCGAGACAATTGGCTGGACTCAAAGCTGCTAATTATTTTCTATAACTTCTATTCCACAGAATCAATTGTGAATGTGTTATTATATGGGCATTTTAAGAAGCTTTGTTGATGCTTTATATACACAAGATTCACGGTAGACTTTCTAAGTTTAATTAAAGACCTAGTAATCCCCTACAAGTTTTGGATGTTTTATTTTTATACAACCTAGCATGATATAAGATAGAGATCATGTTTATTTAAAGTATGTTGCTTAGATGCATCTCAAGGACAATTACCTAGAAGGAGGGGAGTTGGTGAAGGTTGATGGAATGTCCTTGGCTACTGCTCAACAGATTAGGAGTTATGGATTTTAAGCATAGCGCTGATATGAAAGTATATAATCAAAATATCACTGGGGATGATGAATGAGTATTTAAAAGTAAAAAAAAAAGAGCAAACCAGCACAACAGATGTGAATTACAATGTAGACCTGGAGCATGGAATGGTGCTATAAATATGCTGGTTTCTCTACATGGAAAAAAAAATCATAAACAATTCAACTATATAAACTGTAAAAATACTTTTTAATTTAAATTTTTAAACAATTGTTACCTTTGCTGAAAGGGCACTGAAAACCAAATCATAGCTTCAAAAGCATGCAATATCATTTCAGCAATTATTCATATCAATTTGGTTAGCAATACTAACCAAAAAGTGATCTATTCATATATGACATTAAAATCATAGGTAACTTCTCTTAAAAAGAATTCCAAATCCAAAGGTCCCTTCCAACTCTCTTAATGAGAAATGAGATAGAAAGTAACTGAAAGACAAACTTATCTTATGCTCTGAGTTCTTAGGAGGTCTTCATCAAATATGATAATACTAAACTTTATCATCTGTTGAGTGATAATGAAAACTGCAATCAGAGGTTCAGCACACAATTTGCAAAACAGCTGTTAAATATGTCTGGAGAGGCAGGGAATGGAAGAAGACTAGATGTCTCTTTCACCTCCTGCTAACTGAAACAAGCCTGAACATGTTTTCACATTTATCAGTAATTCTTCATCAGTAGGATACAGAATAACAAAATACATTTGATCATTATCATATTGAATGACTGTCCCTTATCCAAAGGTCTCCCCACACAAATTTAGTGACACAATGAGATCTGTTCCTCTGTTGGTTATCATTATAATTTTCCAAACCAGGCAGATGTTTCTTCACAACTTGATAACCTGTATGTTTCAAAATTGGAATATAAGAGGAATATAAATATCATCTTCTATAGTTTTATAGGGTTATATGATTTTAGTATATTGGGGTATTTTAGCGCAGGGTTTGATGTTTAATTTGTTTTTATTGAATTATGTGTATTTCTATGTGTATTTATTGTTTTAACTTCCCTGTGCACCGCTCCGAGTCCCCTTGGGGAGAGGGAGCGGTCTAGAAATTAATTTATCTTATCTTATCTTATCTTATCCTAATAAGAACATTTTAAAAATACCAGAATAATCTTTTTGGAGCTTCAGATAGTCCAATCAAATCTCCTAAAAATCTCCTAAAAATCTCCATTTCAAACCTTTCCCTCATCAGATGGTGGTAGGGATATGAAAGAAGATAGGAGAGCAAGAGGAAGGCCCTAGGACAGGGAGAGAGTTGTAAGAAAATATGGGTATATATTTTCATTGTAGCTGGGAATTGTAAGAAAGAATTATATGATTTGGGCAAGTGTAGGAATGGTCTAATAAGCTTTGCAACCACCTTTTTAAAATAGCCTATCCGGAAATCAAGTTGCCACCAATAGTAATAAGGGAAGGGGGGAATTCCTGTTAAGTGATAGTAGTATGAGCACTGACATATAAATAGAAGACAAATTAAGATTATAGAAATGCCACTAACAAGCAAAGAGAATTATTATCAACCTAACTCAGCTCTTAGCAAAAGTTCAGACAGTTGATAATAGGTAGATAACGACAAAGATATTATTCCAGGATGGAATTTGTCTCCATTGCTTTTCTATCTGATTATGGGTAATGACATGAGGAAAAACAGCTCTCCAAAATAGTCAATAAATTGCTCTCAATTCTCAGAAATTAAATGATCATGCATTTTTTGTTCATATTCTTGAGCAAAAAAAGGACATTTGGGATCTTGATGGAAGTAAAAAGGATGAAGCAAAAAATAATAATATAAAAACCTGCTGAGCATCCTAATGCTTTTTGAAAGAGACCCTTTTCTTAGAAATATGAATAAAGGTTTAATGTGCTCAGCACTTGAGAAATAATGTGGAACAGAAATAGGCAAATCACAGAAAACATTGCACATCTTGAGAGCTTGGAAGAGTTTCAAGATGATGGATTCACCTTGACAGGCTCCATCTGGGTGCCTTAAAGTAGCCCAGATAATCTAAAACAGGAAGATCAAAGGAACATTTTCCCCAGTTTGGCACAGTTTGTATTGACAAAGCTACTCTAGAATATTCTGAATCTTTTCAATGTGGGTAGCTGGAACTTTAAACTTTATATTTATAAAAAATATGGGAAATCTTCTGGTGACGAGGAAGGGCAAATAAATTCCTTCTGAAAATTGTCATAAAAAATTTAAAGAGCCCATTTGAGTTTCAGATAAGGGATAGTGTCATTTAGTAAGGAAGTATAGTGAGGTCACAAAATCAGATAGGTGGTAAGATTTGTGCCTCTTCTGTCCTTAAAAATATCAGCATAAATAAACAATTTGGCAGATCACTAAAGCAGCTATTCATCTTTAAAGAGCCGTGGAAAATATTCAGGCTTTCCAAATCATGACTGGGAATTAGATGTTAGACATTCTTGGCCCAGTGAATATGTAGGTTATGAATCTGAAACCAACCCATTATTCAACACTTAAGGGGAATGCAAAGGAGAAGCCAAATAAAGTTGCAGAGATTTTTGATAGTCACTAGTGGTGAGTATCAGAAAATCTATTATGTACTTATAAACTAATTCAAAATACAATAGCCTACCATCAGTGGCTTCAATCTTTATTGATGGTTCTACAGTCTGAGTGAGGAAGAAGTATCACAGATAACAAATCACCACCATGATATGGTAAATACAATAGCAGAGTTGGAACGGACCTTGGAGGTCTTCTAGTCCAGGAGTCTCCAACCTTTTTTCCACCAGGGACCGGTTTCATTTTAAAAAAAATTCTGCGGACCAGCTGGCGTAGAGGAGGAGCAGGGGGGAGGGGGAACAGGCAGTGCATGCGCATGCAGGGAGGAGGGGGAACAGGCGGCGCATGCGCACGCGGGGGGAGTCGGCTCACTCGGCCCTCTAGGGCCTCCAACGGTGCGAACAGCTGCACATGCGCATGTGCACGCGGGGTGGGGAGTCGGCTCACTCAGCCCTCTAGACTAGGGCCTCCAATGGTGCGAACGGCCGCATCTGTGCTCTCCCGCATCTGGTGCGCGCTCTGCCCAGGGGGCTGCCCCCTCCTCCCTCCTCCTCCTCTGCGGCCCGGTTCCTATCAAGTCACGGACCGACATCGGTCCGCGGCCCGGGGGTTGGAGACCCCTGTTCTAGTCCAACCCCCTGCCAAGGCAGGAAACCCTATACCATTTCAGACAAATGGCTATCCAACACCTTCTTAAAGACTTCCAGGGTTGGGGCATTCACAACTTCTGGAGGCAAGCTGTTCCACTGATTAATTGTTCTAACTGTCAGGAAATTTCTCCTCAGTTCTAAATTGCTTCTCTCTTTGATTAGTTTCCACCCATTGCTTCTTGTTCTACCCTCAGGTGCCTTGGAGAATAGTTTGACTCCCTCTTCTTTGTGGCAGCCTCTGAGATATCGGAAGACTCCTATCATGTCTCCCCTAGTCCTTCTTTTCATTAAACTAGACATACCCAGTTTCTGCAATCGTTCCTCATATGTTTTAGCCTCCAGTCCCCTAATCATCTTTGTTGCTCTTCTCTGCACTCTTTCTAGAGTCTCCACATGTTTTCTACATCGTGGTGACGAAAACTGAATGCAGTATTCCAAGTGTGGCCTTACCAAGGCATTATAAAGTGGTATTATACAGACTTTTAATAATCAAATCTTACTCTCACACTTTGGAATCACTGCAAATTACGAAGAAATTTTCCTATCTGAAGATTACAGAAAGAGAAGTGTTGAATAAATCAACTAATTCCTTAATCTATCTTTTCAGTCATTAAAATATTCTTCTATTCATATAGTAGATAAAGGACATCTAATGAGACATAGTTCTTTCAAGCACTTTATTAAGAGGGCAGATGAAAAGTGTAACTACGATAGACAAAGGGATTTCTTTTGAAAAGACTAAGCCTACTTGTGGATGAATAGAAAATCAAGAAATGAATGAAGAATGAGTAGAATATGCTTTAACGAATGTTTTAGATGTGTGTTCTAAGGAAACTGTATGCATGAAGAGAAACATTCTAGAGATAAGCAAACTTTGAAAAAACATTAAAAAAATATCAACAACACAAAATAACATTTTCTTCTTGTCCAGACAGCATTGATCAGCATAATCAGGGACATTAGAATTTTGCAGAGCTATAATTATACCTGGTTTTCCAATCATTACCTGATGTATTTTTGTAATAATAGTTAGCAAACATATTACACAAAGACATAGCTAAGGTTTTGCTATATATACTAAAAAAAAAGGATGACAAAACTTCAAATGCATTTGTGAGATTTTCAATCAGCAAAATTCCCCTTTCAGTCTCACTGCATATTCATCTTAATGATATATATGAAACTCATTCCTTCGTTTTTTTGAAATCTATTTATCAATAGTTCATTGCAACAAGTATGTAAAATAATTTACATTTTGTTGTTGGGCCTACTACCAGCCAGAGAAACAGTTTTAAGACTTGTTCAAAAGAAAGGGCAATCAGTAAAGAGTAGTGTTAATATATGCATAAGACACAAAAGGAACAGGGAAATAAGTGATGAAAAGGAGAGAGGCATCAGTAGACAGTGAGAACTGCCTAAAATGCATTTTACACTTTTTTATTACAAGGCAAAGATCACTTTTCCACAGACCTAATTACTCTGGGGAGCCTTAAAATCCCAGCAAAAATAATTTTGCTGGCTTTTTCACAGCGATTTTCTGAGTGAGTTGTGAAATGAAAAGAAACGCTAAGTGCGGCAAATCCCTATAGAAATTTTCCTAGCACCAGCTATTAAGCTGTGGCAAGATAATTTAGGAACTCTTGAATTGTATACTCTCCAGTCTTACAGTAACCAAATTTGTTCATAACTGCACTCTTCCTGGAGCTTCCACAGTGTGAGAAAATAAGTTTGCTGTTAGCTGCAAAAGGTAAGCTATTTTTTGATTTCAAGACTTTTGCTGAATTCATACATGTAATTTATTTATAGCACAATGTACAACCCTTGCAAATAGACGGTTTTTTTGAGGATAATTTATGATTTCATGTTATTTGTAAACTAATTTCACTGCGGCTCCTATGAAGAAAACAATTAAAGGTTTAGTGCAATGTGCAAAATCTTTGTCCCAGGATATAGTATTTTAAATTTAATCAAGGTAGAAGATTAAAATCTACATTTGAGACAGTTCTTGAATCCTAGAATAAGTACATTAAGAAATTAAGCACATATATCTGAGAGTAAAGGAAACATAATTTGTATATGGATACCATAGCAATACATTTAGAATAATGAATATTTTGATTATTTTAGTGGTGCAGGCACATTATCAGATTTATCTGAATTGGAGTGGATCTACTAAACAGCTATGATGACAGAGACTAATTATTTAAGAATTAGTAGTAGTCATTTCACTTTCAGTTATTATTCAAAAGTAGGTAAATCAGTCAACCAGTCTTGTTCTAAGAAAAAAAACATTTTATAGAATGGAATGAGGAGATTGTGTGAAAAATGAAATAAAATGTTATAAAGAAACCATTGTACTTGCTCCTTATAAAGCAACCTAGACTTCAACAAACATTAATAAAATAAAGCTTTAGGACCCAACAAAACCCTCTGTGTTTCAGTCTTTTAAAGGTAACTTGCTTTCCTTTCAGACAATATATTAAATAGTTATCTAATATACCAGTGGTGAAATTCAATTTTTTTTTACTACTGGTTCTGTGGGTGTGGCTTGGTGGGCATGGTGTGGCTTGGCAGGGGAAGGATACTGCAAAATCTCCATTCCCACCCCACTCTGGGGCCAGATGGAAGTGGTATTTGCCAGTTCTACGAACTCCTCAACATTTCCACTACCGGTTCTCCAGAACCAGTCAGAACCTGCTGGATTTCACCCCTGCAATACACTAAAAACAAGACAGATTTATTTTAAGAAACCAAAAAATATCTAGTGACTGAGCTTAAATCTGATCTTAGCAATGCCCAAGTGCAATTAGCATTTTTTCAGACACTCAAAGCTCAGATTTTCTACTAAATTCCAAGTACTATTTATATTTTCCACAATATTACAATGCCAATGTTGATGAACTGTCATATGCATTCTTATAAACAGAAGAAATTAAATATATTACAAAGAATTCATTCACAGTTTGGGAGCTATCTTGGATGAGGTTCTGTTGGTGAGGCCTAAGTGATTTCCATGGCTAAAGTGACTAATTGTGTCAAGCGGAAGGAATCAGGAACCAAGGCAGTTCAAATGAATATAAGTATCAATTTCAAAATGGTTTGGGTTTGTTGCAGCTATTTTCTCCATTTCTCAGCTTGACACACTCTGAGAGGGGGAGCTTCGGAATGTCAGACTAGACATCAACAACTTACTATCTTATGGGAAGCAAGGTCATACCAACAGGTGCTGGAAGAGATTACCAAGGAGACACTAGAACATCTAATTGGACCATGTATCCTGTGACAAGAAAGGAGGGAGGGACTTGTGTGTTTTTTTAATTATACTGAAAGTATGGGAAATAAATAAAATAAACAAACAAACAAACAAACAAATAAATACAATAGCAGAGTTGGAAGGGACATTGGAGGTCTTCTAGTCCAACCCCCTGCCTAGGCAGGAAACCCTATACCATTTTAGACAAATAGCTATCTAATATCTTCTTAAAGACTTCCAGTGTTGGGGCATTCACAACTTCTGGAGGCAAGCTGTTCCACTGATTAATTGTTCTAACTGTCAGGAAATTTCTCCTCAGTTCTAAGTTGCTTTTCTCCCTGATTAGTTTCCACCCATTGCTTCTTGTTCTACCCTCAGGTGCTTTGGAGAATAGTTTAACTCCCTCTTCTTTGTGGCAGCCCCTGAGATATTGGAACACTGCTATCATGTCTCCCCTAGTCCTTCTTTTTATTAAACTAGACATACCCAGTTCCTGAAGCCGTTCTTCATATCTTTTAGTCTCCAGTCCCCTGTTGTTGCTCTTTCTAGAGTCTCCACATCTTTTTTTTTACATCGTGGTGATCAAACTGTATGTGTTTGTATGTGTACAGCTTTTCCAGTCCTCTGGCAGTTCCCTAGTGCTCCAGGATCTCTGAAAGATATAGTTCAGTGGTTCTGATATCTCTTCTGCCAGTTCCTTCAGAACCCTGGAGTGTAATCCATCCGGTCCTGGTGATTTGAACTCATCTAGAGTAGACAGGTGCTCTCTTACCATTTTCTTCCCTATTTCAAATGCAAAACCAGAGCTGGCTTTGCATTTCAAACGTGCCAAAATGATGTACTCAATAAAGCAGTTCTTTTGAGAAAGCCAAATGTCTCATAGTTACTGGATTGGTTGGGTTCATTACTTGGAACCTTGACAACAGGTTTTTTGCATACTTTCTACACTCTCTACAAGAATATGAACTACAAGTGGCCAAAATATATTGGCAGTAGATAAGAGTCAACAGAAACAAAGTAGGCTGGACTTAGATCTCTTGTGGCCATGAAAGGACTTGAGACCAATTATTCACTTGACACACATACCCCATCTTGGACTCAGTTTTATCATTTCCTGTAAGTTGGACTGTATTGAGATACAAATATAAATATACAACTATACAATTAAAAGCAGTTGAATCTGCCTTGGATGGAGACAATTTTATGATATTTTAATATTGATGTTTTTCAAGCATCTTAAATGCTGTTGTTTCATGTTCCCAACTCTTCAACAAAACCAATTAGATTGTTTATTTGTCATGATGCTTTTATAGTTTATAAACTGATTGAAATTATATATAAATGAATAAATATATAAATAAAGCAATATATCGTTTTAATTATCACTGAACAAGAGTCAACTTAATTCAATCTTCAGTTAAGGAAGTTGGAAAAGATAGTCGGCTACCCTACAAAGAACAGGGCTAAATGTTTTAAACCATAGTTTGCCTTGATTTGTTCTAAGCAAAAAGAGCAATTACTAGTTTTGCTTATTACAGCCAACTTTGCCTACTAGAGATTTTAAAAACACAATGAGTGAGCCTGATGATCCTCCAACTCATGTGAAAGGGTAACTCTTCCCAAAATTGCCTGAGCAAGTTTTACCAGATATAAGATACATTATATCTCTACAAAGGACAAATGAGAATAATCTGCCTAAATCAGAGGTTCCCAAACTTGGCAACTTTAAGACTTGTGGACTTCAACTCCCAAAATTCTCCAGCCAGCATAGCTGGCTGGAGAATTCTGGGAGTTGAAGTTCACAAGTCTTAAAGTTGCCAAGTTTGGGAACCTCTGGCCTAAATCATCAAACTGAAATTGAATAGGGAACATGAAGTTTGCAGTGTTCTTTAAAGCAGGGCCCCCCAACCTTTTTTGCACCAGGGACCGGTTTCATTTTAAAGAAAATTCTGCGGACCGGCTGGCGTAGAAGAGGAGTGGGGGGGGGGAGGGAGAAGAGGGAACAGGCGGCACATGCGCACGCGGGGGGAGGGGGAACAGGCAGCACATGCGCATGCGGGGGGTGAGTCGGCTCACTTGGCCCTCTAGGGCCTCCAGTGGTGCGAACGGCCGCACATGCACTCTCCCGCATCCAGTGCGTGCTCTGCCCAGGGGGCTGCCCCCTTCTCCCTCCCTCCTCCTCTCCGGCCCTGCGGCCCGGTTCCTATCAAGCCACAGACCGGCACCGGTCCACAGACCGGGGGTTGGGGACCCCTGCTTTAAAGAGAAGAAGAAACTATCCTAATAGAATTATAAGCTGTCTAGCCTTCACACAGTTTTGACTTGAAGGCAGAGAAGAAAGCATTCTTCTTCCTCCTTCTTCTACAAAGCATTCAGTTTGTACTTGCAGTTCTGTGCCAATACTTATGAAATGCACAAATGAGAGGTGTGATATTTTGTCAACGATACTCCCCCCACAACTTTTCATATACTGAATTCCTACTTTTGTAAAAGTCTATGCATCTACAGTACACTTGAATGCACACCAAGACATACAGACTATGTATAAGATACATAAGAGACAGGATCATTAGTAAAACAACCTGGGTCCCAAGGCAAACTTCTCCAAAGGGTACTCAATAATAAGAGAGCCCAAGTGCTGATTCACACTGCACATACTGACTTCTTTTGGTACTCTTTGGGTTGTTGTTTTTTTTCAATTATCCAGCATGCATCAGAAATAAGTTGCTTGTCCTTTTTTTAAAACCATCTTGAACATCTGGCATCTCTTTCTCCATATAGGACCCTAATCTGCATTGGATAATAGTAAGCATTATTGTACTTGCGTGTGAAATTAAAGACATCAAAGATAGCTTGCAAATTATGTTAAGTCTCCTTTTTGGGATATTTATACTATTTATTTATTTATTTATTTATTTAAATTTATATCCCGCCCTTCTCCAAAGAGGACCCAGGGCGGCGCACAGGAAATTTAAAAGACATACAAAATACAATAAATAATTTAAAAAACTATTAAATAACCCTATCCTGTGCTAAAACCAAATTTTTTTAAAACCCAATTTAAAACTACCTGAAAGTCCCCATGGGAGGTTAGGCTAGGCCGGCTTGTTGAAACAAATATGTCTTAAGACATTGGCGGAAGAGGCGGAGGTCGGTGATGGTACGTAATTCAGGGGGTAGGTCATTCCAGAGGGCTGGATCCGCCACAGAGAAGGCTCTTCTCCTGGGTGTCGCCAGTCGGCATTGTCCGGCCGACGGCACCCTGAGAAGGCCCTCTCTGTGGGAGCGTATCGGTCTAAGGGATGTATGGGGCAGGAGGCGGTCTCGCATATAACTAGGCCCCGAGCTATGGAACCTTCATAGAACCTTCAGACAATTTTAACCATTCTCATAAAGGGGTAAATGTTGTTAATCTACAGAAGCATGTCTTTAAAAAATTGAGGTACATTAAAATCAGGGACTGGGCCACTTCAACATTTAAGCGAATGTTTTAACTAGTTTCATAAAGTGTCTGCTATGTGGAAAAAATTGCCTGTTCACAGAAGGCTGCTGGGTTAGACACAGTTAATCATAAATAATCCATTTACTAGATGGAAATTGGTGAAGTTCTTCGGTATCTGTTCTAATCCGCTATCCAAGACTGGCTTTTTTTTTAACCACTTTAGCTACAAATGTTTTTTTTTAATGTCCTGGTGGATTATACTCTGAAACAAAGCAGTAGCTGCACGCCATGTTTATTTTCTGAAAATCTGTATACATTATATATCCTGTGAAGGGCTCAGAGGGACTTCTGAAAATAAAAAATATACTAGAGGTAGTATAAGTCAATTCAATTTCCTTTGTTTACAAATAAAATAATCAGGTAATGTTGTATTTTTTCAGCTGGAGCAGAGAATTTGGAAGATTCCAAATAGGTTACCTACAGATAATTGGGGTTGATTAGCAAAGAAATGAACATTAATCACTGTGCTTTCATCTTTTGTATGTAGAAGAAAAAGGAAACGATCTTGCAATAAAATCAGAGGATCTCACTTTTATACCTTCATGTTAATAGTTTCATTGTCACAGCTAATATGATAAATAACTGGAAGTAAATGGGAAATGCAATAGCTTTATAGCTTTGGTTACAAGATTCTCTTTTGAAGAAAACAAGCTCTCTTCCAGAGAGAAATCAGTATTGTTAGCTAATAGATTGTTCTGCTAATGGGCTCAATTCCTATGGGTGGTTCATATTACAATTCAAAGACCACGTTAATTCCAGTTAGGATTCTCATAATAATAATAAAATATATAAAATATATTTAAAATAAATAAATAAAGGTTGAGAGGTTAGAATGCATTTTCAATGGAATGTATACTGGATTTAAACTATTTAATTACATCAAATTGTTTCAAAAGAGTTGGAATACTCCTATAATATGCAAGAGGTTATATTAACTCTAGTTGCACTAATGAAGAGCTCATCAATACACTTAGCATGGTTATTGATATTCCCTGGCAGGAACAGAGAAACTACCATTAAAGAAGAGCAGGGAAACTAGTACTGCAGCAGCTATAAAGCCCACTTATCCTAATGAATTATCTGAATAACAAAGGACATGATTTTCTCAGCACAAATTGGAGTGTAGAGTAAAGCTATTCTGATTTGTCTAGACTATGATTCATTTTTCCCCTCCCACAATATTTGCATTAGAGTAAAAGCATAACCATTTTAACTAGATCTGGGACTACTACGCCTGAGAAGGGAAGATTTAACTATTTTGTCCCCAGACATTTCTCTTCCCAAGTTCAAATCTACATAAAATATTTTTCTAAGCACCTTTAATTGATTTTGTGTGGAAGGAGGGATACATGTGGTGGATTCTGAATTGGCACCTATGAAGTTGGATGGCCTCTGTAGCAGTTCCCCTTTTCTGGAATTGCTTAATTTCTGGAATATGGATGGCCCCACCCGCACAGCCTTCCGTAAACAAATGAAAATGCCCATCTTCTGGAGAGCCTTTGGGGATTAATTGTAAACAAAGTCACAGTTTGTTAGTTTCTTATTCTTAGTAACTATTATAATTCCGATTTTGTACCATGTTTTAATATATAAATTCTGTATGTTGCCTTGAATCCAGCTGGTTTCAGGAATCAGATAAATATCCCCATACCAATTTTTATAATGTGCTTCAAAAATTTAAAATTTCTTTTTCTTCTTCTCAATGTTTCTTATCATGCTTCCGCAAAGTTAATACAATGAAGCTGTATGAAGATCTTATGTTTAAATTTTATTTCCTGGTAATTGCTATAGGCTGTTGTCTTGCAGATATGGGTTTGCAGTCCTGCAAGGTGGGAGCCAGGTTCCCCCAACCAGATCTACTAGGCCTGTAACCCTCCTTTCTTCCCAATAAGATGGGCAGCCTAGTATTCTACTCTGCAGAATTTTCCTTGCAAAGTCATTGCTCTCCACTTCCCCAAACACAATAGAATTTAATTGGATTTTAATTGTGTTTCCAAGATAATCTATTTTCTTCTTTCTTTTAACAAAGTAAGTTGAAAAAAATGTTATGAAACAAGATTTGTCCTAATAAATAAGTTGCTAGACTCAGTGAAACAACCATAGGAAGCCAACAGCTATTCATCACTATCAGCACACAATGACCAGAACTGCATTAGCACAAATTAGTGTAATACATTAACATGGATTAAAATCCTCTTGGGTTTTATTTGGTGTCAAATCTGGTGCAATGAAAAGTCTGAACTTACATCCTTACGTAGATGACTTTACCTCTCAGCATGCTATTTTAAAAGGTTCTCTTATATGAAGAACAAATAGCTCATTCAATTTTTTCTCTATGGAATAATCTGGTAGCTACAGTAGCTAGTTTTGTGGTATGGGTCTTTGCCAATTGCATCTTTATTCAGGCCACAAAACTTACTTCCAAGGGAAATCTATTTTAATTTTTTCAGAATAAGTGTATGTGTAGATATAGCCTTCTTTTAAAAAGGTTGAAAGTACCCGAGGATGAATCAGGCATCAATAAAAGGTATATATTATGTACTTCAGTGAAAGGAATAATATATATAGGAGAAAATTATTATTATTTTCTATTAATAATATCACTTAAGGCATTCAATTCTACTTCATATAATTTTGTTTAAAATGTATTAAATTGCATATAGCAATTCTAAGAGTACAAAAAAAGAAACCAAAGACAGGGTCACAATAGATATAATACAGGTTTGATGACAGTAATAAATAGTTCAGGACATGTGGGGGCACCATTTTGTAATGATACATAATAATACATAATGATATGTATTTATCAAGTGCCCCAAAATAATTTTCAACACCCCTTATTGCATCAGCTTAGACAGGGTATATTAGTATAGGTAATTGTTTCACTTACAGTGAAGTAAGGGAAGGCAGTAAGGGAAACAGTATGTCTCCTCCCTTAATTGGGGCCTAATAATAACAGGTTGTTGTGAAACAATTACCTATACTAATATACCCTGTCTAAGCTGATGCAATAAGGGGAACTGGCTTGGCTTAAGTGCTAGGCTTCTTGCCTTGCATGCAACATAGCCCCGGTTCGAATCCCAGTAAGGGGTGTGGCCAGCTGATGAGAGCTAATAAGCTCGAAATAGATCTATCCTGGTCTCTCTCTAATTTAATTTATTGATCAGCTCATAAAACTAACACACATTTCTAAAATATTATACAACGTAATTCTTGGCTTGCTGTCTGGATGGTCTCTAGTGATGAGCCGATAGGCAGTAAGGGAAACAGTATGTCTCCTCCCTTAATTGGGGCCTAATAATAACAGGTTGTTGTGAAATTACATATATATATATATACATAAACATACACAACAGTAATCTCATTGGCCCTCTGCCCAGATGGTCTCTGGGTTGAGCCGAAAAGGCAGAGAAGGATGACAGTTTGTCTCCTCCCTTAAAGGGGCCCATAACAGGAGTTGTGAAATTATTCTCTCATTAAAAGAGTCCTGTAAGGCTGATGTAATCATGGGAAGCTGGATAGCTCAAGGCATAAAAAGGCTTGCCTGATATGCTGGAGAGTGCTGGTTCGCGAAATGGATCCATCCTGGTCTCTTATTTATTAATCAGCCCTTAAAAATCTAACACATACATACATACATACATACATACATACATACATACATACATACATACATGCATGCATGCGTGCGTGCATACATACATACATACATACATACACATACATACACACACATATACATATACAATTTTGGAAAAGTGGTCAACATCGAAAGTCTTTTATATATTTTGGTGCTCATGTGAATTACAATTGTATGACATGGTATAATGCCCAATTTTCCTATCTTATATAAGAAATGCAGAATCCAAAGAAAATGATAACCCCATTTGGATATTCAGGTCATCTCTGGAAATAAATCAGCACTTTCTTTTACCTTCATGACGAAGCAGATAATTATAAAACCTAAGAAAAAAATCCATCTCTTGGGAGACTAAGCTGAGATATAACAAAGGACACCATGTTCAGTTTTTTAATTCAAAAGTTTGCTTATTTATTAATTATACTGATTTAATGTAACCAATACTCACCCATCTTGTGATTGAAAACAGTTTCATCTGAATCCTGTAACAAAGCTTTAAAATCGAGCAGGAATAGACAATTTCTGAAAGCTGATACACAATAGCATGCATCTCTATAAATGCTCAAACTGTAAAATACTTGTATAATAGTCTATTGAATGTTTTTTAATTACTAAGTCATCAAATGTGCTATTTAAGTGCCTCCCAGAATTTTATCTGTTTCACGTTTTGTAGCAATGTCCCTAAAAACAATGAATTCACTTAAAATACAAACGTTTTATTGTGGTATAGTGAAGAAGAACAGGCAGGATAATAAGTTATAGGAGAAATTACTTCCAGCTGACAATTTTTTTTAGAAACTGCTTCTGGGCACCAGATGCTATAACTATGCTATTGGTTGCTAGTAAAATATGCACAATCACATACTTGCTTTAATTAAGCATTTGGTGTCATTTAATTTGTGTCTATCTAAAGCATTTTCTTGTTTTTTTAATTCTGTGTGCTTTTAACTATTAAGTTAAAAATGTAAATTGGTTTGAAATAAAATAAGCACAACAACTACAAGTCAAGTTTTAGTGTACATCCTATGTAAATAATAAGCCAAGACCAGACACAATAAAGAGAAATAGCAGAATTGGGTTAAGAGGAATCAGTCCAAGCAATTTCTAACCTTCTGAATGTAAACTGACTTGAATTGGCTTAAATTAAATGTAAAGTACTTACATAGGCTTAGTAGAAGGAAAATGTGCTAAAACCTATGTCCTGTTTAGAAAAATGAAATGTGGGCTCTTATTTTCCTATTTTTCAATTATACACTGGAAATATTTATTAAACTCAGTTTTACACTGAAATGAAAATTATATTGCAAATTTATGCTTATAGATAATCCTGAAGAATTATAATCTGGCACTTCTAAAATGTTAGCAAGTGCTTAGCTCTAAATGCAATTAGAACTCTATTTTATTTCCAGCACTGAAGGCACTCAAGATGTCCTTGGATAATATTGGATGAATATCTAAAATTTGATTCTTCTTGCATTGAGAAACTGATTATTTGCAATAATCCTTATTTCAAAATGGGCAGGAGTAGTACAGACTGAAAATGGGATTGTTACTCCTGCTCAACAGCAATAGCAATAGCACTTAGACTTATTATTGTGATATATTATTAGAAATTTAAACAATAATAATATTTCACGTCACAATGCATTATAGCCCTCACTAAGTGGTTTTACAGTGTCGGCACATTGCCCCCAACAATCTGGGTCCTTTATATATGTTCAATTAATTTAGAAGATGGGGTTAATGGGATATTCTTATTTTAAGAGAGATTTATATTATGATTGTTTGGAGGTGAGGGGATACAATACTGGAATGACAAATTAATTTTAAGACAGGGGGAGGGGAGGGGGTATAGTATTGGTATGTGATTTATATTATATGTCGGGGGGTAAAAAGGGGGGAAATTGGTTTGAATAAAACTTTTTCAATTAAAAAAAAAACAATCTGGGTCCTCATTTTACCCATCTCAGAAAGATGGAAGGCTGAGTCAGCCTTGAGACTGGCAAGGCCTGAACTGCCAAACTGCTGGCAGCCGGTGATCAGCAGAAGTAGCCTGCAGTACTACACTTCAACCACTGTTAAAGTAGCCATCACGCTTTTGAAAATTAATAAAAAGAATATACTTTACCAAAAGCAGCTTGTTGTACACTGAGATACAACATTTTAAACTTTCTCTGGATCAGGGCATTGGCTGCTTTGGAAACTTTTATAATTTTAGAACATAATAAACACTGTTGTTTAAAAGATTAAACCAACAATTCTGTTTTATCGATGATTATATGAAATTTATACACACAAATACAAATACACACACACACACACACAATCTAAAAAGGATGATCTTCAAAGTTTAGCATCCATTCATATTGTAAGGTTTGAAAATACATTGAGACCCATAGAAAACGTGCAAGTCACAATGAGCCAAACAAGGGACTTAAACGGAGGCTTGAATAACAGAGAAAACAGACTTTATTCTTTGATCAAAGTTAAAGTTCTGGGTAAGAATCTCCATACACATGTGCAAGGGACATAGTAGGAAAGTTCTACCCAACTCAAGGGTGCAGTGTCCTATCTTATGCACGAAAAGATTTCTGATCTTCAAAAAGATCTTTGTTCTTCATATTCTAATTACTCTCTAGCCATATATCTAGCAACATTGTAAACTTCCAAGTCATATATCCCAACTTCAGGTATACATCCTTCCTGGCAAATGTGTTTTGTTATCTTTTTCCTTTTCTGTTTGCTTAATTGCCCATTTAGCAGCACAAAAGATGTGAAGATTGCTCTGGTGTTTGAGGAGAGCATAGTTCTCTTTTTCTGAAGGAAGCAGAGGTGGCATATGAAGATTTCAGATCTTATTACAGGATTTGACATTTGCCAGATATCTTACACACCCCAATAACAGGGGACCAAAGGAATTTACATCATATAATGCTTGTGTTACAAAAAGCAAATGTTTCTATTAATCAACAAGTTTGTATCATTATTACCATAACTCTACAATATATAGTCTATTTTACAGAAGGATTCTGATTCTGGTTTTTTATATTCTGCCTAACAAAATTCATTTGAGCAACTTTGCTAAGTTAAGAGACTGGTATTATTTGAACTAAAAAAGAAGCACTAATATTTTAATTTTCCCTCAAACAACAGTCTCACCCAGGCCTTGCAAATTTTCACATCAGGTTCACAGTGTTTTGGTTTATTATTCATGAAGGTGAAATATTAATAGAACAAATTGTCAAACCAGTAGAAGTAGTTGCTTTTCTGTTATTATTAAATTAGTGTGCAACACCAAGGACAAAGGATTCCTGTTATTGCCATCTTCTAGTAGAGTCTCCCAGTCTTATTCTGAATTCAAATTTAGAAAGTACTACAACTTTAAAAGTCACTGTGTCATATTGAATGTGCATAGGTCTGTCCTGGATTTAAGTTTTGGGATCAGATCCAAACTGTATCCTAATTTAAAATGCAGCATATCAAAGACCTAAAATTCTGTTTTTTAATATGTAAAAAGGTAAAGGTGTCTCCGCAATGCCAGCAGTGTCTGAAAGTGATTCTACAGTCATACGGCCAGCATGACGTCACATCGCAGCACAGAGTGTACAGTGCAACACAGAATCTTCCCACTGAAGTGATGCCTATTTATCTACTTGCATTTTTACATGCTGATGAACTGCTAGCTTGGCATGAACTGAAGCAAGTGACAGGAGCTCACTCCATCATGTGGTGGTAAGACTCAAACTGCTGCAGCTTCTTTGGCATCTATTAAGCTACTGAGCCCCTATCACACTCTTTTAATGTGCAGGAACAATAAAATATTTGAATTATCCTGCTTTGAGTGACTTTTGCATATAACTTAGATCTGTACATTTCTATATTACAGATAAGTGGCAATATGAAAGAAAATATCTACGCAACCTATGGTAGCCCTCAACTTACAACCATAATGGAGTCCAGACTTTCCATGGTAAATCATAACTGAACCAATTTTATGACTTTTTTTCAAGCAATCATAAAGCAAATATGTTGGTTGTTAAGCAAACACAGTGGTCATTAAGCAAATTCATTCTCTCATATGGGTGTTTTTTTGCCAGAAATAAAAAAAAAAACATTGTAATTTGCAGTCATGTGACTGGGGAACACTGCAACTAGCTATAAAGCTAAAGCCACCATCAAAACAATGGAACAAAGGATTAAATTTTTGGGGAGTCCATTATAACTTAAACCAGTCATTAAATGAGGACTACCTTTACATTTCTCCACGTAGAAAAGATATTCCAAAAAAAATATTCTGATTGGTATTCCTCAGTAAAGATGAAAATACAGCCAGTCTTACCCTTTGAATTGTTTCTGCTGATTTTTTCTATTTTTTGCTTCCAACTATTTAGTAATTATTAATCCATTAGAGGACCTTTATCCATTATGTTATTATATTTTGATAAAGAATAAGATGGGCAGTAACAAGGGAAGGAGGGAACTGGTATTTGATGGCCAAGATTTAAGATAAAAAAGGTTTTAAACAATCAATATGATTTTTTATTTCATCTCTATTATGATCAAGCATTAAATATAGAGCATGGTCATAAACAATGAACCCATAAGTGATAGGAGAGAAGAATATTTACTGTATTTTTCAGAGTATAAGATGCACCGGAGTATAAGACGCACTCAGGTTTTGAAGGGGCAATTTATTTTAAAAAGTAGATAGGTAGATAGATAGAGGGATAGAGACGGAGAGAAAAAGAGAGAAATATAGTAGGTAGATAGGTAGGGAGAGAGAGTAGTTAGGTAGGTAGGTTGGTAGAGGGAGAGGGAGAGAGAAATACAGTAGGTAGTTATGTAGGGAGAGAGTGTGTGTAGTTAGGTAGATAAAGGGATAGAGAGAGAGAAATAGAGAGAGAGAAAAATACGGTAGATAGGTGGGGGGAGTAGGTAGATAGGTAGATAGAGGGGAGACAGAGAGAAATACAGTAGGTAGGTAGGGAGAGAGAGAGTGTAGATCGTTAGGTAAGAGGGATAGAGAGAGAGAAATAGAGAGAGATAGAGAAATACAGTAGATAGGTAGGAAGAGAGACACAGAGAGAGTAGGTAGGTAGGTAGGTATATAGAGGGGAGAGAGAAATACAGTAGATAGGTAGTGAGAGAGAGTGTGTAGATAGGTAGGTAGAGGGATAGAGAGAGAGAAAGAGAGAGAGAGAAAGAGAGAAATACAGTAGATAGGTAGGGAGAGAGAGAGAAGGTAGGTAGGTAGGTAAATTTTTGAGGTGTATTTACCCATGTACTGGAGAAGGAAATCACTGACCACCTTTGGAACAAATCTTTGTTTCTGCAGGCACAGTACTTGACCAACGTAATTCTCATCAACTAAAAAGGTTTCCAAAAGTCTGTGGGGGGAAAACCTTTTTCACTTTGCAAACCTCCCCCAAATGGCCCATTTTTTGCAAAAATGGCCCCGTTGTTTTTTTTCAAATAAAAGTCATGAATAGCCTTGGGGGGGGGGGGGCTTGCAGAGTGCTCCTGGGGGGGGGGACGAGGAAAAAATGGCCTGTTTTTTCATGAAAACGGGCCGATTTTTGCATAGCCTTATGGAGGCTTATAGAGTGCTGCTGGGGGCTGGGGAGGGCAAAAACGCCCTGTTTTTGGCTCATTTCTGCCCTCCCCAGCCCCCAGAAGCTCTCTGGAAGCATCCATAAGGGTATGCGCGTGGCCATTTTGGTGAAGGGGCGGGCGTTCAGGAGGCAAAAAAATGCTGTATTTGATGTATAAGACGCACCCAGATTTTCAGCCTCTTTTTAGAGGAAAAAAGGTGCATTTTATACTCTGAAAAATACGGTAAGATGCAAAGCACAATGAGGGTGTCAGAGATATGAAACTTCCAGTGCATTTGTGAAACCGGATTAGAAATGAAAGCAGAACAATTTACCTAAGCAAATAACATGCATATCATTTGGTGGCTCTTATCTTATCTGATTTTTTTTTTTCTATTAGCAGGAGCCCAGACAACTACTGGTTCAAATGCCATCACAGTGTATATCTTTCAATGGATCATTTATCTTTTCTACCTTACGGAATTGAAACGTTGTTATAAACAGAAGATTGACAATGTCGATTAGAGTAGCAGTCTCAGTAGAATGGGGTTAATAGCCCAACCCAAATTTGAGGAAAAAATGAGTAGAAGAATGAGAAGCTAATCAAGAGGAAAATGCATGGTAACAGGACATGTAAACCAAAAATTAATGAGGCTTGAAGATCAACAATGCTACCCTTAAACCAATAACTTCTTTATTGAGATATTGCCATGCTTCAGCAGACTGCCAGTATCAGTCAGTAAAGGAACATGCAATCCAACAATAAAATTAAAATCAGCTTACAGTAGCCAAAAGAATGAAGAGGGTTTTTTTTAGAAACATTTACATATAAACCATATACCATAAAACGTTTATATACCATAAAAAGTTAAAATAGCATCTTGTTTTAGTGTTTATCTGAAGCAGATTTTAAAATAATCTATATTTGGCAAATATAGATACCCAAGAAATCAAAATGTAGTTATAAAATTCATCATACAATTAAGGAAACAGTTTGAAAGCATAGCGTGGGACTCTTGGGAAGACAAAGAGAATCCCAAGAGTGATGTGGAATGCAAAAATATTTTAAAAGTAAAACTGGATTTGAAAAAAAGAAAGTGAAAAATAGAAATGTGAAATAGTTTAACATTTCCCAGATATGACACCAACTATAACGACTCTTTCTAAACAAAATCATATGTAAGATATAATAGAGGGGCTTTGGGGGATGTTATTATCTAAACACTATACGTCCAAAAGTAATAAAAATATGCATTATTAATAAAAGACAATATAACATCTACTTCTGGTAGAGTTCTGAGCTGCGATATATTCTTTTGAAAAGAATATTTTGTTTCAGGCAGGATGATAGAAGAGATTAGAAAGGACATTGTTAATATATTGTTCTTATTGTTTTATTTTTCCCTGTGCACCGCCCCGGGTCCCTGTGGGGAGAGGGAGCGGTTAATAAATTCGATTATTATTATTATATTAGAGAAAAGTAAAAATGACAAAACTGACATTGAAATGGTATCATCATTAGTGATTAGTAACTGTCATTAGTATATTCTTGCAGCAAAGTAGCAATAACTGAAAGACTCCATGGAGAAAGAAACATAGAGAAAGAAATCTCACTGATTTTTAAGCCATTTATTGTTAATAATTCCTAGAAAATCTAATCGTAATTTATTCATAACTAGCTATACCCGGCCACGCGTTGCTGTGGCCCAGTCTGGTTAAATGGCTAACCAATCTGTGTGTAGATCTACACCTGCACACATACACCCAACCACCATATAAGCCCCAACCTACCTACCTACTGTATTTCTCCCTCTCTGTCTATCCCTCTACCTACCTATCTACTGTATTTCTCCCTATCTATCCATCCCCCTACCTATGTACCTACCTACCTACCTACCTACTATATTTCTTCCTTTCTCCCTCTACCTACCTACCTACCTACCTACCTACCTACCTACCTACCTACCTACTGTCTTTCTTTCTTTCTTTCTTTCTTTCTTTCTTTCTTTCTTTCTTCTTTGTATCTATCTATCTATCTATCTATCTATCTATCTATCTATCTATCTATCTATCTATCTATCCACCTACCTACCTACCTACCTACCTACCTACCTACCTACATACCTACCTTATTTCTGCCTCTCTATCTATCCCTTGGGGGTCATCTAGTCCAACTACCTGCTAGGCAGGAAGCCCTATACCCATGATGGCGAACCTATGGCATGGGTACCACAGGTGGCACACGGAACCATTTCTTAGGCCATTCGAGGCATTGCCCTGTCAGCTTCAGTTTGTATGTGTGCCCTGGCCAGCTGATTTAGGCCTTCTTTTGAGGCCATTTTTTGCCCTCTGGAGGTGGGGGAAGGCTGTTTTCACCCTCCCCAGGCTCCTATAAACCCTCTGGAGCCTGGGGATGACGTAAAAAGCATGCCAAATGCAGGGGGTCATGCACATAGCATTATGGATGTGGCACACCTGTGCACATCGCCCCTGCACTCCCCCTGCTATTGGCAAGTGAGCCAAAAAAGGTTAGCCATCACTGCCCTATAGCATTTCAGACTAATGGCTATCCAACATCTTCTTGAAGACTTCCAGTGTTGGGGCATTCACAACTTCTGGAGGCAAGCTGTTCCACTGATTAATTGTTCTAACTGTCAGGAAATTTCTCCTCAGTTCTAAGTTGCTTCTCTCCTTGATTAGTTTCCACCCATTGCTTCTTGTCCTGCCCCCAGGTGCCTTGGAGAATAGCTTGACTCCCTCTTCTTTGTGGCAACCCCTGAGATATTGGAAGGCTGCTATCCTGTCTCCCCTAGTCCCTCTTTTATTAAACTGTATTTCTCCCTGTCTCTCTATTCCCCTATCCACCTACCTACTGTAATACAATAATACAATAGCATAGTTGGAAGGGACCTTGGAGGTCATCTAGTCCAACCCCGCTGCTCAAGTAGGAGACCCTATGCCGTTTCAGACAAATGGTTTTCCAGTCTCTTCTCTCTTCAGTGTTGGGGCATCCATAACTTCTGGTGGCAAGATGTTCCACTGGTTAATAGTTCTCACTGCCAGGAAATTTGCCCTCAGTTCTAGGTTGCTTCTCTCCTTGATTAGTTTCCACCCATTGCTTCTTGTTCTGCCCCCAGGTGCCTTGGTGAATAGCTTGACTCCCTCTTCTTTGGGGCAACCCCTGAGATATTGGAAGGCTGCTATCATGTCTTCCCTAGTCCTTCTTTTCATTAAACTGTATTTGCTGTCAGATGGGTGATTCTTTGTTACAGTTTGGTTTAGTTCGTATTAAACAGTTTAAAGCAGCTGCCTGCCTCCGTTTGTTTTTTTACCTCAGAGAACAGTCCTGAGCAGAATTTCTCCCCCCCCCCCTCTATGGGCCACCTGGGAGTTTGCTATCCTCTATGCCTTTTTGGCCCCAAGAGGCCGCCGTATGAGGCCTTTTTCAACACTGGCAGTTGAAAAGCAGTTTGATGGGCGTGGCTACAGGGTTGTTTACACACATTCAGTGGGTACATTTTTGTGTGTGTCATTTGTACACAACTCACGCGTGCTAGGCACAAAATGATTAGCTATTCTATTATCGGAGGTCCTTGGCTACGTTGTGTCAAAATTTGAGGGAAATTGGTCCAGTACTTTTTGAGATTAGTGGATTCGTACAAACTATTTTACATTTTTATTTATATAGATACAATGGTACAAACCACAAATAGAAACCTAAATGCTTACACTAATTGAATGTTTCAATTTTACAACAAATTCTTGTGTTCGCTCCATTATCTATGCTGGAATGAGTGAGGGGCAGTAATGGGATTAATTTTTTTTTACTACTGGTTCTGTGGCTTGGTGGGCATGGTATAGCTTGGTGGGTGTGGCAGGGGAAGGATACTGTAACAATCTCAATTCCCACCCCACTCCAAGGGAAGGTTACTGCAAAATCCCCATTACTCCGTTACTCCTGATCAGCTGGTACTCGGGAGGCAGAGAAAAGATGGGGGCCGAGCCAGTCAGAGGTGGTATTTACCGGTTCTCTGAACTACTCAAAATTTCCGCTCCAGAAATGGTCAGAACCTGCTGAATACCACTTCTGGCAAGGGTGTATTTTTAAAATACTCATGAAATTATTTTTGCAAGGCTATAATAGTTATCATTTTTCTACATTTAGTACTGATTACTATATTGAAAACTACTTTAAAAATGTAAGCAAAGCAATTGTACTGTCCAACATCTGTCTTCTATAGTTTTTCTCGATTCTGTCATTGGGCAAAATCAAACTGCTCCACAACCCATCCATTAAACAGTGTTATCTGATGGGATCTAGGAAATATGCTTTCTTTGTTGCAGCATCCAGTTTCTTTAACAACATCATCACAGAGATTGATTTGTCCCCGCCATGAGCTTGTTTAAGAGCTCCTTAAAACATGGCTCATTGCCCAGGCTTGGTGTTAGAGTTGGCCTTGGACCCTTACCATTAAAATGGTTCTTCCAGATATTGTTGGAAGATTTTATCTCAGTGCCTCTTGCTCTTTTGTCTGTATCTTTAATTGTTTTAATAGTGCATACCATCTAGCATCACATACTGGGCAGCATAAATAAACAAAGGGCTTGGGATAGAGGAGGGTATGTATTTAATTTATCCTTTAGTCCAGGGGTCCCCAACCTTTTTGGCACCAGGGACCAGTTTCATTTTAAAGAAAATTCTGCGGACCAGTGGGATGGCTCGGCTGGTGTAGAGGGGGAACAGGGGGGAGGGGGAACAGGCGGCGCCTGCACCTGTGGGGGAAGTGAGTTGGCTCACTCACCCCTCTCGGGACTCCAAAGGCCTGGCTCTCCCGCCCCCGGTGCGCGCTCTGCCCAGGGGGCTGCCCCCTCCTCCCTCCTCCTCCACTCCAGCCCTGCGGTCCGGTTCCTATCAAGTCACGGACCAGCACCGGTCCGCGGCCCGGGGGTTGGGAACCCCTGCTTTAGTCCTTTATCCTTATAACCTTTATTTTTAATAATGGAGCCATGGTGGCACAGTCATTAAAATGCAGTACTGCAGGCTAACTCACTGCTCACTGCCAGCAGTTCAATCCTGACTGACTCAAAGTTGACTCAGCCTTCCTACCTTCTGAGGTTGGTAAAATCAGGATCCAGATTGTTATGGGCAATATGCTGACTCTGTAAACCACTTAGAGTTGTAAAGCAATATAAAGCAATATATAAGCTTAAGTGCTATTGTTATTTCAATAACTTGTCAGAATCATAAATATTTATTTAATTGTTTAATGAGTTCTGAATAACTTTCCTTCTTATCATTGCCCTTACTGTATCAACCTTTGTCTATCAACTTTTCTATATATATAATCATATGATTGTCTATATAAATGGAGTTACATAAATCATTTGACCTGTATCTTCCAACTGGAAAAAGGTTAGACTAGCTAAAACTTTTTTAAAATCCTGTGATACATAAAAGTAAAATTCTAGGCCATGAAGTTCAAGATCTTAAACTAGGTCTTTATTAAATTAAAAATCCTTTTGTTACAAGATTGTTCTAAAATGCCCAGAGATTTCTATCTGCAATAAAAGATAGGCAGCAGTTATTTTTCAGAATGATAGAGAAGAATCCATATAAACCTGTGCATTTCTGTATGCTTGTGTGAAATATTAATAAGACTACATTTTGTCCTCTGCTTCCAAATCCATCACTTTCCATTTTCTCATTTCTTTTTCAATATGATTGGCCTATTGCTGATACAACTGTACAGTATATATGAAATCCCCAGTTCTTTCCAGGCATTTTCCAATCACATAAAGTTTCTGAGCTAACAATGTCTACAACCATGAATGCTGGCCAACTCTGGCATACTTGAAATTGTTGTTTGAAACTGGAACATTTTGTAAACTCCTTATGTGTAACACTTAGGAAACTACTAAAATGCTACAAAAATATCCAGCACTATACTATATTACTTCTACAAAACAAGATATTCTATTATTCCTTTAAGTATTGCTAGGATAGGAAGAATGTCCTTTTATTTATTTATGGAATTTATATGCCACTCATCATATAACACAGTCCTTAACACAGTGATGGTGAACCTTTTGGGCACAGAGTGCCCAAACCGGAAGGTGCGTGTGTGAGCATGTACCAGACCACTGGAAACCCGACAACCATCTGGCTGGCACGCATGCATGCCTCAGAAACCCAATGACGAGCTGGCTGAGCTGAGGCAACAGTGTGCATGCCCACAGAGAGGGCTCTGCGTGCCACCTCTGGCACTTGTGCCATAGGTTCACCATCACGGCCTTAACAGCTAGAGTTGTTACCATTTTCAAAAAGTGTATATATTTTACTTTAAGAAAGGGATGCATAAAACCCACTGACCTCAAAATGTAACAATCATAATCAAAAATTATATGAAGTGGTCTTTTCTCTCCGAAGCAATCACCCCATACTTTACCACATGGATTTTCAACATTTTGGGTTGCCTAGGCTACAAGAGGAATTTTCTTGGGCCACATATAGTATAGTTGATGTACATAAATCACAGAATGCTAAAAGTTTATGCTCTTGTGGGGGCTGCATGTGGCCTGTGGGCTGGACACACCCACTTTAGAAATTAAATTAAAAATAATGCAAAGATGTACTAGACTCCCCTGTTTAGAAACTTCTTAATGCTACTTGTATAATACAAAAGACTTCACACAATAAAGGCCAAATACCTCCTCCCCCTCCCCACCAATGGCACAATGTTAATTAAGAACAGGCACCTCAGTGTGAAAACCATGTTTTCAATTTCATACTTACCATGAGAGTTCCCACAGCTTTCTTCATCGCTGTTGTCCTGGCAGTTATTTTGGTTGTCGCACATAAAGCTTTTATCAATGCACAGGCCATTCCTACAGTGAAATCGGTCAGTAGAACACAGCAAAGGATTTGCTGCTGTGGAAACAAAAGCATATTTTATTCAAGCTTGCAATATCACTTTGATGGACATTATTCCCAAGAGCACTTCCATACCATCTGTGCTTTACATTTTTAGCTGAGAGTCTTTTCTTTCCTCTGAACAATGTAGTGAACCCAGTATCACACTTTAGAAGCTGATGAATTGTGACAGGGACAGTTTAATTTAGTTCGTGTATTAGTGAATCAAAGACAGAAAACTTATAAAGGATTTGGCCAATAAAAATATTTATCTGAAAAGGCAGAAAGGTAATTTGGTAGAAAGCAACCTCATACTGAACCCTAACTTTAAGCACAGTTTCTAGTGCTATTGTATCAATGGAATTCTGAGCCAAAAAGAATAATAAACTTAAGAACAGCATAAATTCCTTGTTTTGACCTCTGGAAAGTAGCACAGAAGTTAAGAAAACACTGAACAAAGTGCATACATGTATAAGGATGTGTAAGAGTATAAAAGGAGGAAGATGCTGAAGGCACAGGTGCTATTTGACATTAACGGCACACTTTCTTCTTACTTGCACATGATTCAGACAGAAATTATTTTACAAACCTCGATGTAGAAATGTGTCAGTGAGTTGAATGTGTAAATGATTGCGATGCTAAATCTGTAACTTCTAGAAATGAATGTCTTAAGTTGCATTAGATTGTGATTTAGTAAAAAGGAAAGGTACTTTTTGTCTCTAAAATGATTTAAAAATAAATGCTATGGTTATAAGATTTCAGAAAGATGAATGCCTCCAAGGAAGAACTGAATGGTGATATACTTCAAAAATCCAAGGCATGTTTGATAACTATTAAACCAAAGTCTTAGCTAAAACAGGCATATGTAAAATGAATTTTAAATATAGAATAATGTTGTACTGAAATTATGCACTGATTTCAACTACTGTATATGGGGAGAACCACATATTATATTCTTCTGTACTAGTTTAGGTCTGTTTTAAAACAATCCAGAGACTGAATTTCCACTAGCATTTTCTTTTGTATGTAGGCACATATGCATTCATACAACTTTCTCCTAGGATAAGAGCATTTCAGTTGTTCCAGGGCTACAAAAATGTGTGCATGTGTGTACCTTCAAATCAGTCTTGACTCCTGGTGACAGCCTCAATAAGTCCCTCACTCTCTTGGCAAAATTTTGGGGAAAGAATTACTTGTCTCCATTCTAGGTGGAGAAGGTATGATTGGCCCAAAGACAGCCAGTCTCAAAGCTCTGTTTCTAGGCTGATATCTTAGCAACTACACCAAACTGTCCTTCCAGAAAGATATGTACAACAGTGGTAAACAGCCACTGTTCTCTTCTACTCACTCTTGATCTCAACAAAGAGCCACTCTCCAAGCTGACAATAGTTATCTGTAGTGAGGATCCTAATTCTACATATGATTGCTTCCATATTGAATATAACTAATATTTTAAATATTGATCTGCAATGACTCTTTTTGTGACTAAAATATATCTTTTGTTTGTCAATATATAGAACTGAAACACTAACAAGCAGCACAGACTGCCTCCTTTAACAGCCTTCAAATTTTCTGCAGTTTTAGGATTGTTAAGAGGTGCAGTCTGATTCTAAAGTAAGACATCTTGGTCTTATAGAAGCATTCAGAGATTGACGGGAGGCTCTGCCCATCCACCTGGACGTCATCACGTCCCATTTGTGACGCTTTATGCATGCATGCAAGGTCCTGGGCTAACATTTGCAAACTGGTAGCAAAGGTAAGTTTTACTACTCAATTTGTTTTTTGGGAGGCAAAACATCCACTTATAGTAATTTTAATTGTTACCTATATTCTAGTATTGCAAGTACAATAAAACTTCAATGTAGTAGGAAGGGGCCTGAAGATTTGTTAAACCCTAGGTTTCTGTCCTCATCCTCATCCCCATTTCTTTCCTCTTTCTTCTGGGAACTTCTGTCATGACCAGTTCCAACTTAGAGGACTTTGAGGAGTCCATTCTGGATTAGCCTGAAGGAGCTCAGAGAATTAAAGCACCTGAGGTTAATTCACCTGGAAGTTTTCATAAGCAACTGTGCCTATTGTCAGATGACACCTAGTTTTAAAACATGACACATGTAATGAGAACAAATCAATGGTATTTGGCCTGTCTCTTTCCACGTCAAGGGCACTCCCATTTGCTTAGTTTCACCAACATGGGATGTGTTTAAGATCCACTGCATCTGGTTTCCCTCATTGAAGGAAATTGCTCACCCACGCTGAAATCTTAATATTTGTATTCCTGAAACTCTGTCACCTTGAATCTGGGCCAACTGATGATCGAGTATTGTGGACCATAGCCTAACTAAGATTCCACCCTTGATACTCACTTTGCTGTGAAAACTGTTTACAGGTAAGCTTCCAGGTGATTATCACTGCTGGGCAGGTGGATTACAAATAAAATTTGATTTGATTTTGATTTTATTGGATTTATATACCGCAGCCTATCACCCCGAAGGGACTCAGGGCGGTGCACAGGAAATTAAGACAATATAAATATACAAAATGTGCAACAATAAAACAGATTAAATTTAGTAAGCCCTGTGCTAAAATTAATAAAAAACCCTAATTAAAACCTCACCCAATTTAATTTAACACAGTCTACATACAATGGGCTCAGGGACTAGGCCAGGCCGGCTAGATGGACTAGGTGTGTCTTCAGCCGCTGGTGAAGAGGCGGAGGTCCGAGATGGTCCTGAGTTCGGGGGGAAGGTCGTTCCAAAGGGCTGGGCCCGCCACAGAGAAGGCCCTTCCCCTGGGAGTCGCCAACCGGCAGTGCCCGGCCAACGGCAACCGGAGAAGGCTCTCTCTGTGGGAGCGAACCGGACGAAGAGATGTATGAGGCAGGAGACGGTCTCGCACATGACTAGGCCCCATGCCATGGAGCACTTTGAAGATGGTTATCAACACCTTGAAGCGCACCCAAAAGGCCACAGGCAGCCAGTGCAGCTCGCGCAGGAGCAGTGTTACATGGGAATGCCGTGAGGCTCCCATAATCCCCCGCAGGGGATTATGGGATATGCAATGAAATGAAATGAAATGAAATGAAATGGTAGAATGAGATATGTAAGGAACTATTATTGAGAATAGCAAAGTGTTTCAAATTCCAGAGGATTTAAACTCAGATTGCCAATTATGCTGTCAGGACTTTTACTCTGCATTCAAAAGGGTCTGCTTGAATCCTACTAGAAATGTTTTAAGCTGGAAATAGCTTGCCCTTCTCCTTTTTTTGTTCATTTTACAGTGTATTGTAATTCTTCTATAGTTATCAGCTTACACAGATCAAATTTACATCATCATCCTATTCTTCTGATGCTATTACAAACCTAACTCATAAAGTTGTCAAGCTTTACTCAGCAGCATACAAAGTTCACCATATACTGATTGTCAGTTAAGCAGGTGTGATTCATGCCCAACTATTATATTGCTGTCTCTAGTTGTCAGATTTGTACCTGATATTTCTCAACTTAATTTTATTTTTTCTTACATAGTATATTATCTCACTATATTTTACTCATCTCCTGAATTTTAACTAATAATTAGTTTTAGTTAACTTATGGTTTTTCTTAGTTATTAATTTTATGAAAGCTTTATAGCTTTTACCTTACCACTTCAATTCAATAATCACTGTCCTCACAGATACAATACAATACAATAGCAGAGTTGGAAGGGACCTTGTAGGTCTTCTAGTCCAACCCCCTGCGTGGGCAGGAACCTTATACCATTTCAGACAAATGGCTATCTAACATCTTTTTAAAGACTTCCAGGGTTGGGGCATTCACAACTTCTGGAGGCAAGCTGTTCCAGAGGTTAATTGTTCTAACTGTCAGGAAATTTCTCCTTAGTTCTAAGTTGCTTCTCTCCTTGATTAGTTTCCACCCATTGCTTCTTGTCCTGCCCCCAGGTGTCTTGGAGAATAGTTTGACTCCCTCTTCTTTGTGGCACCCTCTGAGATATTGGAACACTGCTATCATGTCTCCTCTGGTCCTTCTCTTCATCAAACTAGACATACCCAGCTCCTGCAACCGTTCATATGTTTTAGTCTCCAGTCCCCTAATCATCTTGGTTGCTCTTCTCTGCACTCTGCACTCTTTCCAGAGTCTCCACGTCTTTTCCACGTCTCCACGTCTTTTCTACATCGTGGCGACCAAAACTGTATGCAGTATTCCAAGTGTGGCCTTACCAAGGCACTAACACTAAGTGTGGCCTTACCAGTGGCATTAACACTTCACATGATCTAGATTCTATCCCTCTGTTTATGCAGCCTAGAACTGTGTTGGCTTTTTTGGCAGCTGCTGCACACTGCTGGCTCATATTTAAATGGTTGTCCACTAGGATTCCAAGATCCCTCTCACAGTTGCTACTATTGAGCAAGGTACCACCTATACTGTACCTGTGCATTTTGTTTTTCTTGCCTAAATGTAGAACCTTACTTTTTTCACAATTGAATTTCATTTTATTAGATAGTGCCCAATGTTCAAGTTTGTCAAGATCCTTCTGTATCTTAATCCTATCTTCTGGAGTGTTGGCTATTCCTGCCAGCTTGGTGTCGTCTGCAAATTTGATGAGTTCCCCATTTATCCCCTCATCCAAATCATTGATGAAGATGTTGAAGAGTACTGGGCCTATACAGAGCCTTGGGGGACTCCACTGCATACTTCCTTCCATGTAGATGCAGTTCCATTGAGGACTACACGTTGAGTGCGGTTGGTCAGCCAGTTGCGAATCCATTTGGTGGTGGTGCTGTCTAACCCACATTTTTCTACTTTATCTAATAGTAAGTTATGGTCTACTTTATCAAATGCCTTACTGAAGTCCAAGTAAATTATATCGACAGCATTCCTCTGGTCCACTAATTTTGTCACTTTGTCAAAGAATGCAATTAGATTCGTCTGGCATGATCTGTTTTTGACAAACCCTTTTGACAAGATAGTAAGCAAATGTATTTCAATGTTGTAATTACTGGTTCCACAACATCTTGGTTTTTAATTAATTGTATTTGTTAACCAATCCAATCATTTGCCAGTGCTTAACAGCGTAAAAATAAACCAGATATGCAAGTAATAATAATGTTGTACCAAAAATATAGATGTATGGAAGAACTTTCATGAAGCAAAGCAACTGAAGCTAAAAGTCATTGGAAAAAGGTTTTAGAAATACAAATGAAGGGAAGATGTTTTGTGACCCTTCAAAAATATATTTTACAATATGGGGGCTGCTATAGTAATATTGCTGATACAAGACAGAACAATGAACATATTATATTGTATTGTATAGTTCAAAATGGGGACACTTTGAACTCAGAACACTACCAGAATGGTCAGATCACCCTTACCATATTTAGAACAACCGTCTTGAAGTTGAAATGTCTTATGAAATGTTTCACATATCCACTAAAGATTACTGCAGGTCTTGGTTCCTTGTTAACTTGCCAAAAGAAGTACTGTCATCTACCAAATGTTCTTTTAAAGAAATAACTCTGCGCTCTCTTCTAGCAAGAGATTGTATCCCCAATATATTAAATGTGACTAAATCACAGTCAAACCCTCTGCCTTTCCCCCCCTTGCAGCTGTAATGCACAATTATTTAGGTCACAGCATTATGAGATCTATTCAACCACTTGCAAAAAAATAATAACTTTTATACCTAGCTGCAGGAAAGAACATAGCGATGAAAGTTTTCCTTTTGTAACTTCCTCCTTATCAGAAAATGAGAGAAGGCGATACTAAAAAATTCATGATAGCATGCTAACCTCAGCTTAAGAATTCATAGAAACTGGAGAGCTAACAGCTGGAAGCCTTGCTTTCTATCAGTTCCCCATTAAATAACTGATATTCCATCAGTTTTCCTAATTCTGGTTATCATGTCTATTACATACAGAGCTTCCACAAAAGAGATTTCATACTTTTCTTGGAATTTACCAATAGCAATAGCACTTAGACTTATATACCACTTCATAGTGCTTTTACAGCCTTCTCTAAGCAGTTTACAGAGTCAGCATATCGCTCTCAACAATTTAACCACCTCGGAAGGATGGGAAGGCTGAATCAACCTTGAGCCTGGTGAGATTCGATTTGCCAAACTGCAGTTAGCAGTCAGCTGAAGTAGCCTGCAGTACTGTACTCTAACCACTGTGCCACCTCAGCTCACCAACATTTAGATGCAAATGTTGTGTTAAATGGCTTTCATTTTTCTGGATTCCTCCTAGAGTAGCATAGTAGATGACAAGCTGGACTTGGATAGGGAAGAGGGAGATAAGATTCAAACCTTTTCCTAAAGCTCACTGGGTTCGCAGCCCAATTTACCTAACAGGATTATTTCTGTGGGATAAAAATAGGGAAACCCCCCTTCCCCCAACCCTACTGAGATCACAAAAGATAAGAATGTAAGTGAAATTAATCAAGCAAGTCTTCCAATGGAGAGATTTCAATATTTATCAAGTTTTGTGCAATATTTCTTTTAGGTATAGCCTTCAGGCAATGGTGCGGATGATGCAACTTGCTCCTTTAAGTAGTAGATACTTACTACAATTTTCTTCATCACTGCCATCAGGACAATCCTCAAAACCATTGCATCGGAAACGGCCAATGATACAATGAATTCCACTGGAACATGGGAAGAAGGTGGACCCACATTTAGATCTTGCTTTTGCTGGGGAAGAAGAAATGAAATCTTTATGATTATAAATCAAATCTGTCAAAAATAGTCACAGACCTCTCAGATTTGTCTACTCGACAAAGCTCAATAGATATGTTTTACAACCTGGCCAAGAGCTTGACGTAATCTTTATTTCTAATTGGTTGACTGGTGATGTAGAGTTCTGAAAACAATTGTCACTGTGGAGTCTTTGGTGCTCTCTGAACTTGGTTGTTTGCTTGCAGACATTTCTTTACCCAATTATATAACATCATCAGTGCAAGTGAGCGTGGGACTTTTTCCCTGTTGATATTCAGTAGCTTGATCTGGTGGTGTTGGTCAAGTAGTTCCTTGATTAGGGTGTTGATTTCTGCCTGTTTTTTGTCTGGTGTTTAATTCCTGCTTGTTAGACATGTGTCCTGATCTTTTTGTTTTCTTCTTAATATGTTGTCTCTTGAATGGGTGTACATATGGTTTATCTTTATGTACTTATTGATGGCTGCTGTATTAACCAATTATCAGCTGATAGTTGATTAGATTGTTGGCAACTGAATTCCAAGTTTATAGGAAGTGCCTAGAGTTTTTGGATTTAGTTTGATTTAGAATGTTCACAGTGTCTAGTTATCCCACACTCAGTAGCATTGATAATGTTACCTAATTGGGTAATGAAACATCTGCAAGCAAGCAACTGTAAGCATGTTGTATCTTATTATTTAAGACCTTGTAAAATTTTCAGTTCATAGAAACTAAGTATTCATGCATTACTAGAGACGACACGAGGCTGGCTCCAGGGCATTGTCAACACATCTTTGAGTGAGGGGTCCTTACCTGCCATCTTGAAAGAGGCGGTAGTGAGGCCCCTCCTCAAGAAGCCATCCCTGGACCCAGCATTATTAGAGAACTATCGTCCGGTCTCCAACCTTCACTTTCTGGTGAAGGTTGTTGAGAGTGTGGTAGCCCAACAGTTCCCGCGACACCTGGAGGAAGTTGATTATCTAGACCCGCGCCAGTCCGGCTTCCGACCCGGTCACAGCACCGAGACGGCATTGGTCGCGTTGGTCGATGATCTCTGGAGGGCGCGGGATAGAGGTTATTCCTCTATCCTAGTCCTATTAGACCTCTCAGTGGCTTTTGATACCATCGACCATGGTATCCTATTGCACCGACTGGGGGGGGGGGGTTGGGGCTGGGAGGCACCGTTCTGTGGTGGTTCTCATCCTACCTCTCTGGTCGGTCGCAATATGTGTTGACGGGAGGGCAGAGGTCGACCTCGAGGCCTCTCCTATGTGAGGTTCCTCAGGGGTCGGGCCTCTCGCCCCTCCTATTTAACACATATATGAAGCCGCTGGGTGAGATCATCCGTGGTTTTGGGGTGGAGTACCACCTGTACGCTGATGACACTCAGCTGTACATATCTACCCCAAACCACCCCAACGATGCCGCCGAAGTGCTGTCCCGGTGTTTGGAAGCCGTACGGATCTGGATGGGTAGTAACAAACTCAAGCTCAACCCTACCAAGACTGAGTGGCTGTGGTTTCCGGCACCCCGGTTCAGCCAGATCACTCCAACTCTGGCCATTGGGGGCGAAACACTGGCCCCCGTGGAGAGGGCGCGCAATTTGGGTGTCCTCCTGGATTCCCGGCTGTCCTTGGAGGACCATGTGGCAGCCGTGGCTAGGGGGGCGTTTCATCAGGTACGCCTAATGCGCCAATTGCGCCCCTTACTGGACCGGGCTGCCCTTCGCACAGTCACTCAAGCTCTCGTGACGTCCCGACTCGACTACTGTAATGCTCTCTACATGGGGCTTCCCTTGAGGTGCACCTGAAAGCTACAGCTAGTCCAAAACGCAGCCGCGCGGGTGATTATGGGAGCCACTAGATGCTCCCACATAACACCGATCCTGCGCGAGCTGCATTGGCTTCCTGTGGCCTTTCGGGTGCGCTTCAAGGTTTTGACGACCATCTTTAAAGCGCTCCATGGCTCGGGGCCTAGTTATATGCGAGACCGCCTCCTGCCCCATACATCCCTTAGACCGATCCGCTCCCACAGAGAGGGCCTTCTCAGGGTGCCATCGGCCGGACAATGCCGACTGGCGACACCCAGGGGAAGAGCCTTCTCTGTGGCGGGCCCAGCCCTCTGGAATGACCTACCCCCTGAATTACGTACCATCACCGACCTCCGCCTCTTCCGCCAATGTCTAAAGACATATTTGTTCCAACAAGCCGGCCTAGCCTAACCTCCCGTGGGGACTTTTAGGAAGTTTTTAAATTGGGTATTTTAAATTTGGTTTTAGTACAGGATAGGACTGTCTAATATTTATTTTAAATTATATTTTATCTTTGTATTGGTATGTTTTTAAATTTCCTGTACGCCGCCCTGGGTCCTCTGTGGAGAAGGGCGGGATATAAATTTAAATTAAAAAAAAATAAGTGTTAATAAATGAACTAGTTATTAGCAGGCCATGCACATTCTGATCTCCACACTTGGTACTGCTTTCTAGTAAGTATGAGGAGAAGCCAACCTTTTTGTGAATTACACAGCTAAGAGAAGATCCTCTGGCAACTGTGTAGGAATTTTTGCCAGCTCTATACCTCCAAGAAAAACTGGGTCTTTGTAACTGCACACCCAGGCCAGGAAAAAAAAACCCCTCTGGCCGTTCAAATTTCCAATGCTTGTCTTTCTGTCATATGGGAGATTGTATATGAGAGAGAGAAGGGGGGAGGGAGAGAATGTTTAATAAATCCCATTTCTATCTAGCCATAAACACACTTAAATTTTGTTCATTTTGCTTTTGCATGCAAAACAACAATATTTACAATTCTTCATTGCAACATTCATTTTCTATGATATTTTTAGACTTCTGATTAACAATAGTAATTCAAAGATAAAATTTGCACAAACAAATTCACAAATCAGCTGTTCCTTGAACAAGGCACATTAATGAATCACTATAAACAATGCATCTTTCCTGAAAGATGAATTCTCTAAAAAATAATATGCTAACATTTTATTGCTTGTTATCATTCCATAGTGTTTCAAACTCATATATTTCTCTAAGCTTCTGAACTAAGATTTATTTTGCAGAGCTTTTAGTTTCTTTAACTGGGTCTTTTTAGCATAAATTCACTATTAGATGTTAATCCACTTAGATAAGTTGGATGCAATTGAATAATTGAGATTTCCATTGTAAGTAAACAAAAGTTAGAAATTGGGTATGCACATATTTAAACTCTCCAAAGCCATAATCAGAGAGCCAGTTTGCAGCCATGGCAATGAATACTGCAAAAGATCCAGAGTGTATTACACTGGTAAATGGTTTTCTCATGCCAGTGATGCCCACGGTAATGAATATTTGGGAGTGACTCCATTTCATACACCAATACCTCCATTCAACCTATCCCTATGGGATTCTGTAAAGTTAATGAACAGTAATTTTACAATTTTATGAACCTTCAGAACTTAACATCCAGTATCAAACCATCGCTTTGCAATGTTAAACTCACTCATGGTATTGTATTTTAAACAGGATCATGTCCTCAGATAAGAGGTTTTAGGATAGAATTGTGCTGAAGATTTTAAATTCCTTATCTGTCCAAACACTCATCCATTCAAATTTGCATTTATTGGGTATGGCCTCTGCCCAGCACTCTATTCAATGATAATGACACTTTGTACATTTTTATATTCAAGGGGATATGGTGACGTTATGTACACAAGTGAAGCTGAAAATTTTGTTTAGGGGAGGCCAAGTATATTTTTTTCTAAACCAGGGTGCACAGTGTTTTTTTCTGTTTTGGCATTCACGATAGTTTTAGCAGAAGCCAGGGAGAATTTAGTAATCATAAAAGAAAGTTGTTCTGCTCTGTAAAATAGTACAGAATTGTATATGAACAAATAGTTCATTATATAAAAGATGTTATGAAGCAGAAACCAGAGCAACGTTTAGATTATGACTTCACAAAATGAAGAAACAAAAATCCAAAACCAAAACAAGTAATACAATTCCTTTATAGAAAACACTTATTATAGATGCATTAGCTGAGGCTTAGAGCATCAAAAAAATATCAGGTAAGTGCCACTAAATATCAAGTAATGTATCAAAATTTAGGGAAGAGGGTCCAAGGACAGCTTCAAAGAGGCAGAAAATAAGCTATCAACATCGTACTACCATGTTTCCCCGGCCTTATTTTCGGGGAGCTCTTATTATTTTTGAGATGCAGGAGGCAGCGAGCGTGTCACCTCATGGCTGCTGCTGTGTTGTAATATTTTTGGGGATGGCTTATTTTTGGGGAAGGGCTTATTTTCAGGTGAGGGCTTAGTTTCGCGCAAGCGCTAAAAAGTCTGATTGGGCTTATTATCCAGGGTGGTCTTATTTTCAGGGAAACAGGGTAGTAGTGAAAAAATCCTTAAAGAAAACACATTTAAAAGCCTCTTCCATATGATAAGAAAATAGAATTATGAATAAGAACATGTCTGTTACATTGAGCTTTGCTGCAATCTTACTCTGTGTGTGTTTGTGTTTGTGTATGTGTGTTTCTAGACATTGACTCTTAGTGTCAGCAGGGTTTTAAACAAATCATTGTTCCAAAAGCCGACAAACCTTCCAAGGCTCTATTCATATATTATCCCTCTTCTTAATAGGTTCATTTCTCAACTATGGAATTCAAACATAAATCTCTCCTAGGAGCTATCCATCCTACTTTTCAGAAACAACCAAAGTACATATGCAAAGCAATATTGGGAAGAGAAAGTTTATTATTATTAGATTATTATAAATCTCAGGAGCAATAAATATATTTGCTGCTTGCTTCAGAAAAAGGGAGCAGGATTTCATACTTCAAGGGATAAATTATTTATACATGAGTAAGCTTGTAAGAAGAAAGTAAGGGATAAAGGTATTGAGACAGGAACCAAAAGTTTTTACACTAGGAGAAATCTTTATGTTAAAAATGGCTGAGTTGAAAATGGCTTAAATCTGGAGCACAGGACCTGGCCATAGCCCTTATTTATTTCTGTAGATGGATATTCTATATTATTATCTGTAATAGGAAAACTAATTTAAAAATGTTCTTGTGAGTATTCTGTTGAGTCAACCAATTCCTAAGTAAGGCATCAGTATTTTCAATGTCAAAATGTTCAGCCAATATACGTAGAAGTCTGACAAGGAAATTGTTAGACTGTTCCTAATTTCCAATGGATGGTCTAGTAAAGTAGCAAATAATAAATTAATAAAGTGATTGACTAAAGCAATGTATCAGTATTCTCCATATTCTCCGTATCAGTTATAATGTTCTCATTCAACTCAATTCAACTTATTAACATGACATCATCAGATGGTTTAGAAATATTTTTTTAGAGTTCTTGGTAGACCATCAAATCTAATAATGTTCTAATGTGGCACTCCCCTATCTGAACCCCTCCAGCCTTGAACTTCAAAATCTGTATCTCAAATACCATATCTGGAGGTTGGAGAAAAGTTGCTTTGGTAGACATTTTGGATTGGAATCCTCATCAGTCACAGCCAACACAGGAAGTCATTGTGGGCTTATACTTGTAAACATCTTGAAGGTCTAAGGCTGTCTGTATTTGCCTAAGGATTCAGATTCATGACAGCTATACTTATATGACTAGTACAGTTATGTCTATGCAGTAGCAGATTTATAACACAAGGGCAGAAATCAGTAGGAGAAAAGAACAATAAAAGCATTTTAGGGGTGGGTTGCTGCCGGTTTGCGTCACACGCGCTTCGCCAGATGTGTGCTTCACCAGATGGCTGGTGCGCGTGTGTACACAGTTACCTGTAAATTGTTCTGTGCATGTGTAGAACATGAAAAAATGACTGAAAAACAAGCCAGCAATGGTAGCAGCAACCAGGGTTCAGGCGCGTAGCCAGCCTGCCACCCTTACCGGTTCAGCAACCCAGTCCCAATTCCCACTACCAGTTCGCCTGAACTGCTGTGAACTGGTAGCAACCCACCTCTGAAGCATTTATAACAAATGCTTTATAGTTTGCTTATAATCAAACTTATATTGATTATAAGCAAACTATAAATAATTTAATAATATATTTAAAACAACACACATACAACACAACACACAGGAAAAAAGAAAGAACAAGTAAAACCAAAGGAAAAAGAAAAATGCATTCTACATAAAAATAGAAAAAGCCTTTTAAAAAAGAATAGATTAATAGGAGAGCCATAATTTGTTTTTGCTATTTGTTAATTCAGATATCTTGCTCTACAACCATAGCTTTTCCATGGCTTGGACTGCTTTTTAAGATAATTCATCAGTAGAAAGCTTCAATTGTCACTTCTTTTTTACTATCAGCTGTTTCTGGGTGATTATGATTTCTAAGTGAAATATCAGAACAATAATATACATAACCCACATATTTCAACAGTAATTAAAAGACACTAATGTGGCCGCTGAAACTTTTAAATAATTGCAAATGCTATTTTAACTCCAGATCCATTAGATCTAGGAGAGATGGAGATTATAACTTCTTTGGAATTGCTTGAAACTCTCTTGCCTTGCATAGAATATTATACCACTTCTGAATTTCAATCATTAAAAGTACAGTTGTTACAATTATTTTAAGGCAGATGTCCCCAACCTGTGGGACACAGCATATTGGCCACTGGACAGCATGAATAGCTGGCCAGTGTATGCGCATATGCACAGGGCCACTCAAGTGTTTCTGCAAGCATCACAGGCAAAATTGGCCCACTCGCATGGGCACTTGCAACCCCATTTGCGCGAGCATTGTGGGTGCTCATGGCCCACTCGTGCAGGCACTCACGGCCCCACTCGCATGAGGAATGGTTGTTCACAGGTATGCGCATGCGCCTGCCCCCCCAAAAAACTATCCTCTTTCCCCCCTCCCCAGGCTGCCAACTCTGTTCTAAGATGCCTTATATAGGAGCATGCTGGCATTAAAAGAAACGAAAAGGGATTAATCAGGTGGAGGGCACTATAAAAACCACTTTACTTATTAAATTTATATAGGCGCACATAATTCCTTACTGCACCTTATATTCATATACATATATGAATATAGATCTATGTCAAGGAAAGCCAATATTTACTGGCATTTATGAAAAAAATTTTTACATGGGATGTTTTCATTATTGTTAAGAGTGGTACAAATTGGAGATTAAATCTGTTTATTAAATTGATTTTGGTACTAATCAATACAAAAGCCTATTGAAGTCAAATTTCTGGTATACTTTTTTTTATAGTTATCCTAATCAGCAGGATCATCTGAATAGAAAGAAAGTATGATTTATTTTTATACATGGAATCATTTTTGCATGCAAGTTCATCTCATATTTGAAGCTTTTGGAAGTTTAAAATATAGTTGTAGCCTTTCAAATGGAGGTGCATGTTTGCTAGAATGAGTAACTTAAATCCTAACCAACCAAACTAACCAATCAGAAACTCATGCTCCCTCACCTGGGTTTTTCATTTAGAATAATGAACAGAATAAACATGGTTAGTTGTATTTCAAAATATATCGGTGATATAATCATGATTAGTACATCTTTTAAGCTTCTTGTCCTGGTATGCAGAAATTAGTGATTCAGAAAAATATTTTAAATCACAGTTGGTTTCTTTAAATAAGGAAATGGCTTTTGATAGGATGCAGATTAAAATACTAGAAGATCCCTTGGTAATGTATTATTAACTTTATTTTATTAATTGGATTAAATATGGCATTCAAAATTATTGCATTTACATTGAAAATTGGATTTTCCAAATCTGCATCTTTGAACTTATTTAATTAAACAGAGAACAGGCATATCAATATTATTTTGCATGGGCAAAGTTTAATATTCAATTTTATTTATTTATTTTTAAATAGATATTTTGCCATGCTTTTTGTTTTTTGATGTTTGTTACATTTTATTTTATTTTGTAGAAATTCACACAAATTAAAAGAGAAAACAGGAAGGAAAAAAGAGGGAGGACACTTCATCACAGATGAATGTTAGGAAATACAGAGAACAGCATTTTAAATCTTGCTTTCCTTCACCCAGTAGACCAGTGTTTCTCAACCTTGTCAAGTTGAAGATGTCTGGACTTCAACTCCCAGAATTCCCCAGCCAGCTTCGTTGGCTGGGGAATTCTGGGAGTTGAAGTCCAGACATCTTCAACTTGACAAGGTTGAGAAACACTGCAGTAGACAATAAAACCATTTTTAAAATCATGAACAAATTCTTCAATATACTGATGAAACAACCTTTTCTACCGGTGATTTATTTTATGTGTACTTATGCAAGTTATCTCCTGTTTGGCAACATTTCCTCATAATAAGTTGTTTTCCCGTCTAATACATAAACATTACATCACTGACTCTGGTGTACAATGGAACCTATTATTTACATTTCAGTTCAAATAAAAGAAATTTTTATTTTTAAGATTATACTATTACACATAGTTTTCCAGCAACAAGCTATTAAAATGTAAGGCTTCTTTCAAGTGCATCTTCTAATACAATTATTATTATAAGTTTATTTGAATTTAAAAATGTGTTCACCTAAAAATCAAGAGTCTTAAGCTAAAAGAATCCATCATTCTTGCTAAATATAGTACAGATGTTCCGGGTATTTTATTCTCCAAAATATATTAGTAAATCTATCAGTTTCATAAGACATGTGTTAACAGCAAACACTGAGTGATAAATCATCTCTGGAAGACAATTACTTTGTACTATTAACCATTTCCTCAACCAAATGCCCTCCAGATCATTGGATATCAACTCCATAATCTCAAAGGTAATATTGGCTGAAATAATGGAAGCTGAATTCAAAATATACAGAGAGCACCAAACTAGAAAGCCTACATTAAATGTATTGGAATTACCAGTACATCGAAATATGGCCTGAGGCTATACCTCCTTAAGTACCAAACAAAGCAAGGGTAGGCTCCATTATAAGCATCACTCTTAACTGGAAAGATAACGAATGCCTTGATGGATCACAGCTTAATTACATTTTATATATTTGGCAACAGCCATTTGCAGAATAATTTTGTTATCCAAGTTGCATCAGGGTAGCAGAATATTTCTTATTGTTTTCTCTACATGGCTGTCCAAAAATAATTCCAGCAACCTTACTGAAATTATTTACTGGAACCCAACATTTGTTGTTGATAAATAATTCCTGCCAAATCAGCATAAGGGTCTTGATATATTTGGTCCTTCAGATACTTATGATCGAGGTACTATAAAGCATCTTACAATAAGCTTGTCTTTTAGACTATATGGAGCCAGGCATACAGTTTTGCTGGCAACATAATGAGAATGATTTGTTAATGCCTTCTTCTATGATGGCTTTTTTAAAAAAAATACTTCCCAGTCTAGCATATAATCTAGTACTTTGGTAGTTTTCCTTTTCAACCCAAGTATTGCCATTTACCAAAATTCTCTAAGATCTACTAATTTAAATAGCTTTAATAGTATTAAACATCAGGACAATTCCTATGAAAAAGACATCCATTTATGTTTTGTGCGTTTATTTGGAGATCAGCAAATAAATAATAAAACAAGTAAGCCTCTGTAAACATTGGATGTGCATTAATTGGCAGCAAAACAGTAATGGTTGCCTAGATTTTTGTAACTCAGATATATAGCATCTTATTCCAATTTAACTTTTCTACAACTTCAATATAATGAATGTGTGTCAAGCCAGAAGCATGTTGTAAAAATAACCCACATAAATGAACTGGCAATAGGATAATTAAAATTCAAAACAGAAATCATAACAGTTTTTTACAGAGAAACAAAAGCAGCCTAAAAAGGCCTATGAGTTTGACCAAAGATATCTTCTCTATGAGTCCCATAATTTCCCCCTGCAGTATATATTCATGTATAAGTTTATTCATATATAAGCTGGTACTCAGATTTTTAACCAAAATACCATGAATAATGGGCCATCTGCAAATAATCCAATCCTCAAAATTTCAGCTGTTTTGATTTTCACAATTAGCTTATCTGAAGATGGCACATTTTCCATACTATTTTGGTTCAAAATATGAAGGTCTACATATTACCGTATTTTTCGGAGTATAAGGCGCACCTTTTTTCCTCTAAAAAGAGGCTGAAAATCTGGGTGCATCTTATACATCGAATACAGCATTTTTTGCATCCTGAAAACCCACCCCTTCACCAAAATGGTCCTGCGCATACCCTTATGGAGGCTTCCAGAGAGCTCCTGGGGGCTGGGGAGGGCAGAAATGAGCAAAAAACAGGGCATTCCACCTCCTCTCCCTCCCGCAGCACTCTATAAGCCTCCATAGGGCTATGCATGCTATTTTTTGACTAAAAAATGGCCCATTTTCACGAAAAAAACAAGCCATTTTTCCTCGTTTTCCTCGCTTCCTCTGCAAGCCCCCCAAGGCTATTCATGCTTTTTATTTGAAAAAAAGGGCCCATTTTCGCGAAAAATGGGCTGTTTGGGGGAGATTTGAACAGTGCAAAAAGGGTTTTCCCCCCCCTTTCGGAAAGCCGTCTCTCTCTCTCTCTCTATTTCTCTCTATCTATCCCTCTACCTACTTATCTATCTACACACACTCTATCTCCCTACTTACCTACCTACTGTATTTCTCTCTCTCTCTCCCTATCCCTTTATCTACCTACCTACCTAACTACACACTCTGTCTCCCTACCTACCTACCGTATTTCTCTCTCTCTCTCTCTCCCCTCTACCTACCTACCTACCTACCTACTCTTTCTCTCTCCCTACCTACCTACTGTATCTCTCTCTCTTTCTCTCCCTCTCTATCCCTCTATCTACCTACCTATTATTATTTTTTAATTGCCTCTTCAAAACCTGGGTGCGTCTTATATTCCGGTGCCTCTTATTCTCCAAAAAATACGGTATGCAGATGGCCTTATATGTGAATAACCCCTGAACATATAGTATATTTAAAAAGATGAGAGAAAAATCTAACATATATGCTTGTAGATAAGCCGATCCCATTTAGGGAATGTCTTTTGGCATTAAAAAACTTCTCGGGTTATCTGTGAGTATATAGGGTAAATTAAAATCAGATACACAAAAAAGCACTTTTTGAAGGATTAAATTTTAATACGTTTCTATGGCATCTAGTAAAAGGGACCTGTAATTGGTAATATGTGACTTCAAGAAATATATCATCAGGGTTGTGTGGAGCTGAATACAGATTATTTTTCTGCATAGTGAAGAAGCTAGTCTAGAATCTTCCCTTTCAAATAGAGTAAAAACGATGGAAAGATTTAAACAGCCTTTTGACTCTGCCATTTTCCCCACACCCATTCAGTGCTTTCTGAAGCTTCCTTGGGTTAAAAAATGAGCAAAGGGAAAAATATAAATGATTGCATGCCATGTCTGGTTTAGCCCTAAGCTTCACATCTGTTTCTATCTCCTTAAGTCTGTAAAAACAGACGTCTGTTAACTTCAAACATTCCACCCTAATAGCACAAGTAGTTTAAACAAGAGCTGGGAAAATTTTTTGAGCCAACTGAAAAACCATCCACTCTTTGCCAAACTGTTAGCATATCACATTGCAGGATTTGGCCTCTTGTCTGCAAAGAAATCATATCGTAAAGGGGTATTATGGTCATGATCCAGACAGCAGCTCTGTCTCTGCAGAGACACATTAAGGGTTGCCTGGAATTTGAACATTTTCACCTATTAATTTGATTTTTAAGGATAATATGGATGAAATAAATATGGTAATTTTGGCTTGGAGATTTTGCCCCCCCCCCATGAGAATCTTTTTATTATTGAAAAAAGTAAGGTTCTACATTTAGACAAGAAAAATAAAATGCACCGGTACAGTATAGGTGGTACCTTGCTCAATAGTAGCAACTGTGAGAGGGATCTTGGAATCCTAATGGACAACCATTTAAATATGAGCCACAGTGTGCCAAAAAAGCCAACACAGTTCTAGGCTGCATAAACAGAGGGATAGAATCTAGATCACGTGAAGTGTTAATGCTACTATATAGTGCCTTGGTAAGGCCACGCTTGGAATACTGCATACAGTTTTGGTCGCCACGATGTAGAAAAGACTTGGAGACTCTGGAAATAGTGCAGAGAAGAGCAACCAAGATGATTAGGGGACTGGAGGCTAAAACATACGAAGAACGGCTGCAGGAACTGGGTATGTCTAGTTTGATGAAGAGAAGAACCAGGGGAGACATGATAGCAGTGTTCCGATATCTCAGAGGGTGCCACAAAGAAGAGGGAGTCAAACTATTCTCCAAGGCATCTGGGGGCAGGACAAGAAGCAATGGGTGGAAACTAATCAAGGAGAGAAGCAACTTAGAACTAAGGAGAAATTTCCTGACAGTTAGAACAATTAACCTCTGGAACAGCTTGCCTCCAGAAGTTGTGAATGCCCCAACCCTGGAAGTCTTCAAAAAGATGTTAGATAGCCATTTGTCTGAAATGGTATAAGGTTCCTGCCCACGCAGGGGGTTGGACTAGAAGACCTACAAGGTCCCTTCCAACTCTGCTATTGTATTGTATTGTATTGTATTGTATTGAGAAGGAATTATAACTGAATTGATAAAAATTTCATGAGAGCAGAAGTTCAAGACAATTTCAAGTATGATTCAAGGACTATTCTGATATGTCCTTTTTATTAAATCGAAAGAACTTTTCTCATGACTCAAACAGGGTGTATAGGTATATTCACCATACCAAGATAACACTCAGCTTGGGCATTTGTGAGAAATAAGCAACAGTAGTGTTCACACTACTAACAATCCTAGGTACTTGCCTATCTTCTAATATTCTCTCTCTCTCTCTCTCTCACATACACACACACACACAGAGTAATATATTTATGTTAGCAGGTTTATGTGGTTTTAAAATGAGAACCAAAATATTCCAATGTGAAGTGAATTTCTGTTGCTTATTTCTCACAAATGCCCAAGCTGACTGAAATTCCAAAAGTTACAGTTCCCAACACATCTGGATGAGAATCAGGTTAAGAATGCTTTGTTTACAATAACTTTCTCTAAATGATGGTTGTAGCCCTTTGTTTATAGTTGCGGTTTTTCTTCTCTCACAAGATTTTTTTTCACTCTTCAGAGCTTCTGTGACCACACTAATTTTTTGAGAGAACAAACTTTCTGGAAAAGATTTTTTTTTAAAATATGGGAAGAGAAAATAGCATCTCTCCTAACATGTGTTCTCTCTCTCTCTCTTTCTATTTCTCTCTCTCTTTTTCCTCTCTCTCTTTCTCTGTTGGTATGTTTGCTACTGAGCACTATGGGCCAGTGATATCTAACCTTGTCATCACGTGCTGAAAACATGCGTGAGTGCATGACAGTGCCTGCATGTCCACACCCATAATGCAATGTGTGCATGACACCCTCCTGCGCGCCCTGCCCCCAGCACATAAATGTGCACACACACACCCATGCATGCGATTGCCTGAGCCCCATTTTTGGCCTTAGTAGGCCTCCCTGAAGCCTCCAGGGACCAAAAACAGGGCGCGCCGCACACTCCCCTGCTCTGGTGCATGCGCTTCCCATATATGCCCTGCCCCCACATGGCAAAGACATGGTGTGCACCCCAGGCACACCATAGATTTGCCATTACGGCTGTAGGCTTACCATTTTATCTGAGAAGCAAAAAACAAAATTTAAAAATGAGCTAAATTTATAGGTTGATAGAGTAAAGCCTGAAATTCTTTCATTCTGTTAATGATTTCTCTGTTGACAGTGTCATAACATCACATTAGTGTTATTAAACAGGGAATAGGAAAGAAAAATTACTATCTTTAAGTGTTAACACTTTAGTTTTCATGTTTATATGTGTTTTAAAATTTGCCTGGAGCTCAGTATTCAATGCAAAAAGAAAGGTTTTTGGTAGGGGAAATCCAGTTTTTTTATCACTTATTATGAATTCATCTATAAGTAGCACAAAACACAATCTGTTACCAAAGACTGCAGTATCCAAGAGAATCATTGCAAATTGCATAGTCCAGTGCTTGTCAAGTAACAGTTGGAAACAGTTTTCTTAGCTTTTGTTCTTGCTAAGGTGTCATTCAATTCTATCTTACTGTCACTTATCTAAAAATAGATGTATTAATGCATGTCAAAGGGATATCTTTCTTTTAAACTATTTATAAGATCTTCTAAATCTAGAAGCTTATATCACAGACTAATTAAATTCAGTAACCAATTAGTTCACAAATAATAACTTTCTCACTAGCAAATCATATACCATTCTGAGAAAAGCAAAAAAAGACAACAAGCATTTTTTAAGATTCCTGAAAATTTTTTCAAATTTTAATTTTATGAGCCTAGAACCTCAAAAAGAAAGTTTTGTGCAGAAAATAATTTTGTTGATTAATGATGGTGGATATTAACTGTTTTTTTTCTATTAATAAGATCAATGTTTTGTACTTTATGTACCTGGTTAAGATGTCTGACTGGGACATGCTCTTTAGGAATCTTCAATATATTTCCATCAGTTATTTGTTTGTTTACCACCACTATTTTTATAAAGATTTTCTATAAAGTATTAAGTTTAAATGTATAAATCCAACATTCAAACAAGAAGATGGCACATGAAATAGCAGTCCTTGTGGTGGCTCTTCCACATTTATTTTTGTGATTTCTAATCTTGTCAATTACACATAAATAGCATAATGCAAGATATTAAGTCTAAGGCAATTAATATAACCAAAGCTGAAAAATCCCTTAATAACTTCTGTAATCATTTACTAACAATTTTTCATTGATAACTTTGAATTTATCACCTGGTAAAATATTCTTTCAGAAACTAAATTAAAAACAAAAATAGGAAATATAAGAAACAGCATCTTTGTCAAAACCAGCTATTTTTGTCTTCAAAATAAATATTGTCTCTAAGATACATTTAATTTCCATGTGAAAAAATTCCACACATTTTTTTGCAAATTCGTTTTTTAAAGAACTGTTCCACAGAGACAAGCAAAATTGTAGCTGTTTTCATAACATTTGAAAAAAAGATTTGATTTCAAAAAGCTGCAGTAACATACTACTTTTCTTGTTGCTAGTTTATAATTATTATTGCACAATCAGCCAGATGTTTAAACTGAATTTGACATTGCTATCTACCCTACCAACTACTTCCCAATGATCTGAGATAGGCAGGTGTTGCTTAATCTTGTTAAAGGTATCATTGCAGGATGTAAGTTGCAGAAAAAGTTTGAAAAATTGGGAATGGAAGAGCATAGATGGGTGAAAGAGACTTACCCCACAACATGCAACCTTCCCCCATTAAGTTTCCAGGGAAGCAAACAGGGAAAGTAACAAAGGACAGTAATGTGATCAGAGGCACTACAACCAGTTGTGTGAACCAATTGCCAAGCATGCAGAACACAATCACATGGCCATGGGGGTAAAAGTACAAGCAGAACTCCAAGGATCAGTTATAACCACTATTCGTTCAGCACTGTTGTAACTTTGAACAGTCACTAAGCGAATGGTGGTAAGTCAAGGACTGCCTGTATTAACCAGCCTTCAAGACTGAATTCTTAAGAGGCAGGCCTGATCTGGGGTTCCAAACTCATGGTCCATGGATCACCTCGAGCTCTCCAAGACATTTTCTGAAGTTTGCAACAAGACCAATATTTGGGAAAGCCAAGTTGCTGATTGTTACACAGACCTGCAGTCTGGGCTGTAGAAAATACTCTAGGAAGAGAAACTGACCAACAATGGCAGTTACACAGTACATCTTGGCCTTACATAGATCTCCTGACAACATTAAGAATTGGTCTTTATACCAAGGCTGGCTAAAGAACAAAGTAAATCTGTCACTGGCCAGGATATAAATGTTCCCTCGGGAAGTTAAAAAAAATGGTCTTTATAGTTAGCATCTCAGTTTTTCTTACATAAGCAGCATTGTCCTTCAGGACTACATGTCCGCCTGTTCCTACAGTCCATAACAGGTGTTGAGACAGCGGAGAATTAAGACCATTCCCTCATCCCTGTGAAAGTGCCCACCAGAAAGATGGTGGCCACCATCCCAAATAGAGAGGAAACATATTCTCCATGTTTTGCTACTCACAAGAAACAGTTCTGATGCTTGAAATGTGTCCTCTTTAATCTCCCCTTAAACCATTCCTAGTAGGGTTTGGTTTTAAGATCCTTTGCCATCTAAGAAGCAAAGTTAGTTTAAACTTTGGTACTAAAAAAAAAGTTTAAGAACAACCCATGATACATTGTTAATGTCTGTCTGTGTGAAGGCGTGTGCATTTTGTCCCTTGTAGATCCTTAGTTTTATTTTTCCTTTTTGCTGTTTCTTGTCCTATTCTGTTTTTAATGTTGTATGCTACCCAGAGTTGTTATTGAGTTAGGTTACAAATTTGATAAATATTTTTGAACTCACTAGAGACTTCTGTATCAATATAATAAAACAAATTCAGTGTTGCAGGCCTCAGGCTAATGAATGAATCCTCATCTGGTTCACATGACAAAACCTTTGGGCCAGATAAAGAGCAGTTTCTATAATCAATTCTTTCAAAACCTATTCCTATCACATCTTGGCCTCAGGAAAACATCTTAAAATTTTGTACCATATACAAAATGAACTGCACATAAAGGTCATAATGAAATTTACTGCAGGACAACAAAGCTGTACTTAGCACCTTTTCTCATAAAATGGGAGGGAGGGACAGTGGGAGGGAGAGTCGTAAAGAAAGATGGGTCTGACATCAAGTAAGCAGGAGAAACCTGTAGATGCTTTGACTCCATATAAAATCTTCTCTATGTTTCCTCACTTTCCAGGAGGAACACTGGAAAAACTGGCTTTGACACAAGCTGGAATATTAACTTTTATAAAAAGGCATGTTAAATGGTTACTTAGACATGAGATTAAATGCAACAGTCTATCTATTTCATGGTATTCCAAATGGATATTGTTCAAGGTGTTTAAACATAACTTGGAACTAATCATTACTGTTTTATAACATAAGCTGCTATGTGACAACAAAAGGTTAGAAGAGCATCCAAGGTCTTCATTAAATCAAACCAAACAATTACTTTTGTGTGGCCAATTTTATATGCTTAAAACATCATACTTGAGAATGTAGAAGTTGAATTTTAATACCATGACCAAATTTTCATCTCGCTTTATTTGTACAAAAGGTGATGGAATTTGTTTTTGCATTTACTATTGATCTTATCCGGACAATGTTGTGTATCTAATTAGCATCATAAATACGATAATCTTCTGCATGTACCGTAAGTCGCACAATATAATAAATTCTACTGCACCAAATTTCTAAGAAAACAAAACCCGTTCTAGATGGATGCAATACCAATGGAAGATGTGAATGCTGTTGCCTGCTAGGTGGTCTTTAAATCAAAAAGGTGAAGGCATTATGCCACAAATCAAGAGAAAACCTTGAAAGTTGTTAGCAAAAAAGAGTACCTTCAACAAAGAGCTGCTACACCACATTACTTTATTATCACAGCAGGATGACTACAGACAACATGCACTTTACTTTAAGGCAATGTTTTTTCTCCCTATACCGAAGACCTCGAAAATGTGTGCAAGATTTAAAAAATAAAGAATTTTAAAGTTCTAAATGTAAAGCAACAGAAATACAGAATTTTGCTGAGTTACAGAAATGAACAAAGATGAGTTATAATGGTGTTCTTTGATGAATGGCAAAAACTCTAGCTTTGTGATAGAATATATGCAGAAGTATATTCAGCAGGTTCTGACCAGTTCTGGAGAACCGGTAGCAGAAATTTTGAGTAGTTCAGAGAACTGGTAAATACCCCCCTCTGACTGGCCCTGCCCCCATCTATTCTCTGCTTCCCGAGCCCCAGCTGATCAGGAAGAAATGGGAATTTTGCAGTAACCTTCCCCTGGAGTGGGGAGGGAATGTAGATTTTACAGTATCCTTCCCCTGGAATGGGGTGGGAATGGAGTTTTTACAGGATCCTTCCCCTGCCATGCCCACCAAGCCAAGTCACGCCACACCACCAAGCCACGCCCATCGAGCCAGTAGTAAAAAAAATTGAATCCCACTGACTATATGCTTTGTCAATAGAGGGTCCCATATTCATTTGCATTGCTTCCCCAAAGACCAGAGCATTCTCCTCTGAGAATTATGTAGAAGTGTGCTAAATTATTATTACAATTTCCATCTTGACTTCCTACACTGTTCTCTTCATGCATCAGAGACTACAGTTTCATTCCAATAATTCTTTAGAATATCAAGAAGGGTTTCTGATATCAGTTCAATTTATTAGGTAACTGAATGGGAATTGTAGACGGCAAATTATGAACGTATTCCTTCTAATCATTTGAATCTGTATCCTTCCTTTCATATTTCTATTCCACTCAACTAAAATTGTAACTGGATGATATTTTATCATTTTTTTAAAAAAAATGAAGTGATGACGGGAAAGAGAGCAAGCAATGTTTTAGTAATTGGGTTGTGATAAACAAGAATACAATAACTAGGGTTGACAAATTGCCCTAAGAAAGGCAAGACATACTCTTGTCAAAAATCTCGTTTCCCTACCGTTCTACAGCGAGTCTTAATACATGAATAGCTGCTCACAAACTTAATTTCTTTTTCATCCCTCAGTTTTCAACATGGTAAAAATACACTGGAGAATATGGTTAGAAACAGCTACACATATCTACCGTAGTACAATTACTATGTACTTTTCCATTTCTCATATAAATTTGGGAATTGGAAAAAGTTATTGTGAGAAAATTGTGACGTTGATACAATAGTCAAATATTTGATTTATTACATTAACATCTGTGATACTCAAACACCTATATAGTTAGTATTTTTCTATTGTTCTGATTTTTCCATTAACAGATACAATTAGACTTCCAGTTGTGAAGATAAGCAGACTAATGATTAAGTTTACTGCAGTGAGAAGAACAGTGTGTATATTCTTAGATTTTATGTTGAATCTGAACCTGGCTACATGGACTATTAGATTTACATAGTATTTAAGTAAAAGGTAGAATCATATGTTCCTCAGTGACATCTGCTTGTTCCAGATTTTTGGGGATTTATACATTCACAATAACTGGCATCAACAAAAAAAGAGAGAGATTTTTTATGTATACTGAGAGCATATGCACCAACAACAAATTCCTTATGTGTCCAATCACATTTGGCCAATAAAGAATTCTATTCTATTCTATTCTATTCCACAAATTCATCAAATCCTGGATATATCATTAGGCCTGGGGGTTCCACTGGACTGGTGAAATTCTCACACGGCTTCATTAATGTAGTTAATACTCCCTCTCTAGTGCCTTGTGGTTTTTTTTAATAATAGTGGTTGATTTATATGAGGGTGAAAGTTAGTTCTTTCTTGTGGGTTGATTTCCGAACATTTTGTTACCAGACTATGTAACATCTTCAGTGGAGTTTAAGGGGTATCAGTGTCAGTGTTCTGTTTATAGGGGCTTCAGGAGTGAGTGTGTCAAGTTAGAGCCTTGACATGGCTCAGGTTTATTCCATCAACAGACACATTGACCAGCCTATGAACCCCTCAGAATCTAAATCAACCACAGCAAATCAGAGACAGCATCAACCTTTAACCAACCCATGCAACTCCCCCTCCAGTTCATCTCCCAATGACCCTGACCTGATCTAACTGCCCTATCACATGACCTGCCACAAGACACTAACTGATGACTCACACCATAAGACCCATCGTAAGATCTTCATTTGACACACCCACACCTGACGCCCTAATAAACAGAAGAACACTGACACTTAAACTCTGCTGAAGATGTTACCTAGCCTGGTAACGAAACATTCGGAGACCAACCCACAAGCTCAGAGAACAAACCTTCACCCTCATCCCACACCTGAGCTACAGATACTTGCCATTATTGTAAACTGATTTATATTTGTAGTAATGATTGTTTTATATATTTATTGTTTTAGTTAATTTTTGAACACTTACCCAGAGTCATTTTTTGTGAGATGGGCACTCATATAAATGTAATAAATAAATAATAAATATTTTTTTCAGGTTCCAATTTTAGATCTGTAATAAAGAAATGTACAAATGCTTCCATGCTTATAATTTGCCATGAAGAATGAAGTGTAAGACAATTAGCTCATTTTGGCTGGCTGTCCTAATGTGTAAATACAATGATCATAAACACAAAGATAAGTGAAACTGGACACTGGGTGTCACTGTTGATTTACAGACAACTTTCTGAAAGCACATGGAACTAACAGAAAAGGCTCTTCCCACCTAACATTTCCCCCATAAAGTGTGTGTAGGTGAATGTGTTGGGGGGAAGGGGTAATCAGATGTGTCTGATTATTTGGTGAAACTTTAAATTTGGCTGTTATAATTTCAGGCAGTAAGCAAGGATGCTATGCCATACTTTAAAAATACACCATCTGCTGCTTGTTAGTTGACAAAGCATCAACTATCAATTCTCTAAGTAGCTGTTGCTCGTTAGCCGACAAAAGCTACTTTCAATGCTCACATATTATTCGATTATTTTAGACAGATGAAGATTACAGTTGATCAGGGCAGGGAATAAAGAAAAACCCAAGAGCTCAAAGAGAAATTAAATATGGCAGCACAGTCAGAATCCAGCTCCCGGTGAAGTTGATGACAAGACTCACCTTCTAAACACTGTGTGATTTGCAGCAGGGAGTCTGGAGGAAGAAACCACCTAGTGTTTCATAGTTATTTATTAGCAAACACGAAAAACTAAATGATGTATCACTATTTCTGAAGATATGCAACATTTTAAATAGAAAAAACCTCAGAAAAACAGAATAACAGAGTTAGAAGGGACCTTGGAGGTGTTCTAGTCCAACCCCCTGCTGAGGCAGGAAACCCTATATCACTTCAGACAAATGGTTATCCAATATCTTCTTAAAAACTTCCAGTGTTGGAGCATTTACAACTTCTGGAGCAAAGTTGTTTCACTGATTAATTGTTCTAACTGTCAGGAAATGTCTCCTTAGTTCTAGGTTGCTTCTCTCCTTGATTAGTTTCTTGTCCTGCCCTCAGGTGCTTTGGAGAATAGCTTGACTCCCTCTTCTTTGTGGCTGCCCCTAAGTATTGGAACACAGCTATCATGTCATTCCTAGTCCTTCTTTTCATTAAACAAAACATACCCAATTCCTGCAACCATTCTTCATATGGTTTAGTCTCCAGTCCCCTAATCATCTTTGTTGCGCTTCTCTGCACTTTCTAGAGTCTCCACATCTTTTTTACATCATGGTGATCAAACTGCATGTGTCCTTACATTTTAAATATCTTTTTCCTCAAGGCTGACGTTTTCCTCCTTTCATACTTTCTGATTTTTGTTTGCATGGTACATACAGACTCATAGAGTTTCCAGCAGTTCTGAAGATTAGATCCCTTCCTTCCCCTCATTTACTACCAACTAATAAATTCAGCATGAATGGATAAATGCCTAATTGGCATGTCCATAATGGACCTTAAAGCAAAAACAGTTCCAACAATCTATTTGTCATTTCTTTGAAAGATTGTAAATGTTAAAATTATTTCCACTCTATCATAAAAGAAGAGGAAGTGTTCCAGGCCATGCATTTTCATCTTTCTAAAAATAGTTTTCATAACATATAAAGCAATAATTAGGATTATATGCTTTAATGACTTCTTTGCTACAAGCAGCCACCTCAACATGAACACAGAAAAGATAGGAAAATCTCTATTTTAATGAGTACCAGGAGATACTAAGACAGATTAAATAGTAATATGGGAAATACAGGGAACTATGCACCCAATCACTGAAGATGTGTTCTAACCAATATGAATAGCCATAAAGAGATACTATCTGTTAAATCATCTTTTTATTTGAAAAAGGAATATCCTGTCTCTCCCTGGGGTGGGAACCACATGCTAAACAAAGAGAGACCTTTATACTGAGAATATCTGTAGATCAGGATTGAACAGTGCGGTCCTTGGTGCTCTCTGAATGTGGTGATTTCCTTGCAGATGTTTCATTACCAAACTAGGTATCAGCATCACTATCACCATCATCAAGAGCCTTCTATCTTTCCGAGGTTGGTAAAATGAGGACCCAGATTTTTGGGGTCATATGCTGATTCTGTAAACCACTTAGAGAGGGCTGTAAAACCACTATGCACTGTGAAGCTGTATTTAAGTGCTATTGCTATCATCATCATTAATGATGATAGCTAGTTTGATAATGAAACAACTGCAAGAAAACCACCAAGCTCAGATTTTTTTATTTTATTTTATTCATATTTGTATCCCGCCTTTCTCCACGGAGGACCCAGGGCGGCACACAGGAAATTAAAAAACATACAGAAGTACAAAATAAATACATAATTTAAAATATATATTAAATTATCCCGATCCTATGCTAAAAATCGAATTATTAAAATACCCAATTTAAAACTTTCTAAGAGTCCCCGTGGGAGGTTAGGCTAGGCCGGCTTGTTGGAAAAAGTATGTCTTTAGACATTGGCGGAAGAGGCGGAGGTCGGTGATGGTGTGTAATTCAGGGGGTAGGTCGTTCCAAAGGGCAGGGCCCGCCACAGAGAAGGCTCTTCCCCTGGGTGTCGCCAGTCTGCATTGTCCGGCCGACGGCACCCTGAGAAGGCCCTCTCTGTGGGAGCGTATCGGTCTAAGGGATGCACCAAGAGAGCACCAAGGACCCCATGGGCAAATTATAGACTGAAATTTCCTGACTAATATGATTATGAATATTTACTGTAAATATTTGAAGGGCATGTAAATTATTTTATGGTTAACATTTGGAGACAGAATACCATACATTAGAAAAGAATAACTACTAATGAGACTTAAACTTGATTTATTTAGGAATCTTTTTTCCAGGATATAAAACCTTTTATAAGACTTCAACACTTATCAATGTGTTTAACAGATAGGTTAGATACAAAGAAAAGTTTAAATTTACTCAGAAGAATTTTATTTTTCATGAGTGAATTGAAAATAATGCTGCAGAGTTCTGTATTGTTTAAAGTCATGCTAAAATATCTAGTTCAAGAACAGAGCAAAGAAATTGTACATTTATTTATTTATTTATTTGACTTGTATGCCACCTGTCATAAAAGTGACTCACAGCAGGTGCAGATTTAAATATTTGTGCAGTCATATAAGCTACCTTCCCCCCGATATTAGAACGACCACGGACCTCCGCTCCTTCCGCCTGAAATTGAAGACTCATCTTTTCCGCCTGGCCGGCCTAGGGTAGTCTCTCTCTCTATGGGTTTTCATATGTATATTTATATTTAGTGGGGATTTTTAGTTAAGGGATTTTAGCACAGGAATTAGTTTAATCTGTTTTAAATTTGTATGTATTTTGTATATTTATTGCTTTTATTCTCCCTGTGCACCGCCCCGAGTCCCTGTGGGGAGAGGGAGCGGTCAATAAATTCAACATTATTATTATTATTATTATTACTTTTAAAACTAGATTTTCTAAATAAAATAAGAAACAAAAAGGAGCTTGCACACTGTATGTTTTATATTTTATACAATTAAGGAAATGTTATGTAGGAACAAGAAGAATAGATGCTTCTTAGGAAACAATTAGTTAGGAGGGGGAGGAGCCCCTATTGCCTTAACAGGCAGAGGAAGAAACTTAAGAACCAGCTCAAATTGATCAGGAAAGTGGCAGCAGATTTATATCCTTCATTTACAAGATTATGCTAATGTAGGGTTCAAAGCAAAGTTGTGTTTTCTGTCTGGTTTGCCTGGGAGAACTGACAATTACGTATTGCTGCATGCCAACATTATTTTGTAATACCGATGCATAGAAAAATATTCAAAGGAAGAGAATGTATATAATTCAGGGTTGAACTCTGGAGACCTTGGTTCTCTCTGAGTTGTTTGCTTGGATGTTTGCTTGCAGATGTTTCACTACCCAGCTAGGTAATATAATCAGTCACACTTCAAACAAACCTCTTCTTATGACCACTCCACTGTATTCATCAATAGAAAATTGGATCCCTAGGTTTTGAGTTAGCATATGTGTTCCAGATATAACCTGGCCTAATTAAATCAGAGTTAAATATTTTTTTTGGTCCAGGATTCATGCTTCTTTCTAGCGTTCCATGTTCTGAATGAATAAGTCCTTGTTCCATTTCTTCCAGAATAAGGTACAGAGTTCTAGAGTCTAAACCAGTGGCAGTCAACCTGGTCCCTACTGCCCACTAGTGGGCATTCCAGCTTTCATAGTGGGCGGTAGGGGTTTTGTCCTATACCAGTGATGGCAAACCTATGGCACAGGTGCCACAGGTGGCACACAGAGCCATTTCTTAGGGCACGCGAGGCATTGCCCTGTCAGCTCCAGCGCGCATGTGTACTGGCCAGCTGATTTAGGCCTTCTTTTGAGGCTGTTTTTCACCATGTGGTGGCTTCAGGGAAGTTCCTGAAGCCTCTGGAGGTGGGGAGGGGAGGATGTTTTCACCCTCCCCAGGCTCCTAGAAAGCCTCTGGAGCCTGGGGAGGGCAAAAAAAGCATGCCATAAGCGGGGGGTCACGCACATAGCATTATAGGTATGGCACACCCACGCACAACCCCCCTGTGCTCCTCCCGCTTTTGGCACGCGAGCCCAAAAAGATTCGCCATCACTGTCCTAAACTGAAGCACTTCCCTTTTTAAAATTTAATTGACTTCCCTACTTTATAAATCACCATTACTGTGGAACCGGTGGACAGTTAGAAAATTTTACTACTAACAGAGATACAAAAGTGGGCGGTAGGTATAAAAAGGTTGACTACCCCTTGTCTAAAGTACAGTGGTACCTCGGTTCACGAACTTAATTGGTGAAATGACTCTGGTCGCGAACCGAATTGGTCGTGCTCCAAGGCACAATTTCCCATAGGGTTCAATGTAAATCCGGTTAATCCGTTCTGACCTTGTTTTTTGGTCGTGATTCTTGAACTGACTCTGTTCGCGAAGTCAGTTTCCCATAGGGTTCAATGTAAAGCAGCTGAGGGGCGATGGAGCAAGCCAGCATGACTTTCGCCCGTCTCTTTCTGGGCTCTGCGAGTGAAGGGGACGGGTGTGTGTGTGGAAGCGAAGGCAGGGGGGGAGGAGCTGCCTTCCCGGCCGGCCTCCGCAGCTGAGGGCACTCCGCTTCTCCGTCTTATTCGTCGGTCGCTTCTCGGGGTCCGGACCCGCCCCCACCGCCGGCGGGCTGGTGAGGGTGGAACGGTGGGCAGCGCGGCGGCAGCGGCAGCAGCGGCGGGTCCGGATCCCGAGAGGCGACCGACGAATAAGACGGAGAAGCGGAGTGGCTGGCCGCGGGGCTGCTGGCTTCGGGAAGCATCCCGAGAAGCAGAAGCGGCGAGCCCAGAAAGAGACGGGCGAAAGTCATGCTGGCAGCCGCACACGGTTTGTTCCATCGCCCCTCAGCTGCGGAGGCCGGCCAGGAAGGCAGCTCCTCCCCCCCTGCCTTCGCTTCCACACACACACCCGTCCCCTTCACTCGCAGAGCCCAGAAAGAGACGGGCGAAAGTCATGCTGGTAGCCGCGCGCGGTTTGCTCCATCTCCACTTTTCCGTTCGTGAACCGAAACGGTGTTCGTGAACCGGGGCACATTTTTTGGGAAATTTTTGGTCGTAAACCAAATTGGTCGTGAAGAGAGGCGTTCGTGAACCGAGGTACCACTGTATAAGTAAAATAGTGAAACTGACTGAATGGAAGTGATTATACTGAATATATTGAATCTATTTTTACAGTACAGTGTGAAGAGTAATTGGTGTCAATTACGATTAGAGGATACGGAACATAGCTGTGATGTCCAGGTGATATTTCTGAAATAGTAGCCATGGACCTGTCTCTCTCTCCCTGTCTCTCTCCCTGTCCCTCTCCCTGTCTCTCTCTCTCTCTCTCTCTCTCTCTCTCTCTGAGAGGGGGGAGGGAGAGGGGAGGGGGGGGAGAATAACCATATACAAAACTGGGCTTTCTTACCTGTGGTACACAAATGTGAAATGCTTTTTTCCAGTTGGAGACTACAACCAGAGTATTCATATTTTACAAGTTTTATGGGCATATAGAATCTTTTATTTAGTCCACTATATTCATTCTTTTGTGTCATGTTAACAGTGGACTTATTTTTCCTTCACTTATTTGTTATAAATCTTTACAGTTCTTATCGTTCATTCTATTTTCAAAGGTAAATTAAGTCACCCTTATAAATGGAGACAGATTTCATATAAAAAGAAAAATACAGTCTGCAGCCCGTCACAGTAACTTGAACCAGAAACTATAAAGGCAGTCTCCTATTTTGTCCCCTTTGTTTCTTTTACCTCCCATGTCAATGCAGGATAGCACAGGAAATGAATCACCTGCTCAAAGGTTCTTTTCCCTTTACTCTTGTTCAAATTTATTCATGAATTTTGCTATTGCTACTATGCAAAGATAAGGAAAGATGAAAAAAGAACAGGATGATTATCTCTGCATGGGTGAAATAAAAATGACCTAGCTAAAATATTTCAATAATCTAATCCATCTTGGAAAGAAAAGAAAGCACATACAGTATGAACATCAGTTAAGAATCCTAAGTTTTAAGCTGATTCCACTGAAGAAATCAGTTTTATGAACTGGGGTTTTACAACTGTTCAAGATTTTATCAGCAGTTACAGTCTTTTCTCTCCCACCAGAATTTTACTGGATTCCATTTTATTCTCAGTGACAAAATAATATCCTGAATGTAGTTTGTGACCATTGCCCAGCCACTGCTGAGTCATTCATAAACAAAACATAAATTCTGTTTGGAACACTTCATTAATTCTCTATTTGCATGAGGGTGATATCATGCAATGGAGGAAATAACAAAGTTATATGAAAACAGAAGTAAAAAGCCTCTTGTGTGGTATGTGTATGCACAAAATTTGCCTTTCTATATATTTATATGTGGTATTTTTTGGAGTATAAGGTTTGGAAGAGGCAAATTAAAAAAAGTGTTTGCACTCTGCAGACCTCCCACAAATGGCCCGTTTTTTGCCTTTTTTTAAAAGGCATGAATAGCCTTTAGGAGGCTTGTAGAGTGCTCCTGGGGAAGCTGGGGGGGGGGCAAAATTGAGCAAAAAGCGGCCTGTTTTTCACTCATTTCTGCCCTCCCCCAGGAGCACTCTGAAAGTCTCCTACAGGCATTTTCTCTGGCTTCCTCCCATGCCTCTGAATCAACAACGGATAGCTCAGCATTATTTTCTGGGGAAGAGCAGCCCAAGCTAGGTTTGATAAGGAAGAAAGGAATACAAACATCGATTAACATGCCTCATGCAAGAAAAACAACAGGGCTAATCACAGGTGGGAGGCGGGTGGATGGACCAATCACGCGCGCAATGGCTAAATTGATTAACATTGTATAAAGGCAAGTATCCTTCTATGGATTTTACACTCTGATAATGTTAGCAGTTGCTAACAAAAGCTCAGTGAGCAATATATTTTAAATATATTTTAAAGTTCCGGAGATCATTATGTCAGTTTCTTTTATAACTACACCTGGAACTCACATTTTTAGGACAATTTGCAATATATATATATATATATATGTTAAGCCCCAATAAGGGAGGAAGCATACTGCTTTCCTTTTCTGCCTTTCAGCTCATCACCAGACCATCTAGACAGAAAGCAATGAGTTCCGTTGTGTACTTTTTTTTATATGTGTGTTAGGTTTTTTGAGCTGATCAATAAATAAATCAGGGAGACTAGTATAGATCTATTTCGAGCTTTTTAGTTCTCATCAGCTAGCCATACACTTACTGGGATTCGAACCGGGGCTTTCTGTCTAAATGGTCTCTGGTGATGAGCCGAAAGGCAGAAAAAGAAACAGTATGTATCCTCCCTTAAATGGGGCCTAAGAGGGTGTTGTGGAACAAGTATATACTTATCCTCCTGTCTCAGCTGAGCAGGAAGAGAACCTGGTGGCTCAAGTGGCTAAGGCATTTGCCTAGCATGTAATACAGCCCCGGTTCGAATCCCAGTAAGGGTATGGCTAGCTGATGAGAGCTAAAAAGCTCGAAATAGATCTATACTAGTCTCTCTGATTCAATTATTGATCAGCTCATAAAACTAACATATATGTGTGTGTGTGTGTGTGTGTGTGTTTTCATAGATTTTCACGGGTGTAGGTATGCTGGTATTGCTGGCTTCGGGGATTTTCCCGTGTATATAGCATGGAGATGTTATTGCAACGTTTCGACAAGATCTCACTTGTCATCATCAGGCAGGCTTCTGAATCATCAGGCAGGCATCAGCAGCCTGCCTGATGATGACAAGTGAGATCTTGTCGAAACGTTGCAATAACATCTCCATGCTATATACACGGGAAAATCCCCGAAGCCAGCAATACCAGCATGTATGTATGTATGTATGTATGTATGTATGAATGTATGTATGTATGTAGGTAGGTAGGTAGGTAGGTAGGTAGGTAGGTCGGTCGGTCGGTCGGTCTTTGGTTGTTCGGGTTTTCTCCCGCGTAGAATTGGAAGTATCTTCACGACGTTTCGATGAAGTCTCATTCATCATCTTCAGGCTGATGCTTTCGGCTTGGTGCTTCCAGAAGCACCAAGCCAAAAGCACCAGCCTGAAGATGATGAATGAAACTTCATCGAAACGTCATGAAGATACTTCCAATTCTCTGTGGAAGAAAACCCGAACAACCAAAGACCTACATACAAACACCCACGAAAACCTCAGAAAACACACACACACACATACACACACATATATATATATATATACACATACACATACATACACACACACACACACACACACACACATATACATATACATAGAGACAAATTTTTATCATATGATTATGGGGATGCTGCAACAGACATAAGTGTGAAAAACTGTCAAAAGTGACTTTTTTCAGTGCCATTGAAATGTCAAATGGTCACTGAATGAATGGTTGTAAGTTGAGGATTAAATGATGGTTCTATATAAATAGAAGGTTTTTACAGTCTGGGTAGGAAGCAGCAGACCTAGGCTGAACTCTAGCTTTTGGAATAACAGCTTTCTGATTCCAAAGTTGGTTCATCTATAGTTACGGAAGGGGTTTACCCCACCTATGTAGAACTAGTTAACAGTCTGGGTGTTCTCCAGGACTTGCTTGAGCAACTGGTAAGACCGTGGCTAGGTAGCCTGTGCACAATTACATCTTATGTCTCAATTGAAACTTTCCTGGAGATCATCTCTCTTGCCTACCTCATGACTGCACTGCCACAATCCACTCCCTTTGAAAACCATCTGGAAGCATAAACTGACTCAGCATCTACTAGCCAGGGTAGAGTGATGGCTACATTTAAATTTGTCCATGTAACACTATTAGTCCAGAAGCTGCACTGATGTCAAACAGCTTCTGATTTAATACAAAATGTTGCAAATCACCTTTAAAGTCCATCCTGGTCAAATCTAAGGCCTGCTCCAAATTGAATCTGCCCATAGTACAACATTTAGGAGAATCATTCTTGAAGGCGTTGTTACTTCTCATTGCTATAGGACAACTTGTTTGTCTCTCTTTCTATCAATCATGCCTGAGATGCATTGAATTATATGCAATAGTTTTAAGCTTCACTATTCAAAGTTTAGTATACTCACGGCATTCCTTCTCATCACTTTCATCAAAGCAGTCTGGCAGCCCATCACACTGCCAGGCTCCTGGGATACAGCGTCCATTACTGCACATGAAGTTTCCAGGAATATTACATTCATTTGTGAAATTATTCCAAGGTAAGAGTTGGCTTTCTGCAAACCAGGAAAGATAAAATAAAAAGAAGAGGTCAGTGGAAATTATTTTTGCATCTGAACCAATGTTGCTGGGAAACAAAAACATATATATATTTGAAAGGAAGGTGGAAAGAGCAGAAAATTAGCATTTAGATCTATTGATCTGTCCTTTCTTAAATCAATATTTTGAAGTTCCTATTTTTTCCTATGCTTTATAGGAAGCTTTTACATTCTATCATTCAAAAATTGTATCTCTCTGAATAATAACACAAGTTGGGAAAACTGGACACTTATTTAGTTGCAACTAAGTGTTTGAAATTGAATAACATGCAAACTATGTATCAGACCTGGATGCCATTTTTTACTTTTTGGATTTCAGGCCTGCCACACTTTCTACGAGAGGAGGGATTATACATTCTTTCTCAGAAAGTCAAGGTTGCTTTGTCCCTGCACCTGGACCAGATGGGGATGGGAGAATTTTTCTTCATGGCAATGAAGGATTGGATCATATGATAGACTTTCAGATTCGGGTTTTCCCAGATGTGCCAACATGATATCTTTAATAAAGTGGAACTTTGAGGAAACTCAAGCCTTGGAGTTTTCTTTTGTTGGGGGTGTTCCTTGGAACCCTGACACTATTTTATTTTGTTCAGTTTGTAATTCAACACATTTGGCACACATTATAGCCATAGCTATAGAACTTTAATTCACTTTTTCCTTAGATCTCAACACTTAAGAAATGAAATTGAACCTTGGTTTAATGAAACAATTCACTCAAAATAATAATTTGTAGTTTCAAAATTAATTTAAGGTGCAATTCAGAGAGATTTCTTATATCAAGGTACAAATCTAGGTACTTTCTGAACTAGAATGGTTTAAAAAAAAACCTTCTCTTTAAGCTCTGACACTTCCTAAAGTTTATTTTCATCTTGGTTGCTGTAGAAAGAGGTTCATTCCCAGGGCAAAGAAAATAATTTCCATGGGCACCTTGCCCATTGGATTACATTTTAAAAGATTTTTATTAAATCAATATAATTTGCAGATTGCCAAATACAGTAAGCTTATTTAACTGAACATAAATAAATAGAACTGGCAGATTGCAAAAAGCTACAGACATCTATTTTACAAATGCATCTGAGTCCTATTTTATCTTCACGGCATAGGATTCTTAGAAAATAAATGACTAATGCCTGAAACCCAATTCTTTGTAGTCACCATGAAGGCAAAAAAGAAAACAAAAGAAAAATTGGTAGAAAGTACCATATCAGGGTAATAGAAATGGCAGGCAACTTTGCCTTGGATAATTAAGTTTTTTGATAGCATGGAGTTGGGGTCTGTCCAAAGACATCATTTTGTTATACCACCCATTTGTGGTACAATTTGCTTTCTAAATTTCAAATATGTGATTAACCCAAAACAATACCTATCAATTGTCAATAAGAGAGACTACTGAACATTGACTATCTCAAGTGTTAACTTTCTCTCAGTCACATCAATATGATGAATTAAATTTCAGTGAATTTACTGAAGCTTGTAAACCTTGTGCAGAAGTCAGATCTCTTATCGGTCCACTGATTGACTCTGTGCCAGACATAATCACTCAGCCTGACCTACTTCTAAGACTGTTCTTGGAGTGTACTGGGATAACCTTAAGTACACTGCACAGAGTCCCTTTAAAGGGAGTTGATATACTAATATAATAAACAGATGATTTAATCAAACAGCTCAGGTTCTCCAGGAATCAAAAATATAACATATTTGCATTCACCTATCTTATGCACAACTGATATATTTTATAGAATATATCACAGAATATATAACACACATTCATTAGACATACAGTACAATGCTATGAATATATATAATGTTCACACTTCGTTAATAATTTAGATCATTGTCAGTCTTCACTCAGACCCAGCAGTAAATCCTTATCCTCCCCATACTAACAAGCCATAGGCATCCTTGAGAAAGGTGGAGATGTGATACAACCATACTGCAATGTCATGCCATAACCTCTTCTTATGTGCTTCTGTGGAGAGTCATTGTGCAGTTCTCACTGATAAAGACTGGTTTGTAGTTTTCCTCAAGGACAGAGTGTTGTCTATTTGTCAACTGCGTGAAAAGCATTAAATAGACAGCTAAAAGGCGGCCTTGGGTAAATTGAGACACCTGTTGTTTGTGCTTTGTGTGTCCTTCTGCGCTGGAGGTGCAATACAGTATCAAGGATCAGGGTGATTGAAGTCGCAGGATGAAAACAGGGCAACAGAGCCAGAGGGAGGATTCCCCAGAGGAAAGGAATACGGTTACTTTTGCTTGCAAAGCAGGCAAAGTTGGACAGGAAAATCTGTGCAGCAGACTGACTGATGAAATGAAGCTACATTGGGGACATAACAAAGTGTGACCAAGCTGTTTACTTTTCAGGAGATTCAGAAAAAAACATAGATTGTTTTTTCTCTCTCTAGGCTAGAAACTCTCTCTAGGCTAGAAATTACTTAAGCTAGGACCACTTTATATAAGCACAGGTTATTTATTTTATTTGCACTGTAAACTAAAAAAAGTAACTTTATTTTGCAAAAGAAGACTGCCCGAGGGTTTGGAAAAGTTCTTTTCCTTTCCCATCCTCTGACAATCATAATACAAGGGTACCAAGCATGGACTTTGAATCATGATATCAGAATACAAAGTTTCAGCATTTTGGTGTCATCATGGTGAGCTTGTGAAAGTTTACTCCCTTCCTCCTAAAAGAGAATCATTAAAAACAAGGAAGATCTATTAGATGCAGAAAATCTGCCTACTATCAAACACAAGATTCAAATCCAACATATCTGTCAACTCCCTAATTTAAAATTCCATCACTCCTCCTGCCCCTCTTGGTCTTTTAAATCAATTGGCCTAGTGGCTAAGGTGGCTGGCCTAGAAACCAGGAGGCTGACAGTTCTAGTCTCACCTTAGACCTGAAAGCCAGCTGGATGTCTTTGGATCAGTCATTTTCAATCAAACCCAACTCACTTTACTGGGTAGTTGTTGTGGGAAGAAAATAAGAAGAGGAAAGAATATCAGATATGTTTGCTGTCTTGAGATGCTTATAAAATAATAATGGAGGGATGCAAATCTAATAAATAAGTAAATAGACTTTTGGCCATTATTTTCTCAATCTGGAAAATAGCAGGCAATTGCTCAATATTAAAAGTATCGAAAACAATATTTAGTCCACCTGCCAGCTTCACCCCTTATAAGAACAATCTAAAGACATCTGTTGCAAACAAAAGAATAGCTATTGAAGATTCCCAGAGGCGTCGCTAATCCCTTTGACTAATTCTAATCCTTCTGCCTGCTACCATTTACGCTGATTTTTTATTATACCCAAATCTAAGAAGAGATAATTACAAAAACTAGTCAACAAAAATCAATATAATTCAATTTGTTTGGAGAACAGAGGGATGCTTCAATTTGTATCCTAGAGTAAGTATGTAATGCTTTAAAATCTATAATCCAAAACTAATAAAACACCATATTAATTTCTACAATTCTTTGTTTTAATAACCACAGCAAAGGTAACCAAAATGATTGTTTCAAGATTAAATCATTCAGATGAAGAATGAGATAAAATTAAGTGCATGTTACCTCCTCAAAGAACAGGAAGAACAATCCTGTATCATCCAAAAGATGAATTAATTTATCAATGAATACATTTTTTTTGAATTATAGAAAGTTTATGCAAATGTACCAATTGTTAAGATGCCAAAAACATCTTATTTATGCTGCAAAACATTAACATGGCTACCCTTCTGCATAAAGAAATATAATTGGTAAAAATAAAATCTCCTTTGAATAGAGCTTGACATGTTCACGTAATTTTCTTTTCAATACAGAAAATTGACTTTTATTACTAGGGCTTTCAGGTCCTTGGAATTTTTAGCGAATAGAGTAGTGCTTATTGGTATTTCTTCAATTTTAAAACCATTTTCTTTTGATCAACTTAGTGATTCAACTATTACTTTAACTACAAGCTTTTGTTTGTTTATAGTATTTTCTACTTAACTACTTAACAACCCACTTCACTCTGCAGTTCTATCAATTTAAGTACATTTTATACTATCAGCTCTGAAGAGAAGTATATTTGTTTAAATTAAAACATTCCATTTGTAGGGAAGGAATATGTTCATACTACAGAGTTCGTTTTTAGTAGAAGATACATAGCTGAAGAGCTAAAATCATTGAGAACAACTATCTGCAACAGTTCACACTATCAGTCTTTCTGATTAAAAATGATTTCATTCTTTTTAACAAGAAGCTAGAATCACTCTAGAGATCAATGTATTTTTCCAGAAAAGTAATAACTGTTCCCTACAACTTCTTCCCAGAAACTGTGGGTCATATCTAAGTGATTCCCTGTTATTGGAAAATGTTTTCTCCACCCTGAGTTTTCTTCCAAGATAAGTAACTGTAACACCAATAGCAGTGATGACAAACCTTTTTGATACCAAGTGCCCAAACCAGAATGCACACGCCAGAAACCCAAAGACCAGCTGACTATAAGTTTGTGATGGCCAGCTGGTCTTTGGGTTTCCGGCACTCCGGCACATGTAAAGACCAACTGGCCCACGTGCATGCGCATGCCAGAAACCAGAAGAGCAGCAGCTGGCCAGTGCGCATGTGCGTGTGCCATAGGTTCACCATCACAAACCTATAGTCTGCGAACTTATGAGGTTTCCTAGTTTATTAATGAAATGTCTGCAAGAAAATCACCAAGCTCAGAGAGAGCACTCCATAGTTCAATCTTGAGTTACAAATATTATCTTCTTTATGTAAAGAAATTAATTTAATTCTGTATAGTTGTTCTATAACACTAAGTCATACAATATTTTGGTTGTTTGAGCTTAACAATGACATAAAAACTGTAAGTTGTAACTCTCTACACACACATACACCCCAAACATACTACATTATTGGTTACATTATGTGTGAGTCCAATGTTACTGGTACTTTGTTTCCATTGTACTTTTGTCACAACTTGACTCAAGTTGTAAGACTGAATGAACAAAGAAGCATTTCTTTACTCATAGAAATACAGGCGGTCTTCAACTTACAACAGTTCATTTAGTGACTGCTGAAAGTTATACCAGCACTGAAAAAAGTGACATGACTGTTTTTCACGCTTACAACTGTTTTAAAATCCCCATGGTCAGGTGATCAAAATTCAGACACTTAGCAACTGACTCATATTAATGACAGTTGCAGTTTCCTGGGGTCATGTAACCCCCTTTTGCAGTTTTCTGACAAGCAAAGTCAATGGAAAAGCCAGATTCACTTAACCGCCATATTAGTAACTTAACAACTGTGGCAAGAAAAGTCATAAAATGGAGCAAACTCACTTAATAAATGTGTCACTTAGCAACAGAAACTTTGGGCTCAATTGTGGTTATAAGTCAAGAACCTGTGAAGACGGCATAAGCCAGGGACTCTGTTTTATTTCAATATAATATTTCTAGTTTTTAATTCATTAACATTAAGAAAACATAATTATACTAACAAAACAATACCCATTTTACATAAACTGACTGTATTTTCAGAGTATGCCACTGTATAACAACAATAAATGAACAAACAACTTGGTTGAAAAAGTCAATGTAAAAAGTAAGAAGACATATATGCAAAAACTAACTCTGGCTAACATCACAGGTTTAGCAATTGTTGATAAAAAAGACAAAAATGTCTGGACAGTGGATGTGGCACTGTGGCACTACCTGTAAACAGAAAAATAGAAAAAAAGAACTGAAAAAATCATATAAAGACCTGCAAATAAAAATAGAATAACAGTGGCAAAAGAAAGCAAAAATAGTACCAAGAGGCACTTAGGGTGCAAATCTAAAACATCTTAAGCCTCATTGAACAGCATTGACATTGACAAAATCATCATCAATTGTAAAAGGCAGCTTTACTTGGAACAGCTTCCATCCTGCAACAATACCCTTAAGATTATTATTATTTTTTATTTTATTTTATTAAATTTATACTCCGCCCTTCTCCTTGTTAGGACCCAGGGTGGCGCACAGGCATTATTAAAACCACAAAATACAATAAATATCAATTAAAATATATTAAATTAGTTAACCCGTGCTAAAACCCATGTTAAAAACCTTCCCAAATTATAATTTATTTTTAAAAAGTCAGAAACGGGGGGCTATCCTAGGCCGGCTTGCTGAAATAAATACGTCTTAAATACGTTGGCGGAAGAGGCGGAGGTCCGAGATAGTGCGAAGGTCGGGGGGTAGGTCGTTCCAGAGGGCCGGGCCCACCACAGAGAAGGCCCTTCCCCTGGGTGTCGCCAACCGGCATTGCCCTGCCGACGGCACCCGGAGAAGGCCCTCTCTGTGGGAGCGGAGCGGACGAAGGGATGTATGGGGCAGGAGGCGGTCTCGTATATAGCTAGGCCCCGAGCCATGGAGCGATTTAAAGATGGTTGTCAACACCTTGAAGCGCACTCGAAAGGCCACAGGCAGCCAGTGCAGCTCGCGCAGGAGAGGTGTTACGTGGGTTTGCCTTGAGGCACCCATAATCACCCGCGCGGCCGCATTCTGTACTAACTGTAGCTTTCGAGTGCACCTCAAGGGGAGCCCCATGTATAGAGCGTTGCAGTAATCCAGCCGGGATGTCACAAGCGCTTGAGTGACTGTGCGAAGGGCTCCCTGGTCCAGTAAGGGGCGCAACTGGCGTATCAGGCGTACCTGATAGAACGCCCCCCTGGCCATGGCCGCCACATGGTCCTCCATGGACAGCCAGGAATCCAGGAGGACGCCCAAGTTGCGCGCCCTCTCCACGGGGGCCAGTTGTTCGCCCCCAATGGCCAGTGTTGGACTTAACTGGCTGCCGGAAACCACAGCCACTCGGTCTTGGACGGGTTGAGTTTGAGTTTGTTACTACCCATCCAGATCCGTACGGCCTCTAGACACCGGGACAGCACCTCGACGGCATCGTTGGGGTGGTTTGGGGTGGATATGTACAACTGAGTGTCATCAGCGTACAGATGGTATTCCACCCCAAAACCACGGATGATCTCACCCAGCGGCTTCATATAGGTGTTGAACAGAAGGAGAGAGAGGACCGACCCCTGAGGGACCCCACATGTGAGGGGCCTCGGGGACGACCTCTGCCCTCCTGCCAACACCCATTGCGACCGACCAGATAGGTAGGACAAGAACCACCGTAGAACGGTGCCTCCCAGCCCCAACCCCCCCAATCGGTGCAATAAGATACCATGGTCGATGGTATCAAAAGCCGCTGAGAGGTCTAATAGGACAAGGATAGAGGAACAACCTCTATCCCGTGCCCTTCAGAGATCATCAACCAACGCGACCAATGCCGTCTCGGTGCTGTGACCGGGCCGGAAGCCGGACTGGCGCGGGTCTAGATAAACAAGTTATTCCAAATTTATTAACAATTTATTATTAAACTTTTATTCTAAGTCATTCATTGGGAAGGTCTTGATAGGTGGATCAAACATCCACTCTAAACATCCAGATCCAGCCTAAACATCTAATTGATTTCACAACCAACCATAATTTTGTAATAATACAGTAACAATATCAAAAAGCTTGGACAGTAGTTAGAAAATCTGACAAAATTCCCATGTGCCTATTAGAAAAAGCCACGCTGCTTAGATCTGCACGTTACCCCAATACAGTATGACATATTAGATTCTTGGGAAGAATTCAATTCAATGAAGGCAAACACCAACTAAAGAACTGCAATTTCACCTTGTTATATAAATAATAATAATTTACTAAATTTGTATACTGCCCAACTCTTAGTGAGTTTGATTTATTGGTGTTCTCCAGTGGTGAGTTTCCAATTTTTTTACTACTGGTTTGCTTGTGCATGCGACCCACCTCTGCTGTTCTCTCTCATCCTAGGATTAAAAACAGGTTTTTCAGTAACATACCAGCTAGGTATTTAGAAAACTCAATAAAATTTAACTTCATAACTTCCTCTGGATTGTACCATATACCTTCCAGTTCTTTTATGCACTGGTAAAGTGTCGTTGGCTTACCTGAACGATCTTCTCTGTGAGCTGCGAGGAGAGTCCAACGATGGGTTAATTCTGCCTGATTGCCCTGGACTGGATTGATTTTCTTGAAGCCACGCCTCTTCCTGTGTGCTTGCCAGAATTTCAATATAGGCGTGGACCAGTAGTCCGTTCATGTTGGTCTCAAGGTGTCCAGCACTCCTGGTGCAAGGTAACAGTCTGTCAAGATAGTAAATAGGTGAAAAACAGTACAAACAACCAAGGTGTAGGAATCTACGCTAGAGCAAGGGCGGGGTTGGACTCTCCTCGCAGCTCACAGAGAAGATCGTTCAGGTAAGCCAATGACACTTCTCCTGTGAGCTGCTTGGAGAGTCCAACGATGGGAAGTGCCCAAGCTAAACGTTCCCAGGGCGGGAAGTAGAGTCACCGGTAGATTCCGCCTCCAAGTGAACCTGCTGCAAGACTCTGCGACCAAAGGCCGCCTCAGAGGAAGCAAACTTGTCCAACTTGTAATTGCGGACGAACTGGGACGGAGAGGCCCAGGTGGCCGCCCTGCAGATCTCACCAAGTGATGCTTGAGTAGCCCAGGCCGCTGAAGTCGCCGCGCTCCTGGTCGAGTGTGCCGTGATGTTCGGAGTCACCCGTTGAGCTTGTTGAGCATAGGCCGAGGCGATGCAGGCCCGCAGCCACCTGCCAATGGTGGCGGAGCTGGCCTTCCTACCCATGTTGCGAGGCTGGAAGGTGACGAACAAGGCTTCCGAACGCCGGAAATCAGCTGTACGTCTTATGTAAGTCTTGAGCGCACGTCGCACGTCCAACTTATGCCATCGGCGCTCTCTGGGATGTACTGGCCGTGGGCAGAAATCTGGTAAGATAACTTCTTGGCCATGGTGGAACATGGAGTTGACCTTCGGGACGAAGGTGGGATCGAGTCGGAGGACTACCCTGTCCTCATGAATAGCACAGAGGTCCTCCCTGACCGACAACGCCGCCAGCTCCGAAATCCGACGGGCGGATGTGATGGCCACCAGGAACACCGTCTTGAGCGTGAGGCGGTTGAGGTCGCACCGTCGCAACGGTTCGAAGGGCGGGTCGATTAGGGCCCTGAGGACGATGTGCAAGTCCCATGTCGGATATCTGTGAATGACCGGGGGGCGAAGGTTGGTGGCCCCACGTAGGAAGCTCTTCACGCTAGGATGTCTGGACAAGGACGAGTAGGACCCAAAGGTGAGCACGGTGGACAGTGCGGCCACCTGACGGCGGAGAGTGTTAGCCGCCAGCCCCTGTTCAAGCCCCCGCTGAAGGAAGTCCAGCACCTCTGAGATGGAGGCTGAGACGGGGTTGAGGTGGCGCTGTCCGCACCAGGCGACGAAGGTCGACCAGGTGGCATCATAGATTCTGGTGGTCGAGGGTCGACGCGAGGCCTGAATGGTACGTATGACGCCCTCGGAAAAGTTGGCACGTTCTAGGAGCCGCCGCTCACACGCCAAAACGGCTAACTGCATCCACTGTGGCTCCGGGTGCGAAATGGAGCCCTGGATCAGCGTCACCTCCTCCGGAGGGATCCTCCACGGTTTGCTGACAGACAGACTCACCAGGTCCGTGAACCATGACCTCCTGGGCCAGTAGGGAGCGACGACGATCACCTCCGCCTGCTCCGTAAGTATCTTCCGTATCAGATCGGGTAGCAGGGGGAGAGGCGGGAATGCGTATAGAAGACCCGGAGGCCATCGGCACATGAGGGCATTGGTGTCCTCCGCCCCTTGACATCTGTACCTGGTGAAGAACCTCGGGAGATGCGTATTTGCCTCAGAGGCGAACAGGTCGACTGCTGGCAGGCCGAACCTCCGTGATATCTCTAGGAACAAATCCGGATGCAACTGCCACTCTGAGTTGTCGATGGTGGCCCTGCTCAGCCAGTCCGCCTGGACGTTGCTTTCCCCCGATATGTGTTCCGCCTTGATGGAGGCCAGGTTGTCCTCTGCCCAGAGACCCAAGCGTTCGGCCTCCTCCATCAACGACCTGGAGCGAGTGCCCCCTTGACGGTTGATGTGGGCCTTGGCGGACACATTGTCTGTGAGTAGAAGAACATGCCGGTTCTGAATGGTCAGATGGAAGTGAAGAAGGGCGAGGCGAGCCGCTCTCAGCTCCAGCCAGTTTATGCTGTGCTTGAGCTCCTCCTGCGACCACGTCCCCTGGGCGACTTGGTTGTCCAGGTGGGCTCCCCACCCGAAGAGACTGGCGTCGGTGGTGATGACCACTCGGTCCGGCTCGCGAAAGAGGCAGCCCTTGGCCAAGGACGCCGCCCTCCACCACTTCAGGGACGATCGCACCTGGCTGGGAACCGGAACCGGTCTGGGAGAATCGCTGTCCTTGGCTCTTTGGTAGGGTAACAGACACCACTGTAGGTGCCGAGAGTGCAGCCTCGCCCAGGGAACTATGGAGAGGCAGGAGACCATCTTGCCGAGGAGTTGCGACAAGAGGACAATGGGTGCAGTCCTGGATGCCCTCACTCTCTGTACAAGGTTGAGCAGACTTGTCACACGTTCCTGGGACAGATAGACCTGGCAGGCGATGGTGTCGATGACCGCCCCCAGATGAATTATCCTGGTGGTGGGAGTCAGGTGGCTCTTCTTCAGGTTGATGGAGAACCCGTGCTGTTCGAGGGTGCGCATGGTCAGACGTAGGTCCCTGATCGCCTGGCGGTGGCTTGTTGATTGAACGACGATGTCGTCTAGGTATGCTTGGAGACGAACCGGTCGCGACCTGAGTGATGCCAGGACTGCCGCCAGAACCTTCGTGAATGTCCTCGGGGCGGAGGACAGACCGAAGGGAAGGGCCCTGTATTGGTAGTGGTTGCCTGCGTAATAAAACCTGAGGAACCTGTGATGCGCCTTTCGAACCGGGACATGGAGGTAAGCCTCCTGGAGATCTATGGACGTTAAGAGATCCCCCGGTCGAATGCAACTCAGGATGGACTGGAGGGACTGCATCTTGAAGCGTTCGTATGCCAGATGCTGATTCAGGTGTTTGAGATCTAGGATTCCCCTCCAGCCTCCCGAGTTCTTGGGGACCAGGAATAGAATCGAGTAAAACCCTGACCCCTGATGCTCCACTGGCACCGGTTCTATCACGTTTATCTCTCTCAGGTGGGCTACCTCCTGCTCCATGAGGGACCTTCTGAGGGGAGAGGAGGGGGTGGGGCAGCGAATGAATCGCCTGGGAGGAAGGGAGGTGAACTCCAGGGTGAGACCCATCCGAATGGTCTGAAGGACCCACTGATCGGACGTGGTCTGCTCCCAGGCCGCCTGAAACAGTTGAAGGCGACCCCCTATGGGAGCTGTCCTCTGCGGGTCACTTAAACTTGCGGAAGGGACGGGAGCCGGACCCACCTCGGAAGGGGCGTTTGGAATAAGATGAACGACCCCTGTCACGGAAAGAATGTCTGTCTTGACCTCTATCTGCTCCCTGATGGTAGGGCCGGTGGTACTGGCCTGAACTGGTGGAGGGCTCAGAGGCACGAAAGGGCTGCTTCCGAAAGGAAGCAGGGCCCTTGCGATCGGATTTCTTGGAGACTGAGGGCATGACTTTCTTTTTGTCCTTGTTCTCCACTAGCACGGGGTCAAGGACCTCCCCGAAGAGCTTCTCCCCTTTATAGGGGGCAGAAGCTATCTTCCATTTTGAACGCATGTCAACGTTCCAGTGACGAAGCCAAAGGAGCCTTCTAGATGTAATATTAGATGCCAAGGCCCTGGAGGCGAACTTGGCGGAACTGAGGGTGGCATCGGCGGTGTATGAAACACCTGCCATGATCTTACGTAACTCCTGTCTAGTTTTGGAATCGCCCGCTGGTACTTTGGCAAGGAGCTGTCTAAGCCACTTGAGTGTGGCCCTAGACATGAAGGAGGCCGAGGTGGCAGTCTTAATTGCCCATGCAGCCGCCGTGTGGGTCTTATGGCAGGCCTTCTCTGACCTTTTGTCCTCCGCCTTAAGGCCTCCAGGAGATCTGGAGGTAGGACCGATGTAGAGGTGAGGGCCTGTACCGGCGGGTCCACTGGAGGCAGCTTAAGCAGGTCCTCCAGTGGGGCATCTACTGTATAAAGCTGCTTGTCTATATTACTGTGTGATGTTGCAGTGCCCGGCTGGGCCCACTGGCGCTGAACCAGATTGAGAAACATTTTGGGCACTGGCACTATCTCCTGAGTTTCCTCAGGTTCCTCAAAAAGGCCCTCATCGTTATCAGAGACCACCTCTGGGGTCGGTGCGGGCGCTGTGACCTTCATGCGGGTGGAAACCTTAGCCTTGCCTAGAATGACTTTAAAGGTGGAACTGCGGAAAAGGCCCCTGAAGGCGGGCTTCTCCGGGGCAGCTTGCTCATCCCCAGAGAACTCCTGCTCAGGAGCTAGGTCATCCTCCACGGAGGAGTCTCCACTATCCAGGGACGAATGGGGAGAGGGAGACCTGCGAAAGGCCTGGCGCTCAACTACCTTGGGGGCACTAGGCCCCTTGGCTCGCTTGCTCTTATGCTTCAAGCCATCAGCAATCCCCTGGGAGATGGCCCTATCAATGATTGCCTGCATTTCAGCCGAAATTGCAGGCCCCTGATCTTCAACTGGCCTGGCCCTCTTAGGAGGCCTCGAATGAACTGGGGGAGGAGAAACTGGCCTGGAAATAGGGGTGCCCTCCTCCTGAAATAGGTCATCATCACCCCCCAAGGAAGGTTCTGGGGAGTCATCCGAAGAAAATTCCTGTTCTTCCTCATCCTCTGTAACCTCTCTGCCAAGCAAGGGAACATCCTCAGATTCAGCCACTTGTGCTTCTTGAACAATCACTTCAGTGACTTCTTTGGAATTGCCCTTGGCTTTACGTTGGGCCTTGTCAAATTCTTTGTCAAGGGCTTTTTGGCACCTGGAGGCAGCCCTATCCTGTGCCTTGTCCTGCTTCTTGCCCCCGGTCTTGCTAAGGGCCTCAGAGGCAGCCTTGCTGGCCTGCCTAACAAGCCCCCTGCTGGTGGATGGCCCTGGCTGTTCCTGATCTTGGGCAGCTCTTTCAGACATCCCGGGGTTGTTAACTCACCACCTGAAGACAATGAAGGGCTCACAGCAGGACGATCACGGGGCAGCAGGAGTAGATGCAGCAACGAGAAAGCGGTAAATCAGCTCCTGGGAGACTGAAAAAACCACCTTCCAATGAGCAGGGATTGCTCAGAAGCAAAGGAGAGCCTGCCGGATCGTGGCCGGACAGGAGCGTTTCCTAAGCCTCAAGCTGGAGCCGGCAGATGCAGCGACGATCGGAGAAAAGCAGCAGCTGAAAATCCTCTTCGCGCCTCTGCAAACCAGCCAGAAACGGCGCTGGGAAAGCAGCTGCTCAGCAACGGATCTGGGGCTTCCGGCCGCTTTCGCGCCTAATTTAGCCGCCCCCGCCTTCCTTTTGCTGCAAAAAAAGCGCCCGCCAATGGCTGCAGAGACCAAAAATGGCGGGCGCAGTTTGAATGAGCGGCGCGAAGCCGCTAGCATGCAGACCGGCTTGCTGATGCCGGGGGAAGGCTCCGACGCTCCAGCCGGTCAGCGCTAGGCGGCAGGGCACTCAGACCACTGACCGAAGCGCTGCCAGGCTCCCTAGGCACTCCAAGCCTGGGGCCAGTATGCAGAGCCCGCGCGCGCCCGGGCGAACCCAGGACGCGTCGGGAATCGCTCTTCTGTGAGTCTTAAGGTAAAAACTCACCTACAATCTGTAAACCTAAAATTAAAAACGCTTTTGGAGAGTCCAACTAGGTCCTGTTAGAAATTTCTTTAGGAGAACCAACAGAACGTGTCCAATTGGGCTCAGACTGGATTGAAATTCTGGCAAGCACACAGGAAGAGGCGTGGCTTCAAGAAAATCAATCCAGTCCAGGGCAATCAGGCAGAATTAACCCATCGTTGGACTCTCCAAGCAGCTCACAGGAGAATGACTGTTTCATTATTCCTAGGTAACGGATAAAATATTACAAAGCTTGTTCCAGGAACTGGTACAAATGCTGAATAGCAAATCAAGATTATGAATGGATGCCCTCCCCTGTGCTATCACAATCTGTATTTATAAAATCAGCAAGACAGGTACAGGAATTGCTTACCACAAAATGTACTGTGATTAATCCCACCCAAACATGGCATGATTAGGCTTTACAACTGGATAGTATTGGTGAAATCCCTTGCCTTAAATTTTATGCTGTCTTCACAACAGCTGTTAGTTCTGCTTGGAAGATATAAAAATAAATATGCAGAGAAAGCTCACGGGGCTTCTTTAATAGCTAAGAGAAAATAGAGAACATGTGTCATCTGAAAAACAAAGTTTGGGTGGAACATGTGCATAGTACCAAACAAATAAAAGCCAACATGTTTGGAGAAGCAGAGAAAGTTGATTTCTTTACTAAATCAAAAACTGGCTCCATGTGGTTTCTTGAAAATAATAGCCCTGCTCCAATAGTACATAAAACTGACATTAAGAGCAAGAAACTGTATAAAGGTTCTAAGTCAGGGATGTCCAAACTTGGGAACTTTAAGACTTGTGGACTTCAACTCCCAGAATTCCCCAGCCAGCATAGCATAGCTGGCTGGGGAATTCTGGGAGTTGAAGTCCACAAGTCTTAAAGTTCCCAAGTTTGGACATCCCTGTTCTAAGTATTCAGGGAACAGGGACTTCCTGATAATAGTGTAGTTCCAGTATTTGTTCAATATGAGCTCCTATAAAGGAATGGAGATGGGAAAGAAAAGTTAATGGACAACTTGCAGAAAGCATGATAGTATTGAGAAACAGCATGTTACGAGAGGAACTCAAAATAATCCAACCTTGATTCTATTAATTTTATTTATCTAAACATTTATATAGCCATCCATCTTATGTCACACTCCCAAACAATAAGTAAAAACGTATAATAAAACAATGTAACACATGTATCTATTAAAAGCCAATATGTTTGGAGAAGCAGAGAAAGTTGAAACTTAAAATTATGACATAAAATTAAATGTCTAATATACAGTCTTACATAAACATCTTTTCACACACACCCCTGACTATCCCATTGCTTGGGTGGGGATGGGGGGAGGTAGACCTGCTTTTTAGGAATGCTAGGAGGGTAGAGACCAGCTAGACTTCAAGGGAAAGGGTGTTCCAATAGGGCAGGAGTTCTCACAGAAAAGGTACACCTCATAAATACATAGAATGGCATTATTTAAGGGAGGGAAATGAAGCATGCCCAGTCTATCTGAACGGGTAGGATAGGTAGATGTCCTTAGGGAGATATAATCCTACAGAAAATCTGACCCTTTGCCACATAATAAAGGTAATAAAGTTTTAAAGGTAATAAACAGCACCTTGAATTGCACCCAGAAGAAAATCAGGAGTCAGTGTTTGTTTAGTATATGATGAGGCAAAGAGAAACAAGCTTTGTATGAGCTTTTAATTGTCTATTATTCTATCTACACAGTAAATTATGTTCATGCCATGCCTGTATCTTGATGAGGTTTACTTTGAAGGAATGACAGCCTCCTGCTGATCACACAACATTGTAACTCCAAGAAGAGTTATTTTATCCCTATTCTGGGGTATTTAGAAATAACTATAAAGAAAAACGCTTCATAAAAGACTTGTTATTCTCAAAAAGTACAATCTGTCCTTTTTGAGAATAGGAAGGGAACTGGAAAGAGATTCTTGGTTTATTCTTAATTTCTGGAGAACTGTCAGCATTTCAGTATGAGGAAGTCTGAAGATTATAGAGATTTGTCACCATGGCAAGCATAGAAACATGGAGAAATTCTCAATTTATTCTCTTCTATGTTAATTAAGAACAGAAGGGAAAAATCTTGCGAGGCAGAATAAGACATTCTGTTACTGGTTAACAAATGGGCACTGTCTGATTGATGGTTCTTTGTATTGGGTTCTGTCTGGAAAAATCAAACTCAGATTGGTTGGCAGTTGCGTATGCATTCTATATAAACATGCCCATATTTATTGTATCCTGATATCCAAATAAATTATCCTGCACATACTCAGAAGGATTGGGAGGTGGAAAACTTGGCCATTTGGAATTATTTTCAGAGAAAATATTCGAAGAAGGGAGAAGCAATACAGGAATTAATGTAAGCAATTAATCCTACTTATTATACATCAGTTGTGATCTGGACTAGAAAACTCAGCTTAGGAGACAAAGCTGTGCTATATATATATTTGCTGAATGTTGATGTACTGTACATATCAAGACATGCACACACTAATGAACAATACATAACACTTTTATTAAAAAACTATGCTGGTTATCAGGAAATTAACAGTCAACTTTTTTGTTCCATGCAGGAGAATATTGGTATTCACCAGCTATAAAGAAGACAAAAAAACCAACATACAAACTGAACTGGGCTAACTCCTCCAATTATGACCTCCAGTCGAGGGAAACTGAATCCTGATTAAATGCCAAGGGGAAAGTTACCCTATAGATAATTCAAAATTCATATAAGCAGCACATTTTATTAAACCTGTACTGATAATGACATATCCAAATTATAGCTCCCTCCCATTTGTCACACAGGAACATATCTTGGAAATGCTTGTGATCAATTTAAGTGCATATGATTGTGTAGTGGTTATGTTTAGCATTGGTCATACACAAGAAAATCATTCCTTTTATATATTGAACAGAATCTATGAAACAAGGACGATACTGGGGATGTTCAACCATTCTTTTTTAGTAATTACTATAAAATATATCATATATGAAAAAATAAAATAATACTAATAGAAAAACCTGGGAAATATCTGTCATAAGGATTAGACAAAAATAACTTTTATTTTATATCTTAGCAAGTCTTGGACATTTATGATAATGAGCAAGATGATCTATAAAAACTTTTAGTATCAAATAAGAGAGGCCATCAAAAACTAGAAATGTAATTTCTGAACCTTGATTGGAAGCACGTTCAAGTTAAAAATATCCTAATGTTAGAAAATAAAATGATTAAAGTAAAAACACAAATAAAAATTACAGATGGTATTGACAAAGTAATTTTCCTACATTCTTAAAAATCTTGGTAGATTTTAAATATATACAGTATCTTCAACACATTTTATTCTATTTACTGGCTCCATTGGTTTCTGTAATGGTTACATGGCTGTATTTTAATGCCATTGTAGTCTATAAATGAAATCATACTGGATAAGAAGTTTCACTAGTGCAGCTAGGCAGCTGCCAGCATTTTAGAAGGAAAAGGAGAACCAAAACAATAAAATATTCTAACCATGCAAAGGAACAGAAAGGATTACTGAAGAATGAAAAGACATATTGAATACATGATAAAAAAATTGCTTTTATCCGGATAAAATATAGCCTAGGCTGCATATTTTTGTAAGATCTGTGTAAAAGTAAATGGCAAATGGAACCTGGAAGGAAATTGGACAGAATTATGTTAGCACCAAGCAGAAACAGGATATGCCTGGGATGTGAAGCTTTACTCAGAAACATATGGCCACTCATCACAACCCTTACGTAATTCAACTGCTGGGTGTCTGGGCTATCAACCACAAAAGGGCACAGGAGAACAAAGGTCTTACAGATTCCCTAGATTGAAATATCTGAAAAGGAGTAAAAAGGTATTACAATCTAAGACAGTGATGGCTAATCTTTTTCTAGATGTGCCAAAATTGTGTGCATGCGCTCACTTACCTGCACATGCATGCACGACCCCCCCAGCGCATGTGCGAGTGACCCCTGGGCATGTGTGCACAACCCCCCATATGTGTATGTGTGGGGGGGGGGATTTTCACCCTTCCTAGACTCTGGAGGGTTTCCTGAAGCTTGGGGAGGACGAAAACAGCCTTCCCTGGCTCTCTGGAGAGCCTCCTGGGAAGGGTTAAAACTGGCTCAACAGCCTAACCTGACGTTTGGAAACACAGGCAGGAGCTGAGGGCTGCCGTGTCAGCAAATATGGCTCTGCATGCCACCTGTGGCACGTGTGCCATAGGTTCACCATCACGGACCTAAGAGAAGAGTAAAATGCAAGAAAATGCAACAGAAACTAAGAAATGGCAGATTATACTAGAAATAAGAAAATAATGATTACAAACATAACAACAGCACAAAAGCAGGCTCACAGAGATGTATTAAATTGACCAGATATTTAAGACTGGGCAGGTAGGTAGAGTACTTTACTCATGAGAAATCTGGCTATAAGAAGATGACTGTTTCCATATCCATAAATTTTGTTAGGGCAGCCTGAGTGCTTATGGTTGAAGTAATTTTTATCTTGGAAACCATGAGACATTTTATAGGAGAAGAGTCATTACTTTTTAGGAGAGCATGAACTGAGCTGGATAGGAATCAGTGGTGGGTTACAACTGATATGCCCAGTACAGGCGTATCGGTGCCTGCCAGGAGCACCAGGTACCATTCCGATACGGTGCTCCGGAGGGCCCACCTACCTGCCCATGCTCCTTACCAGCATTGAGGTGTTTGGGGCTTCCTGCTCCTGGAGCATACAGTGCTTGTGCAATGCTCTGCCGAGCAGCTGGAGCATCACGGAGGCATCACAGAGCATTGCGGGCGGTAAGCACATATATGTGCACTGCGCATGTGTGCGCACGTACTGCACATGTTCATGTAGTGGACACCCGACGCCGTTGCACCAGATCTGGAACCCACCACTGATAGGAATACAAAATTACACCTTTTGTTTTTAAAGAAAATTGAATTAAACCAGTCAAACATTCAAGACTTTTTTTAACAGTACAAAAACCCTTATGGAAAGTCCTCATTTAGTTACTGCAATTGATTCCAACAAAATGTTCACTGAGCAAATGCAGAGAGATGTTGCAAAAGTTGCTGGTTGTTGCTGTCTCATTCAGATAAAGTTTTCTCGTGTAATGTCCTGTGCCCGACCCTACATTTTCTCCCCCAACCCAAAGTTTGCTTTAACAAGGTTAATCTCATTCTGAGCTGCTTTTGTCTATGGCACAGAATTTCCCTAAAATATGCTGACTGTAAGTTAACAAGCTCAGTTCTGTGATTTAATTACTCTTTTGAAAACCTCCTTGCTGGCTGCAACTACTGCCTGAAACTGACAAGACCTAAATCAGTTTCATTCTAAAGACTTTTGTTGTCCTAAATGCACTTTGGTCAGAAAATGATTTTTTTATTATCATTTATTACTCTCATATTTGTGCATAGTTGCTACTTAAAGCAGAGTACTGTTATATTCTAAATTTGGAAACATTTCAGAGATAAGGAACATATCCTGCAAATCCCCAAATCCTACTTATTATCACAAATTGCCATCACAAGAATGAACATTTTAACAGCTCAGTGGAAATTAGGAAATATATATATTTTTTAAATAAGTATGCATGTTGCATTACTAATTTGTTGATAAATACAGGGCTGTTTTATTTGCATGCTAGTGCTTTTGATTCTTTTTGCATATTAAGTATTAAATAATCACCTTTAAAAGCATAGTTGGTTTGGTCCAGTATGTAAAATTTACCATATCTCAATACCATGAGAATTTCTTGTCTTTCTGTTCTTCTTTGGTGACTCTTCATAGGAAATGAAGTAATTACTGAGTGAACATACAACCAAATGCAAGTAATTAGAGTGATTTTATTTGGGGGGGGGGGGGGAGGGACATGACCAAAAAGAACTTTCAAACTTTAAGAAGGAAGCAGATTTCTGACATACAGAAGAAATCAGTAAACGGTTTCCTTTCCTTAAAATATAATCTGGGCCACTAAAATTAACAAGTCCAATTAAAAAAAAACCCTACTTTTACAAACAATTCTACAATATTAAAATTAGTTTTCATCATGTATAAAAAGACAATTGAATATTTATGAAAGAAGAGCCTAGACAGCTCTTTGAAGATGGAAGATGCTACTAAAATTAAATCTGAACACAGACAGATTGGGGAAATCAAGCTTATTCAGTAGACATGATGATGACAATACTTATTTTGCACATTGTTGCAACACATATTATACTTTTCCTAGGAACTGATGACCACATTATACTCTGTTCCAAAGTGGTATGATAGTAGTAGTAGTAGTAAATTAATTACACATTTACAAAACATTCAGCAAAGTTGCTCATGTTACAAATTTATTTTACATAGGAGGCATCTCCATTAGTAAACTGTCCAGAATGTTTTGTACTTGCTTTAATTGTTTAATCTTATATTATGGTGTATCTGTTCAACTTTCAGGGTTTTATTAAAGCATTTAATGCAGTGTTTATATGTTTTAAGAATGCAGACTTCCTAAGGAGACTTGCAATATGAAATATATATATTCCCATACCTATATAAAATTCCTAAAACAATAAATCAGATTTACATATATTTTGAGCAAGTTTAAACAAGTTAAATCCAATGCTTACCCAAAATGACATATATAATTTAAAATATACTTTCAGGTGAAAGCTAAAGAAAATAGAAATTAAATGTTTTAAAAGTTAACTCTTAGTCTTGAATTGGCCTGGAAATGCAGCAGTAATGTATACAGCTCTAAAGGCATTAAGTAATAAATGTCAAGGTTTATAGGAATATTTTAGGTTCAAACGACAAAAAGTTGCTTCGAAACAGATGGGACACTCATGTACTATATACTGTATCAACGGTTCCTTAAAGCAGCTGCATCTTTTCTCATACACATTCATGCTAGGCAGCTGAAATTTAGTCCTGAGAAAAGAGCCATTGGTTTAACGAATCACCAAGACTATTGCATTTTGATGTGCTCTCACCTTTGTTATTTTCTTATTCAATAATAAACTATCATTCCTGTGAGTTGCTAAAACTTTCTACCATATTCACTCATTCATGTTACAACACACTTTTTCACTTTCTAATCAGAAGTACTGCACAGCCCCAATACCTATCACTTTATTGTCCACAAGGACTCAAATGTGGCTATATTCTATTAAATAAAGACCAAACAGCCTAATATAAACTATCCTGGGTGTAACAAATATTAAGCCTACTTTTAAGCTAGGCTCACTGGACTACTCTTGAGCACTCATCCTGATGTCATGCACTAATGTTTCATGACCATGATTGACTAAGTGGAAAATTATACATATTAGCAAATCTTTGCTGGATCTTCATGTAACCCAGTCAATCACTACTGCCACATCCAACTTAGATTCCAAGGATTCTGGTGCTGGAAACCTTTTTCAGATATATATAACAGATGGAAACTTCAGGAATTGGTGTAAACAAGCAATGAGCAGATGAGGAGGCAGTCAAGTGACAAGGATCCTAGTCCTAGGCAGCCATCCCACCCCAAGATACACTATGTACTTCAGAGGGCAGACGAATGACACTTGGTGTGCCTCCTTGCCTCTCAAGAAGATCTTCATCTCTAATGAGTTCCTGTCTGTCAACTGTTCTCTATAAAGGAACTACTCAACACCTCATCTCCTCTGGGAACAACTGATTCTACCTGGACTTTACATGGTCAAAACATTACAATTCTTATCTTCTGAAGCTTTATCCTCTGAACCTGTATCGGAGTGCCCTACTTGTGAATGTTTAAACCCTCAGACCATGATTTGAATATGTTTTTTGATGCTGACTTGGCCTTTCAATAGGACTCTGCAGACAAGCTTTTTCATTCTGGGGAAGAGATAGTTGGGTCCCACTTATATACCTAAATGTGAGAAATCTGTACACAAATATTGTGAAAATGTAGCCTGCTCAGTGTTTGGAGAAATAAAATAAACATGTGGTGATCCTCTGATTTGTGTTTGCAAATGAGATGGTAGAGCTTGGTGCTTACAATGTTTTGCAAGCCTCAAACTTCAAGGCATAGGAACACGAAAAGCAAATGTAGAAAGATTGCAAAGCTAGTACAATGAATAAGAACACTTGCTCATAACTAACAAATGGTTCAAATAAAAGCATAGGCATGTGACATTTTTAAGAGTTGTTCTCATGATAAATGAAGGATACATTGCAAAGTTCCTAACTAGAGAATGAGCCATTAAGATTCTACAATTACAAACTGAATTCCAAAAGGCACTCAACTATTCCCACAGGTGCTCAAAAAAGGCTTTTGCAGTATAAGATCATTAATATTCTATTCATAACTGTAATTCCTTGTTTTAAAAGCATCTACAATGAACCAGGTAAACGTAGTTTCATCAGTAGTAACTGGTTGAAAATGCAAGATGAGCTGTTTAAAACAATACATCTTATTTATTACATTGTATTTCAACAAAATCTGAACCGTAGCCCTTGCTTTGATTACATTACGTTACAAACTTATTGCGTATCTTCAAGCCCCAGAGTAGTCATCAATTTCAATGGCTATATAATTGTACAGTAGATTGCACAAATCAACTTGTTATTCAACTTGTTATACTGATTTCTGATAAATTGTAAATTTTGCCTAATGAATAAACTAAAAGGTTTTTGAGATGCCACATAATACAGATTTTTATAAGAATATACTGTATTTGCACATTTTCAAAATTACATTAACGTATGATGCTTTTCATTAAGTCATTGTTTCTTAAAACTATGATCCTAGGAATCCTGTTGATCATCAAGACCCTCTCAGGGATCTGCAAAATCAAAATTATTTGCTAGTTCATGTTGAAAAATAATAAAATATTATTTTCCCATCAAACAATATTATTTTCCCATCAAACAATATTGAAAAGCAGTAGCAGTAGCAAATGCCAATTTTAATTTTCAATACAGCAAACGCAGATAAATACCACCCATACAAACAAAAGCACTTTTGAGGTCCTCCGTAGTTTGTAAACATGGGAAGGAATCTTCAGACAGAAAAAGTTTAAGAAACACTAATCCAGATCAATTCATTTTACAAGTCTATGACTTGGAGGTCTGAAAATATTTCCCACCCTGTCCTTTAGCTTGTTCCCCTGGGGAAAACAGGGAGAATAAATCTACACCCGGGCTTTCGGCCCGGGCATAGCACCGAGACGGCATTGGTCGCGTTGGTCGATGATCTCTGGAGGGCCCGAGATGGGAGTTGTTCCTCCATCCTGGTCCTATTAGACCTCTCGGCAGCTTTTGATACCATCGACCATGGTATCCTATTGCATCGGCTGGGGGGGTTGGGGGTGGGAGGCACCGTTTTACGGTGGTTCTCCTCCTACCTCTGGCCGATCGCAATTTGTGTTGACAGGAGAGCAGAGGTCGACCTCGAGACCCCTCACATGTGGGGTGCCTCAGGGGTCGGTCCTCTCGCCTCTCCTGTTTAACACATATATGAAGCCGCTGGGTGAGATCATCCGTGGTTTTGGGGTAGAGAACCATCTCTACGCTGATGATACTCAGCTGTATATATCTACCCCAAACCACCCCAACGATGCCGTAGCGGTGATGTGCCAGTGCCTGGAAGCCGTACGGATCTGGATGGGAAGAAACGGACTCAAGCTCAACCTGACCAAGACCGAGTGGCTGTGGTTTCCGGCTGCCCAATTCAACCAGCTGACTCCATCGCTGGCCATTGGGGCGAACATCTTGCCCCAGTGGATGGGGCGCGCAACTTGGGTGTCCTCCTGGATGCCCGGCTGTCCATGGAAGATCAAGTGACAGCCGTGGCCAGGAGGGCGTTTTACCAGGTTTGCATGGTTCGCCAGTTGCGCCCCCTATTGGATCGGGACGCCCTTCGCACAGTCACTCATGCTCTCGTGACATCCCGACTGGACTATTGTAACTCTCTCTACATGGGGCTCCCCTTGAGGTGCACTCGGAGACTTCAGCTAGTCCAGAATGCAGCCGCGCGAGCAATTATGGGAACCGCAAGGTGTACCCACGTAACACCGCTCTTGCGCGAGCTGCACTGGCTGCCTGTCGTCTTCCGGGTGCACTTCAAGGTCCTAGTTATCATCTTTAAAGCACTCCATGGCTCGGGACCTAGCTATTTGCAGGATCGGATCCTGCCACACACATCCACACGGCCGATTCGCTCCCACAGAGAGGGACTTCTCCGGGTGCCGTCTACTAGATTTTGTCAGCGGGCGACGCCCAGGGGAAGGGCTCTCTCTGTGGCGGGCCCAGCCCACTGGAACGACCTTCCCCCCGACATTAGAACTACCACGGACCTCTGCTCCTTCCGTCTAAAACTAAAAACATATCTGTTCTGCTTGGCCGGCCTAGGATAGTCTCTCTTCGATGGGGTTGCCAGAAATTTTAGATGGGGATTTTAGTTTTTTAATTGGATTTTTTAGCGCAGGGAAATATTTAATTTGTTTTTAACTATATGTATGTATTTATTGTTTTATTAGCCCTGTGCACCGCTCCGAGTCCCTTCGGGGAGAGGGAGCAGTCAACAAATTTAATTTAATAATAATAATAATAATAATAATAATAATAATAATAATAATAATAATAATAATAATAATAATAATAATAATAATAATAATAATAATAATAATAATAATAATAATAATAATAATAATAATAATAATAATAATAATAATAATACACCATATCTATGGAGGTTCTCAATCATCCAGGTCATGTTTGTCCCAAAGGTGCTTTTCCAAAAGGCAGCTGGACTTTCTTGGATTTTTTTTCCTTGAAAATGTTTCACATTTCTTCCAGTAAGAACTGAAGAAGCTTCTTGGATGAGAAGCGAAACATTGTCAAGAAAAAAAATCAAGAAAATACATTTGCCTTCTGGAACTGGGACAAAATCTACACATTCCTAGCCCTTAGGGAATTATCAGGCAGAGTTGATCCAACACAGAATAAGTAGGTGGTAACTGAAGAACAATTCCACAAGTTCCAGACTGGAACGAAAGAGTACTTCTCCGGGTTTCTACTGGGAAAAAACAGTATTAAATATCACGGTTTGCCACTAAAATCTATCCCTCCCTCCCTCCCTCTCTCTCTCTCCCTCTCCCTCCCTCCCTCCCTCCCTCTCAATAGATTAATATGTTAGATTAATATATTTCTCTTGAATTCAAATAATTTTATACTATATTGGGAGAAAAGAAAAATAAGGAAGGTACAAAACTAAAAGGTATTTTCTTCTTTACTTTTTTGTTGCCAGAAAGACACAGTAGTTGGTACAAGTAGCATGCTAAAATAATAGCATTCCAATAAATCATTGTCAGGTCTCTGGAAAATAACATAACTTGTTAGTTTTTGCAAACACTGATTCTCCCATTTCTTTAATGTGCTGCATTTGGCATTTTTCCTCCCAAATAAAAAGCAACTCAGTTATTTCCTGCTTGGATTAGATTTCAATTGTTTTTGCAGCAAATCAATAACATTTGCATTTTGTCAATGGAAACAAAACCTGCCCAGATATGCAGCAGAAATTATATTGAATAATATTATACCACTTTAGCTTCATAGGAATTTAATTTTACTTTATCTCCTTCATTTACTCATCACAACAAAAACCGTAGTTGAAAGTAAATATTTATCTCCATTATAAAAGAACTTATACTCAGCTAATGCAGATGGAAAATAAATGTGTACTGTCATCAAAGGCATTTTCCGGTGGCAGAGTAAGAAAAGAATAAGAATAATTTTTATTGTGTGGCACAAGTGACAAATACAACCCACAAAATGGACACAGAAAAGGTAATTATATATATAATACACACACACACACACACACATATATATATGCTGGTCTTGTTGTATTTAGGTGTTTTCCCGTGTAAGAATGAGATTGTTTATGCAACGTTTCGGCAAGATCTCACTTGCCATCTTCAGGCTTCAGTCTGTGACTGCGTAGATGCCGCCCTTCCTTAAATTTGTGGGGGGGGGGTTGGAGTGCTGACTCTGTTGCTGTGAGTAGGTTGATTGGCTGTGCAGCTGATTGATAGATTAATGCTGTTTGGTCCTATTTGTATATTTCTCCTTATTTTGTATTTCAACGGCTTGGGTGGTGGGTGGAGCTCGTCTGTTGGCCAGTGCTGGTTTCCAGATGTCTGGTAGGCTGGAGGTGTCATCACGTTTGTTCATATTGTTAGGTTGTTTCTCTATTTCGATGGCTTCTCTGATTATTCTCCTGTTGAGCTGTTCAGCTTTGGAGATCAATTTATTTCCTTCAAAGTCAATATCATATCCTGTAGCTTTAAAGTGTTGGTAGAGAGATGAGGTTTTAAGATGTTTTTTTACTGGCATTTTTATGTTTTGCAATGCATGCATTTATTCTTCTATTAGTTTGTCCTATGTAAGTTGCAGGGCACTGGCCAACAGAAGAGCCCCACCCACCACCCAAGCCGTTGAAATACAAAATAAGGAGAAACATACAAATAGGACCAATCAGCATCAATCTACCAATCATGATACAGTTGCACAGCCAATCAACCCACTCACAGCAACAGTCAGCACTCCAACCCCCCCCCCCTCCATCAAGATTTAAGGAAGGATAGCATCTACGCAGCCACAGACTGAAGCCTGAAGATGGCAAGTAAGATCTTGCCGACATGTTGCAAGGACAATCTCATTCTTACACGGGAAAACACCCGAATACAACAAGACCAGCATACCTACACCCATGAAAATCTAAGAAAACACACACACATATATCATCATCATCTTTATTGTCATTCTACTAAAATTACAATGAAATTGGTATTAGTAATAATACATTACTATTGTCTTGCTATTTACAAGAATAAAATACATTGGCTTACAATATACGAAGTGAGGCTCAAATTATGTCACTTTTACTGACTGCTTCATTTTACAATCCAATGAACAAGAAGAAAATCATGACATGAAGTACAGAGAGAAAAGGTGTCAGGTATATAACAGTCACTAATAACCTAACTAAATAATGTCTCTCAAAAAGTATAATAAATTGCAGATGATTAACCATGGCACTCCATGAAGCATATATATAGCATGCAATTATTCTAGACTATGTAAGCTACTTGTACACACTTATAAATCCTAAATGTAATTTTTCAGTTAATAATTTTACAACTTTTGGGGATGGGGTGTAAGCCAAATTAAAACAGGAACATTTCTCCATTAATGTGTGAGTGTGTAAAACCATAGAAGCGGTTAAATTTTCATGGGTTAAATCCTTTGTCTTCTGTACATATAAAAAGATATATAAAATAAAGCCATAAAATAAATGAACAAATTAAATTACTCATATCAAGAATTTTTAAAGTACAAGATAGACAAGCAGGCAGACAGATATAAATACAGCCACATGATTTATATAATACTCTTTCTAAATATTTGAAAAGGTCTACATGGATCTCAATTATACAGCAAGCTCTTAAAATGAGGCATTATTAGCAAAACTGGTGACTGACAGATTAAAGACTTAATTTTAATTTATTAGTTATCTGACGTTGCTATTCAAACAAATAAAAGTTCAACCAGATTTTAACAAACATTTTTTTAAAAAAATTCTCTAGCTTTTTGATGAGTTGATATCAATAGAAATGAGAAAAGGTTGTTGTGTTTGTCATTTATCTTGGTTGTTTACAAGAAGTCATAAAATTACCTGATATCAACATATGGAAAACTATCTTCATTACTGTCTTGTGGTTGGCTGTACTTTTTTTTTAAAGATATGGTAGTCCTATAATAAAATCAAACTAAAGAGTTTTACTTTTATTAAAGATGAATTAATAGAAGATGATGCTTGCTTAAGCTTCCTTTAGTCATGTGGACTACAACTCCCAGAATTTTCCAAGCACCTTAATATTCTGAGACACAGTTCACAAAACTGATGGACAATCAATTTGACTGGAATACATCCTTTGCATATACTTATCACTCTAAGAAGAAAGTGTGCTTATTACATCCCAAATAACTGGATATATATCAAATAGCTGAGGAGATAGACAAAGTACCTAAAGGAGAGAATAGGAATTACATTTAATAATTTTGCCTCTAAAAGCCAAGAAAATATTCTAAGTCTATACTATCAAAATATAGTATATACTTTTCAAAGAATAGTATTATTCAGGCAATGAGTATCTCAGATTTATGGTCTCTTTTCTGATATCTCCTTAAGTCTTACGCCCATACTGGGCAGTTTTAATCATACTTTAAAGGAGAAACTTTAAATCACGTTTTATAAAGATGTTATTTTTCAGTAAAGGCCTAGGTTAGTCTTTACCTTTAGGGTGTTAGGGAATTTTAGTGTTATAACTTGGGGATTTTAGCGCAGGAATAATTCTAATTTAATTTGTTTTTATCCATTATATTTATTCCATGTATGTATTTTTATAGTATTTTAATTTTTCCCTGTGCACCGCTCCGAGTCCCCGTGGGGAGAGGATACGGTATACAAAATAAATTTTTTATTATTATTATTATTTAAATGATAGTGAGGAGACAATGCAACACGAAGTTAAAATATGGCTAATTGAAATAGGAAGCTAAAGCTTTTAAATTTCTCACCAGACTCAAGAAAATTGGGAAGAATACATAATTTTAAAGCTTGTGCTTATAAGAATATAGTTGTGTTTAAACATAGTTTTTCTATATGCAGCTTATTTAATTTCCTTTCTTGTGTTTCCAATTAACTTTCCAAAGGGTAAGGACCTTCTTTTTGTAAATGGCAATATTTTGTGACACGCTGTCAAATGAACTTGGCAAGATGGTTGTACTAATTATTACAGCAAGTGAAAATATATAGCTTTGTTTTGGATTCATAAGGAAGACAGTCACTGTACTATGGTACATTATTTGAGCCAGGAGCTATCTTAATTGCTTGAAGTTTTTCCCCCCTAATATAAGATTTATTAAATTCTGCTTACAATCTATGACTGACATACGGTAGAAGAACATGATGTACCTATCTCACCATGTGTATTCATCCCAATCTGTTCTGAAGTGCATGATCTTTGTGTTGGGTAACAGAAAACACATTTTATGCAAGTAAATATTCCTTTGTTCCAAGTATGCAGCTCAGAATCAGTAATTGTTTATATTAGCAGATGTCTCCTCTTATGCAACATGCATCTGAGCTATTAAGATGTCAAATATAAGAGAATACCAAGCAGTTAAAAAGCTTCTTCTACAAGAGACACGGCATTAATAATTCAGCTATTAATGGACATGCAACTAGAGTATTTTTCTTAATGGACAACAGCAGAGCCCACACCCTATGTATGCAGCATACCCTTCTTCTGATTTCACTTTTCATTTAAAGCAAAAGCATTTACCAGGAAAGCAAGTATAGTACTAACATTTGAAAACCACAAGGCTTGAACTGTTGAGAGTGCCTTAAAATAGGAGACTGTAATATGCTGAATGTGTAGAATTTAAAAAATAAACATAATTTGTAAAGATGAAGTGGAAAATGATAAATGGTTATAGATTTGCCCACTTAATTTAAACAATCTCCTTTTGTCCCAATGCACACACTCAATAATACAATAATTTATACATAGTAACATTGGAATTTTGTATTTTTTACTTTGAATAATCTATATTGGTATTTTTTATTTGAGAAATTAACATATAGCATGTTATCTCATCACATTCATATTTTATCCTGACATTTTTCTGATGACCTTCTCAATAGAATTTAGGTGCAGCAGCCAGATAATGAAGATAAAATATTAAACTAGATTTTTATGCAGCCCGAATATGGATAAAAAAAATTAAAGGGCTTTTAATTAGGAACAATTTTACTGTTCTTAGACTACTAATCTGAAAAAGAATATGGATGGCATTTATATGCATCGGTGTTTAAAAGTTAGTGAACTCATTTACATTTTCAACATTTCTACATAAATATCTTTTCCCTAGAAAAGTTGTAAAACTAGATGAAGAGAACTCAATTAAACAAATCAGACCACATGTATTTATTTATTTTTTATATATATTTTTTATATTTATATTTTATATTATAAAACATGTATTTATTTATTTATTTAATTTATATGCCACCCGTCGTCCTACTACATGACTCTTGATAAATTTTATACTTGTTCTTTTATTTATTGAGGAAAATGATCCTAATCTACATTATTTGTGTGTGGAGAATCTTTTGCTTTCAGTACCTTGCATTGGGCAGCAATAAGTGCAACTGAAGATTTCTGATCATTATCATTCCTGCACATCAGCTTGGAAGGACCTGAAATGGGCAGTTTATACAAGGAAGACTTCCACATCCTTGAGTTGAAGGTATTCTGTAAGGAGGAATTTTCTAAAATTCCTCCTTACAGAATACCTTCAACTTAAGGATGCAGTTTATACATATCTTCCTTGTATAAACTGCCCATTTCAGGTCCTTCCACAGCATTTCTATAGGATTACAATCAGAATATGACTTGGTCATTCCAAAAAAATTATTTTGCTTTAATCATTCTTTAATTTATGACTTCCGTGTTTTGGGTTGTTGTCTTGCGGCATGGTCTACTTTTTCTTGAGCTCAATTCACAGACAGATACCCTGACGTTTTCCTATAGGACTTGTTGACACAATTCAGAATATATAGCTTCATCCTGAAGTATTACAAGCCTTGCTCTTGCCGTGATCTTGGTTGGCTGACCATTCTTGAGAGCGTAACAATTGTGCTGAGTTGCCTCTATTTGTACACAATTTGCTTGACAGAGGCAGTATATAATAGCTTTCCTACAGCTGTCTTATACTGCTCATTTCTTGCCAGCTTGCTTTGTTTTCTTCTTATGTTCAGGGCCCAATTTCTATAGTTATACAGGTACTCTTTGCTTAACCACCATTCCTACAACTATTCAAATCTATAGTGGCACCGAACAAAATGGTAGTTGTAGCCAATCTCCACAGTTATGGTTATAAGATCCAAATTTAGGCACTTGGCAGTCTACCCACGTTTACAATCACAGGATCACTTTCTCCCCACTCACATATTCCGCTCCATTTCTACCCTTTTGGCCACCTTGCACTCCATCGTATCTGACCCTCCCAACCTGGGCTCCCCTGACCTTTCTGGCCTGTGCTCCAGTCTACTACTGCCCTGGCCTCCTGCTGGACCTTAGTTGTCTTTTTTCTCTCACTGCTAATGAGGCATACCCAGCTTGCTCTCTTGCTGGCTATTCTACATCATCTTATCTTATCCAAATTGCGTTCAATAAGCTTTTGGAAAAGCTGCATGCAGTTTGGGTTATTATTTGAGGATAATACAGCATACAGCATGTATTGGTACTGCAGATGCAAAACAACCCAGATCCAATATGAAACACATAAATGGTAAAGTTGCACTATGTGAAGGACTTACAAATAAAGGAGTATCATAACCTGGAGTACTACCCCACTGTATGGTGCAGACACATTTATCAAGCCATTGCCCAGTACTGGTTTTCTCAGCCTGAGAAATGCACTGGGGATTAATGGAATCATGCACAACATTACAACTGATTAAAGTGCACAATTCAGTGTATAGAACTGATAAGAAAGAGTAAAAAGGGATACATCATTCCCCTTTACCAAATTGTTTCCTTCATAATGCAAAATAAAGGAAGAAACTCTTGGTGTTCTACGTCCATCTTTTTTCTGCTGCCATTATTTACATAGTAGAGTTAAAACCTTGACTAATCAAAGGCCAGTCCCTTTTGAGATTGTCCATTCAAATTACACACAGTAATTTTCCAATTTTTCCAACAGCCCTGAAAAGTTTTGTGCCTTTTGATATATTGATAGATACATATATGTAAATAATGTAAAATTCTTGCATGTTGTTTATGTCTATCCCTTTCTCTGTTCTTGACTGCCTTTTGTCTCAATTTGCCAGTAAAATGTTTCTGATGTTTGCTGATGCTTAACAAATAAATAACAAGCTATCTTTTTTCTAGCTGCATAGAATGGTATGCATGCTTGCTTTGAAATGGATACAGAGAATATGGAGTCTTACTTGGTGTAAAGTAAACTGGAAATTATCCATAGTATTTTCAAACAGAAACAAGCAGAAACATGTTGGGTGGGGATTATCTTCTGGTATGGTTTATGTCACATACTACGATTACATTCTTATAAACCTATAGAATTTAACTTTATTTAGTAATAAATATGGCCAAGGCTGATTTTGATCATGTGTATGTTCCAAGTCAAACTAAAGCAGAAGACAAGAAATAAGCATATATACCATTTTCAAGGAGAATGCCAGAATCACTTTGAAATCCTGAACTTTATTGAGAGGAAATCAGAGGAACTATGGAATGAAATTGAATAAGTTGAGAAAAAAATACGGCTGGAGATGAAAAAACAGAGGAAAGAAAACTGTATAGCAGAACAGACAGTGGAAGGAATAAGACAAAGCTGTATACTCTTCTCCTTATTTATTCAACTTATACCGAGGAACAGAAGATGGGAAAATGAGAGTGGTTTTCAAAGTAAAGGAAGAAATATCAACTATGCTGAGATACTATTCTGATAGCTGAAAATGCAAATGATCTGCAAGTTCTACTAATTAAAGTCAAGAGCACAGTAAAGAACAGGACTAAGATTAAATATGAAGAAAGTATTGACAACAGGCATAACAACCAACCTTAAAATTGACAATGAAGATAACAAAATGGTAGGAAAATTCTGCCTTATAGAATTAATTATCAATACTAAAGGAAGCAGCAGTCAAAAAATGTCCCAGATTAGCATTTGACAAAAGGCTTTGGAAAAGATATTCAAATGCTGCAATATGTCTACGCCTACAAATGCAAGCAATGGTTTTCCTGAAAACTCTACAGAAGAAGAAAAAAGGAGTCTGAAGAAGCAAGATAGAAAAAGTGTTAATGTTTTGAACTTTTGAGTTGGAGAATATTTCCAAGAACAAAATGGATAGCCAAGAAAACAAATAAAAAGATCATAGAAGGGGTTGATCCAGAGTCCTTATTCAAAGCAAAAAAGACTGAGCTAAAATTATTGTGGATAGAGGATACTAAAATCTATCTTTCTGGAAGAGTTTATAAAGCTGGGGAAAATGGAACACAAGAGAACAACCAGCAGCAAGATGGACAGACTGAATTACAGTCATCGTGAGTTCACTGTTGGAAGATATGAAGAACCAGATTGGAGGCAGATTGCCCTGGAGAAAATCTATCTACTATATCTGATCACTAAGAGTTAACATCAACTTGATGGCACATAAAGTGCTAGTTCTATCTGAAATTTTATTTCAAAATCTCAGGAACTTTGATTGGCTTTTATCTGTTTCTACCATATCCTATTATGCCTTTAGCCTCAGCTTTCGAGTAAGAGGTTCCCAGAGGTTATAACCAAAATGCCTGATTACTTTCAATGCAGGACCTTCTGTCCATGACTGAGTAAGTTCTCTATAGCTCATTATGATCAGACTACACCAATAATAATAAATCATATACAAGCCAACAAATATTTGCAATTGTAGAACAAACAGCCACATGCATGCTGCACATCCCGGACACTCCTAATAGTTGGTCATATTATTTTTCTTCTTTAAGCTGATATAATTTTTATTTCAAAAAAGAATACTGAAAGTGGGTCATGAAATACAATAATAATCTGTATTCCAGAACACATTAAAAAATCTCATTTGAAGAAAAGGCTTAACAAAATCAAACATATTAATTTCCACAGCTCCCTCCCACCCCTTCCCCGACTATAGGATACTGTTGCATACCATTTCTAAATATTCCACAATAACCAATGCCATGGATATGGAGATCTGGAGTATGTCAGAACAGAAGTCGCCACCCTAATTTGGTTGGCCAATTATTTTGCAACAGCTATACTAACCATTTTGTTCCATACTAATGTAACACTACAAATAAACATTTTCCCTGCCCTCCAGCAGTCAGAAAAAAAATCTGAGTTACAAACATAAACCAGACACATATATGCATCCATACCATAATCCTAGGAAATGCCCACACCTAAAACATTCCCATGCCTAGAAATGGCATGACTGCACTTTGTTTAGCCCACCAAGCAATCAAAATTTACAAGCTATTTAAGTTATAACAATCAGTCAAAATAAAACCAGAGTCAAAAGTATCTAGTCTCTCAGTGAGTAGTTCTGCTTCTTTCAAACTCTGACTTTTTTACAAACTCATGGATTGGCAGAGCCATATAAGAGATTATTGAAAAATCAAGTTTATAGTGCTGATGAAGTGACCCTATCTTCCATATCATAGACTGATAGCTACATGTTTTTAATTGGGTCACCATTACAAAACTTATCAAAAGTGGCAGAAAACCTCCTTGTCTTCTTCCACCACCAAGGATGCATTCCATAAGTATCTAAAGCATTTCCATTTCTACACAAAATATGGGCATTTTTAGAAGTTGTTTTTGTCTTTAGAAATATTGACACAGAGCTTTATTTCAATATGTCTCAAAGATATCAGCTTTTATCTCTTTTTCCTGTAAATTACTGCCATACCCTTAAGTTTCAATATCTTGTTTGTGTTTAGGAGGAAATACCCAACATTATATATTCACACGACCAAATACTTGCAAATGTCTGGGGCAGCTAAATAATACAAATGTATCACTAACATTTATTTAGGGTACATCACTTTTATTTTGCATGATGTCATAATGATTTTGTGAATCCTGAAACATGTTTAAAATAATTATATTTTTAGTATTCTAGATATTGAGTTCTTATCTACTACTTTATTCTTGATTGTGGCATTGATGAATAAAAATGAAAATCTGCCACCATCACTGATAGTTTGACCCTCCAACATACAGATTATTAAAGAACTATAAGAATTATGGACAGTAACTAATTCAATCGTTACAAAGGCCAAAGAATACATCTTGTTAAAAGTAGAAACAATTTAATTACCCTTGACTTGCCAAAAAGGGCAAATTTTATCAAGCGTGCAAAGAAGATAAGAAATCTATTTCCATAATAAGTGTTTCATAAACCAAGTTGCATTTATCATGACAGGTGTGACTGCAAATTAAAGAGCCTTTAGCATTCATTGTGGAAGGTAGACAGTATTTCCACATTCCAGCTACACTTATTAATAATTTGTTGACATGTATCACTCCATCCAGTACATTTTTTTTATTTATTCATCTGCATTTTGTTTACTGGTTACTCCTATAATTGGAATAAGGAAAAAATAAGAAATTTGATTCTAGGCTGGTTTTGGTCATTATTGACTCTTGGATACATCCCCACTGTTTTCATGGCAAATTTTGGAAATGTTTTGTGCTTGCCCTTCTTTCTAGCTGAGAGAGAGAGAGACTGACCCAAAGTCACACAGCTGTGTTTGTGCACAAAGCAGGATCAGAACTCACAGTTTTCTGGTTCCTAGCATGCTGGCTGGGGAATTCTGGAAATTGGTCTACAAATCTTAAAGTTGTTGAGATTGAGAAATGCTGTTTTAACCATACTGTACTGTATACTTCAGAAGCACTGAAGCTCTTTAACCATGACAACAACCTAACTCCCAGGTAAAATTAGGTTAATTATTACTGTAAACACATTGCTCACTGAAAGGAAACTTTACATTTTGCAGCCAAGAAAACAGTTAATAAATTATACAAGCAAACAAGCTCTCTGCAGAACCTGAGTTAGCATTTCAAAATCCTGTCAAAGCAATAAAAGCTACTGCTTAAAATTTCCTCATACAGTCTGATTCAGCTAATAATTATCCAATGCAGCAAATATTTCTGATAAAGTTGCGTCAAAAGTACTAAAAGGGATAGTGCCCCCAGACACATCAGGGCTCCTAGCCAAGTCAGAGGTCAGAGTGCCCACTCAAGAAATTTACTAAAAAATGTAAAAATATCTTTATGCGCAAAGGAATTAGGAATATTCTAGAAACACATTCTAATTCAAGTGTGTATTCTGATAAAATTTGTATAGAACTTTTAAAAAAAATAATGCGCTTGGCATCTTGGATAACATCTAAAAATATTTATTAAATCACCTTCTGAAGCAAGCCCAAAAATCTCAGCTGTTTACAGTAATGAAACAGATTCAAACAGAAAATGAAGCATCAATTAAAAAAATAAAATTAGCTCATTGTAAATTCATGAAACCCAAACACCATAGTATTATCATCCAGTTTATGGTCCATGCATATGCTGCCCAATGGAGCGGTATAAATGCAGCAAGCACATTTAACATGTTTATTAGATATGCCAAACTAATCACGTGCTTAAGCAAAATATGCAAATAAATAAAACTAATTAACATATTTCTCCCTTGTCAAGGAGAAAAGTTAATCTCTTGTTTATTTTTTTAAATAAATTTTCTAATGACTATAGCCCAGAGTTCAAATGTTTAGACTTACTATCCATCATTACCCTCACTGATGAATACTGAAGCATATAATGCTTAATCAAAGGAATCTCACAAATATATACATATATATAAGTTCAATTTACTGTTAAACTGAAGAATGATAACAAGTTCTTGCATATGGCCAAGTACACATAGGTTTAAGACTTTACTGATATTTACTTTATTAAGAAACTAAACATTAAATATTTTCATGTAAATTTGCAAAACACACACATACATGTATTCTGAAAATTTATGTGAAGTGTGTGTGTGTGTGTGTGTGTGTGTTGTGTATACCTCCAAAGAAAACAATGTGAAGAAACCCAATTTCATGCTGTGAAAATACAAAGATCAAGCAAATACAACTTTCACCTGCTATTTTATTTTTAAAGCAGATTCCAATACCTTCTTCAAGTTGCTAGTTGATTTGCAGTTATATAAATAAAACAATGAGTAGACTCTCTCAGCGAAAATGACAGTATGATTTTGTCAGATTCATAGAGTGTGATGGCCCAAGACTTTTTAAATGAAATATTTGCGCAGATGGTTCTAATTATCACTTTTATTGAATTGTGTGAGCTTGGGGGCATTTTTTCCACCCAGGCACACTGCATGTTGGATGACTTGTTTATAAAATAAATTAAGCAAACAGCATACTCTTATTCTTTGTTCACCCAGAGTTCCTTCATTGATGGGTACTACATCAAGTTCCGATAACATTCAGTGCCGACTTTTGCAAAAAAAAAAATTAGAAAATCCCAACAAACACATATTTCTTAAGATGATTATATCTTGCAGAGTTGTGGGAAAAACAGTTTATCTTTGGAAGAGAAAGAAACTATCACTGTTCTATTTCAGTTTCATCACTATTCATCCATATTCCCTGTGCTTTGTTACCTCTGAAGCGTAAGACTTGAAGGATATATCCAGTGGTACTGTTGCCTTTGACACTAACATAAAGCCTATTAATCCAATCCTGAATTCAGAAACTAACACACAGCTATTGTAACCATTACAAAATTTAATTTATATTCCAAATTTCTATTTACAGTAGTAGAAAGATAGTAGAAGTCATATAGTAATACATTCTATACATTCCTTGGGATCTAGGTAATGTTCCCTTATTTTTAATATCTAAAGCAGGGGTCCCCAACCTTTTTTGCACCAGGGACCGGTTTCATTTTAAAGAAAACTCTGCGGACCGGCTGAGTGGCTCAGCAGTCATGTGACTGGGTGGGCGTGGCCAATTTGGAAAATGTGAAACTCACTTAACAACGCTCTTGGTTAGCAACCAAACTTTTGGGCTCAATTGTGGTCATAAGTTCCCTCTCTCTCTCTCTCTCTCTTTCTTTCCTTCCCTCTTTCTTTCTCTTTCTCTCTCTTTATTTCTTTCTCTTTCTCTCTTTCTTCCTTTCTCTTTCTCTCTCTCTTTCTCTCTCTCTCTTTCTCTCTCATTTTTTCTTTCTTTCCCTCTTTCTCTCTCTTTATTTCTTTCTCTTTCTCTCTTTCTCTTTCCCTTTCTCTCTCTCTCTCTCTCTTTCCTTCCCTCTTTCTTTCTCTTTCTCTCCCTCTTTCTCTTTCTTTCTCTCTCATTTTTTCTTTCTTTCCCTCTTTCTCTCTCTCTTTATTTCTTTCTCTTTCTCTCTTTCTTTCCCTCTTTCTCTCTCTCTCTCTTTCTCTTTCTGTCTCTTTCTGTCTCTTTTTCTTTCTTTCCCTCTTTCTTTTTCTCTTTCTTCCTTTGTCTCTTTTTCTGTTTTTCTGTTTGTCTTTCTTTCTCTCTCTCTTACTTTCTCTCTCTCTCCCACTTTCTTTTTCTTTCTTTCTTTTTCTTTCTGTCTCTCTCTCCGTCCGCCCATCTCTGTCACTCTGTGTGTGTGTGTGTCTGTCTGTCTGTCTCGCATTCAGGCACTTAATCATTCATTCTGTGCCTCTGTCTATCTTTCTCTCCCTTCTTCCCTCTGTGCGCGGGCGCGCGCGCGCGCGCGCGTGTGTGTGACTCTCTCTGATTCCCTCCCACCCTGTCTCTCTCTGTGTCTATGCCTCTCTCTGTCAGTCTGTCGTCCCCCCCCCCCCACCGCGGAGTCTCCTCAGCTCGGCTCGACTCGCTCACTAGCCTTAGCCTGCCCCGCCTGGGCGGCCGCTGCCGCACTTGGTCCCTCGTGCGCTCGGTCAGGCTCCTTCCAGGAGCTTGAGAAGGCTCCGTGGGGTGGGGGTGGGGTGGGGGGGAGGTACCTCCGCAGCTCCTGGAAAAAGACGAGTGGGTGGCATGCCGGTTGGGGAAGCTCTGGGGGGGCAGGGAGGAAGGGAATCCGTGGGCTGTTTTGCTGCGGCGCGCAGGAGTCCCACCGTCGGCTGCCCCCTCCTCCCTCCTCCTCCTCCTCTGGGGGGGCAGGGAGGAAGGGAATCCGCGGGCTGTTTTGCTGCGGCGCGCAGGAGTCCCACCGTCGGCTGCCCCCTCCTCCCTCCTCCTCCTCTCCGGCCCTGCGGCCCGGCTCCTATCCAGCCACGGACCGGCACCGGTCCGCGGCCCGGGGGTTGGGGACCCCTGATCTAAAGGGTTCAGGGCAGTGGTGGGATTCAATTTTTTTTTACTACCACTTCTGTGGTTGTGGCTTTTTGGGCGTGCCTTTGTGGGCGTGGAAGGGGAAGGATACAGCAAAATCCCCATTCCCTCCCCACTCCTGGGGGAAGGTTAGTGCAAAATCCCCATTTCTTCCCCATCCTACTAACCTGCTTTCCAGCTCCGTTCTCCTATTCAGGGCAACAAAAGAAGATCACCTGGGAGGCAGCAAGGGTGGGGGCAGCCTATTTGCTGGTTCTCCAAACTACTCAAAATTTCCACTACTGGTTCTCCAGAACCTGTCACAACTGGCTGAATACCACCTCTGGTTCAGGGTTTGCAAGAAATGTATTCTTCTAAAAGCCACATGAGAGCAGACAATCTGTTTTGATTTATGCATTCAGCTAAATCATAATGGTTAATATTCGGTTGGGTCTTGTATTCCTTTAGTATTTTCTTTAGTGGAAAGAAATTTATACCACTTAATATTCTGACAACCAAAAACATTATCAGAAAAATCAATCTGCTAGAAATTTCCTCCTGACAGACTATACATGAATGACTTTTCAAAGAATACTCCCACTGCTAAAAGTATTTACCACATAATTGTCTGGACATACTGATCAGATTAAAGTTAATGGCTGAAATAAACTAATGACTGTATTCCCTTTTGAGAATCATTATTTCAGGTTGACGAAACAAGGTTCAACAGCAATATAGAACATTTTCCAACAGTAAGAAAGATGACCAGCCCAAATTCTATTAATGACAGATGATGCTATTCTGAAATTTTTCCCATGGTCTATTTAAGTTGAAGGTCAGTAGGCAATATGAGGTACAGTTATGGTAAGACTATTCTAAAGCTTCAATACAGTAGAATGCATTTCAATGTAACCATAATTTATGGTTCTTTTTTTTTCACCAAGGAAGTTTCATACATCTCAAGCTCAACTGAAACAGCTATTATATTCAGTTTTAATACATTGGTTTTACTAATGAAACACTGTACATATTTGCTAAAATGAAGATACCACTAAAAAGAAAAAAAATAACCAATAATAAAACAAAGACTTACAAAAAATGCAAAAATTCATTTTACTGAGTATGGAAAATGCCCTTGTCTATAAGTGCCATTTTAGTACCAAACCCATGTATGATTTATATACAATTAAGTAATACGTATAGGCACTTTACAAGATGTAGTCTTATTTATTTATGTTTTTTCATTAATAATGAAAAAGAACAAAACAAAAATAATATGCTAGTGACAAATACTATTGTCAGAAAGGGGAAAAATGAAAGAAAAAGCACTTTAACAAAAAAGTGAAAAAATATAACAGAAAAAAATATGTCATTATAGCAATAAACAGTTCTAATTCCTTATATATTTGTCTGATAGAAATATTATTCAAGTACAAATATATTTTAATACGTTCATACAGCTATATTTTTGGAAAACCCACTGCATTCTGTTTAAATGAGTACCATAGTTCATTATATGTAGATATGTATATTTGTATACAAAATCTTTGCATATAGACAATCTACTCATAACTTGAAAATACAATCTGCTCTTCAATATATTGACTAAGTGGACCCATATATTTATTTTTCAAATGCTACCATATCAATCTTTTAGCCACAGTAAGGGCAGGGAGACTCTATTTACAGTGTCCCATTGTAAACTTCCATGCACGAGGATATAGTTCAAAAGAATGTATTTTCTAAAAAATTTAGCTTGAGTCACACAATCACATTTATAGAATCCATTACTTTCTTGCAAAACTTTTCAAGACATTTTGGAATACATATTTTAAAGAAGTATTATCATTATACCTCCCAAAAATGCTGCTTTTGACAGTCCTTTCCTATACAAATGTAATAATAATCCAAAAACTTCTAAATACAATGGTACCTCGCTTCACGAACGCCTCTCTTCACGACCAATTCGGATTACGACCAAAAATTTCACAAAAAATGTGCTCCGCTGCACGAACTCCGCCTCGCTGCACGAACGGCAATGTTCGTAAAAAACGCCTCGCTTCACGAACTCCGCCTCGCTTCACGAACTCCGCCTCGCTTCACGAACTCCGCCCTCGCATCACGAACAAAAAAGTTCGTAAAAATGCTCGGATTTGCGAACCCCGCCTCGCTGCACGACCCGGAGCCGCGGACATTTTATCTACGAACGGATTTCCTGTTCGTCACATGGTTGCGACTTCCTTCCTGCACGAACGTTCATGGAGAGAGACACAGACAACGACACAGAGAAGCTGATTGCAAAATGGCTCCCAGGAAGCGTGGTGGAAAGAGGAGAGTACGGAGCAGCAATGCAGGTGACAATTTGCAAGCTGGGAATGCAGAAATTGCTGTGGAAGCTGGGGATGCAGGGCTTGCTGTGCCAGCTGGGGATACAGAACTTGCTGGGCCACCTGGGCCACCTGGGGATACAGAGCTTGCTGGGCCACCTGGGCCACCTGGGGATGCAGAACTTGCTGTGCCAGCTGGGGATACAGAACATGCTGTGCCACCTGGGCCACCTGGGGATGCAGAACTTGCTGTGCCACCTGGGGATACAGAGCTTGCTGGGCCACCTGGGGATGCAGAACTTGCTGTGCCACCTGGGGATACAGAACATGCTGTGCCACCTGGGCCACCTGGGGATGCAGAACTTGCTGTGCCACCTGGGGATACAGAACATGCTGTGCCACCTGGGCCACCTGGGGATGCAGAACTTGCTGGGCCACCTGGGGATACAGAGCTTGCTGGGCCATCTGGGCCACCTGGGGATACAGAACTTGCTGTGCCAGCTGGGAATGCAGGTGACAAAAATGTGCAGCGCAAGCATGGTGGAAAGAAGCAAGTGCGGAGAAGCACTGAAAGTGCCAGCAAAGCTGGGAAGAAAATAACCATTGAGGTGAAGAAGGAGATTGTGGAAAAGCATGACCGTGGCATTCGTGTGACTGATCTGGCCTCGGAGTACAAGATGCCAAAGTCAACAATCTCTACTATTTTAAAAAACAAAGCCGCCATCAAAGGAGCTGATGTTGCTAAAGGCGTAACAAGATTAAGCAAGCAGAGGACGCAAGTGCTGGAAGAGGTGGAAAAACTTTTGTTGGTGTGGGTGAATGAGAAACAGCTGGCAGGTGATAGCGTTAGTGAAACTATGATCTGTGAGAAAGCCAGGAGATTGCACAGTGATTTAGTGCAAGGAAGCCCCTCTACAAGTGCCACGAGTGACGACTTTAAAGCCAGTAGAGGGTGGTTTGAAAAATTCCGCAGGAGAAGTGGCATCCACAGTGTGATTAGACATGGTGAGGCTACCAGCTCTGACAAGGCCGCAGCAGAAGCCTACAAGGTGGAATTTGCAGAATTCATGGCAACAGAAGGCTACGTCGCTCAACAAGTCTTCAACTGTGACGAAACAGGGCTCTTCTGGAAAAAAATGCCAAACAGAACCTACATCACGCAGGAGGAAAAGGCACTACCAGGGCACAAGCCCATGAAGGACAGATTGACCCTTTTGCTGTGTGCCAACGCAAGTGGCGATCTAAAAATCAAACCACTGCTGGTTTACCATTCACAGACCCCTCGTGCATTTAGGCAACAAAATGTCAACAAGGCCAGACTGCCCGTCATGTGGAGATCCAATGCCAAAGCTTGGGTGACAAGGCAGTTGTTCATGGAATGGCTGCACGAGGTGTTTGCACCCACTGTCAAAAAGTATCTCTCTGATAACCAGCTGCCTGAAAGGTGCCTTCTTCTAATGGACAATGCCCCAGCACATCCTCCAGTCTTGGTGGATGATATGGATGCTGAGTATGACTTCATCAAGGTCAAGTTCCTCCCCCCCCAACACAACACCACTTCTGCAACCAATGGACCAGCAAGTCATCTGCAACTTCAAGAAGCTGTACACAAAGGCGCTCTTCACTAGGTGCTATAATGTCACTGAAGAGACGTCCTTGACTTTAAAAGAGTTCTGGAAGAAACATTTCAATGTTGTCCACTGCATTAACCTCATTGACAAAGCCTGGCAAGAGGTCACTCACCGAACTCTGACTGCAGCCTGGAGGAAACTGTGGCCAGAATGTGCCACTGAACAGGAACAGGAACATGACATAGACCTAGAAGGGTCTGACACAGAGGTAGTGGACGAAATTGTGTCCATGGGCAAGAGTATGGGTCTGGACGTTGACGGTGCTGATGTGGAAGACCTTGTTGAGGAACATAGGGAGGAGCTGACCACTGAGGAACTTTCTGAACTCCACAGTGAGCAGCAAAAGGCACTTCTTGAGGAGCATTCAACAGAGGAGGAGGAAGAGAGGGAGGAGGTTACCAGTGATGCCATAAAAGCCATTATGGTAAAATGGCATGAGTGCCATGATTTCTTTGAAAAGCACCACCCCAACATAACTGTCACGAACAGAGTGTTAAATCTCATGGATGATAATGTGGTGTCTCATTTCCGGAAGGTTTTGCAACGCAGGAAAAGACAAGTGACATTGGACAGATTTTTCAGCAAAGCTGAGCCTGCAGCTAAGAGACAAAGGAGAGAGGAAAGCCCTGAAGAAGCCTTTGATGTCCTTATGGAGGGGGACTCTCCCTCCAAACAATAATTGCCTCCCACCTGCCTTCATCCATGCCAGAAGTCATCTCAAGCAAGCTTGGTGTTCTCTCTTTACTGTGTACTGTACATACATTACCATACTGTACAAATGTGTAATTTTTGCCTATGTTGGGGTGCTTCCATAACCTTAAAACCAGGTCAGAAATGTACAAATGTGTTTTGTTATTTGTTTCATATTTTGGGGTGCTTCCATAACCTTAAAACCAGGTCAGAAATGTACAAATGTGTAATTTTTGCCTATGTTGGGGTGCTTCTATAACCTTAAAACCAGGCCAGAAATGTACAAATGTGTTTTGTTATTTGTTTCATATTTTGGGGTGCTTCTATAACCTTAAAACCAGGCCAGAAATGTACAAATGTGTAATTTTTGCCTATGTTGGGGTGCTTCTAAAACCACAATACAGTACAAGCCGCCCTGGGTCCTTTGCGGAGAAGGGCGGGATATAAATGTAATAAAATAAATAAATAAAAATAAAATAAGTTGAGAACTGTACAAATGTGTCTTGTAATTTTTTTCATATTTTGGGTGCTTCAAAACCCCAAAAACAAGGTCAGAACGGATTAACCGGATTTACATTGAACCCTATGGGAAACTGTGCCTCTCTTCACGACCAATTCTGTTCGCGAACAGAGTCCGTTCAAGATTCACGACCAAAAAACAAGGTCAGAACGGATTAATCGGATTTACATTGAACCCTATGGGAAATTGTGCCTCGCATCACGACCAATTCGGATCGCGACCAGAGTCATTTCACGAATTAAGTTCGTGATCCGAGGTACCACTGTATTATTTTTCTTCTGGATATTTGGATGCCCAAATATTGAATATAAATATATTTTATAAAGTTTTTTTTCTCGTTATGTACTATTTGCACTATTTACAGTGAATGGATTAATAGATCACAGCAAACATGGTTTGTATGGTTATGGCTTAGTGAGATATAAATTGAACAATAGTTTGTATAATAATATGATATAATTTATGATGTGTAACTCTAGTTGCTTACTATTAACTTGTAGGGATATTAGAAAAATAATGTTTTTGAACTTCAGAATTTATTTATAGTAAACCAGATGTCAGAATCATTTTTAGCGTTTATGATGCTACAAGGTTGTTTTTTTGCAATGAATTACAATGTGTTACCAAAATTAACATTGCAAATTTGTTTATTACTGTCATATCTGATGATTTAAAAGCCTAGGCTTCAATGTAAGTTGAAAAAAGTTCTCTCCTAAATGTCAGCTATTCATGCATCCATAATTAATCAATATTAACTTGGAACTTGGTCAATATATGTCTACTACATTGGCCTATTTGCATGGCAAAAAAATAGAATAGATTTGTTTCTTTTCCATTTTAAAATTAAACAAAAAATATTATTTTAAAAGCCCAAAGACATTGTACTTTTACTCTCAAGCAAATATTTTCTATTTGGCTGATCAGCAGAATAAAAAATAAATAAAAACATGGATTAATTTTTAATTTAAATTTTATTTTAAAGTTTTCAGTTGAGAATTTTTTATTTGAACAATAGTTTAAAATATTTCTTTTTAAAATGTATATAACTAAAATATGCAATAATAATAACTACTGTATTTTTCGGAGTATAACATGCACCTTTTTTCCTCTAAAAAGAGGCTGAAAATCTGGGTGCATCTTATACATCGAATACAGCTTTTTTTTGCCTCCTGGAACCCCGCCCCCTTCACCAAACTGGCTGTGCCTAGCCTTATGAAGGCTTCCAGAGAGCTCCTGGGGGCTGGGGAGGGCAGAAATTAGCCTGAAACGGGGCGGTTTTTGCCCTCTCCCCCCAAGCCTCCAGCAGCACTCTATAAGCCTCCATAGGGCTATGCATGCAATTTATTTGACACAGAAATGGCCCGTTTTCGCAATAAATGTCCTGGTGTTTTGCTCATTTTTGACACCACCACCCAGGAGCATTCTGCAAGCCCCCCCCAAGGCTATTCATGCTTTTTATTTGAAGAAAAATGGCTCGGTTTGCGCGGAGAAACGGGCCATTTGGGGGAGGTTTGCAGAATGCAAAAACACTCTCTAAGCCAGACATCTCATTCTCGTGGCCCGCGGGCCAATTGCGGCCCGCAGGACGGTATCTTGTGCCCCCACCGTGATATGAAAGTATAATATTAGTATTAATATTAGTATTAATATTAATATAAGGAATCCCTTATGTGGCCCAGCTTCACCCAGACTCTGCCTCCAGTGGCCCCCAGGTAAATTGAGTTTGAGGCCCCTGATCTAAGCTCTTTAACTGTTTCTGTGCCAGCAGAAACAAAGTCTTAAGGTTTGTCAGCGATTTCCTTCTCCAGAACATGGATAAATATACCTCAAAACATCAGCCTACCTACCTACTCTCTCTCTCTCTCTCCCTATCTACACACACTCTCTCTCCCTACCTACCTACTGTATTTCTCTCTATTTCTCTCTCTATCCTTCTACCTACCTACCTACACACACACTCTCTCTCCTTACCTACCTACTGTATTTCTCTTTCTATTTCTCTCTATCCTTCTACCTACCTACACACTCTCTCTCCCTACCTACCGTATTTCTCTCTCCCCCTTTACCTACCTACCTACCTACACACACTCTCTCTCTACTTACCTACTGTATTTCTCTCTCTCTTTCTGTTTCTCTATCCTTCTACCTATCTACCTACTTACACACATTCTCTCTCCCTCCCTACCTACCTACTGTATTTCTCTCTCTTTCTATTTCTCTGTCTATCCTTCTACCTACCTACCTATCTACCTACACACATTCTCTCTCCCTACCTACCTACTGTATTTCTCCATCTCTATTTCTCTATTTCTTTATCTACCTACCTACCTACCCTCTCTCTCCCTACCTACCTACTGTATTTCTCTCTCTATCCCTGTATCTACCTACCTACCTACTCTACCTACCTACCTACTGTATTTCTCTTTCTTTCTCTTCCTCTCTATCCCTCTATCTACCTACGTAATTTTTTTTGTAATTTACCTCTTCAAAACCTTGGTGCGTCTTATACTCCGGTGCACCTTATACTCCGGTGCACCTTATACTCCGAAAAATACGATACATCTTATTACACTATATGTGCTAATATGGAGATGAAAGATGAATTAATAGGTTTGGGAAGTAACCTCATTTAAAACTGCAAAGAACAATAAATGACAAATCCCCCATCCTGTTCATATCGGAGGCATCGTTTAAGGTCCTTCCAACTTCCTAGTTATCTGCGGGATCGCATCCTACCCCATACATCCCTTCGACCGATTCGCTCCCACAGAGAGGGGCTTCTCCGGGTGTCATCCACTAGGCAATGCCAGCGGGTGACGCCCAGGGGAAGGGCCTTCTCTGTGGCGGGTCCGACCCTCTGGAACGACCTGTGGCGGGTCCGACCCTCTGGAACTTAGATCTATCCCGGACCTCCGTTCCTTCCGTCAGCAACTAAAAACCTACTTTTTCCAACAGGCCGGCCTGGCCTAACCTACCGTTTTTAGCCTCAGTTGTTTAGTAGAGAAATTTTAAATTGGGCTTTAGGGATTTTAATGGGGTAGTTTTTAGCACAGGGTAATTTAATATAGTTTTAATGTATTTATGTATTTATTGGGATGTATTGTATTTTTATATTTGCCTGTGCACCGCCCCGAGTCCCTTTGGGGAGAGGGGGCGGTTAATAAGTCGAATAAATGAAATGAACTTAAGGTGTTGAAAAGATTAACCAGTGAATCACTGTTGCCTGGAGAATATCCATGAGAGCTCCTTTCATGTCCCTGTCAAGATGCTGGAGCAAGTCATGGGAGCTCACCTCTCCTCTCAGCAGCACTTGGGTCTCAAATGCGGGCTTGCTAATCCAAACTATGTGAGTCCCCGTGTTCCAATATATGGCAACTGAAATGACAGGAAATGAGTTCCACCAGCCTGGATTTCAATGCAAGGGACAAAGGGGGAAATGGAGGATCCAATAAGCAATGAGAACAAGGCATTCTTGCTATTTTGAAGGTCTGAGAAATTCATTTCTAGCTCTGAAATGCATGTTTTATTAACTAAAATCCAATTACGACAGCAAGGATCACATTTGGAAATAATGATATGAAGTTCTTATACTTGTAGTTACAGAATTAAGTGAATAAAATGATAATAGTACAACAAAAAAGTGCAAAGTCAGGTTGCCTGAGTAAAATATTGCTTTGAAGATGCTGAAGGGAGCATGTCTAAATATGTAGGATCATCAGGTTAGTAAATATCTTTTATCTTTTTTCTTACCTGTCTTCTCTAGTCACAATTTTTGAATAAGTTACTACCTAAAATATCAAGTGTTAACAAAAATATACATATTATTATTATTATGCTGCAGTAATTTAACACAGGTAAACAATTAGGCAGATAAATCTTGTATGGGTAGTCCTCGGCTTACAATGCCAATCAGGACTGGAATTGTCTTTGCCAAGAATTATGGTCATAAAGTCTCAGTGGCACCGTGGTTAAAGTATTGCAGGCTATTTCTGCTGACTGCCAGTTGCCTGCAATTTGGCAGTTCAAATCCCACCAGGCTCAAGGTTGTCTCAGCCTTCCATCCTTCCAAGGTGGGTAAAATGAGGACCCAGATTGTTGGGGGCAATAGGCTGACTCTGTAAACCACTTAGAGAAGGCTGTAAAGCACTGTAAAGAAGTCTAAGTGCTACTGCTTTTGCTAAAGTGTGATTTCACATGTCTGCCACTTAGCGATGGCAACTCTGGCAGTCCCAGTTGCCATTGTTAAGTGATAACTGTGTGGGTCTTTTAAGTGAGGACCTCCCATGACAGCAACATCCAATTATCTGCCGGCTTCTCCATTAACTTAATTTGTGAGAAGTTGGCAAAGTAATGTTGGAAATCGCGATCGCACTACTGCTGCTTGCTACAACTTCACAATCATGAGCCAGGCATCCAGATCACAATCGCATAATTACAGGGATGCTGCAATGGCCAGAACTATGAAAAACCCACTGTAAGTACAATTCATTCATTGCAACTTTGAATGTTCCTTGAACAACTGGCTGCCACCTAAGGATTTCCTGTACTGTTCCACTTTTATTAGTGTATATAGTCATTAGAGTGAAACATTCAATTAAGGACCCCTTTAACAAACATGGGATGTAACAAACGAAATCTGTTTACATTTCATCCTGAGCATTAATAGATAAGTCTATTGCATCCAGAATGTGTTTACTGTTATTTCTTCTGCACATATATTAATCTCAGCAAATTGTTAGTGTTCATGCTCCCACACATACTCTTGCTTTTGAAGCTCCCAAACTGTCTCAGGCTTTTGGCAATCTCAGCAGTCGACCACTGCTTCAAAGATGGGGTGCGGGGGGAGCTCTCAGAGACTATGTGCTTGCAACTCCACTATTGTAGTTAAATAATAAAGTGGCTGAAAAAAGAAAACAAATAAAATGTAAGTCAGAAGTTGGACTTGATTGCAGCTGTAGACTCAGGGTTCTGACACACATTTGTGAAGAGTACAAGGGTAAGAAAGAAAATGTATTCAATATTCATAAGGCAAAAAAAAAAAAGACGAAGAACTGTGTCTTGCAATATGATGTAGATTCTATCAGGAAGTCTACTGAAACTGGAGCATGAGAACATGAAAACTCTGCAAAAAAACTGTGAAAACTGCAAAAATCAATACTGGAAGAAATAGTGATGAACTGTCATATGCAGAAACATTTTTGAGGTGTTATTACACACTAACAAAGATCAGCAGCAGCTAATACAATGTTCAACCACACTAGCAAGAGCAAATAGCATTTAGGCTTATATATTGCCCCATAGCGCTTTACAGCACTCTTTAGGCAGTTTACAATGTAGAAGCATTATTTGTATATTGCCCCAATAATCTGGCTCCTCATTTTATCAATCTTGGGAGGAAGGAAGGCTAAATCAACCTTAAGCCCTGCCAGGATCAAATTCCAGGCTATGGGCAGAGTTTTCCTGAAATACTGCACTTTTAACTACTGCACCCCTAGGGTTGATTTAAGTCTCAAAGCCAATAATGAACAGGTCTAAACAGTTTTAGAATGCCCATGGTACTTTGAACAAGCAAACATTTGGTGAATTTTTAACTATGCCAACTGCAAAACCATTTCAGAAAACGTTAAATAAACTCATCAAAAATTAAACCCTGATGCTACTCCAACTATTCAATGCCAACAAAACTGGTTTGATCTGACACCATCGCTGAGAACACTCAGGAGCATTTAACAATGAAGAATCAATCGCAGGGAGAAAGTACTACAAGGCAGAATGTCATTGTTAATGCAAACACCAATGAATTGCAGAATTAAGATCAGTCATAGTAGGCCCATTACACCATCCAAGAATTGTGAAATATATCATGTATCAATTTCCAATCATTTATTGCAGGGCTTTCAAACTTCTGGTCTGTGGCCATATCCACGCTTGGCTTAGTGAAAGGGGGGGGGGAATCTTGCTCCGTAATATGAAACCACGGTGATGTGAGTTTGACACCCCTGATTTATTGTAACTTGCAGAAGGCAAAGTTTATGCCATCATTTCATTTAAGCTTTGTTCTTCAGTCACCTTGTGCCAAATATTATACTGTTTCAAATTTAGGCACTGAGAATACAACCCAAGAGCACCAGGATTCCAGATGATTCATGAGAAATGAAAAATTGAAGAGCATGTTTTTGTCCTCAAAATATAGCATTATTCATCCAGCCAACTAAAATAGTTTATATGAAGACATTACTTTAGGAGGTAATGATTGTGTTGGAGGGTATGTGCAATAGATGCAGAAGAAAGCGACATAATCTACGTGACCTCAACATCAACTACAAGTTGAATTCAGCAGTTTTCAACTTCACTGTAGTTTGGAAAGTAGTTAAAATTAAAACATTGTCAAATGGCTGGAAAAAAATGCTCTGTGACATGGAAATGGATCTGCAATTTGAAAATTTTTAAATCAGCAACTTCCACAGACAATTAAAACAAACTGTAAAGCATGTAAAGATGACGTCTTCCAATACTAGAGGAGAACAAAGGTGACCAAGGATATCAAGTATCAGTTAGCTTTAGAGGCCACTGCAGTAAAGAAGAACAAGAGCAACATGGATGAAGAGGAACTACTCCAATCCCCAAAACAAAGTTGTCAGTGTTGAGGTCAATCTGAATGATGTAGTATCTTAATTTGAGTCCTCCTGTGGTCTTGAAGTCCAGTTTTATTCCTCTAATTTACTTGCTCAACAGGAGATAATCATACAAAAGCAGTGTGCTTCCTAGAGTTGGCATTTAGATGAAGCCAACTGCTAAAGATAAGTGTTTTAAGCAAAACAATTTATGCAATTTTACATATGCTGAATGTAAAGTTAAGAATAGTCCTTTTCTCATATATTGAATAAGTTACTTAAGTAATTTTCTCATATATGACTGAACACTTCCCTTGGCTTATGTTCGATATTCAGACTGAATGGATTTTCAGATTTAATAAACACCCAAACGCTGTAGTATTACACAAGTAATACATACATATGCTAACTTCATTTGTGTTTGCTTAGGTGTGTGAATCCATATGAAAGATTTGTATGTCTACCTACTCTGCACTTTTCCCAACATCATCTTTCGTATCTACCATTTCAAAGTTATTGAGCGTTGGTCCTTACCTGATACGCCTATTTTCTTGTAGGGAAGTCAGCATCTATGCTGGGCAAGACTCCTGTGCTCTCATTGGAGGCTGAGTCTGGGCAAAGTCTTTAGACCCGCCTATGCTGGCCGCACATGCCCAGTTTCAACGAAGACAATCCCAGACTCGCGGCGTCTTGATCACGAAGGTAGGTGTTGTAGCTCATCCGGATCCGAAACAATGAGAGCCCTTAGTACAAGAAACACTGAGAAACCCAGTAAGATAACAACCAACACATAACTATAACCATAGTACCGAAAAAACACAGGTACCCGAACTCCAAGACGGATAACTACCCCAGGGCGGGGCAAGATGCTGACTTCCCTACAAGAAAATAGGCGTATCAGGTAAGGACCAACGCTCATTTTCCTTGTTAGGGAAGTCAGCATCTATGCTGGGACATACCAAAGCGGCAGTGTCCCTGGGCGGGAATCGTTACTGGTCAGGCCTCTCAGCTCGAACTACTGACTGTAGGACTCTCCTGCCAAAGGCTGCATCCGCAGAAGCGAACGAGTCCAATTTATAATGAGTGATGAAGGGCGAAGGGGAGGCCCACGTGGCCACCTTGCAGAACTCCAGAAGGGAAGCCTGGGCAGCCCAGGCCGCTGATGTGGCCGCGCTCCTCGTGGAATGAGCAGTTAAGCGTCCCGGAACAGACGAGGAGCGAGCCTGGTAGGCCATGGAGATGCAGGCCCTGAGCCAGCGGCCAATCGTCACGGACGAAACCTTCCTGCCCTGTGAGGCCGGCTGGAAGGAAACGAATAAGGCTTCGGAGGCTCGGAAGGGCCTGGTGCGTTTCAGATAAATCTTGAGAGCCCTACGTACGTCTAACTTGTGCCATTTGCGCTCCAGAGGGTGATCAGGGTCAGGACAAAAATTGGGGAGGACCAAATCTTGGGAACGGTGAAAGCAGGAACAGACCTTAGGGATAAAGGAGGGGTCTAACCTTAACACCACTCTGTCCTGATGAAAAACGCAGAGGTCCTCCCTGACCGATAGGGCCTGAAGTTCGGAAATCCTGCGAGCCGACGTAATGGCCACAAGGAAGGCCACCTTGAAAGTCAGGAAACGCAAAGACACTTCCCTCAAAGGTTCAAACGGGGGTCCCGTAAGGGAGTCCAGAACTAGGGGAAGATCCCAGGAGGGATACCGGTGCACCGCAGGAGGGGTCAAGTTCGAGGCGCCCTTGAAGAACTGTCGCACCGTGGGCACCTGGGACAATGACAGGGATCCACCACACGTGAGGACAGACGAGATTGCCGCCAGCTGTCGCCTGATGGTGTTTAGGGCCAGCCCCTTATGCAGGCCCTCCTGTAGGAAGTCCAGGACCTGTGGGATGGTAGAGTGAAGGGGTTGAATGGACTTACCCGAACACCATCGACAGAAGGCTCGCCAGGTGGAGTCATATATACGGTTCGTCGCCGGCCGGCGGGAGGCCTGGATCGTGTGGATGACCTCGGAGGAGTAGTTGTGACGCCTCAAGATGCCCCGCTCAATAGCCATGCGGTCAGCTGGAACCACCGCGGGTCCGGATGCTCCAGGGACCCCTGTCGCAGGGACACCCGGTCGTTGGGGATCCTCCACGGCCGCTCCACCGAGAGATTCCTCAGGTCCGCAAACCAAGGTCTGCGGGGCCAATGGGGGGCCAGAAGGATCACCTCCGCTCCCTCCGACACGACCTTCTGTAGGACTCGGGGAAGAAGGGGTAAGGGAGGAAAGGCATAAAGGAGGCCGAGGGGCCAACTGCACCGCAGAGCGTCCACCCCCTCCGACCCCCGCGCAGGGAAGCGAGAAAAGAACCTCGGGAGTTGGGAGTTGGAGGGGGAAGCAAAGAGGTCGATAATCGGCTCCCCGAAGAGAGCCACTATGTCCTGGAAGAGGCTGGGACATAGCTGCCACTCCGCGTTGTCCAGCACCTCCCGGCTGAGCCAGTCCGCCTGCACATTGGAAACCCCTGAAATATGCTCTGCAGTCAAGGTGGAGAGATGACGCTCAGCCCAGAGGCCCAACTGCCTGGCCTCGACCATGAGAGAATGCGACCTGGTGCCCCCCTGGCGATTGATATGGGCCTTGGCTGACATGTTGTCCGTAAGCACCAGGACGTGTCGCCCCCTCAGCAAGTGGAGGAAGTGACGGAGGGCCAGGTGGATCGCCCGGAGCTCCAGCCAATTTATGCTGTGAGCGAGGTCGGTGGGCTCCCATTGGCCTTGCGCCCACAGACCCTGGCAGTGGGCTCCCCAACCGAAGAGACTGGCATCTGAGGTGACTGTCACCAACTCCTGTTCCTGGAAGAGGCGGCCCTTGGTCACCGCTTGGGACAGCCACCAGCGAAAGGAACGGGACACCTCTCTGGGAAGGTTCACCCTGGCCAGGGAGCAACTGAGGAGGCGCCTCTGAAAAGGCAAAAGAAACCATTGGAGATCCCTGGTATGAAGCCTGGCCCAAGGCACTATCCCTATGCAAGAAACCATAGTCCCCAACAATTGGGAGAGGGACGCCAAGGAAGGTCTGACGTCCCCCCCGACCTGTCGGAGAAGGGCCCGGAGAGATTCCAAACGTTCCTGGGACAGGAACACCCTGCCTCCCACCGTGTCAATCAGGGCCCCTAGGTGAACCAGCCTAGTAGTAGGACGAAAATGGCTCTTGGGAACATTAATAGAAAAGCCATGGAGCTGCAGGGCGTGAATGGTGGAGGCCAGGTCCTCGCGAGCCCCCCCTGGAGAGGAGGATTGAAGGAGGATATCATCCAGGTATGCTGTTAAACGGATCGGGACCTCCCTTAGGCTAGCCAACAGGGCTGCCAGAACCTTGGTGAAGACCCTAGGAGCTGAAGATAACCCGAAAGAGAGTGCCCTATATTGATAGTGTTCGCCCAGGTAACAAAACCGCAGGAATTGCCTGTGCTGGGGGGCGATTGGTATGTGGAGGTAAGCCTCCGTAAGGTCGATAGAGGTGAGAAAGTCCCCCTGACGGATACCCCACAGAATAGACTGCAATGAGTGCATCTTAAAGCGCTTATAACGTATAAACTTGTTTAATTTTTTAAGATCTAAAATTGTCCTCCAACCTCCCGAAGACTTGGGGACCACAAAAATGAGAGAATAAAACCCCGTGCCCTGTTGGTCAATGGGGACCCTCTCGATGGCCCTAATTTCCAGCAAATGCTGAACCGCCTCCTGCATGAGACGGCGCCTCCCCTGGTTGGAGGAGACTGGACAAACCCGAAAATAGGACGGGGGAGGGGAGAAAAAATCCAACAATAAACCCCTACGAACCGTGGACCTAACCCAAACGTCGGAGGTGGTGGTATCCCACACATCCGCAAAATAGGCCAACCTACCCCCAATGGGGAAACGATCAACTGGGGAATTAACTACGGCGGTAGGAGCGTTGTCCCCCGCCACGGAAGGGGCGCTTGGACTGCCTGCCCCTCTGGAATCGGTCAGATTGGCCCCTGTTTCTGGGGAAGTACCCACCCTGGGAACGAAACCCCTGGGAGCTATAATCCGCCCCCCGAAAGGACGACCCATAGTCGAGGGCGCAAAAGGATGAATTGGCCTCCTGACCTCGAAATGGCCGCCTGGGGTAGGGCGCCGCCCGGTGAAACCCTTTCTTGGGAGCAGTGGGCAAAACTTTGCGTTTATCCTTGTTTTCCACAAGGAAGGGATCAAGGGCATCCCCGAACAGAGATCCGCCCTTGAAGGGAGCGGAAGCCAGACGCCACTTGTGACGCACATCCGCCTGCCACTGGCGCAGCCACAAAAGATGACGAGAGGCCACGGAGGAAGCCATGGCCCTGGATGCGAATCTGGCCGAGGCCAAGGTGGCATCGGAAGTAAACTGCACGGCCGCCACCAGCTTGGCAATGTCCAGGTGGGCCCTGAAGTCGGAGACAGGAGTGCGCAGCTGTAAATCCTGCAACCACAGAAGGCAGGGGCGGGTGAAGAAGGAAGCCGAGGTGGCGGCACGGATCGCCCACGCCGCTGCCTGATGACCCCGTTGTAAAGTGAGGTCAGCCTTCTTCTCCTCTGGCTTGAGGACATCCTCCGGGGCTCCAGGCATGTTGGCCGCCGTGTGGAGGGAGACGACCGGGGCATCCACGGTGGGCGTCGCCAGAAACTGTGCCATCTCCTCGGCCACGTTGAAGTACCGCCGATCCGTGGACGACGGGCTGGGCCCAGAGGTAGGGGTGGCCCACTGACGCTGAACCAGATCCACAAAGATCTTGGGCATCGGGATCGTCTCCGAAGGCAAGATGTCGTCATCGAACATGTTCTCAGCTGAGAGCAAGGCCGGCCGTGGAGCGGACGTGGACGGGGCCGTAGCCGGGCCGAAATTTGAAGCTGATTTGGCCTTGTAGAGCAGGGAGGTGAACAGGGCCGAAGGGAACAAGCCGGAAGATGTTTTCTTCTCCGGAGGCCTGCTTTCATCCTCCGAAAGACCACCTTCCCGGATCTCACCTTCCTCCGCGCTGGAAACACTCTCCAGGTCCTCATCTTCCTCCAGGGCGTCTGCAGGAGCCGGGCCCGCCTCCGTGGTCGGATTCACCCCCGAAGGACCAGGCCCAGGTTGGAAGCCTGGTGCCTGATGTTGCAGGCCGGCCGCAAACCCCTGAGACATAGCCGCAGCGATGATGGCCTGAATATTGGCCGCATCCAGTGATGGCTGAGGCAGGGGAACAGGGAAGGCAGCAGAGGTTGAAGGGATTGCTTCCAAGCGTTGAATGCTCGGCGGAAGGAACGCAGACTGAGAAGGAGCCGGCTGATCTGGTCCCCAAATCCCAGAAACATCAATGGGGAAGATGGGATTGATGGCCGCTGCCCCCCCTGTCCCTGGGCCGGGGAAGCCATGAGGGACAAGTGGGCCTGCGATATGCGGGAGAGGGGGGAGGCCTGGGCCTGAGCCCTGACTGCCGCTCTGCTGTGCAGCCTCTCCAGGGTTTTCTCACTCCTCTTCTCAAAGGTAGAAGGACTAACTCTGGAAGCCTTTGATTTAACAGACTTCTTTGGAGCTTTACCCTTCTTGGCCGGGGCCTTGCCTTTCCCTTTGGCCTGGGAGGTAGATGGCTGGGGGGACTGCTCTGTTCCAGGCTCCACACAGGCCGAAGAAGGCCCAGCCACTGGCTCTGGAAGGGGAGCGGAGGCCGAGGCAGAAGGCCCTTCCATTGCTTCCAATGCAGAGAAGCAGAGATAAAACTGCAGGAAAAAAACAACCTCTCTCTAGGACCCTGCGGACGCCTGGGTCCTCCCACGCAGCAGCAGTCTGGCGCCAGCCGCCCACGCTTTCCGCGCGCGCCCTGCAGGCCGAAAAGCCTGCCGATTAGGCCCAATCGGCCCGGCGCGACTTCCAGACCCCCTGCGGTCTCTCCGGGTCGCTCCGCGGCCGGGGGGGATGAAGATGGACGATCCCCCGGACCCCCGGTAAACCGCGGGTCGTCGCGCGACCTTCCGGGAGCGACGGAGCGTTCTCCCGGGCCCACGGACTCTCCAGGGGCCTCCGGTAGCCCAGGGCCTCTTCCCAGGCCCTCACCAACACAAGCGGCAGCCTACGAGCCCAGAACAGGGCTTTGAGGCTTGCCGGTAGAGCGCGCTGCTCCAGGAGCAGTCAAAAGCGCTTTTCCAGTCCCCTGTACCTTTCCACGATCAGAAATCCTTTTCCAAAAGCAAACAGATCCAGGAGCAGTAGAAAGACGCGTGTGCCTCAGAGATAGGCTGAGTTGAAACTGGGCATGTGAGGCCAGCATAGGCGGGACTAAAGACTTTGCCCAGACTCAGCCTCCAATGAGAGCACAGGAGTCTTGCCCAGCATAGATGCTGACTTCCCTAACAAGGAAAACAATGAATTTCCATTTTTGTCATCTAAGTCAGAAATATTAATTTGTCGCTGAAAGCTGTAAAAGGAAAAAGAAACTCAATCATGCAGAAAAAAGGCTTTATTTCATCAGTTACTTGGGCAGAAGTATCTTCTGGGCAAATATAGAGATGCTCAGAAGATCTCAGAAGGCCAAAGCAAACTTTTGACAGGCTGCAGCTGCTTCTTGGCTTTGAGGAACAATTCATAGAGGTACATTGCTTGAGGAAAACACTTCATGAAATGATTTACATAGACTTACTAAATACTTTCATAAAAATTCATCCTACCATTTTATTTTAAGGCTAGCTACATTATGTAAAGTACAAAAAGGGAGTAAGGAATAGGAAGCAAAGAAATTAAAGACATGAAATAAATATACATAATTAAATTTAGTTGGCACCAACACTGTTTGCTATTCCTGCATACCAACTGTATAATCCTGTACATTGTCCTTACTTCCACCTCATAGATACATTGCTTCATAAGTTGCCTTGAGATCTTCAAAATATTCTTTCTTTCTGAAGTTCTCATCACCTCTACCCACTCACAATTTTATTGGTGTTCCTTTTCTCCTTTATCCACTCTTTATTCTTATGTTATTTCATTCAAATGTCAACCATCCTTTCTGTACCACCAACTTAGTTAAATATACCGGTCACTTATATATATTTTTTGTATTAGTTCCTATTTACTCACTATCCATCTCTTGAAACCATCTCTTCTTTTTCCATCATATACATTTATAATGCCACTTCTACTGCATTCAATTTATTTTGATATTTCCCCTGATATACATAATCTTAGCACAATATGACGAAGTGGCAAAAACATACCAATGATAGCAATTTTTGCTACTTTTGATAAGCGTTAATTTCTCAGAACAGACTATATATTACCTACTTTCAGGAGTTGCACCTTAAAATGTCTATCCATTTCATAATTCCTAATTTTTATTAAACATTCTAGCAAGTGAGGTACCTAAATTCATCTACTTGATCTGGTTTTTCACTATTTTTAAATGATTTGTAATACTTAACTTTATTCATTTTTTGTCTTTGTTACATTAATTTTTAGATCTATTCTCTTCATTGCATCCTATACCTCATCAAGTATTTGCTGCAAATTATACCAAACAGGAACCAAACAAGTATTTGCATGTTCACATCCCCAACAGACACACCTCTAACTCTAACAAGCAGTTCTTGTATAGTGAAACCTCTCTATCTTTCACCCAGAGGATCACTGGTCTATGGAACTCCCTGCCAGAAGAAGTGGTGATAGCTGTCAGCCTCGACACCTTTAAGAAAGGATTAGACGAGTTCATGGAGAACAAGGGTATCAATGGCTATCATTATGGATGCCTAAGGACACCCTCCGGGTTGGAGAGATAGGCAGGATATCTCTCAATGCCATTTGCAGGGAATCATAAGCAGGTGAAGACATCTGCTTGGGAATACCCTGAAGCAAATGGTGAGCCACTGTGTGAGACAGAATGCTGGACTGGATGGGCTGTGGCCTGTTCCAGCAAGGCTATTCTTATGTTCTTATGTTCTTATCTTCTTTCTATCATATATGGATATAAGAGAGGAATTTTTACTTCAGACTTCACTCCAAACAATCAACAAAGTCTGGTGTTTCCAAAGCAGTATGGACAATTGACATCATTTATATTATTTGCATTTTGTTAAACATTCAATGCATGCACATGCATCCTCTACTTCCAACGTATAGCTCTCTTATCTAATTTGGCAACCTCTTCTGAGTTCATATGCATGCAAAATATTTCCAAGTTCATGTCAAATCATATATTTATCTAAATAAAAAATGAGCAAGAAACTGACTTTGTAACACTCATATATTTCTTAGTGATAATAACAGTGTCTTTCTGATTATCAAGCACAGATGGTGCCTTCATGTAATCATTAAACAAGACACAGAGTATCCATAAGCAAATCATATACATACTTTAATAATTCTTCAGAAACATAATCTACATCTGCAGCTTCAATATTTTTCAACACTCACAGCTTTTATGACTTCCTTTTAGTCAATTTTTTCTTGGACATTAACATTTATATCATCTGTTTCAATTCCACTCTTTACATCACTATCATTCCTACACACATTTCTGATATTCTTTTATGTTAAATCATTATGCTGCTTTTATTTTTAATGCCATTTAAATTCCCTGTTTAGCCCTTTTACAATGTTCAAGTTTTATTTCCATCAACATTATTCAGCTTTTATCTCCATCTTTCAAACTTAATGCTATTTACTCTTTCTGTCTTATTCTTTGCAATGATCATTTTCTCACTATATACATTCTATTTTTTGCAGTAATAATTGTCATATGCATTTTTCTCATTTCCAGCCAGTTACCATTCACATTAATTCTTGGAGCTCCCAATCACGTATTTTATACATTCTTGTCTCATTAACAATTCATTCGTGTCACCTAACAGAATCATTTTTTGTAGATTGCATTCATGCAGAATATTGTATATTTTCCTCAAAACTATTCTCTTGTTCTTCGTTTATTTAATTTATATGCCACTCATCTCGCCATTTATCTGGGATAACATGCAACAATTCATTGGGATAACATGCAACTACTACCAATCAATGGAGTCAATTCCCAAATGACACTATTTCATATTTTCAGTAATACTTAAGCATAGAACTTCACTTCCATGTATATATTCATCATTCCATAGGAGCAGGTCACCTTCATTTAAATCTGTACATTGTTCCTTTCTCTTACAGTCAGACACATTTTAATTAATTTCATACATGTCATTTATTCTTCTTACATTCCAAGTTGCAATCTTCCATAATCCATAGTCTCATACAAATTGGTGACTTCTGTCTTCCATCAGGGTTTTAATCAGTAGAGGCTATCATCTACCATTTTTGGTAAGATTCAGAAGGCACAAATGCTTAATTGCACTTTTGCCTTATGCTTATCCTTTGTCAGCAATAGTACAGCACCAATAAATATGGGCATATTTAGGGTAGAATGCCCTAAGCAAAAACAAAAGCCAGCATGCAAACTAGTGCTGCTAACGTACAGACTGCTTGACAACATACTTTGTCCTTACTCCACCAAGTAGCAATAGCAATAGCACTTATATACCACTTCATAACGCTTTAAAGCCCTTTCTAAGCAGTTTAGAGAGTCAACGTATTGCAAACCCCCCAAAAAATCTGGGTCCTCATTTTATTAACCTTAGAAGGATGGAAGGCTGACTCAATCTTGAATTGCTAAGAATCAAACTCCTGGAGTGAGCAGTGAGTTAACCCACAGTACTGCATTCTACAACAGCTCTAGGTGGTAGTTGTAGGAGGTACATGCCACAACAGCTCTAGGTGGTAGTTGTAGGAGGTACATGCAATGTATTGACAGATGACTCATTCCTTCCCCCTGAACAAAAAAACAACAACAGTAAGATACACTGCAATGATTGTTTATTGAAGACAATATCCAATATCTTGGAAACAAGAGATGAAGCAATTTTAAAAAGCGATAAACTACATTACCACAATGCCAAAAAAACCAGCATGGAGGAAATTGTTTAATTTTGCTTACTTGATTATTGTAATTCAAAATATACTGGATTTTATGCATTTGTGATACATTTGAGGGGGGATATATACTTTCCACAAATAAGATAACAAACTATAGTTTGACAGAACTCATCAAAATAGAAGAGAACTTGCAGATTTTTGGAGAGATTGCTCACATCATAATTTCCTGACTCAGGCATGGAAGTAAGCATACTTTTATTAAGGAGGCTGTTACAAATTACATTATGAGTGTCATAAATAATTGGAATATGCTAGCACAGCATTTATTTACAATCTTCCAAAACACAGTTTGAGAGATCACTTACATGCTGCCAAAAATGTGTATAAACAATATAAATAATTGGATTTCAAACAGATTTCCATGGTTACTTTCCTCAATTTCTACAACATAAACACAACCATGGAATCTTGTAACTGATATTTCCAAAAACATTTAGATTATACTGTTTTTCAGTGAAGCCCCTGGAAAATATTAGCTATGCCAACTTTTCTAAATCTTAGTTACTATATGTATATCATATCTTTCTTTTAAATAGCTCAAGGAAGCACACATTGGCCCATCTTCCATCTGATCTTTTGAACATTAACCTATGAAGTAGGTTCCAGTACTGGTCTACTCATCATAGGTTCTCAAAATTAACAGAATAATTATACAAAAGGAAGTGGAAGTTTACACAGGTATTTTGTCAGGATACCAATAAACAGGTTATTGATTTTGACAGGTAAAGATCCTGCCAAGAAATTATTAGCATTTGATTGTCTAGACAGCTCTAAAACATCATTTTTATTTTTTTCATATTCTTACCAACCATAAAAGTCAATGAGTTATTTGATAATATTATTTATTTATTTACAGATGGTCCTCAACTTACAACCATAATTGGGACTGGAAATACAATTATAAGTAGTTACTTTGAGGCTTCCCCATGAGCAGAAGTAATTTTCTGGCTTTTTTTTTTTTTTTTTTTGCACTGATCACTAACTGAATGCCACAGTTAAGTGAATATTGCAATGATTAAGCAAATACCAGTCACCAAATAATACCAATCAAATGAATGGATGTTTTTTTGCCAGAAAATGGCCCAAAACATCACAAATCATGGTCAAGTGACTGTAGAACACCTGGCTGCAAATTGGACCTGCCCGATATGTGATCATGTGACTGCAGGGGGGCACATACCACAACCATTTACAACAGCCAGAGATGCTATATAACTTTTAGTAATAATAATGCAACTCTCTAATTTTAATAATGCTGGTAGGGATCCTGGGATTTGTATTTATGATATCAAGTTACAGAACACTTAATAGTTTTCCAATGAGGCCAATTATCTAATTAATTAGCACATTTCAAATCCACTGGATGTCATGCCCCTGGCATGAATAGTCATCAAGGAAGATGACAATTCAAGTTATTTCATGAAACTGAGTAATAAGAAATTTAAAACTAGCATGAAGAAGTCTTTCTCTATGCAGTCTGTAACCAATACATTCCCACGAGTTGAGATGTTGCTTGCTAATTTAGATCACCTCAAAAAGAAAGTACTGTAAATAAATTATTAGATAATATGTCTATTAGTGACTACTATTTTAATGTATGCTTCCTCTAGACATGGGAGGTGGACATGAAGTCTATATATACTAAGGGTGAGGGTGCAACAATGGGAGAAGAGAGTTGCTTTGATCAGTTGTTACGGGCGTTTTCAACTTATCTGATGGACTATGCTATGAGATGAAATAGCAATAGCACTTAGACTTATATACTGTTTCACAGTGCTTTTGCAGCCCTCTCTATGCAGTTTACAGAGTCAGCATATTGCCCCCAACAATCTGGGCCCTCATTTTACCCTGAGTCAACCTTGAGCGGGTGAGATCTGAACTGTTGAACTGCAGCTAGCAGTCAGCTGAAGTAGCCTGCAGTACTGCACTCCAACCACTTCACCACCTCGGCTCTGGCTAAGTGGCCCTTGGCCTGATCCAGCAAGACTATTCTCAAGAAAGGAAGCAAGAATGAGATAGCACAGAGACTAATTCTGAGGAAATACATAAAATATTGCCATCATTTAGGTTTAAAAAGTCTCTCACAGCATATTAAAAATGAAAATAATTTCTCCAGTGCTAATTAAGTAAATGCCGACTCTAACATAAAAGGCTGTATTTTCATTTGCATCGGCTTATCATAGCAATAGCAATTAGCCTTATATACCACTCCATAGTGCTTTACAACACTCTGGGCAGTTCATAATATCAGCATTTTTTGTACATTGTTCCCAACAATCTGGGTCTTCATTCTACCAACCTCAAAAAGATGGAAGGCTGAGTCAACCTTGAGCCCCTTCAGGATTGAACTTCAGGCTCTGGACAGACTTAGCAATACTGCATTCTAACTACTGTACCATCAGGGCTCCTGCTTAATCAAAACAATACATTGTAGTTTGTATGATTTAAAATATTATCTTAAATGTTGTGAAATAAACTAGAATTCATTTGATATTATTTTATTTGTAGTTGCCAATTACTCTTTGCCATAATTGCCAATATGCCAGTATTAAAAATGAAATCTATGAATAACTCAGTATCAAGAAGGAAACCAATCCAACAGAGAAGCTAGTAAATAATACAAAAGGCTTACTAATAATATAAATATATGCACACAATACAGACAAAATTCTGTTCATAAGTTGAAGTAGAAAGAAGTTCAATATAAACAATAACTAGAACCATTAATGAAAGAAATAAGCTGGGCTTAATTTGAGATCTTGTGATTTGAGATCTTAAGGCATGTTTCTTTGTAAAGTCATTAGTACCTTCCAGTATGTTTCCTAAGAAAAGTTAGTAGCATTTAAAAAGAAAACTATAGATTTTAGATGAAGATCAAGAATCTCCCATGAAACAAGAATTCATGGGCTATTTTTAATGATCTGCAGATAGTCCCTGACTTACGACTGGTTGCTTAGCTATTGATCAAAGTTCCAGTAGACATCCCACCCCCCAAAAGATACTAACAATCTGGTTTCAAAATTCTCATGACTACCACCACCTCCATTGGTCATATGATCACATTTTGGATGCTAAGCAGCCAGCTCACATTTACAGACATCTGAAGCATCTTTCAGTCATGTGACTATGAGTTACTATGGTTTTGCTGGAAATCAGCATTTACTTCTTGTTTTTGGTAAAAACACCCCATAGCAAACAATGGGTTCACTTTTCTTTTCATCAGTGTTTCCTAATTTTTATATTGAAGTGTAAACAAAATAAAGTAAAAAAAAAGAGTTTATTGCTCGTCTGATTTTGAATTTTCTTATGTAATTTCACTCAGCATGTAGCAGTTACCAATTAATAATAAATGTTGGGATGAAACAGAATACAAACCATGATGATTAGTAACCAATTTAGGAAATCTACAAAATTATTTATCTCAAAATAGACCCTCCTTAATGTTGTGCATTTAATCAGCTTTGATGTTAATGTATTAGGTCCCTGCTTTGCTGATAGACCTTTATTCTAGAATTACTAAAAGGGATCTATGAAGAATTGTACTGCCATTTGTTACAGAGAGGTTTTAAAAGAAAATCACTTTACTTTTTAATATTGCTCCCTGCTCAGTTAGCAGAAAGGAATTTTGAAGACCTTTTTTTACTTATTTATGCTTTTACTTCACTTTCTTTTAATTTCAGAAATCTATCATGGTAACTGTTCGGCAGAAAGTGATAAGCAGTTAGCTTAGTAGGTGATAAAATAAATGAAACATATTCTCAATAAGGTTGAACAGTTATGCTCAATACCATCAAAAAATTATTCTTCCTGATGGAAAAACAAACTTAATGATGCTTAAAGAAACATCATCATGGCAAAAGGCATACTTTAATGCAATCACACATTCTGCTGCTTTCTTCATTGCCTTTGATCATAACTATATTAAGTCATTACAGCTTGTTTCTGGCAGAAATGTGCAGGGCTTCTGATTCAAAGGAAAAAATACACTTCAGAATTCATGGGGGGGACACATATAGCACCTACACATCTTTTCCAGAAGGCAGAATGCAAAAGAAGCTTTGTGTTCCTTGGAAAACGCAAAGTTGTTTACAGTTGTGCCTCCATGCACTCTACGCACACAGTTGTGCCTCCAGGCATTTCACAGCATCAAACAGTTCCAGACCTAAACAAGGGATAGAATAACTTTGGTTCACTTAAACTGAACCAATAAAAGTTCCTGGCGTATGAACTGGCCACAATTTTCATTGATTTCCTCTGCTGCATTGGGTTGGACTACCTTCCAATTAGGAACTGATGACAGTTTGAAGCAGTTGATACACTGCAACCCCTTCCCATACAAAGATTTTGGAGAGCTCCAGGGAACTGCATGAAATGAGGGGGGGGGGGAGGACATAGCCTTTGCAGCTCTATTGTCAAAACCTAAGCAAAGTTAAAAGCACCTCTTTCTTAGACAATGACAACCAGTCATTTAAGCAGAAACTGAGTAGACAATTGAAAGTGGCTGACAGCAGTAGTAACATGAGATTCATTAAAGATAGTTTGATGTACTGTATAAATAGTGATGGTGAACCTTTTTAGCACCAAGTGCCCAAACTGGAATGTGTGAGCACGCAGGACTGCTGGAAACTTGGAAGACCAGATGGCCGGCATGCACACTTGGTCTTCAGGTTTCCAGTGTGCATGTGCACGCTGGAAACCGGAAGAGACGCTGGCAACAGCACACGTGCCCACGTGCTGTACGTTTGCCATCATGTACGTATAAATTGATCTATAATTGTTATAGTAGAAATCAGTGAACACAGTATTGATATCATATTGTTATCAAAGAAATAAACTTTAAGGACATTTAAGTTATTAATTACTCTGAAAATATATCTTTGTTTGAAGTGAAATTAAGAAACATAATCAATAGCATGTAAGGTTTACAGCAGGGAAAATTGATACTACAACAATAATGGAAGTTGTAACAGATATATCACTTTAAAATCTATGCAATCAATCATTTATAAACATCCAAATAAAAGTTATACTAAATAGAAATAAAGTCACTTGTGAGATCTAAGTCTTTTGGCAATTGTGTCTTCGTCTCCCTGACCTCCCGTGGACGGAGCCGTGGCCCCCTCCGTTCCCCCATTTTCATCCTCCAGGATTGAGGAATGTTTTTTAAGAAAGGCATCTGTTTCTCTTTCCACTTTGTAGAACAAATGAAAATTTTATTGTATATTTTTTTTTATGAAGCCTCGGAAGGGGCCAACACCTCGACATAGAAGTTCTCAAAATGTCTTTGTAATACCTTATACCCTTTTCCTATTTCTTTAAAAAAAATTGTAAAACCCAATAAAACTTTTTCAAAACAATAATGGAAGTTGTAACCACAAAATAAAGGCCATTTGCATTGATGTAAACTCTTTAAGGCAGTCCGCACAAGGAAATCAAAATCATGAATACGAATGCTACCTTTATTATAAGGATCTTACCATTCTAAAAGCCCTCCCTTCCTGCCTTTACATCCCAGAGGACAAGGGAGGGTTAATCCTCAGATTACATTTCTGGCTTGGACAGAGATTTCATTTATCATGATTGCAGCTCTTCCTCCTATTTCTCAAGGTTATCCTTACAGCCCAAGACAAGAAAAGATCAACAGGCAACATGGTGATATTCACATGAAACAGGGAAATGCTCAGTATTCTATGAAAAGCAATGTTTTAAACTTCTCAGAGGAGGGAACAATTTCTGGTTTTTCTGTTAGACCAGTTTTAAAGCTTAAATAATATTTGAATTAAAATGTTTGTCCACTTTTTGTTTCTACTCAAGCAATAACACGTTGTAACCATAAATTGAAAAGCTACTTAAAATAATTCACTGTTATCTAAAAGAATACAACAAAGCATAACATTGTTACAGCTGAAAATGCTAAAAGAAATCTAGGCAAGTGTCATGAAAATAAAATACTTTGTGCCTATAGAATGTAAACATGTTAACAAAGATTTTAAATTCTCGCATGACCTTCTCACTAAGTATGAGAATTGTAATCCTTTGAATATACACGTTTATGGTCTGGACTTTTAATATCAGAATGCATGTTTGATGAATATAAGATATTAACATTTGATATTAATGTTTGTGGGTGAACCAACAACAGATAAATTTAAGAAGAAACTGGACAACCATTTGTCCAGAATGATACAGATACAGAATGATGCAGGTGGTTGGCTAGAAAACCTCCAAGGATTCTTTCAACTTTGTTATCCTGTTAAATTCTGAAGTATAAAAAAAACCCCTGTTGTGTGCTAATGTTAACATAAAGTTCAACGGGTTGGGAACCAAACAGAATTTAAGTTTTTTTTTAAAAAAAAGAAATCTATGAATTAAATAGCATCAGTACATTTTTCTTTGTTTATTGGCTGTATTAATCAAAGCATGCTTCAGCAGTCATCATTGCTGCTATAAATTAGGGTGGCTCATAATTCTAAGTTTAATAATAAGCAACTCTTAACTCTGAGTCAAATCCTTCAGTTTGGTATAATTCAAATGCTCCCTGACATTACTAGATTATCTCCAGTATCCAGTTCTTGATTCTCTGTAATGTGGGTTCTCTGGGTGAATGTAAGTAGGGCTGGGAGGGGGAGTTTTACTGCTTAAAAATAATGGGATAAAAATTTCTACTTTGAATTACTGAATCAGCTGTTCTGATTTTTCGTCTTAGAAGCAAATACTAGAGATACAAGAAATGTAATATTGGCAAATATCCTGTTTTCTCCTCAAGAATGTCACTAACTTTGAGCTAGTACAAAAGTACATCAGCATAAAATTCGCTGTCTCTCCTGGCAAACCCTCTCTGGTAGCAAATATGGGTAGCTCAGAGTTGCTATCCTATATGAATGGAGTTTGTCAAATTCAGAAAACTCAAAACTCCTTTGGGCACAAGTTTACACCTTCTTTGGGTTTAACACTACTCCAGAGGAATACTAAATCAATTTTCAATAGTAGCCTAAAACAACCTGCATGAAGTGTAATAAAGATTGGTACCATGCAGCTACCATTACCATCACCACTGGTGGTCAAATGCTGTTCAAATTAATCCAGGTCCCCCAGATGAGGATCAACTGAGAGATCTGGTGGGAAATTGAGGAGACCTTGGTTTAGGAGAAAAAACTCAGATGGTGGAGGGTATGGGGCTTGGTCACACCACATTAAAGTAGCCAATAAGTGTCAGAGTGATCCCTGACTGCACCATTAACTGAATGGTCAATGAAATACATCAGATTGGCAAAAGATGCCAAGATGCAGTGGAAAATACAACTTTTACAATGTGCAGCTAAGGACTAGGGATCATATGAACTCATCACCACAGATTTATTTCAGCTATCCTTTGATACAAGTAAAGACAGCTCAGAATGCAGAACCATCCAAACTTTTTCAGAAATCAAATTTATTAACTGTGGCCTGTCTTTTCAAGGCCAAAGAATATACACTGCTGCAGAAATTAGAGTAACTACCAACCAGGCAAAGAGAGATGTCCACAGCCTCAGAAACATTAATGAAAAGCTAATAGTCCTTAAAATCAGAGCTGCCTAGGGCAGCATGAGTCCCCCCCCCCACTAAAATAATACAGGGATGCCAATTTAAGGCCAGTAGGGTTTAATTTAAGTGTTGGGCAGGGGAGTGGGGAAGGGTAGGACAAGAGTCCCAGAGTGGCCTTATAGGTGAGGGAGGGCATGTAAATTTAATAAATAAATAAAACGAATAAAGGCTGGTTTGGGACACTTAAAAGGGAGAGGGGGGAGAAAAAGTTTTCTGTCAGCTTTTTATTTACGTTGCTATAGTTATGTTTTTACTATGCAAGAGGTTCACACTTTCTTTTTCGGGTGGGACCTGGGGGCTTGTCAAAACAAACTGGCCTATCAGAAAAGCCAGAAATTGTCCGCTCTCTAAAGAAGGGTCTAATAATAACATTTCAATAGAATCTCCCGGAACAGGGAGGGAGGGAGGGGACAAGGCTGCCCACTCCACTCGGTCCAACCTGCTCAGAAGGACGGCTAAACAACTTTTCCACGCGCGCACACGCACACCAAACCAGCAAAGCGACTGCAGCGCCATGTAAACACTCCTGCGACGCAACCCGCCCCAACTAAGCGGCGTTGCCCGGGTTTACCTAGGCGACCCTAACCCGAGCCTTCCCCGCCCCCTCCGCTGCAAATACGCTCCGGTGTTACAAAGGCAGCCAACTTTGCGCTTTTTTTTTTGTTTTTTACTTCCCGCCCTCCGGCTAAGAGCGATACAAAGCGAGAAGGGGGCGGGAAGGAGAAGAGGCGGCGGGAGGCAGCCCCGCGTCAAAGGCTCCATCCCGCTGTCCTAAAGGCTTCCCTTCCCCCAGCATCTCCCCCTGGCTCGCCCCTCAAGCCCACGCCTCTTCCCCGCTGGAGCAGGCAGCTGTCTTCGCCCGCCTCTGCTCCCTTCGTCCAGCTCCCACTCACCCGCCGAGCCCAGGAACAGCCACAGCAGCCACATTGCCGCCAGCGCAACAGCCGCTCTGCAAACTTTGGGGGGCTCTCCCGAGAGCCTCCGCCTCTCGGCCCAGGCCCAGGCTGCTGTGGTGGTGGAGGAGGAGGAGAAGGAGGAGGGTCAGGGGGAGGCTCCCTTCCAGCCAGCCGGACCCTCACGCCCAGCCTGCCGCCTGCCTTCTCGTTCGCTCCCTCGCGTGCACCCTCCCGGGCGCTTCTTGCCAAACCAAATGGCCACTGCGCCGCCCTCGCGCCGTCCCGGAGCCCAGGCTGCTCCCGCCTTGCCCGAAGGTAGGAGTCGTCGTGACGGCTCCCGCCTCCTCCTCGGAGCCCCTTCGCTCTGAGTGGAAAGTAGGTCCAGTGGAGCGCAGCCGGTAAAGCTGCGCCAACCTCTTAAATGCTTCAATCCCTATTAAAACATCCCAGACAGATTGACGAACAGTTGGCTCCGCCGTCAAACTAATCTTACTTTTCTAATGTTCAAAGGGCTCTCTGCCTTCCTGTGACTTCATGGAATATATGGACATCTGCCTTAAATCGTTTTAGCCAGCTATTTTATTTATTTTCTCTTTGCTGAGAGATTTCTAACTGTTCTGATATAGGTTTTTGTTGTTGTTGTTGTTTCTCAGCCATTTAGTGTCCTTTGGATTGTTGAGAGATGCTGTAAAATAAAATAAAATCATAAAAATCCTGGATATTCGAGCAGGAGTCACCAGCAAATTTGCAGGAGTTGCCACTTGATCTCGCTCTGTGATGGCCCCTTGGAAGAAGCCTAAGAAGGAGAAAGGTGAAACTAGACAGGAGTAAATTTATTCTAACTCAGTCCTAGGAGACCTCAGACACAGAAAGAGATCTGACCTAAACTTTGAAGGACAGTTAAGCCAACTAATTCAAGGCGCACACATAAGACCAGCAAATCAACTGCAATGCCATGTAAACACTACTTTCTACTTTGCATTGGTCAGGCTCCATTTAGAATATTTTGTCCAGTGGCTTATTTGATCAAGATTAAAATAAGACTTTCTTTAAAAAAAAAATGTTCTAGCAATTCCTTTATGGACTTTTTGCTGACACTAGGATTAAAAACTGGTGTTTTACAAATTTGCATATAGATAAGTAATGGGATATGCGAGGAAGAGATACCTGTTTATAACCATGTAGCGGGTGAAGTGTTTTTGTGAAAATTTATGTATAGTTGTGCTGAAGATTCAAAGTCACTTCATTTTTTTCTTTTTCCTGAACTTTTTATTCTTTCTTCGCATCCTGTTCTCTTTCTATAAGTTTAGCTTGATTTAATTTTTATTAAGAATGTTAATTATAACTTTTTTTTAAAAACAACAACAATATTTTAGTCCAGGTCTGGACATTGCATTTTAGGAAGGCTGATGATAGCCAGAGGACAACCATGATGATAACAGGCGTGGAAAAAGAAAATCTTGTTTTAGCTGTTGGTGTTGCCTTGGGTCTCAAGGAAGAGCAAGTTGGAAGTGTTTTTTTAGGAGTTCTTGCTAGTGCCAAAGAATATCCAGACAAAGCTTGTTCCAAACCTGGCTTACATACATATGAGTCACATTCTCACTTGGTGGCACAGTTGGAGACCTTTCAGATTTTTGTTTTTAGGTGCTTCAAGTCTGTTTTGGACTATTGTAATGCTCTCTACATGGGGCTCCCCTTGAGGTGCACTCGGAGGCTCCAGCTGGTCCAGAACGCGGCCGCGCGGGGGAATTTGGGAGCCACACGGTGCTCCCACATAACACCTCTCCTGTGCGAGCTGCACTGGCTGCCGGTGGCCTTTCGGGTGCGCTTCAAGGTGTTGGTGACCATCTTTAAGACGCTCCATGGCATAGGGTCTAGTTATTTGCAGGACCGTCTCCTACCACATACCTCCCTTCGACCGGTCCGCTCCCACAGAGTGGGCCTCCTCAGGGTGCCGTCAGCTGGTCAATGCCGGCTGGCGACGCCCAGGGGAAGAGCGTTCTCTGTGGCGGGTCCAACCCTCTGCAATGACCTACCCCCCGAACTTCCTACCATCACAGACCTTCGCCTTTTCCGCCACTCATTAAAAACGCATTTGTTCCATCTCGCTGGCCTTGCTTAGAGTTAGTGTATGCCTATATTTTGGGTTAGATTTTAACATTGGATTTTTAAGGGTTTCTATTTTTAGAGTTGGGTTTTTAAATTAATTGTTTTTTAGCACGGGCTAAATTGTTTAATTTTAGTTTTAACTTTTGTAGAATTTTGTATTGTCTGTATTTTTAGATCTTTAAATTCCTATGCGCCGCCCTGGGTCCCATTCGGGAGATAGGGCGGGATAGAAATCTAATAAAACCTAAACCTAAACTCCAGGGAACCACCTGAAAAAGTCCCTGTAATTTTGGAAGTAGCTTGCCATTCCTATGGCTCAGAGCGAATGACTGACCCAACATCACATTGCTGCTTTATGCTTAAAGTGGGACTAGAGTTCATCATCTCTTAATATCTACCTTGGTGCCTTAATCAGCACACTAAATTGGCTCTTTCAGAATGCTGTCTGAGAATTTAATTTAGTGGTGTAGTGTCGTATAAATAAATGTATCATGTTAGAAGGCCCTGACACAGCAAAGTTTGGAAAGCTCAGTTGTTCATATTTATTAAAACAAAGTAGGACTTACTTTGAGTAAACACACAGAGAGTTAATTCATTTCAAGCAGGAGAGTATGAATACAATATTGCCCTTTTCCTCTATTCATCTGATTTTGTCTGCCCAAAAGCGTGTTTGCTATCTGTTGATCTCTCATTTATTTTCCTGGTATCTCTTGCTGACAGCCAAGATTATTTTTTTCAGTGCAATTAATCTGAAATTTCTTGGTGGATTTTCAGTCTTTCTAAGCAGTCAACGTTCTCTAGCTCCATTAGTGAGCAGAGTAATATGAAGTTTCACATAGATGTGTAGATATATGATACATATTGACAAGGCACAACTTCCATTGGAATAGGTCACACTGCATGTTCAATTACAACCGTATTTCTTTTAAAATATCAGAAATCAAAGAATTCATTTAAAATCTAGCGATTTGAGCAATTAATTTGCTTGCAAAGAAGCAGTACTTGTGCATATTTTTCTTTAATAAATGGGACAGGTGTTTACATATATACTTGATAATTTGGGATATTTGTAAATTATGCCAGTGTAAATTTTTTTCCTATTTTTTGTAGCACATATGTATTATATATAATATAGGGAGATTGCAGGTAGTCCTCAACTTACAACAGTTCATTTAGTGACTGTTCAAAGTTACAATGGCATTGACAAAAGTAACCTGACCACTTTTCACGCTTGCAATCTTTGCAGCATCCCCTTGATCAAGTGTTCAAAATCGGCAACTGACTCATATTTATGACGGTTGGGGTGTTCTGAGGTTATGAAACTTTTTGTGATATTTTGATAAGCAGAATCTTTGCGGAAGCCAGATTCACTTAACAATCATGTCACTGACTTAACAACTGCAGTGATTCACTTAATATCTGTGTCAAAACAAAAGGTTGTAAAATTGCACAAAACTCATTTAACAACTGACTTGCTTAGCAACAGAAATTTTGGGCTCAATTGTGATCATAAATCAAGGACTACCTGTATTGATTTTCACAGGTATTATGATTAAAATACACTATATTGCCAAAAGTATTTGCTCACCCATCCAAATAATCAATCAGGTGTATAATTTCAAGTACATACATGTGCAGACTGTTGCTACAAATATTCGTGAAAAAATGGATCGCTCTCAGGAGCTCAGCGTGGAACTATGATAGTATGCCACCGGTGCAACAAATCCAGTCGTGAAATTTCCTCACTCCTAAATATTCCACAGTCAACTGCCAGCTATATTATAAGAACGTGGAAGTGTTTGGGAATGACAGCAACTCAGCCACAAAGTGGTAGGTCACGTAAACTGATGGAGTGGGGTCAGCGGATGCTGAGGCCCAAAGTCGTCACCAACATTCTGCAGAGTCAATCGCTACAGACCTCCAAACTTCATGTGGCCTTCAGATTAGTTCAAGAACAGTGTGCAGTGGACCAACGTCATATTGAACCTATGGATTAGGAATGGGATGTCACTTACTGTAAGTTCATATGCGAGTAAAGGCAGGTGAGCGAATGCTTTTGGCAATATAGTATATGAAGTGTTACTTCCCATGATAGAAGTGTTTGCTTTTCTAGCATTGGTTAACAGGATTTACTTTTTCCGTCCCAGATCGAAATCCTACACCACAAACAATAATGGACTTCTATACAGGAATAGGCAATCAGGAATACATTCAGTACTTGCATGAAACTACAGAATAACTTTGTTCCAGCCAAGTATGCAGTTGTTTCTGTAATAGCCTAAAGCTGCCAACTGATTTTTAAAATTGTTATCTACTAATCTGCATTTTTTTTTAATAATAATAGTTATGGGTGCAAGTTAAACTCTTGTAATTCATTTTTAATATAGTCAACCATGAAACTTGTGTTATTGCACTAGAGATTTATTGGTTAGGATTTCGTATATTTCGAAAGGATGAATGTTTTTTATATTATTTTAATGTGCTTTTTCTAAATAGCTTGAATGAAGCTTTAACCATCAATCATTAAATTTCAAGTGTATGCAATTAATGTCTATGGCAGCAAATTGCTGTTCACTGCAGGATTTAGCACCAAAAATATATTCTGATAATTAAGAGGGTTGCTTGAAATAAGTTTAGTTGGAAAATTTTGTGAACAAAAAGATGGTGTCCAATGTGATAAGTTGATATTTACAAGTTTTGCTTGTTTTAAAATGCCTTTCTTAATTCTAAAATGTTTAACAAATAATGCTGTATAGATATACTATTGCTATGTATGGTGTGATTAAAAGTAAAATGTAGTGAAAGGGGGAAAATTTACACATATCTGAGCCTATTTTTCCCATGAAATGTCCTACTGGTAGCATTTGTGCTTCTACCAAGATCCTTTTGCTACAGGCTTTCATGCTGTTGGTCAGCAGAATGAATTAGTAGGATTAATGCAGCAGTACAAAAAGGACTGATATGGAGACAGCTTGGCTGTGGTATTGCTTGGAAACAGATGCTTCCCCGTTGATAGGAATTTCCACATCATTCCACACGACACCTCCTCACTTTGCCACCCAGGCTAAAATGAGAGACAGAGAGAGAGAGAGAGAGAAAAGCTTTTAGACTCCCATGCACAGTGACTCAGTGGGGTAAGCATGCTGCCAATTGGGGCCTAATGGTTGCACTTGTTAGTCAGCTAGAGGGAGCTCAGTCCCAGCAACTGATTGGATAGTTGCTGATCATCTTGAATCATTTTGGTGGTTTTGAGAGAAGGGTGAAACTGGCATGAAAGAGATCAAATGCTTCATCTTGCAGTGTAGCAAGCCTACGCATTGTACAATTCCCTGTGCCCCGCCTCGAGTCCCTTCGGGGAGAGAGAGCGGGTTATAAATTAAAATAATAATTATTATTATTATTATTGTTGTTGTTGTTGTTGTTCCATTGTTCTAAAATTGCACTTGTTTATAGAATTAATATTTTGTGTGTTTATTCAATTTATACATCGGCCATCTGACTATCAGTTTTATCTTTTGCCACTGGAATAGCACGTACAATTAAGTCACAATATCTAGTTTCAATATCTATAATATGACTCTAGCCTCAGAACCTCACATATTTTCTGGCTTGAACACTTAAGTACCCTGGGCTGATTGTGTGCTTTTAAATGAAGACTCCTTTATCAATACTGTAAAAGATCTCTCTTCCATTCTTTTCTTTTCTGTGGAACAGATGGATGGAGCTGTGCATATAATTTTACTGCTTTATATCTTTATAATTCCAGGGAAATAATTGTAAGTTGCTTTGAACTTTGCAAGTAGGTGGATGGCCAAGCAGGTGTTTCCACTTACTGCTGCAGCTTGTAATGAACAGAAAATGAAAGTGCACATTTTCCTATAGGATCATGGCTCCAGATACAAAAAATGTTTTATGTCCCCCTACCCCCACTGCCCACAAGCATAAGTGTCTTTTTAAACCATTAACCCTTGAGGAAGAACAAGTTGATTTCTATTTCTGCTTTCTTCCCCTAAGTTCTATAAAGCAATCCTTTAAAACTGGCCAGTTCAAATACTTTTCATTTCTACCATCTTTGAGAATGAAATTGTCAACTTCTTTGTTCACCAGGAGCATACAGTATATTACTGTAGATTGGATTAACAATGCCACTGTAATACATATTCATGTAATAGTTTTTTGTATTCTATGCAACAAAATAGTAATTGTTAACTGTTAGTTACTATTTTTCTTGACTTGGAATCCAATCTAATATGTTGCATGTAACTTTATGTTTTGTAGGTTCAGTATTATATAATAATGAAAATCATTTTTGATTAAACCAAGAGCCTTTAAAAGCAAATTTGAATGTATTAATATTACAGAACAATACTTTCCAAAAATTTTGGGATTTTCTTATGTTTGCTTTGTGACTGGTCCACAATCAACCAGCTGGCTTTGGACTCTGTGGACTAGAACTCACAGTCTCCTGGGTTCTAACCTGATGCCTTTACCACTACACCAAAGTAGTTCTTTTCTAAATGTACTTTTTAATATTTACTTTAATATTTACTTTTCCCCCCCTATGTCTCTCCTGAAAATATTTGTTCCAGTGCCCTCCTCTCTCCTTTTTAGCTATGATTGTTAAACCCTGGTTTAACAATGGTTAAACCCTGGTTTAACAATGGTTAAACCCTGGTTTAACAATGGTTAAATAATTATCAGCTAATCCACAATTGACTATATTCAGCCACAAAATACTGAGCCAAAATACAAACAAAAAATCATATTTTGACTTGCTTTATGAATCCAGCTTCTGCTCTCTCTATATATAGACCCCCCCACCCCCCTCTACAGTTAATCTTATTGGAAGTTCCCCAAGTTCATGTAATAACTTCACTAGACATTAATTGGAAATAATTCTGCTGATTTATTTTAATTTCTTTTTGCTGTTTTCTTAAATGATTATTTTACTTAAATAACCAGATCACAAATAAATAAGTGTGGAAAATACATAGGTGAAAAATGAGTTTGAAAATTTATTTGGATATCTTAACCCAAGATCAGGATTGCCGAGTACAGAAATTATAAAGACAAAATCTTTACAATAATAATATATTCCAGCATTTTATAAGTGGCTGGCTACCACATAAGTAAACCTTTTAATTTGGCTTTGTGCTTAGCTGTGGGGTTTTCATAGATTCACAATAGTAACAATAATTCTTCTATTTTAATTATATTACCCAAAAATGACAAATGAAGCCTCTAAAAAACATCTACAAAATGGACTTCATTAGAATTTATCATGCTAATAACTTTGTCATTTATTACAGTATGAGTGTACATCTGTTTGCCTCCTAAAATTCATATTCATTATGGCCTTCTAAGGTTTTGATTTTCCAGTTTTGCTTCCAGCAAGGGTTGTTCCAAAGCTTTAAACAAATTTTAGTCCTACATAATATCAGAGTTCAGCTATGTATAGAAAGGTGTTCATTAATCATTTAAAATTCTGTGAGAATATGATTATGCATTTTGGAAATTTAGGCGGGCTTTATATCCACAGGGTGACCCAATAAATTGTGATGATTAAAGGAAAGAGCATCCCAATATAAAATATGGACTGGGCTGCCTACAATGCTGACTCGCCAATTAACCTACGGCATAGAGAATTCCCCCTGAAGTGTTATAGCAGTGCTTCATTTTTATTTTATTTTATTTTACAAAAAAGGCTGCTAGTATATATAATTTAAAAAAAAGTTTGATGATGGAATTCCATTCTACCTGCAAGTAATGTTTTTCAAGGCAAGCTGGCCATGAATCACAGCCATAATAATATTGTGGATGTCTTACTGTCAAAAATTCTGGAGGCCCATTTTTGTCACAAGGAGTTCATAATATATCATTCTGGGTAGAAATAGAAAGGATCCCATTAAAGTCCTCAAGCTTAATTACACACAATTGATTTCTGGTTCAGGCTGATGGTCTGCTGAACTTTTTGACATAGGATGGCAATTTTCCCTCCAGATGAAGTAGAAGGTTAGCTGAGAAAACTTGTAGTTGTTGACATTACCTTCCTACTTTTACTTCTCTTGTTTGTTTGTTTGTTTGTTTGTTTGTTTGTTTGTTTTTAAAGTCAAAGATAACAGCAAAAAGAAAATTCTCCTCAAAGGTTTATTTAACTCATATGATTGGCTATTTTGTGGAACATTGCACTAGGCAGCTTATAACCACACTAAAAACATACAACCAAGCACCTGATCCACAGTCTCCAATCTATCATTTGAATCAATGTTTAGGGTTCCATTAAGCCCTATTTCAGCACCTGTGAAATCTCTAATCTTGCAGTTTCTGAGTATTAGAAAGCTTTTACTTCGACCAGATTTGATGCCTGGCCTTTCTCTTTAATAAAGGGGAAAAACATAGCTGTCCTATGCCAAATTCCTCTTGTTTCTGTCAAATGAGATAGTTGAAATGGTTGCATTGCCTTTTCTTTTACAAATTATAGTTGTATTACATTTTCACAGAAGTATTTGTTCTTTCCGTTACTTCTGTTTTAATAAATTCTTCTGGCAGGTTAAATAAATGTTATGTTTCCTTCTTCCTTTTTGACTGCAATATTGATATCTAAAGTTGCCAGCTTTTGTGTCATGGATTATAAAATTAGAGGACAGATGGTTAAATCTACGTAATTAATTGCAAGAGAAATGCTGGATTTTTAAAAGAGTTATTTGAACATTATAATCATATTGTACTATTTTATAATTATTTTGATTATATTTTATTATGCTGGCCACAGGCCATAGTAAATGACTGCTAACAGTTTGACCAAGCTTCTTTTAAATCCATCTAATTTATCTATATTCCTTTAAAGGTCAGCACTCAGAAGGCAGTATTCTAAATGTGAATGAATAGTAACAGAATAAACTGGAATTGTTTGTGTGCCTTGGACATTGATGCTGTTCATGCATACTAAAATTTCATGTGCATTTTGCATTTACTTACCACTAATGATTTATTTTTAGTTTATGATTTACTATAATTACAACAGACTTTTACATGCCCAGTCAGATATCCTGTGATACCTATTTCTTCACTTATTTATTCTGACTAATACAGAATTTTGCATTTGTTGAATTTTATTTTGTTAATTTCAGCCCAATTTTCCATCCTATGAAGTCATTTTGTATTTTTATTCCATTGTTCCCATCTTTATTCTTATTTATTTTTGGTCCCCCACAAATATGGTAAATTGTTGGGGAAATGCTGATGTATACTGAGTGCAGGAAAGAATTCGACAAAATCCCTCTTAAAACTTCTTTGAATTTGATGAGAAGCTATTAATTTACACATTTCAAGTACAGTTTTCCAAACTGCTTTGAATCCATCAGTCAACATTTCATCAATTTTCTGATCAAATATTAAGGGTTATTGTCTAACCTTTCACTACATGTAAGATTAGTTACATCCATAGCACCTTTCTGATCTATTAAATTATGCTGTGAGTTGGTTTTGTTTAGTAAAAAAACTTTTCAGTATTGTTAATGACAAATCCATTTGTTTCAATCAATCATTGCAATGTTACCAACATACTTATAATTTCATTATTTCTCTGAGAGTTCCTATTATTAAAGTCAAATTGCTTTTTTTCAGAATATCCATTTTCCAATTTTTTGAAAACTGAGACAAGATTTTGATACTCTTCCCACCCTCACAAATAGCAATGAATAGGGGAATAGAGGTACAAAGAGGGGGGAAAAACCCAATAACATAGAGATACAATTCAACTTTGTCAACATCATAATAGCAGATTATTTCACCAGGGATATGCTAATGATATATTCAGTTGCATCCTGAGATTTTAATTCAGGATTATTCCCATTCCTGCAGAAATATTTTACATTTCTAGGAATTGAAACTGTTTTTTTTTTAAAGAGCTGATGTTATAAGAAAATTATATTTACTGCATATATTTGTATATATATATTCTGAGGACATACCTGCTCTTAACATATAAGCTTCTCCCATTTCGTACTTATGCCAGCCTGACTCTAAACTGCCTTTCAAAAACTCCTATCTGGACTGAGATGCTTTGGCAATAGCTTAGAAGATATTTGATCCAGACAACAGACTACCACCTCCTGTCATTGGACGTGTGTGTGTGTGTGTGTGTGTGACGTTTTTAAACTGATCAATAAAAAAAATTACACAACGAAACTCATGGCTTTCTGTCTAGATGGTCTCTGGTGATGAGCTGAAAGGCAGAAAAGGAGAGCAGTATGCTTCCTCCCTTAATTGGGGCTTAACAAGGTGTTGTGACACAAGTATATACTTATCCTCCTGTCTCAGCTGATCAGGAAGAGAACCTGGTGGCCTAATGGCTAAGGCTCCTGCCTAGCATGTAATACAGCCCCGGTTCAAATCCCAGTAAGGGTATGACTAGCAGATGAGAGCTAAAAAGCTCGAAATACATCTATACTAGTCTTCCTGACTTATTTATTTATCAGCTCAAAAACATAACACACATATAAAAAAATTACACAATGGAACTCATAGCTTTCTGTCTATATGGTCTCTGGTGATGAGCTGAAAGGCAGAAAAGGAGAGCAGTATGCTTCCTCCCTTAATTGGGGCTTAACAGGATGTTGTGACACAAATACATACATACATACATACATACATACATACATACATACATACATACATACGCATGCTTGTGTCAAAAACCTAACACACACACACATATACAAAATCTTGTGTTCCCCTGGATCAGAATTAACTAGGTAATTAAAACCTTGATATGGCAAGTAACATAAAATAGTAAGGATATCTCATGTAAATATTCAATTTTGCATACTCCTGGTCCCCAATATCTCATTTTTCTCCTTTGTGACTGAACAATAACAGTAGTTATGCATCCACTGGATTTCCTTTGCTCCATATCATTTTATCTAGTCTGAAGAAAAAGGGAATCCATAATGCAAAAGCTCCAATGCAGAGCAAATACATGCATGAACTGGACTATCAGTTATCTTCAAGGTGGACTTGGCAGCTCTAATTTAAAAAAAGAATATGCTATTTACATAGTACAGTAATTATTTATAAACTGCCCAAGCCTGTGAAAGTGGGTATTATGCAAATGATTAAATAGATAGATAGATAGATAGATAGATAGATAGATAGATAGATAGATAGATAGATAGATAGATAGATCATTCATTCATTCATTCATTCATTCATTCATTCATCCAATCGATCAATCCTTCCATGGATGTGTTTTAAATGAATGAAACTAATAAGCCATTTAGAGGACCAAATCAGAAAGTAGAACATTTGACATGCATTGCTTCTCAAGGTATTTTCAGTTGTTCTGAAATGAATCACATCATTCTTCAACTTCTTCTCCACACATTAGTAAGTATTGCAAATAATTTCAAAACAGTCATACAGTTTTCTACAAAGTACATTATAGCACTGGTAATAACTAGACTTACCTCCTGAATAGTTTGAATATGCTCCATTAATATAATGGGCTGTGAGTAAACTAGAAAAAACTTTTCCTAGACTAAAATGTAATGAAGGCTAGTGATCACACAGGAGCATACAGCAGCAGAGGGAAAGAAATCAATATCATGAATGGGCAGATCAATAAATTACCCTTCAGTTAAAATAGACTATTACTTCAAAAATATCTATTAGTAGTGCTCTTGCCTTACAAATTACATATGAGAGATCAATACATCTGTAGGATAAGAAGCCCGTAGCTTAAAATTACTGAAGGTTTGGAGTTATTTACAGTCATACTTTACTGCATTTGGATTTTCAAGCAAATGCAAATTTACTGAAGCACATGTTTCTGGCTGTGGAAGAGCTATTAAAATCTCACAACAAATCCCTATTTTTAACACAGCCTAATATTAGAATACTCTTCCTAGCACAAGAGTATAAAAAATTAATGAATCGGTGATGATTGTCTTGGGATATTCTGTGTGCTTATGTCTGCATTTGTGAAAGAACAGGAAGTTATAATTGCACAGCAGTTCTAACAGTGTCAATTGGCTGCTTTGCAATGTGCATGGAGGAAAAAAGTTTCTATGGATTTTAGCTTTAGCTGAATATTTCATTTGTCTATTTTTCTATAACAATACCCTTGGCATGTTGGATATGATACTAGCCTATTTACAGAAGTGATTGCCTGTTCATTTATTACCCTTCATTGCTGCATGTAATTGAAAAAGAGAATGTGATCTATTCTCAAAATTACAAGACCAGGGTATACCAGCCAAATACAATATCAAATACCAGCCAAGAAGCACGCATCTTGGAATATAGTACTTGAACAATTTGGAAGTTGTTTGTTGAAATGGATGGCTATAAAAATCAAATAAATAAATGAAAATACAATAAAAGTTGGTGGTGAACAACAGAAAATTCTAGAAGGCTGCTTGGTGGCTTCATGACCCTTTAAAAGCCTTTAAAAGCCCTTGAAGGACAATGGAAAGCAATTTCTTTCTCTACCCTGAGAAAGAAGACTTAGCACTACTGGTAAACAATAAGCAAAGAAAAACAGACCAGACATGTTGCTAAAAGTCACCCACATGACATACAAAAACTTCAAAGACCAATAGACTCCAGGAGGTAAGATTCTATTTAAATTGTGGCAAGAATCAGAAGCTTAAATAGGATGTACACTGATGAGCAATAATTTTCATCCCTTCCTCCTCTTGAGTTAGTGTAAATATGTACATTACATATTATTGATGTGTTTTAGGCTATGCCTTCCAAGAGAAAAATAGTATATATGATTTCTTAAATGAAAAGCTGCTTCTTCCCCAGACCAATAATGATCTGCATACAAAAAAAAATGATACCAAGAATAAACAAGAGTTTAAACAACAATCTGACTCTGAGCTCTTGAGAATCTCATCTGTTTGTTAAAGAGATTCCAGCTCTTGTGTCACAGAGAAGTCAAATTGAAATATTCTATTTATAAACATTTGCCCCATTCGTCTGTCTCTGTGGGCATAAAATCAGTTCGAGGTCCTTCCTTTTTATTTAGGAGGAAGAAAATAAATATTTTGAAACATATTGCTCATATGAGATCATCCGTGGTTTTGGGGTAGAGTACCATCTTTACGCTGATGATACTCAGCTGTATATATCTACCCCAAACCACCCCAACGATGCCGTAGCGGTGATGTGCCAGTGCCTGGAAGCCGTGCGGATCTGGATGGGAAGTAACGGACTCAGGCTCAACCCGACCAAGACCGAGTGGCTGTGGTTTCCGGCTGCCCGATTCAACCAGCTGACTACAACGCTGGCCATAGGGGGCGAACATCTTGCCCCTGTGGATGGGGCGCACAATTTGGGTGTCCTCCTGGATACCCGGCTGTCCATGGAAGATCAAGTGACAGCCGTGGCCAGGAGGGCGCTTCACCAGGTTCGCCTGGTGCGCCAATTGCGCCCCCTATTGGATCGGGACGCCCTTCGCACAGTCACTCATGCTCTCGTGACATCCCGACTGGACTGTTGTAACTCTCTCTACATGGGGCTTCCCTTGAGGTGCACCCGGAGACTTCAGTTGGTCCAGAATGCAGCTGCGCGAGCAATTATGGGAACCGTTAGGTTTGCCCACGTTACACCGCTCTTGCGCGAGCTGCACTGGCTGCCTGTCGTATTCCGGGTGCGCTTCAAGGTGTTAGTCATCATCTTTAAAGCGCTCCATGGCTCGGGACCTAGCTACCTGCGGGATCGGATCCTGCCTCATACATCCTCACGGCCGATTCGCTCCCACAGAGAGGGACTTCTCCGGGTGCCATCCACTAGACTGTGTCAGCGGGCGACGCCCAGGGGAAGGGCTCTCTCTGTGGCGGGCCCGGCCCTCTGGAACGACCTTCCCCCCGATATTAGAACGACTACGGACCTCCGCTCCTTCCGTCTGAAATTAAAAACACACTTTTTCCGCTTGGCCGGCCTAGGCTAGTCTCTCTTTCTATGGGGTTTTAAACTTATTTATAGCTGCTGGGTATTTTAGTTTAACGTGTTTTAGCACAGGAATAGATTTAATCTGTTTTTATATTATGTATTTATATTTGTATATTTATTGTTTTTACTTTCCCTGTGCACCGCCCCGAGTCCCTGTGGGGAGAGGGAGCGGTTCTACAAATTAAATTTGAATTGAATTGAATTGAATTAAAAGTGCTCTGTGAATTACTTTGCTATATAAAGTATTAACATGCCCTCCTTATGTGTGCCTCTTGTACATGTTCATGCACTCTCTCCAATCTATGCAGCACCAATGCACCTCGTTATTCTCTCCTTCACCCAGCAGGAGCCACTTACCTGTCTGCCAGTCTAAGACTGTTGACATCCTGCTAGCTTTCCCATTGGCTTTTCTTTTGGAAAGCTGGTGGAGACCATTGGAAATTACAATCACGTGTCCATTGCTGACCACAGTAGCAATACAGTGGCCCTGCAGTATGGCAACAGTGAAGCACCCATAATTTTGCCAAATTTCAATTTCATGGATTTTGGACGTATTCTGTAAGTTAGTCCATTTGAGCTCTCTTGGTTCAAAATGTATTGCCCTACGATGGATTATTTCACCCAATTAAAGGTCACAATCCAACAGACATGAAAGTTTAGATAATATAGATTTTCCTATTCCCTTTAAAAAATAATCTACTGTATATTGATGACAGCAGAGCAAGTTGTTTTCAATAACCAGTCTTCTGCTTGGTATTTGGTGACGGTCGAAGGGCACTTATCTAACAAAATCTCAAACTGACACTAGCATATTCAGGATTGTTATATGTGTTTCTGAGTTATGTATGCATCATCTCAAGTTCTGTCTTCATGATCATCATCACCACTACATTATCACTATCACTGCCTCCTGAAAACAACCATGCATCTATTCATGTTTTCTTTACTCCAAAACCTTTAACAAATTCTTTAACATAAAAAAAAAACATGGCGCCAACCCATTCTACTAATTTCTCAGAAATTAAACAAAAGATCTAAATTGCCTTGCAATTTCATTAAATTCTTCCTTTAAATAACATACATTGCAATAGTTAGCAAATTTCCCATTACTGGTCTTCCTTTACTATTCACAAGGTTCCTGAAGGAGTCTTCATAATTTGAGCACATGTCCAAGAGCCTCTAAAGTGGTTTGAGTCTGAATGTGTATGAGGATTCTCAGTCATCCAGGTCATAGTTGTCCCAAAGGTGCTTTTTCAAGAGGCAACTGGACTTTTTCGCTTCTCATCCAAGAAGGTTCTTCAGCTCTGGCTGGATGGTGGGGAATGAATTTGAGTCTGAATTGTATCTTTTCTCAATCACTGACTTAGGCTCAAATATAATCTTTGCATGGCACATATTCCTTATATATTTTTGTGCTCACGTTGCTTTTTATGCATGCCTTTGTACATTGCCTCAGCATCCATTTAGTTAAACAGCTGCCTTGAAGTATTATAAACAGACTATCTATTTAGCTAGTTATTTTTCCATTCTGCATAATGAAGCACATATAACTCAAAAGCCTGCTTCCTCCTGCAACAAAAAAAGCAGGCAAGATCACGTTAATAGTCTTCACACTTTTAGACCACAGGACTTCAGCATGAACAGCTTAGATTGACATTATAGAGAAGGAACAGTGTGCTGTATAGATCCTCCTATAATTTCCTCTGTGAGTTGTATATTTATTAAAAAAATGGGTACGCTCAATAACCAAAACGATTTTCCCCAAGTGGCACAGACATTTTACTCTACGCTTCCTCTACAAAGCTTGCAAGTATTTAAGTGCTTCTTAACAGACACCCACTAGTGGTTTTCACCAAGATCCAAGAATTTGAATGTTTGCGAGGCCAGCATAAAAGAGCCAGGGTGTCATCAGACACAAGCATCACCGTTGAGCTTGCATTAATAAATGTTAATGAAATCTGGGGAGACAGGCTTTGCAATTTCTCTAGTGAGCTCAGCCAACCAGCTTTCCTGCCTTCCTGTTACTGACATGGTGACTTGATGCACCCATATTAATCAGACCTGAGTTTCTTTCTTGTCATCATGTGCCAAGAAGGGGAAGAGGAAATTATAATCAAGAAAAATCCACTTTATTACTTGTCATCATTTGAGATGTGGTATACAGCAGACCTCAAAAAGAGATAAAACATGAAGGTTATAGGAAAATAAGCTTTACTTTTGCAGCCTAGGCTCTTTATTCCCTTAAAGTAATTGTTAGAACAGTGAGAGATTCAAAAGTTGAAAGATGTTTTGCCATACACTGTCCAAAATAGCGCTTTGTCCATTTTGCAGGTACTGGAAACCTTTGTTGTGTGTCTAAGTCACTGTAAATGGGACACAACATCTCATATCAGCTAGACCAGGGATCTGCAAAGTTGGCTCTTTTAAGACTGGTGGACTTCAACTCCCAGAATTCCCCAGCCAGCTTAGCTGGCTGGGGAATTCTGGGAGTTGAAGTCCACCAGTCTTAAAAGAGCCAACTTTGCAGACCCCTGGTCTAGACTCAAGGCTGGATATATTAGGGGCATGATGGCCCTGAGCTGAAAAAAGATAATGTCACCAGCGGAAGGAATCTGATTTCAAAGCTAGTAAAACGATATGCCCCATATCCAGCCGGAAGGAAAGGCTTGGATGAGATCACACAGACACACCACATTCCTTTCAGGCTGCTTCTACTCTTTGGTGCTTTTCTGAACCTAGTCTCTTGTTCTTTCAGTTTTCAGCCGCTCCACTGACACTGTGCATTTCATGTATGCCGTGTAAAATTGCCATCAACAGAGAAGAGCAGTTCCCCACTTGCCACTTGTCACTGTCTTCTGCAATCTCACTTATGACAAAATGGTGACTGATGATCCGGCAGGTAGCATCTCCCTGCAATGAGGACATGCACCTAACCAACTACCAGCACAAAAATTTCCTACCAGACAGAAGCTATTGGAAGCACTGAAGCAGAACAAGAGCTCTTTAGAATCAGAGCTAAAGTGTACCTGAAAGCTTTGATTCCCTTGTCAGAATATGTTAAGTAAATCAAATACCTTTCTACATATCCCATTTCTTGCTGTAAGGGATATTTAAATATAAGATTCTATTACAGCTGCTACTATCTCCATCCTTTCAAGATCAGGGACCTCATTTTAAATGCAAACTTTACAACTTGGTCTATACAAGGATGCTGAGGCTTGTTTCCCAAGCTACACGCATTTCAGTGGTGGGTTTCAAATTTTTTAGAACCTACTCTGTAGGTGTGGCCTATTTTGTGGGCGTGGCTTGGCAGTCATGTGACAGGGTGGGAGGGGCCACCTTTTAAAATGTGGTGAAACTCATTTAACAACGCCCTTGCTTAGCAACCAAAATTTTGGACTCAATTGTGATGATAAATTCTTTCTTTCTTTCTTTCTTTCTTTCTTTCTTTCTTTCTTTCTTTCTTTCTTTCTTTCTTTCCTTTCCTTTCCTTTCCTTTCCTTTCTTTCCTTTCCTTTCCTTCCCGTTGGGTCACTGGCAGCGGCGGGCCAGATTTACTTCCAGGTACGCCAGTGGAACCCCCTCACCGGTTCTCTAAATTTCACCAACCTGTTCTCGCGGGTAGGTGCGAGCCTGCAGAAACCCACCACTGACGCATTTCCTAAAGAATGTTTGGAATTAGGTGTTAAGACAGAGGATATGAGTGACACCCAAAAAAACCCCAATTTTTATTTTTTCCCAGACTGGTCTATGAAGCACAACCAAGAACAGCTGCATCTATTCATTCATTTCACTGAATGGCTCTGATGTAGCAATCATACCTATGCAAAGGTGGATGTTTTGTGCTTTTGTTTGTCCTCTGCTTTAGATTCACCTATGCTTCCAAAGGTGCTTCAAAGCTATGCAGTCCTTTGAAAAATGATTTACTACAGCTATCTACTATTGCAGACAGATGCTATATTCACACACTCAAGTACTCTAAAGCCTTTTAGAGATGAAAGCAAGGAATCACCCCAAAACAGGGTTCACACATAGCATTAATTCCCGCAATTAAGACTTTATTGCAATCAACTGAGTGGATGCCATCCTCAAAAGAAGAAAAATGAAGAGAGGACGTCCATACAAAGAGTTCAGAAACTTTGTATACATTCCTACATTCTATTGCACATGGACAATACAATAGTTTGTTCCTTATCAGTTTTATTTCTTTCTTTACCTTATATATAAGAGCCATGGTGACGCAGTGGTTAGAATGCAGTACTGCAGACTACTAATGCTGCCTGCAATTTGGCAGATGAAATCTCACCAGGCTCAAGGGTGACTCAGCCTTCCATCTTTGTGAGGTCAGTAAAATGAGGACACAGATTGTTGGGGACAATATACTGACTCTGTAAACCACTTAGAGAGGTCTGTAAAAGCACTGTAAAGAGGTATGTAAGTCTAAGTGCTATTGCTATATGGGAAAGGTTACTTTCTTATCCTGAGTCTTACTGAATACATGCCTTTTTCACTTTGACCAAATGGACTTCTTTGTATAAGCATATTTGTAAAAGTAATTACACCATAGTTTAATATTTTTTTTAAAAAAATATTTGGTTTTGAATCCATGGTGCTGCACAAGCATATTCAAGACCAGTAAGGTAATGAATAAACAAACAAACAAATAAAACAATTTAGCCGGCATAGACAATATTTAACAAATGAGAGCCATTTGGTCTGGTGGTTAAGACATCGAACTAGAAACCAGGAGTTGTGAGTTCTAATCCTGTCTGAGGTATGAAATCTGACTTAGCCAATCACTGTCACAATGTCAGTCTCTGACAACCTGTCAATTGATAGATCAGCACTCAGATGATCCCAAAAAACTGCACCCTGTTTTTGACCACTGTAATCATATCTCATTAATATCTCATATCTCATATCTCATTAATATTGTAATAATACATAATGTTGGTCACACACAAAAACCTTTGGGGTCTAAGTGTTTTTCCTACCACCAACTAACATTAACTGGAACCAACCCAGAGAAAGGAAAAGAACCACTGAAAAATGGAAGCTTCAATCCCCAGCTCAGGGAGCCAGCTCAGAAAAATACCATCGCTGACAGAATTTTTTAAAAAAAAACACTGAAAGATCAAGCAAAGATGGTAACATTATCTGGATCCTGGCTCTGCCAATGGTCATCTACAAATGAAAGCAAGGTTCTTAGTACACACTCAGCCAAAAAATATGATTGAAACAGGTCTAGAAAATACACTTCCTCCAAGATTCTCATCAACTGCAGTCTGATTACTTTTTCAACTTTCGCCAGAAAGGAAAATTGGAGACTGGACAATGGTTGTCAAAACCATTGGGTCCATCATTGGCTTATGTTACCATTGATGATAGGCAAAGAAAAAAATATCCTTAAAATAACAATTACAAATTAATCGACTATTCCAGATTTTCCAATGCAAGGTTTCCCCATTTGAAGTAAAACTTTTCTACAAATGTTAAATATACACGAGACTCGACATCAAACCCACTCTATGTTCCAGTAAAAAAATATCTAGTGGAACATATGGCAGAAAGAAAATAAGCATTTTTGTCTAAACGTTGACTCTAGTAATTGTAAGGATATTAATGAAGATATGCAATTAACTTCCAATAAAGTCCATAGATGTTGATATTCAGTAAAATTCTCATCCCACACAAATATTGAAGGTAAAATAAACCTTCAAGGATATTTTTTGAAAGTTTGGTACATTAAATCATATCTCAGTTTAGCAAGAAATCTTTGATTTATTGAGCCAATAAATATCCTTAGAAATCTATCAGTCTGAATAAAATTGTAACATGTTAATCTATCCATATGTGACATCCAAAATATTAATTTCCACGTATTTAAAATATTTCAGTATATTTAATTTAATATGACAAAATGCAACATCTTACATTGATTTATTAATATAACAGATCCCAAGGGAAGTAAATTGGATTTTTTCCAATTAATTTTATAACTGATTTTCAAAATTGTGAAGCACTTGTATGGAGTTAGACATTTTACAGAAGGGCTATACAGAATTGTCAGGAAAATATCAGCATATAAAAATTATTCATACCCTGAACTCATTATGTCAGTCAGATAATGAGCTTGCATCATCATTGCTGATGATTCAAGAATTAAGTTAAATATCAGTGGTTAAAGTGGACAACCCTAATGTATACCATGCTGTAATTAATCCATTCCATAAATTAAATGAAGTTATCTTGCTACTGGTTGCAAGTAATAAATTGTAATCCATTTAATAAACGAACATAGGAAACCATACATACGCATAATTGGCTTTAGAAAATTATTCTCTACCATGTTAAAGGCTTCTTTAGCAACTGAAGATACTAATGTAGCAACATCTAATATATCTTGAATTATATTCAACCTAACTATTAATAAACATAAATTATTCTCTGCATGTCTATTTTTAATAAATCCAGACTGAAATGGGTAAATAATACACAGAACAACTCTCTGCAGTTGCCAAGCCAATTAATATCCTGATATCTAAATTAACTAATGATATGGGTCTATTTTTGTTTCCTTTATTTCTTGATTTTGAAAATCCTCCAATTTTTTTTAAATGTCACATGCCAAGGTCATTTATTTATTTAGAGACTTATAAGTCTGGCATATTCATATGTTTGGAACACTTTTCCATCATCTGTCCAAGTGGTTTCTTGTTTTATTTAAGAATTTAAGGTGAAGTCCTTATTATGAGCTATCCTTTACTTTTTAAAAAACATGCATATTGGCGCATCCCTCTTGGATTCTGCATGGCATCTAATGGCTGAATATTTAAATATTAAATGATAGAAGTCTCTAGAACCAATTCAAATAAATTCCACGCAGGATTTTAGTTTTTGGCAGTTAAAACTGGCTAGTATATGAACATTACATGAAAGTACCGGTAACTAAACATCTTGAATATTTTCTATATGGGATTAAATTATTATTTAAGAATAAACAATATTCTCTGACAAATAATAATAATGAGAATTAATAAATGAACCTTTAAAAATGGATAGAATTGGCTATCCTGGATATTAACAGCTAATAAAATTTATCGATTTACAGCAGAGAAGCTTTGAAGATCTGCCAACTTGTCTCTTTGGGCAACAGAATGACCGATGTTAAGGACAAGTTTATTTTCTGCCAATTTATGTCTTTCCTGGCAGATTTAACTTTCAGTCTGGGGATTTCATCTGGAAAACCTTAAAATAGATATACATTTTTGGAACCGTTTTAATCAACAGTGTAGATAATTTAAACAGGTGAGAATTAAATTATTACAATTTTGCCAAAACAGATAAAGTTTATAAAAGATTCAAGGGAGAATCAAGTAAATTTGAAACCAGAGCAAAATCAAACAAAAACTTATATTTGTCATTTATCTTAATGCCTTCATTCCATCCTGCTCAGTTTGGAGGCACCATTTAAGGTACTTGTGGTTTGAAAGGATTAGCTGGTAACATCACTGTTGCCCAGGGGATGACCAACCTCTTCATGCAACCATGACATCCAGGCATAGAATAGAATTATGCCAGGAAGCAATTATAACTATGCATTCCCAAATAAAGGAAAAATATAATTATAGTGTTGAAAGAAGACATTAGGTCATTAAGGCAGGAAGGTGATCAAATAAGAAGTTCCATTGGTATCTGTCACTTATAGGTCCTGTAACACCACTCAGTAACAGACTATCTACTTAGCTAGTTATTTTTCCATTCTGCATATTGAAGCACATATAACTCAAAAGCCTGCTTCCTCCGGCAACAAAAAAGCAGACAAGATCACGTTAATGGTCTTCAGACTTTTAGACCACAGGACTTCAGCATGAACAGCTTAGATTGACTTTATAGAGAAGGAACAGTGTGCTGTATAGATCCTCCTATTATTTCCCCTGTGAGTTGTATATTTATTTAAGAAATGGGTACGCTCAATAACCAAAACGATTTTTCCCAAGTGGCACAGACATTTTACTCTACGCTTCCTCTACAAAGCTTGCAAGTATTTAAGTGCTTCTTAACAGACACCCACTAATGGTTTTCACCAAGATCCAAGAATTTGAATTTTTGCCAGGCCAGCATAAAAGAACCAGGATGTCATCAGACACAAGCATCACAGTTGAGGTTGCATTAATAAATGTTAATGAAATCTGGGGAGACAGGCTTTGCAATTTCTCTAGTGAGCTACAGAACTTCATAGGTTCTGTAACACCACTATAGATGTTTACAAACATAAACAATGAGAAGAGAACTCATCATCTCACTCAGTTACATGTTACACCAGTGGTTGTCAACCTTCCTTACCATCTGAGGCTGCAATGGCTGGGCCTCTTCACTCTAGAACGACGGCGCCTGAGAGGTGACCTGATTGAAGTCTATAAAATCATGCACGGTGTAGACAAAGTCGAAAAGGAAAAACTGTTTTCTCTATCGCACAACACTAGAACTAGGGGGCACTCCATGAAACTTTTGATAGCTAGACCTCAAACAAATAAGAGGAAGTACTTTTTCACCCAGAGGAACTCCCTGCCAGAAGAAGTGGTGACAGCTGTCAGCCTCGACACCTTTAAGAAAGGATTAGACAAGTTCATGGAGAACAAGGGTAGCCATGGCTATCATTATGGATGCCTAAGGACACCCTCCGGGTTGGAGAGATAGGCAGGATATTTCTCAATGCCATTTGCAGGGAATCATAAGCAGGTGAAGACATCTGCTTGGGAAGACCCTGAAGCAAATGGTGAGCCACTGTGTGAGACAGAATGCTGGACCAGCTAGGCTGTGGCCTAAGGCTATTCTTATGTTCTTATGTTTTCTTCACCATGGACCCTCTTTAATACCTTTTGTGGCTATAGATTATGGCCAAGGACCACCAAGATGCAACTCAAGATTTAAATCATAACATTTCTTCACAGGTTGAGAACTACAGTACTGAATTACACTGTTGAATTGCTGTTACAGTTTTAATGGAGTCTTCTAAAATCCTCTCTTACTGTAACTTAGTTTAGTTTGCGCATGCGCGAGGAGAATGGCGTCGGAACTGTGAGGGCGTTCATCCCCGGAGGTTTCTGATGGCTCCGGAGGACATTGCCGGCCCCCTTGACCAACTTTGAGGGCCGGCCCAGCAAGCCTGATGCCCTGCCGTCCCCCCAGGCGAGTTTTGGTGTGGGTGACGGCGGGAGATTCGGGCGACCGCGGCAAGTGACGAAGAGGTGGAGCGGCCTGGTCAAGCCTGGCGCGGCCCCAGCGCGGCCTCAGCGCAGACTCCTGCACGGCCCTCAGCGTGGGCAGCCCGATTGGAAATAGTGGGCTGCCCCCAGTGTGGGCAGATTCAGCGTGGGCAGCCAGGAACAATCAGCGGGCGGCGGCGAGCGGCGAGCGGCTCCAGCGCGGCCGGATAGCCCAAAAAAGAGCAGCGGGCTACAGGGAGTGGTGAGCGGCGGCAGGCGGCGAGCGGCTAGCGGTGGCAAATGGCGGTGGCGGCCTGGTGCGGACCGGCGCGGCCCCGGCGCGGCCTGGCGGCCCGAGTTGGAACGGCGGGGCTACGACGAGTGGCGAGGGGTGAGTGGCGGCGGCAAATGGTGGTGGCAGCGTGGTATGGCCGCCCAGCCCAGCGGAAGATCAGCGCCGGGGGAAGCGTCCCAAGATTGGTCCCGGCAATGGGATCAGCCGGGGCCATTGGAGATCTGCCCCGGCATACCGGCTTGGTTTGGAGAGGAGGTAGGCCGGGTAGCCGGGGTGCAGGATGCTGGATACGAACATGGAGGTCAAGCCGGGCGTTTTTTACATCAAGACATGTGACAGTCTACAGGCCGAACCGTGGATTTATGGACCCAGGGAGGCAGAGACTGGATAAACAAGACCATTTCAGACTATGGGGGGGGGGGGGAGAACTTGAGCCAGCCGCCGAGTTATTGACTCAATAGAGGGCTTGGGTCCATTCTCCCTCCATGCGGTTTTGGACTCTATCTTTTCCACCTTCCCCCCCCCCCATCTTCCCCTCCCTTGGCTGGACAGTTTTTTTCCCAATTTTCCATGTGTGTCTTAAACAGCTTCCGACCTCCCCGCATTATAATTCCATCATAATTTCAGCTTGTATTGTCACCATTTTATGTTATTCTGACTTGCTGCTTTTTTAACATCTTAGTTTTAACATCTTAGTTCCTCCTTTTAAATGCCTGTGAGGCCCAAGGATGCTGTCATACTCTAGGTTAGACCTTCTCCGCCTGCAGGAGCTCCCACTCTCACAGGCCTGGCCCCCTGGTCTAACACGGGCCCACCTCGAGGATGGATTGATAGATCCAGAGAGGTGGGCGAGGCGCAAACTAAGGGGGGTTTTATGCAAATTTTTAATTAGGCTTTTAAGGGGTTCTGGGATGGGGGGAGGGTTTACTCAGTCAGAGGGGGGTCAAGTTATGGGGCCAGCTGGCGGAAGTGTGATAAAGGAGGAGTCTATTAGGGAGGGGGGATCAAGGGTCGTCTCTGTTGAGGGCCGTCCCATTCGGTTGGTCTTAGGGAGGGGCAGGAGCGGTGGGTGACAGGATGTCCATCGTGGGTCTGGGGCTCGTGGTCGCTGGTTACGAGCGATCGCGTGCCCCAACCCCCTGTGCTCCACTCGTAGGCTAGGCGGTCAGGGATTACAGAGCCGGGGCCCTAGGTTGATGTTCTGTAACGCCAGGCCCGTGGTGAAAAAAGCTCCCCTCATAAATGACCTTGTGTCAGAGGGGGACCCGGACCTGGTGGGAATTACGGAGACCTGGTTGGGCCCCGAGGGGGGTCTACCCCTCGTGGAAATGTGCCCACCAGGTTACCGTGCATTTCATCAACCTAGGGCCCTAGGCAGGGGTGGGGGGGTGGCGGTTATCGTTAAGGAAAGTCTGGAGCCGAAGGAGACCACTGTGCCTCAGACGACCGGCTGTGAGTCCCTCTTCGTGAAGTGGGGCCTAGGGAGGCAGTTGGGCTTGCTAGTTGTATACCTGGCTCCCCGCTATGTAACAGCAGCCCTGCCCGAGCTACTCGAGGTGATCGCCGCGATGGCGGTGAAGACCCCCAGACTTATGGTCATGTGGGACTTTAACCTGCCATCGGCGGGCGAAACATCCGAGGCAGCTCGGGAGTTCATGGCTTCCATGATGGCCATGGACCTGACCCAAGTAGTTCAGGGCCCCACTCACGAGGGAGGACACGCGCTGGATCTGATTTTTGTCTCTGGACACTGGATTAGTGATCTTGGAACAGGGGATTTAGTCATCTTACCCTTGTCATGGACAAATCACTCTCTCCTTTGGATAGACTTTCCAACCGTCACACCCCACCGCGGGGAGGCGGAACCGGAGACACCGAGTTGGTTCCGCCCCAGGCGCCTGATGGACCCGGAAAGGTTCCAGAGGGAGCTTGGGCCAGTACCTGTGTCCCTGTCCCACGGCTCGACTGAGGACCTAGTGGCCGCATGGTATAGTGCGGCCACGGGGCCTTGGACCGAGTCGCGCCCTTGCGGCCTCTCATGCGGCGTCGAGTCACCCAGGCTCCTTGGTTTACCGAGGAGCTTCGGGAGATGAGACGCCGCAAGAGACGCCTAGAGAGTAGGTGGAGATCTTCTCGATCCGAATCTGACCGAACACTAGTGAGAGACCATATTAGGACTTATTTAGTGGCGCTAAGAGTGGCCAAACGTGAGTATTGTGCCACCCTTATCGCGTCCGCGGAAAACCGCCCTGCCGCCCTGTTTGGGGTGACCCGCTCCCTCCTTCACCTGAGGCCGCGGGAAGCCCCTCTGCAGGGTCGAGCAGAGGAATTTGGAGTTTTCCTGCAGGACAAAATCACTCAGATTCGGAACGAGTTGCCCTCCACTAGTGGTCCGGTCGTGGCGTCCGGTGCTGGTCATGAGATTACACCTTGGGAGATGTTCGACTTTGTTACTACCGAGGATATGGACAGGTTGCGGAGGAACCTTAGAGCCACCACATGTTTATTGGACCCGTGCCCCTCCTGGCTTGTACTGGCATCCTGGGAGGTAACACGAGGCTGGCTCCAGGGCATTGTGAATTCTTCTCTGAGTGAGGGGTATTTGCCCACCGTCTTGAAAGAGGCGGTGGTGAGGCTCCTCCTCAAGAAGCCATCCCTGGACCCGGCTCTGTTAGAGAACTATCGTCCCGTCTCCAACCTTCACTTTTTAGTGAAGGTTGTCGAGAGTGTGGTGGCTCAACAGTTTCCCCGTCACCTGGAGGAAGTTGATTATCTAGACCCGCGCCAGTCCGGCTTCCGGCCCGGGCACAGCACTGAGACGGCATTGGTCACGTTGGTGGATGATCTCTGGAGGGCACGGGATAGAGGTTGTTCCTCTATCCTTGTCCTATTAGATCTCTCAGCGGCTTTCGATACCATCGACCATGGTATCTTATTGCACCGATTGGGGGGGTTGGGGCTGAGAGGCACCGTTCTACGGTGGTTCTCGTCCTACCTCTCTGGTCGGTCGCAATGGGTGTTGGCAGGAGGGCAGAGGTCGTCCCCGAGGCCCCTCACATGTGGGGTTCCTCAGGGGTCGGTCCTCTCGCCACTCCTGTTCAACACCTACATGAAGCCGCTGGGCGAGATCATCCGTGGTTTTGGGTTGGAATACCATCTGTACGCTGATGACACTCAGTTGTACATATCCACCCCAAACCACCCCAACGATGCCGTCGAGGTGCTGTCCCGGTGTCTGGAGGCCATACGGATCTGGATGGGTAGTAACAAACTCAAGCTCAACCCGTCCAAGACCGAGTGGCTGTGGTTTCCGGCACCCCGGTTCAGCCAGATAAGTCCAACTCTGGCCATTGGGGGCGAACAACTGGCCCCTGTTGAGAGGGCGCGCAACTTGGGCGTCCTCCTGGATTCCCGGCTGTCCATGGAGGACCATGTGGCGGCCGTGGCCAGGGGGGCATTCTATCAGGTACGCCTGATATGCCAGTTGCGCCCCTTACTGGACCGGGGAGCCCTTCGCACAGTCACTCAAGCACTTGTGACGTCCCGGCTGGATTACTGTAATGCTCTCTACATGGGGCTTCCCTTGAGGTGCACTCGAAAGCTACAGTTAGTACAGAATGCGGCCGCGCGGGTGATTATGGGTGCCCCAAGGCAAACCCACGTAACACCTCTCCTGCGCGAGCTGCACTGGCTGCCTGTGGCCTTTCGAGTGCGCTTCAAGGTACTGATGACCATCTTTAAATCGCTCCATGGCTCGGGGCCTAGCTATATACGAGACCGCCTCCTGCCCCATACATCCCTTCGCCCGATCCGCTCCCATAGAGAGGGTCTTCTTCGGGTGCCGTCGGCCGGGCAATGCCGGTTGGCGACACCCAGAGGAAGGGCCTTCTCTGTGGCGGGCCCGGCCCTCTGGAACGACCTACCCCCCGACCTTCGCACAATCTTGGACCTCCGCCTCTTCCGCCAACGTCTTAAGACGTACTTATTCCAACAAGCCGGCCTAGGATAGCCCCCCGTTTCTGACTTTTTAAGGAAATTTGTAATTTGGTAGGGTTTTTAATATTGGGTTTTTAGCACGGGTTAATAAATTTAATTACATTTTAATTGATATTTATTGTATTTTGTGTTTTTAAGATGCCTGTGCGCCGCCCTGGGTCCTAACAAGGAGAAGGGCGGGGTATAAATTTAATAAAATAAATAAAAAAACTTAAAAATATTATATTCTGTGAGATGAGAAAAGGCCTTGATCTATTGATACAGAAAGCATTCAGGAATTGAAGAGTCCAATTGTATCTCCTACTCAGATTCTAGTTCCCATTTCTTTCAATGACTTTTCAGAGGACTTTGATTATCTTCATTGCCTTTCTCTGTGTTAAGTGTTTTTCTGGATTGTTATTATACTATGACATTCAGAATTGAGCATCTTAATTCAGGTGGGCCTTGATCAATATATAATATTTAGTCTGTGGTGCCTGATCAATGAAGAATAAAGTGGAATTATTACTCCCAATATATTTGTAAATTATATTTATATTGATGCAATGTCAAATTGCTTTTGTCTGTTTGGCATCTGCATGATATTACTTATTGATACTTAGTTTATAATGAAATATTAGTCCAAGATCTTTCCATAAGTCAAGAATTTATCATCATATACCTGTGTTGTTTTCTTTCTTTTTTTATGAAAAAAAGTTTTATTGGTTTTTACAAATTTTTTCAATCAGGAAAAGGGTATAAGGTATTAGTGAGGCAATTTTGAGGACATCTATGTCGGAGGTGTAGGCCTCCTCCGAGGCTTCATACAGAAAAAAAAGGGTAATACAATAAATTTTTCATTTCCCTACAAAGTGGAAAGAGATACATACATATATCATTTCATAACTTCATGCAATCAATCATTTGTTTCTATAAACAGCCAGATAAGGGTTACACTATATTTAAAAAAGTCATGTGTGAGATCTGAGTCTTTTAGCAATTGTATCCTCTTCTCCTTGACCACCAGTGGGCGAGGCCATGGCCCCTCCCGTTCCCCCATTTTCATCCTCCAGGATTGAGGAGTGTTTTTTAAGAAAGGCTTCTGCCTCTGCAATTGTTTTAATTCTTACTCTCCCGCCCCTCCCAGAACACTAACATTCCTTCGGGCATCGACCACTTGGACCACACCCCTTTTTTATATAATCTTTTTGATAAGAAGGAATATTTCCTTCTTATTTCTCTAATCTTTTTCGGGATCTGTTTCAAAATGGCAATCTCAGTCTGTTGATATATCAAAGGACCATCTCTCTGTGCTCTCAGGATCCCATCCCTCATCGACCTTCTTACAAATTTAATATGTATCTCTCTGGGTACTTCATTTATTCTGGCATATGCTGAATTAATTCTATAAATCAAATCAATGTCCCCCCAAATATCTTCTTTGCTCTTTTTAGTATAATCTGCTAACATCGTACACATTAAATCTTTTAAATCCTCAGAGTCAGCTTCAGGAACATTTTGAAACCTTAAAAAGTAAGACATCCTTTCAAAATCCATCCTAGACATATGACCAGCTAAATCCACTATTTCTTTTTGAGAATTACTTATCTCTCCCCTCATCTCAGCCACCCCCCCTCCAGTCCATCAATTCTTTGTTTGTTTTCCATTAGTGCTTTCTGTGTCTCCAAAAGTTCCAGTTTTGAACTAGCATTGTCTTTCCTGATTTCTTTTATTTCTTTCATGATGTTTTGTAGAGTTTCCTCTATTGCTGATAACTGTGTAGCTTCCCCCTCCGTTTCTTTGGATAACATTGAAGTAATCTTAGGTTGGTGTGGATGCTTTTTTGAAGCCATAATGAAAGTGTTAAATTCTTGTCACTAATATGGCGTCTGTTGGAGAGGTAGTCCGTGAGGCGAGGAGAGAGTAAGAGTCAAAGTCCAAATTTGAAATGCACTTTGCTTAAAATCCAGAGAGAGAACAATTTTTTAACAACAATCAAATAGGAAAAAGAAGAAGGCACATCTGGGAGAAATCCTAAGAGTCCATTGCATTAGTCCAATAGTAAAAAGTTCAGTCCCATAAAAATGAAGGAGTGTCAGCACTTTTCAAAGAGAAATATTTCTTGCTGAGAACAAAGGTACGCCATCTTCCCCGCCCCTCTGGCAGCCGCAGAGAACTAGTGAAAGTCCATATCAGTTGTTGCAAGACAGAGATACAAAGTATCATTAACAATCTTAAAGTGAAAGACTTTCATTTGCTGTTTAAAAATCGGATGTTAAGTTCTCCTCCTCCCCAAGCCTGGGGAGCATTTCAAAACGCCACTTTTTTTTTTCCTTCCGAGGAGGGTTTTACAAACTCCCCCCTCCTTCTTCTTTAAAAACGAAAGTTGAAGGCATTAATTATTAAATCACTCACAGCCTACTCTGCAGCAATAACGGAGCCTCGGTGTTGCCTTCAGCCCTGGCTTTCAGCCCGACTTTAATTGCAGCTGTCCCGGCTCTCCTTCGGCGAAGGGGAAACTCCCCCCCCCCCGCAACTTGTTCTCCGGCTCCTGAGACGAGGCGGGAGCCACCACCCCCAACCGCCGTTGGGGTGGGGGACTCACCGTGAGCCGTCCGTGCGGTTGAGGGCTCTTTACAAGAGCGCCGCCGGAGCAACAAAGCGGCGGACGTGCCAGAGACCCGTCCATCGCCTCCGGAAGACCGGAAACGGAAAAAAAACCCTGTGTTGTTTTCTAAGTGTATAACTTTCTCTATTGAATTTATTTTGGTTATTTCAGCCATTTACTCTAACTTATCAAAATTGTTTTCAATTTTAATTCTATCTTATAGGGTATTAGGTTTCTCATCCAATTTTGTGTTGTGTACAGTTTTGATAACTTTCCTCTTTTCATCCTTTTGTAAGTCCTTAATAAAAATGTTGAATATAGGATCTAGGACCAAACCTTGCAGCTTCCTACTTCACTTAACAAGCCTTCTTTGAATAGAATTTCAGAGGCAGCTATGTCATGCCACTGTGCCCATATTTAACTAGCTCCCTAACCAGAATGTTATGGGATATTCTGTGGGAAAATTGTAAGCATTTATCTTGATTTCAGCAATGTGCTTGACAATCTATTAAGAAAGCACCCCAAAGATAAAAATGAGATAAGTTTCTGGCAGGTCATGTTTTTAACAAATCCACCCAGGCTCCTAGAAATTATTGGATTGTTTTCAAGATGCTTAAGATTGATCTCTTTATGACTTGTCCTAGAATCTCCTAGGCATTATTATCAGACTGAGTGCTTTGTAGTTTCCCCAGATCCGCTTTGTTGTAAATATAGATGTGAGATTTATTCTTTGTTAGTTCATTTAGCCCGTCATCATTTCCAGGTTTTCTCAAATACAGTATCTAAATGACCAGATAGTCAGCAAGTTTCTTCTGTATTCTTAGATGGCTCTGGAATGTTAAGAGGCATTCCTTGACCATATTCCTACAGATCATAACTGTGACTCTATTCAATGCTTGTTTTCTTGAAACAGCTTGCCTCCAGAAGTTGTAAATGCCCCAACACTGCACTGTTGGATAGCCATTTGTCTGAAATAGTATAGAGTTTCCTGCCTAGGCAGGGGGTTGGACTAGAAGACCTCCAAGGTCCCTTCCAACTCTGCTATTGAATTGTAAGGTTTCCACCATTATATAGTCATTTTTCCCATGCTTTTGTTCTTTCCACTTCTTTAACTAAGTCTGCAACAACTATTATCAAACTAAGGATAAATGTTCATCTGGTGCTTTTTGTCCTTCTTTGATGGAGAAGATTGTTAACAAGAAGAAATTCCTAGTAGGACCATGCTTGGAAGAATTTGTTTCCTAACAGATGCTGGGGTAATTAAGGGCCTACATTATCACTAATTTATGATGTTTAAAATAAGCTGCAATTTGAGTTTCTGAAGATCATTCCCATCTCTTCTTTGATTGGGTAAGGAATAGTAAATGTCAATAACAATATTGCTTTCATTGTTTTTTAACTACTATGAATTCTCTACTGTATAGCCTTGCCAATTTTATTCACTTGGATTGCTCAGCGGGAGTGGATACTTTTAACATGCAATATAACTTCCCCTCCTTTCTTTTCCATTGCTTCTGTTTCATTTGAACAAATTATATTCTTCAGTTCTACCCTCCCAATTGGGAATCATCCAGCTATCTGAATAACTATTAAATTGTATACACTTTATTGTACTATGAGTTCAAACTCATTTTATTTATTTACCACATTCTGAGCACTGGTGAATATGAATTTTATTCTTTCTGAGTGATTTAATAGGTCCCATCACAGCAATACACCCAATAACTTGTAGAATTTTCATCTCTATTCTGCGCAGACTCACTTTATATCTCTTGACCAAGTTTGCCATCTTTTGGCCAAGCACAGTTTTTAGAAGGTACAGCTCCTCCTGCACCTGCAGGCTATCATCCTGGTATGGATGGCCATTGTCCCAGAAATCAAAATTTCCTAATCAGAACGTTTTGCATAGTCAATTATTCATGTGCTGCTATCTTCTCTCCCTTTCTTGACTGTTTAATGGACCAAAAAAGATGGATGGCACCATCTCAGCTTCAGGTTTTCCAAGTGCAAAGATCTCAAAGTATTTCTGAATTCTAACCGTAAGACTATCTCTACATTTTTGCTTCTTATTGTCACTCTCATCCAATGGGCTTACTCCTTTAATAAACCTCCTTAAGTAAAGTGGCTTCTTTTGTCAGCTTCTGCTTATCATTATTTTAATACTTTTTTTCTTATAAATGAAAATGACCACTTGCTGCTTTGGTGATTTTTTTTTTATTTTATTCAAGTAACACAGAAGCTTGTATTTTTACAAATATAGGTCAGGTCATTTTCAAGCAAGAATATGAACATGCCACAAGCATTAAAAATTATGATTGCAGAGTGCAGCTAATTGATCTTCATCTGAGTTTAAGGCATCACCTGGAGAAAATTCTTCATTTATTTTTTCCCCCAGTTTAGATTTTCAAGGTAGCTTATCATCAACTATTGGAGGAAGGGGCTTGTTAGCCACCTTTCTCTCTGAGTGCTCTCAATAAATACGATAATTGTATTTATGATTGATCAACCGATTGATTCAATATCCTGTCTTTAGTCATTCAATTCAGAAATAACTGGTATGAATTACTTGCATATATGCCATCCAGTATGCTGATTTAAAGGGGCACAATGGCTCAGTGGCTAAGATGATGAGCTTGTCGATCAGAAAGGTCAGCAGTTCGGCGGTTCGAATCCCTAGTACCGCATAATGGAGTAAGCTCCCATTACTTGTCCCAGCTTCTGCCAACCTAGCAGTTTGAAAGTTTGTAAAATGCAAGTAGAAAAATAGGAACTACCTTTGGTGGGAAGGTAACAGTGTTCCGTGCGCCTTTGCTAGCCACATGGCCATGGAAACGTCTTTGTCAGCGGTGACTCTTTGGCTTTGAAATGGAGATGAACACCACCCCCTAGAGTCAGGAACAACTAGCACATATGTGCGAGGGGAACCTTTACCTTTTTATGCTGATTTAATGTTGCATGTATTGGTTTGGACATTTTCCAAAAGCTCCTAACATGTCTCAGAAAAGCCATCAAACCATTTACCCCAGAAGATTAGGCTTGGAAGCAAGTAGATAGGGTGAGGAAAATACTTCCCTAAATGGAAAAAGGTATTTGCTCTGCAGAGCTACAATGTTTGTTCTTTTAAAATGATTTTTTTTTTAAAAATCTAGCTTCTGTAGCAATTTTCAACTGCATTATAGCTAAGATAGAAATAATTGGGGCTCATAGTACGGTGAAGCTGATCCTTGAACAAAGCGAACACTACAGATAGGAGTGCTCAAAGTAAAAACACTTGCTTGGAATACCAGCCATAACATTTATTAATTGCTTGTTTGCTAGACTAGATTTGTAGCTTTGTGGTATGGAAAATTCCCAACTAACTGAGATGGATGGAATAGGAACAAGACTAATTTTATGTTGTCTCTCCAGAGGTATATTTAGAGATGCCAGGTGCTTGACCAATCTCAAAGAGATCTATGGCCCCAAGAGCTTTTAAATGTCATCCAATTTTTACAAACATAAAACAAAGTCTTCTGGAATTTATATCCTTTTGTTTTGTTTCAGGCCTAGTGCTGCTGAGCCATTTGAATACCATTCTTTTTGGCTCCCCCCCCCCCCTTGTCTTAAAACAGATCATAATGATATGTTCAGGTTAAGAGTTCACAGACAACTCACAAAAGAGCCACAGGCAATAGGTCAGATCAATCTAATCTAGGAACAAAATAACAGGGTGTGTTACATCCAAACTACAGAGGAGAAGCGATGCTCTAATAAGGCTGTCATAGTTCATTAACACATTTCATTTCAACAATTTATATGAACTGAAAACCTTTTTGGTTAGTGGTGGGGTTTTTTTTCTTTCTGAATGGTAGCTATATCAGCAAAACTTTCTCAAACAGCTGAGATTTGCATTTGGCAACCACCTCCACACAGATCTGATTCCGGGACTTGAGCTGAAGAATCTCCCTAAGGGAAATAGCAGAAGGTTATAAGAAAAAGCACCTGGAAAATAACAAAGAAGGATGAGAAAACATGTCCTTGACTTCAGCATGCACCTCGAAGAAGCAAAGACTTGGATTCATTTGAACATTGACAAAGCCACCAGAAATTAGTCAGATGCTTAAGTATTTTTATTGTTATTGTTTTAAAAAACTCACTGCTTAGCTTACCATGTAAGCAGGCTGAAGTCCTCCAGTCAATTCCCTATTTGTTTCTATTAGCCTTGAGCCAAAGGCAACTCTGAGAAGGATGTTGGTTATATGCATATCTGGATTACCAGGACAGCTTTGCTGTTGTATTTCACACCAGTCAAAACAATAAGGAATTTTATTTCAACAGTAGTGCTACTCATCTCTTTTTCCTAAGCCTTTAAGCTGATCCTGATGGATGCCTTTATTATTTCTTCCTCTGCCTTCCTAGATTATTTTTACACTTGCACTAGTCAAGCATTGCGCAGCAACAAAACAAACAGGGTTATATTATCTGTATAAGCATTAGTGTTCAGGTTTACTTGGGATGTGATGAGGCATATGCCATAAATGCTGTTTAATGGGCCTTTCAAGGGGAATAGAATTAGAAGAAATAAAAAATACCACATCCTAAACTCTGGATATTTTCCTTTTAAAATGCAAATAATTATACAAAAATCTTCCTAAATTAAGGAATAGTAGCCAACTTTCATGAGTTCCTCTCATTTGCCTCATGATCCTAATGATGCCAATATATGATTGAGAAGAACCTACAAAATTTCTTAGATTATCTCCATTTACTCTGAGTTTATTCACTTTTCATCCCAGTTTGTTGGCTTCTTTAGCACTTAGACTTATATACCGCTTCACCGAGTTTTACAACCCTCTCTAAATGGTTTGCAGAATCAGCATATTTCTCCCAACAGTCTAGATCCTTATTTTGTTGGTCTCGTAAGAATGGAAGGCTGAGTCAACCTTCAGCCAGTGAGAATTAAACTGCTGACAGTCGGCAAAGTTAGCCTGCAATACTGCATTCTTACCACTGTGCATAAACTCTTCTGTTTATGTAAAAAGCAATAAGAACTTTTAATGTGTGAACTACCAAAGTCATTATTGGAAGTTGGATGGCATATAAACAATTAAAAAATGATCAACAGTACTGGTTTCCACAGAATCCACTCTTTTCTTCACTCTTTTGAAGTTTCTAGTTTCAGTTGGTTGAGTTGTGACCATCAATGTCTTTAATACAATCTCCCATAAAAAAATAAATAAATCCATTATTCCTTCATTTGGATTTAGAATCAAGATTGCAGCTACAGATGTAATCATCCCCTCCATCTATGACCAAATGACCACACAGCCAAAATCTGTAATTTACAATGGAATTGTATTAACCATATCAGCTCCATTTCTTATAGCCCAAGTTCATTCAGAATGTCATCACCCCCTCAACAATTACTTCCAAATAAAATAGCTCCTGTGACCTCCCACTCCTGGTTTTCAGAGCTCCAGGAATCCTGTAATAACATGTCGCTCAGGAAACAGACTATTTCTGCTAAATGTGTCAGCTGGAATTCTGCAGCTGTTTTCTTCAGCTTCTGCCAGTTCAGGCCAAGTGTCTTTTTACTAAGCTAGAATGAATTCCCTCAATCCCCACTGCAGGATAAGTTGAAACAGATAATAGCAGTCCATGACAATCAGTGTTAATTCCTCACACACCCAACCTTACTTTTTTCCCAAACTATCAGTTGCCTGAAAAATAGGAAGAGTGAACTTCTTATTTCTCTGGAAGCTTTCTCTTTTCTCTGAGTTGCTTAGAAATATCTCAAATTTCATCGGAAAGGTCTTATCCAATCTATCCAGGTGTAGAGTATTCAACTTCCAATGACAGGGAGACCAGGCTATAAAACCACTACACTATTTTCCATAAGTATCTGGAAAAGCAATTGTCTGCCTCCAAGTATCTCCACACTTTAGCAGAGTCATTTTCACAATGTTTATATCTTTAGGGAACATTTTTCCAGATTGACATGTCTGTTTAAGAACATTTGCAGTCAACAGGGGAAATTTGTGAATGGAAAATTGCTGTGTATGGAGTATCGACCATACCTATAAAGCTTCATAAATGTTTTGTATGTCCTAGAAAACATTTAATTCTCTCCTGTGACTGGAGCTTTAAAAATAATAAGATAGTGGGCAAATGTTTTTTAAGGAACAGAAGCTTCCCTTTCTAAATTATTGACATCCCATTTTTCTTCCAATGATTGATACTCTACACCAGTGGTGTCCAAACTTTTTTCAAAGAGGGCCAGATTGGATGAAGTGAACATGGTGGAGGGCCGAACATTTTTCCGAACATTCTTTGAACCATTACAATTAAATGCAAATAAATTATTTTATGCCAAGTTAATTGCAAATGACATACTTTTCATTTCATAACATTAAGATCAACTGACAGTTGAGTTTTCACAATGTATTGAAAATAAATTTAAAAAAAACTTACCTACCTCTTTCTCTCTTTCTCTTTCTTCCTCTCTCTCTCTCCATTTCTCTCGCTTTCTCTCTCTCTTTTTCTCTTTCTTTCTGTCTCCCTTTCTCTCTCTTTCTTTCTCTCTCCATTTCTCTCTCTTTCTCTCTTTCTTTCTCTCTCTCTTTCTCTTTCTTTCTATCTCTTTCTTTCTTTCTCTCTCTTTCGCTCTTTCTTTCTTTCCCTTTTTCTCTCTCTCTCTTTCTTTCTCTCTCTCTTTTTCTCTTTCTTTCTGTCTCTCTTTCTGTCTTTCTTTCTCTCTCTTTCTTTCTCTCTTTCTCTTTCTCTCTTTCTCTCTGTCACTCTCTGTGTGTGTCTGTCTGTCTGTCTCTCACTCACTTAATCAGTCTCTATCTGTCTCTCCCTCCCTCTCTCTCTCTCTCCCTGTCTCTGTGTGTGTCACTCTCTCTGATTCTCTTCCTCCCTCCCTCCCTCTCTCTGTATGTCTGTCTCTCCCTCTTTCCCCGTCTGTCTCCGATTCAATCCGATTCCGATTCATTCTCTATCTGTGTCTCTCTCCGTCTCCCTCCCTCCCTCTCTTTCTCTCTGTCTCTGTCTGTCTCTCTGTCTTTCCCTCCCCCCCTTCTGTCTCTCTCTGTGTCTGTCAGTCACTCCCTCGCCACTCGCAGCGGGCGAGGGAGCAGGCGGGGTGAGCACCCAAGGCTACCATCATCTTAAGCACCACCAAGGCTGTTGCCCGGCAGGGGCGTCAGGCAGGGAAGCCGATCGCGTCTCCATCGCGGCTCCCTCCGGCAGGCACCTGCCGGGTGATCTTGTGCGGTGGGAGCTGCACGTTCTGGGGCTGCATGGCTGGGAGGGAGGTGAACGCGCCAAGCGGACGTTCTGGGGCTGCGTGTTCACCTCCTTCCCAGCTTCGCAGCCCCAGAACGTGCAGCGATGGAGGCGCGACCGGCTTCCCTGCCTGACGCCCCTGCCGGGCGACAGCCTCGGTGGTGCTTAAGATGACGGTAGCCTTGGGTGCTCACCCCTCCTGTTCCCTCGCCCGCTGCGGGAGGAGGCGTCCGTAACCTCCGCCCACCTCCCTCCCAGCCACACAGCCCCAGAGACAGAGGGAGGAAGGGAGGGCCACATTTATACAGAGCAGGGAGGGCTGTTGGAGGGCCGTATTAAACCGACCCCCGGGCCGCAAATGGCCCCCGGGCCGGACTTTGGACATGCCTACTCTACACAAAGCAAACGTATTTTAAATAATAAAAACATAATTTAAGAGCACCTTATAATAAACAAAAATGCCCCATATTTTCCACACTTTCAGTCAAAACCGTTTTCACAATTTATGAAGGGCTCCATAAATAATCCTTTTGCATGCTGAGGTAAAAATATCTGTGAGAAAGTTCACGAGATCGCCATTGATAGAGAATTCCAAAGATCAAGAGGAGCAACTCAGAAGTTCCTCCCTGATATCCCAAGTAGATGCAACCTCAATTGAAAAAAGAGCTGAATTAAGGCAATCTGCCGATCTTAAGGCCTAGAGAGGATTATGTAACAGTATATGGTTTTTCAGAGAATCTAGACCTTTTTTTATGTCAATCACATCAAATCTTCCTATTGTTTCTCAACACCTCTCTACTGAACTGAGAACCTTGTATATATTGGACCTCTCCTTTTTGCACAAAACCTTCCATGGCCTTTTTATTTTAGCACTTTTTCAAAATTTGAATACAGGGAGTCCTCAAGTTACAACCACAACGAAACCAGAATTTTGGTTTCTTAGCAAGGCAGTTATCATGCTGAATTTTATGACCCTTTTGCCACGGTTGTTAAGTAAATCACTGCAGTTAAATTAATCATGTGATTGTTAAGTGAATGGGCTTCCCCCATTGACTTCGTTTGTCAGAGGCCAATAAGAAGGTCTCAAATGGTGATCACGTGACCCCTAGATGCTGCAACTATCATAAATACCTGTCTATGGAGATTCTCAGTCATCCAGATCATGGTTGTCCCAAAGGTGCTTTTTCAAGAGGTAACTGGACTTTCTGGTTTTTCTTTGAAGACATTTCACCTGTCATCCAAGAAATTTCTTCAGCTCATAAATACAAGCTGGCTGCAAACACCCAAATGTTGATTACATGATGTGGGAATGTTGTGATAGTAGTAAGTAGGTTGCAAGTCACTTTTTTGCCATGGTAACTTTGAATAGCCATTAAATGAATGGTTGTCTATGGTGCACTCCAGTGGTGGGATTCAACATATTTTACTACCAGTTCTGTGGGCGTGGCTTGGTGGGTGTGGCATGGCTTGGTGGGCGTGGCTTGGTGGGCATGGCAAGGAAAGAATACTGTAAAATCTCCATTCACTCCTGATAAGCTGGGACTTGGGAGGCAGAAAATAGATGGGGGTGGGGCCAGTCAGAGGTGGTATTTACCGGTTCTCCAAACTACTCAAAATTTCTGCTTCTGGTTCTCCAGAACTGCTCAGAACATGCTGAATAGCACCTCTGGAACACTCCTGTATAACTGTCACACCACTTAATCAACTTTAACTCATTTAACGAAAGCCAAGCAAAGTTGAGCTGCTTAGTAATTGGGAAACCAATAAGAAATAGCATGTTGGCTATTCTAGGAAAGAAAATAAATAATAAATCCTAGGAAAAGAAAGAAAAATCAATTCTTTACCATTGCAAATGAAAACAAAAATAACTATGTACATCTATTTATCAAGTCACCAGGAATTACGTTAAATTTGAGGGAGACTTTGCCTTTTAACCTACAGCCTTTCATGTATAAAGTCATGATATTTTAGAACATGACAAGCTGAACTGAAAGAATTCAGGATCTGAGCAGCAAAGCAGATGATCAGTGCCCCACATGTGTCTCTATAATATCTCTGATACTGCCTGAGCAACAAATATGTTGGTGTAAACAAAGAGTCTTATTTGTGTAGACAATCTACATGTCTTGTACATGACAGGATTATCCATTAGGCTCAATGCTGAATAGAATAATAATGCAGGCTAAACTACTGGCTTTCTTCAGATGAATTTCTTCAGATGATACCACAAACTATTTGTAAGTTTCCCTGAAAATTATTCCACCCTGACCTTGGTGTTGTAGAGGCAAATACGATAAAACATGTTGGGAGAGTAATACAAACAAGAGTGTTTTTCTTGACAATATTTTTGGATTCTCTTTTCCATTACTTGTTTTGATCACTTTATACACAATTCACAGATGGTATATCATTTCCCTGACAAGTTTTGTCCCTGAGGAGGTTCTGCCTTATTTTATATGCAAAATGAAATTAACAACATTTTTGAAAGGGCGACAGTTTATATGACTGAAATTAGGGTGTTCTTCTATTTGGCAGATTTTTGTATTAATTTAGAACCAGGGGTGTCAAACTCAATTTCATTGAGGGCTACATCAGGTTGTGTTTGATGTCGGGGGCTGGGGTGGGCAAGGCCAGCTTGATGCCACTCGTGTCGGGAGTGTCTGTGGTGGCCCAAGCACTCAGCCTGTGAAAATGGGCTCCTGAGCTCCATTTTCAGACGTGATGGCCTCCTGCCACCCTCTGCTAGTGAAAACAGAGCTCGGGGGGCACATGCAGCCCCCTGAGCTCCATTTTCACTGGAAGAGGAAAACAGGAGGCAGTCACATCTGAAAACGGGGCCTGAGAGGACTGTGTGTCACCCTCCCGAGCTCCGTTTTCCCTGGCAGAAGCGCAATGGTCCTTTGCTGTTTCTAGGGCGGCTCCGTGGGCTACATCTAAGCACCTCATAGGCCAGACCTGGCCTTGAGTTTGACACCCTGATTTAGACTATCCTTAAGATCCAAAGGCTGGTTGGCTACCATCTCTTGTATTAGATAATGATTTGATTTGCTATCAAATCCATTCAAATTGCCTTTGCTTATTGTCTTGTTCCTCCTAACAGAACCCAAAGAGGATGGAATAAATCCCTTTCCCTCTTTTCTCTTTCTACTGTGATATCTAGTCTACAGGATTGCTGTAGGTAGAACATTCACGACTGACACTCCTCACATCTGAAAGCAAGTTTAATCTGTTTCTGCTGTTGTAAATCCGTTGCTAATTAAGATATTGCATTTGTGCTATATTTAAATTATAATTTTCTAGAGTCACAGCTGCTTGATCCTCTTGCAGCAACATGACTGATATCATAAAAAGGCCAATGTTTATTAGAGGGCGCAATACATTTTGTTGTTTAAAACATCGTCCCATAGTATCTAGTACTAGGAGATTTATGTCCAAGCTTAGCAACCTTAATGAGATGTTGTCATCTTTATGTTATACCAGAATAAGGTTCCTATACTGTAAGATGATCTACTTGAAAAGATTATGGATTGCCTTCAGGGCCATATGCCAGGTTATCCAGCTCAAGAGCAATGGTTTGGTTAATGGTAATATGGTAGTTTAGCGTATAAGGTCTCAAATCAGAGAAAACAGGCCCAAATCGGTTCTCAGCTATAAAGCCCACTGTATGATATTGGCTCAGTTACTCTTCTCAGCCCAGCCTATTTCATAAATAGTAGGAAAAACTAGAAGAGCAAAGACAGGTTGTAAATCTAAAAATAAATAGATGCCCACATATTCACCATGGTGATTTGTCAGCTTTTCATCTCTTTTTCATCTTGTGTTTCAGAGGCATTCTGAAGCATAACATAACATAACATAGCGAAACAAAATTCCATCTTCCTCCTGAATTTTGGGAGATGAGATGGAGATTGAGAGAGACACATACAATTGCCAAAATTGTATGGCTTTCTAGAGGTATCACCATTATTTCTAGATTTGAGTAAAGTACAAAGTCCAGCATAAGCTTTTGTTTTGGTATAAGATTTCTGTACAAGAATATAAGCTTTGTAGGTGTCCTGATATGTTGGTATTTCTGAAGTGATTTGAAAAGTTATTTTTAAAAATGAATTTCACATGGATATTTTTTAAATGATTTAATTCTTTTTTAATATACTTGGCAAAGTCAAATATTTGATTTAATTCAGAGGTAGGTGATTTGGTTCAGTGCCTTATATTGCCTTGATGATTAGTTCTAAATTATGAAATAATTTTCACATCAAATCTATGAATCACAAAAACTCACAATCTTGAAGCTTGCTACTAATATGTAGAATATAATTTGAAACTTTATCTGTGAATATTTTTCTATCTCCCTATTTCCTTGGCTCTGAAATTTCGGTTAAGATGCATGCACGTCATCTAACAATCCAACTTCCATATATTTCAGTCCAAAAGTCAGAAAGATGGCAAAGGTAACCTACCAGCATCTTTTAAGTATCTGAAAAACCCCCAGTACAGTACTAAAGCAGCTGAGTGAAGGTGGGGTTGTTCCCTAACAAATAAGTTATGAAATATGTTAAGATCTGTGTGAAAGTTCTATTCTAGAACTGTGAGAGTTTTATTGCATAATACAGAGATTTAAATTGCTTATTTAAGCTGTGGGCAGACTAGCCAGACCATTCATTCCCTGGAACTTTCGCTTCCATAGTGAAAATTGTCACCTGTCTTATTTATTCTTGAGCAAATGTTTGTTTCCAGGCCATCATGTTTCTTTATGGAAGGCACACATGAAGGACAAACAAGCGACTATTTACAATGTTCTTTTTGCAAGAAATACAAAATACAAAGAAACAAAAGTCTCAGAGCAAGATTGACATTCAGCAAAGAAAGTTCTTGCTAATAGAGTTTTTACTTCAAGTTATCCAGCTCTACTGTGCTTCTTTCAGTCCTTTTGTCTTCTTAAGTAACTCATTTATGTTCACATAGAAGTAGGAGGAGAATTTATAGAAGTGAAACTTATCAGGGAACAACTCAATCTCCAGTTCTTTGTACATGAGCTACTGACAATGGTTGGTAATCAGTTTCAGGGAGCTGCTGGCTTTCCAAAAATGGAATTCACTCTGACACTGCAAGATCATTATAGGATGTCAATGTAATAAGAAATGGAGGGACACTATGCATTCACTTCTACAAATATATGATAAGGATGCCTTCATGCTATTTTGTCTGAAGGAACACTTTATGGGAGTTGGAATCAGCAAACCTGGAAAGCTGTTAAAAACTCGTCATCACAATCATAGTTCTTTAAGTTCTTGTTTCTATGTGGTCTATCTGGAGAGCAGGTGAAGTGGGGAAGGAAAATATTTGGGGGAGAAATTGTCACCATCTTCAAAGCTGGTAAGGAACGATGTAAATTACAGCCAAAAGAGAAAGCTGCCCTGCAAGGAAGTATACAATTTAGTTTAGCAAGCCAAGTTCAAGAATCCAAAAACTGCAGTAGAAAAAAATCAACAAGGATCGTCACTATTCAGTCAGGTTCCAAAAGCATAAATAGTATCATAAATCCCGAAGAGTAAGCCTCATCATCATCACATCAGCTCAATCTTTTTTTATTTATTTAATACGGCCATCCATCTCAAATTAAAGAGTCTGGGTTGCTAACAATGTTGAACATTATAAAATCAACCAGAAAGATAAAAAAAAAAACCACCTAAAAACATAACATATACAACAGAAGCTGAGGTAAATACAGATTCAACTATAACAATTAATATAGCTAATGCATGGGCTCAACTTCACCTCCTGATCACCTTCAGACCCAGAGGCAGAACCTTTAAGGCCTTGTATGGAAGCCTAACAGGATCAGGCTTCCATTGGGCCTCCAGGAACATGACATTCCAATGAGTGGGAACCATGATAGAAAAGTCCCCCCTTCTAGGCTCCACCGAATGACACAAATCACAGTTCAGATCCTCCAGTTACAAACCCATAATTGTCGTGCTTCCTTTCTTGACTCCCTTTCCACAATCATATAACTCTCAGCCACGTGTTTATTTGCAACTCCTTTACTTTCAACAAGCTAAACCAGGCTTTGTAGTGTTGTAATTTTGCACTATTTTATCCTATTGTAGTGCTAATAATTTAAGTATTCTTTTGGGCTTGGAAACCATGGGGCATCTTCAGCAGCAGGTACCTCAATTGGATTTCAAAAAATCCAAAAGAAGTGGTTCTGTCCTGTACCAGGTCTGAGAACATAGGCGGGATAGCCCCTGCTTCCCTCATGCAATTTTCCTTTCACTTCTTCCTCTGATAAGGATTTGTCTGAGCAGTTCAAGAAAAGGGGAAAACTGAAATGAGTTTTACATACAACTTGATGCTTGATATGTACAAAATTCTGCTGACTGCTGGATCCATCCTCCCAATCTGCCAAATTGCTGTTTCGGGAAGCAAGAGAGGATATACGCATTCAAAAATCATTCAAAATCTAATCACAGAACATTAGTCTCCCTTAGTGTCAGTTCTCCATCTCTTATGTTAAAATCATGACATTAAGACTATTCATCACACTAGCAAATTTGCAAAAATAATTAGAAATAAATTAGAAATAAATGTTTAAACATTTGCTGCCTGGAATGGCAGATTGGTTTCCTTATATTATCCACTGACACCTCAGGCTCAGGACTGCAGTGAAAACTTTCTATGGTACTCATGTAAAGTGCTAGAGAATTCAGGCCAGCAGAAAAAGGCTGCCTTACTCACATTACAGGAATTTGATTCGAAACATATTTATATTAGTGTATTTCCCATTAAAAGTTCTGCCACAGCAGTTTCAATTAAAAAAACATATTTACTGTTTAAGCAATAAATTAAAGCAATTAATAAACCCCAGACAAGGACATTTTGCTAAAAAAAAAGCACTGTACAAAATAAAAATCATTAGGATAAACATTAAAACAATAACGGAAAGTAAAATCAGCCAGCTGAAGCTTCCAAATGCTTTTCAAGGACATTCCCATGTAGAGTACATTACAATAGTTGAATGGACTGATGAAAGCATGAGTGACCAATAGCAGTACTTCCTAATCTAGAAACGGGAACAACTGACACATAAAATAAATTTGTGCAAAGACCTTCCTGGCCAGGAAGAGAAGACTCTCATGGCTCCAGTCCAGAAAGACCCTCTGGATTGCATAACAACGTCCATCTGGTTGACTAGACTACCTCCGAACTGGGGGAGACCAGCGTACCCACTGACAGCTGCGGTGTGGAAAGGACGCCAGAGCATCTCACGGTAGTGAGAAAAAGCCCCCTCGCTATGCCTTCTCCCCTGTAAAGTGCCAATTCTGAAGATGTTAGGAGAATCCAAGCAAAAGGCAATTCTGTTCATTCTGAGTGTCAGAGTAAAGTTTTCCACGTCTCTCTAGGCTAGACTGAGTCGAAAAACTGGGCTCAGACAAGCAAAGGAGGCATGGCCAAAACTGACAACTCAGTCTCTGGGCAGATAAACAGAAGTTAACCCATGATTGGATTCTTCTAGCTGCGCACTGGAGAATCACCAGATACAGATGACCCTAAGCCTCATAGTCACTCAGTCTTGTAAAAATTAAGACAAAGCTGGTTCCTCACAATACAAAACCTGCACAGTCTCAAGACAGTAGGGAAGCATTGCAGGAGCATCACTTGCATAGCCCAGCATGGAAGTGTACAAATGAATGTCATTAGCACAATGATGAACCCTCATCCCATGAAGACTCTCTTCTGGTGATTACCTGCGATCAGGGTGAAATCCTAGAGAATTCAGAATTTCTCTTGTCTTTCAATCCATTTGCATATCTGGATTCCTTCTTGGCCACACACTGTGCTGAAAGAATGTGTAAGCATAGTTCGTAACCACAATCAGAAAGGAGCTGAAAAAAGTTTTGAAAGCAAAGCAGAAAGGCCAATATTGAACACTTTTTCAGGGTTACTTAATTGTGACTGACTGTGATAAATGAAAATTAAGGTCATTTTAAATGCTTTTTTAAAATTCAGGAAAGTCTCATTAAAGTGCAACTAATCCATTAAACTAAATTCATAGAAATGAAAACTGTCCTTTTCAGTATTTTATGAGTCATGGTAATAAAAAGAACCTTTGCTTCAGTGCCTCCTCCTCAATTAATAAATTCAACCTTTTTTTTGTTCATTGTCATCTTCCTTTCCTTTCCTTTCCTCTCCTTTCCTTTCCTTTCCTTTCCTTGCAAAGTTTATAAACTCTGAAATTTGCAGGGAAAAACATTTTCTGAGTGGAAACAGTGTATGTTATCTATTAAGAATATGAAAAATCAAAATAAATCTTCAGAAAAGTTGTACTTTGCTTCTCAGAGGAGAAAAATCAGTGTAGCTGCCTTGTTTTCCTTGTAGCTGGATTAGCAGCTACATTTTCCTGAGCATAGATTCATAAGATCATTGAGGGAGTTGCCAAGTCGAGTTCTTTATTACATAGCATGATCCTGCCTGCATTAAAATATCTATTTTGTTAAGACCCTACTGGAAGGCAACTGTGATATAGTCATTGCCAGTGTGTGTCATTGATTCAAATAGTTTTATGCATGCAAAACGTTCTAATGCTCACTTACACAACTCTCTGTTTGCTTTATATTGGGTGAAGAATTTTTTTGTAACCTGAATCTGGGATCTTTTGTTTGGTTTCTTATAATGTCTTTGGTGATTAAGGACCGCAGGATAAGGCATATCATTTTAACAGAAAAATGACTGTTTTTTTTTATTTTGGAGGATTCTAAAGAAGGGTTTTTGCTGATTTACAGAAGCAAAACCAATCTGAAAGGTTTTTTCCCCCCCAGAAACAAGCAGAAAATTACTTTTGCAAGATTTGATGATCTGACATGGAATTTCAACAGCATAATTTTGTGGTATTTGGAAAAAAATGTTTTAGAGATTATTTTTGGCCCATGGATCACACTTATCTTATATTTTGCTTCCTAAATTTCTAATGATTTATCCTAAAATGAATTTGCTGATGGTGTTATTTATTATCCAACCTACCCTAGGTTTTTCCATCTGTGTTTTCTATTCCATATCCCATTTAACTCTCCTTTTTAATGTCTGTATTTGTTTTATTCTCATCTTTTTTGCTTCTTTTTCCGCTGAACTTTAGAAACCGGAATCTACGTCTGCAACCCATTATTCATTTTTAATCATAAACCTTGTTGGCAAATTGTACAGAACTTGAAAAAAAACCAGTCTGCAAATCAGATTAACTTTCTCAAAGTTCTATTCAGATCATTAATAACAAAGATAAATTCATATATATGAATAAAAATAGGATTAGGTTACTTCTGCAGAATTTAAACTTGAAGAACGAATCATTCAAACAATGTTTTCCCTTTGAAAAAGGACAAAGAACTTTGCTAAAACAAATACACTGAACAACATGATTTAAGACTGGAAATTGGAATGAACATTAAGTTATTCATTAATCTATGTTATAGTTGTTTTTAAAAAAATCTAAACATTAAACACACTTTTAAATGTATTGCTCATTTGATTTTAATGTAATTGATTTTTGTAGAAAAATTGTTCAGGCATCAATAATTCATTTTGGTGGAATCTGGGGTTTACAGGAAATCCAGGTACAATACAACATATTAGCACCATAAAATACTTTTAACGAGCATTCTTTTTAAAGTCCATTACATGACACTTGGGAAGCACATGAACAATATGCTGTGCATAGCACCTATTATCTAGCATATGAACTTTTGCATCAGAATATCAACATTTAGGGAACTCAATTTAATTTTTTAAGATCATTCTTTCTTTTGCCAAGAAAATTTACACACACATACACACGATAAGGTGCAACTTTACTTTGTGGACATATCTGGGCTCCAAATGTTGAAGCAATCCAGTCTGAGGTGATATATGGAAATAATGAGGCATTCCACCATTTCTCCCTCATGTTGAAAGCATGGATGCCACTGCTTTGCTTTGGTAGCTTATCTTCTGCACATATACTTACAGAAAAATTTCAAAATCCAATGAAGCAGCTAATCTTCTATGGTCTTTAATCAAAATAAAAGGTCTCTGGGAGCCTCATACAAATTTTTAATGGTTGTTGAGTTTGAATGCTCTACTTCGCTGCGTTGAGGCACTACTTACAGATCTTCCTTTCTTGTGTCTCTGCTTGAACAGAAAATATTGCTCCATGCTGCTATGGCTGTTGAATAAATCCATTTCTAGAGGCAACATCAGTTGGAGCTAAATATTTTCTCTAACTGGAATGGGAAAAGCAAACTTCTTACAACCACTCCTTCACTGATCAATTTGTTCTCTTCTTTATCAGGATGATTTTCCTAGACACTGCAGGCTTCAAGGTCTTATTATTCATTGTTTTTATTTCCTTAGTGCTCATATCATTCCAAACTTGTTATTTCATTTTCCAGCACACCACCTATTAATCCACCCCAAAAACCTGCTAATTAAGCAAGCTAACAATGTTTAGGAGGTCTAAAGCAAGCAAAATTTTAAATTGGCCAAAAGAATATGCTTTCACTGCAATAGCTTTAAATGGCTGTGCCCTTTCTTATTTGCATAGTGTCAACTGTATTAATGGTGATTTACTAAGGTAGAAAAGGAAACAATTCTCTGTACAACAAAGAAAGAAAAACAAAGAAAGAAAAAGTTAGGAGCAGTAAACATTTATTTCCATTTTTTTCCCAATTGGTTGGGTTACTTACAGTAATGCATGAGCAGTAGGGATTATTCTATTTCACTGTGACATATTTCTCAAATTTAGGTAGCCAATGTGACCTTAACAGCACTCTTTAAGGCAGGTGGGAGTTCTAATAGTCAGCATACAGTTTTTACATCAGGAAGTTTTACTTATACTCCCAAACACAGCAGCCATTATGTAGTCCTAGTTTCTGTGGGAACAGAAAATAGTTCCTGACCATTTTTCTATGGGACACTTTTATGTACTTGAACATTGATATCATGTGACAGCATTTTCCCTCAGTTTTCTTTTTTCCAAACTGAATATCTGAATTTTCACCAAAGACATATCCTAAAGTCCCTGTATCACTTTGTCATCATGCTCTGACAAAGGATGATGTTTTAACCTGCCAGGACCTTTGGAAAAATGTACCTAGAATCACATAGTATATCAAGAATGGTCTCATGAATGCAGATAAAAGAGTAGAGGAGAATAACTCAGCTTAGAAGCTTGCTAACCTTTCTAGTAGCTATTTCATACTGCTGGCTTGTGTTCATGTCCAAGTATTGCTTCCAAATCATGAATTCATTCTATATGCATATAATGGTATCTGGGAATGACCTCGGGACAGGGAAGAAGAGCCATAAACTACACAACCCATCATGTAAAAAGTATCTCAGCCATCGAAGGAAAAGGAAAAAGAAACATGGGAAAAGTCTCAGAAGGGTCTCTATTTTTAGGGAAGGGGAAGAAAGGGGAGGGAAGGAAGTTTCAGACTTGCTAGATTTTATTACTTTAACGATGCCGTTGAGGTGATGTGCCGGTGTCTGGAAGCCGTGCGGGCCTGGATGGGAAGGAACAGACTCAGACTCAACCCGTCGAAGACCGAGTGGCTGTGGTTTCCGGCATCCCGGTACAACGAGTTGACTCCATCACTGGCCATAGGGGGCGAACATCTACCCCCCGTGGATGGGGCACGCAACTTGGGCGTCCTCCTTGATGCACGGCTGTCCATGGAAGATCAAGTGACGGCCGTGGCCAGGAGGGCGTTTTACCAGGTTCGCCTGGTTCACCAGTTGTGTCCCCTATTGGACCGGGATGCCCTTTGCACAGTCACTCATTCACTCGTGACATCCCGACTGGACTACTGCAATGCTCTCTACATGGGGCTCCCCTTGAGGTATACCCGAAGACTGCAGCTTGTCCAGAATGCGGTCGCACGGGCAGTTATGGGAACCTCTAGGTTTTCCCAAGGAACACCGCTCCTGCACGAGCTGCACTGGCTGCCTGTTGTCTTTCGGGTGTGCTTCAAGGTGTTGATTATCATCTTTAAAGCGCTCCAAGGCTCGGGACCTAGCTATCTGCGGGATCGCATCCTGCCCCATACATCCCTTCGGCCGATTCTCTCCCACAGAGAGGGACTTCTCCGGGTGCCGTCCACTAGGCTATGCCAGCGGGTGATGCCCAGGGGAAGGGCCTTCTCTGTGGTGGACCTTCTCTGGAACGACCTTCCCCCCGAAATTAGAACAACTACCGACCTCCCCTCCTTCCATCAAAAACTAAAAACTCACTTCTTCTGCCTGGCCGGCTTGGCTTAATCGACCCATTTACCTCAAGCTGAATATTCAAATTGTCTTATTAGGGATTTTTAGGGGTATTAGTTTTTAGATAGTCAGGGATTTTAGCACAGGGTCTAGGTTTAATTCATTTTAAATTTGTATTACAATGTCTGTTGGTTTTATATATGTATTTTTAATTCCCTGTGCACCGCCTCGAGTCCCTTCATGGGGAGAGAGGAGTTTACAAATTAAATTATTATTATTATTATTATTATTATTATTATTATTATTATTATTATTATTATTATTATTATTATTATTAAATCTTACAATAATGATAGTAATGGTATGTGCTTCTTGTTAGGACTCCCTCAAAGAGGTACAGAGTGGGACTTATTTTTTTTTGCTCCCTAAATGTTAAAAAGAACATTTCTTCCTGTTGAAGAATATCTTGTAACAACTCTCCATTTAAATAACAATAAATAACAACAACTTCCCTAGATATAAAAAGCTGTCACAGAGAAAGGTTCCAATCTAAACCTTTAACCCAATCTGTTAGTTTTGTTATTTATTATGTAAGGCAAATTTAGTTATGAGAAAACCAGGCATTTCTTAGGGTAATCTGGAGCAGTTTTACTATCTCATGCATTGTTGATCAAAATGCATGAGATGCGACAACTACAAAATGGCTTGATTCCTACGAGACATTAAACTATCCTGTAATTGGTTTGGTTTCTGCTTAGTTTGTGTTAATATAACCATTGTCACTTATTCCATAAACTGGATAAAATAAGCTTGGCTTAGCACAGAACTTGGACTATGGGCCTAATTGCTTGTTTGATGTCTCATTTAGTTTGCAGTATATAACTATTCCTTTCAGAGCTGTTTTTATTAGGAATATATTCTATATATGGAGATATTGGGCTTTTTCTTCCCTTTGAGGAAGGCTGGATTCTGACTACAAATCATAGCATTCATTATAACTCTCCAAGGTGCTTGTTTTTGTCCAGGTTTTTAAAAAAATCTTGCTTATCATAGCATGGATTTATTCTCTGAAGGAGTGATTCCATTGATAACAGAATCTGGTAAATGATTTCTCAGAAACACATCCCATGATTTCAATAAAACTTCCTCCCCAGTAATGGGACACAGGATAGCAACAAGCACTGCCTGAAGTGACTTAAAGCAGCTGCCAGTGCAGATGTGCATATCAGCTGCACATTAAAGGTATTTCAGAGTGTCAGTGACATCTGCTGAATGAGTGATGTAGCCAAGCTCATACAGATATTGATTTCCAAATGAAATGGGCTGGCCTACATCTTATCTGTATCAATGAGTAACAGCCGCTTGAATGCACCACAGTACGAAGGAATGCTGTATGCACACTCAGAGCCTGTTGGCAGTCTTCAACATAAGGTTGTTCCTGCTTTCCATATGATGCATTTCTTGCTTGCTTGTTTTGCATGTAATGGTTGCTTTGAGAGTGACTTTCCAAGGCGTGGAACTCACTGTTTTCATCTCTGTGAAAATTTCCCCTTGTACCTTCTGATCCTTTGATGTACTGATATAGGAAAACATAGGACTCAAAACTGAGGTGCTGGCAGGACAATCAGCTAAGTTTATAGGCAACTCTAATCCTGGGAAACAGAAGCATGACAAACATTGCCAAAGAAATCAGAACCGCTACAGAATATGAAGCAACAAAGCATTATTCTACACTGGGGGTTAATAAATTTTTTAAAAAGGACTGAAGATCAAACTTCCACTGTAGTAAAGATGTTATAGGAGTGTGTGGTATTATCACCACTAGAATATTATGAAATATTCCTAGTATTATATGCCATAAATGATATTACAGGACTGGGAAAAGATACAAAAGAGCAGCCAAAATTAGCTGGAGAAACACAGGAGCTCTTAGGCTATAGGGAACACCAGAGTAAAAAGTTGCATATGCTTTATAAAATCATAGAGATTTAAGACTTAACAGAGCTATACAAATTCATGCATAACATAGAAAATGTGCTAGAAAATTTAAAAGGAAATCAGATAAATTTATGTACTTTAAGACAGTCCTAGAATTTAGTGGTGGATTCCTACCAGTTCAGACCAGTTCGGCCAAACCAGTAGCAGCTTGGCGGCATGGGTCACTGCCATGCCTCCGAACCGGTTCTCTCGTTGGCGCCTTAGGCTCCGCCATCTTGGTTTTTGTTTTTGCACATGTGAAGCATTTTTATAGTACTACGCATGCACACACAAAGCACAAAGCGCACATGCTTGGTGTGTCTCTGAGCAAACTAGCAGTAGTAGCTGCTGGAACCCACCACTACTAGAATTCTTAGATATCATTATTTGTTTTCATTTTCGTTGCCATGTATTTTGAGAGCCAGAAAAGTCTATGAATTGCTGGCTGCCAGCAGTTGCTTGTTCATTTAGTTCACACTGTCACGCTATCCAAAGGGGTGAACTAGCTTCACACCCCTGTGAATCCTGAGTAGGATTTGCAACTCACAGGGCATCTGCTGGGACTCTCTATTTATGTGAGGAAATTAATCAAGAAGAGAAGAAACCTAGAACTAAGGAAGAATTTCCTGACAGAACAGTTAATCAGTGGAACAACTTGCATCCAGAAGTTGTGAATGCTCCAACACTGGAAGCTTTTAAGATGTTGGCTAATCATTTGTCTGAAGAGGTGTAGGGTTTCCTGCCTAAGCAGGGGGTTAGACTAGAAGAACTCCAAGGTCCCTTCCAACTATTCTATTCTATTCTAAATGGAGCATAGTTTCATCCTCTCAGTATGAAGTCCCATGTCAAACAATAGATCACATTGTGACCAGCTACAAGCTGAAGGCATGTACTGGTCCAGTATCTGATTTTATTTAATATAAATGATTCTTCAATGATTAGATGGCCTAGAACAGGGGTGTCAAACTCGTAGTGTCACATTGTCATCATATGATGTATTGCAACTTTTTCCCTTTGCTAAACCGGGGTGGGCATGGCCAGCGCATGATACATCCAGTTTGAGTTTGACATCCCTGGCCTAGACACTGATATTTGAACTTATATCTTTTTAACATTTATATTTTATTGTGTTCTACTAATCTAGATGAAACATTAATATATTAGACATTGGAACTCACATCACTTTTGCTGTGCTGGTATGGGGCCATCCAAATTGTATGTATGTATGTATGTATGTATGTATGTATGTATGTATGTATGTATGTATGTATGTATGTATGTATGTCAGCGTTCCAAATAACATCCAAAATTAAACCAGAGTCGAAGGCAAAGTATTTCTCAAAGTTCCAATTTATTAAGAGAATCATACAATACAATAGCAGAGTTGGAAGGGACCTTGGAAGTCATCTAGTCCAACCCCCTGCCTAGGCAGGAAGCCCTATACCATTTCAGACAAATGGCTATCCAACAACTTCTTAAAGACTTCCAGTGTTGGGGCATTCACAACTTCTGGAGGCAAGCTGTTCCACTGATTAATTGTTCTAAATGTCAGGAAATTTATCCTCAGTTCTACATTGCTTTGATCATGTTGGCACATCTGGGAAAACCCGAATCTGAAAGCTTCCCGGGTTTTCCCACCCAGGTGAAAGTTCATGATTTTGCCCTCACACCCACAAGTCCATCACATGATCCAATCTTCCACTGCCATGCTGGCAGTTCCACCCATCTAGTTCCGGTCAGGTGCAGAGGTGCAAAGACAAAGGATGACCTTGGACTCTAGAAAGGAATTTTATTTTGACAATATAACATTCTACTCCTTACTATTCCCCCTCCAAATTCCCCACTAACGAAACAGCACAGTAAAATAATAGAGTGTGTGGCAGGCCAAAGATCCAGAAAGGAATATGACTGCAGGCCTGACAATATATACATAACAATGATGGGCAGTTTAAACAAACAAACAAACAGATAAATAAATATCACATTTTCTTAAGACCAGTTGCTGGAACATGATTGTTTGAATTCATGGGAAGAATAGTCTTGTGTTCATGGACTTTGGAACTTACATCACTTTTGCTTTGCTACTATGGGACCATGCAGACTAGTTTTTAATATTTCTGCTATTAAAAAGTTCTACCTGCCATTGAAAATACAATCTGTTCTGAGATAGTTCTTGAGACAACAAATATCATACTTTAAAACAAGAATTTTCTCAGAACTGGATTAGTTGTTCCCATTTTTGAACTCTTCCGGTGATCTGGCCATTGCCATTTTAGTAAAGAAACTATACAGGTTTCTAATGCAGTAAGTCAATCTAAGAAGGGGTGTATGTCAGTGCTGATTTATTTATTTCACATATAATCTATGTTTGAGAACGTAATACTTGTATTTATTTGGATGTTTTGCTACCGAGCAGCCACCAGTCTTTCTGGTTCTTTAAATAGAGCTGTAAGAAGTTTAGATGAACATATTGTCCCATACATTAAATTTGGCTTTCCCCAGATTAGAATAATTGTATGCTAGCTCATTGGAGGATTGCAAGCCAACATGCCAAAAACTTCTCCAAAAAACTTCCCTCTGTGGAAGTTTGATCTTCCTTTTAGTTAGATCTTATAGTAATTGCTAGAAAGGGAGGGCATTGAGTGAGACTAGCTGAAGAAGTGAGCCTAAAATCCTATGCATTAAAAGAGCTTAGATAATTACAGAATGAAGGGCAATCTAATTATATGATTATTTTCTTAATACAGAGGGTATGAAATAGGAAGCTATGACAAATAGGAAATCAGTTCCTGGCAAAGGAGTATTCTGGAAGCCTGTAGGGTTTATCTGGTAGTGAAAGCCAGTAATGGGAAAGTTTGCAAACTTAATCTCCAGCTCTGCAGCAAACTAATCCTTCTGTATTTATATTAATCTTTTCAGCAGAGATCAAAAAGCACTTACTTTTCATTTTGATCTCTGAGCCAGAAAATGCAATGCTAGGGTTTAGTCTTTGTTGTTGGTATAAATATGAGCATGCCAATACCTTTTCTGGAAAGCTTGCCAGCCTCACCAAAACTTTGTTCAGACTCTAAACAATGAGGATTGCTTTGCAGGTCTCTGTGTACAACGAGTGTACAGCTACCTTCAAATCAGAATGGTGTTATTTGATTGATAATAATTCAGTTATTAATGTGGATTCTTGGATCTATGATTGCTACACTATGGTGAAATAACATATTGGATCCAAATTCTAGGATCCACTAATTCTTACACTAAGGTGAAATAACTCATTGCATCCAAATAGATAGCATGGTCAGTCGTGAAGATGTCTTCCCTAAAACCACACAGTAATGTGTGGGTTAATGAAGATTTGGGTTCCCCGTCTCCCAGCAGGAATCAGGATGTGAAGTCTCAAAAATTCATTCCCATTCAATAAAAGGGCATAAAAGGAGTGTGACCATGTTACCCTTTCAGATTGCACCTTTGGTCTTCACATTAGGATGTTACCATACTTGTCTATAACTAAGTAGAATCTGGGCAGAGGGATCTACAGTATAGATTTTATTAAGCCCCAATCTGCTCCCCTTTAATCAAGCAATTTGGCATTTGGGGGGTTATACGACCTTGAGATGGCAGTATATTTCAACTGTGAGATGGTGAGGTTTGTGGACATATCAGTTTCTGGTGCTTATTTTTTTTTTTATTAAAGCAAACATTAAACAAGAAATTGTTAAACTAGAGAATGAAAAACTACCAAGAGAACAAATAGACAGAAGATAAATTCCATAATGAAGTATCTACATCTGGCAAATCAAAACTAATCCAATTATTTTTTGACATGGAAAGATTTGTTTTCCAGTTACTTCAGAACCTTGCCTGAATGGGGAGCTCTTGTATATATGGACTGGAGCATCCATTATGCACTTCAGAAAGGAAAGCATAATGAGACAGTGCTTGATAGTGGTAATGTGTTTGCATAAGAGAGTTTCTGCCTGTGACAGATGATGGAAATGCAGATCATTATAACATACTTCATAAGATAGCTAGAGCATGTATCAAGCCAACTGTAACTAAGCAAATGTCAAAACATGAATCCTGGAAAATAGAGATTTGTTTTTCTTATTGGGTAAACTACTCCCATTAAAAAGATTTCTGATTGCGTAGGTTTACAATACAATAAAATAAAACACAATATGTTACACCAAGGAATCAGCATATTTCCCCCGATTGTTAGGGGCAATATGCCGACATTGTAAACCACCCAGAGAGTGATGTATAAAAGTATGGGGTGGTATATAAGTCTAAGTGCTATTGCAAATCCTATCTCAATATAAAAAAATGAGAAGAACCAAAAAGCTGTATAAAACTGTTTTGTGAAAGACTAACCAGGACAGTGTTTGATGTACCGCCAAGGCAGGTTATTTCAAAAGCCACCACAGAGGTGTCAAGGCAATGACTCCTCCCATCTCTTAGAGGGAGGGACCCTCTGTCCAGAGGTGGCATTCAGCAGATTCTGACCAGTTCTGGAAAACCGGTAGCAGAAATTTTGAGTTGTTCGGAGAACCAGTAAATACTACCTCTGACCCACCCTGCTCCCATCTATTCTCTACCTGTCCCAGAGTCCCAGCTGATCAGGAGGAAATGGGGATTTTGCAGTAACCTTCCCCTGGAGTGGGGACAGAATGGGGATTTTGCAGTATCCTTCTCCTGGAGTGGGGAGGGAATGGCGATTCTACAGTATCTTTCCCCTGCCACGCCCACCAAGCCACGCCCACAGAACCAGTAGTAAAAAAAAAATTGAATCCCTCCACTGCCTCAGTCCTCCCACTATCACCTTGGATTAGTATACCAAAGAGACCTAATTTGAAGGAGATGCTCCTTAAGTTAATTTGCCACTGAATCTTGCAGAACTATCATTGATTTGGGCCTGGAAATATATCAACAGCCAGTGCAATAACTGACATATGGATGTTATATTGCATAATGATTTCCTTTAGCTGCTGCATTCTTTGCCAACTGGTTTTTTACATTATCTTGTAATTGCTATAACTTAGCAATTCTAAGTATACTTTTCTTAGCCCAAGGCAATAAGATACATTGACCAAATTGTTACACTTTATCATACAAAGATACAATCTGAAATGTCTTCCTTCCTAGGCTAGAAGAAGCAATTCAAGGCATTTAACTTGGATTTCTGCTTGCCTTTTTTTCTGCACATGACAGATTCATTAAAGTTCCAGTCTTTGAATTAACATTAAACAATGCAAGAGAAATGAATGGTTTAAGAAATAGGAAGCAGATGTGTTCAATCTTCATGTTACAAGTGTCAAGTAAACTGAATTAAAGGCAGAAGGTGGCTAAATGTTTTGCCTATCGTCCAAAGCTGGACACCTGTGCAGGGAAGTTGGCTATAGACTAGAAGGAACACAGAGCAGTTCCTTTAACATCCAGGCAAATTCTTCTTGTTCACATCTGGTAAGCTGATTAGAGTCCATATAAAATGTACCTGAAATCTCTGAACTGAAGTAAAATGCAGCAATCAAATCATGGATTTCCAATCAAACCGTGGATTTTCAAAAAGTGTGTTGATGACAGAAATCTCTGGAATGTAAAACTGTTTTTTCAGGAATTAAAGCAGAAAGAGACATCCAAAGTTGTTTAGACCTTATAGGAAGAGAGCTTGAACATAGGCAAAAACCTCCGGGACCCAGTTATTTCTTATTCAATTAAACACAGTTACAAAGTCCATACTTAATGTGTGTGAACCCAGATGTTATTTTATTCATGGATTCTGGCTAGAACTGCCAGATTGGCAAACATCTGAACAAATAATAGAAGTATGGAGACATGCAGTGGTCTTCTGCATTTTTAGTCCAGTCTGATAGTCTTAATTCATCCAAAACTGCTGCTAGTTTCTAAAATTACTCCTTTGGCAAATACCACTAAAAAGGGAGAGAAAACAGCAGATGAGCTGGTTACTTTTGGCACAAAGCATCTGAAGTTAGATTTAGAGTCTCTAGACCCCTTTTCTACAAATAAAAGCAGCCTATTTAAAGATACTCTTGGGAAAAAACCTATCTGAATAATAGAACATAAATTAGCCATTAAACAGCTTAATCCTATAATAATATGTTTTTCAGTATGATTAAATACTGGCCCATTAAGTATATTATTCAGTGGCGTAAGTAATAGGAGGTTTGAAAATGTGTCTTCTTGATCTTCCACTTTTATCAAAATGATAAAAGCAGCATTGTGCCAATGCAGTGAAAGCTCCTCCTCATTCCTACATACACGCAACATTGTGAGGTACATGCTAAAGTGACAGGATTTGAATCACAACACTGTTTTGGCATAACACCGCTTTTTTTGTTGTTGTGGTTGTGCCTGGGCCCATTGCTGTTGCTGCTCTGGCCATGTGAAAGGATTTTCTAGAGTGGACTACAATCAGAAGTAGTAAGCAGGACTTCTTCAATAAAGATGCACAGTGCAGTTTACTCAGTAGGGTGTAAGGCTAGAGAAACTGGATACATTAGTAATGTGGCTGCCTATTTGGCCAAACCTTTTCAGCATTCAGCTTTGTTAAGGACTTTCTGAAGATTACTTTTGACATTTTGTTGATTAGTTCTAAATCATCGCTCTGGGTTTCTTCTGCCTAGAAATGCTGAGTTCTGAGCTAGGAATCAGCCACGAAGAATAAAAAAGAATTTGTTCAATTTTCTTCTTAGTTTTTTTTTGGGGGGGGGGTGTCAAAATAATCAGAAGGTACTTAAAAGAGTATCTAGTCCTACTCTTGCTCAGTGCAGGATTCACTAAAGCATCTCCAGTAGCAGCATTGTTGTTTACAGGAAAACTCAATATTTTGCAAAAAAATTGTTTTAAAAGATCTGATTGACAACTCTTATAGTCCTGGATTCTTGAAATTTTAATATACTTCTTCAAGTCCTGCCCTCTGGACTGTGAAGAAGTGCCTTTCCTTTTCTGTATGATGAATCTTCAGATAGTTAAAGAGTACTATCATGTACATGCCCTAGGTTGTTTCTTCTGTAAACTAAATGTACCCAGATAATTTAAATACCTTAATCTTTTAATCCGCACAGGGCTTAATTTCCTACTAAGAAAGTTATCAAAGAAATAGATAAGTTTAGTCAGGCGCAATCGGCAATAAACCATGCTAGCTCCTGTTGTAGCATGCCTATCCAAATACTCATAAATGTGGTGTTTAATAATATATGTAGGCTGGCAGATGTAAATTTCCCAGTTTTCCTCTTTCCCTTTATTATTATTATTATTATTATTATTATTATTATTATTATTATTATTATTATTATTATTATTATTATTATTATTATTATTATTATTATTATTATTATTATTATTTATTGGATTTCTAGACCTCCCCCTCTCCCCGAAGGGACTCGGATTCTTCTTCTTGAAGTTTGGATTATTCTTCTCTCTCCTCTAGAATCTTATCAGCCATGTGAGAACTTCTAGATGTCCCAAGTAGCTCTGTAGTCACTCTCCTAGTTCCTTCAGTACTGTGGGATTTGTTCCATCAAAATCATTCAAGTCCTAGAGTCTTGAATTAATTTAAATTAGTTAAATTCTTTCTCTTGCTGTCTTCATGTCTAACCTAAGATATAGTTCTCTTCTTATCCTAGTGATAAAACAATGCTCATTTAAGGTTTCATTTCTCTTCTGAGAAAGTCAGATGCAAAATAAGAGTTAAAAAATTCTACCTTCTCACCAGCTACTTTGTCAGTAGAAAGAAAACCCCCAAAAAAGAAAACTCCCAACTCCATGGTTTTAGAAAAAAGGTACTTTTACTGGGGATGAAGTGATAGCAATGAAAGAAAAGCAAACTCTGAGGCTAAATTCATGAAAATTATATATTGAAAGTATTTCCAAATCCCTCCCCCAAGGACCCAGGCTGAATGCTCAATCCCCAGCCCACATGGTGTCACATGGGGTGCAACTTCAAGTGGCTTCATTCATCTGGTATGCTGGGATGGTTGACCTTGGACTGAGTATAAACAAGTCCATTGAGCTACACCATAGACGGTGAGAGCTATCCTCCCCTTTTCTTCACACGGCAAGACGTCTTCACCAGCTTGCTTCCCCCCCCCCAAATATCTATGCCCCCCTCCCCCTGTTACTATGGCAACTGATAGTAAGCAAGCAAAATAGATAGAGGCTGACATACTATATCAGTTCATCATTTTCTTCTTACTAGAAATCTACATCCTCCTTAGTTTTCCTGCAAGAAAACCTTTATGTTATTTTTGGTATCACTTACAAGTCCTAGCTCATTCCGAACTTTAACATTTCTAACACAGTACCTACAGTTTCTTGAGACTACTTTGCATTCTTCAGTTATGTGCCCATCCATCTATTTTATCTTCAGTATTTTAGAAAGCTCTTTATGAATCCTTGTGAAAAAGTTTTCAATATTTTTTCTATATAAATTGTTTGCAATTGTAACTTGAATATCTTATGGCATAGGATTTCAAGCCATTAGAGCATTGTACAATGTAATGTCTCCACCATTTCTGTTGGATCTGTTTCCTCTCAGTATGTCTTTAGCGTTGAGGTTTCCTCTTTACGAAGATCGACCACCATGTATTTTACTTTGCAAAAGCAAAATATTTACATGTTGTAATAATGCAGATGAAGTTGCTTTTTTCATTATTTCCCAAATGTTAATCAGCAATCTTGATAAGCGTTTATTACCACCACAATGGATAAATATTACCACCTTTCCTTAAATGCATTTTGTATTGCTAAAAGCAATACATTATATAACCTCTATTTAAAAAGAGTCAAATCAGACATTCTAAAATTTGTCATTTCCACTCCTTTTTTTTCTTCAACAGGAATGTTTAATTAGCAATAATTCAAACAGGTCTATATTTTGGAGAATGAAGATGTGGAATGGGAATGAGGTTGATGGTTAACCTCCTTTATGAAGCAGATGGAAGGAGGACAGCTTGAACAAATATTTTATTGCATAACCTCCAAAATACTACCATTTGATTATAGCCAAAGCAAGCCAGCTAAACTGAGTACTAGCTCAAGCAATTACAGTTTTCCATCTTGAAATTTCAGGACAAAATCTGGAACTTTGCCATATTTTCAAGTGGAAGTAACTTTTAATTCTGTGTCTTGGATAGTAATAAAATCAAATCTAACACTATCAAAAATTATGTTTCTTTTACTGTCAGAATTATTGCCCTTTTCTAGCATTTTACTGCTGTACTTCATACATTTGTTATTAATGTTTTCAAACTACAGTTGGCAGCTCTCTGTATGATAAATGTAGGTCTATGAGATGCGATGGAGAGGATGTGAATGTGAATAGGCCGGGATTAACTCTCTGTTCAATATAATGGCCATAAACATCTTATGGACTGTTTAGGGACATCACAATAATCAAGTAAACATAAATACATACAACACAACTTACTACCACAATTGAGCCCCAAATTTTTGTTGTTAAGTGAGACATTTGTTAAGTGAATCTTGCCCCATTTTATGAATTTTCTTGTCCCAGTTGTTAAATGCAGTTGTTAAGTTAATAGCACGGTTAAGTGAATCTGGCTTCCCCATTGACTTTGCTTGCCAGAAGGTTGCAAAAGGGGATCACATGACCTGGGACACTGCACCCACTATAAAGATGAATCAGTTGCTAAGCATCTGAATTTTGATTATGTGATCATGGAGATACTGCAATAGCTGTAAGTATGAAAAATGGTCATAAGTTCTTTTTTCAGTGCCAATGTAACTTTGAATGGTCACTAGATGAAATATTATACAGTGTGTGTGTGTGTGTGTGTGTGTGTGTGTGTGTGTGTGCAGTAAAAATGTTATAAGGTGAAGGTTCCCGGTGTACATATGTGCTAGTAGTTCCTGATTCTACAGGGTGGTGCTCATCTTTGTTTCAAAGCCAAAGAACCAGTGCTGTCCAAAGATGTCTCCGGGGTCATGTGGCTGGCATGATTAAACGCCGAAGGCACACAGAACGCTGTTACCTTCCCACCAAAGTTGGTTCCTATTTTTCTACTTGCATTTTTACATGCTTTCAAACTGCTAGGTTGGCAGAAGCTGGGACAAGTAACGGAGGCTGAACCCGGTACGCGGCACTAGGGTTGGAATTGCTGACCTTTCTCATCGACAAGCTGAGCATCTTAGCCACTCAGTCACTGTGTCCCCTGTTATATAAATGTTATACTTTAATTCAATTTATGAATAGTAATAATGACTGTCTACATAGAGTAACATACAAGCAAGCCATGGATAAATCTATCCTGGTTTGTTTGTAGGATGTCTCAAACTGTAGCAAAAGAATTGCAGAAAAGAACCAGCATGGTGATCCCAAAGGTGTTTTTTCAAGAGGCAAGTGGACTTTCTTGTTTTTCTTTGAAGACATTTCACTTCTTATGCAAGAAATTTCTTCAGCTCTGACTGGATGGTGGGGAATGGAAGGATTAAGGATCTAACAAGAAAATCCAGTTGCCTCTTTGAAAAGCAACTTTGGGACAACCATGACATGGATGACTGAGAAGCTCTATAGACAACCAGCATGGTATTTGCTCAAATATGCCCAGGGTTGCCTTGGTGTCATATCTCACATGTTTTTAAGCAAGAATACACAATAATTTCCACTACAAATTTACATGATGGCTGTGATTTCCCTTAGGAACCCACATGAGATATTACTGAACACTATTTTGACAGGTATTTAATCCTCGCCCCGCTCACTTCCACATTCTCTCTACAGCACCACAAAGGTCCAGAAGGATGCCAATGATAGAAAACATCAACAAAAATGTAGAGTGTACAGGACTAAAATGCTAGAAAAGTGGTAACAATTCAGAAGAGCAGCAACAAAAGCAAGAATATTCCTTTCATTTTCTAAAACATTTGCAGAGGCTGCTCAATTGATTCGACATGAACCCCACAAATTTCAATTATGATCAGTCTTTATTGTAAATGAAGGTTGAGTTAGTGAATGGGGTTCTCTGCAGTTATAATCTTTCAAATGGCATTAAAATTGAGTAACCAAAATGTTCTATTTTTGCAAAGAACTCTATGTATAATAAAACCCAATTTATTTCAGTTGTCTATCTTTATTCTTCCCTATTGTAAAACCAAAAGGGAAACCTAGGATAGTTTTCAAACCACATATTTAGCTAAATCACTATTGCCTAAATGATATTTTATGGAAGATTAACAATTGGTTATCTTTCAAGAACTGACAATGGCAAATACATCTCTAGGGATCTTTCTGATGAACCATCCAATCATTCTTCTTAGCTTCCGTATTTAGAGTGCCCATTAAGCCCTTTCCCTAAGGAGACATAAGGGAATATTTATAACTACCACATGCTGCACTTTGAATAAAAGCAATATGGTCCGAGTCTTAGTGTGGAGCAAAACAGATTTGAAATAAACGTTAAACCCTTTATTCTGGCAATGTCCCATTATCTTGGTCACTTTCACAATTCAGATACAGATATTTCGATATCTGAGCCTAGGGTTAGCATCTATAATGGCAAAGTAACATTGAAGTAAGGCCTACAAGCCTGCAATTTTTTACATTTTCCCTCAAATGCTGTGCCTGGCATTGAAGATAAAAAATACAAAACAACTGCCTCCCAGGGATCGAAACAAGAAACCAAATAAGGAATCATTAATATATGAATGATTTTTGGATGCCTCCCTTAGTGGTTTCATATTGAATGAGTCTGGTACACAAGATCAAATGCTCTCTTATCCCAGAAATTAATGCAGTCTTTCCCAGCCCCAGCCCCTGGGATATCATATCTAAACTGGTTTGGAGTTTCATCACTAAATGATGTATTTCAGGCCTAACCCAAGCTTTATAAGTTTGGCCAGAGACAATTGTCAATCCTGGAGTTGGCTGAATTCTGACCATTTTCTTTTGTAGCTTTTCTCTAGGGCAGTGATCGGCAAACCGTGGCTCGTGAGCCGCATGCGGCTCTTTGGACCCTCGAGTGTGGCTCTTCCTCCACCCTCACTGACGGTGGGACTCCTGGGACCCGCCGGAGCAACCCTCCCTACCGGCCGCCGATTCCCTCCCTCCCTCTCTCCGCAGAGTCTCCCCAGCCAGCATGCCGGCCACTCGTCTACTTCCAGGGGGTGCGGAGGCTCCGCGGGCGGGGGGAGGGAACAGGCGTCCAGTGGGTCCCCCCCACACGGAGACTTCTCACCCCTGGAAGTAGCTTGAGCGAGCGGGATGGCGGGCCAGGCTACTTCCAGGGCGATTGGAAGGAACCGGCGTCCAGTGGGTCACCCACTGAACGCCGTTCCTTCCCCCCCCCCACAGGGAGCCTGGAAGTAGCAAGAACGAGCGAGCAAGCGCAGCGGGCGGCTGGGGCGGCTAGGCTAAGGCGAGTAAGTAAGCGCGGCGGGCTGGGCTGAGGAGGCTCCGCGGGGGGTGGGGAGCAGACAGACAGACAGAGAGAGGCACAGGCACAGAGAGAGACAAGGAGGGAGGGGGGAATCAGAGAGTGACAGACACACACAGAGAGACAGGGAGAGACAGAGAGAGGGAGGGAGGGAGAGAAAGATAGACAGAGACATAGAATGAGTGATTAAGTGCTTGAATGTGAGACAGACAGACAGACGCACACACACAGAGTGACAGAGATGGGCGGACGAAGGAGAGACAGAGATATAGAGAGAAAGAAAGAAAGAAAGAAAGAAAGAAAGAAAGAAAGAAAGAAAGAAAGAAAGAAAGAAAGGCAGAAAGAGAGAAAAAGAGAGAGAGAGAGAAAGAGAGAAAGAGAGAGAGAAATGGAGAAAGAGAGAGAGGAAGAAAGAGAGAGAGGAAGAAAGAGAGAGAGGAAGAAAGAGAGAGAGAAAGAAAGAAAGAAAGAAAGAAAGAAAGAAAGAAAGAAAGAAAGAAAGAAAGAAAGAAAGAAAGAACTTATGACCACAATTAAGCCTAAAAGTTTGGTTGCTAACCAAGACCATTGTTAAGTGAGTTTCACATTTTCCAAGTTGGCCACGCCCACCCAGTCACATGACTGCTGAGCGACTCCCACAAAACAGGCCACACCTTCTGGCTCTCAAAAGAAATTTATATCGTGGTATTGTTGATATTTGGCTCTGTTGACATGAGTTTGCCCACCACTGCTCTAGGGAGTTTTCTATTTTCCTTGCTTCAGGGCTGACACAGCCTGGAGTGAAGGGAGCCAGGGAGGTGTAGAGGTAGGTGGAGTGCTGTAGCCAAAATAAAATTCTTTTCCCTGGGAATCAAAGACATTGGTGCAGGTGTTTGAGAGATGGAGCCTGAGGCCACCTAGCAACTGGAGTATATGCTGATTGGCCCATGTGATTGGTGACTCGGGTGGTGGTGGTGAGTGACAAAGTTTACTTTTAATTGGGTGTAAAATTGGCAGGAACTTAGAGCCCGTTTTTCACCAAGAATCAGGGGTGGGTTGCTGCCGGCATTACTGCTGGTTCAGTGCACGTTCAATTTTGCTCCACACGCGTGCGCATTTGACCATAAATGCAATAAAAATTGCTCTGTGCATGTGCAGCGCTGCCAGGAGAACCAGTTCAGAGGTGTGGCAGGCCTGGATCATTGCCAGTTCCAGCAACCCAGGCTGCCAAACTACTACTGGTTCGGCCAAACCGGTCCAAACTGGTAGGAACCTACCACTGCTGAGAATGTACCAATTTGATATATCCCAATAAAATGTTCTTTGAGGAATTTGCCTGCCTCATAGTTCTTATTAAATGGGACATACTACTTGGACCTTGACAACAATATTGTTTGAAAGTTACTGAGTATTCAAATATAAAAACAGAAGAAATCTGCTTGATTACTATTAGTTCAGTCCAGAGGTTGGATTGAAAGTCAGTTTGAGAAAGGGTTTAAGCAATCACCCCTAAACCCCAAACACAATTATTCATGAAATAACTATATACAAGGATATATACTTTAAAAAAAATCTTACTAAAATGCATCAAAAGAGCCTACAGACAGTGATAACAGTGCAGTTGGCACCAGGAGAAGAGTTAGTGTAAGAGACTGTCTGTATGATCTGATTAATAAAGATAATAATAGGTGTTACTACACAAATTGCTTTATCGTAATTCCTTACAGGAATGCAAGAAGCACTACTCTTTAAGAAAGAAATCACAAACATGTGAAATTGCATACAGGTCTTACTAATTAAATCTTTCATGCCTTTCAGCAACTCAGTTGTCAATCCTTGGTAGAAGTGTAGTGCTACATTGTGCATTTTAAAACTATTCTCATGCAATATCATACATAAAAATTGCTATCACATTTTTTCTCCCAATATAGTAAAACTAGCATTACTTAGCCAAGGTATATACTGTATATGTATGAGTGTCTGTGTGTGTGTGTTTCCTTTGATTATTTGTGCTTCAATTAAATCCTACAAGGTATAACAAGGAAACGCGATGTGTAACAGGAAAAAAATAGTAATGCCAGGGATATAAAAAGAAAGAAAGAAAAACACCATTGGGAAAATGGAGATAAGATTTCAGCCTTCTTTTGCAGAGATGTGTTATGTGTTGACAACTTCTCAGAATCTACTACTGTTTCATAGTAGATTTAGAGTTATTCTATACTTCCTAAGGTTGCCTTTCTGTCTTAGAAGGAAAGGGTGTAACCCTGTGGATTTTTCAGTGTGAGTCATGCACTCAAATCAAAATGAGGATTATATCTGAGGCATTGCAGAAAACTGATTGCATCACTGGCCTGATTTGATTTGTAGACATTTAGCCCCAATTGCTGCATAGCTACCTACTGGCTCAATCCTTAGTCATCCAACCAGGCTTACAATCAGAGCGATCCAGTAGCATTGACAGTATGTCTCTGTCGAGATAAAGCTCTCACTGTGCTCAAAGAGATTAAACTGGTGTTGCTAGAAAGGCTGATGCTATGCAGGAAGAAAAGTTGACAACATTATATTCCCTCCCAGTGGAAAACTACTGAAACTGGTTCTGGAGAATGTGACTTGAAAGGTACCATGATGAGCTTGTCATAGTTCCTTTTGTGAGTTTTCCATAATCACCCAATTGGCCACTGTGGGAATAAAATGATAGACTAGGACAGTTTGCTTTCTCCAGATTGCTTCCTGCCACTTGTGTTCAAGTTATCTGGAGAACTGCACAAACTCAGACAAAGCTGACACTAGAAACTGCTTGCCTAAACTCATGTGAAGCTGACATTAAGATCTGCAACAGAAATCATCAGGTAATAGCTACCAGATTCCAAGGGAGCAAGTGGGATCAGGTGACTTAGGAGCATTGGAAATCACTTCCCAGGGAGATTTGCCTGTCAATCTTCAACAAAGATTCCAGCCAGGGAATTCTAATCTTCTGTGATCTATTGGCTTAGCCAAAACAGTTTACGGTTATGGTGAAGGGTGGCTTTTGTTTATTGTAGTACAGTTTGCTTGTTGATGTTGCTAAGCAGAAGTGCCATAGTATTACACTGGAATTTCTCCTTACAAAGCATCTACACAGTGTGTAGCAGGACCACAGGAAATTAGACTTTGTTTGTAGCAGCTAGTTAGGAACTTGCCTAGTTAGGAACTTGCCCAAAGTCTGTGGAGATTCTCAGTTATCCAGGTCATGGTTGTTCCAAAGTTGCTTTTTCAGGAAGCAAATATTGAAAGATGTTTCCAGGAGGCAACTGGACTTTCTTGGTTTTTTTCCTTTCGAAGACGTTTTACTTCTCATCCAAGAAATTTCTTCAGCTCTGACAGTATCACTATCCCACTATCCTGTCAGAGCTGAAGAAGCTTCTTGGATGAGAAACGAAACGTCTTCAAAAGAAAAAGCAAGAAAGTCCAGTTGCCTCCTTAAAAAAACACCTTTGGAGCTTCCCCAGTTCTTTTCTCCAGCCCAACTCCTCCCCACAAAAAATCAGCAATGAGTTTGTTAGATAAGTATCACTTTTGAATCTTCTACCCCTTTTCCAATATGGAACCATGGAACTATTACGGATGGCTATTTCTAAGCTTAAGATTACTGACGTAATGCCTGTCAAATGCCTGTAATATTCAGAACACGCTTTTTACACACTGAGAATTTATATTCATTTACACACAGCCTTTTTTTCATAGGGCGAATGAGGTGCTGGGATAAAATCATGTCAGTCAGCATCTCGGAATAATTGAAGAATAAACTTTATCACGGTGCTGCTGATCCTGTGCCCAGTTATCTTAACACTCTGAGCCTCTCAGCAGCACTTAATAAGAAATTCATTTGCCAGCAGTACTTGCCTTAAGTGGCTTGCCTTTCTCACCCCATTAAAGTAATCCACGGCTTCTCTGTAGAAACAGTGTTGATGGTCCTTGGAAACCACTTCACAAAGTGGATCACAGACACCTCACACAATCAAGAAAGAAGCTGAAGAATGGGATTGCATCATGTCTTTCAATCCAGCATTTGGATGGGTACCAGATGCTTAGACAAAGAATGTAGGGGTTATTCTTCTCCCTCACCCTTACTGTTTCTCTTGAGGTAGCAAATTATAAGCACTGAATAGAACAGATGCTTCTTTTCATTATATTCTCAACTGCGTCAGGGTATTTTTGTTTTCAATATACTAGGCTCATTGGTGTGGTGTAGGGTTAAAGCACCAGATTAGAAACTAGGGGATTGTGAGTTCTAGTTGTTGTATTTTATCCTGCATTTTCTTTATATAATAATAATAATAATAATAATAATAATAATAATAATAATAATAATAATAATAATAATAATAATAATAATAATAATAATAATAATAATAATAATAATAATAATTTTAATTTGTTGACCGCTCCCTCTCCCCATAGGGACTCGGAGCGGTGCACAGGAAAAACTAAAACAATAAATATACAAACACATTAAAAACAAATTAAACATATACCTGTGCTAAAATACCCCATTAACATACTAAAATTCCCAGTTAAAACAACTAAAACCCCATAGAGAGAGACTACCCTAGGCCGGCCAAGCATGTAAAACTTAAGGCCATGAACATACACAATACTCCTGGCTCCTATATTTCCCTACAACAGGTGTGTCAAACTCAAGGCGCTGAAGCCTGATCCAGCCCATGGGTGCTTAGATTTGGCCCATGGGGTTGCCCTGGAAACAGTGAAGGACTGGCCCACAGTGCCTCTGCCAGTGAAAACCGAGCTTAGGAGGGCCACGGACAGCCCTTCTGAGCTCTGTTTTCGCTGGTATAGGGTTACAGGAGGCTGTTGCAGCCAAAAGCGGAAGTTGAGAGACCATTTTCACTGGAAGAGCACTTGGACCACCAGAGGTGCCCCTGACACAAGTAATGTTAAGCTGGCCACACCCACGCCGGCCCCTGACATGACTGAGTTTGACACCTCTGCCCTACAACAATAAGCCTGTGTGGTGGGTTGGACTGAGAGAGAATAATTGAGCCAAAGTCACCTAGCCAGATTTGTGTCTAAGTCAGGCCTAAAATTCAGTCACCTGGATTCAAGACAGCACCTTAGTCACTACACCAATTTATACAGCATAGGATCCCCTCAGGGCTGTGTGCTCAGCCACTACCTGTACTCGCTGTATACATATGACTGCATATCCTCTGATCCATCCAACATCATAATAAAGTTTGCAGATGACACAATGGTGCTGGGTCTCATAACTGGAGGGGACGTATCAGCATACAGGGAAGAAGTCCAGAAGGTACCTGCATGGTGCTCAAGAAACAACTTACATCTAAATACTAGTAAGACAAAGGGGATGATGCTAGATTTCCAGAAGCACAGAGAGAAACCTGCCCCACTGTATATCAAGGGGGGCTGTGTGGAGAGGGTTTCCTCTTTTAAATTCATGGGAGTGCTTATTAGTCAAGATCTCACCTGGAAAAACAACATCTCCCTGGTGATTGGAAAGGCCCAACAGAAACTTCACTTCCTTAGAGTCCTGCAAAAAAATCAGGTAGAACAACGGCTGATGACCTTTTTCTATCGGTCCACCATTGAAAGTGCCCTCACATATTGCATTACAGTATGGTATGCTGGTATAACAGCTACAGACAGGAAGGCACTACAGAGAGTGATCAATTTGGCACAAGAAACCATTGGTTGCCCTCTGACACCATTGGATGACATCGCCAGATCTTGCTGCTTTAGCAGAGTAAGGAAGATACTCAGAGATGATTCACACCCTGGTCAGTGTCTCTTTGCACTTCTACCACCGGGCAGAAGACATCAAAGTATAGCCAGCCGAATAAATAACTTTAAAGATAGTTTCTATCCTTGGGCTGTCAGACTTTTAAATACAACTATAATCACTCCATGCACATGCTAGTTTTTCTTTTTTCGTTTCTGCTATAATTTTGCACCAGTGAGGTTAAAACCAATTTCGCTGTATTTAAGTACAAAGACAATAAAGATTATACTTATATTTATACATGAAGTTAACTGGGTGTATTTCCAATAGTACGTTCTCTTGGCCCTAGAAATAAAGGCAATGGAAAACTGCTTTTGAAAATGTTGCCAGGCAAACTGCATTAACTTGAAGGCACACACACACAAAAGTTTGATTAGCATGAGTGTCAAACTCAATCATGTCATGGGCCGGATTGTGATGTATCACAATGTTTTTGTGGAGCCAGGATGGTGTGGCCTGTGTGTGGTTTATCCAGCTCGCGAGCCATCAGTTTAACAGGCCTAGATTAGAGGATAATAATACAGATTGCAATAAGATCCACAGAGGAAAAAGCACTTTGAAGACATATAAACTGGAGTGTGAAATACTCTGGTTTTGTGATTGATACAGAATTGTAAAATGCCTGAAGATTTGTTACCAATTGGATCATTCTGCAATCACAGTGTCATTCCATGGAGTTTCTGGAAATCAGGCATCATATAAATTTAATAAATTATTATTATTATGTAGACTGTTTCTCCATGGCTTCATCACTTCTATAAACAAATGGCCACAGTTTACCTTAAACTCATCCAAACACCTACACACTTGTGCTGAAAGGATTGTTCCTGTATTACATTTCATTACCTAAATGGGTCACAGGCTTGCGATTCCACTGTGTTGAAAGAAAACAGAATAATTATTCTGGTTATGTAATTGTTTTAGACCACATTCCTGGCCTCAAGAGTCTGTTTATTATTCCCTTGAAAAATGAACCTGAATAATCAATACAAAGTGCAATTTGCAGTGCTCTACCATCATAAAAAAGGAGCAAACATACTAGACTATAGCCTGAAGACTTTAGACTCTACCTGTTCAAACAAGTGAATCAAATGGCGTAGGAATGCAAACACTTCAAAGCTTCCATTCAGATCTTCATTAAATTCCACCATGCTATGTATTTCAACCAACCTGCTTTTTCAACAATTCTGATTTTTTTTTTTATAAAAAGAGCTCCACATGGGAATATATTATGCCAGTTTTCAAGAAGCATTTTTTCAGTAAAAGAAACCCAATTTATATATTCATTAGCAAGGAAGGAATCCTCTACAATTTCAACAAAAAATGTGTAGGTGCAGTAAGTGTACAATCACAGCTTTACACTACAATGCTGTATTTTCCGTTTTTAACTGACTCAGCACTTTAACCCACCACAAGATTATAAATGAAAATGTATATTTTTCTTTGAAGTCCCCAGGATATGGAATCTCTTATCTTACCTCCTTTTATCTCTGTTTAAATTGGCAACTATTTCAGGAAAGCCATCACTGGAGCTTATAACTTGGCTGCAAGTATTAAGGGAGCCATCTTCCATTGTAAAGAATAAATCCTCTCACTATCTACAGCCAAGTAATCTTGGATTTCCTGCTTAGCGAGAAATATCGGCAGGCGTATTGTTAGTGCTTTGCAGGGGAACACACTTCCGCTTGCAATGTTTCCCTGTTCAAAAGCTCAAAGGACCATCTTGGCACTCTTGACTTGGCTTTATTGAGTTCTCCCTCCTGCTTTGCACTACACAGTACATTAGATAAGTTGATCATGCAAGACTGAAACTAGTAATAAATATGTCAGCCTGAGCAAATAGGACACAAAATTTGGAAGGTGTATGGGAATTACACTCTGACTGCTTGATCAGCCTTAGCAAAGCTGTTTTTCACTGTGACAGAGAGAAAAGCCTGTTCACCACGCAGATAGTGCCAAACAGAAAATAGGGCATCCAAAATGTTTGGAGACTAAATTTCACCTAGAGCATTAAAAGAGAGAGAGGGGACACTGATAGAAATCAGAAAGTACAAAACAAAGCAAGCTCACATGTCAATTAGCCACGTATCAGTGGAGACAGTGAATGAGTGAGGTGATGATGGCAGTTTCCAAGTGAACAGACAGTATGATGGTATGATGATGATTTGACATTGAAAACTTAGGGGGAGTAGGGAAAAAAAATTATCCAGACTGCTGATTCATTGCATTGCATCTTTATAACAGCAATGCTTTCAATGAGTTAATCGATTTGTAGATTGTATAGCCTAAAAGTCCTAGCTCTGGTAGAGTAAGCATTTTCTCAAATATTCAACAACTGACCTTTGCTTGCCAATTTCCTCTCTTTCCTCAACCATGGTTGCTTGTCTATCTAAACTTATATATTTCCACTCTTGCAAAATAAAAAATATAAAAAATACAGTATTTTCCAGCTATGCCGCTTCCTTCAGTCAAGACCCTCGAGATGAAGGAGACATGTTTATTGGGTTTTTTTCTTCAAAAAACCCCTGCTTGTTGTGTTTTCTATGATATGAAAGGAATCAATATATTAGTACAATAAAGCCACCTCTGACTTGCCCCACCCATGTCTCCCGAGTTCCCACTGATCAGGAAGAAATGGAAATTTTGTAGTAACTTTCCCCTAGAGTTGGGTGGGAATGGAGATTTGACAGTATCCTTCCCCCACCATGCCCACCAAGCCACACCCACAGAACCAGTAGTAAAAAAAATTGAATGCCACCACTGGTAGAAATGCAGGTCTGCCCATAACAGGGTTACGGCTACATCGCACTGTATTATTATCAGATCCTATATTCTTGCAATAAAACTGTGTTATAAATGTATATTGCTTTTATAAATATTATGTCAGAAGGTACAGGTAGTTTTGACTTACAACAGTTCATTTAGTGACCATTCAAAGTTACACCACTGGAAAAAGTGATTTTTCACACATGACCGTTGCAGCAGCCCCATGGACACATGATCAAAATTCAGATGCTTGGCAATTGATTCATATTTATGATGGTTGCAGTGTCCACAGGTCATGTGATCACCTTTTGCGACCTTCTGACAAGCAAAGTCAATAGGGGGGAAAATTTCACTTAACAACTGTGTTAGTCATTTATCAACTACAGAGATTCACTGAACAACTGTGGCAAAGTCATAAAATGGGGCAAAACTCAACAAATATTTTACTTAGTGGTAGAAAATTTGAGCTCCGTTGTGACCAGTACGTTGAGGACTACCTATATATAACCTGTAATCTTATAGATTTCAGGACTTTCCTGTATTCCTCTAGAGAGGAGTCCAGTGATCCCTGCCATTATATACCATTAAAAAAACATTTTGTTGTTATCTCTTTCTCAAATTGGTTTGGTTTCTAATTTAAATAGTATTTTCCCCACAACAAAGCAATCCCACAAAGACCGCTATTATAATGCATATCTCTAGAATTAGCAACAACCTTTTCCCATGGATATGATAGCTTTAAACTACTGGAATGGGTGGCCCATCTAATAATTCTCTGTAACTACTGGTATTTGTGTGTGGCAAATAACTGCTAGTTTTTCTTTTCTGTAAATAGCTATTCGTAGTAAGTATTATTAAATACACAAAGGACACTGTGATGATGTTCATTTATAGAATCAACATCTGTCTTTATAGCAAAGAGAGCAGATAAAAATTACTGCCTGGATTGTAACCTTGCCTCCAGTATTTGACAGGATCAATTTCAGCCTTGAAATTTTCTTCACACATGAAAAAAATCTAGTAGCTGAAAAAAAAAATTGTTGAAAATAAACATGTTGCAGTCACATGGGGAATTCATAGGCCTATAGGGTATGAAGTGAACTAAAATAATATCTTAATAGATGAAAAGCGATATGTGCTTTGGTTAAGGAAAGATGAAAGAAATGAAATCATGATCTGAGGAATTAATGATTGTTTAACAGCTAGAAAGTCTAAATCCAATGGATGTTGTGGTCTTGAAATGAGTTAAAGATTCTGATCCTCCATTCTGCAAAAAAGAAGCAATGAGAATTTTGTCCAAGGAAACACGTTTCTAGTGCATAAAAATCCTGGACAAATTAAGATCTGCTAACATAGTGAGGGAAAGAAATAAACCAAATAAAAGAGGAGGAGTTGCAATATATATAAGAAATAACCACATCTCTACAGAAATAGAGCACAACAATGATGAGAACTATCTTGAATGCATTTGGGTCAATATTAAAGGTTGGGGGGGGGGGGAATGACATTGCCATAGGTCTATACTACAGGCCACCCAACCAAGCAGAGGAAGTAGATGAACTTTTTGCTAGTCAGCTAACTAAGGTATGTAGGGAAGCACACCACAATAGTAATGGAGGATTTTAACTACCCTGACATTAACTGGGAAACAAATTCTGTACCAACTGGAAGATCCAACAGGTTCCTAACAAACCTAGCAGACAACTTTGTTTCCCAAAAGGTAGAGAAGGGAACAAGGGGATCAGCCATATTGGACTTAATTCTCACTAACAGAGAGGAAACGATAGAAGGTGTAGAAGCTACAGGAACTTTGGAGGCAAGCGATCATGAAATACTGGAATTCAACATTATGCAAACACAAGTAGTAGAACAAAGTCAAACTAGAGTCTTGGACTTTAAGAGAGCTAATTTCAATAAATTTAGAGAGAGCTTGGGAAGGATTCCATGGATGAGAATCCTCAAGGGGAAAACAACTCAAGAAGCTTTGGAAATTTTGAAAAGTGAGATTACAAAAGCCAGTCTAGCACAATATCAATGAAGAAGAAAAATAACAGCTCCCAAAAGAAACCAGCATGGCTGCATAAAGAACTCTTTGACAAATTGAAAGACAAAAAAGATAAGTATAAAAAGTGGAAAGAGGGGGACATAACTAAGGCAGAATATCAGCAAATAGCCCGAGCCTATAAAGATGAAGTGAGGAAAGCTAAGGCTCACAATGAAGAAAGGCTTGCCACAAAAGTAAAAAATAACAAAACAAATAAAGCTTCTTCCAACATGTTAAAAACAAGAAAAAGGTTAAGGAAACAATTGGTCTACTGCTGGGAGAAAGTGGCAAGAAGGTGACAAGCAACAAGGAGAAAGCAGAACTATTTAACTCATTTTTTGCATCTGCCTATACACAAAGGGATAAAAAGTCCAATCTATCAAAAACAGCACCACAAAAACCAGATTAGGAGCACAAGTTGAAATAGAGAAGAAAATGGTAACTGAGCACCTGTCTACCCTAGACAAGTTCAAATCACCAGGACCAGATGGATTACATCCCAGGGTTCATTCATGCATTTATTTATTCGACTTATTAACCGCCCCCTCTCCCCAAAGGGACTCGGGGCGGTTCTGAAGGAACTGGCAGACAAGATCTCAGAACCACTGAACTATATCTTTCAGAGATCCTGGAGCACCGGGGAGGTGCCAGAGGACTGGAAAAGAGCTGATGTGGTTCTCATCTTCAAAAAGGGGGAAAAAATAGATCTAGGAAACTACAGACCTATCAGCCTGACCTCAATACCAGGAAAAATTCTGGAAAAGATAATCAAGCAACGTATTAGTGAACACCTAGAAGTAAACAAAGTAATAGCCAAAAGCCAACATGGGGTTGCCAAAAATATATCATGCTAAACTAATCTTATTGCATTCTGACAAAGTGACAAAATTAGTGGACCAGAGAAATGCTGTCGATATAGTTTACTTGGACTTCAGTAAGATATTTGATAAAGTAGACCATAACCTACTACTAGATAAAGTAGAAGAAAGTGGGTTAGACAGCATCGCCACCAGATGGATTCATAATTGGATGGCCAACCACACTCAATGTGTAGTCCTCCATGGAACTGCATCTACTGTTTTAGGCCCAGTACTCTTCAACATCTTCATCAATGATTTGGATGAGGAAATAAATAGGGAGCTCATCAAATTTGCAGATGACACCAAGCTGGCAGGTATGCTGGCTGGAGAATTCTGGGAGTTGAAGTCCACAAGTCTTAAAGTTGCCCAGTTTGGGAACCCCTGCTCTAGACAAAGTTCGAGATTTAGGTGCTCTCTACTGTTTCTTCTTCTGGAGCTTTTTCTGGATTCAGCTTTTCCACTAGATGGACTGAAAAAAGCACCAAATATTGGCATGAATTCTTTGTTCATATTCCCTTTCTTAACACCAAAATCAACACGAATGTTAGACAATCCTTAGTGACCCTGATATGCAACTCTTCCAAAAATCTAAAAGGGGGAGCAAATATGTGTTCACAGGACTATAATTCACATAAATTTCATAAGATCTTTTGCTGCAATTATAGCTCTGAATCAAGCCCTAGTTCACCACACCTGACAGCTTAGCTTAAGAAGGCTTAGCTATAACTAAAGCAGCTACTTGATTTTGGGAAATCCTGCAAACCTTTTTTTTTATTTTTGAGGACCAGAAGTGATTTTTTAAATAAAATTAATGTTTTAAATTTAAATTGTTTAAATTTAAACATAATTCATAATAGATATTTTTTCAAGAATGTCAAACTTCAAAAAAAAATATTGCTTTCAACACATCCATTAGGAATGCTATCATTTATTCTTTCATTTATTCTATGTTTTATTGTTTAAACTTCACAGCTCTATCGTTTTGAGATACGTCACATCAACTCCATCCAACAATCACTTTTTTGGGGCTAACCTTTCCTCAAATCCAGTCATTCTTCCTTCATAGATTTGTGATTCAATCCTCATTCCTGCTCTTTGCAGACCTTCCTGAACTTACCGTATTTTGTACAGATCACTCATTTTAATGTTCCATCTAATTTCCTTCATCGCTTTCATTTTACCCACACCCACTTCAACTTCTATGAAAAAAACAATTCTTCATACACAGCCGATAGCTTTTAATATTTCTAATGAACTATGATAAGATGGCGCAATGATCTGAGATAGTAAGGTACAGAGACAACTTAATAAGGCAGTGCTTAATAATTTAGCTGCAAACATTGTTCATTACCAGTCATCAGCATGTAGATTACTCTATCCATCAAATCAATATAGCGGAAGGTACAAAGTCATATGCTGATGCATATAATGATAATTTGGAGAGATTAGAGAAATCAGACAGGACAAAAGTTCAAAACAGTGGAGCTACGGAAGATGGGGAGGATAACGTGCATTATTCTGATATGACAAAATGTGTCACAAAACCCCTCTTCTATAAAGACAATTGATCTTTGGGGACCAAGTGTTTAATCTTCAAATATGTTGAATATTTTATCTCTTCATTTATCTGTTCACTCATTTGGTGCTTCAACACCACCAGAGGTCTGTACCTTCATTCATAGGAAAATTCAGGGAACTGATATTCAGCAAATGAGCATTTAACTTTTCCCACTGAAATGGTAGACATTTATTTGTGATAGCCTTTTTTAATTTTATTTTATTTATTTATTTTTGGTGGGTAAAAAAAATCAGTTGAGGCTATCTATGCCAGCTGTCTCTTCTTATTTTTTGGCTTGACTGTTTTATCAGTGGCATTGAAGTGGAACTAATGTAAACACACAGCAATCCTGGGAGGAATATTACTAGCTATCAAAAAACGAACTACACGAACGGTGCCTGAACTTAACACTTTGGGGCGGGGGGGGGGGGGAATCGAAACCTACATTTGCAGATGTGTAATTATTTGAATCTAAGAAACAAAACATTTTGGTCTTAATTAAGATCAAAGTTTTAAGATCAATTAATTACTTCCATTGAGCAAAAGAAAAAAATAAAGTGGCATATTAGTTATATTCAGTGGTGGGATTCAAATAATTTAACAACTGCTTCTGTGCCCTAATAATTTTCTTCCAACAACTAGTTCACCAAACTGCTCAGAGGGTTAACAACTGGTTCTCCTGAAGTCATGCAAACTGGCTGAATCCCACCACTGGTTATATCTAGCTTGAAAAATAGTAGTACGGTAGGCCTTGATTTGGTGATGATTAACAATAAGCATCCAATACTTTTAAAAATCAGACTATGGTCCAATTTAGACAAAAGCTCATAATTTTTTGGGGGTGGGGAATGTTCCCGGATTGTCCAACAAGCAGAGAAACTCATGAAGAGAAAATGATGTTCCTTAAGCATGCTTCATAAGGAAAAAAATGAGCCAGCGGCAGCAGCCAAAAAAGCTAGTACAATCCTTGGTTATATAAACAGAGGAATAGAATCAAAATCAAATGAACTGGTAGTACCACTTTATAAATCCTTAGTAAGACCACACCTGGAATACTGCATCTAGTTTTGGTCACCACATTACTAAAAAAATGTTGAGACTTTGGGAAAAAGTTCAAAGAAGAGAAACTAAGATGATTAATGGCCTAGAGACAAAAACATATGAAGAATGGTTGCAGGAATTGGGTATGGCCAATCTACAGAAAAGAAGAACTATGGGTGACATGATAGCAGTATTCCAGTATTTTAGGGGCTGCCACAAAGAAGACGAACTTATTTTCCAAAACACCAGAAAGCAAGACAAGAAACAGTGGATGGAAACTAATCAAAGAGAGAAGCAACCTAGAACTAAGGAGAAACTTCCTAATAGACAATTAACTAGTGGAACGGCTTGCCCTCAGAAGTTGTAAATGCTTAATCACTGGAGAAAAGACTGGACAATCACTCACCTGAAATGGTATAGAATCTTCTGCTTGAGCAAGGGGTTGGACTAGAAGACCTCCAAGGTCCCTTCCAGATCTATTCTGATTGAAATAGAGGGAGAAAGTTCTATCTTCACTTTCCTTTATATTAGGGGTAAACTTGCAGTCCCAACACTGGAATGCTGAGATATTATATACCAACAATCAATCTTAAACTATGTATTCTTTATTTTTACTGATCCCTTATTACTTCTATCAGGTCTCAATATTTGTGCAATTGCAAAGTCTAAGCTATTGGCACATCATTTATGGGGTGCAAACATACAGATGGTCATTAGATGGCAGGAAGGAGACACAGAAAATGCTAACCTCTCTGCCACCTAGTAGACATTTGGATTCCAGCCCACATATGATATGATCTTTTATTATAAACCACTCATTAAACTTTTTAAGTGGTAGTTTGGAACTGGAAATAAGATGACAATATGTCTCTAAAAAGAGCACATTGTCAATAAAGACAATATTGGTTAGAAATGGAAGCAGGTATGTGAATGTAGGGAAAGAAAATGCTTCTTTGCATGTGATCTGATTATATCAAAGACAAATGGTAAATTGTTAATGGTAAATTTGCCATTATTTTGCCAAGGTTGTTAAAGAAAAAACAGGTAGAAGAAAAATACATACACTGAGAAACAGTCTGAGTTATGCACAGTAGCATAATAGCTAAAATTACAGTTCTAATGAACACAATGGCTCTTGACCTTTGAGTTAAATCATATTAGCCAGATATAGATTAAGTAAAACAATGAAATGTGCTGTGTGCTCTCCCTCTAATACTAATTAAATCTCTAATTAACCAAATGTTTTGAGGTCTATGCCATACATTCCAGTATTTCACAGATGAAAATGCCATGAGTGTGGTTTACAAGCAATATTTTGATGCTGCTTCCAAAGATCACACTCTGAACGTGACCCTCACATTGCTGAAAGCCTTTTGTTTCTAATCTTCTTACAGCCCCCCATGCTCTGCTTCTGAAAGAAATTGTTATTAAAACAATTACTATTAAAACAATAGTAAGATGTTAGCAAATTCAATAGTATCATGAATTTAGTTCTATCTGCAACTCAAAAGCAGTAGCATTTATTCAAATAAGTGAGACTTACAACGAATTGTCTAAATCTAAATTATTGGACAAAACTCTGACTGTATAATCTAGAGATTGCCCTGAACAGCCCCTGTAGTAAAAGTGGAAAAATAAAATAAAATACCCACTAAGTCAGATGCATTTTCTCCTGTCATCATTCGCAATTGCCTCTTCTAGAGGTATCCTGGGAAATAAATTGCTTATGAAATTGCCTGTCACTGTTGAATAGGGCCTAGACAAATGGAAAGAAATGGTATGAGGGATAGAGAGAGCAAAAAAACAGGAGTTTCCATCTTTCCAACTTGGATCCTCCTGTAGGAGAACTAAGGTATACCTCAGTTCCAGCTGCAAAAACAGAAGCTTTTGAAACCTGGAAGTGGGTATGTTGGAAGAACACAGCTATGTTGAAATGTGATGGAATGTTAGTCTTTCAGTAGATATTGAAAAAACAAGTAAAAGTTACAGAAATGTAGCCCACCCATTACAAGCCATCCCTTGGCAATATGCGGATACATCTTCAATATTGTTAGGGCAGCAGTATTTATTTCTGTACAATAAATCAAATAAAACAAAAGCTTTTCTTCTTGTGTTCTGCAGTTCTCCTAAATAATTTGTCACGCCGAGCCATCTCCAAAGGTCATTCTCCCGTCCACTTATCCTGTTCTGTTTGTGGCTTTGTATTTTTTGTATTTTTCCTTCTGAGTGGTTTGGTTTCTCCTCCTTGCAATTATTACTTGGGGTGATGAGTAGGAAAGAGAGGAAGAGAGAGAGAGAAAGAGGCTTTCTCAATTTAGGCATCCGGCTTTAGAAAATGGGATATGCTAATTAGCTTTTGCTGATGCTTTTATTTACAGATTTAATTTTTATATTTACGATGCTGCACTGGGTGCTTTTAGAAATTTGGCTTATCTTGGGGGCCTAAATGCAGAAGTATTTTAATAATTTAATATTAAACATTAATATTTCATATTACATTTAAATATTAAATATTATTATCCAATAAATAAGCTGTTCAAGTCAGAGCCATTGCTCTGGGTTTGATAAAACCTAACTTAATTTTTTTCTCCCCAAGCAATAGCCTCAAATTGGAGAGCACTTTGCTTGAAGCAGTCCATTTTTAGGACTTCAAAACTTTTAAGTGATACTGCTTAGGCAATTTTATTAATATAGGTTTTTAAGGAGGCAATACATATTTTAGGAACATTTTTTAAAAAAATGAAATTTTAATTAGTTTTATCTTTCTTAATGATTATGAATCATTTTGATGTTTACTTTCCATTTTGTATAGAGGCATATGGTTGCAATGCCTATAATGATCTCCTTCCCTGGTTCATTTGAAAGGTAGAATATAAATATGAATAAAATATTATGCCAGAAACTGTCTCATTTCTAGAGCACAACGACATAGAAAAAGTAGGGACAACATATGCATGGCATTCATAGCTGACTTTACTATGCATTTCCCCCCTGTAAATAATCGGTGGGAAGTGGTTGCTTGAAAATACAGGAATTGTAATACAAAACATCAAGGTGAGGAAGACTCAACTTGTAGGTGTATAAAAATGAGTGTAATTTTTAGTCAATCCTTCTCAACTTAATGTTGTGCTGATGGTGTTGCTGGGGGAAAGCATGATTTGATTGTACGCTGTGACTTACCCATTGTGTGCCAATCAATGTTTCTTGTCTCCATTCTGTGTGGAGTTGTTACTCCATTATTCCATAGCCATTCACAAATAGCTTTTACCTGATAGGATAACCTGGAGCTTTTCAACTTTTATAATATGTTCATGGGCTTCTTCCCCCCCCCCCCCTCCATGAACAAATAATGAGATTAGCCCCACCTCCGCCATGTTGAAATGGTTAAGAAATGCAGCTACAGACTGAAAAAGGGTGGAGTGTTTATTTCGAGCTGGAGTAATTTTGTCTACAATCAACAGGAATTACCTTTTTTTAAAAAAACCACCCAACTAACAAAACAAGGAACTAAGCTAAGATTGCCTTGTGTTTCACAGCTGCCAAAATATCAGAAAAAAACACAGGGAAGGTCATGCACCACTACTGGTGATATTACTGCCCTCAATTTTAAACAAAATAAAAATGGGGTTTCTATTGCTTTTAAAAAATCCTTTAAAAAGTCAAAGAATAGGAGATTGCTGCTAATAAATCCAACCACAATAGATGATCAATGGACTGGCACAGTAATAGTGTTGGCCTGGCAATCTCTTTTTTCTCTTCTACCATTTTGCTGATTGGCATTGAAAACCTAGAGCCAGCGGTATGCTAGATGCCTCTATTACATGGTTTTAGGAACAAAGTACAGTTTTGGGGAGAACTGATAGGACCTGTTTGGAAGAAGGGAGCAATGGTTATATATCTTTTTGTTTTGTTTGCACATTTTTCAAATAAGAGAAAAAAACCAGGCATGTCTGGATTAGCTTTCTTTAATCAAAGTGATAACATTTTGTGTTCAAAGAACATCAATGGTAATAAATAAATAGGTCAACCTGTCTTCCGTCTCCAGATTCCTTTTTATAAATAAATAAAAACACTTTAATATATGACATTACAGAAGTTAAGTCATTCCCTTAGAAGCCAAGTACAATTTCCTCAGATATTGACTGTCAGTGTGAGAATATTATTCTTTTCTTTGACATGAAAGTCTAAAAAAAAGAGTGTATTTATCCATCTATTTGTTAGCTTTATATACTACATTTCCCCAAGGTAGTATGTAAGGAGCTCTCACTTCTAATTTTGTCCACATGTACAATTAACAAGAGCTGAAGGAGGTGGTCCAAAAATACACAGTGAGCTTCCATGACTGATCAGTCCACATTCAAAATCTTCTCAAAGATCAATAGCAATAGCACCTAGACTTACATACCAGCCCTTTCTAAGTTTACAGAGTCAGCATATTGTCTGCAACAATCTGGGCCCTCATTTTACTGACCTCAGAAGGGTGGAAGACTGAGTCAACCTTGAGCCAGTGAGGATTGAACTCCTGGAGTCAGAAGTGAGTTAGCCTGTAGTACTGCATTCTAACCACTGCACCACCACCCCTCTTCAACCACCATGGAGAACTCCCGTTTGGGTTTTATGATTTTATGGCTTCAGAGCTCCTTTCTGTGCACCCACCTATTCTGAGAACATCTTATTAATAGTAGTTCGGAAAGCTTTTCACCAAGCAAACTAATGCCAGTGACTCTTTTACTACCTTTAGCACCAGACAATATTTATTATCTGCAGCTTTTTAATAACATGCAAATGCTGATATGACTTATAAAAATGCTTTTTTACATTTTTTTAAATTCTCAGTTATATTTTACTGTTCCTGGCACTGACCTTACAATGGTGATGGGAATACCAGCAACCTAATCTATTGTTCTCTACCTTAGCAGAACCCACAGTGTGGAAGGCCTTATTGAAGAAAACATGATGGGCAAGAGAGGTTAATACCTATAGATAGCCCTTGACCTCTAACTATAATTAGGACTGGAATTTCCATCAATAATTGAAGCAATCGTAAAACATGATATGACATGACCACATCATTTAGCAATGGCAAAATGGCACTCCCCACTGACGTTGTTAACTGAGAATTGTGAATCATTAAACAAATATTCACCCCAATCCGAGACATTGGTGTCTCCCAGTTCCAAGTCTCAATAAGATAAGGAAGTGTTTCCTTTTCAGCTTCTCCTATCCATCTATCTCCCCCACATCTCTCTCTTTTTGGCTGCCACGCACCCTGCCTTGGTGTGCATGGTGAAATTCAATTTTTTTTACTACTGGTTCTTTGGGCATGGCTTAGTGGGCATGGCAGGAGAAGGATACTGCAAAATCATTCCCTCTCCATTCCTGAAGGAAAGATATTGCAAAATCTCCATTCCCACCCCACTCTGGGACCATCCAGAGGTGGTATTTGCTGTTCTCCTCAACCTGTCAGAACTTGCTGAATTTCACCCCTGCTTGTGGAGTAGTAAACAGTGCCAGTCCTGCATGGCTCTGGGGTGCTTGCCACACTGCAAAAAAGGGGACTCTTTGTGTGCTAGTTTTGAAGCTGCAAGAAGCCCATGAGCTGCAGCACCATCATGAAGCCACGGCCAGCCCTGAAAACCTCAGATTCTGCAGCCCAGCCCAGCAATATGGAATAAAGGGGTTTCTTGGTGACCACGGTTGGGAGTCCATGCAGCACACAGAGTGTGAAGCTCATCTCTGTATTAGTCAGCAGAATGGCGCAAAGCCAAAGCCACAGTTGCCCCAGCCGGTCATAGCTGTATCATCTTCACCACTTTCTACCCAGACTCACCTACTGCCCTCTATTGCATCACCAGTTGATTTTCACCATTTACTTGCTCTCACTGCTAAAACAAGGCATTCCTGGTTTGGCCCTTCGCAAGGCATCTGCTGGCCAAATGAGGCTATCTTCCCTTGATTTCCCAAGGAAACTGCCATGTGCAACATAGGGAAGAAAATCTCATGTAGCCAGCAACTACCTTGTGACCAGGCACCAGTGAGAGCAAGAGAATGATGAAAGTCAGCTAGGGTGGGTAGGGCTGTGAAGTAGGGGCCTCCCAGAAAACCATAGATGGGAGACAAAGATAGGTGGGAGGGGGAGGAGTTGAAATGCCTCTGTGGTTGTAAGTAAGGGTAACTGACAAGTGTCTGAATTTTAATAATGTGTTTGTGGGAGTGCTGAAACAGCCGTAAGTTCAGGATTGGTCATAAGTACCTTCATATAGTGCCACCATAACTTTGAACAGTCACTGAACAAATGATCCTAAGTCGAGGTCCCCCTCTAGTCAATCTCGAATCAACCACAGCAATGGAAGATTGTAACATGGAACGTAAGAAGTATAAACGATAAAGCACATGAATTAACAAGTGAAATAAAGAAAGAATAAAGGCTTTGTTGAGTATCTGTGAAAGGAGAAAGGAGAAGATATAATAGAACTGGATGAAAGTGGTCTCATGTAGTGGAGTGCACGATGAACACATGCAGGGAAGTGAAGAGGCATGTTATGAATACAAAGAATGAAATCCATTTCAAAAAGTATGAATTGGGGTCATCTAGGTGGTTGAGGGTGCATATGAAAATTGTAATAGGTAGCTTAATCACAGTTGTGTGCAAGGTCCCATTGAATAGTGATGATGAAAGTAACAGTTGAGCTTATGGACAGATTGTGCAATATAGTGAATGGATGCCATACAAGAAAATTATTTTGTTAGGTGATATAAATGAATGGATTGGGGGGGGGGGGGGGATGTGAGAAGCCATAAAGTGATTGAGTTATTCAGAGACTCATGAATGAATAAATATTTAGTGAGTATCTACATATAAAAAGATCCTTTTATGTAGTTTATGTCCATTTGTACATACACATAGTGGAAGAATGAATATAAATCTAAAAGTATGATTGATTTAATTGTTTATCATGAAAGATTAAGATAATTAGTTATAAATACAAGGGTGATGAAAGATTCTGAATGAAGGACAGATCATTTGGAATGAATTTTACTAAAATGGAAGGGAAGAAAAGGCAACTAAAACTGCAGGAAGAAAAGCAGGCTCTATTGTGTGTGTGTGGGGGGGGGGGGAATTAAAACATAGCATAATCACCCCCATAGAATAAAGGAATGAATGAAGGCAGTTTCAGACAGAATGAAAATAATTGTATTAGAGAGCCAAAAATGTGCAATTATACTATGTAAAAGTGTAAAGAATATGTTTGACGAAACAATGAAATGAAAGGAGCTGTGAATAAGGGAAGGGAAGGGAAGGGAAGGAGGGAGGGAGGGAGGGAGGGAGGGAGGGAGGGAGGGAGGGAGGGAGGGAAGGAAGGAATTAATTTAGTTCAATGCAAATGCAATGTAAATAAACAAGTTGTACGAGATTTAGGTAAAGAGGGTTAAATAAGAATTTCCCAGCAGAGTGTATAGAATTGAAAACAAAAGCAATTAAAAGTGTTGGAATAACCTGCAGTCAGAGAATGCTGGCAGGAGTATTTTAGAGATGTGTCTGGGAATGATAAGTTGATAAGTGAAATGGAAACATATGCTATAAAAATGATGAAAAGGAAGCCATAAATGCTGTGAGAATTTTGAAAAATTGTAAGGCAGATGACATAACTTGAGAAATGTTAAAATATGGATGTGATTTACTTAGAATGGGTGAGACTGATTTAACATATGTGTGAAGGCTGCACCTATGCCTGACAATGGGAAGAATTCCTTGATGAAGGGAAATGGAGGCAGACTGAATACAATACCTCCTGGGAGAAGTTGACTAAATGTTCCTGGAAATGTGTCTGGCAGAATTCTGATCAAACAGGTTTGAGAGCCGACAGCAGGCAAGATACGAGAAGTGCAAAACAGCTTTAATGTAGGCAATGGGTGTGCAGACCAGGGTTTTTTTCCAGCAGGTCATTAAGAACACATGAGTGTAAGAAGGAAAATGTACAGTACTGTATATTTGACTATTTAGAAAAAGTGTTAACTTAATCTGGAGGCCGTGCGGGTCAGGATGGGGAAGAACGGACTCCGACTCAACCCGTCCAAGACCGAGTGGCTGTGGTTTCCGGCGCCGCAACATAGCCAGTTAGTTCCATCTCTGGCTATCGGAGGGGAACTGTTAGCCCCCGCAGAAAGGGTTCGCAACTTGGGTGTCCTCCTGGATTCTCGGCTGCCCTTAGATGAACATCTGACGGGCGTGGCCAGGGGGGCCTTTTATCAGGTACACCTGATACGCCAGTTGCGCCCCTTTCTGGATCGTGGCACCTTACAGACAGTCACTCAAGCTCTTGTCATTTCTCGCCTGGATTACTGTAATGCTCTCTACATGGGGCTCCCCTTGAGATGCACCCGGAGGCTCCAGTTGGTGCAGAATGCGGCCGTGCGGGGGATCTTGGGAGTTTCAAAATACTCCCATGTAGCACCTCTCCTACGCGAGCTGCACTGGCTGCCGGTAGCCTTCCGGGTGCGTTTCAAGGTTTTAGTCACCATCTTTAAAGCGCTCCATGGCAGTGGTCCTGGTTACTTGCAGGACTGCCTGCTACCACACACCTCCACTCGACTTGTCCGCTCCCACAGGGAGGGCCTCCTTAGGGTGCTGTCCGCTGGACAATGCCGGCTGGCGACGACCAGGGGAAGAGCCTTCTCTGTTGCAGGTCCTGCCCTTTGGAATGACTTCCCCCCAGACCTCCAGACTATCACCGACCTTCGCCTCTTCTGCCGGACTTTAAAAACCTATTTCTTCCATATGGCTGGTCTGGCATAGCTGCTACAACCATATTTTATTAGAGCTGGGTTTTAAACTAATTGTTTTCTCTTTTTAGCACGGATTAAACTGTTTAATTGTAGTTTTAAATTTTGTAGAATTTTTATTGTTTGTATTTTTGGATTTTAAGTTCCTGTGCGCCGCCCTGAGTCCCTTTGTGGGAGATAGGGCGGGATAAAAATTTAATAAAAGTTAAAAGTTAAAAAAGTTAATCTTGTGTAGCTTTTACTCTGGTAATATTGTGCTGCTAACTAGAGCATACAAAACATTTGCTAGACCAATTCTCGAATACAGCTCATCAGTCTGGAACCCACACTGCATATCAGACATTAATACAATTGAGCAAGTCCAGAGATATTTCATGCAAAGAGTCCTCCACTCCTCTGCTCGCAACGTAATACTTTATGCTACCAGGCTTGAAATGTTGGGCTTAGATAACTTAGAACTACGCCGCCTTCGGTCTGACCTGAGTGTAGTACACAAAATTGTCCGCTACAACATCCTACCTGTCAATGACTACATCATCTTCAACGCAACAATACACGAGCATACAATAGAGACAAACTTAAGGTAAACCGCTCCAAACTCGATTGCAGAAAATACGACTTCAGCAATAGAGTGGTCAATGCCTGGAATGCACTAGCTGACTCTGTGGTTTCATCCCCCAAACCTCCATAACTTTAACCTTAGACTGTCTACTGTTGACCTCACCCCATTTCTAAGAAATCTGTAAAGGGCGTGTATAAGCGCACCAATGTGTCTACCATCCCTGTACCCCATTTATTTGTATCCATTTTCTGTATTCATAACCATTCTTATGCTTATATCTGTTACCTTATATATGCTTGACAAATAAATAAATAAAAATAAAATATTTTGCAATGCTACGGAGCTGAAGGTCAGTTGCTGAATATTCTACAAATGTTTATGAGTAAAGTATGTGTGAGACTGAATGGAATGCTTGGTAAGTGGCTTGCTAGTGAGCAAGAAGTGTGATGTCCATTGGTTCTTTAAAATGTTTAGGGTCAAATGTAAATCATACTGGCTTATGATGCCAGTAGAATTGATTACGGACATGCAACTATGAATACTTTGATGTGTAATTGCTGCAGATGTCCTGTCCCAGTGATTGGAAACTGGGGGCCTGTGTGAGGAACAATAAGCTTCAATTGAATCTTGACAAGACTAAATCACTCTGAGTTTTAAAGTCTTCTCAATCTGGGACTTTGGTACTGGATTGGTTGTCCCTAACAATTGCAAACAGTATGCAATCTAGGGGTCGTTCTAGACTCACAATTCCTGCTTGATCAAGCTGGTGGCAGCTTTGGCCAGAAGGGCCTTTGCACAACTTCATGTTGTGCCCCTGTTCCTGGATCATGAAGCTCTGCTCACAGTTACCCATTCCCTGGTCATCTCCCAAATGGACTATTACAATATATTCTATTATACAGTATATACGGTATTGCCCTTGAAGAGTATCCAGATGCTTCAGTTGGTGCTGAATGCATTGCTTTGGGCAGTTATGTATGCCTCTGGAAGGGCATACATCACAGCTCTGCTCTGTGAGTTGCGCTGGCTAAGAAAAGAGCCTTTTCTGCAATAGAACCAGATGCCCTCTGGAATATTATCCTTCCTGAGATCAGGTTGACCCACTTCTTGAGACCTTCTGGAAAGCTCTTAAAACTTGTCTTCTCCTGTAAATGTGGTGATCTCATGGAGAGAGGAACAAATTTGATAAATAAAATTTAAATAAATATTTAACTTTATTTTAATAAATGTAAGGCTATATGCAAAGTCTCCGTAGAGGAAACTCATAGTATTAATGGGGTGGAAAAATATTATTGCTCCTGATAAGGCAGGCTTCAGAGAAGTCAGGAATACAATCCAGCAGTATTTAAGTCGCTTTTTGAGTCATTATCCAAGTAGATAAGAAACATAAGATCTGCTCTATGCGGCACATTTATTGACTTTAAGCAGAGCTTGATAGCATCTTCAGAAATAAATTATGGGAAAAGTTAAGAGGTACATCAATTGACCCATCAGTTGATAAATGACTGCTTAACCTAACCTATAAAATGCCTGAAAATATAAATTGAAGATAAGATGTGAATGTAGCACAGGAACTTTATGAGTCTGTCTCTACCAGGAATGGAATCAAACAAGACTGTATTATTGCCTTCTAATTATTCAATTTTATATACATCCCTTTATTGATTATCTGACAAAAGGAGAACAGCCCCCACCAAAACACTGAGGAGCAGAGCAATAGCATTCTTACTGTATGCAGATTACAGTGATTTTTATCACTGATCCCCCTAGATTTAAAAGTGCCTTTCACTTTCTATGTCTTTTCTCTTTGGATCACCAGATGCAACTGAATTGTGACAAAACAAAGATTATGGTGTTCTCAAAAAGACCCATTAAACTGAAGTAGACGGTCAGAAATGTGATCAGGTGAGATGTTTGACCTTTCTTAGGAGAATATCTCAGTTAAATGAGAATCAGAAAGCTTACTTCCTGCATGCCTCCCAGAAGGTACATAGACCCATGGCAGCCATGCTGTTGTTTTTCTACACAAAAGGAGCACAGAATAGTCGAGGTGCCCTTGAGGTTTTCCCAGCCATAGCTCCAGGCCAAGTCTTCATGGAGAACTGAGTCTATGAAACCAGAAATCTCTGTTTCAGTCAATCCCGCCCAAGTTTTTAAGAAAAGCCTTTTCCATGTAGCATGCTGTGTACTTAACACACAGCATGCTACATGGAAATGTTTTTTTCTTAAAATCTTGGGTGAGGTTGATTGAAATTCTTTTTTAGAGGCAGGTCTGCCCAAGATTGATACCAGGGCTTTGGTGAGAATATATCTAGGCAAAGTCAGACTAGTTACCAGAAGGTTTAGTTTCCCCACTGATATTGACCGATTCCTTCAATAGGTTAGGATAGAGCAGAAGTTAGACTAGAGCAGAAAATGAACCCCAAGGCTTCAGCATGGGATATTGTGAAATAGGGATTAAATAATATGGTAAACCGGGAAAATTAAGGCAGAATTTTTGCAAGTATAGTAGCTAACTTGTTAGTTAGGAACAATAAGTCAGTATCTTGATCAATTTATTTTCCAAACATAGGGCTGAATTTTAACTCTTGCTTTTTTATTATACCCCCAGCAGCAATTCACGAGGGTGGCTATTAGAAGCTCTCTTGTAAGAAAGAACTCTGTCCATGCAGTGATACTCATTAGATTGTTCTAGTTCTTTGTCCATGTTCTTTTGTATTGTTGTCTCTACACAGATACCCAAAATCTTTGATAGTCCAAATGCTTGATGGTAACTAGATCAGAGGTGGTATTCAGCTGGTTCAGACCGAACGGAAATTTTGAATAGTTTGGAGAACTGGCAAATTCCACCTCTGGTTGGTCCCGCCGTCCTGCCCCCGCTGTTCCCTGCTCTATATTCCCTTGTTTTTTAACTCAGCTGATTAGCGGGAGAAGAGAGGATGGCTGCGCCTCTGCTGAGCTAAATAACAGCTCAGCTCACCAGCGCTGACACCAAGGGCAGTCTTTGAGTGCTGCACCTGTGCGCAAAGCGCGCTCTTGTAGAACCAGTAGGAAAATATTTAAAATCCCACTGCTGATCTAGATGAAATATCTACATCCAATCAAGGAGTTCAGACAGCAATGTTGTGGTACAACAGGGAAGTTGGTACATCAGCAAGCTTGACTTACTAATTGCATTTACTGTCATCTATACTCATTTTATGGAAACTCTTTTTGTATTCTTATTTGGATTTATAATTTATTTGTAAAAATTATAAATGACTGCAAGAAAGGCTATTCAATAGAAAAAGGCAAATGAGTCAAATGGGTATTTTTTTTTAAATAAAGCATTAAGAATGACTCAAAAACCAATGTGCTTATTTAGTTGGTCTTCCCATCCTGTGATCATTGGCCAGAGGGGGCATTTCTGAACATAGTTATGGTTTTTTACACACACACACACACACACACACACACACACACACACACACACACACACACACCTAAATAAAGTTTTCAGTTGTGGCAGCCAAGGAGTTTACCTTTAATATTTTAAATACCCCCCCCCCCCCCAATGTAGACTATAACTCATCTACCAATCCTGGAAAACAAGGAACAGCAGCTGCCTTGCCTGTCTTATTTTCAGAACACTCAAAACATTAAAGCTTTGTTCCAACAGAACATGGAACACTTAGATTGTTTTGATTTTTGCTCTCATGAAATGATGCCGGCTTAAAATGTATCTGAGAACTTTCTGATGTAGGTTTGTTTCATTCTGGGCTGCAGAGGGATTGCGAAATGTGCTTTTAACTCCTTCTTACTCCTTTTATAACCCGCATGTTTGGAATAATACATCTCTAGGGGAAACCTTGCACAAAGATCCTAAGCTCTCTGCTTCAGATGCTCTATGATGTGGGGAGAGATGCTCACCACCTAGATTCCATATTCACATGAGCTGCTTAGGTAGAATTTTTCCTTGAGTTTGAAATGGAAATCAAATTTTCTTGTAAATCACATGGAGAAAAATTTCTCGAAGAACCGGATGAAAATGTTTTGAGTAAATTTTATACAGTGTATACCTTTAGGCAGTTAGTCAAATGAAAATGAAAAATCTAAAATGAAGCTTTCCTTCCTTATCTTTTCATTTTGTGGGTCAGCTTTGCACATAAATAATTCTCTTATGGGGATTCTGGCAATATGGTTGCATTCCTGTACCTACTGAATTATTTCCCAGTGCTTCATTCTTTGGAATCTAAAGTTTATAGCATTTGACATAAAGATTGTAGGTTTTTGAAACAATATTCCAGTGATGTTAACAATCTCATTGAACAATAATTTGCACATATATTTTGTTAAATGTTTCTTTGTTTTTTATTATTATATTTCATTAAGCTGGACATTAGGGACCTGGCATCATTGTAGTTTTGGTTGGGGTACCACAAAAGCAGTTATTAAATTGTGTTTCTTAATAAAGGAAACACTGGTTGGTTAAAATTAAATTCCTAAAGGAGGACTTTGAAGAATCGTTAGGTTTTTATGCATCCTATCTGTCTTCTAAGTAATATTGATTTTTGGTCGCTGCTAAATACATTCTTAAGAAAAGTTATATGCTCATACATTATATGAGTCAACAATACTAAGAAAGAGAAGAAAAAATTAAGTAAGATATCAGCTTCTAGATTAAACAAATTAAACAACATAATATTGTAGTATTGGGGAGTTGGAAGAAAATCTATTTTGTGATGTTAGGACTGATTCCCTTTCACAGAAAGTGAGATTACAATAACAGATTATTATTAATTTTTTTTCTTCTATAAATTCTGATTGCTATAGTAAGTATAGAAACAAGTATTGGTTCCACTAGGTAGACCAGACCAGGAAATCAGCTCCATAAGAAAGCTAAAATTAATTTTGTTGAGATTGCTATACAACAGAAATATGCAAGCCTAATTATGCTATACCTTCTTGTCCTTCTTATACTTTAGTGAATTAAATCAGCTGCTGGATATTATCCCATGGTTCTGGACCATAAAAAATGCTTCAGCCCTTTCGCTTAGAGAACAGTTTCTACATGTTTCCATCAAGGTCATCTTGGAGAAGTTCTTTTCCTGATACTTTTTCAGCTAATTCATAGAAAAAGTATATTAGACTCTTATCTCCTGTTTTATTGAAAGTACACAGACAAGTCTTTTCAAAGAAACTTTTATCTTTTAATTTCAGTGAGTATATATGGTAGTTTTTCCTAGGGAAATTAAGGTTCTAACTAAATGTTCCAATATTAGACCCCTATCTCCAATAAGAACTTGAAGCTATATCAGTCCATAGGTTACAATTCATTTCAATTCCTGCAAAATCAGCTCATGCAGGATTTCTTTGGGATCTCATATTAAATAGTCTCATATTAAATTTTGAACCTATTTAATGGCTTTAATTAAGAAACAAGCAGATTATAGCAGCTGCTGTTTCTTTGGATCACAACAAGAAACCTTTGATAAGGTTTTTAAGGAGATTTTGAAATGGGTACTGATTTTGCTCTTTTGAGCTCTTTTATTTGGCCTTGAAATCCTTTGTCCATGGTTCTCATCTATGGTTCACATCAACTTTTATCTCTTTCTTCTTTTCTTTTTAATTTTCTTTCAGAACTCCTGTGTTACAAGAAATTCCAAAAACTACCAAAGGGTCACATCAGCAGAGGCAGAGTCTAGGTTTCTGCTATATGCAAATTATCTGTTACGCTTTAGAGATCATCACTGCCGCTTTCATTTTGCTAATAATTACCTGTCTAGTTATTCTGTAAATTGGAGCAAATCAGACTTGGGTCTTAATAATAATTCTGTCAGATACGGGGATGGGAGCTATAGGCTTCTCCTAATTCCTTTACTTACCTCAATATAAGCATATCAAGGAAGCTTTCTCGATTAGCAAATGTGAATAGTATTTCAATTTTGAAATAAATGAAAGAAGAGGTATAACATCTATCTTTGACAGGGTTATTCAGCCAGGGTTTTCATTATACAAACTACAGCTAGCTGTTTGGAAAATTAGATTTAATTTTACACATTTTGGGTTTATTTCTGAGCATTGTGTTTCTTAGGAATTTCTTAAGAATTGTTCAAAATAGCTTTCTCTAAAAACCAATCCTTCCTTCATCTCAGTTTGAAAGCTATTATGTTAGCTTTCAACTAAATCCGGGAAGCATTTGGTTTTTATTTGTTTTGAGATCAGTTTTAATACCTATACTTTGTGCTTCAAAGTGGAAAGTATAAGGTTGAAAAGATGACTGTAATTATTTTACCCCTCAGAAGCTTATATTCCAAGATAAAGAAAAATAGTTGGTAAATTTGAGTAATAATTGAACTTCAAACATTTTTTTTAAATTTTGGACCAAGTTCTAATGTTACCCTTAATGTTTTGGTCAGTTTTTGTAACAGTTTCGCAAGACTAGCTTATGTAAGAAAGATTCTTGCAGTTTATTGTGTTTGAGCACTTGCTACTTGGTCCTGATATCAGTCCTGTTTCTAAGGCTTCAGGGTTTAAAGGGTTTTAGGAGGATCAGTTGTGGCTCTTAAAATTTTACATTTTTTGGGAAATAGTTGGAATAATGAGTTAAAAGGGTGTGCTCAATTTAAGATCATCATAGAGAAGATGAAATTAATTTATTTTCATCATAAAATAACGTTATTATAAAAAAATCTATTTTAAGTCTGTTGGAAGAAATATTTATCTGGTTCAGTTCCAAGCTGGGAGAAAGGCACTGGAAACATGGAGGCTGATTGGTTTATTGATGAAGCACAACCACATGGGTTCTGGGTAGCTGACCACATAGAGTTGAAAGCGAGGGGGTTTTATACCCTCTCTTGGACTTTGCACTTGAACTTCCTGTTCCTGTGCAAGAACATGTATTCTATTGGCTGTTTTCAGACTCCCATGGTGCGATGTACAAGGAATTTGTCTGAGCTAAGCTTAGTTGGAATTTGGCTGATACAATGAAGGGGCTTGTTGGGCAATTCCTGTTGTGGGTGAGGGCTAATCTTACCTTTGTTCAGATCTTGCTGCAGGGAATTTTTGCCTATGAATAGAGCTACCCTAACTCTTTATCTCTTAAGTGCTGACATCTACTGTGGGCTATTAAGGAAAGTGGGTGATAGTTTCCAAGAGCATGTTTATCCATTTCTCATCTAGGGAAATATAATATTCTTCCTTTTTAATATTTCTCAAAATATTTCATTCTTCTAGGAGAGGGGTGAGTGTTCGCTTTCTACAGTCAATTCCAATTCCTTTGATTATGGAATTTAAAATTCAAATTTTAATTTATATACAGTACCATGGACTCATTCAACCATTGCTATATTTATAGCAAATATCCAGAAAACCATAAACATGATTTTACTTCAAACTTCTAACCTGTTAGTTAAGGATAGGCAACACCCCCCCTCCAAGAACGCCAAAACCAAGAATTTACCATGGCTGGAGAAAGCCCTGAAGACTTTATTATGACGAACCTTCATCTGACTTGCATCTATACATTGTTTATATCCAGAAGTTGTTCTGCACATGAGATAAGTATCTAGATTTTATTTTTACAAATTTCAAAGGCAATTTTTTAAAAAATCGGCTTATGCAAGTTTTTAATTTTTTAGCCTAAACCAAACACAATACACATTAAAATTAATTTAGTATTTCAAAGTGCTAATTTTGTTAATATTTCCATTTCTGAATGCAATAATATTTCTAGCTGATTATCATTAATGCATTATCCTTGCATTTAAAAAAAAATGATAGTGCTTTGGATTGTCAAAACTTGTAATTTAAAATGTTACTTGAGAATATTACATGCATACACACACAAATTCACAGTCACTTTTGAAGGGAATTTAAAGATTTTCCCTTGTTTCCCTTACAGATATTATTCTTTGTTCATTATTTTTCTATTCTGGGTGAAAGGTAAGGAATATTTTTTCTCATCATAAATCTCCAAACACAAATGCTTAAAAGCAGGACTGATATACACAAGCACAGGCATTAGCAAGCCAGTATTTCTGAGTTCCCTCTAGCTTTTACTGAATTCTGGATGCCACCCAAAAGCTTTGTCCCACACAATCAATTATCTCACTTTATCAAGCCACACTTTTTAGTTATTCAGAAAGATGGACTGCGGCCATCATGCCTTAAGTGTAGCTCTCACAACTAATGAGCATCTTGCTATTCATTCTTTCTCCCCTCTTCTTCCTCCTTCCGTTTGGATTCACACTTCATTAACTATTGAATGTTTATTCCCTCAGGACCCAGCCTTCTCTTCGGTTGACCTCTGAGTCCTTCCTCTTTTATTCTTTTGCTCTGCCAGTCCTGGGAAAATTGAAGTAATTGGCTTCCAGAATGGCAGAAAATCCAGTAAATTTCCATTGGGATAAGGAGAACCTATCTCCAGGCCAGAAGTTGCTGACTGATTAAAACTCTGAAGGAAAAGGAGAACATTTTGTTCAATTCATAGCTGGCTGTCAGAGCCATGGTTTCCTCTTGACCTTGTGGATGATCTGACTTGCCTCTCCTGCTCCCTGGTTTTCGGCTACAACCCTTAATTTTCCTCAAATGACCTAACATGCCTTCTTCCAGAAAGCTTTTCACCAGAAGAACAAGGCCTTCTTTAGGAAACAGATCCCAGCTCTCTATTTAATTATGGTCTGCCAATCATTTATTCTAGAATAACTTTACCCTATTTTAAACAGGCAATTCCAGAGGCAGATGGTTTGCCGAGTCTGTCATGTCTGCCAAGAGAAAATGTTGAGAGAGAGAGAAAAGAAAACGAAGAAGTCTTTTTTGCCTTTGCAATGTTGAGATAACGCAACAATTATAAGACATATTCCTAATGGGGGAATTTGGATATCAATTTTCCTCTTGCAAGCTTTTTTATCAATGTTTGGGCAAGTCTCGCAGATTGCATTGGGATTTACACTTGGGTTCATGCATATAGATGTCTCCCTTGGTTTCTCTTGCTGGAGCTTTCTTGCAGGGCACAACAGTGACTCGTTTACAATAGAAGACTGAGGGGCACAGAAAACCATGGAGTATATTATTTTCTAGCCACCTGCAGCAAAGCAGGCAGTCTCTCTGCAGAGAATTCAAACACAGCAGTTATAAAAAATGTCCTGTGAAGTGGGCAGTGCAGAGTTAGAAACTGAAGGTAATGTGTAGGACTGCTGCTCTATCAGTAGGAATCAGAGAATTCAAAGGGTAATAAAATTTAAGGCACATCAAGGAAGAACACCCTATGGCTCTCTAGCTCAGCCAGCATCAGCAATGGTGGGGAATAGAAGAAATTGTTATTCAGCAACATCTGGAGGATTAGAATTTGCCCATTCTTGCTAGGGAGGCACAGAAACCACAGAGTGGAAAGGGATAATGGTTAGCAATGCTGTTTAATCCAAAAGACACAAGTAGGATGATTCTGCTCTGCAGCTTGTCTTCTGCAAGGTACAAGATTCCAAACATATTATTTCCTTGCTTTGGAAGGTGTGGCTATCCTGTATGTATGTATTATGTTCTATATGCATATAGGTAGGGATATTGTGGCTCAGTGGCTAAGACGCTGAGCTTGTCAGCCAGAAGGTTGGCAGTTCAGCTGTTTGAATCGCTAGCACCGTGTAACGGAGTGAGCTCCCGTTACTTGTCCCAGCTTCTGCCAACCTAGCAGTTCAAAAGAACATAAAAAATGCAAGTAGAAAAATAGGAACCATCTTTGGTAACAGCGTTTCGTGCAGCTTCAGCATTTAGTCATGCCGGCCACATGGCCATGGAGATGTCTTTGGACAGCGCAGGCTCTTCGGCTTTGAAATGGAAATGGTCATCCCCTGGAGTCAGGAACGACTGGCACATATGCGTGAAGGAAATCTTTACCTTTACCTTTTATGTATGTATGTACAGTATGAATGCATGGATGCATGTAAGTAAGTAAGTAAGTATGTATGTATTGTGAATCAGAACTCTTCTGACAGCACCTAGTCATTTTCTTGGACCAGGTACCCTCAGGCCTTAAAGCAAGGGGCAGTTCTTTAAATATCCACATTAGACAACATATTAATTAACTGAAGCATTTGTCTGACTCAATTTGAAATAGAGATGGCAAGCATAATTCAGTAATTTCTGAATGTGACTTTTGCCAATAAAAAAAGTCTTTCAGTTTGTCTTATAAGGCTTTTATTTTACTGAAGAATTGCTTAAATTGTAAATATCTTGATAAAACTTTAATATAAAGTTTTATCAAGATATTTACAATTTAAGCAATTCTTCAGTAAAATAAAAGCCTTATAAGACAAGTTTAGAGCCTTAGCTGTGTCAGAAAGGCCAGATGTATTGGCTGCACCTGCCTTTACTTGATGAATGTCCTTGTGCAAATGGATTAATTTTGAATTTCTTAGACTGAAGGCTCATATGCCACATAGTCAAGGATCATACAGCTAATTCATCCATTTTACGAATGTTCTATTGTCCATAAACTTAAAATTATGTGTTTTGTCTATTTGAAATTAGATTCATGAGAAAAAGGGGATACACACCAGAAATATACAACATTTGGGGCAATTTGCTTGATATTTAGGAATGACAGTGTTATCCTTAAGGTTGAGAAAGCTGACCTAGTTTGTATTACTGAGACCTAAATGGACTCACAAATGGTGTGTGTGTGTGTGTGTGTGTCCTCTTGTGGAAATGGACTCAGCCAGGTTTTAGCATCAGGCCCAGGACAAGGGTCGAGGAGTGGTGATTGTCATTTAGGTGTTCCTAATGGCTCCAGGGTGCCGCTTTACAAGTCATTTGATGTGAGATCCTGTTTCTAAGAATCAGTTGAGACTCTTGCTGCTGGGTAGCAATTTCCCTGCCTGAACTTCTTGAGTCCATTTCTGAGTGGCAATGGAGTTTCCCAGGCTTGGTCCAGGTGAGGATGCCTGAGGTGAAGTCCTGCCATGTTACCTGGGAGGAGTTTGGGCCTGAGGAACCTGATATACACCTTAAGACTGTTAATTCAGCCACCTGTTCATTAGAGTCATGCCCCTCCTGGTTGGCAAATGCTTCCTAGGAGGTAAAATATAGTTAGGGTTTTTTTCTTTTGAGAGAGGAAGTGGCTTCTCCCCTGTAAAGAGATGTTGAGCCATCCATTCCTACATAAGGTTTTGATGGACCCATCCATATTGAGCTGAAGGCAATCATATAGCAGCTTCAGAGAATCCTGGACAGAGCAGATTATCTGAACTCCCTTCAGTCAAATACCAGGCCTTAGTATGACACTGAAGCACATTAATTTGCTTTTTAATGATCTTTGGTGGGAACAGAATCCATTCTTGCTCTACTTGACCTCTCAGCAGCTTTTGGTACCATTGATACCTCTTTTTCCTCTGTGACTTGTTTCCAGTCAGTGTTAATTGGGAGACTGGTTCCAGTCAGTCAGTGTTAATTGCATTCAGTCCCTATTTTGTTGAGTGCCACAAGGTTTGGTAGTCACTCCACTCCGGTAAGATCATCTGTAGCCATGGGATGAAGTATTGTCGGTATGCTGATGATACCCAACTGTGTATCTCTGCCTCTGGTGAAATAAGCAATGTTATTAATGTATTTTCTTAGTGTTTGAATTCCTGGAAAGACTGAATGACTTTGAGTTTGAGGGCATCAGGATCTGGGACTTTACCATCTTTAGTCCAGCACTGCCTCAGAGAGACCCAGTGCAAAATTTGGCGGTGCGGCTGGACTCAAAATCACCTCCTGTATGGATTATTGTAATGCACTCTACATGGGGCTGACCTTAAAGGGCATTCAAAACTTCAGATATGTGCACATACAGATTAAAAGAAAACATTACATCTCTGTTATTTGAGCTACATTGGTAGCCAATTTGCTTCCAAGTTCAGTTCAAACTGCTGCAGCTCTACATGACATTGGGGCTGGATCACTTGAGGGAGTCCCTCTCCCCATCTACCCATCCCTTCAGATCTGGGAGATGGGGTTATGCTCATCCATGGAAGAAGGGACCTAAGAAGAGAAATTTCCTACTCCAGGACCTTCCTTTTTGGAACATTGTCCCATTCCAGGTCAGATTGGCCCTGACCTCTGTGGCCTTCTGAAAAAGCCTGAAGATGTGACTTTGTTATCTGGCGTGTTGATTTGATGATGGTATGAAATCTACAAAGTGGTTATATTTTTATGAACTTGAATGTGCTCTCCCACTGATTGTATAGTTTTTAATATTTGTATGATTTCAGTGGTTTTGTGGGGATGGATAAGTTATTCTTTTTGTATTTTTTTGTGTTTTTAACTTTGTAAGCCACTCAGAGTTAAGTATGTGAGATGAATTGAATGAAGAAATAAAATGAAGTACCCTATTTATAAAATTAATTGTTCCGCAAGCTCATATTCCAACATCTCCCTATCATGCAAGCTTCTGTCTCAGAAAGAAATAACATAATAACACATGTACGGTATCAACACACACACACACACACACACACACACACTTTCCAGCAGAAAGAGTAAAAAAGGACAAAGAAACAGGAAGAAGAAAATGCAGCTGTAGTAGAGAAAAGGGTGGATGGAGATAAAGTGAGGTGGGGAACTAATTGTGTGTGAGTGCGCACACACACACACACACACATGCACACACTAAAACAGAGAGAAAGAAGCTCTGTTTGCAAGATAGAAAAAGGGGTTGAGATTCACCTCCTGTCCCAAATCTTGGAGAAAATAAGCTTCAAACCAAGCCTCACAAATGATGCCTGCAGTAATCTGTACAGCCTGCCTATTCCTTTGTTTTCCAAAGTATAGAGCTTTATTGTTTAGGATTGAATCCTCCTCCTCCACTATTGCTGCACCTTTATTTTCCTTCACGTAATTGCAAGCCTGTATGATCCATCACCACCCCAAATGATCACCCAGCTCACCTGCAACTCTCCTAATCTTTGCTACCTTCACTTTATCCTTCTCTCTACATTTTAGTGATGTTCCTTTTTTCTTACCTAAATTATGTGTGCTTTCAGATCCAGATCTAGGCAAACAAACGTAAGTTCTCTGTCCATATCTAGATGTAAAAAGAATAAAAATAAACTTAAGTTTTCAATCCAGGCATGGAGCATATAGAAATGTCTGTCTGTGATCTATCACTCTTTGCTCATGCCCACATTGTACATATGCAGAATAAAGTGTATTTGGGAGAAGGGGGGGGGGGGGACTCTCAGCCAAGAGACTGGGAAAAATGCACTCTGTCATGTTCACCTGGATACATTCTTTCCAAGACCAACAATGACCTGAGAGACTAAAGGAGAATATGGGTACCTGGTCCATGACTTACAAAACTACCCTAGCAAATAAGACTATGGCTCGGAATATCATCTTCCAATCTTAAATTCCACCTTCCTGGAATTCAGTGGAAGAGCAGATATTGATAAGAGTATTTAGAGGGTAATATAGAATGAACTTATAAAATACGATCTTATACTCGGACTCCAAGGTTTTGTAATTATTTGTTTTAATGTCACATTACAAATAAACCACGGCAACCCTGTGACAAAGCTTAGTGGGAATCCTGCTTCCTGTACCCAAGGTACAGCTGCAACACTGTTTATTGGGAATAGACATTATTATCACTGAGCTGTTTGAGCTCCATAATTATCAGTTCATTTCTAAACTTCTTGGAGAGTGAAGGGAGCCACTTGAAAGAACTAAGGTTAAGGATCATCAAAGGGGATCAAATGGTTAGTTGTGTGCTATTATTGGACATTTGCTGCTAGGGAATGAAGATCAATGCTAGATATTATGCTTGTTCTGCATCATACCATTTCCTTTTTGACCCACTTGCAATAAAATATCTTGTGTTGAAATCAAAGGGCTGTTTTTGATATCTCCTTTGCTCCTGACTAGAAGATTTCATATCAGAATCACAGTGTTGGGACAGCAGTGGCAAAATTCTTCAATATGTCCTTGGCAATTCCAACACATCTGGAAAGTACTAAGCTAAGGAATACTGCAAGTGGATCTTTAAAAAGTAGTTCTGACCTAGGCTTCCTGATACAGTAAATTGCACACAATTAAGTCCAAAAACCCTATTTTTATTTCAAAGGATGTGAATTATATTCATTCACGGCCCATAATGAGTTCCAAATAGTAGTGAAGAGTTCTACAGCAGGCTGCCAAAGTCCTTTGGGATAAGGCTGATAAGCACCTACTTTTATCTTCTTTGAAAACACTGTCAAAGACTTAATTGGCAATTAACTTGGCAAGGCCACACGGAGCAGAGTCCAAACATATTTTCAGAAGGTAAACTGACCAGCATGAACTAAGTTGCTTCCTGCAAAGGCTCATGTGCCTTTATGTCCTATAGAAGGGGCCAATCACCTCCAAGCTTTACTCCCAAGTTGTCCCTTCTGTTTTAACTGTTTTTGCTTCTGGCAGCTTTGCCCATGTGTGCACTGGGAACAGGGGGAGCCTGTTCCTCTGCCTCACTGCTGTCTGACTCTGGAGCCCCTGGAGACAGCAGATAACTCTCAGATGGCCCTGGCCCCCTCTCTGCCTCTGACACAGAGCCCTCGTCCGAGCTTTCCCCAGACTCCAGGACTGACCCATGTTCCTCCCCAACCTCCTCACTGTCTGACTCTGCTGCAAGCTTTGCAGGCCACCAGTGGACCATAACAAGTTTGATGAAGAGAAGGACCAGGGGAGACATGATAGCAGTGTTCCGATATCTCAGAGGGTGCCACAAAGAAGAGGGAGTCAAACTATTCTCCAAGGCACCTGGGGGCAGGACAAGAAGCAATGGGTGGAAACTAATCAAGGAGAGAAGCAACTTAGAACTAAGGAGAAATTTCCTGACAGTTAGAACAATTAACCTCTCGAACAGCTTGCCTCCAGAAGTTGTGAATGCCCCAACCCTGGAAGTCTTTAAAAAGTTGTTAGATAGCCATTTGTCTGAAATGGTATAAGGTTCCTGCCCACGCAGGGGGTTGGACTAGAAGACCTACAAGGTCCCTTCCAACTCTGCTATTGTATTATTGTAAGTAGTATTTGGTTATGGCAACCCAAATGTTGATTTCTTTTAAAAGGATTCTTATGAGATTTGATTTCAGTGCAAGCTATGTTTTATCTTGGTTGATATCTGTTTTTACATTTGATACCTATTATGATGAATTTTAATGTTCTACTTTTAAATGTGCTTTATATTGCACCATTGGTCTTTCCTAGGGAAAGTCGCCCTAGGAACCAATTGAAGGTAGAGTTATATCAACTTCAGAAGCAAGTAAATCTGGCTCTAAATGTCTTGATTGATCTGTATGGCCCATACGTTGATCAGTTTCCTAAGTTCAATTTCTTACTGAATCTTACTTGGTCAAAGTACTCAATTGTCTTGCATTTTGGTTCCATTTCATGAGACGTCCACAGCAAGAGATGAATGCATAACACTTTCCCTGTCATCTTATCCAGCAGCTGCGATCAAGAGGCATTTCCAGGACCTATTTCTGATAAAGGTCTCCCTCATTTCCAAAGAAGCCCTAATAGGAAGAGTTTCACTTGTGGACAAAGTGCTCAGTTGTCCACTAAGCAACAGTGCCAACATTTGACCCATGTTAGTTAAGCAAGACAATGCTGTTTTGAGTGGTGACCTTGTTAAGGAAAGAGAAACAAAAGTAGAAAATCAGACCAGATACAATGAGACAAACAAGGGAGATTTTTCTACTCTTAGGCATATTGTCTATCTGAATTCAGGATGTCAATCCTTTTAACCACAGTGCAAGATGTGACAAGATGATACAGACGGCTAGACAATCATTGGCCTCTGAAGAGCACATATTCACCCACAGAGTGACATATGCTGAATCGTAATGTTTGCTGTGACATTAAAAAGAAAGAGTAGCTTCATGTGTTATTCCCCAGCTGCATATACTACAAGGAACAGGTGATTATGATGGAAATTGCTTCAGTACAAGATTGAAGAAAGCTAGAAAGAGGAGGTCTTGCTGTCTGAAGAATGGGTTCACTGGAAAAGAAATGGCATTAAAAGAAATAAAGGAAATTTACGAATCCGAGTTAGAAATTTCACCTGGCAATTGGAGCATTTCTTAAGAAGTTAACCCAAGTTCAAAGCATTTCAATGAGATAAAATGGCAGAAGCATTTACATGTTTGTTACTTGCTTTATGCCTTGGTCCAGAATGTTCACTAATAGCAAAACACAGAAATTAATCAGGAACCTTTTCTTAAGAGCGCCATTTATGTGCTTGGAAACGCTTTGCTTGTTTAATTCTTCCATGTTTATTAATAGAGGCAAAAGAAGAACTTGCTTCTTTAAAACGATTCCCTTTTTTTGTACTTTTGCAGTTCATCTTATTATTTTAAAGCTGACATCCTAAACCATCAACCTCTTTCTCCTTTAGATGTGCTCTGCAAATATTTCTTAATCTCTACCCTCTTTATGTGAAATTCAGTCATTCTTAAGACTACTTCAAAACTGTGGAAGGAGAGCCTTGCAATTATGTGAGAGAAATGTGGCTGAAAATACTAAAACGCCAGCCAACAGCAAAGGCAGCCAAACCTAAGGTAGCTAAATGTTGGCTAAATGTAACTTCAGCCTGGAGTGCAGCCAAGGACAGGGCTGATTAAGCTTGATACTTTACCTGAGTGTAGGCAATTTAATCTTTAGAAGTAGAAGGATTATCACAGGTATGGGAACAAGGGGTTGAAATAAGTAGATGTCATAACTTTTGTTTTAGTAAGAATGAGTATTTTGGTACAATAAAGCAAAGGGCATTAAAACCCATCAGGAGAATGAAAAAAAGAAAAGAAATAATAACCCCATTCCTTCACTTTCGGTTCAGACAGTTTAATCCTCAAATAAATATTAAAATGAAATTACTCAGCAGCAGCTTTTAATGCCAAACAATGAGTTGTTTGTTCTGCACATAATTGATTACTTTATTATTTCATTCATTCGATTTGTATAGTCACTCATCTTAACAAGTGATGTAGGCAGTGAACAATCCCATCTTCTAGGAACTTCAAGGGTGTCTACAATGGAGATCTCAAAAACAAAAATAAAGTGGTCACAATCATGTGATCAAGAGGGCAGGGCTTTAATCAGGACTACCATCTTGACATTTTAGACAGGATAATTCTCTCTCTCTGTGTCCCTATCCACCATTTTATTCTCCCAATAGTTTGTCTGAAGTAGGCTGGACTGTGATAAAAAGATTAGTTCAAGAATTTCTGCATCATGGCAGAAAAAGGATTCAAAAGTCCAGATCTCCTACCCTCTTAGGTTATCAGCTATATCAAACAAGCTTTAATTAGAAAGATATTTGTTTCCAGGTGCTTTTTCATTTGACTAAAAAAGAACAAGTCGTCAATATTTTCCTGGCATGCCTGCTGAACATTTTATGTTTCCTAGAAGGCAGACATTCCATAGCTGAAGCATGTCCTGCCACAGCATTGGTACCCTAAGGATGTTTCATTGACTGGATCATCTCTTAAATCTCTGTTGCTTGCAACAGTTTCAATCACAGCAGGCCATTTCACAGTCCACCTCAATTATATCATTATTATTCTTCCTTGCAAGTTTGGTTGGCCATCACCTTTAAAATCCTACATGTAAAGGAACCAGGTAATTTGCAGGAACCCCCCCTCCTGAGGGGGGGGGGTGTTATCTTCCCATCCCACCACATCTGATAGGGTAGGCAATCTCTTTCTGTAGTAGACCTTGCCCTATGAACATCCTTCCCTCTGAGATAGTCCAGCACCCTAGCCTTTAATCTTCTACACCCTAAGCTTTAAACTTCTACAAAACACTGAAAACCTAGCTTTTCCCTTAAGTGTTGGGAAGAAATGAGACTGGAATGGGAGCAAACTTGAACATTGGGCAACGAACTTGAACATTGGGCACTAACTAATAAAATGAAATTCAATGGTGAAAAGACTAAGGTTCTAAATTTAGGCAACAAATGTTAGGAAGTTTCTCCTTAATTCCAGGTTGATTGTCTCGTTGATTAGTTTCCATCCATTGTTTCTTGTTATGCTCTCTGGTGCTTTGGAAAATAAATTGACTCCCTCCTCTTTGTGGTAGCCTCTCAAATACTGGACTACTGCTATCATGTCCCCTTCTTTTCTCTAGACTAGCTAAATCCAAATCCTGCAACCATTCTTTGTATGTTTTAATCTCCAGGCCTTTAATCATCTTAGTTGCTTTTCTTTGCACTTTTTCCAAATAGCCCAGCAGTCTCTGGGCACAAAACTGTTCTCTTTCAACATCTAGAAAGGTTATTCTTCTATTTGACTTGTGATTGTGTGCAATATTTGAAGCAGGGTGACTGGCTGAAGTGAAAGTACATAATAAGTGAGAGATACTTGCAAACAAAACATCTTCCCACATGTCTCATCCATATTGACACTTCCCATTAATAGGAAACAGTTGAAAGATTTTCAACTCTGGTACTGCCAAGATTTTAACAGTGAAATCCTGCAAGCCTTCTTCTTGGTATTAAATATCTGATATTGTTGTTGACCTGAAATATCACTGGCTGCATTCTCCGGTCGCTAACAATAACAAGAAGCTTTAATTCTTGCGATAAATAATAAACTACACTGCATTTGTTAACATCCCCAAACACAAATCAGGAATTTGGACTCTTTCTTCTCACTAGGAGGAAAGGTACAATTTGCATGATTTTAAAACCTGTCTAAACATTGCAGATATATAGTTCTGCGGCAAATGCTTCAGAGTGAGTCACGACTTAATACCAAACAACAGGGATTCTGTCAATGAAAAATTTAAAATATATAAAAGATAAAATGCTTCTCAAAAGCATTCATCTCTCTCTTAGGTCCAGCTTAACTACTATCTCTCTTAGATACAAGATGGAGCAGAATGGTGCTACTATGTTGATTCTTATTCTACATAAAATGTTAAAGGTATATCAATCAACAGAGCAAAGACATTTTTGCAATGTTGCTTCGTGGTAAACACTAATGAATGAAAAGAAAATTAATATTCTAGGGTAATATTAACTAAAAGTTGTTTGAACGAGGTAGTCCAGTTTTATTACATGTATTACTTGAGTGAAGAGGCCAAGTAATCATTAAATGGCACCACTACATGTCTGAAGCAATAATGGGGATGTATTTGATACTGTCATTTTGGCATATTTAATAAGCCATGGCTAATATTAACTATGTTTCAGAGTAAGCACAGTCTAAGTCTGTCTCAAAACTGCACATTCCAGTCCTATTTTTCTGGAACTGTACAAAGACATATTGTATAAGCAAATAAATTCATCCATTTGGCTAATTCTGTTATACATGTACACTGAAAATATAAGATTATGGGAGCCAACAATAGTGGCTGTTGTAATTAACATGGCCTTCTGAAGGCATAATACAAAATAAAACAAAAATTCCAACAGCACAATAATTATAAATCAAGCCAATTATATTAAATCAGAACCTAGCAAATATATATTAACCCCAAAACAACAAATACAGCTATAGTATACATTTTAAATAATATCCTAGGACAGGTATGTGTGTGTGTGTGTGTGTGTGTGTGTGTGTGTGTGAGAGAGAGAGAGAGAGAGAGAGAGAGAGAGAGAGAGAGAGAGAGAGAGAGAGAGAGAGAGAGAGAGAGAGAGAGAGAGAGAGAAATATTTCATTTTAAGCAAGTGCTAACCTGAAACTTTCAGCTAAATAAAAAACAATTATTTAGACTGTACTCTAACCCAGGGGTCCCCAACCCCCAGGCCGCAGACCGGTGCCGGTCCATGGCTTGATAGAAACCGGGCCGCAGGGCCAGAAAGGAGGAGGAGGGGGCAGTCCCCTGGGCAGAGCGCGCGCCGGATGCGGGAGAGCGCAGGCATGGCCGTTCGCACCGTTGGAGGCCCTAGACGGCCAAGTGAGCCGACCCCCCCCGCCTGCGCATGCGCCGCCTGTTCCCCCTCCCCTCGCGTGCGCATGAGCCACCTGTTCCCCTTCCCCCCCGCTCCTCCTCTACACCAGCAGGTCTGCAGAATTTTCTTTAAAATGAAACCGGTCCCTGGTGCAAAAAAGGTTGGGGACCCCTGCTCTAACCTGTTGATCAAATTAAAAGGTCTTTAACCCCTGTTTCAAACTATCACATTTTCACAGAGATATCCCAGAATCCTAATGCTATGTCCCTAAAGGCCTGGAACTTGAAAAGAGAAACCAAAAGAAGACATAGCCAAGAGGAATTATGAAGAACAAACTGAAATGTAGGAAGAAATAAGTGGAGACACTCTGAGGACATTGTGTCAAGTGAGCGTGAAACACAGTACCAGGAATTTAAACTGTTCTGTGGCTTGAACACAGAGCCAGTGAAGAGCCCTGCATTGTTCTGAAATATGAAAATACAGGTACTCCTTGACTTACAATAACAATTGAACCCAACATTTCTGTTAAGTGAAAGATTTGTTAAATGAGTTTTGTTCCATTTTACAACCTCTCTTGCCCCAGTTGTTAAGTGAATCATTGATGTTGTTAAGTTTTTAACATGGTTGTTAAGTGAATCCAGCTTCCGCATTGATTTTGCTTGTCAGAAGGTCACAGAAGGTGATCACGTGACCCCAGGACACTGCAAGCATCATAAGTATGAGTCAGTTCCCAAGCATCTGAATTTTGATCACATTAACATGGGTCATAAACATGAAAACCAGTCATAAGTCACTTGTTTCAATCTCATTGTAACTTTCAATGGTCACTAAATGAACTGTTGTAAATCAAGGATTACCTGTAATATGGATGTTCTGGAACTGATCGAAGAGCATTGGACTAAGATCATGGGACAGAATTTAACAAAGCTGGCAGCAGACTATTACAATAATCTAGGCATCAGACAACCAAAGCACATACCAATCACACTGCTGTCTTCTCTGTCACAAATGATTCCCTCTGGAACCTACAAATATTCATTAAGTAGAAATTAGCAATCCTACCTGTAGAATCAATAATTAGGTGCAAAGTCTTAACGCAGTGGGACAACATTCAATACTAATAAGATTTTCTGTCACAGGTGACTGGGCATTGTCATCAAGATCCAGAAAAAAACTGAAAAACTATTATAACAATAATACTCAAATCCCTGATCATCAATTATAGCACCCAAGGAGAGGGTAATAAAGGGTAAATAACAGAGGAACATGCAACACAAAGGGAAAATCCCAGATTTAAATCAACTGTACAAAAGAAGGAAAATTTGTGGGGGGGGCGGGGGAATCAACCAGTCTTGATGAACAAAGATTGCGACCTTTCAGATGGCCAAATGACCACCAGAATCCAACTCAGAATTTTTTAAAATGCCATCTCACTTAAGTAGCCTACCCCAAGATCCTGACTGATAAAGATGAAAGAACAATTGTCAAAGGGCAACTTTCTCAACAGCTTTAGAAAAAATAAAGGAAGCAGAGGCATAGGCTGGTAATTGATGTGCAAAAGAGGATTTCCAGTTCTGGGGATTTTCATATTTAGTTCTGGGTAAGGTTGCGCTACCCCAGATGTGTAATTTGGGGTCATCTTGGACTATTAACCCTTCAAGGTACATCATACCGCAAAATCAAAATCATGCGACCCAAACAACTTTTACTTCAAGGATGCATTAATAGAATCTTGCTTCTGAATATGCTTCGCCCTTCTTATATCAATATCTTATATCAAGAGCTATTGTCCGGGGTGTTTCTTTCAGATTACAGTTTTGCCCTGGAATTAGGTTTCATTTATCCGACTGTTGTCAAAGGTCCTTCCTTTGGCCCAGTACATTGACTCACAGCTCCTTTTGAGGGAAAGGTGTAGCTCAGTCCCAGCACAATTGGTGTACAACAAGAAACTATCCAAAGGTCCTTCCTTTGGCCCAGTATATTGACTCACAGCTCCCGTTCAGGGAAAAGATAGCAAATGGTTATCTTTGGATAGTTTCTTGTTTTACATCAATTGTGCTGGTTTGCTCACAAACATTTATGCTTTAGTCCAGGCATGTCCAAAGTCAGGCCCGGGGGCCATTTGCGGCCCGGGGGTCGGTTTAATACGGCCCTCCAACAGCCCTCCCTGCTCTGTGTAAATGTGGCCCTCCCTTCCTCCCTCTGTCTCTGGGGCTGTGTGGCTGGGAGGGAGGTGGACGGAGGTTACGGACGCCTCCTCCCGCAGCGGGCGAGGGAGCAGGCGGGGTGAGCACCCAAGGCTACCGTCATCTTAAGCACCACCGAGGCTGTCGCCCGGCAGGGGCGTCAGGCAGGGAAGCCGGTCATGCCTCCATCGCTGCACGTTCTGGGGCTGCGAAGCTGGGAGGGAGGTGAACGCGCGGCCCCAGAACGTCCGCTTGGCGCGTTCACCTCCCTCCCAGCCACGCAGCCCCAGAACATGCAGCTCCCGCCGCACAAGGTCGCCCGGCAGGGGCGTCAGGCAGGGAAGACGGACGCGCGGCCTCAGAACGTAAGCCATGGTGCGTGCCGGAGGGAGACGCGATGGAGACGCGACCGGCTTCCCTGCCTGACGCCCCTGCCGGGCGACAGCCTCGGTGATGCTTAAGATGACGGTAGCCTTGGGTGCTCACCCCGCCTGCTCCCTCGCCCGCTGCGAGTGGCGAGGGAGTGACTGACAGACACAGAGAGAGACAGAAGGGGAGGGAGGGAAAGACAGAGAGACAGAGAGAGACAGAGAGAAAGAGAGGGAGGGAGAGAGACAGAGAGAGACACAGATAGAGAATGAATCGGAATCGGATTGAATCGGAGACAGACGGGGAAAGAGGGAGAGACAGACATACAGAGAGAGGGAGGGAGGGAGAGAATCAGAGAGAGTGACACACACAGAGACAGGGAGAGACAGAGAGAGGGAGGGAGAGACAGATAGAGACTGATTAAGTGAGTGAGAGACAGACAGACAGACAGACACACACAGAGTGACAGAGAGAAAGAGAGAAAGAGAAAGAAAGAAAGAGAAAGAGAAGGAAAGAGAAAGAAAGAGAAAGAGAGAGAGAGAGAGAGAGAAAGGGAGACAGAAAGAAAGAGAAAAAGAGAGAGAAAGAAAGAGAGAAAGAGCGAGAGAAATGGAGAGAGAGAGAGAGAGAGGAAGAGAGAGAGATAAAGAAAGAGAGACAGAAAGAAAGAGAAAAAGAGAGAGAGAGAAAGAAAGAGAGAAAGAGCGAGAGAAATGGAGAGAGAGAGAGGAAGAAAGAGAGAAAGAGGTAGGTAAGTTTTTTTAAAATTTATTTTCAATACATTGTGAAAACTCAACTGTCAGTTGATCTTAATGTTATGAAATGAAAAGTATGTCATTTGCAATTAACTTGGCATAAAATAATTTATTTGCATTTAATTGTATCGGAAAAATGTTCGGCCCTCCACCATGTTCACTTCATCCAATCTGGCCCTCTTTGAAAAAAGTTTGGACACCACTGCTTTAGTCAAATGGACTCTTTGGCTGCCCTTGAAGAGCCTCTGAAAGCAGGAGGAGGCAAAAGAAGATGAAAGATTAAAAAGAAATGTGGGTATATGTTTGCCAAGATTTAATTAGCATCATCTTCTCTCAAATAACTCAAAACAGATAAATAAAAGTGGTCTCCTTTTAAAACACTTCTTTAAAAATATCAATTAGAATGCCTTAATAAAACAGCACTCACCAAACCTCACCACAAAATAAGATATATAGCACGTATATAATCTTGCCTGAGACCACACTTTCTATCCAAATCCTATTCAACTATGAGAAAGTCCTCTCCAGAGATATTAGATTCTTAACAGCTTCAATGGGGAAAGTATTTCCTTTCAAATAAGACTTTATAGATCAACACATAGAATTGCGCTATCTATAGTTGACCTCCTTGAATAATCCCAATTTGACTTTGCATTGCAGACACTGACATTAAAACTTCTTGAATTTGGAGACTTCCTTTTGGATCCAGCTTGACAGTGCCTTGGAAGGGAAATCCGTGGAAGCAATGGGCTTCAGTCAGTTTTTTTCCCTGTAACTGTTTATGCTATTACAGGATCCTATTACGACGCAGTCCATCCTGCTGTTAGAAAAATTATATTTAATAGAAACTTTGTGCACAAAAATAAATGCAATGCATTGAAAAGAAACACTCACCTAAAACTTATAAGACAGTACAAATGGGGGGGGGGGGGGGAACCCATTAATAAATGCCAACCGAAAGCTGGATAACAAATCAGATGTAAAAAAACCCCAAGATTAATTGAGGAGACAGTGTCACATACATGGCCCAATGAAGTGATCCAAGGTTCCCACAGTTATTTAGCCAGATGGAAAGAATGGTTTAAGTTTTCAGAGGTCATTTTCTAGTTGCTGATGTGCCAAATGAAACAAGTGGAAAATGGAGCATGTGGAACAACATCCTCTTTTTCATCTTCTTCATTTTGTAGTAGCGCTGCTCATCATCCTTTCACGGATGGTTTCTTTAGTGGGGAATGGGCAGTCTGCAACACCAGACCTGTATGAAGCATGTGAGAAAAAGACAGCCAGTTTGGCATAGTGGTTAATGCATTGGGCTAGAAACCAGGAGACTAGGAGTTCCAGTTCTTCCTTATGCACAAAATCAACAGTTGAGTAACCTTGGGCCAGACCCTCTCATTCAGCCCTAGGAAAGGGGCAAGGGGAAATGCCATTTCTGAAATCTTGCCAAGATTATCCCAGGTACTTGTCTGGGTTGGTCGCCGAGAATCAACTTGGACTTGAAAGTGCTCTCACACACACATGCACGCACAGTGTAGGTATGAAGATAATGAGAACAAATTGAAACATTTCCTTTTTTGATCTAAGTACTTTGATTTAAAAATAGAAATGTTTAAAGAGAATGGATTTTACCCCTGAGCAGGATAAAACAGCTGCTGGCTTTGCCCCGCTCAGGATTACATAAAATCTGTAAGTTACTACTTATCTCTGCCTAGTTGGAGATCATGGTAAACTAGTCCCACATGCTGCATTTGGAGAAGCAAATGGAGTTTTATTCCTTCTCCTAATTTGCCATCAATTTTTTAAAATGCTTTAGATAAGATGAACTTTTCTGTACAAAATCAAGGAGTATACTGTATTGAGCATCAAAGATCAACAAGATGAGAATTCTAGACTTTGTGGGGGGTTCCTTTTAGTTTAGGATTTTTTTTTTGTCTCCATGACTACATAGAAGGGGCTTGAAGGTGCACAGCTCATGCCTTATTAAAACTGTCAGCGGCCAGGAAATCGCTAAGTGAGATTTCCAGTTATCAGCAAGGAAAGGAGAAGCTTGATGCCAATCTTACTAACCTCTGGTAACCTACAGAATAAATTATGCAAACCAAAACTGTCTATTGACTGAAAATATTTTTTTCTCATTGAATTCAATTTAACATTGTTTTTTTAAGATCCAAGGCTATATAAGGCCATTTTCTACTGCCTTCTTCAGAAAACAACTAAAATTTGGTAGCTTACTTGTTGCAAGTTTACAAAGCACTGTGCTTGGCCTTATTTTTCCATACAAATGTATGCATCTATCTGAGAAACCACATGTCACAAATACTCTGTTTCTGTCGAGAGCCTGCTAATGCCCCAAAATAAAGTAAGATACACACACTGAGGCACATTATATTAAAACTAGATTTCAACATGTGTCATTTGTTCAGCTCTAAAAAAAATAACAGTAAACAGAAAACGTCCTTGCATTTAAATGCTGCTGACCCTATCCTCTTAATCTCAAAAAGAACATTCATTTTAAGAGAAATATCTTCATATCTAAGAGCAAAACTGAGCACTCTGGGAAACTTCCATCTAAAATTGGCTCCAAAAGAATTTCAGAGATACCAGTTTGGCACAGGCTTGAAATGATAACTCCAATATGGCTCATATAGAAGATAACTGTTTTTCATCTCAAGATATAATAACTTCCCTCTCCTGGCCTCTTCTTCCTAGGGGCAAACCAAATCTTTCTTGTCTGCATCGCACTGCCAAAGATAATGGTTAATCAGCGCTGGAAGCACTGGGGGTGCAAGCAGGGCAGGAAAACCTCCTCGACTTTCAGCACACCAACATAGGCAACGTTTGAGCTGACAGAAGAGGTTGCAGCAGCATTCACACTATGCAGCAATACAATTTTGCTTCTCTGTTCTGTCGGTCGCTGGCCTCTGGGTTTAGGTGCAAGCTTCTTTCATCTCCACCCACAATTGTTAATTGTGTAAGGAATGTCTAGATTCTTTCCAAGGTATAAAACAGAGCAGACTTATCGTGCCATGTTTAGAGTCCATTTATTTCGAAGCATATCCAAACTCTGACAGGGTGGGGAAAATGTTGTTATCATGAATGTTAGCCCATTTCTAAATGTATCTGTATCAGTGGTGAGTTTCACATTTTGTTCCCCTTCCGCACATGTGCCCGGCCTTCCGTGCATGTGCTTTGCTCGTCTGCGCATGCACCCAGCCTCAAAAATGTGCCTCAATAGGACTTCATAGAGATCAGGCAGGTGAGCAGGCCCACCTGCGATTTCCGCTAATGGTTCAGGTGAACTGGTCTGAACCAGATGAATACCACCTCTGATTTGTATCCAATACTGATGCTGTCAAAGGACTGTGGAGCTTTTACACAGTGCACTGACATTTCTCAGGAGCCACAATTATATTCAGAATCCTGTAAACTTGTATAAAATGGTCCATCAGTTCATATGATGAAGGAATAAACTGATCTATGGTTGGGAGTGGGGGGGAAATGGAAGAACACCCTAGTTAATTCCACAGAAAACCTGATGCTTTCTCCAGATGGTTCCTCTGAACCATCTTAATGATGAAATACTCTCATTCCGTGAATATTAATAATTCAAAGCGGGATTTAAATGGCTTTTATAAAAACAGACTTTTAGTTTTGAGCCTTGAATCTGTAGCAGTAATTGAAATAATGTACTGTCAAAATAATGCCTTTTAAAGAAAAAAAAGACTTAGATCAAATTGCTTGTACCTCCTTTTGTGCTTTGCAGATCAGTCCTACACAGTATTTATTCAGAGGAAAATCCTATGGCCTTTGGTAAGTTAATTTTTAGTTAAAGAGGTATAGGAGTGCAAGCTCAGTACTCAATCCAATCTGGAGTAGAAACAGTGGACTGAAGAATACTCCACAAAAAGTAGAGCTGACAACTGAACAGAATGAAGAATCGGCAAATAGACTTTTTGGACAAGGAAAGGACTTGAGATCACCCATAAGTAGTCCAGGCAGCTGCTCTTCACAAGATCACATGTGATCTCTGGCAGGTTTACAATTCTGAGAGATGATAAAATAATCATATTACTCAAACCTCAATCAGTGCCTTCAAAGTACCCTGAGTATACATACTTCCTTTTTAAATCACTTTTAGAAATTGCTTATTAGCTGATTTTCATTTTTTAGGACTCTTTGTATCAATAAATTGTTGAGCACTGGGATTGATTCCCTTCAATCCATAGTGGGAAAAAAGTTTTAAGTATGTTTTAAAACTTTGAAAAAATAGCAATTAAAACTTTACAAAACAAAGTTACAAATGGGCCAAGAATACAAATACAAATTTAAAATGATAATTTGGAAGTAATTATATTCTTCCATAGGAAAATACTTTTGCTTTGATATTTTTTTTTAAAAAGCTTAAGGTTTTAAAAATTGGACACCAGAGGAAATAAAGTTATAATTAAAGAAGAGTGTTCAAAGTTAACATACCATTAGAGTATGAACTCAAATATTTTAAATTGGACATATTGAAGTATATTTTTGAACAATAGACCCAGAAATTAATTTTCATAATTTTTGTCTGCCTCTATAATTAGACTGCATTTAAAATATTTTATGGAAGAGAAACAAATTCTACCTGACAAGGTTAAGACTGATTAGAAAATTGATTTAAAAATAATAGACTAGAAGATTTCATGAAAAAAGATATTATGCTGGATATAAGAATAAAAGATAAATGAAATCAGCTGTTGTCCCCAAAATTAAAATGAATATGCAAAAAACAAATTAGGAGAGTGATCTGATGATCATCATATACTGGGTTTATGAAAGAGGATTATTAAAGTTTTGAAAAAGAAGCAAAAAATAAAAAAGGAAAGGAAATCAGGTTTTGTGACATTATTTGAAGGGATTAATGATTAAGATTTTTAGAAATAAAAGGAAGAAATAGAAGATTGGTTTATCTGATCAAGGTTAAAATAGATATGTTGTTATCTCTGGTAACTCTTGAAGGATTTTCTCAGACTTAGAGACTCGAAATGATAAAGTTTTATGGATTTGTTTATAAATAAGAGATGGATATGGAAATAGGACATTGTTGTATTTTAAGAGAAGGTGATACATTACTAGCATATTTATATATGTGATGAAAAGGGAAGTCACTTCTTTTAAATATTTCCTTTACTTTTCTTACTATGTTGTTATTTTCCTTTTCTCTTTCTGTTTTTTCCTTTTATTCTTCTATTTTTTCAGATTGTATTAGTTTTTACTCTTGTAATTGTTATATATATATATATGTTTTATATATATGTGATATATATATCTTACATACATACATTATATATTCCAAATCCAAATATAGGCTTATTTATGCAATAATTAACAGATACATAGCCAGTAGATCTATTAAACCACTTTTTGAAAAGCCTGTTTGTAAAATGGATTCTATACTTTCTTCCCATTACTTTCATCTAGCCAAATGATTGCTGAAAAACTTGCAGTTTGGCAGAATATGAAGGGAAGTCTTCACAGTGCATTGATAGAGAATCTGTTTTTTGCTTTTTGAAAAATACTCTCTTGCTCAAAACTAGATGTTCTGAATCAAAATGTTCAGGGGCATCCATACATTCCTGCTGGACTAGTAGGATATATGATTGCTCCACTCTTAGAGAATAATTAAAGTGTATGACAGGAGAAAAAGGGGAAAAACCAGTCTTGCATTAATTGCTAGTAACAATTAGCTTTTGACCTTTAAAATTAGCCCCAAATAGAGCTTTTTGACTCTTATGTTCACACCAAAAGTGAGTTATGGGAACATGTGACTTAGCACTTTGATTTATAACTCTATCCTTCCTGAAAGACCAATATGCAGGAACAAAGAAGGGCTTTTCAATATATTGGAGCAAAAGAATCTCCTCTAATTTGGAATACTTTGAAAGTTCTTCTGCAATGGAAAAATAGTAATAAATAATAGAGAATAGCTTCTTTCTCCAAAACTTTAAAGAAAGCCATCACAAGTAAGTGTCTGCCTTTCTTTAACATTTTGTTAAAGGTGCCAATAAGAATCCTTAATAAGGTTGTATCAAGGCTAGAAAAATATACTGCAGAATTTCCTACGCTTTTAATTCAACACAATTTACCCTAATTCTCTCCTCCAGCATTACTCAAAGTGGCCACCCTGCATCCAGTAGATATGAACAGCTTCTTCCCATGTCCAACACCTTGGGCTAGGTTGTGACAAATATGAAGGGGTATATATATAGAGATGACTATGGAAGGCACAGATTAAGCAAACCTGTGGCAGTCCAGATTTAGGCTTGGACATGGGACAGAAACTGCACTTTCACTCTTGTGACTGTTTTGTAATGAAACTTTGATGGAGAGAGCACAACCGCCCCTTTATGCTGGATCTCTCAGCAACTTTTGATATTGTCAAGCACATATCCATTGGGCTGCATGCAAGAATTGGGATTTTACAGTAGTTCTGTTCCTACCTAAGTGGGCAAGTTTCACCTAATGTTGGCAAGTAGGGAGAGATCAGGCTCTCAGATGATTTACTACAGGTGGTACCTGGCTCAACTCCCCTATTCTGTTTAAGCTAATGAGAGATCATTCATCAATTAAAGAGGAAGAGTAAAACCAACAGGAACAAGTGAGCACTGAATACTGCAATCGTTAAAATAGAGTTCGAGGGAGCAGCTGTAGTTATCTGCAACACTTGTGCCATGTTTCTGATTTTGCCCAAGCGCGTGGAGAACTACACCTGCAGCAAGTGCAAGCTGGTTGCACTGCTAGAAGAGAAGGTCCAGCAGCTGGAGGCACATACATCTAACCATCAGCAAATTAAGGAGCTTGAGCTGTTCTTGGACAGAGCAGAGCAGATTATCCTGGACAATGAAGAGACAGGGCACAGCTCTCAGGAAGAAGTCATTTCACTAACTGAAGAGGTAGATCCATGGAGGAATGTCACTCGAAGAAATAGAAGAGCAAGGGATCGCTCTGAGAGTCTGAATTTACAGAATCAACTTGAGGTTCCTTCCCCCATCACACCTGATAAGGAATGCACAGATGAGCAACTAGTTCCACCCGAGGATCTCTCCTTCATCACACTTCACGAGATACAGGAAGAAGAACAACAGGAACAAACTGAAGACCTCTCCCTTAATAAAGTTGATGAGGTGAATGAAGATGAACAGACTGCAGGAGAGAGGCTCCTTGTACTAGCTAGCTCTGCTGGCTGGGGAATTCTGGGAGTTGAAGTCCACCAGTCTTCAAAGAGCCAACTTTGCAGACCCCTGTACTAGGTGATTCAATTATTAGAAACACAGAGAGATGGATTTGTGATGCGCATGACAACCATGTAGTGAGTTGCCTACCCGGTGCAAAGGTTGCAAACATCACGAGAAATCTAGATAGTTTGTTAGAGAGAACTGGGAAGGAGCCAGTGGTCATGGTACACGTTGGTACCAATGATGTTGGGAAGGCAAAACAATCAGTCCTGGAAGCCAAATTCAGGTTGCTAGGAAGAAGATTGAAATCCCGGACTTCCAAGGTAGCATTTTCAGAAGTGCTGCCTGTTCCTCATGCAGGACCTACCAGGCAGGCAGAGCTCAGAAGCCTCAATGCGTGGATGAGGCGATGGTGTCGGGAGGAGGGCTTCAGATTTGTCAGGAACTGGAGAACATTTTGGGACAAGCCAAACCTGTTCAGGGGGGATAGGTTGCACTTGAACCATGATGGGACAAGGTTGTTGGCACTCAACTTCAAAAAGGCTGCAGAGCAACTTTTAAATTGATAACTGGGGGAAAGCCGATAGGAGCTGGGCAGCATCCGGTTCGGGAAAGTGTTTACTTGAGTAGTGAGGAGGATGCAATAATTACTGAGCAGAGCGAGGAGCCAGTCAGCAGCACTCTAGCAGAAGGATGCAAGAAGCAGTCTAAGGATGCAACTGGACTCAAAAGACTGCATCAGAAAAGTATATATAAATGCCTGTATGCAAATACCAGAAGCCTCCGGAACAAAATAGGGGAGCTGGAATACTTAGCAATAGACAAAAATATTGATATTATTGGTATCACTGAAACCTGGTGGACGGATGATAACAAATGGGATACAGTCATCCCAGGATACAAACTGTACAGGAAGGACAGGAAGGGACAAACGGGAGGTGGTGTAGCCTTGTATGTCAAAGAAGAGATAAAGTCATACAAATTGGCATATCGAGGTGATTTAGAGTCACCACTAGAAACTCTGTGGGTAAGGCTATCAGGCCAAAAGAATGGTCTAACAGTAGGCATATGTTATCGGCCTCCGACCCAAGCCCCCGAGAGAGACTGGCAGTTGGAGAATGTTGTAAAGAAGGCATCAAAAAAGGGAAGCCTGGTTATAATGGGGGATTTCAATTACCCTCACATAGACTGGGTGAACTGTTGTTCAGCACATGACAAAGAGAGAAAGTTCCTAGATATGCTAAATGATCGTTCCCTGGAACAGATGGTTGAAGACCCAACTAGAGGTACAAGAATCCTTGACTTGGTTCTGAGCAATATACAGGATCTGGTGCAAAATGTTAATGCGACTGATCCAATAGGGAACAGTGACCACAACACAATTATTTTTACCTTAATCATAGACTGCAAATCACTGATAAAATCTAACACAGAGACCTTAAATTTTCATAAAGGAAATTTCCCGAAGATGAGGAAACTAGTAAAAAAGAAGCTGAAAGGGAGAATTGAGAAAGTCCAAACACTCCATGAGGCATGGAGGCCCAATTGGAATGTATACCTAAAAGGAAAAAGGACACCGGCAGGTTCAAGAGGACTCCGATGTGGCTTACAGGAGCTATTCGGGAAGTGATCAAAAGCAAGAAAAGCTCATTTAAAAGATGGAAGGCTTCTCCAAACGAGGACAACAGGCAGAAACATAAATTCTGGCAGAACAAATGCAAGGCAACAATCAGGAAAGCAAAGCAAGACTTTGAGGAGCGTTTAGCTAAAAACACTCAAAGAAATAACAAGGACTTCTTTAAGTACATTAGAAGTAAGAACCCAACTGGGAAGGCCATTGGACCATTAGATGACAATGGAAGGCAAGGGATTATTAAGGAAGAAGCAGAGATTGCAGAGAGACTCAATGAATTCTTTGCTTCAGTATTCACTGAAGAAGACAGAGATCACATGCCTAAAACAGAGCCTATCTTTGTAGGGAGGGAAACTGAGGAATTAACCCAGATATATAACCAGGAAGGAGGTCCTTGCATGTCTTGTTAAACTAAACACTAACAAATCACCAGGACCAGATGGCATCCATCCACAAATTCTCAAGGAACTTAAAGATGAAATTGCTGATGTCCTTGCCAAAATATATAATCTTTCCCTCAAATCAGGCCTTGTGCCGGATGACTGGAAGGTAGCGAATATAACACCTATCTTCAAAAAAGGATCCAGATGTGATCCAGGAAATTACCGACCGGTCAGCTTGACAAGTGTCCCAGGTAAAGTGATGGAAACCATCTTAAAAGATAAAATTAATAGGCACGTAGAAGAGAAGTCGCTGCTGAAGGAGAGCCAACGTGGCTTTTGCAAGGGCAAATCATGCCTCACTAATCTGCTGGAATTTTTTGAAAGTGTCAACAAGCACGTGGACAAGGGAGATCCAGTTGACATTGTTTATCTGGATTTTCAGAAGGCCTTTGACAAGGTCCCGCACCAAAGGCTCTTAAATAAACTTGCCAGTCATGGAATAAAGGGGCAGGCCTTGTCCTGGATTAGCAACTGGCTAAGGGACAGGAAACAGAGAGTAGCATTAAATGGACACTTCTCCAGGTGGAGGGAGATAAAGAGTGGGGTCCCCCAAGGTTCAGTACTGGGACCCCTGCTCTTCAACCTTTTCATAAATGATCTAGAAGTAAGAGTAAACAGCAAGGTAGCCAAATTCGCCGACGACACTAAATTATACAGGGTAGTAAAAACTGAGAGAGAGTGTGAGGAGCTCCAGAGGGATCGCTTGACACTGGGGGAGTGGGCAAACCAGTGGCAAATGAGCTTCAACATTAGTAAGTGCAGAGTGATGCACATTGGGGCAAAAAAACCCAACTATATCTATAAACTGATGGGGTCTGAACTCCTTGCAACTAACCAGGAAAGGGACCTTGGTGTCCTGGTGGACAGCTCAATGAAGGTGTCAACCCAGTGTGCCGCAGCAGTGAAAAAAGCAAACTCATTGCTAGGGATCATTAGGAAGGGTATAGAAAATAAGTCAGCAAGTGTCATTTTGCCTCTTTATAAATCTATGTTGAGGCCCCATCTGGAGTATTGTGTACAGTTCTGGTCACCATACCTTCAGAAGGATATTATGGAAATGGAAAAGGTGCAGAGGAGGGCAACCAGAATGATTAGGCGGCTGGAACACTTTCCTTACCATCTGAGGCTGCAACGGCTGGGCTTCTTCACTCTAGAACGATGGCGTCTGAGAGGTGACCTGATTGAAGTCTATAAAATCATGCACGGTGTGGACAAAGTAGAAAAGGAAAAACTGTTTTCCCTATCGCACAACACTAGAACTAGGAGGCACTCCATGAAACTTTTGGAAGCTAGACCTCAAACAAATAAGAGGAAGTACTTTTTCACCCAGAGGATCACTGGTCTATGGAACTCCCTGCCAGAAGAAGTGATGACAGCTGTCAGCCTCGACACCTTTAAGAAAGGATTAGACAAGTTCATGGAGAACAAGGGTATCCATGGCTATCATTATGGATGTCTAAGGACACCCTCCGGGATGGAGAGATAGGCAGGATATTTCTCAATGACATTTGCAGGGAATCATAAGCAGGTGAAGACATCTGCTTGGGAAGACCCTGAAGCAAATGGGGAGCCACTGTGTGAGACAGAATGCTGGACCAGATGGGCTATGGTCTGTTCCAGCAAGGCTGTTCTTATGTTCTTATGTTCTTAAGGATGAGGTTTCATCAATGAGACACTAGAGGCAGTTTAGTCTAGTGATTAAGGCACCAGGCTAGAAACCAGGAGATAGTAAATTCTAGTCTCACCTTATGTAGTATGCATTGTAAGCTACCTTGGATTCAGCTAATATAGAAATTTCATAAATAAATCAATATTAATCAAGAATGGCAACTCTTTAAAGAGCTCCAGATTACATCCTATGCATAATCCAGTTTTAAGGAAACAATAGCACTTGAGATGCTGCCCATGTATGCTTGAGATGCTGAGAACTGTAGTTCACAAAAAACAAATATACCTCTAGTTACCTATTCATGTTCCTAACTTAAACTGAGGCTCCCAGATGTTATTAGTGTAGTGTCCTTTTCCTTCATCAAAGCAGTTTCTCTGGGTAGAAAGTACAGCTATAGAAGACCATGCAGACTCCAAAGCTAATTATATTCCCAGTGAAAATGAAGTTCAACTTAGATTGTATAAGGATCATATGGAAACACCATATGGAGCATAAAGAAACGTGAGCACAAGTGGCCAGTAACTGCCTACAAACACACTTATTTGTTATTCCCCTTACTCTGATGTATCTTACCATATTCTGAGAGCGCCAGAACATCTGGGCTGCTGCCATCAGCAGTTAGCACTTCCATTTAAAAAGAAAAAAGAAAAACAGTAACACTGCAAAGAGTTCTCTTGTCCCTTTGATTACCTTCATTTTTGGATGGAAGGAGAGAGAGAGAGAGAGAAGAGAGAGAGAGAGAGAGAGAGAGAGAGAGAGAGAGAGAGAGAGAGAGAGAGAGAGAGAGAGAGAGAGAGAGAGAGAGAGAGATGATGCAAAAGATACTGCTAGCCTAAGCAGCTGCTATGCAGGATCTCAAATATCCATCCATTTGCAGTACTCTGGATGATCACACATACACAGCTCATGATTTTTGCTCTGGCGCTGATTGCACTGTCTAAACCAAGCTGTGTGCGATATACTATCTCCTGAGACACTGAACAGAATGGTAGGCTCTGCCAATTACTTTGCATAAATGTCAACACATTTAGCTAGCACAAACACTCTAAAGTTAACTGGCATCTTCATAGGACATCTAGCTACAGTCTCCCTTTATAAGCTCTTGAATCATTATAAAAAGAAAGAGAATATTTTTCTGCTCCCTTGATAAGGTCTCTGCAGGACTTCGATGAGCCATGATCCCTGTCAAATCAAAACATAACTCAGCCAAATCTGAATAATACATCAGCACTTGCACAGCGTGGCCTAAGAACAAAATGAGAATGATGTTTTTACACTGTAGGCCTAACGTGGTGCTCTGCAGTTTATGAGAAACTGCTATAACAATCAGGCTTAAACTGATAAAAATGCATTAACCAGAAGCCCAGTATATTTCCACTGCTCTGTGTTTAATTCATGTTCTTTTGCCAAATAACATCAGATACTGTAGTCCAGAAAACAGAAGATGGGATGATGAGTCTGGAAACTATTTCAAAAGTAGTATTAAGTATTAAGTATTAAAATAAGAGTGTGGGTGGTACAGTGGTTAGAATTCAGTATTGTAGGCTAACTCATTGCTCACTGCCAGGAGTTCGATCCTGATAGGACTTAAGGTTGACTCAGCCTTCCAAGGTCAATAAAATGAACATTATTGGGGACAATATGCTGACTCTGTAAACTGCTTAGAGAGAGCTATAAAGCACTATGAAGCAGTATATAAGTCTAAGTGCTTTTGCTATTGTATGATTTTTTTTAAAACTGGGTTTGCTAAATTACAATGCATTTTAGGATTCTAAACTGTTCAAATATTTCTTTGAGGACATTTGAGCCCCATTTCACAGCTTTATCAGTGGTGAACATTTGTTAAAGAATAATAATTAGAATTATTCAGTGATGAAAAAATGGCACTACCTGAATATACCCCCACAAATTGATGCCTCTTGGAACTCTGGTTAAATAAGAGTTCAAAATAATTTGTAATTTAAAAAACCCTGGGCCATTGTACCACTAAATAATTTTTACATAATAAATTTCTTGCAAAACTAAATCCGTCACATCTTTTTTGTTTTTTTACACTTTGATTATTAAATCTCAATTACTGAAACACACAGAAAAGACATAATGGTATTTTGGAACATGGTGAATGCTTATAGCTCAAAATGTGCCAAAAGAATAAAAAGTAATTTTCTGTCATGTCCTTTCAACATGTTTACCATTCCCGGGATGCTCTTTGACCTCAGTGGGTCTCATTGTGAAGTGACCTTAGCAGACATTTGAAGGGTGGGATTATAAGTCTTTCTTCACTTATCACCACATATTTTTCTGGGACTCCAAAGTGATGTGGGTATACTTGCAATCCATTGTAGCTTGGCGATCGGCCAAAGCAGTGTCCTTTTCTTCTTTCCAAAGCATTAAATGGTGTTGCAGTAAGAATTAAAGGTCTCACCCTAAAAAAGAAGCAAGCTTTAAGAAGAGTCATCTGAACAGAAATCTATTTAAAAAGGAAAAAAAAGTGGGAAGGGACCATGTCACAGTGACTGAAAAAGCATTTGAAAGAAAATCACAACACAGGCTATTACAGCATATATAAGGGAGCTTTTTAGTAGGATGGAGGCAAGCTAATTCCAATAAATTAATGTAGGGAAATTAGAAGGTTGAATTGTTGAAATAGTTGCCAATCACTAGCATCATTCTACTTTTTCTAGCAGAAAATGTTTGCCTACAAAGTTGTAATTATAGGATGAACTCCAGCAGTTGCGATTTCATTCCTCCTTCCATTTTGAAAAACAATGCACCATTTAGCTTCTGGTCAAAAATCTCATTTTTCATGCTTATCAATGGTGAGGCCATCACTTTTTTTAAAAAAAAATGTCTGCAATACACACTAAACTTAATTAAAGGGGTACCCTGGGTGACATAACACTTTATGATTGGAAGCTTTGTTGCTAATGTTAGCTCCCTGAATTCCTCTTCACATGTGAAAGGTATTCGTTGATGAAGCAGTTATCATAAAAAAGGGAACTACAGAAAGTAGGTATTTACACTTTTGGTACAACAAAACAGTAGTAATTTAATTTTCAGAAGAGGCAATATATGGGTTTCATTTACAGAGTAGCACAGTAACTGAGTCAAAAGATGCTTAGACTGAACCCTTGAGGAGCCAAGAAAAGCGAGTAGTTGCTCTCCATCGCTGAATATTTCTCAAGAGGATTTAGGCTACAATACCTTTTCTTTCTGCATGAACTGGAGTTCATTCTGTGTAAGAAGTTATTAGTATTGCATTTGCCCCCAAAGCAACTCCAGGTAAAGCATTTTTAAAAATGATATTGACAATTCCCCCTTAATAAATATTTAATAATTTAAGATTACATGCATTTCCAAAGGAGAGTGATTTCAAGCTTCAATTAATGGAAAAAATGTGTGTATATATGCACCCTTTGTAAATACTAATTTCACTGTTGCTCCACTTGCTGTTATTAGTTGGACTTGTGGCTATAGCACTACATATTTATGTACAATATGAATTTTAAAAAGGCTTAGGATTTATTTTTCTATGCACAAAACTAGGCAATGAAAGCAATCTTGTATTTATTTTTAAAAATAAGTGTGTATATATATCTTCCTCCCTCCATTTCACCATCAGTAACTTCTCCCTAAATCTCATGTAGTAGAATATTGATAGACCAACATTTGACCTGGAATTATGCTAGAGAAAAGTTGGATATGGGTATTTATAAGCTCCATCCACTCCAGGGGTGGGTTTCAAAATTTTTGGAACAGGTTCTGTGGGTGTGGCTTGCTTTGTGGGAGTGGCTTGCCAGCCATGTGACCGGGTGGGAGTGGCTTGCCGGCCATGTGACCGGGTGGGAGTGGCTTGCCGGCCATGTGACCAGGTGGGAGTGGCTTGCCAGCCATGTGACCAGGTGGGAGTGGCTTGCCGGCCATGTGACCGGGTGGGAGTGGCTTGCCGGCCATGTGACCGGGTGGGAATGTTAGCAGCTGCTGGAATTATGTTTGTACAACAGTGGAAAAACAGATATGAAAATGAATAAATACTACAATGTGCACATACATACATACATAGACAGACAGACAGACAGACATAGAAATAGATATATTCATGCATCACTATAAATTTGAATGGTACATTAACCACAGCTGCATTAGTATATGGAATGCAAAATGAGTTACCTGTTGCCATCATAGGCATGAAAGCCAAGTGGGTGACTTTGGGCCAATCACCAGGAGTCTGAGTTGTAGTCCCGCCTTAGCCATAGGAACCTTTGGGATGACTTTGGGCCAATCAACAGGAAGCTATGAGTTCTAGTCCCTCGTTAGGCATGAAGGCTGTCTGGATGACTTTGGGCCAAACACCGGGGGACAGTGAGTTCTAGTCCTGCCTCACAGGGTTGTCGTTGTGAGGAAAATAGGAAGAGAAAGGTGGGCTGGATATGTTGGCCAGGTTGTCTTTGAAGTGAAGGTATTACACAAAGCCAGGAAAAGGATAATGCCAGGAATTAAGTTAATTCCTTGTTTTGCAAAGTCAGTCCCCGGGTTGACCCTTTGCAGAAAAAATACAAGCTAAGGTTGCACCTTGTCTGCGGTCACCTGCTCCCCACCCAACCAATTCCATCTGTCTTGGGTTCAAGTTGCGACACACTTTCCGCCATCCGCTACTGAAACCACAATCGTCACCATTTCTAGATGGCAGAAATCCCACAGGTGTAGCTTCCTCTTTTGCAAGTTACTGCCGCCAGGGTCACGACTGACCCCGTTATCCACCCTCCCCTCCTTTTGCAAGACCCACCATCCTGAACCCTTTGGTTCTCTCCAGTCCCCTTTTCAATTCCAGTCCATCCTGGCTTGTGGTCCCTTTTGTCATGGATTATCGAAAACTGTCAATCAAACCTGAATTGTTGGATTTTTCCCTTTACAGACTACCAGAGTTGGATGGGACCTTGTAGGTCATCTAGTCCAACCCTTTCTCTCCTTCCTTCTTCCCACATCTTTCCTCCCTCCATCCCTTCTCCCTTTCTCTCCCTTCTTCCCACCTCTCTCCTTCCTTTCCTTTCCTTCCTTCCTGTTTTTCTTTTCTGCCTTTTCTCCCTTAATTAATTAGATCCCAGGGGCAGCGGGGGGCGAGGCGGGATCCACCACCGGCCGGCCTGCCTGCCTGAGTTCGCCTCCTTTCCCTTCGCCCGGCCCCCGTGTCTCCGACGCCCCGCCCGGCCCACGTGAGAACGCGGCCCGCCCGAGTTCCGAGGGTGGCGGCGCTTCCCCCACCCCCGGTGGGTGGGGAGGGGAGAGAGAGAGAGAGAGAGGAAGGGAGACCCACCTCCGGGGCCGGCCGGCCGACCCCTCTTGGCTTCCCCAGCGGCTGGGCGTCCACGGCGGCGAGTGATGGATGAGGAGCCTCCGGCCGAGCAGCCCCAGCCCCCCCCGCCAAAGCCGGGCGGAGCGAGAGCCTTAGAAGGCGGCCCCCGCTCGGCGGCTAGCCAAGTCCCGGCCCCCTTCACAGTCCCCTCCCTTCGGTCAAACGTTTCCGCCCAGCCGCTGCCGCCGAAGCCGCCGCCGCTGCAGCCGGGAGGGCGCCATCTTTCACCCCCCCGCCCCCCGCCAGTTGCGCCAACAGGGAAAGTTTTGCCACAACTGGCGGGGGGTGGGGGGGTTTCGCGCAGCCTAGCGTGCTCTTCCACCGCCCCTAGCCGGCAGGCTTCAAAGGCCGAGCCCTCCAGCGCTCGGCCTTTGAAGCCTGCCGGCTAGGGGCGGCAGAACAGCGCGCTAGGCTGCGCGAACCCCCCCGCCCCCCGCCAGTCGCGCCAACAGGGAAAGTTTTGCCGCGCCAACAGGGAAAATTTTGCCTGGCCCGGCAGCTTCAAAGCTAAAGGGCCTGGGCCTTGAAACTTTCCCTGCTAGGGATACACGAGCGAGCCACGTGTTCCTTAGATACTTCCGGGTCCACGGTCCAGAGGGATCGCTTGGGATCTGAAAATTTGACGAAAGGGCTCGTGGGAATCCCTGCGAGCCCTTAGGAACCCACCCCTGATCTACTCCAATTAGATTAAGGTGACCAGATTTCTACTTTCCTAAAGCGGGACACCATCGATGAGGGGGGGGCTTTCCCAGCTCCTCGCCGCACACTTCCCTCGCTGGCCGGGGTGCGCGCAGGCCGACCCCCTCCCTCCCTCCCCCCCTTGAGCAGGGCACCTGCAGGTAGGCGTCTGGTGGGGCGGCGGGGCCGGGCAGGCGGCGGGCGCTCTGCACATGCTCAGACAGAGGCACGGAGCATGGGTAGGAAGCGGTGGGCTGGCGGGCGGGGAGGGCCGGTGAGGGAGGAGCCAGACAGGCACCAGGCGGCGGAAGAAGAGGAGAGACAGCCGGAGCCCATGCGGCCCTGAAGTTTTCGCTGCGCCGCCATGCGCTGAGAGCAGCCGGCCGGAAGCCCCAGCGCCGCCCACCGGTCCCGCCATGGGTGCCCAGGATGATCCAGGCGAGGAGGCGGCGGCGGTTGGGACATTTTGAAGAGGCCGCGGGAGGCGAGACTAATTCTTTGAAAGCGTGATTGTCCTGCCAAAAGCAGGACATCTGGTCACCTTAAATTAGATATAACTATGGTGTGTCTCCAATGTAAATTCTATTCCAACAGTGTACTCACTTGGTGATCTTGAAAATAAGTTGTTATTACTTTGGTCTTTTTCAACTGGAATTGGGGATCATAACAATCCTCCTTAAAAAGCTGGATGATTTAAATCATGCAGGAGAAATGCCCGTTATAGGTGTGCTAAATTAATAACTGAGCAACTGAGTAAAACTTTAGTAAGTACTAAGAGATGTTCCAGTGAAATAAGTCCATGAACAGGACTGCTTTTGTTAATATGTTCCCTGATGTACTCACAAAATATGTTTCTAAACAAAGAGAAGGGAACCTGCAGAAGAAATCCTCATTGTCTGAAAAGAATGATGGATCATGGGTTACATTTTTAACAATTGTGCAATGATATTCACCTACTGCCCTCTTTTTAAAAAATTGAAAACAAAATGCACCTTTGAAAATAGTAAGTCACTGGGCATGTTGTAGCCTTAAAAGTACCCTTAGAGGGTCAATATAATGAAGTGGTTATGGCATAAGTTAGAAACTGGGAAACAGTAAGTTCTACCATGTTTCCCTGAAAATAAGACAGGGTCTTATTTTCTTTTGATCCCCCGAAATAAATGCTTGGCCCTATTTTTTGGGAGGTCTTATTATTTTTGAGGTGCAGGAGGCGACAAGCATGGTCACCCCAATGGCTGCTGTTGTGTTGCAATATTTTCAGGGAGTGGTTATTTTGGGGGAGGGCTTACACATTGATGAATATTTAAATAAACAACATTTCTACAACTGGACAAAACTTTTATCATTCATTAGAATGAGTGAATATATCTGCTATTTTATATTGTTTTGACAACATCTGAGCACTAACAAAAGTCTTTTCGTTTAGATTTAAAGAGTATAAACTAATGGAATAAAATATTTCAGAGCCGGATGCAAGTTGTATACAAGATAGTTCTCATTTGTAACTAGAAACTCTGTTGTTAAACGACATGAATATAAGTTTAAAAAAATCACTTAACTGTGCCACTTAATGACAGCAACTCTGGCATTTCTGATTGCTGTTGTTAAGCAAGGCCCATGCAGATGGTTAAGTAAGGACCTTGTGTGACCACAACTTCCAATTTTGTGCAGGCTTCTCCATTGACTTTGCCAGTAGGGAACTTGCAAATTGTGATCATATGACTGTGGGGTGCTGTGATGTTGTTGTTATGATTTGGGTGCCAAGGGCTCAGAATTTGATCTCATGACTGTAGGAACACTGTGATGGCCATAAATAGGAAGTCTAGTTATAACTATCATTGGTTCAGACTATCATAAATTTAAACAGTGGTTTCTAAATGAAAACCACCTGTGATAAAAATAGGAGAAATAAATTTAAGTTTCTTAAAAATTAGTTTTTCTATAATTCCTTTCCGTTCCTGGGGCGGAACCAGAGATTCCTAGGTGGTTCCGCCCCAGGCGCCTGATGGACCCTGAGAGGTTCCAGATGGAGCTTGGGCCATTACCTGTGACCCTGACCCGCGCCCCGACTGAGGACCTGGTGGCGGCATGGAGCACTGCGGCCGCCGGGGCCCTGGATCGGGTCGCACCCTTGCGGCCTCTCCTGCGGCACCGAGTCACCCGGGCTCCTTGGTTTACTGAGGAGCTGAGGGCGATGAAACAGCGCAAGAGACGCCTAGAGAGAAGATGGAGATCCACACGCTCTGAATCTGACCGAACATAGGTGAGAGCCCATTTGAGGACTTATCTTGTGGCGATAAGAGTGGCCAAACGGTCCTATTGTGCCACTCTTATCGCATCTGCAGATAACCGCCCTGCCGCCCTGTTTGGGGTGAACCGCTCCCTCCTTCAACAGAGGCCGCGGGAAGCCCCTCTACAGGGCAGAGCAGAGGAATTTGGAGTATATCTGCAGGATAAAATCGCTCAGATTCGAAGCGAGTTGGCCTCCACTGAAAATAGTCTAGAGTGAGGGTCTGAGGCAGGTCTTGAGACAGTTTTGTGGGAGGAGTTTGACTCTGTTACTTCCGAAGATATGGACAGGCTACGTGGGCGACTGAGAGCCACCACATGTTTATTGGACCTGTGTCCCTCCTGGCTTGTACTGGCATCCTGGGAGGTTACATGAGGCTGGCTCCAGGAAGTAGTGAATGCTTCTTTGAGTGAGGGGATCTTGCCTACCATCTTGAAAGAGGCGGTGGTGAGACCCCTCCTCAAGAAGCCTTCCCTGGACCCATCATTGTTAGTAAATCATCGTCCGGTCTCCAACCTTCACTTTCTGGCGAAGGTTGTAGAGAGTGTGGTGGCACAACAGTTTCCCCATCACCTGAAGGAGATTGATTATCTGGACCTGCGCCAGTCTGGCTTTCGGCCCGGACACAGCACTGAGACGGCATTGGTCGCGTTGGTGGATGATCTCTGGAGGGCCAGAGATGGGGGTTGTTCCTCCATCCTGGTCCTATTAGACCTCTCGGCGGCTTTTGATACCATCGACCATGGTATCCTATTGCATCGGCTGGAGGGGTTGGGGGTGAGGGGCACCATTTTATGGTGATTGTGGCTTCCGGCGTCCCAGAACAACCAGTTTATTCCATCACTGGCCATAGGGGGGGAACATCTAGCCCCTGTGGATGGGGCACGCAATCTGGGCATCCTCCTGGATACCCGGCTGTCCATGGAAGATCAAGTGACGGCCGTGGCCAGGGGGGCGTTCTACCAGGTTCACCTGGTACACCAGTTGCTTCCCCTATTGGACCGGGATGCCCTTCGCACGGTCACTCATGCCCTTGTGACATCCCGCCTAGACTACTGTAATGCTCTCTACATGGGGCTGCCCTTGAGGTGCACCCGAAGACTACAGCTAGTCCAGAATGCGGCCACGCGGGCAATTTTGGATGCCCCTAGGCATTCTCACGTAACACTGCTCCTGCGCGAGCTGCACTGGCTGCCTGTGGTCTTTCGGGTGCGCTTCAAGGTGCTGATCACCATCTTTAAAGCGCTCCATGGCACGGGACCTAGCTATCTGCGAGATCGCATCCTGCCCCATACATCCCTTCGACCAATTCGCTCCTACAGAGAGGGACTTCTCCGGGTGCCGTCTACTAGGCTATGCCAGCGGGCGACGCCCAGGGGAAGGGCCTTCTCTGTGGCGGGCCCAGCTCTATGGAATGACCTACCCCCCGAGCTTAGAACAACCCAGGACCTCCGCGCCTTCCGTCAAAAGCTCAAGACCCATCTCTTTCAGCAGGCCGGCCTGGCCTAACCTACCTCCAGCCTTTTTAGTTTGAATATATAAATCGTTTTAATTGGCTTTTTAAGGGGTTTAGTTTTTAGGATTTTAGGTTTTTTAGCGCAGGGATAAATTGTTTAATCTAATTTTATATATTTATTGTATATTTATGTTTGTATGTTTTTTAATTCCCTTGTGCACCACCCCAAGTTCCTTCGGGAAGAGGGAGCGGTCTATAAATTAAATTATTATTATTATTATTATTATTATTATTATTATTATTATTATTATTATTATTATTATTATTATTATTATTATTATTATTATTGTCACTTTGCAATATTTGCATGTTTATACTGTAATTGGGCAATGGAACCTTTGTATTTGGGGAACAGTTTTGACAACTAAATAGATTCAACATGCATCAGTTTTCTGAACAAAATTCTTGGTTGCCAATTTTTTTTCCCTTTTGTCTTCTTTGTGCTTGTAGAGATTCTTCTGTCTTTTGGGGAGTTCAATCTTTTCTATCCAGGTAACATTACAGTTGGACTACTTCATATATCATTTTTAAAGGAGAAACACTGTTGATTGTGTTTTGCAATGGCTTTAGATTCTTGGCAGATAATTTGGAATTGCCCTTTGCTTGAAGACTTCAAAGTCATGGAATCGAATGATGTACTGAATGCTGAAGAAGAGGCATCACTCAGCCCAGACATGAAGTGAAATTGATGAATTAAAACTGCAAAGTTTTATTTGTCAATAAGACCAAACACAGACTTCTTACTGAGTATAATCATCAGCTTGGGAGTTTTAGGGAAGATTCGTCTCTGATGCACAATAAACATTTATCATGACTTTCAGGATTGTTGGGAACAATATGCTGACTCTATAAACCGCTTAAAGAGTGCTGTAAAGCATTATGAAGCAGTATATAAGTCTAAGTGCTATTGCTGATAGAAAAGTTCCCACTATAATATGCCCTTGAATGAGAGTTCATCACTTGGTGATGGCATTCATTCGATGTTCTTGGCAGTTTTACAGAAGTATTTTTTTTAAAAATCTAAATTTATACCCCGCCCTTCTCCTTGTTAGGACCCAGGGCGGCGCACAGGCATTATTAAAACCACAAAATACAATAAATATCAGTTAAAATATATTAAATTAGTTAACCCGTGCTAAAACCCATGTTAAAAAAAACCTTCCCAAATTATAATTTATTTTTAAAAAGTCAGAAACGGGGGGCTATCCTAGCCATTTGCCATTGCTTTCATCCAAGGGGGCTATCAACTCAGTTGTTCCTCATCCATGTAATCACAAGGGGCAACTCTGGTAAACACCCGAGATCAGCCAACATTGGTCAGTATGCATATAAGCAGTCCTTTAAGGAAAACTCTCACATAGGGAAAAAATTGGTTGGTAGAATTTCAAGAGGAATAAAGATCTTAGGTCTTGCAGGATGATGCTTGCTCCATGAACAACGAACCAGGTAAAAAGATTTGGCCTTTTATCCTACAGTGAAGAAGATGAGAGAAGATGGAGGAGTTTTATAATCATTGGTCATATTGGGTTGGTATAACTTGGCAATATTTTCTGTAAAGGGAAGGTATGGAGACTGCAGTAGAGCTTGAAGAGCAGGTGTAGGGAACAGAGGTTGCTTGGAAAAATCTGCAAAGATTGGTTCCTGCCCTCTCCAATGTGTAGATTTTCTGTACTGTTTATTTTTAAACCATAAAATTGGACCAATTCCTAAACCTAAGAGTTGGCTAAATAGGTTCTTTATGGACACTTCAATAATATTTTAATCTAACATTTTATGGTCATTAGATTAAATCCTGGGTGAGCCTACTAGTTATCTTTAGGATTTGCCACTATATATGTAGAGGGCTTTAATCTCACCTGTACTTTCATCGTACAATAGCTGAGTGTTTGGCTTCTAAAGCAAAATATCAATAACTCATCCAAAGGAAAACATAGCCTGTTTGGTTTTTTTTTACTTGTAACCTTTATTTCTCAAAAGAGAAGCTTTTCAATTGGAGTATTATACAGCTACCCTACACAATCTCCAGCATCTTCTAACAAAAGTTCAGTTTCCTGTTATACCTTTTGGAGAGGGACCTTTACCTCTTGTGTTTCTAAACTCAAAGCCAATGAGACCAAAAGGTAGATGACAAGGGAAAAGAAGTGACAACTGTCCAGCTGACACAGAAGAACAATCACAGTTATGGAACCTGCTTTTTTCATTTATTTTGTCAGGGTAGAAACGAATAGGGAGACAGGATAGTATTTCCATGTATTTTAAGTATTTGTGGAATAATTACATAAATATGGTAGATGGAGAGGGGGGCTGATAGATGAGTTTGTGGAAATATAAATCCTAACTTGTAATTTTCTTAGGAGAAACTATTGTTTGTATGCATATTGTATTGCTGTATTGCTCCAGTTGAGTTAAACAATGACTTTCTAAAACAAGGGTGTCAAACTCAAGGTCTGAGGGCCAGATCCAGCCCATGCAGTGCTTAGATCTGGCTCAAAGAGCCACCCTGGAAAACAGCAAAGGACCAGCCCACAGTGCCTCTGCCAGCGAAAATGAAGCTTGGGAAGGCCGCCCAAGCTCCATTTTCCCTGGCAGAATGTTGCAGGAAACCATCGCAGCTGAAAATGGAGGTTGGGAACCTGTTTTCACTGGCAGAGCACTTGAGTCAGCACAAGAGCCCTTGACACGAGTGATGTTGAACTGGCCACACACACCCCGGCCATAAACACCCTGCCCCACCCCCCCGAGGTCAAACACAACTCTGATGCAACCCTCAATGAAATCAAGTTTGACACCCCTATTCTAGAAGAATCTGACACGCCTGAAAGGAAAGGTGTTATTGGGCTTTAATAATAATAATAATAATAATAATAATAATAATAATAATAATAATAATAATAATAATAATAATAATAATAATAATAATAATAATAATAATAATAATAATAATAATAATAATAATAATCTTTATTGTCATTGTAAAAATTACAATGAAATTGGTTTTAACTTCACTGGTGCAAAATTATAACAGAAACAAAAAAGAGAGAAAAGAAAAAAGAAAAAACTAGCATGTGCATGGAGTGATTGCGGTTGAATTTAAAAGTCTCACAGCCCATGGATAGAAGCTACCTTTAAACCTGTTCGTTCAGCTGGCTATACTTTGATATCTTCTGCGTGATGGTAGAAGGGCAAAGAGATACCAACCAGGGTGTGAATCATCTTTGAGAATCTTCCTTGCTCTGCTAAAGCAGCGAGATCTGGCGATGTTATCCAGTGATGTCAGAGGGCAACCGATGGTTTCTTGTGCCGAATTGATCACTCTCTGTAGTGCCTTCCTCTCCGCAACTGTTAAACCAGCATACCACACTGTGATACAATATGTGAGGACACTTTCTATGATGGACCAATAGAAAGAGGTCATCAGCCGTTGTTCCACCTGATTTTTCCGCAGGACTCTAAGGAAATGAAGTCTCTGTTGAGCTTTTCCAATCACCAGAGACGTGTTGTTTTTCCAGGTGAGATCTTGGCTAATAAGCAGTCCTAAGAATTTAAAAGAGGAAACCCTCTCCACACAGCCCCCCTCGATATACAGTGGGGCAGGTTCCTCTCTGTGCCTCCGGAAATCTAGCACCATCTCCTTTGTCTTGCTAGTATTTAGATGTAAGTTGTTTCTTGAGCACCATGCGGATACCTTCTGGACTTCTTCCCTGTATGCTGATTCGTCCCCTCCAGTTATGAGACCCACCACCGTTGTGTCATCTGCAAACTTTATTATGATGTTGGATGGATCAGAGGATATGCAGTCATATGTATACAGTGAGTAGAGGTAGGGGCTGAGCACACAGCCCTGAGGGGAGCCTGTGCTGAGCTTCAGTGTGGAAGATGTAAAGGACCCAACCCTTACTGTTTGTGGACGATCGGTCAGGAAGTCTTTGATCCATTCACAAGTAAGGGGAGGGAAATTCAGGTCAGTCAACTTTTCAATGAGAATGCCTGGTAGGATGGTGTTAAAGGCCGAGCTATAATCTATAAAAAGCATTCTGACATTCCCAGATTTCTCAAGGTGGCTCAGTGCGATATGGAGAGCAGTGGTGATGGCATCCCCTGTCGACCTGTTGTTTCTATACGCAAACTGGTGTTGATCAAAACTTGGTGGAAGACAGGACCTGAGGTGTTGTAGGACCAGTCTCTCAAAGCACTTCATCACTATAGACATCAGTGCAATGGGTCTATAGTCATTCAAGCTTTTTATGGCTGCTGTCTTTGGAACTGGGATAATGGTGGCTGCTTTCAAGCATGATGGGACTCTAGCCTGTTTCAGGGAAAGGTTAAAAATCCTTGTCAGAACCCCTGCTAATTGGTCAACACAGGTTTTTACCACTTTCCCCAACACCCCATCTGGACCTGCAGCTTTGTTGGGATTTACAGCCTTCAGCTCAGCTCTCACTTGATGTTCATCCAGAGTGAGTGGCTGGATGTTAGAGGGCCTTTGGGATAAAGCCACAGAGACTGGTCTTTTTACCTCAAAGCGGGTGAAGAAGCTATTTAGCTCCTCTACTAGCAGGGCATCAGCATTGGCTATTTTTTTTGTATTGCCCTTATAGTTGGTTAGGTGTTGTAGTCCCTACCACACCTGTCTTGAGTTGTTATCTTCCAGATACTTCTCTACCTTTTGCTTGTATTCCTGTTTAGCTGCCTTAATGCCTCTTCTCAAGTTTGCCCTGGCTTCATTATATTTGTCTTTGTTTCCTGCTTTGAAAGCGGAGTTTCGGGCTCTCAGCAGTGATTGTACCTCTGCTGACATCCAGGGTTTACGATTGCTGTAAACTCTGATACGTTTATTCACTGTTACATTATCTGTACATGTTTTAATGTATGAGAGTACAGTGTCAGTGAATTCTTGCAGCTCCAAGTGTTCAAATATACTCCACTCGGTAGTCTCAAAGCAGTCCTGTAACTGACAGAGTGCTCCCTCTGGCCAGATTTTGACAGTTTTCAAGACTGTCCGTATCCTTTTCCTGAGGGGAATATACTTTGGGCACAGCAGCAGAGAGATGTGGTCAGACGTACCCAGATGGGAGAGGGGGATTGCTCTATATGCCTTTCTTAAGTTTGAGTACATATGGTCTAGAGTATTCTTACCTCTGGTGGTACACTGCACATACTGTACAAATTTAGGGAGAACAGACTTTAGACTGGCTTGATTAAAATCCCCAGCCACGATAAAAGCACCCTCAGGGTAAGTTTGCTGCTGCCTCTCGATGGCATCATGTAACTTAGAGAGTGCTGTGCTAACATTTGCATCAGGTGGAATATAGACAGCAGTTATAACTGTAACTGAAATCTCTCTAGGTAAATAAAATGGCCGACAAATGACAGTTAAGAATTCCAAGTCTGCAGAGCAGTGTGTATAGTCCCTGAAGAGAGAATGAAAAGACATTCTGTTATCATAGAGACTGGTGTTTCCCAAGTTAAGGGTGAAGGTTCATCTCATTATCATAATAAAGTATAGCTGATTAAGGAATATCCATCCTATTGTGTTGCCGAGGTCTGGGGACCAGAAAAGGAGCCAATCTTTGGAAATGCCAAGAAACGGTGGTGCCAATTTGGCCAAGATTGGGGGATTATTTGCTGTCTTTGCAAGATATTGATACTGAAATTGGAGGCTTTATATTTTGGATGAGAGCCCATCTCTGGTTGAGGCACCAAGCTAGAAACTAGGAGAGTGAGTTCTAGTTCCAATTTAGACACAAATGACCTTTGGCCAGTTGCTCTCTTTCTCAGCCCTATAAAGTTGAAAATCTAAAAATCTTGCCAAGTCACCAGGAGTTAAGATTGACTCAAAGGAATATGCCCACACAATAATAACAAAGTACTGTAGAAAATACTTGTTTGTTAACATATTTTTAGGAATTCACTAAAGAAAATGTAATCATTCTGTGAGCCTACAAAACACCACAGAGGTAACTTTGAGGCTGTTGATCTTTTGCTGGGTTAAAAAAGTTACATTTCATTATTTTAATACATGATCATAAGTTGTTGTTTATAGTAGAAACTGTTCAGAAGTAGCTATTTAAACTAAGGGTATCTCTACATGGTGGTTGAGTGATTTTCGGATCCGCTCCATGCCCATGAGACAGCCCAAAGATGAGATTGCCCATGTTCAATATTTGAGTAGAATATTTATTTGTAACTCAGCTGTGGTTCAACAGAAACACAGAATCTGATTTTCCAACAGGAGCATAAAAGTCATTTTCCAGCTGGTGAGAATACTTGCTTCCTAGCTTTTAGATTCATCCTCGTCCCTGTTGAGATTGAGCCATTGAAACTTAATTTCCCTTCTGTATTAATAAACTGAGCAGAAAAAGATTACCTTGGTGACTTTGCTGATAACCTCGACTGCAAATGTTCAAATATTTTAAGTGCCAAACAGAACAAACTGTGGGTGCAGATGGTGGATACAGCACTGAATGAATGCTGGGTTTTTTTGGACCCTTTAATTGATTGGCTGAATAATGCATGATTGCCTTGTGGTGTTCTCTGCATTTCAAGGTCATTTGAAGAGCACTGAAGAGGTCTAACAAAGGCATAGTGTATGTTTAGTATGTTGGCTTCTCTGATCAAGCACTATTGGCCATGCTGGCTAGAAATAATGACAGTTGCTTTATGTGTCTGGAAGGCCTAAGAAGAATGCAAGGAAAGCTGTATTTAGAAAGCTATACTACTGAAACATGGAATTTAACTATGTTTTAAATCCTTGTCCGTGTACCATTTGTTCTACTACTGATTCAATTTCACTCCTCTATGACTAACACATTCACAATTAGAATGTAGCCTCTTATTATCTCTTCTTATTCTTTCAAATCCAATAAGTGGTTGCCATCATAGGCCTAGCAATGGCTTAGGGCAAAAAACAGAAAATATAAGTAATACACTTATACATTGGCAAAAGAGCTTGTTAAATTTTTAGTTGGCCTACTGTGACCTGCAAGGACAAGACTGTTTTTGATGCAGAGTTATTCAATCTAGTCACAGAACAGTAACATCCTCTGTGCAACACTGCAGTAGAATAACTTCATAGGTTTCCGCATCTGAGAATTTGCACCTACTTCCTAAAAATAATCCTGTTCATTCTGAATGTGTCTTTCCTGCCATGGCTTTGATTTAGACTCAGGTGTATATTGGATCTTTCAACATTTTTTTTTTGAATTAGCAGCTTTGCTTTTGAATGAGAAATCACACTAGTTTGATGCAGCAAAATGAACAAAATGATCTATAGGAAGATTAACATGTTTATTATGCGAAAAATTGTGAAAAATAATCTAGTTTATCAAATGCATGATGTGTACTTCCATAGTTGAAGAGAAGGAAAATAATGAAAGCATAGGCTGAACATGTCCTTGGGCCAGTCATTCTTTCTCAGACATAGGAAGAAGGCAATGGAAAACTGTTTCCAAAACAATCATGCCAAGAAAATTGTTGGAACTAGTCTAGGAAATTGCCCAGAACTTACACTGACTTAACACCCACACCCCCCAAAAATGACCAGAATGAAAAAATGGAAATGAAATGTTGGATGTGCATACCCAGCTATTTGTAGAACTTAGTTATTCATAAAACAGGTGCGTATGTGTGTAGTGACAATTTCCATCATAAATTCAATTAAACATCTTATGCAAACATTGTTATATGGAAGAGGAAGAGACTCCAATTGACCCCATCCTGGTTGTAGGCTCTATGACTCTGGTAATTTTGGCTTTGGCTGCCAGAGAAAACAGAGGGGCCCCCCTCCCTCTCTCCCCTCCCTTCTCATTTTTTTTTGTCAGGGGAATATCAGCTGTGTAGATGTTCCATGATTTTTCCATCTGTGCCCTCTCCAAATGCTAAGGAACTGGCTCTCCTGGGTTACAGCTGTATGCCAAGAAAGGAGATTCTTGTCTCCCTCCCTTAAGCCCAGGTGCCTGTACTTCTGCAGATGGCTCTCTGGTCTTTTCCTCTCTCAAGGCAATTACTAGCAGGAAAGCAATTTTTTTCCCTTCCACCACTATCTGCCTGCCTGGGCTGAAACAAAGAGGAATAAAGGCCAGCCGCTCCCAACTGGAAGACTGCACTCCAATTTACTTGAAGACAAAAACTTTTAATCGATCAAGCCCAAAGAGAGAGGGTGGTTTCTGTTTAATACATGGGAAATATTAAACTGCCTAATAAATTCCAGTTCACTTGTTTCATAACTGAAGTAGACTTTGTAATTGTTTTGTTCAAGGATGCCCACCTGAGAACATTTCAGCTTGCCATGATACTCTAGCACTGGCCTTATACCACCCATCAGGACTATAGCTCCAATTACATAGTGTAAAATAATAACTAGAACATAATATAATATAAAATCTCTATTCTTTAAACACATCTCTCTTCCCAGGACATTAATTCATGTGTATCAAATAATCCTTGAACCCAGCACTTCTTACTTATAAATCCAAGAGCAAGGTTCAAATGCTGCTTACTGCCAGGATAGTTAATAAGAGTTCAAGTGGTTCTCCTAGGTTGCTAACATATTCTATTTTAAAAAAATTAAAACAGGAGATTCAATTGAGCCCAGAAGCAAATGGGCAGCCACTTACATTTTTATAGAGTTGATGGAACACCCTGTATTTTCCCAGCTACCATAAGCAACTTTCTGCTGTATTCTACATCAAATGGAATTTCTAAATTACCTTTAAAACCAGACTTTTGTAAAGTGTTTAGGAGTAACCAGAACATCAGAAATTCAAACAGAAATTCAGACAGAAACTAACTCTGCTTTTCCTAAACTGGGCTACAATTGCTAAATCAGTCAAAACAGCAAGCCCTCTTGTTTCAATAGGTGAGTTAAAACATTAACAAACTATTAATTTCGTCAGTGGCAGTGCAATCTCCTTCAATAAAGGTGAAAGTAAATGTAAAAGTTCCCTTCGCACATATGTGCTAGTCATTCCTGACTCTAGGGGGTGGTGCTCATCTCCGTTATAAAGCTGAAGAGCCAGCGCTGTCTGAAGATGTCTCCGTGGTCATGTGGACGGCACAGAACGCTGTTACCTTCCCACCAAAGATGGTCCCTATTTTTCTACTTGCATTTTTTTACATGCTTTTGAACTGCTAGGTTGGCAGAAGCTGGGACAAGTAATGAGAATTTACTCCAGGATTTGAACCACTAAACTGCTGACCTTTCTGATTGACAAGCTCAGTGTCTTATCCACTGAGCCACCTCAATAAAGGTGAACTTCCATTCAGATTGGCAGGTTCTTCACAGGCCTGTCAAACTGATGGCCTACAGGCTGAATGCGTCACACACAGGCCATACCCACCCTGGCTCCACAAAAGCAAAAAAACCATTGCGATACATCACAATATGTCACGTGACACGATCAAGTTTGACACTCATGCTCTATTCACAAGATTTAGCTCTGTGTGCATTCCAAAGTAATTTCCTCTCACTTTGAAGCACTGTTGCTATAAAGAGTTCAGTATTGCTCTATTTATCAACGGTTAAGAACTATTACTACATGGGCCTTTATACGATGTATACATTTTAAAAATTTACAGTATACATTTGCTTTTATAAATATGTAAGCAATCATTACACAATGGAAGTAGAGATGTTAAATTATTGAATTAAATCAGGCCACGGGAAGTCTGCATCAAGTGGATTTCCCTTTCCCTTACTTCTCTCTTATTATCTTGAGCTGAGGATCCTCAGCTGCACTCCATTTCATTCCAATGTGTTCTGCCTCAGTATCACTGGTCCTTTCATTAAATTTCTTCCAGCATTCTTTACACTGCAGATGTTCAGCACCTTAGTCCCTAGTTTGGCAAAAATGAGCTTCTATTTTAATGCTCATGTTGAATTGTCAGTCTTGGCCACAGGTAGAAAGAAGCTTAGAGGAGGGGAAAAAATCAAAGCAGATCGTGGATGCTGGGAGGGAGAAAGATCAAAGAAATTAAGAAAGCAAGCTTTGTAAATTAAGAAAAGCCAAGAGTATCCTAGAAACAGATTAAGGAAATGAGAGAAGAGAAGCCATGTCCTGCATAAAAAGCAAATCATCCAAACTGGCACCACCCTTTGTGCCATTCCAAGCATATTTACACAAAAGTGCTTAGAAGCAAGCTGGAAACAGCACAACCCTGGAAAAATAATTAAGAAATGAAGTCTACTATTTGGTGGCATCTGTCCCAAAAGGGAACAAAGTGTCCTTTGTGAAGCCTCCTCTCCAGAAGGCCTTCCAGGGCTTGAGCTGTATCCATGGCCTCCTCTGGAATTCTCCCCAAAGCAAGACTTCATTGTTCCTGTTCACTCCAACGACCGCATGCAGGGATGAAAATCCCCAGAGGTTTCAAAAAATTACTGATCTGCTAGGCTTGGCTGCTTTTTTCTCAGGACATGAATCAACTTTATTGCAGTGAACAAAGAACTATTGGGGTTACTGAGATGCAGGCAGTATCAGCAAGTCTAAGCAGGGTGAAAGGGTATACAAATACTTTCAACAGCATTATGATATGTTTTGCTACTGGAAAAGCGACTGGAGTTTTTAAAAATTTGACCATACACAGCAAAGCAAAAACTACCATGTAGGCATTTCAGAGACTCACTGGGGAATGCCAAATAAAAAAAAATCCCACAAATCATACAACCTTAAATATTTGGAATCTCAGTTTACTAGGAAAGAAAGATAGTTGGATGGGAGAACCTTTTTATGTGATATGTTTTCCTTGATAGATTGGATCTTGTCAAACTCCTACAAGTCACAACACAGAACAATTCCCCAGTGAAAGTCTTCCAGAGAGGGCCTAGAGAAGAAAATAAAATAAAGTCTTTCCAAAGATTTAAGGTATGCTTTCAGTTTATGATATTAGTACTGTAAACTAGAAAGAACAACAAATGAAAATAAAATCACTCCCTCCCCCCCCCCCCCCCCATCTTCTAAATTTCATTTACAGATTCCTAGTATCGGATATTTTCTTTTAAGGCAGGATGGATAATGTGTGCCCTAGAGCTGCTAAACTTTAACTTTTAGACACCTAAGCAATGTTAGGTGATGGTAAGACTGCTTCTAGGCAGAATTTAGCAGTCTAGAACGTTACAGGTTTCCTGTAAAGACTTCCATTTTAAACAGATTTTTTTGGGGGCGGGAGAGCTGACAAAGGCAAATTATTCAAGAATAATTCTTTCAAATTAATTGTCACTTGAGCCCAAGCACTCCCTTTATATTCGTCAACAATAAGCAGAATCATGAAGATAACAACAACACTGTGAAAGAATTGGAGGACAGGCATAATTAAAATAGAACTGAGGAATCAGTAAGAATTATCATAAAGTACTGGCTATACCATCAAGACCTGCACAAAATCTTGCTCAAACTGATGCATAAACATGGCTATCAGCAAATTCACCTGCATTTATATTTCCTAAAATAAGCGGAACAGTATCCAAAATGTAGAAGAAAACCAGTAAGGGAAATTATTCAAAATATGAAAGCATTTGTTTTCCATTGACAACTGGCAGGTTATGCTCCTAGGGAATCTTTCTTTGTGTAAACCCATCAAGCAAATTATTCAGACTCTGGGGATGGTTAACATCAAATGATCTACTACTCTGGAAGCTCACATTTTTCTGTTTTGCTTCTTGTTCAGAAAGATGTAATTCCCCAAAGACACAAAGTTTTTGTAAGGTAAGTAAAACAGTTCATGTGTATCGTACATTAATAACACAGGATGAAGGTCCAATTTAAAAGCTTTAGAGGAACTGAGTGCTCAACTTTTTTCACTGTTTGTTTTACTGTTTTGCTTTTGACCTTTATTGTCATCAGCCCAGAGATCTTTAATTACTAGTGTCCTAGTTCAGTACTGTGAGTGAATTACACTTACTATAAATTAATAATCATTGAAATACATTTTGACAGTACAATCAAGTGGTATTCTTTTTTCAAAAAGAAATCACAGCTTCCCCCAGCTTTTCTTCCCACCTAGAATATGACTCATAATCCTTTCCAGACCAATAAGCTCATATGGTGTTTATGCTTTTGTCCATGCCCATACATATAAATGGAAAAGGCTCAGCATAATCAACACATTAAAAAGAGATGGCAGATTGGCAAAAGTACCACTTTCATTCTGTCACCATCAGTTCTGCCGAGCAACAGATGAACACAAGCTAATGAATGAAATTCTCAGGGAAATCAGCAGCATTTTATAACACATGGTGAAAGTCTCCCCAGTGTATTCATCTTCCACAGTCTATTTTATGGCTTATCCATCAAGCAACACAGGAAAAAAAGGGGGAAAGTGTCTTGAGAATAAGTTGATGTAAGATATCATTCTAGAACATATAGCTGTAGAATTACTATGGGGAAAAAATCTGCTCTTACACATAACAATAAAAACAATAAATGAGATATTTGAAATTACTGTGCACTCAGACAGCTGGAAATTATTCACAGCAGGAATAAAACAAAAGCAGGAAATAACATATCTACAAATTCAGAGGTGAATAATTGTTCTTTTATAGCCTTTGCAAGTTTCATGATGGCTTCTAACTCCATAAGTCCAATCCCATAACACATTCCTTGGTTCTCTGTATGCAGCTTTAAAAGAAAAAGGTGTTATCTAGAAAAGGAGGAAATGATGCAAAACTGCTCAAAGCCTATATTATCCACTTCACATAATTGCCAGATGGACTAGCAAGACAACAACAAAACCTTTGCATGTGGTGCAATGCAGAACCGCAATATCAAAAGGTTTACTTCAGTAGAGAGGATATTTTGTATAAGCAAAGGATTGCACTTTTAACACTCTGTTCAAATAAAAATAGAAGATGAAACCCTAGTTGTGCATCAGAATTCCACAATCATCAAAGGCAGTGTGATCTCTTCAAAGGAAATGAAACACAAAATACAAGCTCTAGCTAACTTTAAAGGTTAAAACTCTCCTGTAATCAACTTCAATCATGGAGGCCTTTCTGTATGAGCAATACATACAAATAAAAGATCTGGTGGGTGTATCAGTCTCATTTATATGTACTACTATTGGTACTGTATGTTCTTTGTGATAAAGTAGAAATACATTGTATCTGGCCAAAAACAACATGAGAACAAAGGAGAAAAAGCAGAAGAGGAGAAATAGGACAACTTGCCAACCTCTGATTATTAAGGTAAGTGGAGAATGGGGAGATAGATATATGTGCACATGCACTTGCACAATTTGAAGTCAACTAGCCTCAGCAGAGTTGCCTCCAGCTTCCCTCAGGCAAAGTGCCTATAAGCCTGCCTTGTCCTTTCTCAGAAGTGTATATTACTTTGAAAATTCTCAGCTACTGTGGGCAAAATGATAAGAACTGAAGAAAACCTGAAGTATGCTTTTTGGAGCAGGGAAACTTTTGAGTTTCCCCAATATAGAAAAAGGGAAGCTTCTGGGGCTGAAGTGTCTCTTGAGACAGCCAAAGAATGTTGAAAGTATGTATATACAATTATGAACAAAGAATAGGAAGATCCTGCTAGGAAGCTAAATTATTGTGCTCTCAACGTGCACATAAGGCTAAGAATCTCAAGGCAACATAAAAGCTTCTAAGCACAGATGTTGAAATTCAAGTCTGTGCAACCATCATATCATAAACCTGAACTATTTAATTCTAAGTCTGATACATTAGTACACAATCTATGCAATGAAGAAAGTAGTCTGTACAATCTCTGAATTACATTTTTTCACAGAGTCTAGCACTGAAAACAAATCCATAAACCACTCCTCTAGATCAGAGGTGGTATTCAGCAGGTTCCGACCAGTTCTGGAGAAATGGTAACGGAACTTTTCAGTAGTTCAGAGAAACTGTAAAAACCACTCTGACTGGCCTTGCCCCCATCTACTCTGCCTCCCGAGTCCCAGCTGATCTAGAAAAGGAAGGAAATGGGGGAAATGGGGATTTTGCAGTACCCTACCCCTGGAGTGGGGTGGGAATGGAGATTTTACAGTATCCTTCCCTTGCCACGCCCACCAAGCCATGCCCACAGAACCAATAGTAAAAAAAATTGAATCCCACCACTGCTCTAGATTGTTTGTTCATTCATTCAAAAGACATACTTAATAACATAGTTTATTTCATTGCAGTTTATTAAATGCATCCTATTATCTGGAGATGGCATAACACAACAGACTCAGCCACAATGTAGTCAGTCACATTTCAACTCAGGAGGTGCCATGATTATGGAAGTTATGTATGAAAGCTATATATTAAAGTGGAAGTTATGTATTAAAGAAAAGGAGAGCAATGGATTGATGCAGATTAAAGAAATGGCAAAACTCAGCAGGCCATTCGTGGCAGAAGACTCTTATTACCATCAGTGGAGTAAATCCAGTGTAGAGGTTCGTTCAGTCACAGGCAATGCAACAAATGGGCCAAGATTATAGGCTATGATATGGTATAAAAAAATCATCAGCCATTTTTTTGGCTGCAGGTATGATGATGTACACAACCATTTCTCCCACATGTTTGCATATGAAATGCAGCAGGTCCGCAAGTGTCAGATAACACAAGCTTGAAACAGATCTGAGAGATACATTCATAACAACCCAGTTGGAGGCAGCAAAAATGCAGCTGTTCCCCAAACAACCACTGGATTCTGCTGGGGATAGTGTATTCGCACCTCAAAAGCTCTCAAAATCATCTTTACAAATGATATGCAACAGTGAATGCCTTTGGAAAGGTAGCATGTGAACCAAACATCAGTATATCATCAACAGCAACATCTGCAGGGATGAGCCAGAATTATTATTTGTTCTTCTAGTAGTCCAACATTCCCTCACCACCCTCACCCCCCAAGCTTTTCTTGAACTCCATCTGAAAACTGTCACAGTTCCTGAGAATATCAAATTCTGGGATCAGGGAATATGACAATATTAACAGAACTGCTTCCCAAAGTCCCTGATGCTTTTTATTAATTTAGAGTCCTATGAATATCAATGAAAAATTTAAGAGAGCAGTATAAAATATTTGCTTCTTAAAAAAAAGTGGTAGGCTTCATTCATTAGAGTCAATCTTATTTTCCCCCACATAAAGTTTCATAATATTTATATACATATTTAATGAAAATAAAACAATAACAAAGTTATATATTCTTAATAGTTTAATCAGCAAACTGGACTAACAAGTTGGTATTTAGGCATCCTTATAAAACACTACTAAAGTCTATCTGAATTACTACACAATAGTCCTATGAGTACCATATTTTTTGTAGTATAAGATGCACCTTTTTCCCGCAAAAAAAGAGGCTGAAAATCTGTGTGCGTCTTATACACTGAATACAGTATTTTTTTGTCCCCTGAAACCCCGCCCCTTCACCAAAATGGCTGTGCATAGGAGGCTTTCAGAGTGCTCCTGGGGGCTGGGGAGGACAGAAATGAGAGAAATAGGCTGTTTTTTGCTTAATTTCCCCCTCCCCCTCAGGCCCCAAGAGCACTCTACAAGCCTCCTAAAGGGTATGCATGCCCTTTTTGGACAAAATACGGGCTCGTTTTCAAAAAAACGGGCCATTTGTTACTCGTTTTTGGGGTGGCCCACCTCCCAGGAGCATTCTACAAGCCTCCAAAGGCTATTCATACCCTTTAAAAGAAACGGGGCTGTTTTCGCAAAAAACTGGGCCATTTTTGGGAGGTCTGCAGAGTGCAAAAACTTTTTTTTTATTTGCTTCTTCAAAACCTTAGTGCATCTTATACTCTGAAAAATACGGGTATATTTATTGCCAAAATTTCTTCCTGTAGTTCAGAGTTGAGGATGTTGCTGAAATACAGCCTCAAGATATTGCTCAACTACAATTCCCAACACTTCTCACTATTGTTTATAGTAGCAAGCATCTCCAACTACTATCAACAACTAAAGGGCCCCACGTTTCACACCAAAATTCAACTGGTTATATATGCTGAGTTGTGCTTATGTAAATCTGCAATGGCATGGATTGTAAATCCACAACTATTACCAGAGCATGTGGGTAGAGAATAGCTCGAAGTCATCAAACATGTGCCTCAGGTCCCCAATTGAAATTCCAGTTTTAACACTTTAGACGGCAATTGTTGCAACCTAATTTGATGAAGAAGGGATGGGAATCACTATAGGTGTGTGCTGCACAAGATGTTGCTGCAAAAGATCAACAGTGGTCTCAGAATAAGACAGCTTTACTGAAAATAATTAGATTTGTGGTTAGATAAGTCAATTATTCTTTTTTTTATATGCTACTCCTTGTGACTGCAAGCATCAAGTGATGCATATTACATTACTTTTCTGAACAGTTGTAGTAAAATTGAACAATTTTAATTTCCGTCTGAAGAGTCGTGAATGAGGGCAGTGACAATGTGCATTTTACTGGCTGATCATATGTTTTTTCCATTTTCTGGAAAATATATCAGAATGGGGTTCCCATGAAAAGACAACAAGCTTTAAGAATCAGTTCACATCATTAATCTCTAAATACTATGATTCACTAGCTGATAACAAACATCAACACCATTGCACAAGTACTACTGTTGTATTAAAACAAAACCGACTACTCAAATATTGGTTTTCAAGTACTCTTCTTTAGTTTTTACTCAATGTGAAGTTCTATACTAGGGGCTATTATCCTATTTTTCTCCTACTGTGGATGGTATGTACATCCCGATTTCAATTATAAAAATTTAAAGACAAAAATGTCCTAAAAATCAATAGATACATATTTTCATGGCGCATTTTATACTCAACTTAAGAAAATCTATTGGTTTTGAATTCTGAAGATGGGGCAGAGGTAAAAGCATTATCTACTGTCAATAGCTGGTGGAATTCATTTTGCTATGTGTTTTATAAAGGCCAAGTGGCAATATTTCTTCTTTACCGTGTCACTGCTAATGACCCAAGAAATGGACACAGAATGATTATATGGAGCCTTTCCAGAGGCCAGATAAGCAAGCAGTCTAAGATTCAGATCCTTCCCCTTTGTTCCCATCAAGTCATGTATATGTTTAAGTGAATCAGCTTCATTTTTCACTAAACCAATTACATTATGTCCAAAGTCTATGTGCTGTGATTCTTTTACTGTATGGTCAATCTAAATAAGGCAACATTTGAAATCATGCCTTGAAACCGGGTTGTTATAAACCTATTGTAAATGAGCTACAGTTCTCCAAGTTAGATATTAAACTGTGGCTTATTTAAAAGTGGTAGCAGATGCTTCCAATGCCTCTCTTCCTCAGCGTGAAAGAGAAGAGCAAAGGAACAGGCTTGTTTATATAGTATAAAACTATGTTTTCTGTTCTGTCTGAATGTAGCCGGTCAAATGTTCTGTGAGAAGTAAATAAAGCAAGATGGAGATTTGCCACTCTGTTGTTTGGCCCTTACTCCTGCATCTGTTAATATATCACCATTCATCCCTTAGTAAGAGCAATCCACCATGGAGTTCACAGTTAGCTATCAGATTATCTTGTTAACAAATATCCAGCTGTTTCAACCATTTCTTTAAATATGCATCTTCTTCCAAAATTTTACAGGTGACTATCAGATGTAGCATTGCATTTCATCCTCTTTAGTCAAGTAATTTATCATAAAATTAGTTATGTTTAGCACCGGGGTCCTCAAACTATGTCCTGGGGGCTGGATGCAGACGCTGAAGCCACTAATCTCACCCGCACTGGACAACAAAGCTGCCCTGCCCACATCACCCTTCGGCTGAGTGCTTCACGAGCCCCACAGGCTGGAACTGAAACGTAAGGCCAATTTTGACCTGCAGACACATTCTGGAGGTGGGGGAGGTGAAAAATGAGGCACACAGATGCCCCAGGAGGCCAAAAATGGGCTGTTTTCACCTGTTTTTGGCCAAAAAATGGGCCATTTTCACCCATTTTTTCCTGTTCTAGAGGTGGGGGAGGTGCCATGCAGATGCCCCAGGAGGCCAAAAATGGGCCTGGTTTTCACCTCCTGCACCTCCAGAAGACAGACAGACAGAGAGAGAGAGAGAGAAAGACAGACACAGAGAGAGACAGAGAGAGACAAAGTGAAAAAGAGACAGAGAGAAACTTGTTGATTGTAAGATCCTTGGGGCTGAGAAGAATTGCTGCAAAACTGAGTTTCCTGAAGTGGACCACTAGACACCCAAACAACTGAAAAAATGATCTAGTAAAAAGAAAAGTCAACCAAAAGAGCAATTGCAAACAAAAACAAATAAAACACCTCCAGGAGCAAAACAAAGTTTAATTTGTGTGCATTGTTTAATGAACTGTTTAATTGGCCACACCCACCTAGTCACATGACCTAGCCATGCCCATCAAGTCACATGACCACCTAGCCATGTCCACCCAGCCAATCCAGTCCCCCAACACTCTGAGGGACTGTGAATTGGCCCCTGTTTAAAAAGTTTGAAGACCCCTGGTCTAGCCTTAAGGTAAATGCTAGTGAAGATTATTTATTTTTTCCTGATAGTGGAATGGGTAGATAGTCAGAGTAAAAATTTATCTCTAATAGAAAATAAGATTTGTTTGGCAGCAATGACAAACAACCAATCAAATTCACTTTCAAACTTGCTTTTTATTGCATTCTCTCTGCAATATATATATATATATTTAACCACTTTAAACCCCTCCAATCCATACATGAAGCAAACTGATACCCACCACGGAGATGTGGTACGACCACAAACGCGAAGCCAAACAACAGCAATGCAGCTCACCAGGTCAAATTCCTCTGCAACTCAGACTAACACAAGCACAACCAGGCCCCCACCCAAACAGAACACGCCCCCATCCAATCAGAGCACAGCCAAACTACCATCCAATCAGAGCACAGCCAAACTCCCTACCAATCAGAACACACCTCCACCCAATCAGAATGCAGCCAAGCTCCCATCCAATCAAGTCACACCCCCACTGGCAGTTAAAAAGAGGAACCGGCTGAGATCTCACATTGCTCCTGGAAGCACCAAGCCCGAAGCACCAGCCTGAAGATGATGAATGAGATTTCATCGAAACGTCGTGAAGATACTTCCAATTCTACGCAGGAGAAAACCCGAACAACCAAAGACCTACATATATATATATATATATATATATATATATATATATATATATATATATATATGTAGGTCTTTGGTTGTTCGGGTTTATATATATAAAAGTCAAATACCACTCAGTCATCATGAAATCTTCAGAACCGTAAAGCCTACAAGCTTGAAACTTGGCATGTATGTTCCTCTTGGCTTCTAGGTACTCACTAAGAAAGGATCTGTTGAAATAACCATCAGATCATTAATAATTCTTATACAGTAATTAACAGGCTCTGATTCTAAGGAATTCTACTCCCCCTCCCCACCTGAAAAGAACTCTTTTCCAACTGCCAGTTGCCTCACATTCTGTTATCTCAGTTCAAACTGGCAGACATTCCACTCCTTCACTCAGGAGCAGTCTGGGCTCCTTACAGTACTAAATGTCGGTATTTCACCAAAATTCAAGACTCAAGGCGGCGGGAGTAATATTCCCTTATGTGTTTTACTCACCAACTGCCACTGAGCCAATGGATTGAACTGGAATGGACTGGATTTCTCCTGCGGCTCCTTGCCCGATCACATAGTTTCATCGCAAAGCACAGGTATCCAGCTAGTAAAATATACTTTTAAAAATAAGGAGGGGAAAATAAAGTTCATGCAAAACCCAAGTCTTATGCTAGCCCTTTAAGAATTATTTAGAAAATAAAGAGATGTGTAACTGTCCTACCAACTATATTGTCTGTTTATTTAAGGTATTGAAGTTGACATGAAAATATGACATGTGCTTGGTTAATAAATATATTTCTATTCTCTTTTCTGTGTTCTTTTCAGTGACTGAAAGAAAGTTCAAGCTGCCAGGCTTCATTCTTCAATGTGCAGATTAAAGCCCAGAAGCAAATAAGACATTCAGTTTAGCTGAAGGTTTTCTTCTGGCAATCAGGAGAAATGTGGCAGAAAATTGTTGGAGACAACTACCTGATGCCTTTTATCATAAATCATCAGAACTTTAGTTGCATATGTTGCATATGTTTTCAGCCATTTTCTGAAGATGGTTGGTAATCTTAGATAAATTTAAATGCTATGAAATTAATTCTAACATCAGCGATGCCATTCTCTTCTCAGTTTGACTGATAGGTAGTATGGAGATAAAAAATAAAATAAAAGTTCTTATAAAATTGATATCTCTTGATCTACAGTACTTGAGTTGCACTAACTATCTCAGTTCTTAGCACTGCATTCAATTTTCCTACAACTCAAAAAATGCCTGAGAGCAGAAACAAGTAATGATCTACAGTTGTATGCACAATTGTAAATATGTATTCTTAACCACAGAAGGTATCATGTTTAATTTTGTACCACGTAGATGGTGTTCACTTAGGGATTCACTGAAATTTACAATTCAACTACAGTTTCGCATGGACCTCTTCTACACTGTGTTCTTTTTCACATTTTTTTTTATTATCACCATGGAAATGTTCTATTATTTGACTCCATGTAGGATTCATGACCTTTGAGAAATATTTGGGTGGCCACGGTTAAAATCCTGGAAACTTTTAGCAAATTCAAATCAAACTCCAAATTAACTAATACTCAAAAGCCGTTTTCACCATTCCCTTTCTTTTATCATTTCCTTCTACCTTACCACTGGAGAGAAAAGCAGTTATCTAGATTCCATTATTTACATACATATGTATTTCTGCACCATTTTCTTGTACTATCACAACCCTGTTTCCTTTGCAGTTATCATGAATTCCCTAAAGTACAATAAAAGCACAATTACATGGCAAAATCCATATTGCCTAAATATAGTTATTAGATCTACTGAAGATGATAAAGTAGTATGGAAGATTCTGAATTGTTAAGCACTCGCTATCAAGCAAGATGGTAAATGAAGCAAAAAGTAAAAATCTGAACTTGACAGATGTTCTAGCTATCTCTATTTAATTTTGAAGAGATATGGGAAAGTACAGATATGTAAATTACATCCTATCAAATGGTCAATTTCAGCTTATATCAGAGAAGTCTTAAGTCCTGCCAGGGAGATGAAATATGTATATAAAATTGATCAACCATTCTTTCAAAATATAAAATCTAGCTATTAAACTCTAACCTGTCTTCATTCTTATGGGAAACACACGAATTACTGATTTCAGCTGAATCTGGCACATCGTAATTTTCCAGACTGAACCAACAAGAAACAGCATTTCATTGTCCAATAATCAATAATTACTTGATTTTAAATGTGTTACTATTTACTGATTCATAAAGCCTTCTACCAAAACTGGAAAATTAAAAAATGCCACTGCAAAACATATTTTATGGGGCAAGTTACCAGTTTTTGAATACTTGCAGAACTTTTAGAAATAATCAATGCATCTCTATTAATTTGTGATTAGATAACTAACTTACTATTTTCAGATATGCTGGACAGATTTTGGTTTCTCTCCCTTTATACTAAGAGAGCAAGGTACATTTCCTAGGCTGTTCAGAAGGGAAACAGAAGAGCACTGTAAATATTACTGATTAAACACATGTATACTTATCTAGATCCATTTAAGTTTAGCATCAGGCATATTTCTGGAATTGAAACAGCTATGGTCTTCTCTATGCCAGGAACTAGAGTGGAGATTATATGCCTTATGGTTTGCTGGACATTTTGGCAGTGTGTGATACCACTGACTATGTATCCTTCTGTTCTGCTGGCAGGGATATGTCTGGAATGTACTATTCTGGAGTGCCAGTCTTTCTTTACTTTAGTACATGTTAATGATTATTCCATATACAAAGCATGTCACTGTTCAAGCTCCAATTTCACTAGTCTAGAAATATAATATGATTCCAAAGTATGATTTTTTAACATAAACATTCAAAGATTCTTTTACATTCTTTTCTAAATCATTACTATGAAGCTATTGTCATTCTCTTCAGCTAAGAGGTCTTATCATTTATAAGACCTTTTTAATATATCCCAAACAATCCTCACCTTTGTCAATCATCTGTTTATCAACAAACCAAAGATATTAAAATATTAAATATTAAAATATCACCTTATACCATTTATTTATTTATTTATTTATTCATTCATTACTTGATGTCTTTATTATTTTTAAAAATAACTGAAAGCAGCAAACATATCCAACATACCTTTCTCTTCCTATTCGTCCCAGAACAACACACAGTGAGGTGATTTAGGCTGAGAGAGAATAACAGGCCCAAAACCACACAGCTGGTTTTCATGGCTAAAGTGGAACTAGAACTCATGGTCTTCTGCTTTTTGCCTGGTGACTTAATTACTAAAACAAAGTGTTCTCAATTATAGTGATCGGGAATGAACTTATCTAAAACTATCTGACTAGGACAGTGATGGTGAACCTTTTTAGGCTCGCGTGCCATAAGGGGGGAGCACATGGGGGTCGTGCGCGGGTGTGCCGCACCCATAATGCAATGCGCCCCCCCAGCAAGCATGCGCACATGACCCCCCCCCCATTTTTTACATGCTTTTTTCACCTTCCCTAGGCTCCAGAGGCTTTATAGGAGCCTGGGGAGGGCAAAAACAGCCCCCCCCCGTCCCCTGGAGGCTCTCCAGAAGCTCCTCCCTGAAGGCACCAGAGGACTAAAAATGACCCTACAAGGCCGTTTTTAGTCCTCTGGAGACTTCAGGGACCTCCGGAGCCTTCAGGTACCTTCAGGAGGAATGTGTTCTGGCCAGCTGACAGGGCAACATCTCACGTGCCCTGACAAATGGCTCCGCGTGCCACCTGTGGCATGAGTGCCATAGGTTTGCCATCACAGATCTAGGGATTGAAAGCTTACAAAATAATCTAAACAAGAATATGTATCATAAAGATGACAAAAAAGTATATTTCTGTTTAGTTAAATTTGACCTTATTCATATGAATCAGTTTTTCTCCTGAGTTAGATTCAGAAATGGGTTCCTACCAGTTAGGACCAGTTCAGCGGAACCGGTAGTGGTTTTCCGGCCTAGGTAGCTGGAACTGGCAGTGATCCAGGCCTGCCAGACCTCCGAATCAGTTCCCCGATATCTTCTCCCGCCGCCAGCATGTTTCTGTGCATGCACAGAACAGTTTTCAGAAAACTGCGCATGTGCAGCAATGTGCGGCTGGGCGTACACAAGCAAAGCAAGCAGCATGCATGCAAAATTTTTGCACGTGCACAAAACGCCCTCTCTCAGCAAACCGGTAGTAAACCAGTTAGGAACCCACCACTGGGTAGATTCCAAACTATGAAGGTGGAAAACGTATGTCTAATGACTGTGCCATTAATATGTGGTGTCTCTTTGAGATCAACTTTCTTTACAATATTTAAAAACCAAATAGGTAACTAGGATATATCAGCCATGGGTCTGAAGTGCACTGACAAAATACGTGGGTGGCAAACAGATCCATTTTTATTTAATATCAAGGAAACTATTGAAGATAGTAAGTTGCATAAGGACTGTTTTATTGAAGAATAATTCAAACCAGGCAGATATCCCCTTAGTTAATTAAGATGGAGATATATGTATCTGTATATTGGAAGAAAAATTCAAGTTCTCTTAAATCAGGTTACACTCCTTTTTAAAAATCTGTTTTGCAATGTTCTTGGATTTGGGTTTTCATGTGGGTAATCCACAGGGTAACTGAGTACCTTTGACACATTGGGATTTGTCAAGTGCATCAGCTGTACTTTTTATCAAAAAAAAGCAACCAAGGTTACATCAATGCTGTAAAAAGAAAAGTCACAAGAAGAGTTGGCCCAGAATATAGTAGAAATCGTGTAATTTTATTAGCTTTGCACGGGTTGCTAATTTACAAAGTATTTGCTGTACTTTTTAAAATCTTAAAAGGTCCAAAATTTCTAAAGGGTTGCCATACATTAGACTAACTTTCCAATTTGTCTTTAAGAAATAAGTTCTTATCTGTGTTCCACCAAGATTAGACACATGACTGATAAACATGAGAGGTGTATTGATCCAAGAACCCTCTCAATTTTCTCAGGATATAAGCAAGAATTTGATTCAGATAAATGTGATTACACAGTGCAATGGACATCACAGATATGGTACTTTACAAAATAGTATCAGGTCCAGCACATACCCAAGCAACCATGTCCACAAAGAACAGCCCCAACTTGTCTCATACTTTGGTGCAAAGAAGAATACATCTGACAAGTCTCAAAGTATTCCATAGTTGCAGATTTTTTTAAAAAAATCTATCTTTTGTAATTTCCAATTACAAAAGGGAATAATAGAGTTATAGCAAGCTCAAGCAGATTGATAAGGATGCAATGGAACATGTTTCAGAGATATTCAATAAATACAGTTCTTTAATATAATTCTCTCCAACTCCAACTCTATTCTAATTGTATTTATTATGGTGGAAAAGCAAAAGGTTGGAGTTCACTCAAAGATGTAAATGTCTGGTATTAGTCAGCTGCTAATGGAAGGACCACATTGTTTTATTCTAGGCAGGAAACACATGCTGGCTTGGAAAAAGACCAGTCCAACTTCTTAAGCATATCTGTTCAAAAACAACCAATGGGTGTAAACTTCTTTTTAGCAAGTTCTTGCCTTTTTAAATACATTACAATGATAAAGCCCAGCATGCTGAATATGCATTCAGAGACAGACCAGTGTGAATTCTTTTAAACAGGCAGCTGAAAAGAATAAAGGATTTATCATAAGGAAGAATTGCTGTAAAATTTGGTACATTTACTAGGCATTGTGCTGGCATGTACCATTAATTGAGTTACCACCAACTTGCCTAGACCATTTGTGCATATAAATATATTCAGAGATTGCTCCTTTCTGCATTCAGATATGCCCTCAATGAAAAGACTCCTACTCAGTGAAAAGAATTCTCCACATCTTTGAGTGCCTGTTCAATTAAACCTGAAGAATCTGTGAACAGATAACTGACACTTACATTTCCTACTGCATAGCTTTTTTGGTATGGAGTCTTAGCAGAATGATGTTTGTCATCCTTTTCACTAACATAAAAGCATGGATGCCTTTGTTCAAATCAAAGCACATATTAGTTGGAAAGAGACAAAACAATTCTAATAAGTAATAGCAGGCTGAGAATGTTTGCACTGAGGTCAGAGTTTGCTCCATCCTTCTCTGATGCATTCTGAAAAGTTGGCTAAGAAAATGCCAAATAAATCACATGTTGCTATTGCTTTAAAAATCTCCAAAAAAAAGTTTGCAGAGCTCAAAAGATTGCATTAAAAGATGGTGCACCCAATAAAACGTTGCAGTTAGTGGCAACATATATGACACAGAAAGCATTTCCAAAATTATCACAGATTAATCCTTAGAGCAGGGAAGTAATGCTGAGTAATAGTAACTTGTCTAATGAGCTCATGGAAGAGGTGAGATAATTCCAAGTTTGCAGCTCTTGCTCTAATCAAATGCTAACACTGTGAAATATACACTCAGACTCATCCTACCAGGCAAATGAGCTTCTTGGCTGATTTGGAACCTGTTCAAAATTTGCCTGATAATTAGTTCCAATACTTAAGTTTATGAATGCTAAACTTAAGCAACTTGATTCATACAGTATATGGAGTGTTGTTCAATATTTGAAGTCATTAGTTATAAATATATCTTGGGCAAGCATTATTCTTGATCATTAAGTTGGCCCTTTGTTCAACAGTACTGGGAATTATAACTAATAAGGGCCGAGTACTGCTGTTCAACTGACATGGATCTAGAAGTTTTTCTTGATCAATATGTTAGGAGGAAGTGAGACAATGCTATATCCTGTAGTTTTCCTCAAGCAACTGCAAACTGCAAATTCCCAGGGACATTTCTCTGCCTTCTCTGCTCTTAAACAAAAATTTGGACACATGAAGTTCCTTTACATTTGGTTCTATCATTGGGTCATATGGCAGATATCAATCTATTATAATCACCACAGAGGTGGTATTCAGCAGGTTCTGACCAGTTCTGGAGAACCAGTAGGAGAAATTTTGAGTAGTCTGGAGAACCGGTAAATATCACCTCTGACTGGTCCTGCCCCCATCTAATCTCTGCCTCCTGAGTCCCAGCTAATCAGGAGGAATTGGGGATTTTGCAGTAACCTTCCCCAGGTGTGTGGCAGGAATGGAGATTTTACAGTATCCTTCCCCTTCCACGCCCACCAAGCCACGCCCACAGAACCGGTAGTAAAATGTTTGAATCCCACCACTGAATCACCAGTTCTCTAAAATATAGGGTAAAACCTGGACGGTTATTTGCTTGTTTTTAAAAACGAATAACTGAATTTGGGAACTATGTACTGCACCTTTGAATGTGACCCATTCCATGTTCACTGTATTTCTTTGTTCATAGCACTTTTATCAGCAATTTTACTGTTCTTATCTTAAGTGAGCCTCAGCTGAACGTTATAGAAGAGATCAACCTACATGATAAATGACTTTACCCAATATCACCCAAAAAATTAAGTCACTAACTCACCTAGTATTCAGTAGACTGTTAATTGCACCCTCCTTGCACTATGTTTTTGAACACTAGCCACCTTTCAGCACATTATAATTCACCCTTTCCCGTGCCCTGAATGTCAAGTTACATGAATTCAACTTTACTGTGTGACAAAATTGACTGACAAACAGCAATATACTTTTCATGGGTATTACAAAAGATGGCTCTAGGTTGTGCTGATGCTCCAATCAGATATTTCATACACTCAAGCATACCCTACTCCAAATTGGGATTCCAAGGTAGTATAGATAAAGACACAGGTGACAGGACAGAAACAAAAAAATATAATAATTAAGACAACAGCATCTTTGCACACTGTCAGAGACATTTCAGGACAGGACTCATTCATTAATTCAGCTGGTACTGCAGTTAAATGGTACTATAGTTGGTACTGCAGTTTTAATTCTTGGGAATAAAAAAAACCCAACCTATAAATCACCAAATCTTTGAAATACTGCAAAAACACTTACTCTGCTTTACAGAATAATTGATAATTATGGGGATGGAGTAAACTACTACAAATCCATATCCCTGCCTTGTGCATCCATTCATAAGTCTATTTTATTTTTGTACTAATCTGCTTTTTAATGCATAAATGTGTTCATAAAAATGTTCAGAATCTGAATTCCACTGAGGGAAGAACTTCACTTGTTTACAGGAGATTTTTGTGATTCTTTACAAACTCCTGCTGGTTGCAGAGAGGACAAAACTATTTTTGTCTGTTTTTGTATCCAACTTCAATCTGTTACTGAACTGTATGAGAAAATTGCAAAGAGAAAAGCAAAGAAAGGGCAAAAAATACAGATTGTATCCACACAAACCCTGCTTTCTGTTGGTGGAAGTTTCTGGGTATATTTATGTCAAGGAATGCACTTTAAGTATCAATAAAACTATTCAATCCATACTTTTGATTTTTTTTCTTAAAATACATACTACTAATATCACTCATAATACATAATTAGAAGAGTATTGAATATTATAGATGTAGCAGAGAATAATGGAGATGAATTAGGTATAATATCGTTAGATATTTTTAAAGCTTTTGATTCTGTACAATGGGATACCATAAAAGTAATTATCGAGGCATTAGGCTTTGGTAATAAATTTATACATGTTATTTCAAAACTGTATCAAAAAAGTAGTGCAAAGGTAAAGGTGAATGGAACAATGACGGAAGAGATTAAATTGGAAGCAGGCACGAGACAAGGGTGTCCCTTGTCTCCAACATTATTTTTGTTAGTTATGGAGGTCTTGATTACATTGATAGAAGCAGATGAAGAGTTGGAAGGTTACAAGGGATATAAGATAAATTTGTATGCGGATGACACTTTGATTATTTTGAAGGATATAGAGAAAGATTTAAAGAGGATAAATAAACATTTGATAGAATTTGAAGAAATGACAGGTTTAAAGGTAAATTGGTCAAAATCTGAATTATTAATGAATAAAGATGGTAAGGAGTGGGAGAGTATGCAAGAACAATTTGGGATAAGAGCTAAGAACACATTGAAATACTTGGGGATAACACTTTCATTTAAAGTTAGAGAATTAAAAAAAATTAATTATGAGGTGATGTTGAAGGAAGTAGAGAAAAAGATAGATAAATATAAAGAGATAAAGTTGTCTTGGTTTGGTAGAATTGCAATGTGTAAAATGATGTTATTACCAAAGTTTAACTTTTTATTTGAGATGCTACCATTAAATTTGACAGAGAAAGATATAGAAGAATATCAGAAGAAATTGGATAAATTTTGTAATGGTGGGAAAAGACCAAGATTAATGAAGAAATTGTGGTATCAAAACCAAAAAGAGGGTGGATTGGGAATTCCCAATCTACTTAATTATTATCGGGCGTATAATATTAGAACTGTGATAAAAATACTTAAAGGTGGAGATGGTCATTGGAGAGATTTGGAGTTAAAAGATATTAAGAGATTTGGGTCTATATGGTTTTTAGATAGAGCAAAAACAAAAAAAGGTAATTAATAGTTATTGGTTAAAGGGGCTGAGCAAAACTTGGAATAAATTTGTTAAAAAATTGATTCCGGATATAACTTTTTTGGGAAAGACAATTGAAAGTTGGCCGATTAAAACTAATTTAAGTCGGAACAAAGTAATTGAGGATGAAAATATAGGAAATATAGTAGATTGGTTAAAAGCTTTAGGAACTGAAAGTAGGAAGAAAAAAATAATTCAAAAATTGGAGTTAAATTGGTTTGAAAAAATACAGGTAGAAAAATGGAATATGAAAGTAAGGGGAATATGTAACATAGATAGAAGTAAAACTAAATTTGAAAATTTAGTATCTCAAATTATTAAGGATGAAACTGGGTTAAAAGGACTCGTCAGTAAGATATACAAGATTATAAACTTTGATGGAAATCCACAAATGGTAATGAAAAGGAATTGGGAAGAAGACCTAAAGATTAAAATATCGGATTTGGATTGGAATGAGAATTGGAAGAGTCGGATTATGAAGACTTTATCTATAAGGATTAAAGAACATAATTTTAAGGTTGTTTGGAAATGGTACTGGACCCCATTAAGATTATCACGGATAGATAAAAAAATGAGTGATAAATGTTGGAGATGTAATATGGAATTGGGAACTTACGAACATATGTGGTATAAATGTGTGAAAATTAAAAAGTTTTGGCAGCAATTGGAAAGAACGATGTGTAAAATGATGAAAAGAATAATAATATTGAGACCAGAAACTATATTGTTATTGATAATTAATGAATCAGAGTTAACAAAACATGAGAAAGAACTGATTAGAATTATGATTATAATAGGTAGAATTGTAATAGCAAGATATTGGAAAATAGAGGTAAATATTAAAATAGAAGAATGGTACTGTGAAATGTGGAAATTAGCCTTAAATGATAAAATGACGTGTGATATTAAATTTAGAGAGGGGGTTTATAAAAACGATATCTTTTGGAAGACTTGGAAGCCATTTGTGGATTATGCACTTGGAACTTTGGACGTCTCGACGCCTGTACCGAGAGAACGTGGATTTTGGAGATTCTAAAGATAATAGACGACACTTGAAACCAACTCTTCCTTTTGTTTTGTATAGCACTGGGTGATATATTGTAAAACAGTATAAAAATTTTAATAAAAAAAAAAAAAATACATACTACTAAATACATTTGGGTCAGGGCTGAAATTCACTTACCTTTGCTACCGGTTCGATAGCAAGGTGAGTCTGCATGCTCGCTTTGCTCATGCGTGCCACCTCTGTGCATGTACAGGACCTCCTGCGCATACACAGAGCATCAAAAACGGACCTGATGATGTTTGGACAGGTGGGTGGAGCCTGCTACCAAGTCCACCTGCAAAGGCAAGTGAACAGGGAAGGGGAAACCGCTGTGCCACTTGATTTAGATTAGCTAGAAAGCATGAAATCCTGCTTTCTAGCTAATATAAATCGCACATCACAGCTGATAGTCCAAAAAACTGGTTTGCCCAAACCTGTTTCATTTTTTTTATTATTGATTCAAGCGAACCAGTAGCATTTTTACTACCAGTTCAGGTGAACCTGCCCAAACCAGTAGCATTGGGTGCTTTAAGACTAGAACTACACATAAAAAAATTAGAAAATGTGAAATCTTGACAATTTTGATTGCAGGCAAGGTCAATTCTCTCTGGACTTGATGAAAATAATGCACTACCTTTATTATAAAAGTTGTTAACCATACAGACATGTTCAATTAATGACATCATTGACAATATAATAAAAAAGATAGAATTCTTGTACTACAAAGATTTCTTTTCCGTATAACTAAAATCATTTTTGAGATCATTATGGATAATCATTCACTAAAAGTAGTGAAAACTGTTGTTCAAAAATGTTCCTGAAGAATTGATTCTGAAATATATGGACTGAATGACCATTTCTTAGTTCCTTCCCAAATAGCCTAGTTGGACGGATGCCTTCTTTCCATGAAATGAATTTTACTCACAATTGTGTGCTTTATCTTAGAAAAAGCACACTTTTTTGAGCAGGCTCCCCCGATACAAATTTCATCACCTCTTCTGATGGACAAGGGGAGCTAAAGTCAAACACAGCAGGAGGGCACTAGTTAGGAATGCATTATGGACAATTGCCACATTGCCTTGGCCAAGAGATGATTTCTGTCTCCAAAAATCTAGTTTAGTGGAGAAGGGATTAGAAGAGCAATCTGAGAAAATCTCCTTTTCATCTCAGTTTTAAGCATCAGGGAATTCTTTTGTCAAAGCAAAATAAAAACTTGGCAAAACCTCTTGGAATAAAACAAAATCCCCAAAGACAGTAAGATGTACTACTGTTGCCACCTTAATAAACACAGGGAAATGTGTGGTCTTTGAGACAAATGCAGAGGTCGCTACAATCAATAATCTAATTTAATTTCTCAAGGACAGTCATTACAAGCCTACATGAAACAACAAATGCACTCCATTGTTTTCAGAATAAAGCTTCTCTCTATCATCAAAACCATCAACCTTCATGTACATTCTTTTTCTACTTTCTCTTTTTTTGCAAAAATAAAAATGGGGGGCTGTTAAAAGTCTTAACTTGATTGGGTTTTTTTCCACTTCAGATCTAAAACAGGCACGGATCTGGATTGGGCATGGTTGCTCTATACTTGTACCTATTGGTTGCTCTTAAGTTAGACCTTTTCCTGATTGTGCACATTAACCAGTGAAGCTTTGAAAATATATGCTCAAGTTAAGGAGGCATTAAGGAGACTGTTGGCAGCTGTTTCATTCAAACACTATTTTTGATTCTGTATTTTCCAAAGTCAGGATGCAAATCTGTTAACAACCAACCAATAACAACAGTGAGGATGCATATAACAGATTAGAGGTATCCTTGCTTGTTTCAGATGCAAAAAGTAGGTATCTCTATCTTCCACTCTTTTTAAATATGGAACAGAAAGAAACTGTCAGCTCTGGATGTCATCTTTTACTTTGGATCTTCAGGGCTGCCACACTCAGTGGATGGAAAAGTGGTGGGAAATGGGAGGGGGTGTGGAGACAGGATGAGATGTACAGCCATAACAACATTCTTTTCCTTGGGAGTCAAGGACATTCAGACTGTACCTGGAGAGGCGTTACTGGGAAATAACTCCAGTTGGGACTGTGACCTGATTGGGCCATGTGATGGACATGTGGGTGCAGGGGAAGGGACTTTGACTTTCCTTTGGGTGGGGAAAACCCAGGGCTCTTTCAGATTCAGGTTTTCCCAGATGTGCCAGTATGACATCTCTAATAAAATGAAACTTTGAGGAGCATGCCTGCCTTGGAGTTTTACTTCTGTTATAGGTGATACTTGGAGCCCTTACAGAAACTATACTATACAGTGACAGTACTCTATGCCATTGTTATCTGTTATCCAAGAAATGGCTGATACTTTGTGGACTAGAAAATCTGTACCCAAGTAAAAGTATTTATATAGCTAGGGCAAAGATGTTTGATTAAATAAAATTCAGAACACAATAAAACTGCATTTTCACACATATCAATCAGATGACATTAACTTTCAAGGATGGGGAACAAAAGCAGAACAGAAATTTCTGTGACTACTGAGAATATATATGTCAGCCTTGAAACCATTTGGGGAGCATCTTCAGGGCTGGTTGGACCTGTGGGAATGGGAGGGGGGACATAGAGATAGCTGGGGGGATGTGTAGCCAAAATACCATTCTTTCCATTGGAGCCAAGGATACTCCACCAGGTATTGGAAAGACATGGACCAAAGCCTGCTAGAGATGGGACTGTGACCTGATTGGACCATGTGATGGTCATGTGACCTATGAGCAAGGACTTTGGGATTTGATTTGGGTGGGGAAAACCTCTGGCCCTTCAGAGTCAGATTTTCCCACTGTGCCAATACGACATTCCTAATAAATTCATACTTTGAAAAAACTCCAGGACTTGGAGTTTTGATTGCATTGGGTCTGTTACTTGGAACCCTGACAATAAAAACAATATCTAAAAGGAAAAAAATCTAGTAGGTTCAGGCACTTGAGCAGAAACCTGAAGAGGACAAGGAGATGACTTTAAGTGCGTGTTGGAAAACAAGAAATGTTAGAGGCTAATCTACTTTATGAATGAGATTGAGACCACCCCTGGCAGGGCTTCTTACCTGTTATGGTGCAGTGACTCCTTAAAATGATAAAACAAATCTGGGTAATTCCCTTCGATAAATAAAATTAATTATTTCATTAGAGTAGGCAAAAATAAATATATCACCTACTTTTAATAATTACATTTCAACCTATATCTCAAAGAAAACAATGACAGGAACATCAAGATGCAACACTTTCTTGAACACATAAATGTGGCATCCCAAATTCAGCACATAGGTACACACAAAAGGGAAAAGATCCACACACTCAGCGAAGTGAAATAAGGATGTTTTCACGAATGGAGGTGCACATTCCAAAAGTCACATTCACAAAGTATCAATACAATTTCCCTATAAAGACTATCAGTCTCAACACCCCAATTTTGTAGCTACTTACCTCTATGCTTTCAAATGAACAGCCTCCTTTTCAAGCAGTCTGTCCAATATAATTCTTCTGCAATCCTGGCTTAAAACAGAGCCACATTTTATGGGGAGGAAGGAAAAGAGGGAGGGAGGAGACAGACACTGGGACTTCACCCAGAACTCTGGGTATCTGCTGCTTCTTTGCATTCATCATATTTGGCATCAAACTAAAAGGTCTACTTGAAAAATAGTGTGAGGAAGGTACTCTCTGGCAATGCTCCATACATTGTCTCATGATTCCATTTTAAGAAATGCTTAAAATGTTTCATGAGCCAAACTGCCCTTGCCTAAATTGTAACACAAACTAAGAGGTTTTTTTAAATAATTGTATCAAACTAGAATTCATTCTGCATTCTGGAAAAATCATCTCACCTCCCTTTCTGCCCACATATCTTGCTTTGATCTTCTACATTCTGTTCTGAAATCTAGAAATAGTTTTCCAATGATGACATGCTTATTTAATTAATCAATCTCTTAGGTGACAGATGTGTGTTCTTTCCTAGGCATGAAAATTAATGTAAGGGAGGCTTGACTCATGTGTTTAGTTAGCCTGCAAGAAAACACAGTAGGCAAGCTTATTTGCTATGATCAATGACTAGATTTGTTCACATGGGCCCCTTTATTCAGGAAATGAAGCTAAGAATATCTCAGGACTTTCTGTTTATATACTTCTATCAGAAGGAATAGTCAAATGAAGAGATTGAACCAACATTTATGCTCTGGTACGCTCACTCACAGCCACTGCTGTAGAGTTTCCTTTTTATATCTGTCTACAGCTGAATTGCTGTAAAATGTAAAATGTGTGGGGGAGTCTGGTAAAAGCCACTGTGAGTTTTTGTGCAAGCAATCTTTTCCTTTAAAGGTCATATCTAAAAACAAGCATTAAAGAAACCCCCAATGTTTACAAATTTAATTCACAATGTGGAAACTTTTCTTCTATCAAAAAGCACTTAACAGAATCAAAGACAGGAACAGGACAAAAGATTTAAATTTTCATGTAAGTGATAGGCTAAACAATTTAAAATTCTTTTCTTTGAATTTTACAGATAACTGGCACACGCAAGAAAATACTGTGTCTCATCTATTTGGCGTTTGTATGCTTGAGCATTTGAAGTGCTGTAAAAGGTGCATGGAACAACTGTGTTAAGCACAATTGCATTTGGATTAAGAATAGCACGTAGATTTGATGGAATGTGGAAAAGATGAAAAAGAAGTGAATGCAGCTGCCAAAGCAGACAGCACAGAGGAAAGACCATAATCCACATCCTATAGCTCACCCTTCCGCATTATTTATTTTAACATTGAAAATCAGCAGCAGCTGAAAATGTGGCCTGCAGTTCAAGTGGGTCACAATACTTGTGATTGTTTTGCTGTCACACTCCCATTTCTACTTAATACCATGATATCAGTTAAAAATATAGAATGCATCTAAATATATAATTAAATAAGAAATCATATAAAAACTTCTGATTTGTGTGCCTTGTTGACCATTGATCAAGAATGACAGACAATGGAAGTAATATTTATTTTATTTTGATTTTATTTTGATTTATATAACTGCAATATTTATATAATATTTATATAAATATTGCAGTTTCTGGAAGAATTGCTTGGTTCCCGAGACTAAATCATAGGTGTCAAACTTGCGTTGCTGTCACATGATGTTTCACAATGTTTTCCCCCAGCTAGGATGGGCATGGCCTGTGTGTGACGCATCCAGCCTGCAGGCCACCAGTTTGACACCCCTTCCTTTAAATGGAAATAAACCTGGCATTGCCATAAATTTTCAACATTTTCAAACATACACCATTTAGGTCTATGGGAGGTACTCATGTATGAAGAGTTTTTTATGAGTGGTTATTCTAAAAGACATTTATTCAAAACATCCCTTATTAATATAGGTGCAAAACAGTGATACCTGATTCAGATGCCTTCAATTATTATTAGCAGGCGGCTTATCCATGTTGACAGAAGTAAACAGTATTCAGGGCATCTGCAATGCAAATTTGCTAAAATATTCAAATCAAAGAATGCTCTGTTTTCCCTGAGAAAACTTCAAGCAGTTGCCTGGAAATAGGAAGTACCAACTCTGCTCTGTGCTGTTTTATTAAATAAGTAGCATCCACAGAAGAAAATTAAGTTCAACTGTTCAGGTTTGCTTTACAAAATAATACCATGCAATCATGGGTTTTGTTCTCACTGTCCAATCAGGGACAGCACCCTTTGTTTTGCTGTAGGAGGCAAAAGCTAATGCATGCAGAAATGTGTTAGAATAAGAGCTAGTAATTTATCAATTGAACTATAGTGCACTACTTCTTGGTATAAAATCCAACTATGAATTCAAGAATGAGCATACTTGCATTTTTAATGTAGCAAGATGGAAAGTAAAACCCCACAATTTAACCAATAGAGGTCTCCAATACACAATCCTGATAGATAGTAAAACTTGGATTTAATTTGGGTAAAAAAAGGCAACACACAGATAAACACGTACACTTTATTCTTGAGAATAAAGAATTCTACTGAATTGGGAGTGCTGAATTTATTCTTCAGTTACTCCCAATATAAAGAGCTACATTTTTAAATTCTTTACTGGCATCAAGCTACAGATTTTTCAAGCCAGATACTTCCTTTATAATGTTTATAAACAGAATAACTATATCTTAGAAACAGTCTATAAAATACTCAACTGTATTTTACCATCCTGAACTAGAAGATCTCCTGAATCTGGTAATTTCCTTAGAGTAGGCCAATAGATTAGTATTAGGTAATAAATGTAGAATTGGAAAAAAAGTTATTTATTTTTGGCTTAAATACATGTATTATTTTTTTCTTGCATATTCTTTTTTCAATGCAACAAAATCACCAGAAACCAGATTCTTTCAAGAATAATTCATTTTCTTCCCAACTTAATTCAGATAAGGAACAAAATAAATATATTAGAATTTATGATTTATTCTTCCATTATTATTACACTACTTAACATGTGAAAATAGTCATGTTGAAATGAAAAGACTGGAACTATCCCAAGCAACTACCTAGAAATGTGATAATTATTCCTGGGAATAGGAATTATTATTCAATGGGTGTCTAGAGGTATGACATTAAAAATTAAAATATGTTTTCTTAGTTCAGTCGTGTAATATATAAAAAATCTTCTTAATTGTTGAGCCACTATTATTAAAATAGTGGACATTCAAACACAAAGGCACAATTTATTTTATTATTTACATTTTAATTATATTTAAGATGTATTGCATTGTATTCAGTGATACTCACTTAAGTTGCTTGCCCATTATTCAGGATCTAGCCTTCCAAGAGAATAATTTTTTCCACCTTCTGTTCATTCAAAAATAGATATCTTTAAGCTGCTTCAGCTGTTTTCAGCAACTGGTAAGAGGGAAGATAACCAGAGAATCGTATTTTTTAAAAACAACAACAATGGTGTTAGCAGATAAAGAAAAAAGCATTTCTTCTATCACCAAGAACTTTAATTGAATGCATCCAAAACAATTTAATTATTGATGATCAACCCAAACACTTTAGGGCTGATCTTCAACAACTAATTCGTAAATTATATCACAATACCTGCAATAACTACAGGGTAAAAGAATGCTGGACACCAAACTTTACATTTTGAGAAAGAGAATCTATTATCTGGGGTGTATCAAATTTCAAACTGGAATACTGTATCTAATTCTGGACACTACAACTGGAAAATAACAGAAACATCCTAGAGTGAGTTCAGAGGAAGGCTGCAAAAAAAAAAAAAAAAGCCTGGAAGCAAATCCTATTGGAATAGTTAAAGATTCTACATATGTTTAGCCTACAGAAGACACAACGGAGGGAAGATAGAAATTCTCAAACAAGCTCATGAAGAGTTGGCACATTAAAAAAAAATCTCCCTTATCCTGCCAGAGAATAGGACCACAACAAATGTATTAAAACTGATCTAAAAAATAAAGTTGAGGTATGGAAGCCAGGGAGAACTTTCTGGCTGCACAAACTGTTAGTCAGTAGAATAGGCTGCTACATAAAGTGTTGTTGTTAGTTGCGAAGTCATATCCGACCCATTGCAACCCCATAGACAACATTCCTCCATGCCTTCCTGTCCTCTACCATCCTCTGGAGTCCATTCAAGCTCATGCCTACTGCTTTGGTGACTCCATCCAGCCACCTCATTCTCTGTCATTCCCTTCTTCTTTTGCCCTCAAACTTTCCAAGCAGTAGGCTCTTCTCCAGTGAGTCTTTCCTTCTCATTAGGTGGCCAAATTATTTGAGTTTCATCTTTAGGATCTGGCTTTCTAAAGAGCAGTCAGGATTGATCACATAAAGTACTAAAATGTTATTGAAATTGTTTAAATAGAGACTAAATGGTAATCTATTAGGGATGTTCTGTGCAAGAGTTTGAATAAGACCACTTGTAAGATTTTTTTTCCAACTCCATGTTTTTCACATCTAAGACCAGTTGCAAAAAAGGATTCAGACTCCAGAATGCCACCACAGTAAGAATCACTCTTGTTTTCAGGGAGAAGTTTTCCAGGAGAACAGCCCTTATTATAAAGGCCCACTCCAGCACCCTCTCGCATTCTGCCTCTTGACTTGTAAGATCCTTCAACATCGATTCCATTATAAAGATTCTATATATTCCTAGTTTCTGTTTCCTTTGATCAGTTAATAATAAGAACACATCCTCATTCCCTGGAAATATTAAATTTAATCAGAAATGTTTAGTGACTTCATTAGAAGGGTTTCCTTTTTTAAAAAATTCCAAACACCCGGTGCTTAATAAATAACACCCTCCAAATGCATGCTGAGTCCCTGAAACAGTTCCGAAACGTAAAATAGGAGCATAACTAAAATATCATTATTCCCTTTTAGATTCTAGCTGTATGATTACAGAAATATCCATGAAGTAAGCTACAGTTGAGAATATGATAAAGATGCACTGTACATTATTGAGTCTGTCATCTACACCACTATAACTGTCTGGTTTGGTTATGCAACCCAACAAGACAGACACAGACTTCAGAGGATAATTAGAACTGCAGAAAAAACAATTACTACCAATCTGCCTTCATTGTATACTGCACGAGTCAAAAAGAGGACTGTGAAAATATTTACAGACCCCTTGCAATCTGGACATAAAATGTTTCAACTCCTATCCTCAAAACAACGTTATAGAGTACTGCAACAACTAGACCCAAGAACAGTTTTTTCTGAACACCATCACTCTGTTAAACAAATAATTCTCTCACTACTGTCAAACTATTCACTAAAGCTGCATTACTATTAGTCTTCTCATCATTCCTATCACCCATCTCCTCCCACTTATCACTGCAGGACTGTAACTTTGTTGCTTGTATCCTTATAATTTATATTTATATTGTTTCCTGGTTGCTTATTTGTACCTTATAACTATCATTAAGTGTTGTACCTTATGATTCTTGATGAATGTATCTTGTCTTTTTATGTACACTGAGAGCATATGCACCAAAGACAAGCTCCTTGTGTGTCCAATCACACTTGGCCAATAAAAAATTCTATTTTATTCTATTCTATTCTATTCTATTCTATTCTATTCTATTCTACTCTACTCTACTCTACTCTACTCTACTCTACTCTACATGGGAGAAGGTTTCCACACTAAGATCTGACCTCCACTAGAATCCTCCATGGATTTGGAATGAAAAAACTATTCTACTCCACATTTTTTTCTCAAGTAAAATAATGAGAGTTTAGGAGAATAAACAGTAAGTTGCATGCACCTTATTTGTGAGATGGTGAAACCACTATGAAAAGTGATAAATATTTGGGAGGCAATTAGCAATATAAGACTTGAAGACTTCATTTTTCTTAGGCCAGCCCTTTATCCATTTGGTCTCGTAAGCAAACCTTACAGAGGATATGCATTTATTGGGTATCCAAATATCTACCATCAAATTACTTTTCTCGTATGGTTCATTTAACTGAGATTCTGCATCAGTGCATCAGTGAGCCTAGGAGAGTTTATCTACATACTACCGCCTTATCACTGGACATCCAGCCTTTTCTGCCTCAGTGCTGTGGTTACATGACAGTAAACACCTGTGGTGTATACTTTATTGATTGTACAAAACACAATATCTGTGATACAGATAACATATTAGGAACCCTTCATCTTACCTGAACAACACAAGACTAGCTTTTGGATGAGTAAAAAGCCCTTTCAATCATGGTAAAGTCTCGGGAGAATGGTTCTATAGAGATTATGGGCCCTTTTTTTCAGATATACTCTTGATTTAATTACAGTATCTGGAGGAAACAGTCCATCAGACCAGAAAGATTTATTGCTAACTACTCTCCCAAGATGGAACAGTATCTTCTAAATAAGCAAATAGCACAACTGAACTTTCTCTTGCTGTATCAACAAAATTGAAGATGATGCTTTTAAGTGTTCAGCCGGTGATGTAAATAATAGTAAAATGATCAAATAATGCCTGTGATACCTCTGTGAATACAAAAATAAAGTTGTTATCATAGGTACCATTGCCAGAAATAGAAATGGTTTCCACAGCACCAAGACATTTTAAAGTAATGTTTTACATGTTTTTGCTTATAAAAGTGATGATGAGAAAATTGATGTGTCACATAAATTAGAGGAAGCTCAAAATCTGACGAACATCTATATGATAGGAGGCAATGTCTTCTCATTTGCAACATTTCCCAACTAAATGTGTATGTTTCAGTGGATCTCACAAGTATAAATCAATTAACTTTCAAAAGCAAAGAGATAATAGCGACAGCCATCTTGGGCAGCTATATTCTTCCTATGCTACAAATGCTTGCAAAATCATTTAAATAAAATATGAAAAATGTAAAAAAATAGTTTTTTTCTTTATTATGAAAGGTTTCTTAAAGTGCTATATTACCTATTTTGTATCTGTTGGTTTTAATTTTCTGAAAAATGTCCAGAATTGCTTGGTGAGTTAGTGGCTTTAGAAATGAATGAATGAATAAACATTGCAAATTACGATGCAGAAGTTGCTTGAAACATGACTGTAAGTTCCACATCGAGTGAAATTACTTATTTCAAAAACAGGTGTGCTGAAAGTTCTGTGCTGAAAATAAAACACTGCTGCAACTGTAGCTCTGTGGCTAGTGATTTGATGCTTTCTTCAGGCTGTTTCCATTCCTGACAGAACAACAATGGGAATAAATTATGCCTTGCTACCATTGATTTAAACTAGATGACATGCAATGGGAAAGAAGTGGTAAAGCTGCTGTGGGAAGCAACAATTAAATATACGGTGATCAGAAAAAGCCAATTGCAAGCCTATCTGGCAAGTTACTGTTCTTGTTTGCTTGTTTATAAGGACTTTGCTGTTAGATAGTTAGGGTAGTGATAGTCTTCATTCTCCAGGCAGATTCTGCAAATAGCAATAGCACTTAGACTTATATAACACTTCAGAGCGCTTTACAGCTCTCTCTAAGTGGTTTACAGAGTCTTGGTCCTCATTTTGCCCACCTTGGAAGGATGGAAGGCTGAGTCAACCTTGAGTTGGTCAGGATCAAACTGCTGGCAGTTGGCAGAGTTAGTTTGTGATGTTGCATTCTAACCACTGTGCCACTATCAAAGTGCACAATGCCAGTACCAAAGCACACTGTGCTGTGCTTTGTACACAAATATCCCTATTACTTTTCAGACTGTGTAAATGCAAAAACCTATAGCAGAACACCAATTTTGATAGTCTGAGCTTTACTACACATACAGATTCCATATCCATTCCTGAGGTTTGCTATCATTGAGCTTTCAGAGTGAATTTTAAAATGTCACAACTAAAGACTCTATGTCGCTTTGGAACTATTAGTGAATTTTGCTCTCATCTTTATGTGCTGTTGCTTTCATCCTCTCTCTGCAAGGATTTCTCATGTCATGCATGTCTTTTCCATTTGTAAGCATTTCAGAATGTGAAAACTTGGCTGTGAGAATTGGAAATCCTACTACATGAGGTAGACTATATTATCAAAACTTAGTGGGATGGACCCATGACTGAATATATGAGATGAATATAATTCGTTCAAAAGAAAGAGACCCAACAAAAGATGATATGTAAAAATATTACTATATTTGTATAGCAATGCATGATACCAAGGATGAAACTCTTCTTGAAAGTATTTGGGTGTATATTAAGGGGAAAAGAAATGACATTGTCATAGATATGTACTACAGACAACACAGGCCTTGCACTACAGGCCAATTGGGGACTAACTACTCAGACAGCAAACAAATTTTGCAGCAAGTGGATGATTAAACAACTTCCTGATGGGCATAGCTGACAATCTTGTCATCAAAAAGGTGGAGAAAGGAACGAAAGAGACAGCTATATTGGGCTTCATACTTACTAATAGAAATGAAGTGGTTGAGGGAGCAGAGGTTGTAGCAATTTTGAGAGAGAGTGACCATGTTATGCTAGCATTCACCATAATGCAAGCAAGGATAACTAAACAAAGTCAGATCGGTGTACTAGATTTTAAGAGAGATTACTTCAACAAACTAAGAGAAAGAATAGGAAGAATTCCATGGACAGAAATTCTAGAGGGAAATACAATTTTTGCTTGGGAAACTTTGAAAATTGAGATAATAAAGGATCAAACAAAAACAATACCACAAATAAAGATAAAAAAGAGACATCTGATGAGAACAGTGTGGTTACACAAATAGCTCTCTCACAAGCTGAGGGACAAAAATGACAAGTATAAAAATGGAAAGAGGGGCTTATAACGAAAGCTGAATACTAGTAAATAGCCTGAATCTGCAAGGACAAAGAAAATAAACTTGCAACAAATGCCCCCCCCCCCAAAAAAAAAAACAACCACAAAAGAATCAGAATCAGCTAAGACTTGGAACAAATGCTGAAAATAGCAAAAAAGAAGTCTCTTTGATATGTAAGGAACAAGAGGAAAATCAAGAAAATGACTGGTTCACTAGTAGGAGAAGATGACATACATCAGGGGGAAGGTGGAACTGCTTAATTCCTTTTTTGGGATTTGTCTATACATAGAAGGGGGGTGGTAGAAATCCAACCTGTCAAAAGTAGCACCCTGGGAAACTGAAGAGGAATGCAGGTCAAAATAGATAAGGAATCAGTTAAAAGACACCTAGTTGTTTGAATGAGTTCATGTCTCCTAGACTGGATGTTTTACTCTCTTGAGAAGCTGGCAGATGTGATCTCAGAAACACTGAATAAAATCTTTGAGAGTTCCGGGAGACAGGGAAACTGCCAGAGGACTAGAAAAGAGCTGATGCAGTTTCAGTCTTTAAAAAGGGGGAAAGGTGGATTCAGGAAACTACAGACTGATCACTTTAACACCAATATTTGGAAAAGCCTAGAAAAGGTAATCAAGAAGGATTTGTGAGCACCTAGAAGTGAACAAGGATAGGCAGAACCTGGCTCAACAGTAGTGTCTAAGAGAGGGATCTATGTGTCCTGGAGGGCCATCACTTAAAGTCAATAGTATGCCAAAGCTGTCAAAAAAGCCAACACTGTCCTAGCCTGCATCAACAGAGGAATAGTATCAAGATCAGAGGAAGTGATAGTACTGCTCTATACAGCATTGCTGAGGTCATAGTTGGAATGCTGCATTCAATTCTGGTCACAATTTTTAAAAAAAAGATCCTAGAAAGAGTGCAAATAGTAGTAAAAAATATAATACATCTAGAAGCTAAATCCTATGAAGAATGTCTAAAGGAACTAGGTTATGTTTATCTTAAAGAAGAAAGGCTAAGGAAACACATAATAGCAGTCTTCTTATACCTGATAGGCTGTCATACGGAAGAGAGTGTCAATTTATTTGAGCCATGGTGGTGCAATGGTTAGAATGCAGTATTGCAGGCTGACTGCCCAAAGCAGGGGTTCAATCCTAACTGGCTCAATGTTGACTCAGCCTTCCATCCTTCCGACATCTGTAAAATGAGGACCCAGATTGTTGAGAGCAATAGGTTGACTCTGTAAACTACTTAGATAGGGCTGTAAAGCACTGTGAAGTAGAATATAAGTTTAAGTGCTATTGCTATTATTTTCCATAACACCTGAGGGTAGAACAAAAAGCAATTAGTAGAAGCTTATTACAATAACAGGAATTGTCTGACAGTGAAAACTGTTAAGCCATGAAACACCTGGCGACCTGGAGTTGTGAGTATTCTATCGCTGGAGGTTTTCAAAAAAAAAGATTGGGCAACCATTTATCCAAGATGAGGACATTGATTGATGACCCCCAAGGTCCCTTCCATCCTATGATTTTATGATTCCATTGTAGGTGACTTTAAGTGTTAAAAGTGTTTTCAAAACAATATATTTTGTTTGTTTTATACTTTTTCTGGTTGTCTGTTAAAAATCTTCCTCTAAAAGGATGCAAATGACAAGCCATCTGCAAGGAATATAAATCCTTCCATTCCTTGCTATCCTATCAGAGCTGAAGAAGCTTCTTGGATGAGAAGCAAAATGAGTTCAAATAAAAAAACAAGGAAGTCCAGTTGCTTCCTGAAAAAGCACCTTTGGGACAACCATGACCTGGATGACTGAGAATCTCTACAGACTTTTTTCTATACAGTTTGGGATGAACATCCTTTGAATGGTGTGGGATGAATGGATTTCCAGAGAAAAAAACTGCAGACTACAGGAACCAGGAACACTAGTCAGGTGACCCTGAGGACACAGATAAATTCCCAAGTGCTTCAATGGCTTTCTAAAAGGATGCAAAGGATCAGCGGTCTTCAAGGAATATAAATCCTTCTATTCCCCACTATCATGTCAGAGCTGAAGGAGCTTCTTGGATGAAAAGTGAAAGGTCTTCAAAGAAAAAACAAGAAAGTCCAGTTGCCTCCTGAAAAAGCACCTTTGGGACAGAAATCTTTGTGGATTGCTATCCTCTTTCATATCTGGCAATGGGATGAAAAGCCAGAAGCTTTCTGGTTTTTACTGTTTCCCATGTCTGGAACTTCAACACCTTTTCAGGTTTGTAAACAAAGCAGTACACATTCCAAAATCTGGTGGAATGTTTCAAGTGGCATTGTTTTCAGCTCAAAACCTTTCAGTTCTTTGTATCAGAAAATACCAAACAATTCACAGAGGTAACTTTTTGAGGGCTATAAAATCCAATTCTCTGTTGAATGTAATACATTTAGAGTTAGAGGAACACTACAAAAGGCTGCTTACTCTTTGTTCCAATGTAGTACCATCCTAATTCTTTCAGTAATTGGTTCCTATAATGAAGTGCTATATTTTCTCAAGATATTTCACTGAAATTTACATTTGTATTAGTGAAGCCCATTAAACTGTATCCTGCACTCTGTAGCAACAAACTTCAGGTGTTTGCTCTTTTATATGACAGTCTTACAGAGTGAATATTTCTCCAAACTGAACATACCTAATTTTATTCCACATTTTGTCATATAATTTGCTTCCATATCGTTGACCAGATTCATTGTCTAATTCAAATTCATTTAAAATGTGGTAACAGTATTGGTAAAGGTCAGACTCATTTTGAATGAAGTGACAAACTGTAGTAATTTGAAAGCTGTGTTTCAAATAATTATGCCTAAAAACCAGGGTTTTTTTTCTTCTAAACGTATCACACATCTTATTAATGTCCAGTTTGTGTCCAGTTATAGTCCTGAGATTCTTCCCACGTATTTGCCTCTGCACCTGTAGAATGTTATTTATTGCCTGATCTCATTTAATTTTATTAATTGTGCCTATTCTAGAAAGGGCACCTGGAATTTTATTCTGCCTTGGAGTGTGTTCTCCAATATATCATTGTACATTACTAACAATGCCTTCTACTTTGTGTCCAAAAGGAAAATTCTTGCAGCATCCTGCTCAAATTTCTTCTCCACTTAGGTAAATAAAGGCAGTTATATAAGAAGGTTTATAAAGCTTTTATCAAGGTTGTTTCAGTATAATACTGAACTTAAGAAAAAGAGGCAAGAGAATAGACAAAATATTTGGATGAGATGGAAAGAATTAAATAAATTTCCAGGGAAGATAAATTATTTTCCCTGGAGGATAATCCTGGAACATGTATATTTGCCTTCAGAAGATAAGTACCTCATGAAGGTTACTGAAATTAAAAGTACACGGTGTGATATTTTTGTTAGTTTTTATTGTTAAATTTAAAGCTTCTAATTAAAAAAATGTACAAAAACAGAGAAAGCTATGTCTGTCTGTCCTACCATCTGTCTGTCCTTCAAGACAATCTAGACCAGGGGTATCGTCAATCTAGACCAGGGGTATCATCACATGACATATTGCAACTTTCCCCCTCGCTAAAACGGTGGTAAGTGTGGCCAGCACATAACACATCTGGCCACAAGCCATGAGTTTGACACCCTTGATCTGGACAGTCCACAAGCACAAACTGGTAGAAAAACTGCTAATCAAAACCAAGATGTTCTGGTACTGTAGTAAAATTATTAATTGAAAACCTATTAACTAGCAAAAAAGTAACAATCAGAAACTAAATGCATAGTATGATGAACCTAGATTTCAGTGCTTATGTGTTGATTATTTTCGCAGCTCAAAGCCAGAGGTATCCAAAGTGCCGTTTTCCATCTTCACCCCCAAGACAATACAATGCAATATATTATGACGCATTTATTAAATAGGAGCTGAGAATGAAAGTGTACATATTTTGCAAACGCTCAGTGCCACGTCCAAATGACAAGCAAGGTTTCCAACATCTAATTAAGCACTATCTATTAGACCACATATTGTAACTAAGAGATAACTATGTAGCTAACTAGAGGCCATAAGTTAATTCTTTCCTTTATTTTTGGACAGGGAAGAAAACAAAGTGACTCGTGTCTTTTTCAAGTGTTGGTCCAAGTTTTAGTCTTTTTTACCCAACTATTTTTAAGTGAATTTATCCTAACATACACGTCTGATTTTGTGTTTCTCAATTCAAAACATAGGAAAGTATATTACTAATTTTTGTTGGCTATCAATGTTACTGATTACTGTTACTCAGAAAGACCTATATGTGGCAAAAAAAAAGCTCTGAGCTGTATAGAGATTTTCCTAGATTTTTTCCTAAAGTAAATTTATGCACAGAAAGAGTAACCTATATTACCACTTCAGCAATTTGCTAGCTAGGAGATTAGAAGTATTGTGAGGTGTGAAAGATGAAAAGTAGTGCACATGAAGAGGAAACATGAACATCTGTACTATACCAATAATGGGCATCCAAAAGTCTTAACAAATTTCGTATTAAACTTCTCTCATTAACATCAGATTACTTGCATTGTCCTTTCTCTGTAAAATCTGGAACAAAAAGACTCTTAGTTCAACTTCAGCACCACCCTCCTGCCATCACTAGCATCCTGATCAATAAGAGTTTTCCTATTTAATCAGGAGACCAAAATTTAACTTAAGAAGCACTGCTTATCTCTGCCCTGAACTATTTTAGAGGAACACTCAGAATTCTAACAAGTTGTGTTTGAAACAAATACATCTTTTGTAGGAGAAAAAAAATATTCCCATCAGCCGCAGTGAACTGCATTAACTGTAAAGCAAAACAGATCACCCCCCCCTACCCCCCAAGAGAGAAATAGCACAGACAGTCCAAGCTATGTCATGGATTACCTGGATGGCTCCAGGCAAGAAACTATTTGCAGTACCATGCACATCAGAAGTAACACATAATGAATTCAAACATTATAAATAAGCAGCAAAGGGAAAAAAGAAGAAAATGCTTAATGTGCCCCAAATATATTTGCTTAGAGTTTAACTTTACTTACTTATTTAAAGTGCATTTCTAGTGCTTCCTGTTAAAAGCATCTCAGTACAGTAGTGTGTAGGCTTCAGGTTTGAAGAAAAGGCAAATTGTGCACTTCATCTGAGGACACAGAGGTGGCTCTGCAGTCCCAGTCTGGAAGCACAGAGTCTAGCACAAGGGGACAATGGCATCTATTGTTGTAGGAACTGTGGGTGTTATTCTGTGACATCGCTCACAGTTTTCTATCAGTGTCTGATTGGAAGTGCCTGTCTTCAAAGCCAATGGAGGCTTTATAGCACGGCATTGTATTGCACCTTTAGGATACAGAACTGATATTTTGGGAAGGCAAAATAATATATTGCCAAAAGGTTCACTTATACCTTGATTAAAGTTTGTAGGCATTTATTTATCACATTTATATAGCCGTCCATCTTGCCAATACTGAGTCTTCTATTTTTTTCATAATGTTGGATAAGCTTTATTATTTTGCCCACCCTGAACTAAGAAATCATAGTATTTTATTGACTTTAAACTAGAACAAATGATGTATTACTATCGTATGACAACTTTTGTAGCTGCTATGCCAAATGCCAGTTCACATGTTTATAAGCTTTAAAAAAGTAAGTTAAAGCAAAGGTGTTTTATTTCTGATAGTGTCATCCAGCTAAAAAATAAGCCCTTTGGTTGAGAACTTAATATTTACCGAAGAACCTATTCAGCACTTCATTTCTGGGTATAACACTTTTTTTAAACAAAAGCAGTTCTGAAAAGTCACATAAATACTTAGGAAATGTGTTTTTGGGAGACAGAAAGCATCAAAAATTACAGAATAGTACTAATATCCGTTATTCTAATAAGCCACTAAGCTTACAATCCTATTCACTTTTATCTGAAGATAGGTTCTATTAAAAGTAATAGACTTCAATTTTGAGTAAACTTACATAAAATTGTACTATAAAGCAGTATTTTCCTACTTACTTTCATCTCTCTTTCTAATTAGGTGGCCTAAAAATATAAGCAAGGTAGTAACAAAATGCAGCTTCTCTTCAGGTCTCTGAATTTTGCTGAAGAGCTAATAATTATGAAGGCTAATTTGAAACAGAATAGCTTGGATCCAACATTCCCTCCTATTGGCAGGGATACTCCTTGAAGTTATAGGTAATAAAGGCAATATTCAAAAGTTTCCCATTTATGCTTGCCGCCTCAAGCTCTATATTGGTACACCTGTCCAATACGTTGAATTTCAGGGAAATAGGTGGAATCACAAATAAAACTTTCCCCCTTTTCTTCCAACATCCGTACATTAGCCAGCTGAAAAGGCTTTTGTAGGCAGATGGTATAATAGAAACCCACTGGAGCAAACATAAGCAAACATAAAATCAGGGTAAGCAATCGGCTTTGTCTGGAGCATTTCATATCAATTTACTCTGATTAGCCTGTAAAAGATTCCAATTAGAAGAACATTTGAAGAATGTATAAATGCTTAGATCCCGTTGAATATAAATAATAATGGATATGAACACCATGGACAAATCATTTCTGGAAATATTTATCACTCTTCTAATGGCAGAAAAGCTAGCTACTGACTATTGAAATAATTTAATTAACAAGGGCATTTCTAATTACCGTATTTTTCAGAGTATAAGACGCACCGGAGTATAAGACGCACCCAGCTTTTGAAGAGGCACTTTTTTTAAAAAAGTAGGTAGGTAGATAGAGGGATAGAGAGGGAGAGAAAGAGAGAGAAATAAAGTAGGTAGGTAGGGAAAGAGAGTGTGTAGATAGGTAGGTAGAGGGGGAGAGAGAGAGAGAGAAATACAGTAGGTAGGTAGGTAGGTAGGTAGGGAGACAGTGTGTAGTTAGGTAGGTAGGTAGATAAAGGGATAGGGAGAGAGAGAGAGAGAAATACAGTAGGTAGGTAAGTAGGGAGAGAAAGTGTGTGTAGATAGATAAGTAGCTAGAGGGATAGAAAGAGAAATAGAGAGAGAGAGAGAAATACAGTAGATAGGTGGGGGGGAGAGTAGGTAGATAGGTAGAGAGGGGAGAGAGAGAGAAATACAGTAGGTAGGTAGGGAGAGAGAGAGTGTAGATAGATAAGTAGGTAGAGGGATAGACACAGAAAAGAGAGAGAGAGAGAGAGAGAGAGAGAGAGAGAGAGAGAGAGAGAGAGAGAGAGAGAGAGAAATACAGTAGATAGGTATGGAGAGAGAGGGGGTAGGTAGGTAGGTAGGTAGATGTTTCCAGGTGTATTTACCCATGTGCTGGAGAAGGAAATCAGGGACCACCTTTGGAACAAATCTTTGTTTCTGCAAGCACAGTACTTGACCAACGTAATTCTCATCAATCACTCTAACTAAATAGCTTTGCGAAAGGGAAAAAACCCCTTTTTGCACTGTGCAAACCTCCCCCAAACGGCCCGTTTTTTGCGAAAGTGGGCCCATTTTTTTCAAATAAAAGGCATGAATAGCCTTGGGGGGGCTTGTAAAGTGCTCGGGGGGGGGGCAAAATGCTGAAAAACAGCCCATTTTTTGGTCAAAAAATGCATAGCCTTATGGAGGCTTATAGAGTGCTGCTGGGGGCTGGGGGTGCACAATGCCCTGTTTTTTGCTCATTTCTGCCCTCCCCAGCCCCCAGGAGCTCTCTGAAAACCTACATAAGGGTATCCACATGGCCATTTTGGTGAAGGGGCGGGGTTTCAGGAGGCAAAAAATGCTGTATCTGATGTATAAGACGCACCCAGATTTTCAGCCTCTTTTTAGAGGAAAAAAGGTGTGTCTTATACTCTGAAAATATGGTAATATGTGCAGTCTTATACATTTACCATGAAATAAAAGAACACAAACTTACAATATAGGTAATCCTCGACTTATGACCACACACTTAGTAAACTTTTGAAGATAAAACAGACATCACCACCCTAAAAGCTACTTACAACCTGGTATCAGAGTTACAGCTGCTGCAGCAAACCCATGGTGATTTACCCTTACTTAGTTAATTTAGATTCTTAAATGTTGTTCCACCCTAAACAGCATGGCCAATGGAGAAAGGCGTTGAAAGCTTTTATGAATCAATTTTATTCAAACAAATAAGAAAAAGACATTTGGCAACCATTGCTATTTCACAGAATAGGTGAAGATAAACTGGAAGCTTCAAGTCTGGCCTGAAAGTGGCTGAACTAGTGGAATCTGAAAAAAGCATTGCTATTTAATCCAAGAACAGCTGAGCAGAATCTTACCCGGCTGAGAAGAATGTCTATTCTGACCTAGGGTATTAGACAAATCTAAAACAACCTGCTGGTAACTCTGAAAATAAAAGTTCTTGTTCACTGACAGTCAACAACATGCATTATAAGGCAACTCAGGGGGAGGGGGGGGGGAGAGGAGAACTGTTAGACTTCCTGAAATTACTCAAATTAAAACAAGCTGGAACCGTACAAGGGAAGCAGAATTACTGGTGGTAAATACATCTCAAACACACAGGTGCATTGCTAGAATTCAATAATCATAAATTCCTATTCCTGACCTATATTATCTCAGCATTGGGAAACTGAATGTCTATTCTGTTTATGATCCTGATTTACATCTTGGGTCCTATTTTCCTTTGATTCATGAATCTGATTTCCTGGCTTCCTATCCCTGCTTATTTGCTAATTTTTCTGTATGCTCCTATTGTTTCTTTGAGGATAACAGTGCAAAACTAGAAAAACCACATATTTCTCTTTCTTGATTTAGCCTAAGTTTTTGATCTGACAGATCACATCCCAGTTATAGATGAAAGCTTACCCGTGCTTGTCAATTCCTACCTTGTTTTTAAAGTTCAAAGTAGACCGGTAAGGCAGGAATATCAACAACATACTCCAATGGTATATTTTTGTAAACATACGTGTTTTCCATTAATTCAGTGAAATAAGGGAGATTACTCCTATATTGGTATTACTACAAGCTCCAGGATAAATTTTGAACTCCTGCAGATAGTGTAGGATGAATAAAAGAATAACACAGTTGGAAGGGACCTTGGAGGTCTTAATTTAATTTTAATTTATTTAGACTTTTATACCGCCCCCTCTCTGGGCAGGACTCGGGGCGGTGCACAGCAGGTAAAATACAAATAGTACATACATCTCAATAAATACATTCAACTGCTAAAACCCAAATTAAATTAATAACTGTGCTAAAAAGTTTAAAACACTAGAACCCTTTAAAAAATAGTTAGTAAAGTCGAAGTCTGAAGTCTAAACCAGGCCAGCCAGGTGGAAAAAATGTGTCTTGAGCTCCTGGCGGAAGAGGCGCAGGTCGGTGATAGTACGAATATCTTCTTGTCCAACCCCCAGCTCAAGCAGAAAACCCTATAACAGTGATGGCTAAACTTTTTGTCGAGGCATGCCAAAAGTGTGGGGAACCTGTTGGGGGGTCACGTGCATGCTTGCCCACATCCATAATACAATGTCCTCCCCGTGCATGCACGGACAAACCCTGGCGCATGCCCTCAGGCCTCACTGAACCCTCCAGACTTCCAGGAGGTACTTTGAGCCATTTTTTGCCCTCTGCAGGCTTCAGGAAAGCCTCTTGAAGCCTCCAGAGAGCGAAAAACAGCCCAACGGACAAAGCGGAAGTCCATTCCCAAACTTACAGCTTGTGCGTTGGGCGGTTTTTTATCCTACAAAGACTTCAGAGAAGCCTCTGGAGGGTGAAAAACAGCCAAAAATCAAGGCCGAAAACCAGCTTACCAGCCCACGTGTGTGTGCTGGAGCTGACAGAGCAATGCCTTGCTTGCCCTCAGAAATGGCTCCGTGTGCCACCTGTGGCATGCATGCCATATGTTCGCCACCACAGCCCTATAACATTTCAGACAAATGTTTGTCCAATCTCTTCTTAAAAATCTCAATGATGGAGCAACTACAACTTCTGGACACAATTCATTCCACTGGTTTATTGTTCTCATTGTCACAAAATATCTTCTTAATTCTAGATTAGCTTCTGTCCTTGATAGTTTCCATCCATTGCTTTTTGTCCTGTCTTCAGGTACTTCGGAAAATAGATGGACTCCCACTTCCATGTGCCAGCCCCTCAAATATTGGAATGCTGCTATCATGTCACCCCTAGTCCTTCCTTTTATTAAACTAGACATACCCAATTCTTGCAACTGTTCTTTGTGTGTTTCAGCCTCCAGTCCACCAATCATCTTTGCTGCTCTTCTTTGCACTCTTTTTAGAGTTTCAAAATCTTTTTTATAGCATGAAATAAAGAAAAGAAATCGCTGCTGTACAAGTAGACATTTATTCTCCACATTATATTGGATTTCATCCTAAGTGGCTTGTGAATCATGTTTGACTTGATGACTTCATATATTATGTATATACAACTGGACATATCACAAGTAAGACTGTTAACTGCTGCAAAATATGGAGATTGATTGGGAGCATGTGCAATTTTTTTAAAAAAAACAAACAGCAACACATTTGCCGTTTTGCAAAATTCTCAAGAAGGATTATTTGGAGGTCAAGCCATGGCTGATATGAAACCATGGATGACTATCTTTTCTAATGAGGCATAGGATATGAATTGATTTGTTAAGAGGTAATTAGAATAAAACTTTAAAACAAATGTCAATTCTGTTAAATATATAGGTAGTCCTTGCTTAGTGACTGGTAGCTTAACAACCGTTTGAAGTTAAGACAGATTCCCCCAAAAGGTAGTTAGGAACTGATTTCAACATTTTGATGGACACACACACACCATGGTCAGATGATGGCATTTTGAGTCCTTTGTAACTAGCTCATTTTCATGGCCATTTCTTCCAGTCATTTGACTATGATTTTCTACGTTTCCCCCTCCCCGGTTTCCCATTTGCTTCCAATTTCCATCCAAAAACCCAATTCATTAAGTAAAATGAATTTACATAACAACCATGATGTTCACTTAATAGCATTCACTTAACAACTGCCTCACAAAAGATCGTAAAATTGGGCATGGACACATTGTGACCTGACTAATGGCTGAAATTCTGGGCCCAATTAGTTGTAAGTTGAGGACTACTTGAAGTTCTGAAAGGCTTCATGAATATCTACTCTGTGTAAATCTAGTTCACTGAGTGGTATATTGACACTAAGATAGGCAGATTTATTTATGCCAACACAGCTGTTCCTATGCATGCTATAAGAAATAGCTCTGGACATTAGAGGGAGAATGTATTTCTACTTGAAGAGGCTATGTCCTATTCATAGTACTTACAATCACTAATATGAATGATGCAATTTTAAAAAGTGACGTTGCCCCATTTCCAAGATCTTTGTTATGCATTTGATAACAGATTGCTTATATTACATTCTGACACTGCTGTTGGTACAGAAGTCTATTTCAGAATTACGAATGCCAAAAGAAATTTATGAATATCTTTTGCCTAAGACAACAACGTGTTTTCCAACAGTAATTAGAGATAGAAAACGGGAACACTGATCTAAGTATTACTGGCTACCCAGTAGAATATCCAATTAGTTTTTCTCACTTATTTGCTAAAAGACATCATTACAAAACCTCTTTGTGTTCATTTACTGTGTCCTTTCAATATTTAGAACTCAGCAGGGTAACTTCAGAGATGATGACCTACAAAAATAACTGAGAATTGCTTTGTGTGGATGTGATTTTCTAATAAAAAAGATAAATCTGATTTGAAGAATAATATTTCTATTTTACATATTAACAGCAGGAGCATTCTGTCCATTGTCATACTGAAGATCGGGGATTAGATGTTGAAAACATCCAGAAGGACATATTGCTAATCAACGGGTACAGCATTGTTATAAACTATGAATTCCTTTTAAAATTCATAGCAACATTTTTATGTTTTGGTTTTTTTTGTTTTTTCTGTGCTTTTTTTTCCCATGAGGGAGGGTTTTTTCTCTTCTATTACATGTAGGAACTCTGGTAGTCCTACATTAGGACTTACATTTTCCCCCCAAGTGCTTCAGACATGAAAACAGCAGGAAAACATTGGTGCTCAATATTGCCAATAGTGCTGCTAATATTGGCTACACAATCAGACTGTCGGTATCACAAAAAGAGGTTTAGGATCTACAACTAGTCCTTGGGCTACAAGATGACCATTGTTAATATAAGGCATGCCAAGTAATTAGATTTTAATTCACAAAATAATATAAAGGGTGAATACATCAATCACAATTCCTGAGCTAATCCTATTAGAGACAGGTTATGAAATTCTTTCTTGGCATATGATACATTAATGAGCTCTCTTTGAAATAATCCCATCTCCAAAACAGAGTGAAAATTACATTTTGCAGCATGATTATTATGTCACTCAAACACCTCTACTTCAGTATTAATTGCTTTTTTTTAAAAAAATGACAGTAATAGATTGTCAGATGGGGGAAGGAGAGATTCAGATGAGACCTTTCAAACAGAGTGAGGCCAATCGTGTGTGTGTGTATTCATAGATTTTCACGGGTGTAGGTATGCTGGTCTTGTTCTTTTTTTTTGTATATAAATTTTTATTTTCAACATAAAAAACAAGTAAAAACATTCAATCATTTTCGGCTTTGTACAATATGTCGTTCGGTCCTGAGTTTTTGTGCATCGGTCTTTACAATTACAAACATAATTATTAATTTTCCATCCAGTGTATGTATATAAAAGTCAGTCTTTTTCTATAATTATTCAACAAGTTAAAAAAAGAAAAAAATCTCCATATATTCCTGTTTTATAGCATTATTCTCAATTGTCTTTAAAAAATACATTACTACTATAAAATACATAAACACCCATGATATTTTTGTATGCTGGTCTTGTTCTATTCAGGTCTTTTCCTGTGTAAGATTGAGATTGTCTTTGCAATGTTTCGGCGAAGTCTCACTCGCCATCTTTGCTGTCTGCGAAGACACAGACGCCAGCCTGAAGATGGCAAGTGAGACCTCGCCGAAACATTACAAAGACAATCTCAATCTTACACGGGAAAAGACCCGAATACAACAAGAGCAGCACATATATATATAATGCAATCAAGCAATTGGGACAAAATTAATTATGCTTTAAAACAAAATTATACAAATATGTACTATCATTAGTCATTAGTATCATACAGATCCTTTTATTTGGAAAGGGACTAGGAAAAAGACAGAGGTAAATCACAACTGTTATAAAAACACATTCACCAGCACAAAACCCTTTGTTAGGAATCTCATTAATATCTTCCATGCTTAAATATCCTCCAGCCTTTAACATTATTATGTGAAAGTCTACAATGAAATTAAATTTACAAAACGCCCATGTATCATGCAGGCATTCTCTGTAATCCAAGCATCTGAATCTAGTAGAATTTTCTCAAATACAGAAAAAGGCAGATAGTTCAACCGTCAAAGAAATAAACCCTACCTAATGTTGAACATTCTATGTTGTTGAAACATATAGTCTACACAGAAACTCATCTTTCCCCAGAAATGTATCAGTGATAACAATATATCCTCACAAGAACCCAAGTAATAGGTTAAAGATTGGCTAAAGTCTGTGTAAAGGATCACAAACTTTAAATCTGGATTTAGTCAGTAAAGTTTTATTTCAAATTTATTTTATTTTTTGGAAAAACTATATTACTGCCTATTCACATATGGTGACTCAAGGCAGCTTACAGGACGTAAAAACACAATAGAAATAAAACTAATAAAATAATAATTGCCCACCCTCTCACCCTGGTGACAACACACATTCATACTAGCCATTTAATGGGCTCCATCCTGTTCAGCTCTTGCCACCTGCTTCTCCAGGGCGTGCTGTTTCCGTTGTTTGTCTCAGATCCTAGCCCAGGAAGCACTCAAGCACTCGTGACATCCCGGCTGGACTACTGTAACGCTCTCTACATGGGGCTCCCCTTGAGGTGCACTCGAAGGTTAGTTAGTCCAGAATGCGGCCGCGCAGGTGATTATGGGTGCCTCAAGGCAATCCCACATAACACCTCTCCTGCGCGAGCTGCACTGGCTACCTGTGGCCTTTCGGGTGCGCTTCAAGGTGCTGACGACCACCTTTAAATCGCTCCATGGCTCGGGGCCTAGCTACATACGAGACCACCTTCTGCCCCATACATCCCTTCGACCGATCCGCTCCTACAGAGAGAGCCTTCTCCGGGTACCGTCGGCCGGGCAATGCCGGTTGGCGACGCCCAGGGAAAGGGCCTTCTCTGTGGCGGGCCCAGCCCTCTGGAACGACCTACCCCCCGATCTACGCACCACCTCGGACCTCCGCCTCTTCCGCCAGCATCTCAAAACGTATTTATTCCAACAAGCCGGCCTAGCATAACCCCCCGTTTCTGACTTTTATTCGTATAAATTTTAATTCTTAGGGTTTTATAAGGGTTTTTAGCATGGGATATAATTTAATAGTTTTTAATAATGTATTTTTGTAATTATGTATGGTTTTTAATATTGCCTGTGTGCCGCCCTGGGTCCTTGCAAGGAGAAGGGCGGGGTATAAATTTGAAACAAAAAAAAAAAAGGAAGGCCATTAAACCGAGGAAGATCTTGTGGGCTGAGGCACGAAACTGCCCCAGCGGGAGGCACATCTGAGGACTGGGAAACCGAGGCCTTATCTGCCCTGGTAGCCATGGGGCAAGCTTACTGATATGTTCAATCTTTTATTATTTAAATTTAATACGATCTGTATGTAATTTGAATTAATTCTTTCTCTCTCCTGTTTTTTTTTCCCTTAATGGGTCAACAATAAAGAACAGGAATTATTCCAGTAGGAGATCAGGAGAAATACCTAGGTAATTAAAGGAAGTAATTACCCGGCCTCACTAATTTAAATTAGAAGCGCATGGCCGAATTACTTGCAGCAAACAAAATGGCGGCCGGCACGAGGCTGCGTCAAAAATGGCTGCCTGAGATAACTTCCTGGACCCAGGGAGACTTCGCCTGCCGCCCTGCCCACGCAGCTCTCAGAATGCTGCGCTGCAAAGCTGTGAGATCGCTGGGTTGTTGACGATCAGCGGTGGCAGTGCTTGCTGCAGGGGGAGGGACAATCTGGCCGCGCAGCTTCCATAGATTGGGAAGGATAATGACGGCCCGTCCGCTTTTTCAAAACCTTCCAAAAGGCGATTTCCCGACAAGAAGGGAAGTCCCCAGCCGCCTTTTCAAAGTTAAAAGTGGCGCCGGTCTCCACTTACCATTTAAGTGAATTTGAGGAGAAATTCGACCCGTCGGGCTGCTGGCAATCCGCCCCCCCCGCCCGGCGAAGGAGATGCAAGCCCGCAGCCGCCTTGGCTAGCAACCGCGAAGTGAAAGCCAATTGAATCAATTTCTTTGTCTTTTTGAATTCTGATTAATCAAGAGAATTCTGAGTCAATTTGGAAAATGCCAATTCCATGACATAACCACCCAATTTAACAGAGCAAGGGAAATGTCAGCCGTTCGGACCATAGACTGAGAAGGAATGGTAGAAGGAGGAGCAGGCGTGTCCTAAATTTTTCTTCTCAGTCTATGGACCAATTGGCAGTGAGAATATCCCTATGGTGACGCCTCCCGTCTTCATCATCAGAAGCATTGTTCAGGTAAGTACCAACGATCGTTCTGGGTTCCCCAGGCCATCTGGCAGAACTATGTCTTCAAGGCCTTCTGAAAGTGTGTTAGAATGGGGCCAGTCTAATTTCTGTAAGGAATGATGTTCCAGAGGGAGAGAGTCACCATGGAGAAGGTCTTTCTTCTGGGTCTTGTCAGTTGTATTTTCTTAGGGGATGGGACCTGGAACATTCCTTGCCTTCCGCTCTAGTGAGTTGGGTAGATGTGACTGACAAGAGAAGGTTCCTCAGATAGGGGTTTCCCACTTTCACATTAATCACTGCTGCCATGCCGAGCTGTTCAAAGTTTGGGCCTTTTGACAGCAGCAATGTTCGGGCTATTCAGGGACAACAGCAATGATGGGTGGGGTGGGCAGCAGGGAGGTGGCAGTGACAAGAGCTTCCCATTTTCACACCCATCACTGCTGCTGCACTGAGCTTTGGATCATTCAGAGTTTGGACCATTCAGGGAGGTGGGGGTAGGCAAGGTGAATAGCAGAGAGGCAGCGGAGGCCAGACATGTCCTATTTTCATACCCCCTGCTGCTGCCATCACAGACCATACAACAGTGGCAATGTTCGGGCAACTCAGAGGTGGCAGCAGTGGATGGGGCAGGTGAAGGGGAGGCAGCAGCGGCTAAGCGCATCCCATTGTTATAACCCCCAGCTGCTGCAGCTGTGAACAATATGGCTGATCCCACCATCTTCTGGTGCTCAAACCAATGGAAAACGACTGTCCTGCAATCTCTTAATAAGGAGCAGCCATCTAAGGCATAGGTAAGCAATATCCTGTCCTCTTCTTATCCGGACAACTTCCACAGAACCAGTCTATTCACTGGTTCAGTGATCTTTGCCACATTTGTCATGTCTGTCTTCATGGAACCACTTCAGTTCACCATTCCTTTCCTGGAAGCCCCAAAAGTTATTATTTCTGAAGCACAATACATACCAAGTCTCTTTACTGGCTCTTACTGTATTGTTTCTTGAGAAGAAAGAATGGTGTAACAAGAATTCTAGCAAGTGAATTATTTATTTCCCTTTTACAACTAATACATCCCTGAAGTACTTTGTGGCAGAGACTTATTTAGTTTCTTTCTAGCTGCCTCCCTGTGAACTTCACTAATAAAAGAGGGGCTTGCAGCTGATTGTTTGCACAACGGTCCCCTGAAACCTTTCTCAGTCTGTGAACCAATCATTACAGCAACTCTATCTCCTACTATCATATGTTTTCTTATGGGATCTTTCTCCAATCTGCTGCATACTCTTAATGTGCTGCACATCAGACAGTCTGGTCAATGCTGTAGTTGAAGAGATGGTTCAATGTCATGAGATCTATGACCACTTCAGCAATCAGCTGCATTAATCTTGTGATACCAAACTTTACTTCCACAATGAGTACACAATCAGACATTCACTTATCAGCTATGAATGAGTTAGTCAACATCAATTTTCCTTTAGGCTACATATCCTGAATAACAGCCATATATACAATATATATTGTATATCTATATTGTGAATTGCCCTAAAAATGCTGAGATCACAGCTGTGTACAAGCAAACATACACTGGAGTCCCATTCTCACCAAAGGAAATGAATGTATCTAGCATTGCGAAACAAAACTGGAAGGAGAGATGACCTTAACTGCAGCCCATGTTCTTACTTAAAGTAAACGATTTACTTTATCATCAACACTTCGCTTTTAGCCCTTTTCTAGTTCATCTTCGCATTTTGCCCATCCAAAGATGAAAACCACTCAGGAGGTGATACAACTTGCTTGAAAATGGCATCGCCTGTCATTTCCCACCACTTTGCAGGCAACAGGGTCTTAACTGGTTACAGCAGGGCATGACATACCAAATGCATCTGTGCCCTGCCTTTTCATATGTGCTGCTCTCCTATAATTAGTGACTTTCCCCTTTTTTGCTGCAATTATCTCTTCTCCCCCATCCCTTAATGATCAGCTGTGGAATTAAGCCGATTTTCTCACTCTTCCCTTGTTGCTATGACAACTGGCCTGCACCTGCCACTGGATGAACAGTGGCACTTTTGGATGGGGAAAAAAATAACCACAATGGGAACAGTTTATGGTTTCCTCCTATAACTAAGCGGGGGGTAGGGTAGAGTAAAGTTGCAAAGCAACTGTGATGGGGAATGGGAGCAGTCTCAGAAACAGAGGAGAGATGGAATAAATGACTGAAAATGCACAAAGGAAGTTTATGTAGCACTTGGAGAAACAAAAATTCTCCGTTCCTTTTAATCCACAGTTGGCTATGCAATTTCCAAGGGTTGAAAGCTTGAATGTACATAAAAACATGGAAAGATGGAAACAACTTCTGAAAGAGTAACATACAAGAGTTTAAAAAAGAGTCTGATCACGCCACATGGTGACTTTTCCACACTGGGGAAAGTTTTCAGTTCTAAAACATTTACAGTATATTTCATTTCTCTTCTATATGATTCCAGCACTAAGTATAAAAACAGCAATAGAGTTATGATCCGCTCATAAGGAGTACCTCTGCCAACTTCCAGAAAGTTGTTGGTAAGGATGTGCAATAGGCTACCTCAGAAAGGAATTCCAAAGTCTAGGAAGACTCACCAAAGAAGTTCCTTCTCTCATTTCTTTTGTTCTTCAAGCTCTCCAAACCTTCATTTCCAACTGAAAAAGATATTTTTCTTCTTGGTGTTACCATAACATCAATTCTACTGTTATAGCATATAACCATGTTTGGTGCAATGTAAAATTAATGATTAAGAGTGAACAAATTCAGTTTGCCTATGAGTAGGATGCTGCAGAAATCTTCCTTGATGCCTTACCCCAGCAATCTATTTTTTTAAGATGATAGATAGGAAGGAAGGAAGGAAGGAAGGAAGGAAGGAAGGAAGGAAGGAAGGAAGGAAGGAAGGAAGGAAGGAAGGAAGGAAGGAAGGAAGGCAGGCAGGCAGGCAGGCAGGCAGGCAGGCAGGCAGGCAGGCAGGCAGGCAACTACACAACTTTTATCATCATAATTATTTCAAGAATCTTTCTAATCCTCACATTCTGAGCAGACACATTCTGAGAAAACAAAGGTGATGGTCAGATGGCAGAAAAGATCGGAGTTATTTAGCACTTAGACTTATATACTGCTTTACAGTGCTTTAAAGCCCTCTCTAAGTGGTTTACAGAGTCAGCATATTGCCCCCAACAATCTGGGTCTTCATTTCACCGACTTCAGAATGATGGAAGGCTGAGTCAATCTTGATCCTGGTGAGATTCAAACTGCCAAATTGCAGGCAGCCGGCAGCAGAAGTACCTGCAGTATTGCACTCTAATCACTGCACCACCAAGGCTCATACTTGATAGGAGGTAGGGCAGTGATAAGAGAGATTGTATACTGCTAAGGAAGTGCAACGTACACCATGACAGCCATTTTCTGACATCACTAACATGCTCTCAAAATTCTAAATACAGTACATTGGGATTTTCTGTTATCCATTTTCTAACTGCAACTTCTTACCAATTGTCAATTGCCACATTAACACTTTACAACAGAGGAAGTTTGCTCTTGCTCGAACATGTGCTTCTCAGAAGACAGAATAGCTTAAAACACTTGGATACTATGACATAGCAACTCAAGCGAGGTTTGCAAAATGGACATACATTATTGTTTGCAAGAGATGATCCACATATATAACAACTGCAGTAGTTGATATTTCTAGATGCAATAGAAATCCAATTATATGCCAGATAGTTCAAATGTTTTTGTATCATCATGCAGTTCCTCATCCTCTGTTTGCATCAACCCTTTTTCAATTTTTCACAATAAAATTCCATGCTTGATATCTGGATTACAGATCTAACAATGGAAATTGCTATAAAGGAACGAAGTGGTTTGAATCCATTCAGGTTAAGAGTCTAATAATACATCTGGGCACATAAATCAATATGCTCCCTGATTTTTCATGTTCCTCAAATTGTGACTGAATTATTTATCAATAATTATGTAAGCAGAGAATCCAAAGTTTTATCAAGAAAAGTATTTGCCACTTACTTTTACGTAAGCAAAGTGTACAATGAGTGTGTGTATGTATATTTGTAGATATTCACATTTATAGAAAGACGGCAGCTCCGTAGCTGAAAACGCCAGCCTAAAGATGGCGAGTGAGACTTTGCCAAAACGTTGCCAAGACACGGGAAAAGACCCGAATACAAGACCAGCATACCTTCACCCATGAAAATCTATGATGATGATATATATATATATATATATATATATATAGATATAGATAGATAGATAGATAGATAGATAGATAGATAGATAGATAGATAGATAGATAGATAGATAGATATAGATATAGATATAGATATAGATATAGATATAGATATAGATATAGATATAGATATAGATAGACAGGCAGGCAGGCAGGCAGGCAGGCAGGCAGGCAGGCAGGCAGGCAGGCAGGCAGACATCCAATCAGTGATATGCAAAGCTGCATACAATACATATGAAGTTGGTATTGAAAAGTTTGCAAAAGAGACTTATTGTTGAAGTACCCATGTGGATATGTAATACACAAAAAGTCACCACTTTAGTAGAACACATTCATTTGACTGGAACAATGTTGGCATGCCAATTTTGAATTTAGGAAGTAATGTTGTGAATACTTATTGTTGAGATGGAATTACCACTAACTGACAGCATCTATTTATCAAAAAGCAAAATGGTAAACTTGCTTTCTATTTCCTCTCAAGATACTTTCTATCAAAGGAGCACATCTGCACTTTTATTCCCCCACAAATTACTAAATTATGTTCAGCCACCATTTTTAATTTGAGAAATACTTAGAGAACTTACTGAGACTCAGAAACATTATAAGATAATCTCAGATTTGCTGGAAGCAAAATCTTTGCTTTGAAATTGATCAGCTTTCTGCTTTTTAAGATTAAAAAAAGGCAAATATGACTATGAGATAAATGGATTCCAATGGCTATGCCTATGGGAGCATTGGTACTCACTAAACTAGTACAGTATCATTTATTAAAAAGTTAAATGCCCATATAGCAATATTTCTATATTAGCTCTGAATAATTAGTAATGAGCATGTTACAATACATCCATGTGAGACCAGTGCTTTTGTGAGCTGCACTGGTTGGACAGCTGGTGGTTGCTTGCAATTCAAGATACTGATTAATCCCTCTCTGATAGTTTCTGCCCATCTTGTAAGACTGGACAGAGTGGATGCACCTTAGGTCCCTTTGAACAAACAATACCGTCTATCAGGATGTAGGAACTTGCCCTCTGAAACAGCACCCCTTCTCCAGGTGTCTAGGGCTCCCCCTAATCAATGTTCAACAATTTATTGAAGATCTGGTTATTTGCCCTGGTTTTTATAGATTTGTTGTATCATTGTTGCTGAACCAATTTAGGCTTCTCTGTTTTTTATTTATGATTTTTCTTCGGAATGCATAAGATCTATAACTTTTTATTTTATTGTTCCTGCTTTTAAGGAGTAAGTTGTTTTGAGTGGGCAACCATATTTCATTATTGCTAGGTGAGATTCACAGCAAACAAGTCAAACAAACAAACAAACAAATATTAGTAAAATTAAAAATAATTAAATCAATTGTGTCTTATTCAATACTCTTATTGTTTTAGGATTTTAGTTGGCAAATTGGTTCATTTCATAAGGTAGCACATTTGTTTTATATTTTGTGTTCTGGAGAACTAGCATTATGTTTTATGGTAACCAGAAGAAGGCATACATAGCACCACTATATTCTCAATTTAAGGGAAAAAATCAGGACCTTGTTGGCTTTGTGGCAAGTACTGTAGATGCTGTCAACTCCTAAATTCCAAATGCATTCAGCCATAGCGTCCCATGAGATGACAATAAACTTGACTGATTCTTTTCCCTGCTATTATGAAGTATCCCCAGAATAGCATCAATTTAATCTGAGACAGTGAAACCCTCCTTGCAACACAATATAAATCACTTCTAGAATGAAACATCTCAGAAACCAAAATAAGGTCAGATAAAAGAACTCACTTACTCCTCCATCCTAAGATAAAATGGAACTCTTCTGTAATTCTTTCTTATAATTATTTGCATATCATGCTGAAAACATCATCCTATCTCAATTGCAAGAAATCTGTATTTACTTCATTGACTATTGGAGAATAATAATAATTTCTGCCCCGGATGGCTCTGGGATCATATAGATAATTGTGAACAAAGAGGTCAAATGTTTTAAATGTGCTATAAGAATGTAATTTGGGCCATGCCCTTCTCAAACCTGACTGGATATTTTACTGACTAGAGAAAAGAACCCTTAGTCCATTTCTAACTTTCTAAGATCAAAAGCATATTTTGTTTTTTGCTGTTTAGCTCAGATTCTTTAAATTCTTAAGCTTATGATTAATCTTTTTTTCAGGATTGAAGGTAGACTCACCCAACATTTTTAAACTTGTCATTCTGTAGGTCTCCAATAGCTTAGAAGTAGTTAATGAGAAATTTCTGAATGAAATTTCATTCAGAAACGTTTTGCAAACTTACTGTCCTTTAAAAGTCTCCACTGCAGTTGTAAATAAGATAGTTAATCCTGTTGTTTCCCCGGCACTAAAGCATACAAAAAACTGCAGTCCTATTATGTCCTCATGAGCAGTAGCTATCTCTAGCACTTGTGAGCAAGTGCTCTCGTATCTGGAGAAGTTACAAGGAACAGCTCTATTCACTGGTCTTTGCCCTAGTCATTTTCCATTCAATATACCAATCTCATAAGTTATCAGAAATTCTAAGTGATAAAATTTCCACCCAAGTGGTAGATTCCAGGTGACTTTCATTGAATTTAGAAAGCATCAGGAAATGCTGGAACTCCAAAAAGGAGGAGAAGAGGGAAGAGCAGGTCAAGGATGAAGAAGAGGAGGGCAGTGACAGAAACACATTTGTTCTATATATTGCCACAAAAACTACAAAAAGACTTTGGGAGTCAAAGTTAAGAAATAAAATAAGAAACATCAGCCTCTGTGAGACTTCTTAAGACTTTTATTTTACTTTTTCAATCTTACATCTCCCAAATTGGAGATGGGGTGGGACAGTGGTCGGCAAACCACGGCTCGCGAGCCATGAGCGGCTCTTTGGCCCCTCGGGTGCGGCTCTTCCTCTCTCCTTTCACCCCCCCCCGGAGGCAGTGGAGGGCCCAGCATGTCGGTTGGGGGAGCGAACGGGCGGGGGGAGCTGCGCCGGAGCCATCCAGGCGCCGGGCGCCCGCCTCCCTGTGCGCGCAGCTCCCTCCGCCCGTTCGCTCCCCCCGCCCGTTCGCTCGCTCCAGGGGAAGGCAGCCAGAGCCCCCCCCAAGCGACATGCTGGGCCCTCCGCTGCCTCCGGGGGGGAGGAGAGAGGAAGAGCCGCACCCAAGGGGCCAAAGAGGGGCCTGAGGGGCCTGATGGAAACGCGGCCGGCTGTCCTGCCCGATGCGCTCGGACGGCGGGAGCAACAGCAGCAACAGCCGCCTGCAGAGAGCACCGAGCAGCAGTGAAGCAGCTCGCCACTTTTCCACACCCAGGAAAAGATTGGCGCGTGCACGTCCCGCGGAATTACAGCACAACTTCCCACCGCTACAAAGTCTCCGAGACTGTAATTGAGCGGAGCCTACGCGCGCCTCTCTTTTCTGTGGAAAAGATAGGCGCGCGCATGCTCCGCTCAATTAGTCTCGGAGACTGCCAGAGGGAGCCGCGATGGAGACACAACCGGCTTCCCTGCCGGACGACCTGCCGGGCGACAGCCTTGGAGGTGCTTAAGATGCCGGTAGCCGCTGCGGGAGGAGGCGTCCATAACCTCCGGCATGCCCGCCCTTCTGGAGGGAAGAGAGGGAGTGACTGACAGACACAGAGAGAGACAGAGGGGAAGGGAGGGAAAGACAGAGAGACAGACAGAGACAGAGAGAAAGAGAGGGAGGGAGAGAGACAGAGAGAGACACAGATAGAGAATGACACAGGGAGGGATTGAATCGGAGACAGACGGGGAAAGAGGGAGAGGCAGACATACAGAGACAGAGAGAGGGAGGGAGAGAATCAGAGTGAGTGACACACACAGAGACAGGGAGAGACAGAGAGAGGGAGGGAGGGAGAGACAGATAGATAGAGACTGATTAAGTGAGTGAGAGACAGACAGACGGACACACACACAGAGTGACAGAGATGGGCAGACAAAGGAGAGAGAGACAGAGATAGAAAGAGAGAAAGAGAAAGAGGGAAAGAAAGAAAGAGAGTGAAAGAGAGACAGAAAGAGAGACAGAAAGAAAGAGAAAAAGAGAGAGAAAGAAAGAAAGAGAGAAATGGAGAGAGAGAGAGAGAGAGAGAGAGAGAGAGAGAGAGAGAGAGAGAGAGAGAGAGAGAGAGGAAGGAAGAAAGAGAGAGAGAGAGAAAGAAAGAAAGAACTTATGACCACAATTGAGTCTAAAAGTTTGGTTGCTAACCAAGACCGTCGTTAAGTGAGTTTCACCACATTTTCCAAGTTGGCCACGCCCACCCAGTCAGTCACATGACCGCTGAGCCACTCCCACAAAACAGGCCACACCTTCCGGCTCTCAAAAGAAATTTCAATCGTGGTATTGTTGATATTTGGCTCTGTTGACTAATGAGTTTGCCCACCACTGGGGTGGGAGAGTGGCACATTGAAGTTGCAGGATACAATTTCCTTCCTCTTTTCTAAAGGTTTCCAGTGTAAATATTGGTGTTGTACCGAAAATATGAGTAGATCCACACTTCTCCTCCCAATGTAGATGCTAGAGCCAAAGCAACAAAAAGGGCATTGAAGAAGGTGATCAATAGATTGCTGGCTGAAGAGCTTTTACCAAAATAATTGGGGGGGAAACTTGGGCTTATATAACTTGTCTTTCCTAAAATACAATATTTCTGCCTTGCTACCATAGCAGAATTGGAAAATTGCTGCAGAAGATGCCATGCATTCAACTAGAAAAAAAATTGACAATGCTGAGTAATTCCAAAGTTGAACAGAAAACTGCAAGCTAAAGTATCTTTGGGTTACAAGCGTAAATGTTGCAAACCAAAGAAAAATCAAGTACAAACAATTTTAGATGCCGTTTTGGTACCTTTTTCTCTTTTTTAATAGTAGGGTATCTTACAACTTTAAGGGCTGTTTCAATCCTGCAGGTTAAAAATTAGTAAATTATTCACCATTCCCTTCAAATGATTATACAAATATGAAGCATGACTTATTAAATAGCACCAGCAGCACTTCACTTTAGATCCACCGATTTTTCAAATAATACTGTAATACTTTTGGGGAGGTCACTTTGACACCTCTAATCACTTTGAAATCCTTTATGAATTAAAAACATTGCATAAAAAATTCCCTTCAACAAAATAAAAAGCAGCTATTTTGTCAAATGCTGCATGATCAAGACGGTTCCTAAAAAGATTATTTCTTAAGCTTAGCTAAACTAAGCCATTGGATATATCAAAAAAACATCTCAGTAAAAGTTATATGTCTTTCCTCCTCTGTTTCTCATAACCAAGGGGAAAAAGAATCTACTTCAGTCAGGCAGTCCACTGAAGCATCCCATCTGGTATCTGTGCAGTAGAATGGCTAAAGTTTATTTTTGCATAATGAGATTAGCAAAAATTTGTATATTGTTGTAATATATCATGTTCTGGCCTTTTTAAATGGAAACATATTGTAGCTTCCTGTCTTCTCTTCCTGAAAAAGAGAATAATGCATTATTTCAGAAAATAATTTAATTTCAGTAAATGTATTTTCTCCAATCTTCAGAAGTAATCATTCATTATTTTAAAATTTTTCTGAAATCCTTAACTGGAAAATCAAAGCCAAGAGGACATATGATCCATAGTGCTTCCACAAGTCTTAAGGTAATGCAGAATGAATTTGTAGATATAAGAGATAATACAAGTAATCACACAATGACTGTTTTCTGATTGGAAAATATCTTCTTGGCAGCATATTGGAACTTACAAAATATTTTTTTGCAATCCAAGTTATTAGATATTGAATATTTAGGTACTGATGCTGCTTAAAGTAATTAATAGTTTAAAAGGTAAGTTCCATTTACAATAGCATAAAGACAGCAAAACTACTTTGCTATGAAATATATCTATTTTTTAACATTCCAGACTATTTGAAAAATTATCTCAAAGAAAGAGATAACATGATTCTTTTTAACCTTTGCCTTTCATGAGTAAATAATAAAAAAGATTAATGAAAAAAATTATGACTTGGACAGTTTATACTAGCAATATTATTACCAAACCAGTATTCTACATTCAGCTTTGAAACAAAGTACAAAGTTGAAGCAATACACATAATGGAAGCACTACATTATTAATATGAATTATCCTGCATATTGCTGAGACTTAAGTTTCTCACACACGTGACAAATGGAGGTTGATTTCCAACATCGCTATATAGTTGTAACTAAAGACATCTTGTACTACACTTGCAGACAGACAAATTCCAATATGTTGAAAGAAATGTATTCCCCTCCAATTATCAAAAACAATATATTAAAATATAAGATTTCATCAAGGTAAAGCAGGTGCCAAGGTCAATTTTGCCTTATTACAGTAACTTGCTAGATTTTTGTTTTATGAGTATCAACAGGCCTGTCAACTAGGTGATTTTGTGGATGTAGTCACAACCTAGTGCACAAGTACAACTAAATGGGCAGTTTTTTCAATGGAGAGAAGTAAAAAGTGGGTTCTCTCAAGGATATATTTTTTACTTTTTAATGTTTTTACAAATTATCTTGACTGACTGTGAAGAATAGAGTGGAGAGACACTGTTAACTGGTCAGTTCAGGATGACAAAAACCACAAGTGATTATGAAGAGCTGAAGAAAGATGTCTTTAAAGGTAAATGGTCAATCAAATGGTTAATGAGATCTAGTTTACATCAGAGGTGGTATTCAGCAGGTTCTGACCAATTCTGGAAAACCGGTAGTAGAAATTTTGAGTAGTTCGAAGAACCGGTTAATACTGGCCCCGCCCCCATCTATTCTCTGTCCCCCGAGTCCCAGCTGATCAGGAGGGAATGGGGATTTTGCAGTATCATTCCCCTGGAGTGGGATGGAAATGGAGATTCTACAGTATCCTTCACCTGCCACTGCCCCCAAGCCACGCCCACATAACTGGTAGTAAAAAATGTTGAATCCCACCACTGGTTTACATAAGTGTAAAATGATGGACATTGGAAGAAAAATAACATGTCTAACAAACCAAAATAACAAACCAAGAAAAAGAAATTAAGATCATAGAGGATAGCGATGGGAGCAGGAAGATATAGGAATCATGGGAGCAAAAGAAGAGGTCTCTTTAAGTAGCTTTTTCATGAGGAATGTGGAGCTCTGATATGGACTAGTTTAGGCCAACTGAAGGCAAACACAAAAAATTGAACTTTAATAACCTGAGACTCATTATAATGTAAAATCACACCTCCTGAATATTCAATTGGCCATTAACATGATCAAGATCAGAGTATTGTGGGATGTTATCAACTGTTACATGGTGTATGATAGTTGCTGGCATGGTCTCTATGATGGCTCAAATAATACCAGCCAATTGAAGAACACATTCCAAACTATATGTAGTTTGAACTACATATAAAGTGATTTGTCCCCTTTCTAAGGGTTTTCTCACCTTGCACCTGTGGGATACTTATCTTCTTACTTATGAATAAATAAATAAAATTAATCTACCCTTTTGGGTTAGATCTTATTTTGGCAGAGGTACATTGGTCTAAGAACCTTAGCATGGTTTACAGCTAATAATAGCTCTATTTCGATGTTGTTTTAGGGTATGCCATTTTGACAAAAGGAAATTCCATGCTATAACATATTGGGAAAGAAACTGAAAATACATTTACCAACATTATGATTCTCTATACCAGTGTTTCTCAATCTTGGCAATTTTAAGATGTGTGGACTTCAATTCCCAGAAATCTCCAGTCCATACATCTTAAAGTTGTCAAGGTTAAAAACATTGTTCTGTACAGATCAAAATATCTAGAATATTTTTCTAGTTCTAATAATCACATTTGGAAAATAATACAAAAGTCCTGGAAAAATTAGGCTAACCAAAACTTTTAGCAATTTCCTTAAGAGAAATTTGGTATCCAGGGGAAAAAAGCAAATTGATGGAGGCAGGATAAAAATGAATACAATTATGCATAGAATGGACAAAGTAGACAGGGAAAACTTTATCAACAGAAATCGTACAATGAGGCTAATTGTTAAATCTCACACAGCTGGGCAACATCAAATATGATGATACATACCCCTTCCCTCTCTCTATACATATGTAACCTGCCTTCACTCTCATAAATCTCTCTGATGCCTCCCAACAATATGAACTTCCTAATTCCTTAATTAGCCTCATTGTCTGTTTTCTGTTTCTTAAGTTATCTTCTCTACTTTGTCCATTCTATGCATATGCATGTATATTCATTTTCATCCTGTCTCATTCAATTTACCTTGGAAGAAAAAAGTCTCAGAAAGTGGAATTAACCATGAATGGCAACAGAGGGAAGAATTAGTTAGGATCCTGTGGTCCAGTAAACCAAATTGCTTCGATTCATCAATCATATCTCAAAGATAATGTGGCTAGCATGCTGACGTAATTGGAAGGAATAAATGTATTTATGTTCATAAGGTAATATGGATGAATTTTGACAATACTGCAACATCATACTGTAATTTCCACCATGTCTGCCTTTTTTGTTTGCTTTGCCTTTGCCTTGCAATGTGGTGGGTCAAAGGTACATAAATCCTGGTTCTGCTATTGCCCAAGGCTTTTCAGTAAAGTACAAAATTTTGCTGGGAGCCCAGTATATACAGTATATATTGATTGCATGCAAAAAATAATAATATGTTACATCTTCAAAATGATTTGGCTGCTTTAGGTAAGTCAGGTTTTGGCCACAACACAAGGTAACAAAGATTACACCAACTTTAATAAAATATTTTTAATGCTAGTCTTGGGGTAAATGCACAATCACGAAAATTACAAGAGGAAATTTCAATTTATAATACATATAAGCAAATTATAATCTATAGTAATTTAAATATTCTGTCTATCTATCTATATCATCTATATTATATATAATTATTTTCAATTCACTATTTTGAATGATTCAAAATGTTTCTTTACAGGTTTCTGGACCTAGGATGTGTTCCCATTTATAAGATAAGCTACCAAGGGACTCTCTATTGCTTCATTATTTATGTCTACTTTCCCTTCCATTAATTTGCCAGCCCCAACACAATCTCTTACACTAACTGGAATGAGATTTACTATAGAACAGACAAAAGAAAGCATTTCTTCACAAAGGACATAATTAACCTGTGGAATTCATTACCAGAATGTGATAGTACTGACCTGGATGTCTTTAAAAGGAGATTTGATAAATTCGTGGAGGACAGATATCAAGAGCTGTTCATTTTGAAGACTCATTGTTACCTCTGGATCAAGGGCAGCATGCCTCCAAGTTACAACCACAGAGGAACAGGAAATAAGAAGTCTCTCTCTCTCCCCTCTGTTGGATGATGCTGGGTTAAAATGCCTTCACCTGATCAACCAGGGCTAAATTGACATTGTCGCTGTCTGTCAGCAAGCAATATAAATATTAAAATGCTTAACCTTTATGATAAAGAATTTATTTCTGTTCTCAAATAAAAAGCAAAGCTAATGAAGTTGAGTAGTATTAAGATGTAACATCACAGCAGCCATAGAAAACTGTATGGATTATAGATGTTGGCTCTGCATAGTCTATCTATGGGAGATTCTAGTTGGCTTATAGTCACGTGTTATGGGAAATTTAGTTCAGGGTAATCATAAACGGGACAGAGACTTTTGGCCTGGGACTCAAATTCAAAGTAAAAGTCACATTTAGATATTTGCAAGTTTTCCATGAAGAGATTCAAATACTTTTCTTTCATTTTAGGTCCTATTTCATTTTCATGCATCAATTTTTATTTTTATTCTGGCTAGAGGCCTCAGAAGCTAGAAATGGCCTCAATTTTTTTCCCGGATCTTTGAAATGGTCATTTCTGGAGGCTATGAAGATAGTAAGCTATCAACTTTTCATTTCCCTTGCTTTTATTCATCAAAGAAACAGTTAACCTCTTCTGATTCTTATCTTTAAATTCTTTTCCTCTTTGCTAGTGCTTTCTTGAGCCAGCTATCTGAATTTAATACTGCCCCAGAACTTGATGTTTCTTGTGCTACTTCAAGGACAGAACAGGTCAAAAATTCCTGATTTTGTATTATTCTTTGATAAGTCATCATTAAATAGTCACAGGTTGTTTTGAAATATATGAGAAATTAGCTCAAAGATGACTGACACTTTCTCAGGAAATCTGGCTGAAATTAAAAGCAAAAAGTTGAAATACTGTACCTGATCAAAAGCAAATACTTAGAACTGATTAAAAATCGATTATAATTATATACTATAATTCTGATTAAAACTCAATTTAATATTAAGAGACAAAAATTGTTGAAGATTAACTCATGTCTATCTGGATGACTGGTAGTCACTGAGGATTTTTACTTTTATATAATGGGTATAATAAAATAATGAATCGCAGCACTAAGCAGATGTTATTTACAAGGTTGTGGAAAAGATTTGAAATGGTTTTATGCTAAACTTCTTCCCTCCTTGCATGTTCTCATTCATGTATTTAACACATCAGTCCAAAGTTTCTTATATAATAATAATGATGATGATGATGATGATGATGATGATGATGATGATGATGATGATAATGATAAACAGCAAGAAAAAATCACAAAGTACCGAGACTTGCAAATTGAAGTTGAGCGTCTGTGGAAAAAGAAATCGTGTGTTGTCCTGATTGTAATTGGGCCCTTGGAGCAATACCTACAGGGCTACCTCGATATTTGGAAATTCTAAATTTACCAGACTTGAACATTCTGATTCTACAAAAAGCCACTCTACTTGGAACAGCTTATATCCTCCGACGTTACCTTAACAGTTCCTAGATCCTTGGTTAGGACTCGAGCTGTTGAGCTACTAACCAGCCCCAAAGGCTATGAATCTCACCAAAGATTACCCAATAACAACAACCACCACCACCACCACTACCACCAGTAACAGCCTCGCATTCTATCACTGGCTTTTCACAAACTATTCTATCTCCTACTGCCTTCCAGAAAAGAAGGCCCTGAGAAGGTTTGAGAAGGCTCTGAGACTTGGAGCTACCATTACCTTGGGGGAATGAACATGACTTGATTTATGTTGGCCTGGGCAAAGCATTTCTTCTTTAATCACTAATGCAATATTTTTCAACCTTAGCAATGGCTGGCTGGAGAACTGTGGAACTGAAGTTCACACATCTTAAAGTTGCTAAAGTTGAACAACATTTAAGTCTACACACAAAAAACTTCACAGCAAAAGGCGCATTCATGCATAAAACCAAGATTAGGGTTAGGGATAGAATTAGGAGGTGCAGTGATTTTTCTGGAGGGCATGGGTCTTTTAATGCTTCAGGGGGAGATGCTTTATTTTTTTGCAAAGTGCCCTTTTAGAAGGATTTTGCACAGTCCGAGTTACCAAAGCTTTGCTTAGCTTTATTTTATTTAATAAGTGGGACTGAGCACACTATAGCACTGCTGTGTCCCCTACAGATTTTTTGGTAGAAATGGAAAATATTCTGAATATTTCTCTAGAAATAATCTGTAGTCAAAACTCTGCCACATCTCAAAGTTTTCCTATGGGGACTTGGGCTGAATTCAGATGAATAATCTCTCCTAGAAGTGCTTGGGGTGAATTCTGATATTAATACACCCAACTTGTAGCACCTGGATCACTGCATGCATCAGATTGACCATTGGCTTATGACCATTCATCAAATTTCACACTTCTCTGAATTTTGTAGGAAGATTCTCAAAGTGATTTGAGAAGTGATTCGTTTAAATATAATACATTTTGATCAAGTATATTCATAAATGTGTGTTCTGTGGTCTAATGAATTTCAAAATATCTATTTATGTGAAAAGGTTCTAAATGGAATGGTTGAAACGGCCCAATTCTCATTCACAACAGCTGCCTTTAGTCATTATTAAAATATTTCAAGCTAGAAGCAGTTCTCTTTTGAATTCAAAACTCTTCCAAAATTATATTTCAAATAAGTTTTTTAAATATATATATAATACAGCCATATATATTTTAAGTCCTGTACAACATTATAGATGGGAAAATCTCATTTCCTGAAGGCAAAAGCTAAAATGTATTTAAGTACTAAGCTTATTATTTTTACCACAGGTCATAGTAACATAGTATAATATAAAAAGAGAGGAAAATTAATAGTAATACAAAGAAATGCAGCATGAATAAAAATCCATATAAAGAAATTAAGTGGAACTAAAACCAATGTTACAATTTAGAACATTAAAAGTTATTTTCTGAGTCTAAAAGAGAGCAGAGCAACAGTAACAACTTGACTGCTAAAATACAAATCTTAACAGGAAGATAATTCAATCATTCTGCATCTGGAGTCTTTTCCCCTCCTCATATTATAGGCAGGATAATAGAGGGCACATTAGTGAATGGCCTGCCCCATGGAGAAAAGGTGTTGTTCCGCTGGCCATTTCCATAATCTTCCTTTGAGATCAGCTGAAGGCATAGTCCATAAGTGGAAAGAAGTAAAAGCCTTCCTTAATGGAACACTGGTAATGTTTTGGTGGTACCAGAATGAAAACATCATTTTCCAGGAGCCCATTCAAAGAGCAATATCTATGATTCATCTGCAGCTAAACTAAAGAACTAAATTCCCCCAGAAGGGCAAAGAGTGGGATATGATATACAGGTAGTCGGTAGTCCTCAACTTATGACTGGTCACTTAGTGACTCTTCAAAATTATGATGGAGCTCACCCCACCCCTCAAAAATGTACTTATAATCCGGTTTTGAAGTTCGCCGCCCCGGGTCCCTCTGTGGGAGATGGGTGCGGGATATAAGTATGAATAAAACTAAAACTAAACTAAACTCATAAATGCCTCTTGCCCATTCAATCATGTGACAACACATCTGGTGCTCCGAAACTGGCCCGCCTTTATAGCTGTGTACAGCGTCGCCCCATCATGTGACTGCAGTTTATGATGTTTTATTAATAACAATAGCCCTTAGACTTATATACCACTTCACAGTTATAGACCCCTCTAAATAGTTTACAGAGTCAGCATATTGCCCCCAGCAATCTGGGTCCTCATTTTACTGACCTCAGAAGGATGGAAGGTTGAGTCAACCTTGAGCTGGTCAGGATCAAAGTCCTGGCAGTAGAATGCTGAGTCAGCCTGCAATAGTGCATTCTAACCTCTGTGCCACCAAGGCATTTATTTCTGGGTTTCTTTGTTTGTTTTGCAAAAATGCCCCATGGCCAAATAATGTCATTCAAATGAGTCCAGGCATGTGGTGACCCATTTTACACTCATCACAATTTACAACTGTAATGGGCAGGATCCTTTATAGCCATAAGTGGAGGACTATCTGTGGTGATTCCTACCCATACAATGCAGGTAGAAAAATATAACCAAGTGAATTTTTTTGCAGGCTTTCTATACTAACAGAGATCAAGGGTAGCCTAACCTTCATCCTTACAGAGAGGCATGAGACAATATCTGCATACAAACCCAATCTCAGCATTATGGGCCTTTACATAATCTTTGGAACAACATGGCCCAGAGTTTCTATAGACAAAAATAGACACTTTTTGTTCAATGAGAAAAAGGAGTGATCTGAAAGTTGATAATGTTCTATAAACCCTTCACAATCTCCATTTTAAAAAGCAAACATAAAAGAAAATGGAAATAAATGGAACATAAAAAAAATATTTGGGAATAGGAAAGGAACGATAGAAAAAAAATGCTGCCCAGAGTAATTAGCTTTCTTGTTTAAAAATTTCCTGGTAGGGTAAAATAGAATTTAAATTGGAATATCTAACTACTGGTTAAATCTCAATATTCATGCACATCAACTGGCTCTAACCTAGCCTATTCTAATCAAATTGAGATAGAAGGAGACAGATGGAGAGACAATGGACAATTAGTCTCTCATGGGAGAGCCAAGTTATTAACTCAGAACCAATTTATGTAAGATGAGTAGATTGCTCCCATTTGTAATTTCAAGTTCTGCTGGGATCCTTTCCACAATATATGATTGTCAAAACAAATGTAGTGAACCTAAAACTCCCTAAGGCTACAACATTTAATGGGTGCCTGTAGTCTCTTTGGCAGAAGGTTTTTCGTAACATCACTTTCATTACCCCGAAGGGTGGGGACAAAGCAGAAGGATAACAATAAAAATACTTCAATGAGTAAGAAATAATTCATTAATGCAGTGCATCAAATATATAGTAAAAGCAAATAGAGTACTCTGAAAGCTTTGTCCTCATTGGGCCTACATCACTCACTACAGATTTTATGGTGATTTTAGTTGCACCAAGAAAGGCCTAAGAATAGAGAAAGCTTCAGACTGACAGTATAGATGCAAATGCATAGTCTCCGTTCAGTGACCATTCAAAGATAGGAGGGATTTCCTACTGTTCCTCACAGTTCTGACTGGTGCAGTGGCTCTGCAGTCATGTGTTCTCAATTTGGACATTTGGTAATCAAGTTGCAATTACAATAGTTGCAGTATCCCACAGTCATATGATCACCATTTGTGACCTTAACTACCAGCTTCTGATGAGTAAAGTCAGTGGGGAAACTGGCAAAAAGTCACAAATGGTGATCAAAGAGCCAAGGTGGCACAGTGGTTAGAGTGCAGTACTACAGGCTACTTCAGCTGACTACTAGCTGCAGTTCAGCAGTTCAAATATTGCCAACCTAAGCAAATATAATTATAGAATTAAACAAATTTCAGTCAGAGAGGAGGACAGTTCTCCTACGGTGGTGCCATTTTGATTTTCAGTTCTGCGCAAAATTATTGCGCACACTGAACCAGCAGTAATGCCAGCAACAACCCATCTCTGGTACCAACATATACAAATGATAGTTTCATGGGAAGCTGGGAGAGTGTCCATAGAAATCTTGGGACCAAAGTATTTTTTACAAGACATGTAAATCCAAATGAAAGAGGAATTTAATTTTCAAGGCTCTATTGGAAGCTTTGTCTCTATTGGGAGAATTGTCTCAAAGGGATAAGGTTTGATTCAGTTATGGCACACCTTTCTCAGAGGTTTGGTTATGGCTTAGTAATTGGCTAACTATAGGCCATATCTGGGACTGGTAGATATAATACAGATGGATCTGTGTTATGCTTTATATCAGTGTCAAATTGATATATAAGCAACACAGTCCCAGTCCTTACTAACCAAACTCTGCCAACACTTTGTTTGTCTCATTTTCTTGTATTTTCGTTTGCAATAATAAATTTTCTCTGAATAGTCAGACCAAATTTAATGATTTTTTTTGTTTTTGCTCTTTATTTCAATGTGCGTTTAACCTAAATGTTTATAAATTTTGGCATTAATTTGCCTTTTGAATGTCAGATGCCATTTCAATGATTAATATTTAATTAGCAAGTGCCTTAACCATTTCACATGAAAAAAAGGAAATATAAAATCAACAAATTGATATCAAATTGATCCTGTGATTGCCGAAGCTAATTCTACTTGAGTTTTGCCTGCATTAAAGAAGTCAGAATTAGATTAAAATGCAATCACTTCAGTTCTCAACTGTATCAACTAATATATTGATAACGGAGGACAGGGTGTTATCTTCCTATATTTTAATTGAGCCATTAAAGATTTGAGGCAGCTTAAAATGTAGTAACATCATGTTCCTATACTGTACTGCCTATAACCCATGATTAGATATTCTTCATTAATTAGCAGAGAAGTAGAGTAGTTGTTTGTATGCAAAAGATAGTTGATTTGGTTTCTGGTATCTCAAAGTAGCAAAACCTTAGAAATAGTGCTACCAGTTAGCTTAAAACATTCACTTTTAGATTAAGAACTGCTTTGATGCAGTATATAGCTGTTTTCTTTGTTCCTAGACCTTGAGTACTGTACAGTGTACCTTTTGCTTCATTGGTTGTTCTATCAGTTGGAAGCTGCAAGTCTTCCTTTGAATAATGACAAAAGGTAATTAGCCAGAAAAAACACAGATCCTCAAGGAGTTTACTAGAGTCAAACATAATGTGGGACATATGGCAACAACTCCCTGTGTAAATGTTATAAAACATAATGGGAGAAGTCTTGTCATTAGTTATGTATACCTAAGTCCCACTGACTTCAATCAGACTTGTGCATAAGTTAGTAGAGAATCTGAGTCACTGACATTCATCTAAAGAAATGAGCAGGAACGGTGTTTTGTTTTGTACGTTGTCACTCTGATTTCCTCTTGCCTCATTTAAGATTAGATGTGCATTTGTAAAAGAAAATGAGCAGTAGAAACAAATGGGTGAGATGCTGGAAATAGAACATATGTGAATAGAATAGGCATTTGTAATTATCATTACTTTTCCAATGCATTTATACGAAGTATGAATTCCACACTAATATAATGCCATCCCAAAGTGTGATCAAAATGTATGGATTTATACACAAGAGGTTTTTCTCAATGTCAATATGTCAGTGTGATCCATACAGAAATTCAATAATATAGGGGAAATAATAAAATACCAAAAGAGGGGAGTGTTTAGATTGTCAAATATGCAACTGAGGTCATCTGTACGAAGCTAAATCCTACAATAAAGAGAGGATTTTAGAAAAAACATTCTTCATTCGATTCAAACCTATTTTTTGCTACTTAAAAAGGTTCCCTGAAAAGCTCATGCTCAATCATGTAGTCAACTCTAGCACATTCCAATCATTTCCCTATGGTCATTTTTAACAGAAACCTATAAAACTGATACCACATTTGGATTAGAGACTATGAGCAAGCCAAAGTAAACCAATTAAATTTGTAAACAGGTCAGTGAGAGAGAAAAGCAAGTATTAGATACTAGTATACCTAGATACAAGATACTAATAAATGATGCTTAGTAAAACTTGCTTTCAATACTATTAACTCAACACCAAAATCACATGAAATATCTTATATAGGAAATCAAAACACCATGACCAGTGTTCAGTATCTGAGTGCAACCTACATTTCTTTGTTTAATTGGGTGGGAGAGGGATTTTCCTCTCAGGTTCAAGGATATTTCTTGAACTTGATCCTCCCACAAAGTCAAAATTATTAAGAATAGTGAAGAAAAGGCTTAGCTTATTCAAAATGATAAGCATATACAAAATCCAACTGAGCATTCACTTGACTGGCAACCTGGAAATTATAAGCATTAGGAATGGCAAATTTGCCTTACATTATTAGAACATTTTCTCTTCCTGCAGACAAAATAAGGTTATGAAAAATACAGTTCATAGGAAGGAAATGAACCAGCTGAACAATCCACTCAGCCTGTCAGCCTGCCCCAGACTCAGTGTCAAAATACTGGTAGCCTCAATGATAGACTTCCTAAGATTCGCCTTGGGCATTGTCCAAATGGATTCCAATTTCCCTTGTATATTACTGTAAGCACATGGGCAAAGATTTCTACCAGAAATAAATAATCTTCGATACTTTCCTACAAAAAGAGAAGTAAGAGTTCATAGAAGAAAGAAAGGAGAGAAATGAAGCCAACATACAATACGTACATACATAACCCACTCATCTATATTTAGATACTTGCATAAGAACTGAATAGATACAGGATATAAACAATCATGATAAGCAGTATAAGAAAAGAATGGGTGGAAGAAAAATCAATGTCACTTTTGGATGAAATAATAGGACAAATTTAGCTTGAATTCAATTTTGATGATTAGATAACAGATATTGTCAAAGGGGGTATTTAGACTCTTAGGATCAGCAACTGGGTCCAGTATTGTAAATTGTTTTAAAATAATTCAAATATCTAGCAAGACAGTAATCAAACTTCTACCAATTGGATAATATGATCTGACTTGGTGTAAGGTAATTTTTAGCTAACTAAAATATGCAATAGAAAAATTGTATAATGTCGTTGGTTAAAGAAAAACGTTTTGTGCACAGTGCAATTTACAGTTCTTACTATTTCCACAAAAATAATTGACATAATTACATTTTGCTTATTAACATAAATGCTTCCTTTAAAAAGTGGACAAGTGCTTTTACACTGATAAGTGTTTTTGCATTCACTGTGTGTAATTAACAGAAGAAATTTTCTGTGAAGCTGATAAGCAAAGAACAATAAATATGTGTGTCTTTTCTCCTCCCTAAAACTGCCCAATTATTCGCTCCAATGTTAAATTTGTGGAAATGAAAGCCTTCTTAGGATATTTCATTAGAAAATGGAACATTTTTTATGATGATGGTACCTATTTTGGGTAATGAAATCTCTGCAAGAAAACAACCACGCTCAGAGAGCACCAAGGACCCCTCATTCTTTTTTTCTTGGCAATAATTCAAAACTTGGGTCAGTCACCAAGACAATTGGCCATTGTCTTGATCCATGAGGCTTCCCGTTTTGATTTTCAGCAATCTCTTACACATCCAGTCACATAGGCTTGAGATTCATCCATAATCCCACATCTCCCCTCTAAAGGAATTTTATATGCTTAAAATAAGATGAGAGTTAGACCGAGAAGGAATTGATCTCACTTGGTTTCTTCATCTATGCCCTGTAGAAACACAGAAACACACACACTTTTGGGGGGGGGGGGGGGGGATCAGTGCTAGGATCAGCCCTGTAAACATTGATTTTCTTGTTTAGACTGGCATGGATAAGTAATATATGATAAGCACATACAGGGCCTTTTGTCTAATGATTCCTGTTCTGTTCACCAAGGCCATTACATTATCATTACATTTCAAGCTTCAGGCTGCACTTGACCAGAAGAGCAGAAAGATCAGCTCATTTATTACACTGAGCCTGCAGCAATAATAACAGTATCTTGAGAAACAATATCACAACTCTTATCAGTAAAACATCCTATAGCTCTTCACAACACATTCTCAGGTCAGGCATAGTTCAGGATATCATTTGCTGAAGGTAACACTTTCTCATCTTTTCAATCCATCCCACACCTAACTACAGATTGATAAAACATGCAGGATAGCAAATGGTGTATAATTGCACATGAACCCAGATAGTACCTAGCACTTCATATTATGCATTTGTCGATATGCTATGCTGCCATCCTAAGCACATTGAGCTACTTCTTCGCTGCTTTCATGTAGACTCAGGAGCTATGGGCATGTTAAAATGAATCAGCAAAGAAAGATATAAACCAAGCATTCCTTAAAGCTCCAACTTTTGAGCAGCGCATTAGATACATCCTTGATCACATTCTGAAACAGAGGAAAGGGCACTGCCATCATAAATTCCAAGCAAATAGCACTTGCAGTAATACAACTAACGTTTTCTCTTCTGCAGAGAAAAGGGCAAATTAAACAAGCTTCCGTATCAACTTGCCTTGAGTGTCTGATAAGGAGAAGATGCACTGCATAGGTTTAAGTCAATAATGAAATTTAATTGGATTTATTTAACTAGACAAGAAAGCATTGTCTAAGACATTATTAAACAAATGCATATGTTAACTCCTCTATGCCTTTCTAAACTATTTGCCTGGGTAAACCCCAGGAGCTTTAAAAGAGAAGCTTGGATCCTAAATAGACAACCTAGAAGTGAAGGCTAAATTTGAATTTGAATTTATTTCAATTTATATACCGCACCTTCTCCATCGAGATGGACCCAGGGCGGGTCCATCTTGTAGTTGGCAGAATACATATTTTGTGTACAGAATATTCCAAGTCCACTACATCATTTAAAACATAATAATAATAAACAGTCCTATACGGCAACACAGGGTAAAATCTTTTTCTGCCAAAGATACTTCACAACATCCTTCAAATCGGAAGAAAAAATATAGGCCAAGATAACAAAATAATGTAGCTTAGTATATTACAGCTTTGTAAGATTTGTAAGATTTTATTTGAGAAAAATAGCCAACATTTCTCGATTCTCCCTTCCCACAATATTTTTTCACATACATTGGACAACATATGTTTGGCAACACTTTTAACATGGGGGTAAATGCATTGTAAGGCAAGAGCTTTCCTTGGCTTTTCAGTGGTGTATCGGGTAGTAATGTAGATGTAAAGTACATTAGATAGAGCCACTCAAAAGAAGATGAGACCAGAAGATTTACATCTTTGCAAACATGGGACCCTTAGATTATATGCTTATCATGCCCAAAGATTTCTACAGGTAGTCCATGTTCATGATCATTTGTTCAGTGGCCATTCAAAGTTAAAATGCCACTTGAATGAATTGTACTTATGACAAATCCTTAGTTCGAGATGTTGCAGTGATCTGTCAGCATATCATGTTTTCTGATGTTCTCTGCCAGCCTCCCATAAGCAAAATCAATTGGAAACCATCAGGAAGTCAGAGGTTTCAGTCACATGAAGTCCTCATTTCATGACCTACATGGTCCTTGCTTAACAACAGCAACTGGGGCTGTTGGGACTGTCATCAGTACACAATGCAATCACTTGATATTGATATGCATCATTTAGCAATGGCAAATCTGGTCCCCTACAGTTTAGGACTTCCTATATTTATTTATTTTCTTTCAGAAAAACTTATTATTCAAATAGAAATGGGGCACATAGGTAAGATTCATCCATTTTTCCTTGAAAAATCTATTACAATTTTTTAAAGAAAGAGATTAACACCAGAACACTTCGCCTTTATTAAAAATAATTCTACTTTAAGTTTTTACATTTTCAGAGCTACCAGTCTCACTATTGATTTACAGATTTCTTTTTTAAATATGGCGCCTTAACTGTAGAATTTATCTAATCCAGCAAAATTCCTATGTTGTTATGAACTGATACACAAAATATATAAAGTTTTCATAGCTTTAGAATGCTTGCTTCTACCATTAGCACTTACATTATGTATTTATTAGTAAATGGGACAATAAATTGACCTTACCTTACTTTTATTTATTTTATATTTAACAATAAATGGGGAGCCTGCTGCCCTCCAGATGTTTTAGATTGAATCTCACAAACCACAGCCAATACATCTATGAAGAGGTAATTATGTGAGCTTTGATTTTTAAAATATAACATGCACACACCCCAGGAATAGTCTGTCCTCTGAAATCTACTTTTCATTCAGGCTAGAGTCTCAGTAATTGCTATAATACGGATAGGAAAAGGAGAAACAGATTGTCTATTCTTAAATGCAAGCCTAATCTGGGGCTGAAATATTGACTGGTTTTCTGTTTTCAGATTTGGGGGACAGCAAAAGAATATTAACAAGGGAAAGACTGCGGATAGTTAATTAAATTGTAAATCGTAAGAGAGGATTTAGCAAGAACTGGACAGGCAATTAATTGGTGATAATTAATTAGTCTTGAATCTCTATGGGAAATAACTGACTTGCTTTCAATAAAACAGCTCATATGTTGCAATTGCAAATGTAAATCAGAAGAACAATATTCAATCTGTGGATAGCACAGCCATTTTTCTCCACCCACTGCAGTTCTGTTTCCAATATTGGACATCTGAATAAGTTATTTAGTTCAGTGATTCACAAAATCTTTCTAGCCAGGTATGAAAGCAATAGTACTGCTCTTTATCTCTAGAAACTAGAAAATAGTAAGAACACATATCTCTGATATGATGTTCTTAATCTCGAAAGTTAATAATTTTTGAGTCAATATTTATAATTTATAATCTAAGGAATGTATACTTTGAACAGAGTAGGTTGGCTCAATATTTTAGTGTTAAGACTACATGGCCAATATATTTCCAGACTGGGGCACTATTATTCTTTGAAAACTATTGATCCACATGGGTTTATTATTTTCAGAGATAATGGTGACAGGATACAAGTAGTCCTCAAGTTACGACCACAACCAAGCCCAAAGTTTGTTGCTAAGTGACACATTTGTTAAGTGAGTTTGCCCCATTTTACAATTTTTCTTGCCATAGTGAATAATTCCATTTGTTAAGTAAGTAGTATGGTGGTTAAGTGAATTTGGCTTCCCCATTGAGTTTGCTTGTCAGAAGGTCGAAAAGATGATCACATGGCCCAGGGACACTGCAACTGTCATAAATATGAACCAGTTGCCAAGCATCTGAATTTTGATCATGTGACCATTGGGATGCTGCAATGGTCATAAGTGTGAAAAATGGTCATAAGTCTTTTTTTTCAGTGCCATGGTAACTTTGAGCAGTCACTAAATAAACTGTTGTAAGTTGAGGATTAACTGTTTTGGTTCAGAGCAGGCAGGAAATGTATATTTAAATGAAAGTAACCAAGAAGAAAAATGTAGTAACGAATGACCATGTTCCTTTTACACATGGAAAGAAGTCACATAACAGAAAGCAAACCAAGGATATCAAAGTACTATGGAGATGTTTTCTGTGATAATCCACATAACAAAGCTTCCTAAACAATCAATTTCCAAAACTAAAATAAAAAAGACTCAACCTGTGCTGAAGACAAATAAATCTGTTCACTGGATCACTGACCTGTAATAAGAATTTGATTTGAACAAAGAAGCAGAATAGTTTTGATTTCAATGCAAGGCCGTTTTATTCTATCTTCTATGTCGTTGCTACAAGTTATAGGAAGCAACTATGTTTTGTCAAGCTTTCATCTTATGTTTCATGAAGTTATACAAAGCATAGTGATTTTGTTTCACAATGAAACAAAAAGTACAATAATACAGAAGATTCTCGGAGCAAGAATTTAGTTTTTATTCTTTACAGCTAGCATAATGGGTAGCTTTGCCTAATACTGTTCTGTAGATAGCAGTAAGATAGCAAATTATGTCACAGTGTATAATAGCTTAAAATAAATATATCAGGGAAATGGCTGGTACCTATTGTGGAAAGCAAAGCAGTTAACTGCAGGCAGAATTATGAATAGACAAACCTGTGAATCTTGAAATGTATAGTCGAAAGTTGGCAAATTAACACTGTTAAGAATGTAAAGCAGAAGAAATGAAGCACACAACAGCATCAACTCATTCTTATGAATCCAGCAGTAGACCAACCTCCACAAGAGGCAAACTGCCATCAAAACATGTTCAGCTTAACAGGGCTGTTTTATTGGAGCCTGCATCAAACCATTCTGTGTCCCCTTGTGTTGCTAAGACTTGGAAACAAAACAGGACATTTTGCGCAACTTTTTAGATGGTTCACATTGGGATTTCAAATTGAAATCCACGTATCCTAAAGTTGCCACGGTTGAGAAAAACTGAACTAGGAGAAGATCAACATGAGCTAGACAGCATCTCATGTCAGTCTATTCATTTGCAAAGGATACCTTTGTAAACCAATCACACCTTCAAAGTAGGGAGAGATACAATGAATTTCCAGGGATTTTCAATAGTTGTTCTTAGCCTTTGTTCTACTTTGTCTGTGAAGTCACCTCCTTCTTACAGTAAAGCCTATCAATGCATATTGTAATAAAAAGTTTTATTTTTCAACTGGCTTGTTGAAAAGCCCAAAGTTGAAAGAAAATGACTGGCCCAAGATCAACCAGCTGGCATCCTAAGGGAAGAATAAAACTGAGGCTTTCCTGTTTCTAGACCAGAATCTTAATCATTTTACCTGACTATCTTTCCCAGGGTGTTTGACTGTAATTTTTATTAATCCCATCCAACATGGTCAGTGGTTGCACCTGATAGGAGTTACAGCATAGTCATTAAGAGCATACTGGACTAAAGACAACACTTGAGCAGTCCACCACTTACTCCTATTCATTTTCAAAACTCCATGGTTATTTAGAGAAAAGGGTGGTATTCCATACCATGTGAAATGATGTTCCACATCAATGCAAACAGAACAATGAGAAAGGAAATTCTTATTCTACACATATTATTTGATCAAAACTAATCAGGAAAGAATACATAGCTTAAAGTGCCCACTATGTTGAGAGGGGCAGTGAAAAAAGGAAATTCTAGTAACACCATTACCGAACAAGGAAGGAAAATAAGTTAGTAAGACTGTTTAAATCAATCATGGAATTGTGTTATATATGCTATGTATAATTGTTTGCCTGATAATGATTACCTAATAATTCTGATTCAAGCATTTTCAAAAGGAAGAGAAAGGGAAAGGGAAGAACATGGTCACAAGATCATTGATATGAAAGAAATCTATAAGAATATTTCTGTCTCATAAAACTTGAAACCTAATTAAAATGATGAATCCACATAGGAGAAACAAAGAAAAGGCTATAATCATAGCTAGGCTTTTCTGTTTTATCTTTTGATGAGATGATGGCCAGTTCCTCCGAGATGAAAAGGGATGGATAGATCAGATGCTGACAGCTGGTCCATTAACTGCTCCTAGCCATGACATTTTATACTATCAACCAAACTTTTGGTAATGTTCTTGCTTTCATATCCTACCTGTATGTTTGCCAGGAGATCAGAGGCAGAAATTGTGGACTCTATTCTCATCAAATAGAAATTTTACATTAAGCTCCACCATAGCCAGCTGTGCAACAATTGTTACACCACAGTGATGGCTAACCTTTTTGTCGTTGTATTGCAAAAGCAATGCAATGCGTGCACAACACACACACACACACCTGCTCCCCATGCATGCACATGTGACCTCCGCGCACTCCACCGACCCTCCCTGCACATGCACACTGTCTCCCGTATGCATCCTGCATCCCACGTGTACCCGGCAGAGACCCAAAAATCGGCTGGCAGGAGGGGTGCGTGCATGCGGGTGGAGCTGAGCTGAGGCGACGGCTCACATGCCCGTGTGCCACCTGTGGCATGAATGACATAGGTTTGCCATCACGGCTCTACTACATTCTGTACTCCACCAAGTACTTCATAAATGCACGAATGCTATCAAACATCTAAGCTAGAAAAGCAAAAGGCTGGGCATTTTAAGTTTTATCACAGAAAGCAGCTCAAGCACATAATTCTAAAACAATAGACAAGTGTTCTACAGAAATAAATTGTTTCCTTTAATTTCCTTATGCTGTTCTGGGAAGGACACATTATCCATAAGGTCCTATTGCTTTTTAAAGACTCTATTTTGAAATGGCTTAGGATGAAGGATTCTTGGGGCAAAGTTTGTTTTATGGAAAATATTTCCCCAATAAAATATCATTTCTATCTCTTATGCTTTTGCAAAAGCATTGTCTTTTTTCTATCTTTCAATACTTTGTAAAATCCAGTTTCCTCTATAGGTAATACAGTCTTATATTTTCAGTTAGTTGTGCTCCCTGAAATTTTCAAGTCCATGTATTCCTTCTGTCTTCCCTTCCTAAAAACAGGATAAAATTTGTAGAAATCCAGAAGTAATATCAACCGGGTATTACAGAGACCTGGTTGGGCCAAGAGGGGGGGTGCCCCTCGTTGAAATGTGCCCACCAGGTTACCGCGCATTTCACCAGCCAAGAGCCCAGGGTCTGGGTGGAAGGGTGGCGGTTATTATAAAGGAGGGCCTGGATCCGAGGGAGACCACTGTGCCGCAGACAGCCGGCTGTGAGTCTCTATGTGTGAAGTGGGGTCATGGGAGGCAGCTGGGCTTGCTGATTGTGTACCTGGCTCCCCGCTACTTATCAGCAGCCCTACCCGAGCTTCTCAATGTGATAGCCGAGATGGCGGTTGATACCCCCAGGCTGTTAGTCATGGGGGATTTCAACCTACCATCGATAGGCGAAGCATCTGAGACGGCATGGGAGTTCATGGCCTCCATGACGGCCATGGACCTGACCCAGTTAGTTCATGACCCCACCCACACTGGAGGACACACGCTGGACTTGGTTTTTGCCTCCGGCCAGTGGTTAAGTAATCTTGGTTTAGGGGAAATAGTCGTTGAACCCCTGTCATGGTCAGATCACTCTCTCCTTCGGCTGAGCTTTCCAACCGCTGCATCCCACCGTGGGGAGGCAGAACCGGAAGTGACAAGATGGTTCCGCCCCAGGCGCCTGATGGACCCTGAGAGGTTCCAGATGGAACTTGGGACAATACCTGAGACCCTGACCCGCGACTCGACTGAGAACCTAGTGGCCACTTGGAATAGTGCGGCCACGGGGGCCCTGGACCGGGTTGTGCCGTTGCGGCTTCTCACCCTGCACCGAACCACCTTGGCTCCCTGGTTTTCCGAGGAGCTGAGGGTGATGAAGCGTCAGAAGAGACGCCTAGAGAGCGGTTAGAGGGCCACCCGCTCTGAGTCTGACCGGACTCTGGTAAGGTCTCATTTGAAGACCTACCTAGTGGCGATAGAAACGGCGAAGTGTAACTACTTCTCCACTCTTATCGCAGCTGCAGATAACCGGCCTGCTGCCCTGTTTAGGGTGACCCGCTCCCTTCTTTATCAGAGGGCACGGGATGCTCACTTGCAGGGTCGGGCAGAGGAATTTGGGTGTTATCTGCATGATAAAATCGATCAGATCCAGGACGGGTTGGCCTCCGACTGGTCTAGTTCAGACGGGTTGACGGAGGCAGGTCTTGAGTCTGTTATCTGGGAAGAGTTCGATTCTGTGACTCTTGAGGACACAGACAGGATGCTGGGGCAGCTGAACGCTACCACATGTTCACTGGACCTGTGTCCCTCCTGGTTGATACTGGCCTCCTGGGAGGTGACGCGAGGCTGGCTCCAGGGAATTGTCAACGCTTCTTTGAGTGAGGGGTTTCTGCCGGCCGCCTTGAAAGAGGCAGTGGTGAGGCCCCTCCTCAAGAAGCCCTCCCTGGACCCGGCTGTGTTGGCCAACTACCGTCCTGTCTCCAACATTCAATTTCTTGTGAAGGTTGTTGAGAGTGTCGTGGCATGGCAGCTCCCTCAGCACCTGCAGGAAACTGTTTATCTGGACTTGCGCCAGTCCGGCTTCTGGCCTGGGTACAGCACAGAGACGGCATTGGTCGCGTTGGTGGATGATCTCTGGAGGGCTCGGGATAGGGGATGTTCCTCTATCCTGGTCCTGTTAGATCTCTCAATGGCTTTCGATACCATCGACCATGGTATCATGTTGCGCCGGCTGGAGGGGTTGGGGGTGGGGGCACCGTCTTACGGTGGTTCTCCTCCTACCTCTCCGATCGGTCGCAATTTGTGTTGGCAGGAGGGCAGAGGTCGACGTCAAGGTGCCTCACTTGTGGGATGCCACAGGGGTCGGTCTTCTCACCCCTCCTGTTCAACATCTATATGAAGCCGTTGGGTGAGATCATCCGTGGTTTCGGGGTAGAGTTCCATCAGTACGCTGATGATACTCAGCTATACATCTCTACCCCGGGACACCCCAACGATGCCGTGGAAGTGATGTCCCGGTATCTGGAGGCCGTGCGAATCTGGATGGGGAGAAACATGCTACCTAATACCTCCCACCGACCAGTCCGCTCCCACAGAGAGGGCCTCCTCAGGGTGCCATCGGCCAGGCAATGCCGGCTGGCGACCCCTAGGGGGAGAGCATTCTCTGTGGCAGCTCCTGCCCTCTGGAATGACCTGCCCCCTGACCTACGGACAATCACAGACCTGCGCCAGTTCCTTTGGGCCTTGAAGACCCATTTGTTTCATGTGGCCGGCCTGGCGTAGTTTTTTAAATTGTTATAGTAAGGGTTTTTAACAGGATTTAAGTCAGGCTAGCTATTTAATAGATTTTTAACTGTATTTTATGTTTTATATCATTGCCTTTTATTAGTGCCTGTACACCGCCCTGAGTCCCGGAAGGGAGAAGGGCGGTATAAAAATTTAATAAATAATAATAATAATAACCAAGATCAGATTTCCTTAATTTGGACATCTGAAAGACTACAACCAAATTCTCACATAATGTCATGATGGCTGGAAAATTATCAAGATTTAGGTTCTTGTATATGAAAGTCACATAAACTAGGGAGGTTGACTGAGATTCCTTCTAGAGAAAACAAGAAAGCTACATCTGTAATAGCTTTAGAAAAAAAATATTGTTCTTGAAAGGTCATTATTTTCAGAGTACAAGAATATCATATTTTCTTCTTAAGTCCAAAGTTACCATAAGGCACTACAATCTTTCATTAAGCTGGAACGGAAGCAACTGGCTTTGTGCTCTTTCTAACCACCGAAGTCTACTGGACATCAGCATAATCACATACAATTTATAATGGGTTATGACTTAAAACTCCTGAGAAATTTAATGGATTTGTGGCCACTTTTATATGCTGACAAGAAATAAAGAGGCTAAACTTCAGCATTCATCATAAAGTTTTATAGCCATCTTCTGTTAACTGCTTTGCAAGGTGGGGAGGTTTTTTTGTTATTTATTTACCTTGGACTTGAGCAGGGTTGACTCATTAAAGGTGTTCAGCTGTTGATGAGTTCTGAGATCTCAGTGTGAGGGTTCTTTACACTCAAAGGACTGGACATAACACAGTGTACTAAACCTATGCACAATAGTTTATTCCAGCACACACTTTCTGCAATAACAGGCTGTTGCACTGGCCATCTCTATCCTTCTAGAACTTTGAAGGTGATGTTGTCACGTAAACCTAATCTTCTATACTCAGATTGTTAATATTCAGTTTATACAAAAGTCTCAAAGTCTGTAAAGGAGCATTCACTCATTGTCTTTCCCCAAAATCATTGCACTAATTGGGAGCCGATGCTGTTTCAGTGTGATTGCTCCTTCTCTAGATAGACCAAGTTCCAGGCCAGCTTTCAAGCTCTGCTCTTAAGTTGTGCTGCATTTGAGTACTCTAGTTGATTCCAGGCCGGATTCCCATCAACATTTGTTTATTAGATTTTTATTCCACCCTTATTACTTTATAAGTAACTCAACATAGTAAACATAAACGATATTCTTTCCTCCTCCTCCATCCCCCACAACAACAATCTGTGAGTTAGGTTGGCCTGAGAGAGAATGACTAGTCTGAAGTCACGCGGCCAACTTTCATGCTTATGATAGCTTGTAATCCTGGCAGTTGACTGATGGTCTGGCCTGTTTTAGGTTTAATCTTCAGATGTTACATCCCACTTCCTTGCCTGTATGCCATTTTCTATCTTGGTTTCTCCTACACAACCACTGTTTGCTTTTGTAAGATAAGGGGCTGGGTGTGGTAAGGCTGCCTCTGGACATCAGCAGGTCCTTGAAAAGACCAGGGTGTGGTTCAATTAGCCAGGCAACTGGAAGACTGCTTGGATGCCTGTGAGTATGAGGGTATAACTCAGGGGTGTCATACTCATGGCCACACGCTGGCCATGCCCACCTCCGGTTTAGTGAAGGGGGGAAAAGTTGTGATACGTCAACGTGACGCCGCAGGTTTGACACCCTGGTATAGCTGAATGCCTGAGAGAAATGGGAAGAGAAAAACTTGGCTGCATGTCTACAGTTATCCCAACTTCACTCCCTCACACTCAGTTATCATTTTTTACACACAGGCATCAATTCCAACAAGCACTTCTGTGAGTATAAGTAGTCCTTGACTTAACAACAATTCATTTAGTGATTGTTCAATGTTACAATGGCACTGAAAAATGACTTATGACAGTTTTTCATACTTACAACCATTGTAGCATCTCTATGGTCAGATTTTAAAAAAAATTCAGATGCTTGATAACTGACTCATATTTATGACAGTTGCAGTGCCTCGGGGTCATGTGATCACCTTTTGCGAGCTTCCGATAAGCAAAACCAATGGGGAAGTCAGATTCACTTAACCACCACATTACTAACTTAACAAGTGCAGTGATTCACTTAATAATTGTGGCAAGAAAAGTTGTAAAATGGGGAAAATTCACTTAACAACTGTCACGCTTAGCAACAGAAATTTTGGGCTCAATTGTGGTCATAAGTGCTTCTTGCAAATCCAGCAATTGAAAAATCTACTGTTCTTCAGACACCAGGGGCTGCACTTGTTAAACTCTTACTTTCATCCTGTCATTTGAGGTATAAAGGAATAGACCAATTTCAATAAGTTGCTGTCAAATTATATTTGAGAGCTTTTTTTTTTTTTTAATGTTCCTTGGCAGGTGAGAATACCTGGTAGACCTTGGCTAATCTCATAAAAGATAAGGAGGGTGATATCTGACTGTTTTCAGTTTTCAAACTGCAAAATATTTCTGTTCCATTGTAAAAAAAAAAAAGTATGCACTTTTCTGTAAAATCACTGAGTTCTATTTGAGGAAAACTTTATCTTATCTTTATTTTATTAATTATAGTTCACATTATTTGTAAGAGCTTCTGATAATTCATATTTCAAAAATGTTGATTTGCTCAAAATGGGCCACCAAAGCATTAACAGGAAGGAGTAGAATATATGAAGGTAAAAGGAAGTGGCCTAAGACCTCTTGATAAATTCATGGTCCATATAAAATGTGAACTGGATATTATCAACTCAGAGTTTGAACCTAAATTAATCTAAATAATGTATGATGATTGGCATAAAGAAAAAAGGTGTTAATACATGTATTATGTATTAGCATTAAGTACTGGAAACTGACACAGTACCAAGCACAGTAATACAGCAATGGCTTGCAATTAAATTGTAACCAGAAAGGCTTCTTCACTTTTCTAAAACTTTGCAAGATTGCAAAAGGGGAATTCAAGGTTGCACACAATGAGACCATCTCTTGCAAACCATTGGTCAAGTGTAATGAAGAAGAATCCATACTGCCTATTTTTAGAACCCAACACACTGATTCTATAAATCAGATTTATGTTGGCTGGGAACTGATATCCCAATCCCAATATAAACTTGGCTTAAATCAAGCATAGGCTTATAATAATTTTGATGAGCTAGTCCAAAATTTCAGAGAATAAACTCTTGCTCAATTTATTTTGAATAAAACATATGCAAGAGATATTACTGCAGCACAACTAATATTGTCCATAATTGAAAGTGAATAAAGGTAATTTATACATGTAGCTATTAAAAATCATGATATCTTGAGAAGGCAGAATGAGTTCTGCACTAGAAAACAACAGCTATGATAACAACAATTATTATGACTACTCAGAAAAGCTTTGGAGTAAAGTGGCTTAAAAATAAATAAACAATATCAACACTAACTAAAATAGATTCATAAACCAGCTTTTTAGAACGCTCAGAAAAAAACAACTTTTTTGCAATTTCATGTTTCCACAGGAGTTTTTCTTTCCCTCCCCACCCTCAACTCCAACTTTTAACATTCTGGTCTTGCTATGGATATAAAAAGCATAGAGTATATATGCATCGCACATAAGAAAGTTTATACTTAGTCTAATGAGAAATTAATTCCATAGTTCAGTGGGATTTACTGCCAAGTAAGACAGTACTTCCTAGGGTAAAATGCACCATAGCTGGGTTCAGCAGGCAGAAAAGGCTGGAACACATATTCTGAAGGATATGATTTTTAGGCCTGTGACACAGAAGTTAAGTAATGGTTTTAATATTTTGTACTACAAAAGCCTGTAGGCAACCCACAATGCGTACCTAAATATTGTGTCAGAAATTATGCTTCTTCCACAGGATCAGCCAAAACAGCCTCTCCAATTCTGCTTTATGTGGTTCTATGAATTCTGCAGCATGGTATGGGAATGTGAATTAGCAGTGTGTCATCTATAAAAACTGATGTTGCAAATCATAGATGGACACAATTTTCAGCACTGGAAAAATAACATCAAGGAAGTGGGACAGCTTGCAATGCAACCAAGCAGATTTTGAATGGACCGGTTTAACTGGAGGCAAAGTAGTATACACATACATACACACAACCTAAAAGCTAGAAGCACTGACAAAAAAGCATTCTTATTTGAAAAATGCCTACAGATAATCACTGGATTTTTATTAGTAAAGTTATTGTCAGAAAGCAGCGCTAGCTACCTGCTCTCTCCAATTAGCACTGCTGGATGAAGACAAAAAAGTGTTTTGTTTTGTTTTTAAAGAAATGGCATTATGCTGAACTTCTCTGACAAATTGCTCATGAGACATTCCCTGGAAGGAAAATAATTTGCATGGGTCAAGAACAGGAAGCTGCAAAAACAGAATGCTGAAACAGCCTGCTTGCTTCAGAAGCATTCATCCTATTAGCCAGATATCCTGCAAGGTGTAAAGCAACACAGCCATTATTTCATTTTTAGAAAAAAGTGCTGATGCAATTTCAATGGCAACTTAATAAATCAAGGCCAAAGCATATTTTCAATATTCACATGAAAGGATCTTTATGTATTTATTTGACATAGTTAATTACTGCTTTTCTCAAAACCGTTCAAAGCAAGTTAGCAAATAAAAACAATTGAACAACTTTAAAAACACCCATTAGTTATAAAGAATACCATCAACTTGGTATTTAAGAAAAATGAAACAAAAAAAATCTATCTGTGTAATTGAGTTTAGCAATAAGGAGTTTTTGTTCCTACCAAACCAATTCAACTAGAACTTCTAACCCAGCTAGCATGGCAAACAATGAGATGCTGGGCACTGCAGTTCAGTAAGGCATTTGATAGACCACCCTTTTTCTATTCCTGACACAAACCACAGGAGAGACTTTCAAGAAGTTCAGGTTCTGAAGCCTACAGGTACTCTTTTAATCACCGGTACCACGCCTTAAGTACTGTCCTCAGCTGCTAGATACACCATATGATAAAAACCAGTCCTTAAAATATGAGGTTTTTTAAAATGTATTTATATTAATTATGCCTAACCATAGACTGGTAATTAGTACTGAACAACCTCCATATATGAAAGCCTACTGATTGCACTAAATGATACAAGATTTCCTTAACAGTTGCCTTCAGAGGCAATAATTCATTATAGAAGTCCACCTTATCCAAGGGAGATACCCTGTGAGCTATGAGCAAAAGACATTCTAGCAAAGACCCCAACTAGCTTTTTGCAACATCTTGAATCTTATTTTTATCCTATTAAACAGAATTATGCAAGTAGTCAAAGGAAACATTGTGCAGCACAGATTTGTTAACTCACTGAAAGCTACCACAGTGAGTTGGCCTCAGACCATTATTGCAGATAAACGTTAAATACTGTGGATCAAAAAAAAAAGCACTGATCTCTCACAGTTCTCCTCTTGCCTTCATTATGATCTTGAATAGTTTGAAATGTTGGTTTTTTCTGCAAATCTTGTGATTTTGATAGCTTATCTCCTAAAATATTTCCATATATGTATTTATTATACAACACAGCTTTTTTGGGGGGAATAAATAATGAAGAAATTTTCCTATGGTTTCCTTGCTCCTTCTTAGCTCTAACAAAAGCAAAACTGAAAACATACAAAGCAATTAAAAAATAGGTCAAGTGGAGGAGGGGGAGAGAACAGCCTTCCAGTGCCCTGTGAACTGTCCTTGTGGGAGCTCTCTGAATAAAAATACATTATGTCATTTCTTCCTGTATGTAATTTGCTGCATGTCCACCCAGGAACTTATGACCTGCTTGCTCCTTATTCTTTGCATGCTTTGCATCATTTAGTGACCAAGAAATCTGCCTTCACTTTCCATGCATTTTCCAACTTAAAAGAATATCTTATTGAGCTTTCTGATTGGAAAAAAAAACCTTCAATAAAACTTTCCAAGGGTGAATAATACCAAGACTGAAGAATGATTTGCTGCAAGGCTGATTTGCATTATTGGTTTTGAATGTAGGGTTTTCCTAATGCAACCAGTGATGTGCTATATAGTCACTCTCACACATTCACCCATATTTTGTTTATTGCTAGAAAACCAAACATCATTAAGGGAAAGAGAATCTACCACAAAGCAATCCCTTAAAATATAGTACAACCAAGTCATTGTTCCAGTTAAAACAAGGCTTGCTACTCATGAACCAATTCAAAGAATTCCAGTTTATCCATTCACCAGCAGATTTGTTTAATAGAGCAATTTTGTTTCATTATGAATGAAGCTTTTGACAACTGCTCTGTAACTCATTAGTGAGTTACCCATTTGCTGTTTGATGGCACTTCAACAAAAATATAAAACTAACTTAGAGAGATGTTTAACATACAACAAAAGGCTTTTTTAAAAGGTTGATTTACCTCTGGTAGTCAACCAACATGTCTAGAACTGTCCATTTGGTCTTAAGACAAAAATAAATGCTAGAGTTTTCTAGTTAGGCTTCAAAGTAAGCTTTCTTCCCAAGGAACAAGATGAAAATGAAATCATTTTATTTGATAAAACCTGCTGGTGCAAGAGAGATGTTTCCAGACAAATCTAGTACATTGTGGGGAAGATACAACCATGGAAGTTTATATGGCAAATACTATACCTCTCAACCTGAAACAGCTTTGTTCAGATCCAATATCCACAACTGCAGAGATCAATCAGGGAAGTCAGCTTTACCTTAAGAAGAGTCACTGAAGAATGGGACAGCTAAGATTGATGTAGGGATATTTTTGCATATTTTTAGCATATTGCAATTACTATGACAAAGAGTGTTTGACTTCAAGTGTTAGTGAATCCAACTATTTTTATTTTCTGAATTATTGAACCCAGTGGTTGCTTTCATAGGGAACCCATTTGGGAACGTCTGAGAAAGTTCTGTTAAATCAGGAGTAATGTTTTCTGTATGTCTGTGTGTGGCTGTATAATATAGCCACAACCAAGTTTGCTTTCATAGCATGAAATGTCCTAAGGAATTCTCCTATATGACCAATTCTCTCTTTCCTTGTTTGACAAGGTCATGGGACTCAGTTTGGCTCTTCCCAGGAAACAAAGTCTATATCAATGTTTTCAAGAGATGAATATGCATGCGTATGGAAAGTAATTGTGTTGGGAAGATTCTGATTTAATGGTTTGAATATTCAGAATATAGCCTCTTTTGCTGAGGCATTCTTGCTTTGCCTGTACATATGTGTGCATAAGTGCTACAGCCCCAGATTTGAAGCAGGTGGATCAGAGTGCTATTTCCAAGATACAGATAATCAGTTCTCTTACTAAATCCTTCTGGAGCTATATTCCCTTACTCCTTATTTCAAGGTCAATAGGGTTTTCTTTTAATGCAAATAAGGCACTGAAGTATGGGGACACCTACATGAACAAAGACTCTGTCATAAGCAGGCCTCAATTGCTTTATCTCTATTATCATTATAAAGTCTTATGAGTGGATACCAAGGACTTTTAAATTAAATGTCAAATGTAATCTAGCACTGGAAACATAAAGGGGGGCTGCCCTAAGGGAAAAAGTTCCTGACAGTCTTATTTGGCTTGTCAAAAGTAGCATTTTCCTCATAATTATCCGTTTGCATAAATGAATCACCATTTGGCTGAGGATATTGCCGGAGACTTAAAATAGTGCAAAGTGAAGCGGACAAGCAGTTCTGAGGGCTCGCCTTTTTTTTGTAAAAAAAACATGAAGATAACAACATAGCCACATCTTTACAAGGATAATTGGGCAAGGTGACTTAGCTCTCCACAGTGCTAACAAAAATGCAGCATTCTGTGGATTAATGAGACAGTGACTATGAAAAATTGTCCTTTTTATGTATGTATTCAAATATTCATAAAGGTGTGTGTCGAGATCAAAATATTAATAACATTAAAACATTCATGCAGGTTTCACTTTCACTTCTGAACTGAAGTAAGCTGCTTCCAAGATTGATCTGACAATTACAGCCCATCTTTTACACTCCCCAAAAACTTTTTATTATCAATATGGGATGAGGAACTACCATATTTTTCGGAGTATAAGACACACCTTTTTTCCTCTAAAAAGAGGCTGAAAATCTGGGTGCGTCTTATACATCGAGTACAGCATTTTTTTTTTGCCTCCTGGAACTCCGCCCCCTTCACCAAAATGGCTGTGCCAACCTTATGGAGTCTTCCAGAGAGCTCCTGGGGCTGGCGAGGGAAGAAATTAGCCTAAAACGGGCCGGTTTTTGCCTCCCCCCCCCGCGCCCCCAGCAGCACTCTATATGCCTTCATAGAGCTATGCATGCAATTTATTTGACACAAAAAATGGCACATTTTCACCATAAATGGCTTGGTTTTTGTTCATTTTTGACCCCCACCCCACCCCCCAGGAACACTCTGCAAGCCCCCCCAAGGCTAGTCATGCTTTTTATTTGAAGAAAAACGGCCCCATTTGTGCTGAGAAACTGGTCGTTTGGGGGAGGCTTGCAGACTGCAAAAACACTCTCTAAGCTCTTTAACTGTTTCTGTGCCAGGAGAAACAAAGTCTTAAGGTTTGTCAGCGATTTCCTTCTCCAGGACATGGATAAATACACCTGGAAACATCAACCTACCTACCAACTCTCTCTCTCTATTTTTCTCTAGCTTTCTACCTACCTACCTACACACACACACTCTCCCTCCCTCCCTCCCTCCTCAATACAATACAATACAATAGCAGAGTTGGAAGGGACCTTGTAGGTCTTCTAGTCCAACCCCCTGCGTGGGCAGGAACCCTATACCATTTCAGACAAATGGCTATCTAACATCTTTTTAAAGGCTTCCAGGGTTGGGGCATTCACAACTTCTGGAGGCAAGCTGTTCCAGAGGTTAATTGTTCTAACTGTCAGGAAATTTCTCCTTAGTTCTAAGTTGCTTCTCTCCTTGATTAGTTTCCACCCATTGCTTCTTGTCCTGCCCCCAGGTGCCTTGGAGAATAGTTTGGCTCCCTCTTCTTTGTGGCACCCTCTGAGATATCGGAACACTGCTATCATGTCTCCCCTGGTCCTCCTGTATTTCTCTCTTTCTCTCTACCTACTGTATTTCTCTCTCTCTCTCTCTCTCCTTACCTACCTACTGTATTTCTCTCTCTCTATTTCTCTCTGTATCCTTTTACCTACATACCTACCTACACATACACTCTTTCTCTCCCTCCCTACCTACTGTATTTCTATTTCTCTCTCTATCCTGCTACCTACCTACCTACACACACACACTCTTTCTCTCTCTCCTCCCTCCCTCCCTCCCTCCCATATTTCTCCCTTTACCTACCTACCTATACACACACTCTCTCTCCCTATCTACCTACTGTATTTCTCCATCTCTTTCTATTTCTCTATTTCTTTATCTACCTACCTACCTACTCTCTCCCTACCTACCTACCTACTGTATTTCTCTCTATTTCTCTCTCTCTCTCTCTTTATCTACCTACCTACCTAACCTACCTACCTACCTATCTACCTACTGTATTTCTCTTTCTTTTTTTCCCCTCTATCCCTCTATCTATCTACCTACTTCTTTTTGTAATTTGCCTCTTCAAAACCTTGGTGCGTCTTATACTCTGAAAAATATGGTAAATCCAATCCGTTCACCAGATTTTTCCCACCAATAGACTACATTGAATTCCTAGCTGCTTTTCTCCTCCTTAATATTTTCCAGCAGTTTTCCAGGTTCCATGTGCCAAGAGGAAAGACCTCCCTTGGCAAAAGCAACCAGCTAGGAGTAGCTTAACCATTAGCTCAGTTCAAAAGCCTGATACTCAGTGGTGGGTTCCTCTCCTCGTCATTACCGGTATGCTGCGCATGGGGCCGGGCGTCCTGTTTGTGCATGCGCTCTGTGTACAATTGCACACTCCATCGCTCCTGCGACACCCAGCTGCTTGTCGGAGTTGGCACAGGCACTGCACGCTGTACGCAGATGCGCAATTGGTGGTTGCTTTAAAAATGGGCATGGAACACAGGCAGGCAGGTGGGCCAGACGAGCCACCATACTGGTACGGTGAATAGCATCCATCAGTTCAGCAGATTTTTCCTCTTCTCTCTATCATATTCCAAATCTGTTCCATAGGTTTGACTATTCAGGATAAATTTGGGAACAGCTATTCTCTTGATCAAGACCAGTTAGTATATATTTTCATTCAAGATTTTCCAAGCCACAGAAGTTTTAATTAAAGAACCAAAAATCTATTTCAGACATGGCATCTATTAAAGATGAGGCATTTCAGATGCAGTTGCTGGAATCTATCCAAGTCCAATATACCAAAAGGCAGCTAGTATTTTATTAGAAGAAACCATAAATCTTCACCAACCCTTTGTACAATTATAATGCTAAAAATAGCTACAAGGCTTGTGGGACTTCAGCATTTGGATTAATCAAATCTTATATAACACAAGTGGGAAAACTGCAACAGGAACAAAAACACCAGAGGATTTTCAGAGTCAGATTATAAAAGTCTCAGATAGAACAGCAGACACTGAAACAGTTTGTTTCTGTCTAAACTTCTCTTCCAAGACAATTAACACTTGCCAGAAAAGATTTCTCAAGCTTATAACAAAAAGAACACTGTAACTGTATCAGAATTCAACTAGGTGGTAGATTGCTAAAAAATCTATCACAGCTGAGGTTTTAAGATAATATTATTTACATAAATGACATAAATTATATTTTTAAAAAGGAACACAGGAGCTATTTACACAGGACAGAAGCATTTAAAACATAATCAGTGTCTTTAACAAATACAATCGGACTGTATCCAACTGTAATGTGAGGCATAGAAATTCTATTATATTTTCCATATCAGTTCTCATTCAATTTTGATTAAAAAAGGATTTGCTTTAAACATTATTTCAAAAGAGAAGGGAATTTTGGGCAAATGGCAAGGGAGCAATTTGGTGCATGTTAATATCTTTTATTGTTAATTTCTTTCCAAATCGATTTCCAGGCCATCTATTCTTTAAATCCATCAATCTTTCCCAATTTTACATGCTACTTCACACATAAAAAATGATCTCTGAAAAAATATATATTTACCTACCATTATTATTTTTCAGGGTGTAAGTCGGTTTTCTTTATTTGTTTGTCCTATCATTTATCAATAAGAAGTAATCGGGAATTATTTGAACTTTTCCTTTTCTTCTAAATACCAAAAAAGTCTTAAGAACCTAAAAATTTAAAATGAGAAAATGTGTTATAGGTGGTAAGAACGTACGTATGTTAATTTTACTGAAAAAATTGGATAGCAAGACTGGATAGGAGAGTCACTTTCCTTATCCTAATTGGTAGAATACTTAAAATAGTGAAAGAATAGACATTTATGACCATTTTCAGGGTCCTGCAGTCACATGACTGTGTTTTATGACATTTTGCTGAAAACCAGCATTTACTTCCAGTTTTTAAAAATCTCGCCATAGCGAACCTTTGATTCACTTAGCGACTATGTCATTCACTTAACTACTATTGTGGTCACTTAATGACTGTGGCAGTAGCTATTTGACCACAGCAAAAAAGGATGCAAAATCAGGTCAGTCATTTAGGTGACCTGATTTACAACCATCATGACTTAAACCGTAATAGACAGGCTCCATTACAGTCATAACTCAAAGACTGCCAGTATCTGCAAGAAATATCATTTGCTTGAAAGTACTAGTGGAACCCCAATATAGAAAAAGTAATAGAAAATGAAAACATTAAAGGGTTCCAGGACTTTAGAATTCAAATTAAAAAAAAGACTTGCCACATGAAATCCCAATGTAACAACTGTTAATAAGAAAGACAAAAAGTTTTGATAGTGGATATTGCCAACAGCAAAATATAACAGAAAGTACCAAAGTAAATCATAAAATACAAAGACCAGAAAATAGATATAACAAAGACAGTACCAATATTAATAGTCACTTGTAATCCCAAAGCACCTGGAGACCACTTGAATTCCCATCAACATTGACAAAATCACTATCAGTCAATTGCAAAAGGCTTTACTTGGAACAGCTTACAACCTGTCACACCATACCTTTAGCCCCATAAAACAACATCTACCTATCTCAGGTCCTTGGGAAAGTCTCGATAACTAGATAAAATGCCAAATCCATTCTAAACATCTGGCTGACTATGCAATCAACCCTAATATTAATGATTTCATAAATTAAGTAACATGTAAAAACTTAAGATTCCCAAGATTTTACCAAAGAAGAATGAAAAATGTGTGTTGGGGGGATGGGGGACAGTAGCAACTTACTGAAATGTGATACTGTTCTCGGTATGACAACACTGGGCAGAAACTGAGTGTAGAAAGACCCAAAATGGAGAGGTTTCCGGAGGCGACGGACGTGTTTTCCGGCACGTCCGCCGCTTGCTGCTCTGGTGGGCGCGTTCGGGGCACTGGGGGCTCAGGAGGGACTCCCAACCGTACAGGCAGCTGCAGGAGAACCCCAACTTGACGGCGGTCGGTTGGGCGTCTCTCCCGTCTCGCCCCAGGAGCCAGAGGGCTGACAACGGGGGGGAAACTGCCCTCTCGCCGACGAACGCCGGAAGAATTGCACAATGGAAGATCGGGCTGAAATGCCAGGGTCGGAGAAATGCACCGGGGCTCTGGATTAGGCTGTGTGGACTGTGAGTTTCCTTTTTAAATACATTCAATCATTTTTGAAAAAGAAGAATAGAGGGGGGAGTTTGTTTGTAGGAACCCCCCCTCATAAAAAGCGGTGACTTAAAATGCTCCCCAGACCGGGGAGAGAGAGGATTGCTTACATCCGATCCAGCACCACCTAAAAAGGAAAGTTTTTTCCACTTATGGAATTGCAGTAGCAACTTTGTAGCTGAGTCTCGCTACAACAGAAATGAAACTTTCACTACTTCTCCTCTTCCGGCATTGAGGCGGGAAAATGGCGTTTCTTTGTTCCCAGCTGAAAACTTTCTCCTGACTCATGAGACATTCCTTCAGCCTTATAAGATCAAGGTAAAAAACTTATACTTAAAGCCTCCTCAAGAAGCTCTTAGTGTTTCTCCCAATATGTGGATTCTTTTTTCTTTTGGATTTGATAATACATTTATCTCTCTGGATTTTATACAATACATGGTTTGAACTGTGACTCAGACTTTTCCTGATATCTCGGACTTCACTGATTGCTTGCTCCCTGACGCCATTTTTGCTACAAGAATTTAAAACTATAGCAATGGCTGCAAGAAAGCCACCGACTGGAAAGTCCCTTTCCGCTCCAGCTTCAACTAAAGCCAGCTCAACTTTACAGCAGACGAAGATTACTCCAATGTTACAAAAAGAAGTGGCAGGAGAGGACACCCAAGGATCATCGACAGATGAAATGCTCCAAAGTATAATGAGAGAAATAAAAGAAATGCGGAAAGATTTGATAAACTCAAGTTTAGAATTGTTGAGGCACAAAGAAACATAACAGACAATAAACAAAAAATTGAGGTGTTAGAGGGGGGAGCAGTTGAGATGAAAGAAGAGATAAGGGAAATACGGAAAGAAAATATAGATATTACTGGCCATATGTCAAGGATGGAGTTTGAAAGAATGTCTTTTTTTTAAGGTTTCCGAACGTCCCAGAGTCAGAAGGATTTAATGAGCATAATCTTAGCAGATTATACTAAAAAGAATAAAGAATATATCTGGGGGAATATAGACCTGATTTACAGAATCAATTCCGCATATGCTAGAATAAATGATGTACCCAGAGAGATTCATATTAAATTCTTAAGAAGGTCCACAAGGGATGAGATTCTGAGGGCACAACAAGGGGGCCCTTTGAAATATCAACAAAAAGAAATTACCATATTGAAGCAAATTCCCAAAAAAATTCGAGAGATAAGAAGGAAGTATTCCTTCTTGTCCAAAAAAGTATACAAAAAAGGAGTATGGTTCAAATGGTTAATGCTTGAAGGAATGTTGGTGTTCTGGGATGGGGGTAGAGTTAGAGTTAAGACAGTAGGAGAGGCGGAGGCCTCAAAAAACACTCCTTAATCCTGGGCGATGAAGAAGAGGGAACGGGAGGGGCCATGGCCCCGCCCATTGGCGGGAAGGAGGAAAAAGAAACAATAGCAGAGACTCAGATCTCAAAAATGAATTTATTTTGAAACTATTATTGTAATTCCTGAAAACGGATGTTAATACGAAACAAAAGATTGAATGTATGAAGTTTATGATATGATATATATGTGTCTCTTGCCACCATTTACTTAACTGTATTTTGTACAAAGATTCGGAGGCAGTCACCACCCCTGACATGGAAGTCCTAAAATGTTAACATAATACCCTATATACCCTCTTTTCCTTTTTATATATTGTAAAACCAATAAAAATTGTTTTTTTTTTAAAAAGACCCAAAATGTAATATTATAATATTACAGTAATATTTATGTTGGAGTAATTTTAATGGCACATGCTGTATACTTTCTTATCAATTAAAATTAAATTATATCTTCTACTTTATTAAGATTAGTCACTAAGATGGATACATGTAATGTAAATAACAGTTGAAATTATTTTCAGATTATATTATTTTCTGTATTTGGCGAAGAAGCCATTATTTTGATGTGTGCATTCCAAATGTACCTAAAGGAAATAGTAAAGCAATATCCCATTCATTTGGTTGCTTTATTGGACACAATAAAGCAACCAACCCTGCCAAGACTGAGTGGCTGTGGTTTCCGGCACCCCGGTTCAGCCAGATTACTCCAACTCTGGCCATTGGGGGCGAAACACTGGCCCCCGTGGAGAGGGCGCGCAATTTGGATGTCCTCCTGGATTCCCGGCTGTCCATGGAGGACCATGTGGCGGCCGTGGCCAGGGGGGCGTTTCATCAGGTACGCCTGATGCGCCAATTGCGCCCCTTACTGGACCGGGCTGCCCTTCGCACAGTCACTCAAGCTCTCGTGACGTCCCGACTCGACTACTGTAATGCTCTCTACATGGGGCTTCCCTTGAGGTGCACTCGAAAGCTACAGCTAGTCCAAAACGCAGCCGCGCGCGTGATTATGGGAGCCACTAGATGCTCCCACATAACACCGACCCTGCGCGAGCTGCATTGGCTTCCTGTGGTCTTTCGAGTGCGCTTCAAGGTTCTGACAACTATCTTTAAAGCGCTCCATGGCTCGGGGCCTAGTTATATGCGAGACCGCCTCCTGCCCCATACATCCCTTAAACCAATACGCTCCCACAGAGAGGGCCTTCTCAGGGTGCCGTCGGCCGGACAATGCCGACTGGCGACACCCAGGGGAAGAGCCTTCTCTGTGGCGGGGCCAGCCCTCTGGAATGACCTACCCTCTGAATTACGTACCATCACTGACCTCCGCCTCTTCCGCCAATGTCTCAAGACATATTTGTTCCAACAAGCCGGCCTAGCCTAACCTCCCATGGGGACTTTTAGGTAGTTTTTAAATTGGGTTTTTAAAATTTGGTTTTAGCGCAGGATAGGTTTAATTTAATAGTCTTTTAAATTATATTTATTGTATTTTGTATGTTTTTAAATTTCCTGTGCGCCGCCCTGGGTCCTCTGTGGAGAAGGGCGGGATATAAATTTTATAAAATAAAATAAATAAAATAAATTAGATGTAATTCAGGAGTTATAACCTATGTGTTGATAACAGTGGGAAAGAATTTCTGAAGAGAAACCCAAAATTGTATCTATTGCAAAAGAGGAAAGAAAACATAGGACATTGCACTAGCAGTGAAATTTATTCCCCAGACAAGAATCTATGATGGAAGAATCTGTCATTTTAAAAATAAAGGCTACCCAGAACCTTTTCATGGGGTTATGTGATTTTTCTCTATTGAGGCACTTCTATGTTAGGTTATTTATAAAAAATAAGTTATAGGGTTGTATTGATTTTTTGCAGTAAATTATATTCTTGAAATACGATTCATTATTTCTATTGTCCTGCTTAGCAAAAAGCTTTGTGATAGATATTTAAAAGCAAATATGTTTGTGCATTTTCCATTGCTGTAAGAATTGTACTATCTCGTTAGTTTATATTCTATAAATACCTCCTATCTTAATATAGTGAATTCATTAACAGAAGTATGGATGTCAAAGATTAACTGCCTTGCTTTTTACTGATGAAAAAAAAAACACTTTTAATCAGTTGGCAGGCCTAATACAAGCAGCACATACAGTAAATTGTATTTATTAATTCTATACAGATGCTCAGCGTAATTCAATTGTATGACTCATAAATCTTTTACCGCAGTCCATGATATTGTATTATATAGTTGCCATTATCTTGACCTCAGTGACAGCATTTCTCAAGTTGACTTTACTGAGCCAAAAGTCCATTTCATAATACTAAGAGAAGGCAGACTACAGAAATTGCACAACTCAGCTGCTGTTCTGGCACACATAAAACAAGAATGGCTTCTTTTTAAGAACACACTGAATATAGAACAAATCTTACAAAATAGGTTAAAAATATACATTTTGGATCAGAACTTTCTTTCTTGAAATTTTCTTGCAATTCCTGCAAAGTTCAGTAGGATGATTTTATGAATGGAAAAATGTGCATATATGTTGTAAATGAACTTGCTCTTTAGTAAATGTTGATGCAGAATTGCAACTAAAAAAAGGCATAAACTACAATACTTCAGATTGGAGATTTTTCTGAAGCACAAAAGAAATTTGATTCTTTTAAAGCTATATTTTAATTTAATTTATTTAATTTATTTCAATTTATATACCGCGCCTTCTCCACCGAAATGGACCCAGGGCGGTGCACAGGAATTTAAAACGAACAATGATAAAAATACAATAAATACAATAAATAGGTAAAAAAGAATTAAATCACAGCCTGTGCTAAAATATATGATATACTTTTCAAATTTTAGGCATTTCAATTAACAAAAAAGGTTGAAGAATAATTCCTGATATGTTCAATATTTACAATTACCAGTAATTCTAATCAATAAATTGCATCTGTAATATATTTTTGCCCATATGAAGTATATTAAAATCAATACCATGTTCCACAAAAGTCAACCCATGAGATGAATCCAGGTATCATAAATTAGTTTCACTACCCCATGTTTTCCCAAAAATAAGGCAGGGTCTTATTTTATTTTGACCCCCAAAATAAGCACTTGGCCTTATTTTTGGGGAAGTCTTATTATTTTTGAGGTGCAGGAAGCGGCGACCATGGTCACCTCATGGCTGATGCTGTGTTGCACTATTTTTGGGGGAGGTCTTATTTTTGGGAGAGGGCTTATTTTAGTGCATGCACTCAAAAGCCCAATTGGGCTTATTATCCAGGGACGTCTTATTTTTGGGAAAACATGAGGTAGTTCTAGATATGTCCTTCTTTTTACTGAATTGTATTTGCTCAAGTAAACAATTATTCTCATGACTTTTCTTCTCCCTGCTTATCTCTCTATCTAATAGATATTTATCACTACAAATAATTTTTAATGAGAAGCAAACATGCATACACTATACATATAAGAACATGTAATATACATGATATCCAATTATGTCCTATGGATCAATATAATATAATAATAATGCATTGGTGTACATCTCTAATGCTCAAGCACAAAGCTCATATGTTCCACTTCTTAACAGCAAGAGGGAACAATGGTTGTAAAATCTAGACCATATGTAATCTATGTCAGGGGTCCCCAACCCCCGGGCCGCGGACCGGTGCCAGTCCGTGGCCTGGTAGGAACCGGGCCGCAGGGCCAGAGAGGAGGAGGAGGAGGGGACAACCCCCTGGGCAGAGCGCGTAGCCGGGCGGCCGGGGCAGGCTAAGGCGAGTGAGCACAGCGGGCGGGGACGGGGACGCCAGGTTCCTTCGTCCGGTGGGTGGGTGAGTGAGCGAGCAAGAAAGCGCGGGCGGGTAAGGAAACTTGCTGCGGAAGCGCCCAACAACCTGCCTGCCCGCCGGCTGCGGTTACTCGCTCGCTCACCTATCCACCGGACGAAGGAACCTGGCGTCCGGTGGGTGAGCGAGCAAGTGAGTAACTGTGGCCGGCTGGCCGGCGGGCGGGTAAGGAAAGTTGCTGCGGCAGCGGCCAACAATCCGCCGGCCCGCCGGCCACGGTTGCTCGCTCGCTCGCTCGCTTGCTCACCCACCGGACGCCAGGTTCCTTCGTCCGGTGGATGGGTGAGAGAGCGAGCGAGTAAGTACAGCCAGCGGGCTGGCGGGCCGGCCAGGCTACTTCCAGGAGCTGAGGAGGCTTAGGGGGCGTGGAGAGAGACAGAGAGAGGCACAGACACAGAGAGAGACAGGGAGGGAGGGGGAAATCAGAGAGTGACAGACACACACACAGAGACAGAGAGTGGGAGGGAGGGAGAGAAAGATAGACAGAGACACAGAATGAGTGATTTAAGTGCCTGAATGCGAGACACACACACACACACACACATAGAGTGACAGATGGGCAAACAAAGGAGAGAGAGAGAAAGAAAAAGAGAAAGAAAGAAAAAGAAAGTGGGAGAGAGAGAGAGAGAGAGAAAAAAGAGAGAAAGACAGACAGACAGACAGAGAGAAAGAGAGAGAAAAAGAAAGAGAGACAGAAAGGAAAGAAAGAGAAAAAAGAGAGAGAGAAAGAGAGAAAGAAAAGAGAGAGAGAAAGAAAGAGAAAGAAAGAGGGAAAGAAAGAAAAAAGAGAGAGAAAGAAAGAAATAGAGAGAAGGAGAGAGAAAGAGGGAAAGAAAGAAAGAGAAAGAGAAATAGGGAAAGAGAGAGGGGGGAAAGAGGGAAAGAAAGAGAAAGAAAGAGAAAAAGAAGAGAGAGAAGAAATAAAGAGAGAAAGAAAGAGAAAGAAAGAAAGAAAAAAGAAAGAGAAAGAGACAGAGAAAGAGACAGAGAGAGAGAGAGAGAGAGAGAAAGAAAAAGAAAGAACTTATGACCACAATTGAGCCCAAAAGTTTGGTTGTTAACCAAGACCATTGTTACGTGAGTTTCACATTTTCCAAGTTGGCCACGCCCACCCAGTCACATGACTGCTGAGCCACACAGCCGGTCCGCAAAATTTTCTTTAAAATAAAACCGGTCCCTGGTGCAAAAAAGGTTGGGGACCCCTGAACTATGTGACAAATTGCAAGTTGCATTTCAAAAAAGGGGGAGAAATCAAAATGTTCAAAATTAGATGAAATTTTGATAAACATTAGCTTAAATTTAAATTAATTACATTCAAAGTAAAGTTATGCAGTGAAATCATCACAATTACTTCTTATGTATTAAGAAGTAAATATATTTTTTACCTTTCATCATATTAAATATTACAATTCAGTAATAATTTCTAAAGGAGGCTTCATGTTGTGAATCAATTTTTACTATTTATTTTTTCATGAAATCAGATTTATCAAAACAAATATAATTCAGAAATTGTTCCTGAAATATACATCTAGTTTTAAGATGGATTCTGTATCTGAAAAGGTATAATAATTACATCTTCATGGGTAGCCCTCCTTAACATTCTGCGGGATCGGATTCTGCCCCATACATCCTCCCGGCCGATTCGCTCCCACAGAGAGGGACTGCTCCGGGTGCCGTCCACTAGACTTTGTCAGCGGGCGACGCCCAGGGGAAGGGCCTTCTCTGTGGCGGGCCCAGCCCTCTGGAACGACCTTCCCCCCGACATTAGAACAACTACGGACCTCCGCTCCTTCCGTCAGAAATTAAAAACTCACTTTTTCTGCTTGGCCGGCCTAGGTTAGTCTCTACCTCAGGGGTTAGGGAATGTTAATTTTAAAATGGGGATTTTAGTGCAGGGACAGTTGATTTAATTTGTTTTTATTGTATTTATTTATGTATATATTTTATGTTGTTTTAATTTTCCCTGTGCACCGCTCCGAGTCCCCCTGGGGAGAGGACGCGGTATAGAAAAATAAAATCTATCTATCTATCTATCTATTCTCAGAACTTTATAGCTGGATATACATGGGATAAACCAATAATATAAAAATTAAAAACACAGTGTTGTGATGTTCAGAAAAAAAAACACATTACTGACTCAGTTGTTTTGAGCAATATAGTAAAAGAGAGGGTAACTTATCTGTAGACACATATGTAGCTAGCTTTATTATTTAACTGGAAGACTTAATTAGATCATACTGTAATGAGCACATAATTGTTTTCAATACAATGCACCTTTCTCAAGGATAATAGAAAATAAAAAAGACAGTGGGCATGTTTACTTAATTAACTCACTCTGGGATCTGCATACTTACACTTTAGCCTTTCCACCATTTCCAGCAAGGCCTCCTTCAGGTTCACACATTCTCTACTCTGAAATACAAAAAGAATGAAAGTCATACTATCAAGTTTAACAATGGAGGGAGGCAGTGGAGAAATTGACTTTCAGCACTTTTTATTAACCAAGTTGCCTTGAACCTCTGAATACATTTGTTCTTTCTTTGGGGACCAGGGTTAAGCAAGCAGTGAGTAAAAGGAAAAAGAAAAGATGAATCTGCCCAGAAAATTGGGAGAACTACTGGAATGAAAATTAAATAGAACTCTGTAGGCCAAATTATTCACTGCCTTTGTCGTATGCCCCAGTTTCAAGCAGGCTTAACTTTCTCTAGACGCTCCACATTCTTCATCTCCCACTGAAGCCAAGAATTCAACTGTTCACAAAGGGCAACACAATCCCCTTCATTATAATGGTTTTGAGGAGAATATGCTAGGGCAATAGTGACCTGGCTCCAAGCTTCATTTATTTTCTATAATTGGTATTAGCTGCCCGATAATTTAATCCTGGACATTGGTGGTTTCATTTGTAAGAACAGTGTGGGGGGAAGAACTAATTTAGGAAGTAATCAAAAGTTCCCACTTCAAGAAAGATGCAGAGTGCTAGGCACTTGTGGAATTTGTTTCTTTGGCTTGAGCTGCATTTCCTCCAAAGGTAAATTGCAGCTTATGTTTAGTAGAAGGAAAAGTACCTAACAAGTTAACAAATATCTGTACACAGCATGCTTGAAAAAGTTATTTTGCTATCACTCTACAGCTCTGTCAATTGATTTCTTGATTGAGCAGAGTGTCATTATATCATTTACATTCAGAACCAGCCAAAAGAAACTATATTTAAGACTTTTCACAAGACATCCTGAAAAATTGCATGAACTATAAGAAGCACAGCAGACCACTTTTGTGAACTGCTATGCTGCCACTGAAACAGTTTGCATTTAAAAGATGGTATATATCCCAAATTTGTTTCATTGCAAATATTTCTACAAGCTTGAAAGATCCTCAAAGGCAGTAATAATCCAGCACTTCCATTCTCACAGATGACTGGGTTTCTTCATGAGGTAGAATTTAAATACTGCCATGCTGGCCAGTGGTCAACAAAAATTGTTTGAAAGTTATCTTTTCAAATAAAACAATAAAGGTAACTTCAATATGAGCCTGACTTCTCATAATTGCATCTACTGCTTTTCCAGCAATTGTATATAAGTTAGTAACCTCTACCTTTTGGATTCTTTAAAAAAAATTTAATCTAACTTTGGAATTGCTAGATTCAAGGATTAACAAGGATTAACATATTAGCTTCTAAGATCAACCAAGATCATAGAATATAGTCATCTGTTGAGATGTATTTTCGAACACTTGTATCTAAAGATTTCATATATTACGATATTTAGAAATATACCTTCCTATAACATACCTTCCTCACTAGATTTATTGATTTATCAAATGTATATGTGTCCATCTATCCAGGAAAACAAAAAAGTAAACAAAAAATAAAAGCATCAACAATCATAAAATGCTCACAAAATACAATCTCTTGTTAAAAATATCAAATTACACTCATACAACCATTTCAGAGGTCCCGGATCTAACAGCATGGTCTCAATTCTTGGTGGAAAGAGTTGGGCCTTCACAGATTCAGAAAGGTCAGTAGGATCAGAACTGTCCATCTGGATGGGAAAAGATTGTTCAACAGGGTAGGCACCAAGACAGAGAAGGATTGCTTCCTAGAACAGTATCTTAGCAAAGGAATCTGAAGCATGTCCACAATACCATAACTGGTGGGACCTGTAATCTAGTCCCATGTTATGAAAATTCTAAAGGTTACAATCAGTGAGAAGCCAAATGGCAACCATAATACAGCCCTTCATGGGTGTATTATGGTTTGCCCAATACGGTATATGCTGCCACATTATGACCCAGCTGAAGTTTCCAAATACCATAAGAAATGCCTGCCAATATAGGAACTGGCCCAACTGGCACTAAGGACATATTTGTGCAGGGGCCACCCTGGGCACAGCTGTCACCTTCTCTTTGACACTTATACAATGAAGGCCTAGAATTCGACATTTCTCCTTTTATATCTGCAAGACCGCACCCTGCTGCCAAATATCTCCCACCAACCAGTTCGCTCCCACAGAGAGGGCCTCCTCAGGGTGCCGTCGGCCAGACAATGTCGGCTGGCGACCCCCAGGGGGAGAGCCTTCTCTGTGGCAGCTTCTGCCCTCTGGAATGACCTACCCCCTGGACTAAGGACGATTTCAGACCTACATCATAGACACATCTATTTCATGTAGCCGGCCTGTCATAGCCTTTTTAATTGGGTTTTTTAGTATTGAGTTTTAACTGTGGGCCAAAGTATTTAATCTATATTAATATGTCATTTTAACTTTTGTATTTCCTGTTTTACTGTGGCTGTTCACTGCCCTGAGTCCCGAGAGAGAGAAGGGCAGTATATAAATATAAATATAATAATAATAATAATAATAATAATAATAATAATAATAATAATAATAATAATAGTAATAGTAATAGTAATAGTAATAGTAATAGTAATAGTAATAGTAATAGTAATAGTAATAGTAATAGTAATAGTAATAATAGGAGGAGGAGGAGGAGGAGGACCCAAAAAATATTGAAGTCACCAAGGAAAGAGATAAACCACTGAAAATCAGTGCCTATCACCATCTCAACCAGCCCAATGGGATTCTAAGATTAATGCTATTGAAAGTTGTTGAAAGATCAAGAAGAGCCAGGGTGAATATACTACATCCACCCCAAACTCACCAGAAATTATCAATAAGTGCAATCAAAGCCATCTTGATGCTATATTAATAATAATAATAATTTTAATAATAATTTTAATTTGTTGACCGCTCCCTCTCCCCATAGGGAATCGGAGCGGTGCACAGGGAAAACTAAAACAATAAATATACAAACACACTAAAAACAAATTAAACATATACCTGTGCTAAAATACCCCATTAACATACTAAAATTCCCAATTAAAACAACTAAAACCCCATAGAGAGAGACTACCCTAGGCCGGCCAAGCAGAAAAGATGTGTTTTTAGTTTTAGACAGAAGGAGCGGAAGTCCGTGGTCGTTCTAATGTCGGGGGGAAGGTCGTTCCAGAGGGCTGGGCCCGCCACAGAGAGAGCCCTTCCCCTGGGCGTCGCCCGCTGACAAAGTCTAGTGGACGGCACCCGGAGAAGTCCCTCTCTGTGGGAGCGAATCGGCCGTGAGGATGTGTGAGGCAGGATCCGATCCCGCAGATAGCTAGGTCCCTATTACAGCCTGAATCCTAAAAGCAACAGATCCAGATTATCTCCTTCTTCCAGAGTCCTTTACCGGTATTACCTGTAACACCTCTCAACAATTTTCCCAAAAAACGGAATGTTAGAGATACAAAAATTGTTCAGTGCAACTAAGTTCAGCAATAACACCATATCATCTTTAGGGCAGATGGAAAATTCTCCTCCACAAAGCCACATTTACCAGGTCTTGGATGCAACTATGTGTTCCTCCTGGAAGGTCCAAATGAGCCACACACATAGCACAACACAGTATTCTACGACTCTGTCCACTTCCTCAGAAATTCATCCAGTTATCTCCAGATCACCATCGTAGCTGGGTTCCAGCATCAAGCAAATCTGAGCAACTTTATCCATCAGTTGATGAGAATAATCCTCAACACAACCCATGATGACCATGAATTCTCAAACCACTTTTGACTTTAGGCCAAGGGAAGAGAGGTTGAAACCCCCAGCTGCATAGCAGGAAAGTTGGTATACAAGTAGCAATCTCAACTGATACCTATGGGTCAACTTCACAAATAGTATTTCACATCTGATGATCTGTAAAGGAGTTCCCCTGAAACTACCAGAATTTTGAATTGTGCCCTTGTAGCTTTGGGTGTGACATTAATTGAAAGTAGAGATTAGGGCTGGGGATTGACAATTCTCATCTAGGAGAATTGTCAATCCCCGGACCTAATCTCTTCTTTCAATTAATGTCATACCCAAAGCTACAAGGGCACAATTCACAATACCATGCTCAGCCAGGTTTTAATTATGCACATCAGATCATTTCTCTCACCCACAATTACACTGTGGATAAATGAGGCCTTCTTAAAGATCAGCTTGGCATATATCAACAGACAAAACCCAGCATTCTGAAGCTTGGATGATCAGGTCCTGGGACTGACACACAAGGAGATAAAATGTAGCATCTGCAGTAAAAACAGAGGCCACCTTCCCCAAGAGCAGCCCATCTCTCCCTATGCCCCTCAACATCATAATGTCCTTGCCTGCCCTCTCTTCCCTCATAGAACCTATCAACCCTATTGTTTGCTGTCTGTCCCCCAGAGAAAAGGTTCCCATCACACAAGAAAACAATCTAGTGGAACAGCCAACAGTCCCTGGTACCTGTGTGATTCTGATCAGTTGTCAAAAGCAGACCAGTTTCACTCTCCACACCATTAGTCCATATACTCAACTTTCCAACTGCCAACCTCTCACCCTCACAAGGATAAATGGAAAGACCATGTATTAACTGCTGTCTTGAAATTCAGGAGGAAAGGGAAAGGAGAGAAATTTCATTTTTCTACCTGAAAGTAATTGGCAATGTAAGTATACTATCAACTAGATCAACATTGTGTACGATTGTACATTAACAATTTCTTTTTGTGTCTGCAAACAAAAGATGGTAGTAATAACTGTGAGAGGATCTTAGAGTCCTAGTGGACAAGCATTTAAATATGAGCCAGCAGTGTGCAGCAACTGCCAAAAAAGCCAACACAGTTCTAGGCTGCATAAACAGAGGGATTTATTTTTATTTATTTTTTTATTTTCCGAATTTATACCCCGCCCTTCTCCTTGTTAGGACCCAAGATCACGTGAAGTGTTAATACCACTTTATAATGCCTTGGTAAGGCCACACTTGGAATACTGCATTCAGTTTTGGCAGACACGATGTAGAAAAGATGTGAAGACTCTAGAAAGAGTGCAGAGAAGAGTAACTAAGATGATTAGGGGACTGGAGACTAAAACATATGAAGAACAGTTGCAGGAACTGGGTATGTCTAGTTTAATGAAGAGAAGGACCAGGGGAGACATGATAGCAGTGTTCCAATATCTCAGGGGTTGCCACAAAGAAGAGGGAGTCAAACTATTCTCCAAGGCACCTGAGGGTACAACAAGAAGCAATGGGTGGTATGGTATGGTATGGTATGGTATGGTATGGTATGGTATGGTATGGTATGGTATGGTATGGTAAAACAAGCAACTTACTTTTTTTTAAAAAAATCCCTAAACTCTAAAGTTAGGCATTTAGTCCAGAATAACAATTTTTTTAGTTACTGGAAGCTACATGTGGCATGAGATCAAGACAGGGAGAAACAAGAGCTACAGCATTTCAACCACTGCACAGTAACATCATATAGCCCAGTTTTTAGATACCTGTTAACAGGTATAAGATGAAAACCATCAAATACTATTGGCAATCTCACATATAAACCTAACCTTAGGTTGGACTAAGACTGGGAAATCCTAGGTTCAAGTCCACCTTCAACCATATAAACTCCCTTGTTCACCTGAAGCCAATACTTCGCTCTAAGCCCAACCCACTTCATGGGACTGGTGTGAAAAACTAGGAGATAAATCAATGATAATACAATATAAGTTATCTTGAGCTCCTATGGGAAAGTGGGATATAAGCCAATATTTGATCATTGATAATGTCAATTCCATTGATATTCTATAATTAAACAAGCAACAGCCTAATAGAATAATTCATTACATCCTATGAAAAAAGAATAGGAATTATCAGTAGATAACTTGTGGCCTGAACACCACCTTCAGTTATTTTTGTAGCAATCCACCAATACCAACAACTCAAACTTCAGACAGCCAATTAGCTATGAAGCTTAGCACAGTTTAGTTGATAAGCATAGCACATACTGGTATATAAGCATAGCTCTAAAACTAGATCCTAGTTAGGACAAGGAAAAGGATGGGTAGGAACAGTCTATGCTCTGCATAATCGGCTTCATTTAAATTATATCCTTTTCGATGAAGACATGCTTCCATCCAGTTGAAATACACTGGAAAAAGTCACTTCTATCATGTATCATCTGCCCGGGAGAAGAAAGCATAATGAAATGTCAATGGACAGCGGAGGTCAGAAATGTAAGCTCTGCCTTCACCTGAGTTTAAAGAGAAAGTGAGTTTGCTTCCATTTAATACATTCAGGAAGGGCATATAGTGGGGAAGGAATCCTAAGCAGTTACTACTTTTATGCCATAGTATAATCCTGCAAGTTAATAAAAAGCTGTCTATTCATACCAAACCAGCTCCTATAAATTCCTCGCTGAAAATGTCAAGCCTGTGGGACTTGTATCATTTCCACAGCCATTTCAACTAAAAATTAATACGATTGCTGAAATGCCTGTTATAGTTGTGCAGACTGCTGTGTTCCTCTAGGAACCACACTCCAAAAAGCTATCTATGCTTGAAAGAAGACCCAAAATTAGACTTATCAGCTGCACTTTGATTTACTGGAGATTTATTAAAAAGAAAGCAGGGGTGGCTTCTCTTCCCTGCATGCTGCCTGGCAGCTGATAAGAAAATACAGACAATTCCAAAAGGAGAATGGAAGATCTGGAAAGCTTTGAAACACTATATATTGAATCCCGTGGAGTCAATATTATGCTACTTGTGCTCAATTAATATTTGCAAGTGTGGCAAATTGTGATTTGTAGGCTGAAATAAACTCTTTATCAATATATATACATGCCTCAATTCCAAGGCCACCAAATGCAGTCATGATATACTTTTTTAGAAAAACTCACAATTTGCATGGTAAACATAATGTTATTCTTCCTCAGAAGTGTACAGATTCAGCTGTGTTCTTTGCAGGCACATAAATATGGATACATGCATATCTCCAACTGATGTTTTGTACTATGGATCACAAAATTCTTTACTCGTGAAATCTGTCTAATACATGATGCTAACTCAATGGTGAATTCAAACTGAGTAGGTCAAATTATGTTCAGCTCCTAAGTAGCTTATTTGGCTCCTGACAATACAGAAGATTGCTCAATTACCATCTCTGAAATAATGCCAACCTTAACGCAAGATTATTGCAGCATTGCAAACTAATTTATAAAAGTCATTTATCCACAAACATTTTTATTTGTCTGCCTATCCATATGGGACTTGAGGCAAGTTGTGGCCTGGAAGTAAAAAAAACAACAATCAAATTATAAAACAATTACTTAAGAAAGCTTCTTCCTGAATATTTTCTAACTTTTCTTTCCAAAAGGTTATTTAAAAGTTCCACTGAAATCAATGTAGGTCCAAATAAACATAACCGCAGTTACCCTATTTAGATGGTTTATTGATCATCTGAGGACTTCTATAGCATGCTCATGCCTGCCATATTTAAACTCTTTCCATTAAAAAGAACACTTTACAATTTTATCACTATATTCTCTCTACAATTTATTTGCAGTGAATTGTAGAAGTGATAAACCTGCAATTCACTGCAATATCTATCACCAATACAGACCACTCCAACTTTATTGGTTATTCTCATTAGTTGTTCCTTTAATTATTTTCATTATGGGTTTCATTTTGACTCCTATTTGAAGAAGTCAGAAGGGATATGTAAGCCATTTATCATATAGTTAAATACAATATGTTATTACCTGCCAGCACTAGCAAATCAATAATTCGATGAATACACATTCTGCAAGTCTTGGGAAATTGAGTTATACAATACAATACAATACAATAGCAGAGTTGGAAGGGACCTTGTAGGTCTTCTAGTCCAACCCCCTGCATGGGCAGGAACATTATACCATTTCAGACAAATGGCTGTCTAACATCTTTTTAAAGACTTCCAGGGTTGGGCAATTCACAACTGCTGGAGGCAAGCTGTTCCAGAGGTTAATTGTTCTTACTGTTAGGAAATTTCTCCTTAGTTCTAAGTTGCTTCTCTCCTTGGTTAGTTTCCACCCATTGCTCCTTGTCCTGCCCCCAGGTGCCTTGGAGAAAAGTTTGACTCCCTCTTCTTTGTGGCACCCTCTGAGATATCGGAACACTGCTATCATGTCTCCCCTGGTCCTTCTCTTCATCAAACTAGACATACCCAGCTCCTGCAGCCGTTCTTCATATGTCTTAGTCTCCAGTCCTCTAATCATCTTGGTTGCTCTTCTTTGCACTCTTTCCAGAGTCTCCACGTCTTTTCTACATCGTGGCGACCAAAACTGTATGCAGTATTCCAAGTGTGGCCTTACCAAGGCACTATACAGTGGCATTAACACTTCACGCGATCTAGATTCTATCCCTCTGTTGATGCAGCCTAGAACTGTGTTGGCTTTTTTGGCAGCTGCTGCACACTGCTGGCTCATATTTAAATGGTTGTCCACTAGGATTCCGAGATCCCTCTCACAGTTGCTACTATTGAGCAAGGTACCACCTATACTGTACTTGTGCATTTGGTTTTTCTTGCCTATATGTAGGACCTTACTTTTTTCACAATTGAATTTCATTTTATTAGACAGTGCCCAATGTTCAAGTTTGTCTAGATCCTTCTGTATCTTAAGCCTATCTTCTGGAGTGTTGGCTATTCCTGCCAGCTTGGTGTCGTCTGCGAATTTGATGAGTTCCCCATTTATCCCCTCATCCAAATCGTTGATGAAGATGTTAAAAAGTACTGGGCCTAAAACAGAGCCTTGGGGGACTCCACTGCATACTTCCTTCCATGTAGATGCAGTTCCATTGAGGACTACACGTTGAGTGCGGTTGGTCAGCCAGTTACGAATCCATTTGGTGGTGCTGCTGTCTAACCCACAATTTTCTACTTTATCTAATAGTAGGTTATGGTCTACTTTATCAAATGCCTTACTGAAGTCCAGGTAAATTATATCAACAGCATTCCTCTGGTCCACTGATTTTGTTACTTTGTCAAAGAATGCAATTAGATTCGTCTGGCATGATCTGTTTTTGACAAACCCATGTTGGCTTTTGGCTATTACTTTGTTTGCTTCTAGGTGTTCACTTATTTGTTGTTTAATTATCTTTTCCAGAATCTTTCCTGGTATTGAGGTCAGGCTGATGGGTCTATAGTTTCCTGGATCTGTTTTTTTTCCTTTTTTGAAGATGGGAACCACATCTGCTCTTATATATCAATAGAAGTAAGTTTCACCCAACAATAAATACCAATGATTTGCTATTTTAAGGATAGCCTTTATCAACACAAGTAAAACATTTATATCATCTGCCAATCCTTAGTTTTCAAGGACCTTGCAATGTAAGCTTCTGTGTCACATACTAACTTATGGAACCTACAGGATCAGAGATGTTCATCATGAACATATGAACCTGCTTTATCATGGACAAGTAAAATATGATTCTATTTACTTGCCATAGCAAAGATCTTTTCTGTATCATCTTTCTAATTAAAATCAATGTAGTGTAAAAAAAGTACCTGAGATAATGAGGCACTACTAAATTTTAAATACAACATCACAGTGACACTCCTGATCAATTATCCAATGGCACAGTACTGTTTTGAACAGATGTAATGTGACTTTAAGTTCCATCCATTGATGTCTGGTGTAATTCCAAACCACATCTGGATAGTATCAGGTTAGGGCTAGGGTTATATTGAAAAATTCAGATAATTTTCTTTCATGGAAAAAATCTAGTAAGCAAGCTAATAAGACATTCAGGGTTATCACATTTACTTTGTTTTAGGAATGTCAAAACATTTAAAAAAATTGTTTGAATCTAGGATTAGAACAGTGCTTTCCAAACGTTTTCCTTCATTAACCAAACTCTCTTATCAGAAAGTCTTATCAAATTTCCAATAAATTGATCATAGGTTTTTTGCTTCAGCATTATCATAACTTTGAATACTCACTGAACAAATGGTCATCAACTCAAGTGCTCTACCTGTATTATAAAAACAATATCACTGAATGATCTGTATGTCTTTTCAGCAAATTACCACTGGTAATTTCATCTATTTTCATCTTAACAGGAATACTTTGGGAGACTTCCAAATATATTTTATATATATGTGATAAAATCTAAGTCTTTGTAAATATCCCTGTTATGATGAATTTTATTTATTTATTTTATTTTATTAAATTTATACCCCGCCCTTCTCCTTGTTAGGACCCAGGGCGGCGCACAGGCATTATTAAAACCACAAAAATACAATAAATATCAATTTAAAATATATTAAATTAGATTAACCCGTGCTAAAACCCATGTTAAAAACCTTCCCAAATTATAATTTTTTTTTTTTTTTTTTTTTAAAGTCAGGAACAGGGGGCTATCCTAGGCCGGCTTGTTGAAATAAATACGTCTTAAGACGTTGGCGGAAGAGACGGAGGTCCGAGATAGTGCGAAGGTCGGGGGGTAGGTCGTTCCAGAGGGCCGGGCCCGCCACAGAGAAGGCCCTTCCCCTGGGTGTCGCCAACCGGCATTGCCCCGTCGACGGCACCCGGAGAAGGCCCTCTCTGTGGGAGCGGATCGGACGAAGGAATAATAGGTTTGTGTGTCATTACCCAAAGAAAAACCACTTTTATCCAATTTTGAGTAATTTACCCAAGTTTGGGATATACTGGATTAGAATAAACAGCCTCAACTATGTTACCGTAATTCAATGCTATGTACTAGTGTAATGGTAGGGCCTTTTAATTCTATGCACTACATAATTCTGAAAAAGTCCTTGGATCTATTTTGCAATAATTAAAATTCAAAGTAATTAAAGCTGAGTCCGTTGGAGAAGGGCAGGGTATAAATTGAATAAATAAATAAATCCTTTAATAGATAATTCCCTTTTCTGATCTTGCAAAAAAAACCAAACCTGCAGTTGTAAAACTGCCTCAGCGGTGAAAAACTCATTTTCTCAATGAAGGCATTTATGATGGCTTAGTTGCATTGCAGCAAAGATCTAACATCTTTTGGTCCACCATCTACTAAAGTTGGTTGTACATGTAAGTGCACTTACCCATGATGTAACTCAACCTAATTTTCCAAGTTGGTACAAATGAATGGTTAGTCTGTGGTTCATCAGAGAGCAATTTGTTAATTTATGGATGTAATGTTACGTCTAAAAGCACTTATTACTTCTTGACTGATCACTGATACAGAGTGTCTTTCATTAAACAAGATCATGAGCAACCAAATAATACTCTTGGCTCCTTTTTGCACAGATTTAGCATTGCCATATCTAATGCCAGAACTACTTTGGCTGGCAAAGCAAGAGAAAGACACAATACCTGGAATGTCAATTCAAAAGAATTTGGCAAATGTCTATGGAGATTCCCAATCATTCAGGTCATGGTTGTCCCACATATGCTTTTCAAAATCGAACTGGGTTTCCTTGTTCCACTTCTCATCCAAGAAACTTCTTCAGTTCTGAATGATGGAGAATGGAAGTATTTATATTTTTTGCAGTCTTCTGGTTGTAGCCTCAACCACTCTCAGAAAGCTAATGACAGAGTATTTATTACCAGATGACTACAAAGAAGACAAATCTTTCCATTCCCCACCATTCAATCAGAAATGAAGAAGACTCTTGGATGAGAAGCAAAACATCTTCAAGAAAAAGTCCAGTTGCCTTTTGAAAATCAATCAGAATAGAGTGGGAAGGGATATTGGAGGTTTTCTAGTCCAACCCCCTGCTCAAGCAGGAGATAATATACCAGTGGTGGCAAACCAATGCCATGTGTGGCGGAAGTGGCTCTCCAGGCACACAAGCTGTCACCTGTTGCTCTTCTGGGTTCCGGTGCGTGCCTGCATGCCAGCCAGCTGGTTTTCACGTGCCTGGGAGCACAGGAAACCAGAGGAGCAGTGTCCTGGCAGGTATGCACCTGCCTCTTGGTCTTCTGGCTGGTTTTTGCACATGCATGCACACCAGAAACCAGAAAACCCGGAGGCCAGTTTGTATGTGCACACCAGAAACCAGAAGCCAAGCTTCCTGGCGCGCACATGTGTACTAGATATCTCGTCTTCTGGTTTGTGGCGCTCCAGCACACATATGCGCTCCCTTTTCGACACACTGTACTATACTATTTCAGACAAGTGACTGTCCAGTCTCCAGTGATAAAGCACTCACAACTTCTGAAGGCAAGCTCTTCCACTGTTTAATTGTCCTCACTGTTAGGAAGTTTCTCCTTAATTCCAGGTTGCTTTTTTCCTTGATTAGTTTCCATCCATTGTTTCTTGTCCTGCTCTCTGGGTGCAGGAAAATTTATTGGAAAATAAATTGACCCCATCCTCTTTGTTGCAACCTCTCAAATAATGGAATATTATTATCATGCCTCCCTAGTCCTTCTTTTCTCTAGACAAGCCAAATCCAAATCCTGCAACCGTTCTTCATATTTTAGTCTCCACACTTTTGATCATCTTAGTTGCTCTTCTCTGCACTTTTTCCAAAGTCTCAACTTTTTTTTTGTAAAGTGGTGACCAAAACTGGATGCAGTATTCCAGGTGTGGCCTTACTAAGGCTTTATAAAATGGTACTAATACTTCACATGTTAAATACCGCTTAATGCTTCACATATTAAGTACTACTTAATATATTAACATATTGCTTCCAATCACCTTTGGGACAAGAGACTTTGGGCCAGTTCTGCACAACAAACCTAGTTAGCAACGGGATAAGCTCCAACAGGGGGTCAGCCTGATGTGTGGTGAGACATGCCAAAGACACGCAGATGCGCTTTCCAGGTCCTGCTTGAAATATGTAAAGAAGCAGAACAGAACAGAATAATAGTTTGAAGGGACCTTGAAGGTCATCTAGTCCAACCCACCCACCCAAGCAGGAGACCCTACACCATTTCTGGCAGATGCCAGCCCAGTCTCATCTTGGAAACTTCCAGTAATGCCTCCGCAATTTCTGAAGACAAACCGTTCCATCGTCGTCGTTGTCCCCCACCTCCGATCGTTTGCTTCCGCCGCCTGCTCGAGAGCCTTACCTGGGCTGTTTCTTAGCGTGACGAGTTGGTGCCGCCGGCCGGCGCGGGCTTGTCACAAATGATTCCCTTGTGCTCCCCGCAGTACAAGCAGAGGTCTTGGCACTTTCTTCAGCACCTGCTTGCCAGCCCCTCCGCGGCCAGGCGTCGCAGGTGCCATTTTGGAGCGCTTCTTCCACGCGGTAGATACGAGAGCAGTCGGATATCAGACAAGGCCCAACGGACCCGCGCTTGCCCTTCCGCCCAGCTTCGTCATCTTGGAAAAGAAGCGAGGCCGCTGCGGTGGCTACAGGCGTGCAATTGACAGGGAAAGGTGTTGTGACTTCAGGGATTGGAAGGGGGGGGTTCTTTCCAACTTTTTGAGGCTGCGGTCCGTGCTAAATAGCCCTCCGTTTGCTCGGGGTCGTTTCCCATTACAAGCATTGGTAGTTGTATTTTGTTGTTTTTTGTAACGGTCTTTATTCTCAGACAGTAACTGAGCGCACGCGCGCGCGCGCGAGGGTCAATCTTTTGAAAAGGGAGCGCTTAACGTCCGCCAACTCGAGTCGGTTCAAAGGGATTTTTTTGTTTCATACGGGATTCATTAAGACCGCTTAAAAAAAAGAAAAACGAAAAGGAAATGAAAGAGCTTCCCGCTTGTGGTGAGAGAAATGAAATATGCTCGCACTTCTTCCCAGTGCCTTATTTAAAAGCCAAGCTTGTTCAAATTATTCGTTGGAAGACTAGCTGGCAATAATCAGCTAAAGTTCTTTGAAGTCAATACGACGTTTTCTTTTTTCCTCCGCATCGTACAAAGGAGATTTTTTTTTAAAAAAAAAGACCTTAACCGCTTCTTCTTGGCTATAGCATATGTTGAAAACCAAGGTTTGCCATTTTTTGAAAGCAGACTTCCTGTAAATCTGAAGTTGCAGCAGTTGTCTAACTAAAAACGTCCAAAATCTTTTTTTTTAAAAACTTGGTTTGAACAGATGGCAATTGGAGGACAAAGAAACTATAGGCTTAATAATGGACCATAGCTCACTATTCAGGCAGACTTCACTATTCCTTTCCTGCCTCTTGCATTGGCTTCCACTCCCACTTGTGAAATGCAGTATACACTCTTGAGAAGGAGGCTAGGAGGCAAACAATGATATGAGGAGACTAGGGTTGTCCAAACTTAACAACTTTTCAGACTAGGGTACCTCCCAAAACTCTGGGAGTTGAAATCCCTAAGTCTTAAAAGTTGCCAAGATTGGACTCCTGCGGTAGCCCAACCTTGCTTATTTATTTAGGAGATTTGCATGGCAAACCATCTTACAGCTCACAACAATAAACTATACAACCATAAAACCTGAAGCCTCAGTCATCCACAGGCTCCCATCACTTTAGCCCAGGGCCTGGATTAAGAACAAGAGCTTGATCTGTTTTTACTTATTGTATTTATTTATGTATATATTTTATGTGTTTTAATGTTTTCCCTGTGCACCGCTCCGAGTCCCCCTGGGGAGAGGACGCGGTATATAAAATAAATTATTATTATTATTATTATTATTATTATTATTTATTATTATTATTATTATTATTATTATTATTAATAGCTTTTCAAAAACCTAAAAGGATTTCATGGAACCGAGCTAGAGTATGGCTATCCTACTGGAGTGTATGAGATGGGCAGATACCCTCAGGGACAAGCAATGCTGCAAATAACCTGCTCTGGTACCATGTCAGGCTTTCAAGTTGATAATCAGCACCTTGAACTGCACCTCTGCTCTATCTAGTTTCGCTTTCCCAATGTCTCTTAAGTGAAAAGGTCTTCAAATTAGAAACGGGGCTAAATTAGTTAGAACCACACAGGCAGACCATTTCTTCTAAGTGTAGGTATCTATCCAGAAAGATATGGTTGGGGAGGATATGCCTATCATGACATCATAAGGCCAATATTGTAATTTATCTATTTGCATCAGACATCTGGACAGGAGTATGTAAGGGCAGGGTTTGCATCAGGATATTGCAAGGCATGTGTAATTATTTAAAATCAATCAATCAATCAAATTTCCCTACAAGCTCCTATGTTTTCTGAAGGTTCCTTAGTAAAATATATATCTAAGATACTCAGCCATCAATCAAGTGAACCTCCTAACACAACCTGTCTGCTGAATTCATAGTCATTTTACCAATGACCTTTCCCTTCACCCCACCCCTAGGAAAACAAAGAGGAATGTGCTTTAGGTTTTTCTGTCCAAAGCTCACAAATATATATTCTTAAGCCAATCCTGAAATACAAGTGGTAGCTGTGCAACTATGCAGTCAAATCAAATCAAATCAAGTTTAATTTGTAGACCGCTCCCTCTCCCCGAAGGGACTCGGGGCGGTGCACAGGAGATTAAAAAGCGTACAAACATAGAAACATTATAAATATATAAAATCAAATTAAACAACTATATCTCTGCGCTAAAAACCTAAAATCCTTAAAAACTAAACCCCTTAAAAACCCAATTAAAACAATTAAATATTCAGACTAAAGGCTGGAAAGGTAGATTAGGCCAGGCCAGCCTGCTGGAAGAAATTAGTCTTAAGCTTTTGGCAGAAGGAGCGGAGGTCCGAGGTTGTTCTGAGCTCGGGGGGTAGGTCGTTCCATAGAATTGGGCCCGCCACAGAGAAGGCCCTTCCCCTGGGAGTCGCCCGCTGGCATTGCCTAGTGGACGGCACCCGGAGAAGTCCCTCTTTGTGGGAGCGAATCGGTCGAAGGGATGTATGGGGCAGGATGCGATCTCGCAGATAGCTAGGTCCCGTGCCATGGAGCGCTTTGAAGATGGTAATCAACATCTTGAAGCGCACCCGAAAGACCACTGGCAGCCTGTGCAGCTCGCGCAGGAGCGGTGTTACGTGGGAATGCCTAGGGGCTCTAGTTTGTAGAGGTCACTTTAATGAGAAAGTTAATTGCAAAGTCAATTAAGCCAAATGTCTAAATCAACCTTGGTCAACCTTTTTACCAAGGAATTGTTGAAGTAACTCAGTGAATGCCTGAGTAAAAGCTGCAAAAAAATGCAAAATCCTCACATGTGATTTGTGAATTTTTGACACAATTGCCCTTTCATAGCACTTACAATAACACCAAAGCAGGGCAGGCTGACAGCCAAGTTGTGATATGTAAAAAGTCCACCACTGCAAGCATTAGCACTACATGGTGCTCAAGGATTAGAAATATTTTTTTCCACTGGTGACATCTTGCAGTATGCAAGAAATTCAAAGGATTCAAAGAAATCCCAGATGAAAAAGGTAGTTCTAGATTATATTAAAAATAATAATTAGAAAAAAGGAAAATATATAATTGGACATGCCAAAAAGGATACTAGGGGAGAAACAGCATCAGGAATGTTGAGAAACTCTGCCATACTTGTGTGACTAGCTATGTTCTATAAAGTTGGCTATCTGAACCAACGGTGCTTTTTCTGTTTTTTCTTTGAAGATATTTTGCTTCTCATCCAAGAACTTCTTCAATTCTGACTGAATGATGGGGAATGTAAGGAATGGAATCCTTCCATTCCTCACCATCCAGTCAGAGCTGAAAAATCTTGGATGAGAAGCGTCTTGAAAAAGCACCTTTGGGGTAACCATGACCTGGATGACTGAGAATCTCCAAAGACATTGGCTATCTCAAATTGGCCAATTGCTGGGCAAGCATATTGCTAACTTAACTGAAAATTAACAAAGATCTAGTTTGTCATGTTTTACTATTTTCAGGAAAATGAAAAAGTGAGAGTTCTGCAAATATTCCAATGACATTTCAGAGTTATGCAAGTATGAAAATGAAGAAATATGTCAACTATTCCTTTAGAGATAAGATAACTGTTCTCTTTTGCTTTATCTGATTGGAAGCAGACCACCTGGAGAGAAAGTGATTTAAAAAATAGGAAGTTGGGTAGGTGATATTCACAGTATGAACAGGACTTTAAAAAAACCAGCACAAATTGAGAAGGAAACACAGGAATAGGAATAGTGATAATAAAAGCCGGCTTGTGACCAAAGCCAACTGTTACCCCCACAACACAGCTTCAGCAATGTGATTGTGATAGATTATAGTGAAGCAGCCTAGATTTTATATCGCTTGAAGCTTTGCTAGAAGCACTGAGGTTAAGGGAGGAATCAGCTTTTGTTATACTATAGGAAATATAAGGTTCTTTAAATCATGCCCCAAGAATGAGACAAAAGCCAATGTAACGAGACCAAAGGGAAATGCTGGTGCTGAAGATACTATGGTACTGCGCTAAACTTCAACAACTGCAACAATCCCTCATAAAATTTACTACTTTTGTCATGAAAATTTGTGTGTGTGTGTGTGTGTTTGTTTGTTTGTAAGATTTACATGGCTGCCCAGTCATTCACAGCAACTCTTGACTGTTTTATCTAACCAAGACTATGGATTGGTTAGAATTAGACTATTAAAATACAATATGGTAGTTATAAGCATCATTTCAGTAAGCTGAATGCCCATGTAAATTGAATGAATGAATGAAATATTTTAACCTCTTCTAGGATTCGTCTATTAATTTCAGTGATAAAACCAAGATTATATGAACTGAAAGGGCTTATAGTTTAGATTTTGTAAGTACCATTTAAAATGTATCATTTTGTTCACTATTAATACTAGCCAGGCAATTTGCAAAGTTCTGTTTCTGATTACAGTAGTGTAAAAATCTTCATTTTGCTCTGCAAATAAAAAATCATTGGTGTTCTTGAGCTTGATTGTTTGTTTTAATAACCTGTCATCCTTCTGGGAAAAACCAGATTGGAAACACAATCAGATGAGCTAATTCTACTTTATTGTAAAATTGTATGGACAGAATTTTGCATGTCTGAACATACATTTTTCCTTTGTATCCCTTACTGCATGAGAACAAGGAGAGGTCTCTTCTAAGCCTCTTTCCCTCCCACTATGGGCTATTCTGTCTGTTGTTTGACCATTCCCTTGACAGCATATTTTTGCCCATTTTCCCAAGGTATTCCTCCATACCATTTCATTACCCAACTACATAACAACATCAATGTGAATAGGTATGGCCTTTGCTCCTTGGTTATATATAGTGGTGTGCCAGTTTTTGCAGGGATGCAGCCACTATATTTACAAATCATTCAAAAGAAACAATAAAAAGCTAAGAAGGAAATAAATAGACCAGAACCTGGCATGAAAGCCAGCTGGGTTACTTTGGGCCAGTCACTTTCTCTCAGCACAACCTACCTCACAGGATTGTTGTGGGAAAATTAGGAGGAAAAAGGTGTATTACGTATGTTTGCCACCTTGAGTTACTTCTAAAATAAATAAAACATTTGCAAGCAAACAATACCAGAGAGCATCAAGAACCCACAGCTCAACCCTGAACATATTCCCTTCTATTGGGGGGGGAAAAAAGTCACCCATGCAAATTTTACAAAGGTCCCAGTAGCATTCTGGAATTTAGGGGTGTACAGGAAGAAATTAATGAATCTGCAACTGATTAAAGTAAAATTTTTGTCTAAGTTTTGTGGCTTGCAATCCTGGAAAAACATTCTTCTCCTTTAATAAATCACAGATACAGTAGGTACTGTCTTCTGATTCTTGTGTGTTCCAAAACACTTCTGAATGAAATCCAAAGCTTTGCACAGCCTTAACATTCATGGCATGCCCCAGTTAAAGTTAAATTCTACTACTGTATTGGCATCAACAAAGCCAGCGGGAAGCCCAAAATAAGTATTAGGATGGCTATTTGGTTGCCAGGAAACTCTACACTAAGAGGCTTCTTTAGAAAGAGAAAAACCAGCTGTAAAAAACAACTCAGAAGAGGAATTGACAGTGAGGTTGTTGTTTTTGTCTCTCCTGCTCCATTTGATAAAAGCTTAATAAATAAAGTCTATCACACAGACTGTTCATGCTGTTAGTAAACTGTAAAAATATAAGTGAAAAAAATGCATGGATTTTCACTATATCCTTGTTCATTTAGCCATTGACACCTTCCGCTCTGTACTACACACCTCAGATATCATGGGCATGATTCTTGAGAAAATGTTTATAAGATCATTCATCTCATGGGTTTTAACACTGGTCTCTGCAATTCCCAAGGAGTCCTCTGCTTAAAAACTTAAAAGACAGATGTTTTTGTGGTGCCTAAATGAAAAAAATGTGTTGTCTGTATATTTTGAAGAGAAAAACAGATTTCCTGGGATATGGTTGCCAGATGAAAATTCTAAAAAAAGCAGAAGCGAGAGGCAAAAACGACTGAAGCTTCATGGAGCAACAATGTTCTCAAAAACAGGAGGACTACTATATTTTCCTAGTGCCATGACATTCTAAAATAGAATAGTTTCAAAAAAGGTACATTTGCAAATATTTATGAGAAATGAACTGTCTGATTCTTGAAGAAATTACCAATGTGTTTGGATTTGGTTTTCGGTTTCAAAACCAAACAGTTTCATTGATCCAATCCAGCTAATTGTTTAGCAGATTTACTTTTTAAAAATAAGATTGATTTCACTTTCATATCATTCAGAAAACGTATAAGGGAAGTGGAACAATATTATGACTGCTAATGTCTGAATTCTGTCCATCTTGCCCACTATCTCCTGATCAACTAAATAGAAAAATATAAGCTATACACATATGTCTCTCTGTGTATGCACATTAGATACACTTCAAGACATCTGGTATGATAAGGATTCCTACTTCAGTCTACTTTATGTACATTCCTACCTTATATACTGTTTCTAAACAGTATATGTTTAGAAAATGTTTCTTTCATTTGCCTTATAGGAGTAATCTACTCTAAATGTTATCTTAGCAAGCATTTTCTGTTCAAAGTGACTTACTCTTAAGTATGAATAAAATAGTGTATTAACTTGTTTTGAATCAGTCATTAAGTGTTGAGATCAATTTCTTGACAATCTCTTATTTCCTCTATATAGGAGATTTTAATAAAAAGCTGGCCTTTGGTGTCTCTGGAAAAATAGAAAGTGGAGATGTTGAATGAATATAGCTGTTATTGTTCTCTTTTGCATACAAATTATCCAAAGTCCCTTTCTGGATGCAACCTGACTGTTTTTTCTAATCTCCTGGCATCTCATCCTCCCAGAAAAATATACTCCTATCTCAAACATGTTTATTCCTCAGATTTATATCTTGCCTTTCATTCAGAAACTCACATAACTCCCTATTTTTCCTCAGAACAACCACTCTGTAAGAAAGATTGACTGGACGAAAGACACCCAGTGAATTGGCATAGCTGAAGGTGGTCTATAACTTGGTCTCCCATTACTAGTCCAAGATCTTAGCTACTAGGCCATTCATCCATTTAATTGATTACCATCCTTCTTACCTGTGAGTATCAAGGGTTGGAGATTACTGATTTTGCAAGCCTGGGGTATATTGGGACTCTGATACCTTCCTCTAAACTTGGGGGGATCATTCAAACATGTGCATGCTCCCCAAGTCATAGACTAATTTTGAAAAGAAATCACAGAAACAGGTAGTCCTCAAGTTATGATCATAATTGAGACCAGAATTTCCATGACTAAGCAAGGCTGTTGTTAAGAGAATTGCACCCAATTTTGTGATATATTTTTTTGCCATAATTATTAAGCAAATCACTGCAGTTGTTAAGTGAATCATGCGGTCATTAAGCAAATCCAGCAAATCCACCTCATTGACTCTGCTTGTTGGAAGCTCTCTGTGAAGGTCACAAATGGCACTCTCATACTCCTGGAACATTGCAACCATTGAAAAGACATGCTAGTTGCCAAATGCCTGCATGGTCACGTGACCATGGGAATGCTCCAAGGTCCCTAGTGCAAAGGTTGGTTGTAAGTCATTTTTTTCAGTGCCATTGTAACTTTGAATGTTTACTAAACAGATGGTTGAGGATTACTTATATCAGCCTACCTGAAATCCTGTTGAACTTCTACATTTCTTGGCTAAATGTTGTCTCAGTCTGCCTTGGTTCAAACAGCTGAGTATCTCCCCCAAAAAATCCCATCCATCAATTATTAGTGTATTTTGTTTACTCTGGTAAAAGGTGAAATAAGCTCCAGGTTTCATTTTAGCATAACAGCCTGATGTCTGAAAGTCTCTCACTTAGCGTGCTATACAAAAATACAAATTTATCATTTACAAATCACAATGAGTGGACTAGAATCTTTTACACAAAGATTTATTCTCCTACTTCCTCAGAGCAGCGATTTTACCCATAGCATCCCTGAGCTTTTATCCTGTTTCTATGAAATTAATTTAGTTTCTTCTGCAGAAAATATTTAGTAGGTTAAGTGAACTTTTCCTTTTAAGTAAAGCCTGCTACAATTTCATGGGATGAATCACAAAACCATTTTCATTCCCTGCCACTGTAATAAAAGGAGTACATTAAAAAAATGAGCAATAGGGCTCTGGATTTTAATGTAGAGGCTGTAATGCAGGTAACTTTCATCTGATTTGCACAGTAAGATTTTATAACTAATTTCTTTTTGGTGAAAAGGCCTCCAAAAAACATCAAACCTGATTTCTTGCTGTTCCCATATTAATTGACAGCTTATATTATTAGAATTTACAGCAACAAAATGTAATGTACCCTTCCTGAAAAACATCCCTTTAAAAATGTTATCGAAAAGTTTTGTCAATACTCCATGGCCATGGAAGAATATAGCAAGCTAGCTCAATTTGCAAAAAAAAAACCCTCTAAGGGTTTATTTGTTTAAATGTTTGTAATAAATTAGCGGATAGAGGAAAAAATAAAATAGAAGGATAATGAATTGTATCATTTACATGTTTAATAAAATAACTCAGCAAGTTAAACCCACTCTTATATCTTCTCTTATGCACAGGACAAAAAGACAAAGGATAAGAATCAAACTATCTGTTTTTCTGTATGAGATTAAACTGGGTTTTTTATTATCATGCCCTTAATTATTGCTGCAAATTGCTTTGTTGTCAATAATGAAATCTTTAAAACATTACATTAAAATTAGTCATCCATTATTTATAAACTGCTATGGTTTATCCAATATGATTTCTCAGAAATTATTGTTTTCTCCTCCATTTTTTAAAATATATTTCCCCTTGCTACTATTAGGAAACATTAAGTTAATGGTTGGTTTTTTTTAAAAAAATTAATGAATAACTTAAAAGAAAAGGCCACAAAAGAGAAGAAAATGCAATACTTGTTATTTTCAGGATGTTCCAATTATTACATATAATGCCAGGCAGTGATTTTTAAGTGTCCGTAATGTTCCACTAATATTCTGACCTTTGTTTTGTGTTAGTCAAAACACAAAACAATGTGCAAATCATCTGTAAATCTGTACTTTACTTTTACTTTTGCTTTAATTTTCAATCTTCTGGTTTTGGCCTCTGAAAGACAAAATATGGTGAGGTCATTGAATTAGGGGGGGTGGGGAGTTTGAGCTATTCAATCTTGTTTGTTCAACATTTCTTTCTCTATAAAGTATTATTATTACTTCTGAGGAACTCATAATCATCTGCCATGGGAAGAATCCTAACATACTGCATGGGATACCTTTGGTCAAAATGCAGCATTCAACCTGGACAATGGTCCAAAGCCAAATGATTAATCTGCCTCGTTAGCCAGTTCTACAAGCAGTGACACCTGGGACAGTTCCAACACTGGACTTTAGTTTCACTTGAATAAGCTCAATCCAATCATACATCCCTTTTTCCTCTTATTTTATTTTGGTATGATTTTATGCATTGTAAAGTAACAGTTAACACATGCTAATACCTTGCTACAGCGTTTCTTCCATTGTGATGCTGAGGCTTTCTCTCTCATAGAAATGGGGATGCTGTTCTTTAGCAGAGAAAGCTAATTTGTTCAGGTTTGCTCTGTCCCCCTTTGGCTTTCTACCTTATCCAGTCAAGCCCACAAATTGACTTTATTTCCTTTTATTTTTTATAAAGGTGCTGTATTGAGATTTTCACTATCCTATAATAATAATTTTATGTTATGTGGCTTACAAAAAGAAAATTTCTTCCCATTGACTTGACTTTATGTGCTTTAATTTTCAATCTTCTGAAAGCCAAAATATGGTGAGGTCATTGAATTGATATAATATTTAATATTTTAAGGGACATAGTACCAATCCTAAAAGGATAGCTTGACAACAAGATGCTCATTTAAAACATAATAATTTCTTTCTGCTAGGAGGAGTTTCCAGGAGAGGTGAAGAAATTGTCCTCAAATTCGGGGGGGGGATGGGGGGGGATTATAGAAATATAGATTCCAAAGTGAGATTTTGGCTTGCATGAAGCCCTCGAAGGCATTTTTGTGTAAGTGGCATCATAAGTTTAAAGGGTACTTAAAGAACTCACAATTTTCTACATTGAATATGCTGAAAGTCTAAATTAGAAAATGTTGATTTGTAAGCAGAAAGTCTCTAAAAGAAAAAGATTGAACAGATGATACATTTGGCTTCGTGGGGAGATTCTTAACATATGAATATTCTTCATATTTTGGTAATCAGATGCCAAAACCAGAAGATTGAAAATTAAAGCACAAAAAGACAAGCCAAATGGGAAGAATTTTTCTTCTTGTAAGCCACAGATTAACATAAAATTATTATTATTATAGGCTGATACATTGTTCTCTTTGGAGCACTGGACTTCAACAAGAGAAAGATGCTATACTTGCAATATGGGCTCCACTCTTAATGTTGTCATTCTAACTCTGACTCAATGTTTTCATAAAGTTTGGAAAATCATGGCTTTATGGAAATTCATTTGGAGAATGTTATAACTTTCTGCCTCTTTTTTCCCATTCTTCTAATTAACAAGAGTTAATTTCTATTAATGGAGCTTGGAGTGGGAAAGCGACAGTGAATACTATGATTTATTTATAACTCTCTTTAATATACTTTTTCCATAGGGGAAACTTGTTATTATAGAAATAATGTTACATTCGTGTGATTTCCACAATCAAAATATATTATAGGTTATATATACAAAATAATTTATTTGGGAGAAAATATTCAAGCTGTAGAGCATTTATTTGTTCTATATACAGCCTAAGACCAATATTTAAAAGAAGATAGTATTACAACACATCAAATATAAAACAGCAGTATTAAATAAAAGTTATTCTGAAAAGCCTGGAGCTATACTTTAAGAGAGGGACTAGATGATATTTGCAAGCCGTGGCTATTATTAAAAATGTAACCTCCTCGTTGATAATAGCTGAAATTATATTGCCTAGAAGAAAAAATGATAACCTTGCTCAGAGGAACATTTCAGATTTCTAATAACTGATATTATGAGTTCCATTTATTGTATAGAGAACACTCTAGCAGTACATGGGAAACAGAATCAAATCTATGTTGAACACCTATGCAAATATGCTTTTCATTAAAGGATTCTACTATGTCTAGCAGTTGTCACCCTTATAGATAACTCACCATTTTGGACAGTCGGTGAAGTCTCATATGTGTAGTATGGAATATATTATTAAAATGTTTGTGAATGGAGCAGGGGAGCTAAAAGGGAGATGGGAAACTGACAGGTCTCAGATATCCACTGAATGTTAAGTGTGGCTTTATCAAGGGTGATATTAGCTAATGGTAGAAAAGAAACATTGTAGTAAGTTAGATCATCTATTTCTTTGCTTAGGTAAGGTTTTAAATCAGTTTAGTAATAAATATTTATTTATTCCCCAAATTTTCTTCAACCAGTATCTGAGGTTTTAGAGCTTCAGATAGGTCCTGAAAAAAGATGCAACCTAATTCCAGGGAAATAATGATGCTGGAGTATACTTTTAAAAAATTGAATTGGATACCTTCTAACCTAGAAGTAACCTTATAAATAAATAACTTGACACCTTTTAGCATTGATCTTAATAGTTTAGCCTTGAATAATTGATGGCAGGTAGTACAGTAGTACCTCGGTTCACGAACGCCTCTGTTCACGACCAATTTGGTTTACGAACAGAAATTTTCCTCAAAATGTGCTCCGGTTCACGAACTCCGTTTCGGTTCACGAACAGAAAAGTTCGTAAAAATATGCTCCGGTTCACGAACTCCGCTCCGGTTCACAAACTCCGCTTCGGTTCACGAACTCCGTTTCGGTTCACGAACAGAAAAGTTCGTAAAAAAATGCTCGGGTTCACGAACTCCGCTCCGGTTCACGAACAGGAGCCGCGGACATTTTATCTACAGTACGTACGTATTTCCTTTTTGTCACATGGTTGCGACTTCCTGTAGGAAGGGTCGTGGAGAGAAAGAGACACAGAAAACAACACAGAAAAGTTGACTCCGAAAATGGCTCCCAGGAAGCATGGTGGAAAGAAGAAAGTGCGGAGCAGCAAAGCAGGTGACAATGTGCAAACTGGAAATGCAAGTGGTGATGTGCAACCTGGGAATGCAGGAGATGTTGTGCAACCTGGGAATGCAGGAGATGTTATGCAACCTGGGAATGCAGAAGATGTTGTGCAACCTGGAAATGCAGGAGATGTTGTGCAACCTGGAAATGCAGGAGATGATGTGCAACCTGGGGATGCAGGAGATGTTGTGCAACCTGGAAATGCAGGAGATGATGTGCAACCTGGGGATGCAGGAGATGATGTGCAACCTGGGAATGCAGGAGATGATGTGCAACCTGGGGATGCAGGAGATGTTGTGCAACCTGGAAATGCAGGAGATGATGTGCAACCTGAGGATGCAGGAGATGATGTGCAACCTGGGAATGCAGGAGATGATGTGCAACCTGGGGATGCAGGAGATGATGTGCAACCTGGGAATGCAGGAGATGATGTGCAACCTGGGGATGCAGGAGATGATGTGCAACCTGGAAATGCAGGTGACAAGGATATGCAGCGCAAGCATGGTGGAAAGAAGAGAGTGCGGAGGAGCAATAAAAGTGACAGCAAGGTTGTGAAGAAAATAACCATTGAGCTGAAGAAGGAAATTGTAGAAAAGCATGACCGTGGTATTCGTGTGACTGATCTGGCCTTGGAGTACAAGATGCCAAAGTCAACAATCTCGACTATTTTGAAAAACAAAGCCGCCATCAAAGTAGCTGATGTTGCAAAAGGAGTAACAAGGTTAACCAAGCAGAGGACGCAAGTGCTGGAAGAGGTGGAAAAACTTTTGTTGGTGTGGGTGAATGAGAAACAGCTGGCAGGTGATAGCGTTAGTGAAACTATGATCTGTGAGAAAGCCAGGAGATTGCACAGTGATTTAGTGCAAAGAAGCCCCTCTACAAGTGCAACAAGTGACGAATTTAAAGCCAGTAGGGGGTGGTTTGAAAAATTCCGCAGGAGAAGTGGCATCCACAGTGTGATTAGACATGGTGAGGCTTCCAGCTCTGACAAGGCCGCAGCAGAAGCCTACAAGTTAGAATTTGCAGAATTCATGGCGACAGAAAGATACGTCGCTCAACAAGTCTTCAACTGTGATGAAACAGGGCTCTTCTGGAAAAAAATGCCGAACAGAACCTATATCACGCAGGAGGAAAAGGCACTACCAGGGCACAAGCCCATGAAGGACAGATTGACCCTTTTGCTGTGTGCCAACGCAAGCGGCGATCTGAAAATTAAACCACTACTGGTGTACCATTCGCATACCCCTCGTGCATTTAGGGAACAAAATGGGAACAAGGCCAGACTGCCCGTCATGTGGAGATCCAATGCCAAAGCTTGGGTGACAAGGCAATTGTTTATGGAATGGCTGCACGAGGTGTTCGCACCCACCGTCAAAAAGTATCTTTCTGATAACCAGCTGCCTGAAAGGTGCCTTCTTCTAATGGACAATGCCCCAGCACACCCTCCAGTCTTGCTGGATGATATGGATGCTGAGTATGACTTCATCAGGGTAAAGTTCCTCCCCCCCCAACACAACACCACTTCTGCAACCAATGGACCAGCAAGTCATCTGCAACTTCAAGAAGCTGTACACAAAGGCGCTCTTCACTAGATGTTATAATGTCACTGAAGAGACATCCTTGACTTTGAAAGAGTTCTGGAAGAAACATTTCAATGTTGTCCACTGCATTAACCTCATTGACAAAGCCTGGCAAGAGGTCACTCACCGAACCCTAACTTCAGCCTGGAGGAAACTGTGGCCAGAATGTGTCACTGAACATGAACATGAACATGACATAGACCTAGAAGGGTCTGATACAGAGGTAGTGGAGGAAATTGTGTCCATGGGCAAGAGTATGGGTCTGGACGTTGACGGTGCTGATGTGGAAGACCTTGTTGAGGAACATAGGGAGGAGCTGACCACTGAGGAACTTTCTGAACTCCACAGTGAGCAGCAAAAGGCACTTCTTGAGGAGCATTCCACAGAGGAAGAGGAAGAGAGGGAGGAGGTTACCAGTGATGCCATAAAATCCATTATGCTAAAATGGCATGAGTGCCATGATTTTTTTGAAAAGCACCACCCCAACATAACTGTCACGAACAGAGTGTTAAATCTCATGGATGATAATGTGGTCTCTCATTTCCAGAAGGTTTTGCAGCGCAGGAAAAGACAAGTGACATTGGACAGATTTTTCAGCAAAACTGAGCCTGCAGCTAGGAGACAAAGGAGAGAGGAAAGCCCTGAAGAAGATCCCCCTGATGTCCTTATGGAGGGGGACTCTCCCTCCAAACAATAACCGCCTCCCACCTGCCTTCATCCATGCCAGAAGTCATCTCAAGCAAGCTTAGTGTTCTCTCTTTACTGTATACTGTACATTACCATACTGTACAAATGTGTCTTGTAATTTGTTTCATATTTTTGGTGCTTCTATAACCTAAAAACCAGGGCAGAACTGTACAAATATGTCTTGTAATTTGTTTCATATTTTTGGTGCTTCTATAACCTAAAAACCAGGGCAGAACTGTACAAATGTGTAATTTGTTTCATATTTTTGGTGCTTCCATAACCTAAAAACCAGGGCAGAACTGTACAAATGTGTCTTGTAATTTGTTTCATATTTTTGGTGCTTCTATAACCTAAAAACCAGGGCAGAACTGTACAAAGGTGTAATTTTTTCATATTTTTGGTGCTTCAAAAACCTAAAAACAAGGTCAGAACTGTACAAATGTGTAATTTGTTTCATATTTTTGGTGCTTCCATAACCTAAAAACCAGGGCAGAACTGTACAAATGTGTCTTGTAATTTGTTTCATATTTTTGGTGCTTCTATAACCTAAAAACCAGGGCAGAACTGTACAAATGTGTAATTTGTTTCATATTTTTGGTGCTTCCATAACCTAAAAACCAGGGCAGAACTGTACAAATGTGTAATTTGTTTCATATTTTTGGTGCTTCTAAAACCAAAATACAGTACAAGGTCAGAACTGTACAAATGTCTTGTAATTTGTTTCATATTTTTAGTGCTTCAAAAACCAAAAAACAAGGTCAGAACGGATTAACCGGATTTACATTAAACCCTATGGGAAACTGTGCCTCTGTTCACGACCAATTCGGTTCGCGAACAGTCAGTTCAAGAATTACGACCAAACGTCATCTTGAAGCAGCTCCCAAAAAAAATCAGAGAGATGAGAAGGAAATTTTCCTTCTTATCCAAAACATTGTTTGATCACGGGATTTGGTTCAAGTGGGCGAGGCCCGAAGGGATGCTGGTGTTCTGGGAAGGAGGAAGAGTGAAGATTAAAACAGTTGTTGAGGCGGAAGCCTTTCTTTAAAAACATTCCTCTGTCCTGGGGGAAGATCCAGGGGGGGCGGAGGGGGCCATGGCCCCGCCCACTGGGGGCCAGGCGAGAGAAAAAGAAGATACAATTGCCAAAAGACAGATCAAAAAAATGATTTTGCTTGTTTTTCTTTTTTTTTTACTAATTTTCTTTCTTTTATTATTCTTTTGTACCAGGATGTTTGCACATGTCTGCCATCTGAGAATTGGAAATGTACTATGTATTCATTTGCCTTTATCTTGTAGTATTTTTTCGGATAAATTGCTTTACTATTGTTTTATTATGTAGCCCGGGATGGGCCAAAGACTCTGACGCAAAGGTTCTCAAAATGTTTCTGTAACCCTTACCTTACCCTCTAGAAAATTGTTAAAACTCAATAAAACTTTTTCAAAACAAAAAAAAAGAATTACGACCAAAAAACAAGGTCAGAACGGATTAACCGGATTTACATTAAACCCTATGGGAAATTGTGCCTCGGTTCACGACCAATTCGGTTCGCGACCAGAGTCATTTCACGAATTAAGTTCGTGAACCGAGGTACCACTGTATACAGTTGCTATCATATTGTTAATAATTGTAAAGGGCTTTTTGGGGAGCTTTTCTAAGTTTAACTGATGTAATAAGTAGATGATTAAAAGTGGCTCTCTAGATAGTTAATAGTCGTGACTTGTTCTATGAGTCTGCTATTGATCTTCAATCTAATTGGGGACTTGAAATGCTTTCTGGAAAATATTATGACTTTGTTTTAGAATAATTGATCTCTCAATGTGTTCCCTGTGGCAATAGGAAAATAATGGTTTAGGGCCTCTATGCAGTTATGGAAAAAATAGTGTCATCATTGGTGTAGAGAACGATGAAAACATGGTGATAGGCAAGAGATGGAGAATAAAATCTAGGTTAGCAAAGACTTCAACTATATCATTAGCATATAAATTAAGCAATAATGGAGTTTTACATCTTTTAGGGTTAGGGTTAGGGTTTCACCTTTGGAAAAACTAGAGCATTTCTTGGCTAGGTGATATAATATTGTACATGGATTGAAGCCTGAACCTTGCATTCTCTAGGGCCAAGATGTTCTCAAAAAGAATCCAGTAAAAAGATGGATGGATGGATGGATGGATGGATGGATGGATGGATGGATGGATGGATGGATGGATAGATAGATAGATAGATAGATGATAGATAGATAGATAGATAGATAGATAGATAGATAGATAGATAGATAGATAGATAGATAGATAGATAGATGTACTGTGTCACAGCACCCTGGTAAGCCCCAAATAAGGGAGGAAGCAAAGCTGCTTTCCTTTTCTGTCTTTCGGTTCATCACAAGAGACCATGCAGACAGAAAGCTATTTGTTTCATTGCCTTTTGTTTCCATTTGTGTTTATGTTTGTGCTGATAAATAAATAAACAAGGGAGGCTAGTATAGATCTATTTCAAGCTATTTAGCTCTCATCAACTAGCCATACCCTTACTGGGATTTGAACTTTAATAGCTTTCGGTGTGCATGGTCTCTTGTGATGAGCCAAAAGGCAGAAAAGGAAAGCAGCTTTGCTTCCTCCCTTATTTGGGGCTTACCAGGGTGTTGTGACACAGTACATATACTTGTTCCCCGGCTCAGCTAATCAGGATTAAAGCCTGTGGCCTAGTGGCAATTACAACTGCCTTACATGTAAAACAACCCAGGTTCAAATCCCAGTAAGGGTATGGTTGGCTGATGAGAGCTAAATAACTTGAAATAGATCTATACTAGTCTCTCTTGTTTATTTATTTATCAGCACAAACGCAACACATAAGTATTTTTTTTTACAAAACGTTTTATTTTTTATTAAATTTATACCCCGCCCTTCTCCTTGTTAGGACCCAGGGCGGCGCACAGGCATTATTAAAACCACAAAATACAAAATACAAAATCGATTAAAATATATTAAATTATTGGACCCGTGCTAAAAACCCATTTTAAAACCATACCAAATTAATTTTAATTTTAGAAGTCAGAAGTAGGGGCTATCCTAGGCCGGCTTGTTGGAATAGATACGTCTTAAGACGTTGGCGGAAGAGGCGGAGGTCCGAGATAGTGCGAAGGTCGGGGGGTAGGTCGTTCCAGAGGGCCGGGCCCGCCACAGAGAAGGCCCTTCCCCTGGGTGTCGCCAGCTGGCATTGCCCCGCTGACGGCACCCGGAGAAGACCCTCTCTGTGGGAGCGGATCGGACGAAGGGATGTATGGGGCAGGAGACGGTCTCGTATATAGCTAGGCCCCGAGCCATGGAGCGATTTAAAGATGGTCATCAGCACCTTGAAGCGCACTCGAAAGGCTACAGGCAGCCAGTGCAGCTCGCGCAGGAGAGGTGTTACGTGGGTTTGCCTTGAGGCACCCATAATCACCCGCGCGGCCGCATTCTGTACTAACTGTAGCTTTCGAGTGCACCTCAAGGGGAGCCCCATGTAGAGAGCGTTACAGTAATCCAGCCGGGATGTCACAAGCGCTTGAGTGACTGTGCGAAGGGCTCCCCGGTCCAGTAAGGGGCGCAACTGGCGTATCAGGCGTACCTGATAGAACGCCCCCCTGGCCACGGCCGTCACATGGTCCTCCATGGACAGCCACGAATCCAGGAGGACGCCCAAGTTGCGCGCCCTCTCCACGGGAGCCAGTTGTTCGCTCCCAATGGCCAGTGTTGGACTTATCTGGCTGAACCGGGGTGCCGGAAACCACAGCCACTCGGTCTTGGACGGGTTGAGTCTGAGTTTGTTACTACCCATCCAGATCCGTACGGCCTCCAGACACCGGGACAACACCTCGACGGCATCGTTGGGGTGGTTTGGGGTGGATATGTACAGCTGAGTGTCATCAGCGTACAGATGGTATTCCACCCCAAAACCACGGATGATCTCGCCCAGCGGCTTCATGTAGGTGTTAAACAGGAGTGGCGAGAGGACCGACCCCTGAGGGACCCCACATGTGAGTGGCCTCGGGGACGACCTCTGCCCTCCTGCCAACACCCATTGCGACCGACCAGAGAGGTAAGACGAGAACCACCGTAGGACGGTGCCTCTCAGCCCCAACCCCCCCAATCGGTGCAATAAGATACCATGGTCGATGGTATCAAAAGCCGCTGAGAGGTCTAATAGGACAAGGATAGAGGAACAACCTCTATCCCGTGCCCTCCAGAGATCATCTACCAACGCGACCAATGCCGTTTCGGTGCTGTGACCGGGCCGGAAGCCGGACTGGCGCGGGTCTAGATAATCAACTTCCTCCAGATGTCGGGGAAACTGTTGAGCCACCACACTCTCAACAACCTTCACTAAAAAGTGAAGGTTGGAGACGGGACGATAGTTCTCTAATAAAGCTGGATCCAGGGATGGTTTCTTGAGGAGGGGCCTCACCACCGCCTCTTTCAAAACGGTGGGCAAGTGCCCCTCACTCAGAGATGAATTCACAATGCCCTGGAGCCAGCCTCGTGTCACCTCCCAGGATGCCAGTACAAGCCAGGAGGGACACGGGTCCAATAAACATGTGGTGGCTCTAAGGTTCCTCCGCAACCTGTCCATATCCTCGGTAGTAACAAAGTCAAACTCCTCCCAAGGTGTAATCTCAAGACCAACGCTGGACGCCTCGACTGGACCACAAGTGGAGGGCAACTCGTTCCGAATCTGAGTGATTTTGTCCTGCAGGAATACTCCAAATTCCTCTGCTCGACCCTGCAGAGGGGCTTCCCGCGGCCTCAGATGAAGGAGGGAGCGGGTCACCCCAAACAGGGCGGCAGGGCGGTTTTCCGCGGACGCGATAAGAGTAGCACAATACTCACGTTTGGCTACTCTTAGCGCCACTAAGTAAGTCCTAATATGGTCTCTCACTAGTGTTCGGTCAGATTCGGATCGAGAAGATCTCCACCTACTCTCTAGGCATCTCTTGCGGCGTTTCATCTCCCGAAGCTCCTCGGTAAACCAAGGAGCCTGGGTGACTCGGCGCCGCATGAGAGGCCGCAAGGGCGCAACTCGGTCCAAGGCCCCCGTGGCCGCACTATACCATGCGGCCACTAGATCCTCAGTCGAGCCACGGGGCAGGGACACAGGTATTGGCCCAAGCTCCCTCTGGAACCTTTCTGGGTCCATCAGGCGCCTGGGGCGGAACCAACTTGGTGCCTCTGGTTCCGCCTCCCCGCGGTGGGGTGTGACGGTTGGAAAGTCTATCCGAAGGAGAGAGTGATCTGTCCATGACAAGGGTAAGATGACTAAATCCCCTGTTCCGAGATCACTAATCCAGTGTCCAGAGACAAAAATCAGATCCAGCGTGTGTCCTCCCTCGTGAGTGGGGCCCTGAACTACTTGGGTCAGGTCCATGGCCGTCATGGAAGCCATGAACTCCCGAGCCACCTCGGATGTTTCGCCCGCCGACGGCAGGTTGAAGTCCCCCATGACTATAAGTCTGGGGGTCTCCACCGCCATCGCGGCGATCACCTCGAGTAGCTCGGGCAGGGCTGCTGTTACATAGCGGGGAGCCAGGTATACAACTAGCAAGCCCAACTGCCTCCCTAGGCCCCATTTCACGAAGAGGGACTCACAACCGGTCGTCTGAGGCACAGTGGTCTCCTTCGGCTCCAGACTTTCCTTAACAATAACCGCCACCCCCCCCACCCCTGCCGAGGGCCCTGGGCTGATGAAATGCACGATAGCCTGGTGGGCACATTTCCACGAGGGGTAAACCCCCCTCGGGGCCCAACCAGGTCTCCGTAATTCCCACCAGGTCCGGGTCCCCCTCTGACACGAGGTCATTTATGAGGGGGGATTTATTCACCACGGACCTGGCGTTGCAGAACATCAGCCTGGGACCCCGGCTCTGTAGTCCCTGACCGCCTAGCCCACGAGCGGAGTACAGGGGGTTGGGGCAAGCGACCGCTCGTAACCAGCGACCACGAGCCTCCAACCCATGATGGACATCCTGTCTCCCGCCGCCCCTGCCCCTCCCCAAGACCAACCGAATGGGGCGGCCCTCAACAGAGACGACCCCCGATCTCCACCTCAGCCCGTTTTCCACTCCACTCCTTCATCCGGTCTGGGTGGGCATCGTGCAAGCCGATGGTACGTTGCACGGATGGAAGTTGTTTCACTTAGTCCAGGCCGGCCTGCCTCTTCCCTGTCCGGGCACCCCTCCACCGCTTGGGTCCCTCTCCTCCAAATAAGTGCCGTGGGGGTCGGTCAAGATACCCACAGCTATAGATGTCCTACGTCACCCTGCAACTTCCTCCTGTTGTAGCTTGGTTTCTCCCAGGCCCCACCAACGTCTCTCTGCAGCTGGGCCCACAGGGTCGAAATGATGTTAAAGTAGCAGTAGGCAGATTGTTTGTTAGACCAACCCCCATTAGATGGACATTGGGGGCTGGTTCTTCTGTGCCATCTGCGCCTCCTTCTGCCCCATGGCACCTCGCGGGGGCCGGAATAATCCGGACTAGTCCAGGCCAGAACCAAGGCCAGGCAGGTCGAAACAGTCGCACTGACCTCTCTGGCCTCACTCTGCAGCACCACTCGCCTGTTGTGCCAGCCCCCACAGATGGTAGATAAGGGCTGGCAGTATATTCCGAGGCCGGGCAGGCCATACTCCACCCCTCCGCCGCTCGCCTATTTCGCCAGCCCCACAGATGATGCACGGGGCTGGCAGAATTTTCCGAGGCCGAGCAGGCCGCCTTCTGCTGCTCGCCTATTTCGCCAGCCCCACAGATGATACTCGGGGCTGGCAGTATTTTCCGGGGCCGAGCAGGCTGCGCTGGGGCCGGGCAGGCCATGCTGGGGCCGGACAGGCCACGCTGGGGCCGGGCAGGCTCGCGGTGAAACCCGGTGAAACCCGGCAGGCTCGCGGTGTCCTCCGAGTCCTCCGGGGCGAGCAGATGGTGTCTACCGAGGCCGGGCATGCCGCGCCAGCCGCCGGTCGCAACGGCCCCAACCTCCGCCATTCCGCGGTTTCGCCAGTCCCTCCGAAGGAACTCTGGGACTGGCGGTATCTTCTGGGGCCGAGCAGGCCGCGCCGGCCGCGCCAGCTGCATCGGCCCGGCTGCGTTGTTCCGGCCCGGTCGCCCGATCGCTCCGCCGCCCCGCCGATCGCCTCTGCCGCCCGTTGCCGCCCGTTGCCCCCAAGGCACCTCACGGGGCCGAAGCAGGCCCTTCCTGACGACGGGGCACAATACTTGCCGAACCAGCCCCTTTAGATGGAAAATAGGGGCTGGTGGCGTCCTCCGGGGGCCGAAAAGGCCCTTGTCTCCATGCTGCGCTCAGGGGATCGCCATCTTCCTTCGCGCCTGCGCAGACTATTTTATTGGTTTTTTAAAATATTCATAGGAAAAGGGTATAAGGGTACATCAAAAATTTTGGTATAATATCTGAATGAGAAATTTATTCTAAGACGGGGTGAGGGGAGGGGGTATAGTATTTGTATGTGATTTATATTATATGTCGGGGGAATAAAAAGGGGGAAAATTTGTTTGAATAAAACTTTTTCAATAAATAAATAAAAAATAAGAAAAAAAAATTTTGGTAGCTCCCATGCTGGTAGTAGAAATTCCCCCCAACCTCACAGATTTACAATTTTAAAAGTAACATATAAAGGATAAGCGTAAGCAGAGTTCTTACATTGTATCAACCATGTGTTCAATCTTCTCTTTCTTTGCCATTTTCTATTATTCAACACATAAGTATTTATGTGTGTGTGTATATGTGTGTGTGTGTGTGTGTGTGTGTGTATGTATGTATACATGTATGCTGTGTATGTGTATGTATATCTCCAATATTATATATTCTATTACATTGTATAGATAAAATTATAGCTAATTTGCTAATTATAGACAAATATAGATATTGGCCTATTCTATGTAGATCAATAAAATGATAGTTTGCAGGATCAGATTTGTTCCCTTTTTTGATTATGGGAAGATTATGAATTAGGCCACTATTTCAGAATCTGGAAATATTTATTTGTAGCACTGACAAGAGAACTTAGCAGGTGGGATTGGATTTTAGAAATACTGGTAAAACTGTGTCTGCCAGAAACTCTGCTATTTTTCAATTGAGAAATTTGTTTTAAAAACTTAGCTACTGTAGCAACTATGAGAATGATACAACTGCCACTTCTGGTGCTCTTCTGAATATATTCCATCCTTCCGCCAAGCAACATGCCTCCTCTGTATTTTGTTTTTCTCAAAGGAAAAATCCCTGCAGATCTTCTTCTTTTGATCAGCAACAGCAAAAACTTTCAAATTTTAATTTCACACCCCAATTTGTGCAGCTATCTTCTTTGCCTCAAGAAGACAATATTGACTTTAAATTAAGAACTTACCCCAAGTCATTGCAATAAAGATCAGGGTACAGAATGCCTCCTTCCTTCTCTTAGTCACAGATCTCATCAGCTCCTTTCGACCTCACACCTGCCAACACTCCCCCTCCTACAGACAGGCTTCTTCTGTTCTTTCTTCTGAATCAAGAGACCTGGGGAATAGAGCCCATGTACTGCAATATTATATCTTACTTCCTCATGGTTAAGTCTAGCTTAACCACGCTTTAATTTCTACTATTGTTCGTGTTATTTTTTGTTTTTGTGACCAAATAACTGTTGCTCTCTCTCTAAAAATTGACCAGTCACATCACAAATTTCCATTTCATATTACTGTTTCCCAAATTAACAGTAACTGGGATCATTTATAATTCGGCTTCTGTTCTTTAGGTTCAACATTTACATTTCCTAACTCTACAGTCAAAATCTTGTCAGTGCTTTTAATGCTAGGACGGGACCAAACATCAAGGCTCTTTTTCAGAATAACATCCCATACTCTTCACTGATGAGTGTCTTCACAAAAATATAAAGATGCCAGGTTTGATATAGGGGAATAAAGGTTGTGGCAATTAACATTAACATTTGTCCCAAATATTATTAATGGATCTATGGTTGATGACCCAGAAGAAGACCTAACCCTTTGGTTTTCTGGGCTCCTCAATTTTAGATTACCTGTTAATATCTAATGACTTTGCTGTTAATTATAAGCAATTCTGTGAGGTTTCCATCTATGGGTGACCAGTAGGATCATGCACTATTAAATTAGCAGAATGGAACAACCTTTACAAATTCCTGACTTTCTTGCCACTGATAATTAATTCCACATAATAAGATGTCTGCAGCTATGGCACAATTCTTTGAAGCTCCAGTGTTCAACCATCTGAAACAGTCCATAACTGTGAGTAGTAATGCTTGTAAAATAATTGCCTTCAAATTATTGCTTCTGCTTAAGAACATTTAAAACTCTCAACCTCCTTCTCCTCTTCATCCAAACCAATAATCTAAATCCTGGTTCAATAGAAAATGTGATGCCATGAAGTCAATGGTAATATCTATTTACAGCAGTGCCCAAATATAATGGTCCTTCTTCCTGGGAAACCTTCTGGAGTAATAAGAAGCTTCTGAAATAGAAAAAACAAAATTATGCATTAATGAATTGGGCTGAACACCAATAGACTATAACAAGCTAAGATAACCACCTGTTCTGACACCTCCTGTGAATTTCATCAGTTTAGATAACAATAATTTATTCTCTGCTAATTCTTGGGATGGACATATTCACTGTATATTTAACGCATCTAAAGGTGGGGATGCTTATATTTTGAGATATTACTCCTTTTCTTGAATAGCCTCCAATGTCACATATAAAAGTCACATGTATGTAAGTATATCAGAGTATAAACTTAAAATAATTGCAAGCAATTTACATATTGTTGCCAAGAAAACTGCATGGCGGTTGTAGAAACATTTAGAAAGATCTTTGTCTCTCTCTTTCTTTCTCTTTTATATGAATGTTTTTATATGTCAAAGGAATAATACCTTTTATCAATTCCTCAATAAGCAGATTCCCCCAGCAAAGTAATTAAAGTGATTTAACATTTGAAAACTATTTAATCTATACCTGGAGGCATGTTTCTATAAATTTAATGCAAGTAGAATGTAATCTGCTAGTGTACTTCTACATATGTGATTTAAAAACTACATTTTAGTAGTAGTAAATATGTATCACCTTAAATGTTCTGTTTTAGCTCTGTAATTTTTATTTGGTTGAATAAAGCCAGCCTCCACCAACAAACGTGGGGATTCCACAAAACATCAACAAATTGCTCATTAGGTTTTCCAAATATTTGTCAAAATAATGCTTCATTAATTATAATAAATTGTAACATTGCCACTGTTTTTATTTGTTTTATTTTGCCTCAGTGATCGTTGCTGTCCATTTGCAATACGTGCAGATTTTTTTATTCTTGTTTAAATATTCACTTGTTCTTGCTGCCTTCAAAGCATTCAAGCACTCATTTATGATACGTTTAAAGAAAAAAGGAAAACCTTTCAGTCAAACTGAACTGTAGAGGACCAAATGCCTATAAAGGTGATATTAATCCTTTTTTTTTTTTTGAGATGTCAGTATATGGTTAAAAGGGTTCAACACCCAATACATCACGTATATGGCATATTGTCTGTTGGTATCTCTGGAAGGGCTATGATGATCATTTTTAGGAAACTCCTTTGTAAGAACAATAAAATAGTTGGAGAAGAAATATGAATCAACTTTTGGTCTTTTAGGATTTATTCCATTGCTTTGCCAGAGTTTTGTACATTGTGCTACTCTTTGCCCTTCCCTTTCTATACATGAAAAAATATAAGGTTTCCCTCATCGTCCCTTTGGGAGATAGATGCGGTATATAAATTTGATAAATGAAATGAATGAATGAATTTAGACTGAAAGCAGAGTCTTGAATCTTTTCATGGAATTGGTGTGTTGAATTAGGCCTATTTATGTTCTTGAGAATTCTTAACTAAATTAAACAGCAAAAGGGAATATATGGTAAAACATCTCCCTCAAGAATTAAATTTGACTCCAATTCAATTCTTCAAACTCTTTTTACTCTTAACACGGTGTAAGAGAATTCTTACTGAACATTTCCCCCCCTAACATTGAAACAGATAGAAGATTCTGTTCTTTTGATCTTCAGAATCTCTTCAAAAAGTCTATCGACTTCTTCAAAGGTAAGACTTGTAGCCTAAAACATAAAAGTGCTTTGTTTCTCAGATCATTTTAGATATGCTTTACTTTGTCTTTGGAGATATTATCTACTAGCTCATTGTTAGACCTGAAGAGGTTCTCTTTCTGCAGCTGCATTTGGATCCCACCATCTATTTTGTCAGACTCTCTAGTCCTTCATTTTTCATGTCAGGAAAATATACTTTCCTTTAGCCTTAGGGATTGGCAATCCTTTTCTCTTGAAGGTCACATTTCTCCAGAAATAATCATTGAGGATTGCATGGTGGGTAGAGCAGAAGCAAGCATAGATGGGTTAGGACTATAGCCAGAAGTAGACTAAAACTTCCATTTTATTTTGATATTCCCTCCCCCCCCCCCTCTCTCTCTCTCTCTCTCACACACACACACACACACACACACACACTTATTCTTATGGTTGGCTGCAAATCCCCTTTATCCATAATCTAAAGTGAACTTTTTCAACAATTTGAAATTAGGCTGAGGTTATAGTTGCTTTAGTTAAAGACCACAGCATAGCATTTTTGTATGGGCTTCTCTGCATATTTATCGGGGGGGGGGAATAACCTAGTAAGATTAAACTAATTAAACTTATTATATTAAATAAAGTATCCCATAGTTCAATCCTTTTGTAGTCCTATTTTATCTTACTGTAGTAGTAAAAAGAAAGAAAAGAAAATGATGCTAAATGTATTTTACATTAATGAAAGCAGTCCTATCCGCAGGCACTGACAACAATACTATTCAGCACTTGGTCTGTCCTCTGTTTGCTTGAGATAACTTGGTTGAAATTTACCTCCGCATGGAGATCAATAACGTTCATAGAAAGGAGAATGCATCCATACACATTTTATATACCATCTTACTCAGAAGAAAGGAGAAAAAACACCGGATGTGACATGACTTCAGATATTGGAAATGGAAGGAGGAGGAAGATGGCATGCAGAATTCTTAATATGAAACCCTAAACAATATCAGCATAGAATACATTCACTGCTCTACCGAAGCATGAAAATACTGGTGGCTGTTTAGGCTTTCATTAAGGATAGCTTAACACAGCAACACTGCTCTCTGCATTACAAAACAGCCAAATAAGTTTCTTTAAATAAGAAGGGAAGACTAACAGTAGAACAAAATTTGAGAATTCAGATGATATGTTATATCTTCTGGGTATATGATTGTTAAACTATCTTACTTTAGGACTACTTATCAAAAACAATGCTACAAAAGACTGCATCAAAAGATAAGGAAAGCAATCAAATCCTTAGTAATTTTGTTCAAAAATATTTTTCATTGCCTTATATAGCAGGTGGCAAAAACCATTGATGCCTTGTTTGTGTCATACCCTGTGTGTCGAGAGAAGGGAGTATTGGATTCTCATGATCCAACCAAACAAATTCCAGCACACAAAATCATTTTGTGAACTTACTGTTTTTTATTCATAACAGATACCATGGTTCTCTTTCAACCATGCAAGCTGTGTTTACGGGTAGTCCTAGGCTTGGGAATGTATAGCATAGAATAGAATAGAATAGAATAGAATAGAATAGAATAGAATAACAGCTGGGAGGGATCTTGGAGGTCTTCTAGTCCTGCCTAGGCAGGAAATTCTTTTTTAAAAGTTCAAAGTTAAGACAACTTTGGAAAATGTGACTTATGACCTGTACGTGCACAATCCCTGTAGTCATGTGATAACAATTTAGGCACTTTGCAACCAGCTCACATTTGCAGTCTTTTGATCTCAATTTGCAACCTTTTGGGCTGATTTCTGGAAAAATGAATGACAAAAGCAACCATTGGCTTTTGTTCAATAACTACGATTAACTTACTGACCACTGAAAAAAAATATTACAGAATTGGGTCTAACTCGACTTGTGATCCCAATGATTTACAAGAGAAATTCCAGCCTCAATTATGGTCATAAATTGAGGACTAACTGTAGCTATGCAGATACAGTTCATTCACTCCCATTTGGTTTTGACATCAAAGCCAAGTTTGGCAGTAAAATGAGTAAGGTCATGCTATTCCATTAATTGTTTTTACCATGCAGTGATTATCCAGTTGTTTGCATATAAATGAAAGGCTTCTGCTTTTGTCAGTGTGCCTAATTTAAACTTCTATCTGGGTTTGGTTGACCAAAGTTATTAATTACAATTAGCTGGCAATCTATTGGACTGGAATAACACTGGTCTTCTTTCTTTTGATCCTTTTCTCCTTCTGGCCAACTGCATAGAATAGATATGATACCTCAAAAACTGGTCCTCCATTAAGCCATGTTACGTGGCACTGCTGAGAATTGTAGCTTAGAATTACCTGTGTTTTAGAGGTGATGGTTCTAAAAAAGGTACTTTGAAAATGCTCAGAAGTCCACAAGTGGAATTTCCCTTGAAAAGTATCTGGAAGCTTCAGTTGGTTCAAAATGTGGTGACTCCCATGATTTTATGCAATATTAGATTTCCTTATCCATCAGCGATCTTGTGGGAGCTGAATTCATTGCTGATTTGCTTCTGGGTCAAATTCATTGTCCTGGTTATCCCCCTTAAATCCATACATGGTTTGGGGCCATGTTATTTGAAGGACCATTTTTGTTCGAGTTATATTTACCCAACTCACCAGGATGAGCAGGGATGTTATGGGTCCTCTCTCCCCTAGTGGGACCAAGATGGTAGCTTCATACCTGGGAAAACATTGCTGTGGAAATGTTTGTTTCCCACCTTGAAACTCTTTTGAAAGGTTCTGAAGCTATGGTTCTGCCAATAGGCTTGGGGAATCTCAAGGTGATATAGAGCCCATTAAGTGGTTGGTGTGATTATTGTCACTGAAGGGAATGGGTTTATTGGCTTTTGAATTGAGGTTTTCTATGAGCCACCTAGAGCCACCATGAGTGAGTTGGGTGGCCATTTAGATTTTCTTAATAAATAAATAAACAACAAGAGCATATGTTCTAGGAATCAGAATGAAGTTCATAAGACTATTTTTAATGTTATAACTGAAAACTGGGCAAAGTAAAATTAGTCCTGCTTTCAAATTCTTTCATCATGTAATTTTTTAATGAGACAATGCAAGGAAAGTATTCTGAGTTCCAAAGACAGAACATTATCTCTTTTGTTTCTCATACTTTTTCCCATAGCCCTCCTACAGAGATATAACACGGCTGAAATATGAAATAAGTTGTTATTCCTCTGTGCACCAATACATGCTAAATGGTTAAGTTCAGAAGAAACGAGGCTTTGATAGGCTTTTATCAAAGGCTGAAAATTGGTTCATTTATGGAACCACCTCCCTTCTTGTTCATTACTCTAGGACCTAAGATTTTTTTTTTAACTTCTGTTTTAACCACATTTAATGTGTTCCCAATTTATTTTGGTTTTCAAAATAAGATAGCCTTATATTAGTTCTCAGACATTTTATTACATATATGTTTAAACCTTTGCTTTGAAGTTTATGTTAGAGTTTGCTAAGGTTTTCTACATTTTTAGATCGTATAATTTGACACTGATAAATCTCAGTGAAAAAAAGATTAACTGCAAAAGTAACTGCTGTATGCCTGAATATTAGGTTAATCTGCCAGATGAGAGACTGTTTTAGCATGTGAAAATTGGAACTTGATCAAAGCTCAATTGTATGCCTGAAAACGTACGCTGTAACATCTATGGAAGACCCATATTTAGTATTCCTCATATAAACCAATCTTACACGCTCCAGCTACAACTCCCAGAATTTCTAGCCATCTTAGAATTTAGCTTAGATAAAGCTAATATATATAATATTAAACTGTATAGATTAATAGACAAAGGTTTGACAGCTTTCTGGGGTCCCATGAATATGCTATGGTGAGAAATAAACCACACTGACTTCAACAGCATAGAAATCTACTAAATAGATTTCTTTATGTAAGAAGTGTTGTTTCATTTTTTAAGTAGTCTATAAAGTTGTGGGATCTCCTTTGTTGACATTTTTATATTCCACCAAGCGTATTTCACATCCGAGATTCCGGCCTACTCAAAGATATAACCAGGATAACATTAACATCATTCATACTTACATTTCATAATCTAGCAAAACTTTGTGGCTGGTGGTCAGGCTGAAATAACTCCTATATTTTCCAAAGATTCCTACAATATGAAAGGTGTAAAAAATAATTAAAGAAGTTATAAAAAGTATTGCAACTGCCATTAAGATGGATGGGTGGATGGGTGGATGGATGGATGGATGGATGGATGGATGGATGGATAGACGGACGGACGGATGGGCGGGCAGGCAGGCAGATGATACAGCAGACAGACACATATACTGTTAAATTAGAAGACATCCTATATATGGTGCATCTGAGTAATAATGAAATACCCATTTTTCCTGCTATAAGAAGTCCTTTCATTTTTGCAACATGCAGATATCCAAATTGTGACAACGTTCTACCTTTATCACATTGATATACATTCTTGAAAAGTATGTCAGAGAAAGTACATTCTATATCTGCTTAGGAAAAACGGAGTCCTTGAAAGTCTTGGTTGCAATGTCTTCATTTATCCTTGTCAACCAGGTTTAGGTTTTTATTCTAAGTCTGTGTTGCAAATTGTCATCTTTAAAATAGTACTTGTATATTAAAAAAGGATGTGCTATTCTCAATAAATAAATAAAATATTGTGACCTTGATCTGGCAATAATAATAATAATAATAATAATAATAATAATAGTAATAATAATAGTAATAATAGTAATAATAGTAATAATAGTAATAGTAATAATAGTAATAGTAATAATAGTAATAATAGTAATAATAATAATAATATAGTGTATTATTATGATACTGATTACATTAAATCTCTAATAATTTTAGATTGAGCTCTACACAGTGGCAAAATGACAGCGAATTCTCTAAGGAGCTTGCAATCTAAAATTCAGGGCAGGGGAGCTAGAGGAATTTGAAAAGAAGACAAACTGAAGGCAGGCATTTAGTTCCATGTCTCTGCAGACCCAGTTACAGCACAGTAAGAAGCTTAAAAATTAGTTGTGGTTGATTCCATTCAAACAATAATGTAGTCATAACTGCCTTTCTCCATTGGTTTCAGTTCTCCATGCCACTTGACTTAATTATATTTGCTGGGAAATGATGCTTAATTCAACAGAACTGATTGCATGTAAAGAAGCCAGGTTAGCCTTTTCTCCTTCCCTGATATATACCTGATAAACAGCCTTTTAGGATCTTGTTTAGCATAAACAGCAATAGTGTAAAAGGGATGGGGAGAGATAACACACATGGAAAAGATAAGATTTTTTTTGTGTTTCGTGGAAAATGTAGTTCTTTGTTTTCTTTAAAAATCTAAAAGGTGTCCTTGATTTATGACTGCAGTTGGGGCTAAAAATCTGGTCAGAAATCATTTATGGGTGTAGGTCAAGGAGCCCACGACTGGAAGTGCTTTTCTGACAATTCAAAATGTGATCATTAAACAAACCCATTCATTTGAATTGCATTTTCTTTTTTGGAAATTGGCCAAAAAAAATCACAAATCACAATTACATGACCCCAAAACATAAAGTCATAAAGTAATCTGCTACCAAATATCTGACAAGTGATAATGTGACCACAGAGCAGGTGGTGCAACCATTTATGACAGCTGAGGGATGCTTTCCAGTCTGTAAAACACCCATTGCATGGCCATCACAAATGCAAATCATTGTTAATCTATTGGTCATAAATCAAGGACTACTTGTATTTTATGAAAGTCTTTGTTGCCTACCTTAACATGCTGAGAATTTTTAATTGTTGGATTTTAGCAACTATGATGAAGAATGTTGGTAGTGTGTATATGCCATTGCCAGAAGTATTCTAGAACCTCTACTTCAGTTTTGCTTTCACTGGACTGAAATGAATGAGAAATCTTCTGCACAATTATTTATATTATATTTTTTATTTATTTTAATCACATTTATATCCCGCCCTTCTCCACAAAGGACCCAGGGCCTTTGAACTTTAAACAAAATCAAACATTGTAAATGATAAAAAAATCTTGGTATATTTGGGAATTGTGAATAGAGATAGTCCTTGACTTATGACAATAGAGACCAGAAAGCTTGTCATTAAGTTGTGTGATCATTAAGTGGAAAATCATGAGACTGCCCCCTTCTCTGTTCCCTTCCCCATAAACTTTGCTTGTCAGAAACCAGCTGAGGTGGTTGCAAATAGCAATCACCTGACTGTAGGACACTGTGATTGTCATAAATGCAAAACAGTTGCCAAGTGCCAAAATCATAATTCCAAGACCCCAGGGATGCTGCGGTGGTTGTCGTCTTCCGGGTGCGCTTCAAGGTACTAATTATCATCTTTAAAGCGCTCCATGGCTCGGGACCTAGCTACTTGCGGGATCGGATCCTGCCCCATACTTCCTCACGGCCGATTCGCTCCCACAGAGAGGGACTTCTCCGGGTGCCGTCCACTAGACTTTGTCAGCGGGCGACGCCCAGGGGAAGGGCTCTCTCTGTGGCGGGCCCTGCCCTCTGGAATGACCTTCCCCCCGACATTAGAACGACCACGGACCTCCGCTCCTTCCGTCTGAAATTAAAAACATATTTTTTCTGCTTGGCCGGCCTGGGGTAGTCTCTCTCTATGGGGTTTTAGCTGTATAGTGGGAATTTTAGCTTAGATTGGGTATTTTAGCACAGGTACTATTTAATTTGTTTTTAAGATGTCTTTGATTGTATATTTATGGTTTTAGTTTCCCTGTGCACCGCTCCGAGTCCCTACGGGGAGAGGAGCGGTCAAGAAATTAAACTATTATTATTATTATTATTATTATTATAAGTGCAAAAACTAGTCTCCTCTTTTTCAGTACTATTGTACCTTTGAACAGTCGCTAAACAAATGGTTTTTACGTGAGGGCTACCTGTAATCATGGTGCATATTCTAAAGGAAATGAATCTAAAGGAAACCCCAGCTTTGATTCAGTGTCAATGAAAGTTGACAGATACTTTTGTTGCTGGTACGTGAAGGATTTAGTGCAAAAGCAAAGGTAGAGCTGCACTGTTACAGATTTCAGATTTCAATCTTATGCATCAAACAGTTGAAAAAAAGTTACACCTTTAACAGGAGCTAAAATGCAGTCTCTCAGCATTCTATTTAACCCATTTGTATATTCCCCAAAAGGTTGACATTCTGCAGATTCATGTACATCACAAATGAATATGAAAGCTGTCAATCACTAGGTAAGATCTTTTGTTCAGTAGTGACAGGCACTTGAAAAGCCGCATTAACATTATTTAAGGAAGGCCTTCATCCCTAGCCCAACTCTGTTTTTTTTTTCTTCATCAAGAAAGAACAGAGCATATCAAGGCATTTTTAGTGCTGCCAAGGCCATTTAGGAATTCTAACAATGCAATGCAAGGCCAAGAGATAGATTAAATGTCAGTAGATGTCAGGATTTCCACATTTGCATGTTTCACAATTTATCTGTTTGGAACCAGGTTTAATTCATTATCAGTCAAGAAACTCATTACATTCCTTTGGATCCTTTGGAAAAAAAATTTTTTTTTTTTGTGTGCTTAAACTGGTTCATTGGTTTTGGCTTGTGCAAACCCAAGTACTGAGGTCTGTAAAGCTTAACACTGACTTGGCCTTAGTCAGCAATCATTGCTTAATAACAAACCATGCATTCAATCACTGAGTAGCTTTAATTAAATTGCCTGAAACTCTGTTTGATATATTAAAAAAAAGAAAAAAGAAAGGATAGATAGTTGCCTGCTCAAGGGCTGCCCTGAGAAAAATAAGGTAAAGAAAATTATTTTCCAGATGTTAAGAAACAGGCAATATTTTTGTCCCAATAAATAATAATAGTAAAATTATAACTATGAAAAGCCAATAAATACTATAGTAGCATAGGGAAACAAAACAGGCCAAAAATGAGGATTCATCTTGTTTTGAACTCATCCTGAGAGGATTCTTGAAAGAAAAGTGTATTCTGGTAACACCTCAGGTGTCCCCTAAAATTGCTGCTGATGGATTGCGCTTCCATCTAAAATAAAATTAAAATGTAAATTTCAGAAATCTTGGGTACTATACAGTGCTTGTGCCCAGACTATTACATTCATTTCAAGACAGCAAGATTAGTCTCTCAGATACCTAATTTTTTACAAAAGACTTGAATGATCCTCTTTTCCCAATGAACATATGTTGTCAAGCTGCTTTGGGGTAAATTGTGAGATGTTACTACCTCTTTACATGCCTTGAATGAGAAGTTTCATCTCCACTTGTGCATAATTAGTCGGGCCAGAGGTAATACTAACTATGCATTGATTAGTAAATCACACAATTCTGGCTCCCTGCTGATGATAGTGGTGGGGGCTGGCATTTGGGGGAAAACATCAATAATATGTACCATCTGCTCCACAGGATCTCACTTCTATTTTAGAACTTTCTGTTTTTACCCAGAAAAGGAATCTCTAAGGGGTGAAATGACGCCATTTGTAGATTTTTTTTAAAGTGTAAGAACTAATTTTGAAGCAGGCATTCCATATAATATCCACAGTAATTATAATTAACTAATCAAATAAAAGTTTTCAAGTTAGACACAACTGCTTCTTTCCAACTATCTTTGGGGTTTCCACTCTATCAAATAAGACATTCTAAGGAACCATCTTGCTGGAAGAAAGGAAGATGCGAAACACAATTAGGTGGTAAATGTTTACGGTCTGTAAACTGTCTGATATTTTTGCACTAGTAAGGACTGCAATGTGAAGGCTTGGCTTTGCATTTTCCCCTAGATTTAAGGATTTTCTTTATTTTCATCTTTGACTATGTCAACATTCTTTTGGGAGTTACATGGTATTGTCAAGCATTTCCTGTCCCCAAAGGGTAATGTTGGCAAGAGGAAGGACCCCAGAAAGCTGCCATAAAGGACCCACGTGGGCCCTTTATGGCAGCACATTTTTCTTTCTCAACTATCAGAAGTGCCTCTAAATCATTTTGCTGTGACACAAAGAAGCAGATGAGGTTTGAATTCATGAATAGAAAGCAAAGCGAGAATGAAAAATGGTGGAAGCTGAGGACAGAAGGAGCAGGTCAATGTAGGCAGAGAACAATTACAATGAAAACCTCAGTATGATATTCCCATCTAACTGGCAACACAGGACCAATAATCACAATTATGTTTTTCATCCTGCCAATCTCTTGCCATATCTCATGAGTCTTTGAATGGTAGAGAAGGAACACTGCCTAATTAAAGAATAGTTTATTTGGTGGGCAGGAGAATTGTGGAATTCTGTGAAGATATAGTGGGTAAATTAGCAAAATGCAGAATCACTTCAAAAGTGAGATGAGTGGCACATAAATTTAATAAATAAATTTAATAAATAAAACAGTTCTACAATAGTTATGACTATTCAAAAAAAAAATCCTGAAAGTAATCTAGTCTTCACAGGATCTTGAAGAATCTACCTGGAACCCAAAAGTATTGCTGCAAACCAATACCAATATGATGGTAGAGGCTAATGCTAGTTTCTCATATATTGATTTTCTGAATTAAAATGTTTTCTTTTAAAAAGTTGAATAGAACAGAGTATTCAAAAAGTAGCATGCCAAATGACTGACAATACAGAAACACTACTTGGTCTACTTTACCTCTAATTACTTTTTTTTTTTTTTTGCAGAGCTTGCTAAAAAACAAAGTAGTCCAAAATTGCTTCTAATAAAGAAATACATTATTAATAGCTATATTTTAATATATTTTAGTTTTGCAATATTCTCCATAGAAACAATATACTGTACAAATATTTCTAGAATGGAAACATTATGATATAAACAACATTTTTGTACAGTAGACAAATTTTATTGCATTCTTTGACAATTAGACTAAATTAATGGACCAGCAAAATGCTGTGGACATAATTTACTTGGACTTCGGGGAGGCATTTGGTGAAGTCCATAACCTACATGTATTACTTGATAAAATAGAAACGTGTGGATTAGACAGCATTACCACCGGATGGATTAGTAACTGGCTGACTAATCTCACTCAATGTGCAGTCCTTGTTAGAACTACATCTACATGGAGTTAAGTATGTCGTGGAGTAATTTAAGGTTTTATCTTAGGCCCCATACTCTTCCATATCTTCATAAATGATTTAAATGAGGATAAAGTAGGGGAATTCATCATATTTGCAGATGACACTAAGCTGGAGGAATAGAGGATAGGCTCAAGAAACAGAAGGATCTTGACACATCTGAACACTGGCCCCTAGCTAATAAAATAAAATTTAGTGAACAGAAAATTAGGCTTCTATACTTAGGCAAGAAAAAACAAATAACAAGTACAGATTAGGTGAAACCTGACTCAATAGGAGTAACTGCAAGAGGGAAGCCCTAGTGGACAATCACTTAAATATGAGCCAGCAGCTTGGTTGAGCCACCAAAAAAGCCAATGCAATCCTAGGCTATTTTAGCAGAGGGATAGAATTAGGATCACATAAGATGTTAGTACCACTTTATAATGCCTTGGTAAAACCACATTTGGAATATTTCATCCAGTTTTGCTCACGGTGATTTTAAAAAAGATGTTGAGATTCTAGAAAAAGTGTAGAAAATAGCAACAAAGATGATTAGGAGACTGGAGGCTAAAACATACGAAGAATGGTTGCAGGAATTGGGTAGGTCTTGTTTAATGAAAGGGACGACTGGGATGACATGGTACTTGTATTCCAATATCTAAGGGGCTGTGTCACAGAAGAGGAGATCAGCCTATTGTCCAAAGTACCTGAAGGCAGAACAACAAAAAAATGGATGGAAACTAATCAAGGAGACAACCAACCTAGAAATAAGGAGAAATTTCTTGACAGTTGGAACAATTAAAGAGAGAAACAGCTTGCCTTCAGAAATTATAGGTGCTCCAACACTAGAGGTTTTTAAGAAAACCATTAAGACAGCCATTTGCCTGAAATGGTATAGTTTCCTGCTTGAGCAGGGACTTGGACTAGAAAACCTCCAAGGTCCCCTCCAATTCTATTATTCTGTTAAAATGGGGGGGGGGGGAAACATTTTCAGGATGTCAGTGATTCTTAAATTCTAATTAATTAGTTTTCTTATGGAGAGTCTGCCTTCAGAAGAAACAATTCTGAGCTGATTTTTACAAGATGAGATTTGGTGACTTATTTTATCACAAACATAAATTATATACAAAATCTTTAGTAAGGCATGTGGAAACCAGAAAATAACATGCTGCATTTTTCCCAGGCTGAACTTGCTTTTCCTTGCTAGTAGTTTTGATTGATTTCAAGAAAAGTAATTGTTTTTTATGAGGCTGCAGATGATTACTACCCCCACTTTGTACATTCTGAAAATAAAAGCTAATGATACAATAGTTCATAAAAACACATATACAGTACAGCTATGGCCTGGGTCTCGGAATGACAACTATATTTGTCATATCCCTGATGCCTTGTGGCTGACAGCAGGCAGAGACTGCTCTTTCATTTCTCAGTCACTATTGAAATTGAAAGAACAGAATGAAATCTTACATTGTACAAAACTCTTATATCTGACAATGAGTGGGAAGATTTATTTTATAATGCATTACCAGATGTATGCCAGCAAAATAACATTTCTGTTGCTTTTTCAAAGCTAATCACTGTATGGTAACTAGAACCAATAACAGCAATTATTAACTATTTACTGCTCTAGATGAATTCTAGGCATTTCCAACGCAAATTTCTGGATTTCATACAATCAGAAATTCCAAAAGTTAGAAGGAGCCATTTAGAACATTGAGCCCAATGTTCTTCATTCTTTATATATTATATATAAATATAAAATATTTATATATAAATATTTATTAAATAGATTGTTTACAAAATTAACAGACAAACACAAAATTATAAAACTAGGAAAGAAAAAAAGTGTTGAAAACAATAGAAAGCAAAGAAAGATACTTAAAGAAGTGAAGAAACCTCTTTATAGCAGATATAGACATGCTTAATAGTTCCGCTCTTCAAGATTGTATAATTCCTTTCTCCCCATATGCAGCCTCTTTTAATAAATACATTCAGAAATCATCAGTTCATTTTTATCAGTTTTCAACAAAAAGTCCATAAAGGGTTTCTAGTCCTCCATAAAAGTCATTGCTGTTTCTTCTCTAATTAAACAAGGCAATTTAGCCATTTCTGTAAGTTTTACCATCCTTACAATCTACTTTTATGTTGTGTTTCCCACTTCATTCTGTTGATCCTTATATACCCAACTTTACTATCAGGACAGGACATTGGGACTAAAATGGAAGAGGCCACCTAGCACAGTGAACCACAAGGAGGAAGATTTGTAACAAATGATCTATACTTCAAAATTCTACCTGCTTAGTTTAATTAAACCAGATGGTATGTGTGCATGCAGCTGCTTTTAAAGAAAAAAAGTTGCCCAGCTGTATTCTCTTTTTAAAAAATGTTATTGCTGCTGACAAAAATGAGATGCAACATTGCACAAGCCTGGAGGCGACACTGTATCGTTTGTAGCATAGGCTGTAAGGAGAATGAGGATTTTTCGTCTTAAAACCCCCTTGATTCAGTGCAAATATTAGTGGAAACTCAAACAAAATCTTCCCACAGGAAATTCTGACCCTTTCTATTAGAAGTGCAGCTATCTCAACTACCCCCAAGTCTAAGGCAATCTTTGAAGACATCTGAAATCCTGGCACATGATCCTATATGCACTTTATTATTATTTATTTTATTTTATTATTTTATTAAATTCCTAGACCGCCCCCTCTCCCCGAAGGGACTCGGGGCATTGTACAGGAAAAATTTAAACATCTAAAAAACATGACAATACATACATAATTAAAATCAAATTAAATAGCCCTGTACAAATTTATAAAGCATTAAAACTATATCCCATTAAAACCGAATAAAACTTCTCAGATGAAGACTTCTTTGGCAGGATGGTACTGCAGAAAATAGTTTTATTATTTGATTTATTTATTTATTTATTCACTCACTCATTCATTCATCACTGATCTCACAGAAAGTGACTTAGGGTGGTGCAAAAACAATCCAACAAACAATGCATATGTACTAATCATTTCCTAAATCCATCATATAATAATTATTTATAAGCAAAAAATTTAAAAGCAGAGCTAAACAAGAAAATAATAGATTTTAGATGTTAATAATAATGGAATCACCATTACAATCACAAGTTTATCTCCAAGCCTGCTGGCTTAACCAGGACTTGACGGTCTTTCAAAAGCTTAGCAGTGATGAGGCTGATTTCATCTTGGGAAGAAGATTCTACAGTGCAGTTGCACAGCAGAAAAAGTCCTCTGCCTAGGGCCCACCAAATGTCTATCTTTCTAGATCCATGATGGTGAACCTATGGCATGCATGCCACAGGTGGCATGCAGATCCATCCCTGTGGGCATGCAAGCCATCCCCCCAGCTCAGCTCCACAGTGCATGTGCATGTGCCTCCTGCCAGACAGCTGCCATACATGCACGTGGGAGGTGGAGCACACATCCCCCACACACACCATGTTTTTGTTTCCAGGATACTGCAGGGAGGCCTATTAGGCCCAAAACAAGGGGTGTTGTGTGTTGTGTGCAGGGGGTGGTGAGAAAATGGGGGAGCATGTGCAGGGAGCAGGGCGCACTGTGGGGTGGCACATGCATTGCATTATGGGTGCAGGCATTATGTGCGTTATCACCTGTGCATGATAGTGCTTTTGGCACGCAACGAACAAAAAGGTTAGCCATAACTGCTGTAGATGATGGAGCCTGTAACATGCCCATTTTATTGGATCTGGTGGGATGGGCAACGGAAAATCAAGAAGAGGCAGTTCCTCTCACAACCCAGTCCTGTACCATGTAGGACTTTAAAGGTCAACACCAGCACCGTGAATTGAACCTGGCAACAAACTGGTAACCAATGCAGCAGAGCTGTAACATGCAGAGTGTGTAACAGAAACACACATAACTGCTCGCAATGCTGAATTTTGTATCAGCTAAAATTTCCGGATACTTTTCAAGAGCAGCTGCATGTAGTGTTCATTGTAATAGACCAATGTCAAGGTGTCCAGGGTATGAGTGACTGTGAGTAAGCCCCCTTGATCCAGGAATGGGCACAATTGGTACGCAAAATTTGTGCAGAAGGTCTAGTCACGACTACCATCTGCTTCTCAAGCAGGAGTTGTGAGTCTAGGATGAACCCCAGATTGCACACAGATTGCAAACACATCCTTCACCAGAAAGAACATAGAACCAAATGACCCAAAACCCAAACTCTTGCCAAGATTCAGTTGAAGCCTATTGTGCTCCATTCAGATACTCACAGCCTTCAGACAGCAGCTACTATCAAAGATTAGAAACCCCCTGAATGTAAGATTACACTTCCCAGAATGCTGTTATATATTTCCCTGTAGAATGCCATGCCTCAAGTTAGTGCATTGAATATACTGTGAGGGTTCTTTTTCTACAGTGAGACCGCAAATTCTGCATGGGCACCTCCTTCCCTTTTGCTTGCTCCAGAGTCAGGAAAAAAGACTCTGACATACATTCTATAACAATGATAGCACCTCTCCTAATTTTGGAAAAAATATATGCATACAAATGGAGATACACTGGAGGGTGAGAGGAAGAAGAGAAGGATCCAGATATTCATTCATTCATTCATTCATCCATTCAGCCTCCCATCTCATTGCAAGATATAGGTGAACATATATGCAGTTGGATATAATTCTGAGACTATTGTACTAAATCCCTAAAATCCTTGAGCATGGGTATCGTTGTTCTTTATTACCCTAACTTGCTGTTTTCTTGCTATTTAGCTAATTCCAGCCTGTCGAATTATGTTTATAATTAGCAAATAAATAATATGCAAATGTAGCCATTTAGATTTGTGGAACAAGGCTACGACTGTTTTCTCAAGATTGAAAACAAAATTATATAAAGCTCTGACAGTCAACTATTCTTTTGCAGACATGGTAAGTAGTACTGGAATTGCAGTGGAATTCTCATTAAACCTGGCTTAACCCAGTTGTTGTTTTCCCCCCATTTTGAAGCCATCCCTCTTCCTTGTGTCACCCACCTTAAGGCACTGAACAGAACAGAGCGAATAATATTATTTTATTCCTCAGAAAAGCAACAACAGAACAGAAACGCTTGTTTTTCATGCCAGGGATGAATTTTGCTTTTGGAAGCAGAGCAAGGGCATGGATTAGCTCACCTATGTCAGAGACTTTTATGATTTGGGGGTGGGGGTGGGGGGAGCATTGGTCTTTTTTATATTATTTCAATCCCCAATTTTAGCATCTCTTGAATGTCATTATCAGTGCAGGAGATGTAAATCTACTACTAATCTCAATTATCTGTTCCCTCTTGCACTCTATTACTAAATTAATTATCTGCTGAGGCTCATTACATTCCTTTTATAAGCTATCACTTCTAGCAACATGTGTAGTGTTACTGAAGAGTGAGAGACTCTAGGTTCATGCAACTAATCAGTCTTCTCTCCCTAGATTCTCTTAAGTTGAAAGAGACTATTCAGTTGCTCCATGTTGAATGAGGACCTCCTTCCACTGGGTTTTTATGATAAAGAATTCCTTGTATGGCAAAAGAAAAGGAATGTAGGGAGACTAACTTCTTTTCACCTCTTTTCTTTTCCTTACAGGGGCAAATTTCTAGCAGTAGTTTGTTTAATCATTTCATTTACTTTGGTAACATTTTAATTTATTTTTTTAAAGTTGAAGGCTCCATAGTCTCTGAGTGGCTTAACATTTTAAAAGCGATCAACAGTAACAAGAGTATAAGACCATAAATATTTAGAAAAAACAATCTGATTTTTAAAACCGCACAAGCAATGGCGGATTAAGGCTCAATGGTGCCCTAAGCACTGACAAATCTTGGTGCCCCCCCCCCTCCTTTGTGCATACTGTACAAATGAAGCCAAGTTTCATTGGGTTTTTTTCCTTTCTCAAATTTGTGGTGCCCCCTTTGGGCCTGGTGCCCTAAGCATGTGCTTAGTCTGCTTAATGGTTAATACACCACTGCCCACAAGAATTCAACTTTCAACAACAACTTTCAGTTCAACAACCTTATCTGTCCCAAGGCTTAGGAACGAGATTTGCAGAGGTTTTCTAAATATCATCAAGGTGAGAGCCATACAAATATCTAGGGAGATGCCGTTCCTGACGGTTGGGGTTGCAACTGAGAAGGAACACTTCCTAGGCCTCATTAAATTATATTGTTTAATTGAAGGGATCTGAGGACCAGCAGAAATTATTAGTAATTGATAATCCAGTAAATAACAATAAATAACAACTGTTGGGGAGTAACCAGCATCTTAAACTGGACCTATTGCTTTGGGGTGCCAAAATATCAGACACCTACTACCAATAGATGACAGCAAGGAGAAAATAAGAAAATGATTATCTCTCACTCCGAAGTCTGTTAAAAAAAATGTAATATCACCTTATGAAAAATTAGTTTTAGCTACTTCATGAAAAGGACTGTGAAATTTTCTTGATACCAGTAGGGAACAAAGTTAAATTCAGGTTAGAAACATCTCCCCCCCCCCTAAAATTAAAAACAATTTTAAAAATTAGGATGTAATGTTATATGCAATGGCTGAATTTCCACATTATCTTAACCTGTACGTGATTTGCAGGGTTTTGTTGAAGCATTTTGTGCATGTCCAGCACATTGTGGCTTGTAAACCATGATTTATGCTATGGTGTGTGAAACAAGCTATTATAATTTAATAAACGAGTTAAAGAACTTGCAGTTTAGCACAAGTGCATATATTTGGTCATTGTTACAAAATGATTTCAATAAAACGTTGTAGGCAGATGATGTCACAATGCTTCCTTTTTATATATTTATTTCAATGATCATAGAATGTTTTTATTTAAACATTTGATCTGCACATAAGCAAAGGTGTGAATAGAGCAAACTGTGGTTTATTTGAGAAGCTGTAGTTAACTGAGTGATGTCTTAAATATATATAAACTGTCTCATTGTGCTAAGCCATAAATTTTATTTAACCACACACTATGCACAAAACTATTAGCCTTTTTTGCTTCAGCCCCCTGTAAGCATACTTCAATTCTGAGCAAGTTAAGACTGGAAAATTGAGGCTTAAAAAAAAAAAGTAAAACAAAGCAGATATATTGCTCTTGCTTTCCTTGTGAAAAGAATATTTTAAAAAACGCTGTACCTGATATGTTCTCTCATGGTCTTTCAAGTAATTACTGGCTTACTAAAATGAAGCCACTAATCTTTTTGTTTGGGTTAAAACTGGGTATAAAAAAGGAGTTGGAATGCAAGAAACCAAAAAATGTAACAAAAAAAGAATTATTTTAAATCATTTAGTTTTAACAAAATAAACAAAAGACTATTCCTGAACTTTATAGCAATTCAAGGATGTATCTCTAAAGATATATATATATTCCACCAACTGATTCATGATGCACTTCTATACAATTTTAACCAGAAAATTATTAATAAATTAGTTTCTTTCTTTTTTTTAACTTTCTGCAACTAAATAATTTGGGGAAATAACAGCAACAAGTAACTAGGATCTAGTTTTATAAAAGTAAATCAGAAATGCAATGCAATTCTTGTTTAAAACCTATTATTTTGGCCTTTGCAGAATGAAGAGTGTTTCCAATTCAGTGTCAAGATAAATTCAAAGATAAGCAAGGCTAAAGCTACCTGCCTTATCTTGCCTATTACGTAAAACCTGCTGAAAACAGTTGATTAAATTGTGCCCATTGTCACTAAGTCTCTGGAAAGCCTTTGCCCAGGAAGCAACATTTCTGTTCTGCAAGTTGTTCACTTTGAGTGCGACACCGCATAAGCCAAGCTCATTGGCAACGTTAGAATATCACAAGTTGTGAAGTCAGAGGAACCAAGCTAAGACCACAGGCTACTCAGATCTGTAGTAAACTTGATACCGAATGTTAGGATAGAACTATATTTTCCTCTAGTTTTCTAAATATAGATAAATCTAGGAAAGCAGGAATATCCAGGTTTGTGAATGTTTCACTGAAATCTGATGACAGAATATAAATACACTTCATCAAAACTCAGTTTCATAGTAGCCCTGGTAGTGCAGTGGTTAGAATGCAGTACTGCATGCTAACTCACTGCTCACTCCAGGAGTTTGATTCTCACTGGTTCAAGGTTCTGTCCTTCCATCCTTCCGAGGTCAGTAAAATGAGGACCAAGATTATTGGGAGCAATATGCTGACTCTGTAAGCCACCCAGAGAATGTTGTAAAGCACTATTAAGCTGTATATAAGTCAATGTGGTTTTGCTATTCAACTGAAAGAGCAATTATTTCTGAATGAAACATTAGGACCAAATATAGAGAATAGAAATCAAGGAGGATAAAATGCATATCACTCTGTATTGCTTATGTTTTGGCTCGGTATCCCGCTATGATTGCAAATGATGATATGTAGCTTCATGCTATCAGCATTCTAGAATATTTCTTATTCAACTCATGGTTAAAAGTAGCATTATAACATGATGTCTGAACCACGTCACTAATACTTCTGGAATCTATAATCCAACCCTTATTGTCCCTTATGAAGCCATTTTTCCACACCTTGCAGCTTTTTCCCTTTCTTCTCTGCTTTCCAAGTAGCCCCTCATTTCTGAACCCACTGTTGTTGTATAATTCGAAATGATCATCCCTGATCATCAAAGCATACGCCCGTGATTCTTTTGGAAAGGTACAATTATCTGAGACTTAGGTTTGACACCGTGGCAAGGAAGATGAATCGTCTGTTAAGGCGCCAAAGCCGTGATCCAGTTGAGATTTCCAGAGAGCTTAAACAAAGATATTGAGATGTTTATGGGCCTGCCTTTTGCCTTTACAGATGGTTTTAAATGTATGCTGCCACTGCTATATTATTTAAATGTATTTTCATTAGGTGAAAAGAGTCGGAGGCACTGCATCTGAGTAAGCTACAAAACTCATGCTGACATACACGCTAAAAAAATTACACAGTTAAATTCCATATTATCATGTAAATGGCAAAAGAAGCCACATGGGAGCCTGTGCTTTGTGCTGAGTGATAAAAAGCTGTGAGCTATAAATAAGAGTTAAATAAAGAACCTTGTCAATTGAAGCTGTGGAGGGAAACAGCCTTCTAGGGCTTTTGTAGGGTTTGAGGATTCTTTATATATATATATTATATATCTCTAAACTGTCCATCTCCCTCAGAGATTGTAACTCTGACATTGTAGCATTTAAAGGTTCAGTATTTAACTAGGGCCACCATAGCTCGGCTGCAAAATATGGATTTCCACTAAAATAGCAGAAAAATATTACACAAAACTCTTAACTGTTTGCCACCATCTAGAGATTGTCCAGAATTTTGCTTCTCAGATGTGATGCATCTATTTACAAACACCACATTGTTTTTGATTCCTGAGGGAATTATGATCACAAAGGTTCAAACAGATCCCACCATTGAAAAAACTGCTTCTTGGAAGGCTGTGATTTACTAGAAGCTATAGAAAGAACCCTTTTTATTCTTTCTAACCTAATAAAATATTACACAGAAATTATGTAAAGGAGGCTCAGGATTCTGTCCATCAGTCAGCAGGATTAACTCTGCTAAAGTGGAGCAGAACAGCAGCATATTTGGTGTGGAGGAAAAAGCTGGCAAAGGGAAGTTCAAAAATGGGCGAGATATGCTGGGGAGCTTCAGAGAAAAACATTCCAGAAAAATAAATGAGTTAAATGCCCTTAGTTCATCTCTATAGGAGAGGCACTGAATCAAAATGTTGCTGATGGTTCCTTTTTAAATTCTTCGCTCTTTACCTCTTCATCAACAGAGAAAAAAACTGGATTGGAAAATTTTCCAGAAAATTTTACTATGCAAATTATTCCTATTAACATATCCATCCCGATATCCATAGGTTGCACAAGTATTTAGGCTACAGTATTTCATGTGAGGAAAAGAAAAATGGTGTATTTACCACTTTCCTTTTTTTTTTTAACCATCCTGAGTGATTTTTTTTCTGCATAAAATTTTGTCACCAGAATTTTTTCTGGCTCACATCTCTTCTGGTCCCATAACCTAGAAAAGCATTTACACAGCCTGCCCTGTGTTTCCAGGGGGCACACACACACACACACACACACACACACACATATAACCAGACAAGATGTCCTGCAAGGGAAGAATATAAATGCTTCTGTACCCCATTACAAGGAGAAAAATATACTATGGCTACTCCAGGTAAAGAACTAGAAAGAATTCCAGAACTCATGTTCTACCTACTTATTTTATCTTCTTACAAAATTCTTTCTCTGTGACAAAGTGATTAAAGTTGGTGGGAAATTAAAACTATATTTCCCCTCTCTGCTTTACTTGTTCAGAACTAGTTCTTCAAGTATCAAAAGATCTGAGCCCCAATATTGCTTTTGATACATCATATAAGTTATAAGTCCACACCATCATATCTAGATACAAAAACTTCTAAGAAATGCCCTCAGCTAATTCTCAGAGGGCTATCCTGAAAAAGATAGAACTTCCATTCATAAGTGCTGGATTGAAGCACTGAACCTAAGCAAAAGTCATGATACTTTTAATTTCAGCTTCTGTAGGTACCATCACCACAGTCAAAAGAGAAGCTAAAACAAAGTCCTAAATTATTCTTGGCACAGATTTTTCATTTATAACTCATTTGCCAGAAACCAAAATGGAAAAGAAATTAACAGCTGTTGAAAATTGCTCATAGTCAAAAGTAGAGTGTTTTGATAATTCTGAAGGACGATTTCTACACCAGTGAAACAGTCAAAGATAGGCTGTGCTGAAATTTGAACTGATAGAATCAAAACAAAGCAGAATAATTATTTTTTTGGAAGCAAGTGGAAGGACACTTATACAGACCAGTTATCTACAAGGTGTATGTTTTATATAGCCTGTGGTGCTCATCTGATTTTGAATACTTTAATGCAGGAAATCCATTTACAAAAAATAAGTCTTCTCCCTACTGTGTGGAATAAACCTATCACTAACTCTATTGGGCTAAAGAAAAATATCCATTCAAATTATGGAAAAAGAAAAAGAAATACTTCATAGAACAATGAAATCCAAAACTTGGATACAAAAGAGGCAAAACATTAACACATCTTTACTGAAATATCCAGTTCTTTAGTATATTACAGAAAGGCTTAAGAACATATATCATGTACCTAAAATGCAGACTTTTTTAAATAACAAGATTTTGTATATATATATGTATATATAAAAAGAAAGTAAAGTGCAAGAAACTGATTTTTCCCTTTTCCAAATTAATGCATCAAAATTTACTACACTGACAATACTATAAACCTGGAAATCTCCCACCCCCTTTTTATTATATAGCAGTGGGTTACATATAAAACAGAAATGCTGTGGAACCACCTTTTTTTTTTTTTTGCCAAATGCTTCTCAGTTAAGGGATAAAAGGTGGTAACAACAGTGACTTTTCTGCACACTTATTACAACTGTTGACTTTGTTGCTGTCCATGCTGGCAGGAAATTCACTAAAAATGCTGTTCTGTAAGTGAAGCTACAGTAACTAGATATTAAATTAACTGTTGTGGAGGCTTTTTTTTTAAAGGGTGTGACAAAGAAACACACCTAGCTCTTGATGCCCACTGGAAGGACAAGGGAGGTGGTTCATTTAAATGCCGACCATAGCTTTTGTACAGGACCTTTTAATTTGAATTGTTAAGAGAAGCTCTTAACATCCAGTAAGGGAAATGACACAGTGACAGATAAATCTATTTTTTATGTATAGATTATATCAAAGACACGAATCATCTCTGAAACTCGGCTATGTTTCTAACTCCCGGCTACTCAGCATCTTCACAGCAATTCTAACAAAAACTGCAGACTGGGAAGATATTTTTGACCTTTTCTGTAATAGGCAATAGTGCAGATGAGGGACGGAGCATTGTTACATCTAATACTTAAAAATGGGTGTTATGACATTTTAATCCAGCTTTAATATGGCACCCTCCTGTTGAACAGGATTACAACTTCTATCACCCTGGGCCAACATGCCAGCTGGGGCCTAGTGTAAGATGTGGTTCAATGCATCTAGGAGATTCCCAGGGTGCAGAAGGCCATGTGAGTGCATTTCTCCCAAACATCGAAGGCCTCCCCAGCGGTCACAAGAGGAGTGAAATTGGCAGCAAGGCGCTTTTTCTTCAGGAGCTGGGAACTTAACACTAGGAGTGTCAGATAAAGAAGGATCACATTCTGCAGATAGATTCCAGGAACAAAGTATCTGAGAGACAAGAATTAGTTCAGCTACTGGCTATTCATCCTCACAAAACAGAACTCTGAATCACAGTCATTTTTAGCTGGCCTTGCCACATATATTCCTCTGTGAAATCTCATGAGCATTCTGAGGGGAGGGGTTCCTGTCAACCCCCAAGAGGGGGAGGGGGATTCCAGACTTAATTTCCCTTAGGGATACTGATCCCCAGGCCCTTAAAGAGCGGGAAAGAGCGCCTTCAGGGTGTCTTTCTCCCCATTCTTGAATCTCTTCCGAGTCTCATAAATCCAGGCGGTTTCATCAAGCCAAAAAGCATCACGGAGCGGCGGCCTTGGCTTTGCAGTGCAAAATGTGCTTATGGACAAAGTCGATCCGCTCCTGGAGCATCTGGGCTTGCTGGTCGGAGAGGAAGCCGAGAATCTCGGCCAGAGGCTCCCGAGTCCTGTAGAGCCTGAGCAGCTCGGACGCCGCGTTGCGCAGGCGGTGCAACTCCCGCACTCTCTGGGCGGTGGCCTCGCGGAAGACGCAGACGGAGCGCAGCAAAGGCTCGTTGTATTTGTCCCACATGGCCAGCAGCCGGTAGCCGTGCACCAGGCCGGCCTCGTTGTCGAGGAAAACCAATCCCCCGTTGGGGGCCCGGTGCAGGTTGCTGGTGGCCCGATGCATGACGCGGGGGTCCCACTGTAGGCTAAACAGGTTGCTGACCAGCCGGTCGAAGTTGGCCGTCAGATAATCGAAGAGAATCAAGTCGCTCCACTGCACCAGCTCCACCAGCTGCGCCTGGCTGAGGCCCCTCAGCTCCCCCGCCGACAGGGGCTGCAACCTCCGGCCGGCGCCCGGCGCCCCCGCCTCGGCTTGCCAGGGGGCGGGGGCCACCACGTCGGTCAGATTGTCCACCCACCGCGCCAGGCTCACCACGGCCCCCTCGGCCCAATGGGAGCCGCGCAGCTCGTCGCGCACTTCCGCCCACTGCCCGCCGCGGGCTTCCACCCGGGAGAGAGCCAGAGGGGGCAGCCGCTCTTGAATGCCCAGCAGCCCGGCCAGGTGATAGGAGAGCGCCTCGCCCTGGATCTGCTCCGGGTTGATGCCGTAGCGCACGCAGGCGCGGCTCCCGTCCGATAACCGGGCCAGCCGGTTGGAGCTGCGGCCGCAGCCGCCGCGCTCGAGCGACACGACGCGCGCTTCCCGGGCCGCCCGCAGCCACGAGGCGGTCTCCTTCGCCGGAAAGCCCGGCGGCACCTGAGCCTCCAAGGTCTGGCTCCAGAAAACCCCGCCGCGCACCGGCAAGAAGGGAAACTGCTCCTCGGCTCCCATTGCTCCTTGCCTCTCCCGCCGAGGGCGAGCCGAAGGAAGCGGCGGCTCCTGCCCGCTTTCTCCCTGCCCCTCCTGGAGCTCCGTCGACTGTCCCGGCAGCGTGAGCAGCGCTCGGAAAGTTTTCTGGGCGGCTTGGAGGCGACTTGTCTGGAGGGGACGGCTCGGTGCTGCCGGCGCCACTTGGATGCTGCCCAACGCCGAGTCGGCTCGCTCCTGCGGGAACTTCGGTTCGAGCGTTCTCGGGTCCCCGATCCGTCCACTCCACAGCCCCGCCAAGGAAGCCAAAGCTAGCAGCCAGAGCACGGCCACGGAGCCCAGCCGGGCCAGACCCCCTCGTTGCATTCTCCTCCCGGGGCTGGTGCTGAGCTTGGAGGCTGCCGCGATCTCAATCCGCCGCTCCGGGACTCGGTAGCTGCGCTACCCCGCGGCTCCTCCGATCGGGGCTGCCTTGGTTCATGGTGGCTGCCGGTGGCCGGGTCCAGATTCAGGCAGGAGCCTGCCTAAAAGGCCGGCAGGGAGGATCCCGTGTGAGGAGGAGGAACCCCGATTCCGGACGGACGCCCCAGCCTCGGCTGCGGGGCCGGTGTCTGTACACAGACCCTCTAGCGATTGAAATTCACAAGAACCGAGACCACGTGGGGGAGGCGAGGGGGAGCGCAGGGACCCAACCCACCGCCCAGCATGGTCTTCCGCTTAAAGCGGCAACGGCTCGTCGAGAGGTGGGGCCGTTGCTGGCCGATGCCTTTCCGGGAGGAGGGGGCGCTTCCCAAAAAGTGGGAGATCCTGAGGCACGCCCCGAATGCTGAAAGAGCCCTTAGGGATCCGGTTTGGGGGTCGTGGCGACGATGAGTAGCAATCTTGGCGGAGAGATGAGAGAGGCGGCCGGCCATCTCCGAGCGCTCCTCCCTCCTCCCATCCGGCTTGGGAAGCACAAAGGATTCGGTCCGTTTAGAATAAAAGATGGGAGAGAGAGAGGCACATTGTGCTGCTGATTTCAAAGAGCTCTTTCTTTGAGCGGGAACGGAGTAGGAGGCAGCAGCAGCACGGAATGGTGGGAGAGAAATAGAGCCTGGGCGGCAATCTGGGGTCAGTTCATTCCTAACGAGCAAAGGCACCCGAAGGTTTGCTGCGGAGCGCTTTTAAACCCTTGATCGGGGCATTAAAAAATCCCGTGCGGCTCCAACCCCCCCCTCCCACCCACAAAACCCCCCAATCCTGCCTGGTGTTTCTTTCCTCCTCTTAGCCATGCAAATAGGCACGTTTGAACGCTACTTAGCATAATCGGCGTGCGGCGGGTGAATGTGCACTACTTTATGCACGGATGCTTCGATTTAGGATTGTAGTGAAATCGGTAGGAATATCTTATCCCGCTCTCACACACACACACCCCTCCCCGAGGGTTTTATCCACGGTTGATTTTGAAGAATCATCGAAGGCATCCCTGAGTGGGCAGAAAATAATACCTGCGTGAAATGTGCCTCTCTCCCAGGTGCCAATCCCTGGCTGATTCTACTTCTGTTATTCTCTGCTTCAAATCGCTGGCTTTCATCCAAGTTAGGTGACAAATGACAAAACGGAACAGATTTTACATAGCTCAAGGCTGTCCTTGAATGGTGCCAAAATGTGGGGGAAAGTACTGCGGAAATACAATACAAAGAGAGACTTATTAAGAAGCCCTTGTTCTTAGAGTGGGAACCAGATGAAGGGGGGGAGGAGAAAAAACCAAAGGGGTATTGCAGGAAAAAGAGGTTGCAGTGGCTTGTTGTGATCACCTACAAGTGGGGAGTGGCCCCTTTTCAGTAGGAAAAGATAAGCTCCAGTGGGAAGGAGTATCTGCTTGTTCTAGACAAAGTGGCGCAAGCAGAAGATCTAGAGACTGGGCAGGACACCTTTGCTCTGCTTCACACTTCCACACCCAGTCTATTCCCCACCACTGATGAAGAAGCAGATTTAATTGAAAGCAAAATTCAACTATAGTCTGGTTAGCTTCTGCAACATGGAATTGAGAAATGTTTTGTTCTTTATCTGTGGCAGTAGCCTTCGGAATCATATTCCTTGTGTAATAAGAAAGCTCTGTGATCTAAGTTTTACTGATATGAGTGATTCCATTAGTTTATGAGCTCCAAATTTAGAATGTAGAATAACAGAGTTGGAAGGGACCTTGGAGACCTTCTAGTCCAACCCCTTGTGTAGGCAGGAAACCCTACACCACTTCAGACAAATGGTTATCCAAGATAGAATAGAATGGAATGGATCACATGTGACTTCAGAGCCCCTTCATCCTTTGGGATAAACTAAGGCTGCCCGAATGCCCTTTCTTTTCTTTTGGTTGGCATGAATTTATAGGATTTCTCAGGTGGTTGAAGAATGAAACCACCACAATGCAATGTCTCCTTGTAGGCAGTACAGAAGGGTGACGTAGTTGAGAGAACTAAAGGAAACTACAGGAAAAGAATGGCTATGCTCTATTCATCCAAGTCCCGCCAGAGAAACTAATGGATTTCCAATAGTTTCATATCAAGACCTAGAAATGGGCCCAGGTAATCTGTTTCCTCTAGAGCAGGCATGTCCAAAGTCAGGCCCGGGGGCCATTTGCGGCCCGGGGGTCGGTTTAATACGGCCCTCCAACAGCCCTCCCTGCTCTGTGTAAATGTGGCTCTCCCTTCCTCCCTGTGTCTCTGGGACTGTGTGGCTGGGAGGGAGGTGGACGGAGGTTATGGACGCCTCCTCCCGCAGTGGGCGAGGGAGCAGGCGGGGTGAGCACCCAAGGCTACCGTCATCTTAAGCACCACCGAGGCTGTCGCCCGGCAGGGGCGTCAGTCAGGGAAGCCGGTCGCGCATCCATCGCTGCACGTTCTGGGGCTGCGAAGCTGGGAGGGAGGTGAACGCGCGGCCCCAGAACGTCCGCTTGGCGCGTTCACCTCCCTCCCAGCCACGCAGCCCCAGAACGTGCAGCTCCCGCCGCACAAGGTCACCCGGCAGGGGCGTCAGGCAGGGAAGACGGACATGCGGCCTCAGAACGTAAGCCATGGTGCCTGCCGGAGGGAGCCGCGATGGAGCCGCGACCGGCTTCCCTGCCTGACGCCCCTGCCGGGCGACAGCCTCGGTGGTGCTTAAGATGACGGTAGCCTTGGGTGCTCACCCCGCCTGCTCCCTCGCCCGCTGCGAGTGGTGAGGGAGTGACTGACAGACACAGAGAGAGACAGAAGGGGAGGGAGGGAAAGACAGAGAGACAGAGAGAAAGAGAGGGAGGGAGAGAGACGGAGAGAGACACAGATAGAGAATGAATTGGAATCGAATTGAATCCGAGACAGACGGGGAAAGAGAGAGAGACAGACATACAGAGAGAGGGAGGGAGGGAGAGAATCAGAGAGAGTGACACACACAGAGACAGGGAGAGACAGAGAGAGGGAGAGACAGATAGATAGAGACTGATTAAGTGAGTGAGAGACAGACAGACAGACACACACATACACAGAGTGACAGAGAGAAAGAGAAAGAGAGAAAGAGAGAAAGAAAGAGAAAGAGAAAGAAAGAGAGAGAGAGAAAGAGACAGAAAGAAAGAGAAAGAGAGAGAGAGAAATGGAGAGAGAGAGAGAGGAAGAAAGAGAGAAAGAGTGAGAGAGAAAGGGAGACAAAAAGAGAAAAAGAGAGAGAAAGAAAGAGAGAAAGAGCGAGAGAAATGGAGAGAGAGCGAGAGAGGAAGAAAGAGAGAGAGAGAAAGAAAGAGAGACAGAAAGAAAGAGAAAAAGAGAGAGAAAGAAAGAGAGAAAGAGCGAGAGAAATGGAGAGAGAGAGAGGAAGAAAGAGAGAAAGAGGTAGGTAAGTTTTTTTAAAAATTTATTTTCAATACATTGTGAAAACTCAACTGTCAGTTGATCTTAATGTTATGAAATGAAAAGTATGTCATTTGCAATTAACTTGGCATAAAATAATTTATTTGCATTTAATTGTAATGGTTCAAAGAATGTTCGGAAAAATGTTCGGCCATCCACCATGTTCACTTCATCCAATCTGGCCCTCTTTGAAAAAAGTTTGGACACCACTGCTCTAGAGTGTCTAAGGAGATTCTCAGTCATCCAGGTCATGGTTGTCCCAAAGGTGCTTTTTCAAGAGGCAACTGGAGTTTCTGATTTTTCTTTGAAAATGCTTTGCTTCTCATCCAAGAAGCTTCTTCAGCTCTGACTAGATGGTGAGGAATGCTGAAGAAACGTCTTGGATGAGAAGTGAAACATCTTCAAATAAAAACCAGAAAGTCCAGTTGCCTCTTGAAAAGAACACCTTTGTGTTTCTTCCAGAGGTTTTTATAGTTGTTGCCTGACTATGTTTTCGACAATCTTCCCAACATTGTGATTTTGGACATAGGGCAGGAGTTGAGCTGGCTTTTGAATGTATGGAGCAGTGCTCCAAAGCTGCTGAATCTTCTTTCCTCCTCCTTCCCATTGTTGGGTCCAGACAATGACATTGACCATTGTCTGGACCCAACTCCCAATCCCATTCCTGGGTTCAGGAGCCCCATCAGGTGGGTCTTAAGATTACAAAAATCCTTCTCCATTTACTCAGGAGCCACGGTCTCCAGGTAACATCACAAGGCATCACCTTAATTACATTGCAGTAGTTTCACAATTACTTTTAAAATATAGATCTATTTCTAAATACTGAAATGTGAGATATACAAGTTATAAATATCTATTAATAAACTAGGTGAATATCGTCTAACATGTATGTTTCCTTCTCATTCTGCAGCCAGAGAGCAAACAAGCTAAAGAGAAGTAATCTATTAATAAACCATACCAGAACCCAGAAAGCTCAAGACATTTGGAATAACTTACATGCAAATGATGTAAGTGCATTAATTCAATTGAGGCTGGAGATGAATGGCTCTGGAGAAATTGGTTGATTGTCAGGTCAGGCTCTTTTTTTTATATTTCTAAATCTGGACCTCAAGATTACACATTAAACATCAGAAATATAGGTAAAGCCATCATTCTAGCATTTTTGTTGCACAATGAAGATAGGGTACTTCATGAGTCCATATGCAGATATTCTAATTTATGGTTGTGCAAGGAGGGGAAATAAACATCAATCATAATTATGAGTGGTAGGTAAGTAACAGTGTACAGGAGTTAAGTAAGGAATCTAGCATTTATGATTTTGCATGGACTTCTATTTATTTATTTTGCTTTATTATTTCTAAATCAGACACAAGAGGTGTCATAAAACACTGCTTTATAATACTGATCAGCAATTTCCAAATATTATATCAAATGAACCCCAGAATCAAAATATATTAACATAGAATTAGAAATTTTTGAGTCTATGAATAAAGAAGTCTTTTCTAAAAGAAGATGCTTGAAATTCTTGCCAACTTTATTTTACTTCTATTAAAGATAGGCTAGGGAGATATATTTTGCTGGTACTGCTGTTAAATAATTTGGCCTTAGGAAACTTGCTTTGGTGTTGGATATCACCCAAAGTTCTAGTATCTCTTACCTGTAGGGCTGTATTTCTTTGCTTAATTTCTTGGGATTGTGTTCTCTGCAGTTAATTGAGACTTGGCTCTCAACTCTATACTGATAGTTCCATAGGAAATTACACAGGCTAAATTATTCTTTCTCTTCTGCAACATAAGCTTTTTTCATGTTCTAATACCCTGATTCTCCTGGATATTATGGATAAATCTCACTGGACTTCTGATTTTTTTTATATCAATACCCCACTTGTCCAGGAACAAACTGAAAATAATATTTTAGCCAAAAAAAATTCTGCTAACTTATAACAGTGATGTTTTTTTCTCAAATCAAAGAAAAATGTATAGTAGTGGTTGTTTATTAATGGGCCAATCCAATCTGTTACACATAGAAACAAGCATTCTTGTTCTGGCCATTTTCCTCAATGCTCAACATTATACAATTGCTAGGAATATGCTATTAATTTCCCATTAGCAGTGTCATTGCAAGGTAGTTACAAAATGGCAGTGATACAAATTTACTAATTACGAGCAGTCCAAGAATCTTTCAGCCTATTTGATTCACTGATATGATGTTCAATTTTTTTAAAAGTTAATCACTTTGTCCACAAGACTTATAAATGAGTGAGGTATCATGGGAACCCTGCAGCATCCCAGCTGGCTTTCAGCTCATCTGAATTGACGTGGTAGATTTAGCCAATTTTCATATGGGAAATTTATAAGGGCTATAACATAAATTCCTAGCATAATTCCAATTGCGTATGATACAATGTGATGAACATCATTAAAGCATCATCCCTTCTTACTGTTTGTCAGTAGCATCGCTGAATAGAGAAGCAGATTCCCCAAAATCAGAATAATAATTGCTAATATTGGAATTTATCTGAAGTTTAATCCAGTTACTGTTACCGATAAAAATGGTCCTCAATTTGATTACTGTAGAAAGTTTCGCTAGTCTTCAAGTTGAGTAACAACTATCTGCAGTTGAATTTCCTTCATCATTGATATTAAAATTGCATTATCGCTTTCCCCTGTCCTATATTAAAAGATATTAATCCACTAAACCTAATTCATTATTTACACAACTAATAAAAGTGTTCGATGTTTTTAATATAAAATGACACGTTTTATAAGTAATTGGTCATCCATATTGTCTTGCCAACATTGAGGGCTCCACCAAGTGGAGAAAAGTGGGAATATATATAGTTTGACAGAATCGAAGCTTCACACGTATCATTTTCATAATCTTTCCAATATTCTGATTAGATACATTATTATCCCCTGAGAAGCGAAGGAAGAGTGAGTGGAATGCAGAACTTGTTTTTAGATGGCAGATGGCTTGCTTACCAGAGGTTTGGGAAAGGTAGAGGTGATGGTTTCATACTAAAATTCAGGAACCTGTGGTCATTTAGTTGTTCTGAAATACAATTCCCAGCATCCTTCACCATTAGATATGTGGAGGATGTCAATTTATACAAAAAATTGCATATTCCACTGTCACAGTATGTGTTTAAAGTCTTTGAGTTAGATTCCTTGTGACCATATAAACATGTTCATGTTTTGTTGGGAACCTTATGGAAATGGCTTGAAATAATTCACTTCCCAGATCATCTTACAGTTTTCTAGGATTGTCTGGTAGTCTTCCATCTACTGTATGTATTCCTCAAGTTGATACTGCTTAGTTTTTGAGATCATCCAAGATTGGTTAAGTGCCTTCAACTGTTCTGGCATGTTTGCTCAGCTTTCATTTAGAAAAGAGTGAAGAGGATCGCAGGATGACCAATTATATTGTGGTAATATACTGGATGTTGTGTAATTCTTTTATTTAGTACATGATTGAATCCTATATTTCAATATAAAGAGTGTTCAGGGGAATAACATCACTAAAATGCACAGTAACATTAAAAACCATGATTAAAACATAAAACTGAAGGAAATAAAACCAGATCCATAAAATATGAAATTGACATTTATTAGTTTAAAAATAGCATTGGTAAGGCAGTAATCCTACGCTCTATTTAATGTAATACTGTTTTATATTATTTACCACAATGCAATGTGAAATCATTTAAAAAACATATTTCAATTGGATATGGAAAGGATAAGAAAAGGAAGAACCCTACTTTTCTATCATGTCAAGATGCAAAGAAACAGTCCCTTTCTAGGTAGAGTTAATGAGCAATGGCATATTTCTAACCAGCAGAACTGATTTTTTTTCAACTTCTTGATTATCAATAGAGTCAGTATTTTAGTTTAATTGCAGCACAAAGCTCTGCCTCCAACAATGTCATGCTTACTCCACCTGCAGGCCAACAGTAGCTTTGCCATTAATTTCTGTGTGTGCTCAAAATAAATTAAAAGTAACAATAGATAATAAAAGGATTTTTAAAAACCAAGATGAGGTCATTAAAAAAGGCCTTTGAGAGTTTGCCTTCCAAAGTGGAAGAGACTGAAGGAGGTAAGAAAATTATTCTATGAGCATGGACTAATTTATCTTCTAAAGTGACATATTGAAGGAAAGGTATGTTTCTTTGGGTAGGGATGATCCCTGGCAAATCAGCAGATATTTTAATTGACTCCCCCCCCCCCTCCTTTCTGACTGGTCAAGAAAAATGCTCTGTAAGTAGAAGATGAGCTGCATTTCAAAAGTGATTTCTTTGGAGTTGAACTGATTCCAGCATATGTGCAGATTTTTATTTTTTATTTTTGTTTCTCACATTTGAGCAAAGGTTTCTATTTGTACTGTTAACAGTCACACTTCTTTTCACATTCATTTCTGTTTGCTGATGTGCTATTATTTTTTTAGTGCTATCAATGTGCTAAGTGCTGTTAGTTATGAATTATGCAGTCATTCCTGTTTATTCCCAAACCTTGGTTTTCCCCTGGTGTGATGACAATGTACAAAAATGTTGGGGTTGATAATATGTCATAATACCTGGTAGTCACATCATTGAGTGTCCTGTTATTTACTCCTAAGATGCCCTGGTTTGTTTGTTTGTTTAAAAAAAACAACCATGTAATGGTGCAGAACAAGGCTAGAAAAGATGATAAACAATGTAGGTTTGAGACTGGAGTCTAACTAGTAATAGATAAAAGAGAAAGTCTGCTTTGTAGAAGAATTATGCTTGAAAATATTAAAAAACCCTGCTGGAAAAGCCCTGCTATTATTACCATTTAATACCTACAACAAATTAAATTTAAAAATTGGTCCACTGCTACTTTCCAGAATAAACTTGTAAGAGTCATTATAACCACAAAAGATCAGAAAAGAGTTTCATCTTCATCACTATGACTGGCAATGTCTTTTATGTTGAAGTCAGGTCTCTTTCCTATCGGTAGACCTTGATTATGGTTCGTCACATAGTCAAGCCAGATGTTTAGCCTGGATTTTACATTTTTATCCACCTATAGAGCCTTTTCTAAGAATCTGGGATAAGTAGATGTTGTTGTGTAATGGTACTGTTGCAGGTACTGCTCCATGTATATTTTGCAATTGACAATTTTGTCAATGACAACTAATAATAATAATAATAGGGGGGGAAAACACCAGTTTCAAAAGACAAATTTACTCTGAAAAGTTTAATTCTGTGACACATTAACACCATCAAACTTCCACATCTGCCTACATCAGGTCCTTGGGAAGTAGTCAAATAAGTAGAAAAAATGCCAAATCTAGCCCAAACATCTGGCTGACAGTGCGATGAACCATAATAGTAAGCATTTGCCTGCAAGCAAGAACTGGTGGGACCATAAAATAGATGAAGTAATAAAAAATGAAGAAGCTAAAGTGCTCTGGGAGTTTTGAATTCAATAGACAGGCACCTGCCACATAACACCCCAGCCTTAACAATTGTTATAAGAAAGACAAAGAATTCTGGATAGTGGAAATGGCAGTACCTGGAGACAGCAGAATACAAGAGAAAGCAGTGGAGAATATAAGAAAACACAGAGATCTGCAAATAGAAATAGAACAACTGTGGCAAAAGAAAGCAAAGGTAATACCAATAGTAATAGACACCTTGGGAGCAATCCTAAAACAAATGGAGCACCAATTGAATACCACCAGCATTGATAAAATCATCAGTCAATTGCAAAAGGCAGCTTTACTTGAAACAACTTGCATCTTATGATGCTACCTTTAACACCATCAAGCATCACATCTGCCCATCCCAGATCCTTGGAAAGGATTCGCTATGTGGACAAAAATGCTAAATTCAGTCTGAACAACTGGCTGACTACAATGAACCGTAATTTTCATGCTTGTTCATCCAGCATTTTTTACTGGGTTTCATGAGCATAATTTTCAGCTAAAGAGGCATAAGGGTGCCTATTTACAGATTTGATCCTCTGTTTATAAATGCTTATTTAGAAATGATCCTTATTGAATTCATTGAGACTTGCTCCCAAATAACCCCCCCCCCCCATTATTTTAATATTAATTTATTTATTTACCAACTAACTTGGCCACTGGACTAATAATTTATACCATGTTAGGGTTTGTCTAAACATAGTTTATTAAATAGATCATGATTGGCTGGATTTACAACAAAGACTTCATGTCACCCAGAAAATTTTAAAACACTTCATCTGACTTTTGAACCAACTACATTTTACGGTTCTATACGATACTACTATAGCTCAATTGACCAGGAGCTTTTGAAAACTGATCGGTCACTTTCTTTGTCACTTCATGCCTGTCATTTTAAATTGCTATGCCTTGTTGCAGCTATTTCTCACAATCTCTTAAGTGCATTCTGATAACTTGCTTAGAAATCTGTCATGGATCCTAAGCCACCTTATGGGAATGGCTGGGTGAGAACCATGTGTGTTAGGTCTCTTGCTGTTTCTTGATGCCAAATATTTAAGCACACATTTCCTTTCTCTGCTTCCTGCACTTAATGTCAATTTTCCAGATGGAGCAGAGAGTCACGGGATCTTCCAGTTACTGTAATATCTGTGCTTTCTTGGGTCTCCCCAAAGCATAAAACAGCTGCCATCATGGACTAAATGAAACATCTGACATATTATTCATTTTACAAATAAACTGTAGTAGCAGATATGGTTTCAACAATTGGCAATAATTTTGCTTGAAATAAAACAGAAATACAGATGTTAGATTTAAGTCATATGGCATGCTACCTAGTTCTTGCTGAACAAAATACCTTTAAGGAAGATTATCAGTTTGCTTAAATTAATATCATAAACAGAAACACTACTCTCAAAAGTTTTTGCCCCACCTTTACAAACCAACACAGTGAGTGAGTGAGTGAATGAGTGTGTGTGTGTGTGTGAATGAATGAATGGCTTCTTTCTCTTATGTTCATATCTACTTCCCACATCAATATGGATATTTTCATGGCAGATCAATATCATATTTGTAGCAGAACAATTAAAATATAGTCATTTAAAATCAACACAACCAGAATGGTTTAAAGCAGGGCTGTCAAACTCGTGGCCTGCAGGCCAGATGCATCATGCGTAGGCCATGCCCACACCCAGTTTAGTGAAGGGGGAAAAAGTCATGATACATCATGTGATGCCACTGTGACGATGCGAGTTTGACACCCCTGACTAAAAGCATGTATGAACTTTACTCACTCCACAGCTCATGTGAATCATCTTATAGAAAAACATAAAGCCAAGAATATGATACTTTTTTTTAATTTTTTTATTGAAAAAGTTTTATTCACACAGATTTTCCCCCTTTTTACCCCCACCCCCGACATGTAATATAAATCACATACAAATACTATACCCCCCCTCACCCCGTCTTAAAATAAGTTTCTCATTCAGATATTATACCCCCTCGCCTCCCAGCAGACACAATATAAGTTTCTCTTAGTATATTAATATCCCATTAACACCATCTTCTAAGTTAATTAAAGATATAAAAAACATAATATAAATTTCTAAAAAAAAAAAAAAGAATATGATACTTTTTAAATCCAAACAATGATCTTTTTCTGCTACTAAAGTTATAAGAAACTTTTTTGTTTAGTTCCACAAAATTTCCCAGCATGGCACAGTGTCATTCTGGTTAATAGATTCCATCTGTGACATCCCGACTCGACTACTGCAATGCTCTCTACATGGGGCTTCCCTTGAGGTGCACTTGAAAGCTACAGTTAGTCCAGAATGCAGCCGCGCAGGTGATTACGGGAGCTCCGAGATACTCCCATGTAACACCGATCCTGCGCGAGCTGCACTGGCTTCCTGTGGTCTTTCGGGTGCGCTTCAAGGTTCTGACGACCATCTTTAAAGCGCTCCATGGCTCGGGGCCTAGTTATATGCGAGACAGTCTCCTGACCCATACATCCCTCCGGCCGTTCCGCTCCCACAGAGAGGGCCTTTTCAGGGTGCCGTCAGCCGGGCAATGCCGACTGGACACCTAGGGGAAGAGCCTTCTCTGTGGCAGGCCCTGCCCTTTGGAACAACCTTCCCCCTGAACTTCACACCATTTCGGACCTTCGCCTCTTCCGCCAGTGTCTAAAGACACACACCTCTTTCAGCAAGCCGGCCTAGCCTAACCTCCCGTTAGGGCTATTTTAGATAGTTTTAAATTGGGGATTTTAATTTGGATTTTAGCATAGGACTGTTACGTAATTTAATATGTTTTTAAATTCTGTATATTATTGTTTTATATGTTTTTAAATTCCTGTGCTCTGGCCTGGGTCCTTCGTGGAGAAGGGCGGGATATAAATTTAATTTAAAAAAAAAATCTTCTTACTTTACTTTTACTTTATTTCAATTTATATACCGCCCTTTTCACCAAAAAAGGGACTCAGGGCGGTGACTTGCATGGCTAACTTGCATGGCTAACATGCATTGTGCTTAACCATGATCAGCAGCTTTCAATTGGTAAAGTACGTCTTCTAAACCCAAAGACTGAAAAATAACTAGTTTTTAAAGCTACCGTACTTTTGGTAACTAGAAATCGTATCATTCCAATGTCAGTTAATACATTTAATCACACACAGAAACAGAGACACACACACACAAAATCACCAGTGGTGATGATTAAGCAGCTTAAGAGACAGGATAACGAGACCATAAATGAATCCATGTTGCCTTTTCAGAAGCTGGCAGAGAAGGTCCCATGTGGCTATCACATGACTGCAGGACATTGTAACATTGTAATTGGGAGCCATTACCAAGCACCCAACTCACGATCACATGAACACAAGGACACCGTGAGACACAACTATAAGAACCTGTTATAAGTGCCCCTCATTCAGCCCTGGAGTACTGTAACTTCAAATGGTTGCAAAATAAGTAGGAAAGAATGTTAATAATATTAAATGCAAAACACACATAAGGACCAGGGTTAGATTCCTAGTAGGTGGCATCTATGATATATTCTATAGCGATGTACTGAATTTCATTTCATGGTAATCATCTGCCTTTTTTCTACTTCTAAAATTGTCTTTAGCTCTATGATATATATATAATTTGCTATAGATCTGCGAAAGTTCTAGCAGAATCTGAGGTTTGCAAGATTTTTGAGAAATCCTGTGAAACGGGTCTTTAAGGCCAAGTGCAAATGATTTCACTTTTATATCATAATTTTGTTCTTATTGAATTTACAAAACAGGCTTGTTAAAGCCTTGAAGAAATCTGTTTGCTTCCAGTAAGGATGGTGACCTGATACTCTCTCTGGCTCTTCAAAATGCAGAAAGCCGCTGCAGCTGAGAAACTAGGTAGGAGGCAGTTTCTGACTGGTTTTTATTTTCCTGGATCAGAGATCATGAGGTTAACCACATGTGTTCCATATGGTGTTTCTTCCAATTTAACTGCAGAAACTGATTTTTATTTTTATTTTTTTGCAGCTAGTTTAGTGGTTGAGTTGTGAGAATCCTTGGCTTTTTCTTATCTTTTTTTTTAATATATATTTTATTGATACATTTTTATAAACATAAAAAGTTCCATATCTATCTGAACAGCATGTTGTCTGGGCGCAGTTAGTTTTAAGTAGAAATACAACAGTAATCATCCTAATAAACATATCAATATTAATCACAAAGTAAAATGCAATTAGTGTACCCATCTTGCAAAATTTTCAATACCATTTTTTAATTATTATCTTTTTACTTTTTTTAGTTTCTAACCTCCGTTTCTGTTAGTTAGCCATTGGTAAAACAAATCCCATGTTAAAGAGTATTCTGTTTCTTCCTTTTCTTTTCTTTTTAATGTTAATCTATCCGTCTCAGCACATGCTAATATTTTTTTAATAACACTTTCCTCTGTAGGGATCTCTTTATTTTTCCATTGTTGTGCAAACACAATTCTTGCTGCCAGTAATACATTTAAAATTAAGTATGAATCCCCTTTATTATACTGTTCTGGTAATATACCCAATATTTCTGCTTTCAAATCTACGTGTTGCTTTACATTTTTTCTAACCAAGTATGTATTTTAGTTTTTTTTTTTCTTGCCTTTGGGCATATACATCACAAATGATAATATGAACCTGGTACTGATTACACTTCCAACGTTTGAAATTTTCAAACATCTTTGCCAGTGTCGCTGGTGGTAAATGCCACTTACAAAACATTTGGTATAGATTTTCCTTATATGCTGTTGACGTCATTAGTTTACAATTTCTATCCCACAATTTCTGCCATTTATTTTGGATAATCAAAACTTTTTGCCCGCCTTATCATTGTTTCTTCCGCTTGCTCTTTGTCCATTTTAATAGTCAATAGATAGTTATACAATTTTAAATTAATTTTTCATCTGACCTTAGTAATATCTGATCTAATCCCATTGGTTCTTTATAAAAGCCATAAATTCTTGCATCTTGCTCGTGTCTTGACCACCATGCTAGCTCAATCCCTTGATTGGTCAGTTCTTGTTTAGATTTGAGCTACCCTTTATCATTCAAAATGTTCTTATACATTACAATTTTTACATATGAATCATATTCGGATGTATCAATGCCTCCATCATGGACAGCCAGACTGGTGTTTTCATATAGTGTCTTTCTTTGATTTCCCCCCATACTAACAACACTGAATTTATAAAAAAATGTCTTTGAAAATATCCATGTATTTTATTTTTCCCTTACCAAAGAAAAGCATGCCACCCCAATTGGAGATAGTGTCCCACCAAATTTAATAATCTCTTATGTCTTAGATTCACCCATTCTTTCACCCCGACAAATGCAGAGGGCTGGTAATATAGCTCCCAATCTGACAACCCAAAGCTCCTTTCTGTTTGGTATCTTCTAGCAGTTTCAATCTTATTCTTGCTTTTTTTCCTTGCCAAATATACTTTAATATCATTTTATTTAATTCTTCAAATATTGTTTCTTCTAATTTTGTTGGAATTTTTTGAAATAAGAATAACAGTCTTGCCAAGATGTCCATTTTTTTTGTAGCTATTTTTCCTATCATCAATAGCTGCAGGTTTTTCCATTTCTCCAGGTCTATTTTGATTTGTTGTAACAGTTTCATATAGTCATCTTCTTTAATTGTTGCTCATCATGCTGTTAACTGTATTCCTAAGTATTTAACTTTCTTAACTGTCTGGATATCTATCCTCTCCACCAGCTTTTTTTTTGCCTGCCATATTTTTAAGTAGTATTTTAGTTTTCTCTTTATTAATTTTCAGTCCTGCAACTTCACCATATTCTGCTATCATTTTTCCAGTTTCCTTTGGTTCTTCTGGAATAAATACCAGATCATCTGCAAATGCCTATAGTTTGTACTTTTTCCTATCTCTTAATCACACTATAAAGCAGTCAATTACAGAGGAAGACAGATTTTCTTCTGCAAGAAAGATAAGACTCTTTGTGGTAAGTTAAAACTTCCTTTCAGAATTATTGAAAATCTAAGAGAGATTTTGCTGTAAAGATTCAAGTCTTGTTGGTAAAAAGCTTAATTAAGAGAAAATGTAAGAATTTTTTGATATAACTAAAGGGACAGTTTTATATTTTTATATTTATTATTTTTGCAATATGACAAAGAAGAAATGAAGATAAATAAAATCTTATGACAATATTTGGATGAACTAAAGATTAAGACTTTAGGAAGGAATAGAAAGTTGTCTTATTTGAACAAGGTAAAAATAAGATGTTAGAAATCTGGCAACCCATTATGGACTTTTTTGATGTCTGGCTTAAAAAGTGATGTTTTATGGATTTGTCTATAGATAAAAGATGGCATATGGAATGAAGAGATATCATTTATAATCTTATATTGATTGGAAAACCACTACATTATATTCTGCACACTTAATTATCTTCTCTCCTTTTTTCATGCACTTTTTCTTTTTCCCCTCCTATTCTTTTTTTACCATTAAAGTTTTGTTTAAATTTTTTTGTTTACTATTGTAATCCATATTTACTATAAAATATTTAAAATACTTTTAAAAGGGAGAGAAAGGTCAATGAATGCAAAAGAAGGCAAACGGAAAGATAAATAAAGGTAAAAGAGATAAACATGATCATACTGAGCCCACCGCAACTCTTCTATATATCCGGTTTATTAATTGGTAGGAAAAGATTACAATTAGTACTAGGTATCACAATGTTGTGAGTGATCTGGGTTCACATTTATAATGTTCCCCCTGTTCATGAATTACCTGGGCTTATCCTCTTAGTCTCTGAGGTTCTCAGTTTTGATCATCGTATCCTGTCATTCATTATGTGTCAAGTGCTGCCAGAAACCAGTTTGCATAGATGAAAAGTTTTCAAACATTAATTTTGGATCAAATATTTGAACTAATACATAAAGCATAAATTGCAAGCTATTGTGAGCACAGGCATCAAAGTATTAATCTCCCCATAGGCTAGCATGTAATTTCGGTTCTCTGTAAAGTTATTTAATTTCCAGTATATTTATTTGATAATTCAAGGTGTCAGCAAGCATTCATGTTATTGGCTTCTGAATCTCTGTTACCCCCACTCCAACATCCTATTTGCAAAGTCTGAGAACCATACTGGAAATTTCATTGAAGTGATACACCATTGCTTGCTATCACATCTTTAAATACAATCCTCTCTGAATGCCATTTGTGGGAAAATTTATGCATTTCTTCATCCACGCAGGATTATTAATATGTATTAGTATATGCTGCATTACAGAATAGTGTTCGAAGCTAAATAAAAACATATCAGTATCCTGAAATGCTTAATATTTGTCCTAATTATTTCATATATTAATTTTTATTGTGCTTTTCTGTATCTTAAGACAGCATGTGATCCTCAAACAATAGCTTAACTGGCTTCTCAATATTGTTTTAGCACCACATCCTGATGGAAGAATTAAATTGACTTGAATGCTTGTGATGACATTGAGTGAACTTTTGTCCTTCTGAAGTTGTTCTCAAATGGAGATCCTCTAGGGGTGTTTTAGGATGTGTGGTTTTTTTGGATGGGTCCTTTTTTGGTCTGTATGATCTATAATTTTTTTCTCCACTAGGGACCTAGAATCCTTTCCACTTCATATATATGATGTGTGTATATGTATGTGTACACACACACACAAACACACATGAAGCAAATGTCTTTTTTGACATTAACCAAGAAATGTAAGCTCCAAATGTAAGATACCACAGCCGTACAATTTATGTACAAAAGAGTTTCAGGTTGCACAACACTTTGTAGGTATAACATGGCCAGGAGCCATCTTTAATTTCAAACCAGTTCATATGCTTGGTGCTTGGCAGGGTTCCATATTCATCAGCTGGTTTGATGAGACCCAGTTGCTTAAGAGCTTATGCTCATTTCTCTTCAAGATTATCCACAAAGGTAAAAGAATATTTATATTTAGTCTAGTAGGAGGCACCAAAGGGTCTGCCATGTGTGATTAATTTGGCACAATGAAAAAAATATATGTGGATAATTCATCTGCATGTAAAATACAGTCTGGAATCCCAATCTAAAATGTATTTCTTTGGAGACAAGTGCTCTGGATTTTTGCCGACCATATTTCCCTATTATATCTTTAGCCAACTTACGTAACCTATTTGGAATAGCAAGAATGCACATCATATGTGGGTCTGTGCAGTGTTAATCCCATGGCTAAGTGATTAGGCAGTTGCTTCAAACACATTCATCTTGAAACTAAGCCATAATTATTCCATCACATTCCTGCAAATTTGCTGAAAATGAAATAAGGTGGGGTTTTTTGTTTCTACAGTTAAGTATGGTTTGTAAATAAATCAGCAAGATTATCAATTCACCACATACCTAGCTACATAATGCACCTTTCCTGATGTCTGGCACATTGCATGATGGGGTGAGCAACAGGATTGGGCCACAGGAGGTCCTCAGTCTAATTTCAGAAGCCCTTTGCTAGCAATCTGTTTTCTCGCAAGAGGAATGTCCCTTTCCCTTATTGCCTGCTGTGTGAGGCGAGAGAGAGCTGAAAGAGAATTTTAAGAAGTGATATAATAGGGAAGAAGAGAAGGAGAGAAAAACGGGTATCAGAATGACAGAGAATTACTGACACAATTGTATCTGACCTCATCTGCTCTTGGTATACTGTGCAGCTTCCAATTATTTACTCTTACAAGAAAAATTATCACCCACCCTTATTGTATGACTTATCTTTAAAAACTTGAACTAGCCTCAGTAAAAGAATTAAGTTTCCGTAGAATGAAAATATACATTATTTGCTTAATGTGTAATGTACAGAGGCCACCTTATCATTCCTTGATTAAAGCAGGGAGAATCACATTGGTACTCATCATCCGGACATAAAAGACAACTGTGTGCAGTATAGGAACTTTTCGATCCATACGGCTGTCTCTGGATTTTAGTAATGTGGAGAACCAGAACGCTGAAATCTTTTAATATAGTTTCTTTTTTAAAATGTCACTCTCGCTATCTGGTTTTCTGAAACAAGATTTCTTCCCCTTAAATTCAACCGATAGACATGGGCAACTATGGTTTCTTCAAATATGATTTGTTGAATAGTTGGCTAAGTTTATACATGGCACGACACCACCCTAATTAAATACATTTGGGTTAGAGTGGTGAAGGTGTCAGATTAAATGACAGATTAAATGTCAGATTAAATGACAGACTCAGGTTCAAATCCACCTTCATGCTTGAAATCTCATAGTGATTGGATCCATTTCTCTCTCAAACTAAATGACTTCAGAATTGTGAGAGATACATCACAAGAGGGTTCCCTGTATGCTATTGCAAATTCTGGAGGCAAGGTAAAATATAAATTTACTAAATTTTACTTTACTTTTACTTTTATTAAATTTATATACCACGCCACTCTCCCAGAAGGGACTCGGGACGGTGCACAGGAAAGATAAAATACGCATATAACAGATACAAATAATAAATATCTCATAAATATTCTAAAAGCTTATTAAATTAACCCAACCCTGTGCTAAAACCAATTTAAAACCCCTTTATTAAAACTTAATTCAATTTAAAACCAGTTGATAACATAGTCTCGGAAGTTAAGCCAGGCCAGCTAAGTGAAAAAAATGTGTTTTTAATTGTTGGCGGAAGAGGCGGAGGTCTGTGATGTTCCTGAGATCGGGGGGGTAGATCGTTCCAGAGGGCAGGGCCCGCCACAGAGAAGGCCCTCCCTCTGGGCGTCGCAAGCCGGCATTGCCCGGCTGTAGGCACCCAGAGCAGAACCTCTCCGTGGGAGCGGATCGGTCGAAGGGATGTATGAGGTAGGAGGCGGTCTCGCAGGTAACTAGGACCCGTGCCATGGAGCGCTTTAAAAATGATAATCAGCACCTTGAAGCGCACCCGAAAGACCACAGGCAGCCAGTGCAGCTCGCGCAGGAGAGGTGTTACATGGGAATGCCGAGAGGCTCCCAAAATCCCCTGCGTGGCAGCATTTTGCACCAGCTGTAGTCTTTGGGTGCACCTCAAGGGGAGCCCCATGCAGAGAGTGTTACCATAATCCAGACGGGATGTCACGAGAGCGTGAGTGACTGTGCGAAGGGCGTCCCGGTCTAGTAAGGGCCGTAGCTGGCGAACCAGGCGAACCTGGAAAAAAGCCCCCCTGGCCATGGCCATCACATGGTCATCCATGGACAGTCGGGAGTCCAGGAGGATGCCTAGATTACGTGCCCTTTCCACAGGGGCCAATGACTCGCCCCCAATGGTCAGCATTGGAATAAGCTGACTATACCGGGACGTCGGAAACCACAGCCACTCAGTCTTGGACGGGTTGAGTTTGAGTTTGTTACTCTCCATCCAGGCCCGTACGGCTTCCAGACACCGGGACATCACCTCAATGGCATCATTGGGGTGGTTTGTGGTAGAGATGTACAGCTGGGTGTAATCAGCGTACTGGTGGTACTCTACCCCAAAACCACGGATGATCTCACCCAGCGGCTTCATATAGGTGTTGAACAGGAGTGGCAAGAGGACCGACCCCTGAGGTACCCCACACATGAGGGGCCTCGAGGTCGACCTCTGCCCCCCTACCAGCACAAATTGCGACCGACCGGAGAGGTAGGAGGGGAACCACCGTAAAACGGTGCCTCCCACACCCAGCCCCTCCAGTCGGTGCAATAGGATACCATGGTCGATGGTATCAAAAGCCGCTGAGAGGTCTAATAGGACCAGGATAGAGGAACAACCCCTATCCCGGGCCCTCCAGAGATCATCCACCAATGTGACCAATGCCGTCTAGGTGCTGTGCCCAGGTCAGAAGCCGGACTGGCGCGGGTCCAGATAATCACTTTCCTTCAGGTGACAAGGAAACTGCTGTGCCACCACACTCTCTACAACCTTCGCCAAAAAGTGAAGGTTGGAGACTGGACGATAATTTACCAACAACGCTGGGTCCAGGGAAGGCTTCTTGAGGAGGGGTCTCACTACCGCCTCTTTCAAAGTGGCCGGCAAGAACCCCTCACTCAAAGAAGCCCTCACTACCTCCTGGAGCCAGCCTCGTGTAACCTCCCAGGATGCCAGTACAAGCCAGGAGGGACACGGATCCAATAAACATGTGGTGGCCTTCAGTCGTCTTGTCAACCTGTCCATGTCGTTGGGAGTAACAGAGTCAAACTCCTCCCAAGACTAGTCTCAAGATCTGCCTCGGGTAATCCCCCGGACCATTTTCGGTGGAAGTCAACTCGCTCCAGACCTGAGCGATTTTATCCTGCAGATACTCTCCAAATTCTTCTGCTCTACCCTGCAAAGGGGCTTCCCGCGGCCTCTGTTGAAGGAGGGAGCGGGTTACCCCAAACAGGGCGACAGGGCGGTTATCTGCGGATGCGATGAGAGCGGCACAATAATTACGTTTGGCCACTCAACGCCACGAGGTAAGTCCTTAACTGGGCTCTTACCTGTGTTCGGTCAGATTCGGACCGTGTGGATCTACACCTGCTCTCTTGCAGCGTTTCATCTCCTCAGAAAACCAAGGTGCCTGGGAGAGTCAGCGCCGCGTTAGAGGCCGCAAGGTCGCGACTCGGTCCAAGGCCCCCACGGCCGCACTATTCCATGCGGCCACTAGGTCCTCAGTCGAGCCGCGGGTCAAGGGCTCAGGTAATGGCCCAAGCTCCCTTTGAAACCTCTCCGGGTCCATCAGGCGCCTGGGGCGGAACCATCTAGGAATCTCTGGTTCCGCCTCCCCGCAGTGGGGTGTAGCGGTGGGAAAGTCGAGCCGGAGTAGTGAGTGATCAGACCATGACAGGGGTGTAATGGCTAGATCCCCTCTTCCTAGATCACTCATCCACTGGCCAGAGACAAAAATTAGGTCCAGTGTGTGTCCTCCCTTGTGAGTGGGACCTTGAATTATTTGGGTCAGGTCCATGGCCATCGTGGAGGCCATGAACTCCCGAGCTACCTCGGAAGTCTCGCCTGCCAATGGCAGGTTGAAATCCCCCATGACTAGAGGTCTGGGGGTATCAACTGCCACCTCGGCGATCCTCTCGAGGAGCTCGGGCAGGGCTGCTGTTACATAGCGGGGAGCCAGGTAAATAATCAGCAAGCCCAACTGCCTCCCAAGGCCCCACTTCATGCAGAGGGACTCACAACCGGCTGTCTGAGGCACAGTGGTCTCTCTCGGCTCAAGACCATCCCTGACAATGACCGCTGATGGAAAGCTCGGTAGCCTGGCAGGCACATTTCAACGAGGGGGAGTTCTCCCTCGTGGCCCAACCAGGTCTCCGTGATCCCCACTAGGTCCGGCTCCTCCTCTGACACAAGGTCATTTATGAGGGGGGCTTTGTTAGCCATGGACCTGGCGTTGCATAGCATCAGCCTAAGGCCCTGGCCCTGCGATCCTTGACCTCCTAGATTGCGAGGGGAGCTCAGGGATTTGTGGCGCAGGACCGCTCATAACCAGCGGTCTTGTCCACCTCGTGGATAGTAATCTCCCTGTCTCGCACCATACCTACCCCTCCCTAATACCGATTTGATGGATAAGCCCTCTGTCGGATCAATCCTTATTTCCCCCCTCCCCGGATCGGACCTGCTCGCCTCCATTCCGTCGGCTGGTCTAGCTATGATTCCGGATCCTGGCTGAAACCCACCCTCCACCCTAATACCCCCTAAAAACTCACATTTTTTCAGAAATTTAAGTAAAAACCCCCTCAGTTTGTGCTTCGCCGACCTCTCTTGATTAATAAATCCCTCATTGAGATGGGCCCCAGATAAAATAGAGGGCCATGCCTGCGAGAGTGGGGACTCCTGCAGGGAGATGAGGTCTGCCCTTGAGTAAATACCAGAAGGATAAAATTATTAATTGCGGGCGGCCCTAATAGCCACATACGATGTTATCTAGCAAGACAATAATGATAGCAGCTCATGTTCATAGCACGGGAATATCACAGAAGGCTGGGGAGATCTTAAATGAGCTTGTCGGGAGCAGGGAAGGTGAAGTGGGGAGTGGGGGAAGGTGAAGTGAGGAGTGGGGGAAGGGGTGGAAGAGAAGGGAAGGGTCGGGTTTCGGAAGGAGAATTGTCCGAACAGATGGTGTATCATTAGTCCCAGTCTCTTCGCCATCATTCTTCGCCGGGCTCATCAACTAACTATATTGCAGCTGAGTGCAGTGTGTAAATCTATACACAGATCAATAATTTTAAGATTTTTTTTTTAATAAGTATGATAATCTCCCAATCGGAGTAAAACTATTTTGCAAAGGTTCTGGCACTCAAAGGTGGAACCAGCCAACTAAGATGGCTAAACATTTAAAATTCTTGCAATAAGTTCTGAGTGAGACACTTTTGAATACTTTCTGCACACCATTATCACGTTTTCCCCTAAGCATAAGGTTTAATTTTGAAGCAGGCCAGCAGGTCTCGGTTAGGAGGATCAAAGAATTTGATTAAAGAATAAAAGAACAGCCAGCTCAGTGCTAATGTAGATAGCAAAATATTCTGGCAGTATTACTGGATTCAAAACTTTTGAAATGTAAAAGAAACTCTTTTCTCCTTATCTGAAAAGCATGCAGGGAAACTGGTACTAGAAGGTCTTGGAGTGTTTTGGCCCTGTAGAGATAGTGCCTAACTGAGAGGCATCCCTTAAAAAAAAAATTAAAGGCAAAGAACATAGTTCTCATTTTAAAAAAAATGAAAAAGGAAGCAACAAGAAACTCTATCTCCAGTTTTCAGTACCTAGTACTCTCAGAGTCATATGGGAGACTTTAAGACAAAGAAGGAGACTTTAGACATAGAGTCCAACAGCACAGGAATCTGTTTCCAGATGATTGTCTGGCTGGCCTTGAACATCTGTGTCAGACAATGCGTCCATGTGTCAGTCTTATCATCAAGGAGGTTTTTTCCCCCCTCAAACCCAGATCTGCCTTCCAGATTCTGTTCAATTACTTTGAGACGATGATGTTGGTGTCAATCTTGCTGCTGCTGATAGAAAACAGCTCTTTTCCTGCATGATAAATTTTAGGTGCTTGAAATGTGTTATAATTCCGTTCAATCATTTTTCCCAAACTAACGGTTGGTTGCAGCAAGATGGCCATGTTAGACGGTTGCAGTGAGTTGACCATGATGAGATGGCCATAGCAGGCTGGCCATGCCAGATTGGCTGCAGCAAGATAGTTTCAGTGAGTTGACCATGGTAAGTTGGCCATGACAACATGACCATGGCAGGATGGCAATATTGGGTTGGTCCTTGGAAAGATGGCCATGCCAGGTTAGCTGTGGAATGATGGCCGCAGCAGTTGACCTTGGCAAGTTGGCTGTGGTGAATTGCCTTATTCCAGGGGCAAACTGCAGCAAAGACCATTCTGTTACTGAAGTATGGATGCAGATGTTCTTTTTCCAAAAGAGAAAACTCTAACCTCCTCCTTCTTGTTGGTTCCTGTTCTTGCCCTGCTCCTCCTGAGGTTAAAGTGTCATGCTGTGGTGAGATCCATTCACCAGTCTTTTAATAGATGATTCTGCATCCTCCTAATTTTACAAACAAACACAGTGTAATGTTAGGAGAAAGATAATGAGCTGGCAGGCTGCCTGTTTTGCTGACTCCCTATGGCCAGCTGAAAGGAGTGCTGGTTGAGCAATTTCAGAACAGCAACAGTGAGAACAGGGTGAAAAACAGGGCTTTATTGAAATGTCCAGAGTTTCTTCATGTGTTCTTTTTAAAAAAAAAAAAAATTCTTATTGCTACAATTTCAAGCAAAAAGAAAAATAATGCTGAAGCAAGTAAATATTGTAAGACATATATTTAAATAGGGTAAAGGGTTAGGGTTAGAGTTAGGGGAACATGTAAGTGTTAAAATATGGGTGAATAACTAACACGTGTCAAATAACCAGCATTTGTGAAATATTACATGGCTAATATAATTTAATATACCATTAACAGCTAGGGTAGTATAAGATATTTCACATCCAATGTCTAGTCAAAACATGTTCCTATTGAATTGTCAAAATATTTAGTGGGCACAATTGAGATCAATTAAGAAGAAAATGAAAAAACAGTATATAATGAATTATGCCTTAAACAATACACTAAAGAATACTGTAGCTAGCAAGTAGGCTATCTTTTGGATTGAAATTAAAATTTTAAGGTACACAATTCCATATATAGACCTGTAATTTAAAAATGGTTTCCAAATAATACCAAATTGTACATCAGGCTTAAGTAAAGGTAAAGGTTACCCTCACACATATGTGCTTGTCATTCCCGACTCTAGGGGGCAGTGCTCAACTTCGTTTCAAAACTGAAGAAACAGCGCTCTTCATAAATGTCTCCGTGGTCATGTGGCCGGCATGACTAAACACTGAAGTGCACGGAACGCTGTTACCTTCCTACCAAAGGTGATTCCTATTTTTCCACTTGCATTTTTTACGTGCTTTCGGACTGCTAGGATGGCAGAAGCTGGGACAAGTAACAGGAGCTCACTCCGTTACGTGGCACTAGGGATTCGAACCACTGAACAGCCAACCTTTCTGATTGGCGAGCTTAGCGTCTTAGTCACTGAGCCCCTGCATCTCTTTTTTTTTTGCTGGTACTGCCGTTTTGCTGCAACCGTATCCCTCACATCATGTTTATTGGTTAGTTATTCTAGACATCAAAGCATATCCCCACAGTTTAATTAACCATTCTTCCATAAAGGGTAACAGAGATCTTTTCTAGTAAAAAGAATATGAAGTTCTTGCAGCTACCCTTTCCCCTCAAAATAAGACCTCCCTGGATAATAAGCCCAATTGGGCTTTTGAGCGCATGCGCTAAAATAAACCCTCCCCTGAAAATAAGCCCTCCATGAAAATATTGCAGCAGCAGCAGCAATTAGGTGACCACGCTCACCGCCTCCTGCGGTGAGCCACCTAAAAGAGGCTTGCCAAAAATAAGACCTCCCCAAAAATAAGGCCACGTGCTTTTTTTGGGGGGGGGGGTCAAAAGAAAATAAACCTGTCTTATTTTCGAGGAAACACGGTATTATAATATCTAATGCCAGTTCAGTATATTTTGAGGAAATGTATGGTTTGTTGAAATATTGGTTAACAGAAGCATATCAGATTGAAATGGAATTATGAACTTTAAAGATGTCTTCCATTTTATGATGAATTATTACATTTTTCCTCTCTGTACTGTTTCTCTAAATCTGTCCTCATTGGATTCCAAGAACTGGACCCAGTATTCAAAATAGGGTCTGACCAGTGCAGAGTATAATATTAGAATTCCTTCATGTAATCTATTCCTAAAATTATATTTCACTTTTTAACTGCTGTATGATATTTTTCACATGTGATTCAAGTTGCTGCCGAGCTACACTTTTAAGCTCCCTTTCAAACATATTATATCCAGGGCAAAAAGTTGCCTACTGTAGTATTTCAGAGCCTATAATGCATACCTTTAATTCTTGATAGCCATGCTGCTTGTGGATAATAAGACCTGAAATCCAACACCTCTATAGGAGCGCTTGGTTGTTTGGATTCAAACTTTTTTAAGTAAGTGTAAGATAAAAGAGGCTTGCCAAGCTAGAACATATAGCTTCCTTGACAGAATGTTTGATTTGAAATTATCTCTGCAAATGCGTAAGTGGACATTTTCTGGAGATAGAAATGTGGAAATATCTAAATAGATGCCTCGAGTATGATAACAGACTTTTGTTATTATTATTATTATTATTATTTTTAAACAAGCCTATAATCCTTGCATTGGGGTAGAGTCAGGGAGACTGAATGAAACTGAGCATTTATTGGCTGAATTCCCTTCCTGACACCTAAACGGAGTTCACAGCAGATGTTTTCTCTTTGCACCCAGAGAGAAAAATATCTATCGCTACCTAGGATCAAACACACAGTCTCCTAATTGCAAAGTGAGAGCTCCATCTCTAGGCAATCACATTGGTCTAGGGCCGTGATGGTCAACCTATTTCATGTGTGCCACAGGTGTCACGCAGAACCATATTTGCTGCCACATCACCTGTCAGCTCCGGCGTGCGGATTTTCACCCATTTGGAGGCCAGGGAGGCTGTTTTTGCCCTCTCCAGGCTTCAGGAAAGCCTCCAGAGGCTGGGGAGGATGAAAAATGGCCCAAACAGAAGTTTGAGAATGAACTTCTGGTTGGCCTGTTGGGGCCATTTTTCGCCCTCCCCAGGCTTCAGGAAAGCCTCTGGAGGCTTTCCTGAGGCCTGTGGAGGGCAAAAGCAGCCTCCCCCAGCCTCCCAGAGACCCTCCGGAAGCCAGAAACATATTGTTTCAGAACTTCCAGTTGGCCCTTTGCCTGATGCCTGGGGAGGTCTAAAAGCAATCCATTTCGGGGGGGGCCTCTGGGGGGGCAGGGAAGGCTTTTTTCACACTCTCCAGGCTTCAGGAAAGCCTCCAGAGCCTGGGGAGGGATCGTGTGCGCATGTACGGGTGGGGTGGGCATGCGCGCATGTGCCGGTGGGAGTGGAGGATTGAATTGGTGTGGGCATGCGGACGCGATAGCTCGCATGCATGCAATTTTGGCACACCATGAGAAAAAGGTTCACCATCACTGGTCTAGGGGTTTATTATTAATATTTTTCCAAATTAAATGATATTTTTGACACTTCTTTCAAGAAATTTCATGCATTTTTTTTCTCTTTGCGTGATGACCCAGCTCCTCACTAAGATTTGTATCTGGTGTTTTACTAGCTAAGCAGTTTTAGGCTAAGCAAGAAATATAAAATATTAAATAGATCAATAAAAAGGGACTTGTAATGCTTTAAATTAATTTACAATTGCACATGGGAGATGGATATGATCATGAATGGAAAATAAATCTGTGAATTCATTCATTAAAAAATGGGAAATTTTAACTGTGCAAAGTGACCTATATGCTATAATCCAAATGGATAAATATTATTTGCTTCTGTTATGAAAGGAAGTAATCTTAAAGTTCAAGTGTTTCTCTTTCCTTTGTTTCTCTTCCCAAACACAAGCTTATTTTTGTTCTCTTTGTTTTTGCCTGTATGTCATCCTGAGTCATTCTGAGAGAACCGATATATAAATCAAATGAAAACAAATCAAATCAAATAAATAATGGGGCCCACGCCAATTGTTTAGCCCAGGAAGATCATTGCATTTTGTTCAATCTACAATAAATAAACAATGAGTCGGGCCGACAAATGGAACACAAATAATACCCTGGTTGGAAAGCTGAGCAATCATTTTTGTTTTGATTTTGTGCATTTTATTTTGCAAATGGCTTTGAGCTGGTCCCCCGAGCATTCTGTAAACACTTTATTTAGAGCCATAAAATAAATCCTCGCAGCAGAAAAAAAAAAGGGGGAGGAGGTTATAACCCCACAGAGCATGCAAAACACAAACTTGTGCTATGAATAATATGAGTTATAGCTACAGCTTTGCGATCACCATATTTAAAACTAACTCTTCTCTGAATAAAAAGTCAAAAGTCATAAAGAAGACAAATGGGGGGGGGCTGGGGGTGGGAGGGAGCAGCAGAAAGCAAGGTGTAGCAGTAGGGAATCATCAAGAGAAAGGATGTATTTTCTAACCTGCTGGTAGAAATTTTAAGAAGAGTCACTGCAAATGGCAGGTGTCATTTTCAGAGCAAGCATGTGCATTTAGGAAAAATGAAACAGTTCAGGAACTGTTCAGGAATTGCTTCAGTGTGGAGTGTACCTTTTACCCAGCATCTTCTCTAGTCTTCTTAAAAAGACATTTTGCCTTTTTGATCTGAAGTGATCAAGCAGAAGCTTGGTGGTGTGCAGAAAGAGAGATTTCAGATTTCTGGTAGATTTCATAAAAGGGGGGATGGGAACCTGAGATAAATATCAGATTGAAAAAGAGAAAAAAAAAACCTGGACTAAACCCTGAAATTGATGGAGGAGAGGGAGAGCAGAAAGGGAGACAGACAGACTGCCCACCATCGGTTTACATTTCTAGCAAGAGTAGGAACAAGTGAGAAGTGCTTCCGTATCATTCTTTCTGAACTATGGAAAAATGAAGAGAGAAACCTCTGCAAACGAACTGCTTATAATTCTAATGAGAGCAACCTGTCATTCCCACTAGTATAGTGGTAGTCAACCTGGTCCCTACCGCCCACTAGTGGGCGTTCCAGCTTTCATGGTGGGCGGTAGGGGTTTTGTCCAATACTGAAGCACTTTCCTTTTTTAAATTTAATTGACTTCCTTACTTTATAAATCACCATTACTGTGAAACCGGTGGACGGTTAGAAAAATTTACTACTAACAAGAGATACAAAAGTGGGCGGTAGATATAAAAAGGTTGACTACCCCTGCACCCCAGCCCTATAATCTCATTGAGACAAAAAACCCAATAATCTGTTTACCCCCATCAGGCTGCTCTCAGTATCATCTCACTAGGCCAATGACATCCTTGGTCACAACCAGGTTTATGATTGGAGAGAACTATGACATGGGGATGGGTGGGTGTTGAGGAAAGACTGTTGAGGAAAGACTGCACAACTTCTCAGGATGGAGACAGAATGGACAATCAGAAGGCGGCCTTCCATTTAGAACTGATAACTTAGTGACTGTTCAGACTGATGACAAACCTCCCTAGGGGTATGTAAGACCTGGTTCTGACATTCCCAAAGCTACCCCTCCAAGTCACATGCCTGTATTTTGGATCCTCAGCAACTAGATATGGGAAATGATGCCATAATACCATGTGTTTCCAGGAACATGCTACTGTTTATGTAAAAAGATTGGACTTTTTATTTTGGATTGAGGTCAACACAACACTCCCCAAGGTTCCTATGAATCTGTGAGGTTTGCAAGTACAAGGGTCGGGTTTCCCACTGGCAAACGTCCCATTTCATTCTGCCCTCTGGCTCTGGGGATTTCTCTCCTGTAGCTAAAGTGCCAGGGTACCTTGCCAACATCTCCTTACACTGTTGCTGGTTCATAGGTTTTTTAAAAGCATTTTTTTAAAGTTCTTGTTGTAAAAAGCCAGAAGGGGACTCTGATTTGCTGCTATTCTTTGTGCTCTCATTGGCCAAAAACACAGGAGTACAGATTTCCTGCAGTGGGACCATAACTAGACTGTTGGCCAGGGTGGAGGACCCCTAGTCTGAAAGAGAAAAAATAGGGTAGCTGTTGGTTCATTAATAGTACTTTGTTCCTAGCCACAATTTTATCTTTGCTCTAGTATTGGAAGGGGAGCCACCAAAGAACTGAAGACGTAAAGAAGCAGGAAGACAGAGAGTTGACAGACTATATACTGTATGAAGCAAACAACACCCTGGAGGGAAAAATAAATGTAAACACGGAAGTCTCAGTTTTAAATCCTTATTCACCCCTGGATTTTTTTTTAGGCCTAGGTAGTTGATATAGGAATAATCATGTGTACTGCCTGGAACTACTAAAAAGAAGAACAAGAAAATTATTGTAAGCCTTACAATACAATACAATCTTAAAATCTTAAATTTTAAACTCTTAAAATGAATGCATGCATGCATACTGGCAGTAGCAAAAATCACCTTTATATTGTTTCTGGCCACTAATGCAAAGTTTTCCTTAATCAAGGCAACCGTATGTTTTGTTTTCAAAACCTGGCTTGGCTGTAAACATTGTACAGCAGCTGTCTTCCTTTAGTAAGCTAGAATGTGACATCCCAGACATTAATCTCATGACAATGTGTGAACATGTGGAAGGGAAAGTATACGCAACTGTCATTTGAAGCTCATTATGTAAGATCAGCAGCATGTTTAATTTGTTGTACTCAATTTAATTCTCAGCAGGAAAAGTACTGAAGGAAGTATCAGTGGAATCTGTGAGCCAAACAAGATGCTCAAGGAAAGAAGGCAGATAAGTATGCCTCTTTAGAAGGTATGCCTCTTTAGGAGGAAGACAGGAAGCCTACCTAAAGCCATGGACCAGTACTTAAGGCTTCTTAGAAAATTGAGGTTGTTACTTGCTAAATCTCTCTCTCCAACACCCCGTGGTCTCACTGATGCTTTTCGTATTTTTCTTTGGGATCTAAAACTCAGTGGGGGCTGTGTGCCACTGGAAGGTTAATTCTGTGGTGGAAGGTATTCACATACAACTTTAATTACCTGCATTTCATACCTGAGAATTTCCTAAAGCATTTGATTTTTTGAGAATGAATTGCAAAGACTATTTTCCTTATCAGATGGAGTAAAAGTGTTTTAAATACATTTGTCTAGACATTTAGATGATGGAACTAATTCTATTACTGATGTTTCACTCATTCATAGTAAACTTAATGATTTCAACCCCCGTCTCCTGGCTCTATTCAACTGAAAGGTGTTCTTCCAGTTTATAGATGCACAGTGTTGTGAATAAGCAGCACAATGAACTCCAGAGAAGCTAATGGTTTCTCTATACTTTTCTTTTTGTTCTGCCTTGTCTTATAATTTAAGCTATTTATATCATCCCCACAGATGGGATTCTGTTAAGTTCTGGAAATAAAGCAACTGACACTCAAGATTCCCACCTACTGCTCCTAATTGTTTTATTATTTTAACCTACCAAGGTAGAAATTGGTTATTAACATTTTAAAATTGGATGTGCAGTATAATAGCACTAAAAAGCGAAATACAATAGTATACCATTACAAGAAGGATAAGTGTTATCTTCATATTGATTCTTATTGATGCATATTCATCTGCAAAGACAGACAAGGCATTATTTTCTCAAATGAACCCTGTGGAATAAGTCATCTTATGTTACATAAACAGTTTTGATTTTCACTTCTGCAAAAAATGAATTTTGCTGTGGATGCTGATTTTATTTATAATGGCAATGCATGGAACTACCTGTAGTGCCATTTGAAATATATCTGTAATAGAAAGTCTTAAAACTCTGGTGAATCTTTACAATAACAACCTCAAGTACATTTTATGAATAGTTAACATCATTACATTTTTCCTTACTTTTCTGAATTACATAAGTAAATGTCGACAACCCAGTAGACATTAATGGTCTGAAAGAATGGCCACTGTTTCTGTAGAATTTATTCTTGTGTAAAGATATACATGACTAGAATCTCAGGCTGCAAACGTACCCTTACATACCTAAAGATAAGCTTGAATTTTCACGCAGGGACTTTCTTTAGCTAAATTATAAACTTTATAGAATAATTCTATTAAGAGACTATTAATTCTAACAACCAAAGAGTGTGGGTGGAATTGTCAAAATTGCACTTGTGACCACATGTACAAAGACTTCCTTACACTTGTCATACAATACAAATGGTGTGGGATCTGATTACACAGTTGAAGCTACTATCTTGACTTTTTTGAACTTCCCAACACGCTTCTTGCTGGCAATATTTCCATTTTGGATATTCCACACTTACCTTGGAGTTTACCAGATGTTCAGTGTCAGTGCCCTAGAAGCCCAAAAGCTTCAAAAAGGTAAGAGTCAATGTTTTGAGTGAGCATAAATTTTGGAAATATTTGGTGCCATCAGTGCAAGGTTCATTACCTGCATCAGTGAAAGAAAACTGTATGGTTCCACGGAGCAATCTGAATTTAAAGGGATCATCGATTGAATTATGTGGCATCAAGTTAGGTTAAGTCTCAGCAACTTCATAGATTTTTTCCATGATACTCTGGTTCTAACCTGGTGCACCCATCTCCACTGTAACCGAGTCCATCCATCTTGTTGCTGGTTGTCCTTTTCTTCTCTTCCCTCCTGCCTTTCCCAGCATTAAAACTTTCTCCAGAGAGATGGGTCTTCAGATAATATGTCTGAAGAAGGATAATTTGAGCCCAGTTATTCGCACTTCAAGTGAGAACTCTAGAGTAGATTTGTTTAATGATCCATTTGGTTGTTTCTTTGCCTGGCTATTTATTGTATTCTCCTGAGTCTTTTCAATATCAAAGATCTACTAAGTCGCCCAGTGTGCAAAAATCCTAAAAACAAAGCCCTGAAAAAAGTCACTTTTAAGTATAAGGGTCTTTCTGACCTAAATTACTGCTGTGATGCAAGAGAAGGAGTGGCTTTGACAAACTTGTGCAAATCTAAAGAATTCAAATTGAACACTGACATTTTTGTCATTCAGGCAGTCTGATGTCCTCCCCCTCTGAAATGCAGCAATGAGCAATAGCATGAGCTTAACTGGAGAGATAGTATACCTCTGAGCATGCCAACTCTGAATAAAATAAATTCTACTGGCACTAGCAATCTTGGTTTTCTTCCTAGGAGACTTCTTACTTACAACAGGCTTGGGGATACATTATTAAATGGCTTGCACTGTCTGCTCCCAGTTGAAGGAGATGCTCCTAGTCCAAAATGAATGTAAATAATGAATGTAAAGGAACAGCACCATCTTGTAAAGGCTTACTTAGCAGTAGGTCTTGGTGTATTCATTAGGGAAAGCTTATAAATAATTATCCATAATATTGCAGCTAGAAAACTAAATTATTTTTCAAAGAGAGTTTTCTGAAATATAAGCAAAACTTATAAAAGACATTAGAATGTGAACAGAAACTAGTAATGCAATTTAGCACTCTGAGAGTCTTTTTAATGAGTTGCAATACTTAAAATAAATTATTAGTTCAGTAATTTAAGAAGTGCCTTTGCTCTTCTTGTATTCAGCTCTTCAGCCACCAAGCAAAGGTTGCTGTGTCCTTCAGAGCCAAGAGGAGTCTAGAGATAATCCCTATCTCCCAATGGATCAGTACAATGTCATTGGGAAATGATGTGATGATCTTCTAAGCTAAGGTAATAAGAAAGCAATGATCTAGTCAGTGTGCCAATCAAATGATGTAGCAGAAATTTTAGCTTATGGAGAAAATGCCTCCCTGCTTTTCCTATAAGCCAGTCAAACAGCCTAATAATATGGATAGTAGGACTCCAGTTGTCTTTGCTTGACCCCCAAATCACTTACTGCATTTGTGTCAGCCTTACTAGGTAGACCAGAGCAGGAAATTAACTTTATTGGAAAGCTAAAATTATTTTATTAAGATTGGTTATACAGTGATACCTCAGTATTCAACCTTAATTGGTTTGGGAAGGTACAATGAGTACCAAAAATGATGAGTACCAAGCAAATTTTCCCCATAAGGAATAATGTAGCCAGTCACAAGGCAACTGACACCAACAAATTGTAGCATGTACATTAAATACCAAGCAAAAAATGAGTATTGGGACAAATTTTCATGTCAAATTGCATTGAGCACCAAATTCAATGAGTTTCAAAGCAGTTGAATACCAAGGTACCACTGTAATAACATAATCTTTCAGATCTGATTGTGCAGTACCATCTCCTCCTTATTCTAGTTCCATCAATTACGGAGGCATCTGCCTGCGCTTCCAAATGTAGTAAGATTACTGGAAAGAGTGCAGAGAAGAGCAACCAAGATGATTAGGGGACTGGAGACCAAAACATATGAAGAACGGTTGCAGGAGCTGGGTATGTCTAGTTTGATGAAGAGAAGGACCAGGGGAGACATGATAGCAGTGTTCCGATATCTCAGAGGGTGCCACAAAGAAGAGGGAGCCAAACTATTCTCCAAGGCACCTGGGGGCAGGACAAGAAGCAATGGATGGAAACTAATCAAGGAGAGAAGCAACTTAGAACTAAGGAGAAATTTCCTGACAATCAGAACAATTAACCTCTGGAACAGCTTGCCTCCAGCAGTTGTGAATGCCCCAACCCTGGAAGTCTTTAAAAAGATGTTAGATAGCCATTTGTCTGAAATGGTATAAGGTTCCTCCCCACGCAGGGGGTTGGACTAGAAGACCTACAAGGTCCCTTCCAACTCTGCTATTGTATTGTATTGTATTGTATTATAGTTCTGGACTTTAAAAAAATGCTTCAGCCCCCTTTTGTTTAGGCAATGAGTCTTGCATGTCTCCATCAAGGTCATCATCTTTACTTTTTACAATTTCTTCCACTTTAGTTACAAATCTTCCAAGAAAAGAGGAATTTGATTTGTAGTGCAGCCTTTTAATTGTCCATGCACTGCTACAATCTAATTGTGCCTTTTCTATGTAGATGTATTGCTTGCATGTTATTTTTATGGTTACATTTTATTTTCGTATGTTTTGTAATCTGTATAGTATGAGAGAAAATCCTCAGAATATGAAGAAGGAATGTAATGTTTAAAATCAGTTCATTGGGGATCAATCTGACAATGGACAGCATTAATACTTGGAATGTAAGAAGACCCATGTAAGGGTGTTACACTGAATATTGTATGTATGTATGTATGTATGTATGTATGTATGTATGTATGTATGTATGTATTCATCCATCCATCCATCCATCCATCCATCCATCCATCCATCCATCCATCCATCCATCCATTCATCCATCCATTCATATATAACTGTTGACCAAAATGTTAAAAATGGGGAAGGTTTCATCCTTGGTGAAGACTTTGGAAACTGAAAGTGAAGTCTTGGAACAATAGGGGTGGGTGGGAGGCACTGTACATTTAGTCAGAGTCCATGGTCCTTAGACAAGCCAGATTTAATACTGATTTCATACAGAAATACAGATATGAAATATGAAATACAGATTTCATAACGGTCATTTTTCATCATGTAATAGAATACAAAATTTGCATGGCTTCAGATTTCCTGTCGCACAGATATAGTTTTGGGACAGCATTTTGTACCTTTGAAATGCATATGTTGTATGTCTTTGCATAAAGAATTACAGAGCAAAATCCAAAGGAGGAATATGTGTGCATTGCAAAATATTTGAATTGTTTGAAGTGTTCATTGTAACTAATTGCATGACTGAACTGCAGAGGTGTAGCGTGGGGGGTGCAGGGGGGGCCGGCCGCACCGGGCGCAACATCTGGGGGGGCGCGCTCCAGAGACCCGACTCGGAAGCTCTCCTCCGCGGGTCTCTGGAGTTGGCGGCGGCGGCGCCTGGGCGCGCCTGGGCCGGCCAGAGTCGGGGAGCAAACAGCGGCCAGTAGGGGCCAAACCCTCCCGGGCCATCCCCCGGCTGAGGCCAGCGCCGGCTCCTCGCACCCACCAGCGCCACCCGAGGGGGCCAGGCGAGACTTAAAGGCGCAGGTCTTTCGAAGCAACGGCCGTGCGGAGACCCTGGAAGACTCCTCCGTTCCGAGCCAGCCAGAGGAGCGGCGACCTGGGCCCCGCGGCGGCCCGGGAAGACGCTCTTCTTGCCCCGGCTTTCGGGCCGTCGCCCTCCGTAGAAAGGAGCGTCGGGTGTCCCAGGCCCGCACCACGCAAAGGGCGCCCACTTCTCCCCAAGGCGAGGCAACGAGTGTCTGACCCGGATGGCCGAGCCCTTTGGGCAGCGGCTGCCCGCCGGATCCTCGCAGGAGGTGCGTGGGCTCGACACCACAAGAAGAGCTGCCTCCCCCGAGTGCTAAAATCCACGGGTTAGGGGGCGCAAATTACTCGCCTTGCCCCGGGTGCTGACAACCCACGCTACGCCACTGCTGAACTGGATTACTCTTTCACGTGTGATAAAAATGCTAATTACCATTTCTTTCTACTTGTTGTCCCTTTATGATTTTCATTAGAACCGAAGAACTACATGGAAATAAAAGCAGTAATAAAACTTCCAAATACTGGCCTGGCATTTAAGAAAGCAGTATTTGGGAGTCTTTTCAGTTGTTTTCCAGATTGTCTGGGTTGAATCTACATTTAATAATAAAAAAATTGTCTCCAAAAAATTCACAAAAGCAATTTTAACATCCCCCAAACCTATTTCTTTTTCCTCACTTTTAGTAGCAAGCTATTACTCCATTTTCCCAGATGTAGGTTTCTGTAATACTTGGAGATCCCTGGACAGATTTATTGCTACTGTGTGCATTCAATCATCATTAGTTGCTGGATAAGATACTTGCAAAACTGAAGCAAGCACCATTACTTCCCAGAGACATTACAACAAAGGTTTTTGCTAAGCAAATAAGATTCTACGGTTTGAGATATACATATGGGCTTTATTTAAATAGAATCTGGCAGGATCATTTATTGTTCCTTATCAGTGTAGTCGGGAAAGCATTATTTCTAGAATTAAGTGAAGATGCCCCTGAACAAGCAGCCGAGTGGTTTATTGCTATTAAAAGCAAGCAAACTGCAATTTTATCCCAAAGAACTAGACAGAACCCCCCCTTCTTTCATACATGTTGATGTATGAGTTAAAATCCTTTAGTTTCTTAGTTAAATATAGCAGGAGAGTCAAAAATCAGAAATCTGGTAGAACCATTTCAGACTCAGAAATGTCATTAACAGGCATAAACCTTCATGAGCTACAGCTCATTTCATGAGATGAGAAGCTCAGAGACAACGTTTTATGAATGCCAGTTTAGCCTGCAGGATATACAATTAGAAGGTAATATGATCCCCCACTCCCAGACATCTGAGCAGTTATTGCATAAATGATGGAACACATTCATTTTCTTTGGTTTCCATTTGTCTTGGACTACATCCTCTATACCTTTTCACTATTGTTTATGCTAATTGAGATTAATAGACTCCATAGTCTATTAATGGATTATGATCAATGCTACTAGAAGGGCTACATTGCTCCAGAAGGATCTGTAAAATAGAAGGAAACCTCAATTAAAGACTAACTGTCAACCAGAAGATCCAGGCAGTTCAAAAGTTAAAGAGTTATTGCAAGCTTGAGAGCTCTACAAGAATCTGAACTACTAAGGGACAAAGTAAATTGGCAGTAGATAAGAATCAAAGGAATTCAAGGTGGACTGGACTTAGATCTCTTGTGGGCATGAAGAGACTCATGTCTGATGATGTGCTTGGCCCCACCCTCCACCTCAGCCTGATCATTTCCTACACTTGAGCTATTCAGCTATAGAAACTGCATTGACCAATAGCAATAGCACTTAGGCTTATGTACTGCTCCACAATGTATTACAGCCTTCTCTAAGTGGTTTACAGAGTCAGCACATTGCCCCCAACAATCTGGCTCCTCATTTTACTGACCTTGGAAGGATAGAAGGCTGAGTCAACCTTGAGCCTGGTGAGAATTGAACTGCTGGCAGTCAGCAGAGTTAGCCTGCAATACTGCATTCTAACCACTGCACCACCAGGGCTCTGGTTAGCATGGGTTACAAAAGACTCTGTATTATACCATTTTTCTGACTATCAACTGTTCTTATTATACAGCATTTATTTATTTGTTAAATTTATTTGCTACCCATCTCGCCATGGAGCTTAAAACAATAAAATGGAAAAGGTGACAAAAATGCAAACATAACAATGGCCAAGGGCTACAACAATCCAAATAAACAATGGAAGTACACTGATATGAAATTAAAGAAGATGAGTGGAGGGGGAGCAGGAAGTGCAGGGGGGAGATGGGGGATCAGCTAATTAGATCTGTAGCCACCTCCAGTTGGGTCCCCAAATGAACTGGCAGAGCCAGGTCTCCAAGCCCTTATGGCAGGATAGGAGGATATTGTGTAGGGCATATAAATACAATCCTTATTTTCAGATAATTTTAGAAGGTAAGCAAATACTTGTGTGCTCCTGAAATCAATTAAGATATTAAAGAAACTGCTTGAAAGGTGTGAACATCCGACTTGCACCTTTTCTTCTTTGATGACAGTTTTCACAAGTAAAAGTAGGTGCAATTGTTTGTTTTCCGTACCTTCAGCAACCAGATTGCAATGATGAAACACAGGACCTAATTATTCATTACACAGCCCTTTTACAGAATATCGTATACTTAAATGGGTCAGTGGGGGAAGGGATTTATGTCTCATGAGAATCTTGAAAAAGAGGTCAACAAACCACCAGGCTTTCACTGCAGTTAAACAAACTCAACCCATTCTGTTGAATCAGAAGCTATACAGTATAATTGATATATGTAGCCCTTCCATTTTAACAAATAGAAAGAATTGGTTGGAAAAAAAAGAAACTTTTCATTATAGGGCTCACCCCCAGGTCTGGCAACAGACGACACAGATTTTTGACTTGGTAAATTTATTTATTTATTCATTTATTACATCAATTTATGTGGTCGACTGCCTTGCAGAAGCAATTGTGGACAGCTAAAAACATTTAAAAACAATATAGAAAAGATGTGGAGACTCTAGAAAGAGTGCAGAGAAGAGCAACAAAGATGATTAGGGGACTGGAGACTAAAACCTATGAAGAACGGTTGCAGGAACTGGGTATGTCTAGTTTAATGAAAAGAAGGACTAGGGGAGACATGATAGCAGTGTTCCAGTATCTCAGGAGTTGCCACAAAGAAGAGGGAGTCAAACTATTCTCCAAGGCACCTGAGGGTAGAACAAGAAGCAATGGGTGGAAAGTAATCAAGGAGAGAAGCAACTTAGAACTGAGGAGGAATTTCCTGACAGTTAGAACAATTAATCAGTGGAACAGCTTGCCTCCAGAAGTTGTGAATGCCCCAACACTGCAAGTCTTTAAGAAGATGTTGGATAGCCATTTGTCTGAAATGGTATAAGGTTCCTGCCTATGGAGGGGGTTGGACTAGAAGACCTTCCAACTCTGCTATTGTATTGTATTGCATTGTATTGTATTGTATATACAGCTAGTCGTTGACTTACATTTGTTTAGTGACTGTTCGAAGTTGCTACATAACTGAAGAAAGTGACTTTCACTTTTTGGATTTTCACACTTACAATCATTACAGTATCCCCCTAGTCATGTGATCAAAATTCAGACACTTGGCAATTGATTCATACGGTTGCAGTATCCTGGGCTCATGTGATCACCTTTTGTAACCTTCCTACAAACAAAGTCAATGGGGAAGCCAGATTCACTTAACCGCCTTGTAACCAATTTAACGTGCAGTGGTTCATTTAGCAACTGTGGCCCGAAAAGTCATAAAATGGGGCAAAACTCTCTTAACAAATGTTTCACTTAGCAACAGAAATATTGGGCTCAATTGGGGTCATAAGATGAACACTACCTGTAAAAGCCAATATCAATAAAACATTTAAAAAAACCTTCTACAATTGTTGAGAACCCACCCAATAAGCACTCAACAGTACAATAACCCCTAACACAGGGGTCTCCAACCTTTGCAACTTTAAGTCTGAAGGACTTCAGCTCCCAGATTTCTCCAGCCAGCAAAGCTGGCTGGAGAATTCTGGGAGCTGAAGTCCTTCAGACTTAAAGTTGCAAAGGTTGGAGACCCCTGCCCTAACAGACTTGCCATGGCTGAAGCAAGCCTAGTGTTTCCCCCTATGAAGCAGTAACGTCATGAATTCATGTGAATATTGTCCAGTCAATGATTCAAATCTATCTTATGCACAGAAATCTTTGGCCTCTGCTGACACACAACTTAATAGTGTCATGAGAACAATTAGTATGACACATGACCATCTAAAATCCAGTCACTTTTGGAGCTAGGAAGGGGAATTCTTCACACTACTACTAGGTTATTTGATTTAGTAAGTGCCTTATAAGAGCAATAGACACCCAGGACAAAAAACAATTAATGCTATAGCATACTTCAAAGAATTATAAATGGATATATGGCCCTCCCTCAGTCAAACTGCTTGTACACATTCCTCCTTCAAGCATTTGCAACCCACAGTATCTCCAAAGAGGGAGGGAGGACCAGCAGAACCTCTCACGCCTAAGCTCTAAAAATATTCACATTTACTCCCACGGGCTCCCAAATGAGCATAAACACCGACACATTGGAGCCTGCTGCCGTGCTGTCCAGGGTCTGACACTCCTTGCTGGATGTTGTTGGTTATTTAGAGTCATAGAAGTTAGAAAAGACACCCCCCCCCAATCTTAGGGAAAGAATCCACATTCAAATATCCCAGAGAGGCAGCTTCTACTCAAATACATCGGAGAAAAGCTAGCCCATCATCTCTCTGTGTTATGGCATATGCAATACTGGTTTCACTCTTCAGATATTTTTCCCCAGGAGTGCTTCTCCGTGCAATTTCTTCCCCTTATCTTTTGTCCCAGGGAGAAAACCATGTGAAATTCTTGATTTCTTTGTATGGTGTACACAGCTTATCTTCCGCCTACCAGAGGTGTGTTAGGAGGAGAAGGAAATGTATGAAGCTAGCCAGGGACTGAAGATGCCACTATGTGGGGAAAATGGAGGAGAAGGCAGTTGTTGGCAAGTAGAGTGAACAGGCAGCCAAAGCGAGTGGGAGAGGTTGTGTGAACTGGGGCTTGGTATGCTGCCAGTCCTGCTTCCCCCCACCCACCCACCCCCTTTCCCTTTCCCTTTCCTTCTGTACAGTTTGCTGTCTGCCTGGTTCCATGCACAAGAGCATTGATATCATGAAACTGGATCAAAACTTTCCTCGATCTTGTGGATACCACACATTTCCTGGAAGAAGTGGACAGGGCTTCTTTTCCCAAATGATTTTTTTGATCCAGTATATAGCCTGAGCCTGAAGGGACATTTGACTGGCTTAAACATGTGGTGAGAGCTGTCCCAGAATGTGATCACTAGTTTTCCAGATAAAAGCATCTCCGAAAATAGGGTAAGAGTTGAACACAAAAAGAGCAGGCAAAGGGAAAAACTCTTAGGGGGTTTTCTCCACCACTTTTCTGCTTCCAAATTACTTTCTCGCCCTGCTAGATTCAAACATCTGATTGAGTCATGCTTGAAAGTGCATGGTAACAAAGCTGGCAACAATTTCCATTGGTGACAATCAGTGGTGTGATTCAAAATGTTTTACTACCAGTTCTGTGGGCGTGGCATAGTTTGGTGGGTGTGACAGGGGAAGGTTACTGCAAAATCCCCATTCCCTCCATATCAGCTGGGACTCAGGAGGCAGAGAATAGATGGGGTTGGCCAGTCAGAGAGGGTATTTATCAGTTCTCCGAACTACTCAAAATTTTCGCTACCGGTTCTCCAGAACTGGTCAGAACCTGCTGAATACCACCTCTGGGGACAATATGTTAAGGAAAGGATTAAGCAGCTTTCCTCTCTTCCACGTCCCCACTAAATTCACTCTTGATGTTGCTTTTGCCTAGAGAAAAAGAACTGCCAAACTTTTGTTACACAATAGAAATACATGTAAATCCCATCTTACAGAAATTCTGGGTTGCCAACAGATATTTTTGGTGTGGCAGAACCATCTCAGTGATTCAGAACAGATTTTTTTTTCCTCATGAAAAATCTTGGATTTAAATCAACATCAGAAGGCACCAAAATTCTAACTCTGATATTTAATTTCTGAGGGCTCAGGCACACACAGCAATGGCCATCGATATCACAATGAATGTGTGATAAATGAACATTAATACATATACATATGTAGCCCATTGACCAATTTCCCCCTTTTTATAATTGTAGCCACTTCATTTGACATTTCTGCATGATTAGGGAGCAAACCAATGACTTGAGAAGTCATGGAATCTTAGGGGCAGCTTATAAACACCATAATAAATAAATACTTTTTTAGCCATTCAGCATGACTATTATTCAAAATAGGGTTGGATCCTGGTAACCTGGGAATTCCAACCCTTTTATTTCTGGAGGGAAACTTTTTCAGCCACCTGCTGAAAATTTCCCCCTTTCACTGAGTTTCTTTAGAAGGCTCAAACAGTGAAGATGATATAAAACCTGGGTATAGGACCAAGGAAATACTAGTCTATGTGTCTGCAGTAACTCCATCAAATATATGAGAACTGCAGCTTCTAGAATTTCTAGACCTCACAACACTTGGCTGTCTGGGAATTCTAGGTTTCATAGTCCCAGTTTACCTAAGTTGAGAACAGCTATTCTAAAAGGACAAAGGAATATCTGGACTCATGTTTTGATGACTAATAGAACTTTTTTTCTGGAGCATGAGTCAAAGCAGAAAAAGTCTGGATGTAGAAATGTTTTGACTTTGCTCCATAGGGTTAGGACATAATATTTACTGGATTCCCCCCCCCTTTTTTTTCCCTTTGATGAAAGTTTCTAATTTAAAACAATTTGAATAGGAGATGAAACTGTTCCATTGCTCCTTCTGTTGTTAAACATAACAGCCTAAATCCCAGCCACAGATTTTGACAGAAAGTGGTATTGTTAGCCTCGGTTAAACAACTGGATTCCTTAGTCTGAACATGTGGTGCTAGGACAATGTGAAAGTGAAGTGTATTTAATAAAATCCTGCAAGAAACATTAATTGCTATGACAACAGGGAAAAATATACAAAACTTAAATTAGAAAAACAACAAAAACAGAACTGCAGTGCTTTAGTCACACAAATTAAAGAAATTTATTCAAAGGAATTGTACGTCTTTTGATGGTGTTTTGGAATGTTACAAGGTAAGAAAGGGTAATAATATAATTTTTAGTGCTGCTCTGGAACTATTCTGAACTGAAACTGATTCTATACTGAATAAAGTAACGTACAATTGGTCCTTACACTGAGGGCAATCACAGCACCCCACGGTTACGTGATCAAAATCCATGGACTTCTCAGACAATGATTACAGTGTCCTGGGGTTATGTGACTACCATTTGCAACCTTCCCAGAGAGATTCCAACAGGCAAAGTCAATGGAGGAAGTTGGATTCACTTAAGAGTCACGTGAGTTGCTTAACAATCATAGCCAAAAGTCATAAAACTGAACACAATTCACTGAACTTCCCAGTCACAATTGTGGTCATACGTCAAGGACTATCTGTAATTTGAAAAAAGCCTCACAGGATGAGTTCTTTTCTAATGAGTTATATAGGTAGTCCTCAACTTACAAACATTTACTTAGCAACTGTTTGCAGTTACAACAGCACTGAAACAATGATTTATGACCAGTCCGTATTCTGGATGACATGATTACTATTTGCAACATTCCCAGCCAGCTTCAACAGAAAAATCAATGGGGAAAGCTGGATTCCCTTAATAACTACAGTGATCCCTCGTTTTTCGCGGTTAATGGAGACCGGAACCTTCCGCGAAAACTGAAAAACCGCGAAGTAGGATTTGCACCGGAAACTTGAGTTGGTGGACATCGTTTAAAGCAAGCACTAGGGGGCGCTTGCCTCCTACCGATGCATTCTGTATTTTTGAAAAACCCGCGAGGCACTGAAGCCGCGAAACATGAAGCCGCGAAAAACGAGGGATCACTGTATATGATATCGGTAGTTGTTTTATTGGGTGTTGATCAATACATAATGGTTGCATGTCTATGCATCATCTTCACAGAATAAACCCTGTTTGAAGGTGTCTGGCAAAGATGAATGTCTGTGTATTCATGTTCTGCTGACTGAGAGTTTGTATAGTCAAGAAGTTCCGCCTGACTTGTAGCTTGAATTTTCAATTCTTGCAAATACTTCCTTGTAAACCTATTAGTTTAACTCTCCCTGAGCCAAAATGTATTAAATACATGGAGGGTAGGCACATTAGCTGTGTACTCACTTAACAACCACTATTGGGACTGGCATCTCTATCACAGAGTGATGTCATTGCTAAATGAGATATCACATAATGGCAACTTGCACTTTCAATGCCAGCTTCTTCACTGATGCTGCTTGTCAAAAGTCAGTGGTGAAGGTCACAAGTGGCAATCACACGACCACAGCACCTCGCAACTGTCGCAAATATCTGCTCTTTGTAAACCACCCAAATTGTAATCTGTTGGAATACATGTTGAAATGTATGATGGGCAACAACTACAACTACAGTATTCAGCCAGTAGATGGCAGTGTTTGTAAATGTGCTAAGTAGGATCTATGGCAGCGGTCTCACACTTGCTTCATCACGGCGGTGTCACATGATGTATCATGACTCCCCCCCCCTTTGCTAAACTGGGCTTGGGCATGGCCAGTTTGTGACACATCTGACCCACAGGCCGCAAGTTTGACAGCCCTGATATATGGTATTTACTGTCTTTTTGTTCTAAGGAGTTTCCTGTTACAGTTAAAACAGTTAAGCGGCAAGGCCCATGGAGACTGTACACTTTGTTTGTTTTGTAGGCTATATATAAACAGAATTCCTAATACAATCATATGACTGTGGGGATACTGCAATTATGATCAGTCCTCAATAAGTGATCATAATGTCACTTTTTCAGCACCATAGTAACTTCTAACAGTTGCTAAACAGGGCAGTCATTAAGCAAGGACTACCTGTAAAGCCAATACAAATTTATCTTAGCTCTATTCATTTCTTTATTCTGGCTTCACCTACATCTTATTAAACATTAACCTTGGTCTTCAGCTCAACCAAGGTTGCATTCCTCTGATTAAATGATCTTTTTCTAAACTTGATTGACTGTCATAAACATAGAAGCAGCTTGCAACAACTGCCTGTTTGGCCAGAAGCAAAATTATTGCATTTACCAGGGATCATTAATTCAGGTGACAAGCTAGCGATCAGGGTCAAAATGGAAAGCCTGAAGAAGGCCTGATGACAAATGTAATTAGCATCAGAAGTAAGGAACTAAAAGGTGGTTGTAATCATGGATTCAATGGTTGTAATCATGGATTCAATGGTTATAATTAATGGTTGTCCTAGTGGACAACCATTTAAATGAGCCAGCAGTATGCAGCAGCTGCCAAAAAAGCCAACACAGTTCTAGGCTGCATAAACAGAGGGATAGAATCTAGATCACGTGAAGTGTTAATGCCACTGTATAGTGCCTTGGTAAGGCCACACTTGGAATACTGCATATAGTTTTGGTCACCATGATGTAGAAAAGACGTGGAGACTCTGGAAAGAGTGCAGAGAAGAGCAACTAAGATGATTAGGGGACTGGAGACTAAAACATATGAAGAACGGTTGCAGGAGCTGGGTATATCTAGTTTGATGAAGAGAAGGACCAGGGGAGACATGATAGCAGTGTTCCGATATCTCAGAGGGTGCCACAAAGAAGAGGGAGTCAAACTATTCTCCAAGGCACCTGGGGGCAGGACAAGAAGCAATGGGTGGAAACTAATCAAGGAGAGAAGCAACTTAGAACTAAGGAGAAATTTCCTGACAGTAAGAACAATTAACCTCTGGAACAGCTTGCCTCCAGAGGTTGTGAATGCCCCAACCCTGGAAGTCTTTAAAAAGATGTTAGATAGCCATTTGTCTGAAATGGTATAAGGTTCCTGCCCACGCAGGGGGTTGGACTAGAAGACCTACAAGGTCCCTTCCAACTCTGCTATTGCATTGTATTGTATTCATGAAACTGTAAAAAAAGAATATTTTTTAAATTTTTTTTATAGTTTTGCTTGAGTCAGGACCAGGGCCTAATTACTTTGAAATGAATAAATGTTACTTCTAGAAATACTCCTAATGCTCTTTACCTTTGTGATCATATAAACACACTTTTTAAAATAAGAAAAAAAATCATGGCATAAACTTTCCATGTTAACTCGTTTTAGAATCTAGCAAGGTGTGTTCCTGATTTATTTATACAGAATTGCACAAATGCATGTTTTCCTTACATCCTTAGGGTTTGTGGCCTGGGTGGATTTAGTTATTAATTTATAACCTCCTTTGTCTGCCCCTAAAGCCTGGTTTGATGCCTTACAACAGTACAGTGTTTTAAAAGGCTATATTTTGATTATGGAGTTTTCCTCTGTTTTCCTTAAGCCTGTAAAAATTAGAAAGTGATGATGTATGAGGTACCTTCTCTGGAATGTCTGTTGCTGAGAGATTTAATGGGTTATTGGAATACACTGAGTTTCCTCAGATTTCAGTGGAAGTACTGTAAATCTTTTAAAAACATTTTTCCCTGAAATAATGTGGGCATGAAATGAAAAATTGAAATAAATGACTGGGTACCTTGTATAACCTTTACAATCCAGGGAAAGGGAATCTTCTTTGAACCCCGTAGGTTTCAGTGGGTACATAATGTATGTCTTGCATTTTGAGGGGAAGAAACTTCAGCCTCCAGTTGTGAAAAATCAGGTCTGAAATTTCAGTTCTAGCCTCTCGGTGAAAGTTACATGTCACAATATTTGCCCCTTGTATTGCAAGGCATATGGGGCCTTGGGCCAAAATAAAACAAGGTACGCCCTTTTGCTATGGACTTTGTTTTGTAAAGCTGTCATTCTTTTTCCTTTATGCTGCCTTCCTTCCAGTGAAGAGATGTGAGAACAACAAGCATTTCTGTGAATCTTGCAGCTGAGGTCTTTTTATAGCAGAGGTCTGAAATAGCATATCTGAAATGGATTTTGTGCAGGTTTTTGTAAGCAGATGGATATGCCAGATTTTGTCGGGATAACTATAATTAATTATATTTTAATGTATGCATCACTTATAATGTACTTCATAAAGATCCTATTCAGCCAAAAAGAATAATGAAAGAAATCCATTTTAGGCCAAATCAAGGTCAGATAATAGCACGCGAAGCTTTTCATTAGGTAAGATTTTGAACAAAGGAAAGCCGGCAGAGGGAAAAATGTGCGGTTCAATTTATTAAATGTCTTTTATCCTATTTTAAAGTTACGCTCTTGAAATGCAATATGGCAGCTATCTGAAGATGTCAAATTATGCTGTCTGGAATTCTGAGATGCTTCTTTCAATTGCACCATGGATGCTATTAAAGGCTGCTGGGATAAGCAAGCCGGTAAGAGAAAAGGGTATAAGTCTTATTAAGCTTTCAGTCAAAACCCAGCGAACGAAAAAGGTCTCCGTTAGGAACGAATCAGAAGAAATCTCAGAAACTGCATTCTGCCACTGTATCTGCATCATCTCAAATACAAAATCCCCTCAAAGCCATTTAAGGATCTTAAAATCTAGGCAGATTTGTGCAGAAAGAAGCGATCCTTCAGGTATTATAGTCATACAAGTTTTACAATTTCAAAGGTAAAACCCAACCTTCTTGAAGTGAGTCTGAAAATGAACACTGTTTCAAGACTGAGCAAAATTATTCCATCTGTCTGGTCAGCTGCCATAATTTGTACTGAATGTAATTTATCCAGCATACCATCTCTCTGCCATTAATTAAATCAGGAGCCTGATAAAAGGTGCTGTTCTTTGAAGAATTGCATTAACGAAAGCAAATAGATTTTTTTAAGCAGATGTGTATTTCTTTTTAAGGCTTCTGCAGAAGGCTGAAAGAAAGGGGGGAGGTCTGCTTTAATGAACAGTAGAGGGGTGCTGCGTGTGTAAGAAGGTTGCAGTAATTATTCCGAATCATTTGGAAGTGTGCAAGAGTGTTTTTATTGCTTAATTATTCATTTCCCATTCTGCCTAGAAACGTATTATCTAATATTGGTGGTTGTTTAATGTTTCTTTTCTATTTCTGAAGAGAGTTCAGCTTTCACCCATATCAATCATTTGACAGTTCATCCGCATATGGACAATAACATGAAATGATGAATTCCTTTAGCTGATATATTGCCAGTTGTGACGGTGAGCCCATCACTTAGATGCAACTCAGTATGACTTGACATATATAGTAGGTCAATCTACTGTATTTTGGAATATGTTGCTTGCTCCATCTATTATGGCCTATCGGTTTAGGACCAATTTATCTTCCAATCTGTAGGAAGAAGTGAAATCCCATGCCACAAATATGACAGCACTTTAAAAAAATCATAGTACTACAATGTACTAAATAGACAGGTCCTTTATGAAGGTAAAGGTAAAGGTTTCCCTCCCTCACATGTGCTAGTCGTTCCTGACTCTAGGGGGTGGTGTTCATCTGTTTCAAAACTGAAGAGCCAGTGCTGTCCAAAGACGTCTCTGTGGTCAACTGGCCAGCATGACTAAACACTGAAGACACACAGAACGCTGTTATCTTCCCACCAAAGGTGGTTCCTATTTTTCTACTTGCATTTTTACATACTTTCAAACTGCTAAGTTGGCAGAAGCTGGGACAAGTAACCCGACCTCACTCCATTACAGGGTGCTAGGGATTCAAACCATTGAACTGCCGACCTTTCTGATAAAAAGGCTCAGCATCTTAGCGGCCCCTCTCATTATGAAGATGTTGGCTCAATTTCATGGACAGTTCTGGAAGTGATTTCATATATTAACACACATTAAAATTATTCCTTTACACTAAAAGGGTTTATACATCATGTTAAGATATAATGTGATCTATTTTTGGCTTAACAGGATATATGAACTCTATCAAATACGATTTATTCAAAAAGTCACATTTATCACAATTGCTGGGGTAGTGTAGTAGTTGGTGACTGCCTGGATAAGTCCCGTAGATTTCAGAAGTGATTCCTAAGGCTTCCTAAGTTTAAGAGGGAGAGTAACCGGCTGATATCACCCAATGTCTACGGCAGGACTAGAAATCCTCATTTCCAGGTTTCTAGCAGATGCTTTAACCACTACACCAAACTGGCTTTCTTTTTAATTACCAGAACAATTTTATGATAATTGTAGCCTCAGAGAGTTAACCAAGCTATTTTTCTTTCTTAATATTCAGAAGTCATATTTAAATTTTTTATTTGATCAATATTACAGAAATAATGATGTTTAACAGCATTTACTAGCTAGAGATGAATTACGTGGAGCTATTATTTTGAGGTACGGAATCATGAAAAGAAAGAGGTTTCCTTTGAGATGATTGCTACTGTAAACATCTAAAAATATGGTTACTTTAGAGTTAATTTCATGGAAAAATATTAGTTCTTATTTACTCAAGATCCACATGTTTTGGAGCAAGATGAGTCATTGTCACAAGCGAGCTGATTCCATGAACTCTCCTCCATGGGTTTATGGAATCTTGATTCTTTCAACAACTTCGGAATGTGATAGTAACCAGCTGTGCTAATTTCATTTAGTGAGAAAATTATGATCCTTGTTTTCTTTATTATCTGATGCTGGTCATTCATGCCTTTGTAAACTTGAATATCAGTAGCCAAACATATCAGAGCAATCTTCCAGCTTGAATTTCTTTTTTTTCAAAATCCTAGAGCAGATGCTGGATTATATATTTTGATGACCGCAGCTATGATGTTTCTACAGTAATCCATTAGTCCCCTAGCATATGCTCTAGGATTTGCCAGCACACACTGTACAGTTTAAAAGTTACTTTGGCGTATTTGAGTATTACAGTATAAAATAATGGTCTAATGGTCAAGAGAATATTCCAAAACTCAGACTATCTCAACAGAAGATTACTATTACAATATCACCCTTATATAAAGTACAGAAGGGTGGTTCTGGCATTCTTTAAAAAGCCTGCATATGGGGAAAAATATCAAGCAGGGAGAGGCAGGAGAAGTACTTCTCCAGGTAAAAATAATGGGTGTTTTTGTTGCTTCTACAATAGTATTTTGCAAATTATTTTACAGAAATTGTTAGGCTTCATAAAATAAGAAAGATATGTAGTGATTCTTCCCAGTAGATCTCTTTATTGTTTCACACTTATAAATAAAATCTTGCCAAATTGAAACCAAGCAGATTACATCTACAACAAGCATATATTCTAGGAACTATTAGGGAGGAACTGCCTTCACCTTCTATCTCTCACACAAACTATCTTCTACTCTTCTAGAACATACCATACTCCCTCATGAGAATCCATACTACATTCCATCAAAGAAATATACTTTCTTAATTTTGAATGTTAATAATATTCATATTATTCATATTAATGTCCATCATATTAATTCATATTTACTATGATTGTACCTATTCTTTATTCAAAGTTAACTATTTACACTCCTTATTTCTTCTAACAACATCTCCTTCTAGTAGCTAAGGGCATTATTTAGAACAGTGGTAGTCAACCTGGTCCCTATCGCCCACTAGTGGGCATTTCAGCTTTCACGGTGGGTGGCAGGGGTTTTGTCCGATACTGAAGCACTTTCCTTTTTTTAATTTAATTGACTTCCCTACTTTATAAATCACCATTACTGTGGAACTGGTGGGTGGTTAGAAAATTTTACTACTAATAGAGATACAAAAGTGGGCGGTAGATATAAAAAGGTTGACTACCCCTGCTTTAGAATATACTCTAAAAGAGAAACAAATGCAATAATAACCCAACTATAAGGAGCGAAAACACATCATATTTTTCCTGAAGGCCACACTATAGGATCTTTCTAAAAAGATAATTTAATTGACCAATTTCTTCGTTTTTCACTCACATCATGAAAGGAAGTCCAGCCAATTTAGCCAGGAATTAATACTACATTAATTCAATTTAAACCAGCATATAACACTACATCCTGCACATCAATAAAGTATTGATTTACCATAGAATATTTTGTTACATGGAAATCTATTAATATGACTAAAATTGGTCTTACAATTACTATAATAATGTATTTTATGAAATTGTATTGTAAAGTTCTATTAATAATTAAGGTAAAGGTTCCCCTCACACATATGTGCTAGTCATTCTGAACTCTAGGGGGCGATGCTCATCTCCGTTTCAAAGCCGAAGAGCCAGCGCTGTCCAAAGATGTCTCCGTGGTCATGTGGCCAGCATGACTAAACACTGAAGGTGCACGGAACACTGTTACTTTCCCACCAAAGGTGGTTCCTATTTTTCGACTTGCATTTTTACATCCTTTTGAACTGCTAGGTTGGCAGAAGCTGAGACAAGTAACGAGAGCTCACTCTGTTATGCAGCGCTAGGGATTTGAACCGCTGAACTGCCGACCTTTCTGATCGACAAGCTTAGCGTCTTAGCCACTGAGCGCGTCTTTTTTTTTTTCTGTTACTGCTGTTTTGCTGCCACCGTGTCCCTCACATCACGTTTATTTGTTAGTAATTTTAGACATCAAAGCATATTTCCACAGTTTAATTAACCATTCTTCCATAAAGGGTAACAGAGATCTTTTCTAGTAAAAAGAATATGAAATTCTTGTAGCTATTATAATATCTAATGTCATTTCAGTATATTTTGAGGGAATGTATGGTTTGCTGAAATATTGGTTAACAGAAGCATATCAGGTTGAAATGGAGCCACCGCATCCCTTTAATTAACAATTTAATTAATAATTACAATTCTAATGTTATTGTTGTGTTTTCTGGTCCAAAGGCCACAATAAAAGTTGGAGGTTTTTGGTCTTAAGAGTGCACATTTATATAGTTCATAATATATCCTCTCCGGTTCTGGCAAACAGCTTTCCCTTTGTAGCTGAAACTGTGAAGACATGCTACATTTGTTTAATTGGTTGGTTAGTCTGGCATTTCTAAATTGTTTGGCTTGTGGTTTATGAGGCAAGAGTTTCCTCCCAAACAGTCAGGCATGGTAGTTTCTTTTCCCAATAGCCCAGGGAACTTCATGTTATGCCTGTGTAAAGAGCATTTTTACATGATGATGTCACTGTTTGGGGTAAGGTATAATGTATAAATTAAAAACCAGTTAAACTGCCATAATATTGCTCCCGGGAATGAAATGCCCATTTTAAAGAAAGCTTGAATTGCTCCTCCATCAATGGGAAGCCTGCCATCTAGTAGCTCTTACAAGTGGGAGATTTCTCCACAACTGTAAGGCATTTTCAAAGCAGTTGGTTTTGTCAGAATTGAGGGAGACAAAACTTCTCCTTGCTTTTAGTAAGTCTAATGAAGGGCGATTCCCACTCATAATTGCTATTAAGATTTTTTAAAAGACAGATGTGTAGTTTCTCTGAAAAGCTGGAGACCATAGCTCCAAAACAGAACTGCCACATTCATGTAGGGCATGTTTATTTATCCAAAACTTCAAGAATTCAACACCCTTAGTCAGCTGAAATTCCCCAACCAGCTGTAGTTTTTAAAGTTTTTAAACATATTTTAAAGTTGTCAAAGCTGAGAAACCAAACCCTAACCACTATACCACAGATGCAGTAGCACCACCAGTGGTGGGTTTCAAATTTTTTAGAACCTACTCTGTAGGTGTGGCCTATTTTGTGGATGTGGCTTGGCAGTCATGTGACAGGGTGGGAGTGGCCACCTTTTAAAATGTGGTGAAACTCATTTAACAACGCTCTTGCTTAGCAACCAAAATTTTGGACTCAATTTTGATGATAAATTCCTTCCTTCCTTCCTTCCTTCCTTCCTTCCTTCCTTCCTTCCTTCCTTCCTTTCCTTTCCTTTCCTTTCCTTCCCGTTGGGTCACTGGCAGCGGTGGGCCAGATTTACTTCCAGGTACGCTGGTGGAACCCCCTCTCACCGGTTCTCTAAATTTCACCAACCAGCTCTCGCGAGTAAGTGCGAGCCTGCAGAAACCCACCACTGAGCACCACCAATGTAAACGTAAATTATTTTTAGTCTCCGGTGTTATCATAATACTGGTAACTGTATTGGGAAGAAGAATAGAGGGGAAAAAATGAAAAGCAATGGTTTATACTGTGCAGTAATTATTCCCATTTTGTTAAGGTCTTTGTAATATTGACTTCTTATAACTACATGTTTAGTTTTCTTGGCCATATCTCAGAATGGTCTGCTGCTGGCTGTTTTGGGGATTTTTTAAAAAAGTTCCCAGTCTAATCTATAGATTTTCTGGTGTTTCCAATTTAATTACTGACCAGTTTCAGCCCTAATGAGCTTTTTAAAAATTTAGTTTAGCTAGGCAATATCACATACAAATACAGATTAACAGGATTGAAAGAGACCTTTTACTGTAGGTCATCTAGTGCAGCCCTCCACCCAAGCAGGAGACCCTACACTATTTCTGACAAATGGCAGTCCAGTCTTTTCTTGAAAGCCTCCAGGGATGAAGCTCCCACAACTTCTGAAGGCAAGCTGTTCCATTGGTTGATTGCTCTCACTGTCAGAATATTCCTCCTTATTTCTAAGTTGAATCTATCCTCGATCACTTTCCATTCATTATTGCTTGTCTGGCCTTTGGGTTCCTCAGAAATTAGCTTGATCGCTTTCTCTTTCTGGCAGCCCCTCAAATATTGGAACACTGCTATCATGTCTTCCCTGGTCCTTCTCTTCACTAGACTAGCCATGCCAGTTCATATAACCATTCTTCATCATGTTTGTCTCCAATCCCCTAATCATCGTGGTTACTCTTCTCTCCACTTTTTCTAGAGTCTCAATGTCTTTTTTATAGTGTCGTGACCAAAACTGGATGTAATATTCTAGGTGTGGTCTTACTAAGGCTTTATAGAGTAGTATTAGTACCTCACTTGATCTTGATTGTATCCCTCTGTTAATGCAATTTAGGATTGCTTTGGCATTTTTGGCTGCCACTGTCCACTGATAGTTCATATTTAATCAGTTGTCCACTAAGACACCAAGATCCTTCTCACAGTTACTGCTATTAAGCCTGGTTTCACCCAGCCTATCTGTGTACTTTTGTTTTTTCTTGCCTAAGTGTAAGACTTTACTTTTCTCTACATTGAATTTCATTTTTTTAGATAGTGCCCAGTGTTCAAGTCTGTCAAGATCCATCTGAATCTTGAGCCTATCATACTAGGAGGCAATGCATTATAATTTATTTATTTATTTATTTTTCACATTTCTGAACTATCCATCCCCTCCCTCCAAAGAAGGGCCCTGGGCAGTGTACAATAAAATGTTAAAAATATAAAATAGTATACACAAGATGTAGTTAAATATTTAATGTAAGGGGCTATACTCACTTCTGTGATATACTGTATAAGGGTACAATTGGAAGGAAAGGAGAAGCCATCATGTTTGCCTCAGCAAAATACTTTTCCTCTATTATTTCACATTGGCCCTTTCAGAGGAACGATCAAGAATGAACTTGTCTCAGGGGTTAAGAATTTGTTTTCATCCAGAGTTTTCTGGATACTTAGAGCAGTGTGTGATATATTAGTCTTTTCAAAATATGATCCAAGACAAGGAGATTACATTTCTTTCCCTGGATCTTTTCCTACTGATGTAACTCCTGAACCCTCTCTATAAAAGAAGGGAGGAAGGGAGGAAGGAAGGAAGGAGGGAGAGGGAGGGAGAGAGGGAGAGGGAAAGAGAGAGAGAGAGAGAGAGAACCAGCTTACCAGCTTGGTGTAATAGTTAAGACATCAGGCTAGAAAGTGGGAGAAGGTGACTTACTGTCTTATCTTAGGCATGAAGCCACATAGGTGATCTAGGCCCCATCACTTTCTCTCAGTCCTAAGACCTAAGTCCTAAGCAGGCAGTGGCAAACCAATTCTGAAATTTTGTCAAGAAACTGCAGAGATTTGTCCAGGCAGTGCCCAGGAGTCATAGTTATCTTATCCCTTGCCAAGATAACTAATGTCACATTACCACCTGAATCTTACATTAAATTAAACAGTGAGAAATGTTGTCTGGGTAGATCTCCCTCATTGGAGACACAAAGCACCAAATGACCTGGATGTTGAAAGAAGGCTAGTTGGGTTGGAGTGTCTTGTTTGCATCCCATTATTGATCAGCTGTATAATTTGAAGCATTCTCAAATGTTTTGAGTTCAGAATAACAGAGGGAAGGAACCTTGGAGGTCTTCTAGTCCGACCCCCTGCAGGAGACCCTATGTCATTTCAGATAAATGGTTGTCTAATCTTAGCAGCTGTGAGAATGTATACTGAGAAGTTCTGAGCTGTTTCACTAGGTTTGGAAAGCATGGCGTGGCAATACCCTTCGTGTATACAATCTTCAAATGCTTACAGATTTTTGGATCTCACCCAAAACAAGGGTTTCCTTAGCAGCAGTCACTGTCTTTAAAATGGCAAGCATGATTGAGTGATTGAAGTGCTTCTCCTTTTGATGTGCAAACAATGCACACAACAGACATTTGGGGCAGGGCCTTGATCACTTGTTGCGCGCCTAAAGTTTTTTATTTCTAGTTATTGCTCTGGGGCGAAGACAATCTAAATGTCAAGTGTTTGCACATGAACAAGACTCTGTCACTTGGGAGAACAATTTAACTAGTATTAGTATGGTGAACACATTGTAAGCCCTTTTTTAAAAGGAAAAGGAAGGAGGAGGAGGAGGAGGAGGAGGAGGGGGAGGAGGAGGAGGAGGAGGAGGAGATGGACAGATGACAGTCTCTTGCAGTTTGAGGCACATGAAAGTTGGCATACTGACCTTCCTTTTAAGTGGTCCTGGAGGAATGTGAATAGACTGGACAAAACTTCATAAAGACTAAATTTGCATTTTGTGCACACACTTTCAGCTCAAAGGGCAGAGGACAGTCTTTGTTTCAATCCTCCAGTAAGTTATTAAAACTGCTCAACTGATGTTACAGATGAAGCTGGGCATTTCCTTTAAAATGTGTTGTTTTTTTAAAAAATTAATAATACAGGCATACATTTTTCTGCTCTGTAGACAAATCTCTCAGGCAACAATAACACACTGACGGGGAAATAAAATGTAGCGATTAAGATGCACTAAACCCCTTGGGGCTAGCCCTTAGGGATGGGTTTCATCTGCATTTAATTTCTATACTGAGATACAGTTATGCTCCAGGCTTTAAGTAATTTGCATTTTCTCTCTGAAAGAAAGAGCAACAGATCTGTGCTGCTTCAGGCATTTGGGACAAGAGCCCCAAAATCGGGGCAAGTCTCACTAAGGAAATGGAGAGGGACATGGCCAAGAGATGAAACATGCATTGAGACGTCCTGTTACATGTACTGAAGAGTCGGTTTTATGCGATGACATCATTTTTCCATTTTGATATTATTCAATCAATCAATAATTATCAATAATTTAATTTGTTGACCGCTCCCTCTCCCCAAAGGGACTCGGAGCAGTGCACAGGGCGAATAAAACAATAAATACACATACACATGATAAAAACAAATTAAATATATCCCTGCGCTAAAAATTACCAATTAAAATACTAAAATCCCTATCTAAAATTATTAACAATCCCATAGACGAGAGACTACCCTAGGCCGGCCAAGCAGAACAAATATGTTTTTAGTTTTAGACGGAAGGAGCGGAGGTCCGTAGTTGTTCTAATGTCGGGGGGAAGGTCGTTCCAGAGGGCTGGGCCTGCCACAGAGAGAGCCCTTCCCCTGGGCGTCGCCCGCTGACAAAGTCTAGTGGATGGCACCCGGAGAAGTCCCTCTCTGTGGGAGCGAATCGGCCGTGTGGATGTATGAGGCAGGATCCGATCCTGCAAATAGCTACGTCCCGAGTCATGGAGCACTTTGAAGATGATAACTAAAACCTTGAAGCGCACCCGGAAGACGACAGGCAGCCAGTGCAGCTCGCGCAAGAGCGGTGTTACATGGGTAAACCTTAAGGTTCCCATAATTGCTCGCGTGGCTGAATTCTGGACTAACTGAAGTCTCCGAGTGCACCTCAAGGGGAGCCCCATGTAGAGAGAGTTACAATAGTCCAGTCGGGATGTCACGAGAGCATGAGTGACTGTGCGAAGGGTGTCCCGATCCAATAGGGGGCGCAACTGGCGAACCAGGCGAACCTGGTAGAACGCCCTCCTGGCCACGGCTGTCACTTGATCTTCCATGGACAGCCGGGCATCCAGGAGGACACCCAAGTTGCGCGCCCCATCCACTGGGGCAAGATGTTCGCCCCCATGGCCAGCGATGGAATCAGCTGGTTGAATCGGGCAGCCAGAAACCACAGCCACTCGGTCTTGGTCGGGTTGAGCTTGAGTCCGTTTCTTCCCATCCAGACCCTTACGGCTTCCAGGCACTGGCACATCATGTATGCATTAAACAGGAGAGGCGAGAGGACCGACCCCTGAGGCACCCCACATGTGAGGGGTCTCGAGGTCGACCTCTGCTCTCCTGTCAACACAAATTGCGATCGGCCAGAGAGGTAGGAGGAGAACCACCGTAAAACGGTGCCTCCCACCCCCAACCCCCCCAGCCGATGCAATAGGATACCATGGTCGATAGTATCAAAAGCCGCCGAGAGGTCTAATAGGACCAGGATGGAAGAACAACCCCCATCTCTGGCCCTCCAGAGATCATCAACCAATGCGACCAATGCCGTCTCGGTGCTATGCCCGGGCCGAAAGCCGGACTGGCGCGGGTCTAGATAATCAACTTCCTCCAGGTGACGGGGAAACTGTTGTGCCACCACACTCTCAACAACCTTCGCCAAGAAGGGAAGGTTGGAGACTGGACGATAGTTGGTTAATAAAGCTGGATCCAAAGAGGGCTTCTTAAGGAGGGGCCTCACCATAGCCTCTTTTAGGGAAGCAGGCAAGGAACCCTCACTTAAGGAAGCGTTGACAACCTCTTGGAGCCAGCCTCGTGTCACCTCCCAGGATGCCAGTACAAGCCAGGAGGGACACGGGTCCAATAAACGTGGTGGCTCGCAGTCGCCCACGTAACCTGTCCATATCCTCGGAAGTAACGGAGTCAAACTCCTCCCAAACAAGATCTGTCTCGTGGTATTATGGTTAGCTGTGATCACCCATGCTGGTTTACCTTTCTTAACATTGCACAAAGACAGCCCAACAATTCATCCCAAAACTTTCTATCTGACTTGTGTGTGAGCTAGCCTTCTCCTAGCATGGTGCTAGGACTGCTACTTCCAGAATCCCCAAACAGCTTGTCATAATTAGGGACTGGCATCTGATTTTTTAAATGAGTTTATTCCAAATGACAAATAGCATTCCATCCTTGCATTACCTGATCTTTTGGCAGCTTTCAATGCTATTAACTATGGATGTAGATCAGTGTTGTGCTGGTACACTTGATTTCCTTGGAGTGGGTTTAAGTTGGTGATGACTGGAGAGGACGCACCCTTTTCGCCCCTTGTAGCCTTCCCTTCTACATCTTAACATCTAAATGAGGCCACTGAGTGAATCATTGATACCCAATTTTATATCTCTGCCCATGGCATATTAAGTGATGGAGAGTCTGGGTGGGAAACCACAGGCTTCAGCTGAACCCTGACAAAACTAGTTCCACAATTATGCCTTCTTTTGAGGAAAAGAGGATGTAAGAAATGAAAAATGAACTTTGTTTATATTTCCCGCACTGTCTGCAAGAAAATAATAGGTTTGAACTGTACTACAGGAAGAACAAATTTAGTGCTAAAACCATTTCAGTACCTCCAAATAAGTCACAGCCTTAAAAGACAGAAGAATGGTTTATGGAAATATACATATCTTTCTGAAATACTAAAAAAAAGATAGTTAAGAGCAATGGTCCAAATACTCAGAAACATATTGATGCTTAATATAAGAAACAGAATGTTGAATCAAGTAATGAAAATTCAATAGGTAGCTTGAAAAATGTAAACAAAACAACAAATATCAGCATAAAACTCTACGTAAGGGGAAATGTTCAACATAACAGTTAAAGTTAAAAATCTGTTAAATTAGGTACTTATATTCTTTTTTTTTAAAGCAAGCTGTTCTGTCTTTTGCACCCAATTTACATTATAAAACTGTTATACAGTGTTTTCTTTATATCTTTTTCCATTTAAAAAATCCATAACTAGAGGTGTTATAGCCCAAAGCAAATTTATTTTCTCTTACAGGGAAGCATGAAAAAAATTACAATTTGGGGGGGGGGGGGATAATGCTAGTAATCTTCTCCTATGCATTGTATCTGGTACATATCCTGAGAATGTTTATCCAAACGCATTAGGGAAGAATATTTTAATGTTAACTCTTCTGAAATGGTACTATTCAAGCAGCTCACATTAATGGGAATGCCTTTAATACCAGATATGAAACTTTATTTTTATTTATTTAAATTTATATCCCGCCCTTCTCCACAGAGGACCCTTTGCAGCAGTGGAGGGAAAACTATTTACTCTTAAAATAACTGACCTCGATCTAATCAATCTTCTATTTTTATTGATTATAGAAATTTACCTCCACTCCAAGAATCTGTCCCGTTTCTTCACACTGTTCATTATTCTTTAAAGTTTTAAGTTAGCTTTGTCCCTATTTTTTTTGAAAGTCCCCAAAACTGTAACCTTCCAACAAACCTTGTGTTATTTTAGGCACAGTTCCACTATGAAAATGATGTTGAAGACAGCTTCAGTTCTCATTATAAAGAATAAGTAGAGCACAGAAAGCAAATCTAAACTTCACAAAAAGAAGGATTTGGACACTAACTCTATAAGATTTGCTCTTCTGGGAAGAGTGTTGCAGGAACACAATTAGGGCCTTGCACCGAATTCAGGAGTGTGATTCCCAGCTTTTTGCTTACATCAACTTTAAAAGAAAAGTTGTCTTCTTAAAAGTTCTCAGATTAGTAAATCTTGTTTCAATGAAAGCCTGAAACATAATTCTCTCATCTCACCTGTCAAAATACCCCATTTATACCCACTTATCACGTCAAGAAAGAGTTGCAATTTAATTATTGATCAGAATGGAAATTTCAGATGTGCTTTCCTTTAAGAAAAATCCAGAAGCAAAACTTTATTTCCGGGATGGGATAAAATATAGTGGGGTAAAATAGAATACTTCTGTTTAGGGAAAAAGAACATCCCAGGCTAAAATAATTGAATGGAATGATCAGCCTTTGATAGTAAAAATGAATTCTGCCTTACAATCAATCGAGATAGGTTCAATTAATTAAAACATCTAACACTCAGTTATTTGTTTGGGTATAGGGAAACCAGTCTCTGGGTTGATGGCTAAAGAAATTTGATGGCTAAAGAATTTAGCTAAAGAAACTGTTTTCAGAGTGTGTACAGTATATTGCCAGCGAGGGACAAGTACAGAAGGTGTGGGTGTTGCAACAACTTGCAATGTCCCCTGCCAACAAGGAAAGTCACAAATGACATTGATGTGATCATAGGTGCTGCAACCAGTCATAAGTGTGAGCCAGTTGCCAAGTGCCCAGATCATGATCATATGACTATGGAGGTGCTTCAAGGACCAATCGTAACCATCAATCCCATCAAAACCTTGAGGTCTTAAGTCAAGAAGTATTTCCTGTTTAATTAGGTTTTTTTTCTCCCACTTTTCCCACTTCTCTGCATTTTCTGAAGAGCTTCAACTCCTATCCTATCCAGGAATCTCTCTACTCTTATTTTGTTTTTCTTCTTCTAACCTTATAGTAGTAGCTTGCAGTAGCCATCATCTGAATTTACTTCAGGCAGGAAGACAAGTACTGCTGCAATATCCAGGAGATCCCAACAAAGCTTCCTTTGCTGTCGATGAGACAGTTTGAAATCGCCTCTGCTGATTCCTCCAAGTGAATTTCCATGCAATACTCCCATGTTTTCTATGCAAACTTCCAGAAGACCCTTCCTCTGATGAAAACCATTGTAATCTGGACCAGGTAAAAGAGAAGAAGGAAAAAGCAGAAAACAGTGCCTCCTTCTTGATCTCCCCTCCACTGTTCTCTTTATTTCTCCTTATTCACTTACCAGCTGATCTTTCTTTGAAAATTGGCTTCATCTGACCTGCTTAGGCCAACCAGATACTCCAGTCAGGAACAATGGGTAATCAACAACCCTCAAAAGAAACAATCAGTAGAAGCACTCAGAAACTATCAGCAGTAACAATGGCTCCCCTCCTTGGCTTCTCCTGTCTTTTTTTTTTTTTTAACTCTCTTCCAACACCTTTGCCAAACACCTGCTTGCTCTCCTTGCTCACTCATTCTGACTCTGCAAATTAGGGCCCTTATACCGAACGGCTTCAAGTATAGATTTGTAAGCTCCTTTCTCCTAGCAGTATTACTACTGTAGTGAGATGTGCTGAGACAGACTCTGACACCATATTCAGCCCTTGCAATCAAGCCACTTTCTCCCTTCTCTCAGATGCCTGTGAGAAGTACAATACAATAGCAGAGTTGGAAGGGACCTTGGAGGTCTTCTAGTCCAACCCCCTGCCTAGGCAGGAGACCCTATACCAGGGATCTGCAAAGTTGGCTCTTTTAAGACTGGTGGACTTCAACTCCCAGAATTCCCCAACCAGCCTGACTGGCTGGGGAATTCTGGGAGTTGAAGTCCACCAGTCTTAAAAGAGCCCACTTTGCTGACCCCTGCCCTATACCATTTCAGACAAATGGCTATCCAACATCTTCTTAAAGACTTGCAGTGTTGGGGCATTCACAATTTCTGGAGGCAAGCTGTTTCACTGGTTAATTGTTCTAACTGTTAGGAAATTCCTCTCAGTTCTAAGTTGCTTCTCTCCTTGATTAGTTTCCACCCATTGTTTCTTGTCTTACCCTCAGGTGCTTTGGAGAATAGTTTGACTCCCTCTTCTTTGTGGCCGCCTCTGAGATATCAGAAAACTGCTATCATGTCTCCCCTGGCCTTTTTCCACCAACCACGACCAAACGGGCAGAGACCCCTCCATGGGTATTGCAGTGAGTAGAGTTAAAAGGTGGAGCCATAGCAGCCTTCCATGCCATTCTCGGTGTATTTTGCACACGACCAAACGACCAAGGTCTTCCTAAACCGGGTTCTACTCCTGGATTCATTGAATCAAGTTTATGTTCCAGCGAGCTCAGTAACGTAACCTCATGGCCACTTTTCCCTCCCCCCCTCCAGCCCCCAAGATTTCTTCCACCCCCCACCCCCACCCCCGGCCTTTAAGTCTGGCTGGTCGTCTCCTTCCCACCCCTGGGCGGCTTTGCCCGCGTTGACAAAGGGTTAAAAGTTACCGCTGAGTAGTTTTGGAGGGGTGTGTGTGACGCCGTTGTGTTTGTCTGGCCGTCTGACGAGCCTGGAAGATAGTTCCTTCTTCGAAAGATGAGGGGAGCGAGCTGAGGTTTGAAATCTGAGACCCTTCATTGACTCACCACTTGGTGAGATCCCAGGCGAAAGGACGCGCGGCTGAACCGCCCTGCGCGCCTTGTCTGCTTTTCCTTTCTGGAAACGCGCGCGGCTGGAGCAGCAACAGCAACAGCAACAGCAGTAGCATGGCACTAACTGCCTGGAGGCATTTGGGACTCGCAACCCTCCTGCAACTCCTTTTCATTTCCTGCCTGCCAAGAGGTACCGTAAGTTGGCAGGCTGCTTTCCTATGCATGCTTTAAAGAACCGATCGCTCCTTCCCGTCTGGAAAGGGCAGAGTTTTCTTTGATCTCGCAGGAAGTGTTGGAGAGGAGACTTGAGGGATAGAAGTTCTGTTTTCTTGCCCTCACGGCGACAGAAAGTTTTTCTAGTTGTGATTTCCAGAGAAATAAGATATGTGTTAGCCACAGCGCTACATAGACACCCACCCACACCCACCCACACACGTACACACTGGTTTCTCATGTTCTGATATACAGGAGATTCTTCATCCAAAATGGTAAGGAGAGGGCAAGGCTTATTTGAATTTGGGGTGGGGGGGGCGCTCCTGGAAAGAAAATGGAAAAAGAGCCAAGGATGGCAAATGCCACATTTAATATATATTTCTGCTCGTACATCAAAGAGAAAAATAACGCAGAAATTAAATGGGCCAAATTTATGCAGGATGTGCTTAAAAAAAATATCTCAGGCTAACCCCATAATTTTCTTTGATGTACTTTCCTGGACTGTTCCCCTTGAGTACAGATTCACTGGGAAATCTGCCGTTTTCAGAGGCATAGCTTAGCAAATGCATGTTTTGCCCTGCTGTTTTATGAAGACAAAGTAACATATTACAAACCATGTTCTTCCTCCCAGAAGCTCTTGGCCACTCTCAGAGATTGCAGCCTTGGGAGATATCCTGGGATGCAAACTCAGCATTTAAAAAAAATAAAATAAAAGAAATGGTTCAAGCTGTGAAATCAGGGATAGGAAAATCCTTAATGTCCTGTGGATGTATAGAGAGACTGTAAAATCGGTAAAATATCTAGTCTACTCTCTGGGGTGGCTAACTTTATGGAGTGAGGCTTGGCTTTTCAACATAAAAGAGGTGGGGGGAGAGGAGTAACAAGTTGTCTGGGTAACAAGTTGTTTGGGTTGCTTTCCTCAGACTCAGTAAAGAAGAGGATGCTAATAAGAAATCACATGTAGTAAGTAAATACTGTGGCATTCCAAGCACTGAAGCTCATAGTGTATGTAAACAATTCCATATGTAGCATTGGGATTTACTGCTCTATTTAAAAGGATCAAAATCAAACAAAATGAGTTTCCTGGGCAAATCTATGGCAGGCTCTAGTTTGGATCTATCACAAGTCTAAGAGGAATATTTGTGGTAGAATCCCTTTGGTAGTAAGTATAAAAACTAGAATCATTTGATTCCAGAAAGAGAAGGTAAACAGTTCCCTCCTAAAGGTGCATTTACACTTCAGACAATTAATACCCCAAGCTGAAGTAGAGCAGTAGGGTAACCTCAACTGTGTCTTAACCCAGTTGCTTCAGACACAGTAGTCCATCCAGTCAACCTTACAATGTCATGTCCAAGAAAACAGGAGTCCATTTTTTTGCAAACAAGCAATTAAGAGCAACGTATAGGGATGAGGAAAGAAAGAGACCAAAGCACACTAGATGCAACAGCTAAATAATTCCCAATTTTTCAAGAGATGCCTGGACTTTCTTGTTTTTCTTTGAAGACATTTCACATCTCATCCAAGAAGCTTCTTCAGCTCTGACTGGATGGTGCAGAATGGAAGGGTTTATATTCCTTGCAGACAACTGGCCATTGCAGTCAGAGCTGAGGAAGCTTCTTGGATGAGAAGCGAAACGTCTTCAAAGAAAAATAAGAAAGTCGAGTTACTTCTTGAAAAAGCACCTTTGGGATAACCATGACCAGGATGACTGAAAATCTCCATAGACATTCAGCTAAATAATTGTTTAACTCAGATTTCCCTCTGAAATTTAGTATAATTTTGTATTTGCAGGAATATTTACTGCCCTCATAGAAAGCTAAAGAACCCTCAGGTGTTGGTTACACTTCACCAGTTTCCAGATGTTTTCAATTTAGATATACAGCTCAGCTATGAGCTACATCAATTGTAGTTGCAGACAGTGAATATTGATTAGAGATAAGCCTGGACTACTTGCAGCTCAGTGAGAAAAGTAAAACTCCTTGGATAAGAGTGCATTCTTGTAAAACATCCGTGCATTTCATTTTCTCCAACATTATCTATGTACTTTTATCAAACAAGCAGCAATTGTCAAACATCAGTAGTTTAATTTTCTATGGTGCAGCTCTGGTTCCCACACCTCAGATGCTGGGACTACAACTCCTGTTATTCCCAACAAGCATTTCCAATGGAGAATTTGGGGAGTTGAACAGCGCCAGTCTATCTGGAAGATTCCTGCTTGGGAACATTAGATTGGATTAGCTGTTAGAGAGGAACTTCTTTCTGCTGGTTCTGTCACTGCTTGTGACATCAAAATAAATAATATTTAAAGACTAGAAAATCTGGCAAAAACATTTGAAACAGCAGGGGCTAACTTTCCCAATCTGATTCTTGGTCTGGGTTTGGTCTGGGTTAAAAGCAATACTATATAGTAGGTAGGAGAAACAATGGAAGTCATTAATACAAAAACTGCAGAATCGTAATCCAGCGCAGTTGAAGAAATTCGTTCCTTATTTCATAACTAGCAATTTCTTAAGTATGTCTAGTCTGATGAAAAGAAGGATTAGGGGTGACATGATAGCAGTGTTCCAATATCTCATGGGTTGCCACAAAGAAAAGGGAGTCAAGCTATTCTCCAAAGCATCTGAGGGCAGGACAAGAAGTAATGGGTGGAAACTAATCAAGAGAAGCAACCTAAAACTATGGAGAAATTTCCTTACAATTAGAACAATTAATCAATGGAACAAGTTGCCTCCAGAAGTTGTAAATGCTTCAACACTGGAATTTTTAAAGAAGAGATTGAATAACCAATTGTCTGAAGTGGTGTAGGTATCCTGCCTAAGCAGGAGGTTGGACTAGAAGACCTCCAATGTCCCTTCCAACTCTGTTATTCTATTCAATTCATAGACTCATTTGATCCGGTGTAGAACCTAAAGAAGAAAATATTGCTTTGACCACAGTTTGGCTTCAGACCTGAATGGATGGAACCAGTTTGAACAGAATTGCTGATATGGGCTGCATAAACTTTCAATAATGAATAACTGGGTGTAGTGCAGCATTGGCATTCTTCATAGTAACTGTGATTTTCCCAAAGCTTCATAATCTTGTTGTTAAAATTCAAAGAAGGATCAGCTTTTTAGTACATCTTTTTTTCTACTCATTGTTCTGTGTTTGTAGCCTTCCAAGAAATCTCTTTGGAATGCTTGTGATCTAAGGAGTGACTGGGATATCATAAGCCTCTTCTGGACATTGCAATATCTTATAGCAATTAGAGCTATGTCTTATAGCTTGAGTATTTCCAGAAACGTTGATGCACTTCTACAATCCTGCTTACTTAATATACAATAAATAAACGTATCTCCATAGTAAAGCATTTCTCTGTCTTTGATCACACCCTTGTGTTCTAAGCCTGTTTGGGGATACTTGGGAGGTTCAGAAGATGATTCATAGATAGACGTTCCAAACAAATAACTATGCACCACAGACTATATAATATCTTTACTAATCCTCTCTCAAGAGGTGAGTCACACTTGTAAGACAGAAAACAAGATCTTTATGTACAGTAAATATTATAAATTATTGTACTAATTCTTGGTAAGCACAGGATGTAGAAACAGACTTGTTAAAATAAGCATTACAACAGAAAAACAAAAAGACCCTATTCTGATTATAAGTCACTTCAAATACTTTGGCTGTTTCCCATATTTGGGAGGAATTTCTAGTGCTTGCCTTACAGATTTACCAAAAATGATTTGTTTAAAGGTCAAAAGCCTGTATCATCAATATAACTGCAAAAAGTATGTTTCATGTTTTCACTGCCAAGAAAAATCGGAGCTTCCTCTATTGCTACAATGAAGGGGACATATCATATGTTTTTCATTGTAATCTGAAAGGAACATAAGAGAATTTTAGCAAGCCAGAAAGATTCATGAGACTCAAAATAAAACTGGACATCCTATTAATCGTATGAGTTAATAGGAACCAAGGAACTTTTTTTTTTTACAAGTAAAATTGCCTTAGGACTGGGTGGAGGGTTTCCACATGTTAGGTTAGGCCCTGGGAGTGGTGGAAAGTTAGTTGTACGTTTTAAGGTCTGCTTCCAACAAATATTAAAGATGTAGTCAGCGTCACTCAAGAAATCAAAGGCAAGCCTGTTCACATCCTAGTTGAGGTTTTTGATGGTAAAGTCAGAATCTAAACTACAGGTCGAGGCAGAAAAATGTCAGTCTGCTCGAGAAGTCTGTCATTCTTTAATAGTAGCTATACCGACTCAAGTACAAAGAAGTACTTCTGATAATAACTTACACTCAGAGGAGAATTTATATTAGCAGGGTAACTACTCCACCCTTACTCAGATATTGCTCATCAAGCCTGATCTGTTTGGAAGATTACCCAGGGGTGTGAGTGGACTCATCTAAACTCTCCTGGTTTTCATCAAGGTGGAACTGGCTGCAGTATATCAAGTGGGCCTTTATTCCCAAGGTTTTCTCTATACATTGGACTTCTCTACTGTTTTCCCTAGTGATGCTGTAGTTTGGGAAACTGTTGTGCTAAGTCTAGAACAGAGTTCTTGGTGGAAGGTCACCAAAAGCATGTGCATGCATACGCTGAAAGCACATATAGGCATGTGCGACAGCGAACCCATAATGCAATGCGTGTGGGGGGGCCCCACACCCTGTTTTGGGCCTGGAAGGCCTCCTGCACCAATCTAGAAGCCAAAACAGGGCCTTGAGTGCTGCACGAGCCCCCAAAATGCAATGCAAGCATCCCTGTGCATACACCCTGCCCTCCATGCATGCGCGCACACATCCCCCGTATATGCCACGCGCGCCATAGGTTCACCCCCAAGAGTCTAGGACAAGGGAGGTACTGATTTTATCCTGGCTCTTGTATTGACACAAGGTTCATCTAGTCCAGAATTCTCATCAGAATCATTTGGCTATCTTATACTTACTTTCTTATATTTACAGAGGACGGAAAGGAATAAGAAATGTTAACTTTCTCTTGTCTGCCATGGTATACATAAAAATTGCCTCTATGAGTTGCTATATACTTTTCAAAGGAAGTTAATTATATTCACTCAATTGATTTGACGTGGAAGAAATAGAGCTATTTAAAAAGTGTCTTTGCTGATCTTCCAGAAAGACTTACAGCATTCAAAAAAGTTCAGATGCAGATCAGGATCTTTGAATGACTTTATCGTCATTGCTATGTTATAATATTCTTGCAAATCCTCTAGTTTTTTACTTTCTATAACAATTTGAGGGGCATCTATCATCATATGTTCCTTAACCCAAAGTTTCACTAGGAGATATGTTGACGGTTTGGCATCACTATTAGCCAGGAGCTCATGCATTTTGCCCACACCATCACTCTAATAGGAAAAAAAAAATACTTTTCTGTCAAAGAAGACTATTTAAAACTAGCTGCAGCACAGGTTTTGGCATGCTATGGTTACTTGTCTCTATTTTTCCATTAAAACAAAATACTTCAGAAACATGAAATACAGCAAGAAACATAGTTAGGAAAGTAGAGTAAGAGCAAGATGATATGCTACCTGATGTAAAAGATGAAACGGAATCCATTATTTGACCTACAGAAGGCAGATGCAATTTAATCTCTCTTTAAAATTAATGATGGGTCAAAATTCTCCCTGAAGGGAAGGACACTAAATGATGTGGCTTATGGCACTTTCCAAAAACATACATCATTCCTCAGAAAGGAACAGCTTGGAATCTTGCTTCTCCATCTCTACCCTCTCCATATAGAGAGGTAGTCTTCCCCCCCGGCCCCCAATACAGGTAGTTCTCGACTTACAACCACAATTGAGCCCTAAAGTTCGGTTGCTAAGTGAGACAGTTAAGTGAATTTTGCTCCAGTTTGCAACCTTCCTTGCCGCAGTTGTTAAATGAACTGCTACAGTTGTGAAGTTAGTCATATGGTTGTTGAGCGAATCTGGCTTCCCCATTGACTTTGCTTTTCAGAAGGTTGCAAAAGGGAATCACAGCACCCCACACTTTGCAGCTGTCATAAATAAAGTCAGTTGCCAAGCATCTGGATTTTGATCACGTTGCCGTGAGATGCTGCAATGGTCATAAGTGTGAAAAACAGCCATAAGGAACTTTTTTCAGTGCAGTTTGTAGCTTTGAATGGTCACTAAATGAACTGTTGTAAGTCAAGGACTACCTAATTCTTTCAAGATCAGTAGTATATTACTTTACTTTACTTTATTTCAATTTATATACCGCCCTTTTCACCCAAAAGGGACTCAGGGCGGTGCACAGAAAGATAAAACCCCACAATATACAAAATATAAAAAACAATTAAACCAGTAAAGCTGTGCTAAAATTTAAATAAATAATTAAAACCCATAAATAACGAATTAAAATATTCCCTAATCTATGTCAGCCTGGCTAGATGAAAGAAATGAGCTTTTACCATCCGACAGAAGAGGCGTAGGTCCGTGATGATGCGGATATCGGGGGGAAGGTCGTTCCAGAATGTCGGACCCGCCACAGAGAAGGCTCTTCCCCTGGGGGTTGCCAGTCCGCATTGACCAGCTGACGGCACCCTGAGAAGGCCAACTCTGTGGGAGCGGACAGGTCGGAGGGAGGAATGTGGTAGGAGGCGGTCTCTCAAGTAACCAGGACCCATGCCATGGAGCGCTTTGAAGGTGGTAACTACCACCTTGAAGCGCACCCGGAAGACCACAGGCAGCCAGTGCAGTGCTGCATTCTGCACTAGCTGGAGCCTCCGGGTGCACCTCAAGGGGAGCCCCATGTAGAGGGCGTTGCAGTAGTCTAGGCGGGAAATAACGAGGGCTTGAGTGACCGTGCGTAGGGCATCTCGATCTAGAAAGGGGCGCAACTGGTGTATCAGGTAAACCTGATAGAAGGCCCCCCTGGCCACGGCCATCACATGATCGTCTAAGAACAGCCGTGAGTCCAGGAGGACGCCCAAGTTGCGGGCCCTTTCCGCGGGAGCCAATGACTCGCCCCCGATAGCCAACGATGGAGTTAGTTGGCTATATCGAGATGCCGGAAACCACAGCCACTCGGTCTTGGACGGGTTGAGTCTGAGTTTGTTCCTCCCCATCCCCATATTAGCATTTATACTTTATCCTGGCCAGTGTCTTGCAAGTTCAGGGATCTGTTTTGCTATGCTTACATGTAAATAGATTCTGACGTCAAATGCAGGCAAATAGATTAATAGATCAGTACCATGTTTTCCATCTTTAAAAATTCTATTTCTGTTAGATGGTTTTACTGTTTCATTTAGACAAATTGAACATTGTGACTTAATGCAGAGGGAACTAATATTAATGGGGATATGTGGCTGTTACTCACTTGCACTGGAGTCCCAGTGACTTATGACTGTTTGCTTAATGATGTTTCTAATTAACAATGGCAAACAATTTACAGTAAAGCACTTCTAACAGTTGCAAAACATTGCACCACCCCTACCACCTCCACCACCTGTGGTCATGTGATCATGATCTGGCTACTTAACATCCTGTTGGTACCATTTACAACCTTCTCTCCTGTTTTCCCTAGGAAAGTGAAGCCAATAGAGAAGTCAGCAGGGAAGGTTGCAAGTTGCTGCTTCCTGCCAAGAGGATTTCTTCTTATCTCTGAGGCTCGCAAAAATAGCTCCCTACTGAAGGGTGTCAGCTCCATGCCTATTTTGATTTCAGGAAGCCAAGTAGGCACAGAGAGCTAAAATCCTTCAGGAAGCAGCTCTGTTGTTGTTCTGGAGGCTAATTGAAAGAGCTGCCTGCCAAAGGATTTCAGCTCTGTGCCTGCTTGGAGTTTGGCAAGGGGGATATTGAGCTTCTGAGCAGAGAGGCAGCACAAAGTAAGGAGCGCAAAGTGCCTTGGAGTGGGGAAGCTCTCACACAAACCTCACACAAGTGTCTCAGTGGTGGGTTCCGGATCCCATTGCAACAGGTACGATGCAACGGGGCCCGGCATCCCCCACATGCACATGTGCAGCACGCACATGCATCCTTACCTCTGCGATGCCTCTGCGACTTTCCAGATGCTTGGCATGCACGGAAGTGCCAAAGAGCTCAAATACAGGTAAGGAACTCAGGCAGGCAGGCGGACCCTCTGGAGCACTGTACTGGAACAGTACCCAGTAGTCATGGCAGGCACCCATATGCCAATACCGGGGCGTACCATCTGCAACCCACCACTGAAGTGTCTCTTTGCTGAGGAGCTACAAATCCTGCTTAGATTTCAGCAGAGAGGATTTTCAGCTCTGGAACAGAGACACATTCACATGTGGCCTGCATCAGGCTTCCCAAATTCTCCCCCATTCACTCTGAGGCACCCTGCGCTCTTTACCTAGGACTCATTCTGCTTAACAACCTGGTGATTAACAACTGCAACTGGAAATGCTGGAGTTAATGGTTGCGTTGAGCAAAGCAGTCAAGTGATATCTCACTTAACTACAACTTCACTCAACGACCAAACCTTTGGTTGCAATTGTCTTCATAAGTTGAGCACTGCCTTACTGAAGATCTACATTGGAAGAAACATACAGCAGAAACATGTCACGTATGCAAATGGAATAGAATTTTTCAATAGAATCACTCCAATAGCAAAACGGTATCCTTACAATTGGAATCTTAATTTTGTGTGGGACTCTGAGAGGCACAGGAAGGAAATCACTTATACATTTCTTCTTGAATTCATAGGCTGTCACCCAGTTTAGATGTTTATAAATAAATTTTCCTTTCTTTGAATCTACTGCCACATCCTTATTATTCTCAATTTATCTCAGAGATAAATAATATGATTACTTCTGAATAAGTTCAGTTTCTGTTTTATTTATTTATTTGTATCTTGCCTTTATTGTTTTTACAAAAATTGTAAGGCGCCGAACACATCCAACACATCTTCCTCCTCCTAATTTCCCCACACCAACAACCCCGTGAGATGAGTTCAGCTGAGAGAGAGTGACTGGTCCAAAGTCATCCAGTGGGCTTTCAGGGCTAAGACAGTACTAGAACTCATGGTTTCTCACTTTCCAGCAGAGGTGGGTTCATACCTGTTCGGATTGGTTCGGCCAAACCGGTAGTACCTTGGCGGCCTGGGTCGCTGAAACCAACAGTGACCCAGGCCTGCCACGCCCCTGAACCGGTTCTCCTATGGGGCTGCCATCTTGTTTTTGGGTTCTACGTATACGCAGAATAATTTTCAGCAGCAAAATTTTTGAGGCACCGAACCGGCAGCAATGCCAGTAGCAACCCACCCCTGCTTTCCAGCCTGGTGCCTTAACCACTAGATCAAACTGATTAATACAAGAGAATTCCATAATCTTTACTTAGAAGGTACAGGCAAGTCCCTTTTGGGAGATAGGGCGGGATAGAAATCTAATAAAAGTAAAGTAAGGCAAAATGCAGTTTTTTCCCACTTAAAAAAAAAATATTAATAGTCCTCATTTGATAAAGATGGAATGGAGCAGTAGATAGGGCTTCTCCATGCTCTAGTGTCTTCCAAAGCAGCTTTGTAATTAATCTCTCTAGATACTAATGATAGGCTTAGTATGTTATTTATGTGAAAAAAGATGGACTGTCTATTCTCTGAAAAAAAGATAGAACCTAAGAGACATTATAGGATGAATATTTGTATCAAGATAGTTATGACCAAATGTGGCAATTCCACTGTAAAGCCTAGTAATGAAAAACTACAGTACAAGATAGCAAGTGATTTTCACAAAATTCAGAAATATTTGCTACGGTACAATGGTATGTAGGAAGGACCTTGGGAGACTGACAAGAAGATGCTTAAGGAACAGTTGGATAAGGTTGGACAGTTGGACTATAGCCAACAGTTGATGCATAGTAGGTGAAGTGAGAGATTCAGGAGATATTCTTGCTAAGTTATAAGGCTGTAAAGGCGACAGCAGGAGAATTGTATTTTCAGACTTGCAAGATTCTGTAAATGCTGCTTTACAATAAAGTAGAAGTAACGTATCTGACCATGTTTCCTATCTGGTCTACCTGGTAAGACTGACAGAGCCCCGTGAAGCCTCAACTGAATGTTTCACTTCAGAGCAAAGTACTTCGAAGGTGCTTTGTGAAGCAACCCGATCCCTCTGTGATTATGTTATTGTTCTTTCCTTGGAGGTCCTCTCAGTCTTAGAAAGAACTTGGGAGAGGGCTGGGAGGAACCTTTTTCTGTAGCACTAGCTGGTGCGATTTCAGTTTGGTGGATTTGGTGAATGCTGTGAGGTTGCCCATAGGCTGAGTCTAAAGCAACCATCTCAAATCTTCTCTGGACCACCAGCTGAAGGTTTTTCTGGGTTGGTTTGCTCTATCAGTGTGCCATGGATAATCCTAAAGTCATGTAGCTGAGAAGTTAGAGCTGCAGTAGAAGGCTATGAGGAGTCCTCTACACTACAGCCTTCTCCTACACCCTAAATGCTTGGTTGAAGTGAGTTATGTCTCCTGCATGGGAGAATCATTTCTTCAAAACCAATCAGTGTCATTTCCTAGAGGACTTATTTTGAAGAAATGTGTTACCTTTAAAGACTTAATATTCATTCAGAATCAAATTGCACATTTAATTGCCCTTCATTGCTTTAAAATGGCAGCATTACTTGTCTGTAATAAGTATGAATAAACCACTTCAATGGGTTATATGCATGCCATATCATTAAAAGCATTATGTGGTCTGTCCTGGTTGTAGAATCATTGATTAATTAAATAATCCCATCTGCTTGTAAAAGCTGTAATGAAATCAGAATGGACCCCAAAAGTAATACTTAAAAAAATAATTAGCACAATTGTTTTAATAACACTTTATATTTGATGGGTTTCATTCTCAGTAAATCCTACATTTCCCTTGGAGTAGTGCTTTATTATTTAGATTACCAAATAAATAACATACCGATAAATTAGGCCATAGAACAGATCTGCTAACAAAAGTTTACTGCTGGAGTTCAGTTCTCTGTTTTCATGCCAAGATTTTGCCTATTCAACCCAGTAATACTTGCAGATAAGTATATTTCAATGGAGCATAATGTATTAGGATTAAGTGCCTGGAAATTAATGTAAATTTTTAAGATGAAATGCCCTAAAGCACAACTGCGTATAAATTATTATAACTATAATGTCTTTAGATGCTTTTATTTTTTATTACTAGAAAATGAATTCGTTCTAGTTACTAGCACTACTAATCATAATGCTTCTATTAATATTTATAACACTGTTCTTTTCCCTAATAGACTGAATAATTAGAAATATTTGGAACATATACTTTTTACTGCAAATATCAGAGATTGGTACCTTCTGCTATAATTCAATTTCTTCAGCTGATAGCATATACATGTATTCGGTCCATAACAACTAGCATATGACATGATCAGATCCATTCATTTCAGAACAGAAAATTAGGGAGATTTTGAAGTGTTCTTCCTTCTGTGTCCTGTATTGAGTGCAGGATAGTGGTGGGTTGCTAATCGGTTTACTACCGGTTCGCTCGTGCTCGTGCACCACTTCTGCATATGCTCAGAAGCATCCGGGCAGGTGGGTGGAGCCTCCCAGCGCTGTCACTACCGGTTTGGCTGAACCAGGCTGATCTGGCAGCAACCCACCTCTGGTGCAGGAATGCAGAAGCTCCAGATAGATACAGGTAGTGCCTGGCTTACTACCACAATTGAACCCCAAATTTCTGTTGCTAAGCGAGACAGTTGTTAAATGAGTGTTGTCCCATTTTACAACTTCTCTTGCTCTAGTTGTTAAAGGAATCACTGAAGTTGTTAAATTAGTAACACAGTTGTTAAGTTAATCTGGCTTTTCCATTGATTTTGCTTGTCGGAAGGTTGCAAAAGGTAAACACGTGACCCCAGGACACTGCAACTGTCATAAATATGAGTCAGTTGTCAAGCATCTGAATTTTTAACATGTGATCTCAAAAATGGTCATTAGCAGAAGTGGTATTCTGCTGGTTCTGACTGGTTTGGGCGAACCTGTAGCAGAAATCAGTTGTGGTCCTGCCCACTCATCCCGGCTCTATGGCATCCCATTGAGGCCCTTTTTATAAGCAAAGCGCATACACAGAGGGCAGAGCACATGCACGGATGTGGCGATTGGAGCATACGCGCTCTAACATTTGCGAACCAGTAGGGAAGGTTAAGTGAATACCACCCCTGGATAAGTAACAATTTTCAGTGCCATTTTAACTTCGAATGGTCGTTAAACGAACAATTTTAAATCAAGGATTACTTGTAGTCCAATATGAAGTAGCCCAAAGAGCCAAAAGCTGATAGTATATTTGTATAGTATAGCTGACCTGATAGTATTTGAAACTCTGTTGAATGCCAATTTCTCTTATCCCAGAAAGGGCAGAAACATGATTTTTGGGCTGCCCCATTGGATTTTATGTATTGGGAATTATTTTGGATTTTGGATTCTAGTGTTATGATGACTCTGAAATCTAGCTGGGCCCAGATATAATATAATATGGTTCCCTTTCCCAAAGGAGCTATACTGGCTTTTATTTCTTTTTTACTGGCTGCAGTTTGGAGGCAGCTAATTGAAAGCCATTTGAGTTACAGACCTTGATGTCCTTTCCTATGCTGCCCAGCTTGCATAATTTTCCGTTTTAGAGTATTGGCATCTAAACAATCCAATGCTAAGCACAGTTCAGATAAGCTACCAGCACATCCATAGTGCTCCTATGTCCAGTTCTTTAGGGAGACAACAGGAGAGTGAAGGCAAATCAGGCTGACCAGGGATTCACCCTGAACATATGATGAAGCATAACCAATTTTGCACTGTGTACTAACTGGTTAAGGCACAGAACATTAGAAAAGACATAAGAATAGACGGAACAGGAATAGATATAGACTAGACTAGACTAGACTAGAACAGAGCAGAAGAGAAGAGAAGAGAAGAGAAGAGAACAGAACAGATTTGGAGGTCTTCTAGTCCAACCCCTGCTCAGGCAGGAAACTCCATAACATTTCAGACAAGTTGTCCAATCTCTTCTTAAAAACTTCCAGTGTTGGAGCATTCACAACTTCTAGAGGCAAGGGTTTTAACATTATTTTAACTGTTCTACAGCTACTGCAATTTATGACTGTCTCACCCAAAGGCCAGAAAAGAAATGAAGGCAATATCTTAGATTCTGATGAGTTGCAAGTGTGAAGCCCCTTTGAACTTGGGATGTTGAGGAGCACAATGCTGGGTATGGTCCTGCAAATTGATGTTTAACTTTAGAATTGAGGCTCATCTCCCTCTGAGGTTCCATGTCAATGTTGAAAAGAACAGGGGTCCATGTGATTGAGTTATTGGTAATGTATGGATACAGCTAAACCAAGAAAAATGCTCTTATTTCATTGGCCTGGTAAAAATTTACAGGTTGGATGTTCCGTGGTTTTATTATATTTTGAATGTCCAGAAATAGCTTGTTGTTTTAATTCCTTGGATAACATAAAGATTAGAAGGAGACCACGATCCCTCAGATGACCGGGTGTGAGTCCCTCCTCGTGAAGTGGGGCCTAGGGAGGCAAGTGGGCATGTTAGTTGTATACCTGGCTCCTCGCTATGCAACAACAGCCCTGCCTGAGCTCCTAGAGGTGATAGCCGAGGCGGCGGTTGAGACCCCCAGACTACTGGTCATGGGGGACTTCAACCTGCCGTCAGTAGGCGAAACTCTGGTGTAGCTTGGGAGTTCATGGCCTCCATGACAGCCATGGACCTGACCCAGGTAGTTTTAGGCCCTACCCACGAGGGCGGACACACCCTGGACTTAATCTTCATCTCGGGACAGTGGAGTAGTGATCTGGGAATAGGGGATTTAGCCATCACACCCCTGTCATGGACAGATCACGCTCTCCTTCGGCTGGACTTTCCCATCGCTGCACCTCACTGCGGGGAGGCGGAGCCTGATATTCCTATATGGTTCCGCCCCAGGCTCCTGATGGACCCGGTAAAGTTCCAGAGGGAGCTTGGGCCAATTCCTGTGGACTTGCCCCGTGACTCGACTGAGGACCTAGTGGCCGCATGGTTAAGTGCGGCCACGGGGGCCTTGGACCGAGTCGCGCCCTTGCGGCCTCTCTTGCGGCGACGAACCACCCAGGCTCCTTGGTTCACCGAGGAGCTTAGGGAGATGAAACGCCACAAGAGACGCCTAGAGAGCAGATGGAGATCCTCTCGCTCCGAAGCCGACCGAACACTAGTGAGAACCTACATTAGGACTTACTAAGTGGTGATAAGGGTGGCCAAGCGTGAATATTGTGCCACCCTTATTGCATCCGCAGATAACCGCCCTGCCTCCCTGTTTGGGGTGACCCGCTCCTTCATTCACCAGAGGCCGTGGGAAGCCTCTCTGCAGGGTTGAGCAGAGGAATTTGCGATTTATCTGCAGGAGAAAATCACTCGGATTCGGAATGAGCTACCCTCCATCGAGAGTGGTCCAGTCGGACTGTCCGAGGCTGTTCTTGTGACACCATCCTGGGAGGAGTTTGACTTTGTTACTACCGAGGATATGGACAGGTTGTCAAAGAGACTTAAGGCTACCACATGTTTATTGAACCCGTGTCCCTCCTGGCTTGTACTGGCATCCTGGGAGATGACACGAGGCTGGCTCCAGGGCATTGTCAACACATCTCTGAGTGAGGGGTCCTTGCCTGCCATCTTGAAAGAGGCGGTAGTAAGGCCCCTCCTCAAGAAGCCATCCCTGGATCCAGCATTGTTAGAGAACTATCGTCCGGTCTCCAACCTTCACTTTTTAGTGAAGGTTGTTGAGAGTGTGGTGTCCCAACAGTTTCCGCGACACCTGGAGGAAATTGATTATCTAGACCCGCGCCAGTCCGGCTTCCGACCCAGTCACAGCACCGAGACGGCATTGGTCGCGTTGGTGGATGATCTCTGGAGGGCGCGGGATAGAGACTGTTCCTCTATCCTAGTCCTGTTAGACCTCCCAGCGGCTTTTGATACCATCGACCATGGTATCCTATTGCACCGACTGGGGGGGTTGGGGCTGGGAGGCACCGTTTTATGGTGGTTCTCGTCCTACCTCTCTGGTCGGTCGCAATATGTGTTGACAGGGGGGCAGAGGTCGGCCTTGAGACCCCTCTTATGTGGGTTTCCTCAGGGGTCGGTCCTCTCGCCCCTACTATGCAACACATATATGAAGCCGCTGGGCGAGATCATCCATAGTTTTGGGGTGGGATATCATCTGTACGCTGATGATACTCAGCTGTACATATCCATCCCAGACCACCCTAGCGATGCCGCCGAGGTGATGTCCCGGTGTTTGGAAGCCGTACGGATCTGGATGGGTAGTAACAAACTCAAGCTCAACCTGTCCAAGACCGAGTGCCTGTGGCTCCCGGCACCCTGGTTCAGCCAGATTACTCCAACTCTGGCCATTGGGGGCGAAACACCGGCCCCCGTGGAGAGGGTGCGCAATTTGGGTGTCCTCCTGGATTCCCGGCTGTCCATGGAGGGCCATGTGGCGGCCGTGGCCAGGGGGGCCTTTTATCAGGTACGCCTGATGCGCCAATTGCCCCCTTACTGGACTGAGCTGCCCTGCGCACAGTCACTCAAGCACTCATGACATCCCGACTCGACTACTGTAATGCTCTCTACATGGGGCTTCCCTTGAGGTGCACTCGAAAGCTACAGTTAGTCCAGAATGCAGCCGCGCGGGTGATTACGGGAGCGCCTAGACACCATATAACACCGATCCTGCGCGAGCTGCACTGGCTTCCTGTGGTCTTTCGGGTGCACTTCAAGGTTTTGACGACCATCTTTAAAGCGCTCCATGGCTCGGGACCTAGTTATATGCGAGACCGCCTCCTGCCCCATACATCCCTTAGACCGATACGCTCCCACAGAGAGGGCCTTCTCAGGGTGCCGTCGGCCGGACAATGCCGACTGGCGACACCCAGGGGAAGAGCCTTCTCTGTGGCGGGCCCTGCCCTTTGGAACGACCTCCCCCCTGAACTTCGCACCATCTCCGACCTCCGCCTCTTCCGCCAGTGTTTAAAGACACATTTGTTCCATTTAGCCGGCCTAGCGTAACCTCCACAAATGACTATTTTAGACAGTTTTAAATTTGGGGATTTTAATTTGTTTTTAGCACAGGATGGGTGTCAAATAAGTTTTTAAAAAAATTTTTACTTGATTTTGTATTGTATTTTAAATTCCTGTGCGCCGCCCTGGGTCCTTTTGGAGAAGGGCGGGGTATAAATTTAATAAAATAAAATAAAAAAAATAAAAAAGGATACAAAACTTCTAAGGAAATTTAATGCAGAGTGCAGGATAGTCCTCAACTTACAACCATTCATTTGGCAACTTTTTGAAGTTACATCAATATTGAAAAAAATGACTTACAAATGGTCCTAACCATTATGATCTTCCTAGCATCCCCTTGATCACTTGATCAACATTTGGACGCTTGACAACCAACATGTATTTACAATGTTTGCAGCAAAGGTCATGCGATCACCATTCATTATCTTCCTGGATGCTTCCGACAAACTAAGTCAATGGTGGAAGACAGATTTGCTTAATAAGCACACGATTCACTTAGCAGCTTCAGTGGTTTGCTTAACAACCATGGCCAAAAACATAATAAAATCGGGAACGAGTCACTTAACTGATTTGCTTAGCAACAGAAATCCTGCTCCCATTTGTGGTTGTAAGTCAAGGACTACCTCTTTTCTGATTTGGAAAAAAAACAGCAACCTTCAAGACATACTAAATAAATAAACAAACGAGCCCTTGCACGAGCCCTTTATTCTTAGGAAGTGGTATAAATGAAAAATGGCTTTCTTTTATGAAGCCATATAATATGTGGTAGTAAGGAGCCATGACTGCATCTTTTCCGCCAGCGCCTGAAGACGCACCTGTTCCATCAAGCCGGCCTAGCGTGACCACCCGCGAATGACTGAGTTTTTAGTTTACAAATTTTAATTAGAGGGATTTTAATACGTGGTTTTAGCACAGGGTTTTTGGGTTTAATTGTGGTTTTAGGATGTTGTGTATTTGTATTTTATATGGTGTTTTTTAATTTCCTGTGCGCCGCCCTGGGTCCTTCTGTAGGAGATAGGTGCGGGATATAAACCAAATAAAACTAAAACTTCCAATGGAATGCCTCTTTTTATGAAATAAATTGCAGCCATTAAATGCTCGCTGTTTAATTGAACAGTAGTTCATGTTACTTTCCTAATCAAAGCTCTGTAGTCTGTTCCCCCCCTTTTTTCTGGGATTTTCAACTGGTAGTGCAGCATAGACAGTTCTGATGAAGAAAATGACATGTAATAAAGAATTGAGTAGGTCTTCCTGCTCCTCTGTTCCAATTGGCAGACCTTTTCCCCTCCAGCTTAATTTTATAATGAAAGGAAACGTCCCTGTATAATACATCACTTGACTTCCGCTTACAAGGATTATGTTCTGCCAACAGTTAATTCTTCTTTGTCATATAACTCATTTTGCTTTTCTGCAGAGTACACCGTGATCAATGAAAACTGTCCAGGTGCTGAATGGAATATCATGTGTCGGGAGTGTTGTGAATATGATCAGATCAAATGTGTGTGTCCTGGACAGAAAGAAATAGTGGGATACACTATACCTTGTTGTAGGAATGAGGACAATGAGTGTGACTCTTGCCTAATTCACCCAGGTATGTTGATTTACCGTACTACGTTGATGTGCCCATCTGCACTTTTTTATTTACTGTATCACTTAATTTGCATGCAGTAAATATGCTTGTAGCCAGGTGGAGCATTCAGCCTGTTTTGTCTGCCAGACTTTGGTGATTAATCGTTTTTCCTCCTTACAGATGGATAGAAGCCAATATAAATGCTCACTGTGATGAAAGTTAATGCATATTGTTGTTAGACTTTTCTTTTTTCTAGCAGTAGAAACTCACATTTCAGGATTTTACCACGGATGCTTGGAAGCTCTCCAAAAAGTAAGGTAACAATTGGCTTCAGTATTGCGTGGAGGTTGCAATTCAGTCTTGAAGGCCTAATTTGCACACTATCTTCTTTTTTAAAAATAGAAAAGAATTATTATTTATTTCAAACTCACCTGAGTTTAAAAAAAAAAAAGTTGAAGATAAAGGATATGAAGAAGCAGCTTATGAGACTGCTAAGACTATACTGTATATTAATAAGATTCTGCCTGATTTGAAACTTATTTAGAAAATGTCATTCAGGCTAAATGGGATTGTCAGTGTAAGATTTCATTAAAACCACCATGTCCTCTTTTAGATTTTCCAAATGAGCCTAAATAAGTTAAAGTTGCTGTAAGCTTTAAAGTTGAGGCTTTAAAACAGCTGCATCTTTAAGGGGACATATTAGCTCTCACAGAAGCCAGCGGTAGATGCAACTGGCTTAAAGAAGTGCTCCACTTTCATCTCTATGTGCTCCAAAGCACCACTTCTAAACACTTTTTGAATGATTAATGCACAGCCCTCCTTTATATTATGTTGAATAATATATTTATCTTGAAATTTGCAAATAACTATGAATATGTAAATGTGTAAAATATATCCTGAACTCTTGTTCATAAACTTTAGGGCAGAAGCTAGTACTGAATCCTATTTAGAGCCATCCTTGGGGCATTACTGAAATTAAAATTCTTGTTTAGATTGATCTGACTTGATATAAAGCAATATAGGATGTTAAACAAGAGGATTTCAGGAAAAGGAGGAAGAGATCAATATGGGAAAGTCTGAGTGCTATAGCCAGGGTTGGGCTGCTATGGGTTCGCCCAGGTTTGGGAGAACCCATAGCTAAAGTTATGTCCGGTTTAGAAAACTTGCAAATCTCACCCCTGGCTGGCCCCACCCGCCCACCCTTCCCCACCCCTCCCCATCCCTCTCAGGAATCTCCATGTGGCCTGTTTTGGATGCAAGGTAAGTGCAAGGTCTGTGCAGATGCTCAGGGAGTGGGAAAAACAGACTACCTGGAAGTTCGGGAAGGCTAGAAACGGGCCCATTTCCGGCCTCCGAAGGGCCTCTGCAGCCTGAGGGAGGCAGTTTTTGCTCTCCCAGAGGCTCGAGGAAAACCTTCAGAGCCTGGGGAAGATGAAAATGGTCTCCCCACTGTGGTGCAGGAGGCCAACTAGGCTCCATCCACCATGGCCCATCGACCCAGCAATTGGGTAGAGAACCCATTGCTGAAATTTTTGAAGCCCATCCCTAGCTATAGCTATAGGTATCTGTGAGTGATGGGAAGAGAAAGAGCGATGGGTGAAGAAATGTACATTGTGGCATCATAACACAAACCCTATGACTTTAGTATGTGCATCTTACATTAAAGTATAAGTATGAAACATGGTAGTTGTGTTGTTATGTCATTGTTTTTTCAGTCATTGTAGACTGCAGGAAAATTCATGTTTGTAATTTTTGTATCCAGCCCTTAGAATTGCATTTATATTCTCTCTCTCTCTTTATGTTTGAGTGTGTTTGGCTTAGAGGAGTGTATTGCTTGAAAGGACTTCTCCAAGCCACATTTTATGCAGCCAAAGTAAAAACATTGGTTGCATGGGCTCACAGCTACCTGTTGTGACCCAGCAGGGACCGGATGAACTGCTGATGGACTCTGATAGCAAGGAACCATATGAGTCTGCCCTGGAAGCTGAGGAAGACTCTGGGGGGTGTTCAGAGTCAGAGCAGGAATCAGAGAGGCTGGTTGGCCACCAGGAGGCACCTGGGTCATGGAGCAGTGGGGAGGATCAAAGGCAGTTTGTCCATGATGCAAGAGTGAGCAGAGCTGAGAGGCGGAGGCAGCAATTACGTCGTAGGCAGGCTCACAGATGGTGATTATGCACCAGTTGGTTGTTGAGTGACCCCTCCCAAGAGAGCTTATAGGTGAGACGGTGGGAGGGGACATTTGCAGGAAAGAACCGTTCGAATTAGTAGCCAAGAAAGTCTGTCTGTAAATTCTAGCCGTGCCTGTTCGTTTTGAATATCTGTGTGAAAGGTCGCTGCAGAGCTAAGCTCGTGAACGCCGGGGACAGAACAGTTACCTATCAGAAAAAACTAAATGTAAGCATTCGTAATTCATAAAGAGTTTTCTTCCTCTTCTTTCAGGTTGCATGATTTTCGAGAATTGTAAGACCTGTCGCAATGGGTCTTGGGGAGGATCACTAGACAACTTCTACATCAAAGGCATTTATTGTGCAGAATGCCGAGCAGGGTGGTATGGCGGCGATTGCATGAGTAAGTATTGGTTAGAGAGGTACTTCGCCACAAGGAGAGCTGATGCTTTGTTGGGAAAACAAAACAAAACAGAACAAACAAACAAAGATCCTTATAGCTCATTCAGCAATGAGAATGTCAAAGCAAAGATAAATTCCTAATCTTTTTCATGGATCATTGACACTCAATTTGAAAATATAAGACAATATAGCCAAAGACATTTTTTTAAGCGGTTGGGAAATGATCTCATACTGAGTTACTGGGGCTTTATAGGTCAAAGGTATTTCTCCAATTCTTTTCCCAAAATCCTGTTCTATTTCCCAGAGCTTTAAGGGCCCCCAAATGCAGATTGTTATGGACAATGCCTGGTTTTTTTGTAACCCTTTGCTGCCATCTAATGGTTATCCAAATCTACACAGCACAGATCTGGGTTGTAACCAGAGTGCAACGTATTCTGTAGAATAAAGCCATTGCCACAGAGAAGGAGGGAGTTGGAGGACTATCCTACAGTTTATAGGAGGCAGCTTATAGATCTCTGCTTGGTCAGGCAATTGGAAAGTAGAGTACTGTTATCAGATGAATGTTCTGCCACTGCTTGAAGACTACAGGTGAATAAAAGCTATCAACAACCCACTTACAGGTAACTGTAATCTTATCCCCAATTTATAATTTTCACTGCAATACTTTTACTGAACCAAATAGGTCTTTATGCCTAATCTGAATATTTTTTCCAGGGCTTTTGGGTTGGGAGGGAGAAGTGCTTCCTTAGCAAAAGATAAATTGAATTGTTTTTTCAAGTGTGGGTAGACTCCTTATATATATTAGCAAATAGACAGGAATAGTTAACTGAAGAAAGCGTTTCTTCTTATATCTGCATTTGCAGAAAATTAGACCATATGGACTGGGCCGCAAAAGAAAAATATGTTGGTTCAGGAGCACAATTCTTTACACATGTCAAGACCTGGAAATCCTTTTCTTTCTGTTTATTTGCTGTCTTGATAGTAGTACCAAGACCTATCCTGTAAGTGGTGCACATGAGATTTGCCAGAACAAATAAAAATATAACTAGATTCTTGGGTGTGTGTGTGTGTGATAATTTCTTAAAAGAACTTGTTACAGATTAGTGAGAAATCATTGCATGTGCAAAGACTAATAAGGATAATATGCAAAATTTCATCACTGCAGCATTTTAAATGTTCTACCTTTGAATATGGATGCATTACTGACTGAATGCAATTAGTTCTGATTTTTAAAAACCTTGCACTGAACTGTGAATTTTGGAAATATGTTGATCTGAAGAGCAGATTGAGTATAAATATCTGTGATTCATTCACTTCAAATCTATATGTAAAATTCATTATTTCTTTTTTAAAAATGTTCCCTTTTTGCTATCAGTAAAAGCACCACAGGAATATTCCAATACATAATTGCCAAGAGATATGCAATTGAATTAAGTGGACCTTAATTTCAGTTACATGTGAATTAAATTGTAGTGTTGTTATCAGTTAAAATAGGACAAAGTTAAACTTTATCAAATGCTAGTCTGTATCTAATGTAATGCAGCAATGGAGGTCTAAATCTAAAAAGATCAGAAATGGACAGGCAATATGACACTGTATGGAAGCAAAAATTGGATTCTCCAGAAGTAAGATAGATGCTTTTGAAAAGCAATATGGGAGAAGACTCATGAGAATCCCATGGATTGCCAAGAAAAAGAAATGGCTCATAGAACAAATCAATCCAGTGTCCTCACTCAAAGCACAAATGACTAGGGTCAAATAATTCGATTATCCTGCTCTCCTCAGAAGTTAGGGAAAGATGGGGAAAGGAGGAGAAGATGAAGAGCTGCAAGGTGGTGGAACATAAATACAATAGGAATGTGCATTACAGGAAGATTTGAATAGCCAGATTACTGGTAGATCACGCTGGGGGAAATCAGTCAATTGCCTGTAAATCCATTTACACAATCAATTATCTTTATTTACAAATATCTAACATCCTCCATCACAAACACCAACCATGTCCCGCAGAAGCCTAGATGCATCTTCATATTCTCCTCACTTCTTTCCAGAAAGGATGAAAATGAAAAAAGGAGAAGAAGAGGGTAGAGATGGGTTAAGGAACAATATAAATGGAAGGGAAGAGAAATAGGTTATCAACTATACGTAGATAAGTCATTATGTTATCTTGTGAAAGCAGTATTTTCACATTTAAGATCATTAATAATTATTTCAGAGGGTTAACATCTCATAGCCATTTATTTCCAGTTTTCAATAAGATGTAGAGAATTTCATCTTTGATCACTAGAATAGTTTCTGTTTCTCAAGTGTTTTTCATGAAACAAGTTTCAGGCACTGGTATTAGATCAATTAGTTGTTGTTGACTCTTGTAATCTTCAGGCCTTGTAATGAGGCACCCATTGCAATTATAATTGTCTCCATCAGGCACTGGTATCTATTCTGTAACTGCTGTAATGAAGACAGGTACAGCTAGACTCCTTAGTTTCAGGGTGGGCTTCAAAAATTTCAGCAACGGGTTCTCTTCCTGGTTGCTGGGTGGGTCTGGCCTTGGTGGCCATGGCCTAGTCGGCCTCCTGCACCACAGCGAGGGGGCTGTTTTTGCCTTCCTCAGGCTCCAGAGGCTTTCCTTGAGACTCTGGGAGGGTGAAAACTGCCTCCCTAGGCCCCGGAGACCCTCTGGAGGCCAGAAATGAGCCCGTTTCCGGCCTTCCAGGAGGCCCATTTTTCCTCATTCCCGAGCCTCCACATGGGCCCTGCACTTACCTCCAAAATGGGCCGCATGGAGACTCCTTGGAGGGGTGGGGTGGGAGGGTGGGATTTGGAGGTTCTCTGAACCGTCCATAATGTTAGCTACGGATTCTCCTGAACCCAGGTGAACCCATAGATTAGATTCTCCTGAACCCAGGCGAACCCCTGCTTAGTTTGTCATCCAGTAGTTCAGCTACATGCTTAAATGCTTTGTTAGGGTTGGGTTTTTTTGTACTATGTATACCAGGGGTGTCAAACTGGCAATCCTTGAGCTGGATGTGACATGCAAAGGCTATACCCACCCCAGCAAGAAACATTGCAATACGTCACATGACACGATCGAGTTTGACACCCTTGGTATATACTATCCTTTGTGGTGTTCCTGTTATCATTAGTCATAAAGTTACTGGTAACATGTTTCAGATTAACCATATGCAAATACAGTTCTGCATCCTTATTATTATTTTCAATTTTCATGAGCATATTTCACATACAAATACATTAAAATGATACATCATCATTGCTAATTGATTCAGCCATATAAGTACCTCATACTAAACTCATGTACTGTATAAATATCCAACTTACTTTTTTGTTTGGGATAAGCAACTTTCTGCAACGTTCAAAAAAAGAGTAAGTTAGTAAAATATAAAGACAGGGGAAAAGAGAAGGGAAAATCTAACAACACAATTCACAATATAGAACAGTTAATCAGTGGAACTGCTTGCCTCCAGAAGTTATGAATGCCCCAACACTGGAGGTCTTTAAGAAGATGTTGGATAGCCATTTGTCTGAAATGGTATAGGGCTCCTGCCTAGGCAGGGGTTGGACTAGAAGACCTCCAAGGTGCCTTCCAACTCTGCTATTGTATTGTATTGCATTGTATTGTATTGTATTGCATTGTATTGTATTGTATTGTATTGTATTGTAATATAATACATAACTATCGTTGCAAATATTGTTTCTTCCCTCATGTCCACGTAGCAATTTTTACACTATCTTTTGTTCTTTAAACTCCTTAATTTTCTCTATCCAACATACTTGTTTTGGATTCAGTCTTCATTTTTTATATGGCAACTTATTCAGTGAATGTCTAGACTGGTCACTCATTTTTGTTTTCAATCCATATTTCTTAATCATTTATACTGGACTATGTTTTACTGTGCAGTTTTCTGAAGTAAACCATTTCCAGTATATTGAGCTGACTTTAAAGTTTCACCTAACACACTCAGTACTCACTTCATTTATGAGTACACTCTCATACACAGCAACTTTTACTTTTATATGTTGCAACAGCCCACTTAACAGTTATTCCTCAATTTACAACCACAATTGGGATTGGAATTTTGGTCACCAAGCGGTGTGGTCAGTGAACAATTTTATGACCATTTTACATGGTTGTTAAATGAATTACCATGGTTGTTCAGTGAATCCAGCTTCCCCAAATGTCTTTTCTTGGCATAAGCTGACTGGAAAGATTGCAAATCATAACCATATGATCACAAGATGCTGCAACCATTGCAAATGCGAGTACGTGAAACACACAAATTACAATCATATGATGAGGGAGGCTACGCAAGGGTCATGCCTTTGAGGATAGATTACAAGACACTTTTTCGGAGGTTGACACAATTTTGAACTTTTGTTAAACACATGGTCTGAGGACTATCTGTTCTACCAAGTTTCGACTTCTTTCTACCAGCACTTATAGTCTTTTTTTTTCTATCCATTTTTCTACATTTTGCAAGCATTCTGCCAAGATATGCCTGTTTATCTGCTTACTGTCTTTGTCAGTAAGAAGTAACTTACTGATCACTTGAAGTGTTAATGCCACTGTATGGTGCCTTGGTAAGGCCACACTTGGAATACTGCATACAGTTTTGGTCGCCACGATGTAGAAAAGACGTGGAGACTCTGGAAAGAGTGCAGAGAAGGGCAACCAAGATGATTAGGGGACTGGAAACTAAGACATATGAAGAACGGCTGCAGGAGCTGGGTATGTCTAGCTTGATGAAGAGAAGGACCAGGGGAGACATGATAGCAGTGTTCCGATATCTCAGAGGGTGCCACAAAGAAGAGGGAGTCAAACTATTCTCCAAAGCACCTGAGGGCAGGACAAGAAGCAACGGGTGGAAACTAATCAAGGAGAGAAGCAACTTAGAACTAAGGAGAAATTTCCTGACAGTAAGAACAATTAACCTCTGGAACAGCTTGCCTCCAGAAGTTATGAATGCCCCAACCCTGGAAGTCTTTAAGAAGATGTTAGATAGCCATTTGTCTGAAATGGTATAAGGTTCCTGCCCACGCAGGGGGTTGGACTAGAAGACCTACAAGGTCCCTTCCAACTCTGCTATTGTATTGTATTGTAACTTGCAGCATTCACCCTGTTTTTTCTGTCACAGATCCATTATCTCTGGACATCACACAATTTAACATTTGCTACAAATCCTTTGGGTGTTCGGTCAACTACATGGCATTGTTTACATATGAAAACATGCATATTTTACATTACAAATCAATGAACCTCTAATGTCACTATAAGCATAATTATCGATTAACATATTAAACAATCACGGGGATACTGCACTCTTGTATCTTATTCTCTGTTTTGAATATTGAATAATTCACCAAGTATACCATTTATCTTTGGGCATACTTTTCTTCCAATCTATGCTACTCTTACTGTGTTCAGAAGCCAGAATGTAAATCTAAAGTTCGTTCACTGTTTAGGTTTAAATCTATGGTTTTGTCTTTTATGGTCTATTTCATTGACACCTATTTAAGAAGAAAGTTACATTTAAAAATATTTGTTATTATTAGTGTATTTAGTATATTTACTTTAAGTCTGTGGTCTCAGGCAAAAATTATGTTCCAAAACGTTTTGCCATCTTTTTTCCAGACACAAAAGGAACAATGATTGTGACAGCCTTTCAGAATTGATTCCTTTCCAACTCTCTTCCCTTCCTAAGCACCTCTTCTTCCTCCTTCAAGACAAGACAGGATTTATGCTCAGCATTTAAATTATTCTCGAAACTTTTCATCTCTCTCTCTCTCTCTTTTTCCCCCCTCCCTCCCTCCCTCCCTCTCTCATATCAAAGGATGGGCAGGTATGGTGTATCCCTCTAGTGGATGGATTAGAAACAGAAAAATAACAATCGGATCTGACCATATATATGTTCCACGCAGAAATGGTTTGTGGCAAATAGGAGCTTGTTTCTCTGGAGCATTCTTTGAATGGCTCTCTCTTTAGCCTTTGGACCACCTGCTTTGTTGGCCAGTCTTACTTCCTTGGCAGAAATGTTCCACAAGTTCAAATTGTACTGTTTCTCCAAAGAAAGGTGCATTCAGTATTCCTTGCACGGCACCATCTCTGTGCACCAGTTCTCTCTCGCCAATGGCAAGAGAAAGAAAGGAAACAGAAAAGACCCCTTATAATGAAAAGGGAATGTTCTCTGAGGTGATTCAAGGACCCTTGTCAATCCTTCTGAAGAAGGTTTCCTGCAGCTTTGTCTCAGGTTGTTTTGAGAGGAGAGCCAGCAACTGTGCTACGTTTCCTCTCCCCAGTGTGGGAAGCTACATTAGTTTCCAGCGGATCCTGGCATATCTCAACAGCATCCTAATGACAGTCATGGGGGCAATGTAATTAATTCTCCAGTTTTTCACATCAGGAGCCAAGAAGCCCTGGTGTGGAATGAAGCACTTATGACAGACCCTTCCGAGCTTGTTTTGTGTTTTATTGGAATCTGCATAGCTGAGGGTAATTGAGGGTAAACTGGCAAATGATTTGCATTTATAGGAATGGACAAATCTTAGCAAGGTAGAAGGATACAGAAAACACTGAGATAGGACATTTGGCATGTTCCTGAAGATGATTAACCACATTGCTGTTCATTAGAGGAGCCTCTTCTTACTTGGATTTTTCTAAAAGTGTTAAGATTTCCCAGAGTTTCGATGTAAACACATCTTGGAATGGCACCAGTTCTTCTTAATGACCATGGTTCCATAAAAGTTCTCCTGATTGGCTCTTTCTGAAATCTGAAGGAGTTAAGCAAGAGTGCTATTGTTAGTACCAGTTAACGCCAACCAGTACCAAAAGAATAGTTTTACCTTCTGTACTGTCTTTGGGCTCCTTGTATTGTTTGTTTGTTTGTATATTAGAACTTAAGACTGAAAAAAACCTGTATGACTCCTTTTGCCATTTTTGCCATAGAAAATTCATGTAAGCAATTACTTTTGCTGAGGAAAACAAGAAAAGTGCTATTTTGGTTGGTCACAAAGCCAGCCAGATGTTTTGACAATTTTATCCATTTATTCTGTCCTTCCCAAGGACCTGGGATAGGCAGATGTTGTTTAATGGTGTTAAAGTGTCACCATAGAATGTAAGCTCTTTCAAGTAAAGCTGCCTTTTGCAATTGGACAATGGGACCATGGTCTGTTTATGCTATAGATAGTCCTCAACTTAGAACAGTTCACATAATGACCATTCAAAGTTACAACAGGACTGAAAAAAGTGACTTATGACCATTTTTCACACTTATGACCATTGCAGCATCCTCAAGGTCATATGATTTATGTTTGGATGCTTGACAACCGATTCACATTTATGATGGTTGCAGTGTCCCAGAATCATGTGATCACCTTTTGCCAATAAAGTGAGTGGGAAAATCAGATTCACTTAACAATTGTGTTACTAATTTAACAATTGCATCGATTCATTTAACAAATGTGGCAAAAAGAGTCATAAAATGAGGCAAAACTCACTTAACAAATTTCTCATTTAACAACATAAATTTTGGGCTCAGTTGTGGTTGGGCTCAGTTGTGGTTCTCCTGCCCCATACATCCCTACGGCCGATCCACTCCCACAGAGAGGGCCTTCTCAGGGTGCCATCGGCCGGGCAATGCCGTCTGGCGACACCCAGGGGGAGAGCCTTCTCTGTGGCAGGCCCTGCCCTTTGGAACGACCTCCCTCCTGAACTTCATACCATCTCGGACCTCCGCCTCTTCCGCCAGTGTCTAAAGACACATCTTTTTCAGCAAGCCGGCCTAGCCTAACCTCCCTCTGGGGCTATTTTAGATAGTTTTAAATTGGGGTTTTAATCTGGTTTTAGCATAGGATTGTCTCTAGTAATTTAATATGCTTTAAAATTTTGTATATTTTGCCTTATATGTTTTTAAATTCCTGTGCGCCGCCCTGGGTCCCTCGTGGAGAAGGGCGGGATATAAATCGAATTAAAATAAAATAAATAAAATAAAAGTAATTGAGGACTACCTGTCTAATCTTTCAATTTCAATTATTAGATCATGATACTTTGTGGTCTTCTCCAATTTTTTGTCTCCTTGGTGTCATCACAGCAATTATCCACATTTCTTCTTTTCAACCACACTTAAATCTGGTGTGTTATATGTCAAGATTTGTGTCAATTATTAACCAGTTGCTGATGTCTCTTTTATTCAATACTTAATGTAGTTATTTAGTCATGTAAACTGGTCGGGTATTTGAGAAGATCTTCTCATGTGCATATGACCAATAACTTGTATTTTGACATTGTTCCTGAGGTAATTTTTCTATAAATATCTATGTGATTTTTCTTCTTCATCCCTTTAGGGTGTGGACAGGTTATCCAAGCTTCCAAGGGTCAGATTTTATTGGAGAGCTATCCACTGAATGCCCAATGCGAGTGGATTATACATGCCAAACCTGGATTTGGGGTTGAATTAAGGTAAGATTTTAATGTACTGAATCTCCTTTTTATATGAGTGGACAAAAGTGTGTTGAGGTATCAGACTAATATTTCAACCAAAGGAATTTTTACTGGCTTTTCCCCAGAGCTATTAATTTCAATCATAGAATACAAAGTAAATAAACAAATGCCTGTCTTTGTCTTTCTGTGTCAGTTTAAAAACATTAAAAATAAATGCAACAGGTTATATTCTCAGTTTATTGGCTCTTGGACTATCTTTGTTAATGGAAGATCATTCCATGAATGAACTGGAAACTTCTTCATGAAGGCATATTCACTACTATTGACACAAAAATTCTCTACGTGTCTATGGAGATTCTCAGTCATCCAGTCATGGTTATCCCAAAGGTGCTTTTTCAAAAGGCAACTGGACATTGTTTGTTTTCCTTGAAGATGTTTCACTTCTCATCCAAAAAGCTTCTTGTGTGAGAAGTGAATTGTCTTCAAGAAAAACACAGGAGCTACAGTTGCCTTTTGAAAAAGCACCTTTGGGATTATTTCTCTATGTTTTCCTCCAGTCTCAAAATGAGCCTTCTTGAATTATGAGGGAGTTTAGAAATGGGCTGTTCATATTATAGACGCTTCCTTCTGACTTGAAAGAATGTTGGCAGTACAGTAATTCTACTTGTGGTCTCTGCTATTAACTCTGTTTTATGTAATTTGCAAAAATGCAGGTGAAAAACCTTTGAGAGTCTGGAGAGCACAGAAGCAAAATAGAAATATTGTTCTATAGCACAAATAGAACAGAGATATAATTTTGGCGTCTGAATTTGTCCCCTCTCTCTTGTTCTGTCTCTTTCTTTCTGGTCAAGGTTTGCCATGCTGAGTCTAGAGTTTGACTACATGTGTCAGTACGATTATGTGGAAGTCCGTGATGGGGACAATGCTGACAGCAAGTTAATTAAACGCTTCTGTGGCAATGACAGGCCTCTCCCAATACGAAGCACTGGTTCCTCCCTTCATGTCCTTTTTCATTCAGATGGTTCCAAAAATTTTGATGGATTTCATGCAGTTTTTGAAGAAATTACAGGTAAGAAATATGTTTAACTAAAATAGCATGATCTTATATTTTTTTCCACTTTTTAATGTTATTAAAATTATATTGCGGTCCTGATAAGAAAGTAAGCTCAATTACAATTGTAAAAATTGTGATTCATGGCTGATTTTATCTACAAACAACCCATTTTTTCCTAGTCCCCCCCCCCCCCCCCCCATAAGCAGTTCCTAATTCTAGGAAGCTACAAACATGCATTTTATCTAATTAGACCAAATGCCTTTGAGGTCAATTTTAGGTTGACTGTGATGTAAGATTTACCCACAATTTTAAGTGTGTAGATTGAAGAAGAGAATAGCAATACATTGTGTAGGAAAGCAATGTTACAATGGGTAAATGGCATAATTTATTTATTAAATGGATTTATCTATGAAATTTAGAGGCTATCCAAAACAACTCTGGATAGCTTACATTAAAAGTAAGAAAGAATAACAATAATTTTCAAAAAAACACTAGAAAGAAGGATGCCATGTTCACGTTATATCCTACTAATCCACAAACACACTATCTCAAACAGAAAATATAACCACTAAAACTCCACAACATCCTATTTAAGACACATGACAAGAACCAAGCCCCATCAGGGTGGGAGATAACATGGTATTTACATGGATATGAATAAAAATGTTTACCAATAAGCAGAAAAATTCTATCCACCATATTTTCTTTTGCAATCCTATACAGCTAATTGGAATCCTAAGAATTTACACGCATTCATTCATACAATTCTTTGAAAATGCTACTTCCTTTTTATTATTGTCACTTCCATGCAACTATACTACTGTTTCTAATCCCACTTCCTTTAAAAAGCATTGTGAAACTGATCTGGAACTCCTGCTACCAATGGAAATGCAAAGAATAGCACAACAGTGAGGCAAAAGTGAGTGAGGGAACAGTTCCTAATAGAGGCAGAATGAGAGTCCGCTGAAGGACAGAACACATTGGAAGATCTGTAAAGCACGTTAGGAGAAGGGGTTGGATTTGTTAAGTTTTACCTACATTTGATCAGGGCGCATCATAAATTGATCCAGTTTCTGGATTTGTGTCAATGTTGTAAGATAGATCTGGAGATGATTCCTAAGGATAATAAATATGAAACAATAAAGTAGTTTGTAACTGGTTGTGATGTTCTATGCTTGTCCATTTTGGTAGGATATTGGCATTGTGCAATGGCATTTTGTAGGCTTGCAATGTAGCCTGTATAGAATTCCATGAGCCTGCTTGGATTAAAATTGGGCTTTGGTTTCCAAATCAGTCAGTATATAAATTTAATAAATACAAAAGGGAAATAATTTCTTTAAAAATGAGAATGAGAGAAAAATTCTATAAGGTACATCTAGAGAAAAAGAAAGTAGAAACAAAATTAGAGAACAGTCAACAATGAAGATTGCAATAGGCAGGAGAAAAGTAATGTTGATGGAAATAAAATATTATTTTGGAAGTGGGCTAAGCAAGGAGCCTCCAAACTAATAACGAAAATTATAAAAATAATGAAATGATTTGGGAAGTACTTGAAGTGATTGAATGCTTGAAGCATTTTATACATTTATACAGGAATGGTAGTTACCTGCCAAAAAATACAATGTGAGAATGTTGAAAAATGGAAAGGCAATAGGTGCAGATGGTTTAAGTGGAGAAAAGTTAAAATGCAGTCGGCTTATGGAAAGTTTGTGCTTCTTGTTTAATTATGTGTGAAGATTGTGTCTGAGCCTGATAATTGGAAGAATGCTGCTATTGTTCCTCTATTCAAAGGGAACAATAGTGAGCATGGAGGCAACACAGAGGCTGGGAGAAGTTTAAGGGACAAAAAACAGTGCAAGCAGTGGTGGAAACAAGATGGTTTATATAGAAAGAGAAATACAGAAGGGTAGCAAGGGGTAAACTAGAACTAGCCATAGAGTAGTTCCCTTTTCTATCCTTCATCTCATGCCTTAATTCATTTGGGTTGCTGTTCTTTACTCTTTTCTGTGGTTTGCCTAATGATGCTTACCCCAGCGGTGAAATCCTCTGAAGTCTGCTATCAGTTTGGTGAGCCTGCTACTAAGCATGTGCTTTGCATGCAGATGTGTGCTTTGTGCACGTGCGTGCCTGAGGCGCACCTGCCCAAGCGCTAAAAAAAAGGGACATTTTGAAGCCTTCCAAGTCTGCAAGGGTAAGTAGGGTGGGGAGAATCTGCTCTGCTACGTGATTTAGATTAGCTAGAAAGCAGAAAATCCAATGATTCTAGCTAATAGAAATCACGCGTCACAGCTGATCGTCACCCAGCTGGAAACGTCACCCACTCACCGTCACTCATTGAAAATACTGGTTCGCCCGAACTGGTAGTATTTTTACTACTGGTTCAGGCGAACTGGTCTAAACCAGTAGCATTTGACCCTGGCTTAACCCTCAAACAGAATACTGTGATGTGTACATATGCATAGCAACACTACATTGATCTACACGTAGAGTTCTTATGCGGCCTCCTAGATGAACTGGTTTCTTTCACAATACTTCTGTTTTATGAAAATTGGATGGAGAAAAATTGTGAGAGAGTTCCATCTGAAAAGTAGCACAATTGGGTATCGAAAAGTGACTCTAGCACTCAGCTTCCCACTTAAGGCTGAATTCAAGACATACTTTGCTATTTGAAACAATCAGGTAGATGAAAAATTGTTTTTCAAGCCAGCAAATAGAGTCATTTCAACTCCATTCCCAAGAATGAATTCAGAATGCTGGATCTCTCCAGCCATTCTTATTTGTCTTGGGGCACTGATAGCAGTGGACAATTGATAGTAAAGAAAAAAAATGTTGACAGGATACAGGGCAAAGATGGACTATAGAGGAGGCCTCCAATGGCTTTCTGCCGGAAGGCCCTTTAGAATCTCGTAGAAGTCTCAAATATTGTCCTGCTGCTTCAAAGTCCATTGCTCAGTCTACTTTAGATTGTGTCCCTATTTGATCTTCTGGGCATGATTTTTTCCCTCCCTTGTTATTACATAAAGTACAAACAGTACCATCACAGTAGCTGCTAAAAGGAGGGCTATGTTAATTAAAGGGTCTATAAAAAGACAAAAGTCGACTCCATGAAATGGGACTTGACGTGGGATATGTTGCAGAAAGGCCTCCCACCCTCAAGGGACTAACACATTCCATACAAGGGGGGATTAATAGCTCTCAATTCTTCTTCACAGTGGGAACCGCTTGGTATTCCGCTACTGCCACCCCCCCTTTATTTCCGCCCTAGTTTTTAGCAGCAATTATGGAGAGATAAGGTGGGTGCTACTCAGATAATCTATGCAGAGCAGACTCCAGTTTGGTTGTATACAGCTTGAATGAAAAACTTTTAAAACGCTCTCCTTGGCAAAGCATTAACCTGCTCCCTGAAACTGTTGATGAGAAGGGATGTGCTTTGCATGATGAGCAAAGGGGGTGGGAGAAATTTTGCCTGAGCTGTGGGACCTCCAGCAGCACAAACTTAACAAACTGACGCTGTGTGAAATCTTTCCCAGTACAAAAGCCTTGAGAGTAGTTGAAGGTCAGTATAAGCGGAGGAACACAATTTCCTTGGCCGTCTTCCTGTGTTTATTGTTCGGACCCCATTGGACTAAAAGCCTGTACAGTTCCTCAAGAGGAAACTGATGTTTTCAAGACTATCTTTCCCACCTCATCTGAGTTTGGATTGCAACTCTAGAACTCCTGATTCATGATCGCATGAACTTTGATGTATTGGTTGGGAGTTTTGGGGAAACTTTTCTAAGATTACAGTTCTAAGTGTTAAGTTTTTTAAATCTTACGGTATCATTAAGTAGTCTTTGAAGGATGATACTAAGTGTCAGGGTTCTAAGTTGGATATGGTATATCCAATAAAACTAGTTGTTGATAAACCTACTTGCCTTGGAGTCGGTTTAATGTCAGGGTTCCAAGTAATGTGCCCATAGCAAACAAAACTCTGAGGCAGGTAGGTTCCTCAAAGATTAGTTTTATTGGATATATCATATTGGCATAGGCTGGTGAAAGCCGATTCTAAATGTTCCCGTGGTTTTAAAAGTAAAAGTTTTGCACCTTCTCCCAAACAATCAGTCACATGGTCCAATCAGGGTGCAACCTGGTTGCTTGGGCAACATAACTCCTCCTTGCTTCAGCCACCTGTGGGAATGTCCTTCATTCACAAGTGAAACAATTTTGTTTTGCCTACCAAACCCCAGCTATCACTATTCCCCTTTGCCTAACCTTCATCTCCATTGTGGCAATCCCGGAGCCTCAAAATGGCCTCAGTCGGATCAGCTCCAGAGTTGACACTAAGAGCAGTACTTACATATGGAACATAAAAAGTTTCAGAACTGTATATTTAATAATGGCTTTCCATCTCCTCTGGCACATTTCATTTTTGAGCCTTTAGTTTCACATCACCTTCCCTAAAAACCTTTTCAGATGGTTTGCAGTGTTGCTCAATCTCTTCATTGACATTTCACTTTCATTTGATCTCTATAGATTCTTTTGCTTTAAATGCAGTTGTAGAGTTCTCTGTGGCTTCTTCCATGCTGCTTTATTCCCAATTCCTAAAACTATAAAGGATCATTTTACACAGCTAATCACATATGTTATTCAGGGATAAGTTGGCTTTAAGAACACATGTATCTAAACTTCTCCCTTGGGAACTGCTTCAATTTTTAAAAATAGTTGTTTTAGTATGAAATCATCTCAATCACATTACCTTGTTTTTGATAACATTTGGGCAACAACATTTGATTCACAAGAAGGATTATTGGGGGAGCGGATGGGTTAGGTAGAAGCATTTTAACATCACTGTCTCACTGCTTCAAGGACATATTGTTGTTTTATCACTTGCCCCCAAATACTCACATTATCAATGTCTCTCACTAAGAGAGAAAGGAGTGTAAAAGAGAGAAAAGAGGTGAAAGTATGTGGAAGGAATTGAGAAGTCTTGTACTCTTTCAGGTTGTTCTTCATCTCCATGTCTACATGATGGAACCTGCCTCGTTGACAAAATTGGTGATTACAAATGTGCCTGCTTGGCTGGCTATACTGGAAATCGCTGTGAAAGCTGTGAGTATATCACTGAAGCTATGCATATGATTCTTCAAAGATCCTGGGTTTTCATTCATTCAGCTACTGTTTGAAATTGTCAAGTACAATGAAATACACTTGTTGTATACACTTCTTCTACAACAGGATACAGAAAAACAGAGTTGGAAGGTTCCTTGGAGGTCTTCTAGGCCAACCTCTGCTCAGGCAGGAGACCCTTATGGGGCAGGCAGAGAGTCATGCAAACTCTTTAAGAATATCCCACTTAAGAATATCTTATTATTGCATTGGACTCGTCAACAGAGAAGGCCTTTAGTTTGTCCTCTGCATAATGGAGTTGTCCCATCAGTTCTGATGTCCCTAGGTGTGCTGAGATAATTTCCAATCTCGCTAGTCAGGCCAAAACATCTGAAAAAAGGATCTTAAGACTTGCCAATTTTAGTTCTGAACATTAAAAAAAAAAATGTTCTGTTCTGAGCCCATGATGGCTTTCACACATTAACGATGGACTGATTTGAAGAAGATTGAGATAAACGTTTTATAATTTTTTGGAACAAAAACATTTCTCAGTTTGGATAATGCAATTGAATATATAAATTATCATGGCCATTACTTCTTTTCTATAATTCTAAGGAAATGAGGCTATTTTGCTATTTTTAATGTGGAGTTGTTATATCTCTTAAATTTATTTACATGGATGAAGTTTGAAACTACTTTACTAGCCCTTGAGGTACGTCTATTCATTTAAAAACTGTTCGAAGTTACAACAGTACTGAAAATAGTGACTTACAATCTGTTTTCACACATACAACTGTGAGTTTCACATGATCACAACCTGGGCACTTGTTCACATTTACAACGGTTGCAGGATCCTGGGGACAAGAGGTCACAATTTGTGACATTGCCAGCTGACTTCCAACAAAGTCAAAGGGGAAATGGTATGGAAGGTTACAAATCTTGATCACATGGCAACTTAGTTAACAACCATAGCAAAACATTGTAAGATTATGTGTAATAACACGATGCCCCGCTTAATGACTGCACGGCTGAACTCAAAAGTTTACAGTCTCAGATGTGGTTGTAAGCCGAGGACTATCTTTAAATACTTCATTTCTTATATCTCACGATAATCTGTTTTTAAACAAGTTTTGGACTGGAGAAAGATAGAGATGCCATTAAGTAGTAAAACGTATTATTTCACAATTCTTTATGTTTTTGTACTGAAAAATAGGACAGGTGTTTGCTTCAGGAAGTAATTAAGAACTGTCTTACATTTGTAACATTCAGATGCCAGGTCAGAATTGGTCCTAAAATATCTATGTACAGTACATTTGTATGCAGGTGCATGGTTATGTTGAGGGACACAATCATTACCATTTGAGTTACTTGAATCAGAAATGTCATATAATTTTAGAGGAATGGAAGTATACTGACAATGACTAAAAACTTAGGTTACCGGAGGAGTCCTGAAATATATGCCATTTAATATGCCTATGTTTTCTCTGGATGTTTATGCAGGCATTTCATTGATGAAAAGTTCTACTTCATATCACTCTTAACAGAGTTTACATGGCAGTATTTCAACTCAGCAATTCTTTGCACAGTGTGTCCAGATTCACACTTGCATCTTGTTGCCAGCTCCTTTCTGCCTCCTTAGCTCAGTTAGATAGATGGAGATAGGTAGAGAGAGAGAGAGAGAGAGATAGATAGATAGATAGATAGATAGATAGATAGATAGATAGATAGATAGATAGATAGATAGATAGATAGATAGATAGATAGATAGATACAGAGAGAGAGAGAGAGAGAGAGAGAGAGAGATAATGATAGATAGAGAGACAGAGACAGATATTTTATGGAACTGAGTGGCTACTGTGGGAGCCCTGAAAATGATGCACTTTCTTTAAGGAACTGCTGGCAGGCACAGCAAGTGCATCCACTTTTGCTTTGATGCTCCCTTTCCTCTTAGTTCTATCTGTATTCTTGCTTATTGTTTGTTTACAATTTATTGTTTGTAAATTGTAAGTATATGGCTCTGGACTGTGTATGGAAAAATCGCGTGCACACCAAACCGTCAGTAATGCCGGCAGAAACCCACCCCTGATTCTCACCAACATATTTTCATAGACTTGCATCCTTAACTCTGTGCCCTAACTCTGACTAATGACTTGTAAAGCTAGTACTGCATTGTTGGCAATTTATGGAGTCTTCACTTTTAACATTGCTGAATTGTTCAAAGTTGGTGTCATTTTAGACATTATAATTATTATAATTTTCATTGACATAATTGCTATTATATATTTTGCGAGCTTACCACACAGTTTATTTACACATGATAGAAGTAGCTTGAAAATATAACAGAGGCAAAGGGAACTGCAGCTATTTAATTTGATTTTTTCTCCTATCCATCATCTGTAAAAATAGGATCCAATTGCGTAAATACCGTGTTTCCTCAAAAATACAACATGTCCTGCTAATAAGGCCATGCTGCATTTTTCCTCTTGGGCAAAAATTTAAGCCCTCCTCCGCATATAAGCCCCCTGGACAACCCCCCCTCCGGCCAGGCACAGCACCAATCACTGACCTAGGAAGTATCCCTAAGGCGCCAAGCCATGTGGCGCTCTGACTGCCCCGCAGCTTGGCGCATTCCAGATACCCCCTAGGTCAATGCATGGAGCTCTGCCCGGCTGGAGAGGGAGGTTGCACAAGCACCTGCTCAACCCCCAGCTTCCATGTCTCCCAGGCTCATCATGCCCTTGGCCAGCTCTCCTTGCAGGACTGGGGCACCACTGCCATTGCCGCTGAGCTCCAAGTAAAACTTCTTCTTCAGCTTCCAAAGTCTAGAACTTGGCTTCCAATTCTTCTAGTAGCGGCCACTCTATCCATGATGGTGAACCTATGGCACGGGTGCCACAGATGGCACGTGAAGCCATTTCTGAAGGCACACGAGGCGTTGCCCTGTCAGCTCCAGCACACATGAGCATGCTGACTAGCTGATTTTCGGCCTTGATTTTCAGCCATTTTTTGCCCTCCTGAAGCCTCCAGAGGGCGAAAAATGGCCCAACGGGCAACCTGGGAGTCCATTCCTGAACTTCCAGTTTATGTGTTGGGCCTTTTTCTGCCCTCCCCAGGCTCCTAGAAAGCTTCTGGAACCTTGGGAGGGCGAAATATGGACCTACCAGGCCTACCGGAAGTCAGAAAATGGGCTGTTTCCGGCCTCTGGGGGAGGCCATTTTTGCCCTCCCCAGGCTCCAGAAAAGCCATGTGTACATACACTGGACAGCAGGGGGTGTCACACATGTATTCTCAGGGGGCACGGCATGGGATGCATTAAATTATGGGTGTGGGCACACGAGCGTGCACAATAGCGCGAGTGGCTTTTGGCACCCGAGGCGAAAAAGGTTCACCATCACTGCTTTAGATGTACCTGTCAACTTCAAAATGGATGTAGGCTGCCATAGCCATCTTTTAGTCTCAGCTAAAGTATTGAGTATTGGGGGGGGGGGGGGCTGAGGAGAAGTTTGGAATGTCATACCAGACAATAACAACAGATCGTCCCATGGGGACCAAAGTAATCTCCATGGGTGTTGGCCAGAGACTGGAAAGAGTTACCAGGGAAGATGCCAGGACACCTAATTGGACAATGTGACCTGTAACAAGGAGGGAGGGGAATATCTATTCTTTAATTATACTAAAACCACAGGAAATAATTAGAGTTGGTTTTGCTTTCATGCGTGCCAAAATGATGTAGCCGATAAAACAGATTTCTTTGAGAAATCTGATCGTCTCGGAATGCTGACTCGGTTGGGCACATCAGTCGGAACCCTGACAACACCATTTGTGAGTTAGAGAAAACTGTCTCTGCTTTGGTATTGAACTGTAGCAGAGGCCTTCTTCTGAGATCCAGATAAGCAATGCAGCAATAAAAAAACAGAATTTTGGAAGCCTGGCAGAGTTTTTCTTTCCCTCTTCTTGTATCAAAGAAAATCAGGATGGGGCAATCTTGAGTTTTCTTTTCCACCTCTTTCAGCATTAAACTTCTGTTTACCTAAACACTATTACATTTCTACTTCAAAGCTATCTTCCTATTCCTTTTTGCTGGTTCTCTAAATTTTTAATGAAGAAGAAATACAGAGAGTAAGAAAAATGTACAGCATGATAGGCAAGGTGTTATGGTTCATTCCAATCTACAGTGAGATTATTTAGATCCAATCTGGCCTCTTTTCTTTTGCTGAGCTGTTTTATGCTATCACTCTCTCTACTTGGCCACTACTGGAGTGTAGTCTATGCACATGATATATTTCTTATCATCCAAGCCAACGATAATTGAGTCCATAACATGGCAAACATACACATTTTAATTAGTGTGGTTGTATTTGAAGGAACAAACCTTGTTTGGATGGCTTATGGAAGTGGTCTAATAGGTTCTATGCAAAGAATCACATTGGGCCACTCATAAATCTGCTTTCCAAAAAGATTAATATCAGATATGGCGCTAGCAATCAGAAAGGGCAATGATGACAATGACTTGAGTTGAGCCACAATCTTTAGAAGATAGAAAAGCAAGATGTTTAGCTAACAGTAAGAGGAAGGTGCTCTGTTTACATGGATATGCTTCTTCTTGGACTGCCTCAGTTGCTTTGAAGTTCATCCCTTCTGATTATCTTGAGAAAAGTGTGGAGAGTGCTGTTTGTGCCAATTTGACTTGCGGCGTAGAGAGGGAAACAGTTATTTTCTACTGCAAGTAAACCATGAATATAAAAACAAAGCTCTTTGGCAGGCTCCAAATACAAAAGTTTTATCCCACCATAAATTTAACACGGGATTGACAAATAAATGAAAATATAAAAATGTAATAGATTCCTCTCTGCTTTATCTTAGAGACCCAACTGCTGGGTGATTAAGAAAAAATGTTTCTTCCTTCTCCCTCAGTCCTATAAAGCTGCATTGATTTTTGACATTGGACTCAGCATTCTGGCTCAGTGGGTCGTTGCATGGAATTGCTGGCCTTTAAAACAAAAGTCTCTGACCAAGTTTTGCTCAGAGACTTCCTGTCTCTATTGTCCAAAACAAAGCCCAGCAAGCCTCAAGTCCTTGAGTAAATGCTGGGATCCTGTCTTGAATGGGGAATTCATTGCTTTGATCCCACTTCCATTTCTGTAGTGTACAGCTTCTCAGAAGACTGTGGTTGCCAGCCTTGCAATATTTATTTGGAATCCTAATGAAGTTTTCTTTATTGAGATGAATTCTGGCATTCTGGACCATCATTAATAGAATTAGATTACTAGTAGGAAATAGCCATTATTTTTAGACGGGCCTTTTCTGTAAGGATTCCTTGTTCCTACTATCTAACTCCTATGTAAGAAGGCTTTTCTTACAGCTCCTCGCATCAATAAAGGCAGTAGATCAAAATATTATGAGGCTGGGAGATTCTATTTGGGGAGGGGGCTGTCTTTATTAAGGTCTGGACTAGAAATCAGGAGACTGTGAGTTCCAATCCCATTTTAGGCATGAAAGCCGGCTTGGTGACTTTGAGCAGGTCACTCTTTCTCAGCCCAACCCACCTCACAGAGTTGTTGTTGTGGGGAAAACAAGAGAAGGAAGGAGTAGATTGCAGTATGTATGTGTGGTACCTTGAATTACTTATAAAGGCAGAATAAAAATGCATCTTTATATGGTGAAAGCCAAATTTTGATATCATTACTTGATTAGACTATTTAACATATAGTCTTAGTATATGGCCAGATATTTAAAAAAAATTAAATGGTTTGAAATGTGAATGAGATTTAAATTGCGTAGTAGGCTATGAACTCTATTGCAATGTTGTGAGAAAAAGCTTCAGTTGCTAAATATTCTTTGAATCATTAATGACAAAATATGTATCAACTTAAAATGCAACATTTCTTTCATGCAACATTTTCTTTCTGAAGTAAATTTTTCAGACATACATGTCAAAATAATTAGACTGACATTCCCAAATAGTATATATGGCACCATTCTTTCCTTAAACCGGAACAATATGTAGGGGATCCAACATTAAATGCAAATTCAATGTATACCACCTAAATCAGTATGCTTATTTAAGATTTATGACTTTTTCTCTTGTACAAGTTGTATTAGGATCTGTGACACATTCTCTTGTATGAGATGTAATCAGTAAAAATGTTATGGAGTAAATATAAAATATAACTCACAAATAAAAGCCCAGACACCATGGGCCAATGTACACATATTTAAAATACAGAATTCTTCAGAATTCATAGAAAATGGAAGGATGAGCCAAGAATTTAGAAGTTTTCTCCAACTTTGAAATATCTCCCTTCAGAGTTGAATGACATCCCTCTTCAATGTTTATGAAAAGAATCATACTATTACAATGCTTCTCAACTTTAATAACAAAAGCAATAGCACTTAGACTTAGATAGAATAAGATGGTAGTGTTAAAAAGGGGGGGGGTGACTGAGAGAACATAGAAGCTGCTGTGGGTGGAGTTAGATCTTTGGCATTGTGTAGAAATTGGTAGTGACTTAGGAAATTCAGATGAGGAATTTTCCCAATTCTATGTGGAATATTGGGGATTGTCTGTGATGTAGACAAGCAATTCAGAAATTCTTATCCTTGATCTCTCGTTTGCTGCCATTTTGTCTTCCTTCGTGATTCATCCTATTCCTTCTGCTTCTTCACTTTGCATCTACCCGATTGTTTCTTAGTTGAAATAGGCACTAGGCTATGTATATTATATATGGGCTACAAAGCTCCAGATCATCACAGCGTAGTGTTATGGAAAACCCCTTGTCCTTTAATGGTTGTCCAGATTTTGTGCAGCTCCAAATTGGTCTGCCTGCATTAAGCTCAGAGGTATTCTCGTAAGTGGAAGTACATGAAGTGCCTTCTAAAGAAAGAAGAGTTTATTGGCCTATTTCATAACTCATCCAAGTTCTCATGTCAGGCTTATTTTCTGTCCTCATTATGTGTCCATTTCAGTTAATGCCTAGTCCTCATTATCTGTCCATTTCAGATAATGGACTGGGAATGATTTTTAGATAACAAACTCAAATGCCCAACTATTTTGGCATCAGTACTTTTCTCCTGGAAAGTACATGCTATAAAATATCTATATGGGGCTCTCTTGAAGAGCATCAGAAGCTACAGCTGGTGAACTGTGCAGTGGCGTGGACAGCATTTGGGTCCCTAGAGTGGCCCAAGTTACACCACTGTTCCTAGATCTGCACTGGTTGCCAATTTGTTTCCAGCTCCAATTCAAGGTGTTGGTTATCACCTTTAAAGTCCTTCATGGTATGGATCCAGGTTACTTGAGGAATCATCCCATCCCACTGGGATTGGCCCGCTCCACCTGTCCCAGCAGAAGAAGCATGCTGCAAGCCCTGTTGGCCAGGGAATTCTGGCTGGTGGGATCCAGGAGAAGAGCCTTCTCTGACATCACTCCTGCCCTTCGGAACATTTTGCTGCAACTCTTCCAAACTTCCACAAGAGCTTAAAGTCCTGGCTCTGCTTGAGGCTCCAATGCAGAGGTTGTATTCAGTAGGTTTTGGCCAGTTCTGGAGAACTGGTAGCAGAAATTTTAAATAGTTTAGAGAAGCAGTAAATACCACCTCTGACTGGCCCCACACCCATCTATTCTTTGCCTCCCGAGTCCCAGCTGATCAGAGAAAAATGGGAATTTTGCACTAACCTTCCCCTGGAGTGGGGAGGGAATGGAGATTTTACAGTATCCTTCCCCTGCCACTCCCACCAAGCCATGCCATGCCCACCACGCCCACCAAGCCATGCCCACAGAACTGGTAGTAAAAAGAATTGACCCACCACTGCTCCAATGGAGGGGTTTTACATGGAGTGTGTGTGTTGATAGATTAATAGATTAATGACAGATCCCACCTCCCCTCTTGCTCATTCTACTCTCTCCCTATCATCTTTTGGATGGCGGTCAGGTAGGCAGGCAGGCAGGCAGGCAGGCAGATAGAGATAGACTTGCCAAACCTTCCATTGCTGTAAATTATCTTTCCCTTTTCCCCTCCCTCCCTCCGTCCCTCCGTCCCTCTCTCTCTCTCTCTCTCTCTTTCATGACAACTATTTCATATTACAGATTCTCTCTCCTTTCCCACCCTTCCTCCCCGCCTCTCTATTTCATATTACAGTACCTGACTAAACAGTTAGAAGAGGCCTAGCTTTCAGAACAAAGAGAGAGAAATGACAGGCCTGTTTCCATGCAGAAACGTTCTCATTTGAAAAACATCTATTGGTCAGCTCTGAATGTGTTGCTTGGGATCTCTAAATCCTTTTTATTTGAAAGAAAAAGAACATATTCAATGGCACTTTTAGAAGGCTTTTTTTTTTTAGATTACAAAGTGGCATAAACTTTCTTAGGTAACAATGTTGAATTAGAAATAGGGAAAGTAAGATGGAAAGCCAGTGAGAAACTGAAAAGGGAAAGTATTTAAAGATTCTAAAAAGAACATAAGAGGACACGTTGTGCAGCATTTTAATAACACGCAGAGACGCCCAAATCTCTGGTGAATCCCAGATGAATACAGTCATATTTGGATAAGAATATTTATGACTTTTATTGTATATATGGATAGATCCTGTAATTGCTTTTGCAGAAATAATAATATAACTGAATTTTGTAATGACTCAACATTTCTCATTCTGTTTTGTAAACTGCAACTTTTGGGTAGACAGACATGATTTAGATCAGTGTTTCTCAACTTTGACCAATTAAGACGTGTGGACTTCAACTCCCAGAATTCTCCAGCCATGCTACCTGAGGACTTCTGGGAGTTGAAGTCCACACATCTTAAAGTTTCCCAGATAGAGAAACACTGGTTAAGATTATTTCTAAATTTGCTTTACAATCCCTACCCCTATACACCTTAATCCAAAATATTAAATATGTCTTGCAATAGGTATGTTTTTGAAATCTCTAGCCCTATGTATTTATTTATTTATTTTAGATATTGCTTCAATTTAAAAGACTCTAAACCAGGGAACAATAACAAATGTAAATATAAGTAGAAAGGTGCATTAATTATAAAAACATATCAACAGCACCGATACCAATTATTCTGGAATCCTTCTGAAACAGGTCTTTACAAATCTTCAGAAGCTCACAAGAAAAGCTCACAAGACCTCCTTCAAATGGCAAGCATTTCCAGAATAAGAGAGAGATCCAACAGAGAAGGTCCACTTTTATGATCTTTCCCATTGTCCTTTATGAGAAGTGGAGATCTGCCAGTTGGACAACTGCAAGCTTCCAGAGAAAATCAGCGTGGTAGCTACCCAGGCTTGGACCATATAGAGCTGTGATAGCAAACCTATAGTATGCGTGCCACAGGTGGCAGTCAGTGCAGTCTTGGTGGACACGTGAGCTGTCGCCCCAGTTTAGCTCCGCCGCACATGTGCACATGCCTTCCGTTGGCCAGATGGTCTTTGGGTCTCTGCCGTGCAGAGGGGGGAGGCATGCAAGGATGTGTGTGTGCATGTGCAGGGGGCAGGGCGGGGGTGCGTGCGCATGTCCGGGTGGGGTGCATGTGGGGAGGGGGGTCACACACACATGTGCAGGGGCAAGATACACACAGGGAGAGGTGGAGTCTTTTCTTAAACAGAAGGCCACCTCTAGAGTGAGGCACCTCCATTAGGGCCCTAGGCCTACTGGTAGAGCTAGGTCTTCAGGGCCTTATGGAAGGTCAGAAGGGTAGGTGCAGATCTCACCTTGGAGGGCATAATCTTCCAAAGGGGGGAGCCACAGCAGAAAATACTATGTATTTGGTTACAATAGCCTACAATAACTATTATACAAGAGGTGCTCATGGCAATCATAAGCACCTGATCTGTAGGAAGATCAGCTGAAGTTTTATGTGGTCTTCAAAGCAGCCAGTTTTAAAACAATTTGCAATGATGCAAGATGACACATGACCTTCTCAGTAAGGCTACAACTGACCCTCAAGATACAGAGAGACAACATGTAGGGCTCTTGCCTTACTACTTGTTTATAGGTAGCCTCATCAGTGGGGGAACCAGCTCAGAATGTTCTTTTATAGCCCTCCTCTTCTTTCCAAGTCAAGCAATCTACTCATTAGGCCTTTAAATTCAGTGGGATTTGCAAATGCTGAATATGGTAGACGATAGCCCTGTTTATCATAAGTATAGCAGATAGCATAATTTCACATGCAGCATCCTACATGATTTTATCACAATCTGGAAGATGAAACGTGTTACAGAAGCAATCTATTATTCCTAAAACTGCCGAAAATATCACTTGGCAAACCTTTTTATTAACAACAAAGGATGTCAGGCTTAGCATGATACAGAGAGAACAGTACAAGTTCCTTAAATCTGCTACTAAATAATAGTGTGGCCTTGAATTAGATCACTCCAGATGCATTATCTTCCCATCTGTGAGGGGGAGAGGATAAGGAAGGCTTGCATTATTTTAATAGCTACTGTGATGATTAATAGGCTTCATCCATATATTTAAATATGCTATGAACAGAAATATCCTGTAGTTAATCTGAAGGAAATGGTGAACCAGCTGTGTCCCCACTAAGAGAAATTGGACGTTGTCATTCATAGCCCGGTTATATTGAAATTGGATAATTGTAACCTACACTGGAGGAGGCCGGCTTTGAAAAAGTTCAGAAGCTTTTATTATATTCAAGTACAGCTGCTAGAATATAGATTAACATGAGGAATTTTGATTGTATTGTCCCAGCACAGTTTCAGCCAGGGGTTGAACATTCTATATGGCAATGTTCTTCATCTTGATACAGTCAGACTTGCCTCATTAACACATAAGAGATCCCAGCAGAAGATCTCCTCAGATTTGTCCAGTGGGGCAGTCTGAACTTTGAAGGTTATTTGCTTTGCTTCACCAATGTGAAACTGCGTAGTGCTGGGGCAGGGGTGGTTCCAGCTGCTGCTACTGTCGGTTCTCTGAGGGACGTGCTTTGCATGTGTGCATATGCAGTACTAAAAAAATGCTTCTGCTCATGTGCAGAAGCAAAAAACAAGATGGCGCCGCCTATGGTGCCTCTGAGAGAACCAGTTTGGGGGCGTGGCAGGCTGAATTACTACCTACTGAACTGGTAGGAACCCACCTCTGTACTGTGGGAGGAAGTTGAGGTAACTTCTTCCTCTGTGCTGGCATGGCAGCACTGAAGGTTTTCCTTGATGCACAGTTTTCAATGAAACCACTGGAAGAACCCAGTCATTGAACTGACATTGTGAGGAATTTGGTATTTACCAACAATGGAACCTACTGTACCTATATTGTGGCAATAAAGATTCTTTCTTTTCTTTTCTTTTTTTGTACAGAGCTAAGTGATCTTAGTAAGCACACACTGTTTACCTCTTGTATCATTACCTCTTCATAGATTGGAGGGGGTGGGTAGAGGCTGAGCTTTTTCTCTCAAAAATAGCTTAGATGACCTGGAGATCTTCCTCTACAGAACTTCCTGAAGGAGACTGCTCTCCAGCTTCTTCCCTAGTGCAAGCTTTGCAGGAGAGTGAGGGGTTTCAGATAGAAACAGTGAGCCACGGTGGTACAGAGGTCAGAGTGCAGTACTGTAGGCTACTTCTGCTGACTGCTGGCTGCCTCCAATTTGACAGTTGATATCTCACCAGGCTCAAGGTTGACTCAGCCTTTATTTATTTATTTATTTATTTATTTATTTACTTACTTACTTACTTACTTACTTACTTACTTACTTATTCATTTATTTATTTATTTATTTATTTGGATTTGACCGCCCCCTCTCTCCGAAGGGACTCGAGGTGGTGTACAAGAATTTAAGAGCATATACATAAAACAATTATAAATAATGAAAACTAAATTAAATGTTTTACCCTGTGTTAAAATATATCGTTTAAATTTATAGCGTAAAAACCCAATTAGGTAATATTACTACAACTAGGCTGGTATGGTAGATTAGGTTAGGCCAGGCCGGCCTGCTGGAAAAGATGGGTCTTTAATTGTTGACGGAAGGAGCGGAGGTCCGTGGTAGATCTAAGCTCGGGGGGTAGGTTATTCCAGAGGGTTGGGCCCGCCACAGAGAAGGACCTTCCCCTGGGAGCCGCCTGTTGGCATTGCCAGGTGGACGGCACCTGGAGAAGTCCCTTTCTGTGTGAGCGAATCGGTCGAAGGGATGTGTGGGGTAGGATACGATCACGCAGATAGCTAGGACCCGAGCCATGGAGTGCTTTAAAGATGGTAATCAACACCTTGAAGGGCACCCGAAAGGCCACAGGTAGCAGGTGCAGCTCACGCAGGAGCGGTGTTACGTGGGAGTACCTGGAGGTACCCATAATTACCCGTGCGGCCATATTCTGGACTAGCTGTAGTCGTCAGGTGCACCTCTTATCATCCTTCTGAGGTTGGTAAAATGAGGACCCAGATTGTTGGGGGGCAATATGCTGACTCTGAAAATCACTTAGAGAGGGCTGTAAAGCACTGTAAAGTGATATATAAGTCTAAGTGCTGTTGCTATTGCTAAGTTGAAGCAAGGAGTCCATGTTTGGTTCTCAATGTAGCTTTGAGGGCTGCTTCCTTCAGCCTTCATTAAAGCTAACCATTCATGGAAAACTTCATGCAGCTCCCAATCAATAGGGGCAAGAAGCCTCTTAAACATTTGAAGATGTATCTTCAAAAATGTTCTAAAAGGATTGGTAAATAACACGAGTGTGCAAGCTTTGTAGTCATAGGCAACTGATGGAAAAGAGAGGTGCTAGAATGGAATGAAATATTCTGGGGAGGGGGGGAGAGAGACAGGATTAGGTGTGATCTTAAAATAAACGCTCCCGTGGTCTCATTCAGTTGACAGATGGGTTTTCAGAGTTTCCATCTTTGAGAGGCTTGTTTAAAGACAAACAGGAACATTAATGTAGTTCTTGTTCCTCTGCTACTCTCCTGCAAACCACCAACATGGTCTTCAGTTGCAATAGGTTTCCTACAATGTTATTTTTATTTTACTTATTTGTCCATCTCCATTAGGTGACTATTTCTCTCTTAGAGAATCTCAGCAATTATTTCAGTCAGCGTGATGCATGAAGAGGGATGTCATAGAAAGGGAATAAATCAAGGGATATAACAAGATGACCTACGCTTTATATCAGGGTAAGAAACTCCAATGTGAACACATAGGATTTTCTTATCTTAATGATTAGAGCTGCATTTCAGTATTGTGCATAAATAGGGATGCCTGATCCCTGATTTTGTACATTTGCTCGAATAAATCTGGTTTGATGCTTATTTGTATAGTTGACACAAATCCTGGATGCATAAGAAGTAACAATAGTAACTATTACATTTCTATTACATTATATCCAATTTAATTTTAATTATCCATGTCCATTTCTCAGCCCCCAAATATGTATTTTAAAGATCAAGTGCAAGTTTTTCTCTAGAACAATTTACGATATGGGGTAGCATTTCTGAATGCATCATACATATGTATTTTTATTCTAATGTTCCAATCAATAAGTGATCTTGATGAAATGGAAAATGTGCTAATTTTTTTCATAGCATTTTTCGATAAGTGCATGGTCTGGTTCCCCCTCCCCCTCCAGATCAACTAAATGTTGATCTATTTGGAGTGACAGGATTTTGCCAATTGGCTTTCATAGGTAAGATGGAACTAGAACTCACAGTTTCCTAATTTTTAGCCTGAAGCTCTAACCACTAGATCAGGGGTGTCAAACCCGTGATGACGTGTCGTCATGTGATGTATCACAGCCATGGGCTTGAGGTCCTGCACTAGATCAAACTAGCTCTAAGGAAAGATGCACTATTCTTTGAACTTAATAAGATTAGCGCCTTATATTCTGTTGCCGTAAGGATTTTAAAAAACCTTAAAGAATATTAGTATTTTTCCACTTATTAAAAATTGTTTTATTTTATTTCTCTGCACTTTGTGATATGTACATTTCATACCACACAAAGGTCACAAGGCTGTATCATGCAAAGAGACTTACACAGTTTATTTTTGGGATATATCAAATGCATACTTGATTAAAATATTTATCCCATGTCCACTATTATCTCCTCCTTAATCTGATTACTCATAAAAATAGATGGAAGATACATTAAAATAGGCACAAAATTATCATAGTGTTCATGAAGTCCAAAGCGTCTAAAATTTGAAACCATGTGTACCAGCTTTAGCTGGAAGTTTGATGGGTAGCAATGTTATCAGTGTACCTATAAAATCCATGGCCAGCACTAAAATGGAAAAGGAAGGAAAATTCCTGCTTGTGGGATAAAAAAGATAGATTGAACTTGAGAATGGAAGGTGAGGAATTCATGATTCCACTTGATGTTCCTGATTCTGATTTGCCAAGCAGAAATTTATCTATAGCCACCATCAGAAAAAGCCTCTTACCATAAACTCAGTGAAAAAAATACGGGGTAAAATAGGGCATAGTTATTATGCAGAAGGTTTATTCTCTTATTCCAGGGGTGTCAAACTGAAGACCCAGGGGCTGGATCCACCCCATGGGGTGTTTAGATGTGGCCCACGGGACTGACCTGGAAACAGTGAAGGACTGGCTCACAGTGCCTCTGCCAATGAAAACGGAGCTCGGGAGGGCTGCACGTGGTCCACCTGAGCTCCATTTTCACTGGCAGAAGGTTGCCATTTTCTCTGGCAGAGCACTCAGGTCACCATAGGCACCGTCAACATGAGTGACATCAAGCTGGCCACACCTACCCTAGCCATGCCCACTCCAGCCCCTGATATCCTCAACCCTGATGCAGCCCTCAGTGAAATCAGGTTTGATACCCCTGCCTTATTCTAACCTTCCCCAGATGTCTTCCAGATGTGCTAGACAAACCATTTTCAGCATCCCCAGCCAGCATATTGAAGGCTGCCTTGTTTAATAAAATGTGTAGTATGTTGTTAAACTTGCATCCATCAAGGAATAATACTTGGCGTTTACCCATATGATTAACATTGGAAATGGAGTGGGCATTGAAATGGATCTTTATTATATGTATAATGTTCATTCCACCCTTTACTTCTAAAATTAAATGAGGGAAGCAAATAACTGGAAAGGTTGGTATCCAGAGACACAGCTTTCTAAAAGTCTGGAACAATGCTGATAAAGATCAAGTGGCTAGTTGTAAGCAAGAGCTTTAAAAATTGCCTCCAGATGAATGCATCATAGCGGCTGACCCAAGCATACTTTCACATGGTTACTGCCTCATTCACAGAAGCAGAGAGCTGGAAAACATCAGGGTGGGTTCCACTTGGCTGAAAAGGCATGAAAAGATTTTCACTGCCTGTAGGATGACATCATTGTCCCATTCTAATTATTCCTGGCTGATGAGATACTTGCAAAAAAGATGCTTTGCTTCAGAAAGGGAACAAAAACAAATTGGGAGCTCTTGATGAAAGCCTAATGCAGAGGTTGATAGTCACTATAGCATTCAGATTACAGCTAGTGCAGAATGCGGCTGCGCGGGGGATTCTGGGTGCCTCACGGCATGCCCACGTAACACTTTTCCTGCGCGAGTTGCACTGGCTGCCTGTGGTTTTTCGGGTGCGCTTCAAGGTGTTGATAACCATCTTTAAAACGCTCCATGGCACGGGGCCTAGTTATTTGCGAGACCATCTCCTACCTCATACATCCCTTCGGCCGATTCGCTCCCACAGGGAGGGCCTTCTCCGGGTGCCGTCCGCCGGGCAGTGCCGGTTGGCAACCCCCAGGGGAAGGGCCTTCTCTGTGGCGGGCCCAGCCCTCTGGAACAACTTACCCCCCGAACTCCGGACCATCACGGACCTCCGTCTTTTCCGCCAACGCCTCAAGACCTATTTCTTTGACCTAGCCAGCCTAGCCTAGTCCCCGAGACCATCCCAAGAAACTGAGTTTTAAATTGTTTTAATTTGATTTTAATTTTTTAGGTAATTTATTAGCGTATTTTTAACACAGGTCATTTCAAATTTAATCAGTTTTTATTGTTTGTAGTCATATTTATTTATATGTTCGTATTTGTCTATATGTTTGTATCTTTCATTTTAACTTCCCGTGCACCGCCCTGAGTCCCCTTGGGGAGATAGGCGCGGTATATAAATCAAATAAAATAAAATCAAAATCAAATCAATTTCATCTTCATGGAGGGGGGGGGGGAATGCACACATCTACTGTACTGAGGGTGAAAGCTGACATTCTGAAGGTGGCTTCTGAGACTGGGTGAACTGAGAGTGAAGACCAGCAATCTAAAGTATGGCAAGACATGTGCTTCAAAAGTTTTCAGTGTTATTGAAGCTATGGGTATGGACTGAAGGATTCAGAAGTATCTAAATGCCATCTAAATGATGTAGTGGCACGGTGGTTAGAATGTAATATTGCAGGCTAACTCTGCCAACTGCCAGCAATTTGATCCTGACCAATTCAAGGTTGACTTAACCTTCCATTCTTTCAAGGTCAGCAAAATGAGGACCCAGATTGTTGGGGGCAATATGCTGTCTCTGTAAACAGCTCAGAGAGGACTGTAAAGCATTGTGAAGCGGTATAGAAGTCTAAGTGGTGTTACTATTGCTTCTCACCCCTCTGCCCTATCACCTCTCCCACACTCTCCTCTTGTTCTACTTTCTTTCTGGTCTGAGAGTGTCTCCTTGCCCCTTTAAGCACTTAGCATATTTCCCATTTTTCATCTCATTAAATATTCCACTTTTCAATGTCTGGGGCCCGTCCTTTGGTCTGACATGAGGGCAAGGGTATAGACAATTAGAGTGAGGTCAAACATTCAATTTTGATGAATCTGCCACGAGAAATGAATTTAATTTATTTTGGCTATCTCTACTCTGGTGAAGATATCTTACAATATTTATAAAACACAAATTGAATATTTAAAAAGCAGAGGTTAAAACTAACTACCTTGTAAACTCATTTAAAATTAAGTGCTTGCTAAAAGGCATGCATCTTTGCAGATTGTCTTACAGATTGCTGAGAGTGTAGGAGCCAGACATAACTGGGACTGGAGGCTAAACATGTAAAGAATGGTTGCAGGAACTGGGTACATCTAGTTTAATGAAAAGAAGGACTAGGAGTGACATGATAGCAGTCTTCCAATATCTCAGGGACTGACACACAGGGGAGAGAGTCAAGTTAGCACCTGAAGGCAGGACAAGAAGCAATGGATGGAAACTAATCAAGGAGAGAAGCAACCTAGAAGTAAGAAAAAAATTCCTGGCAGTTAGAACAATTAATCAGTGGAACAACTTGCCTCCAGAAGTTGTGAATGCTCCAACAGTGGAAGTTTTTAAAAAGAGATTAGACAACCATTAGTCTGAAATGGTATCCTCTTATCTGCCTAAGCAAGGGGTTAGACTAGAAGACCTCCAAGGTCCCTTCCAACTCTTCTCTTTTCTTTTCTTCTCTTCTCTTCTATTCTATTCCTAGGGAAATGCTTGGAGCTACATAGAAAGAATCATCATTGTGTTACCTTAAATTATGCCAATAAGCAAATGATAACCAGTGCAGATCTTTCAGTGACATGCATAATATACTCCTGTAGCTTCCACGTTAGCTACCAGCTATATTTTCTGGATGCCTTTTAAACGAAGTTCTATGTAGTGCTCATTACAGCTTGTAAAGCAAAGTTGCAATCAATGTATGGAAAAGCATAACAAATGTGACTAGTTCAAGAAGGTCACTGCTAGTACCAGGAAAAGCTTTGTATAGGTGTACTTTATTACAACTGCCATCTGCAAACCCATAATGATAAACCAAGAGATTGAGGAGGTATATCCCAAGAGTCTATTCCAAGCTGAGATGGAGACAACTGACATTGCTTGCAAAGAACTAAGCAAATTGCCTACAACCAGTTATTAATGGTTACAGATGCAACTATTGCAGATGCTTGCAAAAAGAACAGCTACATAAAACTGAAAGAAGTATGCAATATATTTGGCTCCCACACCTGTCGGTGGTAGGAACAAACCCGCCATCTGATTAGGCTTAGTTACACGACAACCTCACTTATGGCTCAGTTAAGCACATTGTACAAATTCATTTTTTGAGTTTCCGTGGCTGAGAGAGGCCTTGAGACGTGGCCTATGTCATCCCTGTCTTAACATTTTAACAGTATGCTATTGTACATATAGTACTAGTCTAAGGGTTAAACCTTTTATTTCCAACCTATGTTACTTTTGCACCAGTAAATGTAATTATATATTAGCGTTTATGCAAGTGTTTTAAATACTTTTTAATATTTACAATGTAAGCAGGTTGCTGCAATGTTTGAAAAAATATGAAATTTAATGAAAAACTAACATTGATTTTGATCTGTACAAAGTACAAATCAGGACATTTCCCCTCAAACTTCTTTTATTTCTAAGGCCTTTAGAAACTTATAGGCTGCATTTCAGAGGTATAAGTAGCAAATACCAACAATGAGGTTGCATTGAAGATTTTTTTTAAAGTGTGATATAAATATATCAGTTTAATCGTAAGAAGAAAGTACAGAAAACGAAAGTTGGCTTAATCTATGGAAGAAAGTAAGGAATCAGGTGCAGAAATAATGAGAATGTTCAAATAGATTAAATACCTTAAATAACTAATCCATTTCTTTCTAGCTGGCTGAGTAAGAAATGGCATTAAATCCAAATAATATCATCCAGATATATCTGTGGAAAAAAAAGAATGAAAATCAGGTCTGTGTTAATGATACAATATTTAATTTAACAGTTCTGATCTTCTCTCTTCATTTATTCCAGATTGTCTGAGTTCTATAAATAGAACAGGAGATACTAAATATAGTTCAGACTAGAGATACATCAGTGCATAACTATAAAAAGAGAAAGAATGGGGATAATGAATAAATCGTATTGCAATTAACACTTGTAGATATTTTACAACTCTGACATATAATGATCATCATCTTCCTTTTCTACCTTATAAAATTAAAATGCTTGATAAACTGATAGGTACTGAGTAGACTTCACAACAGCAGTCTTGATTTTGGCATCTAGTAATTATGTCATTTCTAAAAAAACAAAATGTGTCAGTTTATACAGAAATTGGGTTCTAAAGGATTACTCAGCCTAGAACTTTAATTTATATGACATTTAAATTAAAACATTACATATACCATATTTGTATAAGATTGCAGCCTATCTATATCAGATTATTGATAGGAGAGGGGGAAAGCAGTTGGAAAATTATACCCTAGTGACCGTAATAAGAGGTGTGCTGATGATAGCAGTCACATGTAACCCACATCTAGAAAGTGGCAATCAATTGATCGTGACTGATATGCATCCTCAATTCACCTTGATTTCATAAGCAATTCCTTAATAATTACTGGCAGACCCAGATACACTATATTGCCAAAAGTATTTGCTCACCCATCCAAATAATCAGTCAGGTGTTCCAATCACTTCCATGGCCACAGATCAAGTACCTTGGCATGCAGACTGTTGTTACAAACATTTGTGAAAGAATGGGTCGCTCTCAGGAGCTCAGCATGGAACTATGATTGGATGCCACGTGTGCAACAAATCCAGTTGTGAAATTTCATTACTCCTAAATATTCCACAGTCAACTGTCAGCTGTATTATAAGAACGTGGAAGTGTTTGGGAATGACAGCAACTCAACCACGAAGTGGTAGGTCATGTAAACTGACAGAGCGGGGTCAGCGGATGCTGAGGCCCATAGTGTGAAGAGGTCGCCAACGTTCTGCAGAACCAATCGCTACAGACCTCCAAACTTCATGTGGCCTTCAGATTAGCTCAAGAACAGTGCACAGTGGACTGACGTCATATTGAACCCTATGGATTGGGAATAGGATGTCACTTACTGTAAGTTCATATGCGAGTAAAGGCAGGTGAGCAAATGCTTTTGGCAATATAGTGTATTTCTAGGAGAGTGTTCTGACCCTGTATCTAAAATATTTTGCAGGTATCCAGGTCATGGTTGCACCACAGTATCTGGTACAGTAATGGCAGAGAGGATTTCAATGAATCCTTTAACACTGTCACTTGCAAATGAAGAATGTAAATTAGAGATGGGAGTCATCATCTAATTGAAGAAGGTGGTTAGCTTTATGGACATTTTCACTTGAGATTTAATAATATCTTTCATAGTATACTGTGTTTCCCCGAAAATAAGACAGGGTCTTTTTCTTTTGACCCACAAAATAAGCACTTGGCCTTATTTTTGGGAGGTCTTATCATTTTTGAGGTTCAGGAAGTGGCAAGTATGGTCACCTCATGGCTGCAATATTTTTGGGGGAGGGATTATTTTAATGCATGCACTCAAAAGCCTGATTGGTCTTATTATCCAGGGAGCGCTTATTTCTGGGGAAACAGGTTAGTAAAGAGAGGAAGATTTTGTCAGTACTGCCCTATATCAGGGTTTGGGCATCAACTACTGCAATGTACTCTCTTTGTGAAAGGGAATTAGAACTGCACAAAAGTATAGATGGTTAGATTTGACTTTTAAAATATCCCCTCTTGTGGGATCTGCTCTCAAGCCATTTTCACTGAGCTGAATAGGCTAACGAGCACAATAGAACCTTAGTAAGATGCTTTTTTGATGCAAAACAACTTCGGAAAGAGAATCAGGACAGAGGGAATGGACTGTTTGGTGCCAGCTGAGAATTCGAGGATCTGAAATTAAATTTAACTCACCGTTTTTCTAATGCAGTTCTACTATTTCTTTCCCATGGCACTTCAGTTGCATGGTGAAAACCTTCTGCTGCAACAGCCCTTCCCACACAGAGGGGTGAAGTGAGCCGGGAAGAGAGCTGGTTTACTTGTTGTTTCATACAAGCAATTGTGGTAGAACATGGGCAGAAGTGTGTATTTCAGTGTAACTCCATCTTCAACTACACATTTAAATGCAAGTGGCTTGGATCTATGGGTACAGTTCCTCGAAAAGTCATTTATGTACGCATAACTAACTCAGAATTAAACACGTCTTCTTTCCTGCATACTAATTTATTCCTTCTTTTCCTGGAACGTCGTTCAGGATGGGCAGAGGCTACTGCCAAGATAAACTAGGAAAGGGAGATGGTTAAAGAGCAATTTAAAATAGGCATCTTAAAACAGAGCCTGAAACTCATTGTATGTGTTGCAGAATCTGAAAGGGGAATGCATCAATCTGTTTCTGTCTCCAACAAATAACTATTCACATTGTGAAGGAAAACATCTTGACAAAGCACACACGGTTCTAACATTAATTTTAAAATCATCTTCACTGTTTGTGTACATCATGCAGGAAAGATTTTTTTTTAAAGGACAAAGCTATAAGGATACTACAAGATGCTATAGGACAGGGGTGTCAAACTTGATTTCATTGGGTTGTGGTTGACCTTGGGACAGGTGGGCAGGGCTGCGGTGGGTGTGCCCAGCTCAACGTTGGTCACATTAGGGGGCATCTATAGCAGCCTGGTTGGGGCTAGGGAGATCCAGTGTCTCCAGCATGTACCCAGGGGTTGGGATGGGGCAGCCTCTCACTGGTTCCACAGTGGCCCCACAGATCTAAAACTGTTCACCTTCTGGCCTAGATGGCCACCACCAGGTTTTAGATCAGCACCTGGCCACTCTGGGTCAAGGCCAAGGCACCAGGGGCCAATCCTTTACTTCTAAGGCGGCTCCACATGCCAGATCTAATCACATTGTGGGCTGGATCTGGCCCACGGGCCTTGAGTTTGACATCTCTGCTGTAGGAGAATGGCATTAATACAAAACAGTCAGGGGGAGTCCAGAACAAAAAAAGAAAAGATCTTATTTTGGACTCCATTTGACTTTTTTGATGCCCTCCTTCTCAAGACACATTTGATTGTTACTAATCCTCTGGGTGAAAGGGTTGTCCATTTTGTCTTTCAACATCAGTCTTGCGTTTCTTAGATTTCTCTGGAAAGGACAGGAGAAAATAAGAAGTCTGGAAGCATCTTATGTCCTTATTATGTCACAAGGGATTGGGGGGGGATTAGATTCCATTGGGGAAGGCGTATGGGGTCTCATTAGTGAAGGCTTGCATTTAGTAAGCTTCATGTCTTCTTGATAATAAACTTTTAGAGAACACCACCCATGCTTTAATACCGCTCAAATCAATAGGATGAGTTCATTGCAGGCGGTATAAAGGTTTTATTGATTTCAGTTTAATATAATTGGAGATAACTGTCTCTGGATTGGATTGGGGGATAGTTCTTTCACTGAAGAGATAGCTCTGTAAAAATGAAATGAAATGAATAAGATAGAGGTTTCTCTTTGCAGATGTTCTTTTTATTTCTGTCCCAATTTTTCAACCACGGCAATCTTCACTACTTGACACAAACCATATGTGAATGAAGCCTCCAGCTGCTTTAATGGAAGAAATATAGTGTGCAGCAAAAATTAAAGGCATAAGTAGTTTATGACACTGATACAAACATTATATTTGTGAGTGTTTTTTTAAAAAGCCATATGAGCTGACAAAGCCAATAGATAGCATGTGTGGAATTTGTTTTGGCCATAAGCTATTGAGATTATAGTGTTTTATTAATTGTGACCATAACTTACATATAAATGAATGCATGCATGCTATGTGCATGACCCTGAACTTCTGGTTTGCCCATTGGGGGTTTTTTTGCGCTCAGGAGGTGTCAAGAAAGCCTCTGGAGGGCAAAAAACGGCCTTAAAAGAAGGCCAAAGTTAGCTATCCAGCACGCACATGCGCGCTGGAGCTGACAAGGCAACACTTTGGGTGCCACCTGTGGCACGTGTGCCATAGGTTCACCATCACGGCTCTAACCTCTCTTTTGAAAATTTCATCAATTCTCAGTACAGCTCTCTCAGTTACCCCCTCTTCATCCATTCTGTTTTTTTCCATGTTTGTGATTCTATCCTCCTTGAATCTCACTATGTGTTCTAACCATCTCAAAATACTTCTTTTGTACTACTTACTCATTTTTGTATATAACCCTATCTTAATAAGCATCTATTGATTCCTGACTATAATCGTTTTTGTTTTACCTCTCACACTTCTCAAGCAACATTCAAACTGCACTCAACTTTTATGTTTCTTCTGACTTTTATACAACTTTCACTTTCAAGTAGAAAATGAGAAGTAGCACACACTCCCATACAATAATTCAACATTCAGGATGTCTATTCATCACAATAGACCACACACTATCTATAGCTTTCTGCAAGAATTTGCATACTTTAAAAATTCTTCATTTTAGTGAGCCTTTTGCCAAAATACACAGATTCATCTACTTTCTATAATTTTTAAAAAGTATGTATAACCTTCAATTGCTTACTCCAGTTCAGTTGTCAGACACAACTACCTTGTCTTGACAGACTCATTTACAAATAACCTAATCTTTATTACATTATATAAAGTTTGCTACAAGATGGGTTTCCAGCCAACAAGATAAACAGATGATAGATAGATAGATAGATAGATAGATAGATAGATAGATAGATAGATAGGCAGGCAGGCAGGCAGGCAGGCAGGCAGGCAGGCAGGCAGGCAGGCAGGCAGGCAGGCAGGCAGGCAGGCAGGCAGGCAGGCAGGCAGGCAGGCAGGCAGGCAGGCAGGCAGGCAGGCAGGCAGGCAACACCTGTAGTATTTCCATTCTATACATTTTACCCATAAATACGAAGGCACATCACACACATTACACTCTGCTCAGTTTTGAAGCATTTTCTAAGTATTCTATTTCTTTATTTTCATGCATATTTACTTTCATCCTATATTCTTTTCACATTCAGGAACAACTTTCTGCTCTCTGTTCCCACAAAATGCTCTATAATTCCAGCTTGTTCATTTCATCATACATGTTATCTAAATCAGCAAACATACATTATTTTTTTCCTTCTCAGATTTGTATATTGCTTAATCTGCTAAAAAGCCAAAGTCTAATTTGCCCCCAAAAGCTGAACTGCCCTTCCCCAAATGTTGCTGATTCTCTCGTACCCTTTTCATCACAGTTCTATGAAAACCGTTTCCAGACATATGTAATCCTCCCGCAGCTTTTATATAAATTCTTGCTATCATTTTCTTTGTATAGTGAATAATAACATTTTCCCAAATACCAGGCACAACTACAGACTTCACACACATACTAAATAGCTCATACAGGAAATCTGTAAATAAACCACATCCATATTTTAACATTTCTCCACTTGCCCCGTGTCTACTTACAGTTTTATCATCTTTAAAACTTTCTTGCAGTATTCATTTCACTTGATCATTTTTTCTTGAACATTAATAAGAAATAGTGGTGAGAACTGCTGGACCAAAGAAACTGGAGCTGTGAGTTCTAATTCTGCCTTAGACATGAAGCCAGCAGTGTGGTATTGAACAGCATTTTCTCTTGGCTTGAGATAGTAGGCAAGGGCAGACCACTGCTAAAAAATGCCCAGAAAATTGCATATCAACTTGTCCACCTAATTGCCAGGAGTCCAGATTGACTTGAAATTACATGCATCAAACTCTTTGATTCGAAAATGCATGCACACAAACTCCTAAAGCCATATAAATTTCTGCTTCAGTCTGCTCTGAGACATAGCACTGTTATTTCCATACAAATAGCTAAAACGTTTATTCCAGTATTCTTTCATTTCAGTTTAATCCATATAATTTCACTTCTTTATTTTTTATTTCAGTTACTGTTTGGAATTCTATTCTCTCTGCATTTTCCCTCTCTCTTTAAATCTTACCCATTCCTTGCTGGGTTTGAGTGTATTATTTGAAAGCTGTCTTTTTATCTCTGTATACATTATATTCTTACATGCATTCCTTTGTCACTCATAGTCTCTTTCATTTCTTCATTCCTCTAAGCCAGGGATGTCAAACTCAATTTTGTGGAGGGCTGTATCAGGGTTCTGTTTGACCTTGGGAGGCCAGGGTGAGCATGGGCAGGGTAGGTGTGGCCAGCTCGACGTCACTCAGGTCGGGGACATCTGTGGTGGCCCACGGTGCTTCTGCCAATGAAAATGGGTTCTTGAACTCTATTTTCGGCTGCCATGGCCTCCTGCAACCCTCTGCCAGTGAAAATGGAGCTCAGGAGGGCCACGCGCTCAGGCGGTGAAATGTGCTCCATTTTCATGTATGAGGAATAAACAGGGTGAATTAGAAATTCAAGTAAATGAGGGCAGATACGATATTGTTGCCATTACAGAAACTTGGTGGGATGAAACCCACAAATGGAACATACAGCTAGAAGGATTTAAATTATTTAAAAGAAATAGACCAAATAAAAGAGGAGGTGGAGTTGCACTATATATAAGAAATAATTACATCTCTACAGAAATAGAGCACAACAATGATGAGAACTATCTTGAATGTATTTGGGTCAATATTAAAGGTTGGGGGGGGAATGATATTGTCATAGGTCTATACTACAGGCCACCCAACCAAGCAGAGGAAGTGGATGTACTTTTTGCTAACCAGCTAACTAAGGTATGTAGGAAGCACACTGCAATAGTAATGGGAGATTTTAACTACCCTGACATCAATTGGGAAACAAACTCTGCACCAAGTGGAAGATCCAACAGGTTCCTAACAAACCTAGCAGACAACTTTGTTTCCCAAAAGGTAGAGAAGGGAACAAGGGGATCAGCAATATTGGACTTAATTCTCACTAACAGAGAGGAAATGATAGAAGGTGTAGAAGCTACAGGAACTTTGGGGGCAAGCGATCATGAAATACTGGAATTCAACATTATGCAAACAAAAGTAGTTGAACAAAGTCAAACTAGAGTCTTAGACTTCAAGAGAGCTAATTTCAATAAACTCAGAGAGAGCTTGGGAAGGATTCCATGGATGAGAATCCTCAAGGGGAAAACAACTCAAGAAGCTTGGGAAATTTTGAAAAATGAGATTATAAAAGCCCAGTCCAGCGCAATACCAATGAAGAAGAAAAATAACAGTTCCCAAAAGAAACCAGCATGGCTGCATAAAGAACTCTCTGACAAATTGAAAGACAAAAAGGATAAATATAAAAAGTGGAAAAAGGGGGACATAACCAAGGCAAAATATCAGCAAATAGCCCGAGCCTGTAAAGATGAAGTGAGGAAAGCTAAGGCTCACAATGAAGAAAGGCTTGCCAAAAAAGTAAAAAATAACAAAAAAAGCTTCTTCCAACATGTTAAAAATAAGAAAAAAGTTAAGGAAACAATTGGTCCACTGCTGGGAGAAAATGGCAAGAAGATGATAAGCAACAGGGAGAAAGCAGAACTATTTAACTCTTTTTTTGCATCTGTCTTTACACAAAGGGATAAAACAGTCCAATCAATCAAAAACAGCACCACAAATATCAGATTAGGAACACAAGTTGAAATAGGGAAGAAAATGGTAAGTGAGCACCTGTCTGCCCTGGACGAGTTCAAATCACCAGGACCGGATGGATTACACCCCAGGGTTCTGAAGGAACTGGCAGACGAGATCTCAGAACCACTGAACTATATCTTTCAGAGATCCTGGAGCACCGGGGAACTGCCAGAAGACTGGAAAAGAGCAGATGTGGTTCCCATCTTCAAAAAAGGAAAAAAAACAGATCCAGGAAACTATAGACCCATCAGCCTGACCTCAATACCAGGAAAGATTCTGGAAAAGATAATTAAACAACAAATAAGTGAACACCTAGAAGCAAACAAAGTAATAGCCAAAAGCCAACATGGGTTTGTCAAAAACAGATCATGCCAGACGAATCTAATTGCATTCTTTGACAAAGTAACAAAATCAGTGGACCAGAGGAATGCTGTTGATATAATTTACCTGGACTTCAGTAAGGCATTTGATAAAGTAGACCATAACCTACTATTAGATAAAGTAGAAAATTGTGGGTTAGACAGCAGCACCACCAAATGGATTCGCAACTGGCTGACCAACCGCACTCAACGTGTAGTCCTCAATGGAACTGCATCTACATGGAAGGAAGTATGCAGTGGAGTCCCCCAAGGCTCTGTTTTAGGCCCAGTACTCTTTAACATCTTCATCAACGATTTGGATGAGGGGATAAATGGGGAACTCATCAAATTCGCAGACGACACCAAGCTGGCAGGAATAGCCAACACTCCAGAAGATAGGCTTAAGATACAGAAGGATCTAGACAAACTTGAACACTGGGCACTGTCTAATAAAATGAAATTCAATTGTGAAAAAAGTAAGGTCCTACATATAGGCAAGAAAAACCAAATGCACAAGTACAGTATAGGTGGTACCTTGCTCAATAGTAGCAACTGTGAGAGGGATCTCGGAATCCTAGTGGACAACCATTTAAATATGAGCCAGCAGTGTGCAGCAGCTGCCAAAAAAGCCAACACAGTTCTAGGCTGCATCAACAGAGGGATAGAATCTAGATCGCGTGAAGTGTTAATGCCACTGTATAGTGCCTTGGTAAGGCCACACTTGGAATACTGCATACAGTTTTGGTCGCCACGATGTAGAAAAGACGTGGAGACTCTGGAAAGAGTGCAAAGAAGAACAAACAAGATGATTAGAGGACTGGAGACTAAGACATATGAAGAACGGCTGCAGGAGCTGGGTATGTCTAGTTTGATGAAGAGAAGGACCAGGGGAGACATGATAGCAGTGTTCCGATATCTCAGAGGGTGCCACAAAGAAGAGGGAGTCAAACTTTTCTCCAAGGCACCTGGGGGCAGGACAAGAAGCAATGGGTGGAAACTAACCAAGGAGAGAAGCAACTTAGAACTAAGGAGAAATTTCCTAACAGTAAGAACAATTAACCTCTGGAACAGCTTGCCTCCAGCAGTTGTGAATGCCCCAACCCTGGAAGTCTTTAAAAAGATGTTAGACAGCCATTTGTCTGAAATGGTATAACGTTCCTGCCCATGCAGGGGGTTGGACTAGAAGACCTACAAGGTCCCTTCCAACTCTGCTATTGTATTGTATTGTATTCACTGGCAGAGAGTTGCAGAAGGCCATGGTGGCTGAAAACAGAGCTCAGGAGCCCATTTTTGCTGGCAGAAGCACCTTGGACAGGTCCTTCACTGTTTCCAGGGCAGCACCTCAGGCTAGATCTAAGTACCTTGCAGGCTGGATCCGGTCCTGGGGCCTTTAATTTGACACCCCTGCTCTAAGCATTCTCATACTTCTGGTTAATCCTCTGGCAATTTGAGATAAAATCAAATCACGTTTCTCAAACAGCTTCCATAGAAGCTTCTTCCATCTTGTAATGCTTTTCTGTAGACGACTTGCATTTTCTCTTACTGTAATTATTTCTAAAATCACTGTTTTTTTCACTTTGTTTACTTCAGTGTCTTTTTTCCCCAAAGAATGTCTGCTAAAATGTACTTTGTCACAGATTCAGAACTTTTCATTAGTTCAGAACTGATCTTTAACATTTTTTTCAATATTACCGTATATCATGATCAAAATAGTAACTTTTTTTTAGTGTCAAACACCAGGGGAATCAGAACTTCCAGGCAGTTCAAATGGATATAAAGATTTATTGCAAGCTAGAGCTATCCACAAGAATCTGTACTACTAATGGTCCAAGCAAATTGGCAGTAGATAAGAGTCAATGGAGTTCAAAGTGGTCTGGACTTGGATGTCTTGTGGGCGTGAAGAGACTCGTGACTGATCATGCATTTGACCCATCTCTCAGGCTCAACCTGGTCATCTCCAACATCTAGGTTTATATTTACTTAGTGTGTGTGCATGTGAGACTACAATGAATGGATTTATAATTGAGTCATGTGCTTGAAACAAGCAGACCTTTTTCTAAGCAGATAATTGCCAATCACTATTATCATTTATTGTGGATTTCTGAATGGGCCAATAACGTTTTATTAACTTTGTTCCACACATTTGTTCATATAATTTAACAAAATAATCAGATTATCTTTACTCAATTCTGTTCAGCTGCCTATTTATCTTCAATTCCTATGTTAATTCATATGCTCCACAACTTTATATTACATAACTTATATTCCAGGTCATAATCTTCCATGTGTCATAGCAAAGATTCTACTTATTACAGTGTTTTGATAAGGCAACAGTACAAAGCCTTAGCTAAGTGTACCATGCTGAAAACTATTTCTGGCATATTTTTGCTCTGTTTTTTTTTCCAACTGATATTTTAGTTTAGCAAGGAAAAGCTGAGTGAATGGTTTGAATTCCCTTCTCACTCATTATTTCATATTCCAAATATTGTTCAATCGAAAGGAAGCATTTAAATCTCTTAAACCCCACTTTTTTCTGAATCACCCAAAGATACTCTTCATTTAACTGCAAAAGGTGTTTTTTTAATCTCAGGGGTATGATCCCTATCATATAATAATCTAAAATGAATAGTTATAAGTAATTAGCATTTTAAAAAACCTTCGGTATTATTAGGGTACCTAATTGAAATGTCTGGCTGGAGAAAGGGAACTATAGTAGAAATAAAAGGGTGGTTACCCACATAGTCACAAGCATCTGGTACAAATTTCAGTAATGAAAAGTTGAGGGAACCTATGTCATGATGCAAACTCTCACATTTTTGTACAGGTAGCCTTACTTTAGTGATTACAGTTGCATCTAAGTGAAGTGAAAATCATATGGACAGACTGCAACTGTGCATAGGATTTTATTTCAGTTTTCCTTTGCTTCTTGCAACTTCCTTCAGCTGAACTGGGTTTCTTCCTCTTTGAGGGAATCTTGGTATGGAATAAATAAGTGAAAATATGCGCAGGTTATACATACGTTTCAATTAATTTGTGCATGGATGCTTAATTTAGAAGTTGCAGAACAAAGAACAAGAACGCTGAGAGACATGCTAGGAATAATCTTGAAAGAGGCTTATGAAGAAATTGTCCTCTTAATACTTACAGCCTCAGAAGAATATGACCCCAAACAGCTGGGTAAACCAAACCAAACCAAACAGCTGGGTAAAGATCTTTGGAATTTAATTCACAAAGAAGTTGGGTAAAAGAGCAAATTTTATTCACCCACTGGCCTTTGGAAGATAATTAATGTTTTCATTTACATTCATTGGAGAGGAATGGATCACAAGAGAGTAAGCAGAAAAACAAATCAGTAGAAATGCACTAGCACCCGCTGTTTGCCTAGCACACTTGCCACAAGCATTTGGGAGGCAAAAGAAAGCCCTTAGTCTGCAACTGATTAGGGTCTTGTCAATTTCAGGCGGCAACTGCAAGCTGGAGGATTGTACTCAACTTAGTACACAAAGCTTAATTTGTTAACTCTAGTTAGCACTTTTTCGGGAAGTACTGTGGAGATAAAAGCAGTTCAAGAAGAGAGAGCACGTTTTGAGCCTTTGTTAAGTGGATTTTATCCCATTTTACCACTTTGCCACCATTGTTAAGCGAATGACTGCAGTTGTTAAGTTAGGGACATGGTTATTAAGTGAATTCCCCATTCACTTTGCTTATCAGAAGGTGATAAAAGATGATCCCATGATCCTGGGACACTGCAATCATAAATATGAACCAGTTGCCATGTTTGACCACATGACCATGAGGATGCTGCAACAGGCATGTGAAAAACGGCCATAAGTCTCTTTTTTCAATGCCATTGTAACTTCAAACAGTCATTAAATGAACAGTTCTAAGTTGTATTCATCCCCTTGAGTTACATACAAAGTAATAAAGATTGGGTAAAAAAAATCTAAAAACTAACTATTAAAAAGTACATAAAACAAATTCATTATTAGTAGATTAATAACATTGTGTTTTTAAAATCTTTTATGAAATATCAGCCTATTTTATCTGTCAAGCAGTCTTATTTTATGCCAAACTTTTTGATTATAACTGCACTTCGCTGTTCAGGTTTTCTGGCTGTAATAAACATGACAATATATCCATACTGTAACTATAGATGTTACAGGGTTTGCAGAATGATGTTCTGATACACATTTCATAATTTCCCATTACCTCCCCTGCAGACACTTATGTATATACTGCAATGTATATTGATGCTCGCAGTCAAATCCTGTTATAATGAGCTGTCAAAATATGAAAAACACATCAGCATTATGGAACACTTTTTAATTGTCTGTACTAGTAATTTGTCTTCGTTTTGCTTCTCTCTCATTATTCTTACAATGTAATATTTTTAAAACATTCTTATTAATCCTAAAACACTCCTGTTTTTGTAATAAAGTGGATTTTTTTGAAATATCTGAACTGTCAGTGGTGATGTGTAGGACTCCAGGTAATCCTGCTCATGGTTTTGTGGAAGGAGATGACTTTAAATACGGGTCCCAGGTTTCCTTCAAATGCAACGCAGGTTATACCTTAAAAGGCAACCAAGTTGCTTACTGTCAATTAAACGGGAGCTGGTCTGCACACCATCCTGAATGTGGTAAGAACTCTTTATGTTTCTTCTATTGCAACTGTTTTTTTTTTTAAATTCCAGAATTTGGTAAGAAAATAAAAAGCAAAAATGTATTTCAAAGTTAACACTTTGGTCATCTGATATAAAATTTAACTTTAAGGAAGCTTACATTGATATTGGACAGCATGGAAAATGCCACTCTTTTGCTGGCATTGGCTTTTAGTTTTCTGGCCAGTAAAGACATGTGCTGTTGAGTTGGCCTGTGTGAGCAGGAAGCAGAAAGACATGGGCAGCCTATCAGACTTCTGTGTTCTGACCCAGCCTTAGAAGAAGCAAGAAACAGACTCCTTGTTAAGAAAACCCCCTCTTTATTTTTATTTTATTTTATGGATTAATTGAATTCACCCACCAAAAAGTCCAGGCAATACTCCTTCAAAGAGTTAACTGCAGTAACAGACCTTATTAGTTCCTTGCGATAATTGCAAGGCCGTGAGGTCCCAACCGAAAGGTTGAAAAATAAGTTCTGGCAATCAGTCTTTGTGGCACGAAACACAATGAGCAAAATCTTCAGAAATACGAACTGTTGTCTCCTATGACAACCACTCCCCTTTCCTTTTATTTATTCCCCAGCCAGGGAAGGGCCATTTAGTGACCACGTATGCTTTGCTTCCTGAGTCGACTCTTTATCCTCCGTTGTTCACTCTCCTAACTGCTCTGCACTTACATACATCTGGAACAGGCTCTAGCTGTTCTTCCTCATCACTCATGTCAGCCACCAAAGGCAGCTGCCTCTCCAGTGGCTGGGAAATGTCAGACAGCCCTGGTTCTATCTCTATCTCAGAGCATCCCTCAGAGCTCTCTCCAAACTCCAGAACTGGCCCAAGTTCCTCCCCAACCTCCTCCTCATCCAAGTCTACTGCCAGCTCCGCTGGGAGCTGGTGGGCCACAGAAGGTAGACCTTTAGATCTGGGCTATGGCAAATGTGTGTGTGTGTGTGTGGGGGGGGTGTTGTGTTGTTCTCTTCATCTTATTGCAGTTCAAATTAAATATTAGTCAATAAGCATTAAATAGAATGAGTGCCTTATCTGTATTGCAATTTGATGGCTGAACTAATAGAAAAATTGTTCCTAGAAAATTTGTTCTTGCAGCATTGTGACTTCCAAAATGAAACACAGGTCTCTTTATCTATGGCATAGTAAATATTGGATTCACAGCTTCCTTTTCAGAGTGGGCTTTCTTAAAGCACCATACAATCTAAATGTTCTGATAATCATTACGAAAAAAAATCTAAAACTCTATATTAAAATTACAACAAAGAATTAATTAGTTGGATTTGGTGATTTGAAGTTCACCTATTGCTGAATATGTCTGAGAGGAAGAATAATATAGAAATTAATTAATTAAAAATAGCCTCTAGAATGTGGTAATCTAAAAAAGAGTTATAGTTGAAAGTAGCTTCTTTGTAGTAATGTGAATGCAAAGACATTTTAGCAAAACTATTGCCTGATTCATGTGGTGTTAAATGCCTAATTTAAGGTTAATCGCAAAAGAAAAGTTTATCGAATTTTTTATTAGTAAAGGATTGAAAAATGTGATATTCAATCAAGCATTCTACTTTGGATAATAACAGCAACAACCATTTGTTTTACTAGTTATGGAAGAGAGAAACTGCTCTGATCCTGGTGCTCCAGTCAATGGGTACAGGAAACTGATGGATGATACTACTCTAATTAATGGGCATTATACAAAAATTGGAACTGTAATTACATTCTTTTGCAATAACACCTATACTCTCAGCGGTAATGAAAAGAGGACCTGCAAACCAAATGGCGAGTGGTCAGGGAAACAACCAATCTGTATAAAAGGTAATTAATGACATCACTTCAACTTAATACTTGCAGTGCTTTTTTTAAATGAATATAATATGGCACCTATTGTACCGATGTAATCTTTGTTGATTCCTACTAGAATCCCTACCTCATCTAATTTGTTCCATATTCCTGTAATTAACAACAATTTAACTGGAAGCTACATTGTTACAAAATAAATGATTGTCTCTTGCATCTCTTCTCTATTCAAGAATATGTCAGGATCTAAAATTTGCCCCCTAAAAAGGATAAACTAGTTTGCCAAGGAAAAAAAACACAGTGGTTACTGTAACCGGAGTTGGTTGTGAACATCTTGCAACATGAATAGGGTGTCAGTGAACAACTGCACCCACATTCCTCCTAATACAATCTGATTGCCGTGGATAAGCATAAGTATCACTGATACGACAACAATCATTTTCTAAAATCATCAGTGACACATTCTCCAAATTCTACATGTGTGAAGCAGTCCAAATAGATTGTAACTTATTTTATACATTTTATAAGCTGCTGCATACTAACTAATGTATGAATATCAGGAGTATTAAGACTTGATATAGAGACAGATATTTTTTTCCAATCCCCTTTGTAATCTCTGATCATAAATTAAGTTTAGTGGAACTTATTAAAATTAGAATCCAGTTATCTGGAAAATACCTGTTTGTCTACTACAGGTTATAGATTCTCTAATAACTGACCCCATGGAAAACATGCTTGGCTCCTGTCCCAGCTTTGTGAATCCTTTGTCTTTTTATTTTGAAAAAGTGATACAGTGCAAAACGAAGTGTTGTCCTTCAGTATCTTATTTATTTATTTATTTATTTATTTATTTATTTATTTATTTATTTATTTATTTATTTATTTATTTATTTATTTATTTATTTATCGAATTTGTATAACCGCACCCTCTCCCCGAAGGGACCCGGGGCGGTGCACAGGAAGTTAAAACACACAGTATCAACAATATAAATAATTAATACCAAATTAAATAAATTATCCCTGTGCTAAAATTTAAAAGGTTAAAACATAATCCCATTTAAAACCCAATTAAAACAATTTATTGTACAGACTGTAGGCTAGGTAAATAACTTAGGCCAAGCCGGCCTGATGAAACAGGAGTGTCTTTAATTTCTGGCAGAAGGTGCGGAGGTCCGTGGTTGTTCTGAGGTCGGGGATAGGTCGTTCCAGAGGGTTGGGCCCACCACAGAGAAGGCCCTTCCCCTGGGCGTCGCCTGCTGGCATTGCCTAGTGGACGGCACCCAGAGAAGTCCCTCTCTGTGGGAGCGGATCGGCCGCAGGGATGTATGAGGTAGGATGCGGTCTCGCAGGTAGCTAGGTCCCGTGCCATGGAGCGCTTTAAAGATGGTGATCAACACCTTGAAGTGCACCCAAAAGACCACAGGTAACCAGTGCAGCTCGCGCAGGAGCGGTGTTACATGGGAATACCTAGACATTCCCAAGATCGCCCGCGCGGCCGCATTCTGGACCAGCTGTAGTCTTCGGGTGCACCCCAAGGGGAGCCCCATGTAGAGAGCCCCATGTAGCCCCAGCTGTAGTCTTCGGGTACACCCCAAGGGGAGCCCCATGTTATTTCCCAAAATACCTCGAAAGCAGCAAGCAGCTCTGCTGATAAATATGCCTACCTGCCCAGAAAAAAGAGCTTTGCTAAACAGATGGATAAGGAAGTGTTGTATTCTGTAGCAATCAATTCCATGATACAAACTAAGTTTTAAGGAACACTTGTTTAGAGCGAGTCCAGATTGGGAAACCATCCAGGGAGGAGAAGTTAGGCAGAAGAGAAAAAGGGAGCCAATAGTAAGAAAAGGTGTCATGTTAGGCGGAATAGGCTCAATTTCTTTTAATAAAAGAGTTTTAATAAAAAGTTTCTTGCAGTACACCTGTGGCTTTAGCACCTTTCTCCAATAATCTGAAAGAAAATACAGCAGATGAAAAACAGGTGAATCCATGTTTTGCACTCTTTCTTTCCTGGCCCAATTTGTGGGATAGATAAGGCAACTTTATAGTTATTTTGCAAGAAGCACAATAATATGTGCTCAAAATTATGATGTGCCCATTCATATTTTTTTAAACAGGAAATTGTCCTATTATATAGAAGTGGAGTTTAATGCTTCATTGGCCTTTCCTTTGTATTTTTTTCCCATCTGACTTACTGGATAAGCTAATTAAAGGAACTTCAGCTGAAGCTGGACAGTACAGAAAAAAAGCTTGTTTATATAAACTGGGTCAGAAACAATCTACAGAATCTGATTGCTAATTCAACCTTTTCATAGATTTGCAAATTAACAGGCCAGAGGTAGAAGAAGAATCCAGACAATTTCTATGAAAACAGGGAGGAAAACAATAACATGCTATGGAAAAGCATGTGTCATAAAATTGACTCAATAATCAGTCAGCTCTAGCTTTTGGACTGATATGCACTACTCTTTCTATATTTTTGCTTAACCATATTAGAACTACTACCCTCAGGGAAATGTAGAGCAAGCCAGGATTCAAATGACAAAGATATACAGTACAAGAGAACAAAATGTGAGCCATGTCACTCTACCTGTTTTATCACTGCTCCTCCCCTTTTGCCTCTTTATAAATATTAATTACTTGCCTGTTGTTGAGCAAGTATTTTTTCCTGATATTAATTTTAGATCAGTTGAGCTCCTTAAGGGGTTCCAAGAATGAAATCTAATGAATACAATGTCCAAATCTTTCACAACCGTATAGTGGCTTGCCTTGCCTTTAAAATGAATTAATAGTGTGTTTAATTCTTAATTTCATAATGGTTTATCTGTTACCTATTTATGCTCTCATTTATGAAGCATGAAAAGTGAAAGTAAATATCTGATTTCAGAAGAAAGGAATGAGGTTTGTGGAACTATTAATGACCTCATGTCTCATCCAAAATATAATTGGATCTCTCTAATATTCTTCCTGCTAATGGTGGACATATATAATCCATGAACCAACTGAGTGATTATTGCCAGGCTATAAATATACAGAAAGAAGGATATAATTATGCTGTTCCTCTTGACATGTGTGGAACCTCCAGGTAGAGAAGCAGTGGATTGCATCATTTCAGTGGTTTGTGAAATGCAACCATCTAAAGCAGGGGTCCCCAACCTTTGCAACTTTAAGTCTGAAGGACTTCAGCTCCCAGACTTCTCCAGCCAGCTTTGCTGGCTGGAGAAGTTTGGGAGCTGAAGTCCTTCAGACTTAAAGTTGCAAAGGTTGGGGACCCCTGATCTAAAGCTTAGACTTGTTTGCTTGGTTTAAACAGTACTAAAAATTATTCTTTAAAAATGTGCAGTATTTTTTTTAATGAATTGTTTGTCCTTTATCTTAATTCATTTATGATAGGGCCAGGAAGTGATAGAGAACCATAACTGTGAGCTTGAAACATGAGCAAGGATTATGCAACATTGTGTAGTATTTTTTTTTCCTAGCTTGCAGAGAACCCAAGATTTCTGATTTGGTGAGACAGAAAGTACTCCCTATACAAGTACAGTCAAGGTAAGATTGCAATATCTTATATTAATGGAAAATATTACTGCTTGTTCTTGGTTGTCCAAACATTATCTGGGAAAAATGCACAAACTGTAGCAGTTATTCTGGAAATACCAATTGCTAGTTTGATTTAAAAAAATCTATTAGGTGGAAATTTATAAGCCAGCATGGTCACCCACCAGTTACTATATAAGTATAAACATCCACAAGCAAATATACTAGCTGATATAATCTGTGATACAATTTCTGACAGTCTGTCACAGTACTTTATAATAGACTGCAGACCCAGACCACCAAATCCTAACTGATGAAAAGATAAGAAAGATTTCCTGTGGATTCTAAAGAAAGGTATAATAAGAATTGTCAAAATAGGTACTGTATAACTGTTGCTGCTCCAGTGATTATATAGAAGATATTCATGAACTCGGCATACATAAGCATCTGCAAGTGGAAAATGTTATGAAATTGATATGGAAACTTGGCCCCTTATATACTTGAATAGAAAATTGCAACAAATGGCAGAACTTGTATCATGATATTGCTATGCACATTTCACAATTTTGGCATCATAGATAGGAGCTGATGTCTATGTCATCCCATAAAATAATGAGCTATGGTTCCACCTTTTTGTACAAGATCTCTGCTGGGAATTATCCAAAATATAAATCTTCCTTCCAAACCTCAGCAATTGTTTAGTATAGCATTTAGACAGTTTAATATAATAACCTAAGCATGTGTCACAAAAAAAAATCAGGTCCACTTAATTAAACTGATTTATTGCCAATCATGTTTATATGCAAGAATCTTCTCAGCAAATGATTAACACCTGTTTGGGGCTAGATATGGGTCAATGTAATTTAAAACAGGTCAGATATAGTTCTCTTGTGGCTATGTAGGATCTCTAGGCTGATCCCTCTTTTAACTCTGCCTCCACATTCTACTCCTCCTATAGCAGGTCTTCATGAGTACTTGGATGAAGAATCAGGTTGCAGGCTAAACTAAGATGTCTATTATTGTTGCCAAGAAGAATGTGTAAATCCATGAAATGGGTGTATGACTCAATCTTGATTTGAGGGACATTTCACCTTTGATATTAGTATCAAAATACAAATAAAGTAAATCTCTAGTCAAAAACAGCATAAACATACTAGACCAGCAGTCCCCACCCTTTTTGGGTGCAGGGGCCGATTTCATGGAGAGAGGTTTTTCTGTGGACTGGGAAGGGCATGGTTTTGTGTGCTGCCTGTATCTTGCAGATGGGGCTTTGCTTATTTGCTAGCATGCCACAGACCGGGAAGTGGGGCATTGGGGACCCTTGTACTAGACAACAAAACTAGCACTTCCCTAAATTAACACATATTTGAACAGTTATTATATGAAAAACATGTCATACTATAGTATGGTACTACTGTATATAATCATAACACAAGAGTTATACATTACATTCTTTCTAATTCTAAAATACTTAGCATTGTGTACATTTTTTAGATTCAGTTATGTTATATTGCCATAATATGGGCAAAATATGGACAGAGGAGAGTTACATGTGTGGAAAAATCTTCCTTCATGATTTGAATTTGTGTTGTGCAAAAATTTCAGAACTTACTCACACTCTTCCTCCCTCCCCCTGTCCCTGTGTGTGTGTGTGTGTGTTTGTTTGTGTGTGTGTCCCTCATAGTGGAATAGATGGTAGATTCATTATCTCATTAATTTTTTTGTTAATATTAATAATTAATAATTAATTAATAATATTAATAATTGCTTAGTAAGCGCTTCACTGCTTTTTTAATGAATCTTTTGCAAAAAACACTTTGGAAAACAGTCTAATGTCTCTTAAAGTCAGTCTGGAAAGTATAGCGAATCAGATTATTGATATATACACCTAAGTATATAGAAGTATTATATAAGTATATTAAGTATACTTTTACTAATGAAATTCCAAGACATCAGATCTTCCCAACAATGCTAACTGGAAAGGCAACTGATTGAATTTGGATTGCCTGCTTAAATATTCTATTGTTAAGCCTTGCCTCTTAATCATATTTGGAGAAGAGAATGCTGAATTTCGCTAAGAGTCTAGAAAGTCTTGAATGGCTGCAAAATTTCACTGGATTGCAATTATAAATATTAGCTTATTCGTAATAATGCTTTATTCCCAACTGTACTTCAAATACTATAAAAGCTAAAGATATTTTTAAAAAAGGTTTCGGCTTCTTGATTATAATTCCATGTTCTCTGCCAACAAAACAGGGAGACTCCATTGCATCAACTCTATTCATCTACATTTAACAAACAGAAGTTGGAGGCATATCCAACCAAGAAGCCTTCACTCCCATTTGGAGAATTGCCTCCGGGCTTCCACCATCTTCACACGCAGCTGCAGTATGACTGTATTTCTCATTTTTACCATCGTTTGGGAAGCAGCCGAAGAACCTGCCTGAAAACAGGAAAGTGGAGTGGGAGGGCCCCTTCATGCATTCCAAGTAAGAGTGTGGCTATCAGACATACAACATTAGGCAATGCTGCCATGCCATAAGCAATAATATTGCTCCCTAAATTAAAATTCCTTGAGGAACAGATTGTTCAGATCTAGGGAATTCATGTTCAGTTGCCAATGATGAGGTGTGCTATGCAATAGTTATTGAGGATTTCTGTTTGCGACCAACTGGTGGTTAGACATTCTTAAATGAAGAACATGAATGCCGCTTGTAGGCCAGCAAATAGAACTTTTATTCAAATATGCACACAAGCTAATACAAGCTGCTTCTTTACAAGTGTGAGGGAAGCAGGGAGTTGCTCCTGTTAATTCTATTCAGTGTTTGTCACTTATGCAACTCAGAACATAAGGATATCCTTCAAAGATCTTCAGCTGGGGGAAAATAACCTCTCAAAGATCTTTATCTGAAAGGATGTATTAATAGCAACCAAGCTCACATTTGAGAGGAATAGACATTGAAAATGTTTCAACCAATTGTGAGACAGAGCAAGACCCATTCAGCTCTCTCAGTGGGATTTGCTTTCCCCTCAGTTAACAAGCCTTTTCTGCCAATCCAACCTATTTTGGAAGAAAGAAAAAAAAAAGCTTGTTCCTGTGAAAAAAGGAAAGGTCATTGGCTTTGGAGAAGGTTGGTTGGAAATTAGGCCAAAGCAGGCCTTATCCTGAGATGAAATATATAGGAACATCACTTCCTGCTAAGTTTCTTGAAATTTATAGTTTCGAAATGTGTTAGAACGAGAGAATCTGTTTTAGTTCATCTCCATTGTCTTAGGAACAGATGAGGAGAAGGGCGCAGCTATGTCCACAAAATGTCACCGTTTTTTGTCCTCAGAAGAAATCCACCTTGAAAGGGAGGCAGTTGATAAATGGGGATTGTTTGCTTAGTTTTGCAAATTTCCCAGCACTTGGAAAGATTTGAGGGCTCTTTTTAATGAATGTGGGAATGTTTCATTAGCAGTGAGTGCCACTTGTGACAAACCAAAGGAAATACTAGAAAATACCCATTGATCAAAATAAAAGTTAATATGCAAATATAAAATTGAGCCCAATTCAACAGATTAAACATTTTAAAACTTCACTGATTTTAAAATAGAGAAGTTTACCTTTCTGCTTAATAATAATAATAATAATAATAATAATAATAATAATAATAATAATATTTAATTTATAGACCGCTTCCTCTCCCCGAAGGGACTCGGAGCGGTGCACAGGGGAATTAAAATATACAGACATAAATATACATAAAAATAGATAAAATCAAGATTAACCAATTTATCCCTGCGCTAAAAGCCCAAAATACTAAAAAAGCTAAACCCCTTAAAAAACCCAATTAATAAACAGATGACTAACCTAGGCCGGCCAAGCAGAAAAAGTGTGTTTTTAGTTTTTGACGGAACGAGCGGAGGTCCGTAGTTGTTCTAATTTCGGGGGGAAGGTCGTTCCAGAGGGTTGGGCCCACCACAGAGAAGGCCCTTCCCCTGGGCGTCGCCCGCTGGCATAGCCTAGTGGACGGCACCCGGAGAAGTCCCTCTCTGTGGGAGCGAATCGGCCGCAGGGATGTATGGGGCAGAATCCGATCCCGCAGATAGCTAGGTCCCGTGCCATGGAGAGCTTTAAAGATGATGACCAACACCTTGAAGCACACCCGAAAGACGACAGGCAGCCAATGCAACTCGCGCAAGAGCGGTGTTACATGGGCAAACCTCGAGGTTCCCATAATTGCTCGCGCGGCTGCATTCTGGACAAGCTGAAGTCTTCGGGTGAACCTCAAGGGGAGCCCTATGTAGAGCTTGGTTGCTATTAATACATCCTTTCAGATAAAGATCTTTGAGAGGTTATTTTCCCCCAGCTGAAGATCTTTGAAGGATATCCTTATGTTCTGAGTTGCATAAGTGACAAACACTGAATAGAAAAGTCACATGCTTGACTTTTGTACAGAAATCAAGGGACTTTAAAATATTAACTCTATCTAGATTAATGTTAAAGGCAAATTATGCCTAATTCTCAACAACTTGATTACTCTCTTGCCTTTGGATATATGGGTTTATTGTATAGATATTCATTTATATTGGTCAGTATTTGATGGGTTGCCAATTTTGTTGCTACTGGTTCAGGTGCGCTCCCATGAGAAGCGCTCGTGACGCTTCTGCGTCCAGGCGGGTGTGCAGAAGCTCCCTCTGCCACTACTACCGGTTCACCTGATTCAGGCCGAATAGGCAGCAACCCACCTCTGGTCTGTACAACATCCTGCAAATAAACTTGTCTATGAGAATGGAAAAGACTCTATTACTTAGTGTTTAAAGGTTTGACAACACACAGAGTATACAGAATAGTATTTTCTGTTGGTTGGTGTGACTACTTCCAGGGATATTCAGCAAAGCTAAGGCTATTTTTGTTTTGTTTATTGTTAAGCTCCTATTCCACTTTTCTGTCTAAAACAATCAAGAAGGTTTGTCATCTGTTAGGACAATGCTTACTATGTGACTTTAAAATCTGCTTTGGGAAGTCCTGAATATTTCATTAGCCTTAAACAGGGGTGTCAAACTCAAGGCCCAGGGGCCAGATGCGGCCTGCAGGGTGGTTAGACCTGGCCCGTGGGGCCATCCTGGAAACAGCAAAGGACCAGCCCACAGTGCCTCTGCAGTGACTCACTGGCAGAAGATTGCAGGAAGCTGTAGCAGCTGAAAACAGAGCTCGGGAGCCTGTTTTCACTGGCAGAGCACTCAGGCCACCACAGGCGCCTCCGACATGAGTAATGTCGAGATGGCCATGCCCACCCTGGCCACATTCACCCTGGCACCCCTGGCACCCCAAGGTTAAATACAATCCTGATGCGACCCTCAATGAGTTTGAGTTTGACACCCCTGATCTAAGAATATAATGCAGTTTGCCAAAGAAAGAAAGAAATCTGAAAAAGAGGGTGAATGGGTAGAACTAGAGAGCATTTAGAAAGCCAACAGATTTATTTTACATAATGTAATTTTACTGCAAGGTAAAATTTGCCTTGGGCTCAGGTAGTTTAATTAATTATTTAATACAATTGATTTTACATACTTTGTTTTATTAATTTAAAAAATCATATTTCTTTCTTCTCCCTCTCCTTTTGGCAGTCTGCGGAAAGACAGAAAACACTATACTTCACAAATCATCCACAACCAGATGGCCATGGCAAGCAGCCATCTATCGAAGACCTAATGGGGTGAAGTTTCCCAATCACAGAAAAGGGACTTGGATACTGATTTGCAGTGGAGCTTTGTTGAATGAGCGTACAGTTGTTGTGGCTGCACACTGTGTCACCAATCTGGGGAAGGTCACTGTTCTCAAAACAGCAGACATCAGAGTTGTTCTTGGCAAGTTCTACAGAGATGAGGATAGAGATGAGAAGATCATACAGAATCTACGGGTGAGTTAAGTGTTTGGGATGAGTAGATGAATGCTAAGGCCTTTAGTACATCATAGCGAATAAAACAAAAACTAAACTCCATTGATATGTCTATTTCCCTGAAATTAAACACAGTACATATGTTCCCTTTCAAGTCAGGTAATGTTATTTTAATTTCTTGTTCCATAAAAGCTATAATAATAATAATAATATTTAATTTTGTATACTGCGTCCTCTCCCCAAGGGGACTCGGAGCGGTGCACAGGGAAATTAAAACATATAAAAATATATACAAACAATAAATACAATAAATAAAAGCAGATTAAATTGATCGTCCCTGCGCTAAAACCCCCATTAAAACTAAATTCCCTAAACACCCCAGAGGTAGAGACTAACCAAGGCCGGCCAGACAGAAAAAGTGTGTTTTCAGTTTTCGACGGAAGGAGCGGAGGTCCGTAGTTGTTCTAATGTCGGGGGGGAGGTCGTTCCAGAGGGCTGGGCCCGCCACAGAGAAGGCCCTTCCCCTGGGCGTACTATACTTTAGTATCTCCCTTAGAAGCTTCTGGTTGGCCATATCTAAGGCTTCCAGGAGTTACTTGCAGCCTAGAGTTCGCAGGTAAGTCTTATTGATGTTATTAGAACTAGCTACAATTAGCGGGCTGAGATGGGAGTATCTCGGTGGTGGTATTCAGCCAGTTCACACCACTTCAGAAGAACTGATTGTTAAGTTTCTGAGCAGTTTGGTGAACTGGTTGTTGGAAGAAATCAGTAGGAGAGAACCAGTTGTGAAATTATTTGACTCCCACCACTGGAGTATCTGTAGCCAATTGTTTATAGTAATAAGGAAAGATGATAGCCATATAACTAGATGATAGATATATAGATATATAGATAGATGATAGATATTGATAGATAAGTGATAGATATATAGATAGATGATATTCTTCACCTTTACCGTTGATTCATTAACTTTTTTCTTGTATTACTGGATTTTAAAAAATGCTACAAAGGCTCTAGTGCCATGATGGCAAACCTATGGCACCTCTCTGTTGGCATGCGCACTGGCCAGCTGCTCTCTTCTGGGTTCTGGTACGCTCATGCATGCCGACCAGCTGGTCTTTGAAAACCAGCTGGCTGGTGCATATGTGCACAACAGAACCTGGAAGAGCAGCTGGCCACCACACACATGTGCACCGACCAGCTTCTCTCTTGTGGGTTCTGGTATTCTGGCGTGCGCGCACCAGTTTTGGTACTCGGTCCCAAAATCACTGCTCTAGTGGATTAATTCAATTTTAAAGAAACAGACCAATAAGCTCCATCACACCTAGGTTCTATTGTTGTCATCAACCTTAATAAATAAACTAGGAAATCAACTCCTTAAGAGGCTGAAACTATTTTTATTGAGATTGGCTATAATATAGAATTTGCAAATCTTTTTGTTCTATACCGCCTCCTTATAATTCAGTAAATTAGGGAAGTGACTGCTTGAGCCACTTCTTACAGTTATTTCATTCTGGTACTTTAAAAATGTTTTACCACCTTTACCTGGGCAATAGATGCTACATATTTCCATCAAAAGAATTTTCCTTTTTCTACATTTGAGTATTGTCAGCTTTGTAGTCCTTTGGTTTTGATTTAACATTGCAATCTATGGTTAGATGTTACTCAAACTACCTTCCTCCTTCTGAGATTTTCCAATTGCCTTGGGAACCCAACTGTCGTAATTCCCATCTAGCATAGCTATATTCCAAGATATCCATGATTTGGAGCCATTGTTATAACTGTGACTGCTAGAGATGATTTGGGGCTTCATGTACAATATTAAAATGAATAGGATAAAATATATGTAACATGTGAATTCTTATATTGCTGTTCTGGATTTCTCCTAGATTTCAGCCATCATAGTTCATCCAAATTACGACCCTATATTGCTTGATTCTGACATAGCTATCATTAAGCTCTTGGACAAGGCCAGAATCAGCAGCCATGTCCAACCCATCTGCCTGGCATCTGCACGGGATATCGATCCTCCTACAGATAATTTGCAAATGGTTGTCACCGGTTGGAAGATCCTGACTGATGTTACTGACTCAAACTACAAGAACGATACAATTCGTAGCGGGTCTGTTCAGATAGTTGACTCCCTTCTCTGTGAGCAACAATATGAGGAACATGGAATCCAAATCAGTGTCACTGACAGTATGTTTTGTGCCATGCAGCATCCCACAGCAGCTTCTAACATCTGTCCTTCCGAGACCGGCGGGATTGCTGCAATACCTTTGCCAGGAAAATCATCTTCTGAGTTAATTTGGCATCTCATGGGTTTAGTGAGCTGGGGCTATGACAAGACATGCAGCCTAGAACTTTACTCTGGCTACACCCGAGCAATTCCTTTCAAAGACTGGATTGAGAAGAACATGAAATGAAATGTTTAAGTCAGAACTGTTTTCTGAAAAGATAGCTGTCTTGATTCCTCTTTCTGATACTTCAGGTTTCTGATCCACTGAGGCTAGAGCAGGGCCTTCAGAAATTTGCCAGAGTCTTGCTATTCAATGAGGCGAGATGATTTTACCAGAAGTTCTGAATATGACAAATGGATTATCATGTCTCAGGTTTCCCCTTTCTTCTGGTGGGAACAAAGCATCATGGGCCAAAGTAACTGTATGCCATCTGTTTTAACGCTTATCTGAATAAAAAGTTTGGAAGGAATTTGCACACGTCTGAGAACCATGAGAGAATGGCAAGAGATTGTTCCAAAGCTGGATGAATTTATTATGGGCTACTGTACACATTCAAATAAACAAAGGTTCTCTTAAACCTGCAAACCAAAATTTGATTGTTCATCCCCTCAATCTATTTCCTATCCATTATGTACATTAAAAAAAATGTTAGAACTAGAAAATATAGAATATGAATACGTTTATAAATGGTATAATTCAACACTTTTCATATTTCCTATGTCCAGGGATCTTTTTTTTCTCACTGATTTAACTGTCAAGACATATTTATATTTCCATCATAGAATGTCTGAATATGGATACATTTTGTGTTTAGGAAAATGCATTCAATATACAGTACATGTAGAATGTAAGCTATGTCTTCTGAATTTTTATATCTCTGACTTCTCCAGAATTTTCCAGAAGCACTTTGAAAACATTTCCTATAATCCAAATAATAAATCTTTCACCAAAAAAAAGAATTAAAGTGTGCTTTGTTGTAACAATTACAGTACAAAAAAGTTTTGTTAACCTCTGCTGGACATGCAGTGTTGTGATGAGAATGCTGCCTGAAATTATTTTATGAAAATGTTATAAAATGCTGGAATCCTAACATCTAAGGATTTAATATTATTAGGTATAAGACAATGTTATAGAATAAGACCTACAAATGCATTCACCAGTTTGATAAATTCTTTGTGGCTTAACTGTCCTTGAAAATAATGACAAAAGCAAATCAGAAATAAGTTACAGTTCTATTTATTAAAAAACAAACATTAAAATACATTATTTTGTAAAGCAAAGCTCACTAATATCATGAAAACAAAGCAAGAATTATCTAATAAAATCTTTCCATTCTTAATCTTCAAGGTAAATTAGTTTCTTGGATTTCTTGGAAATCAGAGGCCACATTTTTTTCAACCTTGTGCACTTAAATTGTGCATACTTCATTGACTATTTGGTATTAGTTTATTCTTCCTAAATTATTCACACTCTCTCAACCTCCATAATTCAGTCTTCAAGTTCCCAAAAAATAACTTTCCTCTAAAAATTCCCTTACTCACATAGCAATAAAGCCCAACAATCTGTTGCAAAGTTAGGCATTTCCCTGTTTTTACCATCTTTTATTAACTGCAAAGTTTGACCATCTGGTAGCAAAGTTATGTTTTGCTATTATATCAAATCCTCCTTCAACCATTGTAGCTAACATATCTTTCTAATTGCTGGTTCTGTGTTTAATCATGCTCAGTCAAACTGTTCTTATTCTCATGGTATGAGTTAGAGCATTGGGCTATTTTAGACTTTAGACAGAACTGATAACTTTTATCATTCATTCTATACTAATAATGTTTGCTTTTTTGTTTCCTTTTGGTTGTCTCACTCCTGCTGTAATGTGTATGTTGTGACAACTATTCAAATATATACATATCTCTTTGGTTTGCACAATTGATTCTACTGTTCAGTAGATAAGAACAAAAATTCTATAGGGCATTGACATTTGGCCCCAGAAATATAAACAGCATTTTCATGTTCAACATGACAGACTATTAGTCTGTTCCTTGTGTTAGGTAGACTGAAATTCCTGTCTCAGTAAGGTTATGCTATAATAATGACAAGAGAAAAAAAAAGGTTGTTACATGTTTTGTTCTACAAACCTAAAAACGATTCAATTACACTTAATTATAGAAAGACCCTTTCTGCTGAAATAAGCTTGCTGCATATGCTACTGGCAGTGCATATGTGGGAGGCAAAGGTGCCATTTCCCCCCATTTACTTCTTGCAGGGAGTTGTGTGGGATCCACCTTGGCCATGGAAAAATACAAAAATAATAAGTGAAGCTGTGGGCAAGAGAAAGAAGAAGCAATGAAGATGGAAATGAGTAGATTTATATGGCTCACCTGATAGAATCACGTTTTATAAAGGGACCAGCAAAAGTTTGTGATATGACAATTCAATACAGATTTCCATTATCAGTTGCTCTTCTGAACCATCTATAGTTGCTTAAGATGGGCAACTATATAAATCTTTAAAATAAATAATAATCTTTCATATTGTATTCGAAGAAGAAAAATGTGGAAAATAATATTCTGATAATTAGCATGATGTTTGAAGCAGGTGTAGGAATAAGGTAGTTTTTCAATGAAATAAACAAGAGCCAAAATACAGATTTTCTTATCAGGTACATTCCAATTTATAGAAATCAGGAAAAGCAAGAAATAAAATCAATGAAGCAGGAGTTGCTATAGGGCAGTGATGGCGAACCTTTTTTGGCTCGTGTGCCATAAGTGGGGGGAGTGCAGGGGGGAGTGCGTGGGCGTGCCACACCCATAATGCAATGTGCAACTCCCCAGTGCGCATGCGCACACTACAGGCGCGAAACCCCCCTCCCATTTTTTGCATGCTCTTTTCGCTCTCCCCAGGCTCCATAGGCTTTATAGGAGAACGTGGAGGGCGAAAACAGCCTCCCCTGCCCAACCCGGAGGCCCTCCAGAGGCTTCAGCGACCTTCAGAGGCTTCCCTGAAGCCTCCGGAGCACTCAAAATGATGTGCCGCTGAAACTGGAAGTGACGTCCGATTTGCTTGGAGCGTCATTTTGAGTGGTCTGGAAGCTTCAACGACCTTCACCACTTTTTCAACTCTCATTTCCTGAGATTCATTGATGTCATTTGGACCATGAAAAAGAATCTCTCATTCCATTGTGACCATAACTTCCAGCCACCATCAATGTCATCCTTTCTATAGAACAGTGATGGCTAACATTTTTGCCATTGCATGCCAAAAGCGGTGGGAGTGTGGGGGGGGGAGGTTATGCGCACATCTGCCCACACCCATAATTCTATGTGCCCTTTCCCCATGCATGTGCGTGCACCTCCCTCAACGGTCCCCTTGCTTTTGGCACGCAATGGCATGATAGATCTGTTTTTCGACCTCCTCAGGCTCCAGACCTTTTCCAGAAGCCTGGGGAAAGTGAAAATGGCCTCCCCCACCCTGGAGGCCAGAAACAGCCCATTTTCTGATTTCCGGTTTGCCCATTGGACCATTTTTCTCCCTCCGGAGGCTTGAGGGAAGCCTACTGAAGCCTCTGCAGGGTGAAAAACGTCCCAACATGCAAACTGGAAGTTCGGGAATGGAGCCATTTCTGAGGGCACGCAAGGCGTTGCCATATCAGATCCAGTGTATCTGTGTGCTGGCCAGCTGATTTCGGCCTTGAGTTTCGGCCGTTTTTCTCCCTGAAGCCTCCAGAGGGCAAAAAATAAGCCAACACAAACTGGAAGTTCGGGAAATGACTTCCGGGTTGCCCGTTTGGCCATTTTTCTCCCTCCAGAAGCTTCAGGGAAGCCTACTGAAGTCTCCGGAGGGCAAAAAACAGCCCAATGCGCAAACGGGAAGTCATTTCCCGAACTTCTGATTTGTGTTGTGTTGTTTTTCACCCTCTGGAGGCTTCAGGGAAGCCTCTGAAGGGAGAAAAATGGCCGAAAATCAAGGCCGAAACCAGCTGGCCAGTGTGTGCATACACATTGGATCTGATAGGGCAATGCCTTGCGTGCCATCAGAAATGATTCCGTGTGCTACCTGTGGCACACATGCCATAGGTTCTCCATCACGGTTATACAACAACCCATTTCCTTGGTGTCACAGTAAAACTGAGGAATGGATACACGAACATCCTATTATACAAAAAATCTACAAATCTCTATGCATATTTCCACTCAGAACACACTACCAAATATATAACCAGGCCCTATGTTACAACTTATTAATTTATTAATGGGAATTTTTAGCACAGGTTATTTAATTTAATTCATTTTAAATATTGTCACTGTATCTACTATTTTTGCTGGTGATTTTTAATTTCCTGTGCACCGCCCTGAGTCCATCTCGATGGAGATAGGAGCGGTATATAAATAAAATAAATAAATAAATAAATAAACTACATTCCTTCTAACCCACTTGACAGAGATGCTCAATGAATAGAGTTCGTCCGGGCATTCATAAAACTGAACATGGGTACTTATCCAGTGAGATCACTAAACAAATTAATAGAGGCCAACCAATGATCAGGGAGGACCTATTAAAAGCCAAACCACACAAACCAGACCACTGGTTGTCTCCTACAATTCTTGCCATTCAGATGCTTTGTTAATACATTACAAACCATACTGGACATTTATCTGGTGCAGGATGGCACACCCATACTTGCATACAGATAATCACCCAACTTCAAACAGTTTCTCGCAAGAACAAATCACGATGTTAAACTGGGGAGATTATGCAATAAATCCAGGTTTATTTTGTCCCCTTATTTATATCAACAGCACCAGTCACAGTAACTTCATTAAAAAAGAAGGTGTCCACACATGCTCTTCTTCCATTGTCTCAAACACCTTCATCTGTCAGCAATACCCCTTTCAATTGTACTTTGAACAAACAGGTAGACTTTTTGGAAAAGAATGAATGGATATGAGTTTGGTATCAGGATCTCAAATAAGACCAAAGTAGCATTAATTTCATTAATCCTTTCCTGCATTAATCCTTTCCTGTGCGCCGCCCTGAGTCCAATCCGGAGATAGGTGCGGGATATAAATTTGATAAAATAAATAAATTTGATAAATAAAATAAATAAATTTCAATTTTCCAGGAAATTCAATTAACAGTTCAGGTGGCTGTTTTAGAACAATAAATCTGCACCATTATTATAGTGCAATAGATTGTCAAAGGCGCACACATACATCAAAAGATCAGAAGGTCTTAACAAACAAGAGTGGATTTTTAATATATTACAAATCCTATTTGATGAGGCATTTGTTGGCTTTCTCACATGTATCCAACATCTGCATAGCCACCTTTTCACCTCTCCCCTTCACTCTACATCTAAAGAACTGAGCTCCAGAAGGCAAGAGCATATGCTGCCCTTTTAGTAAAAATGGTTAATTGGAAAAGGTGTTACTAGACTCCTTCTGATTCATTTCAAATTGATGAAAATCATCAGCAGAATGGGGATCTAACAACCAATGTTCCACTTTAAAAGGATACCTATTATTCTCTTTTCCACTTTGTTCTAAGGAGGTTAATCTACTAACTACTTACCAGAATACCAATTAAGAAGAAATCATTTATAGAGAAAGGGAAACCAAGTCAATGTTTTTAATTTCTAGGGAAAGATAAATCTCTAGCTTCTTCCCTCACCTGCTTTGATAAGCACTGATCTATGATATCTCCAAGCAGAGGTCAGCAGAGCCTTCAGGATGCTGACTTCTTATAGATGCAAAAAACAGGTAATTATGCAAAGTTCCAATCGAATATCTATAGCTCAAATGTTGAATTGTGGAGTCCTTGTTGCTCTCTTAACTTGGCTATTTGCTTGCACGTATTTCATTACCCAACCAGGTATTATCAGATATTAGCACCACCATCAATTAATATCAGACTGGATAATCTTGCATCAATTATCCAAACGAGATAGTCAGTGTATCTCACTGCTATGTTCTAGGAAACATCAAATTCACAGGAACTGGAACTGGATGCAGAACTATGTTTATTTGGAAGTGGTCTCTCATCCCAACTCAAAGTTGCTTGGTTTGTTCACCCAATCTAATTAAGAATGCTGTGCTACTCTAAAGGTTACATTTATTTCCACTGAGAGTGATTCAATAAAAGATCTTGCTGATGTAGTCAATATATGTTGTAATTCTGTATTGCAAAAGGATAACGTTCCATTCGACAAATTAATTCCTATTGCTCTGCTTAGATGATTTAGTTTACACTTTCAGAAAAAGTGTAAACTAAAGTGGAATTTTAAAGTGTAAATTACACTTTCTGAAGTGGAATTGCACAGTGGGTTTGTTTAGATGGATTTTTGCTATAGTTACTGTCTGAAAATGCTACTTGTAGATACTCCCGCATAGAACCATTGAGGAAATGTTTAAATACAGCAGCATAAAATAAAATTCTTAGATTACCTGCAACAAACTCCCCCCACCCACCCACCCACCCATTTAGCAAGCAATAAAGAGAAGCTGGGAGAATAGTTTTACAAACTTTATTCTTAATTTTCCAAAAGTTCCTGAATAACCTCCAACACTGAATGATATTAATTCTTGAAGCTGCATATGTAAAAAGTACTATAACTGGGGGGGGAGGGCATATGCAGAGTAATTGGGCCAAATAATCACTCCCTTTTGCATTGGGGAATGGGTAGGAGTGATTGATTGATTGATTTGATGCCGTTCAAAATGATCAACTTTCACCCCTTTAATCTCCAGCCCCAAACGTGCATTCCAACCCCATCCAGTTTCTGACCTGACCCTAAATTGCACCCTTCCGTCCTAAAAGGCTGCTTTCCCCCCACCTGGTGCCCCCAGAGATTAAACTTTATGCTCCCTTCTCAGCCGCAATACCTTTGCACTCAAGGGAGCCTTCTCTCTTTTAAGGGCGTGTGTGACATTACAGCCCTAAGGCCACGCGAAGACAGCGCCGGAGCGGCTTATTGAGAGCGCGCGACAGAGCGCGGGCACGCGCATGCCGCTTTGCCCTCGCCTGGTATTAATTCATTATCGGCCCCTCGGACGGAGCGCTCCAATCGGAAACCCGGGCATGTTTTAAAGAAGAAATGTGTGACAGCTCGGCGTGGGGAGGGAAGATGATTTCACCCTTTCCCCGTTGGGCCAAAGCGACGCCTTTTCTATTCGCGTGATAGGCTAACGCCAGGATTTCAAGCCCGCTAACGAAGTGAATAATATTGACTACTCGTATTAATTAGCTAGGCTTCTTAACGATGTCCAGATTCCTGGCCATATAAGCGAAGGACTGAGTCGGGGATGGGGTGGGCAGGAGGGGTCGCATCTGTACAAAATGCACTGGAAATGGGAGGGGGAAGATCGGTGCATACAACTACAAAGGAGGTGCGGCGTTATATAGGAGTGTTGTGTTCTTTCTTGAAGGGGGAAGACGCGCGTTCTTGCAGCCCTCACCGCCGAGTGGGATCGGCACAAAGGGAAAATCTGCCCTCGCGGGAGATTGAGATCCCAAGCGCTTTTTTTTCTCTCCTCACGTTATCACTTAATCGCTTTCGCTCCGCTTTCCCAGCCAGCCCGGGAGGGAGGGAAGGTAGTAGTAATAATAATAATACCGAATTAACGAGGAACAGCCCGTTTCTTCAGGGGTTTGGAAGTTAAGACCGCCGAGAGTGCACCAGGCGCCGCTCTCACGTTGCCTTCATTCCTATGCATCCCTGCGTGCGTTCGTCTGGGAGGGCTTTTCCTTTACAAATAAGAGGCTGGGGGATTTGCCGGCGAGGCAACCGCTAGTGATGTCAGCTCTTGCCTAAAATAGAGAGATGGAGAGTCTGCAAATCCACCGTTAAACCTTCCAATCCAGCCTCAGCCGACACCATGGCAATGTGAAATCACCCACCGCCTCACAACGCGTTCATGCACAACACACAACCCCCCTTCCTCCAGTCGCTCGCTCGCTAGCTCTCTCTCTCTCGCACACACACACACAAACAATCCCAGCTAGCTCTCCGGGCGAGTGTAGAAGGCGGAGAATCAAAGCCCTGGCATTGGCACTGCTTAAGCCTTGTCGTTTCCCCATTGATCCGTAGCCTTTCCCCACGGGGGGTGTGGGCTTTTGGATTTCCCTCCCCCTCCTCCATTCTCTCTACCTCACTCCCCCTCCCCTCTCGTTCGCACCCCCCCCCCTTCTCCGCCAAGGCATCCAAGCTTCCAGAAGACGTTCAGAAATTTCACTCCAAGCCGAGGAGGAGGAGGAGGAGGAGGAAGAAGAAGAGGTGGCGGCGGCGGTAGCAGCAGCAGCAGCGGGGGGTTTGCTCTTCAGAGCCCAGCTTCTTGGATGCTGGCTTTTCAGAGCCGGGAGGATTATACAAGGCAGGAACCGCCGAGGGGTCCCCGACGCCCAAAGATAAGACCGAAGGGAGCGTCCTGAATCTTCCCCGCTGAAAGCCGCCGCGCTTAGTGGAAACCCTCAGATTTTTGGAGAAAGACAAGCGAGGGGGGCTCGCACACGGCACCACCATGGCATCGACGGAAGGGTGAGGCGGGACGGGGGGGGACTTGAATTTGCCGGGAGGGCTGGGGACGGGAAATTAGAGGTCTGCTACCAGAGCGTGCAACGGCTTAAACGAGTTTCATTTTACGAGGTTGTTAAACGGAGAGCGGCGCCTCCGCGGTCCTTACCCCCGGGCGGGCTAAAAAAAAAAGAGGCGTACAATGGCAGCCTAGAGCTGTGGTAGACCAGGAGTCCCCTTCGGGAAAGAAGGCTGCCTATTTCATATCAGCCTTGACTTTTGTAATCCTTGCAAGGCTAAACGTTAGCAAACCATCCCATCCACCCCACCTCCAAAGGAGATTATCCAGACCGGGATTCTTTACAGAGGAAATCCCTTAGTGAGATCAGTGGGACTTTCTTCGCAATGAAGCATTGTAGAGCCTGGCGTGGCCATTCAACCCTTATCCCAGAGTACCCCACCCCCCCTTACCTTCAAAGTGGGATCTGTGTAAAAAAAAGCACCAGGAGAAACCTGGAAATTCCCGTTTACCTGGGAATCTCATTGGAGCTATTTTAAGACAGATCTGCAGAGGTGGCTTGCCAGGGTGTTAATCTTAAACCTGTTAAGAGAGTCCATTGCATTGCAGAAGGTGGGATTTAATTTTTAGCGTTTTAAGAGCGGCGCTCTAAAAACAGGAATCGAAAACAAGCTCAGGATAGGAAAGCGAAAGGTGGCGATTTGCGGAGTTTTCCAAAAGGATCGACAGTTGCAGATGCAAGTTAAACGTGTCCGCAAACCAAGGCAACCGGGACGTCGCCTCGCTCTGGGAGTCGCGTGGGGTTACCCAACAGCTAATCCTATTCCGGAGCAAGCAAACCCACGTTTTTTGGCGTTACCCTCTGCTACGTAGGAAAATACTTTTAGAAGTATTTAGTTGTTTGCTGCCTGCTGCGAAAGGCTTCCCGGGCCCCAAGTCAGCTTCGGTGCTCTGGCTTTGGGGTATTGCTTTTTGGCTTGTTTGCAGTGGAAAGTCGTGTCTGGGGTTCCGTAGGTTTGTCCTGCAAGTATTAGGCGCCGGGCTATCCCTCCTTGAGCGCGGCGGGGCTTGCTGTCAGGTTGGATCAGCGTGATCAGCTCTGGGGAGAATCTTGTAAACGCGGGATATGTAAGAGCGAGATTGAGGCTGCGCAGAAATAGGCTGCCGGTCCTGTCCTCGGACGCGCGGCTGAAAGGCGATTTAAAGCAACCTGTAACTTCGAGGCGCGTTGTTGGGAACTGTTGCGCGACTTGAGAGAAGGAAAATAACTTTTTCTGCCTAAAACCCGGATGGTGATCCTCAGGGAATTTCTTAAAGCTCTGCACGATGCGCTTATACTCTTCGGGGAAAGAGGCAGAGACTCCTGTGGGAATATTATTCCTATGAAATTATTATAAACCTTAGAACATTTCCTTAAAAGCCAAGGAAATTTCAAAATCTGATTTAAGAACTTTGCTGTTAGGAACTGTGGAATTTCCTTTTACAATGATTTAGCTCAGTTAAATATTGTCAAGGAAATTAAAGACAAGTAACTGTTACCGAAACAAGGAATATTTGTAGGTATCATCAACTTAATAATTCATTGCTATTAACCTTGTTTTCCATGCATCCTGCAGATATAAATAATGCATTTACCATGTTTATGTGACCTAGTTAAACAGGACCCACTGATTCCACTTAGGTTTTTTTTTTTTACTATCTGCTGACCTCTGTCTCCCTCCCCCAGTATATCTAATCCATTAGATTAGTACAACAAAACACAAATGCCAGTTTTGGAAAATGCATCCCCATCAGTATGTGAAGGAAAGGAATGTGGATCACTCTTGTGAGATTATGCCTGGGGCAGCAGGGATCTACAACACCTTAAAATACAACAGGTTATTTTTTTCTTTCTAGAAAGGATTCCCAGTCAATCTTTAAGTAATATAGAAAACCTACCGATTAACTGGCGCTTCCAATTGGCGACATGCCATTTGAAAGTGCTTGACCTTAGCAGAATTGACCTGTTGTGACATGTTTCCCAAAAGGCTTACATTTTCTATTCCAGATAAATCATTGTTATTGATATTTAATGGCCAAGTTAATGGCCATACAAGTTAACTGTAAATCAAACCTGATAAAAGACAATGACTGCCCTCACATCTCATGCTATTCCCCAGCAAACGAGCTGCTTTATTAGAGTTTAACCTGATAGCTTGATTGGCATACCATGTTAAGACATTGACTTTGTTTCCCACAAAACTCTGAGTCCCATTTCAGCTTACAAGAACATGCTGGATATTATAGTGTCTAATTTGAGTGAATCTGAGTAATTGTTGACATCTCTATCAGCAGCAATTATGTTATGACCCACATATCAGATGTACTGTATGTGAATGAAAGAGACTGAATGAGGCATCGAGTACATATACTGCTGATACAGTGTTTGAGTTACAGACACCCGGCTCATTAAAGCTGCATTATGTCACAAAAATAAAGAACCTGTGGTTCTCTAGAGGCTGGGGAGCAGTGAAACGCATATCATAACTTTGCAGTGAAACTCGACGTGAGTTACCTACTTACAGAGTTAAAACATGATGATGTTCGTCCATCGTTTCCAAAGAGGACCTTGACATCTAACGGGTTGTGGGCTGTCCACAGCGTGCCTGCAGGTGGCTGGTGAGGCCTATATGGGCTCGGAATATTCGGCCACATGTCAGGCAGACATGTATGGCCACCACTATTGCAGCATTTGCAGCTTGGCGTCTTGAAGATGTGTGGACTTCACTCCCCGAATTCCCCAATCAGCTATGCTGGGGAATTCTGGGAGGTGAAGTCCACACATCTTCAAGCTATGCTGGGGAATTCTGCCAAGTTTGAGAAACATTGCTGTAGTGTAGGTCATACTTATAGGAAATGTCCGTTTAGTAACATGAAGAATTATCATTTCCCTACTTTTATTATATGAGTTCTCATCATAAATGTTTGTCCCTTATTCCTTAGCAAATGAGCTGTTTTATTAGAGTTTAGAGATACAAGACTTTGAAATAGAAATCTGTCTATCTTTCTGTATGTCTGTCTATCATCTATCTATCATCTATCACGGCTGCCTGAAAAGCTTAATGCATGTGTAGACTTTGGATTTTAAAGTAGAATAATTTGATAAGACAGGTACATGTATAGTAGAAAATGTAACTTTCTTTCAGCTCATGTATTTCACTTGTCTGAGAGAAATGCTGTTCAGGAGAGAAAAGGCAAAGCAAAAGGTACCTGGTAGTGACCAGCAAGTTTGAGCTATAATGATTACTCATGTGCACTTTTTATTTTACAAAACATGGCTGCAGTGAGTGAACTGAAAAAATAAATCATTAAAATGCTAAAAAGAACCAGAATATACTAGTTACTTAAAAAAACACCTGCTGAAGTCTGAAAAGCCCAAAGGATAGATAATAGGGATAATATATGGATAGACACTACCATGATATGTAACAATGTGTTGGAGATTGTGGGTCATATTTATTTGTTAATCCGTTGGATCACTTCTGCTTCCCACGTTTATCCTAGCCTAAATATCACACAAGAAATTCATCATAGGATTGATACTGTTTAATGGATATATAATGTGTAGTGCGTGATTAGACTTAGTGAAAACTTTGTATTTAAGACCTATGTAGATGTTCATTTTAGAATTAGTGGAATTGGGGAACATGCCCGCACCAGGGCCGTCTGAAGAGGATTATGGGCCCCTGGGCAAAGCAGTCTACTGGGGCCCCTACGACAACTACTCACAGGAATAGAAATGTAAATGGTTGATAAAATTAAACATATATTTGCATGTTAGTATTAATTAAAATGCGGTAAAATGTAATAAATGTGTTGCTGTATTTATATGATACAAGGTGCATTGAAGGGCTAACATAGACAGATTAGTATGGGGCCCCTATGCTTGTGGGGCCCATGGGCAAGTGCCCATCAGGCCTATGCATTAAGACAGCCCTGGCCCGCACCTCCACCTTACTGTTTGCAAATATCTTAAAAGAAATTCAGGTAAATGTACTTTCAACCCTTTCCATAACCCTTATCAGGTAGGGATTTTAGAGCTGTTGGCTAGATTGAGAGGCTGAATATCCTGGAAGAAGGCTACAGCTAATCACTTTCGTAATGCTACTTGGGGAAAAAAACCTGCATAGGTGCAATCACCAAAAGTCAGGGTCAGCTTCTAAGTCACATTATCTTTAGGGCAGTATGTATTCCTACAGATGTTCTTTTGAGGTCTTCTGGCTAAATGCACAATGGAATTTGCAAGACATCGTATACTTAGAATGAGCTTGCATACACTCACAATTCCATCTCTAATTTAAAATTCTTCTGCATAGACTGGGCTAGCAGTAGCATTCTCACTTCAGAATGAAATTGAACAAATTCACCATACAAATAGCATCTGGTGGGGAAGATTAAAAAAACCTTGAATTGCTGTTCAAAAAAATCACCAAGCCAACAAGGATAAAAAAGACTAAATACTATATATATATATCTCTAGTCTTCGTCAAACGTTCATTAAAAATATATGGAATACATCAGGGCTATTATATGTGGACTACTAAAATGCATATGATCCTTAAAAAGTAGCAGAGCTTAGGGTCTTCTATATCTTTTATCCCTGACTAGTGGTATATGGTTTTTTGCAATCCAAATCTGTTAGCCTATATGTATTTTTAAAATTTAGCATAAAAACTATAAATGGATAGAAGAATTGCACAGTTTATAACTCTCATTATTGTTTTTAGATTGCTCTAAAATACGTTATGTGGACTTCAAATAAATCAAACTTTCTATTTTCTGAATCATTAGTTCAAATACAAATACACAGATGCACACACACACACACACACACATTATGGGGTAAAAAAATAGTTATTTACAATGTGCTTCTAGAGTCATTACCATGTCCCATTGTAGTCATTATCTATCATATATATTTTTCAAGCTTTTCTTTAAATTTAATGCATGTCTCAGATTCAGTGGAATGCTCCAGATAGGAAAATGGGAATATTCCTATTGAAAATGATTGAGGGGATACTCAACCAGATAAGCTAGCAAATGGTTATTATAAAGTGGTTTCCTGCATGTTAAAATTTGGTCTTGAGCAAATAGTCTATGGCAGGGGTCTGCGAAGTTGGCTCTTTTAAGACTGGTGGACTTCAACTCCCAGAATTCCCCACCAGTCTTAAAAGAGCCAACTTCGCAGACCCCTGGTCTATGGAATCCCATAGGTGTTTTTTCAGGAGGGAACTGGACTTGGTTTTTTCTTTGAAAGCATTTTGTTTCTCATCTAAGAAGCTTCTTCAGTTCTGGCTTGAGCAAATCTTATGCAACAAGCAAGGACCAAAAGACACTGGGCAGTTGATAATTGAAATAAATTATCTGGAAATAAAAGCAAAAGCAGAAAGAACTGTAGGCATGCTCATAGATAGACCAAGGCCATTGTTGTGATATTTATTATTAACAACATTTATAACTCACCTCATTCTTGAAGAATACTGGGTGAGGTACAGGACTAAAGAAAAATGATGTTCAAGAGTACAAATGTCCACGTTAGCCCCCATAGAAGATACCATACGTCCAACAGCTGAAGCCAAAGAGTTACTGAAATAAAGCAGATTCCTTACAAAAGGGTACTAGACAAAAGGGTACTAGAGCAGTGATTGCATATACTTTGGAGTGGGTTACTTACAAAAGGGTACTAGAGCAGTGATTGCATATACTTTGGAGTGGGTGTGTTTCGTAAATGGGGCTGCCATGACTACATAGACATACCCATGTATGCCTATCAGAGAAGTATTCTTAGCAGGACTTTATTAAGATGGCCACATTTGGCAATTATAGAAATGTGTTATTTAAACCATAATTTACTAAGGAAAAGTGATGGCAGTTGTAACCAAACACTTCTGAGTGACATAATGTTAGGTGAGAAATAACAACAACTGTTAAGAGAAGGAGAACACCTAGCAACATTTTACTTCCTTATCAGTTCCCCAAAGTAACTTATCCACTGGAACCATCCAGGCTGTTTGTTACCAACCAGCATCTGAAAACTGATTGGAACAATTGTAAGCATAATCCAACTCTGCCATCCAGTACTTATTATCTTGATAATATATTGAATACATCTGAAAAAGCCAAGACCTATACAATATATCCATTGATTAGGAATCTGTTCACTTCTAGTAGTTAACAAGAGACTCCAAAGGAGAGATCCGGTGCATTTATAACATCTATTGAGAGGATGAAACAGAAGATGTCTGCAGCAGTTTCCTCTATGGACTTGATGGCGAACCTATTGCACAGGTGCTAGAGATGGCACACTGAGCCCTCTCTGTAGGCACCTGTGCTGTCTCCAGCTGTTCTACCGGTGTCTGGTGCACACATGCAGCCAGCTGGTCTTTGTGGGTGCTGGACACTGGAAAACAGCTGGAAAATGCCCCCCAAAATGGCCTGAAAATGACTCCACAAACAGGCATGTGCATGCCAGCCAACTGGTCTTCGGGTTTTTGGTGCTCTGGTACGTGCAATGCTCCTAAGTGTGCCAGAAACCCAAAAACTAGTTGGCCGGCGTGTGCATGCACACCGGCCAGCTGGTCTTCAGGTTTCGGGTGCTCCAGCACACACATGCATGCATATTACAGTTTTTGGCACTCTGTGCCGAAAAGGTTTGTTATCACTGACTTATAGGATTGATGGAAGAAAAATCCCCTAACAAGGAAGCAGTAAAATTTTCAGGCTTGTGTAGATTAAGGAATGGAAATATTGGACAGATTGCTTACTTGTAGTTGAATACTAGAAATACTTCTATTCCACCTGGGAGCTTCAGTTGCATAAGTCTCTTGACTTCTATTTGTCCAGTGGAATGAAGGAGGCTGTTATCTATAAAGTGTCATCAAAGGTTCGTTCTAAATCATAGTATCAGAAAGAAGATAAAATCAGTTTCTAGCTTCTTAGCAATGTCTCAATTGTCACCCAGGGTTATAGGGGTCAAGGTTCATGGAGAAATTATGAAACCATAATAGCAACATTTTACTGGCTTGGGGTGGTGGTAATATTCCTAAGGAATGCAGAAATAGGCCATATATATAAATGGCATTTCAATGTTGAATTGGCTAGACGTATTCACAGCGTGTGCTTTAAAAATCCATTGTTTTGTTCCCAAACCTGATTCCAAATATCTGGCTATCACCGTGCAAGTTTACACCAGACAAAACTTACACTGGGGTTGGAGGGAGGGGAAGTCCATAATTTCCCAGTCAATTAAATTATGGTGTACATAAAATTGTTGTGTGGGTTAACACATGTCAGGATAAAATTGAACATTACTTTCTCCTCCTTGTCTCTCATCTTTACAGTCCAGCCACGCTCAATATAATAGAGCCTTTGGCTTCAGTAAGTTTGGTAGCATGAACTGGTATTTTGTGAACAAGCTAGCACCAACATCTGTAATTCCGTTCGAGGCCATAAGTTATCAATTTGTGCAGCAGGTTGCTAGCAGCTGATGCACTTCCAGTGAACAAGAAAATAATTTCCACTGCTTTTAAAGCTGGAAATGGGCAACCTTTGATAGCCAAGTTCTGTATTTAATGTTTTCTGTTAATAGGCAGGTCACAAAGTAACTAAGATACATCAAATGCTTGGGAGGGATTTTGCTGTAACTGTCCATTTTGAAACTTTCCTTACAGTTGTCATATATTTAAAAAGAGCAGGAATCCGATCTCTCTTTTCAGCGTTCATGCTCAGAGGAGACTTCATGGGCCACAAAGTTTCCTACTCTTGATTTACTAGAAAGACAGACAACTACTACTTCACCACCTATCAGGCACTGAGTTGCTGAGTAAATAAAATATTTTGCTGCTGGAGATTAAAGCCATGGCATCCGCACCAGATGGAGCTAATGCTTGGCAACAGTTGAGATAGAAGTTTCCAACCTTGCCCTCCAGAAAGGAAAAAAAGGTGTCTCTCTTTGCCAAGCTGTAGCATTTAATGGCAGAAATGGGTAGCCCTCTGGCAAAGCAGTGGGGTGAGGTGACCCTGAATTAGTACACTTCTTGTAGGCAGAGGAATTAAATTCTCTAGTTTTATTGCTAATTTGCATTGCAAAGAATTTACCTTCTGTCATGTGATGTTATTGTTGGTAGCTCATAAAAGCGTTGAAGATTGTTTATCATCTTCTAAATAGGACACTGTGATAATTTAGTCACAGAACTAGTGGAAAATACATTGAACATGCAGGATTGGTTGTATCATCCTTTATTTTTCATAGGCTTTGTCTGCTTTTCATTTTTTACATCTTCGTTTTAATTGTACTTTATCTATGCCTTTAATGTATTTTCTCCTCATATGTAATTCTTTTCTCACTCGCAGTAACATTTTCAATGTTAAAGCCATTAATTAGAAGATGCCACAAGCCTCCTTGGAAATGTTGGCCAACAACTTTTTACCTGGAAACACCAAAGGTATTTCTTTCACTATAAGAGTTGGAGGATGGGATGTCTACATTTATTTCCTATTCCTTCAACTAATATTTTATCCCTCAAAGTGATCAGTTGCAAAGAGAAGTCTTTTTTGTACATGCGAGTTCCTCATGAAAATGTAAATTCTGTGGGGAGCTTCACCAGATAGTTAAAGGTCTGCAGGGTTCCTCAATGTACATATGGAAACCAGAATGGGATGTGGGCCACTAAGACAAGCTAGTGCCTTCCTTGTCATACATGTAATTTAACATATATGGAATGTCTGAATAGTGCTATTATGATGCAATCAAGTCAGTTTTTCAGAACATTAAAATCCATGGAGCACAAAGCTTCACTTCAGTGTTGGTATACAATACTAGGAGTCTATATGCCTTGTTCTTTATTTTATCTCACTTGGCAATCAAGTGTCAGAAAGAATGGACGACTCACATATGAAATAAGAAACTTTTGCTATATCCTGACCTTCCTTCCCACTGATGTCAGAGACACAATTCCTAATAAATTTAGTAGTGCAAAATTGTTATAACTGCAAAAATAAGAAGAAAACATTATTTGGGCACCTCAAACCATGCTCACTTTTATTAGTTTCACAAAAAACTATCTCACTATAGGACAGGTAGATGCCACTGCAAAGTCATGGGGAAACCTAGGAACATTCATCATTGTGCACACTGCCACTTCCTGGATCCATTGAAGTTTCTTGGTGGTCTTCAAGGGCAGCCCCAAATAGAGCACATTGCAATAATCCAAATGGGAGGTGACTAAGACATGAGTGATGGTGAGCAAGGCCTCTGGTCCAGGAAGGGGTGTTAGATGTATCTGTGCAAAGCTTCCCTAGCCATGACTGCCATCTGCTCCTTGAAGAGAAGCGGTAAGTCCAGGGGAACCCTCAAATTACATGCCAACACAATCTGGGGAAATGCACCACATCCAGAGTCAAAGATAGGGCCTGGGAGGAAGGAGACAAAAACCCAGAGCCACTGTCTTGTCAGGTTTAAGTTAAAGCCAGTTTCTCCCTATCCAGATTCTTGTAGCGTCCAGGCACTAAGCCAGCATGCAGTGGGGGATTCAAAATTTGTTACCATCATTCTGTGGGCGTGGCTTGGTGGGCATGGTGTGGCTTGGTGGACATGGCAGGTGAAGGACACTGTAAAATCTCCATTTCTTCCCCACTCCAGGGGAAGGTTACTGCAAAATCCCCATTTTCTCCTGATCAGCTGGGACTCGGTAGGCAGAGAATAGATGGGGCGGGGCCAGTCAGAAACAGTATTTACTGGTTCTCCGAACTACTCAAAATTTCCACTACCGGTTCTCCAGAAATGGTCAGAACCTACTGAATACTGCCTCGGCAGCACTGCCACAGTGGACAGCCAGCCAATAAAGGAAAAATATTTTTAACAATTATCTCAGGTTTTAAGAAACAAGATACTATATAAATTGAGGCATGCATCCTTACATTCATGTTGTAAAGATGTTACACAAAGTTGTGCCTAAACATTGTGCATATTGGAACATTGCGGCCGTGGGAGCCTTGGATCGGGTCGCGCCCTTGCGGCCTCTCTTGCGGCGGCGAACCACCCTGGCTCCTTGGTTTACTGAGGAGCTGCGGGTGATGAAACGCCGCAAGAGATGCCTAGAGGGAAGATGGAGGTCTAGCCGTTCTGAATCTGACCGGACACAGGTAAGAGCCCATTTACGGACTTACATTGTGGCGCTGAGAGTGGCCAAACGTCACCATTGTGCCACTCTCATAGCATCCGCAGAAAACCGCCCTGCCGCCCTGTTTAGGGTGACCCGCTCCCTCCTCCAACAGAGGGAGCGGGAAGCCCCGCTACAGGGTAGAGCAGAGGAATTTGTGACTTTTCTGCAGGAGAAAACCGCTCAGATACAGAGTGAGCTAGCCCCCATTCATGGCCCAGTGGGATGCCACGAGAGAGATCTTGTTTGGGAGGAGTTTGACCCCGTTACTTCCGAGGATATGGACAGGCTACGTGGGCGACTGCGAGCCACCACATGTTTATTGGACCCGTGCCCCTCCTGGCTTGTACTGGCATCCTGGGAGGTGACACGAGGCTGGCTCCAAGAGGTTGTCAACGCATCCTTAAGTGAGGGTTCCTTGCCTGCTTCCCTAAAAGAAGCGATGGTGAGGCCCCTCCTTAAGAAGCCCTCTTTGGACCCAGCTCTTTTAAACAACTATCGTCCAGTCTCCAACCTTCCCTTTTTGGCACAACAGTTTCCCCGTCACCTGGAGGAAATTGAGTATCTAGATCCGCGCCAGTCCGGCTTTCGGCCCGGGCATAGCACCGAGACGGCATTGGTCGCGTTGGTAGATGATCTCTGGAGGGCCAGAGATGGGGGATGTTCCTCCATCCTGGTCCTATTAGACCTCTCGGCGGCTTTCGATACCATCGACCATGGTATCCTATTGCATCGGCTGGGGGGGTTGGGGGTGGGAGGCACCGTTTTACGGTGGTTCTCCTCCTACCTCTCTGGCCGATCGCAATTTGTGCGGGCAGGAGAGCAGAGGTCGACCCCGAGACCCCTCACATGCGGGGTGCCTCAGGGGTCGGTCCTCTCGCCTCTCCTGTTTAATGCATATATGAAGCCGCTGGGTGAGATCATCCGTGGTTTTGGGGTAGAGTACCACCTGTACGCTGATGACACCCAGCTGTACATATCTACCCCAAACCACCCCAACGATGCCGTAGCGGTGATGTGCCAGTGCCTGGAAGCCGTGCGGACCTGGATGGGAAGTAACGGACTCAAGCTCAACCCGACCAAGACCGAGTGGCTGTGGTTTCCGGCTGCCCGATTCAACCAGCTCTCTCCAACGCTGGCCATAGGGGGCGAACATCTTGCCCCTGTGGATGGGGCGCGCAATTTGGGTGTCCTCCTGGATACCCGGCTGTCTATGGAAGAGCAAGTGACAGCCGTGGCCAGGAGGGCGTTTTACCAGTTTCGCCTGGTTCGCCAATTGCGCCCCTTATTGGATCGGGACGCCCTTCGCACAGTCACTCATGCCCTCGTGACATCCCGACTGGACTATTGTAACTCTCTCTACATGGGGCTTCCCTTGAGGTGCACCCGGAGGCTTCAGTTAGTTCAGAATGCAGCCGCGCGAGCAATTATGGGGACCACCAGGTTCACCCACGTTACACCGCTCTTGCGCGAGCTGCACTGGCTGCCTGTCGTCTTCCGGGTGCGCTTCAAGGTGCTAATTATCATCTTCAAGGCGCTCGATGGCTCGGGACCTAGCTATCTGCGGGATCGGATCCTGCCCCATACATCCTCACGGCCGATTCGCTCCCACAGAGAGGGACTTCTCCGGGTGCCGTCCACTAGACTTTGTCAGCGGGCGACGCCCAGGGGAAGGGCTCTCTCTGTGGCGGGCCCGGCCCTCTGGAACGACCTTCCCCCCGATATCAGAACGACCACTGACTTCTGCTCCTTCCGTACGAAATTGAAGACCCATTTCTTTCGACTGGCCGGCCTTGGATAGTCTCTCTGTCTATAGATTTTAAATGTATTTTAATGGGTTTCTAATTATTTTTAGCACGGGATATTGTTTAATTGTGTTTTAAAGTATGTGTTTTTGTATTTATTGTTTATATTGTTTTTAGTTTCTCCTGTGCACCGCCCCGGGTCCCTGTGGGGAGAGGGAGCGGTTAATAAATTCAAATTTATTATTATTATTATTATTATATTGCTTACTCTGGACAAATATGAATAGATGGAACAAACTTTATGGTTGAGTCAGGAAATAATGAAGTGATACGTTTGTACTTTAAATTGACTGTCCTTCCCTCAATAAACAACTAGTTGCAGAAAAGAGGCCAAAACCCACGAGGAGAAAGAAATAGGATAATCTTGCCTTATATTAATATAAACAATGAGTGGGTGCTTGTAGACACATTAAGGTAGTTCATTTTCTCCAAGAGATTTCTTTCAGGAAATCTAGTTCATATCATTGTGAAAATTAAGCTTTTAAAATAGCACAATTCAGTCTCGCTTCCAGCCTGTATTTGTATTCATGACAGAAACCTTGGTATATCTATTTTTGTCAGCAGGTGCATTTTGAAAAGCGTGTTAATTTGATACTTCTTGTTACTTTTAAAATAGCTGGGGTTTGTTTTTTTGTTTTTTTTTCAAAGCATGGGTTTCAGAAGCATAATAAAAACAGGGATGCTTTCTTGTGAAGTTTCTAAGAGGATGAGTAAGAGATGAAGTTTTGGCTTTACAAAAAAGAAGCCCTTTTCAAATACCAGCCTTCTTTGGTTACTACCACTGTATATACTGTAGAGCAGGGGTGTCAAACTCGATTTCATTGAGGGCCACATCAGGGTTGTGTTTCAACTTGGGAAGGGAGTAGCCAGCTTGACGTCACTTGTGTTGGCGATGCCTGTGGTGGCCCAAGTGCTCTGCCAACAAAAATGGACTCCTGAGCTCCGTTTTTGGGTACAATGGCCTCCTCCAACCCTCTGCCAGCAAAAATGGAGCTTGGGTGGTCTATGCATGGCCTTCATGAGCTCTGTTTTCGACTGAGACGGCGTAATGCAACCCTCTTCCAGCAAAAACGGAGCTTGGGTAGTCTGCACAGGGCCCTCCTGAGTTCCATTTTCACTGGCAGAGGCACTTTGCTGTTTCCAGGGTGGCCCCATGGGCCAGATCTAAGCACCCCTCAGGCTGGATCCAGTCCACGGGCTTTGAGTTTGAGACCCCTGCTGTAGAGTTTTTATGTTTTATAATTCCCTGTGCACCGCCCCGTATACAAATAAAAATTTGATTGATTGATTGATTGAGCCATACAAAGAAAACATTTTTTATCTTTGACTTAAATCTGGGAGCTTGGGATTTTGGTTGCTGATTGACAGTTGGGTAGAAAAGATTGGAAAGTTTCCTAATGGAATAAATGGCAAAGGGCATGTTAAAGACTGTTTATCTGGAATTCTAAACTGAATTAATTTATGCTGCAACATTCTGATGCAGATTCCACTTGTGCTTCCCAAAATATTTCTTATATTTTACTCAATGAAATGTAGCTTTGGTGTCTTGTCGGTTGCTTGTTTCAGGATTAAATTATTATTTCAGGATACATTATTGCCCAGTCGGACACAATGATTGTTTAGCAAAACCCTAACGTTAATGGATGCAGAGTACAAGAATTTTGAATGGATCTATACCTTAGAGGCAAATGACTTTCATATTAGCAATTCCAGCCGAGAAGTGTATTTATTGTTTGAATTGCAGCATTGGTAATTGTGACATCACCTATGTAGTTAGAACACAAACAGAATCCAAGAGTTTTCAATATTCAGAAATAGAAAGAAGTAGAGAAGGAAAAAAACATGTCACTTAATTCTACCTGTGCAATTTTGTCTGTGTAAGACATGACATATTTCCCTCTATAATCAACCACACATAGGAATAAACATTGAGATCCTTTGTTAAAAATGGGGAAGTTGTTTGTAGTATAATGGGACCTGGCTACTTGCAAGACCGCCTCCTGCTACTAAATGCCTCCCACCGACCAGTTCGCTCCCACAGAGAGGGCCTCCTCAGGGTGCCGTCGGCCAAACAATGTCGGCTGGCAACCCCCAGGGGGAGAGCCTTCTCTATGGCAGCCCCTGCCCTCTGGAATGACCTCCCGCCGACCTACGTATGACCACTGACCTACGCCTCTTCCATCGGGCCTTGAAAACGCATTTTATTTATTTATTTGTTCGTACTTTTATACCGCCCTCTCTCCCAAATGGGACTCAGGGCGGTGCACAGGAATAAGAAAATAAAAATAAAAATATACAGATATCAAGTAAGTTTAAAATTAGATTAAATAAATTTAGCCCGTGCTAAAACTTAATTTAAAACCCAACTAAAAATTCAATAATATACACAACTATGTCAGGCCGACTGCATGGAAGAAGTATGTTTTTAGTGCTCGACGGAAGAGGCGAAGGTCCGTGATTGTGCAGCGGTCAGGGGGCAGGTCGTTCCAGAGGGCTGGGCCTGCCACAGAGAAGGCTCTTCCCCTGGGAGTCGTCAGCCGGCATTGTCCGGCAGACGGCACCCTAAGGAGGCCCACCCTGTGGGAGCGGACAGGTCGGGTGGAGGTATGTGGCAGGAGGCGGTCCTGCAAGTAGCCAGGTCCTATGCCATGGAGCGCTTTAAAGATGGTCACTAGGACCTTGAAATGCACCCGGAAGGCCACAGGCAGCCAGTGCAGCTCGCGCAGGAGAGGTGCTATATGGGAGTGTCTAGAGACTCCCAAAATCTCCTGTGCGGCCGCATTCTGCACTAACTGAAGCCTCCGGGTACACCTCAAGGGAAGCTCCATGTAGAGAGCATTACAGTAGTCCAGGCGGGAAGTGACGAGAGCTTGAGTGACCGTGCGTAAGGCTCCACGATCCAGAAAAGGGTGCAACTGGCGTATCAGGTATACCTGATAGAAGGCCCCCCTGGGATAGAGATGTACAGCTGGGTGTCATCAGCGTACAGATGGAACTCTACCCCATAACCACGGATGATCTCACCCAGCAGCTTCATATAAATGTTGAATAGGAGGGGCGAGAATAGTAAGGGGCCTATTTATTCTGTGCGACTGGCCTGGAGTAGTTTTTAATTGATTTTAATTGATTTTATTTAGGAGTTTTATTTGGTTTTTAAAACAGGCCCCCAATTTAATTGTCATTTTAAAGTATTTTATATATTGATGTTCTTTGTTGTTTTTATTGATGCCTGTTCACTGCTCTAAGTCCCGCAAGGGAGAAGGGTGGTATACAAATTTAATAAACAGTAAACAGTAAACAGTAATGAAAAGCCTTTAACCTCCATATGACTGAGGAAAAAGGAACATGGTGTTAAAATAGTAGGAGGAAGGTATGTTAGATATGTTGGCCACTTTATTTGTATAAATAATTAAGACATGATACAAACAAACAAACACATCAGAGCAATAGAAGGCAACAAAAACAATTCTTGCATCTATTCCAAATGGAATCAAATCTGTAAAACTGATTTAGCTAGAGCTGCCTTACCCTTTTTTGCCATTACAGAAGGGGAGAGGTATGGGAACCAAAGCACAGCAGACATGGATACCTTCAAGTATAGCATCCACAAGCAATGACTTTGGCAACTGGGAAGAGGAAAGAGGCTATGGAGCACTGGTGAAATTCAAAAATTTTCCCTACCGGTTCTGTGGGAGTGGCTTGGTGGTCATGTGACTGGGCAGGCATGGCTTGGTGGTCCTGTGACTGGGTGGGCGTGGTTGCACAACTGACTCACACACAATGTAAAAGCAGCTGGACTTCACACAAAATGTCCCCTGCAACAAGCAGGAACCTTACAGAGTCACAGAGAACCTGGTAGATCTCTGTGGGTCAGCTGGATTGAAGGGATGATTCCCTAAATTAGATTTGACTCCCAGCATGGAAGTCCACCAGGTCTATAATCAGACTGGTAACTAGCACAAAAGGAGAGGGCTTGGACAAAGAATTGAATGAGTCTGCCTCTATCAACCAATCTACAGACTAATAAATTTTAAATACTTCATTAAGCACATATTTTTGCAGCTGAACATTATTTCAGTTAATTAACAATTGTACTAGCTGTGAATACTCTTGTATCATTGAACCCAAATTATGAGATATTACCCAACACACTATTTAATATATTTAATATAATACAGTGTCTGTGGCCATGGTCTGTAAATGCTCTATGTTTACAGAGCATTGACAAAGAAATGGTTGTTTTCTGCATATTTTTTTCCTTTGTAAATGAGAATACTTCTGATTGCAAGTTTATTTCAGTACTTTAAAATTGATAAACCTGCATGATCTGTAACAGTTTCAACCCAAAGACTTTGTGGACATAACACTGCCTAAATGAGGGGGGAAAGCAACAACATTTAGTTGTTTTAGTACTATTTAAAACTGTTTCAGTCAAAAGATTAAAACCTCAATAACTGCAGATTCATTCCTTTGACACTGATTTGACAATTGGTGGTTTGTCAGGAGTATGTGTTAACATCGCACAAACTAGATTGGGGCTGACATTGCAAACATTGCAAAACGACAATAATTCTATTCTAGAATTCTAGAATCACCGCTACGAGTCCCTTCGGGGAGAGGAAGCGGTCTACAAATTAATTTTATTATTGTTGTTGTTGTTGTTATTGTTATTGTTATTATTGTTATTATTGTATTCTATTCCATTCTATTCCATTCCTTCCCCTCCTACTTCTACTTCTACTTCTTCTGCTACTCCTACTCCAGTCTATTCTACCACCAAATATTAAAATGCATGTTTTGTTGCATAATATTTCCTCAACAATTCCACTCGATGGCAGCTGATCTTATTTGTTTTTTTGTTTCCAACTTAAATATGTTTTATTTAACCAATACAGCCATGGATTTTGCCCAGCATATTGCCTTAGTACCATAACATTGTACTTTGCATACTTTTAATGTGTGCTGTCTAAAATCCATTCTCAGCAGAGAAGAAATGGAGTAGGACAATACATTCCCATTCTTTCTCATTCCCAGAGAGAAACATATATTTAATTATAGACTTATAAAGAAGCTTTAATCCATGCTGAAGATGATTTGCATAATGTTGCATATAAATGTCCATATATTAAGGGGACATTTAAATGTAATGTACTTAATTAATTTATTAAGTTAAGAAAAAAACATGTTCAAGTTTATTCATGTGATAAAACTATGTTTTTGGATTAGCAAGCAAAGTAGTATTCTTTCAATAAATGAAGTGTGTGTTTTCTTTTGGATGCTATTTGGGAATGAGGGCTAGAGTTGTCAAATATTCTTTTACAAATTTACAGTATAACTGTTGCACACTTAAGAAGTTTCATGTGTTTCCCAACAGATGGCAGTACATATTAAGACTTTTTTCTCTACCATGCTGAGTGCCCAAATTCATTTTTAAAGATGCTTCTTTTTATGTTGAAGATTAAAAAAGCAGTTACAAACAATCCCCTAAAATACATAAGTATCTTATGAAACTACTCCAGTATATATATACTGGAGTATATATATATATATATATATAATAGTTTCCACAACACCCTGTTAGGGCCCCAATTAAGGGAGGAAGCACACTGCTTTTCCTTTTCTGCCTTTCGGCTCATCACCAGAGACAGAAAGCCATGAATTCCGTTGTGTAATTTTTTAATATGTGTGTTACGTTTTTGAGCTGATCAATAAATATTGATCAGCTCAAAAACCTAACATACGTACATACATACATACATACATACATATATAACGATATGTTTTCATTATTTATTCAATTTTGTTGTAGGTGATTTTTTTTCTTTCTGGGATGGTCCATGAAGTTAACCATCAAAATTTAAAAGTGAACCAAGGAATGTAAGAATAATATATGCAGATACCATTTCATAAAACAGTCTGTAGATCTAGAGTATGTTTGTCAAACTGGCAGCCTGTAGGCTGGATGCGTCATGCACTGGCCACGCCCACCCCCGTTCCATGAATGGGAAAAACATCGTGAAATGTCACGTGATTGCAATGTGACATGGTGAGTTTGATACCAGTGATCTAGAGCATATAGTTTCTTGGTGGAGGTGAGGAGATGCAGTTATCTTATGGTTCCTGGAATGGATGTGTATTTTTCTGTCCTTTGACAAAATGTGATGCTTAGATGTTCCCTATTTGTCTTTGAGGGGCACTAATATAAACCTCTATGTCATATGACCATTTGTTTTAAAAGGGAGAGAAACCTGAATAAACCTCCTCCTAATTTACAGAATATCCAGGATTTTCAGTAATATTAAAGAGCACCTGTATGAAGCAGATTTTATATAGAAACCATTTTGTTGGTTCTAATTTGGGAACGAAAGCAAAAGCTGGTACACATGTTGGCTTTCATAGTTGAAATATATAAATTTGGCAGTTTTCAAACTATAACACACTTATTACTTCTGGACCTCTGGATGTTGCATTGCATATTAGCAAGCATTGGTCAGCTATTCTGCCTTTCCTGCATTACGTCCTAATATGACAGAGCCAAGGAACTGAAGGATTGTAGAAGAAAGGGACCAAAACAGAGCCCTTTTTCCCTGGAAGAACTTTCCTGCTTTGTTGACAAAATAAGATTATGTATTTTTATTTATATGTTAGATGTGTAATACACTTTTCCTCCAAGAATTACCTAGTGAACATCCAAGGATGGGTATGGACTTGGATTGAGTACTTCTCATCCTAGTCCAACATTTTAAGCATTACACCACATGACCTCTTGCATCTCACACCTACAAAGGGACAAGGATTATCGTTTTATCATATTATTATTATATTTTACAGTAGGCTTTGTTTATTGACAACTGAAGAATTCAAGTAATGGGTCTTACACAATTTTCTTTGAGATGACTTCACAGGTGTTATCTTTGTGAGTCTTCATTTCTTCTTCTTTATGTCTTTACAGACCTGCTAAATTCGTTTCTTGTTCTCTTTGATGTTACAGTAGGATGTTGAAACCCACAATTTTTCTACATTGAATGATACATTTATGCCCACAAGGTTTTTAAAAGAAATAACTAGAAGAGTTCTTGTGACTTGATATTTTTTCTGTTAAATTAAGAAGCCTCTAAAGAACTAGAATAACTTTAAAAAATGGAGTAGGAAATTCTGGGGAGAGGAAACAGTATAGAGGTAGTCCTAGATTATGATCATAACTGAGCCTGGAATTACTGTCGTAAGCCTTGCATCAAGCGGATCATCCCGATTTTATGACTTTTTATGGCCATTAAGTGAATCTGCAATTGTTAAGCAAACCCATTGTCCGCAGTGGGCTTTTTTGTCATAGACTAGAATTAAAAACTAGTTTCTAGCAAAAAAATAATAATCATAAATTGCATTCATGCGACTGCTGGACGCTGCAAACACTATAAATGCAGGCTGGTTGCCTAGCACCCAAAATATGATCATGTGACCAGAGAGGGTGGGGGCACTGTCAGAATTTCAAATCTGTGTTGCAGCTACCTCTTTTGGAATCCATCATAACTTCAAATGGTTGCTAAGCAACCAGTCATAAGTAAAGGTCTATATGTATACCACTTGGAGCTTCTGAAGAAAAGACAGGATATAATTTAAATGATAAATAATGATGTGATGTATTCCTTTGTTTCTTTTTGATTATGAGGCATATGCCATCTTTATAAAATAACCAAGAAAAATCCACACATTAATGTACTGACTTTTAATAAGCAAATCACCTGTAAGAAATATATATGATGTTATTTTGTTTCAATCAAATTCTCTATAAAAGTAAAGGCTTTACTCTTACTCTAAACTACCAAATAAGCTTTCACCACATAAGGTTAAATCACCCTATTGCTGGGTTTTGCTCCCATTTAGTTGGGACAAACATGATATAGTCTCTTCAGAATGATAGCACATGGTGAAATCAGAGGTGGGTTGCTGCCGGATCAGCCCGGTTCAGCTGAACTGGTGGTAGAATTCAGGCCTGTATTGCAGAACGGGCAGTGACCCAGGCCTGATACCACCCCCCCCCCCAAACCAGTTCTCCAGTGTCTTCTGCCGTTGCATATGGTTCTGCGCACGCACAGAGCAATTTTTAATCAAATGTGCATGCGCAAGCAATGCACAGTCAGCGCAAAGTGTGCGCACAGCGAACTGGTACTAACCAGTTCAGGAACCCTCCCTGGGCGGAACCTTTCCAAATAGGAATGTGAACAAAATAGGTCTACTGTACATATTTTCTGAAAAATATAAAGGAAAGATTCTATTTCTGAGGTTTGCTTTTTCTTTTTCTTCTAAAATTCTCCTTACAGTCTTACAACTAAAGAATGTTTTCAATCTAGTATTCTGGTTCTGCTCTGTATCTTGCATAACAAGGATCCATAGAGACCACCAGGTAATGGAAAACAGACAGCCTGAGGAGGATCAATTTTTCCTTCTCTTCTGGAAATGCATTAGTGATTGCAAGTCTCAGAAAAATTTTCAGGAACAGAATAAAGACAAAATATCTGCAAAATTAAAGGCAAGGTCCTGGATATTCTCATTACTTGTTTTGGTGATTCACTAGGTCAGGTATGTCCAACTATTTCACTGAGGGATGCATCGGGGTTGTGTTTGACTTCAGGGGGCTGGGGTGGGTGTGGCCAGGGTGGGCTTGGGCAACTCAACCTCATCGTGTTGTGGCATCTGTGGTGGTCCCTGAATCTGCCAGCAAAATCTGGCTCCTGAGCTCTGTTTTTGGCTGCGATGGCCTCCTGCAACACTTTGCCAGTGAAAACAGAGCTCTGGGCAGCCACAGGTGGCACTCCCAAGCTCCATTTTCTCTGACAGAGGCACAGTGGGGCGGTTCTTTGCTGTTTCCAGGGTGGCCCCGTGGGCCAGTTCTAAGTACCCTGTGGGCTGATCTAGCGCACAGGCCTTGAGTTTGATACCCCTGCACTATATCAACTCGCTCATTCATTATTGGGTCCAGGATGAGAGAGGTTTTATTTCAGGCCCAACTAGCATTTGGTAGCAAAATTGGAGACCAGGGCCACTGAGGTACAATAACTGTACTTTGACGTAGAACACAGAGAAGTGAAACACAAAATTGGTATGAGGCATCAAGACTGCCCTGTCTGACAACTACCCTGTTTCCCCGAAAATAAGACCTCCCTGGATAATAAATCCAACCAGGCTTTTGCCCATTTGCGCTAAAATAAACCCTCCCCGAAAATATTGCAACACAGCAGCAGCCATGAAATGACCACGCTCACCGCCTCCTATATCTCAAAAATAATAAGACCTCCCCGAAAATAAGGCCAAGCACATATTTCAGGGATTTAAAAAAAAGACTGTCTTATTTTTGGGGAAACACGGTACCTACCATGTCTCTGCCTGTTTATCACCACAATGAAGTTATTGTCTGCCCCTTTGTCCTCAACACATCATCCCCCTCACCATTGCCATCCCTCCCAGTTTAGAGAGTTCCACCTAATATAACTACACCGCAATCTGATGCATGTTTGAGAATCGCAAAGAATATGCCACATTTATTTTGGCTGCTCCTTTTTGTATATTTTGGATATAATTTCTCTTTCGCACATTTCCTGTGAGACATCAAGTATCTTGGAGCTCACCACAAATCTGTGCTAAGATTTATCAAGAGATCAGCCTTGTTCATGGACCAGCTAAGATTAGCTGGGCTTTAAATTAAAACTCTTTGAAAAAGTTCACTAAAAATAATCTACTCTGCACTTGTTGAGGAAGAGACACAGGACACAAGTATATAGATTAAATGATGTAGATCTGGTATTTTTAAAGGGGAGGGGGAGTACAACAAGTTTGTACTCTCAAAATATGAGTGCATGATATTTCAGAAAAGTAAAATACTTTTTTCTTTCATGGTAATTGGGTTTGCTTTTTTGTTTTTTTGCATTTTGAGAGATATTATATTCTGGATTAGTGTTTGTCAACCTTAACAGCTTTAGGATGCATGGACTTCAATTCCTGGCTGGGAAATTCTGGGAATTGAAGACCGCATCTCTTAAAGTTGCTGAGGTTGAGAAACAGTGCCCTAGTTTCAAACAGAAATTGGTTATGATTTAATGGAATTCAAAAACATGCAAAAATGTTATGATTTAACGGAAGAAAAAGAGAGAGAGTTGCACTACACAGGGCAACGATGTATAACAGCAGAGGCCTGAAAGGTTTCCATTTTCTTTACTACTGTTTTGTGTTTGCTGCCTCAGAGTAGTGGGGGAGAGGTGTTGCTACAAAATTCCACAATGAAGACCCCAATTCATTGGAAGCAATGAGAATCAAAGAAAGCAGCCTGACCCCAAAGTTCTCTTGGATAGTAAGAGAGATTAATAGGAACTCCTGAAATAGTTCTTTAATACAGGGGTCCCCAACCTTTTTGGCACCAGGGACCGGTTTCATTTAAAAAAAATTCTGCGGACCGGTGAGCATGGCTCGGCCGGCGTAGAGGGGGACCTTGGGGGGAGGGGGAACAGGTGGCGCATGCACGTAGGGGGGGGGGGGTGAGTCGGCTCACTCACCCCTCTCGGCCCCCAACGGAGTGAGCAGCCGCATCTGCACTCTCCCGCCCCCGGCGTGCGCTCTGCCCAGGGGGCTGCCCCTTCCTCCTTTCCGGTCTTGCGGCCCGGTTCCTATCAAGCCACGGACCGGGGGTTGGGGACCCCTGCTTTAATATATTGGTTAGTAGTTATTGTAATGCTTTTACTAATCCTGCTTTATATTTTCATTGTCGATTGCCATCAAATCAAATTTATCAAAGGTATCAAAATTAGTAATTAATTAACTCATACATAAACAATTCAACAATGAGGCCTTATGGTCCATGTGTGCTCAGATGTCAGAGCTGAAGAAGTTTCTTGGATGAGAAGTGAAACGTCTTCAAAGAAAAACCAGAAAGTCCAGTTGACTCTTGAAAAAGCACATTTGGGTCAGATGTCAGTGGCAAAGCAAAGAATCAGAAAGGATATTAGCATTTTTTTAAAGTGACTATGCAGGAAGACCCTGAAACTATTATTTAGGACAATATTTGGAATTTTGGTTGAAATTTTATAGTCTGGAATTTTCACCTGTCAATCTTGACCTGCCTGCTATACTTTCTCATTCATGAAAATGTTACAGAAATAACTGGATACAAATTGGTTTGTTATGTTTAATGGCTATTAGTACCAGTAGAATAATTGCAAACTGAATTTTCAGAGCAGCAACATTTAGCTTATCTTCCATGAAGCAGTTTAGAGCCAGGAACAGGGATAGGGGGCATTATAAATTTTAAAAAAAAATAGTTCTGATTCAGTAGAAATACACTCTTAATTTAAAATTATTGGGTAGGAGTCATCAAGCATTGCATAACCGATGAACATTCTGTACAGTATATATTTTAAGTCATTTGTTTTAATTAGCAATGTCAACACCTTTCATTGCCTTTAAATAAGGCTTCATTGCGGTCTTTGAGGCTGATGATTAGGGAGATTAAAAGCAATCAAACCTCATGACTGTTTGCTTTTACCCTTGCTCAATTCAGACTCACTATGGCATTAGATAATGTAGTGAAACAAAGTGAAAACAAGAAACCACAGCAATTTAAAAGTGGTTCTTTTATCATTCTTAAACTAATGCTATTGGTTATTTACAGAACCTACACATTGATCAGAGGGTTAATCTTCAGTGAAGCTGTATGGATAATATTAACTCCTTTATAGCCAGTAGGAATTGCATTTTAATCTTTAATTTTAGATCAGAAGGGCAAGCTTACATATATTCTGTATCGTTTAAATATCATTCTTTTCAGAATGTCCGTCATCCATAACAATATGGCAGTCTTTTAACAGTTTGCTGCTGTTGTTCAGAACATGAATCTCATATTGTATTTTGTTAACATACATATCCACTAACAACAGACCTAAATGGTAGCTGTGGTGGTGCAGTGGTTAGAGTGCAATATTGCAGGCTTCTTATGCTGACTGCCGGCTGCCTGCAATTTGAATCTCACCAGGCTCAAGGTTGACTCAGCCTTCCATCTTTCCAAGGTTGGTAAAATGAGGACCCAGATTGTTGGGGGTAATATGCTGACTCTGTAAACCACTTAGAGAGGGCTGTAAACGCACTGTGAAGCGGTATATAAGTCTAAATGCTATTTCTATTGCTAAAGTTTGCTGGTCTATATCAGGGGCATCCAACCTTGGCAACTTGAAGACTTGTGGGCTTCAGGCCCCATAATTCAACAGCTGTTACGTCTTTCTCTGTGAGATACTTTTATGTTTTAACTCTGTTTTGGAAGTTTGGTGTTAAAGTGTGTGGCTTTCTATCATGCGGAAAAAAACCCCTCAAGTTGTTTATCAATAGTAGAATTCATAGCCCAGTAAACAAGCATAGATTACTATTAATCAAAATTAAATCACCCCAATTTTGACTTGGCAAGGATTTGCCTTTCAAAATAAACTAGAAAAAAGTAAAGCCACTCCCAGTGTTCTTGAAAGCTTAAATATGGGGATCATCAATCCCATTTTTTTCTAGCATTCTAAATAAAACAGATAATGAGTTCTTTCTAAGTCATCATCATCACTTCCGAAAGTAATATTGTTTTTTGAGCATGCTGGGAAAGACCTAGGTCAGGGGTCTGCAAAGTCGGCTCTTTTAAGACTGGTGGACTTCAACTCCCAGAGTTGAATTCTGGGAGTTGAAGTCCACCAGTCTTAAAAGAGCCGACTTTGCAGACCCCTGACCTAGGTTAATAGAAAATTCTATATGTATTTTATTTGTCTTTTTATTTCAGAAGTTCAATTTATATTCCCCCCATCTCACTCTGCAAAGCAGCTTCTCTTTTTTATTTGCCATGCATTTTTCTTTCTTGATTTTTTAAAAATGAAATCTAAAGTAGCCCAAGAAACTGATTTTTTCAGCAGATGACCAAAGTGGAAATCCAGATCTATCTATCTTTCTTTCGTGCGTGCGTGTGTGTTTGTGTGTGTGTGTCTTGTTTTCTCATTTAACACCACTTTTCCAAGAGGAAGGAGGTGGCTGAAGAGTTGTTACATTTTTTTCACAGGACATAGGGAAGAACAGTTGGTAATTTATTTAACCCAAAATAAAAACAGCCACAAAAGAAAACAATCTTATGTTTCAACTGATTCTCAAAAAAAAAACAACCCACCAGCATTGGAGTTATTTTATAATAAAAAACAGAAGGAAAAAGGCATTCACAATTACATTTCATATATAGTTTCAACCAAAGTTCCAATTTATACGTAGTGATTTCCCCCACCCCATCCCATGTATTTCCTAGTAAGTAAGTGTGATGAATGTAATGAATTCCAGATTGCACAGGAGTATATTTGTAATATATACTGCATTGTTTAGGTTAGAAAAGAGCAAATGAATATATTAACATAAAATGATTTTTCGCCTAACATAGGTTTACACACCTAGCCAAATCCTGTGTGATGCAAAAATGTTTTAAACAATGGGAGAAATACTGATAGAAGGCAATGCTGTAATGACAATCATAGAGATTCTGCTGTCTAGCAGAAAATAGTATCCAATGGATAGAAAATACTATCAGAAAGCTCTAGGGATAATTTTGGAGGAATCAAAATGATATATGTCAGTGATGGCTAACCTTTTTTGGCTCACGTGGCAAAAGTGGGGGGAGGGCAGGGGGGTTGTGCGTGGGCGTGCCACACCCATAATTCTATGTGATGGCCCCCTGCTTTTGGCATGCTTTTTTCGCCCTCCCCAGGCTCCAGAGGCTTTCTAGGAGCCTGGGGAGGGTGAAAACAGCCTCCCCTCCCCACCTCCAGAGGCTTCAGGGAAGCTCCAGAGGGCGAAAAACAGCTTTAAAAGAAGGCCTAAATCAGCTGGCCAGCACACACATGTGCACTGGAGCTGACAGGGCAACGCCTCGCGTGCCCTAAGAAATGGTTCTGCGTGCCACCTGTGGCACCTGTGCCATAGGTTCGCCATCACTGATACATGTTAAGGGAGAAACAGGTGTCTCAGAAATCCTAGAGCTGTTCCTCAGTTAGACTCCCTTTCTGTAAGTTAATAATTATTTGTTCCTAATTGCATTCTGTGAATGGTAAACAATTTGTAAGTTGAATCCTGAAAAATCCTGTTTTTGCGGTAAGATAGAAAGCCTGGTTAAGCATACGTACAGCTCGCCACTAGACTATGTCAGATGCATTTTACTTAACTTTCCTTGCCAGGTTTTGAATTCCACTGGATGCTAAATATAATTAAGGGAATACTTTTCATTATATTTGTTTACGATGCCACACCCATAATTGGGCTCCAGTGAAATAATGCTTCTTTATTACTTTTCAAAACGGCTTGGCATTCAGAATAAAAGGATGGTCACCACAGTGTTTTCTGCTGTCCAGTAATCACAAATCTGGAAAGTGTCTTGTGATTCGCGGAAATAAATAATAAATAGATTTGTAGAAGGAAATAAAAGGAAGAAAATGTATGCCAATCCCATTCTGTTTTACAACATGAAAGAAAAAGAGAGAGAGAGAGAGAGAGAGAGAAAGAGAAAGAAAGAAAGAAAGAGAAAGAAAGAAAAAGAAAGAGAGTAGCATTGGTATGAATATTACCAGCGCCACAATGAATTGTGCCAAAAGCTAATACTATCATCGTTAGTTATTTTTTAAATGATTTGTATGGCTGCCCATCTCATACTAGCAATTCTGGGCCATTCACAACATGATTCGGGACCACAATATGATTCCAGGACCAAATAATTGAGTGGGGGGGGGGGGGGGAAACTGGTAGATCAAGATTAATTCTAGGCCAAGCTAGGCATTATATTAGTTCTATGTCCTCCCCTTGATAAGTATCTGCATGGACAAAGGCCAGACTCTTCATGCCCTTAAAACTCCATATCCTGTCCTGACTTTTTTGTTGTTTTGTTTTATAACTTGGTCTGGCAGCCATTATGTAAACTATAATGAGTTTTTAACATTCCAAAAATTCCTATTATCCACCAAAGCTGAAGACTTCTGTTTACTGTGAGAACGTAATTAGCAGACATTTTTCATCATTTAGTAGCAGCCATCTTTTCCAGGCCGTCTTAGAAACTTGTTACATGGGAAAGGAGAATTACTAATTTTATCTTTCCCTATTATGTACAGTCCTGACAGAACCAAGTCTCCAAAGTTACTATTTACTTTTCATAGAAATCGCCAGCAGGGAAGTGTGAATGAAAATTGCATTGCTAACCCTACTGAATTAAATGGATTTATTTCCTAAGTTAACCTGCACAGACCTGAAGTCCAGAGAATAATTGTGTCAACATTGTTCAGAATGTATTTTCATGCAGTTGTAATTATTTCTGATAGAAGTGCATAAAATTCTGGATTGCTTAACATTGTCTGGTTTATATTCTTAGATCCTGACACATCTGTATATCATGGATATTAACAGTAGCATTGCCAGCATTTCAAAAAGTTATTCATAATAAAAGTTTTTTGGCTGAAGGGCACATTCAACTGTAATAACTGCCAGATTTATACCAAGATTTCAGTTCTGGGTGTGCCTGTATACCAGCTGCAGGAAAGACTTTACAAATTTTTCAAACTGAGTATTTTAAGTAAGCCTATAATTAAGCAATGAACATTTAATAGCACCAGCTATTATTTTTATAATTATATTTACATAATGATAGCAAGACCAACTTGTCTTTCCAGCCCAACAGATAAATAGTGAAAGCTATTTAAAATAGATGCAGTTTTACAGAATAAACAGTAATCTGGGCATGAAAATATGTGTGTACTACTATTGTAATGTATAGTCAGCCTAGGAGAGAAAAGGAGGACAATAAATATTTTAAAATTACAGATATTCATCTACCGTTGGAAATGCCAGTGATCCATATATGCCATGCACATAGGCATAGCAAAAAAAGGCCCAAATGCAATCATGTGACCATTGCAACATCATAACAGTGAGCTGGGCACCCCAAGGGCCTGGATTATGACTGTAGGATTATTGCAATGTCTGCATTTTCATGGACAAATGATAAATGCCCATTATTCAGTGCCATCATAATTTTGATCAGTTGCTGAATGAGTAGTCATAAATTAAGGAATAGCTATAGAAAGTTTCCACTTCCTAATTCTAATACTAACACAATTTCATTTTCATTTCATTTTATTACATTTATATCCCGCCCTTCTCCGCAGAGGACCCAGGGCGGTACAGTGGCTAAATTCTGGGTTGCTATAATTAAAGCATTATTATCCAGTATTGTCTCCCTGATTATTGTTTTGAGCTGGTTCTTATCATCATTGGTAATGATGTATTTGACATGTACTTAATAGCCATCAGTAGACCTACCTAGGACATTTCATGGAGTCTTAATCACTTCTCCATTGAAAAGACTGTGAAAGATTTGGACCTTATAAGGCAGCTGATCCAAAAGGAAGGTGGAAAATTCACTACTTCCATTTTCTTTCCATTAATTGTTCATTATTATTAGAAGTGAAGAAAGGTATATGAGATTATCAGTTGAAGGTATGCGTGTATGTTCATGTGCACATGATGTGGCACGACTTCCTTAATCTATCAACCTCAATAATCCTTATATTTAAAATGTTACCTCCTGTTATGTGCATTGTTTTCTTTGAGCTGTGATCTCCATGTGTGGCGATGTTTAGAACTTTATACTAGTGATGATAGCACAGTGTGATTAACTGTTAAACCATACTAAGGGTGTGGCTGGGTTAGGTGTTAATGTGATTGACTTTCTTGGAGCCAGAATACGTAGCACCATATTTTGCAGAAATATCAAACGGTGAAAATAATGTTAGTGACTCTACCTTCAAATATGGCTAACTCTGGATCCATCTCACAATGCCAAATAGCTTCTCCAGTTCTATTGGTGAGGTGGAGGTCATAGTAGGCACCAAAGTAAAACATCTGCTGGGAAAATAAAATTAGATTTTATGAAAGAAGTTATCATTAATGTTCACTGCCAGTCATGATTCATATTTGTTACTGTTTATTATTATTTAATACCAACTACCTTGCTCACCTAGTAGTTCAAAAACATGCAAATGTGAGTCGATAAATAATTACCACTTTGGTGGGTAGGTGACAGTACCCCATTCGCCTTTGGCATATAATCATTCTGTCCACTACGGAAATGTCTTCAGACAATGCTGGGTCCCTCAACTAAGAAAAGGAGGGGCACCATAATAATAATAATAATAATAAATTTAATTTGTAGACCGCTCCCTCTCCCCGAAGGGACTCAGAGCGGTGCACAGGGGAATTAAAAACATACAAACATAAATACATCATAAATATATATAAAATCAAATTAAACAATTTATCCCTGCGCTAAAAACCTAAAATACTAAAAACTAAACCCCTTAAAAACCCAATTAAAACAATTTAGATGTTCAGACTGAGAGCCTGGAAGGTAGGTTAGGCCAGGCCGGCCAGTTGGAATAGATAATTCTTGAGCTTTTGTCGGAAGGCGTGGAGGTCCGTAGTTGTCCTGAGGTCGGGGGGTAGGTCGTTCCATAGAACTGGGTGCGCCACAGAGAAGGCCCTTCCCCTGGGCGTCGCCCGCTGGCATTGCCTAGTGGACGGCACCCGGAGAAGTCCCTCTCTGTGGGAGCGTATCGGTCAGAGGGATGTATGGAGTAGGATGCGATCTCGCAGATAGCTTGGTTCCGAAACCATGCCCTAGAGTCGGATCCGACTGGACAAGGAAAACCTTTACATTTGTAACAGGATGCATTTCAAGTATTAAACTGCAGGTTGCTTCTTATTTTTTTCTCATTTGAGCTGCTGTATGTTTTTATTCTACAAAAACACAAGTGAGACATTTTAGTTTACTCTGTTCAATGTGATTCTATGCTTATTTTGCACATTAAAGCATGGATTGTTTTGTTTACCTTGCTGCCAATCTAACACATTGGAAAAATGTTAAACCACAACATTGAAAATTCACAGAATTCTCTTTCAAGTCCTGTATCAGTGATGGCTAACCTTTTTTGGCTCGCGTGCCAAAAGCGGGGGGAGCACAGGGGGGTCGTGCATGGGTGTGCGACACCCATTATGCTATGTGCGTGACCCCCTGCTTTTGGCATGCTTTTTTCGCCCTCCCCAGGCTCCAGAAAACAGCCTCCCCACCCACCTCCAGAGGCTTCAGGGGCTTCCCTGAAGCCTCCGGAGGGCGAAAAATGGCCTCAAAAGAATGCCTAAATCAGCTGGCCAGTGCACACATGCGTGCTGGAGCTGACAGGGCAACGCCTCATGTGCCCTAAGAAATGGTTCCGCGTGCCACCTGTGGCACCCTTGCCATAGGTTCGCCATCACTGTCCTATGTATTAAAGGTACACATTCAAATGTCCACAGAGAGAATGGGGGTGAAATTGTTGTTGAAAAAAAATCTAGGAGGCACAATAATAGAAAGGAATACAGCAAAACTTAAAAATAGTAGTTATGAGTAAAATAAGAGGGTTTAGAATGGTGAAATCCAAATGAAATATAACAGAAGGGGAAACAATATAAGCTTCGATTAACAGTTGCTATTAGAAAGAACAGGAAGTTCCTGTTCGTATTGTATGGTGTAAATGTAGTGTATGTCTAAGTTTTATGTGAATGTATTTTATAAAATACACTCACATAAAATTTATTTTAAAAAATAAAATAAAAATCAAGAGGAAATATTGAATAGGTTTAAAAAAAAAAAGTAGAAAATCTTCTCCATGGCAAATCCAAACCGAATTCAGAGATAGCACCAGAAAAGACATTGGAGAATCAGAAATGGCTTTTCCGGTGATGAGCCCTATTTTCTGGAATAATCCCAGAGTTGGAATCTCTTATTGTGGTGAGTGTGCTGGTCTGCGGGGCCCCTGAACCGGGGTGCACTCAGCCAGAGGCCAAGCGGGCTCCAAGGAAGAAGGCAACGACACAGATTGGATTAAGCATGAGATCCAAGGCAGAGCAAGCTCTGTGGTCAGCGTGGAACCTTAGAAGCCTCGAACACTGCCCTGCAAACTCTTTTATTAGGCTCAGACAAAGAAACACTACGTGGTCCAATCATATACATAGTTACCTAATATAATCACACCCTAATACCTAATATGGTCACATCCTAATACCTACGTAGCTTTAGGTGCATAACACGTGCCCTTGGGTGTTGGAGAAAGGGAAAGCTATCTTGGTCTTTTGGGGAAATGGAAACTTATAGTGGTCTTAGGAGAAACGGAAACTTATTCTTTGGAGAGATGGAAACTTATCTTTGGAGAAACGGAAACTTATAGTGGTCTTTGTTCTGTAGACAGGAGCTTATGAGGGCCATGCTGCAACAGGAATCCTCCAAAATTAGGTTGGGTCCCTTCCTTATAGTATTTAGAAATACAGTTAAAATTCTGCTCTTCTACAAAATACAATCACCCAGGAGTGGCATAGCTGCCGTAATTTCAAGGATGAATGATAAGTAAGGATTTTTTAAAGTCTGTCAGTTTTGAATGGCAATTAATTGACTGGTTATAAATTGAGGACTACCTGTACAAACTATCTGACTCACACCCTAATCTAGTGTTAAAATGGTCAAACAATGTTTGCTCTGTTGAATTTTCTGAAATAACCATAATTATGAATTGCAAACTAATGCTGTCAACCTCAACACCTTCTTAGTACAGCAATCCTTTTTAATTTTATTGATGTATTGCCTCAGCAGGTGATCTCAGAAACTAAGCAGTGTGGGCCCTGGTTAGTATTTGGATAGATGACTGCTTGGGAATTCCAGGGCTGTAGGCTAGACTGTGAAGTTAAAAGCATATCCTGAAAAGCATTTTGTAACCTTGCCAAGAAAATAAGATAAATGGAATAACTGGCAACAAGAGTCAAGGGCATCTTTCCTTTTTTATTGATGTATTATTATGCAATCTCTAGTGATACATTTCTTGGAAAACAACTTTATTGACACTAATTGGATTTGTTCGTAATAAACAGTCACACACTTCCATTGTAAAAAGTTAAGGTACACTCCCGTTCATTTTTTTCTGGGAGAAAGGCCCATTAAATTACAGAGTCCTACAAGCAACACTTGTTTTCCATCCCTAAAATTCTTTTCTCATATTTATTTTGTCTTGGAGAGAATGAAACCCCCCCCACAGCATCTCTGAATTTTGCATTCTTCTCTTGATTTATACACCTGCACCTGCATATATATTATAATAAGAACTCTTAATTACATGTACCCTTCAACTTGCAAGTTCATGAGACAGGAGCCTGAGTCGCGACAACATGACGCTTGATATCGCTGCTGTGAGATGATTGTTGATTCTTTTGCCGCTGGATGGTCCAATCGGATCTAAACTGTCCTGCAGGGACAGTGAAGAGGAAGCTAAATGTTTGCCAATCTTAGGGACACCGCAAAGTCCCTGATTGATCCAAAGGAAGTGCTTCTACTCTGCGGTAAACAGACAACCCGCCAGGCTGGCAAAGTTGCTGATGGCTCCGGAAGGAAGGAAGTGAAAAGAGAAAGTAATTCCAGCTGGTGAAATTTTTACTGTTTTAAAAGAGACTGTTCTAAAAGAGATTGCCCATAAAAAATGTAAACTAAGTTGAAACTTTTAAAAATAGAAGAAATAAGTGGCGGAATTAATTTCTGGAGGACCCTGGTCAGTGTGTTAATTGATGTCTTTAATTGATATCTTAAATAGAACCTATGAAGAATTTTTAAAAGGAATGGAGTGCGTTTTCTTCTTCTTCTTTTTTTGTTTATAACCTATGGACTAAACCTCTTCCTTTTCATTACTATGTGTGATTTTTAAATTTTTCCTTTTCTCTATTATACTTAAGAATTTGACTCTTTTTTTAAACTTGAAACAATTAAGATACAAAAAGAAACAAAAAAATTGTAACAATTGAAATAACAGAAGGGAAGATGGTGCTGCTACTTGAAAGCTGAAATATGTGGATTAAAGACAAAACACTTTCACTCCCACTATTGTTTATTCTGGTTTGGAATTTTAAAGACCCTCAGCTTGCCTAAAAGTGAAAAGGGATTTTTTTAAAAACAAATTTTCTTTTGAAGTCTAATTCCAACCAGAGACTCTATCGTGAACTTACGTTTGTTAAAAGCATTTTTTAAGAAAGAGTAGCAGCTGTTCCCTCCAACAATTGGAGACAATGGCGCATACTGAACAACAGAAAGAAACTGTTACCTTGCAAGAGATAATGTCTGTAATACAGCAATTTTCTAATTCATTCGAGAAAAAAAAAGAACTTCTAATTGGAAAATATGAGGAAAAGGACGGAGTTACATATCAAATGAAAAGAAACAGAGGTTGGAGTCTCAAGGACTAAAGAGAAAAAATAATCACAAAGAAACTAAATATGTTGATCCTTTTTATAATTGGTTTATGTCTGGCAATAGGAAAAGTGGAATATGGAAACATGAATCAGATAGATGGGAACTTCATCTCAGATGGCAAGATACAGAAGAAGAAACAACAAAAGTATTTATGGTATTAAAGAAAGAAACTTTACCAGGAACACCATTGATAACAACCCTGACATTTAAAGACAAGCTGATTAAGGAAGAAGAAGGGCTTCAAAATGACAGGGAAGAACTTACAAATAATGAACTGCAAAGAGAAGTCCATACAAATTGGATTAAGGATATGATTAGAAGACTTATGCCACAAATGGCAGAAGACGTGGTACTGTTTTATTACTGGAAAGATACAGGCTGATAGATAAAAGGTTAACTTAAAACCAGTTGTGATTAGGGATATTTAGTGACAATAGACATAGTTAGATAAACAATTGAAAATGATAATAATGTATGTATATGCATGTAACACCGCTCTTGCGCGAGCTGCACTGGCTGCCTGTCGTCTTCCGGGTGCGCTTCAAGGTGCTAATCATCATCTTTAAAGCGCTCCATGGCTCGGGACCTAGCTATCTGCAGGATCGGATCCTGCCTCATTCGTCCTCACGGCCGATTCGCTCCCACAGAGAGGGGCTTCTCCGGGTGCCGTCCACTAGACTGTGTCAGCGGGCGACACCCAGGGGAAGGGCGCTCTCTGTGGCGGGCCCGGCCCTCTGGAACGACCTTCCCCCCGACATTAGGACAACTACGGACCTCCGCTCCTTCCGTCTTAAATTAAAAACTTACTTTTTCCGTCTGGCCGGCCTGGGATAGCCTCCTTGCCTTAGGATTTTATAGAATAGGTTTTAGTTTAATTGGGATTTTAGCACAGGCTTTATTTAATTGGTTTTTAAATTTTGTTGTTATATTTATTGTTGTTGTTTATATATTGCTTTTATGCTACCTGTGCACCGCCCCGAGTCCCCATGGGGAGAGGGGGCGGTCTAGAAATAATAAATTATTATTATTATTATTATTATTTATAATAAGTAGTAATTGGAAATGAATACTGAATGGCACTTATTAAAGGAGATGAGTAAGAGTTTGGTCATATACAAAGATTAATAAAAAAGAAATTATGATAATAAATATAGTTAAATAAAGGAGAGATAAGGATAATAAGACCTATATAGGTATGGGTATAATATGGGAAAACTGGATATAAATTTTAAACAGGGATTTGAAAAGAAGGATTAGAAATTTTTTGATACTAAATATTATTGATGTTTGGTTAGAATAGGTTATAGGGAATAATGATGTTGGAAGATAGTAGAATTAATAATAATAATAATAATAATAATAATAATAATAATAATAATAATAATAATAATAATAATAATAATAATAATAATTTAATTTTATATCCCGCTCTCTCTCCCCAAAGGGACTCGAGGCGGGGCACAGGCACTTAAAAATACAATTAAAACAAAACAGACAAAATACAAAATTAAAAATGAATTAAATTAATCCTGCGCTAAAAAAACCCATAAACTAAAATTCCCCCTTTAAAACCCCTAACCTTAAAAGAGACTACCCAAGGCCGGCCAGGCGAAAAAGATGTGTCTTTAATTTTAAACGGAAAGAGCGGAGGGCCGTAGTTGTCCTAATGTCGGGGGGAAGGTCGTTCCAGAGGGCTGGGCCCGCCACAGAGAAGGCCCTTCCCCTGGGCGTCGCCCGCTGACAGAGTCTAGTGGACGGCACCCGGAGAAGTCCCTCTCTGTGGGAGCGAATCGGCCGTGAGGATGTATGGGGCAGGATCCGATCCCGCAGATAGCTAGGTCCCGAGCCATGGAGCGCTTTGAAGATGATGACTAACACCTTGAAGCGCACCCGAAAGACGACAGGTAGCCAGTGCAGCTCGCGCAAGAGCGGTGTTACATGGGTAAACCTAGAGGTTCCCATTATTGCTCGCGCGGCTGCGTTCTGGACCAACTGAAGCCTCCGGGTGCACCTCAAGGGGAGCCCCATGTAGAGAGAGTTACAATAGTCCAGTCGGGATGTCACGAGAGCATGAGTGACTGTGCAAAGGGCGTCCCGATCCAATAGGGGGCGCAACTGGCGTACCAGGCGAACCTGGTAAAACGCCCTCCTGGCCACGGCTGTCACTTGATCTTCCATGGACAGCCGGGTATCCAGGAGGACACCCAAGTTGCGCGCCCCATCCACAGGGGCAAGATGTTCGCCCCCTATGGCCAGAGATGGCATCAACTGGTTGAATCGGGCAGCCGGAAACCACAGCCACTCGGTCTTGGTCGGGTTGAGCCTGAGTCCGTTACTTCCCATCCAGATCCGCACGGCTTCCAGGCACTGGCACATCACCGCTACGGCATCGTTGGGGTGGTTTGGGGTAGATATATACAGCTGAGTATCATCAGCGTAGAGATGATACTCTACCCCAAAGCCACGGATGATCTCGCCCAGCGGCTTCATATATGTGTTGAACAGGAGAGGCGAGAGGACCGACCCCTGAGGCACCCCACATGTGAGGGGTCTCAAGGTCGACCTCTGCTCTCCTGTCAACACAAATTGCGATCGGCCAGAGAGGTAGGAGGAGAACCACCATAAAACGGTGCCTCCCACCCCCAACCCCCCCAGCCGATGCAATAAGGTACCATGGTCGATGGTATCGAAAGCCGCCGAGAGGTCTAATAGAACCAGGATGGAGGAACAACCCCCATCTCTGGCCCTCCAGAGATAATAAATATAATTAAGCAAGATTGGAGGCATGAAAAGGATAATGTCTATAAATATATTTGATGTGATGTACATGAAATAATATGAAATAATTTGAAACTTGGATGAAAAAAACTTCAAGTTCATTTACTGACTATTCAAAGTTACAATGGCATTGAAAAAAGTGAGTTATGACCATGTTTTTCACTTATAACCATAGCAAAGTCAATGAGGAAGCCAATTCTCTTAAGAATCTGAAGTTGTTTGTTTGTCAAATATGTACAGGATAATAAGTGAAGGTATGAACACAAACATGAACAAAGGAAGTGTGGGTACAGTAAGACAGGGACAGTAAGCACGCTGGTGCGCTTATGCATGCTCCCTTTACGTACCTCTTAAGAATGGGGTGAGGTCCTCGGTAGACAGTTTAAGATGAAAGCTGTGAGGGTTTGAGGCTATAATAACAGAGTTAGGTAGAGCATTCCAGGCATTGACCACTGTTGCTGAAGTTGTATTTTCTGTAATCGAGTTTGTAGCAGTTTACCTTGAGTTTGTATTGATTGTTTGCTTGTGTATTATTGTGGTTGAAGCTGAAGAAGTTGTTGACAGGCAAGATATTGTAATAGACAATTTTATATATTATGCTTAGATCAGAGTTGTTACTAAATTAACAACTGCACTCATTCACTTAATAACTGTGGCAATAAAGGTTGTGAAATGGGACAAAACTCACAAATGTCTAACTTAGCAACAGAAATTTTGGTCTCAATTGTGATCATAAACCGAGGATTACTTGAATCTAGATAGTCCTTTATTCAATAGAAATCTGGCATTTAGAAAGTGAGCTGTTGGGGAGGCAAGTATTTTATGTGCTTAACCACCTCCGATCACACCGCAGTACCAAAATAATAGTATAATTAGCCTTCCTTCAAATTGTGCTTGCTTGTATATAAATTATTATTATTATTTTATTTATTTATTGGACTTCTAGACCGCCCCCTCTCCCCGAAGGGACTCGGGGCGGTGTACAGGTACAAATTAAAACCATACAATCAATAATACATATAACTAAAATCGAATTAAATAAACCCCTGTACAAATTTATAAAAATTAAAAACTTAACCTTAAAACCAAATCCCAAAATTTAAAAATACAAACTGAGGTGGGAAAGCTGGAATTAGGCCAGGCCGGCTAGATGAAACAAGTGGGTTTTGAGTTTCTGGCGGAAGGAGCGGAGGTCCGTGGTCGTTCTAATGTCAGGGGGAAGGTCATTCCAGAGGGTCGGGCCCGCCACAGAGAAGGCCCTTCCCCTGGGCGTTGCCCACTGGCACAGCCTAGTGGACGGCACCCGGAGAAGTCCCTCTCTGTGTGAGCGAATCGGCCAAAGGGATGTGTGGGGCAGGATACAATCCTGCAAATGCCCATTGCCCTGCATTTGTCTAACAGAGACAGAATAATGTGAAGTCAATGTGGAAGGAATATTGTACAGATTTCTGTGGGAATGAGAGTGAAAAGATGAGATTGCAAAGTATGCCATAAATGTTAGTGCCCAAGAAAAAACGTGAAGAGAGAGAAAGAATATTTTCTGAAAGTGGGAAAACAAAGATTTTTTTAAAAAATGTGGGCTGCTGTTAGATTAAGTTTCTTTATGCCATGGCTCATGCCTAGGTCAAGCAGGCATGGCAAGCATTTTCTAAAATTGGACTTTCTACTCTCAGAGAGAGTTAAACATGCTACGGCAGGTGGGTGTGATGGGAAAGTGAAAAGAGAATTTTCTCTTTGCATATTATGGAGACAGTCTGTCAGTTTAACCCACTTCATTTTCTAAACTAGAAGTGTCAACTTACAATGAACCTGCAATAATCACGTAGATGAAAAAAAAAGTTTTAAGTGATGGCGAGGATTTTGGGCTAGATTTCAAATAGGTCTTGTTCAAGGGTAAACCCTATAAACATAGGGTAAGTATCAAGGCACTGTGTATAAGTGAAAGTAATTTTCATACCTAAGTAAAATATTTAAAGAGACAGAGTGATGTAATGGACAGACCCAAGGCTCAAATCTACTCTAGCCACCCTGATGATTTTGGACCAGTAACTATCTGTCCGACAGCCAGTTTAGTGTAATAGTTGAGGCACCAGGCTAGAAACCAGAAGGCCATGAGTTCCAGTTCCACCTTAGGTACCAAGCGGGTTGGTTGAGCCTGTATTAGTCACTGCCTCTACAAGAAGGATGCAATGGCAAACCATGTCTGAAATTGTGAAAAAGAAATTGGAGACACTAATCCAATAAGTCACTAAGAGTAAAGACTGATTCAAAAGCACCCCCCCAACACACACACACACACACACACACACGTTTAATTTGAATAGACAGCTGTGAAAGTTTGGCCGCCAGACTTCAGTCATAAACTATTGTAACATAAGTTGAAACTCTACATTCTTTATTAAGATAGAAAGTTATTTTGAAGGGAGGTTTAAAACTTTCCATAAAGTTTCATCCTCCAAAAATAAAATTTGGAATGTGGGTATTTTTCTTATTAAACCCTAATAGGTCCTCTGAAATACTTTTTTCCCCTTTTCTTTTTTCATTCTTGTGGCCAGAAAGGATTTTTAGTATATTCATTGGAATATATAATCTTCTCAGCATGTTTCTGTATTTCATGCTACTCATCCTACTGCTTCAATGTAAAATGAGAATGGGAGATGTACCGTAGTGAACACAGACCGAGCAAATACAGTAGAAAAGCAAAGCCTTTGATTATATCTTTTTGGATAAATGGACTGTGCAGTAGATAGTTTTATAAATAATGCCCAAACTGTACCTGTAAATGTTGAATTACCAATTAAGGATAGGTTCATCAAAATACCCCTTTTTTCCTATCTAACTGCTGTATGTAAGTAATTTTAAAATCAAGACTTTCCAATTATGAAAACACATACATCTTATTGATATAAATGGAGGAAAGAATAAATGCTCTTCCATTTCTCAACATAGAGCTAGCAAGAGTGGAAAAAAACTCATAGGTACACCTATCTGAAATCTAGTTAGTGTACGATAGAGCCTGATATAGTTTAATAGACTATGGACAGAACTTGGTATGTCAAATATAAAGAGTTACAAATTACATTTATAAATAATAGCTTAGCCTTTTTTATATAATTATTTAGGATTCTTAAGCAATTACTATAATATTCTTTAACTCTTGACGGTCTTTTAGTTTATACCATGGGGACATTTCTATTATTAAACACACAGTTTTCTTAAAAAGAAATACAATAAGAATTTTACCTTGAATGTTTACAGTAATTGATTTCCAGAGAAAATGATAGTAATTTGAAATAAGAATTTTCATGGGCAGAATTCTTTCACGAGAATTGTCCATTATAGAACCACTACCATCCCTAAAAATAGAAGATAACTTTCACCTTTTTTACCATTTTACAAGGATAATTCTATTTTGGTCCCAAACACTAGATCCTTTCATAATTGCTCTATATTCTTCCTTATCACTTCAAAGAATAAATTAACTTGGAAGTGTCTAACAAGCCAAGCTTTAGATGCAATTGTGCTTTAGATACAATGGTGCCTGCCACATTTTATCAGCTAATGAACTGTGAGAAGATGGTTGTATAAATGTTTGGATTAAGATGATTCTCGTTCTTCCCCAGTACAGTAGATCCATAATTCTCTCCCGCCCTGCATTGAACCTGTCATTTTTATCAAAATAGTTCATCTAATCAAATTAATTGTACCTGATCTCAAGACTTTCTACACTATAGAGTAAGAGGGAAAATGTAATGCATCCCCATCATGTGCTATATGTAATTTGTTAAAAAAAGAAATGCCATCTCACTATTATGAGTGGTATGCATTTTCCTCAATCTTGGGTCCTATACTGGAGACCCTGGGATTTCTGTGCAGTATCTTAAATGTTCTTCGCACTGCACACTTCTGGACAGAGCACTGATGACCTTCCTGGTATCTATTGGAGCCATTCTCCCAGCTTAGAAGTAACAGCCCCAAGTGTTCCTACCACTATTGGGAGTTCTACAGCCTTTACATGCCACATTCTCTCTAATTCCTCCTTCAGTCTCTGGTACTTCTTCAGATTCCCATACCCCTTACTAATGTTTCTGTCACTTGGAACTGCTGCATCTGCCACCACCACTATTTTCTGGTCCTTCTCTGTTACCATGATGTCTGGCTAGGGTCTAGGTAGGACAACTCTCCAGGGCTAACTCACTGCGGAACAGCTCATCACAGCTAACTTGCAATGGGACAAGAGTCACACTAATATTGAAGAAGAAGAATCATTAAAGAATATGCAAAAGAAAGGACAAAATGAAATGTGCATGTCAACAATTGAGATAATTAAACTGAATTGTTGAATTGGCCTGCAGTGAGTTTGCCATAGTGAGTTGGCTGTGGCGAGTTATACCATTCCAGTCTGGCTGATTGATCAGTATTTTGTTGTCTGTTTGGATCTGGAAATCGCACAGGATCTTAGCTCTGTTATTTTCCATGATCTTCTGCGGACTCTCCAATCTGGATTTCAGAGGTTCTACTATTATATACCCTGTGCAGAAGTTCCTGTACACAGTACCAACTACTTGGTTGCGTTGTTCAGTGTGTGCTGTTTCTGTCTTACATTTTGCCACTATGTGTTGGATATCTGTGCCGCCTTTGGTATGTTGTTTATTCGAAGGACAACCAGTACATTTTCATAGATAAAATTGGTAATGGAAGGACACGTGTTTTAAAAAAGAAATACACCATGTAATAGATGGATGACGATAGATCTATCATCTATCATCATCTATCTATTAAATGGTGTATTTCTTTTTTTTTTTAAATGTACCCTCCCATTAGCAATTTTGGAGGTTTATGCATAAGCAGTTAATTTGCATACTTAATGTTCAGAATTCATCACAAAATTCAGATTATTCTGCCCTCTTGTAATTTTACTTCTTCAAGCAGAAACTAAGTTATTTGACTGCTTGTCAGAAACATCCCACCCATTAAATTTCCATTCCTATTTAAATATTTATTACCATATTGAGTAATAGTCTGCGAAACACAAGACTGAAAGCAGAGGTGTCCATAGAGTGAGGTCAAACAAATCAAGGAACAACTACAGTGGTGCAGTTAAAGCTCTACCAGTATGTGTGCTGCATGCACAATGCTCACAAAAAATAGAGCTTTTATTGCACCGTTGTGACTTTATTTTATTGTCTTTTGCAGACACCTCTGACTGAAAGAAAAGACCGATTATCAAGGACTGAATCAAATACATTATTTTAAATCATGTACTAAATTTTAGCCTTTGCTGCTCTTTATGTTCTGTCTGTATCTCTCCATTTCATCCTAGATTATGTTTACATAATGCACTTTAGAATTTAGCACAACAAACATGGCAGCATTCCTTAAGCAGGATTATTATTATTATCAATTTAGAGATCACTGAGGATAATTCCAGCTAAAAATGTAGGCAACGACTTCACTCTACAATACTTAAAAGTTTAAATCCTTATGCCCTTTTACATTTTATAACATTTATAGCATTTGGGGAGACAAGGAGGATTCAGAACAACATTTTCATGGAGGGAATTCTGTGTTCCTATCCCTTTTTCTGGTTCACGGGAATAAAAATGTTAGCAGCACCAGCTATAGTTAATGGCTAGCTCATATTTATTATTCATAATTGGACACAAGCATATTTTCTGGAATATTATTTTTGCTGTACTGTATTGGAAAATAGTGTGAGGCTGTATATCGTCTTTCATTGGAAATGCCTCTCAATCTTTTTTTATTATTATTTTAATCTGCTTTTCTCCTCCATTCATGATGAGGATCAGTATATCTAAGTGCATCCACAATGCCCTAATTTAGTTAAAGACAAAGAATAGAATAGAATAGAATAGAATGGAATGGAATGGAATGGAATAGAATAGAAACTTTGTCACTTTAAATGTACACTAATCATCATACATTAAAATGAAATTTCATTGCATGCAGCTGTCAAAAGATACACACACACACACATATATGACAGAGAAACATCACAGTCTAGTTCACATGTATACATGTACACATGTAGAGTTTTTAGAGTTTTAGAGTTTTATTTGATTTGTATACCGCCCTTCTCCCTTTCGGAACTCAGGGCGGTGTACAGCCACAGTAAAATAGGTGATACAAAAACTAAAAAGAATATATTAAAAAAATATTAAATACGTTGGCCTACATATTTAAAATCCCATGCTAAAAATTGCTTTAAAATCCCTTTAAAACTACGACAGGCGGTAGCACAGAATAAATGCGTCTTCAGGGCCTGACGGTAGAGATGTAGGTCCGAGATCGTCCATAGTCCAGGGGGTAGGTCATTCCAGAGGGCAGGAGCTGCCACAGAGAAGGCTCTCCCCCTGGAGGTCGCCAGCCGGCATTGTCTGGCCGACGGCACCCTGAGAAGGCCCTCTCTGTGGCAGCGAACTGGTCGGTGGGAGGTATTTGGCAGCAGGAGGTGGTCTTGCAGGTAGCCAAGTCCCTTGCCATGGAGCACTTTAAAGATGGTCACTAGTACCTTGAAGTGTACATGGCAAGAGAAACAAATCTTGCGAGTTTACCAGACGGATGGCATAGGCAACAAAGTTGTTACAGAATATGGAAGTCCTGCTAGAAATACTTTGAAACCTCCTCCTAGAGGGGAGCAACAGAAACAGACTGTGAAGTGGGTGTGTTAGGTCTCTAACAATGCTTTGAGCACTAAGCACATAGCACTTATCAGTAGTAACCTGAATAATGGTATGCAAGCTTCCTATAATTTTCTCCACTGTCCTTACCACACTCTATGTGGACCTTCTAATGAAGCACTGATTCCACCAAACCAAACAGTGATTCAGTTTGTTAAAAAGCTCTCAATCGTGCCTCTGTAAAAAGTGGCCAGGACAGAAGAAAAAAAATGTGCTCTCCTCATCCGTAAGAAATGCAAACACTGAATGAATAAGATGAATAAGTAAGTTTTCTGTGCCTTGGGGAAACTTAGACTCCAGCTGATATCCAATTTATTGGTACCAATTTATTTATTTGTTTGTTTAAATGTCCATTTCACTGTCAACTCTGGCCACCCCCGATGTCCAGCATCCTCCTCAGGAGCCTTGAGTTGGGGCCGTTTGCGCATCTCTCCTGAGCTTCTCTCAGGAGGTGAAATGGCAGGCACCCTGCTGGCAGAGCCTCCGGGTGAAAGGCGAGTGAAGGGTGCAGTGACGGGATTACTTCTTTCAATATCTACACAGGAATTATCATCTAAGAACAGTGGTTACTACATTTTATTGAGTTTACTAAGTTATCAAGAACTAAGGTTCTTGATAAATGATTATCAGGCTTTGAAAACCTGGTATCACTGGATCATGTTCAACAATTTTGTTGAATTAACATTAACTAAAAAGGTTCTTAAATTGGATTTTGAATAAATGTGCAATTAATTGTTATAGTTTTGAATTTTACTGTTACTATCTTCCTTCCATCATGTAAACCGCCCAGTCACATGACCTCCCCCAGCCACACCCACCAAGCCACACCCATAGAACCAGTAGTAAAAAAATTGAATTCCACCACTGGGTGGGGGGCACGGAGGATAGGTTTGTAGCACCAAGGGGGCGGTGGACTGAAAAAATTTGGGAACCACTGGCCTAGAGGATGTGAGTGGACCTCACTTCAAGGAGCACAATGTCCAAGAGGGCGGGAGAGATGGCAGAAAAGGCTCTTCTCTGAATTCCACCAGATGGAATTCCTTGAGTGACAAGGTCTATGATTGTGTTACTAGTCAAGTTGCTCAGAGCATTATCTTTCAAAGTTACACAAAACATCTTTAATGAAATCTTTAAAAGATTTCATTTGGGGTGTACATTTTGATAGGAGGAAGTGGGTGGAGTTTGTCATGTATTTTTACTTTTTTTGGCTGGTTTTGGGTCTCATTTACTTAAGATGGTAGATGTTTCACATACTATCTATCTTATTCATCTCATCCTGTTATACTTAATGGGAAATCCTATTGAAAACTCTGCATCTATATGCTAAATACCCATTGCTGATTATATTTTAATGTTGTTATGCAGCTAATAAAATAGTTTTTTGCTATTTTATTTAATGAGCAGTTTTTACAAACAAGTTCAATAAATGGCAAATATAACAGTAGCATATTTGGAGAACCTATACACAAAGGAAGATTTTAATACATTGATACCTGCAAGTCAAAGGTGATATTCTGGCGGTTCACACTGGTTTGGGCAAACTGTTAGTGGCGGTGGTGCAAGGATCTGCCCGCCCCTTCTGATGTCATCACAGACCTTCTGCGCATGCTTCCGCTACCGAACCAGTAGTGAAGATAAGAGTATTTCATTCCTGCTGCAAGTGTATATGTGGCGAGAGGAGAGAGAAAGAGGGAAAAATTGGCTACTTTTTAAGGTGCAGTGTGTAAAAAGCCTTTTTGATACTACCAGATGGCATGTACTCACTCATCAAATCAGTCTATGCTGTGATCATACATTTTGCTCCAAGAAACAGCTGTCAAAAGGATAAAGCCACACATGCTAAGCTTCAGTACCAAAACTAATATGTCACAAGAGATTCTATAATGCTACACTTGATTTCTATCCTGTTTTTAACAACTCACGGTTAAACATAGCCTTAAAAAACGAAATGATTGGTTCCTACAACCTCCACAGGGTAGGTTGTTTTCATTTGCATAAATTTCTATCAAAATGACTCTTAACTGGCTTAGTTCTTTGCAAGTGAGGAAAATAAATTTATTAGCATAAGGCTCTTATTGGGAAATATCCAGGATGGCCATTCCAGTTGCTTACATCGTTACCTTTCAAGGTTACATGAAGTGTGAATTGCATTAAAAGATTTCATTTGAGACAATTGTTTTGATAAGAGGAGGTGGGAGGAGCCTGGCATGTGTTCTAACTTCTTGTGCCTGAACTTGGGTCATTTAAGTTAATTAAGATGGTAGGTATGTCACATATAGTGTATTTTATTCATTTCTTTCATTGTAATATTTAATGATAAATCCTACAGTATGATAAATGTGCATGCTAAATCTGTAGTAAAGAATCCAAAATAACTGCCATGTTTAGGGAGAGTGCAAAGAAATAGTGGTAGATAGGAAAAGGAAAAGAAGATAAAGGAAGACATGCTAATCCGTCCAGACATTAGATCAGTCATAACAACTTTGATTAAGACTTTAATTCTGTATGGATTAAAAATGAATTTTCTAGGTCTAGGTATTGTCAGAATAGTTTACTAAAAGGTGAATTTAGAGAAAATGGGTCATAACAATACATTGCAGCCATGGCTTTGCTCTTGTGAGGTCATAAATCCATTTCTCCTTTGTTTATTAATCTTGATGTACAGCTGGATTGAATTCAGGCTTACCTGAGTCCATTGAAGCTTCCTGGATTCGTCTGGCTTTAGATTTTCATGAGCTCAATACACAGAGAAAAAGTTATAAAAGGCCATGTTGAGTTTCTCTGCTTCAAGATGATAAGTAGTTTTATTTATGCTCAATTTGTTTCTTCTTGAGCCATAATCCAGTCAGCTTGTTTGCCAAGTCATTCTTCTCATAGTTTCTCTGTACCTAATAAAAACTTCATCCTCTCTTCCCCCATCCCCCATTTTAACATGCCTGCCTGGAAGATTTTGTCTGCTTTGTGTCTTTTTAACTCTTTGGTATCTTTTTCTTAATCACTTTTCATTTGTGACTGCCTAATGGTAAATGCAGGCCGATTGTAAAGTGCCCAAAATGTGATCATGTGACCATGGGGGCGCAATTAATCCACTGTCAAATGCATCCTCTATAATTCAGTTTGGGGGTTTCTAATTATCTATTTTTAATTTGTGTATTGCTGTGCACTGTTTAGAAATCTCTGGAGTTGGGATATATTATAAGCAATGAATGTTAATAAATAAATAAATAAATGAACAGATAGGCATCTTTTCAGGAAGAAATCAACACAATCACCTAGAAGTATACCAGTGGTGGGTTTCTGCAGGCTCGCACCTACTCGCGAGAGCCAGTTGGTGAAATTTAAAGAACCGGTGAGAAGGGGTTCCACTGGCATACCTGGAAGTAAATCTGGCCCGCCGCTGCCAGTGACCCAATGGGAAGGAAAGGAAAGAAAAGGAAAGGAAAGAAGAAAGAAAGAAAGAAAGAAAGAAAGAAAGAAAGAAAGAAAGAAAGAAAGAAAGAAAGAAAGAATTTATCATCACAATTGAGTCCAAAATTTTGGTTGCTAAGCAAGAGCGTTGTTAAATGAGTTTCACCACATTTTAAAAGGTGGCCACTCCCACCCTGTCACATGACTGCCAAGCCACGCCCACAAAATAGGCCACACCTACAGAGTAGGTTCTAAAAAAATTTGAAACCCACCACTGAAGTATACTCAAAATGCAGCGTGTATGTGTACCCTTGGAATGAAAACGCATTCAGATTAGTATCTTTTTTTAACAGGAGTCACTTATTGATATGGAGATCTATAGAAAGCAAATACATATTTTTTTCCTATTAATTAATGTTAGCATTACTTTGCATTGATTTTTTTTCACCTCTGCAGGTCCTTGTTATTTTTTTCCTGTGTGTTTTTAAAAGATCAATAGCCACATTTAAATATTCACCAGAAGAGGCAAGAAATAAAACTAATACATAAAATCAAGAAATAAAAATACATCTGTAAAAGTGATTTTGATTAATGTTTGAGAACCATAGTCTTGGGTATGTTTCCCAATCACTTTTTCTTCTCCTTTTTTTACTTAGTAGATCCAATAGAGTTGATTTAAAAAAAAAATCTTGTCAACTTCTTTTACTGTCATAGACTACTTAACCTTTGATTGAAGGAAAAGGATAGGGCTTAGGAAAATCTTTATGGAACAACACATGGGAAGGAAGCAAAATATCCATTTCTGTTGATATTTATTTCCTCTTCAATAGAGTGAATTACTATGGCTGTAGAATAAAGGAAGATTCTACAAATAGAGATGAGCAACTTTTGGGAAGGCTTTTCAAGAGCTGGTGAAGGACTTCATTAAAAACAAAGTGGATGGAACTGTATAACAACTAATTATGATTTTACTTAATTTACATATAGACAAAAATCAAATTAAAAATAGCTAATATACTCCCTCATCATTCATAGCAGAAGTGGATTTCTGCTGGTATGCCCACCCGCCCAGATGCTTCTGAGCATGCGCAGCAGTGGTGGGTTTCAATTTTTTTTAGAACCTACTCTGTAGGTGTGGCCTATTTTGTGGGCGTGGCTTGGCAGTCATGTGACAGGGTGAGAGTGGCCAACTTATAAAATGTGGTGAAACTCATTTAACAACACTCTTGCTTAGCAACCAAAATTTTGGGCTCAATTGTGATGATAAATTCTCTTTCTTTCTTTCTTTCTTTCTTTCTTTCTTTCTTTCTTTCTTTCTTTCTTTCTTTCTTTCTTTCTTTCTTTCTTTCTTTCTTTCTTTCTTTCTTTCTTTCTTTCTTTCTTTCTACCTTCCTTTCCTTTCCTTCCCATTGGGTTACCGGCAGGCCAGACTCACTTCTCGGTCCGCCGGTGGAACCCCCTCTCACCGGCTCTCTAAATTTCACCATCCGGCTCTTGCGAGTAGGGGCGAGCCTGCAGAAACCCACCACTGATGCGCAGAAGTGTTGTGCATGCGCACACTAGTGGAAAAAAATAAAAACTCACCATTGATTCATAGATACTTTCTCCCCCATTTCTCATAAAGGAAATGCATGAAATGTATAGTTGTAATTTCACCATGGGAAATCCCTGGGTCTCACCTCTAAGTGGTTGTTTGAGTTTTGAGTTTTATTGGTTTTCTATACCGCCCTACTCTCGAAGGACTCAGGGACAGCCAGAATAAAAACAAATATATAAAAGATTTAAAAAGCTTTTAAAAACCATATTAAACTTTGGCCGAAAAGTGGAAAAAGAAAACCCAACCAATTAAAATTAACTGAAAACCCAGCCAATTAAAATTAACTAAAAAAAATTAAAAACCCAACTGATTAAAATTAATAAAAATTTGAATTTAAAAATCATGTTTTATGCCAGCCCGGCTTGTTGGAAGAAAAAGGTTTTTAGAACACGGCGGAAGGTGCGTAAGTCAGGGATAGTTCTTAATTCCGGGGGCAATTCGTTCCAGAGGGCAGGTGCTCGGTGTCGCCCATCAACATTGTCTAGCCAACGGCACCATGAGTAAGGTGACCAGATTTTCAAACTCCCAAAGCGGGACACTGTCAACCGGGGGGGCGCACGCTCCAGCGTGGCACGCGCCTGCACTGCCCGCTGCCGCCCCAGGCAAAAAGTGGGGCATTTTGAAGCGGGAGGCGGGACAAATTCTTTGAAAGCGTGATTGTCCCGCCAAAAGTTGGATGTCTGGTCATCTTAACCATGAGGAGACCCTCTCTATGGGAGCGTACTGGCCGGTGGGAGGCTCTCGGTGGCAGAAGGCGATCTCGTAAGTACTCCGGTCCTAAGCCATGGAGCGCTTTAAAGATAGTAACCAACACCTTGAATCATACCCGGAAAACCACCAGAAGCCAGTGCAGCTCGCGCAGGAGGGGTGTTACATAGGAGCGTCACATCGCCCCCATAATTACCCTTGCGGCTGCATTCTGGACCAATTGAAGCCTCTGGGTGCTCTTCAAGGGGAGCCCCATGTAGAGAGCATTGCAGTAGTCCAGACGGGAAGAGACAAGGGCATGAGTGACTGTGCGTAGGGCATCACGATCTAGGAAGGGACGCAACTGGTAAATCAGGTGAATCTGATCAAAAGCCCCCCTGGCGACAGCCATCATATGATCTTCCAAGGACAGCCGTGCATCCAGGAGGACACCCAAGTTGCGAACACTTCCGGTGGGGGCTAAGGTCTCACCCCCAATAGCCAGCGATGGAACCAGCTGACTGTAACGGGACGCCGGGAACCACAGCCATTTGGTCTTGGAGGGGTTGAACCTGAGCTTGTGGGACTACATCTGCTCTAGGTTTGTGCTTCTTTGTAATAATGCATAATAATTAAAGAATCCATTTTTATAAAATACATGCAACAAGAATTGGAAGGATTTTTTTTTCATTTTAAAAACACAGTTTATTACTTTTTGAGATGTGCTTAAGGTATGTATGCACATGTGTGTGTGCGCGCGCGCACACACACACACACTTCATAATAGAAACTGAAACCTAGAAAATTAAAAGTTTTGTAACCAACAATTGAAACTGCTTGAGTGAAAAACAAAGGGAAAACAAATTTGCAAAACAAATTAAATTGTGGAACTTCAGCACTCTGCATTCTGGTGCTTTGACAAGTGTGAAGCTATGAGTCCGCCCTGAGTCCCAGTAGAGAGAAGGTGCGGTATATAAATTTAACAAATACAAATACAAAATACAAAATGTCTGATGAGAGCATTTTACCTTCTGTGAGATGAGAAATTAGATGGGAGAGGAGAAAGGATTCAGTAATAATTGCCACATGTCCTTTGGCAGTCCATGGTTTTTGGGACCTTAAACCATGCAGAACTATGAGGCATTCTTAGGTAGGTTCTTAGCACATGTAAATAAGATCATTTTAAAAATCAATAGATGGATTTAAAATGTAAGCAGGCTTCTGTGGGAAAAAGCAGTCCAGTGGTACCTCGGTTCACGAACGCCTCTGTTCACAACCAACTCGGTTCACGAACAGAAAAGTTCCTCAAAATGTGCTCCGGTTCACGAACTCTGCTTCGGTTCACAAACAGGAACCGCGGCCATTTTTAATGTATTCCTGGCTGTCACATGGTTGTGACTTCCTGTAGGAAGATCGTAGAGAGAAAAAGACACAGAAAAAAGCCCCAGCACGCACACTGTGAGTACTTTCAGTGACTTTTATTTTTGCTATGCTTTTAGCATATGGAAAACTGTGCCTCGGTTCACGAACAATTCGGTTCGCGACCAGAGTCAGTTCACGAATTAAGTTCGTGAACCGAGGTACCACTGTATTTAGGTCCCAGCTATTAGAATATGGTCATAGGCTCCAACATTTGAACACTTCAGGAACTGAATTGGACATGGAAATAAATAGGCCACCAATGCACTGCACATAATCTTCATGTAGCCTGCAATGTAAAAATGATTGTGTACTTTTTCAAAGTCTTAGGGCCAGAGAACCATGTAACATTGTGATTAATCTTACTGAAATTCAACTTCTGTATTTTTGGCGTTCATCCAGTCCTTTATTAAATCCAGCCATCATCTTAATGCCTGCTGCCAGTTGCTCTTTTTTGTAGTCTAAATGCACAGTCTGCTATTTCTCTGCTAGTACTGTATATGCATTCTCTTTCTTTTGCTCTTCTTTCCTTTCTTCTTTTGCTTGTATTTTCCTTCTTTCTTAATTTTCAGAAGTGTTTGGATATATTGTAGAGCAAAGCTACAGTGGCCCGTATTACACTTACAGTGATTTCTCTAGAGTGTCCGGCTTAAATTATCCCTTCTGAAGAAATAAAGATGTTGGGTGTAATTACAGCTTCTTTCGACTATGTTTTCGAATTCTTCCAATGTTTTAATTAAAAAAGAAAAAAAGAAAGTTTGGGTGATCTGACTCAATGCCAATGAAGTATTTTACAAAAACGTAGAAAATAAGCTAAATGCACATACATACATACATACATACATACATACATACATACATACATACATACATACATACAAACATAGTAAGAGGCTTGAAAAGCTTAAAAGCTTTTGATAAAAAAGCTATCGGTTTTATTTTATTACAGCCTAAAATCAAGTACTGTTACCAACTCTGGGTTCAGAACCAGTGTTACAACTCTGGTCCCATAACCAGTGTTAGGGGTAACAAACACCCCCGTTTGTAAATAAATGTGGAAAAGTGTAATACACCGGACAGTAAAGAGATACGTTGCTTTAACCACACACAAACTCTAAAACAGTGATAGTAAGAAAATAAATAGTCTTTACTTTGTAGCAACTAAATTACTTCTTCCGACCAGTGATACTAAGTTCTCAAACAATAACAGTCCTTCACCAAACACAGTTATCTTACAGTGATGCAAAACAAATACTTCTTCTTTCTTCAGTATCCAATATTCAGCTACTCAGCAGCAAACAGTAAACAGGAATCAAAGGGAATCAAAAAAGGGAATGGACTGTGTTTCTGAGCTTCCTTAAATGGTAGAGCTGAGAAGCACAGCCAATCAGAATTCAACATAGTTCTTAAAGCTACATATACTCTTTAAGAATACTGGCTTATATATATTGTCAACCCAAAATAAGGATAAATATCCTAACAAGTACTATACATAAATGCTTAGGGTAAAGCTTTCCTTTAGCTATGGTAACATTTTAGATATGGTACAACTATCATGTTTTTTCACAAGTATAAAAAGTTATCTTTCATGAGGTGTCAAACTGGCAGCCTATGGGCCGGATGCATCATACACAGGCCACACTCACCCCAGCTCTGTCAATGGGAAAAATGTCGTGAAATGGCAACGTGATGTGGTGACTTTGACACTCCATGATTTAAAATCTCTTTTAAATTCAAACTCATGATTCTTGCATGTAGTATGACCATTTTAATCCAACAGTCTTCCTTTTCACTTTTTTTCCTTTTCAAAATAATTTCTCATTTTGATTGCATGGCTTACAAGATGGAGTAAGTAATGTGACAGGAAGCACATGGCTTCTATTATATATGATGATTGTTATCACCTGTTAGCATTTTGTGTGATTGGTTCCAGCTGATGGGCTCTAAGTTTAGATTTAGAAAAGGGAAGCAAATCTCAAAGTCTGGGATCTGCTACTTTTACAGGGCATTAAAGACATTCTTCAGCTCCTGCTGCAGCAGAAATAAATGGAGAACCAGCACTCTGCTAAAAAGGACCTCAGAGAGATTCCTTGGTATTGGAGGGTATAACTTTGGCTTGAGGGCTGTACAGAGTTGGGTGCAAGTATGAAGGCTGAATCCAGATGTGGGTGAGGGACAGGGGTGGGTTTCAGCCGGCGTTGCTGCCTGTTTGCTTGTGCGCATACATGCGCAGTTCAATGGAAATTGTTCTGCACATGCACAGAACTAAAAAAAAAAGATGGCGGCAGCGACCAGGGAACTGGTTTGGGTGTGTGGCCAGCCTGGTTTTCTGCTGGTTCTGCAATGCAGGCCGGCATGCCACTACCGGTTTGGACGAACCGGGTCGAACTGGTAGGAACCTACCTCTGGTGAGGCGAAACTGGGGAATTTCAAGGGGTATCTTTAATTTCTAAATTTTAAGGCTAATATTTCTAAGATTTAAGGCTAACTAATCAAAATGTTTGGAATTAACTAGATCAGTCAGTAATTGGGAGGCTGATGTTCTTATGTGTGACAGTTTTTTGCTTTCTGGCCTCATCCAGAAGAAATAAGTGCAAATCAGAGTAGAAAAAAAGCAGCGAACAAACTAAAATTTAGCTGTCCTATCAACAAATCAGGATAATTCATATTTATGAGCTTTCACATGTTATTTATAATGAATCTGGACCTTTTTGTAGAACGCCTGGTTTTCATTCTTTTATTGGGCAAGTTTGACATAAATAAGAGCTACTTGTGCCAATACTGGATTGGCTCCATTCCTGTGGCCTCATACTATTTTTTTCTTTTCAGTAACTGGGTTGATTCACTTTAGTTCTGCTCTGAAATCAGTTTTCAGCTGAAAATGCTGTCATTCTGCAGAGTTTGGGAATATGCTATTTCTTATAGCAGAGAGTATTGATTGATCCCTCCTTCTCTTAACTGCATCAGCCATCTTGCCAGATCCTATCAAGAGAATTCTAGTTTAATAGGTTTACATTTACTGTACTTCTCCCTTTCCACCCATCATTAGAGTGAAATTCTGGTTTCCCCAATTTCTTCTGTCAGAGGAAAACCCAGGCACAAATTCACAAGCTGTTTCTTTTTCTTGAATTTTTCTAAATGGATCCAATTAAGAGACTTAATTGGGACACCCATGAACTGGATGACTGAAGAATCCCCATAGACAAGAGACTCCAGTGGTCAGTGAACTGACAAAGCACCTAGGAGAAGCAATCATTAGATCCATTTGCACCATTAAAGTTACCAGCTGGTCTCACTTATTCTCACAAGATATCCTAAGGCAGTGGTCGGCAAACCTCTTTGGCCCCTTGAATGTGGCTCTTCAGTCTCTCTCTGATTCCCTCCCTCCCTTCCTCCCTCCCTCTCTCTCTCTCTCTCTCTCGGAAAAGATCGGCGCGCGCATGCCCCGCTCGATTACAGCCTCGGAGAGTTTGTAGCGGTGCGAATCTGCGCTGTAATTCCGCAGGACCTGCACGCGCCTATCTTTTCCACACCGTGGAAAAGCGCCGAGTTTCTGCACGGCCCCTGATCACTCTAGACGCCATCGGGGAAGACAGGGAACGCGAGGGGGACCTCGCGGATGGCGTCGCCGGCAGCGCAGAGTCGCCGCTGCTTCACGCGGTATTCTGTGGACACAGTGACCGGCAGACAGAGAGAGGCACAGAGAGAGAGGGGGGGGGGAAGGGAATCAGAATCTGACAGACACAGAGAGAATGACAGAGAGAGACAGGAAGGGAGGGGAGAGACACAGAGATAAGAGGGAGGGAGGAAAGAAAGGCAGACACACAGAGAAAATGACAGAAAGAGACGGGGAGGGAAGGAGGGAGAGAAAGAGCCACAGAGAGAGAGAGTCAGACAGACACAGAGAATGATAGAAAGAGACAGAGAGGGAGGGAGGAAGGGAGGGAGGGAGAGAGAGAAACAGACAGACTCAGAGAGAGAGAGACAGAAAGAGAGAGAAAGAGAAAGAAGGGAAGAAAGAAAGGAAAGAAAAAGAAAGTGGGACAGAGATGAAAGAGAACTTATGACCACAATTGAGGCCAAAATTTTGGTTGCTAAGCAAGACTGTTGTTAAGTGAATTTCACCACATTTTCCAAGTTGGCCACGCCCACCCGGTCACATGACTGCTGAACCACTCCCACAAAACAGGCCATACCTTCTGGCTCTCAAAAAAATTTCAATCATGGTATTGTTGATATTTGGCTCTTTTGATTAATGAGTTTGCCGACCACTGTCCTAAGGCAATGATGGTGAACCTTTTTGGCACTGAGTGCCAAAAGGGAGCTCATGTGCACTCACTGGGGCCACAACCCAAAAGAGGAGCTGCCCAGATGGCATGTGCATGCCGGAAACTTCTGGTTTCCTGTATGTGAATGCACGTGCGACGATCAGCTGGTTGGCATACATGCTCACACTGGAAAATGGAAGACCAACTTTTCCAGTTTCCTGCACTGCCGTATGCACGAAGGTCAACTGATCGTTTTGCGTGCATGCACATGAGAAACATGGAAGAGGAACAGGCGATGAGATAGGGTTCAGTAGATCCACTATGTGCGAGCCAGGTGATATGGCTCTACATGCCACTTTGGGCACGTGTGCCATCACGATTCTAAGGTAATATCCAGATTTATGGAAAGATCACATGCCCCCAGAAAGGCAGTAAAAAAGTCAGACAGAATGTCAAGCTTGCATCCTGCCTTTCAGCCATTTCTTCTATGGCTATGCCAACTCTTCTGTAAATCATTGTTCAAGCCCCAGTAATGAAAATACGACAAAAAAACTCTGGGGTGTGGGGGATGGACTTCGGAGAAGCTCAGCTACCGACAGAAAGTCTGGGCTACTACCAAGAACCATTAAGGCTGTTAGAGACAGTTTCTGAAAACACTTAAAGTAGCAGTGGCGGCAGTTAAGATAAGGATTAGGCTAGAAATACAGGCACACTAGAATCTTTTCTTCCTGCGTTCCTTTTACGATTAGTCCTGCAAAGATTTGTTCCAACAACTTGCTCAGAAAATTAACAAGGATTCTCCCAAACCGGTGCAAACTGGCAGGAGCCTACCACTGTTTCAGATTCAAGTTGAATGCCAATAGCAGTTAATCAGATATCCCTAAATTCAGCATCAAAGAAAGATGCACGAGGAAGGGAAAAGATGCTAGGAAACAAATTATGAAAGCAAATTAATGTTGTTTTAATTATGAACTGTCAAATGTTCAGATCTTTTTTTCCCAAAGGTATACTGGCTATCTTTGAGGTCTGCTTAATCTCTCGAGGCATATTACTATAGCCTAAATGCTGTAGTGCATCGAATGTCTTTCTCTATCAAGCATTCTGCAAATCATGGTCTTAATATAGATGTTTGTTATAGCTGCGAGCCTTGAGCCGTGTGCAGTTGGGCATGATACATAATAAATATGAATATTGTAGCTTCAAATAGAGTGGGTTTTTTTTTTCAAAGTGTACGCTTTATTTTGAAAAAAAAATAGATGGAAGCAAAACGATGAATGGAATATACAAATTACAGATATTTCTGAGATAAAGGATCTAACATGTAAATCATTTTACTTTATATATTTTTGAAAGGAAGCTAATGTTTCTATTTCAAAAAATGGTAAACCAATGTTATCCGTTCCTTAATAATAAACTAGGAAGCTGGGCTTTCCTGAGATTCAGATAATCTTTATTCATAGTGCTCTGGTCATTCTAGAATCAATTGTACGATGACAAACTATTTCCTATCTCATCTCTGTCATTGAGCAAATGAGTTAGATCTCATTGTTGTCTTCCTCCCTTTTCATCAGACTTGGTAATATATACGTATATATACAGAGTACAAGACAAAAGGACAACAGAAAAATAAATTAAAGTACTTGTGTCTTAATAAACTCATGAGATGAAAACCAAAACTGAAACATTTTCACTATTATATAATGGTTTTATGTGCTCAGAAGTGAAACTTCTGGTCTGTGAGGAAGGATGCCTTGCCATGTCTCTAAATTATGATGATGAGGCCCACAGATAGTAACAATACCTAGGTCTCTCTATCAAGTTAGGCAAGCAAGAGAGTACAATTTATGTGTTGCAGTAATAAGCTAAGTGTGATGGAATGTGCACCTGGAGCAGCAGTATGGGAGAGTTTGGCAACACAGAGAGAGGCCTGAATTAAGGGATAGCACAGTCCTGACCTGAACAGGGATAGGGAAAAGATTGAAGGAAGCCATACCCTCAGTTTGCTCAGGATGTATCTAGTTAATAAGCCAAGCTGAATCCCAATAACATAAAAACTAAATGTCTACTTTTCATGTTGGATATCTTAGACATCCTGTTATATTTATTATTCAGTACGGTTGATTTTGTACAGTTTAAAAGTCCAACAGTACTGTTGGCAAAATTTATTGATTATTTATTAAATACTAGCTAACTAATACTAGCCCTAACAGGGTGTTGTAGAAACAATTATATATATGTATGTATGTATGTATGTATGTATGTATGTATGTATGTATGTATGTATGTATGTATGCCGCCCTGGGTCCTCTGTGGAGAAGGGCGGGATATAAATTTAAATAACTATAAATATATATATATATGCTTTCGTAGATTTTCACGGGTGTAGGTATGCTGGCGTTGCTTGCTTCGGGTATACACGGGAAAATACCCGAAGCAAGCAATGCCAGCATATATATATATGGTCTCTAGGTTGAGTCGAAGGACAGAGAAGGATGACAAGTTTGTCTCCTCCCTTGAATAGGCCTAACAGGAAGCTGTAACAATATATCCACTTCATCAATAAAGTCCTGTAGAAAGGATGATGTAATCAGGGAAACTGGTTAGCTCAAGGCATAGAGAAGCCTGCTTCGAATGCTGGAGAGCACCAGTTCAAATCCCTGTAGGGAAAGTATGGCCAGCTGACGAGGGCTAAGGAGCCCGAAATGGATCCATCCTGGTCTCTTAATTAATTATTATTAATCATCCCTTAAAGAAATTTAACACATATCTAAAAAGACAGCAGCAATTTAATAGGTCTCTGTCTGGATGGTCTCTAGGTTGAGTCGAAGGACAGAGAAGGATGACAAGTTTGTCTCCTCCCTTGAATAGGCCTAACAGGAAGCTGTAACAATATATCCACTTCATCAATAAAGTCCTGTAGAAAGGATGATGTAATCAGGGAAACTGGTTAGCTCAAGGCATAGAGAAGCCTGCTTCGAATGCTGGAGAGCACCAGTTCAAATCCCTGTAGGGAAAGTATGGCCAGCTGACGAGGGCTAAGGAGCCCGAAATGGATCCATCCTGGTCTCTTAATTAATTATTATTAATCATCCCTTAAAGAAATTTAACACATATCTAAAAAGACAGCAGCAATTTAATAGGTCTCTGTCTGGATGGTCTCTAGGTTGAGTCGAAGGACAGAGAAGGATGACAAGTTTGTCTCCTCCCTTGAATAGGCCTAACAGGAAGCTGTAACAATATATCCATTTCATCAATAAAGTCCTGTAGAAAGGATGATGTAATCAGGGAAACTGGTTAGCTCAAGGCATAGAGAAGCCTGCTTCGAATGCTGGAGAGCACCAGTTCAAATCCCTGTAGGGAAAGTATGGCCAGCTGACGAGGGCTAAGAAGCCCGAAATGGATCCATCCTGGTCTCTTAATTAATTATTATTAATCATCCCTTAAAGAAATTTAACATATATATATATATATATATATATATATATATATATATATATGTATGTATGTATGTATGTATGTATGTATGTATGTATGTATGTATGTATGTATGTATGTATATATATATGCTAGTTCTTATGAGCTGATTAAGCTCATATATTAAGCTGATATATATATATATATATATGTATGTATATATATATGCTAGTTCTTATGAGCTGATTAAGCTCATATCTAAAAATATCTAAAAGCACATATCTAAAGCACATATCTAAAAATATTACACAACATAACTATAAAAAAAATGGTTCTCTGTCTAGATGGATATATATATATATATCCATCTAGACAGAGAACCATTTTTTTTATAGTTATGTTGTGTAATATTTTTAGATATGTGCTACAGATATATATGTAGGTCTTTGGTTGTTCGGGTTTTCTCCCGCGTAGAATTGGAAGTATCTTCACGACGTTTCGATGAAGTCTCATTCATCATCTTCAGGCTGGTGCTTCCGGCTTGGTGCTTCCAGGAGCAATGTGAGATCTCAGCCGGTTCATCTTTTTAACTGCCAGTGGGGGTGTGACCTGATTGGGTGGGAGCTTGGCTGCATTCTGATTGGGTGGAGGTGTGTTCTGATTGGTAGGGGTTTTGGCTGTGCTCTGATTGGATGGGAGTTTGGCTGTGCTCTGATTGGATGGGGGCGTGTTCTGTTTGGGTGGGGGCCTGGTTGTGCTTGTGTTAGTCCGAGTTTCAGAGGGATTTGACCTGGTGAGCTGCGTTACTGTTGTTTGGCTTCACGTTTGTGGTCGTGCCACATCTCTGTGGTGGGCATCAGTTTGCTTCTTGTATGGATTGGAGGGGTTTAAAGTGGCTAATAATGCAGCTGTGGTCTGGCTTCTGGTTTGTGGTCGGGCTTCTGGTTTGTGGTCATCATCGGTGTGGGTTTGGGTTTGCTTTTTGCGTGGATGTGTGATAGTGACATCCTGTGTGGTTTTCGTGAGTGTGGGTCTGGTATCATTCTTTGTGTTAGGGACTCGTTTGTCAGTGAGGGCGGGTTTCCAAATGGCTGGTAGGCGGGAGGTATCATCTCGTTTATTCATGCTGTGTGGCCGTTTCTCTATCTCAATAGCTTCTCTGATTATTCTGTTGTTATAGTGTTCAATTTTGGCAATAGTTCTGGTCTTTTTAAAGTCTATATCATGTCCTGTGGCTTTGAGGTGTTGGACCAGGGAAGAAGTTGGTTCCTCCTTTCTGACTGAGTTTTTGTGTTCTTCAATGCGTGCCTTTATTCTTCTGTTGGTTTGTCCGATGTATGTGGTGGGGCAGGTGGTGAATGGGATTTCATATACTCCTTGAGTATATGAAACCACTGCCTATCCAACACATACTTCATTTATAACGGACAAAAATACAAACAAATAGAAGGAGCACCCATGGGATCACCCGTCTCACCTGTCATTGCTAACCTCTACATGGAACACTTTGAAACCCAAGCTCTAGAAAAATCAGATCACAAACCCAAACTCTGGCTCAGATACGTAGACGACACCTTCATAATCTGGCCACACGGGAAAGATAAACTGGACAACTTCCTCACACACCTCAACAGCCTACACCCCAAAATACAGTTCACCATGGAAACAGAAGCCAATAACCAACTCCCCTTCCTGGATGTCTATAAGAAATCCAATGGATCCCTAGGACACACCATCTACCAGAAGAAAACACACACAAACCGCTATTTGCACACACTCTCACACCACCACCCAGCACAGATCAACTCTGTAGCCAAGACACTCATCTCCAGAACAAAACGCTTAGCTGACGAACAACACCTAAAAACCGAACTACACACTCTCACCAACGTACTAACATCCAACGGATTCCAAAGAAACAAGATCACTAACCTAATCCAAAAAGAAAACCCCACTAAAATCCAAGACAGTGAACAAGAAAACGGCAAAGCCCTCCTCCCATACATAAAAGGCACCACAGACAGAATCAGCAAGATTCTCTACAAACACAACATCAAGACAGCATTCTACACAAACCGAAAAATATCCACCATCCTAAGAAACCCCAAAGACAAAATAGAGTTAGAAAATCAAGGAGTATATGAAATCCCATGCACCACCTGCCCCACCACATACATCGGACAAACCAACAGAAGAATAAAGGCACACATTGAAGAACACAAAAACACAAAAACATTGGTGCGCTTATGCATGCTCCTTACAGACCTCTTAGGAATGGGGTGATATCAACATGAAAACGCATTTATTCCGTGCGGCCAGCCTGGTGTAGTTTTTAATCGATTTTAATCAATTTTATTTAGTAATTTTATTTGGTTTTAGAACAGGCCCTAATTTAATTGACATTTTAATTGACATTTTAAAGTATTTTATATATTCATGTCTTTGTTGTTTTTATTATGCCTGTTCAGCGCCCTGAGTCCCGCAAGGGAGAAGGGCGGTATACAAATTCAATTAACATTAACATTAACATTAACAGTAGACAATCTTAAAGTTGGGGGAAACCACTAAGTCAGGTAACACATTCACCACTCTGCTGCTGAAGTCGTATTTTCTGTAATCGAGTCTGGAAACTGGGCTCTTCATTTGAAACATCATGCAGTTTTGTTTAGACTAAAGTTTTCTTATGGAGAATATGGAAAAGTCGAGATTCATTTTTTCTTTAATGACAGAGAAAGATTGTGTATATTTGGTTTTCATCACACAGATTTCTGTGTCAAACACTGAGCTGATTCGCATGACGTCTTAAACCCCTTTATAATTGGATTTGTGTGTCATCCAAACTTAGAGTGTGTTTAAGGAATATATCTTAAATTGTATCTGATTTGGTTTTATTTTGTTTATTTAAAACATAGTTAGCATGTCCAAATTTGGATCAGTGGTTATTCTATAATGAAATCCTTTTTAGTTCTCTAAGAAATATGGCCTCAGTATCACTGCTTCTGGGCTCTCTTTCATGTCTGAAGCTATGTAGGGCATATTTTTAATACACACACACTCATATAAACACAAAGTCTGTAAGAATGAATCGCTCTTACTAGAAAAAAAATATTTTGGATACTGGCTGCAGAAAATCTATTATCACAAAAGATTTAATCACTTTTTAATATAATTTTAATACCTCTGGTCCTTCCAAGCCCTGGAGATCAGCTAAGAAAATTATATAGATGGAAGAAAGTAGATGTTAAAGAGTATATTCAAGAGATGTGCCATCTGTTGATCTTGAGATATTCTTAAATTGGAGAAATAAGAAAATGGAGCATTGCATTTTCTGTTCATTTCCATTTATTATTACAACTTAGGTCGTATTATCATTATTGCATTATGTTTGTTAATTGCACTTATATATTTTTTTAAAAAATGAAAACATTTGTTCAGAAGTAGAGTTAATAAGAATATATATAAAATTTCATATAATAATAAAATAAAATTTTATCTCTAATAAAATTGATGCTGGCATTATTCCATGAAGTAGTTAACTAGCCATAGCACTAAGCACAATAAAGTGGATGCTTCAGTCAGTTCCCTCTCCTGCTTTAGGCACCAAAATATCGATATTCCGTGACTTATAACGGATTGGTTAGCAACCATTTAGAAAGGGATTTAGAAAGGGATTTCTATGTTCTGATAGCTGTCCCCACCACCGCTGTCATGTGATTAAATTTTAAGTGCTTGCAACCAACCTGCATTTATGGCTATTCACACAACCATGATGTATGATGTTTTTGCCAAAAGTGGACACTTACTTTTGGTTTTGACAAAAATTCCTTGTAGACAATAATGGGTTTGCTTAATGATGATGGAGTCACTTAAGAAGCATTGTGACTCACTTAATGACAGCCTGTGATAAACTGCTTTATTAATGTCACGGCTTAACAACCAAACTGGGCATGCTTCATTATGGTTGTAAGTCAAGGACAACCTGTATCTTGGTTGGCCAAGGATAATGTGTCCCTTGAGTTGGGGAATGAAGAGGGAGGGCACCATTTGCGACTTCACTGCAGGGAGCAAAATGTTTAAGCTGACCTGTCATGAAGCAATATATCTAGCATGCACATAGAATTTCTATTTTGAGGCTCATTAAAAAGTTTTGAAGCTCATTAGTGAGTTTTTGCCCTCATTACTGTTTTGGGACAACAGCTGTTATGAAGCAGATGGCATTGAAGCCAAGAGAAGATAGAGAAAGGAAAAAGAAGGCTGCAGATCAGATTGTCAAGGAAACGGCTAAACTTTAAAACCAGCTTCTGGATCCCTCGTGCGTGAAGATTTTCCTTCAGTATGATTGCTAAATTAGAACTGCTAAGAAGGTGGGAAAACTGAGAAAGAGCGCCATTGTAGACTGCACCAGCCTTTGCATTTTTCTCTGTTAATTGTTTTAAATTTTCCTCACAAATGCTAAAGAAGGTGCATATTCATGCCTTTTATGTATTGCTTGCAGAAATCCGATAACAAGCAGAGGTTCGACATTTATTTCTCTGGGATTTTTAAATTTTGGATTCTGGCATTAATCAGAGCATTGGATTCAAGTTAATATGGCCCTGTCTGACCCTAAGAATCTATCTTTTCAACTGGCATTTCCAGTCATGTTTCAATCAGCATTTAATTTCATTTCACTATACTCATCTCTAATTTCTTAATTTCCTTTTATTTTTAGTCTGCTGATTTCTTGTGTTAGACAACAATGTTGAATAGAATAGAATAGAATAGAATGATTTAATTTATAGACCGCTCCTCTCCCCGTAGGGACTCGGAGCGGTGCACAGGGAAAACTAAAACCACAATACAATAAATATACAAATACAATTAAAAACAAATTAAATCTGGTCCTGTGCTAAAATCCCCTTAACCTGCTAAAACCCCAATTAAAACAGCTAGACCCTGTAGAGAGAGGCTACCCAAGGCCGGCCAAACGGAAAAGATGAGTTTTTAGTTTCAGGCGGAAGTCCGTGGTTGTTCTGATGTCGGGGGGAAGGTCGTTCCAGAGGGCTGGGCCCGCCACAGAGAGAGCCCTTCCCCTGGGCGTCGCCCGCTGACAGAGTCTAGTGGACGGCACCCGGAGAAGTCCCTCTCTGTGGGAGCGAATCGGCCGTGAGGATGTATGAGGCAGGATCCGATCCCGCAGATAGCTAGGTCCCGAACCATGGAGCGCTTTAAAAATGATGACTAATACCTGAAAATGTGTGAGTAGGACCAAATGATATATTTCTGTATATAATCTAGTCATGCTAGGCACGTTATCTATTATTACTACTATTACTCCATTAAAAGGAGTACAGTGGGTCAAAAGGGTAGGACATTGGGCTGACGATTGGCAGGATCATGTTTGAGACCCAGTTGCTACTGCAGGTGGGGTGAGCTCCCATCACATGCTCTAGCTCCTGCTGAGCCAGCAGTTCAAAAGTGACCACAAATAAATAGATGGGTACCACTTTAGTGGACGATTTAATGGGGACATGAAAGAACCCTCCAACTCGATGCCCCCTGGAAAATGGTGATGTCACTGTTCAATCCTCTCAACCTGGAAATACTTTGGCGTTCCTGACATGAATATAGTACTATATGCATTATAACATTCCTATTATTCTTGAAAGAGAGGACCTCTGACTGTAATTTCAGACTTTTCAGTAATAGTGAAATCACCTATTGTACAACATGGTAAATGAACTTCTTCTGTTTTTTTCTTAGTAGAATATTTTGCAGGTTTTTACATTAAAATATCTTAATTTTATTTTTCTTCTAGTGCCAACAATATGCCAAAGCAGGTAGAAGTACGAATGCATGAAAGCCATATGAATCCAGTGGAACATCGACCGAAGAACCTCTGTGTGCGACTCTGGCTTTCACTCAGAAAAAATCTGCTCCTTTCACTTACTGTTTTTGGTAAGTCAACCTGTGAAAAAATATATTGGCCAAATTAATTAATGGATTAACGTACAATGTTCTGATATTCTAAGATGTCCCATAACTACTCCATTATGTTTCCCTTTTTCTCCACCATGCTTTGAACTCTATCCAAAACACTTGCCATGCTTCCCTCATGTTCAGCCCCATCTTTCCCATGACTCCTTTGAGACGCCCTTAATTTTCTTGCATATTGTTACTAAGCGTAAGAACACATATTTTAGGTTCCGTAAGCTTCCCTATTTTACTTCTGCTGTCCTTTCTTCTCTTTGTCAGCCATTCAAAATAGACCAGACTAGGAAACTAAAGTCATGCAGACCAATACTGCTTGTATTATAAAGTTATCATAATAGAATCTTGCAAACCTATATGCGCTGGAATTTCAGTCCTAATTGTTCATATTGAACAATATTAATATTGTTCATTTTCATCATATTTGAAAATGTTCACTCTGTGAGGTACTTGCTAAATGAGGAATATATATATCTAGATAAGAAAGAGAAAGATGATTTCAACAAGAGCATGTAATTGTTCCAAAGGTATGATCATAAGTGACTCAAAATACAAAATATCCTCATATAAATCATACTAAAACCATCCAATTACATGGAATCACCAAGAACCATCGTTCAGTTACTTACTTTATTTGTTTATTCAATTTATATACAGCTCGCTCAGCCCATGATTCAGGATCAAATCACAACATAAAAATAGAAACATAAATACATATCACAGTAGCAGAGTGTGCTTGCTTTTTCCCAAGTTAGACCAGGAGTGGCGATTCATGTCCCTTGTGTTTCCTGCCAGAAGGCTGATAGTTTTTAGCTTTCCCTTTTGCTGTGCACTTTCAAAGACTAGACCAAGCGATACAGTGATCTACTTTTCTCAGTTGCCTTCTGGGTATAGCAGCTTCCAAATATGGAATAGTTTTGACATTTTAGTGTCGTTCCTTGGCTTCCTGCCCAGACTTAACTAAAAAAAAAAATTACAGTACTGTGAGAGGAAGAGCCAAATCTGTAGCCTTCACAAAGTCTTTCTTTATTCACTTTAGCCTGAATGGATAGCTGTGCTGTTTGGTGAAAAAGCTATGCAAATACTTTTAATGTCTCCTTGCTATTAAAGATTTTGAAACTGAGTTTTATTTTTACATGGGCATTTGACTCTGATTGACTGTTGCAAGATGACTGAGAGCCATTCCTAGGTTGATCTCCAACAAGTATGTTGAGTTACAATAAAGCATGGGACACCATTCAGTAGTTTTTATTGCAGCAGTTGCTGTATTGCCAAAGGAAGAAAGACTGCAGGTGTGATTTTTTTCCCTAAGTGTATTTTCAGAATGTTTTTTTTCCTTTTTAAATATGACTAATTGTGACAGCCAAATGATGGGGGGTCTATAGGTCACAGTACTTCCCCCCCCCCCCCCATTTCCACAAAGAGGCAGTTAATACAGATTGACAGTTAGCTATTAATGGGAAATAGTGTTTTTGTATGTGTCCCCTGTTTCCAAACATATATGTTTGTCAGCCCTTTGAGTTCAGCCTGATTAAGAAACTGGCATAGTGATGATTCCAGGAATGTGTTTTACTAGAATTGTCCCCCCACCCTTTAAGGAAAACAGGATGAAGGCAGGGTTCTTTCACACACTTTCTATTTTCCCAGGCCTGAGAAACTGTTGTCTTTCTCCTTCCTCTTTTTCAAGGCCAGAGTTAAATTCCCCTAGAGTGCTTCATTCATATATTACACATCTGGTCCTTACACTTCTAAGAAACTTTTCCAATATCTCACCATGACTGGAGAGAGAGAGAGAGAGAGAGAGAGAGAGAGAGAGAGAGAGAGAGAGAGAGAGAGATCCAAAATGTATTAAATCAAACGTTCTTCTTTACTTAGTAAATAGGATTTATCAGTCCCATTATCTTGTTGCAAAAATTATTTGCCTAATATTTCTTACTTTAAATTCAAAACAGACATTAAATATTGTTATGAGAGAGTTTCACTTTTCCAAGTACTAAGAAATTTTAAGGTTTTATTCAGTTTTAGTGCTTATACAGGATCAGATTTCTTTAAGGGACAGAAGGCTTAAGATTTATTTTTAGATAGATGATAAATAGATGGATGGAAGGAAGGATCGATGGATGATATGGCATAGCATGTGAGTTTACAAATCTAATATTCCAATGGATTTTTGTTTCCTAACACATTTCTAGTGGACTGGTTTCCTGTGGAGACCGATTCTCTTGTTCCCTTTTCAAACCTGCTTCTGGCACAAAATTCCAAGTTCAGCTTCTGAGTTTCTTAGTGAGTGAGGAAAACTGTATTTGGGAATAGTTTGCCACCGTCTTTTGAGAAACTCTACCAGTAAGCTAATTTACACAATGATTAGGAATATACCTAATACGTTTGTCCGTTGTCCTTTCCAGAATCACAGGGTCATCAGATATAAAGTCTATTAGGCCTATCCTTTAAATGTTTATGCAGCAAAACTGTGATATCTACCCCGAAATCTTTTAAGAAGTATTAATTAGTAAATGACCTCTGGTTGTCAACAGTTAAAATGCTTACAACACAGTTGTATCATTCTTGTACATATGGTAGGCAATATAGTTCATTATCAAATTGCAGCACCTGGCTTCAGTGAGAAGACACGTTCAGTGGCTTTCACCAATTAGCACTGTTGAGTCCTCGACTTGCGACCGGTCCTCGACTTGTGACCGGCCGCAGGTCTTTCACTCTTCTCCCTAGAGCCTTGGTAACAGCGTGTATCAAGCCTGTAACTGCCAGTTGCGTCTGATTGGCTCAGACGCGAGTGGCGGGAATTAGGTCCTGGCGCTTCCTGATTGGTTCCCCGTTTGACAGCTCGAGTATAAGCTATTCTTGCGATTGCCAATAAATGGCTTGGGTTTTGACTAGCCTGTGTCTGGACTCCCTTTCTATCACAGAACTTAACAAGCACTGCCTTTCCTGAGAATAGGTGGGAACCAGGCATTATATCTCTGTAGGCATCCCCAGCTATTTGAGCAGCAATGTTCAACTCATCCCCCTCTTAGAATCAGAAAAGTGCAAGATATAAGTATTTTGCTGAGCTCATCAGTAAGTCTTACCAAAATGGAGAACTGTTGACTGGTTGTGGTATCCTTATTTTCCTTGTTGGGAAACTGCAATTTGTCCAGATAATTCCACAAAATGATGGATGAAGACTCATAATTATTCAGGTTATTTTCTCCTAAACCTTCCTTTCTATTATTTGTTTTGATACATCCAGGTGTCATTATGGGAGCATTATGTGGAATGCTCCTTCGCATGGCAGCTCCTATTAATCCTGATGTCGTCATGTTGATAGCCTTCCCCGGAGATATTTTGATGCGGATGTTGAAAATGTTGATCCTCCCTTTAATTATCTCAAGTTTAATCACAGGTGAGACATGTTACAAATAACTGGAATTTCATATCTTGTGAGAAGTAAAGATCTTTAGGATCATGCTGACCGCTTTTCAAAGTTTAATAATTTTTTCCCCATAATTCAGCATTTGCATATCCTTGGTAGGACAATCAATAAAGTTAATCAGTACTTTATACTTACGTTTATAAAAACATATGATACTTTATTTCTAATGATCTGTACTTTATAGAATTCTGAGACAGTGAATGGCAATTCATTAATAAGGATTAGGATGTTACAGTTATTAATTTTAATACCACTGAGTGATGTTGTTTCCTCACTATTCCCTTCTCTGATGTTCTTCTCTCTGTTCAAACACAGAGATTCCTTTTGAGTTCAATTATTGATGACTCTAATGACACAGAATTAAAAGTGAAATTGCATCTGAGATTGTCAGAAGATATCATAACCTCAGGAAGACTATCATCTAGGCCACAAACATCTGGATGACCACTAGATAAGAGCAAAGAGTTTGCAGCTTTTATGTGTCCTTGCTGACATCTAGTGATCTTCTGAATATTTGTAATGCATATATCATAGGCCTACTTTAGGGCTACTATCAAACAAAGCACCTTGAATGAAAAATATCACATATATAAGTTCACAGGCCTAAAGGTATTTCTTTAGGAGTATTTCCTCACTAAATATAGCGAGACTGATTTATGATGAATATGCATAGGATTTTTAGAAACCATGGATAATCAATTATTCAATGGAAAGACTTGCCTCCAGACGTTTTGAGTGCTCCAACACTGGAGGTTTTTAAGAAGAGAGGACAAACATTTGTCTGAATGTTAGCAAAACCTTTTGGCACTGAGTGCCAAAATGGAAGAACACACACATGGGACAGCACCAGAAACTGGAAAAGCAGTTCCCCTGAGCTGAACGTCCAGTTTTCAGTGTGTGCAGGTCACCTGGTCTTCCAGTTTCTGGCGCACATACACACACAAAGTCTAGTTGGCCAGCATGCATGCGCACGCTGGAAACCAAAAGCTCAACTTCCCAGCAGGTGCATGCATGCCAGGGAGCTGTCTCCATGCATGTGAAGACCAGCGAAGACCATGTGCATCAGAACCCGGAAGAGCAATGGGTGACAGCTGGCATGCCTGGAGAGATGGCTCTGCATGCCACTTCTGGTACACGTGCCATAGATTTGCCATCACTGGTAGAGGGTCTCCTGCTTGAGTAGGGAGTTGGACTAGAAGACCTCCAAAGTCCCTTCCAACTCTGTTATTCTATTACTTTATTTTAATTTAACTGATCAATTATTTATATTTTAATTTAACTTTATATTGATGTTCATCAATATACATCAATCATTTAAGATACCTTAGAGATTTACAGGTATCTAAATTGAATTATTGTACATATTTATCTTTGGTATTTTTTGATAGAAACTGTTATGTAGGACGTTCTGTATCAAAATCATATATAGGAAAAATAAAGAAAATCTATATTTTATATTAGCTTGTGAAGTATACAGACCAGTGAAATGTCCAAAATGCAACAGCAAGAGGGTATACTTATTTGCAAAATGCTAATCATCATTATGCAGGTTCACAATAATCAAGAAGATACCATTTGTGTCTGAATTCTTCCCAATTCAATTCTGGTTACAGGGCTGTCTGGACTGGATGCTAAGGCCAGTGGTCGATTGGGGACGAGAGCTATGGTATATTACATGTCCACAACGATAATTGCTGCTATCCTGGGAGTGATCTTGGTGTTAGCCATTCATCCTGGCAATCCAAAACTCAAGAAGCAGCTGGGAGAAGGAAAGAAAAATGACGAAGTATCCAGTCTTGATGCTTTCTTGGATCTTATTCGAAACTTGTTCCCTGAAAATCTTGTGCAAGCATGTTTTCAACAGGTAAAAGCTGCCTGTTTCTTACAGGAATATAATATGCATGATAACTATGAAAACATCCTTAAGTGAAATAAGTTGAACAGAATAATCACTGCACATGTCATTTGCTTTACCAATTTGATACCTTTATACTTAAACATATTTGAATGATAACTGACAAAGCTTCTGTTTGAATCTTTATTGGATGGGCAGCTCAGTCTGTAAAAATCATCTTTTTTTAAATTGATACCTTCATTTCTAGTGAAAGCTATGCAACTTCCCTCTGGATTCTGATTTGTTTTATTAAGTTGGAACCTTAAAATCTGGATCTAGTCTTGTCTGAACTATAACCAGAGCCCCAAAGGTGCTATTTCAGGAGGTAACTGGACTTTCTTGATTTTTTTTCTTTTGAAGATGTTTCGCTTCTCATCCAAGAAGCTTTTTCAGCTCTGGCAGAATAGTGGGGAATGGAAGGATTTATATTTCTTTCAGATAGCTGGTCATTTGCATTCTTTTAGAGGGTCTTTGAAGCACTTGGAGGTTTATCTGTGCCCTCAGGGCCACCTGAATAATGCTCCTGGTTCCTATGGTCTGCAACTTTTTTCCTCTGGAAATCCATTCCTATTCCCACACTATTCAAAGGGTGTTCATCTCAAATTGTATAGTTAAAAGTCTTCAAAAGAAAAAAAAGAAAATCCAGTTGCCTCCTGAAAAAACACCTTTGGGACAACTATGATCTGGATGACTGAGAATCTTTATAGACTGTAACAGAGCCCATTATTTGGGCAAAAAATAGAGAAACATTTTCAATACATGCTGAATATTTAATTCATTCAAATATTCATTCAAAGATTAAATAGACATGAATGTGTTGTTCAAATACAACCAAAACTGCTTAACCTTAATATGCTGTATATTTGATTTCATAAGAATATAGATTTTCCTCCTTGTTTTTAATCAGGAATTGGGATACCTTGTGATTATTTGAACAATGTTATTTAGAAAAATCTGGAAGGCTATAGACTGCTCATTTCAGTATTCTGAAACTGTTAACAAGGTCAGGGTCACCAGTGTAGCAAAAAGTGAATGAGTTTACAAGTGTTAGATGAGTTTGAGAAAGTGTCAGAAACAGTAAAGAGCCAAATGATTGGTTTCTGAAGACTGAATGGTCTTTGATGAATGTATCTACCCAAGTAAGGTCTGAAATGTTTTTGGATTAGAAAGATGGTGAGAATTCTCTATTGTTGTTTACTCCGCTCTTACAAATAAGTAAATACTTTAGACTGGGGTGACTTTTTCCTGAGAAAAATACGTACTATGACTTTCTAAAGCTTATGTTATTGTTAGTTGCGAAGTCGTGTCTGACTCATTGGGACCATCATGGACAATGTTCCTCCAGGCCTTCCTGTCTCTACCCTTCTCCGGAGTCCATTTAAGTTTACGCCTACTGCTTCGGTGACTCCATCCAGCCACCTCATTCCCTGTTGCCCCCTTCTTCTTTTGCCCTCCATCTTTCCCAGCATTAGGCTCTTCTCCAGTGAATCCTTCCTTCTCATTAGTTGGCCAAAGTATTTGAGTTTCATCTTCAGGATCTGGCCTTCTAAAGAGCAGTCAGGGTGGGAGGAGGGGTATGTGTCGCAACGATACAGCGCTTGATCCTGCTGCTGCAAGATCATTGTTGATTCTTTTGCCGCTGGACGGTCCAATCGGACCTAAACTGTCCTGTAGGGACAGCGAAGCCGAAGCCAACTCTTTGCTGATCACAGGGATACCACAAAGTTCCTGTTTGATCCAAAGAAAGGGCTTCAAATCCACGGTAAACAGACAGACACACACATACACCTCCGGCTGGCAAAGTTGCACACGGCTCTAGAAAGAAGGAAGTTAGAAGTGAAAGTGGATTCAAGCTGGTGGAATGTTTATTGTCTTAAAGAGACAGCTGCAAAAGAGAACGCCCGTAAAAACCTTTTAAACTAAGCGGAAACATTTTTAAAAAAATAAAAACAAGCAGCAGAATTAAGCCCTGGAGGACATGGTCAGTGGGTTATCACAACCTCTCTAATTGATATTTCAAACAGAGCCTATGAAGAACTCTTAAAAGAAACAGAGTCAGTTTTTTCTTCTTCTATTTTTTTCCTGTTTACAACCCTGGACTAAATCTCTCTCTTTTCATTGGTACATGTGATTTTTAAATCTTTTTCCTTTTTTAAAAAATTACAATTAAGAATACTTAAGAATTTGATTTATTTTTGAATTGTAACAATTGAAACAATAGAAGGGAAAATGGCGCTGCTACTTGTAAGCTAAAGTATGTTTGCTTTTACTACTGTTTATTCTGGTTTGGATCTTAATGATAGTCTGTTCAAAAGTGAAAGAGGAATTGTTTTTTTTCCTTTTCTTTACAAATGCTATTTTGAAGTTTAAGTTCAACCAGAGATCCCATTAAGTTTGGTAAAAGCAATTTTGTGAGCTAGAGTGGCAGCCTGTTTTTTCTTCAACAAGTGGCGACAATGGCGTATATTGAACAACAACAAAAACTTTGCAAGAGATAATGGATGCAATACAGCAATATTCTAATTCCTTTGAAAAAAAATTAGAACTTTTAATTGGAAAATATGAGGAAAAGGATGGAGTTACATATCAAATGGAAAAAACAGAGGTGGGTCCCTTAAACAATAAAAAGAAGAACAACTATAAAGAAACCAAAACTGCTGATTATTTTGATGAGTGGCTTATGTTTGGCAGTGGGAAAAGTGGAACATGGAAAGATGAATCAGATGGATGGGATCTCTACCCCAAATGGCAAGATATAGAACTGTGATGGCGAACCTATGGCATGGGTGCCACAGGTGGCACATGGAACCATTTCTTAGGGCAGGCGAGGCATTGCCCTGTCATCTCCAGCACGCATGTGTGTGCTGGTCAGCTGATTTAGGCCTTCTTTTGAGGCTGTTTTTCGGCCTCTGGAGACTTCAGGGAAGCTCCTGCAGCCTCTGAAGGTGGGGAGGCTGTTTTCACCCTTCCCAGGCTCCTAACAGCCTCTGGAGGGCGAAAAAAGCATGCCAAAAGCAGGGGGTCAAGCACATAGCATTATGGGTGTGACACGCCCACACACAACCCCCCCCCCTGCGCTCCCCCACTTTTGGCATGTGAGCCAAAAAAACGTTAGCCATCACTGATATAGAAGAAGAAACAACAAAAGAACTTATGATATTAAAGAAAGAAACTTTGCTAGTAACACCATTGATAACAATCCTGACACTTAAAGTCAAACCAACTAAGACGTAATACTGTTTTATTACGGCAGAAGACGTAATACCGTTTTATTACTGGAAAGATACAGGCTGATAGATAAAAGGTTAAACTAAAACCAGTTGAGATTAGGGAAATTTAGTAATAAATAGATAAAGTTAGATAAATAATTGAAAATGATAATAAATGTATATATATGCATAGTTATAAGTGGTAATTAGAAATGAATATTGAATGGCATTTATTAATGGAGATGAGTAAATATGTCTAGGTTTGCTTAAAGCAGGGATGTCCAAACTTGGGAACTTTAAGACTTGTGGACTTCAACTCCCAGAATTCCCCAGCCAGCATAGCTGGCTGGGGAATTCTGGGAGTTGAAGTCCACAAGTCTTAAAGTTCCCAAGTTTGGACATCCCTGGCTTAAAGCTTATATGAACTGGCTTTTTATTATCTATGCTTTGTGCCCATCTCACCAGGAGATGCCCTTGAGCTCTTTTCTCCCTCTTTTCTCCTGTTAATTTGTTTAGCAGTTACATGGATTATTTTATAATGAAATGGACAAGACCTGTTGTCAACTTTTTTTCAGTTGTCTCTAAAGGCGTCACTTAAAGAATTAAAACAGTGTATTATCTGACTTGTATCTCTAAGCTTATCCTTTCTGCCTAGAGGGTATGGAAGGAGCAGAACCATTAAGACACACAAATTCAGACAGGGATGCCAAAGTAAAGGCGACAGCTGCAATGGGGCAATCAAAACTCTGTCTGGTATTTATGTGTGTCCATATATTTAAAAAGTATTTTTTTTCCCCTTTCAGTATATTATATTTTATTGGCTGCTGAAAAAAATGGGGTTAGTAGGCCAAGCGGGAAATTAAACATCAACTACACAAGTTTCTTTTTTTAAGTTTTGAGCAATTCTAATATTAAGGAGCACAATTTTCATATTCACAGAATCGTGGAAAAAAGAAGTATAGAGAAAGCTTAGGAGTAGTATCCATTTAAAATGTTAAACTGGTCTCCCCCTTTCTAACTAATTGCGTTTGACACAAAGTAAGTAAACTGTTGGGCTCCTGAAAAGCTGCCTAATGAGATAATAGGCTGAGTGGGAGGCAAGGCAAGGCAAGCTGCTCCTTATACTGCATTAGCATTATCACTTCTTTTTTAAATTGTTTGCTACTCATAATGTTATGTTATTCTTCCAAACTATTCATTTCAACTCTATTCAGATTCCTATTTATTCTATTCCGCTTTATTCAGATTCCTGTTATTGATATTTTAACCCATTAGCTCACTGATAGATCTGTATTCACACAATAAATTCTCGAAGCACCAAATAATTAAAATTGAAACAATAAATGAATTGCACAAACACTTAACAGTAAGAGTGACATTAATGCAGAAAGCAAAACAAATCCTACCAAAAGAGAATATGAGTCAATCCACGAGAAGGCACCACATTTAAGGAACTAAAAGTGTTTTACGAAGGAGAGAAATGTTTGATTTGCATAGCATAAGATAACTGTTTTAAATCTGTAGAGGAACAGAAACTCGTAAACAAAAGAAAGCTAATTAAATTTTTGAGAAAATACAGCGTTGAGTAATACATGATAAAGAAAGTCTCCTTTGCTCTTTTAAATGCTGTAGAAGATTTGGAATGAGGGAGCAAAGATCAGTTCAAGGCACAAATAACCACATTTATGAGTGTTCTTCATTATAGTTGTGTATTTCCTGAGGTGGCATTTCCATATAGGTCATTCTACCATCACCACCCGTCCTCCAATGTTTTTAACCAGGTCTGCTTGTGATTTAAAAATATTTTTGGGTCCAGACTTGAGTTATCCTCATTTTAATAATAATTTAAAAAATAATTTTAATTATTTAAATATTACAGAAGTAAAATCATTTGCGGTGAAAAGCACGTCAAATGTGCTTTTGCATTTCAGTTACCACAGTAGCTTGCTTACCTCTTTTCTGATACGTTTTAAATAGGCTGGACACATGCCGCTCCTTGACCTATTTCTTATTTGTGAAAGTGTAATCTAGTTATGGTATCAGCAGTTAACAACGCCTGGCTGGCCCTAGACGGTGTCTTGGGATATTGGATGGGACACCTTCAAAGAATATCAGAGTTGTAGGCCAGAGTGGAGAATTGAAAGCCAGTCTAAACGGAAGCAGTTAAAAGTCGCTTAGACTCTGCTATCAGGAAAATACGTATTGCCAAGCTAAGTCCAAGAACAAGGTGGAACAATTCAGGCTGTGCTTTGCAAGTAGTCCTCAACTTACAACCATTCATTTAATGACTGTTCAAAGTTGCAACAGCACTGAAAAAGGAGACTTATGATCATTTTTCACCCTTGCACCCTCCCCATGGTCACATGATCAAAATTCAGATGCTTGGCAACTGGTTCACATTTATGACAGTTGCAGTGTCCTGGTGTTCACCTTTTGCAACTTTCTGACAAGCAAAGTCAATGGGGATGACAGATTCATTTAATGAACGTGTTACTAATTGAACAACTGCAGTGATTCACTTAACTAATGTCGTAAAATGAGGCAAAACCCACTTAACAAATTTCTCACTTAACAGCATACATTTACTGTGGTCGTAAGTTAAGGACTACCTGTGTTTGTTTACAGTCCCAGCATGTAGATATTCTCTGGAAGATACTAGGGAGTGGCTAGCTTTACTTTTTTCTTCTGTCTCCTATCCGTCTCTGGGCTATCTTGGGATGTCTCATCTCCTCCCCTTTTTGGACTGTGCTCCCTCTTTTCTGGGAAACCTTCCTGCTTCCTCCTTCCTTGTCATTTCACTATAGCCCATCACACCAGCTCCTCTTCTGTAGGCATCATCTCTTACAGTTATGCCCATGCACTGATAAGAGGTTAAGAGTAACTTGAAGCTGCTTTTTCACTTTCAGTTTGACCATACTTGTTGTCTGTGGAGATTCTCAGTGATCCAGATCATGGTTGTCCCAAAGGTGCTTTTTCAGGAGGCAACTGAACTTTCTTGTTTTTTTCTTTTTGAAGACATTTCACTTCTCATCCAAGAAACTTCTTCAGGAAAGTGTCATAGCTGAAGAAGCTTCCATTCCCCATATCCTGTCAGAGCCGAAGAAACTTCTTGGATAAGAAGCGAAACGTCTTCAAAAGAAAAAACCAAGACAGTCCAGTTGCCTCCTGAAAAAAACACCTTTGGGATGACCATATTTGTAGTTTTAACAAGACTTAAAGAAAAACTTCAATAGCAAGGAGAATCGGTGTCTTCAGAAGCCCTCAGAATGGTGTTTATGTTCTGATTCATAAAAGTCTGCAAAAATAGCTGCCATCTTCTCATCATGAATTATATAAACAGTATTGAGAGACTTTTGGAGTTTCTCGAAAACTAATGCAAAGTAAATACTGATATAACCTTTATTTATTTATTTATCGTATTTGTATACCCATCCACCTCACATGAAAGTGACGCTGGGCGGTATTCTGATGCCCCCTTTCTCCGACTAACACAAGACTGGCTGCCTGCCACTAACTCTCTTGGCTGCTTGCCTGAATGACTCTGAACGGATACGAAGCTTACTAACTCGAACCTGAAAATCAACACAAATAAACATGATCCTAGAAATCCAACGTTGTTCTCTGCAAGGACTTTCTTAGCAAAGACTTCCTTTTAAACCCTCTTGGGAGGGGCCAGTCATTAGGTAGCTGGGACTAATTCACATCCTACAAGTTCACTTCTGATGCAATTGAAGCCTCCTTTTTTCAGCCCTTCTCAATCTAGCATCAGGGACAAACTGGCCTTGATCCTCCCCACTACTCCAAGACCCAGGTGCCTCCTGATGACCAGCCGGGCTCTCTGCTCTCTCAAGGTCGCCCTCCTCCTCCAGACCAGACTCATAGGATTCCTCACTAGAGGAGTCCATCAGCATCTCATCCGGAGCCGGCTGGGCCACAACAGGCAGCATAGCACTAATTTTAAAAAAGAATGCATATATAAAAGCAGTTACAATGATAAAATAACTATAAAAATGCATAAATAGTAAGTCAGGAGAAAGTGACATTTACCACAATCACGAAGCCATCGCAAAATCTCCCTGGTCCCTTGAGGCCTGATAACATAGCCAAGTCTTTGAAAGAGTTTCAGAATGTTGAGAGGGAGGAAGCTAATCTCACTTCTGGGACTTAACATGTCAGGCATTGTGGAAGAGAAGACATACCTCCTGGGACCTACCAGATATATTCAGTTAAAGGGTCTAAACTCTCCAGTGTCTGTAAATTGAATATTGTCCTAAAACATTTCAAGGAGTACTTGCTAGAATTTGGGATATAAAATGGGTAATGAACACATTTCACAAGCACATTGAAGATGTTACTTACTGACATTTTAGCTTTTACTCACTTGAAAATAACCAGGAGAGGAAAAGAAAAGAATGGCTACACAATAGTTCTATTCTCTCTTTGTGCTTACTATTCATCTGGTATAAAGAGAATACTTCTGAAGATCATCTATCCGGTGGAAGTTTTTCTATACAAAGAAGAACCTAGAAAATAGAGATTGGACATTTTTGGAAAGCTTCCATTGATAGAATCTCCATGCCCATATTGGCACAAGGATGTAGTAGATATAAAATTCTCTACCTTTTTAATTATTTTTTTTAACTTTTAATCTAAATTTAAAATATTGATCCTTTTATTCTGCAAGCTGTCCAAATAATTTTTTGTGGGATGATGTCCCTGTAAACAAGTATGGAAGTGGCTGTTCTTTTACTCGTATTTGCTACCACGTAATTCCAACCTGATTTAGAATATATTGTTTTCTTCTAAAGAAGCATCTCCACGTTTGAATAAATATCTTCAATATGTGTAGAAATCAGATATCTTTATTTCATTTAGTTTTCTAGATCTCACCATAAAGCAGCTGTATACAAGAGCCTTTTAAAAATGCATATAAAACAGACGGTTATTGGTGTTTTGCAATGCTAGATTCGTGAATATGTTTTAAGAGTAAGCCCTAGTATGAAGTTGCAAAAACAGTGCCTAAAGGCAATTTCCCAGTTGCATTTTCATTCTGCATTTTATTCTTTCAGATTCAAACAGTTACCAAAAAAGTCCTCATGCCGCAAGAAATGGAAGAACCAGCTAATGTTACAGATTCCATCTTTACCATCGTGAATGAAACAGAAGTTACTCCAGAGCCTCAATTAATTATTAAGAAGGGCCTTGAGTTTAAGGATGGAATGAATGTCTTAGGTATTCTCTTTCTCTTCAGACACTTATTAAATTTATTTCATAGGCATGTTCTGTCATTCAAAATCCTTGAAATAATTTGTTTATGTACATAATAGATTCTTGATCTATTCCAGTGTACGTATCTTATGCCAGTTTGAATCTAGGCAGTTTAGGTTAAATTTGAAGCTTCCTTCAGGTGTATATTCACGGAAGGAAACACAATTTTCACTCAATTTTCGAGAAATTCCCAATTACATATGAACAGTTGCAGTTACAGGTACTTCACCTGTGAAGATGTATAGAGCACGGGTATCAAACTTGCCATCATGTGATGTTTCGTGACGTTTTTCTCATTTATGGAGCTGGGGTGGGCGTAGCCTGCACATGACACATGGGCTGCCAGTTTAATACCCCTGGTATAGAGGAAAAGACATCTTATTCATTGCTGTGAATTAGTCTTACATGTATACGCATGTATAAGCGTGCAGTTAAAAGAAAGTTAGATTTTTAATGTTATTTTTTATATCAGAATATCAGTTGTGATGCCATTTCTGTAAATATGTTCAGCACATTTGCAGACAAAAAAAGGAATTGCAGCTGAAAAGTAACAGTGTTGAATATTAGCAGTTAGTTATCAGTTGTGCTATTAAAAGGGAGGGTTGCAGAAGGAACACCTGAAGTCCTTCTAAACTGGTTAATCACACAAATCCATTAACGAGAAGGAATTTGAATCAAAACTGTACTTAATATGTTATTTATTTTAGAAGTGTAACATATGTGTTCTAATGTATTGATTAAAGGTAATGTGATTACCTTTAATCACATAATTGTAATTGTAATTGATTAAAGATAATGTGAAATCCTTCCAAGGGGAATCTGAATAGGCTAAATGTGACCTTTGGGTGCCAATCATTTTTTTTTTCTAATTAGCATCTAAGAGACAAAGCTGATGTTTTTAAGAAGACTGAGGCTACTGATTCAGAGGTGGGTTTCTGCGGTTCAGCCGGATTGGGCGAACCGGTAGTGGCGACGGCGCGAGGCTCCGCTCACTCACCCGGATGCTTTTGTGCATGAGTAGAAGCAACACACGCACACGAGCAAATCAGGCACTGGAAACTGACTATCTGACCCATCCCCTTTAGACTCAAGGTCAGGGAATGTTCAAGAAAGCCTAGAGATTTAAGGAAAGAAGGAATTACAAAGATAATGCAAAATAAAAATAAATCATACATGTTTGAGCTATCGTTATCTTAGTTTGGTCTCCAATTCTCCTCTTTAATTGTGTTCCCTCCCCTACAAAAATCACAATTTGTCTTAATTGTAAATTGAGGTAGAAGAATACCGAAAATTCTCCTTTAGAAAAGTTCACAATTTTAAGAAAAATTTCATAAAAGAGTCTGATGGTAGTATTCTTTCGACAGGCCTCATTGGATTTTTCATAGCTTTTGGTATCGCAATGGGCAAGATGGGAGAACAAGCCAAGATGATGGTGGATTTCTTCAATATCTTGAATGAGATTGTAATGAAATTAGTAATTATGATCATGTGGTAAGTTAAAGTCGTCATCGTCTAGATACTCCAAACCCTGTTCTATTTTGGTAATCATTTGGAATTTGATCAGTAATAATACAGATAACTTTGTTGGGTCAAGCCAAAAGTATATACAGTATAATCCAGGAGTCTGGACTACGAATATATCTAGGCATTTCACAACCAGGTTATGATAATGATAACATCTTCCATCCGTGCTTCCTAGCTAATGACAATGAAATCATGTTGCCTTTGATTTTGGAAGTCATGGAGAACCAGATACTGTAAGCCTGCCAAAATGTTTGCATTGATGTATTTTATTATATGGAATTGAAACTACAATCTTTTTGTCTTTTTTTGGTTCTGCTTTCCAATTTTGTTTCTCTTTCATTGTACAAAGCACTTAGAGAACAACAGAGAGGAATTATGATTTCTTTTTACAAAAGTAAGCAGACAGAAGTCTGTGTGAGGGTGAATTGGGTTCATTAAAAGGTGAACGTGGGCTATAGAGCTACATCATGCCACACTATACAACATTAGTTCATTATAGAATCCCAGTAGACTATTGTTTCATTCTTCCTCACTTCATTCTTGATTAGCAGCATCTTGGAAGATGATTAGTGGCTGTGAGCTTGGTTTATACATTGGGGGAAAATCAGTCTACTTTTCATTTAAAATGTATCCAATTTGACTTTGTTCCAATTCAAAGAAAGATTCAGGAAATCATATGCTGTACCTCTTACTGAGGAGCATGGAAAACCCACAACTGGTAGCTGCTGTGTTGTAGCACCGCCTCTTCCTCTTCAGAACAAAGGAATAGATTCAAGGATTTTGTAACGAGGTTTTATTACATTTATTTGCATTTGAACTGAGTTATATAGCCGTGTCTGCTTATGGCAGCCTTTTGAAGCATTGAATTGTACAGAATCTTTGGGGTTGTTGTTTTTCAGTTCTGATCCCTTTGGAGCTCCTTCTTCATCTTTGGGAAGCTGTAGAAATGGTCCATAGCAGTTGATTCATGTCATGGTCCAGCAAAATCGAACACTTAAGTTACTGTGTGATGCTCCAGTTTTTTCCTGTATCAAAACTGGATCTTTGCATCACAGTTATTCCCATAAACTGTTTAGGATACATTCTAAGCTGCTAAAAGTGATTCCATAGCTTCTAGTGTCGCCATTATAGGGATTATACTCATTAATCTTGTTTATTTATGTAGGCAAAACGTTTATTGTATGGAGATAGTGTTTTCATATCTAAAAGATACTTGCTGTCCAGTTATTTATGACTGTTATCTGAGGAAATGGTCCGTACTTATCAACAGCTTCAGTGATTTGTAAAACTCTCATAAACACTATAAAAACATAAAACAACGTTGAACATTCAATAAAGATTCCTTGAAACCAGATTGGAAGGATTATCCTCAGTGAATATTTCAGTAAGGAGTTGGAAACAATGCTTCAAACAACATAATTGAGAAGCTTATAGATTACTAGGATTCTTCATTGAAGGATCAGTTGTAAACCCATAGTTTCAGTTTAGTTTATAGTAAAATAGTGAGGATGTGACGTGTAAGGGCATTCATAAAATTCCAACCTGCAGAAGACTGACTTAAGTTGTAATAAATAAAAACATTAGTCTCTAAATTTCAAGGTGTTGGTTATTATCTTTAAAGCGCTCCATGGCACAGGACCTAATTATTTGCGGGATCGTATCCTGCCCCATACATCCCTTCAGCCGATTCGCTCACACAGAGAGGGACTTCTCCGGGTGCCGTCCACTAGGCTGTGCCAGCGGGCGACGCCCAGGGGAAGGGCCTTCTCTGTGGCGGGCCCGACCCTCTGGAATGACCTTCCCCCTGACATTAGAACGACTACGGACCTCTGCTCCTTCCGCCAGAAACTCAAAACCCATCTGTTTCATCTGGCCGGCCTGGCCTAATTCCATCTTTCCCACCTTAGTTTGTATTTTAAATTCTGTGATTTGGTTTTAAGGCTAAGTTTTAATTTTTATAAATTTGTACAGGGGTTTATTTAATTCGATTTTAGTTATATGTACTGTTGATTGTCATGGTTTTAATTTGTACCTGTACACCGCCCCGAGTCCCTTCGGGGAGAGGGGGCGGTCTAGAAGTTCAATAAATAAATAAATAAAATAAATAAATGACACAATATTTTATTGCCATCAAAAACTATCACAGCTGCTCTTCTATAATTAGTTACAAAGATCTAAAGTGAATATTTCCCTACTGATACTAGAAGAATGCAAGTGAGCAAAAAGAATATATAAAGAGATAAGTAGGATGAACATTTTGAGTTTAATTTTCTCATTCACAGCATTATATTAGGCAAAATTATACAGACTTTATCGTTAGCAAGCATATAAGCAACAATGAAGCAGAGTGTGTAAGTTCAAGATTTCTGAAAGTGAAATAAAATTCTAATTATAAAAGGGAAACTTTCCTGAGTTTTGCTTTTAGTGCATTTGATTATTACTAGGTTGATACCTGTAATTCTGTTCCACATTTTTAATTTATTTCTTCTAGGTATTCTCCATTGGGCATTGCGTGCCTCATTTGTGGAAAAATCATTGCAATCAAGGATTTGGAAGTAGTTGCTCAACAGCTTGGCATGTACATGGTAACCGTGATTGTAGGTCTTCTCATCCATGGAGGGATTTTTTTGCCTCTGTTGTATTTTGTAATTACGAGAAAAAATCCCTTCACATTTTTTGTTGGGATCTTTCAAGCATGGATCACTGCTCTAGGCACAGCTTCAAGGTATTTAATAGAAAATGATGATGTTGCTAGGGATGTATCTCTCCTTTGACAGGACTACCTTTTAACCAAAATGGGCGGGAAATTCAATATCATGATAAAGAATTGTGTCCTGAATTGTTTTTCTCCAAGGCTACTGATTGTCAACTGGACAATCAGAAAACTATCAGAAAGCTTTATTAGTGTAAAAAGCATCCCAAAAGCAGAAGTTCAAAGAATTTTGCCACCAAAACTGGGTTCAGTCTGACTTATATTGAAAAAAGAGATTCGGCTGGACCTACTGTACTTTGATCTAGATTTCTCTGAATACTCTTCTTTTTGTTTGGAGTTGACCATGGCTAGATTGTCACTTTTACATAATTATGTTTTCTTTTTAAGAGTCCATTGACTGGGTGATACAAAAATGGTGCAAACAAACAATTAAACATATAAATACATAAGCATACATACATACGTGCAGAACATTGACAAGGGGGGGTCAACAATATCAAAGTCTTGCAGGACAAACCTATTTGTATCAGTTCAAGAATATAAAACAGCCAATCATCTTCATAAGTCTCTCCTTTGGACTGAATATTGTATTAACTTGTAGCATGCCTAGAAAGTGGCATATAGAGACAAAATTAGAAATGCAGAAATAAAACAAACTATTTGATGACTCATGATACTGTCTCCATGAGATCTTATTACAGTGTTTATGTAGATAGGAGTTACTAGTTTGTACTGGGTCCAGAAAATAATACATGGCCCCTATCGTTATTCTTGGTGTATTATTTCTGTCCTTTGTGACTAATTGTAGTCTATTCTACTCTAATTCTAGTCTGTTCTATTCTATTCTATTCTAACTGGGTATGGCTAGTCAAACAAAGACAAGGACTAGGAGTGGCATAAAAGTCATCCAATATTTGAGGGGCTGTCACAGAGAAGAGGGGACGGATCTATTCTCCAAAGCACCTGAGGACAGGACAAGAAGTAACAGATGGAATTATCAAACAGAGATCCAACCTAGAATTAAGGAGAAATTTCCTTAATAAATCAGTAAAACGGCTTGCCTCCAGAGCTTGTAAATGCTCCATCACTGGAGCTTTTTAAGAAGAGATTGGATGGCCATTTGTCTGGAATGGTATATGTTTGTTCGCTTGACCAGGGTATTGGATTAGAAGACCTCTAAGGTCCTTTTCAACTCTATTCTGTGTTCTATGTTTTCCCTTCAGCCCTATTTTCTATTCTGTCTCATGTATAATTACTTACTGTAGGTAGCTACAATAGAGATAGGAAATATGACTGTTTTGGTTTCTCAGAGTTCTTCATTTCTGGAAATCTACCAGACTTGGTTCATCAGACTGGAAAATATTTTTCAGAAGATGGACAGTTAACTGCACATTTCTTCAAAAGATAATAAAAACACATTCGTGTTATTTTCAAGTTCTTTTATGTGTGACAAACACACATCAATGTAGACAGATGCTTTCCCTAATTTTTAAAATAAGTAAACTTCATGCACCAATTTAAAAGCTATGAATATTGGATCAGAACTGTTTTGGTTCATCTGTTGTCCTAAACATGTAAAAAATTGTCCAATTGAGTTTGAATAACTAGATATTTTTCCATCTTCTTTAGCTGCTTACTGGAAAATACTGTTATTATCAAAGCAAAATATTTCTTTTAGGCAGTGGAGGGGTTAATCATTTCATGGTTGGAGCATGTTTATGAGTTATTTGAATCTCCATAATGTCTGCTGTGAATTTTTTCCTTTCCAATATAATCAGAAGAGATAACCGAATATGGAGGAAGGAATGCGTATGGGATAAATATTAGATAGATCAATACATTTTTAACTGTTCTCGTTTTAGAAGTAAAGCTAATTGTCAGCATGTAACTTCAATTTTGTTTATGTTCCCTATAAAAAGAATATGTGGGTAACTGGAGGAAAAACTGGATACCAAAATCCATAATGATTTGTCCATGTTGAAATGGTGCCAAATAAACTGAACACTAGATACTGAATGTAGCTGTTGCCAACCCTACCTCCTGATTGGCATTTTTGCTTATCTAACCTGCTGCTGTAGCCTAGAGGTGGAGCTGTCGCCTCCCAATCAGGAGGTTGTGAGTTCAATCCTAGGTAGAGGCAGATGTAGGGTCTCCTGCTTGGGCAGGGGGTTGGACTAGATGACCTGCAAGGTCCCTTCCAACTCTGTTAATCTGTTAATTGCAATTTAAACTGGAATGTGGAAGCATTTGAAGGACTGCTTCACAAAGTGCTTCACAAAAGGTTTTGGCATGAGTGAAGTGCGTCTTTTTGTAATGTTGAAGCACCCATCTCCCAAAGGAATCCTCTGAAGTTCGCTTTGCATAATATGTGCATGTCTTCATATCCATTTCACTTCACCAGAGTTCCAAGTACATTGTTCTATATACATGTGCATATATGCACAGACAAGCTGGGAAAGACACACCAAGCTTCTGGAGGACAGAAGCAACTCTGTTGCTTCCATATTACAAAAAGAGGAACTTCTCTTGCACCAACAAACACTTCAAAAGTTTTCTACAGCTCTACCTAGTTGAGGTTAACTGTTCACAAAAAAACTAAACAAGATTGGATCTGAAAGTTTTTGGATGGAGATTATCGATAGATGGACATTTTCATTTTGTCATTGGGAAGTGAGAAAACTGTTCCTTTAATAATAGCCACATTTTAAGGATAATATGTAATCATCTAGCCAGATCTTTTTGTGTTTTGCTCAGTTGAATGCTATACTTAGAGAAAGAATATTCATTGCTGGTACATGAGGCTGAATTGTTTGGACAACCTGGAAACCAATTAAGTTGTTGGAATAGCTCCAAGAATAACTTAAGCCACCCTTGAGTTATGAAACCTTAATGGTCAAGTTTTGTCCCATCACTGAAAAGCTTCACTCAAAATGTGTAAGTTTCTAGAGTAGATGAACAGAGTTTGCTTGTGCATTGGAGAGCCCTGGGTGATAATGTACTGTCAGAATAATAACATGTAATCAGAATTAATGTTTTTAATTACATGAAGATACATTTGTATCTTTATGTAATTAATCATGCTGCTGATTCTCAATTGCATATCTCAGTTGTATATTGTCCTCCAGCCAGCCAAGTAAAACTATCAAGGTTCTGTCCCAGTATCTAGAAGTTCTGCTCAGTCATACCAAGATCAAGTTTGAGCACACAGACCTGGAACCCGAGATATTTCATAATTGATTCTGGATGAATCACTGTTCTGCTCCGATTCAGGGTGTAATTTGGAGGTTCTCCTTGTTGAACAGATGGCAGTTGTAGCCATGGGGCTTTTGACTTACTTAATCTTGGATGCCAATTTGTGGCTATTCTTATATTGAAGGGTCCTCTTTTCAGTTCTACTTCCCTTAGTCACCTCCTGGTTGGATTATTGCACGATACTCTACATGGGACAGCCCTTGATCCAAAGATTACAGAATGCAACAATATAGATAGTTATGACCATTCCTCAACTGTGTCACACGTCATCAATCATCTTGTAGAATCCACGAAACATGCCTTCTCTGTGGCAATTTTGCTGTTTGGAATAATAATAATCTCCTTGCTGACATATTGGCTCCAACCCTGCAAGATTTTGGAAAGATAATTAATAGTTAATCCAATAGATGGTTGAATCAGGAAGAGCAGAGCTTTCTTTTGGTGGAGATAGCAATAGCACTTAGACTTTTATACCACTTCACAGTCCTTTGCAGCTCTTTCTAAGCGGTTTACAGAGTCAGCATATTGATCCCAACAATCTGGGTCCTCATTTTACCAACCTCAGAAGGATGGGAATCTGAGTCAACCTTGAGCCTGGTGAGATTCCAACTGCCGAAAGTTAGCAGAAGTAGTCTGCAGTACTGAATCCTAACCACTATGTCACTATTTAATTGCTTATTGGTTCAGTTATAGAATTTATTTTTCTTTTGTATTTTGTTTACTGTTTTTGTATGCTACCCATACAAAAGTTAAGCAATTATTCAGTTAAGCAATTATTCAAATGTTTAAAATAACAAAATAAAATCATTTATTTTCCTTGGTCTTTCAGTGCTGGGACCTTGCCTGTTACTTTTCGCTGCCTTGAAGAAAATCTGGGCATTGATAAGCGTGTGACAAGGTTTGTCTTGCCTGTTGGAGCCACAATTAATATGGATGGAACTGCCCTTTATGAAGCAGTGGCTGCCATCTTCATAGCACAGATGAATGGCATTATTTTGGACGGCGGACAGATAGTCACTGTCAGGTAATCTATTGGGGTTGGTAAAAAATTTTTTTGATACCCCAGCCTTAAATATTGCAAAATGATTTACATTTGGAAGTACATGTTAATCTTTACTCATGCTCAGAATCTATACAAAGTTTTCATTTCTATCATAACAAGAAGTGAAAAGAGCTCTTTTTCAGTTTCACCATTTATATGCAAATACAGGTAGTGTGATAGCCATCGTTTATATGATGTTAAACTGTAAGAATGATTTTTCACCATATTGATAGTAAATAGAAAAACCAGGGACGGTCGAATTGTCTAAACTTAAAAGAATCGCATGTTGTTTCATGTCAGAGTAATTAACAAGAATGTAATGGAGAAAAATGGTTTTGAAAATGAACAGATGGACATGTTACAAGTAATCTATGCTTAATGATGGTATCTGGGACCAGAATTTCTATTACTAAGTGATGTGTTCCTAAAGTGCAATGTCATGTGACTGCATCCAGCACTCCCCAGTTACTGTCATTAACATCTTACATTATCATGGCTTTTCCTGCTGGCTTCCCCATTGACTGTAGTTGTGGGAAGCCAGCAGGGAAGGTTGCAAAAGTCTATCCATTTGCCAGTAGAAGCAGTTCTCTTTGGAAATGTGACGAACATTGCAGAGCAGAGTTGTGGAGTGTGCAATGTGTTGATGGTTCAGGAGAAACAAGTGAAATATTTCCCATGCAAGTAGGACAGTACAGCTAGTCCTTGACGTATGACCACAATTGAGCCTAACATTTCTGTTGTTAAGCGAGACATTTGTTAAGTGAGTTTTGCCCCATTTTATGACCTTTTTTTTCACTGCAGTTGTTAAGTTAGTAGCATGCTTGTTAAGTAAACCTGGCTTTCCCATTGACTTTGCTTGTCAGAAGGCCATAAAAAGTGATCACATAACCCCGGGACATTGTAGTCATCATAAATAGGAACCAGTTGCCAAGCATCTGAATTTTGATCATGTGACCATGGGGATGCTGTAAGGATCATAAGTGTTAAAAACGGTCATAAGGCACATTTTTCAGGACCATTGGAACTTCAAATGGCCACTAAATGAACTTTTGTGACTCAATGAGTATCTACATTATTTTTGAGAAGATAATAACCAGAGTCCATGTTTGCACAATTCCTGTATTAAATAAGTCGACATGTTGTGTTTTACAGTTTGACAGCCACTCTTGCCAGTGTTGGAGCTGCAAGTATACCTAGTGCGGGACTGGTGACCATGCTTCTTATCCTCACTGCAGTGGGACTTCCCACCCAGGATATAAGCTTACTTGTTGCCGTAGATTGGCTCTTGTAAGTACGGCTGTTTTTATGATAGATGTCAAAGTAGTGATTGATTATCCAGCTGATAGGAACTTAATTTCTGACAAGTCACCTCCTCATGATGCACTGCAAAGTAGTGATTAAGATTTCAGACTGGTAATAGAGATAGCCAAGGCCAAGCTCCTGTGGATCATGAAATATCCTACATGGCTTTGGAAAAGCCATACACTGTGTCTTAGCTCAACCTACTTCACAGAATTTGATTTTCACCACTCAAAGAAAAAGCAAAATGTTTACAATATAAAGGGGTTAATGTCATGCATGTGAATTGTTTCTGATATCCAATTATAGGTAATATCTACACATTGCATGCTATTACTACTACTAATATGTTCATAGTGCTGTACAGCAGGGGTCCCCAACCCTGGTCCATGGACTGGCATCGGGCTGTGGCATGCCAGAGACCGGGCTGCACAAACAAGCGAAGATGGAATTGCAGGCAGCATGTGAAACCACGCCACCTTTGGTCTGCAGACAAACCTCTCTCCATGGGACCGGTCCCTGGTGCTCAAAAACTTGGGGGCCACTGCTTTACAACACACTCTGAGTTTATGGAGGCAGCATATTGCCCTCAACTTCAGAAGGATGGAAGACTGAGTCAACCTTGAGCTGGTTGGGCTCAATCTCCTGTGCAATAGCATTTCCAGTTGCAATCATTAAGCAAATCCTACATGGTCATTAGGTGTGACATAATGTGATTGCCATTTGTGACCTGATGGTTTTCCCATTGACTTAGATTGATGCTGACAGTAAAGTTCATACATGGTGATTTCAGGACACTCTGTCATAATTGCAAGCTGGTTGCCAAGCACCTGAATTGCAATCACATGAATGCAGGAATGTTGCAACAGCCGAAATTTAGATGACCGGCCATTATGTTTTCTCATTCAGTGCCTTCATAACCTCAAACAGTTGCCAAATAAAAGGTCATTAACCAAGGACTGCATGTAATAATATTCATTTGTGATTGGGGGAGCCAATCCTTTTGTATTTCCTGGAATAGTAGATTGACAAATATTCAATTGTGGCCCTAGTCATGAGGTATAATGTGTAGAAATATGTAATATGTAGAAAAATGTGTAAAAAGTACATATATGTAGATACATATATGGACATATATAATATGTAGAAAATGAGATGAGGGTGCAATTCTATTTTAAGGACTATAATGTACAGAAAGACTGTCAGGATTGCTTGGGACACTAAAACTACACATATGTTTGTAGACCTTCTTCAGTTGTTGACACAACACTGTCCTGTCACTAGATCGTCTCCATTTTTGCCTTACAGAGGTTATTTTTTCCCCCAAAAGTCAGGACAATGATGCAGCATTTGCTGTTTACTTTCTGAGGAAGCTTCTAATCTCATCAACTTCTGATTAGAAGCTTCTATGGACACTTACCAGGTATTTAGTGGACCTGAAGGATTTGATCTCTGCATATTTCTTCTCACCCCAACACACACCCCATTTAAAAATGCTGAAAATGACTTACGTATTGTAGCAATAAACAAGACAAGCTGATAATTAAAACACAGCGCTAAAATGTTAAAACCGCAGAGGCAGCAAGAGATGACAGAATAATATCAGCCAGTGGGACGATAAAACAGTCACTTGATTAACAGTCTATTGCAGTTGATCATGTGAGATATTCATCTGACACCAAGAGGACGTTAGTATTGATGCTGTGCAGTTCTCCTGGGGAGGAAAAGGAAAAAAAAACATTTCATACCCTTGATATTAAAAGTTAAGAAAGTAGGATGAGCTCTATCACAAAAAGTCCTGTGTCATTGTTTAGCAATTGCCTTGGACATCAACTGTTTGCAGTTATGACAATGACAAAAAAGTAACTTAGTGACGAATGTACTCATTTATGACTCTCTTGTGTCAGTCACATGTCAGCACACATTTTTGTGAGCCTAACCTGTTTAAAATTTCTCCACCACCTCATAGAGCGGAGAGATTACCTAAATAAGCTATCTCTTCATGAGCTGCTTTTCTCCCCTCTGAAGTGAATCCCCCAAAGTGCTACCTACAAGTTAACAAGCTCATCTCTGTGGCCTTAATTAGTTGATTATAACCTCTGGACCTCTAGAATTGAAATCATGTGGCCTTAGGGATGCTGTGACAGCTTGAGGACCAGCCATTAAGTGGGCTGCTGCATGACTCTGATAAGATCCTATTCAATTTCATACTGAAACTTTTTTGCTACCTAAGCAGGGCCTGACTCAGAAACTCAGTGTGCTAGGCAAATAGCCAGCAATAATGCATTTCTTTCACTGTACATTCCCCATTATGTACCTGATTACTCAATTCACTTCCTGCTAATTATCACAGTGCTGGGGTGAGCATCCCAAAATCAGGGAAGTGGGGGGAAACCGCTATAAGATTTGTCCTTTTTACCCAACTTCCTTGTGAGTTGAGTTTCAGAAACCCCCATTTCTCCATTGCGGTTTCAAGTTGTATCCTTCTGAGTTTATAAAGCAAAGGAAAAGTATGAAACGAAATTGTAAGCACCCAAGTTTCATTTAGTGACTGTTTTCTTTAACAACCAAGTTGCTGGTTCCAGTTACAGTCACTAAACAAGAACTATATGTAATGCTTTAGAAAAAAGATGCTCTAACAACTAGTTTACATCAAATTTCAACCTCATTTCTATCTCCTGGTTAAAAGGTAAGAAAATAGTCCTGTTTTGGTATAAAAGCCAGTATAAAAAGTATAAAAGCGGTGGCTCAATGACTAAAATGATGAGCTTGCCAATCAGAAGATTAGCAGTTCAGCACTTCAAATCCCTAGCACTGTGTAACAGAGTGAGCTCCCATTAATTATCCCAGCTTCTGCCATCCTAGCAGTTCGAAAGCATGTAAAAATGCAAGTAGAAAAATAGGGACCACCTTTGGTGGGAAGGTAACAGCATTCCATGTGCCTTTGCCATTTAGTCATGCCAGCCACATGACCATGGAGAAGTCTTCGGATATCGCTGACTCTTTGGCTTTGAAACATAGCTGAGCACCGCCCCCTAGAGTCGGGAACAACTAGCACATATGTGCAAGGGGAACCTTTATTTTTACCAGCTGGGAGATTTCAGGCCAAACATTCTTTCTCAGTCCAATCCACCTCACAAGGTTGTTCCTGTGGAAAAACAGAATAGCAGGTATGCGTGCCGCCTTGAATCATTTATAAAAAATCATAAAGGTAGTATTTAAATAAATGAAATTAAATAAAATATTGTTGTAGATAGGAAACAGTACAGGCTATTTAATAGTTAATAGAAAGCAACCCAAGGGAAAATAGCACCTGATGTAGATAGGTACCTATATCAATAAACAGATAGTGGATTTATATTTTAAGGGCATGTTTATATTGAAGCAGAAAAGAACAAAGCCTGACAGTTAAACTGATGTTGGTGATTGTTTGCTTTCTTGTTCAAGGAAATGTCATCTGAAGCAATGTCGCTTGTTAAAACAGTCCTCTTCTAAATGGAGAGAACTTCAGAGCCATAATTCACCTATGGAGGAGACCAAGCACACTGGGCAGGAAAGACTGGAGTTTACATTGTGATGCCTGATCTTTTTCAAAGATTGAGTAATGCTGTGGTTTAACCTAAGTGTCCCCTGAAGCAATTCTGTGATGTCATCTTAATAGAAAAGGTCAGGTGGAGCAAAGGAAGCTTGGGATCTTGAACAGGCTTTAGTGACAGCAGGGCTGATCTGTTATTGAGAGAAACTTCAAGGTGATTTATATACCTTTTTAGGCTGACTGTACATTCAGAGATGGCACATGGTTTTTTCAATTCCTTTTTACTGAGAGGGACAATTTCCTATTTCAATGAATCTCACATGAAAAAGCTATGTTTCTTCTAGTAAACCTAAGTGGCTACAAAGGAAGCTACTGATTTTCTCACTTTTTAAAAAAACCAACAGCATAAAACTTGACTGAAGTTTCTTTTTGTTTTCCCTGGTTAGTTTTCTAGTTGGTTTGAATTATCTGATATTTGTATTTATGCAATGAGTAATCTACCTGATATTCAGGCTTTTAGTACTAGCAAATAAAAGCCTTTGGCCAATAATCATGAGCTAATTAAAATGGATTAGTGAACGTTACCAGTCTGGTTTGAATCATACACCTAAATACAATGTGATATGTAGCACTGGCCACTTCATGCTTAATTCATGCATATATCTTTTCTCAAAATTGCTGCGGAATCATATTGCAAAAGAGACCTAAAAATGTAAAAATAGATTGCATATATTTCTCCGGTTCTGCATGAATGGGATATACAGAGAGAGGGGGAAGGAGGGAGGTATTAGCAAATTGCACTATTCCTATTTTAAAATGCAGCCTTTACAAAATAGTGCTATTTTTTTCATAGAAGAATTAATCCATTATCTTAGTGGTGGCCAAGAACTGAATTTTACAAAGGGGAAATTGACAAAGCAAAGCAAACATCATAAGAGTGATGTCAGCACAGGGATTTTATATTTTGACAAACAGGAAAATAAGAATAGTCTTGTACAGTCTTGATTGTTCAGTTTTTGCTTCTGAAATGCTTGAGGAAATGAATTGTCCCTCATATTTTGTATGGACACCTGTTTTGTTTTTCCATTTATCGTCACGTAAAATCTAAATTTGTGAGAATACCTGGTAAAATGGCATTTTAATGTTAGTGTACAAATCAAACATCAAGATGAAGTTCAGCCAGTGAATGAATAGCCAACAGATGGGTTATAAAGAAAGAAAGAATTTTGAAAAAATCTTAGACAGCAAAAACCAAAAACGTATTGGAGAGTTATATTTGGCTAGTCTTTTTTTAAGGCCTATTTAATTATGATAGCATTTCATTTTCTTTTTCTCAAGAAGGTTTTTCCATATAATCTACTAGCATTATAGATATTTTTCAAGATGACGGCGCGCTTAGATGCTGCGGCTTTGAGCTCCTGGTGTCACAGTAGTAGAATTAGGCAAAAACTAGTCTATACCCACAGGGAGTTATTAAAGATTGGATCTTCTAGTCGACTAGATATTACCAGCGACTTCCAGCAGTCTCATAATATACCAAATGACATAGTAAGACTGCCAGGCTCTCCATGGATCGTTGTTTGGCCTAGAAGGCAGCGAAGAGAGAGGAAGCAGAAGCGGGGATGCAGAACAGGTTTGCTAGTTCGGTTACGAAAGCAGCCTCACAGACCAGCATTACCAAGCATTTTCCTAACTTCAACCAATTTCATTGTAATTTTTACAATGACAATAAAGATTATTATTATTATTATTTTTTTTCCCTGGTCTTACTGGCATATAAAATATTTCCACCTAATCTGCAACTAAAAGTGGTTTGATGATTAATGTTCCTTTTCAGAAAAACAGATGTGCTGTGATCTCCTTCTCAAATAATTTCCTTCAAAAACAATAAAATTAGAAAGTACCATCACAAATGCATTCAAGAAACAAATTGGCTCTAGACAAAATATGCTCTGCATAGGTTCTGTACACCTATTGGCCCAAGTGTTAGTTGGATTCCAGTGGACCAGCTCTGAACAGTGTTTGTGCAGTGTTCAGTCTATGGATAAGACTTTTCCTACAGAAATGCAGACATAACAAAATTGCCTACCTTACTAGGGAAATAATAAAGAAATAATGGGTCTCACAGTGACTGGTGTTGAAGTAAACGTTACAGCAGAAGCTAGCATTTTGGAGAGGTTTTGGAAAGTATAAATGCAAATATATACATTCTCAGGGCTTCTTAAGAGCTCTTCTTGGCTATCTAATAATTAGCTCCTTTTAAGATGAATCTTTGTATACATTGCCTTCTTAATCACAGGTTTCACCATTAATATTAACCAGGTTCAAGAGAGATAAAAATTTATTCTTTTCCAAAATGGGAGAAATTGAGTTTTGTAATTAACTAATGACTAACTGCAACTTCTGGAATGCTGTTTGAGAAAATATAGGAATCTACTTTACATTGCTCCTTTTCTCTTATGTTAACATTCTTACATTGGGGATTCACACTGCAAATCAACCTAATATCCTCAAGTTGTATTGGATCACAACAAATTTAGAGCTTGGCCTTTGGTCAAGATTGGCTCTGACTGCCATCACACTTGGAAGATTGCTGAAGTCTCCTGTAAATTGATTCTTTGTGCTTCAAGTCTTCCATCTTTTGGCATTGTTTTCTTTGTAGAGATCGAATGAGAACATCTGTCAATGTAGTAGGAGACTCCTTTGGAGCTGGCATTGTTTATCATCTATCCAAGGCAGAATTGGAAAACATTGATGCCCATCACAAGATACATGAAGATATTGAAATGACCAAGACTCAGTCAATTTATGATGATCTGAAAAACCACAGAGAAAACAACTCAAACCAATGTGTTTACACAGCTCACAACTCTGTCATAATAGATGAATGCAAGGTACCTTTCACATTTATGGATATTGAGACTTGCATCTAGCAAGTCACAGTACAAACTTTTTCTTTAAAAAATTATCTTTTTAAAAAAAATGTAATAAGACAACTGGCACCCATTAAGACAACTGGAACATTAAAAATGTTCAATATGTGTATATTTGCTTTTAATTTTGTTTAATGTATTGCAATTTTGTTTAAACTTAAAGATGCATGTAAATGTTTGCAACCAAGAGCGTGTTTCACTATGTATTATGGAAAGCAGCACCATGCTGAAAGAATATGGCTTCATTTTCTATTTCAATATTCATGTGATTTAAAAAGTTTTTTTTTATTTAATTGATATGAAATAATGAATTTGAGGCAAATTATGATTGCTTTAAAAATATTTGTTTTTCTTCTTCAAAATTTATTTATATATAGAATTTATAATGTATAACCCATCATAATCTAATGAGACTGAGTGCTTAGCAATACACAGCCATAAAAATCACAAAATAAATTCAAAAATACCATACCATATGATACAATGCAACAGACAATTGAATTAACTGAGAAAAAGATTTAAGAAGTTGTATGATGATTAATGTGAAAGACAGTTAACTGTTGAGAAACAATGAGCCTCAAGCAAAATGTAAAGCCAATATTATTTTAGATTAATGCTTTCCATATTATACCATAACAGGCATATGTGTTGGACCTCTTAATATGTGGAAACTCACTAATCCAGGCATGTTTGTTCTTGCTTTCAGTTATTTTTGGTCATCATTACCAAGTCAATTTGGTGGTTTATGTTTGTCAGTAATAACATGAGTTAAGAGAAAGCTATAACAAGAATTGTCCTGACCAAGATTGAACTGAGTTTCAGGAAGCCATAATATCACAAAGATTCTTGGAATAATTCCTACATCTGATTTTATTAATCACAATTTGAGGTGGCAATTGAATCTAGTAAAATATTAGAGAATATGAACTAAGTTTTGTTTACAACAGACTAGTTTAAAACATAGATTCCAAACTGTCTTTTTCTCAACCCAAAGTAATTAGGATTAGTTACTGTTGAGGGTTCAGATGAAACAATAAATTGTGAACAGTCAAAAATGAAAGAGAATGCTTCTAGTCATAGTGTGAAAAAAGAGGGAAGTCATGTATGAATTAATGATTTCCTTAGCTTGTTGAAAGGACAATAAAACACAGTTATCACTACTAACTACTCAAGGTTTGACTGGAGAACTGAATTCAGTATTTTCTTTAGCTGAGTTACAGCTTCATCTTTATACATTTATGCTGATAATGGCTGATTCTGTTATTAATATCTAATCAGCCATAGATGTCCCCTACTAACCGAAATGATGTGGAAATGGCAAAATGTGCATTATGAAATCACAATACAAACTATGTACTTTCATACTTATACCCTAATGTTAGAGACAACTATTCTATGTAACTCACATAGTTTGAGTTGTGATGACCCAATGCAGATTTTGCCTTTTCCCCTATCCAAGCTGACATATAACCATGGTTTTAATTACATAGTCATTAAGTTTTCTTTATCCACACCAGTTAGTTTTCAGTTTCAAAACTGAGGAAGAGGGAATGGCCGCAGAAAGCTTTGTTTTATTAATTTTCTAAAACTTCATTTAAACACAATAAAATTATATTTCAACCCAAAAATCTCTAGTGATCAGAAGATTTTATCCATATGTCAGTTTCCATGACATAAAAATTATGACAGCGCTATTGTTTGGTTCTCAGTTTAAGCAGAATTTTTTCAGGTATAGGCATTAAACTACTTCTACTGTAAAATATTATTAGTATATTAAAGTATAAATATAAATAAAGTGTCAAAGAACATTACACCAAAATTAATCACTTTTAACTTTCAGTCATTCAGGCAGTGGAGTACATATTTAAGATGTTCATGTTGAAATGAATGGGATACAAATATGATTAAATGTTTAACTGTATCATCCCTGATAAAAATTAGGAAATACCACTAAAATGAATGCGTGAATATGAAAATTTGTAACAAGATCCAAGTTTATTATTTGGTCAACAGTTTTTGTTATTGGTGCTTGTCTTACTAATACAATTATTTGTCATCTTGACTTTTTAATATTTAACTGGTTTCCTATCTTGGTAGTGCTGCATGACTAATATAAGTTTATTGGCAAGCAATATTGGCTTATGAATTGCATGGCAGTTATTTCCTTGTATTTTTATTGTCACATTTTATATTTCTTTCTGATCTAACTACAATTTCAACTTCAAATATGAAGTGAACTTTATTGTTTTTAATGCATGTATTTCCCTCTTTGTAATCAGAAGAAAGGGTTCCAATTGTTTCAAATGCGAATGCATTCCTCATGTTTTCATGTCCAATGCTTCTGTGCATCTAATTTGTCCATCATGTGGAATATTAATCTTGTCTTGTAAGGTTCTTTTTTTGAAGCTGAGGACCAGAACATGAAAGGTAAGGTTGGAAGCACAAGTAGATAAAAGACAGTTATGATTGAAAGGTCCAGTTCAGTTCTAATCAGTTCAATAAGTACATTAACTCTTGTGTTTTCTGGCTCTGTTTATGATATTACAACTGTAAAAATATATCAATGGCCAGGAAGTATTTTTTTCAATTAACTACCTGGCTATTGCTAATCAATGTTTCCCCTAGAATGTTTTCATCATTCTGGGCTTCCCATAATTTTTATTAAATTTAAAATATAACAGAAATAAATTAAATGTACTCTTGTTAATTTCGTACTTGTTTGACTTCATTGTAACTGTACCTTTAACATGCACCAGTAATGAAAGATGTCACTCTCTTGTGGCAAATTGAGTCTTCCATTTACTATTTTGCTATTTTTTTTATAGACTGTGTACAAAAAAAAAAAATAGCCTATCAGTCTGCTATCAGTTTTTCTCTGTGTTGTATTTTGTGCTGTAAATTTTAGTATTTTCAGTAGATTACTTTTTAAAAAAAATTGAAATGGCAGAACTAAACCACTACAATTTTTTTTTAGTACGAATATACTCAGTTCTGTAACTATTGATATTTGCATAATTATGTTTCCTGTAAAAGTGCCTTGATTTTAAGCTACATGTTGATGGTAATTACTTTCAGGTAACCTTGGCAACCAATGGCAAATCTGCAGACTTCAATGCTGTTGAAGAAGAACTTTGGAAACATGAAAAATAAGATGGAAACTCTACAGGTCCATCTTGAATAAGTCCCTGAAGTTGTCTTTTTGTAAAGCAGATATCAAGATCCAAGATTTTCCACTGTTTTTATTTAGCATAGAAATGCGCTTACTTAATGCTGTTAACTGAAACTTAGCAATGCTCTTGTGAAGTCTTTGCTCTTTTAGTTTCTTGGCCAAATAATTCATTTTATTTTATTATTTGTTTGGATGTAAGAGAAATATTTGGTTGGGTTTCCTCCTTCTGTTCCAAACAGAGAAAATATAGGCATTTAAAAAAGAAAGATTTTTAAAGGCACAACATAGCTGATTTGCTTCAGGGACTAAATATTTAGAATTAAGTAAGGGGTACATCATGCAGAATCTCCCTCCTACTGTATCTTGGTGCACGCTGAATACAGTGAACACATATTGTAAGACATTATTTCTTAAACGCTTTTCATGTGCTTTACTTTGCATATGGTTTTCTTCAGTTTCCTTTTCTTCAAGCTGAGTTAAAATAAGTGATTTACGTAAAAAAAAAAATCCTGTTCCAAACTCCAGTGCCAATACATGCAAAATAATGAAGTATTTTTAACGATAAATTCCTCATCTTTCCATTCTAGCTCTATAAACAGTCAACCTTTTTGAGATCAGAAGGCAGAATATAGTTTTTACACAACTGAATTGGGTACATTTATGAGCATGGGTTCATTTCCCTGTAATCCCAGTGGAATGTCCTTGCAGTAGGCAAATTTGTGACACTGGAATTAAACAAATGACATGTTTGCACAGCTAACAATCCATGCCAGGAAGTGTGCATACTTACTTACCTGGGAAGATATTCTACAGTTAGCAGAATCTTAATGAATCTATAAAAGCAGGAAATAGTCATATTTGTATGGATCCAGAAGCATCAAGAAATCACAGGAATGCTAATGCAGTAGTTTATCATGCTGAAACTAACCCAATGCCAATTGCTCAGCATGCACCCTTCTGTTTCCCCCAATCATATCTTACGGCTTCTTTGTTGTGATTTGACAGTGCTTCTTTTTAGGGAAGATTTCATCTGCTGGTTATTCCTCTTTTGTCATTCCTTTTCCTAAGAAGAACTAAGTTATATTTAGCATGAGTCTTGCTGTACAACATCAGTTAGTTATTTAATCAGGGCTAAGATATTTCCTGTAAGTACTATATATCTTCCCACCCAGTATGTTGAATCTTAATTATATTAAGTATAATTAGTTTGGGCAAATATCAATTCACTTCTCTGGAATATTTGCTATGGCACTCAACATGTGATTATTTCTTTGCCATGATACTGCAGAATAGCAACAACTGCAAAGTGATACCAATTTAATAGCTGATAGTCTTTTCAAGCTAGTATTATTCTCTGTAGAAATATGAAAAGAGCAGATAGTGCTACGTTTCTCCTTTTTCTTCCAGTGTATTAAATAATTGGCCCTGGTTTGGATGTAATTCCCACATCCACATTCATATTTCTCTTTCCCTTACTTTTGGTGAACTCTGCAGGCAGTATAATTTAACTCAGAAAAACACAGGATAGATATAAGGAAGGCACAACTCTAACATCTCCTTTTCAAATCAGGTCTGGCACATTGTCTCTGCGTGCATTAACAGGGAACAAAGAGAACTCTTAAATTTTACACAGATGAGCACACAATCCTTAAGGAGAAGAAGTGCATTTGTGGCTATCACATGTTGGCACAATTTTTTTAATGAGCAATCTATACTGAAGCGCCTTTTAGGATTTTCTTAGTCACTAAAAACCGATATGCTCGTGCTCAGTGTCACATTATATTTCCCCTTCACTTTGAAGAAGCGAAGCACTGACCTAACGTAAGCATAGGTTCCTTTACATAGGAACAATTTCTGACATGCTAATTGAAAATAAGTCATGGGTTCCTTTCAAACCACATTGAGAAGGAAGCTCTCATATTAATATAAGAAGAAATTTTGCAATTAGAGATCTCTGATATTTTACCCAGAAAAAAAAAAAGCCCAGTATGGGATTTGGGAAAACATTTTTGGACGTTTTATAACTCAGGGAATTTCTGGTTCTTAAAAACAAAGCCACACTTTACTTACAATCAGGGATATTCATGGGGAGGGGTCAAAAAAGTCAATTTGGCCTTGTAATTAAAGCCCTACATGTTTGGAGCATGGCTTACCAACAATATAACAAGGAGAGGTGACCAATCATGCTCATCATTTGATTCCTGAATGAATTCTAATGCTCTGTATTCTGCTGTGGTAACCAACAAATTTAACTGTCCACAGTCTCCATTTCACAGTACAAAACGGATCCTTAACCATTATCCCACCTTCTTTATCCAGGGTAACTACGGTAGTTTCTGAATTTCCAAAAAGAAACATGCAGAAGGATTCTGCAATGCTAGTTTATAAGCCTTGCCCATTTGTGTCAACATGCGTTTCATTTGTAAATACAGAGTATAATAATTGCATTCTATATTTTTTTTCTCAGTAGTCAAGATTTTCCTCCATATTAATGCCTCCATTGCTGGCAACATTCATGATTAATAATTAACTATTCATATAACACTTAAGCATTTCTGAATTTAATCCCTAATGTGCAATACTTTATTTCTTGCCTGTGCAATCAAGATGTGTGATAGCTACCTAGAAACTCAGCAAAAGAAAACAATTAGGAATTTCATCCATAGGAAACAATTTTGCACCAGCACTCTGCACTTCATTCAAGTCCAGTTTGTTAATTTTCATTATATATCCAGCTTTGCTTATAATTAGGTGCAATTCTTTGATTAGATAAAAAGGGGGATCTGAACAAGCAAAATTCCATTTATTTGATATGGCATTGCAAACCTGAGAAATTCTGGCCACCTTGAAGAGAACATCTTCCCATAATACCACTCTTGGTATTGGTTGATTCATGGAGTTCAACAGAATGATCTTTTGTTTTCTCTGTGGTGCTACTATATGCTGCCCACTTTTTATAACCAGGGTTAAGTGTATATTCATAAGACACCTGAAGTAAGTTATAGCAGTGCTAACAAAAATAATTATATTTGAATGCATGAGAAAACATTTGTTTTTAACCCTTTTTTATCAACAATATCTTTTTAGCAAGCTGAAATGCATTTTGCCTCACTTGTAGATACTTGATCAAATCTCTAGATACTCTTCAGCTTTTAAAAGTGTTTTTTAACAGTTAATATGAGGAATATTTTTCACCTATCTATATTTGTCTTAACATTGCTCAAAAAGATTAATATAAACATCTTTATCAAACCCCCCAAAAACTGGCTTTCACATCCCACTATAATGTGGGATGTCTGGAATTTTCTTTTATAGGCATCCTCTTTACTTTTCAAAATTTCATCTCCTGCTAGTGAGACTGATTCTGTAAAGTCAGAGAAGATGGACACTGGAACTTGACAAATCTGAATTCAAAATAGTAAGAATATGTACCTTACATCTAGGGTTGCATTTTTATACCTTTGCTGTTCCACCAAGCCTAATGCTAATTGGTGGCTAATCTATTCACGTATGATTCTATTCTTTTGTTTGTCTGTTTCTAAAGTGAGTTAATAACTCCATGAAAGTATTCTTAATCTGTAACAAGCTTTCATACTTTGATGCTCACAGAACTCTTACTCTTACTTCATGATAGGAATTATCCTATCAGTATTATGTTTTTACTAAAGAAAATCATACGTACACTTGCTGTCTTTTTTACAGCAATACTGAAGAATTTGTCCCTCGAGACCCTAACATTTGTTAACTTTAACAGAGGAAAATCGGGTTTTACCCAAGAAAATTTAATAAAGGCCATTGCTGGTGAGAATTAGAATCAGAATCATTAGAATTCTGAATTTATACATTGGAGAACATGCATGTTGTGGATTTTCAGAATCCAGACCTCTTTCATTCTCTGATCATATAGGGTGGAATAGAGAACTAAATTAAACAAAAATGACCCATTGCAGTACCCCATTAACTATGATGTCTGAAAATGCCACACCAACATCTAAAAAACATGGCTTTTCCATCTTTTATTCTCTATCCCCTCATCCCCAAACGATAGAGAAGTTTATTGCTGAACTCATTTTTAAACCAACTTTATCCACAAGTTTAATGTTGCAATTCACAGGCTGCTAGAGTAATATTTTATTAAAAATAATTTTAAAACAATCAGAAGAACCACAATTTTCAGCTATGTGGAAACTCCCATCTTTTAAACTGAGCTCTTTTTTAAAAAAAAAAAGAAAGCTACTTGGAATTAGATTCAATTTATAGCACTGATTACCTCAAGCAAGGTCTGTAAATTATATTTTAGAATATGCCAATCTTTCACATTAAAAAACAATGTATTGTATGTAACTTAAATACTTCCTCTAAAAGTTATATTTTATTTTGCTATAACTTTGACACTTTGTTTTCAGAGTTTTGGGTGGGTTTAATCAGTGCTATAGATCTCAACATTCCATTATCTTTATTTCAAAGCTGCTTCTTCAATTTTCTGTTGATTACTGTAACAAAATCTTCCTTCCTTCCTAATGCATGAATGGTAATTTATGGAATGCATGAGGTGTATTTCTACTTATTCTGATTTAGCCATTTATTCTTCTGCAACCCTGATATACACTGTAGAATGAATTAACTTATTTCTGGCATCTGTAATTTACAGACATTTGCAGAGGTTATTTTCTTATACCAGTTGCAGACAATTATTTTATTATACAACCATATAAGCAAGCAAGAAAAAAAAGGTATAATCCTTTTAAGGAAGATTCTTTTGTAACAAACGCTGATAAATGAAATTTGTGACTGGGTTCATGCAACACATTAAGCCATTGTATCAGTGGGTTGGTTTTGACCTAGCACAACATACGGACTCGGCTCTTGTGGCTTGCAAAACATGATTTATAGCTGAGCATTATATAAAGCAGGCCACTACAGCTTGTTCCACAAACCATGGTTAAAATAAACTATGGCTTGTGTGACAGGTGAAACCAGCCACTGTTATGTTATGTTAAATTAACATAACTCTTTAAATTTTATAACTTTAAGCAAAGCACAAATGAAAGTTAAAGGTGTCTTTATGCTACAGTTCATTATGGAACACTATTACAGTATTAATATAGATTTGAGATTGAGCCTTTTTTTTATACTTAGCTTGTTTTTTACCAGGATAATTTCAGAATGTCTCAACCCTTCAGATAAATATTCTGATTCAGAATATATTTTGTTTTTAATATACTTACTTGCCATTATTTTCAATGGAATTAATTTACAAAATCCATATACTTTAGGATTACAGCTTTTGAAGGGGAAAAAACAAAAAACCCTGATCTATTTCATGCCCAGAGTCAGTAAGGCTCAACTTGGTGTCCAAGATTTGCATCAAATAGCATTTCATGAGTTTGGTAGGTCTTCCAAGGAAATGATGATGCGGACAGAATGAAGTGTCTGCTTTTGTTTATGTACCAAATTCCCAGATCAATGTTTAGTGGTTACATTTCTTCAGCAATGTGACACACGTCACGTCCCATACTGACAGAGAGAAATGTTATCTTCTCAAACAGTATTAAGATATAATAGTTGCCTAACGATTGAACGACAAAAGATTACTGACACCAGGAATTATTTGTTAAGCTACTAATGAACTCTGTTGGTTCAAACTGTTCTAGTTTTTAGATGCACTTTGTTGGGATATACAAAGACAAAAATTAAAGCTACATAAGTTCGAAATGTGTAAGGAACTGCAGCATTGGATCTCACATCTTTGCCTTTCTACAAAAGGAACAAACTACATTCTTTAGGGGATTATATCAACTGAATAGCACATATATAAATACCTCCTGATTTTTAAAACATTTATAAAATAAAAAAGCAAGCAATATATTTTTTCACCATAATAATCGAAATCTGTTTTTTCTTCCTTTATTAACAGTTAATTACAAAATACCTATATTGCTAATGCCTTGTTATTATCCAAGCACATTGAAAGAGCAAATAAATTTTTAAAACCCAAATTATAGTTTGAATATGAGTCAGACTCTGCCCCTTTTAGCACACGGCTGCACAAAATTGAAGAGGCGAAACCTACAGTAACAACTGACTCTACGAAACAGGCATATTTAACTTGTGCAACCTGTCATGTATGGCCTGCAAATGAATGAATAAACTGTACAGTAGGTAGGGGCAGTACATTATTGTGATCTTATTTTGTAATACTCCTCTATTTTAAAGCAGAGTTTTCAAATATTCTCGTAATTAGAACTAAACACAACTCGTAAGATAAAACGCTAGTATTACCTATCAAAGCATGATGCTCTTATAACGTTTTGATGCGTTGTTTTCCGCATGAAGAACAGTGCCTCCCCGCACTTTCTGTAGATAATGTAGTTTATCTTGGTGTAATTTCAGTGAAATTGTGTATACCGTATTAATAGTTGGTATTTTAATTTAATTTAATTTAACTTCAACTCTGCTGGAATAGAAATTTATAGTAATACGTTTGAAAATAGATTGGATTAAGTTGGCTGGCTTTGGCTGCTACATTGGTATTTCCATTTCCAGATGTTTAACAGCAAAATTTCCATAATCTGCTACCCATTGCTATATAGTGGTGTAAGCAGTATAACTGTGTTTAAATAATTGTTATAACCCTTGTGTTCCAGCCAGGTTATTGTAAATATGTTAGTACTTGTCTTTATATATCTAAACAAGCAGCATGCATGTGAGCGTATGTATACCAACCCCTGGCACTTAGTGAATGTGAGTGACTGTCTGATGTTGCGCTGTGATTGCAATAGCACTGCTACTTTAATGAAATAAGCACAGTATTATATTGAGTTATGTATTTTTCTGTATACATGATAGATTGGAGATATAAAGATAGATGTTAATAAATCGTTGCAACCATCAACGTGTTGATCCCTTGTAAAAAAATATATATCTTATTTTGAACACTGTGTTTACCTTTTGAAACTGCAGTATCAGCTTTTGCTTCTCAACCAGGACATGGTGGTGATCTAACCCTTCAAGATTCCTCAAGTGTTCATTTTTCACTTCTTCGCTGACCACAGTAATAAATCCAAATTCAAGGTAGTATGAGAAAAGACAGACTTCTTTTTGAAGTGTATTCTTTTACTTGTTCATAATCCAGCGTTAATAGATCATGTGAAAATAAATGATTGAGATAAAGTATGGTATAAAATATGCTTTCTTAGAGACTGCTATTTGAAAAAAAGAGCCTTTATAAAGTTCAAATCAGACAAATCCATGAGATTCGTAAAAAGGAGCAAAGGTTCCCCAGATTTCATTTATGAGCTGGACAAAAATGTAATTGATCACGTATTAGTGCTAAATCCCAGCAAAAAGCCACTGCAATGCAGTTGCAGGCAAGATTAATTTCATGCTTTACATTTTATAATACAAAAATTTAAATATAATTCATGATAACCCTGAATCAAATTAGTTACTTTACTGCCTGTCTTAAATTCTCTAGAGCAGTATTCCTAAGCTTGAGATGTGTGGAGTTCAATTTCTAGAATTCTGGATAATGGTCACCATGACTGGTAGATTATGGGAGTTGAAGGCCACATATCTTAAAGTCACTAAGATTGGCAAGCAAGGCTGAAGAACTTGGTTATAACTATTCCTCTTTCTTAAAAGAACAAGGGAGAGTTTTTCAGTTGTAAACCGAATCTAGTTATTGCCCATTGTTATATTGTTTTGCTTCTATAGGCCTTGAATGCATGGATACCATATAATTATGCTTAAAAAGACGAGATCCACTCAATTTCAAGCTCTGCAGATATATTCAGCCTAAGGTGAATTATTGTGATTATGATTTCTTGAGATCATGGATCTTGTGTACATGACATCTTAGACTACATTGTTGGTGGGTCACCTTACATACAAAAGAAAGCACAAACATGGCTTTGACTGTAATTAAAAGTATTCATCTGAAAAATGAAATGGTGTATTGTATAATATCTATGCCATTTTGTGTAAAACTCTAATACATGGAAATGCTAAATCTTTCTATTAATATTGATTATTTACTACAGTAGCAATGACTTGGTTACTAAGCACTTTTCATAGTTCTTATCTTCTTTATCCTTTAGCAATTATTTTCTTTTTCTGCGAACTGATTTCTGTAACTTGTATATAAAACAAAACTGGACATTCTTTATATACTGGAAATAATCAGCAAAAACAATATTTCACTAAATGTTGGATTTTTTTATGTACATATCATCAATAAATGTGAATTCATAATTTTCATGGATAGAATCAATGTGAGTATATCTATTTACTTGCAAGCTCTAGAGAGAATATGTGATGGAAGGATGTATGAAGAGTTACAGTCCAGTAGCAAGTGTTTATTTGACAGAAGTATATACATACATATACATACATATACATAAATACATATACATATATATATATATATGTTAGTTTTATGAGCTTATATATATATGTGTGTGTGTGTGTTAGATTTTTAATATCTAAAAAATGTCACACAGCAGTAATCTAATTGGTTCTGTCTGGATGATCTCTAGGTTGAGTCGAAGGGCAGAGAGGGATGACGTTAAGTCTCCTCCCCTTAAAGGGACCCTTGAACAGGAGCTGTGATAATATTCTCTCATATATATATATATATTCTCTCATACATACATACATACATACATACATACACACACACACACACACACACACACACATATATATGTGTTGGGTTTTTGAACTGATCAATAAATAAATCAGGGAGACTAGGATAGATCTATTTCGAGCTTTGTACCTCTCATCAGCTAGCCATACTCTTACTGGGATTTGAACCGGGGCTGTATTGCATGTTAGGCAGAAGCCTTAGCAACTGAGCCACGAGGTTCTCTTCCTGATCAGCTGAGACAGGAGGATAAGTATATGGTTGCGTCACAACACCTATGCTTCCTCCCTTAATTGGGGCTTAACAGGGTGTTGTGACACAACCATGTACTTATCCTCCTGTCTCACCTTCTGCCTAACATGTAAGACAGCCCCGGTTCAAATCCCAGTAAGGGCATAGCTAGCTGATGAGGGCTAAAAAGCTCGAAATAGATCTATACTAGTCTCCCTGACTTATTTATTGATCAGCTCAAAAACGTAACACACACACACACACACACATATATATGCTAATTTGCCAATGATTGACATATCAAACTAACAGAGCTACTTTCACATTTGTGTTAGATTAGCTTCTACAGATTTCTGTTCATCCATGTACTTCTTTAAACAGTGAAGCTTTTGATAAAATAATTTGAGACAGTTATTCTCCCAAGTGCGTGTGTGTGCGTGTGTGCGTGTGTGTTTTATGCAGAAAAGCTGCCCATGGGGAAAAAAAGTATCTCTGCTTATTGTCTACTAGACCAACATCGGCCATAGCATCTAAAAGTGGGAGAATAGTTGCACCTGAACAAAATGGTTCATGGTAGAAATTGCTTATATTAATCAGTCTTGTTCATTTTGTAAAACTAAATTAGTACACTAAGCATCCAAATTTTGATTATATGGCCATGGGGATGCTGCAATGGTTGCAAGTATGAAAAACGATCAGAAGTCAGTTTTTTCAGAGATATTGTAACTTCAAACAGTCACTAAATGAACTCTTGTAAATCAAGGTCTACTGTACCTAAGTCGTACTTGTGCATCTGTTTTTTTCTTGCCAAATGCAGAACCTTACATTTTTAATCTATATAAATAAAACTGTAAAATAGTTTGAACAAATCCACTAATCTCAAAAACTACTGAACTGATCTGCCTCAAATTTTGACACAATGTTGCCAAGGACTTCCGATAATAGAATAGCTACTCATTTTGTGCCTAGCACACGTGTATCGTGTGCAAGGTACACACATGTAAAATGTACCCACTGAAAATGTTTTTACCTTCCTGTAGCTCCTCCCATCCAGCTGATATGTCACAGACACGTAACGGCAAAAAACAGCCTTGCAAAGGAACGTTGTCAGGGGCAACGTGGAAAGCAACGCATGATGCATGCGGCTCCTTGTCTGCCTGCAGCCGCTCTCTTCCACACATACGCACGCATGCACGTACGGCCACAGAATCAGAAGCGTCCCACCTCTGGAAGGTGCGCCGGCTGCCTCCTCCCACAGCGAGCATGCGGGCGTGGGCAGCACCCGAGGCTGCGGCTACCTAAGCACGTCTGGCCGCCACATGCCCACCTCCCTACCAGCCTCGTATGGCGGGCAGCCCTGTGGTCTCTGCAGGCGGCTGTTGCTGATGCTGATGCCCCCGAGCCCTGCGACACGCAGCTCCCGGCGTCCGAAGTTGCCCGGCAGGCGCATCGGGCCGGACAGCCGGGCGCGTTTCCACCAGCTACCTCCGACGGCTCTGGAAAGTGCACCTCGGTGGCTGTCGGAGGGAGCTGCCGGGCGACCTCAGACGGCGGGAGCTGCGTGTCACGGCCCGGGGACAGCAGCATCAGCAACAGCCGCCTGCAGAGGCCACCGGGCTTCCCGCCACATGGGGCTGGTAGGGAGGTGGGCGTGCAGCGCCCGGATGGCCCCACTGGTGCTTAGGTAGCTGCAGCCTCGGGTGCTGCTCACACACTTGCTGCGGGAGGAGGCAGCCCTAGTCTCCCCAGCCAACATGTCGGCCTTTTCGCTGCTTGGGGGGGGGGGAGAGAGGGAGGGAGAGACTGACATACACAGAGAAAGAGGGGGAGGGGGAGGGAGAGACAAACAGAGAGATAATGAATGAGAGAGATCGACAGACACACACACAGTGACAGAGAGAAAGGGAGGGGGGAGAGACAGACACACGGAGAATGAGTGAGAGATAGACAGGCAAACATACACAAACAGTGACAGATAGGGGAGGAAGGAGAGAGAGACAGACCGAGAGAATGACAGAGAAAGAGGGAGGGAGGGAGGGACAAAGAGACTAATGACCACTGCGTTAGGCACAAGGGAGAGGGGGAGGGGGGCCTGGAGGAGGTTGACTGTGGGGGGGGGGTGCGGTCTAGGGATGGGAGGGATATTTATTTAGGTAGAGGAATATAGAGGAAGAAATACAGTAGGTAGTTAGGTAAGTAGAGGGATAAACGAGGGATGAATACAGCAGGTAGGTAGATAGGTACAGGTATATAGAGAGAAATACAATACGTAGGTAGGTAGGTAGAGGGAGAGGGAAGAATACAGTAGGTAGGTAGGTAGGTAGGTAGAGGGATACAGAGAGGAGGAATACAGTAGGTAGGTAGAGGGATAGAGGGAGAAATGCAGTAGGTAGGTAGGTTGGTAGAGGGATAGAGGAGATACCGTAGGTAGGTAGGCAAATAGAGGGATAGATAGAGAGTAAGAAATACAGTAGGTAGGTAGGTAGGTACAGGGATAGATAGGGAGAAATACAATAGGTAGGTAGATAGAGGGATAGCTAGGGAGAAATACAGTAGGTAGGTAGGTAGGTAGGGGGATAGATAGATAGGGAGAAACACAGTAGGTAGGTAGATAGAGGGATAGAGAGAGAGAAATACAGTAGGTAGGTAGGTTGGGGGTTATATGGTGGTTGTGTGTACGTGTGCAGGTGTAGATCTACACACAGATTGGTTGGCCATTTAACCAGACTGGGCCACAGCAACGCGTGGCCGGGTATAGCTAGTTATTGAATAACATTCTATTGGATAGGGTCAATGTTCAAGCCTATCGAAATCCTTTTGAAGCTTGACCCAGTCATCTGGGGTATTAGAAAGTCTTCTGGCTTTGTGTCATCTGCAAATTTAATGATTAACCCTTTTAGTTCCTCATCAAAGTCAACTATAACAGTGGCCCCAACCTTTTGCGCACCATGGACCAGTTCCATGGAGAGAGGTTTTTCCGTGGACTGGAGAGGGCGTGGTTTTGCAAGCTACCTGCATCCTACGGATGGGCTTTACTTGTTTGCACAGTTTCTGGCATGCCACAGACCAGTCATGGTCCAGAGTGGTGGTTGGGGACCCCTGATCTAGACAACTGGATTCTAGGCAGAACTCTGAGCTACCCTTTGCATGCGGTCATAGACTCATTAAGGACCATGTGTTAGTTGTTCATTACAATCCATTTTTGTAGTGGGATGATCCATTTCATATTGGTCCAGTTTATCAAGGTTATGTTTCAAATCCCTTTCTGAAATATAAAATGCAGTATAAAAAAACTCAATGAAGTTCATTTTTCCATGCAATACTGATTTATGTAGCCAGGTAATTTACAAGAGAAGCTGGTTCAAATATCAAAAACCCACAAAAGAATATGCTGCTACAAATCAGAAGTAGTATTTCTGATTAAAAGGAAATTTTAGTTTGTCATGCAAACTGGGTGAATGTAGGGTTCAAAGTTTTATTCGACATATTTGGCAAAGAAGTATATGGCACCAATTATTATATTGTAATTTAAATGGAATGTGTGGTAGCTGACAGTAGTTTCTTTAACTTCATCGCATATAGGGTGAAGATTATACTCCTTGCATTCTTTCAGACTGAAAAGCAATCCAATAAAAGTTCAAACAATTGTTTCTTATATCTGATTAGCTAATTTATCAGAGGATTCCAAAATAAGATACTATACTTTCTATATCTAACATTACTAAAAGGCATAACACGACAGAAAACACTAAGTAATGCACACACACACAACTTAAATATTTTCCAAAATTTTCTACAACCTTCCATATCATATTTCTGAAAAATTGGGAAGCAGATACAGTACATTGTAATAAAGGCACTTGTTCTGTGTATAGATAAACCCAGCTGGATTTTAATCAGTGGCATGTTTTCAAGGGAACAGAACTTCTAAAATTATTTATTTCAAATATGTTTCATGTGTTCTTCCATTGTAAGCCATGACTGCATAGAAAAGATTTCACATAAACACTCTCTACTAGAATGCGAACAGTGTAGGCACAGTTTTATTCTTAAGAATCCTTTAACTCACTAATTTACATTAGACTAGACCTATTGATGCAGATTCAAATAGGAAATGGATTTTTCAAGGGAAGACAAAAACCGAGATAGTGGGACAAGGATGAAGGACTGTGTCCTGGTTGGGTCCCATCCAAATATTCTAGGGTCAGTTCACAGCTCACAGGATAATGAATGAGATCCCCAATAAATGGAATACAATATACCAGAAGTATAGCAGCAAGGAAGATGAACACTGAAATTTAAAGATAACATCACCACATTATTTAGATTATAGAGAATAAAAATTTATTTGCTATAAATCAGGTTTGGGTTTGGGAGTTGTTGTTTTTTTGGTCTTTCAACCCTTTTTAGTGAGTGTGTTTTTAACATGGTGGATATCTGCGGGATGTGTAAAAACATGCTTTTCATATTCAACTATTACAACATGTAATTCCAAAATATTAAAACATTAATGAGATTTAATAAATCTGACAATTTCGTAACTGACCAATAAAAGTTCAATTCCAAAAATCTATGTGTCAAACTTCAAGATAGCCTATCATTGCGAATTCCCTGGGAATGCATTTTTTTATAATGTCTTAATGGCTACAGATTCTGGAAAGTTCAAATATTCTGTAGGTCAGGCAAAATAAATTTTGGTGTTTTGCCTTACCAAAGAGATTGTAAATGGGGAACAAATGCTAGCAATAAGATGATGGTCACTAATTAAAACTGGGCAAAATGATGCAATGTTGGGCAAAACGAAAAAATGACATGTTATTTTTGTAGCTGACCATTACAAAAGAAAAAACAACCAAGAAAATGTATGCTTAATTATGCTTTAAAGATATCAGTAGCTCATTGCATTTCTGAGTTCTAGTCCCAGTTCAGTATGATGCTGTTTGTTTCCCCAATTTTGATTCAATTTTGCCAGCCTTCCTACATGCCACTCTTCAAGGGCACATCTTGTTGATTCTGTGTTTCATCAATTGCCTGGAATTCATCCTGTGGGCACTTTTGGTCTTCTGGCTTCTCTTTGTGTACCAAGTGCACCATTTCCTGAGATTTGCTGGCTTCTCCATTTAACCCATCTTTCTTTTTCTCATCTATGCCTCCTTTACCATTGTTAATCACAAGCTTCTTCTTCTGCCCACATCTAACAGAAAAGGAAAAGATTGTAAAGTCAAAATATTTAAAGATAACATTGTATGTACTGCCTTCATTTTGTCTGGACCAACAGACTACATTAAAAACATTCATTTATTCCTTGCTTATAACTTTAATTATGGCAGATTAATATTTATTTTTCTAGTTCTGGTGTGTTGACATAATTGGAACAAGGCATAATAGCCTATCAGAATAGCCTTCTAACAAATTCCTTATTTTGAATGGGGCATATCTTTGGATTCTTCAGAAGGTGGTACAAGGCAGATAAAGATGATTCCTGGAAGAATAGCTAGTGGTTCTTTTGCTTAGTATGGTGGTTTCTTTGACTCAGTTGACCCAATAATCTTAGATTGGATGGCTTAAGGGTAAGGCTATGTCTATAGATGTTGAGTTGCACATGGCTGCACTGATCAAGGAAGGAAGAAAGAAAGAACCCACAGCTAGGAATCAATGCCTACATTTACATTAAAAACAACTCAAATGTACTATGTCATATATTTCAAAGAATGGCACAGTTCATATACCCGTGCTCAAAAAGGAAATGCCTTTTCGTCTTCATTCATCCACTTGGTCCTAGAGAGCTAATATTTTTTGTCAGCCCTTCTAATCAAAATATTCTCACCCAGTAGCAGCCATGTACATTGATTAACAGAGTTCTTGCTGTCTATTACAATGGTTCTTCAGAAAAAACAGGAGAAAGGGGATTTCACAATGACATCAAAATTGTGACTCCAATGTATCTGTTGAAAACTTTTTATATACTTTGGGTTGAGTCATGTAACATTTAGAGATGCAAATACTTTCATTTGTGTATCTGATTTTAAATATTGCAGAAACAGAAAACAATTGAAATGACCATAATTTTTTTTGGGGGGGGGGGGAGACCTGGGATTTAGCCATGGAATTTGATGCAGACTTATATCGAATGAAACTGTAAAATCTTGCCCTTCATTAAACTGAAATGCTTGGTTAAAAAAACATTCTCAGTCTAGGATAACAGACATTAAAGAAACATTGATATGTGCTTCACATATTAAAAGAGAATTAAGCCATTAACTTTGACTTTCTATGGTAGGAATCCATAGAAAGCCAATATATTTTGTCTGATATGTTTGGGGGGGGGGGGAAATGTTTCATTTTAGAATACCTTCATCCCAATTTCTTGAAAAGAAAACTCTTATATTCTCCTCCCACCCAGTGGTGAAATTCAATTTTTTTTTACTACCGGTTATGTGGGCATGGCTTGGTGGGTGTGGCAGGGGAAGGATACTGCAAAATCTCCATTCCCTCCCTACTCCTGAGGGAAGGATATTGCAAAATCTCCATTCCCACCCCAAATCTGGGGCCAGCCAGCAGTTCTCCAAACTACTCAAAATTTCCGCTACCTGTTCTCCAGAATCTGTCAGAATCTGCAGAATTTCACCCCTGTCCCCACCCATTCAATTTTGTTGAAAACTTTGGAAAATTCAGTAGCATGTTATGATCAGTTCATAAATGGAGTATTTCTATATTAACTTTGGAGCCAATAACATTGATGTTACTACTGAAAAGCAGATGTTACTCATAGCAAAATTCAAACAGAATTTACAACGAATGCTTTTTGCGGGTTCCAAATAAAGTGCATATCTTCCATCAGAAATGCTACAAATTAAAATTACTACTAAAATCCTTTAGAATTCTTAACTGAAAATGTCCTGGATATTTTCCTGCACAATTAAAACTTAGAACTCATCTGAATGTGTCTTGAGAGGATATTTGAGGGCTCAAGGCTGTTTTTAATTACCCCCTCATAAATGATTCTGTTAGAACGTGTGCTTTTTCCAGTCTTTTTTTTCCATAAAAAACAAACATCTTTGTGCTTCTTTCATGGTTTCCCACGTATTCCTGATTCATCTCCCTTTTTTATGTCACCCACAACTTCAAGTGTCAAATATATTATATAAGTTTTATGTCCTTTTTCTTTCTGCATTTCTATCTGAACAAATAAGCAGCCTGTCCCTCTTATTCTCTTGATGTTAAGAGAATTACACCTACACTGCCCTCACTAGTATAGCCTTCCTTAGAGCACAGCCCTATTTCATTGTAATTTTAGTACAATGACAATAAAGATTATTATTATTATTTCCCTGAATAAGCTGTTATTCAATCACTGGAAAAAGACTTGAATCAATGATTCATACTGAGTGAAGTAACAGTGAAGGAGCTGGTAAGGAATAGGCTGAAACTCAGAGATCTCCCTTTATGACTTCTAGCAATGTTTATAAAATCCTGATCGCTCTGTTCTCTTCTAAAATAATGCTCATCACAGAAGACAGAAATGTGAAAGGAGAAAAAGGGGAGGTATGATTTTCACTGCATATTCTTTATCTGAATTAATCTTGTAGGGCTCCATTCTGAAAACATGAATAGCTCTGCATTTTATTTTTAAATTTTATTGCTGAAATACAGATTGCCCAGGCTCACCAATAAGTTACAAAATATTCCAAGTTATCTGTTCTAGGCTTTAAAACTTTGACTACTAATTTAGTAAGTCACATTTAATACTAAGAGAAGCTAATTCTTCAACTGGAAAACACTGTTCTTTTAGAATTTTGCACATTTTCAGATGCTATCTGCCTATGATTATCATTGGTCAGCTTTAAAAATATTTTTAAAAATTAGCAAACTGCTTTAGTACAACAATAATAGCATCAAAAGATCAAGATTTAATATAAATTAATGAAGGACAATAATACTTAAATTAAGGAATTATATTACAGAAATGATGAACAAACAGGAAGTGCTGGTTCTTAACTATGAAGTTAGTAATTAATCTGCAGGCAAATAGTTTGTGTGAGCAATAGCATCCAGCTATCTAATTACATCAATATAACTTTGGTTTTTTATGCATACTATAGCTAAGTGCTCATTTTAAAATACTATTCAGAAAACAATCCAGGGGTAAATCCCAGCAACTAGCTTCAAATAACTTTGGCTCTTTGCTCTGACTCAAAAGGAGGAAAGTTATATGACAAACGGTGAAGCTGAAAAATCCACTTTTGAATTGACACAGAAATTGACACATATTTTACAATGAACACTGAAGTAGGAGATAAAGAAGTAAGCTAGGGTGTCTTTAATGCATTATATATTTAAAAACAATGGTCTATGGCTTCCAAGTGTGCTTGTTGATTAAGTTCTCTGTAACCTGTCTCCTTTGGATAGGAGTCCTAAAAAGATTTCAGCAACAGACAGTTTTGGCACTGAGAAATGGAAAACTACAAAAGCATTTCCTACCTCCTTCGACTGTTTACAGCAATGCAAACACCAAGAATCAATGCCAGGGCCAAAAGAGAAGCAACTACAATAAGCCAATCTGCAGATAGGGGGGGAAAAAAACATTCCTTTGTCAGATGATCAGAGAATTGATATATTCTTTATGATCGCGTTTTCACATAAGTGAAAAGTTATGTCCCAGCTACTCTCACCAATTGTATATAAGTAATGATAGTTGTGCGGATAATTTGCATCCATTATTGTATTATCGTGTGTGTGGTAGGAGACAATGACAGTTGCTGTTACTTCCACAATTGTATGAGTGGAACAAAATGTAATTCTGATTTTAAAAAAAATATCTCCTCATGGTTTCCATATATTACTTTAGTCACAGTAAGATTTTTCAGTAGTCAAATGGCATTTTGCGGGGTGGGGGTGGGGGGTGGGAGAAGAATGGGACCATAAGTAGGATAATATTCTAAGAGTTAAAAAATTATTTTAATCAAATTACATGATTTATAAATTAGAGATCTAACATTATAAATGAAGGTATGATTCTTCAATAAAAGCAGTTTTGAATATTAAGGTTAGCATCAATATTGCTACGTTAAACAGTTTTGATGTTGTTATTCATTTTCTATGATAGGATAACACTTATTGGGTAGTGTATAGATCACAGATAAAAATTGTATAAGAAATAAAGCAATTATGTAGTTGAACTATTAAGATCTCACTTCTTAGCCATGGAAATATGTCTGGATTACAGTTGCTAACCATTCCATGCCACATTCTACCAAATTACACTATGTTCCTACATGCCAGTAAAATTGGGGCATTCTATATTTCAAAAATAATCCAAAGTAATGAAGTTGAACAAAACTTTTCCTTAGTTTGTACACTATGGAATATATACATAATTGAGCTTTTTTATTTATATTGACGGTACTTTTCCGGATTTAAGCTACTGGTCTTAGTGTCAGAGAACCTTTAATTCCAATATATCCTAAGACATTGGCATATACCTGTGGAGGCGGGGAGAAATGAAAAGTGCAAAAACAAGACATCATTGGAAGGTATATACTTAACGGTGGCATTTTCATGTTTTAGACACAAAAGATGACAACAAAAAATACAGGAACATCACATTAGGTAGAACAAGAAGTAATGGGTGTAAACTAATCAAGGAAAGAAGCAACTTAGAACTAAGGAGAAATTTCCTGACAGTTAGAACAATTAATCAGTGGGACAACTTACCTCCAGAAGTTGTGAATGCCCCAACACTGGAAGTCTTTAAGATGATGTTGGATAACTATTTGAAGTGGTGTAGGGTTTCCTGCCTAGTTGTCCCTTACAACTCTATTCTATTCTATTCTATTCTATTCTATTCTATTCTAGTATGACTTCATGATAAATACCAATTATATAAGCATAGAAACAAACCTGGTATATGAGCCACTCGTGGTTGACTTTTTCCTGACTCTTCCGGCAAAGGTGTTACATTTTTGTCTCTCGCTACATTGGAGTGTTTGTTTGGATCAGTACCTAGAGAAAAAACATGCATTACTTTCTGCATTATCAATATCTGGAATTACTGCTTTTGTATTTGCAGAGGAAAAAATAATGTGCGATTATTTAATCAGCCTCTGTGGACCAATGTGTTTCATTCATAACAAAGCTTTAATTCCCATAAGTACTGATGAGCTGTCACTACTTAGGGTGATGCAGGAATTATTTCAAATATACACACACTACTAAAAGGTTGCTTTTCTTTCAGAAGATGTGGGAGAGCTGTGCTATGCCAGGGAAATTTAATAAGCATAATAATGTTTCAGTTTACTTCAGCAAGTCTTTTGTAGACAGAAATATCCAGACTGATTTGAATTGGAAAACATAGCTAAATGCCAGGTGCAAATAAATAAAAGACACTTCTTTCAAAAATTGATATTTCTAATATTATACTATGGTTAACCCCCCCACATACATACACTTTTCCACTAAGTCCCACTGGTTTGTATTGGGAACAATAAAAATTGGTGATTTAAATGAATACTTGGGATAAAAAACAAAATTTTTGCATTTGAACTCAAGGCTATGATACAGTATAACTGTGACAGTGAGCATATGTTGCAATATACCTAATACAGACAATTCCTAATTGCTACCAGATGATGAACAAATCAAATTAAATCAACAGAAAGTACATAGGGCACTGATTAGAAAGATTAGAAACAACATACTCAAAATGATTAATGAATTTGGAAATAATTTATCCAGCAAAATAAAATCTACATCACTACAGCTCTGGAATTACAAATTCACCTACAGTTCACAATAGCTATATTCTGAAAAACAGGCCTATAATTAGTATAAATTCTGTTTATTTCTACATTGATAGTAGACATTCTAAAGCATGTTGCTAGAAATCTATCAAATTTAAATAATTATGCAAATTATTATATATTATTATATATCATACTATATAATATAGTTGTACTAGCTGGATACCCATGCTCCTCCACGAAACTACCTTATTTTTCGGAGTATAAGATGCACCAAGGTTTTGAAGAGGCAATTTTTTTAAAAAAAGCAGATAGGTAAATAGAGGGATAGAGAGGGAAAGAAATACAGTAGGTAGGTAGGGAAAGAGAGAGAGGGTAGGTAGATGGATAGAGAGAAATAGAAAGAGAGAGAGAGAAATATAGTAGATAGGGAGAGAGAGTAGGTAGGTTGGTAGACGGATAGAGAGAGAGAAATAGAGAGGGGAGAGAGAAATACAGTAGATAAGGAGAGAGTGTGTAGGTAGGTTGGTAGGTAGGCAGAGGGATAGAGAGAGACAATGAGGGGGGAGAGAAATACAGTAGATAGGGGGAGAGCGAGAGAGAGAGTGGGTAAGTTGGTAGGTAGAGGGATAGAGAAATAGAGATAGAAAAATACAGTAGATAGATAGGTAGATGTTTCCAGGTGTATTTATTCATGTGCTGGAGAAGGAACTCGCTGACAACCTGCAGCACCTAAGACTTCTGCTGGCATGGCACTTGATCAATGTAATTCTCATCAATCAGTTAAAGAGATTTCAAAAGCGGGGGGGGGATTTTTACACTCTGCAAACCTCCAAAAAACGGCCCGTTTTTTCTTTAAAAAAAGGCATGAATAGGCTTGGGGGGCTTGCAGAATACTCCTGGGAGGGGGACAAAAATGGGCCTGTTTTTTGTCAAAAAAATTGCATACATATCCTTATGGAGGCTTATAGAGTGCTGCTGGGGGCTCCATAAGGGGTATGCATGGCCATTTTGATGAAGGGGCAGAGCTTCACGAGTCAGAAAATGCTGTATTCAATATATAAGATGCACCCAGATTTTCAGCCTCTTTTTTGAGGGAAAAAAGGTGCGTCTTATACTCCAAAAAATATGGTATGTCATTGGGCTTGATAAACTAGTTTGAAAATTAATAAGTAGTTAAGATCGGCCTTTCCTCTCCCCTTCTCTCCCTCAGGCTGTCCCCATTGTCTAACCTCCCAGCACAGGCCAGATGAGTCACGTGCTAGCCACGCCCACACCCAAGTGGCAGTTGGAACGGGTCTTTTCAGGTGCGGAAGGGGATTAAAACATCTAACTCCTTAGCATCAGAGTGTGTTAATCTATATATAATCTATATATAAAAATACTGTATAAGAAATACTAATGATCTGATGGTCATTTCAAAAAATCCTTTCTTACCAAGCACCTGGAAGCCAAGAAGAACATATGTGCCAAATTTCAAATTTGTAGGCTTTACAGTTCTGGAGATTTCGTGATGAGTGAGTGGATTTGGCTTTTATATATTTAGATATACTACCAGTATATATTATAACTATTATAACAAAAATAGTTTAAGTATTTTGGGCTAATGGAAAGAACAAAATGAGATATACAGGGTAGCGCCTTTTAATGTTTATACTACCTGTATTATAAACATTCAGGATTCGAACCAGATCAGATTCCTTTTATGTCTCTTGGTCTTAACGGTCACAATGGATATTTAAAAAAAGCCTCTTTTGCATTGAAGGGATCTAACACTTCCATCTGAGACAGGCACATCAAAAGATGATGGAAAAGAATACCTTTTTAGTGTGGTTCTGCTGTGGAATTTTATTAGGAGGCACAGGGCTAATCAAAATTTCTGATAGAAAAATCATTCTACAAGAGAAACTATGCTACTTGCTCAAGGATAAATAGCATTGCAAATACTACAGGATCTATCTGAAGTAATTATGAAAAGCCTAGAAAAGCCCATAAGGTTTTTAAAATTTTAAACTGGAATATCTGGAAAGCCCCCGTTCCGCTTTAGCCAGGATCAAAACAAGTCTCAGATGATACCCAGTTTGTAACCTCTTTTGCTGATATCAAGAACGGCCTATTTCATTTCAACTGATTTTATTTATTAACATGGCATAATCTAAAGACTGGTAAACAATAACAGATGGTTCATTTAAAGTTCTGATTAAAATAGCAAATATATTTAAACAATCTGCCTATTTTTTCAAATAATTTTCTTTTACAGCTTTTAGACTGAAAATTGATACATTTCTAACCCTTAATGTCCCATTTCCCAAAATTAAAAAGGTGTGCAATATTATGCAATTTCATTAATTCTTCTCAGAGCTCAAAGAACAATAGCAAAATTTTATTATATAGATTTTGGTGTTCTCGTATAAGACTGTCAAAACCTGCAAATTAGTATTTTATTATTTTAAATGAGAATCTCTGAAAATTCCCTAATTTAAGTTAAAACCAATAATATATAATAAAGATTTACAAATAGTGGTCAATTGTAATACATTAGAAATTAGTATCATGCATGTCATTATGTCCAAAGTGATATGACAGTAATTACTTATTCTTTAGAAATCAGAAAAGAACACTCCACAGTGAACAAAATTATCGCTGTAGCCAGAGATTCACACTTCCTTGTTGGCAACATTCCAACCATATATATCTTTACATGAAGCTATAGACCAGAGACAGGTTTTGTTTGTAGTAAGATTTCCCTTGAAAATCAAGAGTTCCGGACTACTTTCCTCATAAATATTACGCTTTTTGTTTTTACTGATAGGTCATCCAAATTCATAAATTACGAGACAAGAAGTCTTACAAATTGCAAAACTAAATATTAAAGTTATAGGAATATATACTATAGGTCTTACTGTCAGTGGAAGGTGGATGTCTGTTTATAGGATCTTGACTATTATTTACAACATTGTCATCATCACTGGTCCATGTAGGATGCCACTCTGGACCAAGATCTGATTTTTCATTTTTGTCTCCATCACTGGAAGCCACAACTGATGTAACAAAAGTTAAATCAATTATGAGCAGGATATATGCAGGAGCAAAAGTTTTTCCACAAAATTCTCACTTTAAGTTTACAAAGTGGAAAAGTGGAGATGAAATATAAAGAAATATGTCTCTCTTTCTTACTTCCAAATATTATAACAGTAAATATTATGGCAGTACATTGGCAACAATGTGTGCAGTACAGGTAGTCCTCAACTTACGACCACAATTTAGCTCAAAAATTATTTTGCTAAGTGAAACATTTGTTCAGTCAGTTTTGCTACATTTTACAACCTTTTTGGCACAGTTGTTAAGTGAATCATTGCAGTTTTAAATTAGTAACATGGTTGTTAAATGAATTTGGTTTCCTCATTGACTTTGCTCATCAGAAGGACGCAAAAGCTGGTCACATGCCTCCCGAACGCCAGCTGAATTTTGTTCACATGACCATGAGGATGCTGCAATGGTCATAAGTGTGAACTTATTTTTTTCAATGCCGTTGTAACTTTGAAGGTCACTAAAAGAACAGTTGTAAATCAAGAACTATCTGTAGTGATAGACTAAGAAGCAGATGAGGGAAAAGAGGAAAAAAGAAAGAAATGCCTCCAATAACTCTCAGAATGAGGTGCATCTCCTACCTTACACTAGCAAGCAAAGTCACTTTTATGTGTGCACAGACATGAAAATATATTGTATTTTCATTTTTTTTCTTTTTTAAAAAGTAAACACAATATTTCATTCAACATTTTATCTCCACAGATCAGCACTACTAGTTGTTGGAGGAGTCCTTGACATGTAATTGGAATGTAATCGTGTGATCAATAAATATATCTCCTCTTTAGCAAAATTATACATATTCTAATTATCTAAATATCATTTTTTTAAAAACAAAACAAAACCTGTAATGATAGTAGGAAGCAATCCAATTATAAAGAGGGTTTCAAAAATTACCATCTTATTATTACATTATCAACAAATATTTTCTGGTATATGTAATCTGCTAGTTCTGCTAACTTGGAAAACATGTAAAGATATCACTAGGCAGAAAGAATTGAAAACAAAAATAAATTTGTAAACGTAAACAGACTGGTATAACTTAATTTGAGAGTAAAAGAAATGGCTTAAAATGAAATTTATAGATTCCAATATTAAATGCAGAACTATACAATACTGGATAAAAATAACCTAAATCATTTTAAAAACCAGTTGTAAGTACATATGATACAGGCTTTTCAAAATGTGTACATCAGGAAAATGTAGCTCATTTCCTTATGATGCCAAATGTAAAGTTATTTTAATCCAGCATGGCACTGAACTTTGAATGCCTCACAGACATGTGATTCTTATGATCTTATTGGCCCAAAGCCACCTGAACAGCCAAGCCTATTGCATTCATAGCAGTCACATGCATTCTGGTATGAACATACTTATTCACCCACTATTCTTCCACACATATCCAAGAATACCGTTTCAATGAAACACTAAATTATATAAACAACTACATTATTGAAGATTTTGAGTTAGTAATTTCAAATCCTAATTACAGTCAAAAAGGGCCATTAGTTTAGTTTCAGATGTTGATTTCATATTTTTTATCATCATCAGGCAACCAACTAATTAATTAGCAATAAAGAAGAATATTTGTAACTCAGGGTTTAAATGAGGGGACCTTGGTGCTCTCTGAGCTTGGTTGCTTTCTAGATTGCTTCATTACCCAAACCAAGTAACATCATCAGTGCTAGCAGACCACCAGAGACCACCAAAGACCCCTCAACCAATTATTTTCATGAGTAATCTGTGAAACATTAATGATACAGTAGGCTGAAATTTACAAATCAAAAGAGGATATAAGAATCGGGTTTTATTCATGTATTTGAGCACTAGAAAAATACATAAGATTGCTGGCTGTTATTTATTTCATAGACAGAAATAAATAGAATCATGGAGACTATGAGTGAACCTGGGATAAAGAAAACCTTTCCTTTCCAGATTCTCATTCTATCCAATGGAAAGTGACATACCTCATAAAGTTTTCTTAGGTGCTTTTTAAAAAAAACATGCCTAAAATAGACACGGAAATTAAAAACAGAAGAATATCTCACCTAATAGAGGGTAAAAAAGATCCCACCACCATTCTAGTGGATACCTGTATGATCAGTTTTATTTTTTTGATCTATTCCTCTTCGAGGAACTATTCCAGGAAATAAGACATCCGTTTTGGGTTTTGTAGTATACTTGTCTTCACTAACCCATTGCCTCACTGGTTCTGAAGTTGGATCTTCTTTGGTGCCATAAAAGCCCACATCTATGGCAGCGATAATGCAATGGAAAATGAAACAAAACTATTAGCTGCATTTTCCTTCCTTTGGCAGCATAGGTCCAATATTTTTTTTTCCTCGCAAAACAATATAATTCTGGTTATAATTCAGGCATACAAAAAAGCACACTATAATTCTAACAGTGTGGATCCTCTGTTATATTTCCTGGGCCACCAAAGATTATTAGTGGTTAACGGTAACAAATTTGGTATGTAGATTTTCCATGATATCTATTGTTATGCATTTTTAACAGACAACAAAATAATTCACAAGTAAGAACAATGGTTGCTGCTTAAAATTGGGCTTTTTAAGCATTTTCCCCTCCTCTATCACTATATACATTTTTGCTTTTGTAACATTATACACTAAATCCAATCATCATTTTACACACAATCATTGCAAGTTTCCAATAAATTATCACAGAAATAATCACTGGATGCCTTTGGAGAATTAGAAAAAACACAGATCACCATATACTGAATAAGATAGTAAAAATATCAAAAAGTAGATTATAAGACTAAGATTCAGAATGTATTTTTTATGATTCAAGGCTTATACAGAATAAGGATTTATACAGAATCAAAATGAAATCATACTATATTAAATCAGCTTAAGAACGAAACAAACCAGCTTAGAAATATTTTGTTAAGGTGTTATATATTATTTGAATTATTTTCAGGAGTTGTAATAATGAATATATATACTATAGGTCAGTGATGGCTAACCTTTTTCCCATCGCGTGGCAAAAGCGGGGGGAGCACAGGAGGCTTGTGCGTGGGTGTGGCCACACCCAGACCCGTTTTTCACCCTTCCCTGGCTCCAGGGGCTTTCTAGGAACCTGCAGAGAGTGAAAATAGCTTCTCCCACCCACCCCCAGAGGCTCCCCTGAAGCCTCCAGAGCACAAGAAACAGTCCTATGGGCAAATGGGAAATTCGAGAATGGACTTCTGGTTTGCCCGTAGGGCCATTTTTCGCACTCCAGAGGCTTCAGGGAAGCCTCCTGAAGGCTCTGGAGGGCAAAAAACGCCCCTACGTACGGCCAAAACGGACATGAAGGCCAAAGTCAGCTGGCGAGCGTGTGCACGCATGCTGGAGCTGACAGGGCAAAGCCTTGCTTGCCCTAACAAATGGCTTCGCTTGCCACCTGTCACGGCTATACGTGCTACAATCACGGCTATAGGTGCTACAAAATCACGGCTATAGGTGCTACAAAACCCTACTTCATCCATGCACCACTTTGAAAGAACAATATTATTCACAGCAATACCTTCATAAAAATCACGTTCATTTTCATGCTGTTTACCGATTTCCGTGCCATTACTGGAAATAATGATAGGTTTTTCTTCACTGATCCATTCTGGCTGGTAAATAGGAGGCAATGGTGATTGAGCTGAATCTTCAAGATCGTTGAATATGGCAACTGTTTGATGAACCAACGATGAACTTAGTTTTGGATATTTACATTTTTAATCTGTGCATTGTCAAAATGAATTTCCAGCCAAATAATCACTGCCAAAAATTTCTACTTCATTCATATTTTCTGTATTTTTTTAAAAATTTGCTTTTGGGCATATTTGCCATCTGGTCAATTATATTCACTGACTAAAAATAATCTAATGATTCACTCATGTAATAGGACCACTGTAATTGGAAGCACATTAACCACTGCTACCTATATGAAAGGTTTTGTTGTACTACTCTGTCCAGTTGATAGAAAAACATCTAGTGCTCCTGGGCTAGAGTCTCACAATTATTATAATGTTTTTAAAAATCCTGGAACAGCTGCACAATCACTTCCCACATTTTTTACAGTAGTCAGTACTTTTTTTGTCATTGTATTCATATTTGGCTTTAGATAAGTACTGTAAAAATGCAGCAATATGAATTTAATCCTTGTCTAAAGCAAGTTTACAGGGAAAAACAGAACTACAAAATGGTACCTACTAATTTGATATATAGCAGTAGATATGTAGATTCCCTTTCTATTTAAATACTTTCATACTAAAGATGTGAACTTCGTATGCAACACCATATACCATTACAACAGAAGCATGTAGACTATTTTAAAAACCTCATGGCAATTTTAAATGTATAAATGGTTCATGTAGCAATTATTAAAGACTCAACTGTTTCAGTAAAAGTTTTGTCAAATGTGATGCCTCTTAAAACTACTTGTTTCTACCCACTGAATAAGTGTGTTCCATGTCCTGAAGGATTCCAGAATTAATTTAGGCTATTATATTAATTGATCTAGATGGCAATATAGAGAAAATTCATTCTTTTTTTCCTAGTACCTGTATGCGATGTTTTGTTTTCTTGCACATTGTCTGTGAGATTACTAATTCCAGGTATGAAATCATTTATTGATGAATTTGTAGGGTGATGAAGTTTTTCATTCAAATCAGCATCTTCCTTAATCAATGGATCCTGGGTAGAATCCGCTTCAGTGGAAACCACAGCTATACAGTATTGATGAATTAATTTGAAACAAAATAGGAATGACTTTCACTAAATGAATTTCTAAAACAATGCATGGCTTCTATCTTTCTGATCTGCAAATCATTGTACTGGTTTGACAAATAGAGGTATTTTTCATTGGCCAGACATATTTTAATTTAAAAGTATAAATATTTCCCTAATTTAGGATTATGATGATGCCAGTGAAGCATTAATTTTCAAGTGACTATTTTCATCACCTAAACAAATGAAGTGAATTAACATTCTTTCATAAACTGATACGTACATTGTCCTCTTGTAAACTTTGAGGAATTGCTGCTAAGCCATCAGTTTAACAGCTATTCAGCATCATTTTTCACATACTTTCTGGCTGTAGTTTTATACAGATTACATGTTGAATACCATATAATATATTTATGGATTTTTCTTTTCTTTTTTGAGAAAGACCACAAAACATAGCAGAAATAAGCTGGTTAAAATTGTATCTTCTGAGAAATACCTCTCTGAGTTGTTTCCAATTCAGGCTTTCTCTCAATCGGAATAATTTCAGACTGAACATCTTCCCTAGTTTTGTTCTCAGGGAGATCATTTTTATTGTCCAGTCCTAGATGGATGTCATAAAATGATGGATTTTGTGTAGTTACGTTGCCTTTGCCTTTCTCCTTGGAGACTACAGTTGCTGCAACAATTGATTTCAAAAGATTTGTTTGCACATGCCACATCTTGCACATGTTGAACCATATTCTAATACAAATTTAAATATAATTCCCTTGATTGCATATTACTTATTATTTACTTTCCCCATTCAGAAATATGAAAATGAATAAGAATTTATTTGCCTAATATCAATTAAAATTTCTTTGGATAAATTCCCCATAGAGAAAATCGATTTTCTAAATATTATTTATGAATATATCTAAAATCAATTCAATAATATATTCTATACTGATGTACAAATATAATCTTTATGGATGAAAGAAAACCTATCCCTATAAGATTTATTGTCATATTATGTAATTAATCACATATGAGAAAGTTTTATTGACAACAATTTCCAGTTCATGTGGCACAATAGTTAATGGCATCATATTCTATGTATTTAAAGTTATAACACAATTCTACTAGAAAAATAACAGAAAACAAAAATTTTAAAAATGTTGCTAAAAGCTATATGTGAAATATTATTTTCATGCTTACTTGCAGTTGTATGAAGAATTTCAGGCAGCAATTGCTCTCTAGATGTGTTCGTGTGATATTTTTCTTCACTATTCTTTAGGTGCAATAATGAATCACGAGTAGGAACTTCAGAGTCAGTGCTAACACTGGAAACTATTGCTGTTACAAAGATGGCTGGGTCAGTTTTAAACACTTTTCAGAGCTACTTTTCCAGTTGCTCTTTTACATAGTTATAAATAGAAAGAGAAAACCAAGAATATCTTAAAACTGTTTTAGTCGAGTCAAAATGTTTACACAGCATATGAAATAAAATTTTTGCTTCCTTCCATTCAATCATGTCTGATTTCTGGAAATTGATTGAACAAGCTTCTGTAGTTTTCTTGACAAGGTTTTTTGGAAGTGTTATGCCATTGCCTGTTTCCTAGGGCTGAGAAAAAGTAACTGGACCAAGGTGATTCACTGGCTTTGTGACTAATGTGGGACTAGAAGTCAGGGTTTCCTGCTTTCTAGCCTGAAATCTTAACCACTAGATCAAACTGGCCCTCAATATGAAGCTAAATGTCATCATTTAGTCATGTCCAACACTTAGCCAATTAAGTATATTACATCATATCTACAGGCCCTAATTCAGCTTGAAAAAATAATGCAAAATAAATGCATTTTCTTTTAAAAAGAACAAATACGGCTGTGGAATAATTTCCTTTTCTGCTAGAATTAAAAAGTGGACTATTGTATTGCACAGGTAGTCCTCAATTAATATCTGCCCTATTTAATGACTGTTCGAAATTATGAGTGTTGAAAAACTAACTGTTTGACCTGTTCTCATTCCTACAATCATGTGAAGTGCCTTTTGGACACTTCACAACTGGGAGGCATTAACAATTGTCACAATGTTCAGTGATCGCATGATTGCCATTTGTGCACATCACAGTCAGCTTCCAACAAGCACACTCAACAGAGAAGCCAGACATAAAGACACAATTCAGTCACGCAATGTCTCTCTTAACAACCAGAGGTGACTCGCGTAACAACCGCATTGCTTAGTGACTGGCTTGCTAGTCCCAAATGTGGTCATTAAACAAAGAATACCTATATACTTGGGAATGTATAATGAACTTTCAATAACGACAGTAACAAAAAGGAAAATATTTCTTTTTTAACCTTTCCTTTGTCATGGCTATTTTCATCTGGGAAGCTATTTCAGGTGATTTCCAGTTATGCACTTAAAATGCAGGCAAAATATCCACATATTTAGGCAAGTGCTGACCACCTAATGCAGCCTCAACAGGTCATGAGACGTATTTTTGTTGATCATCACCTTCTGTAACAATACTTGAATCTATGTTAGGACTATATTTGTGCAATTTATTTTCTTAATTCCCTTCTGTGTGTTTTACCTAGCTCTATCTACTATATAAAATTTTCTGGGTAGCAGAACTCCATTATTAAGAAAGTAAAGAACGTATCCAAAAGAATGAACTCACTGGTACAGAAAATTTCCAAAAAAGAATTCCATTTTTAATAAATAGATTAAACATGGCTCACTTTCTGCTGTAACCAAAATAAAGGAAATTTCAATTTGTACTATAGCATTTCCTTTCATGGAACAGATTTTAGAAGATGCCCACAATAGTAGAACCATGAGTGCTGTTCGTGGCCAAATAATGTATGTTATATGCAACACAGTAAATTTTATATTCAACAGTCATACGGCCAATACCTGACTGAGAAGATGCATTTTCATAATAGCTGTCCCTTGGAGATACAAGTACTTGTTGGATATCATGGATTGTCCTGTTTTGTGCAACTGTATCAACAGCTGATGGCTGATGTTGATGCTCTTCTTCATGTTCAACGCTTCCATTGAAGAAAGTAACTGTTGCAGTTATGATAAATAAGGCAGGAATAAATTTTAACTATTTGTCTATTCAGTTGATGGTGTCTCAGATTCAAAGGTCTGAAGATGCTTTGACAAACAAATATGTATTTAGGCTTTCTGGTTTAGTTTAAAAGGAACATATACAATATTTTCCTTGCGTGTTAGATCTCTAATATCAACAAGCTGCCACAGTTATTAGGTGTCTTAGGTTCAGCGTAGTTCACAAATTTCTTGCCAGTATTAAAGTAGGTAACCGCCTGAAGTATAATTCCCCAAGTTATATGGAAATGGAATTAAACCAAAATATCTGCTTTTTCTATGAATCAAATTTAGGCAACGAACTAATTTCAGTAATTTCAGGAGGTTCAAATCAACTGAAATCCAAGATTTTACTTTAATCAAATTGTATGCAATAAGAAATAATTGTAAATGGACATGAGTCATTGCATGGCCAGATAGATGCAGCAGAGACCTCTAGTTTGTTCAGACAGTAAAAAGTGTATAAACTTCTATTCTTACGTCTGAAACTTTTTATTACATCAAACCACTGGCTCATCTATCCTTTGACTCTCCATGCCAGACAATGATATGCCAGATATCAAAGGAAGAGCCTTGTTACCTGGAATGATCCTTGCTGCTCCTTATAAATTAGAACTGCAAACCTGTTCTAAGATATTTGCAAATTCACAGATGAATTTACAGAGAAATAAAGAATACAGATTCTGAGAGTGTAATTCTGTTTGGAAACTGACTTCATATCTCTAGTATATCTCTAGACATAATGGCTTTGCAAAGTAACTCTCGGTATATAAATACCATTTCACATAAGATCTTACTGAAGAATCATTATTTAAATCAGTAACTGCTATCTAAATCAACTCTAAAATAATTAAGAGTGAAGTTTTTTTGGGGGGGAGCAAAACACGGTTCTTTTTTAATTTACATCTTGGGCGGAAGAGTAATGTATTTTGTTTAGAAATTTGGATGAAAAAACAAATGCAGCTAATTTAAAGAGAAAGTTGGCTCTGTAATGGAAGTATTCATATTGTTACCTGGGTGATGAAACGATTCTTTTTCCAGGGTACTTTCTTTTTCATTGGAAGCAGAAAATTCTGGATGTAACACGTCTGAACTGTTGATCGCAGGGGATACTGTGTCTTCAATTTCCAGCTCAGGAGATGCTCTCTCCAGTTGAGGCTGCTTTGAGTCTTCCTGCTTGAAGAAATCATCACTGGAGGACACAGCTGTTATGATGATGTTTTGAATCAATTCCATTATTATGTTTGCTGAATAACCCTCCAGATTATCTTGTTCATTCATATATATATATATATATGGCTTGCACTTTCATTATGTGCGTTAGGCAGAGGAAGAGGAAAGTAGATAAAATTTTGGAAAGTATTGTTGAATTCACAGGCCCCATAATCAGCACCACGATTTTCAGAAATGGTTGATTTTCCAGAGATGCCCCAGACACCAGGAACAATAATAGAAGGAATATAACAGCAGTAGAGGCAGAAAAGACAGCAGCTTGCACCCTTATCTGATCTATCAAATGTGTTTGATAGATACAAAAGGCTTTGTACCATCTGGATTCACAGTAGCATCTTAAGTCCAAGAACATTCTCCTTTTTCTTCCTTTTCTTCTTTTATTTGGACATTTTCTTTCTTGAAATATTTTGGACACTCACGTCAGATACACAGTCCAGATTTATATTATCAATCCAAAGGCTTATTTTGGATGGCATTCATTCATTGCCAGGATGAAGTTCAGACAATTAAGCTTATTCAGTTCTAAAGGTGCTGCTGTATAAACCCAAGGAAATTGAAGTAGAAACACTATGAAGTATTGAAGCTAAAGTACCAGATTTATCCTTCATTGTCAACTTATTAAATAATTTAGTAGAAAACATAATGCATTACACATTATGTTCACTAAATCTAAGAGAAAAAGCTTTAGATAGTGAGAAAAATTGTAATTGAAAACTCAAGAGAAAGCCCACAAAAAGCCCAGTGCAGTAAGAGAGATTTTCCCATCTTCAAGAGAAGATGGCAATACTTTTCATAAGAAATAAAGCTGCAACTGTACAACCAAGTTTGTATATCAACATACAAATGCAATCTATTTCTCTTGTTTTAATTTTGGCAAAAGAATGCCTTTAGATAAAAAGCAACTATTATTACCTAAGGATTTGTTTGTGAAATGGTTTAAGCCAGTGCTTCCAAAACATTTTCCTTTATTGTACACCACTTTGAAAAAGTCCTTTTTACTCAATATAGGTAAAACAATGTAAGTCAATTTAAATTTTCCTGTTGTGATTGAGAAATGGGATCATTACCCCCCCCCCCCACACACACCTCCCAAAGTCCACTTTTACACAATTCTGAATAATTTATCCAGGTTTGGGAATCACTTGTTTAAGCAGTTCTCTTTAATCAAGATGTACCTAAAAAGCAACCTCATGTTTTATTTCAACTTTCAAAAAGCAATAGATTGAAGCCAATTTCAAAAGTTCTATTCGTAGCATTAGTTTCTTAAGAAACATTAAATGATAAGTTGATGTTATTCCACATAACTATTCATAAATTTCCAAAAATGGCTTTTACAGTTCGAGTACTATTCCATGTGTCACAATTAAATTTAAATTATTAATTTAATCCTGGACAGAGCAATGCACCAATCTGGCATTTCAGTAACCTTCACAAAACTCTGGAGCCTGAAATAATGTTAAAATGCCACTCGTTAGACTCTGACTTCATCAAATCTGCATAATATATAATATATATTATATAATATATAATATAATAACCTTCAACCTTCATGGTTTTGGTATATAAAAGCAAACACATCTGCAAAATGGCTCTATATATTTGAATCTATTTTCCTGTTTGAAGTAATCACAATGTATTAACTGCATACTCCAGTTAAAATTATCAATACTTCCAATGACTAACTACATTCTGAGTTTTGATACTGTGGAAAGAAATTCTACTTCAAACCAACATAATTGAAAAATATGTTCAGTATCATGTTTAATTCCTCATACCAGTAGTGGTTGAATATTGTTCAACAATTCCAGGTAGGGCATCCGTACTTGTGTCATTTGTTGAGTATCTGACTTCACTGTCCCTTCCAGAATGTACAGCAGGTAGCAATATATTGTGGAATGATTCTTCTTGTTTGGCATCTTTGCTGGAGTTCACAGCTGTTATGACAATGGTTCAATTGATAATGGCTTTAATATTTGGAATCCCACTATCAACCAGCACTTGGGCTTAAGTTATTTTAGAGAAGAAATGGTCCTACCTGAGACGTTGCTTCTCAGTATGTTGCAGGAAGGTCCAGGAATGGGATTATCATGTCCTAATCTGCCCAGAGACTGAGTCATAACTTTAGCCACGTCTCTTGGGACTCCTCCTTGGCTCCAGTTTCGACTCAGGGAGGACATTTTTTCCCTTGGCTCAGCTGAATTTTTCCACATTCCTAGTTGTTAATTTCTATTTCCAATTTCTCCCTTCCTGGACCCTCCTAACTTTCACTGCTTCAATTGACAATGGCTTGAATATTTGGAATCCCACTAGCACTTGGGCTTAAGTTATATTAGAGAATAATTTATAAGTATATGTTAAGGCACAGGTTTTTAAAAGTACAGATCACCCATGTGCTTTCATGTACTTGAAAAATTTGCCTACGTGAGCCTCCAAGCATGACTATCTCATGAGAAATGCACTATTTCTGGTACAGACAGATGAAATAATCAGATGTAAAAGAACAAGCAATATCTTCTCCCTTAGTTGAAAGCATTCACTGTGGGTGGTTTCTAGTCTGTTGCCTTAACCACTACATCAAACTGGTTCTACATTAAAAGAAATTTGGTTTGAATCAACAACCCCAAGCATATAAGTGTAACACTAACATTAAAAAAAGCTTGAATAGCTTCATGGCCCATAACAATTATATACCGTGTTTCCCCGAAAATAAGACAGGGTCTTATTTCCTTTTGACACCTGAAATAACCGCTTGGCCTTATTTTGGAAGAGGTCTTATTATTTTTGAGGTGCAGGAGACAGCAAGCGTGGTCAACTCATGGCTGCTGCTATGTTGCAATATTTTCAGGGAAGGCTTATTTTCAGGGGAGGGTTTATTTTAGTGCATGCGCTCAAAAGCCCGATTGTGCTTATTATGCAGGGAGATCTTTTTTTCGGGGAAACAGGGAGAGAAAAAATCTTTTGGCATAGAACTACAAAAGAGGGAAGTTTCCATCTGGCAAATAGTTTGTTACGATAGGAACAGAATTAATCATGTTGGGAAATGTAAAACAAAAAGAATAAAAGATAATACCTTTACAATATGTGATCATTTTTTAAAATTAACTTCTTCATATAATGCTAATGTGCATCAACTATATACAGCAGTTCCTTTACCCATACCACCTGCTCCCCAACAGCAGCATAGGTATAACAAAATAAATTAAAATAGAAAAAGATAGCAGAAATAGTATTAATTGAACACATAACCAACAACATGGCTATTAACAAGAAATAAAAGAAATATTCAGATTTATGCATATAGAATACTGCAGCACCAGCCCATAATAACCACCACCAAAACCAAAGCTAAATCCACAACAGATGTTTACCCATTTGACATTTAATTTTGGATTTGCCAAGTAAAAGTATAAAACAGATACCAATGGAAAGCAGATAAGGCAGCTCAGAATTTAGCCCCTTTCCATTCAAATTAAGCAGATTGTAGGCAAAAGCCTTTCATCTTGAGAGCATTGCTGGGTTTCCATTTCCAGCATTAGCCAAGGCAGCATTTTCCAATGCAAAAGCCAATGCCAGCTACCCAAAATAGACCATGCAGAAAAATACAGCGCAAAATCATCTGCCTGTTTCAACTGAAATTATGCTATTATTTACTATTATCTATCTCAGATAAAGTAATATTTTGTAGATCAATACAAATACTATACTACTGAAGATCTAAGCCTATATCTAAAGGCACTTTATCATACCTTAATTATTTTCTATAATACAATACACAATAGGGATTAGTTCTTACTGGTATTTGACGTCTGAAGTTCCTTATCACCACTGTTGTCCCACTCAAGAACTGTTTCAGGATTTTTTTGCCCAGACCCTTCTTCGTCATCATCACCACCACCATCATCATCATCTTCAAAACTCTGATCTATTGATTTATTGATGTAAACTTATGGTAAGATTTTTATATTTTCATCCAGTTATCCATTGTTGCCTACATCATTAGTATGTTCTTGCTTCACTGATTGGAAAAGTCAATAAGATATGAAGAATGGATTATCTAATTTCAGGGGTGTGTGTGTGTAAAAAATCAAGTTCACTTTAAACAAATGATAGAATCTGGATTGTGTCCTCTGATTGTGATTTAAGGGAAGCAAAACACATTTTGCTAGTAAAAACATACTGGATCATCATTACTTCAGCAACGGCAACATTTCAATGAGATATGAGGTGGCTGAGAGATTGTTTCTAATTACAAAACTACTCCTAATCCTAACTCTTAAAAGAATCTCCCCCATACAATGGGGCAGGGGAGAAAGTTCTTTGGAAGATTGTAAGTGGGATCTGGACATGAATTTATTTGAAATGCATGGAAAGGAATGGAATAATTGTATTCTTACATGTAGAAATGAGAGCACAATATGAACTATATTACATTCTGAACTGACTGAAGACAATATTCAATGAACACAATACAATACAATAGCAGAGTTGGAAGGGACCTTGGAGGTCTTCTAGTCCAACCCCCTGCCTAGGCAGGAAGCCCTATCCTGTTTCAAACAAATGGCTATCCAACATCTTCCTAAAAACTTGCAGTGTTGACGGCATTCACAACTTCTGGAGGCAAGCTGTTCCATTAATAAATTGTTCTAACTGTCAGGAAATTTCTTCTCAGTTCTACGTTGCTTCTCTCCTTAATTAGTTTCCACCCATTGCTTCTTGTTCTACCCTCAGGTGCCTTGGAGAATAGTTTGTCTCCCTCTTCTTTGTGGCAACCTGAGATATTGCAACACTGCTATCATGTCTCCCCTAGTCCTTCTTTCTATTAAACTATACATTCCCAGTTCCTGCAACTGTTCTTCATATGTTTTAGTCTCCAGTCCTCTAATCATCTTTGTTGCTCTTCTCTGTACTTTTTCTAGAGTCTCCACATCTTTTCTGCAATGTGGCTACCAAAACTGAATGCAGTATTCCAAGTGTGGCCTTACTAAGGCATTATAAAGTGGTATTAACACTTTACGTGTTAACACACATCTCCAAGATTCACTGGGTTTGCTAAAATTATGCAAAATCAAAGAGCAAGGAGTAAAATCTATGTATAACCAAAGAATAAAAATTTCCTGCAACAAATCTAATCAAGAACAACTTTTTCACTCTTAAACAAAAATAATACACTACGAGATAATAAAATTGGAATAATAGTCTTAGCAATCAAAAATTCCTTTTGGTACTACTATGAAAGTTAATATTATGTACATCTTTTAAGAGTATGCTACAAATCCTTAAAAATCAGTATTGAATCAAAGATACAATAGGAGTGAAACAATGCTGAATTGACATGTTAACTGTGGAAACACTGTCATTGATATCTGGTTGGAAAACAGGTAAATGAGTTTGCGGTATTTTTATTAAGTAAAGTAACAATAATACCTGATTAAACTGCAGAAAAGAATGTTAAAGTCTTTGCAGTTTATTTCAAGTAATCACCAACCTGGCATTTGCACTTCAAGTACATGTTTTGAATTAGTTATCAAAATATGCCCAGCCTATATACATGCCAGAGCAAAGTTACATTAACTCATGGAAGATCAGGAAATTGATGCTCATAATAATATAAACTACAAATTATCTTCCTCATAACTAATGTAAATTGGGAAATGGTCCAAAGTGTAAGTTCTTTCCTTTTTCTTTATTTATATTCTGGTACCCATATTTATTCTTACATTTAATTTCATCAATGTTGTGTATGATGTAACTTGAGATGAAACTGCAATCTGGTTTTCTAAGCACGTTTCAATAAGAAATATGAAAAGCAAACACTGTTCATCTTTGGCATCCTGCTCATGTATATTGCAACCAGTTATTCATATCAAAATATTAACAAGGCTCACATGCAGTCAACTTTCTTTTGCTAAAACCCTTATGTTGCCTTTTAAAATATGTATTTCAATTCTTTTCTGGTAGGTAGGTATTTATAACATTTATATGCTGCTTAAGTCAAGCAAAATGGGCAGCATACAAAAAAAATCAACTATAAATACAATCTCGCCTCCAAACCTCCTCACAATACACTGAAAGTCAGCTAAAATCATAAAATAGCAACAGATTAAAATATACTACAATTCTACAATTACGACATCTTGATTCAAAGGCTTGGGGAAGTGTTTTTAAAGACTTTATATGTACAAACTCTTCTTTTTGTGAAGATAGAATAGCTGAGGAAAATGTACTTTCTTCTTCAGATAATGCTGATCCAGCTATTCTAGGCATGGCCTAGTAGTTTTTCCAAAGTGAATGTTTCTGAAAAGGGTCTGGTCCTTCTTGACCATATCCAGAGCATGATAAATGATAGCATCTTCTGGAAAGTATACTTCCAGAAAACTGTAGATTATACCTAATCTGGATGAATTGATGTGACTATGATCCAGAGGAGAATAATACATTCAACACCCATTTACTGACAGTACAGTAGCTATTCAGCTGATAAAATGTGGAGGAAAACCCTCCAAGCTTAACAATATGGCTTGAAGGAACCACATGAAGAGAATAAAAAGGAAATCAAAATGACAACTTTCTGGATTCATCAGAGAATTAAAAGAGTAAGTATTTTTCAGGAAAATAAGTTTATGTATCAAGTCCCAGGAGTATATGACTATGGAGGTGTAAGTGGAACCTCAGCATGACTATGGAAATTTTATGGCAAAATGAAAGCAGAGAAACACAATGCAGCGCTTTAGAAATATTTTGTTCTTCTCCAATTACACCGCCCAGTTTAAATCCATTAAGGAACTAGCTGATATAAGACTTTTCTTTGGCGTGTCATTTTTTTTCTTTAAATTGTAACTCTTATAGAAATGGGCTACTTTTAAATAGTTATGATTTACAAGGCACTGAGATAAACATTATTGGTGTAGAACCTGAGGATATGAGCGTTTGACTTACAATACATATTAAAAAGGAAATGCTTGCAGGTCTTATCTGCATGTAAATTATGGGGCACATTTTATTTTTAAAAGTACTGTAAACTGAAAGGAAGATTTAAATTTGTCTAAAACAATTAACTTTAGTAATTGGGTCAGTTTATTAACAAGCAATGGCCCTGCACTATAATTTTAGCTGAAGCAATCATATGTCTTTCCATACTATATATGCAAGTGATAGGCCCATTAGCTTTTCTACATGCCAGTGCATAGATTAATTCCTAAAATAGCATGTCCTTAAAGCATACTTAAAGTAGTACCCTCTTAAAGCAACAGTGTCACTTAAGTCCAAACAACAAATTTCTGTATGACATACGCAATTACTTGGCTATTACAGTTCATGTTTCTAATGTACCAATGCCAGAATTGTTCAAGCAGCACTCATGAAGAATATATGCAACAATTGTTTTCCCAGGGAAACCAAACTTTTGGCCAGAGATTTGGAAAAATAAGCATAAGCAAGAGACTATGATTGACTAAAATGTTACAAGAGTTTACCCTTGCTGGAGGTTGTATTCTGCATTCCTTTATGTTGTTCAGGTGGCGACCGTAATGGAAAATCTTCAGTGATTTGCTGATCTTGACTAGAATTTCCATGGTGCTTTCCATGATTTGAATTTTCTTCCGCTGCAATGATGGCAGAATAACTACAGTGTTGAATATATGTTTTATCTTCGATCAATAGAATGTCCTCTATAGGATGATAAACAGTCATTTCCTGTGTCCTTAAATAGTCCTACTGTTGTTGGTTTTCAAATAATATACTCATATGTATTTTATTTTGAGAGTACTCTAAGGCAAGATGGATTGCACACTAACAACGCAAACATTATTAACACAAAGTAAAGATGTGGGGGTTGGAGAGGGAATCCAAGTAATAAACATAATGTCACATCCAGAAAATAACAATGAGGTTACTTCTGAAGCACTTAAAGAAAAAAAAATACTGACAGTAGTAGAAAGCTCTTTAAATCCAGATATTTTGTTTCTCAAAACAAATCTAGTTTTATCATGGTTATGTTAAAGGATGAAAATCATTTGCATTTCTATTGTCAGTTTGGATATAAAATGGGATACCCAGCTTTCTTGAACTGAAGCTTCTTAATTTTCTGTGACAGGATTTTCAAATCGGAAGCTAGTGCAAGCATCAAATTTTCACAGTTATTTTTGTTTAAATTGTAAGTTTTAGTATTTCCTTGTGGCAATGCAGAAATAGAGAACAACATTATAATTTCCACCATTGTGGAATACAAAGAAGTAAATCTAATGGAGATAATTTTCAATGATAAAAGTGAAAGCAATAACAATACAAAGAACAGAATCCCTGGAACAGATAAAGATATCAGGAAGAAGAGGAAGAACCCAAAGAAGTAAAGAACAATATAGCAACTTTCCATTTCAACAAAATGGGAAGAGTAGAAGTGATGATGGTTAAGAAATATGTGCTGGAATTCCATCACATATTTTCCCCAATGATGTAGGCACAAGTGATACGTTGTTTTTATGCATAGTCTAAGAATGGAAACTCTTAGCTTTCAATTTTGTGTTTCCTACCAAAACCAGGAATGAAACTTATTTGGTATAGGGATTGAACTGTAAAACATTTGTCTGGATTGTCTATTATTCAATGTAATTTTCATTATCTGCCAGGCAATCGCACAATCTGAAGTTCATACAATCATATTTGTATAAGGTTGTTTTAGATCTGTAATTTTCTTCTGTTCAATATACAATATACTTATATTGTATTTACATGGAAATATCAAAGCTAAAGTTCAAGTCTATTCATTTCCTAAAAAGTAACATCAATGTAGTAGTATTAATATAAGCAAAGTTCCCTCCCCAAATCAAAGTTTCTTGTGTAAAATGCTTTATATGATACAAACATTTTTGCATGAATATACATTCTGTTCAAGACCATAGAATATTCACTGCAATTATAATTTACAGCTAACAAAAAGTCAATTGCAAAATAGAAATCTTAAACCATGGAAATCCATCATATCACCCATGCATTCACACAAATGCAGAAAAACACACACACAAGCTATTGAGAGATGCTTTTGACAGAATGAATCATCTGAGAGGGAGGAAGGAACCCAGAGTGTAACATTGCAACCGATCAGATCAATAGGATTACATTAATCCTTGATCTAGGACAGAGCAGAAGAGTACAGAAAAATCAGTCCCATTCACAACCACCACCAGCAATATTTGGAATAACTTGAAATAAAAAGTATTTGTCAATTCTATCTTAATATTATTTTACTACACAACATAGACAAGCACAGAGACAAAGTCTTTTTATAGATTTTTAATCATATAGCTGCAACAATTTAGCATATAAAATTGCTTAATATTTAAGAAATCAGCTTTTCCATGAATTCAAGGAATGGCTCCAGATTTTTTTTTTAAAAACATGAGTTTAAATGGCTTTATTGGCCAGAACTTTGAGACCTCTTTCCAGCTTACCTTTTCATGAACTGATGAAAATTGGCTTCTGAGTTTGCCAAGTTTCACCAGAATCTAATCTCTGAAAATTATTGAAACAAAAAAGCTGCATTCAAAGTAAGCATTGCCAAAAGCAAATCCTGAAAATTTGCAATTGCAGGTAAATATCCAAAGTAATAACAAAGGTTTCCATTATAACTTCGGGATCTCTGAAAAAATGAAGGCTGTTGCATAAATTAAACCATATTTCTCTACAGAAAAAAACTATTACACATATATACTGGTAAATATGATTATTCAAAATAGAAAAATTCAAAATAGAAAAAAAGATGCATACTTATGAACTATTAGATACATATATTGAACACACTGCCCATTATCTTGGAACGGGGAAAAATCTATGAAACGTTTTTCTAAGGTGGATCTCCACTAGATAGACTTGTGCCTATTTGTATGTTTTTAAACATCAGGAATTGGGGGGGGGGGGGGGGGTCATTAGGAAATTGGAGATTATTGATCAATCAGTTCTATGAAGACAATGAAAACAAGTTTATATTAGTATCACCTTGAGAATATCTTCCATTAGTTAGGCTGTTGTATAACTTACAACTTCTTTAAAAATCTAAAATCAATGCTGAGAAAACAGAAACTGTTGCAATACCAAAGTCATGTTAATAGTTAGCATGTATGTAAAATGATAAACAAGAAGGAAATGATCCATTAGATTAGATTTAAACAGGGGTCTGCAAAGTTGGCTCTTTTGAGACTGGTGGACTTCAACTTCCAGAATTCCCCAGCCAGCTATGCTGGCTGGGAAACTCTGGGAGTTGAAGTCCACCAGTCTTAAAAGAGCCAACTTTGCAGACCCTTGGAGAACAATTCATATAAAACTACTATTTGGATTGATATGAAATTCTCTTTGGCTCCACTTCTGAGAATCCAAATATATTATCAGAAAAATATAAAAACACTCAGTATATGACGAAATGCAAAGTGAAATCAACTGTAAAATGAAATCCCATCACAAAGCTGGATGACAAAATTTCAAAATGAAGTTCTTCCTCTAAATATGAAATGTTATCATAACCAAGTATGCTTTTATACATAGTCATAAAACCATCCGTAAGGGTTTTTAATGAGCATTTTGGCTGAAGGATCCACAATGACATCTTTCCGAAATAATTGTTAGAAATACTAAGAACAAATTCCAATTACTTCTTCCAAGACGACTTACACAGACACTGTCTGCACATACATATATCAGGCCCAACCCCAAAGACAGCAAATCCAACCAAGTCCAATCTTTTATTTACTTACACCTATCTTTCCTACTGACACTCTAACCCTCTACATCAGGGGTCCCCAACCTTTTTTGCACCAGGGACCGGTTTCATTTTAAAGAAAGTTTTGCGGACCGGCTGAGTGGCTCAGCAGTCATGTGACTGGGTGGGCGCGGCCAACTTGGAAAATGTAAAACTCACTTAATAATGGTCTTGGTTAACAACCAAACTTTTGGGCTCAATTGTGGTCATAAGTTCTTTCTTTCTTTCTTTCTTTCTTTCTTTCTTTCTTTCTTTCTTTCTTTCTTTCTTTCCCTCTTTCTTTCTTTCTCTTTATTTCTTTCTCTTTCTTTCCCTCTTACTCTCTCTCTTTCTTTCTTTCCCTCTTTCTCTTTCTTTCTCTCTCTTTCTTTCTCTTTCTCTTTCTTTCTCTCTTTCTGTCTCTTTTTCTTTCTCTCTCTCTTTTTCTCTCTTTCCTTTCTGTCTCTTTCTTTCTCTCTGTCTTTCTTTCTCTTTCTCTCTCTCTTTCTTTCTCTCTCTCTCCCACTTTCTTTTTCTTTCTTTCTCTTTTTCTCTCTCTATCTCTCTCCTTCGTCCGTCCATCTGTCACTCTATGTGCGTGTGTATCTGTCTGTCTGTCTCGCATTCACGCACTTAATCACTCATTCTGTGTCTCTCTCTTTCTCTCCCTCCCTCTCTCTGTCTCTGTGTGTGTGTCTGTCACTCTGATTCCCCCCTCCCTCCCTGTCTCTCTCTGTGTCTGTGCCTCTCTCTGTCTATCTGTTGTCGTCCCCGCCCCGGCCCCCCGTGGAGCCTCCTCAGCCCGGCCCGCCGCGCTCACTCGCCTTAGCCTGCCCTGCCTGCCCAGCCGCCATGCTTGGTCGCTCGTTTGCTCGCTCAGGCTCCTTCCAGGAGCTGAGAAGGCTCCGTGGGGGGGGGGGGGGGGAATCGGCGGCCGGTAGGGAGGGCTGCTGCTGCGGCTCCCAGGAGTCCCACCGTCGATGAGGGTGGAGGAAGAGCCACACTCCAACGGCACGAACAGCCGCGCCTGTGCTCTCCTGCGCGCTCTGCCCAGGGGGCTGCCCCCTCCTCCCTCCTCCTCCTCTCCGGCCCTGCGGCCCAGTTCCTACCAAGCCACGGACCGGCACCGGTCCGCGGCCCGGGGTTGGGGACCCCTGCTCTACATCATGTGTGTCAAATGTATGTTGCTGTCATGTGACGTTTCATGACGTTTTTCCCATTTGTAGAGCTGGGGTAGGCTTGGTCTGCATGTGACACATCCGGCCTGCGGGCTGCCAGTTTGACATCTGTGCTCTACACTAATAATACACATTGAAATATTCTACAGCTATCCTAAACTTCTTCCCCCTTCCCTTACATTCCATCACAATTTAACTAGGTTTTTCTTTTGGGGGGGGGGGGGATATTGCTTAATGAATGCCAGAGATTTTAATTTTAGTCAGAGACTATAGAGACTCTATTAGAGAAATATATGTATTCAGAAATATTTCATAGAGTGAAACTCAGGCACAAAAGGAGCCAACCACTAGGCCATATAAAATCATCTGATCAGCCCTTATTCATGAGACTCGTCCTCCCTTTTTTTTTAAAGCAAATACCTAAAGGCTCTATAACAGAGATATGAGCTCCTAGCCTATGAGCTCATTACTATAACATACCATCTGTAGCAATTACACAATTACAACTGGATACAATGAACCTAAATGTTTCTGTCATATACTAGAATTTCTTGTTATTCAAGGTACTCTTTACTTTAGAACAGTGGTAGTCAACCTAGTCCCTACCACCCAATAGTGGGCGTTCCAGCTTTCATGGTGGGCAGTAGGGGTTTTGTCTGATATTGACTTTCCTTTTTTTTTAATTTAATTGACTTTTTTTAAAAAATCATAGCATTATTTAAAAACATTTTCATTAGGTTTTCATAAAATCACCATTACTGTGGAACTGGTGGGCAGTTAGAAAATTTTACTACTAACAGAGATACAAAAGTGGGCAGTAGGTATAAAAAGGTTGACTACCCCTGCTTTAGAAGATACAAGAGCTGAAATGTATGATTGTAAACCAGAGGAATGTGAATGAATATATATTCTTTCATATACTGTATATATAGACTATACAGTCAATGTCAAAAGGATGAAGGACTACATTATCATTGTTAAAACCAAGTTACAACAGATACTACTACAATTATTACACTTACTAGGATTCTGGGGATTTTGATCTTCAGGATTTCCAGGATGCTGATGATGGTGGTCTTCTGTTCCGTATACTGGTGTAAATGTTGTGACATCATCCTCTGTGTTATAAAATATTAATGAGCTGTACTCTTCTCACTTAGTGACCAATCAACAGTACAATCTTTAACCATGTCTTTTCTCTTGAGAGTCAAGGACATTCAGCCTGCACCTAGAAAGGCGTGACTGGGGGACATCTCCGGTTGAGATGGTGAATTGAACCATGTGATGGACATGTGAGTGCAGGGGAAGGAATTTTGACTTTCCTTTGGGTGAGGAAACCCCAGGAGCTTTCGGGTTTTCCCAGATATGCCAATATGACATCTCTAATAAAATGGAACTTGAGGAACTGCTTGCCTCGGAGTCTTATTTGGTTGAGGGTATTACTTGGAACCCTGACAACTAGGGCTGATCAGCAAGAATCCTACTGGAGCCATATTTTCCATTAGACCCTTCATTTTATTAGGTCTACATATACCTGTGATGGTGGACCTATGGCACGTGGAGCCATTTCTGAGGGTACGCGAGGCATTGTCCTGTCAGTTCCAGTGCACATGCGCGCATTGGCAAGCTGATTTTCAGACTTGATTTTCGAGTTTTTCGCCCTCTGGAGGCATCAGCCTCCTGAAGCCTGGGGAGAGAGGAAAACAGCCCAACGGCCAATCCAGAAGTCCATTCCCGAACTTCCAGTTTGCATGTTGGACCATTTTTTGCCCACCCCAGGCTTCAGGAGGCTTCCATGGCTGTTTCATTGTGTTTTAGTTTGAGGTGAGGTAGCTAGAGAAAGTGTATTATACCTTACATGCTGCACAGTATTGTAAACTCTAAATAGGTTTACAATATATGTTTTATTTGCCACTAATACACCAGTCTAGCTGGGGAAAACACTGAATTAGTAAAAAACAATTCAAGGGGTCCGTCGATAGGGCAACATCATTCAACATGCATAATTTAGAGTTGAGTCCAAGTGTGTCTTAAGGCTACAATATCTTCCAAAAAACCAAAGTTCGAGATATTTCCCCCCCTTATTCCTCTGGAACATAGATATGAGACTGTGGTCAACCATCATTACTTAATTGTCATATGGTTGTATTTTTACAACTAATAGTCAATGAAATAAACTATTAATGTCTGGTTTTATGGTAAAGAATCATATGATTTTCATTATTACAATAAGAATCTTTGTTGTCAAACAGCAAAATTATCAAAAAAAATTGAAGATTAGTTAATGGCAAGATCTCTGAAATGTGAAAAACATGGGCAAGTAAGAAGAGAAAGAATAGTTGAAAATCATCTTTTCTTGTTTTATTGATAAATGCCTCTGCCAGCAAAAAGAAGCAAATATGTATATGTGTATGTATGTATGTATGTACAAAAGATGATAATCTGATCCCAGGACATTGCAACCATCATAAATATGAAGAAGATGTCAAGCATCCAAATGTAAGTGATGTGACCACGGGGATGCTGCAACTGTCATAAGTATGAAAAATGGCTATAAGCCACTTTTTTCTGTATTGTTGTAACTTTGAATGGCCACTAAATGAACTGTTTTAAATTGAAGACTATCTCTAATGCAGAATTTTCCCCAATCTACTTCAGCTCCCAGAAGCCTCAAAAACGTTGGTGCTTCCTGAGCAATTCTGAGAACTGAAGTCCACTCATCTGGGGACCACCTAAGTTGAAAAGGTCTACACAAATTCCAAGGTACTATTTAAATGTCGTTCTGTAGAAGGCTGACCAATGCAAATACCTGGTGTGAAGTCACTGGGATCTGTAGTTCCTCTGCCAATTGCAGAACCACTGCCCACACTGGTGTCATCTTCAGTTACTTGTGGCCTTTCTGTAACCTTCTTTCCTTCAAAGTATCGTGATCCATCAGCATTGAAAATTTCTGAATGAAAAAGGATATATAGCATGTTGATTGAAACTAGACAAATGGTGCAGGAAATGGTTATATAGTGCAATGTGAAAATTATTAAAATCCTTACTCAAACATAAATAATATGCAAATGTTTGCTCAAATTTAGATTCTGACTGAATAGTATGAACCTACAGTAAGTGGTAGAAAGCTTTAAACTATTAAGTTCCTCTTTCCTCCTTTGACATGGTCATAATCAGAACATGTCTTTTTCTGGGGTTATTACATGTAATATTCTGATTAAATCTACACATTGGTTCATTTATAAAGTACTTCAAAAATATATAATCCTAGCTTGCTTCAATGAGTCATAATTTTGATTAACAGTGAACAGTATTTCAGGGATCACAATTCTGCTTCATAAATTTTGGGATGAAGGCTTCAGAAGCCAATCCAGAATTGTGTCAACATGAGAATAAAAGATCAATCCAATTTTCAGTCCATTTGGGAAAGGTTTGTATGATTCTGCCAGTTAAGGATTTTCCCCCCCATAACAGTACATCTAAGGGTAAATTCTTTTCGCCACTATTCAATCAATCAATCAAATGTTTATTTGTATACCGCTCTCTCTCCCCGAAGGGACTCGGGGCGGTGCACAGGGAATATAAAACATAAAAACATACAACAATATAAATATCTAAAATTGAATTAAATTACAATAACCCTGCGCTAAAACCTAAAAACCCCTAAAAACCCAATTAAAAATTTAAATATACAGACTGGAGGTGTGAAAGATAGATTAGGCCAGGCCAGCCTGTTGGAAGAAATATGTTTTGAGCTTTCGGCGGAAGGAGCAGAGGTCCGGAGTTGTTCTGAGGTCGGGGGGTAGGTCATTCCATAGGATAGGGCCTGCAACAGAGAAGGCCCTTCCCCTGGGAGTCGCCTGCTGGCATTGCCTAGTGGACGGCACCCAGAGAAGTCCCTCTCTGTGCGAGCGAATCGGTCGAAGGGATGTATGGGGCAGGATGCGATCTCGCAGATAGCTAGGTCCCGTGCCATGGAGCGCTTTGAAGATGGTAATCAGAACCTTGAAGCGCACCCGAAAGACCACAGGCAGCCAATGCAGCTCGCGCAGGAGCGGTTTCACTATTATTTCATTATTGTGAAATAATTCCTTAATAAACCATTATCTCTGTCATACAATAATGATTGTGTACTTTGCATGTGTATACTTTATTTCTTTGAAAAGTGTAGCATAATATATTTTGTGTAACACAAAATATTCCCTACTAGAAAATCTATGCCAACGTAGCACTACAGAAAATAACATGCCACAAGGCGTTATGTATTGAGGTTTCTGGAATGCTTGATTTTTCTGAGACTTGCAAAATTGTTGGATTAGAAAAAAAGTCTATTCACTACCTTTTGGGCATCTCTTGCTGAATTTACAATTCTACCCTATGCAGAATACCTGCAACTATAACATCAAACTATCTCTGATAAATTCTCATTAAAGACTTCCAGAGAAAGATGTATCTCATGGTTCTTTTGCAACTGTTTTCTGATTATAAATTAGTCTAAATAGACTATGTCAGTGACAGCTAACCTTTTTGCCATCGCGTGCCAAAAGTAGGGGAAGAACATGGGGGTCGTGGGTGGGCATGACACAAACCCTTGCTCTCGCACGGTCCTGGCCCGAAGCCTCGTGACACACACCCCGCCCAGCCAAGCACGGCTCACCTACGCTGGGAGGCACCTGCCAGTGCTGGCGGTATCCCTGGTGGTCGGCAGGTGGTTGCAATGCCCCCGATGCCCAGTGCGTTCCACCGGCACAGAAAGGGTGTGCGGTGGGAAACAGGTTCCCTGGGCTGGTTGGGGATGAAAGAGATATCAGGGCGGTGGTGGGGTGGTGGTGTTTCCCCTGTTTGCAGTAGGAGCAGCGTGGGCTGAGGGAAGCCTTCAGAGCGCAAAAAATGGCCGAAAATAAAAGCCGAAATCGGGTGGCCAGCGTGCGCATGTACACTGGAGCTGACAGAGCAACGCCTTGCATGCCCTGACAAATGGCTCTGCATGGCAGAGGTGCCATAGGTTCGCCATCACAGGACTATGTTATCACTTGAAGGCACTCCAAGTTTAGTCACACGTTCCACACTGTTCGTGCACTTCAGTTTCACCAGAGGAACACTTTATATGTAAAAAAAAAATTTTTTTTGATTCTTACCAATACTGCTGTTATTATTAGGCAAAGCAGAATATAACTTTTTCACTGGCTCACAAGCCACATCTCTTGATTCTAAAAATGGGAGACAAAATGGGAAACAAAAAAAAATCAACAATAAATTGGTTAACTTTTGTAAAAGAAACAAAAGAAGATGGTCAAGGCCTCCAGGACTACAAAGATGTGGGAAGCACTATGTTTTCCCCATCATTATATACATACATACATGCATACATACATGCATGCATGCATGCATGCATGCATAAAAATACATATGGATATATACAGGGACAGGTTTCAAAAAAGTTTACTACCGGTTCAGTGGGCATGGCTAGATGGGGGGGCATGTGAGTGGGCATGGCCAACTTAACGTCACTCATGCACACTCAGTCACATGACCCCATCACCAACCCATGGCCACCAAAGCGGTGGTGAAACGTTTTGAGGGGAGGGACGCATTAGGTGGGGCTCTTTACTGCCTTTTTGGGGGGCAGGATCCCCAGAGCACCTTTATTTTGCTCTGTGGGCTCCCTCACAGGCAGCTTCTCTTTCAGGCCCACAAGCAGAGAACAAAGTTGGTACCTGGCCCCCCTTCCCTCAGACTCTGCATCGTTGCCCGCCACCAACTTGACTCCGTGCAGAGCGGGCTGCAAAGGGTACCATAAGCCAGGTTGATCAGGGTGGAGTGCTCCCAGTCAAGCTCTGATTCAGGCTCTGAGTCCTTCTTTCTTTTGGAAGTGGGAGAAGGAAGAAAGTGCTCCAGGAGGGCCTGGTGAATATCCCGGAACTGTTGCACATATGCACCACCTGCCCTCCTGGAGCACTTTCTTTCTCCTCTGCAAACATTTACTATCAAAAGTCTGCAACAGGACTGAAACAGCATATGAGCAAAACAAGCCAGTTTCAGAGTCAACAGTCCTGCAGACTTAAATACCATATTCTGTTTTTACTCTTGCATTGCTTGCTAAAGAGCATAATACCAAGAGTGCTTGCTACGAAGCAGCTATCAGATCATAGTGTACATTTTGTTGAATTTGTTCAATTTTATGGATTATGTGGAGCAACCAGGAGCAAATGGTTTCTTCGTACACATTGTGTATCTTTATTCTACTGTGTTTCTGTGTCAAACAGAAAAGTTTCCCAGAAATAGAAAATATGTGACCAAGCCAAAACACACCTGATGAATTGAAGCAATATGTATCGTATCGGTCAGAAATATTTGAGGAAAGTACATAAACTCCTGTGTTGTTTGCTGCACAGAGATAATAAGGAGTATGCCGGGGAAGTACAATTTTGCCTTCAATATAACCGTATCTAGAAAAAAAGGGAAAACACCATTAAATTAATGTATGGAATTATATAGCCAACAATTGATAACTGATTTGCTAATGTATTTGTTCCATACTTATTTATTATTCATTTTATTTTTATACTGCCACAGCTATGTGGCTTAAACCACTATTGAAATGTGGCAACACAAAATTATGAAAAATTATAACTCTCAGTAATACAGAAAATGTAAAATGCAACAATAAGAAAAAAGAAGCTTAAATAAATGGAAGAACATATTATCATTCCCATGTTGTGGTCTGACATTTAAAAAGTGTCCTACTTTAAGTAATCTGAAAGGTCAACAAGATTGGGGCAAGTCTTTCACAACATGGATGCCACCTTCTCTTAGTCTCTACTCTCCAAACTTTACAGAAGTGAGGAATTACAAGTAATTTTCCCTGTTATGTTAGCATTGGACAGAAATGCATGATACTGAGTTGCAAAGCTAAAGATTTAATTTATATGGCTTTTGTATTCTAAGTGATTTCACAGCTTAGTAGAATGCAAACAAGACGACAAAAAAGGATTAGATATAAAAAAGAATCTACAATTTGATCCACTGATCTTCCTTAAATGTAAGCATAGAAGTCCCAATTACTACTGAGCAAAGTATCTGCAAAAATGAAGTAGCCATCCTCAAAGCACCAAAGGTTGCCCCTATTGAAGGCATGCAAGGTTGCTTTGAAGCTTTTCCCAGATTAATTCTGCAACAACAACAACGATGATGATGTTGAGGATTCTATTAAAGTGCATAAATGGAAGATGTGAAAATAACAAAAGAAATGGTACAAAGGCAGTCAAGAAAAGTGAAGAATTGGATTGCACCTGGACCAGATGAGTTGCATGGCTTCTGGTTAAAGGCACTTACAAGTGTGCACAGAAGATTGGCAGCCTAAATGAACCAGATCTTAAAAACACCTGAAAAGGATGAATGGATGACAACTGGAAGGACATTTTTGATCCAAAAATATAAAGAAAAAGGAAAGGACCCTGGAAACTATAGGCCAATCACTTGTTTGATACCTTACTGGTATCATTGCAAACCAAATTTACAGATACTTGGAAAGAAATAACTTGCTTCCTGTAGAACAGAAAAGATGCTGCAAAAATTCAAGAGAAACAAAGGACCAACTGCTGATTGACAAACTAATCCTGAAGAATTCAAAGAAAAGATGAACAGCAAATGTCGCCTTTGTAGTGAGAAAGATGAGACAGTCGACCACTTGATCAGTGGGTGCAACAAAATTTCACAAACTGACTACCTACAATGCCATGACCGCGTTGCTAAGATCATTCACTGGAAATTGTGCCAAACGTTTGGATTTGAGTACAGCAAAAATCACTGGGAACATCAGGTTCAGAAGGTTTTAGAGAATGAGAAAGTCAATATTTGTGGGGCTTCAGAATTCAGACTGATAGGCACTTGGCCTACAACACACCTGACATAACAATAGTTGAAAAGAAAAAAGTATGGTTCATTGACATTGCAACACCTGGTGATGCACGAATTGAAGATAAAAAGCAAAAAAAAATCACAAAGTACAGAGACTTGCTAATGGAAGTTGAACGACTGTGGAAAAAGAAGACATGTGTTATCCCAATTGTAATTAGATCCCTTGGAGTCATACCTAAAGGGCTACCTCACTATTTGGAAATTCTAAATTTACCTGACTTGAACATTCTGATTCTACAAAAAACCACCCTACTTGGAACAGCTTATATCCTCCGACATTACCTTAACAGTTCCTAAGTCCTTGGTTAGGACTCAAGCTGTTGGGCTACCAACCAGCCCCAAAGGCTGTGAATCTCACCAAAGATTAATCACATAATAATAATAATAACAACAACAAAACAATTATACATGTTTAACAAATAATAAATAAATGCTTGTAGTATACATGCATGGACATTTTGTTCAGCAAAAAGTCTCAGTGGAAGTGCTGTTTGGGCATGCACATGTAAAGAACCTGGAAAAGTTGAAGGAACTACACCAACCTTTCTAGAACACGGAAAATGTCCCAATGCAGAAGACAGAACCAGATTATAGTTTATCTGCTGAATGAGGAAAAACACACTCCTCTCTAAACATTATGATTTTGTAATAAAAATGGAACACTAGACTCCTAAACAACTGAAAAATCATCTAGTAAAAAGAAAAGTCAACCAAAAGAGCAATATGCAAACAAAAGCAAATAAAGACCTCCAGGAGACAAACAAATTAAAGTTTAATTTGTGTGCATTGTTTAATGGACTGTTAAATTGGCCACCCAACCTAGTCACATGACCTAGCCATTCCCATCCTTCACATGATCACCTAGCCACGCCTACCCAGCCGGTTCGGGGGGCCCAACAGTCTGAGGGACCATGAGTTGGCCCTCTGTTTAAAAAGTTTGAGGACCCCTGATCTCATAATGCTCTGTAATGCTCTCTACATGGGGCTTCCCTTGAGGTGCACTCGAAAGCTACAGCTAGTCCAGAATGCAGCCGCGCGGGTGATTACGGGAGCCCCTAGACACTCCCATATAACACCGATCCTGCGCGAGCTGCACTGGCTTCCTGTAGTCTTTCGGGTGCGCTTCAAGGTTTTGACGACCATCTTCAAAGCGCTCCATGGCTCGGGACCTAGTTATATGCGAGACCGTCTCCTGCCCCATACATCCCTTCGTCCGATCCACTCCCACAGAGAGGGACTTCTCAGGGTGCCGTCGGCCGGGCAATGCCGACTGGCGACACCTAGGGGAAGGGCCTTCTCTGTGGCGGCCCCCACCCTTTGGAATGACCTACCCCCTGAACTTCGCACCATCTCGGACCTCCGCCTCTTCCGCCAGTGTCTAAAGACACATCTCTTTCACCAAGCCGGCCTAGCGTAACCTCCCGCTGGGACTATTTTAGACAGTTTTAATTTGGGGATTTTAATTGGATTTTAGCATAGGATGGGAATTTAATATGTCTTTTAAATTTTGTATTTTGTCATTTGTATGTTTTTTAAATTCCTGTGCGCCACCCTGGGTCCTCTCCGGAGAAGGACGGGGTATAAATTTAATTAAGATTAAAATAAAATAAAATAAAATAAAATAAAATAAAATAAAATAAAATAAAATAAAATAAAATAAAATAAATAAGTCAAGCAGAAATATTCTTACTTACAGTTAAATACATGTATGATTAAGTAATACGTTACATCATCTTACATTATATCAAAATGTCCATACTAATAGTGGATTTTATTCACACAGTTTTCATTTTCATCTTCTTTGCCATTTGTGTACTTTAAATATTACAAAGGCTGGAATCTTAACAACATTTACATGGGAGTAAATTGCAATGAATTCTGGACACACATAGAATTGCAATGTATTGTTTTCTAATTTGAAAGTGTTATGATGATCTACAGAACATGGCTCTTTATATTTTATTACAAAATTAGGCAAGGAGTCATCCTTGAAAGGGATGTTTTTTTCATGCCCAGTGGAGCTAAATAACAACAAAGTAAGCAGAGCATGCAAAAGCATTCTTCTAATATGGGCAGGTTGCTACAGGCAAACTAATCTGATTCCAAAAGATAAAGGGCATTTATAATGAAAACAAATTTCAATTAAACTTGGAAATACAGTGCCTATTGATGAAAAAATCAACGTATTTGTATGCTGGTAGTGGGGCAAAAGTTGCTAATGAGTGTTCATATGAAAATATTCTTATATATTTGGGTAAACACATAAGCATATATACACCTTACAACAGTACTGAAAAAAGGGACTTGTGACAATTTTTCACAGTTACAACTCTTGTAGCATCCCAATGATCATGGGATCAAAATTCAGATACTTGGCAACTGGTTCATACTTATGTGATCATGTGATCACCTTTTGCAAACTTTTGACAAGCAAAGTCAAAGGGGAATCCAGGTTCACTTAATCAGATTACTTACCGTATTTTTTGGATTATAAGAGTCACCTTTTTCCCTCAAAAAAGAGGATGAAAATCTGGGTGCGCCTTATACACTGAATTCAGCATTTTTTGCCTCGTCAAACCCTACCCCCTTTACCAAAATGGCTGTGCATTGCCTTTAGGAGGCTTCCAGAGCACTCCTGGAGGTTGGAGAGGGAAGAAATGAGCAAAAAACGGAATGTTTTTTGCTCAATTTTGTCCCCCCCCCCCCAGCCCTCAGGAGCCCTCTAAGCCTCCTAAATGCTACGCATGCCCTCTTTCTGACAAAAAAAAAACATGCCTTTTTTGGTCATTTTTACCCACCCCCACGCCTCAGTAGCACTCTACAAGCCTCCTAAAGGCTATTCATGCCCTTTTAAAAAAGGGGGGGGCAGTTTTAGCAAAAAAGGGCCGTTTTTGGGAGGTCTGCAGAGTGCAAAAACTTTTTTTTTTTATTTGCCTCTTCAAAATTTTGGTGCATTTTATACTCCGAAAAATACGGTATTTAACAAACGGTGCCAAGAAAGCAATAGCAACAGCACTTAGACTTATATACTGCTTCACAGTGCTTTATACAGCCCTCTCTAAGCACTTTACAGAGTCAGCATATTGCCTCCAACATTCTGGATCCTCATTTTACCGACCTTGGAAGGATTGAAGGCTGAGTCAACTTTGAGCCAGTCAGAACTGAACTCCTGGAGTGAACAGTGAGTTAGCCTGCAATACTGCATTCTAACACTGCACCACCAGTTCTTGGGTTGTAAAATGGACCAAAACTCACTTAACAAATGTTTCAATTAGCAACAAAAATATGGGGCTCAATTGTGGTCATAAATTAAGAACTAATTGTACAGATAAAAGCCCCATCAAGTTAGGGAAGGAACAGGCTGCTCAACTTTTGTTTTGCCTTATGGATCAATTACTCTTTTTTAATCTGATGTATTCAGGGTTGTGTTGGAGGTCAAAAGCTTTGGCCAAACCTAGGACTTTATGCAAAGCCAGCATATACTCGCAACTTTTTAAAGCTTTGTTTAAAAAAAATATCAGAGAAATGTATAGTAGGCTATTACATCACAACAGAAACATCTATGTTACATTGGTTCATTATATCAAATCTTCACATGGCATGTACCATGTATGAATGTTTTCTAAAAACTTTGGTGCTGAAATACTAATTTCCTACTTACATTATACGTCTGCATTCATTTAACCTTAAAGTATTTTAATAGCTCAAAAGAAAATAAAGTATATGTAGGAGGGAGCTTCACCATTCAATATATAAATATATATTGTGAGTTGGAAAACAGTGGATCATTACCCATGACTGAATAATGACCTAACTGATCATGCATTTTAAAATGTTGGTTTTCTCCTTCTTCCACACTGCTAAATTATTTTGATTCCTTTTGAAAATAGAACAGTGATAGTAAGTGATATAAGTCAGGCCAAAGGTCAAATGTTGCTGGCCAAGATTTTCCAACATACTGATTATAATGGACATATTGGTTTAAATTTTTTCCAGTTGAGCTAAGAATTTTGGATAACTGCATTAACAGCAACTTGCTAATCAAACTACTTTTTATGCTAATAAGGGTAATTACCTTACACACCACTAGATTTGTATTTATTATTAAATACTTTGAAAGTACTCTCATACAAGTCTGAACAACGCATGAAATTAGTTTAAAAATTCAGAAGCAATAGCTCAGTTACTTTCCATCAAAATATGGAGTAGGAATATTTCTCCATTATATCATTTCTTTATCTTCGTTGTTAGAGAGATGAATGATTAAAATATACCAATGGATTTAGGTTTACTTATCTTATGCTATAATTTTACTCCAGCAATTGCCGAATGCAAGTAATAAGCAGTAGCCTTTATAGGGTTGACACTGCTAGACCAGTGTTCAACCTGCCCTCTGGCACAGATATCTTTGCAGGTGGGCAGGAAGACACGGAAATATTTGCAAGGCTGATGATGAAAGCTACTATAGCACAATGGCTAATATTGTACTTAGCCATAGAAGCTGGGAAGTTTCAGGCTCAAACCTTGACCTGGGTCGCCCTAAGAGAAGCCACTATTCTTTTAGCCTCCACAATTCAGCCACTGACATAATTATATCAATCTACTTTGCAGGCTTCCACTAATAATTACTTTAGTAATGACTTCAAACATGCTTGAAACACACTGCTCTTTAGTTCAAAGTTTGTGAATACCTCACATTAGTGATAGGATTGATGAGAGAAAGATCTCGAGGTGTAAAAAACAAAAAATAAGTAGATAAAGTTGAAATTACAAAAAAAAGGACAAAAAAAGCAGAAGAGAGAAAAATAAATAACAAAGACTTCAAACTCAGTCGTTAAGAGTATAATAATTGCGCAGAGCCATCTGACTGCTAAGGTTTTCCATATGTAAATCTTCCAAGAGAAATTGCAGATGCATAGTTAAAAATAGATAATACTTCAGGCTATGTTTAATTTAAAAAGTTAGGTCCTGACTCTGAACATTTTCAAAAAGTAAAGTGGCCTGAAGGACTATATGTTTGTTATAATAGTTAATTGTTAAACTCAATTCAAGAAGAGAAAGCACAAGAGAAAATTAGAAAAGATAAATACATTGCACATTTGGGGAGGAAAAACTGATCAAGCTGCAAAGGATAGGTAAGGGAAACAACAGGTGGAAAAAATATCTCTATCTATACTTTGACAGTACATCTGTGTCCATTGTATATTTGGAAAGGTTTCCTACCTGCAAGTTTCAAAACCGAGGGTAAAGGCTTTGTCCATTTGTTCAGATGTTGGGATGGTACTATTAAGTGCTTCGCAAAGCTCAACAGCCTCTTCTCTCGTAAGACTGTAGCGTTGATTCTTCTCTACATGGAAAACACCTGCGTATCTACAACTTATATTCAAATCTGTGCAGAGGAGAGGGCGACAGGAAGAAAAGAGCACTGTCATGGTAAAGATAGCAAAAAGCATTGAAACAAACATTTTCAGAAATGGCTGCTTCCGAACTATTGCTTGGTAAGATCATTAAATCTTTATTTATTTAAATAAATTATTCAAAGAAAAAATAATTAATAAATTATTATTAAATACTTGAGGTAACCAGTTTTAACCAATTCCATGTATTAGAAGAAAAGCTCTGACCTTGGTTTTATTTTTTTAACAATAAAAGTCCACATTTTATACAATGAACTGTATTTTTCAGAGTATAAGACGCACCTTTTTCACTCAAAAGAGGGTGAACATCTGGGTGTGTCTTTTACACTAAATACCAAATACAGCATTTTTGGCCACCTGAAACCCCGCCTCCTTTGCAAAAATGGCTGTGCATAGTCTTTAGGAGGCTTAAGAGTGCTCCTGGGGGGCTGGGGAAGGCAAAAATGAGCAAAAAACGGGGGGCAGCCCCAGGAACACTCTACAAGCCTCCTAAAGGCTATGCATGCCCCTTTTTTTGACAAAAAACAGGCCTGTTTTGGGGAGGTCTGCATAGTGCAAAACCTTTTTTTTTTATTTGCCTCTTCAAAATCTTGGTGTGTCTTATACTCCTGTACATCTTATATGCTGAAAAATACGGTAATTTACCTGTTGTAATAATAATAATAATAATAATAATATAATAATATTTTATTTTTATATACCACGTCCTCTCCCCAAGGGGACTCGGAGCGGTGTACAGGGAAAAATTAAAACACATAAAAATATACAAAAATAGATACAATAAATAAAAACAAATTTAATTTAATTTGTTTAATTAAATCTGCAATGCACAAAAGTGACTTAGAAATTATCTTTTGTGCCGCAATAAATATTTCCATGTCTTCCACCAAGGCTATCAACACATTTCAACATATGGTCCTCTTTATATGTATCTTCTAGATAATTTCCATTAGCATAAGTCTTCTACTAGTTCTGCTTTAAACTCATTAACATATTTTAACCAAGGGTCTTTTCTAATGAACAAAATAAACCCTTGGAGCAAGCAGAATTAAACTACACTTGAATTGCAACTCTGCAACAAATGATAATGACTTTCTGACTATGTAACAAGAGAAACAGAAATTTCTATTTATGGAATAGAAGAATCAAACTGTGGTCAAAATATTGAACAACATTCCATTAGTTGGAAATTACAGATTTCCATTTATTTAATTTAGAATTTTATAGAGATTTTAGGCATAAGTCAGTCACAGTATGTGATAGATAGAAATAGATATCCAGCAGTGATTCTATCACTGCTATATAATAAAATTATATCATGTCAAGTATATCATGTCACCCCCACTCTAACAGCTTCAACCGGGGCCCAATAAGTACACACATAAGATAGGCACCTTCACATGTTTTTCCTCCAGTGTGAAATATGTCATTATCAACTAGCAATATCCTTCACTGAGGTTCTACACAGAATTAGGCCAAACTTTTCACAAAAAAATTAATAGACACATTTGATATCAGGACTCAAAACAAGGACAAATTCATATCAGAGTATTTCAATTTTCCTCAATACTCCATAGCAGATCTCAAGGTCAGTTTTGAAAAAAAAACAGAAAGCTATTCAGTGAGAAACTGTTGCATTCACATACATCAACATGCTTCAGGCAATCTCAGATCTCCACAGTTGTTTTTCTAAAAGATATTACAGTTGTTAATTTTGAAGACATCATGTGCCACACATGTTTGCATAGCCAATGTATCTTCTCTTCCTCCCAATTTAATTCCTACATAAATCCTGCATCTCTGCATCTGATGAAGTGAGCTGTAGCACATGCCTCATAATAAAACTTGTTACTTGGAAAGGTGCTACTAGATTGTAATTTTTAATATGGCTTTCCTCCTGTAATAGGATGCCAGATTTAAAACGACCAAGTAAAAAATGGAAAGAACTAGGCTTAACTGTTTTAATACATGCCGCAATCTAAGGAAGGGACAAGATTAACTAACTCTTTGATTATTTACTCTAAAAGTACTTTACTGCTTAAATGAAACAAAACAAAAGAAAGGAAAGAAAAGGAAAGCTAGTCACTCCCAGGAGGGGAAAAAAACAGAACAAAACAAAACAGCTGTGTGCCATTAACTACAGTTGGAACCACACGTAACAGAGGGAGTTTTCATAACAGAGAAATATGAATATTACTAATATGCATATTAATGTCGTCGAGCAAAGGTATGGTTACTTTCGAAGCATGACACTTAAAAAACAGCTCCACTTGTGGTGGGTTCCTACCGGTTTGGACCAGTTTGGCCAAACTAGTAATAGATTGGTGGCCTGGGTTGCTGGAACCAGCAGCGACCCAGGCCTGCCACACACCCAAACTGGTTCTCTGGGCGGCGCCATAGGAACAGCCATCTTGTTTTTCACTTCTGGGTATGCGCATAACAATTTTTATTCACAAGCAAACTGGCAGCAGTGCCTGCCAGAACCCATCCCTGCTCCACTCATTATACGTCATTATTATTATTCAATTTTACTATGACCACCTATTCTAAATAACTCTGGGAGCTTACAACATTCAAAACAAAATATACAATTAAAAGACTTATAACCTGACAGCCTGGACTACAAACAACCATAACCAGAGGGTAGGGCACTGACAGAGAAAGAACACTTCCTAGGTCCCGCAAGAGGTCCTAGGTCACTTTTAGTTGACTAGATGACATGAAAGTAATTACTGTCCAATCTTTTCAAAATACTTTCCATGACTTTTTTTACCCCTCAAAGTTGGGCATTTCAATGACTAAGTGTGACAAAAAGGCAGACCTTTGAAATGGATCATTATATACAGTATTAGTGGGTTTCTTTCTTGAGTTATAATTTGCTTTGAGACCCAAATACGTTATTACTTCAGTTCCACGATATTTCTCTTTGAGACACAGCAAGCACTGTACTAAGCAAAAAGCTGGTGCCTAAAGCCGAGGCACATGTAATCTGAAATAATCCCAGAATAGCTGATTTACACAGTCACAAAAACATGAAGTGGAATTAGGTTTTAACCTTGGCAGGCACTGTTATTTGTTTCTAACATATGAATTTTAATGAATTTTAATATGTTTATTGTAACTTGCTTATTTATTTATTTTACTTTACTATTAGCTCTTTACTGTTACTGTTTACTCTTTATTGTTACTGTTAGGAGAGCCTACTGCTGGAATAGATTGAGGGAAAAAGAAGAAGGGAACAACAGAGAACGAGGTGGCTGGATTGAATCACCAAAGCAGTAGGAGTGACCTTAAATGGACTCCAGAGGATGGTAGAGGACAGGAAGGCCTGGAGGAACGTTGTCCATGAGGTCATGATGGATTGGACCTGACTTTGCAACTAACAACTATTAGCTACCATGAGCATCCTTTTAACAAGTCAGATATAAATACATGAATTTTACCTATTGCCAACAAATGATAAGGAACTCTATGTAGCTGAATATGTAACTGGCAAAGGTGGACCGAGGCATTAGACTTATTCCTATGCTAAAAGAAAATAAACATTTGTACCACATAACTATTGCAATGGCCTGGTGGAAAGGGGACTAATTACTCCAATCCTTCTCTACAAGCTATTAGGTAAAAAAAATCTCTAAAAAAGCAAAACAAATATCCTTACCCAGTTAAAAGATAGTTGCATACTATCCTTTGAAGATAAATTTCCCTGCCTTTGGACATGCTTAGCAGACTAATATTTTTGTTTATTTGACTATGGAATTTGTCACAAATCACTGCTGTAGTGTTAGATACAAATTGATCATTCTTTCCAAATTAATATTTCACACTGTTAGGGTCAATTTGCTGACTCTGTAAATCGCTTAGAGGGCTGTAAAGCACTGTGAAGTGGTATATAAGTCTAAGTGCTATTGCTATTCTTTCATTTTGAAAACTGTTGTTGGACATTATTTTGTTTCTCTCTCTTAAACTTAAAATGGGAACAAGCCCAAAACAAGGTTGCTTGTTTAGCACTACACCCAAATGAGGGAGGCTCTCTGGCTTATTAAGTTGCTCCATTAATAGTAAAAGCAATTAAACCCTGACTAATTTCGCTTATTAGTATGACATCCAACCAGATCACTGTGACTCTGTGAAACAAAGAGAAGAGAGGTACAGTATGTGATAAAATAATTAAAAATCATATTGCCAATTTCTTCTTCAGATCTTGCAAGAAATTAATTCTTTTCCATAATATTTGTTCTTTAATATAAGCACACAAAAATTTCAAATTAATCTGTTAAAAACATTTGTTTAATCTGTATGTCTACTTTAAGAACTGTATTTCATAAAATGACAATTGTTATTACTAGGGAAAATATATTCACATTACTGTGAACCTTTTTCCTCCCTGTATCTCAAAATCAGAAGGAATAGATCTGAATGGCAGAACAAAAACTTTGAAGCAGAAGAACCAAGACTGATCCCCAAGCATGGACAGTCAATCATTGATCACGTCAATAATATTGAATCAGGAGTAATGTGACTTTGTAGAATAAACATCCTTGTTGACTCATGTTCTAAAAAACCACTGGAAAAGCATAATGGGCTTATAACTAGAATATGACACATCTGGAAATCTTCCCAAGTAAAATTCTGTGAATTATTTATTTATTTTATTTTTATTTAATTAGATTTATACCTCGCCCTTCTCCAGAGGACCCAGGGCGGCGCACAGGAATTTAAAAAACACATACAAAAGTCACAATATAAAATTTAAAAACTTATTAAATTACCCATCCTGCGCTAAAAACAAATTAAAATCCCCAAAATTAAAAACTGTCTAAAATAGTCACAGCGGAGGTTACTCTAGGCAGGCTTTGTGAAAGAAATGTGTCTTTAGACATTGGCGGAAGAGGCAGAGGTCTGAGATGGTGCGAAGTTCAGGGGGTAGGTCGTTCCAAAGGGCAGGGCCTGCCACAGAGAAGGCCCTTCCCCTAGGTGTCACCAGTCGGCATTGTCCGGCCGACGGCACCCTGAGAAGGCCCTCTCTGTGGGAGCGGATCGGTCGAAAGGATGTATGCGGCAGGAGACAGTCTCGCATATAACTAGGTCCCGAGCCATGGAACGCTTTGAAGATGGTTGTCAAAACCTTGAAGCGCACCCGAAAGACCACAGGAAGCCAGTGCAGCTCGCGCAGGATCGGTGTTATATGGGAGTGTCTAGGAGCTCCCGTGATCACCCGCGCGGCTGCATTCTGAACTAGCTGTAGCTTTCGAGTGCACCTCAAGGGAAGCCCCATGTAGAGAGCATTACAGTAGTCGAGTCGGGATGTCACGAGTGCTTGACTGACTTTGCGGAGGGCAGCCCGGTCCAGTAAGGGGCGCAATTGGCGCAACAGGCGTACCTGATGGAACGCCCCCCTGGCCACGGCCACCACATGGTCCTCCATGGACAGCCGGGAATCCAGGAGGACACCCAAATTGCGCGCCCTCTCCACGGGGGCCAGTGTTTTGCCCCCAATGGCCAGAGTTGGAGTAATCTGGCTGAACCAGTGTGCCGGAAACCACAGCCACTCAGTCTTGGATGGGTTGAGCTTGAGTTTGTTACTACCCATCCAGATCCGTACGGCCTCCAAACACCGGGACAACACCTCGGCGGCATCGTTGGGGTGGTCTGGTGTGGATATGTACAGCTGAGTATCACAGATGATATCCCACCCCAAAACCACGGATGATCTCGCCCAGCGGCTTCATATATGTGTTGAATAGGAGGGGTGAGAGGACCAACCCCTGAGGAACCCCGCATAAGAGGGGTCTCGAGGCCGACCTCTGCCCCCCTGCCAATACATATTGTGACCGACCAGAGAGGTAGGATGAGAACCACCGTAAAACGGTGCCTCCCAGTCCCAACCCCCCCAGTCGGTGCAATAGGATACCATGGTCGATGGTATCAAAAGCCGCTGAGAGGTCTAACAGGACTAGGATAGAGGAATATCGTCTATCCCGCGCCCTCCAGAGATCATCAACCAACGCGACCAATGCCGTCTCGGTGCTGTGACCGGGTCGGAAGCCGGACTGGCGCAGGTCTAGATTAGATTAAATGATTGCCAAAAGTGAGCACCCATGTTGTTACCAGCTTATATTATACTGAATACTACACAATTTACAATGCAGTATACTGCAGTGATTCCCTAATAAAGTTAACTGCTTATCTAAATGACAGCAGGAAGGAAAACTACCTTAAATTTAATTTACATAAAGGATTTTGTACCATAGAGCAATGGAACTCTTATGAATTCCAATGAAGCACTCTGCAGAATAGTTGCTATACGTGGACTTGAATTTATGATTTCTGCCAACAATCTACCACCCCTACAACAACCAGCTGATTGTTGGGGCTAGCGCAGGCACCGCACGCTTCATGTGTGTGCGCACTTTGCCATTTGCCATAAAAATAGATATGGAGCGTGGGCACGTGGGTGGGCCAAAAGAGCCACTGTACCGGTACTCTCTCAGCTGCTCTGGGCCACTACCAGTACAACCATACCGGGCCATACCCGCAGCAACCCACCTCTGCTACAGTGTATTAAAATGTACACACTGATTTCACAGAAATTTGCTCACAGATATATCTGAAAAGCAACTAGATTGTAGAACTAAAAAACAAAAATGTATTTTGAATTGATCTGCTAAGACTGCAATCCATTATAAAAAGGGTTGAAGAATGAAGATGGTAAAGCTTTAAAAAGCAACAGGCTACAATTGGTTATGGAGAAATTTCAGAAATAGGAAATACTGCCTTGTTTCCTGTGTGTGTTCAAAACAAAAACTACAAAACAATTTAAGTACACTTTTAATTTTATACTTTGCAATGATTTTCAGTTCTGTGCTGTTGATAAAGAAAAAATATGTAATATATGGTGACTTTTTCTCTTATGTGCCTCATTTATATAGTAACCTTGGTAACAACAGCTCCATTAAGTACAATATGCTTAAAAGGCAATTCTAACGTCCTTATTCTATCCCATTTACACTGAAATCAAAACTGGGCTTCAATTTCTTTAGTCTGCCCTTCATAGAATTGGCAAGCATTGACAGGGTAGTTACTCCCTGAAACCATGTGATGTTCCAAAACTGAAAGCCAGTATTTTTTTTTAATAATGGCTCCTAAAAAAGGGCAATACTTGCATAACTTTAGTAATTGTCCTAATCATTAATCTCACCCAGAGCATGAGATTTTAGTGAGTCACTGTGAAGTCATTAAATGCCCCTGAGCCTGTTTAAATTTTAATGAACATAGAAATGTTTAACCCACCAGTACAAGTCACCTTCCTTTTCCTGTCTTTGGTTCCTTATTCCTTCTGCAATAGGCTTTAAAGAAAACGGTCTGTAACACTATTGTGGGTGAGTTGACTAGAAATAAACAGGGGAGGATAAAACAAACAAAGTATAGTTTTCCTGCTATTGCTATTTCTTAATCAGTAATGCTGATGAATAACATAATTTTTACAAAGTCTCATCCTCTTGTCATGCATTCTGACTCATTATTGCACTCACACCGAATCTTTGCCCTGATCCTCCCTGATCCTCCAATCCAGAGTAGATCCTACAACATTATCCTGAGACACATATATTTGCCTTCATTCGTGTAGTTGCTCTCTTTCATAAATTGGTGTTTTCTCCAATCTCACATAGACATACCAGTATAAACATGTATACTTATATGCATAAGTATACATGTTATATGCCTAGCTACCTGCGGGATCGGATCCTGCCTCATACATCCTCACGGCCGATTCGCTCCCACAGAGAGGGACTTCTCCGGGTGCCGTCCACTAGACTTTGTCAGCGGGCGACGCCCAGGGGAAGGGCTCTCTCTGTGGCGGGCCCGGCCTCTGGAACGACCTTCCCCCCGATATTAGGACGACCACGGACCTCCGCTCCTTCCGTCTTAAATTAAAAACTCATCTTTTCTGTCTGGCCGGCCTGGGATAGCCTCTCTGTCTCTGGGGTTTTATTGGGTAGTTTTTAGTATAGTTTAGTTTTAATGGGGAATTTTAGCGCAGGTTAGGTTTAATTTGTTTTTAAGAAATGTCTATATATTTTTATTGTTTTTATTCTACCTGTGCACCGCCCCGAGTCCCTATGGGGAGAGGGAGCGGTTATACAAATATTAAATTATTATTATTATTATTATTATTATTATTATTATTATTATTATTATTATTATTATTATTATTATTATTATTATTATTAACTATATGCACACAGAACCTGCACCATATATGTATATAGTACACTTCCTGATAGATATATTTGTTCTAGTTAATGATACATACTGATGGCCAGACTTTCCATCCTTCGAGTCTTCTGACTGAAGTTTGAATGAAGCAGAGTTTGAGTGTGTTGCTTTGACTATTTAAGATTATTAGGACATTAAGATACATGGAAGTTTTCTTCATGAATCTATATTGCTCACAGAGAAATCACAATCAACTAGAGTGTGCTTTTCCCAACCAACTGATAAGCAGACAGCGCTCAACTAGTCACTGCTCAACTGCCAGTTAGTAAGGATCAGGATCAGGTTCAAATCCTCCCTCAGCCATGGAAACTTCTTTCAGCTAGCCACCACTTTAGTACAACCAAATTCTTGTTGGTTGTGGACAAAAATGGGTGGGTGGGGGGAGAGCACCATATGTATTTCTTGAGCTCCTGGAAGAAATGTATGATATAAATTTAATAAACCTGATTTTTTTTAAAAGAGAGGAATGGCTCATCTTCCCCCTATTTCATGCTAAAATTTAAATTTTAGCTAACTATAGTAGCATACTCCCTATTATAATGGTTTTGTATCTGGATTCTTTAAGCAATTGTGCTATCTCCCCATCATAGCAGGATACCAAAAGTTGAGAGGCTAGGCTAGCTATGCTGTGACTCATTACCAGAATTCTGTACTTTGAAGTTGCCTTTGAAATCTGAAACCTCAAAACTCCAGCAGGAAGATGCTGGGTGGGTGTTATCACTCCCAATGTCAGTTTCTTTTAATCAGCAGGATCTTATTTCAATTTAATGTAGCAATTGCATCCTTTTGCAGAAGAACTCTTAGACACTTCTTTATTAGATTATGCTTCCCCCTTCCATTTTTTTAAAGTCTGCAAAACCGTTTCTGGACATCTCAATAGTAGTAAAACATTCTGCGGGCACAGGTGGGGTCCTTGAGATTATAGTAGTATAAACATGAAAAACTCTGGATTAATGTAGTTCAGAGAGAAACAGATCTAGCTTTATACCTTCAAGCATTTATTTAGGAAATAATCACATGGTTTTCAGAGACTATAAAGGCAAAGGTAGCAGCTAAAGGGTTTATGTCCAAACACAATCATGCAGAACTAATCATTCACAGTTGCTAGAAGAGCTATTCCATAAAGTTAGGGTAAAATGTTAATAAAAATGGGGAATATTCCTTTACTGTTTAAGTATTCATCTGTGGTTTTCATGCTCAGGCAGGGTACAAATTGGTGTTTTAAAACTGAAAACGGATATCATATAATTTGAAGATCCAGAGGCCAGGCAAAATTTCTGTACCAAAAATGAGTCTGAAGAAATACTGCTTTGTTTCATGGGAAAAAAAGCAAAGTGAACTGGTATTTAAACATGAACAACTGCAGTTTGTTGTCAAGGAGACAAGGAAGTGCTCATCTACTTGGGATTTTCCTTTCTGGTTTGTGTGGTTAACAGCAGAGTAGCTGAGAAAGTGACAGGATGCAGGAAACCAAAATTGTCCTTTTCACTGTATGGTAATAACATTGCGACTTATATATCACTTTACAGTACTTTACAGCCCTCTCTAAGCTGTTTACAGAGTCAGCATACCCTGCTTCCACAAAAATAAGACCTCCCCAGATAATAAGCCCAATTGGGCTTTTGAGCGCATGCACTAAAATAAGCCCTCCCCCCAAATATTGCAACACAGCAGCAGCCTTGAGGTGACCACGCTCGCCGCCTCCTGCACATCAAAAATAACAAGACCTCCCTGAAAATAAGGCCAAGTGCTTATTTCAAGGGTCAAAAGAAAATAGGACTGTGTCTTATTTTTGGGGAAACACAGTATTGCCCCCAACAATCTGTATCCTGTATAGAACAGCCTTCTCAACTTGGTGTCGTCTAGTTGTGTTATGATTACATGTCTCATACTACTACTATTACTGTGCCAATAGTTCTGGGAACTATTCTCCTAAGACAGTGGTCGGCAAACTCATTAGTCAAAAGAGCCAAATATCAACAATACCACGATTGAAATTTTTTTGAGAGCCAGAAGGTGTGGCCTGTTTTGTGGGAGTGGCTCGGCGGTCATGCGACCGGGTGGGTGTGGCCAACTTGGAAAATGTGGTGAAATTCACTTAACAACGGTCTTGCTTAGCAACCAAAATTTTGGCCTCAATTGTGGTCATAAGTTCTTTCATCTCTGTCCCACTTTCTTTTTCTTTCTTTTCTTTCTTCCCTTCTTTCTCTTTCTCTCTCTTTCTGTCTCTCTGTCTCTCTCTCTGAGTCTGTCTGTCTCTCTCTGTGGCTCTTTATCTCTCTCCCTCCCTCCCTCTCTGTCTCTTTCTATCATTCTCTGAGTCTGTCTGTCTGTTTCTCTCTGTGGCTCTTTATCTCTCTCTCCCTCCCTCCCTCCCTCTCTGTCTCTTTCTATCATTCTCTGAGTCTGTCTGTCTGTTTCTCTCTGTGGCTCTTTATCTCTCTCTCCCTCCCTCCCTCTCTGTCTCTTTCTATCATTCTCTGTGTCTGTCTGACTCTCTCTCTCTCTCTCTCTCTGGCTCTTTCTCTCCCTCCTTCCCTCCCTCCCTCCCTGTCTCTTTCTGTCATTCTCTCTCTGTTCCTGCCTTTCTTTCCTCGCTCCCTCTTATCTCTGTGTCTCTCCCCTCCCTTCCTGTCTCTCTCTGTCATTCTCTCTGTGTCTGTCAGATTCTGATTCCCTTCCTCCCTCTCTCTCTCTGTGCCTCTCTCTGTCTGCCGGTCACTGTGTCCACAGAATACCGCGTGAAGCAGCGGCGACTCTGCGCTGCTGGCGACGCCATCCGCGATGTCCCCCTCGCATTTCCCGTCTTCCCAATGGCGTCTGGAGTGATCAGGGGCCGTACAGAAACTCGGCGCTTTTCCACGGTGTGGAAAAGATAGGCGCGTGCAGGTCCTGCAGAATTACAGCGCAGATTCCCACCGCTACGAACTCTCCGAGGCTGTAATCGGGCGGGGCATGCGCGCGGAAAAGATTATCATGGACACCCCCCCCCCAAAACGGTACTTAATAACCCAGTTGTAGAATTCCAACAGGGGCATACATACACCCAGTAATATGACTACATTTTGGCTAACTGCAGTATTCCAGTCATGTGATCCAGTGTAGTTTTTTTATTTTTGCTGCAAACTACCTTTTCAGCAAAAACTGTACTAACCTGCTCAATGCCACAATGTTCGCTTAACAATGGTGGTATATGCTTAATGACTGCCATGTTCATTTAACAATTGCCACAAAATTGTCATTAAATCATGTCAGTCATGTGGGTAACTTATAGACTTAGTTAGTCATGACCTACAACATAAATTTCCATTATGGTTGTAAGTCAAGGAGTATGTGTATTCCATTTATATTTTCCCAGCAATTAAACTTTACTTGATATCTATGTCTATATTGTTGTAGGTACTCTACTGTTATGAAGCATTGTGGAATTTCAGAGGCACCATTCTCTGGGCTAGACTTTTCTTGGAAAATCAACATGTGTTGTAGATTGCAGTCCTATAATCAATGACCTTTTGGTAAGAGCTACTCAATCTAATGGGGTTTATTTCTGAATAGAGCTGCAAAGTACAGCACTGTTAAGGGATTTGTAAAGTGTGAGTTTTTCTACAAATACGAAAAAACACAATATAAGAGGCTACCTCAAATAGCAAAATCCCTTCAATTTAGGACTACTACTGCTATATCAGCCTCCTTGCTATGTATCAATCTCCATTCCTAAACTCTTAAAATCCATAAGGCTGGCTTTGAGATTTCCCAGGTTAATGATCCTTTGGATCTCCAATTTCCTTTTTCTGGGACTAGGATCTGGGATAGCTCAGGAATTCATGGCCACCATGACATTCAGGGCCATCCCAGGTCATCCACAGACACAAGACAATGGTTGTCATGAAGCCCTCTGGTACTACTTCCCATTGTAGAGAGGCATGACCTTTTTGGTTGATCTGCCCCAGGAGACTAATGGATTCCAAGAAGTTCCAGAGGGAGCCTGAGATTGTCCCTAATGATCTGTGTCATGGTGGACATGGTTTTGGAATCACAAAAGGTGACCAATGATGGGTATCCAGCTGACCCCACAGCCAACTTCAGAAATGCTAATAAATAATGAGCGACTGTCTGCAGTGCCACCAGATAGATTGCTGTCTTGAGTAGGGAAAGGGGGTAAGGCAAAAGAACAAACAGCACACATAGCTGTCATCGTTCTCTGAAGATGAGTGTGAGGAATTAACACTCCTCTCAACACAAAAGCTTGGTAGGCTGCTCTATGAGACTGCTTGCAATGAAAGGAATCTCGTCCTATTAAATGAGCTACACTGTAGCTGCTTTAATTAAAACAGAGCAGCTAACACAAACTCTCAGTTGATGGCAATCACCCACTCCTATCTACTCCCTCTCTGCCCTCATTGCATTCACAGATAATGTCCCTGTTTAAGGAGAGCTTTCTGTGTAAGAGGGACTTGGAGGTTTACTTACAGGATCATGCAGAGGAATGTGCAAGGCTTCCGATGGATTTGCCAGCCTTAGAATAAGTCATTTAGTAAGGGAAAGGGGTTGGGAAGCTGGTGCTGAAGTAGGCACTTTGCATGGCTTCTCCAGAGTCTAGCAAAAACCAGGAGAGGTTTGAAGTCTTCCGACAGCAAACAGAAGCCCAATCCAGAAGGTCAGCTTCATCAGTCAAGCACAGGCTTATTTGGAAGCCTCTATGGAAGGGTCCCCAACACCCGGTCCGTGGACCAGTGCCGGTCCGTGGCTTGATAGGAACCGGGCCGCAGGGCCGGAGAGGAGGAAGGAGGGGGCAGCCTCCTGGGCAGAGCGCGCGCCGGATGCGGGAGAGCGCAGGCGTGGCCGTTCGCACCGGCCAAGTGAGCCGACTCCCCCCCCGCGTGCGTTTGCGCCGCCTGTTCCCTCTCCCCCCCACGTGCACATGCACCACCTGCTCCCCCTCCCCCCCGGCTCCTCCTCTACTCCAGCTGGTCCGCAGAATTTTCTTTAAAATGAAACCGGTCCCTGGTGCAAAAAAGGTTGGGGACCCCTGCTCTATGGCATTGGGATGAGGTAATGGGCTTTAATCTAGTTGGGCTCTTTTTGGTTTTGAAATAATTTTGCTGTTACTCTGCCTCTTTTATGGATCCAGTTGGGTGATGGGCCTCCCCCACCCATAAGCTACCCCATGCTTGCTTAATAACCTGAAAGTTTATTTAACATTGGCATCAGGGAGAGCAGGGATGGGGTTATTAAGCAATCTTGTTATGTCTCATTTGACGGTTGTCACTATTTGTGACCTTAATGGACATGTTCTATTATGGCTGTAGGTTGATTTTAAATGACTAAATGTGGATGGAAGTCACTGCAAAATCAAGGTTTCTCAATGTTCTCACAGACACATTAAGCCAGTCAGATTATTCTAAAGGTCTGAATTGTTCTTCTCTATTTAACTGACATATATTTTGCTTATAAAAATATTTTTTCCAAGTCACCATCACTTCTATGAGGAAGAGAGGATCCCTATACTTCTTTATACAGAGGTAATGGGATTGCTAGAAAATCTAAACATACTGAAGTTACAATAACATTTATTTGGTGATGTGATGGCATAGTGGTTAGAATGCAGTACTACAGGTATTTCTGCTGACTGCCAGCTGCCTGCAATTTGGCAGTTCTAATCTCACCAGGCTCAAGGTTGACTCAGCCTTCTATCCTTCCGAGGTGGGTAAAATGAGGACCTAGATTGTTGGGGGCAATAGGCTGATTCTGTAAACCCCTTAGAAAGGGCTGTAAAGCACTGTGAAACGGTATATAAGTCTAAGTGCTATTGCTGTTTTGTTTATTTATGCTACCATCTAGCAATTAATATACTCTGATTTAACATAACCAAATATTTAGTTTTTGAATACCACCTTTATTATTTTATAGGTATTTCAATACATAATATTCTTAACTCCTCCTATTTTCTGCACAACAATCCTGTGAAGTGAGTGCTGAGAGACACTGACCTAAAGTCACCTAGATAGCTTTCATGCCTAAAAATTAAGTAAAACTCAAGTCTCCTGATTTCTAAGCCAACACCTTAACTACTATACCAAACTGTCTTTCATATACTTTTCTATAAAGCCTACACTTTTTCTATGTGCATATAGAAATGTTGAAGGGTATTCACAAAACTGAGATATATAAGGGCTTTTACCATAAAAAGTGAACTGGAAATAATCATGTCATTAATACTCTCATTTTGCGGTCTTGAGATCAAGGGAAGCTGATTCATGCAAAAATTCCCAGCGCGCACAGATGCTGTAAGAGTTGAATCTAGTTTTCTACAGATCAGGATTAATTATGTATTCACTAAATTCTACTAGGAATTTAGAGGAGGATATGAATCACGCTACTCTGGGATGAACTTGTAGTATAACTGTTAAAAAACTGAAGAGATTTGATTCAATCCCCTCACAGAATCACCAGAAGCCATTCAATTCTCAGTCAGACAAAGCAATTGTTGTGAGAATAAAAGGGAAGGAAAAGGGGACCTTGTCTACCACCTTGAATTCCTTAGAAGAAGAAATGAATTTATATATAATTGAAATGAAATAAGTGAATGAAATAAGTGTTTGGATTAGCCCTACATTTCCATTGCACTAAATCACAGAATGATGTAATGCAACTCCTTACACATAATATTAATGCCTTTTTTTCCTGGAAAAATTACTTGCTTTGAAAGATGAGTATGGTGGCTGTGAATAATCAAGTGAAATTCCTCTCATCATCAAATTCCCACCCTGCACCAGCTGAATTTCTTCCTATCACACAGCGGTTAACTGACTAAGAACATGGGTGAACAGGCCCCCATCTAAGATTAATACTTTCAATGAAAAAAATATTGTACTTTGTCAAAGCAAGTTTGTATTTTAATCTATCTACTAAATTACTGAATTGGACTAATGTCTCCCAACAACTAGCACCTTTATTTTTATCATTTGCCAACACACTCCCCAAAATGCTAAATGGCCCAACTTCATAAAATGTTGCATGGTTTGTGACTATTATATAGATTGTTTCTGTCTGTCACCTATTTTCTTTCCTGCACAGCAAAATTAGATTGGATGAACCCCCATGTTACTCATGGGTTTCTCAATTTATTAATATTTCTCAATAGCAAATTAAGAAAAACTTTCCTAGGGCTTTCATAGACTATTTAAGTTTTCTGAATGTCAAGTCTAGCAGCTGGCAAACCTAAATATCTCCCAATACAAACCCAATGCATTTGGTACATATAGCTGCATACTGAATAAAGTAACTAGGAAAATGATTTTTCTCCAAGATATCATTAATTTTAATTTTGGTTCCTTCTAACAAATGCTTTAAGAACCTGAAGCTTCTTGTAACTCAGTGAGAAAACAATCACTCTTTACCAATGAACTCTGTTCATTGCATAAAGTTTTGATGCGGGAGCTTAGTTTGATATATCAGATTTTTAGATAAAAGGTGGGGTACTATAGGGAGAATAAGGACCTATCATACAAGCCACATGGTGTTAAGATTTTGCCTGACAGTAGAGGAAGAGATGCAATGCATAGAAATTAAATTAGCTGTCTTTCAACAGCAAATTCCACAATTTTTTTCCACAAACACCTCATAAGCAGGTAAGTCTGAAAAATACTGACAGCTCATAACTTAGTCAGATTGACCATTAATTACACATATGAACCTCAATCTCCCCAATATTGTTATTACACCTATCTACTAATTTAGTGTCTATATGTATGCATGAATTATCAAGTAACTACAGACATCTAACCTGGTACTGTGTATTGTTTACTGTGTACATTACATCAGCCTTATTGCATATGAAGACAAATGAAAAAGATTGAGCCAGACAAATTTAGTGCATTGTGAAGCTACAAGTAAGAACAAGATGTTTCTTTCATTTCCTCAAGTACAGCTGCTTTGTTAAAATCATTGCTAATGGAGTCCATTTCTGTGTTAAAACTGCTGTTAATGGGGTTTTAAATATGTTTCATATGTATGACAACCGTTGCTCTGGTAAACACATACTGAGATGGTCTCCACAATGTCAAAATGATAGCTAAACTTTCTTCCTGGTTAATGTTCCGTACAATAGCTCCAAAAATAGAATTTGAAGCGTTTTCGGATTGCATGAGAATACAGGGCAGCTGTGTAGTTTCTGCGAAATAAAACTGAAATGTTTAGGCTGTGAAATCATCATGATTGATTTTGACAGTGATTAAACATGGCCCCTTAAGGGGAAAAAACCCTATCATTAAAAGCCTAGCCTACTAGCCTACTAACATTACTGGAAAGTAATGCAGCCTGAACACAGACCTTTTGATTTCATCCCAAAGTTCTTATGCAAGCCATAACATTTTTTTCCTCCTTGGCTCTTTTCTGTGAAATTTAATTCATGAACAATAGTTTTCCATTTTTTCCCCATCACGTTTTGAACTAGTAAACCAGAAGTCCATGAATATAAATGTACACTATAATGAATTATCAATCCCAAAAGAGGAAGAAAATGTCTGAAGCATCCTAAATATCAACTTAGGTCAAAATGAAAAAAAAGTTTTTATTTCTAGTACACAAAGCCGTGTAAATATTAGTTATTTTAATTCTAAACTCATACGTGGCAATTCTAAACTCATACGTGAAGGAGGATGAGGAACAGACAGTAGACAAATACTTTAAAAAGCCAGAATGTTAAAAACATCTGGTGACTTTTTCGGTTGTTAAATAAATGTTTCTGTATCAAGAGAACCAAAACAAAAGAGTGAAGTGGCAGGGAGCAGGAAGATGAGCTGCCTTTTAAAAACATAATGAACTCCAGCCACACAATATATTGGAGCAAAAAGATAAAGGTGTCTATGGATTCTCAGGTACCAGGTTGTCCCAAAGGTGCTTTTTCAAGAGGCAACTGGACTTTCTGGTTTTTCTTCGAAGACGTTTCACTTCTCATCCAAGAAGCTTCTTCAGCTCTGGCTGGCTGGTGTGGAATGGAAGGGTTTATACCAGGGGTGAAATCCAGCAGGTTCTGACAGGTTCTAGAGAACTGGTAGTGGAAATTTTGCGTATTTCGGAGAACCGGCAAATGCCACCTCTGGCTGGCCCCAGAATGGGGTGGGAATGGAGATTTTGCAGTATCCTTCCCCTGCCATGCCCACAGAACCAGTAGTAAAAAAAAATCTGAACTGCACCACTGGTTTATACTCCTTGCAGGCAGCTGGTCGTTTTCATTCTTTTAGAGAGTCATTGAGGTCACCTAGAGGCTTATCTGTGTCATCAGGGTCACCTGAATGGTGCAAATGGGTGTTGAGCCTTCTTGGAACTGTTAAAAGGACTGTGTTGTAGAATGGAGATAGATGATGTCATACTCTGTTAAAGGCAAAGGCTTTTTTAGGCCATAGTGCTCATGTTGGCTGTTTCTTGGCCAAAGGAGCCAGTATTGTCTGAACAGGAGCAAATTAGGCAAAAATAATATAAAAGATGAGGCATTCATGAAAGGGATAAAGCCAATCTTTTGAGAATAAAATGAAGGATTGGATAGGCTACATTAAATTATATTAAATACAAAGCTCAGTCTGTCTCAATAATTTTCTATCTCCATAACTTTCTTGCAGCCTTTCTATAAAGCCCAGTACATCCAGCTCTGCTTTTATTGCCAGGAGACACAAAAAAGAGGAGGAGCATTGAGAGTAGAGATTAAGAAAATGAGGGGTGAACAAGTAAATAGTAGAAGAGATCATAGACATGTACACTTGCTTTACATATAATTACCAACTGCAGGCTTGGCTATCTTGAACAAGCCTTGAAGCCATTGTGTCCTTCCTTTGCATTTTCCTATTATCATAAACTGTAATTTATTAGGAGAGCTAACTGAGACCAATTGTATTTTGTGTAAACTTTAAGCCCTATTAAATATATAAGATGTTTATATTCTAATCACATTTCAAAATTAAGGTTGTAATTCTTATAAAATTCAAACACTATTTTATGGGAGGGGGGAATTATTCTTACATAGTAGTCATCTGTTTGCTTCTAATATCTTTTTAACAATTTAAACCAAGCATGTATCCCGAGGATGTCCAGAAAGAAAATGCAATTAACATAACATTTAACTTATATATAACTGGTACTGAGCAATGCACCAAATTCGAAATGCAGAAAAATACAACCAGTTCACAAAAAAACAGGAATGTACTTGGTCAACTAACCAGCTTCACTCAAGTACTGTAGAAGGCACTAGACCTAACATTTAGAACAGTGGTGGGTTCCAAAAATTTTCACCAGTGGATCGGTGGGTGTAGCTAGGTGGGGGGGCCTGTGACTGAGTGGGTGTGGCCAACTTGACATCACTCATACCCACGCCCACTTAGTCACATGGAACCCCACCTAGCCACGCCCACAGGAAAAGATAGCAAAATTTTTAGGATTTTTTCCTATTTACCCCCACCCTCTCTTCACTAGTTGCCCATTTCCCTTCTTTCTCCCCCACCACCGCCTCTTTGGTTGCTTACCTTCCACAGCGGCTGTTCCAGAATCTGGAAGGTAAGCTGACTGGAGTTTTCGGTGGCCCCCAGCCAGCTGCCGCTGCTGAGAAGCAACTGGCTGGCAAAAAAGCCTCCAAGCCACTGCCTCTTTGAGAGCCACTTTGCAAAGCGGCTCTCAAAGAGGTGGCTGTTGGCCGGAGGCACGGAAAAGTTCTCCTGTCGACAAAAAACTGCTGCCAGCGTCACCATTTTCTCCACGTATGCACATCCCATTAACTTGCAAGTCCGCTTGGACATGCAAGGCAATGGGATGCTCATGCACAAAGAAAATGGCGGTGACGGCAGCACCTTTTTCACCAATCGGAGGATTTTTCTATGGCCTACGGCCAGCTGCCACCTCTTTGAGAGCCAGTATGCAAAGTGTCAGGGCAAGCAAGCAGTGACCGCATGGGTGGGGTGAGCAACTGGCAACAGGGGGCCAGTTAAGGGGCATGGCCAGTCAACCATCACTACCAATTCGCCGAACTGGGCAAAATTTCTGCCACTTGTTCAGATGAACCAGTGCGAACTGGCTGAATACCACCTCTGATTTAGGGTCTCACACAAATCAATTCATCCCAATCAAAATTTTGCTTTCTGTTTTCTTTTTCCCATTGATTTATAACATGCCATAACAATGAACACAGCATTTATGCAAAACAAGCTTATGACTTTTTGGTATAAGACAACCAAGCATTCTGAATCATTTAGTTCCAAACAGACGGCTTATGAAATGTCTAGGGAGAAGTCTTGCATAATAAATTGGGAATAATTTGAATCTGTTGAACCTAAGGAAATCAACAGTATCTTCTATGCTGTCAATGCAACTACGTGTCAATTAGATACTTGTATTTCCTGGCTGGTGAAAGCCTCCAGGATGGTGACCAGCAGGTGGGTTCATGTAGAGATAAATTTCTCACTGCAAGAGGAAACATTCCCAGGACCCTTTCACGATGTCCTGGTTTGTCCTTTCCTTTAAAAACCATCACTTGACCCCACTTGCCTGGACAACGTTAGTCTAGATTCTCATCTTCCTTTTTTGGGGAAGATAGTGGGGGGGGGGGGGGGGAGATTGCTCAACACCTCCAGGGGGTCCTGGATGAAACAGGTTTCCTGACCCTCTTTGGTCAAGATTCAGGCCTGGCTATGGGTCAGATGTGATGACACTCATGGATGATCACTAATTGGATGGAGATAGTGCAACCATTCTCATTCTCCTTGATCTCTCAGAGACCTTCAATATTTTTGACCATGGTATCCTTTTGGGCTAGGTACGTGAATTGGAACTAGGTGGCAGGTCAGCACAGGTTCAACTCCTTTCTCCAAGGTTGGGCCAAATCAATGTAGACAGGGAGTGAGAGATCTAGCACCCAGCCATTCGCTTGCGGTATCCCACACCATTCAGTACTCACCCCTCTTCTGTTTAACATCTACATCAAGCCATTGGGTGAGATCATCTGTCACCATGGGTTGAGGTATCATCAACATTATGATGATACTCTGTTCTTCATCTCTACACCTGGTGACTTGAATAATGCTATCTCTGGTGTTTCACAATGCCTAGAAGCTGTAGGGACCTGGCTGGAGTACATGAGATTTCCACTAAGCCCTGACAAGACTGAGCAGCTTTTGATGCCTGGAGCCTTTTGTCATCCTTAATTCTAGACAGGATTGCACTACCCCTTTCAGACCTAGTTCACAGCTTAGGGTTTCTCCTGGAGATACACCTCCTGCTCAAGGAGTAAGTGAAGAGCATGACTAGAAGAGCTTTTGCACAGCTTCGGTTTATGTATCAGTTGCGACTTTTCCTGGATCATGACTTCCTTCACTCAGTTATTCAAGACCTAGTCATCTCTTGTCTGGACAATTGCAATGTGGTCTATATGGGCTACCCTTGAAAACTATTCAGAAGGTTCAGCTGGTTCAAAGTGCAGCAGCAAGAGCAATTTTGGGGACACCTAGGATTCTCCTGTACTCTGCAAATTTCATTAGCTACTGGTCTGCTTCTCAGTGCAGTTCAATATGTTGGTTAAGACTTTAAAGCCCTCATTGACACAGGTCCAGGCTATCTGATGAACCATCTCATCATGCTAGGATAAGTCCATGTTATTTATGCCAGCAGAGAGAGCCTACTGCAGATTCCATCAGTCAAAGAGCTTTGACTATCGGGATACAGAAGAAGAGCCTTCTCTGCAACAGTGTTCACCCTTGGCAACATCCTACTCTCTAGGATAAGATCTGCCCTCACCCTCCTATTTTTCCGCAGGAGCCGGAAGACTTGGAGGTGGCTGGGAGGATTCACTTCCTTACTTTGCTCTCTGCTCTCTACCTGTCTATCTTTTTGTTATCACATTGATGTATTCTCACTGTTTTCTTTTTAATGGCAAACGGCAAATAAATGTAACAAATAAATAAATATTCTTAGAACTGAAAAAAGCAGCATGTGTAGAATCATCAGAAATGAAGTTTTCTTCTTATAAGGAAGATGTGTAAACCAGACATTTGCAATCTGCTAATGGCTACACTGTCCATTTACTGAAATCATCTGGAGATCTATTAAATTTTCTATTCTGCTTATTCCTGTATTAGATATATTATTTATATTATTTTTGAATTAATATCTCCATTCTCAAGTAAATAATTCCTAATCATTCTTACTAACTAAAAATATTTTTGTCAGATAGCTTTTCTCCCCTATTGACTCTATTTTATCTTTGAACTCTTTGATGTAGAGGAAACATAATTCTATTCTACATCTAGAATCTGACATTTTCAACTACTGGCACTTGTTTTATTATATTTGTCTCCGATATTTTTTTTTATTCATGTCTATCCCCCAAAGTCTTTACAAGAAGCTACAGTATAATAAAAATGAGATAATACCTGCTCTTGAACTTATAGCTGAAAAAGACAAGACACAAAAATAAAAGTCAGTGAAAAGGGAAAGTGATATTATATGGAATAGCAACTTGAAATGAAAAGCTCCTTTGCATCAGACCTTTATTATTTCAGTGCAACAACTGAATGCAAACTTCTGCTAAAGGGCCATAACTGTATTCCATAGATATAATTGTATTACATCACTTGAGGGAAAAGTCCTGATGTAATACTTGTTGTAGCTGCCAAAATAGCTATTTCATGAATAGCAGTCAAGTTAATAATTGTGCCAAAAAGAAGAAATATTAATCGGATGTTTTTACAAGAAACATATTTACGTATTTCATAGGTGTAATTTTATTTACAGATTGATTAAACAATTGGAACGGCTATCACTTTCAAGGTGATATATACAATTCCCAATGGTAGGGATAAATGGTTAAAACTCTAAGACCACCAAACAGGAATATAAAATAACAGAAAAATAAACAAAATCCTATGATCATTCAGGAGTTAGTAAGCACCAAAAAAAAGTTACACTTATTCTAAAAATTCTTACGGACTTCTTGGGCAAAGAGTGCTTTGGTATTGATTAAAGCACCACACAGCAAAAGCCTCCGAAACTGACCCAACTGCATGGAACTGGGCCTTCAGATAAAATAGTTATGAAATATTTGGGTTTGAAAGTAGGAATGGGCATTGCTTCCAAATAAGTCCAGCTTTTTTGTAAAGTGTCCACACCCATGAGTGTGCCTTCAAGTCAGTGTTGACTCGTGGCCACTGCTTGGACTATTGTGCAGTTTTCTCAGCTAGGATTTACAGAAATGATTTGCTCTTGCCTCCTCCCTAGTAATTGGACCAAGGTCGCTCAGGTGGCTTTGTGCCTAAGGCAGAATTCTTTATTTCTAATTGGATGCCTTAAACACCATGTCAAACTGGCTCTCATAATAAATATACAACCTCCAGTTATAGTACCAATGTCCTGATAAGAAATAATCTGCCAGCATTTCCAAATTGAGGCCTCTTTCTCTTTGGGTTTCCAAAGATGGGTGTCCTTTCTATTCCCTCAATATTAAAGACTAAAATCAACATTTTAAAGTGGGTCAGAAAGGAAAGGGAATTGCTACATAACTGGGGCATAACATATGAATATATTTGTCTTTAGGGACTCAGTTACATGTACTAATTATACTTGTACAGATATGCCTCATTTTATTGTGCTGCACTTTAATGCACTAAGCTCAAATTATGATTAGCACTTTTTAGCAATGAAGTATTTTTTAATTAAGGTAACTACATTTTTTTACACATAAAATTTAGACATGGTACACTTAATAGACTACAGTATAGTGTAAACATAATGCACATAGTGTTTATGCACATTTGGAAGTCAAAATATGTGTGGAACTCATTTTATTACATTTATTGGTTTGTTTGCAATGGACTAAATCAAACTGCAATATCTCTGAGTTTGCCTGTATTGCCTCTACCATTCCAGAACCCAATGCAGATACTCTTCCCTACCCAAAGAAAGATCCCATCTTATAACGTAGAACAGAAACTTACAGCATGTTTGAAGTTTTCAATTTGGATTTTTTTTCCAAGGATGATTTAATTCTACCTCAAAGTTGAAGTGACATTCTAAGTCAGACTGACAACTTAGTATGAATGAACTGAACTTATTTAAAACCAAATTGATTTGAAAATTCAAAAAATGTTTTTGAACATGTAAAAAAACCTTTTAAATTCAAGTAAAATTAATAATTCAATTTCACAATTTAATTTGATTTTCACAAGCAACCAAGATGAATTCAAGTACTTGGATACATACCTAACAGTAGTCTAGTAAGCCAGCTAAATCAACAGCATTAAAGACAGTACTAATGCAAATGATCTACACCTTATTCCTACTCTGGAAAAACTGAGACACGAGACAAAAAAAAGAGTAAATCAGCAGTCAAACATTTGCTTCACTGAATTGTAAATTAATTAGTAACTTAGGTCCTTTAATGAAGACATTACATATCCTTCTCATATCTCTAGGAAAATATATTTGCTATATTCATTTGTGGAGACAAATAAATCCATGCAGTTGGCAGTATCTCTGCCAAGCAAACTCTTAAATATTCAATCAGCAAGACCAAATTTCTTCATGAGTCACATCAATGAATTCCCTTTATATTAAAGCGACTATTCCCATGATGGTGAACATATGGCACACGTGCCACAGATGGCACACAGAGCCTTCACTATGGGCATGTGTGCTGTTGCCAGCTGCTCTTCTGGTTTCCAACTCATGCATGTGCATCAACCAGCTGTCCCTTGCCAGAGCACCAGAAAACAGCCTGAAAACAGCCAAAAACCAGATCATTTTTCAGGATGTTTTTTGAGCTGTTTGGGCCGAAAAGCAGCTTGAAAATGGCCCCCAAAATGGCCAAAAAACAGGCATTCACACACTGGCCAGCTGGTCTTCGGGTTTCCAGCACTCCGGTACATGCTCATGCACATGTTCCTGTTTGGGCACTTGGTGCTAAAAAGGTTTGCAATCATTGGATTATTCCATCCCATTGAAAAAAATGAAAAACCAATTATTTTCACGAAAATATTCTTAACTCATGACTCACTGAATGTACTGGACTATAACTTCCATTATTCCCAAGTCACCACAGTCATTGTTAGTCATATCACTGGGCTTCATATATGAGTGATTGGATGATCTCTGTAAATGCCATACACTAAAACAAAACAAATAAATAACTGGGCCTAATGTGTTGCTGATTCACGTTTACACAGATTGAAAAAAACATACATCTATTGTTAAATGGAAACCAATCCTCCGCAGATAAGACTAATAGTGGAATGTTTATTTATAGTTTATATTTGTAAACCTCCCACAAAGAGGGGCTCTATATAAACATATACAAAAACCGAAGGGATACAATTAAGAAGTATTGCATGGAAATACCAATAAATTTCAACTTGGAAATGAAAAGCCATGAAAGTCAAAACAGGTGGTAATTCTAGACTTATGACTGTGATGGAGCTTCCCATCATGGTCTGAAGTCATGATAATCATAAAATGTGTTGCTTATGTGACTGACCCAATTTTACGACCTTTCTGAGGCAGTTATTAAGTAAATAACCATGCTTACTAAGTGAATGACCGTTGGCTTAGCTGAATGGTCGTTTTCTGGGCGCTTTGGGAGAGTCCAAGCATGGATGGGTAGAAGGAACCACTGAAGTTCACTTGCATGTAGCCGTGTCCATGGTACTACCTGGATGAAAAATATCATTTTTCCCAACAGCTGGGAAAGAGTCACTATGGGGACCAATGTCGAAACTCAGGCTCGTTGTATCAAGTCTCTAAGGCTGTTAAAGCGGTCTGGTGAGAGGAAGACTCTGCAACTCTCCTTGTCAATGACTGTGCCGAGATGGAGGATTTTGGTGGTCGGTTCCAGGTGGCTCATTTCTTGGTTCACCGAGAACCCATGGCATTGCAAGGTACGAATGGTGATCTGGACATCTTGGCGAGCCTGGACTGTGGATGAGGACTAAGTATGTCATCCAGATAATACTGGAGCCTGATTTGGTAAGCATGAAGGTGGGCTGCTACCGCAGCAAGAAGCTTTGTGAAGGTCCTGGGTACAAAGGATAAACCGAACTGAAGAGCCTTGTAGTGGTAATGCTTGCTGTCATAATGGAATCTCAAGTACCTTCTGTGCGACCAGCAGATGGGGAAATGCAAGTACACTTCTTTCAGGTCTATCAATATTAAGAGATCTCCCTGTCTGATGCATCCCAGGATTGTCTGGACAGATTGCATCTTGAAACGTTTGTAGGCCAGGTGTAGATATAGGGTTTTTTTAGGTCTAAGTTGGTTCTCCACCCACCCACCCACCCCCTGAGCTCTTTAGGACAAGAAATAGTATTGAGTAAAATCCCTTTCCTGCTCTACGGGAACTGGCTCTATGGCATTTATATCTAGCAGGTGTTGGATCTCTGCTTTCAATTGGAGGTCTGTCCAAGGCTGGAGAGGTGCCAGTTTGCTAGGCCTGCTGGCCAAAGGATATGGCCAGACTTTGGGCCTTTTCAAAGGCCTGGTGTCTTCTCTGCGCATTTCTGGATGAACCCTGAGCCTCTCTGCTTCCCTAGGGATCTTTCTCCTTGGTGAACTTCCTGCCTTAGCCCCCATGTGAGGGGGACCTGGCCTATTCCACTTAGTTGAAGGCCCTGCTAGCTCTTCCTCCTCCACCAAACCTTGCTCCACCATGTTCGTGATGATCCTCAGTGATCTCAGCATTTCCAGATGTCACAGGTCTGAGCAGCTCTTGTAAACCTGGGTGGCAGACAGTAGGTGGTGGTAGCAATGAAGGACACATGGTGCAGATCTGTCCAACTGTGGAGTATGACCTGTGGGCCAAACACTACATGATCCAATCCACCCATGGAGTGGATTGGGGGCGGGGGAGGCCTTGCCGGCAACCTGAACAAAGACCAACATCCCCCCCCCCCCCGGTGGCATCTGTGATTGCAAGGGGCTGCACTGGCAAATTTCTGGGCTGAGGAAAAAAGTGTATGAATAAAGGCCATCCACGGACTGTCCGACATAGCCACGGCCTCTGGCACTAAAAAGACGATCATCCAACAGTTTGGGGGGGGGGGGGAGAGGAAGCCTCCACTCTTCCCCGGTGCTCGCCAGCAGCCGCTGGACGAGCCCCTGTGGAAAACTCCCCCACAAGCTCTGCGGAAAGGCTCCAAGTCACAATAGCCCTTTCTGAGGTAAATCTAATAATTAATTAACAAAATACAGCAGAAAAATCCTTCTCTAAGCAAACTAGGTAACTGAAAAGAGAATAACTGCACAAAAATAAAATAATCCTTGCTAACTACTTGGAGAGACCCAGTCTGTCTGGTCAAGGACCGAGGAGCTCCCCAAAAACAGTTCTTAGTGGGCTAGACTGAGTTTTTAAACTAGACCTCAATGAGGAGCAGGGGGCACGCCTAAGAAAATCAACTCAGTCCTTGGGCAGATAGATTGAATTTAACCCATGCTTGGACTCTCCAAGCAGTGCACAGGAGAAAACCACAATCATTAAGCAAATCAATGGTTCACTATGGATGCAGTTTTGCTGAAAACCAGAACTTCTAGTTTTCAGCAAAACTGTCGTAAAATACAGTCATGTGATCACAGGATGCTGCAAATAGTCATAACTGCAGCTGTGTTGCCAAGTGCCAAGGTTTCATCACATGATGGGAGCAACCATCGGAACTTCAAACCCAAGTCATAAGTAGTTCCAAGGTAGGTCTGTCATAATTGAACAGCTAAAAACCCAGTCAATAAGTCAAGCATTAGTTGTAGTCAAATTTGAAATAAGAAGTGCTAGGGTCCTGAATGCTTGCATGTCAAACACAAATCCATTACATAAATTGAAGGATTTCTTTAAAGGAGTTGTTTTTTCCTTCAAAATAAATAATGCAGGAATCCAAATAAAACTATTTATACAAGATGGTTGTCTAGCCTCCATTTAAACACATATAATGCAGGAGAAATTACTCCAGGTAATCCTCAGTTAACAATCACTTCTTCAGTGACTGTTCAAAGTTATAAAATGGTGCTATATAAGGAGACCTATGAGCTTCATAGTTGTAGCAACTTCAGCAGGGGTGTCAAACTTGCAACTTTGTCATGTGACGTATTGCAACTTTTTCCCCCTTCACTAAAACGGGGATGGGCATGGCTAAAGTGATGCATCCGGCTTGTGAGCTTGACACCCCTGCACTACAGCATCCCCACAGCCACATGTTGGATTCAGCTGCTTGGCAACCAGTTCAGAATTATGATGGTTGCAGCATTCCATGATTGCAATTTTTGAACTTCTCTGCTGACAAAGGTAATGGGAAATAGGCAGGAGATTGCAAATGGCAATTGTGTCTCTCACCCTTAACAATCATACAGGATTCATCTAACTGCAGCCAAAACTGCCGTTGTAAATTAATTTTCTCACATGGCATTGTGCCTTATGACTGTATTTTCTAGTAACAAAGTTGCTGATCCCAATTACTATTGTTAACCAGGGACTACCTGCATATATCTGGATGCAGGAGGAGAAAAATCTGGTTTCTAGGCATGAGGAAATTCTGAATTTCAAAAGTCGTTAAAGAGCAAGAGTTAAAACAAACAAATGGTCATTGCTAAATTATTTATCTTTTTATGGAAATAGCTATATGAGGTTTTCCACCAGGTGTTTTCTGTAGTAATGCTGAACTTTTAAAATTAATACTGCACGAAAGGGAGATAGAAAAGTTTTTTGTTGTCCCAAGCTAGCTTTTTAAAAAAATCTTTAGAATTCAGTTAATATTGTAGCTTATGTATCTTAAGAAATGTAATTTTGCTGTTTTATGTGGTGCTCCACTTAGTCATATAGCCTGGTACTATTCTATAGTTCTTGAAAACACTTTAGAAATTTCTTAATTCCAAAATGCTAAAAATGAAAATCAGACTATAAAAAATAGAAAGTTGACATGATCTGGGCCCAGTTTATTGTATACTCAAAAACCTTAGTGTCAACAAAAGTAACATATTTATAGAAATTATTACAATAACCAGGCAATATGGAAAGTCTTAACTACAAAATCTAGAGGTCTAGAGTCAGGGCAGAAATGTAAACAAATTAATTTGAGTTATTTGTCAAAGAGCAGTCAGAAGAAAGAAATTAAAGAAGATACAAATGTAATTCAAACTTGTATTTTTTACATTATCATTATTTTTATAATTTTTAAAGAAACAATTTCGCCTTAATTCTTCTTGTTAATAATGGATGCCACCAAAGATTAAAAATCTTTACATAACTACATAAATGTTATGGAGGTTATTAGGTTAGAAAAGAAAGGAAAAATGCTGACATAGTCTAATGAGAGGGATTAGAGGTAGTCCTAGATTTACAATCACAATTGAGTCTAAAATTTCTGTTGTTAAGCGAGACATTTGTTAAGTGAGTTTTGCCCTATTTTACAACCTTTCCTGCCCCAGTTGTTAAATGAATCACTGTACTTGATAAGTTAGGAACTTGGTTGTTAAGTCAATCTGGGTTCCCCATTGATTTTGCTTGTCAGAAGATCACAAAAGATGATCACATGATATTGGGACACAGCCAACAGTCATAAATATGAACCTATTGTCAAGCATCTGAATTTTGATACCATGAACAAGGGGATGCTGCAAAGGTCATTAACTGTGAAAAGGTTAATGCCATTGTAACTTTGAAAACTCACTAAAAAGCTGTTGTAGGTTGAGGACTACCTGTAGTTGGAGACCTACAGGATTATTTTCAGGCCTTTTATTATTCTTTTTGTTATTCAGCACAAATATTCTTATTTACTTATTTATAATATATTAACTCAGAGCAGCATAGACAGTGCCTGCCATCATCTTTTGTCTCCCCAACAGCTTTACAAGATAGGTTATGTTAAAAGACAGGGAGTAGACCAAAATTACTTTTTAAGTAATTCTAGTAGAACCGTGTAATCAGTCTTTTTCTTCTTCACTTCCTCTTTTACCATTTCAGGTGTCAAAGAAGATACATCTAATCAGTATACAATGTTATTTTAGTCATTGGTTGTAGAATCTCTTGCAAAGATTTTTTGAGGAAGTATTTCCTTGTTGCAGAAATACATCATTATCATTTTTCAACTGATGTTGAAGTTTATGGGTATAGCAGTGTATGGGCAGTCATTGGATGACTACTGTGAATTTACTATCAATATCACTATAACTCATAACAGACAGTAGACACAACCAATCCAACCTACTATCCAATATGCTGAAATGTCTAGGCAAATTCTTAATAAAAAGTGTACCTTTCGTCATTCACTATTCACCCAATTGTAAATAGAAATTCAGAACAGTTATAATATTTGGATAAGTTTTGTATAAGTAGGTATTATTTGAAAATATAATTGGGAAATTGTTAAGTTAAGCATTTTCAAATTATTTATTCAGCTGTCATAAAAGATTCCCTGCCTGGCATCTTGAATTGCCTTCCAACAATTAGAAATATACACATATTTGCACAGAAGCTACTTGCCAGTATTGGAAGGCGGTCTCTCTGTCTATCTCTCTCTCACACAAGCTTCCTCTGCCCATATGGAAAACACTTCACAGAAAAAAGGAGTCTCTGCATGGCAAAATGAGTAATAAAAAATTCACTTTTAATGCTTAACATGTCTGACACTGCATACCACACCCTTTTTTTCAGAGTATCACCAGTAGCAAACAAATGGAAAAACAAAGCTGGAGATGGAAAAACTTCTTTTGGAAGGGCTTCTTTCTCCACCCGTGCTGCAATTTACTCAAATCAAAAGCAAATGCTATTTCCAAAATAGAACCAGGCAACCCACTGTTAATCATTTTCTTTCTTGAGAATTTTTCATTACTAAGCCATGCATTGACACCAGAACTATAAACATTTAATCATGTTCTGCTCCAAATTAGAGTTGATACTAGAGAAAAGTATTGTGACCAATATTAAAGGTGAGCTTTCATCATAAACTTTGCACAGCAAAATAATTATTTCAGATATATTGGTATTTCTATTTTTCAATGTTGGTTTTAAACCCATTTGCTATTTATTTTACATTAAACTACATTACAGAAATCCTAGGCAAAGTTGAATGAAAGCAATCAATATCTTGCATGTCATTTGGGGGGGAGGGGGGGGGTTAGCCCAGTCAGAAACATTTCATCTGAAATGTTTACGCTATAAACATTATCAAATATACTTCTTCTGACTGCCGGCTGACTGCAGTTCGGCAGTTCAAACCACACTGGCTCAAGGTTGACTCAACCTTCCATCCTTCCGAGGTGGGTAAAATGAGGATCCAGATTGTTGGGGGCAATATGCTGACTCTGTAAACTGATTAGAGGGGGCTGTATATAAATGAAGCGGTATATAAATCGTTCTACTGAACATGATTCAGTCAATATTAAGCATGTCCATTGGATTTCAGCTGCTTAAATTTAAACATGAACTAACTTTTCCTACCCAAATCAATGACATCTTAAAGAAATTCTCTTTGGTTGCATAGCACCACAATACTATTTAGATTTAATCATCTTAACAAACAAAACAGAAGAAAATATAAAATAAGCTGGCAATGGTAAAGTATTTCACCAAAGCAATAGAAGTTCCATTGTGTTGTGGGTTAAGCACTGCAACCTGCTTAAACTTATGAAACACAACCAAATCCTATTTGCTTTTACATGTTTTGGAAAAGTGTTCCCTTTTGAATAAAAGTCAACACCAATATATCCATGAGTTCAGAGAGAGGAAAGAAAAAAGCTGTATAAATGTAGTGATAAATTGGAATATCCATTTTCTTTATCCATGTGATAAAGAAAATATTTTAAGACACTGCTTTGCTTGTTCCCCTTTTTCCTTTTCTCTGATCTTTTCATTCCTTTTGTTCTGCTCCATTTAATTGACTTCCAAACATTCCTTTCATGCTGAGGGTGGGGTCATCAAAAGCAGAAGCAGGGAATTCACAGCCAACTGCTACTGATGGTACAGCCAACTCATCACTACAAGAAAGCTTGATTGTGGTTTGACAATCAGGGAAGACAAGCCGTCAGATTTGGCATTCTGTTCTTTGCAACTGGGATTCTATGTACAAATCAACTGAAAAAATGCAGGCTGTTTGCCAAGTTTTTACAGCCCAGAGGATGTTTGTTTGAAATTTATAGTGGAATCTCATAAGAAAGGTCATATGGTTTCAAATGAAATACTATAGAAGGTGACCTACACTCAGTAAAGTTTTTTTTTTAATTCTCTATAGAGCAAGATGTTGGTTAAGGAAATTTAAAAGACTATTCATATTCATAACAAAAAGAGTAACAAAGAGCATTTCTGAATCAGAAAAAGACCAAACCTGCATATAGGTGATTATTTTCAATTATTATTCCATATGGTGTGTGTAAAAATCATAGAGTAACCATAACTACTTTTGGCCTCCTAATAAGTGTTTCCCTAGAGTGTGTACATATGGTACGCAAATAAATACAGGTAACCTTGACTTACAACTACAATTGAGAACAGGACTGCTGTAAAGCGAGATGTGACGTGACCATAATGACTTACAGCAACTATTTCGGCACTCTCATTGCGATTGTCAACTGAGAATCATGGGACATTCAGTGAGGAATGGGACAGCCAACTCACTGCGGCCAAGCTGCTGAGACCAACTTGCTGCAGTCAACTCACCAATGGCAACTTGGCACAGGACAACTCGCCACGGCCAACTCACTGCAAGAAAACTCATTGTGGGACAATTTAACAATTATATTTAATTATTTAAAATAAATAAAAAATTACTTTAATTTTTGCCATTCATATTTCATTCTGTCCCTCCTTTTGCATCCTTTCTTTACTTATTTTATTCCACCATTTCTTTGATATTAATGTAACTCTTTTCCTGCAGTGAGTTGTCCTGTAGCGAGTTGGTCATGGCAAATTGTCATAGACCCCATTCAGCGAGTGCCCACCCAAATCCAAGGCATTCTGGATTTAGTTTTTCCCAGTCTCAAAGCCTCAGTAAGGTAAAGAACTGCCTCCAGCTATCTCCATCTGCCTATGTCCCTCTCTCCACCCATTTCTTCCCTTTTGATCAAGCACCATGCATTGTGGAGCGGTAAGCAGCCCCAGAACCTTGGTATGCCAAAAGCTGCATTGTCTAGGAATTGCAATGAAATAATCCATTGAGCAAGTTGAATCTGATTTTGCCATCCCAGCCCTCCCCGTGCTTAATCATCTCTTTCCAGTTGCCTGATAAACAGAGCAAGGGGATCTTCCATCTTCTCTGTCTTGTGGTCCTATGGAAGAGCACCTGTCCCTTAAAGACTGCACTTGAAGGCAGATTCGACTCCTATAGTGCTCCCTGAGCCAGGCTCCAGCATTTTCTCACTAGGAAAAACTGCTTTCAGCATTCCCCATTTGTTGGTATTCTTATTTGTGTTGTCCTACTGGGCTGGAGAATCACATGATTTCGCTGGAGAAGCTGAACCACTGCTGCTTTTTTTTACAGTACTTTCACGAGTATTTGCCTTGCAGAGCCAGAACCCTGTGTGGGAGGAATTGAAGCACCCCTTCAATCATACAATTTAAGTGTGAATGGGCTGCCAAGAGCCTGACTTTTGCTCATGTGACCCCAGAGACATTGCAGTGGCTTAACTTCAGGCACAGGTTGTGTTTTCATTCAGCACTGCTTTAGCTTCTAATGTCACTATGCCTTGTGAAATACACAACACACATTTTCTGTTTCTGCACAGAAGTTCTATTACAGCAGAGGATGTAAGCCGTTATGGAAATTTTGCAGGCTGTAATACATTATCTTTCTAAGAGCCAATGACTAAACAATCCATAGTACCTTGAACTTTCCTAATTGCCTTTTAAACTGTGAACTTAGCACTATACTTCTAAAACCTCCCAATAATGGTTGCCACTAAAACAAAAAGATGTGAAATTAAAAAAAGGCTGCTGGGATCCATTATAAAGACATTATAGTATTCTTTGATCTCTGGTTTATTACTACCTTATGTTTAAATAAACAATTCAGATCCAGATAAATAAAGTGAAAAATATTTGAACACAACTTCTAAAAATGAATAAATGTATCTATTTAGTTGGCAATAACATAGCTCTAGAACTTCTAGATCAGAAGTTTCCGGCAAGGTGGGAGGATGGTTCCACGTGAAAAACAGGCACAAGACGCACAAGCTTGTCCACTACTTCTGCGGACCAGTTCCGAACTACTTAAGGCCTGATAGTAGACCACGGCCCAAGGGGTTAGAGACTCCTGTTCTAGATGCTCTCTCATTCTCAAGTTGGTTAGCTACTGCTACTTGATTAGGTGATTAACTGGATAAAGAATTATCCAAAAGACAAAAGTTCTTCTTAATTCTGGAAAAGGAAGATATCCTGGTTTGATATAATAAATTGGCATAGATAATAGTGCAGGTAGCACTGATAAAGACTGTTTTTTATGAGCTTAGACTAAAAAGCCAGTTTTGATCCTACCTGAGAAGGCAGATTACCCTAAATTGTTTCACCACTGGTTAAATTCAGATAAGGCTAATATTGCTAAATACATACATGTTGTCCTTTACTAATTGAGTCCAATATTTCTGTTGCTAAGCAAGATAGTTAAGTGAATTTTGCCCCGTTTTATGACCTTTCTTGCCATAGTTTTTAAGTGAATCACTGTAATTAGCATAGTAACATGGTAGTTAAGATGAATTTGGCTTTCCCATTGACTCTGCTTGTCAGAAGGTCATAGAAGGTGATCGCATAACCCTGGGACACTGCAACTATCATAAATACATGGCAGTTACCATGCATCTGAATTTTGATATGTGACCATGGGGATATTACAACAGTTAAGTGGGGGGAAAATCAGTGTTTTCAGTGCTAAACAAATGGTTGTAAATTGAAGACTACGTGTAGGCTGATTTTAAGGATAGTTTTAAAACTTCAATTATTATAGAGGTGATAGTGGGAATTAGACAAACCTTTCAAATGACATAATTTCTCATCATTTGCTTTTCTTTCTATAGTTAAGATATTGCTTTGGATATTATAGGTAATCCTCTGTGATGACTCTCAAGACAAGGCAGATGAAGGAAAGAACTCAAATATTGCGAGAAAGTGTGTCATGTCACCCAACCACACTCACCAGCTAGACTTCAGATACAGGTGCTGAAGGATATTGTCCATCATCAGTGTTAGCAAATGGTCCAACTGCCAGCTCAAGCAGGCTCTTGTTTTGAAGCATGCACAACATTAAGTCTGGAAAGGATACTTTCCTGACATTCATCTGGAATAGCAAAATACTGGAAGTCTGATGAAACTTCCATGTTTGTGGTCTTTTAAATCGGCTCAAGATTCACTGCTTCTATTTAATTTGCCCTAATTGTCTATCCCTTTACCCTTTTTTAAGGGAGTAAACTTCATTCATATCAGTGGGCCTGCTTATTATCAGTGGTGGAATTCAAAAATTTTTACTACCGGTTCTGAAGGCTTGGTGGATGTAGTGTGGCTTGATAGGCATGGCTTGGTGGGAGTGGCAGGAGAAGGATTCTGCAAAATCCCCATTTCAACCCCACTCCAGGGGAAGGATACTGCAAAATTCCCATTCCTTCTCCACCCCACTAACCTGCTCTCCAGCTCCGTTTCTCCTGTGCAGGGCAACAAAAGAAGACCCAACCGATCAGCTGGGACTCAGGAAGCAGTAAATAAATCAGGGGTGGGGCCAGTCAGAGGTGGTATTTGCCGGTTCTCCAAACTACTCAAAATTTCCGCTACCAGAACCGGCTGAATACCACCTCTGTAACTGCCCCAATTCTATCTGCAGGAGTGTACTGGAGGAATTTACTAACTTTCTGGCAGAAAAAAATCACTCAGATTCATTCCCAGTTGAATGTCAGTGGAGCCACTGGTCTGGTAGAGATACCTGGGACAGGTGTTTTCTCTGTTATTTGTGAATGGTTTGACTCTGTTAGTCCTCAGGAAATTGACAGAATCCTAGTGAATGTGAATGTAGCCACGTGTGTTTTAGATCTGCATTTCCCGATTTATAAAAGGTTCCTGGGAGATGATGCACAGTGGGTTTGTCTCCTTGTTAAGAAATCATTCCTAGATCCCACTCTGACAGACAGTTTACATCCTATCTCCAATGTTCCCTTTCTGGGAAAGATTGTTGAGAAGACTGTAGCTTCAAAGGGTTCCTGAAGAAAACAGATTATTTGGATCCCTTTCAGTTGGGATTCAGGTCTGGATATGAAATGGAAATGGTATTGATTTTGATGATCTCTGGTGGAAGGACATTGGAGGGTGCGTGTTTCCCATCCTTGATCTAGCTGACTTCTCAGTGGCTTTCTACATCATTGATCATGGTAGTCTGTAACATGAAATATTAGCCTGTAACATACAAATATGAACAAATAAATAACAGCTTTGGGAACAGGAGGCAGAGCGTTGTCCTGGTTTGTATCCTTTTTTTCCAAGACCATTTCTAGTCATTGTTGATTGAAAACAAGAGGTCTGATCTCGGCCCCTGCTTTGCGGGGTCCCTAAGGGATTGGTGCGAATCTTAATGCAATCTCTCGTTGTTTCATGCTAATGAAAAAGCTTAAAAATAGGCTGGCTCTTCTTTTAAAGCATGTGCAACTGTATTATTATGTTTCAAATGAATACTTAAATTTCTTCTCTATTTCTCAACATTTTCTTTCTTTTGAAATTGATGAAACAATCTAAAGAACAGATGTAATTTGTACCTTTTGTTTAGATGCCAAATGACTTGTTGCATGCTATTTTAATTTCATATCTGTACCTTTAGTTTTTAAAGTTATTTAGACTACCTTTATAACAGAAACTTTTAATTCACATAGAAAAGGTTCCACAAGAAGTACAGCAACCTTTGCCCCACCTCCCTCAAGAGAGAAAGATCTGAGACAAGAAATATTACAGAATGATGCTTAAGAAATTCAATCTCAGAATGGAAAAACATTCAAATGTATGTATATTTATAAACTGTGCAAACTATGTTTAATCCTGCTATTACATTCTTTGCATGAGCTGTAACTTTGAAAATGTTTGTCTTCTACTGGACTCTGGATATAATAGTGAATAATCGAAATGTCAAAAATGAAACCATTTCATTGGTCTTAGTAAAAACAATAAATTGGTCTTAGTAAAAACAATAAATTGGTCTTAGAAAAAACAATATCCTCACATATTTCAGTGTTATAATTCATGCCTCTAAACCAGGGGTGTCAAACTCGTGGTGTCACGTTATCATCACGTGATGTATTGTGACTTTTTCCCCTTTGCTAAACCGGTGGGTGGAGCCAGCGCATGAAGTATCTGGTCTGTGGGCCGCAAGTCTAACACACCTGCTCTAAGCAGCTCTTTGCTTTATTTTTCTGTTTACTAATTTACCAGATACCAATACTTGATGTTTAAAATATATCATATATGATCTATCCTGAAAATATACTGGTTTCAAACTTAAAGCAACTACTTTTATTGCTACATTCTTTATTGAACTAGAACTAATTAGAGAAAAAAGGCAAATATTAATGAGTAAGAGATTTGAAATCTTCACATTTGTTTCCTTTATCATATTTTGATATGGTTTATGAAATATATTCAGAAATGGGGAGAGAAAAATGCAAAGACTATAATTTAAGCATATATTATGCTTTGTTAGAACTGATTCAAAAGATAAATTGATTAAAAGTTTGAATCTGAGGTTTATAACTCTTATAGAAAAGAATGGGATTTTTCTTTTCATGGGGACATTAACTCTTCTCATTTATTCACTATATTGAATTCATAAACCTAGTATTTTACATTTCTAAAATTCAACTATTTTTCTTCTGCTATTATCCAATTCTAGAACTGCTAACTTGAAATCTGGATTTCTATTCTTGTGTATGCTATATATTTTACTGATAAAGTGCAGGGATGATACATTTTATTCTGTTATTTTCTTTTTTCCATTTTTCCATTTTCAAATTTATTACTCTTTTTTGTTTATGATTGTTCATAAATAACCAAGCTCATATGTTACGTTGCTCTCTGAGGATCTTTACTCTTTCTTCATTCACTACCCATTCTTTTCTCGTATTTCTTTAGACTCTGCTTCAGAAACATTTATCACACACACACACCCTTCCTTTTCAGAACCCACCGTTAACTCCTAACATTCTCACACTTTGTCTTTGGACTTGAGTTGTATTAAATTTCTGAGGTTTCTGAGGTTTCTGAGCAGTCCAAAGCCAAAACCAAAACAATATTCAGCTGAAATAAAATGAAAAATATTGCATTTCAGTATACTTTCACACTTATTTTTTAAAAATAAAAAGCTCAGTCTGGACAACGTTTTAAAAATACTAAACATGTTTTAAGAATACTGAAGCACATCACAGAAAAGCAACCAGGAAGGTGTGGGGGCTGGATAACAAGTTCTAACGGAAACACTTGAAAAAGCCAGTAAATTTAGCCTGCTGGATTATAGCCTGAACACGTGAGGGCTTGTAAAATGGTGCCATGAAGGCAGCTCTGCAAACTGCATACATTCAGCCATACAGTCTGAAGAAGAGTTGTGTTCACATCTGCTTCTAGGTGTTTTAAAGCAGGAGGTCAAATCTGATTCAAGCCTTAATGCATTCTGATGAATGCCAGAAGAAGGTCAATAATTGTATTTACTGGTATATAACTAAAAACATGACATGCAAAAGATGCAACAGAATTGTTCTATTGTTCCTAAAAATAGAGCTTAGAACACTAGGTAGAAATTGCAAGAATAAATGCTGGTTAAACATTACAAAAAAATTCCTACATCTGTGAAATACAATTGAACAAAACAGAAACTGACGAATTCTACTTTGCTGGAGACTTTTAAGAAAACTATCCTCAGACCTCTGTTGAAGATGCTGAAGGGTCTTCCCCATTACCTATTATTCACTGAGCACAAATTGGATTAGATGTTCTCACTTCTACTTCTGTCAGGGCCTCTGATTTCATCTGAAAAGGGATTTCAACTTTACCTATCATAGAAATACAACTATAGAAGTTATACATTAAGTTAAGTAGCTCTGCATAATGAGATAAAGCTTCGGAAGCTGACTGGGGAGACTGACCCCTTTGCTGATCAATATTTCCCTTTATAAGATACTAGAGGGCATTGAGTGCTTTAGTTCTCCCAGTTATGTCAAATTTCTATGCGACAAGGCATAAAAATAAAATCAAAATATAAATAATATATTGAAGCTGTCCAAAAACATATAAAAGAGGCAGAAAAACAACCAGAGAATAAAAAACTGACTACATATTGAAGGAAAAATAAAAGTAGATGTTCTGGTATAAAATAATAGGAGATATGATTGAGAGGAATTGCTTTGGAGAAAGTACTTTGCAAATGCACTACTACCACTAGAAAGTCTTTTTCCGTGTGTGTGTGTGTGCGCGCGCGCACACACACACACATACATACAGTATATGCAGTCCCTTAGATACCCTGTCCCAAGCTGTGAAAGAACATAAGACCTTTTATTTATATGTTAACAGTACAAAGTGGATCAAGTAATTGCACATAAAAATCTAAAGGAAAATGTAAAATTAAGTTTCACTGAGTTCTGGCTCAAACACATCAAACATTTCAGGAAATGGAAGGCATTACTTCATACAGAAATAAACTGGGAAAAAGAGAAGCTAAGAAACATGTTATGCCCATACCCGACCAACATGACTATTCACGGAACTTGAGGCAACTTCAACCTGTCAACTTAAATAGCTTATCAAAAAAGTTATTAAATGAGTAAGTATTGGAGATTCACCATCATACATGGACCTGAATTCACATGAAACAAAACACATTATGTTCCAACAGATACCAAGAATGGAGAACTGGAAGATATGATCCATGTGGCTATAATTCACTAGACTGACTTTCTGAAATTTGTACAATACAATATTACCTACATCATATAGATATTATCTATATGAGAAGAACTTTTCAATCACTGGCATCTTCAAATATTTCTAAAATTCTGATTTGATAATATAAATGTAAATAGGTTTTTTTTTTTACATTATGGTTGTCACATCATAATCCACTCTTTTTAGGATAACTCATGTAAACATGGTGGTGGTAATTCTACAACAGCCTTCTATATAGCATATATTAAATTTAAAGAAAGTAATGTCCCCAAGGCTGTTTAGTAAAGCTTTTTGGGTAAGCAGGATTTCTTAGTGAAGTTTTATTGGCCCATCACAAATTATATCGGGATTAGAATTCTATAAACCATTATCAAGGAAGTAATAAAGATGCTGGAAAGATGTCATCTATCTATCCTCTGTAAAATTACTTACTTCCCACTAAGTTGAAAGGGAGAGGCATGCCTCGCATTTGGTTTACAAGAATTTATGGTACTACTTTGGCTTCTGAATATAAAGTTTTGTAGGACTTTGAAACCTACAAAACTATTCACTAGTCAATGAACATATGCATCACAAATCATGATACTATACTTTATTCAGCCTTACTTCCCAGAGAAAGGAATTCTATTGCCTATTTCTATTGCCTAGCCTATTGCCATCTCAGAACACAGGGAAGGGATAATCCCATAGTTGCACAGGCATTTCCTGCCACAAAACTGGCCTGAAATGCAGTGCACTGCATACCATCTTAAAATGTTATGTAAAGTTTTCTTAAAATGTACATGAAATCTTTTTCTCCCTTAACCTTGCCAAGAAATGGAGTATACATGAGGGACAGGGGTGCCACTGCATCTTTCTTACAAAAGATTGCACCAAGACTAATAGCAAGTTGGCCCTATCAATCAAAGATTTGGCAGTTCATAAAATAAGGTATTCGTTGAGAGTGGATAGTAAACTGGAAATATTATGTTATTTACTTGTGCACATGCATACATTACATGTATACAATATAATATGTATTATATTGTACATGTATAATATTTCACCCAGATAAGGATGACCTCCCACCGCCTTAAAAAGACATACTCAACACCTTGATTTTATTTTCATTAAACTCATAGGGAATTTAATTAAACTCATAACAATCATTAGAGAAATATTTGTGCACGCTTTCCTGGATATTTTATCCTGGTGATTCCAAAATTTATTGAGAAATGTGCAGTTTGACACACCCATTTACAAATTCGCCAAGCAACTATTACCTAATTCATTTCTTTATGTTCCGATAATATAAAGATACTGCCACAGTTGTTAAAAGTGTTTTGTCAGCCCCCAGGAACAGATATGGGGTGCTGAGTAAAGGGAGAAGAAATAAGGGTAAAAGGATAATAGATTCCCTTCAAAACAGCTCTGGGCAATAACTATTAACAATGAGTCTCTGTTAAAGGCACAGTTATTTCACTGCAACTATTTATGGCTCTGTATCACATCAAACTTTAAGAGCATTTTGACATTTGGGGCATGTGATTTTTAAAAAACACATAAACCACTTTCATTCCCAAACAAGCATTTCATTTTATTATTCACGGAACGAGTAGAAAGGGCGAGGGGGGGGGGGGGGAATTAGTAGGGAGAGTAGGATGAAGTTGGAAAAAACTACTCTTTTCCTGCCAACTGGGTTTAAAAATCTGCTTCCAGATCGCAGCAGTCTCGTCTGAAAGCAAACGAACACTTTTCAGTTTTCATTACGTTGGAAGTGCAATGCTTTGTGCATCTCTTACGTGAACAATTAGCTTCCCATCACTGCAGAGACCCAAGTCCAAGGCAGGAGGATTTGTGCGCGCTCTCTCCCTCTCTTGCTTTCTCTCCCTCTCCTTCTCCCTCTCCCATCTGCTTTGCACAACGAAGGGAGGGGAAATGAATCCCTAAGTGCCTTAGCCCCTGCTGAATGTGTACCAGATGCGCAAAACTTCTGTCAAACTTCGCCGTTCCCTTTACCGATCGGTGTTTCTCCCATTCGGGGCTAACTTTTCGGATGTTGCTGGGCGCCCGCCCAAGGGGCGAAAGCGCACATGGACAAACCATGTATTGCCAAACCAACAATAAAACGCCACGGGGATTAAACAATGTTAACGACTAGACACACTACTGCCAAGCAGAAGAAGTCTTATAATAACCCATTTTCCTCCAACCCAGCTCAATTCCGGGTAGGAGTTCCATTCACCCGCCACTTACCCATTCGGGCTACGCAAAGCTGCAGCAACATGTAAAATCCAACGGCTGCACACAACCAGAACTTGGCCATTGCTCCCGCTTCCAGATCTTGCACCCAAAGACGAAGGAGTTGCCTCTCGCCGCTTACACAAATAAATCTGCCCCGAAAGCCGGCGTCTGAAGTTTTGCTACCACTTCTATTCCAAAGTGAAGCGCGCCTGAACTAGTGGGTGACCTAAAGAGGGAGGGGAGCAGAATCCGAAGTCACACCCCTGTTGGAACACAAGTGACACGGCGTTTAAAAAAAGAAAAAGAAAAAAAGGAGGAGGAGGAGATAAAAGGCTACTACTTATGAGTAAGCACAATTGCCGCTAATATTTCATGCGGGCTCCAAACGGCTTTGACTCAACGCTGCGCGCTCTCCCCGAGGCAGCCGGGCTGGAAAGCACCTCGTGGCTGGGGGCGGGGTGGAAAGAGTTGCTTGGCGCGGCACGCGGCCCTCCCGAAAAAAAAAAAAGGAGCGCAAACGGCTGGGCTGCAACTGTTGAGTTTTACCAAGGGTTCCCAATCCCGGCTTTCCTCCCCCTTTTTGTGCATTCATTGGAAAGGCAGAGAGTTTAAGCAAGGAATGTCCCCCCCCCCCCGGGGGGTTTCCCAGTCCTCTTTTCTCTCACCAGACCTTATAAACCGATTAAATTTAGGTTGGTTGTTTTTTTTTACTGTAACATCCGCTGAGAGGTGCTTGCGCTTTTCATAAAGGCAAGGAGAGGGCCTTTAGGGTGTTTTTTTTTCTTTTTTCTTTGGTTTATTTCAGAGAGATTTTTTTTCTGTAATCCTAGATTAATAAATGAGAAACTTCTGCGTGTGCCATTATGAACTTTAAACATTACACTGAGAGTGGAAAGAAAAGAAACCTTGGCCCGGTGTTTTCTGCCCTTTTTTTGCCCTTAGAATTTACCGGCCCCAAACTCATTTCAAAACACACTGTTAAGGCGGAAGAAAGCAGGAAACACGGTTGAATTTCTTCTTTTTGTAACCACAAGTGTTGCTCTTCGACCCCTCTCTTTCTCTTCTCTCAGCTTCTTTACTATTGTTATCTGGTATCCCTAAATTACACTTCATTCCCTAACCGCATCCTTTCTGAACCTGCAACTTGAAATAGTATTTGTCCAGTGTTATTCTAAATACGGTATTTAAATGTCCATTTAAAATAGCCTCTTCAATCCAGAGGCACCTTCTAACTTTCCCACTGGGCATCTCCCAGGTGTCCAGTTACATTCCCTCAATGTGAAGGAAAATATTATTTGTTTGGGTTAGGTATATAGTCTATATTTCTAAAGTATTATAACAATTTTGAATGATAATCTGTAGTCTAAGCTCATGTACATTTCAAGAACAAGGATAGCTTAGTGAAAAACTAAAACTGACTGCAGCCACATTTTAAATAACAAAAGACTGCCTGAAATTTGGGGGAAAAAACAAGAAGAAAGATTCTGCAAGATGGAAACTGAATGGCTTTTCTGTCACTGGTCCTAAACTGTTGCCTGAAAGCTGTTGAGGATAAATTATCAAAAACTGCTGAGCAGAAGACATTCATCATTCTGAGGGAACTTCCATGTTACTATGACATGGACTCCTCTAAGCTTTAACATCTAAAAATATCCCTCTTTTAGAAGAGGGTGCCTGAGGATTTTCATTTAAGGGGAATAGACCTATAGTTAACTTGGTCTATGTTTTAAGTAATGTTTAAGCAGTTTTCAAAGAAAAAGTAACCTTAGAGGGAAAGGGGAGAGAAGGAGACACTAGAAACTCCACCTTTAGTATCTGTAGCAGAAGTATACCCAGGTCACTTATATGTTTATGGAAATTCTCAATCATCCAGGTCATAGTTATCACAAAGATGTTTTTCAAAAGGCAACTGGACTTTCTTGGTTTGTTTTCCCCCCCTTAAAAATGGTTCACTTCTCATCCAAGAAACTTGTTTAGTTCTGGCTGAATGGTGGGAAAATCATTCCTTGGCATTGATCTGGCTGTTAGCACTCTGAAAATCAGTCCTTAGCTCTCTGAGAGTCCTTGAGGATAAACTTTGGGGTTTATCTGTGCCCGGGAGGGGGAGGGATGTCACCTGAATCGGAATGTAAATGAGTGAAATCTGAGGACTGCTGAAAGGACTGTGTTGTATACAGGACATAGGTGGTGTCATATCCCTCCGATTCAGTGGTGGGTTTAGGCTCGCACCTACTCGCGAGAGCCGGTTGGTGAAATTTAGAGAACCGGTGAGAGGGGGTTCCACTGGCGTACCTGGAAGTAAATCTGGCCCACCGCTGCCAGTGACCCAACAGGAAGGAAAGGAAAGGAAAGGAAAGGAAGGACGGTAGGAAGGAAGGAAGGAAGGAAGGAAGGAAGGAAGGAAAAGAAAGAAAGAAAGAAAGAAAGAAAGAAAGAAAGAAAGAAAGAAAGAAAGAAAGAAAGAAAGAAAGAAAGAAAGAAAGAAAGAAAGAATTTATCATCACAATTGAGTCCAAAATTTTGGTTGCTAAGCAAGAGCGTTGTTAAATGAGTTTCACCACATTTTAAAAGGTGGCCACTGTCACATGACTGCCAAGCCACGCCCACAAAATAGGCCACACCTACAGAGTAGTTTCTAAAAAATTTGAAACCCACCACTGCTCCGATTCTATTGCAAGAAGGCTGTTCAATGTTAATATACATGACCTATTTCAAACCAGTGGTAGAGGACCTCTAAAATCTGGTCAAAGAGCCCATCTATATTAAAATTGAACAGCCTTCTCTCAACAGAGGAGTGGGGGATAGAATACCACCTATTTTCTGTCTACAACACAGTCCTTTTAGCAATCCTTAAAAGGTTCCACTCTCATCTGCGCTCGAATTCAGGTGATCCTGAGGGTACAGATACATGCCTAAATGGCCTCAAGGACTCTCAGACAGCTAATGACCAACCATTCAGCCAGAACTGAAAAAACTTCTTAGATGGGAAGTGAAACATTGTCAAGGGGGAACAAGAACTCTGTACAAATGTGGACTGGAAGAGAAGGACATCTGAGGTTACTGCTGGTTTTCCCTTTCGAACATAAACTACTAAAAGCCACTGTTCATCTCCTTATTGTTCTGCAGGACTCAGGTCATAACTTACATGTCCATAACTTACAAATTCCAAGAAAGTCCAATTGCCTTTTAAAAAGCACTTTTGGGACACAGGTCACTAATATCAATATTATGATAAGAATTTACATCTATATAACTACATTATCATGGACAGAATTATAATGTGCTACTCAGTGCCATCTTTTCTCTCCTTTATGGAGATAGATGCTGGACACATTAGGATGGCATATTGACTTAGACTTTTTTTCTGTTTTTTTACAAGAAAAACATTGAGTTGTTTTATGACAGATAGTGCAAAAGTATATATATTTTTGTGGCGCCAAACACTTTCTATAATAAGATCTACAATCTAGTTAGTGCCAGAAACTGTTTTCTTGGTTTGAGAAGAAAACAGTCTGCTGGAATGCTGGATGCCCTTTTCTTTTCCTGCCAGCTGCTTTGTTCGGACATGTAAGTTATGACCTGAGTCCTGCAGAGCAATAAGGAGATGAACAGTGGCTTTTAATAGTTTATGTTCAAAAGGGAAAAACAGCAGTAACCTCAGATGTCCTTCTCTTTCAGTCTACATTTGTACAGAGTTCTTGTTCACCAAATGATACAGAGAATACTATTTCAAAGATGATTTCACTGTTATAAGTTGTCAACATAATCAAGATTTCAAAAGAGTTGCAGTTCTAACCATTTTATTAAGATTATGTCACAGAAGGGGAAAAGTTATATCATTCTCTTTAGTTATCTACAATCATAGTCCCAATGAAGGACCATTTCATATCTTTAAATGTTACAGAATGTAAACAAGTGGAATTAAGGAATGGCATTTATAAGTCTAAGTTCTGATGCTCATACTGATTAACTGATTTGAACATAAGTGCTCCCCAATGCAGCAAGATCCATTATTAATAAAACATGGATTAAATTGTAGCATAAATCAACATTTTCACCTGTCAATTGCATTGGAAGAGGAAGCCTTCCTACCTGTTACTATATTTGGATACAGCATTACTTGAAGAAAGCTCCATGCTAGAGCAGTGAATCTTTTTATATAGAAAAAGTTTTATTGAGTTTTATTGAGTTTTACAAATTTTTTAACAAAAAAGGGTAGGGTAAGGTGAATTAAAAAGATATTTTGAGAACTTTCACGTCGGGAACGTTGGCCCTCCTGGGCTTCTTAACAAGACATTGGTAATACATTTTTCAATAATACAACAAGGTGAAAATAAATGCTTACATATAAATTCTGAATTCTATGTTCTATGCTGGCAGTCGTGTACAAACATCCAGACAAAAATTATACTGTATTAATAAAAATAAAAATAAAAGTCATTTTTTAGATCTAAGTCTCTTGGCAATTGTGTCTTCTTGTTCTCCTTCCTGGGCCCCAGCGGGCGGGGCCGTGGCCCCCTCTGTCCCCCCTGAATCTTCCCCCAGGATAGAGGAATGTTTTTTAAGAAAGGCATCCGCCTCAGCAACTGTTTTAATCCTTACTCTTCCTCCGTCCCAAAACACCAACATCCCTTCTGGCATCGCCCACTTAAACCAAATCCCGTGGTTAAACAATTTTTTAGATAAGAAGGAATATTTCCGTCTCATCTCTCTAATCTTTTTTGGGATCTGCTTCAAGATGGCGACTTCCTTTTGTTGGTAAATTAACGGACCCTCCCTCTGCGCCTTCAAGATTCCCTCCCTTGTCGACCTTCTAACAAATTTAATATGTATCTCTCTGGGTACTTCATTCATTCTGGCATATGCTGAGTTTATTCTGTAGACTAGGTCAATGTCCCCCCTGATCTCCTCTTTGGGTTTACGTAAATAGTCTGATAAAATTGTACTCATGAGATCAGGAAGGCATTCACCAGGTTCCTCAGAAATATTCTGAAATCTTAAAAAATATGACATCCTCTGAAAATCCATCCTAGACATATGACCAGAGAAATCTCCAATTTCAGTATTAACATTTTTAAGTTCTCCCTTTGCCCCAGCCAGCCCCACTTCCAACTCCTCGGTCTTCTGTGTATTCTCCAGCAATTTTTTCTGTGTCTCCAAAAGTTCAAGTTTAGTGCTAGCATTATCTTTTCTAAATTCTCTGATTTCCAGCACTCCAAGGAGTTTAACGCTGTTTCCATAGCTGTCATTCTCTCTTCCAATCCTGGATTTCCTGGTTGTTTTTTTGAAGCCATGGTAAACTGTTTAAATCATTGCCACTAAGATGGCGTTTTTTGGGTGCGGACGCTGGAGCAAGTCAGGAGAAGAAAGTTCCAATCAAAGTTGTAAAAAGTTGTAGAGCCCAGAAGAGAAGCAATTTTCACAGTCAGTTATTAAGACGAAGAAGGCATTCCAGGGAGGGAATCAATTAATCCAAAAAATTTCTCCATTGATAGAGAGAGGCAGTCCAAATCACAAAGAGATGTTGGAAATTTTCCATAAAGAAATAAGTGTTCAGGAACAAAGGACAGCCATCTTCCACCACCCACTCTGCCAGCCAGCCGGAGAAAACAGCAGAGAAATTGTTTCAGTCAAGCCGGACTTAGATACATTGTATAAAAACAAGCCGCGGAAGACTTTCACTTGTTGCGCAACAGTCCGGATGCGAAATATCTGCTCCCTGCATACCAGGAGCCATTTCTGCGCGCCGCTGCTGTAAATCCGAGGGGGGGGTGTTAGCAAACAAACACCCCCCTCCACGTCTCTCTCATCCAAAGCCGCCAGCAATAAAGCTAAAAACACTTACTCTCCACCTCGCAGCTCAAGCCCCGGCAAAGCCATCCGACCCGAGCGCTCCGTTCTCTCCAAATTCATTGTTCGTTACCATCCTCCGTTGGCGAAGGGAACCAAGCCCCCCGCAGCATGTCTTCTTCCACCTAGACCGAAGACAAGGACCGTTCTCCAGCTGCCGCCGGCAGAACCAGTCCAGGCAAGCCAGTACTACGGAGGGTCCCCCCCCCAAAAAAGGGGGGGCACCCCGCCCCGTTAGGGGCAGAAAAAAGAGCAAAACGGCGGACGAACCCCAAGGTTCATCCGTCACCGCCAGAAGCCGGAACAGGAAGCCGTGAATCTTAACTGCGCAAGATCCTTGATTCAATCCTCAATGCCACCAATAAAAGTTATAGAGATGAAGATAAACCCTAACCCTAACCCTTAAATTGACCTTATATACTGGTAACTACATAGATATAGCCATATAGTTTTCTTCGCACTGAATGCAAAAGTGATCATTTTCCAGGAAGTTGTTTGACTTTCCAGTCTAGCTTATTTAACAGAATATTGTAAAATATATCAATCATTGCTACAGTGCTGCCCAAAAAAAAATCCCACATATGAATGAGTAGTTGTAAAGGTAAAGGTTCCCCTCGCACATGTGCTAGTCGTTCCTGACTCAATGGGGCCATGCTCATCTCCGTTTCAAAACCAAAGAGCCAGCGCTGTCCAAAGATGTCTCCGTGGTCATGTGGCCGGCATGACTAAATGGCGAAGGTGCACGGAACACTGTTACTTCCCACCAAAGGTGGTCCCTATTTTTCTACTTGCATTTTTAACATACTTTCAAACTGCTAGGTTGGCAGAGGCTGGGAAAAGTAACTCTGTTATGTGGCACTAGGAATTCAAACAGCCGACCTTTCTGATTGACAAGCTTGGTGTCTTAGCCACTGAGCTACTGTTCAGTGGGTGGTTGAGTTCAATTTAAAAGAGATTTTTGGTGTTTTAATTGATAAATGACACCATCTATGTACATAACATTTGAGAAGGAAACATAAGCTTTTTTTTTTAAAGAATTAGCCATGCATGCTTAAGCAAATCAGAAATGAGGATCTTAATACCAGTGTGTATTCTGATGCATTCATCCCATTTTGTACTTTATTTTTCCTAATGCTTTATTAAAGTTGAAATAGTAGTGCACAGAATCCCAGTGTTTCAACTCATATATTGACACATATTCTCCACTAAAAGTTTTAGTCAATTCTATGCCATTGTATTTTTACTGATAGCCACCCAGATACTTTTGATTTTTGGATTATTTGGATATTACCAATGATTCAAAGAAAGAAAGGAAAGAGTACAAGGGTAATAAACTGTGAAAGGAGACAATCACAATTATGCATGGTCACTGAGTTCAGTGTACACTGTTCTGCATTGTTTCAATTGCTGATTAAGACAAGCGGATAAAATCTGAAAAGTTTCACAGAGTCCATGGGTTTTATTGGAGTAGACAGGAAAATAATGTGTCACGTAACTAAGCGATAAGTAAATTTGCTACATCATAAATTCCTCTTTCCTATTATTTTTCTTTTGGGAAGGAAAAATGTAATTGTCATTGTCACTTTTGGATTCTGTTGCTTACCCTGTTAGGTGCATATCTGAAGCACAAAGCATGTGTTCATCTATTCACAGTTTCTATGTAAAGAAAGTTTCTTCCATTAAAGTTTTACTAAGACCAAGCATGGATGTGCAAATAGTAAGTTAGTTAAACTCATATAGGTAAATATTTGCAGATCAAGGGAATTGCATTTGGAGACTGCTTATTCTATACAACTTTACACAATCTGTTGTCTGCCATACATGTCAATAGGAGGTTATTCCTATGGAACTGAATAATGAATTATAGCCCTAGTTATACATTAGTTGAAATGATATTGCTGTTTTTATTGCTTTTCTATTAAACAAAAAGTAATGAAAATGATAATGGCAAGTTTAGATTGGGAATTAAAAAAAAAAACAGGCCACAGTCTGAAATGATATTCCTAATCCTTTCGTTTCTGGTGAATTCAGCTTTGTACAGTATGGCAGTTTAGATATTGGTGGGCTTAAGCAATTTTCAACTTGGATGGAATTGTTTCTACATATATATATTGTTGAGTCCTCGACTTGCGACCAGTCCTCGACATACGACTGGCCGCAAGTCTTCCACTCTTCCCCCTAGGACCATGGCAACTGAAAGTAACAAGCCTGCAACTGCCAGTCGCGTCTGATTGGCTCTGACGCGACTGGCGGGAATTAGGTCCTAGAGCTTCCTGATTGGTTCCCCGTTTGACAGCTCGCGTATAAATAGCTGTCAAACGGGGAAGCCCCTGTCTACCGCATTTTGTCCGCTTGTAAATATCCTCTGTTTCTTTTGCGAATGCCAATAAACGGCTTGGGCCTTTGACTAGCCTGTGTCTGGACTCCCTCTCTGTGACAGAACTTAACATATATCTTCATTTAATTAGCCAAAATGCATTTCAGAGTCTTTCTCATTCCACTGGTGAATGTGAGGGTGTGCCCCTTTGAGGACACTATAGGAGGTAAGTCTTAATGTGACATTTTAATAAATGCAGTGTCAGATCCCAAAAAGAACCGGCTGCAGGCCTGACATGCAGGCCTTCAAACTCTTTTAAATGGACAAAGATATCATTTATTTTTGGATTTTGTAATTTATTATAAATCATCTGAAAAATATTGAATTGAAAACTGATATACAGAACTTAAAATGAAAAGCTAATTACTCAGTTGCAAAATTTGCTGTACTTACTCCATTTGCGACTAAGCGTTGTGTAAATGAAATGGCAAATTGAGTGGATAATCTTCAGCTCTACAAGGGTCCCATTTTACAATAATTGGAAAATAACCAAAGTTCAACTCAAAATAAGAGACTTGTTTTTCACAAAGTATTTGCACAGTCTGAATTTAATCTTGTTTAGACATCCTATTAAACAACCACTATATTTGAGATCCCAACACCTTTGCCTTAACAATCTGACTTGGTGTTTTCATACATTATCTTTAGTGAAATATGCAAACCAGCATTTGCATTTCATGTGTTTGCATGAGGAGAGCACATCTTTCTCCTTCTGTCCCGGCCACTTTTTAGACAGGCATGATTGAGAGCATTTTAACAAATTCCATCACGGTTTGGTTTGTGATAGCAGTGCTTAGATAGGAGGTCCATACAGAGAGTGGTAAGGACAGCTGAGAAAATTGTAAGAAACTCACTTCCCGTTATTCAGGTTACTGCTTATAAGCACTAGGGGCTTAACGCTTGAAGTTGCTCCCCTGTGGGAACAGGTTTTGAAGTATCTATAGCAGGACTACTGAACTCTATAACAACTTTGTTCCTTATGCCATCCATCTTGCAAATTCACAGGATTCTTTTTTTTTTTTGGCCATGTATATGTATACATCTGAACTAGACTGTGATATTTCTTTGTGTCATATGTGTGTATGTGTGTGTGGATATATGTGTAATAGTTATCTTTTGAGATCTGTATGCAACAACATTTTATTTTAATGTAAGCTGATTAGTGTACATTTAAAGTGACAATAAAGTTTTATTCTATTCTATTCTATTTGTTATTACATTGAACTTCATTATTAAGAGAATGAAGAACTAAATCAGGTGGCTTCCCCCCTACAATTCCCAAGCTTTCTGTCTCACAAGCCACATTGGTATATTTCCCCTCTACAATGCTACAAGGTAATGGACAAAAAGGAAGCCTTCTGAATAGACAAAAATGAAGAAACAACAAAGGAATACTGTCCTTGTCTGTAGTAGGCAGCCACTAAGGATTGAAAAATGTAAAGGTCATTGCTTAAGAAAGATCCTCTCTATCTCTGACATTTAGAGGTAGAAGAGTTAAGAGGACCATTTTTCACCTGCCCAAATCCTGGGCAGTATCAATTCATTGTTTGCAAAACAGATAAGATGGTGGTCAAACCCTAACTCTTTTCTACCGGTGTGAACTCATAAAAAAAAAATACAGCATAGCTACTGCAACTGTCATCCCCCATTGCTGGGAAAAAGCCAGTTTCAACTGATTCAAGTGACTTATACACAAGAAAACCTGGTGTTCCTCCACTATCCAATCCATAGAGCTCGTTTATATTAACAACAAAAAATAATGGAATTGAGAATTGAAGCCTTTTGTTTTCATTAGACCCTTCACAGGTTATATATAAACAGCCACTGTGGCTGACATTTGATCTGCAGTGTGTGACCCAGTGCAGAAAGAAAAAGGGGGGGAAACTGTGTTATATGTTTAGGGAAAATAATAAGCATTCATTTGCTTCCACTGACTCAGGTAATAACTGGTTATGTGCAGTGCTGACTAAAAACATATTCCAGTGACTCATATGAGGGATATAATAAGAGTTAAAAGGAGACTTTAAAGACTTTAGTTTTTGATTCAAGATGTTGATTTAAAAAACCTCTTCTTACACTTTTTTTCTTTCATGCTCATTGATGAAGTAAGACTCACTAAAGGACCGTAGTATAGATGACGTCTTGGACTTACTTTAAAATTTTTTACTTTCTTATAGTTTTAACTAACAGTTGTTTTGGTGGAGAAACGGGAAGAGGAACTGAATAGCCTATTACTACTGGAATAACAGCAACAGATACAAATATATGATTGAAATTCTCTGTGAACACGTTTAAGATCCTGTGTCATTGCTATAAAAACCCTATGCTCCTCATTTACTTCAAGTAAAAATAGAAATCAACATTTTCATACTGGATTGTATATAATTTTAAATTTCCTTTCTTTGCCAGATTTCAAACTAATGTGAAATTTAAGTCAGATGTGAAGTTGTATTTTTCGTTGTATATTCCAAACAAACTAGCAAAATGATGTGTGAAAATATAGATGTGTGTGCAACTTTTTAATGATACAAACTAGATGAAATGATTAGGTAGCTAGCTTTAAAAACATGCAGGGTGCAGTCCACATTTCTTCTGAGTCAAACTATGCTTGTGGTATGTTTTACTAAAAGGTGAAGCAAGGTTTTTCCCCCATTTCCTACTTCCTTTCTAGTTCCCAGCTCCACCTCCCATGAAATTTTGGGGATGTTATCAAGCACCCTGGAGCAATTTTGCTTGTGAAGCTCTAAAATATAGGAAAGAAAGGAATGCTTCATTTCTATAATAACGAAATGTTTAAGTGTGAAAGAAACAGTTCTAACTCTGGAGGGATAAGTCCCTGATTTCAAATTTAAAAATGAATCATAGGCATCAAGGATGGATAGATCTACTGAATTCCAGCCTCAGGACCATGGCTTTTTAGGTCATTAAGGAAGAAGAAGGACACAGTCCCCCTTTAAGAAGTTATCAACTGAAGAGTTCTGGAAAACTTTTGTCCAGCTCACCAAACTCCATTTTTTGGGAAGGCTGTTGAAAAGGTTGTAAGCTTCAGAGGGGGCTGGAGAAAATAGGTTACCTTGGTAATGCTACAATAGATTATACATTTATGCTATATATATTACACATATATGCTATATTATACATATATGCATATACACATTTTTTTAAAGCAAGATTAAAAACTAAGATGAACTAAGATACAGTAAAATTAGATAAAAAAGGAAATCAGGAAGAAAGCTGAGTGAAAAAAAGGAAAAGAAAAATAGAAAAGAAAGAAAAAAGATTCAAAGTAATAGATTCTAATATTCTTCACAGCAATTAAAAGTACATTTATTTATTTATTTATCAAATTCATATAGCCTTACAGAATGAATGATCCTTTAAATAAATTTTAACCTCTCTATCTAAGGTTATATCATCATTCTCTTCTTTCTATAATTTTCTTTTTCAGGCCTCAATAAAATAGTACAAAATATATTATAACTTGAAAATATCCAGCCGTGTAAAAAAGCAATTGTAACTGTTTGGGTTTTGAGAAAACAAATTTTTTAAAAATGATATCATCTCCTGAAGTGGGTCCAAAATGGAATTTGTGGAATGAATTTAAAATTAGTGGTAGATGTAACTGGTGTCAAATGATACCTAATTTTCAGGGACAGGAAGAATGTCTGTTTTGTTTCAACTCCATCCCTTGGCTGAAGACACTTTTGGCAGTTTCTTTTTCTTTTCCATTTTTGAGGGAAGAAGATAGAACACGCCGTTTTTTGCAACCAGAAAGGATTTTATAGCATTGGAATGATAGAGTCCGTGACTCAGGGAACCATGCAGATGAATAAAGGCAGCTATTTATATCCAAGGCCTTTCTTAATTTTTCCCAAACCTATACATGGAGGGAAACCCATCCAGAACAGCCTTCAAAATTTGAAATTATTGCATGGAACAATATTATATTTTTCACCCAAGGCAGTAAAAACAATCAGTTTAAAATATAATCATTGTTATGAAATATTATTTTTATATATATATATAAATTAGGTTTAGAATTGGGTTAGGATTAGAGAGAGAAACAGACAAAGCATGACATTTGAAAAAAAAATCTAAGCCTTTACCAGCAGCATCCAAAAATTTACGAACATATTGGATTTATTTATATAAACACGTTCGTGTTTTCCTCTCAAGTTTCTGTATATTAGTACATGATTAAGCACATGTATTCTGTTCTGAGTTATTAGATTAGGAGAGAATGGGACTTAGAATTTAGTAGTTGAAAACATTCCAATCCTCTATCCAACTGTCTATCCCATTGGAATACATTGGGAATTTCTTTTTCAGGAAAACTTTTCTCCATAACCACCTACCAGATCCAGCCCATTATTGAATTCAGTCTTTCCTTCACTAGCGTCTTCCTCCCTCATACCAGATGTGGCTCATAGATTCTCTTGCATATTGTTAGATTGAAGCCATTAGATAATTAATGCATTAATAATTATCTGAAATAAATATTCACGAAGATCCAAAAATATCACCAGCTTATTGATTTCACACTGACATGGAAAGACCCCCCTGTACTGTTTAGACCCAAGGTCCATAGCCTTGGGCCAACCCTTTACAGGGATGTATAACATCAAAACGAATTGTATAGGCAAGGCTGACTAAAGGTCAGGTTGAGTCAGCGACAGCAGCAGGTGTTCAGGAGGGGAAAGCAAATACCCGTGTAAATGAATAAATAAACTTAATGTTAGATCAAGAAGTTATGTGGGGGTTAGGTCAAGTCCAAAAGTAAAAGAAGTAATTAAATGTGGAAAGTGAAAAAGCAGTAAAAAGGAACTGGGATGCAACTGAAGATATTGTGGTATATTAACATGTGTTCTGTATTCTCACCTGTGATAACATCTGCACAGATCACTTTCAAAGATCAAAGCAAAACACTTTCACTTTTCACAAAGGAACAGTTTTACTATTGTGATCTTGACTTGTCATAAAACGTTTTGGAGGCCTAACAAAATCCTTCTGGTTTTGGAAAGATTTGTTCATTGCTTTCTGTAACACAGAAGTTGCTTGTATTTTACATCCGTTTCAATCTAACAATATGCAAGAGCACTTATGAGGCAGATCTGGTATGAGGGAGGAAGAAGCCAGCAAAAGAAAGGTTGAGTCAGGGTGAAATCAACTTACCTTCACTGCCGGTTCGCAAATGTGAGCACACACGCCACCTCCATGCATGCGGAGGACCTTCCTGGACGTGATGACATCCAGGCCTTCCTGGACGTGATGACATCCAGATAGCAGTGGGCAGAGCCACTGCTACCATTTCGCCTGAATCAGATAGAACTAGCTGAAAAGCACCACTGGGTTAAGTTTAAAAATGAGCTGAATTACATTGGAATGAAATGACTTGATCTCAAAAATAGAAAGGATTTATATTTTTGGGTCCACCACAATAATATTTTTGTATAAACGTTCTGAAAATTGTGGGTATAGAAGTTCATTTTTCAGCTTGGAATTGCTACCTGAAGATTCCACAAAGCACCTCTAAAGGATCCAAAGCACATAAAATAGCTGGCCTTTCGCTGAGCCAATTCAATCTATAGTATTTTTAAGTGATCTATATGCTTGTCTGTGGATCCACAAATAAACCCTAGCAGCAGGTATCACTTGTTTAAAATTGGCATCCTATAAATCAAACTGTTCTGCTTCTTAAATAGATGCAACATTTGTAAGGAACGAGGTAGTGTATTTATTAATGCCAGAACAGTGGCTGTTTGCCAGTTTGGCTAATTCCATTTTTGTTCAGCTGATATTTATTTTATACCTTAAAAATTGAGACATTTTGTTATAGAAGTTAATAATTTCAACATGATTGCAAGTCTCTCTATTTCAATAGTTAGTAAGTGATCTCTGTGGGTAGAAATAAATGTTTTTCAGAATATAAAGTGAGAGAGGGCAGCTTTGAATTCTTTAGAGGTGCTCTAAAGGAAATCTCCAGGTAGCAATTCCAAGCTGAAAGGTGAACTCCATACCCACAATTCTCAGACAGTTTATACAAAAATATTATTGCGGTGCACCCAACCCATTACATTTTTGAGGTCAAAGTCATTCAATTGACAGATAACTGACATTCCTATATTTCATTTTTCCAAATGTAGCTAGAAAAAGCATGAAGTTCATGGCCAAAGAAGCAAGCAAATATCCAAACCAGATTTTCATTTACACACCAAAAATAAAGCACTGTGGATGAATCGATGGTGTTAGTGCTTTCAAAAACAAGCAACACCCCCCCGCCCCCCCATGGATTATGTAGGTTGGGAGAGTTCTGGATTTCGGGTTGTGTTCCTTCCTTCATATAACTATGCATTTCAGAAACTAGATTTGGCTAAACTAGATCCAGTGCGGCAATAGTATAATTTAGAACTCCAGCTACCCAAAACTCAGCTGTCGAATTTATATAAATAAAAATGTAAAATAGTTTGTACGAATCCACTAATCTCAAAAACTACTGGACCGATTTACACCAAACTTTCACACAATGTAGCCAAGGACTTCCGATAATAGAATAGCTACTCATTTTGTTCCTAGCACATGTGTGTCGTGTGCAAGTTACACACAAATAAAAGGTACGCACTGAAATGTGTTTTCACTTCCCTGTAGCCACGCCCATCAAACTGCTTTTCAATTGTCAGTGTTGGAATGGAGGCCTCTTGGGGCCAAAAAGGCACTGGGATAGCAAACTCCAGGTGGCTCATAGAGAGGTGGGGGAGAAATACTGCTCAAGGCTGTTCTCTGAGGTAAAAACACGGAGGCAGGCAGCTGCTTTAAACTGTTTAATACGAACTGAACCAAACTGTAACAAAGAACCACCCATCTGACAGCAAATACAGTTTAATAAAAGAGGGACTAGGGAAGACATGATAGCAGCCTTCCAATATCTCAGGGGTTGCCCCAAAGAAGAGGGAGTCAAGCTATTCACCAAGGCACCTGAGGGCACAACAAGAAGCAATGGGTGGAAACTAATCAAGGAGAGAAGCAACCTAGAACTGAGGGGAAATTTCCTGGCAGTGAGAACTATTAACCAGTGGAACAGCTTGCCACCATAAGTTATGGATGCCCCAACACTGGATGTGTTTTTAAGAAGAGACTGGAAAACCATTTGTCTGACATGGTATAGGGTCTCCTGCTTGAGCAGCGGGGTTGGACTAGATGACCTCCAAGGTCCCTTCCAACTCTCCAAAGCACCTGAGGGCAGAACAAGAAGCAATGGGTGGAAACTAATCAAGGAGAGAAGCAACTTAGAACTGAGGAGAAATTTCCTGACAGTTAGAACAATTAATCAGTGGAACAGCTTGCCTCCAGAAGTTGTGAATGCCCCAACACTGGAAGTCTTCAAGAAGATGTTGGATAGCCATTTGTCTGAAATGGTTTACGGCAGTGATGGCTAACCATTTTTGTCTCGCATGCCAAAAGCAGGGGGATTGCAGGGGTGATGTGCACAGGTGTGCCACATCCATAATGCTATGTGCATGACCCCCTGCATTTGGCATGCTTTTTACGTCATCCCCAGGCTCCAGAGGCTTTATAGGAGCCTGGGGAGGGTGAAAACAGCCTTCCCCCACCTCCAGAGGGCAAAAAACAGCCTCAAAAGAAGGCCTAAATCAGCTGGCCAGGGCACACATACACACTGAAGCTGACAGGGCAATGCCTCGCGTGGCCTAAGAAATGGTTCTACGAAGATAAGGTGGACAAAGCGTTTAATAACCATGTTCTCCGAAGTGCCTTGATGAGAATATGGAAGAAGCATCGGCCTAATTGGGATTACAAAATACCGCTTTGGTTGGATCTTGCGGACACCATGTGGATTATAAATACTAAGTCATTCGGGGGGTGTTTATATAAAGATGTGCTTACTTTTGATGGGGTTGAATGGCAATTGAAAACTATGGAACAACTGTTGGACGCAGGAATTACTTTAAATTGGTTACATTACATACAGTTACAGAAGAGATGGAAAGAAGATTGTAGGGTCGGCTTTATGGATAAAGAGGCTGAACTGATCAAGCAGATAAAAGAGACTGGTCCAAAACATATTAAAAGAAAATATAATGTATTGTTAGAAAGAGACTCAGAAAGTGAATTGGTGAAGGATTGTATGATTAAATGGGCTCAGAATTTGGATGAACCGGTTATGATGGATACGTGGGAAAAAATATGGGTTCAGAATGTTAAATTTACGCAGTCACAGAATTTAAGGGAGAATGTTTATAAAATGTTTTACAGATGGTATTTAGATCTTAAAAAGTTATCATGTATGTACCCAAATGTTCAACCTAAATGCTGGAGATGCGGGTGTTTAGATGCTACTTTTTTTCACGTATGGTGGACTTGCAATAAGGTTAAAGCTTTTTGGATAAAAGTATGGTGGGTTATGCAAAATGTATTTAAGAAAAGAATACAATTTATCCCGCAAATGTTTTTATTGGGTATAATTAAGGATTTTACTAAAGGGGAAACAAAATTGATTTTGTATATGGTTACAGCAGCGAGGTTGTTGATTGCTCAACACTGGAAAAAAGATTTCTTACCGACAATTGATCAATGGATTCAAAAAGTGGCGGGGTTTGCCGAAATGGCAAAAATCTCAGCTTTTTTAAAAGATCAGAAACAGGAGAATTATGCACAGGAATGGGTAAAGTGGATTGATTATATACAGAATAGATATCAGACCAGGAAGTACTATGTAGCTTTTAGGTAAGAATGTTTAGATTGATAGGGTGATATGTGAGTGAAACAATGTGAATAGAGCAAATATTATATGGGATGTTTGGAGTTATTAGAATGGTGTATAGCGGAAGTCAGGGGGGTGGGTCTGAATGGGAGGTGGGGGAGGGTTAGGGTGGAGGGTGGGGAAATATATATGTATAGTTAATTTAGAAGATGGGATTAACGGAATATGGTTACGTCAAGAGAGATTTATATTACGATTTATATATGTTTAATTAATTAAGAAGATGGGGTTAATGGGATACTCTTATTTTAAGAGAAATTTATATTATGATTGTTTGGAGGTGAGGGGATACAATACTGGAATGAGAAATTAATTTTAAGACAGGGGGAGGGGAGGGGGTATAGTATTGGTATGTGATTTATATTATATGTTGGGGGGTAAAAAAAGGGGGAAATTGGTTTGAATAAAACTTTTTTAATAAAAAAAAAAAAGAAATGGTTCCGGGTGCCACCTGTGGCACCCGTGCCATAGGTTTGCCATCATGGGTATAGGGCTTCCTGCCTTGGCTGGGAGTTGGACTAGATGACCCCCAAGGGATGGATAGAGAGGGAGAAATAAGGTAGGTAGGTAGGTAGATAGATAGATAGATAGATACAAAGAAAGAAAGAAAGAAAGAAAGAAAGAAAGAAAGAAAGAAAGAAAGAAAGAAAGAAAGAAAGAAAGAAAGAAAGACAGTAGGTAGGTAGGTAGGTAGGTAGGTAGAGGGAGAAAGAAAGAAATACAGTAGGTAGGTAGGTAGAGGGATAGATAGAGAGGGAGAAATACAGTAGGTAGGTAGGTTGGGCCTTATATGATGGTTGTGTGTATGTGTGCAGGTGTAGATCTACACACAGATTGATTGGCCATTTAACCAGACTGGGCCACAGCAACGCGTGGCCGGGTATAGCTAGTTTTATAATAAAAAATAAGTCATAGCTTACTTCTGCAGTTTCTTCTTTGGTTTGCCTATTTAATTCCAGGAACAAACCAAAACACTAGCAAGTGATAACTTATTCTTAAGTCCCTATTTATTTAAGTCCTTTATATGTGAAATTATTTTTGTAAGATTTGTTTTATAAAACAATCAACTAAAATTATCATACACATTCCCAAATAGAATATCTTATTCCTGTATTTGATGGATACTTAAAATTCACATTTAAGATTTAAGCAGTTTATGTCTGCTTTTTGAGATTCATAATACACCACATAAAGGTGTACTTTGCAACAGGTGATACTTAGTATATTCTTTAAAGAGTTTTGTTAGCATTGATATAAATTTTATTTGTAAAATCATGAGAAAACATTTGACTCTTGTAATAAGAAATTGGTCCCTTTTTCTAGAGTCTCAACATCTTTTTTATGTCTTGGCAACCAAAAAATGGATACAATATTCCAAATGAAATACCTTGTGCAAATAGGAACATAGGAAATCATATTATTTTAGCATGGTGGATGAAACAATGGCCTTCTTGATTCTTAGTATCTGATTATCAGTCCCTCTTAACATATGCACACATATTTAAAGAGCCACCTTGCAAATAAGTTTATGGAACTAATGAGTGGGTCAAAGCTTTCTAAAACAGTAGTTGCGTAAATGAGTCTTTATCCCAAAACTGCATAGCTACATACCTGAAGTGCTCCAAAGTACCAATAGAGCTCAGTGATGACTGCAGTTCCTCAATTTTTTTATGTAAAAGACAGCCAGCCTGCCTGCCTGCCTGCCTGCCTGCCTGCCTGCCTGCCTACCTACCTACCTACCTACCTACCTACCTACCTACCTACCTACCTACCTACCTACCTATCTATCTATCTATCTATCTATCTATCTATCTATCTATCTATCTATCTATCTATTAATTTCAGCCATTGTCTATCCACTGCAGGATGAAGACATCTTCCACATGTTTCCAACCAATACAGTCCTAAGCTTTCTTTTGAAGATTGGGACCACAATGCTAGAACAAAATCAAGATCACTCAAAAGTAACAACACCCACAAAACAAAGAATGCCAGATAGCCTAGATGAGGAAGTATCAAGTGCCATAAAGTCAATGAAAAATGGCAGAGCTCCAGGAAATGACTGTGTTATGTTTGAAATGTTTAAATATACCTACATACATACGTACATACAGTACGTATGTATATACACATACACATACACATATACACACGAAGTGTATATATATATACTATTTGAAAATTAAACTTAAACTTGCTTTGGGGATTACAAGAATCAATCTGATTTTCAAGATGAACAGCACACATTTCAAATCTTCTCCTAGCTCAATCCTGTCTTTCAAGTGCATGTAATTACATGACAAGTCCGGGAAGGAAATAAATAACCCTGCCAAGAGTTTGGAAGTTGATGTATTCTATTATAGTCAACTTATTGCACATCAGATGAGAACAGCAGAGCTTTAATTAAATACAAAGAAAGAGAAGAGAAAGTTGCAATTGTATTAATTGTACAAAGTTTAAAGACAAGTGACTAAAAGTGCCTGGGCTATGTAAAATAACAAGACGTTTTTAAAAATTAAATTTACTTTATTCATATCTAAGCCAGTCAAATGTAGATATGGTTAATATAAAATAATATTCATGAGGGAAAAATATTTTAAAATAAATTGTGCATACTAAAATACAGCTTTTATGTTCAGATTATAAATATGTGATATGAAATACCCATTAAATATTTATAGAATGGCTCTGTGTGGCAATCATAGGCATGCTTATTTGGGATTAAATCTCATTGACTTCACTGGGAATAATCTTTTGTTATTATGAAGATAATTCTGGTATAATAAAATATACCATAAGGCAGCCTCAGGGGGTTGGAGTGGGTATGGCCAGGGTGGTTGTGGCCAGCTTGACATCGCTTGATATCGCTGTGATGGCCCAAGTGTCTGCCAGTGAAAATGGGCTCCTGAGCTCCATTTTCAGCTGCGATGGCTTCCTGCAATTTTCTGACAATGAAAACGGACCTCAGGAGGGCAGCCTACAGCCCTCCAAAGCTGCATTTTCACTGGCAGAGGCAGGCTGGTCCTTTGTTGTTTCCAGGGTAGCCGGCAGATCTAAGCAGCCCAGAGGCTGGATCTGGGCCCCATACCTTGAGTTTGACACCTGTGCTCTAAAGGAATCTCTAACTTACTACTGCAGATTAGAAAAGGGAAAGGTGCTTGATTTGCTATCAGTATCTATCAATGACGGCCGTGGCCAGGGGGGCCTTCTATCAGGTTTACCTGATACGCCAGTTGCACCCCTTTCTTGATTGAGATGCCCTACGCACGGTCACTCAAGCCCTCGTTATTTCCCGCCTAGACTACTGCAATGCCCTCTACATGGGGCTCCCCTTGAGGTGCACCCGGAGGCTTCAGCTAGTGCAGAATGCAGCCACGCGGGGGATTCTGCGAGTCTCTCATTACTCCCATGTAACACCTCTCCTGCACGAGCTGCACTGGCTGCCTGTGGCCTTCCGGGTGCGCTTCAAGGTGGTAGTTACCATCTTCAAAGCGCTCCATGGCTCGGGTCCTGATTACCTGAGAGACCGCCTCCTACCACATTCCTCCCTTCGACCTGCCCGCTCTCACAGAGTTGGCCTTCTCAGGATGCCGTCAGCTGGTCAATGCCGACTGGCGACCCCCAGGGGAAGAGCCTTCTCTGTGGCGGGTCCGACACTCTGGAACGACCTTCCCCCCGATATCCGCACCATCACAGACCTACGCCTCTTCCGTCGGATGGTAAAAGCTCATTTCTTTCATCTAGCCGGCCTGACATAGATTAGGGAATATTTTAATTCGTTATTTATGGGTTTTAATTATTTATTCAATTTTAGCACAGCTTTACTGGTTTAATTGTTTTTTATATTTTGTATATTGTGGGGTTTTATCTTTCTGTGCACCGCCCTGAGTCCCTTTTTTGGTGAAAAGGGCGGTATATAAATTGAAAATAAAGTAAAAATAAAGTATTTGCTTTGTATATTAAGAACATTAAAGTATACATTCTGTATGGGTGTTTGTATGGCATATGTAGACGTCAGAAAACTTCCTCCACACAACAATAACAAATGGGTTCTGAATGCATCTGTTAAGAAACGAGTTGCCATTTTCTTTTAGGCAATGTTTACTAGAACAGGCAAAATCAAAGTAGAAACATATAAGTGCAGATTCCTTAATATCTGTGGTTAATTTGAAATTCACTTTGTCTTAAATTAATTTATGAGGAGGAAAGGAATATTTGTGAGGATAAACATACTGTAAATTGCTAAAAAAAAAAATTATGGCTAAAATCACAATGAAAATTTAACACAACAGGAAGTCATACTTCGTAATTCAGTATTAATTTCTAATGGTTTCTCTTAAACTAATATATCATTGTTTGTTCCGTATGTGTTCCCCCCCCAATTTGAAGCATGCTATCAAACTCTGTAAAAATAATAGATTCAAACATCCAATCAAATACCTGCTACATAACACATCAGGCTTAATATCAATAAGAAAAACATAGAAGTCTGAATAGTGGATTTGGCAGTACCTAGAGACAGCAGAAGGGAAGAGAAAGAACTAAAGAAAATCACAAAATATAAGGATCTACAAATATAAATAGAATGACTGTGGCAAAGGAAAGCAAAAATAGTACCAATAGTAATAGGCACTTGGGATGCAATCCCCCCAAATCACCATCAACATACATCCTGCAAGATAACTTTAACACCATCAAACAGCAACATCGGCCTATCCCAGGTTCTTGGGAAAGACTCAATAGATGGATAGAAGTGCCAAATCCAATCTAAATATTTGGTTGTCTGTGCAACCAACCATAATAATGATGATGGTAGATTGCATAGGAATAATTTATTAATAAGAATAATTAAGAATTGGAATTAAAAATTGGAGAAAATCACAAAGTATCAAGATCTGGAAATCAAAACTAAAAGATGAAGGATCAACTAGCTGTGGTGGTCTCAGTCGTTATCAGCACACTGGTGCCATATCAAAAAATATCGGACAGACCTTAGAAAATATATGCATTGACAACATTTTCATCTGTCAATTACAAAAGTCCACACTGCTTGAATCCATATTTACATAAATACATACATACAAAATGTAAATAAATACATTACAACAACCTAGGTTCTTGGGAAAACCAATACCAGTTAAAGAACTACATTTACGTGTGTGTGTGTGTGTGTGTGTGTGTGTGTGTAATTTAACATAACATAATAAGCTCTAACATCAGTAGTGGGTAGGTGGGAGTATGAATACTGCAGGTATAACTTTCTGAGATTCCTTCTATAAAGCTATAGTAATTTATCTAGTACTAGCTATACCCGGCCACGCGTTGCTGTGGCCCAGTCTGGTTAAATGGCCAACCAATCTGTGTGTAGATCTACACCTGCACACAAACACACAACCACCATATAACACCCAACCAACTTACCTACTGCATTTCTCCCTCTCTATCTATCCTTCTACCTACCTACTGTATTACTTCCTTTCTCCCTCTACCTACCTACCTACTGTATTTCTCCCTCTCTCTCTAGTCCTCTATCTACCTACCTACCTACCTACTGTATTTCTCCCTATCTATCTATACACCTACCTACCTACCATATTTCTCTCTCTCTGTCTATCCCTCTACTTACCTACCTACTGCATTTCTTCCTTTCTCCCTCTACCTACCTACCTACCTATTGTATTTCTCCCTCTCTATCTATCCCCCTATCTACCTACCTGCCTACCTACTGTATTTCTCCCACTCTATCTATCCCTCTACCTACCTACCTACTGTATTTCTCCCTATCTATCTAGCCACCTACCTACCTACCTACTATATTTCTTCCTTTCCACCTCTACCTACCTACCTACCTACCTACGTACTGTATTTCTCCCTCTCTATCTATCCCTCTACCTACCTACCTACTGTATTTCTATCTATCTATCTATCTATCTATCTATCTATCTATCTATCTATCTATCTATCTATCTATCCCCCTATCTATCCCTCTACCTACCTACCTACTGTATTTCTCCCTATCTAGCCACCTACCTAAATACCTACTATATTTCTTCCTTTCCACCTCTACCTACCTACCTACCTACCTACCTACCTACGTACTGTATTTCTCCCTCTCTATCTATCCCTCTACCTACCTACCTACTGTATTTCTATCTATCTATCTATCTATCTATCTATCTATCTATCTATCTATCTATCTATCCCCCTCTGGAGGTGGGGGAAGGCTGTTTTCACCCTCCCCAGGCTCCTATAAAGCCTCTGGTGCCTGGGGAGGACGTAAAAAGCATGCCAAATGCAGGGGGTCATGCACATAGCATTATGGATGTGGCACACCTGTGCACATCGCCCCTGCACTCCCCCTGCTTTTGGCACATGAGCCAAAAAAGGTTAGCCATCACTCCCTAAACCATTTCAGACAAATGGCTATCCAACATCTTCATAAAGACTTGCAGTGTTGGGGCATTCACAACTTCTGGAGGCAAGCTGTTCCACTGATTAATTGTTCTAACTGCCAGGAAATTTCTCCTCAGTTCTAAGTTGCTTCTCTCCTTGATTAGTTTCCACCCATTGCTTCTTGTTCTGCCCTCAGGTGCCTTGGAGAATAGCTTGACTCCCTCTTCTTTGTGGCAACCCCTGAGATATTGGAAGGTTACTATCATGTCTCCCCTAGTTCCTCTTTTATTAAACTGTATTTCTCCCCCCCCTCTATCGGCCACCTGGGAGTTTGCTACCAGTGCCTTTTTGGCCCTAAGAGGCCTCCATATGAGGCCTCTTCCAACACTGACAGTTGAAAAGCAGTCTGATGGGCGGGGCTACAGGGAGGTGAAAACATGATCAGTGGGTACATTTTACATTTGTGTACCTTGCACATGACACACGTGTGCTAGGGACAAAATGAGTTGGTATTCTATTATCAGAAGTCCTTGTGAACATTGTGTGAAAAATTGAGGTAAATCGGTCCAGTAGTTTTTGAGATTAGTGGATTCATTCGTACAAGCTATTTTACATTTTTATTTATATAGATGTATCATCTTGTCATACAAGATGCTGTAGTTAAAGGAATCTTCATACAAAGCAATCGAAACACTGCATTCTTCTATTAGAGGCACATTTAATTATACTCAGCAGTTTCTCTGGCGTTTATACATAGGTAACAGCTATATATACTGTATTACAATACCTTATTTGGAATATCTTACAGATGGGACAAGAATGTTACCAGTTGCAACTCATAGAACTAGTTAATATAATTGCTACAGTAATCCTGATGACAAAAGGACCTACTAGCAGGCTATTCAAAGTAGGGATGTACAAATTGGATCAGTTCCAATTTGAATCATCAATTCAATTTGGATTGTTAAAAATGATTTTATTCAACTCATCAATACAAATTGGATTTTGAGTCTAAATAGTTTAATAAAGCCAAACTAATTAGAAAGCTGAATTAGTGGGGGAAATAGGACTTTTGAAATATAAGCAAAAGGCTTAGATTTAATTTGGAGGCAATCACCTTGATTGACCATTCAATCTGAACCAACAATCCAATTCATAAAGTTAATTCAATTGGATCACCTTGGAATGAGATCTATAAATCTAGTTTTTGCCCAATTAGGTAATAAGGATGTGTAAATAACTACAAACCTTAGTTCCTTGCTTTTGCCTCTGACAAGTCAAAATTATTACACAATTTTAACTCCCAGCTGACATGAAGATTGCAAACAGATTGTGAAAGATATAACAATATAATTACAATAATATATTGTTTTTATTATCCAAAATAAGCACCATGGTGAAAATCGTTGTGTAAAGAAACAAAGAGGACAAGCCCAGTTAGGCAACAGGATGAAATGACCTATTTTAGAAGGATGACGTTGAGAGGAATGGTAGCTACGTCAGGCACTGAAATAACACAAAAAGACTTTTAAATGCCTTGGTTATAATGGGATAGAAAGGAGAAGTTTAACACCAGTTCAAATAGTAAAAAATGTTTTTGGTTGGCAGTGGATTAATACACTTACTTGATTAATTTTAATTACATGTATTTATATTGTATTAAATAGCTGTTACTGAAAATTGATATTAATTAATTAACAGCTATTTAATAGTTTAAATACACAAAATAAATTTTGCAAAACAATACTTCAGACTTGTATCTTATCTGATTCCTATTCAAAAAGTTGTTCTTTTTAAAAGAATAGTGCATCCAACAAATTCTCTCATTAGCCCTGATGGAGAAATAAAGTGATTAACTCTTTCCCATGGAAACAAGATATGCCTGGCATTGTATCTTGAAGGTCATGATTGGATTGTCTTCTCTAAGTAGCTAGATAGCCATTCCATGAATGAAATGGAAGGTGTCATAGATGATTTTGGTATAATTCAGCACAATTTTACATTTGAGTCTAACACTCACATATCACTTTGAAATAAAGGGGGGGAAAACAGAACACCTCACAGGCCAATGAATTACCATATTTTTCAGAGTACAAAACACACCTTTTTACGCCAGAAAAGAGGGTGGAAATCTGGGTGCGTCTTATACTCCGAATGTAGCTGCCTGGGTCATCTGAAAAAGGGACAGGTGAATCTGGCGCTGCAGAGATCGTGGTGACTGAAAAGGAGAGAGGTTTTGCTTTTGGGATTCCTGCTCAGCTCGACTCCCAGGAAGGCTTAGGGGATGGCGGCAGTGGCAGCGGCTCCTCACATTGCTAGGGAGTGAAGTCATTGTAGCCATTATCTCCCCTGAGCTGCCCGCTGAATATCTGAGGCACCTTTCGCTTGCAGGATGAGGAGGGTGAGGGCAGAGTATATCAAAGACTTTGAGTAACTGGGAAAGAAAGCCGCACTTGGAATCTGCCGGAATCTGCCGCCCAAAAAGCACGCCTTTCTTTCCCAGTTACTCAGAGGCTTTGGTTTAAGGAGGTGCTGCTTTAGGTTGCCCTCTTCCTCCTGCTGCAAATGGAAGGTGCCTCAGAGATGGTAGATTTCTCAGAACGCTAGTTAAAAACCTGAAATGGGGTACAATCAAACTTGATTCAAAGGCTTTGGCTTCTGAGATTGCTGCGTTACCAACCAAAATGATCTCTGCAGTGTCCGCTTTACTTGCCCCTTCTTGGGCGGTTCCAAGCAGCAGAGATCGCAGTAATAGAATTTCTGGGTGGCAGCGCTGAACTCTCAGGAGCCAAAGCCTGTCTAGTGTTCTGATAAAAATCTTCGTAGAGAGATTGTTCCTCTTCCCTTCCCTTCCTTCCCCGCCTTCACCTCCCAATCTCTCCAGATCTGCTTATTGCTATTGCACCCAGCTATCGTATCTCTTCGCTGCTTGACAGATCCGGGCAGCTTGGGAGAGGGAGGGCGGAGGAAGGGAAGAGAAACAATCTCCACAAAGGCTTTTCTCAGGACCCTAGATCTCACTTTCTCTCTGGAAAAATGCTATTTGCATCATCGGGATTTTGGCTAATAGAACAAGCGTGGGATGGAAAAGGAACTTTGGAATACAGGAGCGCCGTATTCCTGGAGCCTGGCAGCTGCCACATTCTGAAATTTCCTTTCCATCCTGCGCTTCTTTCACTAGCCAAAATCCAACGATGCCAATAGCTTTTTCCGGAGAGAAAGTGGAGATCTAGGGACCTGAGAAAAGTCTTCATGCAGAGGAGATTTGTCCTCTTCCGTTGCTTACCCCCACCCCCAATCTCTCCGGATCTGTCATGCAGTGCTTATTGCTACTGCTACTATTGAGCTACCGTATCTCTATGCTGCATGACAGATCTGGGCGGATTTGGAGTGTGTGTGAGAGAGGACAAAGTTTCCTTTATGCTTCCCTTTTGCTACTCAGGCACCACTGCGAGAAACCATTAATCCAAGTGGAAGGGATCCCCACCCCTCCTCATCCAATGGGCCATTTCCAGCCAAGCACAGCAGCAGCTATTCAGCAGCCCCCACGTGTCTTTCCCACCTCACTGAAGAGAAAAGTGGATTTGAGATCGATAATAGCCTTACTCTTTAAGAAGATCAAGCCGCCACACATCACATTTTTGCCCTCCTTGGTCCCCAGGAGCACTTTGCAAGCCTCCCAAACTCTCTGCATGCAGATGGTTTGGGATGCCTGCAGAGTATTCTTGGGGGCCAAGGAGGGCAAAAACCTTTTTTAAAAGATTTGCCTCTTCAAAACTTGGGTGGGTCTTATACTCTGAAAAACACGGTATTTCCTTACTGTAAAAATAGACTGTAAATTGCCAGGTACTATAAATAAAAACATAGAATGGCATAGAGTGGCCATTTTCCTCTAATGGTATTAAAGCATTTCCCAAGGAATTAGATTTATTTCCCCATTCTTCAGGATTTATGAAGATGCTAAAAACATGTTTGCTTTGTCAAGCTTTGAACTATTGATGGCTTTGATGATTGTTTGATTTGGGTTTTGCTTGTATTGACTTTGTTTTGTTTTATGTTCTAAAATGTTTACCTTAAGCTACTTTGAAAGTTTGAATAAAGACAAAAGCGAGATATAAAATCAATAATAAACCAAATAAAGTTATATTTTTATGCACAGGGCATTGTATAGAAAGATAGTGCATAAGTTTTTGACCTGTGTTGATTTGCAAACTCTGTTTTGTAAGTCTTCAAATATTTCCTTGAATTTAAATTTAACTTTTTAAAAAAAGAAAAAGAAACATCATCTTTACCAGTTAATTCAGGACAACCCAAGTTGAGCAATATTAGTCATTTGCTTAGTCAATCAGTTGGTCTGATGACTGCCAGTTAATTGGTTCAAAGTAAATGTGATGCAGAGCCACATGTGCAGATGGAAAATTTTGGTTTTTTCTCAATTGCTGTAGCTGACCCCATCCTATAAAACTACTTTTTGGATCTAGGGCACCACACAGAGTTACTCCTTTTATGGTCCTGGAATTCCCAAGCAGTGTATTTAGATGTCCAAGGTTTCTCTAAAAACATTTATAGACAATTCCCTGACATTATACAAATGAAGTAGAAGACAGAAGGTATTAGCTTCAGACTCAGAGGCTATTAACCAGTCAGCACTGAAATCACTAAACTAAAGTGACACTTAGCCCCACATATAAGAAATAACTAATACCAGAGATAGCTTCAAGTGATATAACCCTTACTTGTTTGATCACCTTAAACCAGGAAATTACACACCATGCAGGTGCTTTGCTCGTTTCTATTTATTTATTGCTTGTTTGCTGATAGTATAAGTCATGCCCTCAATTTACTATTTTCCATACTCCTTTTATTCTATACTTAATACAGTTTGCTGCTACATGGAAGCCAGTTCTGGATTCCAGAGCTGAAATCTAACAAAATGTCTTCTACTCTTCATCATATGTAGTTTCATCAATTTGCTGTCACTTACAAAGAGAGCCTCCCTCCAGATCCACTTCAGGTCAAGTAAAACTCTGGATCATCTGGTTATTTATGGAGAATATATCTTACTTCCTTGCTTTCAGAATTAAAGATTGTGAACAATTCTGCTTGTATTAAAACAACCACGGTGCAGATATACAATTCGTTTTACACAGAGATAACAATAACTTTACAAGTAACTACTTAATTCAGTGGGAATGACGCCATACCTCCCCCAATACCAAGGAACATGTTTGTGGAAGGCAATGTCTTCTCTCTCTCAATCACTCAACAGTCATGTAAGCTCTTCTTTGAACCCCAACACAAGTTGAACTCTTACAGCTATTCATACAGTTCAGCAACCTGAATTGTTTTGCAAAAGTCTCATGGAACCGTTTCTTCTCCTCTTCCCTTAACTTGGCTTTTCTGAATTCCTCCGGCACCTCCACCTCACTAGCCTCAATATAATTCCAGGTGGCTATTCATCAGTTCTTCCTTTCAGGAACTGTTCTCCAATTTATCTTGGAGACACTTCATAGCCTCTTGAACTCAGCCCTCTCTGCAGCTTTCATATTGAGTGGATTCCTTCACAGTTAGGATGTCAGCATTCCAAATATCATCCAGAATTAAATCAGAATCCAAGGCAGAGCTTCCCTCAAAATCAATACAATGCAATACAATACAATAGCAGAGTTGGAAGGGACCTTGGAGGTCTTCTGGTCAAACCCCTTGCCTAGGGAGGAAACCTTCTACCATTTCAGATAAATGGCTATCCAACATCTTCTTAAAGACTTGCAGTGTTGGGGCATTCACAACTTCTGGAGATAAGCTGTTCCACTGATTAATTGTTCTAACTGTCAGGAAATTTCTCCTCAGTTGCTTCTCTCCTTGATTAGTTTCCACTCATTTCTTCTTGTTCTGCCCTCAGGTGCTTTGGAAAATAATTTGACTCCCTCTTCTTTTGGCAACACATGAGATACTGAAAGACTGCTATCATGTCTCCCCTAGTCCTTCTTTTTATTAAACTAGACATAGCCAGTTCCTGCAACGGTTCCTCATATGTTTTAGCCTCCAGTCCCCTAATCATCTTTATTGCTCTTCTCTGCTCTCTTTCTCTGCACTCTTTCAAGCTGCAAGCAGTCTCAGCAAAGAAAAAACTTTGCTTCACTAATTTAACTTTGTTTCCAGACCTGGTCTTGTCTTGATTAAACCTTGTTTTGGTAAAACAGAGTCCTTGGGTTTCCATGCATGCATGTTCTTTGTAGTCCTGTAATTCCAATATCTTGTCCAAACGCTACATTTCATTTCATTTCATTTCTCTCAACTTCATGGAAGAGTTCCCTTCCCACCAAAAGACTCCAGTTCAGATTTTCTTGTAGGTTCCACTTCATCCTTTGGTCTTGTTCAGCTAAGTATAAACCCTGAGCACCCAAACTTCTATGAAAAACCCTTTCCTTGCCTTCTCTACAACTTTGCACCAATATCCTCATTTCTGTAACTTTTACCACAAACCCTGGATTATGTATGTTTGTGTGGCAGGGTGTATTTTATGGGTCCTTGATGCTCTCTAATCTGTTTCAAACAGTTCAACCCTGACCTACAAATATTCTCTACTGTGTATTTTATTTTAATGTTATAATAATTTAACCTGATGATACCAAACAGTTTTACTATAAATATGTAAGCAAGCAATTAATTAAGAAATAATAACAACAACAGCAACAACAACAACAACAACAACAACAAAACCACCTTACTTGGAACAGCTTATATCCTCCAACGTTACCTTAACAGTTCCTAAGTCTTTGGTTGGAATCGAGCTGTTGAGCTACCAACCAGCCACAAAGGCTGTGAATCACACCAGAGTAAAATAATAATAATAATAATAATAATAATAATAATAATAATAATAATAACAGCAGCAGCAGCAGCAGCAGCAGCAGCAGCAGCAGCAGCAGCAGCAGCAACTATATTGTTGTATACTGCCTGAATCTCAATAACTCTAGATGGATCACAACAATAAAAGGCTCTAAGGCTGCATGTTCACACTTTCTCATTTTAAGGCTTTACTGTATGCTTTTGCCTTCTGTGTTTCTTGAATGTGTATTTGTATTGTAAGAAATAGAAAATGTGTCTAATTTTCCAAAGTGGGAATAGACAAATTGCTTCAGTCTTAGTAACATCCTATATTTTCTCATACAGTACCCTGTTTTATAATCCTGTAATCCTACATACATTTGCTAATGTTAACATTCTAGACATACACATGTAAGGTACTAACTGAATCAAAAGCAGCATATTGCAAGTTGTTTATTTCTTCAGAATTCTGAATAGAAAATTTCATAATTTTCTGTTCAGAATCCCCCCTCAAAAAAAAAAAAAAACCCTTACCCAAACCAAAAAATGACATAACAATAGACAATGCTGCCCAAACTTCGCATTTTCAAGTTGAGACACTTATTTCTGGAGAACAAACATCTGTGCCCGAAAGAGGAAGTTTTAGTGATGATTAAGAGAACAGGAAGCATTTTGACATATTTAAAAGATTCTTGAATGATTATCAAATTTCACATGAGATTTCTGTAGCCTTTTTTTTCCAGTGAAAAACAGTTGCATTCAGTTCTGTAACATTTTCATTTTTAAGAAAGCTGGAAACAAATCAGATACACTAATTGTTAAGAGCCCCTTTAAAAACATTTTATTGGATTTTGAGTTCTGGAAGCAATATAGCATCCAAGGCCCCCCCAGGGTGCTTATAAGGTCAATGAAGAGTTGGTTAGTTAAGAGAGATTTAGCTCTGCCTGGAAGCCACCAGTGATTTTTCCCCCTCTGCCATTAAACAAATATTAAGCATGTTCAAACAGGCTTTAATTACAGATAAAAAGTCCATCTTCGTTATTAAAAATATATATAGGATAATGCTCTAATGGGGTGCATGTGTGTGTGTGTTCTAGACATCCCATGCCCCATTGGGTCATTGTTTCAGATATATTTCCTTATTTAAGCAGAAAATAGAATGATAGAGGGTGGGCAAAAAAGCAGTGGGAACAGGAGTTGGTTCCAACTTCCTGCCAACTTCCCCATTAAGTTTTTTTTGTGAGAATCTGGTAGGGAACATGGAAGTCTTCTGTTATGTGCTGAATATATATATAGTTGTGTTAAGCCCTGCTAAAGTGAAACTAACCTTTAGATGACGCTAACTATTAAACTGCAACTGTTTTGGGGGGAAACTTAGAACATTCATATTTGGGTGGGCTTTTTCAAGCATTGTGATTGGTTAAGGCCCTGTGGGCCCAGAGTATAAACTACAGGGATTTGTCACAGAAGCTGTCACAGAATATGGAAAAATGAATAGCAGCCTGCCACAGCAACATCTTTTCTCAAAACTATGTTGTGGCTGCCTATGCAATTCCCGGAAAAGGTGCAGCTACTTAAAACATCATAGGCATGTGCTGTACATCTGTACTCCTGGGAGATCAGTTGCAAAGTACTGTAAAGACCTAACAGGTAGCCTAATATTATGCTTCAGTCCGGCTGGTTTTAAGGCACTCATGCAAGTTTACTAAAGGACTCGCACAGACTCTGAAATTAAAAATATAGCCATACTTTCCTTCCTTTGTTACATCTCTAGATTTCATTGGCTGATTTCTACATGAAAGCAAAGGATTATAATGAGATATATCTGGAACAATTTAAAAGCAATGTAGACATATCTACGTTATATTTTAATGTAATTGTGTAACGTAATTGGGACTCAGCCTGAAAGATATGAGAGTATCTCAATATTTTTACTTCTTCATATTTTTTTAATATTTATGAGGGTTTTTTTCATGTTATGTTAGTGTAAATACAAACAAATTAAGCATTAATTTTATTTATTTTCTATATGACATTCCCATTAATGCTCTTTACAACTGAAAAAACATTAGAGATTCCTTCCCACATTTGCCCCAGACGCTGATCCAACCTGTAAAACCAAATGGTTCAAGCGCTGGAAGCAGAGTAAGCAGTTTTGCCAGGAGTGGATCACAACTCATCAGATTCCACCTAAGTAATTGTTGCGTTATTTCTTCTCTCATAGCTTTGTCATTTGGCCTCACCCAGAGGAGTCAGTGTTATAGGAACCAAATGCTAGCACTAATTGAGTTTACATGCATTTTTCTCTTTCCTTTCCAAGGGATCCTTTTAAAAATCAGATGTGGTTTTAAAATGTAAGATCTGGTAGCCATGTGTCTCCAACAATTTGTAAGGTGAATGAACAGATGGTTATTCAAGAGAAGGGGTTTGGTTTGGTTTGGTCACTTGACTCATCCACAAGAGCCAGTGATATACAAACCAAACCTGGCACTTCTGCCTGAGTTCAAATGAGGTCATCCCCCTCTCACTTCCCTTTTTAAAGAAACCATTTCAAGTGGGCTAAAAGAACTGAAATGGACCTTGCCTCAAAACTAAGAGTTGCAGTGGCCATTCCTTACCTTTGACATTAACCATGGTGGCGCAATGGTTAGAGAGTAGTATTGCACGCACTCTGCCCACTGCCAGGAGTTTGATCCTGACCGACTCAAGGTTGACTCTGCCTTCCATCATTCTGAGGTTGGTAAAATGAGGCTTGTTGGGGGAAATATGCTGACATTGTAAACCACTCAGAGAATGTTACAGAGCATTATGAAGCGGTATATAAGTCTAAGTGCTACTGCTATTAGTTGAACAACAGCATATCAGCTCTTGATCGGTGGAAGGTCCGAACCAAACAAATGGCCATCTCTAAAGCAAATCTAATATAAAAACTTAAAATATCTCAATTAAAGACAATTACTCATTTGCTGCAGTTGTTTTCACAAGAATTATATCAAATCACAAATGTTCTTGAGAAAAATGTGCATTGAGTAAGATATGGGGAACTGAGATTATCAAAGAAATGTGGTTTAGTGGATAGAGTTGGACTAAAACCAGGAACACACAGTATAAGTCCCAAAGATATTTAGTAATTGTGGCCAGCCACTATTTCTCAGCTTAGTTTAACATCTAGGGTGGCTCTTGTGGGGTATTGAAACTGAGCTTCATCTCCTGGAATAAAGGCAGAATATTAATAAGGAATTACAAAATAAAAATTGAAACTCAAATCATTAATCTGCAATATTTTTGGTGGAAACTAAACTGTGCACACCTTTAATAAATGAATATGTATCACTTCAATTTTTAAAAATGGAAAAGCTGGGAGAAATAAAATTTACAGATGGGAGAGTATAAAGATATGATTAATCAAGATCAGTCAGACTTAAGAGTTTGAAGACATGGCCACTTTAAAGTAATATAAGAATAGATGATTAACAGCCATGGTGGATATTAATAACTACTTAAAATCCTAAACCAATGAGACAAAATAATACCAGCAGTCCAAATCTGCTGATGATTTAGATATGTCCACGTTGCTTTTAAGTTGTTTTTATAGTTTGAACCTCCCAGACAAGTACTTGGTCCAAGGTTGTTTACTTACAATTCTCCAGTACGGAATGCAAAAATGCTATGCTGCTTCCAGAAATGTGTCTTACTTGTTTTTGTACCATGGATTTCTTCCCAAATTATCTGAGAGCATTTTCACATAAGGCTGCCACATCATTCTCCTTGGCCAATCAAACCAAGAAAAATTATCTAGAATGTATAAAGGTACTTCAAATTTATGCTGGAAATATGGACAATAAGAAGGGTAATTTTATCATGCTTGATGGATGTGCAAACCAAGGCTTCAATCAGAATCAATCAATTATTAAGATTAGAGCTTGGAGTCTTCTAGTCTGATCCCCTGCTCAAGCAGGAGAGCCTACACCATTTCACACAAGTGGCTATCCAGTCTTTTCTTAAAAACCTCCAGTGATGAAGCATCTACTGTACAAGCTTCAGGGAGACTGCACAAGGGCCTCACAAAGAGCCACCAGCTACCTTAACCAGGTGGTCCTTTTCAGCAGTGGGAAGAAGATAGCAATAGTCAGCTAGGGTTGGCGTGGGTGTAGCAGAGGCACATGGCAGAGAGCATGGTGGCCAAAGGGACAGAAATGGGATGGGACAAGTTGAAGGACACAGTAGCCAAAAGTTTGAGGAATAGTAGTTTGTAACTACCATTCATTCATTGCCATAGTAATTTTGGATGGTCACTGAGTGAATGGTTGTTAAACAAGGACTAGCTGAATTCTTTTACAACAATCAATGAGGAATTGATATGCTGGAAGAATGCTTTCTTGATGGATGGGTGCTTCTTTTTAATACCAACAAATTTGTAGCACATGCAGTAAATGTGCTGAAAGCTGGAGCTGAGGGGAAACATTTTTTTCTTTTTCCATAAACTTTTTCATAAACTATTTATTCCATAAATAATCTAAAAATGAAAACAGTTGTTATAAAAAAAACACCCTGTAATTGTAAAAAAAAGGGAAAAAAAGAATGTCAATGGTTTAAATCAAAATCAACCAAAGGGATGCCTCTAACAGCTTTAAGTGTACATTCTATTCCAATGAATAAATAATTTATTTGCTGCTAATGTTATTAGCAATATGCTGTGGTTATGTCTGGTTATGTTTAACTGAAAAAGGTCTAGGCAATTAGTATCACGCATGACTTTGATCTCATCTTGTAAGTGAAAGTCATGTGACTTGAAAGTCAGGCAACTATTCAGCCACAATAACGGCTTTTTAGAAACTCGACTCAGTTATGTTCTACTTTAGGTCATTTCCCCCTCTTCCCTGTAACTTGTCCTTTTCTTCTTGCCTTCTGTTGTTCCATCCATTAAATTATAGTATAAGAACGGTCTAGTCCAATCCACATCATACTCTAAAGGTATAATATAAATACTTTATGTTGCAAGAATTTCATATGACATCATAAAGAACTGCTGTCCTATCATAGAAGAAAAAAAAAGTCACATCTTATGGGCATCCTGTTTATATAGCTTTTCTCTCTTGTTACTAATTTCCTGTTTATTTGGTTTTGCTTGGTTTACTTATGGGTAAGAGAAAGTTCAACTCTTCTCCATCCAGTAATTATGCTGCATTTGTTAAACTTAAAAGTGGCCTGCAAATGCTGCAAAAGCTCATCTTTGTCTCTGAGCATCCTTCTGTTCCTCTCAATTCAGATGCATTTTTCCTGCCTCTGTTTTCTATTTTGCCTTTCTGTTTCGTTTCACTTGATGTCCTCTTAAAACATCAGGTACCATATTTTTCAGAGTATAAGATGCTCCAGAGTATAAGATGTACCTTAGTTTTGGGGGAGGAAAATAAGAAGAAAAAAATTCTGCCTACCAGCATCCATGGTATTCAGTTGACACATGGTAACAAGGTCAGCCAATGAATAGGCATAGCAACTAAGTCAGTCAATGAGGGCTATTTGGACTCTACAATTTGCTGTGTGAACAAGAAGGAGACAGGAAGGAGCCTGGCTTAGCCGAGAACTGAAAGTGAAACTGCTTGGGTTTTGCTTGTATTTACTGCTACTTTGGAAAACCTGCTTTTGGTAAAGTATATTATTATTATTTTGAATCCTGCTGAATCAGTTACTGTGCTTACTGAAAATGATTTCTACTGCAAACTCTCACCAGCCAGGTCAGTTTCAGCACTTATTGCAGCCTGATTCAGTACAGCCAATTGGCGGGTGGATTGGACTGCCGGAATACCCCCAATCAACTGTACCAGGCTGCAGGTATTGCCATAGACCATCGCTGCCATCAAGCTTCGCATTTTTGGCCTCTGGCGAGGTTGGTTGGGCTACATTCGGTGTATAAGACGCACCCACATTTTCACCCTTTTTGGGGGGGGAAGGGTTCGTCTTAAACTCTGAAAAGGGTTCATCTTATACTCTTAAAAATACGGTAATAGTGACTTTAAAATCTACATCTTTGTATATACAATAAATATATTATGAAATAAATGTAATGTTAGGATGAGATGTTACTACTCCCTCTACTCCCTTTAGAAGTATTTCTAAAATACTTCTAGACCCGTTATGGCGAACCTATGGTATGTGTGCCACAGGTGGCACGCGGAAACATATCTGAGGGCTTGTGAGGTGTTGACCTATGTCAGCTCCAGCATGCATGTGTGCGCTAACTAGCTAATTTTGAGCATTTGGAGGGCAGGGGAAGGTCGTTTTCACCCACCCCAGGCTTCAGGAAAGCCTCTGAAGCTGGGGATGGCGAAAAACGGGCCCAACAGGCCTACCAGAAGTTCAGAAATGAACTTTTGGTAGACTGTTTTTTGCCCTCCCCAGGCTCCAGAGGCTTTCCTCAACCCTGGGGAGAGGGAAAAATGGCCCAACAAGCTTACCGGAAGTCCAGGCACTTCAGTGAGGCCTGCCCGCATGTGCAAGGGATTTGTGTGCGCATGCACTGGGGGGAGGGCATTGCATTATGGGTGTGGGCACGCGCACAGGTCCTTTTGGCATCCGAGCAAAAAAAGTTTGTTATCACTGCTCTACACATTCCACCAACGACTTCCAAATTTGCAACAACATTTTTAATTACGTTGCAAAATAATACAGTATATTTTATCTTAATATACCCAAAATGCTCAGGATCTTTCTTAGGACCTTAGGATCCACTTAATGCTTTCTTATTAATTAAATTTATTAACTAATTTCTAATAATACAGATTGATTTCAGAATGTATATTTATCCGGTTAAATGTTAACACACACAAAAAGTGATGACTTCACTTTAGTCATTTATTAGCTGTCTATAACTTTATCTTCCCATTAGTCAAAACTTCCAGTTTCCTGGATCAGTGTAATGCCCTTCAATTTGTCCACATTTTCTGAAGCTGCATTTTGAAATAATTTGTCAACGAAATATGCCCTTCCAATTTTCATGACTCTTCAGGGCCTATCTTATCTTTTGGAGGTCCTTGGATATTTCTGTCTTCCTTTCCCGTTCATTGTGGTCCCCATGTGATTATGCTGTAAACACTGGGTTACATAAGACATTATTTTCAGGGGTGGACTGCTGGGGGTTCACAGGGGGTTCAGGAGAATCTCTAGCTAAGATTCTGTGCAGTTTGGAGAACCTCCAAATCTCACTCCTGGCTGGACCCTCCCCCACCCCACCCCACTTCACTCCTCCCAGGAGTCCCCATGCAGCCTCTTTTGGATGCAGGTAAGTGCAAGGCATGCACAGAGACTCAGGGAGGGTGAAAAACAGGCCTACCGGAAATTAGATCCTGTTTCCGGCCTCCCAGAGGATCTCCGGAGCCTTGAGAGGTCATTTTCGCTTTCCTGGAAGCTGAAGGAAAGCCTCCGGGGCCCGGGGAGGGCAAAAACACTCCCCCGCCATGGTGCAGGAGGCTGACTAGGCCATGCCCACTATGGCCACGCCTACCCAGCAAATGGAGAACACCTAACTAAAATTTTTGAAGCCCACCCCTGAGCGTTTTATGTTAAGTAACCCATTTTCTGAAGTCTAGACTAATTAAGAACTTAATAGTTACAAGCTTGACGAAGTTGGGGAAATGGTGATTGATTTTTTTCTCCAACTTGTAGGATCTCTACAAACCACACTGCTGATTTTTTTCTGTTTCAGTTCATAATCAAACATATTGGTATCTCCAGCCATATTCTTTTAACCATACACACATTTCAATTACTTCTCCAGCTATTGATTGATTTAGAATGCCTTCGATCCTTTTTTCACTTCAGGAAAAATAATTCCAGAGTAGAAGGGTGGGATATAAATCGAATTAATAATAAATAATAAATAAGAAGATGAAACAAACAAACACCATAAAATTGCCCTTTGCCTAAAAAAATAAAAGAAATCTATATAATCTCAACACGTTATAATAATTTTACAAGGAATGAACAAAATGCTCAGTTCACAAACTTAAAATCTCTTTAATTGGTAACAACTCCTTTCATGATCCAGTGCCACCCACAAATGGAAAAGAATGTCTCCTTTATCCGAAACGTCTGCTGCTCTGTTCCTACACGATAAATTAGTAGCAAATGTGGTAATATCAAAAAGACATTACCACCAAAGTTTAGTCATCAAGTTGCTATGTAAAACAGAAGATGATCAATTAGATGCAGTATTCTAAAACAGACCTGTATAGACCTGTACAGATCATAGGTTGAAGTATAATGGCTAAGCTGCACCTGTCCAGGAACTACTATACTATAGTTGGTGAACAAATAGCAGAAAACATTCATTGTCACATTCAGCTGTGCTGAAAATGATAGAATAAGGATAATCCCAATAGTTTGGGAATTCAGTTTACTGGCCCACATTTGCTTCATCCAGATACTGGCTCTGGTCCTGAAATATCTATTCTGATTTAGATACACACATAAACACATAAGCTGACATAAGCAAACAGACATAAATACAGACAGACAGACAGACACAGTTCTTCCTCTTCTCTTCTGCTGTCTTCAGATACTGCAACATCCACTATCCAGACTTAAAAAAAAAAATTCTTATCAACCGTTGTTAAGTCTGGATGTTGTGTGGAAAATGCTGGTTGTTTGAATTCTAAAGTCCCAGAGCACTTTACCTTCTTCATTTTCTATTAATTTGTTTATTTTGAGGACTCTTTTCTATTCTTATTTGGTCTTTCCTGCAGGCCATTTTGGCCTTTCTGGTATTCAGTATTCTTCCATTGTACTAGCTTTAGTGTTTAGTGCAGGGGTGGGCAAACTTTGCAACTTTAAGTCTGAAGGACTTCAGCTCCCAGACTTTTCCAGCCAGCTTTGCTGAAGTCCTTCAGACTTAAAGTTTGCTGAAGTCCTTCAGCTGAAGTCCTTCAGACTTAAAGTTGCAAAGTTTGCACACTCCTGGTTTAGTGTCTTCACTGTCCTTCAAATATTCTTCAGGTGCTTTTCTTCTTCTTCTTCTTTAACCATGTGGTGTACTTGCAACATTCTGCACTCATCTACGTCCCTTGGTAAGTAGAGTATGTCAACATCACTGCATGAGTGAATGCCATGCTTCGTGATTTTTCTTATCTTCCTATCCAGTTTTTTTAAACTTCTCCTTCAGTACACTATTCCAGCTGTCTATCTAATGACTGAAATTGCCCACATGTTAATTGCCTTGAGGTTATTTTCTCTATTGAGTTTGAACTTTAAACTCTTCTTCACTTTCATGATGTGTTCACTTCTAACTTTCTTCACTTCAGTATGCTTGAAGGATGTCCAGATTTTTAATATAATATCATAACAGAGTTGGAAGGAATTTTGGAGGTCTTCTAGTCCAACCCCCCTGCTTAGGCAGGAAATCCTATACCACTTCAGACAAACGGTTATCCAACATCTTCTTAAAAACTTCCAGCATTGGAGCATTCACAACTTCTGGAGGCAAATTGTTTCACTAATTAATTGTTCTGTCAGGAAATTTCTCCTCAGTTCTAAGTTGTTTCTCTCCTTGATTAGTTTCCATCTACCCTCAGGTGCTTTGGAGAATAGCTTTGCTCCCTCTTTGTTTATTTATAGTGAACTTCTTCATCCAGAGGTTCAAAGTTATTTCCATAGGACAATTTGATTCCTTCAGTTTTTACAATTTTTTTCCATTGCTGGTGAGTGCACCACATTTGTCCAGGCCAACACCGGTGCAATATATTTGCTGTACTGTTGAGCCACAATTCTATTTCTAAGGATATTTTCCATATGGATTTAGATCATCAATGTAAAGGAGATGGGATAGCCTGCCAAATGCTTTTAATGCTCGATAGTGATGGACTGACTGTTTCAGTAACGTTGACACAGAGGTCTCATTCTCGCGGCCCGTGGGCCAGTTGCGGTCCGCAGGACGGTATCTTGTGTCCCCCACCGTGATATGAAAGTATAAATATTATATATTATAATATTAATATAATATATAATATAATATTAATATGCGGCCCAGCCTCACCCAGACTCTGCCTCCAGCGGCCCCCAGGTAAATTGAGTTTGAGACCCCTGCGTTGACAGAAGAATCATTTCAGTAACAAACAGTAGTGGCGATAGTGAGTCTCCTTAAAAGTCTCTTTGAAAGATTCATCTCTTGATAGTAACTTCTCTCGATCTATCACTGTTGACCAGCATGCATGCCTTCATTGTGTCATTGAACTTTGAATAGAAATTCTGATGTTTCTATGGATTCCTGTTATTTCTTGGTTATTATTAATTATTATTAGCATCAGGCACTAAGTAGCATATTCATTCTGGATGGGTTAGGCATTTCTTTCCAAACCTTCCTGATGCTCTTTTACTACAGTTAACCAGTTCCAGAAATAGATTGTTAAATTATTTATATCTCCCTTTGATCAAATATCCATACCCTTTACACAATCTTTTTGAGAAACAGATCTACCTGATCAAAGACACTGGGACATCACTTCACCGTTGATGGGGAGGAACAAGCTTCAGCTCAACCCGTCCAAGACCAAGTGGCTGTGGTTTCCAGCGTCTCGATATAGCCAGTTAATTCCATCTCTGGCTATCGGGGGCGAGTCATTAGCCCCCGCGGAAAGGGCCCGTAACTTGGCTGTCCTCCTGGTTTCATGGCTGTCCCTGGATGACCATGTGACAGCCATGGCCAGGGGGGCTTTCTATCAGGTTTACCTGATACGCCAGTTGCGCCCCTTTCTAGATCGGGATGCCCTACGCACAGTCACTCAAGTCCTCGTTATATCCTGCCTGGACTACTGCAATGCTCTCTACATGGGGCTCCCCTTGAGATGCACCCGGAGACTCCAGCTGGTCCAGAATGCGGCCACGCGGATTCTGGGAGTCTCACGGTACTCCCAGGTAACACCTCTCCTGCGCGAGCTGCACTGGCTGCCGGTGGTCTACCGGGTGCGCTTCAAGGTGTTAATTGCCATTTTCAAAGCGCTCCATAGCACAGGTCCTGGTTATTTGCGAGACCGCCTCCTACCACACACCTCCCTTCGACCTGTCCGCTCCCACAGGGAGGGCCTCCTCAGGGTGCCGTCTGCTGGTCAATGCCGGCTGGCGACTCCCAGGGGAAGGGTCTTCTCTGTGGCGGATCCAGCCCTCTGGAACGACCTGCCCCCCGATCTTTGCACCATCACTGTCCTACGCCTCTTCCATCGGATGCTTAAAACACATTTTTTCCATCTGGCCGGCCTGGCATATATTAAGGGTTGAATTTTAAAATTAATATTTTAGTGATTTTAAATTTTTTAGCACAGAATTTACTATTTAATTTTGTTTTATAATATATGTATGTATTGTGGTTTTTACTTTTTCTGTGCACCGCCCTGAGTCCTACCACGGAGAATAGGGCAGTATATAAATTCAAAATAAATAAAATAAATAAATAGTATGTAAAATAGCTTAATCCTTTTAAATATGTTACAAGCCATGGGTTCCACATTTTCTCACCGCTCTGAAACTTTAGACCTCTTCTTTTCTTTCTTTCTATGGCTTGCTAAATGAAATAGCTTCAAAATGACACCTGTGGATTTTAGTTTCTCTTCTAGCGCTTGAACTTTTACAATTTCTTATGGTTTTACTACTGCCTGCTTGGCCATGAAAAAACAAAACTTGAGATGGTCTTTGTAACACATGTGGTGATCAGCTGTGAAAACATGCATCTAACTTTGGTCTGATGCCACAAATCCACTTGTTCATTCATAAGTAACAGACTTGGCATTTGATTCCGAGAATGAATGCAATTCTATCCTATCTACCGGGGAAAAAATAATATATATATATATATAAACTTCTAAATAATATAATAAATGTCATTGATTGTTTAACTTGATGTTGTTTTTGAAAATGCAAAAAAACCCTGGACGTTGAAAAAAACAGAAAGACAAAAGACTTTCAAATATTTTAGAAGTTTTAAGTATTGCAATAAATGTGATTGGTTGTTTAACATGATGTTGTTTTGGAAAAATGAAAAAAAGTACTGGACATTGGAAAAACAGACAGACAAAAAAGACTTTCAAACAACCATTTGGTGGGAATAAACACTACATTTTTTATTCTACTGTCAAGTGAACTTTCCCAGTTTTAAAAAGTATGTGACTGTTGAAATTCCATGCAGTATGAAAGGGAATATTGGCAGCTAACTGAAGTCCTAAGCAATCTGGAACATTTTCAAGAGAATTTTTCCTCCATAAGATCTACAGCAGAATGTAACTCAACTCAAGGCTGGGTTTATTTTCAATTGTTCCAGATCCCAAGAAAAACTTTTTATTTTTTGCTTTTTAGCCATAAATCTATGCAAGTTCTTTGGTGCACCTCGGTTGGAGAAAGGTCTCCAACCGAGGTGCACAAAAAAGTTATAGCTAATGAATAACCAACACACATTTTAAAGATATTTTATAATTATTATTTTTTGCTCATCTACTTGCCATAAAATCTGAAATAGTGGTTTGTTCCCCCCATACAGCATCAAACTAGGACTTTGTGTCAGATGCTGTGCTGGATCTTCGTTTTTCCCCATTTATGGAGGTTGAGATATCTGTCCTCCAGTCAGTGCAGTCTCTAAAAAGTCAAGTAATCTGAAGGAACTAAAAGTTTCAAAAAAATCCTAAAGGAAGATGAACTGTAAAAAATAAAAGCCAGCATTGTGAACGATTTAATTGAATTATTTGCCATGTTTCTTAATCCATCTTGTATTTGGAGCGCCACCAAACAAGAAAGCAGATAGCCAGGGCATGCTGTGCTCTTGGAAAGAAAAATAACAACTTAAAATATTGTGCTTCTGTCAGCATAAGAATGAATCAGGTCACATTGTTGTAGATTGTTGGCAACTACGTCAAAACAGTGGCTAAAACAGCAGAAAGAAATAGGTAACCAATCTGATAAATTGGAACATGCAGACCACTGATCCTAGCTGAAAGTAACAACAACAACAACAACAACAACAACAACAACAACATATTAAAACTATATGCTGCCTGACTCCCAGTTCCTCTGGGTATTTGCAACTATTAAAACAATTAAGAATAACGAACAATGTAAAATACACTGGAAACAGCACAAAAGAATAGAGGAAACTAAAGCTGCAAGTGAGGGCTCGTTCAAAGCAAAGGCATTATTCTTTTCTAAACAGTCTGCTTAAGTGCTGCAGAATACTGAAATAAGAATTGAATTAATATAATTCATTGGAGTCAGGTTAACATCTTTGAATACAGTTGAAGAATGAAACACATGGCAAGTGGGTTTCTTCTCTTTTGTTTTGTTTTACTTGTAGAAACTAGAGATGTATGCAACTAGCACATTTAATGCCAAGACAAAACACAAGTGAAAACAAAATTCCACTCTTTATATAGACCTTGTAGACTTGCTTCACACACTGATTTCTTAAAGTCAGAAATGATGGCATATTTTTTGAAAACCTTTTATCAACCGCCATATTTTCTAAAGCCATAGAGTCTATAGATTGATTTTTGATGTATTGCCATCAAGTTGATTTTATTGATGGGATATAATGATATATGTGAAGTTCATGATCTTCAGGTCTTCCAATGGTGCACCCATTGCCATTATAATTGAATCCATATACCTTACTTAGAGAGAGGGGGGGAGGGAGGGAGAGAAATTGCCATCATTAACTTGCACAAGGGAACTAGTATTGAGGTTGTGGTCTTGGTCTCTGAGCTTGCATGCTTGTTTTCTTGCAGATGTTTCATTAAGCAAACTAGATATCATCATCATCATCATCATCATCATCATTATCATCAGTTTGAATAATGAAACATCTGCAAGAAAACAACCTGCTCAGAAAGCACCAAGGACCTGTCATTTCAATCCTGAACTACAAATATTCTCCTCTATTGGAACTAGTATCCAAATATTTACAATGTCTTGTTTCTTTCCTTCTGAAGTAAGGTAATTTGTGCCTGGGCATTTAAATGTTTAGTAAGAACACTGGGTTAATTAGTTAATAGGTTAATGATCCATTCGTTCGTTTTCTTGGCAGATAGAATCTATACTCTAAACTTAACAATTGTAACATCAAGATCTTGCATTCAAGTAACTATCTTGTTTTAGATGACTGTTTAAATATCTTATTTTTTCTGGGTATTAACTCAAACCTTATGGAAAATCCATACAGATTATATGAATTCTCTAGACAGTGTCCAGAACAACAGAGACATGGCACTGCTGACCAGGAAGATAATATATAGTTATAAAATATATTCAGGACAAGAAGCTGTATAGTCTTATGGTCCATAACATCCTTACTGTAGATGTTCTAAAGTCATCTAGTTGCCACTGCCATGTTTTATTTAATGAATTCCATTGTTTAATTATGCATTTTATTGGTAATAAAATCCTCTACATTCTCTTTGATTTCAAATTTATCTCCAATATTTATATAACAATAGCAATAGCACTTAGACCCATATACTGCTTTACAGTGCTTAACAGCCCTCTCTAAGCAGTTTACAGAGTTAGCCTATTGCCCCCAACAATTTGGGTCCTCGTTTTACCGACCTCAGAAGGCTGGAAGACTGAGTCAACCTTGAGCCTGGTGAGATTTAAACTGCCAAATTGCAGTCAGCTGGCAGTCAGCAGAAGTAGCCTGCAGTGCTGCACTCTAACCACTGCACCACTGTGGCTCATATATGAATGCTAACCTCACTTTTAGAGAAGGGGGAAGCAGGGAGGAAGAAACAAAATGCAAATTGCCTAGGAACAGAGCACCCATTTTTTATAATGAAATTTCAAGTAAAGTAGTATTTATGATCTTATAGTAGCAATGATGATAATAGCAAGAATAACAAGTGTAACCAAATTAAAAATTATAATAATGAAGTATTTTTAAAATACCGTAACCCATTTTAAGATTGGTTGTATGCTTTTCTAATAAAAATAACCATTAACATCAAATTAACACTCATGAAACTTTAAACTTAAGGAAATAAGAACAGCATTTAAAGCACCAGCAATATTACTTTTAAATTATAAATTATAAACCCAATATTTCAACTGGTTACAAAATCTGTACTGAAATGAAGCCAAAGAGGAGGGAGTACCATCTCTATGAAGGCCTTGTTCCTTACATTTGACTATAATAGTATAACCTAGCCACCCAATATTAAATACATTAACATTTGTATGGGCATAACTGGAATTGCAGATAACAGCCCATAGATTTGTGATTCATCACAAAGGGAAGCATAAAAAATACCAGAGGATTCCTTATTTGAACTGCCGCAAACTTGGCTGCTGTGAATTTATATATATAAATATTGCCAAAGAAGTCTTCTTTAATATTAACGCAAAATAAACTAGTTTAGTATTCCTGTCATCATTTCAAACAATTTCTTTAAATGAAAGAAATTGGAGCATGGAAAATATTTAGCTGTATGCTTTCTTTTGCTGTGGGCTCTGAGGACTTGTGGCTTTTTATTTGCTTCACCTTCATTTTCTGCTTTGTCCTGTACAGGCGCCAGACCTCTGCTTTGAAAAGCTACTATGTAAACACAGCTCTGGTTGGTATTTGGTTTCTTTCTGTTAACTCTTTGGGGACAAAAAAATAAAATAAAGTCATAATACAGTATGCTAAACAATTTTGGTTGCCAGCTCAGAGATCAGCAAAGCTTTAAATTCTTTTAAAATCTACAGATACGTATCACTTGCCTTGTTTTAATAGTTTGCGAACATTTGTAATGCTTCAAATAGAAACTAGTTTAGTTTAGTTTTATTCAATTTGTATCCCGCCCTTCTCCAAAAGGACCCAGGGCGGCGTAACTAGCCTAATACGAAGTAATCTCAAGAGGTTAATACTTTTAAAAGTGCAATTATACTATATGAACTCATAATCACATAAGTAAATTAAGACTTCTCTGTTTATTTATGAATTTGTTTGATTTTTATGGCTGCCCATTTGCAAAGCAACTCTGGACAATTAACAGGGTATGTTAAAAAGTAACAAAAAGCCACAACAGAAAAATAAAGCATACATTGCATCAGTAACAGAGCAGAACATATTTATATTTACAGCAGGTTCATATGTCAACATGGTCCAATGCCTGGGGGAAGATCAAGGTTTTCAAACCTTGATTTTTTAAGGCTGACAAAATTTGGGCCAGCCAAATTTAATGGTGGAATTTGGGCTTGATAGGAAATGCTGTTCCATATTGCTTTGAAAATGAGAAGGTGCCTTCCTGGATCCCATCAGATGCCTGTTTAATGGATAGGACATAAAGTATACCAACTTTGTGAATAGCACTTAGCAATAGCACTTAGACTTGTATACCGCTTCACAGTGCTTTACAGCCTTCTCTAAACGGTTTACAGAGTCAGCATATTGCACTCAACAGTCTGGCTCTTCATTTTACCCACCTCAGAAGGATGGAAGGCTGAGTCAACCTTGAGCCTGAGATTCGAACTGCCAAATTGCAGGCAGTCAGCAGAAGTAGCCTGCAGTACTGACTCTAACCACTGCGCCACTCTTATCACGTAGGATGGGCTGAGATAGTTGGAGACAGATGGCTCCTCATATATCCAGATCCTAAGTTGTTTAATGAACCACCAGCACCACCTTGAATTGTGCCCAGAAGTATACCACAATATGTAGTGGTGTTACATGGGTGTACTAAGGAGTGCCCATAACTATTACTACTACTACTACTATTACTACTACTACTACTACTACTACTACTACTACTCCTTCTTTAAACTTACAGAATGAAGCCACTTTTTGGCTTTATCGTTGGCCAAAAATAAGTCATTATTGGTACATATTTCTGGTAGTAACTGACATACCAGGAGATGGTCCAGGCTCTGTGTCTCTCCACATTCACATAGTGTGTTGTTATCTGCTAAGAACCTCCAAGTGAGCATATTGTCTTTGCATTCATGCATTCTAATCCTCAACCTATTCAGTGTCCTCCAAGAAGTATAAACTGTGTCGGATCCTTCAGCTATATCCTTTAATGTTATTCCTTGCTCAATGGTCTCCTCATCCATCTTTTCATTCGATTTTGTTCTTGGGTATCACCAAGAATGTTTGTTCTTGCCATAAACCTGTTCCTAGATCTGAGACAGCAGGCTTGGGGCACATGCTCATTTCATAGAATGTTGAGAATCATTCTCTTGCTTAGTTCTTCTCAGCATCGTCTTTCTTGATCTTTGGTGGAAGAATGCCAGTGAAAGGATATATTTTCACAATTAGTTTAAGTTTGACTTGTACTGATGTATTCTGGACTAGCAGAAGTTTCTGGTTTTAAGAATAGTGCAAAATAGAGTGCATTGCAATAATTCAAATGAGACGTCACTAAGCAGAAAGTGACTGTAAATAGTGCATTGCAGTGAAGAAACAAGCACAGTTGGGACATAAGATGCAAAAGTCCTACATGCCACAGTTGCCAGCTGTTCCTTAAGCAGGAACCAGAGCTCTAGAAAAACTCCCAACTCAGTTCAGTCTGTGCAAATATAACCTAATCAAGAACTAATAGGGAAAGCTCTCTGGAGCCAAATGTCCCCAAATTCATGGAAACTTTATTTTGCTAAAATTGAGTTTTAGTTTGTTCATCTCCATCAAGACTCCCACAGTGTCAAACTTTTCAGAAAGGCAAGGTCAAAAAAGCAGTGTAATTTCAAAAATGTTTTTTCAATTGTTGTAAGTATAAGATTCTCGAAACCTGTACCATCAAACATAATCAAGGGATGTTTTGAGTTTCTTTCTTACATTCTCTTCTTTTCTAGGATTGAGTAATCTTTTCTGCTCACTTCCCCTTTTTACATTTTCACACACAGCCTTCAAATACTATGACACTAAGGCAGAAACTGCATAGCATTACTTGAGATATTTAACTAGGTACCATCAGTATACTGATGATATCTAACTCTACGTTAACGGAAGTATTTACAATAATAATAATCTTTATTGTCATTGTAATACGATTGTAATAAAATTACAATGAGATTGGTTATACAATAATACAATACAATACAATAGCAGAGTTGGAAGGGACCTTGTAGGTCTTCTAGTCCAACCCCCTGCGTGGGCAGGAACCTTATACCATTTCAGACAAATGGCTATCTAACATCTTCTTAAAGACTTCCAGGGTTGGGGCATTTACAACTTCTGGAGACAAGCTGTTCCAGAGGTTAATTGTTCTGACTGTCAGGAAATTTCTCCTTAGTTCTAAGTTGCTTCTCTCCTTGATTAGTTTCCACCCATTGCTTCTTGTCCTGACCCCAGGTGCCTTGGAGAATAGTTTGACTCCCTCTTCTTTGTGGCACCCTCTGAGATATCGGAACACTGCTATCATGTCTCCCCTGGTCCTTCTCTTCATCAAACTAGACAGACCCAGTTCCTGCAACCGTTCTTCATATGTTTTAGCCTCCAGTCCCCTAATCATCTTGGTTGCTCTTCTCTGCACTTTTTCCAGAGTCTCCACGTCTTTTCTACATCGTGGTGACCAAAACTGTATGCAGTATTCCAAGTGTGGCCTTACCAAGGCACTATACAGTGGCATTAACACTTCACGTGATCTAGATTCCATCCCTCTGTTTATGCAGCCTAGAACTGTGTTGGCTTTTTTGGCAGCTGCTGCACACTGCTGGCTCATATTTAAATGGTTGTCCACTAGGATTCCAAGATCCCTCTCACAGTTGCTACTATTGAGGAAAGTACCACCTATAGTGTACCTGTGCATTTTGTTTTTCTTGCCTAAATGTAGAACCTTACTTTTTTCACAATTGAGTTTCATTTTGTTATTTTTTTTCCAAGTATTTAATTTTTTAAAGATTAGTGCCTGTACAAATGTCTTAAACTGAATATCTGTAAAAATGGCATTATGTCATTGAGCAATTTGTGAATGCTAGTCAGACTGAACCAGCATTGCATTTTGGCTCTAAGTCTGTTGACCCTATAAGCAGCAATACCAGATCTAATCACCTGTCTCACTTTGGAGTTTGGTTCATTAATTAGCCCAATTACCTTACAGGTAAGTGCACACTTATTGGAGAGCAACCATCCCAGTTGGGAGAAGGGGTCAAATGGGAAATTAGTCTGGAGTTATTACATAATCAGAAAAAAGCAGGGTCTGAGCCCTGTTGAATGCCATTGGACTTTAGTCCTTTTCAAGGACAAGCTGCCAATCTATGAAGATTCCTGTGAAATAGGCACTGAGCAATAAAGGAGCTAATTTGTACTCTATACAGGTAGGTCTGGCTATTCACACCTGGCAATACTACATCAAAGTATATAAATCCTAACTGCATTCTGGAATAGATGACACCAATAAAATCACTGTTTTTTGACAGCTTGTCAGCGCTTAATGTGGGTATACTATCCAGTGCTGAACTTATGACAGCAAAGCAAGTCAAGTTGAATGTCATCCATTAATCAACATCGACCCAAGTAAATATTTTCTCTTAACAGTAATATAAACTTTTAACATATTGTAATTTTCAAAAGAAATGTTTTGCATTGCAAATTGCTGCTAATAAGCTATTACTAAAGCACAGTTGCCTTTTATGGAAAGCAGTTTAGAAGTCAGCCTACCCAGAATACAAAATTCAGAAGTATATTTTAATTAATAATGAAAAAATCACCTATATGCATTAATGTTTGTCAACAGGGAAGATAATTTATCTATGAAGTTTTCTATCTCTTACACCTCAAACAACAGTTATGCTGTTTCTGCATCATTGCAAATTGATGATTACCAAACATTTATAAAAATTAATTCTAAAGTTAAACACAACAGTATAAAATACTGGAAGACCTGCTATTTTCAGAAAGATAATAACGCACATGTGAAATGTGAGCTTACAACATGCATAGAGAATATACTGGGAAAAGGCCAATTATCCTCCATTGAGGATACAATATTCTGAAGTTTGTAACAAAACCTAAGACCATGTTGCCTGCATATATAATTTATTTTCCAGAACCAGCTGTGTGTGGAGACAGTTAAGCTGAGGTAATTCATCCAAAGAAACGAACCCAGTTAGATGTTCTCTGCCGTGGAAAGAAGTAGCAAATTCACCATAAATGCAGCAGGACTTTTATTTCTACAGAAAAATCTTCTACAGGATTATGGTTATTTATGATAAACTACTACAATAATGCCCAACCCCCTTCACAAACTGTACAGAAAAAAGTATTTTAGCATCAAACTTAAATATACTTTAAAGTGTTTGTTTGTTTGTTTGTTTGTTTGTTTATTTATTTATTTATTTATTTAAATTTCTATACCGCCCTTCTCCCTTCCGGGACTCAGGGCAGTGTACAGGCAGCAGTAAAAACACGAATAAAAACATAGAAACCCTTTAAAAATACATTAAACAATGGAGCCTGTCTTAAAACCTAGTTAAAATCCCTACTAAAAACCATATAAAACTATAACATTTAAAACTATGCCAGTTTAGAAACTATGCCAGGCCGTTCAAATTCATGTTGTTAAAATTCAATAAGCCATTTCTACTCAAGCAGATACATTTTCAAGAGACACAGATTGTTGTAATAGTTAAAGCACCAGGCTAGAAACTAGGACTCCATAAGTTCTAATTGAATGACCTTGGGTCAGTCACTGTCACTCAGCCCTAGGAAGAAGGCAAGAGCAAACCACTTCCAAAAATATGGCCAAGAAAACTGTATGTCCAGGTAGTGACCATCAATCAAAAGTAACTCAAAGGCACATGCATTCATTCTGAATCTTCAATTAGCTATGTGTTTCTTCTTTCTCTGTGAGGAAAGTCCAATATTATAGTGCCATTTTTACATTAAGGTTGTTCTTGCTGAATGATCCTAAGTGGAGCAGAAACTTGGTCAGTAAGCGAAATGCTTATTAATCAAAGCATCATATGTCTGTGTCTGGCAATTGTAGCATCCTGGTTGTTGTAATTAAGTGAATCACCATAGTTAAGCGAGACCTCACAATACTACATCTTGTTGTGGGAAGCTAAAAAGGTACATCTTGCTTGTGGGAAGTTAGAGAGGTACAACTTGCTTGTAGAAAGCTAGAGAGGTAACAAGTGGTGATGATATCATGGATGATATTAGCATCATAAATGATGTTTGCCAAGCAGCCAAATCGCAATCATGCGACTCTGGGGACACTGTGATGATGATTAGTGTGAGGATCACTTCTAAGTCAGTGACTAAACGAATGATTGCTAAACAAGGACTATCTGTTTCTAATATCTGTAGTGTATCCCAAGGCCACCAGAATATAATGTGTCAAGCAATATCTCAGACTCATAGCTAAATGGAACAATGCCTAGAATTTGTATATAGAACTTCAATTTGCACATTCTTAATTTGCACCTGTGACAAGCTTAACAGGGCTATAATTTTGGCCTTGAGTAGTAATCCTTTTTCCTAAACCAATTGTTCAGCTCTAGTTCACCTCCTATACTCGGCCATCGTGGTATTCCAAAAATTAGAGCACAAAGGATCTCATTAAGAAATACAAACTTTCATTTAGAAACAAAGGGCAGCCATCTTCCACCGCCCAATCTGGCAGCCAGCAGGAGAAAGTAACAAAGAAAATTGTTCCAGTAAAGCCAGGCTTAGATACACTGTATAGAAACAAGCCGCAAAGAATTTTCACTTGTTCCGCAAAAGTCCGGATGAGAAATATCCGCTCCCTCACATTCGAGGAGCCATTTCTGCACGCCGCTGTTATAAATCTGAGGGGGGGGGTTTTAACAAACACCCCCCTCCACGTTTCTCTCGCTCAAAGCCGCCAGCAAAAAAGTTAAAGTCACTTACTCTCCACCTCGCCGCAAAAGCCCCGGCAAAGCCATCCGAATGCTCCCGTTCTCTCCAAATCAATTATTTGTTGCCGTCCTCCGTTGGCGAAGGGATCCAAGCCCCCCGCAGCATGTCTTCTTCCACCTAGACTGAAGAGAAGGATTTTTCCCCGGCCGCCACCAGGCTGAACAGGTCCAGGCAAGCCGGTCCTACGGAGGGTCCCCCCAAAAAAGGGGCACCCCGCCCCGTTTGGGGCAGAAAAAAGAACAAAACAGCGGACAAGTCCCAGGACTCATCCGTCGCCGCCAGAAGCCGGAACAGGAAGTCTATAAAGAATGACTATTCTTTATGGAAAATTACCAACATCTCTTTGTGACCTGGACTGTCTCTCTCCACCAACGGAGGATTTTTTGGATTAATTGATTCCTTCCCTGGAGTGCCTTCTTTGTCTTCATAATTGATAGTGGAAATTGCTTTTCTCTCTGGATCTTATAACTTTTTACAATTGTGATCTGAACTTTGTTCTCTGGATTTGCTCCAGCGGCCGCACCCAAAAAACACCATCTTAGTGGCACTGATTTAAACAGCTCACCATGGCTTCAAAAAAACAACCAGAAAATCCAGGATTGGAAGAAAGAATGACGGCTATGGAAGCAGTGTTACACTCCTCGGTGTTGGAAATTAAAGAACTTAGAAAAGATCATTGCAGCTCTAAACTTGAACTTTTGGAGACACAAAAAAAATTGATGCAGAATACACAGAAGACTGAGGAATTGGAAGTGAGGCTGGCTGGGGCAAAGGGGGAACTTAAAAATATTAATACTGAAATTGGAGATTTGTCTGGTCATATGTCTAGGATGGATTTTGAGAGGATGTCATATTTTTTAAGAATTCAGAATATTTCTGAAGAATCTGGTGAATGCCTTCCTGATCTCATGAGTACAATTTTAGCAGACTATTTACACAAACCTAAAGATGAGATCAGGGGGGACATTGACCTAGTCTACAGAATAAATTCAGCATATGCCAGGATAAATGAAGTACCCAGAGAGATACATATTAAATTTGTTAGAAGGTCGACTAGGGAGGGAATCTTGAAGGCGCAGAGAGAGGGTCCGTTAATTTATCAACAAAAGGAAATCACTATCTTGAAGCAGATCCCAAAAAAGATTAGAGAGGTGAGGAGGAAGTATTCCTTCTTATCTAAAAAATTGTTTAAACACGGGATTTGGTTTAAGTGGGCGAAGCCAGAAGGGATGTTGGTGTTCTGGGAAGGAGGAAGAGTAAGGATTAAAACAGTTGCAGAGGTGGAAGCCTTTCTAAAAAAACATTCCTCTACCCTGGGGGATGATCCAGGAGGGGCAGAGGGGGCCACGGCCCCGCCCACTGGGGGCCAGGGAGGAGAACAAGAAGACACAATTGCCAAGAGACTTAGATCTAAAAAATGACTTTTCTCTTTTATTAATACAGTATAACTTTTATCTGGATGTTTGTACACGACTGCCAGCATAAAATTTAGAATTTATGATGTATGCATTTATTTTCACCTTGTAGTATTATTGAAAAATGTATTACCAATGTCTTATTAAGTAGCCCTGGAGGGGCCAACGATCTCGACGTGAAAGTTCTCAAAATATTTTTGTACTTTACCTTACCCTACCCTACCTTAAAAAATTTGTAAAAACCAATAAAACTTTTGCAATAAGAAGAAATACAAACTTTCAGATTCTGTCTAAAATTCATTAATTTCCTATTCTCGTAAAAGATTGCATTTGGAGAGCCATATACATATTATTCCACTCTTTTTAACTCTTTCAGTCTTCAGCAGATACTAAGGAAAACTTTCTAATTATTTATTATATAATAACTACTTATTCCCTAAATAATTATCGGTCCCATAGCAGCTTCTTCACAGAAGGTAAAAGAAAAAGTAAAAATGCCCAAGAGTTTAACTGCTAGACTCAGTACAGAATTTCTGAGCATTAATGCTGAAATGTTCCACAGAGCAAAAAATCTGCCAGCGATTGTTCACCACATGCAGAATTACAATCTTTATCCCGATTTTCAAACATTACAAAAGTAAATCCAGGCACATGTGTGAGATGTTTTATTAACTAAAATGATATTTTTTTAAAATCTAAACTGATGGTGAACACTGCTGTCTGCTTAATAATTATTTATTTGACAGATATCCATAACTCCAAAAATGGGAAAAAGAAGATCCATCAAAATATAAAACCATTTGACATCTATACTAGAAAGATGCTAAAGCAGATGAAAAAGTGACACTGGATGGTGAACAATTAGCAAAATAAGGATAAAAACAATTCCAACAAATGCAAAAGTTAAAATACATCGCTGTTGGGAACTGCTACAATCCACAATCACTAATGCAGCTGAGAGATTAGCTACTCTCCATATCTGGGGACTCAAGCCTGGGTACAAAACCAGGTCTTTATGGCAAAAACCAGCAGGGACTCAGCTATCCTAATCTCCAGATGGAGAACATTCCATTAGGTTGGACATTATGACAGAAAAGGTGTGCCTCCTGGACCCTATCAAATGGCATTTCTTAGGCAATGAGACTCAGCATGCCGATCCTGCCAAATTGGATCGGATGGGTAGAAGCAATATTTAGTTATCTTTATCATTCATGCAACTGCTGTCACCGCATTCTTGTTAGTCAATCCTTTTTTGACAAGAGATTATCCATCCCAACTGAAAGCAAGATTTCAGATTAATATAGGAGAGCTGGCTGTATGGCTCACTTTAAAGCTGCAAGTATCATGACCACAACAGATACTGGTTGTGATAAAAAATTCTGTGTGAAAACAAGATTATCAACTGTGTAGCACTGATCAAATAATAACCGCGACTAACTTAATTTCACACAACATTTTAATTAAAACATTCCACATGTTTTCAGAAGCTGAAATAAAAAGGAGGAAAAAAATTCTGACCTTTGGAGTAAGAATTATCTGGAAACACAAATAACCTATGAGTAACCTCACAACAGTGAACAAAGATACATCACTGGCTGACTGGTAGAAGGGAGGGTTGCCTAGCCCGAGATAACATCCTGGAGCTAATGATCCCAGAGTCAACATGACAACTTTTACTTCTATAGTTATCGAACATGACCTGGGTTTTACTTGATGAAAATTGTATGCAAGCAGGTTTGTGCACGACTCAGTTCCAGAGAAAGAGGAAAGACTTCCTGATAACCTTATTCCAAGAAGCAGTTCTCCCTTCTTCTCTGCGCAACAACATTGGCCTTTTTATCCCTTCTTGAAAGGGATAGACATTGCTCATCGTCTGCTAGATTGCTAAAATATTCCCTCCAACCTTTGCCCTTTATGTCTAGTAGTTTTGAAACTTCTTTCTGAAACACATTGCATGATGATTCTTTTCTCTCTCTATCAAATGCCCTTCAAACATCTTTTTTGAAAAGAATTGGGACAACCTGTAGTTACTTTGTCTATTGTTATTAAAGCATAACCTCAAACTGCCCTCCCTAGTGATAACACATATTGCTTTCCTGTTTACCCATACTTCCTCTTTCTTCGCTTGCTTCAGATTAGAGATCTTCCACTACATCAATTTGCTGCCTTATGTATTGCGAAACTAAGTAATTCTAGATTTAATGCTAACAAAAAAGAAGTGAAATGAACTTGTGCCCTTTATATTTTAAAAGTTACTTTGTTGCCTGAGTGTTAAATGTTTTTAATTTGTAAACATTTCCTGTAATAAAAAAATATGACTATATATTTACAAATCGTCATAATAAATTCAGTAGTAGAATTGTGGCCAGCTGTTTTAGCTACTGGGATATATGTCTCTCTGTGTGTATGTACAGTATGTGTATGTGTGTGTGGACACAGCTATGAAAATATCATTTTAGAATCAAACCCAAAGCATCGCAAATCTCTAAAAAATACCAATAGCTCTTAGCATTTAGACTTATATGCCACTTCACAATGCTTTACATCACTCTCTAAGTGGTTTACAGAGTCAGCATATTTTCCCCAACAATCAGGGTCCTTATTTTACCAACCTCAGAAGGACGGAAGGCTGAGTTAACCTTGAGCCGGTCAGGATCAAATCCTGGCAGTAGGCAGACTTAGTCTGCCATGTAGACAAAATATTGTGAGATTGAAATCTCACTCAACACTCAAAGTTCCTCTTTGAATGAACTTCTCTTCTCTGAATTCTGAAGTCAACCAGGAATGGCCGAACCTCAGAACAAGCCATTTTAAATCCATATTGGCTCGTATTGAGATCAGATTTTTAGATTGGAAATATGTAATCCTAAAATGTTTTATGAACATTGCATTCAACACACACACACACCCCAAATCAGTCTAGTTGTCCTGTTGCCTCCTTGGGCTGTGTTATGAGAACAGGTAGCAAGCTTAAGAATTATAGTAAAAAGAAGAACAAATGCTTATAAAGTCAGAATTAAGACTACAACAACAGCTAGCTAATTCTGCCTCTGCAAAGAACTTGAACAAACAGTGGACCACTTGCTGCTGCAAAAAGACCTCACAGATACAAACAACAGCATGATAATGAAGCCTCAATGGTGTACTGCAAGAGATACCATTTGCCTGCAAGGAAGAACTCATAGGGGTGCAAAATAGACAAAAAAAGCTAAAATGCTTTGGGACTTTAAAAGCAAATCAGACAAGCGCCTGTCACAAAATATCCCAGACTTAACAATGGTTGATAAGAAAGACCAAAAAGTCCAGATAATGGATGTTGCAGTGCCTGGAGACAGCAAAAGAGAAGAGAAAGAAAATTACAAAATACAACACCTGCGAATAGGTATAGAACTGTGGGAAAGAAAGCAAAGGTAGTACCAATGGTAATAGATGCCTTGAGTACAATCCCAACTTGAGCACCACTTGAACATCATTGGCATTGACAAAATTACCATCAGTCAACTACAGAAGCCAGCTTTACTTGGAACAGCTTACATCCTGCAACAGTACTTTTAACATCCTCAATCACCCACCCTACTAGTTCCTTACAAACAATTTGCTAGATGGATAGAAATGCCAAATCCAATCTGGACATCTGACTGACAAACAGTAATTGCAAAAGGCTACACTGCTTGGATCCGCACATATACTATGTTGGCACATTATGATATCCTTGGTTCTTGGGAAGACCTTGATGCATATGAAGACAAAAAACAGCTAAAGAATTGGCAGCTGTGATTTCACATTGTTGTGAACAGATTATAATCATAATAGCTGGATAAAAATGTCAAATCTTTCTGAGTTTCCATAATAATAATAACAATTTATTAAACATATGCCTCAATAATTTGGTGGCTTTTATCATTGTTATCATATTTAAGAAATATTTACATTATTATGCAGGTCTGTGAAGGACCATGACATGTATGTCTGAGATATGCAATGCAGTGGTGATGTTATTTAGTTTGGTAATGAAATGTCTGCAAGGAAACAGCCAAGTTGAGAGAGCACCAACCACTCTACAATGTCTGAGATAATCTGTCTAGGAATTAGCATTGGTCTTTTATTGTTTCCATCACATACCAGTTCTTATGTTACAGTGGAGAAGGAGGTCATCCCAAGTTTGAATTGTCTCAATATTCTAATATTAAAATTTATTTATTTATTTATTTATTTATTTATTTATTTATTTATTTATTTATTTATTTATTTATTTATTTATTTATTTATTTATATTTATACCCCACACCTTCTCCAAAAAGGACCCAGGGCGACACACAGGAAATTTAAAACATAACAAATATTACAAAATACAAAATTTAAAAACATATTAAATTCCTACCCTGTGCTAAAATCGACTAAAATCCCCCAAATTAAAACTATCTAGGAGCAGTCACAACGGGAGGTTACACTAGGCCGGCTTGATGGAACAGGTGTGTCTTAAGACACTGGCGGAAGAGGCGGAGGTCTGAGATGGTACGTAGTTCAGGGGGTAAGTCGTTCCAAAGGGTAGGGCCCGCCACAGAGAAAGCCCTTCCCCTGGGTGTCGCCAACCGGCATTGCCCGGTCGACGGCACCCTGAGAAGGCCCTCTCTATGGGAGATGCTGGTAAAAGCTCATGTAATAGAATGGCTTGCTGCAAAAATGAACAAAAATCCGTACAAATAAACAAAGCAAGACATTTTGGCAATTTAAATTCATAGAAGATGATCTATGATCTATCATTCATAGGAGATGATGAAAACAGATTAGGTAGAAACCATTTCCCAAATAGTTTTTATTGTATGAGGAAGGATATTTATTGCATTCTCATTCGTTTGTTTAATATGTTCTACTGCTTACTTCATAAAAGAAAGTTAATCCCATAGACATTCTACTGTGTTAGACTTGTGTTTTAGTTATAACTATGACAGAGGCAGGACTTATCACTGTTCCAGAAAAGAGCTATTGCTGAATCACTGGCCTTGGGGGTTTCCAGTAAATAGCTTTCCAGTGACAATAGTAACAAAAGTCTTAAGAGTTTGTAGAATAATGTATTGCTCAATTTCTGAACTAGTCATACAACATACAAATTGTTTAAATAAATGTAACAGCCTTGAACAGTATCCAGGGTAATAAAATAGTCTAAAATATGCTGTTCAGTTACCCAGTTTAAGATGCAAATTAACTTGTGGGTTTGAATATTCCTTAAGGATGTGTGATAAGTAATTTATGAGGAACTAAATGACTTCACAGCACTGTCTCCTTGTAAAAGCCATTTCACACACACATTCAGTTTCTTTTTCAGATGGTATTCTTTGCTTAGCCAGCAGGTCCAAATTATTTCCTATGATATGGTTAGCAATATCTTCAGGATCCAGTGACCTGCTTCTTTGTGCATGCAATGTTACATCACACATGCATAGGAGGCAATGTTTTAATCACATCATTGTGACACTACTTTTCATCACTTACTCTCCCCCTTGAACCTCCTTGTGGTCACCTACTCCATATTAAATGCTGCTCCATCCTCATCCTTCTCATCATCTGACACTATCAATTTAATTTACCAGCAAAAGGCAACAAACACAAATGGGTTTGCTCTTAATTTTGATCTATCCTGAATCCTGATCCCTGAGAAGCTGTCCTTAATTCAGCCAAATTTCTTTGTTCCCCTTATTGTCACCCAAGATTAAGCATAGGAGAACAGCACATATTATCCAAAGTACCTGAAGGCAGGACAAGAAGCAATAGATGGGAAACTGCCAGTAATCAAGAAGAGAACCAACCTAGAACTAAGAAGTTCCCAGACAGAACAATTAATCAGTGGAATGATTAATTGTCATTAAGCAGCTTTCGGTGCTTTTTTAAGGTGATCCAAGCTGGCACGTTGTATTTCAATCTTGTCTAGGTGATAGGATTTTGATAATATCTTTCCTGATTGCTAGAAGTTTCAAATATTTCAGGTTGATGTTGTTATGTGAAATTATATCGAATTTGGGGGCTGTAATGTAGTTAAACATGATTAATATCCCCAATAGTTCTCTTGAGCCAAGTTATCTTATATAATGTCTACCTAAATTAAAATTTGTCCTACAGATTAGTTAAAGCATACCCGGTAGATCAGCTTCTCTTGACCTTAAAGAGTAGGAATATTATGACTATTATAACAGCAGTTGCTTCATTCTTATTTTCTTACAACTGCCAGACAACGCACATCAGAAGTGTCTAAGAAGTCCATATTTCTGCTTCTTATTTCTTTGGCTATTGTAGCATTAATAAAAATCTTAAACACACAGGTTAAATCATTGCTTTAAAACAGCATATGGAGAAAATTATGACTCAGCTGTAAATGGTAGCCCATTATCTTTGGATTGTTATATAACACATCACTCCAAAATAATTTAATGACTACAGTATAAAAATGGTTTAGATGCTTGTCATTTCAACCAGTAATCCTAATAATCACAGTGTATTTTAATTTGTGTCATTTCAAAAAAAACGTAGTCACTTCTTTTTTTAAAAGATTTTAAAAGTTAGTAGGTATATTTCAGAATTAAACATCACCATTCACCTTATTTTTTAAATAAATCCATGGGCTTTTAAAAACTGCTTCTTCCAGCATAACTCGTAAAATACTGTTTTTAGGCATAGCAAAAAAGACAGGTAGAGACTGGATGTGCAGATCAGCCCTATGTTTGATTGATTGTTGTCCAGCAATAAACAGTACATCTTACTATATTTACAACTGTAAAAGTTGAAATCTGCATTTCAAATGTATTTATTTTTTGCAATTTTCTATAATTTTAGACATCAGCTTGATTTATCCTGGGATCCTTACCATGTCAACCATTATTTTAAGACTATTTGTAGATTCTCACCAAATAAAATATTCTAATACATTAACAAACTCTCCAACATATCCTAGGACTGGGATGGCGAACCTATGGCATGTGTGCCAAAGGTAACACGCAGAGCCCTCTCTGTGGGCATGCTTGCCATCGCCAGCTGATTTTATGGTTTCTGGCGTGCACATGCACACTGGCCAGCTGGTCTTCAAGGCACCAGAGCACAGAAATAGCCCGAAAAACGGCCCAAAACCAGGCTGTTTTGGGACTGTTTTTAGGCTGTTTTGGGACTACTTTTTGGGGCCACTTTTTGGGCCGTCCTGAAAAACAGCCTGAAAACAGCCTGAAAAACAGGCATATGTGCACCAGCCAGCTGGTCTTCAGGTTTGCGGCACACACATGCATGCACATGCACACGTGTTTTGGTTTTGGCACTTGGTACCAAAAAGGTTCGCCATCGCTGTCCTAGGAAGACATAGTTATTCCTAACCTTTCAAATGAGGTCTTATCAGCACCTGAACTAGCAGTATCTGAACCACCCTGTATTTAATCTTGATGTGTTTACATAAAAATCCTTTGAAGGTAACAAGTGATCATACACTGACTCAGTGTATGGAGCAAAATCACATACCCTTTAAAGTACAGCAATTCCATCAATGCACACTGACAGAAAAGGAATAGAGAAACCCAAATGCCACAGATTTGCCAAGCATGAGTTAAAGCCTTCTGTTTCCTGGGACTATCCCTTACAGATGTTGTGGAAAAGTAGCTACAGATGTGTTGGCTGCAAAAATATTCAATCTAAACTGTGTTTCCTGATTCTGCTCTCCAATACTTACCAGAGTTTATTGCTCTAGTGATCATACATAAACTCTTTTTTTTAAAAATTTGTCTGACTGATATTTCTCTACTACTGAGCCAACTTTGTCTTCTCAACCCTATTCAGCTATTATACTTTACCCTGAATGGGACAGCCTGTTTCTGTCAAGATCTTGGGACAAAATTTGATGCCAATTTTATTTCTTTCAGGAGGGGAATATTTTGTGGAGACTTGGAAGGCCTTCTGGCTACTGCTTGAACTCTGCAGTGCAGACTGTACAAATCTGAAAACTCCCTTCAAGTGAAAAAAAAATAATTTAGATGTTTCTCAAGGAATAAGGAAAATATACTGTTGATTCTCTAGGGAAAGAAAATGTCATCATTAACTCGGAGGAAAAACATAGTGAGAATGTAATTAGAGGCATCAAAAAAATGAAAGATTGTTGCCTTCAACTCTGTCCCAAATTCTACTAACAGACAGAGGCAAGAAAAACTTTTTAAAAGAAAGAAACTGGAGAGTGAAAAGGGTGAGAAATTGAATTTGGAATGATGGGAGAACGGTAAAGTTAGTATCTGCAACAATAAATATGTAAAAGAGATACACCTGGGAACAAAAGATCAAAGCAAAATTAATTGAGGATGAAACCATACCTTTAGAAAAAAGCAAAGCTTCTATCTTCAGTAACACACTTTTTCTGTTTTATTTCTTGAAGTTTTATGGGCAATAATCAAGCTTATGGATTATTCTTTCCAGCCTGGACTTTAATTAGCATAATTGGCATTAGTAACCCAATGTCCTCCTGCCACTGATGCTTGAAAATAGGATTAACACTTAGTAGGCCAAGGAATGGGAATGCTCAGGATAAATGTTTATATATTGTTTTAGATGACCATACAATAGAATTGGACCTTTTATTCACCTTTCTCCCACCTACCCATACCTTTCTTACCAATTTCCTGTTATAAATAACGTAATAAAATGAGTTAGTGAGTTCAATGGAACATACTTTAAGAGTAATTGGTTTTTCTCTTTTTTCCAACAAGGGAAACACAAACAAATTCCTCTAATATTAATAACATGGTTAAAGAAATAATCTTAACAGACAGTATTTTTTGTCACCTCTCCGTATTATTAAAGGAACAGGACCCCTATTTCTCTGATGTTTAGTCATACTAATTTTCAATAAATTTAGCAAGCTAGCCAAAATGTATACTTTATTACTTTCTTTATAATATAACTTCTAAAATTACTGCTGTAAAGCTAGAAATATTATTAGATGTGATTGCCCATCAGTCTCAGAATAACGCAATTTTCTTTATATTCTTTATGTTTTTGCTTAGCTCATTTAATTTTTTAATTCTTTTTCACCTCTGTCAAAACTCTCTACAACCTACCACTTCTCTTGCCTGCATTTGCCTTCAGGCCAAGCTAATTTTATCACAGGCCTGTCTGCAAATTGCCATGCATCTCTCAGAAACCTGAGCTTAATCTACAGTAAACTTAACTGCGTATATTTGACGGAAGCGGAAAGCAGCAGCATAATTCAGCTGAATACCAAAAGAATGACTTGGTTTCAAAGTCTGGGAGATTAATTATAAACAGTGACATGAACAGCAGAAATGTGCTGTGCCAAGCGAACAATTGTTCCTAAAGTTCTGGCAGTTGCAGCCCAATTCTCTTGGACCTTCAAGCTTTGATCTTGATACAGTAGAAAGTTTGTCCAGTTTCACTCCCCACTTGAGTAAGGAAAGAGAACTCCCACACTCCCCTCCCTTTGGGGTTTGTTTGTAAGACTGCAGCTGTGCTCCATAACGGGTTGTGTTCCCGCTACAGTGTATGACTCAAAGAGGCCACCCCAGAATGGAATCATTTAATTGTGGCGTCAATTATAGTTCTGGCTACAGATCACTGCTCAAATGTACAAAGCAGCCCTGAACAATGAAGATCCTGACCAATCCTGCTTTTTTTATCTGAAGACATTTCAACACACCCTTTCACTAAAAGAGGGACATTGCACAGCTAAAACTACAGCAAGCTGTAAACGTAAAGTGACATAATGGAAAGAATAGATTAAAAATAGTGGTAGGAAGTAGCATCATAACGTCAGTCCTAAATACTCAGCACGGCATATACAGATTGGGAGATCTTTCCTAGTTCCATTGATAATTCTATTTATATAAAACTAGTGCTCTACCCCTGTGATATATATGTAAATATAAACGTAAGATATACCGTATTGTTCGGAGTATAAGACGCACCGGAGTATAAGACGCACCAAGGTTTTGAAGAGGCAAATTACAAAAAAAGGTAGGTAGGTAGATAGAGGGAGAGAGAGGGAGAGAAAGAAAGAGAAATACGTAAGGTAGGGGGATAAAGGGATAGAGAGAGAGAGAAATAGAGAGAAATACAGTAGGTAGGGAGGGAGAGAGAGAGTAGGTAGGTAGGTAGGTAAAGGGATATAGAGAGAGAGAAATAGAGAGGGAGAGAGAAATACAGTAGGTAGGTATGGAGAGAGAGTGTCTGTTGGTAGGTAGGTAGGTAGATAAAAGGGGAGAGAGAGAAATACAGTAGGTATGTAGGGGGAAAGGGAGAATGTGTGTGTGTGTAGGTAGGTAGATAGAAGGATAGAGAGAGAAATAGAAAGAGAGAAATACAGTAGGTAGGATGGAAGAGTGTGTGTGTGTAGGTAGAAGTATATATATAGAGAAATATATAGATAGATAGAGAGAGAGAGAAATACAGTAAATAGGGAGGGAGTGTGTGTGTGTGTAGTTAGGAAGGTAGAAGGATATATGCGAGACCGCCTCCTGCCCCATACATCCCTTAGACCGATACGCTCCCACAGAGAGGGCCTTCTCAGGGTGCCGTCGGCCGGACAATGCCGACTGGCGACACCCAGGGGAAGAGCCTTCTCTGTGGCGGGCCCAGCCCTTTGGAATGACCTACCCCCTGAATTACGTACCATCACCGACCTCCGCCTCTTCCGCCAATGTCTTAAGACATATTTGTTCCAACAAGCCGGCCTAGCCTAACCTCCCATGGGGACTTTTAGGTAGTTTTAAATTGGGTTTTTAAAATTTGGTTTTAGCGCAGGATAGGTTATTTAATAGTTTTTAAATTATATTTATTGTATTTTGTATGTTTTTAAATTTTCCTGTGCGCCGCCCTGGGTCCTTCGTGGAGAAGGGCGGGATATAAATTTAAATAAATAAATAAATAAATAATAATAGAGAGAGAGAGAGAAAGGGAGAAATACAGTAGGGAGAGAGACAGAGAGAGAGATTGAGATTAGGTAGGTAGGTTGATGTTCTCAGGTGTATTTATCTATGTCCTGCAGAAGGAAATAGCAGACAAACCTTAAAACTTCGTTTCTGCTTGCTCAGAAAAAGTTAAAGAGCCTTCCGAAAGGTGGGGGGGAGCCTTTGCACTCAGCAAACTTCCAAAACAGTCCATTTCTCCGTGAAAATGAGGCTGTTTTTAAAAAAAATAAAAAGCATAAGTAGCCTTGGGGGGGCTTGCAGAGTGCTCCTGGGGTGTGTGTGAAAAATGAGCAAAAAACCCACCCCGTTTACCCAGGAACTGCCTCCATAAGGCTCGGCACAGCCAGTTTGGTGAAGGGGCGGGATTCCAGAAGGCAAAAAGGGGTTCTTTACGCTTTGCATAATTCCTCCAAACTGCTCTTTCTCCGCGAAAACAGGGCCGATTTTCTTCAAATAAAAAGCATGACTAGCTTTGGGGGGGCTTGCAGAATGCTTCTGGGGGGGTGGGGGGGAAACCACCCCATTTATTGCAAAAACGGGCCATTTCTGGGTTGAATAAATTGCATGCATAGTCCTATGGAGGCTTATAGAGTGCTGCTGGGGACTGGGGGAGGGGGAAACGGCCCGTTTGAGGCTAATTTCTGCCCTCCCCAGCCCCCAGGAGCTCTCTGGAAGCCTCCACAAGACTAGGCACAGCCAGTTTGGTGAAGGGGTTGGGGTTACAGGAGGCAAAAAAATGCTGTATTCGATGTATAAGACGCACCCAGATTTTCAGCCTCTTTTTAGAGGAAAAAAGGTGCGTCTTATACTCCGAAAAATACGGTACTTACATTTGATGGTTGCAAAGAGCAGGCCTTCTCTTCTACAGCATCCTTATGGAGCATTCTACCTGACCCTCAAAGTCAAGTTAGCTCCATCCCTATTAATGTTTCAAAAGTTCCTTAAGACATGATTATGTTATCAGGCATGGGGGCTGTTCCAGGGAACCTATAACATCCTAAGATGGCTTCACTATTGTGGCTGATTCTTCACTCTCTCCCTGATTTCTGGTTTCCATATTTTTAGTTTTTAGTAACAATTGCTTTATACTTTTATAACAATTGTTTTGATGTATTTGTTGCTTGACTTGATGGTTGTAACATTGCCCATAATGAGATGGATGTCCATAGAAATTTGATAACAAATAAACCCTCTCCTACATAGCTCCGTCTACAACAACGGTCTCAGGAGTGGGCTGCTACGGGTTCTGGAGAACCCATAGCTGACATTATGGCTGGTTCAGAGAACCTCCAAATATCACCCCATCCTGCCCCACCCCTCCCAGGAGTCGTCATGTGGCCCGTTTTGGATAAGATGTAAGATCAGGGCCCACATGGAAGCTTGGGGAGGGGGGAAAATGGCCCTTCTGGAAGGCAAGAAAGGGACCAATTGAAAAGTTGTAAAGGTTGGAGACCCCTGGTCTAAATGGTTCTTTGCTATAACTCTAAATCAATTCTTGCCTGAGCATTTGTCTCCTGGGAAGTAAAGAGATTCCTTATATCTGCCTTCTCCTGCCTAGCCCAACCATTCTCATGCAGGGTTCTGATTAATGCACAACTTCCAGGAATCAGGAATTTCATTGTCCAGATAGCAATAGCACCATTTCATTTGGATGCCCTCAGAGACCCACATAGAAGAGAAGAAATGGGCAATGTATACCTGCACAGTGTCTTCCATATGGGATTACTTTTGAGTGTTTAAAAATGTATCTGATTTGCAACATAGCAACTGCTGCTAGGCATATAAATCTTTAATTCGTGATCCGATTACCTGTCTGATCTTAATCATACATATTTGAAACATGGCTCCTTCCATAGGTACCCTGTTCCTCTCTGCCTCAGGGTATAGTGGAGAAGGCTTTTTTCAGGATCTGTTCACCACGTTCTCATGGTAACAATAACAGTGAATGGCCTTACTGAAGTAAACAAAGTCAGTATGATTTGCAAGAGAAGCGCAGTTTTTACCACAAGAGTTGCATCAGTATTAGTCACAAAGAAATGTCTAGCAAGTTCCTATGATATTTCCCTCACACTTGGCTTATGCCAAGAATGTTATACAACAGAACCCAAACTCAGCAGTATCTATGCAGTGGCAAAATTACACAACAGTGGCTCCATGAGGATTGTCATTCAAAGACCTCCTGAAACTCAATCTATACTGGTTGTTGGTGCTTGGCAGAGGTGGTATTTAGCAGATTCTGACCAGTTCTGGAGAACTGGTAGTGAAAATTCTCAGTAGTTTGGAGAACTGGTAAATACCACCTCTGACTGGACCCACCTATTCTCTGCCTCCTGAGTCCCAGCTGATCAGGAGGGAATGGGGATTTTGCAGTAACTTTTAGAGTGGGGAGAGAATGGAGATTTAAAGTATCTTTTCCCTGCCACGCCTGCCAAGCCACGCCATACCCACCAAGCCATGCCACGCCCACCAAGCCACACCACACCCACCGAGCCATGCCCACAGAACTGGTAGTAAAAAAAATTTGAGCCCCACCACCAGTGCTTGGGTAGAATTGGATGCATTTTACAGCTTTACTCAGTGTAAATTTGATTGCACTGATGTACTGTGTTTCTTGATAACAGCGTTATGCGCTAAGTAAGGCTAATGATAGTTGATTCAGCTTAGTTTTTAGCCATTGCTCAGCAGATGATCAGAGAAACAAATTCATTTAAAATGATGGACTAATTATATTATCATATTGAGCGATCAACAACACTTATGCTGTTGAGTATTATAGTTTAAAGAGCAGAAGACGGCACCTGTCAAGCCAAAACCAAGACTGACATGTGGCAATTATTCCAGGCTGAGCTCTTTATTGTTTCAGACCTATAAATGAAATCTTGACAGATTGAGGATTCTACTATTTTCATCTGCGAAATACTCTATGAATTATTTGGGAGAGGTTTAAGTTCTTTGTCTCACACATGATATCTGAGCTTCTTATGCTCTGAAATGTATTCTCCAACCTCCTGAAGATCCACCTCCTCATTACATTCTATCGCATCACCAGAATTAAGAATGAATGGAGCCAACAATTGTTTCTGTGATATTCTCTTGCCTCTCCTTATGATTCTTTCTTCAAGGAAATGATAGTTATTTCTTGGCAGAGGTCTGAACCGTGTTTTGAACCTAGATCAAACCAAATCTAACTGGGGTTTCAGGTTGCCTATGCCTGGGACAGGTTCATTTATTTTATTTTATTTTCTCTGTTTCTAAAGATTGAAAGCATTAATGAAGAGTTCGACAGTTGCATTCTAGGGGGATGGCCTGAGAACCAAAACAAATAAAGACATTCCGTTCATACATTTTGACATACCCCCATCCAAATAATATCCCCAATTACATTCATACATAAATCCTCCTTCAAAGTCATGGAACTTCCCTGCTCCATAATTAATTGGGCTAATTGAAGTGCAGCACGTCTCTCTCTTCTTCCATCATCAGCTTGGAAGTAGTTTCCTTGTTTCAGCAGATAGCAAGAGCTACAGCTGCAAACGAAGGAAGTCAGCAATCTTCCTCCAGCAAAGAGGAAGCTAGTAAGATGGAAATCAAGAAGCTTTTCCTTCTGAAAATATAGTATAGAAATCACCAGAGAAAGATTGGTCTCTTCCTGTATTAGCAGTTTGACGCATAAAGAATATATGTCGGTTGAAAAGGCCATTGCCTAAAATTAAGCAACTCTAGACCATATTTGGACCATGGGCAGTGGTTCTTTACCACTGGTAAATGATTTGATTATCAATGGAAAAATCTTCCTTAAGATAAAAGGTTTGAGTACATGTGCAGCTTCCAGCCTTTGCAAGACCACCAGAAGGTGCTATTCCATAACAAATCTATCCTGTGATATGGATTCCAATTTATCTTCCTTTCTTTTCTTAAAGGAAGCAACATCACTGCTTGGATAATCCAGATTTGCCAGTGTCTGCCTTCATGAGAAGAATAGTCATGAACTGTAATCATTGTCGATTTCAATTTATATCTGTAAATGTTTGCAATTCACCAAGATAATAAGGCTTCCTTTAATCACAATATTGTTAACATGAGGTCTTAAAATCAGATTAAAAGCAAAGATTCTACCATCTTGTGACTTCCTTTTGCTTTGACCACATCAAAAATTTCTCATTGCTGCTTTTTGCTAGAGGGCCAGGGAGCAGCTATATGAAGATGACACATTGCAAAGAAAGGGAAGAGGCGGCAGAGGAGGGGAAATTTTATTTTGCTGTAGTGCTGAAAGGGTTTCCTTTTTTAATTAAATGTTTTAGCATTAAAGGCTTCGTTGTTTTCCATCAAGTCAGGCTGAATAACTCCTGGCTGGAATCCCAGACACAAGCTTTCTGGGCTGGCTATATGAATGATGCCAGCCCTGGCACCAAATTCTTTTATCTCTGCCCTGCCCTGCTGCTCTCTAACCGAAAATACAGTCAAAGAGACCATCCAAAGACTTCATTGTAGGAATATTATTAAAAAACCACCCAGAGTAACAACCAAGGCTATGGAAGGACCTTTAGCCTTTAGAGAAATGAAACAACCTTTAAAAATTATGGATCTCCTTCATCTCTTAGCATGCTTGCTTTAGGAAGTAGTAGGAATTAAATTTGGCCTCTCAAATGAAGACAGCTACTATACTAGCTTGAATCTCTCTCTTACCACCTTCCTTAGAATGATTATATTCAGCTGGCTAAATAATTGATGCTTAGAAAACTCACCATTCTCCCCAGAACATTATATAACCATTTGAAAAACCTGAACAGTATGATCCAGTTTAGGATTTTTTATACCGTGCTCGACAAAAACTTGATGGGGATCCACGAAAAACTAAAAAAGTTTATAGAAATGCGGTCGAACAAAGCTTTGCTTCTTCAGCAGTTCTGGCCAAGATGTATTTTTGTTTGCTTCTTATTTTGTCTAAACTAGCAAAAGTTTGGATGTAGTTTATCAGTTAAAGCACCAAGAATAAAAATGAAAGCTCTTCCTTCCAAGAAATTCCACTGAAACTTTCTGCTCTAGATATCTACCCCAGTTAATCAATATTTAAATGTTAAAGGTTCTGGGGGCAAATCTTGTTTCAGGTCATTATTTTGCAGAAAAATAAAAAAAATAGAGCATATACTTGGGTCTACATATGAATGATAGGGCATTGCTCTGAATGCGGGGAGTATGCATACCTGCTAACCTTTTAGTTGAATGCTTAGGTCTGTTGCATAACCGCATTTTGAATGCAATCAAAAAATAGACCATTCTATCCCTATAGGATAGAAGTCATGTACAGTCACCTCTGCATGGGCCCAGATAGGAATTATGTTAACAAGGTGTCTCAAATGGAAGAAAAGTACTGGGCATAAAACTGAAAAAGACTTCCTCCAAGTTAGCCATTGCAATTGTACTTCAGTGTTGTATTTTCAAATTGTCTATTTGGTTTTAATGGGTTGCAATTTTAATGTTCTTAAATTTTAGTACAGGGTAATTTAATTTGTTTTTAACTTTGTATGTATTGTATGTTTTTAGATGGTTTTTAATTTTCCTGTACACCGCTCCGAGTCCTTTCGGGGAGAGGGAGCGGTTTATAAATGTAATAAATTATTATTATTGTTGTTGTTGTTGTTGTTGTCGTCGTCGTCGTCCCTAAATCTGACTTACTTTCAGAAAAAAAAAGATTGGCAAACTGAATTGTGTCAGATGTTTATAAGTTAGCTTCTACTCACCAGCTTCTACTGGTATTGGATTGTATTTTCTGAGAACCTGCATTTAAACATGAGTGTTGATAATGTTAGGCCTCATGCTTACCATTAACCATATTTTATAAACATTTGTATAGGTAAACCACGTTCTTTAATCTTGTCCCCAACAATAAAGAAATCCCTTATCACCATTTTCATTTCATTTTCATTTGCCTTGTAAGTGGCAGAAAGGTGCGAAGGTCTACGTTACAGAGTTGGAGCTGGGAGAAGAAAAACTGCCAGGTTATATGGTGGTTTCATTTGAAAACCCTTTGAAAAAGACTGGGCAAGGTTTGATTCAGTTTTCCTTCATACAGTTGCACCATGGGCAGAAGATGGAAATCCTCCTCTGTATGCAAGTGAATGTATATATGGAAATGTATGAGATCACTAAGGGATAAGAGAGTTTGTGCCTGGTGACTAAACCCACCTTATTTGCACTGCATAATAGAGGTGGGTTGCTCTGGGTTCGGCCCAGATTGGCCGAACTGGTAGTAGCGGTGGGGGGAGGCTCCGCCCACCTGCCTGGACATCTCTGCGCATATGCATGCCCAAACCAATAGTAAAAAAATTGGCAACCCACCACTGCTGCATATGATTACTAAGTAGCCTTTTCAAGTTTTCTTGACATGGACTTCAACTCCTGAAATTTTCAACAATGATTATCTAACCTGGGAAATTGCAGGATATAGTCTGCATATTTGGGAAATAGCCAGGTTGGGAAGTATACTTTAAAGCTGCAGTATTCAAACTGTGTCCCCTGGAACCTCAGGTTCTGTAAATGGTATTGGTGTAAATTTTATTATATGTTTTGTAAAGAAATACAGATGTCAGGGTTCCGAGCAACACTGCTAAAGAAAAACAACTCCGAGGCTTGATTTTCCTCAAAGCTATTAGAGATGTCATATTGGCACATCTGGGAAAACACAAATCTGAGAGCTTTCAGGTTTTCTCCACACAGTTAAAAGTTCAAGACCCTGCCCCATACCCACATGTCCAAAGCTCACTCCAATTAGACACTGTCCCAACTAGAGATAACGTCCAGTCACTCCCATGCAGATGCAGGAGCAAGTTGTCCTTGACTCTCGGAGAAAGGAATGTTGTTATGGCTATACGTCTACAGGGCTCCATACAATCCTGCCTCCCAGTTTCCCATAGTCTCTATTGTGGCAGGTCTGAACGCCCAGTTCAAAATATGGCTTCCAGTCCTGACAACAGAGACGGGACAGAAGGCAGGGGAAAAGGAGAGGGAGAAAGAACACCTTGCTTCCCCCTTTCTGGGTTTGTCAAAGTTATAATGAGAAACCATGCTGAATCTTTCTGAAAACAATATTAGAACCATCTGTGGAGAATAATGGATAGACTAGTGGGCAGAAGGATATAATAGCAATATTTTTGGAGTTATGCCAAAACCTGGAGAACCAGTACATGTAAAAGGAATGTTACTAGTACTGTGAAATACTGCAATTTCATATGCCATTCATGTTTTGTATAGTAACCCTTGCTCTGTAGACCAACTTGTCTCCAGCTGTTGGCCGCCAATTTGCTTCAGCATCTATCTGCAGGAGGCTAAAACAGCTTTTTCAGAAGATGTTTCAAATTATATAGCACAGGGCCAGGATGAGAATTACCATCACTGTTATTTTGTTAACCAATCAACATTTTTTGTTGTTGATTTTGTGTTTGAATGGTGTTTGTATTTTTTATTTTATTTGTCCTATAAACTACCAATACAGTATAATCAAATAAGTAAATATAAATTAACATAAGGTTGCATCCAATGACAGGGCAGTATTATTAAGTAGTTTTAATGAAAACACAGTTGAAAACTAGTGCAGTTTTCTGATTTTAAAAGTGCTCCTTTGTCAATCCAGGACATCAGAAGAAATTTAAGTGGACAATCACTAGACTTTCAATGTTGATTATATATGAAATCCTTGCCTGCCACTCTCTTTAACATGGTGAAAAATGAATCAAAATAAAAAATGCGTAATTTTAAAGAGTCAGTGTACTAATTATCTAATGAATGATACTTTGAAGAAATGAAAGGGACACACCTTTTTATGAATCAAAGGCCACATTTGGGCTTTGACTAACATGGAGCCCAAATTAGATTTAGAATTAAATTTGGTAACAACATTGTAGTAAGTATATGTCTGATTTCCTACTTATGCTTATACTTATGAGTTTCTTCTATTTTCATTTATCACTTCTCTCAGAGTGGAGCTACTTCTTCCAGAGAGCAACCCTGTCTCTTCTAATTGTTGCAAAATGTGTCTTACTGGAAGAGGATTAGAGCTGTAGTAGTTTGGCCGGTTTATAATCCTTCCAGATATTTTGCAAAAATTGTCTCATATTGCTAATGATTTTAGTATGGAACACTGGAAGTACTTTATAGAGATCATTTTCATTTAGCTGGTTTTACTCCATTTTTCTTCTGAAAATGTTGGGGTTATATATTTTAACTAACCAAGCACCAAAAACTGTTCTGTTAGTGTAATTTGCTGCTGCCATATTCTTCTTTTATGGTATAGCCTGGAATAATGAAGTATAAGGTGAGAACTGTTCCAGTAAACTGTCAAAGCAAAGCCAAGGATGAATCACAAGCCAAAAAGCCTTAATGGAGCTCTTGAGGGTAGAAAACAGAATGGTGAAGCTAGGTTGCCTCTATCCACTGACCACTTTGTCACAACAATGACTTAACATCTTCTTTATGGGGCAAAGCCAAATTGTTTGTATACTCAGCTCAGTTTGGGAACGGGTAGTTCATACGCATAAAAGTCTGGCTTAAAATTTTCAATCATTGGGCAAGTAGAAAAAATCTTGTGCTGCTGTTCTTAAGGCAAAAAATCTGAGCTATCGGTAAATACTGTACTTTGAAGCCACTATTATTATTTGCAGCTTGAGTGCAACTTTATGCTCTTTTCTGCATGAAGTTATTCATCAGCGTTCTCTAATATTGTGTAATATCTGGAATATAAAGATAGGCTGTAATATATTAGCGGCTTGAAGCCTATTTGAAACATATTTGACTATGAAGCTTCTGAAACAAGAATTAAATTACAGTTTTGGTTGCCACTGTGTAAAAAAGAGGTTGGGACTCTGGAAAAAGTACAGAGAAGAGTAACAAATATGATTGGGGGACTGGAGGCTAAAGCATGTAAAGAATGGTTGCTGGAATTGGGTATGTCCAGTTTAATAGAAAGAAGGAGTAGGGGTGATAGCAGCGTTCCAATATCTCAGGGTTTGCCACAAAGAAGAGGGAGTCAAGCTATTCCCCAAAGCACCGGAAGGCAGGAAAAGAAGTAATGGATGGAAACTAATCAAGGAGAGACACAATCTAGAACTAAGAAGAAATTTCCTGACAGTTAGAACAATTAATTAGTGGAACAACTTTCCACCAGAAGTTATGAATGCTCCAACACTGGCCATTTTTAAGAAGAGATTGGACAAACATTTGCCTGAAATCATATAGGGTTTCCTGCCTGAGCAGAGGGTTGGACTAGAAGACCTCCAAGGTCCCTTCCAACTCTGTTATTCTGTGATGCTGCTATATAAATGAGTCTATGATGTCCTATGTTTCTAGCAACCACATGTTTTCCAAGTTAGAAGAAACAAATATTTAACTTACATATGTGTCTCAATCTTATAGTAAGTTGATAGGCCTGATAAGGCTGTACTAATAATTGAAAGGCAGCTCCTTAAAACCACACTTGAGAATTTCTTTCTTTAGTTTCAGGGCTGTTCCATGTCATATGTTTGTTATGGCTGATCAGCATTTTTCTTTAAACTGCATGCTTAAAATCCTTGATACTTAAGATTAGATGTGCTGATCCATCATGGAAAGAACTTCAATATGGATTTATTAAACATGGATTCTCTGATTCTACACAGTGGAAATCAGTCACAGTTGCATAAAACTAATCTGAGAACTAATGAATTCCAAAGCACATGATCCTTTCATTTCCCTTTTGTCTAAAGCATGTGCGAGCTGAAACATCCTGCATTGAAAAAAGGAAAAAAAGTTTTCCTTATTTGGTATTATAGGAAAATGCAGTTATCATTTGCACGTATCATGAATGTTGTATTCATAAACAATGGAGGTATCTTGTTAAGGCTATTTTATTAAATGAAAAGAATTAAGTATTCATGCACCATACAATCTCTGAAACATATGGAAATCAGGCTAGTCCAGGAAACAACATTTAAGACATGCTTGAATTTGGACAGATTGGGCCTAATTCAGTAAATGGTATATTTTAGTATAGCGAATTCCCTCACCTATATATTACATCATAAAAAGCATTAAGGTGTGAAATTGTAACAAGAATAAATAAAGGACAATTTCATAAGTTCTCCACTCCTCAACCAAGCATATAGGGGTCTGCAAAGTCGGCTCTTTTAAGACTGGTGGACTTCAACTCCCAGAATTCCCCAGCCAGCATGAGAAAATAGGAAGAGCAAAGAGTAGTATGTATGTTCAACACCTTGAATTACTTATAAAGTAATAAAAAGTGGGTTAAAAATAAAAAATAAATAAATAAATAGGTACCTGATTTTCAGAATAGTTTATTGGAAGCTCCAGATTGCATTAAAACTGGATACTATAAATGCCAAAGAACTAAAATTACTGGATGGAAGAAACAGATGCTAATTTTATTTTGGATCTTTGCAAATGATCAATCTAGATACATTTTAAAAGTAGAAAATTGAAAGTAAGGAATTGGTTAATCAGTTCAAATGGAGCTATGTGCTATTCAGCTCCAGCTTCTGCTGTTTAATCTGTTTTGTTATGTTAGCCACAATGTTATAATAATTCTATTCAATACTTAAGGAGCTTGCCAAAGTTTAGAAATTGAATTTCTTCTAATAAACAAAAAATCATCAAATTTCATCATCAAATCATTAAATTGCTATTCCCTTTTTGGCTCTCCTCAATATCAGAGAACACAGATATAAATAATTTCTATAAAGCCTGTTTTCCTTGAATATTTATTATTGCCTGTCCAGAAAATATGAATATTGCTACCTAACTCAGCCGTTCTTATCAAAAGTGTCTTTTTTTAGTAGTTCAGAAATGCTTAGTTTTAGTAAGCCACAGACAGCTTGTAAAGCAACATGCATGTTCCTTTACAACTTTAAGTCTGAAGGACTTCAGCTCCCAGAGAATTCTGGGAGCTGAAGTCCTTCAGACTTAAAGTTGCAAAGGTTGGAGACCCCTGCTTTAATTCTTTCTTTTAAATGAAAGAATTTAATTTGCACATGTAAGATTTTCAAAGCTCTCTGCCGCTAATCAGCATTGCCTTTTACTTTCTCACTTCTGCTGAGCATTATACTTTGGTTCTCATTTATGTCTGTAAAGTATCCGTTAGTACAATAGATCAGCATCAATGTTATTATCCCATTTATCTTTTCTCTATTTTGGAAACCTTCTGTCTCTGTTGATACAAGAAAATATGTTGGAGTGGAAAATTCCCACATGTCAGACAGTCTGCACTGGCTCACACACCCAGTGAGCATGAGTAATTAAATCTCAAAAATGCAAAGCCAAAAAAATAATAATACAGTAAACTAGACTGGAAAAACACCAATCAAATAAAATTGCAAATATACCTATCAAAGAATAGGTTGAAGAGGGATGGTGCTAGGAGGTCTTTTGGTCCAACCCCTGCCAGGACAGATTTCAACCCATCCCAGAAACATGGGTTTTAATTTTTCTTGAAAACCACCAATGACAGCTCCCTGTTTCCCTGGAAAATCTCCAATGATGTAGCATCCATGACTCTAAGACAGGCTGTTCCATTACTTAATAGCTCTCATCATCAATAAATTCATCCTTATTTTGAGCTAGATCTCCTTTTAAAAACTCCAGTCTCAGCCACCCACTGTGATCTGGTTTCTGGAAGGTTGGGCCACTTTTTCCTTTTTTTTTTTTTTTTTTGGGAGTCAATTTTTGTTTTTATTTTTAAACAAACACAAATAAGTATAACAAAAAACAAAAAAACATAAAGTCCATCTTCCATTACAAATTGTAGAAAATGTGTCAGTTGGTTACATACTGTACATCTCTTCCATAGTCATAATCATATCAAATCGCATATTTTAGTTCAAATATATTTATATATATTACAATTATTATACCTCAACCTTCATTTGACTATCTTGTTTCCAGCCATTGATAAAATTTATTCCAAATTTCATAAAATTGTTCATTGTCTTGTTCTCTAATTTCAAATGTTAATTTATTCATCTCTGCACATTCCATAATTTTGTAGATAATTTCTTGCTCTGATGGTAATTTGTCATTTCTCCAATTTTTAGCAAAGACGATTCTAGCGGCTGTCAAAATATTCACAATTAGGTATCTCAAATTTTTGTCGAATGTTTCTAAATTAAGTCCAAGCAGGAAGAGTTCGGGTTTGAAATCTATTTGTTTTCCTGTTATTTTGCCCAACCATGTGTGGATCATATTCCAATAATTTTGGGCCTCCGAGCAAGTCCACCACATATGGTAGTAAGTACCAGGCGTCTGATGGCATTTCCAGCATTTTTGAGATTTGTTCTTGCTCATTTTTGAGATTCTTGAGGGTGATAGATGCCTTTTTCCTTTTTGTAAAAACAAACGAAATTAATCAATTCCCTCTTTCTCCCTCCCTAATTTCTGCAAGGATATCTTTGTGGCTCTCCATACCAACTTGCAATGACAGTCAAGTATTCAGTCCATTCTCCGTTAGATTCAACTACCTTGACCTTTGAATAATAAGAATAACAATAATTTATTAAATTTCTATATCATCTAACTTTCAATTACTCTGGATGGATTAGAACAAAAATAAAAAAAATAACATCAATAAAACTTTTTAAAAACTTAAAAGATGAAGCAAGGGGGTCTTGCTCTCTCTCATCAAAGGCCTGGGTGAAGGATCAAGTCTTCATGGCACTTCTTATCAACAGCAGAATAAGAGCCATTTAGATTTTTGAGGAAGGGATCTCGTTCCAGAGTGTAGGTATTGCTACAAAGAAGGTAGACTTCTGAAGTCCTAAGAGATGATATAGTTTAGTCAAAAGAACCTGGAGCGTGTGAATCCTACAGGATCGAATGGGTTGGGCAAGTGTTATGAGAGACAGACACTCCTTCAAGAACATAATTTTCAGGTATATTTTCTTTGCTTGCATCATTCACTCCAACATTTGCTGAATATCTATGAACACACCTTTAGTATTACCAGAAACATTTCTCAAACATTTAACTATACATGAATTAAGTAGCCAAGGAGACATCGTATCTCTATGTCTTATTCCTGCTCAGTGTTGAATCATTTGCTGAGTATTATAATTTATGTATGATGTCGTGTGTTATGTGCTTGTGTTCTTCTTAGCTTCTTTGCTGCATGGCCCTACAATTCTTGTTTTTTTACTACCAGTTTTAAATATCTAAATAACTAAATAACAGCAACATATTAAGGCCACTTTGCAATCAAGGTTTGATTTTCCTTCTAAACCTTAATATTTCCATACTTCTTTCCTTTCTTTAATACAGGGTTGTCAAACTCCTGGCCCATGGCTAGTTGCTTCACATGCTGGCTATGCCCATGCCCATGCCCATGCCCATGCCCATGCCCATGCCCATGCCCATGCCCGGTTTAGCAAAGGGGAGAAAAGTCACACTACATCATGTGATGCTGCTGTTACGCCATGAGTTTGACACCTTTGCTTTAACAGTTTTGCTCTATTCAACCAAATTGTCCTGATACACTAAAGAGTGTAACTGGAAGAACAAATCTGTTTAAGCTGCTTGCGAGATGTCTTAAATCTATCACACAATATAACTTTTCTTTCTTTCTTCTCAGTAGTTTATATCTATAGTCTCTGTCTCTTAAGAGTTTTCTTTTACTGTGGTAATATAAGTATTAAGTGCACCAAAGAGGAGACTGTACTTGCTTTCGATGCAATTAAAATAACTTGGTTAGCCGCAACTAATTAAATGGATTTGAAATGTACATTAACAATAAATTGAAAAAAGTGAATCAGAGCTCAGGGTGGAATCAGAAGGGATGGAAAAGGGATGTGATCTTTAGTCAACCGTGTAAAAAAAGAGGCACATCACAGAGTTGATTTTTCTGAATCATAATTTGAAGGGCTAATTTTTTACAATTGAAAAGCTACCTCAGACAGACTTCCTTGCTTAATAATCAAAATATTCTTCTTACATGCAAAGTTAAGATTGCTATTCAGTGATATCATTTTCCTAAAGCAAATTAACAATTCACCAGATAAAGGTCTTTTCATACAAATATTTAATCTTACTAACATTGGGAAAAATACTTCCTGCAGACAGTGAGTTTTCAAAACACTTAGGAATAAGTAATGAAAGTAAGATGGTTTAATGTATGAAGGAAAGTCTGATAGACTTCCTACAGTTTTTCATGATCACTATGGGTCATTATGTCCCAGTTAAAGATTATTTGGGATTGGGCAACAGAACGTTCTTATACCTGCCAGACTTTCAAACCAATGTCTTTGAAAGTGGTTTCAGCTCCTCTAAAGAACATTGATTTCATCATCGGAATGATGAAATTATGAAGGTGCTGTGTGGTGAAGAAGTGGGAGGACGTTCTTCTGCTACACTTCACAATCCCTTGGTCAGTTCTTGGATCTATCTCATTCTCCCACTCGGTAAAGCTTGCAAATTGATTGCTAGGTTGGGAGAAGGAATGTGCTGGGAACATAGTGGATGACAACAGTCCCTACTTTGACTCCATATGCTTTCCCTGTACTAGCAACCCAGCAGCCAAGCTGGGTTTTTTTAGAATACAGGTAGTCCTTTACTTACAACTGTTACATACTGACAGCTAGTCTGGTAGCTTGCACCAAGGTCCTCCAATCTGGCGGGAAAATACTTGAAGCTGATTGGCCAAGATGTTTGACAGCTCCCTATAAAAGGACTAGCTGTCAAACGGAGTGGTACTGGGTTGTAGATAGTTATTCCAATAAAGAGCTGTTGTTTGTCACTAGCGCCTGAGTCTGCCTCATCCATTAACCGGATCTAACAACAACCATTTGTTTAGTGACCGTTCGAAGTTCAATGGCATTATAAAAAAGTGACTTATTGCCATTTTTCACACTTATGACTGTTGCAGCATCCCAGTGGTCACCTGATCAAAATTCAGATGCATTTGCAACTAATTTATATTATACAATACAATACAATAGTAGAGTTGGAAGGGACCTTGGAGGTCTTCTAGTCCAACCCCCTGCCTAGGCAGGAAATCCTATACCGTCTCAGACAAATGGCTGTCCAACATCTTCTTAAAGACTTGCAGTGTTGGGGAATGACCATTGCAGTGTTCTGGGATCATACCATCATCTTTCACATTCTTCTGACAAGCAAAGTCAATGGGGTGGCAAAGTGACGCCAGAGTCACTTAGTCGTGTTACTAACTTAATAACTGCAGTGATTCAGTTAACAACAGTGGCAAGAAAGGTCGTAAAATGGGGCAAAACTCACTTAACAACTGTCTCGCTTAGCAACAGAAATTTGGGGCTCAATCGTGATAGTACATTGGGGAACCACCTGTATGAGTTTAGGGATATGCTATTTCAAAAAGCTGCTTGATCAGGAAGCTGAATTGGCTTCCACCTCTGCCCCTTATTGGTCAGGCAGCTTAACAGATAGCTGAATCCACTGATCAAACAGCTCAGGTCAACTCACTATAAAGCAGAGGAATTGGTGGTGACTTTCCTTGCCAGCAGGTGATGTTCAGTGGGGAAGGGGGAAAAGCCAGAGGAATCCACCAATCACTTTCCTTAATTACCGTAAATCCCGTTCCACATTATAATTTTTAGGATAACACCAATTTCTGGTCTGACTACTGGGGTAGTGTTATTTAATCAGCAGATTGTTTCACTGACCGATAGGTGGCATTTCGATGCAACTACCTGTTTGTGCACCAAAATGTGAGAATCCATCAATTCCTTTACTTAACACATGCCGCATACAGTAACTGAGCATTGTGCCATTGTCAGCATCGTGCATATAAGAGTAATAGTACTTAGATGTATATATCACTTCACAGTGATTTACAGCCTTCTCTAAGTTTGTAGGCTTTTAGGTTTAGTTTTAGGTTTTAGGCTTTTACAGAATCAGCCTATTGCTCATAACAAACTGGACCTTCATTTTATCGACCTAGGAAGGATGGAAGACTAAGTCAGCCTTGAGCCAGTGAGAAAAGAACTGCTGAACTGCAGTCAGTCAGCAGAAAGTAGACTGCAGTACTGCATTCTAACCACTGCACCACCACAGTCCATAGTAGTAGAATAGTAGTGGAATTTTGGAAGAAGAGTTAGTATGTAGTAGTAGTAGTAGTAGTAGTAGTAGTAGTAGTAGTAGTAGTAATAATAATAATAATAATAATAATAATAATAATAATAATAATTTATTACATTTATAAACCGCCCCCTCTCCCCGAAGGGACTCGGGGTGGTGTACAGGAAAATTAAAAACCATCTAAAAACATACAATACATACAAAGTTAAAAACGAATTAAATTACCCTGTACTAAAATTTAAGAACATTAAAATTGCAACCCATTAAAACCAAATAGACAATTTGAAAATACAGTCTGGGGCGAGAAGTGTAAATTAGGCCAAGCCGGCCTGATGGAACAAATAAGTTTTTACTTTTTGGCGGAAAGCACGGAGGTCTGTGGTCGTTCTAATATCCGGGGGTAGGTCGTTCCAGAGGGTCGGGCCCATCACAGAGAAGGCCCTTCCCCTGGGCGTTGCCCGCTGGCATTGCCTGGTGAACGGCACCCGGAGAAGTCCCTCTCTGTTTGAGCGAATCGGCCGAAGGGATATATGGGGCAGGATACGATCCTGCAAATAACTAGGTCCTGTGCCATGGAGCGCTTTAAAGATGATAGTCAACACCTTGAAATGCACCCGAAAGGCCATAGGCAGCCAGTGCAGCTCGCGCAGGAGTGGTGTGACATGGGAGTATCTAGTAGCTCCCTTAACTGCCCGTGCGGCCGCGTTCTAGACCAGCTGTAGCCTTCGAGTGCATCTCAAGGGTAGCCCCATGTAGAGAGCATTGCAATAGTCCAGACGAGATGTCACAAGCGCATGAGTGACCGTGCGAACGGCGTCCCGGTCCAATAGGGGACACAACTGGCGCACCAGGTGAACCTGGTAAAATGCCCCCCTGTATGTAGTGGAATGCATTTTCCAATGAGCTAGGATTTTTCTTCTTAATGTCAACCGGTAACTAATTGTTTATTTGGAATCTTACGTCCTTTGATTTTAGAACAGAATGTCAGATAGCATGATCTCAGAGTCACTTGATGTAGTCAGATTGTCATGGGCAGGCATGTTTTCTTTATCTCTCCACAGCATGTATCACAATGATTGGGAAGATAATTTCTTAGAATACTAGAAGTGATTGTAGATGTTCTTTGAATTACTCCTAAGAGATGAACCTCAGTGTAGACCAGTGGTGGATTCCTACCGGTTCAGATTGGTTCGTCTGAACTGGTAATGGTTTGACAGCCTGGGTTGCTGGAGCAGTGACCCAGGCCTGCCATGTTCCTGAATTGGTTCTCTGGGTGGTGCCTATGTTACAGCCTTCTTGTTTTTCACTTCTGTGCAAGCGCAAAACAATTTTAATTGCATCGTGCATGCGCACGCAGCACACACATGAGCAAACCGGCAGTAGTGCCTGCCGGAACCCACCCCTGGTGTAGACACACCCAGTACATCACTTAGAACAATCTGGAGCTGCCGTTGCCCATGGTTCACATCTACTGAAGTGATGTGATATTCTGTATTTATCTGCCTTTATAATAATAATAATAATTTAATAATTTATTAAATTTGTTGACCGCTCCCTCTCCCCGAAGGGACTCGGAGCGGTGCACAGGGCTAATAAAACAATAAATACATACATATAGTTAAAAACAAATTGAATATTTCCCTGCGCTAAAAATTCCAATTAAAAACTAAAATCCCCATCTAAAATTTCTGGCAACCCCATCGAAGAGAGACTATCCTAGGCCGGCCAAGCAGAACAGATATGTTTTTAGTTTTAGACGGAAGGAGCGGAGGTCCGTGGTCGTTCTAATGTCGGGGGGAAGGTCGTTCCAGAGGGCTGGGCCCGCCACAGAGAGAGCCCTTCCCCTGGGCGTCGCCCGCTGACAAAGTCTAGTGGACGGCACCCGGAGAAGTCTCTCTCTGTGGGAGCGAATGGGCCGTGTGGATGTGTGCGGCAGAATCCGATCCTGCAAAGGCAGCTATGTCTTGTTTTTTGTCTGTGGATAATTCCTGTCTGTATTATACTTTTCACTTAAAGTTATACTTTTGCCATGCTTTCCTTAACAAGCTCTTTTATGTGTGCATCTGTTGTTTTGGATTCCACAAATCCTCTGCCTCTATTTAGTGTGGCAAAACAGCAGGGTAGAAACTGGCAGTCCTGGAGGCCTCACGTTTTATACTGATATATTTTATTTTGGCTCAAGGTCTGGTCGATGATGTTTTAACAGACTGTAGGGAAGAGCTTTTTGTTTTGCTTGGAAACTCAGCAACATCAAGACTAGTTAGGAATCACTTTAGGGAATCACTGTTGGACTGTGAAGTGAGAGGCACACTCAGAACAAGGCAATTGCATACTATCTCTGTAGACTTGCCAAGAAAAACTACATGGAAATGCTAATGAAGTCATAGAGAACTGAGCTTGATTCATTGGAGACTTACTTTTTTATTGAAGTATTGTGTCAGGATTTGGCAGTATCGAGCCCATCTTGGCTGATCTCAAGTGTTATCCAGGTTAAGGATAGCTTGACCTTAGATGGGAAACTAAGGCTTGACTGGGAGATTGGGGAGGGGAGGCAATGCCACACTACTTCCATATGTTTTGCTAGGAATCCAACATAAAGGTCTCATGAAGCCAACAGTTTATCTTGAAAGAGGCTTGATTGTGATTTCAAGAATACAGATATAGTTATATAGAAAGGATATATTTTAGGGAGTTATCCAAATACCCTAGAAAAAGGGTGTTTATTAATACTGTTTTTGATTGCATGCATCCAGTAACCAAATATGAATGTTTGAAATATATATATCTAAAATCCCTACCCAGAAAAATCTATTCAATGGGAAGCAAAGATCAAGGTTGCATTGAAATAGTCAAAGGAGAAAAAAATCCGCAAAATAATAATTTTGCTCAGATTGCCCTCTGCTGGTCTAGTTCTATTTTGTCAGTTAATAGTTCTGCAATTGTTACTTAATCAATAGGCTTGTGTGGCATGCTGAGGACATAATTAAGACAGATCCTATACAGCATACTGGAGCATGAACGTAGCACCTCTCTGCAACTCTTTAAAGCGGCTGCATCTTTTTTGGAGGATTGTACATCTCCCTTCTTTTGTTGCTACATGATTCCTGGAATAGACACGGCTGCTTTGAAGAATTGCAATCAGGTGCTACATGCATGCCAAGAGGATTCCAAAGCACCTTTTTAGAATCTAATCTGAAAGATTGCAAGCCATACTAATCTAAATCACCATAAAATTAATTTATGAAGTTCAGCTCTATTGAAGATAACGCTATGTTGAAATCTCCTGATGCCTGAGGATTTCTTTGGCTTTTTAAAAAATGCCTATTATTATATACACCTTGGAATTTAGCAAGCTTCTGAGAGTTTAAAGTAATGAAAGTTCTTTGCAACTATGGCTTTATAATAAATATACTTTATTTGGAGCATTTTTGTAAATTGCTGTTATGTACCCTTGTTTGAGTCTTGAGATTTTAAATGCTTGTTTCCACATTTACAAAGTGCCCACTGAATTAAAAAATGAATAAATGTAGAAGGAACTTCTAAAAGAACATAGTATCATGCAGCGCATATAGCACACTGGCAAAAAGAATGATAAAATTGAATGAAACTCACTCAACAACTATCTGGCTTAACAATGGAAAATCTGGTCCTGCTTGTAGTCTAAAATCCTTACATTTCTTTGGTCTTCATATTACAATATATAACCTCCCACCCTTCACTACTCTTAATTTTAGACACTCAAAAGGTTATTTTTCTCTTAGTTCACAGGAAATGGACATTTCTAGACAGATCACAACATTCAGATCACTGCTGTCTGTCATGCAAAATTAACACCTTATTCCTCAGTATATTATCAGGGTTTTCCTGTTGTTCAGATTTTGCACTGGCACTGCCATGTGTATTTCGATCTTTGATTGTGTATAAAGTTTAATCTAATATCAATAGCAAATTAACTTCTTTCTTTCTTTTTTAAAAATATGGGAATTTGTCAGTTTGCAAAATTGGGCAAAGGCTTAAGTAGCAGGTATTTTAATGAAGCACAACAACCATTTAAAATGGCACCCTACAGTAATCGTATTTTTAGAATATGGCAAAGTATAACTTCAATGTTTGGTAGGGCTTAAATTCAATCACTTAAAATCAGTCAACAAGAAAATATTCTGTTCATTAGCAAGTTTTAAAAGAAACTGCCTTCAGTATTGCTGAGGTGCTTTTCTCTCTGAGAGTCTAAGACAGTGGTCGGCAAACTGCGGCTCGCGAGCCACACGTGGCTCTTTGGCCCCTTGAGTGTGGCTCTTTCGCTGCTCCACCTCACGTTCCTTACCTTCCAGCCGCAGCCCCACTCCATGGAAAACATAGGCACGCTCTGTACAAGTACAGCCCGGAGCAGGAGCAAAGCCCCTCTCCCAACAGGCTCTTCCTCGCTCAGAGGGCTTTGGAAGGAAACTTCTGCAGGCTGTAGGTGTGTGCACGCGCCTATGTTTTCCAGGAAGAAGAGGAACGCGAGGTGGATTCTCCCGCCCCCCCCCCCCAACACAGAGAGAGAATGACAGAAAGAGACAGGGAGGGAGGGAGAGATAAAGAACCACAGAGAGAGAGAGACAGGCAGACAGACGCAGAGAGAGAGAGAAAGAGACAGACAGATGCAGAGAGAGAGACAGAGACAGAGAGAAACAGAAAGAGAGAGAAAGAGAAAGAAGGGAAGAAAGAAAGTGGGAGACAGATGAAAGAAAGAAAGAGAACTTATGACCACAATTGAGCCCAAAATTTTGGTTGCTAAGCAAGACCGTTAAGTGAGTTTCACCACATTTTCCAAGTTGGCCACGCCCACCCTGTCACATGACCACTGAGCCACTCCCACAAAATAGACCACACCTTCTGGCTCTCAAACTAAATTTCAATCATTGTATTGTTGATATTTGGCTCTGTTCACTAATGAGTTTGCCGACCACTGGTCTAAGAGATACTGGGCTAATTATCTTATTTATTAATTGCAATCACATGATGCTTTTTCTGAAAAGCTTTGGCAATCACCAAGATGGGAATAAAATATAGGTAATATGTTTGCTCATGAACACCATATCCTAGAATTTGGCACAATTAATAAGACTATGGAGCATTCAAAAATTAGACTGTCAAATTTAAAATGTATCTTCTTTCCTTTCTGTTTTTCTCAGAAGACTTTCTGTTATTCAGTAATACAATTTCTATTCATATATTGTTGGAACTGCAAATATGCCTGCAATTCATAACCATTTTTCAAGGTTACAGTAAATGTATAACGTAAATTAAGCTGTCATGTAGGAATTTATGATTACCTGGTTGCATCAAAACCTACTGGCCTTCCTGAAATAATACAGCCATTATGTAGAAAAATTCCCCAGTTAACACAAACAATCACATTGTTAATTGCTATTTAAGCCTGGGCAAAACAGGCAGAACAGAATGATAAATTCTTGAATGAATTTGAAAGACACAACTTCAGACTCCAGGAAAGTAACTCCATTTTACTGCTTTCATATGGACTATGTTGCTTGCAAATCATTAAGATGAAATACGAATAGTTCAGCCCTATTCTTATTCTGTTCTTATTTCTCATACTCTTAAGGAATGCTAGGGCATTTTTAAAATATAGAAATCATTCAAAAATATGATCAACAACCCATTTAAAATAAAAGCTAGCTCTAACATCTCAGAAGCATTCGACCTTACCAGCATATTTCCTTGTATAAATCATTCTACGTTTATTTTATTTTTTTAAATCTATGTTTTTTTAGACTGAAATGAAGAGATTCTATTTTCAAAGGATCGGGGTTAATCCCTCCGTTACTGAAACCAAAGCATAACATTTCATGAAAGACCAGGCATACATTAGGGCTACGCTACATGGGTGTGGTGGAGGGGCAGGGAAATGTTTGTTAATTGGGAGAGGGGCCTTATTTAAACTAATTATTTAAATAATTAGTTCTTGTCATGCTGAGGCTACCCCCTATCCCCTTGCAGTGACCAGATGCCAATTTGTTTAAGTAAGTCTGACCAATCAAACCTGTTGCTTGGTTTCGACATAATGCCAGCCTATACTTGCAGCTCAAGCTTATTATGAAGCTGCAATGGAAGATAACCTTCTGACTTCATTTTTCCCATTGGGCACCAAATTAGATCATCACTCTTGCTCCACAGCCTCCTTCTACCAGGGGAGCCAGCTCAGTGTGAGCAAACCCATGTCAGTTCATCCAAACAGCTGCACCACTACTTCCAACCATAACACCCCCACTCCCACCCTTGACATAGACAGTGCCTTGTTAATAAAATGGTAATAGAGCCCTGTGGGCAGAGATCCAGATTGGAAGGCCATGGGGATATGCAAATGGCACCTCTTGGAAACAGCTCAAAGAAAATCAATTTTCCCAGGATTGCACATGAGTTGCTACAGCTGTTCCAAAGAGCTCCTACAGGTGCTACATACATGCCCAGGCTGATCTCTGCACAGCTCTCCTATATATATCCAAACTTTTGCATGCATCTTTGGTGGGCTCTCTTCCACTTCTCCTTATATTTATGTAACTTGAGACTTTGCTTGAAGGCAACTATCAAGAACCAGTTCCCAAATGATATTGTGTGCTGATTATAACAATTAAGGGTTATTTTATTAGGTATATGTTGATGCATAGACAACCTTTTGTATTTTTTAACTATAATACTATATGGAATTTGAATTACAAATATCTGAAGCTTGAGACCATGAGATAATTGTTCATTCTGAAAACTCAACTGTGGTCTCACAAAGTAAGTTCATCTCATAAGTTCTTTGTTGAGAGTTATCATAGAAAGCCTGTTTCTCACTAACAATAAGTTGCAGTGCACGTCCATGCTGAATAATTTTCTCGTTCTTCTTCCTCCTCTCAGCTCAGGAAACAGATAAATCAGCCCTTCAGATTCTTGGAAACAATTAATATGCTTCTCCACCATCTTCTCTTTTCCAAGCTAAACATTTTCAGTAATATTAACCAATTCTCCTAAGTTGTACCTTCCAGGTGCATTATGATCTTGGTCTTCTGGCACTTGCTTCTCATTCGTCTATGATCTTCTTAAAATATAGTGCCCAGTTTCTAGGTGGTCTGATTAACATATAATAGTGAACAGGGATAATTTCGCTTGATCTTGATGCTGCACAGTATTTCTAGGGAAGTTTTCTACAGTTAATCGGCTATTTTCAAACATTTGTTTTGCTTGTACCGGTGAAGCATATTTAATTACACAGAAAAGACCATTTCTCTGTTTTAAAAAAGTAACTAGACATTACTCTGTGTTACATTCTACTCAAAACAGAGTGACACAACAGGGAGCAGCAATGAGAAACATTTTAACTGCAATAAGGTTATGAGAGAGTTTTAAATCATTGACACAATAGGCACTCTTATCATTTTTTCCCAAGAGCAGGAAGATAAGAGAGAAATCCCAGCACTGTGTTGTAAGCTCTTAGTAAAATAAACAGTGAATGACTAGCAATGGAGTCTAGAAAACCAGATGAGTCCATGACTGGAACCAGACACAGTAATGACTGTACTGATTCATCCTCTACCGAAAATGAATGATAATAGAAGTATGAAGAAACTACTGTCTGATTAAACAGGACCCAAGAGTAAAAGGAAAACAAACCAATTGCCCTGAAGTCAGAGACCATGAATATGAAGTATACAAGAAGAGCATTAATAATAAGAGTTGCGATGGCACAGTGGTTAGAGTGCAGTACTGCAGGCAGTACTGCAGTACTGCAATTTGGCAGTTCAAATCTCACCAGGCTCAAGGTTGACTTCCATCCTTCCAAGGTCAGGAAAATGAGGACCCAGATTGTTGAGGGAAGCTGACTATGTAAACTGCTTAGAGAGGGCTGTAAAGCACTGTGAAGCAGTATATACAGTGGTACCTCGGTTCACAAACGCTTCTGTTCACGAACAACTCGGTTCACGAACAGAAAAGTTCATCAAAATATGCTCCGGTTCACGAACTCCACTTCAGTTCACGAACAGGAGCCGCGGCCATTTTAATGCTATTTCCTGGCTGTCACATGGTTGTGACTTCCTGTAGGAAGATCGTGGAGAGAAGGAGACACAGAAAAAAGTACACTGTGAGTACTTTCAGTGCCTTTTTTTAATTTTTGTTATGCTTTTATACATTACTATACTGTACTAATGTGTATTGTAATTTGTTTCATATTTTTTGTGCTTCAAAAACCAAAAAAAAGATCAGAACAGATTAACCGGATTTACATTAAACCCTATGGGAAACTGTGCCTCGGTTCACGACCAATTCGGTTCGCGACCAGAGTCAGTTCACGAATTAAGTTCGTGAACCGAGGTACCACTGTAAGTCTAAATGCTATTGCTATGCTAATAAGCAGGTTTCAGGAAAATGCCCACAGAGAATAACAAGGTGATCCATGAATGACAGAAAGTGTAGCAGAAAGGGAGCCAAAAGCAAATAACTTTTCTTTTGAAGTTCATATTTGTATTTGTAATTTTTATGGTAACAGGATTTGAAATGGAAGACAGGCACCATTTTCAGTTCATCCATTTTACTTGCAAGGGGATTTTTCTTGTCATGAAAAACAAATAATTACCCCCAAATACCTTCCAGCGTCTTGTGTATTTGAGGATATCTAGTACATGCAATTTACTACAGCAGCAAGAACTAATTTATGTGGTATATGCACACCTATGCACAAGCATACACAAACAAAATTGGCTAATAATTGTAAGGTATATAGTTTTATCCCACATACCAAAAATAAATCATGGAAGGACTGGATAACAATCCATAATGTGGGCCAAAAAAAATACCTAAAGAAAAAAAATGGCAGGCAATATGTTTAATCGTTTCCTTCCTACCCACCAAACCACTCATAGTAGAATACTTAAATAGATTTAAAAAATCTATTTAAGAAATATAGGTAGTGCTAACTAAGCAGTTCATTTAGTGACCAAAGTTACAACGGCACTGAAAAAAGTGAAAAAAGAAAGCCTATGAGCCACAAAAGTTGTACAAAATTCCAGTATCCTTCATTGTTCTTTTGATGGCTGCTCAACTGTACCAGCTATTAGTCCAAATAATACAAAGGAGAAGTCCCCAGTGTCCTGATGATCTTTTAGAACAGGGGTCCCCAACCCCCGGTCTGCGGACCGGTGCTGGTCCGTGGCTTGATAGGAACTGGGCCACAGGGCCGGAGAGGAGGAGGGAGGACGGGGCAGCCCCCTGGGCAGAGCGTGCACCGAGGGCGGGAGAGCGCAAGTGCGGTCACTCACGCCATTGGGGGCCCTAGAGGGGCAAGTGAGCTGACTCCCCCCCCCGTGTGCGCATGCGCCGCCTGTTCCCCCTCCCCCCCGCTCCCCCTCTACGCCGGCTGGTCCGCGGAATTTTCTTTAAAATGAAACCGGTCCCTGGTGCAAAAAAGGTTGGGGACCCATTTTAGAAAGATCCAATTGCCTCTCTCACTTGCTTACAATCTTGCCCATGCGCCTAGTTTTAATAACGCTTTCAATGTAACCACACTATATCTTAGGTACGCTTGATAAACCAGGCAATAGTTTCATGTAAAAAGAAAGACGCCAGAGATATATATGAAATTCCCAACTTTCCTATAAATGAGCTAGAAAAGAGAAGATATGTATACAAATGTCTATAAATGTACAATAAATTATATTTCTAAAAGTAGCTTGTTAGCTTTACAGTCAGGACAAATCTGTACAGCCTGGAGCTATAAACCAGGGGTTCCCAAACTTGGCAACTTTAAGACTTGTGGACTTCAACATAGCTTGGCAACTTTAAGACTTGTGGACTTCAGCATAGCTGGCTGGAGAATTCTGGGAGTTGAAGTCCACAAGTCTTAAAGTTGCCAAGTTTGGGAACCCCTGCTATAAACTGTATCAAGTAGCGAGGATAGTTTTAACTTGATTATTCAAAGGATTTGCTAGGTCACAAAGAATTTTGGATAGGCCCAGTTCTTATGGAACTAGGACACAGAAAGTCTTTCAAACAATAAAAAGAGGATAACCTATTAAAATTAAATGTTAAAAAGATAGTTTTAAAACACTGAAAACGTTTAACTGAGGCAAAGTAAAACTACTTTACTAAACAATTATTATTTTAAGCTTGATGATTTTTCTCCCAAACAGGGAGCCTGTTTTCGAACCATAACTATACTAAATGAAATCTTGTTAGCAGCACTGAATACTGCTAGTGGTAACTGTAAAGTGCCAACTAATTAAGCCCATAAGAAACTAGTGTAATGTGAACTTTCTTTTATTCTACCATGAATCAGAAATCTTGCCAAGATGAATTTTAACAAGAGTAGAGTTTTAAGGCAGAATGTACTATATTATTTCAATGTAGTTAGATAGCCAAGATGAAGCTACTTCAATTACAGCTTGAATGTTTAAATTTAGCAGCAAATATGCAAGGACATATTGAATTTCATTAGTAACTATGTAATTATGAAACTAAAAAATTCTCATGGCTATTCACTGAAAAGATTTATGAGGAAATTGTTTCAGTAAATCTGGCAGTTATGAATAGCAAAGCAATCTTGTATACACTTATCCAGATGAGATTCACATTAAGGTCAACGGGTCTCAATTCCAAATTCAGCAGATTACAGAAGTTGAGTGGTAGATACTTCATATTAGACTGAGGGTGGGGTGAGGGTTAAAAGTCATAGTTTAATTAAATTTTGAATTCCATATGTAGTGCCTTGAATATCAAGAATAAATACATCTTTTGAAATATGAACACAGTTGACATTTTGACAAGTTATATTTGGACAGCAAAAGTATTTTCCATACTGAACTGCCTACCTAAAATTTAATTCCATGTATTCAAACAAAATATAATAACAATAACTTATATGTAAACGCTCAAACACGGTTGAAAGATGGATTAAGTATTATGTATGCTAATTTGAACTCTTAAAATTGTATTACTTTTGCATTTGAAAACATACAAATAGATTCAGATTTACATACAAGCAGCAGCAATCCCATTAGCATGAAAGTTATACATAGAGATAAGAAGAATGGGTCCATGAAATTTGGGCAAGCTTTCTTTATATGATGTCCCAAAGTTATGGGTTGAAGCAGTGCCATGAGGAAAACCAATGCCACCAGTTCCAGTGCAAATAATTAAGTACGGATTTTATTCTGAAACCATTGTTTTCAAAACTCACAATAATACATATTAACAAGAACTGTAAGTAGAAAACGTGTTCAAGAGGAATAGAATGTAGAATGTACTTTAAGACTAATGATGAACATTGTTTGGTAATTGAATTTTGGCACTCTGTATTGTCTTCTCATAACTCATAATATTTATCATTATTAGTCACTGTATTTATTGTATGCAGAGAATTCTTCATACAGTCAGATTCCTATAGCTGAATCCTATTCTAACTGCTTTTTAAAAATTAAACAGCAACACTGTTGACTCAGATCAATCACATTTTGCCATCTCAATCTGGTTAGACTTAAAAGATGGTTTGTATTTAGCCTAGATAAAAGTTTAGCTTGAAGGAAAGATGGTCTTCTTTCCTTTTAATATTTTTTTATACATCTATTCAATCTTACTCAAGAGTTTTACATAGTATATAGGCAATACCCATTTACAGTGTTTTCCCAAAAATAAGATAGGGTCTTATTTTCTTTTGACCCCCGAAATAAGCACTTGGCCTTATTTTCGGGGAGGTCTTATTATTTTTGAGGTGCAGGAGGCGGCGAGCATGGTCACCTCATGGCTGCTGCTGCATTGCAATATTTTTTGGGAGAGCTTATTTTAGTGCATGCGCTCAAACCCGATTGGGCTTATTATCTGGGGAGGTCTTATTTTCGGGGAAACAGGGTATATTAGAATACACTCTAAAATTACTCTGAACCAGTTTTGTAGATATAACATGCATAACACTACTTCAACATAAAAGCCAAGAGATAGAAATCATTAAACATCTTTTAAAGTTTATTTAAATAAATAAGCAGTTTAAGTTGTCCATATCACACTATACATATTTTCCTAGCTTCTCTCTCTAGTTGCCTTTTATCTTCTTTCGGAATTTAGTTTAAATATTTTGCCAAAGAAATCTTGATCTTTTAATACAAAGCAAGACGCCCTGGATTCTCCAAGTTTCCCTTGAGTGTGTCTAAAAATTTAGAAGCTAGTTCATCATCTATCACTCGACCATCACTTGACAGGGTTATCGTTAGGAGCTGGTGGTGTTGAAGTTTCTCATTCCCATCTTCATCCTCTACAACAGTGAGTTCTGTACGAGATCCTCCCACCGCTAAGATGCAGGCTTGAGGAGGCATTACGAGACCAATGAAACTGTTGATACCGAACATTCCAAGATCTGAGATACTTTTGTTGGAAAAATGACAAGAAATAGAAAAATAAGACACTCTGGAAAAATAATTCCGAAACTGTTTAGTACAGGTAGGTAGAAATAAACATGTTGTGATGATTAAGTCTGGATTTTGAATTTGATTTTGAACAGAACAGTCAAGTAGTCTCATTCTTCATCAACATGAGACTAGGGATACTTGGGGGTAAAAACTGGTTCAAATTCCATGTGATGAAACACTGCTAAGTTTTATTTATTTAGTGTATGGCATCTACAGAATGTAGACAATACACTATAGGAGATAAAATATTATATTAACATAAAACCATAAGAAGACCACCATAATATGAAGCCATAGAAGTGCAATGGGATAGATGTTATAATTTGATATCAAAGGAAGATATCCATCTAACTGCTTCTAGTGTGGCTGTGATGATATAATACCAGGGGTATGAGGTGTAGACTATCTGTATACCCTCGGCAACATTCTGTCTTAACAGGCTGCTAAAAGACTATACACACAGTGACCTAACTGGATATTGCATCCCTCATGGCCCAAAACTATGGAAGCAACAATTAGATTACAACTGTTCTTTTAAGGACTCACTGAAAAAATATATGGGACACTGGATCCATATTTTGCAACTAAACATAGAAGGCTTAAGTAGAAATAAATGTGAGTACCTCAGCAGACTGGTGATAGATAATATTATAGATTTTATAACACTATAAGAGATACACTTAGCTGACGAGGAACCCTAAACATGCTTCTACCTAGTAGATTGGAAACTACTGATGAAATGACTCAACACAAAATATTCACACCAGAATGCAAACAAAGCAATCATCTCCCACACAATAGTTTGAAAATATTGAAATGTACAGATTTAAATATCCGCCCTGGGTCCTTTGTGAAGAAGGGCGGGATATAAATATGATTAAAAAAAAAAAATAGATAGTATACAGCTGACCAATATAGGATATTATATTGAACTCATTTAAAATTGTATGTTACTTTGAATGCATCTGATTTAAGCTCTGGCATGAGAGTTTAATACTGTTTTATACTGTTTCTTTGCAGGTTGAGCAAAAATAGTTTTGTTTACAATATTGTATTGTGGTTTTACAAAATTGGCGCATAATGAGGTGAGGAAAAATATTCATCAAGAGGATTTCAAGGTGCTTCTGGAAGCAGCCGTGCTTGTTCCATTGTAGCAGAATCAATACTAGGAAATCTGATAAAATGGTATTGGCACTAAAATATAGTGAACCAATGAAATATGTTTCATTGTTTTTGTGTAAGCATTCTGCAAATCTGCTTTATGATTTTCCTCATGCCAAGTAAGGTCCATCTTCTCTTCTATAAATTGAACATGGCAATACTAATAAAAATGCTGTTACTTTTTTTGACATTTTTTTCAAATATGCAATATTCTTGCATATCAAGAACATATGAAACAAAACCAGCATTCCATTCCCCCCAAAAGTCCATATGTGCAGAAGATCTCCTTTGGAGGAACTTTTTTTCTTAACACTTCACTCACACTAATTTTCCATTTTCAATCATTTGGAAAGGGAATCAGATGCCATTAGAAAAAGCTGCCTTCCTTTCTAAAGGGAAGAAAACTGCTACACACACCTTGTTTCATTTTAATAACACAATTCCAACACAATTTATCTCTTTAGGAAAGGTAAGATGATAGTTGATGATGACAAATGGGGAGTTTCTCCAGTTTTGTTACTTTCCTTGTAGCTCTAAGCCAGTGATGGCGAACCTATGGCACGCGTGCCACAGGTGGCACGCGGAGCCATTTGTCAAGGCGATGCCCTGTCAGCTGAATTCACCCTTTTTTGCATGCTTTTTTCACCCTCCCCTGCTCCTCCGGAGGCTTCATGAACTTCCCTGAAGCCTCCAAGCACACAAAATGACGCACTGCCAAAACTGGAAGTGATGTCTGATTTGCTTGGAGTGTCATTCTGAGTGCTCCGGAGGCTTCCCAGGCCCTCTGGAGGCTTCACCGACCTTCATGAGGCTTCCCTGAAGCCTCCGGAGCACTCAAAATGACATTCCACCGAAACGGGAAGTGACGTCCAATTTGCTTGGAGCGTCATTTTGAGTGGTCCGGAGGCTTCAGGGAAGCCTCCTGAAGGTCGGTGAAGTCTCCGGAGGGCCTCCGGGGGAGCAGGGGAGGCTGTTTTCGTCCTCCCCAGGCTCCTATAAAGCCTCTGGAGCCTGGGGAGAGCGAAAAGAGCATGCAAAAAATGGGGGGTCACGTCTGTAGTGCGCGCATGTGTACTGGGGTGTGTGTGTCGCACATTGCATTATGGGTGCAGCACACCCGCGTCCGCCCCCCCTGCGCTCCCCGCACTTATGGCACACGAGTCAAAAAAGGTTCGCCATCGCTGCTCTAAGCAGTTCTTCCTGTTACTCCTGGTCACTTGAAAGTTTGCAGCTACTATCTTATTCAAGAAAATAACTGCTGATGGGCAACCGGGGTGGGTGGGGGGAATGTCTGTTCTCCTTAAGATCCCATCCTCAACAAACCAAACAAGCATGAGAGGTAATGAAAGTGGGGGCTGGATGCAGTTTTCCATTCTTGCAATATAAGATACGTAGAAATATTTCCCTTTACCACTTTAACTATATGTACTGTATAAGGGCTCTGGAGAATTAAGGGTTAATTAAATTCATTACATTTACTCAAAATACTTCCAGTTTGAAGCTAACCGGTTTCCAATTCAGTGATTTAGCATAAATGTCATTCCTCCAAGTTATACTAGTTTTACATAGTGTTATTTCAGATTCATGGAACTGATAAATGAAAATGCCAAGTCCTTTGCCCTCTTTTTAGGGTCAGCCTTAAAAGTGTTTTGACTTGCTTGCTTACTATCAGTGAATCATTTTCATGAATGTAACAATTCTAATAACCCCAAATACAGTAACAGATTCCAAATTTTATAAAATAGCATATATTATGATTTTATAATACACCCTAGATAGAGCATTATTAAAGTTGCTGAATATCCACTGAAAGGATACAGAATTAAATTTAAAAAACTACTCGACAGCAGCCTCAAAATACAGCCCAAAAAACTAGAAGAGAATATTCATTGTTCTGTTCACAGACCTTTTAATGGAGGTAGGATTATAAAACATAGATTTAAGATTTACAAAGAGTATCTCAAACATCTCCACCACCGACCCACACTCCACCCCGCCGCTTCCATTCTGTTCTGAAATGTATTTAAATTACCTCAAAGATCCTCCTTGGTATTCTTCGGGAAGTAACTTCCCATCTCTTGCTTTCTTTGCTAAAGCCTAAGGAAGCAAGATCCAAATATAAATTATTTTAAATAATCACGACTTTCAACAAAGTACATGCTTTTATGCACATTTGATTGGGATGCTAATTTTATGAGAAAAATTCTGATAGATTCAGACAGTTGCTACAATCTATGAGAGGTAGTTAGAAGAATTCATATATTTGGATCTCCTGGGAAGGGGTTTCCCATGTGGAAAAAGAACTGTGAGTAAAGCAGAGATATGGAGAAATCTCATGGAGATTTCTTAAATTGCTTTTTAAAATTCCACAGATGTTGCCTTATGGAGAGCATATGTGGTTATCCACAATCCATCATTGTCTTGTTTACAGAATCTAAACATTGAAAAACTTCCACATAGTAGAATTACTTTGCCATAACTATAAATTAACATTTTTATATTAACAGGAAATCCCACCAAATGTCAACAGAAATCATAGCAAATGTCATAAAAAATTGTAAGCCTTGCAGCAGGATTCAGAACAGACAGGTGAGAATAATTCAGTGTTAATTCATTTCCCTCAGGAGGCCATAAAACTCATGAAAAATCATGGCGTTGTAATTTTATATATCATATTTAGATACTTCAGAATTAAACAATACTTCTGAATGCTTAAAAATAGGATAGTTACAGGAAATATTTTAAAGATTCAAATAAATGGCAATTAAAAATTAACTACATAAGTGTTTCTTGAACTTTTTTTCTCTCAGGACACTTTCCCACTTTAGAAAAGTATGGAGGGCTGCTAAGAGCTTTTGTTTGTCTGAGTTATATTCATCATTGTTTGCTATATTAAATTTTTTACTACATTAGTTGCAGTACCACTTCTTACTATTATTTGATGGAATTTTAATATTTTAGTAGTTTCCAACATAGGCTGGCAAAATATTTTTTAATTTTTGGACCTATAAGCCATAAATATTTTTGTTAGGTATATTACCAGAAAAATATGACAAAGGGAACATATATTTAATACTAGATGTTTTGATGGCAGCGAGAATGGTATTTGCACAACACTTGAAAAATAAGGAAACTCCTACAGATGAAAATATAATTTAAAAAATATTAGATTGTGTGGAAATGGGTAGGTTAACATTCACGATAAAGGATAAAGAGGATACAGAATATTTCTCAACATGGGATTTGTTTTACCAATGATTAGATAATAGAAGTAGAAATTAGAAGTTGGAAGAATACCACTATGTACAATTAAATAATATTATTATTACTATTGTTATGTATAACTAAATTGACCCAGACAGTACATTTATGTATTATATATAATTAAAAAAAAGAATTTGTGGACTTCTGGATGGGTCTCAAGAGACCCCCAGGGATAGTTACAGGAACTGTATCTATAGGGCCACACTTTAAGAAATACTGATCCAGATGTTTGTGATATAGGCGTTATTGTGATCCATGTATTTATCCAAAAGTTCTTTTACTTATCTGTTCCAAAATCAACATAGTGCCACAATAGACAGAGAAAAAAATATGCATTTTGTAACTGTTTTAAAATATCAATGAAAGTAAAAGGACTCAATCAATCACATGATAAAACAACTTTTGATTTCTTGAATATTTTTTTTTCCAAAATACATGAGCTGTATATGTGAATTAATGAAAAACTGAATTTCTTAAAATGTGTTTCCTGAAGAACATATTTAATAGCAACGCAATGAATTTGTATTCGAAGAGAGTGCTAATCAACTGGTGTGGACGCAAGCAACTGGAATGGACACAAGCAATTTATTTAATAAACCTTACGTCCAATATAAAATTGTACTCTTATCATGCATTTTATAATGATCTGGTTTTCTTGGAACAGCATTTTAAAATTTGATAAAACAAACATATTTTGCTTTGAAGGTCTGTGTGGGAAGCAGACTAAGTATTTCTTTGCAGTTTCTGCAAAGGCAGCATGACACATATTGATCTCTTCACAATCCTTTCTCTGCAAGCTATTCAGAAGTTAGGAAGGAGGCAGGTGATTTGTGGAGCCATGAAGCTTAGATGTTTATCTCAAGAAAACTGTGCCTCATGAAATTAGAGGTATAAAGATGCAATGCCACAATTCACAATGTTTCATTTCAAAGGAGGGAAATTATTATGACTAATCCAGTTTTCAATATTAAATCTTCTAAGGTCTTTTGTGAAATCTGCAAGTTTACAGAAGTTCCCCAAATCCCACAAAATATGCTTCCAAAAAGTATCCACTGTAATTTTTAATTCCATAAGACTACAAATGCTCTTCAGCCTAGCAAGAACCCGATAGATGTTTTGAAAAAGCAAAGCCCAGTTTTCCTAGGTTGTCCCAAAAGTGCTTTTTTCAAGAGGCAACTGGACTTTCTTGTTTTTCTTTGAAGATGTTTCACTTCTCATCCAAGAAGCTTCAGGCCCACCATTCCCCAGAGCTGAAGAAGCTTCTTGAATGAGAAGCGAAACGTCTTCACAGAAAACAAGAAAGTCCAGTTGCCCATTGAAAAAGAACCTTTGGAACAACCATGGCTTGGATGACTGAGAATCTCCATAGATATTTTCTTAGCTTATATTCCTTGATTATAAGTTTTAGGAAAATCTGCTAAAATCTCTCACAGAAAAGTAATAGTCATATTTATATTCAGAAATTTAATCTTATTAATTTTAAACACAATGGTAATGAACATTATGCTAATATCTGTCAATATAGGGTGTCTAGATAATACTAAAATAAAAATATTAAAATGGATGGCAGAGATAACAAACAGGGAGGCAGGTTCAGATGGTTTAGAGATGATTGGGCTATTAATGGTCTCTAATATCCATGTACTAACATGCACTAGATCAATGCCTCCTGAATCATAAATGAGTTATTGATAAGTTACTGTGCCACAACGGTATACAGAGGTTATTGCCTTCTATTCAAGATTGTGATCTTTGTAAATCAATCTTGTCCTCTTTCTTAAAGCCAGCCAAAAGACCTAATCAAAGGAACAGCGAATGTTTTCTTAGAAACCATATAATTCAATTTTTGGTCTATGAGAGGCTTGGGTATTTGAAGACACACCTCTGCAGAAGCAGCAATTTCCTGAATTCCCTTGGATGCAGCATCCTTTATGATAGGTGTAATAAAACCTTGGTCTGTTGCCGTAACTATAGAAATGTCTATCGATTGCAGCTGCTGGGGGCCTTCTCCATTCCAGGTCACATTCACATCTGGCATTTGCTGGAAGAAACAGAAACAGAGGGAGGCACAGATGTTAAAAAATAGCATTGAACCCAATTACGAAGTTTTTAAAAGGCTTTTAGAATTGTGGTGATAGAAGCAATAACATATGGGAAATGAATTGCCTTAAGCAAGATCAAGTTAATAATAGCAAGAAAAAGGCCAAATGACTCTAAAAATAGACTTATCTTATTAGTGTATATCAATTTTGTCACAAAAGATGAATGCAAATTATGGTCATGGGCAATTACAGCTGCAGGCAACCACACAATAGATGGGTTTATTCAGTTTCTGGGTTACATTATTAACAGAATTCAAACTTGTTGGAGGGCAACTCTCGTTTTGTTCCTTGCTAGTAAAGAACTTTGACATTCCACCCAAAAATATAATAGAAGGTTTATAGAATTTCTGTCCCCATTTAAATCAGGAGAAGAGAAAAGAGCTAAATATTTTTAAAAAATTAAAAAGGAGTGGGTGGAGAATCACATAACCATATTGAAAGGAGAACCAATTAGATTCCATTGTATATATGTATATATGACAATAGAGGTTATTATTATTATTATTTGTCTAATTTGAAACCTTAATTTCAGAAATCAACTCTTAACATTTTAAAATTCAGTTTAGGTTTTTAAAAAGGTTTTTCCCCTTTAATATTCTGAGCTTTCACTAGAATAGTGAAATAGACAGCTAATTTTAAAAACAGCAGATCTGACACTTTAATTCAATTTGTAGTATTCTCCTAATAAACGTTAGCCCACACTGATTCAATGAGAGCCACACAGGCCTTAATCACACCAATGTATGCACTAACAAACTGTCACTGCCAATTTCTTTTTTCGGTTGTGATTTTTCACACCACATAATATATGCCGCATAGAAGTCTCCCACAATATTCAGAATTGGTTTTCACAGTCTATGAGTAGCTGTGGAAAAGGCAAGCAAACCCCCACACAACTATTTGAAAAAGTTTGAAGTTGAAACATTATATCTTATCTTATGATTACATTTTGTATCTTAGATGTTATAAATAGCATTTTCTACTATCCACATAAAAGATCAAATTCAACACAAATAGTACACTAATGAAAGATCTTTATGGACTAAGGAATTATAAAATATACTATAAAAATCAATGTCAATGGGTTAGAAAAAGATAGGAATTAGTGGAAAGTGAGTATTAAGTTGTCTTTATTATACTTATGGAAACAAATCCTTGCATTTAAGGATTTTGCTTATTTTCTCTATAAAGGCCAACTAAACACATTGCATCTTGAACTGAACTTAAATACAAGTGAATATCAAACTTATATGTTTGTGTGTGTGTATGTGTGTGTTAGGTTTGTGCTGATAAATAAATAAAAGGTAAGGTAATGATAAATGCACAAACGAAAAGCCTTACAGATGTATTTGATTAACATATTTTGTGCATTTTTTCTCCAAGGTAGGAGTTGTTTAAAGGTACTTTGCATTACTCAGAAACATTCACTGTATCTGTTACAGCATTTTTAAGAAACTTCTTTTCCTGGTCTGGAACAAAAATACAGGTTTAACAAATTGTTAAGGTGGAATCAGGTGTGCATATTTTGCAGGACTAATTTACTTACTTTCAGGGTCACTGCAGTTGCCTTGATAATAAAGTCATTTATAGATACTTTAACATCATCTGCGAAAGACATGTGCGAAAGACAAATAAATTATAAGGTGAAGTTTAATAGAAAAAACTAGAATTCTAGTCATTGAAAATCACATGGTTAAAACATTACAAGGATTTATCTTCACAGTAGTATTTTCACAGTACCACACATTTGAAATTCAAAATTTGTACCATAACACAAGTTTCCTTTGGACTGAGCCCCATGTATCATAATTTCATGTCCTTGGCTAATGCAGTCCTAAAAGGTAGACTGGATCAGGAAATAGATACCACGGAGGCCTAAAATTACTTTTATCAGAATGACTACAGTAAAAGAGTTTTGCAAATCTGAATATATCCCCCCTCCATTTATTTTCCACTGATTTAGGGAGGTGATTGCCTTACCCATTTTTGTAAATCTGTACCTTATTTGGGCTTAAGCCATGCTTATTTGTTTATTGCTTTTTAATGCTCTTCCCTCTAACAAGGCCAGCCTCTTTATATCTACACCTATAACAATGCAGAAAAAGCCTGACATTGCCTGCCTCAATAGGTTTTTGTTTTACTTTCCACTTTACTTGATACCTGGTATTTTCCCATGCGAGGACCAAGCAATCTGTGAGATTGTCCAAGCATACTGTAGAAAATTTCATTACAGAATTAAATCACATAAAGTAAAACCTTGAATTAATAGGTTATTCAAGGCAGGGGGATCCAATATCCCTCATTAAATGCAAAATCACATTCATCTTGATATACATTTTTGTGGAATTTATAGATTATCTATTTCATTTCAAATAATGTTTCTTCAAGCCATGATTAATAACATGTCAAGCCTCCAAGCATCAACCATTTTCATGCAAGCATCCCTGGCTCAATTTCACCTTTGTTTTGAATATCATTACTGTAGGATAAAATAAAAATGAAATACAAATCTATATGCATACACAGATACATATGTGTATGTTGTGTTATTTTTTTAAAGATAACAACCTGATACTTCTTATTTTTATTGTTTTTCATATCTTAAATACCCACTCTTACTCTTTGTAAACTACCTACCATATAAATGAAATTAAACAAAATATAATGCAAGTAAAGAATACTCCAAAATAGAACATAAAATCCCTTTGAATGTTATGTATTGAAACATAGCTGATGTGAAAACATAATTCTGTCAGCACAGAAGATTGAAACTTCATAATAATTACACTTAATTGAACAGAAATTAATAGAACTATATTGTGCAGATCTGCATAATGTAGCTGAAGTCATTATTTTTAGTAACATTAGGATATGATTCATACTGTCATTCGTAAATTATTGTTATAATTCATAATTTTAAGAAGAGAAACAAAGCAAGCAAGTAATTAGTGAATGAAAAATATGCATTACAACTTTTTATAATTTGTAACGTTCATGTATCAATATACCATTGTTTCCAAATCTATTCTTAAATCTGAAAATAAACTCCTAAAGCAGCACTATAAATCCTGTCAGGCATGAAGTGGAAGAATCAAAATGATTGTTTATATCTGTTCAGTCATAAGTAGGTGACATCTCAGTCTGTGATGCCCTTGGGGCTACTGTTATTTAAATGACATAAAGCCATCGACAAATCCTTAAAATCGAGTTAACGGTAACAGAGAATAAACAGGAACTTTACCGCAAGCTACAAAGTGTAAAAGATTTAACTATCATAAACCCATTTCTTCTTGGTTAATAGTTAGCTTGATGATGCACACTGGTTCTTGGTAGTTCTAAATTTTGAGACAATAATAAGTTTATTTTCTTTAGCTGAATAGAGATCAGTCACTGATCCCTTTTTCTATATTACACAATCATTTTACAGCATGCAGCATTGTTTTATTGTTAACATACTTCTTCACTATAGCAACTCTTATCATCTTAAAATGATGCTGCAACCACAAATACAGGTGTTTAGTATCTGAATGTACAAAAGACAACAATTCAGTGTAATGGCTGGGTTCAAATAAATGAGTACCTTTACAAGAAAAACTGGGTCAATGTTATTTCTGTTTTAAATACCAAAAATTGTCAATTGAATTAAAACTGTACATCTTGTTGGTTGGATTCTCTGGGCTTTGGGAGATCAATACGACCATCTTCAAAGCGCTCCAACCTAGCTATATGCAAGACCGCCTCCTGCCCCATACATCCCTGGGACCGACACGCTCCCACAGAGAGGGCCTCCTCAGGGTGCCGTCGGTCGGGCAATGTCGACTGGCGGCACCCAGGGGAAGAGCCTTCTCTGTGGCAGGACCAGCCCTTTGGAATGACCTGCCCCCTGAAATCCGTACCATTCCTGACCTCCGTGTCTTCCGCAAATGTCTTAAGACTCACCTCTTCCAACTAGCCGGCCTTGCGTAACCCCAGCACCGCCAGTTGTAAATGGGGATTTTAAAATGGTTACAACACAGGCACCTAATATTTCTGTATTTATGTTTATTGATGTAATTCTTTGTTCGCCGCCCCGAGTCCCTTTGTGGTGAGATGGGAGCGGGTTATAAATGTGAAAAATAAATAAATAAATAAATAAATACCAATATATTGATCAGGGTTTTTTGCAGATCCCATGTCCCATTGAGTCTTCTTCGGAGCAAAATTCAAAAGTGCCTGGCTGTATTTGTAGTCTGCATAAGTTGAATGCAGGAGTTGGCTAGTGATTGAAGGTCTCTTGTGACCAATCAACTTTTTAGTGACTTTGAATATTAATGGTCCCTTTAACAGATCAATGGATCTGTATAAGATCTACCACCCAGTCAAGCACATTATCCAAACTATATACAACAAACAGACAAGGCACACCCATCAAAATGGAACTGACCCTCAATTAATGATACTTAACACTAGCTTTTTTTAATTGGAAAGTTTCATATATCAATGCTTGATGAACAGTTAATATGCCTAGTTTGTTCAGATTATTTTCTTTTTTCTCTTTTGCTTGTTACTGTTTAAAAAACTGAAAAGTAGAACTATGAAAGAATTGGAGAATTATATTCTACCACATGCAGATAATATGTTATGCTTTATGGACTGGTATAGTATGTGGCTTTAAGTTCTCATACTTTCAGGCTTATCGTTAGGCAATTATCCAAGCTTTGATCACTAATGAAATCAAGAACTTATGTATTCACCTCTTCTCAGCAAAAGAATTATTATTTGATCATAGTGAAATTCTAAGAAACAGCCTATCCTTAATAATCACTACAATATTTTATTTTGGGATTTCCCATTTTTGAAAATGCAGGCCAATCTATTTTTTGGTAAACTGGGCCTCTGATAGTACTATTATTTTGGATTAACTGGGTCTTTAAAAAACTTTTGCAAAATGAAAAAAATAAATTAGTTTTCCTGCAGAGTGCTTTTTGGCATTTTATTCAGCTCAAGCATTTGTTATATAGTCTATGAGGTCCAGATGTTATTGCTACTTCTGAAAATTCCATAATGGATGGAAGTTATGGAAGAATCAATCATGGTTCCTAAGCCAACAGCCTTTCTCTTAATAGGAAATTGATGAAAGAGATATTATTTGATTTCATTTCAGTCCCACCTGACTCCAAACTGACCCTACCCAATTTACTAGTTACCAATGCAACTTATAAGAAAGAATCCGGCAGTACAACTAAGAATTTTTTTTATTAAAAAGCTGTTTTGTGAGCCACAGTTCATTTTATCAAATGAGATGAATTTCCTTTCCACTGAAACTAGTGGAAGGTAGCTTTAAATAATATGATATACAATTCTCTGATCTTAAATGAGGTCACTACAACAATAAAAATATTATTTAAACCTCAGAGAATAATAAACAACAGAGCAACTGCCTTGGTAAGATGAAACTCATGAGTTGGAATTTTAACTAGTACGGTTTGGACTATCCATTAATGCCACACTTTGGATTTAGACCAATTGAGTTGTGAATATGACTTTGGATGACAGCTATGCATTAAAGAGGCATATGTTTTTCTGGCTTTTCCCCAGTGCTTGGACAATATCAAGGTTTCAAGATGTACAGTATATATTCAGCACATAAGGGCTAGATAAAAGAATTATACAATTACACATGTCAAATGCAGATGTAGATTGTTGGCTGTCAATCTTTGAAAGAGGAAAGGAAAGAGGCAAAGAATTTTGAGCAATATAGCAAGCATAGTGAATGTTCTCTTTATAACTTAATCGCTTAGTTTTCTATTTTTCTTCTGCATTGTCATATTGTTAATACTGCTTTTATTATGCTTTTATTGTTAATTACTCCAATATAAGAAAGTAGGTTTAAACAAACTCTCTCTTTTAAATGTCACATCAGCATGTTAAAATACTTTTGAAACTAAGGGAAATTTTTATGATCATATCATACAAAGAAAAATAGGTATTTAAAAAAAAAATGACAATACTTGCAGTATATCTTAATGAATGATTAATTCATCACCTTTTTTATGCAAACCTATCATAAGCAAAGAATACTGACGTGGAAAGAAGCAAAGCTAATTGTTCTGAAAACAGTAGATAGTCTGTGGTTTTTCTGGTTCTAAATTTAATTCAATAATATTTTGAAACCAGTTAAAATTCCTCCAAACCAATAATTCAACTAAGAACAGTGTCTTCTATAGGATACTGTATAAATTCATTATGTATGAACTTTTCCATATATATTTAAAGAAAAATCTAAATTCTCAAAAAATATAACCAACAATTAACCCTGAATTTTTGGCATCTTTCTTCCAAATTGCTGTAATGCGTTTAGTTTACCAGGATTAAGGAAAAAAATATGGCACACAGAGTCTGTCTTCCCCACCCCCACCATCAGTTGCAGTGTTACTTAGTAAAAAGTATTCAAATAACAAACATAAAGCACACCAGGGCTGGCTGAAGTGGGAAAAAATCATCATTTAAATAATCGTACCTGTGTAGAATACTAATGAAGGAATTTGCCCTCTGCACCTCCTAAGGCTGCTAATTAAGCGGTAACCTTCAAATGCTTTATTCAAAATGTAAAACCATTCACGTGAATAGGTTTATAGTGGAATTTGCAGATTCTTTTTGTGGGTAGGTGTACAATTGCTTAACACACTTAAGCAAAAAAATAAATAAAGTAGAAATCCTCTGCAACAATAACAGCGGAACAGTTGTCATCAAAACCAATTAACAACTATCCATGCTAAATGTTGGATTGCAAGTGCTGTCACACATGCAAACAAAAATACTCATCTGCATCTAAGATCAAAGGCAGAATTTTGACAGGCATTTTGTTTCTTTTCAGAAAAACGCAGCATAGCTGAGTAGACAGATCAGAATTTTAATACTTGGATTTAAAAACAGGAAAGAGTTTTACCTTTTGCCAGCTCTTGCCTTAGATTTAGTATAGCACCAAGGTCACAATCAGCCGATGCATATGCATGAGGTACCATGGTCTTTGATTCTGTTAGTTTCTTAGCAATAACTCTTCTTGTGTCGCTAGCAGGGATTTCAGTAAACGGGCTCTTGCAATAAAAACACATTTTACATATTAAATTAAAGGAAGAAAGATGATTTCAATATCATCTGAATCATGACAATAAAGGACATCATTTAAACCATAATGTTTAGTGGTGGAAAAACTGGGTTTTAATACCTAATGTTTTTTTAAATAACTATGTTGCCAATTATAGCGTTCTTAAATCAAAATGAACATTCTACATGGACATATAAATTACAAGGCATGTATAAATATTCATTACAATTCCCACTGAAGTCCATGCAGAATCGTAACAGATCGGCCTGTCCTTAAGTTGCATAAATAAATAAAGTTCTAAATTGAATTCTAAAACCCTACTGGTATAACTCTATCATTTATGTTTATATAATGTGATGCAGTGATCTTAGCGTAGCTATAAATCTGAGAAAGTTAATACCATGGAAGCTGGCCTGCCAGGAACAGAGACAGGGGTAACTGGAGGACGTGAAGCACTAATGGGCACACTTGCTGATGGTGTAGACAAAGGCATTCCGGCTTGGCGTAGGGGAAGTGAAGAAACCATGGGTTTTGCTTCCACAGGCGTTTGCTTCTGCTCTAAAAGCTTAAGGGCATCCCTGTCAATTCAAAGACACAAGTGGAAAGGTTTAAGACACACTTCAAATCTAATGAAGTGCAAATAAATCTACAAAACAGCCTCTGCAAAGCACAAAGGCTTGGTGTGCTCTGGTCCGTGGGTCATGAAGAGTCAGACATTTATTTATTTATTTATTTTATTAGATTTCTAGACCGCCCCCTCTCCCTGAAGAGACATGACTTAGCGACTGAATAAGACCAATAACAAAGCACAACAAAAATCCAATCCAAAATCAGTCCTTGGTCTTATTGGAGATTATTTACCAAGCAATTTATAGGTCCCATTATTAAGCACTGACTTATAGGACAATAGATTTAAGTTGTAAACTAAACCATTTGGACTACAGCAATGTTTTTCAAATTTGGCAGCTTTAAGATAGACTTTAGCTCACAGAATTTCACAGCTAGCATGCTGGCTGTAGAATTTTGAAAGTTGAAGTTAATGCACTGTAAAGTTACCAAGTTTGAAAAATATTGAACACATACCATTTCACTATATGAAATACCAAAGTTTCCCTGTCAACTTTCCCTCTTAACTTTTAAGGAAGTGAACCAAATTCCTCCTAAGTATTTGTTTTGAGTGCAACAACTGCCATAAAAAATTTGGGGAAAGGTGGCACTGACAGTACTGTAACCTCCTTCTGCCACTCAGCTAATCATGAGGAGGAAAACGAAGAGATCAGAGTAATACTCAGACATAATAGTCAATTCCTCTACAAACGCTTCAAATGTGGAACCCACTGAACAAAATTCCAATTTACAACAGCATTTCTGGTAACAAAGAGGGGAAGAAAAGAGATGACGAATATTCTTTCCAGTAAATGTTTGTTTCACTTTGGAGATTAGCATAATTTATTCTGCATTCACTGTCTTGCATTTTCAATACAACTGTACAGAAAACAGAAGGCTGCTCTATGCAGGAATGTGATTTTCTTTGTTGAGGGATTCATGCATTTACATCATCTAGTCTGCCAAGATATGTGTCCTCATTTTTTCTCCCTCACTTTGATCTAATGGATTATACCTTTTCATACCATTACTCCAATTTATTTAAGCACATTGGGAAACAATAAAGGCAATTTCTGACAGCTTCTTTTTAGAACAAGCTTAACCTATAGCAGATGCTTTGCTGATTTCTTCAGAAATCAGGTTCTTCCATCCCTCTCTGGATAACAATACCCTCACAATGACCAATGCTGGTTAAGCAAGAGAAAAAAAATCTCCTGAATTTGATTCTATCTTCTTAACTGTGGTAATAGTAATTTAAAAAATTGCATTATTTTCTTAATTAATCTTTAATATGACTTGTGACTACGAATGAATATGCAGAAAAAAATCATCTACAGATACTGTATGGCAGTGATGGTTAACCTTTTCAGCGCTGAGTGCCAAATGTGTACGTATCCCCATAATGCAATGCATGCGTACCCCAACTTCCCCCTGTATATGCACGTACGACCGTCTCATGACCTGCACACCTGCCCCCCCCATGTGTGACCTTTCCCTCTGCATGCATGCGCAAACACCCTATATGCACCCTTGGCCCCAAGCATGAATGGCAGAGACCCGAAAACTGGCCGGCGGGATGCGCAGGTGCATACACGACAGAGCTGAGCTGGGGTGATGGCAGAGAGCGGCACACATGCTACTAGTTTGCGCATGCGCGAGTAATGGAGGCTCCATGCTGAGCGCGGCTGGGCCTGAGGGGTCTTTTGGCCCTGGGGGGGTCGTTGCCAGCCCTCTTTTTCCAGCTTTGAGGGCTGGCCTTGCAAGTTGGTCCACCTGCCGACCTGCCGAGGGATTTTCGGCCCGCGGAGAGCGCGGATGGCGCGGCGGGCGAGGCGAGCGAGTGGGTAAGCGTCGGGCGGCGAGGCGAACGCCGCGCGGCGTCGGGCGGCGAGGCGAGCGCCGCGCGGCGCAGAGAGGAGAACGAAGAGCGCTGGGCGGAGAACGGAGAGGCGCCTGGCGGAGAGGCGAGCGCCGGCGGCATGGCGAGTGCTGGGTGGCGAGCTCCGAATGTCCCGGAGCGTCGGAACGGCCCTGGTGTCCCTGGCGTCCTTTGTTGTGGCCCTAGGTCGCCCGAAGAGGAGGTAGGCCGGGCGACCTGGGTGAAGAACGAGTGGAGGCCGGGCCGGCTATGAGCTGAAGACCAGGCCGCGCGGAAATGGCAACAGGCCGCGCGGCCTTCAACCGGCCTGTGCAGCCCCAGCGGCCTTGATACAGCCCTGGGACGCCCAGAGAAGAGGTAGGCCGGGCGACCAGGGCGAAGATGGAGGAGGCCGGGCCGGGTGTGGGTTGAAGATCAGGCCGCGCGGTAATGACAGCAAGCCGCGCGGCCTCCACCCGGCCTGTGCAGTCCCTGCCCAATCCATCTTGATTTGGGCCGGTTTGGGAGCTAGGGACGAGGCAAGGATGGACTGATGATCAAATGGGCCGAGGAGTGGAAAGGCGGGATGAGAGAACTATCTGGGGGAAGACTATTTCTGCCATCTACTACCCCCCCACCCCCGCTGGAGAGACTTTTTCCACCCCACCTGGACTACCTGCCGCACTTTATCATCTAGGCGGGATGAGAGAACTATCTGGGGGAAGATTATTTCTGCCATCTACTACCCCCCCACCCCCCACGCTGGAGTGACTTTTCCACCCCACCTGGACTACCTGCCGCACTTTTTCATCCACCTTACCTTACGCTTTTAAGTTTTAGCTTGCTGTATTAATTCCGACTTGCATTGTAACATCGTAGACGATTCCCCCCCCCCTTTCTTAGAACCAGTGCCGTTACTATGCTATTGTCGTACTCCAGAACAGAGCTCCTTGGCTTGCGAGAGTTTCCCCTCTCGCAGGTCTGGCCCCCTCATCTAACACGGGCCCACCTCGAGGATGGATTGATAGATCCTGAGAGGTGGGCGAGGCGCAAACTAAGGGGGTTTTTATGCAAATTTTTAATTCGGTTTTTAAGGGGTCCTGGGGTGGGTAGATATAGACAGATGGAGATGGAAACAGCAATTAGTAGTAAGGGCCAGGATAGCAGTCGACGGCGGGAAGCGGAAGGCGAAAGGCAGGGGGATATTCGAGTCGTTCCTCAGGAGGGCATACCAATTCAGAGGGTCGTGGGGAGGGGCAGGACCGAGGGGAGACAATTTTCATCCTCCCGGTTGGTGGCACGCAGCCGTTGGTTACAGACGGCCGGGTGCCACAACCCTCGCAGGCTAGGTGGCCAGGGAATACAGAGCCAGGGTCTGCGGCTGATGTTTTGCAACGCCAGGTCCGTTGTCAACAAAGCCCCCCTCATTAGTGACCTTGTGTCAGAGGGGGAGACGGACCTGGTAGGAATAGCGGAGACCTGGTTGGGCCACGAGGGAGGTCATCCCCTCGTTGAAATGTGCCCACCAGGTTACCGCGCATTTCATCAGCCGCGGGCCCTAGGCAGGGGTGGTGGGGTAGCGGTCATTATCAAGGAAGGCCTGGAGCCGAGAGAGACCATTGTGCCGCAGACCTCTGGCTGTGAGTCCCTCTGCATGAAGTGGGGCCTAGGGAGGCAGTTGGGCTTGCTGGTTGTATACCTGGCTCCCCGCTATGTAGCAGCAGCCCTGCCCGAGCTCCTGGAGGTGATCGCTACGGTGGCAGTGGAGACCCCCAGACTTATAGTTATGGGGGACTTTAACCTGCCATCGTTGGGCGAATCATCTGTGGTAGCTCGGGAGTTCATGGCTTCCATGACGGCCATGGACCTGACCCAAGTAATTCATGGCCCCACCCATGAGGGTGGACATACGCCGGACCTCATCTTCGTCTCGGGCCAATGGAAGAGTGATCTGGGTACAGGGGACATAGACATCATACCCTTGTCATGGTCAGACCACTCACTTCTCCGACTCGACTTTCCGACCGCTGCTCCCCTCCGCGGGGAGGCGGAACCAGAGTTACCAATCTGGTACCGCCCCAGGCGCTTGATGGACCCGGATGGGTTCCAGACAGCGCTTGGGCCATTTCCTGTATCCCTGACCCGCGCCCCGATGGAGGACCTCACGGCCGCATGGAATAGTGCGGCCGTGGGAGCCTTGGATCGGGTCGCGCCCTTGCGGCCTCTCTCGCGGCGGCGAACCACCCTGGCTCCTTGGTTTACTGAGGGGCTGCGGGTGATGAAACGCCGCAAGAGATGCCTAGAGAGAAGATGGAGGGCTAGCCGCTCTGAATCTGACCGGACACAGGTAAGAGCCCATTTACGGACTTACATTGTGGCGCTGAGGGTGGCCAAACGTCATCATTGTGCCACCCTCATAGCATCCGCAGAAAACCGCCCTGCCGCCCTGTTTAGGGTGACCCGTTCCCTCCTCCAACAGAGGGAGCGGGAAGCCCCGTTACAGGGTAGGGCAGAGGAATTTGTGATTTTTCTGCAGGAGAAAACCGCCCAGATACAGAGTGAGCTAGCCCCCATTCATGGCCCAGTGGGATGCCACGAGGGAGATCTTGTTTGGGAGGAGTTTGACCCCGTTACTTCCGAGGATATGGACAGGTTACGTGGGCGACTGCGAGCCACCACATGTTCATTGGACCCGTGCCCCTCCTGGCTTGTACTGGCATCCTGGGAGGTGACACGAGGCTGGCTCCAAGAGGTTATCAACGCATCCTTGAGTGAGGGTTCCTTGCCTGCCTCCCTAAAAGAGGCTATGGTGAGGCCCCTCCTCAAGAAGCCCTCTTTGGACCCAGCTATTTTGAACAACTACCGTCCAGTCTCCAACCTTCCCTTCTTGGCGAAGGTTGTTGAGAGTGTGGTGGCACAACAGTTTCCCCGTCACCTGGAGGAAGTTGACTATCTAGATCCGCGCCAGTCCGGCTTTCGGCCCGGGCATAGCACCGAGACGGCATTGGTCGCGTTGGTAGATGATCTCTGGAGGGCCAGAGATGGGGGATGTTCCTCCATCCTGGTCCTATTAGACCTCTCAGCGGCTTTCGATACCATCGACCATGGTATCCTATTGCATCGGCTGGGGGGGTTGGGGGTGGGAGGCACTGTTTTGCGGTGGTTCTCCTCCTTCCTCTCTGGCCGATCGCAATTTGTGCGGGCAGGAGAGCAGAGGTCGACCCCGAGACCCCTCACATGCGGGGTGCCTCAGGGGTCGGTCCTCTCGCCTCTCCTGTTTAATGCATATATGAAGCCGTTGGGTGAGATCATCCGTGGTTTTGGGGTAGAGTACCATCTGTACGCTGATGACACCCAGCTGTACATATCTACCCCAAACCACCCCAACGATGCCGTAGCGGTGATGTGCCAGTGCCTGGAAGCCGTGCGGATCTGGATGGGAAGTAACGGACTTAGGCTCAACCCGACCAAGACCGAGTGGCTGTGGTTTCCGGCTGCCCGATTCAACCAGCTTTCTCCAACGCTGGCCATAGGGGGCGAACATCTTGCCCCTGTGGATGGGGCGCGCAATTTGGGTGTCCTCCTGGATACCCGGCTGTCTATGGAAGAGCAAGTGACAGCCGTGGCCAGGAGGGCGTTTTACCAGGTTCGCCTGGTTCGCCAATTGCGCCCCCTATTGGATCGGGACGCCCTTCGCACAGTCACTCATGCCCTCGTGACATCCCGACTGGACTATTGTAACTCTCTCTACATGGGGCTCCCCTTGAGGTGCACCCGGAGGCTTCAGTTAGTTCAGAATGCGGCCGCGCGAGCAATTATGGGCACCTCTAGGTTTGCCCACGTAACACCGCTCTTGCGCGAGCTGCACTGGCTACCTGTCGTCTTCCGGGTGCGCTTCAAGGTGTTAGTTATCATCTTCAAAGCGCTCCATGGCTCGGGACCTAGCTATCTGCGAGATCGGATCCTGCCCCACACATCCTCACGACCGATTCGCTCCCACAGAGAGGGGCTTCTCCGGGTGCCGTCCACTAGACTTTGTCAGCGGGCGACGCCCAGGGGAAGGGCGCTCTCTGTGGCGGGCCCGGCCCTCTGGAACGACCTTCCCCCTGATATTAGAACGACCACCGACCTCCGCTCCTTCCGTGTAAAATTGAAGACCCATCTCTTTCGACTGGCCGGCCTTGAATAGTTCTCTCTGTCTTTTAATTATAAATTTTAAATGGGTTTTTAATTTATGTTTTTAGCACGGGTAGATTTATTTAATTCGATTTTAAGAAATATTTGTTTTATTGTATATTGTTTTTAATTATGCCTGTGCACCGCCCCGGGTCCCTGTGGGGAGAGGGTGCGGTTAATAAATCCCAATTTATTATTATTATATATAGGTGACTGTATGGTGCTGACCGCTAGCTTTTATGGCTACAGTTTTGTGAATATGCCTCTTAGCAGCCATTGGAAAAGCCAATTAAATGGGACATCAATGGTCAGTGATAACAAAACTCTCAATGGTACATCCTCAAGGCAAAGAGGAATGAAATATAGCTACAAGAAAAGTTCTCAAGATGGAAGGATCTTTCATCTGATCTAATGGTATTTGTTTATTTGTCAGAATTTTATCTTGCCTTGCCTCTAGGAACTTAAATTAAAAATATATTAAAACAAATAATGAAGTTGATGGTATAAACTTTCTACTAGTATACACTAGATACTTTAAATTGCTTGCTATTTCTCATTATCTAGGAACTCTGTATATCCACCAGGCCCTCCTATTTGTTTCTCAAAATAACCCTGAAATTTGCTGAGAAGCAGTAATTGGTGTGAAATCATCCTTTAGGATTCCCCTGCTGAGTGTAGACTTGAGCTGAGCTCTCTTAAGTCTAGCAACCTTAAACATACCTTCGCACTGACTCCAAAACAGTGATAAACAACTCCACTGTTTTGTCATGTCTTCCTTCTCTGTTTAATTATGTTTTTCTAACCATATGCACTGTTTTGAGATTTGTTTAACAAAAATATGGTAAATAAAACTTTTTAAAATTACCCTACACTTCGACATCACTAGTAATGGAAGCATGAGTCCCTGATAAACTATATATAAAAGAAAAAGAACTCAAAGTGATAATAAGAACATCCATATTATGGAACAATTGCTATTTTAATTGCTTATTTATTAAAGCAGTAACATTTTAAGGAAAACAATTTTCTTAACTGAAAAAGCAATTACTATTATGTGCAGAGATAATCAGAAATAATGAGCAATTTAAAGTATCTAGTAGAAAGTTTATACCATCAACTTCATTATTTTTTTTAATTTATACAGATTTGAAAGTTGAAATTTTCATCCTAACTTTCACTCTACAAAACACTATAATTTTTTTCATACTGCATAATAATTAATATGTTCAAAAATATGAAAACAGAGTTAAAAATATAATTATAGAATTTTAAAAAGTAATGTATTGCTTATAGAAATCTTTAAATTACACACTATTACACATATGCCTTCTTGTAAAACCCAGTCCCTTGTAAAATGCAATTGCTTCATTTATGATTTTTGTAGATTACATATAGCTGCTTTTTTATGAACCAGTTCAGAGAAATCTATATATAGATCAGGAACCTCCAATCTGGACAGAACATTGAAAAAAAGAGCCTGGCTCCAGATCAGCAAAAAGAATAAGATAAGGTTATATGTTTTTTTCTTATTTATTCAAACTATTTGCAAAACATATATTTAGGGTGGCTAGATTGGAGGGAGAGTAATGTGGTTTTAAATTGGAGGAAGAAACATCATTTAACTTGTGCTATTTTATGATAGTACACTGTCAGCAAAAAATACAAATTATTTGTGAGCTTTAGAAATGAAAAGTCAGGGATCATAGGGAAAACTTGGGAGAAGGATTAAATATACTGTAAAGAGACCAATCTAAAGACAACCCTTAGAACTAATCAAAAAAATATTTAGAAATAGGAAATATAAATAAATAAATTTAATTACTGGGTAGTTTCTGCCTTATTGGATTACACCTCAGATTGGCATTTGGTAGGACAGAACTAAAAGATTTAGGAAAGATATTTAAATGTCAAGATATTTACAAATACCAGAATTTGTAGGCAATACACAATCATGAATAATGTTCATCATTTTGAAAGCTGGTTCCTCAGAATATCATTGATAGTCAAGGAAACAAAAAAAATGGATCACAGAACAAATCAATCCAGAATTCTCACTTAAGCATAAATAACAGGTTCAAATCAAACTTTGGAGACATTATATAAAGATATGGCTCCTTTGAGAAAAGTATTATGATGGGAAAGATAGAGAAAAAGAGGCAAGGTAGGTAGATTAAAGTGGTGAAGGGTGGAAGACTTGAAGGTTAGTGATAAGATCATCTAGGAAAAGCTCCATGTAGTCACTAAGAGTCAACATTGATTTGAAATCACACAGTCAATTTATCTATTATGAATGAATCTATTTGTGATATCTGTGACTTTAGTTATCAGTTATTGTAACACAACTGCTCTATTAAAATCAATGAGGGTTTTTCCAATGACTTCAATTAAGTATGAATTTCATCATCAGTAATTTCTCAATTCATTTTGCCAATTCTGAAAAACGCAAAATGCAGTCTTCTATGTTCTCAGGAAATGCCATTATTAATAGGTAGAGTTCATGCTAATGAACAAAATAAAGGCAAACCTATTTACCAATTTTACTTTTAGAGGGCTTTTTAAAACACCATTTTACAGCAGAGATCTCTCCCCCAAAACAAAACACCAGAATTGAGAAATGTGTAAAATCCAATATCACAGATCTGTTGAAATATGTGCTCTGTATGAAATATAATAATAATAATAAATAATAATAATAATAATAAATCTTGAATTTATTGACCGCTCCATCTCCCTGGGGGGACTCGGAGCGGTGCACAGGGCAAATAAAACCATAAAAAACAACATACATACAATAAAAACGAATTAAATACATCCCTGCGCTAAAATCCCAGTTAAAACTACTAAAATTCCTAACTAAAATTAACAGTCCTATAGACGGGAGACTACCCTAGGCCGGCCAAGCAGAACAGATGTGTTTTTAGTTTAAGACGGAAGGAGCGGAGGTCCGTGGTTGTTCTAATGTCGGGGGGAAGGTCGTTCCAGAGGGCTGGGCCCGCCACAGAGAGAGCCCTTCCCCTGGGCGTCGCCCGCTGACAAAGTCTAGTGGACGGCACCCGGAGAAGCCCCTCTCTGTGGGAGCGAATCGGCCGTGAGGATGTATGAGGCAGGATCCGGTCCTGCAAATAGCTAGGTCCCGAGCCATGGAGCGCTTTAAAGATGGTAATTCAAACCTTGAAGCGCACTCGGAAGACGACAGGCAGCCAGTGCAGCTCGCGCAAGAGCGGTGTTACATGGGTAAACCTCGAGGTTCCCATAATTGCTCGCGCGGCTGCATTCTGGACTAGCTGAAGTCTCTGAGTGCTCCTCAAGGGGAGCCCCATGTAGAGAGAGTTACAATAGTCCAGTCGGGACGTCACGAGAGCATGAGTGACTGTGCGCAAGGCGTCCCGATCCAATAGGGGGCGCAACTGGCGAACCAGGCGAACCTGGTAAAACGCCCTCCTGGCCACGGCTGTCACTTGATCTTCCATGGACAGCCGGGCATCCAGGAGGACACCCAAGTTGCGCGCCCCATCCACTGGGGCAAGATGTTCGCCCCCAATGGCCAGTGATGGAGTCAGCTGGTTGAATCGGGCAGCCGGAAACCACAGCCACTCGGTCTTGGTCGGGTTGAGCCTGAGTCCGTTTCTTCCCATCCAGATCCGTACGGCTTCCAGGCACTGGCACATCACCGCTACGGCATCGTTGGGGTGGTTTGGGGTAGATATATACAGCTGAGTGTCGTCAGCGTATAGATGGTACTCTACCCCAAAACCACGGATGATCTCACCCAGCGGCTTCATATATGTGTTAAACAGGAGAGGCGAGAGGACCGACCCCTGAGGCACCCCACATGTGAGGGGTCTCGAGGTCGACCTCTGCTCTCCTGCCAACACAAATTGCGATCGGCCAGAGAGGTAGGAGGAGAACCACCGTAAAACGGTGCCTCCCACCCCCAACCCCCCCAGCCGACGCAATAGGATACCATGGTCGATGGTATCAAAAGCCGCCGAGAGGTCTAATAGGATCAGGATGGAGGAACAACCCCCATCTCTGGCCCTCCAGAGATCATCGACCAACGCGACCAATGCCGTCTCGGTGCTATGCCCGGGCCGAAAGCCGGACTGGCGCGGATCTAGATAATCCACTTCCTCCAGGTGACGGGGAAACTGTTGTGCCACCACACTCTCGACAACCTTCGCCAGAAAGGGAAGGTTGGAGACTGGACGATAGTTGTTTAAAAGAGCTGGATCCAAAGAGGGCTTCTTAAGGAGGGGCCTCACCATAGCCTCTTTTAGGGAGGCGGGCAAGGAACCCTCACTTAAAGATGCGTTGATAAGCTCTTGGAGCCAGCCTCGTGTCACCTCCCAGGATGCCAGTACAAGCCAGGAGGGACACGGGTCCAATAAACATGTGGTGGCTCGCAGTCGCCCACGTAACCTGTCCATGTCTTCGGAAGAAACGGAGTCAAACTCCTCCCAAACAAGATCTGTCTCGTGGCATCCCACTGGGCCGTCAATGGGGGCTAGCTCGTTCTGTATTTGAGCGGTTTTCTCCTGCAGAAAAGACACAAATTCCTCCGCTCTACCCTGTAACGGGGCTTCCCGCACCCTCTGTTGAAGGAGGGAGCGGGTCACCCTAAACAGGGCGGCAGGGCGGTTTTCTGCGGATGCTATGAGAGCGGCACAATGATGACGTTTGGCCACTCTCAGCGCCACAATGTAAGTCCGTAAATGGGCTCTTACCTGTGTCCGGTCAGATTCAGATCGAGTAGACCTCCATCTTCTCTCTAGGCATCTCTTGTGGCGTTTCATCACCCTTAGCTCCTCGGTAAACCAAGGAGCCAGGGTGGCTTGCCGCCGCAAGAGAGGCCGCAAGGGCGCGACCCGATCCAAGGCCCCCGTGGTCGCAGTATTCCAAGCGGCCACGAGGTCCTCGGTCGGGGCGCGGGTCAGGGGTACAGGAAGTGGCCCAAGCGCCGCCTGGAACCCATCAGGGTCCATCAGGCGCCTGGGGCGGAACCAGATAGGTAACTCAGGTTCCACCTCCCCATATAACTTTTATGAACAATTGTAATTTGCAAGATTCAGTACTGTAGTGTGCCTTTTACTGTAATAAAGTTTTACTGAAAATTGTGTTTTGCTGCCACCTGCAGTTCTCAGACTTGGGAGGAAAAAAACCTACAACATCAAATAGTCCATTGCTTATTGTTTTATTTTAATTAGCATTATTGGCTATAATAAACTAGGTAGATTGTATTATCTGCCATATGATGCCTCCATCATCAGGTAACATAATGAAAATATGACTTGCTCTTGCTTGTAACTACAACACATATAGGTTCCAACCAACCTTCAGCTCATAATGTGGATGAGTTAAGACATATCTAAGGTTAAAAAGCATTAACTTTTGACTTTGTACAAAAACCTGTGTTACATGTCCATGGCTACTAGAGAAAATTAATCACTGTAGATATCTCAGTAACCTACAGAGGTTTCCCATCTGGCATGAATTAATTGTATACTATAAATTAATGTATGTTTTTACAATTACTAAGATTCCTCATAATTACTGTTACATGAGGTATTATGTATTCAGTTTACTTTTCCATCTAAATCAAATCACAAGAACAAAATAGAGGTTGTATTTATTCATTTTTAATCCAAAGCTCTACTAGGCCTAGTTATTTGCAAGACCGTCTCCTACCTCATACCTCCCTCCGACCGATTCGCTCCCACAGGGAGGGCCTACTCAGGGTGCCAACCGCCGGTCAATGCCGGCTAGCGGTGCCCAGGGGTAGGGCCTTCTCTCTGGCAGGGCCGGCCCTCTGGAACGACCTACCCCCCGGACCTTCCCCTCTTCCGCCGCTCTCTCAAGACATACTTTTTCCAGCAAGCTGGTCTAGCTTAGTTTTTAGATTCTAGCTGTGATATAGCTCTTGCCAATTAAGAAATGGACGTTGGGTTTTATTAGGGAATTTTAGCACAGGCTTTTAATTTAATTCTCTTTTAATTATATTATTGTATTTTCTATTATTTATTGGTTTTAATTTTCCTGTGCACCGCCCTGAGTCCATCTCGATGGAGAAAGGCGCGGTATACAAATCGAAATTGAAATTGAAAGAGCATCCATCTCTTTGATGATAGCTTTCTTATGTTCCTTGAATTCCCCCAAACCACTGTTAAACTTAATTTTGGCATGGTATAGTAGTTGCTCAGCTTTGTAAACTGTTTAAGTCTTACGTCTTGAATCTTAAAGATTTCAAGTTTGAACATCTGGTTCACCCTTTCACCTTTCTCCCCCTTTCTTTTCCATCTAGATTCTATTATTTCTGTACACATGTGAGTTACCATACGGTTTTACTCAGTGTGTAACTTAAAATACTATCCTGGCACTCCTATATCACTGTCTTCATAGTTTCAACTGATGAACTAATTCCTTCATCCCCATATTCCTTTCTGTTTGTGACTGTATTACAACTAATACAAAATTCCATTTGCTAGGAAAGTAAGATATCAACTGGTATAGTTAATTCTTACAAAAATTAGGAATATGTTTTATAGAATATGATATATAAAGAAAAAGATCACATTTAACATACTCTTTTGTGAAAATTCCTCGAGGTCCAGAGGGTGTGCAATGACTTGCATCAAGTCCATGTGTTTCCAAAATATTACGGGCAGCAGGACTTAAGCGAAATCTAAAAAGCAAAGGTACAACTGTATTAAAAGTGTACACACAAAAAAGTAACACAGCATTTATTAAATAAATATATATATTCCATATAATTTTCCTAAAATTTAAATGCCAAAAAATTCTTATTAAAGTAATACAACTCTTCCACAATAACCTCTAAAAAGTAAAAATAATTTATCTAGAGAAGCAATAGCCAAAAAGAAACATATTTAACAACACTTTGCAGTTACAAACCGACCCTCCTCCCCACTCAAAATCTGGATTCCAGATGTGTTGGTATACAATTCCATTAACTCTGGTCAACATGATAATTATCAGGATGGTAAGACAGTTTAACACATCTTCAAAGAAAATGCTGCTTTATTGCAAGTATGTTATAAGTAATAATTCCTGAACGGATAACAATTTGCTCCAATTATTGTTTCTCCCTTTACATATTCAAAAGGAATTACCTACAAAGGAAAAAATACTTTATCCATTTCATTTCACCCTTTAATAAACTATAATGTTATTTGGCAACTTAAAAAAAGGATACTACTGTAGCCAAAAGCTGAAACCTATTAACATTTTTAACTAAATGAAAAAATATCTAATTGGATATATTAGAGACATCCTATGAGTTAAAATTAAGAAAGAATTAAGCAATATGGATCAGAAGTGTGTAGGATAAAATATTAGTTACCATATTTTTTGGACTATAAGACACACTGGAGTATAAGACGCACCAAGATTTTGAAGAGGTACATTTAAAAAAAAAAGGGGGTTGCCCTCCCTGGCTCCCAGGAGCACTCTGCAGACCTCCCAAACCCTGTGCACACCCCATTTTTTGTGAAAAACAGGGTGTGTAGAGAGTTTGGTAGGCTCCTGGGGGTCGGAGAGGGAAATAATGCGGCATATGGGTGGGTGGGTTGGGAAGTGAAAAATGGGCAAATTTTTCACAAAAACAGGACAGTTTTTCATAAAAATAGAGTGTGCAGAGGATTTGGGAGGCCTGTAGAGTGCTCCTGGGGCTGGGAAGGGCAAAAACACTGTTTTTATGAAAAATGGTCTCATTTTTGGTCATTTTTGCCCATCCTAGCCTCTAGGAGTAGTTTGCAGGCTCCCAAACCCTCTGCATGTCCATTTTTGCAAAAGACGGGATATGCAGGGCAGGGTTTCAGAAGGCCAAAAATTGCTGTATTTGGTGCATAAGATTCACCCAGATTTTCACCCTCTATTTTGGGGGGGAAAGATGCGTCTTATACTCTGAAAAATACGGTACTTTTTTTAATTCTCCGGAATCTTTGCATTAGCCATGTTTTAATTTACCTTGTCCACACTCTGGTCTATTTAGTTTTTTAAAAAACACCATTCTTATATTGCCATTCATTGAAATGTTAAGACAACCTTCTCTGGGTGCGGGCCCTGAAGGGCCTTCTCTGTGGCGGGCCCTGCCTATGGAACGACCTATCCCCAGAACTCCGTACCATCACTGACCTCCGCCTCTTCCGCCAGTGTTTGAAAACACACCTTTTTCATCAAGCCGGCCTAACATAACATAACCTCCGCTGGGACTAATGTAGATAGTTTTAATTGGGGATTTTAATTGGTTTTAGCACACGGCTGATATTTAATAGGTTTTTTAAATTTTTTGTATTATTTTGTATGTATTTTAAATTCCTGCGCGCTGCCCTGGGTCCTTCTGGAGAAGGGCGGGATATAAATAAAATAAATAAATAAATAAATAAAATAAATAAACCAATACATAAATAGTAAATTATACAGGAAAAGATGTACTGCATCTATGCCCTTGATATGGAACACCTTGCCTTGGAGATGAAAATGATGCTGTCGCTTGCTGAATTTTGTATGGCAGTCATGACTGAACATTTTGAGGCCTTTGATACCTAACGCACAACAATAATACTGACACTAGGGGGTAAATTTGTGCTGCTGGAATATTTTATTGTTGTTTTGTGGATTGTATGGATTTCTATGGATACAGCAAATTGACTATTGATATATCAATTGTTTTGACGGTTAGTTTATTGGAGCCAGTGTTCTAAAAACATTGTAAATAAAGTTTTCCACCAAAAAATATACTGATGTAAAGGCTTGTCTTTCCACTTATTTCAGTTACTATTTCTATACCATTGATAATGCACAGAGAAGTATAATTTTTAGAACTGTAGTTACTACTATAGCACTGCTAGTATCACTAAGAATAAATGGACTAAAATTAGAATTTTTGAAGTTTCCATAAATTCTATTATTAGAATTCAAAGTACAAATTGTTGTGAGAAGTTAGGGTAAGATATAAACTCTATTTCCTGATTATTCTGCAACTTTTAGAATAGTATAAGATAGGGATTTTTATGCACCAGGAACAATCTAGTTTCTCACACAAATACAAAATTCTGTAGAAGTCTCAGTAGAACTATCTACTGAAATACATCAGTCCATGAAGTACCTAGAGACTTACTGTTCTTTTCCATGGTCCTCTTCTATTTTATGAACTAATGGGAGAGTTGGGGAAGAGGATGTTGATGCTGATGATGTCACAGGCTCAGAGGATGCATCACTTGGTATATCAACTTGCTTCCAGTCTTGTCCTTCTTCTACTAGCAAACCAATTAGTACACCCAAGCGCACATTTTTACTTCCCTCTTCCTTCTGAAATGGAAATAGAAAACAGAATGCTGCAGACTTATGAAATTACCATGTTTTTGCATCATTTTGTGAACAACCACTTTTAAAAATTAAATCAATCCTAGTCTGCAAACATACAATAAAACTAAAATACTAACAGGAACCAATCTGGTTTGGTCATTGGGACCAGAGATTTTGTCTTCTGAGCTTTCGGATTCATTTTTGGGGAACTGTATGTGATTGAGGTTTTGGGGAGCCACATTTCCTATTAAACAGAAAAGTGACAGCTAAGACGCAGGAACTACAACTAGTTGAAGGCCTCTGGAATGTGTAAATGTCTGCCTTGTAAATTTAGTCCTTGTCAGCACCAGGATGAGTTCCTTTTTCTCCTTTTCCTCTGCTGTCCAGTTACACTTCCTCTCATTACCATTTCATTTTTCAAATACTGTTAGTGATCTTTACTAGAAAGAATTCATAAATATAGTAAGAAATGTTTACATTTGTCTATCTGTTAACTAAACTGAAAGATACAACAGATGAGATAGCTAAAAGTAAATATACCAATTTTTCCTTGATTTTGAGAAAAGTAATAATCACTTGCCCATTCTAAATATTGTTTCAATAAAATTACAAAAAAGTAGAAAAAAAACCTTTCACAAAAAGGTCTAAAACTAATTATGATGAAGCTACATTAACTGATCTATTGAAAGCAAACAAAGAAACAAAGGCGTGCCAATAAAAGTTAATGCGAACATTTTTAGAAAAAGACCTTACTTTCTATATTATCCATACTGTATCATGTTAAGAAATATGTACTGGTTTTTGCTTCTTAAAGTGTCTCAATCATTCTAATAATATTTATGTGGAAAATGGGCTCATAGATATTCCACGGAAGATGAAAGTCTTGACTGAAAGAAAAGCTCCGATGATGCAACTCTGAAGGTCTGACACAAACCACCGTTATGGTTTCACAAGGAACTGCCAACAGTGTGAATCTTCCATTGTGAAAGATAGGTCCCATTATCTTAGATGCAGCCCTATTATCTAACTCCAGACAGGTATTTTCTTGCTTGACTTCTTCTTAACTGCCCAGGAAGGTATTTTATAATCCATCCATACATCAAGCTGTCTTTGATACTCATTTGCATAGCATAGTGAAGCAGAAAGTTTCAACTGCAGGTTTCATATCGTGAACAGTGATGTGATCTGAATTTGCATACAGTAAGCAACTTTACTGTATGATTTTGCTATAATAGGATTTTAACATGCATATAATAGTGCATACAATAAAGACTTTGTACAAAATATGCCGACAAAGGTGCTTTTGCACAAGGCTTTCAACGGCTAGTGATTTTTCTGTCATGTCTACTTCATTGGCAGTATTTTTAATCTACCAATATTTGAGTCTCTACTATTTTACAACTACTCATCATATTGGTATTGCAAAAAAGATATTTAGTCAACCTAAGAATTATGTAATGTTTCCCTCAAACCAAAGCATGGTGTTAGGCAACATTGTATAATCATATGATTTCAAAAGCAGATATTTATTAGATTGTTTTGTAAATTTCCCTAAGTCTATACTGATTTGGTAGTATACCCACAGATTAAATAATATATGCTAACTAAATAATATATGCCTGCTAACTGCAATCATGATAGTCCACATTAAAAGTTTATTTCCTTATGGATTTGACAATTTTCCATAAACAATATTTTCAATTCAAAATGGCTTTATTCACATGCACTTTTTAAATTTCTTACAGCTTACAAAGTTTAGATTTGCAGCCATATGATTTATGCTTATTATAATTCCTTATATCCACAATTTTAAAATAATAAGTCCTCCTAAAATGAATGATCATAAATAAAAAATCAATAATTATAACCTGAAAGTGAAAAAATAAAATACTTTCTAGGGTTGTAGGAGTCCAGCTGAGCAGACTTGTGGGACTGCAGTTGGATCATTGTTGCAGAAATCTGTAAACCTATTTCGGTATAGTATCTTTTTAAAATTCTGCCAATTATGGTTTTAAATTAGCAAATATTCAAAAAGCAACTTTTGATGTCATAGAAAAGAAAATAGTAAAAAAAAATGTTGGGTTTTTATTTTTGTAAGCTGCCTGGAGTCACTGAGAGTGAGCTGGTACCCATATCAAATTAATTAATTAATTAATTAATTAATTAATTAATTAATTAAATATCATGAAAGATCTAAACATTCATTCAGGTGAATACTAATAATTCACTAGTTTCACAAAAGGTAAAATAAGACCAATTTTATGTAAGCAGACACATAACCAAACACATTTGTTTCTGTACCCTCCTCCCCTCTCTTCTAATTTAGCATCCTTCCTATTTGTAGAAATTGCAATAAGAATAACTTTCAATCATTGTGGTTTCAAATTCTGGGAATTGTATCCTAATCTGGAATACTAGGTCAAGAAATTCTAATAAAATACTTAAAATCAGGAAAAAATAAATCTAAGCCTATTGAAACTTAAGTATATATTCTAAAGGTCATAATATTCTAAGGACCATAATTTATAGTAACTTAAATTACTCCTACCATTATTTTAGCTAATATGCCATCATCACTTGATTCCATTGTAACCACTGCTTTATCTGTTTCAATTTCACATAGGGCATCTCCAACATTCACTGTTTCTCCTGAAAAATGAAAATAAAATTCAATCTATTCAATGAATTTCATAGGTTTTAATTCATAATTTATATTAAGTTTATAAACTAGTTTGTAATTTAAAAATAAAATCATTTAACTTAAAACACAATGAGCTTTATTAAAAACTAAAAAACAGATATTAAATAATTTGTTTTTAGGTAAAGAAAGTGCATTTCAGTACAAATACAAAATAAATGTTATCAATAAGGTAAATTAAGGATGAAATTAATATGGCTTGTGGACATGAGTGAAAATACATATGGCATCCTTACCCATGTGTACATTATGCCCATATGTAAAAAATAGTGAGAGAAGGAAAAGTGATACTGACTATTGGCTGATATACAACCAGTTGTATTAGAATTGCTTGCAAAGCAAATTCAGTATAGCAAGAATAACAGATTATCAACCCTTCTCCAATGCATTTCTTTCCATACCTGTTAAGACTGTAACTCTCAGAAGGCTAACTAGGAATCATGGGAATTGTATAAACAGAAATCAAGAATGAGACTGAGTCAAAGGAAGTTTACAGAAAGAATTTCATACCAATACCCAGGATTAAAAGAAAAAAGTACTACCAGGGCAACTATAAGAAACAACGCAATGTTCCCAAGAAGAGAAGAAAACCAAATTTATCTAAGAGTAAAGAAAAAAAAAGACTGAAATTTTAAGACAGGGATTACTGTCTTGTATTCTTAATGCCAGGTAATTAAGAATAAACAAAATTATCCTAAGCAATAAATTGCAAAGAGTTTGAAAACAGAAATTTCATGCAATCTGATATTTTAGTATTAAAAATTCCTCTAAATAAACAGTACTGTTCCGTTTTTCCTTTTTTTAAAATAAACTCACATAAAACAAATTTAAGAAGTAATCTGAAATTGCTTTGGAAGTTCCTAAAGAAGAGGAAAAATCCTATTATAAACATGTATTTATTTTCAGAAGTTAAAAGCAAGAACTTAATTGGAATTTCTATATAAAATACTATTTTTAAAATGGAATAATTTAGCTAACATTTTCTCCTAAATTCAATAACATATGCCATTTGATTTCTGTGTTAATGAATTAATTTATCCAGAATTCTTTATTAACTACTGTAAAAGTTGGTTAGACACTTTCCATTTAAAATGAACTAAACTGGATAAGCTCTTAAATGGTTCTGGAGTCAAGACATCTAATATACTTCCTCTCTGAAAAATTGTACTAACAAAGGTTTAATTCTTTGTTGTTTGACTGACATTGTATACAATGATTTTTTTAAAAAAAGGAAAAGATCATTTAATTGTCTTACTGAAAGAAAGCAAACTGACTTCCCTAAGTCCTAAATTTGATTTCTCATAATTTTCCACATCAAAGACTTAAATATTGCACAATTATGTTCAGAATGTTAACAGCCAGGTCACTAAATGATATTTACAATTCTGGCATCTACTTCCTGTGTTATATTTATGTAAAAACAAAATACAGAGAATATTGAAGGGTGATGATGTAAGTCAGGGGTCTCCAACCTTTGCAACTTTAAGTCTGAAGGACTTCAGCTTCCAGAATTCTCCAGCCAGCAAAGCTGGCTGGAGAATTCTGGGAGCTGAAATCCTTCAGACTTAAAGTTGCAAAGGTTGGAGACCCCTGATGTAAGTAGATCATGTTCCTTTGAAATGGCAACTGTAAACAACAGCCACTGAGAAATGTTTCAAAAATCAGTATTAGATCTCTGCAGACATTTCATTTAGAAGAGTCTCTAAAATATCTGAAGAAGAAAAAAAAGGAAAAGGAGGACAAGGAAATAATGAGGTACTTATCTATTCAGTAAATTCAAAAATGCAATTTGTTCCATTTGCTACAATCAAACCATTGCTATAATTACACCATGAGATTTTAGTTACGTTGGTGACCTTAAATACTTTTCAAGTTTTCCTTAGAATACCGCTTATGTATAAATAGAAAATGAATTAATACGTTTCTCTTTTACATAATTTAATTACTTTCATTTATACCATAATCATAAATGGTTTAAACTATACATCCAACCAAACCTATAATGGGACTATGCAAATTTAATAAACATATGAATTAATGACATCTTCAATACTCTGTAAAACTGATAAAATTATGCATGCTAAATCCACAACGAATATCAGTCATAAGGAAATAGCAGCATAATGATAATCTATTTTTTATGAAAAAAACAGGAGTAGATTATACTGGAAAAGATAAAATATTTCAATGTTCAAGACAGCATTTTAATAGCTCAAACTTACCTTCTGTTTTCAGCCATTTCACTATATTTCCTTCTTCCATTGTAGGTGATAAAGCAGGCATAATGATTTCAATAGCGGGGATACCTAAAAGGAGAAAAAATATATCATCATATTGTTTCAGTTTCATGAGAACAGCCAACAAAATCACAGTACCAACTTCATAGATCATGTGTGCTAAATGTAACTCATGGTATAGTGATTCTACAAGGATCTGCTATGAGGACAGTCTTAAGTGAAAGAGGAGTAACTTACAGGCTGTGAAGAAAGTTGGCCCTTAAGCTAACTGGTTACAGGTGGTCACGCGCTCCAACTCCCCTTGTCCCCATCGCAGACTAGGTGGGCAAGAACCACAGACCCGGGGCCCTAGGCTGATGCTATGCAACGCCAGGTCCATGGTACAAAAAGCCCCCCTCATACATGACCTTGTGTCAGAGGGGGACCCGGACCTGGTAGGCATTACGGAAACCTGGTTGGGCCATGAGGGAGGCATCCCCTCGTAGAAATGTGCCCACCAGGATACCGAGCCTTCCATCAGCCTAGGGCCCTAGGGAGGGGTGGGGGAGTGGCGATTATGGTTAGGGAAGGTCTTGAGCCAAAGGAGACCACAATCCCTCAGACGACCGGGTGCGAGTCCCTCCTTGTGAAGTGGAGCCTAGGGAAGCAGTTGGGCGTGTTAGTTGTATACCTGGCTCCTCGCTATGCAACAACAGCCCTGCCCGAGCTGCTAGAGGTGATAGCCGAGGCGGCGGTTGAGACCCCCAGACTTTTAGTCATGGGGGACTTTAACCTGCTTTCGGCAGGCAAAACCTCTGGTGCAGCTCGGGAGTTCATGGCTTCCATGACAGCCATGGACCTGACCCAGGTAGTTTTAGGCCCTACTCACGAGGGCGGACACACCCTGGATCTCATCTTCGTCTCGGGACAGTGGAGTAGTGATCTGGGAATAGGGGATTTAGTCATCACACCCCTGTCATGGACAGATCACGCTCTCCTTCGGCTCGACTTTCCGATCGCTACACCTCACTGCGGGGAGGCGGAACCGGACATTCCTATATGGTTCCGCCCCAGGCTCCTGATGGACCCGTTAAGGTTCCAAAGGGAGCTTGGGCCAATTCCTGTGGACTTGCCCCGCGACTCGGCTGAGGACCTAGTGGCCGCATGGTTAAGTGCGGCCGCGGGGGTCTTGGACCGAGTCGCGCCCTTGTGGCCTCTCTTGCGGCGACGAACCACCTGGACCCCTCGGTTTACCGAGGTGCTCAGGGAGATGAAGCGCCACAAGAGACGCCTAGAGAGCAGATGGAGATCATCTCACTCCGAAGCTGACCGAACACTAGTGAGAGACCACATTAGGACTTACTTAGTGGCGATAAGAGTGGCCAAACGTGAGTATTGTGCCACTCTTATTGCATCCGCAGATAACCGCCCTGTCGTCCTGTTTGGGGTGACCCTCTCCCTCCTTCAACAGAGGCCGCGGGAAGCCCCTTTACAGGGTCGAGCAGAGGAATTTGGGATTTATCTACAGGAGAAAATCACTCGGATTCGGAGCGAGTTACCCTCCATCGACAGTGGCCCAATCGAGCGTGCCGAGGCTGTTCTTGTGACACCATCATGGGAGGAGTTTGATTTTGTTGCTACCGAAGATATGGACAAGTTGTCAAAGAGACTTAGGGCCACCACACGTTTATTGGACCCGTGTCCCTCCTGGCTTGTACTGGCATCCTGGGAGACGACACGAGGTTGGCTCCAGGGCATTGTCAACGCATCTTTGAGTGAGGGGTCCTTGCCTGCCGTCTTGAAAGAGGCGGTAGTAAGGCCCCTCCTCAAGAAGCCGTCCCTGGATCCAGCATTATTAGAGAACTATCGTCCCGTCTCCAACCTTCACTTTTTAGTGAAGGTTGTTGAGAATGTGGTGGCTCAACAGTTTCCGCGACACTTGGAGGAAGTTGATTATCTAGACCCGCGCCAGTCCGGCTTCCGACCCAGGCACAGCACCGAGACGGCATTGGTCGCGTTGGTTGATGATCTCTGGAGGGCGCGGGATAGAGGATTTTCCTCTATCCTAGTCCTATTAGACCTCTCAGCGGCTTTTGATACCATCGACCATGGTATCCTATTGCGCCGACTGGAGGGGCTGGGGCTGGGAGGCACCGTTTTGCGGTGGTTCTCGTCCTACCTTTCTGGTCGGTCACAATATGTGTTGGCAGGGGGGCAGAGGTCGACTTCGAGGCCCCTCATATGTGGGGTACCTCAGGGATCGGTCCTCTCGCCCCTACTGTTCAACACATATATGAAGCCGCTGGGTGAGATCATCCGTGGTTTTGGGGTGGGATATCATCTGTACGCTGATGATACTCAGTTGTATATATCCACCCCAGACCACCCCAACGATGCCGTCGAGGTTATGTCCCGGTGTTTGGAGGCCCTACGGATCTGGATGGGTAGTAACAAACTCAGGCTCAACCCGTCCAAGACTGAGTGGCTGTGGTTTCCGGAACCCCGTTTCAGCCAGATTATTCCAACTCTGGCCATTGGGGACGAAACACCGGCCCCCGTGGAGAGGGCGCGCAATTTGGGTGTCCTCCTGGACTCCCGGCTGTCTATGGAGGACCATGTGGCAGCCGTGGCCAGGGGGACGTTCCATCAGGTATGCCTGATGCGCCAATTGCGCCCCTTACTGGACCGGGGGGCCTTACGCACGGTCACTCAAGCACTCGTCACGTCTCGACTCGACTACTGTAATGCTCTCTACATGGGGCTTCCCTTGAGGTGCACCCGAAGGCTAGTTAGTCCAGAATGCGGCCGTGCGGGTAATTACGGAAGCGCCTAGACACTCCCATGTAACACCTATCCTGCACGAGCTGCACTGGCTTCCTGTGGTCTTTCGGGTGCGCTTCAAGGTCCTAACGACCATCTTTAAAGCGCTCCATGGCTCGGGGCCTAGTTATATGCGAGACCGCCTCCTGCCCCATACATCCCTTGGACCGATACGCTCCCACAGAGAGGGCCTCCTCAGGTTGCCGTCGGCCGGGCAATGCCGACTGGCGACACCCAGGGGGAGAGCCTTCTCTGTGGCAGGAGCAGCCCTTTGGAACGACTTGCCCCCTGAACTCCGTACCATTTCTGATCTCCGCCTCTTCCGCAAGTGTCTGAAGACACATCTATTCCAACTAGCCAGCCTTGCGTAGCCTCCAATACCGCCTCCAATACCGCGTCTTAAATAGTTTTAAAATGGGGATTTTAATTCGGTTTTAGCACAGGCCCTTAGTGGAATAAGTTTTTAAAAAAGAAATAGTTTTATATGTTTTGTATGTTTTGTTTTTCCTGTGCACCGCCCTGAGTCCATTTGGAGAAGGGCGGGGTATAAATTCAATAAATAAATAAAAATAAATAAATAAACTTTGTTGACCTAATATAATATCCTTAACAGCTACTCATTGGCAATGGAAAGGGTAGATTGGGTGCCATGTATTAAAAAGTGGAGTACAGAAATACAAAGCTAAATTCTGAAAAACAAAATCTATTCCAACAGTGTTCAAAAACTACTTTTACCAATGTCAGATCTGACATGAGAAAGGAAAGCAAAGCATTCTCAGTCTGTCTTTGGTATTTCCAAGAACACTGCTGATGGTCTAATTGACTGGGGAGTTTGTAGGACATTCGTTTTTAGCGTAATCTTGTATATTGATCCCACATTAGGCTAAAGCAGTGCTTCTCAAATAGTGGGGCGGGCCCCCCAGGGGGGGCGCGAGGCTCCGTAAAGGGGGGCGCGTTTGACCTCGGCAAAGGATTTAATTTTTTTAAAATTTCTAATGCACTTTAAATCTTTTCTGCTACAGTTAATAAAGCTATTCTTTGTTGTAAATTGATCCACATTTCTTTCTTTTTTTATTCTCTTATACGTTAATAAGGATACAGTGTTATGCAGAGGTGTACTTATAACAATTTTATAGACAAATGATACTATTTACAGTCGCGCGGGGGGCGCGAAATGTTTTCTTCTTCCTAGGGGGGGCATGACAGAAAATAATTGAGAAGCACTGGGCTAAAGCAACATAGAACAAATCCAAATTATATAAATCTATAAAGAAAAAATTAGTAGTCCTTGAATTATGACCATAATGGAGCCTGGTCATCCCAATCAAAAATCATGATGGTTGTAAATCAAATGACCCATGTGACTGGCTCAATTTTGTGATCTCTTCTGCACCATAAAATGCAATCACTGAACTGTGGGATGCTGCAAATGACCATAAATGTGGGCCAACTGCTGAGCACCCAAAGTGTGATCATACTTTCAATGGGGGGGGGGGGGGGATCAGAATTTGAATCCTGGTCATAAGTACTCCAGGGAAACCCTCAAAACTTCAAATAGTCACTAAAGCAATCAATCATAAGTCAAGTACTACCTGCAACTGACCTGTGATATTATTTAATACTGTTAGAAGTAGCAAAGAAATTATAGGTATAGATTAAGAAAGAAAGGTAGTTTGACACAAAATGTGATCTCATTTTAGATGGGTAATCAGACTGTGAATGAACAGAATCTCCAGAGACTTAACCTGCCAATGCCTTTATTTTCAGTTCTTATAAGAGACTGTAAATGATTTACCTATCCTCTGCCCCCCACCACAAAATTATTAGCTTGCAATTCTATGCTAGAAGAAGAGAGTCAGCAACCCATTCCTCCTCAACAAGCAAGCCCACCACAAAGAGCCCACCTCTGCCTAATGGATTGACAGGGAAAAGGCAGGTCTGAAGAAGAAATCTCTCTTCTTTTGCAACCATGTAGATCATTCTCCTCAAACATATTCATCAACCTGCATGGAATTTTTCATAGCCTACTGCAATCTGAATAACTTGTAATTGAAGTAAATACTTTATTCTTGAAAGGTGTTCCTTAAATTTTTGAGGCATAGGCTTTGATTCAAAGGTAACCTTTTAACTTGAAGTGATATCAGAATGGTATAGTCCACCTTCCCTTAAGTCTCATAACAGAGATATAGCCATGAGAGACAGACTTGTTAAAGCTTCATAAAAAAGAGATCAGGGAACTCCATAACTGTAGACAAAAGTACACTGGAAAAAAAAACATTTCAGAAAAAGGCAATGCTGCCAAGAATGCTGCATGATTGACAAGCTAGATTCAGCAATTCAATGGCACTTTAGCCCTTGGGTGTTTAACCTTTTTGATTTGCCTCAACTGCATTGAGGGAAGAGGGAAGAGGAATTGCCTTGGGCAGCATATAAAATATATCATATATACATACTAGCTGTACCTGCCACGCATTGCTGTGGCCAAGTTTGCTTAAATGAAAAAGTTTCCCCTCATAGACCCTCTCAGTGACCCCCTTCCTTCTCTGCCTCGGTTTCCCCTCACTCTCCCTCCCTCCCTACCATATTTCTCCCTCTATCTCTTTACCTACCTACCTACCTCTATCCCTCTACCTACCTACCTACTTACCTACCGTATTTTTCCCTCTCCTTCTACCTACCTACCTATCTACTGTATTCTCCCTCTCCCTTTAGCTACCTACCTATCTAATTTCTCCCTCTCTCTCTCTATCCCTCTACCTACCTACCTACCTACCTAGAGAGAGAGGAGAGAGAGGCTGCTGGCTCAGCAGTGGCCTTGTGGGGGGAAGTTGGCAGGGGCGGCAGCAGTGGTGGTGGCGGCGTAGAGGTGGCTGAGGAGGCTACCATCGCGGATATGACGCAGACCTCTCCACCGCTTGTGCAAGTGACATGAGCTGAAAAGCGGCTGGGTGAGAGGGGCCACGAAGGGGAGCGGGATGAGTGAGTGAAAGAGGGAAACACACATAAGAGCTGCAGTTTTACATTTGTGTGGTGTGTACCTGGCACCGGTGTGCCATCCACACAATCTGTACGTATCATTGGTGCTGCACTTGTAAGGAACGTTGTGTGAAAATTTGGTGGCGATTGGTGCAGTAGTTTCTGAGATTAGCGGTTTTGAACAAACTCATAGTTAAGTTTTTATTTATATAGATAATTCATATGTTTATGTCTACACACATTAATATAATGTATATATTAATGTACATAATAATGTTAAAAGTTTATGATCTTGTGAGATTCCAGCTGTCCAGGGCTGTTGGTTGCATATACCTATTTTAGCCTTTATGCACAGCATATAATATAATTACACGGAATGAATAAATACCCATGAATTGCAAAAAACACATTTTTCCCTGGAACCAAATTAGGACAGAAAATTTAGATATTTGAATTGATCCTTTATTTAATGTTTAACTGCTTATACTATCACCAATGAGATATTCACACTTTTTAAAATCTGTACCTCCCCATTCCCTCTGGTTCCAACATTCCCTGGAAGCTTCCTCACTGACTTTCTAGGCAGAGATTACAAATGGCAATCTCATGATTGCAAGGCACTTGGTAACTGATTATAAATGTGAGCCAGCTGACAACTACCTCAAAAGCCATAATATGAACAAAGTGATGGGGGATGATGTTTTACAAAGGCTGCAAGTCATTTTCAAAGCTGTTGCAACTTTAAATTGTTGTTAAACATTTGATTGTATGTTGAGGTTCATTTTAAAACGGTTCATTTTAAAACGAAATCTGTATGTCAATTTATTAAAAGTAATACACCAATTAAATATTTGCATGCACAGAGAGATTGGCTCAAGTATATAAGACTATTAAATCCTCACTTTAGAACATATCTGGAAATAAGCCTCAAATCATCATAGTCAGATATACTTCCTATTAATCATCTGCCACTTTATCTTTTTTATACGGAACACATTCTAAATATGAATCAATATACAATATTGTGACTTTATTAAATCTAACATATGCATGAAGAATGCTGAAAGTATGGAATATGGCTGTACTATAAATATAATGCATCGTCAAAACACATTTTAACCTTTAGCATTCTGCAGGAACTTGGCCACTATTTTGCAAATCTTCCCCTTAATATATAACATGGAGCAAAATATGGTAGCAATGCTTTGCTTCTCTATATTTAATATTTACCCTACATAATTAACTCTTTGAGGACATATTCTAGATGAGAATGTAAAATATGCTTATTGATAAACATTTCATTTCACACAAAAGGCAGTCGGCCAGCTCTTGGGATGCCTGATTTAACCCTATTTAAAATAGTTATCCTTTTGGCCTACATTATATCAGGAAGCCAAACTTCTAAAATTACTTCGTTGATTCTGAACGGAAACCTTCAAGGGACTGAAAGAAATGGACCTACATTAATGGAATGCCTACAGCTCTTGCAAGATCCTTCTTTATATCACGGAACCAAAGCAATACAAACTTTGCATTGAACTCCACATCCTGGTTATTTGGCACCCGTTCCTATTCCTTGCTAGTTTCTTGAATCCACCACGTCTACAGAAGCACAGCCCCATCCTTGCTGCCTTCACCGGTTCACCCAGCCGAAACCCCCCCCCCCCCCGGTTTAACAACAAACGGCTAAGAGCAATTTTCTCGGGAATAGTCAGGTGCTCACCCAAGGTTTCCGGGGTTGTATGTAGGAATTTGCAACCCACCGCCTGAGACAAGGAACCGAGGGGCGCTCGCATTAAATGCCTGCCCAGCAAGCGATTGATCGTCCCCCTGCAGCGGTGGATCAGCCTCAAGGAGGCTGCCATCTTTCCCCCCTTTCCCTCCCCTTCCGAGGACAGGCTGTCTATCGCATTGCCTGAAAAGAGTATCCCCCCCCTCCCACGGCAAGGTGTCTTTTCTGCCTGAATTCGCGCACGAACTCGGTAGTCATACACCAGCCATGCATTTTCTGACTTTTGTGAAAGTGTGATTTGCACTATTAAAGCGCAATTTGCGTTAAATAGGATGCAGACTCCGACTTCTTTCACTACATATTTTCTATTTCAAGTTTTTTTTTAAAATAAATATGAACACAGCTTCACCCAATTTCTTATGTGCAGTTCACTTCCTCCCAGTATTTTAAGAGTGTGTTTGTGAGACACAAACCTCTTCCCATCACAAGCCTCATTTCTTTATTGGCACTGCACTTCAAGGGCATATAAATGGAATATACTAGAATAGCATTTCTGACACTTTCTATACTGCATATCAGAATAGTAAATATTGAAGCAAATTATGGATGAAAAATATTGACTGATCGGTTCGATCTAATCAGTTGTTGCAGAATAAAAGTTTTTTTTTAGAAGTCCATTCGATTATCCAGCAGAACACACCGGGTAAAAGGCAATCGCAATTTACATGTGTTTAATGCAGAGTTTGGCACCAATAATCTGATGTTTAACATGCTTTGGGGAAGGGGGCGAAGAAGTAAAAGCAATGTTGAAATAAAGAAGGAAATATCATTTGATGTGTTCAGGAAGAAAACACAAGCAATCCAGCCACTTGTAAAATTGACTATTAAACAATCAGGTGGCAAGGAAAGGGTGGACAAGGCGGTATACATCTATGTATAGCCATCCATATAGTCATATAGTCTCCATCACCCGGTTGTAAGGGCCTCGTCCGTTTTCACACAATCTAAACAAACCGAAACGGGACCTGAAAAAAAAACAACAACGAACAAGTGACATGCTAGGAATGGATGCTAGAAAAAAGTTATTCTTGTAGCGAAGCATTTGGAGTCATGTTTGCAACTGTGCGCCTCATCTCGGGCATATATCCCCCCCTTTTTTAAATTATTATTATCGGCTACGGCTCATTTAGTAACGGTGCCACGGATCAAATTCACCGGCGCTCGACCAAGGCAACTTTAATTCCCGGTCGGTGACCCCACGCTACGACCTCCAACCCATTGCTCTTTGCGCCGCCGCTTTTCGAGATACGCGAGGAGGCTCCTCCCCGCGCCGGAGTCGGAAGGGCTCGAGTCTTTCTGGGAAAGGAGCTGCTGCGGCCCTAAGAAGGCTCTCTGTAGCGCTATGGCGGAGCCCTTTGGGGACTGCGCTTGTCCGTACAGGAACGGCTTCGAGGAAGCAAAGGTAACGAGGTGCGCTCAGCTGCACCGGCCGATTAAGTTCTCACCCAGAAGAGGTGAGGGAGAGGGAGAGGGAGCGCAGTAACCTAAGGTGTCAATTGCTCTCTGGCTGTCCTGGTCGAGTTTTAGAATTCGATCACTCCCCTAACGGGACGCTTCCTGCAAGTCTGTCTGACTAAGGTGCGGGCAGTAAGCTTGATTTTTGCGTAAAGGTGTGACCGGCAAAAACGATCGCTAGGAGACGAAAATGACTTCGTGGCACACGATGGATAAAACCTCGACACTGCTGCAAAAAAGCTTCCCTTTATTTATAGTAGGGATAGCATCCGTTAAAAGCCCCAAAACGGAACAGGAAAGTACAATACAATAGCAGAGTTGGAAGGGACCTTGGAGGTCATCTAGTCCAACTCCCTGACTAGGCAGGAAGCCCTATACCATTTCAGACAAATGGATATCCAACAACTTCTTGAAGACTTCCAGTGTTGGGGCATTCACAACTTCTGGAGGCAAGCTGTTCCATTGATTCATTGTTCTAACTGTCAGGAAATTTCTCCTCAGTTCTAAGTTGCTTCTCTCCTTGATTAGTTTCCACCCATTGATTCTTGTTCTGCCCTCAGGTGCTTTGGAAAATAGTTTGACTCCCTCTTCTTTGTGGCACCCTCTGAGATATTGGAACACTGCTATCATGTCTCCCCTACTCCTTCTTTTCATTAAACTAGACATACCCAGTTCCTGCAACCGTTCTTCATATGTTTTACTCTCCAGTCCACTAATCATCTTTGTTGCTCTTCTCTGCACTCTTTCTAGAGTGTCCACATCTTTTCTACATCGTGGTGACCAAAACTGAATGCAGTATTCCAAGTGTGGACTTACCAAGGCACTATACAGTGGCATTAACACTTCACGTGATCTTGATTCTATCCCTCTGTTTATGCAGCCTAGAACTGTGTTGGCTTTTTTAGCAGCTGCTGCACACTGCTGGCTCATATTTAAATGGTCTTCCACTAGGACTCCAAGATCCCTTTCACAGTTACTGCTATTGAGCAAGGTACCAACTATACTGTACCTGTGCACAAATAGCCTTTGCTTGTGGTTGTCTTCCTGCCTATGACACATTGATCTCAATGTTATGTGTCAGGAAGAATTAATGCAGACCATTAGTAATTGTAGGCAGGGAAGATGTCAGACAGGTGCTTGGATACAGTACTGAACTGGGGATGAATTGTAAAGTTGACTTTTCTGACATAACATCGGATTTTTGGATTTACTATTAGGTAAGATTAATGCAGCAGATATAGTAGAGTCATGAGGTGTCTAATATTAATTGTGAGCCTGGTCTATTCCACCAAATGCAAAGATTGATCTTGTCATACAGTCCATCACCATACAAAACACATACAAATTAATACAAACTAATAAAGAGACAGGGAGAAAAAAAAAGGGGGGAGGAAGCGCAAAAGGAGAGAACAAAAAAAAAGGGAAGCTTCCAATTTCATCTGCCACAAAATTAAGGATTTTGACAAAATTAACTTTTACTCTATGATTACAATTGTGTAGTTTCTTCTAGTTTCTTGCAAAAAGTCTATAGGCAGTTTCCAATTAGTCATAAATGTAAATATTATTTTTTTCTCCAAGCAAAGAAGTCAATTTAGCCAAACCTGCAAGTTCCATCATTTTCATTAGCCATTACTTCATTGTGCGTAGTATCGAACCTTTCCACTTTTGAGAATGTACTATAGATGTTACTTTCCCAATCATTGTCTTTCAGCCCAAACTACCTTCTAGGATTGTAGTAATCGGGGAAAAATAGAAAGAAAGAGCACTAAGGTATGCTACATTAAGGTTATTAATGAAATATCTACCATATATCTTATCCTTCCTATCTATCTATCTATCTATCTATCTATCTATCTATCTATCTATCTATCTATCTATCTATCTATCTATCTATCTATCTATCTATCTATCTATCTATCTATCTATCTATCTTTCTATCTATCTATCTATCTATCTATCTATCTATCTATCTATCTATCTATCTATCTATCTATCTATCTATCTATCTATCTATCTATCTATCTATCTATCTATCTATCTATCTATCTATCTATCAAGCATAGACAACTCCTGAATCCACACAATTGTCTGACCCAAAACGTGCATGTAGTTGACATTATGTATAGGTTTTCCCCCTATAAATCAATCAATAAAAACAATAAAAGAATGACCTCAGACTCAACCTCTAATCATTTCAACGATCCAAACATGTAGGTTTTTTTGGTAGCCATTGCCTTCTTCAGGATATTTTTTGAGTTTACAGTTTAATTTACAGTCTATGTATTCCTTGTGGTCTCCTATTAAAGTATCCGCTCCCATAGAGAGGGCCTTCTCCGGGTGCCGTCAGCCAGGCAATGCCAGTTGGCGACACCCAGGGGAAGGGCCTTCTCTGTGGCGGGCCCAACCCTCTGGAATGACCTGCCCCCTGAACTCCGTACCACCACTGAGCTCCGCCTTTTCCGCCGGCGTCTTAAAACACATTTGTTCCAACAAGCCAGCCTAGGATAATCACCCGATCTGGACTTTATAGTTATAAATTTTAATTAGAGAATTTTAAAATGTTTTAGCACAGGGTAATTTAATTTAATTGGATTTTAATAATTGGGTTATTTATGTACGTTGTGTTTTAATTATGCCTGTGCGCCGCCCTGGGTCCTTTTGTAGGAGAAGGGCGGGGTATAAATTTAATAAAATAAAAATAAATAAATAAATAAAATTAATCATATCTAATTCTGTTTAGTTTCCAAGCCAGATAAGATCAACCAGATGATGCCACACGTTAAGATGGGAAGTGAACCAAACTGCAGTATAAGTTTTGAAATGAATTTAACACAGGTTTTTTTAAAAAAAAGGACCTATCCAAGTGGTGTTGACAACAGAAAATCCCAAGTCAGCCTACATCAATTTCACATCTTCACTCTGACCCACTACAACCATCTCCATGCCAAATTCGATAATTGTCTAGGTTTTTACATGATGCTCACTCAATCGTTTTCAGTTTTGATCCTTTTTATATGCGACACTTACTCCCAAATTTCACATCTATGCTTGTGGGGAAGCTGGGCAGTTCTCGACATAGAAGTCAACTATCTTAATACAATCCAGGTTTGGCTGGTATATGTGTGTCATACTAAACTGTTCTATGCTTCTCTTGTTTGATTTGTATGAAACCAGTCAATGTTGCTTTATTCAACAAACTCTGGTTTATAAAATAAAGGCAGGGATATCCGTGAATATAGCCATTTTGTTTTAAAACTTCTGGTTTGAAGTTTATTCAATAAAACCAAGAAACCAAAACAAATGGCAACTTTGTGGTATTTATAAACTAAGCATGTCTGGTTTTTAACAGGCCAGAGAAGGATAACTTGTTTTATTCCTGATTGTCAAGTCTATAAATTACTCCAGTGGAGAGTCCTTGGCCTGCCCTTTGCACTAAACAAGGCATAGAAAAACCTTTCCCAATTTGGTTGTTCTTGTTTACAAGACTTGCTTAGCAGGAATTATCAATTTGTAAAACAGAATTCTTCATAATCCTCATATAGAGAGTCGCTTTGCAGAGTGAGATGGCATCACATGGATATCATGCGAATACAACCATTAGTTTTTGTACCAAAAAATAGTTTGCCATTGGATCTGAACTACAATTTGTCAATTTACATCAAAAGTAGAATTGCAAGCCTTGATCTGATTGATCTGATTGGGACTTTTCTATAATTTTTGTACAACGAGAAAACGGTTGAAGCAAAAATCAATCTAACTATGTTAGCAAATTATTAGTTTCCCATCAATTAAAAATTAATAGCCAGTGTAGAGGAAAAATGAGAACACATGCTCAATATTCAGGGAACACTAAATTAAAGATGGCCAATTTTAGTGACTGTCACCTGCGCTTAACATTTTTGGGAAGATTTTTGTATCAACTCATTATCACATAAGTGCAGCTTGAAAGCTAAGAAAACATCCAGTATGTATTTTAAAAGTAGACTTGCGGTTTGGGATAACATTTGCTTGGTACTGCCAGAAGAGTAGCTCCACCTGTACAGTTTAATTTTTGTGAGTCAGCTATTATCTTCAAGAAAACATTGATTTTTAAGCCAGTGAAAAGAAAAGAATTCCGGGGGTGGGGGGAGGGGATTAATAAACAATCTACAGGTGAAACTCGAAAAATTAGAATATTGTGCAAAAGTTGATTTATTTCAGTAAGTACCAAAACCTGGTTCAATGACCGTGGGATTACTGTGCTTGATTGGCCAGCAAACCTGCCTGACCTGAACCCCATAGAGAATCTATGGGGCATTGACAAGAGAAAGATGAGAGACATGAGACCAAACAATGCAGAAGAGCTGAAGGCCGCTATCGAAGCATCCTAGTCTTCTATAACACCTCAGCAGTGCCACAGGCTGATAGCTTCCATGCCACGTCGCATTGAAGCAGAAATTGCTGCAAAAGGGGCCCAAACCAAGTACTGAGTACATATGCATGCTTATACTTTTCAGAGGTCTGATATTGTTCTATGTACAATCCTTGTTTTATTGATTGCATGTAATATTCTAATTTTCTGAGATTGTGGATTTGGCATTTTTATGAGCTGTACGCTATAATCATCACAATTATGACAAATCACGACTTGAACTATCTTGCTTTGCATGTAATGAATCTTATCTCATATATTAGTTTCACCTTTTGCAGGATATTCTAATTTTTCGAGTTTTACCTGTAATAGAAAACATCTTACATACCTTACTCTTAACTTTAAATCTGGGAAATTTGGTGACACTATAGAAAGGACCGTAAAATGTATCATGTTATTATTTCCATATGTTACATAAGCTGCAGCTTATATTGAAAGATACTGAAGGAGAAAAACCTTTCAGCTTATGGAAGTATATCTAATATTTTGCCAGGGTACATGTCTAAAGGCTAGATTATATATAGTAATCTGAACGATCACAGAGGACGTTTTGTTTCTACAACCAAATCAATATTAGTGGTGCAGAGCTTGTACAAAGCTGTATTCTATCAACATCCTTTCACATTAATTGTTCTGGGGTTGTTATTTTGCATCTGTCGAAATGTGGTAAGTGAAGGATGTCAGACAGCAGATGTTAGTGATAATTTCAGGAAAAACTCCATTTAAAAGCCATTTTTAAAGTTGATTATGCTGACAGCTTTACTCAAACAAATGGAATCAGTTTGAAAAACTTAATTTGTTTTTTTATCTGAAAAAGGAAGTGGTTCTTTTTAAAGAAATGTATGGCTATCCAATCATAATGAAACATCTGTTAGACATCTTAAGAAGATACATTAAAAAGCTTTCCTAAATAACTTGTCAGGACCTGAAGGACATAGTGCACCCTGGTCTTACTGAGTGAGTGGCTGTGGCTACCGGCGCCCCTGTTCAACCAGTTGACGCCATCACTGGCCATAGGGGGCGAACATCTAGCCCCCGTGGAGCGGGCACGCAACTTAGGCGTCCTCCTGGATTCCCGGCAGTCTTTAGAAGACCATGTGACAGCTGTGGCCAGGGGGGCATTTTACCAGGTTCGCCTGGTGCGCCAGTTGCGTCCCCTATTGGACCGGGACGCCCTTTGCACAGTCACTCATGCACTTGTGACGTCTCGGCTGGACTACTGTAATGCTCTCTACATGGGGCTCCCCTTGAGATGTACCCGGAGACTACAGCTGGTCCAGAACGCGGCCGCGCGGGCAGTTATGGGAGTCTCTAGATACTCCCATGTAACACCACTCCTGCGCGAACTGCACTGGCTACCTGTGGTCTTTCGGGTGCATTTCAAGGTGCTGATTATCATCTTTAAAGCGCTCCATGGCACAGGACCTAGTTATTTGCGGGATCGTATCCTGCCCCATACATTCCTTCGGCCGATTCGCTCACACAGAGAGGAACTTCTCCGGGTGCCGTCCACCAGGCAGTGCCAGCAGGCGATGCCCAGGGGAAGGGCCTTCTCTGTGATGGGCCCGACCCTCTGGAACGACCTACCCCCGGATATTAGAACGACTACGGACCTCTGCGCCTTCCACCAAAAAGTAAAAACCTATTTGTTTCACCAGGCCGGTTTGGCCTAATCTACGTTCCTCGCCCCAGTCTGTTTTCTCAAATTGTTTATTGGGTTTTAATGGGTGGTAATTTTAATGGTTTTTAAATTTTGTACAGGGTAGTTTAATTCGTTTTTAATTTGTGTGTATTGTATGTTTCAGTTGGTTTTTAATTTTCCTGTATACCGCCCCAAGTCCCTTCGGGGAGAGGGGTTTATAAATATAATAAATTATTATTATTAATTATTATTATTATTATTACTGGACCGCTCAGTGGCTTTTAATGCCATTAGCATTTATATGAAGCTGCTGGGAGAGGTCATCCTACAGTTTCAGTTGCCATATTACCAATATGCGGATGTTACCCAATTGTAAATTTCTACTGTGAGTTATGAGGGAAATACTGTCAATGCCTTTTCCTGATGCCTTAAATGATGTCAGGGTCTGGATAAGAGAATAGTCTGAAATTGAATCATAATAAGATGAGATATTGTAGAGTCATTAAAGTTCTCAGGCACCAGTAGACTTGTTCCTTGACAGGTAAGCACTAGCCATCAGAGAGCAGGCTCACAACTTGGTTGCTTGGCTTTGGCTGGAATAGCAGGTAAAAGCCAAGCTGGAGAGATCTATAACCACTGTAGTTGGTATAACTCATGCCGTTATCACCACCTGTAGAAGGAAAAAGAAATGGCATTGAAGGATAACAGAAAGAGCTGCAGGAGTGTAATTTGAGTAAATGTCCTGGACAAGACTATCCCTAGTTTTCACAAAGAAAGGGAGGGAGGGGAGAGGTGCATTCAAATTTGCAAGATTCTATTACTATAGATTTATAATAAAAATAGTTGATCTATATGGCATTGGATTCTTAAAATGATCTACCTTACAGGGCAGATACCATCCCATTGTAGAGTCAGTGTTGACTCTACAGTGTTGACTCTATAGTGTTGACTCTCAATAACAATTTATTGATTTGTATAGTGGCTCAACTCAATTACGTGATTCCCAGATATTTTCTACAGGATATATAAATAGTTATAACCCAAATAATAAATTAACCACTACAGATGTATTTAAAAAATATTAAATGATCAGATATTTTTTGTTTCTCCTATAGGAAAATGTGCACCCAAGGAATTTGATTCCAGAACTTTGTCGGCAATTTTATCATTTAGGATGGGTTACAGGAACTGGTGGTGGAATCAGCATGAAACATGGGTAAATAATATGTAAAGTTTTAGAATTGTTTTAACTCATGCCAGTTTTTGAAAAATAAAACACAATACGTATTAAGATGCATGACACTCTTCAGGCAACTCAAAACTAAGTAGATTTATTTATCTCCTGATGTAGGGGAAAACTACATACAGTTTAATAACTCAAAAATGTTATGGAATATGCTAAAGCTTTTGATGCTTAAATAATTCAAATTGTTTTAGCATAATTCACAAATCTATTGATTGAATATAGAACACAAAACAGACACTTCTGGGTAGGGACATCTCTTTAGTATTTCTAAAAAATGTGCACATGAATTGTTTGCAGTGACAACACACATTATTGGTACAAAATCATGAAAGAAATAAGATACCTGCGCTTACTGAAATATTTACTAGGTCACAAATAAGCCTTATATATTACAGAAAAACTTCGCAATCTTTAACTGGGCAAAACAGTGCATCATAGAGCAAAAATTTTGAACCAAGATTCCTCGAATGGGCTGATTTACAGAATGTGTCCAAATTCCAGGACTCGTGACTCCTGAAAGAATGAAATGTGGGAAGGTTGTGATTGCTTTAGAGCTGCAGGGTTGATATAGTAGTCACATGATTATTTTCAGTGTTCTGTTACAGTTTCCTAGCCACTCCCACAATCCTGGGATCCCCAATCCTGAGTCACGGACCAGTACCAGTCTGTTAGGAAGCAGGCTGCACAGTGGTGATCAAGCAAAACTTTCTACTGTGTTTGGGGGCCACTGCTTTAGTCACTTCCACATCCTGCAGCAGTCACACTTATCTGCCAACTGGAAAGGGAAGGGAGGAGTAGAAGGAATTGGGAGGAACAGGCCACCCTTCCAGGCCCAAGCCTCCCCTCCCCAGTTTGGTCCACAGTGCACCCCCCCCCCCCCATTGTCATTTCCAATATGGAAATGACACACCCTGCCTGACCCATAACACACATATCCCTGCACCTTACCTGACCCATACAGCACCTCTTACGCATCCCGATGCACCCCTTATGATCCACCACCCCGTACACCTTTCCTGACCAGCAAGGTACCTGTTGTGTACACACCCTTCCTGACCAATATCTCCATGCAACTCCTTGCTGCCTCCTCCATTCAACAGCAGTTACTTATCTGCCTGCTGACCTTGGACTTGTAACTGTTATTGTCTTTCCCACTGACTTTCTCTCTGCAAGCTTCCCACATGGAAAAGCCAGCAGGAATTCTAGAGAAGAAAGAAGGGAGGAAGCTTAGGAGGAAGAAGGGAATGAAGAGTAAAGAAGGAGGAAAAGGAGGGAGAAAAGAAAGGTGGAAGAAAGAGGAAGGGAGGGAGGAAAGAAGGAAACTCTGGGAAGGAGTTACCCAGTGGTAAGATGGGTGCCCAGTAAATTTTCTAATTGAGTAAATACCATAAGGAAGCTGGCAGGAAGTTGGAAATTGCTCCTGCACTTGATGCTTTTTTGCCCATCCACGGTCATTCTGTTTCTCTATTTAGGTAAGATTTCTCATATTTCTGAAATGATGATCCAACAGAGCATGGATTGTCTAGGTAAAGAAGTACAGTCATCCAACCCAGTGGTGGGATTCAATTTTTTTTACGACCGGTTCTGTGGGCGTGGCTTGCTGAGCATGGCATGGCTTGGTGGATGTGGCAGGGGAAGATAAAATCTCAATTCCCACCCCACTCCAGGGGAAGGTTATTGCAAAATCCCCATTTCCTCCTGATCAGCTGGGACTCGGGAGGCAGAGAATAGATGGGGCAGGACCAGTCAGAGGTGTTATTTACCGGTTCTCCGAACTACTCAAAATTTCCGCTACTGGTTTTCCAGAATTGATCAGAATCTGCTGAATACCACCTTTGATTCAACCTGATGAAATAGGAGATCCCCTTTTTCCCCCAACATGTGGAAATTTTTCTGAAAATTGGGGGGTGGAGTGGGGGTGGATCTCAGCAATAATACTACAGCGTCTTTTAAAAATTCAAATTCCATTCTTGCTGAATAAACTTTATGATCGCGTACACATTTTTATTTATTTTTATTAAATTTATACCCCGCCCTTCTCCTTGTTAGGACCCAGGGCGGCGCACAGGCATTATATAAAACCATAAATACAATATACATCAATTAGAAATGTATTAAATTAATTCACCCGTGCTAAAACCCGTTATTAAAACCATAACCAAATTATAATTTATATTTAAAAGTCAGACGCGGGGGGCTATCCTAGGCCGGCTTGTTGGAATAAGTACGTCTTAAGACGTTGGCGGAAGAGGCGGAGGTCCGAGGTAGTACATATACATGTATGCAGATTGTTTAATCTGTATACATGTATACGCTTCCAAGTGTTATCAATCTGAAACTGCTTTATTGGTGGCTTGGAAACTTCGGGAAAATCATTTCTACTTGAAAGAAATCGTCAGTACTTTACTTTGTGGGATGTTAGTGCCACATAGTGGTAATAAAAGCAAAATCATGTAATCTGTCTACATGAAATAACTTCCTAATGTAAGTTCTTCTCCTTCAAATGTAATTGTTCAACGTTTTTATCACAAGGTTTTTTTCAATCTCAATCTTAGGAACAAGAAATATTTTTTGGTTCATGATAAAGGAAATGTTTATTCACATACTGAAAGATAATCCTTAGGTAAAAACACAGGACCACCATATTTCTTTTTATCCAAGATCTTTGATTCACATACTCAAAACTAACCTCATTGTGGATTTTTTTAAAATAAAAAAATCATAGAAAAGCAATGCTTGTTAATTAAGTGAATACTAAACTCTGCTTCAAATGATGGTAAAGACCTCTGCCCCTTTGATCCCTTCTGAGGAGTGGCCTTGCTGACTATTGAGGGTTAAGGGGTAGAATTTATCAGAAAAAGCAGGGAAGAACAGTTTTCTGCTACCGATGTTCCTGTATCCCCAGATTCCAATCAGGATTCCATCAAGCACTCTTGCAATCCTAAGAATTATGGCAATAGTTGGGTGCAGAGCACCAGGGTTGAAAATGTAGAAGCACAAGACTTAGGGAAGATCTTACTGGGAATAATGATCAATTTTGTACCAAGAAACTTCTAGGATAGCTTAGTTGTTAGGTTTTTGGGTATTAGCAATAGCACTTAGGTTTAAGCTTACTTTATTGTCATTTGCACCTTGTACAACAAAATTAAATGCTATCTTCAGTGTACATCATACATAAGAAAAATTAAAAATACAACAAAAACACGCATCCTTCATATTCTACACTATTGAATTGAAAACCCCTGATACTGCATTAATATTGCACTATATTTAGACTTATGTACTGCTTCCTAGTGCTTTACAACCTTCTCTAAGCAGAGAAGCAAATTGCAACAGTCTGGGTCCTCATTTTACTGACCTTAGACGGATGGAAGGGTTAGACAGTTTTGAACTGGTGACAATCGAACTGCTGGCAATTGGCAAAATTAGCATGCAATACTGCATTTTAATCACAGTGCCACCGCAGCTCTTCCTAATAGAAATATTTTTAATTCTGTTTAAGATGTTTTCTGTTGAGCAGCTGTTTACATGTTCCACTTCAGAGTAAAAAAAAGTCATATAATAAATTCATGGGTTTATATTTCTTAATAATTTCAAATAGTAGATTGAAAGTAATATTTTTGTGCATATGCAGATTTACATCTCAGAATGTAATATATTGTTCTTCCTAGTTATATGGGGTTTTAAAAGTATTCAGTGTTATTACTGTTTGGGTCAGTTGTGAAACTGTTTTTATAATGATCTGTCTTAAGGGAGGCAGGAAAATTATAAAATCATTTCCCCCCCAGAGAAGAAATACTTTTTCATTTTTCATCATCAGTTATCTGCCATTACAGTCAAATGTTATACATACTAAAGCCCCCCCCCCCCCCAATGCAATGGGTTAGTTAGAGCAAGCATATTGCCATAAGTTACTTGGAGAATGTTTTAGCCTTAACAAACAGATTGCAAATGGTTAAATGTTTAACGTTGCCAATAGCTGTGCTGTAGGCTTTTTGCTGTTTGTGAATACTTGACAAATTAGTGATCCAATGAGATCTGACTCATGAAGATAGAATCTCTACCACTTCTTTCTGATGTAAAAATAATGCTAACTTTGCCTTCAAACAGTAGAAAATCTGGTTTTACCTGACTAATTAACCACTAGGTGTCCCTGTTCTTCATGCTTCCAGAAGTAACGATGATTAAAATGGTAGTTCTTAAAGGAGGCTATTTTATCTTGTCCCACAGATTTTATATAGAGATGTGTGAAATATTTTCCCCCTCTTTCAGCCGTAGTCATTAGCCATAAAGCTTTTTGTTTCCACTTTTCCTTGCAGGATCCTGTAGCTTCTTTTAATTACGTTGATTTGTGTCTCTTTCTCCATGTGTTTTTCACTGGTACAATTTACAGTGACTATGTTTGAAGCTTGCTCTATATAATCGCATTGATTGTACTGGTGAGACAAAATGTCAGGGATTATAAATGTAGCTCCATTGCATTAATGCTGATTGTTCTCGAGTTAGCTAAACCTATGGCAATTTGTTAAGCACAGTTGCCAAAATGTAGTAGCGGAAGCAAGTATTGTGTATCCTGTTATGTCTGTAAATTAACTTTAGCTTTTCCTGCTGTCTTCTACCTTACAATTACAATTCTGATTTCTCCTTCCCTCCCAGCAATGAAATATATATTGCTCCGTCTGGTGTCCAAAAAGAAAGAATACAGGTAAGTAAATATGATTTCTATCTGGATTGTAGCCTTGAAAATAAATCCACAGCCTATCAGTACTAATTCATGAGAAAGTCCTCTGGAATTCCTTCTGAATGAACACATCAGTGATGGTATTCAAAATGTTTTACTACTGGTTCTGTGGGCGTGGCTTGGCTTGGTGGGCATGGCAGGGGAAGGATACTGTAAAATCCCCATTCCCTACCCACTCCAAGAAAAGGTTTCTGCAAAATCCCCCTTTCCTCTTGATCACCTGAGACTCGGGAGGCAGAGAACAGATGGAGGTGGGGCCAGTCAGAGGTGGTATTTACTGGTTCTCCGAACTACTCAAAATTTCCACTGCTGGTTCTCCAGAACTGGTCAGAACCTGCTGAATACCACCTCTGGAACACATATAGAATTGTTACTACATGTGTTTTTAAAAAGAATTTTCATTTTTGTTATTTGCTTCCTCTGGACTATATGAGATTTTAAAGTTGAGCACTAGGAGGCAATATGAATGAGTGGGGCAGCAAAAGTGAAGTAAACTATAGGAATATTTTCTTTTGCATTCTATCTAATTAAGGCATTTTACTAATATGTAAAAGGTCAGCCCCTTCCTTTAAGATGATCAAAGACAATCACTTTGACAGACCATGGTAGGAAGCTTGTTAGAAGTCATAAAAGGAAGTCACCCTCTTACATACTAATTTATATTCCTATATGAAAAACAAGAGCTAGCTAAGTCTGCCTTTATAACTATTTGGCAATTACCAGTGAAGAAATATATGGATCACCTGAAATGATGTCACCCCTTCAAGGTAGACCAGACTAGGAAACCAGTGCCAAAGAGGTCACTTCTATTTTTAGTGTAAAGCTATAGTAATATAATCTTGCAAGACTGAATATGCTTCCTTCTCCTTCCCTTTATCATCCAGTAAACTAAGGAGGGGTTTATCTGAGACATTTATTTAGCTTCCTTTCTTGACCCGGGCTCAGGCCTTGTTTATCTGACAGTTGACTTGATAATAGTTTTTCCTCCTGTCTTTCAAGAGATTCCCTTGGCTCTCTACAGATGGCCTATTCTCTTGTTATACAATAATACAATAATACAATAGCAGAGTTGGAAGGGACCTGGTAGGCCTTCTAGTCCAACCCCCTGCGTGGGCAGGAACCTTATACCATTTCAGACAAATGGCTATCTAACATCTTCTTAAAGACTTCCAGGGTTGGGGCATTCACAACTGCTGGAGGCAAGCTGTTCCAGAGGTTAATTGTTCTGACTGTCAGGAAATTTCTCCTTAGTTCTAAGTTGCTTCTCTCCTTGATTAGTTTCCACCCACTGCTTCTTGTCCTGCCCCCAGGTGCCTTGGAGAATAGTTTGACATGTCCTCACACAAGAGCCTACATCTCTGGGTCAGCCTGCCACTAGGACATATTGAAGATGAATCAAAAGGAAGTTGTAAGAAAGGACTGTTTGCCAGTAGAAAATGCTGTAAGAGTTCCTCTGTGTAAACATTTGCATAGGGAGAAACCTAAGGCAGGTTGGGTACCTAGAGAACTCCATTTGACCTATTCTCATACTATCCTGCTGCATTCAGCCATGGGGCTATAGGTCTATCCCTGCCCATCCACTCCAAGTAGAAATCCCGGGCTTCTTCTCTCCATGACCTCTGCCATGATCTCTGAGCTTGTTGGAGAGGACCGCTGGCAGCCCTGACTGAGGCAGCAAATCAGCTAGTCAATAGGCTAAAGAATACACTCTACCATTACTCTGCTGCCTCCCCCCCCTCCCCCCCCAAATAGGATCTGGTTGAGAGAGAGTGGAGGCAACAAAATGGGGAAAGAGTTTTCTCCCCTACTCCTTGTTCCTCCACTAAAGTGACTTCTTCATAGGGAATTTGTTTTCAAGGCATGACAAAAGAACCACATTCAGGGTAGCAGTTTCCAACTTTCTTCCATCTGAGTCTTACTGGGCAAGAGCAAATACAGATCTATTTTACTTTTTGACTTTAGGGTGTTCTATCTATTATCTAACTATCTTATCGGTGAACACTGCCTCTCAATTTGCAAGCTAGATGGGAAGAGGTTCCCCTTTTATAATTCTAGAATGTTGCCAGTATTTTTTAAACAATGAAAAATACTAGTCCTGTATGAGAAACATTATATTGCAATGAATCCCTGGATTTTAAATTAGATGTTTGGTAAAGTATGAAAAGTTATAATTCACAAATTTTATGATGCTATTATAAAAAGCAGTATTATTAGTTAGAACTAACTTATGGTCTCTAAGATTGCATTCATCTTCGGTATTAATGCATGTTTTCTAATTTAAGACTGGAATCTTATCCCAATTTATTTGGGTGTATGTTCCACTGAATTAAATGGATTTGATTACATTGTGCATATTTAAATAGAGCTATGTTTATTTATTCATTTGAATGTGCCAGATTTAGAAGATGGATTGTGGGTAATTGCAGTCTCAGTTTTCATTTGTTTGTTTAATCTTTTCAAGGAGAAATGTTTGAAAACTGATCACCAAGGCTGTGAAGATTGCAAATACTAGTGGTTAATAAGTTCAGTCCATTAAAAACAAGCAAATGCATTGGGGTATAAAGTAGAATAATTAAATTGACAATCATACTCTCTTACTGTACATGCAATCTTAGTGAAGTCAGTGCCCCTTCCCGTTGTATTGTGATATACAGAATAAGTTCAGCAGGTTGTATGCTTATCAGTGTTACATCTGTATTGTATTGATGTTGGGAATAAGTAATCTTTCAAGTGTTATCAAAAGTTGTAAAACAATAAAATGTTATACTATGTGCAAAAATAATTCTAAAACCATAGAAGTTATAGTATGTGCAAAGATAACATGATTAAATGTCTTGCTAGCTTCTCTGTTCGGAAGAGTTTCACTTCATTTTTACCATTGAATGGAGGATAACATACTGCATATATAGGAAGAGCTGAGTTTCCGACAGCACAAGCATTATAGCCAGTCAATACTGCTTATAGCCAGCTTCTCCTGCACAGTAGAAAAACCAGTTTCAATAGAGCTTGAACCTGCAAAGGATATTTTTGGACTGTCAGTAATGTAGTGTGTACTTGCATAGGTGCCTCGCTGCCTCATAAAGTACATTTTCTCAGAACCCTGATAAATTGAGTCAATTGTGTCAACATGCTTTTGTTCTAGTAGTTTCTCAATTTGAAATATCCTTGTCAAAAATAGATTCCCATGGCTTGCCAAACTTTTCTAAAGCATTTTTGTTGTTGTTATTGAAAAGCGATGGTTATCCCAGATGGCTGTTCTTTCATTACAGCCTGAAGACATGTTTGTGTGTGATATTGAAGAAAAAGACATCAGTAGCCCTCCATCCTACAAGAAACTCAGGAAGAGTCAATGTACACCTCTGTTCATGAATGCTTACATCATGAGAGGTATGGCCCAAATATTCTTGGAGGTAGATGCCATTGATAATAGTGATTTTTGCCTGTAACATGACTGGAAGGCAGATGATTATGATGATTTAGAGGTCACCAGACTCCTAGCAATTCTGGATGATTTACAAATGATTTCAAACATGAAAAATAAGACAATAAAAACGAGAATCAAAAGAAGGATAGCAATGACAGGGATAATAAACTGGGTAGAAACAAAACAACCTAGGTTAAAAGGACGTCTCGTTCATCTTCAACCAAGGCCTAGATGAAGATATATTACAGTACAGTCCTCTTTTGTTTCAAAAAGAAAAAGTAGGAAAGGGCATGAAGTGAGCCGTCTGGAATTATTTCCAATCCCTTAATAATAGGCTGGATGTAGAAAACATGGCCAGAAGGGAGGGGACCCCAGAAACTGGTAATATTCTGAGTCATTGGCCTCTCCCATAACAGACTTTTTTTTCTTGATTTTTGTTTTGCTACACAACCTCCAGCTTAATTCAGCTCACTTTTAAACTCTATTTTCTTTTACCAGTTTACCCCATACCAAATTTGGTCCCCTTCTATTCATTTTTTAGAATTATCAATTAGTTCCTGAGGGTTTTTTTTTAACCTCCCACTTTAGCCTATAGTCCAGAGGTGGTATTCAGCAAATTCTGACCAGTTCTGGAGAACCGGTAGCGGAAAATTTGAGTAGTTCGGAGAACTGGTAAATACCACCTCTGACTGGCCCTGCCCCCATCTATTTTCTGCCTCCCGAGTCCCAGCTGATTGGGAGGAAATGGGAATTTTTTTACTGTAGCAATTACTTTATTCTTAGGTAATAAATTTTCAAAAAACCTAATTAATGTGTTTGCTTCCCAAGTTCCTAGCTGATCTGAGTCCTCCTGTTAGTTGGAGTAAAAAGAAAGAGAAGGAAAATGAAAACTGGAAGGTGTGCAAAGAATGCTCTTCCTGTGCTTTTTGTAAATCATACCTTATATTAAGAATAGTTGGCTTTAAATGTAGAGGATGGGTTTGAATAAAATATCCGTCCTGAAATAGGGTGACGCTGAATTTTAAAAAACAAAATGGAGGGAGCTTTTGAGTTAGAAGAAGTCCACTCGAAGTCCGTGTGTTTTCTTGTCTTCCCACATCGAGAATTATAACGAGAAGATTACATCCATCCTTTTATTCTCAGGCGTTCAAGTTTTAAAGACAGGAAATTATGCATATTGAAACAATTCTGCTTCTAGTCTGTTGGTGGCAGCATCCCAGTGTTAAAAAGTGTTTTGGAAGAAACTAGTTGAAGATTATTATAATAGGCAATAGTAATGCAGACATGATTTCTTTGCATAGGCATGATTCTAATAGGTCTGACAATAAGCACTATCTTGCATCTTTTCCTAAACCTACTGTAACGATGTATTGAGATCAGTGACTTCCATAATGTGCCGTCCGTGTTACAGTGCTTACTGCAGGGGTATCAAACGCATATCGTCACGGTGGCATCACGTGATGTATGTGGACTTTCCCTCACTTTGCTAAACTGGGTGTGGACATGGCAAGCGCGTGACGCATCCGGCCTGTGGGACAGCATGACAGCCCTGCCATACTGTATGGCAGACATTTTGGTAGGTACCAAATTGAGGAGGGCTGTCTTGCAATATGTACTGCTGAATGCATACCTAAGTGTACTCAGGTAACTATAAAGGTGAAGACATAATGACGCAAGCATGGTAAGACATAGGTTATGAGGTTTGCTTTGTGACATTATGAGACATATTTTGTCCTTTGCCCTCTTCCCCCTTCCTATATAAACAGCAATCAATTACATGGAACTATTTACTAAACCACAAAAGAATTAGGATTTATCCTTGATAGAGGACCATTCATTTAGGGCAGAGATCCCCAACCTTTGCAACTTTAAGTCTGAAGGTCTTCAGCTCCCAGAATTCTCCAGCCAGCTTTGCTGGCTGGAGAAGTCTGGGAGCTGAAGTCCTTCAGACTTAAAGTTGCAAAGGTTGGGGATCTCTGATTTAGGAAACATTCGAAGTTACAACAGCAGTGAAAAGTGACTTACTGCCATTTTTTCACACTTATGACAGTTGCAGCATCCCTATGGTCACATCAAAATTCAGATGATCGGCAACTGGCATGTTGCTATGACAGTTGTAATGTTCCTGTTCATGTGATCCCCTTTTGTGACCTTCTGACAAGGAAAGTTAACCGGGGAAGACAGATTTGTTTAACAAACGTGTTACCATCTTAGCAAGTGCAGTGATTCACTTAACAACTGTGACAAGAAAGGTTGCAAAATGGGCTGCACGCCTGTCTTGCTTAGCGATGGAAATTTTGAGTTCAGTTGTGATTGTAAATCAAGGATTACTCGTACACTACAAACTCTTGTGTCTGTAACCTTTAACTGGGCAAAAGAGTGAATCGTAGGGAAATAATCTTTGAACCAAGGTACCTAAAATGGGCCAACTTACAGAACAAATACTGAATTTTTGAATCCTATCTTCTTTAATAATATTGTTTTAGGAGCAGGAGCCGTGATTCATACTCATTCCAAAGCTGCTGTAATGGCCACACTTTTGTATCCAGGAAAAGAGTTTAAAATCACTCACCAGGAGATGATCAAAGGAATCAGGAAATGTTCTACAGGGGGATATTTCAGGTAATTTACAATAATAAATAACATTGCAGTAATATGGAGTACTTCTACATACACGAAGTCAGTTGAAAGTCAGTTTTTGTCTTTTGTAACAAAACAATACAGGTAGTCCTCGACTTACAACTGTTCATTTAGTGACCATTCGAACTTACAACAGTACTGAAAAAAGTAATTTTTTGATCATTTTTCACACTTATGATGGACGTAGCATCCCCTTGGTCACATGATCAAAATTCTGACTCTTGGCAACTGACTCATATTTATGACGGTCGCAGGGTCTTGGGATCATGCCCTTTTGCAACCTTCTGACAATGTGGAAGCCAGATTCACTTAATAATCATGTTACTAATTTAACAACTGCAGTGATTCACTTAACAACCGTGACAAGAAAGGTCTTAAAATGGGGGAAAACTCAACACATTTCTCACTTAGCAACATAAATTTTTTGGCTCAATTGTGGTCGTAAATCAAGGCCTACCCATAGAATCCTTAAAGACATTATCACATTATGCATTGGATGAAGGGGGTCGATGACCCCTAAAAGTGTCTGTGATCATTGCTAGTCTTTGACGTGCTAGAAAAACTTTTATAGTTTTTGTATTCAACTTTTATCCCAAACTCCCAGAATCTAAAATGAATCCATCCCAAACACTTGCTCCCAATTACATGAATACTCAGAAACCTTTTCCAAAAAGGTAAAGAGAGGCTTTTTATCCTGTTCTTCATAAATTTATCTTGATACTTACAAGAATTGTTTGCATTTATAGTTGGATTGTGTCACTGAAGCAGTAGGCATGAGCTTAAATAGACTCCAGAGGATGGTAAAGGACAGGAAAGGCTGGAGGAATATTGTCCATGGGGTCGCAATGGGTCAAACATGACTTGTATGACAATAGTTCCATGGTCTCAAACTCCCACCCCACTCTATTGAAGTAGCTATTCAAAGACAAAAAATAACTTTTAAGATCACAACAAATATCATATAAAAGTTAATCACTCAGTTTTTTGGAAATTTGGAGATGGTAGGAGGGATAAAATGAGAAGGGGAAAATATTTTTTCAGGGTTGAACTACGTAGCACTTTCACCCATTATAAAATATTATTTAGTCTAGCAGTCACTTGTTATGCTTTAACTATTCATTATAAAGCAAGTTTTAATTTTGTGAAGATTATGCCACCTAACAATTCCAGCAATGAACCTGTGTTTTTTTCATTTATGAATTTGAGAGATAAAACAAGTGAAATGTATATCAAGTCCCTAAGTAAAATGGCTTGGACATTTCAGTGGATTGATATTATCAACATAGCATTCTAAAAATCTCAGCTATGAACAAGATTCAGCAGATTACTCACTGGAATTTGCACAATGAATAATAAAGTGGGATTAAGTTATCTTGGCACTGTTCAAATCAATTTAATTCAAATTGTCAGACTACTACCTATATACTTCATACTTACTTGATTTTAGGATAATATATCACTACCATAAATAAAAGATGCCTCAGCTTCTCTTACATTGGGATATGCTAACATTTTACCTAGTTTGGAACATAGAATTCTAGACATCCTGAAAAATACAGCAGTATGAAAGGAGATGTTTCCACATGTCCTCCATGAAACTGGGATGTGTTGTAACACTTACTAATTGGGTAATGCTGTAAACATGTTATGTATGTCATTATTACTTCCATTTAAAAACTAGCTACCAAATTTACAGTGGGTGCTCTTAATGCAGGACTCCAAAGTTACTATGAAAACATGGCATTTCTTTCTAGTAACACGCAGAAAGATATGGTATGTAATTTGATCATTGGAATCTGACTTCTGACCAATGATCTCTCTGCTTCTTTTCCAATGGATAATCTTTTAGGACCCCAGATATTCTGGGTATTTTATATAGTCCTACTGGTCAACACTGTTGATAGCAAGGAGATGGTGCAAATAAAGTAGAAGACTGGAACAGAGGCAGAAGAAGGAAACAGTTGAAACTGTTATTTCTGTTTAACAGAATACCAGGCTTGGGTTAAGATGTTTAAAGATCAGGAGGCTCAGTCATTTATCCAGATAAATATGCCATTACTGACATTCAGCCTTTCCATAGGGAGGGTAATAAGAGGAGATCAGGGCTAGAATATTTATTTGCATTCCTTGAACATAAGTAAGCTGTTGCCAGATTTCATAACAGTTGAATTGGACTAAACATACCTACCTAGTAAGAGACACTCAACGTACAGCCTGCTACCAAGTAAACATGCACTAACCTTCATTTTCTTTGCAGCCCAGCACAAATGTCTGTTTCTTTATTTTCCAAAGAAATAAGCCATCCCTAAACCAGGTTTCTCCAACCCCCTAAGGATATCCTCCAACTACCACATGGAGTAAACCATATTAAAGAGATCTATTCCTAGCAATGCCATGGTCTGCAAATACTTTTCTAAGAATAAGAGCCATTCAATTCATAGTTGAAGAGTTGAATGCAGTGTAAGCATGGATGGGTTTATGCTTGCTGAAAGTAGCACGAATTGCTTTCTACCACTTCCCGAAAACAGCCCATTCTTATATATTTATAAGAATGGACTTTTGCATTTAAACTCATCTTCCTTTTGGGTAAAATAACAAGTGGTAACAAGTAGTCATTCAGTACATTTTGCTACGTTTTTGAAAACAAGAATGCAATCAACTGTTGGTAAGTAAAGTGCGATATTTTTCACTGTTATATCTAAGATAGATTACACATAATCTTATAGTTGGTATTATCCAGTCAACATTTGATTGTCAATATCTTTGAAACTACTGAGGGTATAGTCTGATCTTTTTTTCAGTAAAAACACAAGCAAATACCACTGAATTCAGTCAGATTTCTTTCTATATAATTTTGCCACTGCTATCTTAATCCTTGTTTGGGTTATGCCCACTAAATGTATGCATCCAATTACTATTCCCCTATGTGATTATCAATATCTTGAAATAGGTGAAAAGGCAATGCTTTAAAGATTCTCATTGTGAATAAGCTATAATATGTATTACATTTTTGCTCAATTACTTCCTTTGTCAAAATTAAACAAGCAGTTGTTTATTTGATGGCGGTCTATTATGATAACACAGTACTGCAATTATCTTTATTGTAATGATTTCATAGATTCTTGCTTTTGAAATGGGGGGTGTTATTGCTTGATTTAATTGTTGGTCACATTTGGATACGTTAAAGAGAAAATATGGACATAAATGTTTTAAACAAATTGAACAAGCAATGCAATGATAACTAGGTATGAGAGGCTAAAATGTCAATGCAACCTCATTTTTTCCAGATACAATGACATGTTAGTAGTCCCTATTGTTGAGAATACACCAGAAGAGAAGGACTTGAAGGAGAGAATGGCATATGCAATGAACACATATCCAGACACTTGTGCTGTGCTGGTCAGGCGTCATGGTGTTTATGTTTGGGGTGAAACATGGGAAAAAGCCAAGACGATGTGAGTAGAATGAGAAAGTAAACCAATATATTGATGGGCCTATATCTTCTAAAACTTCTTAACATATAAGTATAGCTGGATTGTGTTTGTTTTTACTTCACCTGATTGTTCTGTTTTTATTTTTGAGAATTGGGAATTATTTCAATTGCCAAGTGTAAAATATTCTCTACTGTACCATTCTATTTTTACACTTGTTTTATAAATACTTGCATAGCTTCTATTTTTTGTAACAACAACAAAGTTTTAAAAAGATTTTTGAATGGAGATAAGGGAAATACAGCATAGGTTTACCAATTGTGTAAGGAAAATACTGGTATCTCAGAATTCTGCTTCTTCATAGTAAAAACTATTTTAAAATTGATATTATTAACAAAATAATACTATATTCACCTTAACAAAATGTTAGGGTTCCCCCCCCCCCCCCAAGTATATTATTTTACAGGGGGAAGGTTGTCTTAGTTTGGTTGAGAGTTGTGGCGCAGTGGTTAGAATGCAGTACTGCAGGTTACTTCTGCTGACTGCCAGCTGATTGCAGTTTGGCAGTTCGAATCTCATCAGGCTCAAGGTAGACTCAGACTTTTGCCCTTCTGATCTCAGTAAAATGAGGACTCAGATTGTTGGGGACAATATGCTGACTCTGTAAACAGCTTATAGAGGGCTACAAAGTACTGTGAAGCTAAATGCTATTGCTATTTGAGATAGACCTCATTTTTTTCTGTCTGTATCGATAATAATTCAGAATTGTCTTCTTTCACTGTGAATGCAGTATTGTACACTGTGAAAACTTTCACTTTTATTTCTGCTGTAATAGTAAATTAGTTGATTTATATTTATATAACAAATTTGAAAACAAAATGTATGTAACCAAAGGACCACCCTAATTTATTTATTTTTCCTTTGTGTATTCTTCAGGTGTGAATGCTACGACTACCTTTTTGACATTGCAGTACAAATGAAACAGCATGGAATTGATCCTTCTATAATTCCTAGTGGAGAAAATGGAATTGTTTAGCAAGTTTTTCCCTAAAAACTACCTTTCAGTACAATATTACTGCATTTCTAGGACGTGCCTGATTATTAAACACTAACGATTCAGCATTGTTTATTAAAAGTCTGAAGGATACCCAATTTAATTTCTATTCCTCGTGTAGATATTAAATTATACCCCTTTACCTCTCAATTTATTATTTATTTATTTTTTTGTTTTAGGATCTTTTTTGTAATTAATGTTCTAGCGTCGACCAATACATCATTAAAACAAGGTGGCCTTACAACTTTTAAATTCAGGGTTTCTTTTTTTTCCCTTTTCCTTTTCTAAAAAACCAGAAGAAGCACATCATGGGGAAATGATGTGCTTCTTCAACAGGGGAAATGTCCAAAACAATTTCACATAGGTGTTGAAAGACTACCATGAATAAAAGTATGCCAAAGTAAGATATTAGCTTTTGCTTTTGAAAAATAACACTTTTAAGAAAGTGAGCAGATTTGTCCTCCATGCTGTTTTTTTTGGATAACTCAAAATACATGTCAGCACAGAAATCATTCCAACATTTTAGGTGTTTGAAAAATAATGAAAGCAACCTGAAAAAAAATAGTAAGCAGAAATGAATGGTGTATTTATTTTATCAAAATGTTTTAGAGGGTGCCAATGTAGTTAATAACAGTTTAAAAGTTCCATATGTCATCTTATAATTTGATGGGTTAAGAAAAAGTAAAATGGGAATATATTGCTGAAATTTACACTTCAGTGTTATCTACTCTGAGGATAAGAGAGATGCCAGGTACAAAGTTTGAAAAGCAGAGTTGAAAAGCAGAGTTCATTTCAGAGATGAAATGAAATAAAATTATTTATTAAAATGACCTCCAGACAAATATTAAAACACTATTTAAATGCAAAATGATATGATCCACTTATCCCTGTCATTAAAATATATAACACTGTGTGCAATGGAAAGAACAGAAGACCTATTTAGTCCTGGTAACACTTTATGCAAACACTGTCTAATATTAACTAAATATTTGTCAATTACATATATCACATAATCTCCTACAGAAATAAAAACAAGTAATGCTGAAAAGAGAACTGCACGTTCCAATTGTATGAGCATTTGATACACAGAGATGATTTTATGTTGACTCTAGTTACTAACATTAACTTCAATACAGCTCCATAATCACTAAAAAGAAAGTACAGGGAAAGCTGCATGAAGCCTCCAATAGAGCAATGTTCAGATTTTACTACACCATAAAAAATTAAGATTCATGTGCACAGGTACAGAACGCGATACTAAGGGCAGTTGTGAAAATAATATTGGGAAAGTAATGGATTGGAAACTACTATGAGTTAACCAGGTGGATTGTCTACACAAGAAGCATATGTCATTTCAGGATGCATGAATGGAAGCAATCCACTTCAAGGGGAGTAATCACACCAGTTTATTCTGCTTTAAGCAGACCCCCACCCCAAGTAGGGTGTCCAGTTCTGGATCCTGAACGTGAAAGAGTCGGAGAATGTGGATTTAGGAAAATTTAAAAGTGTTTGGGGACTAGAAACTAAACACCCTGAAGAGGATTTTAAAAGAGCTGAGCATGTTAAGCCTGCAACAAAAAAGCTACAGGGAAATATGATAGCACTCTCCAAATACCTGACAGGATGTTGGAGTAGAAAGTCAGGTCCTGTTTTTTCACATTCCTCAGTGCACGATATGGACTAATGGATTTAAATTACAGAAAGGTAGATTCTGACTGGTGGGAAAAAAATCCAGTTAGGAAAAGCAGATCAACAAGGGGACCAGTTATCTAGAGATGTGGTAGGCTCCTCTTTCTCTGATATGTTCAGATGACTCTTCAAGAGTCATCTCTTGAAGTTATTTAACTTGGATTCCTGCATTGAGGAAGAGGTTAAATTCTCTGGCCTCTTCCAATTCCAATGTCAGATTTTATATTAGGATACGTATACATTCAGACAGATATACCGTACACATATGCATATGTGCACATGCATGTACACAAAAGGTATTTTGGTAAGACTAATTAAGCTTTTAGTATGCTTGCTGTATACTACTTGCAGTAGTAGGGATGCGGTAGCTCAGTGGCTAAGTTACTGAGCTTGATCAGAAAGGTTGGCAGTTCAGCAGTTTGAATCCCTAGTGCCACATAATGGAGTGAGCTCCCGTTACTTATCCCAGCTTCTGCCAACCTAGCAGTTTGAAAGCATGTAAAAATGCAAGTAGGAAAATAGGAACCACCTTTGGTGGGGAGGTAACAGCATTCCGTGTGCCGTCAGCATTTAGTCATGCTGGCCACATGACCACGGAGACGTCTTTGGACAGCACTGGCTCTTTGGCTTTGAAATGGAGATGAGCACTGCCCCCTAGAGTTGGGAACAACTAGCACATATGTGCAAGGGGAACCTTTACCTTTACCCTTGCAGAATGGCTTTTCAACAATTAGGCATTTCTGCCAGTGTCAAAGGACAGGCAGTTTTCAGCTATTCCCCTTTCCTGCTGCAGCCACAGTGGGGCGTAGAAATATGTTCTTTGGTGAACAACATGAAAGGTGATAAGCAATAGTGAGGCAAAGTTTAGTTCAACTAAAGTAGTCAGGAAAAAGGTTTCCACTAGATCGAAACCATTTCATAAGCTTAATGGAAGCACCAGATATCCTGGTTCTTTGCAAACCAGAAGTTTGCTTTGAAATTTTTGAAAGTTACAGGTGTCAGTAGAATTGAGGCTCAAATATGTTAGAAATATTTCTAACATGAGCCATGAGAGGCATCTCTTTCAGGATCTTCCAGATGTATGGCACAAGCTTAGTATCTAAACTGGCACTTAATTTACAAAGTGAAATGATAGCAGAAATAGTAACATCTTTTCTTCATCTTCTGCATGACATACGATGCTTCCCTCCATTAAAAAACAAGATTTTTACTTCAACACAACATTTGGCTTTGACTTTGGAACAGAAGGGAATCACAAAATGTTCTAGCTCTTTTGCAAGTTCATATTGGAACATTATAGCTCCTGGTTATAAGAGCACTACATTGTCAAGGCAAAGGTCTGTCTAGTCCAGTGTTCTGTCACAGTGTTCAAGTAAATACACTTAAGAAGCTGGAGTAACATGATTGTTCTTTTCCATTATGAATCCTAATGCTGATATTTATGTCAATGTAGCTTTGATTGCTATAATGCTATAGCATTATATATATAGGGAAATGCTATAGCAGTCAAAACAGTACAGTACTGTCTGTATTTGACATTTCCCTAAAGTGATGGCTATTCTGGTGGCATCTTCCATGAATATTTCCATGTTGAAGCTGGTGATGTATAAAGGTATAGATTACCCTCCAACTGTAGACTACAAAGCTGTTGTCAATAATTTGATTTCAGGTTGCTCCAGAATAGAGCAAATCTGGTGCATGGATTCACTTACAGCAGTGATGGGAGAATTACTGAACGACTTGAAGAATCAGGGTGAAGACAGGTCATCTGAGAGAAAATCTATATCGCCAAGGGTCAATACCACCTTGATGGTATAATGGCCAGTCAATCAATGAATATCTCAATTCTGTTGGGGTGGAAAAGTAACTACATAATATTCATCCAAATATTTTCAATTTCTTTGAATATATAGCTTTTAGGATCATTTTTCAAAAATGATCCTATGCAACTGCAATTGGGAAGAAAAAGCATATGAAGTGCTTTTTTAAAGCCATTTGCAGCTAAAGTAGATATGTATGTATGTATGTATATTTGTTTTCGTAGATTTTCACAGGTATAGATATGTAGGTCTTGGTTTATTCGGGTCTTTTCCCATGTACAATTAGCCAAGATACTTTTAATCCTACCCGGGAAAAGATCCAAATAAACCAAGCCCTACATATATACACATATACATATACATATACATATACATATAAATACATACATACATACATACATACACACATACATACATATATATACATACACACACACACACAAATGCATGCATGCATGCATACATACATACATATAATTGTTCCACGACACCCTGTTAGGGCCCCAATTAAGGGAGGAAGCATACTGTTCTCCCCTTCTGCCTTTCGGCTCATCACCAGAGACCATCTAGACAGAAAGCCATGAGTTCCGTTGTGTGATTTTTTTAAATATGTGTGTTAGTTTTATGAGCTGATCAATAAATAAATCGTGTGTATGTGTGTGTGTGTATGTATGTATGTATGTATTTATATGTATATGTATATGTGTATATATGTAGGGCTTGGTTTATTTGGATCTTTTCCCGGGTAGGATTAAAAGTATCTTGTGGAACAATTATAGATTCTTATCCTCCTGTCTCAGCTGATACAATTGGGAGAGCCTGGCTGGCTGAATGGTTATAGGCTCCTGCCTGATATGCAATACAGCCCCGGTTCGAATGCCAGTAGAGGTATCTGATGAGAGCTAAAAAGCTCGAAATAGATCTATACTAGTCTCTCTGATTTATTTATTGATCAGCTCATAAAACTAACACACACGTGTGTGTGTGTGTGTGTGTTAGTTTTATGAGCTGATCAATAAATAAATCAGGGAGACTAGTATAGATCTATTTCGAGCTTTTTAGCTCTCATCAGCTAGCCATACCTTTACTGGGATTCGAAGCGGGGCTGTATGTCAGGCAAGAGCCTTTAGCCATTCAGCCAGCCAGGTTCTCTTATTGTATCAGCTGAGATAGGAGGATAAGTATCTGTAATTGTTCCACAACACCCTGTTAGGGCCCCAATTAAGGGAGGAAGCATACTGCTCTCCTCTTCTGCCTTTCGGCTCATCACCAGAGACCATCTAGACAGAAAGCCATGAGTTCCGTTGTGTGATTTTTTAAATATATGTGTTAGTTTCCCTGATTTGTGTGATTAAAAAACTCGGAATAGATCTATACTAGTCTCTCTGATTTATTTATTGATCGGCTCATAAAACTAACACACATATTTAAAAAATCACACAATGGAATTGTCTAACACATTGTCAAATTAATAGTTTGAGCTAATGTAATGAGCTAATGTAACAAGTTGTAAAGAATTTACAGTTGATTAGAACTATTTTGCAGATGTTCTGTTTTGTTCTACACTATTCTGGATGTTGACACCCTGGCTTATTTTCATTTTCTACTTACAATTTTTCCATGCCTGTTCCATTTGTTATTCAACCCCTGTATGAATGAGAACATACTTAGCCAAATCTGCTTCATAAGCTGATTTCCAAAGCTAAAAACTGCCCTAATCTTTTTTTAGGCTTTTTAAAAAGCTTACCTTTATTATTTTTATAAATAACTCAAGGCAGCAAACATATCTAGCATTCCTTCCTCCTCCTATTTTCCCCTGAACAACAAGCCTGTGAGGTGAATTGAGCTGAGAGACAGTGACTGGCTCAAAGTCACCCAAGTAGCTTTTATGCCTAAGAAAGACTAGAACTCAAAATCTTCTGGTTTGTCGCTTGGTGCCTTAAATGTTTAGAGACTATTACCAATTTTAAATTAGTATTTCATCATGAAAATTATGTTTAATAAATATTTTACAACTTAACTACACTACAGTATGTGTTATAGTTAGGACAATGATCATAGTTGTGGAAAAGACTTTGTATTTAACATCTATAAGAAAACACACACAAATTTCCCATCGATGGGACACAATAAGTAGTGAGTTATATCAGAGTTAAGTTGATCAAACATGGAAGACCTTAATTGCCATGGTGAATCTTACATAGAGGCATTATATAAGAGGAAGATGTTATTTATCCCTTATTAAGTCTTTATGTCTCTGTCCATTACAAAGATGATGGTGAATGGCATCATTCAAAACTACTGTAGGAAGAACTATAGACAGTCTCATTGTTTTTCTCTTCTGAGAATTTTTTAGGAGCAGACATTGAAATATAATGGTAAAGCTTTTAATCTTCAGAAACCTGCTCAACAAGAATGCAATCCATAAAATGAATTACTTCTATTGAATATGTAGGCTTTTTAGACCTCAGCAAGGTACTCAGTTAATTAAAAATAAAGCCTATTTCAGTGAAGAGAAGAGTGAAGTTTGTGATCAAAATAAACATAAATTTAATACCAAACCAATTAAATCATGTCACATAGTACAATATATAAACCCAATACAATTCACAATTCATCCAGTTTACCATTAGTTCCTTGATCAGAAATTAAAATAACCCCTCATTGCAGTGTTGAGGTAGATGACTTTTGGACACAACTGTTTGTTTTTCAGCATTTATAACATTATGTTAAAGAATAAACTATCAGAGGTAACTTCTATTTTGAACTTTTATAGTTAATATTTTCAATTAACTTCCTTGTAATCAGCGTGTCAATACGGTAAAGGGCTGGGCTAGGTCATCTGTTGCATCAGCATGTACACACATTGTCAGTGTGGGTTTTCTGGTAAGCTCAGATTTCAATGAATCATTTGCTAGCAGCTCTAATATGGGATGTAGTAAAAATATAGAAGGGAAAGGTAGAAAGCATCAGTAATTTGCATTCTACTATACAAAAAAAGGGCTACTCAGGTTCAAAGATAGCATGTTTTCTGCAGATAAAGTCCCAGCCAGGTGTAATCCTTAGATCTGCATAAAGCTTCTTCCTGAAATCCTGGTGTTAATCAGGATGATACTGAGCTAGATATGCTAAACATTCTGATTCACTGCAAAGTATTTTATGATGAACTTATGTCCTTTGACCAGAGGAGAAAATTTTAATGATAATTCCAGGATCTCTAACAGTATTGGACTGCTACCAAATGATTCAAATGAACAATCATTTGGGAAAACAAGATTGCTGATATAAACTCAAAGGCTAACTGATCTTCTCCAATCATTCCACCAATTTTTGTCCACCCTTGATGATTCTGTTTCTGTTTTGGTATTGAGCTATTACTTGACCAAATAGAAACAGAATCACCAAGGGTGGGCAAAAAAATAGTAGGAACAGGAGCAACTTCTGACTTCCTTCTGGCTTCCCCATTGAATTTCCTTGGAATCAGTGGCTAAGACACTGAGCTAGTCAATCAGAAAAGTTGGCAGTTCGGCGGTTCGAATCCCTAGCACTACATAACAGAATGAGCTCCTGTTACTTGTCTCAGCTTCTATCAACCTAGCAGTTTGAAAGCACGTAAAAAATACAAATAGAAAAATAGGGACCACCTTTGGTGGGAAGGTAACAGTGCTCTATGCACCTTCAACATTTAGTCATTCCGGCCATATGACCACAGAGTCTTCTTTGGACAGTGCTGGCTCTTCCGCTTTGAAATGGAGATGAGCACCACCCCCTAGAGTCGGGAATGACTAGCACATATGTATGAGGGGAACCTTTACCTTTATATACATACATAAATACATACATACATACATCACATGTATGGGGTGATCATTTTGCTTTATTGCATGTTGGGGTCCTATTTAATTTTAATTAAGTCAATTAAAAATCAGGGATGTTAAGAACATGGTAAACACCAAGGATTGTTTTCTGTGTGGATGTTAGTGCCTGCAGGAGCCATGTCGGTGATTCATGAGCTAAGCTGTCTAGGATAGTTTCTACAATCTGTCCCTTGCACAATACTGCAAGAGGAATCCAGAAAAACAATCCTGCAATTTATACTTTAGAAGAGGGACTCTTGAAGGCACTTTGATTGTCTAACTAAGAACTGTTGTTATGGTCCTTTGAATCAATCAGGATTGGTGGTGACCACTTTGACAGGTTAATAAAGTTTATTGCCAACATTTTCAGTTACTTGCCAATCACCTCTTTATTAGATGAAAACTGGCCCCAAATCAGTCATCTACTGTAGTTTCTGTCTATTTGAGGACTAGAACTCAGGTTTTCCTACTTCTAGTCAACCACCTTCAACCACCATATCAAAATGACTCATTGCTGCTAATTTAAAAGCCAGGTCAACAGAGTGATTGTTATGAAAAAAAAAGTGCTTGTCATAATTCTTTGAAGTTAAGGGACTGCCTTACTAAGGCCACCAGACTGTATTTCTATTTTACTAGCCAAGGACATATTTCCAACAAATCATGAGACTTTTACTGCTCATACACCTTTTATTGCAACAACTTTAGTGGTTTGCATGAAAACATCCACAATCAAGTGTAATTTCCAGTTAAAGATTTGCATAAGCATATCAGGGAAGAGCAAGGGAAAACTTGAAAGATTACCAAACCGAAAATATAATGTATTTATGTGGAAGCTTTTTATTACTCAGTTTCTCAGAATTTTGGACTATTCTAATAACTTAGGGTCACATTCTCAGGTAGGTCATTGTCCACAAAGACAACTTGGAAGATTATGACTTTGCTGCCACAATGGATATGTTTTAATTAAACCAACGTAGTATAAATTCAATCCTTTGGGGTGTTACTTATCTCAAATGCCATAATTTGTGCTGACATATTTTCTTGGGTCAAAGCTCTATTATGTGTATCAGTCACCAGGTTACCTTGACTTTTGATACACCTATCATGTTACAAAAAATAAAGAATTCCAGTCTACACCTAGGAGAGATCTAGCCAAAAACCAAACAATAAAATTTCACAATATGACTAGGTGTGTTTTATTCAGTTTGTCTATAAAGACAGGAGTGCCAGTGTAGGAGTGTAACAAAGAACAACTCAGGAAAAAGTACATTAGTAATTAACAACTTTACATAAATCCTTAAAGACTCATTTGGAAACCGAATATGATACTGTCACACTGAGCTTTGATTTGGAAGCAATCAACTCCAAAAGATAGTACTATATGGGGCAGGTCAACAATTTGATCCAGTACTATAAAGATTTCATTGTTCCTGGTGTCTGATGTGTTAAGACATGGGAGGGGTAAGCAGTGTGCTACTCAACTTGGTAGCTTTCTGCAATTTGTTGTTTGTAATCTTGGGGAAACTCTCTACCCCAACCTCCCTTGAAAATGTCCAAAGAATAGCCATGTCCATATAAAAATAGAACTACATTTCATATATAAGAAACCAGTTTTGTCTAAAGATTAAAGTGCTGACCTAGAAATCAGGAGTCTGTGCATTCTAGTCCCGCCTTGGGAATGAAAGTTGACTTTGCACCAGTTACGTTCTCTCAGCCCAACCCATCTCATGGGGTTGTTGTGGGAGAAAAGAAGAGGAGGAAGAAGTACTATGCATGTTTGCTGCATTGAGTTACTTATAAAATAATAAAGGTGGAATAAAAATCTAACAACAACAATAATAATAATAATTGGGAATATTGTGCCATGAAAGAACCAGCTCCCATAATATGCTATGAACATATTAAAACTTATATTCAGCCCTTTCCTAAGAACATAAGACCAGATTGGGGCATAGGAGGAAAAATCTATAGCTTATAGCTCCTATCAATGATTTCAATCAATAAACCCATGATTTGGTTATGGTTTTCACTGGATCCAATAATGTAGCACAGAAGTTAAAGCACTGAATTGGGACTAGAATGACAAGGGTAATTTCTGGAAAAAGTCTGAGGTTTTCTCAAGGCTTTCCGGGTCATTTTAGAAAACAATAGCATTCTGAAATGGCATACATCAGAAAGGGATCATTCTGATCCCTATGTGTATTTCAGAAACCCCCTATTTAAAAAAAACACCATTAATATGAAGGCTGATGTGGGGAGAGAAATACTAAAAAATTGTCACCAGTCAATGGTAATGATGGTTGCTGAAGGGTTTTTTTTCATATTATTTTCACAATGTCATTGTGAGAGGACTGAAACATAAAGACTGGCTCAAGGTCAGCCAATAATTCACAATACAGACATTTTTGTTTCATACATCCATACATGCACACATTGTTTCATATATAATACAATACAATACAATAGCAGAGTTGGAAGGGACCTTGTAGGTCTTCTAGTCCAACCCCCTGCGTGGGCAGGAACCTTATACCATTTCAGACAAATGGCTATCTAACATCTAATATATATTTATTTTATTCAGAACAAAGTTAAAATACAAAACTCCCCGCCCCCCCAAAATCCAAGAAGACAAAAAAGAAAAAAACGATAAAACAATCAAAGCATTTAAAAAGTCCATCAAAAGGGCAGTCATTTTAACCAGCAAATAGAAGTTACAGAAAAGAGTTTCTTGAAAATGCAAATTTCATACCTTAAAAGAGATAAAGAGCAACTCTGGTGGAATATGGACCTGGTCTATAGAATTAATTCAGCCTATGCTAGGATGCATAATGTACCAAGAGAAGTTCATGTTAAATTTCTTAGGAGAGCCACAAGGGATGAGATATTGAGAGCTCAACGGGATGGAATCTTAAAGTATCAAGATAAAGAAATAGCTGTTTTGAAACAAATTCCGAAAAAAAATAGAGAAATAAGAAGGAAGTATTCCTTCTTGTCTAAGAAATTATACAAAAAAGGAATTTGGTTCAAGTGGTTCAATTTGCCAGCGGGAATGCTGATCTTCTGGGAGGGGGGCAGAGTAAAAATTAAAACACTAAGTGAGGCGGAGGCATTTATCCAAAAACATTCTCCCCAGCTGGGAGGCGAAGACGGGGGAACAGGGGGAGCGATGGCCCCGCCCGGGGACAGGGAAGAAGAGTCAATTGCGAAAAGACTTAGGTCTCAAAAATGATTTTATTTGAAATCCTATTGTAACTGTTGGTACAAGATAAAATGGCAAAGAAAAAGATGATTGAATATATGGACTGTACAATGTAATCTTTATATATGCCTATCCTTTACTTTTAAAATTGTAAATTTATGAAGTGTTGGGAGGGCCACCACCAACGGCAGGGAAGCTACCAAAATGTTATTCTCACCTTATACCTTTTCCCCTGTATAAATTTTGAAAACCAATAAAAAAATTCACAAAAAAAAAAAGAAAATGCAAATTTCATGTATGTATTTCCTGATTCACGTATGAATAAATGAATTTGAAACACATTCTGGGATGCAAAAATAATTTATTCCTTTAGGAAATGTAGAATATATATTTCCAATTATGTGGAAAATAGGCCAGAGTTTAAAACCTGATTGTAATTGATTGAGGAGAAAACTGCCACACAAATTCATCCCTTATTTACTTCCTTTATTTTACACCAATTCCCAGACCTATTGCTTGCACTTGCAATAATGCTTTTATTAAATGAAATAGTTACTGCAGAAATGTCTTACAGAGTGTTTATCCACTGCTTAGAATTTATAATAAAAGTGCTATTGCAATGAATGAAACTTCAGTATATAGCAGGTATATAGTACTGTTATATATCTCCTGCTGCATGGTTTTAATTATATTATTAACCATCAACGATGGCTTTTTGATTGCTTAAAGGCAGGTCTATAAAGGCAGGTGCAAGATTTCTTCCTTTCCCACAGAACATAAATACTCATTTTTCTTATCTTGGCATTTTTCTTATCTTGGCAAATTTCAACCAAATTTGATTGAAAATTAACTCTTTCTCGTGGCTTCTGGGAACTATTTTTGGTATCCACAAATATGCCTATTGACTGCTTTAGGCATATTTTAAAAGCTAACATAGCCCATGTAGGTTTATCTTTCAATAAGTGCCATGAAAATAAATGATAATAAATGATTTTTAGGATAACAACCTGTGACATTGCAAAAACAGCTTTTTTTGTCAAGGGAAACATTTATTTATTTATTTATTTTATTTATTTATTTTATTTATTTATTTATTATATTTATACCCCGCCCTTCTCCAAGCGGACCCAGGGCGGCGCACAGGAATGTTAAAATACATACAAAACATAATAAAATTAAAAAAAACTTATTCTAATAAAATCCTGTGCTAAAACCGAATTAAAAATCCCAAATTTAAAACTATCTAGGAGTCAGTAATGGAGGTTACGCTAGGCCGGCTAGATGGAATAGATGTGTCTTCAGACACTTGCGGAAGAGGCGGAGGTCGGAGATGGTGCGGAGTTCAGGGGGTAAGTCGTTCCAAAGGGCTGGTCCCGCCACAGAGAAGGCTCTTCCCCTGGGTGTCGCCCGTCGGCATTGTCCAGCCGATGGCACCCTGAGGAGGCCCTCTCTGTGGGAGCGTATCGGTCTGAGGGATGTATGGGGCAGGAGGCGGTCTCGTATGTAACTAGGCCCCGAGCCATGGAGCGCTTTAAAGATGGTCGTTAAAACCGTGAAGCGCACCCGAAAAACCACAGGAAGCCAGTGCAGCTCGCGCAGGATAGGTGTTATGTGGGAGTGTCTAGGCGCTCCCGTAATCACCCGCGTGGCTGCATTCTGGACTAGCTGCAGCTTTCGGGTGCACCTCAAGGGAAGCCCCATGTAGAGAGCATTACAATAGTCGAGTCGAGAGGTGACGAGTGCTTGAGTGACTGTGCGTAAGGCACCCCGGTCCAGTAAGGGGCGCAATTGGCGCATCAGGCGTGCCTGATGAAATGCCCCCCTGGTCACGGCTGCCACATGATCTTCCATAGACAGCCGGGAATCCAGGAGGACACCCAAATTGCGCGCCCTCTCCACGGGGGCCGGTGTTTCGCCCCCAATGGCCAGAGTTGGAATAATCTGGCTGAACCGGGGCGCTGGAAGCCACAGCCACTCAGTCTTGGATGGGTTGAGCTTGAGTTTGTTACTACCCATCCAGATCTGTACGGCCTCCAAGCACCGGGCCATAACCTCGACGGCATCGTTGGGGTGGTCTGGGGTGGATATGTACAACTGAGTATCATCAGCGTACAGATGATATCTCTATGATATTTCTATGGCATCATTTCCTCTGGAGTGTTAATCTAGCAGTGTGAATGAATGTACAAATTGGCTTAAAAAATCCAAGATTTGCCTGAATCTTATGCAAAGGATATATATATACATATACTGTATGGGGTATGCTCCCCAGTAGCAATATGATAGCTGCGTTCATATCTATAAGGAGAACTTATTTGGCCTAAGAATTATCTCTTTCCTTATTTACTTGTCAATCTACATGTTTCACCTTCACTCTTATATGAGGCTTTAGATTTAAACTGAGAATTTCCAAAGAAGAACAATGATCATTTATCATCCTAGTTTTTTGCTCACATCTGATCTTCTTCCTCCCATAAATATTCTATAGTATTATTTTTAAATTTTGAACATCTTACATAGCCAAGTTCTTTTATGCAGAAATAATTCATCAATAACTTTATTTCTCTTTTACGGCCCCATAATCCATTTTATTGGGGTGGAGTCAGGGACACTGAATGGACCTGAACGTTTTAGTGGCCAGATGCCTTTCCTGACATCCTGACATGGAGTTTGTAGAAGATATTTACTTTTTGCTCCCTGAGTATCTGTTGCTGCCTAGGATTGAACTCTCAGCATCCTGAATATGAGGTGATGCTGTCTTCACCTCTAGGTCACTATGCTGATTCTATATATAGGTATTCATATACTTATTCATATTTTTTCCCAAAGTTTACAGCCATATTTTCCACTAATTTAATATGGAATCTATTGCACAAGTTGTGTATTTATTCAATATACCTGTAGGTGATTGTCTTTCTTTTAAGGGCATGTAATAAATTGAGAAATAGGGGAATCAGTTTGGTGTAGTGAACGAGTCCTAGAAACTGGTAGGCCATGAATTCTAGTCCTGCCTTAAGCATAAAGCCAACTGGGTGACCTTGAACCAACCACTTTGGGAAGGAGGCAATGGAAAGCCTCTTCTCAAAAACTGTGTCAGGAGAACTGCAGGGACTAATCTAGTCAATCTCCAGGAGTCAACACTGACTTGAAGGCACGTACACAGAACATAACTGATGCTTTTTTAAAAACATAAATAACACAACATAGGCAGATTTCTAATGAATATAATTCCAAATGGTATTACTGATCACTTAAGTCGTAATTTATATTATTTCTCAATAGCTATACAATTAATTCATAATCCAGCAGCATTATTTTAAAAGGCCCTGTGTGGTATGCCATGCAGGGTTACGTAACAGCTGGTGCTAACATTGTGCATTTCAGAAGGATTGCAAAACTTAAGGTAGACAGAAAGGCGCTCTGATTAGCCATCTCAGCAAGGATGAATATTTGGCATAGGGAATAAATTAAAGGGGTATGAAAGGAAGGAACAAGGGCAGTGAAGAAACGACAAAGAAAGGAGATAGAACAAAACTTAAATGGGATTTTGGAAGAGAAGTATCTTGTAGAAGTTGTTCATTAATTTAAAAAATATATATGCAAGTCCTGTTCACTAGAGCGGGGGTCTCCAACCTTTGCAACTTTAAGTCTGAAGGACTTCAGCTCCCAGACTTCTCCAGCCAGCTTTGCTGGCTGGAGAAGTCTGGGAGCTGAAGTCCTTCAGACTTAAAGTTGCAAAGGTTGGAGACCCCTGCACTAGAGGAAGCAGCAGGAAAAAAATCCTGTATAATTATTTCTGTAAAGCCCTCAGTAAGGTATCCATTCTTTTGACAAGCATTATACATGCCATGGAGAAATGGTGGCCCAGGAGTTGTTGGCAGTTGCCTTAAAAGGGGAACTGAATCTAGAACAATGAAAGCTTGGTATAAGTCAGGGGTCTACAAAGTCGGCTCTTTTAAGACTGGTGGACTTCAACTCCCAGAATTGACTGGTGGACTTCAACTCCCAGCATAGCTGGCTGGGGAACTCTGGGAGTTGAAGTCCACCAGTCTTAAAAGAGCCGACTTTGCAGACCCCTGGTATAAGTTAACCTTTGCCATTTTGTTTGGGGGCGGGGGTGGATCAGAATTTACATTTGTCAATTTGTATAGATGATGTAAAAGAGAAAGAAACCAAAACATTCAAAATGCATTTGTGGGAATGAAAACAGGCGGGGTGTTTACACTAATACTAAATAATGACAGATGAAAAATCTAATATATATGCATGAGGAATATAACTATAATTATGCATGAATAATTAGAAGCTAAGGAATAATTGTCCAAGTAATGACATTCTTGAGAAGATTGTGCTGCATAAAAGATTAATATCACTCCCCAAGAAGCATGTGGCACAAGCCAGCAGTAAGAATTTAATTTTTTAAAGAAACCCATACATCCAACAACTTCAAGTTTTGCAGGTGTTACAATTTAAACAATGAAACAAAAGGCTCCTATCTAAAACAATCAATATGGGCAATATGACATTTGAGAAGTTAGACAATATAGTTTTGAGAAGCACTAGAATGTTTAAATTCTAAAAGATTTGTAGACTGGGAACTGGTTCATTTAAATTGCTACAAGTGTGCACTAAAGTGAAGAGAAGTCAACTGTAAAATAAATGCAATCCATTTGTAACCAGTAAGACATTCTTCCTTATTTAATTGCCTGCTTAGGATTGCAAAAGCAATGAAAAAGCTGTCAAATCCAAACAGATAGCTGATAGGCTGTGTCTAATTCAAGAGACCAGAAATTATGCAAGGATGTGTACATGATGAAAGAATGGCTTTTAGATTGCATTCCTAGGCACAGAAAATAAACTCCATTGAATTCAGTCAGGCTTATTGTCAGGTTAACAGGCCTACAATTGTGCTGTTAGAATGATAAAACTGGTCTGTGCATCTTTAGAATTAAATCAATGCAAATTGGACAATCTGAATGGAGATTTTTGCAATGGAGAGAAATAGGATGGTTGTTTTGTTGAAGAGCATCTTGGTTCATTTTTGTTTTATGTAAGATTGCAAAAATTAAACTTTAATACCCAATGATACCTGTAATAAAGAAGACATACAGTCTGCATGTTTTACCTGCAGAAATAAGCTGGTGTTGATCACAAAAGTGTCATGCCTAGGCCCAACAGCAAACCATCTTGCTGGGACGATTTTGGACTGAGACTGGAAATATGTATTTATTGCTGCTCCCCCACCATACCCTCCCCTCGCCTACCCCTTTATTCCTCCGGGATTACCTTTCCATTTTACCTTTCCATTCTTACTACCTTATCAATTACCATCTATGTATTTTTATCATCTATTTATTATCTTTTAACACCAGATTGTTTTTTATCTTTTAACACCAGATTGTTTTTATATGCCCTTCCTCTGCTGTAAATTGACTTGCTATTGACTTGCTATTTTTACCAATTTAGGCTACCTCCCTTTTAGAGCCAGGACTGTTTTATATGCTACTGTATTCAAGGACAGATCTCCTCTGTCTGCGAGAGTCTCCCCTCTCGCAGCTGTGGCCCCCCGATCTATCTGGGGCCCACCTTAAGGATGGGTTGTTGAACCCTGAGAGGTGGGCAAAACGTAAGCTCAGGGGATTTCTGGGTAAATTTTTAATCCGATTTTTAGGGGGTCCCAGGGTGGGGGGGAGGGATAGTCAGGTGGGAGGGCGACAGATTATAGGGCCGGCTAGCGGAAGTAGGGAAACGGAGGAGGGGGAAGGGGGGGTCGTTTCCACTGAGGTGTTTCCCATCAATCTGGTCTTGGGGAGGGGCAGGGGCGGTGGGAGACGGGAGGAACATCACCAGCTGGAGGACCGTGGCCGCTGGCTATGGGCGGTCACGCGTTCCAACCCCCCATACTCCCATCGCAGGCTAGGAGGGCAAGAACCACAGACCTGGGGCCCTAGGCTGATGCTATGCAACGCCAGGTCCGTGGTGCAAAAAGCCCCCCTCATCCATGACCTTGTGTCAGAGGGGGACCCGGATCTGGTAGGTATTACGGAAACCTGGTTGGGCCACGAGGGAGGTCATCCCCTCGTAGAAATGTGCCCACCAGGCTACCGAGCCTTTCATCAGCCTAGGGCCCTAGGGAGGGGTGGGGGGGTGGCGATTATGGTTAGGGAAGGTCTTGAGCCAAAGGAGACCACGATCCCCCAGACGACCGGGTGCGAGTCCCTCCTCGTGAAATGGGGCCTAGGGAGGCAGTTGGGCGTGTTAGTTGTATACCTGGCTCCTCGCTATGCAACAACAGCCCTGCCCGAGCTCCTAGAGGTGATAGCCGAGGCGGCGGTTGAGACCCCCAGACTTTTGGTCATGGGGGACTTTAACCTGCCGTCGGTAGGCAAAACCTCTGGTGCAGCTCGGGAGTTCATGGCTTCCATGGCAGCCATGGACCTGACCCAGGTAGTTTTGGGCCCTACCCACGAGGGTGGACACACCCTGGATCTCATCTTCGTCTCGGGACAGTGGAGTCGTGATCTGGGAATAGGGGATTTAGTCATCACACCCCTGTCATGGACAGATCACGCTCTCCTTCGGCTCGACTTTCTGATCGCTACACCCCATCGCGGGGAGGCAGAACCGGATATTCCTATATGGTTCCGCCCCAGGCTTCTGATGGACCCGGTAAGGTTCCAAAGGGAGCTTGGGCCAATTCCTGTGGACTTGCCCCGCGACTCGACTGAGGACCTAGTGGCCGCATGGTTAAGTGCGGCCATGGGGGCCTTGGACCGAGTCGCGCCCGAGCGGCCTCTCTTGCGGCGACGATCCACCCGGGCTCCTTGGTTCACCGAGGAGCTTAGGGAGATGAAGCGCCACAAGAGACGCCTAGAGAGCAGATGGAGATCCTCTCGCTCCGAAGCCGACCGAACACTAGTGAGAACCTACATTAGGACTTACCTGGTGGTGATAAGAGTGGCCAAACGTGAGTATTGTGCCACTCTTATTGCATCCGCAGATAACCGCCCTGCCGCCCTGTTTGGGGTGACCCGCTCCCTCCTTCAACAGAGGCCGCGGGAAGCCCCTCTACAGGGTCGAGCAGAGGAATTTGGGATTTATCTGCAGGAGAAAATCACTCGGATTCGGAGCGAGCTGCCCTCCATCGACAGTGGTCCAGCTGAGCGGTCCGAGGTAGCTCTTGAGACACCATCTTGGGAGGAGTTTGATTTTGTTACTACCGAGGATATGGACAAGTTGTCAAAGAGACTTAGGGCTACCACATGTTTATTGGACCCGTGTCCCTCCTGGCTTGTACTGGCATCCTGGGAGACGACACGAGGCTGGCTCCAGGGCATTGTCAACGCATCTTTGAGTGAGGGGTCCTTGCCTGCCGTCTTGAAAGAGGCGGTAGTAAGGCCCCTCCTCAAGAAGCCGTCCCTGGATCCAGCATTACTAGAGAACTATCGTCCCGTCTCCAACCTTCACTTTTTAGTGAAGGTTGTTGAGAGTGTGGTGGCCCAACAGTTTCCGCGACACTTGGAGGAAGTTGATTATCTAGACCCGCGCCAGTCCGGCTTCCGACCCGGGCATAGCACCGAGACGGCATTGGTCGCGTTGGTTGATGATCTCGCGCGGGATAGAGGATATTCCTCTATCCTAGTCCTATTAGACCTCTCAGCGGCTTTTGATACCATCGACCATGGTATCCTATTGCGCCGACTGGGGGGGGTTGGGGCTGGGAGGCACCGTTCTACGGTGGTTCTCTTCCTACCTCTCTGGTCGGTCGCAATATGTGTTGGCAGGGGGGCAGAGGTCGGCCTCGAGGCCCCTCGTATGTGGGGTACCTCAAGGGTCGGTCCTCTCGCCCCTACTGTTCAACACATACATGAAGCCGCTGGGCGAGATCATCCGTGGTTTTGGGGTGGGATATCATCTGTACGCTGATGATACTCAGTTGTACATATCCACCCCAGACCACCCCAACGATGCCGTCGAGGTCATGTCCCGATGTTTGGAGGCCGTACGGATCTGGATGGGTAGTAACAAACTCAGGCTCAACCCGTCCAAGACTGAGTGGCTGTGGCTTCCGGCACCCCGGTTCAGCCAGATTATTCCAACTCTGGCCATTGGGGGCGAAACACCGGCCCCCGTGGAGAGGGCGCGCAATTTGGGTGTCCTCCTGGATTCCCGGCTGTCCATGGAGGACCATGTGGCGGCCGTGGCCAGGGGGGCTTTCCATCAGGTACGCCTGATGCGCCAATTGCGGCCCTTACTGGACCGGGCTGCCCTTCGCACAGTCACTCAGGCCCTCGTGACCTCTCGACTCGACTACTGTAATGCTCTCTACATGGGGCTTCCCTTGAGGTGCACTCGAAAGCTGCAGTTAGTCCAGAATGCAGCCGCGCGGGTGATTACGGGAGCGCCTAGACACTCCCATATAACACCTATCCTGTGCGAGCTGCACTGGCTTCCTGTGGTCTTTCGGGTGCGCTTCAAGGTTCTGACGACCATCTTTAAAGCGCTCCATGGCTCGGGGCCTAGTTATATGCGAGACCGCCTCCTGCCCCATACATCCCTCAGACCAATACGCTCCCACAGAGAGGGCCTCCTCAGGGTGCCGTCGGCCGGACAATGCCGACTGGCGACACCCAGGGGGAGAGCCTTCTCTGTGGCGGGTCCAGCCCTTTGGAACGACTTACCCCCTGAACTTCGCACCATCTCTGACCTCCGCCTCTTCCGCAAGTGTCTTAAGACACATTTGTTCCATCTAGCCGGCCTAGCGTAGCCTCCTATACTGACTTTTAGATAGTTTTTAAATTTGGGGATTTTAATCTGGTTTTAGCACAGGTTCTATTGAATTAGTTTTTTAAATTTTATATGATGTTTTGTATGTATTTTAATTTTCCTGTGCGCCGCCCTGGGTCCGTTTGGAGAAGGGCGGGGTATAAATTGAATAAATATAAATATAAATATAATATGCTTTCCAGTGAAGGTGTAAAGCACAGATAACATTGTAAAGTCAATTAATATAGTTTAACCACCACTTTTATACCTATACTTATTTATTATGCAGTAATAAATGATGAGATCATAAAGGTATGGGAAATATACTTCTGAAAATAAAGGCATAATTTTATTCCACTGGTAGAATTTTTTTTTCTATGATGTGAATTTGGGAACTGCAATTTTGCTTCAACACCACATTTTGCATTTAAAAATGCCCAGTACTTTTGGGAAAATAAGCTACAGTGGTACCTTGGTATTCAACTGTTTTGAAATTCATCAAATTTGATATTCAATGTATTTTGACACAAAACAATTGTCCTGGTATTCATTGTTTGTTTGGTACTCAACACATAAACTAAAACTAGTTGGTGTGGGCTGCCCTTTGACTTACTACAATAATAATAATAATAATAATAATAATAATATTTAATATTTATAAAACCGCACCCTCTCCCCACAGGGACTCCTTATGGGAAAAATAAATGTTTGGTATTCATTGTTTTTGGCACTCATTACACCTCCCAGAACCAATTAACAATGAGTACCAAGGTGTACCAAGGTGCCACTGTATAAAGTTTCTATCAGAGTTCTACAAGAAAATAAAATTGATGAACACAAAGTCATTCAATATTTTGAAGAGTGATTACAAAACTGTTATTTTTTCACATCTTTTAGGAAGGATATTTATTTAAAACATTTAATTAATGTCTAGTTTGCAAATCATTGCCATCTGGTATATGACAATAAATTGTTACATAGAATAAAATAATAAATCAGGCAAAACAGCATAACCCTAATGGAACACTATTATGTCACTATTATGTTCCATTTCCAACATTGTTTAGTCATGCCAATGGGGATGAGATGGGTCAAATATTTGCGTGGATAGATAGTACAGACACTAAATATGTAATCCTGATATATCTGTACATTAGTTTCACTACAATCAGTGGAATAAAAAACAGTAATCATTTGACAAAAATATTAAATATTAAATTTTCACTTTCTAGAAACCTGGTGATCTTTATCAGCAAGTCAGAATTGATTTTGAGTCAGAATTTGGCCTGCAGATTAGAATACTGAGGAGAAATGTGATAGTAGCCTTCAGCTATCTAAAGGTTTGGCATACAAACAAAGGAATAGACTTGAAGGGCAGGACCATAACCAATGGATTGAAACTACAGTTTGAGATTCAGCTTAGATAATAAAAAGTATTACATAATTTAAAAATGAACAATATTGCCTCAATGTGGGAGTGAGAATAGGAGGCATGGCTAAAACACACAGGGAACATACAAAATGTTATACTTGATATGGTCATGTCAAAGCCAAAAATGACAAAAATCTTAGGAAGGAACATAAGAATTTTAGACATCTATTTAGAAATCTATTAAAGGAGACAGAATAATGTTACAACCAACTATGATAAATTGAAGGCTCAGAAGAACAAAGAAATTTTTCCAGAAGAGTTCCATACTCCGAAGGAGGTTTCAATTTCAAATTGGTACCCTAAAGCAGTGTTTCTCAACCTTGGCAACTTTAAGTCCTATGGACTTCAACTCCCAGAATTCCCCAGTCAGCTGTGCTGGCTGGGGGATTCTGGGAGTTGAAGTCCACAGGACTTAAAGTCACCAAGGTTGAGAAACACTGCCCTAAAGGATAACATATAGTAGACCAGATGATGGGATATAGTGAAATTTTGTACACCAAGGACATCAAAACATACATCTTGTCTGTCTGTCTGTCTGTCTATCTGTCTGTTTGTCTGCTTATCTATCTATCTATCTATCTATCTATCTATCTATCTATCTATCTATCTATCTATCAATCAATCAATCAATCAATCAATCAATCATCTATTTACAAGAACATCTAATGCTAGATGAAATTAGATGACCACTCTGGTCATTACCAAGATGACAGGGTACAATAACTGATTGCATATCTATTAAGATATGACAACCAACAGAAGAATTGGTAAATATTCTAACCTAGCAGAACAGATTGTGAAGACTACCACATAAGATTCTTAACTTTATATGCTAGCAAAATAATGCTTAGACTCATCCAATACAGCTTTAGAACCCTACATGGACAAACAAATGGCAGATATTCAAGATGGTTTTTAAAAAGGCTAAAGAATGAGAGACCATATTGTGATGCATTCCAGATAACAGAAAAAGGCAAAAAATATCAAAACTAAGTTAGTACTCTGGTTCATTCATTCTACAAAGGCCTCCAATTATGGAGAATCATTAGGAAAGTGGGAATCCATTTTACATTCTATGTTTTACATTTTGTTTTATGTATGTTATTTTAGTGTTACATGTTGGGGGTATTTTTTTATTTATGCTGTATACCATCCAAAATTTGAATTGCTTGCTTATAGCTCTTTAAAATCAATCAATCAATCCACCTCTGAATCAATCCCAGAACATGTCACTGACTTCATTGATAGGAAGACACAGAAGCTGGACTGGAAGAAGATAAGCTTGGCTTTTAACTGGAAAAGGAACACCAGTAACCTGAAATAATCTGATGATACTACTCTGATAGACAAAAATGGAAAATCATTTGCAGGCTGTAATAATGAAAGTTAAGGAACACACACTGGATCAAGATTAAATATAACAACCAATCTAATGCCAATAGGTATAAGAACCAGCCTTAGAACTGCAAAAGAGATAACTGAAGTGGTGGATAGTTTCTGCCTTTTAGGATTCACTGTCTTTAGAAAAGGAACCAGAGGTCAAGAAATAACCAGATTAGCATTTGGTACAGTACAAATGAAGGTCTTGGAAAATGTGTTTAAATCTGCCTATACCTTATTTGCAAGTCCGATAATGAAGGTTTGTTTTATACATCACCTAGAGTCACTCTGTGAGGGAGAGGGGTGGATTCTAAATGTGATAAATAAATAAATAATAGAAATAGTATAAACACTGTTGACATTTGGCAATAGAAAAATCTTTCAGACTACTATGGATAACTATAAAAATCTACCGTATTTTTTGGAGTATAAGGCGCACTGGAGTATAAGACTCACCCAGGTTTTGAAGAGGCAATTTTTTTTTAAAAAAGTAGGTAGGTAGAGAGAGGGAGAGAGAGGGAGAGAAAGAGAGAGAAATACAGTAGGTAATTAGGGAGAGAGAGAGAGAAGGTAGGTAGGTAGGTAGGTAGGTAGGTAGGTAGGTAGGTCGGTGGAGGGAGGGAGGGAGAGAGAGAGAGAGAGAGAAAAATACAGTAGGTAGGTAGGGGGGGAGAGAGTAGGTAGATATATAGGTAGATAGAGGGGGGAGATAGAGAAATACAGTAGGTAGGTAGGGAGAGAGAGAGTGTAGATAGGTAGGGAGAGGAATAGAGAGAGAGAGAGAGAGAAATAGAGAGAGAGAGAGAAATACAGTAGATAGGTAGGGGGAGAGAGAGTAGGTAGGTAGGTAGATGTTTCCAGGTGTATTTACCCATGTGCTGGAAAAGGAAATCACTGACCACCTTTGGAACAAATCTTTGTTTCTGCAGGCACAGCACTTGACCAATGTAATTCTCATCAATCACTCTAATTAAACAGTTTTCCAAAAGGGGGAAAAAACCCCTTTTTGCACTTTGCAAACCTCCACCAAACAGCCCATTTTTCGCGAAAATGGACTCTTTTTTTAAAATAAAAGGCATGAATAGCCTTGGGGGGGGGGTCTTGCAGAGTGCTCCTGGGGGAGGTTGGGGGGTAAAAAATGAGCAAAAAACTGGCACATTTATTGTGAAAACGGGCCTTTTTTTAGTAAAACAAATTGCATGCATAGCCATATGGAGGCTTATAGGGTGCTGCTGGGGGCTGGGGGGGGGCAAAAACACCCTGTTTTTTGCTCATTTCTGCCCTCGCCAGCCCCCAGGAGCTTTCTGGAAGCCTCCATAAGGGTATGCGCATGGCCATTTTGGTGAAGGGGTGGGGTTTTAGGAAGCAAAAAATGCTGTATTCGATGGATACGATGCACCCAGATTTTCAGCCTCTTTTTAGAGGAAAAAAGGTGTGTCTTATACTCCACAAAATACGGTAGCTATATAGTTCACTTTTGCGCAATTGTAAGTCTGGTATAATTCATATGTTCAGTTTAATGTTGTGATTATACTCCAAAAAATACAGTATTTATTTATGTGTGTGTTTATTTATTTAATCAAATGTTTAAAAATATCCATCTATCTCACAGAGGTAAGCAAATAAACAAATGGTTCACAGAAGAAATAAACACAGAATGGTCACTTGAGGTGAAAATGACCAGGCTTTAACTATCATATTCTGGACACATAATGCAAAGACAATTGAGTAATCCATAATGCTAGAAAAAGTGGAAGAAATGAGAAAAAGGGGACACCCAACAACAAGGTGGAGGGACTCCGTTACAATAGCAATTACCACACCATTAAGAATCTTAAAAGATCAGGTTGAGAGGCAGATTATATTGAAGAAAATGTGGCTGCTAATAGTTGACACAGATTTTATTAATCAATAAATCAAGAGTTATCACCCAGCAGTAAACTGATGTGGTAATTAAAGATCTTTAAACAGAAGGTGGATAATACCTGTCTAAATGCTTTAGCAAATACTTCCCTGAATAAAGGAATGGCTGTAAAACATTTTAGATCACTTCCAAGTTGTTGATTTTGCGATCAGCTGGAGCGCCAATGACTGTTGCAGATTTTAACTGTCTGGTTAGAGATATTTGCAACTTCTGAGTTAGGAAAAGAAAGGTCAGTTTATATCAAGAAAGAGATGAAGAACACATGATAAGATTATACCTTGAATGTATTTTCCCTCAAAGCAATTGCTAACATTTGATATGCAGTGTATTTTCAAGATTTCCAGCATTGCGCCAAGGATCCCTGAAGAAATTAGAAAAATCTGGCTACATATGCTAGGGCACATTGGATCCATACAGCATTTTAATTTTTGCTTCGGAATGATGTTACAACTGGCACTACAGAATATTTAAATAGAAACTAGACATCCAATAATGCTTGCAATCTTGTTAATATACAGCATGTGGTTACTACGTAGTAGTCACCCAGGTCAATCAACCACTAGATGAATGAGAGAAGTCCCACAAGAGAACCTTTGCTAAAAGTCCCCTAAGTCCACTACCAGGACATGATCCTGGTAAAAAAAAAAAGTACAAATAATACAGATATATGTTTAACTCTCCATCACAGAGCTAAATAGCAGAAACTCCATTGGAAGAAGATGTATTGTTGACAAAAGGTTAAACTTAGTTATACATTACTGCCAAGTTGCAAATGTACGGCAGCTGTATGTGTTGAGGGTATTAACTCTGATATCCTTGAAGGGGAATTAGTTAAGTTCATAAAAATCAATAATAACATTAGAACTGATAAGTCGATTTCTATGTCATTAGAACCAGATGCTTCCTGGAGGTAAAGCTAGCCATTGCTGGAAATGATTACATCTTCAGGATATTTGGCAGATTTACAGAAGCATACTGGGCATATTTCAGTGCTCTAATTCATTTGTAATTTTGTCTATGGAGATTCTCAGTCATCCAGGTCATGGTTGTCCCAAAGGAGCTATTTCAAGAGGCAACTGGACCAGAATGTTCAGTTGCCTCTTGAAGAACACCTTTGGGACATTTGTTATTTTGGTTTCAACCTGAGATCCCTCTCTTGCCTACTGCAGACATTTGATAGAATTGTCTAGGAGAAAAAATGGAAACTAAAAGATGTAGCATTTATAATGCATTCTTAACCTAGACTTCTTTTGTGTTGGAGAGAATATTCTGCAATTCTGTGAGGAACAAGCACAAGGGCTTCAGATTATGTTTTCTTTATCTGGTAGAGTGAGTGCAATTATTTAAGCATTGATCAAATAATCCTTTGAGGACAGAACTGACCCAGAGAATCCAGCTATATTTAAAAACATCTTTGTGCAAGCAAGCTAATGTAAATAATCAGCTGTATAAATCAAGAAAATATTCATGCAACGTGTACAATATTCACAGAACAACTCAAGCATGTAAACAAAATTATTCCTTACTTGACCTGGGATCCTGCCACACCCAGACTACACACAATAAAACCTTTTCATGTTCTGCATGAAAGGATAGATTGCAAATGAATTTTGGTACAAAGTTTAAATAAAGAATTACAAAGTAATAATTAACTCCAAGTGTCATTTATTATGACGAGATAGTGGAGCGTGGCCTGTCTTGCTGTAATTCTAACAGAATGTACTCAGTTCAAAACTTGCACAACCTGTTGGTGAATTGCATACAGGTCCCAAAAGGCAGCCTGTTCTCATCATCCTGTATGTCTTTGTTTACTATATCTAATTTTGGCAAAGGTACTTTAAAAAAAGTTAACCCGTAGAAGCTATAGGTAAACTGTCTTTTACTGCTTGATCTCATCCAAGATTGAAATAATGAGTTTCCAGCTATTTCTCTGACTTGCCAACTTTCTGTGTAGGAAGTTCATCTGATTTGTTATAAAATAAATAGGCATTATATATTAAATTTAGATTATGCTTCTGCTGAAAAGGATACTCAGATTTCACCCTTCTACAATGTAAAATGTATTGGCAATGTAGTCAAAATCAGTTAGGAAATAATTCCCCACTTGCAATTTCAAATTCAAGGAAGTCTGTACATCTATACTCAGATTGTAAATCAAATTTGACTGCGTAAAAAAAAAAATGAACCAGATGAATACAGCTTGTTAAAAATTCACCCTGTTTCTGCCATGTAAAATCAATGATATTCTTATTCTGCTTCTGTTGCCTTCTGCAGTCTATGTCTATGGAGAATCAGTAATCTATGTTGATGGTTTCTTGTGGTGCTAGCAGCAGAAAGATTGAAGTTTCAGGCTTCAACCTTGCTACATGTATGACATCCATCTCATAACTTTCTCAGTACCATTACTTATTATTATTGCTAATATTCACCTCAAGGGTCCCTACAACCAAGGCTATGAAATGAAATGACGGATAATTAAGGCCTTATCTTCATCTGGTCGGCCACTTCAGAAGACATTATCTTTAGTCTGATTTAGCAAACTTCTTTTTCAAAAGGTATTATAGATAATTTAGTAACTTTGTAGAACTGATATCACATAACTGAGGATTTTTTTTCTAACAGAAAAGAGAAAGAAAGAAAGAAGGAAGGAAGGAAGGAAGGAAGGAAGGAAAGAAAGAAAGAGAGAGAGAGAGAGAGAAAGAACTTCATTCATGATTTTTTTTCCTAAGAAACAAAATTTGAATGAAGTGGTTTCTTTAGCTAGGATTCTGACATTTTGATATAAATAGAAATAATATACAATAAGTAACATTTTGGGCATGATATATTAAACCAGACTTATTTTGAAATCACAATGGTAGAAACTGTAGAAACAGACTCACACTATTTAAATTCCAGGAAGTTAGTTTGACCTTCACTATTATCAAATTCTAATTTTTAAATTGTGATTAATTAGAACTTTCCAAAATGCAACTGTTTTAGTGTCAAAGCTGTATAGTTCATTGAATTCTAATTGCTTGATTGTTTGGAGTCATGAATCAAACAGCAAACTTTCATTCTGGATGCTGGGGGTGGGACAGCACTAGTTAAAAAAGCACTAGTAATACTATAGCTACAAAAAGATAAAACATGTTACCCAGTTTTTAAACTTATTAGTTTAAACTTATTAGTTTAAAAACTTACTCATGACAAAATGTTCTTTTTATGTACATAGAAGATAATAAACTACTTCCTTGGAATTTGTGCACTGGAAATGTCCTTCTGATCATTGTTTAGGGAAACATTTCCCAAATTGAAAACAGGTCATATGCCCACCCTACCTGACCACTACCTGGAAAACTCCATTTACTTATGTAGCTCAGCTACATGGATAACTTCCCAGGAAATAAACATAGTCATGTATTTCTTGAATACATGACTATGGCAAGAGTGAAATTCTAGTGATTTCTGCTAGGAACTGAAGCATGCAATCAATGATTAGAAGATCATATAGACCAGTAATGGCTAACATTTCCAGACTGAGTGCCCAAAGCGCATGTGTGTACACAAATGTGCACAAATGCACCTGCTTGTGCCCAAATCCCCAAAATGCAATGTGTGTGCAGCCCCCATGCATGCGGCCGATCCTCACGCACGCGCCCCATTCCCACGCGTACATTTCCCTGCAGGCTCCCTGCTCCGTGCATGAATGTGCAGCCTCCTGAACGCATCCTGAACCCCCACACATGCGCCTGACACCTGTGCATGCACGGCAGAGTCCCAACAACCAGTAGGCCAGCAGAAGGTGTGTGCGCATGCGCAGCAGAGCTGAACTAGGGCAACAGCTTGTGTGCCCACAGAGAGGGTGCTGTGTGCTACTTGTGGCACACACACTATAGGTTCTCCATCATGGATATAGACGGATGGCTTAGTATGCTAATATAATGGTCTCCCAATAACCTTTGGAAACAAAAGGCGGAGGAGCTGCAGCCAGGGCAATGGTCAGGTAGGAGACATCTCAGCTCATGGAAAGCATCTCAGAAGGGGCCTTCCCTAGTTCCCTGGAAAGTAAAGGCAAGCAGAGTCAGATATGATTTCAGATTTTCAAGATTCTGTTATAATAATGGTAATGTATGGAACTCATGGTATGGAATTCTTGTATGAACTACACCAGTGGGCTCACAGCTCATTAATATTTACATGGATGTGTGTGCATTTTCAAGTTTTTCGGAACCTATATGAACAACTCTGTACACTTTTCTTGGCATCATTTTCAGAAGTCATTTGCCACTGTTTTCCTCCTAGAGCTGAAAATGCATGACTGGCCCAAAGTCATTCAACTGCATTGTAGGTCTAAGACAGGACTCGAACCTGTAGTTTCCCAGCTTCTATTCCAGTGACTTTCACTAGTACACCAGCTGGCCTCCCATTACATCTAGAGATCTTAAAATGTAGTGCCATTAATTTCAATAATTATTCTAGGTGTTACAAAATGTATGAATTTTAAAATAGGCTGGATTTTCACATTTTAAATCCGATATTAAACAATCAAATGTATGCCATATCCTGTTTCCATTGTTCATATATTGGAAAAGAAGAATCTGTTTACCATAAGTAGTTTCCTTGTTCCCAGCATGATTGAGAGACGAACTAGCAAATTCAATTTTTCGCACTTTTCCCCAAACACTTGTATATTTGACAAGCATGGAGCAGTGCAAACAGGAATTTGTGGATCTGTACCTCTCTATATTCCAAGCAGTGTTACTTAACTAATCTGGCATGTTTGCTTTGTTTCCTGCCATGCTCATCATTAACCTTTTCTAAACAACTGGAAAGCGAAATCAGCTGCAGACATATTTTCTCAATATATTTAATAAACGGCATTTTACGGTTTACGGTTTACGGTTTATTGGATTTATATACCGCTCCTGTCTCCAGATGGACTCAGGGTGGTGCACAGGGAATTAAAATACCACAATAACAACAATACATACAATACAATAATAAAATATAGAATATCCTGTGCTAAAAATTAAGCTAAAAATATTAAAATCTCAACCAATCCCCTAAAAATCCCAATTTTAAAATCTAAGCTAAAATATAGGCAGAAACTAACTCTAAGCAAGGCCAGCGAGGTGGAACAAGTGTGTTTTTAATGAGCGGCGGAAAAGGCGAAGGTCCGTGATGATACGAAGTTCGGAGGGTAGGTCATTCCAGATGGTTGGACCCGCCACAGAGAAGGCTCTTCCCCTGGGCGTCGCCAGCCGGCATTGACCAGCTGACGGCACCCTGAGGAGGCCCTCCCTGTGGGAGCGGACCGGTCGAAGGGAGGTATGTGGTAGGAGATGGTCCTGCAAATAACTAGGCCCTAGGCCATGGAGCATCTTAAAGATGGTCACCAACACCTTGAAGCGCACCTGGAAGGCTACCGGCAGCCAGTGCAGGTCCCGCAGGAGAGGTGTTACGTGGGAGCACTATTTTGAAAATAGCGAAAGTCTTATTTTGAAAGTGATACACTTTTAAATGTTTATCTTACTCTTTTATCTTCATCACAAACAAGACATTCTTTTTATAACTATGGATCATGACTTTCTAGTGGCTTCTTGCCCCTATTCTCCTTTGACTGATATGCGATCATGTTTCCCCACTCTCAGTTATATTGCTAGAATTTCTTTCTTCTTACCATACAAAACAAGACCTTTTAGACCAGAATTTAGAATCTTCCACTCTACTGCTTTCCTTGTCAATAGAGAGAGAGGAAATGAATCCAAAATGTATGTCTATCGATTTGTGCCTGAAGATTAATAAAGACTGCTTTGTGCAGTAAACCTTATGTCTGATTTGGTTCCTGGATGCTACTTAATAGAAATGCAAAATACTTTAAGAGGATAAATACTGATTCTATTGCCTTTTTATTTGAGGTAATTGAAGTTGGTTCTTTCTTTCTTTCTTTTCCCACCGTGCTTGTCAGTCAAGCCTTACTCTCATCTACCAAACATATTTGCAAATCAAGTTGCTGGAAATAAATAGGCCAGACATGCTGACAAACAAGCATAAGATTAGGAAGATTATATAATTGCCTGTCAAATGTAATTGACAAGTATATTAAATTCTCCACCCATCTGGTACACTCCTTTGCAAGAGACAAAAATAATAATGTGCCCCAAAGCACCAAACTTTAATTTATTTTGCACTGTCTTTTGATGATGGTTACTCTGGCCTTCCTTACAACAATGTTTTTTTGTTGATTTAACAACACTTTTACGAATGCTTACATCTATTTGCATGGCCACTGGCATTTTGACCTTCCCTTATCTCCTTTATTCCTGTTTCATATCCTGCCCCCTACTAAATCTCTTTTTCACCAAAATGCTTCCTAGCTCTGTGACTCTGTGTCCTAAGAAGCTTCCATAGCAGAATCAGATTATTGACTAATATCCTACTAACATTGATCCAAACTCTTTCTGGGTGTACTAGGAGATTCTAGGATTTACTTTTTGCACATATTTTTAAATTATACACTTTTCCATCTATGCATTAGCTTAACTACTTAACTATCGCTAATGATAGCTTTAAGTGTAAACAACATTCCTACATAAGCATGGTGTGGCTAGTCCTGAAGGAAGCTTCAAGCAATGGGGAAACATTGGGAAATAAGTAATTGGACAAAGGTGATTTTTCAAGAGGCAACTGGAGTTTCTGTTTTTTCTTTAAAGATGTTTCGCTTCTAACCCAAGAAGCTCAATCCTCAAACCCCCATAACTCAAAGAATCCTCAAACCCCGATAACTTTAACTTTAAACTGTCTACTGTTGACCTCACCACATTTCAAAAAGGTCAGTAGAGGCATGCATAAGTGCACCAGGGTGCCTAACGCCCCTATCCTACTGTCTCCATTTATTTGTATCCATTTCCTGTGTTCTTATTCATGTTTATTCTTTTTTTCCTGTTATCTTGTACATGAGTGAAAAACTAAATAAAATAAATAAATAAAAATAAAGGTTCTTCAGCTCTGACTGGATAGTGGGGAATGGAACAATTGCTGAAGAAGCTTCTTGGATAAGAAGCAAAATGTCTTGGAAAGATAAAGCAGAAACTCTAGTTGCCTCTTGAAAAAGCACCTTTAGGACAACCATGACCTGGATGACAGAGAATCTCCATAGACAACTTGAATAAAGGAGAGAAATGAATGAGTCAGGCACTTGAATGTGAAAACAATGTAAACCTTTTTCCTTCAATCAAGAGTAACTTCAAACTTTCTCATTCTCATCAAAATTCCTACCTGCAGGATTCAATTCTCCAATCACTCTTTATCCCCCAGAGATAGCACCAGCCCTTCTATCATCCCACAAATACTATAGTAGTAGAACTGTTCTGCTTTCTCTTCTTTGTGCTTCCTGTAGCATATATGGTTGCTTTCCCCAGCCTTCACCCCAATCCTAGCTGCCTTCTTAAAACTCTACAGCAATGAAAATTATCTTGTTTTAAAATATCACCAGCATCAGCAAAATACTATGTGGAACAGTAAAGTTATCTAGGGCCAAATGATGCTTTGGAAAACCACCTTACCTTTCTTCAGCAACATGCTCAAACATACAGTGTTTTCAGACTTTCTGTTCTAAACAGGAGAATGGTACCCGAGCAAGCTAGAGTTAGATGTTAGAAGTGATTTGCAATCTGTACATGTTTCTATTTCTTGTGTGTTAGTGAGCAAACTGATAGTTTGCTGATAGCGAGTTGGACTCCACCGAAAGTGGTCCAGAGGGATGCCCCGAGGCAGGTCTTGAGACAGTTTTGTGGGAGGAGTTTGACTCTGTTACTTCCGAAGATATGGACAGGTTACGTGGGCGACTGCAAGCTACCACATGTTTATTGGACCCATGTCCCTCCTGGCTTGTACTGGCATCCTGGAAAGTTACACGAGGCTGGCTCCAGGAGGTAGTGAATGCTTCCTTGGGCGAGGGGATCTTGCCTACCGTCTTGAAAGAGGCGGTGGTGAGACCCCTCCTCAAGAAGCCTTCCCTGGACCCAGCATTGTTAGTAAATTACCGTCCGGTCTCCAACCTTCACTTTTTGGCGAAGGTTGTAGAGAGTATAGTGGCACAACAGTTCCCCCATCACCTGGAAGAAATTGATCATCGGGACCCACGCCAGTCCGGCTTCCGGCCCATGCACAGCACTGAGATGGCATTGGTTGCGTTGGTGGATGATCTCTGGATGGCCAGAGATGGGGGTTGTTCCTCCATCCTGGTCCTATTAGACCTCTCAGCAGCTTTTGATACCATCGACCATGGTATCCTATTGCATCGACTGGAGGCTGGAGGGGTTGGGGGTGAGGGGCACCGTGTTGCGGTGGTTCTCCTCCTACCTCTCCGGTCGATCGCAATTTGTGTTGGCAGGAGGGCAGAGGTCGACCTTGAGAGCCCTCACTTGTGGGTTGCCTCAGGGGTCGGTCCTCTCGCCACTCCTGTTCAACACATATATGAAGCCACTGGGTGAGATCATCCGTGGTTTTGGGGTAGAGTACCATCTCTACGCTGACGATACGCAGCTGTACATATCTACCCCAAACTACCCCAACGATGCCGTCGAGGTGATGTGCCGGTGTCTGGAGGCCGTGCGGGCCTGGATGGGAAGGAACAGACTCAGACTCAACCCGTCCAAGACCGAGTGGCTGTGGTTTCCGGCATCCTGGTACAACCAGTTGACTCCATCACTGGCCATAGGGGGCGAACATCTACCCCCCGTGGATAGGGCACGCAACTTGGGCATCCTCCTTGATGCGTGGCTGTCCATGGAAGATCAAGTGACGGCCGTGGCCAGGAGGGCGTTCTACCAGGTTCGCTTGGTTCGCCAGTTGCATCTCCTATTGGACCGGGATGCCCTTTTCACAGTCACCCATGCACTCGTGACATCCCGACTGGACTACTGCAATGCTCTCTACATGGGGCTCCCCTTGAGGTGCACCCGAAGATTGCAGCTTGTCCAGAATGCGGCCGCACGGGCAGTTATGGGAACGTCTAGGTTTTCCCATGTAACACCGCTCCTGCGCGAGCTGCACTGGCTGCCTTTTGTCTTTCGGGTGCGCTTCAAGATGTTGATTATCATCTTTAATGCGCTCCATGGCTCGGGACCTAGCTACCTGTGGGATCGCATCCTGCCCCATACATCCCTTCAACCGATTCACTCCCACAGAGAGGGACTTCTCTGGATGCCGTCCACTAGGCTATGCCAGCGGGTAACGCCCAGGGGAAGGGCCTTCTCTGTGGTGGGCCCGACCCTCTGGAACGACCTTCCCCCCCGAACTTAGAACAACTACGGACCTCTGCTCCTTCCGTCAAAAACTAAAAACTCACTTCTTCTGCTTGGCCGGCTTGGCTTAATCGACCCATTTACCTCAAGCTGAATACTCAAATTGTTTTATTAGGGATTTTTAGGGGTATTAGTTTTTAGATAGTTGGGGATTTTAGTGCAGGGTATAGATTTAATTCATTTTTAAATTTGTATGATAATGTCTGTTGGTTTTAATATATGTGTATTTTTAATTCCCTATGCACCGCCTCGAGTCCCTTCGGGGAGAGAGAGCGGTTTACAAATTAAATTATCATTATCATTATCATTATCATTATCATTATCATTATCATTATCGTTATCGTTATCGTTATCGTTATCGTTATCGTTATCGTTATCGTTATCGTTATCGTTATCGTTATCATTATCATTATCATTATTATTATTAATATTTTGAGTTGATTTAGTATGTTTTGTAATATAGAATATATACAGAAATTATATACATATATTATACTGGTACTTGTAGAGATTTCCATTTTAACATCTCTAAACGTCTTTAAATGTTTTATGAATTATATTAATCAGCCCTCCTAGTCATTCCTATGATATAGTGACCCACAAAATCTTCTCGGAAAGTAAGAATTTGGTCATGCATATAGGTATGTGATCATCCAATATTCTTCTTGGTTCAAAATAAGCTACTGTGTCTCTTAATAATAGCAAAGAGTGTAACTGATAATCTGCAATAAGCAAAAGAGTATAAGCAGATGTGACCATATTGTAAGATCTATATTCATTATGCTGGGAAGTTTCTCCTCAAAGTCTCAGTGTTCATGAGAGAAAGAGTAGTCATTAGAAATACAGGCTATTTAGATGTAACTGCAACATTTACATAATATGATATGCCCCAATAAATGTACCACATTATAATTTACCACAAAACTTTAGTTCACTCAATAGACTAATACAATAATTGAAATGCAACACCAGGCTAAGCCGTTAGCCAACCAACTTATTAATTTATTATTTATTCTATTTATATAACTGCCTAAACTGCAAATGCAATTGGTTGGCTAACATCAGGATGAAGAATGATGCACTTAGTTAACTTTGGTAGATAGTGAACTTTCTCAGGGTCTTACCAAAACCCATGCTTTAGTAGATAAGATCACCAAATTCTTTCTTCCTGCCTGAATATTATCGTATACAGTAAGCAGCAAAAACTCTTTTGTTCGTCTCCTTTATTTCACTGATTTGGAGAAAGCAAAAGCTCACTGCTTTGTTGAAGACCAAAAAAAATGAATTAATGGCAAATTCCTCTCTCATTTGCTTTGTCTTAGAATGATGGTAGACAAAAGTGAGTTGGTGAAGCAATTGTCACCTTATGCTTTAGCTTTCCGAAGGCTTGCTAAAGGCCCATTACCCTCTACTTAAAGATAGTGCGTGGTTGATTCAGCACTTTAGCAAATCAATTAATGCAAAGGAGGACAGTTGCAAATTAAGTCATCATCATAGGGAGAAAGGCAAGGTAAGTAACAGCAGCCTTTGTTCAGACAAATAGATTTCATCTTCAGGGGCATTGGGTGCACTTGAAATTCTGAAACATGCTATGGCATGGACAGTTGCAAAATATTTGTTTATTCATAGGCAGACTGGTGAAGTCATTCCCTATCACTCACATTAAAGTCCCCGGGCACACTTTACAAGGGATGTGCAGTCCCTCAGATTTTTATTTTTTTAAAAAATATAGACAAGGCATACAGGAACACTCACACAACCCTTCCAATTCCTTCAAACAACTAGGTACATTTCCATAGTTGCATGGCTGCCCTCTGTAGCTGCCACATGTTCCTGGGGAAAGGTACATTTGATTTACAGAGTTGCAGACAGGGACAAGACAGGTTGATGTAGTGGTTAAGGTATAGGAAATCATGAGCTCTAATCCCAACTAAGGCATGAAGCTGGGCTGGGTAACCTTGAGCCGGTCATTATCACCTAGCCTGAGGAAGGAGGCAAGGGCAAACTACTTTTAAAATGTTACCAAGAGAACTGTAGGGAATTTGTCCAGACCACTGCCAGGAGTCAAAGGCAGAGAGAGAGGGAGAGCGAGAAGGAGGGAGGGGGGGAGAATATATTTCATGCACTCCGAAGGTGCAGTAAAGGCTACATCCTACCATTTCAATCTACTTCCATTTTTATTTTCTAAGAATATTTGTGAGAGAAAAATTCTGGAAATATGACTAAAACTATGTTCATTCCTATGAACTTTAAAGTAGAATTAAACCTTTTTTACATTTTAAATAAGCTTTAAATAAACAAAGGAGAGCCATATTCTCTCTTTCCATTGTCCTTGGGTTAGGAAAAGGTTGGAAGAGGTGAAATCTGGCATCATGCATAAACCCTCTCCTCTCCCAGCATGACTGATATGTGGAGGAACGCGGCTTCATCTTTTCAGACCTTGTGCTCAACACTCGTACTTGTGACAGTACAGAAGAGATTTGTGCCTCTCTCTATTCCATCCAGAATTAAAGAAATTCTCACTTCAGTAGGCAGATGCTCTAGGACAGTGATGGTGAACCTATGGCATGCGTGCCACAGGTGGCACGTGGAGCCATTTGTCAGGGCACGTGAAGCATTGCCCTGTCAGATGGCCAGCGTGCATGCCAGAGGCTTTATAGGAACCTGGGGAGGACAAAAACAGCCCCTCCCCGAGGCCCTCCGGAGGCTTCAGGAGCTTCCCTGAAGCCTCCGGAGCACAAAAAAACAGCCCTAAGGGCAAACCGGAAGTGACTTCTAGTTTGCTCATAGGGCCATTTTTAGTCCTCTGGAGCCTTCAGGGAAGTCTCCTGAAGGTCCCTGAAGGCTCCGGAAGGCCTTGGGGGTGCGGGCTCCTATAAGCCTCTGGAGCCTGGGGAGGGCGAAAAAACATGCAAAAAGGGGAGGAGTGCCTATTATGGTCATATGCATACTGGAGGTCACACATTGCATTATTGGTTGCAGCACGCCGGCGCACAACTCCCCTGTGCTCCCCCTGCTTATGGCACACAAATCCAAAAAGGTTCGCCAACGCTGTTCAAGGAATACAAATTATGCTAGAGGGCTGGCACTTTGCTATGTTCTGTGTTAGATGTCTCATCAATATCATGTAAAATAATAAAATAAAATCTGGTGGGAGTTTGGTGGGCAAAAAGAGATCTTTGACATAGTAGTTCTTAAGTCATTCATTAATCAGTAGCACCTCTGAAATTATGAGCTATCTTTCTGTATCATACCTAAAAAGACTGTTGTGTTGAGGTCTCCACATTTTGTGTCTCTGTTTCTCTCTCCCCCTCTCCCCCTCTCTCTGTATGTGTGTGTATCAAGTGTTAATACACCCATGTGTAAGTATACAGCCTCAATACTGATATGCACCCATATAATTCAATGTACTGCTGATTAATTTATGCAGGAGCTTATTCTAGCCTCAAAAGGGGGCATAAATCAATCTTCTCCAAATGCCTGGAAAATGACTTTAAAGAAAAGTACTGATTGTTTTGGGGTAACACAGATTGGTACACTTGGTACTGATGAAGTACATAGAACAGAAGGTCTTGCTTCAATCACTTTGATTTGGGAGAGAGATGAATAATAATGAAATAAGTGAAAGAGTAACCACAAAGAGTCACCAAGCTTGCCTGGGAATAAATTTATGTTGCAGACATTGTGATATAGTTTCCATTAACCAGACTCCTGTTCTCTGAAGTTCATCCATGCATTCAGGTGGTCATTTGACAATTCCAGTTCATATTTTTTTAATCTGTTGGTTTTTGAGTTGAAGTTTTAGTATGCTGAGGTTTTAGTCTGCATTTTTAACTTCCTTTTTAACTGCTCCAATATAAATGAAAATGCTGATTTATTTTCATTTTTCAGTATTGTTTTGGGAATCTTCAGGCTGAAAATAAATAGAAAAAAATCTGGAGAAGAAACGCACACACACCAGCTTGTTAGCATGCCCAAAATTTACTTGTGTGTGTATGTGTGAGAGAGAGTTTTTTCCCCTCTAAAACAAAGTGATAATTTTTCTACATTTCTGTAGAAATGTCAACTATCCCTATTCACCCTGGTAAAATAAACATCCAAGTGTTGCCCTTGTCAGATCATCATAAATGAAATTTTTGACAGTATTTTTTTTGTCACATGGATTTTCATGATGAGAAAATGGAATGAACCCAAAGTGCCTGAGGAGATGGCAGAAAAGGCAGTCATGGTATCAAATTGCTTCTTCAACTAGAGTTACTAGGAATTGGTTCACACATGCAGACAAATCGCTCCTCATCTCTCTGCGAATCAAGTTCTGATGAAGTGAACTTTTTCTCCTGAGAAAGATTTTGTTCTGTAGGTCTTTTGCTTTTGTTTTTTTTCTTTCTTTCTGTTTTTTATGTTATATTTTTAAAACAATGTTAGCTGCCCAGAATCATTAACTTAAGATGAGCCATGTATATATCCTAAATAAATAAAAAATAGTGACTTAATGAGTGTGTGCATACATTTGTGCCACTGGGGAAGGAAGAAGGCTGTTTTTTAAAATATATATTTTTAATAAAAAATTAAAACTAATATGGCATGTTTTTTTAACTTTTATAAAAAATCTTTTCTCTTCTGCCATCCTGTACTACTTTTATCTGCAAACAAAAGACTACCCCTATAATTTTTTTGCTTTATAAAGATTGCCTAATCCCCCCAAATAATTCTTTGACAGGTATCCCCTTTTTTTGCAAATCAAGACTGAAAATGAAAAGTTATCTATATTTACTCTGAAGTATATCTCAGTGACTTCAAGTCAAAATATTGGAATTGCCAAGAGGTAGATGATAGATGATTGATAGATGATATAATGATATCTATCTATCTATCTATCTATCTATCTATCTATCTATCTATCTATCTATCTATCTATCTATCTATCTATATCTATTTATCTAGATAGATAGATAGAGAGATAGATAGATAGATAGATAGATAGATAGATAGATAGATAGATAGATAGATAGATAGAAGATAGACAGAAAGACAGGCAGGCAGACGGATGGAAATGTACAGATAACGTACAAAGTTTTTAATATCTTCATCAACATATTATAACTCTAATCCAGGCTAAGAGCATTTTAGCATGGTGTGATGGGAGGAGGTGGGGGGAGGAGGAGGCGGCGGCAATATAAATTCAGCAAAATAAAGCAGACTATACGTATATATGTAGATGAGTGTAGATTGTAAATTTAACTGGGTATATCAATTAATTAACTGAACATAAGCTAAGTTTGTCTTCTAGTCATTCCATGGACATGTCCATATAATTTTCTTGGCAACATTATGGAAAGTTTGCCACTGCACATTTTTTAACTTGCCTTATTTAGCTGCAGCACTAGAATTTCCTTCTTCCAGATATTCAGCAGATACACAGCCTGTTTGATTTTTTGAGGTCAGCTGTGAGGTCAAAGCTGGCTAGAGGTTATCACCACGCCGAGCCCTTTTTGTCAAACCAATGGGAAGTATTCTTCCACTTCCAGCTCTTCAATCTCAGCTGTATATTAATAGAGATTAGGAATAGGGTGTTTTGGTTGATCAGGAACTTTGCTATTTTTGTTGAAAGTGGTAACAGGGGATATGTTTTGCTGAGGTCCAGCGTATTCCTTATTTGTATTTCATTGTTTTTTACATCAGGTTTAGGGAAGAAGTTTAATTTTAAGTACAAAAAGCAAAAGTGGAGTATTGAAGTAATTAATAGTTGAGTTCATTTCCAAATCTTCAGTTTGTCATGAATAGATTGCCTTTACCTCTAGCCTTTTATGTCCACAGGGTTCATATTGAAATAGTGATCTTAATCCCTAAGAAGCAGCAATATTTTTGCAGGAGAAACTTGCACAACTTGTGGTATGGACCGATGCCATATATTAGCGGTGAAGCAAGGTTTGACGTAGCTAAAGAACACCAAGTACAATACTACATTTTATCTAAACCATGCAGCATAACAATGCACACAGGACCCTTGCAAATATATCGGTTTCTTCAGATTTTGAGCTGATAAGGCCAATGCAAATCAAAAAGTGAGGGTATAATATGGCTTTTCTTAATAAATAAACCTAGCAATTATACTTATCCTTCCTATTAATTCTTAGTTAATCAGTCCCAAACCCCGATCAGGAAAAGTTCATTTGCACTATCATTTCAGATTCTAGACCTTCCCCCACATTAAGCTTATCATTAAATGGTTTGGGAGGACAAACCACATTATCATTAAGTGAAGAGACCATGGACCTTGTTTTATAAAATACCTTTGTAAGATTAAATGGAGAACAAAGGCTGATTAGAAGATTATCTCACATAAATATGCATCAGTTCCAAGAGTTGGTATCGCTTATACATCTTTGTTTTCATTCATCACCTCAGAACTTTGAATCAGTCATATGATATGGCATGATCGAACAGTTGCTAGTTTTATCTCTTCCTCTTTGAACGAGTTGCACTGCACTATGAAGGAAAAAGTTATGTCTTTTGGCTGCTGATTTTTCAGCATGGAAGAGTAAAAACACTTGCGTACGTTCAAATATAAATTGCACCATGGCAGAGGAAAGCCTTTGGCAAAAAGTTACTATCTTATATCCAGGAACTTCTCACTCTCAAATCTAAATGTGTAAACATCCACAAAGGCATGACAAAGTTTTAGGGATTGGGTTTCTAATTAAGCCCTGCATTAAATTTGTCAATTTTTTAAATGAAATGTTCTTGAACAGAATGTTTTTGTGTGAACCCCAGGGCTGATTTTTTTGTACGTACCACCCATATTTGTTTTCTTTTCCTTTGTATTCTATCTTGGTACTTTTATAAAATTGGCATAGGTGGGAAAAACCAAATTAACTGTGAAAGGGTAAAATAATGGCTTACATTTAGAGGTTTTTTTTTTAACCTTTTCTTATTTCCTCTTAATCCTATTTGTCTCTCTCTCTCTCTCTCTCTCTCTCTCTCTCTCTCTCTCTCTCTCTCTCTCTCTCTCTCTCTCTCTCTCTCTCTCTCTCTCTCTCTCGCTCTCGCTCTCTCTCTCTCTCTCTCTCTCTCTCTCTCTCCCCCTTCCTCTCTTTAGAAAGGCTTGAAATTTCTCTGTTGACAGCCTTATATTAACAGCACCTTTCTTTATGGATTTCATCATAATAGCTATGTGAAATGAAAACAAGAACTTAGGGAGGGGACAGAGAAAGGGGTACTGTAGTCCCAGTTTTTCTTCCCAGAGTTGTGCCCCAATTTAAAGCTCGGTCGAAGATTTTGGCAGAGAATAACCTAATCCTATTAGTGCATAAACTGCAACTTCAGCTTTTTTTTCAAGGTGGGTGTTTCTTGTTCTTGTTTTCCCATCTCCCATTCTTTGTCTTTCTACAAAGCACTTTAAAGAGGCTTAGACAAATCAGTCTTCATATCAATGTAATTATGCTGCAGCTTTAAAGGGAAAAGGCTTGGTATTCAAATGAAAAAAATGTACGACTTTCATTTATTCATTATTCTTACTGTTGTTAGAACTAGATATTCAAAATGCGGACAAAGATTTTCAATATGAATTGGAATATTTAAACATATTGGAGGCTGAAGAAAAGTATCAGACAGGTGGAACAACCTGGATAAAGAAGGTTAAAGATTTAAATCCAACCCTCACAAATAATAAACGAAGCTCACCAAATAACAATCACATGCGAATATCTAAATCTGAATTCAATCTTATACAAATCAGAATCTGTTAGCCCCAAATTTCATTTTTATAAAAAGGAAAACTATTTCTGCAGCCTGTGCAATTTATATTTTTCTACACTGAAAATTGAAGTTCTTAATAAAAATCTAAATTGGTGACAAAAACAAAACTATCTGAAGCATAACCTAAAACTCCTAAATTTTTAGGACCAGGTATTTACAGAAACAAAACCTATGGGTTCTCCTTTTCTTTCTTTCTAGTCTCTCAAGGCTTTCATAAATTTGACCCCTTCTTCCTTTATAGATGGGGAGGTGGGTGGGTTGGGTTTCCCACATTAAAAGTTGAAAAAGTGAATAGCAATAGCACTTAGATTTATTTACTGCTTCACAATGCTAAGTGGTTTATAGAAGCAGCATACTGCCCCAAACAATCTGAGAAACATCCCACCATGAGGAACAATCCTCATTGTACCCATCTCTGAAGGATGGAAGGCTTAGTCAACCTGGTGGGAATTGAACTGCCAAACTGCTGTCAAACTGCTGGCAATCAGCAGTGAACAAAATTATCTTGCAGTACAGCATTCTAACCACTGCACCATCACAGCTCTTATGCACCGCCATGGCTCAAATGAATATTAAGGTTTTTTATAAGTTGCAGAATAATAATGATTGTCATTATCAACATTTTCCATGATAAACCAAATGACTCTTAAGTGATCGTTTAATAGTTCATTAATCTTAAATAATCTAATATTTTGTTTATGTTTATACTTTCAAAGAAGTTAAGCTTCATCATTATCTGAGCAAAAAAATCAAATATAAATGCTATTATTTGATAAACAAAGGAAGTAGTAATTACTTTAACATAAAACAAGTCAAAAGTGGAATAAATTATATACATTAATACATTATTTTGGAGGCAGGCTATGTGATGCCTATGATCACTAGTACCTTCATTCATTCATGCCTAATAATCTCCATATCCCACATGATGTGGCCTTTTTAGCTTTTAGCTTCTAATTTAAAACATAGGAAAATGTATGGTGTAAAGCAGGGGTCCCCAACCCCCGGGCTGCAGACTGGTCCGTGGCTTGATAGTAACCGGGCTGGAGGGAGTGGCGGAGAGAGTAGTGCAACTCTTAGGAAAGTGTAGCAAACGCTCCGCTATTCTGGCAGCTGGCTGGGGTGCTCCACGGGGGCAGGATGAGGGCAATGGCCTGCATTGGGGGGGGGTTCTGGGTGCCACTCAGCCCTGCGCGGGGGGAAGGGGCTGCCAGGCGCTCCTGCCTGGGACGCAGCCCATCCTTCCGTGCCCCAGCCGAGGATCCTTCGCCCGGGACCCCTGGCAGCTTTCCCGCCCGGTTGCACACAAGGTGCCCTCCCCGGTCGCATTCCCATGAGACGCGGGTTCCTGCCTCGGATTCCATGTGACCGCCAAATACGTGCGCGGCCCACGTGACTCGAGTCACCCGCTGGAGGGTCCCACCGGTCCGCTGAATTTTTTTTACATGAAACTGGTCCCTGGTGCCAAAAAGGTTGGGGACCCCTGGTGTAAAGCATTATTCTACTTTTTTAAAAATAAAAAATTATTCTGCCCCCATAATGATACTTAGAAAATAAATATCAGGGTTTCCTGAAGCCTAAATTTTTATTTAAATTTACCAAACAAACGTGAATGTAATTTGAAATTGCCTGGAGCATCTTCAGAGTCTAGAAGGTGGGAGGAGATGTCTATTGAGTGGGATTTTGTGACTACATAGTAATTCCATGTATGTCTGGGAAAGTTTCTTTAAGAATCGCATACAGTACTCGGCCACATGAAGTAACCATCTCTGTTGGTAGAACATAGCATGCTACCAAATCTATGGTACGATAGAGATGTGCCATCTGTGATTTCAGATGGTAACAGTGCAGTGCTAACTGTGACCCTCAGCATTAAAAAAAGATGCATAGTTTAATCTCAAATTATATAATTAACCAAGTACTTTATCAGATAGCCATGAACTCAAAGGAGCTGGTTTGTCCAGTTTCTGCATGAATTTACCCAATGAAAAGGAGATCACCAGCTTTTTGGTCCCTTTATCACTGAACCAGTAATCCATGCCATTGACTCTGTCCAGATGAGAGCATTATATACCTTTGACCTCTATTTATAAAATTAAACAACAAAAGAGTTCTTATTTGCACCTTGCTTATAATAGCATTTATATTTTAATGATATTTTTATAGCATGTTCCACTATGGATTTGCTACAAATAATGGAAGAAGAAAATAGCTACTTTCAAAAATTCAACATAGCATTAAAGTTACTTGAAGTCAGTTGTTATTTCTATTATGAGAACATCTTTCAGTTTTACCAAAGCAGTTATGAGCTCTTCTAAAAATCTTATGTTTTCCATCTTCTTTAGTTGATCTTTACAGTAGAGAAGAAATGCCAAAACAGTCATTGTTTTGACCTATCCTAGCCAAGATGTTGCAAGTCTTATAATTATCCCTTTTCTTTGTGGTTTCTTTTCATTGTTAACTAAGCCCTTTGAGTGACTGGTGGGGAAATAGGCTACTCAGAGGGAATACAGTTCCTTTCCAATATTAAAAACCAGAAGATCAAATCAATAGATAAATAAACAATTGCTCTTGCCCCCTTTTTCACATCTGTCAAGAAAAACTGCAAAGGCTCTTTCACCCTGGAAACAGTGGCTAGTATTATTTTGTAGTGAAGAATTTCCCAACAAATACAAGCTGGCTGAGATTTGTTTACAAACTGTAGCTCCTATATATCTAAAGGGCACTATATCATATATGCCATAAGGCAAGATGAAAACAGCCCCTTAAAATAATTGATTTTAGAAATCTATTTGAATTATCACTTCCCAAGTGGGACCAAATTCTGCTATGTAGTTGTTCATGGATGAGAATTTGTTCCTTAACATTCTCAACATCCTATTATGACCCTCCCTCACTGCTCTCCCATTGAACAGCAGATTTTGGAGAAAAAGCAGGATAAAAAGTCCATTCTCCTCAGCAAGACACAAGCATGATAATCAATCAATCAATCAATCAATCAATCAATCAATCAATCAATCTGTATCTCAAGGATGGCATAACAAACATGGCATAGTGTATGGAATAACAAACATAGACTTACAATGTATATTAATATGACACCTAAATTAAAATCATAGATCTGTTAAAAAGATCTGTATTCACATACCAATGTCTAAGCCCATGATAGCGAACCTATGGCACGTGTGCCACAGGTGGCATGCAGAGCCATTTGTCAGGGCATGCGAGGCGTTGCGGTGTCAGCAGGCCAGCACACATGCCCACACTGGCCAGCTAACTTCAGCCTTCTTTTGAAGCCATTTTTTGCTCCCCAGAGGTTTCCTTGAAGCCTTCAGAGGGCAAAAAACCAACCCTATGGGCAAACCGGAAGTTTGGGAACGTACTTCTGGTTTGCTCATAGGGTTATTTTTTGCCCTCTGGAGCCTTCAGAGAAGCTCCATTCCCGAACTTCTGATTTGCCCTTAGAGCTGACTTTTCAAGCTCCGGAGGCTTTAGGGAAGCTCCTGAAGCCTCCGGAGGACCTCCTGGGAGGCGGGGCAGGCTGTTTTTTCCCTCTCGAGACTCCTATAAAGAATCTGGAGCCTGGGAAGGTTGAAAAAAGCATGCTAAAACCAGGGGGGAGCACTGGTCATATGTGCATGCATCCTGGGGCCATGTACATAGCATTATGGGTGTGGCACACCCATGCACGACCCCCCCCCTGTGCTCCCCGCGCTTTTGGCACGTGAGCCAAAAAATGTTTGCCATCACTTGTCCAAGCTATCTAACCATTGACACACGGGGATAACCCAAGGAAAGTCTATCTTGGATTGGAATTATTATATTTGGTATATATTAGAATCACAATAACATGTTTATGTGCAACTAATGGCAAATACCCATCTCTTCATATTGCTAAAAAATCATTATGTAAAAATGACCAATGCTTTTGATATTCTATTTCAGAAAGAAAAGAATAGCTCTAAACAAATGTCATGCTTATGAAATTTAATTCTCATGGGGTTTGCATGCCGAGAACATAAAGCCCAACTACTTCTCTTCTCAGATCATACTACTATCCTATTGAATACCAAGACAAGCAGTGATTTTTGTCACTGCTTCTAATTATTTATCTTTCCTATCATGTCCTGTTGTATCCACTCAAGATCTGTGTTAATCTAGTATTGTAAACAAAGTACATATGATAACTATCAGAGAAGTAAAGTGTATTATATTTGCAGTGTCTTCAAGATCCACTTTGACGATATGCTAACAAAAAACTCAGAAATGCTTCATAATCTTGTAAAGATAGAAAACTTGTTAGGGCGATAATAATGAATTGTTTAGCTCAGGGGTCCCCAACCCCCGGTCCATGGACCGGTGCCGGTCCGTGGCTTGATAGTAATCGGACTGGAGCGAGCGGCAGGCAGAATAGTGCAACTCTTAGGAAAGTGTAGCAAACACTCCATTATCTTGGTGGCTGGCCAGGGCGCTCCCCGGGGGCAGGACGGGGGCAATGGCCTGCATTGGGGGGTTTGGGGCACCACCTGGCCCTGCTGGGAGGAAGGGGCTGCCAGGCCCTCCTGCCCGGGACGCAGCCCGTCCTTCCCTGCCCCAGCCGAGGATCCTTTGCCCGGGACCGCTGGCAGCTTTCCCGCCCGGTTGCATGCAAGGTGCCCTCCCCAGGATCGTGTTCCCATGAGATGCTGGTTCCTGCCTCGGGTTCCACGTTACCGCCGAATGAGTGCGCGGCCCACATGACTCGATTCACCCGCTGGAGGCTCCCACCGGTCCACGGAATTTTTTTTTACATGAAACCGGTCCCTGGTGCCAAAAAGGTTCAGGACCCCTTGTTTAGCTAACCCATTACCCATAATCCAACAAAGACTATATTGAATAAGAAATGATACTATAGTGCGCAGTTTTGTATCTAAAAGGCATACAATGTATATACTTTTTTAAAAAAGAGAAATTTGATATTTTATTCAACTGTTTTCTACACTAAAACTTTTTATGTATGTCATCTTTTAAGCTGATGTTTCAACTATAAGAATCACAAATAAGGAATGTTTAAAATAATGTTTTTATTACAAAGTTCTGATTATTACTTATGGTGGCTGAAATATGCAACTGAGAAATAAAACTTCAAGACCAATGATATTCCATACAAAACCAACAGATTACATTTGAATAATCAGCTATGGTTTTCTTTTTATATATAAGAGCATAATCTGCTTTCTTCATCAATATTGGATTTTGTTTCTTGACCTTAGGTGTAGAAGCTATGCCATAAAACAAATTTCTTGGAATTAAGGTATATCCATTTTTAAAAGATATGGAAGTATAGGCAAAATTTGGTTATTGTTTGCAAGACATTATTTTCATCTGACTTGCTAAGTAACCACATTTTGATTTCTTGCAGATGAGAAATGAATATCTGCATTTACCTTACTGTAGTTGTTAAGGATTTTTTTAAAAAAAGCCCATTCTATTTGCCTATCATTTTATAGGACACTATAAATTCTGCATGTCAGAGAAAATAAATTAGAAGTTATTCAAAATTCATTTTTACAAATTATACAGTTCTAAAAATGTGGAAATAATTTTTGAATTAGATTACTAAAATGTGTAAGTAAATTTTGCATTGTGGAAATTTTGCACCAGTCCTTCTTTCATTCCAGGATCCTCAACAGTAAGCCAACCTTGTTTTGACTATTAAGGATGATCTCCATTGGAGACTCCTATCCTATCCTATCCTATCCTTCACGTCACGTCACGTCACGTCACTTCACTTCACTTCACTTCACTTCCCCTTTTCCTTCATATTATCTCTAAATATTGTTTGTGCTACCCACTTTGGTATTCATAGTTCTGCAGTGGATTTTGTCATTTTCTTAATAGAAGCAATCTATAGTGTTTTAGGTTCTGAGTGGAACTCAGAATGGGAGTCCCATAATCATTGCCGCTGCCATCCCCACTACTAGTGGCCGCCATCTTTACCACCCGCGCCACCGTCATCTCCATCATCAGCGGCGGCTGTCGTCCTTGTGGAGGCAGGCCCTGTACAGCCTCCTGCTCGGGCAACTGAACTGGGCGCTTGGCCTGGTGTTCAGGCTTTGTCTTTCTGTTTGCTTGTTGCGGCTATTTCGTCTCTGCTGCTGCGGGGGGGTGGCTTTGCCTCGGCTTTTTGATCGGCGCCGCCACAGGGGCCCTCGGCTCTGGGGGACCAGTGGGGGCAATGGTGCAGGCAGGCCCGGTGAGGAGGAGAGGACACAGGAGGACACTAGAGGCGCAGTCAGGCCGATCCTTTGGCCACTTAGTATCATCATCATTATTATTGCCATTATCTCCACCACTACCCATTCCGTCATTGCCTGCGCAGAAGGTGGGATGATGCTGAAATACACTAACAAAGATCTTAGTGACTTGGCTTTGTGGCCTACCAGATCAGTGTTCCGCAGGCCTGGTTGGAGGTAACATGGCCTATTGGTAAACCTTGACTATGGGCCCTAATGACCCCTTATACCAAGGCAGCGCCTTCTCTCTGACAATCTACCTTCACAGACTATTCAATGTACTCTGTAGCTGACCTCCATGCCCTGCAAGAGTCCCCTCTCTTGCAGGTTTGGCCCTCAGTTTTAACGAGGGCCCACCTCAATGATGGATTCGTGAATCAAGAGAGGTGGTCGAAGCGGAACCTTAGGGGATTTTTAGTTAGATAGTTAATTCGTTTTTTAAGGGGTTCCAGGGAGGGGGGTGGTCAAACCGAAATTGGGGTGGTGGGTGAGCGTGATAACCCACTGGGGAACACTCCCAGGTCAGCTGACAGTCCCGATGGGGAGGACGTAGGGCCTAGAATTGGGAAGGGGGTGAGGGTCTGTTTAACAGAGGGCTACACCATCAAGACTGTGTGTGAGAGGGGCAGGTATGGCGGGAGCCGAGGGCCATATCATATTAGGGGAGGGCACAGCCGCTGTTTGCGAGCGATTGCGTGCTCCGGCCCTCACGGCTCCTCTTGCAACCCAGGGAGCCTCGTGATGTTCCCACGTGACACCTCTCCTGCGCAAGCTGTGCTGGCTGCCTGAGGCTTTCCAGGTGCGTTTCAAGGTGCTAGTAACCACCTTTAAAGCGCTCCATGGCACGGGACCTTGCTACTTGCAAGACCGCCTCCTGTTGTCAAATACCTCCCACCAACCAGTTCGCTCCCACAAAGAGGGCCTCCTCAGGGTGCCGTCGGCCAAACAATGACAGCTGGCGACCCCCAGGGGGAGACCCTTCTCTGTGGCAGCTCCTGCCCTCTGGAATGACCTACCCCTGACCTACGTATGACCACTGACCTACGCCTCTTCCGTCGGGCCTTGAAAATGCATTTATCCCGTGCAGCTGGCCTGGCACAGTTTTTAATCGATTTTAATCGATTTTATTTAGGAGTTTTATTTGTATTTTAGAACAGGCCCCCAATTTAATGTCATTTTAGAGTATTTTTATATATTGATGTTCTTTGTAGTTTTTATTGATGCCTGTTCACCACCCTGAGTCCCGCAAGGGAGAAGGGCGGTATACAAATTTAATAAACTACAACTATAACTATAGTTTACAAGGCGGAAATATGGTTGTATTTTAAATATTCACTGTAAAGCTATTAACTGATATGTATAAAAGATGAATTGGTCAGATTTGGATGTTTAATTTGATGAGATATTGATTTTTATTGTCTTTCTTTGTGCTAAGGAATGGTCCTGGTGATGAAGAAAAAAAATCACAGTGATAAAACTATATACTGGGAATCTGCAGAAAATTACTTTAAATTTTAAAAAAATGACTATTCTTTCTGATAGATTAAAGGGTTTTTCATGGACACTTAATGATTACTGTCTTCTCTTAGTTTGTGTAGTGATATTAACATGAAGTTCAATTTGTAGATTTCACAAATCTAAGTTTTACATCACATTTAAGTTTTGCATCACAAGGAAAAAAAAGACCTCTGTGCATAATTGCACTGTGGATGGGGTGCGCAATTTGGGTGTCCTTCTAGATGCCCGGCTGTCCATGGAAGATCAAGTGACAGCCGTGGCCAGGAGGGCGTTTTACCAGGTTTGCCTGGTTCGCCAATTGCGCCCCCTATTGGATCGGGACGCCCTTCGCACAGTCACTCATGTACTCGTGACATCCCGACTGGACTATTGTAACTTTCTCTACATGGGGCTCCCCTTGAGGTGCACCCGGAGACTTCAGTTGGTCCAGAATGCAGCCGCGCGAGCAATTATGGGAACCACTAGGTTTATCCATGTAACACCGCTCTTGCGCGAGCTGCACTGGCTGCCTGTTGTCTTCCGGGTGCGCTTCAAGGTGTTAGTTATCATCTTTAAAGCGCTCCATGGCTCGGGACCTAGCTATCTGCGGGATCGGATCCTGCCTCATACATCCTCACGGCCGATTCGCTCCCACAGAGAGGGACTTCTCCAGGTGCCGTCCACTAGACTTTGTCAGCGGGTGACGCCCAGGGGAAAGGCGCTCTCTGTGGCGGGCCCAGCCCTCTGGAACGACCTTCCCCCCGATATTCGAACAACCACGGACCTCCGCTCCTTCCGCCTGAAATTAAAAACATATCTTTTCTGCTTGGCCGGCCTAGGGTAGTCTCTCTGCTATGGGGTTTTTATTTAATAATAGGGTATTTTAGTGTTTAATGGGATTTTTAGCACAGGTATTAGATTTAATTTGTTTTTATGCTATGGTTGTATATTTATTGTTTTATTCTCCCTGTGCACCGCCCCGAGTCCCTGTGGGGAGAGGGAGCGGTTTACAAATTAAATTATTATTATTATTATTATTATTATTATTATTATTATTATTATTATTATTATTATTATTATTATTATTATTATTATTATTATTATTATTATTATTATTATTATAATGACAATAGCCATCAGGTAAAAGTTTGACTGAAACTTTTGTCCTAGGCTTAATAATAGCTAGTCCCCCCAACATCTGCTTATGTGAAGAAATATTCAAAGGCAGAACTCTTCTTTATGTTACGGTGTTAAACAGAACTTTTAATGTACTGTTATCTGCTGTAGACAGAGGTTGTATTCAGCCAAATCTCTCCAGTTCAGGGGAACCGGTAGCAGCAGCTGCATGAGGCTCCACCCACCCACCCCAATATAATGCTCAAGCACTGCACATGCGCCGGTGGTGCGCATATGCAGACATGACATGTGCACTCACATTTGTTAACAGGTAGGGAAGGTAAGTGAATCTCACGGCTGACTGTAGAGTATGCACAGCTAATTATTACATACCACATACAATGGTCTGATATAAAGTAGAACCTTTCTCAAATCATGTGCTCAGGATCAGTTTGAAGGACTGTTTATGTGCAACAGAACATTCTATTTAGGACAGAAATCACAAATTTCTCCAGTGTTTGTTTGGCTAATACGCCGTTCCATGAGGAAGAACAGTGTTGATATTGTTCTGGGAACGTGTTTTTTTTTAATCCTGACTTTCCTTAAGCTGCTCTTCGTTCAGATGCCAAAAAGAGATTAACTCTGGCTATTCCACCATTGCTACTGAAGAGAAACAGCAGATTTGGAATGGATGAGGATGGAATTTCACAGGGAGAGCAGAGGAGCTGAAAGGGCTAAATGTGAGCTTTTAATATAACCCCCTTTTAGCCTTCCCAGGATGGAATTTATGAACATTTCGATTTATGCAAGGGAGAGTATCCACTTATTACAAGGCTTAATACTGAATGCTATAGTTCCTTCAAAGAAGTTATTGTCTTTTCTCCAATGTAAACTGAAATTAAATGGAGAAATCTACATATGTTATCGCTGACTCTTTCCCATGCTCACCACAATAACTGTGTTCGACAACTGAGATGTCTGTCAATGAAATAAAGCTATCCAAGCTTCCAGTCACTGGACCTTTGGAACAGGTTTCAAGTTCTTCCAGTGTTTTCAGATTGATTTTTTGGCAAGGGAACTCTCATTCTGAAGATTGAACCGCAAATACTCATGGAAAAAAAATTGGCAGACTTGTGGACTTTCTGAGAGTGACATATTCTTTTTATTTATTTCCTTTTGTAAAATCTTTCCATTCTTCTCAATACCTGCATAGTCTTGTGACAATTTGTGTGTGCCATGAATGTTTTTTTTTAATGTAATAACTCACATTACAGGTAGTTCTTGACTTATGACCACAATTCAGCACAAAATTTCTGTTGCCAAGTTATTAAGTTATTTGCCCCATTTTATGATCTTTCTTGCCATAGTTGTTAAGTGAATCACTGCAATTGTTAACTCAGTATCACAGATGTTAAGTGAATCTAGCTTCTTCATTGACTTTGTTTGTTAGAAAGTCATAAAAGGTGATCACAATGCCCCAGGGCACTGCAACAGTCATAAACGTTAATGAGAGCATAGAAAGTTTAAAAATACAATAAAATTAAACAATATAAAGGAGACAGAAAGATGCAAGATCTGTAAGCAGATCCACTTCAATTTTCCCCATCCTTCTATTCGATAGACTCCCACAATTGGCCAAGAAAACAACATATTTAACATTCAATCTTTTTGTTCTTCATAAGTTTCTCTATTATTCTTTTCTTGTCCTGGAAAATGTACCAGTACTGTACTATTTATTATAGCAAATAACTGCTTTTGCAGAGGCATTTTAAAATGGGAAAATAATGTAAGGAAAAATGATTACTGGATGTATCTCTCACTCAATTTAATTCAAGTACCATTATTGCCTCCTTTTACATCCAATCAGAGCTGCCCCAGTGCTTGGTTTATTTTATGCCTTAGACGCACATATTATTATAAATTACAAGCTTCATTTAAATTGCATGCCCATAAATTAACAGTAAATGTTAAATCATAAACACACACACAAGCGCACACACACACATACGATTGACAGATGCAAGCAACTTTCTAAAAAATGTTCTGATGAAAGACCACTGCACTATGATACCATTAAATTTCCCATTTTTCATTAAAACTAATCATGTTGAGGACTGCATACAATTTCATTCTAAAGCAATTTCTGTGGAGGGAAGTTTAAAAAATTACTAAACTATTATTTTAAGAAACAAACAAATTTGTTTTGATTAGCTTTTTTGTGGATAGAATTAGGAATTAGATAGTATTAGGAATTATGACATTTCTGTGATATTCATTGAATCTGACATAAACAATGCACTTCTAGAAAACCTGGTGAAGTTTTCACGAATGGTGAAAACTATAAATGGTGAAGCTTGAAAGAGATTTGAGTTGTTGTCCATCAACAAGAAAGCTATAATGAGTATTTGGATTTCTGCATAGAGCTCTTCAAGTACACAGTGGCTGTAATTTCAGTGGTACTTACCTTGTAGTAGCTAAACATTCAAACTATAAGTTATGAATAGGAAGCCATAGTACTAGGCAGTACGACGCACAAATTACTTCTTAATCAAAGCTGCACAATACATCAGCAAAATTTTTGTCCAGGTGATTGATGTTCAGCTACATAAATACTGCTATGCATTTGTAGATCTTTATACATCTGAGTTAAAATGTCTTCACATTTATACATTTGAAAAATTATGCCACCCTAAAAATATGTACAAATCTTATTCATTTGAAATGCACTTCTAAAAAGACTGTTCTTTGCAAACATTAAAAAAGCAACCTAATCAATGCCTTTATATTTAAATAGCAATTTGCTACACTCATCCATTTAATTAGGGTTTATAAAAAGTTCACTATGGTTGGCTGTGGTTGCACGTGCGTGGCAAGCTGGTATCATTTTATATATTTATGGCACTTTTTCTAGCTAGATCAATGTTATACCATGTCTCCTTTCAAAGTGAATTTAGTTTCAGAACCAAATGACAAACTTAATTTTGAAAGTGAGGAAACCTAACTCTGTTAATACCAAGGGGTTAATAAATACACCTGTGAATGTTGGAAAATTGTACTCTAAATGTAATTCATATTATAAACCTATTGGTTTAATCACACACTTATGTTTCAAATTTATTTTATTAATATCCAGGCTATGCTGAAAGATCGCTTTTAATTTATATTATGATTCACAGAACCAAAGTTAAAGAGAACACGCTTAATAGTGGGGAAACATTTTTAGGAAAGTATTTTTTTCCAAACATGTTTTCAATTTCAAAAAGCTCTAATTATAGATTTTAAAATTGAAGTCCTGGCACTTTTTTATGTATATCACAATGCAAATAAAAAAGGGGGTGGGGTTTTGAACTGGTGGTCATCGCCATCCTCTTGACTTTATTTGCTCATGGATGCACTGAAAGCCAACAACTTGAAGAAGTCTGCATTTAGACTGCTGTTTGTATTCTTCACTTTGTGTGCAGCTGAGATGCAGTTTTAATTCTCAAATTATTGAAGAACAATGCCATGATTTTTAAAAATTTTCACACACACCTCCAGTGATATTAAGACTATAATTTTGCACCCTGGTCCTTAGACATAAGACAACAAAACCTATTTATGAGTATAGATTGCACTGTGAAAAAAGTAGATATATCCTTATAGATACTCTACAATAACACTGATTTTACTCAATAACACAAGGTAGTATCATAGCCAACACATTAGATGTGATAGCTCTGCATAAAAAGGTCATTGGATTATGGAGACTCATTGATTTAAAAATAAAGAACAGAGAGAAACTGAGGAAAATCTCATCCAGTAAGTCAGTAAATATTCAGTCAACAGAAAGGACTTACTCTGAAACCTGCTGTCCTGGTTACTAGCTTCTTCTGTAAATAAGATTAACTGCCCCCACTCACCTTAAGCAAAGTTCAAATATCACATAGCTATAATGGATGTATGCTGGCTAAAAGTTTTGGCAGGAATTGTGGCTGCAAAGATGTTTTTTAGCTGCCTTGTTTAAGAATATTTTTCATCAAATGTTGGAGGAGAAGTTGCCAACTCTTACTGTAGCAAAAAGCATAGGTTCTATTCCACAAGTTATTTTTATATATTTATGAAAAAAAAAACTCAACTGGCATTTCTGAGAACACAGAAACTTTACGTTTCAGACAAGTGTGGATTTAAGTCTCACAGCTGAAATTTAATTTGCTCAAAGAAGCCATTTTTAATTGTAGCTCTTGGGCGGGTAGATGCTTGTACTGAATCATTTTCTTACATGAAGGAACTCACGTGACTGAATGTTCTTCTATATGCCACACCAACCCAGCAAATAAAAACTAGGTATCTGAGAGAAAGAGAAGAAAGACTGAAACAGAATCTTAGATTATTAGCTTTCTGAATGGAGGGACATGGTTTATGTACCGTAAAACCTTAATATCAAAGTACAGTTTCATTATCACATAGACATATATCAATAAAGGAGAATAGGATGGGATGAAATGAGGGGTCCTTGTTGGTCTCTGAGCTTGCTTGTTTTCTTGCAGATATTTCATTACCCTAACTATCATCAATGCCTAATTACCTAATTACATCATCAATGCCAGTGGTGGGTTTCAAATTTTTTAGAATCTACTCTGTAGGTGTGGCCTATTTTGTGGGCGTGGCTTGACAGTCATGTGACAGGGTGGGAGTGGCCACCTTTTAAAATGTGGTGAAACTCATTTAACAACGCTCTTGCTTAGCAACCAAAATTTTGGACTCAATTGTGATGATAAATTCTTTCATTCTTTCTTTCCTTCCTTCCCTTCCTTTCCTTCCCGTTGTATCACTGGCAGTGGCAGGCCAGATTTACTTCCAGGTACGCCGGTGGAACCCCCTCTCACCGGTTCTCTAAATTTCACCAACCGGCTCTCACGAGTAGGTGTGAGCCTGCAGAAACCCACCACTGATCAATGCCTAATTACCTAATTAGGGTAATGCAACATCTACAAGAAAACAAGCAAACTCACAGACCAACAAGGACCCTTCACAGAAATCTATGTTCATATCAGCGACTAAACAAATGCTTTGGATGCAGAAAATCTTCAGGTCAGTTTGGTGCAGATGCAGATACAGAGTAACAGAGTTGGAAGGGACCTTGTAGGTCACTTCTGTCAGAAATATGGATATTTGCTGCTAGTCATTTCAAATTCTTCAACATGGCAGATGAACTAGAATTAAGTTGTCAGAATGTCCAGTTTGCATAGTTGTTTGTAGTTCCAAAAACCCAGGTGATTCCAGTTTAAGAAAGGTAGCTTTATGCTGCTGACACCTAAGATTTCATGATGAGTCACAAGCATTCAAGATTGGTTACAAAGCTCAGCTAAAGTTATTGAGGCCTACAAATGAAGCATTCACTGTTCCTAATTCTTCATGTTCTAGGACTTATTTCAACAGAGAATTATTTGGGAATGGAACAAGCTGATAAACCCAACTCTACATGGAGGACTATAAAAAGATCCAGGCTACTGTAAATGGCCATATTATATTGTATAGAAGAAGAGGTAGAAAAACCCCAAGAAAAAAAGTGAAGCCATAACTCAACAGCCTTTGATTTAATTAACCATTGGTGTGTCACTACTAGACAGCCTTTGAAAAAAGTTCTATATTTTGAATAGAAAGATCTATCTCATATTCTGAGACAGATATTATAAATCCCTAGTTCTCTACAATGCAGTGATATACCTAAGTATAAAGTAATGCCCTGTGATTTGCTCCCACTACAGCAAATGCCTCTTGCAGCATTATGCTAAATCACATTTCTTTTGGAATTCATTTTCTTTAAAATCTTTACAAGAAAGGCAACTCATCCTTATACATTTACATACAGTATTATCATAGGTCACAGAAAACTGTGTACATACTCTCCATAAAAGGACATATTTCAAATAAAATAACTATAATATCAACAAACAATAGTGTTCCTTCTTCCCATTAGATGTAGATTTCTGCAGGCCCCAATTTTTGTACATAAATAGAAGAAAACAGTCTTTGGAATATTTACATCCGCTAGGATTTCCTGTCAGTGAAGATTTCTACAGCTGTTTTTAAAGTTGCACTTAGTTTTCATTTTCTCTCCAGCCACGGGCATTCTTCCCAAATTTATATACCAGTCTCCGGCCATCTACACGCTCAAGAATTTCTCTTTTATAATAGTATCTGTTAAAAGGAGATGATGAAATCAGATACATAAAAACTCATTTTCTGACAATTTCCCATTTTAATTTTATTTTTAAATCGACTTTGCATTTAAGCTATTTTCTCATGAAATCAGGAAATAATTCAGTATCTCATCAGGTGTTGAGTTACTACCACATTACAGTCAGACCATTGCATATAAAACAGAACATATCCGTACACTTTGTATTGAGATACACACACACACACTCTCACTCACTTACTCACTGATTGAAAGAGAACTATAGAACATCTGGATCTAAAACCGACAGTTACAAATTACACCAATTGAATGCAAAATCCCTTGAATGTGATATGCTATGCAAGTTTCACTTTATCTAAGGAATTTTATCTAAGGAACAGTTCCTGACCAACAAGCTGATGCTGTTCCTGTATTCAGGGAAAATCATTGATTAATAACTTAAGTATGATAAGTAGATTATTACATTGAGAAGAAATTGGAACTATGAATGTTTCTGATGATTCAGGAGGAATTGCAGAGTCCGTACATGCCACTTTTGTGGGATTTAAAGACAAATGGTGAGTCATTGTTTAGTTAAGGAGTTGACACTTTCTCAGAACTGACAAAATCTCTGTGTTCATGTGAAGACAATTCGGCAGTCTTTCTAGCTATGTAATGTGGTTTTCCGGGGGGGGGGGAGGGGCCCTCAGAGCAAGGATCTTAAATTTCCCTTCTTGCCACATCAATTTAACCAGTATCTTTGGATCAGGAAAAAAAATTCAGGCAGAAATTATGCCATAGGAAAACATCTTGTGCTTTACACTAGTTTACATTTTAAAAACTCCCCTATGATTTCAGCATACTGTGGCTGTTTGCTTGTCATTGCCACTGAGATTAAAGGCAGTTATTTTTTTAAGCAAAATTTTCCCCTTTGTTACCTCATGGCACGGCTGAGTTTCTCATAAGTCATGCTACTGTTGTTCTTCTTCTTTCCCCATAACTGAGCCACTGCCTCTGATTTTAAGAATCGGAAGATGCCTTCTGACCGATCCTCCCATTTTATCAAGCCAGGATTCTTCTCTGGATGAAGGAGTATGTCTCTGATGAACTCCCACAAGTGAGTTCCCCGAGGAGCTATAATGAAATAATGGTCAGAGGAAATATTATTTGTGCTGAAAAACAAAGGGTGATGGGCATACATTTTAGGAATTCCTAATATTTCTTTTTTTTAAAGTCCTCCCTATGTTTTCTTAGGCTGGTTCCAAACTCCAGAGTTAGTCATTAGAATTTGTGGGAGGGGGAGGGGCAAAGCAGGAAATTGATATCACAATTGCAGTTCCACCCCGTTGTACATCCACGTAATGGCAACACACATACAAAAGACAGCATTTGGATCTCAGCATTACAATCCCCACCTTGTCGGTTTTAATCCTCCTGCACACCTAGCTGAACTGAAACCTTAGCTAATGTAATAAGCTCATATTCTTAACTCAAACGTATTCATTTATCCCAAAACCTATTTCACTAATGTTCTTATTCTATCTATTTAATTTAATATCTCTGATATTAAAATTTAGATTTTCATTCAGTATATGTTCCATAAGTCTTTAATGTCCCCTTCATAGCATAGAAATCCAGGAATAGCTGTCTTACTGTGTTTCTTATTGTGTGGTTTAGGAGGGTGATCTTGTGAAATCTTCTTCCCTTCCGAAGAATCCTCTGCAACAAAAAAAGGGAATCAGTTCTTGCCTCTACATATCTGAATCTATTTTAGAAATGATGATACAACAAATGTACTTTAAAATATATCCCATTCTTCAGCCATGCGGTCCTCAAGGCCTCAATTGGAAGCAGCATAAAGCAAAATGGCCTTCATTAATTTCAGTAAAAGTTTTCAAAGCAATTAGGAATAAGTCAATTACCCCTACTTCAAAAAATTGCAACTATCACAGAGCAGCCAACATTGAAAATATCTGTAAATCATGGAAAAGATGAAACCCTGTCTTCACAAAACAACTCATCCAAATTTCATAGAATCACAGACACCTTGAGTTCAATTTCCTGCTTAGTGCAGGAATTAAAATTAAATTTAAGTCCAGCTGAATATATTCAATATGTAATGAATGGGAGACCACTCCTATATTCTTAATTTATTTATTTATTTTTATTTATTTATTTATTTTTTTATTTATTTTTTATTTATTTATTTTTTATTTTTTATTTATTTATTTATTTATTTATTTTTTATTTATTTATTTATTTAGATTTGTAAATCGCGCCTATCTCCATCGAAATGGACTCATTTTCTTTTATGTAACATCTTTTCAGGTATTTGAAGACTGTTGTCACTCTTAGTTCTCTTCTGAAAACTAAAAATATCAAAGTTTCTGCCTTTTTTGAATCCTTCTTAAAGTTGGTGGCTAGAAGTCAACATAAAAAGCACAACAGGATCTGTGTACAGAATAACTATAATATAGAAAACTCTACTTCTGTTGATATAAATTTATATTTCCTTTCTTTGCAGCCCTATCAAATATCCTCTATAATGTATAACAATTACTTTTCCACAAATCTTATTCTCAAACTACAGTAGATAGCCAGGTACCTAAGATTGTTATTTGATTTCTGTTACCTAAATGAAAGCCTTTTCATTTGCCTCTGTTTAATTTCATTTTGTTATTTTCAGCACTTTTAAAAATCTGTCATGAGTCAATGTTGTGTCACTGGCATATTTGACAAGCAGTCCCCCTATCTCTTCATCTAAATAATTAAAAAGTACAGGGTTTAGCATCAAACACTATGGTTAAGTTTTATGAGAAATAGTTGATGAATATTCAAAAAACATTTGAGCCAGCTATTTATCTGTGTAATTGTCATGTGATCTCCACTACACTTAGCTAAATTGCTAAACAGAATATCATGGGTTATATACTTTGTTGAAATTGAAATACATTACCTCAACAACATTTCCACAATCTGCTAAATAATTCAAAGTTTTTTAACAATCTGCTGAATAGATTCAACATTTTCATTGCATATTCTTTACCTCTGTCATCTTTAGTCCTATTACTGCTAATAGTCATAAGCCATCTATTTCTATACTCTTTATAAATAATTAAAAATTTCCTCTTGAATAATATGTACTATATTATTGAGCTGTGGGTTCATTCATAAAGTTAGGCTATAGTCCTATTCCCATTTAAATCAGTGGGGTTGATTTCTAATTAGGCACATTTAACACTATTGTTTACCAAATCACTATGTGAAACACACTTTATTTTTTCAATTTGGAATCCAATCAGCTTCACTTAGGCTCTCATATTATGAAAAATGGAGACAAAATATTCCCTCAGGCAAGATTAAAATGAAATTCAGCAAAAGTTCTAAACCTTATACTGTATATATAAATGGTCCTCAGCTAGTGACCATTTACAGTTAAAATAATAATCAAAAAAGAACTTGACAACCAATTTTCATATTTATGAACTTTGCTAGTGTTTAAAGCAAAATAAAGCTGAATTTAAAAAAAATGAATTTCAATTAGTGAAGTTTAATGACCGAGTTGCCGATCCCAGTTCTGCTTGCTAAACAAGGACTACCTGTATCTCTGATTTCTTTCACATTAAGGAAACGTATAATATCAAGACATATAATGACCTGGCAAACAGCTGTTTCCGAGGTAATGAAAAAAGCCAAATCCAGAGGAACATAAGTCAGTGTTATTGGAAATTCTTCAAACCAACAAATTTATAGAGTCCTGTTTTCTCTCACTTTTGATACATATTTTCTCATGTGATAGGAAGGACTGGATGCAGAGGTGGTATTCAGCAGGTTCTGACCAGTTCTGGAGAACTGGTAGCGGAAATTTTGAGTAGTTCGGAGAACCAGTAAATATTACCTCTGACTAGCCCCACCCCATCTATTCTCTGCCTCCTGAGACCCAGCTGATTGGGAGGGAAGGGGGATTTTGCAGTAACCTTCCTCTGGAGTGTGGTGGGAATGGAAATTTTACAGTATCCTGTCCCTGTCACACCCACCAAGCTACGCCCACAGAACCGGTAGTAAAAAAAAAAATGAATCCCACCCCTGACTGGGTCTTGAATCCTGACAGTTTACATACTAATCTAAAGCTGGTAGTTGGTTTTAATTTACCATATTTATGAAAATGATAATCAGTTTACTATGTTGATAATTTACATGTTATAAACATAGAACATGTATATAGAGAAGCAGATCATATTTGCCAAAATGAACGTCTATTTAAGGTGATCACCCAACCCCCACTAAAAGAAAATATTAGCCAGAGAAATTTGCCAGGAACTCAAGTTATATCTGCACCAGAGCACAGTCACTATATAGTGTCAGAAAGCATAGAGCCCACATGCATTCTTCCACCTACATTCATGCATACACTGTCACCGCAGCTGTCAGTGGAAATTAACTATTTGCATGTGCAAATGACTTACAGTAAATACCAGCCCCAGCTTCTGTACCAACTTGTTCCAATTATTTTGTTGCGATGCTGATAAGCATACTAGGGAAATGGATATAAACTACCATTACAGAAGAAAATGGCAAGTCCTTTTGCTAAGAGCTTTTAAAAAACCCAGAACAAAAACCTCAGCTAATTACATTCATGTCTTTTCTGCACTGGCAATCTGAGAGCACCATCCTCTTACACAAACTGCTGACTTTGTGGGAAAGCAACAAAGCCCAATTAAGGATTGTTGTTTCCACCCTCTTTTATTCATGTATATATATAAAATTAAAGATTTCATTAAAAGACCATAAAAATTAACACAAACCAATATAAAGTAGGAAAGATATGTGCAGAAAGGTGGCGGAGGAAAGAAAAAAGATTAAAATTTTTCCTCTTACTCTATGGTTATAATATTTGTTTGTTTGTTTATAGAAATAACTCAAGGAAGCAAACGTATCCAACACACCGTCCTCCTATTTTCTCCAACCCTCTGAAGTGAGTTGGACTGAGAGAGAGAGTGAGTGGCCAAAACTCATTCCGCTGGCTTTCCTTTAACAGATTAACAGAGTTGGAAGGGACGTTGTAGGTCATCTAGTCCAACTCCCTGCCCAAGCAGGAGATGCTACATGTGCCTCTACCTAGGAGAGGACTCATAACCTCCTGCTTGTGAGGCAAGACCTCTACCTCTAGGCCACAGCCGCTTCCCTGCTAGACTACAACTTATGGTCTCCCACATTCTAGCCTGGTGTCTTAACCACTAGGCCAAACTGTCTCTTTTCTTTCTATAAACTGTTTTGTTCGATCATCAAAATCATAAATCATAAGTTCTTTTTTTTTTCTAGTTCACACAAAATCTATAAGAGTTTTCTAATCGGTAATATTGTCTGACCAAAAAAGTAAATTTGTCCATTTTAGCAACCATTCTTCATTGTGGGTAATGCTGAATCTTTTCATCTTAACATCATTACAGCTTTATAGTTATTCCATAATTCTTTTATCTATCACTCCCAAAAGAAAAACCACTGGTTTCAATTGTGTATTAATATTAAAGATTCTCTTAATTAGTGTGTGTACTTGGATCCACAATATTTTTAAGGTCCACTAAACATGATAAAATGTCCCTTCTTTTTGATTACATTTCCAACATAAATTTGAAGTGCCTTTATACATTTTAAACATTTTTTTCTGGTGACATATGCCAATGGTGCATCAACTTATTAAAAAAATTATTTAAGATTATAACATAGTATAATCCTTTTCAATCCTATATTTTCCCTTGTTTTATCTGTAAATTATAATCTTTTTTTTTACTTTTCATAAAACCTTTCACTTATTCTTCTGTTTCAAATTTCGTGAAAAGTATATTCATTTTAGCAATTACATGTTCATAATTTGTATAGAATTCAAACTCAGTTTTAGAACATTTAAATCCATATTTTTATTACTTTATTTTTTTCTAATTGTAAATAAGAGAACCATTGACAATTATATCCCTGTGCCATCTGTTCTTTTTATTTTATTTTATTTTATATGCCCCTTGAAAAAAATCCTAATATCTCACAAAAGGTTAGACATTTGTGTTTCCTTATTGTTTATCATCTATAATATGCTACTTGGGCTGAGAGCTACAGAGATATCTTTGGATATAACCTGAGTTTGCATCTATTGCATAGTTTCAATATGTGTAACATAATAGCAATAGCACTTAGACTTATATACCGCTTTACAGTGCTTTACAGCTTTCTCTCAGTTTACAGAGTCACAGCTTTTAAAATCCACATTCACCTTGACTTTGTTGTACCATTGCTATTTCCTCCGCAGCAGAAGCAAGCCCTGCCTTTAAACCTTTGTGAAATTTGCTATGAGTGTGAAACTCCTAAAAAAATTACATTAGTTTTTAATTGAAGCAATATACGTACACATAAATAAATTAATATAATCGCATAGCCTGATGTAACATCTTATTTTAAAGAATAAGGGGATAGAATCCTTGCTGGTCTGGTGCTTTCTTGTTGTGACTGATGTCACCACAGAATATTTTATTAACAAAGAAATACCATCAAAATGATTGAAAGAAAGCAAAGTTGAAGGTAGGAAATGTCAGCAACCAGAAAAAGCTTATTCAGACTAAAATTGTCCCTCTCCTTCAATCTATGGCCAAGCCTCTTTTGCTGCTCCAGTGAAACCAGCATGGGAAATTTCTCTTTGGCTGTTTTCAGAGGGAGGGTAAAACAAGAGCAAAGTAGTTGTTTGTAGCAAGAGCAGCATAAGATAGCATATAGCATGGTGTGGTACAATCAAGTACAGTTCAACAGCTCTCAAAAAATAGGCATTGCCTATCATTTCTTTGTCTCTTGGGTAATGCTTGTTTTCCTCTCCTCATCACGCCATGGTGTCAATAGAGCTTTTCGCATACCGCAGAGTTAATAACTAATTCTTTCACAGCTGCAAAAACAAAAGCTGATCATTTTACTGGGAGAATAGTTTCAGGCATGAGGAGTTTTTGAAGGCTGTGTCTTGATAAATGGAAAAAAGAGAAGATGTTTCCATCAAGGTATCTTGCAAAAGTCATGCGAAAGAAAAATGCACAGAATTTGCATATGATTCAGAAGGACCCGGCTTCTTTTTGCCAAATACACAAATTAGGACATGCTGTGACCCCAGCATGCTCCCCATCCACTAGGATCAGCAGTTGGAGGATTAATAGATCACAACAGGGGACAATGATCAAATTTCGCTACAGTTCTACCAGTTTGAAAAGGTAGCAGCTGCTTTACAAGAATGGGAAGTAAGACAGCAGGAAGAAAGCTGCTTAAGCTGACATTTTCTACGATCTGCGCAAATAGTATTTGCATGTCCTGATTATTTTACGAAACACAATTTTCAGAGTTTACCCAATACATTGAGTTTACACAGCAGTAGTGGGCAGGCTTGTGGTTCATTGTGTTGTACAAAGACGAGTGTTATTCATGGAGCTCAATTCACCACCTGTCTCAGCTCTATTGTGTCTCAGTTCGTCACCACAGGTCTCAGCCAAAGCATATGGTGGTTGATTCATATCTTTACAGACTGAAAACAAGTAGCCAATGTTACAGAGTAGCCACAAGGAGAACAGTTTGATTGTCCTACGTACTAGCAGCATGGATTTCTTGCAAATTAATTGTGTTTCTTTGTATCAGAGGGAAAGAAAGAAATGCTTTAATCCAATAGTCTAACAAAGAATATTAATGTCATTTGTTTCCTCTCTATTACATTATTTACATTAAAACTTTATTTCTTCTCTCCCAATTCTTCAATGTTTGCTGACTTACAGCTAAGTGTTTAGGTCTACAGAACACTGTAAATAAGGTAAGATGAATTGATCTACCACAGGGGTGTCAAACTTGATTTAATTGAGGGCCACATCAGGGTAGTGTTTGACCTTGGGAGGGGGGAGGGAGCGTGACCAGGATGAGTGTGGCCAGCTTGATGTCACTTGTATTGCAGATGCTTATGGTGGCCCGAGAGCTCCCAAGCTCTGTTTTTGGCTGCAATGGCCTCCTGAAACCCTTTATTGGTGAAAACAAAGCTTGGGAGGGCCATGGGCCACCCTCCCAAGATATGTTTTCACATGCCATTCCTTCATTGTTTCCTTGGCGGCCCATGGCCAAATTAAGCACCCTGCGGCCCAGATCTGGCCCTGGCCCTTGAGTTTGACATCCCTGATCTAGAAGTCCTAATTTTGTTATTTAGCTGATTCTATTCCTTGGATCAGAGCCAAATATATGTACGCAGAGTACACTTCAATAACGTACTTCAGGATTTACACAAATACAGATTTTCTGAGATGCTAATTAAAGCAGCTGCATCATTTTTCAGCCTTGAGTTTTTGTGGTTATGACTAGCAGAGACATGATGTCATTCAATGAGTACCAAAGCATTTTCCATGCATGTCCAATCATGTGTATCTATACAAACAAAATCTATATGTGTCTGTACATCTATAGTAAAGAGACCACCCAAAGTGTATAGTAACCTAGACTATGGCTTAGATATTTCACCTAACTGAATGCTGACATCAGGCCTAAATTATGAAATGTTAGACCTACTTACCTATAGGTTGGTGACCACTAGCGCTGACAGAAATCTGTGCTCGACAGTAGGCTTTGCTATCCACTAATTCTGAGAATTTAGGAAGAAAAAAATTAATGTAAGAAAATATTTTTCTCGAAGTAATTTCCAGAAGTGCATAAAAATATATGAGGTTCTTAAGGTAGTTACCTACTGTGCCACCATATCCACTCTCATAGAAATAATTGTCTTCTTTCCAAGATGTCATTAAAGATGGATCTTATGCACAAAAAAGAACAGAGCAAAAATCAATACTGTTGATAATAATACTCCTAGTTACCTACAAGAAATGTTCTGTATTCAGAACAGAAATTTTAAATTTTTAACAGCAATAATGCATACAAAAGCATCAGGTTATTTTATTAAGTACAAGACGGCATACTGAATGGTCTTCATGGGCCAAAAATTAGACATTTTCCTCCCTAAGGGTGTGCAATTGAATATAAGAAACTTTCTTTTTTCAGGAGCAAAGTTGCTAACAGCTTTAAAGCATGGCACCATTCCTGAGCATGCTGAAAGTAAGGTCATGCTGACTTCACTGTTAGCATAGGTTTCAACCTGCTCAGGAATGGTGCCATGCTTTAAAGCTATCTTGAAAATTTAAATTTGCTGTAAGGGCTGCACCAAGGTAAGGGCTGCATTTGCAGCTGGTGTATGCTGAGATTGCCTCTGTTTTGGGTGAGTAAGATGGCAAAAGGCTGATGAATCATTGTTTGGCTCACTCTTCATTAGTCCTGCTCCAAACATGACACTCACCTGACCCTGTTTTTAAGCCTGCACTCCATCCTTTAAGCTCCTGCAGCTTCTCAAGTTTCAACAATTGTTATTATATTAAACAATATTTTCATAAAGCCTTTCCTTCTATCTTTGGATGCTTCATACTTCTGTTCATGTGTTATTGTTTTATTATTATCATTACTGTGGCTACAAGCCTCAAAAGTTGGAAACAGCTCTCAGATCTCTAAAAAGTTCTGATTTTGTAATTGCTGTCTTCGTATGCAGCTAATTACCCTTTTTTGTTATTTTTGTTTAAACACATTTCTTCAATTCTGCATCTAACTTTCGTAGTCATTGGGAAGACAGAGAGGAATATAGAGAACTATGGCTATATTAAGCTGCAATCATATGGTATAAATTTGCTCTTTTCTTTCTAAAATCTTAACCTGATAACCTTGAGCATAGCAAAGAATAAACATACTATTGAAGGAAATGAGAAACAAAAATAAAGGTTTCACAACTGTTCTAATTTTATCTTTTCACCCGTAGAACACACAGATGAGCACAATACTCATCTGGGTATTGTTGCCCGAGATTAGTCCTGCTGTACAAACATTTGTCCCTTTTTAAGAAGATGTTCACCTTGTTTTTGTTTCCATTTCCAAATACAAGTTTGGGGATCTAGTTGTCTTTTAAAGTAATGAATATGTGATTACGCCTGGAAATGAATCACGATGAATGCTAAACCTTTGTGTTTTGCCAGCTTAAAACTTATGAAATAGGAATTTAGTCAATCTTCTGCTTACTAGTTACGTGTTTGGACACCCCAAACCTATGTCTTCTTTGACCTCTTGGAAAAAAGGTGGGCTATAAATCCAATGGATGGATGAATAAAATAATCTCAGATTCATTGAACTGAAATCAACAAATGCTTTAAAAAATTTCCCTATACTGGGCAAATATTTTTGAAATTATTGCAAGTTCTTTATATAATATGTGGTAGTCTGGATAATATGACCTTTTACTTAGAACCTTCCTATATTTCTCCATGAATTTACCTCTTATTACCAGAGCAAATCCATTAAAAAAAGAAGAGCAAGATAATTAAGAAATATTTCTTGACTGTTACGTTGGGATCTGTCTACTTGAACATATCTTAAAAGTCTATATCTTCTATTGGTTCTATTATATTACATTGGCAACCTTGAAAACTTCTTTTCTAGGATGCCAATGCCATATTAATTATCTTTATTTATCAACATGAATCACCAGAAATTTCTTGTGGCTTTCTGAATACACTCTTAATATTATTAATCTTATAGTGTAATAGAACAGACTACCTATTTTGATGTAGTAGCTCTCAAGGGTGACAAGCAGAGAAAAATATCTTTTATTGGGTATTATTGGATTCTTTGAAGATTAACATCCAAGATTAAACTCAAGACCTCTAGCTTGCTTACCTTATATATAAATTTCTTTATAAATTCAGAAGGAAAGAAGGAAACTTCCTTGTGATCACTTGTGAAAAATTTGAATTACTATGAAATGTGGAGACTTCATATATATATGTGTGTGTGTGTGTGTTAGTTTTATGAGCTGATCAATAAATAAATCAGAGAGACTAGGATAGATCTATTTCGAGCTTTTTAGCTCTCATCAGCTAGTCATACTCTTACTGGGATTCGAACCCAGTATATATATATATCTCCTTTCAGTATAACATTGAAAATAATATTTCACCCAATATTAGACTATCTAAGTTACTGTATATTGAAAACATTACCTATGAAATCAATGAGTTAAAATGGCTAATGTGATGTTAGTAATGATATGATTATTAAAAAATAAATCTTTTAATGTGTACATGGGCTTATCTACCTATTTCCTAGAATTGCCTGCTAGTTTATGGTTAGATTAGATTATTTGGTTCTAAATAACCATTCTCCTTGTTCTTTCCCGGTTTGCAATTGTTCAGAACAGAAATAATGTAGATATCACTCACCTGTTTGTTCTGTTTTAACAATGACATTGTGTGATGGATACACTTCACTTCCAGTTCCACACTGACCTGACAGAAATGAATGTAATATGCAATACTATTATAAAAAAAGTGGAATTTCAATCATACATCCCTAAAACAGCTGGATTATATGAACAATAGTAAGCAATGCCATTGAGAGCTACAAAAATAATATATCAGCATAAAAAAAATAGATATTCTCATGCTAGCCTTGCTTCTGATTATGTGAAGTAGCAATTCACAAGCAATACCAGCAGAATTTCTTCTTATTAAATATTATTTAAAGAATTAGATTTACTCAAACAAAGAAGCCACACAGTTTTAATATAGGGAAGGCATACTTTGGTATTAATCAACAATAATGTTGACGATAACACAGTGTTCACTGTCAATAATATACTACAGACAGCTTTTATTGAACACCAAGAATCTTGTCCTGACTGGAAAAAAAAGTAAAGTATTTCTAAGTTTTTAAAAAGTTAACTTTTAATATATGCTTCTAAGAATGCTTAAGACACTGCTAAAACTGGAGGGGAGGGAGTTGAATTGGGATAATACAGGATAAAGATCCCTGAATGCCCTATTTAGATATTATTTAGTGCTAGTGGCTGTAATAAGAATTTCAGCCATTTTGCGAGAGTACCTATGTTGTCGGGATTCCAAATTTTTGCACTGAACTAAATCTATTTTAAAAAAACAACAACTTGCACTCTCATTCTCTTTGAAGTTGAATTAAGGAAAATATGCTGATATAGGTTTGTACTTCCATCCCAATATGTTTGTACACTACGTGATTAGAATATTATATATCCGGCATAAAGATCTGATCCTGAAAGCTGACTGAATGTCCTGTATTTTTTCAAATATTTTTCAAAACTTCCTATTGGACTATGGGGACATTTTGTTGTAAATTACTGGAAGGAAATTATTTTCAGAAACTTTGGCTATAAGGATTCTCAGACTTGGATCTGCTACATAACAATGTTTAATTTCTTGCATTAAGCCTTGGAACAAACTGTTTTGATCTTCAGCCATATTAAGAAATAGATATCTTCAAGATCACAAAAGGAAAGAGATGCCACCAGAAATATTATTTCTGTTTCACCATACGTAGAAGATAATGTTCAGGTTTTTAGATCAAGATTTTATATACTAGATTTAGAATTGTTCAGTGACAAATGAGTTGAGCAGGGTATTTATTATAAAGTTTCTCTTTCCTTTTACCTGTTAATGATTTATGAATGCAAGGAATACATTTTGAACAACATTTTATATATTGTGTCTAAATCTTGTTTCCCCAGCCTTAAGCTTCTATTCATTACCAAATTAATTTGCACCGTCTTTTATTATTGATCCTGTTGGCTAAATTTGATGAGAATTGTAGTCTATCAGTAGAATAATAACTGATGCTTAGAAGTTGGGAAAAGCAACATATATTTTAGTGAAATGATTTACCATTCCACTTTAGATGATGGAGGTTGCTGTAAAGAAGTTGTCCAGCAGAGCCAGCTGCCCGGGTAAAATCTTGCAAAGTCATGCTACATAGATGATCTCCACTGATATCAAATTCCTGGAATGGGATACAGTTGGCATCAAGCTGGTTGGTGTCCAAAAGATGTTGGAGCCATTCCCAGACCTGATACTTTGTCCAATACTGAGGATGCATTTCATGCCACTGTGTTCCAAAAAAACTGCTCGATGCTGCTGCAGGGAAAGATGTAGTAATCACTAAAGAAAACATTTCACTATCCATGAATAATATTGGTGAAAGTGAAGAATTCTTCATTTTTATTTACATATGAAATTATTGAAAAAATTCTCAACACTTAAAAAGCCATAGTACTGACAATGATAAATAATGAAAATAATCATTGATGAAAAGGTGATATAATAAATTAAGCAGCAGAAAGCAGAATCAATAAAAGCAAACATCTTTAGGAATTAAAATGTAAATCTAGAACTTTGGCTTCTACCCTTACAAACAGCAGCTAAATTCTATAACAGAAAAGAAAAATAAGTTTTTTGTGGGCGGAAACCTCATTGATACCAATGAAGAAGTTTAGACTATTTTTATATACTCAATGGAAAACCCATAGCAGGACTTTTAAGGAAAAAATATCAAGATATGAATAGTTAAATAGTCTTTATCCAGACTATGTTCAGATTAGTAATTTGAGTTCCATTTGAAAACAAATGGAAACCAATTACATGATATAAAAATCAGAAACTCATGCAGTCTAACACCAACCCAGGTAATATTTAATGATATTGAATATGATTATGAATTCAGAAATAATTATAATTTGGTGGCATCCTTAAAAAAGCAGCCTCATGTAGATCACAGTACAATAATCTCATTAAGGGTTCATTAAGAAAATTAGCTATGACTATATGTTTATTCCTGTTTTTAAAAGAATGCTGTTGGTGGGCAAAGTGAAGTCAGCATGTGCATCAGCATACAGAATTCTAATCTTGGGGTTTACAATTATCTATTTACTCCAAGGCAAACTATGTTCCTTATATACAACTCAATGTGAATTGTGAAGATTTTATGAAACAAAAATTCTAGTTATTTGGTAGGCAATCCATAATTTTTTTTTACTGTAAATGTTGAATTGATATTTATTGAATTGATAGCAGTAGCAGGCAAGATTAAAATAAAAATATAGAATAGGACTCCCTTAAAGAAATATCAAGTTTTAAAACTGTAGTTGCTACAAATTGAATCATAAATGATTTTTGGTATGATTTAAGGAACCATATTTTAGTGCTTTAAATTATATCACCTTTATGGACTCAGAACACCTCCATTACTCTATTTCCATATTCAGAAATAAGTGCTTATTTTAAATTCAGTAATGAGAAAAACATTTTTGATGAGCTAGTTATATGAATGTGATTTATTTAAAGTCAAGTTTAATGGGTACTTCAGTCAAGTGCCAAATGAAAAGGTTTCTACCTCACCCAGAATTACTTCTGGCCATTGGTGACAATGTTAGTTTCATTGCCGATGAGAAGCAGTTAACCTTAGCTCAGCACAGCAAGAATTGGGATCGAGAATTTCAAGTTGAAATGATGCGCTTTCCAGATTTCAAACTTAGATTAGAATGTGTTGTCTACTAGAATGTGTTGGGTGGAGTTGCCTGGTAGATGCTTCTGATAGTATTACACTTTGCGGGAAAGCAGTTGCTCTTTTGTTTTAATACTTTAAATGAAAAAAAAGGAAGAATGGGGAAATAATTGCATTCACTAAAGTTTTAGTTTACAGTAATTGGACTGTATTCCATGTTGATAACATAAGATTGCAATCATATAATGAGTTTCACTTTATCAAAAAAAAAAGCATGCTTTGCAAATAGCACAAGGACAAGAGAAAGATGTATAGTGCTCAAACCTATTCATAGATCACCACTGGTGAATACTTCCTACCATGACATGTGGGATATCCTTCTGCCCAGGTCGACTGTTCATGAAGAAGACTTGTGACGGTATTTAGACTCATTCTGCCAGTTCCTTCTAAAATCATGATCTGTAAATGCACCAAACAGCTCACTTAACATGAACTTTTTCACCCCCATAATTGCCAAGAATATCCCATCAAAACAAGCAATGCCAACTATCTATCAAAAGTTACTCTGTTAAAAACACATTATTAAAATTCCTTTTTGGATGAACCCCCACTTCAGCGAATAGCAAAACATTATTACATTTGATTTTCATAGACACAAGGCAAGTTATTACAACACCCACCCATAAAGAATGAAGGAATGAATCAAAAACAAATAGCAGAGGAGATGTGCTTACTTTTTGTTTGCTCCCCAAAAGCAAAAAATAATATATAAAAGTATAAAACATAATGGTGAACGTTAAAACACAAGTAATGCTATTGGATTTTCCCATTAAGGCAAGTGATACCAAAATAATTTTAACAAATATATAATTTACATCAAATACCTCCATGGATTTATATGCTGCTTGAGAAATATTGTGAATATGTTGCATTTGGCCAGCAGACTGCATCCATTGAAGCTTTTGAATATAAGCTCTTAATATTGTCATAATATCAAAACAAGAAATAAAAAGTAAGCTTGGATAAAATTTGGAGAACGAGTGAGTGGAAGAAAACGCCGCCCTGGGTCCTTTTTTAGAAGAAGGACGGGGGTATAAATTGGATTAATAAATAAATAAATTTGCTGGTTTTTCTCATCCCTTTCAAGTTTCATCCTTTGCTCTGTTCTAGGTAGGTCCATTATCCCACAAGTTATGTTCTACTTTCAAGAAGTCTATATGCAGGATAATGTCTATTTCTGATCATTGTCAGTTTTGTGATGGTTTAATCCAAAACTCCATTCTGTTTCCTAATTTGCTCATCTAGGATTAATTTTATTGGAGCCCATGGGAAGATGCAGGGCTAGAAAAATGCTGGATGTTCCCAGGCTTCTGTCATTTAATTTTCCAGAACATTCTACCCAAAGTTATTTCCTTTGCCAACATTAGAGACATTTTGAAGGTTTGAACTGAAATTTATCACAACTAACTCAAATCATCAAATCTCCCGAATATTTTCAAATTGCTCAGAACCTGCAACTTGTACATTGGACAGGGAACTAAATCACTTTACTCCTTCCCCCCAAAAATGATTTCTCTTACTGCTGCTATTCTTCTCAAAAGATGCAAGTTCCTTATTTAACAGCTATAATATGTTCTATGATAATTTCCCACCAAATTAAAGAATATAAAATAAATTACATATTTGGTTGGTCCTGAACAAAAAGCAAGGTTTGTTTTAAATATAATAAGTTGCATTGTCATAAAAGGGGAAATGTTAAAACATTTCATCTCATTCCAACAAAAAAGAAAGACATGATTGTCAGCAATCACGGTTTAAAAATGTATGTAACAATGTTTTGAACTTAAAGGTATAAACGTTATCATACTTCGTCCCCTAAGAAAGAACTATCATCCATTCAATTGTATGAAAAAAATGAAGATACTGCTATTTCTTTCCAATTACAATCAAAGAAAGATTATGATTTCTGAGTTAAGACTTGAATTTGCTCTCAAGTTGAAGATAAACTTCCTGGTTCAAACCCAAGATTAATTGGAAGGTTACACTATTTTCCAAGTCAATGAATAGGATTTTGAAGTCACTAGACATTACCTATGTAATGTGTGTGCACGCACATGCATATATATTCATGTGCATGCACATGCATTCAAGATGCTATGGCTCCTCCATATTTTTCTATGCCATTTCAATCAGCTTCCTAAAATATGTCTATTTCCTTTAGTCACTACTAATCCTCCCATTAAGTAATGTAAAATTGCTGCCTTAGACAACCAGTAAAATGAAAGGCCAACAAATTATTGCCATTGGAGATTGAGAAAGATGCTTTGTGATTTTTCTTTTCCATATGTCACATTCCTTTAGAACACTTTGCACCATGATTTAAGTTGGTATTTCAAGCAGCAAAATCTCTTGGGCAAGCCCTGGCTTTAAATACTTTGTATGAAATTATAGTGCTATAAAAAATAACATTTGACATTAAGAAATATCTAATTATCACTGACGCTTGAAAATAATTTTCCCAGCAGATAACTACCGTATTACCCCTCTCGCGCTACAAAAGTTACAGAATGTTAGAACTCCGGAACATATTGGCATGCTTTTAATCAAAAAGTTTGTTTATCTGAAACCAGAGCTCTTATTTTGATAAAAGATATTCAGCTCAGCTTGCCACATCAGGATTCCTAGCTTTATTATACTGAAAGTTTTTCTTAAAGCAGAAATCATTCCAAGAAGCTTGAAAAGAAGGACGAACTGTCTCAGTTTATCCTTTTGCACCAGCAAATAAACGTTTTAACTAAGACCTTGTCATTAGCTAAACCCTATGTTCCTCGACTGCAATGTTTAAACCAGCTGGAAATGAAGCCAGTTTGAAAGAAAACAGCATGAGAAAGAACCTAAAAATAACCACACCTTAATTTTATTTAATACTAACTGTACCCAGCCACGCATTGCTGTGGCCCAGTCTGGTTAAATGGCCAACCAATCTGTGTGTAGATCGACACCTGCACACATACACACAACCACCATATAACCCCCAACCTACCCTCCTACTGTATTTCTTCCTTTCTCCACCTACCTACCTACCTACCTACCTACCTACATACTGTTTTTCTCCCTCTCTATCTATCCCTCTACCTACCTACCTATCTACTGTATTTCTTCCTTTCTCCCTCTACCTACCTACCTACTGTATTTCTTCCTTTCTCCCTCTATCTATCTACCTACCTATCTACCTACCTACCTACTGTATTTCTCCCTCTCTATCTGTCTACCTACCTACTGTATTTCTCTCTCTCTCGCTCTATTCCTCTACCTACCTACCCACCTACTGTATTTCTCCCTATCTATCTATCCCTCTACCTACCTACCTACTGTATTTCTTCCTTTCTCCCTCTATCTACCTACATACTGTATTTCTCCCTCTCTATCTATCCCTCTACCTACCTACCTACCTACTGCATTTCTCCCTCGCTATCTATCCACCTACTTACCTACCTACCTACCTGCCTACTGTATTTCTTCCTTTCTCCCTTTATCTACCTACCTACTGTATTTCTCCCTCTCTATCTATCCCCCTCTGTACCTACTGTATTTCTCCCCCCCTCTCTCCCCCTCTACCTACCTACTGTATTTCTCCCTCTCTATCTATCCCACCTACTGTATTTCTTCCTTTCTCCCTCTACCTACCTACCTACCTACCTACCTACCTACCTACTGTATTTCTCCCTCTCTATCTACCCCTCTACCTACCTACTGTATTTCTTCCTTTCTCTATTTCCTATACCTACCTACTGTATTTCTCCCTCTCTCTCTCTACCAACCTACCAACTGTATTTCTTCCTTTCTCCCTCTATCTACCTACCTACTAACTACCTACTGTATTTCTCCCTCTCTATCTATCCCCCTATCTATCTACCTACTGTATTTCTCCCTCTCTCTCTCTCTCTATGGGCCACCTGGGAGTTTTCTATCCTCTGTGCTTTGTTTTGGCCCTTTTAGGCCTCCATACAGTGTGGAACTTTGGAGGCTTATTTGGTTGCTGAGGAAACGACTGTTGGAAATGCCAGGTGGGGGAGCTACAGGGAGGTGAAAATCTCACAAGTGGGTACATTTTACATTTGTGTACCGTGCACATGACACACGTGTGCCAGGCACACAAAAGGTACATATGATTGGTTCGGAAGTCCTTGGGAACATTGTGTGAAGGTTTGGAGCCGATCGGTTCAGTACTTTCTGAGATTAGTGGCTTTGCACAAACTATTTTACATTTTTATTTATATAGATTAAATGGAGTAGAGAGAATTTTTAAACAGTTTTTACAATTTTTATATTTTCTTTTACTGCAATAAAACGTTTTTGTAGTGTTTGTGGTATACCTATTTCTTGACCTGGCCTTTAACTATCCAGAAAATGCCCTGGTTTTATCCTTTTTCTTGTCACTTGGTCTAGAAGGGGAAAGTGGCAGAACCACTTTCCATGACCAAAATGAAGAGAAGGACAACTCATCATTTCTTGGTCCCATTATTCTATCAATGAAAATATTAAAAAGTCAAGACAAGAGAGTTTCATCCTTTCCTTTTATCTCAGTGGGGGAAAAAATGACATGTCCATTGTTTTCTTGCTTTATCAATAACTTGTTAAAAAACAATAAAAACAAACACTCTAAAACAGGTTTTCTCCTTCCCAGGATGAACTTTAAAAAAAAAGCTGTGAAGAATGGCAGGATGAGGCAAATTTGTCTACAGGGAAACCAGAGCAGGCAAACCAGATATCAGTCTTTGAATTGACACAGGTAAGAAAACATGACTTCTGAGACACTGAAGGGGAAAAAAACCTCATCAACGTTGACTTCCTAATAAGCAGCTTGTACGTAAGACCCAGGATTGTACATTTATATCTTTGAGAAATAGTCAGTGGCCTATATTCACACTGAGTTATGCTGAATACAATGATCAGCACTAAATGTCTTTGACTTTATGGATCCTATTATAAAGCTGTAGGATAACTATCAAATCTTATAGCATTTCATTTTTATTTCATTTTATTCGATTTATATACCGCCCAATTTTCCCTGGGGGGACTCAGGGCGGTGCACAGAAAGATAAAAACCCAACAACACATACAAAATATAAAAGACAATTAAATTATTAGATCTGTGCTATAAATTTAGATAATATAAAAGTTAAAACTGGCAAATATCAAAATTTAAAATTATATCCTTAGTCTATGTCAGGCTATGTCATACCCTTAGTCTATGTCAGCAATAGCACTTAGAGTTATATACCACTTCACAGATCTTTACAGCCCTCTCTAAGCAGTTTACAGAGTCAGCATATTGTCCCCAACAATCTGGCTTCTCATTTTACCCACCTCTGAATGAGTGAAGGTTGAATCAACCTTGAGCCTGGTGACATTCAAACTGCTAAATTGCAGGCAACTAGCAGTCAGCAGAAGTAGCCTGCAATACTGCATTCTAACCACTGTGCCACTGCAGCTCTTATAAAAAAATGAAAAACCAGCATTTGCTGGTTTAGCACACAGTCTACTCTAGGGCTGTCAAAGTTGTGGTCTGTGGGCCGAATGTATCACCCACTGGCCTAGGGGGGGAAAGTGACAATACATCACCTGACGCTGCCATGACAATGCAATTTTGATACCCTTGCTGTACCCTAAAGATGAGAATAGGGTTTTTAAAAAATTCAGCATGCAAAAGAGACATTTATATTTCTTTTCCCTTTGAACAAAAGATCACCAAATTAGGAAAACATGCAATACAAGACTTAAACATTGGAAGTGAGACAAAATGTTTTAAATAACTTATTCAGATCAGTTTTTTTAAGTAGTAGTAGTAGGTCTTTAGCTTACGTAGCAGAAGAACACATCTTAGAAGTATAAATGTAGAGGTATACGTCAAATAAATCAGCAGGTGAATATTTATAGTGTTCAGTGCTGTTGAGAATATAGGGCCCTTGTTCCAGTGCCAGATTTAATGTTTTATTAATAAGTGCCTGTCTCTGTGGAAAGTGTAAACAAATCCTTTCTGGCAAAAGGAATATTTGTATAGCTAGGCAATGGATGAATCCATTTCTAAAATTCTTCTCTGAAACTATATACATTGAGCTATGAAAAAAAATCAGGATTGGAAATCCTTGGACCCTTGTCATATTCCTGGTTAATCTTAATTTCATTTAATCTAGCACAATTTATCATCATTCTTATTTGAAGTAATATATTATAATATCCCATCATGCAATGGACAAGGCTGAGATAGTGGTTCCTTGACCTTTTTCTAGAAAAGCATTTAGTCTAATACTTCCTTTCATTAGATCATAATCCTGTAATTTCTGATAGAATGGCTAGGATCTATTCTCTGCCTTGTGTAGCACTTCACCAGTTGTCCCTAGTTGTTGTTAGCATGCTGAGGTGAAGTTATGTCTGAGTCAAGAGATAATGCATGTGCTATGCCATCTTCCTTGAGTAATTTTAATTTACTCAAAAAATTGAATTCATATATGCAAATACAGAGTATACCCACAAACACATACATAGATATGGCACATGTGTTATGCATGCCACAAGCAGTTTTCAGGCCATGAATTTCATAACTTTGCACTGTAGGGTTGGCTCGCCTTTCCTTAGTTTGACTTTAGCATTTACAAAATCTGATGTTTTGATAGAAACAGTTTTATAGATACAGTAAAATATAACCTTCTGGCTATGATTTGGCTTTTTGTTAGATTTTTGTCTGAAATAAATGTTCCTAGGGTGGTTTAGAGGAAACAGAAGCATTGCACTTAACACAAATGTTTATTTATTTGTTCATTCATTTAATTGTTTAGTTATCAAGTTTAGTTATCAAGTTATCTCACCAAACTGACTCTGGGTGGCTTAAAAACAACATCGTAAAATAATGTAAAAACAAGACTAAAAGCACAGTTAAAAACAGAGTTAAAAACAAGATTAAAATGTACAAGTTAAAAGTAAAAAAAAAAAACAAATTTAAGAAGTTAACATGGCTAAAGAGTTATGACAGAAGAAGTATTCTCAAGCCATCAGCCCCCTCCAGGTTACCTAACACTCTTAAACTACCATTCTAATTGACAGAACCAGGTCTTAAAGTTTAGTTATCAAGTCATCTGAAAGCCTAGAAGATTGATGGCTCACTTCAGCTCCAGGGGTAAAATATTCCAAAGGATAGGGGCAGTGGCAGAGAAAGCTCTCTTCCTAGCTCCTGGTAGTCAAAATTCTTTAATTAGCAAGATCCATTCCATTGCCCTTTCTACCTGATGGGGTGGGACAAGTCAATGCAATCAAGGCGAGATGGCTCCTCAGATAATCTGATTCCATGCCATGAAGGGCTTTAAAGATGATAACCACACCTTGAATTAAACCTGAAAGCAAACTGGCATCTAGTGCAACTCATGTAGCAATGTATGTACTTGTACCCAATAAAACAACAGAAGAAGAAAAAAGTAGAATTAAAAATGTAAACAAGGATAAAAATAATTATCCTGACAGACTAGCTTTCTTGAATCTGTAGGATCCTGAGTCTTCCAGGAGCTCTCGACTATTCCTGACCTGGGCTATTAATTAAGCATCCTTGGCAATCTTTACATATTAGGAATTCTTAGACAAGGCTGTAGTTTCTCTGAGAGACAGGGACTTTCTAGTCTCCCAAGGTAGAGAAAACATGCTAAGCATGGCTTCTGGAATTTTTTCCAGCCTCTCAGCAGCAGGGCCATCTGGATGCAATATGTGGCATACACCTATGGGTGTACTTCTATTCTCCCCTATGTACAGACTGAAAAGAATTGAGGTGATCTCCTCTGGGTGAAAAGAAGGGAGGGTTTAAAATGGAGCAGTCAACAATACAGCAGGCTGCTTCCTATCCCCATCTCCTGTAGGGATGTATGGGGAACTGTGGGGAGGGGACTCATCCCACAATTCCCAGCCTAGTTTCAAGCTTGATCTTTCTTTGGCTAGTGTCTTCCCTGATACTAAACTTGGTTCAGTTCCATTTGATTATTCTGCTGACAGTTGTCTGACATTTTCCTTTATTTCTTCTACACATTCCTTTGGGTTGCAGGCAAATGCACAGAAATAGCTGCCATGGGAGTGAGGATGATTACTCATAACACTTGTTTACTGGAATACAAACTGGTGAAGTTGTTACCCAATTCCCCTCTGGTTATCCAGAAGCTCTCCACTATTGCAGTTCAACTTTTTTTTCATTGTGGACATGGGCATAATTACCAACAAAACTCCTGAAGATGCCTGGCATTATTTTTTCTAGGCATGCCTATGAGTAAGTCCCAGAATTATTCTGGTAAATAAAGATCGTGCTGAAGTTGGCTTGCCCTTTGACTTCATTTAAATTAATAAATGATAAATAATGTAATTTCAATTTATAAGTATTTTAATTAAAATAAAAATACAGGAGGGCGGGGTAGCACCTGGAGGAGGAAGGTATGCCTGTGGTCACATTACATATCCCAATTTAGTACATTAGCATCTCTCATAGCATTTTAAACTTATTTTTCTTGGGTTAGTAGATGGGCAACACAATGAAAGAAATTGAAACAAATGAATAAGGCAACATTTTATTCTAAGAGACAATAAGATCTAAAATATAAATAATATTTATAATTTTGGCTTCCTGCAACTTCTGCTTATACTAAATGCATCAGTCCCGGAGACTTAAAACTAATTCAAACATTTGAATAGTTCCATGTAAAAATAAATACCCCTTGTACCATGCCAAGAAAAAAAAAAAAGCAAAATGGGAGGAGCTTGGCACATTCACATGAGCAAAGCATCTGAATGTCCTGTCTTTTCCCCCCAAAGTACAGTATAATCATATCTTCAGAAGACTTATTTTCCCTGGCTTCCAGTTTCCCATTACATCACTATGAGATTCTTTCCTTTGGTTTTTTTCAAACTTTCATGGTAGCCATGAAAGTTTAGAATAACAAAAAACGTGCACAACAAAAACCATAAATGGCTGCAGAGGAACTTTCTGAAATCTCCAATAGTAAAATAAGTTTAAAAACACTAAGTGAATTTTAAACAAATTCTTAAAAATCCTAAGGAGAACATTACTGCCCAAAAGTGAACATCTCAGAGAAAATGGATGGCGGGTTTCAACAGAACAGGCTTCATATATAAAAAGAAAATGTTGAAAATAAATTGATTTAACTCACTTAGACATTTGTGGTAGTGATTAGAATCACATTTCCTAAATAAAACAAAGTCTGAAAACTAAAGAGGCTACTCCTAAACAGGTATAAGTCAGACTCGAAGTTTTGTTAATAAAGCAAAAGATGAAGTACACAGGTCACAGAATGCTTAAACACAATGATAGAAGAATGATGATATTTTGGTCTTGAAAACCTGGAACTGTACCACCTGCAATTGGACCTAAGCATTGTACACAAAATTGTCTGCTACAACATCCTAACTGTCAATGACTACTTTGGCTTCAACCACAATAATAAACAATTGATACAAAATCAAGGTAAACAGCTCCAAACTTGATTGCAGAAAATACGACTTCAGTAACAGAGTGGTCAATGCCTGGAATGCTCTACCTGATTCCATTGTTACATCCTCAAACTCCCACAGCTTCAACCTTAAACTGTCTACCATGGACCTCACCCCATTCCTAAGAGGTCCATAAAGAGGCGTGCATAAGCACACTGTCCCTGTCCTACTGTCTTATTTATTTGTATTTATTTCCTTTGTTCATGTCCATGTTCATATTTATACCTGCTATCTTGTACATGCTTGACAAACTAATAAAATAAACAAACAAACAAATAAATAAAATCCCTGGCTATTTTGTTCTAGACTATTAAGATCAATGACCGGGAGATTCATTTTGTGGTTCTCTTTCCTTTTCATTTAGAAACACAAGCTCTTGAAGTTGGTGCTTATGAGAGACTCAGCATAAAAGGAAACATTATGGATAGTAAGGAACAAATAAGAATTGTGAGATGCAATTCACAGGGAAAAAGCCAAAGCAGACATAGCAAATAGGCGGCAAAAGATTGAAAAGAATCAGTGTATTCTTTTTGGTTTGGAAGGAACTATAAGAGACAGAAATAAGGGCTGAAAAATCTACTTTAATCATAAAGATTAGGTAATAAAGGTGGAATCATGGGAAGATATAAAGAATATCAGTATTCTAATTAGATGTATCCATCATCCTGAAAATATTTCTGTCTTCTATAGCTTCCAGTAATTTGCATCTTTTCATGTTTAATTTTGTTTAAATCCTATAATTTTAACTGTAACACTTGATGGGAAAGATCTTAATTTTCACGAGCTGTCACACCCATCCCCATATCACACCAGAATGGCAGACAATGTGGCATAGATGGGAAGCTGCATAGATGGAAAGTTGCAGCAGGAAGTAAAAATTAACCAAAAAAACCCAAGTATGAAAGGAAATGATCTACCCTTTGTTAATAATTGTTAGGAAAACAAAGACAATTACACAGTTTAGTTCATGATGCCCATTTATAAATTTAGGGAGTTCCCACCTTTAGTTACACTCTTAGCTACTTTTGAGTCAAAAACAAAACAGTTCAGGCATCTGTATGGAGTTTATTTTTTTTGAAGTGATGGGGATAACAAAGGGAAAGGACTTTCTGTTAAAAGCTTTTTGGGATCATCCTTTTTATTTAACTGATAGCCAGCAGAGACAAAACACCCCAAAACATTTCATCAACTTAATTACTGAGGATGAACTTGGCTGTTAAACCTGATGGCCACTAAAAGATACTTAATCCCACTTGATGGCCAGTGAATGATATTCAGTCTTAGAATTAGCAATAATTTGCAGGGAATTTTTTCTATTTAATGAGCAGTGTAGTATGAGGGAACGGTCAGAGAAGTCTTGAGGCTGGCCTATACATGTTACCACTCTTGCAATTACCAAAGGCCTTCATTTTGCTAAGAAAAAAAACAAATCAAGGGAAGCATGATGTGGATTAGGACAAAGATGGTAGGGAGGTTTCAGCCTTTTGTCCTGCATTGAGACTCTGAGCCAGATCATATTTATAGTATTATATACACTTGTCTGCTCATGACCAAAACTTTGCCTTATAGGGAGGTTTCCTTCCAATTCAAATAGTAATATATTCAAATTCATGATTCTGAATAGAATGAACCTCTGTTTTGTTTGATTGTTGTTTGTCTTGCTTGATGTATTCTGAAACTATTTTGAACAAAGAAAAAGCTCCATAGAAATTAATGGTGGTGATCAGAGGCGAGTTTCACATAATTTTACCACTGGTTCATCGTACACTGAAAATATGTGCATACACCTTCTGTGCATGTGCTTGGAATTCCGCACATGTGCTTTGCTTGTGCACACAGCTTGCACGCATGCTTGCAGCTTAGAAAATGTTGCTAAATAGGACAGCATACATCGGGGTGGGTGGGCAGGGGCAGAGGCACATCCGCAGGTCACCACTACCAGTTCACTCGAACCAGTCCGAACTGGCTGAATACCACCACTGGTGGTGATCTCTATTAAGTTCAGCTTTCATCCTTTCCCACTTAATCTGATAACCCACCAAAGAACTTTGGAACCAAATTGTGAATTAGTTATCTTATTTCAGATGGCTGGGGTTAGATAACTTGAAGATAAGGGCAATGTTTTTCCTTGTCTCCCACAAATACTATATAGAACTCAGGACAAAATACAATGCTTTTTAAAATAGCATTCCAATACTTTAAAAAGGAAAAGTGCAGTTGCAATATGCTCTTTATGGCTTTCGTTTATTGGGTGAGAACCCAGCCGTACCTTAAAAATTAGTGCAGGCACCAGAGAAATCTATTATCCTATCTTAAGTGCAGTACATGGCATTCTTCTGAAGAGCAAGGTATATATCAGACAACAAAGAGCATAAATGAAGTAAAATTTCTGAGAAAAATTAATTCAGCCCTTCCCAGCCTGGTGATGGGAAGAGAGTAACTGTGAGAGGGACCTTGGAGTCCTAGTGAACGATCAATTAAAAATGAGCCAACAGTGTACGGCAGCATCCAAAAAAGCGAATACAATCCTTGGTTGTATAAACAGAGGTATAGAATCAAAACCACATGAAGAATTAGTACCACTTTATAAATCCTTAGTAAGACCACACCTGTAATATTGCATCCAGTTTTGGTCACATTAGATGTTGAGACCTTGGAAAAAGGGCAAAGAAGAGCAACTAAGATCATTAAGAGCCTGGAGACAAAAACATATGAAGAACTGTTGCAGGAATTGGGTATGATCACTCTAGACCAAAGAAGGACTAGGAGTGACATGATAGCAGCATTCCAGTATTTGAAGGGCTACCACAAAGAAGAAAGCGTCAACTTATATTCCAAAGCAAAAGAAGGTAAGCCAAGAAATGATGTATGGAAACTAATCAAAGAGAGAAGCAACCTAAAACTAAGGAGAAACTTCTTAACAGCGAGGACAATTTATCAGCGGAACAGCTTGACTTTTGAAGTTGTGGGTGCTTCACCACTGGAGGGTTTTAAGAAAAGACTGGAGAGCTACCTATCTGAAAGGGTATAGGATCTCCTTCTTGAGCAGGGGGATGGAGTAGAAGACCTTCAAGGTCCCTTCAAGTTCTGATTAGTAATCTTTATTCACTTTTTCTCATGTGAATGGCCAGGAAAACACCATCCTAAAGAAATGATGCTTAAAAGCACAGATTTGATCCAAAGGAAATTCAGAAATTAATAGGAGTTAAGTGAACCGCTTAACAACCAAAGGAAAAATGGATTGCTTAATCAGCTGCTGAAAGCAACATTTCTCAACCTAAATTGCTTTCCTCTTGCTGCTGCAACAGCAGAAAACAGCTCCCCTGCCTATTGTGTAAAGTTGTTGGCAGGCTTACCAAATGTAAGATGAATTCAGCAGTACAATAGAGCATTTATATATCAAAAGACTGGAAACAAGTTGTCAAGGTAAAACCTACCATAAACAGAACTGTTAATTTGGTTGTTGGCATGGCTTTCTGTTACCTTGTCAGTATCTTCCAAGTAATTTTGTTTGATTTGGCATCATCATCATCATCATCACACTTGCTGTTTACATTCGTCATATCAGAGTTGAGCTTAGACCCACTTTTGGCTTGTTAGATTATTTGAAAGTCAAAAAACCAAAGAAAAGGATGCATAGCTAAAACTGTATTCATTCTGTCACTGGTGTTTTTCCTTTGAAATGCTCATAAAAATGTTTTTACATCAGTAGCAAAATTTCATAGCTTTTCGAAGATGAGGGTCCTGTGAGATCATAGTATTTAACATACTTTTCCATACATCCAAAAAGGAACAGTTTAGGACACAACAAATACAATATTCAGAACCTCCAAAGAGGGGTTGTATAAACAAGTGTAAGAAAATTTTGTTTACAATTTCTTTTGCTGTATTACAATTTTGCAGAATCATTAGGAAGGACCATGATGAAAGTGATGACAATGTAAGTTAATTGTGGCATTCTAAACAACCTCCCCAATTCTCCAGCTACAAAAAAGCATTTGCCTTAAATAGTTGTGTCTACAAATCTTTAACAATGAGTATTGGACTGAAAAATAAATGAAGCAGAACATGAGAAAATAAAGGAGTTTCACTTTCAGGTCAGAATTCACAAATGGGTCTATCCCAACGTTTGAATTCAGATCTTACGAATACAATCAAACATGCACTACATTAGGAGTAAGCTAGGTTAAAACTACAGAGACTTACTTCTATTTTTCACTTGTATGACTCAGAATAAGATTAATTATTATGTTCCCACTATTAATGGACCATAGGGACATGGAATCACATTGTTTATTTTTCAATATGCCAGCTTGCTTCTTGGTTGCTGATGTATAACAGTTTAACGGACTTTCATGAGTTCATAGGAAGTTAGAATAAATAGCAAACACATTTCCACTTAAAACTTACATTCACTTACATATTTACAAAACATCAACCTTTGCGATGTTCTCATCTTACACATTATCTCGGCACGAAAATGCATCAAGAAATAATTAAAGAAGAAATCAGAACCAACCCTTCATCCTTACTTCTTTAAATTATATAAATAAGGAACCCAAATGGCAGTTGCACAACCACAGCCTGAAGAAGAAGCTTCCAGGGCTAAAGTTGTTACTACCAAAAGCACCTGTGAGTTTAAATACCAAAATTCTGGTATCACTAGTTGTGTAGGTTCAAACCCTACCTATATCATTAACAAAACAAATCCAGGACACCACTGGTAAATGTGTGGATCATACCAAAGATTCCTTTGTTGTGTGACAGATAACAAACATGCCTGAGTGCAAGAAAGGAAACAGCAACAATTACAGATTCAAAGCCATTGCCATAGAAAATCCAGAAAATGCCTCACCCTGATCCATCTTGGAATACAATTGCCATACACAGAATAAATGTGCTTTAAAAAGAAGTGCTCTTTGTTTCAACTATCCATTCTTGCTTTAGATACAGGTACAAATAAAGAGAACATGTCCATAAGAGCATCCTTTCCATAAAATTCATTTCACAGGAGGTCAGTGTCTGAAACAGGCTATGACTGCAGCTATGTCAATGCATTGATGACAACATTCTATGCATCCAGAATGTATAATGTATAATTATAAAACCCACCACGTTTTCAGTATAATAATTATAATCAGCCTAATCAGCAGAAAATACACTCCTAGCAGAGACACACACACACAAAAAGTAAAATTTTCAAAGATTGCACCACAGGCACACACCAAAATCAAAGGAACCTCAGAATCTAAATTTCTCCTCAAATTCGGTTCGGTTACATTGTGATTCTGCCAAAAAGGAGTCATTTTTAACATAGTTAAAAACTTATCATTGCAAAGAAAACTTAAGAGGCAGAGAAAGTATTAAAAGACCAATTAGGCAGCACAACATCTGTCTGCCTGCTTTTGTTAATGAAATTTTGTGCAGTTGTACCACAATGATATGTAATAATAATGATATATTTGGTCAAAACTATTAAGACAAATTTGGAGATGATTATGTTGGGTGTACCGGCTTTTCTAACCACAACATCTTGGCTGATTTTTCCATAACACGAAAGAGTAATGTTCCAGTGTTACAAATTAGTTATTCCCTCAAAGGCAATGAAATGAAAGCCTAACATAAAAGAATGCTTGAATTAAACTGGTGAAAATTTGCTAAAAACATAAGAAAAAATAAGGCAAGTTGATACTTGACCATATAAATAAACAACTTGAATTATCTGCTGGGGAACAAATCTCACAGGCCATCCTTTACTCAGATTCCTTGGTTTCTTTGTTGGATCACTGAGAAACCAACCTATCTATCAACTATCCTAACATGAGTAATAGTGTTTTCCTAGGTAGTATTTGAAATAATTTCTCACTAAAATGTTAAAACAGTCCAAACACTAGACCAGGAGATAGTATTATATTTCTTGTCTCTTGCACTACAGCTAGAACATAATTTGGGAATGTCTTCTAGCTTATAGTAGAAGAGTGATTTAGAACCTAATTATCTCTCTCTCTCTCTCTTCTCCCTCCCTCCCTCCCCACCCTCCCCACTCCTCTCCATCTATTCAATTTAGATACTGCCCATCTCTGGGCATTTTTACTGATAATAGCTTTTTTCCACCTTATTATAAACTTTACTTCCACTTTACAGTGTTAATCCGAATTTTATATTATATACAATATGTATGTATGTATGTATGTATGTATGTATGTATGTATGTATGTATATATGTATGTATGTATGTATGTTACGTTTTTGAGCTGATCAATAAATAAGTCAGGGAGACTAGGATAGATCTATTTCGAGCTTATTAGCTCTCATCTTATTTATTGATCAGCTCAAAATTTATTGATCAGTTTATTTATTGATCAGCTCAAAAACGTAACACACATATAAAAAAAATTACACAACGGAATTCTTGGCTTTCTGTCTAGATGGTCTCTGGTGATGAGCCGAAAGGCAGAAAAGGAAAAGCAGTGTGCTTCCTCCCTTAATTGGGGCCTTAACAGGGTGTTGTGGAAACAATTATATATAACTATCCTCCTGTCTCAGCTGACAAGAACAGAACCTAGCTGGCTTAATGGCAAGGCTCTCGCCTGGCATGTACCGTATTTTTCGGAGTATAAGACGCACCGGAGTATAAGACGCACCAAGGTTTTGAAGAGGCAAATTACAAAAAAAAAGTAGGTAGGTAGATAGAGGGAAAGAGAGGGAGAGAAAGAAAGAGAAATACGTAAGGTAGGTAGATAAAGGGATAGAGAGAAATAGAGAGAAATAGAGAGAAATACAGTAGGGAGGGAGGGAGGGAGGGAGGGAGAGAGTAGGTAGGTAGGTAGGTAGGTAGGTAGGTAGGTAAAGGGATATATAGAGAGAGAAATAGAGAGGGAGAGAGAAATACTGTAGGTAGGTAGGGAGAGAGAGTGTCTGTGTAGGTAGGTAGGTAGGTAGGTAGATAAAAGGGGAGAGAGAGAAATGCAGTAGGTATGTAGGGGGAAAGGGAGAATGTGTGTGTGTAGGTAGGTAGGTAGGTAGAAAGATAGAGAAATAGAAAGAAAGAAATACAGTAGGTAGGGAGAGAGAGTGTGTGTGTAGGTAGGTAGAAGGATAGAGAGAGAAAGAAAGAGAGAGAGAAATACAATAGGTATGTAGGGGGAGAGGGAGAATGTGTGTGTGTACTGTAGGTAGGTAGGTAGGTAGGTAGAAGGATGAGAGAGAAATAGAGAGAGAGAAATACAGTAGGTAGGATGGAAGAGAGTGTGTGTGTATAGGTAGAGTTATATAGAGAGAGAAATAGAGAGAGAGAGAGAGAGAGAGAGAGAAATACAGTAAATAGGGAGGGAGTGTGTGTGTGTGTGTAGTTAGGGAGGTAGGATAGAGAGAGAGAGAGAAAGGGAGAAATACAGTAGGTAGGTAGAGAGAGAGAGAGAGAGAGAGAGAGATTAGGTAGGTAGGTTGATGTTCTCAGGTGTATTTATCTCTGTCCTGCAGAAGGAAATCTCAGACAAACCTTAAAACTTCGTTTCTGCTTGCTCAGAAAAAGTTAAAGAGCCTCCCGAAAAGGGGGGGGGGGAGCCTTTGCACTCGGCAAACTTCCAAAACAGCCCATTTCTCCGTGAAAAAGGTTTTTTTTTGTGCTTTGCATACTTCTTCCAAATGCTCTTTCTCCGCGAAAACGGGGCCGATTTTCTTCAAATAAAAAGCATGACTAGCCTTGGGGGGGCTTGCAGAATGCTTCTGCAGGGGGTGGGGGGCAAAAAACCGCCCCATTTATCGCGAAAACGGGCCATTTTTGGGTCAAATAAATTGCATGCATAGTCCTATGGAGGCTTATAGAGTGCTGCTGGGGGCTGGGGGAGGGGGAAACGGCCCGTTTGAGGCTAATTTCTGCCCTCCCCAGCCCCCAGGGGCTCTCTGGAAGCCTCCACAAGACTAGGCACAGCCAGTTTGGTGAAGGGGGTGGGGTTCCAGGAGGCAAAAAAATGCTGTATTCGATGTATAAGACGCACCCAGATTTTCAGCCTCTTTTTAGAGGAAAAAAGGTGCATCTTATACTCCGAAAAATATGGTAATACAGCCCTGGTTCGAATCCCAGTAAGGGTATGGCTAGCTGATGAGAGCTAATAAGCTCGAAATAGATCTATCCTAGTCTCCCTGACTTATTTATTGATCAGCTCAAAAATGTAACACACATATAAAAACAATTACACAACGGAATGCTGCTTTCTGTCTAGATGGTCTCTGGTGATGAGCCGAAAGGCAGAAAAGGAAAAGCAGTGTGCTTCCTCCCTTAATTGGGGCTTTAACAGGGTGTTGTGGAAACAAATATATATATACACATACATACTGTGAGAATATAAGACTATTATCATTGTCTTATCTCTTACAAATGATTTTAAATTTAAATGTTTCTTTCTGGTTAACAAGATGTGTGCCTATACATTTTCTCATATCAGTAGCTTTCATGCACTTATTGTCCTAAATAGAAAGCTCTAGTCGTAAGTATGTTATGATAAGCTTCTGCTATTACATTGAGACACATACATTATCATTGATAATATAACTTTGAAAGTTCTTAGTTGTAACTTTGTTGTAGCTAGTGATGGCAAACCTTTTCAGCATTGAGTACCCAAACTGGAACATGCGTGCATGCGCGCTGGAGCGCAAGAAACCCGAAGACCACCTCAACAGTGCACATGAGCATGCTGGCCAGCTGGTCTTCAGGATTCCAGCACGTCCTGTCACAGGCACATGCCTATTTTGGGGCCATTTTTCAGGCCATTTTTGGTGCCCAAAAACAGCCCAAAAAACAGCCTGAAAACGGCTGAAAATGGCCTGAGAAAGGCCTGTTTTTTGGCTGTTTTGGGGGGCATTTTCAGGCTCTTTTCTGGCGCTCACAAAGACCAACTGGTTACAGAGCACTTGCCCACATAGAGGGCTCTATGTGCCACCTCTGATACGTGTGCCATAGGTTCACCATCATGCAGCTAGAGACTACACATAAATTAAGTTGCAGTACTCCTATGCTCATATTAAAAACACATTTTTAGGCTATATATAACTAGTGGTGTCAATACCTTAGTAGAATGACTCTGTCTTTATGATATTATAGAATATTAATATAGAGAACCCAATTTCCTATTGTTTAGTTTTTATGTCAAATCAGACAAAACAATAGATGTCTTATTTAAATGCTGTAATAAAACAACGTCTGAGAATTACCTAGGAAACTCACAAATTTCAGAAAACAAATTACTATAGGTTGAATCAGACCAACACATAAAGTGTACACTGTGGTCTACATCAGACAGATATCTTTCCACATGTGCCAAACATCAGTACAATCAAGAATTCAATTTAGGAATTAATAAATATTCACAATAATTTGTGGATCACAAAATCCCACGGTTTTTTGATGTTCCCATAAAATTGTGTGAGATTTCAGTGTTCTCCCATGAAATATCCTGAGATTATAATAGCTCCCTATAACATTTCAGAAGTAAAATGACCAAAACCCCATGAGATTCAATGAACTGGGAAGATACCTGCCATGTTTTAATTTATTAATCAGTTTTATTTTACAGTGTCTAGTTGTGTATCAGTAGCTCTTCAAGAAATGCCCATCTTTTCTGCTGAAAATGCCTCAGATTGAACCAGATAACTAGTCTACTGCTATATAAAAGGCTATCCCTATATACAATATTTTTACAATTTAATTTTTAAAAACTAACACCTTTTAATTTAAATTTGTTTATAGATAGATAGGGCAATTGAATATTCTATTCAGTACATGTGCTGCATTAACTTTTCATAAGATTTCTAATTTAATAGAACACTCTAAGACTGAAATGTGGTCCCAAGTATCTAATTCAGATTGAAAGGTTGTTAAATTACATATCTTTTTTCTATATATGAAGCTACTTCTGTCACGGGTAGAGATTCCACCCCTACTCATGATAGGAGTATGCCTATGATATATCTCATCATTGTAGCTTTTGAGTCTTCAAATGCTGCCATCCTCTTGACCCAAAAATATAATCCTCCTCCACTCATACAGAATAGTGACTGTATTCATTTCATGCATAAAATCAAAAGACAGAGGTTTGCATAAAGAATGTGATACATTGAATTAAGCTAGACTGGAAGTTTGGAAGTGGAAAAAAAAATCTCCACTCCATATTTATTGTAACTAAACTGTTTTATATTCCAGGATAATAGAATTCAATACAAACTTGATAAAATAAAAAGTTTTAAGAAAAGTCTTGTATACATATAGGCAAGTGCTTTAATTTTTAAAGAATTTTAGTTGATAATCAAGCTATTATTAGCATAGTTAACATCTGTTGCTATATGATGTCAACTTCTATATCTAATTTAATGTTGTTTACTTTGTGCCTTTAAATGCTGACTACACAAATTGACTACTTAGAGAAAGCTATGCTTGTTGGGAAGTAGAAATATAATTCGTCTTAAAATAATTATGTGTTCTATGATCCAGTGCCCTATGTGAATTTCCTGTATTTAGACAGAGAAGTCAATTCTTTGTGAAAAGAAAGTTCAGGTGGAGTTCACCCTCAATTACAAAGAATAAGAAAACTAATTTTACCAATTTTTTGTGTGTTGGTAAGACTATTGAGATACACAGATATCATTGGTTAAGACTCAACACTACAAATCAGTTTAACCACATTGGTTTTCATAATAATTAAGAATGTTGTTTTTCAGAGCAATGCTACAAATGATTATTCAGAAGAAAAATCTGTAATAGGACTTAATTGTTTCACTGAATCTAAGTTATTTTCATTTACCCTAAATTATTTTCATCAACCATGCTCAGTCAATTGAAATAAATTCTAATAGGTTAATAGATAAAAGTTTACATCTGTGTATGGAAAATTCAACTTCTAGTTCTCTTAGAAAGTCTCAAATTGAAGTTATTTCAAGGAAGTTGTATACGAACATACCTTAGATTCCCTCGGAATCTCATTGAAGGAATGATGAATTAATGCAAGAAGTACAATTACTCTGTCTGTGTCTGTCTATGTCTGTCTGTCTTAATGGCCTTTTTGCAGCTTTGTATAATCCCTTGGATTAAGTAAATTGCAAAAGTAGGAAACCTCACTACATGTCTTCAATTGCAATATTTTACAAACAGCTAATGGCATAGAAATGGCTTTCTCATGTCACAATCCTATGCTGCCACTTTCTGTATATAAAAAATGTAACATGCAAGGAAATTAGATAGACTATAACCATCTGATCAACTCCTTATAACCATGTTGTAGAACACAAGGAAAGCTCTCTATCTCAGTAGTTCTAATATTCCTTAGCATTTCTCCACATCTTATTAGAAAAATAGTTTTCTTAATCATATAATTTTGATCATATATAAGGAAAATTATATTCCAAAGGAGTGTGTGTGTGTGTCACATTTCTAGATGGTGTGAACTTGTGTTTGTAAACAATTTTATATTTCTACCTCACTGTAGCATCACCCATCCTTTGCAATGACAATAACATAGTAGAATATTTTAATAATTGAACACTACTTTGGGCAATATATAAAATATAATATATGGCACATCTGTTATATACAATTGTATTGAGTACTTGTAGGCATTTCTTAACATAAAATGTTCATCTTTTTGCCCTTATAATTCACAAAAAAATATAAAAAGGGAACTGCAGAAAGGATAGAAAGAAGAAACAACAATTTATATATACATTATATTTTAAAATTTTAAAAATTTAAAAATTTTAAAAAGCAAATACTAATTTATTGCAGTGTTTTTCTTTTAGTTTGGCTCAGAAGTGAATCTGATTGTAGTGAGTGAATTAACTTCCAAGTAAGCGCACATAGGATCTGGGCCAAAGTGGACGGGGCGAAAATACAATAAGCATTTTTAGCACAAAATAAAAATAACTGGTAGCTGACTCTGTTTTCCTTTTTAATCATAATAATGTGTAAAAAAAACTATTCAGAAAGGAATATATTGCCTTGAGTTTGATATTGTTGCCAAATACATTTATCTATCCTGAATTTATGTAGCATTAAAAGCAACATTCCCTTTGCTATCTCTTTGATAGAAATTATTTCCTAACTATCAATAAAAATTATCAGCCTCAGAATTCTGGTTAATATTAAACTTCAAATGAAAATGTTAAACATTGCCTATTATCCTGCATATCCAGGTTGTTCATGCAGTCAAAGAATATACATTCAATCTCTTTTCATAAATAACTCAAGAACAAAAGTAAAAACTAAAATTGCACTTATACAAATAGATATTAGACAATCACAGTGGCCAACCTTCTAAAATGACTAAAAATTTAAGTGCACAGTTTGTTCCTAAAATACTACAACATACCATCAAGTTAATTCAAACCACCTCTAATGTCTTGGAGTTACTTAGTCAAAAAGCAGTGAAAGCCATTGGAAAGGGGCACATTTTACATTATACCAAAATTAAATCCTAGTCCCTAGTTTGCTGTTATTCCCTTCTGCTAAAGTTCTTAAATAATAATAATAATACTGTAAAAATAATTAAGATCATGGAACTGATAGGAAAGCAGCCAGAGGTATATTTTCTGGAAAATGGGCAAGATGATCAGGAATTTTTTCTTTGACTGAGATCAGATCAGAATAGGAAACACTTGGTACAATTTCATGATACGCAGATATTAGTTATTTCAGGGTTGGCAATGCTACCCGTAAACTACCTTGCCAAAGATTTAATTGGAGAAGCAAACATACCATTTGGTACTGATCCAAAGTTATGTAAGTTTCTTATTTTACTAAAACTAGCATCTCATATGTTTAAGAAAACTCAGAGCAATGTTGCACTCAACAGATCTGACTTCTGCCTATAGTTCAAAAAACTACCATCAAGGACCATCCAAGAATTCAGTCTATCCCAAAGTTAGTAGCTGCAAACAAGAACTGTCAATCTCCCTCACCTCCTTGATTGTTTTACTTCAGGTTAGTGACTGGATCAGAGCTGAGCATACCAAAGTCAAGATAAAGAAATTAAAGCATTATTATTAGCATTTTTACTTCAAAGGTGCTCTGCTTTTCTACTGGCGGAGCAAATTGCTGCAGCTTGCACATAGCTATGACACTTTAAATTCACTGATTTCACTGAACTTCAAGCTGCCAAAAGAGCAGGATGGCAGCCAAACTGTTTAACAAGCTCAACAGCTTTTGATCAAAGAATTCCACCTGCATTTTCAGAGAACAAAGTTTATCATCATAGCCAAATGGTGCAGGTACTTAAGCAATTTTTAAAATTCCAATCCTAGTGGTTTTTTAAGAAAGGGGAAAAAAATGAAGGAGAGACCAAGTTAAAAAGCCCTTACCTCATTTAGCTGCTGATTCTGTTGAGGAAATCCTTTAGTTAGAGCAAAAAAGTAAAAAGAGTGACCAAGGTATGTCAGCTATTAAGTAAACATAGGTGGCAGGCTATCACTTCACTCGCAGCAGTGAAGATAAATGGATGTGTTATTAATTTTAAAACATCTTTTAGAATGCTTACCTGTCCAATTGTTGAATCCCTTAGGTCACTTCCTGTTATTCTGATTGGATCTTCTAAAATTAAACTTTAAAAAAAAACCAGGGCTTGCAAATATTTGCATACAGCCAGCCAACTCACACCTTCACGCACAAACAAAACAAGTCTAACCAGGTTACATTTGTGTCCTGAGAACAAAAGAGAGTCTTTTTAATGGATGAGACATTGGTTTCCCTCGGAGAGTGTTTGTGTGTTGTTTGTGCGTGCCTGCGCGCGCGCCTGTGCTTTTCTTTAAAAGATTAATCTATCCCCACTCCCACCACCCCCACAAGACAGGTTATTTCAGGGAAGTAATGCATGTAATTAGAAGAAAGGAAATTATGCTCCAAAAACGTATTTGTAAGTTCGGATCATTTGAAATCAACAGCACAAGAAAAAAAGTCCAACCACAAAGCAAATTGTGTGCAACAGATTTTCACCGGCAGCAAGTTCAAGCAAATGTTCCTGCCCTGTATTCATTTACCCACAGTAAGTCCGTGTAAGAGTGTTTGTGTCTAAAGCTATCCTTTCCACATATTATTCCTGCACGCACACACAAAACAATACAAAAACTTGGCACAAACTGAAAGCAGCATACCTGCTTAAGGTGTGACTATAGATGTGGCAATCTGTATCAAAGGGGACAACAAGAAGTTATTTGCTTCATTCAGTTCAATATTGGGGGTGCCTTTCATATTCTAGGAATAAATAAGTGCTATTTATTCAGAATAATTTCGAGCCAATTTGTGTAGATGGGATGACAAGACCCTTGAGGTTTGTTGAATTATGGCCATAACATACAGTCCAGAAAGAACTGCACATGAATTATGCCCTTCTACTATGTTTACCAACCCAACTGCTTTCAGCAGCATAAAGAAGAACAGATAAATGATGCTGACTCTTGCTTTACTAAACACAGGTGGAAGAAAATCTTATTTCTCTGTATCTAAAACCCTCCTGGACCAAAAGCAAGACCATGACAATGATGTCACTTGAACAGCTGGAACAGCAATGTATATAAATCAGCAAGCTGATTTATTTTCCTTTTAGGGCAGCCCTTTAAAAGGTTTATTTGATTAATTTGGTTGGACTGGCATGTTGAAACCAAATTGTTCCAAGTGCTTCGACATGGAAGCTTTTCCAATCCATTAATAATATGTCAAGAATAAAGAAAAAGAATGTGCCTTTAACATAAATTTATTAAATAAGAAAAATCATTCTTTTTTTCCTGTTTCAAAATGGTGTTACAATGAACTTCCATTAACCCCACCTGTATTTCCCCTGCAACTCTGTCGGGTTCTGTAGCAAACGGGGTGGAAAGAAGCCGAATGGATTGTTCAAAGATCTGAAACTCCTTTAGTTTGTGTAACAAACTTTTCCTGTAATTTATAAATGCTAATTTAAAAAAAAATCTCTTTCAGTTTACCTTCATTAATGGAATTCAGAGATGGGACATGGGCCAAACAATTCAATGTCAGCAGAACAATCCTCACTACTCACAGACAACAGTAGGTGGTGCAGAATCTGGTGAGCCCGTGAGACTTTTCTGATATCACTTCACTGGGCCTTGTAGGCAATTCTGGATTTAGGTAGACTACAGAAAATGACCTGAAGGATTGTCCTATAGTCCACAAACTGTGAATTAGAGACTGTTGGTCTTGACTGTGTGTGCAAAAATGTGACTGTAATATTAACTATGTAGCCTAGTTCGGGGTCACTTGCATTCAAGTGACCTACATTTACTTCCTCCTGGCTACATTTAGAAATATGGGATTTGCTGCACAAGAAGTCAAATTATTTCACAAAGACCAAGCACAATCTTTCTGTCATTAACCATCAGTCTGCACATGGGGCTGGAAACTGAACCCCATCTTGGCTCTAAATCAGAAACTATAGATTTAGAAGAGACAGTTTAAGCTAAGGAATCTAGTCTTGGCTCTATACAGACATCTAAATTAAACTATTCCCAACAAATATTTATCTAATCTCCATTTATACATATATGATAAGGAGGCCCAGAGATTTTTGGACATTTGGTTATCAAATTGCTCTTCATGTTCATAATATATTTCTAATTGAGTCAGAATCTGCCTTTCCAATTTAAATCCAGTCTTTCCTGCACTCAGACAATTGAGGATAGCTCTTGACTTTCATTTGAGTGACATCCCTTTCAGGTATTTGACTAAGATAATATATTATTTCTAAGTCTTTCTTTTTTTACATCTCAATTGAGAGTTCAATCTGCTTAGTGCAGAAATTCAAATTAAGTCATCTTTGACAGCTGGTGTCTTGTTTCTATTAGATCAGGTCCAATGAAGGTGACTATCATTACTCTAGCTAAGTGCTTTTTTATCAATCAGAATCTATCTTCTGTACTTAAATCCATTATTCCAAGTTCTGCAGTCTCAGAACACGTAATGGTGTGTGACATTCTTTTAGAAATGATTAATATGAGAGCATTCTTCAACTTCTAAAGATCAATCATATCCAGCTTCTTGAATTTATCTTGATACAATTTGACTTCCCTTTTCCTCAGCATCCGTGTTATCCTTTTCTGAACCTGTTTGTGTTCCTCTTTCTTAAAGATAGGTCCTTCAACTAAATATACTATAGGCCAGGGTGTAGCAAAACAAAGTGGGACCTGTGATTTGGAGACTGTACTTCAGTTGAAAGCAGCCTAAAAATATGTCCCACTTCTAAATCAGATTCAATTTATAATCAGTACTATTCCAATATCTTTTGCTTAAATATATTACAACACCAGGTATCCTGCAACCTATATCTCATGTTTGAATTTTAATTCCTATGTGAATAGGAGTGTAGTCTCTGTTGAATTTCATGTACATTTTCCATCTTTCATTAATTACATTTTATGTAGCTGACACTTAACTTGCTAACCAGAATGTCATCAGATAATTTGCCAAACACTTGACTGAAATCTAGATATATCAAGTCTGCAGCATTCCCACCTGTTAAGAATTTATTTTCCTTCTAATACAGACCATAATTCAAATTTGCTTCCAGACTTAACACAATAAAACTGTTTCAGTGATTTCCCAGTTCTTTTTCTTGATTTATTTATACAACTATGTCTGTTCAATTATGTCAAATGTGCCCCCCAAATGAGAATGTAACAGCATTATACAGCTTTCTTCTAACTTTTAGCTACGGTTTGCAATCTCAGAAAGAAATAAAAAATCATAAAATTCCTTTAAACACGGGACTTTTTCTGGAATAGGCATCCAAAAATTGCATGCTGTATTTGGGAGCATAATATCATAATCACCCCTAAAGATCACCCACATTGGTAGCCACAACTTCTTGATCCTTGCACACATCTCAGAACCACATTTTTTTCATCTGAATTAATATAGTAGCCAGAATTAAGGTAATAAATACCAACCACAGGCAGCACATGCTGGCTACAGAAGCAGCCATTTCCCATCAATTCAATAATAACAACAGAAAGCAATAAGAGAACCTTCTGCCCCACTGCATAGTCAGCAGACAATGCTGCCAAATTGAAAGGGGCTACAATACAGGAAGGGCAATCCACTGAAGAGTCTAATAACTCTGGAACTGCCCTTGGTCACAGGAGATAAACCTGAGGGAATCAAGTGAATGTCACACAGAAATTAAGAGAGAGGCAAATTTCAAAACCTCAAGTACCTCTTCATTCATACTCAGCCTTTTGACTACTGTGCTACTTCAGCTGTCACAAGGATTTGCTGTTTGTGCCACAAAATCATACATGATTTTTATAAAGCATTGATATGTTTCTTGCAAACAAAGGTAGCTATCGCATTCTTCAAATCATATATCATGATTTATTCATTTGTTTGTTTATAATATTTATATAGCAGGCCAGCTTATGTCAAACTCTGGGTAGATAAATTAAGAATCAAAATGATATTAAAAACATTTTTGTCACAAGACACAACGTTTTTTTTCCTTCAAGCAAGTAGCTAATAAGATTTCTGTGAAGCATCTCTTCTCCAATTACTATGAAATATTGCCACATACAAGTCAGTGGCTAGGAAGTGCAGCAGCAATCAGAGAAGGAATTTTTGGTTGTTATTTTGAAGTATAATTTCCAGATCGAATAAAAGCCACTATAGAGCATCATCAAGCAAGTCCTGTCCTGGTTAGCCCAAGAATGGGCTATAGACTAAAGTGGAAAGCCAACAAAAATGATCTACAGATGAATAGGATTATATAGGGTGCAAAAATCTAGACAAGTGTTGGAAGAAGAAAGTTGCAAGCTAATTCAATACTGTTGTCAAAGAAAATGATAGAACATCTCAATGATGTTAGCATGAACAGTGTGTTACTAGAAGACTATAGTCTAAAAAACCGGCTAACAATAAATACAAACAATGAACTTATGAGACATCAATACAATGGAAAATTAGAAGCTGATGTCTGTCTATCTGTCTGTCTGTCTCTCTCTCTCTCTTTCTGTGTGTGTGTGGGGGAGGCTGTGCTATGAATGTGACAGGAAAAACCAGCATTACAACAATATTTTTGCCATCATCTCTAATCTATACTGCTTCTATCATACAAACTACAGAGAAGGGTGGGTAAGTACATTGGACATATTTCTAAAATTTTAGACACCATAATTATAAACCAATTATATAAAATATGATTTCTACTCATATCTTGCATGAAATACAGAATAAATGGTTTTTAGGCTTCAATCAAATATTTCTTTTTTATATCCTAAACGGGAGATGCGGTGGTCAATGTCTTAATGATGCTGGAATAGTCTTTGCTCCAATAGTTCAAGCTCTAGCACTGTGTGGCCGGGTGAAGCTCCTGTAACTTGCCTCAGCTTCTGTCTATCTAACAGCTCAAAGACATGTTCTATGTGAGTAGATAAATAGATACCACTTTGGTGGGGAGATGAGCTGGTGCTTTATACAGGCAGTCAGATTCCTGCTGGTTCTGAACCTTCCTGGTTTCGATGTTAGTTTGCAAGGTGGCTCCAGTGGTGGGAGGGAGCTTCAGATGACACTTCAGGAATTGCTGCTCATCTTTCTTTTTGATGCAAAGCTAGCTTGCCCTCCTGGGGTGCACCTTGGGGAGCCCATAAGTGTATACCATAACAGAGCTAGTAAACTGGCAGCCATACTACTACTATGTATTAGCAATGTAATCTCCTGGCTAATGTAACAATGCTATATGCTAATAATAATGTACCCTAAAGTTATCTAGTTTCCATTTCTCATTTATTCCTAATCTGTTATTACAGAATCTTTTTCCTTTCTGGTGGACTATTGTTAACATTGAAAAATCTAATGAGCAGAAGTCCATTTATATCACAAGATTTTAAGACTTTGTCTTCATAACCTGCAGCTCTCTAGAGCAAATATTGAGAGTGGACAGGACAACTCCTGGCTCCTCCATGTTGTCAAAAGGAATGAACTCCACCCATCATAAACTTACAGAATTCCCCCAACAAAATGTTATATTAAACCATTGTATGTTCCACACTATGCAAGCATTCAGAAAAGGATTCTCTGACTAGTATTTTTACCAGTATTAGAGTGGTAGACCATAATATGCTAGAAACAAGAATGTCCCAGATATCATCTATGGAGTGCCCCACATCTGCTGATCTATAATTGTACATATAATCATAATTCCAGACATCCAAGATGGAGTTTTTCAAACTGTGTTGCACAGAATTTTAGTACTACAGAGTTTTTAAAAAACCCAAGAAGAAGACGAAGAAAGTTTAACTCCAAAACAGCCAAGGGCATCTTTAGCAATTTTTCTAAGGCACAGCTGATAGGCCACACGACTTGACAGATGACATTCATATGCTCCATCCCTTAAGGGTGTTTGTGTTCACGATGACACATTGCTTTCCTTCAGGGATTCCAGAAATTAATTAATTAAAGGAAACTAACCGGTTCCATGGGCTGGAAAAGTTTGAAAACCCCTGTTCTAGGAAACTATAACAAATAAAAATTATGATGTCATCTGCTCCAGTTTCACCCTCAGGTTTGACAGTGTGATTTGGAACCAATTCCGCTTCTAGAAGTAGGTCAAAAAACCCAGTACCCATACCTTGCCACAAAGCAATAACATTCTGATTCATCCATGATAGTAAATATGATCAAAGAAATGGTTAGGCCCCATATTGGCTTCTGGGTACAAGAAGTATGAATATGGTGAAGACCAGTATTCATATGAGAATTAAATAATAATATTGCACACATAGACAAACATGATTATGCAAGTTAAGTATAATTGAATATTCTACCATAAACGTTTAACTTAACCTGGATTCTCCTTCAGTTCATTAAATTATATAAATCAACCACATAAGAATAGTGTCCTTTTAAATGTGTATTTGCATGGACCATTAACGATTTAGTAAGATACCACTGAAAACTCAGAAATGTGGATATTTACACATGAACCCCTCCTTAAATACACCCATTATATGAAATATGAAAAGGATTATTTTATTATATCTCAATACTCATGACAACTATATATCCCAGAAACTTCATGTTCAAACTCACCACAAGTGTATCTGCATATATATAGAAATCTATTGACTAATACTAATATTGAGGCAGGATATCACTGCAGGATAATATAATAGCATTGGGCAAAGGATTCTAAATTTTGAACGGTGGAAAAACAATGCATATTAGCTTATTTATTTACCTACTTATTTATTAAATAAATTTATCTGGTCACCCATCTACCAAAAGGAACTCTGATTGGTCATTATACCATACAGGTAATCCTCAACTTATGACCACAATTTCATAGAATAACAAAATTGGAAGGGACGTTGGGGGTCTTTTAGTTCAATCCCCTCCTTAGGCAGGAAACCCTACATTACTTCAGACAAATGGTTATCCAATCTCTTCTTAAAAACATCCAGTGTTGGAGCATTCACAACTTCTGGAGGCAAGCTGTTCCACTGATTAATTGTTCTGTCAGGAAATTTCTCTTTAATTCTAGATTGCTTCTCTCCTTGATTAGTTTCCATCCATTACTTTTTTTCTTCCCTTCAGGTGCTTTTGGAGAATAGCTTGACTCTTTCTTCTTTGTGGCAGCTCCACAGATATTGGAACACTGCTATCATGATACCCATAGTCCTTCTTTTCATTAAACTAGACATACCAATTCCAGCAACCATTCTTTATGTGTTTTAACCTCCAATCCCCCTAATCATCTTTGTTGCTCTTCTCTGCACTCTTTCTAGTGTCTCAATATCTTTTTTACATCGTGGTGACCAAAACTGGATGTGGTATTCCAAGTGTGGTCTTATCAAGGCATTATAAAGTGGTATTAACACATGATCTTGATTCTATCCCTCTGTTTATGCAGCCTAGAACTGTGTTGGCTTTTTTGGCAGCTGCAGCACACTGCTGACTCATATTTAAATGATTTTAGGCATAAGTGTTTGTTTCATTCTTTAACTAAATGCCAAATTGTTCAGTCTTCCCACACTTGTGAATACCCCTTTGTCTGCAGCTACCACAGGCAAATACCTTTGGAGCCAGTTCATCCTATATCCAATATCAACATAATGTACAGTGGTATTAATATGCAAATATCTGGCTTATGTTTAACTGCTTTAAAATTCAATGAAGGAGTCTTTTTATAAATATATTGACTTGCAGCTCAGTATAAAGAATGAAGTCTTGCATTGGATTCTTAACAAAGAAATCTTGTCAACAATGTAGAGACACAAAAAATCCTCTCCTATGTGTCAGGAGCATAACGTCAAGAGAGAATAGAAATCTCTGTTAGAATTGGCTAGGGATGATGGGAGTTATAGTCTAATACAAACTCATTGCTAGGGATCATTAGGAAGGGTATAGAAAATAAGTCAGCAAGTGTCATTTTGCCTCTTTATAAATCTATGATGAGGCCCCATCTGGAGTATTGTGTACTGTTCTGGTCACCATACCTTCAGAAGAATATTATGGAAATGGAAAAGGTGCAGAGGAGAGCAACCAGAATGATTAGGGGGCTGGAACACCTTCCTTACCATCTGAGGCTTCAACCGCTGGCCCTCTTTACTCTAGAACGACGGCGCCTGAGAGGTGACCTGATTGAAGTCTATAAAATCATGCACGGTGTGGACAAAGTAGAAAAGGAAAAACTGTTTTCCCTATCGCACAACACTAGAACTAGGGGGCACTCCATGAAACTTTTGATAGCTAGACCTCAAACAAATAAGAGGAAGTACTTTTTCACCCAGAGGATCACTGGTCTATGGAACTCCCTGCCAGAAGAAGTGGTGACAGCTGTCAGCCTCGACACCTTTAAGAAAGGATTAGACAAGTTCATGGAGAACAAGGGTATCCATGGCTATCATTATGGATGCCTAAGGACACCCTCCGGGTTGGAGAGATAGGCAGGATATTTCTCAATGCCATTTGCAGGGAATCATAAGCAGGTGAAGACATCTGCTTGAGAAGACCCTGAAGCAAATGGTGAGCCACTGTGTGAGACAGAATGCTGGACTGGATGGGCTATGGCCTGTTCCAGCAAGGCTATTCTTATGTTCTTATGTTCACATATTGACAACCAAAGAAGGTTAGCAGAAGTGCTTTAGTGCCATATATAATTTTCATGGTTGCACATTTTAATTTACTATATCCAGTTCCTTCTACATAATATCAAGTCTGTTAGTCAGATGTTGCTGAAGGACTTGTCTAGGCAAAGGTATTTATGTCTGATAACCTTATATACCTAATCAGTGTGTCATTATGGGTTCAGCTTTAGTGATCCAGATAGGAATCTTGCTTATTATTTTCTGAATTAAAATAGACTTTAACCATAGAAATATATTATTTTAACATATTTTAATATGTCATACTAAGCGTTCATTGTTAATCAGAATTTAAGAGACTGGTTGAATGTTTCTGTTGTTATATTTGGAGAGTCTATCCATATGTTATAAAGAAAAAATGCTTAAAGTTAGAGAAGAAAATTATCAGGCATCTAAATCCATTTCTTAGAAGTGATTTGTTAATGAATGATCAACCAGTCGAGTACAACTAATTGAAATCTCCTGTTGCTTTCACTGATCTTGGATATGTTCCACTGGATTGAGAAGTCATTGCAGTAGATGAGAAATATGCTTACTTTTCCTGCAGAATAATCTTATTTAGAATGATTTGCAACCACTTTCCAGAGCTTGCAGAGAGGGAGACAGGTGGTCTCAGATGACATAATTTGTCATTCAAATTGTGCATTTGAATGTTAAGTGGAGAGAAAAAAGAAACCCATCTTTAGAGATGATCAAAATCCAGAGTTGATCACCAGTAAGCTTGCAAAGGTGCGTCCATATGCAAAGCTGAATTTTCCCTATGGATGCTATAACTCATTGAAATTAATATTAGATCAAATTATAATCTGATTGAACATTGTTATTCAGTCTAAATCAAGGGAGTCAAACTGGCAGATGCATCACATGCAGACCATTCCCACTTTTTTCTCTAAAAGGCAAAAAACATCACGTGACATGATCAAGCTTGACACCCATGGTCTAAATGAATAAGCTATTGTATTTCTTCCCAAGAGTTTAAGCTATAGCTGATGTTTATCCATTAATTAATATGAATTTGTGGATTTAAAAAAATCATGAGTATCATGCACACCTTATATATCTCATGCAAGAAATATTTCTTAATGGTTTAGAACAAAGGAGTTTTGGTTTACTTTCTCAAAGAACAACACAAGAAGTCCCTCAGCATAACCAAGGAAACTGTTCCTTCCATATACAAATGATATCATGGACATTGCTATTGTTTATTCAATTTATAATATGGCTGTCCATTTGCTGTTGTGACTTTAGCCAGCTAACATTACAGCAAACATTATATAAAAACAATGCAAAAAGGCAAAATGTACAACCTATATGTCACCTCTGTTGGTGGAACAGACCAGAAAATGAACTCCATGGAAAGACTAAAACTATACTTTCATTGAGATAAAACCGTGCTTTACTTTCCCTCTTTCTTATATCCCAATGAATCAAGGAAGAATTTGTCTCAGCTACTTCCAAATATCACCTTGCTTCCCAAGACTTAAAGAACATTTCCAGTCCTCTTTGCTGTGGGTCTCTGTGAAAGTCATATTCTTTACTCTTTACACTCTAAAACAGTAGAGTTAAAAACCGTATTACAGTAAACATAAAACAGGCTCACATTGGGCACCTGACCCTTATGTTTAGGAATACATATTCAAAACCTGCTGAAAAGCAATCCTAATTTTAGGTATTGCAGTATTCCATAGAGCAGGACCTGCAACAGAAATATATGCGATATATGTGATGATCCATTGGATTGTCATATCAGAAATAATTCCTAAAGGGGGGGGAGCTGTAGGAGTGGGAATAACTTCTGCTTTACTGTCATCTTAACTATGGGTGACCACCCTCTGGCAGCCAATAGTGGGACTTGGTCTCTCAAGGACTAGGATGGGATTGGTCTACTCCTAGCTGAATCTAGTCTGATCTACCACGAGAGACCTAGGGCGGGACTTGCCTACTGAATCTCAAGGCAATGGCACAGTAGCATGGCAGCACTGAAGTGACCACCAATTTGCCAAATTCCAATCCCACAGGAGTCATGGATTCCAGATTTTGGACACATCTTAAGTTAGATAAGTTAGACCACTTGATTCAAAAATTGTTTCTCTATGATGCATTGTTTTACCCAGTTAAAGATTATAGACGCAGGAATTTTAGTAGTATGTAGATTATCTGTTTTAATAGATTAAAAACAAAAGAGATAATTTTCTCAGTAATAGTACCTGATTCTAGGGCAGCTGGCACTCGACAGCTTTTTTTTACCAGTTTTTCACCTAAGCTTTTCCAATAGAAGGAAGTCATATTTTTTAACCTTTAATCATTTGCGCTCTCTGATTATATCTTATATTTTTCATGATGTATATCCTGGCTCAGTTCTGTTAGATTGAAAGGGCATCTTTTGTTGCAAAACCTTGCAAATTTGGAATGATATAGCTGTAGAAACTGGAAACTATTTTTTTCTATGAAATGTAAGGAGCAGACGATAAATTCAACAGTTCATTTTCTCAATGCATACATACACATAGTCACTTGGTTCTTTTGTGTATCTTTTGCCACTCTCTTACAGTTTCCCAGACTTTTGAACCTTCTTACTGATTTATTTGTTAGGTTTATTTATTTCTTCAGTATAAACAGTCTCAATCAATTCCATGAAATCAGAAAATCTGCTGCTGGAACAAAAAAACTGAGATGCCTCAATACAGGAATCTGACCGAACCTATGTCTCTCTGAGTCCTATGCAGTAACAGAGTGATGGCGAACCTTTTTTGCCTCGGGTGCCAAAAGCAAGCATTTTTGCGCTATCGCTCGAGCTTGCGTGCCCCCCCCATAATTTAATGCCCCCCCATGCCATGCCCCTTGGGCATCTGCACATGACCACCACCACCATGCCGCTGCCCCGGAGGCCCTCCTGAGGCCAGAAACGGCCTGTTTTCTGACTTCCGGTGGGACCAATAGGTCCGTTTTTTGCCCTTCCCAGGCTCCAGAGGCTTTCTAGGAACCTGGGGAGGCTGAAAAATGAACCTGGGGAGGCTGAAAAATGAACCTGGGGAGGTTGAAAAGCTGAAAAAAGTTTGGGAATGGACTTCCAGATAGCCCATTAGATGGTTTTTCACTCTCTGGAGGCTTCAGGAAAGCCTCCAGAGGGCGAAAATTGGCTGAAAATCAAGGCCTAAAATCAGCTGGCCAGTGCGCTGGAGCTGATAGGAGGACGCCTTACGTGCCCTCAGAAATGGCTCTGCTTGCCACCTATTTCACAGTCTTTAGCAATAGGTGGATCTTCTTATGGGTAGACATCCTTAGCAGACTAATGGGCAACCTCACCGCCCCGAGTCCCTATGTGGTGAGATGTAATTTGAATAATAATAATAACGGTTTTGCTTAATATTTGGGGAATATTAAAAAGCAGAAACAATGAGTGGAGCCTGTTCTGGTGTGAACACTTGTGCCTTTCCGGTCTTTCCAAAGCTGAAGGAGAAAAGATTGTATATCTGGTACAGTATCTCCACCTGGCAAGGAGTTTGATGCCCATGAATTATTCTGGCATGGTATAAATGCCAAGAGCTTGGCTTCCTGCTTTTGCCAAGTCAACAGAACAGAACCTCTTGCACATTGCGGTTCAGGTACTTGCTAATCCAGCTCAAGATGGTTATCTCAGAGAGGCTGAGCTCACTCCAGATTGTGATTTAAGCATAAGCTTTCACCATTCCTTTTGCCAAGAAGATCCAATTACATGCTGAGGTCAATAAACCACAGAGGTGGGCAAGTGGAAAAAAAACCCATCAACATAGCCAGCCATTGAGCACTTGCCTAAAAAGCAATAGGCAGGTTTTTCATAAGATTTTTGATTTGAATTAAATTTGATTGACAGTATATATTTTGAGTAAGAAGGGCAGGTTGGACCTGGCATGTATTTCTGATGGTTGGGTGATGGCATTAGAGTCATTGCTGCAACTTAATTTCAATGTAAATGTCAATTGCAAACAGATTATAATCAAATAAAGCAGCTTTGCACTCCAGGTAAAGGTAAAGATCAAAAGTAGAAAACAAGAGTACTTGAGATGGGTTGTAAAAAGGCCCAATAAATGTGCATTCAATATTTTGTTGAGTTCAGCTGAAGAGGGACATATCAAAAAGCAAGCTGCTGAAATTATTTACATCTATTCTGTAGCTGCTAGTGAAGAGCCATGTTGTTTATTCTTATATTTTCCTCTTTTTTCTTTTAATTATTACATTTTAAATACATTTTTAAAAATTGTTTTGAGTTTCTAAAGTACAGAAAAATATAACATTCTTAATCTAAAGAAGCAATTTGTCAGACTAATTCTGACACCAAAAAGATTATGACAGAATAATAAACTAATCCCGTGTATATTAATTCTACTGTGTTACAAAAATGAGTGGCCTTTGAATCAGTTTTCATTCAACCAGTTGTTCTCCAAATGTCTTAATTTAAATATAATTGATCCTCAACCAGCATAGGATCTGATTCTGAACACATCCAAAATGTGGTTGCAGTTTCCAGTGACCTATGTTTATGAATGTCTACAGGGGGGGGGGGGGGGGGGGAGAAAAGTGATGCTCCATGCATCAAGATGTTAAAGAGAAAATAGTGTAGTATCTTTTTCCATGTTATTTTTTAGCCTGTCACTTTTAAATCCAATTTCAAATCAATCTCAGTCTTGTAAAACTAGTTGCTCTTCCATAGCATACTTTAAATTCAATCTACCTGTTACGTCAGACATTCTTAAAGTTAACTTCTGGGTCTATTGTCTACAAATATCCTTCAATACATCTACTGTTAAAGTATTTTGTTCTATTCTTTATTTGTAAAATCTATATGTTCTCCTTTAATTGTAATCTTTAATTCCTTCTGTTTCCCTCTAGATCTTTTAAATATTTTTTTAGAGGGATGCATTGGAAGAAAAGGTGAATTGCCTCTTCATTGGCATTACAATCAGCAATTTTTTTATAAGACAGTTGTATCAACAGCCAAGACCTTGAAAACAAACCGCTCAGATAAGCCATCAGAAGCAAATGAGTATAATAAATAGGGAGCCTTTATGAGTCATGAGTTACTTGGAAAAACGAAAGGGAATCCACTCAATAAAGTGATGTTTGAGATTGATAATAGAATTGAATGTGGTTTGAAAGCAAAAGGCTTTTTATTTGTCAAATCATGACTCAAAAGATCAAAGCACTATAGGAATTTACTGTAAGGCTATTATATTCTCATAACTGGCTGTCTTGACAGATTTCATAAGAGATGCAATTCTATTTTTCATATTGTATAGGAAGATTAGAAATTGACATTCTATGCAAAATACAGAACCATATTATACGAGCGCTGATATGATCCTGTAGGAAATCTAGGTTAGGACAAGATTGTTTAATTTGTGACTTTTGCCTTGTACATGTAAAAAGCAGGTGTGTTTTTATGATTCTTTAATGTCAGTTCCAAAGTAATCCATGTAATTTATTTGTATAATCTGGACTCCATTCATTTAGTGATTGTTCAAAGTTACAATAGCAGTGAAAAAAGTGACCTATGAATATCTTTCATACTTAGGACTGTTTCAGCATCCCTATGGTCACATGATGCAAATTCGGATGCTTGACAATTGTATTTATGACAGTTGCAGTAGCCTGGGCTCATGACAGTTGTCCAGCAAAGTCAATGAGGAAGCTAGATTCATTTAACTACTGTTGCTACTAACAAAACAACTGCATGCCAGAAATGTCATAAAATGGGGCAAAACTCACTTATCAACTGGCTCAATTCTGATTGTACCTCAAGGACTACCTATATAACATTATATCAATATTATCAATATAACCCTAACCTATGATTTCTAGGCTGTTTAATTAGAATAGAAAATAACAGAACAGAACAGAACAGAACAGAATAGAATTCTTTATTGGCCAAGTGTTATTGGACACACAAGGAATTTGCCTCTGGTGCATATGCTCTCAGTGTACACAAAAAGACAAGATACATTCGTCAAGAATCATAAAGTACAGCACTTAATGATAGTCACAGGGTACAAATAAGCAGTCAGGAAACAATCAATATCAATATAAATTTTAAGGATACAAGCAACAAAGTTAAGTCCTGCAGTCATAAATGGGAGGAGAAGTTAGAAATGTTTTGTGTAGTATGTGACAGCACAAACAAGATGATGTTCTTGTTGTGCTTTTAAAAAGAAAATATTGTAAAACTGGAGACTAAAACATATGAAGAACGGTTGCAGGAGCTGGGTATGTCTAGTTTGATGAAGAGAAGGACCAGGGGAGACATGATAGCAGTGTTCCGATATCTCAGAGGGTGCCACAAAGAAGAGGGAGTCAAACTATTCTCCAAGGCACCTGGGGGCAGGACAAGAAGCAATGGGTGGAAACTAATCAAGGAGAGAAGCAACTTGGAACTAAGGAGAAATTTCCTGACAGTTAGAACAATTAACCTCTGGAACAGCTTGCCTCCAGAAGTTGTGAATGCCCCAACCCTGGAAGTCTTTAAAAAGATGTTAGATAGCCATTTGTCTGAAATGGTATAAGGTTCCTGCCCACGCAGGGGGTTGGACTAGAAGACCTACAAGGTCCCTTCCAACTCTGCTATTGTATTGTATTGGTCACAAAAATCTGAATTGGACCAAAACTGCGCCGAGAAACAGTTTTCTCTTGGTAATGTTTTTGGAAGATAGAGGACTGCATATGAGATAAGTAAAAGTAGATTTGATAGCAACTAGATGTCTACATAGACAAAGCAAAACACCAAAATATATTTCCTAGAACAAAAAGATACATTTATTGTGTGGCATCACTCTGAAGCCATTACAAAAGAAATTCATTGATTGCTATGTATCAAAGGCAAGCTCTATTTATAATCATTATTCCTTGGATCTTTTTCTTGCTGTATGTAAAGGACTAGAAGTGAAATTACTTTGGATGGCAGTTTCTATTTGTTCCTTGCTTTAGAAACAGTATAATTTAGCATCGGCTGATTACATTTGACTGTGTGAGAACTATGTTTTACATTTTACATTGCAATATTGCTTTTCATTGTTATTTAACTGTGATGATCCCTTTTAGGGAACACACTATGGTTTTTAACTGTTAAAATGATTGAATACAGTACCATGAGTCATAAGCAGTTTTTCTCATGTTGCAGGTATTACCTATATGTAATATAGTCTGAAATGTATTTCTATAAATGTTAACAGTGACATAGTTCTTAGAGAATGGAGAATGGTTATACTCATATTATATCTTCTCCTGACAATCATTGTACTAGAAGTCTGGCATCATCAACTCTAGTCTTATAATCTTACAAAATTAAGATTATTTAAACCACAGGATCATAAAAGTAGGCTAAACAAAGTTGTTTTCTAGGTCAGGGGTCCCCAACCTTTGCAACTTTAAGTCTGAAGGACTTCAGCTCCCAGACATCTCCAGCCAGCTTTGCTGGCTGGAGATGCCTGGGAACTGAAGTCCTTCAGACTTAAAGTTGCAAAGTTTGCCCACCCCTGCCTTAGAGTAGTATCTGGATAGTAAACTACAAGCCCCCAAAGAAGGTTCAGATTGAGACAGATTATCTCCAGAATAATTTAGGTAATCTGATTTGGAGACCCACAATTTGAGCCCCCCTCCAAACCCAGGTTAGATTGTTTGTATGCAACTCACAATCACATCCTTATTTTAATATTTCTCCAGTGATATCAGATACAGTATATACCTATAACATTTCTTGAAGCATTTATTACTTATCTTTATAATTAACACAATGCTTGTTTCAGTTCTATGCTTACATATGACACTATCACTCCAATGCAAATTTCCAGGATACTCTCACATCTGCTACGCAGTCTTTTTAGCGCTTTTCACATACATCAAAAAGAGTCATTTATTTCCATCAAAATCTCTCTGCCATTTCCTCCATCTGTTGAATATTAACTATTCTTTTCCCTCGATACATTATTTTATCTACATAAAATAATGTGCATTCTCTTTCCATATATATTTTTCCTTTACTACATTTTCCACTTCATTATTTCACCAAACATTCCTTTTCACATCCCATTAACACAACTACACACACTTTTGTGTTTACTTTACATAATATTTTTCACTCTGTTCCAAAGTTACACATCTACATCTATTTATTCCCTATTTGGGGAGATTACTCTAAATACCAATACTTTTTTGTTGTATTTTCTTTTCTTGCAGCCTAATTTCACTAGTTGGTTTTTCCCCCCACCTTCCCTTGTCTTCCATGCATCTTTTTCCCAGGGTCTACAATAATGGTTTGTCCTATGTCACATCTTATTCCTTTTGTAACCTTCACTAATTCCCTAGCCTTTTATCATAAATTGTTTCCTCATACATTTCTTTCTCATGTGTACAGATGGATAGACTTTTATTTAAACTAGATATTGGAACCAAACATTCTTCTGAACAGATATTTGCCAGTTGCCATTTCCATTCGTAACCAGTATTATTACACAATCTGGGCATTTAATGGATAAAAGGCTTAAAAGTATATTTGTTGGGATTCCTAAGCCATTAATATCTTTTATTTTTAAAAAGCCTAAAGGAATTTGATTAAAAGTGTACTATTTGCAAGCTCTTTGGAATAACCAAAGCATTCTGTTCTTTAACATTTTAAAACTTTAAAATTTATTTTGCTTTCGAAATGAGACTACAGTAATACAACAGGGGAGGGGAGATTTTTATTGAATATTAGAGAGCTCAGAGAATGCTTAATAATGTTTAGTTGCAATGTCTTTGCTATGACAATGCAATTCAGAACTTGAACAATTACCCACATGGTTTCAACTTGATCTAGAATTAGCAATTTGGTTTAAAATTTGACAAGATTCTGAACATGATTTTATATTAATTATTGCCAGGAATGACATAAGCGTCTTTGGCATGCAAGGCATGCGGTAAGATAAATCCAATCTTATTTCAGGTCATTAATATATGAATAATGCAATTCATTAATATATGAATAGTGCAATCATCATGGAACAGTTAAATATCCACTCTTTAATTTTTATTGCATAAGGAATAAAAATGAGGAGAAGATTAATTCTTATGGAGAAGGTTAATTCTTGCTCTTAAGCTTTTCTTCCCATTTGTGCATGGATAAGCAAGGGCCCGATTTACTGCATTTCTCAGCAATCATCTTCAGTAAATTTGGATCCTGTTTGTACTGAGCACAACCAAACTCATAGTTTATCGTTTCAATTTTTTTTTTGCTGCTTTATATTAAGCCAAGCTGATGCAATTGATCCTTCAAATGTTCTCGAACAAAGTTGAGGTAATGTGAAGTCTGAACATGGTGATCAGTTCCATTTGCACTTTCTGGATTCTTTCAAAAGACAATGGACCTCTTTTTAGGATGTTATATCCTCCTTTCTCAGAGTAAATTAAATTAATGATAATAATTTGCCATAGTAATATATGTATGTTGTGGCAGAACCAGTCACAAAGTTAATTCTCACTTCAAAATAATATTTCTGAGTTAACTTAATGGCTGAAAAGTCCTACTAGAATTATGAAGGCCAAAAAAGGTTTTCAATAAAAAATGATTCAAAGCCCTGGATAGAAGAAAGCAATGTAAACATTTTAGGATTTAAGTACCTGCTCCATTCACACAAACTATAGCGTCAGTCTTCATGGCATCAGCAGTGGCAAAAAGACTTCCTTAACTGATCCAAATAATACTGAATCCATTAGTTCATTTCTACCTAATAAGATCTTGCTCAGTGTTTTTTTAAAAACACAATGCTTTCTGCAACTCTACTGTTGTTGTCAAATTAATCTGTGACATAATTTTAATGTGAAATCAAATGTAGAAATCATGACGTCTCTGTCTCTATGTGCTTATGTGTGTGTGAGCGACAGGGATTCCAATTTGCTTACTTTCAGATTAAGAATTAGGGAATTAAAAACATCATAAGTAAGAAATAAAGGAAATGCTAATGATAAGGATTAATCCTATGATTACATACTTCCCACATTCTCAGTGTATTATATTTCCAGATCATACTGTAAGGTTGTATATTGGAAAGCCCAGGACTAACATGGCAGTATGAGCACAATATCATTCCATGTCAAGATCTAAAATCATAGACAGTTTTTAAAACAAGTCGATGGCTGGTGGAATACATATTGTAGTTCTTACTTCCTCTTTTCCCATCATCCCCGGTTAAACAGGTTTGGCAGGCTTTTAAGCCACTACAAAAACCTGCAGCTGTAGTAAACAGCAAATACATTTTTATATAAGGAAAAAAATATCTAGATTCTTTCTGGCATTAAAATTTCCAGATTATTTCTTTTTAAAAGGCATTGAATGGTATCATAGAAAGAAATAACATAAGAAGCTTAGTATGCTGTTAGATTCTAGAAGGGACACCGTGTTGACTATTTGGAAGTAGAACAGAACAAAATAACAGAGTTGGAAGGGCCCTTGGAGGTTTCTAGTCCAACCCCCTGCTTAGGCAGGAAACCCTATACTGCGTCAGACAAATGGTTATCCAATCTCTTCTTAAAAACCTCCAGTGTTGGAGCATTCACAACTTCTGGAGGCAAGCTGTTCCACTGATTAATTGTTCTGTCAGGAAATTTCTCCTTAGTTCTAAGTTGCTTCTCTCCTTGATTGGTTTCCACCCATTGGAAACCACCCACATATCCACCCCAGACCACCCCAACGATGCCGTCAAGGTGCTGTCCCGGTGTTTGGAGGCCGTACAAATCTGGATGGGTAGTAACAAACTCAAGCTCAACCCCTCCAAGACCAAGTGGCTGTGGTTTCCGGCACCCTGGTTCAGCCAGATTACACCAACTCTGGCCATTGGGGGTGAAACACCGGCCCCCGTGGAGAGGGCGCGCAATTTGGGTGTCCTCCTGGATTCCCGGCTCTCCATGGAGGACCATGTGGCGGCCGTGGCCAGGGGGGCGTTTCATCAGGTACGCCTGATGCGCCAATTGCTCCCCTTACTGGATTGGGCTGCCCTTCGCACAGTCACTCAAGCACTCATGACATCCCGACTCGACTACTGCAATGCTCTCTACATGGGGCTTCCCTTGAGGTGCACTCGAAAGCTACAGTTAGTTCAGAATGCAGCCGCGTGGGTGATTACGGGAGCTTCGAGGCACTCCCATATAACACCGATCCTGCGCGAGCTGCACTGGCTTCCTGTGGTCTTTCGGGTGCGCTTCAAGGTTTTGACGACCATCTTCAAAGCGCTCCATGGCTCGGGACCTAGTTATATGCGAGACCATCTCCTGCCCCATACATCCCTTCGACCGATCCACTCACACAGAGAGGGTCTTCTCAGGGTGCTGTCGGCCGGACAATGCTGACTGGCGACACCCAGGGGAAGGGCCTTCTCTGTGGCCGGCCCTGCCCTGTGGAACGACCTACCCCCAGAACTTCGTACCATCACCGACCTCCGCCTCTTCCGCCAGTGTTTAAAAACACACCTCTTTCATCAAGCCGGCCTAACCTAACCTCCGCTGGACTAGTTTAGATTTTAATTGGTTTTTAGTGCAGGACAGGCATTTAATAGGTTTTTAAATTTTGTATTACGATTTTGTATGTATTTTAAATTCCTGTGCGCCGCCCTGGGTCCTCTGCGGAGAAGCGCGGGATATAAATCTAATTTTAAAAAAATTGTTTCTTATTCTGCCCTCAGGTGTTTTGGAGAATAGCTTGATTCCTTCTTCTTTCTTGCAGCACCTGAGATATTGGAACACTGCTATCATGACACCCATAGTCCTTCTTTTCATCAAACTACACATACCTAGTTCCAGCAACCATTCTTTATATGTTTTAGTTTCCAATCCCCTAATCATCTTTGTTGCTCTTCTCTGCACTCTTTCTAGAGTCTCAATATCTTTTTTACATCGTGGTGACCAAAACTGGATGAGTATTCCAAGTATGGCCTATCAAGGCATTATAAAGTGTTATTAACACTTCACATGATCTTGATTCTATCCCTCTGTTAATGCAGCCTAGAACTGTGTTGACTTTTTTGGCAGCTGCTGCACACTGCTGGCTCATATTTAAAAGGTTGTCCACTACGATTCCAAGATCCCTTTCACAGTTACTACCATTGAGCAAGGTACCACATACCCTGTACCTGTGCATTCTGTTTTTCTTGCCTAAATGTAGAACCTTACTTTTTTCACCATTGAATTTCATTTTGTTAGATAGCGCCCAGTGTTCAAGTCTGTCAAGATCCTTCTGTATCTTAAGCCTATTTTCCGGAGTGTTGGCTATTCCTGCTAGCTTGGTGTAGTCTGCAGATTTGATGAGTTCCCCATCTATCCCCTCATCCAAATCATTGATTAAGATGTTGAAGAGTATTGGGGCTAAAGCAGAGGCTTGGGGGACTCCACTGCATACTTCCCTCCATGTAGATGCAGTTCCATTGAGAACTACACATTGAGCGTGGGTGGTCAGCCAGTTACGAATCCATCTGGTGGTGATGCTATCTAACCTACATTTTTCAATTTTATCAAGTAGTAGATTATGGTCTACTTTATCAAATGCTTTACTGAAGTACAAGTGAATAATATTGACAGTATTCCTCTGGTCCACTAATTTTGTCACTTTGTAGAAGAATTTGAAAGTGCTGTTCAGATTCTGCAAACAAATGAAAAAGTTTCTACTTCCTGATCTCCCTATGAAATTCTCAGAACTATCTCCAAAAATATCTACTGGTATAGATGTCAAATTATTGATTCAGATAGACTCCTCTCTGTTTTCCCATGTTTCTATTTTCTTACAAAGTGGAAGGATACACTAATGAATGGATCAAGATGCATACTTAAAATATTGTGGATCCACTAATATGAGTAAAAAAGGACATCCATATACACTGTAAGCACATTTCCATTTTTGTGAATGTAATGGAAAAGAAATGCCTTTATCACTTGCAATTTAGAGTCTCTTTTTCTCACTTTGTACATCTAGGGACACTGAACCTGTGAGTGGCATCATTACATAACAAGCCTTTCTATCCCTGCTCTATTATGATAGTTACTTCTTCCAAGGGTGGAGATGTTTATAACCTAATCAGTCCACATATCATATCACCAAAATTTCCTAAGCACTGCAGTAAGGAAAAAAACAAATGGGGGGAGGGGAGAAGGTGTGCGTGGCTGACCTGCTACCTTTGTGACATTTAATTCATCGGTTTGCAGCTTTTGAAGTCTTCTAAGTTATTTGAAGAGAATTTAATCTTATCAACTGGGAAAACATGTGGTACAGGCTGGTAATACTGATCTCCGTCAAGTCCTAGATTGCTTAGTATTCATGGTTTCTAGGTAGCATCATGCAGGCAAAACAAATAAAAGACATTTCTACCACTGCAAATCAGGCTTGTCAACATTTGAGCATAAACTGGATTAACCCTCTGTGAAGAACACCATGTGTCAACTTAAATCCAAGGCCAAAGTTAGGGGCAAAAGAGATTGGCCTCTAGTGACAATGATGAGATGCAATACAGGAAGAGATTGCATGTGTTTAAATTATCAGGTCTCAAATTAATAAATTAGGTCAAGTCATAACTAAGATGCTTGCTAACTGCAAGATTAAGGGGGGAGGCTAATTCTCCCATTTTGGAAATTAGCAAGGGTCACCATCTTTTTGCAAAAACACATATTTCTTCAGCAAACAAGAATAATACGAGCAAATGCATTTTATAGTATAAAATAGAGCATCATTCTTTCTGAACTACTTGTGAATCAGAATTACTTGTGACTCAGACATTAGGGTTAAGCCTGAACAGAGAGATTGGCAGCAGCTCATAGCTAGATATTTCAGTAGACCCAAGGGCAATAAAATAATACAGCTTCATATTTTGTCAGAGGGAAAGAGAAAGAGATTCACACTGTGGCCCATAGAAAGGCAACAGAAATCAACCTCTTCCGCCAACGTTTGAAGACCTATTTCTTTTATCTAGCCGGCCTAGCCTAGCCCCCGAGAGCACCTCCACAGACTGAATTTTAAATTGTTCTAAATTGATTTTAATTTGCGGGTAATTTTTAGGGAATTTTTAGCACAGGACACTTTAATTTAATCAGATTTTATTGTTCGTAGTCTTATTTATTATATGTCTGCTTTTTACTTATGTATTTTATTTCCGCTTTTTAACCTCCTGTGCACTGTCCTGAGTCCCTTCGGGGAGATAGGCGCGGTATAAAAATCAAATAAAATCAAATTTTAAAAAAATCAAAATCAAATTGCCACCTTGCTACCAAGGGAGCTTTACAGAGGTTTTCAGATTTCACTGGAGTCATTTCATTTCGGCTATAGTGTTAGAAAAGGCTTGTAGTTCAATGCATTTGTACAGTTTATCAGATGAGCACAACAGAAAACCCTACAGTTCTTTCTTGGCACCAAAATTGATTCCAGAATAAATTTGAAACGTACTTGAAATCGTACTTGAGCCTTTGTCTTTCATTTTTAACTATGCAGTTCTGAGGAAGGTTTTTGCCTAGGAAATCAGCAATGGGCTAAAAATAAGTATGATTTTTCCACGCATCATAAACTCAGTAAAGATCAGGAGAAAGAAAAGAAAGGGGGAGGGAAGGAGAGGAGAGGATCAGGAGGGGGGGGAAAGAGAGGAGGGGATGGAGGGGAGGGGAGGGGAGAAGAGAAGAGATCACAAAAAATAGATACACATTTCTTACTTACTTTAGTCCATAGTACTTCCTCCATCCACAGTCAGTAGTAGAAGTGGGTGAAGAGTGTAACACACCTTGGAATATCCTGATTTCAAAATCATTTTAATTCATGAGTCAAGGGCAGGCAATGTAATTTCCAATCTAGACATAACTATATTCATGACTTGTTGTTTGGTACCTAGTCTCTATGTAACAGAAGTATCCAGTTGGCTCATCAATTGGAATGAATCTGTGCAATCCCTTTTTAACTGTCTGAACTGAGGACCATTGGCACATGGTAGGGTTGTGACCTATCCAGGTTTAATGCATGCTATGTGATGTGGTAAAGTCTTGAATCTTGAACCTGCCTTCTAAGAAACATGTAATTCTCTTATGGCCTTAGGGTGCCATTTCTTGATCATTTCCTGCACAAATGCACTGAAGCTAGATTAGTGCTGATAAACTTCATAGGACAATACTTTAATACTATAAGAATGATAGAACAGGTAGCAGGAGAAAATCAGGGGCAAGAGTCAGGACAGAAATAAAAAGATTAGGAAAATCTTGGCAGGCACAGAAAAAAAAAGTGTCCAATGATGAAATGGCTACAAAAGCCATTTGCTAGTGGTATAGAGCAGGGGTCTGCAAAGTGGGCTCTTTTAAGACTGGTGGACTTCAACTCCCAGAATTCCCCAGCCAGCCTGGCTGGGGAATTCTGGGAGTTGAAGTCCACCAGTCTTAAAAGAGCCGACTTTGCAGACCCCTGGTATAGAGCCTGTTGTTTGTGGTACTGTATATGGCACATATGAAACTTGTTTTCTCCACACTCCCAGCTTCTTCTGCCTGACAGCAGAATGCGTGATCAGGAGTGCTAACAAAATGTCTAAGATTCAAAACTGAGAATTTTTTTATCTTTGAAATGCAGCACTCATCAGTTTTGGGGAAGGCACTGAGTAAACACCCTTTTGATTTTCTCTCACAGAATCAAGTTTTGAATTAAATTCTGGGAGGTATATTTGTCCTTCAATCTCTTGCATTCTTGGCAATTGCTTCAAGTTACTAATAAAAGCCAAACCCTAGAAAGGGAATAGATTTTATCTAGGTGCAACTCAGGGCAAGATGTTCTTCTAGATGATAAAATAATCCCGTGAAATATAGTACAAGAGTCAGACAACAACTGCAAGTTTTAACATGCATTTGCAAGATAAAGTTTCATGATGCCTTGAAAAAAAATAGCATACAAGGACAAAAATTTTAAGCAGAAAAATTGTTATATCCATAAATGAGCTGCGGAGAACTTCCCCGTACAGTTTTGGGATGTTGTAAATTATTACAAGTTAAGCTTTTGCAACTTCATGTATCTTGTTTTGCCAACAAATTTCAAACAAGTTTGAATGATGCCTTTCTCTGTAATTGATCCTCCTTGAGAAGATGGTATATCTATGTTTTCTTAAGTTGCCACATTATAAAGGAGGAGAGCCAATTTGGCATTGTGGTGAAGATGCTGGCCCAGAAACCAAGAGAGTGATCCAGAAACCAGGAGATTGGGAGTTCTAGGTCTCCCTTAGGCATGAAAATCAACTGAGTTGCTTTGAGGCAGTTACTCTTTCCCAGCCCAAACATCCTCAGAGGATTGTTGTCCCGGAAAAATGGGAAAATGCACCTTTCAAAGGAGTAGGGGACATTGAAATCAGATGAGATTTTTCCCAAATTCGTATTTCCTCCATCTTCTCTCTCTCTCTCTCTCTCTCTCTCTCTCTCTCTCTCTCTCTCTCTCTCTCTCTCTCTCTCTCTCTCTCTCTCTCTCTCTCTCTGCCTCCCTCCCTCCTCTCTGTCTCTCTCTTCCTTCCCTCTCTTAATAGTTCTTTTTTTCCTTCCTGTCCCCTCAAATCCTGAATTTCAGGTGTCATATTTGTGCATTCCTGGGCTTCCTGGTATGTTTGACAGCTTGAACGAACCAAATATAAAGGTTATATCATCATCATCATCATCTCTAGATTTTGCATATCAGCTGCATCAATAGCTAAGAAATCAAGTCAAATCAATACTCGATAGCAAAAAAAAAGCAACCAAGATGTTGCTTTACAAAACTGCATAGCTTAAAAGGGGTATTAAAAAAGACCTAAAGGGCCTAGCAGTTATGTGGGTTATCGTTCCAGAGTCAGAAAAATATTTTCTGATTTTTGTCATCAAGGATTCTTTGCACTTTCTCCTCTGTGGCTCTTCCGTCTCTTTCCATATCTTCCCCGTGTAAGAGAAAGAAAATACTTTCTTCATACAAATGAAGCATCCAGCTAGGATCCTAAATTGTCTTTATAATCAAACAAAGTTTCTTCATTTCACAGATGATCCTTTGATCCAATGGAAGTTCCATATGGGGAAAGGTAAATAATAAACCAATTGGTTGTTTGCTTTTTTTAAACCAACTCAACTTTAGGTTTCATTTTTTTATTTCACCTGCTATTCTTGAGAAAGGAGGAAGATCTCCCAGTTCCCTAGAGCAAATTTACAAGGCTATAAAAGAAAAAAAGAAAGAATTGGTGAATATAACTGTTCAACATATGTATATGCTGCCATCAGCAACAATATGCTGTGAGTTAAATGTTGCTTACTTAAATTAAGAACTAATATTACTTTAGCTTCCAAAAATCAATCTTTGTAAATGTAGATAAATTCCTGAAAGTATACCTTTGTTATTTCATTTACTATTCTTTTTTTATAAAAAAAATATTTTATTTTATTTTTAAACACAACACAAAAATCCTCCATCTTACATGCTATATAAAGTGTATCCACTGGTTACAAAATATTTTCTTACATCTCTTCAATATTCATCCAAGTTACATATTATTTCATATTATTTCAAGTACATCACATCAAATATATTTATAGACATTATCCTTTTCATGCTTCCATTCTTTCTTAATTATAATTGTTTTACACGTCCTTCATTTTGAAACATACCACAACTGGCCGCCCTGGGTCCTCTGTGGAGAAGGGCGGGATATAAATTTAAATAAATAAATAAACTTAAAACGTAACCACATATTGGCATTATATTTATGAATTCTACTATCCTCCAACATCATTTTTCCCTATAACCTATTCTAACTAAGCATCAATAATATTTAGTATCCAGGAAGTTTCTAATCCTCCTTTTCAAATCCCTGTTTAAAATTTATATCCAGTTTTCCCATATTATACCCATACCTACATAGGTCTTGTTATCTTTATCTCTCCTTTATTTAACTATATGTATTATCATAATTTCTTTTTTTATTAATCTTTATATATGACCAAACTCTTACTCATCTCCTTTAATAAGTGCCATTCAGTATTCATTCCCAATTACTACTTATTATAACTATGCATATATATACATTATTATCATTTTCAATTGTTTATCTAACTACCGTATTTATTCGACTATAACGCGCACCCGTGTATAACGCGCACCCCCTAATTTTCCATTAAAAATCGGTATAAAATTTTTATACCGATTTTTATAAAGCATGACTGACGGGCTCCACAGCTGAGGGGCGATGGAGCGATGCCGTTCCACCCTAACCGCGTCCCTTTCTGTCTCCGCTTCTCCCCAGCGTCCCTTTCTGTCTCCGCTTCTCCTCAGCGTCTCTTTCTGCCTTCCGCTTCTCCTCAGCCTCCCTTTCTGCCTTCCGCTTCTCCTCAGCCTCCCTTTCTGTCTCCGCTTCTTCCCCGCGTTCCTTTCTGCCTTCCGCTTCTCCTCAGCCTCCCTTTCTGTCTCCGCTTCTTCCCCGCGTTCCTTTCTGCCTTCCGCTTCTCCTCAGCCTCCCTTTCTGTCTCCGCTTCTTCCCCGCGTTCCTTTCTGCCTTCCGCTTCTCCTGAGCCTCCCTTTCTGCCTTCCGCTTCTTCCCCGCGTTCCTTTCTGCCTTCCGCTTCTCCTGAGCCTCCCTTTCTGCCTTCCGCTTCTCCCCAGACTCCCTTTCTGCCTTCCGCTTCTCCTCAGCGTCCCTTTCTGTCTCCGCTTCTTCCCCGCGTTCCTTTCTGCCTTCCGCTTCTCCTCAGCCTCCCTTTCTGTCTCCGCTTCTTCCCCGCGTTCCTTTCTGCCTTCCGCTTCTCCTCAGCCTCCCTTTCTGTCTCCGCTTCTTCCCCGCGTTCCTTTCTGCCTTCCGCTTCTCCTGAGCCTCCCTTTCTGCCTTCCGCTTCTTCCCCGCGTTCCTTTCTGCCTTCCGCTTCTCCTCAGCCTCCCTTTCTGTCTCCGCTTCTCCCCCCTCCCCCGCCGCCGCCGCCGCCCAGAAACCTGAATTTATTTATTCGAGTATAACGCGCACCCAAACTTTGAGGTCTTTTTTGGGTACAAAATTTTGCGCGTTATACTCGAATAAATACGGTATGTCTATTGTCACTAAATTTCCCTAATCTCAACTGGTTTTAAGTTAACCTTTTATCTATCAGCCTGTATCTTTCCAGTAATAAAACAGTACCACGTCTTCTGCCATTTGTGACATAAGTCTTCTAATCATATCCTTAATCAAATTTGTATAGAATTCTCTTTGCAGTTCATTATTTGTAAGTTCTTTCCTGTCATTTCGAAGCCATTCTTCCTTAATCGGCTTGTCTTTAAAAGTTATAAATGGTGTTACTAGTAAAGTTTCTTTCTTTAATACCATAAATTCTTTTGTTGTTTCTTCTTCTATATCTTGCCATCTGAGGTAAAGTTCCCATCCCATGCGCTTCAAGGTTTTGACAACCATCTTCAAAGCGCTCCATGGCTCGGGACCTAGTTATATGCGAGACTGTCTCCTGCCCCATACATCCCTTCGACCGATCTGCTCCCACAGAGAGGGCCTTCTCAGGGTGCCGTCGGCCGGGCAATGCCGTCTGGCGACACCTAGGGGAAGGGCCTTCTCTGTGGCGGGCGCTGTCCTTTGGAATGACCTACCCCCTGAACTTCGCACCATCTCGGACCTCCGCCTCTTCCGCCAGTGTCTGAAGACACATTTCTTTTACCAAGCCGGCCTAGCATAACCTCCGCTGTGACTATTTTAGACAGTTTTTAATTTTGGGGATTTTAATTGGATTTTGGCGCAGGATAGTATTTAATATGTCTTTTAAATTTTGTATTTTGGTATTTTGTATGTGTTTTTAAATTCCTGTGCGCCGGCCTCGGTCCTCTCCGGAGAAGGCCGGGGTATAAATTTAATAAAATAAAATAAAAAATCCATCTGATTCATCTTTCCATATTCCACTTTTCCCATTGCCAGACATAAACCAATCATCAAAAGGATCAACAGATTTAGTTTCTTTGTGATGATTTTTCTCTTTAGTGCTTGAGACTCCAACCTCTGTTTTTTCTATTTAATATGTAACTCCGTCCTTTTCCTCATATTTTCCAATTAGACGTTCTAATTTTTTAAAAAAATGAATTCGAAAATTGCTGTATTGCAACCATTATCTCTTGCAAGGTAATAGTTTCTTTCTGTTGTTCACTATGCGCCATTGTCTCCGATTGTTGAAGGAAAAAGCTGCTACTCTGGCCTAAAAATGCTTTTAACAAACTTAAGTTCATGATAAAGTCTCTGGTTGAAATTAGACTTCAAAAGAACATTTGTAAAAGAAAACAATTCCCTTTTCACTTTTAGGCAAGCTGAGGGTCTTTAAAATTCCAAGCCAGAATAAACAATAGTGGGAATGAAAGTGTTTTGTCTTTAATCCACATACTTCAGCTTTCAAGTAGCAGCACCATCTTCCCTTCTGTTATTTCAATCGTTACAATTTTTTTTGTTCCTTTTTGTATCTTAATTGTTTCAAACTAAAAAAAAATCAAATTCTTAAGTATGGTAGAGAAAAGGAAAAAAAATAAAAATCACACATAGTAATGAAAAGGAAGAGGTTTAGACCATAGGTTATAAACAAAAAAATAAATAGAAGAAGAAAACTTACTCCACTCTTCATTGGTTCCATTTAAAATATCAATTAAAGAAGTTGTGATAACACACTGACCAGGGTCCTCCAGAGCTTAATTCCGCTGCTTATTTCTTCTATTTTTAAAAGTTTCAACTTAGTTTAATTTTTTTATGGGCAATCTCTTTTAGAACAGTCTCTTTTAAAACAGTAAAAATCTCACCAGCTGGAACCACTTTCTCTCTCACTTCCTTCCTTCCAGAGCCATCAGCAACTTTGCCAGCCTGGGGGCTGTCTGTTTACCGCAGAGTAGAAGCACTTCCTTTGGATCAATCAGGGACTTCGTGGTGTCCCTGAGATTGGCAAAGATTCGGCTTCCTCTTCACTGTCACTACAGGACAGTTTAGGTCCGATTGGACCATCCAGCAGCAAAAGAATCGACAATGATCTTGCATCAGCGAGATCAAGCAGCAGAGTGTCGCGATGCAGATTCCTCTTCATTTCATTTACTATTCTTGTATGATGGTTAATAATTTAACAAAACATTTAACAATACATTGCTACACTTGAATGGCTTATCTGTACAACATTTCTATTAATTGGGAAAGACTAAAATACCATTTATACCAATTAGCTCATTTAAATATAAATATTTAATATATCGGATCGGATTCTGCCTCATACTTCCTCACGGCCGATTCGCTCCCACAGAGAGGGACTTCTCCGGGTGCCGCCCACCAGACTTTGTCAGTGGGCGACGCCCAGGGGAAGGGCTCTCTCTGTGGCGGGCTCTGCCCTCTGGAACGACCTCCCCCCCAATATTAGAACTACCACGGACCTCCGTTCCTTCCGTCTGAAATTGAAAACGCACTTTTTCTGCCTGGCCGGCCTAGGGTAGCCTCTTACCACAGTATTATAGGGTTTAGGGTTTTAGTGATTGGTTTTGGGGAATTTTAGCGCAGGGTCTTATTGTTTAATGTGTTTTTTAACTGTTTTGTATATTTATTGTTTTAATTTTCCCTGTGCACCGCTCCGAGTCCCCTTGGGGAGAGGGAGCGGTCTAGAAATTAAATATTATTATTATTATTATTATTATTATTATTATATAAATATTCTTAACCAGTGCTGGCTTCAAGGTGATATGGTGGTGCAGCTAAACAATCCTCAACTTGATAACTACTTGTTTAATGCTTGCAAATTAAAGAGTTCTTGCTGACATTTTTCTTGCCTGCTCTATGTGATCTTGAGAAAGCATCTTTTAATTTCATTGGTAACATTTATTTATTTATTTATTTTATTTTATTAAATTTATACCCCGCCCTTCTCCTACAAAAGGACCCAGGGTGGCGCACAGGCAAATTAAAACACAATGTACATAAATAGATGAATTATTAAAATCCAATTAAATTAAATTACCCCGTGCTAAAACATTTTAAAATTCTCTAATTAAAATTTATAACTAAAAAGTCCAGATCAGATGATTATCCTAGGCCGGCTTGTTGGAACAAATGCGTTTTAAGACGCCGGCGGAAAAGGTGGAATTAACATTTGGTTGACCAAGATTATTTTAATTTCCTACTCTGTTCACTCTAGAAGGAGTACATTGAAATAGTGCAAATTTTGTTATCATTTTAGTTTTTTTTCTTTTTTTCTAGTTTCACAGAATTCATGCTGGTTAGAAATTCTGTAAAGATTAATCTGGATAGATTTTGAGTGAACCAGCCAGAAAAAAATTGTTTACAAGAGTACAGATTGGTGGTCCTTCTCTGAGCAATCTATGCTCCATTCTCTTGAGTTCTTCACTCAGCTTATGCATAATATTAGCATAAATTGTCATTTGACCAACAGTACCATAAATTATCATTATTTGGGTCCGGTGATTAAAGTGGTTGAATTAGAAGCTGTGAGTTCTAGTTCTGGTTTGGCATAAAAAACAACTGGGTGATGCCAGGCCTTTACTATCTCTTATTGTCTAGGAATAAAAGAAGGCAGAACTAAAAATGTTATAAAAAAACATCATGTCCTATTTCTGCTCTTGCTAGGATTCAGATTTTAATTTATTTATCGCCCCCCACCCTTTGTTAATTTTATAAACAACTCAAGAATTATTCTAAGAACTATCTCCAGAACTATTTATTTTAAGAACTATCTCCAGAATTATTTTAAGAACTACCTCCAGAATTATTTATAACTATCTAATATTATTTCTAAGAACTTTCTGAGCCAGATAACATAACATTCTCCACTGGATTTTTAAACCTCTTATGAACTGTATTATACTTATTATATTTATATTTTAACATCTATTTAATATTTATTTAACATCTTTGTATAATACTAGCAGCCAGGATGCCCACTTAAGTATTCCGTGACCCTATATTTATATTTATTGTATATATTTATAGTATATATTTTACATCTATTCCATATCTATCTATGTACTCTAGAGCAGACCTGATTCGACTGCGAGAATCCCCTTACTCGCAGGCATGGCCCTCCGCTCTAACGAAGGCCCACCTTGATGAGGGATTATGTAATCAAGAGAGGTGGGCGAAACGCAGGTGTAGGGGCTTTTTAGTTAGGAGTCTGATTCGGGTTTTAGGGGGTTTTAGGGTGGAGGGTGGGGTGAGTCAGACGGGGGGTGGGAATGTTATTAGGTCAGTGAACGGAGTGGAGAAGGAAGCAGAAAGGTCTATTAAGAGGGAGGACCCACAAGTCGTTTCCATCGAGGGTTTCTCTATCAAGACGGTCGTAGGGAGGGGCAGGTGCGATGGGAGACAGGTTTTCTCTTCCCGGTTGGGGGCACAAGACCGTTGCTTGCAAGCGGTCAGATGCCACAACCCCTGCAGGCTAGGTGGTCAGGGATTACAGAGCCAGGGCTCGAGGCTGATGTTTTGTAATGCCAGGTCCGTGGTCAACAAAGCCCCCCTCATTTACGACCTTGTGTCGGAGGGGGAGCCGGACCTGGTAGGAATAGCGGAGACCTGGTTGGGCCACTAGGGTGGACTTCCCCTCGTAGAAATGTGCCCACCAGGTTACCGCGCTTTTCATCAGCCACGGGCCCTAGGCAGGGGTGGAGGTGTAGCGGTTATTGTCAGGGAAGGTCTTGAGCCGAGAGAGACCACTGTGCCACAGACCACCGGCTGTGAGTCCCTCTGTGTGAAGTGGGGCCTAGGGAGGCAGTTGGGCTTGCTGGTTGTATACCTGGCTCCCCGCTATGTAGCAGCAGCCCTGCCCGAGCTCCTCGAGGTAATTGCTACGATGGCAGTTGAGACCCCCAGACTGATAGTCATGGGGGACTTTAATCTGCCATCGGTGGGCGAATCATCGGAGGCAGCTCGGGAGTTCATGGCTTCCATGAGGGCCATGGACCTGACCCAAGTAATTCAGGGCCCCACTCACGAGGGTGGACATACGCCGGATCTAATCTTTGTCTCTGGCCAGTGGAAGAGTGATCTGGGTATAGGGGATATAGTCATCACACCCCTGTCATGGTCAGACCACTCACTTCTCCGGCTCGACTTTCCAATCGCTACATCCCATCGCGAGGAGGCGGAACCTGAGTCACCTCTCTGGTTCCGCCCCAGGCGCCTGATGGACCCGGACAGGTTCCAGACGGCGCTTGGGCCACTTCCTGTATCCCTGACCCGCGCCCCGATGGAGGACCTCATGGCCGCATGGAATACTGCGACCACGGGAGCCTTGGATCGGGTCGCGCCCTTGCGGCCTCTCTTGCGGCGGCGAACCACCCTGGCCCCTTGGTTTACCGAGGAGCTAAGGGTGATGAAACGCCACAAGAGATGCCTAGAGAGGAGATGGAGGTCTACTCGATCTGAATCTGACCGGACACAGATAAGAGCCCATTTACAGACTTACATTGTGGCGCTGAGAGTGGCCAAACGCCATCATTGTGCCACTCTCATAGCATCCGCAGATAACCGCCCTGCCACCCTGTTTAGGGTGACCCGCTCCCTCTTACAACAGAGGGTGCGGGAAGCCCCATTACAGGGTAGAGCAGAGGAATTTGTGATTTATCTGCAGGAGAAAATCGCTCAGATCCAGAACGAGCTAGTCTCCATTGATGGCCCAGTGGGATTCCACGAGGCGGGCCTTGGTTGGGAGGAGTTTGACTCTGTTACTTCCGAGGATATGGACAGGTTACGTGGGTGACTGCGAGCCACCACATGTTTATTAGACCCGTGTCCTTCCTGGTTTGTACTGGCATCCTGGGAGGTGACACGAGGCTGGCTCCAGGAGGTTGTCAATGCTTCTCTGAGTGAGGGTTTCTTGCCTGCCTCTCTTAAAGAGGCCATGGTGAGGCCCCTCCTGAAGAAGCCCTCTCTGGATCCAGCTTTATTAGCCAACTATCGTCCCGTCTCCAACCTTCCCTTCCTGGCGAAGGTTGTTGAGAGTGTGGTGGCACAACAGTTTCCCCGTCACTTGGAGGAAGTTGATTATCTAGACCCGCGCCAGTCCGGCTTCCGGCCCGGGCACAGCACCGAGACGGCATTGGTCGCGTTGGTTGATGATCTCTGGAGGGCCAGAGATGGGGGTTGTTCCTCCATCCTGGTCCTATTAGACCTCTCAGCGGCTTTTGATACCATCGACCATGGTATCTTATTGCATCGGCTGGAGGGGTTGGGGGTGGGAGGCACCGTTTTACGGTGGTTCTCCTCCTACCTCTCCGGTCGGTCGCAATTTGTGTTGACAGGAGGGCAGAGGTCGACCTCTAGGCCCCTCACTTGTGGGGTGCCTCAGGGGTCGGTCCTCTCGCCACTCCTGTTCAACACATATATGAAGCCGCTGGGTGAGATCATCCGTGGTTTTGGGGTAGAGTACCACCTCTACGCTGACGACACGCAGCTGTATATATCTACCCCAAACCACCCCAACGATGCCGTAGCGGTGATGTGTCAGTGCCTGGAAGCCGTGCGGGCCTGGATGGGAAGTAACAGACTCAGACTCAACCCGTCTAAGACCGAGTGGCTGTGGTTTCCGGCATCCCGGTACAACCAGTTGACTCCATCACTGGCCATAGGGGACGATCACCTTACCCCTGTGGATGGGGCACGCAACTTGGGCATCCTCCTTGATGCCCGGCTGTCCATGGAAGATCAAGTGACAGCCGTGGCCAGGAGGGCGTTTTACCAGGTTCGCCTGGTCCACCAGTTGCGTCCCCTATTGCATCGGGGTACCCTTTGCACAGTCACTCATGCCCTCGTGACATCCCGGCTGGACTATTGCAGCTCTCTCTACATGGGGCTCCCCTTGAGGTGCACCCGAAGGCTTCAGCTAGTCCAGAATGCAGCCGCGCGAGCAGTTATGGGAGCCTCTAGGTTCTCCCATGTAACACCGCTTCTGCGCGAGCTGCACTGGCTGCCTGTCGTCTTTCGGGTGTGCTTCAAGGTGTTAGTTACCATCTTTAAAGCGCTCCATGGCACGGGACCTAGCTATCTGCGGGATCGCATTCTGCCTCATACATCCCTGCGACCGATTCGCTCCCACAGAGAGGGACTTCTCCGGGTGCCGTCCACTAGGCTGTGCCAGCGGGCGACGTCCAGGGGAAGGGCCTTCTCTGTGGCGGGCCCGACCCTCTGGAACGACCTTCCCCCTGAAATCAGAACGACCACTGACCTTCGCTCCTTCTGACAGCTTTTAAAAACTCATTTCTTCCGTTTGGCTGGCCTAGGGTAATTTTAATTAGTTATGGTGTTAAGGGGTTTTAGGGACAGTTTTTAGTTTTTATAGATGTTTTTAGCGCAGGATATGTTTAATTGTGTTTTTAAATTTTGTACTCTGTGTTTATTGTTTTTTAATTCTCCTGTGCCCCGCCTCAAGTCCCTCTGGGGAGAGAGAGCGGGTTAGAAATAAAAAAATTATTATTATTATTATTATTAAGATGGCAAACATATTTAATACTCCTTCCTCCTATTTTCCCCACAAGAACTCTGTATTTTGCATTGGGCTGAGAGATAGTGACTGGCCCAAAACCAGCCAGCTGGTTTTCATGGCTAAGGCAGGACTAAAACTCACAGTCACCTGATTTCTAACCTGGTGTCTTAACTATTAGACCAAACTGGCTACAGCTCTCACAAATGAACTACTGTATTACAAATGGACCAAGGCAAGCACAAATGTATCATTTCTCAAGAGGATAAGTAGTAACTCTTCCCCAAATCTCAGATAAGTACAGTATAATTCCAAGACTTATGAATCTTTGAGCTACCATGTAGAAGGTACCACTGGACAAATATACCATGTTGTAAGCAGCTTGAGCACTGCTGGACTATGTGAGTTCTCCTATAATAGTGATGGCGAACCTTTTTTTACCTCGGGTGCCAAAAGCATGCACATTTGCACTATCGCTCGCGCTTGTGTGCTACCCCCATAATTTAAAGCCCCCCTAACGCCATGCCCCTTGCACATGTGCACACGACCACCACCACCATGCCGTTGTCCCAGAGGCCCTCTGGAGTCCAGAAACGGCCTGTTTTCTGACTTCCGGTAGGCCCAGTAGATCTGTTTTTTGCCTTCCCCAGGCTCCAGAGGTTTTCTAGGAACCTGGGGAGGCTGAAAAATGGCCCAACAGGCAAAGCCTCCAGAGGGCGAAAATTGACCTAAAATCAAGGCCTAAAATCAGCTGGCCAGCACACTGGAGCTGACAGGGGAACACCTTACGTGTCCTTGGAAATGGCTCCGCATGCCACCTGTGGCACGCGTGCCATAGGTTCGCCATCACGGTCCTATAGGCTTTATCTCAAAGGTCCATGAAAACACAAGCTATTAATACTAATCAAGCAGGAGGAGATAGTCTGTGTCATAACATGAATAGTGCACATGTTAATAACTTGTTCTATGACACAGCTGCCCAGGAGGAAAATATCAAGAAGCCACCACCTGAAAGACATACGTTATGTGGAACTGCCCTTTAATCCTCTATCCAAGACAAGGAATTCTAGGGTGCAGCAATATTCCCTGCAGCCATTTCATTCCTCTGCTACAGCAATCCATTTCCCTCTCCTGCTGAATCATGAGGTCAGAATTTCCCAGGTCAGAAACCATAAGGTCAGAAGGAGGTTCTGTGGTGGATTTATGATATAACAACCTGAGAAGCTTGCTGCTGTTTTGGCACATATACAAAGTGGCTAATTCAGACTTGAGTTGGAATCATTTCACTACACATGTAAAACTTTAAAAAGGCAGTATTTTATCTGGCCAGTTAAAGCTTTCTTTTAAATCCTTTTTTTTTTAAAGGCAATACAGTTCAAACTGAATTTGCAATTTGATGTTAGCTAACCTTTAAAAAGGGCTAATCAGTGTCACACTTAGTACTTGGATTGTAAAGCACAAAGAAATTTACCACAAGATACAGTTGTCACTTCCAGAAGTGGGATTTTTTTAAAAAAAAAACATATCCTGGAATAAGACAATGACAAACTATTTCTGTGTGTTGCCAGGATGTCTACATGGACATTAACACATAGTCATCTAGAACCAAGTGCAACTACAGCAATAGCACATAATTTACAGAAAGCTTGTAGAGAGAAGGAGGGCTTATAGAAATATCTGTGGACTGGAGAAATACTAAACTGAACAATTGTTTTCTAAAATGATAATCTATTAATTATATTATTAATATAATTATTTAAATTGTCCAATCACTCAATTCATTACAGGATTGTCTTCAGTAAGCACAAAAGGATTACTCGCTTTTATGTATGATCAGTTCCGAAATGTAATACTAAGGTTGCTTAAAATGGTACATGCAATCCTATTCTTACTTAAGAGTTATTTCTATTCAACTCTGTGGGATCCTTTCCCTTAGTAGAGTTGGACTACAGGTTTTATATGGGACAGCTATAGAGATCCCCAAGTAAGGAAAATTGAGAAATCAAAACATACTGTTGCACTTGTTTCAATGTCAATGGAGATTCTCAATCATCCAGGTCATGGTTGTCCCAAAGACGGGCTTTCTTTTCTTTTTTTCATTTGAAAATGTTTAATTTCTAAGCCAAGAAGCAAAGAATCTGAACTGAAAAAGCTTCTTGGATGAGAAGCAAAATGTTTTCAAAGGAAAAAAAACCCCAGGTTTAGTTGCGTTTTGGAAAAAAACTCACTTGTTTCAATGTAATAGTTATTCTTTATTTTCAGGAACTTCAAAGTACATTAGACAGATTTCATTTGCGAATAACAAAGCTTTAACAGCCAAGTAGCTATGTATTCTGAACAACTGACCACAGGAGATTATTCTGCAATAAATGTCATGCTACTGCTAGTTAGAAGAGACACACAGAGGCCAAAATTCTGAATTTATTCCCATTTTTTACATACACAATTATTTGCTTGGAATATTACAGCATACAAAGAGTTTCTGATTCCATTCATCTAAATCTCCCAGCCACTGCCAATGCACTTAATTCAATCACACTGATACTATTTTGATAGCTGCATCTACTTGCTATAGCATTAATCCAAAGAGTTTATACTCTTGATGGGTTTGTCCAAGCCACCAATTCTTTCCTTCCCAACAATTTCCAAACATCCACAAGATTCCTCTAAAGGAATTTAAGGGTCTAAGGCACAGCTGTCACAGCACAGCTGTCTGGATAATTCTGGGAGTTGAAGTCCACCAGTCTTAAAAGAGCCAACTTTGCAGACCCCTGGTCTAAGGGAATATGTGTAGCTACAAAATCCATAGGGACAGAAAATAGCACTACCAGGTGGACAAACATCAATGAACAATAGCTTTAGAATGACAATGGACACACAGTGTTTTTTTCTTTTGGACTAAAAATGTGTGAATGTAAAATTAATACTGTTGGAAGAAATGTCCATTTGGGTTCAGTTCCAAGTGGGGAAAAAGACACTGGAAACATGGAGGCTGTTTGGAAAGATGGATTAATGGTGGACAGGACCACATGGCTTGAGTTCCTGAGCAGAAAAGGGAAGAGATGCTGAATACCTCATTGGCTGTCAGACTCCCAGGGGGTGGGGGGTCTTAGCTAACTTTGTAGGCTGCCCTGACACTCAAGCTTGTTTGAGCAGCTGGCTGATGTAATCTTCCCAGGTGCCATGTGGTGAATTTCTGTTTGCTAGATGAGTTCTCCTGAAGGAGGTAATCTTTGTTATGTAGAATAGACTGGCTCAGGCCTTAATGACCCATTCACAAGGGTTGGGGTGGCTGAGTTTCTGCCTCTCTGTTTCTACTTCTATTTTTAGGGGAAATATTCTGCCTTTTTAGTGTATCCCAAAATATTTCACTTCTCTAGGAGATGGGTAGGTTTTAACTTCCAACAATACTTTCTTAAGAAAGCCCCAAGGAATTCCAGAAATCCAAGTTACCCTAGCAGAGAGCAAACTATAGCCAAGAAGTCTACATGACTGTGTGGAAAAAGAAGGAAGAACTTCAGATTTTTGATTTAAAAAAAAGATATTCAAACATTTGCATGTAATGCATAATCGATCTTGTCAGCTCATTTGTTTTTGAACATTCTTTTAATCTTGGAATTTGTTAAAGTCAATACTACTACATTAGACTAAAAGGACCTTGTGCACTCCCATTGTTTCTGTTAAAACAACTTCGCCCAAATTCAGCCTTTGCCCTTTCACTGATATCTCCATTGTGCTGCAAATGAAGTGCAGACTTTATCTTCAAAGAATTGTTCAACAGTTGGACTTGAATTATGAAATTGCAAATGACTGGCCAAAATTGAATTTTGAAAATTGAACCCAGAATAGCAAAAAGTAAATGTCAGGTAAAAGAAAAATCAAAATTTGAATTTTGACATAGAACACTGATGACAGAAAAAAACCCAGTGGTCCATCAAATCTGCCCTTTGAATTTTGGCTTTTGTTTTCTTTTTAATTTACTTATGTATTTTTTTTAAAAATTCTCTTGGATTATAGACACATATTTATCCCAAAGTTTTAAAATCATTCTTATGCTTCTGAATGTCTTACATACTTAAAAAATGCTATACCATTTTGTTAAAAGTTGCCTCATCTTTTTTATTACAACCTAACATTCGTAGCAAACTTCAAAGTACATGGGGCAAAATTTATTTGAATCCCATAATGCCACATTAGCTAGGAAATAAATTATTTTAGAAAGAAAGAAAAGATTCAAGGTACTATCTAGCCATCGTTGTGGTAAAGTAAAAACATATCCATAGTTATTGTTTAGTTCCCCATCCCTACCGGAGGTATCAACAATAATAATAATAATAATAATAGTTGAATTTATTGACTGCTCCCTCTCCCCACAGGGACTCGGGGCGGTGCACAGGGAGAATAAAAGCAATAAATATACAAAATACATACCAATTTAAAACAGATTAAATTAATTCCTGTGCTAAAATCCCATTAACTAAAAATCCCCACTAAATAGAAATATACATTTAAAAACCCATAGAGAGAGAGACTACCCTAGGCCGGCCAGGCGGAAAAGATGAGTCTTCAATTTCAGGCGGAAGGAGCGGAGGTCCGTGGTCATTCTAATATCGGGGGGAAGGTCATTCCAGAGGGCCGGGCCCGCCACAGAGAGAGCCCTTCCCTTGGGCGTCGCCCGCTGACAAAGTCTAGTGGACGGCACCCGGAGAAGTCCCTCTCTATGGGAGCGAATCGGCCGTGAGGATGTGTGAGGCAGGATCCGATCCCGCAGATAGCTAGGTCCCGAGCCATGGAGCGCTTTAAAGATGATAACTAACACCTTGAAGCGCACCCGGAAGACGACAGGCAGCCAGTGCAGCTCGCGCAAGAGCGGTGTAATGTGGGTAAACCTAGTGGTTCCCATAATTGCTCGCGCGGCTGCATTCTGAACTAACTGAAGCCTCCGGGTGCACCTCAAGGGGAGCCCCATGTAGAGAGAGTTACAATAGTCCAGTCGGGATGTCACGAGGGCATGAGTGACTGTGCAAAGGGCGTCCCGATCCAATAGGGGGTGCAATTGGCGGACCAGGCGGACCTGGTAAAACGCCCTCCTGGCCACGGCTGTCACTTGCTCTTCCATAGACAGCCGAGTATCCAGGAGGACACCCAAATTGCGCGCCCCATCCACAGGGGCAAGATGTTCGCCCCCTATGGCCAGCGTTGGAGAGAGCTGGTTGAATCGGGCAGCCGGAAACCACAGCCACTCGGTCTTGGTCGGGTTGAGCCTGAGTCCGTTACTTCCCATCCACATCCACACGGCTTCCAGGCACTGGCACATCACCGCTACGGCATCGTTGGGGTGGTTTGGGGTAGATATATACAGCTGAGTATCATCAGCGTAAAGATGGTACTCTATCCCAAAACCACGGATGATCTCACCCAGCGGCTTCATGTATGCATTAAACAGGAGAGGCGAGAGGACCGACCCCTGAGGCACCCCACATGTGAGGGGTCTCGGGGTCGACCTCTGCTCTCCTGCCAACACAAATTGCGATCGGCCAGAGAGGTAGGAGAACCACCGTAAAACGGTGCCTCCCACCCCCAACCCCCCCAGCCGATGCAATAGGATACCATGGTCGATGGTATCGAAAGCCGCCGAGAGGTCTAATAGGACCAGGATGGAGGAACAACCCCCATCTCTGGCCCTCCAGAGATCATCCACCAACGCGACCAATGCCGTCTCGGAGCTATGCCCGGGCCGAAAGCCGGACTGGCGCGGGTCTAGATAATCAACTTCCTCCAGGTGACGGGGAAACTGTTGTGCCACCACACTCTCAACAACCTTCGCCAAAAAGGGAAGGTTGGAGACGGGATGATAGTTGGTTAAAAGAGCTGGATCCAAAGAGGGCTTCTTAAGGAGGGGCCTCACCATAGCCTCTTTTAGGGAAGCAGGCAAGGAACCCTCACTTAAAGAAGCATTGACAACCTCCTGGAGCCAGCCTTGTGTCACCTCCCAGGATGCCAGTACAAGCCAGGAGGGACACGGGTCCAATAAACATGTGGTGGCTCGCAGTCGTCCACGTAGCCTGTCCATATCCTCGGAAGCAACGGAGTCAAATTCCTCCCAAACAAGATCAGCCTCGTGGCACCCCACTGGGCCATGAATGGGGGCTAACTCGTTCTGTATCTGAGCGGTTTTGTCCTGCAGAAAAGTCACAAATTCCTCTGCTCTACCCTGTAGCGGGGCTTCCCGCACCCTCTGTTGAAGGAGGGAACGGGTCACCCTAAACAGGGTGGCAGGGCGGTTTTCTGCGGATGCTATGAGAGTAGCGCAATGATGGCGTTTGGCCACTCTCAGCGCCACAATGTAAGTCCGTAAATGGGCTCTTACCTGTGTCCGGTCAGATTCAGAGCGAGTAGCCCTCCATCTTCCCTCTAGGCATCTCTTGCGGCGTTTCATCGCCCTCAGCTCCTCGGTAAACCAAGGAGCCGGGGCGGCTCGGCGCCGCAAGAGAGGCCGCAAGGGCGCGACCCGATCCAAGGCTCCCGTGGTCGCAATATTCCATGCGGCCACGAGGTCCTCCATCGGGGCGCGGGTCAGGGGTACAGGAAGTGGCCCAAGCGCCATCTGGAACCCATCCGGGTCCATCAGGCGCCTGGGGCGGAACCAGATAGGTGGTTCTGGCGCCGCCTCCTCGGCGTCAGATGTCAAATAAAAGAACATAAAATTTTAAAAAAATCATTAAGGCCTTAAAGAATGATCATTAAGGCCAAAAGATATCATTTTTGTTTCATATTATATTGATGTTACCCAGCTTCATGCTTGCATTAATTAGATGACTTATATGGCTGCTTATTTCATACAAAGATTCCTGGCAGCTCACAACAAGCTATAAAAACATGGCTAATAACAAAAGTATCCTTCTTTCCAGGTGCCACAACATAACTTTTCAATTGAGAGATTGATTGGCCACAGCCATGTGATTATTATTTTTATATCAAACTTGCTACATTTTTTCATGGATCTATTGCTGTTAAAGAAATATACCCTTTATGTTCTATGTTCCAATCATGACCTTTATCTACCAAGTTTCTATGATAGAGATTATATTTGCTCTCCTGAATCAGAATTTCTCATCCTTGTTTGTTACCCATATTCTGTGCAACAATGCAACAGACACGGGAGATTGAGAAACAACACTGTTGAAAGTTGTGTATACAAAGGAGTGTGTGTGTGAGTTTGTGCTTACATTGAAACAACAACCTCATGCAGAGATATTACACTTAATAAATTACATCAAGGAAATTAACATTGGAAAAGGTATCACAGAGAATTTATGTGATAACCAACATACATAAGATTAAATTGCATACATAATAGTGGAATGCATGAAAAGTTGCAAAGAAAAACATAACTTAAAAAAAACCTTTTAAACTGTTGAGAAAGTATAGACAGCACTAACAAATACAGTATAAGACAGAAATTATACCTACTCAGTCTTTCTGATACAAAGACCTTTATCTGAGCATTTGACCAGAGGATTGTACAGGACATAATTTAAAATGAGTGAGCATTCCTAGACAAATACATCTTTCAGTTGGGGACCCAATGGATTTTAAGAATCAAAATGGAATTAAGTCAAAGTTTGCACTTCAAACATACAAACATCTTGCAGATTAGCCATCAAGCCACTAGCCACTTACAGTATTTATTTATTTATTTATTTTATTTATTTAAATTTATACCCCGCCCTTCTCCACAGAGGACCCAGGGCGGCGCACAGGAAATTTAAAAAACATACAAAAATACAATAAATATAATTTTAAAAAACTATTAAATAACCCCATCCTGCGCTAAGACCAAATTTTAAAACCCAATTTAAAACTATCTTAAGTCCCCAAGGGAGGTTAGGCTAGGCCGGCTTGTTGAAACAGATATGTCTTAAGACATTGGCGGAAGAGGCGGAGGTCGGTGATGGTACGTAATTCAGGGGGTAGGTCATTCCAAAGGGCTGGCCCCGCCACAGAGAAGGCTCTTCCCCTGGGCGTCACCAGTCGGCATTGTCCGGCCGACGGTACCCTGAGGAGGCCCTCTCTGTGGGAGCGGATTGGTCTGAGGGATGTATGGGGCAGGAGGCGGTCTCGCATATAACTAGGTCCTGAGCCATGGAGCGCTTTAAAGATGGTAGTCAAAACCTTGAAGCGCACTCGAAAGGCCACAGGAAGCCAATGCAGCTCGCGCAGGATCGGTGTTATGTGGGAGCATCTAGTGGCTCCCATAATCACCCGCGCGGCTGCGTTTTGGACTAGCTGTAGCTTTCGAGTGCACCTCAAGGGAAGCCCCATGTAGAGAGTATTACAGTAGTCGAGTCGGGACGTCACGAGTGCTTGAGTGACTGTGCGTAGGGCAGCCCGGTCCAGTAAGGGGCGCAGTTGGCGCATCAGGCGAACCTGATGGAACGCCCCCCTGGCCACGGCTGCCACATGGTCCTCCATGGACAGCCGGGAATCCAGGAGGACACCCAAATTGCGCGCCCTCTCCACGGGGGCCAGTGTTTCGCCCCCAATGGCCAGAGTTGGAGTGATCTGGCTGAACCGGGGTGCCGGAAACCACAGCCACTCAGTCTTGGCAGGGTTGAGTTTGAGTTTGTTACCACCCATCCAGATCCGTACGGCTTCCAGACACCGGGACAGCACTTCGGCGGCATCGTTGGGGTGGTTTGGGGTGGATATGTACAACTGAGTGTCATCAGCGTACAGATGGTATTCCACCCCAAAACCACGGATGATCTCACCCAGCGGCTTCGTATATGTGTTGAAAAGGAGGGGCGAGAGGACCGACCCCTGAGGAACCCCACATAGGAGAGGCCTCGAGGTCGACCTCTGCCCTCCCGTCAACACATATTGCGACCGACCAGAGAGGTAGGATGAGAACCACCGCAGAACGGTGCCTCCCAGCCCCAACCCCCCCAGTCGGTGCAATAGGATACCATGGTCGATGGTATCAAAAGCCGCCGAGAGGTCTAATAGGACTAGGATAGAGGAATACCCTCTATCCCGCGCCCTCCAGAGATCATCAACCAACGCGACCAATGCCGTCTCAGTACTGTGACCGGGCCGGAAGCCGGACTGGCGCGGGTCTAGATAATCAACTTCCTCCAGGTGTCGCGGAAACTGTTGGGCCACCACACTCTCGACAACCTTCACTAAAAAGTGAAGGTTGGAGACCGGACGATAGTTCTCTAGTAAAGCTGGGTCCAGGGACGGCTTCTTGAGGAGGGGCCTCACTACCGCCTCTTTCAAGACGGCAGGTAAGGACCCCTCACTCAAAGATGCGTTGACGATGCCCTGGAGCCAGCCTCGTGTCGTCTCCCAGGATGCCAGTACAAGCCAGGAGGGACACGGGTCCAATAAACATGTGGTCGCCCTAAGTTTCCTTGACAACCTGTCCATATCCTCGGTGGTAACAAAGTCAAACTCCTCCCAAGAAGGAGCCTCAAGACTAGCCTCGGACAGTCCCACAGGACCACTGTCGATGGAGGGTAGCTCATTCCGAATCCGAGTGATTTTCTCCTGCAGATAAATCCCAAATTCCTCTGCTCGCCCTTGCAGAGGGGCTTCCCGCGGCCTCTGGTGAAGGAGGGAGCGGGTCACCCCAAACAGGGCGGCAGGGCGGTTATCTGCGGATGCAATAAGAGTGGCACAATACTCCCGTTTGGCCACTCTTATCGCCACTAAATAAGCCCTAATATGGGTTCTCACTAGTGTTCGGTCGGCTTCGGAGCGAGAGGATCTCCATCTACTCTCTAGGCATCTCTTGTGGCGTTTCATCCCCCGGAGCTCCTCAGTGAACCAAGGAGCCCGGGTGATTCGTCGCCGCAAGAGAGGCCGCAAGGGCGCAACTCGGTCCAAGGCCCCCGTGGCTGCACTTAACCATGCGGCCACTAGGTCCTCAGTCGAGTCGCGGGGCAGGGTCACAGGAATTGGCCCAAGCTCCCTCTGGAACCTTTCCGGGTCCATTAGAAGCCTGGGGCAGAACCATATAGGAGTGTCCGGTTCCGCCTCCCCGCGGTGGGGTGCAGCGATTGGAAAGTCCAGCCGAAGGAGAGCGTGATCCGTCCATGACAAGGGAGTAATGACTAGATCCCCTATTCCAAGATCACGGCTCCACTGTCCCGAGACAAAGATGAGATCCAGTGTGTTCCCCCCCTCGTGAGTGGGGCCTAAAACTACTTGGGTCAGGTCCATGGCCGTCATGGAAGCCATGAACTCCCGAGCTGCTCCAGAGGCTTCGCCCGCCGACGGCAAGTTAAAGTCCCCCATGACTACCAGTCTGGGGGTCTCAACTGCCGCCTCGGCTATCACCTCTAGGAGCTCGGGCAGGGCTGTTGTTGCATAGCGAGGAGCCAGGTATACAACTAACATGCCCAACTGCCTTCCTAGGCCCCATCTCACATAGAGAGATTCACACCCGGTTGTCTGGGGGACAGAGGTCTCCTTTGGCTCAAGACCTTCCTTTACGATAATCGCCACCCCCCCACCCCTCCCTAGGGCCCTAGGCTGATGAAAAGCACGGTAACCTGGTGGGCACATGTCCACGAGGGGCGTACCCCCCTCGTGGCCCAACCAGGTTTCCGTTATACCCACCAGGTCCGGGTCCCCCTCTGACACAAGGTCACGAATGAGGGGGGATTTTTGAACCACGGACCTGGCGTTGCATAACATCAGCTTCGGGCCCTGGGCCTGTGATTCCTGCCCACCTAGTCTGCGATGGGAGAGCGGAGAGTTGGAGCACGTGACCGCCTGGATCCAGCGGCCACGGTCTTCCAACTGATGGTACCCATTTCGTCTCCCTCCGCCCCTGCCCCTCCCCCAGACCGAATCGATGGAAAGAGCTACCGTGGAAATGACCCCCCCCTCCCTTCCTCCGTTTCCCTACTTCCGCCCGCCGGCCTCATTTGCTGTCCCCTCCCTGGACTATTTTCCCCCTCCTCCCTGGAACCCCCTAAAAGCCTAATTAAAAACCTCCCTAAAAAAAACCCTCAACCTGCGCTTCGCCCACCTCTCAGGATTAATCAGTCCGTCATCGAGGCGGGCCCGTGTTAAACAGGAGGGCCAGGCCTGCGAGAGGGGAGACTCCCGCAGGCTCAGGAGGTCGCGTCTAGAGTACATGGTAAAAAGCTCCCTAAGGCAGCCCAAGTCCAGGAAGGCAAAGCATAACATAAGTCCGAAAGCAAAATAAAGTGGCTAAGTGCAAAGATATTTTCCGGATGGGGGGTTTCATACAGTAGTCAAACAAATGACTTTAGGAAGCCCTCTAGCCAAATGTTTCATTTCTAGGGATGATCTGGGGAAGGACTAAGGATTGTCTCAACAAATGTGAATAAATCTGAACAAACTAAAAATGTGGCAGAGGTTCAATCTGTTCTACATGAAGTACCACTCCTTCTGAAAGGTCCACTTGGGTCTTTGGAAGTCCTCTTGGATTTAAAGATAGAGATGACTAGAAATGGCTTTTGTGAGACTTCTGAAATCTCACCACATATATTTACTTATACTCTATTTTATAAGCCAACATTATAGCCTATATTAATTTTCTCCAACATTCAACTAATTTCCATATATATATATATATATATATATATATATATATATATATATATATATATATATATATATATATATATATATATATATATATATATATATATATATATATATATATCACCTCCTCCTCCCTACCTCCTTTCTTCCCTCTGTCGCCCTTCCCTCTGTCGCCCTTCCCTTCTCTACTTCCCCTTCCTCTCTCCTTCTGCTCTCTCCCCTTTCCACTCCTCCTTTCTCTCCTCCTCTTCCCCCTCCTTGCCCTCTCTCCTTTCCCTCTCTTCTTCCCTTACCTCTCTCCTCTACTCCACACTTAATTTCCTTATATTTTAGACCAGGGGTCTCCAACCTTTGCAACTTTAAGTCTGAAGGACTTCAGCTCCCAGCTTTGCTGGCTGGAGAAGTCTGGGAGCTGAAGTCCTTCAGACTTAAAGTTGCAAAGGTTGGAGACCCCTGTTTTAGACTACAGACTATGTACCGCCCAGTTTCCTTGTCTCCAGAAGAGAAAGCAATTTTCTTGGGAAGCAAAGACAAATGATGTTGTCCTCTATTAATTCTTCATTCACCTTCAGTGTAACTACAAGGTAGGTTTCTGTACTCTGTCTCTAAAACACACATTTCCCTGTCTCCACTGAGCATTCCTGTCTGTTTAGGCTAGAGTGCTTCAGTTTGTTGACTATTTTGCAGAGGAAAGACTAGCTGAGGCAATGCCTTAGCTTACTAATACCTGTAGTATATTTAAGATTTTTCCTTTAGCCTGACTGTTGCAATAATACAATTGCCATAATTGTCTTGTAAATCAAATGTTGCTGGTTGGAAACCCAGGTGAAAGGTGGTAACATCATCACCTCACATAACTCCTTTTGGCAATTTCTTAAAGCAGCTACCTGGATACAATCCTGAGAACTGGGTTTAAAGTGTGAACTCTGAAGTTTAAGGACTCAAAAATACTCTGAAATATTTTTTTTCATTCAGAACTGAAGCGCTACACACCTCTTCAGTGTCTATAAGCCCATCAGCTCAACTACTAGCATAACCAAGTGTTCATATATGACACAAACTATAGTCAGATCAAAAGGTTGGTAGAAACTGAGTCATGGTGTAATGATGGTTTAGAATACAAGAAGTAAGTCAATATTATGATGGGATTGCAGAAGCCTTGGTAAATAAATGCTTGGTCACCTCAGCCAGCTCCTATGCACTCAAATGGCACCATCCCAAGTACAAAATGGAGTTGACAATAAGCATGTAAAAATTCAAAAAACTAATTTTAAGGGTTGAGGAAACAAAAAGAAAGAGAAAAAAATATAGGGGCGTGGCTAGATCCAATACTAATCAAGAGCATTCCATAATGTTTAATGTTTATCATATCCTGTTTAGAACTGTGTTAAATGTATTCACCATAGTTCAGAATAACTACAGTTTCCTGCATAATAATAAACAATATGCTATAAATTCCTTCTTTGCAGGTCAATTTCACGCTATTTTGTTCTACCAAAAATGGATGTAGTTTGTTAATCCAGTTTTAAAACCGAATCTATATGTCTTGCACAACTACATTTGCAAAATAAGTAATTTCCCATAAAACATGTCTGATCTCTTTTCCAGTTAGAAGCCTGTTGTTTTTATTGTGACAAAAGCTACTTGTGTCATCAGCTGAAAGCTGGAGCTGAGAAATGAATCCAGAACATCCAGTAACCATTTTATTTGGCCAATGTTCTGCAAACGTTCAAATCAAAGACAGAGCATTTTCCCCCCATTTTATCCCTGCCCTGTCCTATCCACTGAAAAGCAAAACCACTCCTTAGAACTTCAAGTGAAATAATGAGAATGCCACTCCTTTCTAGACATGAAAAAAACCCATAAATATAAGTAGACAAGTTCTTAAACTTTGACAACTGATAGCTGTCTGGCTCGGACTCTGGAACAGTACGTGCATGTTAATGCCTGTCAACATTTGATGAGGATTTGGAAATGAACTACGAACTTGCATTTTCAGATATGAGTATACAGTGCATAGAACAGGAAGGGACTTTGAAGACGAATAATTAAATACTTTTGGCTTTTCTAAGTCACATGGAATAAGGGCTTGGATCCAGAATTTCCACCCACCAGTAGGAACACTCCCTAGGCAGAAATCTGTTCAGGACACTTTAATAAATGAAAGGAGACAAAAAAAATACTTTGATTCTCTATTCTTCTTTGCTCCATAGAGCCAATTTTAGGGATGGTAAGAAACTCCAAGAGATAGAAGCAATTAATGAATATCTCTTTCCATCTGAGGAAGGCAGAATCTGGGTCCAACCTATTATTAATAATAGTTCTTAATAATTTATTCCAGTACATTTTAGTAATAAAGTTTTCACAAACAAACAATTTACAGAATGCAGAACGCAAGACCTTTCTATCAGTTACTCTAATCATACGTAGGGAAAAGTGAAGGTTATTATGTAGCTGATCATAAAATAATACAATACAATACAATAGCAGAGTTGGAAGGGACCTTGTAGGTCTTCTAGTCCAACCCCCTGCATGGGCAGGAACGTTATACCATTTCAGACAAATGGCTGTCTAACATCTTTTTAAAGACTTCCAGGGTTGGGGCATTCACAACTGCTGGAGGCAAGCTGTTCCAGAGGTTAATTGTTCTTACTGTCAGGAAATTTCTCCTCAGTTCTAAGTTGCTTCTCTCCTTGGTTAGTTTCCACCCATTGCTCCTTGTCCTGCCCCCAGGTGCCTTGGAGAAAAGTTTGACTCCCTCTTCTTTGTGGCACCCTCTGAGATATCGGAACACTGCTATCATGTCTCCCCTGGTCCTTCTCTTCATCAAACTAGACATACCCAGCTCCTGCAGCCGTTCTTCATATGTCTTAGTCTCCAGTCCTCTAATCATCTTGGTTGCTCTTCTTTGCACTCTTTCCAGAGTCTCCACGTCTTTTCTACATCGTGGCAACCAAAACTGTATGCAGTATTCCAAGTGTGGCCTTACCAAGGCACTATACAGTGGCATTAACACTTCACGCGATCTAGATTCTATCCCTCTGTTGATGCAGCCTAGAACTGTGTTGGCTTTTTTGGCAGCTGCTGCACACTGCTGGCTCATATTTAAATGGTTGTCCACTAGGATTCCGAGATCCCTCTCACAGTTGCTACTATTGAGCAAGGTACCACCTATACTGTACTTGTGCATTTGGTTTTTCTTGCCTATATGTAGGACCTTACTTTTTTCACAATTGAATTTCATTTTATTAGACAGTGCCCAATGTTCAAGTTTGTCTAGATCGTTCTGTATCTTAAGCCTATCTTCTGGAGTGTTGGCTATTCCTGCCAGCTTGGTGTCGTCTGCGAATTTGATGAGTTCCCCATTTATCCCCTCATCCAAATCGTTGATGAAGATGTTAAAGAGTACTGGGCCTAAAACAGAGCCTTGGGGGACTCCACTGCATACTTCCTTCCATGTAGATGCAGTTCCATTGAGGACTACACGTTGAGTGCGGTTGGTCAGCCAGTTGCGAATCCATTTGGTGGTGCTGCTGTCTAACCCACAATTTTCTACTTTATCTAATAGTAGGTTATGGTCTACTTTATCAAATGCCTTACTGAAGTCCAGGTAAATTATATCAACAGCATTCCTCTAGTCCACTGATTTTGTTACTTTGTCAAAGAATGCAATTAGATTCGTCTGGCATGATCTGTTTTTGACAAACCCATGTTGGCTTTTGGCTATTACTTTGTTTGCTTCTAGGTGTTCACTTATTTGTTGTTTAATTATCTTTTCCAGAATCTTTCCTGGTATTGAGGTCAGGCTGATGGGTCTATAGTTTCCTGGATCTGTTTTTTTTCCTTTTAATGTCTTTTGATTGCCTAAAAACCCATGATGTTTCAATCCAAAAGCCAAATAAATGCCTTCTCAATGTGAAGTCAGCATTATTCAAGTGACTGTCATGGAAATGGATTGAAGCTGCAGATCCTACATTTTGCAGCACACATTAGAACTATTAGACACCCTGGTTGGAAATTCTTGGATCTGCAGGTTCAAATATCTGAAAGTATTTCTCAAACTTGAGAAATCTGATGTACATGGATAAAATAGAAGAGAAAGGCATAGGATAATATGTTTTATGCAGAACATACCAGTACTTGCAGTACTTGTGGGTATTTTGCTCAAACAATATTTCTTTTTAACTGGTTGTTTATTGAAAGTATCCACACCTAAACACACAGTATGGTTTATACATACTGAGTGCTTGAATGGCTTTTTACTGTATCGGTCCTATCATAAGCCATTCTGGGAATCAGTTTGAGTCTTGCAAATATCTTTATCCCCAAATGGTGCTTTCTACAATATGGATCAATTCTCATGATTACTTAGTGAGGAAGGTAACCTAATAGGGCTTTGTTGCCTGAAAATGATTAAAGTTAAGGTGATTCTTAAAGTACCCTCACCTAATAAATTCTTCCAATGAAGACCAGAGAAGTCCTGTATTAGTGCAAAGTCTGAACACTTCTTTCAATCACTGTACAGGATAATTTTCCAAAATCATGGTACTAGTCATGCTGTTGAGGGTTTTTATTTTAATGCTTTCATAAATTTAGGTTCCGTCTGATTTTTCATAATCTCAAGTCACCACACTGATAGTGGGACTAAATAGTTAAGCCAAAAGATTTGGGTCAGCTACTTATTAGTCTTTAAATGATATTTTAATGTATCTACCTTCTGTTATGTATACATTAAACCCGGGTGCCACAGGTGGCACGCGGAACCATTTCTTAGGGCACGCGAGGCGTTGCCCTGTTAGCTCCAGTGCGCTTGTGTGCACTGGCCGCTGATTTAGGCCTTCTTTTGAGGCCTTTTTTCATCCTCTGGAGGCTTCAGGGAAGCTCCTGAAGCCTCTGGAGGTGGGTGGGGGAAGGCTGTTTTCACACTACCCAGGCTCCTAGAAAGCCTCTGGAGCCTGGGGAGGGTGAAAAAAGTGCGCCAAAAGCAGGGGGTTGTTCACATAGCATCATGGGTGTGGCACGCCTACACACGACCCCCCTGCACTTCCCCCCCCCCCGCTTTTGGCACGCGAGCCAAAAAAGGTTAGCCATCACAGCATTAAACGCTACTGTTATTCTCACATTAAGAAGAGTGTGAAAAATATTTCTCTACCATCCTGTTCATATGTATTCCACATCAAATCTTGCTGTATACAGAACGCCATACTCTCACTGAATGAACCCAGTGTTCACTATAGGAGATGTTGAAGAAGAAATTGCATCATACAGCTTTCTATCATTAGCTGATTCTCTGAATTTGATAGAGAAATTAAGAACTCATCAATAATTCTATTGTATTCTTTGAATGATTACAATCCTAAGGGATAGACTGTCTACTCAACAAATTAACAGAGAAAAACATAGAAAGTTCACTGTAAACTTTATATATTATTAAAATTCATCTGCGCTTTTAAAATGTTTTTTTGAATACTTCCTGAATAGTAATAAAAATGATGATCTGGCTAAACTTGAGGGAGGAGTCAAATGCATCATCAGTCCTGAGATATTTTGCACCTGCAAGAGATATAAGTCCATCCCACCTTGAATTCCGTTGACTCTTATCTACCACCAACTCACTTTGACCAGTAGTGATTCGGATTCTTGTAGAGAGCTATAGCATACAATAAATCTATATATTCATTTGAACTGTCTGGACTCCTGAATTCCTGCACTTGACAAATAAAGTATATAATGAATAGTTTAGTACCATTTTTCACCTTAATTTCTTAGCTATGTTACTTAACCAGCATTCAAGCATGGTGAACCTTAACTGCATTTAAGGTATCCTTGGAGAAGGTCAAAATCTGGAAGATGGCAAGTGCATCATCATAATCCAAGTCCTGTCACTTTTGTATGTGTGACTTCATGATGCTGACCTGCCCTCTTGTGGATTTTTAACCCCTTATAGAGACCACCCATTATACTCCATCTTAAGTGCTATCTAGGCTCAAGTCCCTTGTTCTGCTTTTTCTTGAGCCTGAGGAACACTGTTCTAAGACCATGTTAAGAATCCCTTCTATGGAACCTGAATCATTTATTAGATTCAGATAATGCTAATGAAATGTATGGTTTCTTACTGAGGTCTTAGAGCACAGACAGGTGACCATTTTAAACCAATCACTGTTTCCTTCCAGTTCATAAAATAGCAAATTTACAGTATGTTGGTAGCCTTTGTGCTGCCCATAAAGCCAATCCCTATTCTGTCTCAGTCAGGTGTGTTTCTTTTTGTTTTAATATGGGACATGTTAAGGAATGTGAATGATGATTTCCCTGGCTTAATTTTCCTTCCATCAAACATCAGCTGCTGGCAGAAAAACAGCCATTTAGCATCCTTAATTGGGCAAGTGCAGGAGGTACTTAGAATGGTGAGTAGCCACCTGTTAATTAATTGGTTATATGCACAGAAGTGTTATCGTCAGCTGGACTATTTTGGAACATGGATCTAGCATTCTTCTGAAAGAATGCTAAACCATGTCCAAAAATAACCCACAAGGGGTCATACAAAAGATGGCGTGGGACAAAGAAATTAGTAATGAGTGGACTGGATCCTTGACTAATGCTGCAAATGGATGGCAGTGCTGGCAATGAGAATATGTGCTCAGCAGCACTGAGAAATAGCCTGTGGTAGGCAAAATGATACTTACGATCATACAACAATCCTTGTTGGCAAAAAGCAAATGAAAGCTTTTAATACACTCACTCAGTGGTGACAGAACCATGAAGACATAGCTGACAGAATCTTGGTTTGAATGGACCTTCGGTGCAACCAGAAATAGTATGTGCTGCCCCAAGAGAATACTAGTCCTTAAATGAAGGTCAAGCATTCTTTCAAAAGAGTGCCAAACCCTTATATGTAAGGAGCTCAAGAAAGAAATGCACTGGTCGAATGCTACATGGAGAGATGCCTCTAGAGAAGTTGGTCTTTTTTGCAGCCCAAGTTAATAAAGCAACAAAGGTCAGGCCTAGCAATTGGAGAGAAGGAAACATGTTCACAGTAGCCTAACAAAACATTGTGAGGAAATGTCATAGAAAAACCATTCTGAGGCAGATTCATGCTACCATCTGGAGATCATGCCATTAAAGTAGCTTTCCAAACACTGAACTCCAATGCCCATTAGCTTGTAACAAATGACACGAATTGCAACCTCTCAATTTCAACTCAATCGGAATAAAACTGGAAGGGATCTTGGAGGTCTTCTAGCCCAATCCCCTGCTCAAGCAGGGGACCCTACATCATTTCAGTCTCTTCTTAAAAGCCTCCAGTGATGGAGCACCCACAACTTCTGAAGGCAAGCTGTTCCACTGGTTAATTATTCTCACTGTTAGGAAGTTTCTCCTTAATTCCAGATTGCTTCTCTCCTTGATTAGTTTCCATCCATTATTTCTTGTCTTGACTTCTGGTGCTTTGAAAAATAAGTTGACCCCTTCCTTTTTGTGGCAGCCCCTCAAATACTGGAATACTTGTATCATGTCACCCCTAGTCCTTCTTTTCTCTATATCCAATTCCTGCAACCATTCTTCATATGATTTAGTCACCAGACCTTTAATCATCTTAGTTGCTCTTTTTTTCAATTTTTCCAATATCTCAACATCTTTTTTTGTAATGTGGATGCAGTATTCCAGGAGTCTTATTCAGTATTTATGCAATATTCCATATGTGGTGCTGAGGATTAGAATTCTCCACTGCTGTCTAAACTAGGGGTCAGGCTTATAGAATACCCGCCATAATGCAGTTTTTTTACACTGGATTTTGGGGCAAGGGAAGCTATTCAGGAAGTGGGAATAATTATTTGCATAAAACAATAATAAAATAAGGAAATGTTTGCCTAACTTTTATTTGTATGATCTTATCCCGTTGATCCTTCATAGCTGTGCTCCAAGTTTGGGCTTACCAGTTGGTACTTGTTAAGTTGCACTGTAAATAAAGTTGCCTATATTCTAGCTGTCAGATTTATGGGAGTGCTGCTTTGGAGTGGGGAACAAGGTTCCACAAAAAATCTTGGTAGAGACAATATGACATCATCATTTTCCATTTCTTTAACACTTGGGGCAAGTAAAGTCAAGAGAGGATAACATAATGACTGAAAGAAAAAATGCACTTTGGACTTAGGAATTACCGGGGGGAAAAGTCTGACAGTCTTTGGGCTAACATTTGAAGGGACCCCTCAAAAGTAACACCTACAGAAAGAGTGAAAATTTCAAAACCAAACATAGATGTAAGAAATGGGAATGCCTTTGAATTAAGAGCATGAATGCAGTCACAGTGCCTCCTGGTGTTCTGTCCAAATTTAGGATTTGTCCTGCAAGAAAACTGGACTGATCTCTCACCAACGTAAAATCTGAAATAGATTTACACTGTTAATCTGGATCATTTAGGATTCTGGTTAAATCAAGGCATGGATCCATAATACAATATATTTATGCATAAATTTATGGTAGACAGGGCATTCTTTTAAAAAATTAAATTTTGATCTCTGCAAAGCATCTGCATCCAATAGTATATCCAATTGGAAAAACAATAAATATGACAGAACTTCCTCTCTGAAATTTCCTCCGTTTCTTTGGAAAAGGAAGTATTAAAACCTTCATCCAAGCTTGTTTTTTTCTCTCCCTGACTGCTGCAAGGCTGCCCTGTTTAACAAAAGACTCTAGCCTACAAAGTAGTTCCCCAATTGAATTATAGGACCCAGAATTTACATGATAGTCCAAAGTGAAATGTTGATGCCGACATACCATTACTACTTCTGTAATATTAGCAATTAAACCTTATTCCTCCCATAAATTAGCCCCTGAAATAAAGACAGTTGAGGACAATCATGAGGATGAGTCTTTTCTGTGTGTAAGTTGTGATCTCCTATCTTCCTAAAAGATCCACTATTGCCTGGTATAGTGAGGAAGAGTAAAGGCAAAACGTAGAAGCCTTAATACTGTATTGACTGGGAATGCATGTTATCATGGTTTCCCCTTCTGAGTAGATACATCTAGCAGGACCAAGAAGAAGGGCCCACTATATAAATTAGATTCATGGAGGGTCCCTGGAAAGAGGCAAAGTTTGGGTGAGTTATAATAGCTCACCCCAGCTCAGGGGGCTTGAGGATATGCCTCTCTCACCAGTAATGGCAGCTGATAAGCTGATTAATGTAAAATGATTCATACTTTTAACTAGTTATCCTGACAGACAGCCAACCTTTCTGGCTAGACAAAGGTTAAGAAGTCAGTAGAAAAATGGGACATGAGTGATGCTGGGATCCAGGACCTCTGCTATACCACTATTTTATTTTCAGTGTAGCTAATGTAAACTCCAGTTCTGGCACAGAAAACAAATTCTTGGGTTGAGCATGTTCTTGGTAGCCCTTTGTTCCATAATTCTGTGTCCGCCTTTCTGAGTCACTCTTTTGCACCTGGCTTAGACAACTGGCCTCATAGTTCCAGTGAATAACCAACTGATGTGGGTTACACAATTTTCAATGAGAAAACTATCAAAAGAAAGATTGGAATATATTTTTTTCAATCCTGAGCAAACAAAAGTTCTTCACCAATTGTTCCTTTTTTTCAACTCAATGACATTGGTCTGCCTTAAGGTTGAAAGTAATAGGGAAAAAAACCCTTAAAAGTGAGATTTAAAAATTGAGCAGTTTCCATCTGCTTGATTTTTCTCTGAGATGGACAACAAAGTACGTAAAACAGAATTTGCATCGCAGAGTTTCCAATCTAACCTCAATTGTTTGGCAGCGGTCTGATATGAATATATCTGGGTGAAAACTTTTAATTCTATACAGGAAAAGGTTTGTTAAACAATTCATTTCAATTAAAAATCCTTCAAAACAGAGAGTGTTGTTGTTGGCGGGAGGCAGGAGAGAGAAAGAGAATCTATGTCAGTAAATCAGATTAATTAAAATCTAGGCACTATATAAACCTATTGTTTCTCATCTCTTCTTAGTTGTGAAAGGCAGATCCTTAACCAAGAGTTGAACCAAAACATAGAGCTATATAAGATAAAGGTTACTCTTTTTCCTTTAAACCTCAGAGATTAAGAAACTGAGATTCCAAATCATTTTAGGTCTCCTTTTTCACTGAATCCCTTAATCCCTTCAAACCTTGGCACCATTTCTCACCATTTTTTTCATGCTTTCATTCTAGAATTTCCTACCTGACAGTCACATTGACCTTCTACTAAAAGGCAAGGTTGGATATCTGACACCTGATTTACAAATACTGGAGTTCTGGTTACAAGTTTCAGGCTGCTTCCCATGATCTCCAAACCACTTTCTAGAAGCAGGGAGCGTATATTCTGTAGCATGCTGAAATCTTAGAAATCACGGTTTTGTAAATTAGGACTGTGAATGCTTGATCTTGATTTCTTAATATGAAACTTGCTAACATGTGCTAATATTCAACCATCATGACAAATATTAAAAGTTCTAGTGTAACTCAGTGAAAGTTAATTATTTTCTATTCCTTTTTGTGTAACAGTGCTCTGAACTATGTTATAAGAATGGTCAATTGAACTCTTTATAAAAATTCCAATGAATCTTAAGAATTGAATTTCTCACAGTGTTTTTAAACCCAATGTAAAGAGTAAAGCTGTAAAGAGTAAAAATAAGTACTTCTTCACAAATTTCTGAATTAAGCAGTGGGCAATTAAAATCAGAAGATATTGTGATGGTCTTCAGTTTGGGCAATTTGAAAGTAATAAAACAAATTCAAGCGGATAAGCCTAACAAACAATTTTAAACATACGGATGAAATATTATCACTAGGGAAAGAGGTAGTATCCTTTTAGACTATTGGACTTTTGGAAAATGAATTAGGGGTAGGCTATTGAACTGCTACTCCTGCTTGTAGATATCATAAAAGTACTTAACTGCCTCTGTGACAAAAGAATCATGAAACAAATGCCCCTTTTTTATTTGGTCAGGCCCAGTTATATTTTTACTAGTGGTCATATTTACATTAGTGTCATTGCCAGGAAACAATACATCAAGAATAGACAAGCTAATTAAAATGATTAACTACCAAGTGACATGAATATCCTTAATCTGATAAAGGCAACCCTTAGGTGAAATGAGAAATACCCAACTTCTAGACACGTAACTTCTTTCACCTAGCATGCACCATTCGAAATGTGAAGCAACAAAAATAAATCTCTAACCCAGGGCAAGTATAATATAACTTTGCCAAGAGTGCCTGCACTATATCTGAGTTCCTCAGAGGCTTCCCCTAAAACAGGGGTCTCCAACCTTTGCAACTTTAAGTCTGAAGGACTTCAGCTGGAGAAGTCTGGCAGCTGAAGTCCTTCAGACTTAAAGTTGCAAAGGTTGGAGACCCCTGCCCTAAAAGAGTAGAACCCAAATAATAATAATAATTTTTTTTATTTATAACCCGCTCTCTCTCCCCGAAGGGACTCGAGGGGGGCACAGGGAATTAAAAAACAATTAAAACAGACAAAGTACAAAATTAAAATCGTATTAAACTTACCCTGCGCTAAAACTTCTATAAAATTAAAACTATCCCTAAAAACCCCTTAACAATTTAAAATTTGAATTACCCTAGGCCAGCCAAGCGGAAGAAATGTGTTTTTAATAGCTGTCGGAAGGAGCGAAGGTCCGTGGTTGTTCTGATTTCGGGGGGAAGGTCGTTCCAGAGGGTCGGGCCCGCCACAGAGAAGGCCCTTCCCCTGGGCATCACCCGCTGGCACAGCCTAGTGGACGGCACCCAGAGAAGTCCCTCTCTGTGGGAGCGAATCGGCCGCAGGGATGTATGGGGCAGAATGCGATCCCGCAGATAGATGTTTGCAGCTTTGCAGGGGTACTGGGGATGTGTTTAAAGCATCTATTTAACCCCTTAAAAGCTTCAGCTGCCTCCTCCTCTCCTCACTTTTAGAATGGTGAGATGTCACAAGTTATGCAAAGCTTGAAGTGGCATCCAAGACGGCAGAGGTTGTACATGCTCACTTTAATGCAGTGCTTAAAATTAGGTCTATTAACATATGCTAAGACTTCTTTTCCCCAAAGAAAATACATTTAAGATAAGTGCATTCATTTTAAATGACTGTTTATTTTTCTTTCAGAAGTCTAAACCTCTAACAAACCACTACCAGTGGTGGGTTTCAAATAATGTAACAACTGGTTCTCTGCCCTAATGATCAGCTGGGTAGGCATCGCTCAGTGTCATGTGACTGAGTGGGCGTGGCCAATGCAACATCACTCACGTCGATGGGTGCCTAGTCTTAGGTGTTACAATGTCATAAGGGTTAACCAGAGAGGCAGTTCCTTTAAGCAGGGCAATAAAGATTAAGCTAGAAACAACACCAGAATGTTTCCTTCCTGCCTTCCTTGCAGGATCCCCTGTAAAGAGGGGAAAAGCCAAAAGGAGATTTCTTCCAATAATCGGTTCTCTGGACTGCTTAGGAAGTTAACAACCTGTTCTCCCGAATAGGTGCGAACCTGCTGAATCCCACCACTGACCACTACCCATAGTTTCTACATTAATACTTAATTTAAATTATAGGCATCCAGACTATGGTGGGCCCTCCAGAGCACCATACCGGAATGGTATCTGGTACTCCAGGCAGGCTCCAGTACGCCCGTACCAGGGCATACCACCTGCAACCTACCACTGCTTCAAACACTAACTGCATTCTTACAGGTCTTGAAATCAAAATGTGGACTGTGTTCTGGGATATTATATTTAGTTTTGGTTTATGATGATGAGGATTTCAGTGTGGTTTGAAAATTGTGATTTGTTGAATAGCACTCTAGATGAATCAGCTTGTTCAATAAAATATAATTCACCCAAGCTCCAGTTTAATATGACACACAAATCTTGCCTGTATGATTTCCTAAACGTTATATAATTTCTCTGCAAGCCATAATCTGATATTTGTTTGTTTATTAAATTTCTATGCTGCCCATGTCACTCATACAGCAACTGTGGATGGCTTAGTAATATAATTAAAGAGCAAATTATGGTGTGTTCAACCTATGCAATCTTCATTTAGATATAAACTAACATTTTGATTAAAGGATAGCTTTTCACATTAATCTGCAAAATGAAACTTGGGTTTGCGTAGGAAGAGGTGGATATTCATTAGGAAATCATAAACAATGAAGAGGAAGAGAAGCAAATTTGAATCTGTACATCAACCAATCGAAGGTAGTCATTGTTATCATACAACAATTGAAAAGTGATTCCATCAGTTTCAAATTAGTTCATTTTTTTAACAATCCTGTTTTACAAATTTTTCTAACAAATTAAGGAACCATCCAATTGGCTTGATGATCAGTTTCCCTAACTCAGTTCGGAATCCGCAGCAACTCCTATTGTATATAAAATCTATTACGCTAAAATAGTTCAATTCAATATATCAAAATTGAAAATACAGTAAATATAAAAATAAAATTCAGCACCTTAAAAATATAATGCAGTGGTGGTCTGTTTCTGGTTACAGGATGACGAAAGATTGTACCAATAATTTATATCAAATTTATAACCTAACTGTGATATTTCTAAATCCATTTTTTATAATTTTATAATTTGAAACCAAAGACTCGGCTATGATTAGAGCTTTACTTTCTTACCAGAAGAAAAAAATACAGTCAGAATCAGTGGGCTATCTTCTTCGCTCTCCCAGATAGTAGTAGATTAATCGCAATAGTAATAGCACTTAGACTTATATACCACTTCACAGTGCTTTACAGCCCTGCCCTAGCTGCTAATAGAGTCAGCACACTGTCTCCAACAATCTGGCTCCTCATTTTACCAACCTAGGAAGGATGGAAGGCTAAGTCGATCTTGGGTGAGTCAGAATCGGACTGCTGGCAGTTGGCAGAATTATCCTGCAATACTGCATTCTAACCACTACACCACCAGGGCTCTTAAATAAATAAATAAGTGGTATGAATATTTTAATAATGAAACCCAATTACCTTGAGGTAAGCTAGTTTCCTCTTGCTAAACGTTGTCAGGTACAAGCTGGATAATTGGTGACTCTAACCCAGGTAAACTTGGGCTATTTCTGAATGCAAGTCTAAACACCACTAGCAGTCTTCTGTAGGCTATTACATGTTCATATCCTCAAGCAATTGTTACTATGGCATTATTTTTACCAGGACATACAGAACACAAAGTATACTTTGAAACTATATTATTATGGATGTCCTAAAGAAAACTGCTGAATACCTCCAGAAATGCAATTCAGTTATTTTGTCCTGAATATTGGAGTGTATTTTAGGCACACTTAAAATTTATTGAATCTTTTGCTGCAATCATGTGTCTGCTCACTCAGAAGTCACTATCTGAGGCTTGATTGAAAACTAAGTGTGCCTAGAGCTGCATTTTTAGTCATGTGAGCCTGTCCTTAAAAGGAAATGTTTCTATCCAAAATCTAGTAAAGCTTAGGAATTTGCTGCCCCAAGAGGTTATCGCAAAGGCAAATAAGAGAGCGAGTCTTAAAGACTGGACCAGCAGAAACAATAACCTTTGCAGTTATGCAACCTGGACTAATGACATAGTAATCAAATGTCATTTTTCATAACTTCAATTGATTGCCTGAAGCAGAATGAGAAGACACTTGTTGTGTGAGGGCTTTGGGGGGTTTTTTTTCCCCCATGAACAGAATTTCATAAAAGTCCAGGTGCCTTTTGGGGAGTTTCCCATCATCTGAAGCCTCAGGGATACTGTGTTAGGTTCAACTATGACCAAAAACAGAATACTGTAATCCAGTTATTTCTATCAATGGTCACAATTAGTCCATGGAGAAACCCAGAAACACCTCAAAGAATCTAGGCAGGCCTTCAACCTAAGTCAGGGATGGAAAACCCTGAGCAATATACCAAGTTTTTACAACTCCAACTGGTGTTGTCATTCAAATTCAAGCAACACACCGATGTGGTGGTTTCTTTTTTTTTTTTGCAAATAGTTTTTTATTTTTCCCATTTCAAAATCATTCATAGATATACATTCTTATAAATGCTATTTAACATTTATCTATTCATCATTAATATCTATACACATTCTTACATATATACTGTATAATTCAGTTTGGATCGCTTTCTTGCCACCCCGTGTCTCCATCTTATTTTGCAACAGCCTTACTCCTACCTTCTCAAGCTCCCTTCTCTGCCTTCTTGTTTCCTCCTCTCATTTCTCCTCTCTTCTCCCTTTTTCCCCTCTCTTTCCTCTCTCCTTCTCTCCTCTCTTCTTTCTTATCCTCTCTCCTACTCTTAACTCCTGATGTGGTGGTTTCAATAGCTCACAGTAATTTCCCCTCAGATGCTGGGATTTTACTGCAGGACTGAATACAGGTAGTCCTCAATGTACGACCACAATTAAGTCCAAAATTTCTATTACTGAGACATTTGTTAAGTGAGTTTTGTCCCATTTCACAACCTTTTTTTGTCAAGGTTGTTAAGTGAATCACCGAAATTGTTAAGTGTATCTGATTTTTCCATTGACTTAGGTTGTCAGAACGTTACAAAATGTGATTGCATGACCCAGGACACGGCAACCGTCATAAATAAGGCTCAGTTGCCAAGTGGCTGAATTTTGATAATGTGACCATGGGTATGCCGCATTGGTTGTAAGTGTAAAAAATTGTCACAAGTTACTTTTTTCAGTGACGTTGTAACTTTGAACGGCCACTAAATGACTTGTTGTAAATGGAGGACTATCTGTACAGCCCTTGGCCTGAGAAAGACTTCCCATCTTTGATTTCAAGGAACTGATTATTATCGAAGAACAATGGTTAACGACATACTGGAAATTAAAAAAACAAATCCATTTCTTTCTGCTCTAAAATGAATTGGACAGGATGTTAGAGAGTTATTGTAACCAATAGCACAACATTATTCAGGTCTGTTTAACAGTAAAGCCATTGCATTTGATAGGATCACCTCAACTATGATACAAGTAAAGGTATACAAGGAGTTAATCATAGCCTCAAGAACAAAATCCATAGATAAGGTCTAAAGATGTGTGAAGGGGGCTTTAAATGTAATTCTCTCAAGCTCTCTCTTCTTGAAAATACTTGAAAAGAGCTTTTGAATAGAGCTTTAAAACAGATTGTCATATGATTTGAGTATCAGCTGTCCATTGCAGTAGACTATAATAAACCTTTTGATAACCCTAAAAAGCTCTTTGCAGTACAGTTCTGGTTTCCCCTCTTCATTTTCTAACGTTTTATTTTTCGCATTTTTATAACATACAGCTGTGATGGCAAACCTTTACAGCACCAAATGCATGTGTGTGTGTGCTTGTCTGGGCTACAGCCCAGAAGGGAAGCTGCCCAAGGCGATGTGCATGCTAGAAAATGAACTTCTGGTTTCCAGCATGTGCATGCGTAGACAACTATCAGCTGGCTGGCGTGCATGCTCACGCAGGAGAACAGAACACCATGCATACATGGCAGAGACCTGAAAACCAGCTGACAGGCAGGAGAGAGGTGCACGCGCATTTGTAGTAAAACTGGCCTCGGGTGATGACTGGCCTGCCCACAGAGAGGGCACTGCATGCCAACTGTGATACATATGCCATAGGTTCGCCATCACGGCTGTAGAGGAAGATCGTTCCATAAAACGGGAGCCGTCACGCTTGTTGCTCTCACAAGAAGTTACTGCTTCAATGAAGGAGTGTGTACCCTCCCTCTCAGAGTATGTGAGGTAAGCAGATATCTTTGAGTAAGGCAGTCTCTCAACCTAATTCTATGTCATGAAGGGCTTTAAAGACAATAACACTTGCATTGCACATGGTAAAATAATAACATAAAGTAAAAGTTTGTTAAAAAAATCAACTTGTTGGAACATTTCTTCATATCTTTTCATGTTTATTAATAAAATGCAATGAAATTCCCAACTCAAATTTAAAACTATCTAGGAGTCAGTAATGGAGGTTACGCCGGCCTAGTGTAACCTCCATTACTGACTCCTAGATAGTTTTAAATTTGGGGTTTTTAATTCGGTTTTAGCACAGGATTTTATTAGAATATGTTTTTTAAATTTTTATTATGTTTTGTATGTATTTTAACATTCCTCTGCGCCGCCCTGGGTCCGCTTGGAGAAGGGCGGGGTATAAATATAATAAATAAATAAATAAATAAATCATTGGGATGATCTCAGATAAAATATAAATTAAACGAACCATTTATTTATTTATTGATCATGATTAAGATAGGAAATGAACTGGTGGATTTTGCATTCTGTGAAATTTAAATTAATTTTTAATGAAAAATTTTAAAGTACATGGGATCAAACATTTTGCAGATCTAGCAAAATGCCTGCCAGACAATTGAGTTTATTGACAAGAACAGACCCCAAAATAAACATGTAATATAAATTACTGCTCACATATTTTGAAATATTTGAGCCGCTGAACAAACAAGGACTGCAAGGTATGTCATTCATGGAAAAAAAGACAGAGGGGGAAAGAATAGAAAAAGAAGAAGGCATAGACCTCAAAACTGGACCCCAAAGTATCTTCCCACACTTGCTTTGACATTTGAACTCCATGTTGTTGGAACATTACTCATTTGACTAGTTAGTATAATTCAGGGATACGGAAATTCTTGCATCCCAATATTCCAGACCTATAACTGTCAGCTCCCTACTTTTGGCCATGATGGTTTGATCAGCTGGGATATCCCAACAGAAGAGAATATATGTACTGTAACTCAGGGTTGAACTGTGGTGCTCTTTGAGTTTGGTTGTAGACATTTCATTACCCATTCATTTTGTTCTCTGTTTGTATACTATAGTTTGCCCAACTACTGTTGATGGGGGTGGGGGTTGTCTCCTTGATAGTTCCTTGATCATTCCTTGGTATGGTTTTTTTTTTTAATTGATTGATTGATTGTTTGTCTGGTGTTAATCCATGCTTATCAGGGTGTTGGCTGCTGAAGTGTGAATATTTTTTCCAACAGGCCGGCCTGGCCTAATTTACATCACTCAGCCCACAGTCTGCAGTTAAATTGTTTTAAATTGGTTTTAGGGATTGTTTTAATGTATTTAAATTTTTAGCACAGGGATATTAATTTAATATGGTTTTATATTTTGTATATTGTTGTTTATATATGTTTTAAATTGCCTGTGCACCGCCCCGAGTCCCTTTTGGGAAAGGGTGCGGTATATAAATCAAATAAACTAAACTAAACGAATAGCATGATAAAATCAATATCAAGGTAAAGAATATGAGATTAATAGCTAACTGGTAATGCAAGTTTCAGCCTTGAAATTACAGCTAAATAGTGGAATGTGCATCAAAACATCATCATGAAAACACTATAATTTATGTATATTCATCATGCAGCAGAGTGCAAGTACATAAGCTAGTATGTGGTTAATGATATCACCAAGTGCATGTCATTATGACATCACCATGGTATGTCATAAACTGCTGGTCTGAAGTTATTTTAGCATTTTTCAAGATGTAGCAACTAAATATTTATAATCAGGTACTTTTTACCTTTATCAGGTCTTTTTAGAACAGGATGTAATGGCATATACATCATGGCAACTGAAATTTAGAAAGTGGAATATAAATTATGGGAAACTAGTTTTTCCATTCTGGGTTAGGAGACCTTAAGTCTTTTCCCATGTGGTTTGCTATCCAATCCAGTTCTCTGGAACAGATTTTTGTTCCATCCTCCAAATTTCATATGTATCTTTAAGTTATCTCCCTCACAAAAATAATGGTATGGCAATAAGTTTTGCTTCTTTAAAAAAATTGAAAGTCTTCTTTATATTGGAGACCCCATCAAAATTGACACAGTTCCCCCTTAATGTGAGTCCTGTTTAAAAACACTCAACTAAACCAAAGCTGTGATATCGATTAATGTCCAGGTGAACCTTTGTGTCTAGATTCTTGTCTTCAACCTCAAAACACCAGGCAAAAATGGTAAGACAGAGTTGAGCGATTTCCCTTAGATTTCACAATCCGAAGTACGTGTCACAGATGAAAAAAGGACTAGGAGACAAAAATAAATTCAGCCTCCAGATGAGTGATTCACACATGATGGTGATCCTGGGAGGTCAGACAGAAGTTCTGTTGTTATCAATAGTCACTGGCCAAATCCTAGTCACCACTTCAGCAAACACACACATCTAGTCAGTTGGTCGGCCCCAAATTTGGGTTCTTATTATTAGTTCAGAAACATGTATCAGTGATCGAAAAATCTTCCATCGCAGTATACAAGGAGTAATATAAACAATAATGTATAGAAAAAACAGGTATTGGATAATGTTACAGACTCTCGATGCACATGCTGTATAGAATTGTCATCTCTTGTGGCTGGCAAGTTGATGCTAGGAGCTTTTGTTACATGGCACTGAGAATATAAAACAATTCAAGCAGGTTAATACTTGATTTGTTTTTCTAAATGGAAGGGATAGTAGGTATGCACAGATTTATCTATAATCATTATTTTATTTGCTGAAAAACATGAACACTCATGCTCTTGCAGACAAAAATGCAGGGAGATATTTGCTTAAATGGGTGGTCTCTAAAGATTTGTTTAGTGAGGCATGCAGAAAGCTTAAAAACACTGTGCTAGAAGATGATTTGTCAAGTCAAATTTCAGTACATCTATACATAATCTGCCTTTTTTTAAAACTTGCATTAGATTCAAAGTAACTCATAATTGCCCTTTTTGTAAAGTAAGGTGCTAAGATTTTATTCCATGTATTTTAGCATTAAATTCTGCATCTTTTCCCATTGGCCTGTTGATATAAAGCAGAGGCTCACTGAACACTGATTAACACAACTGTTCGTATATCACTGCCAATAGCCATTAAACTCTATAGGTTTTATTTTTAACTTTCCCTAATAAAGTGGTTAAGAAACTTCTATTACCATTATTACATTTCTCTTATGAATAACTTTTTTCAGGGAAAATTAAGAAAAGTACAATATTATATTCATGTGAAGAAGTACCAATAGTCCTTTCATTTTCTATCTCTAATACAAACACAAAGTTTTGGGGAAGTCATATAGATGCAGACATCTTCTGCAGAGACCACATTTTACATTTCCATTGGTCATCTGAGATTGCAATTTTTTCTTCCATTCCTTTTTTACTTATGCACATTTCATGTAATGCAACAAATAATGTTAGAAAGACCAAAAGGGTTTTTTCCCCAACGTAGACTGAAAACTACTATAATCTACACTAAAACCAACATTTTATTTCAATGTTTATTGAAATCAGTGAACTTTGCTTTCCACTCTATACAGTGAAGCAAATGAGTTTACAAAAGATTAGGTGACAGGATCTATGTGACTTGGCAGATAAACTTGAGTGATAAACTTGAAAGGGTTCTGTTCAAACAACAAACCTAGTAAAATATTCTGCTCAAACCAGACCTAAATCATTGCAATTGCCTGATTCTAAATCAACAGGTTTGTTCATGTTTCCATGTTTTTAGTAGATAATTTCTGACCCACATCCAAATTAGCCCTGGGCCCTGTTCAGTCCCTGTTAAACAATAATACCTGAACTTTAAGTGGGATCTGAAAATGAAACTGAGCAGGTCTGCCTTTCAGTGTTGCCCACTATACATAACCCTTTCCATAGATGAGCACATGAAACCCAATTTTACAGTTCATAGTAGTCCTATCTAGATCTGAGCAAAATTAGCTGATAAAAATACATTATTAAAGATGGTTAATCTTAAATGTTTTGGACTAAAAATAATAATCCATATTTGCATGAACAGCAGTTTGACCTAGTAGTAATTGAACAGGAACAAATCTTTGACTAATGGGGAATAGTTGGATGAAAATGTCAGCTGATGTATACATTTCTATTACAATCACACTTGGAATAATGTGATAGATTGGAAACAATGTGTGTAGTTCTGATCATTGAATCTTAAGAAAGATACAATATATTGACATAAGAAGCAAAAAATAAGAACCAAAATAATGGCAGGTACAATTTCCTTATCAGGAAATTATTTGGAATTTTTTGCTTGTGATATTGGCGTCTCATCTTTTCCAGGTATGATCTTGATTTACAATTCTTTTTTTCCATCAAACTCAGAAAATGCTGCCTAATTTTACAAAATCAAAGTAAAATATCAATAAAAACAAATATATAAAACCAATTAAACTAATAAAGGCATAACCTACTCTTGCAGCTACAATCCAAGCAATAGTTCTCATAAATTAAAAACACTGGGGAAAGCTTCAGTTAAATTATTTCCTGCAGGTCCCCAGAGAGTCTTTCAAAACTTTGGAAGAAGATTGTTGTAACAGAATGAAATCATAAGTATTTCACTCCAAATCTCACATAGAGCCTGAAATTTTCCTACTTGAGATGAAATCAATTCTATCAGAAGTCAGTCCTGGAAATAACTGAAAACCAACCCATAAAAGAATTTACAGATATTTTTTTTAATCCAAAATTTTAAATTGTATTCAGAAACCTACTGACAGTGGCCAGAGAACTGATATTTCAGGGCTTATAGCTCACCTTACTGACCACAGGCAGGTGACTGCATTTTGTAGCTTCTGAGTATTCTTCATATTTGACCAGATTTTCCAAGGATCATTTTAACCCTACAGTGCTTAGACCTGCAATGGGAAAAAGCTTTCTCCTGGCAAGCCTTTATGGAATTCCGTCCAACTACAGTCTATTGCTATGATTTACATAGGAAATTTTGTTTGAGTTCTTTATTTTATTTTATTTTTTTGCATGTTGTTATCCTGAGTGTAAAATCATTTTAGATATAATTTATAGAAAGATGTGTTATACAGGTTAACAACGAATAATTGAATTGCTGATTTCAGTATGTGATAAATGGTAACTCCCTAATAACTCCCTCTTATGCTCATCTCAGCAGTAAACAATTCAGATTTCAATGGGCTTAACTCTCTGATGAGTGTGTGTATAGTGCTGCAGTTTAAATCACTGGTACTGTGCCATCTGCTTCTTCTTGTTGAGAAAGCATATGGCACCATATAAGAACATGCAAATAAGCGACTGGGATTTAAATGCTGATCCAGACTGACATCATTCTTGCCTTAATCACTGCCTGACGCCACCCAATCCAGAACTGCCATTTAGGATCGGTAGGTCATTATGAAGACCTACATCAGCTTCAAGAGAAATGAAGGCAGAAATGTAAGGCATGCCACCAACCTTGTTTAAACATGTTATTAGCCTCATCGTCTTTTATAGGTTTTAGTTCAAGATGACGGTCTTCAACTGGGATAAGGAGATAAAGAAGACATGATACACAGCACTTGTCTTCTGAAGGGTGCATAAATATATCTCACGCATTAATTACTTGAAATTCTTTTTGATCTACAGCTGGTTTGGAAGTTGAAGTCTCACTCAGCACTGTTATTATTCCTCTGAAAATTGACATCATGTTGTAATTTCAGAGTAGGAAACAGATCTCATATTAAAACTTATACTGGAGCCAATTCATATTTGGTTGACCTATTCCTTTATTCCTCAATCTGGTATGCTCAAAATATGTTAATCTTACAAATCCTAGAATCCATGCTGCAGGTCATGCTGACTGGAAATTTCCAAAAGATCTGGAAGGCACCAGATTGGAGATTGCTGACTTGTTCAGTGGATTTGCTTGTTTATATCCAGTTTGTAAATAGCTCAATAGTGTAAGATTGTTGCTCAATGCCCACCATGTTTTGGTTACTTTTTCAAAATACAGATGGCTATAATTAGGTATCCACTTTGAGGAAATAACTACAAATTATTTGTAATTTGTTACACAGCTAAGTAATCGAGTAGAAATGTTCAAAAAAGTAGTTTAATATTCAAAGTTCCTTGTAACAACTTGTATGACTTTCACATTCATTTTAAAAATATACACAGCTTTTTTTCCTTAAGGAAACAGATAATTACCTTTTTACGACTACTCCATGAATACGCTGAATCTTCTGAGCTGATTAAAAATTTGTATAGCAAAGAAAAATTGCAGCCAACTTAAAATATTATTCTGCTCAGCTTTTCAGAAAGTATTTGATGAAGCCATGGGTAGAAGTTAAGCTGGCTTGGGTTGATTCTGTGTAGTGTCTAAGAACGTCTCGGAATTTTATTTCATAACACGAGTTGTGAAAGAAAAGGGAGATAAATATAATAAACAAATAGTTTACTGGCAGAGATCTCTTTGTTATTTATTTGCTGGGATGAAATTCTTGAAAATTTGGTACAAGTGTCTGCATGAAACAAATGATTTTCTAATACATTTTAAAATATTGCTCAAACTTGCCATTATCTTGCCGAAAGTAAGGATGTTGTGGCCAAAATCAGATCCACAGATATAAATAGCTAGCCACTACAGTGCACTGACATATTTTATTGCATTAAAATACAAAGAAACCAACGTACAAAAGAAAATTTAAAAAGAAAATAACATTATCTTTTCTTATTTTTACAGCTTTTAAAAATTATTTTGTGATTCTTAATATTTTAAAATCTTTTGGACATTCATCTAATGTTGATTACTAATGTTATTACCTCAGTACTGGTTTTTTTTCTTTTACCTCCTGCACTTTTAAAATTTTTATTCCATGTAAAAGGTAAATGTAAATGTTCCCCTTGCACATATGTGGTAGTCATTCCCAACTCTAGGGGGTGGTGCTCATCTCCATTTCAAAGCCGAAGAGCCAGGGCTGTCCGAAGACGTCTCCGTAGTCATGTAGCCAGCATGACTAAATGCTGAAGGTGCATGGAATGCTGTTATCTTTCCACCAAGGTGGTCCCTGTTTTCTACTTGCATTTTTACAAGCTTTTGATCTGCTAGGTTTGCAGAAGCTGGGACAAGTAACAGGAGCTCACTCCATTACTCAGCGCTAGGGATTCGAACTGCCGAACTGCCGATCTTTCTGATCAACAAATTCAGCGTCTTAGCCACTGAGCCACTGCATCACCATGTAGGATAGTCTCAAACAGCGGTCCCCAATTTTTGTGTCTTGGCAGTCTGGCTTGGTGGGGTTGAGAGGAGAATCAGGCTGCATAACCAGTAGGCTGGTATACATGCACAAGCTAGTTGAGCTTTGTATTAGCGCAAGTGCACCAATCCGCTACTCACATAAGTCAAGCTGCGTGTACTTGCATGTGCACTGGCCCACCATTCACACAGCCCACTTACAAATAGGATACGCCCAGTATAAGATATGGCCCAGGGACTGGGAATCCCCCTGGTCTAAAATGCAAACGGAACCGCTTCTCTAATCAGCTTTTACACTGCAAGGAATATCTCAAAGGTGCTTTTCAAAAGGCAACTGGACTTTGTTTTTCCATGAAGACATTTCACTTCTCATTCAAGAAGCTTCTTCAGTTCTTACTGAATGATGGAGGATGGAAGGATGTATATTCTTTGCAGATATATGGTCGTTAGCACTCTTTCTGAGAGTTGTTGAGGTCACTTGAAGGTTTATCTCTATCCTCAGGGTCACCTGAATAGTGCAATTGGGTGTGGAACCTTCTTGGAACTGCTAAAAGACTGTTGTAAACAGGAGATAGGTGGTGTCATATCCCTCTCCCTGAACTGAAGAAGCTTCTTTGATTTGAAGCGAAATGTCTTCAAGGAAAAACAAAGTCCGGTTGCCTTTTGAAAAATCCCCTTTGGGACAACCATGACCTGGATGACTGAGAATTGCCATAAACGCTGCAAAGAGTAGTTTGCAGAAGGGCCTCTGCCATTGCATTCATCTTTATCAGCAAGATCTAATAAACTCCTGCTCCTTTCCCAAAAGCTTTCTTGTGAATAACCCTCCTAAACTCAATAAGATCTACATCATAGTAGACATGATCTGCTATGATTCTTGTTCTGGACAACTGGTTTTGCTGCTCTAAAAGTTTTCTAGTTAATTGTGTACTAATCATTATTTTCCTACCAACCAACCACCAACTTTATATGAGAAAGGCTAAAGAAATGTAAGATCATCATATAGTACTGCATACTTTATCTTTAAGCTTACAAATACTGTTCTATTTCATCTGGCAGGTTAGCAAAATAATCTTCAGTCTAGGACCTGCAAATCTGTTTAATATGACAAGAAATTCAGGATTTAATCCCAGACTCCTTATAAACCACTTTAAGTTATTTAAGCATACAGTTGTTGCATTCAGCATTATTTTTCTCATTACAGAAGAGCTTGGAATGGATCGCAGCACATGTTGATCATATGAGTTTGATGTTTCTTGTTTATGTCTATTACAGTAAACAAAATAGATTTCAGATATCATTGTAACCATCCCTGCCTCTAAGGTATAAGGACTCAAGAACATCAATTGCTTTAGTATTGGCCTGGCAGTGTTGTGGACATTTTATTCCATGTATGTCAAAATATAATCAAATTCTTACGTAACTTATGCAAGAAGGAAAAGACAACACTATTCAGAGAAACAATCATTCACAGCTGAAAGGTCAATCTTTCTGTATGCTTCTGATAATTTGTGCTATAAATTGGACATTTTGTAAACAGGGTGGATTTGATTTAAATCAAGTCTATTCAAATCACGATTTAAATCATGATTTAAATCACTAGTAAAAAAAAAGGCTTGATTTAAATCAACTCAATTTAAATCATATTCTTTTAAAGAGCACTGCCATCTCTGTCCCACAGTGGCTTTTCCTCCTATTTCAGTCCCATTCACTTTAATGGGACAACTGGTGATGCAGCAGTGACACAACAAGGTGAGGGATGAGGCAGGCAGCAGATGAGTGGATGCCCGCTAACAGGCACTGCCATGATGGATATGAAATGACAGGTGCTCTTTAATATTATATTTATAAGCGGCTTAGAAGGTTTCACTTTCATTTTTTATTATTTATTTATTTATTTATTATTCGAATTTATAAGCCGCACCCATCTCACCACATAGGGACTCGGGGCGGCGCACAGGGAATATAAAATATAAATACACAAATATACAAAATAAAACGTTCATTAAAACTCAATTAAATTAACCCACCCTGCGCTAAAAACCCATATTAAAACCCCTGAATTAAAACTTTGGTAACTAAAGGTAATGCAGTGTCGAGTAAAATCATGCCAGGCCGACTTGTTGGAAGAAGTGCGTTTTTAACCGCTGGTGGAACAGGCGGAGGTCTGAGATGACATGGAGTTCAGGGGGGAGAGCGTTCCAGAGGGTTGGGCCCATCACAGAGAAGGCTCTACCCCTGGGCGTCGCCAACCGGCATTGCCTGGTTGACGGCACCCGGAGTAGACCCTCTCTGTGAGAGCGTATCGGTCGTAGAGACGTATGGGGCAGTAGACGGTCTTGTAGGTAGCTAGGCCCCGTGCCATGGAGCACCTTTTTACTGCTTGGCCTTCCTTCCTCCTCACACTTAGAGCCTGGTGATACAGATGCACAATCATACAGTTTGTGGTGTACATAGGTTTGCAAAACAATGGGATAAAGGAATATTCCTGAACTTCGTTTTATGATTTATCTCAAGGTTACTGTGAAATTGTGTGAATGCATCAATGCAGTGCATGTTATCTCTGCTTGCAAGAGGTTGGATACATTGAATGGGTTTACCAAAAATGTAAATATTGCAGAATACACAGCCTCATGCTACATACCCAAGCTCCATTTCATGCTGAATCAACTAAATTATTAATGTATCTTAAATAGAAAACTATTTTAGAAAGATTTTTACTCTAAAAGCATTTTATTAAAATAAATTTGATTTTAAAAAAATCTGACTTAAATTTAAAAAATCCATTTTTTATTTTTTTTTAAAAGAGCATTGATTTTTATCCACCCTGTTTGTAAATAATAATAAACATCTAGAGGTAGTTCTCGACGTATGACTATAATTGAGCCCAAAACTTATGTTGTTAAGTGAGACATTTATTAAGTGAGTTTGCTTCATTTGCCAAAGTTGTTAAGTGAATCACTGCGGTTGATAAGTTTGTAACCCAGTTGTTAAGTGAATCTGGCTTCCCCATTGACTTTGCTTGTCAGAAGGTCGCAAAAGGTGATCACATGACCCTGGGACAAAGCAACAGCTGCAAGCATATTTATTTATTTAGTTATTTAGTTATTTATTTATTTAATTTATATACTGCCCTTCTCCCTCTCGGGACTCAGGCCGGTGAACAGCCACAGTAAGAACAGAAAATACAAAAGTTAAAATAACATATTAATATATATTAAATGATTTGGCCCATTATTATAAAACCCAATACTAAAACCCAATTAAAACAAAACTATGACAGGCCGGCTGCATGAAATAGGTGTGTCTTCAGGGCCCGACGGAAGAGACATAGGTCTGAGATCGTACGTAATTCAGGGGGTAGGTCATTCCAGAGGGCAGGAGCTGCCACAGAGAAGGCTCTCCCCCTGGGGGTCGCCTGCCGACATTGCCTGGCCGACGGCACCCTGAGGAGGCCCTCTCTGTGGGAGCGAACTGGTCGGTGGGAGGTATTTGGCAGCAGGAGGCGGTCTTGCAGATAACCAGGTCCCCATATGATCATGGGGATGCTGCAAAGGTCATAACTGTGAAAAACAGTTCCTAAGACATAAGTCACATTTTTCAGTGCCATTGTAACTTTGAACTGTCACTAAATGAACTGCTGTAACTCAAGGACTACCTGTATTTTGTTACAGAAAGTGTGAATAGATTGCATATATAATTAACATCATATCATTTTACGGAAATAAAATAACATCATGAGGGTGGATACACATACAACATACATATATGTATGTTTAAAAAGAAGAAAATAACTAAGCATTAAGTATCAGAGCCATGGAGTGATGCCATCAATACTTATAGCAAACTTCATAACTTTAATAATTCATATAAATAGAATATCTGCATAACACTTATAACAATAATATTGTGTATCTTTTGCCAACCTCCACACTTACTACTGATAGAATGTTATAGCAAGTCATCTATGCGTGAATTGGGCAGCTAAATAAATTTGTTTGATAAATAAATATATAAATCACAATTAAACTCCTCTTTACAGCAGTAGTGAAGGTTTCAAAAATCTATTATTATACCATCTATGAATGTAGGCAATTATCCCAGGGCTAGGAAGTGCTTGAACCTCTCCAGCTTTAGTAGCAAAATTAATGTTGTAACTCTAATGACTGATAATGCACAAGTGACAGCAGATTGGCCTTTGAAACTATGTGTGATTTAGTATTTCCGTAGTACTCTTGTTCCCTTTCACTCATACATAAGTTATGCAACAGTTGAAATGAATAGCTTTTTGAGTTAGAAATAGCTTCGTAAAGAGAAAATGAATGTAAGTATCCTGCTGCCATTTCCAACACATACACTAAGAGCAACATGCCAACCCATAGACCTTTAATTATTAGCTTCAAGTTGGCCAGCAGGACAGAAAAGGAATCTCAATGATAAATGTTATCCTGAAACAGTTGAGTAGAAAACCATCAAGACTATACGCCAAATGTCAGTCCTATAATTTCTTATTGCTCCGTGTTTTGACTAATGAATGCAAAAATGTCTGAGTTACCCCAATAGTTGCTTTGACTTTGGTCACTCACCAAAGTAATTCTCTTATTTCACAATCTTCCTCCCTCCCTCCCTCCCTCCTTCGCGCTCTTCCCCCTCCCACCCCACAAGGTAGTCTTCTCTAAAGAATGTATTTCATACATTTGCTAAAGCCGACTGTAATCTCCCAAAACTAATTATGTTAGTTTAATGTTGCATTCTGTGCTTCAAAGGACTACAGAGCTATATGTCTAGAAATTGTAATTGCAGTGAACAGTGAGTTATCCTGCAATACTGCATTCTAACCACCACGGCTCAATGTGCCACCATGGCTCAATGTAGGGCACAGACAGAGGTGGGATTGAATTTTTTTAGCAGTTCTCTGCCCAGTTGCTGGGTGGGTGTGGCCATGGGGGTGCATGGCCTACTCAGCCTCCTGCGTTATAGGGGGGGGGACATTTTTTCACCCTTCCCAGGCCTCTCCTTGGCTTCAGAGGCTGGAAACAGTCCTGTTTACGGACTTCCGGAACTTCCAGGATGCCCATTTTCCATCCTCCCCAGGCTCAGGAAACTTTCCTCAAGCCTCCAGGAGGGTGAAAACGGCCTCCCTCGGGCTCCAGACAGTCTCTGGAGGCTGGAAATAGGCCTGTTTCTGGACTTCTGGAACTTCTGGGAGGCCTGGTTTTTGCCCTCACCTGTCATGATAAATGAGCTGCATGGAGACTCCTGGGAGGGAGAGGCAGGGTGGGCAGGGCCAGCAGTCCTTCCAACTACCGGTTCAGTGAACCAGTTGTACAATTAGCATCTGGTTCCCCTGAATCCAGCTGAATCCCATCCCTGGGCATAGATGTCAAACTTGCTGTGTCACGTTGCCATCAGGTGACATTTCATGATGTTTTTCCCATTCATGGACCTAGCGTGGGCGTGGCCTGCACGTGATGCATCCAGCCTTCAGGCCGCTAGTTTGATACCCCTGATGTAGACAAACGTAGGGGAAGCCTGCAGAGGATCGCTGGCCACATTCTTTCCTGTACTGGTACCGAAGTGGCTGTAAAGGACATCTGAACATTTTTTTGTATGACACAGTAATGTGTTGTTCTTATATGTGTGTTTGTCTGCATGTACCATCTCTCCGGGCACTAATCAGGTTGTGCGCTCCTGTTTGTGTCTACACATGAGGTTTAATAAAAATGGCAGCATAAATGTTGCTTGTGTGGGTGTATGTAAGATGTGGGGAGAGGTAATGGTTTTAATTATACTAAAATGAGAAATGCATGTGTAGTCTGGTTATTAAAAAAAATCTCCCCAAAATTCTGTACTGCTGTAGCTGTAGGATGGATATTAAGATACATATTTCAAGATGGATAACATCATCACATAAAAAAAAGTATATACCGGTACTGTAATTAGTACATTTAGATTTATAGTCTTAATGTGGAGGCAAGAATCGGGTGTTTTGTTTTGTTTTCTGCTAGCTTCACTCCCAGCAACCCCTTTATTGCTGATCCAGTTTCTAGAGATCATTGTGTGCTGAGTAGAAGATAAGAAACTTATTCAGCCGAATAGACAGCTTTTTCTGCATACATACTGATATCTTGCAAGATCCACTGGATACCGATAGCTTTCAGTATCCCCTGTGGATCTGGTCATTGAGGCAGATTTGGAGATCTTCATACATTTTAAAACAATTACCAGACTTCTGCACAATAGAATAACTGGAAGAGTTATTTGGATGAATACAGCTGAAACACCAGTGCGTGGAAGATGTACTTTAGACCTTGCTTGAGCGAAGCACTATCCTGCAATTCCTTAGAACCACCCAATATTTTTAAGGATTTGATACAAGACTGCAAAAACAGATGCCTCTCTTTTAGGAACTGCATTTTCCTTATAGTAGCACCAGTCTTTTTTCAGGCTTGTGAGACAGACCAGCAAATGGGAAGGTGCTCAAAATAATAGCACAGAGGCAATCAGTTTACACAAGAGCTGGAACATTTCTTCGGAATCTTTTCAAAGCCTGCCTAGCCCTCATCTGCATGAACTGGGTTTTCCCCTGCGGAACAATCTCTTCAGCAGATCTTTCCATGGAAAACGATTTCTGTATGAAGAACCTGTAGTGGAGACAAGAGGTCTTCCTACACTTATTCCATGAATGAATTTGCTAGGCAATAAAAGGCATTTTGCTTTGCCAATCGTAATTATGTATAATTATCCACAATTTCTACCTTCTGAGTGTGTTAGAACCTCTTCTGCCACTTCTGATTTTACTGTTGTTTCACCACTCTGGCGTCCCAGCCCATATAATACAAATCGCTGCTCCCTGGAGCCACTTAGATCACTTGCATAGATAAAAATAATAATAAGGGGTCATAAAACAAGAAAATAACAGATGAGCTGGATGCACACAATGCTTGGAAGATCAAGTTGAGTCATCTGAAATCTGAGCTGTATTTTAGGTGGTGAGAAATTGACTAAAATATAAATACAGAGAACTGGTTATAGTTCTTCCTTGGTTTTCAATGTATAGAAATTGTATTTTGACCTACCTTAATTTCTTTTTCTTAGGCAACAGTGCTTGAGGTCAGCAGTATTCAAACCCATGGAGTAAGCTTAAACTTCTTAGATATCGAAAGCAAAAGGACTTTATTTTGATTTAAATAGCAGTCAATCAGATCTTTCTTGTATCGATAGATATAGATATCTTCCTGTTCTGTACTGATAATGAAACTGTGTTTTAACAGTGATTCATTACAGCCTTCCCAAGCTCATTGCCAGTCAGTGGACTTGTAAAAATATATTGGTTACTGAAATTGGTTCATTGAAGCATACAAGGACAAGATACAAGATAACAATGTGAGTATTAAATTTCTAAAAACTCACACTTTAATCTATATAAACTGTGCTATATGAGACTGTGATCACTTGGATCAGCAAAAAATGTTATTATTACTAAAATAATTCAGATCCCAAAGAGTTACTCATTTATAAATCCATTTTGGGGGTGCCATATGTAGTTAAATGTTTTTAACTAAAGAAAAGGGACGTGAAAGCATAAACAAATACAACTATATCCATAATATTATTTACTGGTAGGGGGGAACCTAAGGTATTGTTCTTTTTAAGGCAAAATTATGGCAGGGGATGGAGTTTAATTGGAATATTCCTGCATTTTCCTAATATTTATTTAAGAATCCATGATTATAACATGGACAAATGTTCCTCTAGGGTTAGTGCATAAGCAAAAAATACTGGAGCCATTATAAAAATTGCATGGGTGTGTTGATGTCACTTACTAGAAGTTAAATCTTGACTGACAGTGACTTCTCAATTTTATCTAAATTTACTGTATAATCATATATGTCAGTTGACGTGATGATATCTCTCTTTCAAGAATAGTTTAGCTGTGAGCAAGTAGTGAATTAATCTATGAACTCATAAACTAGGTTCAATTTGAAAGAATATCATGTAAAATGGGCAGGTTCTTAGACTCAGGGACAAGTGTACACTTTTTCTTTTTTTTTACCTTTAAGTATAGTTCAGGTTTCAGTAAATGATTTAAAGCTGCCTGTCTCCCTGAAAATAAGACACCCCATTACCACCACCCCTGGATAATAGGCACAATCGGGCTTTTGACCACATGTCCCCTGAAAATAAGCCCTTCCCGAAAATATTGCAACACAGCAGCCATGAGGTGACTTTCTTATTTTCCTCATGGTATATGCCAATAGTTTTCACTTTCCTCTCTAAGCAGAATGGACTTTGTGTCTTCTACACATCTTCCAGCCTTGCTCCAAAGTTTTGAAGAATCATCCATAGTAGATTTGAGGAACTCACATAGAACACAAAGCAGAATGGAGAAAGGAAAGTCCTGTTGTACCAGGGTTGGGTTGCTGCCGGTTTTATTACTGGTTTGCAACCTGTGCGTAATGCGCACGCATGTGCATGCATGCTCAAAACAATTTACAGTGAACTGTGCACACACAGTCACTAAAAACCAAAATGGCGGCAGCCCAGCCACAGCGAGGCAACCAATTCAGGGGTGTGGCATGTCTGGGTCACTGCCGGTTCTGCGACCCTGGCCTAAATTCCATAACCGGTTTGACCGAACTGGGCCGAACCAGGAGCAACCCACCTCTGTGTTGTACTACCATTACCTTGGATGCAGTCAGTCTATGGTTTAATGCTTAAGTGAAACCAGAGCTATAGGTCTTTAATGCCTATACTGTTTATGTTTATTTATGTAATGTTGCTTAATAATTAGAAACTGAACTGTGTGCATAAAACCAGATCTGCAATGCTCTAGTTTTTTCCATCAGGATTTTAACACAATCAGAGTGCCAGACTGTGAGCACTACAAGTTTTTAAACTACTTAAACAATAATAAAAGTATAGGCTGAAAAATAAATAGTAAAATGTGATTGTCATTGAGCAGACCAAATAGAGTTATCTGTGTTTATGAATGGCACAGTATCTCTATTAGCAATAGTATTTAGCACCTAGACTTATATACCGCTTTACCGTGTTTTACAGCTCTCTCTAAATGGTTTACAGAGTCAGCATATTGCCCCCAACAATTTGGGTCCCTATTTTATCAACTGGAAGTCTGAGTCAACCTTGAGCCTGGTGAGATTCAAACTGCCAAATTGCAGGCAGCCGGCAGAAGTAACCTGCAGTACTGCATTCTAACCACTGCGCCACTGTAGCTCATTATTAAAAAAATAAACATTTAAAATCTGGCACCAAAGTTAAGCTTCCATAACCAATTCATTATTAAATCCTTCTCATTCTATCCCAGAGCTTGGTGGGGGAGGAGTTGTTATGTAACGGAGATGTTAAATGGCTAAAGCCAGGGACATCCATCACTAGGCACACTGTCATATCCTGGACCAGCTATTACTTCTAGATGCTCTTTAAGGCCAGTCTCATGTAGAACACATTGCATAAGTCAAACAGGAAGGGGTGCAGTTCTTGTACTGTAGGAGTCTATGCAAAGGTGTCCCAGCATTGGATGCCACCTGCTCCTCAAGGAATCTAGGTGGATTTCCAAATGGTGCACCAATTCAGTCCAGGGAATGCCACCCTGTGCAGAGTCAGAGATGAAATATCAACTTTGGTTGGGGGGGTAGGCAAAAACAAATACCTCTCTGGCTTGCTGGAATTGACCCAAAGTCAGTTCCAACTCATCCAGACCTTGACAGCTTCCAGGCTATTGGCCAGTGTCATCACACCATCACCAGTTATGTAACTGTGTCTCATCAGCATAATGATGATACTGCACTGCACTCCATACAAACAGGCAATCTCCCTCATGATAGATGTTAAAAAAGAAAGGGAAAGGTTTGATCCCTGAGCACCCCATATTGCAGGAGCCTAGGGCTTAGCAACTGCTCCCCCACTAACCCTGACTAGAATTGCAATGTGCAGAGGAAGGAAGAGATATTTCATAATGCAGTGCCTCCCACTCCCAACTCCCAAAGCTGGTCCTGAAGCATAACATGGTTGACGATATCAAAAGCCACTGAGAGGTCCAGGAGGACCAGAATGGTTGCACCAGCCCTATCCTGAGCTCTCCAAAGGTCGCTGACAAGTGCAACTCATGCTGTTTCAATGCAATGTCCCAGACTGAACCAGACTGAAAAGGGTCCAGATAATCCGCTTCATTTTAGGCTCTTTGTAGCTGTGCACCAACCACCCAGTATGAGTAATTTGTTCCTCTACTGAATTGCTATTTCTATGTTCTTCTAATATTTAGTTATTACCTATTAAGTCCAGTAGTAGTATAACTCTCAGTAAACATATGGAAGGATGACCTCATGTCCTATTTATGGCTTCCTATAATCCTGTTTTTGACCACCATGAGAATAAAATATGTAGAACACAGTCTTAGCAGGGCTTTCCCTAAGTATTTTTAAGCCCAACCAAAGCACTGTTTTGTTCTAGGTTGAGAAAGTATTTATAAACCCAGCATGTTTTCAAAGAAGAGAAAGTGTTTCATATTGATCATGGCTTTTGATATGAAGTTCAAAACTGAATGCGTCTTATGCATTGGTACAAAGGAAGGAGCATGGATGGCAATCTCCAGCCTGCATGTGTGACATACACTGCCACATGACCTCTTTTACACCTCATCATATTGCTAATTTCAACAGTTTATTATAGTTGGGTTTTGCTTTTAGTTTAAGACAGGTATATTTCTAATATTCAGGAGTAAATTCATATTGTAAGGCATCTAATGGCTTCTTAATTTGGATTGCAGATCCATAAACTGCATAACAGTAGGTTAATTTTTTAAAAAAAATCTAACTTTATGTCATTTATAGTCTGCAATCCATGCTTCATCCAATTATTCTTCCATAGTATCGATGTTTTCACATGGCAACACTGTTTGAAGGCTTTTTGATGGCTGGTAAATATGACTAATATGATATATTCTGATTTGTGTTTTGGATGTATCAATTCAGGGATCTGGAGGTATCTTGGATATGTGATTCAGCAATTAGAGAGGTTCTTCGGACTCTGAAGAGTCTCCATTTTGCATGACAACTAATCGTGGTCCTCATGAACTAATTAACTTAGAGGACAGCAAGTATAAACCTCAGATTTTGAGTGCTATTCTAAGTTTTTGATTTTTGGGCAAATTGGAGGTCTTGACCTCAGTCAATAACAACATGAATTCAGTTTTATCAGCAGTCTTGGTAAGTGTTAACAAGAGTACAAAAATAACATTACCTTATAAACAGAGTTATAATGTTACTTGTGTTGCAAATCTACATCAATTTTCACAACAAAATTGTAATCCATACATCATCATTTACATTTGCTTTTTAGAAGTAAATTATATAAGGTTTCTCAAGCTTAAAAAAAATGCGTGAAGGATGTGTAAGTAGAAATGTTTAGCTTTACAGCTTACATTTTACTATTCCCCAAGTCTAATAGTTAAAGCAGTTCAGATCCTACTCATATCACTCCTGCTGCTTTTAAAATTGAACACCAGAGAATGTTCTACAATGTCCTATAAATACCCCAATGATGTCTTCCAGTTCACAGTTATAGATCCATTTAGAAGAATTTGATAGAATTTGATCTATAGAATATACCCAAAAGATAAAATCTACTGTTATGTACCTAATAATTCCATTTTCTTTAGGAAAACACAAAGCATGTATCAGATGAAGGCAATTATGCCTCTTTGGAACCCCCAATTGTATCCAAATTACACAGGGAAGGAGAGAGAGGGTTGTTGTTTTTTTGAAAAAAAGCAAATGGGTGAACGTTCAAAACTGGACTCTTCTCAATTTTAAGAGCAACTTCTCCTCTTTTCAGCTGTGTCACAGTCTGTATTATCATTGTCATCAAAAGGGGGTGTGTATAAGAACCTGAAAAACCAAACAGACCTGTCTGGAAAGTGTTCCATATATCGGAGAACTGCAGGTGGCCCTTCTCGCAGTTTACACCTCACTGAGCCGGAAAACCTCTTGGCTTTGAAGATTACTTTCGGATCTAACCTTTCCTTGAGAAGAAAACAAGTGCTCCCAGCTGCACGTAAGCTTCATTTACTTCTTCATAAGGGCTCTTAAGGAAACTCCCTGCTCCCAATGCTGAACGATGTATGTTATAGAAGTAAATTGTATTAAAGAAGTAAATTGATTTTGTATTAGTCCTTAACATTGCCCTCTCTCATGGGAAAAACAGCCTGCAAATGTGAGTGTGACACTCAATCTAATGTTTAGAAAATTGTAATTAATGTCCACTTTCTAACTATTCGGTTCCATGGAATATAAAATGAGATTTTTCTACCAAAAAAAAAATATTGGATGGCTTTAGACTATAAATATTAACATTGACCTCTTGACATTGGTTCCCAAAACTATTTGTTACTGGGTTTGGTTTTTATTCTTTGTACTTCTCATAAATCAGTAACATCAGTAAGATAAAGAATGTCATCAATGCCAAAACTGTAAAATAATCCTCTATTCCCACTATTGATTCTAGCAGTATTTTTTTTAATGGTTATATGAAGAAATGCATCTGGGGCTATAGACATGTTGTATATTACTATTAATTTGTTTCCTTTTTTTAAAACCCAATTTATGGAGATTTGAGATGTACACTGCTCAAAATTGTTTATGGCTGGAGTGATATATAACTCTAGTAAAAAAAATATAATACCTAAATTAGAAATAAATATATCCATATGAGCATATTTAGGGAATAATATAACAGTTATCAGATTAGTGTGCAGATTGCTGTATAATATATGTTATACTGCTGGGGCCCCTGGTGGCTGTTGCTATTAAGAAATCTTACTTAAAAATCTTTAGATATCTCTTACAAATTTGTTGCCACCTATTAAATTGGAAGACATTTTATTAGCAAAGTTAATAGAATTAATCATTTGATAATTATACATAAATATATATCCTTTCTGATGAATGCAATGGGCTATATTTAAAAGATTTGATTGATTTATTAAAATCAGTAAGACATTGCAGTAGTGTGACTGAATTAAGTACAGTTAACATCTGTTAATTCCACGTAGTCATTTTTTCTAGTATATAATAATCTACTAATTATTATATCTTCTCTTTTAAAACTCTGATTTCTTTTATAACTCTTTCAAAATTAGTTTCTAAAATTCTGCTAAACAAACTCTCACAAAAGAAAAAAATTGATCAGATAGATATGGACATCGATATAGTTATGACTTCATTTCATATAAATTAACTCTGTATATATGTAAGTAAATGGTTTCACTTCTTATCTGATTCATTGTCTTCTTTCCGAATGGTTTTCCAAGTAATGAATTAAAAATAAATACTGAGTGTAAGGCACAAAAAAAAATATAGGAAACTTTATGCTTCTTTGGTTCACAGTCGGTTTACAAAATAGTAAACCTATTTTGTCCCTTTTACTCTTATACACAGTTGTCACCATTAACTTTTTCCCAACAACTACCTTTTTAGAAAATATTGGGAGTCAAGAGAGAAAATCTGTATTCCTTTGCTTAGGTTGGTCTTGCAAATATTTCCAGTTTTGATTGGTTGTGGACTATGATAATAATTATTAATTTGTTGTGCATCTTTCTTCTGTTATTGATAATCGTAACTTTCCCCCTTCCCACCTACTTGATTCAAGTGTCTTGTTATCTGTTATCTTTTTTGGCCATATTTGAGTTGCTATGTACAAAATATTAGGGTTTTGATAATGTACAAGAAAGCATGAGGTTATGATGAAAGATATTTTATTATAATAACACAGGTTATTAGTGTCAATTAGTATTCTTTTTAAAGTTTCAATCTGTTGTGATGCTGTTCCATTTTTGTGTTTTAAAAAGGGGAACAATAATAGTTTGCACCAAGTTTATTCTTATTTACAATAAAATTGACTGAAATCAATATGTTTTTATATTAGTCAGATCTAGTACATGATTTTATGATTTTGATGTAGATAAAGGTTGGGATCTAACAATACAAATGTGGGTATCCGCAAGTTTTTTCCTCTTATTAAAACTAATTTCTTTTTGGGTTTATCCAAAAATTATCTGTAAATGAAAATTATATCGTTATTAACGGCTTTTAATTTTTCTTCTTCCCACCTTCCTTATTAGCGTGTAATAGAAACATAAGTAGGGATTCAGATTTAACTTCATTTTATCCACATACTAAACACACATACATGTATCATTTAATTTATTTGTTTAATTTATTAGAAGAAGTTTTTGTCTTACATTTTATGTGTTGATTTCTACTCATGCAGTGGAATTTTCACCTTGTACCAATGGTATTCATCTATGGAGGTTCTTCCTCTCTTGAATTTTTTTCATAAGAAAATGAACAGATATCTTTCATGGATAATTCATAGTTGGGTTACCTGCACTTTGCAGAGGTTGAGGTTAGATGCTCCATTTGTCCCTTCCAAATCTATAACTTTATGATTCTATTGTTCCTCTACTTCCTCTGGCCAATCAAGCCCACAAATTGGTTCTGGGATGTTCCCCAGCTATTCAGTACATACTGGATAAAAGCCTGTGGTCAACCACAGGAAGGAAAGGACTGATGGATGCCATTCCATAATTGGGAAATGCTTTTAGATACATCACTATGGACTACCCATTTAGTCAACCAACCTAAGAAGTCAGTAGATCAGAATATTGACATTTTGCTCACTCAGACCCCTTCAGTTCTACAGACCACTTAATAAATCACTTAATTAAACTGAGAAGCAGTTTGGTCTAGTGGTTAAAGGATCAGGTGAGAAACTGAGAAACTGTGAGTTCTAATCCTGTGTTAGTTATCAAAGCCAGCTGGCTTTGATTCACTCTCTTGAGGTTGTTATTGTTGAGGAAATAGGGGGAAGAAGGTGAATTGAATATATTTATTGTCCCAAGTTATTTGTAAATAAATAAAATAAACCACAGTGTGACTAACAGTAACTAAAGTGATGAGAATGATGAGAATAATTATAAAATACACATTGCCACATACAATTTGATAGTGAAAATTCCATCCTGATGACTGTAAATATAAGTATTAGATGCTAGCAACCACAGAGAGTCTGTGGAAAAAGAAAGAAAAAGGTGTCACCTTTGTCCTTTTCAGCCAGGAGGCATTAGCTAGGTTTTGTGGATTCATTTTGGTTCACTTGTTTTCTACACAAGGTGTTTTTTCAAAGCCATCTTAATTTCTGGAATACACAGATGTTTTAATCCTTTAATTACAACAAAATGCCAACTCCACAGAGAATAGCATAATAGCTTATGCCATTGGTGAGAATTTTTTGCTAAGCAGGACTTGATAAAGCCTTCTTGAAAAGACACTCAGTTTCTTTCAGATAGTTGGAAGGTAACAATTATGATTATTAAACTGGGGTTTTTAATTAAATATTAATCTGAGAGACAAAAATCTCCACAAAGTGAATTTGGCATTTCATCTTATATAATAAAACATTTGGAAAAGTATCAGAGCGGAGAAAGTAGCCATTTTGAGAAAGAATGCCTCTGGAGAAAACAGTTTTCTCTTCTGTTGCCATCAGTCAAATTTTGGGTTGCCATCAACTATCCACTGCAGGTTGATCAAAGCAACAAAAAGAACTGACAAAGTCTAGTCCAATCTTACTAAGAATAGATCAATGCATGAATTCTTTGCTCAACGCTACTTATAGTATAATTGTTAGATGTAAAAACTATATTTGGGAGCTTCTGTTCCTGTCACTATTGTTAGTATGATATGTGTTATGTGTGTTATGATATTAAAACAAATAATTAAAGACGAACAAGTGATATGAATAATCATATAATGTTTTAGAATGATGCTGGACTCCGTTAGCCATAATACCTTCCTGCCAAACACAGTGATGTGCGAATCCTTGACATCATGGTCAGATGTATTTGGAATAGTGGATGAACAGTACTCACTATTTGATCATCAAACAGGTGGGTATCTCATAAAAATTAAAAATTAATGAGTGGCCTTTATTTTGTAATATTCTCAGAAAGATATTTCCAGATTTGTCACTTTTATAAATCCATTGCCATTTGTGAATATTAGATCACCTCAGAGTGTACTAAAATGTTTTAGGCCAATTCAAAAATAAAGAACTCTTTTAGATATGCTTTTCTATTTCTATGACTTGAATGTTTCTTCTAAGGATGGGAAAGATATTTGTTTAGTTGCCTAACTTCTTGCTAATTAGGAAAAAAAGATATCTGTGTAAAAAAAGCTAATCTGATTACTTAGAAGTCATTAAAATATTCATGGATTTTACCAAAAACCATATAGCATGTCATTTTACATCATAGTAATAAGGAAATGCAAAATAGTATTTCTAAAATTTAAATATGGCAAATATTGTCCCTGGAGTATGCTTCCCCAACATAGTTGATGGGTTGCAGTTTAAAAAACAAAGCTCCAGACCAATTTCTAACACTTAAATTTGGCAGCAGCATCCAATATTCTTCACTGTTAATAGATAGTAGAAACAGGATAGTAGAAATAGGATCATCCATCTGATAATACTTGGGTAGCAGAAAATCTTAGTTTGGGTGTGCACATGTTCCACTAGACTCAAGTATTAAACCACTATGCAGATGACAAAAATAATGCAACAGATTCATTCTCATTATTTTTTTGCAACTCACGAGTGATCATTTTTTACAGTCCTTTTACTGCTCATAGAACTTCCACTGAATTTCAGGAGCAAACTATAAACACATTATTTTGGCAGAAAATAAGTCTGTAGAGCATTTCTTGCACACCTACCAATATACTATCCCTTAAACAAACAAAACTAACAGTCCCAAAATCCCAGCTGTTCCAACTTTGAAGTCTCATCCAACCCAGAAAGATAGTCCATCTATGTTGTACAACTTCATCCCATATGGAGAAGACATTTTCACAACACACTGAGGGTATGTTCAAGAGAAGTGTAAAGGAATGGAGGAAAAAAATCCATTGTGCAAATCAAGACTGTTTGTTTAGCCCGTAACTATATTTTTGTATAGTGAGGAGAGGGTGAGTTTAAAAATCCACCAATGACAAAAACAAAAGAAAAACAAAAAAGCACATATCAGTTTTCTCCCTCATGACTGCCAAAATTAGTTTAGAAACGAAACAACCTGGTTTTTCTCCCTCCCTCCCCCCCTCTCTCTCTCACACATACACACATTTTCCCCTCTCTATTGGTAAATATTACTGGGTTAATAAATGTTGTTACATAAGGGCACAAAGATTGCACTGGTAGATTCAAATACAGATTATTTTGTTTGTTATTTTATCTCCAGCTCTGATACTGGATAAATAGCTCATGACTTAAGAAGGAGGAATGTGTTTATCCTTTACTTCTAAAATTGTAAATCTATGAAGCTTTGGGAAGGCCACCACCAATGGCAGGGAAGCTACCAAAATGTTACCTTCACCCTATACCTTTTCCCTTGTAAAAACTTTGAAAAGCAATAAAATACTTTTTCAAAAAAAAAAGAAGGAGGAGGAGGAATGTGCTTAGTCTTTCAGCAGAAGTTTGGAAGTCAGGGGAGAGAAGGAAAGAAGAAGACCAATGTTGTCATCTGGACAGAGCTTTGAAAAAAGCTCATGTGCACAATGTGAGGGAAACCAGTCACTTGCCTTAATTGTACATGCAAAAATTAAGGCAGTTATTTGATTGCTGCCAACATTTCATGCAAATATATTTATCAGAGATCTAGTGTCCATTGGCTACATTTTCATGTTTACCTTTTTTGTTTTTGTGAGTACAACTCAGTAAATAATTTTTAAAGCATGAACTATCCATTGTTACAAAAGATTGAAGGTTGTACTAACAAAATAGTCTGAAAATACAACATATAACTACTGTATGCCGGTATTAACTCCCTTCTATCTTGTTGCATTTCCTCCATTCTGTATCTCATAACATTTTGTACAATCTTCATCTTCCATTTCATACCAAGCCAAAGAAAGATTCACAGTTTAGGAACTGTCATCCTTCTGTCTCATAAATTGACATAGTATCAGTAATATTTTACAATAATGTAATAGATGGCATTGTTAGCTTGAACTGACATTAAATAACATTTGGTGGTTTGGCTTCCATTCCTAACTACAGTGATGGCAAAATGATTAAAAGTGCAATCTGAAGTCACCATGCAAGCTCTATCCTTTCATTCTCATATTGCAATGTTAATGCAAATATTGAGTATGCTTTGCATCATGACATTGTATTGTTATGCATGGTCCCCCCCCCCCCCAGTTGTCTACATTCTTGGGGACCCTTATGGCTCCAGAAGTTGATCTGAAGTTCTTCATTAAAGTAAACAATTAAGTTGTTCAAACTTTAACTACTGGGGTTTTTTCTCTCTCATCATCATATTGTGACAGCTTGTGATTCATCCTGGACTTCTATGTATCCAGAATACTGGACAAGACACAATGTCTGTGAGTGGCTACAGTTTTGCTGTGATCAATACAAACTGGATGCTAATTGCATTTCCTTTTCCCACTTCAACATAAATGGTCACCAGCTCTGTTGTATGACCCAAGAAGATTTTTTAAATGCTGCTGGAATTTGTGGTGAATACCTCTACTTCATTCTCCAAAACATCAAGACTCGTGGTCAGTGTGCCAAACATTTACTCAGAATATTACTATTTCATTTTGGGTGTAACACTCAGCCTTATGCAAAGTACTTTATTGGGAGCCAGTGAGACTGCTGTTTGATGCTAAATCATAATCCAGCAGACATATCAAAAGAAAGAAAGACCAAGATTACAAATAAGATTGAAACAATTTAGAAACTCGTTAAATCAAATTAATCTTTGCAAAATTATACCAAGAGATAAGATTGGGTGAAAGAGAAATGAAAACTAAAAAAGGCACCCAAAAGCAAGATGAGATTAAAATGAGGAAGAAATGTAGAAAAGAGTAAATTTTGACTCAGGGGTCTAACCAGGAATGTTCATGGGAGAAGGGGAGTATTTAAAAAGTTAAAATTAATTCTTTTAACCCCCATCCAGGGGCAGCCCTTGGACTAATCCAGACTGAGAAAGCAGTTCATTCAGGCCCTTATGGCTTTAAGCCCGTGATGGCGAACCTGTGGCACGGGTGCCACAGGTGGCACGTGGAATCATTTCTTAGGGCACGTGAGGTGTTGCCCCATCAGCTCCAGCGCGCATGTGTGCGCTGGCCAGCTGATTTAGGTCTTCTTTTGAGGCCATTTTTCGCCCTCTGGAGTCTTCAGGGAAGCTCCTGAAGCCTCTGGAGGTAGGGAGGGGAGACTGTTTTCACCTTCCCCCAGGCTGCTAGAAAGCCTCCGGAGCCTGGGAAGGGTGAAAAAAAGGCACCAAAAGCAGGGGGTCACGCACATAGCATTATGGGTGTGGCACAGCCATGCATGCCCCACTGCGCTCCCCCCGCTTTTGGCACGCGAGCCAAAAAAGGTTAGCCATCACTGCTTTAAGCCCTATCCCTCCTCAGAACCTTAGATTTCTTCTTTAGCAAGAGTTGTGGTTTTAATAAATACAAGATGGGGCATCTGTAGGTGTTTCTCAGTGTTGGACTTTTGCACCATTTTAAAGAAGAAATTAAAATACCAAATTGTAGCACAGAACAATCTGTTCATCTCAGAAATTCTTAGAAAAATTCTTAGAAAAATATTGCAATGGGTACAGTATGGTACATAATTATTATATACAATAACGCTGTCATCCATTTTTGCTTGTTTTTATAGGCATCTCCTTCTTTCAGGACAATGAAGATACAAAGTCATCTGAAAAAGACTGTAAGGGAAACTTCTAAAGTTTGTAATAAAATTGTTATAATAAATGAAATATTTTAGCTTATTAGGGTTAGGGTTCTCTCAGCAGTAGCATTAGTCCTAATTTACTCTCATTTGTTCTGGCTGCAAAAGAACAGTGAGAGCAACATATTTCCAATGAAGTCACCATGAAATGCTATGGCTGTATAAGTTACAGATTTATGTGGAAATATATCACATAAATATCAAAATTTGCCCCAAAGACATCCCTGGTCACAATTAGTGACATGTATCTTTGTTTCCTTTCAGAGGAAACAATGATTGAATCATGAGCCATCTTCTACATTCTTAGAGCAAAATTCCCATTCAAAATCATTGCAGAATGTAGAGCCCGAATAGCTCTTTGTAAAAATAATTATAATAAACCATGTCTAAATAAGATCTAACTTCCCGTCATTGATCTAACCTTAGAGCTTTTGTTCTGAGTATGGGTTTTTTGTTTGGGACCAGTTGGTAGCAGAGCAACATCAAGTATGATTAAGTGCTATGTTCCCCCTTAATCGTTTTCAGTTTGGCTTGTAACTGATTTTGGAATGGAAGCACAATTGATAGTGATAGGAGATTTCTACAAGGAAAGGAAACTGAAGGAAACTAAAATTAGAAGTGTTTCCTCTATCACCTGATTGAATTCATTAGCTCCCACTACTTCTGACTGTGCCATTCCCTACCCATTGAAAAATTAGAAAGAATGTCGGCATGTATCCTCAGATAAATGTATCAAAGAGGTGGCATTCAGCAGGTCCTGACCAGTTCTGGAGAACCAGTAGTGGAAGTTTTGAGTAGTTTGGAGAACTGGTCAATACCACCTCTGGCTGGCCCCGCCCCCATCTATTCTCTGCCTCCCGAGTCCCAGCTGATCAGGAGGAAATGGGGATTTTGCAGTAACAATCCCCTGGAGTGGGAGAGAATGGGGATTTTACAGTAACCTTCTCCTGCCACCCCCACCAAGCCACGGCCACCAAGACATGCCCACAGTACCAGTAGTAGAAAAGTTTGAATCCCACCACTGGTGCAAAGTTTGTCCAAATGGTATCAGATAGGCTTAGAATTCTCACCAAAGCTTTTTAATATTTACATTAAATATCTACAACTGGAACTTTAGAGAGGAGTGCTGCCAAAGAATTTAGATCTATATCTCATAAGTTAAAGATCTACGCCTGGCAGATTAGAATTTAAGCAATGTTTGGAAGCTGTGATCAAATAGTCTAAGATAAACAAACAGTTGAAATCAGAAAAAAATCCAAGATGTAATTTTAATTGGAAAGCCCATAACATAATCAATTGCTTTAGCAAGTTTCTGCCCACAACACACATTATGACTTTTCTAATGATTAATAATAAAATGCAAGAAAAAGCCATCCACACAAGTTTACAGTATTGTTCTTATGTTAGATTCTGCCTTGCTTTTAAATGACTAGATAGTGTGGTAAAAAATAACACTTTTCTTACAATTAAATCCTATATTCAAAGATGTATCCTCTTTGAATTTTTGTGATTCTAAGTGCATTTTCCATATTAGACTACTGTAATACATGTTTTATGGTGACACTTTTACATGGTTTACACAGAATCCTATTGACTAAATATAGGTACTATTATGAATACTTCCTTGCATTTAAAAACTGCAAATTAAATGCTAATAGCAATAGATTATCATTGTTCAAGTGGGAATTTAATATTTCAGTCCCAACTATGGTCCTGATGTCCTCCAGACATGGAATTTGCATTGGAAGAATATGTTCCACTATAAATTTTAAATATTGCTTCTTCTTACTTCCATTGGCTGTCATCTAAATAATTGTCACCTTCCTCTTTCTAATTTCTGCTGTTATCATTTTCTAAAATGTGCACTAATTCCCTTTTACCTTTCTTCAACATTCTGCCTCTATCAAGGCCCTAATTATCTGCCATCAATTATACAAAACATTTGATGCTAAAAGCATAGATTTATAACCCCATCTTGGAAGCTATAGAAGTATTTCCTGGTGAAATTGAAGCAGATAATCCAGTCTTAAGAGATGATAGAGTGTTAGGAAATATATTCCTTGTGGCGATTCTCCACAGAATGACTGTTTTTTGAAGGTGATTGGTAGAATTTTTAAGGTTGTTTTTTTAAAAAAATCTGTTGTTATTGCTTTTTGAAAATTTATTTATTTCTTTGCTATCTGTGTCATTTGTTTTCAACAGGAAATGATATTCAATAAGTAAATGGGACAATTCTTGCATGTGATTTGCATGGATTTGGTAACATGCAAGTCTGACTCACCTCCAAACTCAGTGTAATTATAAGTCCATTTGATAGTTTCAGGTTGTGTAAGTCTCCCAGAGGTCAGATGTGTATCTTTACTAAACAGTTGGCTATGTGCATGCTGCAAGACCAAGAAATGCAATGGAATTAAGGCTGTATCATTGTTTAACTTAGCTTGGGCACTTAGCAGCAATAAGATCACTGATTAACCAGCCAATTTTGCCCTCTTCCAGTGAGCTACTTTGCCTCATATTTATTATGCTCTTTGATCATAGTTTTTTTCCTCAGACGATTATGGTCCATGACTATCACTCTGGAGCAATGTTATAATATGAAGTACTATTTACCTAGAGATGATATCAGGGCACACTGAGTTTTCTCCTAATCATCTTTTAGATCATTCACATTTGACCAATGATGATCTTTGGAGGACTTTCAATGGTTATTGATGCCATTTCAGCTAATTATCCAATTTGGGGTTAATCATTATATTTTATGATGAAGCTGGGTTTTTAATTCTAAGAAAAGTCTCAGACCCATAATGGTTTAGTGTTCCATAGAGTTTCATTCAGAGAACATGAAGACTTCTTTAAATATCACTGGAATTCATTGAGAATTATTTATGTTTATTTTTTAAAAAAATATCTTCCAGATAATGATAAGGCATGTTTGAGAACAGGTGGCATCAAGAGTCAAGAGTTTCAAGGTCACAGTAGAACAAGTACGTATATTTCTGACATCTAAAATCTTACGTATAAGTATCAGACAATTATTAACACACACACATACATATACATATACATATTAACAAAAATGAAGCCAAATATGCAATTATTCGCTTTTACTTTTAAAAATAATTTCTTTATATACATTATATACATGAAGTTATATGTCCATTTACAGGCTAACCACTATATATATCTCTCTTTATATATCTTATGACTCTGCAGACTCTGCAAAACACATATATACTGTAAATAAGAATTCTATTAGTCGGTGTAAGCATCTCTTTCAGAAAGAAAGACAAAGATAAAAACTTTGAACACGCTACCTTTGAACATAGCAATAGCACTTAAACATATACAGCTTCATAGTGCTTTTACAGACCACTCTAAGCAGTTTACAGAGTCAGCATATTGCCCCCAACAGTCTGGGTCCTCACGTCATTAGCTGGCTTGTTATTGGAGAAGAAATATGAAAAGCAGGCATTATGAACATTGACAGTCTAAATTATAAATGAAGAATCGTTCTTTTGCAATTATTTTTTATATGTAGCAATTGTGTAACACATGTAAAATTTTAGCTATGACTATAGCTGAATGTGGAAAAGAAAGCTACCGCATTTTTCGGCGTATAAGATGCACTGGAGTATAAGACACACAAAGGTTTTGAAGAGGCAAAGTAAAAAAAGTAGTAGGTAGATAGAGGGCTAGAGAGGGAGAGAAAGAAAGAAAGAAATACAGTAGATAGGTAGGTAGGTACAGAGAGGGAGAGAAAGAAAGAGAAATACGGTAGGTAGGTAGGTGGTAGAGAGAGTAGGTAGGTAAGTAGATAAAGGGATAGAGAGAAATGGAGAGAGAAATACTGTAGTTAGGTAGGGAGAGGGAGAGTAGATAGGTAGGTAGGTAGATAAAGGAATAGAGAGAAAGAAAGAGAGAGAGAGAGAGAGAAATACAGTAGGTAGGGAGTGTGTGTGTGTGTAGATAGGTAGGTAGGTAAAGGGGGAGAGAGAGAGAAATATGGTAGGTATGTAGGAAGAGAGAGAATGTTTAATAGGTAGGTAGAGGAATAGAGAGAAAAAGAGAGAGAGAAATACAGTAGATAGGTAGGGAGAGAGAGGGTAGGTAGGTAGGTTGATGTTTCCAGCTGTATTTATCCATGTCCTGGAGAAGGAAATCACCGACAAACGTTAAGATTTTGTTTCTGCTGGCATAAAATAGTTAAAGAGCAGGAAAAAACCCTTTTGCACTCTGCAAATCTCCCCAAAACAGCCTGTTTCTTCGTAAAAATGGGACCATTTTTTTTCAAATAAAAAGCATACCTAGCCTTGGAGTTGGGGATTGTGGAATCCTCATGGGGGGTGAGTGGTCAAAAATGAGCAACAAAATAGCCCATTTATTGCAAAAACGGGCCATTTTTGTGTCAAATAAATTGCATGCATAGCCCTATGGAAGCTTATAAAGTGCTGCTGGGGGTGGGGTGGCAAAAAACAGCCCATTTTAGGCTCATTTCTGCCCTCCCCAGCCCCTAGGAGCTCTCTGGAAGTCTACAAGGTTATGCACAGTCATATTGGTGAATGGGCCGGGGTTTCAGGTGGCAAAAAAAGACTGTATTCAATGTATAAGATGCACCCAGATTTTCAGCCTCTTTTTAGAGGAAAAAAGGTGCGTCTTATACTCCGAAAAATATGGTAGATACACTGGATAAAAAATTACCAAGAAATCCTGCTTTAAAAATGTAACTCTGTTATGATATACACTCTGTGTTTTGTGTGTTTATTTATTTGTTTGTTTGTGGGTGTGGGTGTGTCTTTGTGAGAGAGATGGTGGTTTCTGAACCTGGGCACCCTTCAGGAATACAAGCTTCAAATTTTTCTGCAATAGACATGTCGGCCATTCTGGGAATTGAAGGCAATAGGAGGTGGGGGAGGGGTGTTCGGCCACAGTGAGAGCCCATGGGTCAATAGACATCACATGTGATAATAGGCGCTGAGATTTAGGTGTTGGTTTCTTGATCTCTCAAGTCCATTGATAAAATAAACCATCTGAAATCCTTAACAAGAGAAATAGATTACCACTTGGCCATGGGTTTTAGACTGCATTATTTCTTAGCAGCATTTATGCTTATGACTTTCATGACATACGTCATATGAAGGCCCACTTAGTTGTTAATAAAAATAGTCCTTTCTGATTTCTGAAGCTCAAAAAAATGAGAGCAGGCCTGTGTCCACAGCTCCATTTTCCTCCCATTATGGGGTTGAGTTATGCTGCTTGTCATATGTGCTATTTTTAAAATTAATTTTGCAATTTAGCCACAAACGTGTCGGTAGATTCCTCACCTCATTATAACCTCAAGTGATGACTCTGCATTTCTGATCAGACTTTTAAGCAAGTCTGGAAAGTAAAAAAGAGGTCAGACAGTATCTGCTCCTTAGATTACCACATCATCGTTAACTTCCTGCTACCCCAACCTGTGTGATCTCAGCAGATGATTCAAATAGTTCATCTTATTTTTTAATTGTTTGTTTGTTTGTTTGTTTGCATTATGACATGCCAAATTCTTGTAAAAGAAATGCCCAAGCTATCTGAATCCTAGGTGCTATGGGAATATAATTAGTCAAACTGTTACAGTATATGTAACCATAATCTGAGGAAGATGGGTAGTTTCGAAATGTGAAATATAAATAAATAAGTAAAATAAAATAGAGCTATTGAAAAACAAGAAGTGAAACACAATGGGAAAGGGAGGGAGGGAGGGAGGAAAAAAGGAAGGAAAGTTAGGATGGAAAAAAGTTTCAGGAAACAAGATGATCCTTACAAAGATCACAATGAAAACATAATTATGGTCAGTTTTTGGAAAGGGATAGAATTACATTTTCTGAAACAAGAATTATTGGATGGCGCTCTCATCATCTGCAGAAACAGCATTATATCAGTCTACCACCAAAGATATCTTCCAGAACAGGAGACTTTATTTTCAAAGAGAAAGCAGCTTATTATCTAAAGCAGGGCCCCCCAACCTTTTTTGCACCAGGGACCGGTTTCATTTTAAAGAAAATTCCGCGGACCAGCCGGCGTAGAGGGGGAGCGGGGGGGAGGGGGAACAGGCGGCGCATGCGCACGCAGGGGGGTGAGTCAGCTCACTCACCCCTCTATGGCCCCCAATCGCGTGAGCGACCACACTTGCACTCTCCCGCCCCCGGTGCGCGCTCTGCCCAGGGGGCTGCCTCGTCCTCCCTCCTTCTCCTCTCTGGCCCTGCGGCCCGGTTCCTATCAAGCCACGGACGGGCTCCGGTCTGCGGACCGGGGGTTGGGGACCCCTGATCTAAAGCCATTTCTTTCTTTTTAGACACATAGATATTGGCCTTTCAGTTTTGCCAAGCAAGAGGTTACACGTTAATTCTCCTGACTGTCTTCATTTGGGATAGCAGGAAGATAACTTTAAAAAAAACCCATCTAGTGGAATTTGACAGGATTTTAAAATGGCAGGTGATTGACTACCCTGATCCTAGTTATGACTGCTATGTTTATACACTGATGAAAACTGCATTGCACATGTAGTGCAGAGGTGGGTTTCTGCCAGTTTTCTCCAGATCAGGTGAACCAGTAGTGTCAGCGGTGAGAGATGCACAGAAGTGTCACGCGAGTGCCTCAAGCGAACCAGTAATAAAATAAATTGAAACCCATCACTGGTGTAGTGGCTTTTTCTTTCAAAGTTGGGTTCTTGGCACTTTCCTACATTATAAAGGAAAGGAATTTGATATCAGTGTCATCCAATTGGTTTTGTTTCCTGACTATGCATAACCCTTGGTGACAGCCTATGCTGGACTGCTTTATTGGCATTACTGTTGTGGCCCGCCAGACTCAGACAATGAGGAGGGTGGGGAAGAATTTGGGCCAGTTCTGGAGCCTGAGGAAGGCTCTGATGGATGCTTAGCATTAGACACAAAAATAGAGCCAGGGCTGTCCGGCATTTCCCAGTCAGAGAGGCAGAGATTGGTGAGAAGGGGGAACAGCTGAGGCCTGTTCCAGATGCGGGTAGTGCAGAGCAAATAGGAGAGGTGAACAATGGAGAACAATGCGCCGGCTCCGGAAGCAAAACAAACATGGATGCTGGCTGGCCCCTCCCTGCTGGGGAATACATAGGAGGAAAGGGAAGTGGTTTGGTTGTCGCACACAACCGTTTGCATTTCTGGAAAGTTTGCTCCTTGTGCGTTTCGTGCAACAAAGACTGCCTTACCAGAACTGAGGACTCTTGCCTGGACTTTCTAAATGCATTTAATTCCCAAGGTGTGAATAAAGGGGATTTTTTCTTTGCAAGGAGTTTGTTTCTTGCTTCTGTGAAGGTCAGATCAGAACAATTACTTTCGTCATTGCGCTATAATCCAGACAGCATTTTCTTAACATCTGATCATTTGTCATAGAAAAGCTTTACCTCTATTCACTTTCGTTCTTGAAGGTCTGCAGAGTTCTCACTTGTGGGAGTTTGTACGAGATCTTCTCTTGTCCCCTGAAGAGAATTCCGGCATTCTTGAATGGGAAGACAGAGACCAAGGCATCTTTCGTGTTATCAAATCTGATGCTCTGGCAAAGATGTGGGGACAAAGGAAAAAAAACGACAGAATGACCTATGAAAAGCTAAGCAGAGCTCTCCGGTAAGTTAATATTTTAAGAAGACATATCTAATGCAAGTAGGAGCTGGGGATTTGAATATGTTCTAATAGATTTATTCAATCTTCTTTGGTTTATAGTCAGTTCCAGACCCAATCTGAGTGCCTTCATTGTTTGTTTGTTTATATTTCATATTTTTTAACTGCCCATCTCCCTCAGATACCTATATTAGCCTATAAGGAGCTTTCACCATGCCTAAAGAACTGCTCTTACAATTATTTTTACTGTATCCTAAAATCATCTTCAGAGACTGTTCTTAGTGTCCTCCTAAGGTGAGTGTTTTTTTTACAGTGTTTTTTTTAAATTAAGGTTTATTGTAGCATAAAATATAATGAAAATAAAAATTAAAAGGAGGGGAAGTGCATGGGGGGGGGGGGGAAGAAGAAAAATGATATTGACTTCTGACTTTTTCCAACACATTAAAATAATAATTCAACTTTTTACTTTATCAATAATTATTATAAGCAAGTTTTAAAACTACACAATTATTAAATCATCAAACTAAATTTTGATTTGGTTTTTTTCTATTTCAAGCATAAAAACCACAAGCAATATTCCAATAGAAACAAGACCAATTAAAACGTCTTTGTTTAAAACAGTTTACATTGCCATTTTAACTAAATCGATTTTTTCCCCCTCCGTTTGTGGGAAGTGACACTTACAAGTAGCCCTCAACTTACAACCACAAAATTTCTGTTGCTAAGCAAGAAATTTGTTAAGTGAGCTTTACCCCATTTTATGACCTTTCTTGCCACAGTTGTAAAGTGAATCATTGCAGTTGTGAGTTATTAGCATGATTGTTAAGTGAATCTGGCTTCCGGATTGACCCTGGAAACTGCAACTGTTATAAATATGAGTCAGTTGCCAAGCATTTAAATTTAGATCATGTATTTAGTATTTATTAGATTTGTATACCGCACCTTCTCCCTTTTGGGGCTCAGGGCGGTGTACAGGCAGCAATAAAAATCAATAATACAAAACATAAAATATATTATATAATTAGCCGGTCCTTAAAACCCCTGTTAAAAACCCCAACTAAAAAACAGATTAAAACTACGACAGGCCGGCCGCACGAAATAAATAGGTCTTCAAAGCCCGACGGAAGATGCGTAGGTCCGTGGTCGTCCATAGGTCAGGGGGTAGGTCATTCCAGAGGGCAGGGGCTGCCACAGAGAAGGCTCTCCCCCTGGGGGTCACCAGCCAACATTGCCTGGCCGATGGCACCCTGAGGAGGCCCTCTCTGTGGGAGCGCACTGGTCGGTGGGAGGTATTTGGCAGCAGGAGGAGGTCTTGCAAATAGCCAGGTCCCTTGCCATGGAGCGCTTTGAAGATGGTCACTAGTATCTTGAAGCGCACCCGGAAAGCCCCAGGCAGCCAGTGCAGCTCACGCAGGAGAGGTGTCACATGGGAGCGCCTAGATGCTCCCAAAATCCCCCACGCGGCTGCATTCTGAACCAACTGGAGCCTCCGGGTGCACCTCAAGGAAGCCCCATGTAGAGCGCATTGCAATAGTCCAGGCGGGAGATGACAAGGGCTTGAGTGACCGTGCGTAAAGCCCCCTAGCCACGGCCGTCATATGATCTTCCAGAGACAGCCGAGAGTCCAGGAGGACGCCCAAGTTGCGTGCTCTCTCTGTAGGGGCCAATGACTCGCCCCCAATAGCCAGAGATGGCACCATCTGGCTATACTGTGACTCCGGAAGCCACAGCCACTCGGTCTTGGACGGGTTGAGTTGGAGCCTGTTTCTCCCCATCCAGACTCGCACGGCCTCCAGACACCGGGACATCACTTCCATGGCATTGTTGGGGTGGTCCGGGGTAGAGATGTACAACTGAGTGTCGTCAGCGTACTGATGGAACTCTACCCCGAAACCACGGATGATCTCACCCAACGGCTTCATATAGATGTTGAACAGGAGGGACGAGAGGACCGACCCCTGTGGTACCCCACAAGTGAGGTACCTCAGCGTCGACCTCTGCCCTCCTGCCAACACAAATTGCGACCAGTCGGAGAGGTAGGAGGAGAACCACCGTAAAACGGTGCCCCCCAGTCCCAGCTCCTCCAGCCGGCGCAGCATGATACCATGGTCGATGGTATCGAAAGCCGCTGAGAGATCTAACAGGACCAGGATAGAGGAGCAACCCCTATCCCGGGCCCTCCAGGTATCATCCACCAATGCGACCAATGCTGTCTCTGTGCTGTACCCAGGCCAGATGCCGGACTGGCGCAAGTCCAGATAGACAGCTTCATCCAGGTGCTGAGGGAGCTGCCACGCCACCACACTCTCAACAACCTTCGCAAGAAATTGAAGGTTGGAGACAGGACGGTAGTTGGCCAACACAGCCGGGTTCAGGGAAGGCTTGAGGAGGGGTCTCACCACTGCCTCTTTCAAGGCGGCCGGCAAAAACCCCTCACTCAGAGAAGCGTTGACAATTCCCTGGAGCCAGCCTCGTGTAACTTCCCGGGAGGCCAGTACCAACCAGGAGGGACACGGGTCCAATAAACATGTGGTGGCGTTCAGTCACCCCAGCATCCTGTCCATGTCATCTGGAGTCACAGGGTCGAACTCTTCCCAGATAGCGGACTCAAGACCTGCCTCCATTGGCCCGTCTGAACTAGTCCAATCGGAGGCCAACCCGTCCCAGATCTGATCGATTTTGTCATGCAGATAACACCAAATTCCTCCGCATGACCCTGCAAGGGGGCATCCCATGTGACCATGCCAATGCCGCAATGGTTGTAAGTAACTGTGAAAAACAGTTCCTAAGTCACTTTTTTCAATGCCATTGTAACTTTGAACAGTCTCTAAACGAACTGTCGTATGTCAAGGACTGTTATTTCTATTTAACCTTATTACTATTTCTGTCATTATTTATTTTAACAAAAATAACTATACTGTCTCAATTCTTTGACCTTAAAAGAAAAGTTATTTTATATTTATTTTAATCATTTTTTTAAAAAAACATTCCTCTTCATAAATAAAACCAATTAATTTCATCAATTAAAATCTTTAAGTCATTCCCTACAGCTTGTCTCATAAAATAAAATCTTCAGAATGCCCATTAGATATATACACCTCTTTTTCTCAGGAGATTCCACAATATGATTTTTAAGATAAATATGTCAACATTTTGTAGATTTACTTATACTTTACTTTATTCTTCTTCTTTCAGTTGCACTGGGGGACTTATAATTAAGCCATCTTCATAGGAGCACTGTTGGTGCCAGATTTATATTCCAAAATTGCAGTTATGTCCTTTGTTTTGTCAAATATTCATATAGTAGCCTCAGTAGCTTGATAACTTTCTGCACTTGGTTGCAATTCTGGATGACTCATCTTTCTTCTAATTACTTGAGTAATTAAGTGAGTTTTGCCCCATTTTATGACTTTTCTGTCCACAGATGTTAAGTGAATAACTGCAATTGATAAGCTACCGCATTTCCCCAAAAATAAGACAGCATCTTATTTTCTTTTGACCCCCGAAATAAGCACTTGGCCTTATTTTCAGGGAGGTCTTATTCTTTTTGAGGTGCAGGAGGCAATGAGCATGGTCACCTCATGGCTGCTGCTGTATTGTAGTATTTTTGGGGAGGGCTTATTTTCAGGGCACATTTTAGCACATGCGCTCAAAAGCCCGATTGGGCTTATTATCTAGGGAGGTCTTATTTTTGGCGAAACAGGGTAGTAATTAGATGAGTTTGGCTTCCCCATTGGTTTTTCTTGTCAGAAGATTGCAAAAGGTAACCTTATGACCCTGGGACATAGCAATGATCATAATTATGAATTAGTTGCCAAGTATCTGCATTTTTATCACATGATCAGAGGGATGCTGCAAAGGTCATAACTATCATAATGCTGAAAATGTCATGTTACATTTTTGAGTGACATTGTACCTTTGAATGGTTACTAAAGGAAATGTTGTAAATTACGGACTACCTGTAGTTGATCTATAAGTTGAATTGTTTGGTTTAAATATTCTTCTAAAATATTTTTTGCAATCCCTGTCTGGTTTAGATACCTTCTATGTTCATCTTCTTCAATTCTCTAGCTCCCTCTTGTGGTCAAGTAAAAATATTTTTTTAAAAAAAAGCTTTTTACAGATCAGGTGGTATCTCCTGGCCAATCAGAATTCTTGGTAGGTAGGTAACATCATCAATGCTAGGGATGATGTTACTTAGTCTGGATAGTGAAATGTCTGCAATTAAACAACCAAGCTCCCTCATTTCAACCCTGAGCTAAAAATATTTTCTTTAATCACAGTCCAAATCCATTAAAATCAAAAGATTTCAGCCTCCCAGAACAAACAACCCAAAAGTGCCCAAATAAACCCAAATAAAGGCAGCAAATTCATGAAAATGTCCAAATAAAACCACACCTTTTTTAATTCTTAAATTTCTATTTCTTCAAAAAGGGGTTACAGATTGTGAGAAGAGGAAAAAGAACCTCAGTTAGTAAAGATAATAATCAAATAAATTTAAGAAGTGAAAGCAATTTATTATCGGTTTAAAACATAAGTTTCAAAATGGCTGCTTTTTCAACAAGGAAGTAATTTCAGTCCCACCTCTTCTGGGGTAATTCTGAAACTCCTACTAACCCAAGAGAGTCATATATACTTAGGGAATTCAGTTCCCTTGTTTGTAAATTGAAAACGTTTTTCCAGATTGTCAAGTCAGCCATCATCCTGAGTGATTAATGAGGTCTTCAACACTAGCTAACCAACTCTGAAATGGTTCAACATGGAAGGGTGGGCATCCATTTGGGGGATGGGTTAATTTGGTTTTGGTTTTGGTGTAAAACAAATACAACAATTTAATACTCCTACACTTCATTTTCAGGTACTGTGACTAGCTGATTTGGCAAAATCTTAGTTCTGAGAGCCAGCAGGCACATTTTAAAAATAAAAATTTATCTCCAATTTGATATGGGTTAACTGATTTCAAAAATGATTAGGGGTGGGGTAATTCTGCAGCCTGATATATTCTTGAAGGAGAAAATAAGTAAAAACAATACACGTTTATCACTAGAGTGCTTGCCAGCCTAGCCCATATATATATATATAAACTTTAATACCCCTACATTTCCATTTTCCTTGATGATAACCTGAGAACTTTACTTTGAAAAATAAAAAAGAAATATTAGGAAAATAAAATACAACCAAAGGCTACTGAATTCCAGAATATCTGAGAAAAATTTAAGTTCTGACACAATTAATTGTGACTTTTGACTATGTGTGTGGAAGCCCTTGCTTTGTCAAGACCAAATGTTCCATGTAGCTAGTTGTCATTCAAATATAGTGTTTCGGTGCTTCTAATTTCCATTCACTGTTATTGTTTGCAGGTATTATTATAAAACTGGAATTTTGGAGCGAGTTGACAGGAGATTAGTATATAAGTTTGGAAAAAATGCACATGGATGGCAAGAAAGCAACTCATGAGATACACATATCTTTGGACTCATTATCCAATAAACAATGTGAAGGTCAACTCCAAAAGATGGAAGTTCTCTGCCAGCTTTTCTAGATCGAGGTGACCATATATTTTGGATAACTGGACAAAATAACCATTAATAGACCGTCTGGATCAGGAAATGTATTGCCTTTGCACTTTTTATCTACCATACAACCTGCATGGCAGAAGCACCCATAATATGGTTTCAATCTTTCCAGTAATCTGGTACGATTTTGCTCTGAAAGCCAATAAGAGTTTGTCATCAGTGCTTAATCCTAAATCCCAGCATTATAATACTTCAATTTTGAGTTTGATGGAATTTTGAATAGCATTTTCTTGATATCATCTTTATACTCACCCATGGGTGAGCAACCGATTGCCATGTGATCTGTATGACTCTCTGTAATATTTTTTACAGACCCAAAGAACCATAGAAGTGCCTCTAATACTCAGCAGCAGAGTCCAAAAAACGGATGCCATTTCCTATTGCTTGAATGGAACATAATGTGTGTTTTTTTTAAAATGTGTTTAAATAATATTAAAAAGTACTCAAATGTAAAAAAAAAAATCTGCTTCCCAACTGGTAAAAGATAGTCCGTGTCTATCATCACACTTAATAGGTAACATAGAATAATCATTTTTCTCTATCGTATCAACCTGAATGTGGATATGTGCTCTTCTAGACATAGTTGAATTGGAATTCTCAACAGCCTCAGCCAATATAACCCATGAAAATGGCACATGGATCTAATACACCAACATTGGGAGGCCAACAAGTTCCTCTGCCTGCCCTCTTGCATTCAAAAGCAGTTTCATCTTGCCTACAGCAACATTCTTTAGTACAGTTATGCTGGGAGTCACAAGAATATTTGTAACAGCATGAATTTAAAAAAAAATATTTGTGGTACTGTATATGAAGGGTACACTAGAGTCCAAACAGACTTGGGAAAGACTGGTTCTGATTCCAGCTGGATAAGGATTTGCTGTACTATTCACTTTTTACATCTGTGAAAGGGACCGACACCAATATTTCTGTCTCAGAATTTGTGAAGAGGTTTTTTGTTTGTTTATTCAGGAAGAAAGGCACTGTGTTCTGTGTACATAATGCCACTTTTGTAATCTATAAAACATGAAAAGACTAGGTATGATTTCCACTCCCTCACTCAAATCAAGGTTGTGCATCAAGAATGTGGTTGAATAAATGTATTAAGTTGGCTTTTTAGAACTGTTGAGTCTCTTCCTGGGAATAAAGTTAGTTCATTAACCAATTTACTAGATTTCTACAAAATTGTAACAGTGTAACTTTAACCATCTTTATTATTATTTTTAATTAATGGTAATTCCTTCACACTATATATTCTTTAGCACACATTTTTTATTTGTTCATATAATATTGGCTGGGTGGGTGAGTCTGTCTGTGGATGGATGGATGGATGGGTGGGTGGATGGGTGGGTGGATGGATGGATGGATGGACGGACGGACATGGATGGATAGATAGATGTTAGGTAGGTAGGTAGGTAGGTAGGTAGGTAGGTAGGTAGGTAGGTAGGTAGATAGATAGATAGATAGATAGATAGATAGATAGATAGATAGATAGATAGATAGATAGATAGATAGATAGATAGATAGATAGATAGATAGATAGATAGATAGATAGATAGATAGATAGATAGATAGATAGATAGATAGATAGATAGATAGATAGATAGATAGATAGATAGATAGATAGATAGATACTGATGCTTGGTGGAAGTGAAATATATCAAGCCTGCCCCATTAGAACATATTTGAAATAAATGAAACTACATGAATTAATTGCCTGTGTATGCATAGACCATTTAAATAATTTATATTTTGAATAACTTTCTGAAAACAAAATCTGGTGTTTTATTAGAGAAGTCATAAAATATTATTTTGTGGAAATCACTAAACTTCATCCTGTAGTCTTCTAAAAGAAGGCGACTCTATGACTCTTAGCAAGTCCTAATGAACTTAGCAGAACATACTTCTAAGTAGATTTACTTAACTCAGAAGTTTGATATTGACATTAGAATAAATGTATATTTATTTTTGGAGCAATATATTTGAATTGTGTATTAATATATTCTATCTCAGATGAATCTTGAAAGGAATAATTGGGGATGCTATGGTCATCATTAAATTAGGAGAGGTCCTCTGCACACTTCATAGATCTCACTTGTCCTCTTTTATAACTCAGTCTTATTATTTTATATGATAGCAATTGTTAGAATCCTAACAAAAATGAAGGCTTTAGAATATGCAACTTTTTTCGAACGTTAGAAATAAAAGCAATGTTGTTTTAAATTCATTTTTGTTATGCTCAAAATAGAATCTTGCCAGCTACATATGGGGAATCAAATCTAATGCCTGTTAGAATTACAATTCCCTTACTATTGCCCTTTCTGAATAAAACCTCTAGGAATTAAAGATCAAAACATCTGACAGATCCCACATGACATGTCACGAAACTAAGTCCATAAGACCAAAAGTAAACCAAGTTCACTGTTCTAATTAATACAGGGATCCTATTCACATTTTTCCTTCAATTTACGTATTTCATTTTGGCTTCTGCAACGCTTCTTTTTCCTATTAATGCCTCTCTTTCTTCCCTGGTCGATAAAAGCTTAAGATAGACTTGGCAATCAGACTGATATTGTTCCAGCATTATCTACAGTAGGATGCATGCATCAAAAGGTCAATATTTTATTTTAACTTTGGAAATAATATAGAAAAAGTGCATTTTGAAAAAAAAGATCAAGATGGCAATTTGCAATTGAACCTCTGTCCATCCTGTCGCCTCTTTTATTTCTTTACTAGAGCTGCCATGTAAAAATGACAGGACTTTGTGTGATCAAGATTATCATTCTGATTTTTTTGAACTCCCAGCAGATGTCCCTGCACTGGTCAATCTTTATTTGTTTACTTTAAAAAAATTGATAGGCCAAAACTGATAGGCCCCATACATCCCTTCGTCCGCTACGCTCCCACAGAGAGGGTCTTCTCCGGGTGCCGTCGGCCGGGCAATGCTGGGGAAGGGCCTTCTCTATGGCGGGCCCAGCCCTCTGGAACAACCTACCCCCCCGACCTACATACTATCTCGGATCTCCGCCTCTTCCGACAACGTCTTAAGACATTTCTATTCCAACAAGCCGGCCTAGCATAGCCCCCCGTTTCTGAGTTTTTATGTATAAATTGTAATTAGGCAGGGTTTTAAATGGGTTTTTTAGCACGGGTTTAAATAATTTAATATGTTTTTAATGATGTATATTGTTTTATTGTGGGTTTAATAATGCCTGTGCGCCGCCCTGGGTCCTAACAAGGAGAAGGGCGGGGTATAAATTCGATTTAAAAAAAACCTGCAGTATACTGTAATTCATAGACTCACCTAACCTTCTACAACATAAGTAAATAATTATCCATACTTTCAAGGCATTTATGTCAATGAACATTGTGATGAACAAGCAAGAAGGCTTATTATCTACAAAATAATGTTCTAAGGTTCATAGTTAAATGTGTTCTTTGTGAAAAGGGTATCTAAAAAGTATTCATTTTTCAAGATCAAGAACAAGCCTCATAAAGTGTTAGTTTTCATTATAAGGACGGTTTCCTTTTGAACTTGAGTAAGTTTCTGTTTCAAGAAAGAAAAGGCTGGGAAACTGAACTTAGGTCACAATAAAAATCTGGAGAGGGGGAAGCACAAAAAGGTCAACCAACTAGGAGCCATGCTTAGTGTAAGAGCTTTGTGCTGCTTTTCTGGGATTCTGTAAACTACCAAATTATAGGTAAACAGTTGGATTCCACCCTCATGCACACACAGAATTGTACATTATCTTAATTAACTTGATCTCCCAACATATCTTTTTGTCATTTGTTCCTGGAGCTACTTTATTATTGTATTTATTTTGACAACCAAATGCAGAATATGCCAACTTAATGACTTCCATAGGATGTAGTTTCTAGAATACCAATGCAAAACGACATGTTAGTTAATATCTAAATTGAGTTTGTAGCAGTCAGACAATATTTTTTTAAACTGTTCTTTTTTACAAAATGTAGCATGATTTTACTGTGTTACCTTTGAAGTAGTAGCAGAAAACACACCCAGTGCATAATCTAGATTCAGAATAAATGTGATGTTTTATTAAATATGTTTGTTAGAAAATGTAAATTCTTGCATTTTTGGTTCATTGCATTTTATAGAGAGTGTACCGTATTTTTCAGAGTATAAGACATACCTTTTTTCCTCTAAAAAGAGGCTGAAAATCTGGGTGCATCTTATACATCGAATACAGCATTTTTTGCCTCCTGCAACCCCGCCCCTTCACCAAAATGGCCATGCGCATACCCTTATGGAGAATTCCAGAGAGCTCCTGGGGGCTGGGGAGGGCAAAAATGAGCAAACAACAGGGTGTTCCCCCCCCCAGCCCCCAGCAGCACTCTATAAGCCCCCATAAGGCTATGAATGCATTTTTTTGACCGAAAAAGGCCCATTTTCACGAAAAAACCCCAGGCTGTTTTTTCCTCATTTTGCCCCCCCCCCCCCTCGGAGCACTCTGCAAGCCCCTCCAAGGCTATTCATGCCTTTTATTTGGAAAAAAATGGGCCTATTTTCTCAAAAAACGGGCCATTTGGGGGAGGTTTGCAAAGTGCAAAAAAGGTTTTTTTTTCCCTTTTGGAAAGCTGTTTAGTTAGAGCAGTGGTGGGCAAACTTATTAGTCAAGAGAGCCAAATATCAACAGTACCACAACTGAAATTTCTTTTGAGAGCCAAAAGGTGTGGCCTGTTCTATGGGAGTGGCTCAGCGGTCATGTGACTGGGTAGGCGTGGCCAACTTGGAAAATGTGGTGAAACTCATTTAATGACGGTCCTGCTTAGCAACCAAAATTTTGGGCTCAATTGTGCTCATAAGTTCTTTCTTTCTTTCTCTCTCTCTCTCCCACTTTCTTTTTCTTTCTATTTTTCTCTCTTTCTCTCTTTCTTTTTGTGTGTGTGTCTCTCTCTCTCTGTATCTGTCTCTCTCTCCTCCCTCCACCCATCTGTCACTCTGCATGTGTGTGTGTGTTTGTGTGTGTGTGTGCAGGCCCGGATCCAATAAGTGCGGGGCCCGATTGGATTTTTTTTGCGGGGCCATCTATATATTAAATATTTAAATAAAATGCAAATTCAATATATATATAAATCAAATATCATGGATCATAAGATAGGTAAACTTCTACATACATTAAAAAATAAAAATACACAAAATATAAAAACAATTACATTTTATTGAATATAAATTTACATCATTGAATATGAATATATGAATTTACATATTTCTAAGTTTTTGTTCCGTAAATTCTTCTAAAATAGTTTGAAAATCCAATTTCCTTGCTTCTTCACTTTCAATCGACATAATTGCTAAACTATTTAATCTATCCTGAGTCATTGTTGATCTCAGATAGTTTTTTATTAGTTTTAGCCTGGAAAATGATCTCTCTCCAGAAGCAACACTCACTGGAATTGTTAAATATATTCAGAGAGCAATAAACAAGTTTGGAAATGCCGTTGCTCTGTCATTTTCCGATAAAAATTTGAACATTTTAAATGGATTTTCAAAAAATTCTGATGGAAGGATAGATTTTAAAGCTCCCATTTCTTCAACTAACATTTTTCCATCTATATCAGCTTCCTTCACTATTGGTGCATCATTTTCTGTGAACCTAGAATCTGTTAAATTTCTAATTTAGCTGCATGTTTTTGAAGTGCTTCTTTTTCCATATTTTGAAATTTTCCCAGAAACCCAAATAAGTCATTATGATTTTTCAATTGTTCAAAACGATCTTTTAGTGATTCTGTAGCTTTATCTAAAACAAAATTTTAAAAAGATATCTTGTATGCGTTTATCGGATCTACAATAGGTTCATCATCGCCTTCATAATTGAAATGTTTCTTTCTTTTCCGAAGCCTTTTATTTCGAAATTCTGTAGATATTTCCAAATCTTGTGCAAGAATTTTTGCTTGAACTAAAACTTGTTCGAATCCAGTATTTCTGTAGTCGCTTAACCATTTTAAAAGTTTTTCAAATGAAGAAAGTGCAATGGATACTTCTACAGATTTACCTTGAAGTTCCTTGCTTACATAATTGACTTGGAACAGTAAATCGTACCAAAAAACCAGTGATACTAAAAATTTATAGTCTTTCATTGCATTTCCAAGAGATTCTGCCTCGCTTTTAATTTGTGGATCTTCAGAAATTTCTGATATTTCGAAAAGAGCATCATAAAATTCACCGATTTGGTATCTCACTGCTTTTACGCTTTGAATCCGATCAAAATTTGGGAGCTGGGCGACTGGTCTGCATGTATGAGGATTGCAGAGTCCCCTGCTCAACATTAGTGACCGAAGGTTGTTGAACATGGGGATTTAATTCTCTCCCAGCCCACCTCACAGGGTTGTTAGAGGGAAAAAGAGGAAGGGCTTGCAAGTCTGTTTTAGTGCCTGGAGTTATTACGGTGGAACACAAATACATCCGTAAAATAAAAATAGGTAAATCGATGTTCTTGTAGCCCCTGAGTGGTTTGTCTTTCTCTCCATCCTTTCTTCACTCTTCCTTCCTCTTGCTTTTCTTCTTCATCATCATCCTCTTCTTCCTAGTCCCTACTTTTTCCTCCTCTTCCTCTTGGTGGCTCTCCTTTTCTTCATTTTTCCTTCTTTCTTCTTACTCCTCCTCCTCCTCCTTCATTCTCTGCCTCCACCCCTCTTCTTCTTTCTTCTTGGCGCTCTCTGTCTGCATTCCTTCCTCCTCCGTTTTTTTCCTTCCACCTCTTCCTCTCCTCCTCCCTTCGTCTTCCTCTCTTGGCATTCTCTCCACATTCTTCCCTCTTTCCGCTTTTCCTTCCACTTCTTCCTCCTTCTCCTCCCTCTTCTTCTCTCCCCCTCCTCTCTCTCTCTTCCCCTCCCTCCTTCCTCTTTTCTCCGCACTTCCTCTCCGCATTCTTCCCTCCCCCCCCCCTCTTGCAGAAAGCAACAGTTCGAAGGAAAGTCTGCCTTCCCAGCCCCTCCTCATTCCCTCCCACTCGGGGAAGGGAGCCCATCCGAATCGTGGGGGGAAGGTTTGCACTTTGAGACAGCGGAGAAACTTCCTTTTGCCCCCCCTCCCCAATTTATCTCTTCTTTCCTCTCTTTCTTCTTCTTTCTCTTTCTCTCTCTCTCTCTCTCTTTGCCAGCGGGCGCCCACCTCCTCTTCCCCCCACCCCCCGTGCCGCCTCCTCCTCCTCTTCTCCCCCCTCCCTTCCCCGGGTTATTTCCCTCCCTCCTTCCCCCCCGCTCTCCCATAGCTTTGGCGTGCTCGCTGCGTCGGGAAGGAAAGGAAAGGCGCTCCTTGCAACAATTTGGATTTTTTTGTGTTTTGCTTTTCATTGTTTCCCCCCCAAGCCAAAACTGTTGCAAAAGAAGGCAGAGAGAGAGAGGGAGAGAGAGAGAGAGAGAGAAAGGAAGGACAAAAGAGGGGTTCTCATTCTTTCCCCCCCCTCCCTCTCTCCCTCCCTCCCACGCCCACCCGCAATGCTCCGGAGGTCCGGAGTGGCCCAGGCGAGCGAGCGAGCTTTTGCGGGCGGCTTTTTCCTTGGCCGCTGCTGGGTTTTCGGCTTCGCTTTGGCTCTCTCCGTTGGGAGCCTCGGCTCATCGGGGCAACAGCCGCCTGCAGAAGCCATCGAGGGGCATTTTCCAGGGCTGCCCACCGCACGGACGGGGAGGGAGGTCGGCGTGCGGCACCCGGACGGCCTCCGCGGCGTTTAGATAGCCACAGCCTTGGGTCCTCCCCCCGCACGCCCGCACAGCTGCTCGCTGTGGGAGGAGGGAGGTGGGCGTGTGGCTCCCGGAGTCTGCCCGTGGCTAGTTGAAGGAAGAGCCGCACTCAAGGGGCCAAAGAGCCACTCGTGGCTCGCGAGCCGCAGTTTGCCGACCACTGAGTTAGAGTGATTGATGAGAATTGCATTGCTCAGGTACTATGCCTGCAGAAACAAAGATTTCTTCCAAAGGTGGTCAGTGATTTCCTTCTCCAGCACATGGGTAAATAGACCTGGAAACATCTACCTACCTACCTACTCTCTCTCTCTACCTACCTATCTACTGTATTTCTCTCTCTCTCTATTTCTCTCTCTCTATCCCTCTACCTACCTATCTACACTCACTCTCTTCCTATCTACTGTATTTCTCTCCTCCCCTCTATATACCTACCTGCCTACTCTCTCTCTCCCTACCTATCTACTGTTTTTCTCTATCTCCCCCCTCTATATACCTATATACCTATCTACCTACTCTCTCTCCCCCTACCTACCTACTGTATTTCTCTCTCCCTCCCTCCCTCTCTCCCTCCCTACTACTGTATTTCTCTCTTTCTCTCCCTCTCTATCCCTCTATCTACCTACCTACTTTTAAAAAAAAATTGCCTCTTCAAAACCTGGGTGCGTCTTATGCTCTGGTGCCTCTTATACTCCAAAAAATATGGTATATAAAATGTTTAATTCTAAACAGCATCTTTTATTTTGAATTTGTTTTGATAACTCATATTAGCAGCAGCTACACATTTGAAAGCTTTACAAATGACAGCAGGCTGAGAATTTACATGAGATATTTTCTGCTTATAGCCCACATAGGAAAAGCTTAATTAAAAACTGTCTTGCTTAGCAACAGAATTGGCGGTAAATTGAGAACTACTCATTAAGTTTTCATTGGAGCTTTTTCCCCACTCACGTACTTACTTCTGTCACCAGCAGATGGAACCAGATTCAAATCAAAATCTCAACGCAGATTAAGATTCATTGCTTACTTTCCTAAAGGATTTGAATCAAATATCTGAAGTTCGGTAACTGATACTTACATAAAAGGAACTGGACACTTTTGTCATTTTCAATAAAATTAGTGGAATCCATGCTATCAATGAAATGATTGTTTTTAATCCATGCAGAATCTATCAAAGAATTCTACTGTGTAACATTAAAACAGAATAGTAGTATGTATGCTGATTTGAAATTATTTGCATGATGAATTCATTCCAAATATGCTTTGGCATATATTAATCTATGCTTCAGCTGTTTCTCTCCATTTCCAAGTCCATTATTCCATTATTAGTAACGATAAGAAAGAAAAATCATGGTGGTTGTAAGCAGTTTAAGTTAAATGTGGGAAGACTGCAGCACCTTCTAATGGATGCTGCACATTATTAACCATAGCCACATTTGCTTGTGTTATGCTGTATTTATATAATTGACTAACCAAGGTGAACAGATCATAGCAAATTTGGATTATGAGAATCTGTAAATCAGTACATCACTATGATTTTTTTAAACTATACTTTGCTGAATAAACAATGCTTGAATTTACATAATTCATTAAGCAAAATCAAACAAGCCACATTTAGTTTGAGCAAGACAAATAAATCTGATTTACACTGTACATTGGGAAGGCTGAAACCCCAGAGTTACATGGAGCTCCTATATGCTAAATCCTGTATGCTCCCATGGAGCCCTCTCTTTTTTTTTATTTTATTCAAATTTATACCCCGCACCTTCTCCAAAAAGGACCCAGGGGAGCGCACAGGAAATTTAAAACAATACAAATATAACAAAAATATAAAATTTTAAAAAACTATTAAACCCATAGCCTGTGCTAAAATAGTATAAAATCCCCCGAATTAAAATCTATCTAAAAACAGTCAAAACGGGAGGTTATGCTAGGCCGGCTTGTTGGAAAAGGTGCGTTTTAAGACGCTGGCGGAAGAGGTGGAGGTCTGAGATGGTGCGTAATTCGGGGGGCAAGTCGTTCCAGAGGGTAGGGCCCGCCACAGAGAAGGCCCTTCCCCTGGGTGTCGCCAACCGGCATTGCCCGGCCGACGGCACCCTGAGAAGGCCCTCTCTGTGGGAGCGGATCGGTCGAAGGGATGTATGGGGCAGAAGACGGTGTTGCATATAACTAGGCCTCTCTGAATATACTGCTGAGTTTAAGTCATATAATTGCCAAAACTCCATTCTAAAATGATAAAAGTATATGGGGTAAGGGTAGGAATTATAGCATGGGTCTCCAAAAATGCATTATCAGAAAAAGAACATTCCAAGCCTGCTCATTTGTAAGTGAACTCCAATTATTTTTTATCCTCACTGTAGCCCTATATCCATTTCTCTCCCCCTTCTCTCCCTCACACACACTTGTTTCTCTCAAAAGGTGATGCATTGAGAACATGAAGATTCTCTCTCATCCATTTTAGAGTATAACAGAAAAGCAAATATACTATTAGTAGATTATGCAGAGTATTAAGAGAATTGAGGCATTATGACATTTATGAGAATTTTATTATAGAATAAGCATTGTAAAACATTCCAGTTTTATTATTTCAAAAGTCTGCTGATGTCACCCTCTTTGAACCAACAAAAGAAACCCAAGAACAAGTAGAATTTTCATTTAGCATAATCCATTGTTTAACGATTCATAAAGTGTATATTATGAATGGAGGTTTTTCTATTAAAAAGATTCACACGCAGTGTATCTTTATTTAAAATTGCTGTAATTGTAGCAATTATATAATAAGTATTTCATTTACTTGTTATACTACTAAAATGTCTGAGTGGCTGATTTTGGCTCTATGCCGTTCTGGATTTTAGGGCCAATGGTTTCCAGGACAATGCCATCTTTCATACTGGATGGGATTAACTGTCCAAAGAAAGACCCAATACACAACTTGGAGGTCTTCCTAGACTCACAACTCTTCCTCAATGAGCAGATGGCAGTCGTGGCTGGGAGCAACGTTGCCCAGCTTTGTGTTGTGTGCCAATTGCACCTGTTCCTGGATCAGCAGACACTGCATGCAGTTAGTCACTTATGCCCAACTCACCTCCAGATTGGATTAACTGCAATGAACTCTATATGGGACTGCTCTTGAAGAATATCAAGTTTCAGCTTAAAAAACAGTGGTGCGGGCAGTTATATGTACTCTTAGAATAGCACATTGTACCTTTGCTCCGTGAGCTGCATTGGTTGTCAAGATTGCTTCCAATGCAACTGCAGATGCTGTTTTTGACCTATAAAAACCTTCATGGTATGTGACTGGGCTATTTCAGAGAATGCATTTCCCTAGTTACATCAGTCCTTCCCATTTTGCCAGGATAGCCACGCTGCAGGTACCATCAGCATTGGCGGGGGGGGGGGGAGGGGGGGGAACAATCCATGTTTTCTTCATTTAATGGAATGCAATTTAGTCTTCTTCCCTGCAAAGGTAAGTTACTTCCACCTTTTTGATATTCCACAAGGCTCTCAAAACCTTTTATAGTATCAGGTCTGGGATTCTCAGGGAATTAAAGACTTGATGAAATTGCTCCATTCCTGAGGTAGCTAGTTTTATTTTACTCCCTCTTTGTCTAGGGTTTGCATGCCTGTTTTTATATTATGTATCATTTATATATATTTTGCATACCATTTATATTTTTTTGCCTTCTATAATGTGGTTTTACCCATTTATGGTGTGATCTCCAAAGGCATTTTCGGTGAGAAGGGTAGGTATATAAATTTGATTAATGAAATAAATAAATAAATAAATAAAATGTCAGCATTACCAATAACACACATAGATTTGTGTGTACATTCAATACATATGCATGTGTGTATGCATATATATTCTTTTAGTGAATAAATGAAGAATGAATGAGCTGGAAGGCATCTTGGAGGTCTTCTAGTCCAGCTACTGACCAAGCAGGAGATTTTATACCATTTTATATTCTCTACTATTTTAGATAATAGACTCTAGACTCTTTTTAAAAACCTCCAACTTCTGAAGGCAAGCTGTTCCACTGGTTAATTGTCCTCACTGATAGGAAGTTTCTCCTTAATTCCAGGTTGCTTCTCTCTTACACTAGTTTCCAACCATTGTTTCTTGTCTTGCTCTCTGGTGCTTTGGAGAATAATTTGACTCCCTCTTTGTGTCAGCCCCTCAAGTACTGGAATACTGTTATCATGTCACCCCTAATTCTTCTTTTCTTTAGATTAGCCGAACCCAAATCCTGCAGCCATTCTTCATGTTTTAGTCTCCACACCTTTGATCAACTTAGTTGCTCTTCTCTGAATTTTTTTCCAAAGTCTTAACTTCTTTTTTGTAATATGATGACCCAAATTGGTCACAATATTCCAGGTGTGGTCTTACTAAGGTTTTATAAATGAAGATTTGTTACCTGAATAGAAGTCAAGTTTTGTCTATTATGCAAAAATAACACAAAATTGTTCCACTAATATTTTAACCATGCCATTTCAGAGTTATTACCATAGATTCAGCATAAATTATTTATATAGTTTTTTTAAAAAAGATCTTCAAATTGGGATGATTTTATATTGCAGCTAACAGCTAAGAACATACCATTATATATAAAGCTTTCATAGCACAAGTAAATTTCACATTTAAACATAATTCTGCTTCAAATATGTTATAGTAGTTTTTAAATGTACTACATTGAAAAAGATTGGTTATACTTCAATACGAAAGCCAGGACTGCCAATAAAAGGTATCAATCACAGCAATATCTTCTTTTGCTAAATAAATGCAAAATTACAATAATAAAGCATGTTAATACACAAAAATAAACTAAATATTATTGTAATGTATTTCAAAAGTACTGCCAGAATATATTCAGCATTAACAATCTATATGATGGATTCAAATTGTTTTTAAAGTCAGAATAGCACATGGTTGTGTACTCAGTTAACAGAGTAAATAGCATAGCAGGCAATTCCATTACATGTAAAGCTTTTCATAGCTCATTTTCCAGATTGAGGGATTTCAGATAAATCTGCAATGTGACTGCTAATCATACATCATGCCATTTACAGATATGATTTCTCCTTTCCAGTGAATGAAGTTTGTGTATTATGTATGAAATTAATCCTAGAAACCATAATTAAAAAAACAATTAGTAGTCTTCGTATAAAATACATAATTAATTTTAAAGACAGTTATATATGCACACATTTATTTATATGCATTTATATGCATGAAATACTAACATTCCTTTCTTTACTGCTACTTTGTACTTTTTGCTAACTAACTGTATGACAAAAGCCAAAGTGATTCTAATATTTAGAGATATTATTTTAATTCCACTAAAATAGAATATTTTAATATCCCTTGTTAAAATTGAATTCCAGATATTGTAAGTTATATGGAAGAACAGAGTTTTTCAAGCTCTTCTCATTCCTCCTCTAACTCTGTCCACAGCCATTTGTGGCATCTCTGCCTATTTTCAAATTGCTTATTCTTTATTTACTTTCTTCAGCAACTTCAACTGATGATGTTTTTTTTACCTTTCTTTTTCCTTCACCATTGTGTTTATCCAGATAGGCTTGAATGCCTGCACCATAATCAGGATGAACATCAGTAAAGTTTTCCACCTAAATTGGCAAAGAGAAGTTGAGGTCATTTGTCTCTTTTGTAATTCCTGTACTGATGAGGACAAGTCAATTGCTATTGGCACAGAGATCGGAAATTTCAACATACCAGGAGTGTACTTACTTCAACTATTGGTATGGCAAAAGTACTATTTTTCAGCTGAAAAGCTTAACGTTATTTTTACAAGAAAAATACTATTTATCTTTCTATTTATATGGAATGGAATGGAATAGAATAGAATAGAATTACTTTATTTGACCAGTGTGATTAGACACACAAGGAATTTGTCTATGGTGCAGAAGTTCTCAGTGTACATACAAAGCAACAGAATTGTTGTCATCATCGTCGTCATCATCATCATCATCATCATCATCATCATCATCATCATCATCATCATCATCATACCAATAATAGGAAGTAGTGAAGAAGATAATAAGGATGATGATAATAATATTACAGCCATACTATATGGATAAATATGCATGGACTTGTAAAAACTAAACATATCTAAATCTGATTTTAAAATTATTTATCATAAGGTCTTTATTTTCTATAATATGAAATATATTCAACACTAAAGTTAATCTGGACTGGAAACTGACAACTTACATTTTTATTAATTTTCAAATTAATAAACAGAATAATCTAAGGATTATTCAGAAGAAAACTTACCAGTAATTGGGCACAATGCACCTTAAGAAGAACCTTAGGACAGCAGTCCAAAAAAACTCCTACTGAAGCTATCCAGAAAGATATCATGGTTGATGGTATTGAAGGCCACCAAGTGGTCAAACAGAGCAAGAATAGATGCATTATCCCCATCCCGCTCCCACCCGAGAGCATAAAAAAACATGACCAATGCCATTTCCATCCCTTATCCAGGCCTGAACACTGATTGGAAAGGTTCTAGACAATCCATTTCATCAAGAAACTTCTAGAGCTGCTCAACAACCTTTCCTGAAAACCTTTCCCCTTTGCTAAACTGGGCGTGGGCGTGGCCAGCGTGTGATGCATTCGGGCCACGGGCCGTGAGTTTGACACCCCTGCTGTAGAGCATGCATACCTCCATAATCCATAACACTAAACTGAAAAGATTTAGTTATAAGTTATATATAGTTATATATAGTTAACTAATACAATACACACACACACACGTGCAGGGAGAGAGACAAAGACAGAGTGAGAGACAAAGAGAAAGCGAAAAAGAGTGTCCTTGATTTATGACCACAATAGTGGGACCAGAAAATTCATCATTAAACAGTAGAAATGTTAATTGAGTTTTCATGTGACTGTACCCAATTTTAAAAAAATTTTCCCATGGTTGTTCAGCAAATTATCAATGGTATTAAGCAAGACATCACACAACCATGGTTTATGACCTCCTGCCAGCTTCTCTATTGACTCTGTTTGTCAGAACATCTCTGAGAACATTGCAAATGGTGGCCACATGACTGTAGGATGCTGCACCTGCCAAGGTCCCAGATCATGGCCATGTGATTCCAAGGATTATGAGGTGTCATAAGTCTGAAGACAAGTCATAGGTATCTTTTTTCTGTATAACTAAATAATAATTAAATGAGTGGTCATTAAGCAAAGACTATCAAAAGCTTTTATCTATTAGGCAAGGACTATCCCAAAAAAATTTCCAGACTTGTATGCCAGCAGATCAGTGGTGGGTTCCAGGTGGCAGCTGGGAGCAGCAGCCACTATACCGGAACAGTTTTTTTGTGCCCCCCCCCCCGTGTTACTTAGCTTTTAAACCAACTGAGCCATTTGTGCACCTGCATGCAGCGTACGGCACCAGCGCAACCTCTGCGGAGCAGCTGGAGCATCACAGGGCGGTGCATGCGCAGCATGCGTGCCCAAGGTGGATGCCCAGCCCTGTCGCAGTGTACCGGTTGCAACGGGATCCAGAGCCCACCACTGCAGCAGATGTGTGAGACCAAGAAAAGACACAGCTGCTTTAAGGGGTTATCAACAGATGATATCTGTATGTCCTGCATGTCCCAAAATCCCAAGCCTCTCAAATTGGAATTTCTGCAGAACCTTGTGATTTATTACATTGTTACTTACAGCTCTCTTCTGGATGAAAATCTGAGCATCCTTAAGATGGTTGGCAATGTTCTCACAAAGCCTCATGCGCTCTTCCTCATTCAGTACTTTGACAAAGAAGTCCCGTACCTTTCAATAAATAGTAAAAGCAATCATTATACATATACCTTCTGCAGACCTAATAGAAATCTTCTACAATTCCAATTTCATGAACAGTATCAACCTCAGTTATTAAATAAATGAGAATAAACTGATGGCTATTTATGATTATCATGGAATTCTCTCTGCCTTCTTTGAACTCCCTCTCCCCATTCATATGCTATAAACAATGCACTGATAACTGACTGCCTCCTTTGCCAAAACAGCTCTCAGGACCACATCTGGATCAAGCTGCTTAACCTTCTACATCCTCAGATATTCCCTAATTTGCCTTCAAGGCATTATTGACAGAACAAATAGTAGTCAATGTACAATCGGTCACTTAAAAATCTTTTAAAATTATATCAGGCACCGAACAGGTGCTTTGAGCCCGTAAAGCACTTTTAGCTATCAGGAAGTATCATACCGCATCTCCACCGTGATCACATTCATTTTAGGATCTTGGCAACTTTCTTGTCTTTATGACTGGTTATGTCACCTCACAGTTGTGATTTGTGACAGTGTTTGCTTGTTACTTTCAAAAAAAACCACTCATTTAAAAAATGGGTTTACTTAACAAGTGTGGGTTTGTTTAATGACCACAGTGATTTGTTAAACGGCTGCAACCAAAATGTAAAATCAGGTCCATTCATGAGAATGCCTTGACTTAAAACTGTAAATCCAGTCCCAATTGTGTTAATAAACCAAGAACTATTTCCAAAATATTATTATTTTTATAAAAAGGGGAAAAGGGACTATTTTTGAGTGATCTGCAGTATAGAAGCACCTTATAGTAATTTTGGCTAAACCAGGAAAATCTCACTTTTATACATGGATCCACTAGTGGAGAAAATCGAGTAATAAAACTTGAGAGGAAAGCTTAATTACAGGAAACCAAAGCTTAATTACTTGAGGATATAATTATATCAAGCAAGTGCTTGATGTAGGTTAAATATAGATTAAATTAGGTGCTTGGAAGATGTACAAAGGAACGTTGATGATAAATTTAGCAAGGCTTGCTAACAAAGAGAGAGAGAAAGAAAAAGTATGCTTGCAGAGCCAGTTCATTTCCAAAATAAAACACAGGTAGTCCTCAATTTACGATCACAGTTGAGCCCAAAATTTATGTTGCTAAGTGAGACAGTTGCCCCATTTTATGACCTTTCTTGCCATATTTGTTAAACAAATCTCTGCAGTTGTTAAATTAGGAACACAGTTGTTAAGGGAATCTGGCTTCCCCATTCACTTTGCTTGTCTGAAAGGCGCAAAAGTGGATCACATGACCCAGGGACACTGCAGCTGTAAATATGAACCAGTTGCCACACATCCAAATGTAGAGTACATGATTATGATGAGGATGAGGATGCAACAGTTGTAAGTATGCAAAATAGTCAAAAGTAACTTTGACAGGCATAAATTGAGGATTATCTTTAACAGGGCATTTCTAGTTTATTTACTTGAGAGACGTTATCCTCATCTGAACTATTATAACGTTCTACATCGCCTGAGATAAATACACAGCTCTCCTTCACAGCGGGTTGGTCCTCAGGGCCAGTAAAACTATTTGGGTAATAGTTTGGGGCACCACCTAAGGAAAAAAATTACAATGTATTAGAAACGGGAAAGAAGCTGCAAAGAATGCAAGCGCATCACTATGTCTTACAACCACAAATTTTGTTTTTGCAAGCTAATGGTATTTCTACAATCCCTTCTCAGAATTCCTTCAAACTATTCTTAGCTGCTTCCAAGTCCCAAAACAAACAAACAAAAAAACTATTTAGGGCTTTGATTCTCTGTTCCTGTAATTAACTTCATAACATAAGAAAAAAAGCCTGAAGGTGAAATTACCCTACATACATTTGTAACATTAATTGACTCACAACCATATTGCAATGACTGTATTGTAAATATTGTAATATTGTGGGTCTATTAATTTGCTTAGGTAGTAATAAAAATAATGAATTCATTTATTATGCTAACTTTTGGCTCATTTCAGAATCATTAGTGGGGTAAACATCAAGGGACAACTCAGATATTGTGCTAAATCAGAGGTGGGGAGGCTGAGGGCCCTGAAACCATTTCTGAAGTTCTTTGCCTTTGAAACACAACCTCACTTCAGTTATGTAACAGTTGAGATGAAAAGCACAAAATAACTGCAATGAAAGCTTAAACTTTGTAAACTTCAGTAGCCACCCACTCTGTTCACCCAAAATGTGCATGTGTATGTGTGAGTCCGTTCACATGTGGATGGATGGAAGAGAGAGGGGGAGAGAGAGAGAGAGACAGAGAGACAGAGAGACAGAGACAGAGATATCGATCTATTTTGGGTCACTTCCCTCCCAACCCTGGACTGTAACCTGCTTTGATAGGCAGCCCTCAACTTATCATTGGCTGTTTAACATCTGTACAAAGTTACAATGGCTTCGGAACTGGTGTTTTACAGCCTACAAAGACTTTCAGCCACTGAAAAATGTTGTGTCACCCGCCCCATCCTGTTATTTTTTATTTTTTTTTATTTTATTAAATTTATATCCCGCCCTTCTCCTTGTTAGGACCCAGGGCGGCGCACAGGGATGTTAAAATACATACAAAATATAAAATATATGAAATTTAAAATACTTATTTTAATAAATAAACCCTGCGCTAAAACCAAATTAAAATCCCAAGTTTAAAAACTATCTAATGGTCAGTGTGGAGGTTACGCTAGGCCGGCTAGGTGAAATAGGTGTGTCTTCAGACACTTGCGGAAGAGGCGGAGGTCGGAGATGGTGCGGAGTTCAGGGGGTAAGTCGTTCCAGAGGACTGGGCCCGCCACAGAGAAGGCTCTCCCCCTGGGTGTCGCTAGTCGGCATTGTCCAGCCGACGGCACCCTGAGGAGGCCCTCTCTGTGGGAGCGTATCGGTCTAAGAGATGTATGGGGCAGGAGGCGGTCTCGCATATAACTAGGCCCCGAGCCATGGAGCGCTTTAAAGATGGTCGTTAAAACCTTGAAGCGCACCCGAAAGACCACAGGAAGCCAGTGCAGCTCGCGCAGGATAGGTGTTATGTGGGAGTGTCTAGGCGCTCCCGTAATCACCCGCGCGGCTGCGTTCTGGACTAGCTGCAGCTTTCGGGTGCACCTCAAGGGAAGCCCCATGTAGAGAGCATTACAGTAGTCGAGTCGAGAGGTGACGAGTGCTTGAGTGACTGTGCGTAAGGCCCCCCGGTCCAGTAAGGGGCGCAATTGGCGCATCAGGCGAACCTGATGAAACGCCCCCCTGGCCACGGCTGCCACATGATCTTCCATAGACAGCCGGGAATCCAGGAGGACACCCAAATTGCGCGCCCTCTCCACGGGGGCCGGTGTTTCGCCCCCAATGGCCAGAGTTGGAATAATCTGGCTGAACCGAGGCGCCGGAAGCCACAGCCACTCAGTCTTGGACGGGTTGAGCCTGAGTTTGTTACCACCCATCCAGATCCGTACGGCTTCCAAGCACCGGGACATAACCTCGACGGCATCGTTGGGGTGGTCTGGGGTGGATAAGTACAACTGAGTATCATCAGCGTACAGATGATATCCCACCCCAAAACCACGGATGATCTCACCCAGCGGCTTCATATATGTGTTGAATAGGAGGGGCGAGAGGACCGACCCCTGAGGAACCCCACATATGAGGGGTCTCGAGGCCGACCTCTGCCCCCCTGTCAACACATATTGCGACCGACCAGAGAGGTAGGATGAGAACCACCGCAGAACGGTGCCTCCCAACCCCAACCCCCCCAGTCGGCGCAATAGGATACCATGGTCGATGGTATCAAAAGCCGCTGAGAGGTCTAATAGGACTAGGATAGAGGAATATCCTCTATCCCGCGCCCTCCAGAGATCATCCACCAACGCGACCAATGCCGTCTCGGTGCTGTGCCCGGGTCGGAAGCCGGACTGGCGCGGGTCTAGATAATCAACTTCCTCCAAGTGTCGCGGAAACTGTTGAGCCACCACACTCTCAACAACCTTCACTAAAAAGTGGAGGTTGGAGACGGGACGATAGTTCTCTAATAATGCTGGATCCAGGGACGGCTTCTTGAGGAGGGGCCTTACTACCGCCTCTTTCAAGACGGCAGGCAAGGACCCCTCACTCAAAGATGTGTTGACAATGCCCTGGAGCCAGCCTCGTGTCGTCTCCCAGGATGCCAGTACAAGCCAGGAGGGACACGGGTCCAATAAACATGTGGTAGCCCTAAGTCTCTTTGACAACTTGTCCATATCCTCGGTGGTAACAAAATCAAACTCCTCCCAAGATGGTGTCACAAGAACAGCCTCGGCCCGCTCGACTGGGCCACTGTCGATGGAGGGTAACTCGTTCCGAATCCGAGTGATTTTCTCCTGCAGATAAATCCCAAATTCTTCTGCTCGACCCTGTAAAGGGGCTTCCCGCGGCCTCTGTTGAAGGAGGGAGCGGGTCACCCCAAACAGGGCGGCAGGGCGGTTATCTGCGGATGCAATAAGAGTGGCACAATACTCACGTTTGGCCACTCTTATCGCCACTAAGTAAGTCCTAATATGGTCTCTCACTAGTGTTCGGTCGGCTTCGGAGCGAGAAGATCTCCATCTGCTCTCTAGGCGTCTCTTGTGGCGCTTCATCCCCCTAAGCCCCTCGGTAAACCAAGGAGCCCAGGTGGTTCGTCGCCGCAAGAGAGGCCGCAAGGGCGCGACTCGGTCCAAGGCCCCCATGGCCGCACTTAACCATGCGGCCACTAGGTCCTCAGTCGAGTCGCGGGGCAAGTTATCTCGATCTGGGTGCTTGGCAACCTGTTCGCCCTAACAAATAGTTTCCAAGCTAACAAATAGTTTCCAATCATGTGATCACCATTTGCGATCCCATGCTGGTTTCCCCAGAAGGTCAATGGGGAAACCAGCAGGGAAGATTGCAAGCTGCTGCCACCTGCTGAGAGGACTCTCTTTGGCAGAATACAGAAATCAGATTCTGAAGGTCATATAATATGCTTAACCAAATTATCTACATTCTAGTATACTTCAGAAGTTCCCACCTTCTTAAAAACAATAGACCCATTTGTCAAGTCAAGTCAAGTCAAGTCAAATTTATTTTGTATACCGCATCCTCTCCCCAAGGGGACTCGGAGCGGTGCACAGGGAAAAATTTAAAATACTATAAAAATATACATACATAGAATAATAAATACAATAGATAAAAACAAATTAAATAAGGTTGTCCCTGCGCTAAAATCCCCAAGTTATAAAACTAAAATTCCCTAACACCCTAGGTAAAGACTAGACTATTGTAACTATCTCTACATGGGGCTTCCCTTGAGGTGCACCCGGAGACTGCAGATGGTCCAGAACGCAGCCGTGCGGGCAATCCTGGGTACTTCTAGGTTTACCCATGTAACACCTCTCCTGCGCGAGCTGCACTGGCTGCCTGTCGTCTTCCGGGTGCGCTTCAAGGTATTAATTATCATCTTTAAAGCGCTCCATGGCTCGGGACCTAGCTACTTGCGGGATCGGATCCTGCCTCATACATCCTCACGGCCAATTCGCTCCCACAGAGAGGGACTTCTCCGGGTGCCGTCCACTAGACTTTGTCAGCGGGCGACGCCCAGGGGAAGGTATCTCTCTGTGGCGGGCCCAGCCCTCTGGAATGACCTTCCCCCCAACATTAGAACAACCACGGACCTCCGCTCCTTCCGTCTGAAATTAAAAACATATTTTTTCTGCTTGGCCGGCCTGGGGTAGTCTCTCTCTATGGGGTTTTAGTTGTGTAGGGAATTTTAGTTATAATGGGTATTTTAGCACAGGCACTGTTTAATTTGTTTTTAAGATGTTGTTTTGATTGTATTGTATTTATGGTTTTAGGTTTCCCTGTGCACCGCTCCGAGTCCCCGTGGGGAGAGGAGCGGTCAAGAAATTAAATAATTATTAATTATTATTATTATTACCCCAAAACCACGGATGATCTCACCCAGCGGCTTCATATATGTGTTGAACAGGAGAGGCGAGAGGACCGACCCCTGAGGCACCCCACATGTGAGGGGTCTCGAGGTCGACCTCTGCTCTCCTGCCAACACAAATTGCGATCGACCGGAGAGGTAGGAGGAGAACCACCGTAAAACGGTGCCTCCCACCCCCAACCCCCCCCAGCTGATGCAATAGGATACCATGGTCGATGGTATCGAAAGCCGCTGAGAGATCTAATAGGACCAGGATGGAGGAACAACCCCCATCTCTGGCCCTCCAGAGATCATCTACCAACGCGACCAATGCCGTCTCGGTGCTATGCCCGGGCCGGAAGCCGGACTGGCGCGGGTCCAGATAATCAACTTCCTCCAGGTGACGGGGAAACTGTTGTGCCACCACACTCTCTATTTGAAATTTTGAGAGCACAAAAAGAAATTTGTCAAAATGCTTGTCTTAAGTATGATCACAAAACATGTTCAGGAGACTATATAGAGTGTAAAAGCAGTGTTGGGGGAAAAACTCTATGTGTTCTTTGCAGCATACTAGCTTTCCATTAACTGTTATTTGTGTGTACACAAAATATATATGTTATGACCCTGGTGGTCAAGGCAAAGCAAGCCTCTAAAGAGTCCTTTATTTCTCTCAAATGTTCCAGCAAATCACCCTCCAATGACCACTACATCTCCACCCCCCCACTACCCCGAAGACAGCCACCCTCAATCCCCCAAACAACAGCCCTTATAGTATAAATAAAGCCCATATAATAGGAGCATGTTCACAAGGCAAGGTCCAGGGTTCCAAATCCAGTCCACAAGATAGAGTCCAGGCACAAGACAATGGTAGTCCTCAGAGCAAAGAAAAGGTCCAAGGCAAGAACCAGTTCCAAAGGCATAATGACGCAAAAGCCAAAAGCAGTCCACAAGAGAAGGGCTAGATTCAAGACAAAAGGCAAAGAGCAATCTTCCAAGCAAGACAATGCAAACTGCAACATGCACAAGTTGAAGCCAGGAGATGTAAGCCAAAGCAAACTCCCCACTTTTCCTTCAGTTACACCACTTCAGGTGTTTCTTGTGTGGTGGGGTGGTGCAACCTCCTCCCGAGTAGCCTTGCAGTCCTTTTCTGGACTTGCCTACACTGCACTCTCCTTGCCCTTGGATCAAGTGGAGGAGTCAGATGTTCCTCATCAGAGGAGATCTGCTGCCTATCAGCATGACTGCCTGTCAGCAGCCAATCTTCCCATGTCTGTGCAGACAGGCAGTGCTCTGCCTGGTTGACCATCTCCCCCAATGTTTGAGGGGCTGGAACTACATTGTCCTCAGCCCCTGGCCTCTCCAAACATGCCAAGAGAGATGTCCAATCCCTATCAAATGGTCCCAATTCCGACTACTAGTCCTCCGGACCAGGCTCCAACAGGACCATGGCAGTATATTCTTTGTATATATGCGTTGTGGCCCGCTAGTGGGTAGAGGGCTGGCAGCACATTCGGCCAGTGAGGAGGTTGGGGAGGTACATGGGCCAGTCCTGGAGTCTGGGGAAGGCTCTGATGAGGGCTCTGTGTTGGAGGCAGAGTGGGGGCCAGAGCCGTATGCCAGTTATCAGCTGCCTTCAGAGTCAGACATCAATGAGGCATATGAACAGCTGGAGCCTGTTCCTAGTGTGTGCATGCGCAGAGTTGCCAGACAAAGGGAACAGCTAAAGAACAGGGGTTGACTTGGGAGTAAGGCCCAGGTGGACAATGAATGGCCTTCCCAGAGGAAATAAAAGAGGAGCAAAAGGGGAGACATGAGACAATTAGTTCACTTAATTGGTTTGTGACTCTCTGAGACTCCTTGCCAAGTTTTGCCTGGCAGCTCTCCAAGCCAGATAAGGTCTGTGAGTGTAAATCCTCCCTTGAAAGATTTTGCTGGGTGTGAATGAGCAGAATTCACAGTAAATTAATAAAAGGGATTTTTGTCGAGACAAGGAGTTGCTTCATGCTCTTGGGAAGCCTAGGTCAGAACCTAGTGGGCAGAGCCCTGGTGGGCAGTGGTTAGTATGCAGTATGGCAAGCAAACTCTGCCCACAGCCTGGAGTTTGATCCTGATCGGCTCAAGGTTGACTCAGCCTTCCATCCTTCCAAAGCCAGTAAAATGTGAACCCATATTGTTGGGAGGTAATATGCTGACTCTGTAAACTGCTCAGAGAGTGCTGTAAAGCACTATGGAATTCAAGTCTAAGTGCTATAGCTATAGCTATGTATGTATGTGTAGAGCAGAGAGTTTGTCTGCTGAACCTATTGAATGAGGCATAGCACCACATCCAAATCTTAACCTTTTTTACAAGTCCATATAATAAAAATGAGGGAGAAATTGATAAGATAAAATAGAAATGAAGAAAACAGCTATCGGCTTATATGGTTTAAGTAGTTAAGCCGAGATGTCAATGTAAATGAAGAAAAGGCACTTGCAAAGGTTACTCTAAATTACTGGCAATAACCAAGCTCCCAAATGTTATTTTCAGATTTACCCTGGTTATCAGAAATGCACATAAATCCATCTCTTTGGTAATTGGCCACCCTAGTTCGGTATGGACAATTTACAGGAATTTGAAGGTAGTTGGGTCCCAGACGATGCCCGTGGCTATCTCGATATGAGAAAAGACGACCCTAGAAAAATATATCACAGGGGTAAACTTGAAGAAGCAAACAGCGTTTCCCTAGATTTTTCTCAACCTTGCCTATATCATCAGTGCTTTTGAAAGACTATTGCTGGTCTTACGCCACAGGAGGGAAAAGTCTTGATTTCAGAGGACCCAAGAACATGGCCCAGAAACAAACCTGTAGATCAGTGTTTCTCAACCTTGTCAACTTGAAGATGTCTAGACTTCAACTCCTAGAATTCCCCAGCCAGCATTTGCTGGCTGGGGAATTCTGGGAGTTGAAGTCCAGACATCTTCAAGTTGACAAGGTTGAGAAACACTGCTGTAGATTCAGATCAAATATAGCAGAAAATGGCAACAAAATTAGAACAATGACTTTGATGCTTTCTTTAATATCCCTCAGACTCTTTCTTTTCTTTCTTAAGTAATTTATAATATAAGAAGTCCCCAAATTAATGATGTAATCAAACTATATGGTGGTCTTATAACCAAACAACTTCCTTGTGTTAAGCTCTGCTAGTGCCTAAGGTGAAGCTAACAAATGGTGTTGTTTTTACCAATTGTTTTAATATTGAGAGGCAAAAACAAAACAAAAAAAACACACCAAAAAATTGAAAAGCATAGAACAAAGAAAAAAATTCTAATACCAAACAGATTGAGGTTAACATGTTTTCATTATTGCAAAAGTTATCTGATTGAGATACCGGGTCACCTAGTCTCCCAATGCAATGAATAAGGGTGGGGGGATCTATTCTGGTTACCTGTAACATTTTATCCGGGCTAGGTTCAATTCCTGGAGGCATGTTGCTTGGGTCAAAGGCCAATTGTTCCACTTCAGCAAAATAATTGACAGGATTTCGGTTTAAGACAACTTTTCCCACAGGAATGAGAGGGTAATCTTTGTGAGGCCAAACCTAGAATATATGACCAAGATGTTTTACTATATCCACCTTGAGTTTGCAAGTTATAAAACTGTAGCTTTTCTACTCTGTGCTGTACGCTGGTAAAAAGAACACAAAAATACACTCACCTTTGTTACATCATAAGGATTAAATGGAAACCATTCAGCTTGTTCAAACGTCATAACTTGAATGTAGAAAGTCCAAGAGGGGAAGTTTTCATTAGCAATTGCATTGTAAAGATCACGCACGCCATAATCCGGATCTTCAGAAGCCAGTCTTTCTGCGTCTTTGACAGAAAGGTTTTTAATTCCTTGATCAGTCTAAAAATATTGAAATGCTACGTTGATTAGTAATTTGCTACCAAAAATTACTAAATGTAATTATAAATCTATCTACAAATATATATTGTGAAATTATATGTACAGTACTATAGGTGGAAGGAGTAAAATTAGCTACCAACAATTACTAAATATAGAAATAGTTATTCTTAATATATCCTGAATGCCGAAAAGGTTGTGCGTAAACATCGTATGCACATCACATGCTCGTCAGGGCTGCGCTCCAGAAAACCTGAACTTCTGGGTTTAGCACGCATGCATGCGGGGTGATCCACTGGCTGGTGCGCATGCACAGCCAGGTTTTCAGCAGTGTCATGCATACAAAGGGATCGTGCTTCAGAAAACCGGATTTCTGGGTTCTGGCGCGCATGCACACCCGGCAATCAGCTAACCAGCGCGCATACACACACCATTTTTTGCCACTGCCACATGTGGAAAGGATAGCTGATCGCCCCGCATGCATGTGCACCAGAAACCTGGAAGACAAACAGGCAAGGCCGCATGTGCCAGGTGACATGGCTTCGCGTATCACTTTGGCCATGCATGCCATAGGTTTGTCATCACGACACTAGGTCATCACAAACAACATTTCTCATTTCTCATTTTTCATTGTATTACATTTATATCCCGCCCTTCTCCGCAGAGGACCCAGGGCGGCGCACAGGAGATTTAAAAGATATACAAAATAGAAAATAGATAAATAATTTAAAATATATATAAAATAATCCCGATCCTATGCTAAAACCAATTATTAAAAACCCAATTTAAAACTTTTCTAAAAGTCCCCATGGGAGGTTAGGCTAGGCTGGCTTGATGAAAAAAGTATGTCTTTAAACATTGGCGGAAGAGGCGGAGGTCGGTGATGGTCCGGAGTTCAGGGGGTAGGTCGTTCCAAAGGGCAGGGCCCGCCACAGAGAAGGCTCTTCCCCTGGGTGTCGCCAGTCGGCATTGTCCGGCCGATGGCACCCTAAGAAGGCCCTCTCTGTGGGAGCGTATCGGTCGAAGGGATGTATGGGGCCGCCACATGGTCCTCCAAGGACAGCCGGGAATCCAGGAGGACACCCAAATTGCGCGCCCTCTCCACGGGGGCCAGTGTTTTGCCCCCAATGGCCAGAGTTGGAGTAATCTGGCTGAACCGGGGTGCCGGAAACCACAGCCACTCAGTCTTGGCAGGGTTGAGCTTGAGTTTGTTGCCACCCATCCAGATCCATACGGCTTCCAAACACCGGGACAGCACTTCGGCGGCATCGTTGGGGTGGTCTGGGGTGGATATGTACAGTTGAGCGTCGTCAGCGTACAGATGGTACTCCACCCCAAAACCACGGATGATCTCACCCAGCGGCTTCATATATGTGTTAAACAAGAGGGCGAGAGGACCGACCCCTGAGGAACCCCACATAAGAGGGGTCTCGAGGTCGACCTCTGCCCTCCCGTCAACACATATTGCGACCGACCAGAGAGGTAGGACGAGAACCACCGCAAAACGGTGCCTCCCAGTCCCAACCCCCCCAGTCGGTGCAATAGGATACCATGGTCGATGGTATCAAAAGCCGCCGCGAGGTCTAACAGGACTAGGATAGAGGAATAACCTCTATCCCGCGCCCTCCAGAGATCATCAACCAACGCGACCAATGCCGTCTCGGTACTGTGACCGGGTCGGAAGCTGGACTGGCGCGGGTCTAGATAATCAACTTCCTCCAGGTGTCGCGGAAACTGTTGGGCTACCACACTCTCAACAACCTTCACCAGAAAGTGAAGGTTGGAGACCGGACGATAGTTCTCTAATAAAGCTGGGTCCAGGGACGACTTCTTGAGGAGGGGCCTCACCACCGCCTCTTTCAAGACGGCAGGTAAGGACCCCTCACTCAAAGATGCGTTGACAATGCCCTGGAGCCAGCCTCGTGTCATCTCCCAGGATGCCAGTACAAGCCAGGAGGGACACGGGTCCAATAAACATGTGGTCGCCCTAAGTTTCCTTGACAGCCTGTCCATATCCTGGTAACAAAGTCAAACTCCTCCCAAGATGGAACCTCAAGACTAGTCTCGGACAGTCCCACAGGACCACTGTCAATGGAGGGTAGCTCATTCCGAATCCGAGTGATTTTCTCCTGCAGATAAATCCCAAATTCCTCTGCTCGCCCTTATAGAGGGGCTTCCCACGGCCTCTGGTGAAGGAGGAAGCGGGTCACCCCAAACACGGCGGCAGGGCGGTTATCTGCGGATGCAATTAGGGTGGCACAATACTCACGTTTGGCCACCCTTATCGCCACTAAGTAAGCCCTAATATGGGTTCTCACTAGTGTTCGGTCGGCTTCGGAGCGAGAGGATCTCCATCTGCTCTCTAGGCGTCTCTTGTGGCGTTTCATCCCCCGAAGCTCCTCAGTAAACCAGGGAGCCTGGGTGATTTGTCGCCGCAAGAGAGGCCGCAAGGGCGCGACTCGGTCCAAGGCCCCCACGGCCGCACTTAACCATGCGGCCACTAGGTCCTCAGTCGAGTCGCGGGGCAGGGTCACAGGAATTGGCCCAAGCTCCCTCTGGAACCTTTCCGGGTCCATTAGAAGCCTGGGGCGGAACCAACCGTCGTCTTCCGGGTGCACTTCAAGGTTCTAGTTATCACCTTTAAAGCGCTCCATGGCTCGGGACCTAGCTATTTGCAGGATCGGATCCTGCCGCACACATCCACACGGCCGATTCGCTCCCACAGAGAGGGACTTCTCTGGGTGCCGTCCACTAGACTTTGTCAGCGGGCGACGCCCAGGGGAAGGGCTCTCTCTGTGGCGGGCCCAGCCCTCTGGAACGACCTTCCCCCGATATTAGAACTACCACGGACCTCCGCTCCTTCCGTCTAAAACTAAAAACATATCTGTTCTGCTTGGCCGGCCTAGGATAGTCTCTCTTCGATGGGGTTGCCAGAAATTTTAGATGGGGATTTTAGTTTTTAATTGGAATTTTTAGCGCAGGGAAATATTGAATTTGTTTTTAACTATATGTATGTATTTATTGTTTTATTAGCCTGTGCACCGCTCCGAGTCCCCTCGGGGAGAGGGAGCGGTCAACAAATTTAATAAATTATTAATTAAATTATTATTATCTAGGAGTATCCGGTTCCGCCTCCCCGTGGTGAGGTGAAGCGATTGGAAAGTCCAGCCGGAGGAGAGCGTGATCTGTCCATGACAAGGGAGTGATGGCTAAATCCCCTATTCCCAGATCACAACTCCACTGTCCCGAGACAAAGATCAGATCCAGCGTGTTTCCCCCCTCGTGAGTGGGGCCTAAAACTACCTGGGTCAGGTCCATGGCCGTCATGGAGGCCATGAACTCCCGAGCTGCTCCAGAGGCTTCGCCAGCCGACGGCAAGTTAAAGTCCCCCATGACTACTAGTCTGGGGGTCTCAACTGCCGCCTCGGCTATCACCTCTAGGAGCTCGGGCAGGGCTGTTGTTGCATAGCGAGGAGCCAGGTATACAACTAACACGCCCAACTGCCTTCCTAGGCCCCATCTCACGCAGAGAGATTCACACCTGGTTGTCTGAGGGAATGTGGTCTCCTTCGGCTCAAGACCTTCCTTAACCATAATCGCCACTCCCCCACCCCTCCCTAGGGCCCTAGGCTGATGGAAGGCGCGGTAACCTGGTGGGCACATGTCCACGAGGGGTAGACCCCCTTCGTGGCCCAACCAGGTTTCCGTTCTACCCACCAGGTCCGGGTCCCCCTCTGACACAAGGTCATGGATGAGGGGGGCTTTCTGAACCACGGACCTGGCATTGCATAACATCAGCCTAGGGCCCCGGGTCTGTGATTCCTGCCCACCTAGTCTGCGATGGGAGGACGGAGAGTTGGAGCGCGTGATCGCCTGAGTCCAGCGGCCACAGTCTTCCAACCGATGACGCCTATTCCGCCTCCCACCGCCCCTGCCCCTCCCTAAGACCGGATCGATGGAAAACGCCTCAGTGGAAACGACCCCCCCTTCCCCTCCCTCCGTTACCCTTCTTCCGCTGGCCGGCCCACTCATTTGCCGTTCCCTCCCAGGACTATTTCCCCCCCCCCCACCCTGGAACCCCCTAAAATCTGAATTAAAAATTTAGATAAAAACCCCCTTAATTTGCACTTCGCCCACTTCTCAGGAGCTATCAGTCCATCCTCGAGGTGGGCCCGTGTTAAACAGGGGGGCCAGGCCTGTGAGAGGGGGGCCTCCCGCAGGCAAAGCAGATCACACCTGGAATACATTGCTAAAAACATGGAGGTCATCCAACCCAGGGGACATGGAGCAAGTTCACAAATACAGTGGTACCTCGCTTCACGAACGCCTCTCTTCACGACCAATTCGGAGCACGACCAGCGCCCCCGCCGGCGGGCTGGTGAGGGTGGAACGGCGGGGAGCGCGGCGGCGGCGGCGGGTCCGGACCCCGAGAGGCGACCGATGAATAAGACAGAGAAACGGAGTGGCTGGCCGCGGGGCTGCTGGCTTTGGGAAGCGTCCCGAGAAGCAGGAGCGCCGAGCCCGGAAAGAGACGGGCGAAAGTCATGCTGGCTTGCTCCATCGCCCCTCAGCTGCTTTACATTGAACCCTATGGGAAACTGCCTCTGTTCACGACCAATTCTGTTCGCGAACAGAGTCAGTTCAAGAATCACGACCAAAAAACAAGGTCGGAACGGATTAATCGGATTTACATTGAACCCTATGGGAAATTGTGCCTCGCTTCACGACCAATTCGGATCGCGACCAGAGTCATTTCACCAATTAAGTTCGTGAACCGAGGTACCACTGTAGAGTCCAGGGCAAGTAAAGTGACAAGTGGTAAAAATTGTGCAAATGGACGCAGTTCTAAAAAGGCAGAGGGGTAAAACAGTTCAGACAGTCAGACTAAGATCTTTCAGGTGGGGGGGATCACAATTCAGTCTTAACACCACCCCATCCATCTATCTTCTTCGGCAACACAGGCCTCAGTCCGCACTTAGTGCCGCACGACTAGATGGTCCCTCGTGCGGCCTGATGTAAAATACTGCCATGTGCTGCCACGGTTTACTCCCCAAGTCCAAAGCACACACTTTGAGGTGTTCCTGGGTCATCTTCGGCCACGATCCACCAACGACCCGGCTGCATGGCTTCCTCATCCATCTCTCTGTAACAGTCCATCATTCTCCCTCTTCTTCCATCTCAGTAACCAACTCCTTCCCCACTCCTTCGCCACTTCCATCTCCTCCTCCTTCTTCCACCACTTTCCTTCTTTCCTTCTCCTCGTTCCTCCACTCCTCACTCCACACTCCTCGCTCCATCCACGTTCCTCTCATCCAATCTTCCTCTAATATCCTCTCACCTTCTCCGCTCCTCCAGGACCAGCTCCAGCTCCATTCCATCAGCAATCCATCCACAAACAACAATCCATAAAGCACACCAGCCGTTTCAGCCTCCAGCCTCCAGCCTCAGGTCGGGTGGAATCAGGTGGAAAATAACGCAGGTCGGGATCGGGTTATTGGGTTATTGGGCCACAAGGCCCAGCATAGGCCATGCGGCCTGATGGTAGTCCTCCCGACCCGTCCCGACATGGCCCGGCGAGTCTGTTTCTTCTGCGTCCCGGCTTCGCGGCCTGCTTCCTACCTCCAGCCGCGCCGGGACGCTCCAGGCGGCAAAGGCCGATTCGGGCCCGCTCTGCCCTGCTCTTCATCCTGTCGTCATTCACAGGGCTCGCTCTTCATTTCCGAGCGGCCCGGAGTGGCGGCAGGGGTGTCCTCTTGCCAGGCCAGCCCTCGGAGATGACCGACGAGGGCTGGCAACGTCCTCCTAGGTACAAACGACCCCCTGGCTTCAAGCCGCGTTTCGCGGCGCGACCTCCATTTTGCGCATGCGCAAATCAACAACTATATGGCTTAGTGGTGACTCTCACCCCCCATTCGGAATGTTGGGAGTTCAGTCCTGGGTAATGGCAGATGTCTCTCTCTCTTAGCATATAAAGAAAAAAATATCTGCTAACAGCTCCATGTATTAGTAAGGAAGGGCATCCAGTCAGTAAATAATAATAATAATAATAATAATAATAATAATAATAATAATAATAATAATAATAATAACAACAACAACAACAACTATTATTATTATTATTATTATTATTATTATTATTATTATTATTATTATTATTATTATTATTATTATTTTAATTTATAACCCACTCTCTCTCCCTGAAGGGACTCGAGGCGGGGCACAGGGAATTTAAAATACATATAAAATCACAGACATAGTACAATATTAAAATGAAATTAAACTAACCCTGCGCTAAAATCCCATATTAAAACTAAAAATAAGTCGCTCAGCTCTGTCCAGTCACCCAGACTCTACTCTAAATTAAGGGACCACAAGATTATTTTTAAAAAATACATGCCTCAACCGAGAGCAATCTCCATTAAAAATGTAATTGTGCTGTAAGAGAATGTTTATAAAGCTGATATACAGGAAACAAATCTAAGCCCAAGGATATATTGTGAAATTATATGCAGGGAAAGCAGTATTATAGGTGGAAGGAGTAAAATGTTATAATGTTATGAAGGAAAATAGAAGATTTTTGCTAAAAGTAATATTGTTGTTAATTAAAAATAGGAATGGATATGAATGCAAGTGGCTTTGCCTAGCAATTTAGTGCATAGTCAATATAGAGCGAATAAAATAAGATGTTATCAGACGGTAGAGTCAGGGACAGACTTTTGACAGCTCAACATAGAAGAGAAAATAGTGACAGTAGGCCATAATTACCTTTACATGAAATTTGCAGTACACTGCATTGCCATATGCATTGACTAGCTTAAAAGTATGTGATCCATAGCCATTCATGTGGCGGTGCCCATCTGGAATGCCACGATCGCTGAACATGAATGATACCTACATGAGCCAAAACAACAGGCATAGCCATCTTTAATGAGAACACAGAGGACGGATTCCATTGAACAACTGCCTCCTTCTGCACAAAAGTGTATTTCAATTGTATTTCATGCCTATTCTCATCCAGCCCTACTCAATATCTATAATGTCATATTGCAGTTTCAGGGCATTCATTCTATAAATAAGAATAATTACGCTCCGTGTAGAGAATACTTCCTTTCATACACTCATGTTTCAGATGGAAAATGGTGTCTGAGCCAGTTAGCAACATATTAAGGGAAGAAAAAATAATATAGACTATTAAGTAAAAGTTACACACAGGATGCAGTGTGATATAATATTAAGTCATCAGGATAATGTGAGTTCTAGCCCTAGAAAGAAGGAGAGTGTAAGTTCTAGGCCAGTGGTGGGTTCCGCCTGGTATGGCTCAGTACAGCCATACCGCTAGTAGCCGGGAGAAGCTGACAGCATACTGGTACAGTGGCTCATTTGGCCCACCCACCCGCCTGCGTTCCATACCTGTTTTTAAAGCAAGCGGCCAATTGCACACATGCGCACAGTGTGCGGAGCCTGCGCGAGCTCCAACAAGCAGCTGGGTGTCGCATGGTTGATGGAGTGCGCATGTGTGCAGTGTGGGAACAAACAGGAAGCGCGGCCCCATAAGCAACGTACCAGTAGTGATGGGGAGAGGAACCCACCACTGTTCTAGCCATACCTTATGCACAAAGCCAGCTAGGTAACCTTGGGCCAGTCACTATTTCTCAGCCCTACGAGAGAGGTAAGGGCAAAGAAGGGCTGTTGTTGTGGGGAAAATAGGAGGTTGGAGGATTTGGTATGTTTGCCACCTTGAGGTATTTTTAAAAATAATAAAGGTGAGATTTAAAAACTGAAATAAATATAAAACATGGTCCTTACTCCTGAGGAGTGTTCAGTTGCAAGCTTTTTATAGAAATCAATTGAAGATATACCACTTCACTTCACTGAAAGTATTTATGAAATAACTACTCAGAAGAAGACCAACAGTGTTTTTAATACCACTGTTTCTCAGTCTTCTTTTTCTTAAAACAAACCATCATTTTAATTTCTGTAATTACTGATTTTAAAAATGGCTGCTTTTTTCATGATAATTTTATTTGATGTATTTGTACTGCTTTGGTAGTTATACTGTTCTTTTGGTAAACTGTTGTAGGAGAAAGAGCTACACAATAAATAAGTAATATAATTACGATTGAAGAACAATTTCTAAGGAACATCTCTGGACTGTGTGCAACAAATGATTAAACTTAATTTAGGAATTAATCAAATAAAAAGAGTAGGAAAAGAATTGAGACCTTTGAACTATGGTACTGGAGAAGACTCCTACAAGTCCCTTGGACTGCAGGGGGTCAAACCGATCAGTCCTAGATGAGATCAACCCTGACTGATCTTTAGAAGGCCAGATCCTGAAGATTAAACTCAAATATTTTGGCGATCTTATGAGAAGGAAGGACTCATGATTGAGGGCAAAAGAAGAATGGGATGACAGAGAATAAGGTGGCTGGATGGAGTCATTGAAGCAGTTGGTGTGAGCTTAAATGGACACCGGGGATGGTAGAGGACAGGAAAGCCTGGAGGAATGTTGTCTATGGGGTCGTGATGGGTCAGACATGACTTTGCGACTAACAACAACAACAATCAAATAAAAATATCTCCAATATCTTCCCAATAAATCTAATGCTGTCTCATAAGATCCCAAATTATTTTCCAGCCTGGAATTAAAATAATTGGAGTCGCCTGTGTGAAACTCAGTATTTCAATTACTAGCTTAAGTTACTGAGCATTTATTACTGCAATACTGCATTCTAACAATGTATGTTAACACAGTGGTTAGAATACAATACTGTAGGTTAACTCTGCCCATAGCCAGGAGTTTGATCCTGACTGTAGTATGTAATAAAAGAAGGATCCAGGTTATTGGGGCAATATGTTGACATTTGTAAAATGCTCACAGAATGCTGTAAAACACTATGGAGAAGTCTAAGTGCTATTGCTATTTTATTCCCATGATTAAACATTATAATTACAACCATATAATCACAATACAGATTCTGCAAATCTTTCATGGGGAAAGATGGATAGTTTCTTATAAGTCTAAAGCAAGCTTTGAAAGCAGTCTTGAGTTTTTCTTTAAAAAATTAATCTTAAACTCAGCTAGCATTTTAAAAAAAATCTTTTTAGTTGCTTTTTGTATTTTATGAATTTTTTATTGATTTTGCAAATACAAGTTAACAACAGATAAATAAAAAAACATTGTTCTGCGCCATAATTTATGGCTTTTATACACACTGCATATTTCTATATTCATATTTCTACTGGCAAAGACAAACACATGAATTTCAAGAAATTCAAGATACTACTCTATCTTTCTCTCCTTTCCTTCATGTTTGCAAGAATGGAACTAGAACAAGAAATGGCCAATTGCAGCTTTGGGGCTTTTATCTTAAAAAATGAAGATGCCATAGAAACTAAACCCAGTTCGCTTCTCTCTTGAGAACATTTTCTATGATGAAAAATGTAATTTAATATAGCAACATAATAAGAATCAAGTCTTTGCTTTGTATCTCCTGGTCTCTGTCATTTCCTCTGAGCTCAAGATGAAGAACAGATGGCTTGAATGAAACAGACTAAAAGGGGGTAACATCTTACCTGGTGCAAAGATTCAGGGCAAAGACTCCAGAAGTCCCATGCCATGTTTGGGTCTTTCAGATGTGTCTGTGGATTCCTCTTTTGAGTATGGATAAAAGATGGAAACTAACAGAATACAAGAACAAAGAATTAAAATGCTATACACTTAAATTTAAATCTAAAGGTAAAGGTTCCCCTCGCACACATGTGCTAGCCGTTCCTGACTCTAGGGGATGGTGTTCATCTCCGTTTCAAAGCTGAAGAGCCAGTGCTGTCCAAAGATGTCTCTGTGGTCATGTGGCTGGCATGACTAAACACCAAGGGTGCATGGAATGCTGTTACCTTCCCACCAAAGGTGGTTCCTTTTTTTCTTCTGGCATTTTTACATGCTTTCAAACTGCTACCTTGGCAGAAGCTAGGATAAGTAACAGGAGCTCACTCTGTTATGCAGCGCTAGGGATTTGAACCGCCAAACTGCCAGCTTTTCTTATCAACAAGCTCAGCATCTTAGCCACTGAGCCACCACATACCTACAAAATCTACAGGTAGTCCTTGCTTAACAACCATTTGCATAGTAACCATTCAAAATTATAAGTTCACTGAACAATTGTTGTGATGCCCTCATAATCTTGATAGTGATATGGGTACCTGTTTGTACTTATGGTTGGTTGCCTACATCATGTGATCGCCATTTGCAGTGTTCTCTGTCAGCTTCCCCAGAATGACAATGGGGAAGCTAGTAGAGAAGGTTGCAAGCCACTGCTGCTACCTGCCAAGAGAACTTCCTTTATATTCTTGGGACTGGCTGAAAAATTTATATCTTGAAATGCAAAGATCTCGGCATGGAGCATTTGCAACATGGAATGTTTATAGCCAGCCCCCAGAGACAAGAGGACTTCTTCTCGTTTCTGAGGGCTTGCTGAAAAAGATCCAACCTAAAATTCAAGCAGGATTTTCAGCCCAGATGATTTATAGCCACAGAGCAGAGAGGTAGCACAGTAGGCAAGGAGGATAGGGTTGTAGGGGAGTCCTTGGAAGGAGCAGTGCAGACAGCATAACAGTGTCTCTCTGCTCAGGAACTAGAATATTTATTTTTATTACTATACACATTCAAATGGCATAGAAGACTTGTTAGAAAATATTGCTTTAAATACACACAATCTATTTTTCCTTTCCTTTTTAAGGTCCCATAAACCATAAATATCAATAATGTTCCAATTTACCAATATTGCATCTCTAATGAAGAAGATGGGAGTGTTGTTCCCTACAAGATCCCAATTTCCATCTTCAGTGTAGAACTTCATTGCAAAGCCTCGAGGGTCACGCACTGTGTCAGCTGAGCCTGATTCTCCAGCTAAAAAAAATTTCTCATGATTAAATCCTATGTTCATAATCTAATACCCTGAATGGCATTGCCAATTTATTTATTTACTGTGGAATCTATAATCCAGAAGGTTGACATTTAAGAGATAAGCAGCAGAAGTAATTTAAAGTTAAGAGGGATAGCAGGAGGCTAGGAAGGTATGACTTAATAAACATTACTTATAAATTATTTTTTAAACACAAATAATTTACAAAATACATCCACTGACTAAATGCAGAAGAAGTACTTATGAAATATTCATTAAATTTACACCTTGGTTTCATGCTTTAAATGTATTGGAGATGCCTACTCAGCAGACTCTGGACAGCTTAGAAAATATAATACTAAATTAAAACAATTAAAAACAGAAAACAAAACAAGGCAATACAAATTAAAGAAACAGCTGTTTTAATCAACTGTCAAATAATGTTATAAATTATATCTCATTATTCTTTCAGATACATGCAGACATAAAAATCCTTTAGAGAAATAATATACTTATATTTTGGGTATACTAAAACTTGCTCAAGGATACACATGTGTTGATCCTTTCCTGTAGTAGCCTATTTAATAACATTCTATTAAAAATTAGGAAAATATAAAAAATCAACATTTCATACTGAAGTGTTATTTATTAAATGACATTTACCAGTATTAATTAAAAACAGCACATAAACATCACTGAAATAAATGTGTTATAGACACACACACACTGAAACTCCTTTATATATGAAGCAAATAAATTAAATACACTGAAAGTCTGCAAGATCCTTACCAACAGTTGAAAATCGAATAACCATTGGAGTTCTTTTGCCTATGTGCTCAAATACCTTTGCCTTGCAGAATTTGGTGATATCGTGAGTAACTTCAAAAAAGCCAAATGCTCCTGAAAAATTAAAAAGGGGTTAGTTTATTACAATTTTAAAAAGATTGTTTCAAAGTTCAAAGATTTGCAAAGAATATCAGTTACGGTAGATGAAGCAGAAGATAATGTTTTCATTATTATCAGCAGCTTATAAGTACACAGTTTATGCTAATTATGTGAAAGATTATTCCAAAGTCCATAGATTTGGAAAGAGTATCACCTACAGTAGAAGAAACATTAATATCAGGGGCTTACATGTACACATTTTTTTGATTTTCTTTGGCAATGTTGATCATTACTAGATATAAAGCATCTGATTCAACAAAAGATTCTGCTAACAAAAAGAAAGAAATCAACTTTCACAATTTTTTTCTTGTTTCCCCCCCTGACGTTAACGTAAAGCAAATGAAAAAGTTATTGGATCCTTAGCCATTAAACACAAATGCTTTTTACAGACTGAGCAATAGTAATTTCTAAACATTTCTACCTCCGGCATATCATTCTTGAGCTGTATGTAGAAAGGGTGTATTACATGCAAGAAAAAACCAGAAACTAAATTATTGATAAATATTAAAACATGCATAGTGAAATTATGCTTAGCTCTATATGAACCTCTGAGTCATAAATACATTTCTGGAGCAATAAATGCAAAGAATTCTTCCTCTGGACAATACAATATTTCTGGATTTTCTTTTTAAAATTCTGGGAAAATATTATGAGTCAACTGAAAGTTGACAAGCAAACTACGATAGAATAATAAGAGCTTGTACATATGATACAATTAAGCAAGGATTCAGCAGAATCAATCATGATTTATGAATAATGTAGTGCAGCGATGGCGAACCTTTTTAGGCTCGCGTGCCATGGGGGGAGCGCAGGGAGGTCGTGTGAGGGCGTGCCACACCCATAATGCAATGTGTGACCCCCCCAGTGTGCATGCATGCACTACAGATACGCCCCCCTATTTTTTACATGCTCTTTTCGCCCTCTCCAGGCTCCAGAGGCTTTATAGGAGCCTGGGGAGGGCGAAAAGAGCCTCCCCCGCCCCCCCCCCCCCCAAAGGCCCATTTTGAGTGCTCCGAAGGCTTCAGGAAAGCCTCCTGAAGGTTGTTGAAGCCTCCGGAGGGCCTGGGAAGCCTCCAGAACACTCAAAATGACGCTCCAAGCAAATCAGATGTCACTTCCGATTTCAGCAGTGCGTCATTTTGAGTGCTCCGGAGGCTTCAGGGAAGTTCATGAAGCCTCCGGAGGGCTTCTGAGGGGAGCGGGGGAGGCTCTTTTCAGCCTCCCCAGGCCCTATAAAGCTTTTGGAGCCTGAGGAGGGTGAAAAAAGCATGCAAAAAAGGGCGAATTCAGCTAACCAGCGTGCGCATGCGTGCTGGCCAGCTGACAGGGCATCACCTCGCGTGCCCTGACAAATGGCTCCATGCGTGCCATAGGTTCGCCATTATTGATGTAGTGTTACAGAACAAAGTGAAAAAAAAGTTATAAAAATTTCTTTCTCCAACATTAAAGCGGGTTAATCAGATTCTAATATTTTCTGGTTACTTCTATTCACAAATCTATGAGCCATACAAGATTAGTTAACCACAATTTTAATGTTTCAAACTTTCAAAGAAAAAATGTTAAATGTTATTAAATTGTATCTATCAGCAAAATACAACCAGCAAAGATAAATGAAGTTAAGAAAAAACATAACTTTAGACATATGGATACAGATAATTCAAAGTCCAATGAAGAAAATCAGTAGGAAAAATTAATATTTCAATAACTAATTATCATTGGTTGCCTGTCGGAATACTGTACATACTCAACTTATGATCACAATTGAGCCAAAAATGTCTGTTGCTTAAGTGAAACATTTGTGAGTTGAACCCATTTTACGATCTTTCTTGCCACAATTGTTAAGTGAATGATGAGAGTTGCTAAATTAGACAAACTATGAATCTGGCTTCCTCCTTGACTTTGCTTGTTAGAAAGTCACAAAAGGGGATCACATGACCTAGGACACTGCAACTGTCATAAATATGAGTCAATTGCCAAGTCTCTGAATTTTGATCATATGACCGTGGGGATGCTACAATTGTAAGTGTGAAAACAGATCATGTCCCTTTTTTCAATTGCTGTTGTAACTAGGAACAATCACTGTTGTTAAGTTGACGACTACTTATGTAAATATCATAGAATATAAAAAGATTCCTGAATAGATTGATTAAAAGCATAAGAGGCACAGACATAATGCAAATTCAAAGACTAACCAGTTCCTTTGGCATGGACAACTCTCTCAGGAATCCTTTCCCTGTCAAAGTGTGCCATCTCATCAGTGAAAACCACATCTTGAACCAGGAGTGGGCCTCTTGGACCAACGGTCAGGACATTCAGCTTGTCTCCCACTGGGCTTCCAGCTCCTGTGGTTAAGGAATCGGCTTCCTAGGTTCAAAACAAAAATCACAGTTATAACAATAAAAGAATCCACATTTTTTTAAAGGTAACTTGAAAGCAATTCAAGATTAATTAGACAGACAAATCTGAGGAAATTGGCTTTCTGTAGTTTCAGAAAAAATTGAGATATTATTATTTCATAATATGAATTAAGAGATTAACTATGAATTCAATAAAATATAATTTTAATCTTAAAGATGGCTAGTGGTAAAACACAGAAGTGTCTAGTGCAGGAACCCATGAGCCAGGATAGAGTTTGAAAGCACTGAGAGTGTATTCCAGTGATGGTGAACCTATGGCACGCATTCCACAAATGGCATGCACAGCCCTCTCTGTGGGCACGCAAGCCATCGCCCCAGCTCAACTCCACCATGCATATGTGCATGCCTCCCACCATCCAGCTGGTTTTCAGGTCTCTGTCACAACTGTGGGGCAGGGGGCGCAGGGGGCAGGTCAGAAAGTAACAAGGACGTCTCATTTTAAACCTGAGCTACCAATTTTCTCTTCTAATGTAAATGGAATATCTTGTTACATTCAAAAGACTGGGGTTACAGCATTAAAAAAATAAATGTATGGTTCTTTACAATAATAAATTGAAGACCTGATTGAACGTGCCACTTATGAGCCTATTTCATACATATGTAGACTCTCTATAGACAAACAAATGAATCTCATAATGAGATATGGAACTCATTTACATAAATAGGTTAAAATTATAATTATATAAAAGTATTATAAATATATTATAGATATAGATATAGATATATATTATCTAATTACATTAGATAATACATAGATATATTAATATAGAGTTGTAATTATTTACATATAAAATGATATATACCCTTTTTGTTGTTACTGTGTTTTTCTTTTTTTTAAAAAAAAGTTTAGGTTTTTTCTTTTTTTTTGATAATGCAGGTATTTTTATATTTGTGGGTTTTTTTAACCTGTTATTTTAAACCACTAAAAGAATCTTTAAAAAGAAAAGGCTATTCTTGAAATTAAGCTATGCTGACATCAAAGAGTTCCTCTCAGATTTTAAAGTCAGCAAATGAAATAACCACAATCCTAAGAATGACAACTTCTTCAAAAGCATTTCATAATAAATGTTTTCAGCCCAAGGGTGTCAGTTTTTTATGTCACTAGGAAATGTTTCTCCTAATGGAACCGCATAGTTTTCTGCTTGCATAGGTGCTATTCAGGCTTAGTAAGTTGTTTTAAGGACATGGCTATAAGGCAGTGACAGGTTGCATCTTGTTAGCATCTCTTGCAATGTTTCCTGAACTTAAATAGCTACTTTTCTGCTTTGGATGAAAACTATTGCACATGGCTATCACTCATCACAGAATCACTCATCACAGAACAAATACTATGCTTAAAAGAGTCTGAATTAGCTAAAGCACACTTGATAAGAGTAGCATATGGCTTGAGACCTACATGCAGAAAAATTAAGCAGGATGAAATATGATTTTTCCTAATGTTTTCATATGCTTTGAAAAGAAGTCTTTGCTATTTTTAAAACTTTTGTGAAACATTCAAAAGACTTAGAGTGCCCTAGAAGGGGGATTAACATACATGTAGCAACATAATTAAGCCACAGGTAGTCCGCCACTTCAAGCCATTCCATTTGCGATCGTTTGAAGTTACAACGCATTGAAAAAAAATGACTTATGACCATTTTTCACATTTACGGATGTTGCAGCATCCCCATGTTCATGCAATCAAAATTCAAACTGGCAACTGGCTCATATTTTGACGGTTGCAGCATCTTGGGGGCTATTTTATGACGGTTGCAGGGTCTTGGGAGTCATATGATCACCTTTCTCAATCTTCCGATAAGCAAAATGGAGAAACCAGATTCACTTAACAATTATGTTATTAATTTAACAACTGCAGTGATTCATTTATCAATTGTGGCAAGAAAGGTCATAAAATGGGGCAAAACTCACTTAACAACTGTTCACTTAGGAATGGAAATTTTGGGCTCAAATTGTGCTCATAAGTTGAGGACTACCTATACATCAAGGAATATGTACACAGAGAATCACTATGGGTTCAATGCATTCAGTTGTACATTTCAGGCTGTTTCATTCCCAGTTCTCATTAACCAAAAAAATATTCCCACATTTCGAAATGCTAGACAAATCTTAGGACTCTGTTACACATGTAAACAAGCCATTACCATATTTTTTGGAGTATAAGATGCACCTTTTTTCCTCTAAAAAGAGGCTGAAAATCTGGGTGTGTCTTATACATTAAATACAGCATTTTATGCCTCCTGAAATCCTGCCCCTTCACCAAAATGGCCACGCACATACCCTTATGGAGGTTTCCAGACAGCTCCTGGGGAGGGCAGAAATGAGCAAAAAGCAGGGCGTTTTTTTGGGGGGGGGGGGGAATCAAAAATCCATTTTTTTTAAATTGCAAAAGTTTTATTCAGACAAGTTTTCCCCCCTTTTACCCCCCCGACATATAATATAAAATCACATACAAAAAGTATACCCCTCACCTCCCCCCGTCTTAAAATAAAGTTCTCATTCAAATATTGAGTATTATACCCCCGACCAACATGATATAAATTTAGTATAAGATACATCAATCTCTCCCTGACACCCTCTTCTAAGTTAATTCAGCATATATACATCATAACATAACCATATCCCATTATACCCATCTCTATATTGCTTATCCACTTATATTTCCCCACCCTCCACCCTAACCCACCCCCACCTCCCAGTCAATCCCACCCCCCCTGAGTTCCGCTGTACACCACTTTAAACATTCCAAACATCCCAGATATTGTTTAATCTATTCACCTATCAATCCAAACATTCCTACCTAAAAGCTACATGGTATTTCCCAGTCTGATATTTATTCTGTATATAATTAATCCATTTTGCCCATTCCTGTGTGTAGCTCTCCTGCTTCTGGTCTTTTAGGAAAGCTGAAAGTTTTGCCATTTCCGCAAACCCCGCCACTTTTTGAATCCATTGAGCAATTGTCGGTACAAAATCTTTCTTCCAATGTTGAGCAATCAACAACCTAGCTGCTGTAACCATATACAAAAACAATTTTATTTCCCCTTTACGAAAATCCTTAGTTATGCCCAATAGAAACATTTGCGGGGTAAATTCTAATCTTTTCTTAAATACGTTTTGCATAACCCACCATATTTTTATCCAAAAAGCTTTGACCTTATTGCAAGTCCACCATACATGGAAGAAAGTAGCATCTAAACACCCGCATCTCCAGCATTTAGGTTGAAAATTAGGATACATACATGATAATTTCTTAGGATCCAAATACCATCTATAAAACATTTTATAAAAATTCTCCCTTAAACTTTGTGACTGTGTAAATTTAATATTTTGAACCCATATTTTTTCCCACGTATCCAACATAACGGGTTCATCAAAATTCTGAGCCCATTTAATCATACAATCCTTGACCAACTCACTTTCTGAATCCCTTTCTAACAGTACATTATATATTCTTTTAACATGTTTTGGGCCAGTCTCTTTTATCTGCAGGGCGTTTTTGTCTCCCCCCCCCCCAGCCCCCAGCAGCATTCTATAAGCCTCCTTAAGGCTATGCAGGCTATTTTTTTGACAAAAAAGGGCAGTTTTCCTCATTTTGCCCCCTCCCCCCAACACCCCAGGAGCACTCTGCAAGCCCCCCAAGGCTATTCATGCCTTTTATTTGGAAAAAAAAACGGGCCCATTTTTGCGAAAAACGGGCCGTTTGGGGGAGGTTTGCAGAGTGCAAAATGGGTTTTTTTGCCCCTTTTGGAAAGCTGTTTAGTTAGAGTGATTGAAGAGAATTACGTTGGTCAAGTACTGTGTCTGCAGAAACAAAGATTTGTTCCAAAGGTGGTCAGTGATTTCCTTCTCCAGCACATGGGTAAGTACACCTGGAAACATCTACCTACCTACCTACTCTCTCTACCTATCTATCTACTGTATTTCTCTCTCTCTTTCTCTTTCTCTATCCCTCTACCTACCTATCTACACTCTCTCTCTTCCTACCTACCTACTGTATTTCTCTCTCTCCTCCTACGTATCTACTGTATTTCTCTCTCTCTCTATTTCTCTCTATCCCTCTACCTACCTATCTACACTCTCTCCCTCCCTCCCTACTGTATTTCTCTCTCTCTCCCCCTTCCCTCCCTCTATCTACCTACCTACCTACCTACCTACTCTCTCTCTCTCTCTCTCCCTACCTACCTACTGTATTTCTCTCTCTTTCTCTCCCTCTCTATCCCTCTATCTACCTACCTACTTAAAAAAAATTGCCTCTTCAAAACCTGGGTGCGTCTTATATTCCGGTGCGTCTTATACTCTGAAAAATATGATAAATTATGTTCCTAGGTGATTTCATGTGTTATATTTTTGAATGTGCCCCAGCACTTCACTCAACAGTGAATACTTCAACCTAGGTTTTACTCTTGCCTTAAAAATAACATTATGGAATTTCAAATGAAAATTCTGTATTTGATTGCACATCTTTGATCATTCATGCATCCTCAGTGATTCATGGTTGACTAGGGTGGCATTTAGCAACTGCTGATTTATTTAGGTATTCAAACCATTGTGTCAAACAAGATCACCCAGTACATCCCACTCAAAATGAAAGATAAAAAACAGGATCATGCCAAGCAAATCCTGTAGGGAATTACTTACAAATTGGGATCTATTTTTTCATTTCAAGGAATTATTCAAAAATTTATTCAGTTCAGAAACAACATGCATAAAGGTAACTTTAAGCAAGAAACTAAAGTAGTATTTTTTTTTAATGGAGATCCAGAGGCAGATACTCGTTTAAGTGATACTTTATTTTTGTTTAGTGACAACAACTTGAAGGTTTTTTGACATTAATAAAATAACTATGCACATCAAGATTCTGGGATGTTATATCCCAGTTTTGTTATACTGCAGTGGTGTGTAAATTAATGTGTGTCAAGTCAAAGAGATAATGATACAAGAAAATCACTATCTATGAATACATTCGTTTAGTTGAATGCTTCAGGGAAGTTTCATCATGAGACCTCATAAAACAAAATATTCCCACATTTCCAAAACTCTTGATAAATCTATTTTTTACTGCTGTGCTACATGAATAAAAAAGCCATTAAATCATCTTCCAGGGTGTCCCCAGGGTACCACACAATGTCATAAATCCTTAAGATCTGTTATTAAATTGTAATTCATAAATATGAAAATTAGGGGAAATAACCATAGCATACAAATGAAGGTAGTAATAAAATTAACTACCTTAAAATTTAATTAAGTTAAAAATGTTAAATGTAATAATAATGTAATGTAGCAATACTGATTTTATTTATCATGTGCTTATAAGAAAAGACAGCACTCTTCTATAATAAAACAACAAATCTAATACAATCAATTTTGTCCATACTCTAGTTCAGCGATGGCAAACCTTTTCGGCATCAAGTGCCCAAACCGGAGCATGCATGTTCGCCGAAGTGCCAAAAACCTGAAGATCATCTGGACTGTTTTTGGGGTGATTTGGGGGGCATTTTAGGCCATTTTGGGGGGTTTTCAGGCCATTTTTGGGCCAAAGAAAATGCCCATTAATGTCCGAAAACCGGCCTGAAAATGACCCAAAACCAAGCCTGAAAATGACCTACAAACCAGCCTGAAAATGGCCTGCAAAATGGCCCAGAAATGCCCCTGAAAATGGTCTGCTTTTCGGCCATTTGTCAGGATATTTTCAGGTTGCTTTCCGGTGCCTGCAAGGACCGGTGGAAACCAGAAGAGCAGCTGTGGATGGTGTATGTGCCCACAGAAACTGCTCTGTGTGCCACCTCTGGCACGCCTGCTATAGGTTTGCCATCACGGCCCTAGTTACTAAATTTGTATGAATGCATTTATCGAGTTCTGGGTTTTAGAGTAGTTTTACTTCCAGACTGTACAAAACAGGAATATTCCAACATTGCAAAATGCTTGACAAATGTTTTATCTTTTGTTTCTTTCTTAGCAGTATCTGCAGTTAAATCGTCATCCTAGAATACACACAATTGTTCATACCAGTAACCCCAAAAACAAAAAAGGCAGTAAAATAATAGACATTATTCTTCACTATTTCTTATACTAATGAAATAGTGAAATCTTGACATTGGGTTTCTTAGTTACTTTGTTCACTTATATAAAGTTGTAACGAAGTATTTAGAGAGGAGCCCAAAGATAAAAGATGTATATTCATCTATTAAACCAGAATTTGATTTGGGAACATGGCCAACATATTTAATTCAATGGTTTCGGAAAATACCTTTGGGGTGGTATAAGATAAACCATAATGATGTTTTTAATTATATCAACCCACATGATAGCACTGTTAATACACCCATTTAAGTTACCAGTATTTTTTAAAAGACCTTTCTAAAATGTCTGTGCTGCAGGCAACCAGTCACAGCTTGAATAGCAACTTTTTATTTTACCATGTTTGTGATTTTTTTATCTATATAATTTACAAGCTCTTCCTCATGCAATGAAATCTCATAATTAAATTAAATAGGGTTAAATGGTGATAGCAAATCTTAATGTGCATTTATAATACAGAGAAATAGCCCAATGATAATGAATTTAATTTACATAAAATCCCTTTGTTATTTCAGTTGCAATTAAGATATTCAGTGCAATTTTAATTTTAAATTGTCTTTTCTATTTAAAATACATTCTTTAATTATAATAACAAAAACATACTGCTTTAAAGCAAAATACATAAGGACTTTAAAGCCCGCCAAAAACTCATAATATGCACTCTGGATGCTAATTTTTTCTAATAAAATCAAGATGATTAATTACAAAACTCATCTCTCTCATTGCTCATGCCATACATGTGCCAAGATACTAAACAGAGTACAATTCTGTAATATTCATTATATTAATCAAATTTAATATTGGATTAATATTAACTCAAATTTCATGTTAAGTCTCGTTCCATATCTCCAAAAGCCTTTTAACGCTTATTTTTCATTAAACCGTGATGTCGATGCTACTTGGAAAAATCAGTAATCAGCATGCTATTGTGTGCGTGATCAGTTACACAACATCCATACGGGAAGTCCTTGCTTAACAATGGTAACTGGGACTGAAATTTCTGATGCTAAGCAAGATAGTCATTAAGCATGGAATCAAATGACAGTTAGTGATGGAAATCCACCTTTCCATTGCAGCTGTTACATAAGGAACGCAGCTTCTTAAGTGAGGATATCCTCACAACTTCCTACTGGCCTCCAACAAGTGAAGTCAATGGTGAAGGTGACAGGAAGTTCTAAATATCAGGTGGTCTGCAAGCAGGCCAATGGACAGGTAAATAACTGCTGTGGAGTGGGAGCTGGGGTTATTTGCTGCCAGCTGAGGGAAAATGTGCATTTCTTCAGCACGGCATGAGCAGGGCAGGGCTGGAGTGGCTGCTGCTGTGTGTGGGATGGTGCGTAGGCAGTTGGAGTGGCTAGGCTGGGAGTGGCTGCTGCCAGGTGCAAAACAGTGTGAGAAGTACTACAATGCCACTGCAGGCCAGGTGCTGTAGAATGTGCAAACAATTTACAGAAGCAACTTGCAACTTTGTCTGCCATTGAATTTGAGTTTGCTTGTGGGAATTTGGCAAGGAAGATTACAAATGGCAACCCATGTGACTGCAGGACACTATAAATATCAAAAGTGCGGACTGGTTGCCACAGGCCCAGATAATGTACATGTGCATGCTGGCTAGAACTTTGGAAATGTCGTAAGTACTACTTGTTCAGTACCCTTGTTTGAATGGTTGCTGAGTGAGTGGTTGTTAACTAAGAACTATCTGTATATTTGAAGTCAAACTGGTGACACCGTATCTCATGATCTCCTCTAAGAGGCAGAGGATGAATTCCAAGTATGAATTTGGGGCAACACATATTCAATTGCAACAGCAGAAAGAGATAGGGAAGGCTTTCTTCATTTATAACACCCTCCTACTCTGATTGTTGCGACCATTTTTCCCTGGTATTTCAAAAGGAGTTTCTGTGGCAGATTTTCTGATAAGAGGTGAGAAATGGAATTAATCCCTTGAAGATGCCTATCCACCTTTTCTACCACTTATCATAGAATATAGATAAGTGGGAGAAAGCAGGGCAAGAGTGCTAATCATATTAATGCATCTTAGCACAATGTATAATCTTCATAATGAACTCACACTTAGGGAGTTCTACATTCTAAAAAAAAATACTTTGCTTTATCTGGGAGCAACACTTCCATCCAATTAAAAAAATTGAATCTTAATTGGATTGAATCCTTTAATAATACTGTATGACTTCCTAGACTATATCTAATTATTTTCATCTATTTAAAAGGATAACTTTGGTGAATTGAACAATCCTCCCAATCTCTACTTGTTGAATATACTCCCGATCTGCTTTGCAGGCTAGGAAGGGAGCAAAGGAGAAAACAGCAAAAGAAAACTGTCATACAAACTGAAGTTTGATTATGTACTGTGATACAGCTATTTTTTATACAATGTAGCTAGAATTATAAAAACACTAAAAATGTTTAAGCTGAAGAATTTATTTATTTATTATTTATTTTATTTAGATTTATACCCCGCACCTTCTCCAAAAAGGACCCACCTGCTTGTATCCTGCTTAAGTCTGTTAAATTGTATATCAAAATCTTAAAGGTTTCTTTAAAAGACGCTGGAGGGAATATAAATTTCAATTTTATTGCACTGTAAACAAATGCATTCGATTGATAAAGAGAGAAATCAACTTCATTGCTTTTCATTCTATTTTAGAATCTTCAATCAAAATAGCCTAAAAAAATTAATGATCCCATTATTTAATAATTGAGCTTCCTGGTTAATAAAAAAGAAAAGGAAAACAGAACAAAATTGACTGTCACAGTGTTGACTTTTCCTTAGATGTATTTATGTGTGCAGAGTTTTGTTTCTTCCATTCAATTATGTCAGATCACGACAAGGATTTTTCAGAAGTAGTTTGCCATTGCTTGCGTCCTAGGGTTGAGTGAGCAATTAGCCCAAGGTCATCCAGCTCTGTGCCCAAGGCAAGACTAGAACTCACACACTCCCATTTTCTAGTCTGATGCTTTAACCACTACACCAAACTGGCTCTCTTGTAGTTTATTGTATTGTATTAAAGTAATTACCAGTCAAGCAAAGGCAGAAAACAGACTGTTTGCTTCATCTTAATTTGATTCTCAAAAGCATGCTGAAAATGACCATAAGTTGCCTGAGACTGCTTCCTTCTATCCCAGCTTCTTCATTGTTCTTTCTGCACCAACTCAGAAAGCTCAAACTGCCCAAAGAGCTGAAGATTCTGTTTTACAGAGGAATTATTGAGTCTGTCATCTGTGCCTCTATAACTGTCCGGTTTGGCTCTGCAACCAAACAAGATAGACACAGACTTCAATGGATAATTAGAACTGCAGAGAAAACAATTGCTACCAACCTGCTTTCCATTGAGGATTTTTATACTGCACAAGTCAAAAATATCTACAGACCCCTGACATCCTGGACATAAATTGTTTCAACTTCTACTCTCAAAACAACACTATAGGGCTACTGCACACCAGAAGAACTAGACACAAGGGCAGTTTTTTTCCTAAATGACATCACTCTGCTAAACAACACTGTCAAATTATCTAAGACTGTATTACTATTATTCTTCCTTCCTAGTACCTATCTCTTTCCACTTATGACTCTAATCATATTGCTTGTATCTTTAAATTTTATATTGGTTTATTTGTTTCCTAGTATATTTTGATTGCTTATTAGTATCCTATGACTATCACTAAGTGTTGTATCTCATGATTCTTGATATATGTATTCTATTTTATTTTTCTTTATGTACACTTAAGAGTATATGCACCAAAGACAAATTCCTTGTGTGTCCTATCACACTTGGCCACTAAAGAATTCTATTCTATTCTATTCTATTCTATTCTATTCTATTCTATTCTATTCTATTTATTCTAACGGCTAAAATTTAAAATTATATTTCAAGTCAGAGTAAAGCATATTGATTTAAGCATATTTCAATTTATATTTCACGACTGGTATCTGTTGGATTGATACTAATTCTTCTTTAAGACTTCTTTCAATCCAACAGATACCGGTGGTCAAGTATAAATTTATTTCTTGAAATAGGGTTCAAAAATGTGGTATGGATGGATTGTACCAGGACCTGCATTTTCTCCTTGTAAGATGGTACTATGAATATCACATACCGTATTTGACAGAATATGGCAGATGCTGAGAAAGTATTTTCCTTCTTGATAGAAATAAGTCATTGTAAAAAGTGTAGTTAAGAATTGTTTGTCCCAAAATACAATAAGCTACATTAGACTAATTTGTAAGAAAAGGAAAACATGACACTTTTTCCAGAGGTCCTTCAATAATCCACAACAGTTTGTGCTATATCGCAAGGGTCTCCAAACTTGGCAACTTTAAAACACGTGGACATCAATTTCCAGAATTCCACAGTCAGTTAAGTCAACAAGTCTTAAAAGTTTCCAAGTTTAGAGACCCTGGTCTAGTGGTTAAAGCATCATGCTAGAAACCAGGAAACAAGCCAGGAATTTTTAAGCATGAAAACCAGCCAGATGACTTCTGCTTAGTCGATCTCACCTCACAGTGTTGTTGTGGGGAAATTAGAAGGAGAGAGGAGTATTAAGTATCATCATCATCATTTAAATTTGCCACCTATCTCACTACGGAGCTACTCTAGGCAGCTTACAATAATAAAAAGGAAGAAAATGGGGGAAAAAACTCTAAACAATAAAATAAAATAATAAATAACTGGGGGGGGGGGAGAATACATCTATAGGATAACCCAAAAGAGGGACAGATGGGGTGCACAGTGCAAGGGGAGAAGTGGAAAATGCCATGAATCCAGCATCCACCTTTATAGTGAAGCTCTCCCATTTCCTCCTCAGACCAACTGGCAGAGCCAGGTTGTATGCTTGTCCCTTTGAACTCTTTACAAAACTAATAAAAGGATTAAAGCAAGAAAAAAAGAAAAGGAATTACTCTTTAGTCAACCTTTATTTGATTTTTTTAGTTGTAACATATTTTACAAGCAAGAAACTGCTTACCTATTGCAAAGAGAGAGAGAGAGAGAGTGAGATGTCGAGTATCCAAACCAGATCAAATCTTATTTCTGAATCTATTCCTTAGCCAGTCTTCCCCGACACCTATTGCTTCCCAATTATTAACCACACAGCTCCAACTCCGTTTTGCTGCTATCTGTTGTCCCATTACAAAATAAAGCACACGCTTCTCTTTGGCTCCATGAGCATTATACTGTACTATACCACGCTATTCCAGGTTGATCTCCTCCGCCCGCTTCCCGGATGCGCTCCGACAGACTCTCCTGGGCACGCAAGCGCCCGCCAGAAAGACAGACTCTGCCGGGATTGGGTGGGGAAGAGACCCCCGTCGGTACCTGCGAGCCCCGCTGCTCTTGCCAGCGCTTCAGCTGCTCCTTGGCGTAATCCCGATTGCCGGCCATTTCGGGAGACTCGGAGACCTAAAGAGAGACGGGACGCTGTCGGCTGGGGAAGCGCTTATGTCAAAGATCTTTATTGCGAAAAAAGAGAGCGACTCCCCAAAGCCGCACCACTCTCAACCACCATCGGTAACACCCGGATCCAACTGCTTTATATAAACCAGAAAATTTAACGCCCCGCGGCCCCGCCTCTTCTTTTCTTCATTGGTTTGGGGCTCCATCACCAAGTTTCTTCTCCGATGCTTATTGGGCCAAGAGTCGAATAACTGATATTTTGGATGCTTGCAAAGGAACATTTGGAGACAGGGGAGCTGGCCAGCTTGCAGACCTGAGAAGAAACGGTTGGAAGGAAGGGATCTGGTGGGGCCACCTTATTATTTACATTTGGCAGGTAAATGTGCACAGCAGCATCCCTGAACTTGATGCTTGCCTGTTGTCTGAAATTAAAGCTCCCGCTACAGGAAGTCCTCAACGTATGACCACAATTGAACCCAAATTTCTGCTGCTAAGTAAGTTTTGTCTCATTTTATAACCTTTCCTGGCACAGTTGTTAAGTGAATCACTACGTTGGTAAGTTAGTAACACTTAACACTAGTTAACCAATTTCATTGTAATTTTTACAATGACAATAAAGATTATTATTATTATTAAGTGAGACTAGTTTCCCCATGGACCTTGTCAGAAGGTCACAAAAGGTGATCATATGACCCCTGGACACTGCAAGTGTCATAAATATGAGTCAGTTGCCAAGCATCCGAATTTTTATCATATGATCATGAGGATGCTGCCATGGTCATAAGTGTGAAAAACAGTCATAAGTCATTGTTTTCAGTGCTGTTGTAACTTTGAACAGTCACTAAATGTACTGTGGTAAGTCAAGGACTATCTGTATTCCCAACCAACATAGTATTTATTTCCCACTTCGTTAGAATTCAGTCTTTGCTGCCCAAAAAATATAGTGGTGTGTTTACTTTTGTTTTTTACTAAGTTTACTTGTATGTGCACCCCCCTCACGTGCAATACTTTTGCGTATGCACAGAAGCGTTCCAATGGGTGGGCGGAGCCTCCCGCCGCTGCTACTACCAGTTCCAAACCAGGAGCAACCCATTTCTGAAACAATAACTTGCCTACTTATCTTCCTCCTTCCTTCCCTCCCTCCTGAGCCTGAACCCAACTAAGAAGAATGGTAATTTAATTTAATTTATTTAGATTTGTAGAACCGCCCTTCTCCATTGAAAGGGACCCAGGGCGGTGCACAGGAAATTAAAATCAATAAATAACAATAAATACAGAAATGGAGCGATTTAAAGATGGTGACAAGCACCTTGAAGCGCACCCGGAAGGCCACCGGCAGCCAGTGCAGCTCGAGCAGGAGAGGTGTTACGTAAGAAGTAGTTCTGATTTTCTGATCCAAATATGCTTGTAAAGGAGACATATCTATCCCTCATTCTGTTTCTGGGATGCTCTGTTTTACTCTATCCTTCTCTTTCAGCAGCCTGTGGTGTCCTTATCCTTGCTGTGCTGTCCACAGAAAGTAAGAAATGGGCACAATAGTGGAGATAGCTTTTTCTCCCTGGGGTATTTGTCTCATTAAGTAAGTATAAGGAATGGATAATAAAAAGTGGCATAGAGGTAGTCCTCAACTTAACAATAGTTTGTTTAGTGACCATTTGAAATTACAATGGCACTGAAAAAAGTGGCTTATGACCGTTTTTCACACTTATGACCATTGCAGCATCCTCATGGTCACATGATCAAAATTCAGATGTTTTGCAACTGATTCATATTTATTACGGTTGCAATGCCCTGGGGTCATGTGATCACCTTTTGCAGCCTTCTGACAAGCAAATTCAATGGGAAAGCCAGATTCATTGTACTAACCAGGTTAACTAACTTATCAACTGTGATTTGTCATTTAACAACTGTGGCAAGAAAGCTAGTAAAATGGGGCAAAACTCATTCAACAACTGTCTCACTTACAACAGAAATATTGGGCTCAGTTGAGGTCGTAAGTCAAGGATTATCTGTACAGCGTTATTGTTAAACAAAGCAAGGACTTCTATTCCTGCTCCCTACAGCAGGGGTCCCCAACCCCCGGGCCGCGGACCGGTGCCGGTCCGTGGCTGGGTGGGAACTGGGCCGCAGGGCGGAGAGGAGGAGGAGGGAGGAGGGGGCAGCCCCCTGAGCAGAGCATGCGGGAGAATGCAGGCGCGGCTGTTCGCGCTGTTGGAGTTGGGCTCTTCCTCCTCCCTCATCGACGGTGGGACTCCTGGGCGGCGGCGGCCCTCCCTACCGGCCGCCGATTCCCTTCCTCCTCCCCCCCCCACACACACACATACGGAGCCTTCTCAGTGAGTGAGTGAGCAAACGAGCAACCAAGCCCGGGCGGCGAGGCAGGCTAAGGCAAGTGAGCACGGGCTAAGGAGGGTCTGCGGTGGGGGGGCGGGGGCGGGGACGACGACAGACAGACAGAGAGAGGCAGAGACACAGAGAGAGACGGAGGGGGGGGGGAAATCAGAGTGACAGACACGCACACAGAGATAGGGAGAGAAAGAGAGACACAGAATGGGTGATTAAGTGCGTGGATGCGAGACAGACAGACACATACACACACATAGAGTGTCAGATGGGGGGACGAAGGAGAGAGACAGAGATAGAGAGAGAGTAAGAAAGAAAAGAAAGTGGGAGAGAGAGAAAGAAAGAGAAAGAAAGACAGACAGAGAAAGAGAAAGAAAGAAAGAGAGGCAGAAAGGAAAGAGAGAGAAAAAAAGAGAGGAAGAGAGGAAGAAAGAGACAAAAGAGAGAAAGAGAAAGAAAGAGAGAGGGAAAGAGGGAAAGAAAGAAAGAGAGAAAGAGAAAGAAATAAAGAGAGAAAGAGGGAAAGAAAGAAAGAGAAAGAAATAAATAAAGAGAGAAAGGGGGAAAGAAAGAAAGAGAAAGAAAGAAAGAGAGAGAGAGAAAGAAAGAAAGAGAAAGAAATAGAGAGGGAAAGAAAGAGACAGAGAAAGAAAGAGAGAAAGAAAGAAAGAAAGAAAGAAAGAAAGAAAGAAAGAAAGAAAGAAAGAAAGAAAGAAAGAACTTATGACCACAGTTGAGGCCAAAAGTTTGGTTGTTAACCAAGACCATTGTTAAGTGAGTTTCACATTTTCCAAGTTGGCCACGCCCACCCAGTCACATGACTGCTGAGCCACTCAGCCGGTCCGCAGAATTTTCTTTAAAATGAAACCGGTCCCTGGTGCAAAAAAGGTTGGGGACCCCTGCCCTACAGTACAAAAATTTCAGTGGTTCCTGAGTCCTCGTCAGGAGACAACAAGGCTCTAGAAAGCCATATTCCTGGTTCTTGGGAACACTATCAGGCAAATGGAAGCCTGACTACTATTGAAGGATCAATACAGAGAGTAGTCTTGACTGCATGCTCTTCAACTGATTGTAGGCAGCCAGTTCCTCTGAGGAGCTAAAAGTGGATAACTGATACAGTTATCCCTTAGACCAGGTTGTCAAACTTGCGGTCCTTAGCAAAGCAAAAAAAGTTGTGATGCGTTACTTGATGAAGTGACACTGTGAATTTGATACCCCTGCCTTAGACTAAATGGAGAGCATGGCTCTATACCCAGATAAGGCAGGCTAGAGTAATTATACTCTTGCTTTTACACTGCAATACCATCACAGCACAGGCCAAACCTCGATAGCTCACTATTGATAGAAATAGTAGCATTGTGTAAGGACACTGATCCATCTGCCTGGGCGAAGAGTCATTTCTTTACATCCTAAGATCTGTTATATCTATGATATGCCAACTACTGCCTTACCGTTTGCACGGTAAGTGCCTCTGCTAAGTGAAGGAGCAAATGGCTTTTTAATTGGCTGGGAAATTGTCACAGAACATTGAAAATAACGATCACATCACCACAGCTGCAGCCTAACAGCAGCCAGTGGCACTGAACTGAAGCAGCCACAACTTTCCCAAATTTAATTCCCCCAGAAATCATGAGTCCCAGATTTTGGTTATATTCTAAAAATTAATCCATTTGAGGCACCTTGGTTCAAAAATTGTTGCCCTATGATGCACCATTTCACCCAGTTAAAGGTCCTGATGAAAGTTTTAGTAGTATGTAAATAGGAATCTTCCCCCCCCCCCACACACACACATATTGTAGGTCCTATTATTAGAATCAGATGTTTGCATCTTACTCTTAATTATAGGCACCATTCATTGATTTAAATACACACACACACACACACACTTATCTACCTAATAAACTTTGGTGGCTACCAAATAAAACAGTACAGCTAGTCCTTATGTCTATGAAGATTCTCAGTCATCCAGGTCATGGTTGTCCCAAAGGTGTTTTTTTTCCAAGAGGCAACTGGACTTTCTGTTTTTTCTTTGAAGACATTTCACTTCTCATTCAAGAAGCTTCTTCAGCTCTGATTCCCTTCCCCGCCATCCTATCAAAGCTGAAGAAGCTTCTTGGATGAAAAGCGAAACGTCTTCAAAGAAAAAACAGAAAGTCCCCTTGCCTCTTGAAAAAAAGCACCTTTGGGACAGCTGACCATTCAAAGTTGTGACAGGGCTGAACAAGTGACACATGGTCAAGAAGTCCCAACCATTACAGAACCCTTGCAGTCACATGAGCGCCATTTGTGATGTTTCCTGCCAGCTTCACACAAGCAGTCAATGGGGAAGTCAGCAGTGTATGTATTGAAGTAGAAATTTGCCTGCAATTTACTGTATCCTTCCTGTGATAGGATCTGAAATCTTTCTATACCACTTCTGTTTCCTCTGTGAAAAGAGAAGTAACTGTGTTCTTTTCAAATACTAGAGTAATCTTTACATCTTTTGTGTTGCTAAGTGGGCAATCAAGCAAATGGAGAGGGGAAAATAGCAAACCTTTTGAACCAGGAAGGATGCAAATTATTATGTATGTATTTTAATGTTTAGCTAAAAGGTTAAAGGTGTGGGTGTTTATGATGGGTCTGTTATAAGGTTTCTAAGGGATTGATTATATATAGAATAAATATCAGACTAGGAAGTACTATGTAGCTTTTAGGTAAGAATGTTTAGATTGATAGGTGAACAGAGTAAATAATATTTGGGTTGTTTGGAATTATTAGAGGGGTGTATAGCGGAAGTCAGGGGGGTGGGTTTGAATGGGAGGTGGGGAGAGTTAGGGTGGAGGGTGTGGAAATATATATGTATGATTAATCTAGAGATGGGAATAATGGGATATGTTTTTTTTAAGAGAAATTTATATTATGTTTTATATAGGTTTAATTAAGCTAGAAGATGGCGTTAATGGGATATTGATATATTAAGAGAAATTTATATTGTGTTTGCTGGGAGGCGAGGGGGTATAATATCTGAATGAGAAATTTATTCTAAGACGGGGTGAGGGGAGGGGGTATAGTATTTGTATGTGATTTTTATTGTATGTCGGGGGGGGGGTAAAAAGGGGGAAAATTTGTTTGAATAAAACTTTTTCAATAAAAAAAATGGGGAAGTCAGCAGGGAAGGTTGCAGTGTATTCTGATATGTCTTCCCCTTTCCTGCATGTTGCACCATACCTTCTTAGGCTTTTCTGTACTCGCATTCACCTCACAATTACACCTTGTGCCTGCCTTTCTAGGTGTCTCTTTGCTCACACACTCCCCACCCTTCTTCCTTGGCCTCCTTCAGGTCATGCCACACTGCAGTATCTCTCTCCCAACTTATGTACAGTCAGAGCTGGGCCTCCCTCACCCTTGTGGCACCCTGGCACTCCTTACCTAAGACACCTACTGCTTCCTGATTAACAATTCACACATCTTGAGTTATCCTGATAACCAGTATTGCCTGAATTGCCATAACTAAGCAATATGATCACATGACATGTTTTAGGACCCCATTGCTTAGCAGTGGCAATCCAGTCCCCATTCAAGGACTGCTTCGTAATCTAATGAAACCTCTATAATTCAAAATGGAAACAAAATTAAAATAATCACATTTTCCTGGGAAGCATTAATTAGCTTGTAGATAATTTGAGGTTAGCTTATCATCATAACTCAAAGACTACCTGTAATCTAATAAAACCTCTATAAATCAAAGCCAAAACAAAATTAAAATATTGTTTTTCTGAGAAGTATTACATTGCTAGTATGTAGCTTTGGGTTAGTTTATAAACATTAATATTATGAGGAAGTTAAAGAACATTTGTAACTGATTATTCTTATGTATAGAATTCTGTTCTGACCCCCCTTTCTCCGACTAATACAAGACTGGCTGCTTGCCACTAACTCTCTTGGCTGCTTGCCTGAATGACTCTTAACAGATACACGACTAAACACGAACCTAGAAAACCAACGTTGTTCTCTGCAAGAACTTCTTCAGCAAAGACTTCCTTCTCAATCTAGCATCAGGGACAAACTGGCCCTGATTCTCCCCACTACTCCAAGACCCAGGTGCCTCCTGATGACCAGCCTGGCTCTCTGCTCTCTCAAGGTTGCCCTCCTCCTCCAGAGCAGACTCATAGGACTCCTCACTAGAAGAGTCCATCAGCAGCTCATCCGGAGCCAGTTGGGCCACAACAGAATTCTATTTTAGGGTGGGATGGCATTTTAGGGTGGGATGGCATTCTAATACTTCAAGCATACAGCTCTTTCTTATATTTGCATCTAAATTTTCATATATTGTTCTACTTTTCATTCATCCAATTTCATGCGGGGAGCGGGAAGCCCCGCTACAGGGTAGAGCAGAGGAATTTGTGACTTTTCTGCAGGAGAAAACCGCTCAGATACAGAGTGAGCTAGCCCCCATTCTTGGCCCAGTGGGATGCCACGAGAGAGATCTTGTTTGGGAGGAGTTTGACTCCGTTACTTCCGAAGATATGGACAGGCTACGTGGGCGACTGCGAGCCACCACATGTTTATTGGACCCGTGCCCCTCCTGGCTTGTACTGGCATCCTGGGAGGTGACACGAGGCTGGCTCCAAGAGGTTGTCAACGCATCCTTGAGTGAGGGTTCCTTGCCTGCTTCCCTAAAAGAGGCCATGGTGAGGCCCCTCCTCAAGAAGCCCTCTTTGGACCCAGCTCTTTTAAACAACTATCGTCCAGTCTCCAACCTTCCCTTTTTGGCGAAGGTTGTTGAGAGTGTGGTGGCACAACAGTTTCCCCGTCACCTGGAGGAAATTGAGTATCTAGATCCGCGCCAGTCCGGCTTTCGGCCCGGGCATAGCACCGAGACGGCATTGGTCGCGTTGGTAGATGATCTCTGGAGGGCCAGAGATGGGGGATGTTCCTCCATCCTGGTCCTATTAGACCTCTCGGCGGCTTTCGATACCATCGACCATGGTATCCTATTGCATCGGCTGGGGGGGTTGGGGGTGGGAGGCACCGTTTTACGGTGGTTCTCCTCCTACCTCTCTGGCCGATCGCAATTTGTGCGGGCAGGAGAGCAGAGGTCGACCCCGAGACCCCTCACATGCGGGGTGCCTCAGGGGTCGGTCCTCTCGCCTCTCCTGTTTAACGCATATATGAAGCCGCTGGGTGAGATCATCCGTGGTTTTGGGGTAGAGTACCATCTGTACGCTGATGACACCCAGCTGTACATATCTACCCCAAACCACCCCAACGATGCCGTAGCGGTGATGTGCCAGTGCCTGGAAGCCGTGCGGATCTGGATGGGAAGTAACGGACTCAGGCTCAACCCGACCAAGACCGAGTGGCTGTGGTTTCCGGCTGCCCGATTCAACCAGCTTTCTCCAACGCTGGCCATAGGGGGCGAACATCTTGCCCCTGTGGATGGGGCGCGCAATTTGGGTGTCCTCCTGGATACCCGGCTGTCTATGGAAGAGCAAGTGACAGCCGTGGCCAGGAGGGCGTTTTACCAGGTTCGCCTGGTTCGCCAATTGCGCCCCCTATTGGATCGGGACGCCCTTCGCACAGTCACTCATGCCCTCGTGACATCCCGACTGGACTATTGTAACTCTCTCTACATGGGGCTTCCCTTGAGGTGCACCCGGAGGCTTCAGTTAGTTCAGAATGCAGCCGCGCGAGCAATTATGGGGACCACCAGGTTCACCCACGTTACACCGCTCTTGCGCGAGCTGCACTGGCTGCCTGTCGTCTTCTGGGTGCGCTTCAAGGTGCTAACTATCATCTTTAAAGCGCTCCATGGCTCGGGACCTAGCTATTTGCGGGATCGGATCCTGCCCCATACATCCTCACGACCGATTCGCTCCCACAGAGAGGGACTTCTCCGGGTGCCGTCCACTAGACTTTGTCAGCGGGCGACGCCCAGGGGAAGGGCTCTCTCTGTGGCGGGCCCGGCCCTCTGGAACGACCTTCCCCCCGATATCAGAACGACCACGGACCTCCGCTCCTTCCGTACGAAATTAAAGACCCATTTCTTTCGACTGGCCGGCCTTGGATAGTCTCTCTGTCTATAGATTTTAAATGTTTTTTAATGGGTTTTAATTTTTTAGCACGGGATAGCATTGTTTAATTGTGTTTTAATGTATATATTTTTGTATCTATTGTTTATATTGTTTTTAGTTCCTCCTGTGCACCGCCCCGGGTCCCTGTGGGGAGAGGGAGCGGTTAATAAATTCAAAGTTATTATTATTAGTTATTATTATGCTGTAGATTTAAAATAGACAGGTTCATTTAACTTATATACAAATAGAGAATATCAAGTGGACTATGAAGAATGGTTTTTCGGTCATAGCCCCTGCCCTGCGGAACATCACTCCCCACAAGGTGAAGTTACCCCAACCCTGTACGCTTTCCAGAAGACCCTTAAAACATGGCTTATCAACTAGTTTGGGGATCCCATTGTAGAGTGGAACCTCTTAGATGTACGTTTTACAGGTTCAACTTCCAACCATAATTGAGCCCGGAGTTACAGTGGTAAGTTGTTGCAGTTATTAAGCGGATCACCATGTGATTGCTCCCAATTTTATGACTTTTTTGAGGTGGTTGTTAAGTGAAAACTGTTGTCATAAAGCTGTTTTATCTAATGGGTTTTTTTTTTGCTGCAAATTAGAAATAAATGTTGCAAACTAGGAAAAAAACATCAAAAATCATGACTATGGGATGCTGTAAATGACCATAAAGGTGAGATAGTTGACAATACCCAAAATGTGATAATGTGACTACAGTGTATATGTGTTCAGCCTTTGGAACTTTAAAATCAGGTCATAAGTACCTTTGTGGATGTACCTGTATAACATTCACGGAATGCAGTCTTTTCATATTTTACTGCCATTATGTTTTTCATTTATTTTCATTTTAATTTAAATTGGTTGCTGTAATGATTTTTATATAGTCTTCATTATTGCTATGTACACCAACCAGAAGCACTATATGAGATGGGTAGTTATATAAATCTAAATAAAATAAATAAGTACACCCTCAGTTCATCAGTCCTCAGTTTAGCAGACTTCAGGTGCAACAAACAAAACCTGTTTCTATTTCTGCATGTATAATCCTATATATTGCAATTAAAAACATGGGACTTAAAAGCAAGTTACTGTGGTTGTATGATTATAATGTGAAGAATTTGAATAACTCAACTTAGTTAACTATGTGAGCCAATAACAAAATTACGTTTTCATATTCTACCATGGTATATTATAGAATTATAAGATTATAAGATTATCTCATATTTCTCATATAGGTATCTTTAAATGTTGGATTTGCATTACTCTCCCAGTCTGTGCTTGTGTGTGACTAATTTGTTACCAAATGCATGCCTTTAAGCAAAGAGAAAAGATTCAAGGTAATATCCAGCTGTTTCCATATTTCTCTGTTCCACAATCAAATATTGTACATGAACCTATTAGAATAAGTAGTAAAGCAGGCACCAAAACAGGTGTGAAATCCAGCAGGTTTTGGAGAACTGGTAGCAGAAATTTTGAGTAGTTCAGAGAACCGACAAATGCCACCTCTGGCTGGCCCCAGAGTGGGGTGGGGATGGAGATATTGCGGCATCCTTCCCCTGCTACACCCACCAAGCCACACCACAGAATTGGTAGTAAAAAAACCGTGAATTTAACCACTGCGCCAAAATAATTTATCAAAACTATGGCGTTGAGAAGTAATGTTCTCACACATCCCTTTTTCTTGTTGTCCTGAATTCTTGCCAGTTGTAAAGTAAATATTTCCTTAAGATCTTTTACGAATGCAGGGTGGATAAAAATCAATGATTTTTTAAAAAAAATCAAAAAATCAGATTTTTTAAATTTAAATCGGATTTTTTTTATTTAAATTGGATTTTTTTATATAAAATGCTTTTTGAGGAAAATATATTACCATCCAAAGGTTATTCCATCATGAAATAAAGATTAGTTTTTTAATTATGTAGAATAAGGCTGTATATGTTTAATTTTGGGGGTAAATAAATTCCATTAATCCATTCACAATGGCATGCTCTTCCAGAGGTTTTTGTAAGATTATTGGGTAGTTTCTCTGCCTACAAGATATTATCACAGATGCTTGGTTTACTTTTGCAGTTCTCAAAACTGAATTTGAGTTCAGCAGAGCTCACATGCCTCTTCTTCACAGCAAAAATGTTATAACATGAACAGAGTTGAAAAAAAGACCTTAATCCTAACTTCTACAAACCTATGAATACAGAATCAACCCCTTCAGTGCTAAGTTTCAAGAAGTTCAGTGAATAGAATAGAAACAATATTTTTCTGATTGTTTGGAGTAGAATAGATCTGCACAAGAAGAAATTGAAACTAAGTGTGATGAGGAAGGGGCAAGCAGACAAGCAGTACTACAAAATGAAAGTCTAAGTTTCTTAAAATATATATATTTTGTTTAGCCAAATTAGTTAACAAACATGGATGTTTGTTTAAGCAAATAACATATGCTGTAATGTTATTGTTTCAGTTGAATAAATCTATTTAAATTGTTATTATTAAGGTAATGATTATTTTTCTCCTTCCTAAGTACAACAGAAAAGTTGTCCAAATATGAATGATTAATCTATTAAACTGGGGATAAAAAAACTAATATGAAAAGTTGTTATTCTAAAAATCTTCATCTACTTGCATATTATAAGCTTTTTTACTAGTGATTTAAATCATGATTTAAATCGTGATTTAAATCAACTTGATTTAAATCAAATCCACCCTGTACGAATGCATATGAATACAGTACATGCATTGCTTTTGATCAATATTTTAAATACATTTGATATTCTTATTTATTTAACCATATTTATATGCTCACTGTCCTGAGTGATTCTGGGCAGCTTTCAAAAGAATAAATTCTAAAATTTCAAAACATTAAAAATGTTAAGATTAACAAAGGTTAAATAAAAAGTTAAAATCAAGAGCAAATAGCACAGAGGTGGATTTTTGTCTATCATTCAATCATCCACCTCCAGTATAGTGCACTCTACCTGGGCCCAAGCCAACTGGCAGGTTTTAATGCTCCTCTGGAAGGCCAGAAGGGTGGAGGCAGATTTCTCCTCCAGAAACTAAACCAGGGACCTTTCCATATCAAACATGTGCTCTATTGAGCCATAGTTCTTGCATCTAGATATATAATTATCTCTTTCATGGGATTATAATTAATAACAGACTCTTTGCTACATGCTATATCCACAATATGATATGATAATATAAGAATGCTACAGGCTGGGGGTGCCAATCCACAATCAGAAAATAAACCTGTAACTAAGCCTCAGTCTATTATTTTATCAAATTATATTAGATAAAATAACTAGGCCTTGTATTTCAGGGCAAATGCTTAATTCTTAAATAAAAATCCAAATGGTGGCAAATAAGAAGTCTGGAAAGAGAGTCTCTTTCTAGAATATGTAGTATTTCAGGAAGCAATCTGTATGATTATTACCCTAAAATTAAGTTTAATCATTAATAAACTTCTATCGCTTTTCTGCTTAGTTGCTTATTTTCCTGATGCTAGGATTGAGTCCTAAATTTCTTTGTTCCTCCCTATTTTGAGTTGGTCAGACTACATCCACAATATGCTACCATGAGAATGCTATAGTTTGGGTGTGCCAATTCACAATCAGAAAGCAATCCTATAACTATGTCCCACTCATGTCTTCTCAAACTGCTTGCAGCCAGGGTGAAGTTACTGCAAGTCATTCTAGGTGACTCCTTGCCAACCCTTTTGTTGTGTATCTCAAATATCTATTATTCACCAGCAGGTTAGTTCTGATTATATAGGTTTCCTTTTATGGCATGTTAGGCATATTTCTTTCCACCTCTGCCTCATCACCTTTTCAACCCAAGCATACTGACAACTGAAGGCTAATTTAGAATTGCTCACAACTGCCCATAGGTATCACCGCATACCTACGCTGTGAAGGGCTGATGGGTGCAGATAAACCAAACACCTTCCAAATCCCAACTGCACATTGTGTGGAGGTGCACATCCTGCATGCAGGTTGGCTGATCCAACTTCCTGTTCTCTGCTTTGCTGTTTTGAGTGCCCTCTAGCCAGAATGTTACATTTACAGAAATATAAATGGAGTAGCTATGCAACTGTCCCCAAACAACAGGCACATGCCATACCTTCTCTTCCACGCAGTGCTGGAGAAGTCTGCTCAACCCTTGACTCAGAATGCATTCTTTCTAAAAAGATAAACTCTTAACACTATTCTCAAGAATTGATAGCAAATAGTGCTAATATATAGGGCTCATCATCCCTTCCCTCAATAGATCATGTTTCTTTAACTGATCTGCCAGTCACAAAGTGGAACAGTTACTTTGTACTGAATGTTTATCCCAACATAGGGCGAGAGAAACAGGTTTAAATTTATGCTTAGGAAAGGTTATGCTGTTCTTTTTCACCATCTTCATTATTCAGGCGCATGAGTTTCTCATCTATATTCCTAATCCACATAATTTACTGGTTTAAAATTGTACCTGCTCCTAAACTTAACAAGGTTTGGGTTTTTCCTTTGATAATAAACTTCACACCCTATAATAATCCCATAAAAGAAGAAAAGACTTCCTCTCTAGGTAGAATTTGATGAGTAACAGAAGAAAGCAAATTAAAGAAAAGTAGTTCATCTGTTTACTCAGCATCTTCAAGCTTTTTCAATAATTTGGGCTTGTACACATGTGACAGATTATGAAATACTGTATATGCCTATGGAAGAGACTCACGTGATGTTTACAAGTGTCGGAAGAGTACTTAGAAGTATTTAGAAGAAGCAGATGCATTGTAAGACAAACTGCAAATAAAGGAAACACAAATACTATAAAAGTGCACAGAAAAGCAATGAAAATTATTAGAAGACTGGAGGTTAAAACATATGAAGACAGCTGCAAGTATTGGGTATGTCTAGTATGTCTAATGAAAAGAAGGACTAGGGGTGACATGAAAGCAGTGTTCCAATATCTAAGGGGTTGCCACTAAGAACAATCTAAGCTCAATCTATTCTCCAAAGCACCTGAAGGTAGGACAAGATACAATGGATGGAAAGTAATCAAGAATTAAGGAGAAATTTCCTGACAGTGGAAACAATCTGTGAAATGAATTGCCTCTGGAAGTTTTGAGTGCTCCAAGTTTGGTGCTTTTTAAGAAGAAATGGGACAAACATTTATCTGAAATGGCACAGGATTTCCTGCTTGAGCAGGGGTTTGGACCAGAAGTCCTCCGAGTCCCTTCCAATTCTGTTATTGGAATCCACACTGTTTATCGGACATTAATGCCATTGAGCAGGTCCAAATGTATTTCATGAGAAGAGTACTCCACTCCTCTGCTCACAATAGAATCCCTTACATCACCAAGCTCAAAAATTTGGGCTTGGACAACCTGGAACTAGGCCGCCTACAGTCTGACCTAAGCATCTATATAAATAAAAATGTAAAATAGTTTGTACGAATCCACTAATCTCAAAAACTACTGGACCGATTTACACCAAACTTTCACACAATGTTGACAAGGACTTCTGATAATAGAATACCAACTCATTTTGTGCCTAGCATACATGTATCGTGTGCAAGGTACATCATACGTGTAAAATGTACCCACTGAAACCGTGTTCACCTCCCTGTAACTCCTCCCACCAACGGTCATTACCTACGGAGGCCTCAAAGGGCCAAAAAGGCACCGGAGTCAAACTATTCTCCAAAGCACCTGAGGGCAGAACAAGAAGCAATGGGTGGAAACTCATCAAGGAGAGAAGCAACTTAGAACTGAGGAGAAATTTCCTGACAGTTAGAACAATTAACCAGTGGAACAGCTTGCCTCCAGAAGTTGTGAATGCCTCAACACTGCAGGTCTTCAAGAAGATGTTGGATAGCCATTTGTCTGAAATGGTATAGGGCTTCCTGCCTAGGCAGGGAGTTGGACTAGATGACCTCCGAGGTCCCTTCCAACTCTGCTATTGTATTATTGTATTACAGTAGGTAGGTAGATAGGGGAATATATAGATAGGGAGAAATACAGTAGGTAGGTAGGTAGGTACGTAGATAGAGGGATAGATATGGAGAAATACAGTAGGTAGGTTGGTAAGTATGGGGATAGATAGGGAGAAGCACAGTAGGTATGTATGTATGTAGGCAGGTAGGTAGGTAGGTAGATAGGGGGATAGATAGAGAGGAAGAAATACAGTAGGTTGGTAGGTAGGTAGATATTTGGAAAAAGTAAGAAATACAGAAAGTAGGTAGGTAGGTAGGCAAGTGGATGAATAGAGAGGGAGAAATACAGTAGGTAGGTAGGTAGGTAGGTAGGTAGGGGGATAGATAGAGAGGGAGAAATACAATAGGTAGGTAGGTAGAGGGAGAAAGGAAGAAATACAGTAGGCAGGTAGATAGAGGGAGAAATATGGTAGGTAGGTAGGTAGGTAGGTAGGTAGAGGGATAGATAGAGAGGGAGAAATACAGTAGGTAGGTAGGTTGGGGGTTATATGGTGGTTGTGTGTATGTGTGCAGGTGTAGATCTACACACACATTGTTTGGCCATTTAACCAAACTGGGCCACAGCAACGCGTGGCCGGGTATAGCTAGTAGTACATACAATCATCTGCTACAATGTCCTAACCGTCAATGGCTATTTCAGCTTTAACTTCAATAATAAATGGGCAAACAATAGATGAAAATCCAAGGTAAATCGTCCCAAACTCGATTGCAGAAAATACGACTTCAGAAACAGAGTGGTCAATGCTTGGAATCCGCTACCTGAGTCCGTTGTTACATCCTCTAACTCTTACAGCTTCAATCTTAAACTGTCTACTGTGGACCTCACCCAATTCCTAAGAGGTCTGTAAAGGGGGCGTGCATAAAAACACCAGCATGCCTACCATCCCTGTCCTACTGACCCTGTTTATTTGAACTCATTTCCTTTATTCATGTACATTTTTATACTTATACCTGCTATCTTGTAGATGTTTGACAAACTAAATAAATAAAATAAATAAATAAATCAAAATTCATAACTCTGCCTAACCAACTTGCTCAGCCTGAGGAAGCTGCTTCAATGAGATTAACAAAATAAGTCTAGTTGCCACGACTCAATTTTCAGACAACCCTAGATGACGGAATCTTCATCAATATATCAAAATAGTTATCCCAATATTTTCTAGCTTTGTTACAGGTCCAGGAACAATGAAAAAGTGTTCTGTCATTTCAAGAAATTATTTGAAATCCCCTTTTACTTTTTTGACAATTTATGTGGTGTCATAGATCAATGATATATCATTTTGTAAAAGTTTTAAGATTACATGTCAATGTAAATTTCAATATTTTCTTTCACATAGACTCCCATGGTTCCAACCTATATCCATTTTATAATACAATAGCAGAGTTGGAAAGGATCTTGGAGGTCTTCTAGTCCAACCCCCTGCCTAGGCAGGAAACCCTCTACCATTTCAGACAAATGGCTATCCAACATCTTGAATTTTTGAATTTGAATGTATTTGACTTTTATACCGCACCTATCTTCCCGAAGGGACTCAGGGCGGTGCACAGGAAATTAAAACAAGTATAAACATATAAATAAATAGAAATGCCATAAATAATACAACACAATAAAAACTGATTAAATTTAGAATACCCTGTGCTAAAATTCACTAAAATCCCACTAATTAAAACATGATATCAATTTAAAACACAGTCTTATAGGATGGTCTCAGGGACTAGGCTAGGCCGGCTTGATGGAAAAAGTGCATCTTCAGACGCTGGCGGAAGAGGCGGAGGTCCGTGATGGTCCGGAGTTCGGGGGGAAGGTTGTTCCAGAGGGCTGGGCCCGCCACGGAGAAGGCCCTTCCCCTGGGGGTCGCCAACCGGCATTGCCCGGCCAACGGCACCCAGAGAAGACCCTCTCTATGGGAGCGAATCGGTCGAAGGGATGAGTGAGGTAGGAGACAGTCTCGCACATAACTAGGCCCCATACCATGGAGCGCTTTGAAGATGGTTATCAACACCTTGAAGCGCACCTGAAAGGCCACAGGCAGCCAGTGCAGCTCGCGCAGGAGAGGTGTTACATGGGAATGCCGTGAGGCTCCCATAATCCCCCACGCATCCGTATTCTGTACTAGCTGTAACCTTCGGGTGCACCTCAAGGGGAGCCCCATGTAGAGCGCGTTGCAGTAGTCCAGACAGGATGTCACAAGTGCTTGAGTGACTGTGCGTAGGGCGTCCCGGTCAAGTAAGGGGCGCAACTGGCGGACCAGGCGAACCTGGTAGAAAGCCCCCCTGGCCACAGCTGTCACATGGTCGTCCATGGTCAGCCGGGAGTCCAGGAGGATGCCTAGATTGTGCACCCTCTCCATGGGGGCTAACAATTCGCCCCCAATGGCGAGTGTTGGAGTCAACTGGCTAAACCGGGACGTCGGAAACCACAGCCACTCGGTCTTGGACGGGTTGAGTTTGAGTTTGTTACTCCCCATCCAGACCCGTACGGCCTCCAGACACCGGGACATCACTTCAACCGCATCGTTGGGGTGGTTTGGGGTAGATATGTACAGCTGAGTGTCATCAGCGTACTGATGGTACTCTACCCCAAAACCATGGATGATCTCACCCAGCGGCTTCATGTAGGTGTTGAACAGGAGTGGTGAGAGGACCGAGCCCTGAGGTACCCCACACATGAGGGGCCTCGAGGTTGACCTCTGCCTCCCTGCCAACACGAATTGTGACTGACCGAAGAGGTAGGAGAACCGCTGTAAAACGGTGCCTCTCACCCCCAGCCCCTCTAGTCGGTGCAATAGGATACCATGGTCGATGGTATCGAAAGCCGCTGAGAGGTCTAATAGGACCAGGATAGAGGAGCAACCTCTATCCCAAGCCCTCCAGAGATCATCCACCAACGCGACCAATGCCGTCTCGGTGCTGTGCCCAGGTCGGAAGCCGGAGTGGCGCGGGTCCAGATAATCAATTTCCTCCAGGTGACGGGGGAACTGCTGTGCCACCACACTCTCTACAACCTTCGCTAAAAAGTGAAGATTGGAGACCGGACGGTAATTTACCAACAACACTGGGTCCAGGGAAGGCTTCTTGAAGAGGGGTCTCACCACCGCCTCTTTCAAGGCGGCCAGCAAGAACCTCTCACTCAAAGAGGCGTTCACTATTTCCTGGAGCCAGCCTCGTGTGACCTCCCAGGATGCCAGTACAAGCCAGGAGGGACACGGGTCCAATAAACATGTGGTGGCCTTTAGTCTCCTCGACAACCAGTCCATATCATCGGAAGTGACAAAGTCAAACTCTTCCCATAATACTGTCTCAAGACCTGCCTCGGATGGTCCCTCCAGACTGCTTTCTGTGGAGGGCAACTCGTTCCGAATCTGCACGATTTTATCCTGCAGATACTCTCCAAATTCCTCTGCTCTGCCCTGCAAAGGGGCTTCCCGCGGCCTCTGTTGGAGGAGGGAGTGGGTCACCCCAAACAGGGCGGCAGGGCGGTTATCTGTGGATGCGATAAGAGTGGCACAATAATTGCATTTGGCCACTCTTATCGCCACTAGGTAGGTCCTCAAGTGGGATCTTACCTGTGTTCAGTCAGATTCGGACCGTGTGGATCTCCACCTACTCTCTAGGCGTCTCTTGCGGCGTTTCATCCCTCTCAGCTCCTCGGAGAACCAGGGAGCCTGGGTGGATCGGCGCCGCGTGAGAGGCCGCAAGGGCGCGACTTGGTCCAAGGCCCCCATGGCCACACTATGCCATGCGGCCACTAAAGACTTCCAGTGCTGGGGCATTCACAACTTCTAAGGCAAGCTGTTCCACTGATTAATTGTTCTAACTGTCAGGAAATTTCTCCTCAGTTCTAAGTTGCTTCTCTTCTTGATTAGTTTCCATCCATTCCTTCTTGTTCTGCCCTCAGGTGCTTTGGAGAATAGTTTGACTCCCTCTTCTTTGTGGCAACCCCTGAGATACTGGAAGACTGCTATCATTTTCCCCCTAGTCCTTCTTTTCATTAAACTAGACAAACCCAGTTCCTGCAACCGTTCCTCATATGTTTTAGCCTCCAGTCTCTATACATTAACTTATTGATCCTCTGTTTCCATTTTCAATAAATGTATATACATTTTGAGATTAATATTTTACCCTTTCAATATGATCATATTGAATTGATCATATCCAATTTACCCCTTTCAAAGTCATAATCATAAAAAGATATCTCAGTAAGACAGATTCAGGAAATGTTTGCATTCCCACTGACATCAATCCAAGGGAATACCTCAACCTGGAGATGAGGAAGGAAAAAAAAGATAAAAATAAAAGTATTTCTAAACTCAATATTTATAAATGAGATGTAATATTGCAATATACGTGAGATATATGAAGTCTTCATTATATTGCACAATCCAAAGTTTTATAAATTTTGGAAAATTAAAAAACAGATTAACGGGTCCAGAAGGATTTAAAATTCAAAAAATTAAATTGTAAAAATATTTCCTGTGTTTTGAGTTCTTTGATGAAAATAATGATAGCAGGGGACTTTGAAGGTTGGACACTAGAGTGAACTAGACAAAAATAAAGATTACAATTAAAAGAAAAGAATACCTAACCAAAAAATGGACTAAAATAACGGGTTGTTTGAATGACAGTTTTGAACTATAGATTGAGAATTAATTTTAAGAATATCTGATATTATGGCTAAATGGTGTGTTAATGATGTCACAGAATAAAAAACTACAGATAAAATTAAAATGTGGATTTAAATATGACAGGTTGCAAGAAAAATATAAAACAAGAGGATATATCCAATATACAAATGAAACCAGGTGATGTTCTAACATTTAAAAGGGACAAACAAGTATCAAACCATCAGAATTATTTGGATAACTGTTTCTTATTGGATGAACAAAAGAGATCTGTTGAAGTCTTGAAAGATTCTCTAAGAAGGGGCAAAAAGAAAATGAAATAATTTAATTTCTATGACATTATTTGATGGAATACAAACCAAGATTATCTATATAAATAAAAATGTAAAATAGTTTGTACGAATCCACTAATCTCAAAAACTACTGGACCGATTTACCTCAATTTTTCACACAATGTTCACAAGGACTTCCGATAATAGAATACCTACTCATTTTGTGCCTAGCACATGTGTGTCGTGTGCAAGGTACACAAATGTAAAATGTACCCACTGATCATGTTGCACCTCCCTGTAGCCCCACCCACCTGGCATTTCCAACAGTCATTTCCTCAAGAACACTGTACGGAGTCCTAAAAGGGCCAAGACAAGGCAGAGGATAGCAAACTCCCAGGTGGCCCATAGAGAGAGAGAGAGGGAGAAATACAGTTTAATAAAAGAGGGACTAGGGGAGACATGATAGCAGCCTTCCAATATTTCAGGGGTTGCCACAAAGAAGAGGAAGTCAAGCTATTCTCCAAAGCACTAGAGGGCAGAACAAGAAGCAATGGGTGGAAACTAATCAAGGAGAGAAGCAACTTAGAACTGAGGAGGAATTTCCTGACAGTTAGAACAATTAACCAGTGGAACAGCTGGCCTCCAGAAGTTGTGAATGCCCCAAAACTGCAAGTCTTTAAGATGATGTTGGATAGCCATTTGTCTGAAATGGTATAGGGCTTCCTGCCTAGGCAGGGGGTTGGATTAGATGACCTCCAAGGTCCCTTCCAACTCTGCTATTGTATTATTGTATTACAGTAGGTAGGTAGGTAGGTAGGTAGGTAGGGGAATAGATAGAGAGGGAGAAATACGGTAGGTAGGTGGATAGATAGGGAGAAACACAGTAAGTAGGTAGGTAGGTAGATAGGGTGATAGAGAGGGAGAAATACAGTAGGTAGGTAGGTAGGTAGAGGGAGAAAGGAAGAAATATAGTAGGTAGGTACGTAGGTAGGTACATAGGTAGGTAGATAGGTAGGTGGATAGAGGGAGAAATACAGTAGGTAGGTAGGTAGGTAGAGAAATAGGGAGAAATAATGTAGGTAGGTAGGTAGATAGGGGGATAGATAGAGGGAGAATTACAGTAGGTAGGTAGGTAGAGGGAGAAAGGAAGAAATACAGTAGGTAGGTAAGTAGAGGGATAGACAGGGAGAAATACAGTAGGTAGGTTAGGTAGGTAGGTAGGGGGATAGATAGGGAGAAATGTAGGTAGGTAGGGGGATAGATAGGGAGAAATACAGTAGGTAGGTAGGTAAGTAGGGGGATAGATAGAGAGAAATACAGTAGGTAGGTAGGTAGAGGGATAGATAGAGAGGGAGAAATACAGTAGGTAGGTAGGTAGAGGAATAGAGAGGAAGAAATACTGTAGGTAGGTAGGTAGAGGGATAGAGAGGGAGAAATACGGTAGGTAGGTAGATAGAGGGAGAAAGGAAGAAATACAGTAGGTAGGTAGAGGGATAGATAGAGAGGAGGAAATACAGTAGGTAGGTAGGCTGGGGGTTATATGGTGGTTATATGTGTGCAGGTGTAGATCAACACAAAGATTGGTTGCCAATTTAACCAGACTGGGCCACAGCAACGCGTGGCCGGGTATAGCTAGTTAAAAATAAAAATATGAAAAGTAAAACATAGGGAAGGAATATTGAATTGATTTATTTCAGCAAGGTTAAAACAGATATGAAATTTTGGATAATCTTTAATAGACTTTTGCTGACTTTCTGTGAATTAAATGCCATCTGCTGGGCAAATGTAAAACTATTTTTCGTGTCCTTGTTCTTCAAGGTGCACAAGATTGTTTCCTAAGAAATTAACACACTGTGATAGATTCTTAAGAGCTGATGTGGCAACACATTTGTCAGGATGCTTTACCTTGCAATCCTAAATTAAAGTTTTACTAAATTAAGACCAGTGGCGTAGCGTGGGTTGTCAGCACCCGGGGCAAGGCAAGTAATTTGCGCCCCCTAACCCCTGGATTTTAGCACTCGAGTCTCTTCCACTCCATCGCCCGCCGCAGGGCCCCCGCCCGCCGCCGCCCCCTCCTCGGCAGCGGCTGTGGCACCCGGCGGCGAGGCAACCCCTTCGCTCATCCTTCTCGGTGCCTTTCTAGCCCTCCCCCGGGGGAAGCAGCGGCATCGAGGACGGGGAGGGCGCAGCATGCGGAGCGGCGGGGAAGCGAGAAACGGGAAGGGGGGAGAGGAGGGGTGCAGGAAGATCCGACGGCAGCGGGGTAGGGGAGGCAGCCGCAGCCGGCAGGTACTCGAAAGAGCTGGCCTCCCTTCGATCCGGAGAGCGGGACGCCTCTCCCGCCCTATCAGCTACATCTCAGTGCATTCACAAGACCGCTGCTGAATCAGCTGGAACGCGCGAGCTCTCCCCACCTTCCGCCCGCCGAGCTCTCTTCCTTTTCCCTGCGATTTCCCGCCCCCTCCCGGTTTCCTGGATTCCGGATCCCCCCTCCCCCGCCCGAGAAATAATACTAATAAAAATATGAAAAATCCCCTAAGATCCTTTCCCCAAGGAAGAAGACGGGGCGACGGGGAGAAAACGCCTCCTCTTGCAGCCGCTCTTGCTTCGGGCGACGCTTCTCCGGTCCCTGCGGCGGTGGCCACATTCCCCGGCTGCCGCTGTTCCTGCCTTACTCGATCCCCTTTCCCGAAGCGACGGGGAGCTGCGAGTGCGAGCGCGCCCCCCCAGATGTTGCGCCCGGTGCGGCCCGCACCCCCTGCACCCCCCACGCTACGCCACTGATTAAGACACAACAACAAGACCTATGGACCACACAAAGCCCTTATAAACCGAAAAACACTGACAATGACATCCGCTAAATTTCGCTGAAGATGTTACCTAATCTGGTAATGAAACATTTGAAAACCAACCCACAAGCTTGGAAAATGAACCTTCACCCTCATCCTACATCCAAGCTACAGATATTCGCCATTATTGTAGTATGGGTCTCCAAAAATGCATTATCAGAAATGGAAAATTCTAAACCTGTTTATTTCCAACAGAACTCTGTTTACTTTTTATCATCATGTATGTACTGCAACCCTATCTCTCTCTCTCTCTCTCTCTTATGCATACATCTGTGGTCCTCAAAAGGTGATGCACTGAGGAAAAGAATGAAGGCTTTGCCTCATCCATTCTGGACTGTAATAAAAAAGCAAATACTGTATATGATTATTGTTAGGGGATATCTCCGTTGGGAGATAGAAAGTTGTGCATCGGAATGTGCAGCTAGAGAAACGTTGCTAGTACACACACAAATAGTAAACCAGACACTGTTAGTAAAAGCAAATTAGCTTTACTTGTGTTGTAAAACTATTCTACTGCTTCACAAGCAGTAATGGTAAATTAAGTCAAACAAAGTCTTAACAAATAGCAGTTTGCTTACAGTCATTAAACCACACTTCTTCCTTCTTCAAACATAGTCAGTCACAGCACAGTCACAGATAGAGCAATTAGCAGAGGTATCAGCAAATCCGACAGGCAGGCAGAGAGCATGCGTTCTGCTGGCTTCTTCTTATAGTGGCGATAATTACACTTCTCTAATTGCATTCTAACATTCCAACATCCTTAAAGCCACAATGACCATTTGTCATCATGGTATTATATATTGCCTACCCAACTCTAGGAGTCTACTCCTAACGATTATAAATTATACTAAATATTAAAAGAGAATTGAGGCATTAGATATTTTATGAGAATTTTATTGTAGAATGAGCATTATAAAAATGTTGCAGTAATTTTTGTTTCAAAAGTCTGCTGTTGAGATCCATCCTGAAGCAACAAAAGTTATGCACTTAACATAATCCATCAGATATTGTAACAATCCTTTAGGGGTACCATATGAATGCAGATTTTATATTAAAAACATTCATATATAATGTATATTTATTTAAAATTGCATAAAATATTAGTATTTATTTAATAAGGATTTTATTTACTTATAGTACTGATGCCACGATTACCAATAAAAGAAAGAAGACATATATATTCTTTCAAAGAATAAATGTGAAATTTGTTACAAGAATACAAATCAGGTTTGATAGGCAAAAATAAACACAAAATTGTTACACTATTTCAGACATGCTGTTTCATAGTCATTTATCATCATAGATTCAGCATAAGTTATCTATATTGTTTTTCTTAAAGTGTTTTCAAATTGATTCAAATTAATACCATTGTATATAAAGTTTTCATAGCATAGGTAAGTTTCACATTAAAACATAATTCTTCCTCCAGTACTTTATAATAGTTTTACAATGTACTTATGTGGAGATTTGCTGTTAAAAAGATTTACATTCATTTATAGTTCTTAAAAACTGTTTTTTAATTTTTAAAACCCATTTGAAAAGGATTTCTTATACTACCACTAAAAGATATCAATCCCATGAATGTGTGTTCTTTTGCTAAATAAATGAAAGATCAATCCAAAGAATAAAACATGTTCATAAGCAAAATTAAATACAAAGTTATTATTCTTGTACAGTTCAGACATAACATTTTAAAGATATTATCAGGATAGTTTCCAAATTAATAATCTATATAGTTAATTCAATTTGTTGTTAAAATAGAATCACACTTGGTTATAGATTGCCATTAATAGCAGAGGAGGCAGAAGGTAAAGCTTTTCATATCTCATTTTCCAGTTGGATGGATTTCAGATGAAGATTTCCAATACGATCACATGCCATTTACAGAAGAGATTTCTCCTTTCCAGTGAATGAAGTTTGTGTATAAGTATGAATTTGATCCTAGAAACGACAAAATTAAAAATAGAAATAACTTCTTTTAATATACAATTCAAAATTAATTTTAGTTGTACTCAGGTTTCTTTAAGTACATTTTAGAGAAATGAATATTGAAATACTAACCTATTCCTTTCTTTATTGTTCATTGGTACTTTCTTTGCTAACTACCTGTACTATCACACAACCATGGGGATTCTGACAGCTACTGATTTTTATAGATACTTTTAATTCCATAGAAATATTTGTTTTTTTAACCTACTTAATTCAATTTGGAATCCATATATTGTAGATAGTTCTTGATTTATGCCTGGTTGCTTAACAACCATTCAAAGTTACAATGGAGTTTTAAAAAAGTTACGTATAACTCTTTCTTGAAGTTATAACTGCTCACCATCTGTATGGTCATGAGATCGCTTTTCGGGGCTTGACAACCAGACTGGCTGCAGTGTCACACGCTCATGTGACTGTTTCACATTTTCTTTAACCATTTTCCAATAAAAACTGACAAAAATGCCCATTGAATAAGCTGAATTCAGACTTATGACTATGTGATTCATTAAACAACCCGTGACTCATTTAATAACCATCATAAAAAATCATAAAATCAAATCCTGTCATGTGGAGACTCAACATATGATCACAATGATTTTTGACCAAATTTCTGAGCTCAATTGTAGTCATAAGTAGAAGACTCCTTGTAGTAACATATTTTTTGTTTGTTTTCAACTTTGTTCTTCAAGATCCTCTCACTCCTCCTTTGAGACAGCCATTTATGCTATCTATGCCTTGATCCATTTTCAATTGCTTAATCTTATCCACTTAATCCTAACCTATTTACTTTCAACATTAATCTGAATTGATAATGTTTTCTTACCCTTCTTTTTCCTTTAGCATTGTGTTTATCCAGATGGGCTTGAATGCCTGCACCATAATCAGGGTGAACATCCATAAAGTTTTTCACCTGGATTGAAAAAGGAAGCTTAGGTCATTTGTCTCTTTTTTTAATACCTGTTCTTATAAGGACAAGTCAATTGCTTTTGGCACAGAGATCTGTAATTTCAGCACATCTGGACTGTACTTATTTCAACTAATAGCAGAAGTACCATTTTTCAATTTATCATATATAACTGGTCAATTAATCAGGCTATAACTGACAAAAAAGTTAAATATTTTTACAAGAAAACATTTACCTTTCCATGTTACATTTAACCAAGTACATGCCAAACATAATTAAATCTAACTTTAAATGGCTATATCATTAAGATTTTACTTTTGTACCCAAAGTGAGATATATTCAACAATGAACTTGGTCTGGACTGCAAACTAAACACTTTATATTTTCAGTAGTTTTCAAATGTAAAATATTGAAAAGGCTCCAAAAAATAATTGTCAAAATAATTATTCAGAAATAAACTTAATTATGCTCAATTATGCACCTTAAGAAAACCTTAGGATTGCAATCCAAAGCAATTACTGCTAAGGCTAATTAATTCCAACTAAAAAAGTAAACGTTCTCTGATCAAGGATCTTTACACAGTTTGATATCGCCAAGCATAAGCTCACTATCACAAATCCTGCTAGGAAAAGAAACTGACAAATCAGAGCCAGTCTCTCTGTGCTTTACATTGTTTGACTGACCTATCACATAAGACTTAAGTACAAAAAGCATGCTGAACTGCATAGAAATCAATATGGATTTTTCAGCAATATGCTTTAAACTGTGAGCAGCTTAATAGGCATCTCCAAGCTGTGAGCCAAGGTGTACTACTGAACCGTGACCTCTTGGCCACTAGGACACATGAGTGGCTGGTCAGTGCGTGCTCATGATCACGCACACACCCCTCACTCACCATAGCATTGCTGCGAGCATCGCGCAGCATCGCGCAGGTGCGAATGTTGCCATGAGTATCATGTGGGCATCATGTGCGCACTCGCAGCCAGGTTTGCACATGTTCATCCACACGTAAAGGCACCTGCCCTTCCCCCCCTCCAGGCCTCCAACCCAGAAACGTTGGGGAACTGCTGCAGAGCACATATCCATTATAGCAAAAGAAACATTCAAAAGAAAACAAACACAGCAACCATCTATGTTTTAAGAAATATGATATTGCAGAGAATGCATACATACATAATCCATAACTCTAACCTTAGAAGAAATTTGTAGATGTATATTTATATAAAAATAAGTTATGTGTAGTTAATATATTTAAATATATGTGTATATTCTGACTGATAACACACAAATACATATGAACATATACATTTATATTTATTCATATTTATAATATTTACAGATATTTTTACAAAGAGAAGGCATAAGACAAGGAACAATGCAGAAGCATGTCAGTTCCTGAATGTGATAAATTGTTAGAACATTGCAGTCAGAGAAAAATAATATGGATTAATTTCTTTATTTTGAACCACTCAAATAATGCTTTGATTTTGAACCACTTCATACCTCCGTAAGAACCTGAAACTATAGTCCAAAGCCTATGTTTCAGCTAATGTATTTCATATTTCCATCTCTTTCAAAACATTGTGATTGGAATAACATATAATAGTCTGAAGATAAAGATGACTTTGACCTGAGGGTGGAGTTGTTAAATACTGAATATACTAATACGCCATGCTGTTTATAGAAAAGTTCTTTGTAAGAACTACCAAAAGATTTAAAAACCCTTTTGTGCAAGATTTTAATCCAACAATTTGATCCAACAATTAGAATATTCACTATTTACTCATTTATCAACCACCTTTGTATAGCTGTCCATCTCACATAACAACTCTAGGAGACCAACATAATAAAAGAGTACAAGTACATGAGGGGAAAAAACCAATTGCAATGTTTTTTGTAATGGTTCTACAATCAGATTAAATTAAAAAGATGAAAAATAAAAAGTAAAAAAGCAAGCAAGAGCATGCATTCCTATTAAATATTATATAATCACCTAAAAGGCTTCTACTCTATGCCTAGTCAGTTGACAAAAACATGTTTTAAGAACTCCCCATAAATCCAGTAGTCTTGGGACCAACCTTACTTTGGAAAGGATAATATTCCATAGAGCAAGGGCCATCAATCCCATTTTAAATTATAATTACTCTGGACTATATAATTCTGTTCTAGGTTTATCTTTTATGGCAAGATGGAGCACAGCTCTAACCAAATCACATGACAGAGGTTTTCTGCTAGGTCTTCCACTGTATAATTGATATTTTTCATATAATTTTATCATCACGTTGTAAAGAAGTACTTTCCATTCTTAATTTATATGGCTTTAACCAGATATATATTCTTAAATACATTATACAACTGAGGATAACTATGCAGTTTTTATCATTTAATGTTATCACAGCAAATAGAGCTTACTTAAAGCCCATGCAGTATATTAACTTATATGGTGGGATTTTAGAGCAATTCAGATTCAAAAGGTAGCATATGATTTGGAGGGCATGTAGGTCTGCACAAAACACCTTGAAAACAAACATTTTTATCCAGAATTGTATACCAGCAGATGTGCAAGACCAAGAAAAGCTGCTTTATAACAGATTATATATATAAGCTGATGTAATCAGGGGAAGCCGGATAGCTCAAAGCATAGAGAGCCTTGCTTGATATGCTGGAGAGTGCCGGTTCAAACCCCAGTGGAGGTAGTATGGCCAGCTGATGAGAGCTAATAAGCTCGAAATAGATCTATCCTGGTCTCTTATTTATTAATCAGCCCTTAAAAACTTAAAACATAAATCATATATATATATATATATATATATATATGTATGTTTTTTTTAACCCTAACAGGGTGTTGTGGAACAATTATATATGTGTGTGTGTGTGTATGTGTGCGCGCGTGCGCGTTTTTGTAGATTTTCACGGGTGTAGATATGCTGGTCTTGTTGTATTCGGGTGTTTTTCCGTGTAAGCATGAGATTGTTTTTACTGACTTGCGCGCGTGTTAGACTCCTTGGTCCGTAACATGGACCAAGGAGTCTAACACGCGCGCGAGTCAGCAAAAACAATCTCATGCTTACACGGGAAAACACCATATATGCTTTCGAAGATTTTCACGGGTGTAGGTATGCTGGCATTGCTTGCTTTGGGTATTTTCCCGTGTATAAGGCATGGAAATGTTATTGCAACATTTGTCTAGATGGTCTCTGGTGATGAGCCGACAGGCAGAGAGGGAAACAGCATGTCTCCTCCCTTAAATGGGGCCCTTACAGGAAGTTGTGGAAACAATTATCTATACTAAAATACTCCTGGATTAGCTGATGAAACAGGGTAGAACCGATTAGGCTGGAGTGCTAGGCTTCTGCCTTGGATTCATTACAGCCCTGGTTTGAATCCCAGTGGGGTGTGGCCAACTGATGAGAGCTAATAAGCTCGAAATAGATCTATCTTGGTCTCTCAAATTTAAATTTATTGATCAGCTCATAAAAACTAACGCACACACACACACATATATATGTTAAGTTTTTAAGGGCTGATTAATAAATAAGAGACCAGGATGGATCCATTTCGGGCTTATTAGCCCTCTTCAGCTGGCCATACTACCTCCACTGGGGTTTGAACCGGCACTCTCCAGCATATCAAGTAAGGCTCTCTATGCTTTGAGCTATCCGGCTTCCCCTGATTGCATCAGCCAATATATATATGTAATTGTTTCACAACAACCTGTTATTAGGCCCCAATTAAGGGAGGAGACATACTGTTTCCTTTCCTGCCTTTCGGCTCATCACCAGAGACCATCTAGACAGCAAGCCAAGAATTACGTTGTGTAATTTTTTTTTTAGCTCATAAAACTAACATATATATATGTGTGTGTGTGTGTGTGTGTGTGTGTGTGTGTGTGTGTGTGTTAGTTTTATGAGCTGATCAATAAATTTATTTATATATATATATATATATATGTTAAATTTCTTTAAGGGATGATTAATAATAATAATTAATTAAGAGACCAGGATGGATCCATATATATATATATATATGTGTGTGTGTGTGTGTGTGTGTGTGTGTGTGTGTGTGTGTAGATCTTTGGTTGTTCGGGTTTTCTCCCGCGTAGAATTCTACGCGGGAGAAAACCCGAACAACCAAAGACCTACATACAAACACACGCGAAAACCTCAGAAAACATATATATATAAAACATTTTAAGGAACCCCAAAGACAAAATCCAGCTAGAAAACCAAGGAGTCTATGAAATACCATGCAAAGTCTGCTCGTCCACATACATTGGACAGACTAATAGGAGAATTAGTGCACGTATCTCAGAGCATAAGAATTCTGTTAAAAGACAAGTAAATACTTCCTCCCTCTTCCAGCACTTCCAAGCAACAGGTCATGAAATTGACTTTGAAAAAACAAAATTACTCTCCAGGACTGAACACTCCAACAGGAGAATGATTATGGAAGCTATTGAAATAGAAAAACATCCCCACAACATGAACAGACGCGATGATGCCTCCCGCCTGCCAGACATCTGGAAACCAGCTCTGGCCACTAAACGAGTCCCGGCCACTAAACAAGTCCCGGCCACTAAACAAGTCCCGGCCACTAAACAAGTCATGGCCACTAAACAAGTTCCAGCCACTAAACAAGTCCAGGCCACTAAACAAGTCCTGGCCACTAAACGAGTCCCGGCCACTAAACAAGTCCCGGCCACAAACACTGACACCAACATCAATCACTCTCAACAAACTCCATCTACCAATCAGGATGTGGCAAATCAGCCAACCAATCAGTTTAAAGTAGCAAAGCCAACATTCCAACCTCTCCCACCTCCACTTACAGAAAAACTGCCATTTCAAATACAGCTCATTTGTAAGAAAGCCAAGGCTGAAGCCTGATGATGATGGGGGTGATCCCATCGAAACGTTGCAAAAACACCTTTAATTTTACACGGGAAAAGACCCGAATAAACCAAAATCTACACACACACACACACACACACACACACACACACACACACACACGTTAGTTTTATGAGCTGATCATAAAACTATTATGAAAAAACAATTACCTATCTATCTATCTATCTATCTATCTATCTATCTATCTATCTATCTATCTATCTATCTATCTATCTATCTATCTATCTATCTATCTATCTATCTATCTACCTACCTACCTACCTACCTACCTACCTATCTATCTATATATATATATATATATATATGTCCGTCTGCATGCTCCAAAGCCAATGTTGACCCTTAAACCAGAATCTCTGTACAGCTTAAGATGTAACATGTTATTACTTACAGCTTTCTTCTGGATGAAAATCTGAGCATCCTTAAGATGGCTGGCAATGTTCTCACAAAGCCTCATGCGCTCTTCCTCATTCAGTACTTTGACAAAGAAGTCCCGTACCTTTCAATAAATAGTGAAAGCAAATGTTAAAGATATACCTTCTGTTGCTAATAGAATTTTTCTATAATTCCAATTTCATTAACAGTATCAACCTCAACTATTGCATAATTCAGAATAAACTGATGGCTATTTATAATTATCATGGAATTCTCTCTGAAGTTTAGAATGTGAAAAGTTCTGCCTTCTTTATAGGATTGTTCTTTCATCTCACATTCGTGTGATTGAGATTTGTGATACAGTTTTCTGGTTTCTGGTGAAAAACACCCATTTAAAAAAAACTGAGTTCATTCAACAACTGTAGAATCATTTAATGTCCATTGATTTGCTTGATGACTGCCACAAAAATGTTATAAAATCAGGTCCACTGATGAGAGTGCTTCAATTTAAAATGATAATCCCAGTCCCAATTATGTTCATAAATCAAGGACTACCTCTAAATATTTTTTTTAAATAAAAGAAAGAAGAGATATTGCAAGATCAGCAGTATAGAGGATTGGCACCTTATAGTAATTTTGGCCAAACCAGGAAAATAGAGGACTGACTCCAAGAGACTGAATAATCTCACTCTTATGCCTGGCTCCACTTGTGGATAAAATCGAGTAACAAAAGTTGAGAGCAAACAGGAAATCAAAACTTAATTACCTTAGGACAGAAGTATATTAAGCAAGTGCTCTCAAACTTTTGTTTTAAATTAGGTACTTGGAAGATGTACAAAGAGAACGTTGATAATAAATTTACCTTGCTTAAAAAGAGAGAAAAAGAATTTACAGAGACATTTCATTTCTAAAATAAAATAAAAGGACATTTCTAATTTATTTACTTGAGAGACGTTATCCTCAACTGAGCTGTTAAAGCGTTGTACATCGCCTGAGGTAGTCGAACGGCTCTCTTTCAAAGCAGGTTGTTCCTCAGGGCCAGTAAAGCTATTCGGGTAGTAGTTTGGGGCACCACCTAAGGGAAATTTTTTAATATATTAGGAGACAGACAGAAGCAGCAAAGAATGCAAGAGTGTCTGCTCTGAAAGTGCATCACTATGTCTCTTAGCCAAAAAAATGTTCTAGCAAGCTAATGGCATTTCTACAATGCCTGAATTTCTTCATATTAAGTCTATTCCTAGCTGGTTCCAATTCCTAAACCAAACAACTGTTTAGGGACTGTTATTATTGTTAATAATGTTAAGAAAAAAAGCTTGAAAGCAAAATTACTGTGTGAGTTTGGCTGCTAGCCTTCGCACACCATCCAGATCTAAACATTTGTACACATCCATATAGTAAAAAAAAGGGAGAAATTAATACAAAATAAAAATGAAGAAATAGTTGATTAAATTGTAGGTTCAGTGTAAATGAAAGAAAAAGCACCTGCAAGGTTAGTTTAAATTGCTGCCACAGCCTAGCTCCCAAATGTTATTTTCAGATTTACCCTGGTTATCAGATATGCACATAAACCCATCTCTCTGGTAGTGGGCCACTCTAGCTCGATATGGACAATTTACAGGAATTTGCAGGTAGTTCGGTCCCAGGCGGTGTCTATGGGTATCCGGATATGAGAAAAGACGACCCTGGAGAAATATATTACAGGGACAAAAGTGAGGAAGCGGACAGCTTTTCCCTTGATTTTATTCAGACTGCTTTTCAGTGCTTTCTACTCTGCCTATGTCATCACTGATTTTTTTTAAAGAGAGAGACTATTGCTTATCTTATCCTACATGAGGGGGAAAAGGCTTGATTTCAAAGGACCCAAGAACATGGTCCAAAAGCAAACCTTGAGAATCAGATCAAAGGCATCTCTTCAATATAGCAGAAAGAGGCAATACAATTACAAGGATGTTTTTGATGCTTTTATTAATGCCCCTCCAATTCTTTTTTTAAGTACTTTATAACCTGACAAGCCCAGAGACCCTGAGACTGAAGTAGTGAAAGTGTCACCTCTGGTCACTTAAGTCCAGCTTTCATAGGCCATTTTCAGTGGTTTCACATATTAATCATATACCTACATGCACACATACATACAATGAAACAGTGTAATTAAAATCTTATAAATCCTGGCAGCGCAGTGGTTAGAATGCAGTATTGCAAGCCAAGTGCCCCCAGTCTGAAGTGCAGTCCTGACAGGCTCAAGCCTTCCATCCTTCCAAAGACAGTAAAAGGAGGATCCAGTCTGTTGGGGGCAATAGGTTGACTATGTAAACCACTCAGAGTGCGTTCTAAAGCACTCTGGGGCATATATAAGCGCTAGTGCTAGTGCTATCTACACTTTTCATTAATTAAATATATTTAGAATGAGAGTCTTATCCTGATCAAACAACTTCCTTGTGTCAACCCCTGCCAGAGCTTAAGATGCAAATAACGAATGGTGTTCTTTTTACCAATTGTTTTAATATTCAGAGGTGAGAACAAAAAAAATGAAAAGCATGGAATACAGAAAAAATACTAATACCAAACAGATTGAGGTTAACAAGTTTTCATTATTGCAAAATCTGATTGAGAGACTGAGTTGTCATTGCACAATGCAATGAATAGAAAATATATATATTCTGGTTACCTGTAACATTTTATCAGGGCTAGGTTCAATTCCTGGAGGCATGTTGCTTGGGTCAAAAGCCAATTGTTCCACTTCAGCAAAATAATTGACGGGATTTCGGTTTAAGACAATTTTTCCCACAGGAATGAGAGGATAATCTTTGTGAGGCCAAACCTGGAAAATATAACGGGGATATTTTATTTTACTACATTCGGCTAGGGCTTGCAAGATATACTGTATACTGGAGAAAAGGTCACAAAAATACACTCACCTTTGTTACATCAAAAGGATTAAATGGAAAATTCTCAGCTTGTTCAAATGTCATAACTTGAATATAGAAAGTCCAAGAGGGGAAGTTTCCATTAGCAATTGCATTGTAAAGATCACGCAGGCCATAATCCGGATCTTCAGAAGCCAGTCTTTCTGCGTCTTGGACAGGCATGTTTTTAATTCCTTGATCAGTCTAAAACATTGAAAAGCAATCGGAATGTTAATTAATAACTTGCTATCTATAATTATTAATGTAGAAATAGTTAATCTTATTCTTAACCCTAACCCAGTAATCTGCCAGTAAAACAGATCAGTTTAAAAATCTACTGTAAGAGAATATTTATAAAGCTGCTATACAAGAAACAAATGTAGGCCCAAAGATATATCGCATGTAGAAAAGACATTTTTATGGGTGGAAGGACTAAAGGTTTCCACATACAAAGGTAGCCATACGCCTGTTGCTAAAAATAATATTGCTATTATTTAGAAATAGGAACCAATATGAATGCAAGTGGCTTTGCCTAACAATTAAAAGCATGGCCAATACAGATTGAAAGAAGAAAGATACATGGAATCATAAGGCACAGTCAGGGAAAGACGTTTGATAGCTCAACATTGATCAGGAAATGGTAACAATATACCATAATTACCTTTGCATGAAATTTGCAATATACTGCATTTCCATAAGCATTGACTAGCTTAAAAGTATGTGACCCATAGCCATTCATGTGACGGTGCCCATCTGGAATGCCACGATCACTGAACAGGAATGATACCTACATGAGACAAAACAATGTACTTAGCCATCTTTAATTAGAGCAAGTGCGTGCTAAGTGAACTGGTACCAGTTTGCGTAGGAATCCACCCCTCTATTGTTCCTTTGTTAAATTGTTGTAGGAAAAAGAGCAGCACAATAAATAGGTAATACAGCACAATTTCTTTGAACTCTCTGAACCGTGTACAACAAAGAGTTAAACTTAAAACTCAGGAATTAATCAAAGAAAAGTGTTACTAATATTTCCCCAATTTTATTTTCCAGCCCAGAAATAAATGAATTGGAATTGTCTGTGTGAAGCTCAGTATTTCATATATGAACTTATGTTGCTGAGCATTGATAACAAATTCTCATAATTAAACATTCTTTCAGTATAACCATAGCCACATAATGGTAACACAGACTTTGCAAATCTTTCCATGGGGAAATTTAGTACTTTCATTTAAGCAAACTTTGAAAACAATTTAACTTTTTGAATGGCTCTTTCAAAATAAGTCTTAATTGTGTCTAGCACAATTTAAAAAGAAATCCTTTTAGCTGCTCTTTTGTATGTTATGACATTTTATTGCTTTTGTTTTTTGCAAATACAAAGTATCAACAGATAAATAAAAATACGTGTTCTGCCATTTGATTTATGGCTTTCATACATACTGTATGCACATTTCTAGCTCGTATTTTACCGGCAAAGATAAACAAATGAATTTAAAGCAATTCTAAGCATTTTCTTATTTTTCTTCCCTTCCCTTCATGTTTGCAAGAGTGGAACTTCAACCAGAAAGGGCTAAGAGCAGCTTTGACTATTTTGGCTTTTATATAAAAAATATCTAAGAAAATAAAGATGCCATAGAAACTCAACCCAATTGTCTTCTTTCTTGACAAGTCTTTCTACAATAAGATATGTAATTTCATGTAGCAGCCTAACAATAATCAAGTTTTTAATTTATGATATTTGCCATTTCCTCTGAACTAAAGATGAAGGACACAGGGTCTGAAAGAAACAAATCAAAAGTAATTAAACAGAGATAAAATCTTACCTGGTGCAAAGACTCAGGGCGAAGACTCCAGAAGTCCCATACCATGTCTGCATCTTTCAGATGTGTCTGTGGATTCCTCTTTTGACTATGAATAAAAGATGGAAACTAAAAAGAGTACAAAAAGAAAGGATTAAAATGTTATATATTTGCATTAGAGTTAAATCTACTGCAGATTTCCTGCATGGATTCTGAGCTTCCTTTAAAAATATGAATTTATGAATCATAAACAATCTGTTTGAATTTATTGTGCCAACTACTAAATTATCAGGATGAAAATAAAATGAACAAAACCCACTAAATTTTTATGTACAATTATTAAGACGGTAATGATGAAGACTGGCACATTGCTTCTGCTTCCTTACTTCTACTTTCCGATATTCATTTTAGTAGGAGACCTCTTGTGAATATATCATTGAAAATGAACATCAAAATTCAGGTGCTTGGCAGCTGACTCATATTTATGTTGGTTGCAGTGTCCCCTGCTCATATTTGCGACCTGCTGACAAGCAAGGTCAATGGGGAAGCCAGGTTCACTTAACAACTGTGTTAGTAACTTAATTATTGCACTGATTCACTTAACACTATTACAAGAAAGGTCGCAAAATGGGTCAAAAATCACTTAACAACTATTTCACTTAGCAACATAGATTTCACTTAGCAACCTCAATTGTAATCGTAGCCCCAGGTCTACCACTATTGCCATACATTGCCCCCCATTTTAACTTGCATATTCAAGATAGGCAAATTAGAACCTCTGCATCCCTTTCCCTTGCAACATGTGGAACTTCCTATCACCATTACTACTACAAATCTACAAAGCAATTTTGAGACAGAAAATACCCAAAACCTTATAGGTTTCGTTCTAAAATAAAGATTTCTTTCCCATCTCAAACTGGGAACAAACCAAACTAGCTTAGTCTCACCAACGACCACAACAAAGCCCTTTTTATAAGATTTATTGACTGATGGATTTATACCCACTGCAACATAAAACTGTAGGCGTTTACAATATGCCATCGAACAGCTATAGGTGTCCAGAAGGAACTATAATGGCAGATTCCAAAACAATGGCCACATTTAATATGCTCCAAGGCCTTTGACAGAAGCCTGATTAAGGGCACATCTGTTCCAATTTACCAGAATTGCATCTCTAATGAAGAAGATGGGAGTGTTGTTTCCTACAAGATCCCAATTTCCATCTTCACCATAGAATTTCATTGCAAAGCCTCGGGGATCACGCACTGTGTCAGCTGAGCCTGCTTCTCCAGCTAAATAAAAAAAAGAAAAAAAAGAATGAAAATTCCCATGATTAAATCATATGCACCTAGTCTAATGCCTTGGCCAACTTTGTCTTATGTATTTACTTGCTGTGGAATCTATAATCTGTATGGTTGACATTTAAAAGATAAATACAGAAACAGAATTGCACAGCAGTAATTTAAATTTCAGGGGGTAGCAGAAGGTTTGGATGAGATGACTTAAGAGAAATGGAAAAAGTAATGAAGACTATCCTTTAAATTTAAATAATGTGCTGAATTATTTTTGGTACCAATTGTGGTCATACTGTAAGTCAAGAGCCACCCATATGTCATTACTTTTTTTCAAATGTATGCAGCAATAAAAATGTTTCTGCTTTTCATAAAACCTGTTCAAGAATACACAGCTCTTCATCCTAATATTCTACTAAAAATTAGGAAAATATAAGGAATCAACATTTCATATTAAAGGTGTTACTTATAAAATGACTTACTGTCCAGTGTCAATTAAAAACAGCACATAGAAATCCACTGAAATAGATTAAAATATTGAATCGGTATAAAACACTTCTATGCTTAAAGTAAATAAATAAGATAAACTAAAAATTGGCAAGATTCTTACCAACTGTTGAAAATCGAATAGCCATTGGAGTTCTTTTGCCTATGTGCTCAAATACCTTTGCTTTGCAGAATTTGGTGATATCGTGAGTCACTTCAAAAAAGCCAAATGCTCCTGAAAAATTAAAAAGGGATTAGTTCATTACAATTTTAAAAAATAGTTCCAAAGTTGATAGATTTGCAAAAAATATCAGTTATGGTAGTTGAAACAGAAGATAATGTTTTCATTAATATCAGGCATGTATAAGTACACATTTTACGCTTTTTTAAAAAATTACTGACGGTTACTATAAATATAATGGTTTCTTTTAATGGAAATTTGATTCAACATAGGATTCTAAACAAAAAGGAAGGCATCAACTTTGAATAGCGAATGTACAACATATAAATTGAATCAATCAATCAACTTTCATTGATTTTTTTCCTTCAGACCGACCGACTGACCTTTATTGTAATTTTTTACTGTGGGCACACTGGCACACATTAAAAATGAAATTATGCTGCCTGCTCTTAAAAGTGTACACATACATAACACACACACACCTACACCCATTCACATACATACTTACTGTACATACATACATACATTCATACATTACTGTCCATCTTGAATACATAACGGAAAGAGGAAGCTTGCGAGTTCACAAGGTTGATACCATACGGAAAGAAATTGACAGAATCTGGATGTTCTGTTTCAGATACCGACAGGTCGTGAAGAGGAGGTATAGAATCCCAGACAATACTGCGGATCCTAGTCAAGAATCGCTTATATGCTATGTCCTGGATATACGGAAGTGAACTGCCAATAATCTTTCTTTGCTATCCTCACCAGTTTCTGCACTGCCTTCCTGTCCGAAGGAGTAATGCTTCCAAACCAGACTGTAATGCAATATGACAGAATGCTCTCGATCATTCCTTAATAGAAAGTGGTAAAGACAGGGGAAGGAAGATGAACTTTTCTCATACGACACAGAAATGCAGCCACTGCTGTGCCTGCTTCTCCAGTGTCTCACTGTTGAATGACCAAGCCAGCCTACTTGTTAGCTGCACACCTAGAAACTTGATGCTGCTAACCACCTTCACAGGTGAATCATTAGTACTCAGAAGTGTGTGACTGTGCCTGCCTTTTCTAAACTCGTCAACAATCTTTTAAGTTTTTCCAACATTTAAAATAAGACTGTTTTTTATTCTCTATATCCAATATGGACTGACGATCATATAGTAGTTTAACATTACCATTCTGCTTTCTTGTCCTTATTCTTAAAAAGTCATTCAATCCAGATGGCTCATTCTTTACCTTACCTCTTTACCTCCAACACCTTTGGAAGCTGTAATAACCGCAGTCAAGCAAGGCTCAGACTTATATCAAGCAGACCAATTATTTGATTCTGGGCCATTACACACAAATGGGCTTTTCAGATTGAGTAATGGTATTTTCTGAATATTTCTGCATGTAGTTTATCATTCTTTATTAGATTTGTAAATAGAAAAGGTGCATTAAATGTAAGGAAGGAAGCTAAATTAAACATTAAAACCTGATACAGAAACCATGGCTACATCAATAAGAAGCTCTGAATGGTAAAAGTGTTTCAGGAGTAATAAATGCAAGTAATTTTTCTCTAGAGAATACTTATTTCTGGATGTTCATTTAAAAATACTGAGAAAATGTTATAATTAGAAGTTGGCAAGTAAATTATATTTATAAGTGCTTGGTAAACATAACACAAGCAAGGATTGAGTATATTTAGAAAAGAATGCACTATTATAGAAGACTGAAAAAAGTATAAAAAAGAACTCTCTCAAATCTTTAAAGAATGTTAATCTGATTCTAATATTTCCTGGTTACTTCTGTCTACAAATCTAAGAGTTATGCAAAAGAATAATTAAGCACAATTTTAAACCCAGGTTTTTTTAAAGAAAAAAGTGTTATTTACTTGTATCAATTAGTTAAATAAATTCAGCAATAAAATTATTATTTAGTAAATAAAAACAAGACAAAACATAACTTCAAATGTTGCACAAGTGGATAGATTACAGATCATTCAAGCTCCTAATAAAGAAAATCAATAAAAGAAATCCATGTTGCTGTTAATGACTATCATTGGCTACCACTCAGAATATTGCATCAGCAACACAGAATAAAAATAGATTCCTGAATAGAATGAATAACATATACAAGATGCAGTTTCAGTGTTGTCAATCGCAAAAACATACCTACATTCTATAAGACAGGGGTCCCCAACACCTGGGCCACAGCTTGTTTGATATAGGGTCACGTGAATGATGGGCAAGCATGCATGCACAAATTTCCACTTGCATGAGCGGGCAGCCCCTTATACTCACGCCAAAACTCACTCACGTGAGCAGGGGGCGCTGGAGTGGAGGGCGCTTGTGTTCGTGCACAACTAGAGCCTCATGCACAAGTTCTCTCCACTCACATGTGAGCGCAAGCATCCTCAACCCACGCTAGTGGAACTTTGTGCACAAGCGCAAGTGCCTGCTCTCACAAAAGTGGAGCTTCATATGTGAGCACAAGCGCCCTCTGCTCGCATGCAAAGCTCAATTCATGCAAGTAGACAGCATGTGCGCCCACTGTTCACACCAATGGAGCTTTGCACACATGCCTACCATTCACATGCCCCCCCCCCCCACATTGTGCCACCAAGGTGGAAAGGTTGGGAACCGCTGCTGTAAGGCACACTGTAACATTATCCCATTAACAAGGCTAAAAAGAAAGACACAATACAAATTCAAAGACTAACCAGCTCCTTTGGCATGGACAACTCTCTCAGGAATCCTTTCTCGGTCAAAGTGTGCCATCTCATCAGTGAAAACCACATCCTGAACAAGGAGTGGGCCTCTTGGACCAGCGGTCAGGACATTCAGCTTGTCTCCCACTGGGATTCCAGCTCCTGTGGTTAAGGAATCGGCTTCCTAGGTTCAAAACAAAAATCACAGTTGTAACAATAAAAGAATCCACAATTTTTTAAAGGTAACTTGAAAGAAATCCAAGATTAATTAGGCAGACATCTGATGAAATTTACTTCCTAAAGCTACAGGAAAATTTTTATATTAGACTTTATTATTTCATAATATGAATAAACAGATTAGCTATGCATCCAATAAAATTCCAAATAACACCACACCAAAGGAAGAAAAGTGCAACATTTAAAAATATTCTCCTGGTTACATAAATTTCCAGATTGAAATATTAAAAAGTAAGGCAAATAGTTATTAGGGCTAGTTCTATAAGGAAGACAAGGCCATATTTATTTTTTTGTTTAATAAATGTTCACGCCATCTATCTTACACGCATGACTCTGAATGGCTTACAATTAAAACAGAAGAAAAATATATATAAACAACTAGAATTAAAAATAGTTAAAAAAAAAAAAAGCAGCCGAGGATATTCATACAATGGGTCACACAAGCCATTTAGCAGACAAGCCAGGTCAGTGTTCACCTCAATAGCAAACGCAGGATTAGTGCTTTGAAATAGCCAGATGAGTTTGGACACTGTAATTCCAAGAAGAGATTTTATTTATTTATTTTATTTTATTCAATTTATATCCCGCCCTTCTCTAAAAGGACCCAGGGCGGCGCACAGGAATATTAAAACAGTATACAAAGATAATACAAAATACATAAATTTAAAAAGCTATTAGATGATGCTCTCAAAGATAGGTACGATAGCAAAAAGAGTTTATTCTTTAAATGAAGATATGATTACACCAGAGTGGTGGGTCCTGTTCCTCCCCCCCCCCCCCCCCAATAGTTTCTCTGAGTCAGCAAATGAATATAACCACAATTCTTAGAATGGCAACTCTTTTCAAAGATGTTTTATAATAAAGGACTTCATTTCAAGGGTGTTATATTTCCATGTCACAAGATTTAGGAAACTACATTTCCTACATATACACCTTTGTAATGTTTGGTATCTGTATCCAGAGTAACAGTACTTCAGATCCAACAATGGAATCTTGCTCTCTCGTTGGCAGCCCTATAGTGCAGGGGTCTCCAACCTTTGCAACTTTAAGTCTGAAGGACTTCAGCTCCCAGACTTCTCCAGCCAGCAAAGCCGGCTGGAGAATTCTGGGAGCTGAAGTCCTTCAGAACTGCATAGATTCTTGCTTGCATAGGTGCTTACAGGCTCAGGAATACAATATATGTGCTTCACTTAAGTTTAAAGAACATGGCAATAAGGCAATGATAAGAGGGTTGCATCTTGCTGCCATCTCTGCAATGTTTCCTGAAGTCAAGTACTTTCTTGAATAACATTTCTTGCTTGGAGGGAAAGTATTGCACATGTCTATTCAGTCATCTCAAAATGAATGCTACACTCAAAAGATCTCTGAATTAGCTAGAGCACAATAGATGGAGCAGCACATGACTTGAGACATGTATGCATGCATGCAAAAAAATTTTTTTTAGTAGGATGGAAGATGAATTTTCCTAATCTTTTCACATGCTTTGAATGGAAGTCTTTGCTATTTTTAAAGAGGTTTGTGAAACATTCAAAAGGCTGAATGTTTATTTATAGGACCAGAAAGGGGATTAACTTTGTCACTTCTGTTACATGCAGTAGCATGATTAATTAATAATACTACTAATACTAATACTAATAATAATAATTTTAATACTTATAAACCGCTCCCTCTCCCCATGGGGACTCGGGGCGGTGCACAGGCAGAATAAAAACAGTAAAAAATACAAACAATTCTAAAACCAAATTAAACTTAACCCGTGCTAAAATTCCCATAAAACTAAAAGCTAAAAGCTACCCAATAAAACCCCAAGACAGGGAGACTATCCCAGGCCGGCCAGACAGAAAAAGTGAGTTTTTAAATTAAGGTATGCCAAGCAATAACTATACAGAGAATCACTATGGGTTGCATGAATTAATGCACTGTATATATCCAGTGGCATGTTTCAGGATGTTTCATCAGCAGATCTCATAAAATAAGACATACTCCCACACTTCCAAATTCTTGACAAATCTTATGATTCTGTTGTACTGGTAAATAAGCCATTAAATTATCTTCTTAGATGGTCTCATATATTATAATTTTGAATGTGCTCCTTTTATTTCACTAAAGTGAAGACACACTTACAACCTAGGCTTCACTATTGCCTTAAAGAAACATCACTGGGGAATTGCAAATGAGATTTCTGCACTTGGTTTCATACCTTGGAAGATTCACACACCCTTCATAATTCATGATTGGCTAGTGTTGAATTTAGCAAGTACTGATTTATCTAGGTATTCAAATCATCCAACTGTTAAACGGGATAGTCAAATGCATCCCACTCAAAAATGAAGATAAGAAAGATAAGACAGGGATTATGTACAATGAAATTCCATAGGAATTACTTTTTCACCTGAGTAAATTAATTTAAAAATTTGTCCTATTTAGAAACAACATGGATAAAGCATTCTGGTTAAATTTTAAAGAAGAAACTACAGTAATATTTTTTAATTTAATTTTTTAATGGAGGGCACAGAGAGAAAAAAAGTTGAAGTGATAAATATTTTTCTTTAGTAACAGCAATATGAGGATTTATAGGCGTTAATAAAATAACTTCCCAAAAAGATTTCTGGATTCCATTAACAAGTTACTCAATGTTACTATTTCAGTTGGAGATAAAACAAATTGTGGAAGGAATATGTAGCAATGCAAAGATGATGTTTGGACAAGTTTATGCTACTGTTCTTTTGCTCCTTGCCCAATCAATCAGGAGACAATTTACCAATTTCATCATCCTGTAATACTTTTCAAATGTTGCAGTTCAGGTAATAGAGTGCACTGTGCTAGAGTGTGAATTGTTTTGAGGCATCCACACTGCTTTCTAGACCCAATGCAAAGTGATGGATCTGACTACTAAAGCTCAACTGTTTGTATCCCAATTGTCCCAAAGCACTGATAATTCTTTAACGAGACTTGTGTGAGTAATACAGGTTTATCCTCCTTATATAATTAGGGCTTTCCCCCCCCCCCCATCTAAATATTTTGAAGGAGAACAGCAGTGCAAAACAATGAATTAATATTGCCTTGTATTGTGTCATTAAATTCACACTTTGTCTAGATGTCATGGAACAGTGTAATCTTTGTCTGCGGCAGTTTTTCACAGCTTGTTCTTATTTTCAGCATTTTTGCAGTTTGGGAACAGATGCCATTCACACAGTTTTTAAACATTTCTCAGGATCACTTCACTAAAATTTACTGTGGCCAGCAATATGGGAAGGTTGGTCAGAATTTACTGAGAAATATTATGTTGTGATTATGTAAAAAAATAGTATTTCTCAGATTTCTTGACTTCTTGTGTATTTTCCTTCTTGTGTATATACCCAAATTGACTTATCTGTAGTTTTCTGCAGTCCATTTTACAATATTAGGATAACATTGGCTCTATCTCCAAACTTCTACTCTCAAAGATTACAGTACATGGCACTGAGATGACAACCTGCACCTTCAGCAATTTACTATCTATTTATTAACCAAAACTCCTGAGCACAGACTGCCAGAAGGACAGGAAAGAGAAAAGTTCAATGTAAGCAGAGTTCTTGTTACACATAACCATGTGAAAAAGCTTCAGAAATCTTGAAATCAGATTACACTAAAAGTCCCTCAAGATCTGTTTCGGCAGAAAAATAAATGCTTCTCTAAGATTTAAAATTGAGCAAAATCATGGAGAGCTATCCATAATCTTTATGATAAAAACTCTTAAAATAGTTTTGTAATAAAAGTTTCTAACCAAGGTTGCAGATATCCTGCACTCAAGAGTTCTGAGTGAATAATTAATAATAGAGTAAGGAAAAGAAGTTTTACTGATCTTTTCTTGCATTTTGAAAAGTAGTTTTCCAATATAGTTCACTTCTATGAAACATTTAAAACATCGAGAGGTTGATTATAGGACCAAGGGAGAAAATTCTCCAATGCCCAAGAAGGTGGATGATAGATCTCATACTGTAGCAATGTGGCAAATTAAGGTGTGTCAAGCAAAATGTGCAAGAGAATCACTATGTATTAATGTATATTCTAGTTGCATGCTTCAGGGAAGTTTCATCACAAGACCTCAAAACAAAAAATATTCCCACACTTCCAAAACTTTTGATAAATTGTCTTTTATTTAATGCTGCGCTGCATGGACAAGAAAGCCATTAAATCTAAGCCTTCAGGGCCATGTGCAATGCCAGAAATCTTTAAGACCTTTAAGTAATTTTTAATACGAAAATTGGTGAAAATAACTATAGCATTTAAATTGCTGGAGAATAATAAAATTAACTACTTGATTGTAGTAGTAGAAATTTGATTTGTTATTTTTTAATTTTTAATTTTATTTACATTTATATCCCGCCCTTCTCCGCAGAGGACCCAGGGCGGCGCACAGGAAATTTAAAAAACATACAAAATACAAAATAAATACACAATTTAAAATATAAATTAAACCATCTTATCCTATGCTAAAAACCCAATTTTAAAATACCCAATTTAAAACTATCTAAAAGTCCCCATGGGAGGTTAGGCTAGGCCGGCTTGTTGGAATAAGTATGTCTTTAGACATTGGGGGAAGAGGCGGAGGTCGGTGATGGTGCGTAATTCGGGGGGCAGGTCGTTCCAAAGGGCTCCTGAGGAGGCCCTCTCTGTGGGAGCGTATCGGTCTAAGGGATGTATGAGGCAAGAGGCGGTCTCGCAAATAACTAGGCCCCGAGCCATGGAGCGCTTTAAAGATGGTCGTTATGTGCTTATAAGAAAAGGCAGTACACTTATAGAATAAAACAACAAATCTAACTAAGTCAGTTTTGTCCACACCCTATTTACTAACTTTGTAATAATGCATTTGTGCAATGCATTTAACCAATTCTAGGTTTCAGAACGGATAGTACAAAACAGGAATATTCCCACCCTGCTTGATGAATGTTTTATCTTTCATTTTTCTCCTGCAAGGATCTGCAATGAAATCATCATCCTAGAAGGACACACAATTGTTAACATATCAGTAACCACAAAAACAAAAAGGCAGTAAAATAATAACAACATTATTCTTCATCTTGGATATTTTGTAGATATTAACACTGTGTTTCTCAGTTGTTTGGTTCACTTATGCAAAAGCTGAAAGAAGTATTTAGAGAAGAACCTATGGATAAAGAATGTCTGTATGTTGGTTTATTAAGCCAGGATTTGATTTAAGGAACATGGCCATTGTATTCAACAAGTTGCAAAAGGTTTGGGATGGTATACAGATGAATTATATTTTTTAATTATATCAACCCACATTATTATTATTTTTACACACCCATTTCGTACCAGTATTTTAGTAAGTTTTTAAAAGCTCTGTGCTGTGGGCAACAAGCCACATCTGTGCACATCAAGTTCGTATTTTACCATATTTGTAACTTCTTTAGCTATTTAGTTACAATTTCTTCCATATGCAATGGAATCTCATAACTAAATTAAACATGAGTGGGTACTACTGGGTACAGGAGAGTGCACAAGTGGTTTAATTGGCTAATCCAGGAATTGCGTGCCTATGTCTTTCATAATGCAATACAGAACAAGCCCAGCTAGGCCAGGTTGGCAGGTTTGGAGGGAAGGCACAGTACAGAATACAAATTCTTGGAATCTTTTGCTCCATAACTAAGAGAAAAAGTGGCAGGAATGGGAGCCATCTTCTCTACCATTAACTTTGCTTATGGGAAGCTAGCAGAGAAGGCAGCAACTGGTGACATAAGTGCCAGATGTTGCAACCATCAGAAGTGTATGCTGGTTTCCACATGTCCAGATCACAATAATGTGACTGCAGGAATGTTGGGATGGCCAGGACTTTGAGGATTGATCATAAATGCCATTTGTGCAATACCGAGTGGCATTGATTGATTGATTGATTGATTTGATTGATTTGATTTATTTATTTGATTTATATTCCGCTCTTCTCCAAAAGGACCCAGGGCGGCGCACAGGAATTTAAAATACATACAAAATACAAAAATACAAAAATTTAGAAACCTATTAAATATTTAGTCCTGCGCTAAAACCAATTAAAATCCCCAATTAAAACTATCTACATAGTCCCAGCTTTTTAACTAAAGACCATGTTTATATTTGAATAAACAAATATAACTGGTAACACTAGTTTAGTTTAGTTTTAGTTTTATTCATACTTATATCCCGCACCCATCTCCCACAGAGGGACCCGGGGCGGCGCACAGGAAAAATTAAAAACAACTACAAATATACTATAAATTATACTAAAACAACAATTAAACTCAAAACCCTGTGCTAAAACATAATTAAAATCCCACTAATTAAAACTTTGGTAAACTAATAGTTGGTATAGGGTGGTTCACGCCAGGCCGGCTAGGTGGAAAAAATGCGTTTTTAAGCGCTGGCGGAAAAGGCGGAGGTCCGAGATGACGCGGAGTTCGGGAGGCAGGTCGTTCCAGAGGGTTGGGCCCACCACAGAGAAGGCCCTTCCCCTGGGCGTCGCCAACTGGCATTGTCCGGCCGACGGCACCCGGAGAAGACACTCTCTATGGGAGTGGATCGGTCGAAGGGATGTATGGGGCAGCAGATGGTCTCGCAGATAACTAGGCCCCGTGCCATGGAGCACCTTAAAGATGGTCATCAGCACCTTGAAACGCACCCGAAAGGTCACAGGTAGCCAGTGCAGCTCGCGCAGGAGAGGTGTTACATGGGACTGCCTAGAGGCTCCCATGATCACCCGCGCGGCTGCATTCTGAACTAACTGTAACCTTCGAGTGCATCTCAAGGGGAGCCCCATGTAGAGAGCGTTACAGTAGTCCAGACGGGATGTCACAAGTGCTTGAGTGACTGTGCGAAGGGCGTCCCGGTCAAGTAAGGGGCGCAATTGGTGGACCAGGCGGATAAATAAGTGATAAATCTCTTTATCACTTCTTTATCTCTAATAGGCAGAACTGTTTTCATAGTCCATTGTTTTTTTCTGGGTATTTCAATATACTTCTACCTGATTAGCAAATTCTGGACAATTAATCTATTTCAGAGTCACCCTGGATTTATGAGACATGTCTTCTGTGATGGTCATGCCTGCCCTGTGAATTGTTTTAACCTTCTTTTGCAAGCCACCTAGAGTTACTTTAGTGATTGAGGTGGCATACAATATCATTATTGTTCAGTATTTAATTAAGTCTATAATTTAAATAGAAAGTGAGAAGTAATTGATCAGTTTTAAAATATTTTACATCAAGTACGATATTATTAGTAAAATTAATTTTAATGTATTTCATTTTAGAATGTATTAATGAGAAAATCTGAGTTTTAAAATAAAAAAGATTGAAAATAATAAAATAATATGCATCCTGATTAAGGTAACCTTCCAAATTTGAATAGGGAACAGTAACTATTCAGCTGCAGCAGCATATGTATGGCAGGCTTTCTTCTTCTATATCACCCTCTTATACAGGTAGATCATTTTCCGTGACCTTCTGACAAGCAAAATCAATGTGGAAGCAAGATTTACTTAACCGGGTTATTAAATTATCGACTTCAGTGATGCACTTAACAACTGTGGCAAGAAAAGTCATAAAAAGGGGCAAAACTCACTTAAGAAATGTCTCACAATAACAGAAATTTTGGGCTACCTGTACTCTAACTGCTAGGATTTTCCCTGGTGTTTCAAAAGGATTTGTGGAAGATTTTCGGATAGGACAGACTACAAAAAGACTCAGACAAATTGCTGGGTCTCCTCTTTTACCATTTGTCATGGAGAATAGATAAGTGGAAGCAAGCAGGTCAAGAGTGCTAGTCACAATAATGCATTTCATCTCAACATGTAAATTAATCTTCAAAATGAACTCATATTTAATAAGTTCTACATGCTAAAGCAATTACTGTACTTTTACTAGATGGGAGCAACACTTGAAATAAATTTCAATCTTTCCTGAATTGAAACCTTTAATAATACTGCAGGACTTCCTAGGCTGTATCTAATTATTTTGATCTGATTTAGAAGGATAGCTTTGACAGACTGGACTATCCTCCGAGACTCTTACTTTTTGCTCATACTCCAGATCTACTTTGCAGGTTGCAGGTTAGGAAGGGAGTGAAGGAGGGAACAGCAAAGGAAACTTATAAAAACTGAAGATGAATAATGTACTGCTATACACAGCCATCTATCATACAGTTGAGTTAGATTTATAAAACGTACTAAATAATGTTTAAGCTGAAGAATCATCTGCTTGCTATCCATATTAAATCTGTTAATTATGTATCAAGGTTCCTTTGAAAGATGCTGAAGGGAATATAACTTTCAATTTGGTAAACAAACACATTCAAATGATTAGGTAAAGGTAAAGGTTCCCCTTGCACATATGTGCTAGTCGTTCTCGACTCTAGGGAGCGGTGCTCATCTCCCTTTCAAAGTCTAAGAGCCAGCGCTGTCTGAAGACATCTCAGTGGCAATGTGGCCGGCATCACTAAATGCCAAAGGTGCACGGAATGTTGTTACCTTCCCATCAAAGCTAGTTCCTATGTTTATACTTGCATTTTTACATGCTTTTGAACTGCTAGGTTGGCAGTTCAAATGTTTAAATCAACCCTAATACTTTTCATTCTACTACAAAAAAACATTAGAATCAAAACAGCTAAAATAAACAATTAGTATCTCATTATCCCTAATGTTTGAAAATTTAAATTTCCAATAATTTCAAATAAAGTTCAAAAATTTGACACGCCCTAATGTAGAACAACGCAACCAGATCACATTTTGGACAGGTCCCCCATTACACCTAGGAAAAATTATTCCTGAAACTATTCCTTATAGCCAGTCTACTCTCCTCCCGGAGACCGAAGTACACCTTCTGCAGTTCCCTCTTCCCAGCTATTAACCGCACATCTCCAGTCCGTTTTTTTCGGCTATCCGTTCACCCATAAAAAGCACAAAAAACGTTTCGCTATTCCAGTAACAGTATACTGTATTACATTACGCTATTCCAGATTTTATGTCCTCGCCTCCTCCCCGGATGCACTGCCCGACAGATTTTCCCGGGCGCGCAAGAAAGAAAGACACTGCCGGGATTTGGGGGGGGGGGGGAGACCCCCGTGGGTACCTGCGAGCCCCGCTGCTGTTGCCAGCGCTTCAGCTGTTCCTTGGCATAATCCCGACTGCCGGCCATTTTGGGAGACTCGGAGACCCCGACCCTAAAGAGAGACGGGACGCTGTCGGCTGGGGAAGCGCTTATGTCAAAGATCTTTATTGCGAAAAAAGGGAGCGACTCCCCAAAAGTGCAATGTTCCAATCGCTAAGGCAGCCACCCAGCTGCAACCGCCTAATAAACCCAGCTGGTGAAAGTTCAACGCCCCCGCCCCTGTGGTCCCGCCCCTTCCTTTCTTCATTGGTTAAGGGTCCCCCATCATAAAGCTCTTCTCTGATGCTTATTGGGTGGAAGAGTGAGTCGGATAACAAAATATTCTTTTCTGCTTGCAAAATTACAGGCCAGTTGGCCAGCTTGTGGCCTGAGAAATGGTCGGGAGAGACGGGGGAGGAGGAAGGGGCTGCAAAGAGAGCAATGTGATGGGGGATGGGGCCACGTAATTATTTAAATGACCACGGTAGCCTCCCTGAATTGGTGCTTGCCTGTTTTGCTGAACTACAGTTTGCAATATTTCCAGCCAACATATGGTATTTGTTTCCCATCTTGGTGGAATCCAATCTTCACTGCCCAGAGTACTGAAATCTATCCATTCATCCACCCTCTTATCATCTCTCTATCATCAATCTTCCTTTCCTTTTCCCTTTCCTCCCTTCCCACCTGAACCTCATTGAGAAGATTGGTAAGAAGAAGTTATGATTTTCTGATCCAATTATGCTTGCAAAATATCTGCTTCTGGGATAGTCTATCCCTCTCTTTCAGCAATGTAGGGATGTCCTCATCAATACAATACAATAGCAGAGTTGGAAGGGACCTTGTAGGTCTTCTAGTCCAACCCCCTGCGTGGGCAGGAACCTTATACCATTTCAGACAAATGGCTATCTAACATCTTTTTAAAGACTTCCAGGGTTGGGGCATTCACAACTTCTGGAGGCAAGCTGTTCCAGAGGTTAATTGTTCTAACTGTCAGGAAATTTCTCCTTAGTTCTAAGTTGCTTCTCTCCTTGATTAGTTTCCACCCATTGCTTCTTGTCCTGCCCCCAGGTGCCTTGGAGAATAGTTTGACTCCCTCTTCTTTGTGGCACCCTCTGAGATATTGGAACACTGCTATCATGTCTCCCCTGGTCCTTCTCTTCATCAAACTAGACATACCCAGCTCCTGCAACCGTTCTTCATATGTTTTAGTCTCCAGTCCCCTAATCATCTTGGTTGCTCTTCTCTGCACTCTTTCCAGCGTCTCCACGTCTTTTCTACATCGTGGCGACCAAAACTGTATGATGTGACAGCACATCCTTGCTGTGCTGTCCACAGAAGGTAAGATATAGAGGCACAATTATTGACAACTGTCTCTCTCTCTCTCTAAATGTATACTCTGTGCCACTTGTTTCGTGAACTAGGTGTAAGGTGTAAAGAATGGAAAGTGATATATAGCATTATTAGGAAACCAAGCAAGGAATTCCATTCCTCCTCCCTACAGCTCATATATCTTTGGATGAGGAGGAGGAGGATGTAGTGGTTGTGCTTCAGATTTCAGTGCTTTCTGGATCCTCCTCAGGATACACAAAGCCCTAGAAACCATATCCCTGGCTTTGGGGAAGGCTATCAGGAAATGCAGGCTTGACTACTGTAGAAATTTATAGAAGCAGCAATAATTGATTATATGCAGTCAGTTCCTGAGGAGCAGGCAGCTGAAAGTAAGATAGCTGAGGCTGATCTCATCTAGGTATTACCAAATCTCTCATAGACTAAAAGGAGAGCATGGCTCCATACCCATATAGAGCAGACCAAGAGGTTGCCATATTCCTACTCTTACACTGGGATGCCAGCACAGGCCAACCCCTCAATAGTTGATAGTATTATTGATAGTACTAGTAGCAGTTTGCAGTTAGAACACTGTTTGCCTGGGAAAAAGTCTTTTATTTCCAGCACAAGCTCTGCAATAGCTGTAAGCCAGCTACTACATTACTGTTTTGCAGTAAGTGCACTGATTTTTATTCAGGGTTGCCACCATTTTAATTCTGTCTTAAATCTGTAAAGTCCCCAGAAAGTTAGCTCAACGCAAATGACTTTTTTCTTTTCATTATTTGATTTGGATTCCACTTTTTCTTATTGTTTATAAACAACTCAAGGTGGTGAACATACATAATAGTCTTTCTCCTATTTTTTCCACAACCATCCTGTGAAAAGGGTTGGTCTGACCAAGTGACTGAGCAAGTAGAGTCATTCAAAGAGCTTTCAGGCCTAAGATAGGACTAGAAACCATAGTCTGCAAGTTCCTAAGCCACCACCTTACCTATTAGTTCAAACTGGCTTTTCTTTTATTTTTTTTAGAGAATTGCACAAATAGAAAACAAATTTAAAAACCAAAAATATAAAGCACAAATGAGTAAACATTTCTTATCTAAAATCAGAACAATGTCAAAGAAATTGTAATTGTCATTGTTTATATTACTTTAAATAATTAAAATCACGATTAAGATTTAAGCAAGGATAAATATCAACCATGGCAAACACAGTACAATTCACCACATAAAATTATAAAATGGATTGAGTCAAAACTGAGAATCAGTTCTTTAAAAAAGATCACATGAAACTGAAATATGAACTTTTTACATAAAAGAATCAGTGTTGGATGGGTGGGGTAGAATTGGGTGGGTAGCAATGAAGGCCTTGGAAGAGAGATTCAGATGTCCTAAACATGTTTTACCAACAAAATTCAGAACTGGGCAGAAAATTATATTCCCTGTGACACTCTATGGTAATGAAAGCTGAACTCTAAAGAAGCAGGATAGAAATAGCACTGCTGCTCTTAAATTCTGGGTGTTGGAAAAGATTCCTTGGATTACCGTGGGCAGCCAAGTAAGCAAGCAATCAGATCATAGAAGAAACCAACCCAGAGTTTTAGCTCAAAACACAAGTGACCGGACTCCAATTATCATATTTTGAATACATTGTGCAAAGACCCAGCTCCCTTGAGCAGTCTGTAATGCTGGAAAAGCTGGAAGGAAAGACAAGATAATGAACAGGAGTTAGGGGAATGGATTGAATTACAGTAGTTATGGTACATCCTTGGAAGACCTGAAGGGCCAGTTTGCGCAAAGATAAACTCAGAGAAGATCCATTTATGAGGTTGGTAACAGTTGACACAGATTTGATGGCACACAATCAACCAATCAAATATTAGTGCACATCTATAATTTCCTTTTGTCTCACACTGAAATGTTTTCTGTGGTAAATATTTCATAAAAAACATCCAGCAGCCCTCCTCAGAGATTTACATACCACTGCATCCCTATTTGAAGATGCCAGAGATTGACCAGGAATCTTTTTAATGCAAAGCACATGCTCTACTATTGAAACAAAGGTTTTTTTTAATATAGTTATACAATCATCTCTTTCATAAGATTATAATTATAAACAGACTCACTATGCTAATAGAAAATGTAGATATACTTGTACCTGACACTTGCATTGGCCTTTAATAAGCTTGCTTATATCCACCATTTCTTGGGATAAATGAAAAGGTACAATTTTTACTTTTCATTTATTATTTTAACAGCATTGAGAGCCCATTGCATTTGCTAATATGCCTGCAAATCTCATAAACCGAGATTGAGTTAGAGATGTCTTGTTATACCAAGTCTCTGGCATTGCATATAATTATTGCGGCAAGATTGGCCCAGGAGTGGAAAAGTGAACAAATACCGACGGATAGGGCAGTAATAAACAAAATCAGTGAGTGCGCAGAATCTAAGATTAAATTACTTAAAGGGGAAAAAGGATTCAGAATTCTATAATTCATGGAAAAGGTGATATACTTGGATACAGAAACAATGGAATAGCAATGACTGAAGCAATAATACATGCTTAATTTGGATATTGGTAAACTATATTAATAGGAAAATGAATGATGAATAAGAACTGATGAAATAGTAGGCAGTTTAGTTAGATGGGTTGTATATAGCGTAAATGCGGGGGTTAAATATTATGCCTACTGTTAGGATTTTTATGTTAATTTTGGTTACATAAATGTTTCTTTCGGGCTGTGATGGCAAATATGTTCTCAATTATGTTTTTTACAAGAATAAATAAATAAAATTTAAAAAAAAATAAAAAAAGAAGAAGCAATCTGTATAATTATTATCCTAAAATAAAGTCCAATCATTAATAAACTTCTGCCACTTTTCTGTTTAGTTAAAATAAAGTTCAATCATTAATAAATTTCTGCCACTTTTCTGTTTAGTTGCTTATTTTCCTGATGCTAGGATTGAGTCCTAAATGTCTTTGTTTCTCCCTATTTTGAGTTGATCAGACTACATCTACAATATGCTATGATAACATGAGAATGCTCTATTTTGGGTGTGCCAATTCACAATCAGAAAGCAAACCTACAACTATACTCCACACATGTGTTCTCAAATTGCCTGAAGTCAGGGTGAGTAACAAAGTTTACTGCAAGTCATTCTAGGTGACTCCTTGCCAACTCTTTTGCTATCTGTCACAAACATCTGTTTTTCAATAACAGGTTGCTTCTGATTACAGCAGTTTCATTTTATGGCAAATCTCGTGCTAGGCGTATTTTTTTTAACTTCTGCCTCATTATCTTTTAAACCCAAACACATTCACAACTGACTCAGAATGTAGTAGGTATAAAGGAGATTAAAAAAACACTACCCTCAAGACTTGATAATAAATAGTACTAATACATTCAGTTTCCTTAATTGACCTCCCAATCACAAAGTGGAATGGTTGCTTCGCATTGAACGTTCATCGTTTAAATTTGTTTTGGAAAGGTGATAGTAGAAACTGTTCCTTTTCACCATCTTCATCATTCAGGCATACATTTTTCTCATGAATGAAGGAAAATGTGCATATCCCAGAATAATGTTACAAGATCCAATATAGATAGGTCACCGCGACAAGAGGTTTTGTCTTCCGAACTTTTAAGACTAGTGCTGGAGCCTCTACAGAGTGTGTGCTGTTCTGTGTGTGATATTTATTGTAAGTGGCTTTTTAGATGTTGATTGGGGTAGTGTAAGTGGCTAAACATTTTTCTCATCTGCATTCCCAATCCACATAATCAAAATTGTCTGTACTTGCTTCTAAGCTTAGCAAAGTTTGGGTTTCACTTTGATAATAAACTTTTTACCTATAATAATCCCATAAGAAAAAAAAAGACTTCCTCTATAGGTAGAATGTGAGGAGTAACAGAAGAAAAGCAAATTAGAGATAGAGAAAAAAATATTTCATCTATTTCTTCAGCGTCTTCAAGCTTTTTCAGTTACATGGATATACATGTGACAGAAATTATGAAAGACTGCCTTTTTATGCTTGTGAAACTTTGTAAGTGTGAAAAAGTACTTACTGTAAAGCAAACTGCAAATAAATGAAATACATGGTCTGTAAAATTTGTTAATATTCCTTCAGCAATTTCCGAACAAGCACATAAGCTTATTAACTCATTGATTTCTGAAGTCTATTCAGAATAAAGCAGGGATGGGCATTCCCTTTGTGCCAAGAGACGCATTTTGAATTTTCATAGCAGTTGTCTGTGCTTTCAAAAAATGGCTGTCATAGTTGGCATGACAATTTACTTATTTTAATTAAAGCAATCTAAAAGAAAATAGTCAGATAGGGCAATTTTAGAGAAATAGACATGCCAACTATTCATATTGATTCAGCACAACGCTGCCAATCTCTAAACTACATATGAAGGCTTTCTTAATAAAAGATATGTCCGTAGTACGGTTGCAGGAGATGATAATTCCAAGGTAACAACTCAACCTAAAGATGAGGAAGAAGGAAAAGGATAAACATAAAATGTTGGTATTTAAAACCACTAAAAATGATGTGTCATAGTGCGGTATACATTTGGGGCAATACTTTTTTGAGACCATTATATTTGAGATGAAAAATTTGAAATTTTGAAAAGTTAAAAATAAACTTTTTTTAACTTTCAGATTCTGAGGTGCCAGGTTCCAAACAAAAAAGATGCACTGAGGTTCTTCTAAGCAATTTCTTATATTGTTCCTCGCCTATGAACAGGAATCTTGCCAAATTAAACTATTTACACCGTTAAACATATACTCTGTGTCAGGGTTCCAAGTAAAACCCCCAACAAAAGAAAACTCCAAGGCTTGAATTTCCTCAACGTTCCATTTTATTAGAGATGTCATATTGGCACATCTGGGAAAAACTGAATCTGAATGTTTCCAGGTTTTCCCCACACAAAGGAAAGTTCAAGTCCCTGCCCAGCACCCACATCCCCATCACCAGATCCAATCAGGCACTATCCGAAATTGGAGATACCTCCAGGTCATCTCATGGCAGCTGCAGGGCAAGATGGCCTTGACTTTCTGAGAAAGAATGTTATTTTGACTATATATCACCCAAACTCTGTATAATTCCCTCTCCCATTTTCCCACAGTAGAAAATGTGGCAGGCCTGAAATCCCAAAGATAAAAGATGACTTCCAGGTCTGACACTCTGAGAATTCCTAGGAAGGGCTGTTTTGACTCGCTTCCTCCTAGACCTAGACAATCTAAACTTTGCTGACTTGTGCTCCTTTGGATTGCACTCCCTCCCTCCTGGGAATCCAGGCGACATTCCACCACAAGAGGGATTTGGAATAAAAGTTTGAAATTAATTATAAATATCCTTCCTGTGGGAAACTGGTTGTCTGAGTTCTTTGTGGGCATAAATATGATAGGATAGGACTTTGCAATGTGGGCAATATGAGGAAATAGGAAAAAAAAAACATTGCCATTAAAGAGAAGATGGAGCAAAATACTGTAACAATGGATGTTCTGAAGGACATTTTTAAAAAATAGACTCAGAAATTAAGAATGTCTGATACTATAGATAGATGGTGTGTTCATGATGTCACAGAAGAAAAACAAGCTATGCCGGATAAGATTGAAATTGAATTGTATGCTGATTTAAATACATTTACAAGAAGGATATGGAACATGATATACATTGGTTACACAAATGAAACCAGTTGATGTCTTCATATTTAAAGGGGTCATACAACTATAAAACTAGAAGAGTGATTTGGATAGGTTTTTCTTGTTCTATGTACAAAAGAGATTTGTTAAAGACGTGAAGAATTCTCTGAAAAGGGACAAAAAGAACAGAAATAAAGGTTTTGGATATTATTTGAAGGGATTAAAAACCAAGATGGTTAAAAATAGAGAGAAGGAATATTGTCAGCCCTCCGGGTAAACAGGAAATATAATTAGTTGAACTAATTCTACTTTATTGCAAGGCTACATTAACAGAATTTTGCAAGTGTGAAAGTGCAAACTTCCTGTTACTGGTTTCAACAGTCTAGCACAGTGGTGGGCAAACGTATTAGTCAAGAGAGCCAAATATCAACAGTACCACGATTTAAATTTCTTTTGAGAGCCAGGCCTGTTTTGTGGGAGTGGCTCAGCGGTCATGTGACCGGGTGGGCGTGGCCAACTTGGAAAATGTGGTGAAACTCACTTAACGACGGTCCTGCTTAGCAACCAAAATTCATTCTTTCTTTCTCTTTCTTTCTTTCTTTTTTCTTTATCTCTCCCACTTTCTTTTTCTTTCTATTTTTCTTTCTCTCTTTTTCTTTTTGTCTCTCTCTGTCTATCTCTCTCTTTACCTGTCTCTCTCTCCTCCCTCTACCCATCTGTCACTGTGTGTGTGTGTGTGTGTGTGTGTGTCTGATTCCCTCTCTCCCTCCCTCTCATTGTCTCTCACTGTTTGTCTCTTCCTCCCTCCCCCTCCGTCTCTCTCTGTATATCAGTCTCTCCCTCCCTCTCTCCCTCCCTCCCCCCCCCCGGAAGCAGTGGAAAGCCCGGCACGCCGGCCGGGGAGGCCACGGCTGCCTCCTCCTGCAGCGAGCGGGCGGGGGGAGCACTCGAGGCCGCGGCCATCCAAGCACCGCGGAGGCTGTCCGGGCGCTGCACACCCACATCCGTCCCAGCCTCACGCGGCGGCCAGACCCAGAAAGCACGGCTCGGCGGCCTCTGCAGGCGGCTGTTGCTATTGCTGTACCCGAGCCCTGCGACATGCAGCTCCTGCCGTCCGAGCACATCGGGCAGGACAGCCGGCCACGTTTCCACCAGGTCCCTCTTTGGCCCCTCGGGTGCGGCTCTTCCTCTCTCCCTCCCCCCCCCCGCCCAGAGGCAGCGGAGGACCTGGCATGTTGGCTGGGGGAGCGCCCGGGGCTGCGGCTGCGACAGAGCCGTCCGGGTGCCGTGCGGCCGCCTCCGTGGGTACGCGGCGCCTGGCAGCCCCGGGCGCTTCCCCCGCCCGTTCGCTCGCTCGCTTGCTACAGGGGGAGGCAGCCGCAGGGAAGGCATCAGGCCGGGGCTTTTCTCTGTCTCCCAGACAGCGCTGGGGGTGAGCTGAGTAGCCTGCTCTTGGAAGTGGTGGCTGTGGCCGATGGGCTTGGCCCTGGGCTCTTGCTCTGTCTGCCTGGGAGACAGAGTCCAGGGAGGAAGATAATGGCCATTTTGGAGACAACGTATCCAGCGCCTTCCATTCACACCCACAGCAGCCGCACCTGTTGCTCCCCGTTGCCTTCAGAGGCAAAGGAGAAACCGCTCCTCTTGGTGGGGTGACCGTGCTTGTGTGCTCTGGCCCTAAGCCTCGTGTCCCCCCTGCAGGGCCAAGCGTGGCTCACCTGCGCTGGGAGGACTCCCTGGGTCTCTCCCCAGGGAGGCGGGTGCGCGGCGCCCAGACGGCTCCGGCGCAGCCCCGGGCGCTACCCCCATCCGTTCGCTCGCTCGCTACAGTGGTGAGGCAGCCGGAGCTTCCCCAGCCGACATGCCGGGCCCTCCACTGCCTCCGGGCGGGGGGGAGGGAGAGAGGGAGACCCGCACCCAAGGGGCCAAAGAGCCGCTCGTGGCTCGCGAGCCGTGGTTTGCCGACCACTGGTCTAGCCAATTAGGAGGTTTTTTCCTAAAAAAAATTCTTTGACTTTTAAGCCTTTGGGGACTCCTGTCTTTTTTTTTTTTTGTCTGATTGTTTCCTAGACAGTATCTCTTCCCTTTTGTCATTCACACTTTTCTTTACAAATATAGTTAGTTTATTTCATCATGGTTAAAATAAATATGTAGTAATTTCTGAAATTATGAGGTTTTTGGATTTTGTTTTTAGTTAACAGGTGAGATATGGGATGAAGAGGGTATTTGTTATATTTAAGAGTTGGTGATAAATTACTAAAATTGTTTACACTTGTGATGTGGAAGAAATTACTTTTTTTTAAACTTTTCTTTTTATTTCTTTCCTACACTTTTTATTGTTACTTTTTTGTACTTTGCATTAGTTTTTATATCTTCTAATTGTATATTTTCAATAAAATTACAAAAAAATGAAGCTCTGAGAGGAATGCACTAACATGAAAGTAAGAACTTAACACAGTGTATGTGTCCAGCTGCTTTCTTTTAAACCATTACAGGTTTAAGGTTGGTATTATAGTCTATCTATTATGAATGAAATGGCATGGAAATACAAACTACAAAAATATTGGAAATCATGGCTTCACATACTTACTTGGTTCTACAACTTAAAACCACATTAATTCTTCCAGGAGTTATCAGCATATGGAAAATGCTACCTTGAATGAATTGTAGACTGAAGCCAATAGTACATTATGGGGGAAGACCAAACCTTGCTACACAACAACAACAACAACAACAACAACAACAATAATAATAATAATAATACTTTTTAATTTATAACCCGCTCTCTCTCCCCGAAGGGACTCGAGGCGGGGCACAGGGAATTAAAATACTAATTTAAAATACTAAAAGACTCGAGGCGGGGCACAGGGAATTAAAACCACAAATAGAATACAGAATACAAGTTAAAACGAATTAAACTCACCCTGCGCTAAAATCCCATATAAAAACTAAAACTAAGCCCTAAAAACCCCTAAAAACAGTTTAATTACCCTAGGCCGGCCAAGCAGAAGAAGTATGTTTTTAATTTTTGACGGAAGGAGCGGAGGTCCATAGTTGTTCTAATTTCGGGGGGAAGGTCGTTCCAGAGGGTCGGGCCCGCCACAGAGAAGGCCCTTCCCCTGGGCGTCGCCCGCTGGCATAACCTAGTGGACGGCACCCGGAGAAGTCCCTCTCTGTGGGAGCGAATCGGCCGCAGGGATGTATGGGGCAGGATGCGATCCCGCAGATAGCTAGGTCCCGTGTCATGGAGCGCTTTGAAGATGATAACCAACACCTTGAAGCGCACCCGAAAGACGACAGGCAGCCAATGCAGCTCGCGCAGGAGCGGTGTTACATGGGAAAACCTAGAGGTTCCCATAACTGCCCGCGCGGCTGCATTCTGGACAAGCTGAAGTCTTCGGGTGCACCTCAAGGGGAGCCCCATGTAGAGAGCATTGCAGTAGTCCAGTCGGGATGTCACAAAGAGCATGAGTGACTGTGCAAAGGGCATCCCGGTCCAATAGGGGACGCAACTGGCGGACCAGGCGGACCTGGTAAAATGCCCTCCTGGCTACGGCCGTCACTTGATCTTCCATGGACAGCCGTGCATCAAGGACTCCATCAGTGATGGAGTCAACTGGTTGTACCGGGATGCCGGAAACCACAGCCACTCGGTCTTGGACGGGTTGAGTCTGAGTCTGTTCCTTCCCATCCAGGCCCGCACGGCTTCCAGGCACATCACCTCTACGGCATCGTTGGGGTGGTTTGGGGTAGATATATACAGCTGTGTATCATCAGCGTAGAGGTGGTACTCTACCCCGAAACCACAGATGATCTCGCCCAGCGGCTTCATATATGTGTTGAACAGGAGAGGCGAGAGGACCGACCCCTGAGGCACCCCACAAGTGAGGGGTCTCGAGGTCGACCTCTGCCCTCCTGCCAACACAAATTGCGATCGACCGGAGAGGTAGGAGGAGAACCACCGTAACACGGTGCCCCTCACCCCCAACCCCCCCAGCCGATGCAATAGGATACCATGGTCGAATGACACACTCACTCTTGCATTATCTACTTAATATACACAAAATTATTTTCCACTTATGACTTTAACAGATGCTCCAATAATTAGATCTACCTAATGCTTTCTGATTGGGAAGTCAAGCCAATTGAGTTAGCCTTTGCAGCAGAAAGGAAAAAAGAAAATAGGTTTCTTCACTGCTTATTTGAAAGCCAGTGACAGTCTATATTATCTGGGGAACCAACATGAGAATGGTGGACACTTTTTTTGTTTTGGTATATAGAAAGAAATAATGAGGAATGCTATAAAAATAAGTAAGGGAAACAAAACTACACACAGACACGAACACAGAGCAGAGAGCAAGCAGCCAATCAATTCAACAATGATAAACCTGACTGGCACTTTTTTTTTCTGTATCCCATGCTTAATAACTCCACCCTTCTTAAAATCCAAACTTTTGGTATATAATTCAAAATAACATTCACAATTTTAAACCATGTTATTTTTCTAAAACCAGGTTAACAAACTTATAGATAACCTGTAACTTACAGGTTACAAACCAAATCAGATCACAGGAACAAGTGGCACTACATCTAGAAGCTAATCATCTTCCACCTGGGAGTGGATTTGGCCTAAGTTCCTATTTGTAACAAGTCAGCAATAATAATTCATTTTAAAGCACTTATTGGATACTATATTTTCACAATGACACTATTATATTCAAATATTAGCCTATATTGCTAATAGGACGACAGAGGAAATAGTATCTTCTATGTAATTTGCTATTAAATATTTGTAAATGTAGAATATAATGTGCCTTTCTTGTGTATTAAATGCCATCTGCTGGACAAATTAAATTATTCATTGAATTACTCAAGGTGCACATCAGCAATATTTCCTAAGAAATAAATACATTTATGACAGATTCTTCAGAGCTGATTTGGGAACCTATTTGTCAGAATGTTTGCATTCCTGAACTAAGGTTGAACTCAATGGCTAAAGAGCTGCTTCTCAATCTATGCCACCTTTGAAAATGAGTTACCTAACTTCTAACATTATTTTACAATTTTATCTGAACATTCATGTTGTTTGAATAGGTCATTTGACAACGGATTCATTATTTTATTAGCAATGACGTAAAACACCTCATTTTCACCACTGGAATTAGGCTTTGTAGACTAAATGTTTTTTAACATATGTCATAACATAAGGCATCATATGTCACAAGAGTAGATATTACATAAAACCTCTCTCTTTCTAGGAATCTTAACTTTAGTTCATTCAGATGTGTTGTAGGATTTCATTTCCCTTCAGATTTTCTTTTTCCAATATCAGAGCCTTCTTTCAAGCTTTAGCAAAATTCAGTAATGATTCATTGTCCAAGTCATTGTCTTATCTTATCATTTATATTTTCACTTTAACACTGTGTTATAATCCTTAGATTTTTTTATTTTCAAGTTTTTAAACAATTTATACTCTGATTTATAAGTCAGATTTATAATGTCTGAAACAAGTCAGATAAGACTTGTTTCAGCATTTTATCCTGTAGATCTCACAAAGTATTCTCTTTAAGATATGTCATTTTTTTAAAAATAATTTTTGGTCATAGTCTATCCATAGAGGCAAAGGACACTGGTGTTATTGTTTCAGAATAGTTCCTCCAGTTTCTGTCCCTATTCTTCAAAAACCTCTTGGAGTATTTCAACTTTTACGCCATTTTTTGTCATTTTTCCCCAATGCTGGCCGTAAACAAAAGACAAATTTGTCTCCTTTCCCCCTTTGTTTTCCCTTTATGTCTAGAATTTTTAGTCTCATCTAATGTGCAGTCAATAAAATCATGAAGTCTTCAATTTAAGGTAGACTATCAGTTTTGTTTCCAGAAGGTGCTATTTATTGATATAAATATTTCCAAAATCTTACAGCAAAAGTCCTAATGACCAAAATGGATCTCATCCCTTAATTTGTTTATGAATTTCTTGTATTAAAATCTTATTTAGCTTTTGCCACTAATTTCAAATTCTTTAAGTTCTTAAACATACCGTATTTTTCGAAGTATAAGACGCACCGGAGTATAAGACACACCAAGGTTTTGAAGAGGCAAATTACAAAAAAAGTAGGTAGGTAGATAGAGGGAGAGAGAGGGAGAGAAAGAAAGAGAAATACAGTAGGTAGGTAGGTAGAGAGAGTAAGTAGGTAGGTAGATAAAGGGATAGAGAAATAGAGAAATAGAGAGAAAGAAATACAGTAGGGAGGGAGAGAGAGAGAGAGTAGGTAGGTAGGTAGGTAGATAAAGAAATAGAGAAATAGAAAGAGATGGAGAAATACAGTAGGTAGGTAGAGAGAGAGAGTAGGTAGGTAGATAGATAAAGACATAGAAAGAGATGGAGAAATACAGTAGGTAGGTAGGGAGAGAGAGAGGATGTGTGTAGGTAGATAGGTAGGTAGAAGGATAGAAAGAGAAAGAGAAAGAGAGAGAAATACAGTAGGTAGGTAGGGAGAGAGAGAGTGTGTGTAGGTAGGTAGGTAAAGGGGGGAGAAATACAGTAGGTAGGTAGGGAAAGAGAGTGTGTGTGGGTAGGTAGGTATGTAGGTAGGTAGGTAGGTAGGTAGGTAGAAGGATAGAGAGAGAAATAGAGAGAGAGAAATACAGTAGAGAGAGAGAGAGAGAAATACAGTAGGTAGGTAGGGGGAGAGAGAGACTGTGTGTATGTAGGTAGGTAGGTAGAAGGATAGAGAGAGAAATACAGGAGAGAGAGAGAGAGAGAAATACAGTAGGTAGGTAGGTAGGGAGAGAGTGTGTGTGTAGGTAGGTAGGTAGAAAGATAGAGACAAATAGAGAGAAATAGAGAGAGTAGGTAGGTAGGTTGATATTTCCAGGTGTATTTATCCATGTCCTGAAGAAGGAAATCGCTGACAAACCTTAAGACTTTGTTTCTGCTGGCACAGAAACAGTTAAAGAGCTTAGAGAGTGTTTTTGCAGTCTGCAAGCCTCCCCCAAACGGCCTGTTTCTCTGCTCAAACGGGACCGTTTTTCTTCAAATAAAAGGCATGAATAGCTTGCAGATTGCTCCTGGAGGGGTGGGGGTGGGGGTCAAAAATGAGCAAAACAAAAAGGCCATTTATCGCAAAAACGGGCCATTTATGTGTCAAATAAATTGCATGCATAGCCCTATGGAGGCTTATAGAGTGCTGTGGGCTGGGGGGGGGCAAAAACCGGCCCATTTTAGGCTAATTTTTGCCCTCCCCAGCCCCCAGGAGCTCTCTGGAAGCCAGCCAGTTTGGTGAAGGGGGCGGGGTTCCAGGAGTAAAAAAAAATGCTGTATTCAATGTATAAGACACACCCAGATTTTCAGCCTCTTTTTAGAGGGAAAAAGGTGCGTCTTATACTCCGAAAAATACGGTAGTTAATTTTTCTTTTGGTCCAGAATAAAAGTAAAGTCCCAGGTACGTTTGAAAACTTGCCATTTTGAAGATCACTGTTAGCTGAAGATAGTTAAAAAGATAATTTCTTAAAGGGACTATAAAATCACATTAGCGCATACAGCGTCTTTATGAAAAACTGCTATCCTGCATTCTCCTCACGAGAAGCAGTCATCCAAAACACAAGTAGGAGATCTTCCATCCTTTTCTTATCTGGAGGGGTTCCATGGGACTGGTCTGTTTAATAGTCCTTGAGGCACAGCAGTGGTGATGTCCAGTGGTGGGTTAACTTTCTTTTTACTATGGGTGCATGTGCAACGCTTCTGTGCATGTGCAGAAGCATCCAGGTGGGTGGGCAGAGCCTCCCACCGCCACTGCCACTATTGGTTCACCCGATCCAGGCAGAACAAGGAGCAACCCACCTCTGGTGATGTCTCTGCTCATTCAGAGATCTACTAGTTTGCTATTTCTCATCCAGAAATCCCAAGCTATTTAAAAACTTTAGCTTATTCAATTTTGTGTTTATTCAATTGCCACATGTGAATCCTTGTGTCCTTAGCAAATTCCAATATTTTTGTCTTTTCCTAATATACCGTTAATTTATCATCTGTGCAATGTGTGGCAAATAATCTTACTGCATGTTTTAAGTTAATTGGAGTCTTGAACAGAAGGATTGTATCATTCACAGAGTGTAGAATTGGAAAATATCTATGTGCTAGCCTTGGGGAAAAATCAAAAGTGTTCTGACAGGCCACCAGGGAATTTATACTTTATATATATTGAATAATGATGGGGACAGAAAGCAGCCCCTTTTCACTCTTCTCACTGAGGGAATTATGAGAATTTTGTGAGATGACTTTGTGTATTATGAAGTAAACCAAATATTTACAGAGGTTTCCCTGCAATTTGTGTATCAGTAGAAATAACTGTTTATGTATTGTGAATTTACTGAGTTTGTCTCATAGATATTGAGTCAAATGCATTTTTAAATTCAATAAAAGCTGCCTATAGTGCTGAGTTAGGTTTATCTGTTTTTTATATAGAAGTCCTAAAATTACTAAGGCAATTAGGACCAGAATTTCCATCACTTAAGCAATATGTTTGTAAAGCACAGCATCACATGACAGCATTGCTGAAAATAGAGGGTAAGGTTGGGATCTCTGGGTTATTGCAAATAATTTTAGGAATCATTCTCTGGTGCTTTTCTTTGCTTGAGTTGGTTAATCAGGTGTTTGATTTCTGTGCATGACGCTGGGAGCCACAATGGTACCATATCAGCTTCCAATTTGAATTGATAGGAGCAAGGATCCCTTTGTCTATATAAAGAATGAAAGTGTACCTTAACCCCAAACACCATCTGGAATGATAAATGATAAGCTAGTAAGGTGATTTGTTAGCTGAAATATTATAAGGTGCCAAAATTGTGAGAAGGTCTAAGCCTGAGCTGCAGCTCTCAAGTGTTGCCAGAGCATCTGGGTTTCTTCCCTTTTCTTCTTATGGAGTAATTTTTTGCATTGCCTTTTCTGAAGTAATAAATCATTAGTAGAATACAGCAAAACAGGCTTCTTATCAGTTGTTGAAAAGTGTTATCAAGGCTTTCTTAGCTCTGGGGCAATCTGAGTCAAAGCAATTTTATGACCAGAAAACCTGATTTCTATGTTTTAGGGGGAAACTGATGTAAACTCTGGTTGTAATAACTCTGTTAAGTTGGAACAATCATTTACAATGGACTAATCTTTACTGCTGTTAGTAATGCTTTTGTCTTAAATTCACAGAGCTTGGACAGGTCAGTTTTTGCCTGAAGCAGGCAATCCTGCAGAAACCTGGATGTCTGGTCATAGAGGATTTTATAGTTACAATCAGAAGCCTATGGAAATCTCAATGCAGTTTCATAATACCACTGTTGTATATCACTGGAAGCTCTCTCACATCACTAATGCATTCTGTACCATTACACCTTCAAAGTCAGCCTCCCTACAATTCATAAATTGTCTCCCCATCCTCTCCTCTCCCACTATTATCAAGTGAAATGAAGCATCTCTGACTTCCAGATTCACAGGAAGGATTCCAAGACTGATGAGCAAAGATGCTAATAATGTCAAGGCTTTACTCCACTTATTTGTATTTTGATTCAGGTCACCTACTAGGACAGTCAAGATAGTTTGCATCTTATGCCCAGGTTTCAAACCATTTGAATATGATCTAAAAAATGAGCTTCCTCTACAACAAAATTCAGTTGGATGACATTCTTCCTAAAAAGAGAAGATTTAAATAGGGCAAAAGTAGCAATAGCACTTACTTACATACTGCTTTATAGTGATTTACAATTCTCTCTAAGCTATTTTACAGAGTCAGCATATTGCTCTGGGTTCCCATTTTACCCACCTCAGAATGATGGAAGGCTGAGTCAACCACGAGCCCGTGATATTTAAATTGCCAAATTACAGGCAGCCAGCTGCAATAGCCTGCAGTACTGCAGTCTAACCACTGCACCACCGTGGCTCATAGTTACCAATAATTACTGATTTCAGGGAGAATCTCTTCAGGAGTGGGGGGGGGGGGGACGGGGACACCCCCCCTTCTTCAAAGCAGTACTGTTACTGTTTACTGTTTATTGGACTTATATGCATAGTAGGCATAACTGCCTTACAAAGATAGGCACTGACAATAACCCTAACCCAAAATCCAGCCCCTTATATTCTTTTTGATTTCCCAGTTGGTGCTTGGGTTCCAGTGGCCAAACCTCTCACAGATACTACTCTATTCACTTCCCTGAAGTCCACAAGATGGAAGGAAGGAATTCTAGCAAACATCACAAGATGCCAGCTCAGTCACCTTCTCTGAGCCCATACATGTAGAGTCAGAGCAAATTTGAGCTATTTTTATTTGCAAACTTGTCTCAAGACCTCAACCTGTCCCTTTTGTAAAAATCTTCCTATTTCCCACATCTCAATAGGAGGTGTGTTACTCTAACAGCAGAGACATCATGCCACAATAAGCCTCTTTTGATGCCCTTGTTGCCATGATATACGCATCAACATGAGGCTTACCCCTGTCTAAGTCAACTTACTTCTAATATTTTTTATTGACTTTTAGAAATCTCTTTTGTTACTTCATCTCCAGGAGTTCCTCAGATTATCAGTTAACCAAGGAACATTCCCACCTCTAGAAGCAGCATATATCTCAAATTTACTTTACTTTACTTTCAATTTATATACCGCCCTTTTCACCAAAAAGGGACTCAGGGCGGTGCACAGAAAGGTAAAACCCCACAATATACAAAATTTAAAAAACAATTAAACCAATACAGTTGTGCTAAAATTGAATAAATAGTTAAAACCCATAAATAACGAATTAAAATTCCCTAGTCTATGTCAGGCCGACCCTTCTGTCCTGCACAGCCCTTTGGTAGCAAGGCGTTTCAGAGGAGGAATGTGGCATGGCAACATTTATGGCCTCCCAATTCTAGAGCACTTATCAATGCTTGAAACTGAATATTAGATCTGAAGTAGATCCCTACAAAGGATATTGTAAAACAAGTCATAAACCACTAAATTATTCTGCGGCTATCTTTCAAGGCATGAGGGTTGCAACCCCTCAGCACTTAAAGCCAGCACTAACCACCCCAGGATAAATTTTACAAGGTGAGGTTGGGATTTGTTATACAGCAAGGTGGATACTATACATGCAAGATTCCCAGATTTTCCTGTTGACCCAGTGACCTAAACAGATATTCACAATCCATCACCTTTATAATACTTCCATTTTCTATGATAACAACATTGTTCTCTGAACTTCTAGGTCAGTGATGGCGAACCTTTTTTGGCTCTCGTTCCAAAAGCGGGGGGGAGCGCAGAGAGGTCATGCGCAGGTATGCCATACCCATAATGCTATGCACGCAAAGCCCCCCAGCGCGAATCTGCACATGACCAGCGCTTCCCTCCCACTTTTGGCGCACTTTTTTTGCCCTCCCGAGGCTCCAGGAGTTTTCTAGGAACCTGGGGAGGGCAAAAACAGCCCCCCACCCCGAATGCCTTCCGGAGGTCTTAGGAGCTTCCCTGAAGGATCGGAGGGGGGGGGGGGGAGAGAAACAAACCTATGGACAAACTAGAAGTCACTTCCAGTTTGCTTGTAGGGCCGGTTTTAGAAGCTTCCTGAAGGCCACTGAAGCTTCTGGAGGGCGAAAATGGACCTATGGACAAACCGAAAGCTCAGGAAGTGACTTCTGGTTTGGCTGTAGGGCCATTTGTCGCCCTTCCAAGCCTTCAGGGAAGCCTCCTGAAGTCTCCAGAAGGCGAAAAATGTCCTACAAGCAAAGAGGAAGCCCATTCCCGAACTTCCAGTTTAGCTGTAGGGCCAGTTTTTGGCATTCTGGAGGCTTTCAGGAAGTTAGCTGGCCACAGTGCACTGGCCAGCTGACAGGGCAGCACCTCACATGCCCTAACAAATGGCTCCGCGTGCCACCTGTGGCACACGTGCCATAGGTTCACCCTCACGGTTCTAAGTCAATTAGAATGCACATAGGTTTTCCAACAAAAAAAATATTTTTCTGTATGAATGCCACATATATAAAGAAGCCGCAAACGTCATCCTCCCATGCATTGATTAATAACGAAACGTCTGCAATAAAAACAAAAAGGTCAGAGAACACCACAAATCCAATGATATACAATCTGTCCTTCTGCATCTCAGCCTAGTCTCCGGGTGTTATCAAAACCTGCCTATGGAATTTGTGTTAGCTCCGCAAACACTCTAAGGCAGGGATGTCCAAACTTGGGAACTTTAAGACTTGTGGACTTCAACTCCCAGAATTCCCCAGCCAGCATAGAGTCTTAAAGTTCCCAAGTTTGGACATCCCTGCTCTAAGGTGCTGCCTAAGTCCTCCAACTCCAGATTTGTGGTTCTTATTCAGAGCACTGATCTAAGCTGGAATATGGTGCCCCCTGCTGTCCAGGTTTCTCCCTTTGGTTATTCAATAACTCAACTAGTTGCTGAAGTCTCTTACTGCTCTGTTCCTTTATAGTCCTCATTACTTCACAAAGCAGAGACACTATGGAATGCTGGAAGCCGAGAGAAGCTCACTTCTAGTAGATGTAAGGGAAGTTGGGCTAAGAGAAAATGACTGGCCTAAGGTCACCCAGCTGGCTTTCATGACTAAGGTGGGATGAGAATTCAAAGTCTTCCACTTTCAATCCTGGGGCCTTAACCCCTAGATCTGTGATAGCCGGGTCTCTACCATAGGGCCGTTTTTTACCCTCCGGAAGCCTCCTGAAGCCTCCGTAGGGAAAAAAATGGCTGGCTGGGCAACCCAGAAGTTCGGGAACAGTGACTTCCGGTTTGTCCATACGGCCGTTTTTCGCCCTCCGGAGCCTTTAGAAGGCTTCCCTGAAGGCTCCAGAGGGCGAAAAACGGCCTTATGGACAAACCGGAAGTCACTGTTCCCGAACTTCCATGTTGGCCATATGGCCATATGGGGTTGGGGGAGTCTGTTTTCACCCTCCCCAGGTTCCTAGAAACCCTCTGGAGCATGGGGAGGGCAAAAAATGGGTCCATCACAGGCCAAAAGCAGAGGGGAGGGTGGGGGCCACATGTGAATATGTGCGGGGGGTTGCATGTGCGCAGGGGGTCATGTGCATAGCATTATGAGTGTGGGCTCACCCGTGCATGACCCCCCTGCGCTCCCCCCCGCTTTTGGCACGATCCATTAAAGGTTAGCCCTCACTGCCCTAGACTAAACTGGCTCTCTTTAACCCAACTTTCCTCTCTCTTTCCCCTTTCTCCTCCATAGCCTGCAGAAGCTGGGATTTTCCATGATTAGATATCCCACTTGCTTGATAGACAATATGAATAAATGCTTTCTGAAATTGGCCACCATAACCATCCTATACAGGAACTCCAAGACAGAGCCCAGAGTGGTCCATGACTGAGAAAGGTGTTTCTAGGAACGTGAAAGGCTGCACCATGCTGCTGCAGCCTCTGATCTTGGTCTGTTCAACAGACCGTTGTAACAGGTGAAGCAGAGACACCATGGAATGTTAGAAGCTTGGGAGAATCTCACTTCTAACATATGTGCACTATGACATCCAGATGAGTGTCATTCTGCTCTTAAATTCTTCAAATGTGGTAGCTTTGAAAGCAGATATGGAAGCAGGATAAGCTCAGCCAGGTGACCCCAGGCATCACTCTATGGATCAGGAAAAACAACACAGGCAAGTTTCAGTTAATTCTGTCCTCCATTCTTTCAAACCATTTTTTCTACCTCACTGAGTGCCACCTTTATTTTCAATCAAAATGATGTTAGACAGGAATCATCATTCTCCAGCACTCACTATAATATTTTAATTGCTCAGGGTAATTATTTTCTGTTTTGATTACTGAAGATAGCCCGTTTGTTATCAACAAAGCCCTGCTGCCATATTTTTCCTCTAGTGAAGAAGCTACTGTAATGGAATTTCCCTATTGATTGACAGCATTTATATTTGGAATCTTATTTTGAGTGTTCTAGTGACATTCTGAGAGAAAATGACAAAGCAACAGGATTAAGGCATTGCCGTCATACTCCTGAAATGATGCATTCCATTACCCTGCATTTGTTTAGCAAATGACCAGAAAATAGATTGGATCTTCTAGAACTTGTTGATGTAGAACAGGCATGTCCAAAGTCAGGCCCAGGGGCCATTTGCGGCCCGGGGGTCGGTTTAATACGGCCCTCCAACAGCCCTCCCTGCTCTGTGTAAATGTGGCCCTCCCTTCCTCCCTCTGTCTCTGGGGCTGTGTGGCTGGGAGGGAGGTGGACGGAGGTTACGGACGCCTCCTCCCGCAGTGGGCGAGGGAGCAGGCAGGGTGAGCACCCAAGGCTACCGTCATCTTAAGCACCACTGAGGCTGTCGCCCGGCAGGGGCGTCAGGCAGGGAAGCCGGTCGCGCCTCCATTGCTGCACGTTCTGGGGCTGCGAAGCTGGGAGGGAGGTGAACGCGCGGCCCCAGAACGTCCGCTTGGCGCATTCACCTCCCTCCCAGCCACGCAGCCCCAGAACGTGCAGCTCCCGCCGCACAAGGTCGCCCAGCAGGGGCGTCAGGCAGGGAAGACGGACGTGCGGCCTCAGAACGTAAGCCGTGGTGCCTGCCGGAGGGAGCTGCGATGGAGACGCGACCGGCTTCCCTGCCTGATGCTCCTGCCGGGCGACAGCCTCGGTGGTGCTTAAGATGACGGTAGCCTTGGGTGCTCACCCCGCCTGCTCCCTCGCCCGCTGCGAGTGGCGAGGGAGTGACTGACAGACACAGAGAGAGACAGAAGGGGAGGGAGGGAAAGACAGAGAGACAGACAGAGACGGAGAGAAAGAGAGGGAGGGAGAGAGACGGAGAGAGACACAGATAGAGAATGAATCGGAATCGGATTGAATCGGAGACAGACGGGGAAAGAGAGAGAGACAGACATACAGAGAGAGGGAGGGAGGGAGAGAATCAGAGAGAGTGACATACACAGACAGGGAGAGACAGAGAGAGGGAGGGAGAGACAGATAGAGACTGATTAAGTGAGTGAGAGACAGACAGACAGACAGACACACACACAGAGTGACAGAGAGAAAGAGAGAAAGAGAAAGAGAAAAAGAGAAAGAAGGAAAGAGAAAGAAAGAGAGAGAGAAAGAAAGAGACAGAAAGAAAGAGAAAGAGAGAGAAAGAGAGAAAGAGAGAGAAATGGAGAGAGAGAGGAAGAGAGAAAGAGAGAGAGAGAGAAAGGGAGACAGAAAGAAAGAGAAAAAGAGAGAGAAAGAGAGAAAGAGTGAGAGAAATGGAGAGAGAGCGAGAGAGGAAGAAAGAGAGAGAGAGAAAGAAAGAGAGACAGAAAGAAAGAGAAAGAGAGAGAGAGAAAGAAAGAGAGAAAGAGCGAGAGAAATGGAGAGAGAGAGAGGAAGAAAGAGAGAAAGAGAGAAAGAGGTAGGTAAGTTTTTTTTAAATTTATTTTCAATACATTGTGAAAACTCAACTGTCAGTTGATCTTAATGTTATGAAATGAAAAGTATGTCATTTGCAATTAACTTGGCATAAAATAATTTATTTGCATTTAATTGTAATGGTTCAAAGAATGTTCGGAAAAATGTTCGGCCCTCCACCATGTTCACTTCATCCAATCTGGCCCTCTTTGAAAAAAGTTTGGACACCACTGATGTAGAACTTTAAATAATGGATGGACAACCTAAGATTTTACATTAGCTTGCCTTTTTATACATGCAAGAATTGTATTAAATGGTGCCTAATGGAAGGAGAAACTGCTTGTGGAATGGTTTTTCATCTGTAACTCTGAAAATCTGTTTTGAGGTAGTTGGGAAGCATACAACTTTCATGATAAAATGTTTTTCTAAGGAAGAAAGTGGTAGCCTACCATCCATATTAGCAAGTCTCACCCCAGAAAGAATCTTTTCTTACAAATACTCATCTCTAAAGGTGAGAGTATTTGTAGAATATTTAACATGAAGTTCTCAGTAGTTAGATTAAAAGCTGAGAACAATCCAGGAATAAAACTTTTTCAAAAAATTTCTTAACCAAACTAGAGCTATACTACTTGAGTTGCACAAATCTGGACAACTACTAGAAAGCAGCAAATGGGACAATTACTTTCCCTTCACTTTCTATTTCCAAAATCTTAGTAATTTTGTCCAAAAATCCCTTTTGTTTTTCATTCGGTAGATATAAATTAACCAATGTCACTTTTTGCTCGTTAATATTCCCTATAATTATTAAATATCTGCCTTCCTCATCTCTAATTACTTGTTTTTTTTCAAAGTATACCCTATTTGATATCAATATCGCAACTCCTCTAGCTTTGGAAGTCCCAAAAGATTTTTCATAAATTTGCATACCTTTAATGTTCATTCTATTAACATCCTCAGATTTTTGATGAGTTTCCTGCAAGAATAATATATCTGGAGAGTCCCTTTTAAATTTAAGTTCCAACCTTTTCCTTTTTATATGATTTCCTGTACCCTTCACATTCCATGTCATTATTTTTATAAACCGCATTTAAGCGGTAACTGTTTTATTTCTGACCCCTCCTCTTCCTTTATGTGCACACCCAACACCAAACGAAAAAAACGTAGAGAAACATAAAACTCCACAGACAATATATAACAAACAACATACACATAATACTCAAATATCAGACACAACAACCACAACAAATAACGAGCAATCTTCATCCCCCACATCCTCAATCAGATATCGCCTCTATATAAAGAGTGTGGGGGAGTGGGACATGCCGATGGTCGGGTCACCTCTTCGGGCTGTTCTTTAAATTCCACTTTCAAAAAAAGAAGACAACTCTGGCTTCGCCCCGGACTCAGCTTCCTGCTTTCTACTAAGATCCTCCATCTTATCTGGCGTTCGTTCGGTATCTTCACGAATTTTCTTATACTCAGAAACTGCCGGGGAAATTTCTTTTCTCTTTAAACTCTTGGGATCTTGGCCGCCAGTTGCACCTTTTTCTTCCGAAATTGGGGATTCCTCTTGTACTCCACCCGTCTTAAGCATATAATCTTTAATTTCTACCAAATCTTCCTCTTTCTCAATCAGCCCAAGCTCCCGAATTAATCTTAATACGTCTGTTTCTGGAGTAATAGTATGCATCCTTCCTTTATAAAAAAATTTTAGTTGCTGTAGTGGCCTCCAATTGTAATTGTGGCGGGAGATTTTAACTTAATTAGGGATAGAATTGATAGTAATAATCCTACCCGCTTTAGTCAAACAAATAAAGGGGAAATTTTAAATAAATGGATGTTTCAAAACAGTGTGGTAGATGTTTGGAGGGAGTTGAAAGGCTCTGAAAGGGTGTATACCTTCTGTTCTAAGGTACATAATACTTATTCAAGGATTGATTATATTTTTGTTTCTAAAGATCTGCTGAATAAAGTAGATAGAATAGATGTGGGAATTTTTAAGGATTCTGATCATGCAGAAGTTATGATGGAAATAGATTTTAATTTTGAGAAAAAGGAAAGAGGTTGGAGATATGATGAAAAATTGTACAAAAAGGAGGAGGATAAAATATGGATATTCAAAAAATGGAAGGAAAGTTGGGAATTGAATGATAATGAAGAGGTAAAATTTGAAATTGTTTGGGATACGATGAAAGCTATATTTAGAGGAGAAAGTATTAAATTGTCAAGCAGGAAATATAGAGAATATAAAGCTAAAATTGATCAGGATACAAGACAAATTAAGATATTGGAGAACCAATTCTCACTTACGAAAGATAAAAAATGTTTGGAGGAATTGACCTTATTAAAAACTAAACTGATAGAAGAAGATATCGAATTGGTTAAAAAAAATTTAAGATATTTGAATAGGGATTTTTTTGAATTTAGTAATAAAAATTCTAGGTTATTGGCAAAGATGGCGAAAAATAAAACTCAAAAGAGAGAAATTGGTTCTCTGATAGATGAAAAAGGTACAAGGTGTTATAAGAGATTGGATAAATGTGAAGTAGCCAGGAATTTTTTTCAAAAATTATATTTAAAGAAATCAATTGATTTAGAAAAATTGAAGAATCATCTTGGAAAATATGGTATGAAAATAGATCAAACATACAAAGAGTTGATGGAAAGAGATATAACACAGGAGGAAATCAACGAAATAATACAAGAGTTAAAATTAGGGAAGACCCCAGGAGAAGATGGATTACCTGCTGAATTCTATAAAGATTTTAAAGAACTAATAATACCAAAACTGCAAAAATTATATAATGGTATTCTACATGGAGGAGAAGTCCCGATGTCATGGAATAAGACAGTAATATCTTTAATTCCTAAACCGGATAAAGATCTTGAGAGGATCGAGTCCTACCGACCTATTTCTTTAATCAACCAAGATGCTAAAATATTTACAGCAATTATAAGTAATAGATTAAACAGTTTTATAGACAAATATATAAGTTATAATCAAGTAGGGTTTGTTAAAGGTAGATATATGAGTGATATAATTAGAAGAGTATTGAATATTATAGATGTAGCAGAGAATAATGGAGATGAATTAGGTATAATATCGTTAGATATTTTTAAAGCTTTTGATTCTGTACAATGGGATACTATAAAAGTAATTATCGAGGCATTAGGCTTTGGTAATAAATTTATACATGTTATTTCAAAATTATATCAAAAAAGCAGTGCAAAGGTAAAGGTGAACGGAACAATGACGGAAGAGATTAAATTGGAAGCAGGTACGAGACAAGGGTGTCCCTTGTCTCCAACATTATTTTTGTTAGTTATGGAGGTCTTGATTAAATTGATAGAAGTAGATGAAGAGTTGGAAGGTTACAAGGGATATAAGATAAATTTATATGCGGATGACACTTTGATTATTTTGAAGGATATAGAGAAAGATTTAAAGAGGATAAATAAACATTTGATAGAATTTGAAGAAATGACAGGTTTAAAGGTAAATTGGTCAAAATCTGAATTATTAATAAATAAAGATGGTAAGGAGTGGGAGAGTATGCAAGAACAATTTGGGATAAGAGTTAAGAACACACTGAAATATTTGGGGATAACACTCTCATTTAAAGTTAGAGAATTAAAAAAAATTAATTATGAGGTGATGTTGAAGGAAGTAGAGAAAAAGATAGATAAATATAAAGAGATAAAGTTGTCTTGGTTTGGTAGAATTGCAATGTGTAAAATGATGTTGTTACCAAAGTTTAATTTTTTATTTGAGATGCTACCATTAAATTTGACAGAGAAAGATATAGAAGAATATCAGAAGAAATTGGATAAATTTTGTAATGGTGGGAAAAGACCAAGATTAATGAAGAAACTGTGGTATCAAAATCAAAAAGAGGGTGGATTGGGAATTCCCAATCTACTTAATTATTATCGGGCGTATAATATTAGAACTGTGATAAAAATACTTAAAGGTGGGGATGGTCATTGGAGAGATTTGGAGTTAAAAGATATTAAGAGATTTGGGTCTACATGGTTCCTAGATAGAGCAAAAACAAAAAAGGTAATTAATAGTTATTGGTTAAAGGGGTTGAGCAAAACTTGGAATAAATTTGTTAAAAAATTGATTCCGGATATAACGTTTTTGGGAAAGACAATTGAAAGTTGGCCGATTAAAACTAATTCAAGTCGGAACAAAGTAATTGAGGATGAAAATATAGGAAATATAGTAGATTGGTTAAAAGCTTCAGGAACTGAAAGTAGGAAGAAAAAAATAATTCAAAAACTGGAGTTAAATTGGTTTGAAAAAATACAGGTAGAAAAATGGAATATGAAGGCAAGGGGAATATGTAACATAGATAGAAGTAAAACTAAATTTGAAATTTTAGTATCTCAAATTATTAAGGATGAAGTCGGGTTAAAAGGACTTGTCAGTAAGATATACAAGATTATAAATTTTGATGGAAATCCACAAATGGTAATGAAAAGGAATTGGGAAGAAGATTTAAAGATTAAAATATTGGATTTGGATTGGAATGAGAATTGGAAGAGTCGGATTATGAAGACTTTATCTATAAGGATTAAAGAACATAATTTTAAGGTTGTTTGGAAATGGTATTGGACCCCTTTAAGATTATCACAGATAGATAAAAAAATGAGTGATAAATGTTGGAGATGTAATATGGAATTGGGAACTTACGAACATATGTGGTATAAATGTGTGAAAATTAAAAAGTTTTGGCAGCAATTGGAAACAACGATGTGTAAAATGATGAAAAGAATAATAATATTGAGACCGGAAACTATACTGTTATTGATAATTAACGAACTAGAGTTAACAAAATATGAGAAAGAACTGATTAGAATTACGATTATAATAGGTAGAATTGTAATAGCAAGATATTGGAAAATAGAGGTAAATATTAAAATAGAAGAATGGTATTGTGAAATGTGGAAATTAGCCTTAAACGATAAAATGACGTGTGATATTAAATTTAGAGAGGGGGTTTATAAAAATGATATTTTTTGGAAGACTTGGAAGCCATTTGTGGACTATGCACTTGGAACTTTGGATGTCTCGACGCCTGTACCGAGAGAACGTGGATTTTGGAGATTTTAAAGACAATAGACGACACTTGAAACCAACTCTTCCTTTTGTTTTGTACAGCACCGGGTGATATATTGTAAAAATTAAAAAACAAAAAAACAAAAAAAAAAAGAAAGCAGCAAATGGGATATTTTCTGCATGTTTTCTAGAGATTTTTGCAGACCAGTTACAGCAGCCCTCATAAACCAATCTATCTAGATCCGCACCAGTCCGGCTTCCGACCTGGATACAGCACAGAGACGGCATTGGTCGCGTTGGTAGATTATCTCTGGAGGGCTCGGGATAGAGGTTGTTCCTCTATCCTGGTCCTATTAGATCTCTCAGTGGCTTTCGATACCATCGACCATGGTATCTTATTGCACCGGCTGGAGGGGTTGGGGTTGGGAGGCACCGTACTGCGGTGGTTCTCTTCCTACCTCTCCGGTCGGTTGCAATTTATGTTGGCAGGAGGGCAGAGATCGACGTCAAGGCCCCTCACATGTGGGGTGCCTCAGGGGTTGGTTCTCTCGCCTCTCCTGTTCAACACCTATATGAAGCCGCTGAGTGAGATCATCCGTGGTTTTGGGGTAGAGTACCATCAGTACTCTGATGATACTCAGCTGTACATCTCTACCCCTAACCCCCCCCAACAATGCCATTGAAGTGATGTCCCAGTGTCTGGAGGCCGTGCGGGTCTGGATGGGGAGGAACAAGCTTCAACTCAACCTGTCCAAGACCAAGTGGCTGTGGTTTCCGGCGTCTCGATATAGCCGGTTGGTTCCATCCCTGGCTATCGGGGGCGAGTCATTAGCCCCCGCGGAAAGGGCCCGCAACTTGGGCATCCTCCTGGATTCTCGGCTGTCCTTGGATGACCATGTGACGGCCGTGGCCAGGGGGGCTTTCTATCAGGTTTACTTGATACACCAGTTGCGCCCCTTTCTAGATCGAGACGCCCTACGCACGGTTACTCAAGCCCTCGTCATTTCCCGCCTGGACTACTGCAATGCTCTCTACATGGGGCTCCCCTTGAGGTGCACCTGGAGACTCCAGCTAGTGCAGAATGCAGCCGCACGGGGGATTCTGGGAGTTTCACGGTACTCCCATGTAACACCTCTCTTGCGCGAGCTGCACTGGCTGCCTGTGGGCTTCCGGGTGTGCTTCAAGGTGTTAGTAACCATCTTTAAAGCGTTCCATGGCACGGGTCCTGGCTACTTGCGAGACCGCCTCCTACCACATACCTCCCTTCAACCTGTCCGCTCCCACAGAGAGGGCCTCCTCAGGGTACCGTCTACCGGTCAATACCGGCTGGCGACCCCCAGGGGAAGGGCCTTCTCTGTGGCTGCTCCCTGACCTTTGCGCCATCACGGACCTATGCCTCTTCCGCCGGGCGCTCAAAACACACTTTTTCCATCTGGCTGGCCTGGCATAGAATAAATGATTTAATTTTAAATATAACGCTTTTAACAGTTTTTAATTACATTTTAGCACAGATTTTCCAAATTTAATTCTATTTTTATACTGTGATTGTATGTTATGGGTGTTTTTATTCTTTCTGTGCACTGCCCTGAATCCCACCAGGGAGATAGGATGGTATAGAAATTTGATTAAATAAATAGATAGATAGATAGATAGATAGATAGATAGATAGATAGATAGATAGATAGATAGATAGATAGATAGATAGATAGATAGATAGATAAATAAATAAATAAATAAATAAATAGGACAGGTATTCCTTGTTCAATGACCACAATTGAGCAACTCTGATGCTTAGCAACATGGTTATTAAGCGAGACATCACATGACTACAACAGGTTTACAATTTTACTTTTATCATGGTCATTAAGCCAATCATCCACAGTCATTAAACAAGACTACACCTGCCTGCAGCTTGTGATTTTACTGTTGATTTCTTCATTGACCTTGCTTCTCAGAATCTGGCTAAAAATCAAGTAAATTGCGATAACATGACCATGGGATGCTGCACTATTTGGGCTGAACTGCCCAAATCTCAATCATGTGACCAAGGGGATGCTACAACAATTTTAAGTACAATGACCAGGCATAAAGTTATCTTTCCAGCAACTTCTTACCTTTAAACAGTTACTAAACAGGGCAGTCATTAAGGGAAGGCTACTTTTTAATTATACATTGAAGATTCTTTAGCATCTTCAAACATGGGGAAAATACTTCTTTATCTGAACAAGACTTTGGCCATTTCACTGACTGATTCTGAGAGACCAAATCTCTAATCTTCTTAGAGTATAGATATTTATAAACCAATTCTATCCAATTATAACTTATGAAATTAGTAGCAAATATCCAGGAATGTGCTGCATTCATTGAAGTAAATAAATAAATTAGTTTTAGGACTATTCTCAAAATTCAGACTTATTTTTTTTAAAGACCAATTAAATTCTACATACGGTAGTGGCTGATAAACTGGATTACAAATTATATGCCTCTGTGTCAAATTCCCTAAAATCTGTAGAGGGTTTTAGGCTTATCTACTGTATTTCTTTTAATTAGTTTTATTACAATACAGCTTGTTTCTTAACCAAATATTAAGACATGAGACTTATTTAAATGTGTATACAGTAGTTCTCGATTTGTAACCAGAATTGAGCCCAAAATTTTTGTCATAAATTATTATGGACATTAAGCAAGGTGACCACCTCGTACAACCACTGCAGTGTACTTCAAAGGATGTAGGAAGCCCAGCTCTAAAGTCACAGGGGAAACTTGCTCTGGAATGCTAGGCATCAGCCAGCAGGTCCACTAGTGCAGTGGTCCCCAACCAATGGTCCACAGACCACTTGTGGTCCGCAAGAAAATTTTCGTGGTCCGCAGAAAAATTATTTACATTTTTTATATTGCACTACATACTACTGTGTTTCCCTGAAAATAAGACAGGGTCTTATTTTCTTTTGACCTCTAAAATAAGTGCTTGGCTTTATTTTCAGGGAGGTCTTATTATTTTTGAGGTTCATGAGGCAGCAAGTGTAGTCACCTCATGACTGCTGCTGTGTTGCAATATTTTCGGGGAGGGCTTATTTTAGCGCATGCACTCAAAAGCCCAATTGGACTTATTATCTGGGGGGGTCTTATTTTCAGGGAAACAGGGTATTTATCTGCTTAAAAAAATAATATTAGTGGTCTGTGGGATTTAAAATTATGAATTTAGTGGTCCCTGAGGTCCAAAAGGTTGGTGACCTAGTGCACAAACCCTCTTCCTGTTCTGCCATTGCTTGAATTCACTTACCATTTCATCACCTGGCTCCATTGGGAACTCGGTCTCCATTCTTGCAATGGTTTGGAAGGCTCTTTCCAAACTATTGTAAGAACAACGGTGTTGGCTAGTGTGTTCTCCTCTGCACAGGAAAACACTAGTAAAGCCTACATTATAAAAAGCTGTGCCGGATTCATAACTGTTTTTGACAGATTTGAGATTCATTTCTTCAGGGTGCCAACCTGTTGTCCCCTCTGCTTACAACTTTCTCTGGAAACTTTCTCCCCCCCCCCCCCATGACTTTCTGCGAAAGCTGGCAGAGATGATTGCAGCTCACAATCACATAACTGCACGGCACTTAACAACTGATCGTAAATGTGAGCAGGTTGACAAGCATTTGAAATGCATTCATGTGAGCCAGGGAAGGCAGCGAAGTTCTTTATGGATGTTGATGTCATGATTGCAATCTGTCATTAAATAACCAGTCATTAAGTTGAAGACTACCTGTACAATAGATTAAAAAATATATGCAATGTTGAGTTCACAGATCCCGCTAAGCCAAGTTTTTAAACTACAGCTTGTTGCATTGTCATCAGTGGTACTGCTTATTTACAAGATCTGAAGATCTATCCAATGGTTCAAATATTCCAGTCTTACCACAAGATGGCACTTTTACATAAATAATGATTGCGGCAAGTTACAATAAAAAGTGCCTACAGAGAAGGCCAGTGCTTTTTTTTTTTTTTTAAATAGCCTACATACCGAAAGAATCAAAGAAACCAGATATTTTTATTTCATATTTATTTAGTTCACCATTCAAGGTCAAAAATGTACAAAGTTCCATACAAACACCTTTGTCAGATTTCAGCCTGCTATCTTAACTAAACAAATTTAAAGGGAGGGGAGGGGTCATCATGAAGACCAGCTGTCCAGACTAGTTCAGCAACTGGCCCTAGGTCCCACAGCTGACTTTGTGCCTAATGCGGTACTAGAACTCACCATCTCCTGCAGCACCTAGACAATCTTGGCTGAACTCTGAACTTGAGCAATAAAAAGATCTGGGAGAGGACCAAAAGTCCAAGTAATGGAAGTAAGAGTAGAAATTGAAAAAACAATCTGGAAAAAGTAAAGGCAATCCTCATCTGTACTACTGCTAAGAAAAGACAGACAAGCCCCCATAGTAACTAAATAAGCCTGCAGTTTGACTAGTGCAGCAGATATACTTAAATAAGCCTGCATATGCCTAGACACACCCACTTAATGATTTCAACTTGAAGAAGACTTTAACCTGCAAGCCTTCACTTGTAAAAGTTTATGCAGTCTGATGGGAGACAAAACCATTTTGAATGAGGTTTCTTTTTAGCACTGTAGATCAGGGGTCCCCAACCTTTTTGGCACCAGGGACCGGTTTCATGTTTAAAAAATTCCGCAGACCGTTGGTCATGGCTCAGCCGGCATAGAGGGGGAACGGGGGGGAAGGGGAACAGGTGGCACATGCGCGCGTGGGGGTGTGTGAGTCAGCTCACTCGCCCCTCTTGGGCCCCGAACAGTGCAAGCGGTACGCCTGCGCTCTCCCGTCCCTGGCACGTGCTCTGCCCAGGGGGCTGCCCCCTCCTCCCTCCTCCTCCTCTCCGGCCCTTTCTAAGAGTTGCGCCGCTCACTGCGGCCCGGTTCCTATCAAGCCACGGACTGGCACCGGTCCACGGCTTGGGGGTTGGGGACCCCTGCTGTAGATTGTAAATTCAATACAACCCTGTTAAGTCCTCAAAATAATTATTTAAATCTCATAAAATAATAAAGTGTTCCTAAGTAGGGCTCTACTGCTAACTCTTATTAGTCTATTACAAATGGAAAATGATATTTTAAATGACCAGCCCACGTTAAAAAGCTACTTTAAAAAAAAAATCTTTAAAACTCAGGGACTCAATGTAGGCTGAATTCATTGGGTGGTTGGTTTCCTTTTGGCCTGCAGCTTTGCATGATTGAACATATTGAATCTTGTTTAAAAATAAGCCATAGTTTAGCATGTATGAACCCGAAAAGTAGTTATACCCCCCTTTTTTGGTGAAACTATTAAGTAGGTGTGTCTAGACAAACACACGTTTATTTAAATATATCTACAGCACAAGTCAAACCAACTGCAGCTTTATTTTCTAGAACTGCAAATCTTGGTTTCTGCTGGTCAACTTCACAAAAGGCTATAAAAGATTCCCACTAACTTTTTCAAAGACAATTTCTAACCTATCTCCTTATTTTTGCAGTTTCACAACCAGACAAGTAACCTTTGCAGAATTTTGTTGAATGTAACTTCTTTAGCTCCTCAAATCCTCTACCTGAGATTAGTTTGTTTATTTCATCTTAATGTTGTTTCATCAAAAGGAAAAGAGGACAAGCTATAAATTATCTGCCTTAATTTAAATTGGCATAATTTCAGAGTACTGCTGTTACACTGTAATTCATTCCTTTTCTCCAAATTAAAAGTCAAAAGAATGTCTGCAGAAGAGTCTAACGGAGTCCATAAGCACTACTGTGTTTATTGGGTTTTTCTATGTCCAGAGAAGACTTGGAAGACAAGAAAATGTACAAAACTAGCTCTACAATCAGCACACAATACAAAACAGACTAGGGTAACTGACTTAATGCTACATTTTCCCATCCCTGGAAAACTGAACTAGTACTCTCTTCGGTCTCTCTCATTGCCAGATCTTTTGTTGTTTGGGAAATAAATAATAATCATGTTTTCCTATATATCATATCATATCAGTCATTTTGAAATGAAATGAGTGGCAAATAAATTTCTAGGCCCTTCTATAAAATGTGAACAGAAAATGGTGATTCCATAAAAAAAAACTTACTTGAAAGTACTGGTGTCACTTTGGAACAAAATTGCACGAATACCATCTCCAAGCTTCTGGGAAGGATAGTTGGACAGTATCTGGCAGACCATAAGTTCCCATACCTTATTTTATGGCCAATAACGTAAGATACTGTAACATTTGTAAAAACTCCTCTTTCCTTTCTTTGCTGGCAAACGAGGGCTTTATGATGTACCCTTTCCAAACTATGAGGGTATTACAAGATTGTTGAAAGCTTAAACATATGTAGGATCCTCTGTAATGCAATTATAAAATCTATATTGACAGGCACGTTTTTGATTTATTTTCTTACCAACCTCATGTACATATGGGGGAAGGGAATAGCAAAGCTCTCAACCGGTTTTCACCTTCATTATGTGAGAATGTTCTCAGGAAAGGCAGGCAGACATAAAGGTATTTTGAAATCGTATTGAGAAATGCATTAATAATTTCCATTCAAAATGTGCATTTTAAGCAATATAACTTTATAAGTTATAAAGTTTTTTTGTTGGACCCTTATAAAACACACAGAGGTACCCCCTTTTTTTGGGGGGGGGGGGGTTGCTGCTTATTAAATCCCCATTAAAAGTTTGCACAAGCCAGTAGATGCCATCTGCAGCCCCATTCCTGGGAAGCAAATCCTGGGAAGCTGGCGGGACAGTTAGACGTGCATATGCAAAAGGCCAGAGATCACACCTAGGAAATCTCAAGCCTTCCTCGGCGCGATTACCTTTACTTCTCTGGATCGGCTCATGGTGCCCACGCGGTTCTTTTTCTTCCAAAATCCCTCGCAATGGCTCCTTGTCTTCTGCACCTCCGGTCGCCCAGCTTGCCCCTCCCTCTCGCGACTTCTGACTTGTTTTTCAAGCCCGCCCCGCCCCCTTTCTGGTTCCGCCCATCCAGCCCGCCCTGAAGGATACGTACAGTTTGGAGGCGGTCCACAGCTCGCATTTCAACGGACGGGCCCGCCCCCCGAGCTCCTGATTGGCGGGCATTCCGTCGGGTCATTTGCATGTCGCCTCCGGATCGGTGAGCCAGAGGAGAGCAGCGAAGAGAGAAGTTCGCGCAAAGCTTCTGCAAAGTGTCTCTCGGGGGGCGCGGAGGGGGGAAGAAACACCGGCAGGCAGCAGCCGTTCTGGGTCGCTTTGGGCTTCCTTTCCTCTCTCTCTCTCTCCCCCCTTCTGGATAACTCCGAAATTAATTCTGGATCGTTGCTGGGGGGGGATAAAGGCTTGTTCGCCTCCCGCCGCCGCTTGAGGACTCTTCCCCGCTCCAATTAGGCGGTAGGTAGGCATTGCCTCCTCAGAGCTCAGCCGGATCCCCCGCATCTTCTGCCGCTGGCCCAAGGTTTTCCACCCCGTCTCCTTCCAAGGCGGAGAAGAAATGATCTCACTCGGCCCGTGGAATGGAGGCAGCTGGCCCGCGTGAAAACCCGAAGGCACGGCGGGACCAGCATCCCGGCGCCTAAGCCCCGCGAGCGTCCTCGGTCGCCTTTGCGAGCCGCGCGGGACTCGGCAGCGGCGGCGGTGCCTCGGAGGAGGCGAGTTTTCCCCTATGGCTGGGCTATACAGCTCGCCTTTGAAGACCCTGGAAGACCTCACCTTGGACTCCGGGTATGGGGCAGGGGACTCCTGCAGGTCCCTCAGCCTCTCGTCCTGCAAGTCCAACAGCCAAGCCTTGGCCTCGTCTCAACCCCGGGGCAACTGGTGGTACTACTCGGGCTCCATGAACAGCCGCAACAACAGCTGGGACACCGTCAACACCGTCCTGCCGGAGGATCCCGAAGTCGCCGACATCTTCGCCAAATGCGCCAAGCTGCCCGACCTGGAGGAATTCCCTTGGAGCGAGGAAGACGTGGAGAAGATCCTGCGGAAGGGGAAAGAGGCGACCCAGGCGGGAGGCTTCAGCCCAGAAGCCGCCAGGAGGCTGTCGATGCTCCTCCGGAGGCCCCTGATCCGGATCTCCCGGGAGGCGCAACGCCTGAGCGTGATGCACGCCAAGTGCACCCGCTTCGAGATCCAGAGCGCCATCAAGCTGATCCAGAGTTGGTCCCTGGCGGAGAGTTGCGTCCTGGCCACCGTCAAGGCTCTTTCGCTGTACAGCATGAGCGCCGGCGACGGCTTGAGGAAAGGCAAATCGGCCCGCTGTGGCCTCACCTTCTCCGTCGGGCGCTTCTTCAGGTGGATGGTGGACACCCGGATCTCGGTTCGGATCCACGAGTACGCCGCCATCGCTCTGGCCTCTTGCATGGAGAACCTGGTGGAGGAGATCAAGGGCCGGGTCCTGGCCAGCCAAAACCCAGACGGAGACGGGTCGGGGAGTGAGGTCTCCTCCGAGGTCCTGGAGGCGGTGATCAACAACGACGCCGAGCTTTGGGGCGTCCTGCAGCCTTACGAGCATCTCATCTGCGGGAAGAACGCCAACGGTAAGGAGCGGTGGCCGCACAAGTGCCTTGCCTTTGATTTTGATTTGATTTTGAAATTGATTTTTCTTGAGTTCTGCAGACTCGATTTTTGCGTTGGACTCTAAGCTATTGTGAGAACGGAAGGGATAGGAATTTGCTGCAGATTTAGCGTGCCACTTGGGGAAGTTTCTTGGTGGCATATGTTTCAGAGGAACTGCACTTTTTGGTGGGGATGCTAAAACAGTGTAGGTGTGCAAAAGATGCAAATGGAGGAGGGGAAAGCAAAATAATATTGTTCTAAGTGATCTGCTTTGAGCTTAAAAAAATAACAAACTACCAACAGAAGAGAGTATTGGTACTTCAAGGTTGTGCGAAGTCCAGCACTGATGATGTTACCTAGTTGGGTAATGAAGTGTCTGCAAGAAAACAACCAAGTTCAGAGAGCCTCAATGACCCCACAAAGTGATGATTTCAAGTGTTTATAAAAGTACTAGTTACAGTGAAATTGCAACATCCTACACGAATGCACTTAATAGTTTATTAGCACTTTCTTTAGAAGTTTGGGAAGTAACTCTGATGAATTTAGACAGAAGTGCAGTCTGTTAAACCAGGAGTCTCCAACCTTTGCAACTTTAAGTCTGAAGGACTTCAGCTCCCAGAACTCTCCAGCCAGCAAAGCTGGCTGGATATTCTGGGAGCTGAAGTCCTTCAGATTTAAAGTTGCAAAGGTTGGAGACCCCTGTGTTAAACCATTCAAACTGTGGGAACATCCAAACTGTACTATGTAGAATATTTAAGTCTTTGGACTTAAATATTCTATATGTAGACTCCATGTAGTTAGTATATGCTTTGCATTTGCTGACCAGAATCCCAAAAACGGAATGAGAAGTGCTAATTAATGGAGAGTGAAAATAAAATAAGACAAGGCCAACTAAGGAAAGTAAATGCTATGTAGAATCAGTCAGTTCAAACAGTGTGTGTAATTAATTAATGTTGCTAATTACACAGGTAGTCCTTGACTTATGACCACAATTGGGAATAGAACCTCCATTGCTAAGTGAGGCAGTTGTTAAGTGAGTTGCCACCTATTTCTTGCCAAGGTTGTTGAATGAATCACTGTAGTTGTTAAGTGAATTACATGGTTATTAAGTGAATTTAATTTGCTTGTTGGAAGATGGGTGGGAAAGTCACAAATGCCCATCTCGTGACCACAGAATGCTGCAACCATCATAAATACTATTGCCAAGCACCTGAATGTTGATCACACAACTATGGTGACGCTATGATAATCATAGGTTTGAGGACCAGCTGTTTGCCAGTTCTTTTCAGTGCCATTGTAATTGTGAGCGGTCACTAAACAAATGGTTGCAAGTTGAGGACTACCCGTACATCATAGGATATTATTGAAATAATGAGGATAATATTACAGAAGCTTCTTTTAACAGTAAATTGCAAAGTGGAGGGTTTTTTTTATTCTTCACACTTCATATTAACTGTTCTTTCTTTTTAAGCCAAGATGGGTCAGGCATTTTTCACCAGCATGCCAAAAAAAGGCTTTGCTTCAGTCAAGGTTACTCATGGGAAAGGCCTGTTGAACAAATAGTGGGGCTTAAGCTGGTCAGGGCTAATTCATTCTTTTGATTTAGGAAGATTTTCGTTTCTTTAGAAACACAAGATTTTCTGAACAAGTTTCCTTTTCAGTTCCATGTACAAAATCCAGATGACAGGCAGCTATGTCTTACTTCATTACAGCAATTGGACAGCATATTCTATTATCTTTGAAAGCTAGTTTAAAGGTTCTGATACAATTGTGTCCTCTTTAATCTCTCATCACTTCCTGGCTCTGAAGATTCTCATAGTCCAATTCTTTACAGAGGGATGTTTTGGAAAATAACAAGAGCAGTCACAACAAGATTTTTCCTTTATTTTTTTAACTGAATACTCAACCTACAATCCAAAGTGGTTCAGGACAGGCATAGGTTGCCATCTCATGTACATTCTCTATGTACTAAATCTTAAACAGAAGTAATCTTAGCTGGATAAAAGCCTAAATATATAGTTTTGGAGATAGAGATTCCTCTCATCCCTGCTCAGAATGTAATAGCAATTTTCTGAGTGTCTTTTCCTCATATTTGTTTCTTTGTGTCATTGCATTTATTAGAGCCACCCACTCTAGAAGATTCTGATTGGCTGTATAGTCGCTAATGTGGCTGGTAGATAAGGTGTAGCTGGCTGAACTTTATGGGACTCACCATATCATGTCTCTGACTCAGTCAATCTTTCAACTCTCTCACCCATCCCTATGTTACATTCTGTCTAAGTTCCTGGGAGTGTAAGGATAATATTAAAGAAATGTCCCTGGAAATAGTAAGGGAAAATGTGAAAATCAAACAGTACTGTCTGGTTTCACCTTGGTGTCACTAGTGCTGTATTGCATCAGTTTCACCAAAGGTGCTAATACGTTATACCAATGACAGTTGTTTTGTTTTGATTACACAAGTTGATAAGTAACTTTAAAGCAGGAAATGACTAAGGGGCTTCCATTTAAAGGCTGTGTTGTCATCAGCATATGGCAACATATATTGGCTGTGAGAAAAAGCTCAGCCTGTTGACAATACCCATTCACAAAATAAAAGGGCTACAGACTGAATTTAGCCCTGTCAGCTTCTGCACTTCACTACCAAAAGAATGGCAGATTCCTCCTGGATCAGACAAGTGTCTATTAGTCTTACAGTGACAATCAAATGCCTATCAAAAGCACAAATATAGGACATGTTTCTCTTTCTGTTTTCCTTCTGCCTTTCCGTCTTTACTTTGAACAAGTTTACATCCCTTTTTTAAAAATTCTTGTTTAGCTAGGAAATCTCCTTTTTTGCTCTAACAGCTTTCTTGATGTCATTTTTAGCCATGCTGAACAGTGATGGACATAATTTGACCTTGTTTTACCTACAGTACACATTCTAGTTGAGTTTCTATTATTGTGGTTTTGAATATCCGCTATTATTGAAAGATTCAATCTTTTGCCTTTCCCCATCAACTTCAGTAATTTGTTTCACTTCTAAGCTGTATGTTTTGAAGTTAGAAGTGACAATCCTGGATTTGACGATCTGCCTCTGATAAATTAAGCTTGACAGCAAAGCTGTTACCATGTGATTTAATGCTCCCTATGCAGAGGGAATTGCAACGGAAGGCAAAGCTGAAAGACTGTTGGGAGGAGAGAAAAGACTGGATTAGGAAAGAAAAGATGGGCTGTGGTTATTCTCTCACTGAGGCTGTGTAGGGAAAGAGAATTCCAAAAGCAACTCTTGCCCATATTTTGCAAGTTGCAACAGTTTAAGAGAAGCTAATTTTTCTTTCTGACTCTATTCAAAAGCAAAAGCAGATGTCAGGAATTATGCAAAAGTAAGCCTCCCCATTAAAAAATGTTTTTAAAAGTTACTTTTTGTCTTATTTCTAGCAAAACAGCTTTATTTTATAAAGTTGCACATTTTTTATAATTGATTTATTTAATGCAGAAAGATGTATTAAAATAAGAGGTGGGTTGATTTTTGTCTAATTCTAGTCACAATCAAATTATTAGTTTTATTGGGGGGGTTGTACAAATTCATTTTAAGTGGTCACTGATCAGAACAGTTGAGAACTCTCACTTTAATCTGCTTCCATTACATTCCAATCTGGATGGAATGCAGTATTTTCACCGTCATTCTCTACAAATGTTTGGTCCTGAATTGGAAACTCTGCAATTCTTAGGTTTCTCTTCCTGAGGTCAGCTTATGCTAGCTAAAAGTCTGTAGAGATTCTCAGTCATCCAGGTCATGGTTGTCCCAAAAGTGCTTTTTCAGGAGGTAACTGGACTTTCTTCTTGTTTTTTCTTTTGAAGACATTTCACTTCTCACCCAGAAGCTTTTTCAGCTCTGACACTATTCCCCACTATCTTGTCAGAGCTGACGAGAAGCGAAATGGACGAGAAGAGAAATGTCTTCAAAGGAAAACAAAACAAGAAAGTCCAGCTGCCTCCTGAAAAAGCACCTTTGGGGTTTATGCTAGCTTCTTTTCAAAATTAAACTTTACTATCTATTGGAAATGTATCATTTTTAATATATTTATTACATAAACAAACTTTTATATCACCCCTTTCTTTTTACACTCCACTTTATTAGGAATACAAGCAGTGAATAAACAGAAGTATTATTATCCCATTGCTACAAGGTACTGTAGGTGCATAGCTCGAAGTATCTAGAGCAGTGATGGCGAACCTATGGCATGGGTGCCACAGGTGGCATGCGGAACCATTTCTTAGGACACGCGAGGTGTTGTCCTGTCAGCTCCAGTGTGCATGTGTGCACTGGCCAGCTGATTTAGGCCTTCTTTTGAGGCCGTTTTTCGCCCTCTGGAGGCTTCAGAGAAGTTCCTGAAGCCTCTTGAGGTGGGGAGGGGAGGCTGTTTTCACCCTCCCCAGGCTCCTAGAAAGCCTCTGAAGCCTGGGGAGGGCGAAAAAAGCACGCCAAAAGCAGGGGGTCACGCACATAGCATTATGGGTGTGGCACGGCCACGCACGACCCCCCTGCGCTCCCCCCGCTTTTGGCACGCAAGCCAAAAAAGGTTAGCCATCACTGATCTAGAGTGTCTCTCTAATCAAAATGCTAATTTAGAAAATAGCCAGAGAAAAATATTTCTTTTTAAATGAGCAAAGTGAAGGGAGAGAGGCTTGTGTTATATGAAAATTTAAGGAGATATGAAAAGAAATATTTATGATTCAAAATGTGAAGTAACTGTGTTACAATCATGAATTGGATACAAAGCTTTGATTTGCCCTGCAAAGGATGGGTTTCATTTCACAGTGGTATTTGCTTTTTTCGATCATTCTATCAAATATATTTATTTATATATAAATTCTAACTTCCTGCACCCACATGTGCATTTAATTTAGTTTTAGGAATGTATTTATTGGGTTAACAAGGAACATGGAATGCAAGACATGGACTTCATGGAGTGCACTTGATTACTTGCACTTTGCAAAATGAAACTGAACAAGTGTTACTTTAATTGGAAGAAATGAAGCTTGATTTCCAGTATAAATTAATTTATTCTTTCAGAGATAAGGTAGCAACAATACTGGATGGCTAAGTAGATTCAATTTCTCATAGCAAGAATAAGATTTGTTTCCAGACATACATATTCTGCACTTTCGATTTGAAGATTAAAGACTCAGATGTTTCTTAGATAGTCAGTCATTTCATCCAAGCCAGATATTATCATCTGCTACCTATCTCCACTAGTGTGTGATAGTGAGTCTGTTGATAGTTTATCTTAGAAGAAGAGGTCTCTGAAACCTGGTTCAGAGTGACTGTTTGTAAGAAAATTTGTAGAAGTTACCTGTTGCCTCTTTTATTAGTTCCAGATCTTCTGAAGAGAAATACTTTGGATCTTGGGTGACAACATTAGCCAGAAAGATACTCTATCCCAGTGATGGCTTACCTTTTTGTTGTCGCACATGTGTGCCTATTATGCCCATAACCCATAATTATACCCAAAATGTAATGCATGTGAGACACCCACACCCGTGCACCCTGCCCCCCTGCGCATGCATACACGGCCTTCTTGCGGCCTCCTGGGACCAAAAATGGGCCATGGGTATATGTGTGCCACACACCTCTGTGTCCCATTTTGGGCCTAGCAGGCCTCCCTGAAGCCTCCTGGGACCAAAAATGGGACAGGGGGGGGCATGCTGCACCCCCCCATGTACTCACTCACCCCTGAATGCTTGCACGTCTCCCAGCCCTATTTTTTTTTAATGGAGACACCTTTCAATAAAAGCTACTATAGATTTGGGGGAGAAATAGATCGTTGTTTGTAAAAGGAAGAAGTGGTTTTTGCATGGTTTCTCAAGAGTTTCAAAATGTAAATTATGTATAAGTGGAAAAAATACTGAGTTATTATCTTAGAAAATATAAAATGCTTTTGGATGTTGTAGAGATATCTATTTTTAGGTGAAAAAAGAAAGTGCTGACTCATCATTTTTCTAAGTTGTATACTTTGCACTAATTGTCACTGCTTAGAATCCCTGGGGAAATCTTCAATAATTAATACAAGCCTTCTGCTTCTCTAAAGTCTCTCCAGTAAATATCGTAAAATAAATCTTGGCTGTTAATGTAGCTTTACTCCTTACTTTAAAGGCCAAAAGCAGGCCTAAAAGTTGCCAGGAGAACAACTACCTTTATTACCTTTGGTGAGGATTACATTGATATCCTAAAGTTGCCTTAGCCATGATTCAATTTAGGTATGACTTCACAAGGTAGATGGTCATCTCTCAGATCAGCCATTCTTTCCTATCTCCCAGAGTGAGAAATAATAATTTATCTTGCCCAAAGGGAATAAGTTGCCAGAAAATCATGAATGGGAAGGACTTAAAATTGCCAATAGCATTTAATGGTATCTAGCTTTAGGTAAACTTCCTAAAATAAAATTTGAGAATCTAAAATCTGAATGAATGAGGATTTTTGTTTTAGAATATTAAATTTTGATGTTAAGATGCATGCTCAGAAGATTGGAACCAAACACGTCTTTATCAATGGTCCTTAATATAAACAAATGTCTGAGTGGTTTGAGGAATTAATGAAATCAGTAAAGATAATACAGTCCAAATATGAGACTGTAACCCAAAATACTTATGCACTCTTTGCTATGTTGTGAATACTTTAAAAACTCCAATTGTGCTTGATTCCTAAGTATGACAGGAATATAGATGTGTGTGTTGAGTTTTAGGCAATACAGAAGTCATTTGCAACTGCTGATTTTTTGGGAACATTTTTTTAATCTTTCAATCTAGTTTATAGTCCTGGCTGGGAACTCCTAATGATGATCTCTCATGGTCTTGCTTATTATTCTCAAGATCAGTGAAGCAATTCTGGAAGAAGCATAAGAAGCATATTTTATAGAAGTGTATAATAAGGATGCATTAATCCATAGATTGGGCAAAAGAGTGATAAGTAAAGAGAATTAATGATCATCACCTTTAGTAGATTACCTCTGGTTGTTTGAATACAAAAATACTACTGCAAAACAGAATTTGTTTCCATATGTTCTATATAATGCAAGTTCTGGTTACATAATTATTTCAAGAGTGCTGCATAAAGAGATGCTGCATTCCAGACAGTGGAATGTTGGATTTGGCATTCTACCTAACAGCTACTTGTTGAGTGTATAAGATGCTGAATATTTCTGAATCATTTACATTTCATAAAAGATGCACTATTTCTGTAAAGACCACAGTAGATGCCACGTATTGTTTTAATTAATCATTTCCAATTTTTTTTTGTTGAAAAAAATGATTGACTGTATTTAAACTCTTTATAAAAGAAGCTGTGAACAATTGGTAAAAGTGTACTTGTTAATTTCACAATTCTAATTTATTAGAAAAGAGATGCCCTATAGAGGACATTGGAATCTTTGGAGGGAAGCTTGGAATGTTTTGAATGGAGACGTAGGCAAAAAATTCAGTGCACAATATTAGATGAATAAATAAATTCTACAATATATGCTAGAGTTTTGAAAACCTGATTTGGCACAGTAACTAAGGCAAACAATGTTCATGTTCAAGCTTTTATGTTTGTGAGAATCTGTTAAATATAATTGTACCATTACATATTCAAAAGCTTTTAAAGAAAATGTTACACAGAGAGGTTTGTAGGTCTATGTCAACATCACACAAAGAAAGACAGCATTATTTACCCATTAAAAGTCATATGGTGGTTCCTAACTGAATTCCTATAACTTGGTCTCTTAACCAACTGATGAATTGGTATCATCTGGTAAAACTAATACAATAACATTATTACACTAAAATATCAGTTTTATCAGTTGCAGAGGTGGATAGTTTTAAAGTGTTGTAATACATCAACATGTTTTGTACTTTCTGAATGTATTTTGATATGAGGGATATAGATGCTTTAAAAAAACTACTGGAAGGGACTTGAAGACAACAGTTATTTTAACTAGAAAATAATGGCTACACTAGAATCAAGCTCTAGCATCAGTGCCTACTTGATTTTATTGATGGTGATGTTTTTAAGAAGTAACATCTATATAAAAAAGATGAAAACTAGATAATGCATGAGGATAAATAAGTATTGGGGGGGTGGCTAAGAGAGTGAAGATGGCAGCCACATCAGCATGATCAGTTCTGCCCTTTTTCTCTCTATGTGTGTGCTGCACATTATTTATTTAATCTCTAGCATATCATACATGGATTAGCAATATATATATTAACATTTCACCCAAATTAGTAAACGCAGTAAAATATAAATATTAAAAATATTTTATGTTCAAATTCCAGTGTGCAGCATCGTTTATATTTAAAGAAAAAATTGAATGTTCAGAGCTTTGATCACACCAAAGCTGGGTGTGATCCCATCGTAAATGTTGTTTTAACCATAAGCTGTCAATACTCCTGAAAATATTCTGAATTGTAGATTGGATCAGGTAACTGGAGTTTTTAATGTTCATTTAAAATCCTTTAAAATTTAATAAAAGCATCTGAGCTATGAATGTGGCATATATTCACCAAGCATCATGCTTCCGGAAGGATTCAAGGGCTTATTTGATTATGTGCCCACTTGTATTTATCTTCCTTCTCTCCTTCATTAGCGAAGACTATATTACAGCTCTGTTATATTCTTAATGTATAGTTTATGACTTCAATGACAACTCGGAAAAGCTGTGTGTTTCATTATCATTCAAATCTATGTTCTAATTCTTTGGTGAGATGCACGTCCTGAACAACAGAATTACCTTGTAATGGGTGTTCTGTATTCCAAAGACAGTACCACTCTAAACAGTTGAACTGTAGTAGCCAAAGTGTTTGGAGAGTAGCTCATTAATTTTAATAAGCTATTATCTTCATTGCTGTGTTTTGTGGAATTACGTCTGCATAAGAAAATAGCTGCAAATCTGATAAAGGAAACCAGCAGGCGGCAAGAACATTGATCATCTACTGATCATCTGATCATTTGCCTGAATATCAACATTACAGTATTATAAAACAACTCAAAAAGTTGAGCCAGAAGACTCAGTTGTGCATAGTGGCTGGCAATAAAATGAATCAAGTTTTTAGTTCTTTTGTTTGTGGGAGTGTCTACATATATGATTCAAGCTAATATGCCTGGAGGATTCCTCCCCAGTGAAATTGAGGACTTTCCCTTTAATTATTTATCATAAATGCCATAGGCAACCGTCATAAACATAACTGACTAGATTCCCACACAAGCTAATATTTCAGTATGGTGTCAGGATAACTTTACACAGCCAGACTGTCATTGGATTACAATTTCAATTGTTCCTTTGCTGAGGTATGGTAGAAAAATACCAAGAGAAGATAATGAAAACATAATGGGTTTTTTTAAAGTCCATTTTCACATTTACTGGACTGTCTTCAAATTTAAAACAATCTAATATGAGAAAAATAAATTGTATCCATACTTATATAAATGGTTTCAATCCTTGTCTCTAGCTGGTGTAACAAAATTGCCGGCAACTGTTTTTACAAGACAATTTAGAATTTAGCAAGATGTCCAATGCATCACCTGGAATTGTGCATGGATTCTAATCACTGACATCAAACCAGGCTTACTTTCTCTGATGCAATGAGGAATTTTCGCCAATAGTCCATCACTGTAGTCTTTTTTTTTTATACACACACTTTGCAAAATGCTAGAAAATATGCAGTAGTTGTTCATTTACTTGCAACAATTGTTTACATTCCCAATAACTATGTAGCAGCCTGCCATTGACAATGTTTTTTGCCTATACATAGATTTTCATATATAGTATTTCAAAAGACATTCTCCATTCTTGAAGAATGGCAGATAACTCAATATATGTGGATCAGTCTGTCCTTAATTGCCTATGCTATCAGCAATGAGGACTATACAGTATATCTTTCTAATTCCAATTTAACTGAAAGGGAATTCAAAATCAAGCAACAATTCCTTCAAACTGTCTTCCATGCATTCAATTTTCCACAGTTAATCTTTTGAGTAATGACCTAGTCTGTATCTATGTGTGTCAGTGTGAGCATGTATGTGTGTGTATTAATATTAAATGTGGATCAGAAGTGAAGAGATTTAATCTCCAAATTGGATTTTTTTACCATTTGTTACTTGGACTATGGTAGGTACATAATAGCTTGATTTTGAATGCTATTATAGTGAGACCACGATGCAGGCTCACATTCTCCTTCTACTGCTTTCCCTACTACAGTATGGCAAGACAGTACTACAATGACTTATTTGTAAACTAGCCGTTCCCGGCCACGCATTGCTGTGGCCCAGTCTGGTTAAATGGCCAACCAATCTGTGTATAGATCTACACCTGCACACACAAACACATATACACAATCACCAACCTACCTACCTACTGTATTTTTCCCCCTCTCCCTCTACTTACCTACCTCCTGTATTTCTCCCCCCATCTCTCTATCCCCCTACCTACCTACCTACCTACCTACCTAGCTACCTACCTACCGCATTTCTCCCTCCCTCTCTCTATCCCTATAGCTGCCTACCTACCTACCTACTGTATTTCTCCATGAATCTTATGGACAGAGTATTTTATGTCAGAAAGGATGACATAATACTTGTGGCCCCACTTCTCTCTCTGTATCCATCTACCTACCTTTTTTACAATTTTTTACATTTCCATTGTGTGTACCTGGCACAGGTGTGGCATCTACACAATCTATATATATAATTGGTGCCGTACTTGAAAAGAACGTTGTGTGAAAATTTGGAAGCGATCAGTGTGGTACTTTCGGAGATTGGCGGTTTTGAACAAACTCTTGTTACTTTTTATTTATATAGATTAGATCTGCCTGATTATACAAGCAAAAAAAAAATAGTTTTCTATGAGGGCATAGAATAATTCTGAACTTTGAATGTAGGGCCTGGCAGATGAGAACAGAATTGTGTCACGGATTCTTCCCCGTCCCCTCCCCACCAAATTTGTCTATTTGTACTTTTCCCTGTGGACCTTCACATCCCTAAATTGTAACTCAGAGTGGATAATATAAAGTGGGGCATTTTCATTCAAGTGGTGTTTTCTTAAAAGAATGGAGAATGGAGGAACAAGCAAATCGAGGGCAGACTGATAATATCTGCCTGTGTGAAGTTTTAGACATAGAAGCTAAGAGGTCTTTTTGTCTAGTTGTAAACACTGGTTTCTGAACTGAGAACGGAGTGATTCCTTGGAAAGAGAAACTTTTCTAAAATAAAACAAGCATAAGAATTAAATACTTTTCAAGTAAAACAGACATAGGATTTGATGTATACAGCTAAGAAATGTGTTACACTATTTCCATAATTTCTTTTTTTTTTTAAATGCTGGTAGGAGAAAAGAGCTGAATCCAGACTGAGGAAAAGATTTAGACTTTTGCCACAGATTGTTTTCCCTTTCAAAGGTATACTCTCTAAATCTATTATACCAGGAAGCAGTCTAATATATGGCCTGCTGGCGTTTTTCCTTCCCTAGTCACAGCCACTTTTAGAGATGGTTTTCATAAAAAAAAGAAAGAAAATAAAATATTAAGGAAAGGGGGTTACACCCTTCCCTTCTTCCTTCTCCTGTGTGATAAATATAGTCCCGATTGATGGTCTTTGCAATTATTACTTTTTTAATGCTAACTATATAGCCTTGTGTTATCTTGAAATGTAGGATTGGCCCAAGATTTTTTGCTGTTTGAAATGAAGGCTAAAGGGAACATTTTGGGTGCATTCTCTTCCCTTTTTATAAGGCAATCTAAATCTTCTGGAATCTAAAAGCCTTTTACTTACTAGTATGTTTGTGGTTGACTAACACCACTTTAATATTGAGTTCATACAGTTTTCTGAAATCAGTACTGTATGAAAATACCATGGGCTTCTACCGTTATGGAATGGAAGCTAAATAAATCCAATTCACCCATACAGCCACACGTGCGAGAGGAAACAGAAGAAAATGTGTAACTGGGTGTATTTCCTCAAGGATGTTTCTTGTTATCGTCCACTGGCAAAAAAGGAAAGAAAAATAAAACGATATTGAAAGAATTAACACACCAGAACAATGCCTGTATCTATGCTGGAACTCTTTGCTGAACTCAAAATCCTGTTTTTAAGTTTTATGCCTAATGATTAAGAAGACTGCCCTGTTCTGCCAGTAGACAGGTAGGACTATTTTCTTCTTAGGAAATATATACATGACTAATTACTCTTGGCAGTCAGCATTATGGAATGATTTAAACCTGGAATAACACCCAAGCTGCTCTGTAACTCACTGGGATTTCCTATACAGGAGTTAGGTTTATACTACCTGCTCCCAGCATTGAACTTAATATTCTGGATACAAAATAAACAATGCTTATAGGCCCAATGTCTATTTTTATTTCATTAAAAAAAATGAAAATAATCAGATCCGTTACAATATGAGGTTTCTGATAATCCCATTTTAATTCAACTACTTCTTTTGCCTGATTAAAAATAAGTACCGGTATGTATAAATGTGTGCATCAGTACTGCTTTACCAAATTGTAGAATTTCAGCAGTATATTCAGTAATAAGGATCCATGAGAATTTTGTTTGAAAGATATTTTCCACATAAAAAATAGATTTTAGGTATGATGAAAATAACATTGAAGGAAGTAGAACTGATTGTGTAGCTCTTAAATTCTGGATTTGATTTCTTTATCTATAACAGTTATATGGTAGGCTGGTAGAAATACTTATGAAAATAGAGGCATTTACTGAATTTGATCAGAAGAAAGGTTTTTTTTAATTCATCAGAATTGACAAATTTATTCACATAAACTTCTTAAGAATTTGAAAAATCAAATCCAGAAGAAAGATTTGATGGCAGTTTCATCTATCCTTACTCATACAATATTTTGAAAGGACCGGTATCATCAGTAGTATTCCCAGTGCTAAGTAATGTATATTGTAAGATTAGTAGGGTGTGCCTCTGTTTACTCTTGCATCATAAGAAATCTTAGATTATAGTAAAATCAGAACTGTGTGAATTTTGGTATGTCATATTGCACTGTAATCCGCTAATGATAGGGTGGTTGGCCCGCTGGTGTTGCTCAAAATTGTGAAGTAGTCTATTTATGTGCTTTAAAAAAACATTATCCCATAATTTGTCTTGCATAGATTTGCCTATCCAGATTCAAACCTAGGATAAAACAGAGAAGTGGTTCCTCTATAAAGAAGGTTAGAAAATCGTGTTATTTTGGCATCTATACAAATACCATTATACTTGCTTCCTAGTAAGGCATATGTTAACAATAATTCTATTAGCATGCATACAAAGCCATTATTTCAGTACTGTATCAGATTAAGAGTAAGCCAATTCACTGGTGAGTTAATGTTCAGTGAGTTTAGCAACATCTGATTCACATGGTTAATTCAAATATATTAGATGTGCAGATGGTTTAATTAGATACCCAGGAGCAGCCAATATCATAACGGACAGTGCTCAGCCCTGAGGTCTTAAATTCAAATTATAACAGGGGCCACGGGAGGTTTTGTTCATTAGTCTGAGGGTTGCAACCCTGAAACCTTTATATTGAAACAATATTAAGTCAAAAGGGAAGAGAATTGTGATATGCAATTTTATTGCAAAATAAAAGTACAGGTAGTCCTTACAACAGTTCATTTATTGACCATTCAAAATTACAATGCCACTTCAAAATGTGACTTAGGCCCGTTTTTCACACTTATGACCATTGCAGCACCCCCATGGTTACATGATCACAATTTGGATGCTTGACAACTGACTTCATATTTATGACAGTTGCGGTGTCCCAAGATCCCCCTTTTGCGACCTTCTGACAAACAAAGTCAATGGGGAAGCCAGATTCATTTAACCGTGTTACTGACTTAACCACTGCAATGTGTCACTTAACAAGGGTGGCAAGAAAGGTCATAAAGCGGAGCAAAACTCACAACAGCTGTCTCACTTAGCAACAGAAATGTTGGGCTCATTAGTGGTCATACGTCAAGGACTACCTGTACTTTCTTGACTTTCTACTTTGACCCCAAGAAAGGATCTGGGTTAGTATTGCCATTGGAGTTGGGCGAGGGATGGAGCACCCCTGTGTGGAGAGCTGCTAAGAACACCAAAAGCTGTTTGCTCTGTACAAGAGATCTTGAGAACAACATTGCAAGGCAAAAGGGCTGAAATCCCAGGCAGAGGCACTTTCCCCCTCCCCCTTTCTCTGCAGTAGGCTTGCAAAACATGCCCACCTCCCCCAATACTTGACCTCTCCTCCACCTGAAGGATGCAGAGAGAGGGACAAAGGAACAAGGTCATCGCCACTGTGACATCTTCTCGCTGCAGCTTTATATGAGAAGCAAAGGCAGGTCAAGGGGCTGCTGCATCCCTAGCCAGCCCCCACATAAACAAAAATAGGATAAAAGGCAAAAACAAAGAGCACAGTAATTAATTTTACTTGAATGAGCAAGTGAAAATGCCCAGGATGGCTGTATTGTGCCCTCTGACATCACTTTGTGGCACTTCCAGGACATCTTTCGATTGCATGCCTGAAATTCAGCAGCCAGGTTTTCCTTCTGGTTTCTGGAGATACCTTTTGCTGCCTTTGGCTACTTAAAGCTTGCATAAGGAATTGATTTTGAGGATCGTTGTGTTTGTATTTGAGCCTTAATGAAAATATTGGCAATTACCAACGTTGGTGCACTATTATTACTGCTACGCAAAATATAGTGCTGTATTATATTAAGTAAATTAAAAGGAGCCTGTTTAAAATTTTTAACAATGTCCCCATTCCTCTTCCCTGTGGTTGGATCGTGATCCTTAAGAATCCCCTACTTTCTAAGCACATGCATATGCAGTCATTTAAATATCTGTTGTTTTTAGTTAGTGGTGCTTATCTGAAGTTATCATTACAATGCATGATTTATACCTCCGATACCAGTAAAAGACCTTTTCAGATAATTAATTCTAGCAAGTGACATGCAGGGGCTACCCAGAGTGCTAACTTACATCCTCCCTTTCTGAGTCTTGTCTTTCAACCTTTCTTCATTGCTCAAAAGGTCAAAGCCGCCTTAAGGCAAACAACCCCTTCTGAATTAAGATAGATTGACTTTCTTAGCAGAAAGCTAACACTTGAGGCATAGCCAAGACTCAGCAATGGGCTTGTTGTGGAAGAAGATGCTAAACTGGCAATTTTAGGGAATTGGGCTGGCACCATCTACAAAGCAGAAGGAATTTCCTTCAGTTGCTACGGGGAGCAGACTCAGACAGAAAATCATAGTCGGATGGGAAAAGACCCCAAACATACTGAAATAGTAGAAGGGCTTTAGTTAAAGAAGTTGAGAGTGCAGCCTTGCCAGTGCTACTAATCAAGCAATGCCAAAGGAAACTGACTTGTTACAGGTCTCTTCATATTTACATTTCTATTTTCAAAATCTGAATATTTTTCTCAGTGAAAGTAGTTACACAGTGTTTACTGTGTGTGATATTTGCACTGATCTTCCTTTACTGATGCACAATTCCTCTGTTGCTACATAATTTCAGATCTTTGCCATTAAGAACATTCGGATGCTTGGGAAAATGAATAAAGAAACCAGCCTATTTATCTTTTAGGAATTTATTTTTGCTTTTAGTGCCATTTATTTAGATCCATGCACCTCCAAGGTCTAGTTTTCTCTTTGCACACAATGCCATAAAGTATGAAAAGGTAGAAAGAGGGTTGGGCTGTCTTGGTGTAAGCTAAAAGCTTTCCAGCCAGTGAAGAGGGACAAGGGAGTTGTGCATAATAGGTGTTCCCAAAAACCTAATTATAGGAAATGAAAATCCAAATCAGGAGGAATGGTGTTTCTGTTGCTTTTACAATGCACAGAGAGTTTTGAGGCTATATAGCAACCTGGACTATCTAGATCATAACTGGGGTGGGGTGGGTATTGTTTTTTTATTTTCTGTGCTGCGTTTTTACTGCTTGTAAGCCATCTAGAGTCACGATCAGTAGAGTAGGCATATAAATTTCAATAAATAAATAAATAATATTTATATGCCGCCCACCTCACTATCCAAGGTGACTCTGTGCAGCTCACAAAACAATAAAAACATAAACATAAAAACTTTAATGAGAATTAGATAAAACTAAAAGCACAAACAGTACTGAGATGGTATCTTCTCTATTGCTCTACCAACCATTTCCAGCATAATGCCCCACTGAGGCCCCATGCCAACAGTACAGAGGCAGAGCCAGGTTTTAAGCCCTTCTGGAAGGCCAAAATGGTGGGGCAGGTCTCACACTTCTGGAAGCAAAATTTCCGAACAGCCATGGCAGAAACGACTCATCTAGACTCCATCAGCTGAAATTCCTTGACTGTCAGGATCTGCAACATACCCTTTCCACCAGAACAAGTGGGTCTTAGTGTCTGAATCATACTGAACATGCTCTGATTAAATTGGTACTTGTGCCAAAATAGCAACCTTTATTGGCTTGGCGACAACCCAGTCCCAAAATGGAGGCTGGGCCTGATGAAGAGTGGCAATGGTAAGCTGGCCTTGTGTGGTATCATAGGGCAGGGGTCCCCAACCCCCGGGCCGCGGACTGGTGCCGGTCTGTGGCTTGATAGTAACCGGGCCAGAGTGAGCCTCGGGTTTCACGTGACCGCCAAATGCGCGTGCGGCCCATGTGACTCGACTTACCGCTGGAGGCTCCCACTGGTCCGCGGAATTTTTTTTACATGAAACCGGTCCCTGGTGCCAAAAAGGTTGGGGACCCCTGTCATAGGGGACATGAAAGAAATTGTGGAGATGTTAGCTTAATACAGTCCTCGAGGCTTCCATCTGAGTTTTGCCCTTTAATACTGAAACTTTGATCCTGGATCAAAGGATCCAGTAAAATGTGACTTTCAGTTGCTTGTTCATTTTCACCTAATACTTGGGGCCGTTTTTTTTCTCTCTCAGCCCTAGGAAGTGGTCCATGGCAAGCCACTTCCAAAAAGGTTGCCAAGAAAAAATGCAGGGGCTTGTCCATGGAGTTGCCAGGAGTCAAGGCTCACTCAAAGGCAGAATGGATTGGGGTTTGTTCTGAATTGCAGTAAATTAGATTGTTTCCCCTGCCTTCTAGTTAGAAACAGTAATGCTGAAGGCAGGCAACTGAGCTTTTCTTTTTTTTTTTTTAAAAAAATGGAATTCATTGTTCTGTAGTTATACAACTGCAACCTCCATGGACAAATATACTGGAGTTAATTTCTCCCCCCAAGCAGAACAGCTGTCAGTACTCGGCATTTGGAAGGGTGTAATCAATGTAAATGTCCTTCTTGGTTTTTATCTTTTTTTATTTTTTCCAGAATAGTCGTGGAGAAAAAGGGAGGGGAATAGAGCTTGTCTTGCTGCTTTAAAGATAAAAGGCTGGATATATATCACATGTTAGTGCAACTTCATGATTTATGATAATTGAAGAAGACATCATTAAACTTGTTTTAAAAATTTCATAGTTCCTTGATTTCTTCTTCTTCTTCTGGACATAGGAGAACTAAAGTTTCCAATTCATTTGCAGTCTTCCTACAGGGATATTGAGAACTCCTACTTTCACAGTGCTTCCTGGTTTTAGTTTAAAATCTCCTGTTGGAATATAATCTGTAAATCCAGAAATGTTGGGAGTTGCCAGGGTAAAAGCTAAAGAACAGGGACTCCTTGGCTGCAAATGATTGTGGAGTTTTGTGCAAGCAATTGCAAAGCTTAGCCAAAACTGCAATTAATAATTCTCTTATAGGGGAGCCTAATGACACGCTAGAGAAGGAATTTTAGGGAGGTTTTTTTTTCCACCAGCAAGGCTGGTCTCCTATTATTTATTTTGAGTATAATTTAAAGTAACAGGACTTGTTTCTGGATAAACATAAATAGAAGGGGCTATCTGCTGTATCCAAAATGATATTACCAGATAATCCCAGTGGTGGGCTGCTGAGTGGTCACACAGGTTTGGGCAAACCCTTAGCTATGATCGCCGGCTGGGTCCACCCACCTGCCCTTGTGCTAATCTATTCATTTATAACTAACTTTCTGGCTCATTCCCTCCACCCTCGTTGCCCAGCTGAGTTTTGCGCCACCCCTGTTTTACTCACCGGAGGTGTCTGAGCTGATTACCTGCTTCTTTAAAGCTCCGTTTCATTGCCAAAGGGACACATGGGAACGAAGCTAGTGCGCACATGTACACTTACAACCAGCAAACCGCTTGTGAACATAAGTGCAGCCCACCTCTGGATAGTCCTCATTTGGACAATAATTTGGACCAGCAACTCAGCGATTATGTTTATAATTTTTCACAGAACAATGCATACCAAATGATTCTAATGGCAAACAGATGATTAAGAGAGTGGAGACGCTGAAAAGACAAATGTGGGCATTTGTCACAAAGTCACTTTCCCAGCACAGTCATAACTGCAGAGAGTTGCTGTTTGAGGTAGTCGCTAAGCAAGGACTACTGGCAAACCAATATAGTTGTTTAGTGACGCTTCTAGAGATGAGACTTGAGAGAAATATTCCAAAACACATCTTAAAAAAATAAAATTAATGATCATTTTTAAAATTACTATTTACGTTTAATCATAGACCTTTATCTTGTAAACAAACTAAACTCCTGGACTAATCCAAACATCTCTGCCTTTGTAAATTTTCAACAACAAAAAGGTTTGTGCCAAAATACAATGTTTTAACAACTGTTGTATTACTTTGATAAACCTGAAAATCTTTTGGGTGTAATTTGCCACAGAGCCTGCCCTCTCTAAAGTATGCCTTTAATAAAGAACAAAATAGACAAACTGTTTTCTTTGTACATAATTCTGTGCAATATTTCTTTAGGATTGCTACAGACAGAACGGCAGTTGATTTCTTAAAATATTATTTGTTTGAAGCAAGGAGAACACTTTTATTCACTGCTTGATTAAACCTATTAATATTTTAGATCCAAAATTGTAACTATAAACATTTCTGTGTGAAGTCTCCTCTCAATATAATTAGAAAGCATTCCAGATCCAAGACCATATCTGTATGACAGACACCTCTGGCTGAATAAAACGGGTGATTCAGAGGCTCTGTCCAGTTCAAGAAATTACATGCCATTTGGCGTGAACACGAGAAGCAGGATTGGGCCAAATCACGTTTGCTTGGTGAGCTCATATTTGTCCCGTGGCAGAAAACATTCCTCATATTTTCCATTTTAAATGCAATGTATCTCTGGCCATTATTTGTGTGTAAGCACAAATATAAACATGTTGGCGGCAATACTATAGCTACATTGCTGAACAAAAATGTGCTGGGAAATTTGAATGTATTCAGCCACTACCTAACAAGTGAAATTTTTGGAGTGGGCAGTTGGCTCCGTTTAAATTAAACTGTGGGATATTTTTGGTTGTCCTTTTGATGTACTTTTCATAAATAACAGTGAATTACTTAGATGCTTTTTTTTTTTTTACAGAAAACAGGAAGATCCTGCATTTAATAGCCCACATATTCAACCATTAATATAGAAATATAATGCAGCTTTTACTTGAGTCATTACCAGAAAGTTTAAGTCGCTTTGGGAAGATAGGCAGCATAAAAGTTTGGTAAACAAATGAATATTTAGTTGGTCCCAGTTATTTATACAGTTCAACCAGAATTAAATGATCAGGATAATGCATTTCTTTGTCTTTACATTAGAAATATTATTTAGTTGGGCCCTGGAAAATAGCAGCTTATCAGATCCAACAGTGAAATTCAAGAACCAGCACAAAGTATCTCACATCATTGCTACTGGCTATCACAGGATCTGATGCTTCAGATTAATATCACAACAGATCAGACTAAAGAAACGCATACTATAATCCTATCTGTGCCTATTCAAAAGTCACCTCCATTAAATTCCATGATGAGACTCAGAAGAAAAGAGAATAAATTTACAGGACAGCATCAAATCCATTAGGGTGTATATTTAGAAAGGCAGGATAAAAATCTAATAAATAAAGTCTGAATCTATTCAGTGGGATTCACCGAGGAAGGTAGGAGTAAATCACTCAGGATGCTCCCCAGGAGTAAAATGGATAAGCAGCTACATAAATTTCAATACCATAGAATTGCATTGCATTTTTTAAAAAGATAGTCACAGAGTGAATCAAATGGAACAATGCTGCAGTGACATCCAGGACAGATTTTGGACAATTTCCCAAATTGGCTTCCTGATATGAACTTGCTAATTATTCCCTTTAATATGAATGAGAATATATCAGTTTGCTATGGACAGAACATGATGACTTTAAATCCCTTGTCATTTGTTGACCTAGAAAGGATTTAAGGCAGCTGCTCTATTTGCTAAAAAATTCCACTCAGGGGAAAGAAGAATATAGGTAGTCTTCAACTTACTACTGCAATTGAGGCCAAAGTTTTTGTTGCCATGCAAGACAGTTATTAAATGAGTTTTGCCCCATTTTAGGACCTTTCTTGCCACAGTTGTTAAGTGAAATCACTGCAGCTGTTAAGTTAGTGTCACAGTTGTTAAGTGAATCTGGCTTCTCCATTAAGTGAAGGTCGTAAAAGATGATCACATCACCTGGAACCAGTGGTGGGTTGCAGGCGGCACACCCCGGTATGGGTGTACCAGAGCCAGCCCAGAGCACCAGATACCATTCCAGTACGATGCTCCGGAGGGCCTGCCTGCCCGCCCCAGCTTCTTACTTGTGTTTTAAAGCTTCTGCGCTACTGCGCATGGCGCATACAGCGCCTGCGCAATGCTCCATAGAGCAGCTGGACTGTCGTGGAGGTTTTATGATGCATGCACGCGCTGTGCGCAACTGCATGCACGCTGCACACATCCATGAGGATGTTGCCAGCCCCGTTCTAACTGTACCGGTTGGAACGGGATTTAAAACCCACCACTGACTGGAACACTGCAACTGTCATAAACATGAGCCAATTGGCAACTGAATTTTGATCACGTGGTTATGGGGATATGGCAATGGTTATACGTGTGAAAAATGGTCCCAAGTCCTTTTTTTTAAAGCTCCATTGTAACTTCAAATGGTCACTAAACAAATGGTTATAAGGACTACCTACGGAAGATGCTTTTTTAGGAAATGGACATTTCTGAATCTGTTCTGAGGGGAATCTGAGGGGAACCTTTAGAAATCTAGTCAGTTTAGGCTAGGTTTTCTTTTTCTGTTTTTAGAATGTATTCTTTTCTACTGTATGGTTTATTATATCTATTATTATTATTATTATTATTATTATTATTATTATTATTATTATTATTATTATTATTATTTATTAGCTATATGGTCCACCTGTGTGCAATTGTAAGACTGGTTTAATTCATATGTTCTGTTTAATGTTGTGATCTGTTGAGAGTCTTCTACAATTGCAACAGAATATGTATTACAGAAAGAGAGAGAGAGAGAAAACCACAGAGAGAAACACACACACAAGCACACAGAGAGAAAAATCTGGTCAATTCTTACATTATTAATATATCTTCTTTTCCAGGAAATTTATTGTAAAGCTTTTAAGGCACAGCAAAATATATAAATAAAAGAAGTGTAAGGGGTGACAAAAATGAAAGGGGGTTACACAATCCAGTTCTTCTCTTCCCTGCTTTTTCTGCAAGCCTCAGTATGAAACTATTTGGTAGCTTATTGTTAATGTGATCCATATTACACAGAAAGGAATCCAACCACCCTAGTTTTATTGAGTCAAATGCTTCCAGAGGAATTCCAGTACATTAGTAAAGCAAGCATATTTTTCACAGGAATTAAAAAGAGTGCCATAGTGGCACTCCTTACAATGATTGCTAATAAAATTATTTGTAAGGAATGAATAAATTTACATAGTAAGCAAGGCTATGCTTTTTTCTTAAGATGCTAGCAAGGCACAAAAGTTTGAGAAGTATCATTTCAAATACCATATGGTTATGCCTTCAGAATGTGGGATTAAAATTGAATTGTGGAATGGTTCTGAAGAGTGATGCTAATACCACATATTTTAAGCAGATGCCACTCTGCTACTCTCAAATATATGCATCAGAGGTAGGTCCTTACCGGTTCAGCTGAACCAGTAGTGGTATTCTGGCCTGGGTCGCAGAACCGGCAGTGACCCTGACTGGCCACGCCTCCGAACTGCTTGCCTAGTTGCTATAGTCACCGCCGCCATTTTGTTTTGGAGTTCTGTGCATGCGCAGAACAATCTTTATTAAACCCTGCATGCGTGCACAGTGCTCATCCAGTGCACACATACACAGCATGCATACAAGCAAACCAGCAGTAACGCCAGCCCTGATATGCATGGAGGGGTTGAACAGGTGTAACGCAGAATGATGATTTAAATGTATTTTCATTCTGCTTTGCATTTAAGCATTATTTCCTAAACAATAATGAAATGAAACCAGTAATGAAATATAAATATTATATCCTGACCACCATCACTAACCACCCAAGCTCTCCATGGCTTTCTGAAATAGCTTGTAATTCAGCGGAGTAATCACTTTCCTATCAAACAAACATAAAACTCATGTCTTATTAGGTTCCCTCAATCAACACAGATCTCTCAACTACAGATATGCTTTATTTTGGATAGAAGTGACTCTCCTAGTATAGGCAAAAACATTTGTGAGAAGTAAGATCAATGCCTGAGATAAGCCTAGAATTCCCACAATTTGCCTGCTTCCTACCCAGGTGTTCATAGGTAGCTTGCTGAATACACAAAACACAATCTACCACAGGAAACTCATACAGTCTATCTCTGAAATCTGTACATTGCTTAGTTGCCATGGCAGAAAACTCTGCGTTTGATCTCACATACCTTTCCTAACTCTCCCAGCTGAATTCCTGTACATAGAGTGAGTTGTTCCTTGCAAGATTTCTATGCATGCCTTCATTTAAGGCGGTGTCAGTTTTTCCCTAGCTGGGCAGGCATACACTAAAACATGTCAGGCTTTGCTTGTTTTGGCTACTGAAAAGTCTCTGGCTTGCAAGCTGGTCTTGGCCTCGTAATTATTTTTGCCCTCTGTAAAACTTACTTGGCTATATGTAACACAGGAATAGGAATTCTTTGTATTAAAGGAATAAATGTGAAACTCCCAATTTCCTCAGTCCACTTACACATAACACTGTGCCAGTGATACAAAATAGGATTCCTTGCTGCTATTCGATTTACTTTCAATTGACTCAGCTGAAAAGAAATGTAATACTCATTTCCATGTTGGGATCAATTAATTAAGAATACATGAAAGTCTGAAAGACTGTTGTCATTAGCTTCAAAGATGGCCTAGAATGGAGCTGCAAGTTAAAAAATAGTAGCTTTAAAAAAAAGAAAATTGTCCTTGACATCAGGATAGAGAAGCTACCTCATGCCCAATTGTTCAACTTAAAAGGCTCTTTGAAAGTGATGCCTTTGGATGAGATATCATAGGCACAGTAGAAGAAGATGGACTTTTCCCTGAAATTCCCACGTAATATCTTTTGAGACAAAAGTCCTGATTTACATTTAGATTTACGAATCCAGTGATGGCATTGATTAACCAAGAAAAGATTCAATGCTAGTATTTTTCTTAAAAGAAATGAAGACTCATACAGATAACACCGTGTTGATGAAGTCAGACTGGATGAACTATGAATGGCATTATACATAGCTGCTGAATGAAACCTCAGTAGAAGTCATGGACTTTGTTAGATGAAGCAACACTAAGGGTGTTATATCCTGCTTGTGGAAACAGAAGATGCTGAACTGGATGAATTATTTGTATTCTATGGGTCCTTCTCATATTACATTCTTAAATCAGCACTTTGAAACATGCAAAAAACATTGCAACAGTTTTTGAAATAAGGTACCTAAAATCTGCTATTCTGAGATGTTTCAAAATACACGGGCACACAAATAAAACATCCCCCTTTTGTGTACTAAAGTCAGCACATATTTTGTAAGGCCCATTCAGTTAGTTTAGAAGTTGATCCCATCTGTGCAACTACTTTGATGCTGGAGAGAATAGGTTTTTAGATAGTATACAAAGCTATCAAGAAAGATAAAATGAAAAACACAAGACACTGGTCTCATGAGCTTCCAAGAAGGAACATCTGTATTCAATTTTCAAAGCTTATAGAGCTCTTTATTATCTGTGCCATTTTTTCATTATCACAGTTATCATCATCATTACTACAGTACCAGTAGTAGTATTGTCCCCTAATAATCTAACTTGCAATCCAACCTTAGGCATCTTTTTATAGAAGTTTCTATTTAAAATTTCTTGGTAACTAGTGCCTTAGTTACTTTAGATAATTATACTCTGATTTAACTATTTTATTGGATAATGGAAGCTTCAAAGTGTAATAATACTTACTTTACTTCAAAATGCAGTAAGTTAACCTTTTTTTTTTAATTTAGCTGCTTACCTGGTAAGGAAGTAAGATCCTTGAAAACTGCTTCCAACACTTGTTTTGTTTGCATCATGGATTGTAATTCTCCATGTTTTTCTGTTTTAAAATGATAGGTATTAAACTCTGCTGTTTTGTTAATTCAGTGTAACATTTAAGGAAACTGTTTATATAGATGCCTTAAGAGAAACAGCATTAACTCTGTTTAAGAATTCATTATAAGGCAAGCAATCCAATAAGCTGCTTAAGTGCAACTGAAAGAACAAAACATAGGTGAAATCCTGGATTTGTCTAAGCACAAATATCTACAGCACAACTTTAAAAGCTGGCAATGGTAACTTTATGCACATGGGATTAGGCATTAACTCCCCTTCCTTCTCAGCTAAAGAAATGGTAAGACTGAGCTGGGTATATTTATATAGCGAAATCCAGGAACCTGGTCTTGATGGCTTTAATCATAGCCCATACTATGTGGTAAATTAGGAGTTCTTTTTTATGTCTCTGTTTTGATTTAAACGTTAGAATATGCTAGAAATTGAGGTTTTGAAAGGCATTTGTCATTAGCATAGTAACATTAACACGTGGATGTCCCACGGGAGACACATTCATGTGCTCCAGCTAATATTTCAAACCCAATTAAAGGCACATCACGCAGTACACAATTTCCATTGGAAAGCACCTCTGTGCAGGAATTAACATGCAATCTATATGTAAGTCATCTGATTTACTGGCCCCTGCACGTATATCTTATTCACTGCTAGAATTCGCAATATAATCTTTGGAATTTATAGCCAACAGCAACTTAAGAGAACATGCACACAGAGCCAACTCCATAGGTACAAACAATTACTTTTTCTGCTTCCTTGAAGGGTTTTTGTAAATTTATATAAATTTCCTTATCTGCAGAATGATTTTAAGTCTACATCTATTCAGGAAGCAAATCCAGCACCACTAAAATACAACCAAACTGAATACAACTAAAATGTATCTTTAATTGCAGATCAGTCCATCTCAAGATTATTCATAATCAACCCCAGTGATAGTATAAACATAAAACCTATTTTTGATTTTATGTCAATAACTGTGAAGATTACCCTTGAATTCTGAAGAAATGAAAAAAAGGACACCCGCTAAATGGAGGACATATAACATAAGTTCATGTTTGGGGAGAACATTAACTTGGGAAATAATGAGCCCTTCCTGTGTTCAGTAACAATTATTCCAAAATAAGTATATAGGATTGGAGCTTTAATTACAAATCAGATTTAGCTGTGGTATAAGGTTCATAATGATTTTCTTCAAGAGGTCATCTCTGTAACCAAACGCCACATTTCAAAGGAGCCCAGTAATATCAGTGAAAAATATATATGTCCCATATGTTTGGTGAAGAGGAGAACAGCAAGTAAATATCTGCCTTTCTTGGTAGCCAATTATGCATGCCAGTTCCATAGGGTAGAAGTGAAATCATTTAAAGATTAGTTGTCATAGTCTATGACATGTTTGCCTCATGGACTATGGCAACTAATCTTTAAATGAACTGGATTGAGCATTTTTGCTGATCTAACTGGCTTAAAATGGACAAATGAATGGTTTCTAAACATACATGAGGAATGAAGCTTTGATTTCACCAACTTTCTCTAAAAACTGATTTTGTTGGAGTACCAACTGGAAATAAGGGAAGAATCAAGAAACGAGATTGTTAATAATGTTTTAGACATTATTTTTCTGAGCCGTGATATAAATGTATGTGTTAAGCACAAGATTTTGTATTGATGGAAATCTTATTGCTGAAACTCAAAATGGTCTAATTATTCTAAAACCTATATTTTCTCATTTCAAAGTACAGGAACAGTATTTTGTTTGTGTGGCTTTATTTTATTCTAATAAAATCAGCAGTCCAATTATCTTTGAGCATAAAACCTGCCCTGAATTCAGTTTCTTCTTTTTTTGGCAATTATTATTTATTTATTTTGATAATGAAAAATTATTAGACTGGGGGGGGGGGGGGGACGACGACTGCTGGGCACAATCCCTTGTTTGTTTGTTTATCTATTTTAATTTCTATTTTTATGCTTTCTCAGTGGAAGTAGTTTTAGACACAATATTTATATCCACAGCCAAACACAAATAATTTGCCTAACGTATTCCTGACTTCTGAACCACTCAATTCAGCCCTACTTAAACTTTGAAAGACGGGGTGCAACTCTCATGGGTTACTTTTCGCATGTAAGTGGGATTTTCATGGTATTTGATTACAAGTCACCATGCATGAGAGTCATTATCTCAGCCATTTTCATTCAGTTCACCACAGATGCATTCCAGCCACAATTTCTGTGTAACCCTTCCTGTGACAAACAGTTGCTCAACAAAGCAAAGCCATTTCTTTCTGATGGTAAACCAAGGTGGCTTCCTGTATTGGAAATGATCTCTCCCTCGGTAATGATAGCATATCTCTTCTGGTTTGGGTGGCATTCTCAGATTACTCTGACTAATACGTACCAAAACATTACCACTCCACCCTTTTCTGCTTTCTTTCCTGTTATATATAATGCAATTAAATTGTTTTACTATTTTAAAGGATCACTAAAGCTTTCTCGGTATACCATCAGACTGAAAATATATGTGTGTGTAGATGCATATTGTTTCTTGAATTTTAAAGCAATTCAGCATTAGATTTTATGCCCAGTCCAATGCAAGGTAGCATCTATCCAAGTCCCTGAATGATTTGAGACTTCAGCTGTTAAAGACAAGTATAAATATTAATGCAACATCCCTGCAGAGAAACTAATGTACTGTACATGAAACAATTAGGCAAAGATAACTTATAATTCTGTATTCAACTAGAAATGAGGGGGAAAGCATGTTAGTCTATATGACAATAAGACATAAAGTCTGGTAGTACTTTTAAAAGTAACAGATACACAGGGAGTATTTTGGCATACATTTTTGTGACCAACAGCTCAATTAAACAGGTGCATAGTATGGCTTTTTATTAGCAGACCCTAATACAGAGAATTAAAGGAGGTGGGTGGGAGAAGGGAGAAGAAAATATAAGTAGATAATTTATGGGTATATACAATAGGATCAGGGGTGTCAAACTGGTGACCCAAGGCCCAGATGCATCACACATCGGCCATGCACAGGCCAGTTCCGCAAAGGGAAAAACGTTGCCAAATATCACATGAAGGCAATGTGATGCCATGAGTTTGACACCCGTGCAATAGGTGAGATTGAGAGGAAAATCTCATAAGTGAGGATTACTTTATTGGTTAATGGGCAAAGAACCCATTGTCTCTGTATGGCTTTTTGCAAGGCATTGGGATTGTCTAATGAACTATTGTTCAGTTATCTCTCTGTGCAAAAGAATAAATGAACACGGAGAGGCCTCAGAAACCCGAACAGTGGCAAGACAAGTGCTTCAACTTCTCAAGACCTTCCATTCTTAACCTCAAAGAAGCAGTTGTGGCATATAAACTTTGCCACTACAAAGCAACCACGATACAAGGAGACAGTCAAGCTACAGTAAGTTAGGTTTTTCCAATCCATTTATCAGCAATGAGTTCATTGTATTTTATAATTTGGAAAACTACACTCAATCTTTGCTCACACATGTAAAATGTGTCTCTCAGTCTCTGCTATCTCTGAGATGCTATCTCTGGAGGTGAGACCACAGTTATATATAGACAATGACCCTGAAAAAGATTCTCACAAGCAATGAGAAGCAGTAAAACAATGACACTAATATGGAGATTAGATTCTGCAAAAACCCCAGATATCTACTTTGCCCCCGCATTAACAAAACGCACCACGGTCTTTAATAACTTCGCACAAAGTTTAGAGGTGCCCTTATATGCTCGTCCTCTGATGTGATATATAGCATCATTTATCAGGAACCGCCCCTCGGATTCTATGTAGGACAAATGGGACAAACTTTAAACAAAAGAATTAAGTTTGACATCAGGACTCAAAACAAGGACAAACTAATGTCAGAGCACGTTAACTACCCAGGACACTCAATTACAGATTTCAAGGTGGCTGTTTTAGAACAATGAAATTACCCCAGCATTGTAAAGCAAGAGGCAGGATAACTCACATATATCGAAGTTTCATGCTATCTCAGAAGGTCTTAACACAATGGGATTTTAGCACATTACAATTGCTAATTGAAGAGATACTTGTAATCTGTCTCATGTGTAACTGCACACAACTACCCTATCTTCTCCTCTGACCTCATCTCCTTTTTAAATTCTATATCAGTTTAACCCAGGGGCCAACAATCTGTAGCTCTGGAGCTGCATGTGGCTCTTTCATCCCTCTGCTGTAGCTCCCTGTCGCCGGTTGGCTCCACAATTTTGAGAGGAGCTTCCACTTTGGGAGGGGGAAGCACAGCGTGCCAGGAGGAGGCTCTATGGCAAGGAACGGGTTTTCTTCACAATGGATAGGGCTTTCGGTAAGGACAAATAGAGGAAATAGGATGCTACACTAGGAGGAGACTCTATGGTGGGGGAACCGGCTTCAGAATTGAATGGGAGGCTTCCGGTTAGGACTTTTGTGGCTCTTTGAGTGTTTAATGTTGCCGGCCCCTGGTTTAACCACTCTGTGGATCTTTTGAAGTGAACTACAGCTCACAAAAGCTTATGCCTTTAAATAAATTGAGGTAGTCACAAAAGATGCTGTCCAATTTGGTTGATTATTGGCTACCATAGACAAACAAGACTGGCCTCCTACAATCTATACCTGTTGTGTAAACCCATTAACATATCACTTTATTGCCTTACTCCCTTTAATTATTTGTATTTAAAGTCTACTAGACAATGTGTTACCCATTGGATCATCATTTCAGAAATATTCCTTAACTAAACAGAGAAACAGAATAACTACAAGTAGACAAAAAAGTCACTAGAGGAGCAACTTCCTGTTGGCTTCCCCCTGTAGTGTGTGTCATTGCCTTACTGGAAGATGTAGGGAGTGTTGAAATGAATTCCTTCCTTCCTTCCTTCCTTCCTTCCCTCCCTCCCTCCCTCCCTCCCTCCCTCCCTCCCTCCCTCCCTCCCTCCCTCCCTCTCTTTTAAAGTCTATCTATACAGTGAAGCCACAGTTGAAGTGAGTGATTGCTTACAAAAATGTATGCCTTAGTACCATGATGGCAAACCTTTGGCAGGGTGTGCACATGAACGCAAGCCAGCTGATCTTCATACATGCATGCATCTGCTGGAACCCAGAAGAGAGCAGCTGGCCAGCGCACATGTGTGCTGGACCAACTGACTGGCACGCATGTGTACAACGGAACCTGGAAGTGCAGCTGCCTGCAGCGCACATGCACACCAACAAGCTGCTCTCGTTCGGGTTGTGGTACTGTGGCACGCGCGCACATTCACACATGCATATGTACGCCCCAGTTTCATCACCTGGTGCTGAAAAGGTTAACCATCACTGCCTTAGTAGTTGGTTGATCTTGAAGGTGCTACAATATTCGGGTCCTTATTCATTTACAGTGTCTGAGCAATAGTAGTACTATGGCTGTGTTAATAGCCAGAGCACTTGAGACAAGCAGCTTTCAAACTGTCTAATTTGAAGAAACTTATGGTTAAATATCTTCTTGTTTGGCTTTGTAGAAAATGTTCTATTAAAGAGTGGTCTTTGCAGTGCATAGGTTAAGTGCAGAAGAAAAAACTGAACTTCTTGACAATTATTTATTTTATGGAGGTTCCTGAAATATTCTGGTTTGGAATGGTTTTAAAGGCACAGCTGTGATGCAGCTTCCAGAAGTACGAAAACCAAGACTGGCAATAGAGCAATTTTGTTTTCATCTGCTTTGGATTAGCAGGGATGATTCAGCTGGGCCACTCCAAACTAGCAGTGAGAAGGCAATTCCTGCCCTTTGCAAATACATGCCCACTCGCCTTCTTCCTTCCTTGTCTGATTATTTATTAAATTGGTACTAATCTGCAAGTCTGCCAGCTGAAAAACATCCACTGAATTGGATGTAAGTTGGATCTCTATAGTTAATTCCAGCTGGAGATGTTTGCTTATGTGTGGCATGCAGTGTTGGGTTCCTACCGATTTGGACCGGTTTGGCTGAACCAGTAGTTGTTTGGCGGCCTGGGTTACTGGAACTGGCAGCAACTGCCATGCCCCCAAACTGGTTCCCTGGGCGCCGCCATCTTGTTTTTCAATTCTGCGCATGCACCGAACAATTTTAATTGCACTGCACATACGCAGAGCATGTGTTAATTACACACACGCACACATGAGTAAACCGGCAGTAGTAACTGCCAGAACCCACCTCTGGCGGCATGCTTGAATTTGGACTCACTTGGAGTAGCAAGCCAGAAAATGATAATGTTGATCTCGAGAGTAATGAATCAATGGCCCAAATAGATCAACAAGAGGTTTTGGTGGCCCAAAAATAGTACTTCTGTATCAGTTAATGAAATATTAATGGCATAGATAGTATGCCTGCCATATTTAGATGAATGGATACATACATACATATAGATATATAGATATAGGTAAAGGTAAAGGTTCCCCCGCACATGAGTGCTAGTCGTTTCTGGCTCTAGGGGCGGTGCTCATCTCTGTTTCTAAGCCAAAGAGCTAGCTTTGTCCGAAGACATCTCTGTGGTTATATGGCCAGTGTGACTCAACACTGAAGATGCAAGGAACGCTGTTATCTTCCCACTAAAGGAGGTTTCTATTTTTCTACTTGCATTTTTTATGTGCTTTCGAACTGCTAGGAGCTGGGACAAGTAACAGAAGGTTATGCGGCTGTAGGGATTTGAACCGCTGAAGTGCTAACCTTCTGATCGACAAGCTCAATGTCTTAGCCACTGAGCCACCACATCAGAGAGAGAGGGGTGGTGGTCTGGGTCTGGGTGCATGTATATGTTATATGTGTACCTATATACATTCATCTTGAATCTGGCTCAACAGCCGCCTGGCTGTTAATGAAGACTTTTATGCCAGGAGCGATATGTGAGTAGTAGAGCACACCTGAAAGTCTGCCTTGCCACCTGGCACTGAGACAAAGGCAGGTCTTTTCATGGTGGCACCTGTTCTATGGAATGATGTCAATCCTCCTGACATGCTTCAGGGTTGATTTTAAAAGGCCTTTTTACGTTTGTTTGTCCAAGTGATTAATTCCAGCTTTTAACTTTTAGTTTTTTCATCCATGTCATTGCCTTTATTCTGGTATATACAGGTAGTCCTCGCCTTACGAAGGTTTATTTAGTGACCCTGCAAAGTTACAACAGCACTAAAAAAGTGACATAACAGTTTCTCACACTTACAACCATTGCAGCATCCTCATGATCAAAATTCAGATGCTTGGCAACTGGTTCACATTTATGATGGTGGCAGTATCCTGGGGTCATGTGATCTGCTTTTGCAGCCTTCTGACAAGCAAAGTCAATGGGGAATCCAGATTCACTTAACAACCATTTTACTAACTTAATAAATGCAATGATTCCCTTAACGACTGTGGCAAGAAAGGTCGGAAAATGGGCCAAACTCACTTAACAAACGTTTCGCTTAGCAACTTACATTTTGGGCTCAATGGTGGTCATAAAGACTACCTGTACTTTCCTATCTTTACTAAATAGCTGTGAGATTCCTTGTAATAACATGATAGACAGACAGACAGAAAGAGATAAAAGATAGAAAGATATGTTCGAAAGTCCTTCTGTAAAGTCAAAATGGCTTGCTGATCTGGACCTGGAAGTAAACAAGCCCTTGGCATTCTAAAAAACAATTTGGACAAGGATTCCTAACAATATCTCAAAGCATATATTACATTTTTAAAAGAGAAATACATTTGTTCTACTAACTTCAATCTGCATATCCCACTTTGAAGCATGACTGCCTCTTTCATGCCAATGTATCAATCATACAGGTTCTGCTACTAAACTGTGCCCTTAGTAGTGTCAGGGTAACTTTATCATTGACTAATTAAGCCCTTGGGGACTCTTTGGGCAGTCATGTATAGATTCTGAAGCTTAGCCGATCATTTTATTGATGCTTTCTGTGCAGGAAGGGAATAGTATCTATTGTTTTTCTCTTTTAATTGTGTCAGCGTTTAGCTGAGTAGAGTTGTCACCAAGGTCAACAGATCAGACTGCAGATGCAGAATGATACAGAACAGAGCCACATGGGTAAGAACCTCTCACTTTCCTGCAGTTTCCTGCAACAAAACATGAAATTATTGAAATCACATGAGGAAATGTAATTAAATATCTTGATTTTAAACCAGGATGTTGCTGAAAAGTGTCAAGTTTAGAATCTCATAAAAATTTCCTTAGATTTTTGTTAACTATGATATTCTACCAACGGCCAATTAATTCATCCTCACCTTCTCTCCTTGGAAGACAACGAAACAATAGATTTTTAAGTAATGTGGAATAAGCTTCCTACATCAGACCAAAAACACCCTTGAAATCAAACCTCTAACACAGGTGTAGGTTTGCTTTTAAAAGCCCCAAGTGTGCCGTGAAAGTGAAATATAGTAAAAGGGTGTAGAGGTTCCACTGCTATTAAAATTTTCCTTCTGCTCACATCAGGCAGTCTGTTGTATTTGTCATTTGCATTAAGCAATTTGCAACAAATTAATTTTTTAAAAGATGATACCGGTAGACTTGATGGTATCAGAAAAGCTTAACAAACTATTTGTTAGTCATGCTATTAAGTCAGTGGTGGGTTGCCGATCCCATTGCAACTGGTATACTACAACGGGGCCCAGTGTCCATCATACGCACATGCACAGTGCACACATCCATACTTACCGCCCGTAACACTCCAGCTGTTTGGCGGAGTGTCACGCAGGTGTCGTATGCTCTATGTGCATGCGCAAAAGCCCCAATCAGCTCAAATACAGGTAAGGAAAGAGGGCGGGCAGATGGGCCCTCCGGAGCACTGTCCCAGCAGGCACCAGTACGCTCATACTGGGGCATACCGGTCATATCCCACCACTGTATTAAGTGCATCAAATCATGTTGTCTCATGATCCAAGGTACAGTTAGTCCTCGACTTACAACAGTTCATTTAATGGCCGTTCAAAATTACAATGGCACTGAAAATAGTGACTCATGACCACTTTTCACACTTACGACTATTTGCAGCTTCTCAATGGTCAGGTGATTTACATTCAGATGCTTGATGACTGACTCCTATTTTGACGGTTGGAGACTTGGGAGCCATTTTGCGACCTTCTAACAAGCAAAGTCAATGGAGAACACAGATTCATCTAACAGCCATGTTACCAGTGGTGGGATTCAGCCAGTTCGCACCTATTCGGGAGAACCGGTGGTTAACTTTCTAAGCAGTTTGGAGAACCAGTTGTTGCAAGAAATCTCATTTTGTTTTTTTCCACTTTTACTAATTCTGTAAGGAAGGCAGGAAAGAGAAAGCCTAATCTTTATTGGTGCTTACAGAAACTGCCTTTCCGGTTAACCCCTACTACATTGTAACAGCTAAGGCGAAGCGCCCATCGATGTGAGTGATGTTGAGTTGGCTGCGCTCACCCAGTCACATGACCACTGAGCCACGCGTACCCAGCTGGTCATTAGGGCAGAGAACCAGTTGTTAAATTATTTGAATCCCACCATTGCATGTTACTAATTTAACAACTGCAGGGATTCGCTTAACAAATGTGGCAAGAAAAGTTGTAAAATGGGACAAATGTGCTTAATGATTTTTTCATTTAACAATATAAATTTTGGGCTCATTTGAGGAGTACCTGTACAGCCAAATGCTTCAACTGATAGGATTAAGTGAATCTAATACAATTTTGCTTATTGCCAGTTGACATCATGTCATGATGGTGATCTCAAAATAATGTTCAAACATTATGAAATGGTATGAACTTAAATGTGAATAAGAATGTATACTTATGGTGGATTTGCAGAAAAACAGGTGATTTCAGGTTCAACATATCTTATTGCATATTGAATTGCTGCTATGACAGATCAGTTGTTAATTGACTTTCCTATTGTATACAGAGTACCTGTAACTTTAGTTATATTTCAGTTCTTTTTCTGCATATTGTTTGAGATGATAACACTAGTCTTTTAATAATTTGATTTATTCTGAATACTGATAGAAATTGACATTTTAATGCTTGACAGTTTGTGATATTACACAGATAAAAATAACATTTAAACTTGAACCAACAAACTAATTTAAAATTTATTTTCAATTAATTTACTAAATGTTTTAAAACAAATCCAACAGAGAAGGGCAATGCAACTTTTTTATAGGTTTGCACTAACTGTAACAGCAAATTACGTTAGATATTTTTAAACTGCAGACCTTTAAATATATATTTTAAATGTTATTTTTCATTTGCAAAAGTGAGAGCCATATATCTTCCAGTTATCTGTTAGATAAACTGAGCGTGCCATTATTTTCAGGCAAGCTGTGAAGAATTAAGGCAATATGTGAATATGTTAAATGGAAAGCTGTGGCATAACAGAATTATAGCTATTGCACATGAGCCATATGATGCAATCTAACAAAATAGTTCTGAATATTTTCAATTCATACTTAAGCTAAGAAACTATGAAATAAAATAAAATGTTATAACTCATTGTGGGTGAACTTGAAAATGTTTAGCTGGTCTTCGTTAATACTTGGATAAGGAAAGTACCAGAAAATTCATAGGATTGCAAGCTAGACTGGAAAGTCAAAAAAACATCCAAAGACAATGATAAACTACTTCCATGCTGTTAGATAACACCATGGTTTTGCTATTTAAAAAAAAATAGAGAATAATATTTATTTCTGGAGAGCAAAATGCCAAATGAGCCACAATAATAACACAGAAATGTTAGTTTAAAAATCTTTAAGCTAGCAGCCAAAATTCATGTATTCTTGTAATTAAGTTAAACTTCTTAGTAAACAGCATCAAGTGAACTGAGACAAGACCATAAGATTTTATGAAATTGTTGAACTGAGATACCTCTTACAAGTAAGACATGTATGGATTTTTCTTCTTTGGGGGACATTACATATGTTTTTAAATAATTCTGCATGTACATTTATTAGATTTGCCCAGCAATGTAATTAAAAAGTTATTATTTATTTATTTATTTTATTAAATTTATACCCCGCCCTTCTCCTTGTTAGGACCCTAAACAATAGTAGGTGAAAGGTATTATTATTGGTATAATACTTCAATTTCAAGTGAGCAATGGTATCATTGAACAGAAACCCATAAACTGATTTGTCCTGACTTTTGATATACAGAAAGAGTTCCAAGATAAACAATAGTAGGTGAAAGGTATAATACTGTAATATGAAAGAATATAAACATCAGAGAAAAAAAGAAGCTAACAAAAACATTTCTGAGAATGAGAATTTCCCTTGCTTGTTTCTGAAAATATCTAGATACTGAAGATATCCACTAGTTAATCTCCACTCAAGAGTGTTGCATTTTTTTAAAAGGGAAAACCTTTGACATGATGAAAAGTAAAGATGACAAACTATTACAGGTATTCTATGCACTGCATAGTATTTTTGATGGAATTGTTTTGTTACTTTTATGCTACTGATTGCAGATGAAATTGAGGCCAATGTCAAAATATGTATTTAACTGGGATCAAAGTAACGTGATAGATAAAATTCAAAATCCATAGAGGCTAACTGAAATTGCACAAAATTCACTGCAGAGTTTTGAGTTTCAAGAAGTTGTGATTAAACAAGCATGTTGGAAAAAATTTTCCAAGAAAGAAAGAAAAAATGCCTGATGTTGGAGCCATGTCATATTCTTGGCTTTAATTTTGAATCCTAGTTCCTCACTGATGTAGAGGCATAAATGCTTCTCACAATATAACTTCTTAATATAATTTGTGAATAAACTTCATGGATTATTCTGATAGGGGAAACAGCTAAGCAAGGTATGGAAGCATCTTCTGCTTTTTAGTTACCCAAAATGCTTGAAGCATGCTTACTATTATTCTCCAAAGCACCTGAGGGCAGGAGAAGAAGCAATAGAGGGAAATTAATCAAGGAGAGAAGCAAGCTAGAAGTAAGAAGAAATTTCCTGACAGTTAGGACAATTAATCAGTGGAACAACTTGCTTCCAGCGGTTGTGAATTCTCCAACACTGGAAGTTTTTAAGAAGAGATTGGGCAACCATTTGTCTGAAATGGTATAAGCTTGAGCAGGAGTTGGACTAGAAGGCTTACAAGGTCCCTTCCAATTCAGTTATTCTAGTCTAGTCTAGTCTAGTCTAGTCTAGTCTAGTCGTTACTCTCAAACAAGCTAGGAATTGGAAACCCCCCAAAAAACCCCATATATTTCAATGCTGGATCGTTAGGAGGAAACTTTCTGGTAAATTACCAAGTTTATTTCTGGTAAATGTTCTGTGACTGATCACCACTATGATAACATTTTGTGAAGATTGTAGCTAGTTGTGAGATCACTTTTGACAAGTTCTCAGCATTCTAGGAGTGCCCTCTAATTCAGAAAGGTTTGCCTACTCCGGGTTAAAGAGGTATTCACTGGCGAACAATGCACATGTGATCAAGGTTTCTTGCAAATGTTTATTCCCATGTTATGTGAACTAACTTTAAACATTTTAGTCACAGTGATCTTATCCTCTTGTATCTATCTAATTTTTTTTAAAAATGGATTAAAAAATGGATAAAAAGTCAAATTAAAACAAACAAAAGAAACAGGGAAAGAAGAAAAACCATCCTGTATAGAAAGAGAATTAAAGACGACTTAGAGCAGGCTGTGTATTTGCTTACTACTTAAATGGTTTATTGTAGCGTTCCTCCAAGGCTCCTTCCCCCCCCCTTTATCCGGGCATTCAATTCAGGAGTCTTTTGACAGTCTATATTTACAGTTGTGGCTCCCAGCTGCCTCTTAGAATACTTTCATTGACATTCATAAGAATCAAGGCTATTTTTGCTTTTGAAATGGCTAACTTGCCTTATTGTGTCCCAGGTGGGATTATTGCCAGACTTTTCTTTTTAAGCAGCTCTGCCAAATGAGAAAAATTGACACGCTAAGAAATCTTGGCTCAGAGATCAGATAGATTATTATTAAAATGTACTCTTTAAACAAAGCATTTCCGTACTTTGCACTTAATCAAGACTGAAGCATTTGGGTTGTATAATATGTATACATTTAATGGTCATAATGTCCATTTTATTTTGGGGGGTAATTTGATCTTTTTGTTGGTCATTCAGAGTCAACATATAGTCAGCAAATATTAGAAAGAGCTGGAGTGAGTGGGTTAGATCAAAGGTATTGCAACTATGAGCACTACGTGAGCTTCAATAAGTGGAAAAACTGGGAAAGCAAGTAAAAGTCCTGATGGATGCTGTCAACTACTGAATTTAGATTTAGAGATGTTCTTGCCTTTGAAACAAAGAAATAGATGGTTAAAGCCAAATGACACAATTCTGTGTCATAAGATAGATAAGAGCTCAAAATATTACCTACCATGTGGTGGTGATTCTCTGCCATCACTTTATTATTTGGTGGCTGGGCTAGTCAGGTGAGCACAGCTAGCATCGCCCAAAATATGATAACAGATTTGAAAAACAAATGATGATAAACACACAAACTTTGAGTTTTCTTCTGTCTGGCTATTATATGCAGAAGAAGTTCCTTTGAAAGTGTACAGTATAACAATGTTTGTTTGTTTAAGTTACATGGATAGCCATCTCACATCTGTCTCAAGGCTATTTTTGCAGTGATATCTTCCGGATCTGAAAAGGTGTAAGACACAAGATAGAGATTCCATTTATTAGAAACAGACATTTTTTTGAAACAGGTGGAAGCAGAAAAAGTAATTATGTGAGATGTGACTTCAAAATTGGCTTGGGTTGCTTGAATGAACACTGTAGGATGATGTTGGTAATCCCTTGTTCTTAGTACCTTGGAAATTAGTGGATATTAAAATAATTCTTTTAAGAGACTTTTTAAAAACAAGATATACCTGAGTGTTGATACTGACTTCCAAGAACCTGATAGGTTAGCCTGAGAATTAACTATTGTGTAAAAGCCATGGAAACATATCATAAAAACCAACTAGAGTTCTACATGTCAATCTATTGGAAGTAAATTTAATTGAATTCCTTCTTATTTAAACAGTAAGATTTACACTGTACTTTAATTTGATAACCTTGATCATTCTTTACCTGTTTTATAATAATACCTTAAAATAAGGCTGCTGGGTAACAAGAGGAAACTGAGTCCCACATCTCCCAACATTTCCAAGCAGAATCCCTGCTTTAGGAATTTCTGAACCAAAGAAGGATGACAAGAAGCTTTTCACTTTCCCATGATCCTTAAGGCAGATTGCGGGTTTCCAATATAAAATGCAGCACATTTTAGCACTATTGTTGAGAATGGTGGACAATCTACCTTCTTTTTTAATAGCAGGAAAAAGCAGGAAATAGCAGAAGTTCTCTGTTTGAACGAATATGGATAGCTAGCTGGTGGAAAAATCGACAATTCACTGTGCCTTTGGGACTGAGGATGCTCCCAGTCTATAGGTCAAAATTTGTCTATACATACCACTAAGATTTTTCTTTCTATTCATTTATTATAGAAAAAGAAGATGAAGCCACTGCCAGGAAAAAATTAAACACGATTTTTAATAAAGCGCTTTTCATTTATCTGAATACTACCTGCAGAGCGAGTTGTTTCCTGTCTTAAAAAGGCTCCCTTGGTGAATGGTTCCTTTGAATGCATCTCTCTTAATTAAATCAGTATTTGGAATAGAAGGACCATTCACTCCCCCCTCCCCACGATTCCCTACTTCCTATCCTGATCTCTCAGCTATCTTGATAGTCCTCCAAATATTTCTCTTTAATCTTCATAGGATTTTGAAAGTTTCCACATTAAACCACAATTTGTTTAGACTTTAATTATGTTGTTTATAATGTGTGCAACTTTTCTGAGGTGTATAAAATTTTACCCCTTATTGGAAACCAATTGGAATTGCTGTTTGCACATTACTTATGTGCAAAAACAAATTTTATTTCAAATTATTGCTTTTACCTCTTTGGAAGGGGGGGGTGTTTCTTGTAAATATGATGTATGCACATTTGATTCCTATTAAGTTTTATTTCAAAGCAACCTACGCATCTCTCTCCAGTGGGATGTCCTTGAATTCTGCATATGCATCACACGTACCCCAGCCACCTTTTCTTCCCAAGTATTCCTCCCAGTTCATTCACCTGAACACAGCTGGTGAGGGATTTTGGAAGAGAAACATGGACTAATCAAGCCAGAGGGCTGGATTGGGAAACCCTGTAAATAGTCTTAAAATCCTAGGAAATTACTTCTTGTCAGTGTATACCAAAAATAAAATTAAAAAACCCATCTGAATGTAGCCATACTAAATAGGGGTTCTTGGGTAGTTGTATTTTATATTTATTTCTCTATTTAAAAAACTTACATGGTTGCCCATCTCAGCACGTGACTCTAGGCAGTTAACAATTTAAAACAAGAAAAATACACTAATACAAATAAGTAAAAAGCCACAACAATCAATAGGATGCCATGCCAGTAAGATTTTCTCAGAACTCCCCAAAACAGGCCTAATTCTCAAAACATCCTAGTCCAAGATTGTGGGAGGTCTTTTTAATGTTCTATAGAAGGCCAACATGGTTAGGGCCTTCTAGATTTTAGAGAAATCTTTCCATAGTGTAATGATGTGAAAGAGAAGGCATGTTTCTCGGGTCCCATTAAATTATACTGCTTCCTAGGAAGGACCTGAAATATGCCTTTTCAGTCAGATCTGATAGGATGAGCAGAAGTAGTTGGAAACAGGTGGTCTTGATTGTATTAGGGTACCAGATGCTTCTTTGCTTCCTTCGTCCATCAATATATCTGACAACATAGATTTATGTTATTTAACATATGTCATGATTCCAGCAATTGGCTTTAATCCAGCCCCTCCAACCCTATGATCATTATAGTCTGTGGGTCACATGGGTTGTCATGTTTCTATGGTGAAATTTAAAAAGTGAGTCATCGTTGATGCCATATTACCATTATCATATGTTCTTAAAAATAAAAATTTGTTGGGAAAATATTGTGATTGAAAAAAACAATCTTTCTGATGCTGGAAACAGTAGATTTATGTGCTTGCAGGCCTAAGTAATTTTTTTTTTGCTTTAATTTGTCACAGATGTCAAGAAAGTTAAACAGTTGATGTATTCCCCCATTCTCCCATTTGTCCTTCTCTCCAATTATCCATGTCCTCCTTTGCCTGTTCAGATATCTGGTAAATTGTGCATCATGAAGAGCTTCATGGGTGATACCGAGGAACCTTAATTGTACCCAGAACTTATTGAGAGCCAGTGCAGCTCACAAAACAATGATGTTACATGAGTATACCATGGTGTCAGAGGTGGATTGCTACCAGTTCACACCAGTTCGAGCAAACCGGTAGTGGAAATTGGGACTGGGTCGCTGAACCGGTAGGGATGGCAGGCTGGCCATGCCCCTGAACCGGTTCCCTTGTTGCCTCTGCTATTGCAAGCTTCTTTTTTAGTTATTTTTTCATGTTCTCTGCTTGTGCAGCAACCCACCCCTACATGGTATGCTTCAAATTGTCCACATCATCGTCTTTTGGACCAGTTAAAGTTCCCAAGTATGCTTCAAAGTAGAGTGAATTGCAATTGAACAAACAGGATGGGGACTGAGCCCTAAAATGTAATTAAGGTGTCCATTACTGGAGTTAACCAGCACTGAAATCACTGAACTGAATATCAAATTACAAAAGAATAGAATTCAATAAAGGGTAGACAGAACTTTAATTAAGGAACATTTTCTTTCTTGGTCTCTTTTAATGGTCTACCAATATACCTCATCGTCATTTTATTAAAGCATCTCAAATAAGTTGCAGCTGCAGTGTTTAAATAATCTTGTAATTTTTCATAGCACATTCCATTGGTGAATATCAAAAAGCTGCACGCTTGTCATTTAGATTTTTAAACATCATTACATTTTTTAAATATACACTAATCTGTGTGATAAAAGGAATACGTTGCCTCATTTCAGCAAAGGAATATATAAGCATGGTTATGTTTCTTTTCTGCCACTATATCTGTCTAGTTAGCAATAAATGTGTTATGTGGACAAGTTCACTGCATGAGGTCAGCCAACATCTGAAAGCTGGTCCTTTTAAGCTAAAAACATTAAAGCATCTTCTTAGCATAGAAATAATATTATTGTTATTGTAATGGCCTAGAGTGCATACTTGTGTAATAAAGTTAAACTATTCCTTGTAAGACATGTGAGTTTAAATCAGATTTTGAAGTTTGTTAATATGAAATTTATCTGGAGAAATTCTTTGGCAAAGAAAACTCCAGAAATATTGTCAAAAAACAAATCTTTGAACCAGATTCATTTCCAATGATTTTTATAATTAGGCATTGCTCCCACCCGCGCAAACCTTTAGAGTGGAGCATTGGCTTAATATGCTTTGCAAAATAGATTGTAAACTATATGGATAATTTTAAAGAAGAAAGTTTTAGGAAATCAGAGCAATTTTGAACTGCAGTTTTCACTTGCACTCTGAAATATATACCAGAAGACTCAATGTGATCTGATAATACTTCTAATCAAAAATAAAAGTTGATATGTTTTGTCTGGGTTTATCCTTAGTAGTCACTACTGGGTTTTCTGTTAATGTTTTATTTTTTATTTTTATGTGAAATTGGCTACCCAGAATCACATTCCAGAGATGGACAGTCCTATAAATCAATTTAATGAATGAAATAATTAGACAAACTTCATTGAGCTTGATAGGATTCATTTGTAGTTGACTGTGCATAAGATTTTATTAACACAAAATTCCTCTAAACCCTTAACAGATCTTTGCTACATTAATTTATCTAATGCTTGCTAGAGTTTTGAAAACAAGGAAAACATAGCCTATTTTCCATTTTCCTTTGATTTTATAAAATTCAACTATTTTATAAGCTTTAAGCTAAAAAGTCTCAAATATTCTGTCCATTGTATGGATATCAAACACTCTCATTTTTTCTGGATTATCATTTAAATTCTGTAATTACATTTCCCTTCAATTGTTGTACAACTTGTCTGGATATAAAAGTTTTTTGCTATAGAGATGCAGCTTCATCTCATGAGAGGCATAGGAGAAATAAACTCAGAGGTAGCACTACATTTGTAGTTATGTGTATCTGTATTATGCTTGAATATTCTATAATGACTGAGTTCATTTAATGTACTCATGCTCCAGAATTGTTCCTGACTGGTTTAAATAAGCATGTCTGCTTGTTTGGCAAAACTTTATGAATGGTTAATTCTCTTTCCTGATTCCAAAAAACCTCACACACCTGGACTCCTAAATAAACAGATGGTAATCTATGATGTCAACTCTTTGTCATAACAATTAATGAGTCAGTTGGTTTCAGTGGGGCTAGTAGTTTACTCATTAGGCTTTGTGAATTCTTTCCACCCAGATAAAGTCTTCCCATTGTGATAGCTGTATGCCCACTAAATGTTTAACTGTTCCCAAAACTGCTGACGTTTGCACTGTATGACAATCAAACTTTCGTAAGATTGCCATCCTTCACTACAATAGCTTGTGAGTAGTGCTTGATCAAGATATTGTGCTCCAGGGAGGGTGCTCACATCTGCCTTTGTGGAAACTCTTCCCACCCCAATATTCATCTCTGCTATGAAAGAACCAAATCAGAAGGCTCTCATATTACTTTTATGGATAGACAGCAAAGAAGAGGGCCGAAAGCACTATAAAAGAAGATTGCCGTGGCAATTAAACCTCTACTTCAAAACTAGGCAGGTTGCCAATTTTTGCACTGGTCCACTTTAAATGTTTCAGTGAATCACTTGACTCTGTCAAGAGACAATGGAAGAATATTCAAAGAATGGGCAGTATTTAAATGTGGGTAAAGAGATTCAAGCTTGTCAGCCCTTCTGATTAGACTACATTAGAAAACAGAAGCCTCTAGAAATCTTGGATTGTGCATTAACGTACAATGCTGCAATATTCGAGCAGAATCTTGAAGATCTGCCAAAGTCCTCTCTACTGCAGCTTATATCTAACACAATCAAGGAAAAGTTGTTTTGCTTTTCTTTCTCACGCTTTCTACTTTCCCAAGACTCAAACATCTTTTTTCTAACACATCAGCATTCTCAATCTTGCTCCAAGTCAAAGTGACATTCCACACAAAGCCTTCGTCCTCCTTGAATAGCAAAACTCTATGAACAATGCAAAACTTCCAGAGTGAGCATCATTCTAATTTGCAATGAAATGTTATAGCTCCTTTCTTAATCAGAAGACCAGGTTGCCTGCTAAGGGTTTCAACCAGTCATTCTGTTCAACTGGGGCAAGTCATTTGTTCTTCCTGGCGTTTTGATTTCCCAACTAACTTGCAATAGTCTGTGGGTATTAAGTCTACCTTTTTAGAAGAGTTTGTTGTTTGTGCTTGCAATCTTCAGGGATCGCCTAAGCATAAGAGGATTTCCCTCTTGTTTATGAAGTCTCTTCTTGACAACTTCTTCATGAGTTTGCTTTTAACAAGATTAAGCCTAAAAGTTTTGCTGAATAAAATGTCATGTTTAACCTAGACTCATTCCTTGATTACCCAGGTTTCCAGCAATAATTGGTTGTATGGAATCCGTTTTAGATGTACTATTAAACACTATAAGAAACTTTAAAAGGAGGAAAGAATATTTTAGAATATAATCTAATAGTTGTTTAAAAAACATTGAGTTTTTTTAAAAAATTAAAAATAAGTTGGTGTATGGAGCAGTAACTTTAGCAAAGAAAATGGGGAGGGAGGGAGGGAGGGAAGGAAGGAGAGAGACCAAGCTTGATTCCAGGTGATTATATCAACAAAGACATGTAATTTTTTGCTCCATTGCTATTTTATTCACACTACCGCTATTTTATAGTGTTTCATAATTAAACTGTCTCTTAATTCTATTAATGCAAATTGGAATCTGTCTTATGAGGGTAACACTCTGAAAGGCAAACTAAAAATAAAACATTGCCTTTATCTCTCAAGTTAAAGTTACTGTAATTCAAATTCCCATTCATTAAAATCAGGTAACAGTCAAATCTTGTTAAAAGAGATAAGTTTTGGGTGCTCTCCTAAATATTTGTTGGTCAAAAATTTTGAACTCCACAATGTGAGTAGTCACACTAAAATGCAATTTGCATGGAGAATCTCTTCAGTAAAATAAAACTAATACAAATATTAGGAAGTTGCAAGGAGGTCATCTAAAAGTAAAATAATATGAATTAAAAGGCAATGAAGAAGCATGGGAAAATAGAAAGGTCTTCACCACGTTGACTCATAGGTAGAGAAACAGTGCTTGAAAGAGCATGAAAACCATTTCAAATTATATTTTGCTTTTCAAGAGATGTTAAGATTCTCAGAGAGTCTTCTTACTTCTGTGCTATACTTGCTAGCCCAAAAACCTAGAAACAAGAAGATCGCAGCATGTTCTTCTGATTACCTTTCCTTCCTCCATGTTTCAGTGAACAATCTAACCAGTGGAAATGTTTATCCTGAGTTTCATGTTTTATTCTGAACAAATGGCAATGTTCAAAATTCTCCAGATATCTCAGTTTACTGTATTTTGACCAGAGGTGGTATTCAGCAGGTTCTGACCAGTTCTGTATAACTGATAGTGTAAATTTTGAGTAGTTTGGAGAATCTGGTAATTACCACCTCTGACTGGCCCCACCCCCATCTATTCTCTGCCTCCCGAGTCCCAGCTGGTCAGGAGGAAATGGGGATTTTAAAGTATCCTTCCCCTGCCATGCCCACCAAGCCATGCCATGTCCACCAAGCCGTGCCCACAGAACTGGTAATAAAAAATTTTGAATCTCACCACTGATTTTGACTTTGAAAAAAAAAACCATGATGATTTCCCTTAAAATACCTCGGATGAGTATAGGCAATTTTTTTGGCAGGAGAAATTTATTGCCCTAAATCCAGCCAAGAGTAACAAGGGCTTTTTCCCAGAGGATTTAAGTGGTGGACGCTATTGTAACATGAATCTGCTGTGATCAGTTCTATTTTGTGAAAAGTCCAAATTCAATATGAATTAGAGTAATACATGAGCAAGACGTAGACCATAATTGTTCTTCCCACATCTATCAGGCTCCTTAACCTTAACAGGATGACTCAGAAGAAAGACGTAAAACCAGTTTTTAAGCCAGTGAAGTAGTATCAGGAACGTAACACACTTACCTTTCTCAATGAGATCATCAGGATGAGAAGTGCTTTATTTTGGCTGAACAGCCTGCCTTGCCTTTCTGCACAATCTAATTTAGGCCTGTGTCATACATATTCCACCTAAATGAAAGTTAACTTCCTTGTCAGATAGTTATTAAAATTAAGCACTTAACTGACTGGGGGGGTGGGGGTGGAAAAGACCAGTATATTAAGCATTATGTCCTATCATAATCCAATAAAAGAGAGTCTACATAAATCATAGTTTTCATTTCATTTAAAAAAAATGAACAAGACTTGTTTCATGATAGAATGTTTAGGAGGGAAAAATACTGTTTTAATTCAATACGTGCTGAATAATGTTTTATTTGCTCCATTTTTTCCCCTCCTAACTCAGGTACTTACTGTTGTGAAAGTTCTTGAAATTGCATTAGCTAACCCAACATGCTTAATTGAGACGTCGGGGCAGGAGACAAGCCCATTGTACAATCTCTCTTACCCATAAAAAAAAAAAGGAAGCTAAATTTATAAGTCTGAACAAAACCAGTCTTGTTTAAGTTTAAACTAAATCCATCCTCCACAAACTAATTCATCCCATGTCATGCAGACTACTTCCTAGAGCAGTGATGGCGAAACTTTTTGTAAAGGTGTGCCAAAATTGCGCACGTGCACGCTATCGCACACGTGTGCATCTCCACACCATAATGCAATGTGTCCTGCCCATCTGCCCACATAGGGGGGGAGTTTTCATCCTCCTAGGCTCCGGAGGTTTTCCTGAAGCCTGGAGAGGGTGAAAATGGCATCCCCTGGCCCCTCAGAGGCCCTTCAGAAGCTGGAAACAGATCCTTTCTGAACTTCTGGTTGGCCCATTGGACCTGCTTTTCATCCTTCCCAAGCTCCAGAGGCTTTCCTGAAGCCTGGGAGGGCATAAACAGCATCCCCCAGCCCTCTGGAAGGCCAAAGTTCAGCTGGCCAGCATGCATATGCGCACCGGAGCTGGTGACTTGCATGCCAGCAAATATGGCTCCATGTGCTACCTGTGGCACATGTAGCTTTGCCATCACATTCCTAGAATAATAAGACTGAGACAACTGAACTTCTGCCATTCTTTCTTCATGGGGTTTTAAGCCTTCCCCTCTACCCAGTATACATGGGATATATGAAAGGAGGTCAGGATGGGATGGGTAGGGCCTTCTTATGTCTTTATCCCTGCTTCTCCAACCCAGACATTTGGCTACAGACTGCCTGCAAGATATACAGTGGAAAACACTGGGGAGAAGCAGCAGGAGGAAGGACGTTTTATGATGGTAGGGACATCCCCAAAACTGCCATCCTGGGATTTCTGCAAGGGTGTGATTATTGTTTTAGGAAGGAAATATCTGGGTATATTGTGTAATGAAAATGATAGAAAAAAAACCAGAACATTCATAAATAAGTTGGTTACTGCAATATAATAGGGAGCGGTGCAACAATTCCAGTAAAGTTTTTGAATTTGATGTCCAGGCTTATTCCTAATAAGGAGGAGAAAAAATCTTTTACAACCCTTGTTTAATAGAAATAGTTACTGTCACACTCTGTTACCATTTCCACAAAAACCCAACTGTTTTTGTTTTGTTTTGTTTCCTTTTTTCCCCTTATTCCTTCAACATAGACTTGTTTTCTGGCAACTATCTGGACAGGTCCCTGTAGTTGTCTTGGCTAGATTTACAGAAATGATTTCTCATTGTTTCCTTCCTTGGGATGAGAAAGAGTGAGTGGCCTAAGGCAGGGTTCTGCAAAGTCGGCTCTTTTAAGACTGGTGGACTTCAACTCCCAGAGTTCCCCAGCCAGCATAGCTGGCTGGGGAATTCTGGGAGTTGAAGTCTACCAGTCTTAAAAGAGCCGACTTTGCAGACCCCTGGCCTAAGGTAATCCAGCTGGTTTTATGTCTAAAGTGGCACTAGAACTCATGATCTCCCAGTTTCTAACCTGCTGCCTTAAGCGCTATATGAAACTGGCTGCTTTTAGTTTTCTTTTAATTTAGTTTAGGATGTTTTCTTTTGTTTAATAAATTGGTTAGACAGAAGTTGCCACGTTGTGCAACTGATACTGAATCCACTTCCTATATTGTAAGGGAGTAAGGCAGGGTGAACCTTTTTCTTACGGTGTGCCAAAATTGTGCACGCACATGCGTGTTTACTCAATCCTTCCTGATCACCTGCGCATGCGGACACAATCCCCCAGGCTCTGGAGGGTTTCCTGAAGCCTGGGGAGAGTGAAATAGGCCTCCCCCAGCCCCCGGAGGCCTTCCGGAAACTGGAAATGGGTCATTTCCAAACTTCTGGCTGGCCCGTTGGGGCTATTTTATGCCCTCCCCAGCCTTTGGAGGCTTTCCTAAAGGCTGGGGAGGGCAAAAATGGTCTCCCCTGGCCCTGTGGAAGGGCAAAAAATCAGCTTTCCAAAGCGTGCATGCGCACCGGAGGTGACTGCTGGCGTGCCACCAAATATTTCTCCGCATGCCACCTATGGCACGCTTGCCATAGGTTTGCCATCACAGGGGTAGTGTAAAAAGGCAATAATAAGATTATGGTGGATAGGACAATTGTCCTAACATTTCCTCCCAACCTAGTTTTATTTCCCAAAATGGCCAGTCAACTTTTGGTGGGCATCAGGTATGGGGGAGGGGGAGGCTTGTATTGGATTATTTGTTAGTATAAGTCATTATGGCCAGAAGTAAACATATTTTATGCTTTGAAAAACCATAATGACTGGAATGCATGTGTGGATTTCCTTAAAAGCAGGTTGGATAAAAATCAATGATTTTTTTTAAACAAAATAAAAAATCTTATTTTTTTTATTGAAATTGGATTTTTTGATTTTTATCAAATTTATTTTAATAAAATGCTTTTGAAATGGAACTTAATTATGTATATTCTGCAATAGTGGGACTGTTAGCGAGTCAACAGCAGGTCAGCTGCGGGACAGAGATGACAGTTGCTCAGTTGCTCTGTAAAAATTACGATTTAAATCGACTTGATTTAAATCAAATCCACCCTGCTTAAAAGCATTGATATATCTTGTTGGCCCCAAATTGGTGACTTCCAACTTATAATGTATATGTGCTGTATATGTGCTGCAGAAGAGAAGCAGGAGGGTAGTGTTTAGAAATTACTATTCCTAGTATGTCTCTCTAGCACTGATGCAAGATGTGCAAAGGTAGGCTAAAAAGTAATGCACAGACAGGCAGCTTCAAGGGAAAGATTGGAAAGCCCTGATTTGGGGTTTTAAATGCCTATTTATTCAAGAAAAGCCTCAGTGGGTGGCCATATTTGGCTGACCTTGTCAAAAGCTAAGCAGCTATAGAAACTAAGCAGCACCTTGTAGAAGAGACTACAATGGAAGCGATTGAGAAATAAAAGTCATACCAGAGGAAGGCAATTGCAAAGTCATTTCCATAGTGTTGTCCAGAAATACTGTACAGATATGGTCATGAAGTCTCCAGTTGTTAGACTTGACTTGAAAGAGACTTGACCTATTTTTTCAAAAGTACCATATAGACTGTGTGTACTTAACAAATTGATATTTCCTAGCAAAACAATTCTTTTTAGAAGTTACAATGCCCACAGCATTTTGCTTAACATTGCTAAGGGATAAATCAAATAAATAAAAAGATGCTAGAATTAATATGATAAATTTAGGGTATGGGGAGCAAGGAGGAGGATCCATAGTTTAGTAGCAGAATATAAGCTGTGCATGGAGAAGGTTTCCGATGCAACTCATGTGGCAGAAGGATACGGCGGTGGGGTTCCTTAAAACTATGTTTCATGGAACATCAGTTTTCCCCATGCTCATACTGAGTTTGCTTGAAAGAATGAGAAATAATTGCTTTTTTATGTTTTCCCTACCTGAATGCAATCTATGAATGTAAGACAAAGGAATAATGAAGATTATTATTTTTATCAACTGATATTATTATTAATCCTATAAAAATACTGTCATTCCAATTCAGGAGTATATTTTCCTTCAAATATGCTTTTGAGAGGGTGACTATGAAGCAACACAAATACTGAAATATCTGTGCCCTCAGGATGATGTTAACAGTAGCGCGAAACCAAATAGTTTTTTGCTGCTTATTTCTACATGGGAATTCAATATACTGGACAGCTTATTATCATGTTCCTAGTTTAGACTGGAAACACAGAAAATATCCAATAAAAAGGCAGTGACAAACCACCGCTTTACAATTGCCAAGAAAATGGTATGGATTTGTCCATGAAGTTACAAGCTGATACATTAAACCAGGGGTGTCAAACACGATTTCATTGAGGGCTGAATCAGGGTTGTGTTTGACCTTGGGGGGCTGGGATGGATGTGGCTAGGGTGGGCATGGCCAGCTCAGCGTCATTCCTGTTGGGGGCACCTGTAGTGGGCCCAAGCGCTCTGCAAGCAAAAACAGGCTCCTAACCTCTGTTTTCAGCTGCCACAGTCTCCTGCAGCCCATTTTCACTGGCAGAGGGTTGCAGGAGGCCGTGGCAGCCAAAAACGGAACTCAGGAGCCTATTTTTGCTTGCAGAAGCACCGCAGGCCAGCCCTTCACTATTTCCAGGGCGGTCCCACAGGCCAGATCTATGTATCCACGGGCCACATCTAGTCCCCGGACCTTGAGTTTAACACCCCTGCATTAAACCATCATTTCTTTGAAAGGAGATAAGTTATGCTATTTGCTCATCCCCAACATGCCTGACATATCAGCGGGATTTCTAAAGAAGGCTTACATCTACTGGCCTTATTTACATGAATGGTGTCAAAACCATTCAGTTCTGTAGCAACATGTAGTAGTTCCATTCCAAATTGCTCCCTCACCAAATATTAACACAGAGATTTCATCTTCCTGGGCTGGGAAAATTGTCTATTTAAAAGGCTGTTATTATATTTTGGAACAGTGCTTTCCAATGTTCTCCAGGTTTTCTGAATTAAAAAAAACATATTTTATCCCAATAACGCTTCGCCTTCTTACATGTCCACCATAGTTTGGTCATTCATTTGCTTTCACTATTAATGCCATAAATCAGCTTATAACTAAAAACTGAAAGGCATATGCAAACACAAGGGGAGATGGTAGGTCCATTAAGTATAAATGAAAGCAAGAAAAGTCAGGACTGACTCATCTAGGGATAATCACTTCTGTACAGTATGCTTGAATGGAAAGGCCAGCTGGGCTCCAACTATTTTCCACATTGCTGGTTAAAGAAATAAACATGGTTCTGACCATTCCCACTAGGGAGACACTGGAGCTTCCTTTAGTTATATTTAACAGTAGCAAAATATTATCCCTCAATATTACAGGTCATGTTCTAACCCAAACCAAAATCAGGTGAAAGAGAAGAGACACAGTACAATGTGATGGTGCTTTAAGTTTATAGGAAGTGTGTGGGAAGGTGAGAAGCTGGCAGGAAGAGGGGGAGAAGGAGCCCCCCGAATGTCAGTTAAAGGAAAAAAAAGCAATGTATGAATAGAAGTATTGTATTCAACTTCTTTTTTTAAAAAAAGAAACCTCCTGAGAAAGCTTAGGTTGCAAAATAAATGAAATACCTCTGATGGCATTAGATCTCACACAACTATAGAATGATTACTTGTTTACACAGGGGTGTTCATACACATGCGTGCACACACACACACACACACTGCTAGATGTCTAAATAACGATCTTTAAAGTTTGGTATTTGCAAAAGAAAGGTTAGGTTGCATTTCCTAATGCATGCCTTTGAGATTGATTTTTGTTAAATTTCCCTGTTAAGTAAGGGTGCTTAGTGTTACTGTGTATGGTATTGGACATTTTGAATCTTAAGCATATGGATTATCTCACTCTTCTAACTTAAAAATACTAATTCTTGTTTATGAGAAGTGAATTAAAACTTGGTTGAGTTGGAATTTGAGAGTAATGTAATTTTCCCCACAAATGACTCCCATGTTATGCAAGAGTAAATTCCAAATAATATAATAAACTACACACCCATGCCTTTTCAGCATGCTAAAAAGGAAACAAAGATGCCAAATTCAATTTTTACAAGTCACTTCAATCATGTAAGGCTTTTGCTGTGGTTTACATTCAAAACCACTCCAAGATTCTGTTGTTGTTCAGTTGTTAAGTCATGTCTGACTCTTCGTGACCCCATAGACCCGTGATGGCGAACCTATGGCATGGGTGCCAGAGGTGACACGCAGAGCCCTCTCTGTGGGCATGCCAGTGGTGGGTTTCAAATTTTTTTAGAACCTCTTCTGTAGGTGTGGTCTGCTTTGTGGGAGTGGCTTGCCAGCCATGTGACTGGGTGGGAGTGGCTTGTCAGCCATGTGACCGGGGGGAGTGGCTTGTCGGCCATGTGACCAGGTAGGAATGACTTGGCGGTCATGTGACTGGATGGGCATGGCCGACTTGTAAAATGTGGTAAAACTCACTTAACAACACTCTTGCTTAGCAACCAAAATGTTGGCTCAGGAACTCTGGCATTGAAGCACACAAGTCTTAAAGCTGTTAAGTTACAAGACCCTTGCACCCCTAACCCTTTAGAAAAAAAACCCCAAGAGTGTTCAAACTTGACAGCTTTATGACTTGTGGACTTCAACTCCCAGAATTCCTCCTCTCACTCTTCATCTTGATGATGTGCGGACGGGCAGGGAGAGGGAGCTGGAACCGTTTCTAAACAGCACTGTAGATTTGTGGAACCTCTTCTATAGAAGAGGTTAGAACTGGCAGGAACCCACCCTGGAGCACCTGCACTGTTTCCAGCTGCTCTTCTTGTTTCTGGCATGCCAGCTGGTCTTTGCAGGCACTGGAACACTGGAAAATAGCCTGAAAATAGCCCCCCAAAAGAGCCAAAACCAGCCAAAAATGGCCTGAAAATGGGCCAAAAAACTGCCCAGGAATCAGCCAACAGTTGGCCAAAAACAGACCATTTTTGGGCCAAAAACGTTCTGAAAATGGCCCCAAAACCTCCCCCCAAATGGCTGGAAAAAAAGCCCAAACAGCCAAAAAACAGGCATGCATGCACCAGCCAGGTCTTCAGGTTTTTGGCACTCCAGCACATGCACAGATGCACACACATTCTAGTTTGGGCACGTGGTGCCAAAAGGATTTGCCATCACTGCCATAGACCATAGCACACCAGGCTCTCCTGTCCTCCCCATCTCCGAGAGTTTGCCCAAATTCATGTTTGTTGCATCAATGACACTATTTAACCATCTCATCCTCTGCCATCCCTTTCTCATTTTGCCTTCATCCTTTCCCAACACCAGGAGCTTTTCCAATGAGTACTCTCTTCTCATTTGGTGACTGAAGTATTTTAACTTAAGCTCTCAAAGATAAATTAATCTATATATTGTTTCCTTCTCCAAGACTCCTGGATAGTCTCTGAAATATCTTTGTGAATCAGTTAATGTTAACTGCTGCAGGTTTCACCGCTTAACAGACCTATGCTCCACTCTGCTTGTGGACTGAAAAATGCTTTATTTGGGAAGTGTATGTCCATGTGCAGGATCTTTTATATTATGAAAATACAAATGCCCCTGGAACATTCAGGGTGATGCTGTTTGCATCAGCTTCACAGTAAAATCCATTCATTTTTAGGTTTATTAAACAACTAGCCAATAATTCAGCGTTGCCCGGGTATTTATTTATAGGGGGGAAGTGTCCAGACCAAACATAATTTCTAATGTTGGATTTTCCCCCTTATCAGAGGGAGCCCCCTTGTGAAGCCTTTACCATGGCAACTCCACTATGCTGTACAGTAGAAGCCATTTTACGACAGCACATTGAAAGCCATTTTTAAGACACAACAGACTGTATCTTAACAGAACACACACCCTGAGGGGTTTTAGGGATGTCTTATCCCCACAGTGTTTGTTTCCAGAGAGTAACTCATCTATGTACCAGGTTTGGTTGAAATTGCTTGGGTGTTCCAGAGTTATGCTGGAACATACGCACATGCACGCGTGCACACGCACACACACAGAGCCGTTGAGAGAGGGGGGGGGAAAGAGAGAGATATTAATAGATTATTCCTCAGGAAGAGAAACTCACTTTATAATAATTTGCTAATCAGAGTTACTGGTTGCTCAAAAACAACCGCAAAGTTAGCCACAAATGTATCAACTGCATGGAAAGTAATCAAATATATTTAATTCATTTAACCCCAAATGAATGGTGGTTTAAAGGGGTTTGAGTGTAATCAAATTTAATCATGTCTAGGTCCAAGTGGTTGTTGTTGCTGTTTCTCCTGGTCTTTTCTATCTTTTGAGGTGCTGCTGAAAGGTAAATAAATGTAGTTCCAGATCTGAAAATAATGTGCATCCACTCTATAGGGGTTCTTTTTCTCTCTTGCAAAAGAGGCTTCATGCAGTCGGGTTCGGAAAGCAGTGCTTTTGCTCATGTTATTGTGCTATATCTGTCAGCAACCGATATTGAGGGATGTGGGAATTATCATTCAGTCATATTTGGTGTGCTAAAAGTCCTCAGTCCTATATTACAGGAATAGGAAAAGTATACTGTGGCCTTCCGGGTGCGCTTCAAGGTACTAGTGACCATTTTCAAAGCGCTCCATGGCATGGGACCTGGTTACTTGCAGGACCGCCTCCTACCACACACCTCCAGTCGAACTGTCCACTCCCACAGGGAGGGCCTCCTTAGGGTGCCGTCCGCCGGACAATGCCGGCTGGCGACTCCCAGGGGAAGAGCCTTCTCTGTGGCAGGCCCAGCCCTCTGGAACGACCTGCCCCCCCGACCTCCGTACAATCACGGACCTTCGCCTCTTTTGTCGGGCATTAAAAACATACTTCTTTTATGTGGCCGGCCTGGCATAGCTGTTATGGCTGATCGTAGTCTGGGTTTTAATTATGTCTTTTAGCACAGGTTTACAAAATTTGATTTAATTCATTTTTAATTATTTTGATTGTATTTATTATTATTTTTATTATCCCTGTGCACCGCCCTGAGTCCCGTCAGGGAGAGAGGGTGGTATAGAAATAAAAATAATAAAAATAATAAAAATACAATAAAATACAAATACAGTTCCTGCAGGTAGATCAGAGACTAAACTGCAACAGGGACATGACCATGTTAAAAATGCTTTTAAAAATTGGGATGTGAGAAAAATCAAATTGCTATTAGGGTATGAAAGGAATAAGCAGGAATGGGATAGAGGACAGAGAAGGCACCTTAAGTAATTGTATGCTTTGGATCAAAGAAGACAATAAACAAAGGGACAAGGAAGATAAAATGTGGCAGTGGATATTGAGACTGGTAGGAAAGGAGAGAGTGATAATAGTAGCAAGATGAGGTAGAGAACTTGGAAGGACAATTGCTGGGAACAGTGAAGGATGGGTTGATACTATTAACATTCCGTGACAGATTCTGGTGGTGAGATCAGGCACACTATCTGACACCTGGTCCGCAGATTGCAGATTGTGCACAAGGGGAAGGAAATGCTGATGTACCAAGTCAAACTATACCAGTGGTCGGCAAACCGTGGCTCGCGAGCCGCATGCGGCTCTTTGACCCCTTATGTGTGGCTCTTCCTCCACCCGCGCCGATGGTGGGACTCCTAGGACGGTAGGACCCACCGGAGAAACCCTTCCCTTCCCCCGCGGAACCTCCCCAGCCCGGCATGCCGCCACTCGCCTACTTCCAGGGGGTGCGGAGTATCCGCGAGCGGGGGGAGGGAATTTCCTGCAATCCCCCTGGATGTAGCCTGGCTCGCCCGATAGCCTGCCTGTTCCGTTTGGGGTGGGGAAAGCCTTCTCACCCCTGGAAGTAGCCCGAGAGGCCGGGCGGCCGGGCAAGCCAGGCTACATCCAGGGGGATTGCAGGAAATTCCCTTCCCGTGCCCGCAGAGACTCCGCAGCGAACGAGTGTAGCGGGAGAATTTCCTCCAATCCCCCTGTGTGGCTCTTCCTCCCCTACGCCGATGGTGGGACTCCTGGGACCCACCGGAGAAACCCGCCCTACTGGCCACCGATTCCCTTTTCCCGCGGAACCTCCCCAGCCCGGCATGCCGCCACTCGTGTACTTCCAGGGGGTGCGGAGTCTCCGCGGGCACGGGAAGGGAATTTCCTGCAATCCCCCTGGATGTAGCCTGGCTTGCCCGGCCGCCCGGCCTCTCGGGTTACTTCCAGGGGTGAGAAGGCCTTCCCCACCCCAAACGGAACAGGCGGGTTATCGGGCGAGCCGGGCTACATCCAGGGGGATTGCAGGAAATTCCCTTCCCGTGTCCGCGGAGACTCCGCAGCGAACAAGTGTAGCGGGAGAATTTCCTGCAATCCCCCTGGCTCGCCCGATAGTCTGCCTGTTCCGTTTGGGGTGGGGAAGGCCTTCTCATCCCTGGAAGTAGCCCGAGAGGCCGGGCGGCCGGGCTAGCCAAGCTACATCCAGGGCGATTGGAGGGAACCGGCATCCAGAGGGTCGCAATCCTTCCCCACCTCGCACCGAGCCCTGGAAATACCCTGAGCGGCCAGCGAACGCGGCGGGTGGCCAGACGGCCCCGGCTAAGGCGAGCGAGTGAGTAACCACAGCGAGCTGGGCTAAGGAGGCTCCGCGGAGGGCAGACAGACAGACAGAGAGAGGCACAGACACAGAGAGAGACAAGGAGGGAGGGGGGAATCAGACAGTGACAAACACACACACACAGACAGAGAGAGGGAGGGAGGGAAAGATAGAGACACAAAATGAATGATTAAGTGCTTGAATGCGAGACAGACAGACACACACACACAGAGTGACAGAGATGGGCAGACGAAGCAGATAGAGAGAGAAAGAAAGAGAAAGAAAGAGAGAGAAAGAGGGAAAGAGAGAAAGAGAGAGAAAGAAGGAAAGAAAGAGAGAGAGAAAGAGAGAGAAATGGAGAAAGAGAGAGAGAGAGAAAGAAAGAAAGAGAAAGAGGGAAAGAGAGAGAAAGAGAGAGAAAGAGGGAAAGAAAGAGAGAGAGAGAGAGAAGGAGAGACAGAAAGAAAGAGACAGAGAGAGAGAAATGGAGAAAGAGAGAAAGAGAAAGAAAGAATTTATGACCACAATTGAGCTTAAAAGTTTGGTTGCTAACCAAGACCATTGTTAGGTGAGTTTCACATTTTCCAAGTTGGCCACGCCCACCCAGTCACATGACCGATGAGCCACTCCCACAAAACAGGCCACACCTTCCGGCTCTCAAAAGAAATTTCAATCGTGGTATTATTGATATTTGGCTCTCTTGACTAATGAGTTTGCCCACCACTGAACTATACTATTCTGCCTTCTCCAGTACGGCCTGGAGAAGGATCCCAGAAGATCCCAGAAAACAGAAACTTTTCCCAAACTTAACTGAAGGGGCCAAATATTGAAACCAAGATTTGAATTTATCATCCTTCCTCCAGGAGTTATCCGATTTGGGCAATCTGCCCCATGCCTTTTAAAAGTGATTCATGTGAATTAATTGAATCAATGCATTATTGTGATTTGTCACGCAGCCAGATTGTTTGGACTGCATTTGGCATTTTATCCCATCTATCGAATCCTTTCCAAGGGATAGGCAGATGTTGTTTAATGGTATTGTTATTGTTAATATGACGTTCGTGTGGATTTTATTAGCAAAATGTAAATTGCCATGAATTTCTCAACTCTTGCTACTGCAGAATCTTTGGAACCTGGCGTAGTGTTGGCCTCAACAGGTGAGTGTCTGCACAGTATTGGGATGCATTTGATTCCCAGTTGCCTTTTTGAGAGTAGACGTTCAGAGAAAAAATATACCAGTTGTCAAAAAAGACAGGAGGCAAATTGAACACACTGGTCTGTTCGGTTTAATAACCCTATTCACATCCTTTGTTGTTGCTATGTTTCCATTTCTTAATATTCTCATGTACTTCAAAGTATACAGATTCTGCCTTGGTGGTTTTTGCACAATTATTAGGCATTAACTAGTAATTTTCTATTCCCCCCCCCCCATTTCTGATAAAATATTTGTTGCCTTAATAGTGGTGGTGAAAAATCCAATTAATTCATCCTTCTTAATGTCTTTAATCTAGAAACCTATTGATTACCGGAACTAACTAAAATAATTTATTTATTTTTATTTTTTTATTTATTTTATCAAATTTATACCCCGCCCTTCTCCTTGTTAGGACCCAGGGCGGCGCACAGGCATCATTAAAAACCATTACAAAACAATACAAACTCTTAAAATATTAAATATTAAATTAACCTAAAACCCGTGCAAAAACCCTTTAAAACCCTAAAAATTTAAAATTTATAAATATAGTCAGAAACGGGGGGCTACGCTAGGCCAGCTTGTTGGAATAGATACGTCTTCAAGCGTTGGCAGAAGAGGCGGAGGTCCGAGATGGTACGAAGGTCGGGGGGTAGGTCATTCCAGAGGGCCGGGCCCGCCACAGAGAAGGCCCTTCCCCTGGGTGTCGCCAACTGGTATTGGCCGCCCGACGGCACCCTGAGAAGGCCCTCTCTGTGGGAGCGGATCGGACGAAGGGATGTATGGGGCAGAAGGCAGTCTCGTATATAGCTAGGCCCCGAGCCATGGAGCGATTTGAAGATGGTCAGTATAGGGACAGTATTATGACAGTATAGGGACCAATTGGAAGTCTTTGGATGTTCCAAAAATTTGGCATGACAGCAAGCATGCACTGTAACCGTTACCATGGCAATAGGATACAATCATATTTTTAAACTAAGAATTACCTATTTTACACTGTTCATTTCTTGAACCAAGGATTAAGCGCTTAGATCAAGCTTTTCCAGCGGAGGTTTTTCCCATCACCTGCTAGCTGACCATGAAATTAGAAATTCTAGAGATGGATTGAGCAAGGGAATTCTTACATGAGCACCCTATGACTTATCATTAATTGCTGGGTCTTCCTGGAAAGAGAAGCTTTTGTTCTGTTGCCACTGCAGGAAAAGATAGATGTCACCTTATCCTAACCCAAGGGGTTGTAATTTCATTTCATTTTCTCTGAAAATTGGCCATAGGCTCCACTTTTTGCAGCAAAATATATCAAAGTCGTGCCATCAAAAATGGAATTAGTGATAAAGAAAAACCCTAAGGAACTTGGATAAACAAAAGTCCAGCTTTGTGAAAAATTACCTTCATATTAAATGTCCAAAGATTGCTTGGCCTTTTAACCCAGAGAAAGTTAGCCAAGTGGCACCAGTTTAGATCGTCTATATGTTAGTATGTCCCCAAGGCTCTATTGCACTGGCTCTAAGATACAGTGCTTCCTTCTTCTGTGGGTTTCATTTTCCTTATAGTCATTGTTATGAATGCTGGTTTACAAGTGAGATTGTTGATGGGTGACTGAGCAAAAGACACCAACTGCAGCTTGATGTTCTCAGCGTAATCACTAATCCTTTGATCTTTTCTTTTGGCAAGAATTGGAGGAAAAGCAATAATAAGGACCAGGAATAGCTGTAGGAGTTGGACTTTTTTTTAGTAATGGGATCTTTCTAGGCAATGATGACTATGTCAACCCTTTGTGTTAGGTATGGCATGGCTGCACAGGTAATAGGATGCAATTAATACCCAGTGAACTTCTTGAGGGTAGAAATCCCTGCCTATGCAATGGAATCTGTATTCATGTAGTTGTCTGTAGGTTGTAATCATTCATCCGAAGCAAAGCTGATGGTATTAAAATGTTAATATTTCTAATGAAAATCAATATTTCATTAGAATCCAGGTTATTTAGAAATATTGTCTGTGTTTAAGTGTTGGGTCTATGCTTTGTCACAAGGAATGTCTAGTTCAATTTAATCTGCAAGGATTCAAGCGGGAGATAAATGGCCCAAATTTAAAAAAAAACTGGATGGGAGGCCAGAAAAGTGTACCTCTCAGAAGATAGTATGATAGATAAGAGACTCTTTAGGACAGTGGTGGGGAATTATGACCCCTTTATGACAATACCCTTTTGATCAATTCACCAGTAGGCACACTTACCCTTCCATTCCACTAGGTGTGACCAAGTATAATTTAAGCAACTGTCTGAAGGGCTATTCCCTGAAGCAAACAAAGGAATCAATGGTTTAAACAGCCCCTTCCAGATTTGTGGTTCCAGAAAAGATAGGATGATGTATTACAGGGCTATCAAACTCCTGGCCTGCGGGCTGGATGAGTCACATACTGGCCACATCCATGCCCAGTTTAGTGAAGGGGGGGAAGTCCCGATATGTTATGTGACGATGCCGTGACAAGATAAGTTTTACATCCCTGCCGTATTATGTTAAAGCAGAGGTGGGGAACCATGGCTCCTTTAAGGCTTGTAGGCCAGCAGCATGGCTTACTCAGAAATTCTGGGAATTGGAGTCCACCAGACATAAAAAGGCCATAGTTCCTCACCGCTGCTTTAAGATAAGGGATTCTGTTAGGATAGACTAACAGGCAGGCACTCTTCAGTTGTTTCAGATCTAATGCCAACTGTTAAGAGTAGACTTCTAGAGTTGGGTAGGCAATATATAATACCATGATGACAAATGGTTGTTGTTGCTTTAAGGATATTGGAATGTTGGAATGTTGGAATGCAATTAGAGAATGTAATTATCTCCACTATAAGAGGAAGTCAGCAGAAGGCATGCTCTCTCTGCTAATTGCTCTTTGCTGATATCTATACTGTTTGCTATCTGCTCGTGTGCCGTGACTGACTGTGTTTGAAGAAGAAAGAATGAAGAATTGTGGATTGCTGACTGTAAGCAATTGCTATTTGTTAAGGACTTTGTTTTGACTAACTACCAACCATCACTGCTTGTGAAGCAGTAGTTTAGTTTCACAACACCAGTAAAGCTATTTTGTTTTACTAACAGTGTCTGGTTTACTATTTGTGTGTGTACTAGCAACATTTCTCTAGCTGCATATTCCGCTGCACAACTTTCTGTCTCCCAACGGAGATATCCCCCAACACCATCATTCTTTGCTAAAAGATTCACTGCTTCACCCATCCAAAAGATGTTCTGTAATACATTAACTAGAGATCTGCTTCATCCTTTCTCACATACAGTAATGTGGCTGCTAAAATGCAACCTCTTCTGTTTAGTATTCAGACTGAATGATAAAGTTGTGCACAGTGTGGAATTATTGATGAGAATGTTTTATATTAGATGTTAGAGTTTCCGAAATGAGGCTCTCTGCTGGAAATGTTCCAGCTGCATTGATATTTGAAGTTCTTTTCTCCCAGGATTTCAGGGAGAGTTGGTTGTAAAAGGCGGAAAACTGTGAATGAAGCGTTGTTTGGTTCTGATTTTCTCTTCTACTTGATTTTCCCTCCTCCCACCCCAGTAAGGCAGATGTGAGCACATTTGTGTTTTAGCTGTACTTAGACCAGCCCTCTTGTCACACATCATTTTATTTTCCTTTAGTCTCCTCTTGCCCTTCACTATCTCAACACAAATCAAAATGTGTTTCCTGTCTGTGTATGCTTCCTGTGAGGGGAATACCTGCTTTAATTTCTACTCACTCTTTTGCAATACTCCCCAGTTTCTCGAAATGTATAGATGGCCTTATTTATTCCAGGTGATATAACTGTGTCTGATAAGAACATGCATTAATTTAAGACGAATGGTGTGGGCATTCAGTTTGATCTCAGAGCTAAAATTACCTTCATCATGACTCCAAAAAGGCTACTGTCTATAAATATTCTCTGTAAAAACAAGAAGCAGATTTAAAAGTTATATGTTCTGAACCTAATACCCTTCCCAATAGCCCCCAATGAGTTGTAGATAACAGCTATGCCTATGGGTGGTGAAGTCTGACTGTTTTAGGCTCAACACCTTCGGAATAAACCAAGATTACAACAGCTGATTAAAATAATACAGTATCGCGCAATAATACTCTAGGAATATGGAATAGTTAGTTATTCAACCAAGAAATAGACGGACTGTTTTGGGATTTAGTGTTGTCTTCTGTCAGTATAATGCATGTAACTGTACATAAAGTTGTAAGCAAAGAAATTCCCACAGAGCAAGATTAAAATAAAATTTATACTTTGTTATGTTCCAGGCATAGAACACATTTTCTGCCCCACTGCCAAGTGCTGTGCTTCAGCAGTCTCTCCCTAACTACTACCACATGTTTGGGGGCAGGGAGCAACAGCAGCAAAGAATGCTTCAAGGAGTACAGTAGCGTGTTGCATTCAGTAAGTTAGCCTGGAGATAGAGAAAAGGGATTGAACTTGGAGGGAACACACAGTGCATAAGTGGAAATCACGAGAACAATTGTAATAATGTACCTGTTAGTTTTAATCCAAGATGTGAGGTTAAGAGACTAATAGAGAACCCAGGAGAAGATCTGCCTTCTGTGCCAAGACTATAAAGTAGGACAAACCATCCTTGGCTTTGATATCATTGTTGGTTGGGATATATATTAAATGTAGTGCCATGTCTATTTTTTCCCTTAATCTTTTCTTCATTCCAATCATCTTTTTTTAAAAAAAATTGAACGCATTTTCATTCTTCCAAGATTGGTTTTTCATATGTGTGCTTGGAATAATGAGCACTGTAAACAACAGAACCAGAAATCCAGACACTTTGCCAATGCTTCTTTGAAAGTATATTTTTCAAAGTTTTGTAGATCATCAGCACAGTATGATAATAAACTGTCCAGTGGTAGTACTCAGCAGGTTCGGACTGGTTCAGGCGAACTAATAGTGGCAACCTGCAGGTGTGCCCGCCCTAGCGCTATGCCCTTCTATTTAGCCATGTTTTCTAAGCTGCATGCATGCATGCGTGCTGCGCGCGAGAGCAAAGCACATGTGTGAAAGGCCACATGCATGCGTGGAAGGTACACAAGCAAGCGAAGTGAATGTGCGCGCTCACGCACTCACAGTTTTAGTGCGTGGTGAACCTGTATGTAAAGGCCCTTATATCTATGCTGCCTTTCTGGACGTTAAAATGTAAGTGATAAAATAATTTCTAAAACATCTGTTTCTAGCCAAATAGCACATAGATATGCTCTGTCCAGGAAAATAGATGACTCTCACAGGAACCACACAAACTTTATTAGAAAAAAAGGTGAAATAAAATATAAAAGCGCCTTCTAACGCAAAATATTATAATTTGCACAATCAATATAAATAATAGATGTTCAGATCACAATACAGGTAGTTCTCAACTTATGACCTTAATTGAGTCCAACATTTCTGTTGCCAAGCAGGACATTTGTTTAGTGAATGTTGATCCATTTTATGGCCTTTGTTGCCACAGTTGCTAAATATGAATCATATTTATGAAATACGTTCATAATTCACTTTTTGTGTGAAAACGTGTGAAATACGTTCATAATTCACTTTTTTCAGTGTTGTAAGTTCGAATGGTCACTAAATGAGCTGTTGTAACTCAAGGACCACAGTTTGCAACTTTAAAAAAACCCACAAAAGAAAATGCAGTGCTATAGGCAGGATGTAATCTGATGCTGATCTGCTGAAAACTCAGCAGTCATAGCTGATATCTCTAGAGTTGATTCTATCAAAAATTCCAAATTATATTACAAAAATAGTTTAAAGAAAATACTATTGTTTCTTTTACAACCTGGGCTATGAATGCAAATGCATATACAGTTTGCATAGTTGAGCAAACTGCCAACTGCCTGGTTCTCTATTTCAACCAAGATGAGAAACTTTCCAAAACAATCATTCTTTGCTCCCAACTTTTGGTGGAAATTTCGCTTCAACCAGAGGCTGTTGAGGAGAACCATTGACTTTTCCTATCTGCAGCAAAGGGAGAAGCTGGAATCCTTTGACATTATTCATAATCATATCTTACTTGTGAGAAAAGGAAATGGGTAATACCTGAATTTGGCTAGCTAGCAAAATAATTATATTCATAACAGTAAACACTTTGTTTCTACATAAGAGATTTAAATTAATGCCACATTTAAACACATAGACATTACATGAAAAGCTAAAATAGTTCTTGGTGTTCTTGGAACTTTTTCATGGTTTCTCTTATGCTTTATTACCAGGCTACTGAACTAAGAAAAGCTTCATGAACACATGAAGCAAGACAATAACCAAGTTTAGAGAATGCCAAGAGCTCAAGAGTTCAACACTGAGCTACAGATATTCTTTACTGTTTAAAATATTTGATTTTCTGTATTGCACAAGGAAAGCAAAAGAAAACTTTACCCCAATTTATTAACGCTCACCTTTTAAAAAATTTCTTCGTTATACGTATTAATTTTTAGTCAGCAAAAGCAGGCAAAATATAGAAATGGCACTGACAATGAAGAACTATTTTAATATGTATTCATTTCTCTGGGATTCATCATTGGCCATTTGTCATGCCATCAGTTAGCAAATAGAGTTTTCAAGCTGAGCTTGACTTCTAATAATGTTATGATTAGATCCCCATAATTCCACTGGCAATAGAACAAAAGAGATTTGTCATTACCGTCTTTTAGGATATTTTTTTCAATCTATGCTACTGCCATAAGATACTCTGGAAGTCTTCTCTCTAACTATGTACAGTACTATGCTTGCCAGTGGTGGGCTGCTGCCGGTTCGAAACAGTTCAGGTGAACCAGTAGTTCTGACAATCATCTGGCCCCATCCTCTCCTCTCCTATATTTCTTTCTTTCTGGCTGGGCACAGCTGATTTTTGTGCCTCCGCTGTTCTACTTCCCAGAGCTGCCTTACAAGGTAAGCAGCTGAGCTTCAGATTGCTGTATTTTGAACACTGCGGGTTGGACTTGTGTGAAGCGCATACCCACCAAACTGGTTGTTAAATTGATTGCAGCCCACCATTGATGCTTGCCTATTCTTAGCTACTAACCTGAGAAAAGTTCAGGCAAGTGCTATTGCCAGTTGAGATGGCAAGTCAATTAGCAAATCTCTTTAATCTGCTTGACTAAAACTTAATTTAATGTATACAATGTATACAATTTAATTCAGCATCAGACTTAGTTTTGGGATGGAGACAGGCTTGGGCATTGTGATCGGGAATATTTTTACAAAAAAGTGCAGCAGGTGGAGTATATATGTATTAGATCTGCTAAACCTCCTAAGGATCTTTCTGGCTCTCCTTTTTACTAGTTCTCCAGGCTAGCTGATATTGCCTGCTCGTTTTCTTTAATTCTTTAATTTTAATTCTTTCATGAAATTAAAGTCTTTTTATATGACTGATACTTTGTTTTGGATGCCACAGCAAGAGAGAAACTTTTGACTCACTGTGTGTCTGCTATCTAGAGACAGAAGTATGGGGCATCCACAACAGGGGGAAATTTTATAAGATGATCTGTTACATGCAAATAAAATACTTCTACATGTATTCTTATGTATTTTTAAAACCCATTGCTTTATCTGAATGCATATTTCTGAATATAGGATTGGTCAAACTGTGTTGTTTCTGTTTTTTCTGACCAAAACGTCTTTCCATAAAGCTGACCAAGTGAAAAACACAGAAGAGCTTTTATTCAAATACTGACTAAAGAAAATTGATATTCAAACAGTCTTGCTTTGCTTAGATTGTGATCTCTCCAACTAAGAGTGGATTTTACAAAGCACACTTAACAGCTTTCAAGTAAGTCCACTAGGATAATGAAATCCAGAACAAGACAATCAATCCCCAATTCGAAACACAAAAAGCACACTTTAAGATTCCATTTTGTTGAAAACAAATCTGAGATATCTTAGTGAACTGGTATAATTTCTTAACCTTCTTATTTTTTCCATGCCAAGGACTTTGGCACGGCACCATGGCATATAACTTGCTCTGCACAGAAGGCCTTCTCAATTAGTGGCTTCTGGTTTTGCTGGTTTCAGCCAGCAAGTTTTGAGAGTTGGTTAAGCACAGTCTATCAATAGTGCCCCCTTCAATGACTCTACTTCCTCACTTGCCATGCATTTGGACACGAAACAAAAAGCAACTATTTGTAGTCCTCTTGGCAGGTTTGCTCACTTCCCCTGGCCAACATGAGAAATAGTTCAACTAACTGCCAGCTCCTCTGTAAAGTCTGGGAACTCAAGAGCATGATCGTGTCAATCCTTGGAACCTTTAGACCTAAGAGGCTTCATGCTATTGATTTTCAAGGATTATTACTTTAAAATAGTTATTAATCAGATATAGAATGAAAAGGAATTTATGCACAGGGACAACACATTATGCGATTGACTTACAAATTACTGCAATGGCTGAATTCTTAGTACGTGTGTAACAGAGTTGGGTTGCTATTGGTTCGCACCGGTTCAGGGGAACTGGCAGTGGTATTTTGGCCTTGGTTGCAGAACCGGCAGCAACTCAGGGTGGCCATACCCCCCAACCGGTTCTCCGGTTGCCATTGTCAGCATGTTTTTTAGTACTTTTTTTCATGTTCTGCACATGCACACAATTTACAGTCAACTGAGCATGCACGTAAAACGAACTGGCAGCAATGCCAGCAGCAACCCACCCCTGGTGTGTAAACATAGAGAATTCTCAACTTAAAGCTGAAAAAATTAAAGTAATGCATTGTACTCAGGATGCATTATCATCCATTCATTAAAAGTGCATCAATGATTTGTTCAGACTTCAGAAACCAATGTACTTAACTGCATTTCCTCATCCTATCTTCTGATATGCCAAGGTAGGGCAACTGTGTTGCTTACTAACATTTTTTTAAGTAGCTAAGTCTGACAAGCCCTTCTGAGACTGTATTTTATCTCCTTCAAACTCTTGTTGTCCTCCAAACTAAATTGGGAGATGTCTAACCTTACAACATGCCCTCTTATTCTCCCGTCCTAGAAGGACTTAATGTTGAGGTAAGCAGAGGAGAGCAAATGAGGAATACAGACCTATAGAAATGATCATTGGCTCAGTGGGTTTTTACAGGTTCAAAATTTCAATTACTGTATACCAGTAAAAAATATTTGAGCAATATTGAATAACACTTTTGGGATCATGGTGCCTTCTATAATGGGCGGACTACACCCTATATAATCAAGCTTATAGAGTATTTATAATTGTTAATAAATATGTAGTCAGCCATACCAAGTATACAAGGCTCTTTAGACGGCAAATTTGGATAGAAATATTATCTCCTTCTGAAAAGATACGTGCCATCTAAGTCATCTACTGTCGCATTGAAACTCACAGTGCCATTTGATCTGGGGAGAGGGGAGCACACATTAATTCTCTATGCGCTAGTTGTGAAAGCTCATGCTGGTTAGTAATGCCAGGAGAGGCTCTTATTGAATTTCATCTGTTTTCAATGCAGACCCATGTATCATTTATTAGCTAAAGAACTCAGAAGGAACATATTTGAGCTTTTACTCCAGTCACTTTCTTATCCCAAAGAAACCCTGACATATAATAAGGTCTTTTTCTGCTAGTTATATCTTATTTCCTCCATCCCGTGCTCCAGCACTACCTTAAGAGAATTATGATTTGGATGTATTCTTTTACATCAAAGGAGTCCACCTTCAGGGAAAATTGTTCTTCTCATTGGTGTCATTCTGGGAGTTGCATTCTTCAGTAGACAAGAGCCAAGATACAGAGCCTTCTTCAGAGGAAAAACAGGTTAAAGGACAGAATTAATGAATACTTGAACAAAATAGGTGGATGAAACCAAGGCAAGAGAGGCATTTTATTCCTTTAAGTTTACATTCCATTAATTAAATACAGAACTTAATCGCTCCCTGAGTATTTAATAATTTCCCCTTTCTTTCACAAGAAAGACGAGTAGCAGTTTTTCAAAGGTTTTGAAAGCTGCAGTTAATCCTCTGGCAAGCCAGGTGTCTGCCTGAGGCTCCCTCCTCTGTGCTATTAGTGGAGAGTAAGGCCCATTTAAAAAGTGAGAGTCACTTATGAGAGGACATGAATTGATTTTCATTTGTAAGGATGGTGGGTTCCTCCAAAGTTGTGGGTAGCTTCAACTTTTAAAATAAATGAATGCTGTGTGGTTTTTATATGAAAGTTGTTAGGCAAAGAAGCTGTGCAGCCTCAGGCACTGTGATACATGCAGCATATGGTTGTCAAGTTGTTTAGAGCAGAGGTTCCCAAACTTGGCAACTTTAAGACTTATGGACTTCAACTCCCAGAATTGGGAGTCCATAAATTGGGATTGTCAAATTGTTTAGACTCGCAGAGGTTCCCAAACTTGGCAACTTTAAGACTTATGGACTTCAACTCCCAGAATTCTCCAGCCAACTCTGCTGGCTGGAGAATTCTGGGAGTTGAAGTCCACAAGTCTTAAAGTTGCCAAGTTTGGGAACCTCTGGTTTAGAGCATCATAGAAAAGATTGGTAGGTTTAGTTTCTTGCAGTATGACAGTGTCACGAATCAACAACCTACACAGGGATACTGCCAGGGCTGAAATCCAAAACCAAATCCAGCAAAATGAATGGAAACGGAAGAGATTAGAGTAGTGCTGGCAATATATTACACCCTTAAAATATACTACAATATATTGCAATATATTACACCCTTAAAAAAGAAACATTTTTTGTAGTGGCAACTGCTGCAATAGTTCTGAGATCCAAATGTGGACTGGGCCATCTCCAAAGTACTCTTGTCCTTTAATATTAGTAAAGAGATCAATTCAAGGAAGTAAAACTAATGGCTTGATCGCCCCAGGTAATATTTATTTATAAGATTTATGTGGCTATTCAACTCACAAAAATGGGGCAATTCGAACAACAATATAATAGACCCCATGAATCAGGAATTATAACCACAGTCAAACCAAAACCATGCAGGATGAGTCAGTCTAAGATCCTGGCTCTAGTGGCCAAGGTAGTATCCAAGTCTTCAGAGCCTTCCCAGAGGGCTAACAGGGTTAGACTTGTCCAATCTCACAGGATGAATCATTCCATAGAGCAGGAACCATAACAGAGAAGGCATTATTGAAAGAGTTACGTCGATATTTAGGTTTACCACAGTGTTTTTATTTACTGAGTAATTGTTTTCAGCATTGGCAGTGGATGCAGAGCGCAAACAGGGTGGACATAGGTTAACATTGCCTCTTTCTAAGGCATCTTAGAGGCTTCAGTGTAGGCCCAGACACTCTCAAACTACATCACTAATTCAGAGCCCGCAGCAAAGATTCAGTGGTAGTGAGTTTTCCACTGAATTTTATATACTGATTTCAACTGACTAGCTCATTTTTTTTGATACAGACTTTTAGGAGAGAAGAAGCTAACATGGGGCACAATAAGAACAGTGATTAGAATGCAGTATTGCAGGCTAAAACTGCCGACTGCCTGCAGTTTGATCCTGACCAGCTCAAGGTTGACTCAGCCTTCTATCTTTCAAAGGTCGCTAAAACGAGGACCCATATTCTTGGGGGCAATATGCTGGTTCTTTAAACTGCTTAGAGAGGGATGTAAAGCAGTATAAAGCGATATGTACAGTAAGTCTAAGTGCTATTGCTACTGCTGAGCATACACAGCAAACTAGTTATAGCTTCATTGGTCCCAGAGCATAGCCAGTCTAAGTCAAGACATATGTATTTTTCATTGGATCAAGGTTTTTTGCACTGATTCAAATCTCTGAAGGGCCCGGAGCAAGGGTATATAGATAAAATGATATAAAGCTCTAAAGGTTCAGCTTTTGGGTGGGTTTGGATGTAGCAAAGCCTCAGAGATGAAAACCAGTAAATGTTAAATTAAAATGGGGAGCCCCTGCAGCTTTAGATTTGTAGGGCAAAATTCATTAAGGAAAGCCTTTTGAAATCTGGAGCCAATGCACTTCACCAAATCTCCCCTTTCTTCCTCTTTCTTCTCTCAGCCATCTTCTCTTGCATTATACAAATCTCTAAAACTGCTGCTTATTGCTGATCCCTTTTGCATATCCCCACTGCCCCCCCCCCCCCCCATTGCTAACATTAGGAACTAAAAGGTCAAAAAATAAATCTGGCTTGCTTTTGAGCATTCATCATGCTCTGTTTTCTTAAGGAACCTCTCCTGGTACAGATATGCTATTATTAACCAGGACCTGCTGAGGCTACTAATAGAGGGCATTACAAAACTGGGTTTTGTTTCTCTTTTCGACAAATCATAGATTTTTATATTCATGCAACCGTACTTCCTTGTCTCTCATAGAGACCCTTTTTATTGGTCCTCAAGTAAGATTTATTCTGTGACACTCTACAGGGGATAGTTTAAGGGAAAAATAAATGTTGCAAAGCAAACTGGTCATGAGTGACAAAACCCATTATGTTAGGCTTTAGGCTTTTCTCTCTGTGTTCTATTGTATTGCAACAGATGAGATTTATTTCATTTTAAAGCTCCTCACGGTTCAAAATAGGCATATTTTGTAAGTGTTCTTGGTATATAGTTCCCCTTGGAGAATGGACAGCAGTCCTAGAGAAGCATACAGGGAGAAGAAGGATGCTGTGGATAATATATATGTGTGTATATGTATATGTATATGTATATGTATGGTTGTGTCACAACACCCTGTTAAGACCCAATTAAGGGAGGAAGCATACTGGATTTATTTATTGATCAGCTCAAAAACCTAACACACACACACACACACACACAAAAACACACACGTGTGTTTAGGTTTTTTGAGCTGACACAAATATATATATGTGTGTGTGTGTGTGGCATTTTTATTACACAACGGAATTCATGGCTTTCTGTCTAGATGGTCTCTGGTGATGAGCCGAAAGGCAGAAAAGGAAAAGCATTATGCTTTCTCTCTATATATCAGGTATCCATATTTATTGCTACCTTCTGTTGTTGATTTCTGTTTTTAAAAGGAATTCCCACCTTCTTGTTAAGACTGCAGATCATTTTTTATTAATTATCCCACTTTCATTCTTTTTTATACAAACCATACAAGTCAGAGAATATATTCAACATTCCTTCCTCCGTTATTTTTTCCATGACAGCTCTGTCAGATGAGTTGGGCAGAGAGAGGGTGACTGGGCCAGAGTCACCCAGCTGGCTTTCATGGTTAAGAAGGGACTTGAAGATGAGTTTCCCACTTTCTAGCCTGAAGTCTTAATCAAACTGGTTCTCTTCAGATTCAACACCATCAGTTTGTTATACAATTTCAGCATTTTACTTCTTCCTACCTTATTTATGAATACGATGGGACGCGATGGCTCAGTGGCTAAAATGCTGAACTTGTCGTTCAGAAGGTCGGCAGTTCAGCAGTTTGAGTCCCTAATGCACATAACGGAGTGAGCCCACATGTTTTTAGTTTTTGTATTACCTACTTTTACTGTTGGCTGTGCACCGCCCTGAGTCCCAAAAGGGAGAAGGGCGGTATACAAATTCAATAAATCTGAATCTGAATTACTTGTCCCAGCTTCTGCCAACCTAGCAGTTCAAAAGCATGTAAAAACGCAAGTAGAAAAATAGAAAGCCTTCCGTGCACCTTCGGCCACATGACCACGGAGATGTCTTCGGACAGCGCTAGCTCTTTGGCTTTGAAATGGAGATTAGCACCACCCCTTAGAGTCGGGAACGACTAGCACATATGTGCGAGGGGAACCTTTACCTTCACCTTATTTATCCAGAAGTCAGCTATAAAACAGAGAAGTAGGAAAGGTGTCTTGCTGATATTCTAATTATATTCTTACTCACATGGGCTATGTGAAAAGAGTCTTTTGATTGGTGTGCAGTTTAACTGAACCAAATACTCTAATATGGACAAGTAGTCCTTTACTTCCAAGAACCCCCCATTTAGAAGTCCAGAAGCTCTCCACTGCGAAATTTTCATTCTATTTTCAGTCCGTATTTGTCCATATCCCTTCCATATCAATCACTTGGTTTACACTCATCCAGCAATGACAGTATACAACTATATTCAAACACTGAGGACACTGTCTGAGCAGGAACTTCTCCCTTCCTGAATATCTCATTCATAGCTTATGTCATTTGTAGCCCGATCTCACACCCACAGGGTTCACTCACTACCCTTTTTGTTGTTTTGTTTCAGTTGTAATAAAAATGAGTGTCTTGGAGGTTGGTTGTGGAGAGCCTGCATGGTCAGAAATGACAAATGTTTCTGGCTCAGTTCCCTTTCCATCCTCCCTTTGCTTCAAGTGAACAGAGAATGGCATTGTCCCCTCTAGTTAGAGACCCAACTGCTATGTGTCCTTGTTTCTTCTCATAATGCAAACCATATTAAGCTGTTATCCTAAGCACACTTTTAACTGCCCTGAAATTGCATTAAGTCGCATTAGTAACAAAGGATACCCGTAAAAATCCTGGGCTTGTTTTAGATTTCATAATAATCTGATCTCCCTCTGAAGATCTCCAGTGCACAAGATCTTTTCCTTGATCGAATTTCAGAAGCATCCTAATGATTGTAAATTTATTTAGAGTGCAATCATATTATTTTATTTGTGTGCCATTCAAACCTTCCAGATTAATAATGGCTGATAATAGCATATGATATAACATACATTTAGGTGCAATAATAATTGCAGTGGTGCAACTTATTAAACAATAGGGCTAATGTCCTTTGCTTGTAGATATTCCAAAGGAAAATTGAGTGTTCCTTGCTGTTTTCTCAGGAGAACCTGAACACAAGTTAGGAGTCTCCTGTATACCTGATGTGTAACTTATAAGCAAATTTACCAATAAAGTAGGTGGCTCCATAGGCCCCAAATTCTGTAGCTGATTTGAAGTCTTGAGTGTACATTGTATATGGTGGCACACATAGATTTGAAAATTTAGCCCTATCTTTCAATTGAAAGAGAATCTCATATGAATCCAACTTCTGTATGATACAAAATTTGGCTTTTGATGAGGACCTCATATTTATTAAGAATGAATGGTTTTTAATTTTAAGTGATAAGTCGATAAAATACCTGTGTTAGGATTTCATAATATTTTTTCCCCTTTGGGAGTATAGTAGTTATTTGACATGTGCGTTTTGAAAATTGCATTAGAAATAGAACAAGGGCTACTGGATCTATTCCTTATTTTAATTTTGAAACATTTATCCACACCAGCATTAGATAAAAAAGCAAACCGTGGGTTTTCAGAGATTCAGTACTTGCCTTGGTATTAGGCACTGGACCAAGTGTCTTAGCAGATGAATAATAATAATAATAATAATAATAATAATAATAATAATAATAATAATAATAATAATAATAATAATAATAATAATAATAATAATAATAAAAATAAAATTTTTTATTTCTAACCCGCTCTCTCTCCCCAAAGGGACTCGAGGCGGGGCACAGGTAAATTAAGAACAGATAACATAGAACAAAGTACAAAATTAAAATCACATTAAATCATATCCTGCGCTAAAACAACTATAAAATACCAACTATCCTAAAAAAAAACCTTAAACTAAAAACCCCATAGAAGAGAGACTACCCTAGGCCGGCCAAGCAGAAAAGATGCGTTTTTAATTTTAGACGGAAGGAGCGGAAGTCCGTGGTCGTTCTAATGTCGGGGGGAAGGTCGTTCCAGAGGGCTGGGCCCGCCACAGAGAGAGCTCTTCCCCTGGGTGTCGCCCCCTGACAAAGTCTAGTGGACGGCACCCGGAGAAGCCCCTCTCTGTGGGAGCGAATCGGCCGTGAGGATGTGTGAGGCAGGATCCGGTCCCGCAGATAGCTAGGTCCCGAGCCATGGAGCGCTTTAAAGATGATGACTAATACCTTGAAGCGCACCCGGAAGACGACAGGCAGCCAGTGCAGCTCGTGCAAGAGCGGTGTTATGTGGGTAAACCTGGAGGTTCCCATAATTGCTCGCGCGGCTGCATTCTGGACCATCTGAAGTCTCCGGGTGCACCTCAAGGGGAGCCCCATGTAGAGAGAGTTGCAATAGTCCAGTCGGGATGTCACGAGAGCATGAGTGACTGTGCGAAGGGCGTCCCGATCCAATAGGGGGCGCAACTGGCGAACCAGGCGAACCTGGTAAAACGCCCTCCTAGCCACGGAGCCCTCCTAGCCAAAGAGATGTCGTGCCAAAATGATGAAGAGAAGAGCTGTACGCATGTCCTGTTCCCTTGCTGATATTATATGATGATGAAGACTTTCTATTTGTCCATGCAGAAGGCAAGATAAAACTTCCAGGCAAAATATCTTTTAGTTAGTAGAGGGAGTGACAGACTCTACCGTTGCTTCAGATAACAAATGTGGTATACCAGTTTCGTTAGGGTATATATTTCCATTTCCTTCTTCGGATATTATTAAGATTTTTAAAATATTGCTACATTTTATAGCAATATTGTTATATGCAGCATGACACATGAAGCTGCTATTCCAGAGAGATTGGAACTGCAAATTCCAGATATTTTAGCTTGCTTGGCTAGAATTATGATTATACATCAATACATTTGGATATGAAAGGATGTGTTAAGATAGAAGGGCTTTCTCAAATTGGTGTTTAAGAATAAAATAAAAACTTTGCAGAATGGTTTATGCGTAAAAAGTGCTAAATACATGCTATTGACCATGCACTGAATTTTCTTCCCAAATATATCTATTGTGGCAACTGGCAGGGAGAACTCAGGGCGTAAATTGTTCTTCCAGTTTCAGCTTTAAAAGACAAAACTTCTTCCCATTCATGCATATAATCTACTATTGTAGATGTCTTCTGCATTTTACTTTTAGAGAAGCAGAATAGAACAACAGAGATTTAGGATTTTGTGTGTTTGTTTTCTCAGCCCATTCAGTTAACCTTCCTCCAGTCAGCAGAGGGTATTTCTTAATGGGAAAAGAAACATGCCATTAGCTTTGTTCAGGACCATTTACAAAGATAGAAAATAACATTATTTCAACCTCCTCAATATTTTCTTGGAATGATACACACATCTGATTCTCTAAGACCTCCCATTCACCATACAAAAGCTCAGATTAAAAACTTTTATCTGTTTTTCCTAGTATAATACATGTAGAATTAAGGGGGAAATGATAATATATAATACATAAGGTTGTTTATAATGAAAAGCCTTTTATAGAATTTTAATTAATTAATTTTATTAATGTTGGTCCAAAATAATTTTGTGTGCATTGTGGAAGTATTGTGGTTGTGTATTCTAAGAACATATTTCTTTTAAGTATCTAGAAAGTATAAGAGGAGCAAGCACTGCTTTCTATATCAAATAAAGACAGTACAAACTGAAAAGCAATTACAGAGACATTAAATCAAGCCAAGTTGCTGGGCTTTTAAGGAAAATAAAACTTTGTCCATCTACACCTTGCCAAAATGAGTCTGCTATGCTATACACTAGTTGATACTGTATCGTTTATGAAAACTAGTAGCTCATATCTCTATTTTATCAAGCTATGGAAATACCAAAGGGATCCCAGATAACCTCATGTAAAATAAAACTATTTTTCTTCTGTTATTATCTCCAAAAGTGATGACTTACCCTGCCTTGGTAAATGAATTGATCTGAACCTCAAACCTCAGAAGGGATAAGCACCCCAGGAGCTAATAATAAGAAAAGCTGATTTCCTAGAGTCATCAATAGCTGTGGTGCCCAACCTACCATCTTAAAACTTCCAGTGTGGGAGAAAGAAGAAAGAAATACTGGATTCCATTTTCATACTGCCGTGAGATTAAATTTAAAAAGGAAGATAACTGGTTTCCTATAAAAGATTACACTAAGTACATCAGCAGGGTGACGACTGAACCGCTGTAGATAAGAAATGAATAAAAATAGTTTGCAAGAGGAACAAAAAGGCAAAGACATCTCCATTTGTAAAATACCATCTATGACCATTTCTGTAAAAATAAGCAGAAACAGAAAAACCAAACAACGAGCAAACTATTAAGGTTGTTAATTGTAGTGGATATCTTTCACTGCATTTCTCCATTATTATATACTAAGGGGAAGAAAAACAAACGAGGTTGACATGATAAGGCACTGTGGATGATTGGGTAAAAAGCGTGGAGTTGTGTGGATTATGAGACGTAAACGCAGCGTGGCAATTATCAAAATATTTTGAAAGCACCGTGACAAATTGCCTTCTCCAGCCTTATCAACTTTCAAAATAATCATTTTCTTCTGGGAGGAAACTCTTAGAGTCTCGGGTATCACCTCTCTTCTCAGAACAGCCAACTCCCAAAAGACACCTACAATTCTTGACTCTTTCTTTCAGTGTTTTGTAAACGATTTTAGCCACATGGCTGCCGAGCAGTATCTTGAAACAATACAGGTGTATCCTGGTGCTCCAAATTCCATGTTTTTATTATAGCCTTCCTTCAAGGAGTTCAGAGTGGCCCTTGAAAGCCAGAGAAACCCTGTAAGTTAAGTCTCAATCAGAGAAAAATAGAAACAAACTTGTCCTTGATATTTAACAAATTTGTGGATGAGAAGAATGTGAAGGAAGATGCAGCCCAACACAATATCTGACTATGATTTTTTATTATTCTTACCATCAAACTACTAGGTGTTTTCCTGGTACACCTGGTCTCGCTAGATATTTCTTTTCTGGTTGCCATGGTTTTATCTTCCATTTTTCTTCAGAATATTAAAGTTCAGGAAAACTATGACAGGCTGTAACCTTTTTTGGTAATTGTTATGAAGATAATTATTCACTGTACAGTAGATATGATAAAATCTCTTTCAAGAAACCTACAGGGAGGGAAAAGGTCATGTCCCCATATAATAATAAGCAAAAGAAGACGAAAGACCAGGCTGTGTGTGCTGTGTGTTTTCCAATCCTTGCCCTATTTTGTATTTGCTTTTCAAAAGAGACCTTCAAAATTGTTTGAAGTTTCTTTTCTGTGTTGCCTTTTGTGCTGGCTGAGTTGAGCACGTTGGTTCTAAATACTCCTGTCTTCTTTCAGTGAACAGGAAATTCAGGCTTGTAATGCAAAAGTGCTGGGAACCTTTTTACGTACTCTCTTGGGTGACAGGAATTGAGATGCACTTTGCTGAACCCCTGGACTTGTTGAATGAAACGGAGACATGTGTCAGGTTCCTGTTCTGGCTTGCTAGTTTGGGGCATCGACTCCAGTGTTCTAAATTGTTAGCAGTTTTGTACAGTGCAGGAACCTGTTTGGTGCTTTGGATGTCTTATAGGTTGCTGGGAAGGACAATCATAAGCGGGGCCTTTCAACTGGCCATCATACACCCTGTGGTCATGTAAATGGGTTCAAGGAGGTTAACAACCTGCCCGCCACAAGCATGAAGTAACTTTTAATACACATTCTCTTGCTTCTGGGAAGAAAATGGATGTTTTCCCAGTTTCTGTTGATGAATCAGATCCATCCCTTCCTAGAGTTGCTCGGACTGGCCACGAGTCCCTACTTTAATCATCTCATATCTGGAAGCTGGCCTTGAAATCACAAGTTCTGTAAAACAGTGTTGGGATTCAATTTTTTTTTTTTACTACTAGTTATGTGGCTTTGTGGGCATGGCTTGGCTTGGTGAAGAAAACTGTAAAGTCTCCATTCCCACCACACTCTAGGGGAAGGATACTATAAGATCTCCATTCCCTCCCCATTCCAGGGGAAGAGGTTACTGCAAAATCCCCATTCCCTCCCGATCAGCTGGGACTGGGGAGGCAGAGTATATAGATGGGGGTGGGGCAGTCAGAGGTGGTGTTTGCCAGTTCTCCGAACTATTCAAAATTTCTGCTACCGGTCCTCCAGAACTGGCCAGAACCTGCTGAATACCACCTCTGCTTCAAAATCTAGCTATTGCATGGTATTCTTTTTTAAAAAGAAAAATTTAAAAACAGAAATAGTATGTTGTTCTGCGAAGCTTTAATTATTACTATTGCACACTTATTTAAGAAGTTTCCCCGTTTTATTGCAGTGTATTTATTATAGTATAGCAGGCTGGTGTTAACACCTTTTTTGGGGGGTAAATAAAAATATCCTCTTTTTTTTTTTTTTTTTGTGGTTCATCTAAATCACTACAAGTGCTCAATAGTGGGATGATTCAAAAGGCATTAAATAAACAAGTAAAGTTTGAAAGTACTGATGTGTAAACAACATTGGGGGAGGGAGGAGATAGGGGGGTAAAAACAATTGTATTGATAGTGTCAGGCAATGTAAAGAGCGAACTGCATTGGCCAGATAATTTTTAAGCCTGTTTTTTTAAAAAAAACTAAGCTGAATTTATTAGATTCTTCCTGCACCAGTAATTTTTGCTTATTGAGTGTTTCATTTTGAAAGAACATTTTGTTCAAGAAGACGGAAACTTGAGATGGACAAGTTGTTTAACTAGGTTTCTCTAGATTGGTTGTCCTGTATCCTTTTCTGTATCCACCACCCATTTTGCCTTTCCAGGAGTGGAATACATCATATGACTTCATCCAGGGTATCTAATTATTAAAGTATTGAAGTTGAGAGAGATGGAGGGAAAAATAGTTTTCAAACTCTCAAAAGTAATTACTGTATCAGTTTTAGCACTCCACATGCTTGTATCTATGCATGCGTGCGTGGGTGCATGTGTGTGTGTGTGTGTGTGTGTGTGTGTGTGTGTGTAAATATGTGTGTGTGTGTGTGTGTATGTTTCATAGATTTTCACGGGTGTAGGTATGCTGGTCTTGTTGTATTTGGGTCTTTTCCTGTGTAAGATTGAGATTGTCTTGACCACGTTTCAAGTCAAGTCAAGTCAAGTTTAATTTGTAGACCGCGTCCTCTCCCCAAAGGGACTCGGGGCGGTGCACAGGGAATTAAAAAGCATACAAACATAAAACCATATAAATATATAAAATCGAATTAAACCAACTATAACCCTGCGCTAAAAACCTAAAATCCTTAAAAACTAACCCCCTTAAAAACCCAATTAAAACAGTTTAAATATTCAGACTAAAGGCTGGAGAGGTAGATTAGGCCAGGCCGGCCTGGTGGAAGAAATGGGTCTTAAGCTTTTGGCGGAAGAAGCAGAGGTCCGTGATTGTTCTGAGTTCGGGGGGTAGGTGGTTCCAGAGAGTTAGGCCCACCACAGAGAAGGCCCTTCCCCTGGGCGTCGCCCACTGGCATTGCCTAGTGGACGGCACCCGGAGCAGTCCCTCTCTGTGGGAGTGAATCAGTCGAAGGGATGTGTGGGGCAGGATGCGATCTCGCAGATAACTAGGTCCCGTGCCATGGAGCACTTTAAAGATGGTAATCAACACCTTTCGCCACTTTCAGGCTTGCATTTTCGGCTTCGGAGCTGCCGTCTTTCTATAAATCTTGGTGGGGGTGGGTGGAGTGCTGGCTTTGTTGTTGTGAGTGGGTTGATTGGCTGTGTAGTTGTATCATGATTAATAGATTGGTGCTGATTGGTGCTGGCTGTGTGTTCATTGTTCTTTTGTATTGTAACGGCCTGGGTAGTGGGTGTGGCTCGTTTGTTAGCTAGTGCTGGTTTCCAGATGTCTGGTAGGTGGGAAATATCATCATGTTTGTTCATGTTGTGGAGGTGTTTCTCTATTTTGATGGCTTCCATAATTATTCTCTTGTTGAACTGTTCAGTTTTGGAGATTAATTTTGCAGGGCAGATTTTGCATGGTATTTCGTAGACTCCTTGGTTTTCTAGCTGGATCTTGTCTTTGGGGTTATTTTAAGAAGTTGGCTATTTTTTGGTCAGTGTTGAAGGCCATCTTGATATCGTGCTTGTGGAGAATTTTGCTTATTTTATCTTTGGTGCCTTTGATGTAAGGGAAGATAATGCCTTTGTCCTGTTCTGTGTGTCGGAGACACCCCCAAGAACCTGCAATGCATGCATTTATTCTCCTATTAGTTTGTTGCAGGGCAGATTTTGCATGGTCTTGAAGAAACCAAATTAATCTGCCAAACTGAACACTTCAACAAGAGAATAATTATGGAAGCCATCGAAATAGAGAAACACCCCCACAACATGAATAAACGTGATGATACCTCCTGCCTACCAGACATCTGGAAACCAGCCCTAGTCAACAAACGAGCTTCACCCACCACCCAGGCTATTACAACACTTTGCAAAATCTGCCCTGCAACATACATAGGACAACCTAATAGGAGAATAAATGCACGCATCGCTGAACACAAGAACACGGTAAGAAAAAAAAGAAAAAACTTCCTCCCTCTACCAGAACCTTAAAGCTACAGGACATGAAATTGATTTTGAAGGAACCAAATTAATCTCCAAAACTGAACAGTTCAACAAGGGAATAATTGTGGAAGCCATCAAAATAGAGAAACACCCCCACAACATGAACAAACGTGATGATACCTCCCACCTACCAGACATCTGGAAACCAGCACTAGCCAACAAACGAACCCCACCCACCACCCAGGCCATTACAATACAAAAGAATAATGAACACACAGCCAGCACCAATCAGCACCAATCTACCAATCATGATACAACTACACAGCCAATCAACCCACTCACAGCAACAAAGTCAGCACTCTACCATGACCCCCATCAAGATTTATAGAAAGGCAGCAGCTCTGAAGCCGAAAACAGCAGCCTGAATTTGGCGAGTGAGACTCACCAAAACGTTGCCAAGACAATCAAACTTACATGGGAAAAGACTTGAATATAACAAGACCAGCATATATGTGTGTGTGTGTGTTAGTTTTATGAGCTGATCAATAAATAAATCAGGGAGACTAGTATAGATCTATTATAGACTAGTTAGTCTCATAAAACTAACACACATATTAAAAAAAATATCACACAACGGAACTCATGGCTTTCTGTTTAGATGGTCTCTGGTGATGAGCCGAAAGGCAGAAGAGGAAAGCAGTATGCTTCCTCCCTTAATTGGGGCCCTAACAGGGTGTTGTGGAACAAATATATATATATATATATATATATATATATATATATATATATATATATATATATATATATATATATATATATATATATATATATATATATATATATATATATATATATATATATATATATATATATATATATATATATATATATATATAAGCCTAGCAATACAGCCTAACCGGCTCTACCCATTGCATCAGCTAAGACAGGAGTATTTAGTATAGATAATTGTTTTCACAACTTCCTGTTAGGGCCCCATTAAGGGAGGAGACATACTGTTTCCCTCTCTGCCTTTCGGCTCATGACCAGAGACCATCTAGACAGAGAACCATGAGTTACGTTGTGTAATTTTTTTTTAGATATGTGTGTTAGTTTTATGAACTGATCAATAAATTAAAATTTGAGAGACCAAGATATCTATTTCGAGCTTATTAGCTCTCATCAGTTGGCCACACCCCACTGGGATTCGAATATATATATATATATTGTAAGTCACTTTTTCCATGCCATTGTAACTTCAAACAGTCACTACATGAACTGTTGTAAGTCAAGGACTACCTGTATGCACACACACACACACACACACACACACACACACACACACCTAAGGCTGTTATTCACTTGCTCATTTCAGGTAGTAGCATCTAGCTGATTTCAAAAATGCAAACCAGGTTCTGGTTTGCTTTGTACTTGGGTGGGAGACTATCACAAAATGTCATGGCTGTAGGCTAGATCAGAAAGGTTAAAAAAAGGAAAACATCCTGGCGGAATGCAATATTAAACTACTTTTATATTCTTGCCAACAAAACTCTATGGGAAGGAAGCAAGCTCTGCCTTTTAGAAAACTCAGATCAAGGATAATCTTTCTTATTATTTGCTTCAACCAGAGAGATCTACTTCCATTGTTTTTAGTATTAAATTATATACATTGAATTAACTTGAGTAGCTGAATATATCTTCCAAGTTTATTCATTATTCATCATGATGGCCAGCGGTCCTATGTATATTTTTCCTTCTTATTATTAGTACACACTGCATAACTATTAAGCATGAGATTTTGTACAAGCAGAACTGTTGCTCTCAGGAGCCAAATCTAGAGCTTTGTTTGTGCTCTTATCATTAGAATATCTTTAAACAATACATAAAAAGTAAACATAGCAATACAGAAAAAGTTATTATGACATGCACATTTCATTACAGTTAGCATAAACTGTACTGCATAAGGTTTTTGCATCAAAGAAAACAATTTATTACCGTAAACAATGTGAGAAAAATGCATCTATATTTTGTTCATCGTCATTCTGGGAAGATAGAAAATCTAACATATTGGCATCTCAGTTTTTACTTAGCTTCCATGAAGACAAAGGGGAAGTTGTTGTTTTAGGCACATGACACCAAAACAATGTATTATTTGAGAGAGTTGATGCAGGAAATTGGTTTGAAATTGTCAGATGACTCACGAGTATAAACTTAAGTGACATGACTGAGCACATGACCTTCTTTGAGGGGGCCATGTCCTCTGACCAGACTCCTATTAGGGTCTGCCAAGCCAAACTCCCACAAACATCCTGCTGGTTCTCTCTCCCACCCCAAGAACAAAGTAACACTTTCACTTCCCTGTTAGAATTCAGCAACTTTGTGATAGAACTTTATAACCTCAAACTCTACTGATAACTTCTATGAGAAGTTGGAGAAATAAACCTTTGAGCACTACGGATTGAACTAGACATATATTTTTATTTCTATATAACTGCTGTGTTGCTCATTCATAGATAATAATTGTGGTTGTGGTTGTTTTCACTGGCAACATCCTAGTCTGTGGAGGTACTTTCTAAAAGAAACTCTATTTTTAAAAAAAAAATAGAAAAAGAACTGGCAATCTGATAGAGCTGTAATTAGGTTAAGGCTTCTGGCTGTGATTTGCATGGTCCAATTTGCACTTTAGTTAATTAAAAATATCTACAACATGGGTGTGTCTTGCTAAATATATATTGCAGAATCCTGTTTGTATTCTAGGTCATAGATTCTCAGAGCCTTTGTTGCTGTTATTAACTTCAAAACATTATAAGCTAATAATTTTTTACTTTTAAAGCACAATGAAAAAGTCATTAACATGTCATCTTGATTCTGCGCTCTTCAAAAAACTATGTCAGTTCAATCAGAATATTGCTAAGAAAATAGCTTTTTCTCATGTCTTTAAAAATAATTCTGCAAAAAAAAAAATCAATAATGGCCATGACCATTGACATTCTTCTAAAAACAAAACTCAAAGTGACATTGTTGGGATCTGAATTGTGCATTCAGAGAATTATATATTAGTGGTCTGAACTACTATACAATCTAAAATAGAACTAAAAGAAGCGGGGCCCTTCCGTGGTGGAGTACAAGTCATGTTTTCTGTACTTCTGTAAATAGCCAAAGGCAAGTGGGCTAGTTCAAAACAATCTTCTGTTTGGGGTGGTATAAACAGAAGAAATCGTAACATCAATTAACTGGAGGGCTCTGAACCCCACTGCCCCATCCTATGACTACAGCATCATTATTGAAAGTTGTGAAACAATCCTGCTTTTCAGCAATAATTTCAGTAAGTATAGTGTGAGATGTGGTGTGGTGTGGTATAGTGTAGCATGTGTAATATAAATTCATATGAATATGATCACTTGAAGGAAGATGACATCACAGCTAAAGTTATCCGCTATGGCTAGTAGAACAATAATGGAATGGGGAAAGACCTCACTGTGAAATAGGAAGGACACGGTGCAGAGAATTAAACCATGGAAAGCAATATTTTATGAGAGATCTGTAACACAGAAGAGGGGAAAGGCAAAATGTATGTGTAATGAACAGAATAAATAAAAGGCCCAGCTAAACCAATATCCTGGACAGTATAGGATACCAAACCTTCACAGAACCTTTAAACATCTTGGGACACAACTCTGAATGCTAAAAAGCATTTACTAAAAAACCTGAAGCCTCTTCCTCGAATACTGGAGCAACTACTGATCTTGCTGGTTTTTATTCTGGATTTCCTCTCTTAAGAATGTAGATCCTGTTTATCGGTGAAACCAAATGGTGTTTTTTTTTTAAACAAAACCAAGACCTTCACGTTTTGAAGGGCATTTGAACTCCCTCCCATTCTTTTCATTGCATCCTCTATTGATGTAATCGTTTCTTCATTTGTGTTTGTTGTTATTGTTCATTGAAATCAGTGGACCAGCAAATGGGTCTGGGCAGAGAACCCCAACATACTGAAATAGCTGGATTCTATTTTCATTGACTGGTTGCTAATAATTTTAGCAGAGCTCTGCTCCAAATGTAGGAATGTATGCAGTCTGAAACAATTGTCTTCTCTTTAAAAGACCCTGAGGTAGTAAAAAGATCATTATTGTCTTTTTCTTATATATATATTTTAAATTTTTCCTATTATATTTACATATGCCTTTCATATACAATCTTTAATAAACAAAATCATGTTAGTAATCATTAAAGCAGACACGTATTTTCCCCTCTGCTGTAGACGGGGGAAAGAGGTTTAACATGTAAAGGCATGTCTAAACCTTCATAATGACGCTGACAGTAAGATTTAAGCCAGGGAGTTCCTGGCTCAGAATTCACACTCTTAACCATTATGTTATACCAATTCCGTTTCGGCTGACCAGTTGGAATTTCTTATTATCATGAAGTTAGAAGGATTATTCGGAATTATTCAGGCATTATGAAGAAAGTATTTTGCTTCACTTCAAATAACCCGGCCTACTAAACAGTTCCCAGTGTTTATTGGAGAACATGGAAATGAAGCAGCAGATGACTTCTTTTTCCAGTGCACAAAATCACATGGAGCCACATCATTATTCAGATGATAATAAACAGTGAAAATAAGACTATCAGGAGATAACATGAATTTTCTTTCCAACACAAACATTTTTTTATTTCTTAATCTGATTAATTAAATGGTACTCCACAAAAACATATACCAGAACAAATATGTTGGTCTCTAATATACTATATCTCTGAAAACCCAATAATTTAATATTTAGAATTTTTAAAAGAAGATGTGAACCCTAGCTTTTATTAATGTTTTTAAAGTATTTAAGTTTCTGTATATCTGGATGGATGGATGGATGGATGACAGATTTTTCAAGGAGAACTTTAGTCCTGAAGTTGCTATTTGAAGCTTTTAAGAAGTAAAATTATTAGTTATGAACCTATCTATTTGATATTTGTAGAAATGACACAAAGTGGCAGGATTTCTAAGACTGATTTCAGCGCTATTCAGTTTTTTATACTAATTATGGTTTGTGGAATTAATACTGGTTTGGGTTATTTTCTTTAGCTTTGATTGCTAAAGAATTGCATGCATAGTGCTTTTAATAAGTAATCCAAAGAAACTGCTTTTTGCTTGTTAGTGTAAAATTGCAAAGTCTCCTTCCCATTCAATGTCTATTGAGTCTTGCCCTTTGCTTTTATCTGCCAAGCAGGAGAAAAGGAAGGATGAATTGTTCCCCATTGGCATACTATGTCCAGTATTGCTGACATAAGGTCATGTTTTAGACTATAAAGTTCCTGCCCTATCCCTACCCTGATTGCTAGCCAATTTCATTGTATTTAAATACAATGACAATAAAGATTATGCTTATAGCCCTGGCTATCCTCCTCACTTTTTATCAAGAGCTACCATTCCTCAGTCCAGAATTCTAGCTTTCTTGCCCTCTTACCTGTCCCCATCAACCTAATATCAAATCATCCTGCTCCCTTTCTTGCTATGCAGTCCAAGATTATTTGTAAAACAGTGATGTAAGTAAGCACTAAGGAGAAATTTCCTAACAGTGAGTACAATTAACCAGTGGAACGGCTTGCCTGCAGAAGTTGTGCATGCTTCATTATTGGAGGCTTTTGAAAAGAGTCTAGACAGTCACTTGTATGGAATGCTATAGGTTCTCCTGCTTGAGCAGGAGGCTGGACTAGAAGACCTCCAAGGTTCCTTCCAACTCTGCTATTTGTTACTATTGCTAGAGGAGATGACAGCAAGTAAGACAGGATTCAGGAGAAGCTTAGGCAGGATTATGGTTGTGTGCTATGTATAACTATTTCCGTGTTGAATTGTTCTTAGGAATATATGTATATATGAATGTTTTTGTGCCTAACTTCATTAATTTAACTGGAAAAACCAAGTACAAATCTCTATTTGATCACAGAATCCTTGATGCATCCTCAATCAGACATGTCTGGATCCAATTTACTTCAGGGGAGATTTGCTATTATGGAGATAAAACGAAGGAAGACCCCATTGTAGGTTGACTTGATTGAACTACAATTAAAACTAAAACTGATTTTTGAAATGTTTTTCTGAGTATAAAAAGCTGAACACATCAGATCTGGTACCCAACATTTTGGGAGAAAAATATTTTTTATAAAAAGGAAGCAGACACCCTATGCTGAATAGTTTGCCTGAATTGTTGACTCATTCACTAAAACTTTAACAATTGCTTAATATCCTTGTATTGCTCTCTGTCATACTCTCTTACAACAGATTATGACGGCATTCATGGCATTGAGGGAGTTACATAACTTTGGGAGGAACATGGCAACATCTTAACTCTTAATTTAGTAGCTAAATAGCAGTCTTGCAAATAATTTGTGCCATGGTGCCCAAGTAGTTTAAGTGCAGTATTGCAGGCTACTTCTGCAAATTGGCAGTTCAAATCTCACTAGGCTCAGCCTTCCATCCTTCCGAGGTGGATAAAATGAGGACCCAGATTGTTGGGGGGTAATAGGCGGACTCTGTAAACCACTTTGAGAGGGCTGTAAAGCACTATGAAGCTAGGGGAGACATGATAGCAGTGTTCCGATATCTCAGAGGCTGCCACAAAGAAGAGGGAGTCAAACTATTCTCCAAAGCACCTGAGGGCAGAACAAGAAGCAATGGGTGGAAACTAATCAAGGAGAGAAACAACTTAGAACTGAGGAGAAATTTCCTGACAGTTAGAACAATTAATCAGTGGAACAGCTTGCCTCCAGAAGTTGTGAATGCCCCAACACTGCAAGTCTTCAAGAAGGTGTTGATAGCCATTTGTCTGAAATGGTATAGGGCTTCCTGCCAAGCAGGGATTTGGACTAAAAGACCTCTAAGGTCCCTTCCAATTCTGCTATTGTATTATTGTATCATTGAAGCGGTATATAAGTCTAAGTGCTATTGCTATTGTTATAATCTATACATTAAGAGGAAGTTGCAAGTATAGTTTTACATTCATGAAATGTAAAGGCAGAAGGGGCCATTACATACACATATGAAGCATTGGGACGATCAAAGTCACTTCAGAAGGAGAGCCTGTATTGCTATCACTCAACAGATAGCAGATAATTATTTCCTGCTTGGTCATTTGCTTTTGGGTAGTTAAATAAAGAAATAAAGACAGATAAAGCAAGGAGCAGCCACCAAAATAGTGGTGTATATCTGTAGCTTGGGTGTAGGATGAGGGTGAAGGTTCATTCTCTGAGCTTGTGGGTTGGTTTCCGAACGTTTCATTACAAGGCTAGGTAACATCTTCAGTGGAGTTTAGGGGATGTCATTGTCAGTGTTCTTCTGTTTATAAGGGCTACACTTGAAGCCCTTATAAATAGAAGAACAGTGATATCCCCTAAACTCCACTGAAGATGTTACCTAGCCTTGTAATGAAACGTTCGGAAACCAACCCACAAGCTCAAAGAATGAGCCTTCACTCTCAGACATCAGAATGTTACAGTGGAAATGTCTGCAAAATTTTGTGAAAGACACAGCGATATCACCCTCAAAATATTTGGCCATTTCCTGATAAGTAACTGTTGCTTGCTTGACTTTATGCAGAAAGGACCAAATAAATTAGCACTGCTTTAAGGCTAAAAGGTATACCTCAATATATGCCATTGAGCTAATGTAGATGTTAATATTCTGCTCCGTTTAATAAAGAAGCCATTATTCGCAGAGAAGATTGGATGCATTGAAGGGCTGTTTTCTAAGGAGCAGATGTGTCTTCAATCTAGGATCTAAGCCAATGAAATTTTTTTATGCGTAGACATAGAGAGAGAGAGAGAATTGCAAATCATGGAGCAGCAAACTAAAAGGTGATATGAAATAAATATAGTAAAGAACATAAAGATAATTCTTATATGGTTAACATAAACAAGAGACCCAGGCAAGACAGCCATTTATAACACTTACATCTATTTTTTTCTCGCAGGAAGGTCTGTATTATGTCAGTACATCCGCTCTGAAACTTATAGACAGAAAACATCTGACTGCATTCTGGAACCTCTCTTTGTCGCTCTTTTGTATCTTTGTTTTCATTTCTGATATTATTCAAAATGCAATTGACTAAAAAGTTGCAATCAATATAATTATTACTTGATTTTCAGAAATTTAAAGAACTTACACAAAGGAATCAAAATCAAGATATCATTAATCAAAGACCAAATCACTTTTTCCAAATTTCTATGCTAAAGCTGTATGACATAAATCAAGTTGAGTTCTCTATATAGCAGATGTCGAGTGTCTCATATATTTAGTTAAATTACACTTCCAACACCCTTTGCTGTGCTGATATGACTTCTGAAAAGTTGTACCAATAACAGCAAGAAGATGCAAGGTCAGGAAGGCTATATGTTCCTAATTTTTTAAAAAATAGTTCCGATTGCTGCATGACAATTCTACCAAATTTATTATTATATTTACTTGTTGTTATACTAGATAGTAAAATTAACTGTATACCATAATTTGTTAATTGCTATTTCTACTGATATTAGTGTCATTGTTAATGTATAAGGAAATGCTTGGACTTTTAGATTTTTATAAGATTTGATTAACTATGATTGAGATTTATAAATCAGAGTTCATAAATCTACCAGAATTTAAGTATTTGCTTGAGAGAATTCCCATGGAGGAAGGAATGAGCTGCAGGAAGTGGGGTTGATGAGCAGGTGGGGTTTCTGCCTCAGGACACAGTACTGAATTAGTATTTCAGCATTTCAGAATCAGCTAATAGGACAATGCGCTTTTGATGTGATGTGAGGCACATGAAGCACATGAATGGAAGCTCTGACCATTTGTGGTCTCTTAAAATATTTTGGCACGCTTTGTATAAGGGTTTCATTCTTGATGGTTTGGCCAAATTCCACAATGGAGTTAAATTTTCAGTTGGATTAGAATGTTTTATTTGCTACAGAAAAATTCCTGCACACTGTTAAATATCGCTACCCAAAGCTGACTTGTAAATATCAGTATATAATGATCATCCTCACTTCTCACCCGGAATATTGAACACGTCTTTTCAAGATGAACATAATCAACAGGCTTAGAGGCCATTGAGAGAAACAGTTGGAAGGTGAAGCCCTCACACAGAGGAGTATCAACTGTTCTTCAAGTAATAATCCTAAAGACTAAATTGGAATTCCAATATATGCACTAAATTCATAGAGGCTGAAGGAGAAGTGGCTGCTTAGGATGAGTGATAAACTTTAAAAAGCAGCAGACTATAATTGTCCTATAAAATATGTTGGACTTAAACTTCCATTATCATAAAAGGGTACGACTCTAAACTGGATTATGAGAATGAGAATACAACATAGATCAAATTAAGTCAGCTCCTTGTACTCGGCATATTGACCTTCTGTAGACAATTAATGGAATAATCACCCCACCCCCAAGTTTCCTCTGTCTGGTCATGACCGACTCTAGGGGGCGGTGCTCATCTTTGTTTTCTAGCCGAGGGACCCAGCATTGACCAAAGATCTCAAAGATGCTTTTTCAAGAAGCAACTGGACTTTCTGGTTATTTTTTTTAAGTTGTTTCACTTCTCATCCAAAAAGCTTCTTCAGTTCTGAATGGCTAGTGGGGAATGGAAGGATTTCTACTCCTTGCAGACAGCTAGTCATTTGCAGACAGGGAGTCGTTGAGGCCACCTGGAGGTTTGCCTGTGTCCTCATGGTTACCTGAGTAATGCAAATGGGTGTGGCGCCTTCTTGGAACTGCAGAGTGTTGGGGATAACTCTGTGTTGTCTACATCTCAGACGGAAGCGCAAATGGTTTCTGTAGTCTGCAATTTTTCTGGAAATCCATTCATACTCCCACATCATTTAAAGGGTGTTCATCCCAAAGTGCATAGCTAAATGTCTATGGAGATTATCAGGCATAGCTTCTTGGATGAGAAGTGAAACATGGACAGGACCATGTGGTCCTGTCCACCATGTGGTCCTGTCCACCATTAAAATCATGCACGGTGTGGACAAAGTAGAAAAGGAAAAACTGTTTTCCCTATTGCACAACACTAAAACTAGGGGGCACTCCATGAAACTTTTGATAGCTAGACCTCAAACAAATAAGAGGAAGTACTTTTTCACCCAGAGGATCACTGGTCTATGGAACTCCCTGCCAGAAGAAGTGGTGACAGCTGTCAGCCTCAACACCTTTAAGAAAGGATTAGACGAGTTCATGGAGAACAAGGGTATCCATGGCTATCATGATGGATGCCTAAGGACACCCTCTGGGTTGGAGAGATAGGCAGGATATTTCTCAATGCCATTTGCAGGGAATCATAAGCAGGTGAAGACATCTGCTTGGGAAGACCCTGAAGCAAATGGTGAGCCACTGTGTGAGACAGAATGCTGGACTGGATGGGCTGTGGCCTGTTCCAGCAAGGCTGTTCTTATGTTCAAAGAAAAATAAGAAAGTCCAGTTGCCTATTGAAAAAGCACCTTTGGGACAACCATTACCTGGATGACTGAGAATCTCCATAGACATTGTCCGAAGATGCTTCTGTTGTCATTCGGCTGGCATGACTATAACAACATAGAACTGTTGGGATATATTTATCTACTTGAATGTGCATGCTTTCAAACTGCTAGTTAGTAGGAGCTGGAGCAAGAATGGGAGCTCACCCAGTCATGTGATGCTTGGGACAGACCTGCATAATCCATTACATAGAGCAATGGTTGTCATCCTTCGCAGATTTAAAATGTGTGCTGGGGAATTCTGGGAGTTGAGTTCTTAAAGCTGCATCTTCAAGCTGCGAAGATTGAGAAACACTGACATAAGAGAGAAAGTTTGGATTATGCAGATTTAATTAACAAGGAACTTATTAAGACCGGTATTTTCTTGCTGATATTAATCTCTAGAGTAGATGACTTCTGCAAAACAGATGGTATTAAAATGTCGGACAATTATTACCCAAGACAAACCTTAGAGCCCTCTGCAGTTATACTGATTATATTTCATTGGCTGTCATTTAAATTGTCAGGCACAATTCAAAGTGCTGTTTCTGACCTACAGAGCTGCTTCTTAGGACAAAGGCTCACAAACATGCTCAGGTACTGCATGTCTAATGTCTTTACTTAGTGCTCTGACTTTCATCTCATCAACTACAGGGCTTAACAATTTCTTTAGGCTGCTTAATACAATTGGAATACTAAAGTACATTTTCCCATAAAATGGCTGCTACGTCTGAGTGAGCAACAGAGTTACCTGTTCATAAGATGACTCCAAGACTTAGCCATTTCCCCAAAGGCCAACTACTCCACATTCCTTCTAACCCTTGGGTCTTTTCAATCATCCAATATTGCATTTTTTTTTCCTTTTTCTGAACAGGCAATTACACTTCTTGATTAAGCACTTTTCTTGGATTTTTTTCTCGTGGTTTTAATTTTCTAAGTCTGTTTATAAGGCTTATTGGGGTCCAGAAGATGCTTGTAATTCTTGTGCATGAACAGTAGTATTCAGTCCATGGTCTACAGCAGGGGTCTCCAACCTTTGCAACTTTAAGTCTGAAGGACTTCTACTCCCAGACTTCTCCAGCCAGCAAAGCTGGCTGGAGAAGTCTGGGAGCTGAAGTCCTTCAGACTTAAAGTTGCAAAGGTTGGTGACCCCTGGTCTACAGACCACAGATTGTCCACAGGGTTTCTGCATTTATTCTTATGATTCTTGATGAACGTATTTTATTTTTCTTTATGTATACTGAGAGCATATGCACCAAAGACAAATTCCTTGTCTGTCCAATCACACCTGCCAATAAAGAATTCTATTCTGTCCTATTCCCAGTTAGCTGGACAGAGATAGTTCGTCTTCACAACACCTGCCAAGCCCTAAGGGATTGAAGGCTAAAATAGGTTGCAGGAACTCAGTATGTCTAGTCTAACAATGAGAAATCCTGATAGCAGTCTTTCAATATTTGAGGAGCTGTCACACAGAAGGAGGTTTACATATTCTCCAAAGCATAAACCTAAACCTAACCCAAGGGCAAGAAGTAATTTATGGAAAGTTACCAAGAAGAGATCCAACATAGAACTAAGGGGAAATTTCCTGACAATGAGAATAATGAATCAGTGGAACGGCTTGCCTCCGAAAGTTATGAGTGCTCCATCACTGGAGTTTTTTAAAGAAGAGGTTGGAAAGCCATTTGTCCAGAATGGTAGAGGGTCTCCTGTCTGAGCGGGTTTGGATTAGAAGACTTCCAAGATCCTTTCCAATTCTGGTATTCTGTTTTCTGGGAGATAGTGATAACTTTCAGGAATAATCAGTAGGGTTTCCATCATGCCTATGTATTAACTTCAAGACAGAGATTTTTATCAGTATGGAAAGAAAAAAATTAAATGCACTCTCTGCATCGCTTCTGAATCTCTAATTATCAGTTCACACATGCAGAAGCACTTTACAAAACTGAAAATTAAATGCAAATATGCATTAATGTTTGCCCCTTAAATTGAAACTGCTGATCCCAAAGATATTAAGTAGTTTCTTTTCTCTGAACTATATTTCAAGCTCTTTATTTGAAATAACCGAGTATAGCACTATTAAAAGAGAAGAATGTTACGAAAAAGGGGAACCCAGTTTTTTCTTCCTGTTGAACTGATTTTGGCTAGGAAAATGGAAACTGGGAACATGTTGGCTGTTTTAAAAAATATCACATTGCAGGCATTTAAAAAAAAAAAAGTTAAATCATTTCATTTTTAAAATGGGTTATTGGAATTCCACTCTGTGCACATGTCTTTTAAGTGTGCTGGAGAAAGAGTTTCATGAACAGGTTTCTTATATTAAGATAGAATAAACACACTTAATTCTCAACTGCTATTTCAAAGGCTTTGGGAACTGCCAGAAAGTATTTTTGCTCAATGTAGTCTTGATGGTGTTATTACAGAGATGTACAATATGCTGTATACAGATGTTGCTTTGTTAATTGTCAATTTAAATGATGCATTTATAGTCAGAATCGGTGGACCTTAGAGGAGATGTGAGAGATAACAGCACTGCTGGCATTAGTCTGGATATGAAATGTGTAGCAAAAATAACCACAATCTAACACAATTTACAGCCCTCGGGAACATTTCATTCTGTGCTGTATTTTAGCCAACAAATTCCTTTACAGCACAATTTAGCCTAATTTATGAATCCACTTCTGGTTGGCACTAGTACTTTTTTAAAATTTGATAATGCTGCTAAGCATAGAATCTTCAATGGCTTTTTCTTGAACAAGAACAAACTCCAGATATCCAAACAAATCGGGTGGTGAAAAAACCTGATCTAAGAGGTCCACTAACTGGTGTTAATATAATTTCTGTTCCTTGAGGCACCAATACACAATTGTAGCCACAATTTAGACTTTTATTTTGCCCCTATTTGGTGTTACGAACTTCAGTTTTAGTCAATAAATAAATCAGCACATTTTTATTTACCTGGTTTCAATTGAATCTTATCCATTTTGGCAACTAGCAGTAGATTGTCACCAATGCTCTTATCTGATTGCAGACAATAGCCAGAAAAGTGAATTGTTATCTGTGTAACTTTGTACAGTTGTAACTTTGATCTTTGGGATATTTTTGCCGGCTGTGATTTGATAACCCAATAGGGAGCCATTGCAGCTCCTCTGCATCTTGACAGAATGAAAAAGAAGTAGGCCCTTTACAAATTACCTGCAAAATCTATGTTCCATCTGATACTTCTAACTTTCTGTGTAAGGGCTAAATGGTCCAGTTAGAAGCTGTGTCATCTAAACTTTGGGCAAATTATGAAGAACGGATATGCAGAGCACATATAGGTACCTAGGAATGAAAACTCAATTGGATGTTCAGGGTTCATTTCTCACTTCTGTCTTATCTTCAGTGTGCTCTGAAGCTCTACCACATCAATTGTAAAGCATACTTTAAAACAATTTCTATTGAATTCAGCTGAGCCAGCACTAAGCTCAACAATCTGACAAAGATGGTACTGTTAACACCCCTCACATCTGTTGTGTAAATCTGAGATTTTCATGACTTGGACTCTGCCATATTTTAAACAGATTCTGGAGCTCTGGCTTTTTTTTTAATTTCCAGGGATTATGGTGGGATTTGGGCCCCCTTTGTGAGGGATTTTATGGTCTTATAATGGATGTTTGCTCCACCTGAATTATTTTTTCCCTGATGTTTGATACCATTGTTTTTAATTATACACTACCCAGAGTTGTTGATGAATTGAGTAGCCTTTTAAATGTATGATAATTACATATAGAGTTATGTATATTGGATTATAACACATATATACTTATAGGATTCTGCCCCTGTCCCCAATTGTTTCTATCCATTCTATGGGTAGGCATCAGAGAGGCAGTAGTGTCTGGTGGGACCAGAACGAGAGCTTTTTCTGTTGTGGACCCCCACTCTTTGGAACATCATTCCCCTTAAGATTAGATTGGCCCCTGTTGTTGCCCAGCCAGCTCCAGATGAGCTGCTGATGGATTCCTCTAGTGAGGAGTCCTATGAGTCTGCTCTAAAGGGGGAGGCCCAGAGAGCAGAGAGCAGAGAGCCCGGCTTTGCATCAGGAGGCACCTGGGGCTTGGTGTAGTGGGGAGGAGGAAACCCAGCTTGTCCCTGATGTCAGGCTAAGAAGGATTGAGAGGAGGCAACGTCAATTAGCAGAAAGATGCAACCAGAGGAGATAATGAGTATCAGCTGCCTAATTGACCAGCCCCTCCCAAGAGGCTTTAAAAGAAATCCTCTGTGAATAGTAGGTTTGCAGGAAACAACGTATCATCTGAAGAGTCAAAGCTTTCGTGTGTGTCAAGTTCTTTCGTTAAGAATCGTCAGGCCTAGTCAAGGTCAGTCCGGGCAAGCTGCCAAGTATCAGTCAGTTTAGTCATTTGTCTTGTGAAGGAGGGAGTCAGAACAGGCCCCCTTCCTGTTGGCCTTTGGTAAAGCCCACAAAACTTGGTTTTGTGCTAGAGCTTGGGGCTGTAGGTATGGATTAGAGCCTGTTCTTGGTTGCACGGATGTTAGATTAGGTCATGTCTAGCTGCTGTGTATTTTTATTTTTGTTTTATGTTATGCATTTTGTGTTTTTATCTGCTTTATTCTAAGATACCTAGAGTCACATGAAAGTGAGATGGGTGGCTATATAGATCAAATAAATAAATACCACTGGCAGAAATCAAATGAAAGATGCAAAGGGTATCCTAGTTCTATTTAGTTGAAGAAACTCAGAAGCATGAAACAAAGCCAGTCCATTAAGTCTCTGTAAAGGAATTGTTTTGTTGTATAAGCCCTAGCAACCTCAGAATCCCCCTTTTTAATTGTAATAGAAGTACAGTAAAAGCTTAAACATTGCAATAACTGTGCAAAGTGCTGAAAGAAGAGCTTTGTGCAGCGTGTTGGCCAAGCAAAGCACTCTTCACTGAACTATTGAAGCGGAATCCAGTGGCAGTTGCAGAGGTCTTGTGGGTACATGCACACAAATGCAAAGGTGATTCAGGAAAGCTCTTGCAGATGTCCCAGGCATCTTGATGGATACAACTGCCTCTCTGCTTAGAAAAGGGATGTTTCACTTATGCTAATATTCTTCACCAAGTGTCTCTCTTCAGATGCTCTGCACAGCCCTAATAAACATAAACCCATAATTTTATGGTTATCATGAGATACAGAGTTACAAATGTTAAGGTTCTGGAAGCTCTCTAGTTATATATTTCTCCTTCCCATCGTTCTTAAGTGATGGGGAATTGAACAAGATAGAGAGGATCTGATCTACTTATTTGACTGTGTCGTGTTTGATTTTGATAATTATATATCACTTGGAAGCTAATTAATTGGGCCATTGGATTTACTTCCCATTAATGAGCATTGTGGCTTGCTGCAGAGAATGTGGTAGATGAGCATGGGTATCACATTGGCTAAGGGTTGCTAAGCTTCGGAGACAATGCTCTGCATGTTGAGACTGACCACTGTCTGCATGTATTACGGAAGTCATATAGAATTACATTGCATTTTCAGTACAGATATCTTTATTTTGTACTGTTGTTTCCTAATGGGCTCCTTTTCTCTGGCTTTTTAAGGTGTGCTTTCTCTGCCTGCCTACTTCAGCCCTTACAACGATGGATCGATATGCAGCAACGGAAGAGCTGATGCTTATGCCCAGCTAGAACTTCGGACTTTAGAACAATCTCTCCTGGCAACTTGTGTTGGAAGCATCTCTGAATTGAGTAAGCGACATAAGCATCGATCAGCTATTAATTTACACAGCATATGGGACCTTTCACTAGGATAATTAGGGGAAAATATTTTGCATTTTATCTTTGTTTTGTATATGCTGACACTGTAAAATACATTTCAGGATGTTTTTCAGGAAAATAAGATCCTATTGTTGGATATTTCAGACTTTCATACAGTGTTACACAGAGATTAGCTTCTGCCCCCATCAGATTATTAAAACTGTCATCATTTATTCTGGGTTATAAATAAATTCAGTACTTTATGCATGAAACATCTTCTTACTCCAAGGGATTTAGAATCTAGAATTCTGTATGTGGAAAGCAACAGAAGAAAAGGAAAGGTAAGGATGCCTGCAAGTGAAGCTGATCTCCTAGAACAGTGATGGCGAACCTATGGCACGCGTGCCACAGGTGGCACGCGGAGCCATTCGGCAGGGCATGCGAGGCATTGCCCTGTCAGCTGGCCAGCATGCATGTACAGGCTGGCCAGCTGACTCAGCCATTTTTAAAGCCATCTTTTGCCCTCCCCAGGCTTTATAGGAGCCGGAGGAAGGCGAAAACAGGCCTCCGGAGGCTTCAGGGAAGCTCCTGAAGCCTCCAGAGGGCCTCCAGGGGGGCTGTTTCCGCCCTCCCCAGGCTCCAGAGGCTTTATAGGAGCCTGGGGAGGGCGAAAAAAGAATGCAAAAAATGGGGGGGAACTCCTATCATGCATGAATGCACACTGGGGGGGGAGGGCATTGCATTATGGGTGTGGCACGCAGGCGCACGACCCCCCTGCAATCCCCCCTCTTACGGCACGCAAGCCTAAAAAGGTTCGCCATCGCTGTCCTAGAATCTTCAGCTATACCGTTTTTTTTAAAGTTCTGCAGAAATTTACTATTCACTTCCTCTGTATTGCTGTTCCAACATCACATGGTGGCTAACAGCCCTAAAATTTTCAAAGTGCCCCAAGTTCTAATCAGGGCCAACCCTGCCTAATTTCTGAAGTTCTGACCAGGTGCTGTCAACTGGTAAAGGAAGCAATTCAGTAAGAAGAAGATGGGACACGAGGCAGATGAGAAGTATGTCTTTCAATGTCATATTTTTCAGTTTGGTTGTTGTAGGTAGCTTGGATCAGGAATGTTTCAGAGATGTAAAGGGAAACACACGCTTTATGAGATGTAATAAAGAATAGCCTTATCAAGATATTCGAGAGATCATGCCAAGCTGAGAGAAATGGATTATCAAAGGGGAGGAAGACGACATAGAAGAGTAAAAGCTATCAAGGATTTTGAAGCCAAAGATAAAAATCACAGCATATACGTAGTGTAGCAATGGATAGAAATCTATTCATTTCACAGAATCAGAGATACTTAAACATTTAATGATTGATATAATAATAATAATAATAATAATAATAATAATAATAATAATAATAATAATAATAATAATAATAAATTTTATTTATATACCGCCTCCTCTCCCCAGAGGGACTCGGAGCGGTGCACAGGGAAATTAAAAACCAACATAAAATACATTAAAAAATAAATAGTTAAAATACGAATTAAACAGAATTGTCCCTGCGCTCAAATCCCCTAAATTAAATTACACTAGAAACCCCTAAAAACCCTATCAAAAGACGGAAGATTAACCTAGGCCGGCCAAGCAGAAAAAGTGCGTTTTCAATTTTTGACGGAAGGAGCGGAGGTCCGTGGTTGTTCTAATTTCGGGGGGAAGGTCGTTCCAGAGGGCTGGGCCCGCCACAGAGAAGGCCCTTCCCCTGGGCGTCGCCCGCTGGCATAGCCTAGTGGACGGCACCCGGAGAAGCCCCTCTCTGTGGGAGCAAATCGGCCGCAGGGATGTATGGGGCAGGATCCGATCCTGCAGATAACTAGGTCCCGAGCCATGGAGCGCTTTAAAGATGGTAACTAACACCTTGAAGACAACAGGCAGCCAATGCAGCTCACGCAAGAGTTGTGTTATGTGGGTAAACCTAGAGGTTCCCATTATTGCTCGCGCGGCTGTATGCTGCGCGAGCAATCAACTGTATGCTGTACACATGTGCTAAACTGTATGCTGTACACATGTGCTAAAGCTCAACTGTATGCTGAAATTGTATACATGTGTGAGTGCTTGCCACCTATTTTGGCACCAGTACAGTACTACCATTGTTTTGATAAGTAACAAACTGATTGAAATGGACCTCTGAAAGTAGCAACTGTTTATGTTGCATTTGCTTTGCCAGCCATAGATTACATCCCACTTAATGTTTGAAGGACCAGCTTGTATTCCACTCCTGCTGAAAATTCCAGAGAGGAACTTGTGGGCCCCAGTATTTGGCTAACATGCCACATCCATCCTAAAGCCCATGAATTTGGCAAACGGATGAATCATACTCAAATGCCAAAGGGGCAACTTTCCAGCTTAAGAGCCAGTTAGTAATAACGAAATAAATAAATAAAACTTCTAATGTGTGTTCTGTGTTGCTTTAAAAAAAGAAAACACAGACATAACGAAAATTTATATATATAAAATAAAGCTATAAAAGTCTGTTTATATTTTGATTAATGTAAACTATGTATTAGGATGTATTGTATACTACTTAAAGGATGCTTTGTAGACTTATTTTTCCCCTGGAAAATGTTGGTCTTAGCATATCTCCTCTTGTTTATTACCATCATCTGAATGGGACTATCAGAAATCAATCCATGCCTTAAAGGCCTCAACATTTATTTTATGGCCTGCTTCAATTTGAGGTTTTGTTTAAAAGAAAAAACTTTAGCACATGTGTACAGTATATTCTGCAATGCAGGAATGTTCTGATGGCATCAATCCATGATTAGACACAGCTTCCTTTCCCGACTTTGTAATTTGGCTGGTTCCCTGATTGCCTTTAATGAAATCCCATATAATAATCTCTTGCCTGAAAATTTGAATCCAAATATACATCTTTTGTAGAAATTTTACAAATTTACACAGGAAAAAAAATCAATTTCTTCTTATGGAGGATATGCATCTTTTTGTACCTATAAATATATATTAACAGAAGACTCAGAAAATTGTAATTCACATTTTAAGATATAATACTTAGTCAAACAATTTTCTTTTTAAAAATCTATAATCTTTTCCTATCTTAAACAGGCAAATTTTTAAGTTTCAATAAGTTCAGTGAATTCAGTGCATTTTACTCCCTAGTAAGGGGTATGTTTCAGTGAATACTAAACATCCTGCTATTTAGTTGTAAGGCCCACATTTCCTTTTTTGCAATGGTAAACATTCACATTTATATGACTTAAACTGAAGTCCTTAAACTTAGCAATCCCCTCCTCTTTTAATTATGAATATAGAAGCTTCTTGAGTTATCATACCTAGCTCTACAAACTTCATTGTGCATACCAGTTATCAAAGAAATACATGTTTTGACCCAGCCTTAGCAGAAGCAAGAAACAGACTCCTTATCATGAAAACTTCCTCTTTATTTACCTCTTGTGAATTAATTGCATTCACTCACCAAAAAGTCCAGGCCATAGTCCTTCAAAGAGTTAACTGCAGTAGCAGACCTTATCAGTTCCTTCCGATAATTGCAAGTCCTGAGCTCCCAGCTGAAAGGCTGCAAGCAGTCTTTGTGGCACAAAACACAATGAGCGAAATCTTCAGAAATACGAACTGTTGTCTCCTATGACAACCACTCCCCTTTCCTTCTATTTATTTCCCAGCCAGGAAGGGGCCATTCAGCATCCACATGTGCTTTGCTTCCTGAGTTGACTCCTTGTCTTCCGTTGTTCCCCTCTCCTAACTGTTCTGTGCATAAGTACATCTGGAACAGGCTCCAGCTGTTCTTCCTCATATCAGCCTCCAAAGGCAGCTGGCTCTCCGATGGCTGGGAAATGTCAGATGGCCCTGGGTTTATCTCTGTGTCCAACACAGAGCATTCATCAGAGCCTTCCCCAGACTCCAGAACTAGCCCAGATTCCTCTCCAACCTCCTCACCATCTGACTTTGCCACCAGTTCCATTGGCAGCTGGTGGGCCACATTACAAATATTAACTATGATACATTGAGGATATTATATATTCAGATTATGTAGTATCTTTTCAATTGCTTTAATAAACTATGGACAGTATTTCAAAGTCATGTTGTCCAAATAAACCAGAAAAAGAAAATACCATTTACTGATAACTTCTCTTTCTAGCTTGTTCTAGAAAGCACTAGCCAAATTGTCTGTTGAGATGATAGGGGATAAAATTCATTCTCATAACATTAGCATTTTCAGAAACCAGAATTCTGCAAACCATTGAATATGTATGCAACACAGTACCATATTTTTCGGAGTATAAGACGCACCTTTTTTCCTCTAAAAAGAGGCTGAAAATCTGGGTACATCGAATACAGCATTTTTTGCCTCCTGGAACCCCGCCCCCTTCACCAAAATGGCTGTGCCTAGCCTTATGGAGGCTTCCAGAGAGCTCCTGGAGGCTGGGGAGGGCAGAAATGAGCCTCAAACGGGCCGTTTTTTGCCCCCACAGCCCCCAGCAGCACTCTATAAGCCTCCATAGGGCTTTGCATGCAATTTATTTGACACAAAAATGACCTGTTTTTGCGATAAATGGGCCATTTCTAAACTCATTTTTGACCCCACCCACCCAGGAGCACTAGGTTAGTCATGCTTTTTATTTTTAAAAAAACCAGCCCCATTTTCACGGAGAAACGGGCCCTCCTTTGGGGGAGGTTTGCAAAGGTTTTTTTTCCTGCTCTTTAACTGTTTCTGTGCCAGCAGAAACGAAGTCTTAAGGTTTGTCAGCGATTTCCTTCTCCAGGACATGGATAAATATACCTGGAAACATCAACCTACCTACCTACTCCCTCTCTCTCCCTATCTACTATATTTCTCTTTCTCTCTCTCTCTCTCTCTCTCTCTCCTTCTACCTACATACCTATCTACACATACTCTCTCTCTCCCTACCTACCTACTGTATTTCTCTCTCTCTCTATTCTCTCTTGCGCTCTCTCTCTATCCTTCTACCTACCTACCTACCTACACACACACATTCTCTCTCTCTCCCTACCTATCTACTGTATTTCTCTCTATTCTCTCTCTATATTCCTTTATCTACCTATCTACACACACACTCTCCCTACCTACTGTATTTCTCTCTCTATTTCTCTCTCTATCCTTCTACCTACCTATCTATCTACCTACACATTCTCTCTCTCCCTACCTACTGTATTTCTCTCTATTTCTCTCTCTCTATCACTTTATCTACCTACCTACCTACTTTTTTTTGTAATTTGCCTCTTCAAAACCTTGGTGTGTCTTATACTCCAGTGTGTCTTATACTCCGAAAAATATGGGTATGTATACTGAAGAAAATGAGCCAATCATTGGCATTAAAAAGCAGGCTTTCCAAATTCCAATAAGAAGTTGAAATTAATGTAAATGGCATAGGTATAGGTTTTAAAACATGGTTTGCATTCAAAAGGGTCTTAGAATGAACTGAAACAGAATGCCCTTTCACCTCTCACCTTTTAATGAAGAAGGGTGAACGGCGTTGAAGAGGTGAAACATGGTCATGCTTTTTGTAAATACAATTGTTTTGGTTTCTACCTCTACTCCCTTTCCAGGTGATTTGGTATCACGAGCAATGCACCACATGCAGTGTTTGACGACCCTTCGTCCTGGTATGAGCCCTGTTCGGCAAACCAGGCAACAGCAGCCACCCATCACCTGGTCCCCCGATGCCCTCCATACTCTTTACTACTTTCTACGCTGCCCTCAGATGGAATCCATGGAAAACCCCAACCTGGATCCACCAAGGATGGCCTTGAGTAATGAACGGTAGGTCTTTTCCTGTCCGTGCTCCAAAATGACTTTTCAAGTTAACAGAGCTTCACTTTGTAGAGCATTTTAAGTCTAGTTTACTCCGTGAATTCCACAGAATCAGCCTTCTCCAGTCATTTCTGTAGTACAGCCAAGACATTTTCTTAACTTGGCTAACACGTTGGAACTGGAACTAGAGTGTTACAGAGGAAAAGCCGGAAAGAACAGAAGTTTTATTTTCTAGTGTTCCAGGATGGGGGTTTTTTTTATGTTTGTTTCTCAGACATGTTTAACTTTAATTCCCATAGTTCCTAGCAAATTTTTAAGACGCATAAATAATGTATATTTTTATAAGAAAACTTTGTAGATCCTAAAAAAAAAAAAAGGATATTTTTGCAGATTCAGTACTTGTTACCATTTTAATAGCTGCTCATGGACCGCTTCTAATTTCTAATTTTCCCCTCTTGCATACTGTTGGGAGTTGTTGATCTAAGCAGATTTCAGATACAAATATTAGATTTTAAGCTTCCCTGAAAAACTCCTTTTCTAGTTGGACATGGATAGAAAGAGGAGAAGGCATAGCTTGTTTTTTCAAACTGTGTCTCTGGAATATTCCAAAATCAATATACATGCTGCAAAAATTATTGGTTGTTTTCAATAAACTTAATATGGAGAATCTTTAAAGCAATGCTTAAAATATATACACATAGACACTGATGCAACAGATCAAGGGTAATATAATTGTGGGTGTCTTAATAAAGCACTGTTTCAAAGCATTTATTCTACTAATGCTGACCGAAGCAGGTGCACATGGGAGTGCATCAAATATACCCACTATTCTACTTCCAAGGAATGGATCAATAATGCACCTTTTCTTCTTCTTCTGGTGTTCTTGCTCCTGATGCACACCAGAGAATTTCACGTGTAGGTCCGTTTCTCATCTACACATGCACCCCTTTCTGCGTGCAATATAATTTATACGTTCAAATACACCTATAGGTAAATGCAATGCTGGAAGATTCAGAACAACATGGCTGTTGCTGAATAAATATCTAACCAGCCTTTGAACATGGTTTTTTTTTTAAAAAAACTGTGCTTTTTCACAATAAATCCAGCGCTTTCCATTTAATGTGGCCAGTGGGATATATACTGCAAGGGATACTATATACACAGATTTCTGTTTGTTTATTTCCAGCAAGAGGAAAAAGTAAATTGAGGTTATTTCTGAGTATGCCAGACCCGCAGCATGCTGCATAAAGGCACTGATTCACATACCCTTTCTTGGCAAGGCTATAAGAGCCAGCCTCGTTTTTTTAAAAAACTGTTAGTGCTAATTCAGCTGCAAATTCTGCATTACTCCATTGTGCCTCATTGAGTTTATGAAGTATGCTTTTGAAGGCATTGCAAAGCTAAGGGGGGGGGGGGGAAATCTCAGTTTTAAAGCAAAGGAAATCTTTGAAGATCAGCTGCGCTATGATTATTTTTGAGATGCCTGCGACATCTATTAATGCTTAATACAGTTATTTTAAACAGCAAGAAAGGCGATGCACTTTTTTTTTTTTTTTGCCATTCCTATCATTATTTTAACTGGTGAGCATTAGAACAAGCTTCCCCAGTCTGCCACCCTGCAAGGGTATTGAATTTCGGATCGTGAAGCCTTTCAGGAGCCCAAGACTGCTTTTGATTAATTTTGTGAGAACTTGCTTGCTTGTTGTTCTTTCAGTTGGTTATGCATCAAATTCTCTTCAACCTTTTTTTTTTTTTTCTATTTTCAGTTAGTGGTACTACTAAATTTGAGGAGACCAGGCAGAAGAGGTTTTAGTTCTCTTCTTCTGAGCTTTCTTTGATTTTAGTCTCCTCCTTTTCACCCTATTCCAGATCCTTCTTTCTGCCTATAAAACGATTTCTGTGGACATCTTACCTCCCATCCTTTCCTCTTCCTTGCTACACACAATCATACACTCTTTGGGGCCCAAACATGCAGTGTCAGTTTGAGAAAATAAATGTAGATGACTAAGTATATGAAGCCCAGTCAGTATTATGCTATTTCATTGTTATCACATTGATTCACAGGACTTTCCTTAACTATATTTTATATTAGAAATGGACAATCTATGCAGACCAAGCCATGACTTCTGAATTCAAATGTAATACTGAATGTCAAGCGATGGTTTGGATGAATGGCTAGGCTGACATCATCCAATAAGCAAAGTAAAGAATCTACTTTTTGTTTAATGCACTATGAAAACCCAGTCACCTAATAACTTTCCATGAAATATTTTCTCTCAGACTGCCTTATTTTATGGGGTTACTGTGAGGATAAAGCTGGAATGAAGAAGGGGAAAGGCAACATTTTTTAAATGTCACAATCATGTGGACATTGGTTAATCCCAACTCTTGTATTTGTTGCATTCATACCTCACCTTTTTTCTAGAAGGTCTTAGTAGCATTGTATGATCACATTTAGTTTCAAAATTATATTATGAGATATATGCAGAAAGAGACCATAGTCATCCAAGAACCTCCCAAAAGTGAGGGTAGATTTGAATTTTGAACTTCTGGCCCTGAATTTCAAACTCTACTGATGAAGCATATCTACTCACTTCTCCTTACTCCTACCTAACATTGATTTCTCATGAGCCATAATGGTTTGAGAAACATACATCTGAAATTATGCAAAGTCCCTTTGGACCTTTTATTTATTGGATTATTTTGTTAAGCAATTCAAATAAGATCTATAAGCCTTCATTCCTTACAACTATCCTTTGAGCTCATTTAGCATAAGTGCTAATACGAGTCACTGAGCTTCAGGGCTGGATTGATATTTGAACCTTTGCATTCCCAGTTCAACCACGTTGTTTCCCATACCACTGGAACATATATGGAAAAGTTTTTGAATATAGGCATGTGTTAATTTAAGTGCACATACCAAGAAGTCTGTCTACCACTGTGGCTTGGGTTCATCTGAAATGGTATTTTGCAACCTGCTGGAATGCTGCACCTGTGTGCTAAAATGTGACGCAGCTCTTTACACATTGAGCAAATCCCTTCAGCCTAAGGGTAATAATATCTATAAGATCCCATCATCAAAGAACATATGTTGGCAGAATCCATATGTATGTGCGCTTCAGTGCCTCTTTGATTTCACAGAGATCCATTACATAGCGATATATTTTAATGTACAAAAAGCAAACGGGTGTGGCTACACCATTGAGTAATTTTGTAACTTTTCCATCACCCATTTTAGCATTATTCCATTCTATACAAAGAGAACCTGAATTCATTTTAGGAAATACCAGAAAGGGAAATCCTGTTGTTTTTGGAATCAATATTGGCAGAGGTTTATGAGCTGTCCAGTTTGCCAGTATCTCACTTATGTTGTAGTACAATCCTTTATGGGGTTCTATCAACAGCAAGAAATAAGATAAACAATTGTAGCCATAGAGTTAGTTGTCTGACTTGATACCCATTAGATTGGGTGGACTATAGGATTATAAGCATTTAGATTATAAACATTTTGTGTTAGGACTAAAAGGAACCATGCCATCCATCTAGAAATATACTGCACAAGTCAGAAAATGCCAATTTAATGGAAAAAGAGTGTAGGATGGAAAAGTGGGGGAGAGCATCTAATTTGAACAAAAGATATCTTGTTCTAGTTTTCAGGCATAGTATTTGTAAGGTTTTGTGGCAATCAGTGTATGGGTGAAAAAACTGCAAAGCATTTTGGTTAGCTACTGGATCATTGCACCAAATATAAAGTGCAGATTAATTGATCTTTTTCTTTCCTAGCTACTGCCTTTTTTAATATGATGTGATAGTTTCCTGTTTGAAAGAGAAGACTTCTCTTATTCTATTATTTTATTTATTTATTTATTTTATTAAATTTATACCCCGCCCTTCTCCAAAAGGACCCAGGGCGGCGTACAGGAATTTAAAATACATACAAAATCGAATAAAAATTTTTAAAAACTTATTTAATATCCGTCCTGTGCTAAAACCAAATTAAAATCCCTAAAATTTAAAAACTATCTAAAATAGTCATAGCGGAGGTTACGCTAGGCCGGCTAGATGAAAGAAATGTGTCTTTAAACACTGGCGGAAGAGGCGGAGGTCGGAGATGGTGCGAAGTTCAGGGGGTAGGTCGTTCCAGAGGGCTGGGCCCGCCACAGAGAAGGCCCTTCCCCTAGGTGTCGCCAGTCAGCATTGTCCGGCTGACGGCACCCTGAGAAGGCCCTCTCTGTGGGAGCGGATCAGTGGAAGGGATGTATGGGGCAGGAGACGGTCTCGCATGTAACTAGGTCCCGAGCCATGGAGCGCTTTAAAGATGGTCGTCAGAACCTTGAAGCGCACCTACTATTACCCTGTTTCCCCCAAAATAAGACCTCTCCGGATAATAAGCCCAATCAGGCTTTTGAGGGTATGTGCTAAAATAATCCCTCCCCTGGAAAAAAGCCCTCCTCGAAAATATTGCAACACAGCAGCAGCCTGAGGTGACCATGCCCGCTGTCTTCTGCACCTCAAAAATAATAAGATGTCCCCAAAAATAAGGTCAGCCACATATTTGGGGGGGGGGTCAAAAGAAAATAAAACCCTGTCTTATTTTTGGGGAAGCACGGTAGTAAACCATCATTTTCCTTTAGATGTGTACATTACGTTGCACTCAGTGCTCCGAGAAGCTACTGAGGTCTTTTAATATATCTTTCCAAACAAAAGAACAAAACTGGGGAGAATAAGAAATCCGTTGACTTTACATAATCTCATTGGTTTGATTAACATTTTTTTTCTTTAGAGAGATGTAGAATGTGTGCACATTTTTAACATGATTGTTCTGTGATAGAGATACTTATTTTTTTTATTTTTAGAAGGAATCATTAGTTTAATGCGGGATCGGATCCTGCCCCATACTCCTCACGGCCAATTCGCTCCCACAGAGAGGGACTTCTCCGGGTGCCGTCCACTAGACTATGTCAGCAGGCGACGCCCAGGGGAAGGGCCTTCTCTGTGGCGGGCCCAGCTCTCTGGAACGACCTTCCCCCCGATATCAGGACAACTACGGACCTCCGCTCCTTCCGTCTAAAACTAAAAACACATCTTTTTCGCTTGGCCGGCCTAGGGTAGTCTCTTTTATGGTTAGGGATTTTATTAACTAATTGGGGGGTTTTAGCGCAGGGAGTACTGTTTAATTTACCTTTTACTTAATTATTATATTTATTGCTTTTAACTTTGTACTTGTTTTTAATTCCCCTGTGCCCCGCCTCGAGTCCCCTCGGGGAGAGAGAGCGGGTTAGAAATAAAATTATTATTATTATTATTATTATTATTATTATTATTATTATTATTATTATTATTATTAATGTTTATTGAAAGGCATGAGCTTTTGTGAATGGCTATTCACTTCCTTAGATCATTGAAGTAACTAAACAAATCTAGGATTTAAATTCTGATCTATTTATTTTTATTATTCATTATAAAATTTATTATGTAATTATTTATTATTAAATACAGTGTCAAATCAGGCATGTCTATGAAGTTGATTAATACACTTAACAGGTCAGTATCCCTCGTTTATTATTACTCTCTAGCACACGGGTGTCAAACTCACATTGCCATCACGTGATGTTTCACAGTGTTTTTCCCTTTGCGGAGCTGGGGTAGGTGTGTCCTGTGCGTGACGCATCCGACTCAGGAGCTGCCAGTTTGACACCCTGCTCTAGCACAAGGGTCTCAAACAAACATCTTGCAGGCCCATGCAACTTGCTGAGTGTTGTCTGTTCTGAGGCCCGTGATGACTTACCTGCGAGGTATTGCTATCTCCGTTTCTTGATCCATCTCTATTGTGTGCATATGGGCAGGCACCTAGAACAGTTTGTGATCATACATCCCAGTTTACCATTTGTTCCAGATTTTTGAGCCCCACACTCCTTTTTCCATAGTCTCAATGCCCAAGGAACCCGTTTCTCTTCCATATTTCTGGCTTGTACAGGGCCAGCCTTACGTCGCACCTGCAGTGCTGGCTTGTATGGGGACAATCCAGAATTGCAGTACTGCAGAAGTTGGCACTGTAGGTGAGAAAGAAAGCCTGCACCACCCAAGTGGAGGAGAAGCCATGCCAGGTGCCAAAAGGAAGACGTGAAGCCACCCCAAGCGTGGTTTGGGGAAGAAGACATGGGCTTAAAAAAAACTATAACAGCGAGGAATGAGCGCCCAGCACTGCCTTTGCGGTTTCTCCACAATGCCAGTTTACACATTTTCTGCTTATCTGAACCATCTAATTTAGTGGTCCCCAACCTTTCTGGCACCAGGGATCAACTTTGTGGAAGACAATTTTTCCACAGACCGGGGGCGAGGGGGATGGCTTCACATACAACCCAGACCCCATACATGCCAAATAAAGTTTTGCTTGCTCGCCTGCTGGTTGTGCGGCCAGGTTCCTAACAAGCCATGGACCGATACCGGTCCCCAACCCAGAGTTTGGGGATCTCTTCTCTAATTCATCCACAGACCATTGAGATAAAAAGCCTGGGCTAGAAATGCCAGAGGTGAATGGATTGAAATCCATAGCACTTCTGAGAGTGATGTGCCACTGAAATGAATAAATGATAACACTGTATAACATATAATAGTTTGGAGTATGTGGTTTTTTCCCACATATTTTCACCTGCCCTTGCTTTCCATTCCATTTTTCATTTTTCAATTTGTTTTTAATATTTGTTGCACTTATGCATATGGGAGTGACTACCTCAAAGTCATCTAAGTTGTTCCAGAATGAAAGACAAATTTAAATTTGGTTTTCCCAATGGGAAGTGAATTAGGCCGCTTCTTAAATAAATAGCAGGCTAACAAATTATGTTAGATAAATCTCATGTTCTGACCCAGCTCCCCAAACGTGACAAACCCTCTGACATGAACTCAAAAGATTCCTTTATTAGGAATGCCGGCAGCCCTAGCAAAAAGTTTCTCTTGCAGGCTAACAAGTCTCTCCATTTGGAAAATGAACGTCTGCCACATCTATTCATCTCCTCCCCTGCCTTTTATTCCCAGAACTAGGGTGGGGCCTCGTTAGCAGCAATGGCTCTTCCTTCCCCACGATCGACCCACAGTTTTCCACTGCTCTCCTCTTCCCTTCCTTTTGCACAGCTGGGTATCAGGCACTGGACCCAGCTGTTCCTCCTCTTCTTCATCAACCATCTGCAGACCTGGGGGCTGTTGACTCTCTATCTGAGGGGTGAGGGCTGACTGCCTCTGTCTCCCTCTCTACCAGCTCCATTCGCTCTTGTCTTGATGCTGACCCTGATTCCCACACCTCCTCCTCCTCTGATTTGGCTACTGGAGGGGCTGGCGGCCGACAGGCCACAACACCAGAGGTGGTATTCAGCAGGTTCTGACCAGTTCTGGAGAACCAGTAACAGAAACTTTGAGTAGTTTGGAGAACCAGTAAATACCACCTCTGACTGTCCCTGGCCCCTTCTATTCTCTGTCTTCTGGGTCCCAGCTAATCAGGAGGGAATGGGGATTTTGCAGTAACCTTCTCCTGCCACGCCCACAGAACCGGTATTAAAAATTTTTGAATCCCACCACTGCACAACACCTCATCAACATTAGAGTCAAGCATAGTTACTTAAACTGTGTTGAAAGTAGGACTACCAATTATCATTCCTGCAGAGTGCAGACCATTGGCAAAGACGTGATAAAACAAGGGATACTTTTTAGTCATCACTGCCTACCCCAACCCATTATGGTTAAAATAATTTTCCATTAGAGATAATTAGGGACACCAGGATAAAGGAATCTGTGGTTTCTAAAAGAATGATGTGGTCTGTTCTTATATAATTAAGTGATACTAAACATAAGCATATGGCACTGAGCCTGCCCTTGATAATGCTCTAATGGCAGAAAGTGGTTGTTTCACTTCCATTTATATTGTTCTTATGGCATAACAAAGTCAATGCTAATAATAGAGGCGAGGAAAGGAATGAAACTTTATATATATATAAAAATAAAATTTCTCATTAGGTCAATACAGACCTGTTCCCAAACAATTCCAAGTTGGGAATGAGACCAATTTATGCTAATATTTTGTGCCAGTACTGTGACATCTGGCTCCTTTGCAAAGCAATCAACACGCTTTCCAACTCATTCTCTGAAAGATCTTTCTTTTCTCAGCATTTTTCATAGAATATTTTATGGTTCCCCCACCATCAATAATAGGAAATTTCTTTTATTAGTGTAAATAGTCTAAAGCTAAGGAATCTGATTCATAATATTACCTTCTATCCTCTCCAGGGATCTCAGTTGGGAGAAATTGGTGGTTCACTAGAAAATGAGCTCTAACCTTTAAAAGGCAAAGTATCTCAGTTTTGATATTAACATTGTTGTTGTTGTTTTATTCAAGAACCATCTATTAACCACCCTTTTCCCTGAAAATAAGACCTCCCTAGATAATAAATCCAATTGGGCTTTTGAGCGCATGTGCTAAAATAAGCCCTCACCTGAAAATAAGTCCTCCCTGAAAATATTGCATCCAGCAGCAGCCATGAGGCCTCCTACACCCCCAAAATAAGATATCCCCCAAAATAAGAACAAGCATTTGTTTCGAGAATCAAAAGAAAATTAGACCCTGGCTTATTTTTGGGAAAACATTTTCCTAGTTTCTGCTAGGTTCCCCAGAACATATGTATGTATACGTTGTGAAGTAATTTATGTCACCACTCAAACACAGTAAATCCAGGTGGCTAACAATAGACTCCCTGGCTGGCTTTACTGCCAGTTTACTTGTGCACGTGCTTTGCTCATGTATGTATGCGCAGTTCAATTAAAATTGTTCTGCGCATGTGCAGAACTAAAAAACAAGATGGCAGCAACCAGGGAACCGGTTCAGGGTGTGGCAGGCCTTGGTCTCTGCTGGTTCCAGTGACCCAGGCTGCCATACTGTGAACCAGTAGGAACCCACCTCTGCCCAATACATTTTTGTCTTTATTGTTGCATGTTGTTCTGGTGGATCTCCTTAATTCCACCCATCTCATTCCTCACCACTGCTTTCCTGCTTCCTCTCCCCATGTAGTTGGTACTATATCTTCTTCCCTTTCCTTCTAATCATTTGCTAGATCACTGTTGGAAAAATGCCCCTCTCCCTTTTCCCCTTTTTGAGTACATTCATAGCCTGCTGTAGGTCTTCAGAAATAAAGTATTTGCTGTGTATTGTAAATATTAGACTTTTTCACTTGCAGAGTTCCAAGTGAAATGATCTCTGGGGCCCTTCATACACAACAGCTAATTATCCTCTACAAACACTCAAATGCACATACAGTCACACATCCTAATTTAGCATTCCACTAAGAAAACACTGGCATCCACTTCAAATGGGAATTGAGTTGTATACAAAGTCTGCATGCCCAGCAACAACAGATTGTGCACAAATGCGACCTCAATCAAATACTGTAGTTCAAAAAAATAGATTTAACTCAATTCCAATAGTAGCCAGCCATTTTCTCTTAAAGTTCTTTTTCGGCCCTGTCTATGACTTACTAGTAATTCATTTTGTTATCTAAATACATTATTGGCCAAATTAGGTTGTTGATAAATGTACAGCTCAATTGTATGTAAATTCCCTACAAATTAATTGTGCTAAAATACACTGAGAATTTTCAGAATCAGTTCTTCTATCAGTTACTGGTAAGTAGCTTTCTTGTTCCTTCTTGCAGTTAAGCATGTTTACTTGTGAAGGAAAGGGTCAGCTGTAGAAGAAGAGTTTTTCTCCAGCATTTTCTTTAAAAACAGCGATCGGGTAGAATTTCTCAAAGCAACTATGATATGATATAACACAAATCATGATACAATATGATATAATGTGATATATGACAAAATGCAATGAATGTCTCAGGGGTGGGTTCCAGCAGTCACTACTGCTAATTCGCTTGTGGGCACGCTATGCGCGCATGCACAGTGCAATAAAAATTGCTCTGCACATGCGCAGAAGCAAAAAACAAGATGGTGGCATCGATGACTGGAGAATGGATTCGGGGACGTGGCAGGCTTGGATCACTACCAGTTTCATTGACCAAGGCCACCAAATCACTACCGGTTCAGCTGAACTGGGCCGAACCGGTAGGAACCCACCTCTGGAATGCCTGCTTTATTTCAGTACAAGGTACAGCTCCTTTTACACATAGCAGTACCAGTTTAACATTGAGCTACTGCAATAAATCAGAGTAGGCAGAACAGGCTTCATAATGGAACTTGGGGTAAGCTTCTTTATCCCACAATGTCAGCAATTTTCTTGAATATGGTAACAGGTTTTGTACTAGAAGGGGGGTTGGTGGGTGGGTGGTTGGGTGGTTAAATTTGTATGCTGCCCATATCTCTACCAAGCAAATGTGGGTGGCTTACATACCTCAAATAATAGAATAAAACAGTTACAGTTACAGGATTAAGACATTAAAACATCAGACATTAAAAGTTAAAACATTTAAATTAATATTAAAATGGATAAAAAGAAGCAGTGTGTAAATATGGTATCATTAATCTTTTCCCAAACAACAAAAAGTAATATTTCTTTTTTTCTTCGTTTGCCTTATGGTCTCTATTGCTTTAAAGGGGGTGCCATAATTTGGGGAGTGGGGAATAAAACCTTCCTATACCAAACCAAGACTTACTGCAGCTTAAGAAAGCTGTGCTGTGCATCCCATTATTTATGCATATCCCTCATTGCAAAGGCTTAGCTTCACTTACGTTAACCGATAAAAAGTGAGTGGAAGCCAATGCTAATCTTCAATCTCTCTATAATCTTTTGCAGTCTGACTCCTTTTACTTTATCTGCATCTTACCATTTCGTTTTCTTCCCGAATAAACTGAATAAAAAAGCTTTCACAATTAAAATAAACACTTTGTGGGAGAAAAGTGTTTGGTAGGAGAGAAACTAGAAATTGCACACATTCTTATGAGCGGTTTTTATCCTGTGTTGCGTTCTTTAGATTTAATTTTAGATAATGTGCAGTAATGGAATGGGCGGCAATGCTAGGACATTTGTCATTTAATTTGTCGTTTAATTTTTTAGCAGGAGGAAATACATCAAGGAGTGGTGGGTTATAAAAATATCAAGGGCACAATATAAACAAACCTGAATCCAGATTGGTGTATAAAGGACGATTCTTTGTATGCTTATTCAGAAGTGAGATTCCCTGTTTTCATAGGGACTCGTGTCTAATTCCAGGAAAGTGTGGACACAAATGCATATTTAGTTTCTGATTCACAGCGTTCCCATAAGGTTCCCCTTTGTCCAACTTGTGCCATTTTCTGCATGTCATACCACTTCCTAAATGTCAGTGGAAAGAATATCTGCTATTTAAAAAATACCAATGTATGATTTAGTGCAGGCCTAAGGGAGCTCAAACTCATCCTTCCTTTTCCCTCTCCTTTTCTAACATTGGTCAAAGGTGATTAGAAGTTTCCATTTAGATTTATCCTAATTTAACATGTCATTTGAATTTTAACCAATAGCTCGTCTTAACTAGTGCTAGCTGAAGTCATCACAAATTGTAACTGTTGGCTTATTTCAACTGAGATTATCCAGCATTTAATGCTTAGAATTTATATCAATATGCAGGTAAGATGGAAAAAAATGGCAGCAAAAGTTTCCAAACTCTTTCTTCACTTTGGAAGAGGAAGATTTACGAGCAATTGCAAGATTCACGGCAGCTCATTCTTATGATGCCAAACCATAATAATCCAAATGTCCAAATGCAGCCTCCTGTTTTAAATCTAGAAGTATGTGAATCCAGCTAAGCTGGGTGTTTATGATTTTATTTTAGGGAAAATATGAGAAAATATTCTAGGGAAAATATGAGAAAGCTATTAATAGGATGAGTATATCCCATTCTGCAAAAATCATTATTGGCGAAAGTAACTGCTGGGATAATAAGACCAGAGGTGGGTTGCTATTTTTTTTACTACTGGTTAGGGTGCATGCGCACACGAGGGTGCAACACTTCTGTGCATGCACAGAAGCATCTGAGCGAGTGGGTGGAGCCTCCCACCACCACTACTATCGGTTCGCCTGATCCAGACTGAACCGGGAGCAACCCACCTCTGAATAAGACCTTTGTGTAGGATGACTTTTCACATTGTTATGATTCTTTAAGTTGTTCAGTTAAACACAATGTATACTTGTAAATGCTTCAGGTACAGTAGTTAAAGCTAACATTCATGTTACTTTCATGAAGGGGGAAGTACTTGCGTCATATGTATGTATCATGTGTTTTACATGTATTGATGCAAGAAGAAAGGGGGAGACGCAGAGCAGCCACCAGCCTTGATGCAGCAAGCATATATGCTAATATATGTCCTGATGAAGGATGAATAGGACACTTCCCTGTTTCTCAGGAACAGAATTGTCCCAAACCAATTCAAAGATATTTAATTGTCTGAATCAAGTCCAGCATCTTTATAGAATGGTAATGACATTTTCTTGACCACAACGAACAAACATCACCCCAACAGATTATCTTTCTATTTACCTTCCTCTCTTTTAGTTTAAGAATTAAACAGAGGAGTTGTAGATTTACTGACAAGGCTAAGACTATGAAGACTTGAAAGTAATACTGTTAATATGTACTTATACACCCTCATTTTTTTTTGCATTTTGTCACTGACATCTCTGGTTAAACTGGTTTTCAGGTTTCTGTAGTGCTCCCAACAGTACTTCAAGCCTCAACTAGTTTTAAATTAACATTTTAGTAATGTGACTGTATATAACTAGTTGTTCAGATTTATATATAGGCATCTACTTTTGATTATACTGAAATCACTGTTGTAAAGCCATCAGTTGGCCAGTTTGTTTGCTGTTGACTGTTGCAGCCCAACAATCATTTTCCTTAGGAAGATCAGAGGGGAGATATTGAAAAAGGCCTAAACAATGACCCATTTGTTCATTATATTTTATATCTGATATAATTTCAAGAGACTAGTCCAGTATGTGCTCTTGTTGCACTGTGTGGTTGCAAAATTACTTTCTAGAGTATGTCACCTTGAGCATTGTCAGGAAAAAAACCCCCTCTATTTCAATCATATTTAGAGCCATTTCTGCTCTGTATTTTATTTTCTGGAGTCACCAACTATCTTTCTGTTTACGTTTCATATAGGCATGGGGACCTATATGTAATCAGATCTTCCAGCATATCCCATGCATTTCATATCAGAGGGGGTATGCTTGCTGCCGGTCTGCACCAGTTTGGGAGAACCAGTAGTGGCGACAGCATGAGGCTCCGCCCACACCCTGGCATCATCAAGGACTTTCTGCGCATGCCCAGACATGCGTGCACTCCCACTACCAAATGGGTAGTAAAAAAAATAGAATAGTATCTCTTTTTCAGATAGATATGGCCACTGAGAAATTGACTTCCAATTTCTCCTCTATGGTTCTTGTCATTTGTCACAGAAAGGTGCTGCCAATAGTAGATCTGCTGAGCATGGCCCTCAGATAAGGGCTGGGTTCATGTATCTTGCTAAAGAAATTGTACTGTGAGACGACTTCTTAAATTAGATTAAATAGCCATAAGAATCATTTGTGGTTCTTTGAAACCACCATAAGAATCATTTTTTGATTAAAGGATGGGAGACCTGTTTTTAAATCAGTTGGTTTGTTATTGTGAGATTGTTATAAGTCATATAGCACATTAATAATACTGTTCTGTGGGTTGCTGCCTCCACTCCTCCTCCAAGACCTTTTCACTGTAGATAGAACTTGATTCCTAGTTACACATTAGATACATAAATCCAATTTTCTTGGCAAAAAAATGAAAGGGGCTAGCCATTATCTTCTTCCAGAATGGTGTGTGCATGTATATCTGACATTATAGCCCACTTCTAATTTAGATTCTATATTTTCATTATTATGCAAAGTCATCTTGATGTTGTTCTGTAGATGGATGGCGGAAAAATAAATGGAAATAAATAGACATATACTGTTTTTGTTGCAATGGCGGTAGCAATACTTTGGACAAAATGACTGGTGAAGCTGTGCTGGAAAAGCGTGCGTCAAAAAGATTAACTTGATTAGTTGAATGTCTAACCGGCAGAAGCCACACTGTGCTTTCAAAAGGCAGATTTGAACAAAACATGCCTTTCTTGTGGCAAAATAAACATAAATGGCAGGCTCCTGATGAGCAGAAAGTTGAAAGGCTGAAAGGCTTAAAAAGAGAGCTCCAGTCATAGATGTTATTATTCATCATTATTTTTAATGTGATTTGTCTTTCATGCTATCAGCTTATTTTCTTAATAGCCCACTCATTTTTATATATACTGTCACAAATGGGTTTCTATGGATGTTCAGAGAAATATTAAAGGTATTGAAGAGTCTCAACACTGAACAATGTTTACCACAGTTCTGTGAAAAAATGAGTCAAAGAGTTTCTTTTTTATATAGTTGACTTGCTTTTGGCAAGCTACTAACAATGGCCGTAGAAATACTTTAAACAGATTACGTGAACTCCCAGCTTGTAGCACTCTCTCTTGTTATCTCAGTTGTCTATGAAGTGGATATCCGATGTTCTGCCTTCTACTATTGGAGCACCACCCAGCTGTGTGAACTTCAGCTTCCAGAATGTTCAGCAGTAATCATGCAAAATAAAATTCTGGAAGTTAAAGTTTACACATTTGGATGGTTATCAAGTTGCAGAAATCTGATACATGAGACATCATGTGCGAAATTGTTTTGCATCTGGAAAAATATATTTGATTGGTGTGAAATATATTTGATTATTGCGAAGTGTATGAAATGGCCATGGAGACAAAGTCATGGGGAAGAGGGCAAGAACTTTAAACATGCCCACATGAGACTTCTCTGATCTGTTTCCAGAGAACAGATGGTCCTCAACTTATGACTAGTTGCTTATTCATCCTTTGAAGTAACAATGAACCTTCACATGGTTACTTATGACGCAAATTCTAAATTCTCACAACAACCACCCTCACAGACACATGATCACATTGTGGACCCTCAGCAGTCGGCTTACATTTACCGCCTTTTGCCGCATCATTTGGTCTCATGATCATGTTTTAGAACTTTTTTTTTTACCAAAAACCATGCTTTGTTCCTGTTTCTGGCAAAAAAAAACCAAACACCTATTGCAGACAATGGATTTGCGCAACAACCATTGTGCTGACTAGTGATGCCCCAAAATTGGGTGTGCTCACATCGTGACCCACTTAACAACTGGCATGATTTAGGACTATAATTCCAGGCTCAATTACAATTGTAAATCAAGGATTATGTGCACATACTTCTCCCATCCAGAAACACAGTGAATGTAAGACTAACAAAAGAGAGCAGAATTGTTATGTTCTTTCTTGCCAATCCTGCTTCACTCAATAGCAAGTTTAGAAGATGTCCTAGAGGCCATATTCCAGTTTTTATGGCACTTTGGCATGTCATTCATTGTATGCGAAAAGAAATATAAAGTAGGTCACGCGTTAATTACTTTATATCCTGGCCAATGTGTCCTGTGTAACCATGTTTACTAAAGAGGACATGATTACTTCAAAAGTAGGTACCACTAATATACTTAAGTAAAATTATTGTGAAATAAGAAAGTTTGGATTTTTAAGAAGTTGCATGATACATGATGAATATTCCTAGATAGAAATGAATCTTAACATGAGGTGTGATGGATGTCTTATCGTTTCTCCAGGCCATTCATGCTTCTGCCCCCTCTGATGGAATGGATGCGCGTAGCTATAACCTATGCTGAGCATCGGCGCAGTTTAACAGTACACAGTGATGATATCCGACAGACAGCTAGGCTGCTATTACCTGGATTGGACTGTGAACCTCGACAATTGAAGTAGGTGGTGTACTTTTAATATTCCACCTACATTTCATCGCAATATATTTTAATTAAAGCTGCTGTTTTTAAATATATTTTATATGTACATGCCAGAAGACTGATTTGTTTGTAATGGGCTCTGTGTCAGGATTATTTCTGAAGGGACACGAGCTGTTGATTTATAAACTTTAGCATTTTTCTTGGCAATCAAAACTACCAAACCAAAAAAAGTAATCCTCTAAAATGGGACAAGCTTCCCCTTGGAGTTATTGTGAATAACTATGTGTGGCCCCAAAAATAAATCACAATTTGTTCAAGAAAATTGAAGGACAGTATTTTTAAAGGTGAAATGATCAGGCACATAGAAAGAACATTAAAGTACCATATTTTTGGACTATGAGACGGACCAGTGTATAAGACGCACCAAGATTTCGAAGAGGTAAGTAAGAAAAGAAAAGATTTGTCTTCCCCCACCCCCAGGAGCACTCTGCAGGCTTCAGCAGAGATGGGGGGAAGGCAAAAACACCCGCATTTTGAAAAACAGCCTATTTTTCACCCATTTTTCACAAAAATGGGATGCCGGAGTGGGGCTTCAGAAGGTCAAAAATAGCTGTATTCAGTGTATAAGAAGCACCAATATTTGCACACTCTTTTTGGGAGGGAGGGAAGGTGCGTCTTATACTCTGAAAACTACAGTAACTTCTGTGAGGTAAAATTAGGCAGCAATAGCCTTTTGAGGTTTTTTTGGAGTGTAAAGAAATGTACAGAGGAATCTCCTTGAAAGAATAGTGGACTTGGATTTTGAAGAGGCTTTAACCAAATATTAAGAAATTCTTGATCAAACAGCGCAGTCATAAATAAGAAAAGATTGGTAATGATTAAATAACAGAAATCAGAGAGTGGGATTAAGTGAACAGTTCTTGCAATGGATGGACATGATCACTATCATCTTGAAGAGTCTGTATCAGGACCTATATTTTTATTCTTTCCAATCCAACAGAATATTGGAAGGGAATTATATAAAAGAGCTTAGTACCATCTGCCCTCTGGCTATCTGTCTACCAATAGGAAAACTCTCCCAAATCAGAACAGAACAAGGCAAATTATCTATGACAGAAGCATGCAAAACAATGATTGTGCATGGTTTTTTTTTAATAGGCTGGACTTGATTGGAACTACAGAGAAAAGAAATCCAGGGGGGAAAAATATCCCCCAGTGCATTACTATATGTTAGGAGAAGCAGCTGGAAACAGTAACTCCGAAATGCTGCTGTTCTACTTTAAACCCCCACTTTTCTGGTCACATGACCCAGTGCAGAATGTGTGCAGCCTTCTCAATACTTCTCAGGACACACACACAAAGCAGAAACACACGTACATAGCATATTAGTTTGTTACACAAGAGAAAGTAAATATGCCCTCTGTGGCCAAGCGATCTGTAAGCAATTCATGAAGCCATGCTCTGTATGCTTTCTTTAACTTACTTATTTTACTTCGCTCACTTTCAGCCAACGTACCTCAGCAGGGGATTATATATTAAGCAGAATGGTAAGAATGTCTGGAGAAATTTACAGATAATTAAAACTATACAATCCATTTCCACAAATTGACTCAGCAGCTACTGATTTTTAAAACTGTTTGGCCAAATTAACGAACAGTAAAAACTTTAACAGAACAATAGAATAACAGAGTTGAAAGGGACCTTGGACGTGTCCTACTCCAAACCATTGTTCAAACAGGGCACCCAACACCATTCCAGACAAGTAGTTGTCCAGTCTTCTTAAAAGTTGTCCAGTGATGGAGCAATCACAACTTCTGAAGGCAAGCTGTTCCACTAGTTAATTGATCTCACCGTTAGGAAAATTCTCCTTATATTTCATTTCAGGGATATAAATATGATTAAAATAAAATAAAAAAATAATTCATTTCATTCATTTATTTAATTTATATACCGCCCTTCTCCCTCTCGGTCCATTGTTTCTTGTTTGGCATTCTAGGGTTTTGAATTTTTTTTTGACCCAATTTACTTAGTGCCAGCCGCTCAAATATTGAATCATGACATCCCCTGGTTCTTCTTTTCATGACTGGCCATACCCAATCCCTGCCACCGTTCTTTATATGTTTCAGCCTCCTGTTCCCTAATCATCTTTGTTGCTCTTTCCCAGTGCAATATTAATTGCACTGTCAACTATCAATGACTGCCAGTTGTGATTATGACAGGATACCTGCATGTATCATAAAGAGCTGGTGCTATATGAATGTATAAATGAAAATGAATTGTATTAAGCATATAAAATAGCAGTATGAACATATATTCCTTCTAAAGTTTGCACTCATTAAACCCAAGCATATGGTAAAAAGTCAAGTGCATACAAAATGATTTAAACTGAGATAATAATAACCACAACAACAACAATAATAATAACAACAACAACAACAACAACAACAATAACAACAACAACATACAAGACAAAAACCCTCCTGTGCAACAACTTGAAAGTGTAGAGCTAAGTGATCTAGCAAAAATGCTGAAAGAAAAAATTGAAAACCACATCAAAGAAAATGTAGAAAGAAAAAGACTACCTATCATTTGTGAAGTGCATAGCAAACAAGTGAAAGATCTGTTAACTGCCGTGAACAACATTTTACCTTCTATCCCATCCAGCACACTATATGAAACAAACCAATTAATGTATAGCACAGCCGCCGTTATAACTGCAGAACTAGGTTATAAAATGCCAAAAATTCGACTTGAAAATAAAATTAAAAAACTACGAGGGGATATCAGCAATCTGAAGTACTTGAAAGAAGGAAAACTAAAGAACAAAAAGCTGAAAAATAGTTTACACAAAAAATACAACCTGGAGGAAAAAACATTAACAGAAATTATGGAAGAACTAAAACAATGTGCAATAGCAACAGCAAGGAAAATTGAAAGATGCAAAGGACGAATAAAACAATATTGTGAAAATGTCCAGTTCAGAAGAAACCAACACCTCTTCTACCGGTCCCTTGATGAAAATCGAATCCAAACTAATATTCATCCATGTAAAGAAAAAACTTTGAACTTTTGGAAAGAACTGTGGGAAAACCCAGTGGAACACAACAATGCCTCTTGGATCAAAGATATTCAACAACAAACAATACAAAACAAGATGGAAAATATTGTAATAAAAACTGACATGGTGGCAAAACAAGCAAAGAAAGTCAAGAACTGGAGTGCACCTGGTCTGGATGAACTGCATGGATACTGGCTAAAACATCTGACCAGCCTCCATCATCGAATGGCCACTCAATTTGATCAAATGCTTCAAAATGCAATAAGCAAAGAATGGCTAACAGCTGGCCGAACATACTTGATAATGAAAGATCCAGAAAAAGGCACAGAACCAAGCAACTATCGCCCAATTACTTGTCTGCCAACAACATTCAAACTTTTTACAAGGTTACTGGCAAATTCAGTATTCAATCATCTGATAGAAAACAGTTTGTATCCAGTAGAACAAAAAAGGAAATTATAAAAAGTCAAGAGGAGCAAGAGATCAGCTGCTCATAGACAAAATAGTACTAAAAAATTCAAAACAAGAAAAACAAATTTAAATATGGATTGGATTGATTACAAGAAGGCATTTGATTCATTATTCCACAGCTGCATTAACACCTGTCTGGAAAACTTTGGAATTAGCAAAAATATCTGTACATTTTTTAAAGCAAATATGCAAAAATGAAAAACAGTTCTAACAACAAATGGGGAGAACATTGGTGAAGTCAACATCAGACGAGGAATTTTCCAAGGGGATTCACTTTCACCACTACTGTTCAACATTGCATTAATTCCCCTGACAGTAATCCTACGAAACACAAACTGGGATACCAAATCTCAAGCCAACATGTCAAGATAAACCATCTACTATACATGGATGTGTATGTGAAAAGCCCCACTGAACTTAAATCAATACTCAACACAGTTCAACTGTTCAGCAGTGCCATCAAAATGAACTTTGAAATTGAAAAATGTACTATATTATCCATACAGTGAGGAAAAATGGAAAAAACAGAAGGAATAGAACTGGAAAATGGAAATATAATGAAAGCATTAGCAAAGGGTGATGGTTACAAGTACCTAGGCATATTGGAAGCGGATAACATCTTGAATGGAAAAGTCAGAGTCAATGCAAAAGGAATACATCAGGAGGGTCCACAAAATATTAAAATCAAAGCTCAATGCTGGAAACATAATTAAAGCCATTAATACATGGGCAGTTCCAGTGATATGCTATTCAGCTGGAGTCATCAACTGGACTTTGACTGAACTGGAAAACGTGGACCGGAAAACACACAAACGTTTGAATATGTACCACGCTTTACATCCATGAAGTGACATCGACAGGTTGTATCTGCCAAGAAAAACAGGGGGCAGGGAGCTATTGCAAATCCATCAAACTGTAGAAGAAGAAAAACAAAGTTTGAATGATTATGTGAACCAAAGTACAAAAAAATTGCTGCAGGCTGTGAAAATGGAGAACAGCATAAAAACAACAGAAACAATGGCAGAATATAAGGAAAGACAGCTGTATGACAGATTAAATAGATGGAAAACCAAAGATTTGCATGGACAGCACTTGAAAAACATTGAAAGAAAATGTGATGACAACTTGGCATGGACATGGCTTAAGATGGGAACTATCAAGAAAGAAACGGAAGGTTTAATACTGGCTGCTCAAGAACAAGCACTACAAACTAATGTCATGAAAGCAAAGATTCAAAAATCCACTGACAAGCCAAACTGCCAACTTTGCAATAACAAAGCCGAAACTGTTTCACATTAATATGTGAATGCAGCAAAATCGCACGAATTGACTACAAAGCTAGACATGACCGAGTTACTAAATTAATCCACTGGTCATTATGTAAAAAATATGATTTACCTGTATCCAGAAAGTCATGGGAAAATAAAGTGGAAAAAGTTATTGAAAATGAGAAGGTGAAGATCTTATGGGACTTTTGAATACAAACAGATCATCATTTGGAGCACAGCACACCAGATATCACGGTTGTAGAGGGCCAAAGTGTACAGTTTATTGATATCGCTGTTCCTGGAGAACACGAACTAGAAAAAATAAAAAAAATATGGCAATCTGGCCATCGAAACTACACGGCTATGGATGAAGCATGTAACAGTGATACCCATTGTCATCGGGGCACTTGGCACCATGTCCAAGAATTTTACAAGATGCATCAACAAATTGCAGCTTCCTACAATAACATCAGCGGAACTGCAAAAAACTGCGCTACTTGGAACATCATATAGTTTAAGAAGATACTTGGTTGATACCTAGGATGCTGGCAGCAAACCGTATCAACCATTAGCACCAGTCAATGGTATTTGTAATGCATTTTTAAATGTTCAGTTGGCTGAGTTTCAAGTTTAAATAATCATAATCATAATCATAATCATAATCATAATCATAATCATAATCATAATAATAATAATAATAATAATAATAATAATAATAATAATAATAATAATAATAATAATAATAATAATAATAGTGGAAGAGTGGAAAGATGGAAGAGAAAGGTGTGTGTTATCCCAATTGTGATTGGAGCCCTTGGAGCAATACCTAGGAGACTGCCTCGCTATGTGGAGGTTCTAGGTTTGCCGGACTTGAACATTCTAACTCTACAAAGGGCCACCCTGCATGGGTTTGTCACCTCAGTTTAACCACAGCAATGAGAATTGCTCAGTGAGTCCTTCGGGAGATAGGGCGGTATATAAGTGTAAATAATAAATAAAAATAAATAGTGCTGTCACAGCACGGAGAGAAAAGGGCTTAATTTCCCTTTTCCCTCAAAAAAAAAAAAAGCTTTAATCTGTCCTCCTTACCCCCAAAAACCTTAAAATTAACATTAAAAAAGGTTTAATTAATACATGATTAGTCGTGATTGCTAGGATACTTGGATACTAGCATCCTAGTGGCTGCTAGGATGACCACTGTGGTTGACCACTGTGGAAACAAAAAGCTGGATTAGTTGGGCCTTCTATGTAATTCAGCACAGCTCTTCATAGGGTGTTCTGCTGTTCTTTGAAGAACTTTCAATATTATGGCACAGAGTGTTCTAGTACGGACTGTATAAACCAGGGGTCTGCAAAGTTGGCTCTTTTAAGACTGGTGGACTTCAACTCCCAGAATTCCCCAGCCAGCTATGCTGGCTGGGGAATTCTGGGAGTTGAAGTCCACCAGTCTTAAAAGAGCCAACTTTGCAGACCCCTGGTATAAACTAATACCAAACAGTCAGTTGCTTCCTGCTTCCTTCCGCAGTTCAGTTGCTATATATTCTACCAGTTTTACAATCATTGTTTGCTGTTTTGGTGTCATATGTTTATCATATTAATCTTTAAATACCACTTGAAAATCTCAATATTTATACCTCTTCAAAACCTAAATATGTATAGGCAATTATTTTGAGGATGAGGCTAACTTTATATTTATGAATACTCACCTTGGAGTATTACTGTATATACTGTAAGTATATTTTAGGCATGATAGATTTCAGTTAAAATCTTTAACTCTTTAATAATTCTGTATGGCTGCTGAAAAGTCATTTAAGCACTCAAGGATCTCTGAAAAACTATGAAAAGTAGTTATTATAAGAAGAAAAATGCATCGAAGAGTCAGTTGCAGTCAGGTGACATCAATATCAAACAAATACATAAATTGAATTTTAAGATTGCTAAATTAAATGCATTGAACAGAATATTAGCATTTTTCTTTAACTGCTCAGAAATAGGCTAATAATGCAAAATTTCTTTCTTCCAAGTCTTTCAGTCTAGCATTTCCAAAAGTGCTGAATCTAAGTAAACCCTTTTTAAGAAACAAATGGATTTCTCTCAAAAGTTTAGAATAAACAAAATTCACACATTGGAATTTCCCAATCTGCTATCTTGGCAGAATCAGTCTATATTTGTTTTCCTAACCTCAACTGCTTTATCTGATGCAGTCAAAAAACAAAATTAGTCATATGCAACACCAACAATTAAAACATAAGTACTCCATCTCTTTAGACAGAAAAAAGCTTTGATAATTTCATCAAGGTTTCTCAGAAAAAAAGACAAAAGAACCTCAATTTGCACAAACAAAAGAATGCATCAAAGGAGTCTGCTAACTATCCATATAAAGACCTATTGGGAGACAACAAGACTAAAATTAATTCGCCGGTATGGAAGGCAACTGTAGGTTGACATTAAAATGTGCTGACTGCACTTGCAACCCTTATTCTGCCTGGGCATCGAAACAATGTCCATTGCCTTCCTGAAGCCTACTGGAAACAAGTAAAAATTGCACCTACCCAGCCCTGCAGATCAACCCCTACTAATTGATTTGTAGGTTCAGCCTGACCCAAAGATAGAAGAACTTGTGCCTTCCCCATGCTCACATGCATGCACACCTACAGACTCACTCAATTCATACATACTTCTCTTGCTATCTCACCCAGCCTGGCAGCTGTGCAGCTACTTGCCATATCTGGCAGATAAAATGGAAGGGATTGGTGTCTGGCACAGTTGGCCCTTCCTGTTGGCAAAAGACTGAAAAACAATGGTTAGGGACCAAAGGTCACAGTGGCTTCAAATGTGCAATAAAATTAGGACCCTAATCTTTCTGTAGTATGTGCTATAGCATCTACATCAGGCATGTCCAAAGTCCGGCCCGGGGGCCATTTGCGGCCCGGGGGTCAGTTTAATATGGCCCTCCAACAGCCCTCCCTGCTCTGTGTAAATGTGGCCCTCCCTTCCTCCCTCTGTCTCTGGGGCTGTGTGGCTGGGAGGGAGGTGGACGGAGGTTACGGACGCCTCCTCCCGCAGCGGGCGAGGGAGCAGGTGGGGTGAGGACCCAAGGCTACCGTCATCTTAAGCACCACTGAGGCTGTCGCCCGGCAGGGGCGTCAGGCAGGGAAGCCGGTCGCGCCTCCATCGCTGCACATTCTGGGGCTGCGAAGCTGGGAGAGAGGTGAACGCGCGGCCCCAGAACGTCCACTTGGCGCATTCACCTCCCTCCCAGCCACGCAGCCCCAGAACGTGCAGCTCCCGCCGCACAAGGTCACCCGGCAGGGGCGTCAGGCAGGGAAGCCAGTCGCGCCTCCATCGCTGCACATTCTGGGGCTGCGAAGCTGGGAGAGAGGTGAACGCGCGGCCCCAGAACGTCCGCTTGGCGCGTTCACCTCCCTCCCAGCCACGCAGCCCCAGAACGTGCAGCTCCCGTCGCACAAGGTCGCCCGGCAGGGGCGTCAGGCAGGGAAGACGGACGCGCGGCCTCAGAACGTAAGCTGTGGTGCCTGCCGGAAGGAGCCGCGATGGAGACGCGACCGGCTTCCCTGCCTGACGCCCCTGCCGGGCGACAGCCTCGGTGGTGCTTAAGATGACGGTAGCCTTGGGTGCTCACCCCGCCTGCTCCCTCGCCCGCTGCGAGTGGCGAGGGAGTGACTGACAGACACAGAGAGAGACAGAAGGGGAGGGAGGGAAAGACAGAGAGACAGACAGAGACAGAGAGAAAGAGAGGGAGGGAGAGAGACGGAGAGAGACACAAATAGAGAATGAATCGGAATCGGATTGAATCGGAGACAGACGGGGAAAGAGGGAGAGACAGACATACAGAGGGAGGGAGGGAGAGAATCAGAGAGAGTGACACACACAGAGACAGGGAGAGACAGAGAGAGGGAGGGAGAGACAGATAGATAGAGACTGATTAAGTGAGTGACAGACAGACAGACAGACAGACAGACACACACACAGAGTGACAGAGAGAAAGAGAAAGAGAGAGAAAGAAAGAGAAAGAGAAAGAAAGAGACAGAGAGACAGAAAGAAGGAGAAAAAGAGAGAGAAAGAGAGAGAGAGAAAAAGGGAAAGAAAGAAAGAGAGAGAGAGAGAAAGAAATGGAGAGAGAGAGAGGAAGAGGAAGAAAGAGAGAAAGAGAGAGAGAGTGAGAGAGAAAGGGAGACAGAAAGAAAGAGAAAGAGAGAGAGAGAGAAAGAGCGAGAGAAATGGAGAGAGAGAGAGGAAGAAAGAGAGAGAGAGAAAGAAAGAGAGAGAGAGAGAGAAAGAGAGACAGAAAGAAAGAGAAAAAGAGAGAGAGAGAAAGAGAGAGAGAAATGGAGAGAGAGAGAGGAAGAAAGAGAGAAAGAGGTAGGTACGTTTTTTTAAAATTTATTTTCAATACATTGTGAAAACTCAACTGTCAGTTGATCTTAATGTTATGAAATGAAAAGTATGTCATTTGCAATTAACTTGGCATAAAATAATTTATTTGCATTTAATTGTAATGGTTCAAAGAACATTCGGAAAAATGTTCGGCCCTCCACCATGTTCACTTCATCCAATCTGGCCCTCTTTGAAAAAGGTTTGGACACCACTGATCTACATGATACAATCCCTTCTGGAGATGATGTAGAACATCCATCTGATGATCCCTTCTTGTGGCTCCCTCCCTTTGGAACATCATTCCCATGGAAATTAGACCGGCTCCCACTTTGACACTCTTTCTCAGGGCCCTGGAAATCTGTTTTTGCCAACAGGCCTGGGGACCCAGAGTGAGAAGGAGGCCATCATGTGTCTTATTAGATTGATGTTTTTTGTTGCCTGGGGATTAGGGTTAGGGTGTTTATATATTGGGCTTTTATTTGTGGTAAGCTGCCAGAGTCGCTGAGAGTGAGTGGCCAGCCATATAAATTCTATAATTAAATGAATACGTCCCTGCATAGTGGGATGAGTTGAAGACAAGGTCATCTGTTAATAAAATGGTTAACAAAGCATCTGTCTTAGGTCTGATCAACACATGGTCAAATGAGATGAGGATGAATGATAGGATTGTAACTTTTCAGCCTACAAGAGGAATTATGTCTCTTCTAAGTGTTTCCTGTAAATGATCAACAACAATGGGAGCTAAAACCATTGCCTGCTTGTAGGAAATTTGAGCTAGAGACACTATTTAGAAACATGATCTCTTTATCTGAAGTCTGAAATAATACAATCCTTTATGCCACCTCAGATTTCTGCCAGATCAAATGTAAAACAGTCCTCAGATTAATAGTAAGGAAGACAAATACTGTAGCAGGAATGACATGAAGCAAACATAATTCTATATCTTTCATTTATATCTATGAATGCAAGATCACAACATGCTGGGAAGTAGGAGCCTAGCTGTAATATTAATAACAATATTACTAAACTGTGGTTGTACTGTTTGGTTGTAACATTTCCACAGGCCAGAATGCTGCTTTAGTTCCTTCCGGCGAATGGATGCAAAAGCTGCTACTGAAAAATTCCAGCAGGATCTGGGGTTTCGAATGTTGAACTGTGGAAGGACTGATCTGATTAACCAAGCTATAGAAGCCTTAGGACCCGATGGCGTTAATACAATGGATGATCAGGTACATAAAAACCAGTTCTATAACATTCATGACATAGACAACAAATCCAAAATCCAGGTTATTACAATCATAGGCATAGAAAGACATAGCAAAAGAGTCGCAGTGGTGCAGTGGTTAGAATGAAGTACTGCAGGCTACTTCTGCTGACTGCTGGCTGCCTGCAATATGGCAGTTCGAATCTCAGCAGGCTCAAGGTTGACCCAGCTTTCCATCCTTCTGAAGTTGGTAAAATGAGGACTCAGATTGTTGGGGGACAATATGCTGACTCCGTAAACTGGTTAGAATAAAAGCCCCATGAAGAGGTATATAAAACTAGCTGCTATTGCTAATACTATTGCTATCATGTAAAGAGTATTGGGGTATTGGGGAAAGAGTATTTTCCCAAACCAGCATGTAAACGTTTTTACTACAGGTTGACTCAGGGCTATTCTGATATTCTGCAACATTCAGCAGTAGGAGAATTTAACTGATTCTAGTTATTTTAGCAAAACTGGGTGCATGTGTGGTTCTCCTCCTTTTCCTTAAAGCATTATCCCATTATGGGATACTTCAGTCAATAGAAGGCAGTAACTAAATTTGTAAGGAGTAATAGAAGCATTTCAGAAACCTCATTAATCTTAGTGAGATCATGAAGTCATTGTAAAGATTTATAGACAAAGTAAATTTGTAAAGAAAATATAATAGCTATAAACCAATGTCGTTTCAGTGTTTTGCAGCATGTTTTCTGGAACTCACTTCTGCCCAAGGAAGGAAAAGAATCATATGCAACATTTAAGCATTTTTACAGGAGAATCAATATAAATCCTTAACACTGAAATGAATGCCATGCCTAGTCTACTTCCAATGTTTATAAGAACAAAAAAATATTTATGCCAAAGTATATCATACATGGATAACTTAGATGTATTATAAAGTGTGAAGAAACAAATGTCCATATGTAGAATATATAGAACCTAACATTTTGTTTTTGAGCTTTGCTTTTGGAAATAAAATAACTGGCTGCGTACCTTGTTCTTAAAGGGTATGACTCCACTCATGTATGCCTGTTCGGCTGGAGATGAAGCCATGGTGCAGATGCTGATAGATGCTGGAGCAAATCTGGATATCCCGGTAAGTGAAAACCAGCTGCAGAAAGGTAAATAGGTAAATGGGTATGGATTCTTATTTAATAATTGCAAAGTGAAATATTGTATTTTGGGTGGTTTTTTTATCAGGGCAACTTAGTCTACCCAAATATGGGACGGAGTATATTGTTTCTGCTTTCACCTTTCAGCCCCAGACCAGAAGCCTCTTCACAGGCAGTCGCTTTTGCAACAAACTATTGTGTGTGTTTGTGTGTGTGTGTTGAATTTATATTTACCGACAAAGAAATAAAAGAGAGACTCATATAGATCTATTTTGAGCTAGTCAGCTATTTATTGGCTAGATGACAAGAGCTAAATAGCTTGAAATAGACTTATACTAGTCTCCCTTTATTTCTTTGTCGGTAAATATAAATTCAACATTGTATTTTGAGGTTCATATAATAATTTGCTGAATAGGTTTGGAGAGAAATCTCTTTCTTTTTAGAAATGATGGTGATAGTGGTTTATAGATTCTAAAGCAACAATACTTGCTGTAGATGAGATTATGAATCACAATGCAAAGGAATGCAAAAATTGAAAGAATAAATCATTTTCCCTCTGCAAGCACAACCTCTAAAAAATCTAGCAGGTGCATTTAAAATCAACAAACCAGTCTAAAGAATTAAACACACTGATTAGGGGATTGCAATTTACCAGGGTGTGCTATTCTCAAATGCACTTTAGGAGCTTAACAACAAGAATTTCAACCAATAAATATTTCTCGCTTTTTCCCAGGTTCCTGGAAGTTCATCTCGATACCCATCAGCTCATCCTGATAGCCGACACTGGACTGCGCTCACTTTTGCTGTATTACATGGCCATATCTCAGTCGTCCAGGTCAGCAAAAGACAAGTTGTCAAAGTTTCACACGCAACCTAAAAAGAATATGATCGAAGATCCATAACACATCACTAACAAGATGAAAAACCATTTTGCCTGGGATTTTGTAGATTGCTTGAACAAGCCTGGGAGGCACTACTCTGTATTTGATGCTAAATATGCCTCCATTTCGAAACACATATGTTCTCACTAGCAATGAGAGGCAACTTGGTCTAGTGGTTAAGACAAGTAGCTAGAAACTAGGAGACTGAGATCTAATCCCACCTTAGCCATCAAAGCCAGTTGGGCATTTTGGGACAAGTCATATATTTTATTCAATAGCAGTCATTCTCTTTCAGCCATCACACACACACACACACACACACACACACACACACACACACACGAGTTATCATTGTGGGGAAAATAAGAAGAGGACGGTATGTTTCTCATCTTGATATATTTATAAAAAAATAATCAGGTGGATAAATAAAATGCAAATTTAGGAGAGCAGTAGCACCACCAATTTCTCAGACTTTTTCCTAGGGAAACTGGCAACAATTCATAAATGCAAATTTAGGAGAGGGGTAGCACCACCAATTATTTCAGAAACAAAGCATTGCTTTCATACTCATTAATTTTTGGATATTTTCACTGGCATAGAACAATGCTTTACAAGCTGGAAGGTACATAATGTGCCAAGGCACCTGATCGGGCACATTTATTGGCATACATTTGAAAGATATAGCACTGTCTTCGCATACACAAAACATACAATCTTCAGACATTTATTTCACATAGACACAGGCAGCTCCCACAAAATCTACACACCTGTTGTGGATGACCTTCCCTCCTCAAAGAAGCCTTAGGGAGGAAGGAGGAAGGAGGTAGGAAGCTGTCTTTACTTCTTGGTAAAAGAAAACAGAAACTTCTTAGCTTGAAAAAGTGGGAAAGAGGTTGGAGGGTTCTGGAGACCTTGTGAAAATGTTGTGGGTACAGACACACAGGCTGTCTATGGACATCCTCACTGCAAGCACTTCTCTGAAGCCAAAGTGGCATACATATATACATAGTAGAGCAGCCTCTGCCTCCGAAAGTCTAAAAGGAGGGCGCGGGATAGAGGATATTCCTCTATCCTAGTCCTATTAGACCTCTCAGCGGCTTTTGATACCATCTACCATGGTATCCTATTGCGCTGACTGGGGGGGGTTGGGGCTGGGAGGCACCGTTTTGCGGTGGTTCTCGTCCTACCTCTCTGGTCGGTCGCAATATGTGTTGGCAGGGGGGCAGAGGTCGGCCTCGAGACCCCTCATATGTGGGGTTCCTCAGGGGTCGGTCCTCTCGCCCCTACTGTTCAACACATATATGAAGCCGCTGGGTGAGATCATCCGTGGTTTTGGGGTGGGATATCATCTGTACGCTGATGATACTCAGTTGTACATATCCACCCCAGACCACCCCAACGATGCTGTCGAGGTTATGTCCCGGTGCTTGGAAGCCGTACGGATCTGGATGGGTGGTAACAAACTCAAGCTCCAAGACTGAGTGGCTGTGGCTTCCGGCGCCCCGGTTCAGCCAGATTATTCCAACTCTGGCCATTGGGGGCGAAACACCGGCCCCCGTGGAGAGGGCGCGCAATTTGGGTGTCCTCCTGGATTCCCGGCTGTCTATGGAAGATCATGTGGCAGCCGTGGCCAGGGGGGCGTTTCATCAGGTACGCCTGATGCGCAATTGCGCCCCTTACTGGACCGGGGTGCCTTACGCACAGTCACTCAAGCACTCGTCACCTCTCGACTCGACTACTGTAATGCTCTCTACATGCGGCTCCCCTTGAGGTGCACCCGAAAGCTGCAGCTAGTCCAGAACGCAGCCGCGCGGGTGATTACGGGAGCGCCTAGACACTCCCACATAACACCTATCCTGCGCGAGCTGCACTGGCTTCCTGTGGTCTTTCGGGTGCGCTTCAAGGTTTTAACGACCATCTTTAAAGCGCTCCATGGCTCGGGGCCTAGTTATATGCGAGACCGCCTCCTGCCCCATACATCCCTCAGACCGATACGCTCCCACAGAGAGGGCCTCCTCAGGGTGCCGTCGGCTGGACAATGCCGACTGGCGACACCCAGGGGAAGAGCCTTCTCTGTGGCGGGCCCAGCCCTCTGGAACAACTTACCCCCTGAACTCTGCACCATCTCCGACCTCTGCCTCTTCCGCAAGTGTCTGAAGACACTATTCCATCTAGCCGGCCTAGCGTAACCTCCATTACTGACTATTAGACAGTTTTAAACTTGGGATTTTTAATTCGGTTTTTAGCGCAGGGTTTATTTATTAGAATAAGTTTTTTAAATTTTATATATTTTATATATTTTGTATGTATTTTAACATCCCTGTGCGCCGCCCTGGGTCCATTTGGAGAAGGGCGGTGTATAAATTTAATAAAATAAAATAAAAGACAAGGAACACAAAACAGAAGGGACTGTGATGGAGGAGGACAAAAACAGGTGCAGGCTGATTCTTTCAGTTTCATATCTTATTATAATAGACTGATTGGAAAAGAATCCATCCAAATAGCTTTATGGAATGGTGCTCAGCTAGTGAGATTTGAGAAGACAAAAACAGTCGGACACCATGCATCCAAAAATGGATACAATTATTTAGAAACAATTCTGAATTCTAAGCATATTTCCTAATGATTTTCTATATCTTTGTTTTTAGAAATAGCTGGAAATATATAGCTGTCTCTTTGAAAATTACCAGAGCTTTAAAAAATGTAGAGAAACCTTTAGAGTTAGCAAATTGAATTCCAAAAGTGGTGTATGTTAGGACTATCAGATCTGGGCTGCAAAATTCCAAATAACCACTAGTGAGTAGCAGAGGCTTACAAAATATTATTTGCTGCCATCTACTGACCATCTGGAATGTTGCACTCCACATCTAGTAACCTTAAATTGTAGGTCTTACAACAAGGGCAATCTTGTAAAGTAGATGCCATGATTAGCAGTCTCCCTGCCTCCATTTCTTCTTCAAATTCCCTGTTGTTGTTGTTTTACAGTTGCTGCTGGATGCAGGAGCCCACGTTGAAGGTTCTGCTGTCAACAGTGGAGAAGACAACTATGCTGAGACACCACTTCAACTGGCCTCAGCAGCAGGCAAGTCTCAGCAAGTGTTGCATTTTCATCCCTAATGTAGTTCAGAAGTTTCTCAACCTCAGCAACTTCAGCTCCCAGTATTGGCTGACTGCGGAATTCTGGAATTGAAGTTTTCATATCTTAAAGTTGTTGAGAAATATTGGTGTAGATACATAATCTTAAAACAATCGCCTCTAATATTTATTTGGGTTTCAATCTAACTATGAAGTGCCAAAACCCTCAAATTTGGAAGAAACGATATTTTCAGAGGTGCCAAATATTTTGTACTTAATAGAGGTGTGCAGTTCCTGGCAGCCTGTTTGCAGTGGGGCAGTGAAAATATGTAGGATTATGAAATGATGAATTGTACTTAGTGTATGTATACAAGATAATATGTGGTCCTAGTATATGCACATAGATCCACTTGGCACGATCCTTGTTCCCTTTTTGGGGAATGGAAACTATAATAGAAAATAATGCTGTGCATATAAATATCCACAAATGTTTGCACATGATTGTATCTGCACAGCAAGATTTGGTCACCACATCTTATCAAATATACAAGATCACTATTAAAAGTTGGAGGGAGGGAGGAAGGAAGGAAGGAAAGATTAACTGCTATCTTACAACTTTACAAAAAAAAAAAACCATCAATACAACTGTTTGCATTTCTAGGCAACTATGAGCTGGTCAGTTTGCTACTGAGCCGAGGAGCTGATCCCCTTCTGAGTATGCTGGAGGCCAATGGGATCTCCTCATCGCTTCATGAAGACATGAACTGTTTCAGCCATGCTGCTGCTCATGGACATAGGTAAATCATAGGCATAGGTTGGTACGTGTAATCAGTTGTGCCCCCCATGGATGATAGGAAAAGAGATGTCACCTCTTTTTCCCTCTGTGCTTTATATCAGCATCTTGAGCAAGGGATTTATTTAGGTTCTTTCACGGGACATTATGAAAGGCCTCTGGACTTTCAGAGGCAGAGGCTGCTCTACTATGTATATATGTATGCCACTTTGGCTTCAGAGAAGTGCTTGCAGTGAGGATGTCCATAGACAGCCTGGTTCAATAACATTGAAAAGGACACTGTGGATTATGGACTTCCGTGCAAGCTCAGAGAATAATGGCCTTCTTTACTTTTTTCATTTGCCAGGTATCACATGATAGAAACAGTAGTTTTGCCAGGATATCTCTGTAGCCTTTTTTGTGTATTCATCAAGTTTCTGCATCCTAGCATCACTGCATTTTTAATCATTTTCTAACTATCAGCCAACTATTCATGTTTTTGCTACCATCAGGAGCAAAATTTATATTTCCAAATTAGTATCTTTTGTTAAATTATTTTTTAATGGGCCGGAAACTTCAAACAGTAATAGAAAACACCCAAATTACCAAAGGTTCTAGCATCTTGGGGTAGGAAAAAAACAGCAACAAGGAGAGTACCTGCAAGAGAGATTTAGATTTTTTTTTAAAGTGTATACCTTTTGCAGTCCTTGACAAAATATACAACTCCTTGTGGATTTTTTGTGTAAAAAAGAAAAAAAATGAAGTTGTGATTTATGTCTTTGATGGTTAGACAAGATATAGAAAAGAGAAAATCATGATATAATCTTAGTCAGAGAGGTTATTATTGTACTTAAACCTGCTGTAAAGATCAAAAGCCGACTTTTTAATTTCTTTTTAATATATGTATCTACTTTTTTTGTTTTTATCTTCCTATTACTTTTTTTATACTTTGTGCTTTTTTCCCTCTCCCTTTTACTTTTTCCTTTCTCGTTCTACTTTAATTTGTATTAGTTATGAGTGTTAAAAATCTCAATATAAATACACACTGACACACACACTGTATCCTTACGTTCCACTCACAGAATGTAGCTGCTGGTGGCAATTTAAAACAAGCAAGATTGTTTTAAATTACAAGGTGTGATTATAGTGTCAATTTACATGTAGCCAAGTGAATATTTCAGTAAACAAAGACAAAAATAGTTAAAAGAGATAATGTTGCTAAATTCCACCTTTGCGTTTCTCTTGCTTGTCTAGAAAGATCTCCTTGGCATCATTAAAATTATATTTGTGGGGAATGGGCATTTACTAACCAAATTACCAGAGTAAACTGAGTTATCTCGTAGTTTCCAGATCTGTATAGTTACAGATCCTTTTGTTTTTTACTTTACAGAAATGTCCTGCGTAAGCTGTTGACCCAACCACAGCAGTCAAAGGGAGATGTTCTCTCCCTGGAAGAGATTTTAGCAGAGGGTGTGGAAAGCGATACTTCCAGCCAAGGAAGTTCTAATGAGGGCCAAGTTAAGTTATGCAAAACCAGAATGAAAGCATTACAGGAGGCCATGTATTACAGTGCCGAGCACGGCTATGTCGATATCACAATGGAACTGAGAGTACTTGGTAAGATTTTGTTTTTTTACTCTCCTTATCATTGTAAGACATGGAAACATTCCTTAAGTCACTTGTACATGTCTCTCTCTGTGTTTATTTATTTATATGGGTTTATTTTAAGGGGCTACCTGATCAGATTGTTAAAAAAATAGATTTTTTTTTTAAATTTTCGAATTTATACCCCGCCCTTCTCCTTGTTAGGACTCAGATAAATCATACTATTAGATGACAGCAAAGAGGAGGCTTCGGTAATCTCTTTGCTGCCATCTAGTGATTGTCTGGGTTTCTGCAAGCAAGATCTTGCGAAGTAATGGTCACTACTGAGCCATGATGGTGCAGTGGTTAGAGTGCAGTACTGCAGGCTACTTCTGCTGACTGCCGGCTGACTGCAATTTGGCAGTTCGAATCTCACCAGGCTCAAGGTCGCCTCAGCCTTCCATCCTTCTGAGGTGGGTAAAATGAGGACCCAGATTGTTGGGGGCTGACTCTGTAAACCACTTAGAGAGGGCTGTAAAAGCAATATGAAGCGGTAGATAAGTCTGAGTGCTATTGCTATTTGCTACTGCATTCTGGACAAAGTGGCTTCCTGATGGGCACCCTCACATAGAACTTTATGGCAGTAGTTCAGGAAGTGAACAAGGCAGGGCTTGTTTTGGTATAATTTTTTTATTAAGAGTTTTTAAAAGAAGATTAAAAATAATAAGTCAATTGGTTATGGCAAAAGACCAATAATTAAAGACCCATCTTGGCCATGCTGGGTGACCTTGGGCCACTCACTCTCCCACAGGCCAACTCGCCAAACAGGATTGTTGTTGTTGTGGGTAAAATAGGAAGGAAAAAGTATACTGTATATGTTTGCCACCTTTTGAGTTATTTGTAAAAATAATAAAGGTAGGCTTTAAATAAAATAAAAGAAACAAAAAGGAAAAAAGAAAAAAGAAAAGAAAAAAAATAGAAAGTAGTAGCTTATATTCCTACCTCTAAACGAATTCTTGCTGCAAAGAAAATCAGAAGCTACATTAAGGCAGGGCTTTTTGATCCATTGGCATGCAAGATAATGTATGTTGTAAAAATTTTAAATACAAATAATACAATACAATAGTGGAGTTGGAAGGGACCTTGGAGGTCATCTAGGCAGGAAGCCCTCTACCATTTCAGACAAATGGCTATCCAACATCTTCTTAAAGACTTGCAGTGTTGGGGCATTCACAACTTCTGGTGGCAAGCTGTTCCACTGATTAATTGTTCTAACTGTCAGGAAGTTGCATTCTAATTTATTCCAGGAGGAATGTTTGGAAAAAGCTGAAGAATCAGTTTTATTATACTGAATTAATGCTGTAGACTGTGCTGCAAAATATACATTATTGATCAAATAACTGAACTACAGTAATAGGGCAATGCTTTGCCAATAAATAAACTTCAGCTTTGGCACTGATACCATTATCCTGTAATAAAGATATATGTTTCCCTGAAATAAAGATTGACTATTAAAAAACAGCCACGTGCGCTTCAGTCCTCTTAAGTGTTGAGAAATTGGTTCTTAAAACTTTGGAGAGTTTCAATCTTCCCTTTTAAGTAGGAGATCAGACCTTTTAAATGAACATTAAGATGAAAGCGTCATCTCATTATTAGGGCACATGATCTGCTCAAATGATTTTTGCAGTTTAAATGAGATGTGGTCCAGTGCAAGATCTTTTTAAATTAAGTTTGAAAACATTAGATTAAGAATATTGGACTAATCTGAAATTAAAATCAGATTTGTCATTTAAAATGCTATGTAAAATGGGTCGTTTGGTAACAAGCCATATATGATTGGATTTCTTCTTTCTACTTTCAAACTTGGATAGATGTTCTACCCTGCTTTGCATTCTTTCCTTAGAACTGAAATGATGCTTAAGGAAGAAAAAAACAGCATCAGAATTCTAATGTTTAGTCTTGTATGAAAAAGAGCATTCTTGCAAATTTCTCATTTTAAAAGTAGGAGTCCTTTCTTCACCTTTCATTTTTTCTGACAAGCTGAGGAAGCAAAAGAAACACTTCATTTTAGTTCTGACTAAGAAGCAGTTTTTTTTCTTGATTCTCTGTTTCACCCATATTGTTTTGTAGTAACCTTATTTCCTGGTGTACCTGCTCTTGGATTATGGTAGGAATTGGAACTAGGGATAGGAATTCCAATTATATTCTGGTTAGAATAATTCTTCAGGTAATCCAACATGGTTTTGCTTCATTTAAGCCCTTGAGACATGTTCAAATTTCAAATTTCAAATTTCAAAATTCAAATTTTGATTTGAAATTTGAAATTTGAGACATGTTGGTGATGAACTTCCATAAATGCGAGCCAGATATGCTTTTATGAAATCGAGTTCAGTCCTTTGGGTTTGGGAAGGCTGAGAGACTTATTGATGATGATTTTTCATAAGAAAATATTAGAACTACTAATATTTTTTTCTCAGCATTCCGTGGTATCGTACAACTTACCAGCTGGATTTGGGATATTCAGAAGCATGGACAGCAGAAAACTTAAACAGCAATTGCAGAAAGTGGGATTAAACCTACTGGTCTACTTTGTTAGGAAATCATGTGTAGACTTCCAAAATGATAAAAAAGAAAAGAAGAAATAGAGCAGCTCACTACTTGATTGAACTAATGTATTATCTGACCTTGAGTTATTCCTGCTAATTCTCTGCTATGATTAGAATAGTTTTGGAATTGCTCCGGTACCATGCCTTCAAATTCTTCCTACATAACTAGAATAGATTGCATAGTTTTGTGCAACAATGTCTATTCATTAGCAGATTTGTGGCGATGGAGATAAATAATCATACAATCCATCCTGATCATTTGCATAGATAGTTTCACAGTAAAAGCAATGTGGGACCTGTTACCATGCACCCATGATACCAAGCATATCATCAATTTACATAAATATAAAACAAAATTAGGTTCTTAATTCTCTTAAGTTCTGTTATTTTTATAGTAATCTTTAAAAGATAATCACCTCTCATATATTTATTTGGAATATTATACCTGTGTCATACTCTGTAAATAAGTTTCTAGTGCTATTAGAACATTAAATTCTGTTTGATACAGAGTATATATTTTCCTTTTATCAGTTGAATGTTCACGTTTATTAATAAAATTGTATTTATCCTTTCTTTTGGAATGGTTCCAGGAATCCCATGGAAGCTTCATGTATGGATTGAGTCACTACGAACAACTTTTTATCAGTCTCGTTACTCAGTGGTACAGAATCTCCTGCGAGAATTTATCACCATTAAAGAAGAAGAATACAATGAAGAGTTAGTGAATGAAGGACTGAAACTAATGTTTGAAATTCTCAGAACCAGCAAAGTAAGCTATTCTAAAACTATAGAATATCACTTCAGCTCCTTTGCCTCATTTCATAACATCATTCTTGATGCAGAAATCCAGAGATTTCAAACACTTATATCATTTTGGTGATCTTTGACCTGGGCAAGACATGCAAATAATGCTATATGAAGAAAGACATCTACTGGCCCTGGATTACTAGGGTAGATCTCAAAGATACCAATTGTCAAGAGTCATACTCTTATTGCTTGTTAGGTTGCTTGCACTTCCTAGTCATTCATTCATTCATTCATTTGCATCCATTCTGCAGTTGGATTTGTTGGCTTTCTTCTTCTGAAGTTGCAAACACTCCGAGGTGGAAATCTATTAGGTATCTTCCTTCTCCTTGGTCAACCTTCAGAGCTGCATATTTTTGACACTGAAATGATAGTTCAATCAGAAATGTGAAAGCAGTCAAAGGGCTGAACAGTGTTACAGTTTACAATCACGTACTGGACAAAAATTAAGCCAGTTAGAATAAACTTACCATCTGGATTAAGCTATCCTGAATGCGAATACAGCAATATCACTGAGTCCTTATAATGGAGAATATAACAAAAAGACAGCTGCAGATTTCACATGTCCATGGCCAACAAATTAGCATGTTTGTCTCATTAGTTATTCTTCTAGAAAATGGATGTGAAAGTAGAGAACTAGTTTTAAAAGAATGGTTGGGTTTTGAAACTCAAGACTCACCCTTGCTTTGTACTTAAGTTCTTGGCGCAGTCCCGTGCTTTTAGCCTCACCTGTCTACTTGTTGAGAAAAAGCTGTTTGGGGAAAGGGTAAGATGAGTTTTCTTTTTGTCTTAGCCATTGCGCTCCAAAATTATAACTAACCAAAAAGAGTTTAAACTGTTGAAAAACCATAATTAGTTCTAGGTGTTTCACTCATCCCAGCAATATGTATTTATGCTTGTTTACTGGCAACACAAACAGGGACCAGAAAAAAAAAGTTATCTTTTGCACTAGAAGCCCTAATTCTAATAATTTAAACCATCTGTCATTGTCGTCATTAGCCACTCAGTCATGTCCAATCCTTGGCTACTCTGTGGATCAGCACTCTCCATGCTCCTCTGTCTTGCACTGCCTCCTTCAGATGTGCCATGGTCATCCTGGTGTCATCTCCCTAACCTTTCATGAAACTGGGCCATGGAAACAAGTGAAGCCCCTTCTGTGGGATGCAGGCAGCACACAAAACCACTCCGATCCACAGAACCAGTCTGTGGTGCCTAAAAGATTGGGGGCCACTGCTTTATAGGGTTCAGCCAATGGGTACTAGGGTGGCCTCTTCTCCTTTTTCCGTTGATCACTCTCAGCATGATTGGCTTTTCAAGTGAATCAGCTCTCATGACAGGACCACAGTATGACAGCTTCTCTTTGGTGTATTTCTAATGAGTGGATATTTAATAAAGGTATTCATTCATAAATTCACCTCCACGGGTTAGTAATATTTTAAATTCTCCCTTTCTGTCATACAAGTGAACTCAAAATTTACAATTTAGTGTGTTCCATTTATATAAATATATGAATCTCAATACACCAATGCCTTTACAAAATATATAGTTTTGTTGATCAATCCTCCTCTAGTATTAGCAATTATTTCTTTCCAGAAATTGGAATGAGACAAAAATGGCGAACACTTCAGAAAATCTAGTTGAGTTAACTTTGTATTTCTTAGGTAAAAGAGATCCTCAGATCTCTTATAGGTGGAGGTATGTGGAAAGTAAAGGCCAAAGTGGTCAGTGGTGGAAGGAGCTCTTTGGTCTGTGAATCCTAAACTGGGAGAGTGGCTCCAACAGTTCCTGGGAGCAACATCAGAGCTCTGTCCAGAAGAGGGAAGTACCAGGATCAAACAGAGATACTATGCAGAACCCTCAAACTCATGGGCCTTTGGTAAAAAAGATGCCATCTGTAGGTTGAGAAAGGAATGCTATTTATTTTAGATTATAGGTATAGGTGTCAGTGCAGATTCAGTTATTCTTCCCTCTGAGTATTGCATTCAGCCTTGGCAAAGAGATGAATTCAAATGTCTTATTTTTTGCTCTCCTCTACATAATAGAAACAGAATAATATGTTTCTTTAACTTGTCTATTCACAGAATGACTCAATCAGCCAGCATCTTGCAGCTATCTTTACTCACTGCTATGGAAGCAGCCCCATCCCCAGTATTCCTGAAATCAGAAAGACACTGCCAGCCCGCCTAGGTAACATAGTTCAACCAGCAGTTATTTGGTGGATATTGGTATCTTATTGTGCTTTTCTACAATGAAACCTAATTAAGCATCCTCTTTTTTTCTCTTTTATGCAGATCCCCACTTTCTAAATAACAAAGATATGTCTGATGTGACGTTTCAAGTGGAAGGAAAACTGTTCTATGCTCATAAAGTTCTCTTGGTTACTGCTTCAAATAAGTGAGTTTCTCCCTCAGCGAGTAGACCTTGGTACTGAATTATGCAAAGGATCTCCCAGTTGCAGCATATGGATGATACCTTATGCTGTACTGACAAATAATCTTTTGGAGAAGTTACTTGTAGATGTTAAAGAGGAGTCAAAACAGAGTAGAATTCTAAGAAACCCTGTGAAGTAGGATCCTTAAGTTAGGTTTCCCCCCCACCCTCAAACACTGAATGGAGAAGACCATAGAGGAAGGATGAGAACCATCCAAACATCATGTCTTTCCCTTTAAAATCTCAAAGGCACTCTAGAAGGATACTATAACCATGATAGCAGAAGGCACTGAGAGATCAAGGAATTAGGATGTGCACCCAACCATCCCAATCCTTCCAAAGGTCATCTGCAAGTGCAATTAACAGAGAGTCTAAAAAGAGTGCAAAGAAGTGCAACAGAGATGATTAGGGAACTAGAGGCTAAACATATGAAGAACAGCTGCAGGAACTGTGTATGTCTCGTTTAATGAAAAGAAGGAATAGGGGAGACATGATAGCAGTGTTCCAATATCTCAGTGGCTGCCACAAAGAAGGAGTCAAACTATTCTCCAAGGCACCTGAGGGTAGAACAAGAAGCAATGGGTGGAAACTAATTAAGGAGAGAAGCAACCTAGAACTAAGGAGAAATTTCCTGACAGTTAGAACAATTAATCAGTGGAAGAACTTGCCTCCAGAAGTTGTGAATGCTCCAACACTGGACGTTTTTAAGAAGATATTGGAAAACCATTTATTTGAAATGGTGCAGTGTTTTCTGCCTAAGTATAAGGTTGAACTAGAAGACCTTCAAGGTCACTTCTAACTCTGTTATTCTGTTTTCTGTTTGTAATACCATCCTGTACTGCATACAACAATTATACCCCAATCCCAAATTCCAAAATAGCAGAAGCAGTAGGGGATTGTGCTTGAATCCAGATCAGACAAATGACAATAGGGAGTCATTACTGAAAACATTCCAACAACTGAAATTAGAGAATATAAACAATATATTGGCCAAGTCTAAATGACCTCTCACTTGTCCCTCTTGACTTATTAAGTCTAATAGAAAGGGGAACTTCATTTCTGTCCTGAGCTTTGTAGATTTCTCCCTAACAAAAAGAGATACCATCTCCTTGAAATTTAAATTTCTCTAGTCATTCCTAAAGAAATTTACCCAGCACAGACGATGTAATATTTTATGTCGGTTCCTGCAGTTTTCTGCAGAATAGAGTAATTGCTGATCAGGATCCTGTAGATTTTATTGTATTTGCAATTTGTATCTGGGTTTATGTTAGTACTTTGGTCAACAGCAAGGAGACGGACTCTGCTGAAAGAAATGGGAGGTATTATGTGATTGGTTACTTTCTGTTAATCTTATTACCTTGGACTGTGCAGGATTAGCCTATCTGATGCTGGTAGATAGTTGCAGCTATGCCATGGAATTTACTTGGATTCTGCTAATGTATCTTTAATTCTTGTATTCCATTTCTAATAAACCAAGAGATAGCTACAGTATTTCAGCATAGGGAGTGAAGTCAAATCAATATGCAGATGGATTCTTGCCCTGCTTGTCCATTTTATTTCAGAAGATGTAAACAGGATGTTTGAATGAGATATACTGTAGCAGTTGGGGACTGCTGCAATATATCTCATTCAAATATCCCATCTACGGGTTTCATGGAAGACAATTTTTCGATGGACTTGGGTGGGGGGATGGTTTCATTTCACACATTTACCCGCTACTCACTTCTAGCTTTGTGGCCCACTTCCTAACAGGACATAGACTGATACTGGTCTGAGGTGCAGGGGTTGGGGACTCCTAATATACTAAATAGGATGAGGACCAGTGGTGGGTTTCTGCAGGCTCGCACCTACTCGCGAGAGCCGGTTGGTGAAATTTAGAGAACCGGTGAGAGGGGGTTCCACCAGCATACCTGGAAGTAAATTTGGCCCGCCGCTGCCAGTGACCCAACGGGAAGGAAAGGAAAGGGAGGGAGGGAGGGAGGGAGGGATAGAGAGAGAGAGAGAGAGAGAGAGAGAGAGAGAGAGAGAGAGAGAGAGAGAGAGAGAGAGAGAGAAAGAAAGAAAGAAAGAAAGAAAGAAAGAAAGAAAGAAAGAAAGAAAGAAAGAAAGAAAGAAAGAAAGGCACCTGGGGGCAGGACAAGAAGCAATGGGTGGAAACTAACCAAGGAGAGAAGCAACTTAGAATTAAGGAGAAATTTCCTGACAGTAAGAACAATTAACCTCTGGAACAGCTTGCCTCCAGCAGTTGTGAATGCCCCAACCCTGGAAGTCTTTAAAAAGATGTTAGACAGCCATTTGTCTGAAATGGTATAAGGTTCCTGCCCACGCAGGAACCTACAAGGTCCCTTCCAACTCTGCTATTGTATTATTGTATTAAAGAAAGAAAGAAAGAAAGAAAGAAAGAAAGAAAGAAAGAAAGAAAGAAAGAAAGAAAGAAAGAAAGAAAGAAAGAAAGAAAGAAAGAAAGAAAGAATTTATCATCACAATTGAGTCCAAAATTTTGGTTGCTAAGCAAGAGTGTTGTTAAATGAGTTTCACCACATTTTAAAAGGTGGCCACTCCCACCCTGTCACATGACTGCCAAGCCACACTCACAAAATAGGCCACACCTAGAGTAGGTTCTAAAAAAATTTGAAACCCACCACTGATGAGGACCAATACATTGAGATTTGACTCTGATCAAAGATACTCTTAGAATATTGTTCATGTTCCATCAAACCATTTCAATCTGGTTTGAAGAGGGCTACACTCTTATTAAATATCAGATTCATAGCGTAGGATTATTGCTAGCGGCACAAGACTTTGGTGTCTTTTTACTAAACTTAGACTGTAATAACTGTGATGTTATTTGAGCAGAGAAAATCTTTTTGTAGTTATTCCACCTCAGCTGGCCTAGCCTGCTTGGATTGCTGCCATTAACTGTAAGCATAAGTTGCACTATTATGTATAAAAATAATTTAGGCCAGGTTACACCAATATTTGTTCTGGTGCATTTAGAATTTCACTCGGGATAGTGTATAAAACAGTTTTACAGTAACACAACATATATAAAAGGGGGGTGGGTGGCTGAATTACAATGTTGTTTTATTGTAATTAACTACAAATCCAGTTTATATCTGTCCAGTGCTGAGATAACAGATAATCATAATCCCTGGTTCATGTTTTTCAACCTAGTTTCAAATTAAATCGGAACAGGATTACTGCAATTACTTTCCTATGCTTGAAGAAAGTCTGGTTTTCAGTGTCAGATATTAGAATAAGAATTCTCCAATAAATGCAGAGAGTACCTGTTAGGTTTGTTTTGTGTTTATTTTGGGTTGGTTTGATTTGATTTTTTTTTGTTTTATTATTGCAGAAAGCTTCTGCTAGGAAGGCTGATGATCCTGAAAATTCAAAGAATGGAGTTGGGTGGTGTGGTGGGAAGGAATGTCAGTTAAAACATAATCCAAGCAAATTATCTTTTAAAACCTCCTAAGAAATCCCCTCTGCTTGTTTTCACAGATTTAAGACACTGATGACCAATAAAACAGGGCAAGACAGCCAAGGCAGTAAGATTGTGGAAATTAGTGACATGAGATATAATATCTTCAAGGTGGGTTGCAAAGAATAGTTCAGTCTATTCTTTCTGACACTGTCTGACGCTGAAATGTGGAGCTGTGATTTTGAATGCCTTTATCTTCTAGCACATTTGCACAATAAGAAAAGCAATGATTAACTCTGACTAAAGATAGTGGTTTATGCTTATATCCATGGGATGAGGCCAAATCAGCAGCAGCAATAAAAATCTTGTCAGTTTTTTTTTTCCATTAGATAGGCCAGATCCACCCAAAGTTCATTTCACCCCCCTTATAAGTGTTCATGAGATGCAAGCACATACTGAAAAATAGTCATTTTACTTAAAAAAAGTATATTCCATGGATAGTAACCAAAGCTTCCCAGGCATAATTTTCATGCTCTGTTAAACAAATTAAATATGAATAGAGCAAAAAATCTTCCTGGCTTTGTATTAAATCCACTTAAGCAATTGAAGGCTTATGAGGCTTTCTTGTAAAAAAAAATCCAAAAATCCCAAAACTTGACTGTGGAATATTTTTACATAGATACATAACCTTGCATGTGGAATGTTGTTAAAAGACAATAAACAAAGCTGACTTTGACATGGAAAAAAATAGATCTGAATACATAGGATTAATGCATGCATTTTTATAGAAAAGAGGTGGGCTGGATGCGTCATGCGCTAGCCACACCCACACCCAGCGAAGGCAAAAATAGTCACGATACGTCACGTGATGCCGCTGTGATGATGTGAGTTTACACACCTATTATAGAGCAAGCTGAAAATATGTAAAAGCCAGAGACCCACCTCAAGCACAAGGTCCAGAAGTGGTTTCCAAGTAGAAACAATAGTATTTTTTTCTTTAATCAAAGCAGTCAATTGAGCCATCTCTGCTCCCTCTGTCAACTTATGCAGCCATTCCATCTATTCTGAGAATCAAAGGGTTCTTCCATTTTTGTGCATACAGTAATCTTGCTGCTGTCAACATACATAACATCAAACATTATGGTGCTTAAAGGAAGGTTAATGCTGCATGCTGCATTTGCTTTCATTTCAGTAGTGGAAGATTTCTGTATGTTCCTCTAAAATGAAATTACAAACTTCCTAATGCTCTACCTTTCTTCTTATAGATGCTGATGCAGTATTTATATTATGGAGGAATGGAAGCCATGGAAATCCCCATAGCTGATATCCTAGAGGTGAGCATTTGCCTCTCATTGATTTTTGACCTATGGCTAATGTGTCTTCATTACAGAACCTGTGCTAATTTTAGGAACACTAGTCTACACATTCAGTAAATGAATTCTGTCCATCCAATCCATTTGCAAACCAAAACAGCACAAAAATTACTTTGATTGATGGAAAAGTGATGAAAATATTCTAGACTGATTTTCAGAAATGTAGATTGAATAAGCAACTTGGATGCAATGTGTGTTCAGAGAGATTATCTGGGTAGAAAAGAAGGATATAAATTGATGTATGATGAATTATGCTCTTAATTTACTTCAATTTTCCCCAACTTGCTAAGGTTTGAAATTGTTATCTCAAGCCATTCATTACTGCGAGTGATGGAGCTGTTGATTTGTTTGGAGATAGCCTGCAGTGCTGAACTATGTGTGGGACAGTCCAAAAGAAGAAAATGGTGTGGTAGTCAAAAAAACAGAGGAACAATCTGAGCTCCCTCTGACAGCTTTGAGATTAACGAGAGTATTATAAAATGTAAAGTGCAAAGCAGAGGGGATTAAAGATAAGCACCAAGGCTAAAGTAATGACAGATATTGGGAATAATCAAGTAGAAATAACCTTGAGAAAAAAGATAAGGAAGTTAGTCTTCATCATGCTGAGGTAGCAACAAGGATGAGACCTCTGAGTCAGGCACGTAGATGTAGATGTAAGGCCTTGGGACTTGTGGTTGAACAACAGTTACAGCTTGAAGGGCTTAGTTAAACTGCAGAGTTTCACATATACACAAAATACAGCCATCACACCATCTTTGCAATATCTCTGGGGATTATTAGTTGGAATAGGAAATATTTCACACTTGTAGGAAGATTGGAATTATTTTGCATAGTACCAAGAAAGGGATGGTTAGTGTAGATGGTGAAGGCACCAGACTAGAAACCAGGAGACTGTGAGTTCTAGTCTTGCCTTAGGCATGAAAGCTATCTGGATGGCTTTGGGCCAGTTTCTCTCTCTCTCTCAGCCCAACCCATCTCACAAGATCATTGTGGGGAAAAGAGGAAGGAGTAATGTGTATATTTGCTTGAATTGTGTATAAAAATAATAAATGCAGGAAATAAATAAATAACAATGGTGATAACCTTTCAGACTGTTTTCAGTAACTTACAGCACTGACTAGCCTTGGTCTTGAAAAATTAAGGACAATGAATTATAATAGAACTATGCAGACACTTACATGAAAGATGCAATGGAAATGTGAAAAAATACCACAGAAGGGTGGGAACTGCTCCCACAGAGAGGGCCTTCTCCGGGTACCGTCGGCCGGGCACTGCTGGTTGGCGACGCCCAGAGGAAGAGCCTTCTCTGTGGCGGGCCCAGCCCTCTGGAACGACCTACCCCCCGATCTACGCATCATCCGGGACCTCTGCCTTTTCCGCCAACATCTTAAAACTTATTTATTCCAACAAGCCGGCCTAGAATAACCCCAGCTTCTGACTTTTATAGGGAAAAATTTAAATTGTAGAGTTTTATTAGTTTTAGCACAGGGATAGTTTAATAGTTTTTAATAATTAGGTATTTTTGTATTTTTTTATGGTTTTAATAACGCCTGTGCGCCGCCCTGGGTCCAGCATTGCCCGGCCGACGGTATAAAGGGCGGGGTATAAATTTAAATAAATAAAATAAATAAGGCAACAGTGACAAACCACATCCCCACATTGTTGCAAACATACAGATGTGCTCTCACACATGTGGGCATATCCAGGATTTGATGTTGATCTGAAGGAAACTATATGTTATCCTATAGAAAACTTCCCATCCCAGCGATCTTGGACAGAGGCATTATTAGGGTATATTATTCCTCAATTAAGCATTCCGAATTTTCTTGGGAAAATGCAGTTTGGAGGTATTACTTAATCCCTCATGATTACTGGTGTGTCTCTGTGACTCAGATGCCTTTAACAATTTGAATTGATAAATCAGGACAAAAGCTATTTTGCAAAGACAGCTTTTGAAATAGTCCCCAAAATTTGTAGGGCTGTAAAATTTCTCCTTTTGTGTATTCCTACGTGAACATTGACCTCCTTTTGAAAGGCCCCTCTCAAGAGCTTGCAATAAATGAGACTGTGAGACCTATTCTGCATTTTCTTCTATTCCCAGTAAATACTTTTAGTTCCAAAAATGCATTTATTATTTTTTTAATACACAGATATTTTTCATTTTTAAGATGTGTTACAGTTTAACATATATAATTTCTTTTTACATGTTACCCAAAGGACTTCAGCTCAGGGATAACCTAGAGATATTGAATGTCAATGGAATGAGCAGAATGTTAAAATAATGCCTTCTCTTTCATCCCGGCCAGTTGCTCTCAGCTGCAAGTTTATTCCAGTTGGACGGCCTCCAGCGCCACTGTGAGATACTGTGTGCTCAGACCATCAATACTGAAAGCTGTGTTCACATCTATAAATATGCCAAGGTAAAGATGACATTCACATCAACTTCCATGTATAAGAATGCTAGATCTTAGGAGAGGAATTGGGAAAACCTCTTTAAATGCATCAGAAGCTAGAAACCAGTAAAAGAGGTCTTATAGATAATGCCAGTCTTAAGAAAGATTCCCCTATTTATAGGGGGAAACCAAGTATTGCAAAATAATAAACAATTCCATGGGTGGCAGCTGAATATGAGGATCCAGGCTTGGGAACGACTGTATTTTCTGGAGTATAAGACGCACCGGAGTATAAGATTCACCAAGGTTTTGAAGAGGCAATTAAAAAAAGGTTTTGCACTCTGCAAACCTCCCCAAAATGGCCATTTTTTTCACGAAAATGGGCCTATTTCCCCCCCCCAAAAGGCATGAATAGCCTTTAGGGGGATTGCAGAGTGCTCCTGGGAGGGGGGCAAAAACGAACAAAAAACAGCCCATTTTTCACAAAAACAAGCCTGTTTTTGTAAAAAGAAAAGGTATGGATAGCATCTAGGAAGCTTATAGAGTGTTCCTGGGGGCTTTGGGGGCAAAATTGAGCAGAAATGGGCCATTTTGTACTCATTTCTGTCCTCTCCAGCCCCCCAGGAGCTCTCTAAAAGCATCCTAGAGGCTCTGCACGGCCATTTTGGTGAAGGGGCGGGGTTTTTGGAGGCAAAAAGCTGTATTCAGTATATAAGACGCACCCAGATTTTTAGCCTCTTTTTTAAGGGGAAAAAGGTGCGCCTTATATGCCGAAAATACAGTACCTCTCTTACTTGGGTTTACTTTAGTAATTTCTTTTTGTCATAAGACCCATTGTACACGCTTCAAATTTGCTTGACTGCTATCACTATTCATTCTCTGGATCTTAGTCATCATTCTTCCATATTAATTGCAGCCTTCCATAACCAAGCAGGTGCAGGTAATCCTCGGTTAACAAGCACAATTGGAGCCCGCAACTTGTTAAGCAAAGCATTTGCTAAGTTGAAAACGTGACTCTGTTTATGAACTTACTTCAGCTTTCATTGGCCCTGTGAAGGTCATCAATTCACCGCCCTGAGTCCCAATTCGGGAAAGTGGGCGGTATATACAATACAATACAATAGCAGAGTTGGAAGGGACCTTGTAGGTCTTCTAGTCCAACCCCCTGCGTGGGCAGGAACCTTATACCATTTCAGACAAATGTCTATCTAACATCTTTTTAAAGACTTCCAGGGTTGGGGCATTCGCAACTTCTAGAGGCAAGCTGTTCCAGAGGTTAATTGTTCTAACTGTCAGGAAAATTCTCCTTAGTTCTAAGTTGCTTCTCTCCTTGATTAGTTTCCACCCATTGCTTCTTGTCCTGCCCCCAGGTGCCTTGGAGAATAGTTTGGCTCCCTCTTCTTTGTGGCACCCTCTGAGATATCGGAACACTGCTATCATGTCTCCCCTGGTCCTTCTCTTCATCAAACTAGACATACCCAGTTCCTGCAACCGTTCTTCATATGTTTTAGTCTCCAGTCCCCTAATCATCTTGGTTGCTCTTCTCTGCACTCTTTATTTATATAAATAAAATAAATAAAATAAATAAATACAATAAAATAAATCAATTGTGAGAATGGGTCGTAAAGTTACTTTTTCATCCCTATTGTACCTGTGAATAGTCGCTAAACAAGGACTGCCTGTATTAACCTGGCAGTTTCACTGACCAGTTGCTCATTCCCTTTTAAGACTTCCTTTACTTTGGCTCAACAAGCAGCAGAAGAAAAGGGGGACATTTTAACCACTTTAATATATCCCCGTGGAATAGCCACACAGAACGTGGGTGGACACACACACACACACACACACAATCGACAGCACTTTTTAACCAAAGGATGAAAATGCTCTCAGGCATTTGTTAAAGCTGTCTTTGGAGGGAGGAGGGAAGAACGGTGGGAGAGAGGGCGGGGGGGGGGAGATAATTGACAGCTGCCTAATGTGTATTTTATCACAGCATCCCTTTGTCTTTTATAGATCCATAATGCCCCAGAACTGGCCTCTTTTTGCGAAGGCTTTTTTCTCAAGCATATGAACTCCCTGGTGCAGCAGGAATCGTTCAGGCAGCTCATCTATGGCAGGAACAGTAGGGTTCAGGGCCTGGATCCCCTCCAGGATTTGCAGTCCACTTTGGCCCGAAGACTTCATTCCGTTTATGTAACTTCAAGAGTGTAATTGCTAAGATCCGTGGCCCTGCTGTGAAGGAAAGCACCTGCTCATTGAACTGCACTGAAATGGGATCTTGGCCCCCATCATGGCTGCTTCATCCAGCTTCTGAAGACGGGGCCTCTTCTACCACCTCAGCAAACTTATCCAAATGCGAGAAAAATAACTCACATGCCACAATGGTTTTAGCTGAAAACGGATGAGCAGAATCTGAGGTGGGATGCTGCTATTCTGCTAGGTACGCATCAGAAAGGAGAACTCAGGGGGAAATTCACTTCTAAGTGTCCAAAAGATCGCTTAGAAGAATGCACAAACCATAGTTGGCATTTAGCCAGAGGACAGACTGTTTTAAAAAAAAATGGCTATGAATGTAGAAATTCTAATTTCTCTCAACTTTGGCTACTCAAACTGTCTAATATTGGGCTAGCTGATTCCACCAGAGTGCCATGCTGCAAACAGATCTGGCTTTTTGCTTTGTCTACTGGGACAGGCAGGTTCAGTAGGGGCTAAAGCTAAAAAAAAAAAGCTAGTTTTGAAGATACAATAATGTGCTACCTAACAGATTCTAGGTTATTTAGGCCTCAGTTTTTAACTAGCTCTGGCTGTCCATTTTTTGTATTTAAAGAAACATAACCTGGTGTACCTAATATTTACAGCTACCCACGTCTTTGTTGCAAATTATTATCGCCAAGACCATCACACTGTGGTATCTATGATACTGGTTGTTGCAGATAGAATTTCTCTCATTTCTGCAATATAGCTGTATATAAAGGGCTGGGGCTTGCTTTGTCAATGCTATTATAGCAAAAACTGCCTGAAATGCCTGATCTGGTGCTTATGATCTGGACCACCGTCCGCCTGGGAATTATGTGCATCGCACACAGAAATAGGACTAGGAAATTCCAGCTAAAGGGATCTCTGTATAGAAAGACTGTATATTTGTGCATATCATTTTTTAGAACTGGAAGTTGCAAGCAATAATCAAGCTCCATGCAGACGACATGTGCAGCCTGAATTGTATGATTTTGAATGAGAGCCACATTTAAATACTGCTACTGCACCATTTGCTGCATGTGATAGCATGCTGACTCATTAAACTGGATTTCAGCTAGTGTAGGTAAATCAGGCCCAACTGGGTTCAAAGTTGAATATTAAATCATTGTAAATAACTGAACAAGGACTTTTGCACATGTCATCTCTCCATTTGAGTCAGAAAGTCAGTATGACTGGGACAAATTATTTTCATATCCCTCCACATACCCTTCAGCCTGCATTGAAATATAAGGGTTGACATGTGAAATAGCTGAAATAAGAACATGCGTCCCCTCTTTCCAACACTCAGCATTTTGCTTCCATCTTTGGACTAGAAAATAGGTACTTAGGCTATAGTTTTAATAAATGAGTATTAACAAAGGGATTATATCAGTTGGGAGAAAATCACATTTTTTTGAAGGAAATTGTCAAATCAAAGGGGGGGGGGAAAGTCCAGTGAAACGGGAAGGGAGCTAGGTGCATGCCACAAGTTTTTGTGGTTTTCCAGGAAAGATCATGAAAGTAATGGAAATCATGCAAATATATATATAGACGTTTCAGAAGCAAGAGAGGCTTTTCCCATACCTATTTGGGAGTTTAAGGTCCTCACCATAAAATTTGCATTTTTATAAGAGAGAAAAGCATTCATTACAGGATGAACCATGTTTAGAAATACTTATTACGTTTGGTTTAAGGCTATAAAGATTGGAGCAGTTCAGCAATAACACAAGCCATAATTGTGACTGAGCAGGGTGGTTGGGTAAACTAACTGGGGGAAAATTATTTTTCTCAGGTATCTTGCTCCTTTATCGGTTACAACCTGTGCCTAAAGAGTTCAGTACATTTGCATAATGCATGTGAATCACATGGTACAAAGGCAATACCTAACTAAAATATTTATAAATGGGTCAAGAAAGAAGTGGGATAGGTGGAAAGGAATCAAAAAATGAGAACTGCATGAATTACCTACACATTTCAACTCATACTTGCAGAATAGCCCCACAGATTTTTTTTTAAAAAGATAAGCTATAAATCTTGTCATTTTTTCAAATCTGGATCAGCAAAACAAACACAAGCACCTCACATTCTCCAGATCACAGAAAAGTGTAAGATTTGTCATTAAGTAGTTAGGAAATATCCCAAAGTTTGTCATTTTGGGAAATGATTTTTAAATAGCTGATTTAGCTACCTGTACAAAAATATGTTGTATTGTGACAATGTCTGCTATATTAACTGTACATTAATGTTGTCATTTATGTAAATGTCCCATATTTTATTAACAACATGACACTTGGTTAAACTTTGCAGATGGTGTAAAGCTTAATAATTTAACACAAAACAAAATGGGCTATATAAGTATGGTCTTTCCCCCACAATTTCTGTGCTTGTTGGATTGCGAGAAATACAGGCAACAATACTGCCTGTAAAAGAGGGCCAGTTTCATTAAAGCATCAAGCTAGAAACCAGAGGCTGTGAGTTCTAGTCCTGCCTTGAATATGAGGGCCAGCTGTGTAACCTTGGACCAATCACTCTGTCTCAGTCCTAGAAAGTAGACAATGGCAAGCCACTTGCCAAAAAAAACTTGCCAAGAAAACTACTTTCCTTTTTTAAATTTAATTGACTCCCCTACTTTATAAATCACCATTACTGTGGAACCGGTGGGCGGTTAGAAAATTTTACTACTAACAGACGTACAAAAGTGGGCAGTAGGTTTAAAAAGGTTGACTACCCCTGTCCTAAGTCTATAGAGGTTCTACAAGGTTCAATTTCAGTGCAGTACTAAAAAATGTCTGAACATTTACAACTTTTTAAAGGTATTCTTCACCTGAGACACGTCATTTGATCATGGATCAAATGTTCATGGAACAAATTTTTCTTTTTGCTTCAGACAGTGGAGATGATCACAGTCAGGAGAACCATCAGTGGTCAACTTTGCACTTGCAGCAAACAGGGATTATTTATAAAAATCGCTATTAGACACTGACAGGAATAACAGCCTTTTTATGCCAAGTCAAACAAGATTTCTCAGGTGTAGAATACCTTTAAAAAGTGTGCCGTTGTAAAGGTTCAGGCAAGGGGTGGTTTGCTGCTGGTTTCACTACTTTCTCAATCTGCACGCCAGATGAGCGCTGCATGCGCGTGCACTGTTCAATGTAAATTGTTCTTCGCGCATGCGCAGAACAATTTACAGTGAATTGTGCATGTGCCGTCACTAAAATCCAAAATGGCAGCAGCCCAGTGGCAGCAGAGGAACCAATTCGGGGACGTGGCAGGCCTGGGTCGCTGTCGGTTCTGCGACCCAGCCCTGTATTCACACTACCGGTTCAGCCAAACTGGGAGTAACCCACCTCTGGTTCAGACATTGTTTAGAACAGCACTGAAATTGAGCCTTGTAGAACCTCCACGGGCTTATGGGCTGCTCCTTTATTTCATTTTAGTCAAAAAGCTCCCAAAACCTAAATTCTTCAGCAGTCATTTCACTCTAGGCCTTTCTAATGAAGTTACAGGACCACAAAAATGCATCTCTCCCACCCCTGTAGCTTGACTGAGGGCTGCCAAGAAAGTTGCACCAGGGAAACAGCTGCTGCAGCTAAAAAATGCAGAGTTCAGACATGTGAATTACAACAAGTGGATACATTGAGAACAATCTGTATTTAGTGTTTGTTGATTTATTTACTTGGGCAAACAACTCTCCCCGTTTTCTGAAATCCATGCTGATCTCTGACAATAAGAAACTTGACCACAAAGAAGACCTCTGTGACCAGGCACCCACCATCTCTTTGGGCTCCAGCCATTGCCCATCCCATTAACCGCCTTCTTTAAAAAAAGGCAACAAAAAAGATTGCCACTAGCATCTGCTGAGAAGTCATTCCCCGGCCAAGCTGAATGCACCGCTTACCCTCCTGGGGCCTAGGCTGTTACTACGGTTGGCAGCACCGGATGAACTTCCACTGCTGTGCACATCCCCTTGGCAACCCTTTCCTCCAGATCCTTACAAGCCTAGGACTTTCCTAGCAGAAGTCTTTCCTAGCAAATATCAGGCTGCGAATAGCATCAAGGCAGAATTTGTATTGGGACCTGTGGAAGGGAAAGAGGCTAATCTGGACAGATCGGCCTTGTTGCCCTTAAAAAAGATTCCTATTAAGCAACTAAGAAATGGCTTTCCTATATAAAAGTTAACGTAAAAGCTGCCGACATACATTTTTGGAAGATATTAAAAGTACATAACGTCTCCATTTAGTGGTTACTAAATCAGGGGTCTCCAACCGTGGCACCTTTAAACCTGCCGGACTTCCCCAGCCAGCAAAGCTTGGCTTAAAGTTGTCAAGGTTGGAGACCCCTGCCCTAAATGACACAACAAGCGACTGTAGAGTAGTTCTCTTGGGCCTGTCCACTGCTTTAGTTTCCAGGAGGGTACTGGGCTGGTGCAACATAACAAAGTTATCTCTGCTGGCCCTATTAAAGACTAATGTACTGATTTGTGCAGGTTTTGTTGAGTGAGATCCATTATCTTACTCATGTTCTATGCATTAGGGTAGAGGATAGTTGGGCGTGCACCAACCATTTGGCCAATTTAGCAGAAGTTAAGTTCCAGGTACACTATATTGCCAAAAGTATTTGTTCACCTATCCAAATAATCAGTCAGGTGTTCCAATCACTTCCATGGCCACAGGTGTATAAAATCAAGTACCTAGGCATGCAGACAGTTGTTACAAACGTTTGTGAAAGAATGGGTCGCTCTCAGAAGCTCAGCATGGAACTGTGATAGGATGCCACCTGTGCAACAAATCCAGTCGTGAAATTTCCTCGTTCCTAAATATTCCACAGTCAACTGTCAGCTGTATTATAAGAACGTGGAAGTGTTTGGGAATGACAGCAACTCAGCCACGAAGTGGTAGGCCACGTAAACTGACAGAGCGGGGTCAGCGGATGCTGAGGCCCATAGTGTGAAGAGGTTGCCAACGTTCTGCAGAGTCAATCGCTACAGACCTCCAAACTTCATGTGGCCTTCAGATTAGCTCAAGAACAGTGCGCAGTGGACCGACGTCATATTGAACCCTATGGATTAGGAATGGAATGTCACTTACTGTAAATTCATATGCGAGTAAAGGCAGGTGAGCGAATACTTTTGGCAATATAGTGTATAAAGCTGGTATCGTAAGCATCGTTCTCCCCCAGTCCACTTCAAATACCTGAGCCTTGCATCACAGAGTGAAAGTCTGAATAATAATATCATATTTTCAGAAGTTTTACCAGATGCGTTCCTCCAGCTGCCGATCAGGCTCTCTCAACTATACAGCCTTCAACTTAAGGGCATCCATTCTGCAGTACACGCTTTCTGACAAGGACCTTTCCCAGCCAGCAAGATAGGTGCTGCCAGCTGTCAGAACCATTCGAGTATTTCTGAAACAGAGGCACAATCACACCTGACAACTAGGTCATACCATCTCCTTCCCCCTACAGGGAACTGTGGCAGCCCTACATATCTTTGTCGTTGTCCTCCAAATCACAGCATGCTCAGACCCACAAGGGGAACTGGCCAGTTTCTTGGTCTTTCCTTCAAAGATGCACTGGATGCAGATAATGGCCTCACCTGGGCACGCAATCTTTAATATTCAAAAGCTAACCTTTTTGAAGAAACAATCATTGCAGAAAGAAAAAATGCCATGGGACACCTAAAGGTCTTGAAAGGCTTCTTAGCATGCACATATAGGGAACCTTTTAGGACAGTGGTCTCCAATCTTTGCGGCTGAGTGGCCTGGGTGGGGGAGAGGGAGAGGGGAACTGGACCAGGTGAGTGACAGGCTGGTGTGCGTGCATACGCGCATGCAGCCCTTGCACCAGTGGAAGGCTGGCACGCACAGAGGTCAAGTTGCATGAGCAGCCTGCTGTTCCAAGCTAGCTCATGCAGCCCAATTCCAAATAGGCGACAGCCCAGTAGTGAGTCACAGCCCCGGGGTTTGGGGACCCCTGTTTTTAGGACATCAGTGTTCCTTCTGCTGGCAGAGACTTGCCAAATAAATCTGTGAAAGTGCTATGGTTCCAGCAATAATTCGGGAGAAAGACAAGTTTCTTTTCAGGCAGATTTTAACTCTTATACACGAAAATTCTATAGATATCTATTTTACAGCAGACACAATAAGGAGGTAAAAAGACAATAGGGTGAACTTGTAATGACGTGTGCATGAAAATCAAGCACTGCTGCAAACCAAATGTATGTCAAAAGGACATATGGGCAGCCATGTCACAACTTCGACCCTCGTGTATTTGCAACCTGATGTTGCATGCAATTATTGAACTCACACTACTGAAAGAGACCCATTAAGTAGCCACTGCTCCACTGCTTATAGATTGATATCCATAATTTGGTGACGACATGTCACAATAGATTACTACCCTCTAGTCAACATTGATAAAATTGTTGGCTAAAACAAATGCAATGTTTCTGCTGCTCTGCTCGCATGACACGGGTTTCTGTACGTTGCCAAAATTGTGTTCTCAAAAGGTTTTGTCCTAAAGCAGGGGTGGGCAAACTTTGCAACTTTAAGTCTGAAGGACTTCAGCTGAAGTCCTTCAGACTTAAAGTTGCAAAGTTTGCCCACCCCTGTCCTAAAGTCTTAAGTTACCTTTTCAAATGTTTTATTCCATTCTAGAGGTAGTATAGGACAAAACCAGAGAATAAGTGAGAGCCTAACTACAGACTATTTTTCTAACACTTGAAAGAATACAAGCTGGTTTTCCAATTTAGCTGGAGCCACATACTAATTATGGTCAATTTTGAAAAGGTCGTCTCTACTGTGTGCTCAAACCCCTCATTGATGGGCTACTCGGTGTTCCTTTTTTTATTTCTAATGCACTGTTTTCCAACGCTATTCTGAGATCAATTAACTCTGAGTCATCTTTGTAGGACTTCTTGATGTCAAGATGACAGTCTCCTTGAATAATAATTTGTTTCGTACACTATCTGTTCAAAAGGCAAAAAGGGATACAGAGCCAAAGCACATAGAGCCAATTAAGCATATAGAGCTAATTAAGTTTGACTATAGACAATTTCTGCTGTTATCAGGATTCTGAAAAGGATTTTTCAATGAAAAACAAGTCTACACAATCCTTTTTTTCCCTTCCGTTCTTTGAAATGCGCTAATTTTTCCTTGCACAAAGTAGTTGTTACAGTGTGTGCTTCAAGCCTAGGCTTATTTCTCAAAATGTGAAAGAAGCTCATTAGGCAGCAATGAAAGAGTCAGTTATGTGGCAGAATAACTACTATGTGAAGGGTACGGAAGTTCAAATCCACCTGCAGCCATAGATACTCACTGGGTGACTTTGGGCCAGTCAGTGTCTTAGCCCATCTAAGTGACAGGATTTCCCTTGTCAGAGTTATCTTAAGCTCCTAGAGAAAAAAACGGATATTAAAAATAAGTAGATTAAGTGGTCATATCTAAGCTGAAAACTACAAGTTACCAACCCATTTCAGCTGATTACCTTCTGTATTTTATTCACTCACTCAAAAAATTAGGGGTGACATGATAGCAGCATTCCAGTATTTGAGTGGCTGCCACAAAGAAGGGGGGTGTCAAATTATTCTACAAAGCACCGGAGGGCAGGACAAGAACCAACCGTTGGAAACTAATCAGAGAGGCAACCTAGAATTAAGGAGAAACTTCCTAACAGTGAGGACCATTAACCAGTGGAACAGAAGTTGCCTTCAGAAATCATGGGTGCTTCATCACTGGAGGTTTTTAAGAAGAGACTAGATAGTCACTTATCTGAAATGGTGCAGGTTCTCCTGCTTGAGCTGGAATAGAAGACCTTCAGGGTCACTGCCAGCTCTATTTAATCTCCTATTCTTCTTTGTAGCAGTCATGCAACAGTATAGAATTAAAGCATCCCCAGAGTTGGCAATGGTAGAAGCAGAGGACAACCCTAAAGTCAAAGAGAAATTACTTGGAAATCTTACAAATGCACGTAGTCCTTGACTTAACAACCATTCATTTAGTGACTGAAGTTACAATGGCGCTGAAAAAAAGTGACTTGGGATCATTTATCAGCCTTACAACCGTTGCAGCATCCCCATGGCCATGTGGTCAAAATTCAGATGCTTGGCAACTGAATTTTGACTCATCTTTATGGCAGATGCAATGTCTTAGTGTTACGCGATTCTCTTGTGGGACTTTCTGACGGGCAAAGTCAATTGGGAAGCCAGATTCACTTAACAACTGCAGTGATTCGCTTAACAACTGTGGCAAGAAAGGTCATAAAAGGGAGCAAACATCACTGAACTGTCTCATTTAGCGACATAAATTTGGGGGTCGATTGTGGCCGTAAGCTTTCTTTGCCTGCATACTTCTAACCAATAATGATTATGAACCAGTAATAATTATTTTATACTAGCTGTTCTTAGAATTGCAAGTGTTCCATTCTTTTACATTTCCCTCCCATTAAATCAAGCTTAACAGTGGACGTTTCTAACCTACCCTTTATACCACGGGTCTCCAACCTTTGCAACTTTAAGTCTGAAGGACTTCAGCTCCCAGACTTCTCCAGCCAGCAAAGCTGGCTGGAGAATTCTGGGAGCTGAAGTTCTTCAGACTTAAAGTTGCAAAGGTTGGAGACCCCTGCTTTATACGCAGGATGTAACCCAGAGAGAGACGTCCTACTGATCTGAACAGGCCGTCAGTTAGGCAGTCGCTAAAACAAGAACATCTGTGGACGTCTGTCCTTATGCTCTCTACAGGCTAATGGATGCATTTGGAAGCAATTTAAAACTCTTGCTACCTTGGACTCAAATTGCATTAAGGCAGCCTGAGTCACTCGCTCCCAGCACAAGCTCCTTTACCTCCTGCTGCTGTTCCTCCACCACACAGATTCGATCCGACAGACGTGAATGAAAGAAGCCCCTTATAAAACAGGCTGAATTAGATCGCTAAGGCCTCTCTATCTGTATCTGCGGTGACTGGCAGCTGCTCTGAAAATTCCACCCAGGCATCTCTCTTTCTCTGCCCTACTTGCTCCCTGGATGGAATCTTTCCAACCGGTAGGAATCTGAGCCGCATTCAAAGCTGCCTTCATCCCCTTCAATAACAAACTCACCAGGTGAACCCTAACAAGAGGGAGCCAAAACAAGCCAACAAGAACGAGGGATCAGCATGTTCCATAAAACCCTGGACTTTGCCCAAAGACAACTTTATTTTTAAATTGTTTGAGTAAAATCTTCCAAACAGCCCATGAGTTTTGGATGATATTTAGTCCAAAAAAAAAAAAAAAAAATGAGGCAAGAAAATAGAAACTCGGTCAGAGAACAGAAGAGATCATCTGGAAGAAGGCATGGTTGGCTCTATGCAGAATGGGTTAAAAGTGCAACACCTTAACCCGCTTTGTTGATACTCCCAGAAACCCTAAAAGTACTTACCATATTTTTCAGACTATAAGACGCACTGGTGTATAAGATACACCAAGATTTCGAAGAGGTAAGTAAGAAAAAAAAGTTGTTGCCCTCCACGGCCACTAGGAGCACCCTGCAGGCTTCAACAGGGCTGGGGAAAGGCAAAAATTTGGCTGTTTTTGCCTTCCCCCAGCCCCGCTGAAGCCTGCAGAGTGCTTCTGAGGACTGGGGGGGAAGGCAAAAATGCCTCCGTTTTTGTGAAAAACGGTCCATTTTTTCGCAAAAATGTGATGCAGGGGCAGGGCTTTGGGAGGCCAAAAATGGCCGATACACCAACATTTCCACGCTCTTTGGGGGGGGGGGGCAGAGGTGCATCTTCTACTCCAAAAAATACGGTAATTTCCCCTCCCATTCTCAAAATACTCACCCACCCCTGCAACTCAGCAGGAAGAAAAATCTCCCTGTCAAGCTGCCTGGAGTACCACAAGGAGCTGCAACATGATCTTTCATGTCCCACATTGTGCTGGAGTTCCAGCATAGTTGGAACTCCAATTCAAGGCTGGGATAGGAACACTTGAGGGCTGCCGTCATCCCTAATCTTTTGACAAATCAACTGTTCAATGTTGGCAAGGCAGACCTCAAACCCGAAATGATCAAGGCCACGCAAAAAGCATCTCAATCCAAGGTAAAATAAGCTGCAGAGTAAGCTTTAAATGTGTAAGGGAATAAGGCAATGTTCCTATCAAGCTAGCCAACAAAAACAGAGAGAGCGAGAGAGCTCACGATCCATAAGATGAATCTCCATAAGCTCCGTCAGGAAAATCATATCTAGGTTTAATATACGATGGTAATATCTATTGGGAAAGGAGGCTGCAGAAAAGGGGAGAACAACATCCATGGAGAAGGAACGGAGCCATGGAAATCGGGTGCACCACTTAAATCACACACTATTAAAGGTTCTCAATTTGAACTTTTGAAATTCCATCAAATGGCACTGAAATACTTTCCAGCTAATGTCCACATTCCAGATGATAAAAAGGCTATACTGGAGGTTTACATAGCACAACATTCTGAAGCAGCACTTGGGTTTGCACACTTATGCTCTCTCTGCAACACAGTGCGTGAAAAGTCAAGTTTCAGGCAATCACCTAATCCTACTTGTTCTCTTACGGGTGGAACATCTGAGCCCTGATGTAATCACAAAGTCAATTTCACTGGCAAGTCTCCACTCACCTGCCCATATCATAACCACTTATGGTGTAAAACGGGTCCCCAACCTTTTTGGCACCAGGGACCGGTTTCATGTAAAAAAAATTCCGCGGACCGGTGGGAGCCTCCAGTGGGTGAGTCGAGTCACATGGGCCGCGTGTGTGTTTGGCAGTCACGTGCAACCGGGCAGGAAAGCTGCCAGGGGTCCCGGGCGAAGGATCCTCGGCTGGGGCAGGGAAGGATGAGCTGCGTCCTGGGCAGGAGGGCCTGGCAGCCCCTTCCCCCTGCGCAGGGCCGGGTGGTTCCCTGAACCCCCCCCCCCCCGCAATGCAGGCCGTTGTCCCCATCTTGCCCCCAGGGAGCACCCCGGCCAGCCACCAGGATAGCGGAGCGTTTGCTACACTTTCCTAAGAGTTGTGCTACTCTCTCCGACGCTCACTCCGGCCCGGTTACTATCAAGCCACGGACCGGCACCGGTCCACGGACCGGGGGTTGGGGACCCCTGGTGTAAAAGAACTGACTCCAAGCATTAAAAAGGAGGGAAAACCTTTCAGACCAGTAACTTTATCATCAATAAACAATAATGAGCAACAAGCATCTAAAGTACTTTTAGCAGTGTAAAATAACATGGAATGCTTTTTAATCCCACTGATTTTTTTTGTTAAAAAACAGCTTAACATTGAATACCATCTTTTCTTCAAATCTCCAATAGGAACTCAAAGGGAAGATATTCATAGGCACGCATGCACCCATATAAAGAGAGAGAGAATGTGTGTGTGTGTGTGTGTGTGTGTGAGGGAGGGAGGGAGGGAGGGAAGGAGACAGAGAGAGAGAGAGAGAGAACAAGAGAGAAACCACCAGATTTTGTAAGGCAATATTGAAGTCACAATTCCTGGTAATAATCCCGTTTGTGCTCTGCAGTCTCTTTTAATGGAACACAAATGCTGAGCTGGCAGCAATAAAAATATCTTCCAAATGGTGTTGCTTGAAGGCTGCTTTTATATTAAGCAACAACAACAATAAAAAAAAATCCTTGTGGCGTTTCCACTCCTAAGGTAAAGTTTCCTCATAGTTTCAACTCATTTGCTTGGCAAACGACATCAGGATTTCACAAAACAGAAAGTCCAAGTCCATATGATGGAAGCTTTTCCTCCTTTTAATCATTTCTTCAGCTTCAGCTTTGGATTTTTTTTCTTAAATTTCTTCTCCTGCCTTGGTTCTATGGTGACTTCTGATTTTCTCTTCTTGTCACTGAGGTAAAATATAATACACAGGTTATAAGATAAATACACTGGGGCCAAAGTATCACTGAAGCTAGCTTTAAAAAACAGGTGAAGATGCAGTGATGGGATTCAAATACATTTGACTACTGTAGGCGTGGCTTGGTGGGCGTGACCTGGCTTGGTGGGCGGGGCAGACGAAGGATACTTTAAAATCCCCATTCCTTCCCGATCAGCTGGGACTTGGGAGCCAGAGAATAGATGGGGGCAGGGCCAGTCAGAGGTGGTATTTACCAGTTCTCCGAACTACTCAAATTTTCCGCTACTGGTTCTCCAGAACTGGTCAGAACCTGCTGAATACCACCTCTATGAAGATAGTAGTTTAAATGTCCAAAGTTCCCAGTCTAAAAAACCCCAATGCCAAGAGCTTTTCTCTGCTGCTGAGGTAACATCTGCATCCCTCCCAACAGCCCAACTGGTCAACAGTAAGACTGTTTTGCTAATTTCTTACTTTCCTAAAGTCAGAAAGAATACTACAGGTAGTCCTTGATCTATGACCACCACTGCACCAACACTGCTGTTGCTAAGCAATGCAGTTGTTAAACAAATCATGTGTTACCACCTTTTTTCGCTGCGGACAATAAATGAATCCAGCTTCCCATATTGAATATACTTGTTGGAAGCCCTCCAGGAAGGTTGTAAATTGTGATCCTATGACCCCAGGATGCAGCAACTGGCATAAATACAGGCTGGTTGCCAAATGCCTGAATTTAATTGTGAGGATCCAACTATAGTTGCAAGTACAAGATCTAGGATTCAACTATAGTTGTAAGTACAAGATCCAGTCACAAATCATGTTTTTCAACATCATCATAATTTCACATGGTTCTTAAACGAATAGCCATAAGTCAAGGACTATTTGCAGTAGATAAGAACCATGATGATGCACTGACTAGAATGCAGTACTGCAGGCAACTTCTGCTGATTGCCGGCTGCCAGCAGTTCAGCAGTTCAATTCTCAGAAGCTCAAGGTTGACTCAGCCTCCCATCCTTCCAAGATTGGTAAAATGAGGACCCAGATTGTTGAGGCTGACTCTGTAAACCACTCAGAGAGGACTGTAAAAGCATTGTGAAGCAGTATATAAGTCTAAATGCTATTGCTATAATAGGCCTCTGAGATGTGAGTGCCCCAAAACTAACCTCTTCAGGCTGACCACAGATGCATTCTGTCCTGCTTTATTCAGCACTTCATTCCATTCTTCATCGTCTCCTCGGATAATGTATCTAAGTGAAAACAAAACCACTCTAAACATCAGGGCAGCCTGGTCAAAAAATAGTAACCTCTGCCATACTAGAATTCTGCCAAATCAGAATTCTGTACAAGCATCATATCTGGCCCTCAAAAGCACACTCCGCTTGACTCAGCTGAAAAGAAATGAGATTCCTAAGTGCAAAATCTGCACCTGCGCTTTAAAAGAGAGTGATTTATCCAGCTTTGGTTGAAATATTTATGTCAGTAAAAATGAAATCGGCCTATCCATCCTATACCAGTCCCCAAAATTAGGGAAAGACAGTCACACTCAACATATAATCAAAGGACGGGGGAGCAGAAGGTCAGCCATCAAAAGGAAAAGGAAAGAATGCATAAATCCAGGGTGTGCTCGTTGTTCCTTACAATTAGTACCCAAGGGACCTACTTTTTATGGTATAAAGCAATAATATGCATCTGATTTGGCCAAATCCCCCAAACACTTCAGAGAGATCCTCTGGCTCATTGAAGCCAAGCAAATACATTTCAAAGCAAAGCAAACTGAATTTTAACCTTTTGTGAGACCTCAGGAGAAGTCTGGTGTTTTGGAAGCCCATATAAAGGTAGATTTTGTCTTTTTCTTTTCTGAGAGAGAAAAAAATATGGAGGGATTCCTTGTTTCACTACAGAACCATTTATGGGGGGAGAGGGATTCTAACACCAATGCTTTGACCAAATAGCTTAAATCGTTTAATTTTCCTGGAGATAATTTATTTGTTACAGGGACAGGGGAAGGAGAAAGAATTAAAAAAATTACTGTGAAAGATCCAGGTCTTTTAGCTTCCCAATCTCATTCTTATGTTTTTCTTGAAATTCTTTGGCTGCTTCTTCCTGCATCAGAAAATCCACATTATAAATAACAGGCACTGTACATGGTTATTTAAAATGAATGCAGTACAACCCTCAAACCAAGGGCAAAAGTTAATCAATGATCTATGTTAATTCTAAAGAGCCTGGTGCTTCTTAATGCATCTCACATGAGATAGTACACCTATTCATTCTAAGTGGGAAGTAGAATTCCCAAGAAAATGGGCGTTTAAACACATGGCAATATCATACATTTATACACTTGGTCAGCTGAACATGTGTACGTATTGCAGAAATTATCCAAGTTATTGAAAGCAGAGCATCTGTCTTCAGAAGGCACATGCTGGACACTTCTGAATACTCAAAAGTCAGATTTGAAAGTACCAGTTTTGTTTGCTCAACTTCCAGTATTTATTGGCAAATGAATGAGTGAATGAATAACATATGCATTTGTATACTGTGATTCCATTAGACATAGCCAAAAGAAAATCACAAAGGGATGGAACTGTAAATATTGAACACCAACAACTGAAAAGCTTAGATAAAGATAATTACCAAATCTTCATTTAAAGACTTCAGGATTGGCTCCATTACAACTTCTTTCATTACTGCCATTTGCTCTTCTACAGCCTTCTCCTGGACACTGTTGAACAACTAGGGAACAAAGAATGGTGGGACGGATCACCTTTCTGCCCAAAACATTTCTATGTATCCCCAAAACATCATTCCGGTTTATTTCCTAATTTCCCTCCATTGAATTTCTAAGAATCACTACTGATACAAAAAGCATATCACATACTATAAAACGCACTGAAGGCATTTCCCTACAAAGAATCTGTAATAGAAGCTTAGAGTTTTGTGTTTCAGCAAATGATTCATCCTGTTAAATGCTGCCCCCAAAGGGCATTTACCTGAACAACTTTGCGGATGGTCCTGTTGAAGAGGCCCATTAACTGGCCACTAGGCAGCCCTATCTCTTTCTCCAACTGGTCCACGGATTTGTGCTGGAGACCAATTCCAAGAAGAAGAGCCTGACAAAAGAAAAGGTTTCCTTTGATTTGATGGAGCAGAATGACAAGTTTCATCTTAGGCAAGTATGGTATACCTTAATATCTCATCTAGCCAATTTCTGTATCAGCAAAGCTTATAGCTAGGTGAACGTAACTCTGAAGGCCAACTGCAAAGTCCCATAAACACATGCATTATATACACAGCAGGTATAGTTTTCTCCACATCTCTGCCTTTCCCCACAAGCCCTTTTGTCTAGTGTTCCACATTTGCTATTTCCTATTCATATCTAGCCAGGACAGTTCTTCATTTTTCCTCGCTCTGTTTTAGCCCTGGAGTTCATCTACTCATCCTTCTACTTCAAGACAAGTCATGCACTGTGATAATTTGGATCTAAATCAAAACAGTTCCAATACTTAATCATAGCAAACAACTACAGTTATCTACATTCTGTATCTTACATGTTCCTACCATTTTCACCCCAGCTATAGAGATCTCACTATTCCATGACACTAAAATATATAGAGGACGTCCCCCGCCTCATGGTACAGACAAAGCCCCAGCAAAGAGAGCTCTCCAAGGCCTGAGAAGGGGGGGCAGGGTGGTGAAGGGACAACGCCTGCCTTTTCATGGGATTGAGTGTTTTCGTGCCTGTTGATCTTCAAGGCTGCACTGATGAGGGAAGAAGTGGAAATGGTGGTTTGAAGGTGGATGCATTCTGGTGACAGAGAGGAAGCGAAGGGCAAAAGAAACCGCTCCTCTATTCAATATTGTAAAACTCTCCCTCCCCCTTTTCTCAAGGCCTAGCCTTGAACCAGCTCACTTTTTAGAAGAGAACTGATCCATTCAGAGCAGGTGGAATGAAAGGGAGCTAGTTATTGGGAAGGAGAAGCACTGCCTATACTTCCTCAGGCTGGCAAACCAATCTTGTCCCTTGGGAAGAGAAAGAGTAAAAGGATATTAACTGCTACTGCTTGACACCTCCTTTCCTGAGTTAATAGTTTGATTGACTTAAGTTTCGAGAGGTTTTTTGTTTTTGTTTTAAGCAAGGACCCCCAAAGGCGTGAATAAATTTAATCAGACTCCCTACTCCTTTGGTGTGTCTAGTGTTTGCTTTTTTGGCTCCAGCAACTACTAGTCATTTCCCCAACTTTCTGCCTAGAGTGATCACTACTCACAATAATTTACTGTCCAAGTGAATACTGTCAATAGTTAAGCTCAGAGGTTTCTCAGAGATTTAACTACTTGGTTTAGAGACCGGGCATAAATAAAATCGGGAAGTGTTCATGATTCCAAATGATGTCTGGTTGGACCTATAATTGTGTACCTAATCAGACTTCATCTTAAGAAGATACTGACTACGAAACCATCAAAAATCCACCACTGGATTCCAGAGAATATCAAGTGGCATGTGTAATAAGGATTTGGGGCTTTCTGAAACACACATTTTAGAAACATTAGTATCATGGACAAAAAGATGCTAGTGACAAAATGGAAGTATCAATTAAAGACCCATTGGCAGGTCATCAAATGAAGTGAATTCAATTAATTTAACAGTAGTTTGATGAGTAGTACGCACAGCCTGAGTAGCAGAAAGAGGCATATCTCCAAACTTGTTGAGAAAGTACATTCTAGAAATAGTTGGGATCATGTCCATGATCAAGTGATAGTCCACCATGTTTCTTGAGTACATCTCTAGTCTCTTCAGGTCATAAGGGATGAAGACCGCTTCTAGTTCATTACGGCTGAGAGCTGAGCAAATTGGTGATAAATAGAAGAAAAAGTAAACGGTTAGGCAAAAATAGGATCTGAAGTTGTTTATCATCAGTAGCTCACTATCTACACTAATTTTAATCAATCTGCATCTCTCTACATGCCTTAATCCCTGGCTCTCATAATCTCCAACCAGCCTCCTTTGGGTAGAATTGAGGCATTTGCACCCATTCGCAGAGCACAGAAGATTATTATGCCATCTAGAAATTATGGGAGATAAAGTGAATCACACCTAAAGAACATTAACCTGGACAAGGCTATATGTATATACATTTTTTTCTTATTGAGTTGTGTGTTAGCTTAGGGAGGGAGAACACAAGATAATGTATTATGCATGGAATTAAGGAGTAGAAAACCACTAATGGTTACTTCTAACTTGAAACAAATTACAAAGCGTTACTCTAATATGACATTCAAATACTAGTGTGCTATGCCTAAAGAGAATACATTATTTTGAAAAATATTTGCATGCAATCCAATAGTCAAAATCAGTTATTACTAAAGTGTATTACCAAGTTTCATAAAAGAGAAGGATAGAAGAGTACATTTAAAATGGAAGAACCAAGAAAAGGAAGAGTGGATCATAATTTAAAAAATGAGTGGGGCTTAAATGTTTCGCCTATTAGAAACTGAATGAAGAGCTATGAAAACTCTTCATTCAACATCCAACTTTTTCCTGGATTTTGTTTAAGTTGTTTTAGGAAGTGCCCTGTCAGGAGCTTGCATATACTTACAGGATTGTGACTGTTGCTTGACATTCCTGTTTTGTAATATATTCAAAGCTAATGACGGGGAGAAAGTGCTGAACTGGTAAGACAAGAGAGACAAGAATCTCCTCCTGAAATCTGTAGAGCAATGAGAAAAAACAAGGGGCTATCATGTAACACAATATTTCTCAATCTTAGCCAATTTTAAGATGTGTGAATGTCAACTCCCAGAATTCCACAGCCTGCAGTGTTGAGAAACATGGATGAGGGATCCCTGGTGCTCTCTGAGCTTGCCTGTTTTCTTGCAGTCTCATTTTCCAAACTAGGTAACATCATCGGTGCATCAGGACTAGCTCTGATGGTGTTATCTAGTTTGGGAAATGAAAACATCTGCAAAAAAAAACAACCCCAGGCAAGCACAGAGAGCACCAAGGATCCCTCATGTCAACCCTGAGCTACAAATATTCTCCTTTATTAGAAACATGGATGTAAGAAAAAAATAACTTGCACCTTTTGTTCACTGGTCAATTGTGAAAACTGGGATTGTCAAAGTTAGTCCACAGATTTCCCTGTTATACTGAAACTTTCAAAGTGGTACCACGGAGATGGTGCCATTTTTTTCAAGGTTTCCCAAGCATGTGAGGGCTGATTAAATCAATCAGCAAGTGTCTTAATTAACTCACCTTTCCAGAAAGCAGTAAGCCAGCTCTCCTCTGTGTTTTCTTCTTCTTCGTTCAGCATCTTCAGCATAATGCATGAGTGTTCCCCAGTTAGATCATTCTAGACACAAAGCCACTGGAGCTATTAGCACACTATGTTTTCAACAAAGAGCAACTATTGGTTTAAATTAAATTATTTTTCTATCAACGGAAATGTAGTTAGCAGGGATAAGAGAATATTTCCATGCCATGAGAACTTAGTCATCATTGGTCCAAGTTAACCAAATATTTTGATTAAATGAACTAAATTCTATAATGGAATATAAGGTTTGGAAGGAACCTCAGAAATCATTCCATCCAACTCCATATAGTGTCTCTGGCAGATAACTACCAGCCTTTGCCTTATATCCCCACCACCACTTAAAGCCCTAATTAAATAAATGAATCGCCATTTCTAAAGTAGCAGATTTGCCCCAAAAGCAGAAGAATCATGAACTTCCCCTTGGCTACATCTTACCAGTCAGTAAATGGATGGGTAAAAAAGAATTTAGAGTTCTTTGGCTAAGATTTATGGGGCTAAAGAATGATAAATAGCAAAATAAAGAACACTTGTATCAAATAACTAATAAATCCCCTATATTTCCATTCTTAAAATACCTTTGGATGATATTTCAAGGCACTATATTGTAATTTGGTTTATAGAACCTTGAGAGCATGCTTCTGATGGCTGTATAAGACTGTGAATTGGTACAAATGTGAGATTTTACGACGAATAAGCATAAATGTTTAATGGCTCCAGGAGGTTGTCAACGCTTCTCTGAGTGAGGGTTTCTTGCCTGCCTCCCTTAAAGAGGCCATGGTGAGGCCCCTCCTGAAGAAGCCCTCTCTGGACCCAGCATTATTGGTTAACTACCGTCCGGTCTCCAACCTTCCCTTTTTGGCGAAGGCTGTAGAGAGTGTGGTGGCACAACAGTTTCCCCGTCAGCTGGAGGAAGTTGATTATCTGGACCCGCGCCAGTCCGGCTTCCGGCCCGGGCACAGCACCGAGACGGCATTGGTCGCATTGGTAGATGATCTCTGGAGGGCCAGAGATGGGGGTTGTTCCTCCATCCTGGTCCTATTAGACCTCTCAGCGGTTTTTGATACCATCGACCATGGTATCCTATTGCATCGGCTGGAGAGGTTGGGGGTGGGAGGCACCGTTTTACGGTGGTTCTCCTCCTACCTCTCCGGTCGATCGCAATTTGTGTTGGCAGGAGAGCAGAGGTCGACCTCGAGACCCCTCTCATGTGGGGTGCCTCAGGGGTCGGTCCTCTTGCCTCTCCTGTTCAACACATATATGAAGCCGCTGGGTGAGATCATCCGTGGTTTTGGGGTAGAGTACCACTTCTACGCTGACGACACGCAGTTGTATATATCTACCCCAAACCACCCCAACGATGCCGTAGCGGTGATGTGCCAGTGCCTGGAAGCCATGCGGGCCTGGATGGGAAGTAACAGACTCAGACTCAACCCGTCCAAGACCGAGTGGCTGTGGTTTCCGGCAGCCCGATTCAACCAGTTGACTCCATCACTGGCCATAGGGGACGAACATCTTACCCCTGTGGATGGGGCGCGCAACTTGGGTGTCCTCCTGGATACCCGGCTGTCCATGGAAGATCAAGTGACAGCCATGGCCAGGAGGGCGTTTTACCAGGTTCGCCTGGTACGCCAGTTGCGCCCCCTATTGGATCGGGATGCCCTCTGCACAGTCACTCATGCCCTCGTGACATCCCGACTGGACTACTGTAACTCTCTCTACATGGGGCTCCCCTTGAGGTGCACCCGAAGACTTCAGCTGGTCCAGAATGCAGCCGCGCGAGCAATAATGGGAACCTCTAGGTTTACCCATATAACACCGCTCTTACGCGAGCTGCACTGGCTGCCTGTCGTCTTTCACGTGCGCTTCAAGGTGTTAGTTGTCATCTTTAAAGCGCTCCATGGCACGGGACCTAGTTATCTGCGGGATCGGATCCTGCCCCATACATCCTTATGGCCGATTCGCTCCCACAGAGAGGGACTTCTCCGGGTGCCGTCCACTAGGCTATGCCAGCGGGCGACGCCCAGGGTAAGGGCCTTCTCTGTGGCGGGCCCAGCCCTCTGGAACGACCTTCCCCCCGAAATCAGAACAACTACGGACCTCCGCTCCTTCCGTCAAAAACTTAAAACACACTTTTTCTGCTTGGCCGGCCTAGGTTAGTCTCCGCCTAATAGGGTGTTAGGGGATTTTAGCTAATTTATAATTGGGGATTTTAGCACAGGGATAATCTTAGTTTAATCTGCTTTTACTTATTCTATTTATTCTATTTATGTATTTTCTATAGTATTTTAATTTTCCCTGTGCACCGCTCCGAGTCCCCTCGGGGAGAGGATGCGGTATACAAATAAAATTATTATTATTATTATTATTATTATTATAACTGTATTCTGAGATTCTGAACTATGAAATAAACGGGAGCTTTGGAAAATCTTGAATCTGATGGATCTACATACGCAGCAATCCTACCACTCAGGTGTATGATTATATCCATGTTTGTTCCTCTCATTAGCTTTTATTCCACCCTTCTAGTAAAGAAAAGTCACTCTGTCATTTTCTGACGAAGAAAAAACAAATTATTTGCCAACAGAATTTCCCCTCCTCCCTGATATTCAAGAAATAATCATAGAAGTCCTGTTATAGTCTTGGACTATGAAACAAAACTTACTGGAGTTTGTCTCAAATAGACCGGCACGAATCCACCCCTTTTCCAAAATCTAGTAGGAAAAGAAAACAATAAAAATTAATCCATGAACAAGAGAAAGTTCATTCGTTGTTTTTCCAATTTAAATACTGGATTCTATATTAGAAATACATCCTCAAGCAATATGGCAAAACATAAGCCAATTGTGGGACATGTCTATCCTGCTTTAAAAATTGAACATTTTCAACTGACACTCCCTAATACTGTCTTTCTCAAGCAAGACATTCAGGAACATAAATATTTTATTCTCTTTATTTCTCTTCTCTCAAGCAGAAATGCCATATGGGAAAGCTGCTCGTTAGGACAATGTCACTAAAATGGATGAGAAAAGCTTTAAATAGTTTGTCGGCTGAATTAAAAATGATTGTTTGATTGGAAAAATTGAACAAATAGAATTATTGCAACAGAAAACCGATGCAACAGAAAACATGCAGAACAGAACAGAACAGAACAGAACATGCACACATTCCATAGAATCTGTAAGTAGCAAGTGTCCCAAAGAACAGTCCCCTTAATTGGATCTATTATTAAGAGCTGGCAAAATTACACTGATACACAATAACAAAAACAAACCTTTTCCACTGTAATGCACATTTACAGCAAAATGCTTACTTGAGAAGCCTCGGCGTCAAGCCATAAGAAACACCAAGGTACTCCAGATTCTCAGCTTGCCTCTCACTCAGCTTGAGAAGCAGAGGTGGCAAATCTTTCCGAGGCATCACAGCTTCTTCTAGTAAGCTGACAGCCTGAAACAATGGAGAGCATCTTAACAAAAGAGGAAGAAGAGCCAAATAATAGCTTGTTGGGGTCCTTGGTGCTCTTCGAGCAACAGCCAAGCTCAGAGAGTTCCACCCTATGCTACAAATATTCTCTTTTATCAGTATATCATAGCTTGAAATTTGCTTATTTACTGCTGGCAATTCAAGAACTCCAATGAAATTCTGTGCCAACTTGATACCACTTGAGACATAAAGAAAACTTCATACCTCACTGCTCACAGTAGCAATTTCTCTTGGCTTCTGAATAACCTTTTCTTCCAAACAAGGAAATTTGCCTTCATAATACATCTGGAGCAAACGCAAAGCTCGGCTACCATAGCCCATCTACCAAAATCAAGAAAGAATTAGAAGAAAGCACATTAGAGGAAGGTGTTTAAAAGGCTCTGACACTCAAATGTTCCCAGTTTACAAGCACAGGGCGATTAATTGTTGTGGCATTATTTGAAACAGACTTTCATGAGTATGCATGGTTATAGAACATAAGAGATCTTGACAGAGATATAGGCAATAGGGGCTACAGCATTTTTAAAGCCCAGAACGTCAAGATAATTTCAAAAGCAGCTCAGATTGATACCTCCCTATTTCACTGAACTATAAGAAGGAAGAGGAAGAATAGTACCATCAGCCTTGTAAACTGAAGGACCAAGTTAGGGACAAATTGTTGTGGAGAAAAATCTGTGTGGTCACCAGAAGATGAAACTGAGTTGATGACATATACTCAATCAAAATCCTTTAAAAATTATCTTCTTAAAATAAAAACTTTTCAATCTCTGCAGTAATAAACAGTAGCTTAATAAATCTGGGTCTCTCCAATGCACCATAGTAGCTGGTATAGTTCAGTTTTAAATTGTTAAATTATATTAAAAGAAAACAAAGAGAAAAGAAAACATATATCTTCAGACTAAACGGAACTAGATTTCCATTTCATGTTACGGAATTAAATTATTAGCATTGAAGTCAATTTAGCTAACAATAAAGGAACCATGGAAAATAACCCTGTAGACTAATGCAGGCAGTCCCCATTTATCCAGCTCTAAAACTGATTTATAAATATGTTATTATTTGGTCAAAACAAGGCACATTTTTGTAGTTCAATGGAGAAGTTAGGCCAAGGCCTAGCATCCAAAGGTACATTGACTGAAGATATAAACAGAGTGGCAAATCATGCTCAGATTGGAGAAAACAAAAAAGGAAACTGACATTAACTGAATGGTATTCATAATGTAAAAATAAAAGAAAAACAAATTTAAGTATGAACCTCAGCTTCAAGACTGTTTTAACAAATCTTGCAAATCCGTCATTTACATATACTTTACAATTATTTTAACCAGAATAATGTTTCATCAATTATCACCGAGATGTATTTTGGTGAAATTTGAAATAAATTTACCGCTTGGTAATCAGGATGGACTGCAATGCGTACAATTCTTCCACCCGAAAGGCTGCCAAAATCAGGATCTTGGAACTATCAATAAAAACAGGAGGAATAAATAAATGATTTTTAATGGGAAAGTATTCAATAGTAAAAGTTTTTTAATTGATCAGCCTTACAACCATATCAATAAAAGAAAAGAAAATATATGATCTGATTCCAGGACAAAATAGATTTTGAAAAATATAGTTATAAGATATATATACTGTACTTTTTGTGCTATAAATCACACTCCCCCGTCTGTGCATCTTATAGAGCAAATATTGCGGGGGGGGGGGGGTTGGTACGGCGGCCATCAACTGTTTTAGGTGGCAGGGATCGCTGCTGCAGCCCATTTGCCGCAGCCCGTTTGCCGGTGATTGGTGGCGAACTGGCAGCAGCAGCAGCAAATGGATAGCAGTGAAGGCGAATGGCCAGTGACAAACAGGTAGCGGCTAATGCAAACGGACAGTGGCGAAGGCGATCCCTGCCACCTAGAACAGCTGATCAGTGGTATTCTGGGACACAAATCCAATTACCAATCAGCTGCTCAGTAGTGAAGGCTCCAGTGTTCCTGGCAACAGCAGCAGCAGCTTAGCTCAGTTGACCAGTGGTGGGCGCAACGGAGCAGAGCCCTGATGAGCCACATGCTGGGGCTGTGATAATATACTGAAGCTGAGAAGGCTTTTTGCTGCAAGGCCGTTAGCCAGATGAATACCAGATGGATGCTGGCAGGTAGAGGCAGATTTTGTTTTCCTTGTTTTCCTCCTCTAAAGTTAATGTGCATCTTTTGTTGGGAGCGTCTTATAGTACAAAAATACGGTAAGTGACAGCAATCTGATAAAATGCATCACCTTTATAGGAAACCCCAATTTGTTCTTAGCTCAACTGCCTTAATTATAAAATTAGCCCTTCTGCTTACAATATATACATTAGGAGGAACTAAGACAAGCTATTTGATATTCAATAAGTTTAAAAAAATCAATGTAGATTTAAGTACAAAATCCATTACCTGCTCTGAGATGTTCCATGGAATGAGATCTCCTGAGGCTTTTTTCCCTCTGGACAGGCTGTTCATAATAGATTGTCGTGATATCTCACCCTCCAAACATACCTGCAGGAATAAAGGGAAGATAAGTTTCAGTCTTCCAGGAGTACATTATGTAACTTTTTTTTAAAACCAAAATTGTGTATCAAATATAGATTACTTAAAAGAATAACAGAATTATCAGAAGGTGTAGATTACTTAAAATAGTACAGAAAATTACTATTATTTTGTAATAGTAACTAGAAAGACTGGGTTAATCCAATCTCCTGATCTATTCTGTTCCCCCAAAACAATAATGTAAATGAGGTAGAAGTTGCTGGTAACAGAGTTTTGATTCTGACATATTTTACAATTCCAAAAGTATTAATGAAAGTCTACCTTAATTGAATAATCAGTAATACATATGCTTTGATTTTAGCAACTCCCAAACCCTGTAGCTAAAATAGAGACTCCCAATTCTTTGCTCACATGATGGATAACGTGACAAATTTCTTCCCCAGAAGCAATGAAGAAAAGATACAAATTCCCTAGGGCAGTGGTCGACAAACCGCGGCTTGCGAGCCACAAGCGGCTCTTTGGCCCCTCAAGTGCGGCTCTTCCTCCACCTAGCCACGGGCAGACTTCGTCTATTGCATAGGCGGCGGCTGCTGCCCCCGAGCCCCTGCCATCTGAGGTCACCTAGCAGGCATGTCGGGCAGGACGGCTAGGCGCGACTCCAGCAGCTCCATCCGACGGCCACCACGGTGCACTTTCCAGGACTTCCCGCCACGCGGGGCTGGGAGGGAGGTGGGCGTGCAGCGCCCGGACAGCCTCGGCAGCGCTTAAGGTAGCCGCAGCCTCGGGTGCTCCGCCCGCCCGCTTGCTGCGGGCAGAGGCAGCCATAGCCTCCCAGCTGACATGCCGGCCCCTCCGCTGCTTCGGGGGGGCAAGGAGTGAGGGAGAGACTGACAGACACACAGAGGGGCAGACAGAGATAGAGCGAGACAGAGGGGAAGGGAGGGAGAGACAAACAGAGAGAGACACCGAGAGAGAGGGAGGGAGAGAGGGAATCAGAGACAGACAGATAGACACACACACACACACATACAGAGTGGCAGAGATGGGTGGAGGGAGGAGAGAGAGACAGATACAGAGAGAGACAGACACAGTGAGAGAGAGACAAAAAGAAAAACAGAAAGAGAAGGAAAGAAAAATAGAAAGAAAAAGAAAGTGGGAGAGATAAAGAAAGAAAGAAAGAAAGAAAGAAAGAAAGAAAGAAAGAAAGAAAGAAAGAAAGAAAGAACGAACTTATGACCACAATTGAGCCCAAAATTTTGGTTGCTAAGCAAGACTGTTAAGTGAGTCACCACATTTTCCAAGTTGGCCACGCCCACCCGATCACATGACCGCTGAGCCACTCCCACAAAACAGGCCACACCTTTTGGCTCTCAAAAGAAATTTCAATCGTAGTACTGTTGATATTTGGCTCTATTGACTAATGAGTTTGCCCACCACTGCCCTAGGGAAAGATTCAGAATCCTTACTTATTGATTTCTCCAGTTCTGCTTCTTTTTGTCTGTTCAAATTCATTACTTTGGTTACTTGAAAACATCCTTCTTACCTGGACCACAGCAAGGACTTCTGGCAAGGAATTTTGAGTCGGTGGGACCGGTGGCAAGAGGCAAAAGAGATGATGGGCTGGAGCATCCGAAAGCATCTGGAGGTCATTAGGAGAATTCTGGAAGGTTGCAACCATGTTAGAGAATTAGATCTCAGTCATTCAAGCATGCTTCGTTAATTCAGGCTAACAGTTATTTCTAGAAATGATACTTTCTTTATTCAAAGTCCCATGACTTTGAAACACTCTATTATTCCCAATTCATTCCCATACGCCGAAAGCTGACAAAAAGTATCCTGGGTCAGAATGCTGTATGTTTCTGTATGACCCAATGTGGCCTCCAGATTTAATATTATCTTTATTATGCATCCTTCTTTCAAATTTTAGCAAACTTTATTTCCTAGAATAATGTACAGGTTGTCCTTAATGTATGACCACAATTGGGATTGGAACTCCCGTTGCTAACTGAAGCGACCAATTATTAAACAAATCTGGCTTCTCCCATTTATTCTGCTTGTCAGAAGCTCCCTGGGAAAGTCGCAAATGGCAGTCATGTGACCACAGGATGCTGCAGTCATCATAAATACATGTTAGTTGCCAAACTAATAGTCAAATTCTGACTATTTGGCTCTTGGGACACTGTGATGATTATAAGTGCAAGGACTGGCTAAGGCAGTGATGGCTAACCTTTTTGGTTGTCACATGGCTAAATATAATGCACGCATGACACACATATACCGCGCCCACTCCACTCCGCATGTGACCCCGATGCCCCCGTCACCCAGCACACATGCGCCTGTGACCCCTGCACATGCATGCATGAAACCCCCCCTCCAGTCCCATGCACCCTACACCCGCGAATGTGCGGCAGAGACCAGAAAAGCAGCTGGCTGGCAGGTGGTGCATGTGCGCATGCACAATGGAACTGAGCTGGCGCAACAGCTTGTGTGCCCACAGAGAGGGCTGTGCGAGTGACCTGTGGCATGCATGCCATAGGTTCACCATCCCAGAGCTAAGTGGTTTCAGTCCAATCGTAGGCAGGACCAGGAGAACAGAGTAATCCCATCATTATTCTGCTAAATCCAAGCTGAAAATAACACATGTTCACCCACCTTGTAGTGAGAAGCCACATACAGGGCCATTAATCTCTGAAGAAAAGTTTCTGACGCTCTGTGATAACAGAACAGAGTGTCTCTGTTCACGTAATATCTGCATGTAATCCATGAGTTAAGGGACAAATTCCTGATTTGTCTTCGAAAGCTAGAAGGAAGCCAACATTTTCTTCAATGCTGACAGACTGCCATTGTCCAAATACATTTACTAACTTCATAGGCGGTGAAAAGCAGAGGAATTAAATAGCTATAGTTATCAATTGTATTTCTAAGTCTGTGTAAATTTTTTAAGATCTGCAAACGTTGGTAGAAAGGTAGGAGGTACTAAGAGGTTTGTTACCAAAAAATAAATGAGATAAGAATGCATTTACTTTGTTGCATGGAAATGAGGGTTGAGTATCTCTGGAGAAACCTAAGAGTTGAATGCAATAGCAACGCAATGGCAATGGGACATCTATGTAGTGTATGTGATAAAACAAAAGGCAGAGTCAAGAATGAATAAGTGTTGAACAAATATGAGCTGAATACAAATGTGAGGGATCAGCACAAAAAAACACCACATTTTTAAAAAGAAGTAAGGAATGTAAACAACAAAAGGCAACTAATGAATTTACATATGGATGGTGTGGAACCAAGAACAAAAAAGTAGGGTTACAATGAATGGTATTGGCCTAAACTAGTTACAGCTACTGCTTCTTTCCTTTTCCTTACTTCGTTATTTATTTCTGTTTATTTATTTTATTTTATTAAATTTATACCCCGCCCTTCTCCTTGTTAGGACCCAGGGCGGCGCACAGGGATGTTAAAATACATACAAAATATATAAAATATATGAAATTTAAAATACTTATTCTAATAAATAAACCCTGCGCTAAAAACCGAATTAAAATCCCAAGTTTAAAAACTATCTAATAGTCAGTATGGAGGTTACGCTAGGCCGGCTAGATGAAATAGGTGTGTCTTCAGACACTTGCGGAAGAGGCGGAGGTCGGAGATGGTGCGGAGTTCAGGGGGTAAGTCGTTCCAGAGGGCTGGGCCCGCCACAGAGAAGGCTCTCCCCCTGGGTGTCGCCAGTTGGCATTGTCCAGCCGACGGCACCCTGAGGAGGCCCTCTCTGTGGGAGCGTATCGGTCTGAGGGATGTATGGGGCAGGAGGCGGTCTCGCATATAACTAGGCCCCGAGCCATGGAGCGCTTTAAAGATGGTCGTTAAAACCTTGAAGCGCACCCGAAAGACCACAGGAAGCCAGTGCAGCTCGCGCAGGATAGGTGTTATGTGGGAGTGTCTAGGCGCTCCCGTAATCACCCGCGCGGCTGCGTTCTGGACTAGCTGCAGCTTTCGGGTGCACCTCAAGGGAAGCCCCATGTAGAGAGCATTACAGTAGTCGAGTCGAGAGGTGACGAGTAGTTGCTTACTACTTCTTGCTCCTTTTCTATCCTTCACAGAATGTTTTTCCTAAAAGACAACAATGTGATGGGAATATAGTTATGACTACAATAGCTGCACTTAGTCTGAAAATTAGCACAAGGATACAAATCACAGGTTTCAGGCAATGGACAACCAGATATAATTCTCGTGATGTTGAGGCAATCCAAGCATAGCAAATCATTCAGCCACTTTTCAACTGGATCTCCTGGAGCATATCTAATGGATTCCTGAAGCGAAACTTCATGCAGTGTACGGGCTGGGGAGAGATGATATGCAAAAGGTCACATACAAAAGGATCTAGAAATCTCTTTTGTCAAGGTGGTCAAAAAACAAGAGCTGTAACTGGTGCAGGTAGTCCTTGACTTACAATAGTTCATTTAGTTGACCGTCCAAAGTTACAATGTCATTGAAAAAAAGTGACCTATGAACCCTTTTCACACTTAGGACTGTTACAGTATCCCCATGGTCATGTGAATGAAATTTGGATGCTTGACAACTGACTCATATATATGATGTCCCAGGGTCATATCATCGCCTTTTGCATCCAAGTCAATGGGAAAGTCAGATTTCACTTAACAATCATGTTACTAGCTTAACAAACTGCAGTGAATCACTTAACAACTCTGGCAAGAAGGATTGTAAAATAGGGCAACATTCACTTAACAAATGTTAAGTGTTAGCAACATACATTTTGGGTTCAATTGTGGTCGTAAGTCGAGAACTGTCTATATTCTGTAGAATTATTCCAAGCCTTATTCTTAGCATTACGTAGCACATTATAACTTTTCATACTTTAACCTAATGACTAGGCACGTATACTGAGTTAAGTCATCATTTTTAAAGAGATAATTTAACTACTTCACAATTGATTGGTTTGATACAACATGATAACCATGAACCCTATGGGTCACAAATAAACAATGCCTGGACATGCACAATCTTACAAGCCAAATGTCTAACTCATCTACATTACATCAGTAATGTGTGGAACCCAAACCTCAATACCTGATGGATTTGAAGAAACAAGAGACCTATCATCTAACAGGGAACAAACAAACCCATCAAAGAAAGCAGACCAATCACCCAGGATCGGTGTAATCGCCTTGAAGGTTATCTAAGATCAAAGACAGCTTATGAAAAAGTAAGTTTTCTGTGATTCTCCTCAATTACTTTATCCTATATATTCTTTTTTTTTTTTAATGTAAAGCTCAGTTAAGCAACACAGGCGTGATCTTATGTACTGGAGGTTTCTAGTTTCAGAGAAATACCTGAGGACAGTTTAGCTGTAGTGGTTATTTTGTTCTCTGCAGTTACGCTGGCTTGGGCCTGTGCACTCTCCTGTCGTAATTGCTGGATCAGCTTCAAAGACAAGGAACGGCCGGTGCCCTCATATCTATTCAAAACAAGAGACAGAACAGTCAGCTGGGAACAGACAAAAGAACAAGCACAGCAGCTGTTTAACTTACGACATAAGCAGATTAATCCAAATTCTGTCCTAAAGATGTAATATCTCTAGAAATGTTGAAGTCATAGGGACAAAATGCCAGGTTTGTTGTTTTTCTGTTTTTAGGACTGAGAAAGGACTAAAATGCTTTAAAAACGTTGAAATGCATGCAACCTTTCAGTCAAATGTCAATTTATTTTACAACATAGTAAAAAAATAAAATGTATCGTTCATAACCTAACTACAATAGTAAATTAAATCAATATTCCAATTCTGAAATAAATCAGTGTGTTGAAATAGCACTTCTAAGCCTTTCTTTTAACTCAAATATTTAGGTTTTTTTTGTTAACACTAAAATAAGTTACTTACATAAGTGGTGTGTGTGCATGCGGTGTGTGTTTGAACAATAGTAAGGAATAATGTGAAAATAACCCTGCCAAATAGATAAAATAAGTCCTTATTACTAATGGGCCAGACATTCATGAATGCTTATTATTTGTTGATTCAATTATCCAATGGCAACTGCATGTGTGTGACTCAGCCACAACCGACTGCCATCAGAGACAGGTGTTTTATATCACTGGATATTAATTCCAGTACAAAATATTTAGAGGAAGGAGCTCACTAACTTAACAGATGAAGCAGAGTATTTTCATCTGAGATTCAAAAAAAACAACCACAAAAAGTGTATTCTTCATAATTTTCAGAAACAGTGGCTCAATAGCCTTTGGACATCACTTTAGCTAGTAAAGCTTACCCATTGATGGTAGAGGACATGAAGACCAGATAAGGGCCCAACAGGTTCTTCACCAAAGGAAGGGGAATGGCAGCAGCTTCATCAATTACCACAAGTTCAGCCTGCCCCAGTTTCACAGCATCAGCAGGATGGATATACTGGGGGGGAAAGGGAAATGGAAAGGGTAGAAATCCTAAACTGCCTTTCTGAGGGTGTCTCGGCAACAAAAATAAAATAAACTCTTTTAGAGTCCTTTAAATTTCTCATTTTGCTTAGTTCTCTTTATCTAAAGCAGGGGTACCAAACTCATGTCGTTATGGCCACGTCACGTGATGTATCGGGACTTTTCCCCCCTTTGCTAACCGGCCATGGCCAGTGCGTGATACATCCGGCCTGCAGGCCACGAGTTTGACAGCCCTGACCTAGAGTAATAAATGAGCTATGCCTACAAATCACATGGAATAGCTAATAATACTATGCAGCCAGAGGTGGCATTCAGCCAGTTCTGACAGGTTCTGGAGAACCAGTATCAGAAATTTTGAGTAGTTCGGAGAACTGGCAAATAGGCTGGCCCCTCCCCCACTGCCTCCCAGCTGATCTTCTTTTGTTGCCCTGAACAGGAGAACAGAGCTGGAAAGCAGGTTAGTGGAACGGGGAGGGAATGAGGATTTTGCAGCATCCTTCCCCTGCCACACCCACAAAGCCACACCCACAGAACAGGTAGTAAAAGAATTTGAAGCGCACCATTATATGCAGCCCATGTTTATATGTAGTAGAAAACCAGATTTAAAACAAATTAATAGAAGCATTTTCATTCAGGCTGATGAACCCTTATTCATAGTTTCCAATCCTGACCTGTTCAGAAGCCCTTCATGCATTGTTAGAAACTGCGTAAGGGCTGAATTCTGGCTTCTGTCATTGTTGAACCAAAGGAGAACAGCAACATTAAAGAAAACACCCAAATGCCCAATTTTCCATTGGTAAAATACCTGTATTGTCTGTCTATGTTCTCGAAACACATTGACTCTCACAACCGCTTTGCTGAATTCAGGATTGAGAGACTGAATGATCTCATAATCCAAATGCTCCTGAAAACAGACATAATGGGGCAATGTGAAAAATTGACATATTATTATAGTTGGTCGCACAACCAGCCAGATGTTTATAGACTGGATTTGGCATTTTTATCTACCTACTAGCTAATTTATTTTATTTATTTATTTATTTATTTATTTATTTTATTAAATTATACCCCGCCCTTCTCCTACAAAAGGACCCAGGGCGGCGCACAGGCAAATTAAAACACAACGTACATAAATAGATCAATTATTAAAATCCAATTAAATTAAATTACCCCGTGCTAAAACATTTTAAAATTCTCTAATTAAAATTTATAACTAAAAAGTCCAGATAGGGTGTTTATCCTAGGCCGGCTTGTTGGAATAAATGCGTTTTCAGACGCCGGCGAAAAAGGCGGAGGTCTGTGGTGGTACAGAGTTCAGGGGGCAGGTCGTTCCAGAAGGTTGGGTCCGCCACAGAGAAGGCCCTTCCCCTGGGTGTCGCCAACCAGCATTGCCCGGCCGACGGCACCCGGAGAAGGCCCTCTCTATGGGAGCGGATCGGTCGGAGGGATGTATGGGGCAGAATACAGTCTCGCATGTAACTAGGCCCCAAGCCATGGAGCGCTTTAAAGATGGTCATTAACACCTTGAAGCGCACCCGAAAGGCCACAGGTAGCCAGTGCAGCTCGCGCAGGAGTGTTACGTGGGACTGCCTTGTGGCTCCCATGACCACCCGCGCGGCTGCGTTCTGGACTAGCTGTAACCTTCGAGTGCACCTCAAGGGGAGCCCCATGTAGAGAGCATTTATTTATTTATTTTATTAAATTTATAGACCGCCCCCTCTCCCCAATGGGGACTCAGGGGGGTGCACAGGAAATTAAAAATCAAATAAATACAACAATATACAAAATATTAAAACCGAATTAAATTACCCCTGTGCTAAAATATCAACATTAAAACCCTTAAAACCCTAAACAGCTGTACCCCTTAAAATTCCAATTAAACAATTTAGGCTAGGTATGATAAGTTAGGCCAGGCCGGCCTGATGGAAGAAGTGAGTCTTTAACTTCTGGCGGAAGGAGCGGAGGTCCGTCGTTGTTCTGATTTCGGGGGTAGGTCGTTCCAGAGGGTAGGGCCCACCACAGAGAAGGCCCTTCCCCTGGGCGTCGCCCGCTGGCATTACCTAGTGGACGGGACCCAGAGAAGTCCCTCTCTGTGGGAGCGAATTGGCCGGAGGGATGTATGAGGCAGGATGCGATCCCGCAGATAACTAGGACCCGTGCCATGGAGTGCTTTAAAGATGGTGACCAGCACCTGGCATAATAACCTGGCATTGCCTGGGTATTTATTTAGAGGGAGAAAATGTCCGGACCAAACATAATTTCTAACGTTGCATTTTCCCCCTTACCAGAGGGAGCCCCCTTGTGGCGTACTGTGAAGCCATTACTATAGCAATTCCATTGCGCTGTACAGTAGAAGCCATTTTAAGGCACAACAGGCTGCATCTTAACAGAACACACACACCGGGGGGTGTTAGGGTTGTCTTAACCCTACAGTATTTTTTTCCAGAGAGTAAGTCATCTGTAGGATGTAAGCTGTTTGGAGTAAAGAGCAAAGTGCTGTGGAACAGAATTTCACATCTTGGGAAATTTACAAATTGCAAGCAGCCTATTCCTGATGATTGAGTTGGGGGTCTGCAACCTAGCACATCTGGAGGCTGCTAGGCATGAGAAGATCAGAGAAGATCCATGACATATACATGCCAAAATAGGGAGAACAGGCCAGTTGGTATAGTGGTTTACAGGCACTGGGCGACTGTAAACTCTAGTCCCATCTTATGCACAAATCAAACTGGGTGTCTGGGTCTCAGAGTCAGGACCCAAGATTCAGGCAGATCAGATCCCACTGAATGCTACACCTATCGATTCAACATCACTGAATCCAATACGAACACCCTCTCAGGTCCTTCCTCAACCAACACTGATCCTTCTTTAGCTAATATAACAGCCAAGTACAAGAGGAATCCCCAATTTCGGAAGAAAAAGGTGCAACTGGCGGCCAAGATCCCAAGAGTTTAAAGAGAAAAGAAATTTCCCCGGCAGTTTCTGAGTATAAGAAAATTCGTGAAGATACCGAACGAACGCCAGACAAGATGGAGGATCTTAGTAGAAAGCAGGAAGCTGAGTCCGGGGCGAAGCCAGAGTTGTCTTCTTTTTTTGAAAGTGGAATTTAAAGAACAGCCCGAAGAGGTGACCCGACCATCGGCATGTCCCACTCCCCCACACTCTTTATATAGAGGCGATATCTGATTGAGGATGTGGGGGATGAAGATTGTTCGTTATTTGTTGTGGTTGTTGTGTCTGATATTTGAGTATTATGTGTATGTTGTTTGTTATATATTGTCTGTGGAGTTTTATGTTTCTGTACGTTTTTTTCGTTTGGTGTTGGGTGTGCACATAAAGGAAGAGGAGGGGTCAGAAATAAAACAGTTACCGCTTAAATGCGGTTTATAAAAATAATGACATGGAATGTGAAGGGTACAGGAAATCATATAAAAAGGAAAAGGTTGGAACTTAAATTTAAAAGGGACTCTCCAGATATATTATTCTTGCAGGAAACTCATCAAAAATCTGAGGATGTTAATAGAATGAACATTAAAGGTATGCAAATTTATGAAAAATCTTTTGGGACTTCCAAAGCTAGAGGAGTTGCGATATTGATATCAAATAGGGTATACTTTGAAAAAAAACAAGTAATTAGAGATGAGGAAGGCAGATATTTAATAATTATAGGGAATATTAACGAGCAAAAAGTGACATTGGTTAATTTATATCTACCGAATGAAAAACAAAAGGGATTTTTGGACAAAATTACTAAGATTTTGGAAATAGAAAGTGAAGGGAAAGTAATTGTGGCGGGAGATTTTAACTTAATTAGGGATAGAATTGATAGTAATAATCCTACCCGCTTTAGTCAAACAAATAAAGGGGAAATTTTAAATAAATGGATGTTTCAAAATAGTGTGGTAGATGTCTGGAGAGAGTTGAAAGGCTCTGAAAGGGTGTATACCTTTTGTTCTAAAGTACATAATACATATTCAAGGATTGATTATATTTTTGTTTCTAAAGATTTGTTGAATAAAGTAGATAGAATAGATGTGGGAATTTTTAAGGATTCTGATCATGCGGAAGTTATGATGGAAATAGATTTTAATTTTGAGAAAAAGGAAAGAGGTTGGAGATACGATGAAAAATTGTACAAAAGGGAGGAGGATAAAATATGGATATTCAAAAAATGGAAGGAAAGTTGGGAATTGAATGATAACGGAGAGATTAAATTTGAAATTGTTTGGGATACCATGAAAGCAATATTTAGAGGAGAAAGTATTAAATTGTCAAGTAGGAAATATAGAGAATACAAAGCTAAAATTGATCAGGATACAAGACAAATTAAGATATTGGAGAACCAATTCTCACTTACGAAGGATAAAAATTGTTTGGAGGAATTGACCTTACTAAAAACTAAATTGATAGAAAAAGATATTGAATTGGTTAAAAAAAATTTAAGATATTTGAATAGGGATTTTTTTGAATTTAGTAATAAAAATTCTAGGATATTGGCAAAGATGGCGAAAAATAAAACTCAAAAGAGAGAAATTGGTTCTCTGATAGATGAAAAAGGTACAAGGTGTTATAAGAGATTGGATAAATGTGAAGTAGCCAGGAATTTTTTTCAAAAATTATATTTAAAGAAATCAATTGATTTAGAAAAATTGAAGAATCATCTTGGAAAATATGGTATGAAAATAGATCAAACATACAAAGAGTTGATGGAAAGAGATATAACACAGGAGGAAATCAACGAAATAATACAAGAGTTAAAATTAGGGAAGACCCCAGGAGAAGATGGATTACCTGCTGAATTCTATAAAGATTTTAAAGAACTAATAATACCAAAACTGCAAAAATTATATAATGGTATTCTACATGGAGGAGAAGTCCCGATGTCATGGAATAAGACAGTAATATCTTTAATTCCTAAACCGGATAAAGATCTTGAGAGGATTGAGTCCTACCGACCTATTTCTTTAATCAACCAAGATGCTAAAATATTTACAGCAATTATAAGTAATAGATTAAACAGTTTTATAGACAAATATATAAGTTATAATCAAGTAGGGTTTGTTAAAGGTAGATATATGAGTGATATAATTAGAAGAGTATTGAATATTATAGATGTAGCAGAGAATAATGGAGATGAATTAGGTATAATATCGTTAGATATTTTTAAAGCTTTTGATTCTGTACAATGGGATACTATAAAAGTAATTATCGAGGCATTAGGCTTTGGTAATAAATTTATACATGTTATTTCAAAATTATATCAAAAAAGCAGTGCAAAGGTAAAGGTGAACGGAACAATGACGGAAGAGATTAAATTGGAAGCAGGTACGAGACAAGGGTGTCCCTTGTCTCCAACATTATTTTTGTTAGTTATGGAGGTCTTGATTAAATTGATAGAAGTAGATGAAGAGTTGGAAGGTTACAAGGGATATAAGATAAATTTATATGCGGATGACACTTTGATTATTTTGAAGGATATAGAGAAAGATTTAAAGAGGATAAATAAACATTTGATAGAATTTGAAGAAATGACAGGTTTAAAGGTAAATTGGTCAAAATCTGAATTATTAATAAATAAAGATGGTAAGGAGTGGGAGAATATGCAAGAACAATTTGGGATAAGAGTTAAGAACACACTGAAATATTTGGGGATAACACTCTCATTTAAAGTTAGAGAATTAAAAAAAATTAATTATGAGGTGATGTTGAAGGAAGTAGAGAAAAAGATAGATAAATATAAAGAGATAAAGTTGTCTTGGTTTGGTAGAATTGCAATGTGTAAAATGATGTTGTTACCAAAGTTTAATTTTTTATTTGAGATGCTACCACTAAATTTGACAGAGAAAGATATAGAAGAATATCAGAAGAAATTGGATAAATTTTGTAATGGTGGGAAAAGACCAAGATTAATGAAGAAACTGTGGTATCAAAATCAAAAAGAGGGTGGATTGGGAATTCCCAATCTACTTAATTATTATCGGGCGTATAATATTAGAACTGTGATAAAAATACTTAAAGGTGGGGATGGTCATTGGAGAGATTTGGAGTTAAAAGATATTAAGAGATTTGGGTCTACATGGTTCCTAGATAGAGCAAAAACAAAAAAGGTAATTAATAGTTATTGGTTAAAGGGGTTGAGCAAAACTTGGAATAAATTTGTTAAAAAATTGATTCCGGATATAACGTTTTTGGGAAAGACAATTGAAAGTTGGCCGATTAAAACTAATTCAAGTCGGAACAAAGTAATTGAGGATGAAAATATAGGAAATATAGTAGATTGGTTAAAAGCTTCAGGAACTGAAAGTAGGAAGAAAAAAATAATTCAAAAACTGGAGTTAAATTGGTTTGAAAAAATACAGGTAGAAAAATGGAATATGAAGGTAAGGGGAATATGTAACATAGATAGAAGTAAAACTAAATTTGAAATTTTAGTATCTCAAATTATTAAGGATGAAGTTGGGTTAAAAGGACTTGTCAGTAAGATATACAAGATTATAAATTTTGATGGAAATCCACAAATGGTAATGAAAAGGAATTGGGAAGAAGATTTAAAGATTAAAATATTGGATTTGGATTGGAATGAGAATTGGAAGAGTCGGATTATGAAGACTTTATCTATAAGGATTAAAGAACATAATTTTAAGGTTGTTTGGAAATGGTATTGGACCCCTTTAAGATTATCACAGATAGATAAAAAAATGAGTGATAAATGTTGGAGATGTAATATGGAATTGGGAACTTACGAACATATGTGGTATAAATGTGTGAAAATTAAAAAGTTTTGGCAGCAATTGGAAACAACGATGTGTAAAATGATGAAAAGAATAATAATATTGAGACCGGAAACTATACTGTTATTGATAATTAATGAACTAGAGTTAACAAAATATGAGAAAGAACTGATTAGAATTATGATTATAATAGGTAGAATTGTAATAGCAAGATATTGGAAAATAGAGGTAAATATTAAAATAGAAGAATGGTATTGTGAAATGTGGAAATTAGCCTTAAACGATAAAATGACGTGTGATATTAAATTTAGAGAGGGGGTTTATAAAAATGATATTTTTTGGGAGACTTGGAAGCCATTTGTGGACTATGCACTTGGAACTTTGGATGTCTCGACGCCTGTACCGAGAGAACGTGGATTTTGGAGATTTTAAAGACAATAGACGACGCTTGAAACCAACTCTTCCTTTTGTTTTGTACAGCACCGGGTGATATATTGTAAAAATTAAAAAACAAATAAAAAAAAAATATCAATAAAGCAGCTGTATAAATTGATTGAAAATATATATATATGCTTTGAACAGACTATATTTCTTTAAGTTTTATTTAAAAAATTAAAAATGTTTTAGTTTAAAAAAAAAAAAAAATCAAATAAATACAACAATATACAAAATATTAAAACCGAATTAAATTACCCCTGTGCTAAAATATCAACATTAAAACCCTTAAAACCCTAAACAGCTGTACCCCTTAAAATTCCAATTAAACAATTTAGGCTAGGTATGATAAGTTAGGCCAGGCCGGCCTGATGGAAGAAGTGAGTCTTTAACTTCTGGCGGAAGGAGCGGAGGTCCGTCGTTGTTCTGATTTCGGGGGTAGGTCGTTCCAGAGGGTAGGGCCCACCACAGAGAAGGCCCTTCCCCTGGGCGTCGCCCGCTGGCATTACCTAGTGGACGGGACCCAGAGAAGTCCCTCTCTGTGGGAGCGAATTGGCCGGAGGGATGTATGAGGCAGGATGCGATCCCGCAGATAACTAGGACCCGTGCCATGGAGTGCTTTAAAGATGGTGACCAGCACCTGGCATAATAACCTGGCATTGCCTGGGTATTTATTTAGAGGGAGAAAATGTCCGGACCAAACATAATTTCTAACGTTGCATTTTCCCCCTTACCAGAGGGAGCCCCCTTGTGGCGTACTGTGAAGCCATTACTATAGCAATTCCATTGCGCTGTACAGTAGAAGCCATTTTAAGGCACAACAGGCTGCATCTTAACAGAACACACACACCGGGGGGTGTTAGGGTTGTCTTAACCCTACAGTATTTTTTTCCAGAGAGTAAGTCATCTGTAGGATGTAAGCTGTTTGGAGTAAAGAGCAAAGTGCTGTGGAACAGAATTTCACATCTTGGGAAATTTACAAATTGCAAGCAGCCTATTCCTGATGATTGAGTTGGGGGTCTGCAACCTAGCACATCTGGAGGCTGCTAGGCATGAGAAGATCAGAGAAGATCCATGACATATACATGCCAAAATAGGGAGAACAGGCCAGTTGGTATAGTGGTTTACAGGCACTGGGCGACTGTAAACTCTAGTCCCATCTTATGCACAAATCAAACTGGGTGTCTGGGTCTCAGAGTCAGGACCCAAGATTCAGGCAGATCAGATCCCACTGAATGCTACACCTATCGATTCAACATCACTGAATCCAATACGAACACCCTCTCAGGTCCTTCCTCAACCAACACTGATCCTTCTTTAGCTAATATAACAGCCAAGAAGGTGGGCAAACTTTGCTGGCCTGGGAATCCTACAAAGTGCCTTGTGAGAAAGTGGAAAGATTGCTCATTATAATGCCTGCAAAGGTGCTTTTTTAACAGGCAATTGGACTTTCTGTGTTTTTCTTTGAAAACATTTCGCTTCTCATCCAAGAAGCTTCTTCAGCTCATTATGCCTTATCACTGCAAAACTGCTGAGCAGGGAAAGTGTCAGCTGTGCACGTTCAGTGGGGAGAAGATCTCATCTGTGCAGGGATTGCCTTCCATTGCTTAGAAGCAAATATGGCAGCTGGCTTTGCGATTAGCAAATTTTTCTTGACTTCTGCTTTATTTTAACCTCTGCATGTTCCTGACCAAGTTTTCTGAGTCATCCCTTGGTACGTTTCAAGTTGTTGAGTGGTACTGGACCCGACTGTCTACTCAAATTACACTTTCTCCTCAGCCTCTAGTAAGCGGTCTGTGCACAAACACGCTAATTCTCTTGCTTCACCAACTCCTCCTCTCTTGCCTCCCTCTGCTTATCTGCTCCCATCTCTCCAAACAAGTCTTCCTGACATTTTCACCAGTCAAGTTTTCTTTCTTCCTACTCGTTTTTTTTAAAAAAAAATATGTTACTCCTAAATGCAGTCTTTGTATTCTCACCCAGAAACTTGACAAGCCTCACACCCAGCTCCCACCACCCGCCCAAATTTTGCTTGCCTACTGCATGAACGTTTTCTCCTTTCGCTAAAGCTAAAGGATGTGAAAGTGGGCGATTTGACTTCTCTCAATCCTCGGAAGAATAAGGTAGTGGGCAAGCCAATTCTGACAAAACTTGTGAAGAAAACTGCAGGGACTACAGTCCAGGCAGTTACCAAAAATCAAAAACTGATTCAATACAATACAATACAATAGCAGAGTTGGAAGGGACCTTGTAGGTCTTCTAGTCCAACCCCCTGCGTGGGCAGGAACCTTATACCATTTCAGACAAATGGCTATCTAACATCTTTTTAAAGACTTCCAGGGTTGGGGCATTCACAACTTCTGGAGCCAAGCTGTTCCAGAGGTTAATTGTTCTAACTGTCAGGTTAATTGTTCTAACTGTCATTCGAAGGCACACTCACCAAAAAAAACAAAAACGAAGACAAGGTAAGAGAGAACTTGGCAGAAACGTATGGCAGGGGAAACTTTTGGCAAACTGAGATACTCTAAGGCAATGATGGCTAACCTTTTCCCCATCACATGCCAAAAGCGCGGGGGGGGGGGGTGTCATGTGTGGGCATGCCCATACCCATAATTGTATGTGTGTGACTCCCCCACGTGACCCCTGCTTTTGGTCCACAATGGACCCATTTTTTGCCCTCCCCAGGCTCCAGAGGCTTTCTAGGAGCCTTGGAAGAGAGGAAATGGCCTCCCCCCCTGCCCCAGCCTCTGGAGGGAGAAAAACAGCCCAACATGCAAACTGGAAGTCCGTTCCCAAACTTCCGGTTTGCGCATTGGGTTGTTTTTTGCCCTCAGGGAAGCCTCCAGAGAACGAAAAGAGGCCAAAAATAAAGGCTGAAGCCAGCAGGCCATCGTGCGCATGTACACTGGAGCTGACAGGACAATGCCTTGCGTGCCCCAACAAATGGCTCCACATGCCACCTGTGGCATGCATGCCATAGATTCGCCATCACGGCTCTAATGAAAACACTCTATCCCTTTTATTATCACCTCAAAAGAAGAGAATATCTTTAGCTCAGGGGTCAACTGTGGAGTCCTTGGCGCTCTCTGAACGTGTTTGCTTGTTTGCAGGCGTCTTGTTACTATATAAAGACACATCTGCAAGCCAACAACCAAGCTCAGAGAGCACCAAGGACTCCACAATATTGCTTCATCTTACCTGGTATTGTAGAGCATCAAAGCCTTTAAATACAAATTCAAATAGGGTGTGAAGATTATCTGGGCTTGGAGATGTGACGAAAATGTTGGAATAGCTGTACAGAAAGAAAAGACAAGAACAGATGCTACTACTTTTTTTCCTCTATTAAAATGTCAGAAGCTATTTTTAGGGTGTCACCTTTGAAACGCCAAATCAATAAAAAATATGACTTATGATTCAATGCCCCAATTGTTAAGAGACAATAGAACAATGATGGTGAACCTTTTTGGCACCGAGTACTGAAAAGGAAGCATGTGCTTTGTGTGTGTGCTCGTCAGCCACACTACCCAGAAGATGAGCTGCAAAGGGTACATGTACGCACATGTGCGCCCCAGGAAATGAACTTCCGGTTTCCGGTGCATGCATGTATACCAGCCACCTAGTCTTCTGGTTACTGATGCACATGGGCATGAGATGATCAAACGTTCCAGTTTTCAGCACTGGTGCATGGATGAAGATCGGGTGATCGTCACACACATATGCGCGCCAGGAACTCGGAAGAAGAACGGCACCGCCGCAGGTGCCAGGTGAAATGGCTCCATGTGCCACTTCAGGCATGCGTGCCATAGGTTCGCCATCATGGCAATATAACAATGCTTCAAGTTTTGAAAAGGATATATAGTTGGTCTCCTAAAGAAAGTCAGCCCTGGTCTTTCTTTGGAAGGACAGATATTGAAGCTGAAGCTCAAATACTTTGGACACCAAATGAGAAAAGAGGACTCCTATGAATCCTCTTTCCTGCTTCCCCCTGTTGGTCAGGAAAGATAGAAGGCAAAAGGAGAGAAGGGGAGAGGATGAGATAGTTAGACAATGGGCATGGAGTTTGATCAGACTCAGGGAGACAGTCGAGACCCGGGGGGAAGCTAGTGTGCTATGGTCCATGGGATCATAGTCATACACCAGGGGTGTCCAAACTTGGGAACTTTGGCTGGGGAATTCTGGGAGTTGAAGTCCACAAGTCTTAAAGTTCCCAAGTTTGGACACCCCTGTCATACACAATGACTGAATAACATTACAGTCTGTCAATTATTGTAACATTAATTCTCCTGTAGCATATTTACGGCTATTGCTTTTCATGTTTTGGAGGAGAGAGAGCTTATGCAGGTTGGAGGCTGGATTTCAAGGAAGAAAAAATTAACATTTTAACATTAACAGTTACCATTGTAAACTGACCAGAATTTTTGGAGTGGTATTTGAATGAACAAATGACTAAGTGAATGAAAATGTAAATGGTGCAGAAGCAAATCTAGACTTCAGCAAACTTTCAATGACATAGTAAATTTGTCTAATAACGTGATTTAAGATTGTATATGTGATGGACCACTGTCAAAAAATGATAAACTACACCTAGGGTAGTCAACTTTTTTATACTTACCACCCACTTTTGTATCTCTGTTAGTAGTAAATTTTTCTAGCTGCCCACCGGTTCCACAGTAATGGTGATTTATAAAGTAGGGAAGTCAATTAAATTAAAAAAAGGAAAATGCTTCAGTATAGGACAAAACCCCTACCGCCCACCATGAAAGCTGGAATGCCCACTAGTGGGCGGTAGGGACCAGGTTGACTACCACTGAGCTACACAATGTAAGCTACTATTTGCAGTAAAATAGTCCATAGATTGCATTCTCCACCTCAGTGAAAACTAGTTTAAAATATTAAAATTCACTAGTATTCCAGGCTGACAGGAACAAAATATATCAATTTGCTGAATGGAATCACTGCCCAATAAAAATTCTGATTCAGATACCCAAAAGAAGCAAACAGACACCATTAAAGGAAAAGTTTGAAATAAGTTACGACCCTACAGGTACCGCTATGTTGTTTTCTTGACACAAAAACTGAAGAGTTTGCTAGTGCCTCCTTGTGAGATGTTATGCTAGCTTCCCAGTCTCCCTGGAATTTCCTGGGGGCGGGGGGATGTCCCACTAAATATTAACTAGGTCTGATACTATTTAACTATCCCAAGATCAGTCAAGGTTGGTTAGGTGCTGCTACCTGCTGGAGACCGAAGGAACAGTATCACTGACATGCATTATTCTGGGAGTTGAAGTCCGCCAGGCTTAAAGTTGCCAAAGTTGGAGACCCCTGCTGTATATCATTTCCTTTGGCCAAGTGCAAAAAGATAATATACCCCATATATTATCTTTTTGCACTTGGCCAAAGGAAATAATATACAGCAGGAGTCTCCAACTTTGGCAACTTTAAGCCTGGAGGACTTCAACTCCCAGAATTACCCAGCCAGCAAAGCAAAGCTGGCTGGGTAATTCTGGGAGTTGAAGTCCGCCAGGCTTAAATTTGCTAAGGTTGGAGACCTCTGATACACACCATATAGCTTTGAACTTTATAACTATATATCATGAATAGGCAAGTCCCCTCACAGCAGTTACTCTGTGACCATACTCACAACATGCTTTTAATTTTCCAAACATACTCACCAGCTCAAAAAAGTTTCCCTCCACACAAAATCCCTCTTGGAATATCTAGGAAAAACTTACCCAAAAGCCACCGCTCCTGCTATTGCCAATCCCAAAGCAGCTGATTTCCCACGCCCTCTAGCAGCTGTTAAAGCCACAGTGCTTCTCAGGGTCTTCTCAGAAATGGCTTCGATGAATTTGAGGACTCCTTTGGCCTGTCAGGGAGGAAAGAAGCCATCAAGGTAGGAGATATGGATGGAAAAGGACATCAACAAGAACAGGCATAAAGCAGGAAAAGAGAAACTATTAATATGAATTATTCAACAATAATTTAATCCCAATTTATTTTGGTTTTTCTCAACAGTCTGGGTTTTGCAAAACCAAAGGGGACGTTATCATATCTGCATTATATCATGTATTTTATAATACAGATAAGAAGAGATGGTTTGGTGTAGTAGTTGAGGGGCAGGCCTAGACACCAGGAGATTGTGAATTTGGGCCTTCCTTAGTCATCAAAACTGGATGGATGACCAATCCACCTCACAAAGGTATTCAGTTGTATTCACTGCTTTGAATTGACCAAAATGTATTTTAAAGGTGGGATAAAAATCTAATCGTAATAAAATACTAATCTGAATGTAAGTTTACCTGATCCAATGTTTTACAAACATCAACCAATGTGCCAACTGGTTGTGTGTCTTGTAAGCTCTCCTTTAGCTCCTTCAATTCCACCTCACAAGGACTTTGGCACTCTTCCTGAAAGAGGAAAAGAGCTGTCTGAATCCAAATGAGCTATCTTTAAGGGAAAAATGAGAATAATATATGGAATCCCAGTTACATTAAACATGAGCAAAGTCAAAAGAGAAAAGTAGCCTAATTACAAATCCTTCCAAGAATTATCAATTTTGGGATGTTATTTCAAAAGAGGATGACAACATTCATCAAACTATACTGTGACCATGGTTTCTTGATGATGGGTTTGTTTGCCAACTTGCAGAGCAGGATGTAGCAAAAGCAATAGCACTTAGACTTGTATACCGCTTCATAGCGTTTTACAGCCCTCTCTAAACGGCTTAGAGTCAGCCTATCTGCCCCCAACAATCTGGGTTCTCATTTTACCAACCTCGGAAGAATGGAAGGCTGAGTCAACCTTGAGCCAGTGAGCTCTGCCAAACTGCTGGCAGCTGGTGATCAGCAGAAATAGCCTGCAGTACTAACCACTGCACCACCGCAGCTCTTTGTAAGGATGATTAGATGCTAACCAAGTGGTTGTAACGCTCACAAAACTATTCCTACAAAGAGAACAGTTCTCTAGGAACTACAGTGATAAAAATCTGTGGAGATTCCCAATCATCCAGGTGTTGGTTGTTCCTAAAATACTTTTCAAAAGGCAACTGGACTTTCTTGGGCGGGGTGGGTGGGTGGGTGAGTGTCCCCTTGGAAACGTTTCACTTCTCATCCAAGAAGCTCTTCCCTTCTGAAGAAGCTTCTTGGATGAGAAATGAAACATTTTCAAAGAAAGAAGTGAAGAAAATCCAGTTGCTTTTGAGAAGCATTTTTGGTAGAGGAATAAATAATAAGGTGACAGAGAGTTAAATAAAAGCAGTAACAAAGGAGGCCGAAAAACAGGAATACTTTTACAAAAAGACAAGAAATACATCAGTTTCCACACAAATTTGAAAAGCAGTTCGAGAGTTAAATTGAATGTTTAATCAGATTTTTAGAATAAGTTATCTTTTGTCCTCACAAAATAGTAATAGTTTTCTTCCAAATTAAGTCATGGTAGGGATACTCATAGGTATTTTTAGTTTTATTTGCTATAATTTTTCTTACATTTTTTTTCCTGATACCTCTTGGAATTCAAATTCTAAGCCCTGTATTTAGAACAAGAAACAGCAGAATAGGCTAACAGGAACATCTCTATTCCTTTTAACATCTATTTCTACTGCATATTAAATATCCCAATGAAATACAAATAATTACGTATTTCATATGAGAGCCTGAAGCACTGGTCGTTATCAGGTAAATAAACGCACCTGTGACCGAGGTGGCAGAGCTGAAATGTTTGCAGCATGACTAGAGATGGGGAGGATATTCAGCTGATCATCAACAACTACACAGGTTTTACAAGAGGCCAGAGAGAGAATGAACCTGCAGGAGACAAGTGAGAAAATAATATTGCAACCGAAGCTGGCTTTTCCTCAATGCACAAAACACTTTTCTTCTTGCAGCCCCTCTGAACATCATCCTGACGGCCAAGTAGCTCAAGAGATATATGTTTCATTTAACCGCCAAGAAAGCCTATAGAGATAAGGAGTTCCTTTCAACAGGAACATTTCATTCATGTTCTTCGACACTTGGATGGTGGCAGAGATTGGTTGTAACTTGTAAGATCCCATATGGATTGGCATTTCAGAAATGTCTTCTATAAGTGGCCCCTTTTTTTACATTGTGAAAGAAACTGATAATGGATCCCCATTTTCACAAGGCAAAATGACCCAAGACGCACGAGCTTTGCTTTTCCATAAGGCCCTTGTGCTAAGGAATTGCCTCCCACTGGAAATTCAATTGACCCTCAGGTGGCTGGCATTCTAATCATGAATTATTTTAGGGAGATTTTGAATGGAGAAATGGTACTGTTTGGTGTGTTTTTTCTCCCAATGGATGGGATTATTTCTTTTGTTGCTTTTTATTAGCACAACGCTAATTTCATTCTGTGGCTGTTTTATTGCAAGGTTCTATTCCGAACACCAAGTCTCTTGACTGCAAGGGAAACCAGCCCAATCAATTGATCAATCAAATGGAATTTAATACACACATCCTGAATGTTACCACTAGAGGGCAGCAAACATTTTGAAGTGAAACCAGAGAAAAATGTTCAGTTCAAACAACACATAAAACAAGTAGATTTAAATTGCACATTTACTAACCTGTATAAGTGTGTTCAACTTACCTTTCATTAAATCTGCCAATCACGTCCTGATGTGCCTCTGTTCTATAGCGGGAATGAACATCCTGGAAAAAGAAGAGAATTCTTATGTGAAACCTGGATAGCCATGTACTATCCATACACTTTGACACAGCAGAGTTGTCAAATACTGCGTAGCATCTGGTTGCGTGCACAACCTTCCAAGGTCCACATCTCTCTAACAACTACATTCCTAATGTTTTAAGTTTAGCCCTGTCTACGACTTTGGGGAAAACAATAAATGAAGTAAATAATTGATTTATTTAATTGATATGGCCTGTTCACAAGAATACAAATGCACTCCATTCTGTCTTTCCCTCGGGAGTGGGGGCAGAAGGAAGAAGAGCTCCCCCAAACAACCTGGCCTCCCAAATATCCTATGGGAAGGGGAAAGGCCTCTATCCCTTCAAAGAAGCCTTGCCTTGCAACAGCTCACTCCCCTGAGGGAGAACTGAGCTATTCCTCAAACAGAATTGCCAAGGATTTAGGGAAAGAGCCACCCAAACCTCCTCAGCTGAGACTGGCATTCTGTGGAGGGAAAGAATAAACACCATTAACTGCAACTATCAAGATAATGTATCTCTTTAGCTGGACATTATAATCCAGTGTTTCTCAACCATGGTAACTTTCTGATGTGTGGATTTTAATTCCCAGAATTCCCCAGCCAGCAAGATGAGCCCCACGGTTCACCACCAACCAACTCTCTATTGGAAAAGCTTCCATCTGTCGTGAAATGTGAACAAGGGCCTCAATGCCTATTATAACAGGGAGATTCTATAAATAGAATGGAATGGAATGGAATGGAATGGAATAGAATTCTTTATTGGTCAAGTGTGATTGGACACACAAGGAATTTGTCTTTGGTGCATATGCTCTCAGTGTACATACAAACACAAGATACACTCATCAAGAATCATAAGATATAACAGTTAATGATAGTCATAGGGTACAAATAAGCAATCAAATCATACTAGGAAACAATCAATATAAATGGTAAGGATACAAGCAACAAGGTTTCAGTCATACAGTCATAAGTGGGACGAGATGGGTGATAGGAACGATGAGAAGATTAATAGTAATGCAGACTTAGTAAATAGTTTGCCACTGTTGAGGGAATTATTTGTTTAGCCAACGATGTGGCGTTTGGGAAAAAAGAACAGAAGTTGGGAAATAAAGCTTTTAATCAAAACAAATTAAGGTCTGGCAGTTCATTTATTTCCCTTTCTGTGCAGCTACATTAATACAGTTTAACAGAACGAGACGCCAGTTTATAAACCAAAAAATGTACCATGGTCATTGTATAAAGTTGCTTCAAGGAATTCATGGTCCTCAGAAGAATTGCAACGATACCTCCCCCTTCCACAGTTTCAATCGTTCGAGCAAGGAGATTTGGAGTCAAAGCTTCAAAGTCCTGAAGAAGAAGATGAAGGAAATTTACATACTGTTTCCAGGTGTGTTCATATTCTATCAGCACTGTCTCCACTGCAACCAAGGTAAGGCTTTTACTCATCAGTTTTGCAACTAGCAATCTATTCTAGAACAGAATTAAACAGAAACTCGAGCCCCTTTTGAGTTTACGTGGACTTGAATTTTCCCCCTTCTTGAACAATTCCTGTATAACCAAGCAACCTTTTTTGTGTGTGTTTCCTTATTATCTTTACAAACCATCATTTTTTCTCCCTGAAAAATATACAGTTGCTTGTTCACTTTCTTTGCTCTTCCCTTAGCATCATGACTGAATACAATGTAAACACCCCAAGAATTACCGCACTCTATTTTGCCTACCATCTTCACAACATTCCAGGATCTTAGAAGCCTCTTGAAATTAAGAATGGGCATTGAGCAACTTCCTTACGACCAAGGACCAGGCTCTCTTTAAGTCTGACCTTCAACTGTTACAGGATGGAACTTGGGATAAACAAGGTTAAATTTAATATACTTATTTTGCTTTCTAAACCAAAACCAGTACTTCCTCAAACTAGGACAAACTGCCATTTTTTCAGGGTTACAGGAATTTTTAAAAGAGTGAAGCGGAGACCTCAAGCTTTTAAGAGTTTGCACATCTTAGTCTACTTTATTCACCCCAAATCACCTAAATATTATGGCCTCGTCATTCAGTGGGTACTTAGGGAGCTAGAAAAAGGATCAGTAGCTGTAGGCAGGATCAGAAGCACATGTGCTTTCCAAATTCAGACAATATAACAATGTTTTACCTAGAAAAACTATCCTGTTATCTAAATATCTTATCGAAGCCTCCAATTAATCCATTTATGCTGACTGCATTTCACAAATATTTCAAATTGCTCTTAATTGAACTTTTTTTTTAAAAAAAATTCAAATGCGTACACCTGATATTGGATTATATTTTGCCTATCTATATCTATATAAATAAAAATGTAACTATGAGTTTGTTCAAAACCGCTAATCTCAGAAAGTACTGCACCGATCGCTTCCAAATTTTCACACAACGTTCCTTTTAAATACGGTACCAATCTATATAGATAAAAATGGAACAAAAGTTTGTTCAAAACCGCTAATCTCGGACTTCCGGTTCCGGCTCCAGCGGCGACGGGCGAGCCTAGCGCTCGCTCGCCGCTTTGTTGCCTTTTCTGCCCCCCCACGGGGGCGAGACATCCGGTTACCGGAGGTCTCCCGTAGGGTCGGCTCGGAGGAGACGTTCTTCCTCACGGCGGTGGGGAGAGCGTTCCCCTCCGCGACCTAGGTGAGGAGGAACATGCTGCGGGGGGTTCTCCCTTCGCCAACGGCTGTCGGCGCCATTCACTTCAATGCAGAGGGCTGAACGGAGAGGTCGGAAGGTCTGCCGAGGCTTCAGCTGCGAGGGAGAGTGAGTTTTAAAAAAGACTTTTTTTTTCCTTGCTGCCAGCCAGGCTGAACGGACTGGGAGGGGGGACTTAAGCGGCACTTTAAAATGGCTTCTCTGGAAGAGAAAGCGGAAATCTTAAATCCGGACTGTCTCTAACAAGGGAAAGTGGTATGCGGCTACTTGCAACATTGTTTCTAGGTCTGGCTGGATAAAAAAAATTTATTTTTCTACTCTCTCCTCTGGGCTCTGAGATGGGCGGTGGAAGGTGGCTTTTCTTTGTTCCTGCCTGATTATTTCAACTATGGAAAATTCCCAGCGTCTCTTTACAATTGGGACTCTCTCTGGATATTGATGAAGATTTTTTTTTCTTGCTGGATTTGTGATTTCCTTTCTGGAGTACCTTCGCTATTATAACTATTGAGTTGGAAAATTGTCTCTCTCTTGGTTCCTGAATTTTACAACGTTTCAACCTTGATCAGAACTTTTGGCTCCCGGTTAGTCTCACCAACCCCACCCTGAAAACGCCATTTTGGTGGCATTGACTTTAACAGTTAATCATGGCTCAAGAAACAGCACTGGCAAGCTTAGAACAACGGATGGCTTCTCTTGAAACTGTTATACAAACTTTGGTAAACGAAATTCAGGCCCAGAGGGCAGAAAACATCAATTTCAAGAAGGAGCTATTGGAGACACGGAAGCAAGTGCTGGAAAACACACAGAAGACTGAAGATTTGGAAGGGGGGTTGGTGGGGGTTAAGGGAGAGATTAAAAATGTTATTAAAGAGGTTGGGGAAACAAACGGGCATGTGTCTAGGATAGATATGGAAAGAATGACATATTTTTTGAGATTTCAGAACGTTCTTGAGGAATCTGGTGAATGCCTCCCTGATCTTATGAGCACAATTTTAGCAGACTATTTACAAAAACCTAAAGATGAGATCAGGGGGGACATTGACCTAGCCTACAGAATTAATTCAGCATATGCCAGGATAAATGAAGTGCCTAGAGAGATACATGTGAAATTTGTTAGAAGGTCAACCAGAGAGGAAATCCTGAAAGTGCAGAGAGGTAGTCCATTAATCTACCAACAAAAAGAGGTTGCTATCTTGAAGCAGATCCCTAGAAAGATTCGAGAAGCAAGGAGGAAATTTTCCTTCTTGTCTAAAATTTTATTTGATCATGGGATTTGGTTCAAGTGGGTGACACCCGAAGGGATGCTGGTGTTCTGGGAAGGAGGAAGAGTGAGGATTAAAACAGTTGCTGAGGCGGAAGCCTTTCTTAAAAAACATTCCTCTGTCCTGGGGGAAGATCCAGGGGGGACGGAGGGGGCCACGGCCCCGCCCGCTGGGGGCCAGGGAGGAGAAAAAGAAGATACAATAGCCAAAAGACTTAGATCGAAAAAATAACTTTGCCTTGATTTTTCTGAACAATTTTGCATAATATTTTATCTGGATTTTTTGTAAATGTCTGACAGCATGGAACTGAGAATTTAGGTATATGTACTTGCTTTTACCTTGTAGTGTTATGAAAAATGTTTTTTTTTGTTATTTCTTTTTATTGTGTATTTTGAGGTCTCGGAAGGGCCGACGACTCTGACGTGAATGCTCTCAAAATTTCTTTGTATCCCTTACCCCACCCTATAGAAAAGATGTAAAACCAATAAAACTTTTTCAATATGAAAACCGCTAATCTCCAAAAATTCTACATCGATCGCTTCCAAATTTTCATACGTTCCTTTCAAGTACGACACCAATGATATATATATAGATTGTGTAGATGTCACACCTGTGCCAGGTACATGCAACGGAAATGTAAAAAATTGTTTAAAAGGTAGGTAGATGGATACAGAGGGAGCAGTGGGCCACAGGTATTGTCATCCTTTATGACATAAAATACTCTGTCCATAAGATTCAAGGAGAAATACAGTAGGTAGGTAGGTAGGCAGGCAGCTATAGGGATAGAAAGAGGGAGGGAGAAATGCAGTAGGTAGGTAGGTTGGGGGTTATACGGTGGTTGTGTGTACATGTTTGTGTGTGCAGGTGTAGATCTACACACAGATTGGTTGGCCATTTAACCAGACTGGGCCACAGCAACGCGGCTAGTGATATATATAGATTGTGTAGATGTCACACCTGTCTGTGCCAGGTACACACAACGGAAATGTAAAAAATTGTAAAAAAGGTAGGTAGATGGATACAGAGGGAGCAGTGGGCCACAGGTATTATGTCATCCTTTATGACATAAAATACTCTGTCCATAAGATTCAAGGACAAATACAGTAGGTAGGTAGGTAGGTAGGTAGACAGCTATAGGGATAGAGAGAGGGAGGGAGAAATGCAGAATGTAGGTAGGTAGGTAGGTAGGTAGAGGGATAGAGAGAGGGAGAAATACAATAGGTAGGTAGGTAAGTGGATAGAGAGAGAGGGAGAAATACAGTAGATAGGTAGGTAGGTGGGTAGGTAGGTAGAGGGATAGAGAGAGGGAGAAATACAGTAGGTAGGTAGGTAGGTGGATAGAGAGAGAGGGAGAAATACAGTAGATAGGTAGGTGGGTAGGTAGGTAGGTAGAGGGATAGAGAGAGGGAGAAATACAGTAGGTAGGTTGGGGGTTATACGGTGGTTGTATGTACGTGTGTGCAGGTGTAGATCTACACACAGATTGGGTGCCCATTTAACCCGACTGGGCCACAGCAAAGCGTGGCCGGGAACAGCTAGTTTTGAATAAAGTGATGCAAGAAACAGGTAAGCTGGCCAAATGATTTGTAGCAAGGACAATCTTCTTACCTGGAGTACACACATGCCAAAAGTATTCCCAAGAATTTTATGTGTCTCGTTGTAGTAACAATACCGAATGTTTGTGGCTGCTATGAACAATTCAAAGGGATCATCTTGCTTTAGATCTAACATTCCAGATTTAATTTTCTTCTGCAACTGTCTCATTCTTTTTTTACGGTGACTGAAAGTGAGAAAAGACATCTTAGAATGATTAGATTTCAACAAGCATAACCCTATGCATATTTACGTAGAATTAAGTTCCACTGTGTAAGAGAGAGCTTAATTTAATGAAAGATGCAGAAAATTGCAGCATTAAGGAGTCTAAAATCCCAACTTAGTTTTAATCTCATGATGCATAACAGATGACAATATTACTGTGATTCAGGATAGAGGCAGAATAAACAGGCATTCATTGTTTAAAAATGAATAAGTGATGGGATATGTGTTTAGGATTAGGAGTTACAAGCAAAACAAATTCATGTAGGCCATATTATCCAATGTGCACATTAGATACTTTACTTAGGTGCAACAAAAACTAAACAAGTGATAGAAATTAACATTAAAAATATATGAGAAAAAGCATCTTAAATTAATGCATCCTGCAAGGACTTCAAATGGTTTTTAACTGCAAGCTCAGCAATCTTACCATCAAATTATGTTTTATTCACATTCTTATTCTCAATAGAAGGAAAACAAGACCTCTGAAGGCCTGTGGCATAGTGGAAGTATTGGGGCACTCATTACATTTGGCAAATACATCAAAATGGCATATATCAAATTTTGCTATCTGAAAAGATACTCAAGATAAATTAATACAGGTAGCCTTCGGCTTAGCATCCATCCGGAGTTATGGAAAACCTCCCCAAAACTATTGATAACCCAGTTTCAAAATTCTGACAGTTCCCCCCACATCCATGTGGCCACGTGACTGCATTTTGGCCACTTGGCAAACAACCTACATCTGCAGTGTCCCTCAGTCACACGACCTCTATTCATTTATTTATTAAATTTATATGTCGCTCATCTCTCTATTCAGACCATCCTGATTTACTATTTTGTTTTTAAATAGAAATTACTGTTTACTTCTGGTTTTCAGGGAAAAAACACTCACAGCATTCATTTAACAATGATAGTGTTTGCCTAAGCATTTGTTTAATGATCAGTGTTCATTTAATGACCATGGTATTCATTTTATGACCACAGCATTCCCTTAACAACCACTGCAAAAAGGTCATAAAACTGGGTACAACTCAGCACAACTTACAAATACAATTTTTAAATTGCAGTGGTAAGTCAGGGTCTACCTTTAGCAAAATAAATCAATAAACCTTGTAAAACTGCATACTGAAAAGGTATATAAGGGCCTTATACAGACCCTGCAGTCAAGGGCAAGATAATTTAAGCAAGCAGTAATGCTACTATGAAGCAAATTAAGCATGGGATTGTAATACCGTTGATGCAACTGTGAGCCTGAAGAAACATTGCATCTTTTATACTGATGTGCCCAGAAATGGACAGACTGACTCTAGAGCTCAAAGTACTGATGGTTAGAAATGAGAACAGGAAACAGGAGAACAGGTTGGAACAGGAAAACGCAGACAAGTTAAGAATTGTGTGATGGGTAGGAATTGGATATGTATTTGTATGGTTAGTAATCAGATAAAAGAAGGGATTAAAGGACAGGTAATCTGATTGACTACACATACCTATGTAATGGATATAAAATGTAATTGTTGTAAGATCCAAAAACTATATGGAAATGTTTACGCCAGAAATGTTGCACTATGTCCAATGTTTTTAATGTTTATCTAATAAAAATTTTTAAAAAAAGAAACAAAAGAAACACTGCATCTTTCTAGAGATGTATAAATTAAAACTATCACGTTAGAAAATGAAAGGAAATATAAACAACTTTACCTGCTAAAGCCCAGCTCTTTCTTGTAACACCACAGCACTGTGGGTCTGGCCTTTACAGCTGCTTTGGACAACATATGATGAAGTATGACCACCTGCCAGGTAACAAAACCAAGAATGATGCTTATTGCTTCTGCAGGAATATATGCACAGCATTTGTGAACTGAATCAGAAAACCCCAAAGATCTGAATTAACTTTTCGTTTGACAATTAACATCCATGTGGCAGGCAGCCATGCAATCTCAGGATAAGGCACATCTGGTTTAAAGAACTGTGATTGGTTCATGCCTACATTCATTCTGAAGCACCTTTTCATCTTCTGTACCACCCAATTATTCACAAGCCAGCTTCAATAACAAAACTTTGAGAGGAAAGTATTTGTGGGTTTCTATATGTCAAGTAGCAGTGTTTGTAGATGCTGATGAGAACAGATTAATTGCATAAATGGGATAATTGTTTTGAGAAATTAGTAATTTATTTATTTCTTTTACAAATATGCATCCACATGTGCACGCATAACCACAAACATATATTACAGGGATTTCCAAAACTGGCAATTTCAGCTGGCAATATGTAGAAGAAAGCAATGAACCTGGTCTTTTTAAAGGATTTATTTTTCTACGTCATTTTCTGACTTCTTTCTTGCTGGGGGGAGGTTAGTCTTTGATTCAGGCTCATCTTCCTTTGATATAAACACAATATACATCAAGTCCACAGCTATACATCACCTGATCTTTGCCACGGTCCCCTACTATAACGAAGAGGGTCCTCTGTCGCTCAGCCACTCCATTCTCTATTTGGATCCGAATACGATTATCCACTTTCTTGCGCTGCATTTTCAGTAGCAGATCCTGTGAAGTTTGTAGAAGTTATAACAAATTAGTCTGCATACTACTTCAGTTGAGACAAAGGCAACGGTCCATGGTAAAATGCTTCTCATTCAAAGGATTCGTTTTTCAATGTTGCTATGCACATTTCTACTCATCCAAGCAATTCAAAGGCATTTTAGTGGAGCTTCTTTTTGGACTCTTTTTAAGGCAAGGATAATGTGCTCCCTATGTACATTTCCAGCCAAGCAAGTCCTCATTTGTAATGGAGTTTTTTGCTAGGAAATGTATTTAGAGTCAACATCTTCCTGTTGCAATGATCAAGAAAATGTTTGGCAACAAAAAGAGCATGAGGTCCTAGAAACAGAGTTTTAGGGATTTAACAAATAATTTAATAGATTTCAGGGATTCTGTAAACTTGGATGGTTAAAAAAAAATTACAATCTTATTTTTACTAATCTTTAATTGAAATATATGTAGCTTTCCATTCATTCATGAAAGGTGACATAGGAATTATGCCCTCTAGTCTCCAAAAATGTTTAACTTCAACAAATCTATCTATTGTCTAAAGTATCTTTTTCTCCAAAAGCGTATAATTGAAAATAGTCAGCATACTTTGTATTTCAAGAAATTGTTTGTACCTAAATATTCATACATATCATTAATATTTTGACAACTGTATCTGAAGATAATTTGTTTCCTTTTTAATATAATCTACAATTATATACTTTATGAATACATTTACTCTGAAACAGGACTAGTTTTTTCGTCAAATTCTCAAAGAGGTCGATGGTACAAGTGTAGCCATGCCCTAGAAATTATAGACATGTACATTTATTATACAGTATTTATAACTACTCTAATCTAAATTACTCTGGTAGTAATTTAGCAAAAGCGAAATTTGTACAATTTATCCAGAAATAATTATTATAAATTATAGTGCAGGATACCAGGCTGGTATCCTGTACTGGTATTTGTAAAAGAGCAAGAATCACCTATATTTATCAAGTTACAAGTAAACTAATTTTAGCTGCTTTTCCCCTTTTCTCTTATCTAATGTTAATTTGTGTTGCGGATTATTTTAGTACACTTTCTGTAATGTTGCTTATCCCCAAAGGGAATTAAGAATTGATCTACTGATATTATACTGAATTAAACATATTTACTATGTTACCTGGGATTTATTTACAGGTAGGTAAATCCACTCAATTTTTAACATGTCAACTTTTGATGCTATGCCACTGTTCCGTCTATCTTTCCTTAAAACAAAATCCCATTGATTTTAATGGGATATATAAACTCATGAGATTCAATCATTCATGTCATGACAAAGAAAGCACCTTTACTAAGCCTAAATGTTTGTATCATAGCACATTATTTCAATATGACTTTTTCTGATATTAAATCAAGATATCTATATGACAGCAATTAGAAATCTGACTGTAACAAACCGCAAACATTAAACCGCCAAGTTATTTGTCTTAAACTCAGACTGTCAATATGTCTATGACTATGACAGTTGTTACTACGCAAAGCAACGTAGAAATCGGTCGTAGTGAAAATAATCGATCTTATTTTCGAACAAAGATGTTATAACTGCTGGCTAAAGAAGTCAAAATATATATGTCCGGGACACTGAAGTGGGGAAAATACAGTAACCTGTCTCTCAATTTAGCTGAATATTCTCAGATCCAGCTGCAAACCCAATACCCGTTTTCTTACCGTTCCCAATCCTGCCTTTCTCACTCCAGTCTACGCGCGAAGGGAATCCGGCCGGTTATGCAAACTCTCGGAGCAGCTTCCCACGTGCAAAACCATGTGGGGCTGCACAACACGCTGGAAGGATCCTGCAGGACGGCCCGCTCAAGAGAAAAAGCAGGGCTAGCTACGGGCGAAGCCGGCGGTGGGAGAGCAGGAGGGCGTCGGAACCAAAGTACAGCTTGGTTTCCCTTTGGATCCCGCCTGCAGAAAACAAATGAGGATCTCTCCACGCCTGGGGAAAGCTTTTCCGCCCGGACGCTGCCTTCCGCCAGATGCTTAGGCGCCGGAAAGGGAGGAGCTTTGCTCAACTGCAGCCTGCTGGGGCGGTGGTAGGCTGGAGTTGTGAAATTACGACGTAGGAAAATCTGAACGGGGCGTAGGTGTATCTGTAGAGAGTCTCAGCCATCCAGGTCATGGTTGTCCCAAAGGTGTTTTTTCAGGAGGCAACTGGACTTTGGGGTTTTGTTTTTTTTCTTTTGAAGACGTTTCGCTTTCTTGGATGAGAAGCCGAAACGTCTTCAAAAGGAAAAAAAGTTAAGTTGCCTCCTGAAAAAAGCACCCTTGGGTCAAAGCCCTATGGAGGCTAACGGTAACAAACACTTGCTTTTCTTCGGCAGGGTCTTCGTGGTTGCCTACCACTCAAAAGACGCGGGGTCGGCTCCGACCCCACGTCGCTTATTTCCCGGTGAATCCCGAGGGCTGGCCTCGAGCTGGACTATTGATTCTAAGCGAGTCTTCTTTGCAGAGACGCGCGTTTCAGGTTGTGACGGTCTCTCGTACACGGATTTCGTTTGCATAAAACAGCTTTTTGCTGTACCCCGGCAGTTCATCTTGCTCTGCGCAGTATGATTTGAGGGTGTCGATCCCCTCTAAGTGTACGGTATATTGTACGCATGTTTCAGCCACTTCCCGTACATGTTATTTTTAATTAAGATCTAAGGAATTGCCACAGAGGGAATCAGCCAGTGGTGGATTAAGGCTCATTGGTGCCCTAAACACTCACAAATCTTCATTGGGTTTTCTTTCTCAACTTTGTGGTGCCCCCTTTGGGCTTGGTGCCCTCAGCACGTGTTTAGTTTGCTTAATGGTTAATACACCACTGGAATCAACTTCCAAAGCACATGAAGGCAAGACAAGAAGCAATGGATGGAAACTAATCAAGGAGAAGCAACTATTTATTTATTCATTTTATTACATTTATATCCCACCCTTCTCCGCAGAGGACCCAGGGCGGCGCACAGATTTAAAAAACATACAAAATAGAACATAAATAAATAATTTAAAATATATATTAAATCCCAAACCTGTGCTAAAACCAATTATTAATTAAAAACCCAATTTAAAACTTTTCTAAAAGTCCCCATGGGAGGTTAGGCTAGGCCGGCTTGATGAAAAAAGTATGTCTTTAGACATTGGCGGAAGAGGCGGAGGTCGGTGATGGTCCGGAGTTCAGGGGGTAGGTCGTTCCAAAGGGCAGGGCCCGCCACAGAGAAGGCTCTTCCCCTGGGTGTCGCCAGTCGGCATTGTCCAGCCGACGGCACCCTGAGAAGGCCCTTTCTGTGGGAGCGTATCGGTCTAAGGGATGTATGGACTAGAACAAAGGAGAAATTTCCTGACAGAACTAATCAGGGAATCAACTTGCCTTCCGAAGTTGTGAATGCTCCAACACTGGAAGTTTTTAAAAGATTGGACAACCATTTGTATGAAATGGTATAGGGCTCCCTGCCTGAGCAGGGGTTGGACTAGAAGACCTCCAAGGTCCCTGTTATTTGACTAAGCTTCTATGCCCCTCAAAAACATTTGAGGGGAGTTTGTAAATTACACAAAGCATGTGACTAATTTTTAAGAGAGAAAAATGGACAATGATTGATTCATGCTTCAGCAATGGGCTACTGGTAGTAAAATGAAATGTAATAAGAGCCCTGGGCAATACTGAAATAGAAATTTATCATAAAGATAATAAATTGACACAACCATTGGCATTACAAGAAATCACAAGAGGCACTGCAACCTAGGAAAACAAACAAAGGTCCCTGATCCACATGAAATTCCAATTTAATAGTCTTCCAATTGATTGGATTTGAGATTGGATAACAGGATTATTGAACCTATATTGCTGGAGGAATATCAATTATTTAATATTTCTATATTTCCTTTGTTTATAACTTAGTCATGCAAGTGCAGTGGATAGTATAGAAGCTTGATAAACATAACTACAATATTCACTTGGCAGTATATACAGTAGAAATATGTTAACTAAACAATAGTCACGATGCTCTAGTCAAGGACCTTCCAAGATACCTGCAATTTAGAGATACCTAAGAGATCCAGTACTTGAATGAAAACCATTTTTTAAGGAATTTTTTATTTTATTTTATTAAATTTATACCCCGCCCTTCTCCTTGTTAGGACCCAGGGTGGCGCACAGGCATTATTAAAACCACAAAATACAATAAATATCAATTAAAATATATTAAATTAGTTAACCCGTGCTAAAACCCATGTTAAAAACCTTCCCAAATTATAATTTATTTTTAAAAAGTCAGAAACGGGGGGCTATCCTAGGCCGGCTTGCTGAAATAAATACGTCTTAAGACGTTGGCGGAAGAGGCGGAGGTCCGAGATAGTGCGAAGGTCGGGGGGTAGGTCGTTCCAGAGGGCCGGGCCCGCCACAGAGAAGGCCCTTCCCCTGGGTGTCGCCAACCGGCATTGCCCCGCCGACGGCACCCGGAGAAGGCCCTCTGTGGGAGCGGATCGGACGAAGGGATGTATGGGGCAAGAGGCGGTCTCGTATATAGCTAGGCCCCGAGCCATGGAGCAATTTAAAGATGGTTGTCAACACCTTGAAGCGCACTCGAAAGGCCACAGGCAGCCAGTGCAGCTCGCGCAGGAGAGGTGTTACGTGGGTTTGCCTTGAGGCACCCATAATCACCCGCGCGGCCGCATTCTGTACTAACTGTAGCCTTCGAGTGCACCTCAAGGGGAGCCCCATGTAGAGAGCGTTGCAGTAATCCAGCCGGGATGTCACAAGCGCTTGAGTGACTGTGCGAAGAGCTCCCCGGTCCAGTAAGGGGCGCAACTGGCGTATCAGGCTTCCTGATAGAACGCCCCCCCTGGCCACGGCCGCCACATGGTCCTCCATGGAAAAAACAAAATGAAAATTATATACCTGAATTGTGGAATGAAGAACTGGAATATGCAGTTTTGGAGAATCAAGTGGTCCAGATGTCAAAAATATGCAATATACTTAATATTTAAACAAATTCATTAGAAATATTTCCCTTTTTCTTAAAAATAAGGTTAGATATCAAATATTATGTTGTATGAAATAATTTTCTTTTTTGTGCAGTCGTATCTGATCTTGTCCGCTTTGCTTGGATTCAGTTATTACATAAATCTATACAACTTTGGGAAGAAAAAATACAAGTATCTTAATGAAATATCTAATTGTTTTCCTAAAACATAAAATCTGTCATCTCAGGATGTTTTGGCTCTATCAGACCTGTGACATGGCAAAGGTGATGCTATGTAACCAGGGGTGGGTGTGTCAGACTACGACAACATGACATATTCTCTTGATTATAAGGGCTAGGTTCAGGATATTTTTGCAGTTTTTTCTTCTTAAAATGACATTCTAGATTTAATTATAAGCTTAAGCACCAAGTTGTTTTGAATTATATGGTGTTTTTTTTTAGTTTTCTTCTCTGTAAAATGTCTTTTACTGTTTTTATTTTTAAAAATTAATCTTTTTTTAAATTGAGAAATATTACATTTTGCAACTGAAATGAACCAATAGAAGTTTCAAGTAGAGGATGAGGGAAGGCCTTGTTTAACAGTAACACACAACATGAATTTGAAGGTTCTTGTCAGATTAAAACATGAAGCTGCAGTGTATGCAGCTGATAAAAGTAAATGCTATTTGCATTAATGGGAGTATTGAATCCATATAACAGGAAAGAAATGTTCTATTCTACCTGCCCTGATCAGATCCTATTTGGAATACTGTTTTCAATGTGGGCACCAGTTACAAGGACGATTAAAATCTGGCACAAATTCAGAGCATGGCTACCAAGATGGAAAGCATGGAAGCCAATGACTAAAATTGATAAAGGGTTAACTTTCAGAACAGCACCTGAGGATAGGAAGCAGACTTCAAATATCTGAATTGTCAGAGCAGCTTTCTTCAAAAACAAAAATAAGATTGTACCCAGAGATTTGAAAGTGTGGACACCTGCCAGAAAATGAACAAAGATAAACAGCAGTGATTGTTTCAACCAAGTAGTAGACAAAATAACAGGAAAAAGCAAGCAATGTTTTGTAGTGGGCTATGTCTCATAGTTTTATTACAAAACCTGTTTTAATAACTTAATAGGTAATAGTCCTTCAGGATATTTAAATGTTTGTAGTATTGGTGAAAATTTAGGGGTGCAAGGATAGCATTTATAGGCTACCAGCTCCGGTGCTTAATCTGGGATCCTTTTAAACTATATTTCCAAGGCCATTAACTTACCATTATATTAACAAAGAATCAACATTTTAAAACTTTTGTTATTGTAGAATGTTTAACTGGATGAGCACTTGATCAGAACTCAGATCTTTTTCCTAACTCAACATTTGATTGGTTGTCTCCCCATACACCCAAATGCCTCCTTATACCTTATCCCAGCATGGAGGTCTGCAATACCTTCTTTGGCTTTTCACGGAGACAGACATCAGCAAAGTAATAGGTATTTGAAAAAAAATACCAATCAAATATGTTACTTGCTCTATATACTTTGGACAGTGAACAATTAACAGAATTTTGTTTTATATGAAGTTCTCTTAGCATGTATCATTTTGATGTGGATTATAAAATCCATGCTGATTGCCTTTGAAATATTTTATCGAGAAATAAAATGGTAAAATTTATCATAATCAGATCTGTAAGACAACCAAAAATAAATACATGATCTGAAAGTTGCATGTTTGCATTATGCACTGAAAAAGTTAAGTGATGGAGCTGGCATTGTTAGTTGATGCTGCTGCCTTTACAGCAACTGTTTATTATATCAGTCATGTTTCAAGGCCAACAATTAACATCAAAACACATTAACACAGTAATTATCAATGTTACAAGTGTGTGATACGTGGATAAGATTCTCACATTTGAGGAGGCATAGAGAGATCAATCCATAAATGAGCAAGCAAATCATAGTTTCCAGTATTTTGCCAAAATTTAGCAATAATGGCCTGATTTTTCAATAGTCAGATTATTTTGATATGAGAGAGTAAATTTTACTCTAAGGTACTAATTAAGGCATTTGCTGTATGTGTTAACGTATTTGAACACAGTGAATCCAAAGCGTCTTCCTCATGTAAGGTGTAAATTGACAACTTCTCTCAGGGAGACAACATGGCTTCTCTCTTCAGATAGAAATACCCTGAAAGAATAAAAAATGTGTATCTACTTTTAAGCCATCTGGAGAAAATCTGATGCTGATCCAAAACTGTAGAAGTAGTTAATCCACACCCTGTATCAACCTTTCACCTGCAAAATCATTGTGGGCCATCAGGCTAAATGTCCTTCAATCTTCTGAGTTCACTGCATTGGCTGCATTTTGTAATATTCAAGACAGTAGCTATTGCTTGATAAAAAAAATCCCTTAAGACAGTTATAAAGATAGTTAAAACCATTCCTTTTCAGATGCAGTTTAAAATCTTCACGTTGTGCAATTCTATCTCAGCATCACATTTTTAAAAGGTATCCATTTTATATTTGTTATTTAAAAGCATACTCACAGTCCAGATTTCTGCAGTTAGAATGTACACACAATTGCAACCCAAATTAACTATGTTAAGCAGGTAGAAATTTGCATGTTTGATTTTATACATATACACCATATTTAAAGCCAGCCACAATTCATTCTGTTACCTTGGACGATAAATTACACATGCTAAGCAGAATGTATTTGAACAACATCCTAATGTAAAATTCCAGTGCTAGTGATGTCCATATAAAAATAAAACATAAGGATCTTAATGTTACTCAAATTTGGGGGAAAAGATCACATTTCGCCATAAAAGATAGAAAAAATGTCATATTTCACTGGAATAATAAAAGGCAATTGTTATTCAGTTAGACCTGCAATCAAAATAATAGAACTGTATAGGCACTAATTCCAGTTTTGGACAGAAATATCTACCTCAATCACCAATTTCAAATTTGTAAGTTTTTAAAACTCACAATATTTGCATAGGTCTGTATTATTAATTTGGTTTTGAACACATTCTCACATAATTAAAAAGGCTTTCATATTTTAAATGTAGTTAATACATGAGTTTAACAGTTCTAAACCAGGTATGTGAAAACTTCAAAAGCAATGTTTAGAACAAGGAAAATAGTTATAGTTATTGAAGTATAACTATAAATTAGGTAAGAAAAACAAATGCGAACCAACAATTGAATTATTGGGAGTAGTTTTATAAAAATTCAGCTGTCAGTCATCAGTGTATCTGAAGGCTATTTGCCACCATTAATACTTCAGTAGAACAATCAATATCAGCAGTATTTTTTAAAATGCACTCAGATGCAATCCATTGGGCGTCAACTCAAACATTTTACAGTTTGAAATGAAAAAGCTCATATATTTGATGTAATTTCACATCAAGCCAAATATGTTCTATTCACACTTGATGTATATATTGAGGATTTAACATGTTTTAAATTCATTTTTCTAACTACCTAACATTCAAAATAATACATTAGCTTCAATGCCAATAATGATATGATTGATTTAACACTGTTCAGATACAGTAAAAGCCCACAATTTCAACATGTGCTGTTTGGCTTACTTATAAAAAGACTAAAAGGATAATAAACTGATAATACTGAACACTGAAATTTGAATGATTATATAAAGTAGTGAAAAAGTAATACAAAAACACTTTGTTACCCAATTAAAAATTTATGTTTCAATAGGTTTTCCTCGGCTGATTGCCATCTGGTTATGTTAAGTTACATGCATTACTAGATGAGCGTTCAGGTTTACATATGAATTTAGCCTCTGCTGATCTCTTGTGAAATTTTGTACAACCTGGCAACTTCTAATTTATATGAATGTTACCATTAGTGCAGGAGAAAATTAGAACTTGGGCCAATGGTAATATTTCCAACCGGCCAGTCCAAATGGATTTGAAGCAACATCCTACAATGTCCTTCATTTCCACTTGAGACTAGGTTGGAGAAAGCTGTTGAAGCAGCTTAGCTACATTCAAAACATACATTCAGTTCTTTTTTTTTTCCTATACCAGTTTCATAACATATAAATTATATTTGAGAGCATCAGGACACCCAATGAAAATGAGAAAAAATGGGTAGGGGATGAGGAAGACGGTAAAGGTGGCACTAGTAAGAAAGCCAAAGAAAATAGAAGAGTAGCAATATGAAACACAATGGAGAGGCAGTTCTTGCTACATTTTCCCCCTCACCACTACCTCCCCTCCCTATAAGAGACAAGCAATGACAGGTAGGTGAATGAGCAATACACACTAGTCACACACTAACAAACATAACCCCCATAACCCCATTGCTGTACAGCATAAGACCAGAAACTGTACTATTTGCCTTCTTGTAATAAAATATTTTGAGAGCCAGTTTGATGTAGTGGTTAAGGCATCAAGTTAAAAACTGGAAGGTTAGTCCTGCCTGCTTTGGGCACATAGCCAACTGAGTGCCCTTAGCCCAGTTACTTTTTCTCAGCGCTAAGAAGGAAGCAATGACAAACCACTTCTGAAAAACCTTACCAAGAAAGCTGCAGGGACTAATTTAGGCATTATCCATGAATGGAAGGCAAAAAAAAAAAAAAAAAGATTCTATGCAACTATGCAACTCTGCAAATTCCTGGATGCATGAAGATAAATAACTGAAACAAAATAAGGCTTCTTTGTCACCAATGAAAACAGGAGATAAAGCTCATTAAGCCTATCCCTGATAAATCTTTTTCACTACTCATAAATAGCTTGACCTGTAGCTTTTCCACCAGAAACAGGGCAGTTTTCTTTAATATTTGGATTTTCACCAATGGAATGGTTACTTCTATGTTTCAATTTGTCACCTAGGAATTGAGGAACATAGACTACAGCTAGATTGAGAACAGAACCAAGCAGGGCTCATGTTCATAATTTATTGACCATGCTGAATTAATCTGAGAACATAATGTATCTTCTAATATTTAGGAAATTCTAGTTTTCCAAAAATTATAGTTTGGTTTGTTTAAATTCAAACACTATATTCAATATTGCTAGCTTGTCATGAAAGTCAATAGATAAACTAGTCCTTTAAAAAGTCATCTCAATTTTGTTTACAAATTACTGGTACTTGAGTCTGACACCAAATTCTGTGCCCTCAAAAGATCTTGCAGCTCTAAATACTTTTTATTTTAGTTTGAGGAAGGACATTTGTGCCTTTAAATCTGCCTTGAAAGCAATGTTCCAAGAGTAAGTTTAATTTTGTTGTATGTTTCATTTCCCAATCTAAAGCTAGCAAGATGTGCTTATTTTATATAAACAGGTTAAGTTATTGACAAATACGTATTCACAGAAGCTTGTTTAAATCACATTGGATAATCTTGTGGGTTTTTTTAATGCATCACATAATCTACTTGTTTGCTTTCCAATTTATCTTTGGCTTCTGATATGTATTTGAAGTTATTTTCCATTAAGATTTTTTTCACTAACAGTACCTACAAATACTAATAATATAATTTTTTTCAATGAATTAACTTAATTATCACAATTGAAGAGTCTACTTTTTGTTACCATACAAAGAATCAGGGTAAATTGTCAACTAAACAAAAAGAACCTAAAAAAACCCGCAGTACCTCTATAATCCCAAATTAATAATTAATTAATAGCACTACTGGCTCTGTCCATAAAAGCACTCTTCTAACTACACTTTGAACTAATTCATGAATTCTTGTGTAGGAGGTTTTGAAAGTACCATGCACGCAATTCTTACTGCTTATTCAAAAATTTTACAACAACACCCCTCCCCTCCCCCCATATAAGATAAATTGACAACATTGAGCCTGATGATTGTAACAAGTCAGATAAATGCATGTCCTTACTGGATAAATATCTTACAAACTTCTCGGTTGGGAATCATCTTTAAGTGTTGAGAATGGGGAAGAAAACTGTTCAAAGAATGTGCTTGTAGAGTTTTCATCAGTCATTGAAGATATGTTAAGGAATACAGGTTTTTTTTTAATATAAACATGTTTATTTCTCTCACTTGGATCTGTAACTGCTGGCTGTAATTTCCCTTAAAAGGGGAAATAGATCAAAACATTTACTGGTGCTTTTCAAAAAAGAGCAATTTAAAGGGCACCAGCAGGGATTTGAGATTTTTTAAAATCTTTAAAAGCTGCAGGGGAAAAAAGACATGTGACATGTAGTATGCATACCCATTAATTTCCATCAGTACCAGCATCAGTTATTAAGGTGGTAATACAGCAAGTTTAAGTATTAATGACAGACAATGTGCAAATCATAAGGAATGATAAGGAATACCAATCCTTACAAACGGCATTGCTATCCAGGAAATGTGTTCAGGAGATCTCTTTCAACACTTCACATTTGAAAATACAAGTGGCTGTCCAGATTATATCTTCTATTTCTTACACAAAATTTTAAAGTGCCAATCAAAGCTTAATTCTGGGTTTACACAATTATATCAACAGATACATAAAACAATTAATGCATCCCTTTACCACAGCAAGTCAGACTAATAAAAAAAAAGTGCTGTAGCTAAGGGTGTGCCTAAGCTGTTCACCGATTTAATATCTAGTCAGGGCTCCTTATGATGCATGTAAATATTCAGATGCTCCAATGAAACAGAAAAAGCTGAAATGTAGTAGTTGTTCTGTTAAGCCACACTTCACTTCTTCCGTATTTTTAATGTAAAAGTTTAAATATATCAACTGTCTGAGTAAAACGCTTATGGGTTTACAGATTCTTATCCAAATTTGTTGCAGAACTATATGACATCAATGAAGTCAGTTGGATTATTTCTGCCTGTTCAATTAACTATAGACATTTTCTGAAACTGCCATTTTTGTTTTAAATCAAAGCAAGGGTCTGGATCTCATGTGCAAGGCTCAAGGTGACGCTTAGGATAGAACATGCAGCGCAACGGCATTTCTTTCCATATCCGGGTAATATAAAGCTGACAACTGTAGTCTTGTCTTTATGGGCAATGAAAATAATCCCTTTACTATGAACTTCCTATAAAGGAAAACAGAGATAACTCTTCTGGTAACATGTATATAGTACACTGGCCAGTGTTTTTGGCGTTTTAAAAGTAATCTTGAGTATTAGATTAATTCACTTGCTGAGCATTCATTTGAGGCATTCCCCTGTTGGGTCTTGGGGGCCCTCCACGGCCTAGAAAATAAAAATAATAAGTTATTTTGGGACTGAGACTTTTGATTTTCAGGATGAACATTTATTTCCACATCTAAATTCTTAAGTTTATTTAATTCTTGAAAAATGTTACCCACTATCTGCCTTATCAACAAAGAAACAGACTTCAGATGTACAGAAGCAACGCCATGAATGTACAAAAATAATGCACAATTTCATACCAAAACCTTAAAAATGTCCTACAAATTCCTTACCCCATAGACACAATCCTACCCTAAACTACTTTTCAGATAATATTCTAATGCAGTGGTGGGCAAACTTATTAGTCAAGAGAGCCAAATATCAACAGTACCACGATTGAAATTTCTTTTGAGAGGCAAAAGGAGTGGCCTGTTTTGTGGGAGTGGCTCAGCGGTCATGTGACCGGGTGGGCGTGGCCAACTTGGAAATGTGGTGAAACTCACTTAACGACGGTCCTGCTTAGCAACCAAAATTCTTTCTTTTTCTTTCTATTTTTCTTTCTGTCTTTCTTTTTGTCTCTGTCTATCTCTCTCTTTATCTGTCTCTCTCTCCTCCCTAAACCCATCTGTCATTCTGTGTGTGTGTGTGTCTCCCTCTCTCTGATTCCCTCTCTCCCTCCCTCTCTCTCTGTGTCTCTCTGTTTGTCTCTTCCTCCCTCCCCCTCCCTCTCTCTCTGTATGTCAGTCTCCCCCTCCCTCCCTCTCTCCCTCCCTCCCCCCCCCCAAGCAGTGGAAAGGGTTTTCACGCAGTGAGCGGGCGGGGGGAGAACCCGAGGCCATCCAAGCACCGCGGAGGCTGTCCGGGCGCCGCATGCCCACCTCCGTCCCAGCCGCACGCAGTGGCCAGCTCCGGAAAGCATGGCTCAGCGCTCTCTGCAGGCGGCTGTTGCTGCTGCTGCCCCGAGCCCTGCGACAGGCAGCTCCCGCCGTCCGAGCGCATTGGGCAGGACAGCCGGCCACGTTTCCACCAGGTCCCTCTTTGGCCTCTCGGGTGCGGCACTTCCTCTCTCCTTCTCCCCCCCCCCCCCGGAGGCAGCGGAGGGCCCGGCATGTCGGTTGGGGGGGCTCTGGCTGCCTCCCCCTGGAGCGAGCGAGCGAACAAGCGAACGGGCGGGGGTAGCGCCCGGACTGCGGCTGCGCCGGAGCCGTCCGGACGCCGCGCGCTCGCCTCCCCGCCCGTTGGCTCGCTCGCTCCAGGGGGAGGCAGCCAGAGCCCCCCCAACCGACATGGGGGGGGGAGGAGAGAGGAAGAGCCGCACCTGAGGGGCCAAAGAGCCGCTCGTGGCTCGCGAGCCGCGGTTTGCCGACCACTGTTCTAATGGAATGATAAAATACTAGTCAATGATATGGTGTACAATTCTAATTGGCTTGTTTATGGTTTTGTGTAGTCCAGGAACAAAATGCAAATTATTGCCCAGAGAGAGGATTGAAACTTTTTTTTTCAGAATGGTCAGCCTCCCACCAACAAAATATTTACTGATTTCAACACTAATGGCAACAATGAAGCAATAATTCTAAACAAATAATAGCATGAAAGGGGAATATACAGTTGAAAAAATAAATTAACATCCATAATTATAAACTGCAACTATTAAAGAAACTTGAATGGAAATATCTGAAGATACATAACTCCAGTATCTCTGTAAATATTCAAATCATAATTCTATTATCTAATATTACCTCGAGGAGCTCCCCGGGGGCCACTTTGTCCAGAGCCACGTTTGAAATTCTGTTGATATCCATCCTGAAATAAAAAGACTAGTGAGTAGTGAAAAAGTAAACTATAAAAATCCAGAGTTTCAGAAAAAAAATGTTACGCAATTGCAAAAATGAAAGAACAAAAAATTTCACACACTTAGAAAGGCTTTAGCTATTGAATTTCATTTCAAGTTTCTTTTCTCTCTTTGCTAATTGCGATTAACATTTAGTATATTCATAAGATATTTGTCAAGCAATTGGGTATATGGGGGGATTAAAATACACATTTACAAACTGATATTTCAATGAATTTAGAAAGTCAAACAAGAATTCACTTATTTTGGATGATTTTGTTTTGTGGTTAAGCTGTTGGCTATGAAAGTCCTTTTACAAGAAATAATATAGATCCAATATATCATTACACGCAGATATAAAAACATATTTTATCTCCTATATAGTCTACATTCAAAAGGTCATAGTTGAGTACACTTACTCGCTGGTAGTTGGGATAGTCTCGTGGAGCATTAAACTGTGCCTGGGTGTAACCACTATTTGGAGTGTTGGAAAATGAAGGACGGTAGCCATCATATCCTCCTAAAAATCAGGATAAAACAATTACTAGATAGGATTATCTTACAAAATATACATGAATATATTTATGATATATCCAGAAATAGCATTCTGCACACAAATAATCTTACTGAGCATTCTGAGAGAACACTAGAAGGAACAGTAATATTACTTAGACTTATATATTGATTCACAGTACTTTACAGCCCTCTCCAAGTGGTTTACACAGTCAGCATATTGCCCCAACAATCTGGGTCCTCATTTTACCGACCTCGGAAGGATGGAAGGCTGAGTCAACCTTGAGCCGGTGAGACTCGAACTGCCAAACTGCTGGCAGCTAGTGATCAGCAGAAGTAGCGTGCAGTACTGCATTCTAACCACTGCGCCACCACGGCTCCTAGGAAGGAGGAAGTAGTATGCTGCTTCCTGCTTATAAATTTTATAAATATGATCATGGACAATTTCCTTACAAATGGAAAACACCAGAACTTCACAATTCAATACTAGATTGAAAATAAATTCTTCTTCCATCTATACCATACTTAATCTTTTAACATAAAATTACCGGATAAGTGTTTAAACTGCATCTGGGTTCCTGTGCACCATTCAGTGTCTTCAAGATTTCCCATTATATGCAAGATTTATTATAAATTATTTAAATGCATTAATAAATTCAGGCACCAAAATAAAGAATACCACCAAGAATCATAGTTTGTATAAGTGAAAGACTTGCTTTTGTAAGCCAAGGAAGTAATAAGCCCTGAAAAAGATGCAGCCATTTAGCAGGTTACAGATGGAAAGTCACTTTCATTTTCATATACATCCTACTAAACTTTTATCAAAATCCTTGTAATTAGTTCCTTCTCATACTTTGCCCTTGTATGATCTGCTGTTTTTTTATATTACATCAGAACAACTAATACAAAGTTTATGTAATGCTGCACTTTTTTGTTATTAAAAAATTAAAGCATGCTACTCTAATGCTTAAACTTGTTGATATTCTGCATTTCTGAAAAACATTCAGAATTAATCTTAAAAGGTTTTTAAGTTTTTACCTCTAAACCCATTGGCTGGTCCCCTGTATCCATTCATTAAGCCTCGAGTGCCGCGTGATCCACCACGAGACACTCCCCGGCTGTTATAATAAGGCTGACCGTTACGTGGGAACCCAGTATTCTGTTGTGGAGGCTGCTGGTGGTTACCTGCCACTTGATGGGACTGGTCCGGGGAGCCATGGTAAGTGCCAACCACTAAAATGGGAAAAAAACCAAGACAGTACAAGAAGTTTGAATGTATACTCCAGCTTCCTAAAGACTCAAATAATATCAAGCTAACTCACCAATGTACTCTGCTTAAGAGCCACCAAGTAGGACAGTAAATGTTTACCTATCTAAAGAAAGATTGTTTGCAGAATTAAATCCAACATGGCAGTCTGAATTCCCTAAACATGTAGAATAGTCCCTACATTTCACATGATTTAAAGAGTGCACTCTGTAACTTCATCAATTTAGTTTCCTAAAGTTTTTAGGGGGTTTTGGGGGGGGGGTGTCCCTTTTACCAGCTAGGATATGGGTTTTGTTCAGTTTGGTATATAAAATCATCAACATTAATATTCATCCCACAGAATTTACCCCTTTGTAAAACCATTCAAATATTGAAGAATTGCTTTTTTCATAATATGCACAATATATTATATAAACACCATCAATAAAGAATTATTTAGACTACATCTCTTTAAAACATTTTTGAGAGTAAAGCATTCAGTTTTTCACAGTTTTACCTGTCTGAAGCTGCTGTTCTTGCTGAAGTTCTGATTGTTCTACTGGATGGGGCTGATTGGAGAATGTCTGGCTGTAACCGGTCTGGTATTGATTTTGTTGCTTTAGAGTTTCTGGCTCATTGACAGGAGGAACAGGTGCATTCATGTTAAATACCTAGATGGAAATTAAGTAAAAATCAGTGGAATTTTAAAAATCGGGATTCAAGTGATATTCCATAAACATTTCAAAAACATAGACCAGTTTAGTCTAGTGGTTAAGACACCAGGCTCGAAAGGTACCAAATATGAATTCTAGTCCTGCCTTAGCCATGAAAGCCAACTGGATGACCTTGGGCTGTCACTCTCTCTCAGCCCAACTCACCTCACAGGATTGTTGTTGTGGGGAAAACAGGAGGAAGGTGTATTGGACATATTCATCATCTTGAGTCATTTATAAAACAATAAAAGTGGGACCCCAATAAAATACAATAAACTACTAATAGTATTTAGAGAAAAATTGACTATTATCATAATGCTGACATCCAAAATTTTGTTATCTACATTTGTAATATATTTAATTCTTACCGTCTGCATGGACTGGAATGGAGCTGCATTAACATTGATTCCGCTGCTATGCAAGGGTTTGCTAGAGGCAGCCTGAAATACCTGAGGCTGGGATGCAACTGGAAGTGGCGATGATGTTGGTGTCTGATCTGTACTTAAGGTTATTGAAGCCTGACAAATAAAGTTCAATTTAACATTAACATCAATACCATTTTTAATTATGAAATAGGTTACTGCTGACAAAGTGTGCCTAAGAAAAGGGTAAAATGTAAAATCCCTCTTACATAGCATCCTCTCTTTATTAAGAGTAGAAAGATCCTAGCATTCTACTCTGAATTAACCTTGAACGTGAAAAGATTACAGAAAGTAGCTTTCTGTGCAGTGTCAGTGAACCTACACAGGCATTTCCCTGTCAATCAAATACCAATTACATTGAATCACCTTTTGATTAGATGAAGTCTACCCAAATTTAATTTTTAGAAATTGCTTCTAAAATGTTCAGAATCAGAACAGATAAGTTTAACAAAGCATTCAAGTTAAAAAATTATCAACCTCCCCCAACCCTGATATCTAATAAGTAAGTTTCCAATGCTTTTTAAGAGGGGCACTCATCTTTATATGTAAAACGCTTTCCCGTCCCAAGCATAATGAAGTCTCATAACTTGCCTGAATCTGGTCAATTGATTCTTTCTGAGGTCGCTGTTCTGTTGAATGAGAAGGCTGATACGTGGGCTGGGATGCTGTATACCCCTCACTTGTGGAAGAAACCAAGGGGACCTGTCAAAGTTTTAAAATTTAACAGAAACTCCGGCCAGGGCCTCTCGGTAAGTCCTTCCTTTGAATTTCATGAGTTTTACAGCTCTCTCTCTGTTGGCAACATTCTTCTGAATATTTATTCATATTTAGAACTCTAGAAGACTTTTATTTCTTCTAGTTCACAAAATGCTACAGGTAGTCCTCAACTTACAACAGTTCATTTAGTGACCGTTCAAAGTTACAAGGGCACCGAAAAAAGTGACTTATGACAGTTTTTCTTAGTTACAACCATTGCAGCATCTCCATGACTATGTGATCAAAATTCAGATGCTTGGCAACCGGTTCACATTTATGACTTTTGCTGTGCCCAGGTCATGTGATCACCTTTACAACCTTCTGACAAGCGAAGTCAACAGGGAAGCCAGATTCACTTAACAATCATGTTCTTAATTTATTTATTGCAGTTATTCACTTAACAACTAATGGCATGGAAGATTGTAAAATGGGGCAAAACCCACTTAACAAATGTCTCATTTAATAGAAATGTTGGGCTCAATTGTAGTCATAAGTCGAGGACTACCTGCATTTTGAGATTTTCCCTGAGTTTCTAGCTAGGTCAAATAGTTTTAAAAATTGTTTAAAATTTCTGCAAATTCTAATATTAGCAGGCTTTTGTACCATTTCTTTTTATATTACAGCACTGCTTCGTGAGATGGATATACTAAGGATTATGACCATATAGTTTTTATTTCATGATCTTTTAAGAAAGCCTAGTAATTATGCTAGTTGTACCAATTTTTTCAGTTATCTTTTCTACTTCTCCAAAAGCTTTAAAGGACTGTGTAATTTGGATAGGAGATTCAATTCATAGATCTTCACACAGGTTTAATATAAAGCCCAGTCTCTGAACCAAGGCAAATTAAGTAACAATGACTGATTTAATAAGTAAATGTTCCTATTACAAAAAATATAGAAATGTTATCCTTTCTTTTGCTAAAGATTATTTACACAAATTTTCTAACTACTGCCTAATCAAGGATTTCTGAGTCATGAATCCCAAGGGGGTCATACGCAATGTAAATGCTAGGGGTTGAAAAATCTCTTTAAGTCTGTAAGGCAGAAATGCTGTCAAATTTGCTGCTGTTCTTTAACTTTAAACCTGCAAAGTATGAGCACATTCATCTCATCTGCTCTTTGCCCGGGGTAAACCTGCCCTGATTTGCACAGCAAAAGGAAAGCCCTGAGCAAATTTTAAGAGATAATTAAATCTGTAAGGATAGACACCTGTCAAAGCCATTTGCTAATGGCAGTTCCTACTTATGACCATTCATAATAGTAGTGCTGCAAAAAATGACTCATGGCCATTGCAGTTTCCCCGCAGTTATGTGACTGTGACTCGGGCACTTGGCAACTATTGTGTATTTACAACAGACAGTGTTCCACTGTCGTGATCATGATTTATGACATTTTCAGTCAACTTCCAACAAGCAAATCAATAGGGAAGCCAGTCACAAGTTGTAGTCACATGTCTTACTTAACAACTATGGCGATGAATTTATTGACCGTTATGGGAGAAAAGGCCATCAAACTGGGTGCAGTCACAAGATATCGCAATAACCACACTACTTAATTATTAATTTTAAAGTCCCTATTGTGATATTAAGTCAAGGAGTACTTATACTTATTTCTTTTTATCTATTTCTTTGTATGCTTAGTTCTCTTCATTTGCTGGGAAGGGAAAGGGTTCTGACATAATCAAATTAAGAATTTGTCTAATCTATAGACTTATAAATTCTATAGAACAGGGTCAGGCATTAGATGAGCAGCCTAAAGAAAAACCTACACTGGAAACTAAATGATGGAAATGTAAATAGTTGTCCTAGAGTTGTGGGAAGCTTTGATACTATTCAACATGGCATCATTCTAAACAATCTGATGAGAATGGGCTTTGCAGTGGTCTTAGTATATTTCTCTGGATTCTGCCTAGAAGGCAGTACTGTGAGACTACCGACTACTCCCCTCTAGATTACTGACCAATGGTATCTATAGGGCACCATGTTGTTGCTTATGCTCTTATATATGTAATAAACTGCAGGGGAAATTATCCATAGCTGGCAGTATTAATATTCTCATGATTCCCAATTCCACTGTTCCTTCTTTAGGGAAATAGTTAATATCACTGGACATTACTGAATCTCAGCAGTTGGCTAGATAATTTAGAACAGGTAAAATTAAATCCAGATATAACTGGATTGGTAAAAAAAATTAAAAACGTGAACTTGAGGAATAGGGTTTAAGAGATGCCACACAACAGTGTATGAATATTTTCTACTTCTCAGGTGTCACTGGATGCAAAATTAGTATGGAATGTATTTGTGTATTTATATTTAATGTAAATGTTTATGAACCACTCAGGTATGGCAATTGTTTCCCAGATTTTGTTTACAATCTTGACATGACTAATATAGCTTACCACTGCTCCTGAAAAGTAACCAGAAGCAAAAACTAGTACCAAACCTCATTTAATTATTACTACCCAATGATTTTAGCATTGATTTTAAATCTATATTTGCTGTATTTATTTCCTATTTGTATTGTATTTTAGCTTAAGTATTGAACTGAACAAAAATTAGGACATAAATAAAAAAATGAACAGTAAAATAGGAGAGAAATCATATGAAAATTCAAAAATAATTGGAATGAATACTATAGCCAGTGATAGCTAATTATTATTATTATTTTCCTCAGGTGCCAAAATCGCATGTGCACTGTCGCACGCACTCATGTGCCCACACCCATAATGCAATGCTCCTCCCATGCAGCCCCCTGCACATGTGCACGCAACCCCTACCCCCATCTACCCCTGCTCCCCTCATGTATCGCCCTGTGGATACATGCAGCATCCCCCCCTTTTGACCTCACATCCCAAAACAGTGCTGTGTGGGGTGGGGAAACCTCCCTCTTCCTCCTCTCAGAGATCTTTTACGAAGAGAGGCTTTTCCTCCTCTCAGCGATCTTTTGCAAAGGGAGGCTTCTCAAAATGGGTCACCCCGTCTCTTTGCTCCCCTCAATCCATCTCTCTCTTTCCCTCTGCCCTCCCCCAATGGCTCACTGTGAAGAACTGGGGGGAACCGTGCAGAGGAAAAGGAGGAAGGAAAGGGGAAGAGAAACGGGGGAGAAAGAGAGGGACAAAGAGAGAAAGAGTGACACACAAAGGGGGGAAGTTGGGAGACATGCCCTCTAAATACTGACTCCCTCTGCTTTGGGGGGGAAAGGGGGCCATCCCAGGAGGGGAAAGGAGAGAAGGGTCCTTTGTGAAGCTCTACTCCCTATTCCACCTATTCCCCCCATCCCAGTTAAGACAGCTCAGTTTGGGACCCAGCCTTTCTAACTTCGTTTGGGATCTTCTAACTTAGGATCTTCCTTTACTCTCCTCGCTCCCTTTGCTGGCACTTTCAAAACTTCTCTTTGTTGGGCGGGTGACTGGGGATGGGGGACACACGACAACCTAAGGACCCCAAACACTGTAACCCACAGCCCTGCAGTAGGATGAAACATTTTCTTGAAATCTGCTTCTCATTTTCCGAGGGAATTGATGTTTTCTACCTCCCCTGCCCCAATTCTCTCTGCCATTTTATTTAACCCTTGGATCTATTGAACCACCAAGCCCAAGCCCCCAACCCTTTTCTTAAAAGCAAGCCCATTAAAAGTAGGCTCAGTATCTTCTCTGTTGCATTTCTCTTTGTTTCTCTTTCTCCCTCTCCGTTTCTTTCTCCCCCATTTCTCCCATTTCCTTCCTCCTCCTTTTCCTCTGCAAGGTTCCTCCTAGTTCATGCTGAGCCGTGGGGGGGTGGGGGAGATATGCAGAGAGAGAGAGAGATGGATTGGGAAACCTCGGCCAAGCATGCCAGGGAGCAAAGAGACAGAGAAGTCCTATTTCACAGCAGCTACAGATGTTTCGGCGTTTTTATTTGCTCACTCTTGGGGAGTCGCCCCCCCCCCCTTTTCTCCTCCTTTCCTGCCTGGCTTTGCAGGTACCCGCAGGGGGGGGAGGGGGGGAGGCGGAGAGAGAAGGAGGAAGGCATTTCGGCAAAATCTTTTACGCCTTTCTCCGCTCGTTGGATTTATATTTATTGTTCTTTCTAGTCCTAGACCCCGTCCTGAAGCTTCCGGAGAAAACCACCCCAATTTGCAAACCGGAAGTCCATTCCCGAACTTCCAGTTTGAGTGTTGGGTTGTTTTTCGCCCTCCAGAGGCTTCAGGAAAGCCTCCAGAGAGTGAAAAATGTCCAAAAAAAAGCCCCTTTTCTCTAAAGTGATGAAGATATTCATCACAGAATCAACAATAAACTGAAAAAAAACCCGGAATAACGTATTCAGCAGCCATCCTGAATAAACTAATAAAATTGGCTCGCCCTACAATGTGGCATTCTATGCAAACAATTACATTGCAAATGGTCAGTCAGATAGAAACATAAATGTTGGCACAAATTAAAATTATCATTAGCTTTATCTAAATGTGTTAGAAATAAGGAAGGATTAATATCCATTATAAAAGTGTTACTTAAAACAGAATGAAATGTCAGTTTATTTCCAAGTAGTACATGTTCTTAAAACTGTCATTTATCAGAATTAGGTAATATAATTCATGCATTTGAAGAGGATTACAATTAATTTTTTGCATTCTGCATATTTCTGTGAGCATTACTGATTTAAAGTCTTTTATTTTTCCAAAAGTCTCTCTGTTTGTGATCATGTCATTCTGAAACTGATAGTAAAAATTAGCAAGATTTTTAGTTACAAGAAATGCTACTCTAGTCTGATTTTCATTTGTGATTTTAATCATGGCTCCATCTTTAATCCTAATCCTTATTCACCATTAATTTTTATGGAAATTTATTTAATGAGTCCAAACACAACTTTAAGGTCCTAGAAAGGAATACTTTTAAAATTACAGTAGTTAATTGGTATTTAAACTAATTAATATATTTAGACTCAATGAAAACTGATAGAGCTGAGGGTGACATATGAATGGAGAAAAATTATACATTCTATACAAACAATGCTCTCTGGCTGCAAGCAACTATCTCGAAATGGCTGGGCAAGAAAACAGTATTTTGAAAGACTCTAAATGAAATTAACTAATGGCTGAAGCTTCCGAAGCTTCAATTCACCCTAAATACTTTATAGGCATGGTTCTAATTTGGAAGAATATTGGAAACAAAAGTCACAATGACATGCTAATTCGAATACTAAAATAAAGCCAACTTCCAGAATTAATTTCCAAGGATAATTATTACTTCAGAATTCTGAGTACACGATACATATTTTGTTTCATACATGAAAAAAATTGTGGCCTGCCATTCTTTAAAGTGAGTTGCAGAAACCCAGCACATCTATCTTTTCCAGCACCTAATCTTAACCTTTCTTCTGCTCTGTTTAGCTATACTTATACCACTCAGCCTTTCATTTTCCTGATGTCTCTCACCCTATCTCTATGTGTTTGGAATATATACACAGATTAAATATATTTCAATCCAAGCACAGACCACCCAATGTTTTGTATAGCCCTAGTTTTAAAAGACTATTGTTGCCTTCCCGTTGTGATGTCTCCATGTGTTTGTACACAGAGGCATTTACATATTTCTTTCTATGTAGCTTCTCCAATTGAATTAATGCTAAGCTAAGCAGTATGCTAAGTTATTATCTGTACCATATTTTGACTTTGATGGGATCAGAGTGTTTTGAAAAAGAAGTTTTATAAATGTTTGTATATTGCTTATGGATTTTCCTATAACGAGAGCAGGGCTGTTACATGGGTCTGAGGAAACATGTTTTTTTTTAAATTACCTTCCAAAGCAAATTTTAAATAGTTCCGGATGATATATCAAAATAGTGTGAAAGATACATGCTTGGATTTTCAAAGGAAAACTGATTGCCCCAGTTTTTATAATCTAGAAGTACATTATAAAAAAAAAATCATCCACTTCTAATTACATGCTAATGAAGAAAGTATTATAGAACCTAGCTCAACAATTACTAAATAAGGAGGGGAAAGTTTAGAAATAAATATTCAGCCAAGGATTCTTACCTGTGTAGCTTCAGGTTGTACAGGAACCTGGGTTGTTTGTGCAAGTCTAGATTCAGCATGAACTAGAAATAGAATAATACAATCAATATTGAAATTAATGCAGTGGAAATTTCTTTAAGCATGGCTAATGTTGCAATTTATTATAATTTCGCAATGGGACTATCCTTAAAAATATCATAAATATCAGCTGGTACAAAATAGATCAGGTAACTTTTTAATTATACAAACTAAAATATGTAATTCAGTATGGGAAGAACTATTTTCTATTGCTTATAAACAGTCACTGTAACCCTCTAAAATTGTAAACAAAGGATTGCCTCTCCCATTATAAACCTGCCATATATTAAGACCTGCAGGATAAATATTTTTGAGGATTCCCCAATTTCAAAGGTAGACTGACTTGGAGAAACATTTCAACAGGATTTATTTCCTTAGGATGTGTATTAAGTGCCATTCTTTCCACTTAAAATGTGTCTTTTCAGCAGATTTTAACTACAGTGATCCCTCGTTTTTCGCGGCTTCATGTTTCGCGGCTTCAGTGCTTCGCGGGTTTTTCAAAAATACAGAATAGAAAAAAAATGCATCGGTAGGAGGCAAGCGCCCCCTAGTGGACATTTAAACGATGTCCACCAACTCAAGTTTCCGGTGCGAATCCTACTTCGCGGTTTTTCAGTTTTCGCGGAAGGTTCCGGTCCCCATTAACCGCGAAAAACGAGGGATCACTGTATTAATGATCATAACATGTGTATAATTTTATTAAGCTTCACTGTTTCCTTGTAAAATAGAACATTCTACAAATGTAGAAAGGTGGAATATAAAATTGAGTGAAATGTAAAAATACCTAATTATTTGAGTTTCATTGCCACTTTGCTACATAGTTCACATACAAAAATATTATATTACAGACCTGGAGGGCAAACCATCTGTGGTATCTGCAAAGTTTGTGGATTCATAGGCTGAGCTGAAACAATAGCAGGGTCAAGTGCTTGGTTCTCAAATTCCAGCATAGAGTCCTAGATAATTAAGCCAAAATTTAAGCCAGCTTCACTAGACACATAAATTCTTACATTATTAAACTAGTTTTAAGACAGCTTCACCACAGACAAAATCAATGAAGATCAGTCAGGGCCAAATTCCGTTTCAGATCAATTGAAGAAAACAGTTCCCCAATTCAATTGGATTCTACTCATTTTTAAAAATACTATATTATATTAATCAAATTATTAATTACCTGCATAAAGTTATATGGGCCTTGCATTTGTGCCATAAGATCCTGCACCCGTTGTCTTCTAATAAGCGGGTCTGCCTGAGCTACTGCTGTAAGCGTATGAGTATCTGGAACTGGAGGAGATGTAGCCTGTGGTTGCTGGAGTGAATTTACCACCTACATTAAAAACAATCAATACAATTCAAACAGTTCACAATTAAATGGCAAATTGACAATATTATTTACTAGCAACCTTGTGATGATGGTATATTTGTACTAGAGAAGGAAGAATGTAAATAAAAATATTTTTCAGCTTTAAATAGTTAAGATTTGGGTCAATATTTCCTCTTAAAAGTGCAAAAATGGGAAGGATGATTTTGACAAAGCTAGCACTATATGCGATTAACTTACGTACTTAAAAATAGAAAGAAAGCAAATCTCTGTAAATAATAGCAAGCTTGGGATTTTAATAATATGACAGTAATCAAGTGGTTTTATACAGATAGTTCTTGACTTACAACCATTCATTTAACAACAGTTCATAGTTACAGTGGCCTTGAAAATAATGACTTAAAACCCATCCTCAAAAATTACAAACATTGTATCAGGCTTGTAGTCATATGATCACAATTAGCAACCAGCTCATATTTCCAATTGTTACAGCCTCTTTCAGTCACATGATAGCAATTTGATACACTGTCAGCCAGCTTCTGACAATTAAATTCAATTTGGGAAGCCAGACTCTCTTAGCCATGGTAAAAATGGTAGCAAAATCAGGTCCAGTCATGTGATGGTTCACTTAATGACTGCATCACTTATTGCCCAAAATTCCACTCCTAACTGTAGTTGTAAATTGAGGACAACCTGTAGATACATCTTTATAAAGGGAAAAGAGGATCCTTAGAACCTAACTAAAAGCACATATATTTAACTTAAATGAGCTTACACCATTCCAATAACAGAGTTGTATGCATTTATAAGGATAGACTAACCATATGATTGCTTATTTTTATTTTATATTAATGCTCAAATGCCCTTATATCAATGAAATTATCACTAATATTAAGTGCTTGTTTTTACTGTTAATACTCTATGCACAACCATACAGCTGCTTTAGTTTTGCATTTTCATCAATTCTGATCCATTTATATTTTATGCTGATTTCTAGATAAACTAATACAGTATGTAAAATAACATGCTACTAATAAATATAGGTAATCCTTGAGTTAAGCAGTAATTAAGATTGGAAATTTTGGTCACTAAGCATGAGTCATAAAACATGTTACATGACCATATCACTTAATCATGGCAATCCTTTCAGTCCCCATCATTAAGCAAGCACCTCCTTACAACTTCCTGCCAGCTTCCAATAACCAAAGCCAGTGGGGAGCAAAGGGGCACACATGTTGCCAGGGAGAGTGCACAAAATAGCTGGTAAGCACTGTACAAGTACAGTCAATCTCAATAAGAATACATGAGGGTGTGCAGATGACTAGCATGATACAATTGCAGAGGGATAGGGGGAGACTGCACAGTTGAGAGATTTACTGAAGTCTCCTTGCCATTTCCCCATTGACTTTGCTTGTTGGAAGTCCCAAAATTCTGATCATGCAAGTAGAAGGCAACTATTCAAGTATGAGTTAGTTGCCAAGCAGCCACTTGTTCAGAACTGTTGCAACTTTCAATCGTTGCTGAACAAGTTGTAGCCTGAGGACCCCTATATTCGGACAAAATATTCATTCCTGTCAAAGGATTTTTTTGAAAAGGTTCAAGATTAATTATTCTATTTCAATTATAGTTATAATTTATGAAAGAATTATAACTTACTGAAATTTTATAAAAGATATGTAACAATTTACCTCAACAGTTTCAACTGTCCATTCATCTACTTGTTCCTTTTCATTATTGCTGAACTGAGCCTCTGCCATGAACTGTCTGTTTACAAACTAAAATAAAAATGAAAGAATATAACAATAAACCAACAACATTCATTCTAGAAAGGTGACTACAGTATTTCTACTAAAGAGTACCTCTGTTGATTCAACTTCACTTGGTTCAGTGTATTCTTCTGTTGGTTCTGGCTCTGTGAGGAAAATACACTCTTTACATAAAGCTTTCTTAAAATGAATTTTATATTAATAATATTTAATTATTAAACTTCTATGCCTGATTTTCCATAATTGTGGATAGCTCCAACAATATAATAAATTACAATCAAATAAAAAGTAGTAAAAATATTCTTATTCATCTGTTAGCTATGAAGTAAAATTATAACCACTGTTTATTTCAATCCACAAAATATAGACATTAAAATCTGAGAGACTTCATTATTTAATAGTTCTCTTGAACTGTATCTTTAAAAAAAATTACCCCTCTAAAAATATTAAGTAGCTGGATCATGGCTGTGTAATTCATTAATCTTCTCTTGTGCTCCAATTCCCCACCCCATCTGAGTATCCTAGGAACTGGCAAGCAAAACATTTCAGCTCATTCTGTGGGTTGTGGAAATTTGAACAAGAAAATAGTCTTGAATTAAGGATCCATCCCACCCGTTAACATCTCTCAAACCTGTTTCTCCTTGTCGGAGGAAAGGGCAAAATTGATAACTCATATCTGAAAAACTAGGTTCCCATTTTATATATTAACCCTTGAATAAACAAAAGTCTAAAAATTCTGGCTTCTCCTTGTAACTTCTTCACTAAACATATACCCTTGTAAATTCCAAAAGCTAACACTACATTTTTTTTAAAGATACAAAACCTGACTTCAAGGAAACTAGATTTCTTTGGTTTGATTTACTAGCCTAGTTTTTAAAGGCTGGCCAGTGTGACATTCATGTGACCAATTTACTTTGTATGAAAATAAATGTGAAAACAATTTTAAAATCAATTTCTAAGTGTGTAGTGTGAGTATAGCCTTTTATATACTATATAGTATAGTAAGTAAACTATAGTCAACAAATAAGTACCCACAAGGTTTCAAAAGTTCTACAAATCTATCATGTGTATTATATATTTTAACTCAGAAATAACTCCCATTGAGCAAAGTGGTATTCTTCAATTAAAATGATTAGTATTAGATTCAATTATTTTTTTAGTTACCAGCTTCTGTCACAGAATCTTCAACTGTGGGTGCAGATGCTGTCTCCTCTTCTTCACAAAGTCCATTTTGATGGTTGTGAGTACTATCAAAATAACTTGTTTGAAGAACACGTTCAACAATTTCTTTTAGGGCTTTATCTGTCACCATGAAAACATCACTTTTTAATTGTGTCATTTGCCAAATATCTTTACATTAATTACAGGAGAGAGAAATGATCATTATGTTTCAATTATGCCATATTTTAAAAAGTGTTTGTTTGAAAAAGTGCTTCTATTCACAGAAGTATATTAAAATACATGCATATTTGTTAAAATATAAACAGAAATGCATTTTGATTTATTATTTTCTAGATTACATTTTTCAGAGTATAAAATGCACCAGACTATAAGACACATTAAAATTTTGAAGAAATTTAAAACAAAGTTTTTACACTCTGCACACCTCCCAAAAACATAGCATAGCCTTTAGTATGCTTATAGAGTGCTCCTGGGAGCTGTGTGCCCCCCCAAAATGAGCAAAAAACCGGCCTGTTTTTCGGGAAAACAGGCCTATTTTTTTGTCAAAAAAAGGGCATGGATAGCCTTTAGAAGACTTATAGAGTGCTCCTGGGGATTGGGGTGGGGGCAAAAAATGGCCTGGTTTTTTGCTCATTTTTTCCCTCCCCAGCTCCCAGGAACCTTCTGGAAGCCACCTAAAGGCTACGCACAGCCATTTTTGCAAATGGGGTGGGGTTTCAGGCCACAAATTCTGTATTCAGTGTATAAGACACACCCAGATTTTCAGCCTCTTTTTGAGGCAAAAAGGTACATCTTATACTCCGAAACATACAGTATATATTATACATATAATATTGTATAAATGGAAAATACACAGCATCATAAAATATTTATTTGCCTTTTAATAGTTCTATAAAATTATTAACAGGAACAAATACTTGGACCTGATACTTTTAACAAGGAAAAACAAAAACAAAATTTTTACTGAGCAGGTTTACTCTAGAGCCGTGAGGGCACAACTATGGCACACGTGCCACAGGTGGCAAATGGAACCAATTGTTAGAGCCCATGAAGCGTTGCCCTGTCAGCTCCAGCATGCATGTGATTTCTGGTTTGGCCATAAGGCCATTTTTCACCCTCCAGAGTCTTCAGGGAAGCCTCCTGAAATCTCCAGAGGGTGAAAAACGGACCTATGAGCAAACCGGAAGTCCGTTCCCGAACTTCCAGTTTGCCTATAGGATTTTTTTTGCGCTCCGGAGGCTTCAGGGTAGCTCCTGAAGCCTCCGGAGGGCCAGCAGGGGGACAGGGGAGGATGTTTTCTCCGTACCCAGGCTCCTAGAAAGTCTATGGGGGGGGGGGGAAGTGTGGCAAAAGCAGGGGGGGGGAGTGCTGGTCGTGCATGCATTTTTGCTGGGTCATGCGCATAGCATTACAGGTGTGGCACGCCTGCGCACGACACCCCTGTGCTCCCCCCACTTTTGGCACGTGAGCCAAAAAAGGTTCACCATCACTGCTATAGAGTATACTAGTGTACAACATTCCTATGTCTACAATAAGCAGCCATCTTAATATTAATGAGTAACAAAAAAAATCTTACTTCCTTAAAACAATAAACTGAACCAAATTAACTATAACCCAAATTCAACTGCCCAATGTTGCTTAGAATTCTACTATCACACAATATTGCTACCTAGTATTCCTTCCAGAATACAATCATCAGAGATGCTCAAGTTAACATGTCATTTGGGTCTTCTCAAATCAAGAACTGTTTAAGAATTGCTACCGTATTAGTTCAATTAGAGGACATAATAAAGCAGTAAATGTAACTTATTTAACACAAAACAACTACTTGAAGATCAAAGTCTAAGGTATATAATGCTTCTCAGAAGATCGTAAGTTCTCTAAAAGGAGCATATTGAGATAAATGATCATGGAAGTGGTCCAAATATAAAACATGCAATGAATATAGCATTTACCACAAATTTGTTTAATCTGGCTTTTAAAATTGTTTGTATATTTTATTGTTGTTTGTATGTTTTTTACTGTTTTTATTCTACCTGTGCACCGCCCCGAGTCCCCATGGGGAGAGGGAGCGGTTTATAAGTATTAAATGAAATGAAAAAAAATGAAATGAAATTAGAGAGAAGTCTTTCTTTATAGAAGAGATTTTTTAAAAAAAATTTTTAGCAATATCCAATGAGATTAATCAGGCTGTGCATCTTCTAATCAGGGGTAGTAGTTTGATATGGGCATCAAATTTTCTCATAAAATAATTTATGTATGAATGTATTTCATTAAATACACTAGAATCTAGTATTTCTTTTATTTATTTATCACATTTTTAAAACTGCCCATCTGCATCACAGAGGAACTCTGGGTGGTGTACAATTAAAAAATGTTAAAATGTAAAAACAGTATATGAAATTTATACTGTGCCCCATTCCAGAGGTGGGTTGCTTCTGGTTTTACTACTGGTTTGCTTCGTGCACGCTAAGACGCTGAGCTTGTTGATCAGAAGGTCGGCAGTTCAGTAATTCAAATCCCTAGCATCACGTGACAGAGTTAGCTCCCGTTACTTTCTGCCAACCTAGTTCAAAAGCACATAAAAAAATAGGGACCACTCTGGTGGGAAGGTAGCATTTGGTCATGCTGGCCACATGACCACAGAGATGTCTTCGGACAGCGTTGGCTCTTCATCTTGATGAGCACCACCCCTAGAGTCAGAAACAACTACCATATATGTGTGAGGGGAACCTTTACCTTTACCTATGTCTCCTTTGTTGGTATTAAACCACAGGTACTGGAAAGAATCACCCTAAATATTCTAAATGTTATCACTTGAAATCATAAGAATAAAAATACTTACATGTTGTTCCGCATACAGGTTTTTCCTTCCCTTCCAATAGATCCCACAAATGAATGGATGCCTGTACATATTGTTCATTCAACCTTCAAAAAAAAATTAAAAGAAATGTAATGTTACCTGAAAAGTTTAATTTTGCCAAAGAAATAATTACATCACAATTACAATTCTGAATTATTTTGGCTTCATAATCAATCATATACCTTATGTTCATGTCACGTTCAGGTTCAACCAGCTTGTAAAACTCATCAAGTGTGGACAGTTCTGTTTCTGTTAATATAGATACCCCATTTGTTCCTTGTTTTAGGTCACTGCGCACTTCATCATCACCCAACTTGTCCAAAATATACTGCAATTCAAGTACTGTCTTTAAACGTTTTTGTTCAGTTTCTTCTCTCATTAACTGTTCCCGTCGGGCTGTCTTCTTTATTGTTTTTTGAATCTGGTAAAAAATACGTTTGCTTAAGAAGTGTTTTAAATAGTAAACAAATTTAATGGTTTCTACATATTAAAAATCCTAAGCATCTTAACAGGAGAAATCTAATACTTAAAAAAATATTTCAAATATTCTCAGTGTTTCCTGAAATATTTCTGAGGAGATAATAGCTAACGGCTTCATAAGATTTTCCTGCTCCCTGACTATTTAACTAAATTTATTTATTTAACAAATATATTTAACTGGCCATCTAAGCAAGAAATTCTGGGATACAAGCAGAAATAAAACATTATCAAACTATACAATTTCAACACAAACTAATCATTTCAAAAGAAATTGAACGAAGGAACCTAAAATTATATCAATGTATCAACCCATACGTGCATCAGACATCCATTAATATCCTAGACCAGTGGTGTCCAAACTTTTTTCAAAGAGGGCCAGATTGGATGAAGTGAACATGGTGGAGGGCCGAACATTTTTCCGAACATTCTTTGAACCATTACAATTAAATGCAAATAAATTATTTTATGCCAAGTTAATTGCAAATGACATACTTTTCATTTCATAACATTAAGATCAACTGACAGTTGAGTTTTCACAATGTATTGAAAATAAATTTAAAAAAAACTTACCTACCTCTTTCTCTCTTTCTCTTCTTCCTCTCTCTCTCTCTCCATTTCTCTCGCTCTTTCTCTCTTTCTCTCTCTCTCTTTCTTTCTGTCTTTCTTTCTCTCTCTCTCTTTCTTCCTCTCTCTCTCTCTCCATTTCTCTCTCTTTCTTTCTCTCTCTCTTTTTCTCTTTCTTTCTGTCTCCCTTTCTCTCTTTCTTTCTCTCTCTTTCTTCCTCTCTCTCTCTCCATTTCTCTCTTTCTCTCTCTCTCGCTCTTTCTCTTTCTTTCTGTCTCTTTCTCTCTCTCTCTTTCGCTCTTTCTTTCTTTCCCTTTTTCTCTGTCTCTCTTTCTTTCTCTCTCTTTTTCTCTTTCTTTCTGTCTCTCTTTCTGTCTCTTTCTTTCTCTCTTTTTCTTTCTCTTTCTTTGTCTTTCTCTTTCTTTCTTTCTCTCTTTCTCTCTGTCACTCTGTGTGTGTGTCTGTCTGTCTGTCTCTCACTCACTTAATCAGTCTCTATCTATCTGTCTCTCCCTCCCTCTCTGTCTCTCCCTCCCTCTGTGTGTGTCACTCTCTCTGATTCTCTCCCTCCCTCCCTCTCTCTGTATGTCTGTCTCTCCCTCTTTCCCCGTCTGTCTCCGATTCAATCCCTCCCTGTGTCATTCTCTATCTGTGTCTCTCTCCGTTTCCCTTCCTCCCTCTCTTTCTGTCTGTCTTTCTGTCTTTCCCTCCCTCCCCTTCTGTCTCTCTCTGTGTCTGTCAGTCACTCCCTCTCTCCCCTCTCCTCCCCTCCCCACCCTGGGAAGCAGCAGCCCTCCCTTCCTCCCTCTGTCTCTGGGGCTGTGTGGCTGGGAGGGAGGTGGACGGAGGTTACGGACGCCTCCTCCCGCAGCGGGCGAGGGAGCAGGCGGGGTGAGCACCCAAGGCTACCGTCATCTTAAGCACCACCGAGGCTGTCGCCCGGCAGGGGCGTCAGGCAGGGAAGCCGGTCGCATCTCCATCGCGGCTCCCTCCGGCAGGCACCACGGCTTACGTTCTGATGCCGCGCGTCCGTCTTCCCTGCCTGACGCCCCTGCCGGGCGACCTTGTGCGGCGGGAGCTGCACGTTCTGAGGCTGCGTGGCTGGGAGGGAGGTGAACGCGCATTCTGGGGCTGCGCGTTCACCTCCCTCCCAGCTTCGTAGCCCCAGAACGTGCAGCGATGGAGGCGCGACCATCTTCCCTGCCTGACGCCCCTGCCGGGCGACAGCCTCGGTGGTGCTTAAGATGACGGTAGCCTTGGGTGCTCACCCCGCTTGCTCCCTCGCCCGCTGCGGGAGGAGGCGTCCGTAACCTCCGTCCACCTCCCTCCCAGCCACACAGCCCCAGAGACAGAGGGAGGAAGGGAGGGTCACATTTACACAGAGCAAGGAGGGCTGTTGGAGGGCCGTATTAAACCGACCCCCCGGGCCGCAAATGGCCCGCGGGCCAGACTTTGGACATGCCTGTCCTAGACCCATTGCTAGGGGGAAGAGCCAGATTTCCAATCTTCTGAAAAGTTAATATGACCAGAGTTGTCTAAATATGGGGTGGGATAATGGGAAGGAAGCTATTCCATAAGACAGGCCCCATTTCTAGAATCCACCATGTGACAATTCTTCACCACTGAGCCTGCCCACTCTGCCAGATCCAGAGGAAAGGGCAGAAATCACTAGGAATAGAAAGTCCCATAAGTAAACTGGCTCAATGACATCTAAAACTTTAAAGGTGACAACCAACATTCCTCTTTAAGGGATAATTAACTGTAATTAGTCTTCTCCATACTAGCAGCCTTCTCCACTATTTTACCAGCACCAGCAGCTAACTACTTCTTTCACCTCCCTTTTTTCACTGTTGTTTTATTAAACATTTCAGTATCACACATCATAAATGAAATCAGAATTCTTGATTTTATATTTTCTATTGCATTTGGAAATTTAATGTCACAAAATTACACATGATTCGTCCTGACGTCCTGCTGCAGCTATCTTCAGTTTCTGAGAAATTTTTCTCAATAGTTAGAATACTGAATAAGGCACAATAGGGAATTGCTAGGTGGAAGTAAAGATATAGAATGGACCTTTCCACAGTTAATATCCGTTTTCTTTTTAAAAAATTGAATAATATCAAACACTGAAACAAATCTCAATGCCGCATAAAATATCCCCAGTAGACACATTTTTGTCTTTACTTGAACATATTCACGCAAACAAAGTTCACCATTTCTCTAGATAACTAGTTGCACTGAACATTTGTTTATGGTGTAATAATTATTTAGAGGACTTTTCATAATTCCCACAAACATGTAAGTCCTTGGATTAAATAAAATCATGGTGTAATACAATCACTTATGGTCTGGGGCAGGGAACATTGCTCATTCTAATTAATTGAAAAATTCCTGCTTCTCTTCAAAATCTAAAATTAAAAAGACCTGAAATAATAGATGTTTATATCTGTATGATTTTGTGCTACTGGGCATGTGAGAAATTGTGAAGAGTCGATCTTTGTTCATGTTTATTATGCTTTTCGAATACCATCTTCTCTCATCATATGCTAATGCTGATTATCACTATAAACATTAGTTACCCAGAGAGAGATATTTATATTTTCGGAACTTGAGGGCTGAAGCAATTCTTTCATCCATTCAATTTCCTAATTTACTTAGCATTGTTTTCATGGTGCTCAAATCAAGTTATTGTTTCACAGATATTTATTTTCTATTTAGACCAGGGGTATCAAACTCAAGCCCCATGGGCCACATCTGGCCCACAGAGTGCTTAAATCTGGTCAACGTGGCTGACCTGTACACAGCGGACTGGCCGACGTGGCCCTCCCGAGCTCCATTTTTGCTGGCAGAGGGTTGCAGAAGGCCGTCGTAGCTGAAAACAGCGCTCGGGAGTCTGTTTTCGCTGATAGAACACTCGGGCCACCACAGGCCCTGACATGAGTGACATTGAGCTGGCCACACCCACCTGGCTACACACACCACCCCCTGAGGTCAAACACAACCCTGAATGAAATTGAGTTTGACGCCCCTGATTCAGACTATGCCTGAAGTATTCAAAAATTATTTTTAAATAGATTTTTAAACCAAATAAATGCTTTGTTTTGAATCTAGGACAAAGAATTGTGTTCCTCAGATTCTAGGAGGCACACAGTTCAATAAAACCAACATTCAGAAAGTTTGATTGTTCCAGCTTTCAAATGAAACAAAATCCAAATGGGTGAAGTTGGTGAGGATTGCACCCCTCTCTTCCTTATACAATTTCCAACACAGCATATTTCAATAGCCTGTCTAACCTTCATCTTCCCAGTGCCTTCACTCCTCCCTATCAACATTCCAACATGAAATACCTCACCATATCCCCACTCCCAAGCTTTCCTGTACTTTCCTTTCAAACACCATTTTAATGCTGCAGTACATAATATCCTACCAACACTCTCAATGTTCTCTTCTTTTCTTCTCTGCTATCAATGTCCTTGAATTTTCCCCTTGAAAAGATTAAAACAGTCCTATTTTCTTACATGCACAGATTAATATAATGTTTTTTCCATGCATAAAAAAGCACACACAAAATACGCAAGTTTCAGTTAGGAACAGACTACTCCAAACTGAAGTGGATACCTGCACCCATCATTATTTACCTGGCCTACAGTCTGTACCTTAAATTGTTTTAATTGGGTTTTAGATGGGGTTAATGTTTTAATGTTTTAAATTTTTAGCGCAGGGATAATTTATTTAATTCGGTCTTAATTATTTATATTTGTGATATTTATGTGTTTTTTAATTTCCTGTGCACCGCCCCGGGTCCCTTAGTGGTTATATAAGTCTAACTAATAAATAAATAATAAATAAATAAATAAAATCAAAGAATCCAGGACAAGATGTATTCAGATTTCATAAACACAAGAAAACTCACATAAACCCACCTACCCGCACGCACACACATGTATTAACATAAATCTTAATTTTTCCATACCTAATCTATTCTGAACCATCTACTCTCTTTACTTACATCTTGACTTAGAGCCATGAAACTCCTCTGCAATTCCTTGGCAAATTCCAGATTATTACTGACTTCCTGGTGCTTTGACACAGCATCCTAAGGCAGGAGACAAAATTGATTTGGTCTCTTTAATAGTATAAAAACTTGAATCTGTACTTCATGTATGTTTCTATTAAGGTTTGGTTAGATCTGACAAGTATTTTACTTACTATAAATGTAGAAAAATAGATACACTTTTTACAGAAAGTTTTGAAAAGAAAGCAATTTCTAAACAGGAATAGTTTCCGACAGTCCAGAATTCAAAATTTATTACACTTTCACCAACCCCCCAAAGGGTTGAAATCACGTCACTGTTGGACGTAACGGTCGTTTTGGAATTTATTTTACGAACGGACAAGAAGCTATGCCCTTCATTTCGTAAGCAATTTATGAGACTATTATCTTTACTAGTTAGAAGAGGCTCTCCTTAGATACAGCTTATCTCTCCTTTTTGAAGCTCTGAATGCCATTTTTGAGACTTCTTTATTGTTAGACAACAAGAAGAGGACTGCTAGAGACAGTCAAAATAAGGAAGCGTGGAACTTTTTTTCTCTCTTGAAATATAACGATAAAAGTTATGGTTTCAATATACTACTTTTAAAATAATTTGCATCCCTATATTGTTTTGTTGTGGGTGGTTGAAATTTGCTGATTTTTATGAAGTCTGATTGGCTAGAAAATGGAAAAAGAATTAAAGAAATAAGTCTTTGACCACTAGAGGGAACTAGGAGGATGCTTAATTCCAAGCTGAAGTCTGTTACTAAGGAATCCTTGAACAGTCAATACAGAAGATCACCCTGTTTGTAAAAAGGCCAAAATTTATTAATTATACAAAGGATATTTAAAAATAACAAGAGATACAATTAGATGTAGAAAATTATCAACCCACTGTGTCAACTTTACAAACACTGGGCAATGCAAATAACCTAACTGTACCTTCGGAATATAAATCTGACATCAGCTTTTCTTACAATGATGGTTTGAGTACAACCCTCCTAGTGCAACTGAAACAAAAGTATCAAGTACCGTATTTTTCAGAGTATAAGACGCACCTTTCTTCCTCTAAAAAGAGGCTGAAAATCTGGGTGCGTCTTATACATCGAATACAGCATTTTTTTGCCTCCTAGAACCCCGCCCCTTCACCAAACTGGCTGTGCCTAGTCTTATGGAGGCTTCCAGAGAGCTTCTGGGGGCTGGGGAGGGCAGAAATTAGCCTCAAACGGGCCGTTTCCCCCTCCCCCGGCAGCCGTTTCCCCCTCCCACTCTATAAGCCTCCATAGAGCTATGCATGCAATTTATTTGACACAAAAATGGCCAGTTTTCACGATAAATGGGGCAGGTTTTTTGCTCATTCTTGACCCCACCCCCACCCCCCAGGAGCACTCTGCAAGCCCCCCCAAGGCTAGTTATGCTTTTTATTTGGAAAAAAAAACCAGCCTTGTTTTCAGGGAGAAATGGGCTGTTTTGGAGAGGTTTGAGTACAAAGGCTCCCCCCCCCCCCCCAATCTTTCAGAAGGCTCTCTAACTGTTTCTGTGCCAGCAGAAACAGTCTTAAGGTTTGTCAGCGATTTCCTTCTGCAGGACATTGATAAATACAACTGGAAACATCAACCTACCTACCTAATCTCTCTCTCTCTCTCTCTCTCTCTCTCTCTCTACCTACTGTATTTCTTTCTCTCTCTTTCTCTCTCTCTATCCTTCTACCTACATAACTACACACACACTCTCTCTCTCCCTCCCTCCTGTATTTTTCTCTCTCTTTCTCTCTCTATCCTTCTACCTACCTACCTACACACACACACACTCCCTCTCTCCTTCCTGTATTTCTCTCTATTTCTCTCTCTCTATCCTTCTACCTACCTACCTACACACACACATACTTTCTCTCCCTCCCTCCCTACTATATTTCTCACTCTTTCTATTTCTCTCTCTAGCCTTCTACCTACCTACCTACCTACCTACACATTCTCTCTTTCTTCCTACCTACTGTATTTCTCTCTCTCTCTCTATTTCTCTCTCATCCTTCTACCTACCTATACACACACTCTCTCTCTCTCCCTACCTACCTACTGTATTTCTCTCCCTCTCTATTTCTCTCTATATATCCCTTTACCTACCTACCTACTCTCTCTCCCTCCATACGTACTGTATTTCTCTCTATTTCTCTCTCTCTCTCTCTATCCCTTTATCTACCTACCTACCATATTTCTCTTTATTTTCTCCCTCTCTCTCCCTCTCTCTACCTACCTACCTACTTTTTTTGGTAATTTGCCTCTTCAAAACCTTGATGCGTCTTATACTCTGGTGCGTCTTATACTCCGAAAAATACAGTAAACTCACAACTCTCGAGGTCAAGTCTGAGACTTTTGCTTTATGGATACTAACAAAGGTATCTTTGAGGAACAAAGATATGATAGCGATCTTAGCAAAGGAAACTTTAATCTGGAAAGACTTACTTCAGACTAAACTACAACGTCTAACAGAACAACTTTGAGACTTTTTTTTAAATTGATATAAATAAAGCTGAGATCTTTGTCAAGAAAAGAAACTTGACAGATGCTGTTAAAATTGATGTGGCTTTCTGGAAGTATAGCTATTCTCTGCTATTCAAAAGAAGATACAATAGCCTTGGGCCTCTTCAGATCAAGTATTTATTTTAAAAAGCATCTTAACTTTATTAAATTGTCTAGAACAATAATAAAGCAGTCTTTTAAAAATAAGCCTAATAATTTGAATATTCTATAGGCCCGTGATGGTGAACCTATGAACGTGTGTCATAGGTGGCATGCGGAGCCATTTGTTAAGACTCATGAGGCATTGCCCTGTCAATTCCAGCGCACATGCGCACGCTGGCCAGCTGACTTCAGCCTTCATTTTCGGCCATTTTTCACCATCCAGAGGCTTCCCTGAACCCTCTGGAGGGCAAAAAAAAAACCCAACGCGCAAACTGAAAGTTTGGGAACAGACTTCTGGTTTGCACATTGGGCCATTTTTCTCCCTCCAGAAGCTTCAGGGAAGCCTCCAGAGAGCCTCCAGGGGGTCATGGGGGGCTTTTTTGCTCTCCCCAGGCTCCTAGAAAGCCTCTGGAGTTGGGGGGGGGGGAGTTTGCTTGTAATGTTATCTTCTATTGTGCTAAAGAGTCAGAAAATGGTGCCTTTTTCTTTCCTTTTCTTCCTTTACGTTATATCTTTTTTCTCTTCCTTCCCCCTTTTCTTAGTTTTTCACATTTTTCTTTGTATTTTATACTTGATAAACTAATAAAATTTAATAATAATTTTAAAAAAATCATACTTCTTGAACACATTCAATCATACAGTTTCTTCCCCTTAACTTGCAACATTTTTGCCTTTCAAATAGCAATAGCACTTAGACTATATACTGCTTCACTGTGCTTTACAGCCCTCTCTAAGCGGTTTAGAGTCAGCATATTGCCCCCAACAATCTGAGTCCTCATTTTACCGACCACAGAAGGATGGAAGGCTAAGTCAACCTTGAGCTGGTGAGACTCAAATTGCCAAACTGTAGGCAGCCAGCAGAAGTAGCCTGGATTATTGCATTCTAATCATTGCGCCACCACGTCTCAAATAACAAGAAAAGCACATATATGTTGTACATAATGAAAAAACACAATTGTAACGGCCAATTATTCACCACACTGCAGCAGCTGAAATAAAATGAGAGAATATGGTCTAACATTTTAAAAATCTTCACAAAATTACTGGAAATTATCAATAAAATATTTACCAGCTGATCTTGGTTAAGGCGTTCTCCTCTGTTCATTCGATCTTGATAATCATCAAGTTTGCCCTGTAAGCATGTTAAAAATTTACAATTAAAAACTGTAAGCAAGTTTAACAGAATTAGATGAAAATGTCTTCAGAAAATAAGAGTCATTTTCTCTATCTTTCTATTTAGAAGGAGAAAGCACAAGAAATTATATAAAAATATAGGAGAAAGGCAAAATTAGTTACCATATTTTTCAGAGTATAAGAGTCCCCCCCCAAAGTGGGTGAAAATGTCAGTGCGTCTTATACTCCGGATATTACGGCAAAGGCAGGGGGCGAGGGTGGTTGGCATGTCATCGATCATCTGTTCTAGAACAGGCAGCAGCGAATGGACCGCGCCAAACTGGGCAGAGATGAACAAATGGGCAGAGATGAACAGACAGCAACAAACAGGCCAGATGAATACCGAATGGGTGATGGGAGGCAGAGGCAGATTCCCCAACCCACTTATTTTCATCCCCAAAGGTAGGTGCATCTTATAGTACAGTGTCATATAGTCTGAAAAATAAAGTAAGTATTGCCCTACCTTTCTTAAATGAATATTGCTACGCATTTACATTATTTACATTATATATGGACTGTTTAATCTCTTTTAAAAAACCAAGAAAAATAGCAAAAATGAATCATGCATATTTAGATGGGCATTTGCAATGGAGTTCAGAAGTGCTTCTTCTCTGTGGCCACTCATCCCTGTGAAATAGAGTCCCAATTGAAATTTGAAGGACCCCCTACCTTTAACCCTTCACATTAACTCCTCTCACCCAGTCAGGTAGGGAAGGTATGTTGTGGACCCCATCAGTTAAAGAATTTGACTGGCAGTGTCCAGGAAGAGAGCCTTCTCTAATGTTTTCCCCACCCTTTGCAACATTTTCTCCCAGAGATGAGGCGGGCCCTCACTATCTTTTCCTTTTGAAAATATTTAAATACTTGACTCTGCCACCTCATTTTGTACTTACAAATAAGCACAATAGTCCTCCTTTTGCTTTTTAATTAATTTTTAGTATCAGCTTTAACTATCCTTGCCTTGACTGTATTTTAAATTGTATATCTTTTTATATTTTTAACATTTTACTTTACAATGCTCAAAGTCCCTCTGTGAGGGAGATGGGCGGTTCCTAAATGTGATAAATAAATAATAGGTTAATAAGTCTGTAAGGTTGCAAAGACACCCAAACACTGGACTAAGTTCGGAATAAATGGAAGAAGGAATAACTTTGAAGAATAGAAGCAAGAGCCATAATTAAGATAATAGTCAGAGCAGTAATTTGCAAAAGTGTATCAGACATGATCCTCTGATATTCTATGAAAATAAAGAAAATAAGGAAGGGAAGAAATGCATTTAAACTTGCAGCATTCTGTCACTATAACTTTGTAATAAAAGTAGTATTAATTTGCATATCTTTCTTTCCAACTTTGGTCTATCTTGGAGGGCTGACAATGGGGGATGAGCCAGGAGGTTGACAGCAGGCTGGTCTGGCATCTTGTAATTGTTCTGCTTTTATGAAGATTTGGCGGGAAGAGAGATTAATATGAGCCATGTGAGATATAAGATGAATAAATAGATGTGGGCTGCTGTCTCATTCATATTTGCTGAAGTTTTTCTGCCTAATTTTCAGATTCATCTTCCTCAATCTTTTCAACTAAAGCCAAACGCCAAGAAATAAGTACTTTAGTAGAATTTTCCACGTTACAGAGGTAACAGCTAATCTGATTCTATTGGATCTTTATTATATGGACATTAGCTAGATTTCAGATACACTGGCATCTTACAGAATGGTTTTTCAGGTTGTAATATATTACATTATTAACATGTTTTTGACCTGCATGTAAAATATAATGCTATATACAGATGCTATGTAAGTTTAACTACTTTTTGTAAGAGGTTTCAAACACTGCACATGTCATAGGAATTCTACACAATCTTGACTGACCTATGCTGACTTTTTTCAAAGGAGAACCTAAATTAAAAACAAGAGAATTGGAAACTGAAGGTCACATTTGCTAATTGTTTACTTATGTTCAGGTGACAGAACAATTTAAACTGGATGAAAGTTTGATTTTACAAATGAGTCAACTGACTTTGAGTTGAATTTGTGTACTAATGAAGAACGTGTAATTTGCTAAGATGTGTAAGATTTTACTAAAAATGAATACTGAAGACTGAGCAAATGAGCAAAAATATGTATATAATCTTGATCAATGGAAGAATATGTAAAGGACTGAAATTTACTTTGAATAATAATTTGAATTACATTGAATTATAATTTGAACCAATGTTTATAAAATGATGTACCCTTAGTGTAACACCTGATAATTGAAACTAAAGTCCATAAAGTTCTGTTTTTTTATCTATCAAACCTAAAAGGAAAACTTTTAGGTTTGATAGATAAAAAAACAGAACTTTATGGACAACAGCAGCAAGACTTCTGTATGTCAGGGAATTTCTAGAAGCCTGGCACTCTGACAAATCAGCCATCAATAGACACATAGACATTAACATCTATAGACTATGCAAAAGAGACAATCAACCAGTCCAAAAGAGAAAAATACCACCATCAGCACTCAGATCAGCATAGATTAACTCCAAGGTCAACTTCAGACCAATGATCAAGTAAGCAATACCCCAAACAAGAAACTGTCAAAGAGCCATTAGTAAACAACCCAACGAAAGAATCCCTAAGACCATACCCACCCACACAGACAGGCAAAACACCAGAATATGAACTGACAGCAAAGCACTCCTTACTGGCACTGATGATCCTAGTTAGGGCAGCGTTGGCAAATCTTTTCGTCACCAAGTGCCGAAACAGGAGCGCACATGCACACGCACTTATGCCACAAACCAGAACAGCAGCTGCCCGGAGCACATGTGCACACCTGGCAGTTGCTCTTCCAGTTTATGGCATGTGCATGCACATTGGCCACCTGGTCTTCTGGTTTCTGGCGCACATGCATGTGCAAAGACCATGTGCCACCCGATGCTCATGCATGTGCTGGAAGGATCTTCTGGTTTCAGGCCCGTGGATGCACACCGGCCAGCTGGTCATTGCACATCCATGCACGGCGGAAACCAGAAGACCAGGTGGCCAATGCACACGCATATATCAGAAACTGAAGAGCAGCCACCCGGTGCGCATGCACATACTGGGAAGATGGTCTTCTGGTTTCTGACACATGCATGCACGCCTGAAACTGGCATGCGCACTGGTCACTTGGTCTTCTGGTTTCTGGCACTCCTGTACATGTGAAGACCAGTTGGCCGGCGTGCCAGAACCCAGAAGAGCAACAGGCAATGATTCACATGCCCAGAGAGATGGCTCTGTGTGCCACTTCCAGCCCACATGCCATAGGTTCACCATCACGGAGTTAGGGTAATGAAACATCTGCAAGAAACAAGCAAGCTGAGAGAGTACCAAAAGGCCGTCATTTCAACTCTGAGCTACAAATATTCTACTTCACTGAGACTTCTGTATGGACAGTGAGGGAAGAATTTTCAAATGTCTACAATAGAAAAATGGATTGTGAAGCTAATCAATTAGCAAAGAAAAATTGACTACAGTTAGTCCTCGACTTACAATCACAATTGAGCTCTAAATTTCAATTGCTAAGCAAGGCAGTTAAGTGAGTTTTGCCCCATTTTATGGTCTTTCTTGCCACAGCTGTTAAGTGAATCATTGCAGCTGTTAAAAGTCAGTAACACGGCTGTTAAGTGAATCTGGCTTCCCCATTGACTTTGCTTGTGAGAGGATCACAAAAGTTGATCACATTTATTTTATTTTATTTTTCAGATTTATATACCGCCCTATTCTCCCTGGTGGGACACAGAAAGAAAGAATAAAACACCCACAACAAATAGATACAATATAAAATAGAATTAAATAGTTAAATCTGTGCTAAAAAGTAGTTAAAACAATTAAAAATGTTGAATTTAAAATTAAACCATTAATCTATGCCAGGCCAGCCAGATGGAAAAAGTGCGTTTTAAGTGCACGGTGGAAGAGGCGTAGGTCCGTGATAGTGCAAAGGTCGGGGGGGCAGGTCGTTCCAGAGGGCCAGACCCGCCACAGAGAAGGCCCTCCCCCTGGGGGTCGCCAGCCGGCATTGACCGGCAGACGGCACCCTGAGGACGCCCTCTCTGTGGGAGCAGATAGGTCGAAGGGAGGTATGTGGCAGGAGACGGTCTCGCAAATAACCAGGACCCGTGGCATGGAGCGCTTTGAAGATGGTTACCAACACCTTGAAGCGCACCCTGAAGACCACAGGCAGCCAGTGCAGCTTGCGCAGGAGAGGTGTTACATGGGAGTACCGTGAGACTCCCAGAATCCCCTGCGCGGCTGCATTCTGCACTAGCTGGAGTCTCCGGGTGCATCTCAAGGGGAGCCCCATGTAGAGAGCATTGCAGTAGTCCAAGCAGGAAATGACGAGGGCTTGAGTGACCGTGTGTAGGACGTCCCGATCTAGAAAGGGGTGCAACTGGCGTATCAGGTGAACCTGATAAAAAGCCCCCCTGGCCACGGCCATCAAATGGTCATCCAAGGACAGCCGAGAATCCAGGAGGACGCCCAAGTTGCGGGCCATTTTCGCGGGGGCTAATGACTCGCCCCCGAGAGCCAGAGATGGAACTAACTGGCTATATCAAGATGCCGGAAACCACAGCCCCTCAGTCTTGGGCGGGTTGAGTTGAAGCTTGTTCCTCCCCATCCAGACCCGCACGGCCTCCAGACACTGGGACATCACTTCAACGACATGACCCTGGGACACGGCAATCATCATAAATACATGCCAGTTGCGAAGCATCCAAATTTTGATCACATAAACACTGGCATGCTGCAATGGTTGAAAGTGTGATATAAGTCATAAGCCACTTTTTTTACTGCTACTGTCACTAAACGAATGCTTGTTTATACTGTGATTAAATAATAGGCCTTGTCCAACTTTGAAAATACAGTTGGACTTCTTGCTAGAACCTGAAAGAAATTAATTTTTAACTTTGGGACTTGATAATTAAAACCATTTACTATGCATTATTTTGGATTTTAGAGTAAGAGGTTAATCTATTTTATATCTGTATCTGTACTGAAGAAAGTTGAAAGTTACTTTTCCTCCTTTTCACTTTTTCTTTCTTTTTGTAGTCCTAATTTGTTTTTTAACCTTTTTTCCCCTAACCCCTTTTTTATATTGTATCCTTTGATAAATTTAATAAAAAATTAAAAAGGAAAAAAGAAATGTTTGCAAAACTTCAACCTTAAGAGAAATTTTAAAGCACAAGTATATTCGCAATAATTTTTCACAAGGCAATTAGAATTAGCATATTACTTTTTCTTACTTGTTGATCTATTCTATGCAATACTGTATTATAATCTGATACATTATAGCATTAGATTGCAGAAAATGTTTCACTGTACAACACCAATATATTTTCTCCTTCTGATTCTTTAAATCAAACTGAAGTAACAGATAGCAACACATTAACATGCATTCCAGGATTCAACAAAATTCCCAGTTAGTTCTAGAATTACAGATTACAGTTTAGTGACTATTAAAAGTTACAAGAGACCTATGTGGGAGCTATTTATGAAGTTTTGACAGTCGCCCCCTCCCCCTCTCATAGTCACACAGCGAAATTTCATGAGCTAGGCAATTGAGCTGTATTTACTACTGCTTGTAATGTCCTATGTTCACCTAATCATGTTTTATTACAGTGCTAAAAACCATCAATTACTTCCGATTTAGAGCAAAAATCACACTCATAGCAAACCATTGGTCTGCTAAATGAGGAGTTATTCGCTTAACAACCATTGCAAAAAACATTATAAATTTGGGTCAATCACACAACCAGCCTGTTTTATGACCATCAAGAATTATGTCAATCATGGGCAAGTTGTAAGTCAAGGACTATCAGAATATTAGTCTGTATTTTATTGTTAATTACTACTTAAATAATTCTATAATTGTAGAATATTTTAAAGCTACAACAAACCTTTTAGTTATTATTTTTCCCTGCCTTTATTATTTATACAAATAACTGAAACATATCAGCAAAACATATCCAACACACATTCCTTCTCCTATTTTCCCCACAAGAACCCTATAAGATGAATTGGATTGAGGAAGATTGACTGGCCCAAGGTCAGTTGCTGAATAAAATATATGAATATTCTGTCATCAGTAATTATTTCAAAAATTATTTTCCATAATTTCTATGCTTTTTAGTTTCTATAATTGTATGCGTTTAGATAAATGTAACAATTAATTTTTCATAAAATTTAATTTAAGAAAGTTAAAAGCCTTCAAAATATGTACCACCCCATCCACCCCCAAACCTTAGGAATTCTCCAATAAAAATATCAAATACTAACATGTAGATGAAAAATTCTAAGTGGCTTGGAATGTTTTATTCATATATATTCAGACTATTACTAGAAGTGTGTGAAACCATCTAAACTGACAATATTCTAATATTGTTAAAAATCAGAGTACCAGTAAACTTGGAATATCATTAAGAACAAGTTGTTTTAAATTGAAAAGTTATTAGGGGCCCATAAGAGAGTATTTTGAGTACTCAAACATTTCAAATTTTGAAAATTTTGTATACCTCTTGAAATAATTGTTCCTTAAGACTTATTAGAATAAATATATTTCCCAACCCTTGTTTAATAGATTGCAATGACTGCAATTGAAAATAGTGTTTTATTAATTTATTCTACTTTATACTTCAACGCTATAAGAACCCATGATGGTATATAATTAAAAACAACAGAAAACAACAAAACACAAATCCATAAAACGCAATATTAAAAAACCAGAACATTTTTAACTACAAAGCTAAGATTGTTATTAATAGTTACTAATAGTTTTAAGACCCCAAAGACTAGGTCTCACACTCCAAATATCCTCTCAACTCGATTTTGATAGTTTTTCTGATGTTTAGATGTGTCCATCTAGATGTTAAGTTAGCACTATTGAGAAACAAACATTTGTTAGTCTTCTCCTTACTCTATAATATTGCAGAACTGTAGCCTACAGTGTGAACTGAATTTCATCCAAGTTCTATCAAAAAAACAGATTAGAGTTGAACAAACACCACCCAAGCAATGCACTGTGACCTGTCTTCACTAAACCTACTGACTCTGAACAAATATTAACTGGATATGAAGTACAGTATTTGAAACTTTAGGTTCAATAACTGAGGACCCTCCTTTAGCAGTAATCACTTCACATGTTCCCTGAAGGTATTTTGGCCCATGTCCCCTTTACAAAATGGTCTCAATCTTTTGCTATGTTAGGACTGTTTTTCATATAAACTGCTCACTTCAGATCATGGCATATTTCATCTGGGTCATGGCTTTGACTTAAGCATTCCAAGATACTTTGTTTACTTCAGCAATTATGTTGTAGATTTACTTGGGTGCTTAGGGCTGTTTTCATGTTGCATTATACATGTTGTTTAAGGTTTAACTCATAGACAGAGACTAAGACTTTTTTTCTGTAGAATTTTTATAATCCAGAATCCATTATAACTTTAATGACTACAATCTGTCAAGTCATGATATTCCATGCTGCCATGTTTCATAATGGAACTAGTTTCTTTCTTTCAATGTATAAATTGTTTCATTTTAACTCCAGAAAGATCAACTTTTGTGCAGTAGACTACTGAATCATCCAGGCACTCCTTGGTGAATCTGAGTTGGGCAGCAAAGAACTTTGCTGAGCATAAAAAAATTATTTTTTATACCTTTCCATGAATGCTATTGTTATTTTAAAATTTCCTTATTTATGCTGACATGACAAGAGTGACCTACAAAATGTTTATGGTCTCCTTGTATTCTCTATTGGAGAACCATATGCCTTATTATTTGGAAAATTTGGACATTCCTGGGAAGAATTTTTGTATATTGTCGGACAATCCCGCCCAACCTCACATATCTCACATACATCAACAATTCTTTATAAGGTCTGCATAAATGTCTTTTGATTGAGATTTACTTCTACAATATTATGCTATGGAGCAGAAAAAAAGCTATATTTCTTGGCTAGTTTGTGGGCATAATTCAAAGTTTATATTATGACCTTTAAAACTCTAAATTGCTAAATATCAGGAAGTGCAATGACTAGTTGTTTCCAGTGAGTTTGTTTGATTTTAAAGAGTTTTCTTGTATATCTTGCCAATTGTTGAGTTGCAAGGGGGGGGGGTGCTATTCCTAGATCACCAAAAAATTGCTTAAGAAGTTCAACACTTTTTGCTACATTCAAAGTATTTAGAAACACCTTTAGTCTGTATCAGTATGCATCATTTGCTTCCTGTAAAATTTCTATTTTATACCACAGTACAATGTTTTCATAGTTCTAGGAAACTATTAGGCACAGTGTAATTCAGGCATGCCTACAAAATTGTCAATTTCCATCTACCCAAAAATCCCTTTGCAAAATAAATTAAATTCAAATTCAAATTTATTCGATTTATAAACCGCCCCCTCTCCCCAAAGGGACTCGGGGCGGTGTACAGGAAAAATTAAAAAACCATATAAAACATACAATATATACAAAGTTAAAAATGAATTAAATTAAACCTGTACTAAAATTTAAAAACATTTAAAATACAACCCACCTATGCTAAAATTCCCTAAAGTCTAATATCCATATACGTATTTGGCAGATGTTATATCATTTCTCTATATTGTTTTAATGTTAAATTATTAAATTATTAAATTATTATTAAATTATGTTAAATTATTTCTCTATATTGTTTTAATGTGGAATGAACACAATATTTTTCCAGAAATGTGGAAATAAAGATGTAACTCCATGGAAATATTAAAATTTATTACTTTATAATATCTGTTTTGTGCATGTCATCTTATGTTCACAAAACAGGAAAGACAAACAACACCTATCTGTATATCACTAATATATTTTGGTTCATGGCAACTCAGTCCCAAATCAATCAGACATCAACTCTCAAATAGACTAATGTGCAGAAATGAACTTTTAAAGATACAAATCACTTATAAGAATTTAACTAATTTCTGCATGACAACTTGCATCTACCTAGCAAAACCCTAGGAATACTGAGGTTATCAGAGTAAACCCGGTTACAATTCATATACTCGCATAACAATATTCAATAAAAAGTTAATTTTAGCTTTAACACAAGTATAAGATGTAATATTAATTTTAAACATATTAATTTGATTACATAGAAAATTATGTGCAAAATTGTTTTATCCAGGATTTGCATTTATCTTCTCATTTTCAAGAAAATACTGACAATTATAATTTTATTACTTTCTGTTTCTTTAAAGTATTTCTCACCTAATGGGAGGAAGGCTTACATATACCAAATCTCAACCAGGGATAGTTATGTTAATACAATATTTCATAAGCATAATGCTATCCAGACAAGTGAACTCTGTGTACCAGTGGTTTATTATATGTAAGCCTTCCTTCCACTGGGTGAGACATACTTTTTTGTTTTTTAAAAACTAGAAGCTCAGAAGTAAAATCTCAACTAGCTTCCACTTTACTTTGGAATCAAATAGATTCATTTTTTTAATCTGATGCAAGGTTACCTCTAAACACACATATACTGGGTATGCCCTATCTAAAGATCTCAACATACGAGCAGAAATATATTATTAATGTTTTTTAACAGACATCTAGACGTAAATTCTGCTGCATTACTAATAAGTTTAATTTGAGGAAGTTATTGAACAGAAAGTAATAGGACATCCATCTTTTGTTCAGTTTCATCATTGGCATTTCCAGAACAAAGCTAATGCGGTCTATTTAATGACATTATGAGTGCAGTCAGATGGTCTTGCCATTTAAAATTTGTAAAAATCATTTTAGGTATCATTTCAGCACTCACAAGTTTTTATCACTAAAAATCAGCAGTATTTTTAGAAATTACTTAAGTAAATATGGTATCAACCACAATGTTGTAATCTAAAATTTTAATACCACAGCAGTTATCATTGTATAATTATTTTACATATGACAAAAAATTTCCTTTACAAATGCTAAATCACAAACTAAATTTCTTAAATCAAGTAGAGACCGACTAGGATTTTACAGTGCTTTGGGCTTGATTCTGAAATCAAGCCCAACATAAAAGCAACATTAGGTGCAATTACCGTATTTATTCGAGTATAACGCGCACACGTGTATAACGCGCACCCCCTAATTTTCGATTTAAAATCGGTATAAAATTTTGTTTCACTTTTTCTCGGCTCAGACCAAGCATTGTAAGTGACAAACGTTGTTGAACACGTGCGGCCATGATAAAAATAGTTTATAACGCGCACCCTCGTTTATAACGCGCACCCTCGTTTATAACGCGCACCCAAACTTTGAGTTCTTTTTTTGGTAGAAACTTTTGCGCGTTATACTCGAATAAATACGGTAATTAAAGTAGCTGTATGATCCAAAGAAAACCCACCTGCGTCAATGAATCACTAACATGAGCCACATTTGCACTACAAAGCAATTTTATTGAAATGAATCCAAAGCCCTGATAAATTTATTAAGATTAAAATACAGCAGCCTCCATAGTGTACTAAACTCTAATCTTATTGCAAAAGCAGGATTAAAAAAAGCCCCAAAGCTATGATGATCTTTTGAAAAAGGCAGAATTGGCGCAAAGATTAGAAAAGTGAGTTTTAGAAAATTGAGGACTTGGATAAAGTGAGTCTAAATAACTTTCTAACATATGGATATCTTATACACTAAATCAGAAAAGGATATTACATCAGTGAATTAAACATTTTCACTTATTTACTGGACTTACAGGCAAAATTTAATATAAAAATCTAATGGTTATTTAATAATGTGTTCCCACACATTTAGATGAAAGCAAGCCTTGCTCAAACAAGTATTTAATACATACAAATAAAAGCTGTTCTTTCAATGAGTTGAATGTTTAAAGTCATTCATTACACTCCCATAATACAGCAATCTACTAAGAAGCCTCCTGCTGCTTCTCTTCCATTACAGCTATCTTTTCACATTTCCTATCATTTTAGAAACACCTGGCAAGATATTTACACTAGTTGTACAGTTCTTTTGATTGTGGTCACCTACTAACAGTTTAATGCACATTTGCACAGGCTGTAATTTTTCTATCTAGTGGTAGAAGCATGTAGCAAATAGAGTTCACCTCCTCTCACAATTATTAATACCACTGCTCCATGGGATCTCTATTCTACTGTAACGCTCTCTACATGGGGCTCCCCTTGAGGTGCACCCGACGACTACAGCTAATCCAGAATACGGCCGCGCGGGTAATTATGGGTACCTCCAGGTACTCCCACGTAACACCGCTCCTGCGCGAGCTGCACTGGCTACCTGTGGCCTTTCGGGTGCACTTCAAGGTGTTGATTACCATCTTTAAAGCGCTCCCTGGCACGGGTCCTAGCTATCTGCGTGATCGTATCCTACCCCACACATCTCTTCGACCGATTCGCTCACACAGAGAGGGACTTCTCCAGGTGCCGTCCTCCTGGCAATGCCAACAGGCGGCTCCCAGGGGAAGGTCCTTCTCTGTGGCGGGCCCAACCCTCTGGAATGACCTACCCCCCGAGTTTAGATCTACTACGGACCTCCGCTCCTTCCGTTAACAATTAAAGACCCATCTTTTCCAGCAGGCCAGCCTGGCCTAACCTAATCTACCGTACCAGCCTAGTTGTAGTAAATATTACCTAATCGGGTTTTTACGTTATAAATTTAAACGAGATATTTTAACACAGGGTAAAACATTTAATTTAGTTTTATTATTTATAATTATTATATATGTGTATGCTCTTAAATTCTTGTACACCGCCCCGAGTCTCTTCGGAGAGAGGAGGTGGTCAATAAATCCAAATAAATAAATAAATAAATAAATAATTCTCTGGAATAAAGACAAAAAGAGACTCAAAGGAGGATTTCCTTTTCTATAGGTATAGTGACCTTGCCCCCATCCCCTTCAGAGTAATATCCATAGTGATGGGGGGGGGGAGGGGAAATGATCAGTGTTAGTACATCACATCAAGACCACAGCAGGTTGAGATATTCAATGAGAGCAGAGCCCCTTTTCACTGTAACCGGTTCTTGTAAGAGCAGTCAGAGTGTCAAATTTTAATCAAAGATTCATAAAAGCCAGCATGAGTTATTATGAAGTTTGCTCCCATAAATACTGACTTGGGAGCCAGTCTCATGATCTAGCGGTTCGTCCTTAGAAAGGAAGGGCCTTAATTTTGACAAAAGGACGCAGGGCTAAAAGCTAAAACGTTTGAAGGTAACACATAAATAACGCTGCTCTTTTAAGAGACCAACTTGGTTCTTTTCTTTTCGCATAGTCTAGAGGCGGGGCAAACTAAACTAAACTTTTTTTAAAAGCATGTAATAAAACGACCCGAAAGTTTCAACACTTCCTTTCACAGGGACGTCCCCCCCCCCAAATCTTCCTGGGGCCCGAGAGAGAGACACACAGAGAAAGAGAGAGAGATCCGTGTTTTCACCCGCTTCTCCACACGGAGAGGAAGGACCAACTAAAATGGGGGAGAAAGGAAAGAGGCGCGCGCGTGCACCCAACACGGACGGCGAGGGCTGAGCGATTCGGGCGGGCGGGCAAACAAACAGCCGGGCCTTTGTGCAGCAGCCTTTCACACAATGAGACTCCCTCCCCGGGAAGCCTGGCTGCCTCTCGCTGCCGCCATGTTGGGTACGGGCCGGCTCCATGTGCAACCGGGGGATGGGGGAGGGAAAGAGTACGAAGAAAAAGAAAAAGGGGGGGCGACAGATCAAGTCTCCGGTTAACCGGTTTGGAATCGGCGAGGGAGGGTGACGGGAGGAGAGGCAAGGCCAAGAGGAGGCGGAAAGCGCCTTCAGACCTGAAGGAAAAGGCGCCTCTCTCCGCCCCTCCGACCAGAAACAAAAGAGCAGGCGGGGAAGCGCAAGGAAAGCGAAAGTCTTTTCAGAATCACCTCAGTTACCGCCACTCGCTCCAATCAACGTTCATTCCCACCCTCACAACTCCCGGGGAGGGGGGGAGAGGGAGACCCAGCCTCCGTACCTTTTTCTTCTCCAAATTGCGCAGCTTCTTATCGATGACACCCAAAATCTGCTTCATGGCCTCCGTCTGCACCGAACTCGTACTGCCACCCGAAACGGCCGCCTGAGAAGAAGCCGCCGCCGCCGCCGCTACCGTTGCCTCGCTGCCCGCTTTACTGCCGCTACTCGCCATCGCGCTGCTGGTGGCCGAGGGCATCGCTTACTGAGGGAGAGAAGAACAACGCGTTACGGGATTCGAAGGGAGGGAGGGAGGGAGGAAGCGAGAAAAAGGAAGCCGAGCCGACGGGACGGCAGAGGGGACAGACGGTGGGGGAGACGGAAAACGCCTCCCACCGGAACGGCTTTCAGTCTACCAATACCCCCTTTATCTTACGTCCCGGCCCCCCGCCCCCCGGCATCCTCTCTCCCCGCGCGCGCGCCCAATTCCGACCCGGACCGCACCTGTCAGTGCGCGCCCAACGATCCTAAGCAACCTGATTGATCCTTAAAGGTCCGACAGCAATACCACGGGCGCGTGCTCGGCACCCACGTGATTGGCAACGCGCGGACATCCCACGCTTCCACATTCTTCCTCCTCCTCCCCCCACCCCACACATACAGGGCGCCGCCGCCGCGGCGATCAACGGTCTTCCCAGAGCCGCTCTTCTTTTACTTCTTCCTCCTCACCGTGACAGATGCGCGCGGCCGCGTGCGTGTGTGAAGAAATGGAAGATGGGAAAGCACCAGAAAAAGACTCGGTGGGACTCTACGCAGGGGAACGGCGGCCTCTGTCCGCGCGAGTCCGGCCACTTACGCCAAGCTACCTCTGCACCGAGTTATGGGGGGGAAAGGAAAGAACCAAGAGAAGGCCGCGAGGGCGCGCGCGCGCGGGAGGGACCGGCAGGGCGCGAGCGACGGAGGGGTCCTCATTTCACAAAGGTGGCGGTAGCAAATGCCGGAATCGCTCCATCAAACTGGCCTCGTGCAAGCTTCCTAGCGTGCCTTCGTGAGAGCCTCAGTCTTGGGGCACGGATTTTTTTTCAGGCGCCGAGGCCGCCTAGACCTTCGGCGCCGTGGTTAAGAGGAGAGATTTGGGGCGGCGTCCAAGATTCCGGGAGGCGGGACTGCTGGGCCAAGTCGAAAGCTGCTATTTTGGCGGGGGGAGCCAATGACTGTTGTGATGGGAAGGGCGGTTGGCTGGCTGGTATGATAATAGCTACAGGAGCTCATTTCCCTGGATTTGGGAATCTTAATATCAAGTCTCTAAAGGTTTGTACAGCAGAACGATCCTGCTTTCCCGATAAGTTACTTGGTAACTTGACCTTGGAGGAGCAGGAAAGTTCGAGGTCAGGCCAAAGGTTTTTTTTTCTTCGTTAGTAATTCCGAGGGTTTGGAAACCTACAAAACTTTATGTGGTTCTTGTAGAAGGGCGTGAGACAAAAAAAACCCGATTTAGTCAGCCAAGGCTATTGCTTTGGCGTTGATGTTGGTAGCAATTAAATGGAAAGGCTAACTTCCATATTGCTTAAGTTCCATCAACATAAAGTTTTAAGGCACGTAAAGCATTGTGAAGCGGTATATAAGTCTAAGAAGTGATATTGCTGTTTAACATTCCGAGCACTTTATAATAAAGTCACAAACGCAGTTCAGAGTAACAGATAATTTTGACATAAGTATGCTTATTTCAGAAAAGAACGATGAAATCTACAATTTTAATTATTATAAGAAAGTATGGTTCAAAATGATGAGCTTATGGTAATCATTTTGTTTTTATTTATTCCTATGTCAGTGAAGATGATTATGTGCCAGCATAATCACTTTGAAGTCCTAGCAACCACATATATACATTTTCTGTATCACAATTTATACTTAACCTGTTCTTTCAGGTCTCCCAATGGTGCACTCATCACCATGGTAACTGAATCCATCCACCCCATAAAATGATAGCTTTGGGAAACGATAAACAATTTTGTTACATTAGTGGAAAAACTCTGAATAAAGTGCTTTATTTTGCAGGCCTGCGTCAGCTTTAAAATTTCCTCAGTGTTGAAACCATGACAGCAAGTGTCTTCAAGAATTGATTACTTTACATTTGAGGTTGTTGCAAGGATAACAGGATATTATGTGTAATAACTTTTAACAAAGTAGTATGACCTGCATCTTTCCAATTGTTTTTACTGAAGTTGAAAGGACTGTGCTGACTAAAGCTAAGGTAAGGAGGAATGTGGGAATAAAATTTAATAAATAGTAGCGAATAGAGACCTCACTCATAAGCAACATAATTGCTTACAATTGCTCCCTAAATAAACTTCTGTGAGGCTTAATTTCCCGATTTAAGGCATTCTCTAAAACACAAGCTTCACCAGACTAGATTCTTTTTATATTAAATTTAATTAATGGGGATGGGGAAGATCTTGTGGTAGCATTTAATTTCAGTACTTTTAAAAAAAAATGTCACTCAGAATAAAAAAGCATTGCAACATAAAAAGACTTAGGCTTTAACCAAGCATCTTGTGAGGCAACTTATTTCATGAGAACAGATAGTCAAAGGCTACAATCCAATGCATGTTATATCTTCCTATTATAGGTATATTTTTAAGCATCAGATATGGCAGCAATATCTCAATAGAAAGTTCTGCAGAATGCAAAAGGAATACTAATACATCTTATCTTTATATCTAGTTTGAATTCATTTCAATTCCAAAAACTTCCCATTTTCTTGTCTCTAAGGATATAGTTCTTGATATTTTGAATTCTGCCATCTAGAGACTCAATCGCTGTCCTTCCTTGGCTTCTTTGAGTGGTTAAGGCAGCGATGAAGGATTGGATTTTGAGATGGCTAAAGTGCCTTTTTTTCCCTGCTGCCCCAAAACAGATTCTTGCATTCTCTTTAAAAAGGTGATTTCTTGACCCCACATCTTACCCTCAGTTTCCAACCCTGCAGTTTTAAGAAAGAGCTTGAAGAAAATGGTAGGACTTGAGTAGGAAAAGTTGTGGGAAACAGACAGCAGTGACCTCTTGTGGGTGAACTCTCCTGGTGCTTGTATGATAGGCATTCAGTTTTCTTTGTACTGGTAGCTCTGTAAATACTTTTGATATAATCAGCCATGGTATCCTCCTGGAGTACTGGTGTAGTGAATTTAGAGGATGGCCATGACAGAGAGGGAAGATTCCATAAAAAGGCAATTCACAGTAAAGATGGTTTAAACCCATATGAAAGTAGATATTTATGAAGTAGTGTGAGACAGGCACCCCCTAATTCACATGAAGATAAAAGAGGGAAGAAGGAAGCACATTCAGACTTGCAACATTCTACTTTTATAGTAATTCTGGTAAGTTTTAGTCCTGTGGTATGGAAGCTGCTTGGAATAGTATGAAATAAAGTTAAAGTTGCTGCAGGCATAGATTTTTTTTTGTTTTTATTGCTATAATACACATAAAAGAAAGGAAAATGCAACTGGATATAAAACAGTACATTTTATTGTGACACAGATAGATTTTGTGGAAACTGAAGAGTGAGGCTGAAAAGAGAAAAACCATGTCCTGGCAGCCTGAAAGGGACAAGGTTAGCAGCCATCTACTGGTAATTACTTAACTGCAAAGGGAGTAAGGGTGGGCCAGAATCTAGATATAGCTGTGCACGCTTTGAGACTCTAAGCTGCACATTCCTACAGAAGAGAAAGTGAGTTAACTTTAAAATGTTTGGATAACTAAATATATTAGTTTATTGTTTTATTACCATGTCACTACTGCTTATCAGAAGGGCAGAAGAAAGGTCAGGAAAAAGAATTCAGCTCTTTTAGCTGCTATAATTAAATACTACCATAATTACTTTACATGCTTGAAAATGAAAAGAGTAACTTTATCATAAAAAGGGGGGGGGGAATTCAGAACAAAGTACTTTGTTATCAATAGAAGATAATATTGATAGCTCAGGGTTGAACTAAGGGACCCTTGGTGCTCTCTGAGCTCAGTTGTTTGCTTGCAGACATTTCGTTACCTTAGGTAACATCTTCAGTGCTAGAATGGAGTGGGGTTTGGTGAGAGAGCAAAAGGACTAGAGAAGCTCAGAGAGCACCAAGCATTTTGTATGTGCTGTTGGATCAATTCCCATGAATTCATGAAACCATTGTGTCAACCAGATTATTAAATAATGTATGAATGTGAAAAAAAATATTATTGTATGATGCAACAAAGAATATGGAATTGAACATTTACATGTTGGAGACCCAGATAGCTATGGTTGACGGAGAAAACATGACAATTTATTTATGAACAAATAAAAAGAAAAAAGGGGAAAGTAAACATGATTATAAAATACAGTATATTAGCTCAATTTTTAATTCCAACATTAAACTTTGACCACGGGATAATATCTTATCTTAGAATCATTGAAAACACATTTTAATGCTGATATTCATTCAGAATGATCCTACTCAGGAGAAGGTACAGGAATCGTATGAGGTTTGTATTAAAAGATCACCAGTGATTACCAGTTACCAAGCACAATTTAAGTTGTTTCCCAGCTGATTCTATATCTGCAGGAGAAACCTTTTAGCGATGCCCTCACCATCAGAAGTCCATATCTCTGAAATGCAACAGTCTTCTATCTCCCAGGTTGTAGAAGAGAGACCCTCAAGAGCTGCTTTCAGCCTTTTCTCTCTGTCTCTCCCTCTCCCTCCCTTTTTCTCACTCTCTCAGAAAATACCTAATAGCAAATGTTTCATTAAACCTACAATTTAAAAATGATTTAATATCTTTTTATGGTGCTTTTTATTCTATTACTTTCTATTATTTTTATTTCTAAACATCATTTGTCACCTTGAATATAAATGTAAATAAATGTGAAATAAAATATGCAAATAAAATGAACTAAGGTATATATTGTAAAGAAGCTTTATAACAAGTAATACGATTTTTCTTTCAAAATTTCAAAATCTAAGATCTTCAATGAAACTAAATGTTTAAATAGGCATTTGATCATTGCCAAAAGATCCTCTGAAGGCTACTAACTTGGATTCCTTGAAATACTAAGAATCATGCTTTCAATCCCTATAAGTCATCATGGCTGATTATTACCAGTACATCTGCCAATATCAACTGATGAGTACTTTAAGTGAAAAGATGCTCTTTATTCATGTCTTCTCATGAATTTCCACTGGCAATGGTAGGCCATTGTGGTAATAGAATCCTGAATTTATCCAGAAAAATTCCTAATATAGCCTTTACTGTGCTTGTTAACAAAATAATGATTAAATGTGTGGGATTTTACATTTCAAGACCAGTATTTTTTACCATAGGAAATATTTTATAGTTGCACCTTAAATTTGCTATTATATTTTTCCTTTGCATATTCTTTAAACCTGAGATTACTTCTTTTTTACCTTTGGTAAGTATGCAGGAAATATGAGGGATAATTTAGTTATTATTATTTGTTTGTTGCCTATTTCACCACAAAGTGACTCCAGGGGAGCTTACTAGGTTAAAAGCAAATGAATCTGTGTGTGTTGTGGTAATATATATATATATAATATAGAAAAACGAGGAAGGGAACAAAGCATGCACAAAGCGAGATGGGATCCACTATTAGTCCATCAGCCACCTCCAGCAAAGCTCTCCTCCATTGGGCCCCAAGACAACTGTCAGGGACAGGTTTTCAGGCCCTTACAGGAGGTCAGGAGGATGGGAGCAGATATCAATTCATGAGGCAAGATGTTGCAAAGGCAGGAACCATAGCAGGGAAGGCTCTTCTCCTGGACCCCGCCAACTGAAATTCCTGATGCTGCCTTTTCCAGCATGGGTGTTCAGACGGAGCCATTTGGGATGACACAGTTTCTCAGGTAGCATGGACCCATGCCATGCATGGCTTTATAGGTAACTAGCCGATAACCCGGTATTTACTTTGTGAGGCATAAACCGATATTGCCCTGGTATTTATTTATAGGGGAAAATGTCTAAATCAAGCATAATTTGTAATGTTGGATTTTCCCCCTTACCAGAGGGAGTCCCCTTGTGGAGTACTGTAAAGCCATTGCCATGGCAACTCCACTGTGCTGTACAGTAAAAGCAGTACAGTAGAAGCCATTTTAAGGCACAACAGGCTGTATCTTAACAGAACACCCCCCCCAAGAGGTTCTAGGGGTATCTTATCCCCCACAATTTTTTTCTCCAGAGGGTAAGTCATCTGTTTACCAAGTTTGGTTGAAATTGCTCAAGGCGTTCCAAAGTTATGCTGGAACACACACACACACACACACCTTTTTATATATAGATAGATAACTAGCACCTTGAATTGCAACCAGAAGCAAACCAGCAGTCAGTGAAGAGCAGTGGTATAATATGATGTTGGTGTAATATGGGCAATTCTAGGGGCCCCAAAGGCTGCCTGTGCTACTGCGGTCTGCACCAGTTGTAGCTTCCAAATGCTCTACATAGCACCATGTAGAGCTCATTGCACTAGTTCAGACCTGAGATGACCAGGGCTTAAGTGACTGAGTGTAGGGAGTACTGATCCAGGGAAGGTTGCAACTAGCGCACAACATGAAGTTGTGCAAAACATCTCCTAATTGCTAGACATTCTTCAGACGCAATAAGGTGGGAAAATAATGCTGTTTCACCACTCTTATTGCCATGAGGTAGGCTTTAATAGTGGCTCTAAGTCATGTCCTGTCGGAGTCAATCCTTCATTTTCTTCCAGTAGCGCTCTAGGCATCTCTTAACCCTTTTCGGATCCCATAATTCCTGTGAACCACAGGAAGTCTTGGGCGTGATGGATCAAGAAAAGCCACAGAGGCACAAATCTGTCAGATCCCAGAGATCTCTAACAGGATGCTGTCATTCTGGGAGGAGAGGGGAGGATTTCACATGGGGTTTTCCTTTATTCCCTTTTCTGCTTTGATGTACCTTTTGGGAAAGAAGCGGGGGGGGTGGGGAGAAGAATGTGCCTGGGACATCTGCTTTGCCTGAAGTTCTTACACCTTCACATCTTGGGATTGGCTCACAGTTGAACTGGACATTGGGAGGGGTCTCAAAAGAAGCCGTTTAACCTAACACTCTGGCACGGGAAATAAAGATTCTGCGTACATTCTCTCTGCCATCACTGTCGTCCAATAAAAGTTATTTGTAAATTGCATCATGTTTCAAGAGTTCTGCTTTCTTGAGAAGACTGGCGAGGCAGAACCTTACAAAATCTGTACAAATTCCCAGCATCTTTTGATTCCTGGTGGTTACCAAGGCTTTGGCAGGGCCATACAATAAACCCCCTGGGATAACCCTAACACCCTATTCAGGTCTGTCAGCCTCAAGGAAGGACGATACGAATGGATCTGGTCCAGTGGTGGGTTCCAGATCCCGTTCTCAACCAGTATGCTGCACAAGGGCCGGGTGTCCCACCACATACGTGTGCATGCACACCCACCACCTGTGATGCTCCAGCTGCTCGGCAGAGCATTGTGCAGGTACGTACGTTCCGGCCCAGTTGGGTCAAATACAGGTAAGGACAGGGGGGGGGCCTCTGGAGCACTGCACCGGAATGGTACCTGGTGCTCCCAGCAGGCACCGGTACACCCATACCGGGGCATTCCGGCCGTAACCCACCACTGATCTGGTCTCCCTAATGGGTGGCATAAAATAGTTTCAAAGGTGTGATCTGACCATAATGGTGATGGTGTTAAATCCCCCACCAGATCAAATATTGCCATTGCTCTGACAAAAAGATCGTGTCTGGTGTGTGACCAGGTCAGTCCCTTGGTCAGATTTTTTCAGTTAATCTCCAAAATGGCTTACATGTTTGATAACCAATTTCATTGTAATTTTTACAATGACAATAAAGATTATTATTATTATTATTATGTAATAAGTAAATTCATTGAAATCATTAATTCTACTAAGCCAAAACAAACATGAATAATTAAACATTGAACTCTAGGGAATAGTATAGCAAAAACCCTTAATACTTCAAGCAACAACAAAATAGTAGAAAAATTAAAATCTAATCTTAAAACCTAATGTATAAGAACATACATAAGAACATAAGAATAGCCTTGCTGGAACAGGCCACAGCATTCTGTCTCACACAGTGGCTCCCCATTTGCTTCAGGGTATTCCCAAGCAGATGTCTTCACCTGCTTATGATTCCCTGCAAATGGCATTGAGAAATATCCTGCCTATCTCTCCAACCCGGAGGGTGTCCTTAGGCATCCATAATGATAGCCATGGATACCCTTGTTCTCCATGAAGTCGTATAATCCTTTCTTAAAGGTGTCGAGGCTGACAGCTGTCACCACTTCTGGCAGGAAGATCCATAGACCAGTGATCCTCTGGGTGAAAAAGTACTTCCTCTTATTTGTTTGAGGTCTAGCTTCCAAAAGTTTCATGGAGTGCCCCCTAGTTTTAGTGTTGTGCGATAGGGAAAACAGTTTTCCCTTTTCTACTTTGTCCACACCGTGCATGATTTTATAGACTTCAATCAGGTCACCTCTCAGGCGCCGTCGTTCTAGAGTGAAGAGGCCCAGCTGTTGCAGCCTCAGATGGTAAGGAAGGTGTTCCAGCCCCCTAATCATTCTGGTTGCCCTCCTCTGCACCTTTTCCATTTCCATAATATCCTTCTGAAGGTATGGTGCCCAGAACTGGACACAATACTCCAGATGGGGCCTCACCATAGATTTATAAAGAGACAAAATGACACTTGCTGACTTATTTTCTATACCCTTCCTAATGATCCCTAGCAATGAGTTTGCTTTTTTCACTGCTCACTGGGTTGACACCTTCATTGAGCTGTCCACCAGGACACCAAGGTCCCTTTCCTGGTTAGTTGCAAGGAGTTCAGACCCCATCAGTTTATAGATATAGTTGGGGTTTTTTGCCCCAACGTGCATCATTCTGCACTTACTAATGTTGAAGCTCATTTGCCACTGGGTTGCCCACTCCCCCAGTGTCAAGAGATCCCTCTGGAGCTCCTCACACTCTCTCAGTTTTTACTACCCTATATAATTTAGTGTCGTCGGCTAATTTGGCTACCTTGCTGTTTACTCCTACTTCTAGATCATTTATGAAAAGGTTGAAGAGCAGGGGTCCCAGTACTGAACCTTGGGGGACCCCACTCTTTACCTCCCTCCACTTAAAGAAATGTCCATTTAATGCTACTCTTTGTTTCCTGTCCCTTAGCCAGTTGCTAATCCAGGACAAGGCCTGTCCCTTTATTCCATGACTGGCAAGTTTATTTAAGAGCCTTTGGTGCGGGACCTTGTCAAAGGCCTTCTGAAAGTCCAGATAAAATGTATGAAGTTTTAGCATCCATCGGCTGGAAAAATAGAGGAAAACTATTCCGAAGATTGAATTAAAGAAAGATAGTATAACTGTCAAAAGCTGTATTCTACACTAATTGCTATTTTCAATTACATTTTAAAGATAGCCCCCATGAGTTACAAAGGGCAGGTTAATTCCTGTGTAAAATATTGCAGTCTGCAAGCAAGCCCACCAAGAAGTTTGTTCAGCCATTGTTCCTGGGACAGTGCAAAATCTTTCATCTGAAACTTCAGCTTTTGTACAGACTATATATATTTCCTTGTATCAGTGAATCAGCGACTAGCAGCACACTATTTATCAGAATTATACTCGTCTATTGATGTTCAGTACTTACTGAAGACAAAGTCTATTTGAAAATAATTCCGCGTCTGTGGTTACAATAGATATTGGAAATCTCTGCTTCTGATGCTTTCTTCTCTTCTTTTGCACCAGATAAAATGAATTTAATTCCTCTAGACTGTAAGAATATTTTTATTCTAGATAGCTAAACATTGCATATGTTTGGCTACCTTAAATGACTGGACTGTATTGTTACATCCTTCATTCCAACTGACCCCATTTTTTAAACGATTCTGTAATGCAAATTATTCATTCTACTTTTTTTCAGAAGTACAACTTTAAATTATAAGAATTGGATAATAGTTTTCTCAGGGCTTTATAATTTTATGACAATACACATATACAGACGTGATAATACAGGTAGTCCTTGACTTACAACAATTCATTTAGTGACCGTTCAAAGTTACAACGGCACTGAAAAAAGTGACTTATAACTATTTTTCACATTTGTGAACATTGCAGCATCCCCATGGTCATGTGATCAACATTCAGATGCTTGGCAACTGACTCATTTATGATGGTTGCAATGTCCCAGAGTCACATGATCACCTTTTGAGAAGTTCTGACAGCAAAGACAATGGGAAAGCCAGATTCACTTAACCACTGCAGTGATTCACTAACAACGGAAGCAAGAAAGATCATAAAATGGGGCAAAACTGTTTTAACAAACGCCTTAGCAACATGAATTTGGGGCTCAATTGTCATGTTGAGGACTACAAAAAGCAATTTACATTTGCAAACCAGTTGTAACCTCCATATCTCAGAGCTTCAACAGAAACATAAAAATAAGCCATTTCTGATAAGTAGATGAGGCAGATATAATTTTCAACAAAAACGCAGTTAAATGGCATAGTTAAAGTTTAATCTCATATGTACTTCCAGGAAAAAGAACAGTATCTTGCTACATCTCTGTGAACTATCATGTGATAGAAGCCAGTACAGCTTTAGACTTGCATGAATACCAGTATTATTTGAATAGATTAGAATATCAGCGTGATTGATTATGGCATTGTACGTGAACCTAGATAGAACCTAACCAAATCTCCACAAACCCTTAATGAGAAGTCCCCAGTCAAATGAAAGAGATTGTGCTTAGATTATTCTTAGTGGCTGTTAAAGTAATACGTAGTACTGTATACTCCTAAAACTGCTGTTACTATGATATTTAGCTAGATGAAATGGTACATCATAGGGTAACAGATTTTGAACCAATGATCTGGGGCCCACCCATGGTTCCGAAGGCATTGAAATTTGGAGAAGTTGTGGCTGCTTCGTTGCTACCAGTAGCTGCTGTTATGGTTACATGATCATATTCAATATTCTGTGACTGTTTCCCAGTCAGTCTCACAATCCCTGTCTCCGTCCTCCACTCAGCAGCAGCCACTTACCTGCTTGTTGGAAAAGATAGAAGAAAGGAGAGGGAGATTTCCAGTGCTTCCTGCCAGAAACTCAATGGGGAAGCCAGCAGGAAATCAGAAGTTGCTGCTGCCACTATTTTTTGCCTGCCCTTGTTCATTCTGTTTCGCTGTTTAGGTAAGGAAATACCTCTGACCCAACAGGGCACAGGTTGTCTAGTAATTTTTCTCTTATTCAACAAATCTATCAAGGGCTTGTAACAGGGGGACAAAATCTGTGCACATTAATTTGGAGATGACTGGAACAATACAAATAGAATAGGAACTGACAACACAGAGCAGCAAATTTCATGCCGGTATAGTTTTTTGCTAATTTAAGGATTGGTGGTAAGCACTTCAGGTCAACAATGGGGAAAATCTTTATTTACAATGTTTTGTTTGTTGCCTTTTCCCGTCACTCTATATATCAGTGTCTAGAATAGATAATTTTAAAAAATGTAAAACAATCATTTTTAAAAAATCTAAATTTGCATTACTTTTTAAAACTTTCTAATATATTACACCATTGCAATTGGATTATATAACAGTTCCATGGATAATAATTCATAATAATTCATATTTTAACCCAAGACTCCCAAACTGTATTTATTTTCCTAGAGTCCAAGAGTTATTTTGTCTCGTGATTTAAATGCTGATGCAACATTATTTTAGATGACTTCAGTTACTTCTTTAGAAGAGAGCACTTTCTTCAGAAGTTGCTGAATATGAACATTAATCTTATGTGGAGCCTTTTATTAATCTATACTATGACTGAAAGCCATATTTTATCCTACTTTATAAATACATTTATAAGTAATGTAAAACGGGCTCAACTGACCTTATCGGTGCTTTAGATATTTAATTAATTCTGTGAGCCTAATAGAAACAGGCCAGAATGAATTTGTCTTTCAGAAAATGAAAATATTTCATGCCTTCAGGGAAAAATAATAATTTGCAGAATATGTAGTATTGAAACGGTTTTGCTTAACTTTTTAGAAAATGTGGATAAGGCCCCAGGAAAATAATGGAGATGTGACTACTATTAATCATCCCTAAAACAATAAGGGACTTTGTTATTACTATCTATACTTGTTCTTAGCTTTAATCTGTCTTTTTGGTTTAAAACTATCAGATTTACAAAAGTGGCTTATTTTTTTTCAGAGTGCTTCTCTGCTCAGAAATTAACCACTTTCTGTTACAATAATGAAAATCAGTCAGTTTTTTTTTTAAAGGAACCCTCTTCTCAAAATATTGTTTGAGAAAAAGGGCATAAACAAGTTAATAGATTTACGGGCTGTATATTTAGTGATTGGATCAGATATGAATATAAACCAAAATGAAAAGGTCATTAGATGGCTTAAGTAAGTAACGATCTCTTGCAACCTTAAATCCACATTTTTCTTCTCAAACAATCCAGGTTCACACACAGAATATATTTTCTAACAGTATTAATTAGATGCCTAGAAACTAGAAGGAATTAAAAACGAATTTTAAGAATACAACTTATTTGCCTGTATCTTGTTGAATGTGAGTATTGGAGAAAGATACTAAAATGCATTATGCCTTTTTGCCACTAGAGGGTGATTAGCCTCTGCAAGGATACAGTTGCACAGTTAAAATGGCTTATTTTTTTATTACTGTGTACAGTAAAGTAATTTATATGTTGGGTCATTTGTAAGTTATAAATAATAAATATGACAGGTGGGCATCCTCCCTCCTAGTCACATTTAGCACTGCTTTGCTTTTAAGTGGGTGCTGTAATACCTTATTCCAAAACGTAATAATAAATAGTAGAAAAATTGAATATTAAAATTATGTATGTAGAACAGTATTTAGCAAACACTTATATTATTATGTTTGCTAAATATTGTGGAAATATGTTTCATGAGTATATTTTCATTTAAACCTTTTATAAAAATTTGAAACATTTATAAATAAATAGAATAATATATAAAAGATATGATTATACCATGTATTACAAGTACAATATGCAAGATTTAACAGAAAGAATAAGAATATATTTGCAATTTTAATCATAAAAATCTAGACTGGTTAGTATTAATTGCCCTTTTATCCTCTCCAGGGAAAAACTTCAGTGTCTTCTTCTGTCTTCCACTGAACTATGTCCTCTGATTCATTTTATATTGATCAGTTTTATCATTAATCCTAAGATTGACAGATCTATCAGCAATTCCCCAGATCTAATTGTTATGCTGATTACTATCCTCAGCTCTTATTTCACCATTTTCTGTTGTGACTATTTCCAAGATATATTTTTTTAAGAAAAAGAACTGTAGGAGAAAAGAGTTCCAAAACTAGCTTAACATAATGGAAAGCCAAATCCAACTATGTTTATTTTCTCACATTTTTAATGAAATAACACATTCCACAGTTAATGAATGCATAATTGAAGTTTTCCTATTTCAGCTGCTTGGAAATCATTCAGTTTCCATTTATTTTGTTTCATTTTCTCCAGAGTCCAAACAATGGTGCTAGATTGTTGATTGCTTATTGGACAATTGGATTGTTTCCTCTTTATCTCCTGACTTTCCTCTTGTTTTTATTTGTTTGCATTAAACATTTGTATAGCCCCCATCCTGTACCAAAATCTGGACAGCTCACAATACAGTATAATTTTACTGAAAGTAGTCTTGACCAGTAATTAATTCACAAGCACGATAGACTCTCTCTCAGCCAAACTTAGTTTATAGGGTTACAGTTGTAGAGAAAATAGGAGGGAAGGTGTGTTAGATATATTTGCCACCATGAGTTATTTCTAAAAATAATAAAGGTAGGAAATGTATGCATGCATGCATGCATGTATATATGTATGTATGTACATATGTATTTATTTTTGTGCCTTTCATTGTTAAATAAAGTTCTACAATCAATTTATAATCCTAAGGATACTGCTCTATCTTACTAATCGAAAGAAAGGAACTTGATTTTTTTAGTTCTTGATCAAAACAATTTTTTGTGTCCTCTGGGTGGCAGTAGTGTTTAAATGATAAAATCAATTCATGACCTTAAAAATGTGACAGCTTTCTTTTGCATTTTTATATATTGTAGCTATATATAGCCTGAAAGTCTAACTAGTATATTAAAAGCAGCTTTGTTGAACAGCAGGAAAGCTTTAAGGGTGGAGCTGTTTCCTTATTCTTCTGGGCATTTGCAGGTGTTTTTTTTTATAGCTCCAGTATCAAGATTGAAACTTATCAAGCTCACTTAGAGGGTGAGAGGGTGGAGAGAATTCTATCTGTGTTTAGTTAAGAGGTTCATTTGTTTCTAAAAATAATAGTTTTCATCTGGCACAGTAACTTTCTACAATATGTGCACTTTTATTTATTCACTTTCCTCTGAATGCCACCCGTTTCGGAAGACCCTGGGTGACTAAGATATCAAAATGTAAAAATGATCACCAAGCCCCACACAATATAAAAATAAAGAAGCAATAATAAAAGAAGCAAAAATATAACCAAAAATGGCATCAATTACACCCTCTTCCTATGCATGAGATGTAAAGTAGATCTTCATAACATTCCTAAAGTCTAGCAGTAGTAATCTAGAGAATGAAGCTAACCAAAACTCAGATAGGAAGGAGTTCCAGATAGTTCAGATGGCATCTGAAAACCCCTGATTCTGAGGCCCCATCAGGCAAAGATGTCATAGGGATGGGGCCTGGATTCTCTTTGGTTTGGTTGGATGGGCAGATGAACATAGGAGGAGCAGTCTCTCAGATAAACAAATCTTGAGCTAGGTGGAATCTCAAAACTTCTCTCAATCTCTCATGTCCTAGTCATCTCTTGCTTGGACTATTGCAATGCACTTTACATGAGACTACCCTCAAAGAATATCCAGGAGTTACACCTGGCGAAGAACACAGTTGGGAGGACACTTTATGGGGCCCTTAGCAGAGGTGGTATTCAGCAGGTTCTGACCACTTCTGGAGAACCGGTAGGGGTAATTTTGAGTAGTTCAGAGAACTGATAAATACCACCCCATCTATTCTCTGCCTCCTGAGTCCTAGCTAATCGGGAGGAAATGGGGATTTTACAGTAACCTTCCCCTGCCATGCCCACCAAGCCACGCCCACAGAACCGGTAGTGAAAAGTTTGAATCCCACCACTGGCCCTTAGAGTATCCCTTGTTACACCACTGTTCTGTGAGCTGCATTGGTTGCCAATTTGCTTCAAGGGCCAATTTATGATATTGGTTATGACTTTTAAAGCCCTTCATGGCATGGAGCCAGGTTACCTGAGGAACCTCCATAGGATGAGACCACGCCACCAGAGCTGGCAGGATGGTTGGTTGCACAGTCAGCCTGATGTTTAGATTGGATTTTGCATTTTAATCAACCTATCAAGTCCTTCTCAAGAACCTAGGAAAGGCAGATATTTGAGTGTTCACAGTATCATTGCAGGCTGTAAGCTGTTCCAAGCTGGCTTTTGCAATTGACTTATGGTGATTTTGTCAATGCCGATTTCTGAAGACCCTTGGTAACTAAGATATCAAAATATAAAAATGATCCCCAAGTGTTCAAGTGGTGCTCCAGTTGTTTTGGGATTGCACCTAAGGTTTCTATTATTATATTTCTATCCTTCTTCTTCTTACATTATAATTGGATTCATGAAACCTTTAGACTACTGAGCAACATTGTTGCTGATCATGTAACATATCCACTACAGCAGTGATGGCTAACCTTTTTTGGCTCACTTGCCAAAAGCGGGGGGGGGGGGAGCGCAGGAGGGTCGTGCGTGGGTGTGCCACACCCATAATGCTATGTGTGCGATTCCCCTGCTTTTGGCATGCTTTTTTTGCCCTCCCCATGCTCCAGAGGCTTTCTAGGAGCCTGGGGAGGGTGAAAACAGCCTTCCCCCCCTCCAGAGGCTTCAGGAGCTTCCCTGAAGCCTCCAGAGGGTGAAAAACAGCCTCAAAAGAAAGCCTAAATCAGCTGGCCAGCGCACACATGCACACTGAAGCTGACAGAGCAATGCGTTGAGTGTCCTAAGAAATGGTTCCGCGTGCCACCTGTGGCACCCGCGCCATAGGTTCACCATCATGGCACTACAGGATCTCCAAACTATACAATGATAGAGACCATGTTCAACAGGTATAACTTCCTCATGGTATTCAAATTAAAGCATCCCACTGGCTGTCTAGAGCAGGAGGGTCAAACTCATGTCGTCATGGTGGCGTCACATGACCTATTGGGACTTTTTTTCCCCTTCACTAAACTGGGCATGGATGTGGCCAGCGCATGATGCAGATTAGGAGTTTGACAACCCTGGTCTAGGGTCTGACTCTGTATGAATACCTCCTGTGAAAGGGAACCCATCATCTCTCTGAGTAATTGTTTCTACCATCAAACCTCTTTTGCTCTTAGGAATTACTTTCTAATATTCAATTCAAATTTGTCTTCTGTAACTTAAATCTAGTATTGCCAACTAACTGGATTTGAAGAGGAGGCTTCAAATAAAATGTTGATGTGCTAGCTCCACCTGTTGATATTTCTTTAAAGATGTCATATTTTTCCTTCCAGAGCCTGTACCATGTTCATATTCCATGCTCTCTTTTGCAAATATTATTATCAAGTCTGGTATTTTTCATCCTATAAATGGAAAACTGATGCTTGTTTTCTAAAGAAAGAATGTGTGTTCCTTCTAAATTTCCTTCTATTATTTTCAGTTCATTTCTACAATTTATGAAGATTGTTTTAAAAACAAGTATCTTGGCTGTTTGGCCGTTGAGGTGATATGAACCTTAACTCTTGATTTTTAATGAGAAGACTTTTTATTATTTAATATTGTAGTGCTTGGCTAAACATCTAAAACAGTTTGCAACTTCAGTACAATGGGAAAGAGGCCACAGGAAGAGACCTAAGTGTCCAAAATCTTTGCAGAAGTAAGTTTGTGGATCATCTATTTTGCAGCTGCATGATACACTATATTCAGCAAAAGAAAAACAACATGACACAGTTATTTTATATCTACTGTAGTTGCTATCATTTTTATTGCAAATGTTTCTTTATGTGTTGTGGTTGATAGTGAGTGGATAATTCATAGAATTACCACTCCCAGTAAAACTAACTTTCTTTTTCTTTTCCTAGCGTTTTGGAAGTATGGGAGGATGGATATCTGTTCTCCCGTGACTGTTGCGCAGCAGATAAACCACCACACTAAAACCTCAATTTACAGTATGTATACAATCCCTGTGAATTTTTCTTTTAGGGAGAGATTGTGATTCTTATGACAGATGTATTCCTCAAAATAGGATTGTTTGACTCCTATTTTTCCATAATTGTGGAATAGAATTCGAGAAATGGTTCAGCATCCTAAACTTCCTTCTTTCGAATAAATGCAAAAAAATGGGTTTGTGGAGAATGAGATATACAGAGTTTATGTGAACTTTCAAGCCTTATCTTATTATATTTATCCTGTTTTGGAGAATAATCTCTAAAGCAAAACTTTTTCTCCTTCAGTTTTTCAGTGAGGTAGCCTGAAGAAGATGATTATCCCTAAGACAAAGTCAAATCCTATGGCTGAGGGTGGATTAGATACAGGGGTCTCCAACCCTTGCAACTTTAAGTCTGAAGGACTTCAGCTCCCAGAATTCTCCAGCCAATTTTAAATTGGGCAATGAACGTATTATTTCCTAATGAGGGTTTATAGTTTGCCTCTTCCTCTTTGAGTTGTGTATTTGCCAAATACAGTATATGTCACAAAAGCTCTAGATGAATTCAGTAACAATCCTCAAAATGAAAAGTAAATCACAGCAGCATTGCCATTGGAACTTCTCTCTACTAGGAAAACTGTAGTTACATAACAGTGTTATTAAAAGTAATTGCTAATATAGATAAACCTCCAAGCAGAAGAGTAATTATTTGAGCAGAGCTTTGTATTCACAGCAAAAAAACAAAAAACTTCCAGGGCAGGCGTTCATCTTTCTCAGTAGGGACATTTACCAATTAACAGAAAAGTTTTTTTTTTTTTAATGGAAGGAAAAGTATAAGCCTGCATCAATTCTTTTTACAATGCTGTAATTTCCTTCTGGGTTAAAGAACAAACATCTCAGTTGTTTCAAAGGTGCTGCACATCTGTTTCTGTGGCTAATCACCATTCATTATAAAGGACCACTTTTCAGTGATATTCTCTGTCCCAGAGCTATGGCATGCTTTCTGCCTTATTCTGCAGTCTTTTGCCAGCTTTTGACATTGCCTAGTTTTGTGATTAAGTATAAAAATGTAGAATTTTTCTAGATCTTTGGCAAGCCTTACAAACTATGTAGTTTGAAACTAAAGCAGTGATTAATCAGCAAACTCTCATGAGAAAACTGTAATAGCTTTTACAAGGGTAACAAGGACAATTTCCAGAGTCATGTTTTGCCAAGCAAAATGTAAGCAACTCTGATTTTTACAGGCTTGCAGGATGAGAGTACAGGGGGGGGGAGGCACATATATATAAGAAACAGGAAAGGTAAACGTGCCTTTCTTTCAGATTGACTCTATGATTAACATGCAAAGTTTATTTTGCTTTATCACAGAACAGCTAATAGTGAAATTCTATTAATTGCTGAATGTTGTTTTGTTTGGCAATTCCAGGAAGCAGTTTACATGGCTACGGAGTGCTCTGGTTTGCAGAGCTTCTGAAATAGTATTATTGTAAGGGGCTAATACTGATTAGAGACAGTTCCCTGAGGAAGGAGGACCTTTTGATGATTGAGTCATTTCCCTTCTCTGTTCTGCTTCAGTGATACAGTGCTGCTCATTGTATCATGATGCAGATATTCTCCCCTTCCCTAGTAAGCAGTTCAGAACGTCATGTCTTAGCTGCAGTGGTTGGGTTTATGACTCTGGAACAGAAGTTCCCCACTCTTTCTTCTAAATACAGATTTTTTTCAGCATCTGAAGGATTGGGGTGTTGGGGTGTTAACAAGCATTTTAATAATGATTGTTTATATTTTTAATCATGATTGGTTTTATATATTTATTGTTTTACTTAATTATCGTACACTATCCAGAATTACTTGGAGAGGAAAAGCCATATTCATTTGATAAATAAATGATAGATCAATTACCAAAAGTATCTTGTACAATTAGTATTACTGCTATCACATATGGCACATTAAAATATGGAGTTAACTCGGGCAGTTCTGCTAATGGAACCAGTTCAGAAATCAGAAATGACATTTTGACCTTAGGGAAAGATGGGGAAACAATCTTTGGAAATCTACATCTGGAAATACATGCTATCTTTCTTAGTTTTGAGCTTCTGCTTCAGTAAATTGTCATACTTTTTTTAATTCAATAGATAACACGTAATTAAAATGAATATACAATAAATTGGAATAAATAGATTACAAAGGAGTATCATTAAAAACTTTCTAAGACAAAAATTCAGAGCAGTTCTAAAGATAAAGGCCTTATGAAGGAACCACCACGTCCAATTCTAAGCCCTTTTTGGAGTTATGCCAGCAAGAATAAAAGGTGATGATGATGGGTCTTGAATTCCCTCCCTTCCCTGTGGTCCTTGACTGCCAGGACAAATACCTGCAGCTTTCTTGGCAAGATTTTCAGAAGTGGTTTGCTATGGTCTTCTTCCTAGGGTTCAGAGAAAGTAACCAACCCAAAGTGGTTTTGTGCCTAATGCAGGACTAGAATTTACAGTTTCCCAGTTTCTAGTCCATGCCTTCAACCACTGCACCAAACAGGGTTTATTTCCTTTTCATAATAGCAACTATAAGGGCTAATGTAGATTCTTTCTAGTTCTAGAGCACGATGAGGGAACACTGTTTCTTTCTTCCTAATAATGGAGGAGCATGTGAGATAGCTAAACAATGGCAATGAAGTTCCTGTTGTATTAGCAAAGAAGCCTCAATAATGGGTCTCTTTATCTGATTGTGGACCTCCACCCATGAAGAGAGCCACAAAATGTGATGATTATGTAGATAACTTCCCAAGGACCATAGAGTTGTGTTTTTAGACTTCTTGTATAGCTTCATTTCCCCCCCTGAAATCTCCATATTACTCAAAATGAAAAAAATAACACTGATAAGTCCAATAAACAATTATTTCTATTACATTTTTCCACATACAATTATTTACACCAATGACAGAGATTTCTTTAACAAACTTAAATATTTTTGGTTTTTTCATTGTTTTTTCATATCCCCAAAAAAATAGACATATCTATTATTAGGCATATCCTAATATGCAGATATAAAATGTATTTTAATACATTTTAAGAGAATTCGACTGTAACAGAAAGATTTATTTGAGCATGCCTTTTGCAGACTCGATTATGTTGCATATAGTAGTGCTTTTAATTGTGCATAATTAGAACATGTTTAAAGAAATACATCTGAAATGTTCTGATATAAAGGTGAGTAAGGGAAAACTTTGATCAAATTATTTTTTTCCTTATTAATTTTATTGGGGGGGAATCACAGTCCTCAAAGCAAATCCAAAAGAGAACAGAACGATATTAATATAAATAAAATGGACAGATTATCTTATCTGTCATAATACTGAACTTGACAGTCTTCCATGTAGTTTCTAGTTTTCACTTCAAATAAGAGGCACCTGAGTAAAAGTCAAGCTTGTCATTTCAGCATTTGAACATAGATCATACTCTAAAAAAAGAGATTCCCTTTGTAACACATATTATCTTCAGTCTATTCCATAGTATGAACATCTGAAGAAGCTGATTCTACCACAGCAGTTTGTAAAATAGAATTCAGCTTGCTGTATCTGACCAAATGAAAATTAGAATTAAATTTGATGAGTGTTACATCTTTTTTTGGAAGGACTTATTTTATAAAAATGCTGCAGCTACTATTTTTATTACCCATTGCTTCATAGTTTTCACACATTTTCTAACAGGGTACTTTTAAAATGACACTTAAGGCCAGCAAGGACAGGCTATCATGTCTAAAATAAACCCAGATGTTCTAAAGTGTTTTCCCTCTAGAGGTGCAGTAATTGCTTTACGATTAGACAGGAAGCTGTATCAGCATTATTGCTCTAAAGGAGCCAGTGTTATCAAAAGACAACACATCAGGGCTTGTCCTCACAGGAAGGCTATCGTGAGTTACCAACTGTGCTTTAATCCAATTGGTTATGGGACTCTTCATGTGGATGGTTTGGTGTTTAGGGAAAATCATACGACTATCATTACCATGAAATAGGAGGGCTGAGGTACAAAAATCAAACAAACGTTATGAATCGCATCGAAATAATTACCATATTTCTGAATATGACAGTTTGAAGAACGTAAAAATGGTATTAAGGCATGTTAGAAATACTGTACATTCAAAGAAAAATATAGTAAATGTGAAAAAGAAAAGAAGGAAAAGAATAGAGCATATAAAAATGAGGTTAAAAATAAACATGAACAGAAAAGAAAACAATATATAAAGAAGCAGCTTTTGATCTTCCTGTTGGCAGTTATACATACAATTCTAATCCAAGCTCTCTCTCACTCACTCTCTCAGTTAACCTCGTAATCATCTTCATTCTATAACCTATTCTTTCTAATCATCAAAAACATACAAAAATTATTTCATTTTTATGCAAATGAATGTCCCTTCATGTTGTTCACATTTCCAACTGTAATAGTGTTGGGAATGACCTTGAAAGACTAGGCCAAGAGACATTGTTTACGGAATGTCTAGGGAATGGTCAGATAAGAAACAGCAGAATCTGTAGCTGGATAGTGGCCAAGGCAAGAGGTTTAAAAGAGATCATCATCATCATCATCTTCATCATAATATCATGAAATACCTGGACATCGAAACTATGCGATTATGGATGAAGCATGTAACAGTGATACCCATTGTCATCGGGGCACTTGGTACCATGCCCAAGAATTTTATAAGATGCATCAACAAATTGCAGCTTCCTGAAACAACATTAGCAGAACTGTAAAAAACTGCGCTACTCGGAAATGTTGTTCTATCTGTGGCTTTATTAAGATTATTTTCAAAAAAATATTTTCGTTTCTTTTTGCAATTCTCCCCTACCATTTCCTTTGCAACAAATCTCATTCAGTCTCCGTGTGAAAGAACTATTTCACATGGAAATAGTGAAATAGTTCTTTCACATGTTTTAAAGTGAACTTTAAACTTTTAAAGTTTTTTCCCTTTAAAAGTTGAAGTCATTGAGTTATGTTCCGACAAAGTTTTTGGTAATCTTTTCACTTTATGAACATTAGTAGCCAAAGTCTTAAAGATCCAAATCCTATCTTTTCTTGAAAAAGATCTATGTCTTTCAGAAAATAAGTATATTCCTTTGAATCAGTCTTTCTATAGATCTCCATGTTTCAGTATCAAGAAGCTTCAAATTTTCCATTAAATCAAATTGCCTTTTAATATTTTTCTCAGAATTTCTTTTTATGAGGAAAATATCCCAATCTCCCCGGAGACACCAATTTTCATACAGAAAGTTCAATAGTTTATCAACTATATAAAATACGTCCTTTATAAAATACAGTTTTATCTTCATTTAGGACAGGGGTAGTCAACCTTTTTATATCTACCACCCACTTTTGTATTTCCGTTAGTAGTAAAATTTTCTAACTGCCCAGTGGTTCCACTGTAATGGTGATTTATAAAGTAGGGAGGTCAATTAAATTTTAAAAAAGGAAAGTGCTTCAGTATCCGACAAAACCCTTACCACCCACCATGAAAGCTGGAACGCCCACTAGTGGGCGGTAGGGCCCAGGTTGACTACCACTGATTTAGCACATAAATTTCCAACATCAAAGTCTTAGCCCCCTATAGATTAACTTCCATCCCAATATATCTGCCATAATGATCAGACAGTATAGTCTTTGGATATAGTTGAGAAATTATGCACAAAACAACTCAATTTCTTTTCTTCATTCTTGCTGAAATAAATTATTCACCCACTTTTTTGTGACTCAAATGTTTTATATCTTTTTCCCCTAATATTTTTTCTAGCTTTAACCCATTCTTAAACTTTTATCTTTATAATTTTACAGCAGTTTAAACTTTTAAAACAATACTAGCGCAGCTTTTCAATCTGACTACTCTCCAAGGCTAATGGGCATTATGGGCTTTATTCATATTCTCAAGTGAGATGATGTGTCAATATAAATACAATTTTTCATAAACTATGAAATTTGTAATATGGGAGCTTCCTACTTACGTTCCTGTCAAGTTAGAGCAGGACTGTTTACAGGGATATTATCTTCTGAATTTGGCTTTCAGCAAGATGATAAATCTACTTTTCCCAATGGAATTTAATGGGGAACCAATTTAAAACCCCTGCCTTAGAAAACAAAACAAAACATTGCAAAATTGTATTTTTCTTTTTACTCCACCGAAAAGCTCCAAGGCAAGGAACATGTCAAAGCAAACCAATACCCACCTAATGCTATTATGTGTAACAGTTTTGTCTGAAGTCTAGATCACAGTCCTGTTGGAAATGAAATATGCCATGCAGTTACAAAGAAACAACTAAAGACAAACTACCAAATGAAGGAAAAGGTCAGCATAGAAGCAATTGTATATCATGCGGATTCTCCATCACAAAGCTTTGGAGAGGTACATCATGCCTGTATGTTACTCATTTATTACTTTTTTTAAAACTGATTTTTATACCTCTGTCTTCTAAGGCTGAGATTGCAATAAGTCATACTATACCAGTTAATTAGAATTATTTAAGTTTGTTGACTGATACCAATTGTATGCACAAAATGCTCTATTAAATTATATGCAACAACATAAATTTGGAGTTTTCTCCAAAGTAAGTGAATGGAAATTAAGAGTGGATTAAGTAATATATTGCCTCTTAGTAGAAATTCATATTTGATAATATTTTGAAGGTGAAACACATCACAGCCTAGGGAAGGTGACTTAACTAGAGAAGGGCCTAAAACTTGTACTTATAAAGGAGCATAAGCTATAGTTCAAAGAAGCATAAGAGAAACAAAGGTGAGGTTAACCCGCATCTTGGTCTCTGTGAGTAACACGTGTTACGCAGTGGTGGGTTTCCCTTTTTTTTACAACTGGTTTGCTCGCGTGCACATGCGCGTGACACGGGTGGGTGGACGTAGCCTCCAGGCCCAACAGGCAGAAAGCCATCTCTAGTGTTAGGATAAAGATCTTAGGCCAGCTACTCAAAGTCAGGAGGCCTTATACATCAATAAGGAACTGCTGGTGGATCCCTCTGTAGATCCCATGTCCTTTTCTCCTGATCCCAGCAAGCTTATGTTTTGAACGGGAAAAACATAGATGAAGATGATTCAGAGATGAAGCCTCCAGAAGCTGCGGGTGCTCCATCACTGGAGATTTTAAAGAAGAGGCCAGACAGCCATTTGTCTGAAATGATACAGGGTCTCCTGCTTGAACAAGGGGTGGAGTAGAAGACCTCCAAAGTCCCTTCCAATTCTGTCATTCTGTTGTTCTGACCTTACACTTCAGGTTTCCTCCTTATTTAACGAAAATGGCACCATTGTTTCCAGTGTGGTAAATGTCAGAGTTATTTTTTTTTAAAAACTATATACATATGAAAAACCTTGATGTTGAAAAAATATCATAATCAACTGATTATGTTCTGTCTTCACTAGGCATATAAGGGAGAAAGGAACCCCGCCCCACCCCCCCATCCACCCTCCCACCAATCTCCATATTCTGGAGAAGTGAAAGAGTATTTAGCTGGAAAACTAAACAAGAGCGCAGTATGTCATTACAAGCAGATACATTTACCTTATTATTGAGTGAGAGAGAAACAATAATTAGAAAAGAAAGGAAAAAGACTATTAATGCCTGATTATAGCAAAAACTGAATCTAATTCATAAAGCTATAAGTACATATTGTTGACGTTTATTAAGGTTCCCTAATAAAAAATTTACAGCTTTATTACAAAGGCAGATAAATACTGATCAAGAGAGAGAAATCAAGTCATTAGATTCCCCATCTAGATTTTGAGAATCTTCACTGACTTTTTTCAAGTCATTGAGCCATGAAGTCCTGGATTGTCTGGTCACAATTTGTTGTTACAGTATGCTGTTTGAAATGATTGTTTTGTTACATTGTTTATTTTGCTTTATTTTATGTTTCTATGTATTGATAGCCACCTAGAATCATTAGTATGAGAAAGGCAGACTTATCAATTCAATAAATAAATAAAAAAACATAGTCATAAAATGTTACAACCACAACAGCACAACCTTTTAAAAATGGGAGCTGTGTTTTCTACTAAAGTTCTTTTCTTAAGCATCCAGATATCACAGGGGTTGGAACTAATTTTTTTCTCCCAGAGTTTTTGTCTATGAAGATTCTCAGTCATTCAGGTTGTGGTTGTCCCAAAGGTGCTTTTTCAAGAGGCAACTGGACTTTCTGGTTTTTCTTTGAAGACATTTCGCTTCTCATCCAAGAAGCTGCTTCAGCTCTTCTTGGATGACAAGCAAAACGTCTTCAAAGAAAAACCAGAAAGTTCAGTTGCCTCTTGGAACTTCACTTTTGGGATCCCAGAGTTTTTCAATATTTCAAGAGAGTTTTATGTTTTAAACAAAATAGTAGGGCTATCAGATGTTTAACACTATTTAATCTACCCTCATTAAGCAGAAAAATGCACCACTGTTATTCGAATTTAATAAACCATAAACCATAAATTTAATTTAATTTAATAAATTTAATAAACCATAAATTTAATAAACCATAATGCTTTTCTAATAAATTCACATTTTTCCAATGCATAATTTTAGAAGATTCCATTCAGGGGCCACCATATAGAATCTTTGGATTCACACAGAGCTGATGGTTGCCTGCATGACTTAGTACAGATTATGGCTTTATTTTTGCTTTAGCAAAAAGCCCCACTCAGGCTTTCACTTGATGGCTCCCTAATTATAAAGATTAGATTATAAATTTGCAAAACATTGACAATCTGTCTGTTTCCCCAGGTATTTGGGTCATGGGGTAGATGAGCTCTTCTGCTACTAATGGTAAGCTAAAAGTTTATTCTTGGGCATGAGGGGATTATATTTGGTGGATTTGTTCATTTCAATCTTGTAAGATGTCATTTGTGTGAGATGGACAGTTGCATAAATCTTTTAAAAATAAAATATTCATACAATACATTTAATATTACCAAACTGCTATTGCAGATAATTGTTAGGTATTGGAGAATTATTGTTTACAGTCATTGGCCATATCAATGCAAATCACAAATTATATAAATATATAAATTCACTAGGCACAGATATATTTGCTTCCTAGAGTATGAAGAAACTTGATAATGGTGGACTGACCTTCGATTTAATCCTCTATCCATTATATTTGGGGAATCCTAGAGACTAGGTAAATATCAGTTAATGAGAGAAGGGTATATGTCCATTATATTTAAAAAAGAGAAAAAGAAAATCCAGTGTATTCCACCAGTTTCATATCATGGAAAAATTCATCAGTATAAAAAAGTTACGATTACTAGGAATGAGGGTGAACTTTCCAAGAACAAAACCTGTCAGACTAATCTTTCATTTTTAATGGGATAATTTCTTTACTAGATCATGGAAAAGTCATGAATGTAATCAGTATACACCTGGCTTGAAACAATTGGTTCCTGATAAAATTAAAATGAAGTCTTCATGAACTCATCCAGAAATCTTTTCAGTTCATTAATATCTGAAGAAGTGGAAGATGCATATAAAAATGCCAATGACACAAATTTACATGAAATGGTTTCTATTCTAAAGCAGGGGTCCCCAACATCCGATCCGCGGACCGGTGCCGGTCCGTGGCTTGATAGGAACCGGGCCGCAGTGAGCGCCGCAACTCTTAGAAAGGGTCGGAGAGAAGGAGGGAGGAGGAAGGGGCAGCTCCCCGGGCAGAGCGCGCGCCAGGGGTGGGAGAGCACAGGCGCGGCTGCTCATGCCGTTGGGGGCCCGAGAGGGGCGAGTGAGCCGACTCACACACACCCACGCATGCGGTGCCTGTTCCCCCTCCCCCCTGCTCCCCCTCTACGCCGGCCGAGCCATGGCCACCGGTCCGCGGAATTCTTTTAACATGAAACTGGTCCCTGGTGCCAAAAAGGTTGGGGACCCCTGTTCAGAACAGAAATGAATAAAAAAATTATATTGAGGTTAGAAAAAATGGCTGAAAAGATAGATAAAAAATTATTAAGACATACAATTTCCTTCATTTATATTTTAAAAAATGCACACGTACGCACATGAGTGTGCATGTATAGTATGGGGAATGTTTGACTTGGTAATACTGTAGCATATGTGAAAGGTGGTAGATAAATATGAGTCATTCAATTTTAGGCTGCATTGACAGAAATACAGTTTGCACATAAATTACAGAAAGTAATCACAGAACTTCTGCATTCATTAGACCACATGTTGAATCTTGTGTAGAGTTCTGAGTCCCACGTGTTTAAGAAAGATGAAATCAAAACAGGTGTGGAGAGATACAATAAAGATCATTCAGGGATTTGAAACTAAGTCCTGCAGTCTGAAGAAAGATTAAAGGAAGAGTGTATCCTCAACCTTGAAAAGAGCAGGCATAAATATATTGACAACTCTTTAGATAACTGAAATAATGTTACACAGATGACTGGGGAGGGGAGAGTATGATAGCACTTTTCAAGTACCCAAAGAGATCCTGAAGAAAGATGAAGGCTGTGTGTAGAGATGAATGTAAGAGATATTTGCTAAAATAAGAACAGTTTGACAGTGGGACCAATGACTAAAGGAAGTAATGCAAACCCCTTCACTGGATTTATTCAAATAGAGGTTGGACAACCATCCAATAGGGCAGTGATGGCTAAACTTTTTCAGACTGAGTGGCCAAAGTGTGTGCGTGCACCACGAATACACATGCATGCCCAAACCCCCAAAATGCAATGTGCATGTGGCCGCCGTGCATGCACCCCACTTCCAGGCATGCACGCATGGGGCCCCGCAGGTGGCCCGTGCATGTGTGTGCGGCCCCCACATGAGCCCTACCGCTTGTGCACGTACCCTCCACATAAGACCCTAAGACCAGCTGGCCGGAGGGAGGCATGTACACATACATGGTGGCACTGAACTGGGGCGACAGCTTGTGTGCTATCAGAGAAGACAAGGCACTGCGGGCCACCTCTAGCATGCGTGCCATAAGTTTGCCATCACATCAATAGGGGATGCTTTCATCTGTATTCCTGAACTGAGGAGGGAGTTGGATTCAAAGGGCTAAAAGATTCCTTCTATCTTTGATTCTAAAGCATGGTTGTCTTGTGCTTCAATTAGCAACTTAAGACATATTCATTACTAAAGCAATTGAAAATTTGCCACCATGAGGATGATTGCAGCATTTATCATTACAACTAGCCCAGATCACACAATACTATATGTTCTTTGAGTACGGTTTGAAAGATTGCAAGGATCTATCATGCACTGTAAGCAAATTATAAATACCTGATCCAGCTCCAAATAATAATTTATATCAGGGGTAGGGAACTATGGCTCTTTTATGACTCATGGACTTCACTACCCAGAATTCCTGAGCCAGCATGGCTGGCTCAGGAATTCTGGGTATTGAGTCCATGAGTCATAAAAGAGCCATAGTTCCCTACCCCTGATTTAGATGTTGTCTATACATACTTTCTTTAGTCCAACACTGCAACATAGGGACACCATCTGAAGCTTGAAGATGCTACTGTGTGTTTCTGTCCTGAATTCTTGTGATGTACCAGAATTCCAGCCTGGTTCTTACATGAGCCACACGTAAATGATCTTCACTTGATTACTGAGTATTTGGGTTTAGGGCTCGAAATGTTGTTAGTAAAAATATTTTCTACAATTTACTGCTTTACTGAATATATTGAAGGAAATAGTTAAGACTTTACCGTATATTCTTCAGCTTCTGCATTTCCCAAAATCACAGCTCCTCCCTCATTATGATGAATACTTGGGGTCTAATTGTTCAGTGAATAATATTGCTCAGAGACTGCATAAACAATTTTAATTGGCTCAGGAGCCCAAAATGTGCTTTTTCGTTTGGCTGCCAAGGCTGCTTTCTCACTCACTAATTATGCTGAGCTCCAGCTTTTAGCAAAAACAGGAAATAAAGCATCCATTACTCAAATGACAACTTTTCACCCAGCCTGCATTTCAACATCCATTGTGTAATTTCCTATTCTCAAGCTCAGTTAAGAGCTAAACATTTTTTTTTTTTTTAAAGCAACTAGTTGACCCCATTTTGCAACAGCCATATCACCATTTATGCTACCCATTAGTAGACTGCAGTGCTTGCAATTCTGGAAACACTCTAAAGAGTTTTGCTGCACACCAGGCATGCTTCCATGCCACAGAAGTCATTATCTCTTCGTTTTGTTCCTGCTGCCTACCTCCTTTTTAATAAATAAGCACAGGAGTCATTTCACCCTGTGGGCAAGACAACATGTAAATTGCCCGCTGGGATTGCCAGTCAGTATCATTCAGGGATAACCTCTTTCTTTCCTTCTCAACAAATGGTCATCGGTTTTTCTCAAAATAATGCCTCCCCCCCCCCCTCCTAAAATTTACTCCACTTTATCTAACAGCAAAGAAGTAGATTATCTACTGTTTTACACAGATATAATCGAACAATTGTTCTCAAGGGAAGCCTTGGCTTTTGAAGTGAGAGCTTAGAACAGGAAGGAAGCAAGAAAGAAAACAGCTGGGGCCTCATGGAAATGGACGGAGGCCTGAGGAATTTAGATAGGTCTCCTCTCTTGTAGCAGATTGTAGATGGCCGCAAGGAGAGAATGGCAGAGCAAGCTCTTGGTGACTCTGAGCAGCTGGTGTGCATTTGAATGTAACTTACATGACTATGGGGATGCTGCAATGGTGAAAAATGGTTATGTCAGTTTTTTCAGTGCCATTGTAACTTTGAACGGTCACTAAATGAACTGTTGTAAATTAAGGACTACCTGCATTAGGAATTCTGCAGAAAAGGAACATAGGATAATACGGTAAGCAGTAAGCAGTAAGGCCATCAAATTAAATTGGAGCCAGAAATCAGAATTTTGTCAACGATATGCTGTAGGTTTTAGATGATGGAAGTATAGTATAATCTAAAGTTGAGTCTATGCACATTCAAAATAAGTGTGCTTACCTTGAAGACTTTATACTGAACATGCACATTTCTTCTCATATTAGCTGAAACCTTTGTCATCTTATGTATGGACAGCTGTAATGCACTGTACACTGTAATGGGCATCTTACAGTATTCCCATGCGATACCATGCTCCATGAATTATGCTGGTTATGAGTGGCTTCTGGGTGCAATTCAGGGCACTGGTTACTACTTATAAAGCGCTTCAAGATAGAAGATTGGCTATTTCAGGTACCAACCATCTCTGCTAGATTGTGCAGAGCCTGCACATTTCAGATATGATTGGACTGCCATTTGTCAGAAATGATATAGAGCCAGGATGGCGAACCTATGGCATGCATGCCACAGGTGGCACATGGAGCCATTTGTCAGGGAATGCGAGGCGTGGCCCTGTCAGCTGGCCAGCGCACATGCTTGTGTTGGCCAGCTGAGTTCAGCCTTTTTTAAAGCCATTTTTCACCCTTCCCAGGCTCCAGAGGCTTTATAGGAACCTGGGGAGGGCGAAAATAGTCCCCTGCCCTCCCCCCCCATCCTCCAGAGCTTCAGGAGTTTCCCTGAAGACTCCAGAGCACAAAAAAACCGGCTCTATGGGCAAACCAGAAGTTCAGGAACAGACTTCTGGTTTGCTCGTAGGGCACGTTTAAGCCTTCCGGAGCCTTCAGAGACCTTCAGGAGCCTTCCCTGAAGGCTCCAGAGGACTAAAAATGACCCTACGAGCAAACCAGAAGTGACTTCCGGTTTGCTTGTAGGGTTGTTTTTAGTCCTCCGGAGACTTCAAGAAAGTTCCTGTTTTCGCCCTCCCCCGGCTCCTATATAGCCTATGGAGCCTGGGGAGGGTGAAAAAATCATGCAAAAAGTGGGGGGAGCGCCTGTTATGCCCGGATGCTGGGAAGTTGCACATTGCATTATGGGTGTGGCACACCCACACACAACCCCCTGCGCTCCCCCTGCTTATGGCACGCGAGCCAAAAAAGGTTTGCCATCACTGGTATAGGGTCTCCTTGGGCAGGAGGTTGGACTAGATGACCTACAAGGTCCCTTCCAATTCTATTAATCTGTATCTGTAGATCCCTTCAATTAAATCTTATCTACGGTACAACTTCTCTTCTGAACCGACCAGGTGAACTAATTGCTTCCTGCAAAGGCTCACGTCCATTTGCTCTTTTATGTCTTACTAGCTATACCCGGCCATGCGTTGCTGTGGCCCAGTCTGGTTAAATGGCCAACCAATCTGTCTGTAGATCTACACCTGCACACATACACACAACCACCATATAACCCTCAACCTACCTACCTACTGTATTTCTCCCTCTCTATCCCTCTATCTACCTACCGACTGTGTTTCTCCCTATCTATCTATCTATCCCCCTACCTACCTACCTACCTACCTACCTACCTACCTACCGTATTTCTCCCTCTCTACCTATCCCTCTACCTACCTACCTACCTACCTACCTATTGTATTTCTCCCTATCTATCCCTGTATTATTTATTTATTTATTATTCAAATTTATAAGCCGCACCAATCTCACCTGCCTACCTACATACCTACTGTATTTCTTACTCTCTATCTATCCCTCTATTTACCCACCTACCTACTGTATTTCTCCCTCTATCTATCCCTCTACCTACCTACCTACCTACTGTATTTCTCCCTCTCTATCTATCCCTGTACCTACCTACCTGCTACTGTATTTCTCCCCTCTATCCCTCTACCTACCTACCTACTGCATTTCTCCCTCTCTCTATCCCTCTACCTACCTACCTACTGTATTTCCCCCTCTCTCTGTATCCCTTTACCTACCTACCTACCTACTGTATTCTTCCCTCTCTCCCTCTACCTACCTACCTACCTACCTACCTACCTACCTACCTACCTACCTACCTACCTACCTACCTACGTATTGTATTTCTCTCAATATACCTGTACCTATTCATCCCTCTTGTTTATCCCTCTACTTACCTAACTACCTACTGTATTTCTTCCTCTCTCTATATTCCTCTACCTAGATAAATATCCCTCCCCTCCCCAGACCACACCCCCACACACACAGTCAACCTCCTCCAGGCCCCCCTCCCTCCCTCCCTTGTGCCTAACACAGTGGTGGGCAAAGTCATTAGTCTCTTTGTCTCTCTCTCCCTCCCTCCCTCTCTGTCTTTCTCTGTCATTCTCTCGGTCTGTCTATCTATCTCTCTCTTCTTCCTCCCCCATCTCTGTCACTATGTTTGTGTATGTTTGCCTGTCTATCTTTCTCTCACTCATTCTCCCTGTGTGTCTGTCTCTCCCCCCTCCCTTTCTCTCTGTCACTGTGTGTGTGCCTGTTGATCTCTCTCATTCATTATCTCTCTGTTTGTCTCTCCCTCCCCCTCCCCCTCTGTCTCTCTGTGTATGTCAGCCTCTCCCTCCCTCTCTTCCCCCCCCCCAAGCAGCGAAAAGGCCGGCATGTCGGCTGGGGAGGCTAGGGCTGCCTCCTCCCGCAGCGAGCATGCGAGCAGCACCCGAGGCTGCAGCTACCTAAGCACCACCGGGGCGTCCGGCCGCTGCACGCCCACCTCCCTACCAGCCCCGTGTGGTGGGCAGCCCGGTGGCCTCTGCAGGTGGCTGTTGTTGATGCTGCTGCCCCCGAGCCCTGCGACAAGCAGCTCCCGCCATCTGAGGTCGCCCTCCGACGGCCACCGAGGTGCACTTTCCAGAGCCGTCAGAGGGAGCTGGTGAAGACGCGCCCGGCTGTCCTGCCCGATGCGCCTGCCGGGAGACCTCGGACAGCGGGAGCTGTGTGTCGCAGGGCTCGGGGGCAGCAGCATCAGCAACAGCTGCCTGCAGAGGCCACTGGGATGCCCGCCACACGGGGCTGGTAGGGAGGTGGGCGTGCAGCGCCCGGACGGCGTTGGCAGTGCTTAGGTAGCCGCAGCCTCGGGTGCTGCCCACACCTGCACACTCGTTGTGGGAGGAGGCAGCCGGCGCACCTTCCAGAGCTGGGACACTTCTGATCCTGTGGCTGTGCATGTGTGTGTGTGGAAGAGAGCAGCTGCAGGCAGACAGGGAGGCGCATGTGTCATGCTTTGCTTTCCTTCGCAAGGCTGTTTTTTGCCGTTACGTGTCCGTGATGTATCAGCCAGATGGAAGGAGCTACAGGAAGGTAAAAACATTTTTAGTGGGTACATTTTACATGTGTGTACCTTGCGCATGATACACGTGTGCTAGGCACAAACTGAGTAGCTATTCTATTATCGGAAGTTCTTGGCAACATTGTGTCAAAATTTGAGGCAGATCGGTTCAGTAGTTTTTGAGATTTGTGGATTCGTACAAGCTATTTTACATTTTTATTTATATAGATGGGAGGGGCCAATCATGTTCAAGGCTTACTCCCAAGTGCCTCTTTTCTCTTAACTGCTCTTGCCTTCTGGCAGCTCTGCACATGCTCACACTGGGAACAGGCTCACACGGTTCTTCTGCCTCGCTGATGTCAGACTCCAGAGGCTCTGGAGGCAGCACATCACTACCAGATGGCCTTGGCCCCCTCTCTGCCTCCAATGCAGTGCCCTCGTCCGAGCCTTCCCCGGGCATGTTCCTCCCCAACCTCCTCACTTTCCGACTCTGCTGCCAGCTCCACAGGCTACCGGCAGACCACAAACAATATTATTCTAGGATAAAGAGGAAAAAAGTTCTTATTTACAAAGCTTGTCCTATGAAGTATTTTAAAATGCCATGGGATATTTCAGCAGTTTTATTTGAACAGTTGCTGTTTTTCCCTGAAAGATGCATCCATAAAAAACCCTCAATCCCAGGAGTATTTTTTCCCCTAAGGGTGGAAGAATTAATAATATTTCCTTGCCTCATCTCTTCCAATCTGTAATCTTTTCTGGCCAAACAAAACATGTCATTATTCATGCAATGGGAAAATAATAGCCTAGGTGACAAGATAAACTATATTTATCTCAGCTAGGAAACTCAAGCTTCTATAAACAAGATAGTAAATATACAAATTGGAGCGTGCAAAAGTGGGTTGCTGCCTAAAGATTTCTTTATATGGCACCAAATTATGATTTGTGATTAGTATGAACTAGCTGCAGAGCATATGTTCTTCCCCATAGTTGTCATATCTAATCCTAAATTAACATCATAAGACTATTCAATTGAAGCTGCCATCTTAAAAGAATGTATACTATACTATGTACACCTGTGAAAATCTACGAAAGCATACATAGATAGATAGATAGATAGATAGATAGATAGATAGATAGATAGATAGATAGATAGATAGATAGATAGATAGATATAGATAATTGTTACCACAACTTCCTGTAAGGGCCCCAATTAAGGGAGGAGACATGCTGTTTCCCTCTCTGCCTGTCGGCTCATCATCAGAGACCATCTAGACAGAGAACCATTTTTTAGTTACGTTGTGTAATATTTTTAGATATGTGCTAGTTTTTATGAGCTGATCAATAAATTTAAATTTGAGAGACCAAGATAGATCTATACATGCAACATAGCCCCGGTTCGAATCCCAGTAAGGGGTATGGCCAGCTGATGAGAGCTAATAAGCTCGAAATAGATCTATCTTGGTCTCTCAAATTTAAATTTATTGATCAGCTCATAAAAACTAGCATATATATATATATGTGTGTTAGATTTTTAAGGGCTGAAAATAAAGAGACCAGGATGGATCCATTTCAGGCTTATTAGCCTTCTTCAGCTGGCCATACTCCTTCTACTGGGATTTGAACCAGGGCTTTCCAGCATTTCAGTAGAAGGAATATGGCCAGCTGAAGAAGGCTAATAAGCCTGAAATGGATCCATCCTGGTCTCTTTATTTTCAGCCCTTAAAAATCTAACACACATCTAAAAAATGTCACACAGCAGTAATCTAATTTGGTTCTCTGTCTGGATGACTCTGGGTTGAGTCAAAGGGCAGAGAGGGATGACGTTGAGTCTCCTCCCCTTAAAGGGACCTCTTCACAGGAGCTGTGATAATTAGTCTTCATATATATATATATATATATTAGTTTTATGAGCTGATCAATAAATTAAATTAGAAGAGACAAGGATAGATCTATTTCGAGTTCATTAGCTCTCATCAGCTGGCCATACCCCTTACTGGGATTCGAACCGGGGCTATGTTGCATGCAAGGCAAGAAGCCTCACACTTAAGCCAAACCAGTTCCCCTATTGCTTAAGTGTGAGGCTTCTCGCCTTGCATGCAACATAGCCCCGGTTCGAATCCCAGTAAGGGGTATCCCGTGTATATAGCATGGAGATGTTATTGCAATGTTTCTACAAGATCTCACTTGTCATCATCAAGCAGGCTTCTGTCTGTGACTGTGACTGCGGAGGCATCGCCCCTCTTTAAATCTTGGTGGGGGGGGGTGGAGTGCTGACTATTGTTGTGAGTGGGTTGATTGGCTGTGCAGCTGCATCATGACTGGTAGATTGATGCTGATTGGTCTCATTTGTATGTTTCTCCTTGTTTTGAATTTCAACGGCTTGGGTGGAGGATGGGGCTCGTCTGCTGGTCAATGCTGGTTTCCAAATGTCTGGTAGGCGGGAGGTATCATCACGTTTGTTCATACTGTTAGATTGCTTCTCTATTTCAATGGCTTCTCTGATTATTCTCCTGTTGAGCTGTTCCGCCTTGGAGATCATTTTAGTTCCTTGAAAGTCAATGTCATGTCCTGTAGTTTTGAAATGTTGATAAAGAGATGAGGTATTAAGATGATTTTAATGCATTTTTATGTTCAGCAATACGTGCACTAATCCTTCTGTTGGTTTGTCCTATGTAAGTGGCAGGGCAGATTTTACATGGAATTTTGTAGATTAGGCTTTCTAGCTGGATCTTGTCTTTGGGGCTCCTTAGGATATTGGTTATTTTTTGGTCGGTGTTGAAGGCTGTCTTGATGTTGTGCTTGTGGAGAATTTTGCTGATTTTGTCTGTGGTACCTTTAATGTATGGGATGAGGGCAATGCCATTTTCCTGTTCTTTGTCTTGGTTCTTGGGGGGTGTCTCTTGTTGGAGTAGTTTGGTGATTGTTTTTCTTCGGAATCCGTTGGATATTAATGTATTTGTGAGGAAGTGTATTTTGGTTATCAGATGGTCTTTGTCAGCTAGGCGTTTGGTTCTGTGTATGAGGGTTTTGGCTACAGAGTTTATCTGTGCAGGGTGGTGATGGGATTGTGCATTTAGGTAGCGGTTGGTGTGTGTGTTTTTCCGGTAGATGGTGTGTCCCAGGGAGCCATTAGGTTTTTTGTAGATTAGGACGTCTAGAAAAGGGAGTTGGTTGTTGGCTTCTATTTCCATGGTGAATTGTATTTTGGGGTGTAGGGAGTTGAGGTGTGTGAGGAAGTTGTCCAGTTTTTCTGTCCCATGTGGCCAAATTACAAAAGTGTCATCTACATCTAAAAACTGAAATGCTGGAAAGTGCCGGTTCAAATCCCAGTAGATGAAGTATGGCCAGCTGAAGAAGGCTAAAAAGCCTGAAATAGATCTATCCTGGTCTCTTAATTATTAAATCAGCCCTTAAAAATCTAACATATTTAATACAATACAATACAATAGCAGAGTTGGAAGGGACCTTGTAGGTCTTCTAGTCCAACCCCCTGCATGGGCAGGAACCTTATACCATTTCAGACAAATGGCTGTCTAACATCTTTTTAAAGACTTCCAGGGTTGGGGCATTCACAACTGCTGGAGGCAAACTGTTCCAGAGGTTAATTGTTCTTACTGTTAGGAAATTTCTCCTTAGTTCTAAGTTGCTTCTCTCCTTGGTTAGTTTCCACCCATTGCTCCTTGTCCTGCCCCCAGGTGCCTTGGAGAAAAGTTTGACTCCCTCTTCTTTGTGGCACCCTCTGAGATATCGGAACACTGCTATCATGTCTCCCCTGGTCCTTCTCTTCATCAAACTAGACATACCCAGCTCCTGCAGCCGTTCTTCATATGTCTTAGTCTCCAGTCCTCTAATCATCTTGGTTGCTCTTCTTTGCATCTTTCCAGAGTCTCCACGTCTTTTCTACATCGTGGCGACCAAAACTGTATGCAGTATTCCAAGTGTGGCCTTACCAAGGCACTATACAGTGGCATTAACACTTCACGCGATCTAGATTCTATCCCTCTGTTGATGCAGCCTAGAACTGTGTTGGCTTTTTTGGCAGCTGCTGCACACTGCTGGCTCATATTTAAATGGTTGTCCACTAGGATTCCGAGATCCCTCTCACAGTTGCTACTATTGAGCAAGGTACCACCTATACTGTACTTGTGCATTTGGTTTTTCTTGCCTATATGTAGGACCTTACTTTTTTCACAATTGAATTTCATTTTATTAGACAGTGCCCAATGTTCAAGTTTGTCTAGATCCTTCTGTATCTTAAGCCTATCTTCTGGAGTGTTGGCTATTCCTGCCAGCTTGGTGTCGTCTGCGAATTTGATGAGTTCCCCATTTATCCCCTCATCCAAATCGTTGATGAAGATGTTAAAGAGTACTGGGCCTAAAACAGAGCCTTGGGGGACTCCACTGCATACTTCCTTCCATGTAGATGCAGTTCCATTGAGGACTACACGTTGAGTGCGGTTGGTCAGCCAGTTACGAATCCATTTGGTGGTGCTGCTGTCTAACCCACAATTTTCTACTTTATCTAATAGTAGGTTATGGTCTACTTTATCAAATGCCTTACTGAAGTCCAGGTAAATTATATCAACAGCATTCCTCTGGTCCACTGATTTTGTTACTTTGTCAAAGAATGCAATTAGATTCGTCTGGCATGATCTGTTTTTGACAAACCCATGTTGGCTTTTGGCTATTACTTTGTTTGCTTCTAGGTGTTCACTTATTTGTTGTTTAATTATCTTTTCCAGAATCTTTCCTGGTATTGAGGTCAGGCTGATGGGTCTATAGTTTCCTGGATCTGTTTTTTTTCCTTTTTTGAAGATGGGAACCACATCTGCTCTTTTCCAGTCTTCTGGCAGTTCCCCGGTGCTCCAGGATCTCTGAAAGATATAGTTCAGTGGTTCTGAGATCTCGTCTGCCAGTTCCTTCAGAACCCTGGGGTGTAATCCATCCGGTCCTGGTGATTTGAACTCGTCCAGGGCAGACAGGTGCTCACTTACCATTTTCTTCCCTATTTCAACTTGTGTTCCTAATCTGATATTTGTGGTGCTGTTTTTGATTAATTGGACTGTTTTATCCCTTTGTGTAAAGACAGATGCAAAAAAAGAGTTAAATAGTTCTGCTTTCTCCCTGTTGCTTATCATCTTCTTGCCATTTTCTCCCAGCAGTGGACCAATTGTTTCCTTAACTTTTTTCTTATTTTTAACATGTTGGAAGAAGCTTTTTTTGTTATTTTTTACTTTTTTGGCAAGCCTTTCTTCATTGTGAGCCTTAGCTTTCCTCACTTCATCTTTACAGGCTCGGGCTATTTGCTGATATTTTGCCTTGGTTATGTCCCCCTTTTTCCACTTTTTATATTTATCCTTTTTGTCTTTCAATTTGTCAGAGAGTTCTTTATGCAGCCATGCTGGTTTCTTTTGGGAACTGTTATTTTTCTTCTTCATTGGTATTGCGCTGGACTGGGCTTTTATAATCTCATTTTTCAAAATTTCCCAAGCTTCTTGAGTTGTTTTCCCCTTGAGGATTCTCATCCATGGAATCCTTCCCAAGCTCTCTCTGAGTTTATTGAAATTAGCTCTCTTGAAGTCTAAGACTCTAGTTTGACTTTGTTCAACTACTTTTGTTTGCATAATGTTGAATTCCAGTATTTCATGATCGCTTGCCCCCAAAGTTCCTGTAGCTTCTACACCTTCTATCATTTCCTCTCTGTTAGTGAGAATTAAGTCCAATATTGCTGATCCCCTTGTTCCCTTCTCTACCTTTTGGGAAACAAAGTTGTCTGCTAGGTTTGTTAGGAACCTGTTGGATCTTCCACTTGGTGCAGAGTTTGTTTCCCAATTGATGTCAGGGTAGTTAAAATCTCCCATTACTATTGCAGTGTGCTTCCTACATACCTTAGTTAGCTGGTTAGCAAAAAGTACATCCACTTCCTCTGCTTGGTTGGGTGGCCTGTAGTATAGACCTATGACAATATCATTCCCCCCCCAACCTTTAATATTGACCCAAATACATTCAAGATAGTTCTCATCATTGTTGTGCTCTATTTCTGTAGAGATGTAATTATTTCTTATATATAGTGCAACTCCACCTCCTCTTTTATTTGGTCTATTTCTTTTAAATAATTTAAATCTTTCTAGCTGTATGTTCCATTTGTGGGTTTCATCCCACCAAGTTTCTGTAATGGCAACAATATCGTATCTGCCCTCATTTACTTGAATTTCTAATTCACCCTGTTTATTCCTCATACTCTGTGCATTGGTGTATAGACATTTGAGTCCATTTTGATTGACCCTGTGTTTTCTGTCTACGAAACCTGTGTTATGCCTGACTATGGTTCTCTTTGCCCCTATTTCTTTGCCACTTGTATGGTTCATGTACATGGTATGGCACCCACTGTTAATTGTTTGGTTTTGCTTGACAGCAGTGTTGATAATATTACCTGCACAATTATCTATGTTACACGCACTGATAACCCTATGAATTTTAATTTGCTGGGGACAGAAATATTCTTTATCTATTGATTCTCTGTCCCCACTATATGTGTGTGTGTGTGTGTGTGTGTGTGTGTTAGTTTTATGAGCTGATCAATAAATTTAAATTTGAGAGACCAAGATAGATCTATTTCGAGCTTATTAGCTCTCATCAGTTGGCCACACCCCACTGGGATTCGAACCGGGGCTGCAATGCATCCAAGGCAGAAGCCTAGCAATACAGCCTATCTGGCTCTACCCAATGCTCTACCTAAAAAATAAAAAAAATAAAAAATTACACAACGTAATTTCATGGTTCTCTGTCTAGATGGTCTCTGGTGATGAGCCGAAAGGCAGAGGGAAACAGTATGTCTCCTCCCTTAATGGGGCCCTAACAGGAATTGTGAAAAACAATTATCTATACTAAATACTCCTGTCTTAGCTGATGCAATTGGGTAGAGCCAGATAGGCTGTATTGCTAGGCTTCTGCCTTGGATGCATTGCAGCCCCGGTTCGAATCCCAGTGGGGTGTGGCCAACTGATGAGAGCTAACAAGCTTGAAATAGATCTATCTTGGTCTCTCAAATTTAAATTTATTGATCAGCTCATAAAACTAACACACATATCTAAAAAAAATTAACACAACATAATTCATGGTTCTCTGTCTAGATGGTCTCTGGTGATGAGCCGAAAGGCAGAGAGGGAAACAGTATGTCACCTCCCTTAATGGGGCCCTAACACGAAGTTGTGAAAAAACAATTATATGTGTGTGTGTGTGTGTTTTAGACTTTTAATCTATATATATATACATACAGTACCTAATTAGAGGTTTCTTTATTTTTATTCTGAAGAAGCTTCTTGAGCAAGAAGCAAAAACTTTTCAAGGAAAAAAAAGGCCAAGGAAGTTAGGTTGCCTTTTGAAAAGTACCTCTGAGACAATCATGACTTGGATGATTGAAAATCTCTATAGAAGAAATGAGAAATTACCTTCTCAAGAGGAAATTATCTGTAAGATTATGGATTGTGCAGAAATGATTAAATTGATATTTGAAATTAGAGAACAAGAGGATGAACAATTTTATAAAGTATGGAATATGTTTTATCAATGGTTAGACAAAAGAAATCAGGGGACATAATATAAAAGATTTTTTAGAAACAGAAGTTAATTGTTAGGATTGGCAGATAGTGTAATAAACTGAGATTATATTATTCTAGAAATATATTTGGTATATTAGCTAGACCATTATTGAGATATAATGGAAAATTTGGATAAACTCTTGGTCATATAGAGAAAATATTATGGGTATGTATTTTATAGTAGTAATGTATTTTCCAAAGATAATTGAGAATAATGCTATAAAACAGGAATCTATGGAGAATCTTTACTTTTCTTTTTACCTATTGAATAACTATAGAAAAAGATTGTCTTTGATAAATACTAGTTGTTACTATGTAGAAGATAAGGTGATATGAAATGAAGGATTGGATGGAAAATTAATAAGTATGTTTGTAATTCTAAAGACCGATGCACAAAACCTATGATTTTATGACATGTTGTACAAAGCTGAAAATGACTAATGTTTTTACTTGTTTTTTATGTTGAAAATTAAAAAAAATTACCACTAAAAAATAAATAAAAGAAAATCTCCACAGAATTTTAGCCAGGACAATGTCCTGTTGACAATCTAATGTTGTAGCTTCAAATGAAAAATGTATATCATGCTAAAGAACAACAAGGTATTCAACATGTACATAACTCCTACTCCAACAGTGTATCTTGAGGAAATCAGACACTCTTGCTGGTTCTGCAGATCTACTGTCTCCATTTAAACTCATAGGGCAGGGGTCTCCAACCTTTGCAACTTTAAGTCTGAAGGACTTCAGCTCCCAGACTTCTCCAGCCAGCTTTGCTGGCTGGAGAAGTCTGGGAGCTGAAGTCCTTCAGACTTAAAGTTGCAAAGGTTGGAGACCCCTGCCATAGGGTTATGAAAGATCAAGAATGCTGAAAAAAATCCCCTTGCAGACATGATTGATCATTTTATGCGTTGCGTTTACAGCAGAAGAATAGCAGTGCAGCTCCACTTCTCTTGGAAGAAGAAAGAAGTTTCTAGGTCACAGTCATGAGAACTTTGCTTCACTTTCTTTCCTTAGCAAAACATGCCCTTTCTTGGCTACTGGAATAAAAATAATACTGCAAATGATTCTAGCAAGGATTCATCTTATGTTACCTGGAATTGTTTTTTATCACCTGTGTAGCGCAAGAAATAGCAACAATGCATTTTTTTCACGTATTTAAAATAACTTGAAAACAAGTCACAGGATACAGAAGGGAAGAACAGTCAGAGAAAACTAGAAGAGTAAAGGAATATTAAAGACTGCCCTTAAATCAAGTTTGATTCTTGGAAAAGTTATGGACACATTCTGTTCTTGGCAACAAAATATGGAATGATTAGGCATTGTCTTCTTATGGGACATTTTTAAAATTACCCCACAGCCCTGGGACTTTGGGACTTGGACCAAGTATAATAGGTCCAATCCTGCACAGGTTTACTGGATCAACCAGAGCCAGCTGGGTGCTGCCACCTGCTGTGGGAAGCTTAATTTTACCAATATCCAGAAAGCAAAAATTCATTGTCAGCAAAGGAACAATTCAGAAGTGTCATAATCAGTAATCAGTAAAAAAGTGCTTTCATTCATTGTTCAGAACTATAAAATACTTCTGAATGAAAAATGCAATATCTGCAGCAGTAATTCCTCTTTTATTCTTATAGTGATGGAGAAGCAACTACTGTAGCTTATAAATGATATATGACCAACACAGTGTCTTTGTGTGGCAAGAACTAATTTTATCACTGTTTTGATGAAAACAAGCAAAAAATCATCCTAAAACTTTCATATACACAATATAATACTTTCCCACTCTATTTTGATGAAAGTAGAGTGGGAAACTATTATATTGTGTATATGGAAGTTTTAGGATTATATTTTTCTTGTTTTTTCTGCTTTTTAAATTTTTCATGGACTCACTAATCTTACTTTTTTGACTTACTAATTTGACTAATTAGTTTAATTACTGTGAACTTACAATTTGAATGTGCACCTAGAATTCCACTCAAATGCAAAGTGTGTTTTTTGGCTAGAAAAAAATATTACTCATTCTTTTCTGCAGTTAATAATTTGTAACAGTATATATAAAATAGATGATAAATTTGAAGGAAATCCCCATTCTGTCCACATCAACAGAAATCCATTTGTAGCATCACACCTTTGCACTGAAAGAATATTTTGCCAACTCAGACCACAGAGTGCCAACTAGGACAAAGAATAATGATTTGTTGATCTGAAGGCCAGGTAAATACAGCTTGAACTCTTGATATCCTCTTCGGAATTTTAATTTGAGATATCTTCATCTAACATACAGGGAACTTATTCGATAGAATGACATATTTTGTAAAGTCTCACATTAATATGTCAAATATATTCTCAGTGCTGACCTTCTGTACTGAAAAACATAGCAAGGTTAAACAAAACAAAAGAACCACAGAAAAGATGCTACACTGAAGCAAACACAAACCATAAAACTTAATACTAGACACTTACAGTAACATTTTCAGTGGCTTTGTCCTTTGTCTTCCCATTAAGGTTTCTAGAAGCAGCAATTGCTGTGGTTTTCTGGGGATAAATGTGCAGGTAGCTATTAATTAAAAAAAGGACAGAAAGCAAAGCAAAACACATTCATCTCTTTACTGGCTGTGGTGACCAGGAAGAGTATCACAGGAAGCCATCTGTGAAAGGCCCGCCTATCAGTATACTGCCCATGGGGCATACAGGAAGTCAGGCACACAGGAAGTCAAGTAGAGGTGATTGATGCCTAGCCAGTTGCATTGTCAAGCAACTCTATTCTTGTTATGCCCTTAACCTTGTCCATTAGTCCATTAAGGGGGAAAAAATAAATGAGCTTTCTGTTGGAAATCAACTTTCATTATTTTTTGTGGAATGTGAAGTATGTGAGCAGACAGGCTGATGAATGACAAATTTTGGTTTATTTTCCTTAGGGTGTGGTTACAGGATATGGATTTGGAAGGCAAATATTTTCTTTAAAATGCTGCAGGGCACTTTATCTGAGATGACAAATTTCAGCTCTTAGAAGGCCACCAGGAATAAACTATATCAAATATAAGCGGGTGAATCCTGAGCAGAGGGAAATGAATGCTCAGGAAACTAAGGAAAATTGCAGGTCTGCAAAAATTGAGGCAACAATTTGAATCAATATGACCAGATTACCAGAGCAACCCAAAACTCCATCTAATACTTTCATGACTACAGTAATATTCAGCTTACGGGTTTTATGGTGGATTAACAGCATGCAGGCTGAAGGAATGCAGCAACTGAAACCTTCGCTCCTAAGTATTATGTATTCTTTTCAGTGATTAATACACAGAAATACATACACATGGTTTTGGATGATGGAAATGATTCTTAGATATTAGTATAATTTTTTATGAATAAGCCAACATTCTAAAATCAAAACATCTGGTATATAAGCTTTCTGAATAAAAGAAGTGGCAGATAATTTATAGAAGTTTTAAAAGAGAGTTAGCATACCTATGCTTGTACTTCTGTCATTGTTAGCATCCTCTAACCCAGTGGAAGTCAACCTGGTCCCTACCGCCCACTAGTGGGCGTTCCAGCTTTCATGGTGGGCGGTAGGGGTTTTGTCCAATACTGAAGCACTTTCCTTTTTTAAATTTAATTGACTTCCCTACTTTATAAATCACCATTACTGTGGAACCGGTGGACGGTTAGAAAATTTTACTACTCACAGAGATACAAAAGTAGGTGGTAGGTATAAAAAGGTTGACTACCCCTGCTCTAACCAAACAGATTCTGATGGTATTTTTTTTTTAAATATGCCAGTTTTTATAGTAGCAAATGTGAGAAGATAAGCTATGCTTCTTTCATTTTGTATTTTGGTCTGTATCTATTTATGTTCTTTACAAGTTTTCCCGTGTTCCTTGCAATCATTATCTTCTGTGCTGAGAATAAATTGTCCTAAAAAGAAAGTGGTTATAAAAAAAAAAGAGATGTTTGCTACATAGCATATGGTTGAAGTATATTAAACATAGTATGAAGGTGGGCTGCATGTGCATGTTCATGAGTACATATTTAATGTACTTTTATGTATTATAAACAAGGTAAATTTTCTCCATCTTACATTGATCATAAATCAAAGAGAACTTTGCACTTGGAAAAAAGGAAGTGCTACAATATGCAAGGCTATTACCTAAATATATATTGCTTAGTAAGAGCATAATAAATCTATGCTTACAGTTATCTGACTTATAATCTGACAAAAATCATTTATTCATCTAGAAAGGGAAGGAATAGATGTGTTCAAATGAGGTAAACAGAATCTCTGTTCAACTGACTCAAAGCAGGTGCTAGTTTTCTTTTCTGACTGCCAATTTGCATATTGCTTCTTTCTGTTCTGTTTTGAGGTTATGGACTGAAAATCCAAATAAAAGAGAGTGACCCACCCATATTTGATTGAAGTGAGACACGGTGTGGCTTCTTAAGACAATACATTCAACACAAACAACAAGCTCTCAGTCCAGAACCATTAAGATGGGAGAGAGTGGCTGGAGTCAGAAAGTTTTATGAAAGTTGGTGGTTCATATATTCAGGACTGCCCTGGACAAAAAGAAAGAAATAAGGCAGAGGAATACAAAGTGTTCCTGGGAAACAATTTCAAAATCAAAAGTTAAAAGCTAGTTTAATACTGAAGTAACTCACATAGGTATTGGTTTCTCAGGATCCATTTGGTTTACCTTCCAGAGCACCTGAAGAATTTACCTTGAAAATTAATTGGCAAAGCCATTAATTTTAAGCATAACCGTATGAAAGTTTGAGGGAGAAAAACAAGAGCAATCTGGAAGCTTTTTCTGCATAGTGCTTAACCAGTCATATCACCCTTTAAAAAACCCTGCCTCAAAGGGCTAGGAGGGCACCTCCATATGACCAGGTTACTGCCAAACTGGCTTAGGCCACTAGAAATTGGGGGGGGGGGGGAATAGAAAAAACATTTTACTTCTGCATACAGTATAGGCCAGTGTGGGCAAACCTTTTTGGCACCAAGTGCTGAAATGGGAACACGTGTATGTGTGCATGGGAGCACCGGAAACCGGAAGAGCAGCTCCATGGCACACACACACACACAGGAGCACCGGAAACTGGAAGAGCAGCTCCCCAGTGTGCATGTGCGCGTGAAGACCAGCTGGCCAGCGCGCATTCACATGGTGGAAACCAGAAGCTCAGCTTCCCAGCATGTGCATGCATGCCATGGAGCTGTTCTTCCAGCTTCTGGTGCTCAAAGACCAGCTGACTGGCACACATGTGCGCACCGGAATACAGACAAGCAACAGCGACAGCTGGCATGCCCAGAGAGATAACTCTGTGTGCCACTTTTGGCATGTGTGCCACAGGTTTGCCATCACGGGTATAGGCTAAAGAAGGAAATTATTTTTGTCAAACAATAGATGTTTCATGCAATGTAGAAGAGAAAAAAAACTATTTTGTTAGTCTTCAGATATGTTTAAAAACCTAACTTTAGATTCTGGCTATTTATTCATTTAATAAAATTTATATAGCCACCCATCTCACCAGAGGTTACTCACTAGAAGTGGGCTATAAGTTCAAAACTATAGATCTGGCTGTGAGTTTTAGAGTGCAAAAAATTGTGTATTCTGAAGTACATTAAAGTTTATTTCAAGGCACTATATTAGGTACAAATATTATATCTTCTTCTCATTCTGTATTCTCCAAGCAGGTTCAGGATGGTTTGATAAAAGATGTACTGCTGAGAATGTGAAAGATTTGTCTTAAAAAAGTATGTAAGACACAGAATACTACCCTTTATATATGTTAGTCCTAAGGTTTTGATTTTGGCCTCTCTCCTCCTGCTTTTTCAAGTCAACAGCTGTAAAACTACTCATTTCCTGGCCTTGAACATCTGTGCCATCTGTCCCTTGCTTACAAAATGGCTTTATCTAACATAACAATCCAAGATTCCTGCTTCACCAGCTGCAACATAGTTTGTATATGGAGAAATGTAAAACAAACATATAATTTAAGGACAAATATGCCACATTTGATCATCTGAAAGCAAGTTAACAACAAAAACAAACAAAAAATACACTCTACCAAGGATCTGAACTGGACAGGAAAAGACTCAGCAATATAATTTTACAAAAAAAAAAAAGTGGCAAAAATTGTGAAAAAAATTAAGCCAATATTAAGGAAGAACATGATAAATAATTTTATTTGTAAGTGTATTTTCTTGATATTAAGGCTAAAAAACCAGAATTTATTAGAATATAAGGCTTTATTAAAAAGAATGAACTTATTAAAAAATGTCTATTGTTCTCATCATGGCATATCCTATTATACTGATGCATTTCGGGAGTGGGAATATTCCTGGTGGGGATGAATAAAAAAAGCCAGGAGTTTATGCCCAATGTATATACTTCAGCAGAGTCACCAAAAGCATGAAAATCATCCTAGTTGCTAAAGCAAACTATAGTGGGCAGCAGTGATATAGTTGTTGGAGGAGGGTGGTCGCTTAGGTAACAATGCAAAGATATAATGTCATACTGTGGGGGGAAAGGCAAAGGTAAATCATTCCTATTTTAACAAACAGACATATAGAGAGACACTATAAAGCAACTGATTATATAGTTCTGGATAATGGGGGACTTAAGGAAGAGCTGGGGATCTTTTGGAATATAGACAGTGTTTATGTCATGGCTGGATTATAATAGCAATAGCATTTAGACATATACCACTTCACAGTGCTTTACTCTAAGCCCTCTCTAAGTGGTTTACAGAGTCAGCATATTGATCCCCAATAAACTGGGTCCTCATTTTACTGACCTCAGAAGGAAGGCTGAGTCAACCTTGAACCGGTGAGAATCAAACTGCCGAACTGCAGTCAGCCAGCAGTCAGCAGAAGAAGCTTGCAGTACTGCATTGTAGCCACTATGTCACTATGGCTCCTTGCTTATTGGGGGGAAAACATGGAACTACAATTAAATATAAAGGAGACCGAAATGATGACAATAGGTACCACAACTAATGTTAGTGATAACGAAGAGACTGACAGGGTAAAGAATATTTATTTTTTAGAATAGACTATCAACAGTAAAGGAGCCATCAATCAAGAAATACACCACAGACTAGCACAAAGGCCTTGGAAAAGATATTCAGATGCTGTGATGTGTGTAATAATAAAATATTTTATTAGGTTAGAATCATGCAGGTAAAGTTTTCTCTGGGATACTCTGTGGATGTAGAACTTGGACTTTCAGCAGTATTGACACTGCTGGATAGAAGCAGGATAAGAACAATATCAATACTTCTGAAATTTGATATTGGAAAAGACTTCTGGGAATTCTATGGATAGCCAAGCCAAACAAACAAATGGAGCGCCAATCCACCACACAGAGTTATTATTATGGAGAAACTAGGAGGCAGCGTTCGGTATTTTTGCCACCTGCAATTATATATGAAAAGAAAGGCAAGATAAAACCAGTCTTCACCATCATCATCATTATCAAACAAATCAATCCAAAGATTTCACTCAAGGCCCAAATTACTGGGCTCAAATGATGCATATTTTGTACATATTACACTTTGAGAAATCCGTAATGCTGGGAAAGGAGAGAAGAAAGAGAAGCAAGGTGAATGAACTCAATTATAAGGGCAACAGATACCGTGTGTTGAGACTGAAGAATCAGGCTGGAGGTAGATCAGGGGTTCCCAAACTTGGCAACTTGAAGACTTGTGGACTTCAACTCCCAGAATTCTCCAGCCAGCTCTGCTGGCTGGAGAATTCTGGGAGTTGAAGTCCACAAGTCTTCAAGTTGCCAAGTTTGGGAACCCCTGAGGTAGATCATCCTGGAACGAGTCTATCTATGTGGTTGCTAAAGGCCAACATGAACCTTATGGCACATAATTAATTTATTCTAAAACATCAAAATATTTTATGTATGTTCCCCCATAAAGTCTCCTTGAGCCAAATTCTATTCTCAGCCACACTTCTGCAAGAACAAGGAAAATTTATTTATTTTTACACATTCCAGCCTCTGATGGAATTTTAACAGATTTCATAAATTAATAACAGATGTTCTTTTTGAAAATACACCGAAGATAATCTATAGTAGTATGTACACTGTTAGACTCATATAACCAGAGAATCTTTACAACTTTCAGCATATATTTAAAATGTCAATGCTGTGAAATCATCAAACAGCGTTACTTGTCTGTTATTAAGAGTCCAACTGATTACTAGGCAATCAACAACAGGTGTGGCAGTGGGCAGTTCAAATTCTTTTCTTTTTTTAAACAAAATACACAGCATTTATTGTACAGTGAAAGTTAACCAAATCTGTAAGATACCCAAATGAAAAGATAATGTCTTCTTCCAGACATTTCAAGAAAGAATGAAGTACAATAATCTAAATCAGCAGATGCTTGTAGGAATATGCTGATAAATATGTAGGTCAATATTCTCCTCTATTAAATCAACACAATTTTAACAAAAATCATAAAACTGGCATTGGAAAACTGTGTTCCAACCTTCCTTTCATATGCCCATAGAGCTCTCCCAGTTTTTGCCCTAGAATTTGGTGGCAAACCACTTGACAAAGGCAATTTCCTATTCATTTTCAATAAGAAAAAAACCCCAAAACAAAACAGAACAACTCTGCTAACGTTCAGGCTTAACATAGAGAAGTTCCAAAGTTCCTCTCCCAAAATGACAAAGCACAAGAAGATAAAAAATGTTGACTCTATACCCTCCATCTCTAAATGTGGTCTAAAATAGCAGTGTGTTCTATGAAACAGATGGGAGATTTCAGTTTAGAATTACAAATATTGGATGTTAATGCAGCAGGAGAGGTGACATTTTGAACTTGGGTGTTGGAGAAGATTTCTGAGAATACTATGAGCAGCCAAGAAAACAAATGAATCATCAAGCAAATCAGTCCGGAGTTTTCACTTGAGGTACAAATGACCAGGCTCAAATCATCCCATTTTGGGCAGATTACACAAAGACCCAACTATCTGAAAAAGGCTGTAATGCTGGGAAAGATAGAAAGAAATTGAAGAGTAGGACCAGCAGCAAAGTGGATGAACTCAATTATAGTGGTGGTGTAACTGTTGAAAGATCTGAAAGACCAGGTTAGGAATAGATCATCGTGGAGAAAATATATCTATGTGGCTGCTAAAAGTTAACAATGATTTGATGGCACATAATCAATCAATTAATCAGCCATGATAGTGAGACTGATGCAACCTCAAAGGCTTTTGTTGATCCAAATCCATTTCATCAGAGAGATTCAGTGTTTAACTACTCCCCAGGCCCAGATGCAGTTTCTTCCTCTAATACTATTCTGTATTTCTAGACAGATTATTCATGCCCTTGGTATACTTGACAAAGCCGGAGACATATTTCTTCCACCATCAGAGTAAAGCTGCAATTTTTGGTGGGGTTTTTTTCCATTAGGGCCTACAATTTTTGTGCCCTGTCACAGTATCATACTGAACTGTCCTTCTGTTTTATTTATGCAAGGCTATTCCGCAGTTTCTCTGAATAAAGCCCAACTGTTGGTAACTTGTTTTAGTTGTATTTTCTGGGGATGTTGTACCTCAAAGGAAAGGTTTTGCTACATGTTCCTGTGTTCTTGGGCTTTTGTTTGCCTCAACTTTTAGCAGAGAAGACTTTCAGTAAATATATACCCTAAGCCAGGGGTCTGCAAAGTTGGCTCTTTTAAGACTGGTGGACTTCAACTCCCAGAATTCCCCCACCATTGGTGGACTTCAACTCCCAGAATTCCCCCACCAGCTTCGCGAAGCTGGTGGGGGAATTCTGGGAGTTGAAGTCCACCAGTCTTAAAAGAGCCAACTTTGCAGACCCCTGCCCTAAGCCTATAAACATCACAGCATTCAGATGAAATCAGTGATATTTTTGAATGTGGACCTTTGACAGTAATTGCTTATATTTACTGTGAGGAGCTGCCAGAAATATTGGAATAGCTACTTCAAAATATTTAATGCATCTGGTGAGGTACCCAGTTGGAGAAGTATGTTAGAGATGAGCTGGCATAATTCATATGTTATCCCCCTGGGGATTCAGAAACAGAACCCATATATAAGAATCCAGCTATGCAGAAATGAAAACACGCTGAAAGAGGCTGCTTTCAATGTATTTGGTTCTCTGAGAGCCAAAATGCTTTAGGAATCAATATGAATTAGTGTCTGCTATGTTTTTAATTAGATATATCTGAAAAGCTACATACTGAAGCATGACTAATATAGACATTTATTTATATTTTCATGCATGCTAATCATTTTGATGAGTTAATTCCCCTTCCGTGCACGAAGAAGCTGCTTCTGATTGTATAAGATCTAATTTCCCATACAACCTGATGACTAAGGACTGCATAGATATGAAAAGCAAACAAGTCTTCAGTAAAAAAAAATAAGAGAGAGGATTTTCTGGAAGTCCAACTACATACATATACTGCCTATCGTCTTATGTTTATTGTGACATATGATCAATCATTGGTAACAGAAGTGAGATTTTAGCTAGTGCTAACTGGTAGATGATACCAGCAGAAATAGTCCCTTAATCTTTTCAATCAGAAGGTTGTGTTTAGTCTTGTCAGGAGCCACTGGATGAGTGATATTTTTGCTGACAGATTTCTAATTGAAGAGTTGCAAAGAAGAGCAGAGTACAGTTATTGTAGATGTATTTCTGCCAACAGCAGGGGAAAAATTTGAAAAGAGCATGTTGTGAAAACAGAAGTGATTGGTTCAAAGGTGGTATTCAGCAGGTTCTGACCAGTTCTGGAGAACCGGTAGTGGAAATTTTGAGTAGTTCAAAGAACCGGTAAATACCACCTCTGAGCGGCCCCACCTCCATCTATTATCTGCCTCCCAAGTGGCAGCTTATTGGGAGGAAATGGGAATTTTGCAATAAACTTCTCCTGGAGTGGGGTGGGAATGGAGATTTTACAGTATCCTTTCGCTGCCACACCCACCAAGTCAAGCCCACCAAGCCATGCCATGCCCACAAAGCCACGTCCAACGAACCAGTAAAAAGTCCCATCACTGGATTGGTTCTTCAACAATTATGTTGTGAACTAATCATCTAGGGCAGGGGTCTCCAACCTTTGCAACTTTAAGTCTGAAGGACTTCAGCTCCCAGACTTCTCCAGCCAGCAAAGCTCCTTCAGACTTAAAGTTGCAAAGGTTGGAGACCCCTGATCTAGGGGAAAAAACCAAAATCCTATCAAGGAAAGCGGCTAGTGAAAAAGACCTTTCCAATACTCAAGGTTTTTAATGCTGTTGTAATTCTGGGGAACAACAGTTTGAGAAAAGCTAGTTCATCACAATAATGCAACTCTGATACTTGTCGCTTTCATATTTTCTCAGCACTCAACTGACAAGAGATGGTCACTGCATAAAAGTTCTATTCCTCTTCTCCAAATACAAGATTTACATTCCCGAATGCGTTTCAAATCACTTATTGAATGGCTCTCTCTACATAATTGAAGAGCCAAAGAACATCTGAGCCATCCTGGAAAGTTTTACTAAAAGAGAGAGCTTTAAAAATAACCTTAAATCCTGTGTGCCATCTCTCTTTGTGACTACTCCAATACATTAAGCTGCTAACAGTAGTTTAAACGAAACACACATACGCATGCAATATAGCAGTGCTGTATATAACCTTGTCATTTACATGTGCTTCCCAACTCCAAAAATATTGAAAATATACAATACTTCTGGTTTAATACATAATATTGTGTGCAGTATGAGAAAAATATTTGGAATAGCTGTTTAGCTGTATTTTTCTTCCTCACTTACCTGTATTTCTGTCAAATCTTACTATTAAAGTATCTTGCTATGGGTTGGTAGACTTGTGTTCCTTTTAAGCTGATTTTTACATGTGATTCTTCCCGAATTTGGCAAAAACACTTCTTTTGGGTTCAAAAGAATAACCAGGCAAAGAAACATGCATACCCTGGCTTCTGAAATTACAATATGCCCACTCCTTCAGTGGAATGAAGTAATGCGCTGCAATATATTTCTGTGTGTTTCCACTCTCTGGTCATGTTGCAGCTGTGTATGTTTGCATGTGTGCACTGGAAAGCATGGGGTGGGTGGAGTTTGTCAATTCTAAGTCACGTGACCAGATGGGATGAGGGAGGGAGGCTTAGAATGGAACCACTAATCTAAGCTGTCCAGCAATCAAATCAGATTCCAGTTTTCTGCCCAGCTGCCTCTCCCATATGCATTGTGGGATTTCTTTTTGGAATACAACCTTCTCTTGGCCAGGTCCAACCATTTATGCACTTGATTTTCTTGGGACAACTTCTCCTATCACACTTTATTTGATGACATTTAATTTTGTTGGAGAATGATCCTATTGATAGACAGAATGACAGCAGCAGCCAAAATCCTGAGTTCTTTTACAAAACTTCCTTCCAACCTTTTTTATTTTATTTTATTTTTATTTATTTTATTTGTTTTGTCAAACATGTACAAGATAACAAGTATAAGCATAAACATGGACATGAACAAAGGAAATGAGTACAAATAAATGTGGACAGTAGGACAGGGATAGTAGGCACACTGGTACACTTATGCATGCTTCCTTACAGACCTCTTGGGAATGGGTATGGTCACGGTGGACAGTTTGAGGTTGAAGCTGTGGGGTTTTGAGAACAACAGAGTCAGGTACAGCATTCCAGGCATTTACCAAGTCTTATTGGTAAAGTCTTATTTTCTGTAATCAAGTTTGGAGCGGTTTACCTTAAGTTTGTATCTATTTTTTGATTGCGTATTATTGAGGTTAAAGCTGAAGTAGTTGAAGCTAAAGAATTTATAATTCGGGAGGAAGAGAAATGTACATTTACCACTGTACATAAATGGCGAGGGGGCGGAGAGGATTGGTAGTTTTAAATTTCTGGGCATTTATATCTCGGAGGACCACTCATGGACCATGAATGCTAACATGCTTGTGAAGAAGGCACAGAAGAGGCTGTACTTCCTGAGAATGTTCAGGAAAATAAATCTATCTCAGCATCTACTTCTGTCCTACTATTGCAGCACTATTGACATACGGCATTCTTGCATGGTATGGGAGCAGCTTTGCAACGGACAAAAAAGCTCCACAGAGAATCATTAAAACTGCCCAGAATATCACCGGGCTCCAGCTACCAGTTCTGGATGACATCTTCGCATCTCGCTGTTCGAGGAAGTTGCATAACATTCTCAGAGACTCTTCCCATCCTGCTTACAATCTTTTTAGACTGTTGCCTTCTGACAGAAGATACAGAACAATTAAAACTCAGACCACACGTCTTCTGAATAGCTTTTATCCCAGACCTATAATTGCACTCAACAATGAACTAAAGGGCCACCATCAGTGAGCTGTTGGACAGCACTATTTAGTCTGTTGTGTTGATGCTTGGGTGGTTTAGGGGCAAAGGATTTGGGGGGGGGGGTGTTTGGAGATTATCATGTGTGTTGGGCCTGGTCTCTGGGTGCCATGTGAATTTCATTGTATGTATATACTGTGTATATACGTACAATGACAATAAAGTTTATATATATATAAGTAGTTGTTGCAGGTAGGATGTTATAGCAGACAATTTTGTGTTCTATGCTTAGATCAGACATAGGCGGCATAGTTCCAGGTTTTCCAAGCCCAAAATTTCAAGTCTGGGGGCATAAGGGATTCTGTTGTGAGTAGAGGAGTAAGACTGGAAAAAATCAGGTGGGGATTCCATATGTATATTGATAATTTAGTATGACTAATACCTGATGTTGTTTCACCAAGACCTAGCAAGCTCTGGGAATGATCTTTGGTATGCATGGAGCATTCCTTTTTTGCTGGTGCAGCACAGTGATGGCACTGACACTAGCTGGAGCGGGTCTCTTGAGATGAAACAGGTGCTTCACAGCTGCAATTAGGGAGAATACAAAGAGAGGAAATAACAGATTATTGTCAGGAGCTAAATTCTTCAAAACAGATCTGATCTAAAGAAAGTCCATGAGATATCTAGGAAATATGAGAGAAAAGTCAATACTGCACTCTAGCTACCTCCATCATCAAACCAAACCAAACCTTTTATAGCATTTGGCCAGAAAGCGCAACTATAAAATAAATAGACTTGTACTAGTAATAAAATTTGTAAAAATACAATTAAGTTACATAAAATACACTGCAATACAAATTGTACTGACAATCTCAACATGTGTGGTAAACGTCAACCATCGGTAAGACAGATACAACAAATGATGGCACAAAATCGGACAACCTGGAAAGACATGTCAAGGTCCCAATCAGATAGAAGCAGTGACAGATAGATTGTGCTCTCTACCAGGGTAGTCCGTTAAAATATATATATAAAACTTCCTTGATTGCTAATAGAGCAACAAAAGAATATACATCTTAGGGATTCCACAGAGTCATCCCCACATGAACATAAGCACTGCTAAAATGAGTTGTCCCCATAGAAATGCACGGGTAGCATTTCCAAATTGGCCAAGATGAAACAACGTTTTATAGAACTGAAAAGAGATAGGATGATGGCACACATGTCCATTTCTGAAGCATCTATTAACTATCAATTTAGATGCTAGATTTAGACTGGTTTGAAATCACTACCCCAGATACATTGATTCCTAGCATTTTCAAGCCCTAATCAATTGAAACTTTCCCAAGAAATTCCCTAGGGACTTTTTGTTTACCAGGTTGATTTAAAATGGTCTCTGAAAACCAGTGGATCCAGCACCACAGGAGAAAAAAAAATCAATTTCAAATAGAAAGTAAGGAATAAGAACCAGGTTCTGACATCTACAAAAGCCAAACCTTTCTCTAACCATAAAACAGCATTCCTGATGCATCTTGAACCTGCAAGTGTTGCTCTTATTTCTCATCTAATTTTAATATCTCTTTCTAGCTGGCTAGTGATGGAATCATTGTCAAACAATCAAGACCAGCATGAGAGAGACAAAGGTCATCCTGCAACCAGCTGTTTGGCTTGCAAAAACTAAAAGGCTGCCCACTTGAAAATTTGGCTGTCATTAAAAAAGGCAGGCAGGCAATTTCATGCCACAGTAGTTAAACGCAGCCAGTGTTATGGTCACTGGTAAGTATAGTGTTGCCGCTAATGTCTCCAGTAACTGCTAATTTACTCCTCCATTTTGCTCCTCTCCACCAGCCACAAAGGGAGCTGATGCCAATTATTTTTCAGACAGAATCCAGGCTGGTGTTTACCATTATCTCCCTGACAACCCCCTTCGTGTGACAACATTATGCAATGTAATTGCAAAGCTGCTTCATCTCACCGGGGCTGTTATTTTCAGTTATTTTTCCCAAGGTCAAGGCTAATAATTAAGGGATTGGAATGCCTGCAACACAACCTTGTTATGTATAAAAAATAAGTGCAATAACGCACCCACAGTTCCCTGCCAATTCCCCGTGGAGGAGATCTCTGTCTTGTTAAGAAGGACTCAAAGATCACTCAAATGGAATTGGAGAGGGGAACATTGGGGGATAATTTGCAGAGAACAGCATCCAGGAACCAACAACCTTGTCCAGTGATAAGATAGAAATAAAACAGCTGATTTGCTTGCCAGTTATTGGTTTTTGTCTTTTCGTTACACTGCAGTATGCCCAAGAAACAGAACTCGGGAAGTTCATAGAAAACAGAAAAAGGAATTGTATGATTTATTTTATTTTATATTTTATATTATTATTATTTGCACATATAACATGCTGGCCTTCAGGAGTTTAAGACAGCAAAATCAGTATTCCTGCCACCAATTTTTTTGTATAGCAATAATCCTGGAAGAGGTTGTACTGAGAGACTATGACTCAAAGTACATAGACAGCCATCACATTTCTCGATCACACTTATTTCAGAATATGGGAATTTGATGTTCAGGAAACCCACCATCTGGTCTTTGCTTTTATATTCATTTGTAGATTGACATATTCTTCAAGCCAGGGTACACATTTCTTTTAATTTTTTAGTATAAAAACATTTTACTAAAAGCTGTCTAAAAGTCAATTTTAAAATGCTTATTTGGAGATTAAATACTGTAAGTTTACATAAAATAAATGATCAAAATTTATTTGTATAAAAGAACTTCAGAAACAAGTTCATAAATATAGAACTGGATGCTTGAACACTAGTGAACACTGAGGTCTCTCACCCTTCCTTTATCTAATATTCATGCGATCCTGACCGTCATATGACCAAGAAATGGTGGCCTGCCATTAGTTTAGGTGTCTCAAAAAGGCAACAATTAGCCAAAGTAATTGGAGGGTAAAGCCATAATTTGGATTTGACTATTTCACTAATGAAGTTCCCAGATGCTGTGGACAGAATTATGGATTACATGAAGCTTCAGCCCAGAAGTCCAATACAACAAGATTACACTTTTCTTCATACTGTCATATGATGAATGAAGATATTAAATCTGCAATCCTATACCCCAGGATTTGAACAACAACATCTTTCTCAAGAGCTATATCCCCTTGGGAGTAATCTGCTGGGGGTCCATTAGTGTCAATATTTAGGATTGAAGACAGTTGTGAGTTGGGCTACAGCAAAAACTAGGCAGCATGACCATCTTTCTCTGGTTCATTATTTCTTCTGGTTCCCCTTCCTTGGACTCTCTTTCTCTACCTGCCCATTGGAAATATGAGTTAAAAAGCAGAATTGTATCTCTTAATAAATATGCCTTCAGTACAGTGGTAAGTCCATGGGAAGTGAAGTGTACCTGTGCTGCAATTTTGAAAAGAGATGGCAGCATATCTGCTGAATGTTGAAATTCTCAAATCCATATTCATTTAACTGGCTCAAAACTGGTAACTATTAGTGCAAATAGTCTTCGTTCATAATATTATTTGCACTGATATTTAATAAAATAAGACTGCTATTAACCAGTTGGAAAACAGAAGCCTGTTGTATAAGTTCTATGAATGATTGGGATGGAGAATTCTCCCTTAGGGACAAAAAAGTTCTGCTGAGGCTCTAATTGCTTGATAATTCCCATGTGTATGTCCCCTAGAGTAAATCTCTTTGGTCTGTAGTTACAGTTAGAGGGCCTTCTAAAAGAGATACTTTATTTTGCTTTGACGTAGTACTGTATTCACATATTGAAATGATAACTATAACCAGCAGTTTGACCTGAATGCATTGATAGACGAGGAGATGGAGAAAGAGTAAACAGTATTGGCACAAAGAAAGTGCAAATCACTTAGAAAGCTGACACTGATGTGCAAGCCTTCTGGAAGAAGGTAGTCTGCAGTAATTGGATGCCACTTGTGTACAAAGCAAGAAGATCTTGATGGGGGCAAGGGAAATCAATGAAACAAGATAAAGGCAGAATGAGGAGCGGGGAACTGAGCCTATTTGGTACTAGTAAAACATCATTATGGCTTCTTGTCTGTTTTAACTTGCCCTTATACTTACTAAGGGCAAAATAGGTCTACAGCTTTATTGGCTATTAAAAAAAGCAATTAGACCAAAAAAAAATTTCTAGACAGACAATTCTGATTTTATTCCAGTAGAATTACAAAAACAAAACATTCTGCATTTGTGCATGACGTTTCTACTAATTACTGCAAGTTGCTGCATCTCCTTATAACGTTTTGAAGTACTTTTGCCCCAAATTAGTTAAAAGCTGTATAAGTCTAAAAGACTTAAACCACAAATATGCAAGTAATTATTGTTATATTTGGACTTTTAAATGAGTGTGCCTTTAACAAAGAACCACGGAGACTTTTGCAGAGAGGTTCTAACCTAAAGTCAGTGGGTTTATTATTTAATCAATAAAAAGAGAATTATTGAATGAACTAATATACTAAACCATCACACAGTCTACTTATTTATGAAATGTATAAAATCTATCAGGTCTCTGAGGAGCTCTGTGTAATTTGCTACATCTTAAACTATGCTAGCTTATTTATGGTACATCATAATCATGTAAAATGAAGAGCTATGATCTCTGACATTAAGAATAATTTACCAACCAAACTTTATTATCATGGCATATTTCAATTATGGAAAATACCATTAACCTTTTAGAAAAAAAATTTCTTCGTCAACATGTTAATCAGAGTCAGTATAGATCATGTTTAATCATTCTGATCATAGCTCTGCTTTCAGATGTTACTTTATGTTGAAACAATTTTCTCTTTCACAACTCATCTCCCATTTATACACTGTAATAGTTTTATCACCTTTAGGATTGTTTTGATACATGTTCCAGAGAAGGAACAATGGATGGAAACTGATCAAGAAGAGATTTAATGTAGAAATAAGGAGACATTTTCTAACAGTGAAAACAATCAATCAATGGAACAGCTTGCTTTCAGAAGTTGTGAGTGCTTCATCACTGGAGGCTTTCAAGAACGGACTGGACAGTCACTTGTCAGAAATGGTAGGGCATGGGTATCAAACTCATGGTCTCATGTTGCGGTCACATGAATTTTTGTGATATTTCCCCCCCTTCATGGAGCTGGGGTGGGCATGGCCTACACATGACACATCTGGCTCTTGGGCCACCAGTTTGACATCCCTGGTATAGGGCCTCCTGCTTGAACAGGGAGCTGGACTTTATGACCTACAAGGTCCCTTCCAACTCTCTTACTATTCTATATTATTCTATTTATTTAGATTTAATTCCTGTTCTATTTGTGCCTTGTGTCAGTGATACATGTCTATTACATTATCATCTTATGAATTCCATCAAGAATATAGGAAGCATAAAGGACAGAATTAGGAATTTGAATCTGAGTGCCCATATCCAATATTATAGGCACTATGCTTAAATGAATTACTTATAAGTCTAATATCCTGAAATTCTCAAAACCTCTCAATTATGATTCCTCGCAAATTTCCCAAAGCAATTAAGTGTCACATCCTACTGTCTTCATTCCATTCCATTATTAGAATGAAGATTCCATTACTGGTTGCCCTTTTTTGCTATGCTTATGAAGAATTATACATTTTTATTGTAAAGCTTCAGGCAAAAATGTATTGCTTCTCACATCTGAAAGGAGGAGTACTTGGATTGATATAGTACATCAAATAACCAGATAAAACAGCTTAGAGGAACCTTGAAAAAATAATAGTGTTAAAAAGAGGTTTTTTTTAATATGTGTTCTTGACATGTGAGAGATCCCATTGTTCTGAGCATATACAGTAACATCTATCCAGCATATAACAGTATATAACAAGATTATAGGGTCATAAAAAGGCGGAACTGGCTTGGCTTGCCACATCTAGTATATAAACAATAATATAATTATAGTATCCCAAGGAATATAAAGGATCATCTAATTAGCTTCTTTGTGCTTGTATAGGATTGATGTAAGGTTACTACCCTACATGTAGTTTCCTAGGTGTAAGTCCACTGAACAGGCTCAAAGAAAAAGTTTTTCTCCTGTCAGATTATTTTCCTGTTGATCAGTTAATATCAGGGACTCTTGGATCCTACTCTCTATCTCTTATAATCTGAATTTTACATATGGTGTTACACCCAGATTATTGCAAATTTACAATTGAAATATAATTTCTGTATTGGTTATTTGTCAATTACATGTAAAGATCCTCTAATTCTTCTTATATCAAGATATCTCTCAGTCACTTCTGATTACCTGTTCAGCTATTGGTGATTCAGCACCCACTTTTTCCTCCTCTATTTTATAATAATGTGATCAGCACTAATTGAATTCTTCCAGTTATTACCTATTATATGAAGGAATGGGTCCCTGCAGAACACTCTATTTATGCCTTGGTCTCTAATAATTGAGCAAGTCTTTTTTTTTTTCTGCTTCCAAACAGCTTTTCTGCATCCATGTGCACAAAGACACACAAGATAATCAATAAAAAAGATGGAATTGCTTTGAAAAAAGAATAGACAGTTTCATCCATCTTAATGAATATTAATTGGAATGCACACTGTTCTATATTGCTTAATTCCTAGTTAATCAAAGAACTACAGCTTAATTTCCCTATCCAATATATTAAATAGGATGTTTGAAGAAGGAAACTGAATGTATTATTGTTATTTCAAGATCTTGTTACAAATGCTTTTATACTATAAACTTGTATTTTAACAAAACATACCATACCATCAGTTATGGCAGTAAAAATGGTGACTTTACTAGCCAGACCAAACAAACTGTCTATATGATACAAAACAAAGTAAACATGAAATTTATTTCGCATGACTGGAAAGAGTGTGTTGTCATATATTATATCATTCAGTAACCAAAGGAGCTTAGTTTTAGCCAAAGGGATATGCATCTACAGTATGAAGTTAGTATCTGCAAACAATTATAAGATAAATTTTATGTAATGCCTATTAAAGTTTTTCACTACTACAAAAGAGTAGTCATTTACTCTATGTAAATACTGAAATCATAATAAAACCCTTTTGTTTCCTGTTATTTTAATTTTGGGGAATAAAGAAACATTTGTTTTAGATATAAATGGAGATTCCACTTAGAAAAATACCATATATGTTCATTACAGCTTGAAATACATCCAAGACAGATTTTATGTCTTAGTAATTAGATGCTTCTTCAAAAAGGTCCTTCTTCTGGTATGTGGTTTAAAACCCACCTACCACATGAAACTGTTTTGTCTTTCGGTGACACAGATCATTTAAGATTTAATGACAAGGTTTATCTGGACTCAATATTTCCTGCCTATTTGCTTAACTAGATTTAATGCAGATTCAAAATTTAGCCATGTGACATACTGATTCTTAGGCCAGTCACCCAGTTACAAATTTCCTCCACCTCTCTCTTTCCTTTTTCTGTCTCTCTTGTTTATGTCAAGCTGCAAAATGAAGAGTAGAGACAAAATTTTCCCAACCATCTTTCTAAATCCTCTTTATAGATTAGCAGTAAGAAATTACAGACACCAATATTTCCATTTAATCACAGAATTAATCATATTTGAAAAAATCTGTATCTGATTTTGCAATGCTGAATGTGTTCTAAGAATTTTGAAATCTCCTCCAAAGAACAGAACAAAACAGTATAAGTCCATTGGTATTTGTTGACTATAAAAATTCAAGTATTTTTAAGCAATCATTCAAGAGTTAATCTCTGAGCAATGTTTTCCCGTGGTTATTAGTATTATTATGGTTCATTGCACAGTCAGGCAGGTGTTCAGAGAGGCATTTTATCCACCTATTGGGTCCTTTCCAAGGATAGGCAGTTGCTCATGTTTTGTGGTGTTAGAAGTATTGACACAGATTCTGAGTAAAGCTGCTTTTTGCAACTGACTGATGGTAAATGTGTCAATACTGATGATATTCAAGTGGTTCTCCAGTTATTTTGGGATGGTGCTCAAACCACCTGTTACTGTTGGTACTACCTTTGCTTTCTTTTGCCATGGTCATTCTATTTTTATTTGCATGTCTTTGTATTTTGTTATTTTCTCCAGTTCTTTCTCTTCTATTCTGCTGTCCCCAGATACTGTCCTGTCTAGTATCCAGACTTTTTTGTCTTTCTTATCGACAATGGTTAAATCTGAGGTGTTATGTGGCAAGGTGCTGTCTTGTTGAAGTCTAAAGTCGCAGAAACTTTAGCTTCTTCATTTTCTATTATTTTCTCCATTTTACGGTCCCACTAGTTCTTGCTTGCAGGCAAATGATATTTCTTGCAGATCTTCCAGTAAACTTTGTCATGCCATTGTTTGTAGTCAGTATGTGCGATCTTCTTACAGCAGTTAGCCAGGTTATCTGCTGTTTCTTCAGCATCTTTGCAGAGGCAGCATTTGTTATTTATTGGTTAAGAACCATAATGTTTTCAAGGGAAAAAACCCTAACAAAGTCCCGCTAACTTTTGAAAAATATTTTGGAACAGTAATGATGATAGCTGAGTCTACTTGGAAGATTTAATATTAACCCTTTCCAATCTATTGCCATTGATCAGCAACTAAGTCATCCACTGTGCCATTGATCTTTGAAGAAAAATTATGATGTTTCTACTGAGTCCTGATATTTCTAGGCACTTGATTTATTATTTTTATTGCCTAAGTATAATAAAAGTTTCATATGCAGAGAAGCATTCTCAGATTTAATTACCATATATAATTCTCTCAAACACAGTCATCTTCAGTACTTGCACAGTCAGCTTTCGAGTACAGTATCAAGAAACATATTGATGGTTTAGGGGTGTCAAACTTGTGACATCACATTGTTATCACGTGATGTATCACAACTTTCCCCCTTCACTAAAATGGGAGTGGGCGTGGCCAGCATGTGACACATCTGGCCCATGGGCCCCGAGTTTGACAGCCCTCCTTTAGCCTTTCTTCCATATCAAGTGTTCAATATACCTTTGGAGACACTATTTACATAAAACCCTAAGTATTATCCAAACATGCCTGCCCCCTTCTCTGATATGTAATGGGGAATTAAAGGTGTTCCTGAAAAAAATAGATGGACCATGAATCAAAGGGTTGTAAAAGAAAAGAACTATGTTCAATATGTGGAAAAAGAATTAGCGTTTTTCCTAGAGGAAAACTGGATTGAACAGGCAATCATTCAAAACCTATGGGATACAACCAAAACCTATGTGCAGGGCATTACGATAGCATACACAATATGAAAAATTGTTTAACAGGATGTTGAGAATCTGACTGTCTTTTCATTTGTATCCAAAGCTTTAAAAATAAACAATAGGGAAGGCAGCAAAAAATAATAATACATCTATGCTTACTTATAGTAAAGCACACATGCTTTACGAAGAGGAAAGGGAAATTGAAATTGAGTTTTTCATGTGACTGGGAGGGCTGGAGGGTCTCCATGTTGCTAGCCTTCAGTAACTTAGTACTATTGAACACATGGATCAAGGCCATTGTGTTGAAAAGAATGGTGTTCTTCTAGCTAACTATGCATCAAGCTGAACCAGGGTGGGTAAAAATGAATGATTTTTTTAAAAAAATCAAAAAAATCAGATTTTTTAAAAATTTAAATCGGATTTTTTTTGATTTAAATCAGATTCTTTTGATTTAAATTGGCTTCTTTTGATTTAAATTGGATTTTTTTTTATAAAATTATTTTTGAGGAAAATATATTACCATCCAAAGGTTATTGCATCATGAAATAAAGATTAGTTTTTTAATTATGTAGAATAAGGCTGTGTATGTTTAATTTTTTTGGTAAATAAATTCCATTAATCCATTCACAATGTCATGCTCTTCCAGAGGTTTTTGTAAGATTATTGGGCAGTTTCTCTGCCTACAAGATATTATCACAGATGCTTGGTTTACTTTTGCAGTTCTCAAAACTGAATTTGACTCAGCAGAGATCACGTGCCTCTTCTTCACAGCAAAAATGTTATAACATGACCAGAGTTGAAAAATAGACCTTAATCCTAACGTCTACAAACCTATGAATACAGAATCAACCCCTTCAGTGCTAAGTTTCAAGAAGTTCAGTGAATAGAATAGAAACAATATTTTTCTGATTATTTGGAGTGGAATAGATATGTACAAGAAGAAATTGAAACTAAGTATGAGGAGGAAGGGGCAAGCAGACAAACAGTACTACAAAATGAAAGTCTAAGTTTCTTAAAATATATATATATTGTATAGCCAAATTAGTTAACAAACATGGATGTTTGTTTAAGCAAATAACATATGCTGTAATGTTATTGTTTCAGTTGAATAAATCTATTTAAATTGTTATTATTAAGGTAATGATTATTTTTCTCCTTCCTAAGTACAACAGAAAAGTTGTCCAAATTTGAATGATTAACCTATTAAACTGGGGATAAAAAAACTAATATGAAAAGTTGTTATTCTAAAAATCTTCATCTACTTGCATATTATAAGTTATACCAGCAAGAATTAGTCTTTATGTAAAAAACTATGATTTAAATCAAGCTTTTTTACTAGTGATTTAAATCGTGATTTAAATCAACTTGATTTAAATCAAATCCACCCTGAGCTGAACTATATTCAAAAAATATTAGAGATAGAAATGAAATCCATTGACAGCAATCACAAGTAACTGAAAATGATCGTTTTCAGATTTCCAAAAGAAGGTGCAATTTTTACATCTTTGATGATCTTTTAAAGTTAAACTGGAATTTTATTAAGACATTTTCATAAAATAGGGCTATCATATCTGGGTTGCAAAATCTGGAAGATTGTTTGGTAGCAGCAGTAAGACAGTAATCTTATATACACATAGATTAAATATATAGATGTATACACACTCTTACCTAGGAAGAAGCCACTTATAATATTTAATTTCAAACTTTCCATTTAAGGTCTATCTAATTTCTTGAGTTGGGAGAGCCAAGAATCATTTAGGCCTACTCCTAGTATTACCCGGAAAAAAGGTAGCCTTGTTTAATGACAGTCTCATTTAGTAACTGTTTGCAGATGTAATGGGGACATTTAGTACCTTCACAGGTCTGCAAAGCAAAGGAAAGCTGAAATAAGACCATAAGCATTGTTGTGGCTTCACTGAGTGACCCCTTTACTTAAGCACTAAGTTGCCTGTCCCAACTGTAGTGACTAAAGAGGACCACCTATAATTAGATTTAACTACTAAAAATTAATACTTTTGATTTAACACAATAGCTACAGTATATATTCTGAGTTTTATATTTTACTAATTCCTTATATGACTGAGATTTTTTCAACTATTTTATTTGTAACTACGCATTGCTGAGGCCCAGTCAGGAGGGCCACAACCTGAGGGTGGAGTTTCCCCCCCCCTCTATCCCTCTACCTACCTACCTACCTACCTACCTACCTACCTACCTACCTACCTACCTATTGTATTTCTCCCTCTCTCTATCCACCTACCTACCTATCTACTGTATTTCTCCCTCTCTTTATCCCTCTACCTACCTACCACCTACCTACCTACTACCTACCTACCTACCTACTGCATTTCTCCCTCCCTATATCTATCTCTATAGCTGCCTACCTACCTACCTACTGTATTTCTCCTTGAAATACAGTAGGTATTATGACATTTTGTATTATGTCATCCTGTGGCTCACTGCTCTCTCTATATCCATCTGCCTACATTTTTTACATTTCTGTTGCATGTACTTGGCACAGGTGTGTCATCTACACAATCTATATATATCAGTGATACCGTATTTGAAAGGAATGTTGTGTGAAAATTTGGAAGCGATCGGTGCAGTACTTTCAGAGATTAGCGGTTTTGAATAAACACTTGTTACATTTTTATTTATATAGATGGAATCACACCAGTCTCTGATCACTTTAATTACTGGGATAAGCACCATACCTTTTAACTGCACATTTGGATTTGTCTAGATAAAGCCAGTACTGTGGGCTGAACTCTCTGCTTGTTCCTGTCCTAGCTTTCTTGTTTACATATTAAATAAGGATATGTTCTGCTCAGTAGCCTAATTTTTTTATACAGGTCTTGTCACCTGAAGAAGCCAGTTTCCTAGGAATAGTTCTCCATTTATATTAGAGGTTATGGATACAATATAGTAATAATATATACCAAAGTAGCCAAAAGTTGGTGACTTTTTGCTTTCAGAATAGATCAAACAAATGGTTCCTTAGCTCAGGATGACTTTTTATGTTCTATTTCCTGTAACTGTTTCAAGGAGAAGCATATATATCCATCCTTTAAATACAGATATGATTGTATCTGCAAGCTCTGATGTGAAAGCAAACACATTAAGAGTAGTCCATTGCTTTGTGGCTGACTCCAAAAAGTCTACTTTTTTTCTTATCTCAAAGACTAAGCAGGTTTAAATATTTTAAACACGTTATGGAAAAACTGGCAAAGTACCCTGGTGATTAGTTATGAACTCATAAACATACCTTCCCCCTCTGTCTCATTCCCCAGCAGTTTTGTAATTGTTTTTCCACCACAGTGCAAAAAAGTTGAAATTATAAATGACTTTTGGATGGACATCTCAGTAAACAAAGTGGACGATAACATGTTGAAGCATGTCAGCACTCTTCCCCTCACTGCTGAGTTTGCACCATGGGCATCAAATGCCTGGGAGTTACAGATAAGACCCTCCAGTTCATAAAATGTAGCTGTTTCCTCATGATCTGGCTTGAAAAAAAGGTACCAGCAGCCAGGCTGAAAGCCCACTGAAGCCCACAGCAGAACTTCGCCTATCTAACACTACCAGCCACTTCTGGGAGGATCACACATGTTGTTAATGAGGGTTTGGTGTTTTCATTAAAGAAACAAATACAGGCAAGTGAAACCATTCAATATATCTTAAACACTTTGTGGCTTGGATGTTTATTTAGCTGAAGTCTATGGAAATTAGAGTATAGCCTCTCTAATTAAGAGCCCTTTTTAAAATTTCAATTTTCACACTGCACATGAAGACAAAGGCATCATTTTAGCAATGAGCCTAAGCAACTGCACTATATTAAGTTTCCCATCTTGGTGGTTGGTTATGGATTAGGAGGGGTAGAGCAAAGGGGTGGGACAAATGATGGAATGAGCTACTGGTTTTCATTCTTTCTCTTTCAAAAAATTTCCCATTGCATTGTTTTATTCATATGCAAAAGATGAATTTTTAAAGTGATTATCCAAGTTCAAGATACAGACAGGCAGGTGGACAGGCACCTTAGTAGTTACCAAAATAAGTACATTTAGACCTGAATTAACAAGTCAAAATCTAAAAGCTGATTTAGACTTTGCCATGAAGAAATCCTAGAAATGTAAACCCTCTATTTGGATACTTTGCTGCCAAGCCACGTGTTATCCACAAATGATTGTGGAATTAAATTAAAAAGCACTAACTCGTTCTCATGAGATAGCTTCCCCAAGCTGCGGGTGCGTGCCAGGAGAAGTCTGGCCCTTTAAGAAACCAACTCAGTCGTGAGAGATGCTGCTGCTGCTGCTCAGGCTTGCTTAAATTCCCAAGTGTCCAGTTAATAAATAGACAGCTGTCTCTTTAAATGCCATTTCCTCCCATTGTATTTGAATCGTGATCAGGAAAGAGGATGTGAAACCAGAGAGGCTCAGAGGGGAGACCATCAGGGCTGGCTTCAAGAAATGGTCTATTAGCAATAATAGCAGCTACGGCGGCCCCGGCCCCGGCCCCGGGTCATAATGAAGGCGGAGGAGCCAGGGATGCTCCGCGCTACCTCCGCAGTGCAGGAAGCCCTCTCCAGGCAGACGACCTAATCCAGGCAGCGAGCAGATTCCGGGATAATCACAGCGGTGACATCTGAGCGCCGGCCGCGAGCGGCAGAAGCAACAGCAGCAGCAGCAGCAGCATAAACGGGATCTTCCCAGCGGCCAGTCGCGCAACCCGAGCGGGAGGAGCGTCCCGAGGATGGGCGCGTAGCTCCGAAGGGATCGCCTCGCCTGCCCAGACAGCTCCGGGAGCGCGTGCGGGCTAGGGGGCCGCGCGGTCCGTCTCGTCCTTGCCCGCGCGCCGCCAGAAACTCCCCCCGTCCGTCCGTCCGTCCGTCCCTCGGCGTTACAGGCGGGCCACCCCGTGGATGTCATTGAGGGTGGAGGTGCCACTCTGCTCGCCGCCGCCCCCGCAAAGACATTCGGGAGCTGGCGAGCCTTTGTAGCGGGATAGACCTCGCCACGGACGAGCCGAGAGTCACGACGGCCGCCGCCGCTACAAAGGAGCGACCCCTGCCAATGTCATCATCGGCCATCGAAAGGAAGAGCCTCGAGCCCTCCGAGTAAGTCGTGCCCGCCCGCCCGCTCGGTTCCTCCTTTACTCCGTGCCAACTTTCCCGGAGGGAGACGCGACCGCGTTGTGCGGGGCTGGAGGGAGGGAAGCCTTGGAACGGCAGCGTTAGGCGCTGCCGGGGCTGGAGAGGAGGGTGTCGGAGGGCAACACAATGGGGCTGCCGCTTGCTCTTTTCTCTCGGCTTTCAAAGACGCGCCTGCCGCCGCTGCTCGCCGCTTGCGACGGAGTGGGCAGCGTGGCCCTTTGCTTTGCAAGACCTCGTCGGCTCGTGCTGAGCACTGCCTTCTTCAGGAGCTGTGCGCCCCTTTAGCCGGGCAGGCAAGAGCCCAGAGACGCGCTGAAGTTCCCCCATTTTTGACTCGGGAGATAAATTGCCCCCCTCGACTCGCTACCAAGATCCTATTGAGAGTAGGAGCTGGAAGGGGACCGGCGGGCGGTAGTTTCTTCTGACCTGGAGGTTTAAGGGAAGGGGCGGCAGCTGAAAGCGATTTCAGAGAGAGAGAGAGAGAGAGAGAGAGAGAGAGAGAGAGAGAGAGAGAGATGGGGAACCGACTACTTGGTGAGAAGCTGCGTGGTTGCTTTCCTTTCTCTCTCCTCGCTGCTGCCCGCCCGGTTTAATGATCTGATTAGATTAGAGTGGTCGAGGCTATTATCAGATGAGGGATCAGCGTCTCAAATTGTCAAAATGCAAACCAGTTTGAAACTACAACGCGTTGGAGTGTCTCAGAAATGGCCAGCACCGGCTTCTTGCCACATTCTTAGTCCGTCCCTCTCCCGATTAGCATAGAAGTTACAAAATATTAATACAAGTATTAACAACATTTAAGTAAGGTTTTCTGGTGAATTTTTTACAAGGAGCCTATTACTGGGATTTCCAAAAGTATGGTGATATCTGCAATTACTACGATTGTTGGTTACTAAATCACTGGCATTGAACTTGGGTTTTAAAGCTGCAGTGTTTTTCACGCTTATTTGGGAATTACTTCTAACTATATACACATACACATGTATGACTATTCTTACCGGATACCTGCCATTTTATTAAATCTTGGGATGGAAAAGTTGTTATCTAACATCCTGTTTAGGAATAGTATAGTGGAATAGCATATTCCACTAAAACTGATCATGTTTTAAAGACGTGGTCCACTGTTTCATGGAGATGGAGAAATAATGTTATTGCATTTGGTTATTAAAGTAATACTATGTGGGAGGGAGAGAACATTGGATGGAGGAGGTAGGAAAACTTTAGAAACCAACTCCTAGCCACCACCCATTTGGAGAAACAGGTTATGTTGTTTTCAACAGGATTTACCCTGAAAGCACTTTGTTTAGATCAATAGTTTACTTCATTTTGATAAAATACTTTATATAAATATATGCATTATAACAAAAGCTTTTTGTATTTCTTACAATAGATTATTCCTGTTTCCTAGCTTCCCTTGTACTTCAGCGTTTTGAGTTACACTTTAGGCTCTAATCCTATACTCTGACTTGAGCCCACAAAACTGAATGAGATTTTATTATTAAGAAGTGCTAACTTTCTCTTGTAAATAACCAAAACAAGAAATTTATTACTATAGCACATACAATTCAAAACATTGAAAAATATGAAAATTTCATTCAGAATTCAAAATCATGGAATGAAAGTGTTTTTAAAGCACTTATCAAACAAAAAAGGTATCAATTTAAGATAGTGGGAATAAACTAAAAATGTTAAAAGTGCTTCACTTCTTTGTTTTCCTGCTATTTATATGGGCCTACAAGAAATACTGGTACCTTTTGCTACTTTTTTTGTAGCAAAAAAAAATGTCCCATTAGGATGCTATCCTAATGGGACATTTTTAAAAAATGATTGTGTACAGTATTAGATAAGCAGATGACCAATGTTAAAAATTTTAGTTTTAATCTTTTGGAAACATATACTACTGAGCTGTTTATGGACAATCTCCATTGCAAGAGCTAAAAGGATTTAATAATTTAAAAAACCCACATAATATAGAAACATTTGTTTATAGGTTTGGAATAGAATAGGATATTTGTTTTTATAATACAAATTAATATTTTAATGTGAAGTATCTGAAAACCTGAGCATCTGTCAATACTTAACCATTTACTTCCTGATTGGGAAATTCTTTTTTCAAAGGTTTTAAAAAAGTGTTGTTTTTCATAGCGCCACAAGATTATAATTAAAAGGGTTTTATTTGGCCGCTTTTCTATTCAGTACATTGAAATCAATTCCCTACTCACTTCAAAAATTAATTTTGATTTAAATTAAAGCAAGCCAGACAATTATCTATCCAGTCTCTGTTCAAGACAAATCACCTCCCAATTAATTTCCCTAATCATTTATATGCAATAAAAATGGTATGTAGAAGAGTCAGAATGAGCATATTTAGTATAAAAACTATATTTAGCAATATAGCCAAAACATAGGGAGAATATTATTAATAGTTTGATTAGAACGTAAATTATTAAAGGTTCAGATTTTTAAAATCTGAGCCTTTCTCTTCAAGGTTTCTGAGCTAAAGGTTAAGTGTATGTTAAAATGTCTTACTTTGAGCTGCTGACTGTGCAGGCTGCCAGTGTTTCACTTGGGAATTAATTCTCAACAGCAGCTATACAATAGAATATCAAGGGAGCAAAGCAAGTAACAGGAAGATAATGGAGTAACATTAAAAATGTCTTACTCCTCTCTTATTTAATCATGACTTTAGCACTTATTTCATCTTACTGAGGAAGGAACTGCTGCTTAGTAATACAGTAAGCTTCTCCTGTAATCATTCTACCAAATAGTTTTAAACAGAATATTATTTTATTGCTCCTTTGTACACTGCTTTCTGCTCATTTGGGTGGAACAGCAGTATTATAACAGTAGTAGTACCAGTAGTGAGAGCCAGTGTAGTGTAAAATCATCATGCTAGGAATTGGGAGAGTGGGACTGCCCACTTTGGACACAGAGCTAATTGACTGACCTTAGGCCAAGTTCATCCTCAGCCCTAGAAAGAAAACAATGTCAAACCACTTCTGAAAATCTTGCCAAGAAAACTACAGGGACTTGTCCAGACAGTTATTCGGGAGTCTACACTGATTTGAAGGTGCAGAAAAGAAAAGAAAAGAGGAAAGAAAATGCCCTTCTTTCTAGTAGTACCCTTCAGTATTACACTTCCATGAAATTAACAACTTTCAATGAAATATTTCAAAGGTCTCAGGGTGATAACTAAGATGTTTTTGGGGAAAGGATTTTTACACATTATAAGATTTTCTTATGAATGCTACACAGGGTTCAAAGTGAGTATACTGTATGTTACTAATACATTAGAAACTACTGCAGTTGATCCCATAAATATTATATGGAATCACACTTTCTATTTACAGTACTTTAGCCAGGCTCAGCCTACTCTGCCCTATGTTATCACTGAGAGAAAGTATGTGAGATTAGAAATGCCCCCAACCTCCCAGGCTTTACAAAGGCTTAGAAAATTTATGATTTCACAGAGCACATGGGTGTTGACAGAGTAAGAACTGTTAACTAAATGTAATTTTCTTTGAATTATTCCATTTGATTTTAAACCAGACAGATTTTTTGTTGAAGTGGACAGTGTTTAAATAATTATATAAATAAATAGCATATTATTGATAACCTTCATTTTGGCTAATGCAGAATACTGTATACTATATTTTTACTCAGAATACTGTAAGTTTTTATGAGGCCAAAGAGGAAGATCCCATCCTTTTCCACAAGCAATTTTTCTATATTTCATTATCAAATATTCAGTATTCCAGAAATGTTTCACTGAACATTTGGGAGATACAGCCCTTTAGATTTGCTTTTAACTATTATTTTAATGATTCAAGTTTTAAAAACTCATTAAACACAAATTCTTCCCCTTAGTGGCCCAAACTCTGGGCTTTGTTGTTTTTTATTTCCAGAATTTGCTATGAGGAGCAGTGGTTAATATAATTCCATAGTATTAATAAGGGCTATGAAGTTGTTTAATTTTCCTTTACTTCATTTAAGCAGAATACTGTCTGTAACATAAAGTTCCAAAGAAAAAAGATTAGAATACTCTGCTCATATAGAATGGGCAATCTGCAAATGATAAAATGCAAGCCCATTCACATTTTCTTCCTTGCATGTGTTTAATATGTTTAGAGGCTTTTTACAATTTTTCTGCAAGGATCTTAAAGTGCAATCTTACCAAATAAAACTCAACCTAAATGCAATGTTATATTTTGTAAAAGCTTTCTGTTACACTTACTAGTCAGTAAAAGAAATGTAAATTTTAAAAATTTACAAGATTATTTTAATGATAAATAACTGAGAGTGTAATAATTTTCCACATTAAAATACAGTAATAAAGCACAGTGACCAAAATGCCATTGGTTACCTCCATTTCTTATTAAATAATTCATTATAATATTCAGTTCTGTGTTTGGCAAAGTAGGAAAAGAAAGCAAATAGAAAAAAAGATTTTAGAAATAGGCTTGCCTTAAGTTCTAAGATTTTTATACAATGTACATTTAATTATTACAGAACAAGACCGCATAGGAAAACCATTAGAGACCCCAATTTTCACCCAGCTCAGAACTATGGCACAGTTTCTATTCAATAAGTTGAGTTTTTTTATAAGTAGTTGACTTAAAATATCTGCATTTTGTTTATTAATTACAAAAAATTAATAATGTGTTCCTGATATTAAAGGAATACAATAAAAATAATATGTTTATCAACAAATGCTGTTTCCATTCTTGTTTATATTTTTATTATGAAGTATATTACAGTCAATGTATATCCTGCATGGAAATACTATAGTATTTGTAGTTATGAAATTGGGCTTTGCTAGTTGTACACAACAATATACAGTAAGTTTAGCTTTAAAAAAAATGCTTATTTTATACTGCTCTTGCAGTAATGAGGAATGGCTAAAGATCATGCAAGCCATTTTAGTCCCACCACCATTGAAGTGTTTTCTTAGCTTTTCCTCTCAGTACTTTCCCAAGTATTCCCACCCCCACCACCACAACTCTGCATTTCTGAATGTGTCAGCCTGGACAAATGCAACGTCATTTTAACAAAATGGCAAGCTGAGATGGTCACAATTTTAAATGCTATGTTGTTGTTAGTTGTAATGTCGTGTCTGACCCATTGTGACCCCATTGTGACCCATTGTGACCCCATGTTTCTCCAGGACGTCCTGTCCTCTACCATCTTCTGGAGTCCATTTAAGTTCACATCTACTGCTTTGGTGACTCCATCCAGCCACCTCATTCTCTGTTGTCCTCTTCTTTTGCCCTCAATCTTTCCCAGCAGGAGGCTCTTCTCCAGTGAGTAAATTCTATACCCAAAGCTATATCCTCATCTGCTATTGTAGAAAATGTCTGAGTCTTCTGTACCCAACTCTTTCTTGAACAGGATAGAATTTTGGTCCTAATTAGACTCTCTGCAGGTTGGAATGATTGCTTTGATTTGTTTCAACCAGGGAGCCAGTGGATGAGGTGCTCCAAATCCCCCCTTCCTTGTTAACATGTGGAGGTTGTCAGCAAAACATTGGGGATCGATACTTCCTTAAAGCCATTGACCAGTACTGGCATGAAGATTGTCTGAGCTGTGACTTATGTGGGTGCCGACTTGGAGAAGTGGGAAGGAGACTATATTATAAACTGGGCAGAAAGCTCTGTCGAAGAGACTATCTCAGGTAAGCTACTTGCTCCTCATCCTTTATTTATTTATTTGTTTGTTTGTTTGTTTGTTTGTTTATTTTTCACATTTATAACCCGCACCCACCTCACCACAAAGGGACTCGGGGCGGCGAACAGAGATTTAAAATCAATTATACATAAATACAAAATATTATTAAATAATAACTAAATTAAATCAATATCCTGCTAAAAATAAGTTTAAATTTAAAACCCAAATTACAATTTTGATTTGTTATAAAATAATGGGTGTGGAGTAGATCATGCTAGGCCGGCCAGATGAAAATAATAAGTTTTTAGGTGCCGGCGAAACAAGCGGAGGTCTGTGATGGAACGGAGGTCGGGAGGTAGGCCATTCCAGAGGGTAGGGTCCACCACAGAGAAGGCCCTTCCCCTGGGAGCCGCCAACCGGCATTGTCCGGTCGATGGCACCCAGAGAAGACCCTCTCCCTGGAAGCGAGTCGGTCGAAGGGATGTATGGGGTAGAAAACAGTCTCGAAGGTAGCTAGGCCCCGTGTCATGGAGCTCCTTGAATATGGTCATCAAAACCTTGTAACGCACCCGGTAGGTCATAGGTAGCCAGTGCAGCTCGCGCAGGAGTGGTGTTATGTGGGAATGTCTTGAGATTCCCATGATCACCCGCGCAGCCGCATTCTGGACCAACTGCAACCTCCGAGTGCATCTCAAGGGGAGCCCCATGTAGAGAGTGTTGCAGTAGTCCAGATGAGAAGTCACGAGTGCTTGAGTGACTGTGCGAAGGGCCTCCCGGTCCAGTAAGGGGCGCAACTGACGGACCAGGCGAACCTGGTAAAATGCCCCCCTGGCCACGGCCGCCACCTGATCCTCCAGGGACAACCGGGAATCCAGGAGGACTCCTAAATTGTGCACTCTATCCATGGGGGCCAAATTTTCATTCCCCATGGCCAGCGATGGTGTAAAACTGGCTAAACCAGGAAGCCGGGAACCACAACCACTCGGTCTTGGACGGGTGAGTTTGTTACGTCCCATCCAGATCCATACGGCCTCTAAACACCGGGACATCACCTCAACGGCATCTTTGCCCTGCTGATGTTTTATCTCACAATTCTTCAGAACAATGTGTCTCAGCCTCAGCAACTTTAAGATGCATGGACTTCAACTCCCACAATACCCAGCCAAAGTCCATACATCACCGCTCCGAGTCCCCTTGGGGAGAGGGAGCGGTCTAGAAATTAAATTATCTTAGCTTATCTTATCTTAAAATTACTGAGGTTGAGAAAAACATTGCTGTAGAACAAAGGTAGGATCACCTACAAAATTTGAACACACTAGCCCGGGTTGGGTTCAGCTTGGGCTGAAAGAACATATATGGTTGTTTGAAAGGAACTAATCTTGAAATCCAACTTGGGAAAGCCTTTTGCCAGATTAGCCTGAGAAGAGGAACTCTTTCAGCAAAGTCTGATTTGCTAGAGAGTGAGGCTGAAAAAAGATCCAATCCACCCTTGAAAGTGATGCTAGAATGACAATGTTACAGACACAAAGAAGAAAAGAGGCAGAATCATGAGTTAGCCTATGAGTCGAAGACTGAATAGCAAATGTATGTTCAAGACATGAGGGTAGAGGGACAATAGTGTTGCCAATTGCTTTGGGCTTTACAAAAAGTATGGCTCAGGATTTCAAATTAATAACATAATATTAATTATTATTTCTCAATAATATTAATTCTAAGTACAAGTAGTCCTTGACTTACAACCATTCATTTAGTGATCATTCGAAGTTACAACAGCACTGAAAAAATGACATGACTGTTTTTCATACAACTATTGCAGCATTCCTGGGGTCATATGATCAAAACTTGGATGCTTGGAAACTGGCATATATTTATGACAGCTGTAGTGTCCCAGAGTTATATGATCACCTTTTGCTACCTTAAAACAAGCAAAGTCAATGGGGAAGTCAGGTTCACTTATAACTCTGTTACTAACTTAACAACTACAGTGATTCACTTAACAACTGAGGCAAGAAAGGTCGTAACATTGGGAAAAATTTACTTAACTATCTTGTTTAGAAATGGAAATTTTGGGCCCAATTGTGGACATAAGTCAAGGACTACCTGTATGTGTATTGAACTTCCAATGAACATTATGCCACTAGGCCTTTAAAAGGCCCTTTGTTTTTTTCTGAAATGAATAGTTGAAAACCAAGTCTAAATGAACAAAACAATATTCATAATTTACACAGTTCAAAAAATTAACCAATATTTAATTACAATGTTAAAACTGCATTACTGCACCAATAAATTTTATTTTCTCTTAACTAATTCAGAGTGGAGGGATAGGAATAAAAGTGCTAACTTACTGACATATTTTTATATTTAGAATATATTCTCAATATTTAAAAATCTCAAAGCAGTGTACAAATTGCTCCATTTTAAACTTTTTTTCCAGCAACTGTCTTGTTTGAATAAAGGACTAGCTTTATAACCTAATTTGCTGCAAACCTCCAGAATAATTCAATATTCTCAGAGGATTTTATTCTATTTCCACTGATTGAATATTTTCTGAGATGGTAGAAAATCTGAACTGTTAAGTTAATGCATCTCCATAAGTTGTAATTGGGTATGTCCCAACTTTTCACACTATAATGTGTGCCAGTTATTTGCATCTTCTTAATGAAGCGCTTCCTAGATATAGACTACTCAACCATGTTTTTTAAAATTTATAATTCAAATATAGTGCATTAAGTATAGTGTATAATATAGTATAACGTAGTGTAGTGTAGTATACAGTACTGTACAGTATGGTACAGTACAGTGCAATATATACTATCTGCCACTTTTTAAGACAATATTAGCAGTTTCTTTATGTATTATATTACAAATTAAAAGGTGACATTTGGAAAAACACACATATCTTAACAGGCATTGTACTATTGCTTTGGACAAGTAAACAGTGACATCTCTTGGAAGACAAGGGAGAAACATGTATCATTTTCATGCTCAGAATTATTGTCTCTGGCCCTATATTTGGTTTACAACAATATTTGAAATTAATAAGCTTGTTCCAAAATTAATCATATTAATACACGACATATCTTATTGATATAATAAAATATGCCTAATGGAATATAACACAAAATATACAAATAGTCATTGATTTGCAACCATAATTAGGCCAGGAACTATGGTCATAAATTGTACTTGTTATTAGGCACATCACTGCATGACCATGACTGATATTACAAGCTTTTTTTGTTGCAGTCATTAAATGGATATGGCAATTGTGATAGCACTAGCAATAGCACTTATGCTTCATAATGCTTTACAGCCCTCTCTGAATGGTTTACAGTGTCAGCATATTGCCCTCAACAATTTGGGTCTTCATTTTATGGACCTCAGAGAGATGAAAGGCTGAATCAATCTTGAGCCAGTTAAAATTAAACTCCTGGAAGGGGGCAGAGATAACTTGCAATATGCATTCTAACCATTGCACCTCATGGCTCATCTGTAATGTGAATGGTGTTCTCATAAAATGAATGCCATGGTTTTTAAGTGAATCAATTGTGTACAATGATTGTTTTTTGCTGGAAATCAGAAGCAAATGCCAATTCCTAGCAAAAAAAAATGGTAGTCACAAAGCTGCAGGACTCTGCAAACAGTGATAAAAATGGACCAGTTGCCAAGTGCCCAAAATATGTGGGTTAGACAGTATCACCACCAGATGGATTCGTAACTGGCTGACCAACCACACTCATCGTGTAGTCCTCAATGGAACTGCATCTACATGGAGGGAAGTATGCAGTGGAGTACCGCAAGGCTCTGTTTTAGGCCCAGTACTCTTCAACGTCTTCATCAATGATTTGGATGAGGGAATAAATGGGGAACTCATCAAATTTGCAGATGACACCAAGCTGGCAGGAATAGCCAATACTCCAGAAGATAGACTTAAGATACAGAAGGATCTTGACAAACTTGAACATTGGGTACCTAACAAAATGAAATTCAATGGTGAAAAAAGTAAGGTTCTACATTTAGGCAAGAAAAACCAAATGCACAGGTACAGTATAGGTGGTACCTTGCTCAATAGCAGTAACTGTGAGAGGAATCTTGGGGTCCTAGTGGACAACCATTTAAATATGAGCCAGCAGTGTGCAGCAGCTGCCAAAAAAGCCAACACAGTTCTAGGCTACATAAACAGAGGGATAGAATCAAGATCACAAGAACTGTTAATACCACTTTATAATGCCTTGGTAAGGCCACACTTGGAATACTGCATCCAGTTTTGGTCACCAAGATATAGAAAAGATGTGGAGACTCTGGAAAGAGTGCAGAAAAGAGCAACCAAGATGATTAGGGGACTGTTTTAATATGAAGAACGGTTGCAGGAACTGGGTATGTCTAGTTTAATGAAAAGAAGGACCACGGGAGACATGATAGCAGTGTTCCAATATCTCAGGGGTTGCCACAAAGAAGAGAGAGTCAAGCTATTCTCCAAAGCACCTGAGGAATGGGTAGAAACTAATCAAGGAAAGAAGCAACTTAGAACTGAGGAGAAATTTCCTGACAGAACAATTAACCAGTGGAACAGCTTGTCTCCAGAAGTTGTGAATGCCCCAACACTGGAAGTCTTTAAGAAGATGTTGGATAGCCATTTATCTGAAATGGCATAGGGCTCCTGCCTAGGCAGGGGGTTGGACCAGAAGACCTCCAAGGTCCCTTCCAACTCTGCTATTGTATTATATAATCACATGAACATGAGGGGTGTGTGGGTGTAGGTGTCTTCAAATCTAAGTCTAAGTCTTGAAAGTGTGTGGTGTAACTTTGACTAGTTGCTTAATGACTGATCAAAGTTACAATGGACTTGAAAAAAAGTTAGGTCCTATCCTCAAAGTTATGACTGCCATATCACCCCCACAGTGATGTAAATGTATTCAGAGACTTGGCAACTGGCTTGCATTTCCATCCAGTTATAGCATCCCAAGGTCATGTGACTGCATTTTGCAATATTGTTTGCCATTTTTTTGCAAAAAAACCAAAACCCACCCATTCGATAAAATGGATTAGAACTTAAGCAAACTATAATTTGCTTAACAATCACAATAACCCACTTAAAAATAGTTATAAAGTCAAGTATATTAACATGATGAGTTGTCTTCTGACTGCAATGTCATACAACCAAAATTCCAGACTTAATGATGGTCATAAGTAAAGTACTACTTGCATCTGCTTCTGTTAACATATAACCAAAAATTATACAAAGCATGGTGGATTTTACAATTCTTCTTTCTCTATTCTGTAATGTGCATAAGAATATGGAAAATTATGCTAAGCATTATTTGTAAAAATACTTTTAAGACCCATCATAATGACAATTCATGTGATACTGATGTGAAGATCAATCCTAAGCAAACCTGTTATCATTCTACTTAATGTTTCCATAAATGTTTGATTTAAAATCAAATTCAAATTTGCACCCCTTTAATAATTCAACTGTTTTAATTTGGATTACTCAATGATCAATCAACCTACAGAAGATTTTTAAGGGTCAATAAGAAGAGGGCAAATTAAGAATAGAAACTATTTCCAAACTCATTTGATATTCTACTTTAATATTGGAAAACTGAGCTAACACAGTTGGCTGTGGTGCAGCTGAAAATATTTTAATACTTTTCGTTTGCTTGCTTGCTTGCTTGCTTGCTTTGTCAAGATATTATGGCTAAATTTCTCCAATGGATACTATGCTCTTATGGACTATGACATGTCCTTAGAGTTATCATGGTACTTTAGGAAGTCCTTATTAGGTGACCACAATGGAACCAGCAACTCAGTTAAGCAAAGCATTAAATGAAATCGCAAATGTGCTTACAATATTTCTTTAGGAGTCCTTTAAAGACCTGCAGAGAGCATAAATACAAGGATTGGTCAAACAGTTAGTTTTTTTAATCAATGTCATAATTGCAAATAGTCATTATTTATTTGCATCCCACCTTTATTATTTTTACAAATAGTTTAAGGTGGTGAATATACTTAATTCTCCTTTTTCTTCCTAGTTTCACCACAACAACCCTTTAAAGTGAATTGAGCTGAGAGAGGGACAGACCCAAAGTCATCCAGCTGCCTTTCATGGCTAAGGCAGGACTCAAACTAAATTGAATTAAACATAAAATAAATTAGGACTGCCTGTATAATTTGTTCCCTTTTTGTGCTTTCTTTTCCCTCCTCCGAGAACTTCAGACTATATGTTTGCTTAAAACTCTAATAAAATAAGGTCAATTACTTTGTTAAAATGGATTATGGAACATTAACCTTGGACTTTTCCCCCCCAAAAAAGGCTTTTTGGCCAAGATGGTCTCTGTGCCTCCTGCGAGAAGAGAATCCGAGCCTATGAGATGACCATGAGAGTAAAGGATAAAGTCTACCATCTGGAATGCTTCAAGTGTGCTGCCTGCCAGAAACATTTTTGCGTTGGTGACAGATACCTTCTCATAAACTCAGATATAGTATGTGAGCAAGACATCTACGAGTGGACTAAGATCAATGGAATGATGTAACTCACTTGTGCCTCATAGTCTTAAATACATTTCATGAGTGACATATATTTTTGGCTATGGGGAGGCTATTGCTCAAATCTATATGCTTTCTTTAAGGAAGGGGGAAATGGAACAGAATACATAGGCATTGCATCTAATAAAATAAGTGACGATTGAATAAAAGCCAACATTATTTCTTTTAGCAAATATACTGTGGTAATAAACTGACAATATTAGAGGTATTGATTGAAACTAATACAAAGCAACCATGGATACTTTTAAGCTGAAGTACGATAGGTAACTTTGTGGATTTATCTTCTCTAACCTGGTACTTTTCACATGAATCGAGTCTACAAATCCCTAGAAATCTAGCAATTGTTGTCCTAAGACGCCTGGCACATGCTGGCTTCAAGGGTGGCCTTAACACTCACAAACACATTTTTTCAATTTTACTTATTTTATATCTATCTAGAGTATAATCCCAGCATTAATATTAAATGTGAGAGAATCAGGAGACTTGTATGTCTGAAGAGGAAGGGGCTTCCAAATAAGTGTAGCCCCCCACTTTAATGATACTCTTCTTTTTGAAAATGAAAATAATGAAGATGGATAGCTACCTTCTGTTAATATTGTTGGAAGGTGTGGAATTCCACTACTCCTTTCTATACAATATGTTTTTTAAGTTCAACTATTTTGTTAGAAAATGTAAATACATTGTTGTATGTAGTAAGATACTGCAGACTTAATTAAACAGACTCAATCGAAGATTTCTGACATTTTTCCTTCAATATACTGGCAGCTTCTTTTATTATCATTTTAGTGCAATAAATATATAGTTCTTGTATGGCTCATTTATTTGTACAAAGTATCTTGCTTTGAGCTCAGATTTTGTTTGACAATTTAACAACACTGTTAATCTCACTGTGTTAAATAGATTCAAAGGATAAAATTTAAATCTTCCTAATAATAGAAGAAGTTGATTTCCCCAATCTTTTGGGGATTATTTATCCTTTGATTGCTATATGCATTGCAATAAATATTGTAGGTGCCTCTCACATTAATTTGTGATGTGACTAGTCATGACTAATGTCATGAATTATTTGACTCTATTTTCCCTACATATGCCACCTAAAATTGTTTAGATTATTAAAATGGGATGATGCTTTAGCTGTGATTCTGATATTATCCTTGCATTTTGAGAATATAAACATTTGCACAGCAATCCCTGCCTCAGCTCCTCGAGGTCATTGCTGAGGTGGCGGTTGAGACCCCCAGCCATGGGGGACTTTAACCTGCCATCGGTAGGCGAGTCCTCTGAGGTGGCTCGGGAGTTCATGGCCTCCATGACGGCCATGGACCTGACCCAGGTAATTCAGGCCCCTACGCATATAGGGGGAAACATACTAGACCTAATTTTTACCTCTGGCCAATGGTTGAGTGATCTAGGAATGGGGGAATTAGTCATCGAACCCCTGTCATGGTCAGATCACTCTCTCCTTCGGCTTGACTTCCCAACCGCTACACCCCACCGCGGGGAGGCGGAACCAGAGATACCAAGATGGTTCCGCCCCAGGCGCCTGATGGACCCTGAAAGGTTCCAGACGGAGCTTGGGCCTATACCTGTAACCCTAGCCCATGGCTCAACCGAGGGCCTAGTAACGCATGGAATAGTGCAGCCATGGGGGCCTTGGACCGGGTCGTGCCCTTGCGGCCTCTCATGGGGCGCCGATCCACCCTGGCCCCTTGGTTTACCAAGGAGCTAAGAGTGATGAAGCGCCACAAGAGACACCTAGAGAACAGGTGGAGTACCACTCGCTCCAAATCCGACCGAACACGGGTTAGGTCCCATTTAAGGACCTACCTAGTGGCGATGAGAGTGGCGAAACACAGCCATCTGGCCACTCTTATCGCATCCACAGATAACCGCCTTGCCGCCCTGTTTGGGGTAACCCGCTCCCTTCTCCAACAGGGGCCACGGGAAGCTCCTTTGCAGGGCAGAGCAGAGCAGAGGAATTTGGAGTTTATCTGCAGGATAAAATCGCTCGGATCCGAGACAAACTGGCCTCCAATGAGATAGATCTGGGCGGACCGTCCGAGGCGGGTCTTGGGACCCGCGTTTTATGGGACGAGTTCGACTTTGTTGCTTCCGAAGACATGGACAGGTTGCCGAGACGGCTGAATGCCGCCACATGTTTATTGGACCTGTGTCCCTCCTGGCTGGTACTGGCCTCCTGGGAGGTGACATGAGGCTGGCTCCAGGAAATTGTGAACGCTTCTTTGAGTGAGGGGTTCTTGCCGGCCTCCCTTAAAGAGGTGGTGGTGAGACCCCTCCTCAAGAAGCCTTCCCTGGACCCAGCATTGTTAACTAATTACCGTCCAGTCTCCAACCTTCACTTTCTGGCGAAGGTTGTAGAGAGTGTGGTGGCACAGCAGTTCCCTCGGCACCTGGAGAAAACTGCTTATATAGAACCCGCGCCAGTCCGGCTTCCGGCCCGGGGACAGCACCGAGACGGCATTGGTCGCGTTGGTGGATGATCTCTGGAGGGCCAGAGATAGAGGTTATTCCTCTATCCTGGTTCTGTTAGACCTCTCAGCGGCTTTCGATACCATCGACCATGGTATCCTATTGCACCGACTGGAGAGGCTGGGACTGGGGGGCACTGTTCTACAGTGGTTCTCCTCCTACCTCTCCGGTCGGTCGCAATTTGTACTGACAGGAGGGCAGAGGTCGACGTCGAGGCCCCTAACATGTGGGGTGCCTCAGGGGTCGGTCCTCTCACCCCTCCTGTTTAACATCTATATGAAGCCGCTGGGTGAGATCATCTGTGGTTGTGGGGTGGAGTACCATCTGTACGCTGATGATACTCAGCTGTAGATATCTACCCCCAACCACCCCAACGATGCCGTCGAGGTGATGTCCAGTCTGGAAGCTGTGCAGGTCTGGATGGGAAGAAACAAACTTCGGCTCAACCCGTCCAAGACTGAGTGGCTTGGCTCCCGGCGTCCCGGCATAGCCAGCTGACTCCATCGCTGGTCATCGGGGGCGAGTCACTGGCCCCCGTGGAAAGGGCTCGAAACTTAGGCGTCCTCCTGGATTCACGGCTGTCCTTGGATGACCAGGTGGCGGTCGTGACCAGGGGGGCTTTTTACCAGGTCCGCCTGGTCCGCCAGTTGCGCCCCTTTCTTGACTGGGACACCCTCCGCACAGTCACTCAAGCGCTCGTTACGTCCCGCCTAGACTACTGTAACACTCTCTACATGGGGCTCCCCTTGAGATGCATCCGGAGGCTCCAGTTAGTGCAGAATGCGGACGCTTGGGGGATTTTGGGAGCATTCGAAGCTCCCACATAACACCTCTCCTGCGCGAGCTGCACTGGCTTCCGGTGGCCTTCCGGGTGCGCTTCAAGGTGCTTGTTACCATCTTCAAATCGCTCCATGGCACGGGGCCTAGTTATTTGCGGGACCGTCTCCTGCCGCATACCTCCCACCGTCCAATCCGCTCCCATAGGAGCGGATTGGAGCCCATAGGGAGGGCCTCCTCAGGGTACCATCCGCCGGTCAATGCCGGCTAGCGGTGCCCAGGGGAAGGGCCTTCTAGGTGGCAGGGCCATCCCTCTGGAACGACCTACCCCCCGAACTTCAGACTATCACAGACCTTCCCCTCTTTCGCCGCACACTTAAGACGTATCTTTTCCATCAAGCCGGTCTAGCTTAGAGCTCTGATACAATTTAACCTCAGCCAACAAGTAAATGTATTTTAGAATTTTAATGGGAATGTTTTAGCACAGGTCCCTAGTTTAATTCATTTTAGACATTATTACTGTATTTATTGTTATTTATTGATTTTAACTCCCTGTGCACCGCCCTGGGTCCATTTCGATGGAGAAGGAGCGGTTATATAAATTGAAATAAATAAATAAATAAATGTAGCAATGCACATCAGCTTTCACATCTTTCCAGAGCAGCCTTATTATGCATGTTGATATAGAATTAAGTTTTTCAGTATTCAGTGAGACTACATTTTCTATAAAGTATATATAAGATTGTAATTATTTTTTCTTTATTCTTTAACTTTCAAAATTATGAAGAGCTAATGCAGCTTTAATAACCATTTCTTAATTCATCCATGAACAAGTAGATAACTTGCTTTTTTGAAACTGAAACGTAAGTGATTTTTGCACAAAGGCTGCATGCAGTTCAGTCACATTAAGTACAATCCCTTGAATATGCATTAAAGAAATTCTGGTGTAATCTTGCCATTAATTTTATATAAGCAGAAAGGTTGTTATAGCAGAATTCATGGTGATTAATAAGTCATACTAAAAATATGAATTTCCAACAAATCTGATATATTTATTTTGGAGTGGAAGCTCTACCCATTGTTTAAACAAACAATGTCGTGATGGGATATTATGAGATGATGTTTTTAGTAAAACAATGAAACAAAATTGAACAGGAAAGTGGAAATGAAATTGAACAGATTCAGATATCAATCTAAAATGTCTTGGACATTGTACTTAAATTTGTAAAATCTTTTAGACCACTAATATTTTATCTGGTCCAGTAGTTAATACTTACCAATCTGTTACCATTTACATCTAAAAAACCAGCCAAATAATTTTGCCTACAAATCTAAAAAGTCCTGATATCCCATACATTCTTGGAGGAAAAAAACTGTGATAGTGAAAGTCACCCATTCTGCAGAAATATCTTATTTACCAAATAAGAGAATTTTTCTCTCCGCCCTCCAAAAATTACCTTCAAGTTGGAATCTTAGATCAGCTGAAAAAAATTTAAATTATTGAAAAAAGAACAGTTAGAATGCAAAAACGGTTGGAAAAGTGGCTGCTGAAAAAATGGACTCCTTAAAATTATACATTGGTTCAGACATTGCTTCCCTTGTGAATTTTAATCCTTTTGTAGTTCCATAAGGCGTCTTTTTTCTTTTCTTTTCTTATTCAGTAACCATACTTACTCTTTATCCCTTCTAGGTATGTCCTCATAGCTATTCATTTTTCTTTTTTTTGTTAGTGTTTTTATTAGACAAAGTATATTTTTGTGTGTGGGAGTGTCAATGTGACAGAGACAAAAATAAAGGTTTGTGCATCAAAAGGAGAAAGAATATTTGGGATATACTGATGGGAATTTCAACTAATTTTAATTCTGTTGTTTTATTCCCCCCCCCCCGCCCCCATGGCCCATCCATTTTGAATTGTGGATTGATAAATAGATGAGGATGTCACCTGCACAATTTATGAATTATGGTGAGCAAGGATTAGTTTCAGCCAGAGTTAATAAGCCTAGGTTGGCAAGAAAGGGAAGCTGGAACATTGCAGGTTCTTTGTCTTCTGGTCTGACCCTTCCCCTCCCTCTGTTCCCCTCTCTCATCTGTGTGAATATAGTAAGCAAATTTTCTAGGGGAAAAAATAAGATTTTCTCACAGGTTTAGTTATACTCACATGTCTCTGAGAAATTATTGAACTTATTAAAATTAACATGAATTGCATTTCTCTATATACTTGTTATGGCAAAGTCATGATGAATCATTATTTCCATTGATCTGTATGAAAACAATATTTATAAAAGAAACACTATCACAGCAAAGGTATGGAGAAATTCATTTTTTTAAAGTTTTATTAAACAGCTAATTAAACCATACTAAATGAACTCAGTTAACAGCAACAGACATGGATACTGGATTACATTATACTTTGTCTGAATTTAATACAAGTTTTAAAAGCCTATCCATTTTTTTATTGTCCCCATTATTCAATGTCATGCTTTGAAGATGAGAGCATTACCTGCAGTATTACTTTTTCCTCTGTCTCCTTGGTTGGAGAAAATGTACCATAACGAAATATAATGAAACTTTTAAATAGACAGCATAAATGTAGAGCAGTTATTAACATAAGGCTGGCTGAAATAGCTGTCTTTGTGTCCCTGTTCCCGTTCTCAAGGTAACATTGAGTTCTCAAAATTATTGTAGCCTAAGATCACATAATTTGAATTCTGAATACAGCGGCACAAAATACCATCTGCCAAATTCATAGCATTCAATGGTTAGAAAAGAATATTGTAAACATTAATTGATATAACTGCATTCTAGTAATATAATTCACAAATTAAAAACACCTTGGATATTATGCATATTATCTTCCTGTTCCTGAATAGGACCCAGGCCGCCCTGGGTCCTTTTGGAGAAGGGCGGGATATAAATTATTCAATATAAATTGAATAAAATATAAAATATAAATATAAATAACTTTTCATTAATATAGTAGTTAAGTTTTCAGCCTAAATTTTAGGCTTACAAATATATGCTAAGATTGCCTAGGATCTAAATCTAAAAAGAAAACAGTTTATTAAGCCTGTTAATTGATTACCGAATTATAATCCACAATAATTAGTCACTTAAAATATACATTTAAACAGTAATCTACAAAAGTGCTAGCATGATACAATATAACAATGTATAGTTGCATCTCCATATACAGTATGTTAGTTTAATATTTTACCTTTTTAGCAAATGCTGGCTGCACTGCAGGCAAATAAAATCAAATAGATAGTTCATTTTTTGTTTACTCTGTAAGAAAATGAAATTCTTCTAATCTGTTCAGTGACAAAAATAATTTATGCAATAATCAGTGAAAATATTTTTGGCAGAGGTCTATTATACTATGTATTTTTATTATGGAATAATTTAAATTAAGGATAGGTTTATATAAATTAGTTTATGTATCACATCATAAGCCAGTTTTTGTCCTATAAACCATTATTTTCTGTATCTAAAAACCTATAAAGTTTGAAGTTATGATTCTACAGATAAGCTAGAGGTGCTTTAGCAGTGCCTGATATAAATCACAAAGTTGAAAAATAACTCAGAGGACATTATGTAATAGATATTTAACAATTGAGCTTTAATCTATAGTTGTCATTCTCCAGAATTTCCCACTAAAGCTCTTCTTTCTTAGCAAGTACTGAAATCCTTTTAAATTTCTTTAATTTATGGTATCTTCATTATTATATTAATATGAATAATATGGAACTCTCCTTGGGTATAATAGCTTTCCTTTCCAGAAAATTAAATTCATAAAATGGCAACAAGTTTTCAGAAGAGTTCAGACTTTCAGGGGCTCATTGAGGTAGATCTTTTAATAAAACAAAGTATCCTTTCAAATAATGTACAATTATGGAATTCATATCTACAAAGTATAATAATGAATTTCAATTAATAAATTATAAAGAGGGTTAGCAATAGGAAAGTATTAATGAATAATAGTCTGGATGAGTATGTATCACCACAAATATCAAAATCAATTTGCTTAAGTCACAGTATGATGGTTAAAGTGCTGGTCTAGGAGAGGGAAGTAGCTAATACAATATTCTAGATCCTGGAAACTCTAAAGCACTCAGGTCCCAAGGACATTCTAGAGCAGCTATGTTTTTAGAAGCTTCCAGGAGATCAGGAGAATATATATATGCCTTGCAGGGTAAGCTGTTTCAGAGCCACAAAGAATGATGTCTTTTTCTTTTTCTTATGTAATAATCCATCTGAAAAATTTCATCTTTTTAAACACATTAGCAGCAGATATGAATTTATCTTATGAAAATCATCCTTTTGTAAATTTAAGCAAAGTGTACTTTGCTTTTCCTTCTCAAAAAGGTCAGCACAAACCATTGGTATGTTTTTGTGCTGCTTCACAGACTGCATGAAAGGCTCATTAATGTGGCCATAATGAAGAGCCTCAGAAAGATGAAAATTAAAAATGACTCCGCAGTTTGTCCCTTTGATAGCCATAGTGCCTGAAATTATAGGTTTGCCTGCATCTGAATGCCAAGAATAGCAGGAGACAAAGTTGATATCTAAGCAAGAGTGTTCATTCACTATGCTTTCACTTTCTGTCTTTGAGACCCTCAATAAAACATTTCAATGAATTTGTCTTCTATTTGTTTATTATTAAATGTATATCCCATCTTTTCAAACTATTTGAAACTTATTGGCTTATTAAACAAACATAAAATTAAAACAATATATGGTATTTTTCAGAGTATAAGATGCACCAAGGTTTTAAAGAGGCAATTTTTTAATAAAAGTTTTTGCACTCTGCAAATCTTCCCAAAATGGCCCGTTTTTTGTGAAAACAAGCCTCCCCTTTCCCCCCCCCCCAAAATGGGCATGGATAGCCCTTAGAAGACTTGTAGAGTGCTCCGGAGGGTGGGTAGGGAGATCAAAACGAGGAAAAAATGGCCTGTTTTTTTGCAAAAAAAAAAAAAGGGTATGGATAGCCTTTAGAAGCTTATAGTGCTCTTAAGGGCTAGGGTGAGGCAAAATTGAGCAAAAAATGGCCCATTTTTTTGCTCATTTCTGCCCTCCCCAGCCCCCAGGAGCTCTCTGAAAGCCTCTTACAAGCTATGCAAGGGGCGGGATTTCGGGAGGCAAAAAATGCTGTATTCCATGTATAAGATACAACCAGATTTTCAACCTCTTTTTTGAAGAAAAAAGGTGCGTCTTATACTCCGAAAAATATAGTAACTAAAACAAGACAAACTTAAGATATTTTTAATATATGATTGAATATATGAATTCAATTCAATCATTAAAAAGTTTGAGAAACAAATTACTTTTTCTTATTTTTCTAACAACAGTGAAAACCAAGCATATTTCCTTGGAAGGTAATTCCATAGCCTATTTCTTCATATAAGAAGAAATAAACATCAAGCTCTTAAATTGTCTCCTATATACAATTGGCAACCAGGAATAAGCTTCATCTAATACGCGTACCTTATATTAACCAATATCCTAGTCATTGAATTTTGCATTAAAAGTAGTAGTGCCTTTTCCCAGAACTGTGTGCACATTGCTAATAAATAACTTCGTTTTGTATCAAATCTTTAAAGATTTGCACAGCATAATTTCTTCCTGAATTGATTGACTTTGTCAGAGAGTTGGTATTGGATAGATTTTAGTTCTGAGGGATTTCAACTTTGTCTTTCTAGAAAAGACAGAATTTCTCATGAATTTATGGCCACCATGTCAACTAAATGCTTGTTTCAGGTGATTGTGGTCTGACCCATATACTGTAGATGACCAAATGTTAGACCTGTTTTTTAGCTAAAATATGACCTGAAAATGGAAAATGAGATTTCCATTTGCTTCGTGTCATGGAGAAGTGTAGACCTTCCATGAATACATTTGCAGTTGATTGTGTGATCAGACCAAAGGCACAAGAAGGTCACTGATGATGCCTATATGAAGAGAAGACTTTCTTTTTCTCATAAACATCACAAACATTTTCACTAACATATAGCCCTCCCAAACATACAGCAAAAAGTATCTATCTGGTATGTACATGACACCTTCCTAATAATAAAAAAGGAATTAGAGCAGACACCTGAACAAAACGGCAACACATTACCTTTCCTGGATATCGGCATCATCAGGAGAAACAACGGCAAATAAGAAATGCAAGTCTGTTAGAAAACAACACAATAGACTAACCAATTGTTCCATTACCAAAGTAACAACCCAGCCTCCTAGAAGAGGAACTGAGGGAGAACATTATTCAGATGTGTAAAACTGCATTGCAACAACCCAGAATACCAGAAAAAGGAAACATGCTGCCTCTACCACAATCTCCAACAAAATGGATACTTACGCAACTTTATCAAAAAGTGCCTGACCATTCAAACCACAATACCACAATCAACAAAAGTTATGAAAATAATAAGATTACAATAAATCAAAACATTTCAGAAACAACCAAACAGACTATTATAATCACATGGCACCGCCGTACCATATAAACCAACTAGTCTTAACTAAACCAAAAGACAAGGAAAAAATCAGGAAGGTTTTCCTTCTTTTGCTGTTATACACTGGTAATATTTCATTAATAAATCTATAAAACTTTATATTTAAAAAATGTAATTGCCTATTTCTGTCGAGCTGAAGTCAATTACCCTATTTTCACAGCGATCATTTTCAATAGTGCACTCAAACAATGAGACGTTTTAATGGGGTTCATTAACCACACTAATCAAGATCTACCTGTATAAATTTATGTCCTATAATAGATTTAATAGAATAAGGCATTAAGGTATGCTCTGGTAAAGTGCAGGAGATGTTATATGTAACATCAAAAGAATGCTATCCAATTGTTGGATAAGTAGACGAATCTGGACCAGCTAAATACAATAATGCAAGAGGTAGTTTAAAAGAATGTGATACAAAAAAATCATTTATCATTTCATTTCGCTTCTCATCCAAGAAGCTTCTTCAGCTTTGACAGGATAGTGGGGAATGGAAGGATTTATATTCCTTGCAGAAAGCATCCTTTTAGAGCAGGGTTGTCAAACTCAATTTCATTGAGGGCGCATCAGGGTTGTGATTGACTTCAGGTGGGCGGGCATGGCCAGGGAGTGTGGCTAGCTCCAAGTCACTCATGTCAGGGATGCCTGTGCTGGCCTGGGGGAATCCAGTCTCCAAGGGAGGAAGGCGAGATCAGGGAGAGCGCCAAAGCCTTGCCTTCCAGAGGAGCCTCCCTGTCCCACTTAGGCCACACAAAGGACCCAGAACACAGAGGTGCTATTCTACCAGTTCACACTCATTCGGGCGAACTGGTAGTGGAGGCGGCATGAGGCTCCGTCCATCCATCCAGATGTCATCACGGACTTTCTGTGCATGTCCAGAAGGTTCTGTGCATGCCCAGATGTGCGTGCGCGTTCCCAAACTGGTAGTGAAGATAAGAGGATACCATTACTGCCCAGTCAGCAGCACAGGGTGTCCAGAGCCCTAGGCAGCAGAGGGCAAGCACCCAGCCTAACCCTCAAGCTCCCAGGGCACCGAGACCCCACAATCCCAAGCTCCATTTTCAGGTGCGACCTCCTGCCAAAGAAAACGGAGCTCAGGAAGGAGGCCATGGCACCATTCAGTGTTTCCTGGGCAGCCCCACAGGCCAGATCTAAACACCCGGATCTGGTTCCCAGGCCTTGAGTATGACACTCCTCTTTAGAGGGTTATTGAAGCACCTCATCTGAGTAATGCTCCTGGTCCTGAAGTCTGCAATTTTTTCTCTGGAAATCCATTCCTACTCCCTCACCACTCAAAGGTGTTCATCCCAAATTGTATAGCTAAAAATCTGTAGAGATTCTCAGGCATCCAGGTCATGGTTGTCCCAAAGCTCCTTTTTCAGGAAGCAATTGGACTTCCGTGTTTTTTCTTTGAAGACATTTTGCTTCTCATCTAACAAGCTTCTTCAGCTCTGACAGGATAGTGTGGAATGGAAGGGGTTTAGGCCAGTTCGAGCAACCAAGACCTGGGTGACTGAGAATCTCCACAGACGTTTAGCTATACAAATTTGAGGTGAAACCATTTGAATTTTGTGAGAGTAGGAATGGATTTCCAGAGAAAAAATTGCAGACTACAGGAGCCAGGAGAAATACTATTAAACCTGTTCAATGCAAATGACCAGCTGTCTGCAAGGAATATAAATCCTTCATTTCTCCACTATCCTGTCAGAACTGAAAAAGCTTCTTGGATGAGAAGCAAAACGTCTTCAAAGAAAAACAAAGAAAGTCCAGTTGTCTACTGTAAAAGCACGTTTGGGACTGCAGCCTACTGTTTATGCTTTAGGACAACATCAAGACCTATCTACTTGCAGCTTAATGCAGAATTATAGAAAATCGTTGGAAGAAATGTCCATCTGGGTTCAGTTCCAAGTGAAGACACTGGAAACATGGAGACTGCTTGGAAAGATTGCTTAATGATGGACAGGACTACATGGTTTGAGTTGCTGGGAAAAAAGGGAAGAGATGCTGAGAGTGCCCTGCTTTTATGCATTCTCTGCGCCCTACCCCAGACCTTCCCATTCCTGTGCACTCTGTTTGGTGGTCAGACTCCCAGGGAGGCTAACTTTGTAGGCTGTCTTTTGAGTCCCAAACTTGATTGAGCTTTTGCTGGGTGATGGATGTAATGAAAAGGCTTTTATTATGGCTCTGCCTTAAGTACCGTATTTTTCAGAGTATAAGACGCACCTTTTTTCCTCTAAAAAGAGGCTGAAAACCTGGGGCGTCTTATACATAGAATACAGCATATTTTTGCCTCCTGAAAACCCGCCCCGTCACCAAAATGGTCACGCGCATACCCTTATAGAGGCTTCCAGAGCTCCTGGGGGCTGGGGAGGGCAGAAATGAGCAAAAAACAGGGCGTTTTTGCCGCCCCCAGCCCCCAGCAGCACTCTATAAGCCTCTATAAGGTGATGCATGCAATTTTTTTGACCAAAAAACGGCCCGTTTTCGCGATAAATGTGCCAGTTTTTTGCTCATTTTTGACCCCCCCCAGGAGCACACTGCAAGCCCCCACAAGGCTAGTCATGCCATTTATTTGAAAAAAAGCAGGCCCATTTTTGCGAAAAACAATCTGTTTGGGGGAGGTTTGCAAAGTGCAAAAAGGGGTTTTTTTCCCTTTTGGAAAGCTGTTTAGTTAAGAGTGATTGATGAGAATTACGTTGGTCAAGTACTGTGCATGCAGAAACAAAGATTTGTTCCCAAGGTTGTCAGAGATTTCCTTCTCCAGCACATGGGTAAATACACCTGGAAACATCTCCCTCCCTCCCTACCTACTCTCTCTCTGTCACCCTACCTATCTATTGTATTTTTCTCTCTATTTCTCTCTCTCCCCCTCCCTCCCTCTACCTACCCTCTCTCCCTACCTACCTACCGTATTTCTCTCTTTCTCTCCCTCTTTATCCCTATCTACCTACCTACTTTAAAAAAAAAAGCCTCTTCAAAACCTGGGTGCGTCTTATACTCCGGTGCGTCTTATACTCCGAAAAATACGGTAGGTAAATCAGGGGTCCCCAAACTTGGCAACTTTAAGACTTCTGGACTTCTGGGAGTTGAATTCTGGGAGTTGAAGTCCACAAGTGTTAAATTTGTCAAGTTTGAAGACCTCTGAGGTAGATCATTGTTATGTACAATAGACTGGCTCAGGCCTTAATGACCCAGTGTCAAAGGTGCCCCCCCCCCCCCCAGTTTCTGCCTCCCTTTCAGGGGGAATATTCTGGCCTTTTAATATTTCCTAAAATATTCCATTTTTCTAGGAGAGGTGTGGGTGCTAACTTCCTACAAAAGAGAGCTTTTGCAGAGGTTATGCAAAGCCGAGCTTAACGCGAAGGACAAACTCAGCTTCAATTTTAGTCTGGGGCGCTGCCCTTAACAGAGGGACCTAAGCCTTTGTAAGATAAAAAAAATTGCAAGCAAACTGTTCAGCACTGATAAGGGGGGGGGCGCACTTTCAGGGAGATCAGGGCCTCTCGGACCGCACGAAAAAACGGTTTCCCTCCTCTCGGGGCAGACCTTTCGGCGCGCGACTCCCCCCCCCCCCCTCCCCGATTGTTTTGATAACAAACCCGCGTGAGCAGCAAAGAAGCACGCGCCGGCGGCGCGCAGGTAAGAGGCTGTGGGCGGGCTTCCTTCCGCGTGGCTCAATCCGAGCGAAGTAAGCAAAAGGGGCGGAGCCTCGGGCCGGGAGCAAAGAGCCAGCAGGGCAAGCGTCAAGATGGCGGCCGTCGCCGAGCAGGACTTGACGACCCTCAGCCTGGAGCAATTGCCCACGGACCCGCTCTTACTCATCCTAAGCTTCCTGGATTACAAAGACCTCATGAGGTGGGGGCACCGCCGGGAACGGGGGAGCGGGAGTGGAGAAGCAGAGGCCGAGCCGGTGGCATGACTGACCCGCCCCTTACTTTCCCCTGCAGCGCTAGCCATTGAGAAAGAAGGGAGGTGAAGGGCGGTGGTGTCCTCTTAGCAGAGGCGACGGCGAGTGCGGGTGTTGGTGGGGGGGGGGGGGGGAGGGAATAGCCAGCTCGATGGCTTCTGTCCCGTCCCCCCATGAATAGGGATTGGAAGGCTTGGCTTGGGGAGGGAGGGGTGTCTCGAGGGTCTCTGAGCAGGCAGGGAATTGCTAACGAAAGAAGGGTGAGGTTTCTTTGAGGTCGAGCCAATCGGGGCAAATGGATTTTCCGTTGGGCAGGCAGCTGGGCAGAGGCCTCGATGTGTGGGGGAAACATTCCTTTCCGATATTGCGGGCTGCAGAGCTGAAGGATTTTAGTGCATCGAAAAACCTTCCAAGCACCTCCCTTTGCTGATGGACAGGTTTCTTTCATCAGGCTTGCATGTATCAACAGGTGCTTGCATTATTCACTGCGTTAAAACGGGCCTTGCCCTTGTGATACGGTATTTAAAGCTTTGCTGAGAAAAAGAAAACACAATTAGTAGAATTATTCGTGTGGGAGCTGATCATTCCCAGTGTAGGATCGAGTTGAATTAACTCAGGATGGGTTTACTGCCAGTGTCCTGATGTAATTTTCTGTTGATGATTTTAAATGAACCACCTTTTGTAATGGAAAATATATCGCCTCCTACAGTAGATTGGAGAAAGAAGGGGCTACTTAACCTTTCAAATGTTTTTTTCTTCTGTGAGATTGCTCCCCTCCTCCAAAATAACAGGGAACCGTCTAGTGAAAATAAAAATGAGTATCTAGTCTCAAAGGAGCTTTTTCAAGAGGCAACTGGACTTTCTGGTTTTTCTTTGAAGAAAAAAGACCAGAAAGTCCAGCTACCTCTTGAAAAAGTACCTTTTGGACAATCCTGACCTGGATGATTGAGAATCTCCATAGGCAGTTAGTGTCTAGTGTTTATGTTGGGAAAGCAACATCACGCAAAATTGAAAGTTAACTTAACCTCAGTGGTTAAGTTGGCCACTAAATAACAGTGAATTGCATTATGACCATCTGATTAAAATTATAGGATAAATGTTTTAACATTTCATCAGATTTTGTTTTGTCGGTCATTTTAAAACTTTTGATTAGTTGCTGTGAGCTAATCTGCCAGCAATACCTGTCATAATTTAACTATACATTGTAGTCAAGTGACCTCACTTGGCTATAATAGATAATCTCATTCTAACACTGTAAGAGAAAGTAAGATGTTTTGAAACACTTGTGAATGGGAGAACTATAAAATATGACTGTGCATCAAATGTTAAAAATACAAAACCATAACAAGGTAAAATAAGAACAAAATAAAAGAACATCAAAATGGCAACTGAGGAAACCAGACAATAAGAAGGTCATAGATTCTCCTAGCATCCCAACCCACTATGCCAGAAAATAGTTAGCTCTTAATGGTTTTCCAAGAAAGCCAGCAGAATCACCACCTGGTACAGATTGCCATGGTAGTCCATTACTTCTAATGTGTTTGCAGTATTTATTGAAAACTAAGGAAATAATAAATTTCTGGTAGTGGGAACATTTTATTTCTTTCTTTTTTTATTCTCATGTTTCCTTGTCATTAATTCCATCTTTCCAGATCAGTACTGGCAAGTTCTTTAAATATTGAATCCTGAAAGCTTCAGAAAAAGAAACTAAGTGATCAAATAATATATATCTAGAACTTCTGCTTCTAAATAATTTAATGTGTGATTATTTCAAAACTGAGTATTAAAGGTATGCATAAAACATGTTTTAATTTCAAACCTGGGAGGTTTTCAGCTTCATTCTCTTCTGTGTAATAAAAATTACCTTAGCCTTAGCATTACATTTAATCTGATACCTCTTTGTTGCAGTTGCTGTTTTGTAAGTCGTAGATTAAATCAACTTTCAGTTCACGACCCATTATGGAAAAGGCATTGTAAGAAATACTGGCTTCTTTCTGAGTAAGTGGATATTTGATTTTTCAGAAAATAAAATTGTCTTATAATTTTTATCCAATCCAAATTAATAACTGTAATATGGAAAATCAAGGCTTTGAAATTGCCTCTAGGTGTAACCATCTGAGTTATTTGCTATATTTATTTGAAATATGAGTAATTATTTATAAATTATAAATATCTGTGTACATATATAACTAGACATACGTACTAAGTAATCATTTGTAGATTGCGTATAGGTTTTGCTCTATTTGATATATTTATTAATACATTAATTCCTTAAGATCAGTATGAGTTATAAGAGGATAAATAAGTGGAGAGAGGTTTTGTTCATTTTCAGTTAACTGGAAATGTTTCTAAATATCAATTTGACATGATCAAATGTATTCTTCAGGAACAGCTTCTAAAACATTAATTGGTTCTTCTGCGGGTGTACTAGAATAGTTTAAATTTGTTAGAGTAGATTACCAGATCAGGTGATTCAGTGGTCAATAGATCTGGGCTGATCTCACTATCTTTGTAAACTACCTTGCTTTAATGGAGTATAGAAAGTTTTGAGTTCTATATATTTAGCAAGTAATAACTTTCAGGCTCAGATTAAAAGAAATTTCAATTGCTTTTCTAATTTATCTTCAGTGTCAATATACATAATGTATAAATGTAGCATTTATATTACCATTTGATGGTTTTAAAATGTATGTATATATTTGAAATTTTTAGAGCTGAGAAGTCTCGAAGAACTAAGAGCTGGAAAGCAATTTTCATAGATATGTATGCTGATTTGGGAACATATATTCAGTATTATGCTACACTTAAAAAAGCCTGGGATGATTTGGAAAAATATTTGTTGCAGCACTGTCCTCGAATGATTAGTTCTTTGAAAGGTATTGTTAATATATTCTTGACATTTTGAAAAGCGTTGTACCTTGATTTTTCTTTCCAGATTTTGAATTTAACTGCCATTTTATATTTAAGAAACTCTCTATATAAGAAACTTTATATATAAGAAATTGTGCGGATCTGGATGGGACGAACAGGCTCCAGCTCAATCCCTCCAAGACTGAGTGGCTGTGGTTCCTGTCATCCCGATTTGTCCATCACGTACCATCTTTGATGATAGGGGGTGAAACTTTATCCCCCTCAGAGAGGGCTCGCAATCTTGGAGTCCTGGATACGCGGCTTAGTTTTACCACGGCCTTTTACCAGGTTTTCCTGGTACGCCAGCTGCGCCCTTTGCTGGATCGGGATGCCCTGTGCACAGTCACTCATGCCCTCGTCCTCTCTCGCATGGACTACTATAATACTCTCTACATGGGTTGCCCTTCAAGAACACCCAGAGGCTCCAGCTGGTCCAGAATGCAGCTGCGCAGATTGTCATGGGGGTACCTAGATGCTCCCATGTTACACCCCTTTTAGGCGGCCTGCACTGGTTCCGGTTGTCTTCTGGGTGCGATTCTAGGTGTTAATTATGATCTTTAAAGTGCTCCATAGCTTAGGCCCAGGGTACCTGTGAGACCACCTACTGCCACCAGTAGTCTCCCACCATCCAGTACAATCCCACAGAATCGGCCTCTTCAGGGTGCCGTCGGCCAGGCAGTGTTGGCTGGCAACTCCCAGGGGGAGAGCCTTCTCTGTGTGAGCGCCTTCCCTTTGGAATGAGCTGCCCTCGGAGCTTCGCATAATTCCCAACCTCTGGTCCTTCTGGCGCGCCCTAAAAAGTTGGCTTTTTCAGCAAGCTGGCCTGGCCTGAATAAAATAAATTATTAATATTAATTGTTAATTTTAATGTAATTTTAAATTTAATTGTTAATTGTTATTGGATTTTTTTTATTTAATCTTTTTTTTAATTTTTGTAATATGTGATTTTTTGTTGTGTTGTATGCCACCCTGAGTCCTTAGGAGAAGGGCGGCATATAAGTCCAATAAAACTCAAACTCAATAACAATTATTAGAAAATGTCGTAATTATGTAAATTACAACAGGAGCCAGGAATAGCCAAGATTGCTGCTGTTACGTTATGTGGTCATGTGACATTGTATTTTATTACATCACATAGTGACAGAAATCCCAGTCACAATTGCCATCATAACCCAAGAACTACCTGGAGTTTTTTTGGAAGTAAAATTTTTATTTCTGGTTTATAGGAATGTTAAAGCATTCCAAAGAGATGCTCTGCTGAATTCAGGATCCCAAATGAAATACTTCTCTTCAAATCATTAATGCAAGTCTTTCAATGTAAAGGGAAGTTGCAGTGCATGCACATGAACACAGAGATAGACTTAGAAACTTCCATGTGTGCCTTACTCAAGAAGCATCTAATTTAAAATTTTCAATAGAGATGCTCTTTTTGTGTTCCACAGGTTACAAAGTGCCCCATTTACATTCTGAAGATGAACTTAACACAATTATCGGAGTTGCTGACTTCCTGAGACTTGCTGAGCAGTTTAGCATTAGGTTTTAGATTGTTCCTTGTTTATATTGTGTGAAATCATATGTGAAAACTTGTAACTTCTTAATATAACAGAGAGTGTTCAGGAAGATGATCTGGATGCAGTGGAGGCACAGATTGGTTGCAAATTACCTAATGATTATCGATGTTCATTTCGAATCCATAATGGACAGAAGCTGGTTGTCCCAGGGTGAGAAATTAAAATTCATTGTAATTGCTCTTTAGAATTAATGTTATGCACAAGAATTCAAAAATCACATTAACGTTCTTAAGCATATTTTAAAACTTTTTTTATACAAAGGTTGATGGGAAGCATGGCACTCTCCAATCACTATCGCTCTGAAGATTTATTGGACATTGACACAGCAGCTGGGGGTTTTCAGCAGCGACTAGGACTGAAGCAATGCCTTCCCTTAACCTTTTGCATTCACACTGGATTGAGTCAATATATGGCTTTGGAGAGCGTGGAGGGTCGCAATAAGTATGAAATCTTCTACCAATGTCCAGTAAGAAAGATTTGTAAAAGTATTTTTAGCACCAGAATATTGCTCACACACTTTATGAAACTGATACATGTAACCATGGGCATACTTTGACTGTTTGTGTAGAATATTTAAAGTCAGCACCTTTTTCATTTAACCCCTTCCCCCCCTTTCATCAGTGGCAAAAGGTCACATGAATGTTTAGAAGTTTTAACTGGTGGAGAGGAAACAGGTTTGAGAGGATAGCAAGGGCTCTTAACGGCTGTCAGGAAAGTGAAAATTAATTAGGCCGTTGGGAAAAAACCCTTTTCATCAAGATCAACAGTCAGAGGAACTGCTAGATGAGAACTGTGAGTAGGAAATAATCAGAAATAAAATATTGCACGGTGATTTGGAATAGACTTAACAAATCGTAATGCAATGGAATAGCTATAGTTTTTATTTAGTGCTATATATTATTAAGAACATTTACACTTTTGGAAATGTTTGGTTATTTGAATAACTTAAACATTTGTAGACGAAAATGCTCTGCTGATTTTTATAAATATTGGCATGATTTACCTATAGTAATACATTGCTTGTCAATACAATAAAAATCAAATGTATTAACAGATTAACAAGAATTGGAAGGGAGCTTGCAGGTCATCTAATCCAACCCCCTGCCCAAGCAGGAGATCTTACATCTGCCCCTACCTATGATTGAACTCACAACCTCCTGATTGTGAGGCGAGAGATGCACCTCTAGGCCACAGCAGCAGAGGTAGCATCTCTTTATTGTGCTAAGATATAAACATTCTGTCATTTTCGCATCAGATTGTTCGTATATCCCTGATAACACTGGATTTTGCTTAATGGTAGAAAAATCTTCATTTATCATGTTCTTATATTCAAGATAAATTTACAGTAACAACTTTTATATTGTGAAAATCACATCTGGTCTGCTTGCCAGTATATCCTGTTTTTAGTTCCCCTAAAACAGTGCTTCTCAATTATTTTCTGTCATGCCCCCCCTAGGAAGAAGAAAACATTTCGCGCCCCCCGCGCGACTGTAAATAGTATTATTTGTCTATAAAATTGTTATAAGTACACCTCTGCATAACACTGTATCCTTATTAATGTATAAGAGAATAAAAAAAGAAAGAAATGTGGATCAATTTACAACAAAGAATAGCTTTATTAACTGTAGCAGTAAAGATTTAAAGTGCATTAGAAATTTAAAAAAAATTAAATCCTTTGCCGAGGTCAAACGCGCCCCCCTTTACGGAGCCTCGCGCCCCCCCTGGGGGGCCCGCCCCACTATTTGAGAAGCACTGCCCTAAAAGAAGAAACCTCACTTTCAGAATTCCTGAAACTAAAACTTTCATTTCCCAAACGTATTATAATATAACTTTTCCATCTACTAAGGTCTTAATTTCCCCCCCTTTGTAATTAATTGAATTTTGAAACAGTAGTTTAAACTATAAATCTTGGATGTAAAGTTACTTATACAGTAATATTACAACTCAGTAGCACATTCTAAAAATATTATTGTTCTTTGCTTATTTTAGGATTGAAATATCTGTGTAATAGGCTGCATCCTAGCAGGATATTGTAATTTACTAAAATAACATTTTAAAAGTTACAAATTTAAAGGGTTTAATTCATGTATTCTTAGTTACTTTTAAAACTATGTTTTTGGTAATATAACAAAATTAAATGTTCCTGTTTAGTTTGATAAATTATTATAAATGTTAGTAGCAAACAATTTATTTGTTTGTACAACATACTTTTTTTAAAGAGCAAGTATACAGGACTAAAACTCTATAAAAAGGACAGAAATCCTATTGCTGTTTATGTAATATAAGTCTTACCTTTTAAAAATATTTATTTTAGGATATAAATAACCTTTTTCATTTTATTTGAAGGATCAAATGGCCCGTAATCCATCTGCAATTGATATGTTTATCACAGGTAAATATGCTTTGGAACTCTAATGGAGAAACATTTTCAAGAGGAATAACGGGAAGACGATAATTAGGATGATGAGCAACATGTATATGCTTATTGCCAACAGATGCTCAACCTATCTGATTTGTTACTATGTGTCTTTACAGCAGCTTTTCTCCTAGTAAACAAAGTGAGTCAAATATTGGATCAACTACAGATGAGATTATAGTCTAACATAATTGAAACTCATCTGATTGGAGAAAGTTGATTGGCAGCTATTTAAGCACAGTCTCAGGAAATAAATTCTATGGAACCACTATTATCAGCATGTATTTTCCTACTCTAAATCTTTGTCCAGGTTATTATAAGTCTTTGAAAACTAATGTCCAATCCAACTTTCTACTTCAGTGATGTCTTTTACTGTGACATTCTAGTTCTAAAGAGTGGGCTATTCAGTCTTTACTGTCTCACTCTGATCTTTATGCTCATAAATTATTAATATTGCATCACCTTAATCAGATACCTAGCTTGTTTATATTTGCCTTGTTGTCCATCAAATGAGACAATATGTTTATTCTAAGGAAGACTTGAGTTTTATAGATTCTATTAAAGATCTAATCAATTGATCCTAGATTTTTTTTCTTGTAAATTTGTTTTCCTTCTTCAACATCTAGGTAATTCCTATTTGGACTGGTTCACCTCCTATGTTAACAATGTAGTAACAGGTGGCTATCCAATCATCCGAGACCAGATTTTCAGGTATTATAAATTTAGTTTACACTACAATATTGTTACAATGCAGTATACAATATTATATTTTATTGTAATTAAGAAAAAAACTACGGAAATTTGTATAAATGTAAATATTGATGGTTTTAGGTGTAGTAATATGTAAATGAGAAAACAAAGGTTTTGTACTACAGATTACAGAAACAAAGCCTCATAGTCTTCTAAAAAGTATTAATATATGCAAAACTAATGAGAGAAATAGGTTTTACTACATTTTAGAAAATGACTAAAATTATTTAAATAATGTTACATTTTTATCTCTAATACAAAAAAGGCAGGCTGTTAGGAAAAAACATTTTCCTAATGTACAGATAGTCCTCAACTTATGACTACAATTGAGCCCAAAATTTATGTTGCTAAGTGAGAAATTTGTTAAGTGAGTTTTGTCTTATTTTCTTGTCACATTTGTTAACTAGATCATGCAGTGATCCAGTTAACAAATGTGACAAGAAAAGTCATAAAATAGAGCAAAACTCATTTAACAAATTTCACTCACTAACAAGTTTTAAATTAATAATATGATTGTTAAATGAATCTGGTTTCCCCATTGACTTTGCTTGTCAGAAAGTCACAAAAGTGGATTATGTGACCCAAGGACAGCGCAGCTCTCAAAATGTGAGTCAGTTGTCAAGCATCTGAATATAAATCAAGTGACCATTGGGATGCTGCAATGGTCATAAGTGTAAAAATGGTCATAAGTCACTTTTTTCAGTGCTGTTGTAACTTTGAACAGTCACTAAATGAACTGTCATAAGTTGACAACTACCTGAATTGTTTTGTGCTAAACAAAAGTTATGCTAGTTTATGACAGAGGCAGTTGTTCTTGGTGGAAGCTCCTTTTCTCTGAAATAACTTGCTATTAATAACCTACCCTGGAAACTTGGATTTCCAGGCATAGTTTTAAGTAGTATCATATTGTTATTTATAAGTATTTGTAATGGTGAAAAGTAAATGTCAGGGAATATCCATTTCAATATTTAGATGTGAATTCAGTAGAAATAGCAGATGTATTAATACAGGTTTGAATAAAATATAAAATGCACTATTTGAAACGTTGGCTTTATGTTGGCTTTAATCTTTCAATATTTATTCCTTTACATATCAGATAAGAAAATGTTACTTTTTCATTTGCTAGATACGTTCATGAAAAGGATTGTGTAGCCAAAACAGGCGATATTACTGTTTCAGTTTCCACATCTTTCCTACCTGAACTCAGCTCTGTGCATCCGCCTCATTACTTCTTCACTTACAGAATCAGGTAAAATAAGTAGAATCATGTTAATGAATAAATAAGTTCATTAACTACATGTTTGTTTGTTTGTTTTAATTGAAAAAGTTTTATACAAACAAGTTTTCCCCCCCTTTCCCCCCCAACATATAATATAAATCACATACAAGAACATGTTTAATTACTAAAACATTTAAATATATTTAAAATGTTTTTAAGAATAATTGAAAAAATGTGCAAATACTGATTTCTATCGCTTGAGAAACCAAACTAAGTTTTTAGATTATTTTGCAATGTAGAACACAAAGGTTTGTCTAAAAACCATCCCAGTTCAGTATTTTTTTCCTGTAATAATCACATGTTGTTTCCATAAGGGTCAGGTTAGTTTCCTTGGTGTACAGATAGTCCTCAACTTGCAACAGTTCATTCAGTGACCGTTCAAAGTTACAATGGCACTGAGAAAAGTAACTTATACCATTTTTCAGTTATGACATTTGTAGCATCCCCATGGTCACAGAAACAAAATTTGGACACTTGGTAACTGACTCACGTTTATGACGTTTGCAGTGTCATGTGATCACTTTTTTCTTTTGACAAGCAAAGTCAATAGGGAAGCCAGATTCATTTAACAAACAGGTTACTAACTTATCAATTGCAATGATTCATTTAACAACTGAGGCAACAAAGGTTGTAATATGGGGAAACACTCTCTTAATAAATATCTCACTTAACAAGAGAAATATTGTGCTCAACTTTGGTCATAAGTCGAGGACTATCTGTACTTTTAAAAAACACTTTACATATATATCCAATACAGTCAAAATGTATTTATTTCTACAGGAAAATGCTTCTTGCATCTTAATATGTGGATATGTAATTTGGTTCTACATATAATATATCATAGGGATGTGGTGGCTCAGTGTCTAAGACGCTTGTTGATTAGAAAGGTCAGCAGTTTGGCGATTTGAATCTCTAGGGCTGCATAACGGAGTGATTCCCGTTACTTGTCCCAGCTTCTGCCAACCTAGCAGTTTGAAAGCGTGTAAAAGTGCAAATAGAAAAAATAGGAACCACCTTTGTTGGGAAGGTAACAACATTCCATGCGCCTTCGGTATTTAGTCATGCTGGCCACATGACACGGAGACGTCTTTGGACAGCGTTGGCTCTTTGGCTTTGAAACAGAGATGAGCACCATCCCTAGAGTCAGAAACAACTAACACATATGTGCAAGGGGAACCTTTACCTTTACCTATATCAGCCATTTATCACAGAATGCTCATGATACCAGTAGAATACATATGGTACCTTCTGGCTATTTTATTAATATATTTTTCTTAGATGATACTATAAAAAAAGATGCTTGGAAGTTTTTATTGTATCATCGATGAATATGTGATGCTGTATACTATATATGAAAAGCAGAATTTCTGCTGTTTACTTTTCAAAAAATTGTTATTTCTTTTTAAAATGCCTACTTTTCTCAAATTACATTGCACTCATAAGTTGATATGTATATAGCATACATCCTGCTTCCTTTACAAAAATATTTCCACAAGAATAAACAAATTAGTATTTCTGGACAAATGACACATTTCTAAAAGAAATGCTTTGTGTAATTTATTAGAATTGAGATGTCCAAAGATGCACTTCCAGAGAAGGCTTGTCAATTAGATAGCCGGTACTGGAGAATAACAAATGCCAAAGGTGATGTGGAGGAGGTTCAGGGTCCTGGAGTAGTAGGTAAGTGATATTGTTTCAGAATGTTGACTAAATGAAGAAATGATTGGTTGATTTGCTTAAAATAATAAAGATGTTTGATTAAATTGGCTGTTTAGTTTAAAGAAAAAAAACACAAGCTGCTGTGCTCAGTCTAGAATTTATCTCACAATAGATGAAGACCTGTACAGCCATGCTCACATTAAATGTAAATTTCAGTATTATTTTCATAGAGCAACCATGAAATCTATAAGAAATGCATGACAGCTTATTTGTTTCAAGCCACTATTTGTTACAAACTATTGAATCACATTTTAAAATAATTATTTACTCCTGACATATAATTTGGCCTTAATTTACATGTACTTGATTCTAAAGTTCTCTAATCATTTTATTTCTGCAGGAGAATTTCCAATAATTAGCCCTGGTCGAGTCTATGAGTATACTAGTTGTACTACATTTGCTACTACATCAGGATACATGGAAGGATACTATACATTCCATTGTCTATACTACAAAGATAGATTTTTTAATGTTACCATTCCTAGATTTCACATGGTTTGCCCAACATTCAAAGTATCCATAGCACGTATGGTAAGTTGAAGCAACTTAGTTTAGGCAATAATTTTTATATCTGGTCTCTAAGTACTAGTAGACTTGTATTTTTAAAATAGTATTCTTTTTGCATAAAAATTATGAAACAAGGCAACATCTTCTATGAACAGACTTCTCATTGCTTTCATCACACTTACTTCCAGCTTCCCTGTTCCATCATAGGATGCTCATAATTGGGTACAATTCATAGCTTTCAGAATCAGTTAACAACTAACTAGTCTACTTCAAATTGGATGTTCAACAATCAAATTGAACTACTATTTACTATCAAATTCTGATAGTAAATATGTGTTAAATATGCAGAATGGAGGCTCTATTACAATTATTGCAAAAATCCGTAAAGGCTATGTAATTTCATTTAAAAGTATAATCCAACAAAATGAATTTTAGATAAATGATTAATATATAATTACAATGATGCTTTACATTAGTAGCTGAGAATGAAATATTTTTTGACAGGATTGTTTTGGACTACATTTTTATTGACAGTAATTTATATTGTATTAATTTAGGTACTCTATAATGGTGTAAATTAGGCCTGTCAAACTGGTGGCCCGCAGGTCGGATGTGTCATGTTCAGGCCATGCCTACCCCAGCTCCACAAAAGCAAAAATCATTGCAATATGTCACAATATCTCACATGACAGCACATGATCTAGTAACGTTCTCTATAACAATACCTCGCAATTAAGTTTGACACCCATAGTGTAAATAAAAAGAAGCAGATCTTGTCTTGATGTGCTTTGTTAAAAAAACTGATTAACATTATTCTCTGCAAATTATTAAGGTTCATAAAACATTTTAAAGCATTCCAATACACAATAAAATATTCTATACAGTATTTTAATAAAAATTGATGTGCATGAATATTTTACTCATTGAACCTTCTACAAAAATTAAAATAGCTGATTAAGAAACAGAATATTAGAGTTAGATTCAGTTTTATATCCTATTTTGTTAAAAATTCATGTTTGCTTTCTATTTAACTATGGCCTACTTAACAGAATGTTGATTCCCAATTATTTCGTTACTTTACATAATTGAGAAACACTATACATAACCGAGTAGTGATTTCTAGTATATTCAACAGTTTTGTAAGTTACAGTTTGTTTGAGATATCTATTAAAATGTTCCATTTAGATTTATTATTTGATAAGTAGAATATGACAGTAGCAAGAATTTAGTCAAATATTTAGCCAGCCAATTGTGAAAACAAGTTAAAAGTATATGGATGTCACAAAAAGAAAAAAATGAGATATTAATATATTAACTTCTTTGTGATTCTGTTATTGTGTTTTATTGAGAAAGTAATGTAAGTATTAGAGAGCTAATTTGGTGAAATGGTTGAAGGCATCAAGTTAGAAACCAGAAGACTGTGACTTCTAATTTCGCCTTAGGCACAAAGCCAACTGGTGAATCATGAACCAGTTACTCGCTCTCAGCCCTAAGAAAGGAACAATAACAAGAAACTTCTGAAAAACCTTGCCAAGAAAACTGAAGGAACTAGTACAGGTAGTTGCTAGGAGTCAATACTGACTTGAAGGCACCAAACCTAATAATAATTATTGTCATCATTATCAATCCTAGGGTGCGCCCCTAGGGGGCGAACATCTTGCCCCTGTGGATGGGGCGCGCAATTTGGGAGTCCTCCTGGATACCCGGCTGTCTATGAAAGAGCAAGTGACAGCCGTGGCCAGGAGGGCGTTTTACCAGGTTCGCCTGGTTCGCCAATTGCGCCCCCTATTGGATCGGGACGCCCTTCGCACAGTCACTCATGCCCTCGTGACATCCCGACTGGACTACTGTAACTCCCTCTACATGGGGCTCCCCTTGAGGTGCACCCGGAGGCTTCAGTTAGTTCAGAATGCAGCCGCGCGAGCAATTATGGGAACCACTAGGTTTATCCATGTAACACCGCTCTTGCGCGAGCTGCACTGGCTGCCTGTCGTCTTCCGGGTGCGCTTCAAGGTGTTGGTTATCATCTTTAAAGCGCTCCATGGCTCGGGACCTAGCTACCTGCGGGATCGGATCCTGCCTCACACATCCTCACGGCCGATTCGCTCCCACAGAGAGGGACTTCTCCGGGTGCCGTCCACTAGACTTTGTCAGCGGGCGACGCCCAGGGGAAGGGCTCTCTCTGTGGCGGGCCCGGCCCTCTGGAACGACCGTCCCCCCGATATTAGAACGACCATGGACCTCCGCTCCTTCCGCCTGAAACTAAAGACACATCTTTTCCGCCTGGCCGGCCTAGGGTAGTCTCTCTCTCTATGGGTTTTTTTAATTGTTTATTTATATTGAGTGGGGATTTTTAGTTAATGGGATTTTAGCACAGGAGTTTGTTTAATCTGTTTTAAATTGTATGTATTTTTGTATATTTATGGTTTTTATTCTCCCTGTGCACCGCCCCGAGTCCCTGTGGGGAGAGGGAGCGGTTAATAAATTCAGCTTTATTATTATTATTATTATTATTGATACTTTAAAGAAACTGAAAATCTAAATTATGCTGCTTTCCTATGTTTAGGAAACCAATCACAATGATTGTGCCATGGATGAGGAGGAAGACTCGACAGATACTGACGAATATGAAGATAGTCATAGAATTCTAGGCATTCCGATTCCTTCTGGGCGTTGTCCACGTCATACCTGATCAGACTTTCAAAACAATGTTTGGGGTTCTGCAAATAGATGAGCATATACATGTGTATGTGTATGTGTATGTATACACACACAAATGCATATAAATATACAAACACACATGTATGTGTGTATGTATGTATATATTAAATATGACTGGAGTTACTGATATGAATGTTGATACTGCTTCTAGTTGTACCTGATCAGGTGTACAAACAAGATTTTATTTTATTTTTCATTTGTTTTGAAGACGAGGTAAGATGGAAATGCAGTAGCATGGGAACCTTTATTATTTTGAAAAACTTTGCATTGGGAGTACTGTAGTACTATAGTATTGTATATATAAAAGTTATTTAAATGTAGAATGGTGCTTGGTCGGTCTCTCTCTCTCTCTCTCTCTCTCTCTCTCTCTCTATATATATATATATATATATATATATATATATATATATGCAAATAAAATAGTAGTAATAGGCATGCCATTTTCACAACAGTTTTGTATTGTTACCTCTGACATAAGTGAATGAAATATTTAAAGTGTTTATGATCTTTGGGTTGAATTGGGTAGTCTTGTATTGTTAAAATTAGGATATATAACAGGAAACTAAAATTATTAGAAAAAACTGTCATGTTTTTAATTCTGCATTCATTCTCATAATATAATAGATCTTCCATAGTCCTTCATTTTGGTTGAGCTGCACCAGATTATGAAATGCAAATTGCTTATTACATTTTCTCATTTATTATCTAATAAAAATATGTAAATAGCATTCATCTTTCAAATGCCATTTATCTAATGTGATAAATGATTAGAACTTTGATTTAAAGATAAACCTTTTGTGTTTTCTGAATAATATATGGATTTTTATAATTTCTAAAACCAAACCATTTGAAAAATAGTCATAGCTAAGAATCTGCATCAAGAGTTATTGTAAAGATTTTGGAAAAATGAAATAGTTGTAACAGAGATTTATATGGTACTTAGTCCCACTAATTTTAGAAAAGCTTTTGCACAAACATACTATAGAACTGAATGTTAAATCCTTAATACTGAAAGATCTGTATAGATCCTGGTTTCAGAGTTGATGTAGATGGAAGTAGTAAATTGCCATACCATGAAATTAGAAGAATTACTGTATGAACACTGTCTATTTTTATTTGAAAATAGGAAAAAATGGCTTTCCTAACAAATTGGAAAAGAAATATAGCATAAAAGGAACATGTTTATCATTCATTTCAAAAGAATAATGACATGAGAATGTGAGAGATAAAAATTCTTACAGTAATTTTTACATAATATTTTTTTGTATAAGCTGAATTAATTGTTAGTCATTCTTCTATTTACTGAAGGAAAAATTAAACTTCAAGACAATGGATCTAAAATTTAATGTAAAATGTATTGGGGAAATTGGAGGAAAAAACTGTTTGCCCTAGACATTTGCCCATGAAGGATTGAAGGATTGAAACAAACTTCTAATGGCCAAAGATTTGATGTTTTTGTACAGTAGTAATTATGTAAAATAAATAGGACTATGTCATGCATAGTGATAGAGACAAAATTTGGGTCTGCCACCCCCCTTCAAATTACATATGACATGCAATTTTATACTTTAAAGTTTTTTAAAACTCTGTTAAGGCTATTATAAGTCTTGTACTACAGTTTCTTTTTGCACTGAAAAAGGAAATTAAAATGCCGAAAAATTGGTTTGTATGTACAGGGTCAGGAGTTATTACAGCAGGATATTTTCTATGATGCTGTCCCGTAACTTCTAGTCTAATGCTTCATTTGTATATAAGACACTTAGATTTACTGGGCTTGTACTATTATTGCTAGTATAGGTAAAAAATATTAAGACAATGGATTAGGGTACTTAAAATCATACACTCAAGTATGTTGCCTTATAAGATGCCATTGTATTGCATCCAACTCAATAATTCTCTTTTGATGCAAATAGCATTATTAAATACACTACATTTTATTTGATGATGTGCTTCTTACATTGGAGCTTTATGCTTGACATTGCTTGATTAATTTATTACATTTTCACTGTCTTTTTTTCCACTCTCCATTTCTATGCAACTCCAGGGTTTTACAAAAAATGAGGAAATCTGTATAATGAAAACAGGAACAAATGATTTAAAAGGCAGCCTGCAAATGACCAGTCTCCAAATCCTTAAATGTGTAGATGTAAAACTTGCTGAATGAGACTAAGAAGCTGCTGCAGGCATATCATCACTAAAGGATAAAGTGTGGCAACACTGTTGCTAGATTATTATATGGCCCTTCCTAAACTCTCCAATTTAGTCTCATCCTGTTAGATTGAGTATAATGCAGTTAACTGCCAGCAGTGAAAGTGGGAGAGTGCCATATTGCCTTCACCTCACACAATGGAAAATCCTTGATGTTTCCTGGCATGGTAATGAATTCAATGTGCAATGGACTTCCTAGGACTCACTGAACAAAGTAGATTTTTGGATTAAATGCCTGAAAATAGTGCTATATTGACATTATGCCTGGCTAGATTTTCAAAATTGCCCCTATCTCATTAACCTTGGTTGATTCCAAAAATGTAACATCAGCTCAGGCTGGTTGATATGTGGACAGAGTTGGCAGGACTGTAATCTAGACAAAGTTGGGGGGGAGGGATTCAAAAGTCAGCGGCAAATCATATTGTTGCCAAGTAAGTTACACGGAATGCATGGTTACCAGGCACTGAGCTTGACTTGAGAGAGTCTCTACCTTTTAAGATCTTCCCAGAGACAGGCTGACCCTTGCTGCAAACCAAGGCAATGGTGGGTTTTCCTGTTTTTACTCTCTGGTTTGCTCATGCACGCACGTGCGCAACGCTTCTCGGGTAGAAGTGTCCAAGTGGGTGGGTAGAGCCTCCTGCCACCGCTGCTACTGGTTCACCCGATCTGGGCCAAACCAGGGGCAACCCACCTCTGGTTCAAGGTTGAGATTTTTTAAAGCTAATCCTAAGCACACAACTAAGATGCTGAAAAATGGAACATTTCTCATGGCATCAGTCAAAAGAAACACGTAACAATTGCGTGTTTTCATCCCTGGAAAACAACACAAGAAAAGAAGTCCTAGCAAAAAAGAGAAAGGTTACAAAAAGAAAAGTCCCTGGTCCCTCTCACCCTGGGAAGAGAGGATGGCTCCCTTCCTCTTCATCATTCAGATCCTAGCTCCTCCTGATGCCTCTTGTACATCTTGTTTTCCTTTTCTTTAGATTTTACATTATGGATTCACATGTGAATAGTGGTTTTGCTGCCTTTCCCTATTAGGAGGGCATGGCTGCTAAGTAAGCACTGAAGGAGGTGAGAAAAGTGTCCCAAATGACACAGGTACAAATACCAGAGATATCCCTGAATTTAGAAATGCATCCATCCATCTATAATTTTCAGAAGTGAGGATCGATGTCCCCCAATTACCAACAGCAACATTTTGCTACTGTTTGGTGTACATTAGAAGTGGATGGAATCTCGTTTTGGTAGTTGCAGAAACAGTCCAACCACCCTGATAAATCTGGAGTCTCCCTTCTCATTGAAAAGATTGCCCGAAGATGGTGCTGAGACTGACGGGGGAACTTCCCTAAGGCCAATGCTTCGTCTCTCTCCTCGTCCCCCTATTTATTTGTCTGTTTGCTTACTGACAAAAAATCCCAGTAACTTCTCTTTTTGGCCGCTGAGGCGAGGCTGACAGTTGCTTTTGCCGCAGACCGGCAGTAGGGAGCCGAAGGCGGAGCCTGCTGGTGCCCCAGAGCCGTTCAGATTTAAGGATTTAGAGGCGGCCGCAGGGGAAGGACTGCGGCTCAGCAGGTCGGCGCGCCTTTGAAGCAGAAGTCCGGGTGAGCGAAGGCTAGTGGGGTCCAGGGTTGCGTGGCCCTCGATTCGTTCGGGCTCGGAAGGAGCAATCTCGGTCGCATGTGGGAAGGGGCATCCCGAGAGGAGTCTTGAGAGGGGCGCTTGCTGGTTGAGGGAGGTGAAAGCTTGTGACGCTTCGGGGCTGCATTTGCCGCGCTTAAAACTAACGGGCAAGGCCCGATCATAAGGGTTTTTTTTTTTACATCAGTAAAAACTGGGCTCTCGTGCCTTTAGCTGCGGGTTTAGAAACAGCTTCGGAATGCTGCTTCCCCCCCCCCCTCTTTTTTGGGGGGGGGGTCTTTAGTCTTCGTCCCTTCGCGGAAGGCGAGAGGATGATATCTTGCAACATTTTAGATGCTGCTCCTCCCGGTTTTCTGATGAGCCGAACGCCCTTCGGAGGCGTTTTGTATTCTGTTTGACCGGAGGCTCTTTAGGAGGCGGGGACGTGGGGGGGGGGGGCAGACTTTGAATGTAATGTTCTGCATTTAGAGACTTTTCCAAATGCATGTAAAATGTTCGTGATTTTATAAGTTAAAGGACAAAAAAAATGCAACGACCGTTCAATTAAACCACTGTCGGCATCATAAGCAGAGAACAGTGGGGAAAAACCAAAACAAGATACACATCACAAGACCCAGTGAGGAATAGTAACACAATACAGAGCAAAGTCCTTCTTTTCCTCTATTATTAAATCTAGGCCAATGTTCCACCTTTTCATTTCTTCAGCATAAGGACATTTCAAAGGGACTCTTAGCCAAGAGAAGCACAGAATGTTTGCCCTATGTATAATGCTGAAGGACAATAGACTTTCACAAAGTCATTTTCTGAAGGAGAACTTGCCTCTTGGCATTGGTCTGCCTTCCTAAGTGGTGCTGATTATGGTTTGAGTAATTCTTTGTATTATGGAATGAAATTATTTCTAGCCAGGAATGCAGAAATTAATATGTTATATTAATAATAGAATGTTCTATCTTGTAATCAATCACTGAACTCAACATGCTTAATATATATATATTTATATTCCCACTTGTTCTGTTTTTTCCCCCCTTACTTGTTAGCAGAGTAATGAAGTCCCCATTACCATCCCCAGCATCATCCCTAACAGAATGAAATACTTTTGTCCAATTTTTCATACTGCTCTTTTTGGAAAGCTATTGACGAATTGGAACATGGCCATTGAAAGTAATAAAAGGTTTTCAGTTTAGCTAACATGTATTATATGCATGCACAGCCCACCTGCCAAAGTCATCTGCTAGTAGTTGACTGATGAAAATATGAGAAAGGAATCCCTATTAATGAAATAGCTAAATAATAGTGCAGTCATGTAAAAGGACTGCATAAACATCTGGGAACAATATGTTTGTGGCCAGATGAGGTCAGTGTTTCCTTAGTCTTTTTACTAAGATCTACACCACTGTTTGCCTACTTAGTTTATAAGCATTATTTCTAAATGTTTCCTAGTTTATAACCATATATATAATGGATATAATTTTTTTATATCCATTTTCTTTTTAATAGAGACTGCTCTACTTTTCCGGCAAGGCATGAAAATTCTATAGTGGAGCCATAATTTTGATACCATTCGGACTTGAAGCAGTGAATATGGGCAATGCAAAACAACTTCCTACCCACCTTCTCCCCTTATGATTAACAAGAGGAAACAGATAGGTTTAAGACCATGAAAATCCTCAACAGTAATGAACGTATTCTTTTCTTCCACTCAAAACATTGCTGGTGGAAAAAACTCCATTTGTAGAACTTCCACAAATAAACTTGTATACCTGTGAAACAGTGTCTCAGTAGCAAATCTTTCTTTCCATTAGAACAGGTGCACTCCTCCTGCATTCAGAGACCACTTAGCTTGTTCTAGCTAGTTTAAATTGTTTCCTAAATATTGCACCTTTGTTAATTTCTGTACTTTGTTAACAGAATGAGGAGACAATATTACTGAAGTAGTCAGCAATTATTTGAATCTCACACAAAAGCACATTTTGTTGCAAGGTACAATACATTTTCCCTGCATGTATTCACTGTGCAAGCAGATCAATAGCAGATTAATTCTGAGGGCAGAACAAGAAGCAATGGGTGGAAACTAATCAAGGAGAGAAGCAACTTAGAACTGAGGAGAAATTTCCTGACAGAACAATTAATCAGTGGAACAGCTTGTCTCCATAAGTTGTGAATGCCTCAACACTGCAAGTCTTCAAGAAGATATTGGATAGCCATTTGTGTGAAATGGTATAGGGTTTCCTGCCTAGGCAGGGAGTTGGACTAGATGACCTCCAAGGTCCCTTCCAACTTTGCTATTGTGTTGTAATATGATAGAGAAGATGTTGATTAGTCAGATTAGAGAAGATTAGGTATCCCCATGCCATAGATAGCATGCCACTGATAATAATGACATCACCAGTTTTAGCATGTTTATGCTACACTATGCAAACTAGATTTCTATTGTAGATATTACCTTGCAAGCTAATATATTGTTCTTTACATTCTACTTTCCACACAATCAGGATGGGAGGTTATTGCAACATTTGGTATTGTCTCTAAACACAAAAGTGGGAGACTACACTATTGCAACTTCTTTACCCTCCTTTTTCCTAGTTTTCCCCTAAACTATATCTATCCATTCACGCAGAATATTTGTTGGGCTGTTTCTTCCATTCAAGTTTAATTGTGGTGCATGCATGTGTGTGAGAGAGATCATTCATTCTTGTCTTTCTGCAAATTCAGAGTTTTCTTGAATATATTGGTGTTCCTAACTTACACTGAAGCCAAAACAACTTGCAATCCAGTATATTTCTAATCCAAAAAGATAACCATTGAACTGAATGGGCCTTATAGCCAGCTAAATAATATTGTAGCCTAAATCCTGACAGCAAAACCAGCTAGGCAACTTCATGCAAAGTAAAGGATATCTATTGGCCATGCAGTCTGAGAACTGTGGAAAAATGCCAGATTGGGAGAGAGAACTTTAGTTGTCTGGTTTCTGGGGATAGTTTTCCTCTGGTTCTCATGAAAACTTTGTAAACCTTCCAGGCACTAATGCAATCTTGGCAATCCTAATGCATTCTTGGCAAATGGCTAGGCATGAATGCTGCTACCGCCCACTTTATTCCAGGCAAGCGGGAATCTTTTTTCCACCCGTACTAATGAGCATCAACTAATTCATATCAAAATCTGGCTTAAAGAACTAGAAGGGAGCAAAAAGAAACAAAAGGACAAAGAAAAATACTGCAACACCAACAGCCATGAGGTGACCACACTCGCCACCTCTTGCACATCAGAAATAATAAGGAGCTGCTTGCCTCTTTTTAAAAACTCATCTAGCAGATGGGTCGGGTGGGGTGGGAAAGAATCTTCCTTCTTGTTACTGATTTTTCAGGCTTTGATTTTCATAGGCTTCATTTACTTGGATAGACAGATCAGATTTTCTTTTACCCTTTTGAGTTACCTTCTCTATTCATGGTCTCATATATGATTCTACTTCTAGAAAATGGACAAAATAAACTACATTCTCCTAACGGCATTCATTATCCTAACCGTATCCTGCTCTTCTGGTAAGTATTGTGATATTTTGGCAAAGAGAATAGACCAAGCCACTTTGGGTTGAAGTAAAGCAGTAGACAATAATATTCTGTAAACAGAATTAGATGTATCCAAGAACATTTACCCCTACTGCAGTCCATTAATATGCTTTCTGGATAAAAGTCTCTAGAGATTTTGTTATGTACGTAAGTGCTATACTATGTCTTTTAATTAATGTATATAAGATGCATTTAGCTAAACAGGAGTGAAACTTTAAATGTGAGAGGCTATAGAAACACTAGTTAACCAATATTAAGAGCCATGGAGTGCTTAGAATGCAGTATTTCAGGCTAATTCTGTTGACTGCTGCTTGTCAACAGTTTGGCAGTTCAAATCTCATCAGCTCAAGGTTGACCCAGCCTTCCATCCTTTTGAGGTTGGTAAAATGAGAACCCAGATATGCTGACTCTGTAAGCTGCTTAGAGATGGCTGTAAAACACTGTGAAGAGGTATATAAGTCTAAGTGCTATTGCTATTGTTTCCACTATGAATAATGTCTGCACACATATTTGCGATGCTAGGCAGATAGCAAAAGTCGACCCTTCATTTTGCCACAAGCGGTATGTGATAGGTATACCTCAGTTGGAATGGGACAACTCGGTGGAACCAGCTCACCGCCACCAATTCACTACTGTCATTGCTTCTCCCAACCCATTGTCGCCATGTTTTTGCAGGACAACTCAACATTCACTCAAGCCCTTGTCATTTCCCGCTTGGACTACTGTAATGCTCTCTACATGGGGCTCCCCTTGAGGTGCACCCGGAGGCTCCATCTAGTGCAGAATGCGGCCCCGCGGGGGATTATGGGAGTTTCTCGATACTCCCATGTAACACCTCTCCTGCGTGAGCTGCACTGGCTGCCTGTGGCTTTCCGGGTGCACTTCAAGGTGCTAGTAACCATCTTCAAAGCGCTCCATGGCTTGGGACCTGGCTTTTGTGTGACCGCCTTCTACCACATATCTCCCTCCGACCTGTTCGCTCCCCCAGAGAGGGCCTCCTCAGGGTGCCTTAAAAACATATCTATTTCAAGCGGCTGGCCAAGCATAGTTTTAACGACACAGTCCCAATTTTATAATAATTTTATAATATTTTTACTTGCTTTTAACCATAAGTTTTTAGCACAGATCTAGTATTTAATCTATTTTTAACTTTTATATTGTCATTGTGTTTTACTACTTTTTATTCCTCAGTGCACCGCCTTGAGTCCCTCTCGGGAGATAGGGCGGTATATAAGTGTAAATAAACATAAACATAAACATGGCCAATTCACTGTAGGCAGAGCACAGAGTGGCAGTGGGGGCTGGGGGCTTCCCATTTTCACATGCCTTGCCGCCACCACCACTGCACCAAGGTTCAATCCATTCAGAGCCTGGGCTGAGTGGTGGAGGCAAGGTTCGAGTCTTTCAATGGCAGCAACAGTGGACAAGGAGTGAAGAGGCAATGAAGGCCAGGTGTGTCCCATTTTCACATACATCCCACCACCGCCACAGGCCATTTGGCAGTGATGGGTGGGAGGTGTGATGGAGAGGCTGTAGCAGCTGTTGTATCTCATTTTCACACACCTCACCACTGCCATAGAACAGCCCAAACACCACTGTCACTAATGACCTGGGGCAGTGGGTATTAAAATGACCACCTCCAACCTGCCTGCCGAACACCCTGCCAAGCGGCTCATATGCCGAATGGCTTGGAAGTAAGCGTGGTGACAGCTGCAGTGACATGAAAATGGGGAAGTCCCCAGATGCTGCTGCTGTCATTGAGTTCTGCCACCTGCTCACTCAGCTGCCCAGGCTCTTCTCCCTCTGGTGGGAAATCCCTGGCTACTGCTACTGCTCTGTGCTCTGTTCACCCGCTCATTTGCCCACCCAGCTCTCCCTCCAGCTATCCTTGCCAAATGGATGACAAATTGGCCATGTGGAGTTGTCCTGTGATGACTTGGTGATGATGAGCTGGTGGTGGCAGTGAATGGTCATGCCAAGCTGGCTGTAGTATGTTGCCCTAAATCCTGCCTCAATATGGTGTTTGAAATTCTGGATACCCAGGAAAGCAGTTTGAGTTCCTTCCCTTATTTGGATATTCATATATAAACATTTTAATCACATGTCTCTTTTACAATGATCAAATGTTAAAGAGGTAGATGAGCCCAAGCTCTGAATATTATTATGTTTATTTGTCAATTATCAATAGAAAAAAAGGCTCATGGTTTGCTAGATTGCTATAGTTCTTTTTCATCTGATCTCCTAAATTCATGTGCCAATTTTTCTTTTAAAAAGAGAAGGGTTAAAAAAAGTTGTTTTGCTTGAATGACCAATTAAACAAATTTTTTAGTAGAAATAAAATAAGATTTCTGGAGAAACAGCAGAAGATTTCAACAGATTCAACCCATTTTTTTTTTAACTCAATCTGGGTCACTTTCACAATCTGTCTCTTGCTAAAATCTTAAAGCAGCTTTAATCAAATATTCTGCTAGTCCTTATATGCATAAAAGTTAAAGGTTCGCCTTGCATATACGTGCTAGTCATTTCTGGCTCTGGGGTGCGGTGCTAATCTCCCAAGAGCCAGCGCTTGTCTGAAGACATTCTCTGTGGTCATGTGGCCGGCATGACTAAACACCAAAGGCACATGGAGTACTATTACCTTCCCACTATTTTTCTACTTGCATTTTTACATGCTTTCGAACCGCTAGGTTGGCAAAAACTGGGACAAGTAACAGGAGCTGACTCTGTTATGCAGCACTAGGGATTCAAACCGCCAAACTGCTGACCTTTCTTATTGACAAGCTCAGCATCTTAGTCATATGTATTTATGCACATAAACAAAGAATATTGATTAGATAACAGCCTTAGTCTACCAAACAAGTCTGTTACTAAGTTAATGAGTTAATAGATACTGAGATAATAGATGTAAGATTATTGAATGGTTCTACAGAAGTCTGGCAAATAAAAAAGTTACTGTTTATGTTTTAGGCTATGGACTTCGATGTTATTTCTGTGAACAAAGTCCTTTTCTCTGTAGAAGCAACCTCACCTGCTCTGAAGAAGAAGACGCTTGCTTGCAAATTAGAATGGGTATGTATGCACTGCAGGAATAAACTGAATTTTGGTATACCTATGTTCTGCTACAAGTATGTATATCCTCTGAGAAGTTAAAGTTCACTGTGTTAAGTTGTGATTTCTTTTCTTTTTTTATATTGAAAAAGTTTTATTGGTTTTACATTTTTTCTATAGGGTGGGGTAAGGGATACAAAGAAATTTTGAGAGCATTCACGTCAAAGTCGTCGGCCCTTCCGGGACCTCAAAATACATTGATAACAATAAACAAAAACATTTTTCATAACACTACAAAGTGAAAGCAAGTACATATACCTAAATTCTCAGTTCTATGCTGTCAGACATTTACAAAAAATCCAAATACAAATATTATGCAAAATTAATCAAAAAAATCAAGGCAAAGTTATTTTTTCGATCTAAGTCTCTTGGCAATTGTATCTTCTTTTTCTCCTCCCTGGCCCCCAGTGGGCGAGGCCGTGGCCCCCTCCGTCCCCCCTGGATCTTCCCCCAGGATAGAGGAATGTTTTTTAAGAAAGGCTTCCGCCTCAGCAACTGTTTTAATCCTCACTCTTCCTCCTTCCCAGAACACCAGCATCCCTTCGGGTGTCACCCACTTGAACCAAATCCCGTGATCAAACAATGTTTTAGACAAGAAGGAAAATTTCCTTCTTGCATCTCTAATCTTTCTTGGGATCTGCTTCAAGATAGCAACCTCTTTTTGTTGGTAGATTAATGGACTACCTCTCTGCACTTTCAGGATTTCTTCTCTGGTTGACCTTCTAACAAATTTCACATGTATCTCTCTAGGTACTTTAAGTTGTGATTTCTTATACTCTCATAGTGAGTATGAGGCTGTTGCTGTAAAAGTTTTTCTGTCAGATTCCAACACATTATTTTAACTACAAGTTTTTGAACTAAAATAAAAAGAGGTAGTGAAATGACATTTTTACTTATTAAGAAAAGAACACATGCTCTTTTTTTTTTTTTTCCAAATTTGTATCCCGCACCCATCTCCCACAAAGGGACCCGGGGCGGCACACAGGAAAATTAAAAACATAGAAGTACACATATACAAAATATAAATACCCATTAAAACTATATTAAACCACCAACCTGCACTAAAACCACATTAAAACCCCGAATTTAAAACATTGATCCACTAAAAGTCAGGTTCGGAACCGGGTGGGTCATTATTAAATCTTAGTATGTCACTTTAAAAAAAAAAAGGCAAAATGATGTTTGGAGGACTGATGGTTGGAACGGTTGCCAAGGAAAAATTCTAAAAGTAAAGGTTTATAGTACAATGCTTTTTCAAGAATATTCATAGATTGTAACACTCATGAAGGCTGAATACAGGTAATCCTCAACAGTTCATGACCGTCCCCCATGTTCATGTGACCAAAATTCAGTGTGATTGGCAACTTACTCATATTTATGACGGTTAGAGTGTCCTGAGGGTCACATGGTCCCCTTTTGTGACCTTCGGACGAGCGAAGTCAATGGGGAAGGCAGATTCACTTAACAACTGTATTAAAGCACTAATTTAACACATACAATGATTCACTTCATCACTGTGGCAAGAAAGATAATAAAATGAGGCAAAAGTCATGAACAAATGTCTCACTTAACAATTTTTGGGCTCAATTGTATACCTGTATAGAACTACCTATATAGTCAGTAGAAAGAAAAATCTGCAGAACATGGAAATTATCCTAAATAATGCACTCTGGTAAATTACTTAAATTAATTAGAGGCTTAATTAACCTCTATGGGCACTTTGATACATACCCTGTGCCTCATGAGGCTCTTTGTCTCATTAGGATTTTTAACAGAAGGAATCTGGCAGCAACTTTTTCAGACTTAACACAATTTTACTAAAAGGCATTCATAAAAGGCTTTTATGTAAGCTATAGGAATTCATGAAAGCTTATGCCTTTCAGTAAAACGTATTAGCTGGGTAAAGTGCTATTCGACTCCTGATTTTTTGCCATCATAGATTAATGTTTGTCCTCCAACAATGTTAATGAAATTATCAGTTCAATCATACTCCCTACAAAAAAGTGACAAAGAAGTACTTGGAAACCTAACCTGGTTTGACAAGACTTCTCAGATGTTTGGATCTCGATCTCGGTTTCCTGAAACTTACAGTCTTATTTTATCTGAATTTTCTATTCCTGAAGTCATCCACCTCCCAAATATGAACCTCACTCCTTGATCTTTTCAACTAGGGTGGGCTCAGAAATTTAAAAAGGCTGTACAAAGTTTTGGATTATGAGTACAACACTGTGCTTATCAGTGTTATTCCTTAGTCCCCAATTCGGCTTTTATCTCCAGAAAACTGCTTTCTAAAATCTGGATGTGACAGCTTGGGTCCCTCCAGAAATATAATACCAACAAATGTTAATATTACAAAAGTATATATGAACTTAATAAAAGAGTGAAATTCTATAGAAAGAGCATGCAAACATCCTTTTTTTAGTCTTTTAATGATCCTGCATCGGGATGGACTCAGAGCAACTGAATGGAGCTGAGTGTTCACTGGCCAGATGCTTTTCTTTCACCAATGTCGAGTTCACAGCAGATATATTCTCATTGTGCCCAGAGAGAGAAATATCTGCCTCTACCTAGGATCGAACTCACAGCCTCCTGTTTGTGAGGCTCCACCTCTAGGCCACCGCACCACTCGCCTGCAAGGATCCATGAGAAATTTTTTAAAAATGAATTATGTAAAATCATTGCGCATTGCCATCATGGCTTCTCTTTTCCAGTGGGAGAGGTACCCAAAAACAGTCACTAATTCACAGGTTGATAAGATTGCTTTTCTTTCAACTAGGTCATAGTGGCAGTAATCAAAGCTTCCCTGCCAATCAGGGAACAAAATACAAGAGGAGAAAGTCTCTTTGCCCTAATTGACAAAGTAGAAATTGGAAGATTGGGGGGGAGGGGGGATGTAGTTGATTCATAATTTAATTCTTAAAGGAGCTGCAACTTGCACAGAGGACAGGCTGCTTGAATAAATAGAGAAGCATTATGCCTATTTGAGATCTGAAGTCTTTCCAAATCCTTTTTGAAGCATGCTTGCTCAGCCCTATAATGTATGCTTCCTCTATGCCAATGGTCCATACAGCATCTTCTTCATGGATCTCTCAATCCATGGATAACAAAATTAAAACACCATTCTTGCAAGTCATCAAAGTTTATAGCCACGTTAACTCTGCAGTTTCTAATCTTGAGCAAGTTAACTTTTATACTTGGGCTTTAAAACTAAAAGATGCTATGTAAACCATTAAGTTATTTTGGGTGATTCCAGTGCAGTAGAGATCTTTGTGAGATGCCTCTACTGGAGAAAATTTGAGGGAAGGAAAAAGTCATGGATTACCAATTTTTTTTTTCTCTAAAGAAATTCCCAGAGCACTTTGAACATTAAGGAAAGTGGTATATGTGGCAATGAAAATTGTCTCTGACCTCTTCTTCCAACAGCAACCTTTACTGCAGGGTGTCAACCTTGTGTCGTCACAGCGGCATCATGTAACATATCATGACTTTCCCCCCCTTCTCTAAACTGAGTGTGGGCGTGGCCAGCATGTGACGCATCCAGCCCGTGGGCTGAGAGTTTGACACCCCTACTCTACTGGATTTACAGTCCTTCTAAAAAACATGTATGGACTTCTCTGAGGAAAAGTGTGCTAATCTATGGATCTACCTATGGGGAGACAAATATTGGAAAAGGAAGATAACGCAAATCAAGGAAATGACTTGTTTTTAAACTGTTACTTGAAATAACATTCCATGTTATACTTTAGTGGCAAAATAGGTAATTTTTCTTTGTGTGAAAATGTATCTCTTGCTTGTATTTCATCAGAAGCAAAATAGATCTCAATTTATATTTTGATTTACTTTACAGTGAATTTGAGAACATACAGGTGCTGGAAAATGTCGCAATGCAGCAAAGATGTTGTAGCCCGGGAATTTAGCGTTGACAGTTTTAGACACCTTTGCTGTCAAAGAGATTTCTGCAATAAGAGTCCAAGCCTCTTCGTCAGCACCACTCCCATTGGTATTTCAGCCGTGATTGTAGTTTGGATGATGTCCCGATAATATCGAGACACAAAGTAATATGTTCTCTGCATATCCCAATTCTCCCCAGATATACAAGCACTTTTACTGGAGCAACTAAAGCTATTTGAAGAAGCAATGTCTTTTTAACCAGAAGAGTATTAACGCTAAACCAAAAAAGAAATGGAGAAGAAATATATAAAAATGGAAAACCAGTTTTGTAAGAAAGTACTCTCACTCAGTGCATGCTGATTGTCTTTGACTATTGAGTCTTCTCCTTAATATTTAATCTCTGGTTAATCCATCGCAACAAAAGTTTTTATTTATCATATTTCTGGTCAGCTTTGTTTTGATAAGCAGCAGACTTATATTGTTTTCTTTTATTACTCTCAACAGCTGCATGTTTATCAGTAAACATGGATACTGTATTTCACAACTCACTTTTAGTGCAAGCTCATCATAAACATGTTTAAGAGGTTACTGACACAAATGGTTGTAGGATCCCACTGTTTATAGTCCTACATTGACAGATTTCACCTTCTCTCTGTTTTAACATTCTATAGCAATCTATTATCCAGGTGTTAAGCTAACTGTTCTGCAGAGAACTCATATATATGTGGCACTTTATGTAGTATACTCAGTAACTACACAGCTTTGATGCTTCAAAATGTATTTCCTTAGCACATTTACACAAAGAGCCTAATATTGACAGAGCTTAATTTAAAAGTGTAATCTTCCCCTTTTCATTGCATTGTTTTCTGTGAAGACTTTATTCAGCAAAGAAACTCTGAAAAGTATTACTTAACAGAGTCCTTCCTATGATAGGCACATTTTAAAAGTATATTGTATTTGGACAATTGTTAACATTCTTTTGCAGATTTTCCCATATATTTAGAACTGTTGGTATCTTAAAAAGTTTTGAAACAATTATGTGCAATATGTTCTACTTACATTATATGTATAAATATTCCTGAGAGAATCCTGGCTTTGCTTTGGTATGTATAAATCCTGTGGTTTTGTTATCTAAAAATTAGTAGCCTATAACATTATTATGATGGACAAAGATTATTCACTTTTTCCCAGTATATCACAGTAAACACTAAGAGGCCATATAATAAACTTATCTAATACTTATCTAATACTTTAAAGTGAAAGTTTAAAGTTTAAAGTTTAAAGAAGATTAAAGTTATTAATCTTCTGACTTCCTTCTGATTATAGATATATAGAATTAAACTTGTGTTGACATTTGCTGGTAATATAGAGTTTTGCAGCTGGCTATGATAGCCCTGCAGAATTACACTATTTTTCAAGCTGTTTGTCAGTGACTACACAATTCTTGATTAAAAAATAATAACAATGGTTAATAATTCACTGTGTCATAAACTAATTGCATGGGCAGAATCTGCCAGATTCACAAGGCTGAAAATATAGTAAGTAAATTTCATAGGATATCATCATTATATTATACTAACAAACTTAAAAATGGTTTTGTATTTATAAATATTGTACATTATATTCAAATCAAATTCAAATTAAGATTTATTAACCGCACCCTCTCCCCACAGGGACCCGGGGCGGTGCACAGGCATAATTAAAAACAATATACAAAATACAAACATTACTTAAAATAAAATTAAATAAATCTACCTATGCTAAAAATATATAATTAAAACCCATTAAAATTTGTAATTAAAAGACAGAGAGAACTATTCAAGGCCGGCCAGTCGAAAGAGATGGGTCTTCAATTTTACCCGGAAGGAGCGGAGGTCGGTGGTCGTTCTAATATCAGGGGGAAGGTCGTTCCAGAGGGCCGGGCCCGCCACAGAGAGCGCCCTTCCCCTGGGCGTCGCCCGCTGACAAAGTCTAGTGGACGGCACCCGGAGAAGCCCCTCTCTGTGGGAGCGAATCGGTCGTGAGGATGTGTGGGGCAGGATCCGATCTCGCAGATAGCTAGGTCCCGAGCCATGGAGCGCTTTGAAGATGATAACTAACACCTTGAAGCGCACCCGGAAGACGACAGGTAGCCAGTGCAGCTCGCGCAGGAGCGGTGTTACATGGGCAAACCTGGAGGTGCCCATAATTGCTCGCGCGGCCGCATTCTGAACTAACTGAAGCCTCCGGGTGCACCTCAAGGGGAGCCCCATGTAGAGAGAGTTGCAATAGTCCAGTCGGGATGTCACGAGGGCATGGGTGACTGTGCGAAGGGCGTCCCGATCCAATAGGGGGCGCAATTGGCGAACCAGGCGAACCTGGTAAAACGCCCTCCTGGCCACGGCTGTCACTTGCTCTTCCATAGACAGCCGGGTATCCAGGAGGACACCCAAATTGCGCGCCCCATCCACAGGGGCAAGATGTTCGCCCCCTATGGCCAGCGTTGGAGAAAGCTGGTTGAATCGGGCAGCCGGAAACCACAGCCACTCGGTCTTGGTCGGGTTGAGCCTAAGTCCGTTACTTCCCATCCAGATCCGCACGGCTTCCAGGCACTGGCACATCACCGCTACGGCATCGTTGGGGTGGTCTGGGGTAGATATGTACAGCTGGGTGTCATCAGCGTACAGATGGTACTCTACCCCAAAACCACGGATGATCTCACCCAGCGGCTTCATGTATGCATTAAACAGGAGAGGCGAGAGGACCGACCCCTGAGGCACCCCGCATGTGAGGGGTCTCGGGGTCGACCTCTGCTCTCCTGCCCGCACAAATTGCGATCGGCCAGAGAGGTAGGAGGAGAACCACCGCAAAACGGTGCCTCCCACCCCCAACCCCCCCAGCCGATGCAATAGGATACCATGGTCGATGGTATCGAAAGCCGCCGAGAGGTCTAATAGGACCAGGATGGAGGAACATCCCCCATCTCTGGCCCTCCAGAGATCATCTACCAACGCGACCAATGCCGTCTCGGTGCTATGCCCGGGCCGAAAGCCGGACTGGCGCGGATCTAGATAGTCAACTTCCTCCAGGTGACGGGGAAACTGTTGTGCCACCACACTCTCAACAACCTTCGCCAAGAAGGGAAGGTTGGAGACTGGACGGTAGTTGTTCAAAAGAGCTGGGTCCAAAGAGGGCTTCTTGAGGAGGGGCCTCACCATAGCCTCTTTTAGGGAGGCAGGCAAGGAACCCTCACTCAAGGATGCGTTGATAACCTCTTAGAGCCAGCCTCGTGTCACCTCCCAGGATGCCAGTACAAGCCAGGAGGGGCACGGGTCCAATGAACATGTGGTGGCTCGCAGTCGCCCACGTAGCCTGTCCATATCCTCGGAAGTAACGGGGTCAAACTCCTCCCAAACAAGATCTCTCTCGTGGCATCCCACTGGGCCATGAATGGGGGCTAGCTCACTCTGTATCTGGGCGGTTTTCTCCTGCAGAAAAATCACAAATTCCTCTGCTCTACCCTGTAGCGGGGCTTCCCGCTCCCTCTGATGAAGGAGAGAACGGGTCACCCTAAACAGGGCGGCAGGGCGGTTTTCTGCGGATGCTATGAGGGTAGCACAATGGTGACGTTTGGCCACCCTCAGCGCCACAATGTAAGTCCGTAAATGGGCTCTTACCTGTGTCCGGTCAGATTCAGAGCGGCTAGCCCTCCACCTTCTCTCTAGGCATCTCTTGCGGCGTTTCATCACCCGCAGCCCCTCAGTAAACCAAGGAGCCAGGGTGGTTCGCCGCCGCGAGAGAGGCCGCAAGGGCGCGACCCGATCTAAGGCTCCCACGGCCGCATTATTCCATGCGGCCGTGAGGTCCTCCATCGGGGCGCGGGTCAGGGATACAGGAAATGGCCCAAGCGCTGTCTGGAACCCGTCCGGGTCCATCAAGCGCCTGGGGCGGTACCAGATTGGTAACTCTGGTTCCGCCTCCCCGCGGAGGGGAGCAGCGGTCGGAAAGTCGAGTCGGAGAAGTGAGTGGTCTGACCATGACAAGGGTGTGATGACTATATCCCCTGTACCCAGATCACTCTTCCATTGGCCCGAGACAAAGATGAGGTCCGGCGTATGTCCACCCTCATGGGTGGGGCCTTGAATTACTTGGGTCAGGTCCATGGCCGTCATGGAAGCCATGAACTCCCGAGCTACCACGGATGATTCGCCCAACGATGGCAGATTAAAGTCCCCCATGACTATAAGTCTGGGGGTCTCCACTGCCACCGTAGCGATCACCTCGAGGAGCTCGGGCAGGGCTGCTGCTACATAGCGGGGAGCCAGGTATACAACCAGCAAGCCCAACTGCCTCCCTAGGCCCCACTTCATGCAGAGGGACTCACAGCCGGAGGTCTGAGGCACAATGGACTCTCTCGGCTCCAGGCCTTCCTTAATAATGACCGCTACCCCGCCACCCCTGCCTAGGGCCCGCGGCTGATGAAATGCGCGGTAGCCTGGTGGGCACATTTCAACGAGGGGATGACCTCCCTCGGGGCCCAACCAGGTCTCCGCAATTCCTACCAGGTCCGGCTCCCCCTCTGACACAAGGTCACTAATGAGGGGGGCTTTGTTGACAACGGACCTGGCGTTGCAGAACATCAGCCGCAGACCCTGGCTCTGTATTCCCTGGCCACCTAGCCTGCGGGGGTTGTGGCACCCGACCGTTTGTAACCAACGGCTGCGTGCCACCAACCGGGAGGATGAGAATTGTCTCCCCTCGGTCCTGCCCCTCCCCACGACCCTCTGAATTGGTAAGCCCTCCTGAGGAACGACTCGGGTATCCCCCTTCCTTTCGCCTTCCGCTTCCCGCCGTCGACTGCTATCCTGGCCCTTACTATTGATCGTTGCTTCCGTCTCCATCTGTCTATATCTTTTTTTAGACCCCTCCCCCACCCCAACCCTGGAACCCCCTAAAATCCGAATTAAAAAATTACAAAGAAACCCCCTGAGCTTGCGCTTCGCCCACCTCTCAGGAGCAATAACTCCATCTTCGAGGTGGGCCCGAGTTAAACTAGGGGGCCAAGCCTGCGAGAGGGCAGAATCTCGCAGGCAAAGGAGGTCACGCCTCGAATACATTTCTAGGGGAACATGGAGGCTGCATAAACCAGGGGAACGTAATTGCAAGTTAATGTTTAGTTAGTTAATTAGTTAGTTAGAAAGAGTCCAGATAAAGTGCAGGTGTAAAGTGGCAGTGTACAGTGCAAATAATAGGAGATGGTAAGTCCATAGAGGTAAATCCATAGGGGTAGGAGGGGTAAAGTCAGATAGTCCAAAAGATAGTCCAAAAGAAAGTCCGGCAGATGGGAAAGATCGCAGTTCAGCCCCTTTAAAGGGCCCCATCCATCTGCCCTCTTCAGCCACACAGGCCTCAGTCTGCATTTAGTGCCGTGCAGCTAGATGGTCCACTGCACGGCCTGATGGTAAATGCTGCCATGTGCAGGCTTGGCTTACCTCCTCCAGTCCCATGCACTCACTCCCAGTCCTCCTCGGCCAAAGTTCGATGCTTAATGTGGATCTTAGATCACCACAAACTCTCTCAATTTTCAGTCATGTAACTAGCATACCAATTGCTCTCTCCTTTGCCTACCTCTTTATGATCCCACTTGATCCTTGGCATATCGATATACTGAACCCAGTGAACAATGGATGGGCTTAGTTCAAAAAGCACATCTAGGAATTTGAACATAGCTGTTTTCAACCTAATGTCTTTCAAAGGTTTTGGGCTTCCAGTCCTATAATTCTTATGCTAGTTGACAATTACATGAATTGGTTGAACCCAATTAGACGTACTAAGATGAATAACAATTATTCTACAATTTCTAGGATTTATAACCTATATGGTTATGCACATTTTATAATATTAAACATGTAAAAGAGGAAATTTCTTTAAAGAGCCAGAGGTGGGGGGGGGGGGGTTTAGATGATAGAAAAAAATTCTACTTTCACTGTCCTTTCCCTCAGGAGAAAGCTGCAACTAACTGAAAATAGATGTGGCCTCTATCAGTGCCCTGATTAATTATGGAACCTACATCAGGCAATATTATTACTTTAAAAACGGTTTCCTTTATATCTTCATGAACAACCAGACCCACAAGCTAATTACTTTATGTTCTGCCTATAACACATGCATCTCCGCTGTCGGTTAGCCTATTCTTGTAAGTAATTATATAACACCCCAAGGAACTTAGGGGAGATTGGCCCTAGACTTTTTGTTGTGGCTCAAGGTCTCCAGGCTAGCTCAACGCTTGATCCCTCCTCACTACCAGATGTTAGATTAGACAAAGGAGTCCGACTCAGGCATGGTCAATCAACAGGAACATTTATTCAGCAACTATTTACAATACACTAGAATCACTACTGGCAAGGCTTCCCAGTCTGACAGCCCTTTATATAGGCTTTCAGACAGGAACCCTTGCAGCAAACTAGCTGCAACATTGTATCTATTTTCTAGACAGTCTCCTGCCAGCCGCGTCTTAGCCAATCAGACGCGGCTGCCGGCTCCGTTCTGGAATGTGGTGATTCAGAGTTCACCAGACTTGCTGGCACTGTCGTAGACCTGAGGACTTAACACCAGACTGAGTGCTTCAGTATCTGGATTCTGGATATTGTGGAAATTATCCACTAAAGCTCATTTTGAAATTATTTCATAGTCACATAGAAATCTCTTGAGAGATCCTTGGTGCTCTCTGAGCTTGCTTGTTTTCTTGCATACATTTCATAAATATAAATAAGGATGGAAAGAAGAATCTTTTCCCATCCTTGTTTATAGCCTAATTTTCAGTGAACATTTAAGCTTTCCCAACTGTTACACATAGAGTTTATCATGCTGATTTTATCAAAACACAAGAAATCACATTTGAACAGAGCTATAGTCATATTGGTATATTGAAACACAGATCCTATATATTTGGAAGAAAATCCCCATTGAATATAGAATTACAGCCTTAATTCCATTCTGATCCCGATCTTTGCAAGATTTGGATATAGAACTTTCATGTCCTATAATATATTTAATTGTTGTCTCTATTGATCGTTTTAGTTTGATATCACCAAGGAGCTACTAGTCCTAATTACATTACACCTTTAAGGATGTATATGCAACTAAGGAGACAGTGACTAAATATTCACCATTGTAATTTATTCTTAATTTTTCTGAATGGCTTAATCATTTTGTGCTCACCCATCCATTCATGACGATGTAGCAGAATATACTCCAGGACAGCATTCCTTCAGAATGTTGCACATCCCCCCTGTGTCAAATTCTTATCTGGTTCTTCTGTTATCACTGTTCATTACAGGATAATAAGTAACTATCACCAACTTTCACACTATTCAAAACAGCCTCAATGACATCAATTTTGACTTTCTGGCATACATTTTAGACCTTTGTTTATAGTTAGACATTGATTTCTAACTGTACATTGCACTTGTATATTTATTAAATCTATTCAGGGGTGAAATCAACTTACTTTCACTATCAGTTCACATGTGCCACCTCCGCACATGTGCATAACTATCCGTGCATGCAAAGAGCGTCAAAAACATAGGCGGAGCCTCCTGCCACCAGCGCTACCAGTTCGCCTGAACCAGATAGAACCAGCTGAATTGCACCACAGAATCTGTTTTACAAGTTGAAATCTATTATATACATACTACATATTAAATGGCCAACCAATCTGTGTGTAGATCTACACCTGCACACACAAACACATACACACAACCACTGTATAACCCCCAACCTACTTACCTACTGTATTTCTCCCTCTCTCCCTCTACCTATTTACCTACTGTATTTCTCCCTCTCTCTCTATCCCCCTACCTACCTACCTACCTACCTACCTACCTATTTCTCCCTCTCTCTCTATCCCCCTACCTACCTACCCATTTCTCCCTCTCTCTCTATCCTTCTACCTACCTACCTACATACATACATACCTACCTGCCTGTTCTGCCCCCACTGACGGATACAAGATTGGCTGCTTGCCACTATCTCCCTTGGCTGATTGCCACTATCTCCTTGACTGCAAGTCTTAATTTCACGTAACAAAGACAAAAATTGTTCAGATGTGACTAACCAGAATTTACAAGAAGTTGTCATCATGTTGTTCCCTGCAAATGACTCCTCCTCACAGACGTCCTTATGAACTCTCTTGGGAGGTGCCATTCATTAACCAGCTGAGTCCAATTCAGGGTCTCCGAGCTCGCTTCTTGCGTAACTGTTGCTTCCTCTTCTCAGCCCTGCGTAATCTAGCATTAGGGATAAACTGACCCTGATCCTCCCCACTACTCCAAGACCCAGTCGTCTCCTGGTGACCAACCAGGCTCTCTGCTTCCTCAAGGTCTCCCTCCTCCTCCAGAGTAGACTCATAGGACTCCTCACTAGAAGAGTCCATCAGCAGCTCATCCAGAGCCAGCTGGGCCACAACATCTACCTATTGTATTTCTCCCTCTATCCACCTACCTACCTACCTACCTACCTACCTACTGTATTTCTCTCTCTGAGTATTTTATGTCATAAAGGATGACATAATTCCTGTGGCTCACTGCTCTCTCTGTATTCATCTACCTACCTTTCTTACAATTTTTTACATTTCCGTTGTGTGTACCTGGCACAGGTGTGATATTTACATAATCTTTATATATCATTGGTGCTGTATTTCAAAGGAACGTTGAACGTTTAACATTGGTTAAATCAATATTGGTGCACCAAATGCCGAAACGGGAACATGCATACGAGCATAGGGGAGCATGGGAAACCGAAAGAGCAGCTCCCTGGTACGCTCATGCTGGAGCGCAGGAAACTGGAAGAAAAGTTCCCTGACACACACAAAGACCAGCTGGCTGTTGTGCATGCTCAAACCAGAAACTGGAAGGTCAGCTCTTCCAGTTTCCAGTGCTCCCGCACATGCATGCAAAGACCAGCTGGAACTCGGAAGAGCAACGGGGGATTACTGACATGCCCAGAGAGATGGGTCTACATGCCACTTCTGGTACGCATACCATAGGTTTGCCATCACAGGGTTAACTCATGGATTATTGTGCCATAAAACAGGCACAATTCAAGAGAACTGAAATGCAGTTTACTTGCTGGTAGTAGACAGCTAAAAATTATCAAATTACCAAGGGAAAAAATAATATAGTTCTCATAATTTACAGCTTTGCATAATAGTGCTATTCTTTTGTAGGAAGTTAAAACCCACCCCTCTCCTAGAAAAAATGAAATATCCTGGGAAATATTAAAAAGGCAGAATATTATATTTCCCTGGATCAGAAATGGAGGAACATGTTTTTAAACAAGAAGCAGACTCACTCAATCTCTCCCACCTTTGTCAATGGGCCACTAAAAAGCCTGGGGCAGTCTATTCCACATAACAAAGGTCTCCTCCTTCAGCTCCAGGGTGATGGGATTAAGGCATATACAAGATCAAGATCAAAGGCCAGAGAGGTCATAAAACCATGAACTTCAACATCATGGTCTCTTTTTCTTCTTCACCCAACATCTGGAAGCATGTGATCCCCCTTTTCTGTTCAGGAGCTGAAACCATGTGATCCTCTTTACCATTAAACCATCTTTCCAAGCAGCCTCCATGTTTCCAGTGTCTTTTCCCCCACTTGGAACCCAGAAGGACGTTTCTTCCAACACTTTCATACCACAATATCTAGTTGTCAATTAACAAGTTTCTCCAGTTTGTGTGGTCTTTTAAATGACGGTGATTTCTGGCATTAAATGGTTCCAAGATAGAAAATGGAAATACAGAATGCTAAGCATATTTTTTGCCACTTAAAATTTCTCCTCTAATAAAGTTTTTATATAACACAATACCATAGGAGAGAACTTGGAAGGGACCTTGGAGCTCTTCTAGTCTAACCCCCTGCCTAGGCGTATTTAAAGTTTCATGCAGTTGTATGTCAGCATTTGAAATATAGGTGCTCCTACTTAAAGCTGCATTGGAAATTCACTTTTCAAAGTCAAATTCACATTACTTGTGAATAAAATATCTTGAATTAAAACAATTGGTGATGCATGGGCTCATCTGTGTTTAGATCTTCTAATACTGCTCCGGATCAGACGCCGAAGCACATAAAGATAAAATAACATTCTCCTTAGGAATGTAGGCCGAGTATGGTACGTATTCTGAGCGCGTTCTCAATAATGTAGTTTATCATAGTTAAGTTTTGAGTGCGGCCGTGGAGCAAAATAGCATATCACGTGGCAGCTTCCGTCATCAAGAATTGGAGATTGCCAAACACCCTGCGAGACGGTCTCGTAAAAGCGCAAGCATTTTGGACTCCCGTTATGTAACTGTCATACGTACATACACCACCCCCATCCCTGGAATAAAATGGTTAAAAATGTATTGAAATATGCTGCTTCCCTTCCCCTCCTCGCTGATATTCCTCCCATTATGGTACGCATTATTATCCTCAACTTTTGTGATTAATCTCACAAATATTCCCCTGTGGCTTCAGCTGAAAGCCAAGAAATAGTTCTTTATTCTACGATCTCCATGATCATGCAGCCAATAAGGGATGGAGAAACGTGTAAAGTTTCCAACCGGCCAATGAAAATCAAGATGAGATTGGCTCCGCCTCGGCCGAGTTATATATATTGCTTTCACGACTTGAGAGCTGCAGGCGTGGGTTGGCAAGCTTGGGCACTGTCGGGTGTGTATTTCCTGTGACGCGGCGTTGAACTGTCTCTTCTGGCCGTCTCCGTTTGCTTCCTGGTAAGTATGGGGTGCTTTCTCCCGTTTGAAAACGAGGCCTCTGGCAGGGCCTGTGCGCTTGAGTTGGTTGTTCCAAATGCTCCTTTAAAATCCGCTAGCCGGTCGGATTGCTAGCTTGAGTCAGCCGCATGCAGGTCGCTTGTCGGGGGCGTAACGTAGAGTTTTCACCCTAGCTACACTCGGGTTTTAGCTTGGATTTAACGCGGGATTGGAATAGCAAGGAGGCACAAAAGAAATGGCGAACGAGTGGGTGGCAAAAATAAAACAAATATTTTTTTAAAAAATAGCGGTTTAGCCCTTCCTGGTTGCTTTGATTTATTCAGAAATCCAAATATAACCTCTTCTCTCTCCTCGGGGTAAGCGTTTTACCTTCTTCCCAGCTCGTTTCCTGCGCTTAGTGTAGATAGAAAGCTGGGGGGAAGCGCGTAGCCGCCTTCAAGCCAACGCTGTGAAAGGTAGAAGCCGGGCAAGCAATTTGGACTCGGTTACCAAAAAAAGTTATTAATGGACGCGCGAAAGCAACAGCTGCATTTCAGCTCTTTGGCAGCGGGTCACCTTTTTTGAGACGGCGCCTTGTCGCCGCCCACAGCGTTGTTGCTCCACTCCAAAGGCTCGGTTGCACGCCTGTGTCGGATGGAAAATTGGGGGAGCCCTAAGCTACGTAAAATATTGCACCGCAAGGCCTCTCAAAGGCGGACGGCAAAACAAGATCTTCGATCAACACAAAACGCCCGCAGACAAACACGCCGCAAACTTGAGTTATTTGCAAAATAAAAAATGCAGGATACACCTAAATAAAGTATGCTTTTTCATTAACAGCAAGCAAGCATTAAAAATGAAAAAAAAAATCCAACTAGAATGAACTCCTCGTTTGCAAAAATCAGAGCGATTGGGTACCGGATACAACTTTAGATATTTCCCTTGCTCGATTTCTCAAAAGTAAAACTTGTATTTATTAAAAGTATAGGCCAGTCATCACACCATCAGATGACCTTACATTTAAAATCTTGAGTTAATAAATATTGCCACTAAACAAAGTAAGCAAAAATGTCTAAGGGAAAGACAAACAAAGATGGAGCCAGAATCTTTTCCCAACCCATTCCCAACTTCCAGGATGACAGGCCCCTTTCAGGGCTCTAGCTGATTGGCAGAGCCAGGTTTTAAGGCCTTTTGGGAACCTTCACAAAATGAATTATTTGCTCCAATGATCTGCTATGCATCTTATTGCCATTTAAAACTGATTAACAACTAAAGCAGAGGTTCCCAACCTTTGCAACTTTAAGTCTGAAGGACTTCAGCTCCCAGCTTCTGGGAGCTGAAGTCCTTAAGACTTAAAGTTGCAAAGATTGGGGACCCCTGAACTAAAGCGTATATTTAAAAAGTGAGGCCTAAACTGTTTGTTTAGCTTATGCTTAAATCTGAATTTGGTGCTACAGCATAGACATAATGTCTTTTTAACTATCTTCGTGTGCCTTTTTAGGAAAGTATAGCAGTTGGCAAACTAGATTGTCAGCTTCATACCCCTGCCAGATACAGAGCACTTACTGTTCGTATGTTAAGGATACGCATAGAGAGGATTGAAAATATTATGGCTAGAAGGACTTAATACACCCACAAAAACTGGTGAGACGTTTTAAGAAAAAGCGGAGGAGGATGCACTATATGGGTGTGGTAGTAAAAAAGGATTGAAATGTATGGAAATGCATAGTTAATAGTGTTGATGCTGACTAGTTTTAGCTGTTTTCTCTCATTTCTCTCATTTTTTTTCTTATTCCTTTTTTTCACTTTGCATTATACTGTTTACCGCCAGTAGGAATGAGGTGACTATTTATGCAGTTTAATTGCCATTTCTACTGTTGTGCTCAAGAAATGCTTGTACTCATTTGGGATTTTGATGTGTTATGAGACAAAAGTCCCATGTGATATGGGGATGCATAAAAATCAATTTAAGTGAATACAGCAAATGGTGAGAGGTCTCCAGAAAGAGTGTATTTTGGAAACAGTGAAATGGAGTAGTGGGTTAAGTACATACACATTTTTCTTCATATTGTGATAGATTCTGATTATTTGATACATAAGATAAAAGTGCTTTCCAATTTTGTAATATTTCATTTTAGTGGTTTCACTTTAAAGGCCAGTAATTTAACAGATCTTAAATTACTGAGGCTTAGGATACAAATACTGTTGTTCGATTTAGGTTTAGAACATCATACAGGACAACTGCGGGATCGCATTCTGCGGGATCGCATTCTGCCTCATACATCCCTGCGACCGATTCGCTCCCACAGAGAGGGACTTCTCCGGGTGCCGTCCACTAGGCTGTGCCAGCGGGCAACGTCCAGGGGAAGGGCCTTCTCTGTGGCGGGCCCGACCCTCTGGAACGACCTTCCCCCCGAAATCAGAACAACCACAGACCTTCGCTCCTTCCGACAGCTTTTAAAAACTCATTTCTTCCGTTTGGCTGGCCTAGGGTAATTTTAATTAATTTATAGTGTTAAGGGGTTTTAGGGACAGTTTTTAGTTTTTATAGATGTTTTTAGCGCAGGATATGTTTAATTGTGATTTTAAATTTTGTACTCTGTTTGTGTCTATTGTTTTTAATTTTCCTGTGCCCCGCCTCGAGTCCCTTTGGGGAGAGAGAGCAGGTTATAAATAAAATTTATTATTATTATTATTATTATTATTATTATTATTATTATTAACTCTTTTTTATTATGTAGGTCGAATAGAAGAAACAAGATGAAATCCCTTTTGGTCACTGCTGTCATTACTACCTTTGTTCTGGCTTTGTTCCTCCATTCAGGTAAGTACCGTATTTTTCAGAGTGTAAGATACACCAAGGTTTTGAAGAGGCAATTAAAAAAAAAAAAAAATTGTGTTCTGCAGACCTCCCGAAAATGAGCCAGTTACCCCCCCCCACCACCACCACCACAAAAAAAAGGGGCACGAATAGCCTTTAGGAGGCTTGTAGAGTGCTGGGGGAGGCAGTAAAAAACAGCCTGTTTTTTGCAAAAAAAGGGGGGACATCCATAAACTCTAGGAGACTTATAGTGTGCTCCTGGGGGCTGAGGGGGGCAAAACTGAGTAAAAAACAGCCCATTTTTTGCTCATTTCTGCCCTCTCCAGCCTGCAGGAGCATTCTGCAAGGCTATGCATGGCCATTTTGGTGAAGGGGGTAGGGTTTTGGGAGGCAAAAACTGCTGTATTCAGTGGATAAGACACACTCAAATTTTCAGCCTCTTTTTTGAGGGGGAAAAGGTATGTATTATACGCTGAAAAATATGATAAGTGAACCCCACGGTAAATGGAAACAGAATGATAACAATGCAGTGACCAGAAGAATAGAACAGGGAGGTAAAGGTGGCTTATCATTCAAAGGACTGACCGGGTTTGATTGTTTGAAATTATATGGATGATATAATTATAGAAAAAAGTATGTCCCTTTGAATGACAGATTCTTCGTTTGAATTGTATGAAACTGTCTTTTATAACCAGTCAAATTGTTGGAGCAATTATAGTGATCCAGTTTCAAGGGAACTTCTTACCATTTTTGTGTGTGCCTTTGAGTCAGTTTGGACTCCTGGCAACTATATGAACATGTCCATGCAGTTTCCCTGCCAAGATAATTGGAAATCTTAAACCAGGGGTGTCCAAACTTGGGAACTTTAAGACTTGTGGGCTATGCTGGCTGGGGAATTCTGGGAGTTGAAGTCCACAAGTCTTAAAAGTTCCCAAGTTTGGACACCCCTGTCTTAAACCTTGTAAGGAACTAGTTGTGAAGCTGCGAATGATGATGCAGTTGTAAATACATGGATTGTTTGCAAAGCTGGTTTTTTTAGCCACTGTCACAGTTGTTAGAGTGCAGTACTGCAGACTACTTCAGATTGCCGTCTGACTGCAATTTGACAGTTCAAATCTCACCAGGCTGTAGATTGACTCAGCTTTCCATCCTTCCGAGGTGGGTAAAATGAGGACCCTGATTGTTGGGGGCAATATGCTGACTCTAAGCCGCTTACAGAGGGCTATAAAGCACTGTGAAGCAGTATATAAGTCTACCTATTGCAGAGCTATATAAGTCTGCTACTGCCATTAACATTGTTAAAACTTTGAACTGTTGCTAAGCAAAACATTAAGAAAGGACTACTTATCATTTCTAACAGGGATTCTGTTTCAGAAGTCAACATTGTATTTAGTTTCTTTTTTCCCCTTGTTTATTTAGGAAATGCTTTAATATGCTACAACTGTCTAGCGACTAACTGTGACAGAAATATAACCTGTCAAGGTGAAGAAAACGCTTGCTTAATAGCATATCTTGGTGAGTATTACTTTATCTCTTTTTTTATTTAATTTCTGATGAAATGTACAAATTTATTAATCTGATTTTTAGACTGATTTTACTAAAAACTAAAATGCAAAACATCTATTGACTCAGTTTGTATACACTAGATTTGACTTTTATATAGTTTTCCTTTATAGCTTTTGTTTAATGCCTTAGGATAATCTGGCATATTACCTCTACGATCTTGAAGCACAATGCTTTTTGGTTGACAGGGATGGATTGTGGTTAAGTAATTAGCTGATCTTCCAGCTAATTGGGTTATAAAAGAAAAAATTAAGAAACAGAAGGCTTGGTGGATAGCATAACTTGCAAGAAACCCTGCCTTGCAAAAAAGATAAGACACTCTTTTTCCTGGTTTTGTTTTTAATTAGGCAAAGGAACCAAAACAAGAGCAAAAAAGGGACAAGCAATACATAAAATGTTACACTAAACTAGAACAAAGTTTGACAAGGAATGTAGTTAAAAATAGGATTGTCAAGGACCAAGTAAATACCCAAGGAAGCAGGGAAATGGAGGAGAACTGATGCTGAGAAATCTTATGTCTTGGAAGAACAGTTAATGGTTTTGGAAAGTTAATAGTGGGCTAAACAGAGTTGTACTCCTACGTGCCTTCCTTGGAAAAGCAATTCTGTAGTATGAGCCAGCTGCAAATCCCTAAAAGAATCAAGCAGGTAGGCTTATGTGAAATTCTAGAGCCATGATGATGAACCTATGGCACGGGTGCCACCGGTGGCACACAAAGCCATTTCTGAGAGCAGGCGAGGCGTTGCCCTGTCAGCTCCAGTGCACATGAGCATGCTGGCCAGCTGATTTTTGGCCTTGATTTTTGGCCAGTTTTTGCCCTCCTGAAAAAATGGCCCAATGGGTAACCTGCAAGTCCATTCCTGAACTTCCGGTTTGTGTGTTGGGCCTTTTTTGCCCTCCCCAGGCTCCAAAAAAGCTGTGTGCACATGCACAGGGCAGCAGGGAATGTCATGCGTGCATGCTTCAGGGCACAAGGGAGGCATTAAATTGTGAGTGTGGGCACATGAGGGCGCACAATAGCGCAAGCCTGAATGCTTTTGGCACCCATGGTGAAAAAGGTTTGCCATCACTGTTCTAGGGGCTTGAATTTCAAATTGAAATTTCAAATTTTTATTTTTATTTTATTTTATTTATTAGATTTATATCCCGCCCTATCTCCCAAAAGAGGGACTCAGGGCGGCGCACAGGGACTTAAAAACCAACAATACAAAAAGTACAAATTCTACAAAAGTGAGAAAACTGACCTGTGTTTCCAATAATGAGCATGCTCATTTTCGAATGATACCCTATAGACTTTTTAATCACTCTATAGCACAATAACAGAGTTGGAAAGGACCATGGAGGTCTTCTAATCCAACTCCCTGCTCAAATAATTTCCTTCTCCCCTACAATTTGGGATTATGCCATTTTGTGAATTCAGTTGAACTGACAATAGCTACTCTTCCTCTGGTATTCTTTGTTTTCAACATTATTTTCAACAGTTAGAATTATGCAACTGTGGTTCTATTTGTACTAAAGTGTTTTTCCGAAAGTAAGACCCAATCTTCTTTTCTTTTGGGCCCCCAAAATAAGCACCAGGTCTTGTTTTCAGAGGATGTCTTACCCGCTTACCTTAGGACCACTGCAGGCATGTCTCTCACACCCTGATACCTATCACGCTGTTGCCCTTCTGCATTGTGCTAGTGCTGCCACTTGCAACAGGATAGTGTGGGGTGTGCTATTGCTTAAGCAGCGGCAGCAGGGTGATGAGCCTCGCAGCGGCACCAGCATAACAAGCCGTGAGGTGTCCGTCCACAATTAGCTGCAGAAGTCAAACAGTAGCGCAGCAGGTATCAGGGCATAAGAGACCTTGTTGTAACAGTCCTAAGATAAGTGGGTACGGAGCAGTTCCACACACCCCTCCCGCCCTAGCTTGGGTTTTATGCATGAACCTTGTACAACCAGATGGTGGGTGGGGCTTCACTAGGGCTTATTTTGGGGATATGGCTTATTAAGTGCAGAGGTGAAAATCAGGCTAGGGCTTGTTTTGAGTAGTTTTTTTTCAGGGGAAAAGAGTAAATTCTTGTTTTACTAAAATGCTTAATTATGCAAACTGCGATATAAAGTTTTCTAGTGAGATAGAGGGGTAATAAAACAGAGATGGTAAAATCTCCCAATGAAATAAGAAATAGTCTTACAATATCATTTTTCATTTAACAACTGATTAAAAAGACTGAAGTTATTGAACAGATTATATTTTCCACCTATATGCACTTTTTTTTTTTATTAAGTAGGATAGAACCTAACTTTATAATTTTGGTTTTTCTTCTTTTTAAGGTGCACGTAATACGTCTCAATGCTGGAAGTATTCTAACTGCAATGTGGACTTTGTTTCAAAACATTTCCAAACGAAAAACTTCAGATACAGGTGCTGCCAATGGAATTTGTGTAACAATGCTCCAACTCTAATAACCAGCAAAATAGTTCTCAGTGGGACTTTCTTGCTCACTCTTGTTCATATCTTAAAGTCTTTAGTCTGGAACTGAAACGGGGCCTTATTTTTCAGTTTAAAAAGATACAGGACACTGGTGTCATTTGAGAAATTGTTCTTGTTGGAGAAGATTAAACTATTAAGAAACAGTATTAAGTAGATAAATTGTTTGCTGTACTGCACTTTTTATATTTTTCCTACTTCATTTATATTGGAAACTTACATTTAATCTGTAATACATTCATATTAGCCAAATGTGGATGTATAAAGACTTGCTTGAACATTTGCTTGAACACCTTTTGAATCTCATAAAATTGCCAACTGCATTTTAACTTGAAAGCAATTGTCGCAATAAAAATGCTATTGTATATTTATATCTGGACTGGATATTTTTTTTGTTTATTTTGAGGCTCTTTTTAATGGCATAGTTGAAGCTTCTCCAGTAAGCCAAACCATTCTAGTCATAACAGTGAATGACACTTTTGTGGGTGGTTCCTTATCAACACAAGGAATATAATGGAAGGGTTCCTGCAAGAAACATAAATCCTTCCATTCCCCACTATCCTGTCAGAGCTGGAGAAGCGAAATGTCTTCAAAGAAAAAACAAAATCCAGTTGCCTGCTGAAAAAGGGATAACCATGACCTGGATGACTGAGAATCTCTACAGACTTCCTTATCATCATTTAGTGGCTTGTCTGTGATTGGAATGAAATGTCCAAATTCAGACTGGCTACCATTCCAATATAGCACTTTGAAGCCTATTTATATAGCACTCATTAAGGTACAGTCACTCCTAGTGGGAAATGATACTTTTTGTTTAGACAACATGCTTAAACTTAGAAAAGATTGATATTAAAAACTGGGAGTAGAAGCAGTGAGTAAATATGTGTTAATTTGCCTGTTGGGAGAGGCCCCCAGTGTGGGTGCACTCTGCTGGAGTTGGTTGGTTGAATGAGAGACAGACAGTACCTCTGTGCTCTTGCTTCTTAATCTTTATTTATGCTTTCATAGTTATTTATCACACTTTAAAATCAACCTTCACACAGGGACTCTGGGCGGTGTATAGTAAAATGTTAAACTATGAAAACAGTATATAAAAGTTTAACAGTTGATAAAAATTTAACAGGCAAAGGTAATTAAAAACTCTTAAAAATTGACAGGCAAAGGGAGTGCTAACAATCCCCACAGCTGTATGCTCCTATCTGGCTCCCCACGAAGGCCACTAAACCATGCTTTCATTCCTTTCTGGAAGGCTAGGAGAGGGGGCCTGCTTCAGTTCTGATGGTGGGGAGGGGGAGGGATTATTCCACAGAGTAGAGCAATGGCAGAGAGGCTCTCTTCCTGGACCCTGTCTGTTGTAATTCTTTAGCTGGCATGGCCCACAGCATACCTATTTACGCTTTTATGCCATTGGAAGCCACCTGGAATCGCTCTGGATAGTGAGATGGGTGGCACATTAATTGGATGGATTGCCTGGTTATCAAATGCATTCTTCTTTTGCCCTAACTTGGCTACATAACTATGTGGGTGTTTTTGAAGATTCCTCTATATGGAATGGACAAGAAGGCATTATTTGAGCAGCCATAATCACTAGTAATCTTGGTATTTTTCTATAGCTCTGCTGCCATTTACTGGTCATCCAAATGTTGTAGCCCTGAAAGAAGAAACGTTCTACAACCATGATGGCTAACCTATGGCACATGGAACCATTTCTTAGGGCATGCAAGGTGTTGCCCTGTCAGCTCCAGCGTGCTTGTATGTGCTGGCCAGCTGATTTAGGCCTTCTTTTGAGGCTGTTTTTCGCCCTCTGGAGGCTTCAGGGAAGCTCCCGAAGCCTCTGGAGTTGGCGGGAGGATGTTTTCACCTTCCCCAGGCTCCTAGAAAGCCTCTGGAACATGGGGAGGGCAAAAAAAGTGCGTCAAAAGCAGGGGGTCGTGCACATAGCATTATGGGTGTGGCACGCCCACGCATGATGGGAAGTAACGGACTTAGGCTCAACCCAACCAAGACCGAGTGGCTGTGGTTTCCGGCTGCCCGATTCAACCAGCTTTCTCCAACGCTGGCCATAGGGGGCGAACATCTTGCCCCTGTGGATGGGGCGCGCAATTTGGGTGTCCTCCTGGATACCCGGCTGTCTATGGAAGAGCAAGTGACAGCCGTGGCCAGGAGGGCGTTTTACCAGGTTCGCTTGGTACGCCAGTTGCACCCCCTATTGGATCGGGACGCCCTTCGCACAGTCACTCATGCTCTCGTGACATCCCGACTGGACTATTGCAACTCTCTCTACATGGGGCTCCCCTTGAGGTGCACCCGGAGACTTCAGTTGGTCCAGAACGCAGCCGCGCGAGCAATAATGGGAGCCTCTAGGTTCACCCACGTAACACCGCTCTTGCGCGAGCTGCACTGGCTACCTGTCGTCTTCCGGGTGCGCTTCAAGGTGTTAATTATCATCTTCAAAGCGCTCCATGGCTCGGGACCTAGCTATCTGCGAGATCGGATCCTGCCCCACACATCCTCACGACCGATTCGCTCCCACAGAGAGGGGCTTCTCCGGGTGCCGTCCACTAGACTTTGTCAGCGGGCGACGCCCAGGGGAAGGGCGCTCTCTGTGGCGGGCCCGGCCCTCTGGAACGACCTTCCCCCTGATATTAGGACGACCACTGATCTCCGCTCCTTCCGTGTAAAATTGAAGACCTATCTCTTTCGACTGGCCGGCCTTGAATAGTTCTCTCTGTCTATTGACTCCAAATTTTAGTGGGTTCTTAATTTTATATTTTTAGCACGGGTAAATATTATTTAATTCTATTTTAATGTATGTATGCTGTATTTATTGTATATTGTTTTTAGCTTTGCCTGTGCACCGCCCCGGGTCCCTGTGGGGAGAGGGTGCGGTTAATAAATCTCAATTTCAATTTCAATGACTCCCCCTGCACTTCCCCCACTTTTGGTACACGAGCCAAAAAAGGTTAGCCATCACGTTCTACAACATTTAAATTAATCTGCCATAAAATTGTGCTTCTACTTAATTTGGTTTTGAAAGAGGATTAGAGAGACATGGTACTTGACACGTGACCATAAGAGTAGGTTTTTTCAATGTTGGACGATATTGACACAAATGAAGTAAAGACGATATCAAACATACGTTTTGACTGATGTCTCCCTTCCTCCAGTGCATGTCTATTCTACATCTGTTCCACAGGCCATTTTTGACCACTTTGTGTGTATGATTTTTGTATGTTTGGTGTGTTAGATTTTTCTTTACAAGAGGAATAGAAATGTACAGTACTTCATGAATGCTTCATTACCCTATCAAAGCGGTTCCCAACCGTTCTGGCACCAGAGACCAGTTTCATGGAAGACCATTTTTCCATGGACTGGAGGCAGAAGGAGGAGCATACAACCTATCTCCACCACATGGACAGTTTTGCTCACCCGCCGTTCACCTCCAGCTGGGCAGCCCATATCCTAACAGGACACACACTGGTACTGGTCCATAGTATGGGACTGGGGATCCCTCCCCTATCATGTTTAAAAGTAATTAGGAACTCAAGCTAAAGGGAAAAATTCGTTTTCAAAAGAAGAAATGGGTTGATGTGTACATATTCAGATATCTTAAATGGTTGAGTCAGGTAAGGTTTTTGCAGCAATATCATGGTTAGTACGTAATATGAAAGTTTAGTCTTATCAAAGTAAGTTTGGTAATAAAAAGTGCAAAACAAAATTGGCTTGGTTTATTGATTTGTTAACTTAAAGCAGGAGTCCTCAAACTTTTTAAACGGGGCCGATTCACAGTCCCTCAGACTGTTGTGGGGGCCGGACCATTTTGCCTTTGTCCTTGCTGTATTTGCCCTTCCCCTACTCACCCACCGCCACTGGATCAATGGTGGTGAAAAACATTCCGAAAGGCTGTTTTTAAAGTGTTTTTACACTTAAAACACTACTTTACAAAATGGCAGCAGAGCTGATTTTCAAGCCAGCAGCAGCCCCTTCCCTATTCACCTACTGGCTCTGGATCACATGACTGCACTGGCATGATCCCCCCTCAGTCAGCTGGTCCTCCCCAGCATCCTTCGGCCTTACCTTTGGCAGCAGTGGTGTGATCAGACGTGTGTCTCAACCGCTGAAATAACTAACCAGAAGTGCAGCTGGAGTGAATGCTTGCTGGAAGATAAGGCTGACAGTGAAGAGGCGAGGGACAGGGCTGAATCCCACCACTCCATGGGCCAGATAATTTGCATTGGCAGGCCATATCCATCCTGCGGGCCAGTTTGAGGATCAGTGACTTAAAGGTATAAGATGCCTGCTTTAATCGTTTTGGAAATTTCATGTGCTAATCTGAAATGCTTGGTTTTTCAAAGAAGCATTCAAATAAGTTCCTCTACAACAGTGGTGGGTTGCAGGAAGTACACCCTTGTACGGGCATACCGGAGACTGCCAGGAGCACCGGATATCATTCCGGTACGGTGCATCGGAGGGCCCACCTGCCCGCCCGACCTCCTTACCCATCTTAAGTCTTCAGTGCGATGTTCCGCTGAGCAGCTGAAGCATCATGGAGGCTCGCGGAGGTGCCAAGGCGCATACGCATGCTGCACATGTCCATGTGGATGCCGGTGGGCCCGTTCCAACTGTAGCAGTTGGAACAGGATCTGTAATCCACCACTGTTCTACAAGCTGTATCTAAAATCCAGAAAAGTTTAAGCTTTTGATTATATTTTTATTTAAATTTATTCAAGACATTTGTATAGCCTCCCATCTTAAAACCAAGCTCCTTAAGCCTCTGGAGGTGGGGAGGGAAGGCTGTTTTTACCCTCCCCAGGCTCCTAGAAAGCCTCTGGAGCCTGGGGAGGGCAAAAAAAGCATGCCAAAAGCAGGGGGTCGCGCACATAGCCATCACTGCCCTAGGCACTCAAGTTGGCACTGTGACAGCATCACTTACCTGGCGAGGAGTAGAGATGTATAATTGGGTATGATTAGTGTATTGATTATATCGCACCCATCCTGGAAAATTATCGAGTGGTTTAGGTACATACACTCTGTTAAAATTCTGTTTGAATATACATACGCTAAGCTAAAAAAAATACTTTTACACTTTTTGACTGGTAGACATATGGTTTCCCTGGTCTCTGAAATCTTTTCAATAGTTGTGAAAATGATAGTGGAAAGCATCATTTGCAATTATCTGAATGCACTATCTTCTTGCGCTGGCCACGAAAGTGATTTGTAGTTTTGGAACAGGATTAAGATAATGGCTTCTCTTATATCTGGTAAGGGAAAAAAGCAAGGATAAGTTTGAAAATGTTGCAAGATTCTAAAAGTGGGGGTGGCTTTGGGCTACCAGATTTGGAATTGTATTATCAGGCTTCGATACTTACTTGGGTAAAAGAATGGATAGGCTTGAGGAATAAAAGACTACTGACATTGGAGGGACATGACCTTGAAATAGATTGGCATGCTTTTTTATGGTACAGGAAAAAAACAAAATATATAGCTATTTCCAAAGACGCTATGTTAGGAATGCACTATTATTAATTTGGGAGAAAATTAAAGAACAACATTATTTGAAAATACCAGTCTGGCTTTCAACAATGGAAGCATTGATTTATCCAAATGTTATCGTTATAGAGAATGTTACTAGATATAAAGATATGTTAAATGAAAAAGGGAAACTTAAAACCAAACAGGAATTGAATGATCAAGAGATTGAGATAACATGGTGATCATAAGTGCAGATACAATCTAGATATGAGAAGGATGTTAAAATGTATGGTTTAAGTAAAGAATTAATAGAATTAGATCAGGTGTTAACAGGAACAGATGAAAAATTAATAAAGAAAATATATAGCTATTTGTTAAGTATTAAGTAAAAATGACAATGATAGTATGAAAGCTAAAACTTTTGGCTATTTGATGAAGTTAGACCAATGGCAAAAACTATGGGATAGAAATTATAAATTAACAATGTCTACTTTATACAAAGAAAACTTTATAAAATGTTTTATAGAAAGCATTTTCTGCCCTCAAGATTAGCAAAGATGTTTAAGAATAAATCTGCAAAATGTTGGAAATGTCATCAGACACCTGATTCATATCATATGTGGTGGACATGTAAAAAAGCGAAAAAATATTGGACAATATTGTACAAAAGCACATATATGGTTGGAAAAAATGTTAAAACAACATATAGATTTGAAACCAGAGACATTTTTGTTGGGCATTTTACCAGATAAGTATAATAAAAGGAATGTATATCTGACTTTACATGTATTAATGCACGACAGTGGAAAAGTGAAGAGATCCTAACTGATGAAGACGTGATTAGAAAAATATTAGAATGTGCAGAAATGCACAAGCTAACACTTATAATTAAGGAAAAGAAAGAAACTGAATATTTTTTTGACTTGGGACTTATTTTATCAATGGCTCGCTGGAGCTGGATACAGAGAAATATATGAAAGGATCAGTAATACAAGGAAGATTTATTGTTAAACAAATAGTATGATTATTATTGTTATTAATATATATTGGTATAAATACAATAAATATTACTGTAAACATTTTGAATATTACTTCCTAAAATGATTTGTACCCAACCCATTTAAGACACTTCAATTGAAGTTGGAATTTTTATATACTATGAAATAAAATAAAAACTTATCATAAAAATAATAATAAGATAATGGCTTCTCTCCAAGGTCATTGTATGGACCTCAATTATTGTCCATTTACCGTAACTAGAATTAAGAGCTAAGAAGGGGATCAAATGCCAGGGCAACTCACCAGAAATAATTTTAAAATGTTTAACATACCTTTTGAAGTTGAGCAGGGAGAAGCTTCTTTATTAATTAAAGTTTTTTATTTTTTCATTTTCATAACATACATGTATACTATTACATAACCAACTTCGTATTGTATTATTAAATGTTTACATCAATTCATCTTACCAACAACTCCCAAAAACCAATTATTGGCTCTTCTGCTCTCCATACACCATATTTGTACCTTATCCATCACTTTATTCTCCCCCTCTTCTCCCCCTCCCTACTTCCTTTCTTCCCTCTGTTATCCTTCCCTTCTCAACTTCACTTCCTCTCTCCTTCTCCCTCCCTCCCCTTACCACTCCTCCTTTCTCTCCTCCCCCTCCCCCCTTGCCCACACTCCTATCTCTCCCATCTTCCCTTACCTTTCTTCTCTACTTTCTACTCTTCATCTCATTTACTTGGTGTATTTCAGCTTCTGAGCAAGCACCCTTTCATGTTGATGGTATTTATAGTTCCTTTTCAATATGCATATTTAATTTTTCTCCTCCTTTTTTAGTAAAAAAACCCCAATATAACAGAAAAGTATACATATATAGTCAGAGAGAAGCTTCTTTAGAACACAGGAACAGTGCCTCCAGGAAATATTTTAATCATTGGCTTGTTTAAAACTTCAAATAATGGATCCCTACAACTCTCAGGGGTTGCCACAAAGAAGAGGGAGTCAAGCACCTGAGGGTAGAACAAGAAGCAATGGGTGGAAACTAATTAAGGAGAGAAGCAACTTAGAATTGAGGAGAAATTTCCTGACAGTTAGAACAATTAGTCAGTGGAACAGCTTGCCTCCAGAAGTTGTGAATGCCCCAACAGTGGAAGTCTTTAAGAGGATGTTGGATAGCCATTTGTCTGAAACGGTATAGGGCTTCCTGCCTAGGCGGGTGGTTGGACTAGAAGACCGCCAAGGCCTAGAAGACCGCCATAGCAGATGATGTGATGACCTTCTGTCAGAGGGGGACCCGGACCTGGTGGGTATAACGGAAACCTGGTTGGGCCACGAGGGGGATTTACCCCTCGTGGAAATGTGCCCACCAGGTTACCGAGCCTTTCATCAGCCTAGGGCCCTAGGGAGGGGTGGGGGTGGCAATTATGGTTAAGGAAGGTCTTGAGCCGAAGGAGACCATGATCCCTCAGACGACCGGGTGTGAGTCTCTCTGCATGAGATGGGGGCCTAGAGAGGCAGTTGGGTGTGTTAGTTGTGTACCTGGCTCCTCGCTATGCAACAACAGCCCTGCCTGAGCTCCTAGAGGTGATAGCCGAGGCGGCAGTTGAGACCCCCAGACTAGTAGTCATGGGGGCCTTTAACTTGCCGTCAGTAGGCGAGGCCTCTGGAGCAGCTCGGGAGTTCATGGCCTCCATGACGGCCATGGACCTGACCCAGGTAGTTTTAGGCCCTACTCATGAGAGAGGACACACCCTGGATCTAATCTTGGTCTCGGGACGGTGGAGCAGTGATCTGGGAATGGGGGATTTAGCCATCACACCCTTATCATGGACAGATCATGCTCTCCTCCGGCTGGACTTTCCAATCGCCTCACCTCACCGTGGGGAGGCGGAACCGGATATTCCTAGATGGTTCCGCCCCAGGCTCCTGATGGACCCAGAAAGGTTCCAGAGGGAGCTTGGGCCAATTCCTGTGACCCATCCCCGTGACTCAACTGAGGACCTAGTGGCCGCATGGTTAAGTGCGGCCACGGGGGCCTTGGACCAAGTCGCGCCCTTGCGGCCTCTCTTGCGGCGACGAATCACCCAGGCTCCTTGGTTTACTGAGGAGCTGAGGGAGAGAGCAGATGGAGATCCTCTCGCTCCGAAGCTGACCGAACACTAGTGAGAACCCACATTAGGGCTTACTTAGAGGCGATAAGGGTGGCCAAACGTGAGTATTGCATCCGCAGATAACCGCCCTGCCGCCCTGTTTGGAGTGACCCGCTCCCTCCTTCAACAGAGGCCACGGGAAGCCCCTCTGCAGGGACGAGCAGAGGAATTTGGGATTTATCTGCAGGATAAAATCACTCGGATTCGGAATGAGCTACCCCCCATCGACAGTGGTCCAGTGGGATTGTCCGAGGCTGGTCTTGAGGCACCATTCTGGGAGGATTTTGACTTTGTTACTACCGAGGATATGGACAGGCTGTCAAGGAGACTTAAGGCGACCACATGTTTATTGGACCCGTGTCCCTCCTGGCTTGTACTGGCATCCTGGGGTATGGCTCCAAGGCATTGTCAACACATCTTTGAGTGAGGGGTCCTTGCCTACCATCTTGAAAGAGGCCGTAGTGAGGCTCCTCCTCAAGAAGCCTTCCCTGGACCCAGCATTATTGGAGAACTATCGTCCGGTCTCCAACCTTCACTTTTTAGTGAAGGTTGTTGAGAGTGTGGTGGCCCAACAGTTTCCGCAACACCTGGAGGAAGTTGATTATCTAGACCCGCGCCAGTCCGGCTTCCGACCCGGTCACAGCACTGAGACGGCCTTGGTCGCATTGGTTGATGATCTCTGGAGGGCGCGGGATAGAGGTTGTTCCTCTATCCTAGTCCTGTTAGACCTCTCAGCGGCTTTTGATACCATCGACCATGGTATCCTATGGCACCGACTGGGGGGGGGGGGGTTGGGGCTGGGAGGCACCGTTTTACGGTGGTTCTCGTCCTACCTCTCTGGTCGGTTGCAATATGTGTTGACAGGAGGGCAGAGGTCGACCTCGAGACCCCTCTTATGCGGGGTTCCTCAGGGGTCGGTCCTCTCGCCCCTCCTGTTTAACACATATATGAAGCCGCTGGGCGAGATCATCTGTGGTTTTGGGGTGGGATACCATCTGTATGCTGATGGCACCCAGTTGTACCTCGATGCCACCAAGGTGCTGTCCCGCTGTTTGGAGGCCGTACGGATCTGGATGGGTAGTAACAAACTCAAGCTCAACCCGTCCAAGACTTAGTGGCTGTGGTTTCCGGCACCCTGGTTCAGCCAGATTACTCCAACTCTGGCCATTGGGGGTGAAACACCGGCCCCCGTGGAGAAGGCGCGCAATTTGGGTGTCCTCCTGGACTCCCGGCTGTCTATAGAGGACCATGTGGCAGCCGTGGCCAAGGGGGCATTTCATCAGGTACGCCTGATGCCCCAATTGCGCCCCTTACTGGACCGGGCTGCCCTTCGCACAGTCACTCAAGCTCTCGTGACCTCCCGACTCGACTACTGTAATGCTCTCTACATGGGGCTTCCCTTGAGGTGCACTCGAAAGCTACAGTTAGTCCAGAATGCAGCTGCGCAGGTGATTACGGGAGCCTCTAGATGCTCCCATATAACACCGATCCTGCGCGAGCTGCACTGGCTTCCTGTGGCCTTTCGGGTGCGCTTCAAGGTTCTGACGACCATCTTTAAAGCGCTCCATGGCTCGGGGCCTAGTTATATGCGAGACCGCCTCCTGCCCCATACATCCCTTCGGCCGATCCGCTCCCACAGAGAGGGCCTTCTCAGGGTGCCGACGGCCGGGCAATGCCGTCTGGCGACACCCAGGGGAAGAGCCTTCTCTGTGGCGGGCCCTGCCCTTTGGAATGACCTACCCCCTGAATTGCGTACCATCTCGGACCTCTGCCTCTTCCGCCAGTGTCTAAAGACACATCTCTTTCAGCAAGCCGGCCTAGCCTAACCTCCCGTTGGGACTATTTTAGATAGTTTTAAATTGGGGATTTTAATTTGGATTTTAGCATAGGATTATAATTTAATGTTTTTAAATTCTGTATTTATTGTTTTGTATGTTTTTAAATTCCTGTCCGCCGCCCTGGGTCCTTTGTGGAGAAGGGCGGGATATAAATGTGATTAAAATAAAAATAAAAAACAACTCAGGAGTAAAATAACAATATTACAGTAATCCCTCGGCTTCGTTTTCCGCGGATTCAGTGCTTTGCGGATTTGTAAAAAATACAAAAAAAAATGCATTGGTAGGAGGCAAGCTCCCCCTAGTGGTTGCTTTAAACATGTCCACCAATTCAAGTTTCCTAGCAAATCCTACTTCGCGGATTTCCGGTTTTCGCGGACGGGTGCGGTCCCGATTAGCCTCGAAAAACGAGGGATTACTGTATGTGAATCCAGCTGCATTGTCCCTTGAGTCATGAGTCATAAAATTTCCGAGGTTCAGTGTACTTCAAGAAAGCAACTTCTTTTTGAATAATTACCAGAAGAGTCCATGTTCCTATGGTAACTGGTCACCAAGCCAAAATAGACAGAATGAGGAAATAAGTCCACACAAATCCATAGGCACTGTGAAAATAAATTATTGATCACTGGTCTTTATACTGTAGCGGCAAAAACCAGGCTCACCACAGACTGGTTCGAATAGAGGAACGAGAGACCACAAAGGTAATAGAGAAACAGGATTTATTGACATGTCAAGAGTTCAGAGTGCTCTCGCACTAAAGACTGAACTGCCTGGGCAACGCCCAGGGAGTTAGTTTTATACCTTCGTCCTTAATACAGAAACACATATGGATAAAAGCAGAAGTTAACTTTGGAATAGTACAAAAACAGAAGTTAATTGTCATAAGTCTATTTCTCCTAATACTCAAGAAAGACCACTCTTAGACATTGTTTGGAATCAATAAGGCTACTTTTACTGAGTACCGGAAATCAACAGACCAAAGGAAAGCAGGAAGTAACTAGTTCAGGCGCGAACATTGAGTATTAAAGCTTAAGCCCATCCCAAGAGCCCTAACCCCTTTGTGCAGTGTCCAATATACGTTCTTCTCCGACATCAGGTGGGCAGGTCATCACCAACATGGAATGTGAGACCGTTAGTCCAGAGATAACACCAGCCGGCATCATCCTCCACCAATCCACCACCAGCATAACAATTGAATCCCAGCGCCCCACCCTCCCCGTTTCCATGGCAGCTAAGCAGTCTATGCGAAGGCTGACATTAATAGCAAAAATTAATACGTGTCCTATAAATGCATAGTCATTTGTTTAATGCCAGCTATAGTTCCCATATAGGATTTACACCTCCCCTTCTCCCCCAGTCACTTCCTCTTTCCATCTCTTGAAGCAAGGCTCCAGCAATATTTGTAATACTCTGAGAACCTTTAAGAACAGAGAAGTACACCCACACATCTTGCCCAAGCTGTCCAAAGGGCAAGTGGGCAAATCTCCCAAGGGGTCAGGGTTGACCCAGTGGCCCCTCTGCCACAATACCTTTTTCCTTTTCCCCCTTTCAATGGAAGATAAACTGTTGGACAAAAAGGTCTTTATGAGTAGGATTCTTAGTATGAAGGGGTCTTTAGTGGTCTCTGAGATTGATTGTTTTCTTGCAGATGTTTCCTTACCCAAACTAGGTAACATCCTCAGTGCTAGTAAGGAGTGTGTTTGCTCTCAGTTAATATTCTAGTGGCTCGCCCTTTCAGTGTTGGTGGGAAAGTCTTAGAAGTTCTTTGGTTGGGCTGATTACTGTTTGGCAGTTCCTTGATTGGGGTATTGTTTACTTGATTGTTGGTCTGATGTTAATCTTGGAATTAATCTATGCTCATTTGGGTAAAGTTCTCATAAAGAACATATGTGGCGCTTTCATCCCTCTACTGCAGCTCTCTGTCACTGGTTGGCTCCACAATCGATAGGGCTTTTGGTTAGGACAGGTAGAGTACAAAGGACGTCACGCTAGGAAGAGACTCTATGGTGGGAGAACCAGACTTCTAGTCACTCCAAAATTGAACAGGTGGCTTCTGTTTACGACCTTTGTGGCTCCTTGAGTGTTTGATGACCCCTGGGTTAGGGGAAAAAAACCCACAATGCTGAATCATTTATTTGCTCACTAGTTTTGTTTTGTTCTTCACACTGCCTGTGGATCTGTATGGGCTTGCTTCCTCATTTTATGTATTTTGGCTTGGTGATCTGTTCCCATACAAGTTTCATTCTTGAAGTACACTGAACCTCAGGAATTGTATGACTCGTGATAGAGAAAGGGACAATGCAGCTGGACTTGCATTTTTCACGTGATATTTCAAATGATTTCTTATCCAGTAATTTTACTCCTGCGTTGCAAGAGTTATGCAAATATGCAACGCTTTGCGTGATACACTCAGCCACACTGAGTCTTTTACTTGATTCCCCTAAGAATTAGTCACAAATAATAATAAAAAAAGAAACCTCCTTTTGTCTCAGTACTCATTGTTTGTTTAGTATTCAATGCACAAGCTAAAACATCTTGGTGTTGGCTGCCTTGTGACTCACTACATTATTCTTTATGGGGAAAAATTGTTTGGTACTCATCACTCTTCCTGGAACCAATTAAGAATGAATACTGAGATACTACTGTGTTGGTCTGAAACTTTGTTACATTAAAACAATTCTTATAGCCAGTAAAAGTCACACATTGTTCAGCTGGAGTCACAATTCAGATCTGTAAATAAAATATAAAATATGATTATACCCAAGCATTTTATTATTTTGATAAGGAAACTTTTACAATAAGCAGGAAGCCATGGTGAGAATGGATTTAACATCAGAAAAAGAAACAGATGGGGCTGATTCTTTTTCCATACCTATTACATTTATATAAGGACTATATTATGCATGCAGCAAGTTGGAAGAACTGAATAATCCATCCAGGTTTGATCAGGAGCAATGAAGAGCCGCTCTTTGGATGCTACTTTAAAACTCTGCATGGCATGGGTTAAGGTTACTTGACATACCATCTCACCCCAAGGGGACTGGCCCACCACAGCCACGTTGGCATTGGGGGCTTGTGGACCAGTGGTGGGTTCCTACTGGTTTGGACTGGTTCAGCCAAACTGGTAGTGGTTTGGAGGCCTGGGTCACTGGAACCGGCAGCGACCCAGGCCTGCTCCACCCCCAGAACCAATTCTCCTGGCGGAGCCTACGGCACCACCATCTTGTTTTTGCTTCTGCACATGCGCAGTAGCATTTTTATAGTACTGCTCATGCACGCGCAGTGAGACCATGAGCAAACTGACAGTAGTGGCTGCCAGAACCCATCCCTGCTGTGGACCCTGGCGATCAAGGAATTTCAAACAGAACCTTTAACAGAGCTGGTCCTTGCATTGTTATTTTTTCTCCCGTCGGTATTTTTGGGAGCAATTGTATTGAAACTTAAATCCTTTTCTGATACCCAAGTAGTTAGTTTAATGAAACTACAAAAGTACCACATAATTCATCTATTCACCAGGTGGCAAAAATAAATAGAGGGATCATTATATATGCAGCATTTGAGTGGTAAAATTTTGTTTGCTTGTCCATCCATCCAACCCCTTTGCTGCCCATCTTGCTTTGAAGTGACTCTGCAGGGCTTACATCTCACCCCATGGCTTTGTATAGATGTTAAAAACAAGTGGGGAGAACACAGAGTCCTGCTACATATCACAAAGGAGCAGCCGTGGGCTGGACCTCTCACCCCCTATTAAGACCAATTGAGACTGGCATTAGAGAAAGGAGCCAAACCAGCACAAGACTGCTGCCCAGCTCTCAACCCCATTAGCTGGCCCAAAAGGATACTATGGTAGATGGCACAGAATGCCACTGAGAGGTCAAGGAGAACAAGGATGGTTGCACTATCCCCATCCTGCTCCTACCAGAGATCATTGACAAGTGTAACCATAATTGGGCCTGATTGGAGGGATGTAACTAATCCACTCCATCAGGACTTTACAAAGCAACACCATTTCTAATACCTTTCTAGAAAGGCAAGATGGGAAAACTGGACATAAATTGTCCAGGCAGTTGGGATCAATTGATAGCTTCTTTTGGAGGGAATAAACCTGGGTCTGATTTATCAAAATAAGAAAAATCACTTTTGAGCAGAGTTTGGCTATAACCACAAGTTATATTGAAATACAGTTCCCCATTGAATATAAATTTACAGGTTTAATTCCATTGTAATCCCGAGTCTTGCCAGATTTGGATATAAACTTTGTAATCACTTTCATGTCCTATAATATTTTTCATTGTCATTTCTATTGATCATTTTAATTTGAAATCACCAAGAAGCTACCAGTCCTAATTATATTACAGCTTTAAGGTTTCATCTTCTTAAAACTAACATATAGAATTTAGGATTTATAGTAGATACATTCTACATTCCCTTTTTTCTGAAAGTTCTCACTTTCTATAGATAATAATAGTTTTACCTGGGAAATACCAAAGGATATACATGTTGGCTCTCTTTCAGTTTGATAGGCTACAATGTGTTATGGTTCAGAAGGCATTGGGTCAACAGTGCCAATGGATTAATTCAAAAAACACTGATTAAATCATGGATTATTGTACCAAGTAAAAACAGGCAAAATTCAAGAGAATTGAAATCAGTTTGCGTATTGGTAGTAGAAATTATTAAATTACCAAAGGGATGTGGTCGTCATTGCTTGCGATTTTGCATAATAGTACCGTACTATTCTTTCATAACACAACATGCTATTTGACAGTTAACAAGTTTACAATGCTTCTTTCCCCCAGTTTGTGTGGTCCTTTAAATGATATTTTTGATTTCTGGGATCAGAAGGTTCCAAAATTAAAAAAATGGAAACACAGTATGATAAACATATTGTTGCTAGTTAAAAAGTCTCCTTTAGTAAGGTTTTGATATATTGAAAGGTTAGATACAGATACAAGATGCAATAGCAGAGTTGGAAGGGACCTTGGAGGTCTTCTAGTCCAACCCCCTGCCTAGGCAGGAGCCCTATACCATTTCAGACAAATGGCTATCTTCTTAAAGACTTCCAGTGTTGGAGCATTCGCAACTTCTGGAGGCAAGCTGTTCCACTGATTAATTGTTCTAACTGTCAGGAAATTTCTCCTCAGTTCTAAGTTGCTTCCCTCCTTGATTAGCTTCCACCCATTGCTTCTTGTTCTGCCCTCAGGTGCTTTGGAGAATAGTTTGACTCCCTCTTCTTTGTGGCAACCCCTGAGATATTGGAACACTGCTATGATGTCTCCCCTACTCCTTCTTTTCATTAAACTAGACATACCCAGTTCCTGCAACCATTCTTCATATGTATTAGTCTCCAGTCCCCTAATCATCTTGGTTGCTCTTCTCTGCACTCTTTCCAAAGTCTCCATGTATTTTTTACATAGTGGCAATCAAAACTGAATGCAGTATTGCAAGTGCGGCCTTACCAAGGCATTATAAAGCAGTATTAACACTTCACATGATCTTGATTCTATCCCTCTGTTTATGCAGCCTAGAACTGTGTTGGCTTTTTTGGCAGCTGCTGCACACTGCTGGCTCATATTTAAATGGTTGTTCACTAGGACTCCCAACAGCCCTCTCACAGTTACAGTTGAAATAGCATATGCTGTTGTTCCATTTATTTATTGTTTATATTTAAGTTCCTACTTAAAGCAACATTGGAAATTCACATTTTTCACCTCAAATTCACATACCTTGTATGCAGTATCTTGAATAAAAAATTGGTGGTGCATTGTTTCACTTCTGTTTAGGTGTTCTAACATTTCTCAGGATCTGACTTTGAAGCACATGTAGATAAACATTCTTAGGAATAATCTGTCACTTTAAAATAGCTACTTTACTGTAGTTATATACACGGACGAGTGGCAATATTGCACTTCAAGTGAGAACTTGTCTTCATGAATTGGCGACAGCCTGTGAGAGGGTGGCACAAACGAGCAAGCATCTTGGACATCTAGTTCCTATTGCTATACTGTAACTGATACACTGCACACCGCACCTTGGAATAAAACAAATAAAATGTAAAGCCAAGAAATAGTTCTTTATTCTATCTAGCCAATGATCTCCATCAACATGCAGCCAATCAGGGATCGGTACACCTGGCATTGCCCAATGGCAAAATAACCTTGGTTGGCCCCATTTCTCTTGAGGTATATACATTAATTGTCCGAGTTGAGAGAGCCAGGTGAGGTCTGAGAACTTCGGACAAGTGTCCTCCTCTCATCCTCCTGTGACTCGGTGGGGAATCGTCTTTTCTTATCTGTGGTTGTTTAAGTGTTCCCTTGTAAGTATTTGCTGTTTTCTGTCCTCTGAAAATGAAGCCTCTGGCACGGCATTTGCTTTTTAGTTCGGTTTCTCAAATTCTCCTGTAAAATCCGCTAGCTGGATAGTAGCTTGGGTCAGTGACATTGCAGGTCGTTTGTTAGTGGCATAGCGTCGAGCGTCAACCCAGCTATTCTCGGGCTTTAGCTTGAATTTAGGGTGGGATTGGATAGCAAGAGACACAAAAGAAATGGCAAACGAGTGAGAAGGCAAATAAAACGAAATCTAAAATAAAACAGCAGTTTACATAGGGTTAGCATTGCTTTGTTGCTTTGTTTTCGGTCAGAAATCCAAATTTAACCTTCCTTCTTTCCTTGGGGTAAGCAGCTTAAAAAAAAAAAAAAGCATTCCAGCTTGTTTTTTGTGCTGTAGAAAGTTAGGGGAAGTGGGTGCCCGCCTTCAAGCCAAAGCTGAAAAGTAGAAGCAGGCAAGCATTTTGGATTGTTTCAAAATAGTTATTAATGGACATGTGAATCTGACAGCTGTATCCAGCTCTTCAGAGCAGCCCGGAGCAGCCCAAACCTTTGCTCCACTCAAAGGCTTTGCTCCACAAGAACAAAGATAGCATGCTTATGTCAGATTTAGATTTGGTGAAGCCCTAAGCTACATAAAGATTTTAGGCTCCTCTATATTATACCACAAGGACTCTCAAAGTGCATGCCAAAACAGGATCTTGGATCTTCATCATCATCCCCACCACATGCAAACATATACTGTATGTGTCTAGTCCAGTGATGGCAGTTTGGTCTAGTCCAGTGATGGCAAACCTATGGCACACATGCCACGGTGGCACGCAGAGCCATTTGGCAGGGCTTGCAAGGCGTTGCCCTGTCAGCTGGCCAGCACACATGCGCGCACTGGCCAGCTGATTCAGCCATTTTTAAAGCCATTTTTTGCCCTCATTTTTTGCCCTCTTTTTTGCCCATTTAAAAACCCTTTTTTGCCCGCTTTATAGGAGCCTGGGGAGGGCGACAACAGTCCCCCGCCCTCCGGAGGCTTCAGGAGCTTCCCTGAAGCCTCCGTTGGACTAAAAACGCCCCTATGAGCAAATTGGAAGTGGCTTCCAGTTTTCTTGTAGCATCGTTTTTAGTCCTCCGGTAGGGCAGGAGGGGCTGTTTTCACCCTCCCTAGGCTCATATCAAGCCTCTGGAGCCTGGGGAGGGTGAAAAAAGCATGTAAAAAATGGGGGGAAGCCTGTCATGTGCACATGCACACTAGGGGGGCACATTGCATTATGGGTGTCGCACGCCAGCACATAACCCCCCTGTGCTCCCCCCACTTATGGCACACGAGCCTAAAAAGGTTTGCCATCGCTAGTCCCGTCTAATGCTTAAGGCAGTGGTTGAATTCAAATTATTTTACTACCGGTTCTGTGGGCGTGGCTTGGTGGGCATGGCAGAGGAAAGATACTGCAAAATCCCTATTCCCTCCCTACTCTGGGGACAGCTACAGGTAGCATTTGCCGGTTCTCCGAACTACTCAAATTTTCCGCTTCCAGTTCTCCAGAATCTGTCAGAACTTGCTGAATTTCACCCCTGCGTTAAAGTACTAGGGTAGAAACTCAAAGACTGTTATTTCTAGTCTAGCCTGCAGCATGAAAGCCGGCTGGGTGACTTTAGGCTAGTCACTCTCAGCTCAATTTGCCTCCATAGGGTGGTGGCTGTTTGGAAAATAGGAGGAAGGCATGTTTGGTATATTCACATCTTTGAGTTATTTTTAAACATAATAAAGGCAGGATATAAGGAAATAAAATAGGCGTTTCAATTAATAGCAAATATTTAAAATGGCAAATCCAAATTGAATGAACTCGTGTACAAAATCAGAAAACCGATATCAAATGCAACATAAAATTTTCTTCCTTACTGTCTCAAAAGTAAAATTTGTATTTATTAAATTTATATGCCAGCCATCCCATCGTTAGATGACTTTAGATTTAAGCTCTTACGATAATAAATATTGCCATTAAAACAAAACAAAAATGGCTAGAGATGGGGGGAAAACAGGATGGAGTTAGAATCTTTTCTCAGTTCATTCACCGCTTCCAGTATGACACACTCCATTGAATAGAAGGGGAACTCATCAAATTTGCAGATAACACTAAACAGACAGGAATAGCCAAAACCCCAGAAGATGGACTCAAGATCCAGATGAATCTTGAAAGACTTGAACACTGGACCCAATTTCGCAAAATGAAATTCAATGTAGAGACAAGTAAGGATTTACACTTAGGCAAGAAAAACCAAATGTACAGGTAGAGATATTAGGTGAAATGTGGCTCAATAGCAATAACTATGAAAGGGATCTTTGGCATCCTAGTGGACAATCATTTAAATGTTGGTCAACTGTTTCATGTCATTATGCAGAAAAGTGTCAATTAAAATGATACAGCTAATGATGAGAGATCTCCAGCAAGAGTGTCTTTAGGAAAACAGTGGAGTAGAGTAGTGAATTTAGTATGTAAACATAACATTTTTTTTTAACTTAATGGTAAATTCCAATTTTTTGATATACAATATAAAAGTGTTTTGAAGTTCAGTAGAAATAATATTTCATTTTAGTGGTTTGACTTTAGAGACCAGTAATTTAACAGATCTTTTCTTCATACTCAGTGTCGTTGCCTTTCATGAATATTCTGTCATGTGCCCCCAAAAATTATATTCCTATTTAGCACTCATAAAATTTTATATAAGGTTGGCATAATGACATGGGGTATAGAAAGTTGAGGCTTAGGATACAAATGCTGTTGTTCAGTTAAGATGATTGTATTTATTTAGGTTTAGAACATCTGATAGGACAACATTTTTTTTTTTATTATGTAGGTTGACTAGGAGACACAAAGAAGATGAATTCCCTTTTGGTCACTGCTGTCATTACTACCTTTTTTCTGGCTTTGTTCCTCCAATCAGGTAAGTAAATTCCACAGTAAATGGAAGCAGAATGATAACAATGCAGAGACCAGAAGAATAGAACAGAGAGGCAAATGTGGCTCATCATTCAAAGGGCTGACTGGGTTTTAGTTTGATGGTTTGAAATTATATGGATTATATAATAATGATAGAACAAATTACATTCCTTTGCATGACAGATTCTTGGTTTGAATTGTCTGAAACTGTCTTTGCCAAGCTTGCTTGTTTTCTTGTAGATGTTCCATTACCCTAACTAGGTAACATCAATGCTCCTAAGGAGTGCTGTTTATGTCAGTTTATATTCTGGTGTCTTGCCTGTCAATGTGGGTGGGGGCAGTCTTAGAGATTCTTTGGTTGGGCTGTTTACTGATGACTCTTTGGCAATTTCTTGATTGCAGTATTGCTTACCTGATTGTTAGTCTAAGTTAACCTTGGAGTTAATCTGTCAGCCTCCGCTTTTTGTTCGCTTCGGCTGTCATATTGAAACGGGGGGTGGGGGTTGCTTGGATACAAGTGGGCAAGAGAGAGAGATGTGGCCACAGTCTGTTAGTCAGCTAACAGTCTGCATTCCATTCTGATGATGATCCTGGGCAGGAAGTACACCTGACGTCGTGACCAGCTTTGCATTGGACAATATGCTGAGGTCAAGGAGCTAAGAGTTGGGTTATGCTTTGATACGTGTGTTGCACGCCTAAATGTTTCATTCCTTGCTTGACTTTCGCTGCAGTCTTATTATATTCAGTAAAAGTAACCTTAAACTTTCCAAATGAGTTTGATTAAGTTTGATTAAATCAAGTCTTACCTGATTTATGATGGAAGCAGATCTGACATAATCTATGCCAGGGATATCAAACTCAAGGCCTGCGGGACAGATCCAGCCCACGGGATGCTTAGATCTGGCCTCTGGGTCTGCCCTGGGAACCACAAAGGACTAGACCGCAGTGCTTCTGCCTGTGAAAATGGAGCTCGGAAGGGCCACGTGCAGCCCTCCTGGCCCCCATTTTTGGCCACGATAGCCTCCTGCAGCGCTTAGTCAGTGAAAATGGAGCTTGGGAAGGTCAATTTTTTCCCCCCAATTCAATTTATTCAATTTATATCCCGCCCTTCTCCGAGAGGACCCAGGGCGGCGCACAGGAATTTAAAACAATATACAAAATAGTACCAAATATAATTTAAAAATCTATTAAATGACAGAAACCTGCGCTAAAACCAAATTAAAATCCCCCATTTAAAACTGTAGACTATCCCTCCCCTCCTCCCTGGAACCCCCTAAAAGCCGAATTAAGAATTTTGTTAAAAAAAACCCTAAGACTGCGTCTCGCCCACCTCTCTTGATTACAGAATCCCTCATCAAGGTGGGCCCTCGTTAACGCGGAGGGCCATACCTGCGAGTAGGGGGACTCCCGCAGTAGAATAAGGTCTGCCTTAGACTACTTCATGGTGAATGTCATAAATATAATATATATAAATATGTATAAATATATATAAAATATAAGGTCAGAGGAGTTGTTAGACAGGGCATTAAAATTCTAGATGTTATTAAAATATTAAAATAAGTAGATGTTAAAATATATATAGTACAAATTAAATTCAGGAGACGTCTAGACCGGCTCTGAAAGTTCATAAATAGTTCATAAGTTCATAAAAATCATGCATGGTTCAAAGATAGTTAATCATGGTTCATCATGGTTCATAAATAATTAGTTTGTCATCGAAGGTGGGAGAGGTCATGCACAGACCTCCCCGGCTTCGTTTTCAGATGCAATGGCCTCCTGCAGCCATCTGCCAGTGAAAGCGGAGCTCAGGAGGGCCGTGTGAGGAGCCTTGATAAGTGATGTTGAACTGGCCATGTCCACCCTGGCCACCTCTCTGGCCCCCGATGTCAAACACAAACCTGATATGACTCTCAATGAAATTGAGTTTGGCACTCCTGATCTATCCTGAGGTTCTGGGGTCTTTTTCTCTTTTGGGCTGGTTGATGCTTAGTCTAAAGATATTGTTAAAGTCTATGTGTCTATTGATGGCTGATTTGTCAGAGTGCCAGGCTTCTAGAAATTTCCCGGCATTTTTCAACTTGGCCTGGGAATTTCTAGAAGGCTGCCACTTTGACAAATCAGCCATCAATAGACACATAGACTTTAACAATACCTGTAAACTATGCAAAAGAGATGATCAAGGCAAGATACCAGAATATAAAACTGACAGCAACCAGCACTCCTTACAAGCATGGATGATGTTACTTAGTTAGGGTAATGAGATATTTGCAAGAAAACAACCAATCTCAGAGAGCACCAAGGATTTCAACCCTGTGCTACAAATATTCTCCTTTATTGATGAAACTCTCTTTTATAAGCAGGCAAAGTGTTGAAGCAATCCTAGAGATCCAGTTTCAATGGAACTCTTTTGATGTTTTTATTTTGTGTGCATCTTGACCCCTAACAACTATATGAACAAGTCGATGCAGATTCCTTGCCAAAATTTTTGGAAATCTGTACTCTCTATGAACTCTGTCAGGAGCCAGTTGTGAAGCTGTGAATGATGATGCGATAGTGGTAAATACATGGATTGGTTCAAACCTGTTTTTTTTTTTAAATCATTGTTTAAACATTGGACAGTTGCTAAACAAAACAGTAAGAAAGGACTATTTATAATTTATTTTCTAACAGGGATTCTGAGGGGATAATTGTGTTTAATTTCTTTTCTTCCTTGTTTATTTAGGAAATGCTTTAGTGTGCTACGATTGTCCATATGCGAACTGTGATCAAAATAGGACCTGCCCAATTGGACAAGATACGTGCTTAATAGTACATTATAGTGAGTATTACTTTATCTCTTTTATATTTAATTTCTGAATAAATGTACAAAATCATTCATCTGATTTTTAGACTGATTTTAATTATTCTGAGTAGTTTAATATGCACACAATGAAGTCAGCAATAAAATATCAATATATAGTATCACTTGGAGGGAACAGCCCAGCCACCCTCCCCACAACCTCCCCACACAGTTACTTCTATGGCTATGAATCTTTTTTTTTTTTACCTCTGGTGATTGCCACAACAAATCTCTGCAATTTTCTGGACCAGGTTTTTTGGAAGTAGTTTGCTATTGCCTCCTTTGCAGGGCTGAAAAAGAATGATTGGCCCCAGATTACCCAGCTGGCTTTGTACCTAAGGTAGGAGTGGAACTCACAGTCTCCTATTTCTACCCTGATGCCTTAATCACTACATTAAACTGGCTCTCACTCCCACTTACAGTAAGGTGAAAAGGTTTTTAAATTTGTAAAGCGGGACACCATTGAGCGGGGTGGGTGGGTGAAAGGCTTTGTTTCCCCGGAGCAGAGTGCAGGGCCACGCCAAAGGAGCCATGCGAAAGCGAAAATGGTGCTTTGGACGCCCCCCACCTCCGAGGACGGTAAAGCGGGACTTTTTTAACCCACCATGGGACGCGGAACAATTTCTTCCAAATCGGGACTGTCCCGCCAAAAGCGGGATTCTGGTCACCTTAACTTACAGAGATAAAAACAAACACTTACCTCCACCAATCCTAGAAGATTGCATTTCTTAATCAATGGGATCTGCAGCAAGCCAGCCTCTGTAGGTTCTTACAGGTTGAGCAGAACCCATACAAAAGAGATAAAGATAAACTAGTCTATATACCATGTAGGAAGTTTACGTGTGGCAATCAGTATCTTGAAAGTCATCTCCTAGGTGACTCTAAACAAATAGGAGGATGCCCAGGTGTCTAGACTATTAGGATATTCAGCCTTATATTGGGTTGACAATATATATGAGCCTATGTTCTTAAGGAGTTATGTAACTTTAAGAACTGTCTTAAATTCTGATTGGCTGTGAGTCTCAGCTCTACCATAAAGCAAGCTCAGAATCACAGTCCGTCCCCTTTTTCGATTCCCTGTGCTGAGGAGCTGTGACTAAAGAAGAAGAAGGAGGATTTGTTTTGCATCACTGTAAGATAAATTCTGTTTGGTGAAGGACTGTTATTTGTTTGAGAAGTTAGTCGGAAGAAGTATATTAGTTGCTACAAAGTAAAGACTATTTATTTTCTTACTATCACTGTTTTAGAGTTTGTTTGTGGCTACAGCAACGTATCTCTTTTCTGTCCTGTGAATTACACTATTCCGCATTTATTTTTCTAACACTGGTTAAGGGACCAGAGTTGTGACACAGGTTCTGAACTCAGAGTTTGCTAACATCGACTAATATTATTACTTGCCTATTATTAATGCCTATGTTGTCAGAATTCACAAGCTGGCTGGTAGCACCAGCAAGCCCAAAAGCAATCTGCACATAATGCTTTCCTCTATATGTTTTGTTTAATGCCTTAGGATAACCTGGCATGCTACCTGTGTGATCTTGAAGCAGAATGCTTCTTGGTGACAGAGATGGGTTGTGGTTAAGTGACTAGCATTTGGGTTAGGGTTATAAAAGAAATAAATAAGAAACAGAAGGCTTGGTGAATAGTGTAACTTGCAAGAAATTGCCTCCTAAAGCCCAGCCCCTTCACCAAAATGGCTGTGCATACCCTTATGGAGGAATTCAGGGAGCTCTTGGGGGCTGGGGAGGGCAGAAATGAGCAAAAACCAGGGCGTTTCTCCCCCTCCGCCCCCAACAGCACTCTATAAGCTTGCATAAGGCTGTGCATGCAATTTTTTTGACCAAAAAACGGCCTGTTTTCATGAAAAATGGGCCATTTTTTGTTCGTTGTGCACCCCCCCCCAGGAGCACTCTGCAAGCCCCCCAAGCCTTTTATTTGGGAAAAACAGGCCCGTTTTCACAAAAAACAGGCCATTTTAGGGACGTTTGCAGAGTGCAAAAATCCCCCCCCCTTTCAGAAAGCTGTTTAGTTAGAGTGGTTGAAGAGAATTATGTTGGTCACGTGCTGTGCCATCAGAAACAAAGATTTAGGTGCTACAGATTGTCAGCTATTTCCTTCTCCAGCACATGGGTAAATACACCTGGAAATATCTACCTACCTACCTACCTACCTACCTACCTATTCTCTCTCTACCTATCTACTGTATTTCTCTCTCTCTATTTCTCTCTCTCTATTTCTCTCTCTCTATACCTCTACCTACCTACCTACATACCTACCTACACACTCTCTCTTCCTACCTACCTACCTACCTACTATATTTCTCTCTATATATATATATTTCTCTCTCTCTCTCCCTTTATTTACCTACCTACCTACTGTATTTCTCTCTCTTTCTCTCCCTCTCTATCCATTTATCTACCTACTGAAGGCCCCTGATGGCTCCGGAGGTCAAAAATTGATCCTATGGACAAACCGGAAGTCACCATTCTCAAATCTCCAGGTTCCCTGTATGTCCATTTTTTGCCCTCCTGAGCCTTCAGGGAAGCTCGTGAAGCCTCTGGAGGGCCTCCGGGGGTGGGGGCTGGTTGTTTTCACCCTCCCCAAGCTCCTAGAAAGCCTATGGAGCCTGGGGAGGGTGAAAATAACCATGCCAAAAGCGGGGGGTGGGATGGTGGTCACGCGCATAGCATTATGGGTGTGGCATGCCCACGCACCACCACCCCTTTGCTCCTCCGCTTTTGGCATCGGAGCCAAAAAACATTAGTCATCACTGATTTAAGGGGTTGTTCAGTATAGCCTATAAAAAGATTACGAAATTGCTGAACATACCTTTTCTGCTTGTATACATATAAAACTTTTATTTTTAATTCAGTAGGATATAACCTAACTTTGCAATCTTGTTTTTTTTTTAAGGTGGAGGAAGTTTTTCTCGCTGCTGGGTACGTTCTGGCTGTAATGTAAACTTTATTTCACTTGCTTTAAAATTGAATAACTTCAACTCCAGGTGCTGCAACTGGGATTTGTGTAACAATGCTCCAAATGTAGTTGCTAGCAAGATAGTCCTGAGTGGGCCTTTGTTGCTGACTATTATTCATATGTTGAAGTCTTTAGTCGGGAACTGAAATGGATTTCCTTGTTTTTCAGTTTAAAAAGATAGGGAACACATGCATTTTTTCAGAAAGTGTTCCTGCTGGAGAAGATTAAATTATTAGGATACAGTATTCAGTAGATAAAATTTATTTGATATGCTACACTTTTCATATTTTTCCTTTCTTTACTCAATTTCTATTTGGAAATTTACATTTAATCTGTAAGACATTCATGTAGCCAAACATGGACATATAAAGGTTGCTTGTGTTGTTTTAAATTTCATAAAATTGCCAATCCCATTTTAACTTGTAAGCAACTGTTGCAATAAAAGAGCTATTGTACATTTAAGTGTGGATCAATTTTTTGTTTTGTTTACCTTGACGCAGGGGTGAAATTTAGCAGGTTCTGATAGGTTCTGGAGAACTGGTAGCGGAAATTTTGAGTAGTTTGGAGAACCGGCAAATGCCACCTCTGGCTGGCCCCATAGTGGGATGCTAACGGAGATTTTGCAATATCCTTCCCCCAAGAATCAGGATGGAGATTTTGCAGTATCCTTCCCCTGCCATGCCCACCAAACAGTGGTGGGTTGCACTTAGCTTCTCTATCGGTTCGCTGATCGCATGTGCGTGCATTCTGTTCACACACACGCCTGACTTGCACTGTGTGTGCATGCACAATCCACCGCCCCTGCGACAAACAGTTTGTCAGGGCTCGCACAGGCTGTGCGCATGTATGCAATTTGCCTTTTGCCATAAAAACAGGTATATGCAGGTGGGCAGGCCAAAAGATCCACCATACCGGTTTTCTTCAAAGAAAGCCAGGACATCTTGAGCATTAAGAAGAACATGGAGTCCATATCAGAGGAAGTAATATTTCTACTGCTCTTCCTTGGTCACAGTTCACTTGGAGCATTGTGTTCTGTTTGTTATCCTTCATTACCAATAGCCTTTTAGGAGAAAAATATCATGCCTTCTGATTAGTTTTTTCCTAGTATGCTATGATGTAGTTTTACATAAAATATTATAATTTCTAAATGTGCATATACACTACGCATACTAGACTTATTATTTAACAAAATAAATTACATTAATGGGAAGCATTGCAGGGGACATAGACTTGTAGATGCTGAGATATGTGTCAGGGTTCCAAGTAAAATTACCAAATGATAGAAGACTTTGAGGCTAGAAGTTCCTCAAAGTTCCACTTTATTACAGATGTCATATTGGCACATCTGGGAAAAACTTGAATCTGAAAGCTTCCAGGTTTTGCCCACCCAAAGAAAGCCGAAGTCCCTTCCCCTGCACCCACATGTCCATCAAACAGTACAATCAATGCACTGTCCAGATTGGAGATTCCTCCCAGTCACGCTACTTCAGGTTCAGGCTGAATGTCCTTGGCTCTCAGAGAAAGGAATTTTATTATGGCTAGATATCTTTGCAATTGAATGCAATCCCCCCCCCCCACCCCCAGTTTCTCACAGCACTAAGTGTGGCAGCCCTGAAGATCCAAAGAAAAAGATGGCTTCCAGAGCTGACAATATGTGTAGTTCCCCATCCTTTATTTAAATGTGAAATGTTTGCATTCATTTGAGGAAAGGGGCACAGAGATATATATATGCCTTAAGTTCTGCCCCAGAGTTCTGCCCCAGAGGTTCAAATGCCTTAAGTTCCACCATGTTGTCTTAATGGCATTGTATCTACTTGATTAAATCACTTTTAATTTAGAAACTGTGCCCAACCTGGATCCTTAGCACTAGTGGGTTCCTATCGGCATTCCTACTGGTTTGCTGAGCATGCGCGTGCGCACTTGAAAGAAGCTTGCTCGGAAAGGAGTGGCAATTCAATCAGCCGCCCCTGATCAGCTGGGCTTCAGAAGCTGAAATAAAGGTAGGAATAACCCAGGGGCAGGCAGGCAGGCCCACTTTTAAAGCAGCACAGAACTGGTTCGCTCTCTGCTTGACAGCAGAGCTACTGGTTCAGGAGAATAGGTGCGAACCAGTAGAAACCACTGATTTTTAGCATAGCCTTCAAAAATATAGTGTGGTTTCTGCCTCAAAAAGTTTCTCTATTCGAAGAGTTTCTTTTAATCTAGGAAGTTCTGTTGGCACGCCTGGCTGTGTGATGTTTCAAAAGGTTAAATACAAACTCTGGGGATTTTGTTCTACAAAGGTGCGGCATTTCCCATTAATAGCAGTTTAGCATTGTGTACAGAGGTTGCTTAGGATACTAAGAATCCTGCTTGTAAAGAACTGTTTGTCCAGCAGTTTATCTTCCACTAAAAGGGGGGGGGGGGAGGCGAAAGATAAAAATATCAGTTATCAATAGTTTATTTGCTCAGTGATTCTGTCTTGTTTTTCACACTGCCTATGGATTTGTGTGGGCTTGCTTCCTCATTTTGTGTATTTTGACTTAGTGACGTGTCCCCATAGGAACATGGACTCTTCTGGTGGATTCTCAAAAGAAGAAGTTTCGTTCTTGAAGTACACTAAGAGAGGATGGCTTTGTGTGAGGGTCAGGTAGTTGTGCGCATACACATATTCATTTGTCCAAGCAGCAGGTACAATCACCAACCGCTGGTCTTGGAGAAAGGAGCCAAACCAGCACAATACTGTGCTGCCCAGCCCATAGCTGCCCCAAAAGGATACCATGGTAGTTGGCATTGAAGACCAATGAGAGGTCAAGGACAGCAAGGATGGTTGCATCCAGAGATCATCGACAAGCGCAACCAATGCTGCTTCTGTTGGGCCTGATTTGAGGGCTATAGATAATCCATTTCATCCAGTTTGGCAGCTTATGAAGCTGCCAAGCAATACCTTTTCTATCACCTTCCTAGAAAGGCAAGATAGGAAAACTGGTCATAAATTGTCCAGGAAGGTGGGATCAAGTTTGTAGTTTCTTGAGTAGGGAGTAAATGAAGGCCACCATAAAAGGAGAAGTCTTCTCCTGCAATGAGGAATGTATCAATACTTGAGCCCACCTGACAGTCACCATCCAGGAGGCTTTTACCAATCAGAAGAGACAAGGATCTAATTGACAGGTAGTTGAATTGACAGTGTCAAAGACCCTGTGGACTTCATCAGATCCAACAGGATCAAGCTGTTCCCAGATGGTATGTAGCAAAGCACTTTACAGACAAAAGATACTTTATTGGAAGGCTTTCATAAATTACATTAACAGAGTGGGAGACGAACATTCTACAGCAGAGATTATATAATGTTTCAGTCAATAGGCTCCATTGTGACATTTCACACAACATTTAAAAGCCCAAATATTAGATTTTGCTGAGTCCTATCAATAGCAACAATGTTGACTATTGAGAGCAAAGAAAGTTCATCATCCAGGCGGGCTGGGCCTTTGACCATTCCTGGAACAAATACAACAACGCAACAATACAATATCTCTAGTAACTAGTAAAGGAGTCTTTATGTAATATATTCTCCATCTCTTAAATAATAATAATAATAATAATAATAATAATAATAATAATAATAATAATAATAAAAAATTTTAATTTATAACCCGCTCTCTCTCCCCGAAGGGACTCGAGGCGGGGCACAGGGAATTTAAAATACATATAAAAATACAAACAAAGTACAATATAAAATAAAATTAAACTAACCCTGCGCTAAAATTCCATGTAAAGCTAAAAATTAATCATTAAAAACCCTAAAAACAGTTGATTATCCTAGGCCGGCCAAGCAGAAAAAGTGTTTTTAATTTTTGACAGAAGGAGCGGAGGTCTGTAGTTAAATTGTTAAATTTTGGCTCTACTTTTAAGACAGACATCATATACTGTATGAACAAACTTTCACTAACTTTCCAGCCTTGCAAAAAAAAAAAATACATAACAGATCCCTCATGTACAGTTTGATGCACAAGAAAATGGCTATATTGTAATCAGCACACTATATTGTATATTTCCTTCAGTGTTGTGATGCGGGTATCGTTACCAGCATCATTATATAGTTATCATGAATGGGCATTTGGGATGAGGGAAATGAACATTGCATTTGTCATGATACAAATGATATGACCTATGCATATATTTGTGTCATCTGGACAATCAAAGTAACGAAATACATAATTTATAGTGTTTGTGTTATACAGCGTCACTCATGATGCACATAATATTAACATCATCATGGTTTTTACTGGATGCCTATGCTATTATATGGCTTGATCAGTATCTGTTACCTTCTCGTATACACCTTATCTCATATTTTTATGTGCAAGTAGGAATGGACATGTTTGAAAGATTGAGTATGTGAGAGCCAGGCAAAGAAAAAAAATATATTTTCAGCTTATGCAACTTGCGGAAAAACACGAGAGTGAAGATCTCTAAGAAGATAAAGCAAGAGGTGGTTCTAAAAATATAAAGTGACTCTGAAAAGTTCCTCAAAAGATGAGATATGAAATACCATTTACCAGGCAATGTCACTCACCTGGAAAAATACCAGGAAGCATGAGAACATTTTCTGGCTGGGACCAGCCAAGCCTAACAGGAAGCTATAAAACAGAAAGCATAATACTTCTGAGCCATCACACATGGAATTAGGCATTGCACCCCTCTTTGATATTTGTTTTGTTTTGTTTGGAACGTAATTCCTGGATTGGCCAAGTAGACTTTGAATTTGAAGGTTATGCATGACTGCACTAAGGAGGAAGTATCATGTTTACTCTATATAAATAAAAATTTAAAATAATTTGTGCAAAATCGCTAATCTCAGAAAGTACTGCACCGACCAAATTTTTACACAATGTTGCTAAGGGAGTAACGTACATTTTGTGGGGCTGGAACATGTGTGTCATGTGCAAGCAGCACAAACATAAAAGGTACCCACTTCTCAGGTTTTCACCTCCCTGTAGCTCCCTGGCTGTTTCTTATGCTTCACGCACACGCCCCTCACATTTCCAATGGTCGTTTCCTCTACAACCGAATAAGTCTCCAACGTTCCACACTGTATGGAGGCCTACTAGGCCCAAAACAAGGCACAGAGGATAGCACACTCTCAGGTGGCCCATAGAGGGAGAGAGAGAGAGAGGGTAAAATACAGTAGGTAGGTAGGTAGAGGGATAGAGAGAGAGGGAGAAATACAGTAGGTAGGTAGCAGGGGTGGGTTTCAAATTTTTTGGAACAGGTTCTGTGGGTGTGGCCTGCTTTGTGGGAGTGGCTTGCCGGCCATGTGACCGGGTGGGAGTGGCTTGCCAGCCATGTGACCGGGTGGGAGTGGCCAACTTGGAAAATGTGAAACTCACTTAACAATGGTCTTGGTTAACAACTAAACTTTTGGGCTCAATTGTGGTCATACATTCTTTCTTTCTTTCTCTTTCTTTCCTTCTCTCTCTCTTTCCCACTTTCTCTCTCTCTTTCTTTCTCTCTCTCTTTCCCTCTTTCTCTTTCTTTCTTTCTTTCTCTCTTTCTTTCTCTTTCTCTCTTTCTTTCCCTCTTTTTCTTTCTCTTTCTTTCTTTCTCGCTTTTTCTTTTTCTTTCTCTTTTCTCTCTCTTTCCTTTCTGTCTCTCTTTCTCTGTCTTTCTCTCTCTCTTTCTTCTCTCTCACTTTTTTCTTTCTTTCTTTCTCTTTCTTTCTCTCTCTCTCTGTCTCTCTCCCCTTCATCCGCCCATCTATCACTCTGTGTTTGTGTGTGTGTGTGTCTGTCTCGCATTCACGCACTTAAATCACTTTCTGCGTCTCTCTTTCTCTCCCTCCCTCCCTCTCTGTCTCTGTGTGTGTGTCTGTCACTCTCTGATTCCCCCCTCCCTCCCTGTCTCTCTCTGTGTCTGTGCCTCTCTCTGTCTGTCTTTCGTCGTGCCCGCCCCCCCCCCCCGCGGAGCCTCTTCATCCCGGGGCCGCTGTGCTCACTCACCTTAGCCTGCCCTCTCCGCCGCCCGGGCGCCTGCAGCTGAGAAGCGTATGTGTGTGTGTGGGAACAGGAAAAGTTTTGCCGCGAGTGGCGGGGGGTGGGGTGGGGGTTCGCGCAGCGTAGCGCGCTCTTGTTCCGCTGCCCCTAGCCGGCAGGCTCGCTGCCTTTGAAGCCTGCCGGCTAGGGGCAGCAGAACAAGAGCGCGCTAAGCTGCGCGAACCCCCACCCCACCCCCCGCCACTCGCGGCAAAACTTTCCCTGTTCCCACACACACACACACGCTTCTCAGCTGCAGGCGGCCGGGCGGCGGAGAGGGCAGGCTAAGGTGAGTGAGCACAGCGGCCCCGGGATGAAGAGGCTCCGCGGGTGGCGGGCGGGCGGGCGGGCGGGCACGACGACAGACAGACAGAGAGAGGCACAGACACAGAGAGAGACAGGGAGGGAGGGGGGAATCAGAGAGTGACAGACACACACACAGAGACAGAGAGGGGCTTTAAAGGCCGAGCGCTGGCTGAAGGGCTCGGCCTTTGAAGCCTTCCGGCTAGGGGCGGGGCGGAAGAGCGCGCCCCCGCCCCCCCGCGCCAACAGGGAAAGCAGGCCCGGCAGCTTCAAAACTAAAGCGCCTGGGTCTTGAAACTTTCCCTGCTAGGCATACACGAGCGAGCCACGTGTTCCTTAGATACTTCCGGGTCCACGATCCAAAGGGCTCGCTTGGGATCCGGAAATTTGACGAAAGGGCTCGCCCGAACCCCCGCGAGCCCCCAGGAACCCACCCCTGGTAGGTAGGTAGAGGGAGAGAGAGAGAGGGAGAAATACAGTAGGTAGGTAGGTAGGTAGAGAGAGAGAGAGAGGAAGAAATACAGTAGGTAGGAAGGTTGGGGGTTATATGGTGGTTGTGTGTACGTGTTGGTGTGTGCAGGTGTAGATCTACACACAGCTTGGTTGGCCATTTAACCAGATTGGGCCATAGCAACGCGTGGCCAGGTACAGCTAGTTCACAATATAAATAATAATCATTGTAATGTAAACCAGAATTTGTTTATCATTTTCTGAGTTTCTGCATTAAAAAGTAGCATTGATGTTGTGTTAAGAATCCTCTTTAAACTTTCAGCATGGCAGTAGCAGGAGATCTTGGAGTCCAGGTGGCCTCTTCCACTAAAGTTTTTTAATGGAGCCAGAATTTCTTATTGGCTCAATCTTTGACAAGCTGTTACAGGTAGTCCTCAACTTACAACCACAATTGAGCCCAAAATTTCCATTGCTAAGGGAAAAATTTGTTAAGTGAGTTTTGCCCATTTTACGATCTTTCTTATCAGAGTTGTTAAGTGAATCACCACAATGTGTTAAGTTAGTAACACGATTGTTAAGTGAATCTAGCTTCCCCATTGACTTTGCTTGTCCAAAGGTCGCAAAAGGGGATCACATGATCCTTGTGACACTGCAATTGTCATAAATAAAGTGTCAGATGCCAAGAATCTGAATTTTGATCATGTGATCATCGTGGAGATGCTGCAACGGTTGCGTGAAAAACTGTTGTGGCACTTTTTTCAGTGCTGTTGTACCAATGAACAGTCACTAAATGAACAGTTGTAAATTGAGGACTACCTGTAGTCCTTCCTGTCCTCACACTTGTCTAATATAATAGCTTAAGATGAACAGAACACATTTAGCAATACCTTTCAGTGTTGTTGTTGTTTTTAAATTAGGGATTCCATTTGGGAAACTGCATTTAGATTATTTTCTTTTTTGGCTGTTTTATTTTAAAAGTGCCATGTTGTATTATTATTCATGTTGTTGCTTCATGACTCAACAATAAAATATATACAGCTGATAAAGATGTTTTGTTAGCATGCTATCTTAATTTTATTATGTTTGATTTATGATTCATTGTAATTACATTTTATGCTCTTTATTTCCCGAGAACTAGAATAAACTTTTATATTGGCTTCCCACTAAGATTTTTGTAATTGGGGAGCTGAATGAAAAGTAATGCATCTGCCACCATACATTTAATTTAAATACAGATATTTTAATAAAGGAAACAGGAAAATAATTCTTGAAATGATTTGTTAATTGAATTTACTTTTTTATGTCATCATAATCATTTTAGCTATTATCTATCCACTGCAGGATGAAGGCTTCTTCTGCTTGTTTTCAACCAATGCAGCCCTGAGCTTTTTTTTGCTAACTGGGCATACAGTATTTTATTTTATTTTATTTATTTAGTTTCTCACTCATGTACAAGGTAATAGCAATAAGAATAGACATGAATAAGAACACAGGGAATGGGTACAAATAAATGGTAACAGTAGGATAGGGACGTTAGGCACACTGGTGAGTTACACACGCCCCTACTGACTTCTTAGGAATGGGGTGAAATCAACAATAGACAGTTATGGGGGTTTGAGGATGGAGCAACAGAGTTGGGTTGAGTAGTCCATCATTGACCATTCTGTTGCTAAAGTTGTATTCTCTGCAATCGAGTTTGGACTGGTTTGTTTACCTTGAGTTTGTATCTATTGTGTGCTCATGTATTATTGAGACTGAAGCAGAAGTAGTCATTGACAGGTAGGACATTGTAGCAGATAATATTGAGTTAGGTCAGACTCTAGGCAGCGTAGTTATAGGTTGTCCAAGTCCAAAATTTTGAGCCTAGTGCCAATTTCATCCATCCAACTTGTTTTAAAACTTAAAATGAAAGCACTAACACTTTTTGTATATAATCACTACTATTTGCTATATATTTCTGCCAATGATGCCTTCTTAAAGCCATCGTGAAGGATTCCTCACTTTTGCCTTTTCAACCAGATCCTGACAGTCCTTTCCCGCTCTTGTGTCAAACAGATGTCCATGAAGATATTTCTTCAATTTTGGGAAAAGGCAAATGCTGCATGCTACCAAGTCTGAGCGTTAGGCCAGGTAGGGTAAGGGCATGTGATCACGCTTTATAGTTGCATCTTGGATGGCTCATGAGGTATAAAGCCCAAATCTTCATGGTTACAGCAAAATTCCCTTCTTGCATTTTGAAACTCTGCTTAACTGTTGTTTCAAAGTTGTGAGAATTGCAGTATAGTGCACTAAGTTGATAAGAGTGTCAGGCTCAAGGAAAGCCATTGAAAAATACCATCCGCAGCCCCAAAAAACTGTAAACTAATGTATTTATTATTATTATTTAAAAAATTGAACTCACAGGACTCTGAGCGGCTTACAACATTAAGAAAATTAACCATATAATACGAATCCATATAATAAAAAACCACAGCCCTCGCCCCCCGTGGCAACAGCAACACAATCAGATCAGCCACTTGATCAATTTATTTGTGATCTGCAGGTCTGCAGACAAAACCATGGTGTTAGAACTTTTTGGAAAACTTTTTGGAAAAACAAATGAATAAATGTACCTGGAAGGGGAAATAATGTTCGTTCCATAAAAAAGAGGCCACCACCAAATTTTCTGCCGTCTAGATTGTGATTTTTTTTTTTTCCGTTTGATGAAGGTGCGATATTATATTGCCTCCACTTCAACTCACAGTAAAACTGCCAAATGAAAGAACAGATGCCCTCAAACATGCTGGAACTTCTAGCACATGAGTACTGCCATCTGTTGGTGATGTATTACTTTGCAGGCATTCCTTTTCATACCGTATTCATGTTACATACTTATATACACTGTATCTTTTCTTATGCAACGCCTCCCTTCTCCTTTTGAAAGATGTCAAATAAAGAGATCAATGGAAGAGGCTATCAGAAGGAGAAGTAGCAATGGGAAAGGAGGAACTGAGAAAACTGGGGATAGAGACACATTGTGTTTCGTTCCTGGAAGCCATTTCCCATAGATGGAATAAAAATTCAGCTGAATAGGAGAAGAATAAGAGGTAGAAAGCAGAAATTTAAAAAAAAAAGAGATTACAGAAAATAATTAAAATAGAAAATAATGTTATCAATAGGATTCTACAATCGTAATGAGCATTTACAATTTACAATTATTGAGTAACATAATAACACAGTTGGAAGGGATCTTGGAAGTCTTTTATTTGTAAAATGTAAAAAAAAATTAAAGGTACAAAACACTCAATTGTCCATATTTCCAGTCTTTGTGTCTATTGAGTCTGGGCTAATCTGGTTGGTGAAGGTTTCAAAAAACAATCAGCATCAGGGAGTACATTTGGCAGTCTAGCATCCAGTACCATGATGATGATACCTAGCTATACATCTCTGCTGTACACTGACCAAGTGATGCTGTTCAGGTGCTAGCTTGGGGCCTGGGGGCTGGATGAGGGGGAGAAACCAGTTGCAATTCAACTTTAGCAAGATAGCTGTTGGTCTTTGGCCCCCTTGAGGTCAGAAAAATTGACACCTCTGACTGTGAATGTGAATAGTGTGTCACTTTCCCAGGTAGTTCTGGTGCTCAAGTTGGATGGAAGAGCAGGTGACAGCTGTGGCTGGGAAGACCTTAGCAGAAATTCACCTTGCATGCCAATTGTACCCATCCCTGGACCAGGAGGGAGCTCTCCTGCTCACTCATGTCTTATTCAATTCCCATTTCGATTACAGCAATGTGCTAAACATGGGACTGCTCTTGAAGCCCATTCAGAAACTACAAACAGTCCAGAATTCAGCAATATATAGAGTTTTGGATCTCAATGGTTCGTCCAAGTAACACCACTGCTGTGTGAACTTACTGCCTTCCAATAGCTTTCTGGATGCATTTTAAGGGGATGGTTATCACCTTTAAAGCCCTGCATGGCACAGAACCAGGTTATATAAAACGGTGCCCATAGTGCGGGCACCATGTGGCCTCCACTATATAGGGAAGTTGTGGGGTGGAGCAGTCAGCTGTCCTTTCTAAATGTCTTTAGATCACTGCTTTGCCCATTGGCTTCTTTATACATTATGGAAGTGATGTGATGTGATGCCATCCCAGAAGGGGGCACCATTTTGGAGTGGCTGCAATTCATTATGGCCACTCCCAGGGGTTGGTTCCAGCAGTCACTACTGCCGGTTCACTTGTGGGTGTGTTGCATGCATGTACAGTACAATAAAAAATGTTCTGCGCATGCGCAAAACTGAAAAACAAGATGGCGGCGCCTATAGCGCCGCCAGGAGAGCCAGTTCAGAGCATAGCAGGCTTGGGTTGTTGCCGCTTCCAGTGACAGAGGCCACCACATCACTCCCGGCTTAGCCAAACTGGTCCGAACCGGTAGAAACCCACTATTGGCCACCCCTCAAATGGTGCCTACTTCTGAGATGGTGCTGCATGGCAGAGCAGGTGCTTCCAGAAGAGATATACCAAATGATTGAGACATGATGAGGATGGAGAGCAGGGTGTGGGATCCAGAAGGGTGGGAACCAGGCCCAAGGCCTGTGGTGACAGAACAGGGCAGGATGCGAGGTACAAAAGGCAGGGTGGCCTCTGCAGCATCTCTGTGGCCCATTGTTAGTGTGAGCAGATTGCAGAGTGCCTGAATTTTGTTCACATGATTGGGAAGGCACTGCAGCAGTCATAACTCTGGGCAAGGATCATAGGTCCATGCAGCATCTTCATAATTTCAAATCAGGAATTAAAAACTAAAGTAATTGGTTTTTCAAAACATTAAGCCACAAACTAATCAACTACCTTATAGGCTTGATATGTTGTTTGAATTCAGGTGTCGAATATAGTTGCTTTATTAATAGTACAAAATCTGTAAAAAGATTTATTTATTTACTAGCTGTATCTGGACACGCGTTGCTGTGGCCCAGTCTGGTTAAATTGCCAACCAATCTCTGTGTAGATCTATACCTGCACACACAAACATGTACACACAACCACCGTATAACCCCCAACCTACCTACCTATTGTATTTCTTCCTCTCTCCCTCTACCTACCTACTTACCTACCTACCTACTGTATTTTTCCGTGTCTCTCTGTATCTACCTACTTACCTACCTACCTACCTACCTATCTACCTACCTACCTACCTACCTACCTACCGTATTTCTCCCTATCTATTCCTCTACCTACCTACTGTATTTCTCCCTTTCTCTCCCTATCCCTCTACCTACCTACTGTATTTCTCCCTTTCTCTCCCTATCCCTCTACATATCTACCTACTGTATTTTTCCCTATCTCTCTTTATCCACCTACCTACCTACTGTATTTTTCCCTATCTCTCTCTACCCCTCTACCTACCTACCTACTGTATTTTCCCTATCTCTACCTACCTACCTACCTACCTACCTACCTACCTACCTACCTACCTATCTACCTACCTACCTACTGTATTTTCCCTATCTCTCTCTGCCCCTCTACCTACCTACCTACTGTATTTCCCCCCTTCTCTCTATCCCGCTACCTACCTACCTACTGTATTTTTCCCTATCTCTCTCTATCCACCTACCTATCTACCTACCTACCTACCGTAATTTTTCCTTCTCTCTCTCTATCCCTCTACCTACCTACCTACTGTATTTTCCCTCTCTTTATTCCTCTACCAACCGACCTACCTACCTAGTGTATTTCTCCTCCTTTCTCTCTTTATCCCTCTACCTACGTACCTACTATATTTTCCCCTCTCTCTTTATCACTCTACCTACCTATCTACCTACTGTATTCCCCCCCTCTCTCCCTGTCCCTCTCTCTCTCTCTATCCCTCTACCTACCTACCTACCTACCTGGAGTGTGCCACCCCCTGCATCTTGTTTTGGGCCTAGTAGGCCTGCCTGGATCACCTGGGAGTGTGCCACCCCTGCATTTTGTTTTGGGCCTAGTAGGCCTGCCTGGTCCACCTGGGAGTGTGCCACCCCCTGCATCTTGTTTTGGGCCTAGTAGGCCTGCCTGGTCCACCTGGGAGTGTGCCACTCCCTGCATCTTGTTTTGGGCCTAGTAGGCCTGCCTGGGCCACCTGGGAGTGTGCCACCCCCTGCATCTTGTTTTGGGCCTAGTAGGCCTGCCTGGGCCACCTGGGAGTGTGCCACTCCCTGCATCTTGTTTTGGGCCTAGTAGGCCTGCCTGGGCCACCTGGGAGTGTGCCACTCCCTGCATCTTGTTTTGGGCCTAGTAGGCCTGCCTGGGCCACATGGGAGTGTGCCCTGTGTGAGGGAATGTTGGAGGCTTATTCGGTTGCTGAGGAAATGACCGTTGGAAATGTGAGGGGTGTGCGTGTAACGCATCATAAGAAGCAGCCGGGCGGGAGGAGCTACAGGGAGGTGAAAACCTGAGAAGTGTGTACCTTTTACTTTTGTGCTACTTGCACATGACACACATGTGCCAGCCACACAAAATGTACATAGATTGCATCGGAAGTCCTTGGGAACATTGTGTGAAAATTTGGTGCCGATCGGTGCCGTACTTTCTGAGATTAGCGGCTTTGCACAAACTATTTTACATTTTTATTTATATAGATTTAGTTTGTCAAATATGTAAAAAAAATAACAGGTATAAGTATAAACATGGACATGAACAGAGTAAATGGGTATGAATAGGTGGAGACAGTAGGACAGGGACTGTAGGCATGCTGGTGTGCTTATTAACACCCCTTACAGACCTCTTAGGAATGGGGTGAGGTGAACAGTAGACAGTCTTGGGTTAAAATTATGGGGGTTTGGAGATGTAACAACAGTCAGGTAATACATTCCAGGCATTGCCCACTCTGTTGCTTTATCTCTAGGTGACTAAAACAGAAATTTTTTACAAAGGACACTGTAAACCTGCAGTTAAGAATTGCCTTTACCAGGGTTCCTTATAATGAGTGCTATTATATACAGAAGCAAATATGCTTATGCAAACCTTTTTAGATCCCTGAGCAGGAAATGCAGATATAGAAGGCAACTGTCAGCCTCCGCTTTCCTGTTCGCTTCAGCTGCCATATGAAACCGGGAGGGAGGGGCTTTGCATTTGGGTTATTGGGACTGTATGGTGCAGGAGAGCGAATTGCAGAAGGAAGTACTCTGTTGCCATCTACAGTTGCCATCTACTTCGCATATCAGTGGCTCGGGTCATGTTAGGGTCAAGGTCAACGGTCTTACATGCCAACCTGATGATGCTCTTTGAAGATGAAGCCACATGACACATAGGGGCTTTGCACATTGGACCATGGGGTGGGGGTTACTGGGAAAAGGGGGTTGGACATATATTGATATGTATGCATTCGCACCTAAATGCTTCAGACCTTGCTTAGCATCTATGCTATTCATTTCACAACCAGTAAAAGTACTTTTAATTTCACTAAAAATGGAGTTGAAGGGTTTCTTTCTTGTTTATCGATGAAGCAGACCTGACAGCAACAGCTATTATATGTTAAGTCAGGTGTACTTTATGATCCAATCAAGAAGTGGATTAACTGGTTTTGGCAATCGATGTTCCCAGAAACCTCTTTCATATACTGTTTTGCAATCCACTGTGCCTGAAAGGAGAGCTTGAATACGTCACCAGGAACAGAATATGACAGCAAAAATGTAATGGGAGACCAAGAACTATGAACATATTGCAACAGTGTTTTTATCTTTGCTCTTTTTTAAAATTCTGGAACCAATCCAAAGATTTTGTACACACCTTGCTTAACTATGACTACATTAATCATGGCTTACTTAATCAAAATATCTGGACTTGGCCCAAAGTCACACAACATCCTTGGCTAACAGTGGGATGGCTAGTAATTAGAGGATGTATGTACTACGAAGGTAAACTTACAAATACTTTTGTAACTATTTTTGTGAATCTCCCTGCCTTTTTAAACACATTTTGTTCTTTTATCAGCAAACACAAAAAAGAAAAAACAGATTGACAAACATGCAACACTAATAACAAAAGAAGGATCTTGTGTACAAAAAAAGACACCCCCCAATATTAATTAAATCTAATATTAAATATAAAAAAATCCACTCTGGCTGAATGCTGAAAGACAGCCCCAAAAATAACATGTTATCCTCCTCTTACCTAATCGCTCTACAAATAATTATTAAATGTTCCCATATGTACAGTATTTAACAAAAATGCTACATTAGATATACAAATATCCTAAACAAATATCTATTTGTTTAGTAATTAAATGGACTCATCTGTTCACAAGAGATTTTCTCTTTATTTACCAATATGTTTAATCAACCAAAAACGTTTTTTCAAGCGTTCTTTCTGTATTAGTGTTTCTCAACCTCAGCTATGTGTGTAACTTTCAGACTGTTTAGGAAATTCTGGGAATTAAAATCTACGCATCTTAAAGTTGCTATGTTTAAGAAACACTGGCCTATACTACTAGGGTAACAATAAAAGATTGCACAGCTGTCTCTTGGGTATAAAGCATTTTTCTTAAGCAGATGCTTGCTTTAACATCTGTAAAGCAATAAGCGACATTCCTACAACATATTCCTCTATGATTAAACTAACTTTTCTGGCATAGTAAAATGAACTATACTGTAATTAACCACACAGGTTGAATATACATAACACCACAAACCAACAATAAGCCTACCATAAATAGGAAACACTATTTTAAAGCAGGCAATTAGTGATATTTTAGTGTTTTGACAGAATTTAATTGTTATATATTTAACTGAAGAATTTGTGTGTCTGTACTTTTATTCTCTCTACAGTATTCTACTGTTTCAGTATTTAATGTTATCTATCATATTTTTAGTTTTCTATTAGAAATAATTTAAAGGACCAGTTTAAAATTAAAATCAATTTTAATTTTGCCAGAGACGTCTGGCAAAAGGAGTATACGTCCTCCTCATGTCCCTCTTCTGGAAAGTATAACCTTTAAATCAAATATTATTGTGTTTCCCTGAAAATAAGACAGGGTCTTATTTTCTTTTGACCACTGAAATAAACACTTGGCCTTATTTTCAGGGAGGTCTTATTATTTTTGAGGTGTAAGAGGAGGCGAGCGTGGTCACCTCATGGCTACTGCTGTGTTGCAATATTTTCGGCAAGGGCTTATTTTGGAGGAGGGTTTATTTTAGTACATGCGCTCAAAAGCCGATTGGGCTTATTATCCGGGAGGTCTTATTTTGGGGGAAAACAGGGTATTTAATTTTTATCTTGTTTATTAAAACAAATTGTTTTCATAATAGTAGTCATTCAAATCTTTGTGCATTGTAGGCTTGTAAATTGTCCATTTCTTTCTCTTGTCTATTGACAGATTCTACAGTCTAGCTTTATGTTATTACCTTACTCTATAGTAGCAATTGGCTTCAATCAGCCCCTTCAATTGCAATCACTCTATAGATCACATGACTCAAACTGGAGAGAACCCGCTAAATACCAGCTCTGGATCAATAATATGTCTGTTGAGGCAATTAGGCATGATTGTTAAGGCATCAGATTAGAAGCCAGGAGATACAGAGTTCCAGTCCCATTGTGGCAACTGGGTGACTTTCAGTCAGTCACTTTCTCTCAGCCCTAGGAACAAGGAAATGCCAAAGCACTTGCCAAGGAAACAACAGGGACTTGTCCATACTCTAGGGTGGATTTGATTGAAAGGCATGTCCTGCAGTGGCTCCTCCTATGACCTTCTGTTGACTCACCAACCTACCCAATATTGCAGAATATACAGCCTCATGCTACATAACTCAGCTACATTTCATGCTGAATAAACTAAATTAGTGTATCTTAAATGGGAAACTATATTTAGATAGGGTTTTACTCCAAAAGCATTTTATTAAAATAAATTTGATTTTAAAAAATCCGATTTAAATAAAAAAATCTGATTTAAATTTTAAAAATCCGATTTAAAAAAACATTGATTTTTATCCACCCTCCAGACATTATTGAACAAAAAAAATACTAATAAAAGTAATTATTTGTAGCTCAGGGTTGACACAAGGGGTCCTTGGTGCCCTCTGAGGTTGGCTGTTTTCTTCCAGACGTTTCCTTACCCAAATAGCACTAGCACTGATCATGTTACCTAGTTTGGGTAAGGAAATGTCTGCAAGAAAAGCAGGCAAGCTCGGAGAGCACGAAGGACCCCTCAGGAAAAAAAAAAGTCCGTTCTGTATTTTGTTTTTGAAAGACTGTGTATGTATTAGCAACAGCAATTTCAGTAGAATCAAAGTTTCGTTCAGAGAAGTGCACAATTTAGAATGCAATCTTACATACTTATAGGTTTACATTTGAGTACAAATAGCATGCGAATGCGAATAGATAAATAGATGCCACTTTGGTAAGCCGCCATGAGCCTCTGCAATAGTCATGCTGGCCACATGACCATGGAAATGTCTTCCTCTGCTAAGAAATAGAGATGAACCCCGCCTCCTACAGTCGGACACGATTGGGAAAGGGAATCCTTTACCTTTACCACCTCAATTTAGAAAGCATGGACTGAAGGAGGAAAAAATGAGAAAATAAAAAAACCTACTACTTGCTCAATGTGCTTGAAGCATTTCACAGTCTAAACTAGAGCACCATGGCTGTAGAAGCTCCTTTGTTCCCTTGCACAGTAATTACCTATCTTAAAAAAAAGTACTTTTTCCCCCTTTCTTGAAAAAGATCAAAGTAGCTAGCCATGTTAAAACCTGTCCCGCCACCCTGATCAGATTAGTAGTCCCTTCTCCGATAATCAGGAATTAACATTAATCCAGAAGTGTTTGTGTGTCTTTATGTGTATGTATGTATGTATGTATGTATGTATGTGTGTATATATATACACACACTGCATTTGATGTTTTTGAAGTCCTATGCATGTAAAAGATCTCAAGCTAATGACCGTTAAATCAAAGACGATTTTCTCACTGTAGTGTGTACACCTTTAGCAGTCATTAAACATGTTTCAACGAATTATTGCATTCACCAGGGCCTTGCGTGCACTTTTATCTATTACTATCGGAAATCGCTCTTCTAAGAGCGGATCCCAGTTGGCAACGGATTAATATTGGGGAGGGGAAAAAAACCCCATTATTGATTGCGTTGACTCGGCACAACTGTTTTTCAGTAATCACCCTCCTTTTTTATGCCATCACAAAACATTCAAAGGCCGCCCCTATAGGGAACCGCTTATTTCTGCGAGACTCGACCACCGGCAGAGGGCGCTCGTCCGTCAATAGACGGCGGAGAGCTAACACCCCCCCACCCCACCCACCCCGGCCAGGCTCGCTGTCTATTTGCCGATTGGCTGAGAACTTGGTTTACGTATCTGACGTGAGGAAAAGGCCTCGTGCGTCCGTGCGCCGCTTGCTTTCGCCGCGGCGAAACCTGCGCGCTTCGGCACTCGTCTCGCGCCCGGTTCTCGGCACGATGGTCCTGGTCGGCTTAAGGTCTGCTTGGACCGGGCCGGGCAGAGGCGGGGCTGGCGCTGCGGCCTCTGAGTAACAGCCTCAAACCACTAGGGCCGCTCTTGTTTTACTTTTCCCGAGGGGGCGGGGGCACCGTGCTGCGAGTTGGTTCCCTCCTGTCAGGTAAGCCTGTCAATCTCCTCCCGTTCCCCCTCCTCCCTCTTAAGAGAAGAGGGGAGGGGGGGTCTCTAACGTCCCAACCGGAAGTGTTTTCCCTGCGTCAAGCCCCGCCCCTTATGAAGGAGGGGTCCCTTCGCTGTTCTATAGTCCTGCCATTAATGAGCACCTGATCCGACGGGGACTCCATTGTGGGACTTTCGGAGGTGCCGAAACGGAGCTTCCTCCAGGTTTGTTTCTCCAAGCGATGCCTCTCCAGCCGGAGAGAGAGAGAGGCTGGCTCCGGAAAGCCGGAACCCAAGGAGAGGCTCGGTTGACTCATTTGGGTGGACTCATTTGTAAACCCCCATAATTTTAACCTAAGACTGCCTACTGTTGACCTCACCCCATTCCTAAGAGGTCTGTTAGGGGCGTGCATAAGCGCCACCAGCGTACCTACCGTCCCTGTCCTACTGTCCCCACTTATTCTTACCCATTTCATGTATTCATAATCATGTTTATACTTATATCTATTATCTTATACATGCTTGACATAAATTAAATTAAAGCCCCATGACGCTGGGTAAAAAAAGCAGTGTCATATACCCCACCTCCTGTGTCCTTGAGCTAAAATGAACCACACAAATGAAGCTCCCTTGCAACGTTGGTCATAGTTTACTCAGAATGCATTACTCCGTGGGGGTCTTCAAGAGTTCTTCATAGACAAAAGGCTGATCGTCTGTCATATTTAGGTTTGCCACCTGATAGTACTTTTTCTGGGGAGTGGGCAGAACATTCCCTAAAATGGCTTAAGTGTGCAAGGTTGACGAGACAGTTGGATTAAAAGAGAAAAAGAAAAGCTTCTTCCTTGTCCTTGAGCTGGTATTTGACATCTGACCCTGCGTGGGTTTAAACAAATTTGTTTTTATTCTGTTAGCCCCTAGAGAACTCACTGTGGCTTACAGTTTAAAATATTAAACTCATCAACATTAGGTCCTGTGTAGAGCACATTAGGGAGCAAGTGCTTTCCAGTGATTTCTATCATTTGCATTAACTTTGGTGCCGTCCCAAGGGACATTGATAATTTTAATTTTCCTTAAGTGTTTGGCGCCAAGTTTTCCAAGACTGGCCTTGTTTCCTCTTTCCTCCAGGAGGTATTCAATGTAGTGCAATTTTGGGATGCTGGTCTTTAGGCGTACATAAGATATGGCCAACAAGCCACATTCGACATTCATTCATCTTTCACAGTTCTCGATAGGTGTTGTAAATCTGATCTTTGTAATAACCCCTTCTCTAGTGATGGCACGATATGAGACGTGGAGGATTCTTCTCAAGCAGCATTGTTAGAAAAGTTTTAACCATTTAATCATCTTGGTTGTACAGTTCCATGTTTCAGAAGCATATATTGCAGTTGGTATGATAATACCCTTCAAAAGTTTTACTTTTGTGGTAATAGTTAGGGCTGCTTTAACCAAAATGTTTAACTGGAAGAAGGATATTCCAGCATCATGAGTGTTTCAAGAATAGATGCATCTGCATTTCAAACAACTTTATAAGAAGGTTGGGCTACTGTACTGTTCTTTTTTACAGTAAAGTATTATAACTTCAATATAATATGAAACAATAATTGTGTATGTGTCTTTAGCTAGTCACAGTGATGTTACAGTCATTCTACCCATGCTGTTTGGCCTTCTCTGTGACACCTGATTCTACCCTAGCTTTGAACAAAAGAAACTGCTTACCTGGAAACTTTTGGCTAGTTAACTAAATAAGTATTTTTATGTTTATCAGTAAAGTTGCTTATCTCAAAAATGTCAGTAGTGCTGGGTGGGTCAGGTATTTCTTTTAAGATATTAGGTTGTTTAGTAACACTTAACACCGATCACTATGATATTATGATTATAAGCATAAGATTCTTGATATTTGCAAGTATTTCAACTTTATAGTAGGAAAAGCTTAATGAGCACTGTATCTTTAGTGGAGCTTTTAATTTTTAATAATGTACTAAACTAGAATAAAATACTCTAGAAAATGTTGGAAGCAGCATTCAGTGAGATATAAAAGAGTTGCTGTCTTCAAAATAAAAGTAGTATCTTTCTGTATTACTGTAATTGGATTTAATAAGCTTCACTCATTAAATAGAGGGCCATTCAGCCATTTTACTGAAAGATTCACTTCCGCATGGTTACATTTAATTTGTAAGTATAGAAACAGTAGTGAGTGTGCCCTTTTTCTTTTTAAGATATTCATTGTATTAATCTCTCATTTAAGAAATTGCTGAGGTAAAAATTGTTTTCATTCATGGCCCCTAAGCTTGGATGATTCTTCCAGGATCTATGTAGGGGGTAGGGGAGATAGTTTGTGGCATGAAAGGAAAACAGTCAAGATTCATTAAATGAAAGTACGTAATGCATTTTCTTTTGTTATTCAGATCTGAGTCTTTAGGGTGTAAAGGAGTGTTTAATTTGTAAAGTTTCAGTGTTAATTGTTACAGGGCACCATACTTTTGTGCTATGAAAGAAGTATGGAGATCACATATTCTGCCTCTTCTTTCCATTTGGCAAAGTGAAGGGCTCTAGCAGAGGTTAGTTTTACTTTCCCCCAAACATGACTTGTTCTACACCACTCTTATGATATAAAACAACTTTACCCAGCCTAATGTTCTGCAGATATGTTGAAGTACATCTCATTTCATTCACAACGCCTGTGGGCAATTTTATGTTGTTTTGATGATGATTGATGCTGTAGCCCAACACATTTAGCTTTATCCATGTGGCATTTAATAATTACTTTTGACATTTTATAACTAATAGTTAAACATTTAATTTCCTTAAATTAAAATATATGGGAAACAAGTATTTTTTTCTAACCATGATCCTAAATATTTTTAGGAACCCCAGGGCATCTTTGATACTGGGTTTATTATGAAATTAATTATCAAATGTACAACCATGTTTTTTAAAATAAGTCTTTTCTAGATAAATATCACTGTTAATTTATTATACTGAGTTATGGCAAAAACAATTGAAATTCAGTTTTGTACTGTAATATATGTACCTGCATCTTTCATTCCTTCTTAAAAACAGGTTTACAGTCTTTTAATGCTTGTCTCATTACTTGATTATCAAGCTGTGGTGGCTGTATTAATTTTTTTCTTCAATGAATATTGCATAGTGTTGTGAAAAGCAAAATGAGGTTGCTTAAGGCTGCCTCATTGATAATAATTGTGGAATATATGTGTTAGGTAAATGTTCTTCTTCCCTTGATATCATTTTAGCAGTTCTTTGTTTATTTGTTCCACAGTAAAATTTTCTTGTTTGGCTTCAGGCGTTATTTTTATACAATAATGTTTTTATGGATTTTTGGTTCTCTTGAATATTCAATTATTATTAAATTGTATTATATGGTATTTAGAATTCAGTTTGGGCGTAAAATATTCTTAAATAAATGAATGCTATTGTTTTTGTAGCCATCTTAAAATTATGTGGAGATGGGGCAGTGGAGATGATTCAGTAGCTAAATCTGAAGTAAGTATTTAAAATCCTCACAATTTATATTTGAATGTTATGAATTTGAAGTTTCTATTTCTCAAATGTCTGACATATAGTAGATTTCAGAGTCATGGTACTGCTTTTTATTCATGAGTGAAATGCAAGATAGATAAAGCAGTGGTGACACTGTGTTTTTAGTTTTTGTTTATTTTATCATTACCATGGATAAGAAATTTCAGTTGTAGCATTAATGCTTTTTCAGTAATTGTAACACATCTGTAAGAATTCATTAAATTCTTATATTTCTGTATTTAAATCCTGCTTTGGGTTTGTTTTGAATAATGACAAAGTGGGATATAAACAATGTATTACAATAATACCTATAATTTTGATATTACAAAAATATTTTCTTTGTTACTAGGTTCATGGGTCTTCTCAAGTAGCAAGCATGTCGGTGGCTGATTTGACTGAACAGCTGGCTCAAACTAAACAATTGGTAGCACAACTCAAAGAACTTGTCAAAGAAAAAGATGATGACTTACACAAGAAAGATAAACAATTAAAGGTATTGTGTGTAGAGGGGGACAGCTTCCAGTTGCTTTTGAGGCAAACTGCTTTTCTAAAATATTGTATTAAATATTATTTTAGATTGGTATTGGAAATTGTGATAATTATTAGGTGCAGCTTTCTTCTAATCTATTTTAGTTTTGCATAAGTTGCCACATTTGATTGTCACTCAAAATGCAGAAATTTCCTATGTATGAATAGATGTTGATGTGGTTAAAATTAGTAGTAGTTTTGACCATTCAGCCATACTCGATTCTTGATGACTTTATAGGCAAGTGCTCTCCATGCTATTGTCAAGGACAGCTTCTTTTAATTGTTGGATTTTCAACTTTGATGGCATCAAGCCAGTGAGTTCTTTCCTTGCCCCTTCTTCTTGTTCCACTAATCATTTCTAGCATCCTTGACTTCTTCAATGAATTTGCACGAACAACAGGGCCAAAGTAAATCAGATATAATCTTGTAATTTTGGCTTCTATATGTTTTATATGATTTTATATGGTTCAACACCTCTCTATTGGTTGCTCTGGTTGTCCATAGTATACAAAATAATTTATTCCAGCATTATGATTCAAAGGCATCAATTCTTCTTCAATCAGCCATTGTTAGTGTCCAACTCTCATATCCAAACATCATTCCTCTAAAAAAACACCCTGTTTTTTGTATTTATATCAGTGCCTCTGTTTTTCCAGATCTTATTCATGTTAACCAATGCCTAAGGTTAATAATCTCGTTTGATTTTAGGTGTAGAATTGCTATCGTGAACAATTTTTGACCCAAGGAAGAAAAATTCTTGAACTAATTCAATTGCTTCTTTGTAGATTTTAAACATACCATGTCCATCTGCAGCTGTTGCCATTATCTTTGTTTTGCTATGGTTTAAATTATCATCTCTATGTAGGTGGTAGCTATAGTATATGATTTCACCTGTCCTGAAAGTTATTTCAAAGAAAAGCATACTTTTGTATTTCTTCTATTTAGATATTGATATCAATGGTTGCACTTAAATTAATATCTGCAAATTGTATTCTGTTTTAAAACAATGTATATACTCTACAGGAAGAAAAAGAAGCTACTGACAGTAAGCTTTCCAAATTAAAACTTCAGAACAAAGCCAAAGTAGCATCATTAACTTCACAATTAGAAGAACTTAAGAAGCAAGTGCCAGGAAATGCAGCACAAGATGGAAAATCTGGTCAAAAGAGAGTGAGTTCCATCCTTAAAAATAATATATATTATAAAGCAGCTTTCGCCAACAAGTTCTTCTATAGTTGGTATATTAGTTTTGTCCAGCATGGTCCTTAGAGGAAAAGGTCTGTGGAGACCCAGTGAGGGGAAGGAAGCCCTGTGGAGACATGATGAGGGAAGGAAAAGACCAGCAAGTACCCAAGGGAGGGAAATGTAGCATGGGGTATGTTGAGGTGAAGGAGGCACGTGGGCCTTGGCCTGCGCTAAACCTCGCAGGGCCTCTCCCATCCCCGAGGCACCTCGCGCTTTGTTTAACAACTGATGCATTTGTTTAATAGCTGCATCAGGAAGAGCCGTGTGTGTGTGTGTGTGTGTGTGTGTGTGTGTGTTTGTGTGTTGTTGAGTTAGGCCAGGCATGTCCAAAGTCCGGCCCGTGGGCCATTTGCGGCCCGGGGGTCGGTTTAATACGGCCCTCCAACAGCCCTCCCTGCTCTGTGTAAATGTGGCCCTCCCTTCCTCCCTCTGTCTCTGGGGCTGTGTAGCTGGGAGGGAGGTGGACGGAGGTTACGGACGCCTCCTCCCGCAGAGGGCGAGGGAGCAGGTGGGGTGAGCACCCAAGGCTACCGTCATCTTAAGCACCACTGAGGCTGTCGCCCGGCAGGGGCATCAGGGAGAGAAGCCGGTCGCGCCTCCATCGCTGCACGTTCTGGGGCTGCGAAGCTGGGAGGGAGGTGAACGCGCGGCCCCAGAATGTCCGCTTGGTGCCTGCCGGAGGGAGCCGCGATGGAGCCGCGACCGGCTTCCCTGCCTGCGTCAGGCAGGGAAGCCGGTCGCGTCTCCATCGCGGCTCCCTCCGGCGGGCACCACGGCTTACGTTCTGGGGCCGCGCGTTCACCTCCCTCCCAGCCATGCAGCCCCAGAATGTGCAGCTCCCGCCGCACAAGGTCGCCCAGCAGGGGCGTCAGGCAGGGAAGATGGACGCGCGGCCTCAGAACGTAAGCCGTGGTGCCTGCCGGAGGGAGCCGCAATGGAGACGCGGCCGGCTTCCCTGCTTGACGCCCCTGCCGGGCGACAGCCTCGGTGGTGCTTAAGATGACGGTAGCCTTGGGTGCTCACCCCGCCTTCTCCCTCGCCCGCTGCGGGAGGAGGCGTCCGTAACCTTCGGCATACCGGCCCTTCTGCTGCTTCCCGGGGTGGGGGAGGGGAGGAGAGGGGAGAGAGGGAGTGACTGACAGACAGACAGGAGGGAGAGAGAGACAGAAGGGGAGGGAGGGAAAGACAGAGAGACAGACAGAGACAGAGAGAAAGAGAGGGAGGGAGAGAGACGGAGAGAGACACAGATAGAGAATGAATCGGAATCGGATTGAATCGGAGACAGACGGGGAAAGAGGGAGAGACAGACATACAGAGAGAGGGAGGTAGGGAGAGAATCAGAGAGAGTAACACACACAGAGACAGGGAGAGACAGAGAGGGAGGGAGAGACAGATAGATAGAGACTGATTAAGTGAGTGAGAGACAGACAGACACACACACAGAGTGACAGAGAGAAAGAGAGAAAGAAAGAAAGAGAAAGAGAAAGAAAGAGAAAGAGAGAGAAAGAAAGAGACAGAAAGAGAGACAGAAAGAAAGAGAAAGAGAGAGAAAGAGAAATGGAGAGAGAGAGAGGGGAAGAAAGAGAGAGAAAGAGAGAGAGAGAGAGAAAGGGAGACAGAAAGAAAGAGAAAAAGAGAGAAAGAAAGAGAGAGAGAAATGGAGAGAGAGAGAGGAAGAGAGAGAGAGAGAAAGAAAGAGACAGAAAGAAAGAGAAAAGGAGAGAGAAAGAAAGAGAGAAAGAGCGAGAGAAATGGAGAGAGAGAGAGGAAGAGAAAGAGAGAAAGAGGTAGGTAAGTTTTTTTTAAATTTATTTTCAATACATTGTGAAAACTCAACTGTAAGTTGATCTTAATGTTATGAAATGAAAAGTATGTCATTTGCAATTAACTTGGCATAAAATAATTTATTTGCATTTAATTGTAATGGTTCAAAGAATGTTCGGAAAAATGTTCGGCCCTCCACCATGTTCACTTCATCCAATCTGGCCCTCTTTGAAAAAAGTTTGGACACCACTGAGTTAGGCCATCTCACTTAATGGCTGTCATGACATGATCCTAACGTGCAGGCTTCGTTACAGTCCTTTGTCAAGGATTACCTGTAGTTAACTACAACTGAAAAGATAGATTGCTTGTCAAATTGCATGGTGAAACTGTGATGAAAACTCTGAACAGAGTTTTTCTGTATCTGATTTTCCAGTTGTATGTAGGTGTATGTATAATTTGAATCAGTAGAACATAATCTTAGAAGTGTCTTTTAAAAATAAGTGCCAACTTATTAATGTATTCTCCTTTAAATGAACTATTTGTAAATCATACTAAGTTTTGTTTGACATATGAATATAATATTTTTTTGCCCTCACCCTCAACTCTCTTACTTCATTGCAATTAGGAGAACAAGATGCATTCCAAAGCATATCTATCGAAACAAGTCTGAAATTAGCACCACTTGCAACTGCTGTTAGTTTCAGAACTAATTTAGTAGCTATGTTTTGGAATTAGTTTGTTAGAAATCATACTGCAATGGTAAAGGCCCTGTAAGATGGCAGTATTGAAGGAATCTGGAGTGTGCTGATCTTGTCCAAATCTTTAATATTCGAGAAAATTTTAAATAAATCTTCCATTTCTTTCTCTCTCAAATTTACAATGTAGGATAGAACCAGGGGTGAAATTCCGCAGGTTCTGACAAGTTCTGGAGAACCGGTAGCAGAAATTTTGAATCGTTCAGCAAATACCACCTCTGGCTGGTCCCAGAGTGCGGTGGGAATGGTAATTTTGCAGTATCCTTCCCCTGCCACGCCCACCAAGCCATGCCCACAGAACCAGTATTAAAAAATATATAATTTCACCACTGGATAGAACATCTTATATTTGAGTTAAGAATTGCTGTTTACTGACCTCAAACCATCAGTCAGGTGCAATATCTCATGTGGAAAGCTTCCACCATCCTAAACCATCAAATAAGCTGACTGTGATTAACGTTTTAGGATGCAAACAAGAACAGAATTAATTTTGTTTCTGCTTGAAAACTGTGTTTGGACTTTGTGCTTGAGGTGAAAAAAAATTAAACTTTATTTTACGTTTTGCTGATTAGATAAGTTTGTTATAGAAATGGCTACTATACAATATTATATAAAAGTAAAAAGCTTAGATTGTATGCTATTACCTTATTCTACTGTATCAAAAGGAATAGGAAGTCAATGCTTTTTCTTTTCTTTTTCCTTCTTCCCTGTACTTTTCCCCCTTTCCTCTCTTATTTTCCTCTTTTTTGCTTTTGTATTTTATATTATACTTTGATAAACTAATAAAAAATTGTTTTAAGACACAAAGAAAAGTATTCTATTCTGGGTACTTTTTACTTAAATCTCAAAATCTGTTCTGCATTTAAAAAAAATTGCCATAGCCAAGTTAAAATTTAAAAAAGAACTCTGAAACATGTTTTATTATTTTTTAATTGGAAAAAAACATTTCTGTTATAGCAGGCATGTGGCTATTTTAAATATTTAATTTTTGTATTATTTGAAGGTTAAGTTTTTAAATGTATGATTTCAGAGTGATCAAGATAGTGCTGCTGCAAGCCGTGGAAAAATATTGGTGCTTAGAAAGAAGGTTGAAGAACTAGAAACACTGAATGCCCAAAAAAATGAAGAGCTCCAACAAAAGGTAAATTTGTATGAGTTTATTTCTTTATCTTGAGTGTTGGCGCTACTACTTAAAGATAGTTACTACTGTAATTTGTCTAAAGTTGCTGTTCACAGAGCTGAAACTTTCATATTTTCTATTGATTAAAAAAGAACAAGATGTTAGTAAATTTCTATATATTTTAACCTATTTAACTTAGATCTGTCGTAGCCCATAAAGCCAAAAAAGTATGCTTTACATTATATATTTCAAATAAAATAGACAAAAGTCAACAAATAGGCACATTACTAAGTGTGATGGCGATCAAGTAAATGAGGGATACTGCAAAAGTAATAAATGTGAGTGTTGCTTCTACAGTTGTTTTTCAGTACCGTCCTAACTTCAAATGATTGCTGCAAGTCAAGCAATAAGCAAGGTCTCCTTGTAAGACAAATAAATGATATTTTTTTTAGTAAGAATCAGAGTCTTATAGAAGTGGCAATTTTGGTTTGTATGCATGTAGGTCAACCCAACTTTTGGCTGGAAAAAAAATGCAATTTGAGCTTGAGCTTTAAAAAAAAAGGAGTTTAATGAGAGAAAATAAAAGGAAGAATTAATTTTAGTGTGATAGATATCAAATTAATTAAGTATTCTAGGCCATGTTTTTAGGACAAAACCAAACCTCCCAGGATGACTTAAGTAATGTAATCATTTTACCAAAATATAATATTAATACAATCTTCAAATATGTATACCGTATTTGTCGGCGTATAAGACGACTGGGCGTATAAGACGACCCCCCCATCATTTCCACTCAAAATATAGAGTTTGTTATATACTCGCCGTATAAGACTACCCCCTCTTCCGCACACCTTCCACACCCCAAATAAAACGTAAAAGAACATCAGATTTGATTTCAACATGTTAATTTATATTCAAATGCTTATGACATGCAGGAAAACTGTCACAAGGCTGTATGTTATCAAACACATACAGTAAACATAAAACAGTGCAAGTTGCACATCAAGAGCATAAACATTGGATCAGCAAAACCACGGGATAGGTAACATGTTTCTGGGGACATGCCCCCTTCGTCAGACCTTGCTGAGCTCCCAAAGGAATGTTCATAAGGTAAATAGTGTGAGGGTGGCTAAGACCCCTCCCCCTCCTGTATTATACCAGCCAATAGTAAATGCCAGAGGCTAATTCACTAAAGCTGAATGGAACAATAAACCTATGGGAGCTACCATGCTGTTTGTTTTCTAAGCTGTTAACCAAACTGGAACTGTCAATGATAGAAGGAAGATAACAAATAGAGGGAGAGAGCAAGTGCCGGGCAAGTTTGCTGGCGTGACAGTTTCCCTTTAAAAGCCTTCAAACTCCTGTTCGTCATCTGATATTAAAAGTTCATCAATGACATCTTGTGATACAGTTGTAAGGCAGTCATCGTATGGATCTAATTCCGTGTCAGATGATGTGGCCTCAGCTTTAGCTTCCTCTTCATCTTCATCTTGCCACAAGTACTCGTCCTCCATACCATCTAATGAATTTGATATGCCACACTTCTTGAAAGACTTGATTACTGTTTGTGCATCAATATCATTCCAGGCTTTTATGACAAATTGGCACAAAACATCCAACTGTGGAGCACGCATGTTTCCTCCTTTTGTGTATGACTTTTCGCTGCTAACCATCCATTCATTCCACTGTTCTCGAATGCGATCTTTAAAAGGCTTGTTTAGGCACACATCCAGGGGCTGTACCAATGATGTCAATCCTGCAGGAATAACTGCTGCATCTGTTTTTATTCTCGCAAGCCTTTCCTTGGTGGTGGGAGTTAAATGAGCCCTGAACCTATCCCACACAAGTAGACTACGTTTTTGAAGTAGACCACCTGGTCGTCTGCTCCATACATTATCCAGCCATAGTTTCACACCCTCCTCATCCATCCAGCCTTTTTCATGCACGTGCACAAAACAACCAGCAGGGAACTTGAGTTTTGGCATGGTTTTCCTTTTAAAAATAATCATAGGTTTCAGTTTGTTGCCATCAGCTGTGCATGCTAGTACCACTGTAAAACTTGACTTCTCATGTCCTGTTGTTTTTATCAAAATAGTTTTCTCACCTTTATGATGGACAGTTTTATTTCCAATCATATCAAAATTCATTGGAGTTTCATCCATATTTCCAATATTACTTAGCGCATAGCCATGTTTAGTGCGCTGTTTTATTACGTATCGATGGAAACTATCCACTTTATTATCCAGATCTGCAGGTAATTTTTGGGCAATTTTTGTCTTTTGCCTTAGTACCAGATCATGCCTTGCCATGAATCTACTACACCAGGATATAGTGGCCTTAAAATTGTTGCTGTGATCGGGGTTAGATTTGGCCCACTGAAGTGCAAACAAGCGTATTTTATTTCGTGTCACCACATAACCGTTTTGGCGATGCTCAGCCACCATATCTGCTACATGTTTTTCAAGTTCTGGCCAGTGTGCGATGCCTCTTCTTAATGCACACTTATCCCTTGGCATACTCTTTAATGCTTTTTCATTTGATTTCCAGTCCCGAACCATCTTTTCTGTTACTCCATATTGTCTTGCAGCAGCACAATTATTATGTTCCCTGGCAAAGTTTACAACTTTAAGTTTAAAACTTGCCTCATATTTCTTTCTTTTTGGTGCCATGATAGGGTTGATAGGAGTTTGACTGCTGGACAAATATCAACAATACAATGACTGGAATTTATTTTGAGAGCCGGAAGGTGTGGCCTGTTTTGCTTTGTTTTGTTTTGTTTTGTTTCGTCTCTCTCTCTCTCTCTCTCTCTCTGGGCCTCTCTCTCTCTGTCTCGCGCGCTCTGTGGTGATGGCTGTCCCCTTCACGTTCCTCGTCTCCCCGAATGGCGTCCAGAGCCATCCGCAGCTGCGCAGAGACTTGCCGCTTTTCCACGCACGCGCGTGGCTATCTTTTGCGCGCGATGGTTTCCTCATTCCCCTCTTGTCTCTTTCCCCTGTGTGTCTGTTACACTCTCGTTCTGGGCCTCTCTCTCTCTCTCTGTCTCGTGCGCTCTGTGGTAACGGCTGTCCCCTTCACGTTCCTCCTCTCCCCGGATGGCGTCCAGAGCCATCCGCGCGGAGACTTGCACGGAGGGGAAAGAGGAAACCATAGCGCGCGAGAGAGAGACTTGCAGGGAGGAGAAAGAGAGGGGGAAAGAGGAAACCATCGCGCGAGGGAGACTTGACAGAGGGGAAAGAGGAAACCATCGCGCGCGAGGGAGAGACTTGCATGGAGGAGAAAGAGGAAAACATCGCGCACGAGGGAGACTTGACAGAGGGGAAAGAGGAAAACATCGCGCGTGAGGGAGAGACTTGCATGGAGGAGAAAGAGGGGGGGAAAGAGGAAAACATCGCGCACGCGAGGGAGAGACTTGCATGGAGGAGAAAGAGGGGGGGAAAGAGGAAAACATCGCGCACGCGAGGGAGAGACTTGCATGGAGGAGAAAGAGAGGGGGAAAGAGGAAAACATCGCGCACGCGAGGGAGAGACTTGCATGGAGGAGAAAGAGGGGGGGGAAGAGGAAAACATCGCGCGCGCGAGGGAGAGACTTGCATGGAGGAGAAAGAGGGGGGGAAAGAGGAAAGCATCGCGCGCGCGAGGGAGAGACTTGCAGGGAGGAGAAAGAGAGGGGGAAAGAGGAAAACATCTCGCGCGAGGGAGACTTGACAGAGGGGAAAGAGGAAAACATCCCACGCGTGAGGGAGAGACTTGCAGGGAGGAGAAAGAGAGGGGGAAAGAGGAAAACATCGCGCGCGCGAGGGAGAGACTTGCATGGAGGAGAAAGAGGGGGGGGAAAGAGGAAAACATCGCGCGCGAGGGAGACTTGACAGAGGGGAAAGAGGAAAACATCGCGCGCGCGAGGGAGAGACTTGCATGGAGGAGAAAGAGGGGGGGAAAGAGGAAAACATCGCGCGCGCGAGGGAGAGACTTGCAGGGAGGAGAAAGAGGGGGGGAAAGAGGAAAACATCGCGCGCGAGGGAGACTTGACAGAGGGGAAAGAGGAAAACATCGCGCGAGGGAGACTTGACAGAGGGGAAAGAGGAAACCATCGCGCGCGAGGGAGAGACTGACAGCCAGAAAGAGAGTGATGTTTTCCTCTTCCCCCCCCTCTTTCTCCTCCCTGCAAGTCTCTCCCTCGCGCGCGCGATGTTTTCCTCTTTCCCCCCCTCTTTCTCCTCCCTGCAAGTCTCTCCCTCGCGCGCGCGATGTTTTCCTCTTCCCCCCCCTCTTTCTCCTCCATGCAAGTCTCTCCCTCGCGTGCGCGATGTTTTCCTCTTTCCCCCCCTCTTTCTCCTCCATGCAAGTCTCTCCCTCGCGCGCGCGATGTTTTCCTCTTTCCCCTCTGTCAAGTCTCCCTCGCGCGCGATGTTTTCCTCTTTCCCCCCCCTCTTTCTCCTCCCTGCAAGTCTCTCCCTCGCGCGCGATGTTTTCCTCTTCCCCCCCTCTTTCTCCTCCATGCAAGTCTCTCCCTCGCGTGCGCGATGTTTTCCTCTTTCCCCCCCTCTTTCTCCTCCATGCAAGTCTCTCCCTCGCGTGCGCGATGTTTTCCTCTTTCCCCTCTGTCAAGTCTCCCTCGCGCGCGATGTTTTCCTCTTTCCCCCCCCTCTTTCTCCTCCCTGCAAGTCTCTCCCTCGCGCGCGCGATGTTTTCCTCTTCCCCCCCTCTTTCTCCTCCATGCAAGTCTCTCCCTCGCGTGCGCGATGTTTTCCTCTTTCCCCCCCTCTTTCTCCTCCATGCAAGTCTCTCCCTCGCGCGCGCGATGTTTTCCTCTTTCCCCTCTGTCAAGTCTCCCTCGCGCGCGATGTTTTCCTCTTTCCCCCCCTCTTTCTCCTCCCTGCAAGTCTCTCCCTCGCGCGCGCGATGTTTTCCTCTTCCCCCCCCTCTTTCTCCTCCATGCAAGTCTCTCCCTCGCGCGCGAGCGATGTTTTCCTCTTTCCCCTCTGTCAAGTCTCCCTCGCGCGCGATGTTTTCCTCTTTCCCCCCCTCTTTCTCCTCCATGCAAGTCTCTCCCTCGCGCGCGCGATGTTTTCCTCTTTCCCCCCCTCTTTCTCCTCCATGCAAGTCTCTCCCTCGCGCGCGAGCGATGTTTTCCTCTTTCCCCTCTGTCAAGTCTCCCTCGCGATGACCCGGCGTATAAGACGACCCCCCCACTTGGAGGCATGTTTTTCAGGGCAAAAAAGTCGTCTTATACGCCGGCAGATACGGTAATTGAATTACTATTATAGTAATAGTAAGTGTGCCATGACCATAATCCAAGGCACACTTATGGGAATACGCATTTTTATTGGAGGTTCTTAGACTGGTTGCTAATTCTTTCATATCTGTTGATTGCTATGAAAAAGCTTGCTTTTTAAGGATGGAATGGTATAAAAATAGCTGTTGATGGTAATAAAATATTTCTAATGGAAGAATGGCTTTGCTTCCAGATTTCTGAATTGGATGCTGCACACCAACGGGGTGCTGAACTGGATGCCATGCTTGCTGAGAAGCAAAAGAAACTAACTGAAAAAGAAGCCTACATAATCGATTTGCAGCTAGCCTGTGGATCAACTAATGATGCCAAAGAAATGCTAATACATAACAATGAATTAAAGGTATAACTAAACTGGGAATATGTATGTGTTGTTTTATTTCCCATCCGGTTTGACAGATTGATTAACATTCTGAATTGACTGTACTGTTGCTTTCCCAATAAAACCTGAGAAATAGATGAAGAATACCAATCTCTTGTTCGTTTCCTTATTATCTTTTTCATGAACTTCAAAGAAGCAAATTTCCACAAAAGAGGCTTCATTGCAGAGCATGCAAATTCTAGTTCAGAACCTTACCAGGAAAGTTGGGGACAGTGAAGAAAGATGTAGCCTCCTCCAGGAACAAATTGCAAGTCTTAAAAGCTTTCAAAATAAAGAGAAGGAGCATTTTCAGGAAAGAGAAGCCATGTATACTCAAAATGTAAGTAGGTCTTCAGTACAAAATGTATTTGCCTCGTGATGAGATGGTGGAGGGGGCAAATAAATTTAATAATAAAATTTCTAAAAATACAATTTGGGATTTGCCTGACAGTGACAATAGGAATATGATGATTTTAACCCTTTTTCTTACAGAGATTATCAGATGTAAAATTGATGTTATTATTAAATTAGATGAGTGTTACTGGAGTTATTTAAGGATCCATTTCATCCATGCTTAATTTCCACTGAAGTATTATAATAATAATAATAATAATAATTTAATTTATATCCCGCTCTCTCTCCCCGAGGGGACTCGAGGCGGGGCACAGGCAATTAAAAATACAAATAAACACAGACAAGTACAAAATACAGAATTAAAAATAAATTAAATAAATCCTGCGCTAAAACCTATAAACTAAAAATTACCCCTAAAAAACCCTAACCTAAAAAGAGACTACCCAAGGCCGGCCAGACGAAAAAAGTGAGTCTTTAATTTTAAGCGGAAGGAGCGGAGGTCCGTAGTTGTCCTGATATCGGGGGGAAGGTCATTCCAGAGGGCTGGGCCCGCCACAGAGAAGGCCCTTCCCCTGGGCGTCGCCCGCTGACAAAGTCTAGTGGACGGCACCCGGAGAAGTCCCTCTCTGTGGGAGCGAATCGGCCGTGAGGATGTATGGGGCAGGATCCGATCCCGCAGGTAGCTAGGTCCCGAGCCATGGAGCGCTTTGAAGATGGTAATTAACACCTTGAAGCGCACCCGGAAGACGACAGGTAGCCAGTGCAGCTCGCGCAAGAGCGGTGTTACATGGGCAAACCTAGAGGTGCCCATAATTGCTCGCGCGGCTGCATTCTGGACCAACTGAAGCCTCCGGGTACACCTCAAGGGGAGCCCCATGTAGAGAGAGTTGCAATAATCCAGTCGGGATGTCACGAGAGCATGAGTGACTGTGCGAAGGGCGTCCCGATCCAATCGGGGGCGCAACTGGCGTACCAGGCGAACCTGGTAAAACGCCCTCCTGGCCACGGCTGTCACTTGATCTTCCATGGACAGCCGGGTATCCAGGAGGACACCCAAGTTGCGCGCCCCATCCACAGGGGCAAGATGTTCGCCCCCTATGGCCAGCGTTGGAGAGAGCTGGTTGAACCGGGCAGCCGGAAACCACAGCCACTCGGTCTTGGTCGGGTTGAGCCTAAGTCCGTTACTTCCCATCCAGATCCGCACGGCTTCCAAGCACTGGCACATCACCGCTACGGCATCGTTGGGGTGGTTTGGGGTAGATATGTACAGCTGGGTGTCATCAGCGTACAGGTGGTACTCTACCCCAAAACCACGGATGATCTCGCCCAGCGGCTTCATGTATGCGTTAAACAGGAGAGGCGAGAGGACCGACCCCTGAGGCACCCCGCATGTGAGGGGTCTCGGGGTCGACCTCTGCTCTCCTGCACGCACAAATTGCGATCGGCCAGAGAGGTAGGAGGAGAACCACCGTAAAACGGTGCCTCCCACCCCCAACCCCCCCAGCCGATGCAATAGGATACCATGGTCGATGGTATCGAAAGCCGCCGAGAGGTCTAATAGGACCAGGATGGAGGAACATCCCCCATCTCTGGCCCTCCAGAGATCATCTACCAACGCGACCAATGCCGTCTCGGTGCTATGCCCGGGCCGAAAGCCGGACTGGCGCGGATCTAGATAGTCAACTTCCTCCAGGTGACGGGGAAACTGTTGTGCCACCACACTCTCAACAACCTTCGCCAAGAAGGGAAGGTTGGAGACTGGACGGTAGTTGTTCAAAAGAGCTGGGTCCAAAGAGGGCTTCTTGAGGAGGGGCCTCACCATGGCCTCTTTTAGGGAGGCAGGCAAGGAACCCTCACTCAAGGATGCGTTGACAACCTCTTGGAGCCAGCCTCGTGTCACCTCCCAGGATGCCAGTACAAGCCAGGAGGGGCACGGGTCCAATAAACATGTGGTGGCTCGCAGTCGCCCACGTAGCCTGTCCATATCCTCGGAAGTAACGGAGTCAAACTCCTCCCAAACAAGATCTCTCTCGTGGCATCCCACTGGGTCATGAATGGGGGTTAGCTCACTCTGTATCTGGGCGGTTTTCTCCTGCAGAAAAATCACAAATTCCTCTGCTCTACCCTGTAGCGGGGCTTCCCGTTCCCTCTGTTGAAGGAGGTCGCGGGTCACCCTAAACAGGGCGGCAGGGCGGTTTTCTGCGGATGCTATGAGAGTGGCACAATGATGACGTTTGGCCACTCTCAGCGCCACAATGTAAGTCCGTAAATGGGCTCTTACCTGTGTCCGGTCAGATTCAGAGCGGCTAGCCCTCCATCTTCTCTCTAGGCATCTCTTGCGGCGTTTCATCACCCGCAGCTCCACAGTGAACCAAGGAGCCAGGGTGGTTCGCCGCCGCGAGAGAGGCCGCAGGGGCGCGACCCGATCTAAGGCTCCCACGGCCGCACTATTCCATGCGGCCGTGAGGTCCTCCATCGGGGCGCGGGTCAGGGATACAGGAAATGGCCCAAGCGCTGTCTGGAACCCATCCGGGTCCATCAAGCGCCTGGGGCGGTACCAGATTAGTGACTCTGGTTCCGCCTCCCCGCGGAGGGGAGCAGCGGTCGGAAAGTCGAGCCGGAGAAGTGAGTGGTCTGACCATGACAAGGGTGTGATGACTATGTCCCCTGTACCCAGATCACTTTTCCATTGGCCCGAGACAAAGATGAGGTCCGGCGTATGTCCACCCTCGTGAGTGGGGCCTTGAATTACTTGGGTCAGGTCCATGGCCGTCATGGAAGCCATGAACTCCCGAGCTACCACGGATGATTCGCCCAACGATGGCAGGTTAAAGTCCCCCATGACTATAAGTCTGGGGGTCTCCACTGCCACCGTAGCGATCACCTCCAGGAGCTCGGGCAGGGCTGCTGCTACATAGCGGGGAGCCAGGTATACAACCAGCAAGCCCAACTGCCTCCCTAGGCCCCACCTCACGCAGAGGGACTCACAGCCGGAAGTCTGAGGCACAATGGTCTCTCTCGGCTCAAGGCCTTCCTTAATAATGACCGCTACCCCACCACCCCTGCCTAGGGCCCGCGGCTGATGAAATGCGCGGTAGCCTGGTGGGCACATTTCAACGAGGGGATGTCCTCCCTCGTGGCCCAACCAGGTCTCCGCAATTCCTACCAGGTCCGGCTCCCCCTCTGACACAAGGTCACTAATGAGGGGGGCTTTGTTGACAACGGACCTGGCGTTGCAAAACATCAGCCGCAGACCCTGGCTCTGTATTCCCTGGCCACCTAGCCTGCGGGGGTTGTGGCACCCAACCGTTTGTAACCAACGGCTACGTGCCATCAACCGGGAGGAAGGAACTTGTCTCCCCTCGGACCTGCCCCTCCCCACGACCCTCTGGATGGGGAAGCCCTCCACCGGAATGACTTGTGTTTCCCCCCTCTTAACGAAACCATCCGCCTCCCTCCGTCGTCTGCTGGCTCGGCCCGTTCCCTTTTGGCTAGTCTCAACCTGTCTAAACCCTCCCCCCTCCCTGGTGCCCCCTAAAATAAACAGCAATTTGTTAACTAAAAAACCCCTACACCTGCGCTTTCGCCACTTCTCCTGACTTATTAGTCCCTCATCAAAGTGTGCCCTTGATAATACAGCGGGCCATACCTGCGAGAGGGGGGACTCCCGCAGTAGGATTAGGTCTGCCCTTGAATATATTACGGGTCACATCGACAGCAGGGGATCAATTTGGGTACAGAGATGTTTAGATGGTCGGAATAAATATTAAATATTAAATAAGATGTTAAAATATATATTCAATAAATATTGGAAAGATGTTAAAATTAATTAATTCCAGTAAGTTAATGATACGGTATAGAAAAGTTAAAATCCTGGGTATGATGGTCAATAAATAATTGCATAAAGTGCACATGATCACATAAGTGCACTATCACAGGCGTGGCCTTAGCAAGTCCAGTCCAGTCCCACTCTTCCAGAGCCTCAGGCCTCAGCCAAAGATGGTACATGGTTGGGCCCCTTGCAGGATCTCCCGGCCCCCCTTGTGGGTCCTGGTTTAAGTTGGTTTAAACAGAGTCAGTAGGGAACAGGGCCTCAGCCTGGATCTTCTTAGGCCTCGGCCCAGCTGTTATGCGGCCTCCCGGCTCCCGGCTCCCGGCTGCTAGACCTCCGATTTTCCACTCACCGGTACTCTAATGGAGTCGGCCAAATAAAGGAGTCCAGATTGGGTCATCTTGGCTACGGCCCTGCTGTTATCGGGCCTAGATCGTCCTCGCCAGGTGTCCCTCCCAGACTGGCATCCCGGCCTTCTGCGTCCTGGCCCCCCATGGCCCTCCGCACTCGGCAGTCCCAGCTTGCCTTCTGTCCAGCCTGGCGTCCCGGCCTCCGGCAACCCGGCCTCTCACGTCCTTCGGCCTCCGACGGTCGGCGCGCCTCGGCAGACCTTCTGGCAAGCCTCCTGCCCAGCCTCCTGCCCGGTTTCCACCTCTCCAGCGTCCAGCAAGCCTTCTGCCCGGTCTCCAGCACTCCGCTTTCTCCCCCGCTTTCTCCCCCCGGCGGGCTCAACAAGCCCGGCATCGGCCCGCCATCGGCCTGACGCCCGGCGTCTCCAGCTGACCGGCGCCTTCCGGTCAGCAAAACCCCCGTTCTTGGCCGTCAACTCACCCTGGGAGGCCGTCCATGGCCTCGATGGTAAGCCAGGGTGGTCACTTACTGGGCCCGACCCTCAAAGCTGGTAAGGAGGGTCGGGCGGCATCTCTTTTAACCAAAAAGCCCCCGCGGCCCGCGCGGAGCTCAAAGGCAGACCGCCATCTCTTCGCGCATGCGAAAAGAAAGATTATGAATCAGTAAGAACTGAATGTTAACTTACATGATTATGTGTGACTCAACTTTATGGAAATATTTGGTCTGGTTGTTTTTTAGATCCATATGTTTCAAAATATTATCCAGGAAAAGGAAAAAGAGTTGATGAGACTGGCCCAGAAACACGAACAAGAACTTTTTAAAGTGGCTGCCAAATCTGATGCTAGTGCTGATCTAGAACAGGTAGAGAAAAATTATTTTATTTAATAGTATTGTGAATGGAATCCCAAGTTAATTTTTGGCATCCCTAATTTTGTGTGTGTGTGTGTGTGTGTTTGGTTTTTTTTTGTGGTCACATGCCAATATCATTTTACAAATGAGTTACATCTGAAAAAAGGTTATATTTATTCAAGTGTGTACATATTTTTAAATTGAGCTCACCTTGTGACTATGTCCAGTTTTTTTCAGTGTTACAAAAAGGTTTGCTTGTGCTTTCTTCTCCTCCCTCTCCCCCCCCCCCCCCCCCCATATTTTGCAGTCTAGGCACATTTGTATAGTATTTGTTTGGTATTTAAAAGACAGCTTAATGGAAATAAATAATTATATTTAATAATTTCTGACTTCTTTAATAACTAATGGTTCTAGATTAGTTTCGGTAAATATTGAACAGATATTTGATTTCTATGATGTCCTACAAGTATGAAATTTTGTTACTATGAATAGGTGGCAATACAAGAAAACACTACAGGATGATGTTTTTGTTTTCAGAATAAAGTTGCTATTTTCCATTACTTAACAATGAATATATATATATATATTTGTAATAGTTACTGAAAGCGTTAAAGCAGAAACTACATGAAAAGGAGGAAGTCATGCTTGGAAGGACACAGGTCATAGTCATGTTGCAACAAGAACTGGATGGCAAGGACCAACAACTGAAAGTAAGAAGTAGATTACATAGTCAAACAATTGTTGTTTTGGGATAAGTTGTTATAATTTTTTTTTTAAAGGTAAAGGCAAAGGAGTCTCTGCAAATTTTACTCTACTTGTCCTTGCTAATTATAGGAGGCAGTGCTCATCTCCATTTCAAGACCAATGAGATGGTGGTGTCTGAAGACATTTGCATGGTCATGCAGCCAGCATATTGTCACGGAATGCTGTTACTGTCCCACTGTAGAAATGCTTGTTTATATACTCACATTTGCATGCTTTCAAACTACTAGGTTGTCAGGAGCTGGAGCATGGATGGAAGCTCATACTATTGTGTGGTGCTTCAGTCTCGAACCTATTTTGCTGGCTTTCCAATCAGCAAGTCCAGCGTCTTAACCACTGAGTCACTGCACTGCCCATTGTAAAAAAATAGATAAAAAATAGAGTAGTTGTAAATTAGAATGCAGTTTGTTAGTCACTTTTTATTGCATTTCCTTTCATTGCATTGATTGATCATGTGTCATGTATTCTTATGCTGTACTTTTTACCCATAGTTGTTAAATGTTGAGGTAGTGCTAAAAGAAAAGGAAAACTCACATGATTAAAAAAAAAGATTAAAAATGACAAGAATAATAAGCTCTGATTTGGTCATCAGAATCTGAAGAGCTTCTACAAAAAGCTTAATTTATGGTTTTTTTTAATAATTTCTTTTTTTGAACAGTAGTGGTTAACATTCATATATTGATAGTTTATGGGTGCATATCATAAAATGAACCCGGACATTGATGAAAAATATGAACATAGGAAGCATTTTAGATAATGTTTGTTTAACTATTTCTTAAAGTTTTCATTATTTTTTTGCTATAATTTGGACACTTATCTCTTCCCATATTCTGTTGCTTTAGAAAAATGGGGGATTACTTTGGTGAGGAGGGTATCTGACCATAGTGCTTAATTTATTGTTCAAAATAACATAGCATATTCTTCATCCTGATATTTGCAAACTTTACCCAAATCAATAATAATACATCAATAAGAAGCAACAATACCATAAAAGATATGAAACAGAATTACTGAAAGCTGTTTAAAATGCCTGGACATATAGATATTGTATAGTTTATATATTTTTCTTTATAATGTTTCCTTAATATTAATTTCATTTTTAAAAAATAATTGAAGAAAAAATGACAGCAATATATTAGTTTGATTGTGAAGTTGTCATTTTTTTAATCTCCCAATGCTGCTAATTACAGCAAATACAGTTTTTAATTATTGCTTTCCTCTAAATGTTCTTCCCTCAAATGTAAAAAAAATAATAAATATTTCACTCAGCACAGAACAATATTTTGCTCCTTGAAAATAGTTTTTCTCCCATTTATAATTTTGTGTATCTATGCTGTTTTACATATGCTATTGAGTATTTCATCTTTCCCTAGCATATTGTACAAAAGTATTTTTATGTATTCAGATTTTTATGTATTCAGATTTGTTTTAGACACCCATCTTTCAAAGGTGTTAGCTCTATGCTTTATGACTTTTTAAAATACAAGAGGGGAATAGATTCCTTTCTCGGGAACTAAGCATTTCTTATCTTGTACCAGTGAGAAGCCTTAACTGAATGAAAAATCTTCCAAGGGTTTGGGAAACATTAAAAAAAAATCAACAGAGGATGAAGGAAGTTATATTTTCTGTGCTTGTACATGTCAAGGGAACTATTGTGCATATAATTAAAGGAACTAATCATTTTATTGTCTAAACTTGTTTTAATCCAGGAAATGAACGAACAACTGAACCGCCTTGAGTCCGAGAAAGACAATCTTCAATCCAAGCTGGATGCAGAAAAGCATATAATGCGAGCCCAGCTGAGAGACATGATGGAGAAACATGAAAATGAAATGAGGAAAGCCAGAGAGAAGTATAATGCGGATCATCAGGAGATATTAGAAACTCATGAAACAGAGCTTCAGGAAAAAGATCAAACATTGCTTCAGCAACAGAAAAAAATTGATGAATTAATTTCCAGACAGGAAAGTAATTTGGAGCAAGCCGTTGATTTGGATGCTATTATTAAGCAAAAGTTGGAACATTTAGAAGGTAATATAATGAACAACAACCCTTAAAACTGCTTGCTTACTACACTGAAGAGTTGATTCCGTTTTTATTAGCATTATAGTGACCTTTTGATAAAGAAAAATTATGCTGAGACTAACCTTTGTGGCCAGATTTTACACATGTTTTCAGTGCAGTAGCACTAAAAGATAAAGTGTTGTTATTCCCTCTCCAGCCTGTGTAGAGTAGATGGCTATATCTCTAAACATATATTTTAGTTTCTTAATTTCCTAGAGGGCATGATACTGGAGCAATAATGTTGTCAAGGTGACACCACTATTATATTTGGCAAGGTTGCAATTCCTTTAATGATTAATAGTTGTGTTAAGTCTAATAGAGAATTAATATTTACTGTTCATTTTATAAAGCAGACCTTTTATGCCATAATCCTACAGTTTACTGAGAAATTTAATAGTGTGATCTTGGGGGAGACCTCTTGAGGCTACCAAAGAGGAGTCTTGGCAGAGCATATAACTTATGGTGGAATATAGTCTGAATTCCCAGAAGGAAGGGGCTGCTTTCCAGAGGGCAGAGTCAGTGGAGCTTGGAAAGTTTTGTTAAAAGGAAGACAGTTAAATGGCTCCTCCCTAGCTATCCCCAGAGTATATCTGTAGTTATGTAAATAGTTTAATCTAGCAAGATTTTGTCCCTAAGTAAAGAACAATAAAAGAAACTATCTAGTATCTCACATTGGGCAAGTCTTGGAAAATTCCCTCCTAAGCATATGTCAGTGATATGAAAACAATCTAAGTAATATGTTATATTAATAGTTTTGCTGTAATTCTGAATAATGATTGAGTTTGCCTGTTTGTTTAAGTGCAAGTAAAACTGAAAACAGAAGAGGCTAGCAAATCAGAAGCTAAATTCCTTAAGATGAAAGCATGGTCCAAATCCAGAATCAGACAACTTGAAGATGAACTTAAAAATGTATGTTAAATGTTTACATACAATTTAATTTTATGTGCCTGCTTTAGTGATGTAGATGCCAACATTCTGGTTAAATGATAAGATATAAAGTAGTGTTTTTGTTGGTTAAAAGTCACTTCTTCAGAAAATAGCCTCTTTCCCCAAAAATAAGACCTATTGCAAAAATAAGACCCAGCAAAGGGCCTTTTCATGTGTCCCTAATATAAGCTCTACCTGCAAAATAAGCCCTACTTAAGCACTTGCACAGCTGTCCACCTGCCCATTCCATCTGGTTGCTTGTGGTGCCACTGCTGCAAGGCACTGAAGTTGTAGAGTTATCCCACGTACTCCAGCTTACCTCAGGGCCCCTGCAGCCAGGCCATCCATGCTCTGACACCTGCCGGCTTATAGCAGCAGCATCAGCAGCCATGCACAGCAGGAGCCCGCGTAGCCACCAGCTTACTTCTGTTTGCTTGTGGCCACAATGGAACAGGAGGCTGAGCGATGTGCTACTGCCACAACTGCGAGGCAGGTATTGCAGTGTGGATGGCCTGGCCACAGGATCCTGAGGTAAGCCAGAGTACATGGGGCTGTTCCACCCTTCCGCCTCACGGCGGCAGCGCTATTGAATCATGTGGCCTTCTGCCCCGCTGTGCGAACAAGCAGAAGATGTAGGTCTCATATATGGGGGAAAAATAATACACTTCCTGAAAATAAGCCCTAGTACTTATTTTGGGGCCCAAAAGAAAATAAGACCCGGTCTTATTTTCAGAAAAACATGGGTACTATAGTTGAAAATTTGATTAGTAAAAATAATAATTTAACTATGGAACTGATAGTATAATTCTGCTGCAACTGTTTATGTGTATGGATATGTCTATATTATGGGATTGCACAAATTAGAGATGCTACCAGATTTTGCCTCATATTGTTTTTTTATATATTTTTTAATTGTCAGATATTGACATTTTTTCTAGATTACACCAATGAATAGTAGCATAACTGCCTTACAAGATCAAATTTCTGAATTAAAAAATGAAAAAGAAGAGCTTCAGTCAACACTGCACACATATTTGGAATATAAAACTCAAAATGGTAAATAATGATAAACTTACTGTCATTTTGAAAAGTATCTACCTTAAAATGATGCAAGAAAATAATGTTTATAGCCTCTTGTTTACTTATTCATTTTGCTGTTTATTAATTGCGAAGTATAATATCCTGTTTCCCTGAAAATAAGACCTCCCTGGATAATAAGCCCAATTGGTGTTTTGAGTGCATGTGTTAAAATAAGCCCTCCCCGAAAATAAGCCCTCCCTGAAAATATTGCAATGCCACTCTCGCCACCTCCTGCACCTAAAAATTAATAAGATCTTCCCCAAAATAAGGCCAAGCGCTTATTTCAGGGGTCAAAAGAAAATAAGACCCTGTCTTATTTTTGGGGAAACATGGTAAGTAAAATTTGTAGATACAGTAGACACAGAAATGTTTATTGAAACAGCAAAAATAACCTCCTTTTTCTGACTGCACATTTGATCCTGCCTTGAAGCTCAAAAAGGCATCTGAGCTTTTGCATACTATTTGCCTTAGTGAGTAGCTTGACTGCAATGCAAAATAAATAAATAACGTAGACATTATAAAATTCATGCTATGGCATCTGACAAATGTTACCTGAGGGAGAACAGCATTATATTACACATTCCAACTTTCTCCTTAGCATATAATTTTAAATCAGCATTAAACCTAATTAGAAAGAAAGCAATAGACTTTTTTTTTTAATATCCAGGGCAGTTAATCATTGATTGTGTGCTAACTGATTCTCTCTCATTCTTCCATTAGCTAAAGTTGGTCCTGATGTTCAATAGTTACAGGAAGGGATATATATTAATCTATCAAAATACTCTCCATTTTCCTTTGCAATCTCCGAGTAGAGAGATATGGATGATATTTTATGTCATGCTTCCATGTTTCTGCACTTCTAGTTTGAAGTAAGACCAGTGTCTAATGTCTTAGATTCAAAAGGTGTTGACCTTGAAAACCCCTCTTACAAGATGCTGATAGTGTTCTGAAGCCGTACCAACTATTTTGGAAATAATTTGAGCTTGAAGTAGGGCTATATAACACTTCCAGAATTTTTATAACAACATCGACACATTCTTAATGATTTTGAAATAGTTGTTTTTGACTCAAAAGGAGACTTTTTAAGCTGAACAAGTTTTGAATGTAAATGTTTTATACACCAAAACCTTGAAATTACATTTCCTTGCCTAAACATATTACGAGAATTTGTGGATTATAGTATACTTATAATGGAGACAATTTTCATTACAGAAGATCTTTTGGCTAAGCTGGAAATTTATGAAGAACAGCAGCGAAAACTTCAGGCGGATCTTGAACAAGTTACAAAGAGGGCAGCTTCACAGGTCTGCCATGTTGGGAATATCTTTAATATAAGTATTAAATACTAGTTAATTAATATATTGAATGTCTTTATAAGTGATTAAATAACAAGAAAGAAATGGAAAGCACTTTAAATTTGCCGTAACGATGGGGATATTTTGTGATAAATTGTGAATCACTATGCTTCCTGTAGACATAATATTCTATACCATTCTACAAATATTTGAACTATGGTTCTCAAAAAGGGAGCTAGAGTGGTTTCATGACACTTGTTTTCAAAAAAACATTTTTAAAGAAAAAAATCTTTCTTGAAATTTTATCTGCTTTTCTTTTGATCTTTCTTCTGGCTGAACAAGCTTGTTTCTAAGATCTGCCAGTTCCCTAAAGAAAGGAGTTTTGTAATAAAACAGCAAAGCTTTAATAATGGGGAACCAAACAAAGATACAAAAAGGATACAAAAAGATCTCTATCCAAGTATGAGGAGGACAAATGTATAATGTTTCAGGATAAAATATTATCTTCATCCTAAATTAGATATACTTTGGTTTGCTAGTGCTCTAAATATACACGATATTTATTGTATTACTGTATATGGAATATTGTGCAACTACCTAAGGATTTTGTTGAACTGCAAAAAAGCATATCCATAGAGTCATAAGGTCAGGATTAGTTCTCCTATAAGGGAAACTTACTTTTGGGGGAATTTTATACTTTAGAGCAGGGGTCCCCAACCTTTGCAACTTTAAGTCTGAAGGACTTCAGCTCCCAGAATTCTCCAGCCAGCAAAGCTGAAGTCGTTCAGACTTAAAGTTGCAAAGGTTGGGGACCCCTGCTTTAGAGAATAGAGATGAAACAAGAAAGCATTTAAATGTTTATACAGTTATGCATGTTGGAAAAACTAGATTGGCAGAAAAAAACTCCTGTGTCACAAAACTAGAATTCAGAAGTACTGAATGAAACTAAACAGTAGGAGATTCAAAATATTTAAAAAGAACTTTACTCCATATTTGTCCAATAAAATAATCAACCGTGACACTATCTCTAGAATATAAAAAAGATATATTTCTATAGAATATGAATAATAATGGTAGCTAGTTATTTTAACAATATATTATTGTGATGTCTCAAGCTGTATGTTGCCCAGAGCAACTTACTTGGGAACAAAACTTCTTGCACTCAAGTTCTGTTTATATACTTAACGTTGGCTTTGAATTGGCCAGTGTAAGAACAAAATATCTGTAAATTTTAATCTGGCCAAGGGTGATGCTTCTTATAAGCTACTGTTTGCCAAATTATTCTGTTTTATCAGTTTTATTGAACTGATTAATTATTCTCATGTCCTAACTTAATTTGGTTCAGGCTAGTGAATCAGGCAGTGCGGATGAATTACAGAGTCCGCTTTTGGAATGGCAAGAAGCTGTATCTGAATCTGAGGATATGCACCCTGAAATCAGAGAGGAAAAAACTGCTATGGCTCTAAGAATGGCACAGATTGAGGAAGAGAGAGAAGGTGAGTTAATTTGCTTGAAATGTTACTACATCACTTGGATGGATTGTCAAATATGTCATTTGACTATGAGCTGCCAAGCTCATTGACAGCTTTAGTCAATGTACTGTATATGTATAAAAATATATACATACATATATGTTTGATTTACTATGGCAATCTAGTGAAAATCATTTAAGGAGGCATTTTAGTAGCATCTATCTATCTGCCTGTGCCTAGTTTACCTTGCAGTCTGATTTAAAGAGTTACAATTACCTATAATCACTGCATACACTAGCTAAAAACTAAGAAACTAAGTAAAGCAGAGTACAAGGAACAAAGCTATTTGGTTTACCTGCACCAATATATAATGTATATAATCCTAAATATTGCCCAAATTGAAAAGATTTAAGTACTAAGAATTTTTGTAGTATCTTTTTGGAACAGCTGAGCCCATGAGAAGTCCTTTGCATCTCACTTGTGCATTGTGCAGACAAAGTATAATAAACACTAAAATAACCATAGTTTTAATCTAATACTATGTTCTTGTGGTGCTAGGTACACAAAAAGAAATTTTAATTAAAATTTCTTTTTTTAATGTGATTTGCAATTCTCATACATGCATTAAATATTAAAATTATTTAAGATATCATTGAAAGTTTTATGTGGGGAGCTGATTTATCAATCATAGGTGCTCATAATTTACAGAATTTAATTCTGTAGGAGTTTTGCCTTGTTTGCATATATTTATTTAAATTATTTTAAGCCTTACTAAACAAACGTTGGTATTGTAATAAAGATACCCATTAACATTTGTATTTTTTTTTCTAAAATCTCTCATTATATACTTATGTTAATTCAGCAAATTAACTCAAAAGTTTTATATTAGTTGATCAACATGGCATGCTACTTTGCTCTAGATTTGTTTTTAAAATGTTAATTAATATTTAAAGAGACTCCACAGTATTAGTAAACAAAATGCTTATTACCCACATGTTGAACACTTTTTCTTAGTGTTAACTAACAGAGCTATGGAATACTTTGGTTTCAATTCCCAAAAATGCTTCAGAATGCCTAGTCATCACTCTTTTATACCAAATGTTATATATAAATATGACATTTGTCTGCATCTCTTTAAAGTCTGTGGAGGGCAACCGTGAAACATCAGCTACTATAAAGAGCAACAGACAAATACAGGGTTTGTTTGACTACCTGCTATAGAGCTCTATAGCAGGGGTCCCCAATCTTTTTTGCACAAGGGACCGGTTTCATTTTAAAGAAAATTCTGCGGACCGGCTGGCCTAGAGGAGGGGGGGGCAGGGGGAACAGGCAGCGCATGCGGGGGGGGGGGGAGTCGGCTCACTTGGCCGTCTAGGGCAGTGGTAAGCAAACTTATTAGTCAATAGAGCCAAATATCAACAGTACCACTACTGAAATTTCTTTTGAGAGCCAAAAGGTGTGGCCTGTTTTGTGGGAGTGGCTCAGTTGTCATGTGACACCAGTGGGCGTGGCCAACTTGGAAAATGTGGTGAAAACCACTTAACAGTCTTGCTTAGCAACCAAAATTTTGGGCTCAATTGTGCTCATTAAACTAGACATCCCCAGTTCCCAGGTCATAAGTTCTTTCTTTCTTCCTTCCTTCCTTCCTTCCTTCCTTCCTTCCTTCCTTCCTTCCTTCCTTCCTTCCTTCCTTCCTTCCATTTCTGGGTGGTCTTTGGTCTTCTGAAGATGGTAAAAATGGATTTATGGGCACTCGTTATATATAAAGGCAGCCCATGACTCTTTGGGATGCTGGTTTGAATCCAGGAAATGACTCAGAGGATGTGATTCCTTTGAAATAACCACTTGGAGAAAAATAGATCTTTAACCTGGTTAACCAAACAGGTAGCTTGAGGTGGAAGGAAATAGGAAAATAGATTTCTTCCTTTCCTTTCCTTTCCTTCCTTCCATTGCCTCCCTCCCCTTCCTCCCTTCTTTCCTTCCCTCCCTCCTACCCTTTTTCCCTCTTTCTTTTTCTTTCTTTCCTTCCTTTCCTTCCTTTCCTTCCTTCCTTCTTTCACCTCTCCCTTCCTCCTCCCTCCCCCTTCTTTCCTTCACTCCCTCCCACCCTCCATTTTTCTTTCTTTTTCTATTTTTCTTTCTTTCTCTTTCTCTGTTTTTTCTCTCTCTCTGTCTCTCCTCCCTCCACCCATCTCTGTCACTGTGTGTGTGTATGTGTGTCTGTTTCCCCCTCTCTCTCTTTCTGTCTCTCTAAGTCTGCCTCTCTGTGTGTCTGCCATTCTCTCCCTCCCTCCCCCCCGGGGAAGCAGCAGAGGGGTCGGCATGTCGGTTGCAGAAGTTATCCCGCAGCGGGCGGGCGAAGGACCCGAGCTGCGGCTATTCTTAAGTGTCGCCAAAGCCATCCGGGCGCTGCACGCCCAGCTCCCTTCCAGCTCCGTGTGCGCCGCTGAAGCCGTCCGGGCGCTTAAGATAGCCGCAGCTTGGGTCCTTCGGCCGCCCGCTGCGGGATAACCTTCCCAGCCGACATGCCAGCCTCTCCAGAAAGCCCCGGAAAGTGCAGTGCGCCGCGGTGGCCATCGGAACGAGCTGGTGGACGCGCACTCGGCCATCCTCTGCCAGGGGGCTGCTCCCTCCTCCTCGCCGGCCCTGCGGCCCGGTTCCTATGAAGCCACGGACCGGCACCGGTCCGCGGACCGGGGGTTGGGGACCCCTGCTCTATAGAATCAAACCGGAAGTGTTGTACAGCCCCTAAATCCCATTAGTTGTGTATACTTGTTTTATTAAATGGAATTGAAGTCTCTGCATTCAAACAATAGGCAAAGGACACAGATAAAAATAAATCCTCATTGAATACAATATTTTATAGGGTAGCAAATTACATGCCATATATTCAATGTGCTAGACAAAATGTGCTTGTATGCCAGATCTTTGGCCATAAGAGTTTAAAGGCAAACGAAAGACAACATTTTAAAGTTCTGTTTATATTGCATTAATATAATCAGTTATTTATCTTCCTATGTGTTTGGCTTGTAGTTAATTTTGCATTTTCTATTGGGTTAAGCATGACTTTTCTGTTTTGTTCCCCACCGTCATCCCAATGTGGTTAAACCCGATGAGCGCTTGGTGTCCCTTTCCCCTCCACTCCTAACCTCCACTGCGATTTGGTCAGCCACTGAGAACATAGTTTCCCATCAGTTTTGTGCATGCAGGATTCTGCAGCCATAGCAGCCTATAACATACTGTTGGTCGTTTTCCTCTGTAGTGTATTTTGCGGAAAATTTTCAATAGTGTGCTATACCAGCTGTTTGCGGTGCTATTCTTTTTAATTAGCATAAGTTACAAAAGCTGTTTTTTTTAACATGCTTTCTTTCCCTTTGCAATACCTATGCCTCATTTATGTTAACATAATCATCTCATTTTTTTTGTACTAATAGTTGGCTCCATATTTCTCTGAGAAGCCATAATTTATAATAAATCGTAGTTTAATATCAAAAAATGTCATTAAGCTTTCTTTACAGATTCTTTTTTTTAAACTTTTTTTTTAAATGAGTTATTGAATCAATTGCCTGTTTGGGAAGAAAAAACTGAAACCTCTTTTAAACCATACTCATGTTTTTAAACTATTTTGAATCTCCAGTTTATTTTTGATTTTGTACTGTAGTCCTGAATTTTTATCTTATCCAAAGTTTGTAACAGCATGGCACCATTAGATGTGAATTATGATGTTCAGCTTTTTATCTATAACTCATTTAAATACATTTTCCATTTGAAAATTGGAAAGATGAAAATATTCATAAATTGGAAAAGTACATTGTTTCTAAGTTCTACAATTTAGATAGTAATCCCACTCAATTTCTCTATAGCTATTTTATTCTAATTATTATAGTAGATATTGCATGGAGTGTTTGTTGGTACAGGATCACTGAAGTAAACAAATACTATGTTATAGGATTGGATCCAAAGTTGCATATGGTAAGAGTATTTGTAAACTGGATGATTATATAAACAGATGTAAGATTATTTTAGCTAATTCTCCATCTTGGTATATACATTTCGAAACCTTTGTTTAGATTACTGGAAAACCTCCCAGGAGAATCTATGTGACTCCATCTATTCCATCAGTGGGAAGAGATAATAATACATAACATCTATTATTTGTTAGCTGGTGGTCCCTGTAAAAGAACCACTAGATGGAACCAGAGTAGTACATATCATTGGATACAGCCATAGGATGATGCACTAGCATATGTATTAGCATGATATTATTGCACAGCTGAGTGACATATCAGTGATCATAAGAGTTCACTTAACATTTGAAGAGAACAAAAATACTTCCATCTCTTTGAAATTATACAAATCAAGATAGTGGTCACAACAATGTGATTTAAGCACTTGTTTACATGCATTGGGATATATAAAAAAGAATAAAACTTTAATGTCATTGTGCCCTAGGAGAGCAAGGGCTACAGCAATAAAGAGAGAGAAAATAGCACTGTGTGAATTGAATTACCTTTAAATTTCTGTGGCTACAAAACTGAGTATTACCTGTTACATTCTAATAAATTTATTATTTTTTCTGTTTTTTTTGTTTTTTGTTTTATTGTGCTTGATTTTATCATAGAATTAAACTGGGTCCTTTTGGAGAAGGGCGGGATATAAATCTAATAAATAAATAAAATAAAATAAATAAATAAAGAATGGTAGGGTTGGAAAAGTCTTACAGGTCTTGGTCCAAGCCAAGGGCAAGAATCCTTATACCATCCCAGAAAAATGGCTATCTAGTCTCCATTGCAAACCTCCAGCAATGAAAGACCCACATAAGCTGTTTTATTGCTTCACAATTCTCATAGTTGGAAAATTCCTCCATATTTTTAATTTGGATCTCTGGCATTTCCTGGAGATCTCTAAGATTACAATTAGTGATTCTGAGATCACATCTGCCACTCTTATTTAAGCATCCTAAGATATAACCCAGGCAGTTCCACAGACTTGAATTAATTCAAAGCAGCTAGGTATTTTCTTACCCAATTCCTTATTTATTTTGATTCACTCCCCCAACCCCAGGTATCTTCTTTTTCAGTTCATTCTGAACTTTAGGCTTCTTGAATTATCGGAGAGCTCTTTATGCAACCATGCTAATTCCTTCAACTTCCACTTCCATTTCCTCAATATATTAGAGCAGTGTCATCTCCCTCCCGCATTATTTTTGTCCAGATGCTTTCAGTGTGATGAGATATCATGAATTTCCACCCTTTTCTAGGATTTTTGGGGAACAAATTATATTGTTTTAAGTACTATATATAGCACAGATTCCCAAGCTCTTGTGTATTCTATTTATAGAAATGGAGAATATTAGGTTCATTTCCTCACCTGGAATTTTTTAGGATAGGTACCTCTCTACTGCTTCCCTCAACATAATATACAATATACAATAGCAGAGTTGGAAGGGACCTTGGAGGTCTTCTAGTCCAACCCCGCACCTAGGCAGGAACTTTGTACCGTTTCTGACAAATGGCTATCCAACATCTTCTTAAAGACTTCCAGTGTTGGGGCATTCACAACTTCGGTCCACTTTCAAAATATTTTCTAGAGAAGACGTAACTACTTTTCAGTAGATTAGGAAGGTTTTTGGGACTGCAGAAGTGAGGAGGGATAAGAAAGGGCTGCCATGCATAGTACTTCCTCTTTTGTAGTGTTGGATTTTTATCTGTAAAATAATCTGTGAAGAAATGCAGAATCGTTTATTACATTATAAAAGAATCACTGACACTCAAATTTCGAGACTTTGTGATATTTATGAACTATAAACTTAAATTTTGTCTCTTTTACATATTTTTATTATTAAAAATGATAACAGTTGTTCATTTTTTAAAAATTGAGTCATACTTTGAGCAAAGTATGGAGCCAACTTTATCTTAATTCTTGCTGATCTTTGCTTTATATTAAAATTTCAAATGTTTGTTCTTTGCTAATCACACAAAACAGATGGGAATGTGCTTAAATAATTACTTTTTGACAAGGAATGTATTTGTTTAAGTTATTGTATTTAGAAATTATTGTGTGTTCTTGACAAATTATTGTATTGTTTTAACACTCAATGTTATGGTTTGATGCCAGTTTGCAGTGTGTGATACAGTCTTGTGACTTCCTCATATTACTTGAAACAAGAGCTCTTTTTGTTAGTAAAAACTAAGCAGAACTTGTTTAGTTTTGTGAAATTATATGCACAGATTAATAATCTGTGATTACACATTTGTCACACACATAATCTGTATGGCAGATTTAATTTAAACTTAACTTGAATATGAAAGTGGCTGCCCTTTTTGCCAGTATTCATATATATTTTTTTTGGAAATCTGAAAATGATGCCCATGAGATCAATACCATCTGTGGCTTCTTTGGAAATAATGAAAAGCTGATTATGTAGTGGTATTCTGTAGTGGGGGAAATCACAAGGAGAATGAAGTTCTAGAATGCATCTGTAACTTCATAAATCTCTCTGTGTGTCAGTAATTCCTTTTGAATGTAGATAGGTTTTTGTTTTTTGTTTTGGTCTGATAATGTGATTGCTTTCCTGTGGCACAAAACTGATTGAGGATGACTGGTTCTTTCCTGGCTGCTCTGATCCAGCCATAGTCTCAGGGCAACAGGAGCTGGAGGAGGAATTGGCCACAGGCCAGGGGATTGGCAGGATGGCATTGGAGAGAAAGAAGACTACTCAGTCCAGCAGGAAACTCCAGGTAAGTTGACAATATATTGATATCTTAATGGGTACTACATTTTTTTTAGTAGATGCACTCTGGGGGTATATGTGTTGCATTAACGTGAAGTGAGTCACTGAAGGAATTTAATTTAATTTCAGTGCTTTTGAAATGGACGATTGCCTTATTAATTTATGGAAGGTTTCATTTGAAGTGGGCGTTATCTAGTAAGGTGGGGTTTTATTCACAATTTTAGTGTGTGTATATATTTTTTGCATTTAGGAAGATTACGGCTTTGATGGAAAACAGTGCTACGAAGAGTTGAACATCACTTTGGATAGCACTGATTCAACCGAAGGAGAGAACATGGGAGGTTGGTGGCCAGAATACACTTCTCCTAGTACAGGTGTGGCAAACACTAGACAGTTTATTAAAGCATGCACAATGTCCGTCCGTCTTTTTCTTTTTCAAATTCAACCAACAAACCATATTATGTTGTGTTTGTATCTATGTTGAATTTTCTTTTGGTTTGCCTTTTTGTTTCATTTTGAAGCATGTGCGTGCTGGATGAACTGTCTAGTTTTGGTTCAGAACTAGAATTCAGTGGTTGGTTGAAACATGGATACACCTTTATGAGTAAAGATTATTGTCATTCATGGTAAGAAGGATTTACTTTAAAAAAAAAAAATCTAGTTGTGTAGTGCCTTCACAAGTTAACTGTTTTCAGTTCCCGGGATAGTTGTCCCATTTTAGATAGAAAAGGCTGCAGTTGCATGCAGAGTCATTATTTTATAAACTTTAATTTAGATTATTGAAATGAAGCATCTTATTTGTTTTGTCTGACTCCCCTAAAAATAGTTAATTGCTAACACATTTCATCTAATAAATTTTCCCTTATAGTGCTAAAACTACAAATTCTGAAGATAATATGTCTTTTACTCTTCAAATATTTTTTTAAAACTGTTTTATAATGTAATAGACATAACAGTAAATAAAACTTAAAATAGTTCTTATTAGCAATATTTGTGTGAAATATTGAAGAATAAAATTGAGGGTGCATCATCAGTTACATTAATTCGTTGAAGCTTTTCTAATTTAAGAAGGCTTCAGAGGTTAATCATGAAACAGACCTTTAAAATGATTTTAATATAAGTACTTACAAAAAGGCATTATTCTTCCATTCCATTCCATTAAATATGCATGATACTTTTATTGAATAGTTTATGTATTTGGGTGACAACAATGATAAGGAACTATTGTTTGAATTACAAAGGTTTACGGACTGTGGTGGAAGAGTTAGAATTGGAAAGAAATAATTTGCAAGAACAGATTCTCTTTTTGGAGGAAAGATGTGGAGACCTGGAAGACAAATTGCAGCTCCAAGGTAGAATGGAAGCTCTGCAGGTATGTGTAAGAACTCAGGTGCCACATTCTACCAGTTTCACTGCTTTTAAACAGTTTGCCCTAACCTGAATTCTGTGCTAAAAATGAACTGGACTGAAATAAATTTGCTTGTCTGAACACGATGCAAAACGGTAAGATAGAGACAGGATAATAATTTAATTCCATTCCCTGCAAGCTGTTTCTTAGGTTAGTAATACATATCCTTATCATCATAAATGTGTATGTGAGCTACGAGGAGATAAAATATTTGTGGTTGACCTTTTTTAATAGGCTTTGTTTAGGTAGGCCTCAGATTATGATCACTTCTTCAATGATCATTTCAAAGTTACAACAGCACTGAATGAGGGGGACTGGTCATGTAAGTCCCCCTGGTCATGTAAGTTGCAGCTATTGTAGTGTCCCCTGGTCATATAATCACCATTTATGACAGTGGGAAAGCCGACAAAGGCCCACAAGTCATCCCTATTCTCACTTTTTCACTATAGCACCCACCCATTCACACTCCATGATATCTGCCCACAGCTCCTGCCTGTGCTACTTGCCCACCACAGTTCTCACTCCCAGTTTTACCTACTGGCCTGCTTGCCTGATACTCCTTCATTTTCCATATCACAATAATATGAGGTCCGCACTTAATGGTCCACACAGTCCTAGAGATACGATGACAAAGGGACTGTTGGGAGTGCCATCACTAAGCAGAGGAGTCACATAATGTACTTTACCATTGCATCACTTAGTGATAGAAAATTGGTTCCAATTGCATATCTAACCCAAGGCCTATCTATAAGATAGACATGCATACCATTTAGTATATATTGATTTGGGTTGGGTGAAAATGAGCAAGTCTTGAGTCATGGAGTCATTTCCAAATATTCTCTTTAGCAAAAACATATTCTACTTTCAGCGAGAGCCTGTTTTCCCCAAAAATACTTCAGTTCTAGAATTCGTAACTGTACATACTTCATTTTTTTGGCATTCCTTATTCACTTGGCATCTAAGAGGAAAAAAAACTTCCCTTGTTTATTGTTTTATTTTAATTGACATATTCTGTTTTTATTATGTAATATTGATGTATTCATATTATGTATTACTAAATAGCTTTACTTATATTTTGCTTCACTTGTGCTGAGGTGTACTACCTCAGACTCCTCTGAATAAAAACTAGTGAAATATTTTAAATGGCATCAAATACAAACTTCAGTATAGGCAAGGAAATAGTCACACAATATAGATTTATTTGCAATAAAAACAACAGCATTCCATCTGAAAAAAAAGAATATGCAAACTGAAACTTGTTTTTAGATCTTCAATTGCAAATTAGAAATAATTAGTTAGATTTCCTGTCTTTTATTCTTTTCTTTGTTCTTCTCACTGGCTAATTTTTACAAGTGCACAGATTTCATGTCATTCAAATAAAGTCTTCCTAGACACTGGTTGAGCTGTGTCATATAGCTTGTACAAAGTTTGGGGGATATGTAGGTATGTGGATAGATAGATATGGAATAGATGCAGACAAATGGAGAATCAGTACTTTTATAATAAAAATAATCTTTGTGCTGATAGGATCTGTAAAATTAAATCTGAAATATTTGTTGATTGTTTATTTAATTTGCATATAACATCTGTGAAGCATACTTGCCTTTCTAAGCTTCATGTGGACAGATAAAACATTAAGTATGTTACTAATAATTCTGTTAACATACTCAGTGCGCATGTGTAATACAAGACAAATTTCTCAAACAAACATCAATACATATTTGGATTGTAACAAAACATTTCAATACAGGTGACTTTTGATGTAGAGGAAGAAGGGCAGCTATTGAGGGCTGTACAGGTGTGTCATGCCCATTATTAAGTTATATCTTATTTTAGAAGTGATATTTTATATGTTGTCTAATCTATCCACTTTTTTATGGATTTTGGATTTATGTGATCCTTCTGTTTATTGCTGATGTTTGTTTGCAGTTTAACTTTGTGCAGTAGTGCTGTGAAGTTGGGTAGACTAACCAATTGGATAGCATACCCAGTTCTGTATGTCAGTGGAGCTTGCTTTGGTTTTAACTCCATAATTATTTTTGAAAAACACATATAAAAATCAACGCAAGTAAAATAAATGTATTCTGAACTAACAATATTTAAAGCTAAAGCCTTATGAGTATCATATAAATTTCAGAACTTTTTAAAATGCGGTTTGATTTTTACAATTTCTAATTTGAAGCAAGCTGCTCCTTCACTGCATACATGAGCATGGTGTGTTTTATATGAACTCATCAGGGTCTCTTCAGTTTGATAGTCTCATAGTAAAATTACTTGGCGAACCCTTGCAAGAGAAATTTTGAATATACTAAGTAATATAAGTATTTCTTTGGAAGTAGTTCATTAGCTATAATTATAGAATTGTAACTTGTGTAGTTTAAAATGAATTATGGTCTTAAATTCAGTGCAACTGATAGTCATGCAGATCATTTTTTGCAGAATGAAAATGATCGTTTGCGGTCCCAACTTGCACAGCTTCGCAACCAGCAAACACGTGATACAGAAAAGCACCAACTTGTTCTTTCTAACTTGAATGAGCAACTTAAAGGGTAAAATAAAACAATGCATATAAAACATTTGATTTCTGTGTACCTATTAGACTTTTAAAATTTTTCTATCTAGATCCGCGCCAGTCCGGCTTTCGGCCCGGGCATAGCACCGAGACGGCATTGGTCGCGTTGGTCGATGATCTCTGGAGGGCCAGAGATGGGGGTTGTTCCTCCATCCTGGTCCTATTAGACCTCTCGGCGGCTTTCGATACCATCGACCATGGTATCCTATTGCATCGGCTGGGGGGGTTGGGGGTGGGAGGCACCGTTTTACGGTGGTTCTCCTCCTACCTCTCTGGCCGATCGCAATTTGTGTTGGCAGGGGGGCAGAGATCGACCGCGAGACCCCTTGCATGTGGGGTGCCTCAGGGGTCGGTCCTCTCGCCCCTCCTGTTCAACACATACATGAAGCCGCTGGGTGAGATCATCCGTGGTTTTGGGGTAGAGTACCATCTGTACGCTGATGATACACAGCTGTACATTTCTACCCCAAACCACCCCAACGATGCCGTAGCGGTGATGTGCCAGTGCCTGGAAGCTGTACGGATCTGGATGGGAAGTAACGGACTCAGGCTCAACCCGACCAAGACCGAGTGGCTGTGGTTTCCGGCAGCCCGATTCAACCAGCTCACTCCATCGCTGGCCATAGGGGGCGAACATCTTGCCCCTGTGGAAGGGGCGCGCAATTTGGGTGTCCTCCTGGATGCCCGGCTGTCCATGGAAGATCAAGTGACAGCCGTGGCCAGGAGGGCGTTTTACCAGGTTCGCCTGGTTCGCCAATTGCGCCCCCTATTGGATCGGGACGCCCTTTGCACAGTCACTCATGCTCTCGTGACATCCCGACTGGACTATTGTAACTCTCTCTACATGGGGCTGCCCTTGAGGTGCACCCGGAGGCTTCAGCTAGTCCAGAATGCAGCCGCGCGAGCAATTATGGGGACCGCTAGGTCTACCCATGTAACACCGCTCTTGCGCGAGCTGCACTGGCTACCTGTCGTCTTCCGGGTGCGCTTCAAGGTGTTAATTATCATCTTTAAAGCGCTCCATGGCTCGGGACCTAGCTATCTGCAGGATCGGATCCTGCCCCATACATCCTCACGGCCGATTCGCTCCCACAGAGCGGGGCTTCTCCGGGTGCCGTCCACTAGACTATGTCAGCGGGCGACACCCAGGGGAAGGGCTCTCTCTGTGGCGGGCCCGGCCCTCTGGAACGACCTTCCCCCCGATATTAGGATGACCACGGACCTCCGCTCCTTCCGTCTTAAATTGAAAACCTACTTTTTCCGTCTGGCCGGCTTGGGATAGCCTCCTTGTCCTGGGGTTTTTAGGTTTTAGTGCTTAGGGGTTTTAGGGACAGTTTTTTTTTTTAGTTTTTTATAGATGTTTTTAGCGCAGGATTTGTTGTTTAATTGTGATTTTAAATTATGTATTCTGTTGTGTTTACTGTTTTTTAATTTTCCTGTGCCCCGCCTCGAGTCCCCTGGGGAGAGAGCGCGGGTAACAAATAAAATTTATTATTATTATTATTTATTATATAATAATTAAGGAAAACAAACACTCTTATCTCAGGTTATTGCTATAGAGATTAGTTTCTGATATTTAGAAATGCTTGAGTCTTCTATAGACAGTTATAAAGCATGATCTCCACTGGTAATCTTATCTCCTACCACCTCATCACTTGAACAGGCTTATAGATTTATTCTGTCCTTCCCTCAAATCTGTTGTATGTGGTTATGAGATATTAGGGATCAGAATTGAAAACTGACCTAGAAAAAAAGTATAAAAGAAGTTCCTATTCTACATTACATTTGGTGTTGCATGCTCTGTTTGATATATGTGTGTATAAATAATGCTTGCTGTATTATTAGTAATACATTAAATTATTGGTAAAGCTAAAACTAAAATTATTTTGTAACAGATTAAATGAAAGAAATAGTCTATTTGAAACTTTGCTGGCAGAGAAGGAGCAAAAGCTTTCAAGTACAGTGGAAAGATTGGAACAAATAGAAGATATAAGAAAATCACTTCAGGAAAAAGAACTTCTGAATAAAGAGTTAAGCGAAAGACTTTTGCAAAATGAACAGAAGGTAAGTTGGACTGAGCCAGATAGATCGTAAGCATTTCCAAGCTCCAAGAAATCTTTAAAATCACTTGCATGTCAAAGTGGGTAGTCTTTGTTTAAAGATTTCTTGTTCAGTGATAATTTGTAGTTATAATAACGCTGAATGAGAGGGACTTCTTACCAGGCCGCATAATTATAACTGTTGCAGCATCCCTACAGTGAGATAGTCACCATTTGCAACCTTCACTACAAATGGTGATCATGTTACCATGGGATGTTGCAACTCTGCAAGATTCACTTAACAGCAATTGGGACTGCTGTTGTAAGTTTATGCAGTCATATGATGATGTCCTTTGTGACTACATTGCTTAGTGGCAGAACTCCCAGTCCCAATTACTATCAGTAAGTGAGGAATACCTGTACTTTCATTGTCATACAATAGAGTAATAGCTAGGAACAGTAGATAGTTAAAACAGATGTTCATCTGCTTGTAGCCCAAATGAAGAGTATTTATTTTAACTTTATAACGATTTAGTTGTAGCTTTCTGTAAACATATTAGCTTGGGAAAATTTGATCATTTTACTTCTTTTTAATGTCAATTACCATTTAGTTGTAGTTGTATTTTGCTTTTTTAAAGAAAAGTCTGTTTTGCAAGATTATATTAATTATCATTAATAAATTACATGCACCTGTAATTAACTGTACATTGCTAATAATGAAATAAATTATTTGGTTTAATTATAATTAATATCAAATTAAAAACTATATTTTTTATGAACTTAGCTGGAAGATGTTTTGAAGAAATGCAGTTCTTACGGAGTAGAATGTTCAGAACAGAAAATTGTTATCAGTGAATTAACAGAGAAAGTGTCTGTCTTTAAAGAAAAGGTAAAAAACTAAAGCATTGTTCTTTATGTAAAAATATTGTTTATGTATGTTCAAGTCTGCTAATCTAGCCATATATGTTATATATACATGCTAAAAAACCTTTCTTAACTAGTTAGTTAGTTTAGTTAGTTTACTTTATTGTCATTGCACCTCGTACAATGAAATTAAATGCCACCTTCAGTGTACATTATACATAAAACAAAAACATACATCCTTCACATTCTATACAACTATATCTATATAACTAAAGATACAGTTGGTCAAGGAATCATGATTACTTTTTAAACCAGGAAATTTTAACTGTATTTTTTTTAACTCCCTGTCTCATGCTACGCATGAGCCAGCAATGTGACTCAGCTGCCAAAAAAAACCAATGCAGTCTTACGCTCCATCAATAGAGGGAAAGTATCAAGATCATGTGAAGTGTTAGTACCACTTTATAACACCTTGGTAAGACCACACTTGAAATATTGCATCCAGGTTTGGAACATTATCAAGAAAGATCCAACCTGGAATTAAGGACAAATTTCCTGAGAGTGAGAACAATTAATCAGTGGAATGGCTTGCCTCCAGAGGTTGTGGATGCTCCATAATTGGAGGATTTTAAGAAGAGGTTGAATCATTCCAATTGTCTGGAATGGTATAGAGCAGGAATGTCAAAATCAATTTCATTGAGGGCTGCATCAGCATTATGGTTGTCCTCAAAAGGCCAGTCCAAAACCGAGTGGCTGTGGTTTCCGGCGCCCCGGTTTAGCCAGGTAAGTCCAACACTGGCCATTGGGGGCGAATTATTGGCCCCCGTGGAGAGGGTGCGCAATTTGGGTGTCCTCCTGGACTCCCAGCTGTCCATGGAGGATCATGTGACAGCCGTGGCCAGGAGGGCGTTTTACCAGGTACGCCTGGTTCGCCAGTTGCGCCCCTTACTAGACCGGGACGCCCTTCGCACAGTCACTCAAGCACTGGTCACATCCCGTCTGGACTACTGTAATGCTCTCTACATGGGGCTCCCCTTGAGGTGCACCCGAATGTTACAGCTAGTTCAGAACGCGGCCGCGCGGGTGATTATGGGAACCTCAAGGCATTCCCATATAACACCTGCCCTGCGCGAGCTGCACTGGCTGGCTGTGGCCTTCCGGGTGCGCTTCAAGGTGTTGATCACGATCTTTAAAGCACTCCATGGCTCGGGGCCTAGTTATATGCGAGACTGTCTCCTGCCTCATACATCCCTTCGACCGATCCGCTCCCATAGAGAGGGTCTTCTCTGGATGCGGTCGGCCGGGCAATGCCAGTTGGCGACGCCCAGGGGAAGGGCCTTCTCTGTGGCGGGCCCTACCCTCTGGAACGACCTACCTCCCGATCTCCGTACCACCTCAGACCTCCGCCTTTTCCGCCAGCATTTAAAAATGCACCTGTTTCAGCAAGCCGGCTTAGGGTAATCCACCCAATAAATGACTGAGGGTTAGTTGCACAAATTTTTAATTAGAGGGTTTTTTAAACAATATTTTTAGCGCAGGAGTATTAAGTTTAATAGGGTTTTAGGATGTTTGATATTTTGTATTGTATATTGTGTTTTAAACTCCTGTGCGCCGCCCTGGGTCCCATAGGAGATAGGTGCAGGATATAAATTTAATAAAATCAAAATCAAAATAAAAAAATCAAATCAAAATAAGTAACTGGGTCGCCATGGCTGGGTGAGCATGGCTGGCTTATGCTGCTCACTGGGCACAGCTGACTTGGGATGGAACAAGTCGCACTGGCTAACTTGATGTAGGACAGTTTGGTGCACCACAGCCTCATTGCCTCCCTAAACTGCTGCTAGCCAAGCGCATGCACGTGCTTGGATTTGGTTTTTTCCTTTGGTTGCTGGCTGGGGTGGGCCGAGGCGAAGGGGACCGACCCCTTGCAGTCTCCAGGGTAGCCCTGCGGACCCGATCTAAACAACCTATGGGCCGGATTTGGACCATAGGCCTTAGGTTTGACATGTCTGGTATAGAGTTTCCGGCTTGAGCAGGGGGTTGGGCTTGAAGACCTCCAAGGTCCCTTCCAACTTGTTATTCTGTATTTTTAGTTGCCTGAAATAATTGTGAAAATACAATGCCATCAGAAAGAGAAGAGAGTAAAGGGAAAAGGTCTTACTCTTGTATTGGTTGGGTTATACTACATGTCTTGGTCAACGATGAAGTAAATTTATCATTTTTGTTTCCAGACTGCGAAACAAGATGCAGACATGCAGTTGATACAACAGGACCTGGAACAGACAAACGAAGAACTTGAAAGGCTGAACACAAGTCATTTAGAAGAAAGATCTCAACTTATTCAAGATCTGCAGAGACGGGAAAGAGAAATTGACAATCTCAGGGAAATTTTGGTTGAAAAGGACAAAGAAATTTCTGATCTTTCTTTGAATATGTCTGAGTATTCTGAACAGATTAGATGCAAAGAAGATGAAATACGGGAGATGGAAAGAGCACTGTCCAAAGCGGAAAAGGAAGTCCAATTGTTGAAAGATGTACAAACAACTGATATGAAAGATGCAAGCATAAAATTTTCAGAACTTAATGAGAAGTTAGGAACAATAGAATCAGAGCTGGCAATAGTACAAGTTGAAAATGAAGCTAAAACCAAAGAAAATCTGGATCTTACTAAGCAAGTAAAAGAAGCAAGCAAATCAATTAAAGAACTCCATTCTGAAATGAAGAATCATGATATTTCATACAGTAATAAGCTTTTGGAGTGTGAGTCACAAATTAAATTGCTTAAAGAACAAATAAGTAAATCAAATGAAAAAGTGCAAGAAACAGAGATAAAATGTAGAGAGGAAATAGAGCAACTTAGAATCCAGCTTGATGAACACATCTCTGCAAAGGAGAAATTAAACAATTTGTTGCAAGAGAGAGAAAACAAAGAACAAAGTTTTGTAAACGAATTGAAATCGGTAAAAGAATTATATAATCAACTAATAGTGGAAAGTGCTAAAAAAGATGAAGAATTGTCAACTGTATCCAGACAGCTTGCTGAACATACTGAACATCTAGAAATTGCCAAGAAGTCAGTACAAGAAAAAACAGAGGTCATAACGTCATTAAAAGACAAGCTTAAAGTTATAGAACAGCAAAATGAGGAAGAAAAACTGAAATTTCTTGGTGAACTGGATAACAAAGCAATGGAATGGAAAAAAATAAAAGATGAGCTACAAGCGAAACATGAAGTAATAAATAAGCTGGAAATGGAAAAACAAGCTAACATCCTGAATAGTAAGCAGTTAGTAGCTGCAGTTGAACAGAAAGAAAAAGATTTAGCAAGTCAGATTAAAGTGACTGAAGATCTTAGAAATGAGAAGCATGTTATGGAGAAAGAAAAGCAACAGCTGGTCAATGAGAATGAGAGTTTGTCCAAATTATTGGATGTAAAGGAATGTGAATTGTTGAAAGGTGCTCAGTGTATAGAAGAAATGGAAAGTAAAATAACTGGTAGGGACAAGGAACATGAACAATTGATTTCAGAGATTAATCAGGATAGAAAAAAATTAAGAAATAAAGTGAAAGAACTCTCTCTTTTTGTGAAGGAAAAAGAATATTTGATTACGGAGAAAGAGAAGAAGTGTGAAATGTTGGATGAACAACTCTCAGAAAAAACCGAGTTGACAAAACAATTGAATCAAGAAATACTATCATTGAATACTCAGCTGAAGGTTGCTAAAGACAGAGAATTGGCAAAAGAAGAAATGTTAAGGAAGGAAGAGTCAGAATATAGTAAACTGGTCCAACAGCTTAGTTGTGAGGAAGAAAAAATACTGTCATTGCAAAAACAAGTTCAAGACTTAGAAATGGATCTTAATGAAAAATCAAAATCTCTAGAAGAAAAAGATAGACAGTATGAAAACTTATTAAAACAAATAAAAGAAAAGCAAGCTGATACGGTAGCACTGGAGAGAGAATTAGAAAAGCTTCAAGGTATTGGTCAGCAATTATCACATCAGGTTGAAGAAAAAAATGCTGCTTTATTATCTCAGGGGCTAGAGCTGCAAGAACTTCACAGGCAAATTGTTAAGAAAATTGAGGAGTGTGCAGCATTGAGTGATAAATTAGCATTATTAGCCAAAGAAGTAGATATTTTGAAATGTGAAAAGGAGAATGCTTTTGCCTTATGTAGTACTAAGTCAGGTGAATGTGAAACTCTTCAGCATCAGTTATTAAAACATCAGAGTGAAACAGTATCCATGAAACATGAAGCTCATATATTGAAATTAGAAAATGAAAAATTCAAAAGAAATATTGAAACAATTCATTCGGCATTAGTTAAAAAATGTGGAGGAGTAGCTCTTTTAAATGAACAGAATGATTATAATGTTTTAGCCTTTGTAGATTATATTGATAGCTTACTAACTGAAATAGAAACATTAAAAAGTAATTTTCATGCTAAAGAATCTCTCCTTTCCCAGAGAGAAGCTTTGATTCAGCAGATTAAAGAAAATAAAGATTTGGAAGAAAAACAGTATTTGCAGACAATTTCAAGTTTGCAGAACAAAGTCCAGACTTTAGATTGCGAAGGTGACAAATTTAAGCTTGAAATACAAGAAAAGAATGAAAATTTGCAGAAACAAGCTCAGTGCTTAAAATTGTTTAAAGATAAATCTGAAGAGTCTGAGTTACTTAGATTTCAACTGTCTGAGAATATGAAAATAATTTCTGACCTCCATTGTCAGCTGAAAAATATGACAGAAAAGATAGAAGAATTAAATAAACTAATTACAGAAAAGGATACACTTTTAAAACAAAAGGAGGAGGAATATGTTAATTTACAAGCACATAATTCTGAAACTTCCTGTGTGCAGCAGAAAACTACAGAATCATTGATGAGTGAAGCAGCACAGTTAAAAGAAAGTATTCTTGAAAAGGAACTGTTGATAAATAATATTTCTTCGCTTAATAATACCTTGAATGCTGAACTTCAGGACAAAAAGAATGAATATGAGACCCTGAAGAAGCAAGCTACTAATGTTGAAGAGTTAAACTTGAGTCTCAAAAAGGAAATGTTTATTCAGGAGAAATTAATTAATGACATTAGTCAGACACTGTCAGAGAAACAGGGCTCTGCTTTGGATAATGCTAATCTTGTGAAACAAGTAAGAGAAGAATTAAAAATAACTGAAGAAAAAGATCAGTTAATTTCACAACTTCATGATCAAATTAATAAACTAACCCAACAAATTCAAAAATTACAAGACAAAGCCCAAGAAAAAGATAATGCTTTCTTATCTTTGCAGGACAAATTTGCTGCTCAGTGTGAGCAAAGAAGTGAACTCAGTGCTGTTTTGAGTGAAAAAGAACAATTTATTGACGGTTTACGTAATTCTTTAAATGAGAAAGATGTTGATGTGCAACTAGCAGAGAGTAATGTTCAGGCTCTTAATAACGAGGTGGAACTCCTTAGAGAAGAGCTAGAAAAAAATGCTGTGTCACTAAAGAAACTTTTGGAAGAAAAAGGTGAAAATATTGCAACTAGCCATAAGAAAATTAATTCTTTGTCAGTTGAATTAGAATCTACAAAATTAGAGCACCGGAAAGCATTGGAACAAGGTGATCAATGGAAGCAAAAATTTGAACAGAGAGAAATGGATCTACAGGTTGTACAGGAGAAACACACTGAGCAAATAAAGCATATTGAATACTTAAATTCTGAACTTAACATCTTAAGTTCTAAAGGCACTCAAGAATGTCACAATTATATACTTTCCATAGAAAAACTGCAACAACAGGTAGATTGTTTAACAAACGATAAAGCTGTTTTACAAGATAACTTTATTAAGTTGAGTGAAGAAAATAAAGAACTGGTTAAATGCCAGAACCAATTACAGCAGAAATCAAGCGAAGTAGAGGAACTTCACAAAAAAATAGAAACCAGTCAGAATGAGTCGCAAATACACTTACACGCCATCTCTACGCAGTTGGAAAATGAGAGAGAACAGTTACTGATGCAGGTTAGTGTAAAGAATCAAGATATCTCTGAATTAAAACTGAAAATTGAAAATTTAGAACAAAATCTCCTTGGGTTAGAAAATAGGCGGGTGGTAGAACTTGATGGGGCAACTCAGCAAATCAAGATTAGTCTTGAGCAAGTAAGCAGCTTGAAAGATAACATGAAATCAAAAGATACTGAAATTCAGTCTTTGCAGGAAGAACACGAGATTATTAACCAAGAGTTATTCAAATGCTTATCTTCATTATTAAGCAGTAGACACTTCAGTAACAATGATAATGAAGCTGGTCAGCAACCAACTGAAACTAAGGCTGTGTTAGAAAAAATCTTTATTCTAATAAATAGTATTCGAAGTAAAGAAGCTGAAGCAATAGAATTGCAGCAGACATTTTTAGAGAAAAAGGAAGAAATAAGTCACTTGAATGATCAGTTGAAACACATGCAATCTCTGTGGGAAGAAAAAATGATTGTACAGAAGAATGACTTTCAAAATATAAGAGATGGTCAGCAATCTGAGATTGAACTCTTATCAAATAGATTAAGTACTACTGAAGAAGCTTTAGGTAAGCAACTGTCTGTTCATGAAGAAAATGAGTTTGCGTTAACAGAAATGAAGAAACAGGAGATTTTTCTCCAGGGAAAAATAGAAAAACTGGAAGAAGAACTTCAAGACAGTTGTAAAACCCTAAAGAACAAATGTGAAAAAGTTGAAAAACTTGTAGAAGACCTTGAATGCAAAAATCAGATGATAGAAAACTTAAGTTCAGAAACCACTCAGCAGAAAGATTTAATTGCTACTCTAGGCCAGCAATTAAAAGAAAAAGATTGTTCAATTACTCAGATAATGGAATCTATGTCGAAGGAAATGGTTACATTTTCAGAAGAAAAAAATGAACTATCTCTCAAATTGCAACAATTGCAAGGTACGCAGAATAGTATGGCAGAAGAAGCAAGTGTATTATTGCAACAGATAGAAGAATATAAGAAAAAGCTTGAACTCAATCAAATTGTGTTGACCAACAAAGAAGCTACGATTAAAGATTTGTTGAATGAAAAAGAACAGACAAATGCTGCTTTGGAAAAATTAAGTCAGGAAAAGGAAACTCTGAAAAAGAAGCTTCAGGCAGCTTTGATAATAAGGAAGGATTTAACTCAGAAAATTAAGAAATTTGAAAAGAGTGATCAAGAATATTCTGAAAGAGAATATAATAAAACACAGCATTTATTGGAGCAAATTGATGAAATGACACAGCAGTCTAAAAATCTTGATTCTCAACTTAATGATTTGAAGGAACAATTATTAGAAAAAGATACCAGGATAGATGATATGAACAAAATGTTATCTTCTAAAACAACTTCTTTGGAGATGTTACAGAAGGAAGTTATAAGATTGAAGGAAGCTATTGCTGAACAAAAAAGCATGTCTGATCAAAATTTAATATGTCTAAATGAGAAGGATTCTTTGCTTGTAGAATTGCAGTCTTTGCTATCTGAAAAAGAGAAAACTTACTCTGAGAAATACTCTCAGCTTTTCTTAACCATAGAAAATCTCAAAATCGAAGCATCAAAGAGAGAAGAAACATGCAAGGAAATGAACAGATCAGAAGCTGGTGTAAACACCGAAGAACCTTTCCTTAGTGAAGTTAATCAACTGGAGAAAGAGAAGGAACTTTTACATAAGAAAATGCAGGTACTACTTGCAGCCCGTAAAGAAAGTACTAAAACAATTCAGAAACAAAAAGAGGAATATGCCAAATTACTAGCAAATTTTGATGAACTAACAAAAAACTTTGTGTGCATAAAGGAAGACTATAAAGCCCTCCAGATAATTAATCAAAGAAAGTGTGAAGGATTTGAATCTACTATGTCACCATTACACTCTGTGCATGAAGATTTAGAAAATGCTACAACGCTTCATGATGGTGAAAGTGCTAAACAAAAAACACTTGAATCAGAAGAGATGGAGGAGAAAAATCCTGTTATGGTAGAAAAACAAGAAAGCTTAAGCAAGATGGCAGTAAAAGAGGATGACAACTATCACAGTCTTATGAAAGAAAAAGAAACATTTAAGAAAGCATTAAGACAGAAGTCACATGAACTTGATAGGAAGGAACATGAAATTATGAAACTGAAGTTTAGTGTTGAACAATTGGAACAACAGTATAAGCAAGACAATGATAGTATGGTGAATCAGAGAGATTATCTTCGACAACATTTGGAAACTTACAAAGACGAATTGACAGATGTTAGAGCCATTATTGAAACAATAAATGAAACCGCGATTTCCCATAAAATAGGTGATGCAGATGATCTGGAACAAGTTGAAAAGTTGAAGCATGATATTCAACAAGCCAACATACAAATTTCAGAGAAGGATAAAGAAATTAAAAATTTAAGTGATTCTCTTAATGACTTCACGGGCAAAATTGACCATGGAAAGGAAATAATGAAAGAAATTTCCCAAGTACAACAAAATGTATTGAAAAATCAAGAAGAAGCAAAACATTTTAAATTAGTGTTTGAAGATTTGAGGCAAAAAATAGAGGTGTTCACAAGCAACACAGAAAAATCAAATGAACAATTACTCAGCATAAAAGAGGAGTTAAGAGATGTCTGTGAAGAAAATAAAAAACTATTGATGGAATTAAACATGCTTCGTGAAAAGGGTTTACCGGTTTCTAATGTAAATGAAAATGTGTTACATGAAAAAAGCAGCAAGAATTCTGAAACTGCACGGTTGCATTTTGATCATGTGCAGCAAAGTAATGTTCAGGATGCAGACCTCCCTAATCCATTGCTGGATGTTTCTTATGCAGAAAAAGATTCATTAGATTTTACTTCCACAAGAAGAATGACATCAGAAAGAATAAAAAGTCAAGATCATCCACCATTAGAAATAACCATGGGACAAAATGTAAATGTAGAAAACTGTCAACTCCAGCAACAGAAGTGTGAAGAAAAAATTGGAGTCCATCTCCAAAGAAAGCTCCAAGCAGCTTTAATATCACGGAAGGAAGCTCGGAAAGAAAACAAAGTTCTGAGAGATCAAATGGAAGCACTCATGTCGGAAAACAAAGAATTAGTTAATAAGACTGATGCCCTTGAACTTCTAGTGTCTAAGTTGAGCAGAGACAAACAAGATTTAAATGAAATTTTGTGTAAAAAAGAGGTTCTTGCAACAGAAAATGCTAGTTTATTAAATGAAAATGAAAATCTAACTGCTGCGTGTGAAAGTTTGAAGTCAACAATGGAAACTATAGCCCAGGAGAAAGAAGCCTTTTCTTTTCAACTAAATTCCTTAAAGGATTCTCAGACAGTTGAATTGACAGGTTGGAAAGCTAAACATAATGAATTAAAGGAAGAGTATGAATCATTACTTCAGGCCTATGAAAATGTTAGTAGTAAAATAGCAGAAATGAGGCAGGTTATTGATGTGACTAGAAAAGAAAAACAGGAAGCTCTTCATAAAATAAGTTTGAAAGAGTCTGATAAACAAGAACTTCAAAAGTTGCTTCAAGAAGCAAGGGATGAAAATGCCTTTGTGAAAGACCAGCTAGAACAACTAGTTGAATCAAAAAGCACAGAAATCACAGAACTATATACTAAAGCAGAAGAGCAGGCTTCTAAGCACAAATTAAATTTGGAAGAACATAAAAAAATGATAGATGAATCTGCTCTTCAAAACAATAAGCTAATAGAAGAAAATGAACATTTAAAAGAAGTCTATGAGACATTAAAACAAGATCTAGAAAAAAATCAGAAAGAAAATGTATCTCTTTGGGAGGATTTTAATCTAATAAAATCTGCTCTGAAAAATCTCCAAATCCAATTGGGATTGAAGAGATTTGATATATCATCTGGGATTAGTGAAAGAGACTCCTTAGCAAAATATATTAATTTGTTAACTGAAGAGATATTAGGGGGAAAAGAGGAAAGTATGCATATTTTAAAACAAGAAAACAAAATTATATCAGACAGATTAAAAGATGATCAAGATACAGATAATTTATTTAAATTAGAAAATTATTCTAAAAGCTTTAATCAAGAAATAGTAAGCCTGGATGAAAAAATTAAAATATTAGAAGATGACAAATCTCTGTTACAAGAAGAATTAGAAAATGTTCAGGAAATATCTGATAAAGTAAAAAATGAAAAAGAATTTTTGGAGACAGAGTTGCTCAATCACATTAAAAAACTGGATCAAATGACAGACAGATTGAATGCCAAGGAATTACAAATAAATTTACTTACACAACAACTAGAAGATACAGAATCAGAGAAATCTAGCACAATTAGAGAAAAAGAAGAGCAGCAGCAAGTTATCAGAGTATTTGAAGAAAAAATAAAATCTGTTCAGAGGGACAATAATGGGACAAAGAACAAAACAAAGGAATTACAAGAGCTGCTGAAGGAAAAACAACAAGAAATTAACCAATTGCAAACGGATTCTATTCAATACCAGCTAATAATTTTAGATTTGGAAAAGTCACTGAAAGGGTCACAAACAAGAAATGAAAAAACTGAGAAAGAGTTAAGCAACGTAGAAGAAAAACTTACTAAATCAAACGAGGAATTGCAGAGTCTAGCTGAAAAATTCTCTTCACAGAAGACCTTGCTGGATGAAGCTAAGGCTGACATTGAGAAACTAGCCATTGAAAACCTAAACAGTAAAAAAGAACTTAAAAAGAAAGAGAATCAGATATTACTTCAGAAGAGACAATATGAACATGGGCTTCAGGAGCTAAAAACAACTTGCCCGGAAGAATGGTCAAACCTAGAAGAAAAATTCCATATTCTTCAGCAAGAGAAAGAGAAAATTCTTGGTGAACATCATATGCAGAGAGAAGCTGACATTAGGGACTCTCAGAATAAGAATCTTCAAAATGCGTTGAATGATGACCTAGCAAAATTGGCAGCTTTTCCCTACTCTCTTCCAAGAGACAGGGACAGAGTCATTGAGAATAAACAGCAAGCAGGGACCAGTGATAAATTAGTGACATCCTTACAAGAAGAAACAGAAGTAAAAATGTCTCCAATTCAAGAATCGGAACTGTCGGAAGAAGCCAAAAGTGTAATGCAGGCTTCCGTGGATTCACACAATTTTAATGAGCTTTCTCAAATAAAGGCAGAGAATATCACTTTGTGGAATAAACTGCATATATTGACAACTGCTCTGGCATCAAAAGAAGATGCTTTGCATGCATTAATTAAAGAAAACAGATCCCTTAACCACCTTATAAAAAACAATACTATTGAAAAAGAGAGGGAAGCGTTGAAGAAAAATTTGACAAGAAAAGAACAGGAAACACAACAGCTTCTGTTAGAAAAACGTGAAATCAGAGCTGAGTTAGAAAAGCAGTTGGCCATTTCTGATCAAATGAAGAAAATGCTGAATAAGAAAGACACAGAAATTTCTGTTCTGATTTCATCAAAAGACACTGACACGTCTGGCTCTCAAGACAGGGCTGAGATTGCCAGGGAAACAGAAACTTTAAAGAAGGCAATGTCATCGCTTCAGAATGACAGAGATTCCCTTCTTTCTAAGCATAAATATCTAGAGTGTGAACACAGAGATGCTTTATCTGAGAAAGAAAGGTTAATAACCGACAATGCTAATGAGACCAGGACATTGAAACAAGAAATAAGGAAGCTCTTGAATCAAATTGATGATCTTCATTCTGAAAACGCAATGCTCACTGCACAACTTTTAAAGTACAGGGAAGATCTAAATCAAGTGTTGTCACTAAAAGATAACCAACTGAAAGAATTACTTACAGAAAAATTGGACTACATTAAGAGTCTTCAACAGGAAAAATTTGAAGTTCTGAAAAAAATGAAAGAACTCCAACAGTCCATGAAAGTACAGGAGGAGATAATTGAATCTCAGAAAATGGAAAATGAAAAATTAACATCAAAAGTGTGTGACTTGGAGATTCTGATAGCTTCCATAAATAAAATACATTTGGAAGAAAATAGACTTGATCAGAAAAAAGAACCTCATATTGATTCTGGGCCTGAAGAAAATTTAGAGCAATTACCTACACTCCAGGAATTGGTTATCAAAGAGAAAATAGATAGAAACAGTGATGCTAGATTACTGGACAATGAAGTCATTGGATTACCACAAAGGTTGTTAGAAATCCAACTGCAGAATAAAGAACTAAGATCTGAACTTGAATCTTTTGGAAAAGCTATGACAGCTCTGCAGCGTGATAGAGAAAGATTAATGGAAGATTTCAAGGTATTTCAAAGCAAATCTAATTCTGAACTTGCATATGAAAAAAATCAAGCTGATAAATATGAAGCTGAACTCAAAGATTTTAAATCAAATATTCTTGGTGTAATGGAAAAATATGCCTTTTTAAGTCAGACGCTGTTAAAAACTGAAGGCAACTTCACCCTTCATCAGCTGACTGATGAATTTGAAAACCTGTGCAAGAGATTGAAAACACAAAATCTTGAAATTAGTAGACTTTCCTCTGAGTGTGAGACTTATGTTCAACAGCTGAATGCCTTTTCTAAAGCTATGGTCAGCCTTCAGGATGATCGAGATAGACTTTTGCGGGAACTTTCTAAACAGAGAGTAGCTCATGAAGCTAAACAGGGCACAAACCCAGTTTCTGTACCGTATGACTGCAACAGTGAGATTAGTTCACTTAAACATAATTTGAAGAGTCTTCAAGTGGATAGGGACAGACTGGTAAGTTGATGCCTTACAATATTATACAAAATAGAGGCTAAGGCTGCAATAATATGCTCACCCGGGAATAGGTAACATCGAACACAGTGGGACTTCAGAGTAGATATGTATAAGATAATTTTGTAATATTTTTCTCTTTCCATACATTTGAATTTACTGGTTAACAAAAAGGTAATTATAGCAAAACATGAAAAAAGGTTAACTGTTTTCTTAATGTATTTCTCTTTCATAGGCTAAAGAAGGAACTAATTCTGCAACAACTGACATATTGAAACTGAAAGCCAAAGTAGATGAGCTTGAGAGAGACTTGAACCAGACAAAAGCTTTCCAAGAAGAAGCTGAGAAAGAAAGAGCCTCATACCAGAATGAAGTAGTTGCGCTGAGGTGTAAAATTAATTTTAAATGTTATTTATAAAAGTCTGCGATTGCTTCTTTATCCCCGTAATGTGCAAAAAGAGAACAGATCTTGTGCATTACTTGTATATTAGCTGGTTTAGTGTATTGGTGTGTCTGTGTGTATACGTAATCTTTTATTTTGGTTTGAAAGCTTAAGATACCACATTTAGAAGATCAGAAAGAGCAACCAAAGCAGGAGGGCAGATCTCATCGTAACGTGAGAAAAATGTGATATAGTTGATCTATTGGACTAAAGTCCCAGGACACCTTACTGGTAACATTAGGCCAATTAATGTTTGGCCTTGGATTGGATTCGTATTTTTAATTAATTTTACTTCATTGTGTATGTTTTTCTTCAAACCAGCCTCATGAAATTGAAACAAGAACGATCAATGTTAAGATTAGGTTCATAAAGTAGTCTAACTCTATTACTACCTTAATGTTGTTGCTCCAGAAAAGAAAAACATCGTCTGCTGACAGAATCTCAAGCACTTCAAAATCACTTCCAAGCGTCTCTTTTAGAAAAGGAAAAGCAAGTTGCAGAACTAAAGAAAGTGCACCACGAAGTGACTCAAAGAACTGGAACTCCTGGCAGCAATTATTCAGTGAAGGTAAAACGACTACGCCATCAAACAAAATAGCCAAAATATATTGTTTGCATTTTATATTAAATTTTAAATTTATATCCATGTCAATTTCCAAGTCATAAAAACCTTGGAATGAACATCATGCATCTGAATGCACTTCCTGGGAATAAATCAGTTGAAGAGACTAAAACTAACTGAAATGAAAATAAATAGCCTAGGAAAACCACATATTGGAGTTGCCTGACCAGGATGTCAGTTTCCTCTACTATTAGTGTATAAAACCTGGAATATTATATTCCCAGTCACAAAATTGATATTGTAAAGTGTCCTGCTTCAAGCTAACTATCATAAAACCCATATTTTTTCATGTACTTACTGCAAACCAATTTCATTGTAATTTTTACAATGACAATAAAGATTATTATTATTATTATTATTACTATAAGCAGCAGAAGCATAAACGCCACAATCTGTAGCTAGGCCACTTCTGACTCCAGCTCTGTCTTTTCAGCCAAACAGAGGGTTTTCTGTTGTGCATCAACTATATTCTGATACCACCAGATGACACTAGTGTCCAATAATATTAACATTGCAAAGGCCATGTTTGGAACTAGGTGTTTAAAAAAGACACACAATTCTTAATCCTACTGCCACACCAACATTCTGAGAGCATATGTTCATACTGTGTTGCCTAAGACAGAACATCATATTGGTCAAAAGGGAGATGTTTTGGACAGCTGATAGCTGTAGTCAGGATTTGAAGCCAATAAGTTCAAACCAGAGATGGATTCCCTAGAATCAGCAGGTAGTTGTAAAGGATCCTTCTGGGGATTTGGGAGTATGCGAAAGTTTAAAGTGTCTTGGGTTTTTGCTATCTTTTGATACTTTTTCAAAGGAGAGAGACTGGCTTGGGGGCACATCATATCACTAGTGTCTTTAAAAAAAATCTTAATGGCAAATAGTAATACAGGACTTAAAGTAAGAATGATTATATTTAGTTTGCAAAGCTTGTGAAGTAATCTTTTCTAAGCATAGTCTGTGCGGTATGGAGAAATTTGTAGTCACTGATAATATTTACAATAAAATGATGCAATTTGCAAAGTTTGTTAAGTAACTCTAAAGTAGGAATGTTGAAATTTTATCTTACGCATGCAGAAGAAAGAAAGTACAGTATACCACCTCCATTTTTCCATGATGCCATTTCAGATGCTTAATGGTCTTCAAAGTCTTAATGTGACAGGCTTGTTGTACATGGTTTCTATGTATGTTGTATGCCTGTTCTATTCAATAGTGTGACAATATTATTACAATAATCTAAAAAAGATTTGATTTACTTCTCCAATTGAAAATATTTAACATAGCAAAAACACAATAAGTTTCTGTTCAAGTTCTCATGCATTAGTTATCAACTAATATCAACATATTAGTATATATATAAATGTATATGTACTAGATACTTTTTATAGCATGGTACAATGCTTATAATACAATACATTGCAATCCTTATTTAAGCCCAGGTTTGTCAAGAAGCATGATGGTATGTATATCTTGGACACACACTATTCTGGAATCTACTCTACAGAGAGTTGTAGTGATAACTACAATCTAGTAATAAGATTTCATATTCACCTTCCTGGAAATAGTGTGATAAAATTGTGGCAAGAGCAGTGGGAGAAGGTCAACAGGATGCATTCTGAATTGGCATTGTATGCAATCACATTGTAGATTATGGGTAGTCAACCTAAATTGCATTGTCATGCTTTTATCTATTGTGCAAGGGGTTAGAATCTGTTACTCTTGCTGGAAGCACAGATGTCTCTGATCAAGTGAAGCATCTGCTAGCTGAAAGAACTCATTTACAGAATGAACTCCAGCGTTGCTTTCAGGAGTTGCACCAGAGAGAATCAAAATTCCAACAAATAAATTCAAAGGTAAGTAAGAAGATACAGCAAACTTGTTCAACCAACGTATTTGATACTTGTATATGGATTTTTCCTCAGTTAATTTGCATCTGCCCATGGAAATTGACTCAATAATATATTTCCACGTATTATACTAACATCTGTTACAAGTTAGTTTGAAAAAAACCAATTGAATTTCACCTTACATAAATATAATAAATAAGTGTTCAAAATGTTAATTTCCTTCTTGCTAATGCCTTAGCACAAACCTAAGCTTGTAATAATCTCTCTTCAGAATTTAGTAAGTGGTGTGAAGCTCAGTATAGAAATAATGTGAAATTATATACATCTGTGTATATATGTATTCTTATAATTACGCAGTTTTGATTTAATATAGAAGTTGGCTGCCTAATGATAATATTTAGATTCTATTGGCATGTCTGTGCACATTCATGTATTTAGTCATTTAGCCAATCCACATTATTGCAGGTAATGCAGTCGGTGCAAGAAAATGCTGTATTGTCTGCTCAACTAAAAATGGTGTCCCAAACTTTGCAAGATAACCAACTTCGTTATAATGACCTCCAAAATCGTCACTTGCAGCTTGAAAGGGATTATCAGCTACAAGTTGCTTCTGTTCAAGGTAACACCCAGGTAAGAAGGATTGGCAATTTTGAATAAATAGACACCGAGGACTTGTCTGCATAGAAAGTAGCCTTATCCACATAGTTAAGTTTGAATTAATTTCTGAAGATCCGAGGTTCTGTTTATCTTTACATGTAGTAGCAAATCACTTAAGTCTAAGACTTTAGTTCCAATTTTTCCAAATAGAATAATTAATTGCAGGAAGAAAGGATTGGCAATTTTGAATAAATAGACACCGAGGACTTGTCTGCATAGAAAGTAGCCTTATCCACATAGTTAAGTTTGAATTAATTTCTGAAGATCCGAGGTTCTGTTTATCTTTACATGTAGTAGCAAATCACTTAAGTCTAAGACTTTAGTTCCAATTTTTCCAAATAGAATAATTAATTGAAGGAAGAAAAAGGGATCAAGAAATGTAATTTTCCTTGCTTTCTTCAAAGAGCATATCTCTATCTCATACTTTAAAAACCTAGAAGACAGTACATAAATATGGCAATAGCCCAGTGGTGAAGTTTAGCTGGTTCTATCCTGTTCGGGTGAACTGGTAGTAGCCGTGGTGGGAGGCTCCGCCCACCCATCTGGACGTCATCACGTCCCGTTTTTGATGCTCTGCACATGTGCAGACGGTGCTCACACGGACGCTCACATTTGTGAACGATAGCGAAGGTAAGTTGATTTCATCCCTGCAACAGCCTACTCAAGTCTGAAAGCTTCACTGTTTGTGCCAGTGTGCATCAGCAAGCTCTTGTTTTCAAGAGTACTCTAGATATGCATTGTCTTTCTTACATGCATACATAACCTTCATGCTGCTCATTTTTGGGGGAAAGAAGATTATGCAAAATGCAGAAATAGAATATTTTAAATACAGGCAGTCTTTGACTTACAACCATTCATTTAGCAACTGTTTGAAATTGCAACAGCACTTTAAAAAGTGACTTACAACCGGTCATCACACTTACGACTTATGCTATATCCCCAAAGTTACATGATCAAAATGTGAGCATTTGGCAACTTGCTTGTATTTATGATGGTTTCAGTGTTCTAGAGTCATGTGAACATCATTTGTGACCATCCCAGCCAGCCAGCTTTCAACAAAGTTGATAGGGATAGCTGGATTCATTCAATGGCCATGTGATTCACTTAATATCCATAATGATTCACTTAACAACTATGGCAAAATAATTGGGCTTAATTCACATAACAATCTCCTTGCTTAGCAGTGGAAATTTTGGTCTCAATTATGGTAGTAAGTCAAGGAATATCTGTAAGGCAAAAAAAAAAAAAGAATAATGGTATAAGATAAGAAAAACAAAGAAAGTACAACTAAAATCTAGCTTGCCATTTAGTATTCCTCCCCATATATACACCTCTGTATTGTTTTCTGATCTTGAAGACAAATCATCCTTTTATCTCATCCCACCCATCTGGACGTCAACTTTGGGCCCTGCCTTTTTGTTCTTTTCACTTTATTTCTTTTTGAGGGTATCAGTTGCATCTAATCCCAACCTCAGTTTCTCCCTCCTCCTTGATCTATTCACTGTCCCTTCATACATTTGTTTTGTAATCTACTACCAGAAAACTTTATGATAAATACAAGTAAGCCTCCTATGTGCAGGTAGTCCTTGACTTACGACCACAACTGAGCCCAACATTTTTGTTGTTAAGTGAAACATTTGTTAAGTGAGTTTTGCCCCATTTTACGACCTTTCTTGCCACAGTTGTTAAGTGAATAACTGCAGTTGATATGTTAGTAACCAGTTGTTAAGCGAATCTGGTTTGCTCCGTTGATTTTGCTTTGGAGAAGGTCGCAAAAGGTGATCATGTGACCTTGGAACCCAGCAACGGTCATAAATATGAACCAATTGCCAAACATCTGAATTTTGATCACGTGATCATGGGTTGTAACTGAAAAATGGTCATAAGTCACTCTTCAGTGCTGTTGTAACTTTGAACAGTCACTAAGTGAACTCTTATAAATTGAGGACTGCCTATATTTCCTTTATATTTTGAGTTAACTAAAGAAGTAAAAGTGACTTATTTTAATAAATGGGGCATAGGTTTAATTTTTGACTTTTAAAGTTTTCTCATAAATGGCAAAACGATATTGAACATCAACGTCAATATTGAAATAGCGTATCATGTTACTGTTTTAGAATGATCTTCCAACTGAAGTTCCTCCAGGAGCTCCCCAAGAAAGAGCTGCAATTACTGTTGAAATAGACGATATGGAACTCAACCAACTCAAGAAAAGGTTGCTATTTATTTATGTGGTAGTAGCACTTAGCAATAGCTTTTAGTACTTAAGACTTACATACTGCTTCATAGTGCTTTACAGCCCTGAACGGTTTACAGAGTCAGCCTCTTGCCTTATTCTGAGCCCTCATTTTACCCACCTCGGAAGGATGGAAGGCTGAATCAACTTGAGCCTGGTGAGATTTGAACTGCCATATTGCAAGCAGTCATCAGAAGTAGCCTGCAGTACTGCACTCTAACCACCACGCCACCATGGTGCATTGTGGTAGTAATAATTGTTGCAGTAGTAAAATACATTTTGTTGGTTAAGATGTAAATTGCAATATGATATAATTTAAGGAAAGGGCACTGGTTTAACTTTAAATATTTAAAACAATTCTTAAATTGAGTAATTTTAGTTTAGTAATTGAATATACGCAAAAATGAATAAAAAGAAAAGTGAGACTATTTTTTTCTTAATGCGTAACTTACTTCATGTGTGGGTTTGCATTAGACTTGTAGACCTGGAGGGACAACGTAATTCAGAGCAACAGACCATAATACGACTGACTGAAAGACTCTCGGAAGAAAGGAGTAGAAGAAAAGTTGTGGAAGATGCTTTGGGACTATCTGAGGAACAGATTAAAAGGTAGACACACATAGAGAGCTCTTACTGAGCTTGATTTCAAAAGGCAAACCTTTTATCACATTAATGAAAGACATGTAGCAATAAGACCTGGAATGTACTGACATATGTAACACTTCATGATAGACATAGCCATTTCTTTAGATTTGATGTGCAACCAAGAATTTTTAAAAATGCCTTCTTGAGTTATTGACTATGGGATTTCTCTACATTATAAATATTTGCAAACAAGATTCAGTCTTACAAATATAATAACATAATGTACAATTATGAAGAATAAGAATCTTGTAAAAACCAACATTGCCCTGAGGAGTCATGTTTCTGGAAGCAGTTACTAAATAAATTTCAGAACATTGATTCAAATATATTATTTTACTACTACTGAAATGATGAAACGTGAAATGTTATTATTATACTTCTATAAATAATAATATTTATTACTTTTGTGACTGCAGTTATATTTTCTGATACTAATCCAGCTAATCTGTATATGCTAATCTGATCAATGGAGGTTGCATTGCCTCATAAACAAATTAATACATATCTCGGTTTGTTTCAGTTATTTTAACAAATAAATCTCTCCCTTTTTTAAGATTAAAATTGTGATTTATTAAAATTACATATGTCAACTGAGGTAGTACTTCACTAATAACGCATATTACACAAATGCATATGTTTAGTTTTTTGGTGCAACCCAGTGTGCTAATTTTGACATGTGAAGCCCTGTTTGGCTTGGCACCAAAGTTCTTGCAGGACTTTTTCTTCTAACCCATTAACCTGTCTAAGGTGGTAGTTCTGGGAGATTCGGCCCATTTTCATGAAGTGAGAAGAGATGAGCTAAAAAACCATGCTTTTTCTCCTACATTGTTACCTACTTTTTGGAACAGTTTTCCTCTAGAAACTAGGCTGGTCCTTTTGGTAATATTATACAGCATAGGCCAGAGAAAGTTGAACTCTTTCAGAAGTCATATATGATATGGTCCCTTTTTACCATTCCTTCTTTCCCCCCCTACTTTCTATTCTTCCTGCTACTTTTGCTTTGGTGGGTTGTTTTTTTTTAGTTATTGTGGGCTGTGATGATTAGGAAGGTTATACTATAGAGAAATGCTTTATTGTCTGTTAATATTATTTTTATAATAGAGACTTTACTACATTAAATTGTTATAAGGGGCGTGCGTTTTGTTTTTGGATTAATCTTTATATTTTTGTTGTAAGCCACCAGAAGTTGGAATTATTTGTCAGCATATAGAAAACAAATAGGACTTTAATAAAAAAAATCTTGCCTGCTTGAAAAGTAAGAAAATCTAACATTGTAATATGGGGGGGGGGGGGGGGGGAACCATTAAAATCACGATTCAAAGAAAAGGGTACATAAATAAATAGTTGGTTATTGCTTAGAAATTTCTGGGATCTTGAACTGTATTAACTTTTCTTTCAAGGCTTGAAATGACTACTTACAGATCATCACCCAGGGATTATGCTGTTCAGATGGAGTCTGATGAAGAAAGAGAAGCTCTGGTCATCAATCCAAATGAGCATATTGTAGTGCAAAAGGTAAGCTTGAAAGATGAATCTCCCTCATTGATGTGAAAATAACTCACATCATAAAGCAGAGAACATATGATGAAAATAATTTCCCATTAGACTTTGTGCCTCTAGATTCTCAGTAAGTTCTTTGCTTTGCATCCAGGACTAAAATAATTCTGGTATTTTAACAAAATTCTGGTTATATGGTTTTCTCAAATGCCATTTGATCTCACCTTTCAACAGTTGCAATATTTGAATCACTTAAAAAAAATACATAGCTATCAAAGTGCTGCCCTTTGAAATGCCATTGAATTACTAAGATGTCTATGTTCAAGGGTAATCTTCCCTGTAAATATGCAAATAATTGTGGAGATTAAGACTGGAAGCTCGGTCGATCATAAAGCTCAGCAGTTGTCTTTGAGCCAATAGCTACATCTATCTCCTAAAGCTAAAATAATAATTTAAAAAGCAAGTTTAGTTCTTGGGGGAAGAAATATGTCAAATAAATAGATAAAGTAGCTAAAACATCTAACGGTATAATACTTCAGATGATATATGACATGAAAAATATTTGTGCATGCTGTCCAGACAATCAGATCAATTATTGCATTATCAAATTTATGTGCCTATGAAAGTTTTTGCATCACAATTATTAATTAAGTCTATGTTTACTGAACAGATCAAATAAAACGTTTCCAGTGTGTACTTTTAAGCAAGGTGTATCCTTTGATTTTGTGCAGGTAAAAGGAGGAGCACTTTCTATTAGGAGATGGATTCGGGGACGAAGTATTTTCTGCTCCAAGTTGCTGACCTCACGGACAAAATCTCGCTATCTTTTTCTTAGCTATTTGGTGATGCTACATCTTCTAGTTGTCTTATGTCTATCAGGCGTCTTATAAATGCACTGAATTTGTTGTGTGAATTATTTTGTGTGCCAATTTGAGATAATGGAATTCTCAAAAGCTACTGTAAAGCTATGCACTGGATACAGTTTATATATTTTCAGCATAAGGTGTGGGTTTCAACTTCATTAACAAGAAGTTTTAGATGTACATCCAGTTGTTCCAAAGTTGATTTGAGTAGCTCTGTAACTATGGAATATTATATTTGCTAAGAAAAAACATTATCAAAACACACTACTAAAAGCTGCTGAAATTGGGGTGTTTAATATATTTGGGGGATATGGAGTAGCTGAACACTGTCCAATCAGTTGTAAATGCTATCTTTTCTATATAAATTTATTTTAACAGAGTTGAACTATACATTTGGGGAAAACTATTCTCAACTATTGGGTTTCTTTGCTTCTTGATTATAACAAGGAGCTCACAGAGTGCAATATAGGGAGGGAAAGCTGGAATCATTATGAATTTCTGAACTTTAAATAAAATCTTAAGAACAGAACTTGTCTGTGATATATTGAATGCTGCTATGGTCTGTGTATGAGGAGATTGGCAATGATGATTTTCTTTCTGATTAACAAATAGAAAAGGGGGCAGTTTTTGAAAGTGTTTAAATTTCTTGTTCTGAGATCTTGGAATTGGATCCAAAACAACAGCTAATAATTTAACATTTTAACCGTTTACATTTTAAAATTTAACAGTTAGAGCAATTAATCAGTGGAACAACTTGCCTCCAGAGGTTGTGAATGCTCCAACACTGGAAGTTTTTAAGGAGAGATTGGATAACCATTTGCCTGAAGTGGTGTAGGGTTTCCTGCCTAAGCAGGGGGTTTGTCTAGAAGACCTCTGAGGTCCCTTCCACGTCTGTTGTTCTGTTCTATTCTATTCTATTCTATTTGTTGTTTGATGAGACATAACATAAGTGAAGTTTTTGTGTTGCATAAAATGAAATTTTCCAATTCACAGTCATTTATTATTTTAGATATAATCTAATTGCACAACACATTAAGTGTGTGGTTTATAATATTCCAGGTTTTACTATCTAGTAGTAATATCAACAAATATCAACAATAGAGATGGAGGGAGAGACTTGGGAGAATACTAATGTTCTCTCCTCGATAGTACTAATTTGAGAAATTTATGATGTAACTAATAATTCTGATTACCTTTCATATTGAAAGGAAAAAGTGTGTGTCATAAGAATCAATTCTAAGTACCATTTTAAGTATATCTTTTTTTGGTTTACTTTTGGAAAAAGATAATTTTTAAAAAGAGGGAAATTTTTCAAGGATAATTAATCACATTAGTAGGAGTTGGCACTGAAAAAAGACCAACACTCACAGATAGAATTCTTTCTTTGTAACTAATGGGGAAAAGCCAAGGGAATGCAAAGGATCATTACTGAAATCAGTTGTCTGAAAGGATCTGACAGCTAGCAAGTAACTTAGAGCTAAATGAAGTGCTGCTGAATTTTGAACAAAACTATGAATTGAAGTAGTAAACTGTCAGATGCAAGGACGAAAAAGAAAACATGTGCTTAGTGTTTATTTTGAAATGTTCAACTGCAAGTATTTTCTGTCTTTGACTAGAAAAATTAATCTTGGTAAGAGGCATGTGATTAATTTTTAAAAATATTATTATACCTGCCAAATTGTTACATGCTTTTAAGGGTAACTGAATTACTGAAATGAATGATCCACTCAGAATAAATCTTAAAAATTATTTACTACAAAGCTCTGCTCTCACATTACACCAAATAGGTCTACTCCACCTCTTCACACACATGAAATATGCTTTGAATTGAAGATTAATCTCTAGAATAGAAGTACATCTCTATACAATCAGGAGTATATGCTACAATCCCTAAATATAATCTTTATTGATGTTCAAGAAGCTGCAATCTGCAAGCTATGAATGCTTCACTTTTCACTTTATTTCCATTTCTATACCGCTTGCTCCTATCTCCCCAATGGGACTCAGGGCGGTGCACAGGAAAATTAAAAAGAATACAACAAACATATAATAATAAATACAATCATAATGCTGAGCGATCTCATCTTCATGAGCAAAGGTTTTGTGGTAGTCATACACAGGTACTTTGCAGAGCATGAGAGGACTGCTTTTTCTCTAGATCGGTGGTAGTCAACCTGGTCCCTACCACCCAGTAGTGGGCATTCCAGCTTTCATGGTGGGCTGTAGGGGATTTGTCTGATACTGAAGCACTTTCCTTTTTAATTGACTTCCCTACTTTATAAATCACCATTACTGTGGAACCGGTGGGCGGTTAGAAAATTTTACTACTAACAGAGGTACAAAAGTGCGTGGTAGGTTTAAAAAGGTTGACTACCCCTGCTCTAGATTATTGAGCCAGTTTGGAAATTGGAATCATTTGAGGGGCTCCAAATCAGAAAAAAAGTTTTGTAGAGGATTGGCACAGGGAACTGAAAATGTACCATATAACATGTAAGCATAGGTACCTTGGCCAAGAAATCATTTTAATAGAGTTGTGAGTATAACTTGATTCTCCCAACACACTGCTTTTAGTATAGTATGCTTTATAATGGATCGGATTAAGATTAGTTACTCATAGAATAGATCTAAACCTATTCCAAGAATAACTAAGCCTCTTTTGAGAGGCTGACTAAAAAAAAAAGTGTTGTAGGCCATGTAAACCAACAAAGAGATAGAAGGAAATGACCAACAATTATGAGTCAGCCACAGTTTTCAGGTAGAGAGTCATCCCATCCCAAGATAAGGTAGTAATTTTATGTCTGCTTCCTTCCAAAACCCGATGATAACTTGAATGGTTCATGCCATACTATTGTACCTGCTTACTTTTTTCTTTTGGAACCACTGCCAGTTGAGTGTGAACAACATTTCTGACAGTTAACTAAATAATTTAATGAAGCAAATTGGTTAAGGAAACATAAAGTGAGAAAAGGGATTGGAGAGCAAAGAGGAAGCCAGTTTAACAACCCACAGTGGGAAAGTATCCAAGAGTGCCAGAAATTGTGCCCTAATTTATCCAGCCCTGTAAGCTGTCAAAGTGATAAGCATACCCTAAAAAAAATGTTTCCAAAAATGACATGGTAGACCTCTATAGTCTAGTACTCCATCCCACAAGCTGCTATATAAATGTAACAGAAGGTGAGAGGATTTCATTTGTCCAAGAGAGCTGTTGCATTTTTTGTTGCCTCCATGTTTCTTTTTGGTAAGTAGTAGATACCTTTTTCGCATTTGACAAAAGTACCTTTGATTTCATTTTTTAAAAAAGTTTCTGATCTATCAAAGTGTATTTTAATATATTAAAATTTAACAGTCTGCATAAATTCATTAAATTGTCTGAAAACAATTTTAGCAAATGCACTCAAGCTATGCTGTTTGACATTTTAATTCATTTTAACAGTATAAATAGAATGGTTTATCTTGGTTTCAGTACAATGTTGGAACAAATTCTGCCTCTGTAAGTATTCATCCACTTTTTCAGAGGAAATTTACTGACTTTTTTATAGAGAGTATGATGTTAGAATTCTTCCACATATCTACAGTATCTGCTATTGCAGTATTTGCTTCTTGTCTCTTTAACATCACTTTTTCTTTTTGCAATTTGTATTTCATCCATGTCCCCATTTTATTTGCAAATTGAAAATGCCTTTGTTTTGCATCATTTATGAAGAAATCCATTTGTTTTTGGTGGAGAAGCATGTTCTGAATTCCAAATACCTTTCAGAAAAACACATTTCAGTGCATCAAATTTTTATGTTCTTTTCTATTCAATTCCATCTAATTGCACCACACCTTAAAAATGATTGAAATGGTCACTTTGACAATCTTACTCTGAGCTCTTGAACTTTATTGAATGGCTGACTTCTTTAAAAAGGGAAGATTATTGGGAATAAATACCTGCAACCAAGAGCATTTTGTACAATCAAACATGTCTAACAGAGATGCAGTAAAAATCCAAAGTGTATGGATTCTAATGGCTTCTGACAGATACTCCAGTGAACAATGCCTCCATTGCAAGATGAATGGAAAAGACATATTGTCAGCAGTGATTTAGGTACATTGGGAAATGGATTTCTATTTCCAGAGGGGAAAAATGGGATTGTTACTTTCTTGCATCATGTTGATTATCACTATCTAGTAAGTGAAAGGAAAGCACCTAGCCTTATAGACAAGCTTCATACTCTCAAGAGAAGAAGTCTATTGTCCTTGTTCATGGTCAATAAACTTGGTCCTATCTCACTCCACATCCTAGAACAGTTCTTTGATAAGGGTTCGCAATTCACAAATAAAGAATAATTGTTGTAAGTGAGCCTTTAGTGGGAACAGCTGCCATTTCAAAGAATTAACCAAAGCTTTCCAAAGAGGGTCTATTTTTAGATCTTTCCTGCTGAGATTGTTTATATTATGGGGATAATTTGGGGTGGGTGAGGAACATGCTGCTGCTGTAGACTAGTTTCAAATAAAGTACTTGCTTTATGTATAAATTGAACATAATCTAAGCCACAAGTCTTTCTTGTGTTAATTACATAATGATGTCTTCATATGAAGAAAATAGGCAGCACGGCTTCCTAGACCCATCTCCCAGAATCTAGTTGCTGAAGGAGGAGTTTGTAGATGGAGATATCAGGCATCTATAGAAGATGCATGAATAGGATTCTCCTGTCTGTGCTCAATATATCAGTATCAGGAGTAGGTAGGTCCTGTAGCAAGGTTCTGATACACTTCCAATCAGAAGTTAACCCAAAAAGTAGAGAGAGAAATTTTAGTATTTTCTCCAGCAAATCTCTCTTTACGTCATTCCACCCCCACTGTCTGTTTGATTAAAAGGTAGTAGGCAGTAAATTTAATTAGGAAACAGTACATCTCCCCTATTGTTCTAATAAATATTCCTGTATCTCAGAAAACCTAGCTGAATTACTCAAATTCTAAGCAAGAGTGAATTCCCTCCATTAACATTAACTTACCCAAATTTAAAATCGTTATTGAGAAATGAGTTAAAATCTTCAGTTTGATATTTCTCAAGAGAATTTGATAAACATCTACCATGTTTGAAGAGATTACAGCTGTGTACAAAAATATGTACACATCTAAGATGTCTTTGGCTATGCAGCTGAATAGAGATATTCAGGGGAATTAGTGCCTGCTCTTAAACAGCAATATGTGGAATGAAGCTGACTTGTTTTGCTCTTTTTTTTTAAATTTGACAGTCAAGAGTGTTTTATGGGAATCTTTAACATTGTGAATCCTCTAGAAATGGCAGCTGGATTTCAGTGTAGGCATTGCCTTTTGTCCTATTCCCAGCTGTTTACCTAGTAGAATGTAAAAAACCTGTAGCCTTGTGCTCAGGATGCACTAATAGATTAGCAACTAGGGATGCAATGGCTCAGTGGCTAAGATGCTGAGCTTGTTGATCAGAAGGTCAGCAGTTTAGTGGTTCGACTTCCTAGCACCGTGTAACGGAGTGAACTCCCATTACGTGTCCCAGCTTCTGCCAACATAGCCGTTTGAAAGCACATAAAAATGGAAGAAGAAAAAAAGGGACCACTTTGGTGGGATGGTAACACCGCTCTGTGTGCCTTCGACGTTGAGCCATGCCAGACACGTGACCATGGCGACATCTTCGGACAGCGCTGGCTCTTCAGCTTAGAAACGGAGATAAGCACCACCCTTAGAGCCAGAAACAACTATCAGGCATGTGCGGGGAAACCTTTGCCCTTTACCTTTCAGATTAGCAAAATATATATAAAGCATCTAAGAATACACAACTGTGCTTCAAATGGGTATTCTTTACAAGTGGAAGCCTTCCAAAATTTTTCATAATGCTGAGGGTATTATAAAAAGATTTGTATGCATGAAACTATACATACAAATGCAACGTGCTTGAAATCCAGAAATAGAACTCCTATTATAATGTTACTCTATTTCTGCACATACACGCACCTCTGAAAAATTATGAGAAGTTGTTTTTCTCCTGTTTTCTCTGCATCCTAAAGCTTCATCTTGGTCCATTCACACTGTTAATCATTGCTGTTTTATATATTCTGTTTAATCTTGCCCATCTGTGTTGCTTGAACCACCTCTCTGTACAATAAAAACCTCATTTATTTTTCACTCATCATTTGTAATTATTTCTTCTTTCTTAATGTCTATTTCTGGCTATCTTTGTTCTAACAAAAGTTTCTGCTGATAGAAGAGTCATTTTCATTGACTTTCCATATAATCTCCATACTGCTTCTTTCCAACTCATGAACAGATATTCAGGGGCACAATGAATGTCGAGAAGAAAAAAGCTTGTTCCTTTCACCCCATTCACAAACATCTTGTGAGTAGTTGAAGTATTTTATTTGTATCTTTAAAAAAGCTTAAAGTTCTACTATTGCCCAGAAAGAGGAACACTTAAGAAACAAACAAATGTGTATAAAGATCTTATGTCAAGTTCCTTTTCAGGTTATTTCATCTTGAATATAATTAAAATCAACACTTTCATATTAATTGATTTGTGTATGTGTTTTCTGAATTTATTAGAAGAGATAATATAGTTTATTAGAAGCTATATTATGTGTTATATTAAGGGACACGTTGGCTCAGTGGCTCAGACGCTGAGCTTGTCGATCAAAAAGTTCAGCAGTTCGAATCCCTAGCACTGCGTAACGGAGTGAGCGCCTGTTACTTGTCCCAGCTTCTGCCAACCTAGCATTTTGAAAGCATGTAAAAATGCAAGTAGAAAAATAGGAACCACCTTTGGTGAGAAGGTAACAGCATTCTGTGTACCTTTGGCATTTAGTCATGCCGGCCACATGACCAAAGAGACATCTGTAGACAGTGCTGGCTCTTTGGCTTTGAAATGGACATGAGCACTGCCCCCTAGATTTGGGAATGACTAGCACATATGTGCAAGGGAAATCTTTACCTTTATATTATGTGGTTTGCTTCCTGTTTGTGTAAATAATGTTTGATAGTTCAAATTATTCCCCAAATTACAGACCTATTTATTTTCCTTGACTTTTGCTGAAAGGATATTGAGGAGCCATGGGTGATGATGATGAAACCACAGATCTTGTCTGTGATAATGGTTCTGGGCTTTGTAAGGCTGGATTTGCAGGAGATGATACTCCATGGGCTGTCTTTCCAACTATTATTAGATTTAGATTTAGATTTATTCAGATTTATACCCCGCACCTTCTCCAAAAGGACCCAGGGCGGCGCACAGGAAATTTAAAACATAAATATAACAAAAGGTACAAAATTTTAAAAAACTATTAAATATACCCTGTGCTAAAATTGTATAAAATCCCCCAAATTAAAACTATCTAAAAAACGGTCAAAACGGGAGGTTAGGTTAGGCCGGCTTGTTGGAAAAGATGCATCTTAAGACGCTGGCGGAAGAGGCGGAGGTCTGAGATGGTACGAAGTTCGGAGGGTAAGTCGTTCCAGAGGGTAGGGCCCGCCACAGAGAAGGCCCTTCCCCTGGGTGTCGCCAACCGGCATTGCCCGGCCGACGGCACCCTGAGAAGGCCCTCTCTGTGGGAGCGGATCGGACGAAGGGATGTATGGGGCAGAAGGGATGTATTGGGCGACATTGGCACCAGGTCAGTTTAAATAATACATACATACATACATACATACATACATACATACACCCTGAAGACTGGTGATAAGTCAGTCCTTACTATTTTAAAAATCACTGCATTTGATATGAGTATATATCAAAAAGCATTAAACATTTTTCAACAGCTTATTAAACTGACTGGCTCCAATCAATGCTTTAAAAAAAATAATCCCATTCCATAAGTAGGAAATTAGTGGATTCTTAATTGAATTTTCCTTCAGCTGATCCAGTGGTGGGATTCAGCCAGTTCGCACCTATTTGGGAGAACCGGTTGTTAACTTTCTAAGCAGTTTGGAGAACTGGTTGGAAGAAACCTTATTTTGTTTTTCCCCACTTTACGGGGCTAATCCTGTAAGGCAGGGGTCTCCAACCTTTGCAACTTTAAGTCTGAAAGACTTCAGCTCCCAGAATTCTCCAGCCAGCAAAGGTTGGAGACCCCTGCTGTAAGGAAGGCAGGAAGGAAACATTCAGGTATTGTTTCTAGCCTAATCTTTATTGCCCTGCTTCCAAAAACTGTCTCTCCGGTTAGCCCTTATTATATTGTAACAGCTAAAGTGAAGCGCCCATCAACATGAGTGACGTTGAGTTTGCCATGCCCACCCAGTCACAGGACCACTGAGTCACGCCTATCCAGCTGGTCATTAAGCCAGAGAACCAGTTGTTAGATTATTTGAATCCCATCACTGAGCTGATTGCTACTTCTGAAGACTGCAGACCAATTTAGGAAACTAAAACTGGCAAGGTGGTGAACAAAACTTTGTTGTGAATAAAATAAAATGGCAGGAGATTCAGAGAAAGCAAGGAAGTTGGCATCCAGAGGAACATCAAGGTGGCTTGTTCTTTTTTTACATGTTCCATTTTTACATGTGTCGCCATGCATGTGAGCGATGCATGTATGAAAATCATAGTTGCAGCTTCCATGTTGACTTAATTTTACCTTTCCTATCTACACTCCTGCCAATTACTGTCCTACTTAGCCTCTGTTAGTTGAGGCAAATGGCTGTAGTGCCTAGTGATAAGTATAGAACTTTGTACAAAATATTTTAGAATAAAATATTGTATATTTCTTGGATGTTATCAATGTTGCATGTCAATGACTAGAATATAATGTATAAAACATAGGGCAGTCATTTCTCTTCACAAGATGAATGATCATCTAAGATAAATAATGTCATTGTAAGTCACTTGCAATCAACTGATTAAGGCAGCCTGTAAGAAACAGAATAAAATTTATAGATTAAAAATACTTTTCCAAAAATGAGATTGCCTCTATGAATGGTCTTCAGGGTTTTTACACCTGCATGTTAAATCCTAAAACGTGCACTTTAAAAAGAAAGGCTACTATAACTGTTATACAACATAGTTTACAAATATAGTATAGTTACAGCATTGTTTGTATATATTGTAGTTTAATATTTTCCATGTAATTAACATAGTTTTATAAAAAAAATTCAAAAGAATATCACATCAAATAAATCAGTATTTTAAAATACAAGCTAAAGTAAAGCAAAACAGACTTAGCAATTCTAAATGTGTATCAAATGCAAAGATAGGATCGTTGGAAAGTAAATTACCTCTTGATGAGAGCTGCTGTGGAGTATTTGATGTATGGCATAGAATTTGGGTATAATTAAACATTAAATCTTGTTGATTTTAATGGGAGAGTTACAGAACAATCTTATATGCTTATTTAGCAGTGCAATCCACAATCCTCCATGGAACCTCTTCCAGACAAGTATATATATACTGGTAATTGCATCAGCTGCAGTCCTCTTGCTTGGAAAAAAAATCAGTAAAAGTGTGATGTAGCAGGTTGTTTTCTCACTGAAGTAAATCAAATATTGAAATTTGAAAGTTTGAAATCCATACCTTATGGAATTTGTATTGGTCCCACACAATATAGTACAGGTAGTCTTCACTTGCTTGCAGTAATTGGGACCATTGCTAGGCAACATAGAGTGCAGGAGACAATTAGTTCACTTAATTGGTTTGTAACTCTCTCAGACTCCTTGCCAGGTTTTGCAGATATCAGCCTGTCAGCTCTCCAAGCCAGATAAGGTCTGTGATTGTAAACCCTCCCTTGAAAGACTTTGCTGGATGTAAATGAGCAGAATTCACAGTAAATTAATAAAAGGGTTTTTTGTGAGGACAAGGAGTTACTTTATGCTCTTGGGAAGCCTAAGTCAGAACAATTTCCTCCCCTTGGCCTTCAGAACCTGCCTCATCCTTTCTTTGCCCCTTTAGTTGATTCTGAGAACTGCGGTGCTACTATCCCAAAGTGCTTTTCCAAAAGGCAACTGGACTTTGTTTTTTTTCTTTGAAAACATTTTGCTCCTCATCGAAGAAGCTTCTCCAGTTATGCATAGATTCACTCTATAGAGCAGGGTTCTCCAACCTTTGCAACTTTAAGTCTGAAAGACTTCAGTTCCCAGACTTCTCCAGCCAGCAAAGCTGGCTGGAGAATTCTGGGAGCTGAAGTCCTTCAGACTTAAAGTTGCAAACGTTGGAGACCCCTGCTATAGAGAATCTCCACAGGAGATTTTTGAGGATAAGCCGGGGGGAATGGAATGACATACTTTGTCCTCTAGATGGTAGCATAGTTTTTCCATAAATAACATTTCACTTGATCCCATTCACAGCCCTAATTATTCCCACTACTTCTCTGTAATTCCCCCTTTACCCTTTCGTTTCTATTTCCTGTGCTGTCAAGTAGTTCTAAAGTTTAAAAGGTGGCATCTGTAATACATTCTTCGCTGTGTTTGCTCGATGCTTTGTCTCCTGAAATTCCCAGCTGTGTTTATCCAAATATGCTAAATCATTAAAAACTCAGAATCAAGGAGGGTAGCTAGCAAGACTTCATCTCTTTCTCTCAAGGGCTTCTAGCAGTCACCTCTCTGCCTTCATTTGCAAGGGTGGAGTTTTGTTCAATAATCTGTGAAATATTTTCTTTTCTTATTTTATTTTTAAAATCGGCCACCCAACCTGTACCAAACATTGGGTGTCTCGGAACCAAAAGATAAAACAACATCTATGTACCATAAAAATATTTTAAAAACAAGTATTAAAAATTAAAACAAAACCTGGCACCCTAGCTAAACTTTCACATGTAGCTTGCAACAAATTAATCTCTTCAATCTCACCCTATTCCAATATAATTATATAAAAGTTCCAAAAGTGAAAGAGTCTCAAAAGTGCTTTTTTCAAGAGGCAACTAGACTTTCTGGTTTTTATGTGAAGACATTTATCTTCTCATCCAAGAAGCTTCTTCAGCTCTGCTTCTGATCCAACCCAGAATCAATAGCAGGAACTATCCTCCAAATGATTTAGTTGGCAACTTGAACTTGGATGATAGCATGCACAAAATGAAGCAGGGAAGACAGGACAACTGTTAGAGCAATTTTGAAACATTGCACATGCCTTTGTGTGCTGTAGCCAGATTTCTTGTAGGAAATGTCACATGGTGCTTAGCAAAACCATGGATCTGGGTTCATCTGCTCAGAATGCCATTCAACATATGTGGTGCGCAAAAGAGAAAGGAGAAGAACAGGGCATTATTTCTAATCTTCATTTTTCTTTCATAGCACGTAGAAGGGAAATCATTCTTAGCTCCTCCTTACATCTAATTTTAAATTTTGAAATGCCATTGCAGGTGGAAAACTGAATGGTTTCTCTTTAGCACTTATAAAATCACCGCCCTGAGTCCCTTCGGGGAGAGAGGTGCGGTTTTATAAATCTAAATAAATGAAATGAAAATGTGAAAAATTAGACACAAAATAGGAGGATTCTAGTCATTATATAAGAAAAGAATGCATGCCTTTGATTTAGTATGTAATATATTACACTTAAGTCCCTTGGGCAACTTTTTCCATTATGGACAATCCTGAAAGTCACTGTAATGAAAATTTTTGAAGCTGTAAAAATTTCAAAAATCTCAGATTCAGGTCTCTGTAACAGAGCTTTCAAGCATGGTTGTCTGAAGCATTTGCTGCCAGAGCTTATATAAAAACATGCCCATATTATCAGAATATTAAGGAAAATCTCATGGATGTTCTGGTTATGTCTTACTCGCCTGGTGTCACTTAAATAATATCAACCTCGTGGGGAGTTGTGCCTTAAAACTGCTTGCAGCAAGAGTGCTGCACAAGGATTTCCTTTCGTAGCTCTTGCAGAGCGTTGGGAGTATCTGTCATGCTCATGTGATATGAAGACTTTGGATATTAAATGCCTGAATATTTCATGTACGGGACTAAATGAAATATGCATCTCCCCAGTGGTACAATGCAATTGTATGAAATGTTGTAAAATTGAGTCAGCTAAGATGGGAGCATAGACCCCTCAGTGCAAATTAAAATGTGTGTAAGAATTCCCATTTTCATTCCATTTTACATTTTTGCATTGATCTGTCATTTTCCATACCCAATGCCCAATAGAAATTGTTTGCCATTTTTAGATTTGGCATCATTCTTTCTACAATGAACTTCGTGCTGCCCCCAAAGAGCATCCTGTGCTGCTTACAGAAGTGCCTTTAAATCCCAAGGCTAATTGAGAGAAAATGACTCAGGGTAATTGTTTGGATATTGTTTCGTCTCAAATTCAGACTTTTTTCTGAACAAGAAAACTGTCATGTAATAACCACAGAAATGTCACTGTTGTGTAATACCACAGAAATATACCGTATTTATTCGAGTATAACGCGCACACGTGTATAACGCGCACCCCTAATTTTCGATTAAAAATCGGTATAAAAAAACCGTTTTTTTTTTCTTCGCCCTCGCGTACAGTGAGCGGCTGCAGCCCGGAAAAGGCGCAGTGCGAACTCACAATTCGCTTGCGCCCTCAATGGACCGGCCCTCGTTTATAACGTGCACCCAAACTTTGATTTCTTTTTTTGGTAGAAAATTTTGCGCGTTATACTCGAATAAATACGGTAATTTCATGATATGTCATTTATTCCTGACATAAATATCTATTGATCTATTTTCTTGATTAATCTTAGTTCTTATCTTGCCATATTTGTGCCGTCACCTCCTTAATTTAAATCCTAGCCTGAGTCAACTTTTTCCATACAATTTGATAGATGAGCATTATTACATAGGACAGACTGTTCCCATCCTTGACACCAAACAAAGTTTGTTTTAACCACAGAGCAAGAAACGAGATAAGTTCTGAAAAAAGAAGAATAGGTGGAACAAGTCAAACAAATAGAAAATAAGTTAGAATTCGTTATGCTGATTGAAACAAGCCAATGTCCATAAAGGGATGCTAACTGAGAATATATATGATAGTTTGAACACTTTACAAAGCCCGCTTCTTCCTCCCCAGTCACATTATGGCTAAACTTTATGATTCTTGCCCCTGCATATATAACATAGGAAATTAATCTCTTCTGATGGGTATTTTATTATTGTTAGCAATCTGGGTTCAGAACCAGTGTTACAACTCTGGTCCCGTAACCAGTGTTAGGGGTAACAAACACCCCCGTTTGAAAGTAAATGCGGAATAGTGTAATACACCGGACAGTAAAGAGATACGTTGCTGTAACCACACACAAACTCTAAGACAGTGATAGTAAGAAAATAAATAGTCTTTACTTTGTAGCAACTAAAATACTTCTTCCGACCAGTGATACTAACTTCTCAAAACAATAACAGTCCTTCACCAAACACAGAGTTATCTTACAGTGATGCAAAACAAATACTTCTTCTTTCTTCAGTCTTCAGCTTCAGCTCCTCAAACGGCAAACAGTAAGTACAGGAATCAAAGGGAATCAAAAAAGGGAATGGACTGTGTTTCTGAGCTTCCTTTTATGGTAGAGCTGAGAAACACAGCCAATCAGAATTCAACATAGTTCTTAAAGCTACATATACTCTTTAAGAATACTGGCTTATATATATTGTCAACCCAACATAAGGATAAATATCCTAACAATTATTATGAAATTGATTTGCTGCCCATTTGCTGCTGTTACATAAAAACATTAAAATAATCAATTATAAAATAACACAGCAGATACAGCATATCAGTTATTTTATCCATGAAAATGCAGACACACACTGTTGCCTCAGTATGCTTTGGAAAGCAAACTGTTCCTCTTTCTTGGAACCATCATGCTTGAAGAGGCACATGGGCCTTGATTTAATCCTGTGTTCAGTGCTGGAATCTAAATGGAAGCAACTGTGCGGATAGCTAGCCAGCCTTCACTACAATACAACTAGTGCAAGGTTTCTCACTATCTTCCTTTGAAATTAGATTTACTGTGAAATTGCTCATAATGTTAGAATTTTTATTCCTTTTATCTGAAATTTTCATCCTTTAACATAATCCCATTGTCCCAAGTTGTGTGCTCTTAAAATAATTTCTGTGCCATGTCTTAGTGTATGACTATGGCTGTTCTCAATAAGGGTGGAGATAGCATCCATGTATGGGGTTCAACCTATCCACACTCTGATTGGACTGAGTCTGTTTAATAATTAAGCGTGGTATATAAACCCCTTAGGAGTAGACACGCCCAGTTTCTCGACTCAGTCCAACTCTGGGACTTATTTTATTTTATTTATTTTATTACATTTATATCCCGCCCTTCTCCACAGAGGACCCAGGGCGGCGCACAGGAAATTTAAAAAGATATACAAAATAGAAAATGAATAAATAATTTAAAATATATATTAAATAATCCCAATCCTATGCTAAAACCAATTATTTGAAACCCAATTTAAAACTTTTCTAAAAGTCCCCATGGGAGGTTAGGCTAGGCCGGCTTGATGAAAGAAGTATGTCTTTAGACATTGGCGGAAGAGGCGGAGGTCGGTGATGGTCCGGAGTTCAGGGGGTAGGTCGTTCCAAAGGGCAGGGCCCGCCACAGAGAAGGCTCTTCCCCTGGGTGTCGCCAGTCGGCATTGTCCAGCCGACGGCACCCTGAGAAGGCCCTCTCTGTGGGAGCGTATCGGTCTAAGGGATGTATGGGGCAGGAGACGGTCTCGCATATAACTAGGCCCCGATCCATGGAGCACTTTAAAGATGGTCGTCAAAACCTTGAAGTGCACCCGAAAGACCACAGGAAGCCAATGCAGCTCGCGCAGGATTGGTGTTATGTGGGAGCTTCTGGTGGTTCCCGTAATTACCCGTGCGGCTGCGTTTTGGACTAGCTGTAGCTTTCGAGTGCACCTCAAGGGAAGCCCCATGTAGAGAGCATTACAGTAGTCGAGACGGGACATCACGAGAGCTTGAGTGACTGTGCGAAGGGGCGCAATTGGCGCATCAGGCGTACCTGATGAAACGCCCCCCTGGCCATGGCCGCCACATGGTCTTCCAAGGACAGCCAGGAATCCAGGAGGACACCCAAATTGCGCGCCCTCTCCACGGGGGCCAGTGTTTCGCCCCCAATGGCCAGAGTTGGAGTAATCTGGCTGAACCGGGGTGCCGGAAACCACAGCCACTCAGTGTTGGCAGGGTTGAGCTTGAGTTTGTTACCACCCATCCAGATCCGTACGGCTTCCAAACATGGGGACAGCACTTCGACAGCATCGTTGGGGTGGTCTGGGGTGGATATGTACAGCTGAGTGTCGTCAGCGTACAGATGGTACTCCACCCCAAAACCACGGATGATCTCACCCAGCGGCGTCATATATGTGTTAAACAAGAGGGGCGAGAGGACTGACCCCTGAGGAACCCCACATAAGAGTGGCCTCGAGGTCGACCTCTGCCCTCCCGTCAACATATATTGCGACCGACCAGAGAGGTAGGACGAGAACCACCGCAGAACGGTGCCTCCCAGCCCCAACCCCCCCAGTCGGTGCAATAGGATACCATGGTCGATGGTATCAAAAGCCGCCGAGAGGTCTAACAGGACTAGGATAGAGGAATAACCTCTATCCCCGCGCCCTCCAGAGATCATTAACCAACACGACCAATGTCGTCTCGGTACTGTGACCAGGTCGGAAGCCGGACTGGCGCGGGTCTAGATAATCAACTTCCTCCAGGTGTCGCGGAAACTGTTGGGCTACCACACTCTCAACAACCTTCACCAAAAAGTGAAGGTTGGAGACCGGACGATAGTTCTCTAATAAAGCTGGGTCCAGGGACGGCTTCTTGAGGAGGGGCCTCACTACCGCCTCTTTCAAGACGGCAGGTACGGACCCCTCACTCAAAGATGCGTTGACAATGCCCTGGAGCCAGCCTCGTGTCATCTCCCAGGATGCCAGTACAAGCCAGGAGGGACACGGGTCCAATAAACATGTGGTCGCTCTAAGTTTCCTTGACAACCTGTCCATATCCTCGGTGGTAACAAAGTCAAACTCCTCCCAAGATGGAACCTCAAGACTAGTCTCGGACAATCCCACAGGACCACTGTCGATGGAGGGTAGCTCATTCCGAATCCGAGTGATTTTCTCCTGCAGATAAATCCCAAATTCCTCTGCTCGCCCTTGTAGAGGGGCTTCCCACGGCCTCTGGTGAAGGAGGGATCGGGTCACCCCAAACAAGGCGGCAGGGCGGTTATCTGTGGATGCAATTAGGGTGGCACAATACTCACAATACACCGGACTAGTCCGGTGTCTCCATTCGTGCAGATTGAGAGCCTTTACTGAGAATTTGGATTCGAACGATTGGTAGGCCAGCCACCCCTGCTTGGTTCCCTTCGCTTATCGGGACCATCAGTAGGCTGCCTCAGGGCTCGTTGTTGGCTTGCCGCCCGGCTCGAGGGATTCCCTCGCCGCCCACGCGAACCTCCAGCTGTGCTGGGGCTGCACAGGCTGTCAGAAGCCGACGCCGATCCGAGGCTCCGCTTGCCGCCCGCCTGGGCTCTTTCCTCCGGCTATCACGAGGCGCCGCTCCCGATCTCCCAGGGCAGGAAAGGACGGCCGTTGCGAGGCCAGGTCCCGTGCGTCAGTTGCAGACGCCATTTTGTCGAAGCGGACAGACGGATCGGGCCTGAGGGAGGCGTGGTTACCGCCCGAAACCCGCGGTGGCCATTTTAAATTCAAATTTGGGCCGATTTTCGCATTCGGAGACAAGCAGGCAGCATGTCCGACGTGCCTCCCTCCGGATCAGGAGCGGCAGCAGTGAGGGCCTCCCTGGAAGGTGATCTGAGCCTCCTGACACCGCAACCATCGGAGGCCGTTCGCTCGCAAAAGTCGGCCAGAAATAAGGCCAAGTCCAAATCGACCGGCAGGTCCTCCTCCTCAAAGTCGGCTAAGAGCAGCTCCCTGACTTCCTCCTCAGGCAGCAGGCCCCAGGGGGCCGGGGATCAGGCCCTACCAGCCCACCCTAGTATGGGCTCCTTGCCTTCTCCGCACATCCCCCCTATGGCCCCCTTGCAGCTGGATTTGGCCCCTGGCCCATTCAGCCCCATTGTGCCCATCGACACCTCGGGCCTATGGGGTTCCGCGGGCTGCAGGGCATCTACTGGAGTGGAGGCCACATTCACACCTACAGCGGCGGGCCTTCATCCAGATTGTAGTTGGGCCCCCATACTGCCCACTGAGCCCGCGCCTCCCACTCCAGCTACCTCGGGCATTCAAGATCTCATCGCGGAGGCCATACGCAAAGGCATCGCAGCAGGCCTGCAATCCAAGTCTAAGGGGGCGCCGAACCCACAACCTCCGGCCTGCACTCAGGCCCCACCCTTGGTTGCGGTGCCCCAGCCGCTTTCACCATCGGCACAGGGCCATGACTCCCCCATGGACTCAGATGAGGGTGACCTACCGGATGCAGAACTGTCGGGCGAGGAGGATACGGGACCAGAGAAGCCTTCCAAATCGGGCCTATTTCCACCTGCCCTATTCTTGCCACTCCTCTCTAAGGCCAAGGTCGCCTCGGACCTGGAGCCACCGGCCCAGGCAGCTGCTGCTCCGGTCCCATCTACTTCCGCCAAGCCATGGTTCATCGAGCAGACGACGGAGGCTGAGAACATCCCTGCGTCTCAGCTCTTCATAGATGCTATCAAGAGGCAGTGGACCACCCCAACCTCAGGGCCCTCCCCTTCGGCAAACGATAGATGCTTTTACGCGGTGGCTAAGGCCTTGGACAAGACTCTGGCCTGGCCTGCTGCGGACCAGCCGGTCGCCATGCTCCATTCGCCTACGACTGTCCGGGGGGCCAGGAGGACTTATTGAAGGCGGAGGACAGACGGGCAGATCAAGTCCTCCACAGGGGACATCAGGCTGCGGCCTGGTCCGTGCGTGCTTCCACGGCGGCATCCTTCTTTGCTCGCTCCAGCCTTTTTTGGCTGCAGCAGTTGCAGGGAAGGATCCGGCGAGCGATTCACGCGCTCACCAGGATCTTAACAAGATAGTGGCGGCTGTACAATTTATGGGGGACGCCACACTGAGCTCTGCCCGATTCTCCTCCCGCGCCATGGCCTCCAGTGTCGCCTCCCGGCGTTTAGTTTGGCTGAGGCAGTGGCAGGCGGACACTAAATACAAATGGAAACTGGCGTCCGCCCCTTACGCCGGGGAGAATTTGTTTGGTGAGGCCCTTTCCCCTCTCTTGGTCAAGGGCCGTGATAAACGTAAAACCCTACCTTCCAATTTCAGAAGGGGTTCTGGCCGCCCTGGGCCTTATCCCAGGAGGCAGCAGCCCCGTGCTCAAGATTTTGGGGGCTCCTCTAGACAGGACTTTCCCCACGCCAACTATCGGGTGGTTTTGGCCAGCGCTACAACCAAGGCCAGCGGTTCCGTACTCCCCGTGGGGGCCAATCCAGGCGGCCCTTTCGGGGAGGCGGTAACCATTACTACCGCCGACAGTAACCTGACGGGACTGAGCCTCCCATTGGTGGCCGCCTGCAGCTTTTTGCGGACCAGTGGGAGGCTACGACCAATGACACCTGGGTCCTGTCCACTGTCAGGTACGATCTGGCCTTGGAGTTTGTGGCCCAACCCCCCGACTCCTTCCTCCCTTGCCCTCTCCCTAGTAATCCTGCCAGAAGATCTCTAATGGAGGAGGCTATTCAGCACCTCCTAGATATTGGGGCTGTGCAGTTGGTTCCCCCCGGGGAGGTCCACCAGGGTTTTTACTCCCTGCTATTCGTGATCCCCAAGGCATCTGGCGGATGGCGCGCAATACTCGACCTTAAGCGCCTTAATTTGTATATACGTTATCGACGTTTCAAAATGCATTCACTGTTCACTATCTTGGAAGGGGTCAGAGTTGGGGACTATTTAGTTTCAGTAGATTTAACTGAAGCGTATTTACACGTTCCAATCTTACCTGATCATCGCCGTTACTTGCGTTTTTGTTATCGTTCTGTTCACTTACAATACACTGCATTGCCTTTTGGCCTTTCCTCTGCGCCCCTCCTTCACTTGGCGGCTCATTTACACTCCATCCCGATACGGGCTCAGTTTTACTTGGATGACATTTTGGTGCAGGCGTCATCCCGAAAGGCAGCAGTGAGAGACCTTCACACCACGTTAGAGGTCCTTCAGGCACATGGCTTTTCGATCAATGTCTCCAAAAGCCAGTTTTATCCTTCCACCCGGATACTTCACTTGGGGGCCTGGATTGACTCCTCCCTGGGCCAGGTCTACCTCTCTGAGGAGAGGTCCAACAGCATGGTATAGCTGGTGCGGGAGGTGGAATCCACAAGTAGGCCCTCCCTGGCGACGCTTTCGAAGCTTATGGGTAAAATGGTCTCTGCCTTCGCCATCGTCCCCTGGGCGAGACTCCACTCTAGGAGCCTGCAGTGGTTCCTTCTCCCATATCAGCGCCGGGGGGTCAGTCACTCTTTGACACGGGTCCAGCTCCCGGGCGAAGTTCGGGCTTCTCTACGTTGGTGGAGATCCTCCGTGATCTTGAGGGGCTGCTATTTCCGGGTGATGGACAGGGTCGTCATTACCACCGACGCTAGTCTATCTGGTTGGGGGGCTCATCTGGATAACCACATCGCTCAGGGGCTGTGGTCACCCGCCGAATCACAACTGCCCATAAATTTGTTGGAACTCCAGGCTATCAGTCTCGCCCTCCTTGAGTTTGGCGACTTAATTTCCGGCCAACACGTCCTGGTGCTGACAGATAACATCACAGCTAAGGCGCATGTCAACCGCCAGGGGGGCACCAAATCCAGGGCCCTTATGGAAGAGGCACAGGAGTTGGGAGGCTGGGCTGAGCGCCACCTACTATCAATGGTGGCCGAACACATCTCGGGGGTGGACAATAGGCAGGCCGACTGGCTTAGCAGGGCCCAGGTGGATCAGGCTGAATGGAGCTTGCATCCTTCTGTCTTTCAGGAGATCGTCCGCCACTTCGGGACCCCGTCCGTGGACCTATTTGCCTCGCCGGCGAATGCCCAGCTCCCCCGATTCTTCACCCGGTTCCCAGCTCCAGGAGCGGAGAGAGTGGATGCCCTACGAGCCCCCTGGCCGAGGGGGTTACTATATGCCTTTCCCCCCACTTCCCTCCTACCCAGGGTCATACGGAGGGTCATCACGACACGGACGGAAGTCCTTCTGGTAGCACCATATTGGCCCCGGCGACCTTGGTTCGCCGACCTGCAGTCATTGTCCCTAGGGAGACCGTGGCGCATTCCTCAGGACCAAATAATCCTCCTTCAGGGGTCTTTGGAGCACCCGGAGGCCCGGTGGCTTCAGCTAGCTGTGTGGAGGTTGAGCGGGTCGCTCTGAGTGGTGGGGACTATTCCTCCCGAGTCATCTCCACCATCCAGGCCTCTCGTCGCCCTTCCACAGTCCGAATATATAACGCAACGAGTGGTGTTCGAACTCGCAGATCCCCCCCGAGAGGGCCACAGTCCCTCAGGTGCTGGAGTTCCTGCAAGACGGACTGGATAAGGGTTTGTCCCCTAACACCATCCGACGTCAGGTGGCCGCCCTGGGGTCGGTCCTGACATGGGGGGGCGAGCTGTCTCTCTCCCAACACCCTACAGTCCGCCGTTTCCTCAAGGGGGCTTCCAACCTGCGGCCAGCAGCGGTCCATAGGTATCCGATATGGGACCTTTCTAAGGTCCTGCTAGCTCTTACGACCTCTCCCTTTGAGCCCTTAGAAGAGGCATCGCTACAACTTCTCTCCTGGAAAGTGGCCTTCCTGGTCGCGGTGACGTCGGCGAGACGAATTTCAGAACTCCATGCGCTCTCGGTTAGGGGAGACCTGTGTAAGTTCTACCCCGATAGGGTTGTTCTTAGACCTGACCCTTCGTTCATGCCTAAGGTGAGTTCCTGGTTTCACCGTTCCCAGGAGATTGTCTTACCTGACTTTTATCCAGATCCGGTGCAGCCTCAGGAACAGCTCTGGCATATGCTAGATGTGCGTAGAGCTCTGGAGATCTACGTGAAGCGGACGGCAGCCTTACGTCATTCAGAAGCCTTGTTTGTGTCCTTTTTACCTTCCTCCCTAGGTCGCAAGGTGTCGGTTCCCTGCATTGGTAGGTGGGTCAGGAAGTGTATTGCCAAAGCTTACGAAGTCTCTCAGGAGGCTGTTCCGGAGGGAGTTACGGCTCATTCCACGAGAAGCGCGGCTACAACATCGGCATGGTCCACACAGGCTTCGCTTGAGGAGATCTGTCGTGCTGCAGCCTGGTCCTCTCCTTCCCCTTTCATCAGGGTGTATAAGGTGGACACGTTTGTGTCGGCCGGGGCTGACTTCGGCCGTAGGGTGTTACAGACAGTTGTTTCCAGTCATTAACGGCTGGAACTCTCTCGAACCCCCCCCCCCCTGGTTTTGGAACGATGACCTAGCTTGGGTATGTCCCATACATGGATGCTATCTCCACCCTTATTGAGAAAGAGCGTTGGTACTTACCTGATACGCCTCTTCTAATAAGGGGGGAGATAGCATCCGGCCCATCCCTGTTCTCATTCGTTCCAGCTGACATTTTTGGTTTCGGGGGAGTTGTTTCCTTGTCGTTATAGTTTACAGGTTATGGAATTTCATTAAAAGGTTTGGAGACTACCGGCGAGTATCTCGTTCTTTCCTTCGTCGAAAAACTGGGCGTGTCTACTCGTAAGGGGTTATATACCACGCTTAATTAATTATTAAACAGACTCAGTCCAATCAGAGTGTGGATAGGTTGAACCCCATACATGGATGCTATCTCCCCCCTTATTAGAAGAGGCGTACCAACGCTCTTTCTCTCTCCATATTTGGAGTTGCTAATACGCTTTTCATCTATAGATAATGTTTGAAACATTCAACGTACCAGCAATGTAGGTGGCCATTCAAGCTGTTATCTCCTTCTATTCACCTGGACAAACTACCAGTAAATTCGGATTGTAGATTCTATTCACTTTTTTTTAAAAAAAAGTATGTCTATGGCTATATATGTGTATATTGTATTGTGGTTTTAGTTTCCCTGTGCACCGCTCCGAGTCCCTATGGGGAGAGGAGCGGTCTATAAATTAAATTATTATTATTATTATATCCATCACCTTCCATTTTTCTCTTGCATTGAGCACTGATACACAGTACAATGATTTTTATCCAACCAAACTTTATGAGAAAATACTCCTTATTGATTTCATATAGAGAAGCTTTTGTATTAATGTTCTACCCCACCCTCAGTGATATTGGGCTAAACAAATGTTCAGGTATGATATAATGTCTCTATTCTTGCCTGTAATGTTATAAAATTAAATAAGTTTAGATATTCAAATATGAAAAGTAATTTGAAGCATGGATGAAACAAATGTCAATATAAGTATAGTATTTGAAGCAGGAATGGGTTCTGGCTGGCTTTACTGCTGTTTCACTCATGCACGCGCTTTGCTCATGCATGGGTGCTAGATGCGTACAGTGAACGCATGCACAGTTCAATTAAAATTCTTCTGCGCATGCACAGAACTCAAAAACAAGATGGTGGCAGCGATGGCAATGACCAGAGAACTGGTTTGGGGGCATGGCAGGCCTGGATCGCTGCCGGCTCTGGCAACCCAGGCTGCCATACCACTACTGGTTCAGCTGAACCGGGCTGAACCGGTAGGAACCCATTTCTGGTTTGAACATAGCAGAGTATCTCAACTAACTTGATTACAGGAAAGGATTGCATGTTATCATTTTTCCCAAGATTACTTTAAATCACTTAACAAAGATAGACAGAGATATGTTTCCTCATCTACAGTTGTATTAGGCTATGTTGTATTTTCATACTCTGGTATATTGAATATTTGTAACACAATTAGTTTGCACATATTCAATAAAGTGTCTTTATGTCCAGGGCTTGAATATGCCATTTTGTAGCTATAGAAACAGGGATACTAGCAAACACTATTTGGGATATTTTATTTTCTGACAAACTAGCATCTCTACCACCTGATTCTGTGATAGCTGTTGCCAGTCCAAGGGGTTGCAATGAAATGGTGAGTTTTGCCAACAGCAGCAGAGAGACTGGTGGGTAGAGGCTACTTGACCTAAATAATTAAATTAACACTTTTGTTTTTTGGCCTATGGTTCCTGAGCATTTGATGCATAGCCTATATTTGAAGGGCACATCCTTTATAGCTGCAGCAGCAGGCATCATCTGTTCTTCCACCCTGTGCCCTTTGTCTTTTATGTACATTAAGGTTGGTTGTCTTAGGAAAAATTGCTGTGCTTTATTCTGTAAAAAGATACAGGTTTTGAAGATCAGTCTCAATCCTGATATATCAGCATTTGGGAATCTTCACAAATTGTTTGGGATCCCTTTTTTAAAATGAAAAATGATTGAAATTTAAACTCAATGCCAAGGGAGAGGCAGTTGCTGCTGTTACTGGTCAGCCATTTTCTCCTCTGCAGAAGGAAAGAGCCACTTAGAATAACGATAATGGGGAGAGTTACTCGATGGTCTGAATTGAAGAGTCATTCACTCATCCCTGAATCAGCAGAAAAGCATATCAATATGATATTGATCCTATTGTTTATTTGTTTGACTTACATGGCCACCATACAGTACATTGTATAACTCTGGGTGGTAACCGTCCAATAAGAGGAATTGTAAATATTTAAGAACAAGCAAAACAACTTGTTTCACTAAGAGTGATTCATAAACCACACAATTATAATCCTGAACATGAGCCCACACAGTATCTTGGCCCATCGCCCAAGGGAAGAATCAGATCTTATGAAATACTACCAGGGATGGGATCATCCAAATCTTGCAGCTTTGTGCTTCTGCATAAGCCGATACATATCTTGCCTCTTTTGTTTTTCTTCTTAGTCACTTCCAATCACTTCACTTATCTCCAAGGAAATGGGTGACGAAGTGTGAAAGATCTTATGTTTATATCTTCAGTTTCTCTTGGATAGTGCTAGATTAAGGGGCTACAATTACTTTAATCCCAGTTACCTAAAGATGATTTCAAACTGTGTTACTTATGGGCTGGGGTTGAAATGAAAGCAACCTTATGGGAATTTGGCAGAAAATGGATTTTCTAAGGGTGTGTTTGTGCCACGATTAGATGCAAGTGGGGAGAAGCCTGTAATTTTTCCTTTCAGAGACAAAAATATTAAAATGCAAAGAGTGAGGACTGTAATGAAAAATATTGACACTCTGTTTCTGCTTTCCTAGGGATTGTTCTGGAGTCTGGAGATGGTGCGGTACATAATGTTCCTATCTATGAAGGTTATGCCCTGGCAAATGCTATCATGAGACTAGATCTGGCTGAAAGAGATTTCACTGATTATCTCATGAAAATTTTTACAGAGAGAGGATATTCTTTTGTTACTACAGGTAATCAGCATTTTTCTTAAAGCTGCTTTGTTTGTCTACAATGTTATCCTTTTCTCATCAAAAAGTTTTCATTAATCTGTATTAATACAATATTACTGGGAAACTTAAGCATTGTTGATTTTTTTAGATTGACCAAAGTTGTTCATGCCCAACTTTATTCCTTTCTGACTTGCAGTTACAGATCTCCCCGTCCCTCCTTAACATCACTGTAATCCCTTCATCCCCCTATTCAATCTTGTTTCAATTGTTCTCCTTGTTTAATGTTTCTTTGGCTATTTTCAGCGGAGCGTGCGATTGTGCGAGATATTAAGGAAAAGTTATGCTATGTGGCTCTGGATTTTGAGAATGAAATGGCTACTGCTGCTTCTTCATCTTCTTTGGTGAAGAGCTACGAACCTCCCAATGGCCTAGTCCAGGGGTCTGCAAAGTCGGCTCTTTTAAGACTGGTGGACTTCAACTCCCAGAATTCCCCAGCCAGCTATGCTGGCTGGGGAACTCTGGGAGTTGAAATCCACCAGTCTTAAAAGAGCCGACTTTGCAGACCCCTGGACTAGTCAACACGATTGGCAATGAAAGGTTTCAATGCCCTGAAACTTTCTTCCAGCCATCGTTCATAGGTAGGCCTGGACATGTTCCCCTTCCTTGTGTGGCTTGACTCTGTTGAAGAAAGATGAAGTTATGTGGTACAAAACTCCTTATAGCAATATCACTTAGACTTATATACCGTTTCACAGTGCTTTATAGTAGGGCCCCCCAACCTTTTTGGCACCAGGGACCAGTTTCATGTAAAAAAAATTCCGCGGACCGATGGGAGCCTCCAGCGGGTAAGTTGAGTCACGTGGGCCGCACGCGCGTTCAGCGGTCACGTGGAACCCAAGGCTCACTCCGACCCGGTTACTATCAAGCCATGGACCGGCACCGGTCCGCAGCCCAGGGGTTGGGGACCCCTGCTTTATAGCCCTCTCTAAGCGGTTTACAGAATCAGCCTATTGCCCCCAAAAATCTGGGCCCTCATTTTACCCACCTCGGAAGGATGGAAAGCTGAGTCAACCTTGAGCCTGGTGGGATCTGAACTGCAGCCAGCAACCAGCAGTCAGCAGAAGCCTGCAGTACTGCATTCTAACCACTACACCACCATAGCTCACTTATTCTTTAAGTGTGCTAAAGCTCTTGTTGAATGTCTTAGTGAACCTGTAGATGTGTCTGCCTTGTGATTGTTGCATAGCTAATTTGTTTTATAGTCAGGAACAGTGTAAGAGTTTTTAAAAAAAATAAAAATGCCTTTGGATATGATTTTTATATTGACATGAATATTGGTAGATTCTCAAATTGACAGAAGACATGGAGAAATTTATTTACACGTCTGCATGTAGACTGCTGGGATATAAATCCTGTGACTATTTAATCATATCAGCAGGCATCCTTAAATGCCTTTCTTATAAAGACATCCAAATAAAATCTGGATGTATTTATAAACTGGATAAAAGAAATCATGCATTTGGCTGAACAACTATTATAGATTATCAAAAAATATATAATCATCTATTACATTCTTGGCACTGATTTGGAAAAGCAGTCTAATTTGAAATCTTTGATCTGTTAATTTTATTTCTTTACAGGAATGGAATCTGATGGGATCCATGAAACAACTTACAACATCATCATGCAATGTGATATTGATATCCGTAAAGATCTTTATGCCAATAATGTGCTTTCTGGAGGAACAACCATGTACCCTATTGGTGATCATATGCAAAAAGAAATCACAGCATTGGCTCCAAGTACTATGAAAATTAAAGTAAATATTATGTTTAATATTCAGCTAACAGATATTTAATAATGTATTGCTGAAATATTACCTAGGAAAGAATGCTGTTTCCTATATTATCTGAATTCTGTTCAAAGAAACAAATAAAAGGTTTTATGAAGAAAGATGCAGCTATCAAAGGTACAGAAATCGGAATCAATGGCATACATTCTCTGGTTAGGGATATCATAATCTATTGTATTTTTGATACAATAAAAAGTTTCCTTACACACCTCACTTGCTATTCATTTTAATGATGCACTCTTATCTTTCTTGACACTGGAATACACACATTTAGCAAACGTTCTACCTAGTTTTAAACTGTTTTTCCAAGAAGGCCACTTTTGCTCTAGCAAGAAGGGATACCTTAAAAAAAAGACTTCTTGATTTTTAAAATAAAATTTCCATAACCTTTTTTCCCACCTTCCTGCTATATAGAAATAGATTTGGATCACAAGATAAACTACAAGCCTGTTGGCTCTTTCTGGAGTGAAGTGGCAGGATGTGGCCACCTGTTGTTTGTAGCTTTTTGTATTATATTCTGAATGCTGGTGCAATTTAATTAGAGAATATTGTTTGTTTTCCGGCTTATTAATAGAGATGCCTGGAATCTCAGTGGTGGGATTCAATTTTTTTTAACTACCCGTTCTGTAGGCATGGCTTGGTGAGCATGGCATGGCTTGGTGAGTGTGTCTTGGAGGGCGTGCAAAGAAAGGATACTATAAAATCTTCATTCCCACCCCACTTGAGAGGAAGGATACTGCAAAATCCCCATTGCCTCCTGATCATCTGGGACTCAGGAGGCAGAGAATAGATTGGGGGGTGGGGGACAGTCAGAGCTGGTATTTACTAGTTCTCTGAACTACTCAAAATTTCCGCTACCGGTTTCCGGTTCTCCAGAACTGGTCAGAACCTCTGGTCTGGCTGATATAGTAACCTCAAGAGGTACATATAGTCCTCAATTTACAATCACAATTGAGCCAAAATATCTGTTGCTAAGTCAAGCATTAGTTAAGTGAATTTTGCCCCATTTTACGACCTTTCTTGCTGCAGTTGTTAAGTGAATAACTACAGATGTAAAGTGTAGATGTAAAGATATGGTTGTTTAGTACATTTGGCTTTCTCAATGACTTTGCTTGTCAGAAGGTCACAAAAGTTGATCAAATGACTCCAGGACACTGCAACCATCATAAATATGATCCTATTGCCAGTTTTGATCATGTGACCACAGATATGCTGCAATGGTTATAAGTGTGAAAAATGGTCATACGTCACTTTTTTCATTGCTGTTGTAACTTTGAAGGGCCACTAAATGAATGGTTATACTCTAAGTTGAGGACTACTTGTACTATAAACCAGCCATACCACTCAGGAGAAAGGATCAAAATTTTATTGAAAAACACAAGTATGATTGGCATGTTAGACTCAGATGTATTTATTTTTATTTATTTTTATTTTATTAAATTTATACCCCGCCCTTCTCCAAAAGGACCCAGGGCGGCGCACAGGAATTTAAAATACAATACAAAATCAAGTAAAAAATTTAAAAAACGTATTTGATACCATCCTGCGCTAAAAACAAATTAAAATCCCCAAATTTAAAACTGTCTAAAATAGTCATTTGTGGAGGTTACGCTAGGCTGGCTAAATGGAACAAATGTGTCTTTAAACACTGGCGGAAGAGGCGGAGGTCGGAGATAGTGCAAAGTTCAGGGGGTAGGTCATTCCAAAGGGCAGGGCCCGCCACAGAGAAGGCTCTTCCCCTGGGTGTCGCCAGTCGGCGTTGTCCGGCTGACGGCACCCTGAGAAGGCCCTCTCTGTGGGAGCGTATCAGTCTAAGGGATGTATGGGGCAGGAGGCGGTCTCGCATATAACTAGGTCCCGAGCCATGGAGCGCTTTAAAGAAAGTCGTCAAAACCTTGAAGTGCCACAGGAAGCCAGTGCAGCTCGCGCAGGATTGGTGTTATATGGGAGTGTCTAGGGGCTCCCGTAATCACCCGCGCGGCTGCATTCTGGACTAACTGTAGCTTTCGAGTGCACCTCAAGGGAAGCCCCATGTAGAGAGCATTACAGTAGTCGAGTCGGGATGTCACGAGTGCTTGAGTGACTGTGCGCAGGGCAGCCCGGTCCAGTAAGGGGCGCAATTGGCGCATCAGGCATACCTGATGAAAGGCCCCCCTGGCCACGGCCGCCACATGGTCCTCCATGGACAGCCGGGAATCCAGGAGGACACCCAAATTGCGCACCCTCTCCACGGGGGCCGGTGTTTCGCCCACAATGGCTAGAGTTGGAGTAATCTGGCTGAACCGGGGTGCCGGGAGCCACAGCCACTCAGTCTTGGACGGGTTGAGCTTGGGTTTGTTACTACCCATCCAGATCTGTACGGCTTCCAAACACCGGGACATCACCTCGGCGGCATCATTGGGGTGGTCTGGGGTGGATATGTACAGCTGAGTATCATCAGTGTACAGATGATATCCCACCCCAAAACCACGGATGATCTCGCCCAGCGGCTTCATATATGTGTTGAATAGTAGGGGCAAGACAACTGACCCCTGAGGAACCCCACATAAGAGGGGTCTCGAGGCCGACCTCTGCCCCCGTCAACACATATTGCGACCGACCAGAGAGGTAGGACGAGAACCACCGTAAAAAGGTGCCTCCCAGCCCCAACCTCCCCAGTCGGTGCAATAGGATACCATGGTCGATGGTATCAAAAGCCACTGAGAGGTCTAACAGGACTAGGATAGAGGAATATCCTCTATCCCGCGCCCTCCAGAGATCATCAACCAACGCGACCAATGCTGTCTCGGTGCTGTGACCGGGTCGGAAGCCGGACTGGCGCGGGTCTAGATAATCAATTTCCTCCAGGTGTCGTGGAAACTGTTGGGCCACCACACTCTCAACAACCTTCACTAAAAAGTGAAGGTTGGAGACCGGACGATAGTTCTCTAACAATGCTGGATCCAGGGACGGCTTCTTGAGGAGGGGCCTTACTACCGCCTCTTTCAAGATGGCAGGCAAGGACCCCTCACTCAGAGATGCGTTGACAATGCCCTGGAGCCAGCCTCGTGTCGTCTCCCAGGATGCCAGTACAAGCCAGGAGGGACACGGGTCCAATAAACATGTGGTAGCCTTAAGTCACTCTGACAACCTGTCCATATCCTCGGTAGTAACAAAGTCAAACTCCTCCCAGGATGGTGTCACAAGAACAGCCTCGGACAGTCCGACTGGACCACTCTCGATGGAGGGTAGCTCATTCCGAATCCAAGTGATTTTCTCCTGCAGATAAATCGCAAATCCCTCTGCTCGACCCTGCAAATGGGCTTCCCGCGGCCTCTGATGAAGGAGGGAGCGGGTCACCCCAAACGGGGGCAGGGCGGTTATCTGTGGATGCAATAAGGGTAGCACAATATTCACACTTGGCCACCCTTATCGCCATTAAGTAAGTCCTAATATAGGTTCTCACTAGTGTCCGGTCGGCTTCAGAGCGAGAGGATCTCCATCTGCTCTCTAGGCGTCTCTTGTCGCATTTCATCTCCCTAAGCTCCTCGGTAAACCAAAGAGCCTGGGTGGTTCGTTGCCGCAAGAGAGGCCGCAAGGGCGCGACTCGGTCCAAGGCCCCCGTGGCCGCACTTAACCATGCGGCCACTAGGTCCTCAGTCGAGTCGCGGGGCAAGTCCACAGGAATTGGCCCAAGCTCCTTCTGGAACCTTTCCGGGTCCATCAGGAGCCTGGGGCGGAACCATATAGGAATATCAGGCTCCGCCTCCCCGTGGTGAGGTGTGGCGATTGGAAAGTCCAGCCGAAGGAGAGCGTGATCTGTCCATGACGGGTATGATGGCTAAATCCCCTATTCCCAGATCACAACTCCACTGTCCCGAGACGAAGATAAGGTCCAGGGTGTGTCCACCCTCGTGAGTAGGGCCTAAAACTACCTGGGTCAGGTCCATGGCTGTCATGGAAGCCATGAACTCCCGAGCTGCACCAGAGGTTTCGCCTACCGACGGCAGGTTGAAGTCCCCCATGACCAAAAGTCTGGGGGTCTCAACCGCCGCCTCAGCTATCACCTCTAGGAGCTCAGGCAGGGCTGTTGTTGCATAGCGAGGAGCTAGGTATACAACTAACATGCCCAACTGCCTCCCTAGGCCCCACTTCACGAGGAGGGACTCACACCCGGTCGTCTGAGGGATCGTGGTCTCTTTCGGCTCAAGACCTTTCCTAACCATAATCGCCACCCCCCACCCCTCCCTAGGGCCCTAGGCTGATGGAAGGCTCGGTAGCCTGGTGGGCACATTTCCACGAGGGGTAATCCTCCCTCGTGGCCCAACCAGGTTTCCGTGATACCCACCAGGTCCGGGTCCCCCTCTGACACAAGGTCATGGATGAGGGGGGCTTTTTGTACCACGGACCTGGCGTTGCATAACATCAGCCTAGGGCCCCGGGTCTGTGGTTCTTGCCCACCTAGATGTAGCTGCTGCTCTTCAAGTGTTCTTAGGCTGCTGTCCCTGAGTTTTTAGGATAGAGCATTAAATCAGGATAGGATAGAGCATTAAATCAGGATAGGATAGAGCATTAAATCAGGATAGGATAGAGCATTAAATCAGGATAGGATAGAGCATTAAATCATTCAGTTTAAACTGAGCTAAAAAATAAATCAAAGACCACCACAGAATGTGTCATGAAGTAGATTAATAAGTGTTTGTTTTAAACAATTGTCTTGGTTTCTGTAGAACCTTATAATTATTGTAGATAACTGCATGCTGCATTGTCTCCATTTTCTTCCTTAATTATAAATGAAATTAAATAGAATATCTTTAACCATTATGAGTGATATCATCGACAGATTCTTGCATTCATTTCTTGTTTTTTAAACTTTTTCTAGATAATTGCACCTCCAGAACATAAATACTCTGTTTGGATTGGAAGTTCCATATTAGCTTCTCTGTCAACTTTCCAGCAAATATGGATCAGCAAAGATGAATATGAAGGAGCAGGTCATTCCATTGTCCATCGCAAATGCTTTTGAGTAATTTACTATAAGGGGTTCCCTTGTGATTTCTCACTATTTTCTTAGGGAGAGAGGGCGTATTTTAGGTTTTTTCCCACACTTCTAAAAATATAATAAATGGTTTTGCCAATTAATTAAGTGTTGTTTTCTGGTGCCTAAAATATGCATCAGATTTTTCATTCCAGTAATAATCAAAGGGTAACTATGGTAATTGGAAAGCTACTTCTTCAAATTCTTCCCCACCCCCAAGAACAAACTGTGAATTAGGAATTTTCCCACCACTTTTGGGCTGTGAATTCAGTATTTTGTGTTTTGTAAACAGTTAAGGGTACAATTAGTCCTTGACTGACAAGCTTTCGTTTAGCAACCATTGAAAGTTATGATGAAATTAGTGACTTATTAGATCCTTGCACTTAAAACCATCACTGCATCCCACAATCAAATGATTACAATTCATGTGCTTGTCAAGCAGCATATATTTAGGATGGTTGCAGTATCCTGGGTTTATGAAATCACCATTTTTAAACTTTCTGCAGGAAGCAAATTTTGAGAAGCAAAGTTAATGTGGGAAGCTGGAGTCACTTAATGACTGCATGATTCACTTAACAATTACAGGAATTTGCTTTAAAAAGTCACAAAATTGAATGCAACTCATTTAGTGCAGCCTGCTTAACAACCAGTTATGACCAATGACTAATTATGACCACAAGTCAAGAACTATCTGTTAAGGCATAAGGCTAGAAACTGGGAGACCATGAGTTCACATCCATGGCACAAAATCTAATCTAGAATAGAATAACAGAGTTGGGAGGGACCTTGGAGGTCTTCTAGTCCAATCCCCTGGTCAGGCAGGAAACCATATACCAGTTCAGACAAATGGTTGTCCAATCTCTTCTTAAAAACTTCTAGTGTTGGAGCATTCACAACTTCTGGAGGCAAGTTGGTTCCACTAACTAATTGTTCTAACTGTCCGAAAATTTCTTCTTAGTTCTCTCCTTGATTAGTTTCCATCCAATGCTTCTTGTCCTTCAGGTGCTTTGGAGAATAGCTTGACCCCATCTTCTTTGTGGAACCCCTATTGAAACATCTAGGCTTAGATTAGACTAATCTAGATTTAAACTAGACTTAGTCTAGGCCAGGGGTCTGCAAAGTTGGCTCTTTGAAGCCAACTGGCTGGCTGGGGAATTCTGGGAGTTGAAGTCCACCAGTCTTCAAAGAGCCAACTTTGCAGACCCCTGGTCTAGGCACAAAGCTGGCTGGATCCCGTCATTTGCTTTCTGCAAGGACCAATACAGGAAGTCTCAGAATTAGATATGACTGAACAGTAGAAAAAACAACAGCAGGAATAAGCACAACAACATTTGCTCATACATGAAGAATTTTGCATAGCTGTTCAGGGGAATCTCAGCCATTATTCATAAAAGCCTGTGAACTGGGCTGAGACCAGATGACTTGCCCAAGAACAACAGGAGGGGCTATCACAGTTAAACTGATATGACATAATGGAATGCTTGCAAACATCTGACTGTCAGAAAAATGAATCAGAAAATTATTAATAATTAATAAATTCTCTATTAAAATGAAACTGCACACTTAGAGAGATCACTACAGAGAGACAGCTCTGGTCACACCATCTTCCTATGTTCTGCTCAGGGAAGGAAAATGTTTCTTGGAATTAGTGATTTCAAAATTAGGCAGCACATTTTAGCCTTGAAGTCTCCAATCTAATGATGGCAATTGGCATTTTTATAATTTATATGAATTCTGATTTGAAACAATGGATACAAAATTGCTCACTGAAGTTTTCAGAATAATTTTGCAGGACAGTATTTCATCTATGTTCAGGTATATCTTCAATTAGTCCTAGCTCAGTCAATGAAGTGCTTATGTTTAAAATTGCCGGTAGTTGAAATTTATTTTTTCCTTGAAGTTCTGGTTTCATTTGAACTATAGAGTCAAATTAGAGTTCCTGTTCAGGAAATGTTGCCCCCCCCCAAGCACAATTTTCCAAGGAATTCATTAAGAACAACTATTTTCCAAATAATATAGTTTGTTTTGCTTTTGCATTGGAGTTTTATACTACTCTTCCTCCAGGAAGGAAGGTTCTTAGGCTAAGACTCTCTTCTAAAAAAAGTCTAAAGTTACAGCTGGGAAGAAATTATCTTTTGTCCTAGTCTAGGATAATAATAAGTATAACCGGAATGGGTTCATGTATTCCCAGAGAGGAAGGGATCAACTTATTCACCAAAGCACCTAAGAGCCGGACAAGAAATAACGGGTGAAAGAACATTAAAGAAAGAACAAGCTAGAACTGAGAAGAAATTTCCTGAAAGTGAGAACAATTAATCAGTGGAACAGCTTGCGCTCAGAAATTTTGGTCCTCCATTTTCAAGGAAAGGCTGGGCAACCTTTTCTCTGAAATGGTATAGGGCAAACTCAAAGGCCTGGGGGCTGGATCCGGCAGGGACTGTGGGGCCATCCTGGAAACTGAAGGGCTTGTCCACAGTGCTCCTGTCAGTGAAAATGGGCTCTGTAGCTCCGTTTTTGGCTGTCACAGCCTCCTGCAACCCTCTGCCAGTAAAAACGGAGCTCAAGCTCCATTTTCACTGGCAGAGGGTTGCAGGAGGCCGTGGCAGCCAAAAATGGAGACCAGGAACCTGTTTTTGCTGGCAGAGTGCTCAGGTCACCACAGGCATCCCCGACACAAATGAGATCGGGCTGGCCATGCATATCCCAGCCCTCCCAAGGTCAAACACAACCCTGATGTGACCCTCAATGAAATCGAGTTTGACTCCCCTGGTATAGGGTCCCCTGCTTGAGCATGATCCCTTCCAACCCTACTATTCTCTGTTCTGTATAAATCCCAACAACTTCATGATTGGTCATGTAGCCTGGTCCTTCTGGGAATATATTTTGGTAATGTTTGGAGAGCCACACATTTCCCAGACTTGAACTGCATCATGCAGGCTGCAACAATGTTCACTTTCAGCAGGGATGCATATTAAAATCCCGACTGGACTACTGCAATGCTCTCTACATGGGGCTTCCCTTGAGGTGCACTCGAAAGCTACAGCTAGTCCAGAATGCAGCTGCGCGGGTGATTACGGGAGCCCCCAGATGCTCCCACATAACACCGATCCTGCGCGAGATGCACTGGCTTCCTGTGGTCTTTCGGGTGCGCTTCAAGGTCTTTACGACCATCTTCAAAGCGCTCCATGGCTCGGGGCCTAGTTATATGCGAGACCGCCTCCTGCCCCATACATCCCTTAGACCGATACGCTCCCACAGAGAGGGCCTTCTCAGGGTGCCATCGGCCGGACAATGCCGGCTGGCGACACCCAGGGGAAGGGCCTTCTCTGTGGCGGGCCCTGCCCTTTGGAACGACCTACCCCCTGAACTCCGCACTATCACCGACCTCTGCCTCTTCCGCCGGTGTTTAAAAACACACTTATTTCATCAAGCCGGCCTAACATAGCCTCCGCTGGGACAAATATTAGACAGTTTTAAATGGGGGATTTTAATCTGGTTTTAGCGCAGGTTTCTGTCATTTAATAGGTTTTTAAAATTATATTTGGTACTATTTTGTATATTGTTTTAAATTCCTGTGCGCCGCCCTGGGTCCTCTCGGAGAAGGGCGGGATATAAATTGAATAAAATAAATAAATAAATAAAATAAATAAAAAATAAAATCTTGGAACTTTATGTCTTTGGTTTCAGCTGCCTTAATAAGTACCTAGTAAAGGTATCTAACATACACAACATTTGAAGGGTAGAGACTGCAGCTTAATCTTTTGATCACTGAAGGGCCACAAGAAGTGATGATAGGAAGTAACCAAACTGGCTGGCTTTTTTTTAGCCTATTTATTTTAGGGGGTGTTTGGATGAGCATAAATCATGAAAGTCTTCTACAGGAACACAGTTTACGTTCTTCATTTGTAACCATAAGGAAACTAGAAAGAAGCTGATTGAGGAGAACTTTTGGATTGATTCAGTGGCTCTTAAAACTAAGACTCTCAGAAAACAGTAGCTTCATTATTCCAATGTTTAATGTTACCCTGATAGTTTAAAAAGTGGACTGAAGCATAGAGTCAGAGTTAGTCATAAGGTCTCCATGCAGGGGAGATTACATTCATGCAGAATCTTCTATTCCCCTTTCCAGTCCACTAGTGCTCTGAGCAATTGGTTTTGCAATCCAATAGGTGCCTACCTACTCTGAATTATTAAATTCAACAAGCCTTACTCTCATGCAAGTGAATATGGGATTGTGGTTTCTGTGGGTTTTAATTCTGCTGCTGTTTTGGTTAGGCAAAAATGAAAACCTATAAATGAAAATAATATTTCAAAATATTTTATCATAATTATTGCTGCCTTTAATGTGCATATAATTAACTATGTAATGCTAATGTGGCTTGAATTAATTGCAAAGCTTTGATTTACCTATTAAGTAGGTATAATTAAGCAACCAGATTGGTCTGGTTTAATCTGTTTATGAAAATCATTTGGATACAGTCAAAGAATGCTAATGAATTTGCTTACATTTGAGGAGAAATTTGTAGCAAACCAAAGTAAAGATAACAATGAGAAGAAACGTAAACTTTCATGGCGTAACTTTTTATCGCTCAGATTTACTATCTCATTCGGTTGTCATTATTGCAAAATTACTATTGGTAATTTCCAGCTTATTTTGCATCCAACAGACTCCAGTCAAGCCCTGTATTCAGATCAGTGCAAGCATCCATGTCATTTAGTTCAGCTGGAAACAACAACAAACCCCTTGATGTTTATTCAGAAAATATTGGGAAACATCAGAACTGAAACTATAGACCAAAATCAAATAAAAGCAATGAAAAAAGGCATGAAGAACAAATAAGAGATAAAAAAGAACATTATCTATACCAAAAGACACAGAATGTTCCAGAACACATGAAACAATATGTCCGTAATTAGCATAGATAGTCCCAAAGAAAATACTTAATATTTTTATGTACATAACAGTGGCATAATAGAGAGGGAAAGTGGGACATTATGTGATTGCTCCTATATTCTGCGCCATAAAGGGAATAAGTAGATGGACAGTGATATGATGTAGCCAACATGCATCACACAGGAAAGTTTCAACAGTCTGATCCTACAAGAGGAAGAAACACCTGTTTGTTTAGATTTAAACTGTAGTGTGGGTGATTCATTGTGACCTAAAAAATCAGGTTATAATCTTTTATTTTAAAAAAATCGAATTCCTGTTGTTTCAAAGTTTATACAGATGAATTACAACAATAATAGCCACAAAATCAATACAATACAATACAATAGCAGAGTTGGAAGGGACCTTGGAGGTCATCTAGTCCAATTCCCTGCCTAGGCAGGAAGCCCTATACCATTTCAGACAAATGGCTATCCAACATCTTCTTGAAGACTTGCAGTGTTGGGGCATTCACAAATCATCATTGTTAGTAATGGTGCTTACTTCTATGGATAGGATATGTCCAAAAAATGTTATTGATGAAATTATAAATGTAAAACAAATTTTATCTGATAAGATAGAAATGGCATTGAAAGTTTATTTACAAATGACAGACCAAAAGAATGACTTGGAAAGAAATGTTTCACAGTATCTACAAGTGACTGGTGGTTTAAAAATTTCAAAAGGAAATACTAATTACTACCAAAAGATGGCAATTGGACAATTATTTCAACTTGATTTACAAAAGAAGCTTGTTAAAGCCTTGAAGAACTCTATGTAATGAGGCAAAGAAGAAATGAAGATCAATATTGATGACAAAATTTGAATGAACTAAAGATTAAACAAAAGGAAGGAATATAAAATTGGTTTATTTGAGCAAGTTTCAAACAAGATGCGTTGTTACTTCTCACAACCCTTTGTGGGCTTTGTGCTGAGACCAAGAATAAAAAGATGATGCTTTATAGATTTATTTAAAAATAGTATATATGATATGGGATAAAGAGATAATTATTTGTAACCTTAGGGGAAGTGAAGAATTACTAATTTGTTTATACTTGTGATGAAGGTTAGAAGTTCTTTCTTTAGATCTTTTTTCTTTTTCTTTATTCTTACAATTCTCTTTCCTTTTTTCTTTTTCCTTGCATCTTTTACTCCTTTCTTTTCTCTCCTCTTTGTTTAACTTTAGTTTTTATTAGATTTTACTATTATAATGAACATTCTTAATTCTTATTGCAAACCACCCAGGGTCACTTAGATGAGATGGGCAATATAGAAATGTGATAGATACACATATACAAATTTATTTCTGAAACAGATTCAGTTCAATAGGTATTTTCCGTTTAAAGTTTAAAACATTTGCTTTTTTTCTAAAGAACCACCACTAAATAATCTAGAATCCAAGTTACTATCATTTGATATGTAACTCATAGAAAAAGAGAAAATGTGCTTAGAAACAACAAAACTTTATGGTTGTGTGCAGCATCCCATAGTCACATGACTGTGATTTATGACGTTTTTGCCAAAAACAGCATTTACTTGCAGTTTTGGGACAAAATGCTCTTTAGAGAAAAATGGGCTCACTTAAAACTGAAGTATTAATGCCCATTCCAGTTGTATGTCAAGGACTATATGTAACCAGTGAAAACAATAGGCTAGAAACCAAGAGACTGTGAGTTCTAGTCCTGCTTTAGGCAGGAAAACCAGCTGGGTAATGCCAGCAGCCGGGCCAATGACTTTCTCTCAGCCCAACCCTCCTTACAGGATGTGTTGTGGGGAAAATAGGTGGAGGAGTATTTAGTATGTTCTCCACCTTGGATTATTTATAAAAAATAAATAAATAAATAAATAAAAACTGGTGGGCCAGTCCTACATTTTCTCAATAAGCTGAAATAACCTAATTCATTATAGTCATATGATAATGTGCTTTTCCTAAAACCTCCAGGAATGTCTGTCTGTCTGTATCTGGTCCCTTCAAGTCAATATAACTCCTGGTAACTACCTGGATAGATCCCTGCAGTTTTCTTATCAAGCTTTTCAAAGTGGTTTGCCATTGCATCCTTCTTAAGTCTCAGAGAGAGTGTTCAAGTTACGCAACTGGCTTTGTGCCTAATGCGGCAACAGAATCTCCAGGTTTGCACCAGGTAACCACCATAACATTCCCTTTGCTTGTCAAGAATGACTAGCAAAGATGAAAAGTTGACCCAATTCACTTTAGGGAAGCTTCACATTATACTGTAGTTTCCAGCTGCTGTTAAGTTTAATTATCAGGCAGAAGAACGCTATCCCTGCTGTCTCAAAAGACTGCTTATCTGTGATCAGCTTCCACATGGTTTAAGAGAACAGTTAAATGAATCAACAGTATAGGAAGTAAATAATTATAAAGACTGTCCCCTTTCATGTCTGACCCAAATTCTCCCTGGAAAGTATGTTGCAGTTGATTTTTGCCCAAGAGATGGCAGGTTATTTAAATATTGTCCCTCGGGTCAGATTTCAGTGGCAGTTGACTTTCACCTGTTGTGCAAACAGGATGTAATTGATCACCATCCATACTCTGCTTAACCCGAGTAGAAGGGGATGGTGGAGTGATTTCTCAGATGAAGGCAGGGGAAAGCAGGTGATAGTAAACATCTCCATTTTGAACAGTGTGCAAAGTTACTGTACTGGATTTAGATTTACTAGGATGGAAAAATTTCTTGAATTTGTAAACAGGGGACATCCTGAAAGAATAAAGTCTTGTGTATTTTCCAGGAGGTGAATTAGAATTCGAGGAGCATTTGGCAAATTGGGTGCTTGGGGAGGACATGTATCAATACCCATCAAATTTGAGCAGTGTTGAAATGGTCCTTAAGCTGGAGTTTTATCTCAGTAAAATACATATCGCAATACTATTTAATTATGCATTTATTAGGTTTATATTTTGCCTTTCCTCCAGGAAAGGCTGTGTTCATAATCATCTAGGATTCTGGAGGTATCTGTGGAACTGAACCTATATTTTCTCCATCTCTGTCTGAAGATCCAGAAATGCAGAGAAATGTGCTGTCCTTGTTCAGCAAATATTTTCGTGATCTGTGTGGGATTACAGACAGAACAAGATAGGTAATCATATTCTTCAATGATGCACTACAGTGTATCCCTTAAGGCAGGGGTCCCCAACCCCTGGGCCGTGGACCGGTGCCTGTCCGTGGCTTGATAGTAACCAGGCCGCAGTGAGTGGCACAACTCTTAGAGGAGGGAGAGGAGGAGGAGGGAGGAGGGGGCAGCCCCCTGGGTAGAGCGCGTGCCAGGGGCAGGAGAGCGCAGGCGCAGCCACTCGCACCGTTGGGGCCCCGAGAGGGGTGAGTGAGCCGACTCACCTAACCCGCGCACGCATGCGCTGCCTGTTCCTCCTCCCCCCACTCCCCCGCCTACGTCGGCCAAGCCATGGCCACCGGTCCGCGGAATTTTATTAACTTGAAACCGGTCCCTGGTGCCAAAAAGGTTGGGAACCCCTGCCTTAAGGGACCTTTATATTGGTGTGATATACTGTAGTGGCATGCAGAATAAAGAATAACAGAGTTGGAAAGGATCTTGGAGATCTTCTATTCCTAATACGAGCAGGAAATCCTATATATTTCAGATAAATGGTTGTCCAATCTCATCTTAAAAATCCTCAGTGTTGGAGTGCCCACAACTTTCCACTGATTAATTGTACTAACTATCAGAACATTTCTCTTAGTTGTAGCTTGCTTCTCTCCTTGCTTAGTTTGCTTCAGTTGCTTCTTGTTCTGCGTTCAGGTGCATCGGAGAATAGGTTGACCCCGTCTTTTTTGTGGCAGTCCCTTAGATAATGGAACACTTAAATGTTTTTAAAAAACATACTTTTTTTTCAGAAGTTCTGGATTGGAACAAGTTTTAGATGGGCAGGTAGGTTTCCAAAAAGTCAAGAAAGTAATTACCCCTTATTTTTAAATATACATATAGAAAAGTAGAAAGAAAGAAATCCTCCTAGAGCAGCATCCAGAAATGTGAATATGAATATATCTGAAAGTCTCACCCATTTCAGCCCTCTCTCTGGCAAAGCAACTTTTTTGTATTCAGACCTCCTTGTTTTGTTGCTATATTCATCGGACCAGCTGGAGCTAAGGTTTGAATGCTTAGAATATGAATCTACATCTGGGCAGCTGATTTCATTTTCTCCATGCAAGGAGCTTGATTATGCTGTGAATATATTCCTAAGTAAATCAACATGAAGAATACTATTGAAAATTAAAAGCCTGATATATTTTGAAACACAAATTAAGCCTATGCTGAGAGCAGGGCAAAAGAAATGGAAAAAGGAAATCAGGGGTCTCTGATCTGATGGATCTCTTTTCTGCTAAGCATTTCTTTCCCATTTAACTTGTCCTTTATTCTGCCCCTATTAAGTGGTGTGATGTTTCTGATTTGTACATAAGACTCCCTCCAAGCCTTAAGAACTTTAGCAACAAACTTAAGCTTTGCCTTGGTAAAATAATCTTGCATCCTTCAAGTACCTGTTACACCTTTTTGCGCAGCCACAGGAAGTCTTCTGCAGAGTTTTAGCATCAACCAGTAAGTTACAGTGATGTTCTAACAGGCTTATAGAATTATTTTACTGGAGAAAAAAAATTCAAACCAAAATGATCAATGCAGAATCTGTTAAATATATACAGTAAACAGTATAAAAGTCAACCATTCAAAAACAACACAATAATTAATACTCGTCACAAACATCATAGGCATCATAATTCAGTCCAGAAAAATCACATTATGATTGCAACACAAAGAAGCACTGATTGCAAGACACTGGGCACAATGATTGTAATGTGAGCACCACTTAGAGATGGCACCCCAAATGGCACACTACTACTAAAAAGGCTTTCGTTTGGCATTAACATTACCTCATTTTGTGAGGGACCTTTCAAATGAAAACTTTAAAGTCTTGATAAATCAATATAGCATAGGATGTTTTTTTTCAATCTTTATCTAAGCCATTTAAAGTTTTTATGGTTAAAACCAGCATGTTGAGATGGGTTTTGAAAAAGGCCAGCAGCAAATCACTTGTGTAATTGATGGCATTGGTTAGTTGTCCTCTGGATTAATTACAGTTTCTAGACCATTTTCCAAGTCAACCTTTACATAGTATTTTGCCACAGCCGACGCATGTGTCCATTAAGCAGCTTCTGTAATTGTAGATATCTCCAGAAGTTTAATAAGCAGACAGATCCTCACTTAGCCTGTTGTTAGATCGTTAAAAGTTTCAAAGATTAAGATCAATAATTTAACCTCATAAACAATTGGCATGCAATTTATTGGAATGGTATGATCCCAAATGTTTAATCTTATTCTCCAGAAAAGGATGAATTCTGTTGATTACCCCAGGCTGGGTTCTCTTGATTTAGAATCACTTCTATCAAATCTGTTTGGATCTCTGTCTTTTCACTTTTACCCACCCATTGTAGAATCCAGATGACATCAGCCCTTTCCTTAGAGTTTGGGGGAAAAATAGTGTTGAATGATGTCACAATATTGAGGAAAAAAGGAAGAGAAATTTCATTTATACTGCCTACTAAACAAGCTATCTGTCAGCCCTCCCAGGCAAACCACACAGGAAAATCAACAAGGTGAACTAATTAATTGTAAGGCTACATTAACAGAATATTGCAAGCCTGAAGGCACACATTTTCCACCTCCACTTTTAACCAATTGATCCATTATGATGGATCTATCCTAAGTTTCTTTCTCTAACCATTAAGTGACTGTGGGCTCCTGACATTCTTATCTAATTATTTCCTAGGTAGCATTTCCCCCTCTCTTTCCCCAAGCTCTTTCCGACATTCCATTATGCTACGAGTCCAGGGTGGCAAGTCTGCACACATGTATTTGAAAAAGAGAAAAGATTACTTCATTTTTGTATACCACAACAATGGACGTGCAGGACAGAGTGGCCCAATCTGTTCTGTTGTCAGAGAATGAGCCTGTTGATAGGCAGGCAGAGTCCTGAGTCCCCTTTCTGTGACTTTTTTCAATCTTTTGTTGAATTGGAAAGAATAAAAGGAATCCTGTGGAAAACCAGTAGCAAAGCTCTCCCATAGTGTTGCCAAGAAAAGAACGTGGTTGTGTAGATGGAGCCATGTGGATAATGTTGTGCATATTTGATTAATAGAATCTGACTGAAATTCATCAGTTTTTAAACTCTATTTAATGTTCTTGATGACGGGATTGATGGAAGTCCCACACATGTAAAAAGGAGGGGAGAATATCCCTGATTTGTGTGTTCTTACTGTTTAACTATGAATCCTCCCCAGAACAGTCCCTGAATCATGGTATGATTATTGTTTTTCCTTACTAAGCAATTCAGCGGCAACCCTCAGACAATTTGCGTGGCTTGCAATGACAGTCAAATCAAGGATTGTGTTACCTTGCAAATTTGAAGCACCTGGCTCTGGATTGTAACAATTTGTGCACACAGATTGTCTGTGTATCTCTGCAAGACACCATTTGCACACTGGTTCCCCCCCCACACACATTTTTTTCTTCATTTTTCATTTTCTCCAGCCCTCTTGCGAAAAGACTGTTTTAATTGCAGATCATATGCTAAACCAGTAGTCGGTCTCACACTCAGAGTGAGCACTGAATTAACATGACATGACCCAGGGATGCAAAGGGATTTCTTTCATTACCCACATTCTCATGCAGGGGGGACATGAGCTGTGTTTCCAGGACAACCACCAATGTGGCAAGCAGACTCAAGAGCAAATTTTCTTGTGAAGGAAATTGGTTCAGACAATCTTCTTTTAAAATGCCTCTGTGAAATACAAATAAAAAGAGATGTACTTGCAGCACGTTGGAAGTGCCTATAGTAGAGTTGGGTAATTCTGAAATAACATTTAAGGACATTTTTGACTCCTCCAAACTGTTATAACATTTAATAGCTTTCTTGTTCAAATGAAAAGAACCTTGGACAAAGTTCTTGAATGGCCTCTCTCAGTGTGTACCTTTTCTCATGCCTTTTCCTCTGCAGGTTATCTCTAAGGAACAATCGTTATCCAGGTGCTTCTTAGGCTCTTCGGTGTCACAGATGATCACCTGCAGTAAAGTCTAAACTCTCTTCTATACAGCAAAGGTCTGAACATTAAATTGTTTCTGTCATATTAATCAGGGTGGATGTTATCTGACACTTAAGAGTGACAATGCAACTTTCTCTATTTCTATTTCACGCCAGCAGTGTGCAGCAGCTGCCAAAAAAGCCAACACAGTTCTAGGCTGCATAAACAGAGGGATAGAATCTAGATCACATGAAGTGTTAATGTCACTGTATAGTGCCTTGGTAAGGCCACACTTGGAATACTGCATACAGTTTTGGTCGCCACGATGTAGAAAAGACGTGGAGACTCTGGAAAGAATGCAGAGAAGAGCAACCAAGATGATTAGGGAACTGGAGACTAAAACATATGAAGAACGGTTGCAGGAACTGGGTATGTCTAGTTTGATGAAGAGAAGGACCAGGGGAGACATGATAGCAGTGTTCCGATATCTCAGAGGGTGCCACAAAGAAGAGGGAGCCAAACTATTCTCCAAGGCACCTAGGGGCAGGACAAGAAGCAATGGGTGGAAACTAATCAAGGAGAGAAGCAACTTAGAACTAAGGAGAAATTTCCTGACAGTTAGAACAATTAACCTCTGGAACAGCTTGCCTCCAGAAGTTGTGAATGCCCCAACCCTGGAAGTCTTTAAAAAGATGTTAGATAGCCATTTGTCTGAAATGGTATAAGGTTCCTGCCCACGCAGGGGGTTGGACTAGAAGACCTACAAGGTCCCTTCCAACTCTGCTATTGTATTGTATTGTATTGTATTGTAATCTTCTTAAAGGGATAATACTGTAGGTCAGGGGTGTCCAAACTTGGGAACTTTAAGACTTGTGGACTTCAACTCCCAGAATTCCCCAGCCAGCTATGCTGGCTGGGGAATTCTGGGAGTTGAAGTCCACAAGTCTTAAAGTTCTCAAGTTTGGACACCCCTGCTGTAGGTATTGACATTGCTACATCTACAGTAAGCTGAATTTACATATTTGTATTGCTCAAGTTCAATATGTGTCTCTGAGGATAGGAAATTAATTTTGTGAAAGGCTAAACTCTGTTTCCTCAGAACTCCTGAGATAAAATACTTATGTAGTTTAAGACGCTTGGAAGCACTAGCTGAGGATCGCAAGAGCTATTATGGCGATACCATCGGGGATTAACTTCGCCCATTTTTGAGGATTTGAGGTTTACTTCTAATTTTTAAGAAATCTGTTTATTAAAAAAAAATTATGTCTCATTATTTAGATAATTTGTTCTCTAAATGTAGAATTTGTGGGAAGGTTTTCAAGAAGGCTTTTGGGGAGTGACATGCATTGGACAGACCATGGGGGAGGAGAAGAAGAAGAAAAAGGAGAAGAAGAAAAAGGAGAAATAATAATAATATTCTGATTAATTCCCGGAAAACATGCCCATATACATATATCATACATAATTTCATTTAAGAGATGAAAACATATATATCTCTTATGGTACTGTGTTGACCCCTGAAATAAGCGCTTGACCTTATTTTCGGGGAGGTCTTATTTTTTTTGAGGTGCAGGAGGTGGTGAGTGTGGTCACCTCATGGCTGCTGCTGTGTTGCAATATTTTTGGGAAGGGCTTATTTTAGCTCATGCGCTCAAAGCCCAATAGGGCTCATTATTGCGGGAGGTCTTATTTTTGGGGAAACAGGATAATAATGAAGAGTTTAAAAAGGACAGAGAATTGGAAAGAATTTGAGGAGCTACAGTCTGGATTCTTTCTGTAACTTGTTTTTTAAGCCACATACCTTTGCTTTTCTTCAAATCTATTATTAAGCATTTATCTAGGAGTCTTTATCTTCATTAATAGACAGAGATATAACTTAAGCTAATTTATTCTTCTATTAAGTTTAGGTCTTCTAATATTTATGCATGTGGAAGCAATTTACACACTTGTAGAAGGAGTCTATCATTTTGGCTGATGAGAGCACTGGCACATTATGCCCCTGTCCAGGCTTTGTTGAATTTGAAAGACTGAGACAATGGAAAAGTAGATAATAAAGTCCTAGTGTAGGAATGAAATTTTGCTTGTCATGGTTCCACTTAATTCACCAATATCATTAAGTTGGAGTTTTAGTACTAGAATGCATCACTTTAATTGAGTATGATTATGGAGTATTTTAGAATTCCTTGAGTTAGTTTGATGAATGCAAAGAAAGACAACTACCGATTTATAAACAACTTTTATTTCTTTGTGACACTTACTTTACTTTACTTTATTCAAATTTATATACCGCCCTATCTCCCTTGCGGAACTCAGGGCGGTGAACAGGCAATCATAAAACATAAAAACCTCGGGTACAATAAATATAATAAAAACAAATTAAACAAAAATGAGTTTATGTAGTGTATGTTAAACATAGTTTTGAATCTTTGTACTTCTTACCCTGTGACTTTTATCCTTTAGGGTCACCGTTCCCTGACCTTTATAGCTTTGCGACAGTGGTGGAATTCACATTTTTTTACTACCAATTCTGTGGGTGTGAGTGGTGGGCGTGGCATGGCTTGGTGGGTGTGGCTTGGAGGGGGTGACAGGGGAAGAATACTGTAAAATCTCCATTCCCTCCCCACTCCAGGGGAAGGACACTGTAAAGTATCCATTCCCTCCCCACTCCAGGGGAAAGGATACTGTAAAATCCCCATTCCTTCCACATCAGCTGGGACTCAGGAGGCAGAGAATAGATGGGGGTGGGGCCAGTCAGAGATGGTATTTATTTACCGGTTCTTCAAACTAACTCAAAATTTCTGCTACTGGTTCTCTAGAACTGGTCAGAACCTGCTGAATATCACCTCTGCTTGGCGGCCTGGTGCGGGGGGGAGAGAAAGGAACTGGTCTGTGTAAGCGGTGGGCTGATGTGTACATGCCTGGGGGGTGCCCGCTTGCTGCTCATGCAAGTCGAGCTGTGCACATGGGTGTCAGCCTGCATCTTGCGCAAGTTGGGCTATGCGCATGGGCTGGCCCACCAGCCTACCATTCAGCCTGCCAGCTCATCGCTTGACCCGGTTCTGAATAAGCCATGGCCCGGTAGTAGGCTATGGGATGGGGATTGGGGACCCCTGCCTGAGGAAGACCTGAGTATGCCTGGTAGTTTATGTGTTTTCAGTAAATTCTGAATCTGAAATTAAATAAAGGAATACTTGTAACATTTTACCAAAAACACTATACATAGTTACATCATCCCCTGCTTCCGCTTTCATTCATAAATATGCAAGGCAAACCCCAAAAAGAAGCTTTCAACACTCTGATTGTTAAATTGAGGTCAGCTTGTAACCTAATGAAAAAAATATACCACTTCAGTTTTGCAGGCTGTTCTGAAAAGTTCCTTAACCCTCTCAAGCTGCCTTTTCATAGGCAGAAGTTACGATGGAAGGGAACGCAGAAAATTATGCCATAAGTGTTTGTGATTTGTATTATTTCTTTCTCCAGGAAGACAACAGACTTCCAAAACTGAGATGTATCACTCTTGTCAAGTTTTGGGATGAAAGACACAAGGATCTTGAAAGACACCTTTTGTTCAGATGAGTGAGTTTATCTCTTGAGTATAAAGTGTATAACAGTACACTGTCTGGATTACGGCAACACTCTTCTTGAAGAGAATAGATGTTTAATAATGAAGGAGGGTCAGATCCTGCCAATACGATTATGACCTAGTTTTGCTTGGTTCTTTGTCAGTTTGCTTTGGTTTGCTCAGTCAATTCAAAGACAAAGAAGGTGACAATATTTGAGGGACCTAAAAAGTTGTCTGTATTACATAATCTGTCTATGTTACCTGCCCCAGAATTCAGCATAAAATTGGGACACAATTTTCCCAAAGCAGAACTCCTAGACAATAGAAAGTGAGCCTCTTCAGATCAGCATGTGCTTATACATTACCTTTAAAAACTGACATTTGATCTGACTGGTGTGGTATGATCTAAAAGAATCCTATGCAATATTTCAGAATATTGCTCTCATACCAAGTTACAGGTTTTCTGTAAGAAACACTGCTGATGAATTAACAGTTTATTAGTTGTACATAAAAGGTTGGTGTAGGCAGCACTATAAATCCTGGAACCAGGAATCTTTTTAAATCTAGATCATGTACAAGTTATTTTGAAAATTAAATTATGCACTTTGGATGACCTTTCATAAACTGATAAAATTTGGGGGGGGAAACCCATAGCAGTTCTGTTTATTCAAAAATAATTTTTTGTCTCTTCAATGGAGCCTATTCTGAGATAAAAGTTTGTATAATTGCAGTCTTACTATTGACAACTTTTATTTTGAGATTTTTGTGATCTTTTAATTTAGTTTCCCTCAGCCAATGAATAGAGATTGCTAATAACAGGAATTTGACAAGAGAAGTCAGTAGAGACAAAGAAGTCAGAAGAATGAAGAATGAACAGAGAAACTTTTTTAAGGACTGCATTTTAAGCTACCTAGATTAAAAAACTAATCTGCAATGGATTCAAAAAGTGGCGGGGTTTGCGGAAATGGCAAAACTTTCAGCTTTCCTAAAAGACCAGAAGCAGGAGAGCTACACGCAGGAATGGGCAAAATGGATTAATTATATACAGAATAAATATCAGACTGGGAAATATCATGTAGCTTTTAGGTAGGAATGTTTGGATTGATAGGTGAATAGATTAAACAATATATGGGATGTTTGGAATGTTTACAGTGGTGTACAGCGGAACTCAGGGGGGGTGGGATTGACTGGGAGGTGGGGGTGGGTTAGGGTGGAGGGTGGGGAAATATAAGTGGATAAGCAATATAGAGATGGGTATAATGGGATATGGTTATGTTATGATGTATATATATGCTGAATTAACCTGGAAGAGGGTGTCAGGGAGAGATTGATGTATCTTACACTAAATTTATATCATGTTGGTCGGGGGTATAATACTCAATATTTGAATGAGAATTTTATTTTAAGACGGGGGGAGGTGAGGGGTATACTTTTTGTATGTGATTTTTTATTATATGTCGGGGGGGTAAAAGGGGGGAAAACTTGTCTGAATAAAACTTTTGCAATAAAAAAAAAAAAACTAATCTGAAATTTTGAATAGCAGCTGATTGTAAGTCGTGTGGGGGTTTCTGGAGTGATTATTTCTTGTTGAGGCTGTTGCAGAGTCTATAGAAGGAATATAAGGAATCATTATTCACGGAGTGAATTTGTTGGGTAAGTACATAGAAATCATAGAAGTTTAGTAATGGAGTTTAAAGATGATAAACAAATTTAAAGACTTGTCTTTTTTAAGTTCTCTTTTTAGGCAGACTGCTAACAAATTTTAGTTTACGGTATGTCTAAAAAGAGAACAGAAAGAAGATAAATGGATTAGAAATGAAGTCATGTCCTGTAATTCATCTAGTCCAGGGGTCTGCAAAGTTGGCTCTTTTAAGACTGGTGGACTTCAACTCCCAGAATTCCCCAGCCAGCTTGGCTGGTTGGGGAATTCTGGGAGTTGAAGTCCACCAGTCTTAAAAGAGCCAACTTTGCAGACCCCTGATCTAGTCTGTTAGTATTCTACCCTTAGAACATATATGCTTATGATGATGATGATATACTTTATTCATTAAACATGAAACTCAGCGAACTGAATATTTAAAAATGCATTACAAATACCATTGAGTGGTACTAATGGTTGATACAGTTTGCTGCCAGTGTCCTAGGTATTAACCAAGTACCTTCTTAGAATGTAAGATGTTCTGAGTAGCACAATTTTTTGCAGTTCCGCTGGTGTTATTGCAGGAAGCTGCAATTTGTTGATGTATCTTGTAAAATTCTTGGACATGGTGCCAAGTGCCCCGATGACAACAGGCATCACTGTTACATGCTTCATCCATAGCTGTGTAGTTTCTAGGTCATGATATTTCATTATTTTTTATAGTTCTTTTTCTTTGACTCTAGCATCTCCAGGAATAGCGATATCAATAAACTGTATACTTCGACCCCCTACAACCGTGATATCTGGTGTGTTGTGCTCCAAATGACGATCCGTTTGTATTTGAAAGTCACACAAGATCTTCTCATTTTCAATAACTTTTTCCACTTTATGTTCCCATGACTTTCTGGATACAGGTAAATCATATTTTTTACATAATGACCAGTGGATTAGTTTAGCAACTTGGTCATGTCTAACTTTATAATCAGTTTGATGATGATGATGATGATGATCATCATCATCATCATTATTATTATTATTATTATTATTATTATTATTATTATTATTATTATTATTATTATTATTATTATTATTATTATTATTATTATTATGTGGTTAATCTTTGGTGAGATTCACAGCCTTTGGGGGTGGTAGGTAGCTCAACAGCTCGAGCCCTAACCAAGGACCAAGGAATTGTTAAGCCAGCTTTCAGGTCCTATAATAATTGCAATGACAAGATCAGGGAGGAGTGGTTGCCATGATGGTACATAAGATTCTAGCAGACACAGGAAGCATTACACTGGAGGTGACTGTATGTGAACGCCTGTTTATGAAATTGGACTGTTCTGATAAACTAAGGTTACCTTGATATTTGGTACCAATTACCTATGTGTCCAGTGGTGTTCCTTTGAAAGATCCTGGATCTTGTTTCAGGAGTGGAGTTGGGGGTTCTTCAGGTTTTAAATGTTGAATAAGTTTCAAGATAACAGCGCACTTGTCATAGGTAATCATGGCTCCAACCCACCCAAGAGAAAAGATTCTAGATCTGGTCAATTTTAGAAAAGATAAGGCATGATGGGACTATGGGGGACATTGACTTCTGTTCCACAGCCACTTCCCTTTCAAACTGCAGATCATGAATCACCTGGATCTTCACTAAGATAGTAAAACCTATTATGTCTGCTCTAAGTGCTTAATGGATCTAGAATGCTGGGTTAGGGTTAGGGTTAGGGAGGGAAACCAACACTCTTTGAATGCACAGGTAGTTCTTGACTTACAATCATTTGTTTGATAACTGCTTGAAGTTAAAAAAATGTCAGTTTTGCCTGGTCTTCCTACTTACGACCATCACAGCATCCCCATAGTTCAGTGATGGAGAACCTTTTTCGCCTCGGGTGCCTTAAGCACACACGCTCGCACCATTGTGCATGCTCATGTGCCCACCCCCATAATTTAATGCCTCCCATGCTGTGCCTTCTGAGAATGCATGTGTGACACCCCTTGCTGTCCAGCACACGTACACAGCTTTTTTGGAGCCTGGGGAGGGCAAAAATGGGCTCTCTCAGAGGCCAGAAACAGCCTGTTTTCTGACTTCCGGTGGGCTTGGTAGGTCAATTTTTTGCCCTCCCAAGGCTCCAGAAGCTTTCTAGGAGCCTGGGGTGGGTGAAAAAAGGCCCAGAAACCAGAAGTTCAGGAATGGACTTCCAGGTTGCCCGTTGTCTCTCTCGAGGCTTCAGGAGGGTAAAAAATGGCTGAAAACCAAGGCCAAAAATCAGCTGGCCAGCACACTCATGTGTGCTGGAGCTGACAAGGCAACGCCTCACATGCCCTCAGAAATGGCTTTGCGTGCCACCTGCGGCACCCGTGTCATAGGTTCGCCATCATGGCCATAGTTACATAATCAAAATTCAGGCACTTGGCAACCAAGATCACCATATGCAACTTTCCTTCTGACAAGCAAAGTCATAAAATTGGGTATGGTTCACTTAATAACTGCTTAGCAATAGAAATTCTGGTCCCAACTGTGATTGAAAATTCAGGACTACCTATATAGCTTCATGCAAAATACTCATCTAGGATATATATGCATGTATGTATTTGTATGCCACTTTTATTATTTTTACAAATACAAACATATCCAGCACACCTTCCTCCTCTTATTTTCCAACAAAAACAACCATGTGAGGTGAATTGGACTGAGAGACAGTGGCCCAAAACCACCCATCTGGCTTTCATGCTTGTTATCTAGAAATGCTTGTAAGATGAGAAGACTGTCACTCAACAGTTCATGAACAATATTTCTATGACTACTATTACAATATAAATAGTATTTTTATGCAATTTCAAATGGACAGCTAAATTGGAAATAATGCTTTCTGTGCTATTTCCATCATAACATCATCAAGATGGCTAACCATAGTGCATAGTCAATCATGAGCCGTAATTAAAACATAATTGCATTCAGGGATAATATCTTTTTCAGGGTCTGAATAAGAATCTAGTATATTGCAGCTGCTTTGGAAATGGAATTTAGCTCTAAATGTGTAACGTAATGGAACATCAACTATATTCTCAGCGTAATAATATAAAAAAACCTTGATGATCTTGTATCTACTCTACTTGCCCTGAGGTCTATTTACATCTAGCTACTGTGACTGAATTATATAAAAGAAATTTATTTTTATGTAAGAGGTTTATGAAAATATATGCTTCTGTATGGGTGGGTGGGGTATCATTAAACCATGTTCCTCTGAAGAAAACAATTTGCACTTTCAAAATAATAAGGATAGATGGATTTTCCCTAAGCTGGCTGCCTTCCAGATGCATAGTTTACTGTGATGTTTTGGTTCAGGCAACATGTTGATTTAGTATAACACACTGAACCAGAAAACTATCCAATAATAAATAATTCCTCCTCATTCTCAAACTTCCACCTCAAATATTGCATCCAATTCTAGACACCTAGAAGTATTTGGAGAAATTTGAACAGGTTCAAAAAAGAGGGAATGGCAATGATCAGACAACTAGAAAGTCTTTCAAGGACTGAAGAAGGGTATATTCTTAGAAAGTGCCCCGGAAGATGGAAGAAGAAGGATATATTTAGTTATGAAGAAAAGGGAGAAAACTTAAGTTTCAATGTTTCACTTAAATGATTTATTTACCATCAGAATTAATATTGGTAATGTCTATGGTTGCCACAAATTCAATAGAGATGCAATACAATACAATACAATAGCAGAGTTGGAAGGGACCTTGGAGGTCTTCAGACAAATAGTTATCCAACATCTTCTTAAAGACTTGCAGTGTTGGAACATTCACAACTTCTGGAGGCAAGCTGTTCCACTGATTAATTGTTCTGTCAGGAAATTTCTCCTCAGTTCTAAGTTGCTTCTCTCCTTGATTAGTTTCCACCCATTGCTTCTTGTTCTGCCCTCAGGTGCCTTGGAGAAGAGTTTGACTCCCTCTTCTTTGTGGCAACCCCTGAGATATTGGAACATTGCTATCATGTCTCCCCTAGTCCTTCTTTCGATTAAACTACACATACTCAGTTCCTGCAACCGTTCTTCATATATTTTTGTCTCCAGTCCCCTAATCATCTTTGTTACTCTTCTCTGAACTATTCCTAGAGTCTCACATCTTTTTTACATCGTGGCGACCAAAACTGAATGCAGTATTCCAAGTGTGGCCTTACCAAGGCATTATAAAGTGGTATTAACACTTCACGTGATCTTGATTCTTTCCCTCTGTTTATGCAGCCTAGAATTGTGTTGGCTTTTTTGGCAGCTGCTGCACTCTGCTGGCTCATATTTAAATGGTTCTCCACTAGGATTCCAAGATCCCCTTCACAGTTTCTACTATTGAGCAAGGTACCACCTATACCAGTGATGGCTAACCTTTTTTGACTCACGTGCCAAAAGTGGGGGGAGTGCAGGGGGGGTCATGCGTGGGCGTGCCACACCCATAATTCTATGTGCATGACCCCCTGCTTTTGGTACACTTTTTTCACCGTCCCCAGGCTCCAGAGGCTTTCTAGGAGCCTGGGGAGGGTGAAAACAGCCTCCCCTCCCCACCTCCAGAGGCTTCAGGAGCTTCCCTGAAGCCTCCAGCGGGCAAAAAACAGCATCAAAAGAAGGCCTAAGTCAGCTGGCCAGTGCACACGTGCGCTAGTGCTGACAGGGCAAAGCCTCCCGTGCCCTAAGAAATGGTTCTGCATGCCACCTGTGGCACCTGTGCCATAGGTTCGCCATCACTGACCTATACTGTATCTGTGCATTTTGTTTTTCTTGCTTAAATGTAGAACCTTACTGTTTTCACCATTGAATTTCATTTTGTTAGATAGTGCCCAATGTTCAAATTTGTCAAGATCCTTCTGTATCTTAAGCCTGTCTTCTGGAGTGTTGGCTATTCCTGCCATCTTGGTGTCATCTGCAAATTTGATGAGTTCCCCATTTATCCCCTTATCCAGATCATTGATGAAGATGTTGAAGAGTACTGGGCCTAAAACAGAGGGTACTCCACTGCATACTTCCCTCCATGTAGATGCAGTTCCATTGAGGACTACACGTTGAGTGTGGTTGGTCAGCCAGTTACGAATCCATCTGTTGGTGATGCTATCTAAGTCACATTTTTCTATTTGCAATAAGATTAATCTGGCATGATCTGTTTTTGACAAACCCATGTTGGCTTTTGGCTATTACTTTGTTTATTTCTAGGTGTTCGCTAATTCATTGCTTGATTATTTTTTGCAGAATCTTCCCTGGTATTGAGGTCAGGCTGATAGGTCTATAGTTTCCTGGATCTATTTTCCCCCCATTTTTTGAAGATGGGAACCACATCAGCTCTTTTCCAGTCCTCTGGCAGTTCTCTGGCGCTCCAGAGAAATAGTTCAGTGGTTTTGAGATCTTGTCTGCCAGTTCCTTCAGAACCCTGGGGTGTAATCTATCCGGTCCTGGTGATTTGAACTCATCTAGGGTAGACAGGTGCTCACCTACCATTTTCTTCCCTATTTCAACTTGTGTTCCTAATCTGATTTTGGTAGTGCTTTTTTTGGTAGGTTGGACTGTTTTTTCCCTTTGTGTAAAGACAAATGCAAAAAATGAGTCTGCTTTCTCCCTGTTGCCTGTGATCTTGCCAATAACCTTACCAATAAGCTTCAGAAGTATGGATTAGCCATTGAACATTGACATCAATAAGATACGAAGGTAATAATCTTTAATTAAATCACATTACTAGGCTATAGATCTGCAGAGGGAGCAGACTTTAGTATATAAATACAATGGCCTGAGATTTTCAACAATCAGAGGGAACAATTAATTAACAAATTGTAATAGAAATACCAAAGCAGTGCAGAATGTTTGCGATGATTTGTTTTAATTTATTTCCTTCACTTGTCTTGGACGTTGCATCAGTTGTACCTGCTTTAAAGAATCATGCAGCCATCCGAAAGCAAATTTATTCCTAAGGAAAGCAATTAACGAAATAAATAAATATTGTTCAAGCTGCTGAACAAACCAAGAATTCTGACTACTGTACCCACTGTACTGTGAAATGCTTACATATTTGATCTGAGAATTGCCAGCAAAATGGTGTGGGGTGGGGCTTTGACACCTCATTTTAAGGTCAAAAGAAATACAATGTACTGAATTTAAACCCTTTTGACATTGATTCACTAGAAGAAAATAAAATAAATTTCCAAAACCACGATCAGAGTTTAAATAAAGCTATTATCTTATTTATTAATAACTTTTAGTTACTAATGGGAGTTTGCTGTAGGTCGTTTGCAACTATAACAATTCCAATACTAATAATAATTCAAGAATTTTAGATATAACTAATACATCTGTGCCAAACTGCAATATACAAAAGATGTTTTAACGCAATGTGCTGTCATTTCAGTTTTAAGTAGTTTAAATACTCCTGTAATAATGCAAATAGCTTAGAGTATGATTTTGCAATCAGCTAATTTAAAATATTTATGCCATTAGTATTACCAGCTGTGGCTTATTACATATTTTTCAATCTGGGATTATCCCAGAATATAAATTGGTCATTATGCCACTGTCCTAACATCTGCCAAGTGTGTCTTGCAATCTTTGGTGCTGGAAAAATAATACTGTAGCACTATTATTAAAAGTGAAGCCAAGCCTGCCATATGAAGAAAAGGTCACAAAATATCTTTGTAATTGTGCCCATAACTGATTTTCTAATGAGCATCAGCATTCCAAAGGAAAATTGAGACCAAAATATAAATCCAGTGATAGAGCTAACGTTCTGAAAAATCAAATAATCCATAGAATAACTGTAGTTTTGATTTTTTAAAAATATATAAAAGAGTATTTCACATTTAAGATTCTTAATACAGGTATTTAATCATCTACCAAATATAAATTAAAGCATTGAGGCAAGAATAGTTTAAAATAATGTTTACTTTAATTGCAGGAGGTAAGCCATACCCACCAAGCCACGCACAAAGAACCGGTAATATTTTTTTTTGAATCTTACCACTGATTAAAGGGCTTTGATGTCAGAAAGGATGTTGATTTATTCTCCACAGCATCTGAGAACAAGACAAGAAGCAATGGATTGAAGTTTGTCAGAGGGAGATTTCAACCTGGAAATATTTCCTGACAGTAAGGACAATTAATTAATGGAATGGCTTACCTCCTGAGTTGTGGACCCTTGAGGTTTTCAAGAAAAGATTGGACAATAATTTGTCTGGTATTGTATAGGCTTTACTTTTCTTGAGCAGGTGTTGGACTAGAAGACCTACAACAGGAGTGTCAAACTGACTGGATGTGTCATGCGTAGGCCTGCCCACCCCAGCTCAGCAAAAGGGGAAGATGTCATGAAACATCACATGACAGCAGTGTGACACAACTAACAGTAATAGTTACATATATGAAAATATTTCCATTTTAATTGTCATCATTATTAGATCAAGAATTTCATTCTGTGTTTTTTAGGTATATTTATTTTTTTACCCAAAGGACTTCAGACTAATCTCATTTGTGGGTTTTGTTTGTTTGTTTGGGAGAATGGATCATTGCGTGTTGTATTAAAGGATTAACGAGCAATGGTTAATTCTCTCAAAATCTCTAAAAATCAGATTTCATATGTAAACTTATAGCGGAAAAAACATCCAATCAGTTTTCCCATTGGCATGAAAAAAGAACATCTGGTGCCTAAATTAGGAGGAGGAAAGCCTACAGCTGTGTATCCTAAAGAACATATGCCTATAGTTTGTACATTATAATGGGTTTTTATTTGTATAGCATAGATAAATTTGAGCATCCAAAAATATGAGTTATGAAATATCCTCATAACTATTTAATTTAAAAAACCCTAAACATTATCCAGCAAATTATTATTATTATTATTATTATTATTATTATTATTATTATTATTATTATTATTATTATTATTATTATTATTATTATTATTATTATTATTATTATTGTGGCTTGAATCAAGAGAAACCTAGAAATGAATAAGAATAGCACTTAATTCACTATAATAGCTGTTTTGACTACTTAATTGTATTATTTTAAACATTATTTCTCCTGACAGAGGCAGAGAATCAAAGGAGAGCAGCATCGCTTTTTTCATTGTAAACTCAGGATTCATAGTATTATATCATTAAGATAATCCCTGGAAATATTTAAAAACAATCTGCGAATCCCCTTTTTATTTAGTATTAGTCATACATACTGGTTATATTCAATTCTAATTAGACTGTTTTAGAGTTTTCCTTTGATATGAATTTTATAGATTCTCAGGATTTTGATCTAAAACATAACACACCAGACTTTGCTTGTAATTTTTATTTATTTTTTATTTATCAAGCAAATGAAGACAAGCCTTATTCTTTTTCCTCTCTTCCCAGCATAGTTAATAGTAGCAACAAAGCAATAATTAGATATATATTCCCAGACATTTTAAATCAAGTTATTTCTGTAGTTGTGCAACTAAAGACTTCCTGGATCTAATAAAGTCAAATAGTTCTGGATAATCAATATCCAACCTTCTCTTTCTGGGAAATTATCTTAATAGTCAGGTTGCACCTTAAGAAAGCTTTGGAAGAAACCATATTATCTGAGCCTTTTTCTGTCATGTTTCAGAAAAGGTCATAGTATGAAACAGCATTGATTTATTTGCTGATGGCCTCTGGTAGAGCCAGGATGGTATGATGTGGTCCTTGGTCTCTCAATGGTTTTTGATACCATCAGTCATAGTATTCTTTAGGGCTAACTATAGGGACTAAGACTGGGAACTTAGTGTTGTGGTGATTTTCCTCCTTACTCCATGGCTGGTTACAGTCAGTGCTGATAGGGAGGAAAAAACCAAACCTTAAGTCCCTGATCTGGGGGTTTCACGGGCCTCATGTACTTTATATGAAGCTACTGGATGAGGTCATCAGTCAACACAGGTTCAGGTATCAACAATGTGACAAAGATAGTCAGTTATTATATCTGATTACTGGTTGATCAACTGATAATGTCAGGGTGTGCAGTGGGAGGAAGAGGCTCAATCTTGATGGACTGAGTGGCTATAGTTCAGTGTTTATCCGATACTGGTGATTTTTTAAATCATTATTTCTGAACAGGGTTGTATTTTTCCAAAAACTGATATATAATTTGGGGATCTCCCTGGATTCATGGTTCTTGTTCAAAAAGTGGTAGTGATAAGGAAAACTTTAGTAATAGCTGATGCATCAATTTCCTGGACTGTGAGTTTATTCTCACAGTCACCTCTCCCTAAGTCATCTTGTGTGTAGATTATTGGAATATGTTGTACATGGGCTATTCTTGAAGACCATGCAGAAGGTGCAGCTGGTCCAGAATAGCATGGCAAAAACAGTGATAGGAATTATTTTGTGTGCCTGTGTAATACTTTTGATACACAAGCTATACTGGTTACCAGTAAGCTTCTGGGCCAGTTCAAGATAGTAAGTGTTGTCAACTATAAACTCTTCATGCCATAGAACTTGGTTATCTGAGATGCTGTCTTTCCACCATTGTTCCTGCCCATAAAATCTCTGTGAGTTGTGACAGTAAACTTAATTCATGTCCATTTTTTAAAGGCAAAACCATCTAGTGGACCCAGGAAGTTGTTCATCACACTACTTGCCCTCTGGAATAGCATCTACCCAGAAATTTTAGAACCTGACTTTTTCCCCAGGCCTTGAATAGAATTGAGTATGTGTCCACCCAGAGTAATCTATCTGGATTTGTTTACGGTACATATCTGTTCCCTTTGTTATTATTGGCAATGATACTTTTGGCCTAATGCTGCTCACAATTTCTGTTGACTTGGGCAGTCTTAGAAACCTAAACAATCTAATAAACAAGTAAATATATTTGTACAATAGCCCAGGGTGTTGGCTAAATATATTGTTACATGCTCCATCCCTGTTTACTACTTTCCCCCCTTTCCATGTAGTTGAGTCCAATTCCTAGAGAGTACCTGCAGTTCTCTTGGCAATTTTCTTGGGTTGAGAAATGCTGTCTTTAATGACATTTTTAAAATTTCCTTCAGCTACTCATGGAAAATAGATTTGTTTCCGAATGGTCCTCTTGGCCATTGACAGGTTCTTTGTACCCTTGCCACTCATGATAACTTGAGTTTGCCCTAGCCTCTCCTTGAAAGGGCAACAAGCCTTCAACAAACAATGCTGCTGGATCTATTTTGGTTTGTGACCAATATGCCTCCATCTCCCCTCCTTCATTGCAGAATAGTCTGCATGTTTGCATCCTCAAATCCTAAAAGTTGAAGGTGGTATTATTCAATCAGAAATAAAATCATTTATGCTTTCTGTTAAATGCACATATTTTAATAATATTTTAATAATTACTAGGGCCTGCTTCCTCATGAGCCAAGGAGTTGATGACAGATGCTAATGAGAATGTTTGCAAGCTCTAAAACATCTTTCTCCCCTTCAAACCTAGATCATTGCACATTCCTAATAAATGCAATTAGATTAAAATTATAAAAATACTTTCTGCTATCGCTTGCCAGCTATATTTTTTCATTTCATTTTACCTATAATTGTGATATCTTTCATCATAACTTCTCCTATACCCAAAGCATCTGCTTTTGAGCTGTATCGCTGAAAACGAATTGCCTTGAACTACGAGATGGCTGGCATATAAATTTAATAAATAAAATAAATAAATATAGAACAAACTGTGGTTATCCCTATATACGTTATAAATAGAAATTATGTAGGTGATATGAATAATGTAGTTTTTACCAGTCAATTTTCTGGCTTCCTTGACTTTCTAAACAGAATTATATCAGTGATATATGGAACAAATGGGAGAAAGTTTGGAGATTAATCATAATGATATGTATTTCTAATGACTTATGACATAAAATGTTGATTATTTTGGAAAAAATGCTATTATACTATCATTTCTATATGCTTTCTACATATATATGTTCACCTATACAAAAATATTTTAAAAATAAGATTTTACTTCTACATCACACATTTTATGGAGAAATGTGCATGCAGCAATTATACGTTTTACTTAAAATTTCAGATTTTTTAAAAGTGAGGTACTTGGGTTAAAAGAACTAAATGTGTTTGCTTTTAATATTCTTCTAGAGCTTTTATGATGGAAATGTTAGTACTGAGAACATTAACTGAGAAGATTGGAATTTTGCCAGTAGCCGGTGAAAATTGAATTGTTTTCATGCTGTCTACTACGGAGTACAATTGAAGAAAAATGGTATCTATTTCCTATAATTTTTGTGGCATAAAATGACAAGTTAAAATTATTCTAATAGGAAAAACCTCAATAGCTCATCTATTTTTCATTTCTTTCCAGAAAAAGAAAAAAAGTAACTATACAAAAATAAAAACTGAATGTTCATCTAAAATAATACTAAAATATTCTAAATGTGCACAAATGAAACATTATTTTACAATACAAATATATATATATATTTATATATATGCTTTCATAGATTTTCACGGGTGTAGGTATGCTGGTCTTGTTGTATATATATATAATGTGTTATTTCTTTAGAAGTACTGCATACTGCACCCATAAGACTTTCCTTATGAACTAAATGGTAGTTCACTTATTTGAAAGAACTTGTTTTTTTTCTGATGGTCTCTTTTTCCTTTCCCATATTTGTTTTTTACTGTCAACTTCTCTCATCTTCTCTTGTGCCTCTCTCTCCCCACATTGTCTTAGGTTTCTTCCTCACCTTTCACAGAAGGCAGTGATTAATAAACCATGTACTTGTGTGCCACTGAAGCATCAATTTCCATTTCATTGCAGGTCTCACCTCTCTAGGTGAGGGAAATGTGTTTGACAGATCCTTGAGAACTTTACAGGGTAGATTTTCAACTAAACCAGAAAACAAGGTAGAGACACATATACAAGTAGGAAATGGCAAGGGATAAGGGACATAGCTGCAATTACCATAAAATACTGTGGCAAGTACATCCAAGCATACAGTAGCTGAGAGTGATTATATATATACAACTGTAATACATAAATTAGAAATGAAGATGTGAGAAGATTTTTGCAGCTAGGACTGTAACAAATATAAAGCCAAACAATTTATTAAGTAGTCAAATAGGTAGCCAGGTGCAGAAATGGGAACCCAAAACAACAAACTGAATGGTGGATGAAAGTAATATAAACAATTGAAAAACACAGTCAGAATGAGGATTTCTTAGACACACGAGAATCAATATATTTTGTTGCAGTGTAATACCCACTTACAGAAATTACACAACGCCCCCGGCTGTTTCTTAAACCTAACTTCAGAAATTCCATTGGATTGCAGTGGATGGGTGGTGAGGCTGGGCTTTGCTTGTGAGAAGGTCGCAAAAGGTAACCTTCACATGACTCCAGGATGCTGCAACTATCATAAATATGAATCTATTGCCAAGTGTCTGAATTTTGATCATGTGACCATGAAGATGCTGCAATGCTGAAAAATGTGAAAAATGGTCATAGGTCACATTTTTCAGTGCCATGGTAACTTCGAACAGGCACTAAATGAATTGATGCAAGTCAAGGACTACCTGTATACACATATTACTTTTACTTTTTAATTAGCGTAATACATCCAAAGTGGAAAACACAGGCACAGGCTGCATTTGTAATGGGCTTGGAGTAGGTTTAGGTTTAGGTTTAGGTTTAGGTTTAGGTTTAGGTTTAGGTTTAGGTTTATTGGTTTTTTATACCGCCCTACTCCCGAAGGACTCAGGGCGGTGTACTGCCAAAATAAAAACAAATATATAAAAGTTAGAAAAAGCTTTTAAAAGGCATAATTAAAATACATCATTAAAATATTGGCCAAAACGCAGAAAAAAACCCAAACTAACCCTAATTAAAATAATAAAAATTTAAATTAAAAAATTTAAATTTAAAATTTAAAAAACATGCTTTATGCCAGCCCGGCTTGTTGAAAGAGAAATGTTTTGAGACCGCAGCGGAAGGTGCGGAAGTCGGGATAGTTCTTAATTCCAGGGGCAATTCGTTCCAGAGGGCAGGTGCTCCCACGGAGAAGGCTCTCCACCTAGGTGTCGCCAGTCGACATTGTCTAGCCGACGGCACCATGAGGAGGCCCTCTCTATGGGAGCGTACGGGCCGGTGGGAGGCTTTCGGTGGCAGAAGGCAATCTCGTAGTTACCCAGGTCCTAAGCCATGGAGCGCTTTAAAGATGGTAACCAACACCTTGAATCGCACCCGGAAAACCACCGGAAGCCAGTGCAGCTTGCGCAGGAGGGGTGTTACATGGGAGCATTGTGTTGCCCCCATAATTACCCATGCCACATTCTGGACCAGTTGAAGCCTCTGGGTGCTCTTCAAGGGGAGCCCCATGTAGAGAGCATTGCAGTAGTCCAGACGGGAAGAGATAAGGGTGTGAGTGACTGCATAGGGCATCCCGATCTAGGAAGGGACGCAACTGGTAAATCAGGCGAACCTGATAAAAAAAACCCCTGGCAACAGCTATCAAATGATCTTCTAAGGACAGTCGTGCATCCAGGAGGACACTTAAGTTGCGAACCCTTCCTGTGGGGGCTAAGGTCTCACACCCCATAGCTAGCGATGGAACCAGTTGACTGTAACGGGATGCCAGGAACCACAGCCACTCGGTTTTGGAGGGGTTGAGCCTGAGCCTGTTCCTCCCCATCCAGATCCGCACGGCCTCCAGGCACTGGGATATCATGTCAAGGGCAACATTGGGGTGATCTGGGGATGAAATGTACAGCTGCGTATCATCAGCATACTGATGGAACTTTACCCCAAAACCCAGGATGATCTCGCCCAGCGGCTTCAAATAAATGTTGAACAGAAGGGGCGAGAGGACCGACCCCTTGGGCACTCCACAAGTGAGGCACCTTGAGGATGATCTCTGCCCCCCCCCCATCAACACAAATTGCGAATGGTCAGAGAGGAAGGAGAACCACCGAAGGACAGTGCCCCCCACCCCTAACCCCTCCAACCGCCGCAGCATGATACCATGGTCAATGGTATCAAAAGCCGCTGAGAGGTCTAATAGGACCAGGACAGAGGAGCAACCCCTGTCTCGAGCCCTCCAGAGATCACTACTAATGCGACCAATGCCGTTTCCGTGCTGTACCCAGGCCTGAAACCCGACTGGTACGGATCAAGATAGACCGCTTCATCCAGGTACCTGGGAAGCTGTTGCGCCACCACACACTCAACAACCTTTGCCACAAAGCGAAGGTTGGAGACTGGATGATAGCTTGCTAAAAGTGCCGCGTCCAGGGAAGGCTTCTTGAGGAGGGGTCTCACCACCGCCTCTTTCAAAGCGGTGGGGAAGAAACCCTCTCTTAAAGAAGCATTGATAATACCCTGGAGCCAGCATCATGTAACCTCCCGGGTGGCCAGCACCAACCAGGAGGGACACGGGTCCAATAAACATGTGGCAGCACTAAGCTTACCCAAAACCCTGTCTACATCCTAGGAAGTCACAGGGTCAAACTCCTCCCAGATAACAGTCTCAAGACCTGCCTCCATCACTCCATCTAGCCCTACCCAGTCAGAGTCCAGCCCTTCCCGAATCTGAGCGATTTTGTCTTGCAGGTATTGTACAAAATCCTCAGCTTTACCCTGCAAGGGGTCCTCCCGCACTTCCATATGTAAGAGGGAGCGGGTCACCCTAAACAGGGCAGCTGGGAGATTTTCTGCAATAAGAGCGGAAAAATAATTAAACTTTGCCGCTTTTATCGCCACTAGGTAGGTCTTGATATAAGACCTCACCAGTGTCCAATCAGATTCGGAACAGCTGGCCCTCCAACTGCTCTCTAGGCGTCTTTTCTGGTGCTTCATCTCCCTCAGCTCCTCAGAGAACCAAGGAGCCAACTGGGTTCGGCACCGGATCAGAGGCCGCAAAGGCACAACGCGGTAGGAAGAGGATGACATTATCTGTTCTTAGGCTCAGAAAATAGTGAGTGGCTTATACCAGGAATGGACCAAGCAGAAAATGCAAATCTGTCCATAAAGTAATTATTGCTCATATGGCAGATAATAATGAAACGGTGCGTATGAGTGTTCTGTGTTATCCTGCATAAATCACTCCAGCACTTTCAACCTTTTCTACCATGCTTGGCCTCAATTGCACTATTGATGTTAATAGCTGCAACATCCCCTTCACGGCCACTTAAATGCTGAAATGCTTTGCTGCTTAGACATTAGCGACCTATTAGAGCAGCTAAAAAACCCACTATTTTTACAGCTTTCCATTTCTTACCATCTACCTATAATGTTATCATTCTTTTATTATTCCCAGCAAGCAGCATTTATTTTGAGCTGAAAGGATCTTCATGTGTCCTCGGCCATATTTAAACCAACCACCCTCAGCTTTGTACTTGTTACAAAGTGATAAACTTATTTTAGACTGTTAGAAAACCTGGAATGGTATAACAACTGGAAACAGATATATTTCTCATGAAAGCAGAACAGCTAGAAAGCAACAGGTCTCAAACACTCCTGTTACAAAGAAGGGAAACACAACATACCTTATTAGCACAATACTATTGGAGAACAAATCTTAAGAGAGCTATATTTTCAAGAAAACAATTAGAAAGCAATGCATTCTGTGCAAAGAAGTTTAAATAATATTTTTCACCCAACATTTTATGATTCTGCCTTTCCAGGTGTTATGAGGCCCTTTAGCAAGAAAGACTTAATTACTGGCTGCTGAATGTAACCTTCTGCTTCTTACACCTTCACTTTATTTTCTTCACATAACCTCATTATTTCTAGATAAATAATAACATGTCTTTGGTAATCAGACTATTTTGCCGGTGTTTGTACTCTGAAAAGACAAGTGCGCACGTAACAAGAGCAGCAGCACAGCCAAATCACCAGATATCAGCAGAGCCTCTGCTGGAGTGTGGGTCTAGCAGATGTCTGATTATGGTACTTCCTGGTGCCAGTCCTGGAATAAATTAAATAAAATCAGGTTTGTATCTAAACAAGAGTCTAGCCTGTTGTCTAAAGTTAGGGAAAAGAGGCAACGACATTACGTTCACAATTTGTGCTTGTGATATGCCTTCATTGTAATGCCCGATAACATCTACACTATTGAAGACATTTGAGAAGACAAAACATGTCCTGAAGCTCCACATTTCATATGCTTGTTTATAGACGTTTTCCTATATTATCTTGAATGCTGTTGGGCCAGAACATGATCACTGAGCATGATTTCATGCATATTCAGACAAGATTCTCCAAATACCTGTTTTTTAAAACTTAATGTATCTATATGTGACTTGAAAAATAATGTTGAAAGAAAAGATAAGGAATCAACATAACAATCTCTCATATCATCTTGATGCTACGGGAAGAAATGATTGGTTGAAACACCCCCCCCCCCACACACAAATTTATTGTTTTGCTTTTATTTTTATCCCGCCTTTATTATTTTTATAAATAATTCAAAGCAGCGAACACACCTAATACTTCTTCCTGCTCCTATTTACACCACCACAACAACTCTGTGAGGTGGGTTGGGCTGAGAGAGTGTTTGGTGTAAAGTCACCCAGCTGGGTTTCATGCCTAAAATGGGACTAAAGTAAACAGTAGAAAATGTGGACACAGAAACAGTAAGTTATAACTGCAGCTTGCATGGGAGAAAATAAAGACAAGGTAACAATATGATGATAGGTGTTCTCCTGCATTGTGAAAAAAGAGTGAGTCAGATACGTACTTGAATTGCACAAGTCAGTCAATAGAGCAAGAAAACTGACTTCAGAAAAAAAAGAACACACGGAGAATCAATCTAATGAATATAAGGCTTCTTAGGCAGAGAGATGCAGAAAAAGCATTTTTGACAAAGAAAGGAAATTCAGGTGGTCCCTGACTTCCAATCATTTGTTTATGACCATTTGAAGTTTTTCACACATAAGACCATTGCAGCACGGCCATGGTCATGTGATCCAAATTCAGATGCTTGGCAACTGGCTCATATTTATGATGGTTGCAGTGTCCTGGGGAGGGGGGGGGGGTCATGCGATTACCTTTTGTGGCCTTTTGACAAGCAAAGTCAAAAGGGAAGCCAGATTCATTTATCAACTGTGTTACCAACTCAGCAACTGCAGTGAGCAATAATTGTAGCAAGAAAGGTTGTAAAATGGGGGCAAAACTCACTTAACATCTATCTCATTATCAACAGAAATTTGGCTAAATTCTGGTGCTGCTATGAGGACTACCTGTATAATAAAAAATCTGATTCTTCTGTTTTACTTTTTTTTACTTTATTTCAATTTATATACCGCCCTTTTCACCAAAAAAGGGACTCAGGGCGGTGCACAGAAAGATAAAACCCCACAATATACAAAATATAAAAAACAATTAAACCAGTAGAGCTGTGCTAAAATTTAAATAAATAATTAAAACCTTGTCTGTACATCAATTACATGTATTTGAAGAACGGTTGCAGGAACTGGGCATGTCTAGTTTAATAGAAAGAAGGACCAGGGGAGACATGATAGCAGTGTTCCGATATCTCAGAGGGTGCCACAAAGAAGAGGGAGTCAAACTATTCTCCAAGGCACCTGAGAGCAGGACAAGAAGCAATGGGTGGAAACTAATCAAGGAGAGAAGCAATTTAGAACTGAGGAGAAATTTCCTGACAGTTAAAACAATTAATCAGTGGAACAGCTTGCCTCCAGAAGTTGTGAATGCTCCAACACTGCAAGTCTTTAAGAAGATGTTGGATAGCCATTTGTCTGAAACGGTATAGTGTTTCCTATCTAGGCAAAGGGTTGGACTAGAAGATCTCCAAGGTCTCTTCCAACTCTGCTATTGTATTATTGTATTATTATTGTATTATTTAGTGGTCAATAGATGAATAAGTGCAAAAAGCTGCTGGATTCTAAATTGAATTATAAACCATGCTGTCCTATTTTCATTAGCATCCCTAGATTTATGAGACAGAGTTTAGTCTGTCAGTTCATGCTTGTCAGCTAAAAGGAGAAAAGAAACTATCAGGTGCTTTAAAAATTAAACATATTGGCTAACTAATTGAAATGGAAAAATGTTTTTATTTTCTATGTGCTCAATTTCTTTTTTTCAGTTACACCAGGCAACAAATAGAGAACAGAAGTGCTGTGGCTTGTTACAAACCTAGTAACTAGTCCATGGGGAATTTATTATTTAATGCCTCACTTAGATTAATTTATTTATTGGATCCTGCCTTTTAATTAGGACCTCAAGGCAGGGCTCCTTTTTCTCACTCCCCACCCACCCCCAACAACCCAGGCTGGGCTGAGACAAGCTGATTGTCTCAGTCGCACTGCATCTTGAAACGCATTATTGTAATAACCATGAATACTTTTCATAGCCAATGCTTTATGTAACTGGTGCAATGTCTACTTTATTATAAACACACAAATTAGCTTTCCATCTCAAGAAATTTACAATTTGTCAGAAATTTTTTTATTGGTTTTTAACAAATTATATTTTAGGAAAAGGGTATAGGGGTTTTGTTTTACATTGTAGAGCTTCCATGTCAAAGGTGGTGGGGTCATGCGGGCCTTCATACAATTATTTTGTTAAGTAGAAAATGGTCATGAATACATATATATCACATTTTTTGTTTTAAGTTCATACATTCAATCTCTAGTTTTAGATTAGCATCCGTTTCAAGAATTACAGCATTTCAAAAATTTACTTATTTTTGAGACCTAAGTCTCTTTGCTATTGTACCCTCCTTTTCCCTCGCCCCGGCAGACGGGGCCTTGACTTCTTCTGTTCCTTCTTCATTATCACCCAGGATTGAGGAATTTTTTAAAAGAAAGGTCTCAGCCTCCCGTTGTTTTAATTTTAATTCTACCTCCTTCCCAGAATACCAACAATTCCTCAGGCATTAACCACTTAAACCAGATGCCATTTTCATATAGCTTCCTGGAGAGGAAAAAATATTTCCTTCTCAATTCTCTTACTCTTTTTGGTATCTGTTTTAGTATATTAATGTCTTTTTGTTCAAACTTCAACGGTCCCTCTCGCTGCGCCCTCAATATTGCATCCCGTGTGGACTTCCTTAAAAATTTAATATGAATTTCTCTGGGTACCTCATTTATTCTAGCATATGCTGAGTTAATTCTATAGATCAAATCTATTTCTCCCCAAAGATATTTTTTGCCTTTTTTTACATAGTCTGCTAAAATTTCACTCATTAAGTCTCTCAAATTTTCCCCTTCTTTCTCAGGAATGTTCTGAAACCTAAGGAAGAAAGACATTTTTTCAAATTCAAATTTAGATATATATGTGGAAAATTCCACTGAGTCTTTTTTCAGTTCCTTTATTTCTGCTGTCATCTCAACTACTTTCTCCTTTAATTCAACGATGTCCTGTTGATTGGTCACTGTAGCTTTTTGCGTCTCCTGTAGGTCTGTTCTTAGATCTCCTATATCTTTTGTCAAAGCTTTCCACGTCTTGTATTTCTTTCATTATGTCGTCAAGTGTTGTCTCCTTTTTTCCTCCTGTTGCCCCTTGTAACATTGTTGTAATTCTGCCTTGTTGTAGAGGTGGGGTAGGTCTCGCTGTTGTTTGAGCTGGGAGGGACTTCCGGGTTGGAGATTTCTTTTTATGAGGCATCTGTGACTTTCTGTGGCTTATGTGTCAATTTGAAATCTGTGAGTGGAGACTTAAAAGAGAAATGCTGAAATTAGGATTGACTGAAATACAAATTTCTAACTAACTCACTTTTCCCCCAACAAATGTAAATGTTCTCATCACACAAATGTGATGATGAAGTTCCATCCATTCAGTTGCGTCTGACTCTTAACAATTCTATGGCCCAATTCAACGGGTTCTGACAGGTTCTGGAGAACTGGTAATGGAAATTTTGAGTAGTTCGGAGAACTACTCCGAACTACTACATTTGTTAAGTGAATTTTGCCCCATTTTATGACTTTTCTGGCCATATATGTTAAGTGAATCACTACAGTTGTTAAATTAGTAACACAATTGTTAAGTGAATCTGGTTTCCCCATTGTCTTTGCTTGTCAGAAGGTTGCAAAAGGTGATCACATGACCCTGGGTCATGAGTGTGAGTCAGTTGTCAAGCATCCGAATGTAAATCTGAGGATGCTGCAACAGTCATAAGTGTGCAAAATGGTCATCGGTCATTGTTTTCAGTGCCGTTGTAACTTCAGTCACTGTGAAGCCTTGTAAGCTGAGGACTATCTGTAGTATTGAAGTTGAGATATGTAGGAATAAATACGAAGAATAGGAATGAATCTATAAGACACCCTTCTCCTTCTCCTACTTGCATGCATTATTTGGAGATAATATAATGGTTACTTCCCAGTGTAGGTAAGCCAAGGTATGAACTCAAGCGCTCTCTTGGAAGGAAACAAATGAGGTCAGCTGCTCTTTGTCAACTTCTTCTAACTGGAGAGAGAAATGGAAAAACGAGAAAGCCAGCCTCGCCTCTTTAACTATGGTTACCCCCCAGAAAAACCCATAGTGATTATGATATAACTATGGTCACACCATCCACCCAAAACCCCATTGTGGTTATGGTACCAGGCTTGTACAACCTAGAACTATGCCGCCTACGGTCTAACCTAAGCATAGTACACACAATTGTCTGCTACAATATCCTACCTGTCAAGGACTACTTCAGCTTCAACCTCAATAATACATGAGCAAACAATAGACACAAACTCAAGGTAAACCACTGGATTGCAGAACTTTGTTCTTACATCCTCAAACGCCCACAGTCTCAGCCTTAAACTGTCTACGGTGGACTTCAACCCATTCCTAAGAAGCAAGTGGAGGTCAACCCATTCCTAAGAAGCCCGTAAAGGGGGCGTGCATAAGCCGTCCCTGTCCCACTGTCCCCATTTATTTGCACTCATGTTCATGCCCATGTTTATATTTATACTTATACCTGTTATCTTGTGCATGTTTGACAAACTAAATAAATAAAATAAATGAGCTGCTTATTCAGGCTGCCTTCCCCCCCCCCCCTCTTTCAGCTCAGAAAACTTAGCCCCTTGCAGCCACACAGCTGGGTTGCTGCGTCCCCCTCGGAGAGCGCCTCGCTTCCCTTCACCTGGGTCGCGTCTCTGGAAGTGAACCGTGAAGAGAGCAATTCTTTTCCCTTCCCTCCCCTTCACCAGGCCAGGCAGCCAGCAGCAGCAGCCAGGCACCGGTCGCCCGTTGTCACATTACATTCATTTGTAGCGTGTGCACGGGAGCGCAGCGCCCAACCAGGAGGAGAGGGGACGCGCGCGCGCGCCCTCGTTCTCTCTCTCTCTCTCTCCTTTTTCTCACAGGAGCCGTTTTCCCTCTCCCCCCTCCCTTTTCGGCTTTTCCCAACTCCCGCAAGTTGGGAGGCGCGCAAACCGCTTGCACCTGCTCTTTTTCCCCGCCCAACTTTCCCTAATAGGGTTGCCCTCTCCGCGAACATGAGGGGTTACAAACGCAGCCGCCAAGCCAGCAGCCGAGCCGGGGCTTCTGGACTGAGGCGTGGGTAAGCGACGGAGGCGAAGCGGAGGGTGTCTCTTTCTCCTCCAACCCCCGCCCCCCCCCCGTGAAAAGAGCGCCAAACCCGCCCGCCAACCTGTCTCCCAACAGGTAAGCGCCAGCTCCCATTGGTCTCCTCCGAGTGCCGAGTATTCTCGGTTTACGAGCGAGGGAAACGGGCTGTTACTTGTTTCCTCGACGGTGAGCTTTAAAGTTGTCCTCATTCTTTGGGGGGAGGGGGAGGGAGAGAGTGAGTAGACTTTGTTTTGACGTGGAGCTTGCGAGCGCGGACCGGGTCGGGGAGGTTTCCGCCCTCCCAAAATGGCCAGCGGTTCTGGGACAAGCTGGAAGGGCGAGCCAAGCCCTGAGCCTCGGGAACTGCATGTGGGAACGGGCTGTACCATTCTATCGCGTTCTACCCGGTCGCCGCCCCTGCGGACTGTGCGGATGAATGAGCAAAACGAAAGAAAACCACTCCGGGACTTAAAAGCGGCGGCGGTGGTTCCGGGCACAGTTAATCGACGGTGTCGTTCCAGTTCGTCCGATTCGGTTCCGAGTGATGCCTGCGCCCCGGGATTGGAGCGCAGAGCGACTGTGTTGGATGCAAGTGAAGTCTGGTCGATTTCCATCAGCAGATGGATGGAATATTCGACGGAATGTTTATTATTATTTCAGCCTCAAAGAGTTTTAATGTATAAGTGCATTATTGTAGGACTGTGCTGATAAGAATTATGAGAAGGCAGTGTGAAATGTGTAATTTTCCCACCTGAACAAATACCCTGTCTTCAAAGTCAGAAATAAACACCTTTCTCTACCTGCAAAGAGGGTTGAACTGGGTTTAAGTTAATGAGCAAAGAAAATTTCAGATAGATAGATAGATATTTTATAAATATATGAATGCATCTTCCCTGACTATTAACAAAGACATGGCATTTGAGTGAGAAAACTCCCTTCCCTTCTGGTGTTCCTACTGGCCTTCTAAACCATTTCTTGTATTTGGAAACAAATAATTTACTTAGTTTTAAATAAGATAACTGTGCAGTAGGTCATATTAAAAGAAAAGGCTAATAAGTACATAACATGTCCATAATTTAAAAAAATGAAGAGTAAGTGGCAGTTCTGAAAGAGAAGTTGTAGTCCTATTTTTAAAGCTTTTTCAGTGTAAAACATTTAACTGGGTATTCATAGGTCTTGAGGAAGTGATGCCTCTTAAGTTTCTGCTTGATAATCTGTTCAAGGGATATATTTTCTGTTGAAGTCTTATAAACTAGGAGAATATACCCAATATGATTTCCACCAGTTTCTTAGCCATATAGTAGCTGTGCATTGTTAACATTTGGTAAAAGGTAGAAATTCCAGTAAAACAAATATATGTAGTTCAGGAGTATGTCTATGAAGATTTTCAGTCATCCAGGTAGAGTTGTCTAGAAGTTGAATCATAGCAACTGGACTTCCTTTTTGGCTTGAAATGTTTGTTGTTTATCCAAGTTAGTTTCTTCAGCCTCAGTGAGTTTCAGGAAGAAACCCTGGAATCTTTAGTGCTTTCTGAGCTTTGTTTGCTTGCAGATATTTTATTACCCAACTAGGTAACATCAGTGTGAATGTGGAGTTTGTTCCCTACTTATATATAGTAACTTGCCCTGCTATTGTTGGTGGGGGTGCAGTTTTCTCCTTGGTAGTTCTTTGATTAGGGTATTGTTTTCTGTTTGCTGGCATCAATTCCTGCTTATCTGAGTGTTGGCTGCAGGAGAGGATGTGTTCTGGTCTTTTTGTTTTATTTACTAGAGTTTTATTGCTCCCCCTCTTTATTACATTATAAGTAAGTCAAGGAAGCCAAACATATGTAATACGCCTTCCTTCTGTTAATAATAACCCTGTGAGGTAGGTTAGCTACCTAAGAGAAAATGACTGGCCCAAAGTCAGTTGGCCTTCATGCCTAAAATGGGACTAGAACTCACAGTCTCCTAGTTTCTATGCCAGCACTTCAACCTCTACACCAAACTGGTTTTTCCTTCTTGATTATTTTTATCATCTTTTTCAATGTTGTTTCAATGTGGTTTATTTGCTAATGGTTGATTTTAATTTTAATTTTGAATGTAGAAATTCAACAACAGTTTTTGGAACAGAGCAGATGTTGTTGAAGGAGATTGTGCCTCTTTATGACATATCAATCATTGAGGCACCTTATCAAGAAAAAAAGCTATGCTAAACTATCTTGTTATGTCAACACTAGATTGTAGAAAAGAGATAACTTTTTCAGGGATATGTAAGTGTGAAGAAAAAAGTCCCAAACGTTTTCTCAAGCTGACCCTTACCTTGAGGCAAGCATGGTGTTTGTCATAGAGGAAGGTTGGACTTGCCTGTTCAAACTATGTATCAAAAATACATATCAACTCCCATGTAAACAACATGAAAGTATAATTGGGGGGGATACATATTTTTGTATTTGTGCATCTTTATTCAGGTATACATAGTGCAAAGAGACAAGAATAATTTTGTACAGTCCTTCAAGTTCCTTTTTTTTTTCTTCAGTGCCTGGCCAGAGGCAATTCTCTGAAGAGTAAAATTTCTTCATATTTTCAGGTCACAGTGCTTCATTAATTGCATATATTAATGCTGTTATTATTCTCATTAATCAGTAGCTAAATCCATATTTCAGACAATGGAGATTTAGGCCTGGGTGAGGATGTTTCAATTACTATTAAATAGGAACATCATGTAGATCTTCCATAGTATCTACTTCATAGACATCTCTCACTCTTTCACATTCATGTCAGAAGCATCAAGGTGTTTCTAAACTGAAAGGATTAGCTGGTGACATCACCATTCCCTGGGGGTGTGCTGGTTGGAGGTTCCTTTCTTTCTTTGATGGGCCATTAATGTGCCCACCAAAGTGGTACCTATTTATCTATTCACATTTGCATGCTTTCGAATTGCTAAATCGGCTGTCAAACTCAAGGCCAGATCTGGCCCATGGGATGCTTAGATCTGGCCCATGGGGCCACCTAGGAAACAGCGATGGACCAGCCCATGCTGCCTCTGCCAGCAAAAATGGAGGTCCCTTTTTACTGGCAGAGGATTGCCAAAGGAGGCTGTTGCAGCCGAAAATGGTGCCCAGGAGCTGTTTTCATTGGCAGAGCACATGGGCCACCACAGGCGCTGACACATGACATCGAACTGGCCATGCTCACCCTGGCCACATCCACCCTGGCCCCCCAAGGTCAAATACAACCTTGATGTGGCCCTCAATGAAATCGAGTTTGACACCCCTGTGCTAGGTGGGAAGGAGCTGGGACAAATAATAGGAGCTCACCCCATCACACAGCAGCACTTCAATCTTGAACACAGGCTTGCTAATTGTCACCCAAGCATTCTAACCACATGAGCCACTGCACTTCCTCATAGTCAGCTTGTACATGTTTCAAACAAAATTGGAAACGACCCTTTTCATAATATTGACTATTGGTAACTTATTTAATTACATAAAATTAATATGTACTCCCTTGATTAAAGATCATGTGAATATTAGGGATTCATAGTTCTATTCTCAGTATCATGCATTCATACGTATGTATTGACAATAATCCACCCAGTGCTATACAAAACGAAAGGAAGAGTTGGTTCTTTGGATATCTTCAATTGTCTTTAAGCTCTCCAAAATCCGCGTTCCCTGGGTACAGGTGTCGAGGCATCCAAAGTTCCAAGTGCATAGTCCACAAATGGGTTCCAAATCTTCCAGAAAATGTCTTTTTTATAGACCCCCTCTCTGAATTTAATATCACAAGTCATTTTATCATTTAAGGCTAATTTCCACATTTCACAATACCACTCTTCTATTTTAATATTTACCTCTATTTTCCAGTATCTTGCTATTATAATTCTACCCATTATAATCATAATTCTAATCAGTTCTTTCTCATATTTTGTTTCAATCCAAACACTAATCAGATGAATCCTTAATTTTCTTTTCTGAGATCAACCAAGGTTAGCTAGATGCTGGTTCTATCTTCTGAATTTGGGATGAACCACTGTCTGAATACTGAGTGTTGCTAATATGTTCAAATAGGTTGTGTAACAATGGGATAAATCTTGATTCAGAAACCCTTAAACAATTCAAAACTTCCTAGATCTTTTATTTTATTATTTGCCATGTAGCCCATACAAATTTAAATTTTGCCTATTTCCTTTGACTAGTTTAGATTCTAGACAAAAAGCTGGATTGCTTGATTTCCTGGATAGAGAAGAGATACAGTTACACTTCTTGTGCAACATACTGTCTTTTCTCCACCAAAACATGCTTACTTAGGGAGGAAAATTGATATACAAGTGTATGTTATGTTTTTCTTGGAATAGATTTGTACTACATTATTGAACCTGTACATTATCAGTAGTAGCACTAACAAAGACGCAAATGCTTATCTGTCATTTGTCTGCAAGTGAGAATGAGAAAAAATATATAACAATTTACTTATTTGGAGAACTTAATCCATCTCATATTTCCCTATGTTGTCCTTATATTTGATTTTCATACATTTCATCAAAGATTGTATAGTCCTAATAAAAATCAAACCTTAAGCAGTATATTCCATTTGTCAGCAGCAACAGATTTGTCAGATTGAGGTTAAAATACTTGATAAGAAATGTGAATATTGATATTAAATTACATGATAAAATTGTTAGATTTAAAATTAATAAAATGAGATGAATAATAACTATTCTAGAAGGGCACAGAATTTATGGATAACCGACTAGAATGTCCTTTATAGGACATTATCCAGAGTGGGCTTTTTGTTCTTAAACTCATTCAAATCTATTTATCTGTTGACATTGTTTTTCTCTCTTTTTTTCCCTTTTCTCTCTTTTGGTTGGTTTTATAAATAGAATGCCATTATACAATTATGTCTTATATAAAAGGATGTTAAAACAACTAGTAGGATTGGGATTGGGATATAAGAATTGTAATAATTGATATGAAAAATAAGTGATACATTTTGAAGAACATTATAGAAACCTGCGATAAAATGATACATTCTTAAAAATTGATAGTTGGTAAGGAAAAATGACTTAGTGATATTGGCGTTTTTTGTTGTAAAGTTTGTATTATTTGTGTTTATGTCAAAAAAATAATAAACTTTTATCTTAAAAAAATAAAATAAAATGAAATCATTGTAGCATGTGTAAACACCCTAAAAATTATTTTACACTCTGCCCAGGTTTTGGAAAACAGGGATTGTGTTATTGTTTTCAAATTTGAACACCCCCACCCCCAATAGAGGAATCAAAACTGGGATTTTTGAGATGTTACATCCATGATCTTGCAACCACATTTCAATCTCTGTGCTGCATTTTCTTCAGAGTAAAGATAAGTCTGATCTTTAAAAAGTGTACCTATCAGTAGTCCGCAGTGTTGCCTGTGTATATACTGATTTGATGGAACTAGATAAAAGGTAAGATCATGTACAATTCTTGATGCCCAATCTCCCACCTGCTAATAATCAAAGCCTTTGGAGGAGTGCAAAAATATTTCTCATGAGTGTCATAGAGTTTGAGATGATGAAACGAGCTGCACAGCCTGGGCTGTGATAGAGGAAGTTGTGTGTTTAATTAGCCCACCCATTACTACACTTCATGTAGAAATTGAACATAAAAAGATGGGAGTAGTACATTTCTTCCAAAGTACTAATTTTCTAATGTTTTGAATTGCATGAAGGAACAATCAAAATAGATAACCATACCTGCAGTTTGAAGTGGATTCCTATAACCTATGCTGTACATCTGTATTTAAATCAGGAGGTCTTATTTATGTATTATTAAATGTATCTGTCATCTTGTTTAAACTGGAAAACTTTGCTATGCATGAAAGGTTAGCTGGCTGGTTTTGCCTCCACTCTGGTTATGTGGAATGGTGTCCAGTTTTCCTTGCCTGTCTGAGCCAGTTGCAAAGCATCCGAACTAGCTGAAGCAGGACCCGCAATTGGGCTATGGTATATTAAAAGTACACCCCCCATTAAATTAATATGAATTCAATACATTTGAGGGAGAAGGAGACATATTAAAGAAAACTCATCTTCCTTTCCTTTTGACCAGTTCTAAATTTATTTTTTCCTCTCTACTTTCGTATGTTTCATTTTAGCGCCAAAGATAACATCCTATCAAGGTTTCCTCAATGTGCACCTTCCAGATATACAAGACTACAGATCTCATAATTCTCAATAGCTATGACTGACCCAGTATGGCCAGGGAATAGTAGCGAAACACAGCTGGATGGTGCCATGTTGTTCTGCATTGTTGTGTTGTTACTTATCTTTTTTTCAGCAAGTGTATTATGAAGAACTTTGCAATTACCCTTCCCCACCATTCTCTAATTCCAGTCCTGTTTTTCTGTTGGCTTCAGTGTTTGAGTGATTGGCAGGGAAGAAGGAGGCTGGGTTACCAGATAACCTGGCTCAGGTTCATTATTCCACATTCACAGCTGGGAATCGGAGATCTGTCCCTGGAACATTTGTTCTTTATAAATAATTCTCATTTTATTTGTGTAAGCTCTGCATAAAACTGGTATATTGAGGACTTCTCTCTTTGAAACATGCCACAGGTAAGTTTTTACATAACAGTTGAACTGTGTGGGATAATAAGGAAGATAAAGGGGAAGTGAGACCTTCCTTCCCATCAGCAAATGTCTTTCAAGGGAGGGTCAAGTGAATAACACAAACAGAACCAATGTAATCTGCCGGTCTGCAGTTCCACTAAAAGATTTCAATTTTGTTTTAATGGGTATGAATGTCAGATAATATATGTGTCTGTAGCCATTTTTCAGATCAAAAGTCCTTTTGAAAGTTTTGAACAAATGCCTAATTCTTTTCAAGAAAATTCTTCAACAAAACAACCGTGGGATTATTTCCAGAATAAAAGACAGCCAGATTTCTACCACGTATTTTAGTGGAAGAAAAAAGGAACTTTTTTCCATTTTGATACTGCTGGCTCCCTATACATACTCACCAGGTGGAATTAAGCAAAGGGGTTTTGGGTCCTTTTTCCAAAATCAGATGGATATGTATTTGATGCATGTTAGTTTGAAATTCCAACTTTGTGTATAAAGTACAATGACAGGAGTAACTGCTTTTCTTTAGGGTCAATTTCTAATCAATTAAAATGGCAGTTTTTTTAAAATTAGAAATGAATATAACTGCAGTTAATCGTGTAGAAATATTGAGACTCAATTAACACATTTGCCTTTTATCTGCTGAGTTTATCTTCATTAAAGCCAAGAGGGTATACTGATTACTGACTACTCTCAAATTACTTCAGTAACTGATCAGATTACTGGTATTCACCATGTTATAAATCTTAGCAATCATCTAAGTCAGTGATGGCTAACCTTTTTTGACTCGTGTATTCAAAAGCGGGGGGAGCGTAGGGGGGTCATGCATAGGCGTGCCACACCCATAATTCTATGTGCATGACCCCCTATTTTTGGCACACTTTTTTCGCCCTCCCCAGGCTCCAGAGGCTGTCTAGGAGCCTGGGGAGGGTGAAAACAGCCTCCCCTCCCCACCTCCAGGCGCTTCAGGAGCTTCCCTGAAGCCTCCAGAGGGCGAAAAACGGCCTCAAAAGAAGGCCTAAATCAGCTGGCCAGTGCACACATGTACACTAATGCTGACAGGGCAACGCCTCCCGTGCCCTAAGAAATGGTTCCGTGTGCCACCTGTGGCACCCATGCCATAGGTTCGCCATCACTGATCTAAGTTTAAAAATTTTCTCTCATGGCAGTAATGTTAAGCGAAGGGATAAAACATTGCATCTAATTCAGGGGTTCAGGTTCCAGGTTTCCCAATAGTTCAGAACAGCTGCAAAAAACAGTGATGAAGATGATCGAAGAACTGGAAACTAAGTAGTAAGAAAAAAAAGTTGAGGGAATTTGATACCCTATATTCTGAGAGAAAAAAAAGAGCCAGTTTGGTGTTGTTATTAAGGCAACAGACTAGAAACTGGGAGCCTTAGGCACAAAGCCAGCTGGGTGTCCTTCACCCAGTCACTCTCACAGCCTTAGGAAGGACGAAGAAATGGCAAACCACTTCTGAAAAACCTTGCCTAGAAAACTACAGGGACCTAGGCAAGCAGTCACAGGAATGCACTCAAATAATTCAAATCTTTATTGATAAAAAAAATCTGAAAACATTGATAACAGTATTTGAAGGAATACTATCTGAAAATTGCCCCAGCTTATTCTGTTCTTTAGGACTATTCTTAAATGTAGGAGCTATGTGTTAAGCTACAAGAAACAGATTATGGTTCGATTTTAGGAAATATTTTCTAATATTTTCTATTAATAAGAGCTAATTGATAATTAATTAAAGCTAATTAAACAAAGATACATTCCTGTGACAGATTCGCTCCCACAGAAAGGGACTTCTCCGGGTGCCGTCCACTAGGCTATGCCAGCGGGCGACGCCCAGGGGAAGGGCCTTTTCTGTGGCGGGCCCGACCCTCTGGAACGACCTTCCCCCTGAAATTAGAACAACCACAGACCTCCGCTCCTTCCGGCAAAAATTAAAAACACACTTCTCCTGCTTGGCCGGCCTAGGGTAATTAAACTGTTTTTAGGGGTTTTTAGGGTTTAGGTTTAGTTTTAGTTTTATATGGGCTTTTAGTGCAGGGTTAGTTTAATTCGTTTTAACATTGTATTTTGTTTGTGGTTTTTAATTGTATTTTAAATTCCCTGTGCCCCGCCTCGAGTCCCTTCGGCGAGAGAGAGCGGGTTATAAATTAAAAATTATTATTATAATTATTAAGATGATTAGGGGACTGGAGGCTAAAACATATGAGGAATGGTTGCAGGAACTGGGTATGTCTAGTTTTATGAAAAGAAGGACTAGGGGAGACATGATAGCCGTGTTCCAATATCTCAGGGGTTGCCACAAAGAACAGAGAGTCAAACTATTCTCCAAAGCACCTGAGGGCAGAACAAGAAGCAATGGGTGGATTATTGCATTCAGAAATTTGATTTTCTTAGATATTATATCTATTTGAAAGATCATAAAATAAAAAGCAGTTATGAAGATATTTGAAGCATATGCTGTTTATCAAAAAGTGTTAAAATTACATCTTTTAACAGGCAATTGCTGCATTCTTTAATTTTGTGCTTAAGGATGTACCTCCCACTTCTCTATATTGCTAATAATTAAAGATTGATGTGGCTTATACAGTAAAATGAAAACACGCAAGTATATTTAAATTTATCCAAAGAACTGCATAAGAAATTCCATGTTCCTTGGTCACAAAAAGATTAGAATTTCTTACATTTCAAAACAGCATATACTCAATAATAACTTTTGATTAAAAATGTTGAAATGCATTTTATAATATGACATAGCCATTTAAAAAAAAAATTCCACAGCATATCAAAGTTCTTGGGCACAGCTGTATTTTTTGGATCTGAGTTGTTATTGACTTGTGCTATGTTTAATTTTTTACCAGGTTTAAGAAAGTTATATGGTAACTCATTAAAAAAAAGTCATACTCTGATTCAGTATTAGTTCTGGCTTTGTGAATGTTATCAAGAGGCAATGGCTTATATAATTTTTACAATTCTTTGTTCTAATTAAATAGCAGAGTTATTCTTACCAAGTAACAGAGAGTCCATCAGAAATGCATATGGTGTGGATTGCCACTTAAAAGTTTTGAATGCATATCATCTTTAAATTAATATATTGGAATAGCTATAGCTGCATGGCCAGAAAATTATATCGGCACAAGAGAAGGTGAAAGTAGGAATTAGTGTGTTAACACATGCCCTTTAAATTATATTCTTCAATAGGGCATTCTTAGACTGATTTAAACATCTCAGTGGTGACAAAAGGTTTTTACTTCTATTACTTAAAATACACAAAGGAGAATTTAGTATGTTGTCTGCCCCAAAATATTTCTGACACATCTGATTCAAGGTAATATGATTCAGAAGCACCTAGGACCATGATGACGAACCTATGCAATGCACGTCACAGATGGCACGCAGAGCTCTTTCTGTGGGCAGGTGAGCTGTCTTCCAGCTCAGCTCCACCATGCGTGCCTCCCTCTGGCCAGCTGATTTTTGGTTCTCTTCTGCACATGTGTAGGGGACGGAGCACATGCAGGAGACACCCACATGTGTGGGGGTTGTGCACGCATGTGCAAGGGTGGGTGGGGTGCATGTGGGGTGCACACATGGGGAAAGCAAGGGGTTATGTATGCATGCGTGTGGTGCCTGGCATGTGGGGTCATGCATGCATTGCATTATGGGTGCGCACATGCACTTTAGGCACACCACCATCACTGACTTTTGAGATTTTGCATGGCCTCATTTTGAAAACCACATAAGGAAGACATTAAGAAGTCAGCTCTTGACTTCTTAGACTTTCTGGAGTGAGATGACATTTTATTTGTATGCAAGCATCTTCCTTGGGGCTTTCCCCATCCCACCAGGTTTTTTAAAAAGCATTCTGGTCATTGCATAAGTAGAAAATCCAAGGAAAGGAAGGGTTGCTTTAATTCTTTTCTCTCTTCCTTATTCGAAATGACGCCCTCTTCCTCAAATCTCTTGTCTCTTCTGGAAGGCTGAAATACACACAGTTCTGTCTGTCTTCTTGCAGGTTCCTCACTGGAACACAGGTTGAAAAAAAAACACAGTATGTTTCAGAAATCACTTGCTAAACGTGACCCTGTCAGAAAGAGTCTTCTAGCATTTAAAATTTTTATCTTGGAAAACTAAGTCTGCCCCATTTCTTTGCATTCATGTTTTGCAGATTTCACTGCATTTCAAGAAATAAATTTGTTTTGCTATGTATTCTACAGTAAAAGAAAAGAAACATTAAGACATTTTCACCAACTCTTTATGGCACAACCTGCGAACATCTGGCTACTGAAAAGAACCATCATACTGTGAAACCCGGCAGTCACAAATGAGCAAGATGACTAAGAGTTAAATGAAGCATTTTAACAATAGCAGAAATTGGGTCAGATAATGAGTCTTTTCTCTTATCAGACTCCCAGAGGTAGAAAAGTGATTTGGCTATTGAATTACAGCAGCCTCAATTCAACTACAGTATTGTCTGCAATGATGTAAAATAATTATGGTATCAATGACCAGATAAAAACTTGAATCTCTAATAAAACAGAAACAAAAGGGAGTTAGCCAGTACTAAATTATTAATATCCATTTCAAAAGGCATTTGCTTGGTGCTGCCTTCTCCTTCCTGGTACTCGTAGGTATGAGAAATATAATTTCTAGGTTAAGTGTCATGTGCATTGGCACACCTGACTATTCAGAAGTTTCACACTGGTTTATTACCTGATACAGACTGTTAGTAGACATGGTCGTAATAAAAAATAACACAGAAGTTGTCTGTATCAGAAGAATTCCAACTTAAATTGGACCATTGAGAACAATTGTAATTAACATGTGAATGTGAAAGAAATAATATATATTAGTGCTTAATGCAGCAGGGCCATTTTCTGGGGCGATAAAGTAGTTAGAAAAAGAAATTGGCTATTTTGAAAATGGAATATTTCTCTAGATATGAACAATTTCACTTCAAGATGGTTCATGACTAATTAGTATGGATTCCGGGCCATGATTTTGCCTTTCCGGCTGAGTTCTCCTCCTTGAAATGGCTTCTGTGTTAAGCTTAATAATGAAGGTTGCTCTAATTTTGCTGTGATACAGTTCAAGGCAGGTAGAAGAGAGACTTGAATGCATTGCTAATTCTCTGAAGTTACAAAACAGCCTTAAGTTGTATTGCAAAATGAAAACTGTTGGAGTAGTCCAGAGTAGGTTTCTTTCTGTGTTTGGAAAGGCTTGGAGTAATACTCAGTTTGGTACTTAAATTCCTAGCCTCGTAATCCTTTGATGCAATGTCTATATGCATTTTGTAATCAGGCAGTTTTGTCCATTCATTATTCAGTTTCACCCTCATTTTAGCTATGTTCAGGCCAAATTTATGCTTGATCAGAGTATGGGAGTGGGTGGGTTTGTAAATGACATCTTTTGGACTTGGCTCAATTTGTGGTTGTCTAATAGAACAGAAAATAGATGCTGTTTACCCTTGGCATAAATGGTATGACTGAAGCTCCTTTTTAAACCCTGAAGAATGGTAAAATTTAACTAATGATTAAAGGAAGCTGGATAATTCAGGTTAATATTTGGCTAGGAGTGATAACAAAAAAAAACACCATTGTAGTGACTGTAGGGCAGTTAGATATTACTGTACTACTTTCTAAAACAAGAACTTTAGAGGTTAATCTTGCAGTTGGCTTTCACATCAGAGTTTGTTGTTGAAAATGACTCAAACCTCTCTACTTTCTAAGAGAGCTTCTTTAATGCCTATTCAAATATGAGGATATACTGAAGTTTCCAGATGATTAAATTGTGTTGGAAAAAGTTATTCAGCCTTATACTTGTTTGGTTGATTGGCTGTGTAAATATTTTACTGTTGTTTCACTCAGGAGCACTGGATGAATCAAATCATCCTGATAAAACCTAATGAAATACATACCTTCATAGGCAAGTCATTCTTAGAAATCACAATCTGATTGGACCATTTGGACCCAAAATAAGTTGTAAGGAGAATATGTTACATAGTATTTATTTATTTAGCAATTTTCTTTGGATACCTTAAAGTAGTTGTCTCTATATCTAGATAAATCCGGTTACCTGAAGCTTTTATGATACACATCATAAACTACTCAAACCAGTTGAGACGTTGTTGAACAACTTTGTAATTATTAAGAAAAAATGTTTTTTTACTCCAAAAGTTGAAGTGGGCAGGAAGTAAGGAAAAAAATCTGGTTATCTGAAGCTGACTTCTGTACCCATGATTAAGACATGTAGTTGCAGTTCATAGAGACCATGTTGCCAAGAAAGACCTTAGCATGCCCTCCCCTTCCGCCTGCCCACCAGCCCGCCACTTCCTGCCCGCGCCCTGTGCTCTGTGCGTGTGCAGAGCGTCCGCCGCCTGCCCGCTGCCGCCCCAGGCAAAAAGCGGGACATTTTGAAGAGGCCACGGGAGGTGGGACTAATTATTTGAAAGAATGATTGTCCCGCCAAAAGTGGGACGTCTGGTCACCTTATCCTTGCAGTGTGGCTGCATCCCTTCCTATTCTTCTAGAGTAGATTCTGTGCCTGGGCTAGCAACGGAATTCCTCAGACTTTATGGTTTCTGGAGACTTCAATCTCAAGTTTTCTAGGTAATCAGGTTAGAGGGTCAGAGTTAGTACAGGAATTTATGGTCACCATGGAAGCCATGGATCTATCTAACTTATTCATGATGTTATAGAAATGGCTAGTCTATTATTATATATTTATATTATTATATAAAAGTAAAAACTTGAGGTATAATTGCATAGGGGGTGTCATACATTAAATAAGGTGTTTAATCTGGCAGTGGTGCCATGATTTGGATTTGGATGGCATTAGCATCAGTTCCCTTCAATGCACACCCCACTCTTCCTTAGTCATAAGGTTCTCCATTGCCTAGCCCAGATGATATTTCATATCTGACTTTAGACAGGGTGACACTGTCCCAGACTGAGATGGTATGTCATTTGGGGGTTGTTCTAGATTTATAGTTGTTTTTCACAGCCATGCTAGGGGGTCTTTGCACAGATTTCATCTGGTATGAAATCTTTGCTGAGATTGTATTTTTAATGATTTGGTAGACGTGCAGAGAAGAGGGAGAAATCTTGCTTGCATCAAATTCCCTCATTTAAGACAGTAATTATAATAGTCTCCATATGTATAGTTCTACACGTAATGGTCACATTCTGTATAAATTGGGTTCTGTGTACAGATGCCTGCTAGGGATTACATTTGTTGCATTCGTAGTTATACATCTTGGTTGTCCACATTGCACATATTCGGCTAAATAGTTATATAATACCTAGATAGAGCTACATTTTCATCATAAAGGAAAATTCATGAAGCAGATTATTAATTCTCCTGTAAATGGCAACCCCCTATTATTTGCTAGTTGTGGATCTGATATAGCATGGAAATAATGGTTTCCATGATTATGATTTCAATAATTCTCACCTTTGGAATAGGTCTAATCCCGTGATGGCGAACCCATGGCATGCATGTCACAGGTGGCATGTGGAGCCATTTGTCAAGGCATGTGAAGTGTTGCCCTGTCAGCTGGCCATCACACATGATTTTGGCCTTTTGAGGCTATTTTTTACCCTGCGCGAAAAACCGGCCCTACAGGCAAACCAGAAGTTCAGGAACAGAATTCCGGTTTGCTTGTAGGGGCTTTTTTGCCCTCTGGAGGCTTCAGGAGGTTTCCCTGAAGACTCCGGAGGGCAAAAAATGACCCTACGAGAAATCTGGAAATCACATCGGGGTTGCTCGTAGGGCCAGTTTTAGCCCTCTGGAGCATTCAGGGGCCTTCAGGAGGCTTTCTTAAAGGAGAAGGCTCCGGAGGGCAAAAAAGGACCCTACGAGCAAACCGGAAGGGCCTTCGTGGGGGCGAGGCTGTTTTCGCCCTTCCCAGGCTCCTATAAAGCCTCTGAGCCTGGGGAAGGTGAAAAAAGCACGCCACAAATGGAGGGGGGGCACTAGTCATGCGTGCATGTGCAGTGAGGTCATGCACAAAGCATTATGGGTGTAGCATGCCTGCGCATGATCTCCCTGCACTCCCCCCACTTTTGGCACGCAAGTCAAAAAAGATTCACCATCACAATCTCTTGCTCTCCTACTATATAGAATAGATGTAAGGTTATGTTGCAGAGTATTTCACTTGGTTAGTGAATAAACCAAGGAGCCCTGTCCTTTAACTCAGGGGTCTCCAACCTTTGCAACTTTAAGTCTGAAGGACTTCAGCTCCCAGACTTCTCCAGCCAGCAAAGCTGGCTGGAGAATTCTGGGAGCTGAAGTCCTTCAGACTTAAAGTTGCAAAGGTTGGGGACCCCTGCTTTAACTGTTGTTTATTTTAAGAAAAAAGTATGAAAAAAGGATTTTTAAAAGCTCAGACTGTGTTTCTCTTTGTTTTTAAAAAAATAGTTTACGTTTGTGGTTTGGGATATTTAGTTAATATTAGCATAAGTGCTATTTAATTTGTCATTCATCAGTGCAAATTGAAAAGCAAAGCAAAGTATGATGGCATTTTTTGGACTTGGGTGTCAAATACGGTACTCATGTTTGATACACCTGTGCAGGTGTATTAAAAGCAGCAGAAAAATATTTATTACAAATTTATTTATGAAAAATCTAAATAAAAATATTAGGGTTTTTAAAACATGTGCATATCCTAAACAGCTTTCATTTTGCCTGGTACTTTTGTATAGACAACACTATGTTAAAATTGCTGTTTTACTCCAAGTAATTGTTTGCAAAACATTACATCACTGGGACTTGTACATTCTCCAAGTCTCACTTTGTCCCTATGTGTCTTTCTTTTGTTTTCCCAATAACACATTGTCCTTTAAGTGGCTTGAAAGGACTTGGCTTTAACTTTTTATAGCTTCTACCATGGAAATAATAATAAGTTTTTCTTTCCTTTTTTTCTTTCTTTTCTAACCTTTCCTTTAGATTTGATCTTTATTGCATATGAATGTTTTGCTTCACATCATGGAGCTTTATTTGGATCAAGAGAAAATGAATGCCTTACGTGAAACTGCACTAATTTTAGCCTGCTCTGCTAAACAAACAAGTAAATATGATATTAGAACACATATTAGATATTATATAATTCATATATTAATCATATTATTATAATGAAGAACCTACTTAATATCTGACTTGGAGCCACAGGTTTCCAGATTGCAGAAAGAGCAAGTAGAAGTATAAACTATTGTTCCTGTTTTCCTAATCACAGATAGCATTCAGACACCTGCAAACAAAAAGAGGCTTTGTTTTACAGAAGGCACCGTTCTTTATTGACATTCCTATACTTGATTTTGTAGAACAGGCTTTTCAAGCAAGTTTCCTTATGGATGTTAGTCTCTGCTGTCCAGTCACCAGCAGAGTTGAGGTTTAAGCTATAAACGAACACAAATGAACATTTTTCAACAGTGACAATATACGTATATAGCTTTCTTCTCCCTTGTCTATTTAGTAACTTCACTTCTAATCAATTCTTCCTGTAGACGTTTCTTAACACTTAACACTTAACACACTTAATCAGCAGCAGCTGATGGTACATATGCAAACAATTCATTTGAGTTGTGTCTGGCTTCTGGTGTCTACAGGACAAATCCATACACTTTTCTTGCAATAACATAAAAGTGCTTTACCCTTGACTTCTTCCACAATGTGTGTGCCCCCCCCCGCCCCCCCCCCCCCCAGTGGAGTTCTTGGTGCCTTCTGAACTTGGTTGGGTGACATCAGTGGAAATGAATGTGGGGTTTACTCCCTGTTTATATAGAGTAGCTTTTTTTATATGGTAGTCTTTTCATCAACAAAATCACTGGGTGAGAACTGGCAATGTAGTCTTCAGTGAAGCAATAAAAATATATTTTATTAATCACTATGCAGTTTTGCACTTACAATCAATTATGTATTAATACATATCAAATTGTATTTTGACATGTATTATGTATTAATACATGTCAAATTGCATACTTATATGTATGCACACATAAAAGTACATCGAGGAACATGTAATTATCTTTCACTTCTCTAACCAGGAAGCAATAAGTCTGAAGTTAAAATAAGAATTAATTTCTTGAATTGCTTAAATCTTATGGATTTATCATGCTACTCCCTTGTCATACATCCAAGATTCAGGGATAAGCTAGTTTCGGTTACTACAGCCAGGCATATATTTTCAAATAAATACTTTTTATATACCCGACCGACATTCCCATAACTGTATGTTGGAGGAATAAACATATTCCTGTTTGTGCAAATAACTAAGAATTACTGAAATGCTTTCCACCTCAGATCGGTTGTTTGATCCTAAGGCAGAAAGGATTGATAGAGTGAGATAGTTTATGATATCAGAAACCAGGTACTTATCCATTGAGATTTTGACTTCCAGTGTTAACTCACTGAACATTATTTATAAATTGCCTTCATGGAAAGGAATGAAAATAAATTGTTAGACTGTTATGTCTGTAGCTTCCTTGTACTTTGCTTACATGATAGGGTTGGCATTAAGATGGTTTTGAATGTGGATGGAATTCAGGTTTTGATTCCTTCATTGCACTTGAAATGAAAAAGTCCAGCAACATATGCATAATGGATAGCAATTGAACAAGTGCCTAGGACCGGGATGGTGAACCTGTGGCATACGTGCCACAGGTGGCATGCATAGCCATTTGTCAGGGCACATGAGGCGTTGCCCTGTCAGCTGGCCAGTGTGCATGTCAGCTGAGTTCAGCCATTTTTAAAGCCATTTTTCGCCCTCTCCAGACGTGGTAGGCCAAAATTATCAGTTGACTCTGTAGTCCAGGGAGGATGATCTTGTTCAGCATGCTTCAGGAACAAAAGAAAGGGAGGTCTATAAAGCCAATCCCCCCTCACAACTTTCACTAAGGGTGAGATTTGTGAGCCTGTTTCCTACATTATAACAAATATAAGTATGATCACATTGTTTGTCTTGTTTCAACATACTGTGGGAGCTAATTGTTGTAGTTCTGTGGACTAATGAGCTATAGTAAGGAAATATGTTTCATGTCATTTGCATGAATTATTTTGTTCTCAAGCTAATCAGACATTTACCTGATTGCATTAGCATTTCTTAAAGAATCTTAATTACCACATGCTATAATAGTATTTCCATTTGCTGATCATGTTGACTTTCTAGCATTTTATCTTTTTCCCCTGTAGTATATGCATTCACACTGCCACCTTGGCTTGTTGGAGAAAAAGTGTTTTACCTTTTGTATGATGAATTACAGATGTTAAATGTCCATTACAACATTCCACTTTTTCCCTTCCTGGAGATGTGTCAGTGAATAATTTTCATGGTACAAATCCATCTCTCAGTACAGTTATTAGAACTTTTTCTCTTCATAACTTTTGGTTATAAAAGCAAGTTTCCTAAATCACTTAACCATAGTTAAAGTAAATCAGCAGTTCCTACATCCAATTGAACTGGGCTCTGTGTTGTGTTATGGTTTCAAAAAGTGCTTTAAAAAATTCACTATAGCAATGTCAGTTGAAGCCTTGATTTATGCTGGAGGCTTCCAGAAGAAAAATGCAGTTTCAGTTCATTCAGTTGAAAAGAGATGCTTATGGGGGGGAAAAGTCCTATTTAGCTTCCTCACATTTGCTTAAGCAGAATTAAGAAGATGGCAATATTATGACAGAAGCAGCCCATGGAGTGGCACTTGAATTGAAAATACAATGGAAAGGCTATTTAATTTTGGCAAACTGTTACCTCTTTTCCTTTCTGGCACCTTTGAATGCTTGACAACAATTCAGAGTTACTGAATGGAGCACATTCCTTTTTTGTTTATGTATCAGCAGGCTGTTGCCATTCAAGTCACATTTTGCATCTCATTGTTTATTTTATAGGTTGAAAGCCTTATGAGCAGAGCAAAATTATCTTATTAGTGTTTTTTTCCTGTGGAGATGTAATTTGCGACTTGAGGAAGCATGGTCACATACAGATCTGGATGAAATACACCTGCTATTTCTTCATGAAAGGATATTTTCTTATATGTTTTCAGGCATTTGTTTTGTCAGCTTAAGAAATCATGTTTAGTAATAGGTTTGAGTAAGTGGATGAGTGTATTTATGTGTTTTAAATGGCAAGTGCCATCTAGGAATTAGAGTTACTAAGATGTACTCTAGAACAGGGGTCCCCAACCCCCGGGCCGTGGACCGGTGCTGGTCTGTGGCTTGATAGGAACCAGGCCGCAGGGCCGGAGAGGAGGAGGAGGGAGCAGCCCCCTGGGCAGATCGCGCACCGGGGCGGGAGAGCACAGGTGCAGCCGCTCGCGCCGTTGGGGGCCCTAGAGGGGTGAGTGAGCCGACTCACTCACACACACACCCCGCGTGCACATATGCTGCCTGTCCCCCTCCCTCCCCGCTCCCTCTCTATGCCAGCCGGTCCGTGGAATTTTCTTTAAAATGAAACCGGTCCCTGGTGCAAAAAAGGTTGGGGACCCCTGCTCTAGAAGACAATTTGTGGCAGCTTGCTCTCTTCCGATGCCATCAGCTGCAATTCACACAATGTTGGCATATGCCACTTTTACCTGGGGAGTTGCCGCCTACATCACCACCTGCACCAATGCCCTGCTTCCTCTGCCAGCTCCATCCCACCACTTCCTTCCCAGCCCAGTCCAGAAGCTCCCTTTGTGTCTCCACCATCCTGTCCGAGAACTGCGCCTGAGCCTGAATCTTGGACCAGCAGCAGGAGAAAATGTTAATTTGGGGGTGGTGGGGGAATAGCAAGCCTTTGATTTCTTTGCCTTAGGTAGACCTTTACAGTTCTTCCACTCCTGCTTCTGAGAATACTTTATTTCACTCTAAATCTCTCAATATCAAGAAAAGTAAATTTTAATTATACATCACAGGTCATAAAAATAGTGTATAACGAAATAATAAAATATAAAAAGCATTAAAATACATTTAGATCTATTTCTTGTTGTCTTTTTGAAAATAGTTTTTTCTTACATTTATTATTAAATTCGGATTGTATTTTTGTATTATTAAATACAGAACTCTTTCCAGTTCTGACAGATCTGATGACAGAGTTTCTCTAGAGTTCAGATTGTTTGGAATTCAGTAGACTACAGCACTATAACCTGTATCTGAAAAAAAAAGGCTCCTTTAAAGTGAATCAAAGTAAGGATTGAAGGATAGTTGGGATTGATTTGGATGCATGATTTTTCAGGAGGATGTTTAAGAAATGGTTTGGACTCATAATGTTAAGTCTCAAATATGCTTTATTCAAAACAATGTATTTAAATATATAGTTTCAGCTCAATGCAATTATCAGCATTATAGCAAAAATAAGAGGAACATTAAAAAATATAATATTGATTAATTTTTAAAATACTACTAAAACAATGTGACTTATTAAAAAGCTGTTCACACACAGACACATACATGCAATTGAGCAATAAGTGTAATTTAGAAAGTGAAGCTATGATTAATTCTGTCCTGCTTTATTTCATTTCTATGTTTTAGAAGCTTGTGGACGTGCTTATGAGAATAACTATTTTTAGTACATGATATTTGATGGTACTTGTTCCAGCATGTTAATGATTCTATTCTATTACATAAACTCTATTTATATCACTAATGAGAAAAACTTAAGCATGTATTTTAAGTGAGTAGACTCAATAATTATGTTGTTCTTGTAAAGCAAGTTTTGAATTTTAAAAATATCTGGCCTTAATTTGTTCTCTAGCTAGCATCATTTGTATTCAGCAACTCCTTGAGTATAAAACAAGCCAAACACACCTAGTTTGGGCACGAAATGTAAGTAAAAGATGAAATAGACAAGTATATTATACAGGTCTCCTTCATGGAAGTAGAAGGGCAAACAAGATATATGTGGCTGGGTAGGACTGTAAATGTTTTGGAATACCTTTGAATTATAGTTTGGGACAGACTGAAATGATCAACAGCACTTGAATATCTTGAGTGTCACTGAAATTCCTTTTTCTTGGGATCCACGGCAGCTCACTACACTGTCCTAAACCCAGTGGCGTAGCGTGGGTTGTCAGCACCCGGGGCAAGGCAAGTAATTTGCGCCCCCTAACCCTCCCCCAGATAGTCCCTCGCTCCGTTTTCAAACCACAATAAAAGTGGGAAGAGACGGAAAAGTGCGCGCATCGGGGGCGGGGGGGGAGCCGGAGGGGACGCCCTGCGCAGGGAGGGGGCGCGGCGCTGGAGGGTCCCGGGGGGAAAGGGTGGGGGCGGAGGGGGATGAGGAGCAGAAGGGGGTGTCTGGTGGGGGGGGGCGTTCCTCCTCCCCCCTCCTCCTGCTCGGCCGGGGTGTCAATTTGCAGCGGGAGCTCCTCCTCCGCCTCCTCCTCCTTCCCGGCCCCTCGCTCGCATTCTCAGCCCTCCCCGGGTGGGCTGAGCAGGGGACCCCTCCGGCCGCCGGAGCGAGCGACTTCCACCCGGACTCTCTCCGCCGCCTCCGCCCAGGCTTCCCCGTTCGGTGCCGCCTGGCCTTTTCCCGCCTCTCCGCGCTCCCTCGACGCCGCAGGAGGGGAAGCTCCGTGGCGCCTCCGCCTCCCTTCCCGCGAGTGTCAAAACTTTGTCGGGGCGGCGGCGGCGGGACGGGGCTGAGGCGGGAGGCCGGCCTGAGGCAGGCGGGGTGCGCGGTGCGAGCGCGCCCCCTCAGATGTTGCGCCCGGTGCGGCCGGCACCCCCTGCACCCCCCACGCTACGCCTCTGCCTAAACCTTCTCAAATGAATAGAAGTCTCTCCTGTACAATTGTGACTGCATCATGCAGTTCAGTGTTTTGGCTTTGGTCCCCATATGCCATTCCCTTAAAATCAAAATTAAACAGTCTATTTCTCTGGACTCTCCTTAAGTATTTAGTACCTTGTCTCTTTTAGGTGCATATATCCTAAAGAACAACAACAAAAGCTCAAAATGATTTCAAGGACAACTACTGTATTTTTCAGAGTATAAGATGCACCTTTCCCCCCAAAAAGAAAGTGAAAATTTGGGTGTGTCTTATACACAGAATGTAGCTCCACTCCCCAGAGGCCAAAAATGTGAGGCAAGGAGCAGCAGTGGTCTGTGGCAATCCTTGCACCTGGAACAGCTGATTGGGGGTGTTCTGGCAGTCCAATCCATTCTCCAATGAGCTCTGCTGAATCAGGCTGCTGTAGCCTAGAGGTGGAGCTCTTGCCTCACAAGCAGGAGGTTGTGAGTTCGATCCTAGGTAGAGGCAGATGTAGGGTCTCCTGCTTGGGCAGGGGTTGGACTAGATGACCTGCAAGGTCCCTTTCAACTCTGTTAATCTGTTAAAGTGCTGAAGCTGACCTGACTGGTCAGAGATTGCAGCAGCAATCACATTCAGAAAGCACAGTAACTGATTCAGCAGGATTCAAAATAATAATAATGTGCAATACATTACCAAAAGCAGGTTTTCCAAGATTGCAGTACATACAAGTACATACAAGCAGTACATACAAGCAAAACACAAGCAGTTTCACTTTCAGTTCTTGGCTAAGCCAGGCTCCTCCCTGTCTCCTTATTGCTCACACAGCAAATTTCAGAGTCCAAATAGCCCTAATTGGCTGATTTAGTTGCTATGCCTATTCATTGGCTGATCTTGTTACCATATGTCAGCTGAATACCATGGATGCTGGTAGACAGAGGTAGAATATATTTTCTTCTTATTTTGTTTATTTTATTTTTATTTTATTCAATTTATATCCCGCCCTTCTCCAAAAAGGACCCAGGGCAGCGATATTTTCCTCCCCAAAAACTAAGGTGTGTCTTATACTCCAAAAAATACCAAAAAAGTGGCAAATAAGCAATGAAAATAAAATTATAAATGGTATATATTCATCTTTTCATTCTTATTCATCTTGAAAAGGAACAGGTAGCCACTATATTAAAAGCTGTGAAAACAGTGACTTATGGAAAAACTTTGTTTCTCAACAAAGTCCAGTTGCCTTTTGACAGAGCACCCATGGAAAAACTGCTGCTTAATAAGACTTTTTAAGAAATTAAAGAAATAGAGAATTCAGCCCAACTGGTTATTCAGAGAGCTACTGTGGTATAGTTGTTACCAGGACAGAAAATGAAAGAGTATAACTTCTAGTCAGGGGTGAAATCAACTTACTTTTGCTACCAGTTTTCAAATGTGAGTGCACGCACCATCTCTGCACATGCGCAGGACCTTCTGTGCATATGAAGAACATCAAAAACAGGACGTGATGACGTCCAGGTAGGTGGGCAGAACCTCCCACCACCGCTGCTAACGGTTAGTCTGAACCAGACAGAACCAGTTGAATTTCACCCCTGCTTCTAGTCCTATCTTAGGCAGAAAGCCAGCTAGTTGACCTTAGGCCAGTCATTCTTTCTTAGCCCTAGGAAGGAGGCAATGGAAACCCACTTTTGATATTCTTACCAAGAAAGCTGTAAGAATTAGTGTCATAACAACACTGAAATAGATTGCTCTAAAAGATGGTGACTATTCTATTGGTCATGCACTCAGATTTCATGACAACAGAAAATTCTTTTGAGATTTGCTATCTCATGTATGGATAGATGGACAGACAGACAGACATATAGAAAGATGCAAAGATAGGATAGGTCCTTGAACACCACATTGCTAACTTAATTAAATATTTTCTAAAACCTTCTGATGTTTGTTGTAGCCCTGTATTGCCCAACAAAACTTTCATTTGTGAGATTAGTATCAGTAGGAGTATAAAGAAGCCAGTGTTTATGCTTTTTATTGACTTAAGGTATTATAGAGAGTTGTATTAATTCACAGTTCAATGAAGCATAAGAATATGAAATGAACCCTCAGGAATTTTTTTTGGCTTAAAAGAGAAAATCAGTGTAAACATTCATTTCTAACATAGTATTTCAAAGCTATATTGCAATATTTATTATTAAAAAGGTTTAGCTCATCAAAAATAGCAGCACCTCAGAATCAAAATCACCTTCTCCAAATTTCTGTGGGATATGCTTTCCATATAATTTCGTGTAGATAATTATTTATTGAACATGTAAACTTTTATTATGGTTAGGGCTATTTACAGTATCAACAAAAGAATGACAAAATATCTATATTTATTTATAGAATAAATTATTTATAGAATATTTATTTTGTCTATAGTCCTAATAACCTTAACACATTTGTTTTAATTTACATTTCTGTTAGCTATTTATTGGCTCCTAATTCAAATGCCAAGGGGAATTCCCGTTTCAGCAGTGGAAATATTTAGTATTGGATGTAAATTCAGTGACAAAACTTCCTGATAACAATCTACTTTCTCTTCACTAAGCCACTCTGACTCTTAGGACCTCTATTAAGTATTGATTCCTATATATAATATTTCCTAGTGTCAAATATTTCAACAGCTGGTATGCGTTTGATTTGTTTATCCCAATTAGAAATTAAGTAGAGAGAGAGAGAGAGAGGACTTTCACAAGTCCTTTATAAAGGTTAAACATTATTGCATAGGGTTTTATACTGTTCCTTACACTGTTTGTATTCTCTAATCCTTTGTGAAGGTCAAACATAAATTTATGTGGGCTTTACAGTATTCTTAAGTGTGCCTGTTCTACAAATCAGGATGAAAAATACATGGGAATTACTTTTGCTTCTAAAGGATGTTAAATTTTCTATTACAGTTAAGTATTCCCATTTTAATCCCATTATAATCTACAGCATTATTTAATTTACTTGGTTCTTTATTTTGCCAAGACTCCCTCTGCTCCAACACTTGCAAACTAAACAATTTAACCAAATGCATTGCCTTGTCTTCCTAGATTCAAAATGTTATATATGGAACTAATTGTTGCCTTGTCTTTTGTGTTTTTAGCTCAATGTAATATATGATGAACATGCCCCGTAGTCCAACATCAAGTGAAGATGAAATGGCTCAGAGCTTTTCAGATTATTCAGTGGAATCAGAATCAGATAGTTCCAAAGAAGAAACCATTTACGACACCATCAAGGCAACAGCGGAAAAGCCAAGTAGCAACATGGAAGATGCACAGAATGATACATTAGTGATACGGATTATAATACCAGATCTACAGCAAACTGTAAGGAAACCCCATGAAAACATCACTTGACCAAATTTGTTCAATTAGAATGTAATTAGTGTAGTGTAATTAGAATGTTTAATGATAAGACTTGTTGGTTGTTTTTCTGAAATATAAAATCAAAAAATACATGCATAGCAATTAATGAAAATATGGATTGTAGCTTGATGAATATAGGTAGTCCTAAATTAAGGCTGGCAATTGAAACTGGACATTCTATCACTAAGCAATGTAATCATAAAGCACCAAATTATGTGATAGTGCCAACTTACAACAAGAGTTCCAATAGGTCCAGTTGCAGCCCTTGGGCAAATCCTGCACAGTTGTTAGATGTAATGTCACGTGATCACCATTTGCAACCTTCTGCTGGATTCCCTATTGACTTTGTCAAAAGCTGGCAGTAACAGTACAGCTGCTAATCAGTTCTGCCTTCTTTGGCTTTTCAAAATAATCTTAAGCGGTACTATTTGGTAGGGAGGTAATTAATTAAAATGGAACTTAGAAAACAACATGTATTTGAGGTAGACCAGGCCAGGAAATAGGGACCATAAGATATACTAGAACTTTGTTGATATAGGCTATAATTACAGAATCTTGAAAGCCTGAGAAAAAAAAGTGAGATTAGTTTTAGTTTCACCAATGATATTTTACTGTTTTGTTCATATAGTAGGTACTTAAACCAAACGTCAGAAAATAGTATTGAAAAATATGATTCCGTTAAATATAGGTTTCCAATCATATTGACTGGGCAATAAGAGATTAAACTGTGTACTTTTATCACCAGAACACTAATGCATCGTCCAACAAAATGGATACCCATACAACTATTGGCATTTAGAAATGTTGGATGAATAATGAGTGAAAGCATATATAGATTGAGTTATTGCTTGGTTTCAGCTATAATCTCTGTAGTTGATGGTGACTAAAATATAAGAATTTAATAAGCCAATATTTATTTAGCACTATTTTTCATTACTAAAATGTTCATTTCATTTGTATAGAAAAATCAAGAATAACTGGCGAAAAGTGCCTTAACATTCTGTTTCCATTCCACTTTTACTTAATTGATGTTTTGCTGAAAGACATGAGAGAAAGTGGTCCTGTTTATTCCTTTTAATGGAAAATACATTCTGTCTTAGCTAAATCATATATTTTTCATTTGTTTTATGTGAATGGAACAAATGCAACAATAGTACTTCACTGAAGGATCATGAGCAATTATTTCACCCATCTTCATATTTAAAATCTCTTGGAGAGATAGAAATTTTATTATTTATTGTACAGATATCTGACAGGAATTACTGGTGCAGAAGGTTTTCATGATTATCACCTTCTGATGGGCAAGAAATTTGGGTCACATTTTAATATCAATTTTTCTATTTAAAAATAATATGCAAACACAAACTTAAAATGTAAATTTCTCCAATTATGGCAATGAAGTTCTCCATTCAGAAGTCTATGGGAAAATGAATTAGACAAAATATTCTGTAATTTACAAAGTAGGGTGCATTAAAAAAAAAATCTCACTGATACAATATTAAGTTCAACTAAATAAAATAAATAAATAAACTTTGTATTAGATCCTAGATTGTAACATTTCAGGAAATCTTTCTAAAAGCCCATAATGTGTCATCTCTAAGGATAAAGTTTAACAATAAAGATATAAATATCTAAATAACCAAACTCAGAGAGCACCAAGGACCTCATAGTTCAACCCTAAGCTACAAATATTGTTTTCTAATTGCAGACTGCATTCATTCCATTTGTATGCACCTATTTCATTCTGGAGATTAACTGTCTTGCTACAGCTGTGCTTGGGAGAAGCTTTCAGATTAGCAGAGAAGCAGTGGAACATATGAGAAAACTGACCATCTATGTCAGTGATGGTGAACCTTTTTTGCCTCAGGTGCCAAAAGCATGCATTTTGCACCATTGCACGCACTCGGGTGCCACCCCCATAATTTTCTCCCCCTCCCCCCTTATGCCATGTCCCTATGCATGTGTGTGTGACACCCCAACCTTCTGCCCCACACATGCATGCACAACTTTCTTGGATCCTGGGGAGGGCGAAGACGCCCTCTCCTAGAGGCCCTCTGGAGGCCTGAATCAGCCCATTTTCCAACTTCCGGTGGGCCCGGTAAGTCCGTTTTTCACTCTCTAGAGGCTTCAGGAGGTTTTCCTGAAGCCTACAGAGGACAAAAAACTGCTGAAAATCAAGGCCGAAAATCAGCTGGCCAGTGTGTGCATGCCTGCTGGAGCTGACAGGGCAACACCTCGTGTGCCCTCAAAAATGGCTCCGTGTGCCACCTGTGCCATAGGTTCGCCATCACAGATCTATGCTCTCGTATCGTCAATTGATAGCTTATTCAATAAATGAAATAGCCAAAGAGCATTTCATTTCATCTCATCTGCATTTTGCATTCTTATTGCAGAGAGTAAATGCTAACAATTTAACTAGGAAGGTGTATGCTATTTCAGGTTCAGACTCAGAAGCTTCTCCAAAAAACAAGCCTGTGTTTCCCAGATTTTGGCATAGATTTAGCGTTATACATTATACATCAAGTATTGTTCAATGAAGTGTATTTAATCTTTAAAAAGATAGTATGTTTTCTAAGTATATTAAAATTCAGTATGCACTGAGCAGTGAGCCCACTGGGAATTTAATAGCCACATAATTTTCCTGTCACAGTTATTCTTCAAGCAAGACAAACAATTTGCATAGTTTTTTTTTTCTAACCTCCCTTTTGAATGTTAGTATATAAAATGCTCAAAATAATTTCACCCTTCTTTATTGGCATGTTCACTGATACTAGAGAACATCTTCCATGAATGCTAATTGACATAATCTTATCCTCCACATGGCTTGCAAACCTGTATGTTTATTTTTCTTAAGAAAACAAATACTTCCAGTTTGTAGCTAAGAGCATTATCTTGGATAGAGCTATTACATGAAAGAATATGTACCTGTAAGTGCATTCATACTTTATTAAATAGCTTATGTATTTAAAAATGTATCAGGGTCCTCTAAAATATACACCAAGATGAAAATAATTTTGTAATCCAAAGTGATTTTCAGTTGTCACTTTCCTATTACACAGAGCTCATTGAAAGGGTTTGAGATGGAAGGACAAACCATTTATAGTCCCTTTTCTGAACCCTAGGTAGAAATGTTGTGCTTTATGGTAGAAGATTATGTAAAGCTTTTCCATCCTCTGACAGAACTTTAGTTTGTACTTCCTGTGGATCCAGTCCTACATTTCTTTATTTAAAACAAAATGTAGTTTTGCTGCAGCTGGTACAGAATGCGGCCGCGCGGGGGATCTTGGGAGCCTCACGGCATTCCCATGTGACACCTCTCCTGCGCGAGCTGCACTGGCTTCCTGTAGTTTTCCGGGTGCGCTTCAAGGTGCTGATAACCATCTTTAAAACGCTCCATGGCACGGGGCCTAGTTATTTGCGGGACCGCATCCTACCGCATACATCCCTTCGGCCGACTCGCTCTCAAAGAGAGGGCCTTCTCTGGGTGCCATCTGCTGGGCAGTGCCGGTTGGCAACCCCCAGGGGAAGGACCTTCTCTGTGGCGGGTCCAGTCCTCTGGAACGACCTACGCCCTGAACTCCGGACCATCACGGACCTCCGCCTCTTCCGCCAACGTCTCAAGACCCATTTCTTTCACCTAGCCAGCCTAGTTTAGACCCCGAGATCATTCTTACAGACTGAGTTTTAAATTGATTTTAATTTTTGGTAATTTTTTAGTTGTATTTTTTAGCACAGGCTATTTTTAAATTTAATCAGATTTTAATATTGTACTTGTATTTGTTTATATGTTTATATGTCTGCTTTTAACTTCCTGTGCACTGCCCTGAGTCCCTTGGGAGATAGGTGTGGTATAAAAATCAAATCAAATCAAATCAAATCAAATAAATAAACATGTTTAAATTTTGAGCATACTTAAAAATTGTGACATCTTTTTTCCTAAGTAAAGTACTAATATTGTTTATTAATACTATGTAATTTTAAAAAGAGTCTTGTAGAAGAATTATCTGCTCAACCTGAGAGAATTACAGAACTATTTCACTTTCAGCAGTTCAGACTGATAAATATATATCTATATATATATAAAAGTGAAATACCACTCATATATCATCACAAAATCTCCAGAATCATAAAGCCTACAAACTTGAAATTTGGCACATATGTTCCTCTTGGCTTCTAGGTGCTCGCTAAATAAGGATTTTCGAAATGACCATCAGATCATTAGTATTTCTTATATTATTTTTAACATTCTCCTCCCCCTCCCCACCTGAAAAGAACTCTGTTCCAACTGGCATGGGCATGGCCAGCGCATGACTCATCCGGCCTTTGGGCTGAGATTTTAGACATTCTACTCCTACTCCCCACCTGAAAAACGCTCTGATGCTAAGAAGTTAGACTGAAGGAGAGAGGGGGATAAGATAGGAGAGGATCAATGGGGCCAGCCTGAGGCAGAGAAGGGGAGAGAATAGGCCAATTGTAATTTTCAAGCTATAAGTGTCAATTTATCAAGCCCAATCACATAGTTTCATAGCAGAGCATGGGTATCCAGCTAGTGTTTGATAAGCATCTTATAAATGCTACTTTTGTTTTTAGGAATACCTCCTGATTAGTCTTTGAAAGGTTTAATATAGGAGATGCCGAATAAATAAATATATAATCCCCTGTATTGTATGTTACTTTTAAAAAAAAAAATCTAATCCCTCAAATCTATTGATGAAATTTTAATATAAATTCTATGAAAACATTTCCTTAGGAATAAAGAAATCTTAACTTGATCGAGACTTTATTATTTGTTTTTGTAAATAGAGATTAATCCAAGTTAATTTCTGCTTAATACTTTAGATCAGAAGCTTCCAACTTCTGATCTAAAGTATACTTTAGATCAGAAACTTCTGATCTAAAATCATTGATCTGTTTTCAACTCACAGCACATACTATACATAGATGTTGCTGAGACATGGGAGTGTAAATGGAGGCAGTCCATTCTTGGTGATGTCATGGCAGCTGGGATTCTGAGCAATGTGGCACACCTGTAGAAATTTTGTAGCATATTCCAGAAAACTGCTGGTTTAGTTTTTATGTCATTCTACCAAATTTGGAATATAAATGCTTGATACACTCTGTTTTTATGACAACTTTAAATGCTGGTTTTATAATTTTCTGAAATGGTTGATTAATGCTATGTCTTAATCATCATCTCACTGATTAATATTTGGTAAATATGACATTATTTTAGGATTTGATTTTATACGAATCTGTTTATCAGGACCATGAAGCCCAAGAGGTGTACATCTGGTATATGTTTATTTCTGTCATGTTCTCATCTATATAAATAAAAATGTAAAATAGTTTGTACGAATCCACTAATCTCAAAAACTACTGGACCGATTTACACCAAACATTCACACAATGTAGCCAAGGACTTCCGATAATAGAATAGCTACTCATTTTGTGCCTAGCATGCGTGTGTCGTGTCACAGTTACGCACAAATAAAATGTACCCACTGAAATGTGTTTTAACTTCCCTGTAGCCACGCCCATCAAACTGCTTTTCAACTGTCAGTGTAGGAATGGAGGCCTCTTGGGGCCAAAAAGGCACTGGGATAGCAAACTCCCAGGTGGCCCAAAGAGAGAGAGGAGGGGGGGGAGAAATACTGCTCAATACTGTTCTCTGAGGTAAAAACACGGAGGCAGGCAGCTGCTTTAAACTGTTTAATACGAACTGAACCAAACTGTAACAAACAATCACCCATCTGACAGCAAATACAGTTTAATAAAAGAGGGACTAGGGAAGACATGATAGCAGCCTTCCAATATCTCAGGGGTTGCCCCAAAGAAGAGGGAGTCAAGCTATTCACCAAGGCACCTGAGGGCAGAACAAGAAGCAATGGGTGGAAACTAATCAAGGAGAGAAGCAACCTAGAACTGAGGGCAAATTTCATGGCAGTGAGAACTATTAACCAGTGGAACATCTTGCCACCAGAAGTTATGGATGCCCCAACACTGGATGTGTTTTTAAGAAGAGACTGGAAAACCATTTGTCTGACACGGTATAGGGTCTCCTGCTTGAGCAGCGGGGTTGGACTAGATGACCTCCAAGGTCCCTTCCAACTCTGTTATTGTATTATTGTATTACAGTAGGTAGGTAGATAGGGGAATAGAGAGACAGGGAGAAATACAGTTTAATAAAAGAGGGACGGGGAGACATGATAGCAGCCTTCCAATATCTCAGAGGTTGCCACAAAGAAGAGGGAGTCAAGCCATTCTCCAAAGCACCTGAGGGCAGAACAAGAAACAATGGGTGGAAAATAATCAAGGAGAGGAGCAACTTAGAACTGAGGAGAAATTTCCTGACAGTTAGAACAATTAATCAGTGGAACAGCTTGCCTCCAGAAGTTGTGAATGCCCCAACACTGGAAGTCTTCAAGAAGATGTTGGATAGCCATTTGTCTGAAATGGTATAGGGCAGTGATGGCTAACCTTTTTTGGCTCACGTGCCAAAAGCAGGGGGAATGCAGGGGTGATGTGCCAGGTGTGCCACATCCATAATGCTATGCATTTGGCATGCTTTTTACGTCATTCCCAGGCTCCAGAGGCTTTATAGGAGCCTGGGGAGGGTGAAAACAGCCTTCCCCCACCTCCAGAGGGCATAAAACAGCCTCAAAAGAAGGCCTAAATCAGCTGGCCAGGGCACACATACACACTGAAGCTGACAGGGCAATGCCTCGCATGGCCTAAGAAATGGTTCCGTGTGCCACCTGTGGCACCCGTGCCATAGGTTCGCCATCATGGGTATAGGGCTTCCTGCCTAGGCAGGGAGTTGGACTAGATGACCCCAAGGGATAGATAGAGAGGGAGAAATAAGGTAGGTAGGTAGGTAGGTGGATAGATAGATAGATAGATAGATAGATAGATAGATAGATAGATAGATAGATAGATAGAAATAAAAAGGAAGGAAGGAAGGGAGAGAGAAAGAAAGAAAAAGAAAGAAAGAAAGAAAGAAAGAAAGAAAGAAAGAAAGAAAGAAAGAGAAAAAGGAAGGAAGGAAGGAAGGAAGAAAAAGAAACACAGTTGGTATGTATGTATGTAGGTAGGTAGGTAGGTAGAGGGAGAAAACAAGAAATACAATAGGTAGGTAAGTAGAGGGATAGACAGAGAGGGAGAAATACTATAGGTAGGTAGGTAGGTAGGTAGGTAGGTAGATGTATAGATAGATAGCGAGAAATACAGTAGGTAGGTAGGTAGAGGAATAGAGAAAGGGGGGAAATATAGTAGGTAGGTAGATAGAGGGAGAAAGAAAGAAATACAGTAGGTAGGTAGGTAGAGGGATAGATAGATAGAGAGGGAGAAATACAGTAGGTAGGTAGGTTGGGCCTTATATGATGGTTGTGTGTATGTGTGCAGGTGTAGATCTACACACAGATTGGTTGGCCATTTAACCAGACTGGGCCACAGCAACGCGTGGCCGGGTATAGCTAGTCATAAATAAATAATAATTTTAGGATTATTAACCTAAGGGGCCTTCTTGTCAAATCTTTGTTAGTAATGTTTCAGTTTTAGCTTTGTAAATAATTAGCTAACTTTTCATGGTCATAGAATCTTCTAAAAATTTGGGTACTTACGCAGTTAGCCTTCATCCCCTTGAACATAATATATGTGTCTGCCTGTAATGCTAATTTCATGGTGTATTCTTTGGCTTGATGTATTGTGTGAAAAAAAATCATTAACTTGATTCTGTCTATTGGTTAAAACTGTATGTGAGCTGCTGATATAGGCCATTAGAATTACTTGGTAGTAATTTGCCCAGTAACAGCTTTGGTTCCCAATTTAAGTATGTTTAGTCAGTACCAAATTCACTTCATCTACTCTGGTTTTCTATGCAATTGTTTCCGATTATACATCAAATATTGCTCAATGAGGTGTACTTAATTTTCAAAAAGAAGGTAAGTTTTCTAAGCAGTATATTAAAATTCAGCATGTACTGAGCAGCGAGCACACTGGGAATGTAATAGTCACATAATTTTCCTGTCATGGTTCTTCAAGCAGGAACAATAATTTGCATAACTTAAAAAAAAAATCCAATATTCTATTCCAATCTATTCCCTGAACTATGTTTTAATGGATACTTATTTGAGGGGTCCTTGGTGCTCTCTGAGCTTGCTCATTTTCTTCCAAATGTTTCATTAACCAAACTAGGTAACATCATGAGTGCTAGTGCTATTTGGGTAACAAAACATCTGCAAAAAAACAAGCAAGCTCACAGAGTACCAAAGACCCATCATTACAAGTATGAGATACAAATGTTCCCTTTTATTAGGATAACTATTTAGAAATATGAATCAGACAGATTTGGGATTAACATATGATGGACAAGTTTGACCTCTTTTGGCATTGAAATTCCAAGTTGTTGGATCCTCTTTGGCTTTGGATAACAGAACTAACTTCAATACATTATATATTTTGTGTAGTAGCACACAAAAACATCTGCCATTTGAAGTCATTTTTCCAAGTATCCAGAATTTTATTTGACTCGAACTAAATTTTGATTCAAATTAAGTTTATTGAATGAGGTTTAGGTTTGAATTTTATTTTTATCTTCCTGATAGTATGTCCAACTGAATTCAGTTGCATTTATCTATGTTGATATGCATAAGATTGTATTAGATAAATTTTTTCACTTTTGTGATGTATTTAAATTCAGGTTTCTTCAGCAAAGGTTAATACAATGCCATTATACTTTTTTGTCTCTAATCTAGTTGAATTAATAGCATATAGTGGAGATGTCCAAAATTATATATTGGTAGTATGTGCATTAAATAATAAAATTAACTGTTCATCTGGTATGGAATTGCTGATATAGATATAGAATTTGTTGTGTGTGTTTCTCTTTTTTTCTTTACAGAAGTGTATGCGATTTAATCCTGAGGCTTCAGTATGGGTTGCAAAACAACGGATTCTTTGTACATTGAATCAAAGTTTGAAAGATGTTCTCAATTATGGCCTATTCCAGCCAGCAAACAATGGGAGAGATGGCAAATTTTTGGACGAAGAACGTCTTCTTATGGAATATCCGCAAAATATCAACAAGGGTGTTCCATCCTTAGAGGTATTTAAAAAAAACTTTATTTCAAGTTTAGATACTAGTGAGCAGTTATAATTTTAACAATCTAGTGGCTACAGACAAAGAACCCATTTATAGTTTGATGATTGGCAGTTACATATTCCCTGTAAGGACTGCTTTAAGTTTTGCGAAATTTTGGGCAAAATATTTTGCCACTGTGGAAACATTGCTGAAAGGCATAATAAATAAACAAAAACTGTAAATAAGGATCAGAACAACCATTTTAATCTAAGTACAGTCCTGACATTTCCATTCCATTAAATCTATTCTTTCTGATAAGCTTCAAAGAATATTTTTATTTTATTTAATTAATTTTGAAAACTTTCCATCTCCCTCACAGCCTACAATTTGTGAATCCCTGCAAGAACCATTACATGTTTAATGCTCTAATAGTAATTTATTTATTTAGAAAACTATTTATTTAGAAAATTTATATTGTCACCTGCTCACAGGTGGGGACTCCAGGCAGCTTAAAGGACATAAAAGCACAATATAAAAGAAATAAAAACAAAAATAATAAAAAACAAAAATAATGAAATAATGTCACACACACCACACACACACGCTGGTGACAACACACATTCATATCAGCCATCTAATGGGCTCCATCCGTCTTTGGGATTCCCAGGCCCGCTGGCAGATCCATGTCTTCAGGACATTCTGGAAGAATGTTGTAGTGGGTGACAATCTAATTTTCAGAGGGATGATGTTCAGTGCTGTGATTGGTTCAAAGGGAATATAGGTATCCTCAACTTATGACTACAATTGGAACCAGAATCTTGGACATTGAGTAAAAGGGTTGTTAAGTGAGAAGTCACATGGCTGGCCATATGATTGCTTTGCTTAAACCCAGTAGTCCTGGTAGGCTGTTAAGCAGATGGAGTCCCAAAGCCTCACAGGGTTGAGGACATCCCGAGAGCCTCTACTTAGGAGCTGAAAAATATCCCTGCTGAAATTCAAGCAGGATTTTCAGCTTCTGAGCAAAGAGATACCCACATTGGCCTATACTGGCTTCCACCACTGTCTGAGGTCCCTGGTCCTCCTTACCTTACTGCAGTTACTGTACATTCTTTACTTGGATTTTAGCTCCCATTTATCTCTGGGAACTGGCTGAAAGAGCTGCCAGCTCAAAGAGTTCAGCTCACTTCTGTACATGAAAACTCCCTTGGTGGGATGCAAAAATGGATCTAAAATCTTCAGGATTTAATCTCACCGAAGGAGTTCATCTCCCTTTGAAGGCAGCTCTTTCAACCAGTCCTCAGAGACAAGAGGCAGTCCTGTTGATAGGCAACATCTCACAACTTTCTCTTCTGGCTTTCCCATTGACTTTCTGGTGAAATCAATAGAGAAGATCATAAATGGGAGTCACATTATTGCAGGGTCCTTGGCAATAGGTTGTAAGCGCAGACTGGTTGCCAAGCATCCAAATCACGATCATTTGTCCACAGGGATAGTAGTGAAACATTTTGCAATGGCTAGAAGTGCTTTGTGTGCTGTAAAGCATCTTTCTGAGGCCATCATGATTGTGGGATGTTATTAAACAGTTGTAAATCAAGTGCTAGCTAGGAGAAGGGCGGGGTATAAATTTGAAAAATAAAAATAAAATAAATTTAATTTTTGTAGATAGACATAACTATTATAAAACTTCTAAGACACTGAATTATTGAGTCTATGTATTCCAATTTTATTTTTATGGCTGCTTATGAAAGTAAGAGCATAGCACCGATAATGCTTCACTGCATTATAACTATATTACAATAGTCAGATTATAACTTGTACAAATGTTGTGATTTTATCTTCATTTATAAGAATACCAGAAATATTTCTGAAAATGTTACTATTGTATGGTACTAAAGAAGATACGGTAATAAGAATAATTATATTTGTATAAAACTGAGATTTATCATAGTTACAGTTAGTAATATTCCTGTATGTGCGCCAATTGTTTCCCATAATTAAGTGGAAATTATAGAGTTATAGAGATATGCTCTTAGAGATATTCTAAGTTCTTACTATGTTTGATTTGGATGTTTTGTAGACTTTGATTCTTTGGCCACAAGTCTATTGATTGGACTTTAGAATTATTTCTCATAGAGCCATTTGCTGTCTATCAATGCTCTTTTTTCTTGATTGTAATCAGAAACTGAAAGAACTTCGCAATCACTGTCTAAAGAGGAATGGAAGAATGAAATGAATGTGATATTCAACAATCCAGTCTAGTTAATTTGACTGAATAGAACAAAAACATGTTTAGACTAAAGGATTATCTATGTGAAATTGAATGTCTGAATCTCAAGCTCCACTTCTCAATTATATTCATTTTAATAGGGATTCAGTAGGAAAAGTTTATAGACTGACTGAGAAAATTTGGGACTGTAGTTCATTGTAGCAAAAACTATAATAGGGCTTTTCAGTGATTCCTGGTATATTAAAAGGATAGAGTAGATGCCTGAATAATGTTACATAATTGTTCACTCAACTATCATCCATAATTCATTATGCTGTGCCCTTTGGCAACTATCACAAAAATTAATCTGCAAAGAAAGGAAAAAACAAATTGGGCAATGAATGGAAATGGGCAACACAAATTAATTTTGTACAGAGAAAAAAATCATGTGAGCCTCACCAGGTAGGCGGGGTGGGAATCATGACCAGGTAAACTAATTCCACTTTAATGTAAAGCTACATTAACAGAATCTTGCAAGTATGAAAGTACAAATTCTCCTCCTATCACCTTTATACCCTTATGGGGCTGTTTCCCTTCTGAGCCTTTTGCTGTAGCCTCTTGTGGGCTACAACTTAGATCATTTTAAAGTTTATTTCTCTGCTCATTATTCAGTTGTGAGCTTTCCCCTGCCCCTTTATCTGACCATTTCTTAAGTAGAAACTCTTCATCCACCTTCCAGGATAATTCCTGCATACCAGATGATACCTGCAGTAGTTATTTAAAATATTTCATCTCCACTGGAATTGATATGATTTGGCAGATATATTTTAAAGTGTTTCATCTTCACTTTGTGTCTACCAAACACTGCTAATTTGTAATTCCTCGTAGCTCCCCTGTTTCCTTCTGAGCAGAAATAGACTGTCTATGTGTCATGTCTGCCTCTAACGATAACCAAGAAAGAATCCACTCAACTCCATTTTTAAGAATTAAGAGTACTTTTACTGGTTATTAAAAGATAGCAGCAAGGTAAAGCAAGGTCTGAGACCCAAGTGCGCGAAATCATACATATCAATATATGTCCAACCCCCGTCCCCCAGCAACCCCCACCCCATTGTCCAATGCGCAATCCCCTTAGGCGTCATGTGAGTTTCATCTTCAAGAGCATCATCAGGATGGCATGCAAGACCGTTGGCCTTAGCCACCGCACGGCCCCAGCCAGTGGTATGCGAAGTAGATGGTGAGAACTTACTCCCTTCTCCAAATCTCCCTCCTCTACCATACAGTCCCATTCCCAATTACCAAAGCCCCTCCCTCCCCGTTTCAATGGCAGCCGAAGCAAGCAACAAAGCGGAGGGTGACACTATGGCCATAGTATAAAAATTTCAGTTTCCAAAGTAAACCAAATTTAGTTAAACTTTTTGCTTATTTGGCAAACAATTTCTGGAAGCTGAAAACAAGCTGAGTCAATATGCTACATGTTACTGCAGCCAGCCTTCCTTCCTTCCTTCCTTCCTTCCTTCCTTCCTTCCTTCCTTCCTTCCTTCCTTCCTTCCTTCCTTCCTTCCTTCCTTCCTTCCTTCCCCTTCCTTTCTTCCTTCCCTTCCTTCCTTCTACATGCGCACAAAAATCTTCCACAAAGAAATTTATAACTTGTGAAAAGATAGGAAACTTTTCAATCAGATAATCAGTAAAAATATTGTGCACAAGTAAACAAAGCAAAGGACCTGTGCTATTAAGCCCAAAACATACTGTATTTTTCGGAGTATAAGACACACCAAGGTTTTGAAGAGGCAAATTTTAAAAAAAGTTGTTGCAATCTACAAACCTCCCCAAAACGGCCCTTTTTCATGAAAATGGGTCTGGATTTTTTTTTAAAAAGGGCATGAATAGCCCTTAGGAGGCTTGTAGAGTGCTCCTGGAGGGTGGTGGGCCAAAACCGAGCAACAACCAGCCCATTTTTTGCCCAAAAACTGGATAGCCTTTAGGATGCTTATAGAGTGCTCCTGGGGGCAGAATTGAGCAAAAATCAGCCTGTTTTTTGTGAAGGGGGCAGGGTTCCTGGTGGAAAAAATGCTGTATTCAGTGTATAAGATGCACCTGATTTTTAGCCTCTTGTTTGAGGGGAAAAGGTGCGTCTTATACTCAGAAAAATACATTAGTTAAGAAAGCTTAATTTTGATCTAGTGAATAGATAAGTCGACAAATTGTGATTACCTGACACATTACAAATTAAAACTGTGGACTGAAGTACTAACTCTGATCATCTCTAGACACAATCTGATTATGATTCCAGAAATAACCTATTGTTTTGCCTCTGTTAACTAAAGCACCAAAATTTAGAATCAGATGAAAAATGCAAGAAGAGAAGCTGTCTTCTTTGTACATACCTGTAAGCATAGAAGATGCTGCTGTACATGGTTCCATGGAACAGCTAATACAAAGTCTAGGCCAAAGAAACGTAAATGTTTTCTTGGGTATTTTAATGTTATGATTCTTTTTATAAATCTTTTATAATTATTTGAATTTACGTTGGAAAACCGATTCATCTCTTACGTAATAGATTTCCCCCAGAAATTATTTATAAAAAATAAGTAATACTCGCATTTTGTTCACTTTTCAGTTTTGCTACAAGAAAAGAATCTATAGACAATTAAATCTTGATGAAAAACAAGTAGCCAAATTCCACAATAAGGTAAGTCCAAGTTGAAACAAAAGTCATTGAAGTTAATATGCTGTAGACTTCTAGTTATTTTAAATGAAAAGAGATAAAAACAATGTATTTAATATGTTATAATAATCTAGAAATTCTAACAGAATAGTTAGAATATGACTTTGTGCAGACAAAATATGGATGGAAAGTATAATACAACTTTTTAGCAATTTTCTCATTAGAACTGTGAAACATCAGAAATAGGTTTTATATACTCAACTCAACTCAGATAGAAAAGAAATTCCAATATCTCACCTCCAGATCTTCTCAAATGTAGGATCATGCACTATATTCCAGATTAGTAAAGTGTGTTTTCACAATAAAAGAACTGGAACATATAGAAGACTAATGATCTCATCCATAGTACAGATTAGTTCATAAGAATTTATCACATGTAGATATACAAACAAGTCTTGCCAAAGGAAAGGGGCTATGAGAGCTAGTGCAAGACACACATGATGATGGGGTGATACAACTGCCAATCAAAGAAGGATAATGCTGTGGAAAGATTGAACTGAGGAGAACAGGATTTGGAAAACGAGAAGTCACAGGAGCTCACTTTAGGAGACCCTTGAACCTATCAGAAAGATATGATTATATTTAGCATCAGGAAAGCAAGTATTGACACTCTGTAAATACAATGAAATACTTAATGAATCAGTTTATAATGAAAAGTCACTGAGAATTGGACAGCGTATAAATTTAATTCATTATTGTTTAATTTATTATTATTAAATTAATTCAATATTATATTGAATATAACTCATTTTAAATTATTTAATAGAAATGGGTTTAGGGTTAGAAGTTAGGGTTAGAACTGACTGATCATCCTATATCTTTCCCCATGCTTCACCTGATCATGTTATCTCAAAGTCACAGAGAAATGAGAAAGGAAATTTGATGATGGCAGCAAGAGAAACAAATCCTTTGAGGTCTTTAGAGTTAACGGATAAGATTTTAATTCTGAAAACCGAAAGATGCACCCAGAGCAAGAAGGCTGCATGCCAGGTTCTGTGCTAGTTTTTTGTCTAAAATACTGTCCTTATCTTATAAGTTGAAAATAATATTAACAGTAATGTCTGGAGCAAAGTACAATAATGCACATGCTGTTACAAACTTTCATTAGGACATATGACAATGTAAATTGCAACTTTGGTGTGATAGTGATGTTCCTCATAAAAGTCTCATAAAAGGCAAAATGGTAATCACAACGGTCGATTGAAGCCTCACCTCGTTCTACATGTGTGCAATGTGAATGAACTCTCCTGCTGACGTTTGTACACACATGAATGTTAATCTATGTCTATGACCATGGAATATCTTAATTAGATACAATGTTGCTGTAGCAGTCAAATACCCAGCAATGATCTAGAATTCAAACAAAATATTTAGGAGGGTAACAATAAGGAATATTTATACAAATTAGGGAAACAAAATGTTGCATAAATAACCCAATATGCATTGATTAGTTTATTATTTGCAAATTATCCTAATCTTTGTTGAGGCCTCCAAGACGTAGATATTTTATAGACTTGTTTTTTTTAGCAACTACCATAGGATCTTGTTTCTAATTCTGCAAGGAGCACGTGACCATTATAACTGATAGTCATTAATAATTTTATCTCTTATAATTTGGTCAATTGTAATTAACTTATGCATTTGTTAGATTGCATGTTAAATAATTCTAGTCTTTCTGGAATGTCTTATAAGATTTAAGATACACCCCTCCTGAAATTTACAACTTAATATCTATTGTAAATCATGAAAGCATTTCATGTCTATGCATTTACAACATCTCAATAATACATATATTCAGGATTGCATAAATTTAATTTTTGAAATATATTCCTTTGCAATTTTCCTCTGAACTCATATTTCAGATGTAAATAAGTAGTAGGTGAGAAGATATGTTGGATATGGACAATTTTGTCGATATTTATGCATGATTGTGTAACTAAAAACCTATCATTTTTCCCTCTTACGTGAAATGCTTATTCCACAATAAATATTTTTCAATTTAATATTTTCAGGCTAATTTTCGAAAATTTATGGACCTTGTTCATCACCATTCAGTTGAAAAACTGATAAAGATGCTAGACCGAGGACTTGATCCTAACTATCATGACTTAGAAAGTGGAGGTATGAATTAAACCAAGCTCTTAATAAGACATATATTTATTTAAAAATGAAAAATGTTAAATGCATAAACTGATGAAAATGCATAATAAAATCCTATTAGTTGACTTCTAGACAGTTTGTTTTCATTCTTGTTTACTGTAGAAACCCCACTAACTCTGGCAGCTCAACTTAGCAATACTGCAGAAGTAATCAAAGCACTGAAAAATGGGGGTGCTCATATAGATTTTAGAGCCAAAGATGGAATGACAGCATTACATAAAGCAGCTAGAGCCAAGAATCAACTGACCCTGAAGGTAAATTGAACAAGGCATATTGTTTAATAAAAGAAATAGAAGTAAAAAGTTCTGCACTAATTTCCAGTTTTTAGTTTTTAAATCTAAATTTGCTCAGAGGTTTCTATCTTTGGCTTTCAAGACTTATTTTCAAAGAAGAATTCATTTGGTAAAGGAAAAGGATGCGGAAACTTTACTTTGTTAATTGTCATATAGTGTAATATTGGTCTTTAGGAAAACGGATTATAGGTAGTGTTTGACTTACAACCACAATTGAGCCCAGGATTCCTTGTTGTTAAGTAAATCATTTGTTAAATGAGGTTTTGCCCCATTTTATGACCTTTCTTCTCACAGTTGCGGTTTTTAAGTTAGTAACACAGTTGGGTTCCTCATTGACTTTGCTTGCCAGAAGGTTATAAAAGTGATCACATGACTCCAGGGAGAGTGTAACTGTTATAAATATGAGTCAGTTGCTAAGCATCTGAATTTTGATCATGTGATCATGGGGCTGCTGCAATGGTCATAAATGTAAAAACAGTTATAAGTCACTTTTTTCAGTGCCATTGTAACTTCAAACCGTCACTAAATGAACTGTCGTAAGTCGACGACTATCTGTAGTTCAAAGGTTATTAATCAAAGTGGTTTCAATCAAATATATTTCTTCTGCTTATTCTTTAATAATCATTAATTTTGCTTTGTAAATTTGAAAGCACATAGATTATGCTTGTAATACAAGCACAGATCCTAGATTAGATTCTGAATTATTAGAAATTGCAATATTAACCCTATGAATTTCACTGTAGTGACAAAAACATGTTCCAGGTGAGACTAGAAGAAATGCATGAATTTTCCCCTTTGTCTTTATTGTCAATTGGGAAATCAGACTTTCTAAGTAAAATATACTTTCCGGCAGTGGCCCCACATTGGGGGAGAGGGGGGAATGAAAAAGAATTGGTCCAATAAATTCAGGAGTTCTGATAGAATGATTCAAGCCTATCCCTTTTTTATGTACATCATGATGTACATTGACTTTCGAAAAGAAAGATTCTGCAAACATTACTGAGTCTTACTATTATAGTCTGATCTTTTAATCTTAAAGAATAGCTAGCAAAAGTCCTCTATTTCCAAGTAAATAGTCATGCCATATTATTCATACTTTTGTGTATTTAACAATCAGAAACATACTTGCTTTGCAGAGCACACAAATTTATTCTTTTCTTAGTGTAATGCAAGCAATAATCTATGGATTAGTATTATTTATAAAACCATCATTCAATTTAGTCAACAGATAATTGCTTAACCAAAAGGAAACAAACAATGTAATTATATGGTTCACTATATTCTCTAAGGGCTGTTCTCAAATAAGAGTTCATTGGGCTGTATGATCAGTTTATCACTATATTGAAAAGGATAAAATGTAGAAATAATGATCAATTCACCTTCAGAATTTTGTTAAAACTTAAAATTATTTTACAGACTCTCTTAGATCTTGGAGCATCTCCAAACTACAAAGATAGCTGTGGGTTGACACCACTGTATCACACTGCTGTAGTAGGAGGGGACCCATCTTGTTGTGAGTTGCTACTACATGAACATGCTACAGTTGGTTGTAGAGATGAAAATGGATGGCAGGAAATCCACCAGGTAGAAAAGATACACTAAGATAATTATCAATTATGCTGAGATACTTTCATCTTTTACTCAAATATTTGGTAATTGTATAATCCATGTAATGAAAAGAAATGAAATGAAATCAGTTGCACGGAATTCTCCAAATCCATTCTACTTTATAAAAATGACTTCAGTAAAAATGACTTTAAACAAAACTGTTCTTCACTAAAATCATGCAACAATTTGAAACGTATTTATATGTATGTGTGTCTATGGGGGAGAGAGACAGAGGGACAGACAGACAGACAGACAGACAAAGACTGTGAGTTCTAGTTCTGCCATGAAAGCCGAATGGGTGACCTTGGACCCATCACTCTCTCTCAGCCCAACTTCCCCCACAGGATTGTTGTGAAGAAAATAGAAGGAGGGAGGCTGTGTTTCCCACCATGAGTTCTGGATAAAAATAGTAAAGGTGGAATACAATACAATACAATACAATACAATACAATACAATACAATACAATACAATACAATACAATACAATACAATACAATACAATACAATACAATACAATACAATACAATACAATACAGTATAATACAATAAAGTACAATGCAATGCAATACAATACATATGATGTACTGGATATTTATATACTAACATACTGCTCTAGTGCCTATTCACTCTTGAACAGAAATTGTTTACTTGTGTATTCATTTTCATGAAAGCATCAGCTTTTTGTTGATTTTTAACTGTTTTAGTGAAAATATTCATGATGTTACACTGTTGGTCCTTTCTGTGTACTTTGCTCAGTGAGACCTTTATTTATTTTGCTTTAGTAATTTCTTAAGTTGTGTCTGATGTTTCTCTAAATAGCTACTTTATGTTTCTTGATAACAGATGTTAATTTTGTTAACAAAATGAAAAAAGTTATCTATTGGATTGGCAAAAAGATAATGAAAATAAAAGATGTAGGTACATTTTTACTTCTCTTTGAATGAAAATTTTCATAGAGTGATTAAATCCCTTAGTTCTGGATGTTGAAAAGTCTTTAACTTTTAGAATTGAATCTGCTTTAATTTTATAGCAAGCCCATGTATTTCTTTTAGAACGATCGTTCTAAAGTTCGTCTCAGTGCTTTAGTGCCCTCTTGAGCTGATCGATAGAATTAACTTCATTAGGCAATGCTGAACTTTCTCATATAGCACATAATATCAGTAGCATTGAGAATTTCTGAGGAGCTAATCCATAAATGTGTTCATAAAACAGATTCCCCCATGTTTAACTTAATCATGGTTTAGTTAGCACAGTTAAGGTTAGGCTTAATAAATGATAAAAAATTTGGCATAAATAAACTTCTCACCAACTGAAAAACCAGGATAAATATCTTTAAATATGGGGAAGCAGATTTTTTTAAAAAAAGATCTAGATAAAATTCTTTTAGAGTTATATCTTGAATTAAAAAATCACAGATTTACATGTAATTTTCCCCTTAGGTAAGTGCTACACTTCAAAGACACCTTTATTTATTTCGATTTATTTCTATTTTATTTTATTTCTATACCGCCCTTCTCCCTTTCGGGACTCAGGGATGTAGGGCCAGGTGTAGGGCCCAACAGAGATGTAGGTCTGAGATCGTCCTTAGTCCAGGGGGTAGGTCATTCCAGAGGGCGGGAGCTGCCACAGAGAAGGCTCTCCTCCTGGGGGTCGCCAGCCGGCATTGTTTAGCTGACGGCACTCTGAGGAGGCCCTCTCTGTGGGAGCGAACTGGACGGTAGGAGGTATTTGGTAGCAGGAGGCGGTCTTGCAGGTCTTTATGTATTTCACTCATTTCTTGTCTTTCTTGTATAAAGCATGCACAGATTTTTCTTTCATTTCCAGTAAACCTTTGTTATTTGTCATATATTTAGACATAATTTTCTAATAAAACAATTTTTTTAGATTTTATTAGGTAATCCTTGATTTACCACCACAATTGAGCCCAAAATTTATGTTGCCAAGTGAGAAATGTCTTAAGTGAGCTTTGCCCCATTTTACAACTTTTCTTGCACCATTTGTTAAGTGAATCATTGCAGTTGTTAAATTAATAACATGATTGTTAAGTGAATATGGTTTCCCCATTGACCTTGCTTGCTAGAAGGTTGCCAAAGGTGGTCACATTTGAATTTGAATTTTATTCGATTTATAAACCGCACCAATCTCCGTCGAGACGGACTGACCCCAGAACACTGCAACTGTCATAAATATGAACCATTTGTCAAGCATCCATATGTAAATCAAGTGACTATGGGGATGCTGCAATGGTCATAAGTGCGAAAACTGGTCATAAATAACTTTTTCAGTGCCACAATAGCTTTGAACAGTCACTAAATGAACTGTTGTAAGTTGGGGACTGCCTATATTCTGTATTTCCTAGTTTGCATTAAGAACAATCACAAAAATTCAGTGTTAGTGCTTTTAGCTATACCTCAAATTGCAACCATAACTGAGAGCAGAATTCTGGCTTCCCCATTGGCTTTTCTTGTCCGAAGATGCCTATGAAGGTAGCAAATGTTAATCGCATGACGCTGGGATGCTGCAGCTGTCGTAACTATATACCAGTTGCCATGTGCCCAAATTTTCATCATGTAGCCATGCGGATGCTGCAACAGTTGTAAATATGAGGTCTAGTTGTAAATCATTTTTGGAGGGACTGTTGTTGACTTTGAATGGCCACTAAAAGAATGGTAAGTGAAAGACTTACCTGTAATCAGAGACAGATCAGGTTGGTTTACATATATCTATGATATAACATGGATATTGTAATTACTTAACTGGGATAAAAGCAACCTTTCTCAATCTGATGACTTTCCTGATAGTTGACTAACTTACAAATAGACAGGGAATATTGATGTAATACAACCATGGTTTTTTTTCTACTAATTGTGCAGGATGTGATATGTCTTCTTCTGATGAAGAAACCATCTGTTCCAAGTTGTTTTTTTCCCAGTCATTTCAGACACAGGCACATATTAAATATATAGATATAAACACAAACATATACCGGTACATACATACATACATACATACATACATACATACATACATACATACATACATACATACATACATACAGTACATACACATGCACAGAGAGAGAGAGACAGAGACAGACAGAGACAGACAGACACACACACACACACTAAGGACCACCATACCCAGTATTTGCAGCCAACTTTTTTCAGCTTTTAAAAGAATTGTTTTGTTAGGATGATGATATTGGGTGCTGCAAACCATAGTTTTGTGCATTTCATAGATAGCCTACTGCATATTTTTATTATTCATGGGTTTTCATTATTTTGCTGCTACGGAAAGTTCTGTTTTATGGTTGGAACGTTCATGACACAATAAAAAGTAAAAATAAAATAAAAGCTTTCTGTTTGTAGATGATTCAATTAAATCATAGTTTCAACTGGGATATTGTGGGTTTCCTAGACCCAGTTAAAGTCCAAAATGCCAAGGAATTCCTGGAAGCTTGGCATAATCAGTCATCAATAGACCCATAGAGGTAAACCAATTTACCCACAATTCAAGAGAGAGAATTTTTAAAAAGCTAGAAGGAAACAAAAGACTAGTACACATCCTCTCCAGCAGCTACCACACAGATAAACAGGGATTAACAGCAGACAATCAAGCAGTCAACGATACCCTAATCAAGGAAAAAACAAGGAGAAGACAACATCACCACCAATATTGGCAGGGCAAGCTACTGTATACAGGGAGCAACTCACATACTCACTGGCACTATTGATTTTACCTAGTGAGGTAATAAAATGTATGCACACAAATAACGAAGCTCAGAGAGTTCAAACCTGAGCCACTTATATTCTTTTTATTTATTACTAAATAGTAATACATTCTATATACAGACATACCCATGTGATTTACCGTATTTTTTGGAGTATAAGACACACCTTTTTTCCACTAAAAAGAGGCTGAAAATCTGGGTGCGTCTTATACATCGAATACAGCATTTTTTGCCTCCTGGGACCCCGCCCCCTTCACCAAACTGGCTGTGCCTAGTTTTATGGAGTCTTCCAGAGAGCTCCTGGAGGCTGGGGAGGCAGAAATAAGCCTCAAACGGGCCGTTTCCCCCTCCCCCAGCCCCCAGCAGCACTCTATAAGCCTCCATAGGGCTATGCATGCAATTTATTTGACACAAAAATGGCCTGTTTTCGTGATAAATGGGGCGGTTTTTTTGCTCATTTTTTACCCCCCTACCCCCCAGGAGCACTCTGAAAGCCCCCCCCCCCCCAAGGCTAGTTATGCTTTTTATTTGAAAAAAAAAACGGCCCCATTTTCACGGAGAAATGGGCTGTTTTGGAAAGGTTTGAGTGCAAAGGCTCCCCCCCCAACCTTTCGGAAGGCTCTTTAACTGTTTCTGTGTCAGCAGAAACAAAGTCTTAAGGTTTGCCAGCTATTTCCTTTTGCAGGACATGGATAAATACACCTGGAAACATCAACCTACCTACCTAATCTCTCTCTCTCTACCTACCTACTGTATTACTCTCTTTCTCTCTCTCTAGCCTTCTACCTACCTAACTACACACACACACTCTCTCTCCCTACCTACCTACTGTATTTGTCTCTCTCTCTCTTTCTCTCTCTCCATCCTTCTACCTACCTACCTACACACACATTCTCTCTCTCCCTACTTACCTACTGTATTTCTCTCTCTCTCTCTTTCTATTTCTCTCTCATCCTTCTACCTACCTACACACACACATTCTCCCTCTCCCCCTACATACCTACTGTATTTATCTCTCTCCCCCTTTACCTACCTACCTACACAGACACTCTCTCTCCCTACTTACCTACTGTGTTTCTCTCTCCCTCTCTATTTCTCTCTCTATATATCCCTTTACCTACCTACCTACCTACTCTCTCTCTCCCTACCTACCTACTGTATTTCTATTTCTCTCTCTCTCTATCCCTGTATCAACCTACCTACCGTATTTTTCTTTCTTTCTCTCCCTCTCTCCCCCTCTATCTATCTACCTACCTAGCTACTTCTTTTTTTAATTTGCCTCTTCAAAATAAATATATTTACTAGTTATAATTGTGGCCTTGCTATATGTGTAAGTTTTCTGTATATTCACATGGTGCCATAAATAAGTATTTGGCTTGACTTTGAGGTAATAGAGCAGTGAATCATAATCAGTGCTTCTTTTAATTGGTTTTAGGTACATAATTCTCAACAAATGTTTAATCATATTCAGAAACATCATTTTAGTGCCATTCATTGGCATTTTTATATTACTTTGATTTATATTATAATTATATTATAATATATTTATTTATATCTTTTTTCTCTGTTTTGCAGAGTGTTTAGAGGTTGGAGATAGAATCTAAATATCTAATTAAAGTATTGTTTGAATGTTTCACCAATCGGTATTTTAATTCTTTTGAAAATGGGTCCTCTAAAGTCACTCTTAATAAACAGTTGCAGACAGTCACTTTATTAATTAAATAGTTGGTGATAATATACATTTCATCTGTCTGAAGTAGACACAGCAACCTTATCAGTTGTTATATATTGAATTATAATTTTATGTAAGTTTTCAGTCACAAAAACAGCACTTATTTCTAAAAAAGCTTTTAAATTATTTTAAAATTAATCTCACAAAATAATCAAATGGCTGAATCTCACAAGTTTGCACACAGAGCATAGAACAGTTGTGAGAATCTGGCCATTAAAAAAACAAACTGGTCAGGTGATTGCTTGTGTCACTATTCACTATCTATAACTTGTGCATATAATACTCAAAACTTTAAAATTTTAGAGATATAAATGACATTTTACATTATAATTGACTTACTTTTGAATTAAAATATGAGCATTTTATTTTATAGGCTTGTCGATATGGGCATGTCCAGCATTTAGAACATTTTCTGTTTTATGGAGCAGATATGGGAGCTCAGAATGCATCTGGAAACACAGCACTGCATATATGTGCACTTTACAATCAGGTTAGTTATTACAGCTTTGCTTTTGAGAAATATTCTTTTATGAATAAATAAATATTCTGATACGCATGACAACTGTGGTTTTCATTCATGTGGAAATGAAAATTTAAGTTACTATTTCCATACATAATGCTTAGTTCTTTTCAATCAAGCAATTACAGGTAGTCCTCAACTTACAACCACAGTTGAGCCCAAAATTTCTGTGACTAAGTGAGATAATTGTTAAATGATAGTTGTTTACCCCATTTTATGGCCTTTGTTACCAAAGTGGATCACTTCAGTTGTTACATTAGTAACATGACTGTTAAGTGAACCTGTCTTCCCCATTGACTTTGCTTGTCAGTAGATCACAAAGGTGATCACATGTCTCCAGGACACTTGAATTTTCAGTTGAATTTTGATCACGTGACTGTGGGGATGCTGCAACAGTTGTGTAAAAAATGGCCATGTTACTTTTTTCAGTGTTGTTCTGTCACTAAACGAACTGTTGTAAGTTGAGGACCTGTAGTTGCTCCTATTAACGTATACAATTCATTGTGTACATAACAATAAGCATGAGTCAATGTTTTGTGTATGGATATAGAAATTTACTATGATCTAGTTGAACTACTTCCTATTCTGGAAAATTTCCAAATAGAAAACTATTATATTATCTCTTGCATTAGATCCATATGATCAGAAAATAAATGAGGTGTTCACATATTTTTCAGAATATTGCATATCTGTAATGCTGTTTTTATACACCGTTATATTGGGGGATTTTTAGGCAGAATTTTTGAACACTTGTAGCAACTGGTGACAACATGATTCATATGTAATGTTGGTCCCTTTGCTTGATTTTTCCTTAGGTTAATATGTGGTAAATTTAAATTACAATTTTGAAAAAAATCTGGCTTTGAATTATGCTTGGTGAAATAAGCCAGTTGGTAAAATAATGTTTGGATGTCATTTCCAAAGTAGTAGTAGTAAAAGGATTCATATAAAGTTTTAGAAGGTGACTATCTGAGGACACGGGTGTAAACTCGTGATGTCACGTTACCATCACATGATGTTTCACAAAGATTTTTGCCTTTGTGGATCTGGAGTGGGTGTGACCTACGTGTGACGCATCGTAGTAGTAGTAAAAGGATTCATATAAAGTTTTAGAAGGTGACTATCTGAGGACACGAGTGTAAACTCGTGATGTCACGTTGCCATCACATGATGTTTCACAAAGATTTTTGCCTTTGTGGATCTGGAGTGGGCGTGACCTACATGTGACGCATCTGACCCATGGGCTGCTAGTTTGACATGCCGCCCTAGAGAGTGGGCTGTCAAAAACTTTAAAATATATGCCATAATGCATCTATTTGGGATGTCTTCAGTATATTTTATTCTTGGGAATAGTTACAGGTGTTTGGATATTCCTTCATTTACTGTAGCAAGATCAGGTTAGAGCAGCAGTTAATGATTTCATGGTTAACAATTCTACATCTTCTTGAAATGTCAGAATGAGAGTAGTGAAGAGATGAAGCTATGATTTGGGTTCTGAAAAACAATAAGAAAAAATAATGATATAACGACAGAGAAGTTTAATGGTTTAATGTGGCTAGATTTTTTTCATACAAACAGCTGGAGATTTTACAAGAAACAGAAGTTAATTATCTGCCCTGGTCACTTTACTCATCAAAAGGAAGAAATTTATTAATTGGTGGATATATAATCATATTTGTATAAATACACAGTCTGAATATGAGAACTAACACATTTTATGCTATGTATCTATTGCTGTTTTTGATGTTATGCATAAATGATATCTTCCTGCATCACACAGATTACATCAGTTTGTAAAACAACAGGTTTTGCATTTGTGACAAACAACATTTTAGTATTTCATCAATCCCCAAAACTTTAACATTACAGTGTTAAGGCTGCTGTGTGTTAGAAATACTCAACTAATGAGGCCTGTTTCAACATCTGTTAAAACATCTGTTTCTTAATTACTGCTCAATTGTGAAAACCTTGTCAAAGCAAATATTTCCTTTTCCTTCCTATGATAAGATGCCTGTTCATTTAAAAAGTATTAGTAGTTGGAGATAAATTTATTGGTATGATTAGAGAAAAATGCAAATAGACACATATCATGGATAATAAAGTAGTATAACTAACAAAGCATTCTCTGCTTCAGTCCTACATTTGAGGATAGAAGTTGGTAGATAAATTATATTTCATTTTAATGTATGCCAATTAGTATACATTCTGACCTAGGCGTCCTGATACAGTAAAAAGCACATACATAGTCCCAAAACGCCCTCTTTTTATTTCAATGGCTGTGAATTATGTTCATTCACAGCCCATAATGAGTCACAAATAGTTTGTAAAGAGTCCAACAGAAGTCTGCCACAGTCTTTCAGAATAACGCTGATAAGGACCCACCTTTATCTCCCTTGAAATGCTGCCAAAGACCTAACTGCCAATTAGCTTTGCAATGCCACACAGAGCATAGAGTCAAAATGGAGCTTCAGAATTTCAACCAACCAGAATGAACAAAGTTGCTTCCTGCAAAGGCTTGTGTGGCTTTGCTCCTCCTTTATGTCCTATGTCCTTTTTTTTGTAAAAAAAACAAAACAAACCCTCTTGAGTTGAACTCATGAGGTTTTTTTTATAAGGGGATTCACTGAATGAAAGGATGAGGAATGCAGCTGGGCTGGACAGGTAAGAGGCATGCCTCGCTTCTCCCCCACCCAGCCTCCTCGCTAAAGGGAGGGCAGGGAAGGGAAGCAGGCAGTCTGCCTTTACAATTGGGCGGTAGTTTTTTGCGCGAGAGGAAACGGGGGTGATCGCATTCCTGGCTGCCGCTCTTTTTGCGGCAGGCTCTTTTTGCACTTAGTTGGAAGGGTTAGTTTCGGGGGGAGGGCTTATTGTGGTGTATGCTCTGAAAAGCCCAATTGGGTTTATTAGCAGGACATGTCACATTTTCAGGGAAACACGTAGGAGGGATTAAGATTATTAACAATTTGAATAAAGCTATGCCTTCAGATGGTCTGCTTACTATTATGCATATAGAAACAAAGATTGTAACAATCTACCTATTTACAGGACAGCTGTGTGAGAGTATTATTGTTACGGGGTGCAAACAAGGAATTAAAGAATTATAATAATCAGTCACCATTTCAGGTAAGAATAATTAAATAAAACAATATCCTTTGGTGTGTATTGTACTATAAATGGCAAATGAATATCCTTTATATTTAGTGCATTGTGTAAAAAGTATTGATGTGAAATGAAAGTATTGTATAGAGCGGTTTGGCGGCCTTAGAAGTGGAGTTCTTGCCTCACAGTAAGTTAGATCTTCGGTAGCTGCAGATATTTCTTTCTCTGGGCGAAATGAGTAACTGTCTGCTGCGAACCCCATGTAGGAATCAGGAAGGGCATCCGGCCAATAAATGCTCAGCTCCATTTAGTCATCATAACTCCAACCTGATGCAAGGGATTTCAGGATTGTTTTAAAAAAGTACTGTATGCTAATTTTCATATATGTCTATATTAGTCTTTGTGAAGATCAGGGTTGTTTAGAGGATATATTTCTTAAACGTACAGTAATTTTGTGAAAGATGGAAGGCTAAAATACATAAAATGCTAGTTTAGTAGAATTTTGATGTGTCCCATTTTGTTACTAACATAGAGATCAACTTTTATTTCAAATTAAGAAAGTGAACAAAAGTAATTAGAAATATGGTCACAATTGTTTTCCTCCTTGAATTTTTCAGTTCAAGTAGCATAAAAATGGAAAGCAAATTGCATTATGTAATTAATAGAGATGTATAGAAACATATTTAGTGGATTTAAGTTCACTGAATAAGCTTTTACGCATGGTAGACATATATCAAAATGTTCACCAATCTGTAATCTGAAGTAGCATCATCTGGAATTCCATTACCTTGATTCACTTATTACTTTACTTAGGGTAATATATAAAATTATTTTGAGATGCTAGTGATTTCTCAAGAATATTCAATAAGTTCCAGATATGAAAACGTGATTGAAATTTGAATTTTCCATAAAGAAAATCATACTAGTATCTCTGTATCTTTATACTACAGATACGACGCCTATTATGGAATATTGGCTATAGTATTCCCACCATGCGAGTGATTCTCTAGATTAAAACTCTGAGTTATATAAAATAGTGTAAGTATGCTTGGGGTAAAACTAGGCTTTAGTTAGGCTTATGGCTGAAGATCTTGATATTTACAAGACCATTTTTTATAAATATTTTCTGCCCTTTCAGAACAGAATTCTTATTGAGTGATACAGCAAGAGGTATGCCTCTTCTGTGCTCCTAGATCAGGGGTGGTAAACAAAAGGCCCGGGGGCCAGATCCTGCCCACAGGATGCTTAGATCTGGTCTGGACACAGCAGACCAGCCCATGCTGCGTCTGCCACTTAAAATGGAGCCTGGCAGAGGGTTGCAGGAGGTTGTGGCAATGGAAAATGGAGCTCGGGAACTCATTTTCCCTAACAGAGGACTCAGGCGCCTCTGACATGAGTGACATCGATCTGGCCATACCCACCCTAGCCACACCCACCCCAGGCCCCTGAGGTCAAACACAACCTTGATGCGGCCCTCAGTCAAGTTTTACACCCCTGACCTAGATGAAGGCAAGTTTACTCACACGGCTTTTGAAGCTTGTTAAAATGTAGCTTTTCTTAATGGTTTTTGAAAATTAAATAGAACTGCAGTCATTGGCACCAGACAGATAAATATAGGATGGATTATATTTTATTTTTAGTGTATGTCATTAATTTATTGCATTATTAAACTTTGTACATTTACAAATGAAATGTTCTCAAACTACTCAGTTTACCCTTTCCTAAACTCTTTTTATTCTTCCTTCAAAACATCTTTTTCTGTTATACAAACCTCCAGAGTGTTAAGAGGAATCTAACATTATTATTTTTTGCCAAGTGCTAATTAAATTGCTAGGTCAGTAGTCTAAAGGCAATAGTCTATCACCTTTTTAAAAGGCTGAGACAATAATGCTGCTGTACCATTCATCAGGGATAAGTCCAAAATGATGAATATGAATAAAATAATGTTACAATACAGAGGTTCACCAGGTTAGCTTATCCTTCAACATTTCACCACATAGCAGATCTTTACCTGCTGTTCTTATGGAGGCAAATATTTAACAATACTCTTTTTTCTGATTCCGTTATCCTTTTGGGTACATTTCTTAGGTCATTGCTATGCTGTTGTTTTTTAACTTGTGCTCTTATTTTGTGTACCACTTAAACCCTTTCAGGTTTGTAGCAGTACATATATGCTATAAATCTATATAAATAAAAAGTTAACTATGAGTTTGTTCAAAACCACTAATCTCAGAAACTACTGCACCAATCACCACCAAATTTTCACACAACATTCCTTGCAAGTGCAGCACCAATGATACACACAGATTCTGCGGATATGGCACCTGTGCCAGGTGCACGCCACACAAATGTACAACTGCAGTTCTTCTCACTCGCCCCCCTCCCCTTCGCGGCCCCTCCCACCTGGTCGCTTTTCAACTCACTCCACGTGTGGTCTGCATCATATCCATGTCATATCCTCAGCGGCCTCTCTCGGTGGCCACTCCCGCCGGTGCTCACCCCTGCCGGTGCTCACCCCTGCCACTGCTCACCTCGCCACTGCTCACCCCCGCTGGTGCCCACCCCCACCACTGCTCAGCCCCGCCGGTGCACACCACTGCCGGTGCCCACCCCCGCCAGTGCCCACCCTCACCGCTGCTCACCCTCGCCACCAACAATAGGTTGGTGTATATAGAGAGAGGGAGAAATACAGGAGGCAGGCAGGTAGGTAGGTAGAGTGATAGAGAGAGAGGGGGGGAAATACAGGAGGCAGGTAGGTAGGTAGGTAGAGGAATAGAGAGAGAGAGGGAGAAATACAGGAGGTAGGTAGGTAAGTAGATAGAGGAATAGAGAGAGGAAGAAATACAGTACGTTGGTAGGTAGGTAGGTAGAGGGATAGAGAGAGAGGGAGAAATACAGGAGTTAGGTAGGTAGGTAGGTAGGGTAAGAGAGGGAGGGGAGGGGGAGGGAGGGGAAATCGAGGCAGAGAAGAAAGGAGGTCACTGAGAGGGTCTATGAGGGGAAACTTTTTCATTTAACCAAACTTGGCCACAGCAACGCATGGTGGGTACATCTAATAATAAAGTAGAAAAACAGGAACCACCTTTGGTGGGAAGGTAACAGCGTTCTGAGATATTATAAATTTATATATGTAATGGAATGTGAAAATAACCTTTGAAGGGAAGACATGCTTCCTAGGAAATAATCAGATAAAAGGAAGAAGAGCCTGCAAGCCACTAAATGGCAGAAAAATAATCCACCCTAACTTATCAGGTGGTTAAAAAATGATGGAGGGGGATTTCTACTTTTAGATTTGCAAGGTTCTGTTAATACAGTCTTATAATAGAGTAGAATTAGCTCATCTTGTGTTTCTTGTCTGGTCTACTTGGAAGGGTGACAACAGTTGAAAAGAGGTCTTTGAAAATAGTGGGACAAAAAAAACCTTTTCAGTGAGTCATCCTTTCTTTCTGAATTACAGAAAGTGAAATACAGAAGAAAACAATACTTTTAAAAACATTTTAGAACAGATAAGAACTTAATTAAGATTTTGGCTAAGAAAGTGATAAATGAATAAAGGGGATTATACTAATCATGTAAATGACAATGATTTTGGAAAAAGTGCCTTTAGGATTCATATGAAATTAGTTAAATAAACCAACCAGGCCTTCCTGGAAATGTTGATTGTGTAACATCAAAGGGGGGGAGGGGAGAAGATACATGGTGGAATTTACAAAAGAAGGAGTCAACTATAACAGGAGATGGAATGTGTGATTAAAACTATAGAAAGATAGATGACGCTAAAGCCTTAATGGTGCAAAGAAAGAAAGTGAACCAAGCATGTGTGTGTGTGAAGGAGAGGGAGAGGAAAAGGGAGGGAGGGAGGGGGGCATCTGTTGTTTTACTTCAATTTTGTAATTAATTTATTATTTTGATTATAAATAAACAAAAATCACCAGAAAAGATATACAGGTATACCAATATGACCACAATTGAGCCCCAAATATGTTACTGAGACATTTGTTAAGTGAGTTTTGCCCTATTTTATGACCTTCCTCACCATTTGTTAAGTGAATCACTGAACTTGTTAAATTAGTAACATGGTTACGGGAACCTGTCTTCCCCATTGACTTTGCTTGTTAGAAGGTCATAGAAGGTGATCACATGACACCGAAACCATTATAAATATGAGTCAATTGCCAAGCATCAGAATTTTGATTGATGAATCAAAAGTGGGGCCAATGAGCAGCCAGGGGGAAGAAGGCAGGAGCAGCGGAGGCGGAGGCAGCATTGACTACTTTGCGACAGCAGCCCAGAGTGGGCACCCAAAAGCCCTGCGGAGAGGAGGAGGAAGACCGGTGGCAGCCACACTCCATGGGCCAGCACCTCGGAGTGCGCCTGGCATCTGCAGGAGCTGCTGATCATGAGGAGGGAAACTGAGGCTTGGAGCAGAGGCCCGGATCCCAACCTTGAACCGCAAGCGTTGTCGCTCCCGAAGGAATGCATTTCTCCTAGAGGCCGGTGTTTCCCATGCCCGATGTCCCACTCACCCCCTGGGCTCCAGGAACCTCCGTGGGATACCTTCGGGCAGGATACTGGGGCGACTGAACCCGTTTACTGGACCCGTGCCCCTCCTGGTTGTTACTGGTCTCCCGGGAGGTGACACAAGGCTGGCTCCAGGGAATTGTCAACGCTTCTTTGAGTGAGGGGTTTATGCCGACCGTCCTGAAAGAGGCAGTGGTAAGGCCCTCCTCAAGAAGCCCTCCCTGGACCCTGTTGTTTTAGCCAACTACCGTCCTATCTCCAACCTTCCCTTTTTGGTGAAGGTTGTTGAGAGTGTGGTGGCGCAACAGTTCCCCCAGCACCTGGAGGAAACTGTCTATCTGGACTCACGCCAGTCCAGCTTCCGGCCCGGGTACAGCACGGAAACGGCATTGGTGGATGATCTCTGGAGGGCTCGGGATAGAGGTTGCTCCTCTATCCTGGTCCTGTTAGATCTCTCAGCGGCTTTCAATACCATCGACCTATTGCGCCGGTTGGAGGGGTTGGGGTTGGGGGGCACCGTCCTGCAGTGGTTCTCCTCCTACCTCTCCGACCGTCGCAATTTGTGTTGGCAGGGGGGCAGAGGTCGACGTCAAGGCACCTCACATGTGGGGTGCCACAGGGGTCGGTCCTCTCGCCCCTCCTGTTCAACATTTATATGAAGCCGCTGGGTGAGATCATGTGTGGTTTTGGGGTAGAATTCCACCAGTACGCTGATGACACCCAGCTGTACTACCCCAGACCACCCCAACGATGCTGTCGAAGTGATGTCCCGGTGCCTGGAGGCCGTGTGAGTCTGGATGGGGAGAAACAGGCTTCGACTCAACCCATCCAAGACTGAGTGGCTGTGGCTTCCAGCGTCGCGATATAGCCAGCTGGTACCATCGCTGGCCATTGGGGGCGAATTATTAGCCCCCACAGAGAAGGCGTGCAATTTGGGTGTCCTCCTGGATTCCCAGCTGTCATTAGATGATCATTTGACGGCCGTGGCCAGGGGGGCTTTTTATCAGGTTCGCTTGATTCGCCAATTGCGCCCCTTTTTGGATCGTGATGCTCTACGCATGGTCACTCAAGCCCTCGTCACTTCCCACCTGGCCTATTGCAATGCTCTCTACATGGGGCTTCCCTTGAGATGCACCCGGAGGCTCCAGTTGGTGCAGAATGTGGCTGCGCGGGGGATTCTGGGAGCCTCAAGATGCTCCCACATGACACCTCTCCTACGCGAGCTGCACTGGCTGCCTGTGGCTTTCCGGGTGCGCTTCAAGGTGTTGGTAACCATCTTTAAAGCGCTCCATGGCATGGGGCCTGGTTACTTGCAGGACTGCATCCTGCTACCGAATACCTCCCACCGACCAGTCCGCTCCCACAGAGCGGGCCTCCTCAGGGTACCGTCAGCCAAACAATGTCGGCTGGCGACCCCCAGGGGAAGAGCCTTCTCTGTGGCAGCCCCTGCCCTCTGGAAAGATCTGCCCCCCGACCTTCGTACGATCACCGATCTGCGCCTCTTCCGTTGGGCCCTGAAAACGTACCTATTTCGTTTTGCCGGCTTGGTGTAGTTTTCCTTTAATCGATTGTAATTTTTTAATTGATTTTAGTTGATTTTATTAACTGTTTTTATATGGTTATCTGGTTTTTAGAACGGGCCCTTAAATTTAATTAGTTTTAATGTATTTTAATGTATTTTTGTATCGGATGTTTTACTGTTTTATTATGCCTGTTCACTGCCCTGAGTCCCGCAAGGGAGAAGGGCGATGTACAAATTTAATAAAAGTAAAGTAAAAGTAAAGTGGGAAGAAGTCATGGCTCTGTTTTGAGACCGGCGTATCTCTTCAGATCTGGACTTGAGAAGAAGCCTTGCAGGGACAGAAATGGAGGATTTCACCATCAGAATGTACGGGATCACACAAGTCATGGTATTCCCTCTGATACACTGTGGAAACAAAAGTTGGACTTTAAAGAAGCAAGATAGGAAGTCTTGTTGCCTTTGAAATTGGGTGTTGAAGAAGTCTCTTGAGAATATTGTGGACAGATTCAAATTAGCCTCCCCTTTGGACATATTGCAGCTCTCTGGAAAAAGCTCTAACATCAGCAAAGGTGGAAGGAAATTGAAGAAAAGATGGCTGGCAATGTGACAATCCATCTACGTAGTTGCTAAAAGTCAACAAGCACTTGCTGTATATCATCATTAAAGTACTATATGTGGATCAATTGGGACTGATTGGTGATTGACACATGCAATGCAATGCCATGCAATGTTTGATTTCTAAGTAAAAGCTATTTTTCAGATAATTATATCATATCAGATCCATTCAGGTTTATATTTTCTTTATCTGATCCATTGCATAGAGTTGTCAAATTATGCCTGCAATAAAAATAAATTTAAAAGAAGCTTCTTTTTATAAATTCAGATATTTTCTTCTGAAATACAATGAGACAAACTGAAAATTTCATTTTCTGTTGGCGAATAAGATGCAGAGCCTGGGAGTGGAGTTAAGAGAGGAATAAGCTTGGAGTCGTAACGTGTCCACAAGCAACCCAAGTCCAGGTCTTGAATTCCATTAACTTTTAACTAGTGCCAATTTAGTGCATTCTTGTGTAAAGGCATGAGGAATAAAGCAGCTTAACTTTATGTGTGGTCCTCATTCTTCGCTCTTGACATTTTCTACCTAATTTTACAAAGCAGAAAAAAGACTTATAAAGTAAAATTATATCTTTGATAAGAAGAAATGCATATCTTTAATTATAACCTGGCAGCATTTCATTTAATTAATAACACTTTTAAAATTATTCTTAGTTGTATTATTTAACCCTTTGTTTGAATGATTTCTCAGTAAAAATAATGTCATTATAAATACTATACATATTGTATACATTACAATAGAAGGAAAGGAAAGAAGTCCCTGTGGATTTTATTCTGCTAGTTGTTTTCCAACTATAAGGGCAGATGCTCATCTCCGTTTCGAGACCTGAAGCCTGCACTGTGTGAAGACATTTCTGTGGTCATGTGGCCAGCATGACATTGCAGACACATTACAGTGTTTTTACTCATTATTTCACATCCTAATCATTAAAAACAAGCCATTTATTTTCTGTGATACATAGAGTACTATGAATGAAAACTACCATCTTGTGTTATACTTCCAAGATTTGGGGGAAGCCAATGCTAATATTATATCATTGATATAATAATTATGCCTATGCTTGTTAGAATAAATTGGCACAATCCCACATAAAGCCTTTGATTGCAAAGTAGTTCTGGGTAGAAATTACAGACCTATTTGAAAATGGCTCCCAGTGTTTATTAAGTAGATTGTGATAGGTATTTCTGGCTAATCTCACAACCTATAATTTAGGATTAATATGGGAGTATAAGGCTCACCAAATAAGCATGGCTGAAAGCTCTCTATGAGAAGATCATATTATATCTTCTAGCTGCTATGAAACAAAATGATATGGCAGAACAATGCATAAACATTAACTCTTTTTTTGCTTTTTTCAAGAATTAGTAGGCATTGCATTGATGAATTTGAATAATAAAGAAAGGGGTTGTTTTATCTACAAAATTACAGTATTAGTCAAAGAGTTAAAATATTTTTTTAAATAATAGTCTGAAGTATAACAAATAATTTCTCTGTAGCCCAATTTATATAATTCAATAAAATGTGAATTCATGAACCATGTGTGCGTTTTTGCTTACTGTTTAGTAGTGGTCATGGCCAGAAAGATGTGATTAAGATTGTATGAATACTAGCATTGGGAGGGTCTTGTGGGGACAGTAGGATGAAAACAGTGGTGGGATTCAAATTTTTTTACTACTGGTTCTGTGGGCATGGTGGGCATGGCTTGGTGAGAGTGGCAGGGGAAGGATACTGTAAAATCCTTATGCCCTCCCTACCCCATTAACTTACTTTCCAACTCTGTTCTCCTCTGCAGGGCAACAGAAGAAGACCCAGGCAATCAGCTGGGACTCGGGAGGCAGGGAACAGATGGGGGCAGAGCCAGCCATAGGTGGTATTTGCCGATTCTCGGAACTACCCAAAATTTCTGCTACTGGTTCACTAGAACCGGTCAGAATTGGCTGAATACAACCTCTGGATGAGAGGCAATGATTTACTTTTATCTTTAATGGCCTACAATCCTGTTCTTTTTTTTTATATTGAAAAAGTTTTATTGGTTTTTACAATTTTCCAAAAGGGTAGGGTAAGGGATACAGAAACATTTTAAGAACTTTCGCGTCGGGATCATTGGCCCTTCCAGGGCTTCATAATAAAACATTAAAAAAAAAACATTTTTCAAAAATACTACAAGGTGAAATTAAGTACATGTTTCCTAAATTCTCAATTCTATGCTGGCAGTCGTGTGCAAACATCCAGATATAAAGGTTATACAATGTTAATAAAAAAGCAAAGTTATTTTTTCGATCTAAGTCTCTTGGCAATTGTATCTTCTTTTTCTCCTTCCTGGCCCCCAGCGGGCGAGGCCTTGGCCCCCCCTGCCCCCCCTGAATCATCCTCCAGGACAGAGGAATGTTTTTTAAGAAAGGCTTCCGCCTCAACAACTGTTTTAATCCTTACTCTTCCTTCATCCCAGAACACCAACATCCCTTCCGGCATCGTCCACTTAAACCAAATCCCGTGGTCAAACAATTTTTTGGATAAGAAGGAATACCTTCTTCTCATCTCTCTAATCTTTTTTGGGATCTGCTTCAAGATGGCGACTTCCTTTTGTTGATAAATTAACGGCCCCCCTCTCTGCGCCTTCAAAATTCCCTCTCTGGTAGACCTTCTAACAAATTTAATATGTATCTCTCTGGGTACTTCATTTATTCTGGCATATGTCGAATTTATTCTGTAGGCTAGGTCAATGTCCCCCCTGATCTCATCTTTAGGTTTATGTAAATAGTCTGCTAAAATTGTGCTCATGAGTTCAGGAAGACATTCACCAGATTCTTCAGAAATATTCTGAAATCTTAAAAAATATGACATCCTTTCAAAATCCATCCTAGACATATGCCCAGTTAGTTCTCCAACCTCACTACTAACATTTTTAAGCTCTCCCTTTGCCCCAACCAGCCCCCCTTCCAGCTCCTCAGTCTTCTGTGTGTTCTCCAGCACTTGCTTCCGTGTTTCCAAAAGATCCTTCTTGAAGCTGCTATTATCTTCTCTCAAAGCTTTAATTTCCTGCACCAAAGCTTGTAACACTGATTCCATTGATGTCATTCTTTGTTCCAATCCTGCCAATTCTGATTTTGATGCCATGGTAAGCTGTTAAAGTCAGTGCCACTAAGATGGCGTTTTTTGGGTGGGGCCATTAAAGCAGATCAGGAGAAAAGTTCAAATGAGAGTTGTAAAAAGTTCAAGACCCAGAAGAGAAACACTTTTCACAGTCAATAATTGTAGCAGAGAAGGCACTCCAGGGAAGGAATCAATTAATCCAGAAATTTCTTCATTAGTAGAGAGAGGGAGTCCAAATCACAAAGAGATGGTAATTTTCCATAAGTAAAAATAATCATTCAGGAACAAAGGGTAGCCATCCTCCACCGCCCAGTCTGAGAGCCAGCAGGAGAAAGTAACAAAAGAAAAATTGTTTCAAGCCAGCCGGACTTAGATACATTGTAAAGAAACAAGCCGCAAAACACTTTCACTTGCTGAAGCAGTCCGGATGCGAAATGTCCGCTTCCTCACAACGAGGAGCCATTTCTAAGCGCCGCTTTAAATCCGAGGGGGGGTTTAACAGACAAACACCCCTCTCTGTGTTCTTTCAGTCCAGGCTGTCAGCACAAATAAGTTTAAAATCACTCACTCTTCACCTCGCTGCCAAAGCCCCGGGAAGCCTTCCGACCCGAACACTCAGCTCTTTTCAAATTCGCCGTTCGTTGCCGTCCTCCATTGGCGAAGGGAAAACCCCCCGCAGCATGTCTCCTCTCGCCTAGGCTGAAGACAAGGGCCGTTTTCCCACCGCCGCTGGGATGAACAGACCCAGGCAAGCCAGCCCTACGGAAGGCCCCCCAAAAGGGGGTGCCTCGCCCCCGTTGGGGGGCAGAAAAAAGAACAAAACGGCGGACGAGTCCGAAGACTCGTCCGTCGCCGCTGGAAGGCGGAACCGGAAGTCACCTACAATCCTGTTCTTATAGTCCACTTAGCAGTAGCTGAAAATATGTTAAATGGAATTATGTTTTGTTCATTTGTAATTTTGAAGGTGATTTTGGGGTTATTTTTAGGAAACATATTTACAGACTTGTCTGCTGAAGAAGCTTTAAAAAAAAGATAGACAAGCTGGTCTCTTTTCCCCACATTATAGCTGAACCTCACTTTGAAAATTCTTTTCCTAAAACAGCCCAAAATGATTGGTCTGATAAAAGGTAGGTTGTATCGTGGCAATGTATGTTTCTTAAATTTCTTGTTTGACCCTTAAATAAGCTTCATATTTATGAACAATGGAAAAGCATCACTTTAAAAAAGCAATATTGCAATGTTTTAGCAAATTGCTACATTAGCAAATGTAGCCTGTTAAATGTTGGATTTTCCCCATGATTTAAATTTGCAAATGCTAAAACTAGTTGTTGAACAAATATATAATAGCTATTCTAAGACTACTGCCTGTCAATATCTAACTACAGATGGTACCATGAATCATAGCTTGAATAAAGAAAATGTTGGGTACTAAACCAGAGTTGCTAGGAGAATTTTTGTGCACAAATATCACATGTGATGCTAAATTTTGGGACAGAATCAGTATGCATTAGGGCTAAAAAATTTCTGTGATAGGAAGGAAATATATTAAAAACAAAAAGAAGCTTGGTATGATCGAGGACACAAGATTTATATACAGCTAAAATCGACTCTTGAAAGAATCTGAAAGGTAAAGCTCACCAAGAAAAAAAATGGGAACTAGGATTGCATAGTAGAAATGAAAAGTTAAATTGTTGGTGTGTGTGTGTGTGTGTATTTGTACATCATGGGCTAAGCATCTCTTCATTGTCGTTGTGTTAATTACATTTCTATTTTTTTCTCATTTCCTTGCCCATTCCTAAATGTTTGCATGTCTTACTCTAATTAAGTACTTTAAAATTGTATAATTTTTGGAATGATGTGATTTTAATGGCTAAGAATGGATTTATCATATTACTTTGGTATGTATAGATACAGTTTAGCAAAGTTAATAATTTGAAAGTGAAATATTATGGGATATTAACTCAGAATTGCATTATATTTTAAAATAAATACCAAGACATAATATAATTGTTTTCAAGTCTGCAGGACAGCTTTGTACATACTTTGCTGTATAAAACATTTAAAGTAAATATTGAGTGTCAAATGGTTTTCCTATATGCTTTATCTCGGGATATTTCATTAGAATGCAGGTGATTTACAGCAGTTAATCTCATAAATCAAAATAATCATAAACATTGTCATATAAGTAATGTGTTTAATATTTTATAAGTGCTAGATTTTTACTTTTATGAATGTGTACACAAATATAAGTGTAATGAATATTTATGGCAAAAAGTGTTCTTAGGCTGTAAAGACCATTTTTCTTTATTGTTATTTTGAGTCAGCATATTTAAAGCTTCTGTACATTAAAACATACAGATAAGTGATGAATTAAAAGATTAAGATATACCCTTATATTAACTTTATAAACTTGTTTGTTCCTATATAACAATAGCTCTCTTTGGCACTTCCAGTCCTAATCTATTTAAAAAGGGATTGGCTAAAATATGCTAATGTATGTTTCATTCATCTGAATCTGTAGAACTGATATAGAGATTAATTTTTTTGCAATAGGAATTGCTGCAATTTCACTATTTATGCACTATGAAATAAATGAAATGAATTAAAGACCTGTAGCTTATATGATAGTACTGTGATGTGAAGAGAATCTATAACATGAACTTTTCTGAAATTAGCAATGCAAAATGAGCAGAAGTTGCTACCTGACTCAGAAATAAACATGATAAAGGCCTTTTCATAATCCCACTTTAATATTTACTCATAAATGCTTTCTTGGATGATTCTTCAGGTACCAGCAACTGCTTATCTATGACTATGATATTTTTCCCCCAGAAAAGTTTAACCAAAAAAAAGCAGATAGCGCCAAAGATAAAAAAAATCCCAGGAAGTCTAATTCCCTCTCTTCTCCTACCCTCCAGGTAATTATTAGACTCTAGTCTAGTATCTACTTCTTTCAATATGTATAATATGTTATTAACATATTATAAAAGCCACTTTATTGTGAGATCAAATGGAACACACCTATAATTGTGAAAATCTAGACAGGTCTAAGTGACAGAAATCCATCAGCATTAAGACAATCTTATATTGTGATTTTTAAAGAAGTTATATTCAGTAGAATTATAATCATATTCTTGCTATTCCAGACATTGATTAGGATGACTAAGATAGTTTATAATAAAAATCTGATCAGAAACCAGTTTGATGTATATCCAGGCTTTTGAGAAATAATTGCAAAAAACTTTAAAGTTTTCATCTAACTGATCGTTCTAGTCTCCCATCATCTGTTTAGTAATCTAAACCTCCTCCACAAATTCTGGATTTCAAAGGAAAGCAGATGGGAGATTGCTACCTTATTACAAGGCTTAATGGACAATGATTTTCTTCTCTGAATAAATTAACGTTGGACGGTGTTCTTATTGTTTAATACTTTGTGTTGGAAGTCATATATTTCTTTGAAATGATTTCATCAGCCATCATTTTGACATCATAGCCTTTTTAAATGTTATTTTCTAACATTTATATTACCCCCCCTCCCCATTATATGTCTTGATAGTGGATTAAATTTAATTACAAGTTCAGGACTAAAAGCCAAACCATTTTAGTCTATACAGAAGATATTAATTATTAATACAATTATAATGTTGTTGGAGTGCACAAACTAATGTTGAATAATTTCTTGAAACATTTTATTTATTTATTTATTTATTTATTTATTTAAATTTATATCCCGCCCTTCTCCAAGAAGGACCCAGGGCGGCGCACAGGAAAATTTAAAAACATACAAAATACAATAAATATAATTTAAAAAACTATTAAATAACCTATCCTGCGCTAAAACCAAATTTTAAAAACCCAATTTAAAACTACCTAAAAGTCCCCATGGGAGGTTAGGCTAGGCCGGCTTGTTGAAACAAATATGTCTTAAGACATTGGCGGAAGAGGCGGAGGTCGGTGATGGTACGTAATTCAGGGGGTAGGTCATTCCAAAGGGCTGGGCCCGCCACAGAGAAGGCTCTTCCCCTGGGTGTCGCCAGTCGGCATTGTCCGGCCGACGGCACCCTGAGAAGGCCCTCTCTGTGGGAGCGTATCGGTCTAAGGGATGTATGGGGCAGGAGGCGGTCTCGCATATAACTAGGCCCCGAGCCATGGAGCGCTTTAAAGATAGTTGTCAAAACCTTGAAGCGCACTCGAAAAACCACAGGAAGCCAATGCAGCTCGCGCAGGATCGGTGTTATGTGGGAGCATCTAGTGGCTCCCATAATCACCCGCGCGGCTGCGTTTTGGACTAGCTGTAGCTTTCGAGTGCACCTCAAGGGAAGCCCCATGTAGAGAGCATTACAGTAGTCGAGCCATGATACAAACTATACAATATTTTAAAATCAGTTTTGTTAGTTGTTGCAACCAGCAGAAAATATGTTCAACACACATAATTAACCCAAAATACTAAAATACCCAAAATACTAAACAGTCTGCTATAAAAGGTGACCATTCTGTATTTTAGTAAGTTTTCTTCTGTTTTCTTTTGATTTTTTAAGATGGTGTTGGCATAAATTAGTCTTCATTTCTGGCCTGTTTCACAACTGGTTTCCAAACTCTTTTCATCATGTCTCTCAGGATTGAGTTGGCATTCTAATGCGAACACCCGGGTGCAGAAATGGGGGGGGGGGGGGGGGGGAGAGAAAAAAGAAATGAAAAACAATATTTCAAGCAACTGCATTGTTTCCTGATTATTACAGCCTAGCTGAAACAGATAATGCATATTGATTCCAACACCATTTGGAGGTTGAATATAAATTGCTTCAGTATTGAAATTTCAAGTTTGAAAATTTTGATTGAACACAGAAACAACTTTTGTTGTTAAATCTATTTAGTTTACTCTGTATAAATCAAACAAACGTTCTTTTCATGATGTTTTAATCCTCAGAAATTCAAAGGATAGTGGATTAAATTTAAACAGGAACCAGATCTTTTGGTGGAAATGTGGGGAAATGGATTTCTGTAAATTCTAACATGAGACATTGAATCTCTCCAATTAAAAGTGAAAAAGGAATCGTATCATGTAGGGTATATTTAGCTACCCAGAAGTAATCACTGAAACGCATATACTGACAATTTATTAGCAGATACTCTATATGAACTCATTAAGCGTATTCAATAATAGCAAATGTCACTTTTGCTAACATTCATCTACATTATGAATAAACTTTTCCATGGTTTTAATTGTCAGATACCAGGAAGTTTCACCATATCCACATATATTAAAAAAATCCCTGAAAATATTGTTTGATATTTTAAATGTCAATTACTTTTTTAAATATATTGTTAGTAAAAAATATTGAAATAGTTTGTTTGCCTTAAATTGTATATGGAGCAAAATTTGATATCTTCTAAAATATGAGATGGGATGTTGTAAAAAAAATCTTCTTAAAAGTAAGGAAAAGCTGCACATTTGCATAGGACAGCAACGTTAGATTGCAAGGATGTTTTTTCATTTATACTAATATTAATTAACTAAAGTTGTATAGCTACCACCTGTACGCTGATGACACCCAGCTGTACATATCTACCCCAAACCACCCCAACGATGCCGTAGCGGTGATGTGCCAGTGCTTGGAAGCCGTGCGGATCTGGATGGGAAGTAACGGACTTAGGCTCAACCCGACCAAGACCGAGTGGCTGTGGTTTCCGGCTGCCCGGTTCAACCAGCTCTCTCCAACGCTGGCCATAGGGGGCGAACATCTTGCCCCTGTGGATGGGGCGCGCAACTTGGGTGTCCTCCTGGATACCCGGCTGTCCATGGAAGATCAAGTGACAGCCGTGGCCAGGAGGGCGTTTTACCAGGTTCGCCTGGTACGCCAGTTGCGCCCCCTATTGGATCGGGACGCCCTTCGCACAGTCACTCATGCTCTCGTGACATCCCGACTGGATTATTGCAACTCTCTCTACATGGGGCTCCCCTTGAGGTGTACCCGGAGGCTTCAGTTGGTCCAGAATGCAGCCGCGCGAGCAATTATGGGCACCTCTAGGTTTGCCCATGTAACACCGCTCTTGCGCGAGCTGCACTGGCTACCTGTCGTCTTCCGGGTGCGCTTCAAGGTGTTAATTACCATCTTCAAAGCGCTCCATGGCTCGGGACCTAGCTACCTGCGGGATCGGATCCTGCCCCATACATCCTCACGGCCGATTCGCTCCCACAGAGAGGGACTTCTCCGGGTGCCGTCCACTAGACTTTGTCAGCGGGCGACGCCCAGGGGAAGGGCCTTCTCTGTGGCGGGCCCAGCCCTCTGGAATGACCTTCCCCCCGATATCAGGACAACTACAGACCTCCGCTCCTTCCGCTTAAAATTAAAGACTCACTTTTTTCGTCTGGCCGGCCTTGGGTAGTCTCTTTTTAGGTTAGGGTTTTTTAGGGGTAATTTTTAGTTTATAGGTTTTAGCGCAGGATTTATTTAATTTATTTTTAATTCTGTATTTTGTACTTGTCTGTGTTTATTTGTATTTTTAATTGCCTGTGCCCCGCCTCGAGTCCCCTCGGGGAGAGAGAGCGGGATATAAATTAAATTATTATTATTATTATTATTATTATTACCCATCTCACCAAAATTGGCTCTTTTTATGCATACAACAATCAAATAAAACCACATATCTAAAAACAACAAAAAGAAAGAGGATAAGAATGACCACCTCACCTGAAGGAATGTTGGTGTTCTGGGAGGGGGGAAGAGTAAGAATCAAAACAGTCGAAGAGGTGGAAGCCTTTCTTAAAAAACACTCCTCAATCCTGAAGGATGAAAATGGGGGAGCGGTAGGGGCCATGGCTCTGCCCACTGGCGGGAAGGAAGAAGAAGATACAATAGCAAAAAGACTCAGATCACAAAAATGATTTTTTCTTTTATACATTGTAATTCCTAACGGATGCTAATAGAAACAAATGATTGATTGCATGGAATTTATGATATGATATGTATGTATCTCTTTCCACCTTACATTGAAAGAATTTTGTATGAAGTCTCGGAGGCGGCCATCCCCTTTGACATGGAAGCCCTAAAATATTACTATTCATATCCTAAATACCTTTTTTCCCTTTAAAAATTTGTAAAACCAATAAAATTGTTGTTACAAAAAAAAAAGAAAAAAGAATGACCACCTCAGAAATGGAGCCATCTGAGTATGTCTCTGATTTCTGGGAGCCCCAGGCCTGGTAATATAACTAGATCTAGGGGGAAGAATGTTACACATGCTGGATATTATGGCAGAAAATATATGTTTTCTGATGGTGCCCATAGCATACATTTTCTACCAGATCTATTGGAGCAGGCTGATGTAATTGGGGAGATAGGGTTCCTCAGGTAGACTCGCCATGAATGTCTTAAAGATTAAAACCACCACCTTGAATTAGACCTAGAAGAAAATTGGCAACCAATGCACTAATGAAGCAGGAGTGTAATATTTTTTCTTCCTTATGTTTTACTCAATAAACGTAAAACACTACCTCAAAAACAGCATATATTTGCCACTGCAAGATCAAGATCAAGATTCAAACTGAACTTGACTTTATATGATTTCACAAATTTGGAAATGACTTCTTGTTGTTTTCTTGGGGATAGTTTGTTCAACTTTCAGCCTAGTTTATGGAGATTTATGGATGCTTCCACATTGATGCTGAGACTAATCCTCCTTAGCTTTTCAAGATCACCCAGGGTCAGTTAGGCACTGCCAATTAACAGTCTAAAAGCTACAGGAGTTAAGGTAAATAAAGAGAGATGGCAGGAAATAGAAATAAATGAAAAAAGCATTTGAAAAAACTTCACATTACTTATTTAGGAGGTTTTGAAGATAAGAATGTTTGTGGATTCAACAGAAAGACAAGTTGGATTAATAAATGATACACTGTTCTGAAAAATCACTTTTCATGGCAGATTTATTGTGTTACATCAGACTTTTGTCAACAGCATTTCAGTTTAATAATTACACCTTGTCTCTCTTTAAATTTTAAGTGGGAAATGTTGAATGCTGATTAAAAGCGATTGTCATTGTATAAATATGAGGTAATGCTTTGGGGTATTCATGAAATACATTGTTGACAAAATTTCAAAATGAAAATAGGACATTCCAGCCCACTTTAAAAGTATTCCAGGGAAATATACTGAATGAATGGAACAAGTTTGGAACATCTTGAAACATTTCAGACACCTAAAGGGTTCTATTATAAGGAACAAAGGGAATTCTAGGAAAACTCTTTTTTTTTTTTGAAAAAAAGTTTTATTGGGTTTTATAAATTTTTTACAAATAAGGTAAAAGGTAAGTGGTGAAAAGACATTTTGAGAACTTTCTCGTCGAAGTCATTGGCCTCTTCCGAGACTTCATAACAAAAAATAGATAATTCATGTAACATACATTTGTACTATAAAGTGGAGATAAATGCAAATATATCATTATAAGAATAAACTGTGCTAGCAAACATATATAAACACCCAAACAATATTATAATATATTAAAATAAAGTCACTTTTGAGATCTAAGTCTTTTGGCAATTGTATCTTCTTTTCCCTGGCCCCCAGTGGGCGGGGTCGCGGCAGCCTCTGCTCCCCCATTTTCATCCTCCAGGATTGAGGAATGTTTTTCAAGAAAGGCTTGCGCCTCTGCAATTGTTTTAATTCTTACTCTTCCCCCGTCCCAAAACACCAACATTCCCTCCGGCATCACCCACTTAAACCAGACCCCCTTTTTGAATAATCTTTTAGATAAGAAGGAATACTTCCGTCTTAACTCTCATATTTTCTTCGGGACCTGCTTCAAGATAGCGACCTCTTTCTGTTGATAAATTAAAGGGTTGTCTCTCTGCGCCCTCAAAATCCTTTCCCTTGTTGACCTTCTAACAAACTTAATATGTATCTCTCTAGGAACTTCATTTATCCTGGCATATGCTGAATTTATTCTATATATCAAGTCGATGTCCCCCCTTATTTCCTCCTTAGGTTTGTGTAGATAATCTGCTAAAATTGTGCACATTAGAAAACTCTTGATCTCTAATTTTTTTCTTCAGTTACCAAAATAGTAAAGTGCTAATCTGTGCTATCTATCACTCAACCTGTAGATGAATTGTTTGAAAATATTTTTTAAGTGCAAACTTTTAATAAACTTTTCAAACTTTTTAGAAAAGTTTCAGAGTAAAGCTGATAAATCATAAAGATGATTAATAGATATTACCAAGCATAATTTATACCAAATAATTATACTTCCCCCATTACTTTTATCTACCCTACCAAATTGGATCTGTTCCAAATTGACTCTACTCCAAATTGTAGCATTGTACCACACCTGCAATCACGTGATTAATATTTGGATGCTTGGTAACCTGCGCATGCATTTATGACTGATGGGGCACTTCAACTTTCCCCCAACACTTGTCTACTTTATATCTCTTGGCCTCCTGCACTCCAAGGCTCCTGCTACCCTGTTCTTCGTCAGTCTCAGCTTTATATTCACCACCACCTTGCTTCTGTTGACCAAGAATCATCAGCCTGGCTCTTCATAAGGAAATGCTAGACACACAAGGACTCCTTCCCACATTTGAGTCTAGCAATTTCCTCTCAAGTGCTTAGGAGGAAGACCTGTGTGGCCAGCAATGTGAGCAAGAAGATAGCAAGGTTCCACTGGGACAGTGGAGCACAGGGAAGTGAGGGCCTCAAGAATTTAAGGTGTTTGTGGTTTTGTGCTGCTGGGTTTTGCTAGGATTGCTGTGGTTTCCTAAAGTGTTTGTGGCTTCATGGTGTTGACAGGCAGGCACAGCTGTGGCTTTCTGAGGTGGCTGCAGTTTTGTTGCTGTGGGGCTAATTTGGATGCTGGGATGAAATGGCTCAGCTGTGCACTGCAGCCTAGCTTTACCAGCTCAGATGCTTCTTGTAGCCTTGCAATTGAAGCCAGGGCTTCTTGGCACATCTCACCTTACTGAATGCAGTTACTAACTTAAGTGATAGTTGCTTTTTCACAATGACATACTACACATTGGATGACTTACTTTTAAAATAAATGAACATTTTTGGAGTGACACCATGGAATTATATATCAATGGAGGGATGGTTTGGTCAAGAATGTAATACAACAAAGTTTGTTCAATTATCTGTATTCTATGAAAAGTTATAAATATAGCCAGCAATAAAACCCAGTTAATAGAAGCAATCATTCAATCTTGGTTTCACATTATGTGAACCAACTTCATATTTGGAAGTTTTAAGACTGGTTTATATTTACCTACTAGCGATATTGACTTAGTGGTGTTTGGAAAATGGGAGACTTTGCCACTGTGGACCCTGGAGGAAGCACTTTGAAAGCACAACATGGCCGACAAAGGTTCAGTAAAGGTTTTAGATAAAGCCACTACTTCAAATGTACTCAGCGGCTGACCTCCTTGCCCTGCGGGAGTCTCCCCTCTCGCAGGTTTGGCCCACCTCAATGATGGGTTTCTGAACCAAGAGAGGTGGTCTAAGCGGAAATTGAGGGGGCTTTTAGCTAAATTTTTAATTTATGTTTTAAGGGGTCCATGGGAGGGGGAGGGTCAAATTAGAATTAGGGTGGTGGGTGTGGGGGAAAACCCACCGGGGATTGTTTTTAGGCCAGCTAGGGGCCTTGGCGGGGAGAGTGTAGTGTCCAGAACTGGGGAGGGGGTGAAGGTCTGTCCAAAAAAGAGTTATTCCATCAGTACTGTGAGTGGGAGGGGCAGGTATGGCGGGAGCCAAGGGCCATATCATGTAAGGGGAGGGCGCACTCGGTGTCTTCGAGCGGTGGCACGCTCCGGCCCTCACGGCTCCCCTTGCGGCCCAGGGGGTTTAGGATCTCAGGACCTGGGTCTTCGGCTGATGCTATGTAACACCAGGTCCATGGTCAATAAAGCCCCCCTCGTTCACAATCTAGTTTTGGAGGGGGGTGCAGACCTGGCGGGTATTATGGAGACCTGGTTGGGCCAAGAGGGGGGGTCCCCCTTGTTGAAATGTGCCCACCGGGTTACCGTGCATTTCATCAGCCAAGAGCCCAGGGTCAGGGTGGGGGGTGGTGGCGGTTGTTATAAAAGAGAGTCTTGATCTGAGGGAGACCACTGTGCCTCAGATAGCCGGCTGTGAGTCCCTCTGTGTGAAGTGGGGTCGTGAGAGGCAGTTGGGCCTGTTGATTGCGTACCTGGCTCCCTGCTATGTATCAACGGCCCTACCCCAGCCTCTCAACGTGATAGCCGAGGTGGCGGTTGCCACCCCCAGGCTGCTAGTCATGGGGGATTTCAACCTGCCATCGGTCTGTGAGACATCTGAGATGCCCCGGGAGTTCATGGCTTCCATGATGGCCATGGACCTGACCAGTTAATTCATGACCCCACCCACATTGGAGGACACACTCTGGATCTAGCTTTTGTCTCTGGCCAGTGGTTGAGTGATCTTGGTTTAGGGAAAATAGTCATCGAACCATTGTCATGGTCAGATCACTCCCTCCTTCAACTTGACTTTCCAACTGCTGCACCCCACCGTGGGGAGGCAGAACTGGAATCGGTGAGATGGTTCCGCCCCAGGCACCTGATCGACCCTGAGAGGTTCCAGATGGAGCTTGGGCCGATACCTGAGACCCTGACCCACGACTCGACTGAAGACCTTGTGGCCGCCTGGAACAGTGTGGCCACAGGGGCCTTGGACTGTGTCGTGCCTTTGCGGCCTCTTACCCAGTGCCGAACTGTCTTGGCTCCTTGGTTCTCCGAGGAGCTGAGGGTGATGAAGCATCGGAAGAGATGCCTAGAGAGCGGTTGGAGGGCCATCCGCTCCGAGTCTGACCGGACACTGGTAAGGTCTTATTTAAAGGCCTACCTAGTGGTGATAAGAGCGACGAAATGCAATTATTTCTCCGCTCTTGTCACGTCTGCAGATAACTGCCCAGCCGCCCTGTTTAGGGTGACCCGCTCCCTTCTGCATCTGGAAGCGCAGGATGTTCCCTTGCAGAGTCGAGCGGAAGATTTTGGGCGTTATCTGCATGATAAAATCGATCAGATTCGGGACGGGTGGGCCTCCGACAGGATTAGTTCAGACGGGTTGACTGAGGCAGGTCCTCAGAATGTTATCTGGGAGGAGTTCGATCCTGTGACTCCTGAGGACATGGACAGGATATTGGGGTGGCTGAACGCCACCACATGTTTATTGGACCCATGTCCCTCCTGGTTGGTACTGGCCTCCCGGGAGGTTACACGAGGCTGGCTCCAGGGAATTGTCAACGCTTCTCTGAGTGAGGGGTTTTTGCTGTCCGCCTTGAAAGAGGCGCAGTGAGACCCCTCATCAAGAAGCCCTCGCTGGATCTGGCTGTTCTGGCCAGCTATCGTCCTGTCTCCAACCTTCGGTTTATTGCAAAGGTTGTTGAGAGTGTGGTGGTGCGGCAACTCCCTCAGCACCTGGATGAAGCTGTCTATCTGGACTCACACCAGTCCAGCTTCCGGCCCGGGCACAGCACTGAGATGGCATTGGTCGCATTGGTAAATGATCTCTGGAGGGCTCGGGATAGGGGCTGTTCCTCTATCCTGGTCCTGTTAGATCTCTCAGCGGCTTTTGATACCATCGACCATGGTATCATGCTGCACCGGTTGGAGGGGTTAGGGGTGGGGGGGCACCGTTCTACGGTGGTTCTCCTATCTCTCTGATCGGTTGCAGTTTGTGTTGGCAGGGGGGCAGAGGTTGACTTCAAGGCGCCTCACTTGTTGGGTTCCACAGGGGTCAGTCCTCTCGCCCCTCCTGTTCAACATTTATGTGAAGCCGTTGGGTAAAATCATCTGTGGTTTTGGGGTAGAGTTCCATCAGTACGCCGATGATACTCAGCTGTACATCTCTACCCCGGACCACCCCAACGATGCCGTGGAAGTGATGTCCTGGTGTCTGAAGGCTGTGCGAGTCTGGATGGGGAGAGACAGGCTTCGACTCAACCCATCCAAGACCGAGTGGCTGTGACTTCCGGCTCCACGGTATAGCCAGTTGACACCATCTCTGGCTATTGGGGGCAAGTCATTGGCCCCCACAGAGAGGGCTCGCAACCTGGATGTCCTCCTGGACTCTCGACTGTCTTTAGAAGAGCATATGATGGCTGTGGCCAGGGGGGCTTTCTATCAGGTCTGCCTGATGCGCCAGTTGCGCTCCTTTCTGGATTGTGACGCCTTACGCACTGTCACTCAAGCTCTCGTTACCTCCCTCCTGGACTATTGTAATGCTCTCTACATGGGGCTTCCCTTGAGGTGCACCCGGAGGCTCCAGTTTGTTCAGAATGCGGCCGCGTGGGCAATTTTGGGAGCATCTAGACGCTCACATGTGACACCTCTCCTGCGTGAGCTGCACTGGCTGCCGGTGGCTTTCCGGGTGTGCTTCAAGATATTAGTGACCACCTTTAAAGTACTCCATGGCAAGGGACCTGGTTACCTGCAAGACCGCCTCCTGCTGCCAAATACCTCCCACCGACTAGTTCGCTCCCACAGAGAGGGCCTACTCAGGGTGCCGCCGGCCAGACAATGTCAGCTGGCAACCCCCAGGGGGAGAGCCTTCTCTGTGGCAGCTCCTGCCCTCTGGAATGACCTAACCCCTGAACTACGTATGATCTCAGACCTACGCCTCTTCCGTCGGGCCCTGAAGACACATCTATTCCATGCAGCCGGCCTGCCATAGCCTTTTTAATTGGGTTTTTTTAGTATTGGATTTTAACTGTGGGCCAAAGTATTTAATTATATATTAATAAGTCATTTCAGTTTTTGTATTTCCTGTTTTTATTGTGGCTGTTCACTGCCCTGAGTCCCGAGAGGGAGAAGGGCCGTATATACATTAAATAAATAAATAAAAATATATAAATAAATAAACATCCACCAAATCTTGGCATTATATGTTCACTCACATTCTCTATGTATTTCATTAGATTTAGATTTAGATTTAGATTTTATTGGATTTATATACCGCAGCCTATCTCCCCGAAGGGACTGATAACATTCAGTCAAAAAGATAAGCAATTTTAGATTCTTAACATCTAGAAGGGAGAGAACAATTTTTCACAGAAATGTAGATTAGCAGAATAATAATAATCAAAATCCAGCAATTTAACTGAATAGTTAAAAGAATAAGTGAGACAAAATCAATTCTAAAATGGAAATTATCAGATAGTTCTTTGTATGGAAATTTCTGTTGCAAACTGAAAATGCATTGTAGTTCCTACACAGACACTGACTACAATATAGAACTACACTGCATTTTCAGTTTGCAACAGAAATTTCCATGATTAACCTTTTTGGCACCAAGTGTCCAAACTGGAATGTGTGTACACCAGAAACACGAAGACCAACTGGCATGCATGCATATGCATGCTGGAAACCTAAAGACCACCGGACAGCTGGTCTTTGGGTTTCTGGCGCTCCAGCGCACCCGAAGACCAGTTGTATGGCACACATGCGTGCCATCCAGAAACCAGAATTGCAGCTAGTGATGGCACATGTGTTCACAGATTGGGATCTGTGTACTACCTCTGTGACGCATGCCATAGGTTTGCCATCACGGTCCTAGACTAATACGGTTAATGCTCCAAAGCAGCTTGGGCTTATTAAATTTACTGGATTATCACATGATATTATCCAGGGGATTAAAAAAAAAAATCATCATTATCATCACCACCACCTCCATCACCACCACCACCATCAAACAGGCACAAAAGAAATAGTAACTAATAAATGCCTGCAGTAAATTTATTTATATATTAAATTTATAGATTTGCCCAGTCTTCATGACTTTGGACTAAGTGGATTATCTATGCCAGTATATTAATTTCAAATCATCATTCTGGGTGATAAACCTCACAAGTTATGTTCAAGCAAAGTTCAGTTAGATATGTTTTCATTTAGATCGTTAAAGTGAACAGAGAATTATATTAATAGCTAAAATGCCCCCTTCAAACTTTTAATTTTAATATTGTGTGATCATATTTTCAGTTAAAAATATAATTTCCTTTTTTCTAATAATTTTTATATATAAAAATCAAATTTTGTAGTAAGGCTTTTGGACTGCAAAACTAAGAATTGAAAACAGAAAAAATGTTTATCAACTTTTGTGGATTGATAATAACATGTCCTCCTATTATTTGCTTTTTATATTTGGATTTTGTTTTGGTACTTGCTTACCTATTCATGGAAAAATGTTGCCACTAATATGAAGCATTGTTGCTAAATGTGCTTTTGCTAATTCTATGGCCAACATACATTTTTGTGAACCTTTAGTTGACCAGTCCTATGTTTAAAATCAATGTTTACAGAAATTAAAACTTCTTTTTAATAGGCAGTATGTATATGATTGAGGGGGTGTGGTGGCTCAGTGGCTTAATAGGTACTGGAGAAGGTCTATGGTCTGTTTTTTTCAATCTTACCACTGCATGCTGGAATAAGTTCCTGTTACTTGTCTCAGCCTGTGCCAATCTAACACTTCAAAAACATGTAAATGCAAGTAGATAAATAGGCACAACTGTGGTGGGAAGGTAACAGCCTACCATGTTTTGCCATATGTTTTGCGCTGCGATTTGACATCATGCTGGCCACAAGATTGTGTAATTGTCAGAGAGCACTAGCTCAGTAGTTTATAGACACAGAGATGGGCACCACCTCTAAAGTTGGTGCCAACTAGTAGAGTAAACTTTTACTTTTTAATGTAAATTACTCATTAGAATAGTGGTGGGTTGCCAATTTTTTTACTACCGATTTGGGTGTCCTCATGTGTGCGTGATGCTTCTGTGCATGCACAGAAGCATCCGGGTGGGTGGTGGAGCCTCCCACTGCCGCTACTACTGCTTCACCTGATTCGGGCCAAAACTGAAGCAATCCACCTCTGCATTAGAAGTTAGAAGACACGTAGAAGGTTGTACAGTGGAACTCTTGTCATCTATATATTGATTTCTAGAATTTGAAACTTATGCTGTACATTATACACTGAAATATTAGATGTAACCTGTTTTATAATTTTTCAGGTGGCAATAATTGCTGGAAATTTTGAGCTTGCTGAATATATCAAGAACCATAAGGAAACTGATATTGGTATGTACATTGGGATTTCTGTTCAATATTGAATGAAGTTATTGCACTAATAAATTATATAGAATGAGATTAAAATGAAATAATTTTTGTATTATGTGTTAAACAATTGTTGATATATAAAATCCCAAACTAATTAAAAGTATACTTTGAAAAACTAAAAAAAATGCCTGCAAACAAACAATCAAGCTCAGAGACTATTAAAGACTTCAGAGTTCAACCCTGAGCTACATATATCCTCTTCTATTGATATCTGTCAAAATGTTACTTCTCTCAGAAGAATATCAGGGGAAAAAAATCATTTTTTTTTCTAATACTCTTTTACAAGTCTGAGGAATGACCTATATAGTGCAATACTATACATTATATTTTAAGAGTTTTTAGATCTAAGAGATATGTCAAATGTGCAGAGAAAGAGGGAATATCTTTCCTGTGGTGGGAGAAATTTTGGTTTTGGGATCTTTTTACTTAGATAATAATGAGTAAAAGTAAAAATTGCACAGATTTAGAACACTATTTAGACAAGGAAGAAAATTGATGAACACTTTTGAGGGCTTGAAATATGATGTAGCTCCAACTCTGAGATGTGGTCAGAGGGTTCTTACTTCTGTTGTAAGAGCATTGTCCTTTGTTTTTTTAAAAATAATCTGAAACTGTTGGAAGAATTTTTGAACATTTAATTTATCAATATGAAATTAGCATTATTTTTTTCTGAGAAGAGGATAAGAGGCAATGAAGGAAAGCAAACAAACTAAATCCTGATAAGATGGACACCTTATATATTAGGAAGGTTGTTGGCTCAAATAGAGGTAGAACACAAATGGCATCCCTAGGAAAGTGCAAGCAAGGGGGCAAATAATAAAATGCACATTGTGACATAAGCCATGTGACTCATGTATTTATGTCAAACATTGGGATGCAGGTTCAAAGTCTAGGTTTGCACTGTGATGTCATTCCCTCATTCGCACATCATGATTTGTACCGGATACTTAAGGGCCGAACACAGATTGTGCTTGAATTGCCATTCCATAAAAGACTGAGGCTTGCAATCTGCAGGTTTTCCTAGATTTGGCATGCTCAGCAGAAGCATAGGTGGCCCTGGAACCCAGAAGTGGGCCTATACAATACAATACAATAGCAGAGTTGGGAGGGACCTTGTAGGTCTTCTAGTCCAACCCCCTGCGTGGGCAGGAAGCTTATACCATTTCAGACAAATGGCTATCTAACATCTTCTTAAAGACTTCCAGGGTTGGGGCATTCACAACTTCTGGAGGCAAGCTGTTCCAGAGGTTAATTGTTCTAACTGTCAGGAAATTTCTCCTTAGTTCTAAGTTGCTTCTCTCCTTGATTAGTTTCCACCCATTGCTTCTTGTCCTGCCCCCAGGTGCCTTGGAGAATAGTTTGACTCCCTCTTCTTTGTGGCACCCTCTGAGATATCAGAACACTGCTATCATGTCTCCCCTGGTCCTTCTCTATACACGTGTGGCTTTTACCAGCTCCTATTTATTCACAGCAGTTGACTTAACCAGAAAAAAAACACACATTTTGCTTCAGTCATTCTTCATATTGTACCTGGTTTCTGTCTCTCAGCCCTAGGAATAAAAAGGAAAATCACTTCTGAGAATCTTGTCAAGAAAACTGTAGGGCAGTTGCCAGAAGTCAACATACACCCACACATACCCTCACCCCCCTGAAGGCTAGCTTTAAAGATGTCAGCAAGAGAAACATGCATTTTACCAGTCTTAGTCTTCTTTTCCTTTATAGATGGGGAAGCTAGGAAAACTAATGAACCTAAAGATGTGTTCCTAAGTAAAAATATCATCTAAATAAGGTCTTGGTTTGTGTCATTTCATTAGTACATCACTTGCTGTATACTAGTAACGCTATTTTTAGATTTTTTTTTTTAAAAAGATCAGTGTGTGTTTCATCTTTAAAAAAAATCAAATTCTTACTTGGAAAGATACAGATATTTAATTCTATTTTAAAGCATTTTTGATAGGACAAACAAGATCCTGGTCTTTAATATGTATATATATATATAGACATTTAACAGGCGAAAAAGATTTTTCTGGCTGAGCCATACGTATTTCTTTGATGGGTGTAGCTGTATTTTAAGTATTACACTAAATGTGATTTAGTTTAAGTTATTCAAATTTCACAATTTTAATAAGTCTTTTATATAAATATTACAGATATATCAGAGTATTTTTAATAAGCACCTTAAATTATTCTTGAGCGCTGCATCATTTCATTTACTGCATGTTTTATAACCAGTGTTCTGTCTTTTAAGAGGGAAAGTCTTTAGGGTCCAAAAGATAAATATCCTTGCTTGACATGTTATCCTTGCTTGCTTGTCCTGCAGTTAGTTGTCACATTTTATGCTTTTATTTATCTGAAGAGAAAGTAATAGATTAAAGGCTACGATGAATAAAAAAGTTAATCCCTGATTGTTTTCATCCAGTCTACAGCTGTCTGTGACTAAATGAGCACTGAAGCTTTAGAAAGCATTTGCCATACAGCATTTACTAAGGCCTCTATAGGATGGAGATGCAAAAAACTAGCAATAATATCTATGGGAATCTGGACTATCTCTTTAAATACAGGTCTGCACATTTGAAAGATGTTGCAAACCGAGGATCCTTTGACTTGGATAATCTATTTTTAAATCTTCTTTTTATTTTGTATTGCCTTGGCTGTTTGTGATGAGATGAATTATCCGATGGATTAAATGACATGGGTTGTTCCTCTTCAAATGAACAAGGTTTGTTTTATCATATTCCTTTTCCTTCGGCTGCTCTGAAGATAGAAACAGGAGGGATTTTATTTTAAATATGAAACACATTGAGGTGGTGGTGTGTGAGTTTTGGTAGTTGATTAGCAGACTAACTAATACTTAGATACTGTTGCTAGGCTTCAAGTCAGAGTTCTTGTATCCCTCTATAATTATGCAGGAATGTGTATATGCAATGATTTGTGGGTGTTTCAAGCATTTTTTAAAATTTAATTTTATATACGTGGATACGAAATGGCTGCTGATGCATTCAACCCATTCTTTATTATATGTTCTATATTTGGCATTTGCTTTAGAATTAATATATTGGTATTCCGGATATCAATGCAGTATCAAACCATACTGCTTATAATGGAAAATGGTTTTTGTTTATATTTTGAAGAAACAGCTGTCGTTTCTGCTTATTTGCATCTTGAGCATTTATTTTGAAGCCAGAGTGATTGAGGTCAATATTACTGCTTCTTAACTAAGAATTTGAATTAACTACCATCTGGTTTAATTCTATTCATTTATTTATAGCTTTCCAAATGAATTGTTTAATAGTGGGATTTATAAAAATATAGTTCTTTCAGACTAACATAGGTATCAGAATTTTTAAAATCCTGATTTTCACCAATTGAAATTAGAAATACTAAAGGAACTTTAAATAAAACAGTGAACAGCATGTGTGAGCTGCACTATTTTTATCTTGCCTTCCTTAGCAGAACTAAAAAGGGTAGGAAGTATTATTGTGGCCATGTTCATTCACCATTTTTGTTATGAGTAATCTTAATCTTCATTCAAATGCTATAATGAATTCTCATGGCAATTTTATTTTAAAAGCCAAAATAAAAGCAATACTGACAGTTTAACATGCTAATTTTTTAAGTAAAATATGTCATAAATTTAAAGCCAGTGTTTATCTGTAACCATAAAATCTAAAACTTTTTTTCTGAAGCCAGAAAAGAATATAACACCTCACTATCTAAATCTATTTGGTGCATTTAACTGATAAAAATAAAAATGATTTCAATTATGCATTTGCTGATATCAAAGATGGAACAACTCAAAAGTTTTCATTCTTATAGAACAGGGGTGTCCAAACTTGAGAACTTTAAGACTTGTGGACTTCAACTCCCAGAATTCCCCAGCCAGCTATGCTGGCTGGGGAATTCTGGGAGTTGAAGTCCACAAGTCTTAAAGTTCCCAAGTTTGGACACCCCTGTTATAGAACATAAATAATGTTCTTGTATTAAAGGAGGCACGATGGTTCAGTGGTGAAAAACAATGAGTTTGTCAGCTGAAAAGCTGACTGCCTGGGTTAAAGATTTGAGCGCTATGTGATGGTGAGCTCCTTTCCCCAGCTCCTGCTCACCTAGCAATTCAAAAGCAGTAGCAATAGCACTTAGAATGAAAATTATAAACCACTTCACAGTGTTTTACAGCCCTACCTAAGCAATTTACAGAGTCAGCATATTGCCCCCAACAGTCTGGGTTCTCATTTTATTAACCTCAGAAGAATGGAAGGCTGAGTCAAAATTGAGCCGGTGAGAATCAAACTGCTGTCAATTAGTAGAATTAGCCTGCAATACTGCATTCTAACCATTGTGCCACCATAGCTCATAAAGCATGCAAGTGTGAATACATACTTGCACACACAAACACCACTTTGGTGGTAAAGTAACAGTGTTCCATGTGTCTTGGTGTATAGTCATGTTGGCCACATGACCATGGAAAATGTCTTTGGATAATGCCGGCTCCCTTGACCATGAAACAGACCCCGCCCCATGAACATGAGTCGACAGGGAAATCTTCACCTTTAATCTTGTATTACTTATAAATTTGAATTGCTCAGTCATTCTTCGCCACATCAAACAATTCAAGATACTCTATATTCCTGAAAATTTTTAATTACATTGGTTTGTCATTCAATAGTTCAATTGTTAGGATTTTTGGTTGCATAATTGTAAAAGACTTGTCAAATGCCATAGTGGAATTTGAAATAACATGCTGCTCTGTCATTCAATAATTGTTTTCTCTTTTTGTGATGGCCCTTTTTTGTGATGAGTTGATGGCGCAAAGGATTGCTAAGTGGTTGTGGCTGTCTAAGGGCATTGTATGAGGAGAAAATTCATGCTTTTTTGAAACTTTAATTATTTTCTGTATTTTTAATAAGAATTAAAATGGCAACATAGCATGAAATAATAAATATCTTTTCTAACTTTTGAAGGGAAATGGATTTCATAAAAAAAGCAAATAAAAGATACATTGTAAAGTTTATAGAAATTAGCATAATGAGATAAACGTAGGTTAAAGTAACACTTGTATGAACTGTATTATTTTCATTTATGATGAAATGTTATAGTATTGTTTTCTGATGCTGTAACTGTTAGTATACCTATTGATCATTCTTTTAAAAAGCACATTGACTTTTTAAACGATGTTATATTTTTCTATGCCTTTTAAGCACATCATTTTGATTTTGCTAAACAGAGATAAAAGAAAATTACAAAAACTAAATCCATAATATGTAATGCTCTTTGACTTATGATTGAAATTGAGGCTGTAATAATGGTTGTAAGTTGTGACAGTTATTAAGCGAGTCATCACATGACCATGCCTGATTTTGCAACTTTTGTGATTGTGTTAAATCAGTGCTTCTCAATTATTTTCTGTCATGCCCCCCCTAGGAAGAAGAAAACATTTCGCGCCCCCGCGCGACTGTAAATAGTATCATTTGTCTATAAAATTGTTATAAGTACACCTCTGCATAACACTGTATCCTTATTAACGTATAAGAGAATAAAAAAAGAAAGAAATGTGGATCAATTTACAACAAAGAATAGCTTTATTAACTGTAGCAGAAAAGATTTAAAGTGCATTAGAAATTTAAAAAAAATTAAATCCTTTGCCGAGGTCAAACGCATCCCCCTTTACGGAGCCTCGCGCCCCCCCTGGGGGGCCCGCCCCACTATTTGAGAAGCACTGTGTTAAATGAATGCAGTAGTCGTAAAGCAAATGCTGTGATTGTTAAGCAAGACCATTTTTTATGGCAAATTGTATTCATGTGACTGCAGTACACTGCAAACCGCTGTAAATGTGGGTCAGTTGCCAAGGGCCCAAAATTTAGTCATGTGACTGTGGGGGGGATGAAGTGGTCATCAGAACTTCCAATATGGGTCATAAGTAGCTTTTTCGGGTTCTTCAGTTGCAAAGCATCCATAAAAGCCAAGAAACACCTTTATTGTACTTACATTAAAATTGAATAAGGATTATTTTAAAACCTACAGGTTAAAAAAATGAAGATGTTTGAGTCAATGCAATTAAAGACATCTCGCTAACCTGCTGAATACTCTCGCTGTTTCAGCTGCTGCAGTTTCAGTCTTATTGCATGCATCTACTTCTGCAACCTGTTTTGGACTGCTCCCATGGATTGTTGTCGGTATAAAAATCTGATAAAATTAAATTAAATTGTCCCGATTCTTCCCCCAGTCTGACCTTTTGGTCTATGCATACAAGGATCTCTGGCTTTCTTAATAACTTGATTACAATTCATACTCCTCATTGCTTGGCTTCATTGAGCTATTGGGATCACCTGGCTTTCCCTTTTGTGAGAAGGGCCACCTGACATTTTGCTCCTGCTCTTTAGAATCAACACCCTTTGAATTATCTTTGGAGTCTGTCCCCTGAGGCTTAAAAAAGCCCTTTCTATTTTTCAAGACCTTTATGAAGCTCAAAGAACTTTTATTTCCAATGGTAGTGTGCAATGCCATCTTAAATTACAGTTATGTTTTGGGTTAGATAATATTTTTATATTGATTTTTTTTATAGTGATGCCAATTGAGACTGATATATATTGCCCTGTTATTTTTATTGTTATGCTTGTATTCTGCTTAAGGACAAGTTACTACCAAATAAAAATGATTTCCTTCCTCCTGCTCCAAAACATCAGTGCCAGACAGTTTTCCTTGATGTTTCTTTTCTCCACCTGTAAATTGCTAGCCTGGAGCCATCTGAATTTTTTGTATCTTTTTCTAAAATTACCACTGGTCTTATAGCCTCAAAATCACAGTGATTTCAGGAGCACTTTTGCTGCCATATACTCTGCTGCTCCATCTCTACATTTTCTCTTCCACTAAATCTTATCTAATAAGATCAATGAAAGGTCTTCTGTCTCTATTTTGGTATTATTTTAATTATGGTGATAATCACATTTTACATAGATAGTAAGGAATATTTATGCAATTCTTTCTTTTGCTTTATATTTCTTTCTAGCTTTTGGCTGCTTTGGATCTGCCATTTTCTTTCCTTATTCTTTTTCTTCTGAAATATGGCATCCTTTGACCAGTTGTCCTTTCATTTTTAATTCTCCACCCCCCCCCCTTTTTTTTTGCAATTTCTGTAATTGGCTTATTAATTTCCTTTAGTTTTATAATGTTATTTACCCCAAGAATGTTTCCTAGAAGAGCTTCCTGCTGTTCCTTCCATGCTCCTTGCAGAGGTACACAAATATATTTTTGAAGTGATGCTTGCAGTTTCCTTTTGGACAAATGTGCCTGTACCGTACTGACCTCAGTCTGCCCTCTGCAAGAACAGTTGGAGAAAGCAAGCGCATGTATGAGCAAGAATTAGTGATGTAGCTTCATAAATGTAACAGTAAGAAGATCAATTTAGAGAAATTGCAAGGGATGGGCCAAGCCTAGCATCCAATTAGCTACATTCTGTTTGGAGCTCCAGATGGAATTAGAAAGCTCAAAGCACACATGGCTTGGGAACAAAGGAAAAAGAAGATCCCGAGATTAGCAATTTCATATAGAGAGACCAGACTGAATGAAAAAGAAGGAACACACACTAAATCCCTTTTTAATCTATATTTTACTTTCCTTGGAATACGTTTATAGTGCTGAAGAGTAAGGATAATCTCCATCTTCACCAGCTATTTGTGTTATAGCAAGGCTTATCTATGAACCATGGCAAATTGCATGGAAAATATGGAAATTGTGGAGGCAGGGGGAGCAAGGAGAGGTGGAACAAGATTAGATCAAGGAAGTATGTGATGTTGGGGATCAAATTATTAATCTGGAGTCAGTTTTCTGTATAATAGAAATGTTTGAAGGAACTATCCGCAACCTTTAGTGGAACATATGCATAACTGAATACCTAAGTTGGGGTGATGGAGTGGATAGAGGGAGAACTACACTGGGCCAAAAGAAATTATGACCCTGTGTATGATATGCATGCATTCAGTCTATGTGAAAGTAAGGCCAGAATAGTTTTTTGTGTATTGGTAGGGAGGGACATGGGAAAAGTCTTTATGTATGGAGGGAGAAGAAAACATTTGTATAAGTATTTGGGAATAAAAGTTAAATTACATGTATGTAAAAGTTTTATAAATGCTTAATTTCTTAACCATGTGCATTTTTCCACATAATATTATTCCGAGGTATGTTCCTCACTTCTTGAAGTAATATTCTCTATGTGAATTTTGGATCTAGTATCAAGAATTTGTTCAATTTTATAATCTGTAGAGAGGGTCTCTTGCTCAAAATGTACATTTTAAAAAAAAATTGGTCCTTCTTCAGTATTTACTCGATCTATATAGTACTGCCAACTGGCTCTGTCTTCCAGCTCTTCTGATTCTATTTTAAAATGTGCTGGGATTCATATAAATAGCTTGGGCTGTTTGTAGATACCAAGATGCTGAAACAGGTTTGTTTTGCTATTTTGAAGACTCTAAGGCTTGCAGAAAAGCAACTGTTAATAAGACATTTCATGGGCAGTAATTAGTGCTTTGTCCTGATATTTGTATTATAATTGTATTGATATTTACAATTGAGAAATATCCTTTCTTTAAAAAAAAAGAATTAAGAGATAGAAAATTGATGGCATTTTCTATATTTGTCACAGAAACATGTATGTACTGGTAGTGCTTGAGTTAGAACCATTTATTTAGTGAATATTTGAAGGCACTAAAAAAGTGATTTATGAGCAGTTTGCACACACATGACTGTTGCAGTATCCCCATAATCATGTGATCAGAATTCGGGTGCTTGGCAACTGGCGTCCATTTATGATAGCTGCACTATTTAATTTAATTTTAATTTAATTTAATATTAGACTTATAAACCGCCCCCTCTCCCTGAAGGGACTATCCCAGTGTATGTGATCCCCATTTGTAACCTTCCCAGCTGGCTTCCAACAATCAACGGGGGAAGCCAGATTTGCCTAACAGCCCCATGATTCAGTTAAAAACTGCAGCAATTTGCTTAACAATTGTGGTAAAAAGGACACAAAGTGGGGCACAACTCACTTAAAAATTGTCTTGCTTAGAAATGGAAAGAGGAGAAGAGAGAAGAGGATAATAGGGCTGGAAAGAATCTTGGACGTCTTCTAGTCCAACCCCCTGCCTAAGACAGGAGAACTGTACAATGCAGACAAATCATTGTCCAATCAATTCTTGAAAACCTCCAGTGATGGAGCACCCACAACTTTAGGAAACAAGCTGTTCATTGATTAATTGTTCTTACTGTCAGGAAATTTCTCCTTAGTTCCAAGTTGGATCTGTCTTTGATGAACTTCCTCCCACTGCTTCTTATCCCACACTCAGGTGATTTGGAGAATAAATCGACCCTCTCTTCTTTGTGACAGCTCTTTAGTACTAGAAGACAGCTGTAGTGTCTCTCTTCATCAAGCTAGACATACCTAGTTCCCTTAGCCATTCATTGTGCAATGTAGCCTCCAAACCCTTATCCTTGTTGCTGAATTCTTTCTAAAACCTCAGCATCTTTTTTGTATCTTAGTAGCTAGAACTGGATGCAGCATTCCAAGAATGGGCTCACTAGTGCAGTGTAGAGTACTACTATCACTTCTTGTCGTCTTGATACTATCCTCTAGAACTGCATTGGCCTTTTTGGCAGCTGCAGCACGCTGCTGGCTCATGCTTAAGTGGTAGTCCACGAGGACACCTAAATCCCTTTCCCAGTTACCACTATTGAACCAGGTACCATCTATTCTATACCTATTTATTTGGTTTTTCTTACTGATATAGTTGTGAGACACTTGACATCTGTGGTAGAAAAATAAATGCCTGTTGCACAAAAAATAAATTAAAATCACACAAACATAAAGAGCACACAAGAAGCCAATTCGAAAGGTAGGGTCATATTAGCTGAGTTAAACCTAAATTTAAAAATCCCTCCATTTTTACTTGCTTCTAAAAGATCATTGATAGGGCAAGCCAGAATTCTAGGGGGTTTCCTGCCTTGTTATTACTTTTTAATGAGTGGTTATAGCACTGTGCCTAGTAATGTAAGATGTGACACCCCTGATTCAGATATAGTTTTACTGTTTTAATTCATTAGATGGCTCTTGGGCAACTCATTTCAGTCTCAGGATCAACAGTGGATCCCTCTGGTCTTCAGTATAGGAATAATTATAATGATCTATCTTAAGAATCTTTGCTGATTACCAGTTCTTTACCCTTATAGCAATAAAGTACAACTTCTTTCCTGCTTAGTAATATGTGGTATTAACTCTCCTGGCTACACAGACAAACCAAAAATATTGTTCTTATTGGTGAAGAGGTGGCATGAGACAGTTTTGAGAGTGCTCATTTGCTGATGAATAGGATTCTATGCACTTTTCCTGTTCCATTCTAAAATACAGACATCTCAATTAAGAAGCTACCAGTCATTGAGTAAGATTGGGTTTAAGTTAATTATTTTTATGATTGGGGATGTTGGGAAATCTTACACCATTTCAGAACTCCATAATGACTCAATAGGCTTCAATTCTAATTCCACTTCCTAGTTTTTTTTAAAAAAATTCATGAGATTTGCTATATTTGAAATACATATTTTATGGAATATGTAATAATTGAAATTATTTTGATAACATTTTAAAAATACTTTCCTAACAAACATTCATAAACCTAAGAAGCCTACACTTGTCTTATTTGAGAACAGTTTGGACCATGTGACCAAATCTAAAGGAAGATATCTTGAATTATCTTATAAATAATATCTCCAGTCCAATGCCAGTTTGGATCACACTCTATGTTTAAAACTGGGATAAATGGGAGATGGGTAATATTGAAGGCTAGAAACAGGAGGATTTTCTAAAATATAAGCAGAGAAGTAATTTTAAATATGTTTTGTAATAGTAGGATTTAGGATTTATGGATTTATTAAATTTTTAGACCGCCCTTCTCCCTTGCGGGACTCAGGGTGGTGTACAGGCAATAATAAGATCAATAATATAGAGCATAAAATACAATTAAAAATACAATTAAAAACATATTAAATAGATATTAAATAGATTGGCCTGATCTAAATCCTGTTAAAAAACCCTTACTAAAACAATTTAAAAAACTACGCCAGGCCGGCTGCACGAAACAGATAGGTCTTTAAGGCCCGACAGAACTGGCGCAGGGATGGTCGACGGCACCCTGGCCGATGGCACCCTGAGAAAGCCCTCTCTGTGGGAGCGGACTGGTCGGTGGGAGGTGTTTGGTAGCAGGAGGCGGTCTTGCAGATAGCCAGGTCCCTTGCCATGGAGCGTTTTAAAGATAGTTACTAATACCTTGAAGCGCACCCGGAAAGCCACAGGCAGCCAGTGCAGCTCGTGCTGGAGAGGTGTCATTGGGAGCATCTAGATACTCCCAGAATCCCCGTGCAGCCGCATTCTGAACTAACTGGAGTCTCCGGGTGCACCTCAAGGGAAGCCCCATGTAGAGAGCGTTGCAGTAGTCCAGGCGGGAAATGACGAGGGCTTGAGTGATCGTGCGTAAAGCGTCACGATCCAGAAAGGGGCGCAACTGGCATATCAGGCGAACCTGATAAAAAGCCCCCCTGGCCACGGCTGTCATATGGTCTTCTAGAGACAGCCGAGAGTCCAGGAGGACACCCAAGTTGCGAGCCCTCTCTGTAGGGGGTGATGGCACCAGCTGGCTATATCGTGATGTCAGAAGCCACAACCACTCGGTCTTGGACGGATTGAATCGGAGCCTGTTTCCCCCCAGTAGTAGACAATTTATTTCTTAATATCAGGGAAGGATATTATTTCTAAGATTGTACTTATTTGCATTTATTTATTTATACTAGCTTTACATTGCCTTGCAAGAAATAGCAATTAACAGTAAATTCGAAGGAGTCTGGTAACACCTTTTTAAACTATTTTTTTTATTATTTGTGAACTACTGTATATATCTCTTCATTAGAGCATAAAGTAGTTGAAGCAATGTAAATTGGAATGAAGACTAAATTGCATGTGAGACAGATTGCAAATAACTCATCAAGTAGCAATGTATTCAAAACCCATGTTTGTTCTGAAATGGCCTGAATCTTTTGATCTAGGTGAGTTCCACAACCTCTTGCTCAACAGTGGTGGTGTAGTTCAATTGTTTCAAAAACAGCTATTTTGAAATCTATAATCAAACGTCATGGGAAGTTAAAATGTTCTGATATTGTCTTTTCTGAGTCCTGATGTCCAACTCCCGGCAACAAATCCAGATCTTTACTTTCCCCGACATTTATATCAACTACGCCATCATAAGACCCAACAATTTCCCAAACAAAACTAGAGGTGTCTCCACATGCTTTTCCTGAAAAATAATGTCTGCCATCATCTACCAACAATGCTCTTCTAGATTCTAAGTTGAACAAACAGACCAGACTTCGTACAGATAATTAATGAATACAGATTTGACATCATGCATATCAAGCTCTGCCTGTTTCCAATATTTAGGGATTATTTTTTATTTTAAATTCAGTGTCCAACTAATTAAAAAATATTTTCAAAATGAGTTTCATATTTTAAGTAGTTCTAGCTTTGATTACAATCCATGAAATTGACATTGCTGTATTATAATAGTCTATAATGTTAGTTTTCAAATGGCATATTACTTTTCTAACCTGATGGCTGTTCGTAATCAGGCCTGCAAACATTGTGGCAATCAACTGTATATTGTGCATTACCAATAGGGAAAAAAGAAGAAAGCAAATATGAATTAATCGCAATGAATGTTCCAAATTGTAAGGTATGGATAGGTAATAATAATAATAATAATAATAATAATAATAATAATAATAATAATAATAATAATAATAATCTTTATTGTCATTGTAATAATAAAATTACAATGAAATTTGTTTGAGCGCCAGGTGGAATACAGAAAGCAGTGATAGCCACAATAGGAATCTCTCTCCAGGCAAATGAAAAGGCCGACAAATGACAGTTGAAATAAAATGGCCGACAAATGACAGTTGAGAAGGATCAATTGTACTTTGTCTTTTATTATCCATTTCTTCAAATCTGTTTGGCATTTTAGGAGTTGGTGGAAGAGGAGCACGTCTCTTTTTCTTTTTTGTTTCTTGTTGCAATGAACTTTGAGGAATCGCACTTGGCATTTTTTCTTCTCTCTCAGCTTTCCCAATAGAAAAGGATGGAATAACTGGTAGGGGTGGTGCTCTACGCTTCTTCATTTCAATTCTTGCAGTTGCCCTTGTATATTCCCAAGAGATAATGATGGTGCCACCGTTACAGAACATAAACTTCGTGAAGAATCTGCGATCATTGTTTCATCAAGGCTTTGTTTATGATACAACCTAGGTTTTAAAAATTCTCCACTACCCAGATCTAGGCGTCATCTTGAGGATTTCTCTGCCTGAAACTTGTTTTTCTTACTTGTCCTAAAAAAATCCGAGTAATCCTTTCTTTCTTTAACTGATGTGTCACAACCAGTTGATATGTTTGTTTCTCAATAATTCACAGTAGGTTCAAAGCGAGTTTTTGATGGAAAAGTCTGCTGTGACACCAGGAGCTCAAAGCCGCTGCGCCTAAGCGCGCCGCCATCTTGGATGGAGTCTTAGGACTACAGTTGGTTCTTGCCTAATTTCATGTAATTTTCATTCTAATATCAATTCCGGCATGAAAAATTGGCAATGAATAGACAAAGAGGAGTTACATACATATCCAGCTTGATGTTCCTTTTTAGAATTTGCGACATTATACAAGGTATGGAAAGTGTAAGAAACAGTAATCAAAAGAAATTAAAGGAAGGAGATAAAAGAAAAAGAAATCTGGCCAGAATTATTTTAAACCAACATCATTTATTAAACCTTACTATCCTTCTATACTTCCAGCCATTCTTGAATCCTTGTCTATTTATTTATTTATTTATTTATTTATTTATTTATTGGACTTCTAGACCGCCCCCTCTCCCCGAAGGGATTCGGGTCGGTGTACAGGTACAAATTAAAACCATTACAATCAATAATACATATAACTAAAATCGAATTAAATAAACCCCTGTACAAATTTATAAAAATTAAAAACTTAACCTTAAAACCAAATCGCAAAATTTAAAAATACAAACTGAGGTGGGAAAGCTGGAATTAGGCCAGGCCGGCTAGATGAAACAAGTGGCTTTTGAGTTTCTGGCGGAAGGAGCGGAGGTCCGTGGTCGTTCTAATGTCAGGGGGAAGGTCATTCCAGAGGAATTCCAGAGAAATTCAAGAGTCTATATGACTCTTGAATTTGTGTAGTGTAGTGTAGCCATTGTCCGTTTCCCTGAGAGATCCAATCCTGCTGACAGCCACATTTTAAGGGACTTTTAGGAGTTTGGTGGAGATTGGGCCACTTTTTAAAGTCCTGTATGGTTAAAAGCCAGTGATTTTTGAGATAGATCAAGAAGAAAAGACATATTAACAGTCACTCCTCCAAAAGAATGTGACATCATGAATCCTAGGCATTTGTGTATGTGAGCCATTTCAGTGATGTCACTTTTTCTGGAACAAACTCCCTTGAAGCATAAGCGTCCCTGCTATATTTCCAAAAAGCAGTCAAGACCTGGCTGTTTTGGAGGGCTTTGTAGAATGGAATGGAGGACATTGGTACTGTTGATTGAGAGATGGTCCAAGCTTGTTAATTACTCAGATTCTTTGGATTGGAGCAGCACAGCAATCTGAGTAAGTAAATGCAACATATATACTTCTTTGGCATTCTGCAACATTATTCCTCCATTTCAAGCAGTTTCACATATCTTTATTCATGTCCACTTTTCATTCTTTAGTGGTTTAATACCTTTTTGTACAGGTTTTTATTTTTATTCCTGCAATCATTTTATTTCACTATTACTTCCTTCACTTTTTCCATTCTTTTCTATGTCAATTGTTTGTAAAATAATGTATACACAATCTCTCATTATTCTTGTATCTTTCACTAATTATCCAAGTCTTTTATCATAAGCAATCCCATCAATTACATTTTTCAATCCTTTCTTTTAGAAAGTATATTAGAAGGTGAAGAAACAAAAATACCAAAGGTTAGGTAGAGATACATAGCATTGAAAGGTCTAGTCATAAACCTATAATCCCAAATTTCTCATCTGTCTGCTGGCAGCTTTGGCACTCTTTCTTTTGCCAGAATTTCTGACAAGCTTAGATATCAGATCAGAGCATACAAATTAATCCTGGCTGAGCTAGTAGAACGGGAATTCAATATGATTCCTGTAACAGATGTAGCATGACAATAAAAATTATAGGGTGACATTCACAACTAATTTGATATTAGCGGATTAAGTTCTCAAAATAGAACAACCTCTTTTAACTTGAGTTGATATATATCAGGTTGTTTGGAAATGACTGCTGGAGGAAAGCTCGTTTTAATAAATTAATACACTATTAAACCTTAAATGTAGTTTTTGTATTACTCTGGGATTTTTAAATAATTCAAATTAATAAAATATGAAATTATATAGAATAAAATGAAGAAGATGATAAAAGATACAAGAAAGGGGAGAAAAAGTGCAGGCAGAAAAAGAAAAGATATATGAAGAATCAACCGCCGTGCTGTACATCAGTTACAAGCGCATTCATTCCTATAACTTCTGCTTAAACTTACAACATAGTTCTCTTCTTCCCATATTTACCCTTTTAAATCAGCAAACCCATAAATTACCATTTCATTTTTTTCCTATTTTTAGCAAATGTCCATATGAGGTTTCCAGTCTTTTAGAATAGGAGTCCCTTGCTCCCAGGCCTTGAACCTTTTGTAACTGGGCCGTGGAAGTGCAGGTGAGCATGCTCCATTTGTGCGACACTTGTGCAAATGGAGCTGCCTGGCCATGCATGCTTGCCCATCACTCGTGTGGAACCATCCCCTCTCCCACCACCCTGGCTGATCCACAAATCAAGAAATGTTTGGGACCTCTGTTTTAGAAAAGTACTTGGTGTATCCCTGACCAAACACATCGATTATACCATTTCTGCAAGTGTTGCTACTTCACGATCCATTCTTCCAAAGTGGGTATATTAGTACTTTTACATCTTTCTGAATATAATTGTCTTAATGCAGTTATCATATACAAAATCAGTCTTTCATAAGACTTATTTAATTGGCTATTCATAAGTCCTAGTATTACATTGGAATTATTGATATTTCTTTCAGTAGTGCAAGTTAAATTCTTTTCCATGCAGTAATATCTTGCTTTTATTTGTAAACAATAGAAACGTGCAGATTAAATATGCAGTATGCAATAATTCCTAGTTTAAATTTTTTTTTTGATGTTCCATAGAGAAGAAGTGTAACTTGGACTATAACATTAGAAAAGTATACCTCTCTTATTCTTGTTATTTTATTATTATATCATTAAACAGATTATAACGGTTGCAATATCCAATTATCTGCGGCAGAACTGCAGTATATGGTCCCCATCTTGTCTCCTTTGAGTGAACTTTTAAAAACTTGACATTTTCCCCTAGCCTTGGGTTAGAATGATTGGGCAAGAAGAATTTCTAGAAAAACTTAAGTATTCGTCTAAAATAAATTTTATTTCTTATTTTTATGATCAAATACTGAAAATAAAAAGACCAAGATATATACAGATGCAAAGAAAGTAGTAATATTACAGTCAAAAATATCATAAGAAATATAAGAGGAGTTTTCCCCCAGCCATCCAGCCATTCAGTCATATTCTAAGAAAAAGTAATCTAACATCTTGAGCCAATTGCATAAAGTTTACGTGGTGTTGTGCCATGATTCCTGGCCCTTTTGTATTTTTTAAAATACAACAAAAAGAACAAAACCAAATGTATCTGATTATTAAAAATGCATAACAGATGCTTAAAAAAAACCACACAACACAAAAAATGCAAAACATAAAGTGTAATATGTTCTTTCAACAGTAAACAATTATCTACATATTTATCTAATATAAATAGCATATACATGCACACATGCATATTCTAATATACTTTTATAACTATCATTCCTTTTTAGCATACTATATTTTGTATAAATGAGTCCTATATTTCATTTTACTTGTCCAAACAAAATCTATGTCTATAGGCAATCTGCTATAGGTGGCAAATATGATCAGGTCTTCCATCCACTGAGTGAATAGGGTGATACACTTATCTTTCCAATGCTGCAATATCACTTTTTCAGCCATAGTAAGGGAGGAAAGTCATTTGTGTTGTCTCATAGTTAATTTCCTTAGGTTAATATCTAAGTACCGGTATGCAGTTCAAGAGAATATTATTCTCTGACACTTTCAGCTCTTGTCACACAGATACGTTCATAGTCCACTATTTTATCCCAAAACTTTAGTACATATAGGGCATTATAAAAACATATGTCTTAAAGAAGCATTAGCCTTATTGCATCTCCAACAAAATTCTGTCTTAAACAATTCTTTATATACAAGCATAAAGGACTCCAATGAATTCTACATATTATTTTTTGTTTTATATATTGTAGTTTAAAGTGCATTGATACACACATGCTATAGAAATTAAGATACTGGTCCCATAGGCAATATAGGAACCGCTAATTCTTTATTCCATTCATCTCTTAGCATATGCATATCAAACATTTATTGATTAAAAATACCTGTAAAAACTAATAGTAGCTTCAGATTGTTCTAGTGTCTCAGGTATCTCAGAAGCTGAAAATGCTCCCGGTCCAAATAATGTTAATAAGTGTTTCTTGTCCTTTGATCAAAACTATATGAGGCTTTCAGATTTCCCAATAAAGGAGACTTTGCAAAACTCATGATCAATTATCCCAATTGTATCAAAACTCAGGAAAATGGCATTCTAATAATAATATTTAATAATAATATTTAATATTTGTAAACCGCTCCCTCTCCCCATAGGGACTCGGGGCGGTGCACAGGAAGAATAAAAAACAATAAATATATACAAACATTTCTTTAAAAAACAAATTAAACCTAAACCTGTGCTAAAATTCCCCATTAAAACTAAGCTATACTAAAAAACTTCCCAATAAAACCCCAGAGACAGAGAGACTATCCTAGGCGGGCCAGACAGAAAAGATGTGTTTTTAATTTAAGACGGAAGGAGCGGAGGTCCGTGGTCGTCCTAATGTCGGGGGGAAGGTCGTTCCAGAGGGCCGGGCCCGCCACAGAGAGAGCCCTTCCCCTGGGTGTCGCCCGCTGACAAAGTCTAGTGGACGGCACCCGGAGAAGTCCCTCTCTGTGGGAGCGAATCGGCCGTGAGGATGTATGAGGCAGGATCCGATCCCGCAGATAGCATTTTGTTTTCCAGAATATGACTAAAAAAGCCTTAGGCAAGGTATTGCACTGGAGTAAAAGTTTAGTTCCTGAATTCATTTTTCAAAAATGCTAGCATCTTAGATCTGCTGGAACAGTGTGACTATTCATTCACATATTACATAGTATTTTGACTGGAAAGTGCTGTGCTGCATACATATCTTTGTTCACTTTAGCAGCCTTCATATGCCATGTTTGTTTATGGTTTTGTAAGAACTACTGCCATCTCTTCTTATTATGATGACACTTGAGCCCAGAGGCTGTCAGTGAAACAGTCTGTCATCTATTTTTTTATCTACTAATGTAAAACTTCTGTTTTAAGAACCGCTGAAAATATTATACATTGTACAGAAGAGATTTTGAGGGTTATCCTTTGCATGCTAGCAAATCAGCTGTAGGCATATGCTTACATGCTAGTTTTCCAAAAATTAAATTTAGTTTAGTTTAATAACTTTTACAATAGTTTCTATATGTTCACAGCTGTTTATTAAAATGTACACAATTTTTGGGTGGTCAAAAGTTTTCATATTGAAACATTCAGGTTTGATAAGGAATGTTTTTGGTAAACAAAAATTATATTTATGTGCCCTAAACATTGTGCAAAAGCTTTCAAAGGTAGACCATACACTTCCTAGATTGCAGACTTCAAATTTGTGCCACACAAAGCAATTCTACTACATTGTTCTACCAATTCTCATTCAGATTAATGAAAGAGGTTGCTTTAGAAATTATATCAAGGGATAAGAGTATCATCTGATGCTCTACCTAGTATGTTAAGTGGTTGCAAAGATAATTCATGTCATACTAGTTGAGGGAACAAACAGAGAGTACTGTATGTAAGTGGTTTATTCCTAAATTTTAAGATCATTCTAATTGGGCCAGACAAGCTCCTCAATTTAACTTTTTCCCTCTATGTGCAATATCAATAGTGTAATATATTAATATTTCATGGAGAAAATCTATGTTGTAGGAGATGAAAATGAGTTAATAGCAGATAATCAACATTTATATTACTATATAATAATAGCATAGCATTGTTTACTGACTAACATGATTTCTCTGCACAATTAGCATAATGGTATCTCTGAGCCAAAGATAAAAGTTTTTAGAATATTAAAAAATGATGACGCATACTGAGTCACTTTGGAGTGCAACAACTTCAAAGGATGTTGACCTAAAATACAAATATTAACTTTAATATTAAATAGCAATATTACACACTTTATTCTCTGCAATTGAGAGTAAAGGATGGAAAGTTACACAATTATAACATTTCCATAGAGGATAGAGTAAATATCATGGAGTGTTCATGATTGGTTATGAAATCTGTTCAAGTAATTATTATATTCCCTCTCCCTCTAGATATGCAGCTAGTAGGAATCAAGATATCATGCCATATTTTATGGACAGATTACAACTTGCATAGCTGGCACTTTTCTTATGACAATACAACATCTAACAACAATAACAACAACTTTTCCAAGCTGTGCCATGTGTTGTAAGATTAGGTTGGGACTCGACAAAAAATGGGCTTATATCCAGTAAAATATGAACTATAATGACATCATGACTTAGATAAATAATTTCAAGGAAATCATAGAAAATATATGTGGAATTGACAAAAAAACTGAAAATAAAAACTAAAAAGTCTAATTTTATTGCAATCTACTGTTCTGTACACGATACATTTCTTTATCAGGAGTGCATTTTTTCCACTACAAGTCTTGCTGTGCTGTCTTTTTGTTGCAGAATGATAAAAAAGCAAGGAATATGCAACCAAACTATAAACTCCCAGTAGGATCACCTAAGCCCGGGATGGTGAATCTATGGAGCCATTTGTCAGGGCATGTGGAGGCTGTTTTCATCCTCCCTAGGCTCCTATAAATCCTCTGGAGCCTGGGGAGGGTGAAAAAAGCATGCAAAAAATGGGGGGTTGTGCCCGTTATGTGCGCAGGCATGCTGGGGTGTGTATCACACATTGCATTAAGGGTACAGCACACTCGTGCACGACCCTCCTGTGCTTCCCCCAATTATGACATGCGAGCCAAAAAAGGTTCACCATCGCTGACCTAATAATAATAATAATAATAATTTTATTATTTCTATACCGCCCCCTCTCCCCACGGGGACTCGGGGCGGTGCACAGGTAGCATAAAAGCAATATATAACAACAATAAATAAACAACAAAATTTAAAAGCCAATTAAATAAGCCATTAAGGTCAATTCAGGTTCTCAGCTACAGGAAGTAGGTATCTTGGACAGGAGTGATATAGGAAGATGCTGAAAGTGAATGCATTTGACCAAGAAAACCATGTGGATAGACATTATTAAGTGACTGACAATAGATGGATGGATAGTGAACCCATCCGATCAGATGGCACTCATCATTCTACTGGGCAACTCTGACTACTAATCATGTTCATGATGCAGCTAGATGAAAGTTATCTGGTTAATGAAAATCAAAAGGTGCAAACAGAATTACAATGGGAACATGGAAGGTCAACAGCACGAACATGTGACAGTTCAACACAGTGAAACATGAAATGAATCAACTACACATTGACATCTTTGGCAAATAGGAATGGACTAGAATTTGACAGTTTCCATCAGAAATTGTGTTTTCTACTCAGGACCCAAAAAACAAACGTTGTCAGAATCAAAAAGGATATACCAAGAGAAATACTTGTGTATAATTGATTAATGACCAGATAGTATGATTCAGAATTCGTGGACAATCCTTTAATACCAAGATTACCATATTTTATGTAAAACAAGAGGTTGATGAGTTTTATGATCACATTTAATTTGAAATTGAGGGAACATGAACACAAAATGTGCTGCTGCTGAGGTTGGGGCCTGGGATACCAACATTGGAAATAGTAAGAAAGAAAACATAGTTGGCTTAGGAAACAGAAACTGGAAATATTAAGGAAGAAAACATACAGTAATTTGCTTAGGAAACAGAAATAAAGGAGGAGGCTGGCTAAATATTTTTTTCCAATCCAATGATTTTTTTCATTTCTAATGTAGTCTTCAAACAACCAAAAGCAAGTTTATTTGCATGGACATGATTATTGTAAATGGAGTACCCGGAAATTAAATTGACTATATTATTATTGGAAGAGCTTAGTGCATATTTCTGCATCTGTTATGTCTTTATGGCTTCTGGATCATTTCTCCAACATCATCTCCATGGCTCCCTTTACTAGCAAAATCATTGGTTAATCCAGCTAATATGAGAAATCTCTCGTTTAAAAAAAATGAAATAAGTTTTAAAAGTTTATGATATACTGATGTCTACCATTTAGCTGGATATTGTATTGGAGAAAAGTCTGTGAAAAACTTTGAGCCAGATGACTGAGGGTCATAGTTGTCTCAAATGTTACAATTTCGTTGTAAGTACAATGACAATAAAGATTATACTTATAATTGTGCTTGTTGTGTCCTCGACTTGCGACTGGTCTCGACCAGTATGACCAGCCGCAGGTCTTCCACCCTGCCTGGAAGGACCATGGCAACAGGCTGTAGCTAGCCTGTAACCGCCAGTCGCATCTGATTGGCCCAGACGCGACTGGCGGGAAACCGGGTCCAGAAGCAACCTGATTGGCTCCCTGTTTGACAGCTCGTGTATAAGTAGCTGTCAAACGCGGGAGCCCCTGTCTACCGCGCTCCGTTTTCTGTAAATAGTTTTTCTTAGCGCCTTCGCTATACTTGCCAATAAACGGCTGTATTCTTGCTAGCCTGCGTCTGGATTCCCCTGTTCCCGAAATCTAACAGTGCTTTTTTCTCCAAAAGGCAACTCCATGTTTTATTGGAGAAAGTGGTTTTTATTATCTTGTGTCTTCCCATTTGTACTCTTCAGATATACTTTTATAATGCCTTAAAATTATATATTTTTGGTGGCTGATGAGAAGCAATTCAAAAAGGAACTGACAATTTTAAGCAATATTTAAATGTTCTTGGAAAAGTCTCTTTTTTCTGACAAGTTTAACACTTACTTGTAATTGGCATCTCTAGCTGTCAGCTTCTCATATCAGCAGTCTCCCCATATAAGCAATAGAGGCCTTTTACCTGCAGCTGTTGGGCCTTTGTACTGCTGGTTTTAGAATGTCAAAAGAAATAATAATTTCTTTCTCTTTCTTCCACCTCCCTTACATCACTTCCCTCCTGATGCTTGGAAACCTGCTGGGTGCCCCTGGGAAAATTACATGTTCCAGGATCCCTGGTGCCTAGGAAGCCACTACAGCTGCCTTCCAAGAACAAGGAGGCAGAGATAGAGGGTGGGGGAAGACGTAGAGAAGAGAAAGCAGGAAGATGGTCTCTCTTATTTGCTACTGCAGGAAAAGCCAAAACCATATACAAATAAAGATCTAGGAAAATCATATTTTTTCTAATATCTCATATTGCATGTTAATTTCAGATTCCAAAATTGTTGATTATAAAATAGATCGTCACTTTTTTGTACTGCTGAGTGCTACTTCATCTAACTTAATTCAGTTTTTTCATTGAAGTGATGGTTAGAATTGCTTTATTCTTTCTCATCCCATGAATAATAACTGGAGAACTTCAACATTTTTTATTTTTAAGTAAGTGATGCAAGCCAACTTGAATTAAGAATGATATACTTTGGTTATTAGCCTACATTTTTGTTGCTTTTGTCCTTGATATCCATCAGGTTTTTCTCCCCACTTTTTGTCAAATTGCTGTACTTTCTAGAGTCTTTAAAAAAAATAATCTTGATTAGATAGCTTGGAGATGATAATGTTTAGAAGCTTAATTTATTATAGCCATGGAACCTTCCCCTTTTAGCAATGTTAGAGGCTAGGTCAGGAAATCTCTATGGTAGTTGGAAAAGGAATTGCAAAATCGGATCTGATTTTGCAATTCCTTTTTCAATTACCATAGAAATTTAGGAGATTATTTTCTGAAGGGAAATATTTAGTGCGGCAATAGCTTAAATGTTATAACATGTTTTACTTAATTGAATTGCATTGTTGCTTAAGCATTCAGTTCATAAGGGCAATCATTCAGATGGATTACTCCTGTTTGAACTGTGCTGCCCCCATGCTAAGGTTTGCTATGGTTTAATTATGATGTCAGGAAATGATATTCTTGCTAATCTATTGTAAGACAATTTTAGGATAGCAGTTGGTGGAGTGTTCCCTTTCTACCCAGCATTACTCCCTACAGAAAAAAAAACACATGCACCAACTTTCCATAACATGCATAAAGCCTCTTTTATCCTCCTCCTATTCTTTGTGGACCATTCAGATGGATGGATAGTTAGATGGATACATACATACATAGACACAGACAGACAGCCAAACAGACACACACATGCTGTTAAGGATGGAGTTCACACACAGATCAACAGAGTTCCCTAATGCTTTGTCCCATTCTTACATGAGTATTTTTATTTGACATAGAACTATAAAACCATCAATTTACAGAGAGATTAATAGCCTTGGGGCATAACAACAACAACAACAAAATAGCCTGTCATTCAGAATAGAGTTCACACACAGATCACTAGCTGGCTTTTCTACTTAATGGGACTTTCTCATACACCCATTGATTTGTCCTCTGGAATTTTGTTGTTATTATTGATTGTTGCCCACTATCAACAAAACAAAACTCAGCTGACAGTTCTACTCTGTTCATGCAAGTTATCTAGTCTCCCTTGTAGTTCAAGCCAAAATGAACATATAGTGGGGGGTAATGCCTGGCAAGAAGACAAGAGATTTTACATTGCTAAGATAAAAAAAGAGTCAGTCTTCCAAGAAGTTTAATGAAAGGCAGATTGGTAGATTCTTCCCACCCTAATTAAATAGTATTCTTGGATTAAGTCAGAGGTTAAACTTCATTTTGTTTTATTTTCTACTTTTGATAGAATGTAGGTTTGATTCAGAAGAGGCAGAAAACTCCAAGTTGTTACATAATGATATCCAAGTCCTGGGAAAGTAGAAAACATAAGAAACTCAAAACAACTTTGCCTTGATTATATTTCATACTAGCTATACCCAGCCACGTGTTGCTGTGGCCCAGTCTGGTTAAATGGCCAACCAATCTGTGTGTAGATCTACACCTGCACACATACACCCAACCACCATATAAGCCCCAACCTACCTACCTTCTGTATTTCTCTCTCTCTCTCTCTATCTATCTATCCCTCTACCTACCTACCTACTGTATTTCTTTCTTTCTCCCTCTACCTACCTACCTACCTACCTACCTACCTACCTACCTATTGTATTTCCCCCTCTCTATCCCTCTACCTACCTACCTACCTACCTACATACCTACCTACTATATTTCTCCCTCTCTATCTATCCCCCTATCTACCTACCTGCCTACCTACTGTATTTCTCCCTCTCTGTCTATCCCTCTACCTACCTACCTACTGTATTTCTTTCCCCCCCCTCTATCTACTTACCTCCTGTATTTCCCCCCCTCTATCCCTCTACCTACCTACTGTATTTCCCCCCCTCTATCCCTCTACCTACCTATCTACTGTATTTCTCCCTCTCTATCCCTCTACCTACCTACCTACTGTATTGCTCCCTTTCTCTATCCCTCTACCTACCTACCTACTGTATTTCTTTCTTTTTCCCTCTATCTACCTACCTACCTACTGTATTTCCCCACCTCTATCCCTCTACCTACCTACCTACCGTATTTCTCGCTATCTATACACCTACCTACCTACCGTATTTCTCCCTCTCTGTCTATCCCTCTACTTACCTACCTATTGTATTTCTTGCTTTCTCCCTCCACCTACCTACCTACTGTATTTCTCCCTCTCTATCTATCCCCCTATCCACCTATCTGCCTACCTACTGTATTTCTCCCTCTCTGTCTATCCATCCCCCTACCTACCTACCTACCTACCTACCTACCTACTATATTTCTTCCTTTCTCCCTCTACCTACCTACCTACCTACCTACTGTCTCTTTCTTTCTTTCTTTCTTTCTTTCTTTCTTTCTTTCTTTCTTTCTTCCTTTCTTTGTATCTATCTATCTATCTATCTATCTATCTATCTATCTATCTATCTATCTATCTATCTATCTATCTATCTATCTATCTATCTATCTATCTATCTACCTACCTACCTACCTACCTACCTACCTACCTACCTACTTACCTACCTACCTTATTTCTGCTTCTCTATCTATCCCTTGGGGGTCATCTAGTCCAATTCCCTGCTAGGCAGGAAGCCCTATACCCAAGATGGCGAACCTATGGCACGGGTGCCACAGGTGGCACACGGAACCATTTCTTAGGCCACTCGAGGCATTGCCCTGTCAGCTTCAGTTTGTATGTGTGCCCTGGCCAGCTGATTTAGGCCTTCTTTTGAGGCCATTTTTTGCCCTCTGGAGGTGGGGGAAGGCTGTTTTCACCCTCCCCAGGCTCCTATAAACCCTCTGGAGCCTGGGGATGATGTAAAAAGCATGCCAAATGCAGGGGGTCATGCACATAGCATTATGGATGTGGCACACCTGTGCACATCGCCCCTGCACTCCCCCTGCTATTGGCACGTGAGCCAAAAAAGGTTAGCCATCACTGCCCTATACCATTTCAGACTAATGGCTATCCAACATGTTCTTGAAGACTTCCAGTGTTGGGGCATTCACAACTTCTGGAGGCAAGTTGTTCCACTGATTAATTGTTCTAACTGTCAGGAAATTTCTCCTCAGTTCTAAGTTGCTTCTCTCCTTGATTAGTTTCCACCCATTGCTTCTTGTCCTGCTCCCAGGTGCCTTGGAGAATAGCTTGACTCCCTCTTCTTTGTGGCAACCCCTGAGATATTGGAAAGCTGCTATCCTGTCTCCCCTAGTCCCTCTTTTATTAAACTGTATTTCTCCCTGTCTCTCTATTCCCCTATCTACCTACCTATTGTAATACAATAATACAATAGCAGAGTTGGAAGGGACCTTGGAGGTCATCTAGTCCAACCCCGCTGCTCAAGCAGGAGACCCTATGCCGTTTCAGACAAATGGTTTTCCAGTCTCTTCTCTCTTCAGTGTTGGGGCATCCATAACTTCTGGTGGCAAGATGTTCCACTGGTTAATAGTTCTCACTGCCAGGAAATTTGCCCTCAGTTCTAGGTTGCTTCTCTCCTTGATTAGTTTCCACCCATTGCTTCTTGTTCTGCCTTCAGGTGCCTTGGTGAATAGCTTGACTCCCTCTTCTTTGGGGCAACCCCTGAGATATTGGAAGGCTGCTATCATGTCTTCCCTAGTCCTTCTTTTCATTAAACTGTATTTGCTGTCAGATGGGTGATTCTTTGTTACAGTTTGGTTCAGTTCGTATTAAACAGTTTAAAGCAGCTGCCTGCCTCCGTTTTTTTACCTCAGAGAACAGTCCTGAGCAGAATTTCCCCCCCCCCCCTCTATGGGCCACCTGGGAGTTTGCTATCCTCTGTGCCTTTTTGGCCCCAAGAGGCCACTGTATGAGGCTTCTTCCAACACTGACAGTTGAAAAGCAGTTTGATGGGCGTGGCTACAGGCATGTTAACACACATTTCAGTGGGTACTTTTTTTGTGTGTAATTTGTACACAACACACGCGTGCTAGGCACAAAATGATTAGCTATTCTATTATCGGAAGTACTTGTCTACATTTTCTGAAAGTTTGGTGTAAATCGGCCCAGTAGCTTTTGAGATTAGTGGATTCGTACAAACTATTTTACATTTTTATTTATATAGATTGATTGACCTAGGGAGAGGCTTTGATGGGCTTTCAATATTCTGTAACTATAACCACATTAAAATCCATCTCAACACTCCTAGAAGCTCCCATTTTTAGTTTTGCCTATCTCAAAAGGATACTTTTCATTTTTGTAGTCATATTGTGTTTTGTTTTTGATAATTTGGCAAAGTCCTAAAACTGAATGCTCATGTGTCATCTTGGACACATGAGCATTGATTGCCTGAATTGGATGTTCCCAAAGGTTCTGAAAAGACTTATTGCTTAAATGGAAAAGAGAGAGAAAGGGGGGAAATCCTAGAAAAATCAAGACATTAAAATAAATTACCTAAATATATTTCCATATTTATTTAATCAAGTAATAACAATGTAGCAAGTTGTGCATTAAAATTATGTCTTCTGGTTAAACATGAAATCTATGCCAAAGGAAAATATGCCATTTTTTAATTAGTAGAAAAAATAGCTTTAATTTTTTTAATAAAACTCTTGAATTCAGTATTTTTTCATGCTTATTTTTTTCTTTTTGTTTGTTTTGATATAATAATTTCTTAGTTAATTTGTTGGATATTACTGCTTTTAAATTTTGTTTTGTGTACTATTTTCTGTACTTTCAAAAATTTCAAAAAACTCCATTAAAAAAAATAGCCTTACAGCCTTACAGCTTGACATAATTGATACCTAATGAGGACAGAAAAATAAATTGCCTACCATTGTTTTGAAACATTTATCTCTGTGATTATATATTGTGTTTTAATGAATTTAAATGTTTGTTCCAGGCAGGTTGAATGATGAAAAATGGTTCTATTCATGAGTGATTGTCAACTAACCACCTTCATAATATATAGTTTAGTAGAAGAGAGCGTGCCTCTGTTCATTTTGACCCCTGTTTGATGTTATGTTTTGTCTGTGAATGAATGATCATGGTTTGAAAGAAACATTGTAGTTCAATTCTTTTCCTAGTTCAGGAATCTATTACTATGTTGTCCCAAACAGATAGCCATCCATGCTCTCTTTAAATACAGCAAAGTGAGCCAATTGCCTTCCAAAGCTGTCTTTTCCACTGTTGAATAACTCTTTTTGCCTGGATTTTTAAAAAAATGTTCAATCAATATATACTTCTTTGTAATTTGAATCCATTCTTTCTTCCCCTGACTCTGCAACAACCCTTAGAATACTAGAATTGGAAGGGACCTTGGAGGTCTTCTAGTCCAACCCCCTGCTTAGGCAGGAAACCCTACACCCTTCAATCAAATGGTTATTCAATATCTTCTTAAAAACTTGCAGTGTTGGAACATTTACAACTTCTGGAGACACTGATTAATTGATCTAACTGTCAGGAAATTTCTCAGTTCTAAGTTGCTTCTATCCTTGAGCAGTTTCCAACCATTGCTTCTTGTTCTGCCCTCAGGTGCTTTGGAGAACAGCCTGACTCCCTCTTCTTTGTGGCAACCCCTGAGAGATTGGAACATTGCTATCATGTCACCCCTAATCCTTCTTTTCATAAGACTAGAGATATGTAGTTCTAGCAACCATTCCTTATATTATAACCCTAAATAATTTTGTCCCATCTTCTCCAAGGCAGCTGTTAGAATCGCTTGCTATTTTTGAATAAATTATACTTTCAGTCCTTGTGTTCCATTGATACATTTTGACCCACCAGTTTTCAATAATGTTTATGAAATCATACCTGCTTTCCTACTTTAAAAGATTTCCAATTCTTCTAATGCTACATGCATATACAGGCACATGACCTGGCCTACTCCTTGTTATATTTTGGTTCTTGTTATTGGATCCCTTCATATCCTACATATCCCTAACTCTCTGAATCAGGATTGCAAGATTCTTTCTAAACACCTTTATTCCCAATTATAATGAGATGCGCCCCACCACTTGCCAGAAATCACCTTATTTCAGAAACTGATTGTTTTCAAGAAACTCATGCCATTCTCATTAGCACCATCTTTGCAGCCAGATATTCATTTCCAGTATATTTTTTCTCCTCCTGGACCATATGCTTTAACAAGAAGGAATGAAGGAAGTCATCTGCTCCTTCATCTTCTCTCGTAGTCTTCTGTTTTCAGGGCTTGGATTGGTTATATTACTTATTCCTATGTAGATTAATAGGGGGGGGAAATGCTTGTCAGCGGGCTGAGAATTGAAAGTGTTTACCTAGCATCATGAATTTGTGCACCAGAATATCACTATACATTTCTGATAAACCATCAAGCCAACAGATGGCTGCCCCTTTGTAAACAGAGTCTTTCATAATGTTAACTCATTTAGATAGGAAATCATCTTCATAGAATATTACATGTCTAATTGTGCTATAACTCTGCTCCTTTCCCCTCCCCCATTCCCCAAAACCCCCCAGTGGGTCTGGGAAGTGTCTGAGCTGGTTCCAAATGTTATCTTGTTTCTCGGGGCTTAAAAAATGGTTCACCCTCTTTGGTTAGGTGCATATTTCCATCAAGGCCATCTTCCCTACACTCTACACATTGTCAGTGCCTGTAGCTTTTATATTTTAAGGGCAGAATCAGTCTTTTTCTTTTTCTTTGCGAATCTAGTACAATCCTCTTCCTCAGTCATCCAAGGCTTGTGAAAACTTATTTTCATCCAGGTGTCCAGGAGCAATTGTAAAATCTTGGAATTCATTTTGAAGTTGCAGATAATAAGAGTCCTTCTGGTTAGATTTGCGCTGTGATAGATATCTTTTATTTTTCCATGAAGAGATTTCATGTATCTTCTGGGAGGATTTTTGGTGCAATTGTTCTCTACTTCATACATGCAATTTAAGAATTCCCAGCCTTCCTTGGCTTGGAGGTAAGGGGTGGGAACAGTTTTGTATCTCAATCAACCTGCACTTGTAGTATTTACAGTATTTACTTATCTTTGTGGGGGGGGGGACAAATAAGGCACATACCTTGCAAGCCTTGAGAGTTACACATTCTTCTGTTGAACAATAAGTGCCTCCCTCTTGACCACTCTTGCAACTTTTATTTGCTTACTTAATGAACTTGCTCTTCAGGGTACTGGTTCCTTTAGGTGTCCCCTGAAATTTTCTCTTTTAGATTTGGATCAAACAATACTGGTCACACACACAGAGCAATCAGTAGTGTAGTGAATAGTCAGCTGCAGTTAGAAGCATCTCTATCTCAATGGCTCATCCTCTCTGTTCTCCCTCCTCTATCTTCATCAGTCTCCTTGATTAAACTACTAAATTCCCCTTTTGCATTTCCTGTTTACTCAGCAACCTTTAAATTACCCATGTTCGTGTTTTAAGAACTTTTAACAAAGTTCGCTTCAAAGTTCATTTGGCTTGGTTTGTGCTTGGTTTAATCTCTTTGGGGAGTTGTATCATCATCATCATCATCATCATCATCATCATCATCATCCTGCTAGATCCTGTAGACTTGTAATGTATACAACAATGTAAGAATAATAAGAATAAGAAATAAGAAAATTAACATGGGACTATCACTCTCTGTTAGCCCAACCTGTATCACAAGACTGTTGTTACAGTGACAAAATAGTTCTTGTAGAGTGCTTAAAAATAAGAGGATGCTAAATAAAAATATTAACACAAAACACATCACAGCATTTCACAGCTCACTTTATGTGGAATATAATTCTTCATGCTATTTTTCAGAGTAGTGAATTTAATACTACATTCTATCAAAACAGAAACTAATGCATCTCTATTTTGAAAATTAACCCTGAATATTTTAGATGAAGCTTGTCCTCTTGATTTTATTTTATATTTGTATTAGATTTTATATATCATCCTTCAGAACAAATACTTTCTACACCATTTTATAAAACATTGTTAAAAAATACTATTTAAAAACTTGAGTTATAAAAAGCATCATAAATCCTAAATATATATAGCATACACAATAAAGGAAATTTAGTGAACATGGATCCTAGATAAAAAAAGTGATTCAAAATAATTTTATATTAACTTGTTTAGATTTCATACTCATTATGGTATGCCACTGCTTATAAAATAGCCTTTAGTTTTAGCTTTTAAAGCAGTATCTTTAATCTGTGAATTTGCAGGACCAAACACAGACAAATTTTTTCTTGTATTTAATGAAAATGTAAATTACAGCGTCTCTTGCTAAAAATAGGCTTACTTTAAATTATCTATTCACCATTCCAAACATATTTTCACATCTTCATTCTCTTAATGGAGTTGACTGTATAGAAAATGGCAAATGCTACCAACCAACACCTACATATTTGTACAAAGATAACCCTGCAGTGCTGCTGTGAGATTCTTTTTTTAATCATCTGTTATTTATACAAGTATGATTCATTAACAGTTGTTCTTACAAAGAGGAAATGCAGCCTACTAATACAATTTAAATGTTCCAAATTTCTGATATTAAGAAAATCATTAACTCTAGAAGCTTTCTCAATTTTTTTTTAAAAGAAAAGATACTAATTTATTCGGATGCATTTTCTTAAAAGTACATACATTAAACATACATATAAGCCTCACATTAATTTGTTTCATGATAAAGTGATATGAGACAAAGTATGCAAAAAGAGTTTGAAGTAGTATGCAAAATAAATTAAAAATCTGGAGAAAAAGGGTGACAAAGTCAACCGCAACAATTAAATTCCATTCATTATACCTCTTTGACTTTCTTATCAATACAATACAATACAATAGCAGAGTTGGAAGGGACCTTGGAGGTCATCTAGTCCAACTCCCTGCCTAGGCAGGAAGTCCTATACCATTTCAGACAAATGGCTATCCAACATCTTCTTGAAGACTTGCACTGTTGGGGCATTCACAACCTCTGGAGGCAAGTTGTTCCACTGGTTAATTGTTCTAACTGTCAGGAAATTTCTCCTCAGTTCTAAGTTGCTTCTCTCCTTGATTAGTTTCCACCCATTGCTTCTTGTTCTGCCCTCAGGTGCTTTGGAGAATAGTTTGACTCCCTCTTCTTTGTGGCAGCCTCTGAGATATCAGAAGACTGCTATCATGTCTCCCCTAGTCCTTCTTTTCATTAAACTAGACATACCCAGTTCCTGCAACCGTTCTTCATATATTTTAGCCTCCAGTCTCCTAATCATCTTTGTTGCTCTTCTCTGCACTCTTTCTAGAGTCTCCACATCTTTTCTACATCGTGGTGACCAAAACTGAATGCCGTATTCCAAGTGTGGCCTTACCAAGGCATTATAAAGTATTATCCTTGCAAACTATCCTTGTTCTCACCACATACATGCATGCCATTCAATCTTTAAACCCTTCCTGTGTCTCTCTTTTTCAAAATGTCAATGAGTCTTACTCTCGCCCAAGGGTGAACTATTCACTAAGTTTTATATTCTTCCTTATGCTTATTTCCATCATGTACTCATCTCTTACTGCTTTCAGCAGCCAAGCTTAAACTTCTTGTTTTTGCAGAATATTCCATAATGAAACCCATTCATGCTATCATATGCTTTACTGAATGTTCTTACATTCATGTATTTCCCAGTGAGCTTCCAAAGAGAAAAAACTCTGGTTTGCACACCCACTGTAGAGATTAAAGAGGATGGCCCTAATGTAGAAAAAGAAGATCTGTTACTAAGGCAATGAGTAGATAAACATTGCCGAGACCAGATGAGGGGAGATGGGCTAGAAAATATCTCAAACTCGCTAATTTACTTAAAAGAGGAGAAGAAGCACATTCAGACTTGCAAGCTTTTATTAAAAAGTCAGTCTTAATTAAAAATAGATTTAGGTGCATCTGACATCTATTTCTTGGTTTGGACTGACATCCACTGTCCAGCATAAAGCAACCCAGTAAATTTTTCTCCTTGTCACCTTTTTAAATCAAAATTCTGCCAAGCATTTTTCCAGGCATAGTTATTAAACAGATCTCTGGTAGCTTTTGTATTCATTGTTGTTCCCTTCCCTTTATATAAGGGAGCAGTAATAGCATTCTTCCACTTATAAGTAGCGATACAATCTTCACACACATGCTGAAAAGTTGTACAGCAACTTAAACAAAGCACATCCGTACTTTAACATTTCATGTTATATTATCCACACCTGCAGACTTTTTTCTGGACCTGATTTCTTGGCTTGGTCTGCCTGGTGAGCCAAGACCAAGATATCTTTCAAAGTCTGGTTGTGTTGGCCCATTTGATTAGTTCCAGTAATGAAAACCTGTTGCAATTCCCATGCTTTGGAGAAGTTTGGAGAAGTTGGGCTGCAAGGAGACACTGATATTTTGTAGCAGTGCCAATATTGTGGAATAGCCTCCTTGTGTAGATTAGGATGGTTCTGTTTTAGTTGGTTTTTCACAAGCTTCTAAAGGTTGAACTTTTTCAGATGGCTTCTCCATATTTGAGTGGTTGTTGTATTATTTTTTCTTTATAATGTTATATTTTTAAGTTTTATATGAAATTTGTTTTATAATATATTTTAATGAACTGCCAAGAGTCATTTTAAGTGCAGCGGCATACAAATATGTTTAATTAATAAATGAATATCCATATCTATACAGGAAAGGCGGTAACTAGCCCAGTGTACTTTTGAGGCTTAGTTGTTTTTTGATGCCTTTTTGTATTTGTATTTTGTTCTTTTTTAATAAAAAAAACCAATGCTATGTTGTTTTGCACTTAGCGTTTGTCTCTGAAACTGAACTTTGCATTGATCTTCCTTTAGTAATCCAGCCTGAGGTTACTAACTCATAGGCCTGGATAAATTTAACTCAGAAAGTCTGTAGTTGTATTAGCTGAAGCTGTTAAAGTGCATTTTTGCCAACAAAGGTTATATAGATTTTCAGTGTCCAAGTTCAATGTATAAGTGCTCTCAGACTATGTAGCTCTTTGCAGAAAGTGTACTCATCTATACAAATGATGTCAATTACATATAATATATACATAGGTCCCCAAATCAGGAACTTTATTTCTGTAGAACTAAAGTCTCATCCAGATTCAGTTGTGATCATCTTGCTCTCATCCAACCTAATTGTACCTGGCTATACCTTACTGTGATATACTAGGAAGGTTACTAATCTCTGCAATATTAGTCCTCTGAATACACATTTTCCCAAATTCTCTATTAACAATTCCTTGTGATTGGTATATGTTACTGTGAGAGAACAGGCTGTCCATATGTCCATCCCATATGCAGATGTTATCCTGCCTCTTCAAGTCCTCTCTCAAGTCAGCACAGCACTTGGCTATAAAAGCTGTGCATAGAGACAGCTGGGGTGTTGATGTATGGGAGTCAAGAAAGGCAGTGTCTGGTTTTTGTTGGAAATAAAGCAGCCTGAATCAATTAGAAAAAGATACCTTCTCTAGTAGTAGGACTCACAAAAAAATAGTAATTGGAGGAACAATAGTAGGAGATATAGTAGCAGTGGACAAGAGTGGAGTATGGGTTAGCAGTCAATACTAACACACAAATGCTTGGTTGTTGCCTAGGGACCTGTATTATTTTGGCTCTCTTGTGTTTTGGAGCCCACTGACTTGGGGCTTAAAAGACATTGCGACAATTATATAGTTTTATGGATACAATGGTGTTCCACAGTTTCCCACAAGATAGTTTTAAAAGTAGTTGAAACAGTTTCCTGGTAGTAATAAATAAACTCTTCAGGTAGGAGTAGAAGCCCTACAAAACAGTGATTCCCACTCCAGTTGCATGAAATTAATCTAGGAGGAACAAAATTGTGGCTTATATCTCAGAAGCACTGAGAGATCAAGGAGAAACAGAACCGCCTATGGAGATTCTCAGTCATCCAGGTCACACTTGTCCCGAAGGTGCTTCTTCAAGAGGCAACTGGACTTTCTAGTTTTTCTTTGAAGACATTTCTCTTCTCATCCAAGAAGTTTCTTAAGCTCTTGAAGAAGCACCTTGGATGAGAAGGGAAACACCTTCAAAGAAAAACCAGAAAGTCCAGTTGCCTCGAAGAAGCACCTTTGGGATGAGAAAAAAAATCCCACACTCTCTGTCTCTCTCCTGTGTGGTCACTCACCAGCATGACTGAACTCTGGCTTTCTGGCTTGGCCATGCCTAAACCCAAGACTGCAGTGTGTCCAGATAACAGTATTTTTTTTCAGGCAGCTTGCTCAAAAAGGAGATATTTATTACTGGGCAATAGTTGTAAAAATCTCTGGATTTGGGAGAGGTTGCTTATCAGAACTTACTCATGCTAGCTTCCCCCTACAGAGGTGGGTTGCTTCCAGTTTGGCCCGGATTGGCCGAACCGGCAGCAGCGGCGGTTTGGCATTGCATGCATGCACAAGGGCACTTTGGAGCATGCCCGAACTGGTAGTAAAAAAATTGGCAACCCACCACTGCCCCTCCGAAAGGTACCAGGGACCGCTCCATTGTACAATCCTGCAGTCACCAGCATCTCCCCCTCCCCTGCCCTGATAGTTGACCAAGGTAACAATGATCAAGATATCAAGCCTTTGACTGCTTTTAGTGTAAATCTTGTCAATACCTTTCAAACAGCATAAGCAGAAACTCACAATGTTGAGAAAGGCAGAATATTGGACACCTCAATAGGTGTTCAGATCACCATGGAGACAGATGATTTTATCCTCAAAGTATATTAAACATTCAGTGCCAAGTATATCCCTGATGGAATTTTGTTCTCTTCCAAATACTAACACTTTATTGGGAGGACAGTTTTAAAAGTCACCATTTTAGAATGAGATGTATCTTTTTTGTTCTTCACGTCACTGTTAAATGTACAAAGCAAGCATTTGTATTATTGATGGAATTATTTATTAAAACACATACACCTCCCACTCGCCTTTCAATTATGTCATTTTAAAAATGCCTTAAAATAAAACAGTGCTTTAAAATAAAGTAAAAATTAATGTTATAACAGAAATTCCCAGTTGTAATAATACACATCATATCTAGAAGTAAATATTATTGAGCTCAATAGAAGTTAATTTGGAACGGCAATAATGTGTAGATTGATCTGTAAAATATAGAGTTTTCCTGGCATTTAAAGGTTATGAAGGGTAGTGCCAATAAGCCTCCTTCAGAATATTCTAAAGCCAAGATAAGAAAGCTGTTTTGAGATTTATTAATGGAAGCATATTGGAAGAAGAGCCTTGGATGATGCCCTTAATACCTGGGCACATACTTATTAGAGAAAGATAAGCATCAATATAACATCACTACCCCACAAATATTATTGAAATTCAAGGCTCATCAGTCCTAAGCAAGGTGACTCTTAGAAGGGTAAATGTAAAATGCAGCCCACCAAAATCCTGAGAGCTTTATGATGCTTCACTGGCATGTGTTGGTGTCAGTCAGGATTAAGTCTCCCATTTGCTTTACTTGAGCGTAGAGAAAAATCAAAAGGAGAGCTGAAGATTCTACTCTCGGTCTCGCTAAATTTTCTAGTCCTCGGCTGATGACCACAGGAACCAGAATCTATGTTTCTAAGTGAGAAATTTGTTAAGTGAGTTTTGCCCCATTTTATGACTTTTCTTGCCACATTTGTTAAATGAATCACTGCAGTTGTGAAGTTAGTAACATGGTTGTTAAGTGAATCTGGCTTCCCTATTAATTTTGCTTGTCAGAAGGTCTCAAAAGATAATCCCATGACCCCAGGACACTGCAACCGTCATAAAGATGAACCTGTTGTCAAGCATCCAAATGTAAATCACGTGACTATTGGTGTGCTACAATGATTTTAAGTGTGAAAAAGGTCATTAGTCACTTTTTTCAGTGTTGTTGTAACTGAATGGTCACTGAACAAATTGTTGTAAATCAAGGACTACCTGTACATGGGAACACAATCTTTCCTGTAATTCAAGCAGCAAATTTTTTTTGTGATTCTCCTAAAAACCAAATGTTGATACTGATTCTTCTTGTCCCAAAAGTGTACTGGATTTTTACCAGCATTTTTTCTGGCTATGTACAGAAAATATATAATAGCGAACGTTCCTCAAGCAGTTCTGGTCATAAATCCCATTGAAAATCTGGAGATTTACTTCTGTGGAAGGAGAAAAAAAGATAACTGGGTTCAAGTTAGTTCATTCAAACCTATTCACACACACACACACACACACACGTGTGTGTGTGTTAGGTTTTTGAGCTGATCAATAAATAAATCAGGGAGACTAGGATAGATCTATTTCGAGCTATTTAGCTCTCATCAGCTAGCCATACCCTTACTGGGATTCCAACCAGGGAAGTATTACATGTGAGGCAGATGTTTTAGCCACTAGACTACTGGTTCTTATCCTGATCAGCTGAGACATCCGGAGGATAAGTATATGCTTGTGTCACAACACCCTGTTAAGCCCCAATCAAGGGAAGAAGCATACTGCTTTCCTTTTCTGCCTTTCGGCTCATCACCAGAGACCATCTAGACAGGAAGCTATTAGTTTCGTTTTTTACTTTTTTTATATGTGCGTTAGGTTTTTTGATTTATTTATTGATCAGCTCAAAAAACCTAACATATATATGTCAGCACTCCACCACCACCCACCAAGATCTAAAGAAGGGCGGCACCTACACAGCCACAGACCAAAGCCTGAAGATGGCAAGTGAGATCTTGCTGAAACGTTGCAAAGACAATCTCATTCTTACATGGGAAAACACCCGAATACAACAAGACCAGCATACTTACACCCGTGAAAATCTACGAATAGATAGATAGATAGATAGATAGATAGATAGATAGATAGATGATAGATAGATAGATAGATAGATAGATAGATAGATAGATAGATAGATATTATTATATTATATTGTATGGTATGGTATGGTATGGTATATTATATTTATAGTTATGTTATGTTATGTTATGTTATGTTATGTTATGTTATGTTATGTTATGTTATGTTATGTTATGTTATGTTATGTTATGTTATGTTATGTTATGTTATGTTATATTAATGTGATTTAAGAAGGACTTTGGAAGAAATAATAATTGGGAAGGTGTAGGGAAAATATTCAACCATACAAATGGAAAATTCTGAATTCATTCTTCATATTATTTTTAAAAATTTATGTTCATCTTTCTACTGTGCCAAAACTGAAACTTTGACAAGAATAATTTCTTGATTTACACAGTGTGCTGACATGCGAGTGTCACTATCAAAGTCTCGTGTGGGTGATTTTTAAAAAATGTTTTGATTCTTATTTCAAAGGCTTAATTATTATTTGGCACATAAAAATAGGAATATGCCTGTGTATGAACACAAGGGTTAAAGCCTGACAACCTAGTCTATGCTATGCTATATAATGGTAGCACAACCCAAATCTGCCACAAATTATAAAATAAAAATTAAATATTGATAGAGATAAACATTTCAGATACATTTTTAAAGTAAATCATAGAAATGTATACTATTTAGAAGACATAGGTTCCTTTTTACTAAGATTGGAGTATTTGATTTATTATTTATTTTTGTATAACTAAAATTACTGATACAGTTTATTTAAAAATAGTTATAAAAACTGATTGAGTAAAAGATCTTTCTTCCATTTATATACCGTATTGCAAAAATTAATCACAAATTTACAAAAAGTCAGCCAGTATGACCTTGGATTATTTTTTATCCTTCATCTCCTTGTCTGTGTTTTTACCAAACACAGTAGGTAGAGAGATGCAAACAAATCTACCTAGTCAGTAGTAAAAGCATCTAATTTATATTTATTATAAAGGAATTTGGAAGAGAATTTGGAATGAAATGAAGTACAATGTCTGTGTATGTGTGTGTGTTTATTTTTCATGTGCATTTTTCATGTAAAGGAACGTTTATTCTGAGTCATTTTGCAAAATTATACATCAGATGTTTAAAATCGAAACCTAAAAAATAAGGTGGCTTATTATACTTTAGAAGAAGGTGTTTCATGAAAAATTACTGTATTTTTTGGAGTATAAGATGCACCGGAGTATAAGACACACCCAGGTTTTGAAGAGGCAAATTAAAAAAAAGGTAGGTAGGTAGATAGAGGGATAGAGAGGGAGAGAAAGAGAAAAATACAGTAGGTAGGTAGAGAGAGAGAGAGTAGGTGGGTAGGTAGGTAGAGGGGGGGAGAGGGAGAGAGAGAGAAATACAATAAGCAGGTAGGTAGGGAGACAGAGTGTGTAGTTAGGTAGGTAGATAAAGGGATAGGGAGAGAGAGAGACAGAGAGAGAAATACAGTAGGTAGATAAGTAGGGAGAGATAGTGTGTGTAGATAGATAGGAAGGTAGAGGGATAGAGAGAGAAATACAGTAAATAGGTGGGGGGAGGGAGAGAGTAGGTAGATAGGTAGATAGAGGGGAGAGAGAGAGAAATACAGTAGATAGGTAGGAAGAGAGAGAGTGTAGCTAGGTACCTAGGTAGAGGGATAGAGAGAGAGAAATAGAGAGAGAGAAATACAGTAGATAGATAGATAGAGAGAAAGAGAGAGTAGGTAGTAGGTAGGTAGGTAGATGTTTCCAGGTGTATTTACCTATGTGCTGGAGAAGGAAATCACTGACCACCTTTGGAACAAATCTTTGTTTCTGCAGGCACAGTACTTGACCAACGTAATTCTCATCAATCACTCCAATTAAAAAGCTTTCCGAAAGGGGAAAAAAACCCCTTTTTACACTGTGCAAACCTCCCCCAAACGGCCTGTTTTTCGCAAAAATGAGCCCCTTTTTTTTCAAATAAAAGGCATGAATGGCCTGGGGGGGGGGCTTGCAGAGTGCTCATGGGGGGCTGGGGGGCCCAAAATGGGGAAAAACAGACCGTTTTTGTTTCCTGTGAAAACGGGCCATTTTGTGGTCAAAAAATAGCATGCATAGCCTTATGGAGGCTTATAGAGTGCTGCTGGGGGCTGGGGGAGGGAATCACCCTGTTTTTTTGCTCATTTTTGCCCTCCCCAGCCCCCAGAAGTGCTCTGGAAGGCTCCATAAGGGTACGCACATGACCATTTTGGTGAAAAGGCGGGGTTTCAGGAGGCAAAAAAATGCTGTATTCGATGTATAAGACGCACCCAGATTTTCAACCTCTTTTTAGAGGAAAAAGGGGGCATCTTATACGCCAAAAAATACAGTAAGGGAAACATAAACACTGCAATATTAAGTTAATTCTAAATTCTTTGCACTACATATTTATGCTTACTACTTTTTTGCAGCAATTGTATCTGAACTATAGTGGGTAGATATTTAATTTCCTATGAATTATATATTTTTTAAAAAAATATAATTCCTGAAGAAAACATCCTAGCAATTAAAAGATCCAGAATTTAATTGTACATACTCTGCAAACAACAGTCAGACAATGTTGAAGCATAAATATTATTAGCAATTGATAATAAATTAGAAATAAATATATTTAATCATGTTTAGGCCAGTTGTTTTTTTTATCACACTACAAAATTAATATTGTGGTTGAAAGTACAAACACATTTTTACCTAACTGTACCTCAGTTTTCTTAATAAGGAATACAGTACATTATATCACTTCCAGCATGCAGTACATAAAAAAGAAAATGCTACTCCCAATTTATTTTTTTATTTTAGGATGCACTAGTAGTATAGAAACTGGCAATCAAGAAATATGCCACTGAGTGGCACTGACTGGTTGGGTAGCATAGCAATGAAAGCCCCGGAAAATTATTCAGATGCCATAACTTGTCTATATATATACAAAGATCTGAATCATGCATCCTTATGAAAGCAAACATGGGACTTTGAAGAAAGAAGCTGGATATAAAGAATATTGATGCTTTTGAATGTTGATGTTGGAAGAAACTTCTGGGAGTACCAAAGATAGTCAAGACAGGTATCAAATGGCTCATACAACAAATTAGTTCAGAGTTCTCACTCAAAACAGAAGTGACCAGGGTCAGATTATTATATTTTGGACACTTTATGAAAAGATATGCCTGCTTTAAAAATTTATATATTGGCAAAGAAAGTAAAGTGGATCACCAACAGCAGAATAGCTGGGCTTCATGAAAGTCACAATGGATGTAGCATCAGTGTGATTAACCTGGAGGAGCTCTATTTACTCTAGGTAGTCTCCTTCTATGACGTGATACCTTGATGGCACATAATTAATGAAACTGAAGAATAAAAAAGACCTTGAATTTTTACAAATATAAATTAACAAGAAGCATATGAAACTCGAAAAAAATTAATTATCTACTAGTAGGGCATAAGAATACAGGTAGTCCTCAACTTATGACCACAATTGAGCCCAAACGTTCTGTTGCTAAGCGAGTAAATTTTGTCCCATTTTAAAAACCCTTCTTGCCACCATTAAGTGAATCACTGCAGGTATTTACATTAGTTACAAAGATGCTAAATGAAGGACCAGGGGAGACATGATAGCAGTGTTCCGATATCTCAGAGGGTGCCACAAAGAAGAGGGAGTCAAACTTTTCTCCAAGGCACCTGGGGGCAGGACAAGGAGCAATGGGTGGAAACTAACCAAGGAGAGAAGCAACTTAGAACTAAGGAGAAATTTCCTAACAGTAAGAACAATTAACCTCTGGAACAGCTTGCCTCCAGCAGTTGTGAATGCCCCAACCCTGGAAGTCTTTAAAAAGATGTTAGACAGCCATTTGTCTGAAATGGTATAAGGTTCCTGCCCATGCAGGGGGTTGGACTAGAAGACCTACAAGGTCCCTTCCAACTCTGCTATTGTATTGTATTGAATCTGGCTTCCACATTGACTTTGCTTGTGAGAAGTTTGCAAAAAGTGATCACATCACCCAGGGAGACTGCAAACATCATTTATTTATTTATTTTATCAAATTTGTATACCGCCCTATCTCCTCGAGGGGACTCAGGGCGGTGCACAGAAATATAAAAACATATACAAAACAATACAATATATAACAGTTTAAAATGGAATTAAATTTGGGTCTGTGCTGAGTATTTAAATTAGAAAAGGTTAAAATCAATTAAAAACTTTACCCATTAAAATTAAGCCAGGCCAGCTTCTTGAAATAGATATGTCTTTAATGCCCGGTGGAAGAGGAGTAGGTCCGTGATGGTGCGAAGATCGGGGGGCAGGTCATTCCAGAAGGCAGGCCCCGCCACAGAGAAGGCTCTCCCCCTCGGGGCCACCCGTTGGCATTGTCCGGCGGATGGCACCCTGAGGAGGCCCACTCTGTGGGAGCGGACAGGTCTAAGGGAGATATGTGGTAGGAGACGGTCCCGCAAGTAGCCAGGTCCCATGCCATGGAGCGCTTTAAAGATGGTCACTAGCACCTTGAAGCGCACCCGGAAGGCCACCAGCAGCCAGAGCAGCTCGCGCAGGAGAGGTGTTACGTGGGAGTATCGAGAAACTCCCAGAATCCCCCGCACGGCCACATTCTGGATATCATAAATATAAGCCAATTGCAAAGCATCTGAATTTTTGATCATGTGACTATGGGGGTGCTGCAATGGTCATAAGTGTAAAAAATGGTCATAAGGCACCTTTTTTTAGTGCCATTGTAACTTTGATCAGTCACTAAACGAAATGTTGTAAGTCGAGGGCTACCTGTACAGTAGAGCACATGGTTATTTGTAACTTGTCAGGAAGGATTCAGGGTTTAAGGATGATTGCATTTCATCAGTTCTGTATCTCTCTTTCAAGCTTTTTCTGCTTAGTTTGTGAAATGCAGCCCTGAGATTTAAAAAAAAAAATGAAAGAGTGTTCTCCCATTTCCAAATGTTAATTTTGTCTATATTCGGTCTGCACTGTCTCTCTGTTTCAGTCATCCCTATTTTCTTACTCATAAATGTCTTATTTACAAAAGCAGGAGAACATTTGAAAGATTCTGCCGATGGTGTTCACATGACTAATACTACGAAATGCAGGAAGGTTTTTTGAGCAGCTCCAGTCTACGCACAGTTGGCTCCCAGCTGACAGACAGAATGTGGGGTGGGCTTTTTCACCAGAATGTTGGGAACTGGATGCCCAGCTATGCTTGTAGTTATACAGTGCCCAGAAATCTGATGTTTATGCCAGAATTCAGGCAGTTAAATAGTATAGAAACTGGGTAGCTTTTATTCCTGTTTCATTTCAGCAAAGGTTATATAATGAGGGGATTGCTGCTTAAGTAAAAGGAAAAATGAAGTCTTTGTTAAATGCCTTAACAAAGAAAGAAGGTAAGCACTGAACACAAAGCAGTTGATGCTTAAGAACTGCTATTTTTTTTCCTGTGCGCTTAATGTCGTCTGCTAGTTACTATAATTATAGTAAGTTCCTTCTGTATTTCTTTTTCTAGAATTCCTTTATGTTAGGCTTCCTTTTAGACAACTCATTATAAGAGCTTGCCTGTAAGTTGCTGGCTTTGGTATGTTTTTGAATTATTCCATGTGTTAAAAATTTCTGTTGTTTCCTAATGTATGCTTTTAGTAAGTGTAAATAATTCCTTAATATATTATTAAATGTCCGTGAAAGAACATTTGGGAGCTTATGAAACATTTTTAATCCATTATAATCATGATAATTATTTACAGGGAAGCTTTTTATATATCGTCATCTAAAACATTACAAGCGTAACTGATTATAAAAAAGAAATGGATGTAAAAGTGGAAACCAATTCCATATAACTTGTAGAATGTATACTCTTATTCTGTAAGTTTTCATATGCAATTCTTTCACAAAAATAGTACATGTAGGAAGCAGATTGGAAATATCCATCCAGTTGTATTGTCCAAACTATATTGGGAAAAGGGAAGAAAACATACTGAGCCAGGAGAGGCTTGTGTCCTTAATTTTTCTTATAATACTTAGGATATGTGCATTGGTCATTTAAAAACTGCACCCATTTTAAACCTAATGTTTAAAAGAAGGTTTTGTTTTGAACATCAAGTGAAAATAATTCACGAAGTAATAAAATCTAAGAATAATGCCATGCAGTGAGAAAAGAGGGGATATGTTCTTAAAGAAAATTGCTTGGTACGTCGTTTCTCCTTAAATATAGGAATATACTGTGGATTTACAGTACAATTTAGGAGGAAATTAAATTGGATTCCATAGATTAAATCTGTGTTATTGTTTGTTGTTTGCTGTATAATTAAGCTGAGATCTGTATATGGTTTGAATCCTTGTTTGGAAGAGGGAGGGAGGGACGGGGAGAGAGAGAGAGAGAATATATGAAGCATTTTCCTAGAGAAGGGAGGTAGGGTTATCCTTCTTTTGATTTCCTGTTCCCCTCTGCAGCTTTCCAGGTCCCTTCTCATAATGTTCTGGAAGGTCACTCCAGAAGAGAAGATGACAATGGAGACTGCAGGCTGAAGGAGGAAATAGAGAAAATTGTTCTTCCTTCCCTTGTCCTTTAGCCCCAACCAACATCCAAACAAGTGCAGTCTGATTCCAACTTGTTGAATTCAGCACTTCCACACCGTTTAGAGTATTTTATTTTATTAGACCTTGGGAGTAGGAGGACTTTGACTCAGAAATGGTAGCAATATCCAATCATAGGGAAGAAGAAACACACCAGTAGTCTAGTCCTTACAAGCTGGGTTCACACAGAACAGTGATGGCTAACCCTTTTCTGGACCAAAGCGTGCATGTGTGTGCCTGAACCCCCAAAATGCAATGGGTATGCTCCCCGCAAGTGCCACGCCCACGTGCATGCACAGCAGAGACCCGCTGACCATTTGGCTGATGGGAGATGCATGAGCTTGCAGGGTGGAGCTGAACTGGGATGACAGCTTGCGTGTCCACAAAGAGGCTACTGTGTGCCACCTGTGGCATGGATGCCATAGGTTTGCCATCACAGATATAGAAGAAAGCAGGAATTTGACAAACCCATTCTTTCACCCATTTTACCTCTTCTCATTTCTTTTCCATTACTGAAAAGGAAACAACATCAAAGCTTTCAGGCTAGTATACCCTTTATGACCTGGAGTGCTAGGTACAAAGTTTATTATAGGAAAAAATGGAGTTATAGAACTTTCAGCTGTAATGTTGCTGAGATAGAAATGAATCAGCTTAGTTCTCAAGATTGCTGATGTTATAGATTGAGATCTGCAGCTACAAAACTTTTCATGTGGATGTTTCCTGAAACATTTTTGTTTTGTTTAAATGTTCTGAAATTCAGTCCAGAATATGTGAGGAAACTTCATTTAAGGTGGAATAAACATGGATGTCTTTGAGTTAGTACATATTCTGAAAGAATGCAAAACAAAAAAACACAGGAAAGGCCATTTCTCTGTCATGAATTGGAATCATTGTCCAGAAGGTGTTAAATGAAAAAATAAAGGTATAATGGTTTTGTTCTGAAGTGATGTTGGTCATTTTAGTTACTAAAAAGGTAAAATCTTTTATGACGCATACTCAGTTTTGAGTGACTGCATGGACATTCCTTGTGTTCTTTGCATTAATACAGTAATGATTTGCCACTATCTTTGTCCAGGATGTTTTTTAAGCTCTTCAGTCTAGTGTGTGAGCTTTTGGTCATCTTCCATTTAGTTGCTAACAGGATCTTATCCTATGTAGCTTTTTTTAAGATTGACTAAAGTCAGTTTGTTGCAGTCAAGGGCTATTATTTCTTGTAGCTACATATGCAAAACATTGCTGGCTATTTGAAATAATTCAAGAAATTCAGTTAATAAATAAAATGAGGATGTTTCTTAAAGAATGTATATTGATACCTATAATCATCAATCTTTATGAACACATCAGAACTACATTAGCTCATTAACCAATGGAAATAGAAAAGTGGTTACTTCTGAAATAGTTAAGAAATAGAAATTCAGGGCATCCACAAATCTAACATGACCTAGTTACTAAAAAGGGCTGAAAACAGGTACACAAGATTTTCTGCAAAGGAGACAAATGATGTCATATATCATGATGTCACAAAAAGACAGGACTTAATACTTACGTATTATGTACAGAAATAATTACATAACAGCATCATGATAGGCATGAGATTTTGACATCTCCGAAGCTTGCCAGGGACATATTGATAACAAATTCATATCATCCTCTTAAAATACAGGCAGAAGGAAGGGCCCAGTTGTTTTAACCTTTAGCCTTTTGTCTGTTCTACCAGATCCAACATACATCCACAGACATACCATATGTGTTTTTTTTTTATTAATCAGTATGATATTGTAGGACTGAAAAGGCATGCCTTCTCTGTCACAACACCTGCGCTATAGAACAGCCTTCCTGTCTGAGATTGAGAGGCCCCCAGTTGTTTTAGCCTTAAGGAAAGTTGTTAAAACTGGGCTTTTCTCTTGTTTGAAGCCCAATATGTGTCTTGTCTATTTTTGTGGAACAGTTAGGCTATTTTTCTTTTTATATTGAATCATTTGAAATGGTTATAGGGTTTTTATATTGTTTTTATATAGATTGTTTCCCCATCCAGAGGAACATACATCTTAACTTCTGAAAGAAAGAAAGAACGTATAGGGTTTTTATTGTTTTTAGAGGTTTGATTAGTTCTATCATTGCACAGGCATCGTAAAAAAGTAAGGAATCAAAAAATAAAAGAAGAGCTTCATGAAGATATGTAGTCTAATGCAGAATATACTGTAAACAGAAGCATCCAATAGTGCATTTTCCTCTTTTTTATCCCCCCCCAACATTAACCACTTCTTAGATATTACACTTTATTTTTTCAGTTTTTAAAAATTCTATTTCTCTTGTATCTTCAAAACCAGGTTCTAAATGTCTTAGTTTGTTGTGTTGTATAATATATTGTATGTAAGGGAGCCATGCCTGCTTGATTTTGGTTGCTAAGCAAGGTGACGGTTAAGTGAGTCACACCCAATTTTACGTTCTTTTTTTTTTTTTTTGCCACAGTTGTTAAGTGAATCACCGCAGTTGTTAGGTGAATCAGGTAATCATTAAATGAATCTGGCTTTCCCCATTGACTTTGCTTGTTGAAAGCCGGCTGGGAAGATGACAAATTGCGAAGGTGTGATCCCAGGGCCCTGCAACTATTGTAAATACGTGCTGGTTTCCAAGCATCCAAATTGTGATCACTTTTTTCAGTGCTGTTGTAATTTCGAACTGTCCTTAAATGGATGGTTGTTAGTCTAGGAGTCTTCTGCTGGGAATGTAGGTAGCCAGTTTCTCCATTTCCGCATATTTTCCCATGTTGGCCTCCCAATCTTGTATCAACAGCAAGGAGAGCCAGAATGTTTTAATTATTAGGTTGTTGGAGAGATTCGCGACCCCATAGAAATGTGATGGTTTATTTATTTATTTTTAGAAAATTTATATTGCCACCTATTCGCACATAACGACTCAAGGCGACTTACACAAATATAAAAACATCATATATAAAAAATAAAACAAACAGAAGAAAATCATCAAATAATAAATTAATAAAACTCCCGAACCCACCCCAGCAACATCTATTGGATCGGGATGCCCTTCGCACAGTCACTCATGCCCTCGTGACATCCCGACTGGACTATTGTAACTCTCTCTACATGGGGCTTCCCTTGAGGTGCACCCGGAGGCTTCAGTTAGTTCAGAATGCAGCCGCGCGAGCAATTATGGGGACCACCAGGTTCACCCACGTTACACCGCTCTTGCGCGAGCTGCACTGGCTGCCTGTCGTCTTCCGGGTGCGCTTCAAAGTGCTAACTATCATCTTTAAAGCGCTCCATGGCTCGGGACCTAGCTATTTGCGGGATCGGATCCTGCCCCATACATCCTCACGACCGATTCGCTCCCACAGAGAGGGACTTCTCCGGGTGCCGTCCACTAGACTTTGTCAGCGGGCGACGCCCAGGGGAAGGGCTCTCTCTGTGGCGGGCCCGGCCCTCTGGAACGACCTTCCCCCCGATATCAGAACGACCACGGACCTCCGCTCCTTCCGTACGAAATTAACGACCCATTTCTTTCGACTGGCCGGCCTTGGATAGTCTCTCTGTCTATAGATTTTAAATGTATTTTAATGGGTTTTAATTTTTTAGCACGGGATAGCATTGTTTAATTGTGTTTTAATGTATATATTTTTGTATCTATTGTTTATATTGTTTTTAGTTCCTCCTGTGCACCGCCCCGGGTCCCTGTGGGGAGAGGGAGCGGTTAATAAATTCAAAGTTATTATTATTATTATAACAACACGTCAAACAAGCCATTTAATGGGCTCCCTTGTGCTCTGGTTTCCCCAGGCCTGCTGGCAGAACTAGATCTTTAGCGCCTTCCAGAAGAGTGTTAGAGTCGGTCCCAGTCTAATCTCTGGGGGAATTATATTCCAGAGAGAGAGGGAGCGACAATGGAGAAGGCCCTTCTTCTGGGTGCCACTAGGTGCATCTCCCTAGGGGATGGGAACCGCAACATTACTTGCCTCCCTGCTCTAGTGGGTCAGGTAGATGTGACCGGCAAGAGACGGTCCCTCAGATAATTTGGTCCCAAGCCATGAAGGGCTTTAAAGGTGACAACCAGCACTTTGAATTGCATCTGGATTTGGGGCTAGTTGCTATCTTTCAATCTAATTGTAGAGTTGTTTAAGGGGAAACTTGGCATGGTGTTGTATAAACTATTTGTTATTCTTGTGGGGAAGCAGTCATAATTCTAATATATAAATAAACCAACAATTTGTTTCATAACCTCTACTAGCATTCAGATGGGGAAATCATTAGAATTACGGTACAGACAGGCTTCAGAAGGTTGTTGTAGAGCACAACAATGTCCTATCTTTCTGGTTCAGCAGACCAAAGTGAGGTTTGTGTGGAGGGGGAGAGGTGGTTTTGCAAGCTCTGGTTGTGCAAATGCAGCTTTGTGTGCTTGCACGCTCGCCCGCATTTCTGTGACCTGGTTCCCAACATGCCAGGCCATGGACCAAGCGGTATAGTACATAGTTGAAATACTTTCACACTGGGAAAGAAGAGATACAATGGAGACATATCTGAAAAGATAAATGGACTTACATAATTCCCTTTACATGCGTTGATCCTTATTGGCCAATTTTAAAGTTTAATGTTTTTCAAACAATTTTTATAAGTATTAATTCATATGAAATTTGTTTTTGGGAAGTATTATGTTAACATATTATTTCACAGGGTCTGGGAACAAGATTCAAGGGTTATTGCAGGGTGTGGCTTTTCTGTGTAATATTCTTTTATACCAGCTTCCCATTTGAGCTGCTTGCCTTCATTTTTGTTCATGTCCTAATATTTATGTACTCTCTTTCTCTTCTTTTTGGTAAGAGATGATGACAATAAAATTGTTAAATATGGATTTTGCATAAGTGGAACTGAAGTTTGAAAGCTACTTCAGCCTAGCTTATAATCATTTGATTCCATTTTTCTTAAAAAAAGGATTTTCTTTCTCTTTTTCATGTTGTAATTTTTAATATTTAACAACAATCTGAGTATTTATTTAAGGATTTCCACCCCCACCCCCAAATGATTCAGTGGGAATGAGTGAAGTTAACCGAAAATTCTTTAACAAGTGCCATAATAGATTCACTGGTGGAAATACATTTTCGGCTGTGTTTAAAAGGGGTCATGACTTCTGTGGGTTCAGCACATAGCCAACACGTAGTTCTGAAAAAGGTGAGAACTTTGCATGCTGGGTAGCCTCCTGAACATAGGCCATTATGCAAAGCCAATACATTTCATAACGATTGTTCTGAGGATAAAAACTCAGATTCCTTCCACAAACAAGATTGCTGAGATCTCACCTGCTCTGTTGTTTCTTATGATGCTGCATGGATGCCACGTGATTAACTTTCAGTACAGCTGCTGCTCCAGAGCAAATGCTATAATTAATCAGTTTTGGTGAGCTTGCATGAAGAGACAGAGCAACTGGTGCTCTAGTATCAAGGGAGCTTCATTTTGTCCTACCTCCTGGTGTCTCCCGTCTAGATCCCTCCATCACCTTCTTCCATTTTTGGGAGTGATCAGAAAGGTGGGCTTTGCTGCATCACCCATGTAATGGGATTAGAGGTTATTGTGTTTTTGGAACCAATGTTTTTACTCTGTTGGACAGCTGAACAACCTTTCTATCCTCCCCTTATTCATCCCAGTTCAAGGGAGCAGCAGGAGGGCACTTGCCTTGGCAGTATGAAGTTGCGGTATAGGGTAATAAGGTCAGGCTGGTGGCCTATGCAGAGGTGACCTCGGTCTGAGAGCCTTGACACTCCTGGATTTGCAGAAACATCAGTAAATGAAAAGCCCTGCTTGAGGATAGTTGTATTTTGTTTGTTCCTTTTAACCTCCTTCTCTTGAGGCGATATCTCTAGGGTGGAATCTCTTATCTTATTCTGTGTTTCTTGTAACTGCAAAGCAAGTTAGCATAGCTTAAGGGCCAATTGTGGGTGAGAAAAATCTGTTGTTGTTTTCTGTCATAAATAAGTTATTTTGCAGGATGACAAGCTGTCTACTCTTGCCATACTATAACATTTACTTCTTCTTTTTTAATGAAACTATTCATGCTGCTCATTGTTCATTGGCCAGATATTTTATCTTCATTACTGAGTCTTAACTTCCAATTCTTTATTCTTGAACAATAATTCTATACTATTACAGTATTCTGTAATAGATACAGATAGTCATTGACTTAAAACTGTTTGTTTAGTGATTTGAAATTGCAAGTGATTTACAACTGGTCCTTACATTTAATGACTGTCTCAGCCTCCCCACTGTCATGTGATCAAAGATCAGGCACATGGCAGTTGGCATGTATTTGCAACAATTGCAGTCCTTCCTTCCTTCCTTCCTTCCTTCCTTCCTTCCTTCCTTCCTTCCTTCCTTTCTTCCTTTCTCTCTCTCTCTTTCTCTCTTTCTCTCTTTTTCTCTTTTTCTCTCTCTTTCTTCCTCTCTCTCTCTCTGTCTCTTTGTCTCTCTCTGTCTCTATCTCTGTCTCTCTCCCCCCCACCTTACCACAGTATAACTTTCTGAACTGGCTTCCAACAAGCAAATTCAGTGGGGAAAGTCAGTTTCACTTAGTGAAAATGTGATTCACTTAACTGCAGTGATTTGCTTAAGAACCATGGCAAAAAAGTATTTACAATTGGCCCTGACTCACTTAACAACCACCTTACTTGGGAATGAAAATGCTGGTTCCGATTGTTGTCATAAATCCAAGAGTACCTGTAATGAGTTCAAGATTATACTAATCTCATTAAATCTAATTCATTTTTAAAAGTTTTCCAGGGGAAATGATTTTGAATTGCTCTCTAAATAAAATTGCAATGTTCACCTGAATAAGCAACCCACTTTTAATATTCTATATGAAAAATTAAAAGGATACTAAAATACCATCCTCGTCGCCAGTGTTAGATTCTCGGAAAAAGGGAGTCCAGACCAGGTTTGCTCCAAAAACAGTAGCCGTTTATTAGCTAGGCAAGAGTAAGCGTCAAACTATATACAGGAACAAAAAGTGCGGTAGACAGGGGCTCCCGCGTTTGACAGCTACTTATACGTGAGCTGTCAAATGGGGAGCCAATCAGGATCGCTGCCAAGCCGGGTTTCCCGCCAGTCGCATCTCAGCCAATCAGGCGCGACTGGCGCTTTGACATGTTGTTACTTCTTGTTGCTGGGGCAACTCCCGGCAGACATGGAAGACCTGCGGCTGGTCGTAAGTCGAGGACCAGTCGCAGGTCGAGGACATAACACCATGTTTGCAGGGTGAATAAGTGATTTTAAAATATCAACGCCCTGGGTCCGTTTGGAGAAGGGCGGGGTATAAATTTAATAAATAATAAATAACGCTTTTCTCTCTTTTATTGCAGTGCCATTCAGAGAGGCTCCCACTTACTCAAACAGACGACGGAAACCTCACAGCACTTTGGCCACACCTCGCCTCTTGCTTCGGTCTAATAGCGATAACAATTTGAACGTCAATCTTCCTGACTGGTCAGCCTCCCCTTTACCCTCTTCACACCGTAGCCTTTCGCCTCACCTATTCCAACAGATGCAGAATAATCCTAATGGAACTGTGAAAACTGTGGGAAGTTACACTTCATCGTCTCGGAGCCGCTCTCCATCATTAAATAGGTTAGGAGAGGATGCAAAGCGCCAGCAGCAACGGCACATCAGGTAACTTTGCACTGTTGGCCTTTTTAAAATGAGAATTTTACTCTCATTTCTGCAAGTCTGCTTGCGGTTATACCACCTCCTCTATGCCTTCTTTTTCCACACAAGTATTTGTCATTCCCCAAAAGAATACAAATAAACGCTTCTTCCGGCTGCCTTGGTCGGAATTCTAATGGGACATAGGATATGGCTATTGCTGATAGCTTGCAAGATTCTGGGAAGCTGCCATGGAGCTAGCTAATGGTTCTTTTTTTAATGTAAAGGAGAAACAAGAATGAATTTGTAACATGTTTTCCAGAGTAGCTCCCCTGGAAACTCTGATAGTCTGATACAGAGAGTTTGGGTTTAGCCCTTCTATGGATTTTGTATCTGTTCCTCTCACTAATATTACTGCTTTATGTGGAAACTTAGGAGACAGAAGGAACTTTGCTCATTTGCAAAGTGAATAAAGTTGCATAAGTGAGGCTGCTTGTAAGTAGCATGCACCCTCCAAATTCCAAACTCTGTTATTTGTTAGGTCTTGTTTGGGTGAGGCGTTTTTAAGAGTTTCTAAAAACCACAAGGGATGTGATGGCTCAGTGGCTAAGATGCTGAGCTTCTAGATCAGAAAGGTTAGCAGTTCGGCGGTTTGAATCCCTAGTGCCGCATAACAGAGTGAGCTCCCATTACTTGTTTCAACTTCTGCCAATCTAGCAGTTCGAAAGCATGAAAAAATGCTAGTAGAAAAATAGGGACCACCATTGGTGGGAAGGTAACAGCGTTCGTGCGCCTTTGGCTTTTAGTCATGCTGGCCACATGACCATGGAGACATCTTCAGACAGCACTGGCTCTTCGGCTTTGAAACAGAGATGATCACTGCCCGCTAGAGTCAGGAACAACCAGCACATTTGTACGAGAAAAACTTTTACCTTTACCTTAAAAACTTCGGGCTATTTTTGTGGGTCTCAATTTGCGTTATAATTTCAGAAATGAAAGGGGAAAGAATTATTTCTTATCTGCAGTTTTTCTGTTTTTCTTGAAAGCATTATAGTTAGTAGAAGTGGGAGAGCACATTTCTGTGATATGTATACATATTAAGATGGCCCAACATGAAAATGAAAAAAGGGAACACTCTAGCATGCATTAAGGAAGGGCCTTCAAAGTGAGAGGACTGCAGGGATCAAATTGGCCAATGATTGGATTACATCCTTTTGTCTGATTGGGACATTCTGGACCTCTGTGAACTGTTTGCAATGGCTGCCAGACAAAGAATGGATTTTTCATTGACCAACTTGTTGGAAGGGGTTTTTTCGGGGGGGGGGGGGAAGAGTTATTATGCTACATCCATTTTGTGGAATATTGACCACAAATTGAATGGCTTCTATCAAGCCTGAGCAGTGGGTTGGACTAGAAGACCTCCAATAACTCTGTTATTCTGTTAAGCTAATCAAAAAATTGCAAAATGATTTTGTTGTAAAAGGGGATGTAGTTCTTTTAACAGGAATAGGTAAATTGAGGGAAGAAAATGAAGAACAGAAAAGACACTAGAGCAGTGATGGCTAACCTTTTTGTTGTTGGGTGCCAAAAATGCAAGTGTGTGGGCTCATGATAGCATGCACATGGGCTGGCATCCATAATGCAAAGCACCCCCCCCCCATATGTGCACATAAACCCCACCCTTGCGCACGTTGCACAGCTCGCCTCTAAGCTGAGCTTGGTATTTCCTCGGCGGGGGGAAGGCTGTTTTTACCCTGCCCAGGTTCCAGGAAAGCATCCGGAGCCTGGGGAGGGCAAAAAAACAGGCCTAACAGGCTGACTGGAAGTTCAGAAATGATCCATTTCTGGCTTCTGGGGGGCCAGAGGAGGCCGTTTTCACCCTTTCCAGGCTCCGGGGGCTTTCCTGACGCCTTGGGAGGGCGAAAATGGCCTTCCCCCGGAACCGGAAACAGATTGTTTCTGAACTTCCAGGAGGCCTGTTGGGCCCATTTTTCACCCTCCCCAGGCTCCAGAGGTTTTCCTGAAGCCCCAGGAGGGCAAAAACGGCCTTCCCTCGGAAGCCAGAAACAGATCGTTTCTGAATTTCTGGTAGGCCCGTTGGGCCCATTTTTCACCCTCCCCAGGCTCCAGAGGTTTTCCTGAAGTCTGGGGAGGATGAAAATGGCCTTCCTCAGGCCCCCAGAGGGCACCCAGAAGGCCGAAAATCAGCTGGCTGATGAATGCTGAAGCTGATGGCTCGCATGCCAGCAGATATGGCTCTGTGTGCCACCTGTGGCAAGCTTGCCATAGGTTTGCCATCAGCACTAGAGTTACCAACAGGCAGGTTTCTCTTCCAATGCAACTATTGAATTAAAAGGAAGAAAGAAGGACCTTGGTGGAGTCTTGGCACATGCTGCTTGTAGCAGGAAAGGATGTTGCCTATTGCTTTATCCGGGCAGAAGGTGGGCTGGGAAACAGCAACAAGAAATATCCTTTCTTGCTTTGACATCTCAAAAAACTGAGAGCTCCATGCACCCTACTGCGTTATTTTTTTTATTCAGGCAGCAATACCCCCTAATTCTTGAAATGTGGTAAAAGGTTGACTGCAGGGGGCAGCAATTTTTAAGGAACACACTTCCCTTCCATCTGAAGAAGAGGAAAGCAGATCAATGTAGCTGCTTTAAGTACAGTAAATGTCACATAGGAAAGATAATGTGTCAGAAATTCATGATGCTTTTAGTGCAAAAAATAATAATAATACTGCAATTAACGGATTTTTCTCCTTAAAAATCTTATCTAAAGTTTTTGTTTAAAAAAAATAAGCTGCTAGATTGGTAGCAGATAATACTGCATGATTTTATGCTGTTAATTGGGAGAAAATTGTTTGTTTAAAAGATAAACTATGCTATAAGAATGTTACAAGATGAAATAAAACCATTCTATTCTGCTGTCTTTCAGTGCCAATTATAATCCCAATGCCAACAAGGACATTATATCTGCTTTGGATTATCAGGGTCAAAAACGCAAACTGTATAGTGCTGTACCCGGAAGACTATTTATTGTTGTAAAGCCATATCAACCTCAAGGAGAAGGGGAAATTCATTTGCACAAAGGTGACAGAGTAAAAGGTCAGTTTCTTTTCAAAAATTTGTGGATAATCATGTATAAATTTTTGAAGCAGGCCGCTGAACATAAAAGTCCAATTCCCATATAAAACTATTTCATACATCTGCATTTTTAGCTTATGGTTATTAAGTAAATGGGCAGATATTGATGTTGAAATTGATTTTATCCTGATAGTGATCATTCCTTTCTTATTGCAAGATTAGCTTATGGTGTGCTTGTATCTAGGCAGAAGAGATAGATAGATAGATAGATAGATAGATAGATAGATAGATAGATAGATAGATAGATAGATAGATAGATAGATAGATAGATAGATAGATAGATAGATAGATAGATAGATAGATAGATAGATAGATAGATAGATAGATAGACAGACATATGCATATACACATACACATACACATACATACACACACACGTATACATACACACACATGCACACACACGTATACATACAGAGAGACATGTGTGCATGCACACACACACACACACACACACACACACACACACACACACACAAAAAATAATCTTGGACAGGAGTAGTGAGTGTGAGGAATTTACTTCCCAATCTTTTAGTTTGCTGTAGCTTCCCAGCTTAGACAGCCTATTCAACCTGCAAAGGATAAGAGATAAATGCTATTTTTCCACAACACACCAGCATCATCCTAGAACTGTTAATGGATAAAACAAACTATTTTTTTATTTTTTATTTTATTTATTTTAATCACATTTATATACAGAATAACTATACCAGAAGTAAATTCAAATCAAAATTTCCGGCTTGATCATGAATACATTGCAGCCAAGGTTAAATTGATCAAAACCTGCATGACCTTTGCATGTAATAATGTACAACATCTGCAGCATTTGCTGTAAAAGCAAATGAACCTGAAAATTTACCTGAAAAACATGAGGTAAAACAGCAAAGAAGGAAATTAGCTCAATCAATTAAAGATTAAAAACTGCTTCAAAAATTGCTTTAGGAGTAAGGACTAATTTAATCAAGACCTGGTTGACAACTTCAAGGTTTTATCAAGTAATGTTAAATAATTAAATAATCCAACTGTAAAAGGTTTGGACAGGAGTCACAAGACCTAGGATATCTTATGATCCAATCTTTTTCCCACTACAATAATCCACTATTACAGAGTCTCTGACAGCTATTCTCCATCAAATGATAGTCCAACATCTTGTAGAGAAGTCTGTTCCATTGTTGTATAGTTCTTGTTTTGTTGCTGTTCAACCAAATATATTTCCTAGTAATTTCATCCTATTGTTTCTCATGCTGTTATTTCTAAATTTCTGAATAATTTTGTCTTATGCTTTTAATAATGCTTGAAGGTAGCTATCATGTCTCACCTCAGTCTTTCCTTCTTTAAGCTTAATATACTTAGAACCACCTATTTTTTTTTCTATATTTTCCCCTCCAGACCCTTATTGCAACTGTCAGTTTGGGATATAAGTATTATATTAGCAGTTTTATCTATTTCCAAATGTTTACTGTATATAATTAGGAGATAAATGATATATACCATGTTATTTACTTATCAAAGTAATACAGCTTCTCATCATTGTTAATATTTGCATTAAGGAATCTTGGTTATGCTGATGAAAACCACAAATAGGCAATTTATATAAAATTATAATAATAATAATAACTAATAATAAATTTTAATTTATAACCCACTCTCTCTCCCCGAAGGGACTCGAGGCGGGGCACAGGGAATTTAAAATACATATAAAAATACAAACATAGTACAATATAAAATAAAATTAAACTAACCCTGCGCTAAAATCCCATATAAAGCTAAAAATTAATCATTAAAAACCCTAAAAACAGTTGATTATCCTAGGCCGGCCAAGCAGAAAAAGTGTGTTTTTAATTTTTGATATAGTTATAATAACTATATGCTAATTAAGTATGAACATTCAAGAGCTGTCAGTGCTGGATCAGCCTATCCATTGACATAGCTTTCTTTTAACTAAATGATAAACAAACACCCTCAAAATATTGAGGGCACACCAGTGTTTGCAAAGGAGAAGATATGGTCAAGGTGTCACAAAGAATAGCATTGTTGAGTAAACACTTAATGGACTTATTTGAATAATGGTATGCTGCCCAGAGTCATTTCTTGTGAGATGGGGAGCCATAGATAGATAGATGGATGGATGGATGGATGGATGGATGGATGGATGGATGGATGGATGGCGGATGGGTGGGTGGGTGGGTGGGTGGGTGGGTGGGTGGGTGGGTGGATAGAAAGAAAGAAAGATAACCATGTCCCTCTATTTACTACTATAGTTATTAGAGTTCACTTTAATAATTATAGTAACAGATAGAGGTGCAGGACCCATATTAATAATGAAACATTTGCTTGAAGCTGCTTGCTAACAGATGGATTAACTAATATGTTCTGTTATAACCAGCATAACACAAAACTGTGCTCAGGCCATCATGGTTTCCATTTGTTGCTGCAAGAGCAATATGCTTTCTCACTTAGTAATCACAATACTAGAAAAGTATCAATGATTCCCAAAGTAATAGCTAATATAATCTTCTCCATCTGTCATCCTCCATATACTATATGATGTACTAGTATGTCAATCCACAACTATCATGGATAACATTATTGATGTATGATGAAAATTGCATTCTAATAAATCACCAGATTTGGAAAAATAGGGATAAAAATGCAAAGCACAGCACAGTGTTGCTCCTACACCCCTTTCTTTTCTTTTTCTATAATTCCTAGCAGTAAGGAAAAGACATGAGAAACAATTATACTGAATGCAATGCTTTCATTCTTTTCTCAAGGGTATGATGATAAAACTTTAACTAGGATTCACTACTCACAGCCACTGCCTGTTGTACTCAACACGCAATTTGCTCTGGATTTAAGGACTTTTGCTCTAATGGAGAAAGCTGATGGCTGCAAATTCATACTCCAGCTACCATTCCCTGAAAAATGGTACATTAGTCTTAAAGAGATTTTCCAGCCATTATGTAAAAAAAAAAAAAAACTGCAGAGAAAAGAGAGCGGTGGGAGGTTCCTGTGTAAATGCTGCATTCTCTTAATAAAATCATTCAGATAAATCTTAAGTTTAAAGTTAAGGATCTTAGCTAAAGATCCTTTTTCCGATCTTCCCACCTTAGCCATCTCTCTGCTGCTACAGCTTCATATACTCTTTCATGTTCCTTATATTTTATCCCCAAAGTACTTTTGATCCCTCAAAGGAGCCCACTCATTATTTCTTGTTGCTTCTCGGAAAGAAATTGTTATCGACTTATGACTGTAATATAGTCAATATAGTCAGAAGTCATTTCAATTGTTAAGTGAGAAACCCGTGTGATCACCTCACTCAATGACCACTGTCCCAGCCCTCTAAGGTTCAGTTGCTAAGTGACCATGTGGATAATTAAAGAATGGAGTGAAAGAACTGCCTCCTGCTGTGCCTGCCCTGCCTTGCCCTCCTTCTTTAAAAATAGTTTGAAGATTTTTTTCCCCAGAGTATGTGGATGATATCTCGAAGCATATCTCTGGTCAGAGGTTGCTGTAATATCTGTTTGTTGACCAATTCTGTTAGCCAGAGGGCTATGTCTGTTTTATTTCTCCTTGCAGAAAAAAATAATTTGGTCAGCAGAGCTCACATCTCTTGATCTCTGAGTTTCCGTTTTTGCCTTCTCTTTCTAAGTGGCATGATCTTGGAAATTAAATACAATATTTGTATTCTCTTTGAAAAGTTTGTGGTGATGTTCTGCCCTTACATATCTAAAATATGCTAAGGCTGAATTTTCATTGAGACCACCACCAAGCAGATAGGTCGGGATAATCTTTCAAACAGCCTTCCAAAGGATGAGGCTGATTTCACACTGTGAAAGTATGTGGTTTACTTGTGCTAACATCCTTCGTAAAGTACCGTATATCTTTTGAGTGATTTGCACAGAAGCAGTCTTGTTAGATCTCTTTGTGGGATAATGTCCCTTTTCCCTGATTGAGAAAGACTGCCTGTAGGGCTGTCTTTTTCACTGATTAATATACAGTTGTTATCTACAATTCTACAATTTTTAACAGAGATTGTATCTTCTACCCATGCCAGCAGTTGCCCTATAGTGTGGTCATGTATCTTAATCTGCTTCATTATATATTCCTGGCTGTGTATAGTAATAGGCTAAAAATAGTATTCTTAAAGTCAAGTTTGAATTCTGATGTCTTCACTGACATTTCCATGTAGTTTGTCTTGGCAACATTGCCTTCTTTCATTCCATGCAAACATATTTTCGAAGTGTTTATAGTGTATACATAAATTCTGTTTCCTGTCTTAGATAGGTTGAAATCCTATCTAGGACATGAGAGAATATCTTTGGCCATCCAAGCATCAGCACATTCCAGAATGATGGGAAATTGTAATTTGCATTGGCATAGTTTGGAACCCAGTTTATTAATTCAGATAATAGATCACTTCACCATTGTTTGATTTAAACAGATTGTACTGATGCCTTTGGAAATCACCTAAAACTTCTAGTGTTTTAAGCTTATCCCAATTAAATGAAATTTAATCATTTTTTGTGGGAAATAGTGATTAAAATTATGTGTAATGTACTATGTGTCCACCTAAAAAGCCATAATATTTCATAATGATATTAGCAATGATTTATAAAAGAGGAGCCATAAAAATAGGGATGTATAAATATTTATACATTTATACATGCATTTGTTTATATGTTTATATCTGTTTTCGCAGTTTATATATAGCTGGTGAGCCTTCACGCAGGAAACTTGCAAAGTGTCAGGATTAGGAGATTTTCCAATAAATAATGTACTGTTTAAGATTTGTTTAGTTTATTGTAAAAAATTGTTTATTAAATTCATATAGTGTCCTAATCCATAGGGACTGTTATCAGTTAACAGCTGTAAAAAACAGCATATGTTATAACAATTAAAATGCCATTGCTCAGCAAAATAATTAAATTCAAAATAAAAATCGAACAATGTATATATATAAAAAAACATACACTGTCAGCTTACTATCCAGATATTGTCTGGGACAGCTCCAAAGGCAATCAAAGAGAGATCTCCTGCTGCTAAAACTTGACCAGATACTCGGTGAAACCATCTGTCAGTTCACTCAAAAACTCCACTAAATACCTGTTGGCGGTAGTTAGTATTGTCTTAGCCAGGAACTGATCTGACTTGAACAAAGCGCTAGATGTCATACCTTCCATGTCCAAGTCAGAACACAGGTATTCCTAGGCAAAAGGGCCCAGTGTGTAGCCTGTTTGCTTGTATGTGTCAGGCTAGAAATTACCTGGAAGAGACAGATGGTTGTCATGGAGGCCACAAACTCCTGACCAAAACATTCAATTATATTCTGTTCCATCCATACCAATATTCTAAAACCAGCACTTACAACAAACTACAAAAAGCGAACATTTATTAGCATTTCTTTTTGAATAAAGGAATTGATGATGGAAGAAAGTATACTGTGGTACCAATGTTGGGTATCAGTAGCACTTTCTCCTCTTGTGTTCCTACACTATGCCAATGAGGTAGTTTCCTAGTTTCTTGTCTCACAGTTTTCCATCTCCCAATGTATTGTATTGTCAATGGTATTACTTGATACTATATTTGAAATTAATGGGGCCAGGTCAGAGCATGACCACACTAATTAATATCCATTTATTATGCTGGACTGTAGTTTGTGCAGTTGTAGTTTAATATATCTGGAAATACCAGGCTAGACAAGCCTAAATCATGCATCAAATGATTAGGAGGGTAGACATTGTTCCAAGAAAGCTGAAATTGGGTCAAGTTCAGGTAAAGATTTAAAAATACATATAAATTACTGAATTAACAAAACTATTAGGTAATCTAGTTAAATATATCTCTTTACTTTGAAACATTAGTCATGCCCAGTGACATCATTTCTGTCTAACACCCATGACACAAAGAAATCCACAGCTGATAAAAATAAATTTGATATATGGTGGGAGTGTTTTTCCCACCAAAGCAATGCCAGTGATCAAGGTGGAGTCTTAGACAATGTCTAACTCAGATATTGCTACAATTTAACATTTATTGCTTTTTCCCTACTACATTGCAATGTTAAATTAACAATATTATCAATGCAAGCCAACCTATGCGGCATGGTAGCCCAGTGGTTAGAATGCAGTATTGCAGGCTAATTCTGATGACTGCCAGCAGTTCGATTCTCACTGACTCAGTGTTGACTCAGACTTCCACCTTTCCAAGGTTGGTAAAATGAGGACCCATATTGTTGGGGACAATATGCTGACTCTGTAAACTGCTTAGAGAGAGCTGTATAGCACTATGAAGTGGTATATAAACCTAAGTACTATTGCTAAACTTAATCTACAACTTTAAATATCTTTGGTGAGATAAATGTGGTTCATAGTAAGTTACTGGACTGCTTCTTAAATGGCTTCTACAAAATATTCTTCAGTTTCCTCTCTCATAATTTGATTGCCCAGATTTTACATCTTCAAATGAACAATTGAACAGTTCAAGGGATGAAAAAACAGACAGTTGAAGCTTGATTATTAAAGGTAAACTTTACAACCAGCTTTAGAATTGCCAGTAAATATATTGAAGTGGTGGATAACTATTGTCTTCAACCATCAATTAATACATTCGGAATCAAGAAAGACATTTGTTGGCATGACAATGAACCTCCTGAGAAAGATATTCAAATGCCATGATATTTCTATATCTACCAAGGTCAGAATTGGCATTTTTAAAAAAATGGTGACAATCTATGGCAGTAAAAAAATGGACTTTGGAAAATAGATCTTTCAGATAAGAATATATGGTGGACTAGATATCCATGAAGGAGTGGAGACAGCATTGCAGTGGACTTCAGCAGTCATATGGTGAATTCTGGCCACCAGTATTTTTCCAGATAAAGAAGAGATTGTGAGATTACCTACGTGCACTCCAGACAGTTGCAGGAAATGAGGTTTTTGTGATTGACTCATGAACTGAGCTGCTGGAGTTGAAGATATTCAATCAAGTTCACAGCTGTAATGCAGTCTAATGTATTGAAAGATGAGGATGGCATTGGAAAATGAGGGAATGATATATTTTCTAGGAACAATTAACCAAGAAAGGGTTTCCCAAGGACTTAATGAATGGAGAAAAAACTTTGGAAGAACTCATCCTAATGGATTAGATGGTTAAACATGGTGGTGATGGTAATATGAGATTTCAGACTTGAACAACACTATTAATTATTAATTTTGTAAGTAAATTGTTGACATGGATATGGACAAAAGGTTTTCAAAAGGCTCAATTTCTCAACTTTTTCAAATGTAATTAATTTATAGCTAAATAGAGATTTTCTGACTGGCAGGATAAGAGAATTTCACATAATGGGTCAACATTATCTTTGGACTAAAAAGGGAAAAAGGGTTTTAAAGACTTCAAAGCTTTTCAGAAAAAAATCAACAAAGTTTAAAACAGATAAAAGAGATAATTATTTTGAAAAGTAATTTTGTGATGAAAGTGCTGTTGAGAAATTTGGAATTAAATGCACAAATGAACTGTACTTTCATGGGAACAATATTTTTTTACTATTAAAGAGTCAGACAATTGATGCATTAACCAAAACAAAAGATAAAGGTAATAAGAATCAGACAGTGATGCTTAATGTAACTAGATATTTCAATTTGAAACAAAAATATTAAGGCAACTGGAAGACATAATAGAAAAATAAAATAAAAACGTTTGCCCTTTATTCTTTCCCTTGCAACTGAGATACTCTCACTTTGGATAACAGTGAGAGTATCTCAGTTGCATTAGAATGGCGACTATCAGAAAAGCAGCAAAAACTGGAGAAGATTCCTAGAACAATCTGCAAAGAGATGAATAATACCATCAGGATTTACTTCAGAAAAAGTTTAAGAAATTGTGCACAAAATTAGCTGAATAACTATACTAAATTTACACTGGATACTTTTTTTAAAAAAATGAATGAAAGAGGTTAAGATGAAAGAGGAGATGAAAGGGGAAGTTAAGAAAAAAAGCTCTAAAACAAAAGTTTGGAGATGTGAACAAATTAATGATAAAGTGAAAATTTTGGAGGGTAAGAAGTATCTATTTAAGTGTAATATATTATTAGTGAATGATATATTAATTTGAATATGTGTTTATTATTGAATGTTTATTATTATGTATGTTGACATTTCATAACATGTAAGATTTATTAAACATATATTAAAATTAAATATACTTAACAATAGTGCGTAGGTTTTAGTGCAAGGGAATGTGCTTTTCTGAGGAAGAATGAGGGAGAAACATTACAATATTCCAATCAGATTCACACAAGGCAAGGGAGCAATTATTAAGATCTGTCAAGTATCTTTAAAAAGAATCCTTAGTTATGTTTTTGTAGCTGTCGATTTTACAGTGCCCACATTTAAAAAGTAATGTCTATGTGCACTTTTAGTCTTTTAAGAACATGTGCTAACATTGTCATTTTTCTTTAGCAGTGAAGATTTTTATAGAATTCAAAAATGTATTCTATACCGATTGTGGGTTGTATGAACATGGCTTTTCAACTAAAGCTGTTAGTCATTGGCACAAGTGCCTTTCCTTTGAATAAAATTAAGTGGTATCATTTTCAACCCAGTTTATAAAAGGCTTAACTTGCAATTCATGTAACACTTACTTTGAAGCAGTATCTTCGAAGTCTCACTGAATTTTCAAAGACTCATTTTCTGGAATTTCTGATAACCCGTTTTAAGATTCACTGACGGAACTTCTGTAATTGTGTGAAAAATGCTTCGAATGTAAAGGCACCTTTTATATTAGATTATTTATTTTAGTTTTAAGTATGTTTTAAATTAATTTCCTTAATTCTGTCAAGACATGTTTTATTAGTACAGTATGAATACTGTATATAAATGCTTATATTGTATTGCATTGTTGTTCATACTTGAGCATAAATTATCATTTGTATAAATTAATTATTGATTGTGTCCTTAGTTTATTGCAAAAATATTACAGATGCATCTCAAATAGTGCTGATGAGAAATCCCATGAAATGGTTGCATTATAAGAATCTGCACTATTCAGATTTTCTATGGGAAATAAGACAATTAGTTTCCCAGAAATAGGAAATGAAAATCTTTAAACATAATTTTTATGTTTTTTAATGAAATATAATAAAAGTTTAAAAATATATATATAAATTTAAATTTTTTAGCTTACAGAAAACAAACCAACACAAAAAACATCTAAGTATAATTCGTAAAAGTAAGCTTACTGTACATTGACAGAAACTTCTTCATCACCTAATTTAGGATGTGCTGACAAGATCATCATCTAGTCATCTTGCAGTTAACTTTATGTGGCTTTAGTGATTTCTACTGAATTCTAATGGATTATGACCTGCCATACTATCCATAGATTACATAAATATCTATATAAATAAAAATTTAAAATAGTTTGTGCAAAGCCGCTAATCTCAGAAAGTACTGCACCAATTGGCACCAAATTTTCACACAATGTTCCCAAGAACTTCCGAAGCAATCATACAGTTTGTGGGCTGGCACACATGTGCTGTATGCAAGCAGCGCAAATGTAAAAGGTATGAACTTCTGAGGTTTTCACCTCTCTTAAGCTCCTCCCACCTGGCTGCTTTTTATGATGCGTCACGCCCACACCCCTCACATTTCCAAATGTCGTTTCCTCAGCAACCAAATAAACCTCCAACGTTCCCTCACACATAGCACACTCCCATGTGGCCCAGGCAGGCCTACTAGGCCCAAAACAAGATGCAGGCGGTGGCACACTCCCAGGTGCCCCAGGCAGGCCTACTAGGCCCAAAACAAGATATAAGGGTGGCACACTCCCAGGTGGCCCAGGCAGGCCTACTAGGCCAAAACAAGATGCATGGGATGGCACATTCCCAGGTGGCCTAGGCAGGCCTACTAGGCCCAAAACAAGATGCAGGGGGTGGCACACTCCCATGTGGCCCATTTTTGGTCCCAGGAGGCTTCAGGCAGGCCTAATAGGCCCAAAACAAGGCGCGGGGTGGCACACTCCCAGATGGCCCATTTTTGGTCCCAGGAGGCTGCATGGCCCAAAACTAGGCATGGGGGGCACACTCCAATGTGGCCCATTTTTGATCCCAGGAGGCTGCATGGTAGGTAGGTAGGTAGAGGGCTAGAGAGAGGGGGGAATACAGTAGGTAGGTAGAGAGATAGAGAGAGAGGGGAAAAATACAATAGGTAGGTAGGTAGAGGGATAAAGGGATAAAGAGAGAGAGAAGGAGAAATACAGTAGGTAGGTAGAGGGATAGAGAGAGATAGGAAAAATACAGTATATAGGTAGGTAGGTAGGTAGGTAGGTAGGTAGGTAGGTAGGTAGAGGGATAGAGAGGGATAGGGAAAATACAGTTGGTAGGTAGGTAGAGGGATAGAGAGAGATAGGGAAAATATGGTAGGTAGGAAGGTAGAGGGATATATATAGAGAGAGGGAAAATACAGTAGGTAGGCAGGTAGGTAGAGGGATAAAGATAGAGAGAGGGAAAATACAGTAGGTAGGTAGGTGGAGGGATAAAGAGAGAGGGAAAATATAGTAGGTAGAGGGATAGAGAGAGAGAGGAAAAGATACAGTAGGTAGGTAGGTAGGTAGGTAGGTTAGGTAGGTAGGTAGGTAGGTAGAGGGATAGAGAGAGATAGGGAAAATACAGTAGGTAGGTAGAGGGATAGAGAGAGATAGGGAAAATACAGTAGGTAGGTAGGTAGAGGAATAGAGAGAGAGGGGGGAGAAATTACAGTAGATAGGTGGGATAGAGAGAGGGGGGGAAATACAGTAGGTAGGTAAGTAGGTAGGTAGGTAGAGGGATAAAGAGAGAGAGGGGGAAATACAGTAGGTAGGTAGGTAGAGGGAGAGAGGAAGAAATACAGTAGGTAGGTAGGTTGGGGGTTATACGTGTTTGTGTGTGCAGGTGTAAATCTAGACACAGATTGGTTGGCCATTTAACCAGACTGGGCCACAGCAACGTGTGGCCAGGTACAGCTAGTTTAAAATAAGTAAATTAAGTGAACAAAGGACAAACTGGAAGATAAGCCTACATCCAAACTATCTGGACTGCTATCTCCTGCATTCTGTTACAATTCTTCCAAATGAAATTCTCCTTTTTTGAGCTTTCCTCAAATGGAACCACCCTTTCCCCATTTTGCTCATATGACAATTAGTGGCTAAAACACAACTTGCACATATAGTAGCATCAAGGCAGTCTAGCAATAATAGGTCTTATATTAAAAATGACCAAATATCAATTTATAATTTGCACTGAATATAATATTGCACTATTTGAAATCGCATTGAGCGCAATTTACCTATTTAAGTTTGGGGGTTATTATTGAAACTTGTACATTAAACAACAAAAACTGAACCGTATTTTCCTATTTTCTTTCTAGTTTTGAACATTGGCGAGGGTGGATTCTGGGAAGGCAGTACTCGGGGACATATTGGATGGTTTCCTGCAGAATGCGTTGAGGAAGTACAATATAAGCCAAATGAAAGTAAACCAGGTGAGATGGGGCAATTCAGGAGTAAGCTATGCTTACAGGTTTTCATGGGGAAGTACATGAGTGTTTGCTGAACTAGAAATTACTCTACTATAGATTTATGTTATGATGCAGATATTTCTTTAGAAGTATGTGAAATCAGTAAAAAACTTAAACACATGCACAATTTAATTCTTTACTTAAAAATAATTATGGATGATTTTTAAAAAAATATTCATTTTTCTTTGAATATGCATTTAAATCTGTGATGAGCAAAAAGAGATCACCTCCAAATGCTTTGGGCAATTTCTAGAAGTTATTGGCCAAGATATATGGATGGCATCAGTCTGCCAAATTCTTGCTTATGCATTTAATGCCTATTTTAGTGTCACCTTGTTTTAATCAGACAAGATTATTCTCACATTACGAAGCTTCACATTTTTATTATATTCACTTATTTAAGATGAGACTGAAACAAATGAATAAGTTGAGGACTACTTATACAAGATGCAGCTATTCCCCCCCCCCCCCCAATTATTCTAAAGGTTTGAATAATAAGCAAAGTTCTTTTTCTTGGCTGAAACAGCCTTGCACTCTATAGCCAAGGCTAGTTTAGGTACGGCAACAAATACCCCATTTGCAAAAATATATAGTAACATTTCTCATGTATCTTATACAACTAGAATTCCCAAAACGCAGAAAAGCTTTTACTTTAGGCATGTTGTTATTCTCTCTCTTTGCTATTTTTGCAGAGAAACTGTAAGAAGTTTGTATATTTTAAATGATCATGTTCTTTAATGTTCGTTTGATAGAGACATTCATAGTGCTCTTATTTCCTCAGTACTGTACTTGGCAGATTGCCAGGTTGCATACATAAATCCCCTATTTATTACTTTTGGACAGAGGTTGGTTGCTCCCAGTTCAACCAGTGGCGGGAGGCTCTGCCCACCTGCCTGGATGCTTCACCGCATGCACACGGGAGCATTCCTGAACTGGTAGTAAAAAAATTGGCAACTCACCACTGCTTTTGGAGTATAATTTTTTCACCACATATGAAGTCATTTTATTAAAAGTTGCAGTATGAAAAATCCGTGAAGAATTTACCACTAGCAAGAACCAATAGATGGGAGGATCTCTGTTTTTTAATACTTGTTTTATTGTTGGTTTCTTATATTGTTTTTTTAAGCTTGTAGTATATTTTTATTTCATAGTTTTTATTGTTTAAGTATTGAAACTTATTAGAATGACACTTCAGTGTCTTATACTGTCTCAGCATTGTGTTAATAATGTTTAATTTTAGGTTTGTTATCTAAATAACTACAACACATATTTTATATCTCGTCGATTCGATTATTAATAATATTGGAAGGGCCAGAATTCTCACTATGTTTATGGTCACTTGCGTTGGTCTATGATGGAAATAAAGATTTGATTTGACTGATTATAACACTATCACTAAGTGTCCTAGTTGGGCAGAATGATGGGTACAAAGTAAATATATAAGATAAAATACCCTATAATAGAAGATAAGATTTTTTTTATTATGCAGTAACTGTGATTTCACAGGTGGCAGTATTCATAATCCTTGTTCTTCTATTTATCTGTTAAGGAGAGAAGGACCTTTGGCATAGCTGCCAAAATTTCTTTTGATTGATCATGCTGAGAACAGTCTGTCTGGAAACACTCTCAAGATATATTCAGTTCCTAATTAAGATATTAAAGTTATGCTTTGACAAGTTACTAAAATTTAGCTGTGGCCCTGATCAGGTCTAAACATAGGGTCTTCATTAGTATTATGGTACCCTTGGCATTGAGGCAGCATTAATTATGCCTTGAAATGTTGAAATCTTGCTAGGTAAGGGAAACAGGCTATATAATAATGAGGTACCAACAATAATGGCACAATGAATTCCTTTGGATTCATCAGGAAAGTTTAGTGTAGCAATGTGAAGTGTACCTCAGTAGCTTTTTAAGGCCAGTTGAAAAGAAACCTGTTAGACTAGGAGGATGCAGAAGTGAAATACTCTTAGTAAGTTCAACTGTCATAAATATATGCCAGCTGTCAATCATCTAAAATTTAAAAATACTTTATCTAAAATACTTCAATTGCCATAAGTGTGAAAGCTAATCCTAAAAGTCACTTTTTTCAGTGCTGTAATAGTAACTCCAGTCACTAAGCAAATGATTGTAAGTCAAAGACTACCTGTATTCCCATAATACCAGATATTCAAGTGATGCTATCAAGCAGTTTTATGCCATTTTCAGTTTCCACTGATTAGCAAGTGCTGTTTGGAGACATATTACATCTAATACTGGACTTAATATATAGCTAGAAACTGGGGAACTCTAAATTCAACTCCTACCTTAGCCATGAAAACTGGCTGGGTAACCTTGGGCCAGTTGTTTTCTCTCATCTCAACTCTCCTCAGAAGGTTGTTGTTGTGGGAAAAATAAGAGGAGGAAGGTGTGTTGGATATGTTTGCTGTCTTGAGTTATTTGTAAAAATAATAAAAGTGGGATACAAATAAATAACAAATATTTTCCAAGACCAGCACCTATTGATTTGTTTTTAGTTGCAAGTCGTGTCTGACCCATTGCAACCCTATGAACAACGTTCCTCCAGGCCTTCGTACCCTCTACCATCTCCCAGAGTTTATTCAAGCTCACGCTGACTGCTTCAGTGATTCCATCCAGCCACCTCATTCTCTGTCGTCCCCTTCTTCTTTTGCCTTCAATCAGTCCCAGTATTAGGCTCTTCTCCAGTGAGTCCTTCCTTCTCATTAAGTGACCAGTTTCATCTTCAGGATCTGGCCTTCTAAAGAGCAGTCAGGGTTGATCTCCTCAAGGACTGACCGGTCTGATTGCCTTGCAGTCCAAAGGACACCCATTGATAGTGTTGAGTTTTACATTGATGTAGACCAAATTATATTTGTAACATTAATGCCTACTCTTGCAGTTTAGGGATCAACATTTAAAGTTTTCCTGGTAATCTGCATTAATCTACATTAGCAAAGTTGGCTACTTCGGTGCTCATCTTTAGTGCCAGATAAATTATAAACAAGATCCTGTTCTAGATCTTTCAGGAAACTCTTATCCATTTTTCTGTTTTTTAGAATGTGTATATTAGTCAAACATTTAATTTAAAACACTCTTATTAAGGAGTTAGAATTTTAATGTACATTAACCATCAGGCACTTTCCTGATGATCTGTGTGGTAGAAATATCTTTAAAATGTGGCCTTTGTGATAAAAGGGGATGTGTCAAGAAAAAATGCCTCCAATGTTGTTTTTTCTTATTGCTTCCTATGAAGGAAAAAGAAAAGTCTGTAAGTAAATTGTTAAATCATAATCCAGAGATTATGTTTTTTATTTGCTGTTAAATTAAGGGATGTGCTTTTCACATTCCTCTTTTTTTAAACCCATTTCTTTTCCCTGTCTATATTGTTGTCTTCATATTGCAGTAGGTTGGGAGAAAAGGGAAGAAGACTGGGTTACAGGGGTGGGTTTCTCAGGGTTCGGGTGGGATCGCGCGAACCCTTTCGTGAAAATTCCCGATCCCAAGCGATCCGCTTGGACCGGTGGACCCGGAAGTAAGTAGTCCCCGTTCCCCTCCCCCGCTCCCAGCGCCGGAAGGCCGCGCCCGGCGGGAACCTGCAGCGGCCGAAGCAGCTCGGGCAGCTGCCCACGCCGGCCAATGGCGAGCCGCGGTCCGGGGGCGGGGTTGGCCACCCGCAGGCGGGGCAGGGGGCTGGCCCGCCGGGGAGGGGCGCCCCAGGTCGGCTCCCGGGTCAGCACCTCCACCGGCCGGCGGCGGGGTCGGACGGACAGGTACCGCGAGAGCGGCCCGAGGGAAGGAGGAGCAGGAAGGCAGGCAGGCGCCGAGCCGCCTCCCGCCTGCCCCGTGGCTTCAGGACAGGTCCTGGGCAGGCTGAGTCGGGCCTCACCATCCCCGCCCCCCCCGTCTTCCCCGATGGCGTCTGGAGTGATCGGGCCGTGCAGAAACTCCTGCGCCGCTCCCCTCCGTTCCCCGCTGCCCTCCGTGTGCCGTTGGGGCGGGGATGGTGAGGCCCGACTCAGCCTGCCCAGGACCTGTCCTGAAGCCACGGGGCAGGCGGGAGGCGGCTCGGCGCCTGCCTGCCTGCCTGCTCCTCCTTCCCTCGGACCGCCCTCGCGGTACCTGTCCATCCGACCCCGCCGCCGGCCGGTGGAGGTGCTGACCCGGGAGCCGACCTGGGGCGCCCCTCCCCGGCGGGCCAGCCCCCTGCCCCGCCTGCGGGTGGCCAACCCCGCCCCCGGACCGTGGCTCGCCATTCGCCGGCGTGCGCAGCTGCCCGAGCTGCTTCGGCCGCTGCAGGTTCCCGCCGGGCGCGGCCTTCCGGCGCTGGAAGCGGGGGAGGGGAGGGGAACGGGGACTACGGGGCTCACCCCGCCCCCGCCAGCCAAACCTACCGGCCTGCCGAAGCAGCAGAAGCCGCAGAGCGGCAGAGCGAAGCGCCGAGGGGGCGGCTGCATCCGGAAACCGGGCAACCTCGGGGGTCGAGGTGAGCTGGTGAAGCGGGGCGATGCAGGCGGAGGACTGGGAGGCGCGGGAGCTGGGCTGCCTGAGACGGCGGGCGGGAGGGGAGGAGGGAGAGAAAGAGCCACAGAGAGAGAGAGTCAGACAGACACAGAGAATGATAGAAAGAGACAGAGAGGGAGGGAGGGAGAGATAAAGAGCCACAGTGAGAGACAGACAGACTCAGAGAGAGAGACAGAGAGAAAGAGAAAGAAGGGAAGAAAGAAAAGAAAGAAAAAGAAAGTGGGACAGAGATGAAAGAGAAATTATGACCACAATTAAGGCCAAAATTTTGGTTGCTAAGCAAGACCGTTGTTAAGTGAATTCCACCACATTTTCCTAGTTGGCCACGCCCACCCGGTCACATGACTGCAGAGCCACTCCCACAAAGCAGGCCACACCCACAGAACCTGTTCCAAAAATTTTGAAACCCACCCCTGCTGGGTTACCAAATTAATAAAATCTAAGTATCCCTTAATTCAATGGCAGATTTAAAAATTGTAATCATAAATATAGAGGCAGTCTGGACAAGCCTAATGATACTGTATTTGTAGAAGAATATTGTTCTGAACCAGTGTTTCTTAAACATTTTGCTCTTAGGAATCCTTCCAATTTAAAAAAATTAAGAGAGCATCCCCCAAATAGCATTTGTTTGTTTGGGTTATATTTATCTATATTTACCATAATACAAATTAAAATGGATGCATTCATATAATCTTCATTTGTTGAATCATGTAAAAATAAATTCATAAATTCATTTATAACAAATATTTTTCATAAAAAGTTGTCCTTGTTTAACATTTTTGCAAATACCTTGAATCTCTGAAAAATAATTTTGATTTCAAGGGTCTTGAGGTACTGAAAGGGTCTTGAGGTATTCCCAGGTCTGCAGTTTAAGAAATACAGCTCTAAACTAAGTGAATTCCCCCCACCCCAATCATTAAATGAAGACATTTTCATGTTCCAAAAGATTTGGCCTATCAATGCAAAGGGCTTTTTTTTTTTTTGCAGCTAGCTGCCTCTATGAGTTATTTCTATTTTTCCTACTGCTGAAGATTCATGTGATGAAAATAAATGCTGCCTACACCTCTTAGGATTCTTGGCTGTTGTCATCTACAGCTGGCCAAACAGACAGATTGCAGTTTCCAGATAAGGAGATCTAATTTGCAAACCCAGCATTAGTAGTTTGGAGGCAGAAGTTTGGAAGCAGAAATTTGGTGGCAGAAGTTTGTTTCTCTTTTCACTCAATAAATTTGGTAACAAAGAAAGCAACAATCTCTTAATGATAGAACAGCTGGAATGTGTGAGCCCGTTTTCCTGAATGAGAAAGTGTACATTTGTGTATGTATGAATGTTATTTTGCATTTAAGATAATATATATTTTCAAATTCTGTAAATGAGCTCTAGAGAGAGAGACGAATGCAAACCTGTATGGGCTTATTGAGAAACAAATGTCACTGTTGTTAGTGGCGTTTCTTATTTTGTTGCATTTATATCCTGCTTTTGGTTTGGGGAGTTTGCATTTTTTTTCTCCAGGTACAGTTGATCTTCAACTTGCAACCTCAACTTACAACCAGAATTTCGGTCATTGAGTGAAGCGGTAATTAAGAGAAACATCCTCATACCGTTTCACCAAATGACAGCAATCCTGCCTCTCTTAAATCATTAAGTGGATGGAATGAAAGAGCTTAATTCATCATTAAGTGGATGGAATGAGAGAGCTGCCTGTGGAATCGGGCAGGCAGCTCTCTTTCACGCACAGAAGGAAACTCCAGCAAAGAAAATAAGTTTGGATCTTTAAAATATGAGCGTCTTTTCTCCAGCCCATTGATGGAGTTCTCCTCCCCAACATGCGCAGAAAGGAACTTCAGCAAAGGGCTGAAGAAAGGAAACTTGGAGCATGATGATCCACGCTTCTTTTCTCCTGATTGCTCTAAGAGCCTCCCCTCCCCACCCCCATGCACAAAGCAAGGGAAAAAATCTCTCAGAAGGCAGCAGCAACACCTTGCAACCATCCCTACTGCCTTCTGAGGAAACTGATAGAAAAGATTGCAAATGGCTATCCCGTGATTATGTGGCAACTGCTTGTAAGTGTGAACAGGTTGCAAACACCTGGAATGGGATCACATAACTGTGGAAAAGGGCAACAGTAATAACTTCCAGGACGGATCATAGGTAGCTTTTCAAAAGTCTGTCATAACTTTGAATAGTCCTTAAACAACCAGTCATAAGTTGACGTCTACCAGTAATCCTCATCTAGCCACCACAATTGGGACCGGCAAATTGGTGGTTTAAGTGAAGCAGTAGCTAAGTGAAACCGCAACTTAGAATCTTATTTCAGTTTTCCTGTGCTTTACAGACCTGCTATATATTTGAGGATTGGTACCAAAGTTCCTTTTTCATCTCTGTCTTAATTGGGAATGGTCGAGATAGTTACTAAGAACATAAGTGAGCTTTCTAAAAGTATTAGTCAGACCCACTTTTTCACTAATATGGTGATCTTTTTAGTCAAGATAGTACAGGTCTACAATTCACCATTGTGATGACTCCTGTGGATGATGGTTCATCTATGTCTTCCTCAGAGGCGTTGGGGAGAGAATGAGAGCGTTCTTGGCATGTCTGGTATTGCTGACCTGAGCTCTCAGCTGAACATGACTTGGCTGGTGAGAGCTCACAGGCCAATAAGGAAGAGGGGAGGAGCTGCCGGCCTTGGTAGATGGCTAGAGCAGGCAGAGCAGAGAAGCGGAGATCCACCAGATTGATGGGGAAAAGGCCCCACCCCTCTTAATGGCTACACAGTGGCTATTTAGCATCACAGGCAGAAGGAGGCATTGCTGAAGCAATGTGTGTGGGTTGTGGCCAGATGGATGTTTGTGTTTCTGGGACTCTGCAGTTCATGGATTTAATTCAGTTGTGAAGAGCGTTTACGTTCATGTTTGGAGCAGCCGGTTATCTTGATTTTGATTTTGATTTTATTCCACTTCTATACCACTCCTATCTCCCCAATGGGACTCAGGGCGGTGCACAGGGAAATTAAAAAACATGCATACAAACTGTAATAAATATATACATAACACTAAAATATAAATTAAATTCAGTAAACCTGTGCTAAAAATGTAACTTAAAACTGATAAAAATTAAAATCACTAACTAAGTCTGTGAGGGATTACCTCAACGGTCTAAGCTAGGCCGGCTAGATGGAAAAAATGGGTTTTGAGTAATCGGCGGAAAAGGCGAAGGTCCGTGGTGGTACGAAGTTTGGGGGGGTTGGTCATTCCAGAGGGCTGGGCCCGCCGCAGAGAAGGCTCTTCCCCTGGGGGCCGCCAGCCGGCATTGCCCGGTAGACGGCACCCTGAGAAGGCCCTCTCTGTGGGAGTGGATCGGCCGGAGGGAGGTGTGTGGAAGGAGGCGGTCCTGCAAATAACTAGGCCCCGTGCCATGGAGCGTTTTAAAGATGGTTACCAACACCTTGAAGTGCACCCAGAAAGCCACCGGTAGCCAGTGCAGCTCACGCAGGAGAGGTGTTACATGGGAATGCCGTGAGGCTCCCAAGATCCCCCGCGCAGCCGCATTCTGTACCAACTGGAGCCTCCAGGTGCACCTCAAGGGGAGCCCCATGTAGAGAGCATTGCAGTAGTCCAGGCAGGACGTAACGAGCGCTTGAGTGACAGTGCAGAGAGCGTCCCGGTCAAGGAAGGGGCGCAACTGGCATACCAGGTGAACCTGCTAAAAAGCCCCCCTGGCCACGGCTATCACATGGTCATCGATGGACAGCCGAGAATCCAGGAAGACGCCTAGGTTGCGAGCCCTCTCCACGGGGCTAGTGACTTGCCCCAATGGCCAGTGATGGAGTCAACTGGCTGTACCGGGACGTCGGAAATCACAGCCACTCGGTCTTGGACGGGTTGAGTCGAAGTTTGTTACTCCCCATCCAGACCCACATGGCCTCCAGACACCTGGACATCACTTCGATGGCATTGTTGGGGTGGTTAGGGGTAGATACGTCCAGCTGAGTGTCATCAGCGTACTGATGGTACTCTACCCCAAAACCATGGATGATCTCATTCAGTGGCTTCATATAGGTGTTGATCAGGAGTGGTGAGAGGACCGACCCCTGAGGCACCCCACAGGTGAGGAGCCTCGATGTCGACCTCTGCCCCCCTGTCAACACAAATTGCGACCAACCGGAGAGGTAGGAGGAGAACCACTGTAGCACGGTGCCTCCTATCCCCAGCCCCTCCAGTCGGTGCAATAGGATACCATGGTCAATGGTATCAAAAACTGCTGAGAGGTCTAATAGAACCAAGATAGAGGAGCAACCTCTATCTCGAGCCCTCCAGAGATCATCGACCAACGCGACCAATGCCGTCTCTGTGCTATGCCCAGGTTGGAAGCCAGACTGGCGTGGGTCTAGATAGACAGTTTGTTCCAGGTGCCGGGGGAACTGTTGTGCCACCACACTCTCAACAACCTTCACAAGAAAGTGAAGTGTTTACTAACAACGCTGGGTCCAGGGAAGGCTTCTTGAGGAGGGGTCTCACCACTGCCTCTTTCAAGGCAGCCGGCAAGAACCCCTCACTCAAAGAAGTGTTCACTATTTCCTGGAGCCAGCCTTGTGTAACCTCCCAGGAGGCCAGTACAAGCTAGGAGGGACACGGGTCCAGTAAACATGTGGTAGCATTCAGTCACCTCGGCAACCTGTCCATATCATCTGAAGTAACAAAGTCGAACTCTCCCTATAATACGGTCTCAAGACCTGCCTCGGACGCTCCGCCTAGGCTAATCTCATTGGAGGCCAACTCGTCCCAGATCTGAGCGATTTTATCCTGCAGATATTGGCCAAATTCCTCTGCTCTGCCCTGTAAAGGAGTTTCCTGCAGCCTCTGTTGAAGGAGGGAGCGAGTCACTCTAAACAGGGCGGCAGGGCGGTTATCTGCGGATGCGATAAGAGCGGTGAGATAGTTACGTTTCGCCGTTCTTATCGCCACTAGGTAGGTCCTCAGGTGGGATCTTGCCCATGTTCGATCAGATTCGGACCGTGTGGACCTCCAAATGTTCTCTATGCGTCTCTTGTGGCACTTCATCACCCTCAGCTCCTCGGAGAACCAAGGTGCCAGGGTGGATCGGTGCCGCAAGGGCGTGACCCGGTCCAAGGCCCCCGTGGCTGCACTGTTCCATGCAGCCACTAGGTCCTCAGTCGAGCCGAGGGTCACAGGTAATGGCCCAAGCTCCGTCTGGAACCTCTCTGGGTCCATCAGGTGCCTGGGGCAGAACCATCTTGGTATCTCTGGTTCCGCCTCCCCGCAGTGGGGTATAGCGGTTGGGAAGTCAAGCCACAGGAGAGAGTGATCTGACCATGACAGGGGTTCGATGGCTAATTCCCCTACTCCTAGATCACTCAGCCACTGGCCAGAGGTGAAAATTAAATCCAGTGTGTCCCCCCCGGTGTGCGTGGGGCCTTCAATTACTTGAGTCAGGTCCATGGCCGTCATGGAGGCCATGAACTCCCGGGCCGCCTCAGATGCCTCGCCTACCGATGGCAGGTTGAAATCCCCCATGACTAAAAGTCACCTCAAGGAGCTCGGGCAGGGCTGCTGATACGTAGCGGGGAGCCAGGTACACAATCAGCAAGCCCAGCTGCCTCCCAAGGCCTCACTTCACACAGAGGGACTCACAACCGGCTGTCACAACACAGTGGTCTCCCTCAGCTTAAGACCTTCCTTAATAATAACCGTCTGTCAGGTGAACTAATTGGCCACTGCCTCGAAGGTTAGTTTGGAGCTGGTTCGTGGCTGGCTTCGCTGAAAACCATCCCCTGCATTCCTGGCTTGGACTATTCATATGACTTCTCCTTGCAAGCCCTGAAACGTGGACTACCGGACTTGTTGACAAACCTCAGTGGAGGGGATTTTGAGCTGTTTGTTTTTGAAACCTATCCAGGCAAAACCTTTATTTCCAAGACTTTTTTGATTTGGCTGTAAGTTTGCTTTTGGTTATCTATTTGACCATGAGCCAATTAGTGGGCTAAGCTTACAGCTGGGGGTTATATGAAAACCTGAAATGGAACTGTTGAGGGAATAGACTAAATAAAGCTCTTTACACCAACCCAGACATGTGGATGAGTGGGGGCAGCACAACCATAGAGATAGTCTTTCTTTTGCAACTGCAGTTGGGACTGGCTACTCGATTGTTAAATGAAGCAGTCACTGAGTGAAAAATCACCCAATCATGCCTTGGTTGTTTTGCTTTAGCTTTCCTTTGTTGTACCCTGCCAAACAGGTGGGTGAGCCCCCCAAAAATTTCTGGAACTCGACTTTAAGAGGAAGAGCAAATATTGTAACCCTTTTCCCCTCACTCCTTTGCCCTTTGGAACAGCTAGCCAGCACTGGGATTATCATCAAGAAAAGAACTGAAACGTGGTATTCTGCCAGTTTGGGCTGGCTGGTCCGAACTGGTAGCAGAAATCATGGGTGTCCCCGCCTGCCTGCCCTGGCTCGACGGCATCCCATTTAGGCACTTACCCAAAGCGCATATGCGGGAGGCTGAACACATGCGTGGACGCACACACACTCACATTTGCGAACCGGTAGGGAAGGTAAGTGAATACTACCCCTGGAATACTGATGTTTGTATTTACATTCATTGAAGACAAAGGGACTACAGATGTGTAAGCAGCTGTACAATGGAAAATACAATTTGAAAAAAATATGTTAGCACCGGCTGTTTGCCTGGTATGCTTGGGGCTGTCAGCCAAGAGCTGCTTAGGAGGCAAAAAAGCCTTTGGATGAAGGTCTAGTCAGTGTCAGGCAGTAATGCCTGCCAACCAGTGGAGAGTTCTAATCAACCAATTAAGGTTGCAGAGCTTGTTAACTTGTGGTTAGCACTTTTTGGGGACTCATTACATCATCAAGAAAAGCAGCTGAGGAAGAGGTAGCTTGTTTAGGTAATCTTTCTCCTCTGAGAAGATAGTGGTAGTGGGGAAACAGGCTGACTGTAATGGTGAATATATGACTGAGGTAGATGCTGCGAAGGTCATAAACATGAGCATTGGTCACAAAGTTATTTTTTTCATCGCCGACTGTTAGCAGTCACTGTCTGTGGCAGTCACTAAAGGACGACTGTCTATATTGAATTGTGTATATAGGGAAACAAGTGACTTTTAATCTTCAAATGAGAGCTGCCATTGCACTTGAAAGGTGGCTCTAACTGAGGTTTGTTAAGCACCATGAATTTCAGCTTGCATAATTCAAAGGCAAGATTTGGTGGAGGCATGGCACTAGAAACAGCACCTGTTGAAAGCCCAGTTTGATAATACAGCCCAGCATTGATGTAATAGATCTTGATGAACTGTGGGTACATTTATTACTGATTAGTGAAGCCTTCACAGAATACAAGACTGAAGAAAACTTTTGTAGTTTAGTTGGTGTGGAGTATGAAATGGGGTTTTTAGATTGTGGTTTTCTAGGCTTACACATTACACTCTTGCCTTGATTTAAAGCTGAATTTAAGTCTCAATTCAAGTGTGCTTCAGTATGTTACTCTTCAGCAGCCTAGTAGAATATTTAGCAGTTATAAGGTTAGTGCATAATTTTTGACACAAAAAATGTTCAATGATTCTCTACTGTTACTCAACCTTTGGAAGATTCAACTCCAGAGGTGAGTTAGGGTCCACTGTTGTGGCCTTTCAGAAGTGTCTGAAGACCTGATTTTGCCTATTCACTTAAGGCTCCTACAAGAGCATGTAGTCATGGAGTTGGTTAGTGCCTTTTTAACTTTATTAATTTTATCCTTGTTTTAATTGCCTTCTTCTGAAACATAATATTTATATGACTTCTATTCTTCTATGTTTTAATTGTAGGCTGCCCAGAGTCACTTTATGAGTGAGATCTTCAACTTTGATATAGTGTATGAGTAAGAATAAGAATAGAATAGAATGAGTTGGAAGGGACCTCAGAGGTTTTCTACTGTAGCTCCTGCTCAAGCAGGATAATCTATACCATTTAAGACTGTCTAGTCTCTTCTTAAAAACCTCCAGTGATGGAGCACCCACAATTTCTGAAAGCAAGCTGTTCCACTGATTAGTTGTCCTCACTGTTAGGAAGTTTCTCCTCAATTCCAGGTTGCATCTCTCTTTGATTACTTTCCAACATTGTTTTTTGTCCTGCTCTCCAGTGCTTTGGAAAATAATTTGACCCCTTCTTTGTTACAACCCCTCAAATACTGGAATACTGATATCATGTCACTCCTAATTCTTCTTTTCATTAGACTAGCCAAACCCAAAACCTTCAGCCATTCTTTATATGGTTTACTCTCCAGGCTTTTGATCATCTTGGTTGCTCCTCTTTGAACTTTATCCAAAGTTTCAACATCTTTTTTGTAGTATGGTGTCCAAAATTGGTTGTAGTATTCCAGTATGATCTTACTAGGGTTTTTATAAAGTGGCCTAATATTTCACATGATCTTGATTCTATGCCTCTGTTTATACAACCCAGGAGTCTATTAGCTTTTTTGGCTGCTTCTGAACACTGCTGGCTCATTTTCAAATGATCATCCACTAGGACTCCAAGGTCCCTCTCACAATTACTGTTTGTGAGCCAGGTCTCACCTAATCTTACTTATATATTTGAATTTTCCTGTCTAAAAATAAAACTTTGCTTTTCGTTCTTTGCCAGTTTAGTATCTTCTGCAAATTTGATGAGTTTTTTATTCCTCATCTGAGTTATTAATGAAGATAATGAAATATACTGGGCCTAAAATGGAGCTTTGTGGTACCCCACTGCTTACTTCTCTCCATGTGGATATAGTACCATTAAGGAGTACTTGTCCAGTACGGTTTGTAAGCCAGCTACAAATCCATCTGGTGGTGATTTTGTCTCTTCCACATTTTTTTTAGCTTACAAAGAAGTAGGTTGTCAAATGCCTTACTTTGTGATTTACTGATTTACTCTACTAATGTAGTGACTTAGAATGAAAGAATCAAAGAATGAAATAAGATTGCTTTGGCATGATTTGTTTTTTACTAACCCATGCTGGCTACTAGTTATAACTTTGTTTCTAGCTGTTTGCAGATCTGTTTTTTTTTTTAATTATCTTTTCCAGGATCTCCCCAGGTATTGATGTTAGACTGATTGATCTGTAGTTCTGTTTTTCCCCTTTCTTGAATGAGTACACAAATATGGCTTATTCAAAATTAAGATATGATTTCTTAAACATTTCTAAAGCAGTGTTTTATAGGTAATACTACTTTATCAGCAGTTATACTTACAAATTGAATTTTGTTCTAACTGTTCTATTGTATAAATGGTCACTAGATGGCACTTTAAGTGCAAAAGAGATCAAAAGAGAAGCAGTTTCTTCAGAACATTATTTTCACTTTCTCCACTTACATGTCAAAGCATCTTGAGAGCTAATCTGATATAGTTTGGCAAAATGGAGTTACTAATCAGCCCAGGAAGAGAGAACGCTATCATAACCGAAGCTAATAACTTAGTATGAAATTGTGCATATATTTCTGTTTAGGATGTGTGGCAATGATATCTCTGTGTTATAAAAGAAAGATTAATACAAGGAGTCCTTATGACCAGGCACTCAGTAATCATTCAAAGTTATGATGGGCACCTCCCCCAAAAATGGTACTTATGATTCACTTACAAAATTCTGACAAGTTTCCTCTTGCAATCATGTGATTGCATTTCAGATGCTTAGCAACTGACCCCCATTTATGTCTGTTTGCAGTGGCTGACAGTCATGTGACCACAATTTACAACATTATTGCCAAAAACTCGTGTTTACTTCTGTTTTAGGCAAAACCATCCCACAACAATCAATTGGTTTGCTTAATAATCATGGCATCTGTTTAACAACTGTAGATTCACTGTATGAGCACTGCAAAAAAGGCCATAAATTGGATTGATCACCTGATGACCCACTTTAAGACCATCACAAGTAACAACCACAATGGGTAGGCTCAATTTCAGTCATAAATCAAGGACTACCTGTATGCATGGTTAAACAGATTCTTGCTCCTTTCTAGTTCTGTATATGTAAATATAAGCAGAATGTAGTAATATAAAACTTTCAGAAGTCTTTCCTAGCCTCCTGTCACACAGTCATTAGACTTTAACTTTCAGAGTGCCAAGTTATTGAAGATACTTAGAACACAAAAAAGGAGAATATTTGTAGCTCAGGATGGAAATGAGGGGTCCTTGGTACTCTCTGAACCTGCCTTTTTCTTTGCAGATGTTTCATTACCCAAATAGCATTAGCACTGATGCTGTTACCTAGTTTGGGTAATGAAACGTCTGCATGATAACAAGCAAGTTCAAACAGCATCAAGCAACAGCATCATTTTTTATTGCAGCAGGCGTTTATTAAACGTGTTCATTATAAACCATGGGAAAAATATTACTATTCTCACTTGGGTCAGTTTATACTGAGTTATTAGACTTATACTGAGTCCAATGCCTTTGAACAAACAATATGTTATCTATTGTTTTATATAACGTTCCATTAAAAAAAATAACATGCCCAGGCTTTAAAAAATCTGATTAATCTTTAGGGTAGTTGGAAGAGTCTGTGCCCTATTCATTTATTTATTTGCTACAATTTATGTTTCCCTTTTTCAATTGCATAAGGAAAAAAAACCAATTATGCCCTAATTTTAATGTATCCTTATGATTTGTAAATGCGATTAAACTAAGTTGGCCACAAATTGCTTTGTCTGCTTTTTTCCCAGCATGATACGCATGCTGTGTTTTGGGAAGAGAGATTGAAGTTACCAAGTTTGAGAAGAGCAGCTTGTGGATAATTAGTGGTTGTGCAAACTGTTTTCTTTCTGCTTTTATTAGACAAGGGAGAAGACACGTTTTAAACAACCAGTCACAACAATGACAAACCCAGTCATTAACACTCAGTAAATGCTGTCAGGGGAAAAGCCACGTAGGAGCAATTCCATCTAGGAGTTAGGTCAGCTCAGTCATAGCTGTTAACATCAAGGAGCAATTACTGCAGAGAATTCTGAAATCAAATGGATTTGTAACTCTTCTGGAGCAGCCCATTTTAAGGGATCCCCCACTGCTGTGAAAGTTTTCAACTTCAGTAGTAATAGCTATGTCTTTAGTAGATAATGAATGTTCCTTGACAAGAAAAATGGAACTGCTGGTGAAGATGCAGTATTTTTAGAACAGTGAGGCTATTATGAAAGTGCTTGTGATGCTTTCTTCAGACTTACCTTGCCTGTCCCAAATCAAGTTCTCTGACCCAAGCCACATGTGATGTTAATCATGCGCTTCAGTAATCACAATTTGCTTGGCAGATTTATTTTTATTATTTGAGAGCAGGAGGTACTGCCAGATGCCTCCCAATCCACACTAAGGTCCTGTGCCATATTTTTCTGGAGGAAATCTTAATTCCCTAACTGCTTTATGTCCATGGAAATAGTTAATGCAATAACTCAGGGAAAAGGAGTTATTAGTTACCTACATAGCAGACTTATTGTAGTGTCCTGTGAATTATAGGTTAACATGGGGAACAGAGTTGATACATCAAGTGTATTGTTCCCAGAACAAATGTAATCTTCAGGATATCACTGGGACTGACTAGGTCTACAGTAACTAGATATCTTCATAAAAATATAGATTCTCATGTGAAGTTGATTTTGTTGGGCTTATTTCCAACATACGATGAAAGTTAGGGCTTAAGTACATGTTACATTTACAGTAATTAAATGTAGCTAGCTATAAAATCTAGAACAATGGTGTCAAATTCATGCCACAGCATCGTCACATGATGTATCAGGACTTCCCCCCCCCTTTTGCTAAACTGTGCGTGCGATTGGCCAGAACATGACACATCTGGCCCATGGGCCAGGAGTTTGACAGCCCTAATCTAGAATTACTTATCCTTGTTTACCATTGTTAGTTATCATGCCATTTTTGGTTCAGCAGTAGTGGTATAACCTATATCTTGGTAGCTGATATTAAGAGTAAAACAGAATATTCAATTAGTTTCTTGCCAATGGCAATATTTTTTTCTTGAATGTTATAATAGAACCTAATTCCATGTATAGCCAGTTCTAAGTGATTCAGGCCATGTTTAAATATATTTAACTTTAATAATCAAAACTAAATTCTCTGTATATTTAATTGCAATGTATTTAATCATTTCCTCCTGTAAGGTTGAACATTACTATTTAGGAGCAGTTTTTGGAAGAAGCTTTAATGTGTTATTGTTTTTGTCATAAAACAAAGATCAAATTCAGAAACATTAAAAATAAGGGGAAGAACGGAGAATACCCCTGCCACCTCAAAAAAACTATAATGAAATAATGCAGTTAAAAATGCAATTCTTAAACAGAAAACTAAATCTTGACCATATGGAGTAACCTTGACCAGATTTTGCACAAATGTTGATAAAAAGCCAATTCATGTGTAAAAGTAAATATATTTCCAGTGCGGGGTTTAAATCAAGTGTAGTAAGGTATTTTCACCAAAATAAAATTATTTTAGCTTCAAGTCACTCACAGTGAATCTGTAGTTCTTTATACTCTGATAGATTCCAAGTTTAGTATATCATTTAAAATCACATTCACATTTTTAACTTTCTTCTCCAATACAAAGCTACCTATTGAATTAACATTGACAATATTAAACCAAAACAGTGCAATTGCCAAGTAAGTCAAAAACATCCAGGTTTTCATTCAATGAGGTCTGTAATGAACCTGAAAAAGAATATTTTGTTGAATTAATTTGCATCTTAGTATCATAGGATACTAATTTAACCTTCTTAAAACAGGATATTTTAACATGTTATTCCAAATTATTTGCAGTTTTGAGTCTATACAGATTAACATATAATATTCATATATATTCATATAATACATTCATATAGTATATCCAAAATATCAACGTTTGTGCCTTGGGAGAGAATTCTGAGTTAATTTGTTCTATGCATGATCCATTTATTTGTTTTCTTGACTATCATGGTATTTGCGGGAGTTTTTTCCTATTCCAAATTCAATCACATCAATATTCTTTGTATCCCACTTCTTCAAATGTTTCATTTCATAAGGCATCATAGGGACAAATATTGCCTACACAATACTGATCTCTGAAGATGACAGATATGTTTTGGGATCTGAGTATCTTTTCTGAGGCCTTTATTGCTACTTCACTTAATGCTAGTTTTCAGCACATTTCTTGATTGTTGGTTCCTTTATTGTTAGGATTGATTGATTTTAAAAAGTGAAAGCTATTCACTTCAGTATCTTCACAGTCAGTTCTAAGGATAGCTGCAGTACTTGTCATCATTACTTTTTCCTCTTTATATTTAATTTTAGTCCCATTTTTTCAGTATACTTCACTTTCATTACAAGAGCTAAAAATCATGTAGCTATCAGAACAGTGTCATCAGTAAAGACCAAATTGTTGCTTTTAAAACCATCCTTCTTCCAATTCAGTACTTAGCATATATGTTGAATAAACAAGGGGTGGATATATAGTAGAGCCTTCTTCAGTTTGGACCAATCTCTTTCTTCATGTCCAGTTTGTAGATTCCTGACCTATTTATAGGTTTGGCATAAGAGCAGTGAGATGTTCTAGAATCCCTATTTTTCCTTGCTTCTAATTTTGCTTTGTATGTCCAGAATAATAGCAATAGCACTTAGACTTCTTAGACACTGCTTCACAGTGCTTTTACAACCCTCTCTAAGTGGTTTACAGAAGTCATCATATTACCCACAACAATCTAGGTCCTCATTTTTCCCCACCTCGGAAGGATGAAAGGCTGAGTTACTCTTGAGCCTGGTGAGATTCGATTTGCCAAATTGCAGTCAGCTGGCAGTCAGCAGAAGTATCCTGCAGTACAGCATTCTAACCACTGCACCACAACGGCTCTTAGGTGTAAGATATGAAGCATGATTAAGCCTTTTTTTAGCAGACACAAAAGCATTACATAGTCATAGCAAAGAGCATTTCATATAACTATTTCCTAAATGTTCATGTTTTGCTTTTCTTTTTCCACATAGCATAAATGATAAACCAACCTCAAAGGCACTTGTTAAAAATTTCCATACAGTGTGTATTTCTGCTTGTCTGTGTGGGTATACAGTGTGCGTGTATCATGTTCATAGTGATATGGATTCAGAAGCTAAAATATATGTATTACATTAAATGCTAGTCTTTTATATTTGTCAGTTATTATGAGCTCAATTGACCTGAAAGTGAATTGTGATCAACTGAAGGATCCAAAACTCCAGCCATAATTATCTGAACAACTAACTGCCTGACTAGGAAGATAAGCAAAATGTTGGAGTAAAACATCTGGCTGACCTTTAGTTGCACTTTAGTAGTTAATATATTCTATCTTACAATTACAACCCCTAATTACTAATATTAGAATAATATCTTTCTGAATCACTTATTTCTTATTGCTCATAGACGATTTATTAATCGTCTACTCCCCCTACCCCAAGTAATCTGAAACTACGATTTCATTTAAGTGTTTCCTAGATTTTTTTTAAAAGAACCCTTTTTAATTGTGAGTCTGAGATTCTTGCTTTAGAAAACATGGTTTTAAACTACCCAATTTACATAAAAAATATCTCTTTTAAGGCCATTTAAAGCCTTGAACATTCTAGAGAATATAGATGTATAAATTATGATCATTTTGTTTTGCTGCTAAATATGCCCTATTAAAATGTATATATATTAAATATATATGAGTTCAAATCCAGAAAAATCTTGCTGTGTTTCCATGCCAAAGAATCAGTTTTTCTGCACATTAGTGAAATATCTCAAGTAATGGACCCCTGACTCTATGATGAATGAAAGTGGAAGCCTGAATGGTATGGAGCTTTTATCTTCATGTGTTATCTAGGCTGTAATGAGAAAAATTCATCTTGTTGCAGAGAAAATAAGAGGCAGGAGTATTAGGTATGTTGCTACCTTCAGTTTTATATAATAAATAGATAAAAGTTTGGTGATGACGATGACAAATTTGTGTATATATATTCGAGCTTTTTAGCTCTCATCAGCTAGTCATACTCTTACTGGCATACTCTTACTGGGATTCGAACCGGGTAAGAGTATGACTAGCTGATGAGAGCTAAAAAGCTTGAAATAGATCTATCCTAGTCTCTCCGATTTATTTATTGATCAGCTCATAATACTAACACACATATTAAAAAATTAACACAACGGAACTCATAGCTTTCTGCCTAGATGGTCTCTGGTGATGAGCCGAAAGGCAGAAAAGGAAACAGTATGTCTCCTCCCTAAATTGGGGCTCTAACAGGATGTTGTGAAACAATTATATATACATATACATACATACATACATACATACATACATACATACATACATACATGCATGCATGCATGCATGCATACATACATACATACATGCAGGCATTGCTGGCTTCGGGGATTTTCCTGTGTATATAGCATGGAGATGTTATTGCAACGTTTCGGCAAGATCTCACTTGCCATCATCAGGCAGGATTATGTCTGTGACTGTGACTGCGGAGGCATCGCCCCTCTTTAAATCTTGGTGGGGTGTGTGGAGCGCTGACTATTGCTGTGAGTGGGTTGATTGGTTGTGCAGCTGCATCATGACTGGTAGATTGTGCAGCTGCACAACCAATCAACCCACTCACAGCAATAGTCAGTGCTCCACCCCACCCCCCACCAAGATTTAAAGAGGGGCGACGCCTCCGCAGTCACAGTCACAGACATAATCCTGCCTGATGGCAAGTGAGATCTTGCCGAAACGTTGCAATAACATCTCCATGCTATATACACAGGAAAATCCCCGAAGCCAGCAATGCCAGCATACCTACACCCGTGAAAATCTACGAAAACACACACACACACACACACACACATACATATATATATACACACACACACATATACATACATACATACATACATACATACACACACACACACACACACACACACACACATGTGTTACAACACCCTGTTAAGCCCCAATTAAGGGAGGAAGCATACTGTTCTCCTTTTCTGCCTTTTGGCTCATCATCAGAGACCATCTAGACAGAAAGCTATGAGTTCCATTCTGTAATTTTTTTATATGTGTGTTACGTTTTTTGAGCTGATCAATAAATAAGTCAGGGAGACTAATATAGATCTATTTTGAGCTTTTTAGCTCTCATCAGCTAGCCATACCCTTACTGGGATTTGAGCCGGGTGTTGTGACACAAGTATATATTTATCCTCCTGTCTCAGCTGATCAGGAAGAGAACCTGGTGGCCTAATGGCATGCAATACAGCCCTGGTTCAAATTTCAGTATGTGTATGGCTAGCTGATGAGAGCTAAAAAGCTTGAAATAGATCTATACTAGTCTCCCTGACTTATTTATTGATCAGCTCAAAAAACATAACACACACATGGTTGTATCACAACACCTAACATGTATATATGTATGTATGTTAGGTTTTTTTGAGCTGGTCAATAAATAAATCAGGGAGACTAGGATAGATCTATTTTGAGCTATTTAGCTCTCATCAGCTAGCCATACCCTTACTGGGATTCAAACCAGGGAAGACACAAACGTGTGTGTGTGTGTGTGTGTGTGTGTGTGTGTGTGTGTATGTATGTATGTATGTATGTATGTATGTATGTATGTATGTATGTATGTATGTATGTATATATCACCGAAACTTGATTTAAGCCAGCATTTTAGGTATATTCAGTAAACTATTTCTATGTTCTAAGCCCTATAAATAAGACATCTTGAACATCTTTATTTCCTTTTAGCAGCCTGTCAACATCCATAGCAAATTGTTTATCAACACACTGAAACCGATTCATCCTTTTCTCATGAGATATGAACTTCCATTTTAAATTCCACTCTATTCATATTCAGAAAGTCAATTTGTGCTATTATTCCTTCACCAAATTTTGTATAACCTCTCTACAGTGGTCTATAATAGTTTCATTAACAAGAAAAGCTTTTAAAATTACATGATTTAGACACCATCCCTGAAATCTCAGAAAAGTCAGGGGTTAATCTAACTCTTTGGTGTTCATCAGACATGGAAAGGCTTCTTCAATTTTTTTAATAAAAGCCTATTTTAAGTACATTAAGAATATGCTACATGACATATTTATCCTGAAGACACCTCATAAACCTCTAAATGAAAAGCACATTTTTCATGCATTTTCAGATATTGTTTGCAATGCCAAAATTAGATATCTCAAAAGGGTGAAACTTGTATATACTAGGACAATATATTTGAAAATATACATGCATGGTACAAAAACAATGCATGATGGGAAATGTGCACCAAATGTGTACAGGTTTTGAGATGATGATGATTTTACATAGTCCAAAACCAAAATAAAGCCAAGCATATTCTTATAGTTGGAAGATAAGTATCCAAATGAAAGCAATTTACCTATCCTGAAATAAAAAGTGGTGGATTCGCCCACATTGCTAATGAATTGGATTTTCAAAACAATGATGTGATTATAATTCCAATATCCCTAACATGGAAACTTTTATTAAGCTTCAGAAAATATAAATGAAGCAAAATATAGTAGGTTGTTTGTATGAAAATGGGCAATTGCATGTGCCATTGACTATCAGTAACATTCTAGAGCCATAATGGCAAATCTATGGCACGCGTGCCACAGGTGGCACGTGGAGCCATTTGCCAGGGCTATCGAGGTGCTGCCCTGTCAACTGGCCAGCATGTATGTGCATGCTGTCCAGCTGACTTCGGCCTTCTTTTGAGGCTGTTTTTCACCCTCCAGAGTTCGAAAAACGGTCCTATGGACAAACCGGAAGTCACAATTCCCTAACGTCCAGGTTCCCCATAGATCTGTTTTTGGCCCCCGGCCCTTTAGGAGGGTTCCCTGAAGGCTCCGGAGGCAAAAACCAGCCCTACAAGCAAACCAGAAGTGACTTCTGTTTTGTCTGTAGGCCCATTTTTTGCCCTCCAGAGCCTTCAGGGAAGCCCCCTAAGGTCTTCATGGGGAACAGGAGAAGCTGTTTTCGCCCTACCCAGGCTCCTAGAAAGCCTCTGGTGCCTGGGGAGGGCAAAACAACCCTGCCAAAAGCAGGGGTGGTGGTGGTGGTGGTTGCACACATATGCATGCACGGGGGGGGGGGAGTCGTGTGCATAGCATTATGCGTGTGGATCACAAACCCCAGGTGCTCCCCCCTCTTTTGGCATGGGAGCCAAAAAAGGTTCGCTATCATTGTTCTAGAGGTCACCAAAGATTGGGTCATGCCTCTTTTCCTATTATAATTAAGCATTCAGAAATCAGAAACAAGCTTAATATACCATCTATGCCTCATATCTACATTCAAAAAACTGTCATTGAATTTGTATTTCTCGTCTTCTTATTTTACAACAGATCTGGCATTCACATAATATTAGGAGAACATTGTTTTGTTATGTTAATAGCAGAAAGATCAATTGGCTAAGAGCACTGAAAGTATTAATGCTGAATAGATTAAGTTTGTACTCTACAGTGTTCTAGTAATTCTATGGTTTTTTGCGACTTCATTTTATTTTATAAAGCCTGATTTACAGCTTATATTATACATTTATCAGGCTACTGGGACTTTTTTTTTCAAAGAAACCATCATTTAAAAACTATGGAGATTTAGATCAGAAAAGGAAGATTGCTTAGTGTTGGAAGATTGGTTTTTGCTGAACTTAATTTTTCTTTTTGCGAGTGCTTAATTACCAAGGTAAAGGTTTCCTCTCTCCTAACTCTTGGGGGTGGGGGTATGCTCATCTCCATTTTTTAGCCAAGAGACCCATCGTTGTCCAAAAATGCTTCCATGGTCATGTGGTCTCAAACCCAGGCTGTCAGCTTTCCAACTGACAAGCTCAGCATCTTGAACCACTGAGTCATCGCGCCCTCCCAATATTACCAAGCTTTCAGTGCAAAAGCAACATGTTAAACGACGAATGATGTTACCTAGTTTGGTAATGAAACATTTGCAGGAAAAAAGCCAAGAAGCAAAAAGGCGTTTCTTTTCTGTCACTTTGCCTGCCATCTGAGCCACCATTCCCTCTGAGAATAGGTTGGCCCCAACACAGCCAGCCTTTCAGAAGATCTGAAAGACATGGCTGATCTCCAAAGCACGAGTGTCAAGATATTAGGTGAGATATTATCCATTATTGTCGATTATCATTCTTGGGTGCCACGTTTTTTGTTTCATTCCTTTTGCATATTCTTTTTGTTCTTATTTTGTATTATTATGCGGATATTTTTAACTGGGTTCACTGCCTAATGTTGCTTATGTAAGATAGGCAGCCATATAAATTGAATAAAGTGGTATGCATAAATAAATAATAGCAGCAGATTTCTTGATAGAGTGTTCTTTATTTCTCTAAATGCTAAAAACTACATTCTAAAAATGAATCCTAATTTTTTTTTAAAAACTACGAATAACATCCATAGTAGGTTTGTGGATGAACTTCCCCACCTCTTGTGCATCACCCAGATAGTTTTGGATTTTATAGCTTTGCCTATATGGTTGAGTTGCAGGACAACATGATAATACAGTTACCACTTAAGGACGGCACATATTTATTTCTCTAAAAAGGGAATCCTGAAGCAAAGACCCTCTGTTTCTTTTTTATCTGGACTTCCCTTTCTCCTAGGGTTTCAAGCTTGAATTCAGAGTAGTGGGGGAAGTGCTCCTTTCCAGTTTGGTCCAACAACTTATCTCCAGTTTTCCTACTAGCTTGGAAAGAGTAAAACTTCTCTAGTTCTAGAAATTGGGGGTGGTTAGTTGGGTGGATGGGGTAGTTTTATTTTAGACCTGACCCCATGTTGGAAGGTATTCCCAATATCTATTCATAGTTCTAACATTCCATGTAGCAATTTTGGCTTTTCTCTGAATGGCTCAGCGTATGGATATTCATCATTTCAGTTGTAATCCAGTCTTATCATTTCAGTGCTTCTACCTTGCCTCATCATCATCACCAGTGTTTCTAACACTTGTGTGTCTCTAACACTTGCCCTCTGTTCTTGTTAACCCGTCAAGGTAGATCAGACCATGACACCAATGTAATGTAGGACTGTACTACATTTAAGTAAAGCTATAGTAACAAAATCTGCATCCTGCAAATATGAATGTACTTCCAGCTTCCCTCCCTTTGTTTTTGTGAGAGCTAAAGGAGGACTTGTCTGAGATGTTTGCTCATGTTACATTGTTGCACCAACTCAGACCTCTATTATGTGTTGTCTTGGGAGCAACGCTATCCATCTCTTACCCATTCCTTATGGGATCACAAAAAAATATAGCAAAGGTGGATTATATTTAATGCTGCATATCTTCACGGCAGCAAGATTGACCTTTGCACAAAAATGGAAAGACAAAGAGACTCCCTCGGAACGATAATAAATAAATAAGATACTAATATGCGCAGAAATGGACAGACTGACTCTAGAGCTCAAGGACAAGAGTGAGACGGAATACTATGAAATCTGGGACAGATGGCATTGATGGTTAGAAACAAGGGAAAAGGGCCAGCCAGAAAAACACGGATAAATTAAAAATGGGAAATATGGTATTATTATTATTGTATGATAGGTAGGAATTGGATATGTATATGCACTGACAGTAATTATATAACAAAAGGGACTAATGGGAATGTAATTTGACTGACAACACATACCTGTGTAATGGATATAAACTGTTATTGTTGTAAGTTCTAAGAACTCTATGGAAATGACTATGCCAAAAATGTTGCACTATGTCCAACGTTTTTAATGTTTATCTAATAAAAACCTTTTTAAAAAGCCATTCCTTATGCCCTTCACAGTTCTTCTCCAATACCTTATTAGATATGATCCAATAGGGGGATAGGAACTTAATTCCCAGTAGCATAGATACTGTTCTTCTTGTGTATATATTTATATGATTTTCTTGACAAAATATTAGAGTGGGTTACCATTTCCTTTTCCAGTGATGCATACGTGGTATGAACCCTTGTCCATGATCTGCAGATCATGGGTGGTGATTTTTGGAAGTATACAGATTTAGGAATGAATCTCATAGCATCATTCAGATCAGGGGTAGGCAACCTCTTTATACCTACTGCCCACTTTTATATCTCTGTTAGTAGTAAAAGTTTCTAACTGCCCACTGGTTCCATAGTAATGGTGATTTATAAAGTAGGGAAGTCAATTAAATTAAAAAAAGGAAAGTGCTTCAGTATTGGACAAAACCCCTACCGCCCACCATGAAAGCTGGAACGCCCACTAGTGGGCGATAGGGACCAGGTTGACTACCACTGATTTAGATAGACAAGGAAACAATTCATGAAATACTCCTATCGTGTCATCATGTGTCAGGAGGAGAAAATATCCTTTATTTCTCCTTTCTTTTTTCATTCTGGCAGTTTACTTTGTGTCCCTGTCTTCTGCATAGGTTAGTTTTCAAATAAGATTACTGCTGATATTTAAGAAGAAAAAAACTGAAGCCAAGCTTGGTGCAAATTTTATTTTTAATATATTTTAGTTAGCAGAATCAAAGATAGATATTACTATGGCTGCTAAAGGTCAAAGTCAGCAATTGGCATAGAAAGTGCATTGCTTCTATTGGTTTGCACGGAGCTGCCATGTTTTGATTTTTATATTGGGCAGTGTTGCCAATTGCCTACATTCATTATATTTTATAGTGAAGTTTACTGAGTTTGCCAGATTAGAACTATAATGTTTTATATACAATAATAGTTTCTAAATCTGAAATTTTAGGAAAGTAACGTCACTGTACTAGAGTATTGAACTTTATACTCAAATGTTGCATTAGTAATGGATCTATTGTTATGAGACAGATCTAGTAGTAATATTACATTTTATCTCAAATTTTAATTGTTTTTTCATTATCCACTAAAGTCTATGAATAGAAGATTAACTCTGAATGTGCACTGAATGCTTTACATTGAATGAATGTCTCTGTACATTTTTTTTCTAGCCCTGTTAAATCTTTCTATTGAAACAATGATCTATGTGCCATGGACCAGCTGCTTTGAATTTAATGGTCCTCGAGGGAGTTAGATTATTTCTATATATCACTAATGGCATCATGAATTAGTGTTAGACCCTCTATTTTCCTCCAGGAGCAGAAAAGTACAGCCCATGTGTGTCCCAGAAGCTTCTATCAGAATAGCATTCCTCCAGAATAATACAGTAAGGTCGTGATGGCGAACCTATGGCACGGGTGCCACAGGTGGCACGTGGAACCATTTCTTAGGGCATGTGAGGCGTTGCCCTGTCAGCTCCAGTGTGCATGTGTGCGCTGGCCAGCTGATTTAGGCCTTCTTTTGAGGCGGTTTTTCACCCTCTGGAGTCTTCAGGGAAGCGTCAAGGAGGTGGGGAGGGGGAGGCTGTTTTCACCCTCCCCAGGCTTCTAGAAAGCCTCTGGAGCCTGGGGAGGGGGGGAAAAGGGCACCAAAAGCAGGGGATCATGCACATAGCATTATGGGTGTGGCACACCCATGCACGACCCCCCCTGCGCTCCCCCCACTTTTGGCACACGAGCCAAAAAAGATTAGCCATCACTGCAGTAAGGTATTTCCCTTGAGATGTCTTCCTGGCATTACCATTGTCTTATCATGTCACTAATGTGATGGGGGAGAAACAGGCTCCACGTCCAAGACTGAGTGGCTGTGGCTTCCAGTGTCGCGATATAGCCAGCTGGTACCATTGCTGGTCATTGGGGGCGAATTATTAGCCCCCACAGAGAGGGCACGCAATTTGGGTGTCCTCCTGGACTCCCGGCTGTCATTAGACGATCATTTGATGACCGTTGCCAGAGGGGCTTTTTATCAGGTTAGCTTGATTCGCCAATTGCGCCCCTTTCTGGATCGTGACGCTCTATGCACGGTCACTCAAGCCCTCGTCACTTCCCGCCTGGACTATTGCAACGCTCTCTACATGAGAGGCTCCAGTTGGTGCAGAATGCGGCCCTGCGAGGGATTCTCGGAGCCTCAAGATGCTCCCACGTGACACCTCTCCTGCGCGAGCTGCATTGGCTGCCTGTGGCTTTCCGGGTGCGCTTCAAGGTGTTGGTAACCACCTTTAAAGCGCTCCATGGCATGGGGCCTGGTTACTTGCAGGACCGCATCTTGCTACCAAATACCTCCCACCGACCAGTCCACTCCCACAGAGCAGGCCTCCTCAGGGTACCGTCGGCCAAACAATGTCGGCTGGCGACCCCCGGGGGAGAGCCTTCTATGTGGCAGCCCCTGCCCTCTGGAACGATCTGCCCCCCGACCTTCGTACGATCACCGACTTGTGCCTCTTCTGTCAGGCCCTGAAAACACACCAATTTCGTGCGGCCGGCCTGGTGTAGTTTTCTTTTAATCGATTGTAATTTTTTAATTGATTTTAGTTGATTTTATTAACTGTTTTTATATGGTTATCTGGTTTTTAGAACGGGCCCTTAAATTTAATTAGTTTTAATGTATTTTTGTATCGGATGTTTTACTGTTTTATTATGCCTGTTCACCGCCCTGAGTCCCGCAAGGGAGAAGGGCGGTATACAAATTTAATAAAAGTAAAGTAAAGTAATGTGTGAGTTAAACAAACTCATAACTATAAAAAGTTTTTTAATTTCTATTGTCTCTAGTTGTAACTGCTTCCTTCCTTGTACTGCTGAGTTGTATTTTTAAAGGAGGACTCCATCCATTTGGAGCAAGAATTGTTTGTATGCTGCTGTGCTACAATTTAAATATATTTGTTTACCCATTTCAGCTAATTAGCTTTGGATTTTAAGAGAAAGGCTTGGACAAGACACGACAGAATCAAATGCTAACAATGGCAGTCTAAAATTAAAATAGAAAAAAAACCTACAAGCATCCATGGCAGGGGCCTGGAGACACTGCTTGAAGCATCCTTGTAATTGATATTGTAGAGAGTCTTTGCTGATCAGGACCGTGATTGATGTTTGTGAAAGGATATTGGTCATTGGAGGGACCTCAATGAATAAAATAAGTGTTGTTAAGAAATCATAGAACCTGCACTTGAATTCCATTAGAGGCTATTATCTAATGACGTCTTGTTTGAAGCAGAAAGATCTATCTAAACTAGTTCATTTCTGCATGTGAAATATCCTTTATTTCTTCATTGAGGGGTATTATTGCTGCCTTTTCTGTCCTGCAGTTTCAGGATCCTCATGACAGAGAAAGGTTTTTAAACCACTTCTATGAGTTTCTTAATTTGTGTAATTATCTTGAGCTTAGATATTTTTCATCTGCATTGTATGAAATCTGTATGTAGCTTGAGGCAATTCTCAAAAGGAAAGACTCAAAATTTTGCTTATATTCAGTTTGAGTTCAGCTGTGATTATAGTTTTTCCTTTTAATTCAGGCTAATAAAGGCTTCTTGATAACGTGTCATGCGCTACTTGTTCTGGTTCAATTTAATGTGGATGTTTTAATAGTATGAAAAAAAATGCACATATGATTATGTTGGAAGTAGTGAATAATGAAATGATATCAAGATTATGTTATAAGGTGGAACAATTTAACAATATGTTAAAGCTGATTGTTATATTATGACTGGATGCTATTTAACAAGATGATTAAGGTGTATGGGTTTTAGGTGGTACAATTGTATACCAGGCTTCTAACAGAGTGTTTTTATTCAGCATTCTGACCAGATGAGAACCATGTAGCTTTGGAAAGTGAAGAAGGAAAATAAAATTTCATTGTCCTGACGTGACATCTTTCCAGATTTTCCTATTAATCATGAAAATTTTCAATTGTATCACATATATTAGCTTATGTATTAGTTTCTGGTAGTCATCAGGCAATAAAACAAGTAACAATACATATGATTAACAAAATAAGAGAACATCTAGTAACTTTAGCAGCTTTAGAATGTTAATTGATATTTTAGAAGTATAAATAGAAAAACTTGAATTGACAATAGGGACCTTATTGAGGAGAGGATTTGATATGGTGCGGCTTAAATTATTGAACAGGGTGTTGTTGTTCTTTTTGATATTAATGGTTTTCTTTTTGCTTTTGTTAGATGGATTAAAATGTAATATATTAATTTCTTTGCTAGTTATCACAAAAAACATCTTCATTAATTAAGATATTTTGTATAAATTGTTATCAGTGTCCTTTATCTTGTATTATATTTAATTTTGGTTTTGGAACCATAGGGTTGTTTTATAAGGCAGTCATATAATCCCTTTTATGAACAAGTAGCTGGAGTTGAACAAAAATTATTACATATAAAAATACTGTGGGTCCCACAGAGAGGGACTTCTCCGGGTGCCGTCCACTAGACACTGTCAGCGGGCGACACCCAGGGGAAGGGCTATCTCTGTGGCGGGCCCGGCCCTCTGGAACGACCTCCCCCCCGATATCAGGACGACCACGGACCTCCGCTCCTTCCGTCTTAAATTAAAGACTCACTTTTTCTGTCTGGCCGGCCTAGGATGAGTCTCTCTGCCTCTGGGGTTTTATGGGGAATTAGTATTATTTAGTTTTAATGGGAATTTTAGCGCAGGTTATATTTAATTTGTTTTTAGAATTGTTGTATGTATTTGGTTTTTATTCTACCTGTGCACCGCCCCGAGTCCCTGTGGGGAGAGGGTGCGGTTTTACAAATTAAAATTATTATAAAAATTATTATTATTATTTATTGTTAACCATTTTCTTATTCTAATGGTTTGGAAACGGTCTGTTAAATTAACAGGTTATTCAGTAAACAGGAATAAGTCCATTTTATATTTTATTAGTTTATCAAAATATAAAATACAAAAAGGAAAAATGAAAAAGGGGAGGAAAAGGGAAAGAGGAAAAAGCATAAGATAAAATGGGATTAAAAAAAGAAAAGCACTGACTTCTGACTCCTTTTGGCACAGTAGACTAAAGTAATCACATATATCTGATATCTTTTAAAGATTTGGCTCTTATTTAAGGCAAAATTTAGTGATTTTTTCACAGTTAATGGATACAAGATACCTTCAAATATTTGAGGATGGGCCAGAACACATGAAAAATTTATACTTTGGGATAATCCTGATTTTAAAATTGCAGGTTTTTAAAAAAAGAGACATACAGTGGTATTAATATTCAAGATAAACCTATTGCTTAGTATTTCTTGAAAATAGTTGATGCGTTGCTAAAAAAATAATTGCTTTGACTTAACTCTCGAATGGCAGTATATTCAGTTAAAACATCTGTTGATTTTCTCCATTTGGAACTGACCTGTCATCAGCTTCTGAAACACTCAAATTACTTTTGGAAACAGTTTTAGAAGAGTCTAAATGCATATCTGCCCTCCCAGGTTAGACTTGAGAACCAGCCAATAACATTTTGGAAGGCAGGAACTGATGACATTGTGTCCTACTTACTTCTGCGACCTCTGCCAATGTAGAAAGTTGTGTTGTTCATTTGTGCCAACTCATGCTTTGTTGTCTGTGTGGCTTACTGTGCTTTATTGTCTTCTATACAACACCCGCACTTTACTTGACCTCCTTCACAATGGCTGGAATATTTCCTTGGTTGTATTGCTGCTCTGTCACTGTAATTTGGAAGAAGTTATAACAGTTCTCTGTCATATAGAATAGTATTGATTTGAAACCTAGCAATCAGTAAGCTACCTTTGCCAAGGCCATCCTAACTTTGAACTATTGTTTAAAAAATGGTTGTAAATTGAGGATTATATGTAGTCTCTTATATAGACAGATCTGCTGATCTTTAAAGTGCCACTCTTCTCAGATTTAGCTGACTTCACTCTTAATTCCATAGTGATTTGTGTTTCCACCAATTACACTACACAGATAATTTTATTTTATAGTTAGCCATTCAAAATTATTTAAAAAAAACTCCCTGGAAAGAATTGATGAAAATAATTGCTTTTAATTTTGGCCAATGACATTATGCTGGCTTCTCTTAAAATATTTTAGCACATGTTAATTCTGTAGTGCAGGGGTTCCCAAACTTGGCAACTTTAAGATGCGTGGACTTCAACTCCCAGAATTCTCCAGCCAGCATAGCTGGCTGGAGAATTCTAGGAATTGAAGTCCACGCATCTTAAAGTTGCCAAGTTTGGGAACCCCTGTCTAATGCCATGTCTGCTATTAAAGTTTATTGACAAATTTTACACATACCATAATGAAAACGTACCTTCTGTAGTGACTGAGGAAATTTGTTTTGATCAAATATCATCAGTGGTGGGTTTCAAATTTTTTAGAACCTGTGGCCTATTTGTGGGCGTGGCTTGGCAGTCATGTGACAGGGTGGGAGTGGCCACCTTTTAAAAAGTGGTGAAACTCATTTAACAACGCTCTTGCTTAGCAACCAAAATTTTGGACTCAATTGTGATGATAAATTAATTCTTTCTTTCTTTCTTTCTTTTTCTTTCTTTTTCTTTCTTTCTTTCTTTCTTTTTCTTTCTTTCTTTCCTTCCTTCCTTCCTTCCTTCCTCCTTTCCTTTCCTTCTCATTGGGTCACTGGCAGCGGCGGGCCAGATTTATTTCCAGGTACGCCGGTGGAACCCCCTCTCACAGGTTCTCTAAATTTCACCAACCGGCTCTCGCGATTAGGTGCGAGCCTGCAGAAACCCACCACTGAATATCATGTATTCTCTTATTAAATATAGTCCAGATCTGACTCAGCTGTTTAAGGGCTCAGCAGAAGAACACTTTAAGAGTATATAAAGGTTGAGTTTCTTTTTGAATTATAGTGGGCTTTGCGTGAGTAGGTATGCAATTGATAGTTTTTGAAATTTTTGACAGCTAATCCTTGATGTACGACCACAATTGAGTCCAAAAATCCCACTGCTAAGCAAGGTAATTGATAAATAAGACACACCCAATTTTACAACTTTTTACCATGATTGTTAAGTGAATCACTACAGTTGTTAAGTAAATCATGTGAACGTTAAGCAAATTGGGTTTCCCTCCATTGACTTTGCTTGTGAGAAGCTCCCTAGGAATGTTGCAGATGACAAACCCTGCAACCATCGTAAATACATGCTGGTTGCCAAGCACTCAAACTTTGATCATGTGACTATAGGATAATACTGCATTGGTTATAAGTGTGAGAACTGGTCATTATGCCATTGTAATTTTGAACAGTCATTAAACAAATGGTTGTAAGTTAAAGACTACCAGTATAAACTTCAGAAAAATGTTATAATTAGTTGTTTTGTTTTCTTCACCAGTCTGACATGACCTGAATTATTTCTCAGTGTTTCTGTAAAACAAAAAATGTTGGAACAGAAAGCTATTTAGATGAGGATTTCAGCAGAAAGGGAAAGAATTACAAGCTTCCCATCCCACACACCACACTTCCAATCTGGATTTGATCTCTTGTACTTACTCTAGAGTTTAAAAAAAAATAGATAGCTGCTAGTCAAACCTTTGAAATAACATTTGATTGGCAAGAATCCATAAATAAATTATATACTGTCATAAGTGATTGTGTTGAACTAGTTAATCTTAGGTCTAGGATTTTATTCTTAATTTCAGGGTTTCGCTCTCTTTAACATCAATCAAAGAAGCTAACACTTTTCTTGTCCTACAGTACTGGTGGACAGACAATGTAGTCATGCTTTAAAAGAGGAAATTAACATACAGTATTAAAGCCATGGCAAACCAAGCATGCTTGGCATTTGTGGGAGGAGAGAGAATTTGCATTTGAAATGCTTTAACTTCTAGCATTCGCTCATCAAGGTTATTTTTATTATGGGCGTGTTAGAGACAGGGCAAGCGGAGTGGGTTTTCATTGCTGGTAGAGCAGATTTTGTTTAGCGTTGAACACTAAAATGTAGAAACGATAGCTATTAGTAACACAGTACAGCTGGGTTGAATCATTCTTTTTCCTCTCTAATGGCATGCGTAACTGCTCTAGGTTTTCAGGCGTCCTTCACCCGCACTTACTTACTTTAGTGACTGATGCATTTCCATGGAAACCTTTACTAAAAGACTCGGGGATATGTGATGGTACAGTGTGAAATGGAAGGATACCGACTATATTACTGAACCTTTAACTTGCATATAATAACTGATTTCTTGATTTACACTGATGTCTTGATCTCGAAAAGTTCTTCTCACAACCCTTCAATATAATGGATATAAAGATTTGAATGGCTGTTTCTCTTTTCTTTTTTTCTTTTTGCTGCTTATTGAAAGAGATTTTACAGTAGTAATGAGAAACAGCTCAATTTGAAAACTGGGCACTATGCTTTGTGTGTTTGTGATGGTGGAAATATACAACAAATGCATCTGAGATGGTTACATCCAAGTTAGAAATTATGACTGAAATTCCAAGATTCAAGAAGAAAGTTCATTTTGGAGGTATTGTGTAACTTTGAAAACTTCTGACTGTGTGTATACCTGCATGTGTGTTAATGTTATGTACGAATAACAGTGGTGAGAGTTGCTCTGAAAACAAATTGTAAGAATACTTTTGTGTCCTATCCTTTTCTGCTTATGTTTAAATTGTTAAATGATAATTCACTTCCAGCATGCATATCTATTGGGAAAACTCATTAGCTTCAGAGAGTTCTCAAAATACTGATGTATATGATTGGTTTAATCACTTCCATCGTAAAGTACTATTGTAGAAAATAGGAAGTGAGTGAATTTCTATGTTGTCAGGATATGTTTACTTGTTTAAAATGGAGGACTTCTTCATGTTTATGCTCAGTTTTGTAGGAGATTGCTAATCATTTCAATATAATCAGATAATAAATGTGTTTGAAGGTCTGCTCTAACCCCCTGCTCAGTGCAAGAACCCATTAGTCCATAAGGAGCAGGGGGCTATCTAGTCCCATTCTGAAAACTCCAACAAAAGGGAATCTACCAGTGTGATAGACAGATTGTTCCAATGTTTATGGTCGTTCTTAAAAATTAGGAAAATCTTTCTAAAACTCAGGCTGAATTCTTATATTTTCATGCAGTTGATTCTTACCCTCTTCTCAGTTTCAGTACATTGCCTATAAATTCCTTTGATATTATAATTTTGAATGAGGTAGTTCATATCCATTAATGAATGAATATAATTATTCATTTTTCCTTTGTTTTATTTCTGTTAGACTTATCAGGTAAACTTGCTGGTTATTATTTCTAAATGCTTTTCAGTTGTTTCTTAATTTTCCAATGAATTGTGTCTTTCTCATTTTATTAGTAGTAGTATTTTATTAATAGTATTTTTTTAGACATCAGAGGAGTTTGGAAATAGATACTGAGGCAGAAATTTAAATCTTTTGCAAGGTATCCAAAATATACTTTAAATAAGATTTCAGCCTTATAAACACTCACCTAGGAATAAACTCAATAATACTTCTATTAATTTATAAATAAGCTGAACCCCTCTCTAAAGAGATATAGGTCAGATTATCTATAAATTAGCATTAAGTTTAGGTTCAGTGAATGATTGCTGTTGAGGAGGCAAGTCTATAGCTATGCAGCCTTTTTAAAACTTTTAAAACTAGGCTATCTATTTAGTTGGATTCTAATTAGAATTGTGGATTTGTGATTCATATGAAATATTCATTAAATATTTGATTATTGAAAGTTTATTATTTTTCTACTTTTCCTTCTTGCTTTGACTCAATAACTAACCATTTTATTTTAAATTTTGCAGTAGGTACTATTGTAGTTTATAAAGTTCAGGTAGTCTTTTCATCCTTTCCTCCAAGCACTAGCATCCTATATTGTCCCAGAAACTGAAAATTGGAAGTGTTTGATTGTCACTTTGCATTATTCTTTGTTCTTTACTTAGCAATTTGTAGATTTGGAATTTTTATTTGGTTTGAGAGTAGGCAACAGCTACCTGTGCAGCAGTTATTGGTGCATGCGCACTAAATCAGTTTAGGACATTAGGTTGATAAGAGCCCAACCAGAACTTCATTTTAGGAAATTAATTAAGTACAATCAGTGAAGTGTAATAACTAATTTCATTATAGTTTGAAAGTACTCTAAATTAATATTTGACTTCAATTTAGTGGGGATTATGAAATTGAAGTCTAGAATTCCAATGGTGTAAAAGTTTGAGACCTTTGTTAGAATTTCAGTATTTCAGTTCCTGATATCCTAATTAAATGGTTGTAATTGTTACAAATGTTAACAGTGAAAAATGTGAGTATAATAATAGCTTTGAATAAAGAAATCTAATCCATAGTCTGTTTTCCTTTGATATTTTAATTATTGCCCTTGCTCACACTGTGCCATTTCACAATGTTTAAAAAGCTTAAAGCAAATGCTGGCATCTCATTTGAAAATAATTAATTAATAAATAATAAATTAAATAGAATAATAAATTAATTAATTAAAACATTCAGTTTGAAACATAATTATGTTGAAGATAGTATGTAAGCATCAGTTGGTTACTTATCTAAGTGACCATGATATGAATATGTAAAACATGTAAAGACTTACTTTTGAATTTATAAGCTTCATTCATTTTAATATCCAACAGAGGGCATTATTCTTTTGAATATCAATACCAGTGTCATATTTGAGTATCATTGGGTAAATGAATATAAAATTAAAGAATAGGTGATAGTGAAATAGTAGTTATTTACAATATTAACATGGGCCTTATTTTTTTGCTTCAGAATTTTAATATGGAGATTACAGGAAAATACAATTAATGTTGAGGTTATCAGTTACTTTAAGTAACTACTTTTACAGCAGGCAAATTTTCTACAAATTAGCAGCACCTTTTTCTATAAATATCCAAACAATAGAATGCCAAAATCACATGTCTATATCAAACTGCATACTGATATTTATCAAGTTGCATTTCAGGTTAAAAATACAAAGAGCAATAGGTGCTTTTCAAAGAAAGTCCCTTCTCTGTCTTCTTGGCATAATATTTACAAGAGAGAGTATATATATATATCATGGTTCTTAAAAAGGTAGTTTAGAATGTCCTGGACAATGAGTGCAGCACCTCCCAAAAACAGTTATATTGGTTTTCAGGCAAATGTAGCGATCTGGAAAAAAAGACCCAAATGTTTTAAATAACTTCTACAATTGTGTTCTTGTGTTTTTGGAAGCATTGCTTCTGAACATGTTTTGAAGCATACGTAACTCTAGAATGCATAGTACCAATATAGAAGTTTCTGACTTGTAGTGAGCAATATGATCTTTCCTTCCTTCTCTTCATCTCATGCATCTGCCATATCTGCCCCAAATGACATACAGTGACTACGTGTGGATGAGAGAATTGGTTCTACCCATCAACCAAACTTGCAAATTTATTCTTTAGGCATGTTTGGTTCCAGCATGCCTTCCTTTGGTGATACACATATACCGAGAAGAGATGGATTTGTCCATATATGAACCAAGTCTATTTTGACATAACAAGTCAGCATTTCATAGCATAAACCATGTTACAGGTTTTGACACAGTAAAGCAATATATGAATATCATGTTTGATCTATATACCTATATTTCTGTATATGAAATAATTTACATATGAAATCTAAAGAGGATTTAAGAAATTTCATTTTTGACATTCCGATAATTCATTCTGTTATTATAAAAAAATAATTATATGTACAAAATTAAGCTGTTATATATGTACAGTTCCCAAAATGTGTGTGTGTGTGTGTGTGTGTGTATGTGTGTGTGTACAATATATACACACATAATATAAATGATTACGTGTGTGTGTATTTTGACCCCCAAAATAAGCACTTGGCCTTATTTTGGGGGAGGTCTTATTATTTTTGAGGTGCAGGAGGCGGCGAGCTTGGTCACCTCATAGCTACTGCTGTGTTGCAATATTTTCAGGGAGGGCTTATTTTCGGGGGGGGGTTTATTTTAGCACATGAGCTCAAAAGTCCGATTGGGCTTATTGTCTGGGGAGGTCTTATTTTCATGAAAATAGGCTACACACACATATATCATATAAATTATTTCATGTGTGTGTATGTATGTTTGCACACACACACACACACACACACACACACACACACACACACACAATATGGAACAAAAATGCATGCCTGGAAAACATTGACAAATGTTTTACATAGAAAGAACAATTAAAATTAACTAACAATTCCCATATATCCATTACAGATTGGTATTCTAGGCCTTGTCCATCTGTTGTGGGTTGTTAATTAATCATTTAATTAATTAGTTTTTCTATGTTCTTAACAAATGTTACTATCACAATTGTGTGTGTGCGTGCATATTTGCGCACACACATACATATATTCATATAGTTCTATCTGTATATAATCTGTTTATACTATAATTACTCCCTGAATTTATCCTGTTCATTTTCACTCACCCACCCCAAAATATTTACCACATACATGGAGCCAAAAATAATAATAAAGATCATGATATAAGGCAAAGCAACTATTGATTTTGTAGTTATTATACTTTTGTAATTTATAGATTCAATATTTGCAAACCACTAAATTTTGCCTATAGGTCTGGCAACATATTTAATCAAACATAGCCCACAATAGTTTCCTTGGTGACGGGTATATAGCTGCTAAAATAAACTACAGCTTAAAAAGTAGAAACAAAAAAGCAAACAACCTGAAGTGTTCCTGTTTTCTTAAATGTTTCAATAAAATTATACAGATTTGACTATTTTTGAGGCTGATTTTCTACAAACACCATTTTCCTGGAATTGTTAATTGACTGGCCTCAATGTGTGATTAACGAGAAATGAGCTTTTAAAAAAACATCTTGTGAACCTTCCACAGACACTCAGTTGTGATCTTCTGCATGAAGTATTGTGTTCTGAATATCATTGTGTTCTGAATCTCACTGTTGGTTTAAAAAATGTCCAAATTGCTGCTAAGTAAGGGGGAAAGTATACTGAAGAAAAGTGAATCTCAGTCTTGGTTGTAGATAGTTTTAATAAGAACATTCCAGCTTTCCAAATGGGTTGAACTCCAACTTCTATAATCACTACCTGACATGATAAAAGGCGCGTCATTAGGTTGCTGTATTAAATAGTGTTCTTTTTACAGCCTGTTAAGAGAGAAGCTATTATTATTTATCTGATTTAAATCCTGGTGGACAGGGTTACATTCACTTAATAAAATGTGTGATATTTATGTATTCGTATTTGTTTTTTAAAGATGTGCTTAGTTCTTCTGTGTCTTTAAGGCCTCAGACCAAAAACTGATAAATATTCATAGATTAGTATATGGGATTAGTATATGTGATATGGGGTGTACATTTATGCATTTTTTCTCATTGGGTCCTTTTTTACTAGGAACAGATTATATATTTTTCTCTCTTTTGAATAAAAAACCTCCCACTCTATAATGATCCTAAAACATATATATTATTACCTTGCCCTTTGGATTATCTTGCTTCTCCCAGTAATTTATATTTCCTGTAAACGTACTTAGATGTTTAAATTATTGCAATACAATTTTGCTTTGCAAACTTTTGGATAGCTGACATGGTATAAAGCGTGTCACTTGCATATTTTGTGTTTCCTCCCACCCACTTTCAGTACAATAATAGAACTCTGAGAACATACCTATAGAAACCAATTTGTCCCTACAGCTGACTTTTCTAAAGAATCTATAATTTTGGAGTTTACAGGCACTGTCAGAGCGAATATGTTGGGGTTTTTTTTAATATTCACCTGAAAAATTAGACTTAATATTTTCTTTGCATTATAACAACTCATGGCAAACTCCACTACAATCAATTCAGAATTACCTTGGCAAGTACTTTCTTCAAGACCTGGACCCCCTCCCCCCACTCCAAAGCTTGCATTGGAAGTTTTCTCTCTTACTTACAATGACGGAACCTACACATCAGAGGTGGTATTCAGCAGGTTATGACCAGTTCTGGAAAACCCCTAGCAGAAATTTGGAATAGTTCAGAAAACCGGTAAATACAACCTCTGACTGATCCTGCCCCCCATCTATTCTCTGCCTCCCGAGTCCCAGCTGATTGGGAGGGAATGGGGATTTTGCAGTAACCTTCCCCTGGAGTGGGGAAGGAATGGAGATTTTACAGTATCCTTCCCCTACAATGCCCACCAAGCCACGGCCACAGAACCGGTAGAAAATGTTTTGAATCTCACCACTACTACGCACCACTTTCGGGTGCGTTTCAAGGTGTTGGTTATTATCTTTAAAGCACTCCATGGCACAGGATCTAGTTATTTGCGGGATCGTATCCTGCCCCATACATCCCTTCGGCCGATTCGCTCTCACAGAGAGGGACTTCTCCGGGTGCCGTCCACTAGGCAATGCCAGCGGACGACGCCCAGGGGAAGGGCCTTCTCTGTGATAGGCCCGACCCTCTGGAATGACGTTCCCCCTGACATTAGAACGACCACGGATCTCCACTCCTTCCGCCAGAAACTCAAAACCCACCTGTTTCATCTAGCCGGCCTGGCCTAATTCCATGCTTCCCGCCTCAGTTTGTAATTTTAAATTATGTTATTAGGTTTTTAAGGTTAAGTTTTTAATTTTTATAAATTTGTACAGGGGATTATTTAATTCGATTTTAGTTTATATGTATTGTTGATTGTCATAATTTTAATTTTTACCTGTACACTGCCCCGAGTCCCTTCGGGGAGAGGGGGCGGTCTAGAAATCCAATAAATAAAATAAATAATAATAAATAAATATATAAAATTTGGATTTTATCACAGAAAAAATCCAAAAGAGTTTCCAATTAGCATTAAAATTAATCAATGTCTTTATATTTATATTATATTTATATTTATTCAATTTATACCCCGCCCTTCTCCAAACGGACCCAGGGCGGCGCACAGGAAAATTAAAATACATACAAAACATCATATAAAATTTAAAAAACTAATTCAATAGAACCTGTGCTAAAACCAGATTAAAATCCCCAAATTTAAAAACTATCTAAAAGTCAGTATAGGAGGCTACGCTAGGCCGGCTAGATGGAACAAATGTGTCTTAAGACACTTGCGGAAGAGGCGGAGGTCAGAGATGGTGCGAAGTTCAGGGGGTAAGCCGTTCCAAAGGGCTGGACCTGCCACAGAGAAGGCTCTCCCCCTGGGTGTCGCCAGTCGGCATTGTCCGGCCGACGGCACCCTGAGGAGGCCCTCTCTGTGGGAGCGTATTGGTCTGAGGGATGTATGGGGCAGGAGGCGGTCTCGCATCAAGGTTGTCCATTTTAATCAAGGTTGTCCATTTCATTCTCAGCCAACTCCATCAACTTTAAGAACCATTGTTCCATTGTGGGTATTATTGCATATTTCCACAATATAAAAGTCAACAACATATATATGTTGTTATCATATATAAGAATAGAGTTCCATGCAGTTTTTCCAATTCTTTTTTTCATCAGGCCGATAAAAATATAACTGGTCTCAATTGTATATTGATCTTTAAAATGCCCTAAATTAATATATGTATTTGAGTCCAGACTATTTTTTTTACAAGTCTTTAATGCCTGGACTTTATGTATTTTAATTCCCACAAAATCCCTTTAAAACCTTATTCGTTATTCAGTTTCTCTCATTTGTGTGATATTTTATTTCAGCTTATGATTATTGTGATGATGATGCATCTCTATTATATGCATGTAGTTTATAAATGAGCATCAACTGCTTTAATGAATCATAAAAGCTGAGAAAAATGTATCCTTCCTTGAACATGTAGAGACATATTACATCTTTAATTTATGACACTATGGGTCATTAAGAGTGTTCAGAATTTGGATTAAAAATATATTTGGAAGCAGACAAAAATTATTTTAGAAAGTTGGAGGTTTTCCTTGAATCTTCTGTGGTTTTCTTCATTGAGTAGATTTTTGCAAATAAGCAGCCTATTCAACCCAAACACTGACAGAGTTGATAGAATATATGATAGAAATGTTATTGCAAGATAAATCGCCAATATGTAGATTATAGCTAAAGCTTCAAGAGTGTTGCATCTGTTTTGGGCAACACCTACAATTTAAGCCTTTAAAAAATAATCAAGATAGTTTGAGAATTTAGTAATGTTATATGGTTCTTTCTAAAGGATAGCACTTTTGGTAATATTTTCAGAAATTATATTAAATACTGCTCTGGAAACCTTTATGGGTACTCCAATCCTGGAGATTTTAAAAAAGAGATTGGACAACCATTTGTTTGAAATGGTATAGGATTTTCCTGATTGAGCGGGGGGTTGGACTAGAACCGTGCTGCAAACCTATGGCATGCGTGCCAGAGGTGGCACACAGCCCTCTCTCTCTGGGCACGCGAGCTGTTGTACCTGCTCAGCTCTGCCATGCATGCGCGCACACCTCCCGCAAGCCAGCTGGTCTTTGGTTGTCTTCTGTGCGATTGGGTGGCATGTGAGGGGGTGCATATGCATGCACGGGGGGTAGGTCATATGGGGGAGAGCCCATGGGCATGCAGGGGTCCGGGCACATGCACGGGAGCGGCACGCATATTGCATTTTGGGAGTTTGGGCAAGCATGCATGCTTGTGCACTCGGTTCGGAAAAGGTTAGCTATCACTGGACTAGAAGACTTCCATGGTCTCTCCCAACTCTGTTATTCTGTTAAAACAATACAACATATGAATGTATAATAAATTTCTGGTAAAGTGATTGAGATACATTGTGTATTGACACTTACAAGCAACAATATAGAGTTTGAAAAAGAGAACATAACTATTTGTACTCTTGTGGGATAAATATGTAGTTTTCATGTGTTAATTAGCCCATAGCCCAGAGGTTCTGCATGCCTGATTTAATTCTTAAATTCTTATTGTATATTTTGTAAATATGTGTTGTAAATAAGAAATTATGTCCTAATTTATTATCAGTAAATGTTAAAACTAAGTTCTGATTATTTATAGTAGTGATTGACCCATTTCAGTTTAATTTAAAAGAGCATTTGATTATCTTTCTGGACATAAAATATCTTTAATAAGAATAATCTATCTTCATTTTGAACAGAAACTCGAGCAGATAGAACAAAGAAATTGTTTAGACATTATACTGTTGGATCATACGACAGCTTTGATGCTTCAAGGTAAGATGCTCTTATTTTATTTCATAATTTAAATTGTGTATTTTCTCAATCCTTAAAACGTAAGCTTCATACGTAGACTTTATCTTCAAAATTCTTAAAGCAGTATGTGTTTTCACTTCCCATTTATAAACCCATTTATTGGTTACATGGCATCTTTTGCTAGGATAGAGAACCACCAAATGTCTTCTCAGAGTGAACAAAGGATGAGGCCATCACAGTCTCTGTAAGTTTTTTTTAATTAAACATACAATAAAACATTGGACACAGTATAACTGTCCTGTCAGTGTCTTTGCCATACATACTAAAATATAAAGTTAAGTATCATAACCACCTTGTTTATTTACATTTGGTCTGTTCAGTATTTACAAATATCGAGACATCTTACTTCCATCCATAGTACTTCAATCTTGTCTTATACATGTTCACTCTGTTATAGTGACATACATAATTCTAATTCTTCATTCTATAGATCAGTGATGGCAAACCTATGGCACGGGTGCCACAGGTGGCACGCGGAACTATTTCTTAGGGCACGCGAGGGGTTGCCCTGTCAGCTCCAGCGTGCTTGTGTGCGCTGGCCAGCTGATTTAGGCCTTCTTTTGAGGCTGTTTTTCGCCCTCTGAAAGTTACAGGGAAGCTCCTGAAGCCTCTGGACATGGGGGGGGAGGCTGTTTTCACCCTGAAGCCTCTGGAGCCTGGGGAGGGTGAATTTATTTATTTATTTATTTATTATTTGGATTTATAGACTGCTCCCTTTCCCCAAAGGGACTCGGTGCGGTGCACAGGAAGTTAAAAAACATATAAACATAACAATTATAAATTATTAAAACCGAATTAAATAATTAACCCCTGTGCTAAAATTTTAAAATCATTAAAACTACTACCCCGTTTAAAACCCAATTAAAACAATTTGAACTTCAGACTATAGGCTAAGTAAAATGGATTAGGCCATTTGGAAAAAATGGCCTGATGGAAAAAATAGGTCTTTAGTTTCTGGCGGAAGGAGCAGAGGTCCGTAGTTGTTATAAGATTGGGGGGTAGGTCATTCCAGAGGGTTGGGCCCACCACAGAGAAGGCCCTTCCCCTGGGCGTCGCCCGCTGGCATTGCCTAAGCCCTAGTGGACGGCACCCGGAGAAGTCCCTCTCTGTGGGAGAGAATCGGCTGAAGGGATGTATGGGTAGGATGCGATCCCGCAGATAACTAGGTCCCGTGCCATGGAGAACTTTAAAGGTAGTAATCAACACCTTGAAGCGCACCCAAAAGGCACCAAAAGCAGATGTGGCACCCAAAAGGCACCAAAAGCAGCACATAGAATTATGGGTGTGGCACGCCCATGCATGACCATCCTGTGCTCCCCCTGCTTTTGGCACGCGAGCCAAAAAAGGTTAGCCATCACTGCTATAGATCCTAGTCATTTCTTATTTTTGGTCCCTCTTTTCATCCTTATGACTACAACATTATTTATCTAATCAAAGAACACCTTCAAAAATTATCCCTTTTTATTCTTTCCATCAATTCTGAAGTTACATTCTAATGCCACATAAAATCGCATCATTTAATGCAGTTTTGGAAAACTTGTTTTGGGGCATTCTATTAATTTTTGTTTAAAATGGTGGCTTGATGTTTCTTGTACTTCCTATACTTATCTTTGTGGAAGACAAAGATGGACCATCTTTGGACCATCTCCATGGACCATCTCCATGGACCAGGGGTGGGATTGGGAGGTGGTTTCATGTGCAACCTATATCCTGTGCATGTGCAGATAAGCTTCGCTTGTTCGCCTGCCATTTGGGCAGTCTGATTCCTAACTGGCCATGGAATGGTACTGGTCTTTGTCCTGGGGGTTTCCCCCCCCCCCCCATTATATGACATATTCAAGAATAGAATTTGAACTGGTTTTGAAGAGATAGTATGAAGACAGAGGTGTACAATTTTAGGGTGCTTGTGGATTTGCAATTGGTTGCAGCCTGAAATACTTTTATCCATTTTCTAGCTTGAGTATTTATAGATAGATTTCAGTGAATTGCACAAGTTAATGGAGGTGTTTTAATAACCTGCCATTAGTCTAAAGTTATAATTGCATGTGCAGTTTAGTTTCAATATGTAACTTCCATGGCATAATTTGTTTGAAGCAGGTGGATTGTATCTATAGTCTTATTCTATTTCTTCAGTAATATTAGCATGTAAATGCCATATGTACACTTGGAAAACAGAATACATTTTGCATATTTTATATAAATATAAAAAAGCAAACTGTTTACTCTGAACCTATTTTAGAACAGTTTGAAACTAGAATAGTGTACAATAAAATGGCAGGGTATTTTTTTGTTAAGTACAGCATGATATGAAAAGGAGAATATAATAGTGAGTATAGATAATATGTCGGCAGCATTTTAATTAGAATAAGGTCAATAGTTGCTGTTGTGCTACAGCTGCCAGTTTCTGTTCAATCATGCTGTCTCAGCTGCTGAGATGTATGGTTCAGCTACATCTTGAAAGCTAAAGTTTCTCTGCCTCTATAGAAGGTTGGACTGAATTCCTTGCTTTTCCATCCCTTTCCCAAAATATTGGAGGAAATCTTTGGACCTGGTTTTAGAGGTGCATACGATGGACAAGGATGGAGCACGTCAGTCTGCTTGCTGACATTAGATGTTGCTTTGTACTGTGTTTCCCTGAAAATATGACCCTGTCTTATAATTCTTTTTGCCACCAAAAAAGGCACCAGGTCTTATTTTCAGGGAGGGGATTCCCATTGGCATCTCATTTGCGTGTCTTGTTCTTGGCCTCCTTTTCACTCTCAGAGGCCTTCAGGGACTTCTTCTGTGGCCAGCATGGCTGGCAAGACTTCCCCCACCCCCACCCTAGCTTAATTTTTACCTGTGCACCATGGAGTGGGTGGCGTCTTAATTAGGGCTTATTTTGGCAGTGGGGCTTATATTGGGTGTATGTCGGGGAAACACGGTATTTGTCTATATGCGCATAGATTTGGATATGTCTTATCCTTAAAGGAACAGATTAGAAATGGCAAAAAATACTCAGAAGGGAATGGAAAAAATTGACCAGTATAGATAATGGTGAGTTGGATGCTCTAGTACAGTTAGTTCTCAGTTAGTAACAGTTCAAAGTTATGACAGTGTGAAAAAAAGTTTTACAACCAATACATTCATTTATAACCATGGCAGCATTTCGCATTAGTGTGGTTACTATTTGGATACTTCATAACTGACAGACATTTTGACGAGCTGACACATCCCACAGTCATTAACTTCAAACTTTCCAACTGGCTTGTGACAAGCAGAGTTAATGGAGAATGAGCAAATCATGGTTCATATCATGGCTCACTTAATGACCAGGATGATTTGCTTAATAGCTGAATGAGAAGTGACAACATAAGTTTGTAATGGTCACTTGGTTTTTCACTTAGTGACCATGATGCTTAGTGATGAAGTTACTGGTCCCAATTATGGTTCCTTAAGTAAGGAATTCTTAAAACAGTCAGGGATATCAGAATTCAAGAAAAAACTAAAAGGAAAACAGAACATCTGTAGAGGTTAAAAATGAGAGCCAATTGGATAGAAACTGGGAGATTGTGACCTAGTCCTGCTTTGGGCATGGTGCCAGTTGGGTGACCTTGGGTCAGTCATTCTTGAGGTTAGGAAGCATGCAATGGCAAATCAGTTGTAAAAAAACTTTGCCAGGAAAACTGCAAGGACTTGTCCAGGCAGTCTCTGAGAATCAGGCACAATTAAATGAAAGAGGGGAGAAAAAGAACTTAAAATGCATCCACATTAAAAACTTTGTTTAAAAATTAAAGGGAACATATTTAATAAAGAAAGAGGGAACAGCTATGTTTTTTAATAAATGATAAATTTAATAAATAAATAAAATGTAATGGAGTTATTGAGCTGATGATATATATATATATAAAGTGCACTCAAAGATGCTTACATCTCTTGATTCCGTTTCTGTTTTAACTATCTCTGGAGTATTTAAATAATAATAGCTCATAATTCACTTTATATAATTGCACAGAGTAAGCAAAATATGATTGATTACACTTCCTTGGGCACCAACAATTATATAAAACAGAATACAAAATGAAGATCCACTTAACACAGCCAAAATGATACTCACTGGGCTTCCTGCTACACACAATAGAGTTTAAAGTACATTATAGGTTAAATAACTAGTACCTTTAGTGTTCCAGACACATTTCTTTCAATCTCATATTCAAATAACGTATTTCCTATGTTTTCTTTTTCTTCACTTTCATATGACTACATATTATTAACATGGTTGCAACCTACCTTCCAAAAACTTTGTAGTGAAAATTTGAAAATTTAATAAAACTACTTAAAAATATTGAAGTAATATACAAAGGGGAAGAAATGAAGGGTCAAAATAATTCTAGGATAATTTGCAGTATATTTACTGATTTTAGATATCCCATCCTTTCACAAGGAATTGAGAGAAAAAGTGTAAGACAAATATTGGTTCATAAGGACCTCAATGTAGGATCAGTCAAATGACATTCTAGTCCATCATCTGATTCTTATACTTTCTATCTAAATCTCCACGGGAAGCCCACAAATAGAAAAAGAAAACACTCAGATACTCTGATTAATTAATTTCCCCTTCCCATACATGTCATTTTCAGTGCTAAAAAGTTCTATCTATCTATCTATCATCTATCTATCTATCTATCTATCTATCTATCTATCTATCTATCTATCTATCTATCTATCTATCTATCTATCTATCTATCTATCTCCATCATTCAGGAATATGTGTAACAGGTGGGTTGCTCCCAGTTTGGCCGAACCGGTAGTGGCGGTGGCAGGAGGCTCTGCCCACCCACCCGGATGCTTCTACATGTGCACAGAAGTGTTGTGCACACGTGAGCATGAGCAAACCGGTAGTAAACCGGTTAGCAACCCACCACTGATATGTATTCTGTTTAAAGTTATCTAAACAACGGCTATATTTCTTGCAACAAATTCCATAATTTAAAGTATGTAGCTTATAGCAAGCACATCATCACTGACATGGGACTTATCGGTAAAGTGTCAGCATTAGTTTCCATTTGTTGACTTTGTAGTGTGTGAACCATCCCAAGGTATCCATCTCTGTGATCTTAAGCTAACAGATTTTCTGAAAACTGAAATGTGTTATTTGGATAATCATTTTATTAAGACTTCCCAATGCATTGCCTTCACTTCTCTTAATTTGGTAGTTGAACAAAAATAATAAAATGAATGGAGAAAACTTTTGTATTATATAAAAATCTAGATTATCAGTTTTATCACTTTCAAATAATTCCTAGGAGCCAAGTCTGATTTGCCATTGCCTGAAACTATTAGCTGTGTTTAAGGTGAAGCTGAACCTACAATTCTCCCTCAGTTTTGAAATCCTCACTAAATTGTCACATTCATTCTTTCCAGGTGTCTAAACTGCACTGTAAAGGTTTTGTAATAATAGAAACATCATACTGAGCAAATGAATAGAATCTGGATTTCAGATGGTTGTTCATATAGTAATCACCACACCTGTGGCAGTTACTAGAACAGATGTATTCATTACAATCTGTGGGATTAAATATGTCCCTCCTTTTCCCCCTTGGGAGCTGCCTGAATACATTTGGTTAGCTATTGGGTCACATAGATTGGTGTATTAAATTATCACTGGTCTCTACTAGCAAGGATTTTTTTTCAAAGTTTTATTTAGGAAATATATTATATTTTATTTTAGGATAATTTTTAGCAGCAGAAATGAAATGTCATATGGTCCCAAAGTAAATACATGATTAAACTTACATAATACATATTGAGGTATACAATTATTTTATTTTATTTTATTTACATTATTTGCAGAGCATGGGAGAAGGATGCAAGCAGTAGTAAAATATACATGTATTCCTCACTTATAGATTGCATTCAACATTACAAAGGTACTGAAAAAGGAGATTTATGATCGATCCTCAAACTTTCAGCAACTGCAGCATCCCCATAGTCATGTGATAATAATTTGAGTGCAATGGCACACATTTATGGCAATTGCAGCATCCTGCAATCATGTGATTGCCATATTCAAAACCAGCTTCTGACAAGCATAATCAGTGGGGAAGATGGCCGGAAACTGCACTTGTGTGACATTAGGTCATTAAGTGACCTCAACTGAATTGACATAATAAATCAGATATGATTATATGTTTCATTTTATAACTCCACCACTAGATTGCTGCTCCTGATTGTGGTTGGTAAGTGAGGAATGCCTCTTTTTGTATATAAAACTATAGAAATATATGGGCATTTAATCCTATGAAATAGCATTAAGACTATTAACACATGCCAAAATGAAATTAGTGTAATAAAAGATAAAACAAGGCAAAAATGAAATACCTTACCTTCCTATCTAATATCAGATGTCTTCAAACCTTCAGATATTTAAACACTAACTCACTCACTCACCTAATGCAACTTCCTGTGCATTGGAGGAATCCACTACTACAACATGATTCATCTAGCCAAGTTTTCAATTTCTCATGGTACAAAAGACATTCTTTCCCTCCTTCCCTCCCTCTCTTAGATGATCTCCCAATCCTTATATTATATGATTCCTCAATCCAGTTCTGTTCTTACTGTGATCTAATAAGACATTGTTGAAAAAGTAAATTTTCTTGTATAAACCAGTAACAGATAAATAAATAAATAAATAAATAAATAAATTTATAATAATAATAATAATAATTTTAATTTATAAAACCGCACCCTCTCCCCACAGGGACTCGGGGCGGTGCACAGGTAGAATAAAAACCAAATACATACAACAGTTCTAAAAACAAATTAAATATAACCTGCGCTAAAATTCCCATTAAAACTAAATAATACTAATTCCCCATAAAACCCCAGAGGCAGAGAGACTCATCCTAGGCCGGCCAGACAGAAAAAGTGAGTCTTTAATTTAAGACGGAAGGAGCGGAGGTCCGTGGTCGTCCTGATATCGGGGGGGAGGTCGTTCCAGAGGGCCGGGCCCGCCACAGAGATAGCCCTTCCCCTGGGTGTCGCCCGCTGACAGTGTCTAGTGGACGGCACCCGGAGAAGTCCCTCTCTGTGGGAGCGAATCGGCCGCGAGGATGTATGAGGCAGGAACCGATCCCGCAGATAGCTAGGTCCCGAGCCATGGAGCGCTTTAAAGATGATAATTAACACCTTGAAGCGCACCCGGAAGACGACAGGTAGCCAGTGCAGCTCGCGCAAGAGCAGTGTTACATGGGTAAACCTAGCGGTTCCCATAATTGCTCGCGCGGCTGCATTCTGGACTAGCTGAAGTCTCCGGGTGCACCTCAAGGGGAGCCCCATGTAGAGAGAGTTACAATAGTCCATAACCCACTCTCTCTCCCTGAAGGGACTCGAGGCGGGGCACAGGGAAATTAAAAATGCATATAAAATTACAGACAATACAATATTAAAAAGAATTAAACGAAACCCTGTGCTAAAATCCCAAAGCTAAAACAAACCCCTAAAAACCCCTAAAACAGTTAAGTCATCCCAAGCCGGCCAAGCAAAAGAAATGTGTTTTTAATTTTTGACGGAAGGAACGGAGGTCCGTAGTTGTTCTAATATCGGGGGGAAGGTCGTTCCAGAGGGTCGGGCCCGCCACAGAGAAGGCCCTTCCCCTGGGCGTCGCCTGCTGGCACAGCCTAGTGGACGGCACCCGGAGAAGTCCCTCTCTGTGGGAGCGAATCGGCCGCAGGGATGTATGGGGCAGGATGCGATCCCGCAGATAACTAGGTCCCGTGCCATGGAGCATTGAGGTGCAGTAGGAAAGTTAAATATATGGGTACAGAAAACTTGGATAACGTTTTGACCAGTAAATAAAGGAGAAAAGGAGGGGGAGAGTTAAGATGCTTTTTTCTATTACTGTATTTAAATTAAGAAATTAAAACCAACATCTAGACATCAGTGATTCATTTTCTTGAATTATTTATTTATTTATTTATTTTATTTTATTAAATTTATACCCCGCCCTTCTCCTTGTTAGGACCCAGGGCGGCGCACAGGCATTATATAAAACCATAAATACAATATACATCAATTAAAAATATATTAAATTAATTCACCCGTGCTAAAACCCGTTATTAAAACCATAACCAAATTATAATTTATATTTAAAAGTCAGACGCGGGGGGCTATCCTAGGCCGGCTTGTTGGAATAAGTACGTCTTAAGACGTTGGCGGAAGAGGCGGAGGTCCGAGGTAGTGCGAAGGTCGGGGGGTAGGTCGTTCCAGAGGGCCGGGCCCGCCACAGAGAAGGCTCTTCCCCTGGGTGTCGCCAGCCGGCATTGCCCGGCCGACGGCACCCGGAGTAGGCCCGCTCTGTGGGAGCGGACCGGACGAAGGGATGTATGGGCAGGAGGCGGTCTCGTATATAGCTAGGCCCCGAGCCATGGAGCGATTTAAAGATGGTGGTCAACACCTTGAAGCGCACTCGAAAGGCCACAGGCAGCCAGTGCAGTTCGCGCAGGAGAGGTGTTACGTGGGCTTGCCTTGAGGCACCCATAACCACCCGCGCGGCCGCATTTTGCACTAACTGCAGTTTTCGAGTGCACCTCAAGGGGAGCCCCATGTAGAGAGCGTTACAGTAATCCAGCCGAGATGTCACGAGCGCTTGAGTGACTGTGCGAAGGGCCCCCCGGTCTAGTAAGGGGCGCAACTGGCGTATCAGGCGAACCTGATAGAACGCCCCCCTGGCCACGGCCACCACATGGTCCTCCATGGACAGCCGGGAATCCAGAAGGACGCCCAAGTTGCGCGCCCTCTCCACGGGGGCAAGATGTTCGCCCCCAATGGCCAGTGTTGGATTTATCTGGCTAAACCGGGGTGCCGGAAACCACAGCCACTCGGTCTTGGACGGGTTGAGTTTGAGTTTGTTACTACCCATAAATCCATTAATTTATTTTTAAAAGTTATTCCCAAAGAATTATCAGGTACTAGTTTTTCTTTAACAGCTATTTGAAGAATATCTTTTTCTTCCTAGTAATGGCACCTTCTCATGTTTTAGAGAATTGTTTTTATTTCTTTTAGTTACAACTGATTGACTATATGCATTGATCTGTGCATTTGTACTTTCACATATCTGGGGATTATCTAATTTCTTAGAATATCCAAGATTACAAAATCCCCAAATACTGGGTTTTTCAGTAACATTGCATTAGTTAATGTTTTCCCTTCAATTTTATCACATATTATTACAAATGCTACTTTTATAAGAAGTAAGCAAGTAATTTAAATAAAATTGAATGCCTAAAGGAACTAAATCCAACCTTGAAAATCATATTTGAATTCTAATGTTTTCCATTTTGAATTCTATACTGGTATGTAGTTGAATGCAACATTTGGCACCTTTGATCAAATTATATTTCAGTAAATCCTTGAGTGGACTGACACAAGCTCCACATAAAATAAAGTTTGATTATTGTAGATACCTACAGTAGGTACAGTTGTTTATAAGAAAGCAGTGAATATGGCAAATATGGAAGTTTGGACATCTTTTCAGGCAGAACTTTGCTATAGTTTTTTTTTGGCAGAAATAAAAGCCTCCATGGATTTCCAGCTAGGAGTAGCCTGCTTAAGACTTCCAAGTTTTGCTTTTGGAATTTTTTTTCTGCAGTGAACTCTTCTGGCTTAGAAATACTGTATGATTAAACCTTCTTTCATACATAATATGTTCAAAGTCTTTACACATATTTTCATAATATTTAAATATAGAGATTTTAAAAACCATTAAAACTTTTGCCTTTCAAATGTGCTTTATTGTTGATTTGGAAATATGCTTCAGATTGTTCTTTTGCTGAAGAACTAACTTTTCAGTTTCAATTTGTAGGGACAATAGCTTCTTAAATATGTTAATATTTAATTGAATCCCTTCTGTCTTCTACCTGCATGGCATTTCCACTTCCTGTCATATAGTTCTAAAATATAATGGAGCCACCTTGAATGGCCATGTTATCATTGTGGAGCCAACAAGGTCACCAGAAACTGAGTAAATACTTGCCCAAGGCACCAAATATTACAAGACATCAGTGTTGCTTCCCCTTCTACATCATTCTAAAAATGCAAGTCTTCAGATTGGCAGTAGGTAGTGCCATCAATCAGGGTGGCCTCAATACCTTGAGCTGGCATTGCAACTTAAAGATAGCAATAACAATAGCTCTTAGATTTATGTACCGCTTCATAGTAAGTAACTGCTTTATTATTATGGTAAGCAAATTGGTTTTCTGAAAACTGAATGTGATGCTGGAAAAGTCCCTTTAGTTAAAATTCTCAATGGTTTTCTGTTGTTTGTTTGTTTGTTTGTTTATTTATTTGTTTGTTTTTTAGAATAGTGGAAGTTAAAGTAATGACAAAGGGAATAGCCTCAGGTTCTACATAATACATTTTCAGAAGTCCATATAGTTATAAAGTAACAAAAGTATATCCTGTGTGGCTGTGGCCATTGATTTAGGATTTATCAAGGTTTCTTTTGTCTAATGTAAACAATGATGTTTTGTCTGTCTTTCTCTCTGTCTATCCTTCTGATAATCGTATGATAAGGATAGATAAGCAAGTTCAAGTCATTTAAAGATCATTATATAAGGAGCACTGTACTATGGACAGTTATACTAGCATTAGCTAAACCGTTTAGCAAGTTTTTTGTAATTATGTATGGGATCTATTTCAAAGATCTGACAATTTTAGGAACTACTGTATTTTCCGGAGTATAAGATGCACCTTTTTCCCTCACAAAAGAGGTTGAAAATCTGGGTGCATCTTATACATCAAATACAGCATTTTTTGGCTCCCGAAGCCCCACTCCTTCACCAAAATGGCTGTGCATGGCTTGTAGGATGCTTTCAGAGAACTCCTAGGGGCTGTGGAGGGCAGAAATGAGCAAAAAACCCAACCCTCCCCCCCCCAGCCCCAAGCAGCATTCTATAAGCCTTCATAAGGCTATGCATGCAATTTTCTTGAAAAAAACATGGACTCATTTTTGCGAACAACGGGCTGGTTTTTTCTCATCCCCCCCCCCCCGAGCACTCTGCAAGCTCCCCCCAAAGGCTATTCATGCCTTTTTTTAAAAAATGGGCCCGTTTTGCAAAAAATGGACCGCTTTTGGGAGGTTTGCAGAGTGTAAAATCTTTTTTTTCCCCCTTTTGGAAAGCTCTTTAGAGTGCTTTATGAGAATTACATTGATCAAGTGCTGTGCCAGCAGAAATAAAGTCTTAGGTGCTTCAGATTGTTAGTGATTTCCTTCTCCAGCACATGCATAAATACACCTGGAAACATCTACCTACCTACTCTCTCTCTCTCCCTACCTTCCTACTGTATTTCTCTCTCTTTTTCTCTCTCTCCATCCCTCTATCTATCTACCTACTCCCTCTCCCTCTCCATCTACTGTATTTATTTCTCTCCCATCTACCTATGTACCTACATACCTACTGTCTCTCCCTACCTATCTACTGTATTTCTCTCCCTCCCTCCCTCTTTCACTTTCTTTCTTTATCTCTCTACCTACCAACCTACCTTCTCTCTCTCTCTTCTTACCTACTGTATTTCTCTCCCTCTTTTTATCTCTCTCTATTTCTCTCTCTCCCTACCTACCTACTGTATTTCTCTCTGTATATATTTCTCTCTCTCTCAATCCCTTTATCTACCTACCTATGGGGTTTTTTTTTAATTGGCCTCTTCAAAACCTTGGTGCTTCTTATACTCTGGTGTGTCTTATATTCCAAAAATATGATATTCTACCCATTTTTTTTCTTGGTCTTCTTTTTTTTTTTTTTTATTAAATTTATACCCCGCCCTTCTCCTTGTTAGGACCCAGGGCGGCGCACAGGCATTATTAAAACCACAAAAATACAATAAATATCAATTTAAAATATATTAAATTAGATTAACCCGTGCTAAAACCCATGATTAAAAACCTTCCCAAATTATTATTATTTTTTTTTTTTTTAAAGTCAGGAACAGGGGGCTATCCTAGGCCGGCTTGTTGAAATAAATACGTCTTAAGACGTTGGCGGTAAGACGTTACCTCTTCCTCTGATTTTGACAACTTTTTAATTGACAAATGTATAATTTTGTTATTCTATGGAATAAGTCTTAGAATTGAAAATGCAAGGAGGAAATGTTTAAAGATTTCTTAATAGCCTTCCCCTGCTTTCAAAAAGTAAAGTGTCTTAATTTTCAATTGCTCAGACGCCTACTTACAAGAGGCCACAATTGTTGATAGCATTTGCTTGTTTGTTTGAGCTTGGGCACTGTTAACTTACACAACCTATTCCATAAAATAAAGTTTAAAATATACATAAAAATGAAGCAACTGCCAAACAGCTCACAATTCTTGATTTCTGGAGACAATAAAACATTCCAAGAGAGAATATCTGTCCCCAAGGCCTATTGGAAGAACCGGTTTTAATTGCCTTTCCAAACACTTTTAAATTGGAATCATATGGATCGCAAGAGGGAATGTCATTCTAAGTGGAAGAAGGAGAAGCAGTTGAAAAGCCTTATTTCCAAGGTTCACAAAGGTGACATTCCCTAAGTAAAGAGATTTAAAAGGAATTCTTCTTGTATAGGCAGAAAAATTGGAAGAAGGCCCATATCCTGAGCCATGCAGGACGTTAAAGTTGGCAGCGAGTAATCTGATTTGCACCCTAGAAGTGCAACTTTAAAAGCATACTTAGTACAGCATTCTTGAACTTCTTTACATATTAAAATTAAGAAAAACAAGTGGATATGAAGGATGGTAACGGGAATAAACTTGAGGAACAAGAGGAGCATTTGCAACCAAGGCAATGGCAAGATAAACTAAAACTGAGTTTGGGGCAGAGGGGTAATTTGAGAAAGCATTTCAAACATGACCCTCACTTGTTCTCTTTACTGTAATCTTGACATTGGAATCTGATTTCTATTTAGGAAGAGCCTGTTTAATGTAATGGCTGACATACTAGATTAGAAGAAAGCAGGAGACCATGAGTTCTAGCTCTACTGTAGACATGGAAGCCATCTGGGTGACCTTGAGCCAATCACTTCTCAGTCCTAGGAAAGAGGCAATGGCAAGCCATTTCTGAAAAATCTTCCCAGGAAAACCACAGGAACTTGTCCAGGCAGTCATGGTCGCCAGAAATCCAAAACTCTGGAGTTTTAAAAAAAATGCAATTGAAGCTTAACTTTCTAGTTAAGTTGTAATAGCAATTTCTTTGATTTTTAACTCCAGCCATTATGACAGCCATTTTTGATGACAGTTCAGGACATTATAACAAAGCATTTATTTCAATAATTTATATTGAAAGAACTGTCAAAAAAGACTTCTTATTCTCTTTGAATGGGAAAAGGTGGACAATTAAATTTTTGAACAATTATTTGTTGTGTACCAGCAATGTTTAAATGCTTCTGAAAGCATTTTATAGCTCTACATAGACTGCACTTGAATGTCCTATAGTTCAGGGGTCCCCAACCCCCAGGCCTGATGGCTTGATAGTAACTGGACCGGAGTGAGCGGTGGAGAGAGTAGTGCAACTCTTAGGAAAGTGTAGCAAACGCTCCGCTATCCTGGTGGCTGGTGCGCTCCCCGGGGGCAGGATGGGGTCAACAGCCTGCATTGGGGGGGGGTTCAGGGCACCACCTGGCCCTGTGTGAGGGGAAGGGGCTGCCAGGCCCTCCTGCCCGGGACACAGCCCGTCCTTCCCTGCCCCAGCCGAGGATCCGTCGCCCGGGACCCCTGGCAGTTTTCCCGCCCAGTTGCACATGACCGCCGAACGCGCCCATGGCCCACGTGACTCGACTCACCCGCTGGAGGCTCCCACCGGTCCGCGGAATTTTTTTTTTACATGAAGCCGGTCCCTGGTGCCAAAAAGGTTGGGGACCCCTGCTATAGTGGATTCTTTATAAAGGATTATCAAAAATACATTCTGTTTCTGTTTGTTTGTGATTCATGAAATTCCCCCCAAAGGGACCTTTTGCCCTGTTTTGCCCCTCATTACAGAGGTGCAAAAGCACTTCTGCTATTGTATTCCAATACTCCAGTGATTATCGTCTTCTGAATTTAAAATTAAAACCTTTTTTAATGACATTAACTACTTAATGATCTGTGGGTGCTGATTTATAATGTTAGCACCTAAATGTTTTCTTTATCTTGATAATGAATTGTAAGCCATTCTGATGGTTATGGTTGGCTGCGAAGTGGGATGGAAACATTTTTGAATAAAAAAGCTTATATGACCTAGTTATTTATATGAACAGGAAGAGATTATGTGAACCTCAGTCCTTAGGGAAATAATTGTGCCATTTTTCAGTATCTGCCTTTTTTTTTTTTTTTTGCTTTTTGCTTTAGGCCATTTTTCTCTTAGAACAGGGGTGGACACCTGTATCCATGGGTCACATGTGGGTCTCCAAATCCCCTTTTGTTTCTTTTTTGTAATCGCCAGATTGAAAATAGGCTATTCATTTTCCTGTCATTTTGTAGCTGGGAATGCATAAAAACTGTAGTTTAAGTCTTAAAATAGACTTATCACAGTTAAGAGAGAGAGAGACTCCACCCCTACAAACCTGCCGCCTCCAGAAAAATCTGCCCCTGCTCATTTTGCATAATAGCTATAGTTATTTCAGCCCTCAATTCCCCCTCCCCTTTGTTAATATGGTTCTCAGCTAGAGACTTTGTGCATCCCTTTCCTAGAATTTAGCCTGGAAATGGCTGGTATAATTAGGACTCTTTCCAGATTAATATTGCTTGACAATTCCTACATTGCTCACAGTAGTACGTTGCTGTTTGCACATGACTAAGTATGGTGCTTTTTAGCTAGTCAAGTATCTCAGCAATCTTTTAGACCAGGGGTCCCCAACCTTTGCAACTTTAAGTCTGAGGGACTTCAGCTCCCAGACTTCTCCAGCCAGCAAAGCTGGCTGGAGAAGTCTGGGAGCTGAAGTCCTTCAGACTTAAAGTTGCAAAGGTTGGGGACCCCTGTTTTAGACTGTTTCATTCAAATGTCATAGATGTGTGCTTGCAAAAATCCCATTCGTTGTGCTTCGTAATCCTTTATTTGTAAGGTAGATATTTCTTTTGTTCTCATACTGTGGGTGTTTCACATCTTGCTTTGCAGCTGAGTAAAAAAAAAAAAATCAGCGGAGAATCCATAAATAACCTAGTAGAAATAGCAGTCCTCTTACTAGATATGTATATATAATTCATGTTGAGTTTGACCATTATTTGTTTGGAGGAAAGAAAGAATAATATTGTCTAAAGAGTATTTTACAAGCAGATAATAGCTTCTAAATTTACATCATATGTGTCCAATATTCCAATATGCTCTTTCTAGAGTACAGAGAAGAGCAACAAAGATAATTGGGTAACTGGAGACTAAAACATATGAAGAACAGTTGCAGGAATTGAGGACATCCTGTTTAATGAAAAAAAGGATTAGGAATGACATGATAGCAGTGTTCCAATAACTAAGGGACTGCCACAAAGAAGATGGGTCAACCTATTTTTCTAAAGCACCTGAAGGCAGGACAAAAAGCAATGGATGAAAATTAATCAAGGAGAGAAGCAATTTAGAACTAAAGAGAAATTTCCTGAAAGTAAAAACAATTAATCAGTGAATTGATTCACCTCCAGAAATTGTGGGTCCTCCAAAATTGAAGGTTTTTAATAAGAAATTGGACAACTATTTGTCTGAAATGGTATAGGGCTTCCTGCCTGAGGAAGAGATTGGATTAGAAGATCTCCAAGATCCCTTCCAACTCTGCCATTCTTTTATTCTGTTACTAGCTGGCTGATCTCTTTGAGCAGCCATGCTACTATGATGATGAAGCTTGGAATAATAATAATAATAATAATAATAATAATAATAATAATAATAATAATAATAATAATAATAATAATAATAATAATAATAATAATAATAATAAATTTTATTTCTAACCCGCTCTCTCTCCCCAAAGGGACTCGAGGCGGGGCACAGGTAAATTAAGAACAGTAACATAAAACAAAGTACAAAATTAAAATCACATTAAATTATCTCCTGCGCTAAAACAACTATAAAATACAACTATCCTAAAAACCCCTTAAACTAAAAACCCCATAGAAGAGAGACTACCCTAGGCCGGCCAAGCAGAAAAGATGCGTTTTTAATTTTAGACGGAAGGAGCGGAAGTCCGTGGTCGTTCTAATGTCGGGGGGAAGGTCGTTCCAGAGGGCTGGGCCCGCCACAGAGAGAGCTCTTCCCCTGGGTGTCGCCCGCTGACAAAGTCTAGTGGACGGCACCCGGAGAAGCCCCTCTCTGTGGGAGCGAAACGGCCGTGAGGATGTGTGAGGCAGGATCCGATCCCGCAGATAGCTAGGTCCCGAGCCATGGAGCGCTTTAAAGATGATGACTAATACCTTGAAGCGCACCCGGAAGATGACAGGCAGTCAGTGCAGCTCGCGCAAGAGCGGTGTTATGTGGGTAAACCTGGAGGTTCCCATAATTGCTCGCGCGGCTGCATTCTGGACCAGCTGAAGTCTCCGGGTGCACCTCAAGGGGAGCCCCATGTAGAGAGAGTTGCAATAGTCCAGTCGGGATGTCACGAGAGCATGAGTGACTGTGCGAAGGGCGTCCCGATCCAATAGGGGGCGCAACTGGCGAACCAGGCGAACCTGGTAAAACGCCCTCCTAGCCACGGCTGTCACTTGGTCTGTCCCTTGATTACTTGAAGATGGATAGGTAACTCAAGCATTTGATAGGGGATGGAGATACCTGGAAGGGGGGAAGGGAGAAGATGGAATCAATTTTAAAGAGCTCTAATTAAAATTTACCCTTACTCCTACTATAAAATACTATCCTGTGTGAGGATAAATAATTTAGCTTTATGAATGTTTAAGACTTGCTTTTATCATACTTTTCCAAAACATGAAAATAGTTTTTGGTTGTTGCATTTTGTGTTTAGCCTATCTCGCTTCCACATTATTATAAAATGGTGAGTGAAATATTGAAAGAATACTAAAAGTATTTCATTAAACATACCTAAAATGATATTAGAGAGAATTGACATTATTCAGAAAAGTCTAGGACTGGATTTTTATTTTTTCACTATCTACATATTTTTTCTGGATTTGATATATTTGTGTGAACATTTGCAGTTTTGCATTTTTACATATTTAATGAGACATCCGTTCAATTATAATTACTATAATTTGCTGTGGTAGGTTTCTTTTTTTCAGTTATATTGGGATATCAGGTTCTCAGACCACATTCAATTGTCCATGCATTAATTAGGCAGTTTAAGTATTTGAAGGCAATTAAGATAAATTAGATAAGATCAGATTTTATGATAAGTCATACCTCAAGATAGCATTTATTTATATTTCTGTACTTGAGTTCAGGAAGGCTATTGAATAGAATTTCTTACTTTGATTTGATGTTTTTGCAAAGCATTAAAATCATTTCTAGCCAACATTTTTTAAATATTAGCAAAGAAAAGAGGAAAGGTCAAAGATTTCAGCTGTTCATTTTTTATTTTTTTTTGTAAAGCAATTGTATTGGTTTTACAATTTTATGAGGATAAGGGTATATAGGGTTAAAATAGAAATATTTTAGAGCTTTCATGTCGGAGATGGTGGTCGTTTCCGATGCTTCATGTAAAAACAATTTCAATAAAAAGTGGAAAGAAATACATACATATTATATCATAAATCCATGCATTCAATCATTTGTTTTGTTAACATCCATTAAGGAATTACAATACGTTCAGCTCTTCATTTTTGTATAGGTCAATCTTACTTTGGTTTCCCTGAGGATGTGGAAAGATAGATAGGATTTGACCGTCTTCACTGTCTACTGTCTATGTCATGTTCTTGACCTGGTAAAAGAAAGAGACCCTGAGGCTAAGGGGTCTATTGTTATTGATTTAATTTCTAAGCCTGTAGAATAATCATATACAACTATTGCCAATAAGACTGACTGCAGTTTTGCAAACCAATTCCAAATTGATGCTATTGTCTTATGACATCCAAAGAATTCTTATTACAAATTCTTATGACATTTCAAGTTGACTCTTGGCAGCTAGCAGTTAAAAGCAGAATAAAACCAATTAACAAAACCATAAATGATATAAAATAGCCACACAAAGTCACTAACTATCATTCCAATCAACACAACCATGAAAGAGCTCACCCACTTCAAGGAGGCTCAGGCTCAATTTCAAAACAAGGTCTTTAGGACCTTATGAAAAGCCAGCAGACTCTGGGCAAAAGTGATCTCCAAGGGATGACAGGCACCATGTGTCCTGTCAGATGGCACTCAAAGCATGCTTCTCCTGCTAGATCTCACAGGATGGATAGATACAACCAGGAAGAGATGGATAGATACAACCTGGCCCCAAGCCATGAAAAGCTGTAAAAGTAACAACTAGCAGCCTGATTTTTACCTGGTAGCATACTGGTAGTTAATGCAGGTTACAATCCAGAGGTATCACAAATGCTAAATGGCAGACCCCATAACTGTTCACGCTGCAGTATTTTGCACAGCTGAAACTTCTTAACACTCTTCAGGCCTTATGTGGGATGTAGTAATTTAAAAGCAATCCTCCTCCTCCTCTTAATAAAATAAAAAAATATTATGTCTATTCCTTAAGGTGTCACCAACTTTGTTCAGTGAAACTCTGCATATTCAATGATTTGACTTGATACTGGTTTGCACAGGGTTATTATTATGGCTTCCTCACTAGTATTAGCTGAGTCTTTTTGCTGGTGTTCTTTCATGGCCCTCGGGTTATTTTGTGATTCTCTATTGACCTCTATAGTACTTTCTGAAGATGCTTCATTTAGTTTCTTTCTCTTTTCTCAGTCCCTTCTGCTCCAAAGCTGCCAGTGCATCAGTTGCCCCTAGAATAACACCCCTAGAATAACACTAGATTAACATCTTGCCATCTTAAATGAGTGGGGATCTATTCCTCATTCATATGCATAGCTTAAGTGGTGCCTATGTAGAGATGGGCATTAGAATTCAATGGTGGTAAATAAAGCCATTGATTTTTAATAGAATGTTTAGTTAGGGGGTCACTGGGTGAATTCAGTACTCTGGCTAACCATGAGCTGTAACAACCTGGAAAAGAGAATTCAGTTTTCTGCCAAAGAAATTCTTAGCACGGGGGACAAACCACAAGTGAAGTGAGTAGCTCTACAACAGAACAGTGAATAGGGGATCACCCTCCAAAACAGAGGATTTTTTTCACTAATGGATTTGCAATTTTAATGCTATAGTCTGTAAGTCTATTTGACTGTAGGTATTTCAAGGTGGATGTTATGGGAGAGAAATCATATTGCATTGGAAGGAAGGAAAAGTCATGGCCACAGAACCAAGGGTCAATAGGAGCTGTAATAACACAGGAGATTTCATAGACAAAAGAACTTCTATGTGGTAATCTTAAGTGGTTGTATCAGCTAAGAAAGCAGGTTTCAGCAAATGAAAAAATAATTACCATTATTAACATTGTAAGAAGGGAACCATGGTAATAATTGCTAGTGAAAAGGTCTGGTGGCACTTTTTCAACTACACTTTTTAGTACAAAATATAAACTTTTATGAGCTGCAGCTCAGTTCATCAGGTGAATGGACTGATTAAACTAATGTAGGTTTTCATTTCAATTTAAATTCTGCATTGTCCCAAGTTAAACCTATAGGGACCTTTTAAATAAGGCTGAGAAGTGGTTGAATCTAAAATGAACTACAAGCTCCTGACTACAGCCAACAGTAAAGCACCACTGGAAGATCTCTGAAGGTATTTTCAACTAACAAAACCATTTAGTGGGAATTATATGGCCATTATAAACTTGTAATAAAACAGATGTACCCAAGAGTCACTTTGGGTACTGAAGTAACAGCTAATCTGTAAATTTAGGAAACATATTAGCTGGGACTCCAGGCTTCATTTTATAAGCATCCTACCTGCCATTAGTTTCTGGTATAATAGTTCAGTCTTCCTCCCTCACAACATCCATAGTTCCCCCTCTGCACAGTCATCCTCTACTTCATCTTGCAAAATTTGTTTACTTGGTTTTCTCTTAAATGCAGGCTGCTCTTGAATGAAGGTTCTTGCAAAATAATGAAATCGTTTTCAAGCATTGCACTCCTTTCCAAGTGCACACTAGCTGTTCTGATGGAGGATGCCATATTTTGTGCAACAACAGCTCTCTAAGCTCTTTAGGGTTACCCTAAGGGAGAGAATTGGAAGAAACTTCATAGTCGCCTGGCTGGTTGGTTGGTTGTTTTTTTTAACTCCAGCAGGCTGACTATATTGCTTTCTGTACATACAGTATGATGTACCGTGGCAGTTTCAACTGCATTACTTTGTCCAGAGAAACATCAATATCCACCAAAAGTGATTTTTATAATTTTGGGTCTGCACAACCTGGGGATAAAAATAATAAAATCCCTTTTATCAGGGATTCAATGAATTAGCCAGAATTATAATTCAAGCTTAGCAGCTTTAAGGCACTGAGGAACTCTTCAAAAGATTCATACCCTTTTTGAAGTCTTCTGTGAAACTTAAATCTCTCCTTTGGTGTTGGCCTGCAATACTTTGTTAGACAGTTCCATACTTTTTCCTTTCTTGAGTAAATTACATACCATTAAAAACATCAACTGCTGCCTGCCCAGCTACATTGAGACAATTTCTCATTTTTGTTCATCTTCTTTTGCTGTACAACTTGTGGCAAGTATAAGCAGCATCAAAGCTGCTTATACTTGTTTCAGGATTCAACACTACCACCACTTCTTTAGGAACCTTGCATCATCTATTCTATTTTGGTTTTTACTTTGTTTTGGTGTTTTCTTGTTATCCAATCCTTGCTGCTGTGTGAAGTCCTTGAATTGCTAAAAGAGGAGAGGCCTGAACACTTTTACTATTGATGATTTCAGTCTTTATGGGAACCATGGACACATGTCCTGGCTACCTCATTTTTTGTATACCTTCTAAAAAAATCTAAAAGTAGTAGTGCTACTCCATTACCTTTGAAAAAGGTGTGTTGATTTGAAAGAGGTTCATTGATTTCTACACTAACAAGATGATTACATCTCATTCCAAGAAATCAGATTTCTAAAAAAAGATATGTGTTTCCAAGCAATTTTTTTGATGGACTGCAAAACTTCTGAAACAATTTTGGTGAGACATATTTCCTTTATTATTTCTGCCTTACTTCAACCAGATTGTGCACTTTTTTCTCCTAATGTACCATCTGAAAAATCTTGTTGACACATTGTTTCTTTTGATTTTCTTTTCATTTGAACCATTTTGCCTATGTAAAAGTATTAAATTATTTCATAGATTTTTTTCCTGTTGCTTGACTCGGTATTGGTTGAGGTTTTAGTCTGTGTTATCACGTGTTTCATGAAGTCTCTGGATGAGTTTATGAATTTGTGACATGAGATATCATTAGTGTGCTAAAGTTATTACCTAGTTGACCGGCATTTCAGAGGTGATTGATATTCTGATTCTCAGTCTGAAGATGCAAACATACTAAAGTTGCAATCTTTTGAATTCATGGCGCCAGGTTTATATTTAATTGAACAAGAAATAAACTATTAGTAGGATCTAGATAAATATGCAAAATAACAAATGGGAGACTTTTGTTCTTGCAAATATGATAGATTGAGTTTCCTAAATACAATTTATAGTTGTAGAGAGTTGTATATATTAGTTCAGATCATAAATTTTTATCATTAATCATATTTCCATGTGTAGTAAACATATAATTCTTAAATAAGTCTTAATAATTTAAAATACCCAAGAAAGATAGGACAATATTTGCAAAAGTCCTTTCTTTTTAGATACATACAATTTAACCAGATCTATTTATTATACTTTTAAATCTTATCTTGCCTTTCTATACCAAAACATACCCAGAGGACCTTATAGCAAAAATCTCTAATTTACAAAACCGTTACTGCAAAGTCAAAATAAAGCTGGAAAATGGTGATTGAAACAATAGCGTCTAAATTAGGAAAATCCTTATATAAAATCACAATCTCTTATTAAAAGAAGTAATAGGGCCAAAGCTAGATTCTTAAATAGCAAGGAAATATAGAATTGGTAACTATAATGAATTAAAGCAGCTTTGTTTGGGATGATATATTTCACTTCATGTAGGTTCTTATGTCCTTTTAAAATTATTTTTCAATAGTGGTGTATATCTGTAGCTCGGGTGTAGGATGAGAATGAAGGTTTGTTCTCTGAGCTTGTAGGTTGGTTTTTGAACGTTTTGCTACCAAGCTAGGTAACTTTAATTTTAACCAAAATAAGATTAACAAATGAAGATCTTTTACCTGTCCTTCACCATGAGGTCTCAGCAAACTGAGCTTCATTAGTAAATGCAATATATCTGGTTTTATGATCAAGGAATTCTGCAACGTGCATATCCATTTGTAAATGCCACCTTCTCATTACCACGTGCTGTTCCATCTTATTGGGATGCCAATGTATCTACCAAGATTGGAATGAAAAGGAAAACCTGAAAGAAATCCTGCAGGTTGATGATTTCCAGGCACTACTTGGAACAATGATTAATTCAAGAACACACGGGATGTAAAAGGCCTGACTAGATATTATCTGAGAAATCAGTGACTGAAATCGTCTATAAGGGATGTGTGAGAATTAAACTCCAATCTAAATTTTCCTTCCTTCCCCTGGGTGTAGCTGCTTTTAGAACAAGAAAATTACAGTGAGGATTTATTACAGAATCTCCAGGGCATTATCTAGTTTGGTCTCTGTTGCTTTCAGATGCTGTGTGGAAACTTAACTAAGGATTATCATTAGGGGCAAGATATTTTATTCTTAACAAACTATTGGGTTTAAAATAAGAAGCAACTGCTGCCTTGCTATTTAGCACCATTTATATAGTATGATTGTATAAATACGATAGTAGCAGAGATTAAATTAGTAAAACCGCCGACTTTAATTTTTAATTTTAATTTTATTTATTTTGTCAAGCATGTATAAGATAACAGATATAAGGATAAACATGATTCTGAATGCAGGAAATGGTTACAAATAAGTGGGGACACTAGGACAGGAACGGTAGGCATGTTGGTGCGCTTATGCACATCCCTTACAGACCTCTTAGGAATGGGAATTCTTTTTGAATATTTTTGGAAACAGGAATAGTCTGGAGGTTGCCTGGAGGTTGAATCATTGCAACTGGACTAATTTTTGTTGCTGTTAGTTTTGTTGTTAGTTAGTCCAGCCAGCTTTGTCAATGACGCAACCTTCAGACAACTCTACTTGGATGATTGAGAATCTTCATTGACAATTTGAAACAGGAATAGGTTAAAGAGCTCTCTTAGTGCTCCCAAACAGTATGTCTATTTGTGTCAAATAGTACAAAGTACAAAGTTTATTTTTAGTAGTTCAGGTCCTACTATTTTTTAATTTAAGAATAAGTATCATCTCTAATTTCTAAATGGAAATATTTGCATCAGAATACTGATGAAATCTTGAACACAATGTTTGCTATGAAATTGGATAGGTTTCTGTTTTTCATGATCTTTATATCCAGGAATTTGTAGATTTTTTTAATACACTCCAAAAATAATTGTTTTCCCTCAAAAACTATATAATAAGGAATAGGTCTGTGCCAAACCTTTAAAAGAGATGCTTTCAAAGGACATCATGGTTTTAACAATTTAAGGTGGGAGAGATACTTTGCCAGTTTTTGCAAGGTATTTTTCCTCAAATTGTTAAAATAGTTGTGTCCTTTCATATTAAGGTAGGCATGACATGAGCAATACTATTTCAGTTGAGATCACCAGCAAAATGAAATGGCTGTGTATCATTGAGACCTGCCAGAATGTAAGTTTGCAAAATTGTAATTACATTTTGCAAAATATGATGCTATGGTATTTCCTGTTTAGAAAGAAACAGTGTTTGCATTTCTGGGATAATAGGAATGACTCGAAAGCAGTGCTAAATTCACTATTGGTCTTAGACAAATAATTAACATTTCCATTATGAATCATGTCAGGCCCACACTTTATATAATCATATTTCACAGATAGATTGATTTCATTTCCTGGCACACTAATGATCTATCAAATATAGGATGTATATGAAGTTTAAATCACCTAGTTACTGAGATCATTTAGCTATTCTTTGAAAAGGGAAAGCATTAATAATAGGCATTTAGATAGATCTCTGAATTTGTTCTTCCAGTTGTCATATTTGTGTTAGGGAGATACTGAAATGAAAAGGTACTGGCATACTGTGGTTTGTCAACATTTTGGAAGAAATTCAAAGTTGTGTATATTGCTTCTCCCAGAACATGCCCTTTGTACAAGCAAATAATTGGTAGTTGTAGTTTTTTGGACAAACTTTAAAAATATTTAATCCATTGGAGAGATAATTATTTATACCAAAGTGCAGAGTTCTGTTAATAGAACCTGTTATATTGTGGATAAATGTTTAGTCCATATAAATTCCATAAACTAATATTAAGAAATTAATTCTTCTATTTCTTTGTGATTTAACCATAACATAGAATGTGCAATCCAGACTATTCTTTTAGATAATTGTATTGTGCTAAACTAATAATCTAAATACAAGTATATGTAGGTTCCAGAGGGAGCTTGGGCCAGTACCTGTGTCCCTGTCCCACGGCTCGACTGAGGACCTAGTGGCCGCATGGTATAGTGCGGCCACGGGGGCCTTGGACCGAGTCGCGCCCTTGCGGCCTCTCATGCGGCGTCGAGTCACCCAGGCTCCTTGGTTTACTGAGGAGCTTCGGGAGATGAAACGCCGCAAGAGACGCCTAGAGAGTAGGTGGAGATCTTCTCGATCCGAATCTGACCGAACACTAGTGAGAGACCATATTAGGACTTATTTAGTGGCGCTAAGAGTGGCCAAATGGGAGTATTGTGCCACCCTTATCGCGTCCGCGGAAAACCGCCCTGCCGCCCTGTTTGGGGTGACCCGCTCCCTCCTTCACCTGAGGCCGCGGGAAGCCCCTCTGCAGGGTCGAGCAGAGGAATTTGGAGTTTTCCTGCAGGACAAAATCACTCAGATTCGGAACGAGTTGCCCTCTACTAGTGGTCCGGTCATGGCGTCCGGTGCTGGTCTTGAGATTACACCTTGGGAGGAGTTTGACTTTGTTACTACCGAGGATATGGACAGGTTGCGGAGGAACCTTAGAGCCACCACATGTTTATTGGACCCGTGCCCCTCCTGGCTTGTACTGGCATCCTGGGAGGTGACACGAGGCTGGCTCCAGGGCATTGTGAATTCATCTCTGAGTGAGGGGTATTTGCCCACCGTCTTGAAAGAGGCGGTGGTGAGGCCCCTCCTCAAGAAGCCATCCCTGGACCCGGCTCTGTTAGAGAACTATCGTCCCGTCTCCAACCTTCACTTTTTAGTGAAGGTTGTCGAGAGTGTGGTGGCTCAACAGTTTCCCCGTCACCTGGAGGAAGTTGATTATCTAGACCTGCGCCAGTCCGGCTTCCGGCCCGGGCACAGCACTGAGACGGCATTGGTCGCGTTGGTGGATGATCTCTGGAGGGCACGGGATAGAGGTTGTTCCTCTATCCTTGTCCTATTAGATCTCTCAGCGGCTTTCGATACCATCAACCATGGTATCTTATTGCACCGATTGGGGGGGTTGGGGCTGAGAGGCACCGTTCTACGGTGGTTCACGTCCTACCTCTCTGGTCGGTCACAATGGGTGTTGGCAGGAGGGCAGAGGTTGTCCCCGAGGCCCCTCACATGTGGGGTTCCTCAGGGGTCGGTCCTCTCGCCACTCCTGTTCAACACCTACATGAAGCCGCTGGGCGAGATCATCCGTGGTTTTGGGGTGGAATACCATCTGTACGCTGATGACACTCAGTTGTACATATCCACCCCAAACCACCCCAATGATGCCGTCGAGGTGCTGTCCTGGTGTCTGGAGGCCGTACGGATCTGGATGGGTAGTGACAAACTCAAGCTCAACCCGTCCAAGACCGAGTGGCTGTGGTTTCCGGCACCCCGGTTCAGCCAGATAAGTCCAACTCTGGCCATTGGGGGTGAACAACTGGCCCCCGTGGAGAGGGCGCGCAACTTGGGCATCCTCCTGGATTCCCGGCTGTCCATGGAGGACCATGTGGCGGCCGTTGCCAGGGGGGCGTTCTATCAGGCACAGTCACTCAAGCACTTGTGACGTCCCGGCTGGATTACTGTAACGCTCTCTACATGGGGCTTCCCTTGAGGTGCGCTCGAAGGCTACAGTTAGTACAGAATGCGGCCGCGCGGGTGATTATGGGTGCCCCAAGGCAAACCCACGTAACACCTCTCCTGCGCGAGCTGCACTGGCTGCCTGTGGCCTTTCGAGTGCGCTTCAAGGTACTGATGATCATCTTTAAATCGCTCCATGGCTCGGGGCCTAGCTATATACGAGACCGCCTCCTGCCCCATACATCCCTTCATCCGATCCGCTCCCACAGAGAGGGTCTTCTTCGGGTGCCGTCGGCCGGGCAATGCCGGTTGGCGACACCCAGAGGAAGGGCCTTCTCTGTGGCGGGCCCGGCCCTCTGGAACGACCTACCCCCCGACTTTCGCACAATCTTGGACCTCCGCCTCTTCCGCCAACGTCTTAAGACGTACTTATTCCAACAAGCCGGCCTAGGATAGCCCCCCGTTTCTGACGTTTTAAGGAAATTTGTAATTTGGTAGGGTTTTTAATATTGGGTTTTTAGCACGGGTTAATGAATTTAATTACATTTTAATCGATATTTATTGTATTTTTGTGTTTTTAAGATGCCTGTGCGCCGCCCTGGGTCCTAACAAGGAGAAGGGCAGGGTATAAATTTAATAAAATAAAATAAATAAATAAAATATATAACATTGAATTATGAATAATATTAATTAAAGAATATTAGCTTCAATCTTAATAACAATAAAAAAGAAGAGGTAAAAAGGGGGAAAAGTCAGTACTGGAAAATTAAATTATAAGCAGAACCATTTTCCAAATTTTGATTACATTGCTCAGAATTCTTTTTTCCTTATCCTATTAGCCATATAATCAACTATTGATATACAGGTAGCTCAGGTACAGGTAAACTATATTCACTTAATGACCCTGTTACTAATTTAACAATTGCAGTGATTCACTTAACAAATGTGGCAAGAAAAGTCGTACAATGGAGCAAATGTCACTTAACAAATTTCTCACTAAGCAACATAAATTTTGGGCTAAATTGTGATCGTAAGTTGAGGATAACTTATGTTTGATAGGTAATGATAGGTATTCTATATGAATAATACATTGTTGAAAATCAAATGTATATTTTCCTTCTACAGTTGTGAAGTCATTCTTTTAGTCAACCCCTTTCTCTGACTAGTCCATACTTCTTAGTAGATCAATACATACCAAATAATAGCAGTAGCAACTTTATATCAAGCAGTTGATGTACTCCTGTTCTCATCAAATGTTACAATAATCAGAAAGGACCAAATCACATGAGTTAAAATTCCAATTCCTGAACTCTACTTCGAACAACAAGGTAACCCACCCTCATTAAATATTCATTAAGGTGTACAGCAGAGTTCCCCAACGTTTCTGGCTTTGTGGACTGGCGGGGGAGGGAACGGATGGTTTATGCACATGTATGTAGCTCCATTTGCACAAGCAGCATGCATGCACTCCTGCTGCTCATGCAAATGGAACATACATGCACTTGTCCGCTGCTCGCACAAGTCAGGATTTATATGCCTGTGTGTGCACTCGCCTGCCATTTCTATGGCCCAGTTGTAAACCCCTCATGTTGGGGACCCCTGATGTAAAGCATTTACAAAGCTAAATTTATGATTGTACTAGCTTCATTTTAAAGCAGTAGGAAATTATTGTACATCATTTAAAGTACTTTGTCATTTACCAAAACAGAACATTGACTCTTATTATACTCGAGAAGTTGCATGTACCATATTTTTCGAAGTATAAGATGCACCCAGGTTTTGAAGAGGCATTTTTTTTTAAAAAGTAGGTAGGTAGATAAAGGGATAAAGAGGGAGAGAAAGGGAGAGAAATACAGTAGGTAGGTAGGTAGGTAGGTAGGTAGGTAGGTAGGTAGGTAGGTAGGTAGATAGGTAGGTAGGTAGAGAGAGAGAGAGAGAGAGAGAGAGAGAGTAGTTAGGTAGGTAGCTAGGTAGCTAGGTAGATAAAGGGAGAGAGGGAGAGAGAGAGAGAAATACAGTAGGTAGGGAGAGAGTGTATGTAGATAGGTAGGTAGGTAGAGAGAGAAATAAAGAGAGAGAAATACAGTAGATAAGTAGGGAGAGAGAGAGTAGGTAGGTAGGTATATAGGTAGATAGAGGGGGAGATAGAAATGCAGTAAGTAGGTAGGAGGAGAGAGAGACTGGGTAGGTAGGTAAGTAGGTAGATAGAGGGATAGAGAGAGAGAAATAGAGAGAGAGAGAGAGAGAAATACAGTAGGAAGGTAGGGAGAGAGGGTAGATAGGTAGATAGATATTTCCAGGTGTATTTACCCATGTGCTGGAGAAGGAAATCGCTGACAACCTGTAGCACTTTGTTTCTGCTGGCACAGCACTTGACAGCACATGTAATTCTCATCAATCCCTCTAACTAAACAGCTTTCCGAAAGGGGGGGGGGAGTTTTTGCACTCTGCAAACCTCCCCAAAACGGTCCATTTTTTTTGCGAAAACAGGCCTGTTTTTTTCCCCAAATAAAAGGCATGAATAGCCTTGGGGGGGTTGCAGAGTGCCCCTGGGGGAGGCAGAAATGGGCAAAAAACTAGCACGTTTTTCATGAAAACAGGCCGGTTTTGGTCACAATAATTACAGGCATAACCTTATGGAGGCTTATAGAGTGCTGCTGGGGGCCTGGGGGGCAAAAAACCAGCCCGTTTTTTGCTCATTTCTGCCCTCCCCAGTGCCCAGAAGTTCTCCATAGGGCTATGCACGGCCATTTTGGTGAAGGGGCGGGGAAGCAAAAAAATGCTGTATTCGGTTTATAAGACACACCCAGATTTTCAACCTCTTTTTAGAGGAAAAAAGGTGGGTCTTATACTCCGAAAAATACGGTACTTACTATTAAATTTATTTACTTATAAAAGGTGTTACTGATTTAGGAACCACACTCCTTTCTTAACTTCTATTATTTAGAAGTAACCTAGAAACTAAAGTAAAGAAACTGAATAACAGTTTTGCTTGCCACATTTGTTAAGTGAATCACTGCTGTTATTAAGTTAGTCAAATGGTTATTAAGTGAATCTAGCTTCAAGATTGACTTTGCTTATTGGAAGGTCACAAAAGGTGATAACATGACCCCAGGGTTCAGCAACTGTCATAAATATGATCAGTTGCCAAACTTCTGACTTTTGATTACCGTGAGAATGCTGTAACGGTCTAAGTGTCAAAAATAGCCATAAGACCCTTTTTTCAGTGCCATTGTTCATAGTCATTAAATAGTTGTAAGTCAAGGACTTCCCATACTTTTTGTTTTATATTGACTAGACGCTGACCTTAATAAACAATAAAGGAATGCAGGCACTTTCCCCCTTCACAATATCTTTAAAAACAGACCTGTAACTATTCTTTTTAAAAACATCAGCAAGTTGCTTTATGCAAATTCAGAGATCATTTCCCCCAGCTTTTTAAACTCATAAATATTGGGATCCAGATGTTAAGATGATGGCTGAAAGGCAAGTGTTATGTTCTGACAATCAGACATATGCATACATTTGGAGATTTTGTTGGTGCCAAGAAAGTTGTCAGACAATGGTTCTTTGAATTCATAGTGTGTTTTAAGTTAGATCAAGTTATATGTTCCTTACTCCAAATTCTCCACACTAAAAAGTTTCACATAATATATCAGAAATTACAGTTTGTTTAGTAACCATTCAAAGTTACATCTTCATTGAAAAGAATCTCAGAGTAGATGGGGGGAAATGAAGGAGAAACTAAGAGTGAATCTGACGTGCAGTGTCGTCTACCTTAATCCTATGTCCTCTTCCAATATTCCATGGTCTCTTAGATTAGATAAATATGAAAAGCATCTATTCTTGTTGTTGTTAAAGATATGTTTGTAAAGAATAATCAAACTCTTATCTATCTCTCTTGCCCCCTCAGAAATAATTTCTTGATTTAAGAGTTAAATTGTAACTCTTGTTAAAAATGCATCAACACACATTTTTCTGTCATTATTTAGAAATAGGAAAGAGTGAAAACTGGCCAGTTGATTAGCCAAGAAGCCAACCTGTCTGGCTACTTGCCATATTTATTTCCTTGAAGGAGTTTCCTCAGAGAATGCTGGCTGTTTTGTATCTATTGGTAGAAAGTTGATGGAACTCTTTATTATACTTTTCTGCATTTCAAATGTGAATTTATACTTTTTTTGTGCAAGTTGCTTAAATCCTTGGTTTAAGATGCAAACCAAATTAAATCATTAGATGTATATGGACACATGATATGATCCTTAGAAATTGGTTCTTTGATTCTACAGGAACATTTCCAGAATTTCCTTTTATGTTATTTTTCATTGCCACAGCAGTAGTTATGCCATTTCAGCACCATATTAATTCATTATTATTTGTTTTAATGGACATTGCATAATATATGAAAATGCTTTTCTAAAACTAAAAATGAAAAAATATTTCTGTTTCAAAAATGTTTACTAGTTAAATACAGAAGCACAATTTAAATCATGCATTTAATTAAGGTATATAATTGCAATTATATACTGTTTAATGAATGTACATTGAGGCATAATAAATACCACAGTTTACTATTTTAGCTCAGAATAGGTATATTAATTCATTTATTCTTTGAATAATTCAAGTTCTTAAATAATTTTTAAAAAATATCACCTAAGTGAAATGTCAGTGAATTTTTAACAAACCCCTTCTTCTTTTTAAGCCTTGTTTTTTTGAGCACATTCCCTTTAGTATTTCATTGCGCTGGTGTTCAGGAAGGCACGGTAATTTCTGATAGGAAAAGGTGTTCATGAACATACATGCCTTGTTACTATTTAAATTATGCAGATCTTGATGCTGTGAAAATTTGTGCTTGATGACGCCAAGGCAGCTGCACGTTGTTAGCATTGTAGGCTGTCAGATGATCATGTGGGATTCTTGCAGTATGCAACATTCAATAGGATTGAAAAGGGCTTTTGATGCAAGGCATAGCTTCTGAATATATCCGTGCCTTTTAGCTCCTTACTACAGCTAACCAAGCTCCCTTTAAATTTTAAAATGCTGCCTCATTTTTCTTCTGGTTGGTTTCATTTTGGCTTCACTAGAAGATGCCTCTGGTACATCTACGATTGAGGAGTTTATTAATGCTACTGTTGTTCAGTTCACTTTCTTTTCTGTTAGGCTCCTAGCTAGCACACAAGTGACATGATCGCACATTTGTTCAGCCACCACCATGCATGGTTTCTTCCTCAGCCTTCCCTGCATTGTTCCCTCTGTTAAGTTGCACTGTCATGTTCTCCTTTGCTATTAAGCCTTGTTTCTGTCTCTTTCCTTCTTCTGTTGTTTGCTATGACATTTTCCCCATGTTTGGTTACCGCACTATTATTTGATTAACGGGCTGTGAGGATGATGAACCTGCACACTGGAGGAGCAGCTACTACCGTGGTGATGAAGGGATATAATAACGGTCGCTATCCTCGGAATTCTCTCTACAGTGACTGCATTATAGAAGAAAAGGCTGTGGTCCTGCAGAAAAAAGACAATGAAGGATTTGGGTTTGTGCTCAGAGGGGCCAAAGGTATGTGGATTACTTCTTCTTTTTTGTATCTGTGTGATTAGGGGAGTGCTTCAGTGAAAAATGGCATGCATTTCTGAAAATAAACAGGCATTATTCCTTATGCCTTTGGTTGCTAGACAACAGTGTTCTCTCTGTGCAGTAGAGTGCCGATATGGATTTACTGGTTTCTGATCGAGCAGTTTTGAGTGTGTGTGTGTGTTTGAAAGAAATAATTGATTTGTGGAATAATTCAGGGGAGAAGTTGCCTAAATATTTTGCATGCCTGAAACTATCCTTGCTGGGAGGGGGGGGGGGGAATAATCAAAATGATTAAGAGTCATTCTGCTGAAATAATATGCTAGTTGAAGGGGGCATGTTGACATTCCCCCCCCCTTGAAATGGTTTTACAGCTTATTCAAAGTAAAACTACTGCAGCTTTAGGAAGAAAATCAGGTCATTTTTTGTATTTTCATAAGCTGCAGGCATGTCAGATGGCCTTTTAGTATTGTTTCCTATTTGAAAACTGCTTGTGTCTAAATATGCCATTTCTTTCCTATGCAAAACATGTTTCCCGTAGATTTATAGAGCAAATATAAAGATCTGTGATCTGTTTTACTCTTTTGGCAAATTTTATAATTGGTGGTATATCCCAGTGTCTGTTATTAAACTCCCTCCCCCCCAGTTAATAAATGGGCTATTCCATAGACTGCTGTCTTCAAGGAAAGGCTATACCATATCTACTTTATGGAGGAATCTCCATACTCTTATCTAGGAGCACCACTTTCCTCACTAGAGTGTGGCAAATACCTATTGGGTTCCCCTAGCTATGTAACAGATTAACTCTCCTGGCTAAACATACGTTTTGGTGGGGTCGTCTGGAAACCCAGTGACTTCATCACTGTGTCGATCAGCTGGCGCTGAGCTATCTATGCAGCAAACAGAGCTCCCTCACTATACATTTTAATTTCACATGGAGTGAGTTCTTCAGGTTAAAAATTCAAATGCCCATGGAAAACATACACTTCAAATTGTACTAATGTTTTTCCAAAGGTGGTTTACCTTTATCAAAACTGTATATGACAAACATAAAGCATGTATGTGAAGCTCATACAGAATATGTGTCTAAGGCACAATTATAGGATCATCCTGTTGGATTTAATGGCTTTATATCGTACTAAGTGTAATTATCTGCTTTTGAATACTTGAAATTCTCAATGCACTTCTATGAGGATTTAAAACACTATTTTTCAGATGTAATCTGTATGTTGTCAAATTCACGGCTTTATTAGCAGTTAAATTCAGAGCTTTATATGTTTGCTGATTAAACCCAATAGTTTATTAATTTGCAAGAAAATAGGAAGATGGAGGGAGGGAGAGAGGGAAGGATGTGAAGTGTTTTACTTCAAGCTTTCTGGCCTTGTAACAGGCAATATTTTATGAAATAACATCTCATGTTTTAAAAGTTTATTCAAACATGCCATTTATTATTCCTAAAGCTGATACACCAATTGAAGAATTCACACCAACGCCAGCCTTCCCTGCTTTGCAGTACCTGGAATCAGTTGATGAAGGAGGGGTAGCATGGCAAGCTGGCTTGAGAACAGGAGACTTTTTGATAGAGGTAGGAAAATATGGTTGATTATTCCAGTGGGGATGAAACATGCTGTCCTGGTTTAGGGAAACTGGTCTTTCTGTCTATTGGCAGCAAGGCCTTCAGGTAGACCTCAACTTACAACCATTTGTTTAGTGACCATTTGTACAATTCAAAGTGATATTCAGCCAATCCTCATAATAACCGAAACGGCATCCCCGTGCTCATATGATCAAGTTTTTGGTGCTTGGCAACCAACATGTATTTACAATTGTTGCAATGTCCTGGCATCATGGGAACATCACTTACAATTTTCCCAGCCAGCTTCTGGCAAGCCAAGTAAATGGGGGAAGCTGGATTTACTTAATGACCACATGATTAACTTAATTACAGTGATTCACTTAACAACTATGGCAGGTCATAAACCTGGCCACAATTCATTTATCAACTGGCTTGCTTTAACAACAGAAATTCTGGTTTCCATTGTGATCGTAAGTCGAGGACTATCTGCAATTAGCTGTTTGATGTCATTACTTTTTGCATATTTGTTTAAATTGTCTTATTTTTAATCCTGTTTTTTTTTAAATATTAACACAACTTGTATCATTATAGATGTGTAAAATGCTAGACCTTGGTGTGTCTAATCTTGGCAACCTTAACAACTTTAAGACCTATGACTGGCTGAGGAATTCTGGGAGTTGAAGTCCACAAGTCTTAAAGTTGCCACGGTTCAGGAACACCCCTGTTCTAGACAATACATTGTTTTACAAGTGAGAAGCCACCAGGGGAGTGTCTGTTAAATTAATTCTTTCTTTACTTTGGGTAAATTTAAGTTTAAGAAGAAATGAATTTGATTCTTGGGTTTAAAAATGAGTTCTCAGTATTAGATTCATTCCCATACATAGCAGCAAAGTAAGAGCTATTTGGTGTAAAGGTAGTAATTCCATCTTTATGATAGCAGAGACTCCAACATTTTCCCCTGGCATCATTGGGAAACTTTGTATATTCATTTTAATGATAGATATTCTGGAGTCCAATTGGTTTTTAATCACTTGAAAGAGAAAAATGTATCAAATTATTAGGCATCAGAAGGTAAATGTATAAACATGTTTCACAAAAAGGGAGTAGAATTTTGTGCATGTGACACCTGGATTAAGATACCTGTACATTTTAGCCTATACGCTCAGTGGTAAACCAGACTTCAGATATAGAAACTCAGATCTTTCAGATTTCTTAACATTATGTTTGGGCATTTATATTTGCATTTAGCTAATTTATATTCTTGGTTATATTGATTTTAGCAGTATATATTGGAATAAAATACATTGGACATTTGGTCTTTCTGTTTATGTAATCTCTGAATCTTTAGACATTTTGTATAGTATTAATTTGCAGACTAATTTTCATACTGTTGTCAGTTTGCAATTTAGGGGATTTATTTGGGAGATTGTTGCATGGATATTAAAATTTAAACTTCAACTTCAAGGGCATTTTAATGTTTAGTAATTGTTCATAATGCAGTAACTAACCACATGTGTGTGACAAATATACTGCAAAGGATTCACATATGGTGGTCATAATTTAGACATGAGTAGGCAGACCTGAAAACTGGACATGGTCTGAAAGATTTTGAGAGTTTGTTCTGTGAATATTTGGGCATCCTGAGGTTTCAGAATGAAGAATGCGTAGATTGCTGCCCAAGAAACACAAGCTCCAAACCTCTTTCTACTGTGAAAGTTGTTAAATGTGGTTTTGGATGCTGGCCAATGCCACAAAGTGTAAGTGTATGCCAGCATTGCAGTGATGCTGTATCTCTCTTGGGTTGCTAAAAGATACACAGGAATAATTATCAAGGATTAGTGTTCAGCAAAATGTAGAATGATAAACTTGGAATTTACAAATTTTAGGAAGCATATTGGGCTTTGCGTAGGTTAAAAGATTTTCTAGAAACTTAATTCAAACTTTTGGTTGTGCAGATCCATATGTCTTTTCAGCTGCACATATCTTTTGGAGAATGGTTTTTTTTCTTTCAACAGCTGCCTTCAGCTACAGTACTGTGTATAAACTTTTTTTTTCACTTTAGTTTGTACACATGTAGCAAGTAAACAAGTGAACTATGTGCTTTGAGAACCAGGTTGCAATGCTTGCATGTTCTTTGGAAGTAAAGCTCATTAGAAAAAATGGCATCTAAATAAATTTGAATAGAATTGTTAAGTACTCAGAAATCTATGAAACAAATGTTTCCCTTTCAGGTGGAATGTCTGCATTGTACAGTGGGCAGAGTAATAAATTATCATAATTTGGGAATTGAACAACACCTTTAGCAATTCAAGTAACCGAAAGCAATAAAATTGAGAGTTGATGTAGGGAGGAGCAGGAGCAGTTCCAGCCAGGACGGCCGTACCAGTAGTAGCTGGGAGCTAGTTTGGCCCACCTGCCCGCCCGTGTTCTATACCTTTTTTTAAAGCCACCAGCCAATTGTGCCTGTGCGCACAGCGTGTGGCTCCTGCGCAACCACTCATAAGCAGCTGGGTGTAGCAGGGGCGGTGGAGTGTGCATGCATGTGCAGTGCACGTGAACAAACAGGACAGCTGGCCCCATGAGCAGCGTACTGGTAGCGATAAAGGTGGGATAAAAAACAAGTACAGAAGAAAGAAGAAAAAGAAATAGAAGCTGTCCCAGATGAGCACAGGCATGGTCAGGGAATATCTCACAGATACTATTGGCTGTGAAGATTTACAGTACAAGTTCCTAGATCTCCAACACAGAAAATTACAGTGGTACCTCGGTTTACGAACTTAATTCGTGAACTGACTCTGGTCGCGAACCGAATTGTTCGTGAACCGAGGCACAGTTTTCCATATGCTAAAAGCATAACAAAAATAAAAAAAAGTCACTGAAAGTACTCACAGTGTGCGTGCTGGTGCTTTTTTCTGTGTCTCCTTCTCTCTACGATCTTCCTACAGGAAGTCACAACCATGTGACAGCCAGGAATACATTAAAAATGGCCACGGTTCCTGTTTGTGAACCGAAGCAGAGTTCGTGAACCGGAGCACATTTTGAGGAACTTTTCTGTTTGTGAACCGAGTTGGTCGTGAACAGAGGCGTTCATGAACCGAGGTACCACTGTATATCACATTATTTTGTAACATTTTGTCGAAGAATGTCGAAATTTCTTTGAAATTCTTTTTTTCTTTTAGAAATGATATTAATTTAATATTTTATCAGATTTTGTTTATTTTGGACATCATCTTTAAGGGTCATGATGAAAGTATACTTCTATTTAAGTAATAGGACCTCTTATTTCTCTTCCTCTCCACCCCCAAATCACCACTGCATTGCATCCTATCAGCTCTGGATGACCCTCTAATCTTTGCAGCAAATCTCTGGAGAAAAAGAGAATCTGTTCCAAAGTATGATAGAAATATAGCTTTCACCAGCTGGTTACCTTTGGATAGAGCCCAAGATATTAACGCTTTTGTCTAGTACACAGTTCAGTTTTTCTATTAAACCCCGATATTTTTAAAGATTGCTAACATAATCAAATTTTAAAATAAGCCTGTATATTACCATTTTTCACCCTATTGAAAAGAGAACTCTGCAAAGATTGGCCACTTCAGCCATTTTTTAAATAAGAATATACCATATATATATATATATATATATATATATATATATATATATATATATATATTTATATTTATATTTATATAAATATATAAATATAAATATATATATAAATTGGCTGAGTCACTCTGTCTTTGGCAGTGGAAAAATAACAACAACAACAACTGGCACTCTGTTTCGTAAGCAAAGCCTGTCCCACATAATGCCCATGATGAATGATAAATTGCCTGCACTTTCAATTGCCACATTAATGTTGCACAATATTAATTCTAAATTATAACATAGGAATCATGAACATTATACTTTAAATACGTTTGTTAATGAGGAATAGTTTTCTGAATTCACAATTTTTCTGCTAGGAGGTATTTAAGTAAGTTGCTTGGATTTTTTTAAAAAAATTGCATACATATTTCATCTGAAGAACAATTAATTCCAGTAAGAACACTAAGTAAGGTTCACATGTTCTTTTCACTGCTGCGAAATTGGATTATGATAATTTTGGCAGTGACTGGCCTTAATGCTTGTTGCCAAGTGATAGAAAATCCTCAGTGACTCAGATATTTATAATATTATATGCTTGTCCTCAACCTCAGGAATATAGCTGGAGTACTGTCATTGTAAAGGAAAAGTAAACTTTTTAATAATGCGTTACTCTGTTATTTCATACAGGTTATTAATCTTGTCTTACGTCTTTTGTTTAAATACATTTTAAACAAAAACAGAATAATTTTATATATGCATTATAAATGTTTATTTCAAATTATTCTTCCAAAAGTTTATTTCCTGATTTAGAAATGAAGTTAAAACAATGAGGTATAAAAATAAAATATAGATGTTGGTATTCAACTATTAAATTAGAACAGCACTAAAAACATAAGGACAACTTTAAACGCCTGTGACTATTTGATAAGAGAGTCTTCAGTTGATGCTGCAAAGTTTACAAGGTAGATGCCAGTTAAACATCTCTGTGGAGGATGTTTCCATGTCTGGCACTTTTAGCAATATATATATACCACTTCACATGCTTTACAGCCCTCTCTAAACGGTTTACAGAGTCAGCATATTGCGCCCAACAATCTGGGTCCTCATTTTATCCCCCTCGTAAGGATGGAAGGTGGAGTCAACCTTAAGTAGGTCAGAATCAAACTCTTGGCAGTGAATAGTGAGTTAGCCTGCAGTATTGCATTTTAGCCACTGTGCCACCATGGCTTCTAATTTAATTTAATTTAATTTATTTCAATTTATGGGAGCGTATCGGACGCAGGGAGGTATGTGGCAGGAGACAGTCCCGCAAGTAGCTAGGCCCCGAGCCATGGAGCGATTTGAAGATCGTAACAAGCAACTTGAAGCGCACCCGGAAGGCCAGTGCAGCTCGCGCAGGAGAGGTGTTACATGGGAGTAACGAGAAGCTCCCAGAATCCCCCGCGCGGCCGCATTCTGAACCAACTGGAGCCTCCGGGTGCACCTCAAGGGGAGCCCCATGTAGAGAGCGTTACAATAGTCTAAGCGAGACGTCACGAGTGCTTGAGTGACAATGCGGAGGGCGTCTCGGTCCAGAAAGGGACGCAACTGGCATACCAGGCGAACCTGGTAGAATGCCCCCCTGGTCACGGCCGTCACATGGTCGTCCAGGGACAGCCGAGAATCCAGGAGGACGCCCAAGTTGCGAGCCCTTTCCACGGGGGCCAATGACTCGCCCCCGATAACCAGCGATGGAATGAGCTGGCTATTCCGAGACGCCGGAAACCACAGCCACTCGGTCTTGGACAGGTTGAGCCGAAGTTTGCTACTTCCCATCCAGAGCCGCATGGCTTCCAAACACCGGGACATTACTTCAACGGCATCGTTGGGGTGGTTGGGGTTAGATATGTACAGCTGAGTATCATCAGCATACAGATGATACTCTACCCCACAACCACGGATGATCTCACCCAGCGGCTTCATGTAGATGTTAAACAGGAGGGGTGAGAGGACCAACCCCTGAGGCACCCCATAAATGAGTGGTCTCGAGGTCGACTTCTGCCCTCCTGTCAGTACAAATTGCGACCAACTGGAGAGGTAGGAGGAGAACCACTGTAAAACAGTGCCCCCCAATCCCAACCTCTCCAGTCGGTGCAATAGGATACCATGGTCAATGGTATCGAAAGCCGCTGAGAGATCTAATAGGACCAGGATAGAGGAAAAACCCCTATCTCTGGCCCTCCAGAGATCATCCACCAACGCGACCAATGCCGTACCGGTGCTGTGCCCAGGTCGGAAGCCGGACTGGCGCGGGTCTAGATAAGCAGTTTCCTCCAGGTGCCGAGAGAACTGCTGTGCCACCACACTCTCTACAACCTCCGCCAAAAGTTGAAGGTTGGAGGCCGGACGATAGTTAGTTAACAATGCTGGGTCCAGGGAAGGCTTCTTGAGGAGGGGTCTCACCATCGCCTCTTTAAGGGAGGCCTGCAAGAACCCCTCACTAAGAGAAGCGTTCACAATTCCCTGGAGCCAGCCTCGTGTCACCTCCCAGGAGGCCAGTACCAACCAGGAGGGACACGTGTCCAATAAACATGTGGCGGCATTCAGTCGCCTCGGCAACCTGTCCATGTCTTCGGAAGTAACAAAGTCGAACTCGTCCCATAAAACGGTCTCAAGACCTGCCTCAGACGGTCCGCCCAGATCTATCGAAATGGAGGCCAAGTCGTCCCGAATCCGAGCGATTTTGTCCTGCAGATAACTTCCAAACTCCTCTGCTCTACCCTGCAAGGGAGCTTCCCGCGTCCCCTGATGGAGAAGGGAGCGGGTCACTCTGAACAGGGTGGCAGGGTTGTTATCTGCGGACGCAATAAGGGTGGCAAGATGACTACGTTTTGCCACTCTTATTGCCACTAGGTAGGTCTTTGTGTAGGACCTCACTAGTGTTCGGTCGGATTCGGAACGAGTGGACCTCCACCTGCTCTCTAGGCGTCTCTTGCGGTGCTTCATCACCCTTAGCTCCTCAGAGAACCAAGGGGCCAGGGTGGATCGGCACCACGTGAGAGGCCGCAAGGGCACGACCTGGTCCAAGGCCCCCTTGGCCGCACTATTCCATGCGGCCACTAAGTCTTCGGTCGAGTCGTGGGTGAGGGTTACAGGTATAGGCCCAAGCTCCGTCTGGAACCTCTCTGGGTCCATCAGGCGCCTGGGGCGGAACCATCTAGGAATCGCGGGTTCTGCCTCCCCGCGGTGGGGCGTAACGGTCGGAAAGTCCAGCCGAAGGAGAGAGTGATCTGACCATGACAGGGGTTCGACAACTACTTCCCCTACTCCTAGATCACTCAACCACTGGCCAGAGGTAAAAAATCAGGTCTAGTGTGTTTCCCCCTGTATGTGTAGGGCCTTGAATTACTTGGGTCAGGTCCATGGCCATCATGGAGGCCATGAACTCCCGAGCCACCTCAGATGAATCGCCTACCGATGGCAGGTTGAAGTCCCCCATGACTAAAAGCTGGGGGCTACCAACCGCCACCTCGGCGATCACCTCCAGGAGCTCGGGCAGGGCCGCTGACACATAGCGGGGAGCCAGGTACAGAACCAGCAGGCCCAGCTGCCTCCCAAGTCCCCATTTCACACACAGGGATTCACACCCGACTACCTGAGGCACAGTGGCCTCCCTTGGCTGAAGACTTTCTTTGATAATAACCGCCACTCCCCCACCTCTACCCTGGGTCCTTGGCCGATGAAGTGCCAGGTAACCTAGTGGGCACATCTCAACGAGGGGAACACCTCCCTCCTGCCCCAACCAGGTTTCTGTAATACTCACCAGGTCCGGGTTCCCCTCTGAAATTAGATCGTATATGAGAGGAGCTTTGTTCACCACGGACCTGGAGTTGCACAGCATCAGCTTAGGGCCCGGGCTCCGTAACTCCTCACCACCTAGGTTGCGGGAGGAGCCCAGGGGGTCGGGGCGGGCAACCGCTCTTAGATAGTGGGTGCGACCCCCCCCAAAACTTGATACGACCCCCGGCTCCTGTCATACCTGCCTCTCCCTTGGACCGTTTGAATGAAAAGGCCCTCTGTGGGAGCGACCCTCGCCCCCCCCCTTTACGTCGGACTAGTGTTATCACAGCTCCTTTAATAGTACCATGTCTATTAAAAAACAAGCTTCCTTTCCCAGTGACCATATCATTTATTTCTGTGCACAAGAAGCTGACTTTGTAGTTGCTTCTTTGTGACAATCTTACTAGTTGGTTCATGCTTACTGATTGTTTCATGCTTAACGTGGCCATCATTGTCTGGCTATATATTTATAGTGAATACATTCCATTAATTATATGGTAAGTATTGTTCTTTAATAGACCATTTTTGCAAGGTCAGCCAGTCAAGGCTTCCAGATATATACAAATAATTTGTTAGAGTATGTTCAGCATGTTTATTCCTTCTTGGGTATCAATTCTGTTACATTAGTATTCTGATTTTGTGATTTTTCTGAAATTTGAATTGTGTGCATTCCCCCCCCCCCCCCCCCAAAAGAAGCTTACTGGCAACACTAGCCTATTTTAGGGCTGAGAGCCAAATTGCTATATATACTTTTAAAAAACCCTTAAAAAGAATTTTTATCTTATCTGGGTTTATTTTTAAAAAATTTTTAAGTGTGAGCAGTTTTCCTCATTTATCTTTTGTATAGAAATGATTGGCTTTGGGGGGGAAAGAAAAAAGCAATTAAAATGTCACTTTGTCCCTTCACTGATCATTGTACTGTACAGAAATGAAGAATAAAAAGTAATAAACAATAAAGATGAAGAGTAATAAAAAGAAACTACATAACAAGCAGTTAATATATTATGCCACTGTGCTTACTGGGTAAAATAAAATAAAATGAATGGGACACATACAGTCTTAGATTCTGTGACCATGCTCCCTTGGCCCTAGAGTTCTCTCACCACAATAGGGAGGTGGACTCTATTTAATCAGCCCATCCAGGCAACAGCAATAGCAATAGCACTTAGACTTATGTACCGCTTCACAATCCTTTACAGACCTCTGTAAACACTTTACAGAGTCAGCATATTGCCCCCCAACAATCTGGGTCCTCATTTACTGACCTCGGAAGGATGTAAGGATGAGTCAACATTGAGCCTGGTGGGATTTGAACTGCCAAATTTCAGGCAGCCAGCAGGCAACAGAAGTAGCCTGCAGGACTACACGCTAACCACTGTGCTACCTGATGAACCCAGTGTGGTTTCAAAGGCAGCTTGGGTTTCTCCCCTAAAACTCTGTTACATGGCTCTGCAGAAGCTCTTGTTTCAACTTGGAATGTGCAGATATGGAATGTGGATCATATCACATCTGTGTGGGTTCTTTGTGCTTGGATCTCCTAGAGCAGGGGTCCCCAAACCCCGGGCTGCGGACCAGTGCCGGTTCGTGGCTTGATAGTAACCGAGCTGGAGTGAGCGGCAGAGAGAGTAGCGCAACTCTTAGGAAAGTGTAGCAAACGCTCTGCTATCCTGGCAGTTGGCCGGGGTGCTCCCCGGGGGCAGGACGGGGCAACGGCCTGCATTGGGGGGGGGGGTTGGGGCACCATCCGGCCCTGTGCGGGGGGAAAGAGCTGCCAGGCCCTCCTGCCCGGGATGCAGCCCATCCTTCCCTGCCCCAGCCAAGGATTCTTTGCCCGGGACCCCTGGCACCTTTCCCGCCTAGTTGCATGTGACTGCCAAACACATGTGTGGCCCACATGACTCGACTCACCCACTGGAGAATCCCACTGGTCCATGGAATTTTTTTTACATGAAACCGGTCCCTGGTGCCAAAAAGGTTGGGGACCTGTCCTAGAGTTTCATGGTTTACTAAGGGGCTCAGAGAGATGGAGTGACATAAGAATGTCAATGGAGAAAGACGAAGAGAGAGGAGGACTGAGCATATGTAAGAGCCTGTACTAAGGCTTAACCTTGTGGGGATAAGGGAGGTAAAGTGTAATTACTTCTCTGATTTCATTGCATCTACAAGTAGCAGACCAGTTTCCCTATATTCCTTCTGTGTGAGGAGGAGCTGAAGAAGTCCTAGCAGGGTTGTTGTGGGAATATTCACACTATCTTCAGATAAAATAACTCAACTGTGCTCACATTGGACTCTGGCTGGAGAGATCCACTTATCTGGAAAGAATTTGAGCCAATTGTTCTCAAGGAAATGCTTGGAGCTGTGAGCTTAGCCACCTGTGTTATGGACCCTCCTGGTTGGTCAAGGTCTTCAGAAGTGACATATGGTTGACTCTAAGACTGATTAATACCTCTTTATGGTGGAGGCGATACTGCCTGCTCTGAAGGAGGTGGTAGCTCAAAAGGCCATCCTTGGACCTCACTGTATTAGACAAGTTTTGTCCCTCCTTTAATCTTCTTTTTATAGTGAAGGTTGTTGTGACAATGGTTGGCACACAGCTACAAAGAGTCCTGGAAAAAGTGTGCATCTAGACCATTTTCAGGCTGCAAGACAGCACTGAAACAGCATTCTAGTCCTCCTAAACCATGCAGCAGCTCTCAATACTATGGAGCATGGTATTCTTCTAGACCACTCTAGAATTGGTAGTGGGAATCACTGTATTGCAGTGGTTCTACTTCCTCTGTGGCTGGTTGCAGTCAGTGTTGGTAGGAGGTTGAGCCCTAAGCTTCTGAAATATGGACTTTTCCTTTTCCACATTCACATCAAACTGCAGGGTGATTCATCTGTTGATATAGGGTACAGTATCATCAGCATGCTGATGATACCCAATTATAAATACCCACCTCTAGTCAGACAGGCGATACTATGGGGGTGTTGATCATGAGGCTGTAAGGGTTTGGATGGGGAGGAACCAGCTTTGACTCAATTGAATGGAAGAAGGCACTATGCCTTGTTATCAATTGAATGGAAGAAGGCACTATGATGGCTAGAACAGTAAAACCATATTTTCTAGTGATAGAAAATTAACTAGATATGGGTGAACTTTTCTCATTTTTTGCCCTCAGGAAAATTGGACAGAAGATGGAGGAGTCTGCTAAATATAGTAAAAAGTAGCAGAAAATTATGGCTGTGGTCCATTAAGTACCCATAGTTTTATTATTTTTGACAGAAATATGATGAATTTGCAACAATAAATTTTTACTACTGTGCATGTGCTAGACCAATTACTACATATACATCACAAGCTATAATAAATTCCTAAAATCAAAGAAAATACAAAGGTATTTTTTGCAGTCATTGCTTAACATTCAAGTTAAACTGTCAATTGTTTACTTGATTTTGGCACTACCTGATTCAAGATTGACTCTGGAATTGTGTACAAGCAGTAATGAGCATTACATTGTACGAGGTGTAATTGGCAAATCCCATTTAAACTATTGCAAATTGCAAATCCCTTTTAAACTATTACTTATCTGGAAATATACAAGTTAAATATACCTATGTTTCTTAAACTATGCATGAGATCTAGTTTAGGGTAGATGCTAAGGCACCAGGCTAGGGATTTGGGAAACTGTTCTAGTCCTATCATAAGCTCAAATTTGGCTGAGTGTTGGGACGAACATTCTCATCTATGGGAAAAGAAGGGAATGGCAAACCACTTCTGACGTTTTACCAAGAAAATTTATCCAGGAAAATGCCAGGAGTCAAGATTGATTGAAAGGCATAATTTCAAATTAAGATAATCCCACCCATTGACTTCAATCTTGGGCAGCTCTGCTCTAATAAATATATAATTTATTTATATTTGTCAGTTCTGATGTATCATCTTCTTTTGGAGATATGGTCTGAGTCCAAGATGCACATTTTTTATGAGCAAACATCTCCACTTAGTTTCTAAAATGATGGTAAATTTTGCAGTGCTGCAATTGGTAGCAGAAGCCAAAGGATTTCAATGTGTTTAACTCAGCAGACTCTGATTCTTTGCGGTAATAGTGCTATTTACTGTATGTAATTATGTCATTAAAAGTTAAAAGGTTTCTCCTGTCCAGTCATGTCTGACTCTAAGGGGCGGTTACCATCTCCATTTCTTAGGTGAGGGAGCCAATGTTGTTGGTGGACACTTCTGTAGTCATGTGACCAATACTTAGAACACTGTTTCCTCCCCTCCCCCCAAAAAAACCCTTTAGCATGCTTTTGATTTGCTAGGTTGGCAGGAGCTAGGGCAAGGATGGGAGCTCACCCCATCATATGGCACTTGGATCTAAAACATGGGCTGTCAGCTTTCCAGCTGAGAAGTTCAGTATCTTTTAACCACTGAGCCATTGTGCCCTGCACAATTATATGATTATAATTATATTTTAAAAGACCCACGACCTTTTACGTGGCACTTTATTTCATTTGTTCCTTTGTTTTATTCTACTTATTTGCTGTACAAATATGTATTTTCTTTTTTCCTTTTAATACAGCCTTTGACAATACATTTATAAATCAATAAAAATTCCTAATTTGAAGTCCTTTAAAAGTGTCTGCCTATGCCAACTTGCTGCCATTTTATGAAGAAAACTCCCATAATTTATGAAAGAAGCTGGCAACACAGAGTCTGCTTTTGTATTTTCAGACAGCACACTTGGTAGCTCACCAAAACTATGAAGATCATTCCAGAAGTCACTTTTTGAAGTGATTGCTTTGAAGCATATTTTAAGATTTGCGGCTGCCATATTACCAGAGGTGGTATTCAGCAGGTTCCGACCAGTTCTGGAGGACAGGTAGAAGAAATTTTGAGTAGTTCGAAGAACCAGTAAATGGTTCACCTCTGAGCCACCCCACCCCCATCTATCCTCAGCCTCCTGACTCCCAGCTGATTGGGAAGAAATGGGGATTTTACAGTAACTTTCCCCTGGAGTGGGGAGAGAATGGACATTTTACAGTATCCTTCCCTTGCCATGCCCACCAAGCCATGTCCACAGAACTGGTAGTAAAAAAAATGAATCCCACTACTGCATATTACTATTTGTCAACTTATAATTACAATTTTGGCTCAAACTGGTTCACTCCCACGAGCAAGTGGACCTGCCTGCCCACCCCTGCGTTTTACCTACCTTTATCTTCTCTGCTGAATCCTCAGCTGTTTTCCTTCCCAAGCAGGGATTGCTGCTTGGGATTGCTCCCAAGCAGCAATCCAGTAGATAAGTACTGTCTGAACTGCGCACGCATGCATAGCACATGTCCTGGCATGTGCTCAGCGAACCGGTAGGATCCCACCCCTGGTGCCATTGTAACTTTGAACGGTCACTAAGTGAACTGTTGTAAGTCAAGGGCTACCTGTATAGATGCAGATCAGTGGTGGGTTTCTGCAGGCTCGCACCTACTCGCGAGAGCCGGTTGGTGAAATTTAGAGAACCGGTGAGAGGGGGTTCCACCGGCGTACCTGGAAGTAAATCTGGCCCGCCGCTGTCAGTGACCCAAAGGGAAGGAAAGGAAAGGAAGGAAGGAAGGAAGGAAGGAAGGAAGGAAGGAAGGAAAGAAAGAAAGAAAGAAAGAAAGAAAGAAAGAAAGAAAGAAAGAAAGAAAGAAAGAAAGAAAGAAAGAAAGAAAGAAAGAAAGAATTTATCATCACAATTGAGTTCAAAATTTTGGTTGCTAAGCAAGAGCATTGTTAAATGAGTTTCACCACATTTTAAAAGGTGGCCACTCCCACCCTGTCACATGACTGCCAAGCCACACCCACAAAATAGGCCACACCTACAGAGTAGGTTCTTAAAAAATTTGAAACCCACCACTGATGCAGATATATAGTAGTTGGAAACATTCAAGCAATCAACTGCTTGGAATTTGCTGGAGGTAGGAATTTCTTCCTGCTGCAAATTGCAGGTTTCTGAGGAGCAATTTTTCATAGGACTACAGCAGGGGAAGATAGTGCTCTTGAAAATCCCTCTCAGTGTCCTTCTTTCTTTTGAAATGCTGATAATTATAAGCCTCCCTTCTCCAGCAGCTATTTCTTTTTTTGAAAAAAAACGCACATGAAAAGCAAAGGCACATTTAATCCTACATCCAATTTGATCATGAATATTAAGTACTCATGATACTCAGGATGGGGAGGGGGGCAGTTTGCTGATTATAGAATAAATGTGTACTGAGAAACTTTCATCTTTATATCTTGACATTAGATTGAATTGAATTGAGCTCAGAAACAAGGGAGCTACCTGTGGGAATGAATGAACACTATTAAACTCCTTACTAAACACGACACCAAGTGAAGGCAATGTAGAAGGGTTGGGTTTGTTTTTTTTTAGCAGATAAACACCCTAGTTCTTTTTTGTTCTCTTGATAATCTTTTCATATGTGCTTACATGCATTTTTATGCCTCCTGTTCTAATAACCTTAGGCAGGAACCAAATCAGCTACCAAATCAAGAGAGAGTAGTTCCTAAGAAAAATATTAGGAGTTATTAATAAAACATATTGCTGACATTATTTTCCCTGCCTGAATGCCATCCTAAAGAAAAGTATCTTTGCTGGTTTTCTAAAGGTATTGTAAATGTTTGATGTATTTTTTATCTCTCTCTCCTGGTTTCATTCCTGTGCCCCAGTTTAATTTTGTAATTTCACATAAAAAAGCAAATATAATCAAATATGTATCCATAAAAATATATTTATATCTGTTGAATAATCATGATTTCCATGAAACATGGTTGGTTTTTAGACAGAGGTACAGATTTGATCACATCTTCAGTTGCCTCTTGGTGATCAAATAATTCTGTTCCTTTTTATTTTCCATTGTGTGAGTTCCTGGCCTCCCTTTATTGTAGATGTATGGTTTGTTGGATGGGAATCCCTATTTGCAGAAAGTGAATCGCATTATGGAAATGAAGCACTTGATACTTTTGTCAGGCTCTGGGAACACTGTCATGGGGAGCTTCTGGTTTGACCTACCCCCTAGTGCCCAGTATCTAGCCATTATAACTGGATGTCTGCACCATCTTAAAGATTACAAATATAGAACAGTAGGTAGCTCAACAGTTGCCACTTTGAAAAATACTTTTTGTAGACAAACATACAGCTGTGTCTCAGAGCAGAAAAAGCTTGTTTTGAGTGCAAAACCAAAAAGTCAATATAAAGTGATCATTGCTAGCTAGCAAATTAGCTCAGATTGGTTGAGTCATCACTTGTCTATTGTTTTGGTGTCAATTCTCTGTGAATGCTGAAGAATTGTAAAAAAATAATAATAATAACACTTGAGTTCATTTGTCTTGGTGACCATAAATGATGATGCCCTCCTTTGTTTTCATTTTGAAGCCAAAAAGCTTCAGAAAGAGGAAAGCTGGAAATGGTCTAGGGATGGAATCCCGTGATTCTCTTCTACTGATGGAAAGTATACAGCGATCCACTTAGGTGCCATTAAATTTTAGCTTAATATACTAGACCCACCTTTGTGTCTAAAGCTGATTTAATTTTTGCCTTGAAGAAAAGTATTGATGGTTAAATTCTTTTGAAATTGGATCCAAAGCTTGCAAACAACTTTGGTGAAACCAACAAGCTTCCTTTCAAGGATGAAAGGGTTAATGATGAAGAGTTACGTCATTGTAACTAGGGCATTTCTTAGGGGTCTGAAATCTTGCTAATTTAATTTTATTGTGAACTGCTTTTTCTAACTTACTGCTTACTTTCATCATAATACGTTGAACATGTGGAAGAAAAGTTGTATTTCCTAATTTCTTCCATATCCAATGCACAATATGTCCAGATATTTGTTTCACAATGGTAGAATTGTATAGTCTTTGCTCAGAAAACTGCATTTATAAAGAGGCAACATTTTTATATATGGTTGTTGCTGAATTATGCTCTTCTTGCTGGGCATATGGACTGGACTGAGTCTAAGACAGTTAATACATTTTTCCTGTGTTGCAATTGGTATTGGAAGATATGGGTTTTGACTGATTTAAGTGTAGAGCTCGTGGTTGTTTGTGGGACCATGAGGATGCCTATTCAGTGCTATTTACTGTCTTCTTACTGTTGTCATGCTTTAAAAAAAAACTCTCTTATTTTATTTTAACATGTTTTACTTGTAACTTTCCTGTATTTATTCTTTCTTTTAATCTTATTGGTTTTGTGTGTGTGTGTGTGTGTGTAAATATTAAAGTAGTCTTTGACTCTCAATTTATTACTTAATCAATGAAAGTTCTACTTGCAACATTGCTGTCTCCACCAGCCTGGTTATAGAAGTGGCTGGCAGTGCTGACTCTGCTTATTTATTCTCATTTTATGTACTTTATTCATTGAACAGCCATCTATCATCAACCTATGGACTTTTAGTTTGATATGCACTAAAAATAATTATTATGACAGAAACTGACATTCATTTTAGTTTTTTCATTCATAATTAAATCTATGTCTTCACTTTTCTACATTGTCTGCTCCAGAGGATCAAACTACTTTCAGTTGAATTCATTATATCTATTTGCCTCGACAAGAAATTACTTTTATTTTCCTCATTACTTTATACATTTTATCAATTGCTCTCTTATATTCCAAGTAATAATTTTCCATTTGTTATGGTTGACCCAAAATGGGTCTATAGAAATTCATCACCACCAACCCTAATGGGTTTCATCAGTTGAAGCGTTTATATTTTTAATATTTTTAGTAAGATAAGGAGACTACAGACTGGATTAGATCCCTAGTCCATATATGCCCCAAGGGTAGTACTTGGAGACTGCTCTTGCATGCTATTATTTGTTTTTGTTTCTGAATAATTCACAATCCCACATCTTGTGGTTGCTATAGATTATGGTTTAGCAGAATTTGAGAACATTGTTGTTAAACTTTGTTCAATAAATTATAATTAAAGCAACCATAATTAGAACTCTAATTAAAAACCATTAAGATGTGTGTGTGAACAAAGCCAATCTCTATCATAAAATTTCATTCTACTGTTTATCACTATCATAATTTAACTAAATATTTAAATTATTAGAGTTGGTTCTATAGGTAAACTGACTACCTAACATTTTTAGAATGAGAAAAGCTCTTTTCAATACTTGAAAAGCAGCAAAAGAAAATACTTTCTTGCTTTTAATCAAGTCACACCAGATTATTTCCTTGGATACTCTAATTAAGGATAGATTTATTTATCCCTTACACTTGAAACACAGCAGTATATCTGCCCCTTCACTTAATATTCACTTAGCTACGCTGTCAGTATATTATCACCCAATTAACAATAAGCAGCTATTCTTGTGACATATTTCCTCAAATTTTCCAAGGTTTTGTTTTGGTATGAATTTTCTGAGTGCTTGATCATCAGTTTAAGCACTTTGAACATTCCATGCTTCGTTTCAAGCAGAAACCTGAAAAAGATACAGCTGCCTTAAAGAGATTCTGCACATTAAATGTCATGCACCCCAGGGCACTTGAAGGAAAAATGCATGATAGCTAGTGTTGCTGCTGCATTTCCCCCTGATTTGGTGATACAGGAAGTTTGATTCTTTTAAAAATGTGCTAAAATATTTTCTGATTTATTTGTTTATGATTTTTACATTTAATGTAACAATTAATTAATTAAAATAATAGCTTCTGGAGGAAAAGTTAATAAAATTGCTGTTGTCGTTGTGTATAACATCTGCTTCTATTAAGATTAGAAAATACCTTGTAAAACGGATGCTTTAGAAATCACTGAAAATATTGTTCTTCTATGCTAGATAGAAGCAAAAAATCTCTAGATTTTATGTAAAAAATAAGATTTAATAATCATTTGCTTCTGTACTAAATCAATGTACTTATTATTTAAAAACTTGTTGTTTACTGTATGCTGAAAGTATTTGGAAATCATTTTTTGACTTGGAAGAAGTCAAGGATTAAGACACAGCACATCCGCAAAGGGCTTCCTTAAACATTTCTATATTCTTGGATCTCCAACATGGTATCCCTGGCATGCTTCTGTTCCATCTAATTTTCTAAAGAAAAAGAAATATTAAATCTCATAATTTCAGTGTCACTGGGAAATATACAACAGAAGCTGCAATTGGCAAGAAAATCTTTTCCATCCATAAATAATGTTCATCTCTTGCTTTCTCCTTGATTTTGATTTATGCTTTTTATGATCCAAAAGGTTTGTGGTGCATAAATCCATTAGCCCAGTCTTTTCCAGTTTGATGTATCTGGAGTTCACTGGATTGAGGAAGTCTGATTGAAATTCTGATAGCTTTTAGCCTTAGAGCCGTTCGAGTAAAGGCTAAAGAGTCATTAATTTTCTGTAGTCCTACTGTGAATCAATTGTGATATTGAAGCTTATTAATATGAACATCATTAATTCCAACAGAATAATTTAACAGGCAGTATCTTGATGGAGTAGCACATATTATATTAAATGGCATCTTCAGCTGATTAAAAGGTAAAGTGACATACATTTGATAATTATGGGGGGGAAATTCATGGACTCTCAGAACTGTAGAATTCAAAGACTCGTGGGATAAACCTCTGTCCTAATTAAGCAAGTAATATCTACTGCAAACAAGCATTTGTTGAATATGCATGTTTTCTATTCAGTTGTAGTAACTATTATACAGTTCAATAACTTTTCTGAGTCATCTGGAGAATGAAAAGTCACCAATCTATTTTGACATATTTCTTTTGAATGGTTACATAATTGAACATTATAAAGTAATTGAACTCAGGGCAGCCTGCTACATTTAAATTTTAACAATTGCAAATAATAATAATAATAATAATAATAATAATAATAATAATAATAATAATAATAATAATAATAATAATAATAATAATAAATTTAATTTATAGACCGCTCCCTCTCCCCAAAGGGACTCGGGGCGGTGCACAGGGGAATTAAAAAACATACAACCATAAATACATCATAAATATATAAAAATCAAATTAAACAAGTTATCCCTGCACTAAAAACCCAAAATGCTAAAAACTAACCCCTTAAAAACCAATTAAAACAATAAACAGATGACTAACCTAGGCCGGCCAAGCAGAAAAAGTGTGTTTTTAATTTTTGACGGAAGGAGCAGAGGTCCGTAGTTGTTCTAATTTCGGGGGGAAGGTCGTTCCAGAGGGTCGGGCCCGCCACAGAGAAGGCCCTTCCCCTGGGCGCCGCCCGCTGGCACAGCCTAGTGGATGGCACCCGGAGAAGTCCCTCTCTGTGGGAGCGAATCGGCCGCAGGGATGTATGGGGCAGGATGCGATCCCGCAAATAGCTAGGTCCCGTGCCATGGAGTGCTTTAAAGATGATGACCAACACCTTGAAGCGCACCCGAAAGACGACAGGCAGCCAATGCAGCTCGCACAGGAGCGGTGTTACATGGGAAAACCTAGAGGTTCCCATAACTGCCCGCGCGGCTGCATTCTGGACAAGCTGAAGTCTTCGGGTGCACCTCAAGGGGAGCCCCATGTAGAGAGCATTACAGTAGTCCAGTCGGGATGTCACGAGGGCATGAGTGACTGTGCAGAGGGCATCCCGATCCAATAGGGGACGCAACTGGCGTACCAGGCGAACCTGGTAAAACGCCCTCCTGGCCACGGCTGTCACTTGATCTTCCATGGACAGCCGTGCATGAAGGACGACGCCCAAGTTGCGTGCCCCATCCACAGGGGTTAAATGTTCACCCCCTATGGCCAGTGATGGAGTCAACTGGTTGTACCGGGATGCCGGAAACCACAGCCACTCGGTCTTGGACGGGTTGAGTCTGAGTCTGTTGCTTCCCATCCAGGCCTGCACGGCTTCCAGGCACTGGCACATCACCTCTACGGCATCGTTGGGGTGGTTTGGGGTAGATATACAGCTGCGTGTCGTCAGCGTAGAGATGGTACTCTACCCCAAAACCACGGATGATCTCGCCCAGCGGCTTCATATATGTGTTGAACAGGAGAGGCGAGAGGACCGACCCCTGAGGCACCCCACAAGTGAGGGGTCTCAAGGTCGACCTCTGCTCTCCTGCCAACACAAATTGCGATCAACCGGAGAGGTAGGAGGAGAACCACCGCAACACGGTGCCCCTCACCCCCATCCCCTCCAGCCGATGCAATGGGATACCATGGTCGATGGTATCAAAAGCCGCTGAGAGGTCTAATAGGACCAGGATGGAGGAACAACCCCCATCTCTGGCCCTCCAGAGATCATCCACCAACGTGACCAATGCCGTCTCGGTGCTGTGCCCGGGCCGGAAGCCGGACTGACGCGGGTCCAGATAATAAAGAAAAGAAAGAAAAAGAAAGAAAAAAAAGTTAGCTGTTTTTAGTGATACATCCTCCTCTTCTCTTTCATTTGGATTCCCAATCCTACTTGAACTCTGCATCAAATATTAATAATTGCTATTGGTTTCTTAATGCTAAAAACTGTATCCCAGATGGGATTGTTGTGTGACAAACTTCAAATAACAAAACTATTCTTGCTTAGTTAAACTTTGTGGGCATACAGTACAGCCAATTTCGGCTCTGTAGCATAGTCCTTTAGCTTGATTTTATAGGAAAAGTATCTCTTTTCTAGTGCTGCACTAAACAAAACATTACAGAAAAAACAAAAATACTTTTGCTTGAAGTACTTTTGCTTTTACTTGCCTGGAAACTAATTAAAGCAAAAGTAATCATACAGTTCTTGTATTTATTTATTTATTTATTTATTTATTTATTTATTTATTTATTTATTTATTTATTTATTTTTTACACTTATATACCGCCCTATCTCCCGAAGGACTCAGGACGGTGCACAGAGGAATAAAAAGTAATAAAACACAATGAACAATATAAAAATTAAAAATAGATTAAATACTAAATCTGTGCTAAAAACTTATGGTTAAAAGCAGATAAAAATTATAGAATTGTTATAAAATTGGGACTATATCGTTAAAAACTATGCTAGGCCAGCCGCATGAAATAGATATGTTTTAAAGGTCCGGCGGAAGAGGAGTAGGTCTGTGATGGTACAAAGGTCGGAGGGCAGGTCGTTTCAGAGGGCAGGGCCTGCCACAGACAGGGCTCTCCCCCTGGGGGTCGCCAGCCGGCATTGTCCAGCAGACGGCACCCTGAGGAAGCCCGCTCTGTGGAAGCGAACAGTTCGGAGGGAGGTATGTGGTAGGAGGCGGTCCCGCAAATAGCCAGGTCCCAAGCCATGGAGCGCTTTGAAGATGGTTACTAGCACCTTGAAGCGCACCCGAAAAGCCACAGGCAGCCAGTGCAGCTCGCGCAGGAGAGGTGTTACATGGGAGTATCGAGAGACTCCCATAATCCCCCGCGCAGCCGCATTCTGTACTAGCTGGAGCCTCCGGGTGCACCTCAAGGGGAGCCCCATGTAGAGAGCATTACAGTAGTCCAGGCGGGAAATGACAATTAGACTCTTATGATTAATATCCAGCAAAGAGAACAATAATGAAAGTTACTAGATTGTGTCCAATCCAAAATTCTCTTTTGAGGCAGAAATGACCAAGCTTATATTGCAGAGAAAATGAAGGAAAGAAACTAAAAGAAAGAAATGAAGATGGCCAATAGCAAGATAGATAGGCTTCATTACAGTGATGATAAATATACCGTTGCAAGGCCTAAGGGGACCAGGTTGGGGAGAGATCATCTGGAGAAGGTCTTTCTTCTGTATGTAGTCGCTAGAAATCAACACCAATGTGCTGCCACTCAATAAGATGCATGTCCAATGCAGCTTTAAAACTGTGTTAATTAAGATTACAGTAGACCCAGAGACAGTGACCCAGCTTTGGATTGGCATATTGCTTCCTGAAATTAATATTTATCTAAACAGGCCAATTCCTCTGATAAACAAGGATAACTTTTAAGTTTTCGTGGTAAATACATATCAGAGAAAAAATGACTTGATATGGCTTATCTGGTGAGACATTCCAAAGGGTGGAATATAACAACAGACAAACACAAAAGGGGAAGAAAGGAGACTTCTAGATACAGAATGGCAGCATGTATAGTAATATATACTTGCAGGTTTAGCTTCAAAACCAGGCTGGCTGACTCTTGCCAATCTCTAAAATGTTATAGACATTTGTTCTAGCCAAATTTGATGCACTGCCATAAATAGTTGATGAAGGCAAATGCCAAAAGATTCTCTACCATAAAGGAGTCTGCCCTTGTGATGAGTGACACATCCTACCATACTAGTACTTTTGATGGGAATTTACATGCTGTATGAATTAGATTCGCATTTTAAAAAAACAGATAGTTTTGTTTATCTATTTTTACTTGGCAGCCTACAGGGCAATCGATACTTACAATGTGGTCACATTTTTCCTATTAATTGTGAAGACACAATAGTGAATACTATTCAACATGCTGAGCTCCTTTAAAAAAATACAATATTTTAGAAAACTTTCTTCATATAAATGATTTGTTGTGGTCTCTTTGATTCTTTCCTACTATTGTTTCTATGTATTGTGAGGTGTTTTAATGTATATGTGCTGGTTTAATCTATATAAATAAAAATGGAAAATAGTTTGTACGAAGCAGCTAATCTCAAAAATTACTGCTAAATAGAGGGAGAAAGGAAGAAATACAGTAGGTAGGTAAGTAGGGGGATAGATAGAGAGGAAGAAATACAGTATATAGATAGGTAGAGGGATAGATAGAGAGGGAGAAATACAGTAGGTAGGCAGGTAGGTAGCTAGGGGGATAGAGAGGGAGAAATACGGTAGGTAGGTAGGTAGGTAGGTAGGTAGGTAGGTAGGTAGGTAGGTAGGTAGGGGGAGAAAGGAAGAAATACAGTAGGTAGGTAAGTAGAGGGATAGACAGAGAGGGAGAAATACCACAGGTAGGTAGGTGTATAGATAGATAGGGAGAAATACGGTAGGTAGGTAGAGGAATAGAGAGAGAGGGAGAAATACAGTAGGTAGGTAGGTAGATAGATAGAGGGAGAAAGGAAGAAATACAGTAGGTAGGTAGGTAGAGGGATAGATAGAGAGGGAGAAATACAGTAGGTAGGTAGGTAGGTAGGTAGGTAGGTAGGTAGGTAGGTAGGTAGGTAGATAGATAGATGGGTTATATGGTGGTTGTGTGTATGTGTGCAGGTGTAGATCTACACACAGATTGGTTGGCCATTTAACCAGACTGGGCAACAGCAATGCATGGCCGGGTATAGCTAGTACCATAATAAAACATTTACAGATAGCACTTGCTTCATTTAGTGACTTTCACATTTAAGATGATGTTGAACAAGTGATATTGATGACTGGTTCTTGAAGTTTCTACCATTGCAGCATCCATTCACATAGTCACAATCTAGATCAGGATGTCAAACTCACAATGTCACATTGTCATCATGTGACTATCTTTTTTTTCCCCTTTGCTAAAACGGGGGTGGGCATGGCCAGCACATGATGCATCCAGCCCATGGGCAGCGAGTTTGACACCCCTGATCTAAATGCTTGGTGCCTGGCTCACAATAACGGGGTTGCAGCCTTTCCTTGTCACAGATCATCTTTTGTGATCTTCACAGGCAGCTTCCAATGCCAAGACAATGGGAAAGCCAGCAGTATGTCATAAATGGAGACTGCATCACATCACACTTAATGATGGTACGGGATTTGCTCAATTTGTTCCATCCCTTTAATTCTCCTGAAATCCTTTAAGACCTGATTATGCCATAAGGCCTAGGGCCCCAGAAACCTGGAGTCATGTTTATTGAGGTAGATGTATTTATACACTTTTTGCTTGTTGGTGTGTGTGTGTGTGCATGCAGTAAATTAAATAAATAATGATAACAGTAGGAATTGCTGTCGCTAAGCAGCATAGTCATATAACATCATGCTTAGCAATGGAAATTCTTGTTCCAACTAATGATGTTAATGAAGGACTACCATATTTACTTTTGCTGTATGTAAATCAAATGGAATATATTGCATGAACTGATTGTCATGTGCTCCTTGCTGGTAGTATTCTATTTTTCATTGTCCATGTTATTCTGTTTTAAAATATTATTGCTTTGGGTATGGAGGGCAAGCAGGGCAAATATTATAATTCAAATCTGTGTTGAGGGTTTAGTCCTGCTGGAACAATAGTGACTCATTGCACATGTGGATGAAGGTGAAATCAACCTTTCTGTTCTTTCTTATAATGCCGGCAAGATTTTGGTTGTAAATACTCTATTCATCCTAGAGCTACTTTTTCTTTTGAATTTTTTCTATAGTAGTCAGAAATGGTTTCAGAGTACCAAGAGGGGCAGGAAATGTCATAGTCTTCTCTTCAGAATATTCTGCCAAGCATTTTCCCTTAACATGCACCCCTCAATATTTGTATTAAAACAAATACTAAGTGATCACGTATAAGTGATATCATCATGGAAATTCATTTTTCCCTCAAGCTATCCATATTGTATTGCATAGCGTTTGAGACAAGAGACTACTTTGTTGTCATCGGTCTCTGCCTTTCCCTTGCAACCTGAGAAGATATAATCACATGGAATTATTGGTTTAGATGTAAGCTTGTGAAAACATGTAGATTGCTGATGTCAGTGTCCATATGGCTTGGGTACTCAAATCACAGAGAACTAGAAATGTAGCTGGATCTAGATTGCTAAATCTTGATTTGTAAAACAAACAAACGATGTTTCCCTGTCAGCCATATCTGACTCTAGGCCCAGGGCATAGTGCTCATCTCTATTTCTTGGTGGAGGGAGGCAGCATTGTGTGAAGACAATTCCCATGATCATGTCACCAGCAACTACTGCAAAACTGTAAATATGTTCCTACAAGGTCTTGTAGTTTTAAAGGGTTGAAGGTGATATACGGGACTATTGGAGAGGTTTTTTTTCCTTCCTTTTTTCTTCATGTTTATCTTCATTCATACTTTCTGGTGAAAATTTACATAGTTTACAGCTGCAAAAAACATGGCCTTAATAATACATGTCTTCGTCTGTCTGATGTCTCTGCATTTTAATATTTTAGTTAGATTTACTGTAGTCTTTCAAGTAACATATGTCTATTTTATGGCCACAGTCACTATCTCTATGAATTTTTGAGCATAGGGAAATAAAAGCTGTTACTGCTTCAACTACTTCATTTATTGGCATTGTGTTTTAACATCTTCTTGGGTTCTGCTTTTTTGATTGATTGTTTTTCATATTGAGAGGCAGTCTGACATTCATTCTCTCTTGTTTCACTTTAAGTGAGAAATTCCTTTTTCATTTGCAGCAGAAGTTATTGAAGTTTCTTGTAACAATTCTCCTTCTTTTTCTTCTCCTTCTTCTTCTCTTCCTCCTCCTGCTCCTCTCCGCCCTCTCTCCTTCTCTCCCTCTCCTTTCCCATACTGGTGGGATCATCTATCACAATTAGCATTTGCTCAAATTCAGAAATAAGCTGGGATGACTTAGTGTTTGAGGAAAGAACCAGATTTTCAGGGTTGTTGGGATTTTTTTGAAGGATAGTAGTGCAGAGGTTTCCAGATCTTGGTGAGAATGTTAAATTTCATTCAGTTGCTTTCAACTTTTTTCTCAAGCTTAGTTCTCTCAGCACCCTACCCAATTTTGTATCATCTCCAAATCTGATATGCATTCTGTCCACCTCTTTAAATAAGTCATTAACAAAATCATAGGGCCCAGGACTGAATATTGTGGTTGCTTATCCTATTAATTGTCATATCATTAATCCCATGCTTAATTAGTTTGCTAAGAAGAATGCCATGGTTCTTTATCAAATGCTTTCTTGTAGATCAACATAGTGACTTTCTTCAATGGGCTATAAATTATTTATTACATCTGTATCCTATCACAAATCAAAAAAACTCTCCATGTTGATTTGGGCAAACATTTATAATGCAGTTGCTATGGTTGGTTGTACAGTCGGCCAGGCATTTAGACTGAATTTAAGTTTTTTACTCACCCATCAGGTTCTTCCCAAGGACCTAGGTTAGGCAGAGGTTGATGTGGGTATTGTCACAGCATGGAAGCTGTTCCAAGTAAAGATGCCTTTTGCAACTGACCTGATGTTTTTGTTGACCAGATCCAATGTGGGTTTCTTTAAATTGCATTTCACCTTATTGTTCATGGGAGAGGCACTCTTCATCTGGCTCCTCTAATGAGATTTGTCTAGTATGGTTGAATTTCTGGCAAAGCTCTCATCCTCCTTGGAACACATAATCCACTCAAGGTAGTGCCTCACTAGGAGCTATTGTTATTAAAGTAGACCTCGATTTACAACCTTTCATTTACTGACCACTCAAAATTGACTTATGACCATTTTTCACGGTTTGGCCATTGCAGTATCCCATGGTCCTGTCATCAAAATTCAGACTCTTGACAACTGGCTCATATTTATGACTAATGCAGTGTCGTGTGGTCACGTGATCACCATTTGTGACCGTCTGACAAGCAAAGTAAATGGGGGGAAACCATTTAACAACCATGTTACTAACTTAACTACTGTGATAATTCATTAACAACTATGGCAAGAAAAGTTGTACAATGGGAAAAACTTACTTAACATCAGTTTTGCTTAACAACACAAGCTCAGTTCTGGTTATAAGTTGAGGATTACCTGTATTATTGTTCATTGCACAGTCAACTGGAAATTTAGACTGGGTTTTCCACCTATCAAATCATTTCCAAGGACCAGGGATAAGCAGATATTGTTGTTTGATGTTGTTAAAAATATCATTGTGGTATGTAAGCTATTCCAAACTGCCTTTTGCAATTGACTGGAAGTGATTTTATCAATGGCAGTGCTGTTCAAATGCTGCTCCATTTTGGGGGGAATTGCATCCAAGGCACCTATTATTATTGATACGACATTTGCTTTCTCTGCCACAGTCATTCTACTTCTATTTCCAGGTGTGATTTTTTTTCAAGTTCTATTTCTACCCTGTTTTCCCCAAAAATAAGCCCTCCCCCAAACTATTGCAACACAGCAGCAGTCATGACCATGCTTGCCGCCTCCTACACCTCAAAAATAATAAGACCTCCCTGAAAACAAGGTCAATAGCTTACTTCAAGGGTCAAAAGAAAATAAGATCCTGTCTTGTTGACTAAAACATATGAAGAACGGCTGCAGGAGCTGGGTATGTCTAGTTTGATGAAGAGAAGGACCAGGAGAGACATGATAGCAGTGTTCCGATATCTCAGAGGGTGCCACAAAGAAGAGGGAGTCAAACTATTCTCCAAGGCACCTGGGGGCAGGACAAGAAGCAATGGGTGGAAACTAATCAAGGAGAGAAGCAACTTAGAACTAAGGAGAAATTTCCTGACAGTTAGAACAATTAACCTCTGGAACAGCTTGCCTCCAGAAGTTGTGAATGCCCCAACCCTGGAAGTCTTTAAGAAGATGTTAGATAGCCATTTGTCTGAAATGGTATAAGGTTCCTGCCCACGCAGGGGGTTGGACTAGAAGACCTACAAGGTCCCTTCCAACTCTGCTATTGTATTGTATTGTATTGTATTGTTTTTGGGGAAACATGGTATTCTGCGGTCTCCAGGTGCTGCAGTGTCCACTATTCAGACTTTTTTATTGACAGATGTTAAGTCTGAGTTTTTATGTGGCATATGGTTGTCTGTTTTACTTCTAATTCCTAGAGTATTTTAGTTTCTTTATTTTCTATTACATTGCCTATTTTGTGGTCCCACCAGTTCTTGCTTACAGGTAAATGGTATTTTTGTAGGTATTCCAATGCACCATTTTTGCTACTAAATTAAGCAATTCTGGGTGCTTTACAAATTGCTAAAAATGTTTAACAACAAGTAACAATACAGGAAACATAAAAACAATGGCTAATAAAGAAACAGACATGAAAGCTTAAACCAACCTGGATAGGAACAAAGAAAAGGGAAAAGAAGGTGTCAATTGCCCTTGCAAAATGAACAGAGTGAAAAGCCATATCTTCAGGGATCTTTATGAGCCGAAATATAGTTAACTCTGGATGATGCAACACTTTTACAATAGCAAAGCAATTGAAATGTATTTGATAGTTACCATCTCATAATCTTTTATAACTTTAGTTTAAAAACTTGTATTTTCTTTATATTGTCACTATAGGAAACAATTGTACAACAGGCAATACTTTCCTTATTGTATAGTATTTAAAACTGGAGATCTGAAATGTGAAGAGGAAGGAAACTGTATTCACTTTGTATGTCTGAGTGTATTTTTATTTGAAAAATACACTGAAATGAAAGTTTCTGCCTGTTTATCTGTTATATTCAAATGGTTTTTTTCTGAATATACAGTATATAACATGAGTGTCAAACTTGATCATGTCACGTGACATCATGTAATGTATCACAATGTTTTTTGCCTTTGAAGAGCCAGGGTAAGCGTGGACTGTGTGTAATGCATCTGGCCCATGGGCCGCCAGTTTGACACCCTTGGTATATATCACACACACACACACACACACATGCATGTGTGTATGTTTGTGTGTGTGGTTGGGATGGGTGTGGGGGTGTATACATACACACACACACATATACATGCATACATACTGGTGTACACACACACACACGCATACACACACAATCTTCACTCATAAGACAAAGTCAAGTCCTATAAAATAGCACAAAAATGTAGTTTAGCACAATTTAGAGAGTATATCATCTTAATGGTTTCTAACTTGACTTCAAATCTTGCCCAGAAATATAACCAAAACTCCATAGAACAAAATAAAGCATAACCTGAGCAATCAAACCTTGTGAGGCTGACAAACTCAGTAAACAGAAACCACCTGGTTCTCTCAAAATATATTTTTTATTTCAGTAGGGTAATATAATGCAATGTAACAGCCTACCTAAATAATTCTCCTGCACAACCTATACCTAGTGTAATACAGGAGTGGGATTCAGCTGATTCAGATCACTTTGGGTGAACCAGTAGTTCTAATGATCAGCTGGAAGAACTGGTTCACTCCGACGATCAGGTGGGCTATACTGACCTATATTTCCTTTGTTTGAAGCCCAGCTGATAGCCGTGCCTCAGCTGTTTTACTCACCAGGGCTGCAGTAGATGGTAAGTTTTTGAGCTGTTTTCAAATGCACTGCGTGCGCTCTGCAAACCGGTTGTTACACCGGTTGAATCCCACCACTAGTAATACATTATACATTTAGTAAATTATTGTTAATGCTAATTAAGGCATAGTTATTCTGGGTCTCTCTTTTTCATGCTTTTCCCTCCCTGGACTCAAGCATTCCTTCACTAGGGGCTCAGTTTCGTCTTTAAGTAGGGTGCTATTTCCTCTGAGTTCCCAGGATATGTTTGGCTTTCATTCACACGAGTGGCAATTCGGGGGCATTCAAGGATGCTTATGGATGAGAATGGGAGCAAAAGGCTTGCTACTATAGATGCACTCTTAATTCTGGAAAGAAAGGACAAAAACAATCATTTGAGTCCTAATGTGTTGTATTGTTGGATTTTGCACATTATTTTTTGCTAATGGCAATCATTGGACATAAGTAAAAATCAACGCAAATTAATATAAAAATCATTCAAATCATCTCTTTTGTAAAATTAATTCAGTCGGCACAATAAGCTGTTTCTGTATAAATGTATCAAAAAAAATCTGTTGCTATTAAAATTGTGGGAAACCACAAATGAGCATCTATTACAGTATAAATGCTTAAATTTAAAACAATTGAAATTTGATATAGTTGAAATTGCAGTTTCTTCAAGGGAAATATTTAAAAGCAATTTTTGCTTTTTCCTATTTTAAATGGAAAATTCTGTTTTGTAGGGATATTTAAATATGATTCAGAGTTCACTTTGAAACATGATGGTGTTTCCAGTGATTGTGTATATTCTTCCAGAAAGGTCAGGTGTAGCTGAATAAATTTGAAATCCTAGATTGTGGCCTTTATCTCAGGGTGGGAATTTCAGTATGGAAGAAGAGTGCTATGTAGGCATAGACTGCCTATGTTTTGAGTACTAACTTATAACAATCAAGATAAACTGCTGACTCTTAAAACAAATCAATCTTTCCACTTTACTACTTGAATAAACTATAAAAAGCCATTTCCAATCTTATTCCTATACTATCATCCTTTTCATGCTTTAAATTAGTCATTGGTAAATGCATATATCATTTGTAATGGATACATGAGAAGACAAATGACTGAACAACAAGCAGAATGTGAGCGTAATAGACTATAACAATTATTGCTGCTAGCAGCACTCTTTCGTACTGCTAGTTTAGTAACTCAGAGTAACAGTCTCCTAGCAACAAGCATTGCACTGTGTCACTAGCTGAGATGTAAAGCTTGCGGAGGAGAATTGGGGGAAAACAGGACAGCTGTTGCAGCTTTTAACACTAGCCATTGAACTTGAAATTTTACCTAAGATGCTTTGAAAAGGGAACAAGGTACAACTCTATTTATTTTGAAAATAGCAAGCTTATAATTACTTGCTTGCGTATCTTAATCCAGAAATTGGTTGAGCTGGTAAATGCATCTATCTCCTTTTAAATAATCAGCAGATGGATGGCAGGTTGTTGGTTTATTTTTCCACATTTGCAGTACTGGTCTTTAAATAGTGTTTATTTAAAGTTATACCTGATTTCCCCTCCCCACCCCCAACGATATGTTGAGCAATCCCCTCAATCTTGGGTGGGGTGGATGGTGGGTGGGAATGGTTCCCTTCTACTCTGCTCCTTACATCTCTGAGTTTTTTTCATTTATAGTACATGGGTCCCCAACCTTTGCAACTTTAAGTCTGAAGGACTTCAGCTCCCAGACTTCTCCAGCCAGCTTTGCTGGATGGAGAATTCTGGGAGCTGAAGTCCTTCAGACTTAAAGTTGCAAAGGTTGGAGACCCCTGTTATAGTACATGACTGTAAGGAACATAAACCTATTTGGTCTGCATCGGATGCAGATAAGGGTGAGGAGTATGCTTTGATCTGTATGATGGCAAGTCGCATTCTCTATGTGTTTGGAAGCATTGCTTTACAACTGTTCTAATCCCATGGGTTTCCTTCCTCTTTGAAGGAAAATAAATAAAAGACATTTCCCATTTCCTTATGTAAATGATGGGGCATCAAATACTGAGGCTGAGAGGTTAAGTACATACATGATGGAATTTGTATATTCCACATCCTTTTTCTGGTTTTTATGCCTGCCCAGCGTAACATGTAAAGATTTACAGAGCCAGATAGCAATACAACAATGACAGTCTGTTTCATACTTCAGTACATATAGGTTTGCCTGACTTTATGCTTCATGCAAATTTGCTGTTATTCAATTGATTCTTGTCATGTAAGAATTCATTTTATGTGGGGAAAATAATTGCTAATATGTGATCTGTGCGAGCATAGCCAATTTGTGCCAAACATCTGGAACCATTCCAAGACATAATCCTACTGAACCCACTGGAACATTCCTTCCCCCATAAGCCTTCATTTGCATATTTATCATCATATTGGCGGGGAAAGATTTCATTGGATGCATCAGTTGCCAAATTTGGTTTAATTGTATTTTTTGTTTTCAGTGTTGTTGACAAGTCATCCAGAGTTGTGTTTTTAAGATGGACAGGAATTTATGTCAAATTTAACAGATTAACAAGGTTGGAAGGGACCTTGCAGGTCATCTAGTCCAACCCCCTGCCCAAGCAGGAGACCCTACATCTGCCTCTATTTAGGATGGAACTCACAACCTTCTGTTTGTGAGGCAAGAGCTCCACCTCTACTAAAGAAACATAGTGTGGTTTTTCTATCTGTGTGTCCTGTTTGCCATGTCCTTCCCATGTACACAGTTGTGACTACTATTTCTAGGAGGTCAAACAGTTATTAACATTTTGTCCAACTGTTTACCCAAAAGGGGGAAAAAAAACCCTCTAACACTAGAAACATTATTATATCACATTGAAGCTGGTGAATGATCCTTAGCGCAGAGACTAGCTTTTGATTTAGGCAAATCTATGTGTGCACAATAACAAAGAATGCTGATAAAATCTGTAGCAATAGGATTCATCCTATCTCTATTTGCTATGCTAACCATGGGCATTAGAAATCCAGCTGTAGAAAATGTTTTTATTGCTTGTGAAACAAGGAAGAAACAGTTTTGAATAATGTTTTGAATAATGTGATGTTTAAGAAAATGTGCCTAAAAATTTATGAGGGATGCCAAGGTTTAACACCATACTCCACAACCTCCCCCACCCCTCCTGTATGCACTCTTTTGTGACCTACATTATAATTCTTCCTTCACTTCTTTTCCACCACAAAGCTGTGAGGAAGGTTAATCTTTAAGAAAGTGATTGACTCAAAATTATCTAGTGAGTTTCTATGGTTAAAGGATGGACTTAAACCTTTGTCTCCCTGACTCTAGTCTAACATCTTAACCACTACAGCACGCTAGTATACTGATTCAGAAGAAATAATAGGAACATTTGTCACATTTGTTCATAGTAAAACATTAAAAAAAAACCAAAATCCTGAAACACGACTGGAATTTTTATCAATGAATTTTTGAAGCTTAGTCAGCAGTATGAACTCATGCATTTTATCCAGAAATGAAATATTTGGTTATAGCTGATATTTATCAAACACACAATTCTAACAGTTCACATGTGTTGCTTTTATTTAATAAATTTCAATAAAAATAATCAAAGGATTATTCTCCCAGCATTTTTCATAAAAGCTCAAATGTAAAGAATTTATTTCATTTGATAGCCCAGCAAGCGAAAAGATAGAAGCATTTGAGACTTTGGTTCCAGGCCATTCCCTCTGCCTTCTCTAATCACATATTATTCCTTTTTCCATCTGTATAGATAGATTGATAGTGATTACTCCTTCTCCTGAGAATAGAAAGGTTACAAAAGGAGACCCTGAGATGACCATCAGTCCTCTCTTTCACATGACACTGTCTTATTAAAAGTACTTGGAAGAGATGAGGGGTTTTTTTTGAAGAAGTATGGCTGCGGATCACTGATAGGAAGTGTTGTTGCCCAAAATCTGTTCTAAGAGGCCAAGGAATTGAATGAACCTAACTCAGGTGCTTACGGGATGGAAACACTCTAGGCATCTTCTAATCAGTGTTTTTCAATAATAATAATCTTTATTGTCATTGTAATAAAATAAAATTACAATGAAATTGGTTTTCAACCTCAGGAACTTTAAGATGTATGGAATTCAATTCCCAGAATTTATTAACAACAATAACAATCTCATAGTGCTGCATTTTCCATGTTATGGTAAAGCCTGAAAAGCAACATAGGCATTACAATTATTCAATTGCAATTATTCATTATTTAATAATATTGAATTTATAACTTTGTACTTTCTGATCTTTAATTTGGAATTATTAGTAGACTCTATCCATCCATCATCCATCCATCCATTCACCATCTATCCATCCATCCATCCATCCATCCATCCATCCATCCTCTATTAAACTTGTATGCTGCCCATCTTGACAGAGGCGACTCTATGAAGCATGCAGATAGTTAAAATGTACCACAAAACATTAAAGCAATAACTAAGAATCATAAATTTAAAATTCAGTTAAAATAAAACCAACCAGGATAGAGAGGGAGGGAGAAATTCAGCATTTTCTGTCAGGTTCTGAAGAACTGGTAGCGAACATTTTGAGTAGTTCGGGGAACCGGCAAATACCACCTCTGGCTGGCCCCAGAGTGGGGTGGGAATAGAGATTTCGCAATATCCTTCCCCCAGCAGTGGGGAGGGAATGGAGATTTTGCAGTATCCTTTTCCTGCCACACCCACAAACTGCTAGTAAAAAAAATTGAATTTCACCACTGGAGCAAAGTATGCACAGGAAGAAGATAGAGTACAGGTAGTCCTTAACTTACAACAATTCGCTTAGTGACCATTCAAAGTTGCAATGTCACTGAAAAGAGGTGAGTTATGACTATTTTTTCATATATATGACCACTGCAGCATCCCCATGGTCACATGATTTACATTTGGATGCTTGACAACTGACTCACATTTTTGGCGGTTGCAGTGTCTTGGGGTCATGTGATTACATTTTGCAACCTTCTGACAAGCAAAATCAATGTGAAATTCGATTTACTTAACGATCCTGATACTGATTTAACAACTGCAGTGAGTCACTTGACAAATGTGGCAAGAAAAATCGTAAAATGGTACAAAACTCACTTAACAAATTTCTCACTTAACAACATACATTTTGTGTTCTATTGTGGTCATAAGTTGAGGACTACCAGTATATTCCTTCAGCCACTTCCAAAGTGTCACAACCTTGTTGGGATCCCAGGTTAGTTGGCACAGCCATGTCTTCAAGCCCTTTTGGAAGACCAAAAAGGTAGATGCAGATCTCACATATAATCTTATAATGCAGGGGTCCCCAACCTTCGGGCCGCGGACCGGTGCCGGTCCGTGGCTGGGTGGGAGCCGGGCCGCAGGGCCGTAGAGGAGGAGGAGGGAGGAAGGGGCAGTTCCCTGGGCAAAGCGCACGGGAGAACGCAGGCGGGGCTGTTCGCGCGCTTGAAGTGCACCTCTTCTTCCACCCTTGTCGACGGTGGGACTCCTGGGGGGGCAGGGAGAAAGGGACTCCGCAGCAATCCTCCCTACCGGCCGCGGATTCCCTTCCTCCCTGCCCCCACAGAGCTTCCCCAACCGGCATGCCAGCTACTCGTCTTCTTCCAGAGGCTGCGGAGGTTCCTCCCCCCCTCCCCACGGAGCCTTCTCAGCTCCTGGAAGGAGCCTGACCGAATGCACGAGCGACCAAGCGCAGCGGTGGCCGCCCGGGTGGGGCAGGCTAAGGCAAGTGAACGAGTCGAGCCGGGCTGAGGAGACTCCGCGGTGGGGGGGGAACGGGACGGGACGACGACAGACCAACAGAGAGAGGCATAGACACAGAGAGAGACGGGGAGGGAGGGAATCAGAGAGAGTGACACACACACACACACACACACACAGACAGAGCGGGAGGGAGAGAAAGATAGAGTGATTAAGTGCCTGAATGCGAGACAGACAGACACACACACACACAGAGTGACAGAGATGGGCGGACGAAGGAAAGAGAGACAGAAAGAAAAAGAGAGAAAGGGAAAGAAAGAAAAACAAAGTGGGAGAGAAAGAAAGACAGACAGAGAAAAAGAGAAAGAAAGAGACAAAGGAAAGAAAGAGAAAAAAAGAAAGAGAGAAAGAGGGAAAGAAAGAAAGAGACAGAAAGAGAGAGAGAAAGAAAGAGAGGGAGAGAGAAAGAGGGAAAGAAAGAAAAAATGAGAGAGAGAGAAAGAAATAGGGAAAGAAAGAGAAAGAGAGAAAGAAAGAGAGAAAGAGAAAGAAAGAGAGAAAGAAAGAAATAGAGAGAGAAAGAGAAAAAAAGAGGGAAGGAAAGAAAGAGACAGAGAAAGAGAGAGAAATATTTATTTTATTAAAAAAATTTTTTTTATTAAATTTATACCCCGCCCTTCTCCAAACGGACCCAGGGCGGCGCACAGGGATGTTAAAACACATATAAAACATATAAAATTTTAAAAAACTTATTCTAATAGACCCTGCGCTAAAAACCGAATTTAAAAAACCCAAATTTAAAACTATCTAAGAGTCAGTAATGGGGGTTATGCTAGGCCGGCTAGATGGAATAGGTGTGTCTTCAGACACTTGCGGAAGAGGCGGAGGTCAGAGATGGTGCGGAGTTCAGGGGGTAGGTCGTTCCAAAGGGAAGGGCCCGCCACAGAGAAGGCTCTTCCCCTGGGTGTCGCCAGTCGGCATTGTCCAGCCGACGGCACCCTGAGGAGGCCCTCTCTGTGGGAGCGTATCGGTCTGAGGGATGTATGGGGCAGGAGGCGGTCTCGCATATAACTAGGCCCCGAGCCATGGAGCGCTTTAAAGATGGTCGTTAAAACCTTGAAGCGCACCCAAAAGACCACAGGGAGCCAGTGCAGCTCGCGCAGGATAGGTGTTATGTGGGAGTGTCTAGGCGCTCCCGTAATCACCCGCGCGGCTGCGTTCTGGACTAGCTGCAGCTTTCGGGTGCACCTCAAGGGGAGCCCCATGTAGAGAGCATTACAGTAGTCAAGTCGAGAGGTGACGAGTGCTTGAGTGACTGTGCGTAAGGCACCCCGGTCCAGTAAGGGGCGCAATTGGCGCATCAGGCGTACCTGATGGAATGCCCCCCTGGCCACGGCTGCCACATGATCTTCCATAGACAGCCGGGAATCCAGGAGGACACCCAAATTGCGCGCCCTCTCCACGGGGGGCCGGTGTTTCGCCCCCAATGGCCAGAGTTGGAATAATCTGGCTGAACCGGGGCGCCGGAAGCCACAGCCACTCAGTCTTGGACGGGTTGAGCCTGAGTTTGTTACCACCCATCCAGATCCGTACGGCCTCCAAACACCGGGACATAACCTCGACGGCATCGTTGGGGTGGTCTGGGGTGGATATGTACAACTGAGTATCATCAGCGTACAGATGATATCCCACCCCAAAACCACGGATGATCTCACCCAGCGGCTTCATATATGTGTTGAACAGTAAGGGCGAGAGGACCGACCCCTGCGGAACCCCACATATGAGGGACCTCGAGGCCGACCTCTGCCCCCCTGCCAACACATATTGCGACCGACCAGAGAGGTAGGATGAGAACCACCGCAGAACGGTGCCTCCCAACCCCAACCTCCCCAGTCGGTGCAATAGGATACCATGGTCGATGGTATCAAAAGCCGCTGAGAGGTCTAATAGGACTAGGATAGAGGAATATCCTCTATCCCGCGCCCTCCAGAGATCATCAACCAACGCGACCAATGCCGTCTCGGTGCTGTGCCCGGGTCGGAAGCCGGACTGGCGCGGGTCTAGATAATCAACTTCCTCCAAGTGTCGCGGAAACTGTTGAGCCACCACACTCTCAACAACCTTCACTAAAAAGTGGAGGTTGGAGACGGGACGATAGTTCTCTAATAATGCTGGATCCAGGGACGGCTTCTTGAGGAGGGGCCTCACCACCGCCTCTTTCAGGACGGCAGGCAAGGACCCCTCACTCAAAGATGCGTTGACAATGCCCTGGAGCCAGCCTCGTGTCGTCTCCCAGGATGCCAGTACAAGCCAGGAGGGACACGGGTCCAATAAACATTTGGTAGCCCTAAGTCTCTTTGACAGCTTGTCCATATCCTCGGTGGTAACAAAATCAAACTCCTCCCAGGATGGTGTCACAAGAACAGCCTCGGCCTGCTCGACTGGACCACTGTCGATGGAGGGTAGCTCGTTCCGAATCCGAGTGATTTTCTCCTGCAGATAAATCCCAAATTCCTCTGCTCGACCCTGTAAAGGGGCTTCCCGCGGCCTCTGTTGAAGGAGGGAGCGGGTCACCCCAAACAGGGCAGCAGGGCGGTTATCTGCGGATGCAATAAGAGTGGCACAATACTCACGTTTGGCCACTTTTATCGCCACTAAGTAAGTCCTAATATGGTCTCTCACTAGTGTTCGGTCGGCTTCGGAGTGAGAAGATCTCCATCTGCTCTCTAGGCGTCTCTTGTGGCGCTTCATCTCCCTAAGCCGCTCGGTAAACCAAGGAGCCCAGGTGGTTCGTCGCCGCAAGAGAGGCCGCAAGGGCGCAACTCGGTCCAAGGCCCCCGTGGCCGCACTTAACCATGCAGCCACTAGGTCCTCAGTCGAGTCGCGGGGCAAGTCCACAGGAATTGGCCCAAGCTCCCTCTGGAACCTTATCGGGTCCATCAGGAGCCTGGGGCGGAACCATATAGGAATGTCCGGTTCCGCCTCCCCGCAGTGAGGTGCGGCGATCGGAAAGTCGAGCCGAAGGAGAGCGTGATCTGTCCATGACAGGGGTGTGATGACTAAATCCCCTATTCCCAGATCATTACTCCACTGTCCCGAGACGAAGATGAGATCCAGGGTGTGTCCGCCCTCGTGAGTAGGGCCTAAAACTACCTGGGTCAGGTCCATGGCTGTCATGGAAGCCATGAACTCCCGAGCTGCACCAGAGGTTTCGCCTGCCGACGGCAGGTTAAAGTCCCCCATGACTAAAAGTCTGGGGGTCTCAACCGCCGCCTCGGCTATCACCTCTAGGAGCTCGGGCAGGGCTGTTGTTGCATAGCGAGGAGCCAGGTATACAACTAACACGCCCAACTGCCTCCCAAGGCCCCACTTCACAAGGAGGGACTTGCACCCGGTCGTCTGAGGGATCGTGGTCTCCTTTGGCTCAAGACCTTCCCTAACCATAATCGCCACCCCCCCACCCCTCCCTAGGGCCCTAGGCTGATGGAAGGCTCGGTATCCTGGTGGGCACATTTCTACGAGGGGATGTCCTCCCTCGTGGCCCAACCAGGTTTCCGTAATGCCTACCAGGTCCGGGTCTCCCTCTGACACAAGGTCATGGATGAGGGGGGCTTTTTGTACCACGGACCTGGCGTTGCATAACATCAGCCTAGGGCCCCGGGTCTGTGGTTCTTGCCCACCTAGTCTGCGATGGGGACAGAGAAAGACAGAAGGAAAGAAAGAAAAAGAAAGAGAGAGAGAGAACTTATGACCACAATTGAGCCCAAAAGTTTGGTTGCTAACCAAGACCGTTGTTAAGTGAGTTTCACATTTTCCAAATTGGCCACGCCCACCCAGTCACATGACTGCTGAGCCACTCAGCCGGTCCGCAGAGTTTTCTTTAAAATAAAACCGGTCCCTGGTGCAAAAAAGGTTGGGGACCCCTGTTATAATGGATTAACATTTCAGTTCTTTCCTAGGGCTAGGAGGGAGCGACTGGCTCTTGGTCACCCTCTTGGCTAAAATACCACTAGAACTCACTGTTTCCTTAACCTCTACATTGAACTTGTTCCCTATAGTTTTCTACATATTACAAATTCTGTCATTTTACTTTACTTTACTTTAATCGGATTTTTATACCGCCCTATCTCCCAAAAGGGACTCAGGGCAGTGCACCAAAAGGCATAGAGAGTTCTACGTCTTAATTACTGTAGTTCATTGAACTCATCTTCCCAAAGCCTAAATTATGCAGACATGTGACCTTAGAAGTAACCTAAGAGAAGGTTCATTAACTAAAATTAAACTCTTGTGTGGCCAACTCAGTATTTTAATGCACCTGCTTGATGCTGCTATATGTCATTTATTGTTCATTTTCTTCTCACATGTTGGAATATATTATAGCTAGTTCATCTATAGGGATCAGAGTAGAAGAGCAGCACAGATTTCTCTGCCTCTGTTTAAGATTATACAATAATAATACAATAGCAGAGTTGGAAGGGACCTTGGAGGTCTTCTAGTCCAACCCCCTGCCCAGGCAGGAAACCCTATACCATTTCAGACAAATGGCTATCCAACATCTTCTTAAAGACTTCCAGGGTTGGGGCGTTCACAACTTCTGGAGGCAAGGAGGCAAGCTCCAGATTGTAGATCATCAGGACAGAATTACAAAATCCCATTTTCAACATGAACAAACCATATACCACAAATCTTCCACTGAAGGGGGAATACATTGTCTTGCAGATAGCACATCATTTATATAGTAAGGACATTTCATACACTTAAAGGTATGATCTCCATGTGCTAGGATACAAATATTTATGCTTGTATGCCCTTCCCAGCATAGCACAGGATCTTAAATGATTTGGGTCCCGTGGGCATAAGCAGTTATTTGAATATAAATTGATGTGACAGGCTTGGGATCATATTATAAAAAAGGAAGAAAGAAGGATTAAGAATTCAAGATTATCCAGCAATTGCTGTAACACAATAAGGATGCCACCCACATATTTTACTGCCAAAGCAGAACAGCAGGCCTAGGTATGTATATTATACCTAAATGCAGCTACTTTGGCACCTGAGGCAGAACACTATATTCTGATTTTTTTCTTTCATCTTTCCCTCCCAACTAATAAATACTGTGATAAATTTTCTTTTTGGTTTTGGCACTACTCAGATACATAGAGAGACTATTGGGATGGTGGCCAAGAGCTATTTTCCATGGCCCCAGAAAACAGGACCAGAAATAAAAATAATAAATTGTAGGTACCTAGATTTCATTTAAATGGAAGAAAAAAAGTTCCTGACACTAAGGCTTTTAAAACAAGCTGAACAGCTATCTCTCATGTATGATTTAATTGGTTTTCATGCACATTGCAAAAAGTTAAATTGGATTATCCTCATGGTTCTTTCCAATTCTGTGATTTTATTATTATTTTAAATGTACCTGGTTGAAAACCTCTGGATTAAAAAAAAAAGTATGGAATTGCCCTTGTGTGTTATTAGTGAATTATGTTTGTTTAGTTCATTATGGGATTGTATATAATCACTGGAGCACTGGAAACCCAAAGACCAGCTGGCCGGCATGCGTGCATTCACCGGAAACCTGAACAGCAGGTGGTTGGTGCGTGCATGTGCACCGAACAGCTGGTCTCTGGTTTTCCGGCACTTCGGCACGCATGCGTTCTGGTTTGGGCAATCAAACCAGGGCAATCGAACCAAAAAGGTTCGTCATCACTATTATAGAGAAATAACCTTGGCAATCTCCCAATTGTCCTGTTTATGTGCATTTTTTCCAGTTTATATACCTTTATATACCTTGAAGACATGAGTAGGACATTGGAAAGATCAGAGCTATTGCTACCTTGCTGGTTAACCTTTGCCCTCTTGGCTACATTGGGACTGGATCTATGCTTAAAGTATAATAAGAGATTCCATGGGAAATGTTCTTGCCTGCTTAAATGAGGCAGTAAAATATATGTGTCTTTTGAAACTAGTTGCAAACATTCCATTTTTTGAAATGTGATTGACAAAGTCTTACTGTTACAGATACTTTGTATCAATCTAATTGTCTAGACTCATTTCAGCTGAGATCTGGTACCAAAATTACTTTGGTGGTTTGTTTTTGTTTTGTTCTGCATAATTTGAGTTAGAAATTAGATCGGGGAATGCCTGACAATTATCCTGGATTTGGTTGGTTGCTTTCAATATCATTGATTTGTTGAATTCTTCTTGGTTATCTGTTGGTTTCAATCTCCATTTGGAACATGTTCAGAGTGCAGTGCTGGGAAACTACTCTTAAACGTCTCAATTGTTTTTAAATTGCAGCAAGAAGTATGAGATTTTGCTTGGAAATAGATTGGCAGCTAGTGTTGTTGTGCACAGAGTTGCTCTAGAAATGTTTGATTTCATTTGTTATGCATAAAGTTAAGGTAAAAATCCTTTTTGATTGACCTTACCGCCTGAGTGATCAGCTCTGCCCCAGAGCATCATTAGAGAGGGATATTGGATAACCCAAGCATGAGATCTGCCTCTTCAGCAGTACTGTTTTGTTCATATTCTGTATTCATACAGCAGAGAAGGCCTTATTTCAGCACAGGGTGAATTTCTGTAAGACAGAATTTCAGTGGTGTACTCTGAATACTCGGGTGTACCTAGAGCCTTATAGGTTTTTCTTGGCGTTGGCCACTTTAGCTGTCTCTGGGATTCATCCATCTATAAAAAGCATGCCTTTCTCCTAGAGTATTCAGTGTCCCTCTTAGGCCTGGAGCCTTCCTAGCACTTCTGATTTTAACCTTTCCATTTGACTCCAATTCTCTATAGGGTTCGTTTATTTGCAAGTCACTATTGTCCTTTTTTGCCACTTGCATTTTTTTTCTCGTCATCCTCCAATCATGTTCTAAAATGCTTGCATCACTTTTAAAATGTACTTGAAATAAATAAATCAAATGGCTGCATAAACACTAATAAGCAATGTTTGTATGAATCATCTCAGTTTAATGTTTTGGTATGAATTATCTCAATTTAATATTTTGGTGCAGGTGTGATATAGTCTTTTCGGATCCTTCCAGAGATGGGTTGCTGAGTTCTGTAGTAATTGAAGTTTCTGGTCTAGACATAAAAGCAGCCTTGTGTAAAATACATTATAGAGTCAGGTCTGGAAATTAGCAAAGCGCTTGTCACTACTTTAAAATCTTTCTTTCCAAGAAAGCACATACAGTAATTGGCATATTATGTGCAAAGAATAAAGGATCTTGGTTGTTGCTAGTATGGGAAATGAGAGGGAGAGGAGGAGGAGGAGGAAGAGAAGAAGATGACAAAGACAATGAAGATGACATCAACTAACTCCTGTCTTTAACAGGAACCTCTTCCATTTCCCTGAAACTATGACTCCTTACAATGAATCCCTGCATCTTGACTGGTTTGGGGTTTAATATATTTTTCATTTCTCCAACTTCAAGCAAGGCTTGAAGGAAACCCCAGTACTTCATATCTGTACTTCTGATCCAGACGTTCAGTACAATGAAAACCTTCAAGAGGACAAGAAACTAACAGAAATATATTTCCCCTGTCAATTTCCAAGTATCAGATTGTAATTCTTTAAATTTACAACCACTTTGAAATGGGTCAGAATAATCTGCTTCCTCCAGAATTTCTTTCATAAAACCATGCTCCTAGTGGTTTTTTTATTTCACTTTAATATTTAAAACTGCCCATCGCCTTGAGAGTAACATGCAGCACTACATTAGATTAGATTAAGATTAGAATTAGAATTATGCTACAACAGCATTTATACTACAACTCATGTTGATTCCTCCATTTTTCAGCTCTCAGCCAGACAGTGCCAACACTGTGACAAATCTTTCCATGCCAAAATTCCTTCAGATCAAATTGGACCCAGTAGTCTTTTTGGACAGATTATCCTCATAACATGCTACCAAATATAACTTGAAAAAATCCAGCCAAATTGGAATGTTCTGTATCTCTCTGCTACCATCTAATGGTAGACAAATCTTATTACATATTTTGACAAAGGCACAAAATTAGTGGGCCAGCAAAATGTTGTGGATATAATTCACTTGGACTTCAGTAAGGCATTTGATAAAGTAGATCAAAGCTACTACTTAACAAGATAGAAAAATGTGGGTTAGACAGCATCACCACCAGACAGATTTATAAATGCTGACAAACTGCACTCAATGTTTAGTCAACGGAACTTCATCTACACGGAGGGAAGTTTGCTGTGGGGTATCTCCAAGGCTCTGTCATAGGCCCAGTACTCTTCAATATCTTCATCAATGATTTAAATGAGGAGATAAAAGGGAAACTTATCAAATTTGCAGATGACACCAAGCTGGCAAGAATAGCCAATATCCCAGAATATAAGATATAGAAGGATCTTCACAGACTTGAACAATGGGCCCTGTCCAACAAAATGAAACTCAATGGTGAGAAAAGAAAAATTCTACATTTAGGGAAGTAAAAAGCAAATGCATAGGTATAGAATAGGGGGTACCTGACTCAATAGTAGTAACTGCTAGAGGGCTCTTGGAGTTCTAGTGACAATCATTTAAATATGATCCAGCAGTGTACTACAGCTGACAAAAGAGGCAACCCAATCCTAGGCTGCATCAACAGAGTTATAGAATCAAAATCACATCTTTTTAATGATTTGGTAAGACCTCACTTGAAATATTGCATCCAGTTTTTGCCATCACAATATAAAAAAGATGTTGAGACTCTGGAAAGAGTCTTTATTATAATAAAAATGATTAGGGAACTGGAGGCTAAAACACGAAGAACAGTTGTAGGAATTAGGTATGTCTAGTTTAACGAAAGGAAGGACTAGGGGTGATATGATAGTATGATTCCAATATCTAAGGGGTTGCCACAAAGAACAGTGTCAACCTACTTTACAAAGCACCTGAAGGCAAGACAATAAGGAATGGATGGAAACTAATCACAGAGAGAAGCAACCTAGAACCAAAGTAAGAACAAATTTCCTGAGAACAATTAACCAGTGGTATGACTTAACATCAGAAGTTGTGGGTGCTCCAACACTGGAAGTTTTTTTTAGAACAGATTTGACAACCATTTGTCTGAAATAGTATAGGGTCTCCTGCTTGAACAGGGGGGTCGGACTCCAAAGTCTCTTCCAACTCTCATTCTGTTCTGTTCTAATGGTCACACACGTTTTTGTAGGCAGACTTGATAGATATTCATTTGTTTTTAGAGACAGATCCAAACTTAATTATGGTATTTTATTCTTGTTAATGGAAAGACATGAGGCATTGCAATTCATGGAACATCTCCCTAATCAGAAGTTTAAGACCTAGACTAGTGCTTGATAGCTTGTTCCCTTTATTATATCAGATAAAGTAGCTGGTAATTAATTTCCAAATGCATGTATTGAATATTACCTTTTAAAGCCCTAAACTGCTTTGATTATTTATTTATTCCTATGTATTCCTGGCCAAGGCTGATGATACCTCTTGTTTACTTACTGTTTCTGAGTAGCATTTGGTGGCCACATACAAAAATGTCTTTTCCTTCTCCAAAATCAGGCTTTTAGCCAAAGAGTTGGGTGATATCTCATTTTCTTTTCTAATCTTTCTTTGTTTTTTTAATTTTTATGTATGTTAGCTTTGCTTTTTATATTTTATTCGGTACCATTTCCATTGCAAGTAAGTCAGAACTTTTTTATTACAAAGAAACTGACAGTTCTGATTATAGAATTCTATCAAGGATCTTCACTTGACAGAACTAAAAATGCAAATTGGAACTCGCAAATAAAGGTCCCCAATGTCTGAGAAGATATTAAAAGTAATTACTCCTTAAAAGGGTCAATGGGTTGTTTGAGAATTACAGACATCTTCACTTTGTTTTCAGAGCTTGGTGAATTAGTAAAGATAGATTTATAGTTAAGGGACAGTTTTAGTGTGGAAAAGAAAGGAAGACTTTTTCAAATAAAAAATTTGCCTCAGAAGTTTGATGATACATTAAAAGCATTTTCAAAAAAAGTTTTGGGGAAAAAACTTTTTCTAAATACTTATGATTAGGTTAGTAGGCATTATGTAATATCTTTCAATTATTAAGAGAAGCATCCATATGTGTGTGTGTGTGTGTGTGTGTGTATACACAGTATATATATGCAGTGAGATAAAATTCTGTTAAAAATTACAGGGCAAATGGATTTTTTGATTGATTATATTCCTGAAATCATATGCAACATATGGCTAGAAATGTTAGTGAAACAAAATTTCCATGCCATAGATTTTTTTTTTAAATGTAATTGTATAGGACGATGCTTTTTTGGGGTGAATGCAGTTAAGAAGAGATTCACCATGTAGAGATACTCTCCTCAAACTGCTCCCTTATTTAAAAGACTTTAAAAGTTAGAGGTCAAAGTTATCTGTGGTGCAGTTAAGGATAATAATAACATCTATTCTCCCTGTGATTTCCCCCCCAATTTTTAACAGTTTTTGCTCTCTTCCATTTTCTTTTTCTTTCTGATATCCTCTTGTTCCTTTCCGTCAGCAGAAATAGGACTAATAGCTCTGACCAGAGGTTTGAAGTGATCTCTAGCAGAGGCTTCTAAAATTAGACAGCAGCCACATCAAATTAGGGCCACCCTTGCTTAAAATCCTACAGGGTAGGTATGAACTTTTATATACAATGAAGAGCCTCCAGACTTTATGCTCTGTAGGAATCTACCTCAATTTTTCTGCTGGGAACCCTTTCTTTACTTATCCTCCAATTCCTGCACATTGTAGTGTGATCAGAGTTGTAGTTCAGACATAACGCATTGGCTAGGCATGTAAGATATCATGGTTTTCTATCCCTAATGTCCAAAAATACTAACTGAAGGTCAGTCATGAGACAAAACAATTGCTTATTTGGAGTACTATCTAGAATTGATGCATTCTGTGGAACAGAATTAGATCTGAAGCTAAAAAAAAATATTTCCTGGTTGTTGAGAACAATGTAAACTGATAATAAACATGGTAGCAAAATTATGAATTATATTTGCTGTGTTTTATTAAGGGGAGAATAAAGAATACTTTTGAAATCATTTGAAGTTTGGCATTATTATTGCCCCCTTTTGCAAAACACTGTCTCACTTCGATTCAGATTCCGTTTTATTTATAATAAAACTACCACGCAGTTGCAACGAATGCCCTACTGTTTATTAAAACTTCAGATACGATTAGCAGAATACATTTAAATTTATACATTTACAATTACTTAAACTGTATACTCTAAACTAAATCCTGCCCCCTAAATAAATAAACAATATTTTGCAAAGACATCATTGGAACTTCATCTTTGTTCAAACAGTAAACAGTGCTAGTGAGTAGAATGTACCGTATTTTTTGGACTACAAGAAACACTTTTTTGTTTCCCAAAAGGGGGTGAAAATGTCTGCATCTTATAGACCAAATATTGTCAAAGCCCCGCCCAGCCACCGGCCATTTTTTTTGCCTCCACACAGCCCTTTTTCAGGCCTTTTTTGGTCTGTTTTTGAGGCTTTTTTCAGTCCATTTTTGAAGCCCTTTGGTCCATTTTGGGGGCTTTTTTGGCCCATTTTTAAGCTTTTTTGAGCCCATTTTCAAGGCTTTTCTTAGACCATTTGCGAGGCTTCTTTGGCATATTTTTGAGGCTTTTTTCAGTTTATTTTGAGGCTTTTGGGGGCAGTTTTTTAGGCTTTTGGCCCATTTTTGAGGCTTTTTACAGTTTATTTTGGGGCTTTTTTTGCCCATTTTGAGGCTTTTTCAGCCTGTTTTTGAGGCTTTTTCCAGTTCATTTTTGCAGCATTATTTGGCCCATTTTTAGGCTTTTTTGATCCATTTTTGAGGCTTTTCTTGGCCTGTTTTTGAGACTTTTTGGCCTATTTTCCCACCTTTTCTCGCCCCAGTTTCAAGGCTTATTTGGCTTGTTTTGAGGCTTTTATTTGGCCCATTATTTTGGCTTTTCCTGGCCCATTTTTGAGGCTTTCTTTAGCCTGCTTTTGAGGGTTTTTTGGCCCATTTTTCAAAAAGAAATGGGCAGAAAAAAGCCTCAAAAACGGCCCAAGAAAAGCATCAAAAACAGGCTGAAAAAAGTTTCAAAAATGGGCCAAAGAAAACCCCCAAAATGGGCCAAAAAGCCTCAAAATGGGTAGAAAAAAGGCTGGAAAAGGACCAAAAAAAGCCCCCCCAAAAGGCCCAAAAATGAGGTGCGTAGTGGCAAAAAAACCTTTTTTTGTTTTGTTTTCCTCTTCAAAATTTAGGTGTATTTTATAGTCAGGTGTGTCTTATAATCTGAAAAATACGGTATATGTTTGAGTTATTTGCAGGAAAAACTAGTGTGTTTGGAATGATTTGTTTCGTTTTACTTTCTTTAGTAGGAGCATAGAATGATGCTGAGGTCAGCAAAACTCTCCTTATTTCTACCACAGTTTCCATTTGTGCCCTGCAGTTTGTATCATAATTAATCTTGGCTTTCATCTAGTAGTTCAGATGGCAAGCCTAGCCTGATCTACTGCCACTTCCTACAATATTGGAAGTGCATTTAGTTTTTCAAGTCAAGAGCATTGAAACTGAACACTGAGTCATTTTAATGTAAGCAGGAAGTACATGAGCAGACAGGATTAGTTGGATGGATGGATATAGCGATGTCTGTGGGAGGGTGTGTGTGGGCGTGTCACAACTGACAAGAACAGCAGCCAGAGAATTCCTTTCTGAAGATTCGTGCAATGCAATGTCAGCATATGTTGTTATTTGAGGGACTGCCTCGCCCCAGTTACGTCTTCCTATCTTATCCGTTAGCATCAAGGGAGACGTGTTACGGTTCCCTCTATTAAAGAGTGTCATCTTTCTGTTGTTTTGACATCTTCCTCCTGGAAATTAGATTGCCACCACCTTCCTGGGTTTTAGGAAAACATGGCTCTGGGCCTGGCAAAAGTGGAAAGCTCTTACGATGGCTGGGTGGAGCTGATGCTAGGTGAATTATGACCATAATTTTATGTTTTCAAATAGATTGTTCACGGTTTTATATGTTTTTTTAAAAATTGATTTTACTTAATTGTTTTTTATCTTTTGTGAGCTGCTCAGACACTTTGGATGAGATGGGAGGCTGTACAAATTGAATTAACAACATTATGATGTTTTGTTACCAATTTTGACTCTCGCTGTGTGTACTACTGGATATATGAATAGCTATTTCTGAATCCCAAAGTTTTGTATGTATGAAATATTACATAGAATATTTGTCCTAAATCTACATTTTGCCATTCATCTTAATTAATGTCTTTTTAATTAAAACATGTTGATTTTTTAAATGTCTTTTAAAATTATTTTATTTGGAAGAAATATGCATATTCAATTAATCAAGTGTCCTCTATGAATGCAGAAAAGTTTTTATCCATGCTGTACAAGTCTTTTCAGGTAACAACCTAAACTCTTGCTGCGTTACAAGTGTATTTTGGACAACTAAAATGCAGTGTGTAATATAGAAAACATTCTATTTATTTATTTTTCTCACAAGTAAGGTCCATAGTCCAAGGAATGTATTTTTCAATGTTAATAATCAAAGCTTCAGGGGAAATCAAGTTACTACTTATAATTTGACTAATCCTGGAATGGGATTTAAGGCCACATATGTCCTATTACTTACTTACTTCTCTTTAGATTCCTTCCCACCTCTCCTACCTTAGAACATCTCTATGCTCAGAATATAAGTATTCCCAGTCTGTTCCTACGCCAGGAATATGTTCCAAGTCCAATAAAGGAGAATATTCCAAGTCCAGAGAGACCAAATGTTATATTTAGACCACCCAAACCTGCCTGTTCCATGCATGAAACCTGCCTGTTCCATGCATAAAACCTGCCTGTTCCATGCATGAAACCTGCCTGTTCCATGCATGTGCATGACATTTGCACATTTCCAATCAATTCTAATGTAGCCTTCATGCAGTGGTTCATTGGTATTAAAAATCATAAGTATACTATGAGGTTGTTTATACAAGCAGTGATACTTTTTTTGTTTTTAGAAACAGAAGCTGACATTGGTTGACTTTTCAGTTGCTAAGAAACTGGGGTAGAAAACAAGTGCAAGTTTTTGTAAAACAAGAAATACTTAACTTGTTCTGAAAATCAAGATATATGTTCACAGTTGCCATCCATTTACAAGCCACCTTTGAAAATAATGGAATGCAGCATGCCATCTGTTACAAAAACAAAATCAGTTCATGGATAACCTTGAATGTTATACTAGATATACAACTTAAACCAGTTGATGGCTTATTAATTAAAAGGCATGTAGAAATAACAAAACAAGAGAGTGATCTGGAAATTTTTCCTATATTGGATTTACAAAACAAACTTGTAAAAATTTTGAAGAATTTTGTAAGAAGGGACAAATTAAAAATGTAAAGAAATCAAATTCCAGGACATTAATTGAAGGGGCTAATGATCAGGATTGTTAAAAATGAAAGGAATAATTATAAAGTGATCAAAGTTAAAATAGAAAGGCGGTAATCCTTGATGGACTTTTGCCGACCAGGATTAAAATGATGAGGCTTTAAGGATTCGTTTATAGCTAAGAGATGGGCTTTTGGAAGACACTATCATTTATTGCATTTTAATTGAGCTTGAATTTATAATAATTTCAACCAGTACATGATGCTGATTGTTAAGCGGGTCATCGTGTGATTTCATTTTTGCTGCCAATTATGGGCAATTTTTCATTGTCCTTCAGTTGAAGAAGGGAGGGAGTACCACTTTTATCCACTTATAAACAAAAGAATCAGCAAATAGTAAAAATACACTGGATCAATTTTATCTGTGTTTTATTCATGAAATTTAGAAGTTGAAATCACTGGGTGTATGAAAAGGCTTATGGATGGTAAAGCCAAGCAAAGTTGAAATGACTGTGTGGCCAATGTTTTACATTAATTTCATTTTATAGCCATTGTATAATACACAAACAAAATTAGAGCTTTTTTAATCAGCTTTTTTAATGCCCTTGTCTATTCATAGTTTTTACTTGAAATTTATCACACAGTATATGCATCCTTAGGTGGTGTACAAAATTAAGAATTTATTTAAAACAACAAAAATGCAATACCGTACAAAATGCAATAGTACCACACAAAAAGTAGAACGTAGCAATGGCACTAGATATTTCACCCTCATCATGACCCCTCAGAAGATGGAGCTAAGTAAAGATATTTCTGGCTTTTGAGCCACACATGAATCTAATAGTTTAAACAGACGCTAGAAATTAATTATGTTGCCTTATTTAATTTTCTCTCAGTTGGAGGAATTACTCTCGGCAAGGAAGGAAAAGATGTAGACTATTTAAAAATTCAAAATTGTATGCTTGGATAGCAAATTGATTTATGCAGTTTTCTTCTATTCCCTCCACGAGGGAAGTAGGGTGGTTTATAATATTTCTTGCTTTAACTTTGTCACACATGGATATTTTCACATATAATTCATACTAAATAGATACCTTAATTTAAATGTTATTTAACCCAGTTTTGTAATAATTTTGAAGGTGCAGTGCTCTTCTTTGAAGCAAGGGCTTTTTATGTTTTTCTAATTTTTTTAATGTTGTTATTAAGTGTTTATGGAGATATTTACTACTAATTTCAAAATGACATGTAAGGTTATGCTATGACTTTGGAAATTCATATACGCAGTATCTATACTTCAGATTCTAATTCCTATTCCCTTTTTTTTTACTGACATTTGAAATGGCACAAAGTTTTTAAAATCATACCTTAAGCTACATCTTTCCCCATAACTTCACATGACCAATTACAGGCTGTCTGTTAACATAGGCTTGTGGGTAGCACAAAACAATTTAGCTTGCTAAACAGACATAATGTACCTTCCCTGATCTAATTCCCTCCAGATGAGTTTCATTTCAATTCCCATAATTTCCCATAGAGGAGATTTGTTCTGAACAATGTTAGATTACCAAAAGATTTATGAGTGGGCCTCCATTTATTAACTTACATATTATGCAGAGTTGCTAAATTCTGTGGGAGAATATTTTAGCATCTTCTGCCCTTTCTTTTAGTAGAGTTTTGTCCAAATATCTTAAGTGAGAAAAATTCTACTATCTGTTAATACTGGAATTAGCACTAAGAAGTTATCAGAAAAAGATGATATGATCTAATGCAAAAATGGTTAAATGTTTTTGAATATTAAACCAATATTTGTTGTGTCTGCAATATTTTGAAAATCGGGCTTTTTCTTTCTTTTCCTCTCTCTCACATACATGCAAAACTATTTTTGTTGTTCAGACCATGTAAACTACATTTTTAAACATATGTCTTTTATTGAGACTGTAAACTCACAGACAAGAGTTAATATAACTTTTGAATACCGGTACTTTCAAAGAATCACTTTTGAAGAATTCTCACATAGGAAAGATAAATGTTTGTTAAACATGTGGAATAGGATGATTATTTTATTTACAACTAGCCGTTCCCGGCCACGCGTTGCTGTGGTCCAGTCTGGTTAAATGGCCAACCAATCTGTGTGTAGATCTACACCTGCACATACAAACACATACACACAACCACTGTATAACCCCCAACCTACTTACCTACTGTATTTCTTCCTCTCTCTATCCCTCTACCTGCCTACCTACCATATTTCTCCTTCCCTCTCTCTATCCCTATAGCTGCCTACCTACCTACCTACTGCATTTCTCCCTCTCTCTCTCTCTATCCCTCTACCTACTTACCTACGGACAGAGTATTTTATGTCAAAAGGATGACATAATACCTGTGGCCCACTGCTCTCTCTGTATCCATCTACCTACCTTTTTTAAAATTTTTTACATTTCCGTTGCATGTACCTGGCACAAGTGTGACATCTACGCAATCTATATATATCGTTGGTGCCGTACTTGAAAGGAACGTTGTGTGAAAATTTGGAAGTGATCGGTGCAGTACTTTCGGAGATAAGCAGTTTTGAACAAACTCTTGTTACATTTTTATTTATATAGATGTAAATGGGTGATGTAGGGAATTTCTTTCTTGAAGCAATAAGTTTTCAGATGGACAAATTGAAGTTATTAATTAAAGAAAGATCGATTATCCTTATAAACCAAACATTTGGGTTTGCTTAAATCAGTTTTTTAGGTAACATTCTAGGTGTGCCTTATTCTAAAGAGCAGGAAGTTCAGAATAAGAGCATTTCAAGGAGTGGGAAGAATGGAGGTGTTTGGAGACCGCATAAAATATAGCTATAGCAACACGTTCTCTCGCCTTTCAATTTAAATTAATAAGCTTTGTATTGTATGTCGTAGAGTATTATGCCTTTGTGGCAAATTAAAAGTAACCCAAATTGATCTGCTTAACATATAACATATCACACTATCTTTCCATGTTTATGCTTCTTATAACAAATGTTACTTTCTTGAATCTGTATAAACATAAACAATAGAGTTGTGCATGTTTTGGTGCTTTGGACCTCACACAAACACAACACTTCTCTGATATTTATTAAGTAATTCAAATATGAGCCTGAAAGAAAGATCTCACTGTTTAATGAACCTGCTCATTAAAGTTAATGTTAATGTGACTCTTAAAGCATTGACACTTTTTAAGGCTTAAAAATAGCTAGTCCGCCTTAATACAGGGAAATGCAGCATTACATCTGGTCTGAAACAATTCTTTCCAATCACCTTTGAAGTATATACCACTGTCTTATTAAGTAGCCAAAATGTTAAAGTTAATACAGCATGTGATAGGAACATGATAATTCATTTCCAATAAATATATAGTCTGAAGGGAATAGGAGAAAGTATTTATGCAATACTGAAATCTTCCTTAGTTTTCTGTGAAAGAAGTTTCTGTCATTGTCTTTGTCTCTACCTTTTATTTTGCCATACTCTCAGAATGTTTGAGAATTTCTGGAAAATTTCTCTTTAAAATGTTTCTAAGACATTTTTCATCTGCCTGGAATAGATCTATCCTCCAAAGTCTTCTTGAGATTTAATTCAAAAGTGAGCATAAGAGAGAGATTGAAGACTGGTTTTGAGATATTAAACAATGAAAGACATTCACATGGCATCCTCATAACTAGTTAAGTGTGACAACACTGTTTTTAATCCATAAGACTTTCACTTAATTCTCTTCTCTTTGGAGGTAAATGTTGAAAAATATTTGAATAAATGTTATGTTACTGGTGTAGTTGACAATTTTTAACTAAAATTTCAGAAGCTACTTTGTTCAGATGTTCACCCTAACCCTCTGCTCAGGCAAGGCTTAAGTGATAGAGCACCCACCAACTTCTGAAGGCCGTCCATTCCACTGGTTAATTGTCCTCACTACCAGGAAATTTCTCCTTTCTTGGTTACTTCTCTCCTTTCTTAGTTTCCATCCATTGCTTCTTGTCCTACTTTCTGGTGTTTTGGAAAACAGGTAGACTCCACTTATTTGTGGCTACTCAAATATTGGAATTGTTGGAAGAAACGTCCATCTGGGTTCAGTTCCAAATGGGAAGAAAGACACTGGAAACATGGAGGCTGTTCACATGGGTTTTTTGGCTCCTGGGCAAATGAGCACATGGAAGAGAGAGAGAGAGAGAGAGAGAGAGAGAGAGAGAGAGAGAGAGAGAGAGAGATTTATATCCTCTTTTGGGCCCCACCTTAGAGCATCAGATATTCTGGTTGTCAAACTCCCGTGGGGCCACACAGGGGTAACTTTGTAGGTTGTCTTGAGTCCCAGCTTGGTTGAATCTTGCTGGGTGTTCATGTAATTAAGAGGGCTGTGTTCTGAAAGGGAAGGAAATTATTATTATGACTTCATGAGTTTGATCTTGAGTGAGGTCTAATCCTATCATGTCCTGAGGGTGAAGGTCTTTTGTTTTGTAGATAAGCCTTTTGTCGTGTAGATGGGTTGGCACAGTCTTTCTGGGGCTTTTAACAAAGGTGGCTGCTTTCCAAGAGCATGTTTCTCCTTTTCTCATCCAGGGAAGTATAATATTTTGCCTTTTAAATATTTCCTAGAATATTTAATTGTTCTAGGAGAGGAGTGGGTGCTAACTTCCCACAGAACCCTGCTATCATGTCACCACTAGTCCTTCTTTTCACTAGACTAGTCATATCCAATTCCTGCATCCATTCTCCATATGTTTAAGCCTCCAGCCCCCTAATCACCTTTGCTGCTCTTCTCTGCACTCTTTCCAGAGTCTCAACATCTTTTTTATCTTTGCCACATCTTTGTGGCAACTGGATGAATATTCCAACTGTGGGCTTACCAAAGTATTCTATAAAGTGGTACTGACATTTCACATGATCATGATTTTATCCCAATGCAGCCTAATATTACACTGGCTTTTTTTGGTGGCTGCGGCACTTCACAGGCTCATATTTAAGTGATTGTCCAATAGGACTACAAGATTCTTCTTGCAAACATTGCTATTGAACCAAGTTCTACCTATTCTATACATCTGTACATTTGGTTTTTCTTACCTTGCTTTTCTCATCATTGAATTTTATTTTGTTAGATAGGCCCCAGTGTTCAAGGCCTCTAGATCTTGGGCCTATCTTCTGGGGTGTTGGCTATTCCTGCCAGCATGGTGTCATTCATTCTCATCTACCCTCAATCTATTCCAGTAACACTTGAAGTCTCTGAGCTTATTTGGTTCTAACTGAGCTGTTTCTAATGACTTCTGAATTTTTAAAAAGTATTTCTTCTTGAATTGTTGTTTCCTGATACTGCTACTGTCAGTGAGTAACATGAGTTCAGTATTCGAGGGAATAATGACACATACAGTATAGATCTGTGATGGGGAACCTGTGGCACGCAGAGCCTTGGCTGCAGGCACATGAGTAGTTGCCTAGCTCAGCTCCACAGTGCACTTCCCACCAGCCAGCTGATTTTTGGGTCTCTGCTACGCATGCAATAGAAGCGCGTGCAGGAATGGGGGCAGGGAAGCATGGGGAGGGTGCAGCGTCCCCTACAGCCTGTTTTTGGTCCCAGGAAACTTCAGGGAGTATTGGGGGTTGCGTGCATACACAGGGGAGCACAGGAGGGTCATGCATGCATGCACAGGAGGCACAGGATGGGGGTGTTACACGCAGATTGCATTATGGGTATGGGCACGCATGCTCTCGGCATGCAAGGACAAAAAGGTTAGCCATCACTGGTATAGATACATGCTGCTTTCTGTGAGGCTAGGATGCTTCATGAAAGGAGGGAAATCACAATGTGAGATAGAGGGCCATGGCTTGTGCCGCAATCAGAAGCCCTGATGCTCACTATCAACATCTACAACTGGACCCAATTCCATTGTGAACACAAGAATAAAAAGCTGAAACAACAATCTGTTCTGAAACAAGAGGAACTGATACAATCTCTCAAATAGACAGTATATGTAGCTTACTAGATACCGTGATACACTAAGCTTCAAAAAGTGGTCTTCTTGATTCTAAAGTAATATACTAGGATCGGGTATAGGTGTCTTTTCAATAATGAAGGCATTTTTTCCAGGCTTATTAAGCATGCTAAATAAGGGTTATTGGGAGAGTGAAATGTCTGGCATATCATGCATTCAGAAAAGCTCCTCAGTTTCTGGAAAAAAAATTAAATTTACATGCTAAGTATGAATGCAGTGAATTTTACATTAGAATGCTTTAAGAGCCTTGTAATTTCCTTCCATTCATGGGAGCTTTGTTGTCGATTTATGGTAATTCTACCATTTCATAACATTTTGGAGCTGCTTGCTCTTCATCTGCTTCATCAAAAATACATTTCTAAGTACAGTTTGTAGTTCGGCTCTATGCTGCTATAGCACTTAATGTGTGGGCATCATCTTCTATCTCTTTGTGTCATTATGATTACAGGGGGAGAAACCTGTGCCTTTTGGTGTTGTAGCTGTTTGGCTTGGCATTGTTTGCGTAGCCTAGTAACATGCACTTGAGCAAAATCGACAGAATAAAAGATGACGCTTCTCCGCATGCCTAAATCTGATATCTATAGCAGCTTTTTTTTATTCACTAGCCTCTTATTTCGGTTTCTCTGTTTCTAATGGACTTACCGTAAATCCAGTGAAAAGTGGGTGATAAACCGGGTTTATGAGATGCAAATAGCTTGAATAAATTTAAAAAAGACACAATCATTTATGAGTATCAGAACTGTATGGGTTCTCTTTTACTCTTTCCATTTGATTTATCTTTATAGCAGAGGATGGGAGCGTGATCGTATTTGTTTGGAAAACTATCTCCTTAACAGCTGCATTTTAAAAGATTCTGTGTGCAATCCTGTACAGAATTCTTGCCAGACAGAGGGAGTCTCTCCCCCTGTCTCCCTCCCTCCTTCCCTCCCTCTCTACAAAGTGTTATGACTGGACTATTAATTCTGAGTGGGCTCTTATGTTTCTTTCCAGACCCTGTTTTTGTCCTAGTCTGGAAGATATAGCTCTGTCCAAGCTCTAGAATTTATGGGGAGATATATATGAAGCTGTAGTTTAATATAGTAGTAAAAAATACATGCAACTTTTCTTTCAAAAAAAACGCACAGATTTTGTCCAAGAACTCGGGAGGTGGAGGAAGAAAAAATTGTCCTGCCCTTTCCATAAGTATCACTGTTCATTTGTTTTACATTTGACCTAAGAAGGCAACAGTAAGTTGCAACCATTTATTTATTATAGACTGATCTCCTGCTTCAATCCACATGGACTTTTCACCACAGCACTGTATCACAGGCTCCTGAATGGATTATTAGCAATATTGTGGTGTATCACCCAGAGTCACTTTGGTGAGGTTGTGGCTGTATAAATTTGATAAAAATATATAAATAATATTCAGACATATATTTTCCTGAGCCTGTGTGGCTTCCTTATGCAAGCAAAGGAAAAGACACAGCCTCCTTAAGGAGATGTCAACAAGTACAAAGAGGGTACCATATTGTATTTGAAGCACCCTTGTCCACTTCGGATCTGAACAATGCCTGAATGGGAATTCAATTGACTTAAATCCCGAGAACAAGCAGTAAATATTACTGTCCTGCCTTGACCTGCTGGAAAGTAAAGAATATATTCTAATAAAGAGCTGTGGTGGTCCAGTGCTTAGAATGCAGTATTGCAGGCTAATTCTGCTGACTGCTGGCTGCGAGCAGTTTGACAGTTCGAATCTGACCAGCTCAAGGTTGACTCAGCCTTCCATCCTTCCAAGGTCGGTAAAATGAGGGCCCAGATTGTTGGGGGTAATATGCTGACTGTAAAGCGCTTAGAGTGAGCTCTAAAGCACTGTGAAGCAGTATATAATTTTAAGTCTTATTGTATTCACTCATGCTCCTCCCAAAAGAAGGGAAAAAAATACATATACTCTTCACTTAATGACAAGTCACTTAAGAACAATAAAGTTACAATGTCACAAATGTTATTTACAACCCATCAGCTGCTGCACCATCTCCCTACAATTGCATGATTACATCTCAGGCACTTGGCAACCAGCTCACATTTATAATTCGTTGCAACATCCCACAGTCACATGACCATGGTTTGTGACATTCAGGAGAATGGATTCTTTTAACAATCACATGATTCATTTAATGACTGCAATGAACCACTTTATGAGTAGCTGGAGTCAGGTCATGGGGTGACTCCTTACCGACCACAACAACCAAAATTCCAGGCTTCATTGTGGCCATTAAAAGTGAGGCATGTATCTTGTCTGTACAATCTTATCTGGCTTTTCCCCACTTAAGAAAAAGAGGGCACTGCTAGCATTCTGAAATTTCATTCTGTCTGTCTTATTGTGGAAGAACAGCAAAGCCCTGATACAGAAGCCAGCAAAAGGGATTAGATGAAGCTGTTTCATGGGGGAATGGAGCCAATTCAACATCTCCACAAACAAAAACCAAAGTTTCAATTGCACTGTGGAAAGCCTGGCATAAATCAACCCAGCTCTCCAGTGGCATTGATATTGTGGGATTAGAGAGATATAGAGCTGTTTTTATTGACACAGAAGCCTTGTGTGGAAATGGAAAAAAAATACAGAAGTTTGCGCTGCTGTGCCTTATTTTGTTATTAGACTGTTGATAAGATTATAATACAAGTCTTAATTAGAACCCCATGTGGCAGGTTAGTATATAATAAGAACAGTACATGCATGAAACAACAAAAAGTGTTCACATTATCTAATGAATTTAAGAATATATTTGGAAGCCATCATTGTATAAAACCAATAATTCATTGATTAATTTCTGAATTGGATTCTTAAAACTGTATTCTTACGTATTGATAATAACATGGAAACTTAAAACAATGTGGGTTCCACATTTTTAATGTGGGTTTTCATGAAATATTGGGTGCTTTTAGTTTTTCATATTCAATCGGTATATTTTTCAAGATTTTTTTTTACCCTGCCTTTATTGCTTTACACTTATGCATCCATGAAAAAGGGCCTTCTCAATGATGGCCACTTCTTTATGGAACATCATTGCCCCAGGAGTACAATTCCTCCTCACCTTGTTGCTTTTCCAAAAGGCCCCAGAGACTTGGTTTTGTCAGCTAGTCTGGGGACCCTGAATAGCGATAGAACCAATCAAGTAATTGACCTGAGTGTGTTGTTGCTAGCATGAGTGAGGCATGGTTTAATGTTGTAGTTTTTAATGTTGTCAGCCACTCAGAGTCACCGGAATTTGGGCAGACATATGAAGTTTTTAATAAATAAATAAAAATAGTTTAATAAATAACTCAAGCTGGCCAACATATCTAATATTTATTCCTCCTTCTATTTTCTCTCTAACATTTAGATTGGGCTGAGGGGAAGTCAAAGTTGCCCATTTCTATGTGCAAAACAATACACATTTGTATTCATTTAAACAGCTCTTGAAATTATCCAGTGAGTAAAAAGAATTATGCATTTTTTTAAATTAAAATTCAATACAGGTATTTTTCCCTTAGCAATCACAATTGAGACTCAGTTGTTAAGTGAAGTGGTCACTAAGTAAAATCAATGCTGCTTATGATCCTAACAGTTTTTTTGCTTTATAGACCTATGAATGATTGCTAAATAAAGCAGTTGCTAAAAAAGGACTACCTTTATAGCAGGTGGGCTAAGTATGGCTCAATAATCATTTACGTCACTTAGATTTGTGAGGTGGCACAATAGACTATCAGAGCAAATACAACATCAAGTTAACTTGACTGTTCTTGAAAAAGTTAAGCAGTGTAGGACCTTATTAGTACTTGGATAGGTGATCACCAAGAAATACCATAACTGACCTGATCACATCCTAGAAGAAAACAATGGCAAACCACTTCTGTATTCATGCAGTGATTAATTTTAAAACTAAAATTGAGCTGAGTGGCTCAATTTTCTGGTATTGTGACATTTTGCTGTCAGCTGTGGCTGGCATCTTCAGAAGCTAAGTCAGCTGCTTTGTAGGGTACATTTTGTTAGCTCCAGGCAATTGAAGAGGGGCTGATTTGGCTCATATTTGCATCTGACAAGTGATCTTTAAGTGGTCTATGTTACATCAGCACACAAAAACTGGTTCCTGATTGGTTCCATTAGAAGGTAGATTTCTAATTGGTCTGTATTGAAGAAATTCCAAGAGAACTGGTTCTGGTTGGCCTGTGTTTCATCCAGGGTCCTGCCATGCATTTTTTCTCATGAGGCTACTGCAGATTATTTTTGTCATTGACTACATAATGGTTGTTTAGGTGTTGCTTTCAGTAAAACAGATATTCCAATTTGCTTTTTCTGCATCTGAAATCCAAAGTACATTCCACCTGTCTCTCCCCATCTCTTCTACTTTTCCACAATAAGTTTGGAAGAAGATGTGGGACACAGGAGTATAAGGGTTATGGAAAGTACTTTAGAACCAGAAAAGATTGGTGAAAAACCTGGTGTATTTTCATTGGAAATGGAGTTTATAGGTGAAAGGCAGCTGACTTAATCCAAAATATTACAGAAAGGAGGTCAATAAATTTTCTTGAAGAAATGTGTTGTATGGTAACAACTTGGTCAAGAACCAAATGAAATCCTCTTGGTAACGTGGTTGCCTTCCAGGTGATGATACTGAGCAGTATGCTTATAAGAAGCCTTAGCCAGAGCTACCAGTTTGTTGTGGAACTGGTGAACTCTGTCAAGTTCATGAGGAGATTCGAAGCCTTGAAGATAGATGACTATGACATAGACAATGGATGAGGATGAGACTTATTAAGTATAATTGTACATGGGAAGAGATGCTGCCTAGTAAATAGTCAGATAAGAGACAATATAGCCTGTAGCTGGATAGTGGGTGGGCAAGAAGCTCAGAAGATACCATCCCTCAGGCTGTGAAGGAAATGGTGAGAGAATTATACTTTAAACTTTTACAATTATGCTAATGTAGTGTTACAATAATGTAGCATTAGCTTATCTGGTCATATTTCCTGTCTATCTGGTCAGGTTGACATTAAGTAAAAAGATGTTATGCAAATATAAAAATGAGGTTTATTATACGCAAATTCAGCTTCCTTGCTGGTCGTTTACAAACAGAAATAACACTGGCCTTCTTTGTGTCATCATTTTAAAGGCAATATGCCAAGGACTGGGGGTGTATAAATACAAAATTTGAGAATGAGCCCTCCCCAAGGGGTGTGCATCTTGGGGCAGTTTTCTGAGACTCATAGTCATCCACTCACTTTTTATACTGGATCAACATTAGTGCCCTGTTTAATCATCAATAGGACAATAAGACATTGCTATGGTCTGGATCTGGAAACCTTTAAGAAATTTTGCCTCCAATTTTCTCCTGATGTGGATTTGTACTAGTCCAAAAACTGCTTGGAGCTGGTGATCCTGGTTAAAAGAGAAAATTGGAATATGTTCCCCCTCCCCTTTGTTTTTTTAGTTTTAGCATGGAGAAGGGAAATTCTCCTCTTCTCCATCATCCAATTTTCACATCCCCTTTTAGGACTGTAGTTTTATTTCCATTATCATCCTATGATACCTTAGCTGCACTAAGCGCTCCATGGGACCTAGTTATTTGCGGGATTGCATTCTGCCTCATACATCCCTGCGGCCGATTTGCTCCCACAGAGAGGGACTTCTCCGGGTGCCGTCCACTAGGCAATGCCAGCGGGTGACGCCCAGGGGAAGGGCCTTCTCTGTGGTGGGCCCAACCCTCTGGAACAACCTACCCCCCGAACTGAGAACAACCACGGACCTCCGCTCCTTCCGCCAAAAGCTAAAAACTTACTTTTTTCATCTGGCCGGCCTGGCCTAATCTATCCTTCCTAGGCTGTAATATAAATTTAAATTGTTTTAATAGGGATTGCTGGGAATTAGTGTAAAGGGTTTTTAAGGTTTTAAGATTTTAAACTTTTAGCGCAGGTAAATTATTTAATTCTATTTTAAATATTGTATTGTTGTATTTATATATGTTTTTAAAGTCCTGTGCACCGCCCCGAGTCCCTTCGGGGAGAGGGTGAGGTCTACAAATCAAATAAATTGCATTGAATTTAATTGACTAAAGTACCTTAGAATTCAGAAAGAGGAAATAGGTTGGTGCAAATCTTAAATAAGAATCTGGCAGGCTTTTGTTGTTCCTGGTGACAGATCTCTCTTTCATGCTACACTGAGATAATCAAAAATATGCTTGCTTTTGTATATTTGAAATTGTTGTCCTTGACTGACCAATAAAATCTACTTACATCTAATTTTAAACGGGCCTAAAACAACAAATCAGCACTGGATAATAATAAATGTCAACATATTTTTTTGCTTATCTGAAAAAGTAAGCAAAATTGAATGCCAGGGCTGCAGAACTTAAACCAATTGGCTTTCAAGATACTGCAAAACAATTTAAAAAAAACACCCCAAACAGTCATCTGATTCTTCTCTTACAACTGAGTGTCTTGGCTTCCATACCATTTCACAAAATATCAAATAACTACACTTAGAATACATTGTTGTTACATTTATCAATATAAATACTGTAGTGACAGTGTTGTGTGGCTTTGTGCCATATTCTTGAAAAGAGGAAACCATTTAACATTATGCACCCAACTGGAAATGATAATTCAAATACACTGGAAAGAGATTATCACTCCTTTCCTTAACAAGCTTACCACTTTTTCTGAAATAAAAATCAGAAGCATTTCTACCAAGTACAGAAGCTGAAGCAAAGAAGAGGGCCAACCAGTCGCAAAAGATATCTTTTCCTTTTTCCTGCATAGCTGCATTCAATTTTGAAACATGCAGATAACCTTTCAGTAGCATCTTGCAGCAATTCTTTTACAGAGAGATTTTTTTTTAAACTGGCTGTCTTATAAAAGCTATCAAGGCATAAGGCAAAAATCCCTTTTTATTTTATTTGATTGCAGGTAAAAATGTTGCTTAATTTCACTGTGATGGAGCAAAATTAAGTCTGATAGGATAAAAATGTGCACAAAATTCATCCTCATATCTGTCATTGGATAGCTTCAAGATTTGAAGAAACACCTAAATAGCAGTGTTTGATAAAGTGATTTAAGATAATAAAATTGCCCAGACTAGAAAATTTTTCCAGTATCTAGAAAATCTTCTAAAAATACCTTGTGCTGGGACACTGGTACTTTACTTCAGATTATTCATTTTCTTTAAAGCATTATTCCATTTTTCATTGGAATGAGCTATAGTAACCTGTAGGTATGTTTCTGCTTTAATTAATCATACACACATATATTTACACATGCACATTTTGTATGGGATGTTTTTTCTGCTTAAGTATAGGTATTTTGTATATAGGCTGAGTTCAGGTGTGCAAAGTACAGGTAGTCCTCAACTTACAACAGTTCTCTTAGTGACTGTTCAAAGTTGCAACGGCACTGAAAAAAGTGACTTATGACTGTTTTTCACACTTATGACTGTTGCAGCATCCATGGTCAGGTGATCAAAGTTCAGCTGCTTGGCAACTGACTCGTATTTATGACAGTTGCAGTGTCACCACGGGATCACCTTTTGTGACTTCTGACAATGGGAAATAGGAAAGCCAGATTCACTTAACAACTGTGTTACTAATTTAAGAACTGCACGATTCACTTAACAAATGTGGCAAACAAGGACATAAAATGGGGCAAAATTTACTTAACAAATGTCCCACTTAGCAACAGACATTTTGGCCTCAATTATAGTCATGTCGAGGTCTTGTACATAGAGAAGGAGCAGTCACTAGATTTAACCCAGAAAAAGAGATGATATCCAGATAATAGGTTGGAGAAATGCTAATTTTTTAGAAAGCTCAGCTCTCAGCTGCTATTATTAAAGAATTGGTTGAGCAATCTTTATTGGCCAATTTGCAAAAAAAATATTTGATCAGAATACTATTGCACTTTTGAAAATACTGGCATGTCACATTGTATATTTCCATGTCCTTTTCCCAGGTCTAATGATCCATGCTGATCATCAACATACCTTTTAAGGAAAAGGTGCCTTTTCATGCCCTTTAGATATTTCAAATATTATTATTACATACATATTTGATACCTTAATTTTATTGAAGTGTTCAAAAGTGCTTATTGTAGAAAAGAGGTAGCTTTACCTCCAATTTCTTAATGAAATTCTTGAAGATAAACTATAATTGCATTCTGTGAATATGAATACTGTTACCAATGAATTGGGGAAACTTGCAAGGGTTCTTGATTCAGAGAATATTTGAAGAGGCCTTTTATTGAACTACTTTGGCTCTTTAACTATGCAAGACTGCTTTCAGGCTTGTCATTATATGTCTCGCAAAATTATTCCCATAGTAAGACCATGGTTTGCCTCTTACCTTGTAGATTGGGGGGGGGGGGGGGGAGAGGGAGGGAGAAGTTATTCCAAAGGGGAGGGAAGAATGGGGGAATCCAGATAAAGGGTCAGGTTATTGATAATTGTGTTTACAAGAAGAGTTGGCTTTTGGGGGGCTCTGCCATTAAATTATTTAGCAACTAGGAATCATCTTTTCTTTTCTCTAAGTAAGGCCAGCACCGGCTTTTTATTTTTATTTTTTTCCTGTATATGGACACTTCTTTAAAAAGTGCAAAAAAATCATTAAAGAAAACAGATGGTTGCAATGATATTACATCAAGATCTTTTGGTTTGCGTGTTTTATATTTTCATACAACTTGCTTCCTGATTCTAATGTGTGACAGTCTGTGTTCCTTTTTAACTCATGGCAAGAGTCTCTGGGATCACAAGTAGAACCAGGGCTTGTCAAACAAAGATTACTCCTGCAGCCATGGGAATATGCAACATCGAAGCTTATTTGAGGAGACATACTCAAAATTTCTAGTGCCCAAGAGGGATCTTGCATCACCTATTGGAATATATAAATGTGAGGCCCAGAAATTGATCGGTAGATCTAGTCTTTCTCTCTGTAACTGAAATTATTTAACTATTTTTCTAAATGCATCAAAATTATGTAATATGCAAAAACAGAAATCTGTTTGTTTGTTTTTTACTTCTTTCCCCAGAATACTTAAGGTGTGGTATTTTTGAGGGGAGAGACTTACAGTTGCTGGTTTTGCAGGAATGATGTACAACAACATATCTGTATTCATAATTATCTGTTGTAGTGCATTATTCAGTTAACCTTGGTTAGTATCCATAATATCATAAAACCCATGATTTGGATTTTTATGTTTGAACAGCATCCGTTTTTGCCAAGTGCCAGGCTACTTTTGAAACTGGATGCATAATTAAAAATTATTTATAGCAGGAGTAATCAAAGTCAGAAAAGGACTACTCTGCAAGTTATGAGCAATTGGGAGTGAGGTAGGGTGGGATTACTGAAATAGAATACAGTAACGTTTGTACAAGCAAAAGAGTTCCAACAAGATTCTAGGTTTTGTTACCCTCAAGCTTTTTGTATATCAAGTGAAAATGGGACAGAGTTTAGACAGCACACTCATGATTTAAGTGTACAGCTATTAAAAAGCGCTATGAATTTTGTTCTATGTTGGTGAGACATGGCTATAGCAGGTAGTTTGGAAACATGGTCTGAAATTCCTGTGGCACAGAGATTGAAATGTAATTCTTGGTATTAAAAACCAACCCCAACACCATTGAATTCAATAGTTTATTTACTGGGGAGCAATATCACATTAATTAACCAATTGAAGGTATGATAAATGGAAGGAATCAGGAACAGAAGGAAAATATTTAACCTTTTCTCCTTCACCAAAATTATCCTGAAGTTGTTATAGATGCATAATTCAGGCCTCTTATTTATTAATATATACAGGGATCTATTCTCCTATATTTCCTTGTTTTGTACATCGGATAAAGTGAAATGTCCAAGAAATCTTAGTTTCAAAATCACGCTAAAACTAAATGTATTGAATTGTCCAACAGAAAGACATATTTTACTGAAAATTCCTATAGAAATATAGAAGGAAGAGAAATAGATCTAAATAAATGGTGAAATGTGATCTACTTTTGTTTCTTTCTCTCTAATAGCATGCATACATACATACATACACACATACACACATACATGTTTTAAACTATAAATTGCATATTATGTGTATTTATATGAAATCTATTCTTCATAAAATATTGATAAAAGTTAAATCTCTCCCTCCCTCCCTCCCTCCCTCCCTCCCTCTCTCTAACTTCTCTGTCAAGAGTGATTTGTTCTTTCTGTGACTTCATTCAATAAATATTGTATAAATGAGTATGTTGTATTTTATATCATGAGTACGGAAATATGCCCAATTTTTGCAATATTTAGTTTCCACTGACTGTGCTGTTGCTAGCACCTAGCTGATCCCACACAAAGAGACCTTAACATTTTCTCCTACACATGTTCTCTGCCACAAAGTCATTTTATACTGCAAACTTTTGATGGAAGAAAATCCTATTTTCAGAATTCATTTATGCAGCATAGCAGCCAAAACTAAACACTTGTCCTTTATATATTTCTTTGCTTTGCTTCTAGAAGAAATGTTTCATAGCTGTATTTCATTTGGAGAGTTGAGGTTGAGGTACATTTTGTTATATTCTGTTCTATATAGGATATCGTGTGATGGGTCTGTTTTGCTTTTCTGTTTATTATTGATGCTACAATTTAATATGTGATTTGATTTCAAGTCATTTGTTTGTCATACCATATGATAGGCCATTTCGACACAGTTGCAAAAAAAAAAACCCCTCCTGCACTAATGTTTGTATGAAGTCCTATTTAAGTGAGCTTAGTTCAGAAGATACTTTTATGCTTGAAGGAACAGCCATTTGTGCTCCCTAGTGTTAAACCTCTATTTAAAATGTGATAATGGTCATTCCGGACAATTTAACTTGACTGTATAATTTAGCACTAGAAATAATCAGAAACAGGTCAAAGGCACGAGGACATAAATAGTAGAGTGGATATAATTTAAATGTACCTTAAAAACTATAAGACAATTTTTCACAATGACAGGGAGATGGCATCAGAGAAGAAATTTTGAATCTTAGAAAGGTGCTATGCATCATTCAGTCAGAATACACCTGCTGTTATTTTGGGGGGTTCGGACAAGTTTGTATACTTTTTTTTTTTCTGTGCAACTTTATATATAATAAAATCTGGCATTCACCCACTATGAACCTACTGTCTTCAAGTCATAGAATGTATTGGTCATCAGCTGGCCACTGATACAAGCACAATACACTTTACAAGATTGACCTCTAGTTGGAAAACTTAAGGTGACAGTCCTATGTATGAAGCGATCTTGTTTTATCAAAATTTCCGCATTTCTGAACTGCCGATCTTCCTCAGATAGGGACTCTTTGCATTATATAACAAAGTATTAAAATATAAAAACAGTATATAAAAGTTGGGAAAATAGAAAGAGGCAAGGATGATAAAACATTGATAAAATTAATTAAAAGGTCTGTAGTAAGAGCTTTCAGGGCACTAGCCAGACCTGTGGCTGCATGTTCCTTTGGCAGAGGTTTGTTGCTCAATAGTAGTGGTGGCAGGAGGCTCCCCCCACCCACCTGGATGCTTTTGTGCATGCGCAGAAGCGTTGCGCACCCAAACTGGTAGTAAAAAAATTGGCAACCCACCTTTGTCCTTTGGGCTCCCCACACAAGATCACAGAGGCATGTTTTAAGTCTTTTTTGGAAGGCCAAGGAATAGGGGCCTGTCTCACCGTAGGGGAAAGAATATTACATAGGGGTGGGGGGCAGTGGCAGAGAAGGCTCTCTTTCTAGACTAGAATTAGAGTCAAAATCCTTTGACCAATGGAATCTGCAACATACCTTCCCTCCCTGAACAGGTGGGATGGGCCAACATAATGGAATGAAGACACTTCTGTAGGTAAAGCACTTTGGTGGTTTAAGTGCCAGCTTGTTCTCCTCGTTATGTAAATATACAGTATATATATTGAAATTGGTACAATGCATTGTTAGGAAGATGTTGTTCCTCATATAATTATAAATATTCCCCGTTGGAAACTTTTCAGTTCAACTAATATATGTGTTATCTAACATTTTGAAAATGAATTTAAACATCTGTTTTCTTGCGTAATCATACCACTTTTAAGCAAATGCCTGCATCATTGCAATTAACATTTGCATTATTTGAAATGGTATTTGAAATACACATGGTCTTCCAGCAGATCCACATAAAACCATTACCATCTGCTTAAAATCCTGTCTCTCATCCTAGCTCTCCTTTGGAAGATTCCATGTAGCAGCTCATAAGGTTCAATTCTGCAAGCAATCCTTCCCCAGGAAGTAACACTGGATGTAAAGAAATAGCATACTGATGGACAAAACAATAAAATGCAGTGTTTCTGGCATAACCAGAATGGTGTAATGGCATAACAGCAAAACTAAATGCAACATTTTTCACTCTCAAGTATCACAATATCACCAAATTCTTCTTGGAGTAAATTTAAAATAAAGTGCTCGAACAAAAATGTGGGAAACTACCATTTCAATTGTATATCCAGACTTCAAAAATCAAATGAAATTTTAAGTTACAGTGTAGGAATATGGTATTTAATTTTGTCATGCAAGCATTCTATATCTTTGAAGGGCATCTGTGTCATGAAAGTATCATATGAGAAACTAGTTGAGCCAGAGGTTTTACCTGGTTCTTTGGAAAGATAACATTCATAATCTATTTAGTAGCCCTTCTTTCCATCACAATCACAGAACATAGCTTTGATTTATCCTCTGAATCAGATGAAGACCTGAAAGCACCTCTGTCTATCTAGGTTCAGAGTAGCAAAATCAAATAAAAACCCTTAATGATGGCAGCAAGGTAGAAGTGATCATGCTGTATATCCCACTGTCTGTACAAGGCTTCAGGCTGGCTTTCACTGACTATTAAGACAATTTTTTCTATTAGTTCCAGCAGTTGGAACATCAGCCATCCAATGTTATTATGTTCCTAGTTTTTGTTACTTTTCACCTAAGCAGGTGAGTGCATTGGCTCAGCTAGTCTTCCATTTGTGATGCATTTTCCTTGACCAAACTTCACTAGTTAGATTTGACTTTTGTTTTCTGTTCTTCCACCTGCATCATTAATTTATAAAATATCAATATCAAAATATCAAAAAAACCAAGTGTTTTTTTCTTGACTAGAGAAATAAAACTAGTCTAGATTTTTATTGAAAAAGGGCTAAGGTAGACCACTTCTGTAGGGTCACTGAAGAAGCTACAGGATGTATTTCTGAAATCTAAAGGAGTTGTGCTCAGCTATGAGATTTGACCTTTTAAATATGTATTTTATTTATTTCATACCTCTTCCCTGTTGTCCCCATCTGAGCAGCTCACAGCAGTCCTTTCTATTCAGTGAACTGAATAAATTTTGCAGTACAAGTTATCTACAGATTCTGAGACAACTCTTAATGTTCAAACAGACAGCTGGCATTGTTTTCCTTTGTTTTATAAATATTCCAGAATGCATAAATGACTCAAATTCAGAATTAATTTAATTTAATTTACTTTATTAAATTTCTATACCGCCCTTCTCCCTTCCGGGACTCAGGGTGGACTATTCCATCCAAAATCCAGTAAAGAGTTTGATGAGAATGTTTGGGTTTTTCTTGTCTCCCATTTCAGCATTCAAGGTCATCTCTCTCTCTGTCATCATAAACTTTTGATTTTATGTGAAGTAGTGAAAGAAGTTGCTTAATAGCATTTAGGCAAGAGACCTATTGGAAAGTATTAGGTTGGTAAGGCTTCCCAGCCCTCCATTAAACCACCATCCATGTTGGGAATTACAATTTTTTGTTAATACCATGGGATGTAAATCGCAAGCACCTTTCTGCCACACATTCACCTTTATAGCTGTCAGGGAATTAAAAATCCTCCTAACTAATTTTATAATGCTGCCCGCATCTTTTAAAAAACTGCAATCAATAACAAAAATCATTTTTTTAAATTTTTTGATTCATTAATTATTGATCTCTAACCTTTCCACAAAGACAATGTGGACTTGAAACTTAAGATAACTTGTTTTTAAGATGGGGACTGTCATATATCATTTGGAATGTGCAATTACATGACTTTTCCTTGTTTGGCATGTTGTATAGGAAAATAAACATCAGTAAATGTATGTACTTTTTCTAGTGTGAATATATTATGAAGGTAACAAAGTTAAAGCACTTTTTATACAAGGCAAAGAAGAGTAACTGTGAGTGAATAGTATGGTAAATAAATACAATATGGCTTCAAATCAGTACCACCACCACCAATCTTTTGAGTGCCAGGGACCAGTCTGTAGACAGAGGTTTTTCCGCAGACTAGGAAGGTGTGGTTTCATAAGCTTCTTGCCTGTGCACAGATGAGGCTTTGCTCATTTGCATAGCCCAGTTTCTGGTGCACCGTACACCACTGGCAGGGGTTGGGGACCCCTGCTTTAAATAGGAAAGAAACAGAGTTGTTTTCTAAGAGTTTTCCATGATTTGTATTGATTATCCCATCAAGTCCTTTTCAACACCTAGCATCCACATAGATTTTCTTGATGGTAATCTCCCCCTAACCTAATCTCTCAGTTGTCCAACAATGCACCCATCACCACTGTAACTGAGTCCATCCACCTTGCTGCTGGTTGTTGTCTTCTTCTTTTTACTCCTACTTTTCTCAGCGTTACAGCCTTCTCTGTAGAGAGCTAGATCTTTGTACAATATAAAGTGTTTAAAGTAGGACAATTTGAGCTCCTTTGTGCCTGGAGAGAGAATTCTGAGTTGATGCCATTATGTAAGGAGTTAATTATGTAAACAAACAAATGTGATTTCTTGGGGAAAGTCTTATTGGTGTATCAGTGGACATTTTGTGGTTTATGAGATGAAAAGTATAAAGACGTCAATCAAGGAATGTTTTAATATCCATATTATCAATAATTCTGTTCATGGTAAGTGTAAGGAACACATTTTGAGTATAAACATATTTTGTATTTCTCTATCAGTATTTCAGTTAAAGAAAACAAATTTTACTGCAATTGTGTTAAAATATTGCTAACTTGTATATGCTCAGCAACACATGCTGATTTGGGGGTAATAGTAGAAAAACTGAGATGAGGGATCCTTGGTACCCTCTGAGCATGCTTGTTTTCTTGCAGACGTTTCATTACCTTAACTAGTAACATCATCAGTGCTAGTAAGGAGTGTTGTTTGTTGTCAGTTTATAGTCTGGTATCTTGTCTGTCTGGGTGGGTAGGTGGGGGTGGTTTTAGGGATTCTTTGGCTGGATTGTTTACTGATAGCTCTTTGGCAGTTTCTTGATGGGTGGTATTACTTAATATCTAAGACCACCCACCCACCCACACAGACAGGCAAGACACCTGAATATAAACTGACAGCAAACAACATTCTTTACTAGCACTGATGATATTAGCTAGTTAGGATAACGAAATATCTGCAAGAAAACAAGTAAGCTCAGAGAGCACCAAGGATCCCTCATTTCAACCCTGAGCTTCAAATATTCTCTTTAGTTGGTAAAGAAGACTGCAATGTTGGATGGTTAGATATGTAATAATGGATGGATCTACATGAACAAAGACTGAAAGGAAGCTTCTGAATATTGATATATAATTAATGAAGAAAGCTTTAGCCATTAGTACTGAATAAATGCTGATTTAACCAAGCATGTTGGTCTCTTCTGTTTAACTAGAACTAACATAATTAATTGATATAATCAATTGATATTCTAATTGGCATAATTTAGCTCTACATCTATATAAATAAAAATGTAAAATAGTTTGTACGAATCCACTAATCTCAAAAACTACTGGGCCGATCTACACGAAACTTTCACACAACGTAGCCAAGGACTTCCGATAATAGAATAGCTACTCATTTTGTGCCTAGCACACTTGTATCGTGTGTAAAGTAAACACACAAAAAAGTACTAACTGAAAAATGTGTTTACTCCCTGTAACTCCGCCCACCAACAGTCATTAACTACGGAGGCCTCTTATGGCCAAAAAGGCACTGGAGTCAAACTATTCTCCAAAGCACCTGAGGGCAGAACAAGAAGCAATGGGTGGAAACTAATCAAGGAGAGAAGCAACTTAGAACTGAGGAGAAATTTCCTGACAGTTAGAACAATTAACCAGTGGAACAGTTTGCCTCCAGAAGTTGTGAATGCCCCACCCTGGAAGTCTTTAAGAAGATGTTAGATAGCCATTTGTCTGAAATGGTATAGGGCTTCCTGCCTAGGCAGGGAGTTGGACTAGATGACCGCCGAGGTCCCTTCCAACTCTGCTATTGTATTATTGTATTACAGTAGGTAGGTAGATAGGGGAATAGAGAGAGAGGGTTGCCACAAAGAAGAGGGAGTCAAACTATTCTCCAAAGCACCTGAGAGCAGAACAAGAAGCAATGGGTGGAAACTAATCAAGGAGAAAAGCAACTTAGAACTGAGGAGAAATTTCCTGACAGTTAGAACAATTAACCAGTAGAAGAGAAATTGCCTCCAGAAGTTGTGAATGCCCCAACACTGCATGTCTTCAAGAAGATGTTGGATAGCCATTTGTCTGAAATGGTATAGGGCTTCCTGCCTAAGCAGGGAGTTGGACTAGATGACCTCCGAGGTCCCTTCCAACTCTGCTATTGTATTATTGTATTACAGTAGGTAGGTAGATAGGGGAATAGAGAGAGGGGGTTGCCACAAAGAAGAGGAAGTCAAACTATTCTCCAAAGCACCTGAGGGCAGAACAAGAAGCAATGGGTGGAAACTAATCAAGGAGAGAAGCACCTTAGACTGAGGAGAAATTTCCTGATAGTTAGAACAATTAACCAGTGGAACAGCTTGCCTCCAGAAGTTGTGAATGCCCCAACACTGGAAGTCTTCAAGAAGATGTTGGATTGCCATTTGTCTGAAATGGTATAGGGCTTCCTGCCTAGGCAGGGAGTTGGACTAGATGACCTCCGAGGTCCCTTCCAACTCTGCTATTGTATTATAGTAGGTAGGTAGATAGGGGAATATATAGATAGGGAGAAATACAGTAGGTAGGTAGATAGGTAGGTAGATAGAGGGATAGATAGGGAGAAATACGGTAGGTAGGTTGGTAGGTAGGGGATAGATAGATAGGGAACAGCACAGTAGGTATGTATGTATGTAGGTAGGTAGATAGGGGGATAGATAGAGAGCAAGAAATACAGTCGGTTTTTGGGTAGGTAGGTAGGTGTATAAATAGATAGCGAGAAATACAGTAGATAGGTAGGTAGAGGAGTAGAGAGAGGGGGCGAAATACAGTAGGTAGGTAGGTAGGTAGAGGGATAGGGAAGGGGAAATACAGTAGTTAGGTAGGTAGAGGGATAGATAGAGAGGGAGAAATACAGTAGGTAGGTAGGTAGGTTGGGGCTTATATGGTGGTTGTGTGTATGTGTGCAGGTGTAGATCTACACATAGATTGGTTGGCCATTTAACCAGACTGGGCCACAGCAACGCGTGGCCGGGTATAGCTAGTAATTTTAATATTTTTAAAATCTTGAATTAAACAATTCCGTTGATGTTTCTTTGTAGAGTGATTTCGCTTATAATTGATTATAAGCTATAAGCAAAGCAAAGTTTTCTTAACATTTGAGCCACAGAAAGGCTATCTGCATCTTGCATTTCATTCATTCATTCATTCTTCTTTTCTTCCTTCCTTTCCCAAGTGTTCTTGATTACTTTATTTGAATATTAATTCCAGCTGATTTAATGTTACATCAGCATACCTATACAGCTGTCTTATGCTGAACATCAGCATAGAAGGACAAAAAGAATTAGGATAATTGCTTCTCCACTAAATACATATTTAATGCACAGCTGCATGGAAGAGATGAAAAAACACTGCAGTACCTACCTCAGAAGCTTATTGAGCTGGAATATTCTCTCTTTACCCTCCCCAAAGGGCCTTAACACCATATGACTTATAGGAAGCATACAGATATGGTTATATTTGTTTATTAAAATACGTTTGATCATATGATTGTTGATGATAGTGCCAAGCTGCCTTGGATTTGAATCCTGAGATAGTAGGAACAGATAGAAGAATCAATAACATTCTTGGACACTTATTCTGACTTCTGAAAGAAGAAAGCTATGACATATAATTTTCAGTTTACTAAAAAAAAGTGAACTCTACTCACACAGAGGAAGCCTAAAAGGCCATGGTTTAAACAAGGTTCAAATTGCCCCCATTAAAAATCAAATTACCGTCCTGTAGGGCATGGGCCCCTTGTTGGGAACAATTGCATTAGATGATGATGACTGGGATTTATCTGTTATTTGCTTGTATCCCACCTTTATTATTTTTACAATAACTCAATGCATTAAACATATCCCATATGCCTTCCTCCTTCTATTTTCCCCTTAACAACAACCTTGTGAGGTGGATTGGGCTGAGAGAGAGAGTGACTGGCCCAAAGTTACCCAGTTGGCTTTTGTGGCTAAAGCGGGACTTGCACACATGGTCTCCTGCTTTCTTGTCTAGCGCCTTGACCGCTTGACCATACTGGCTCTGTTGTAATGAGTATTAGTACTGAGGCCTTGTATACTGCATGAGTCAAAAAGAGGGCCCCTCATATCCTGGACATAAAATGGTTCAATTTCTACTCTCAAAATGACACTATAGAGCACTGCACACCAGAATAACTAGACACAAGAACAGTTTTTTCCCAAACGCCATCACTCTGCTAAAGAAATAATTCCCTCAGCAATGTCAAACTATTTACTAAGTCTGCATTACTATTACTATTAATCTTCTCATTGTTCCTATCAACCATCTCCTCCCACTTATGATTGCAAGACTGTAACTTTGTTGCTTGTATCCTTACTATTTATATTGATTTTTTCCTAATATGATTTGTTTGCATATTTGTACCCTACCACTATCATTTAGTGTTGTACTTTATGATTTGCGATGAATGTATCTTTTCTTGTGAGACCCAGTCATCCAGCTGTTTCCCCCCTCCCTAAGAACAGGACTAGAATTTATGGACTGCTGGTTTCTAACTTGATGCTTTCACTGCTAAACCCAATTGGCTCTTGAACACATCTGTATATATAATATAGTGAACAGGCAAATGGGAAATGTAAACGAAACCAACAGTCTTCATTAGGAAAAAAAATTCACTATATAACATGCATTTTAAAATGATAAATGTTTTGGAAGAACAGAAAAATCATTGCCTTTTAGTAATTGACAGCATTAGTAGAGAGTTTTAGTAGAGAAATCTGCAAGATTTCTTTCCAAAAATGTTGAAAATGTTTTCCATAAGGAAGTTTTTTAAAATGAAAATTTATTGTATATTGCATAATATGTTGATGTAAAAGGGAAATATACTTTGTTACATAACTGATTTATAATTTATTATAGAATTAAAATGTATTAATTATATTCCGAAATATTTGGAAATATATATTTTGAGATGTTGAGTATAGATATATTTCCCCCAAACCTGCTGCATAAAAATGTAATCTGGACAGATCATAATTTTACTCTACCCTGATATTCATTTCTTTCTATTGATTATTTAATTACTTTCAATGTTTATAATTAAATGGACTCTTTATTATTGTTTTATGTAGGGTATCTTTTTGTTAGTAGAAAATATTTCTGCTAATGGAAACTGCTCTACAGCAGGGGTCTCCAACCTTTGCAACTTTAAGTCTGAAGGACTTCAGCTCCCAGAATTCTCCAGCCAGCTTTGCTGAAGTCCTTCAGACTTAAAGTTGCAAAGGTTGGAGACCCCTGCTCTAGAGTACTCTTCAATTTTCCTGCAAAATCATGCTCTCAAGTGCTTTTGAACTGTCCAAGCTCAATTTAGAGAGCAATCAAAGGCTGAATAGAGGATGGATGAGCAGAAAATCCTATCACACTGACAAAAGCTATGATGTTAGAACACGTTTTGTTATTATATATACATAAACAGAACAAATATAATTGTCGATTCAGAAAAGTATGCTTATTTTTTTTTTGTTTGACGTTAATTGTATCAGAGAAAGACATCACTGGGCTGTGATGCTGCCTAGAAACACTCTAGCTACCCATTATATCTCTAATCCATTCTCACACTCACTTGAGGTGCTAGATAAAAAATATTGTTCTGCTCCTGCTCAATAGATCATTTGGCTTCCATGCTGGGTCAGGAAAATAAGTATTTTCTTCCTGAAAAGCAAAGAAAATCAGGTGAACTTACTAAGTGGGAAAAGAGTAAAGTATCATAATTAGGAACAACCGTGTCTGAATTACATCCTATTCTTTGTTTTGTTTTATTGATCTATAAATGGATCAACATCCTGAGAAATTATGATGTGCAGCTGATTTCTCTGTGGTCAATGCATGTTACTATTATATTTGACTGTATGAAATTAGGCGGTTTTTTGTGTGACCAGCAGTTCAGCACCTTGCATTCTGATAGCTTATTGCCAAGAAGGAACCTATTGTAAGGAGAGGGGTTTTGGACATACAAGATTTTCTTAATACTAGCTTTACTGAATGCAGAATTTGAATACTTTGCTACAGAACAAATTTTCCCAAGGGCAAACAGCAATGCCTTTTTGGTGCGTTTAAGTGAGGCAATAGATTCATACACCCAAGGAGATCAAGCATAAAATGAACATTTTGTAGACTGCTTCATGTCTGAGTTTTTCTTGTAACATTACAAGCAAGTTGGGCAACATTAGATGTCAGCCCAATTCATCACATTTTATAGCTCATGACATTTCATTTAGGATAACATTTTATTTTCAAATGGTTTAGAAATAAAATCTGGAGTAAAGAATAGGTTTCTTTCACCCTGTGAGTGAGCCTAACCGTGACGTGCATGAAAAATTTAATTCTATAAACTGCAAGTCAATATAATCAACTCAATATAATCAACTGAAGTAATCTTGTGATGTATGTAAGCAGCTTCCAAGGACAATGAAAGCTTTAGTATATTGAACCTTTATACAATTTGATTTTGTTATAGTAGCTCTGTTTTGATCACTGACCATAAAAATTTATATTCAGTACTAAAAGTAAAGCTCACTTATTATCCAATAGTTTAACCAATGTCTTCCTTCCTTCCTTCCTTCCTTCCTTCCTTCCTTCCTTCCTTCCTTCCTTCCTTCCTTCCAACCTACCTACCTACCTACCTACCTACCTACCTACCTACCTACTAAAGAATAAGTAGGATTTAAAATGCTATTACAAATGTATAAACATAGTGCCAATACCATTAAGGAGATATAGATATATAAGATTTCAAATACAGTGATGAATACAATTATATAAATCTATATAAGAGGTATCCTGTTTTATTAAACTATATATAATGCTAACAATGACAATACAAATAGCTAGGAAAGATATAGAATCACAGAATTACTAAAATCTACAAGTATTTCAAACTGAGCATTAGTGATGTGACTGTAGTATTATGGAGGAGAAATAGGAGAAAATCTAACAGAATTTTGATATAGTTATCTTGATTATTTACCAGATCATATAAACAGAAATTATCAGAGTACCCCAGAAATTACTGTAAATAGGAGAGAGATAATTAGCCAGTGACAAAAGTTTTTGTAAAAGTAATAAGTATTAGTATAATCTTTATTGCCATTGTACTTAAATACAACGAAATTGGTTTTAACCTCACTGGTGCAAAATTATAGCGGAAATGAAAAAAGAAAGAAAAAGAAAAAAACTTCAAACCTGTTTGTTCGGCTGGCTATACTTTGATGTCTTCTGCCCGATGGTAGAAGTGCAAAGAGACACTGACCACGGTGTGAATCATCTCTGAGTATCTTCCTTACTCTGCTAAAGCAGCGAGATTTGGCGATCTCATCCAGTGGTGCCAGAGGGCAACCAATGGTTTCTTGTGCCAAATTGATCACTCTCTGTAATGCCTTCCTGTCTGCAGCTGTTAAACCAGCATACCATACTGTAATGCAATATGTGAAGATGCTTTCTATGGTGGACTGATAGAAAGAGGTAGTCAGCCGTTGTTCCACCTGATTTTTTCGCAGAACTCTAAGGAAATGAAGTCTCTGTTCGGCCTTTCCAATCACCAGAAATGTGTTGTTTTTCCAGATGAGATCTTGACTAACAAGCACTCCCAAGAATTTAAAAGAGGAAACCCTTTCTGCACAGCCCCCCTCGATATACAGTGGGGCAGGTTCCTCTCTGTGCTTCTGGAAATCTAGCACCATCTCCTTTGTCTTACTAGTATTTGGATGTAAGTTGTTTCTTGAGCACCATGCGGATACCTTCTGGACTTCTTCCCTATATGCTGATTTGTCCCCTCCAGTTATGAGACCCAGTTGTGTCATCTGCAAACTTTATTATGATGTTGGATGGTTCAGAGGATATGCAGTCATATGTATACAGCGAGGTAATTCAGGTAATCCTCAATTTACAACAGTTTGTTTAGTGACTATTCAAAGTTACAACTTCACTGGAAAAGTGACTTATTACCATTTTTCACACTTATGACCATGGCAGCATCCCCATGGTCATGGTGAACCAAATTCAGATGCTTGGCAACTGGCCTGTATTATTGCTGGGGTCATGTGCCTTTTGTGACAGTCTGACAAGCAAAGTTAATGGGCAAGCCAGATTTACTTAACAGCCATGTTACTAACTTAACAACTGCAATGATCCACTTAACAACGGTGACAAGAAAGGATATGAAATGAGGCAAAACCCATTTAACCATCTTGCTTAGCAATAGGAATTTTGGGCTCAAATGTGGTTGTAAGTCAAGGACTACCTGTAAAGAAGAGCATAGACCAGTGATGGTGAACCTTTTTGGCACCAAGTGCCCAAACCGGAGCATGCATACATGCATGTGTGCACTCTGGAGTGCCAGAAACTTGAACACTAGCTGGCTGGCACGTGCATGCCTCTTTTTTGGGCATTTTCAGGCCATTTTTGGACCATTTTCAGGCCAATTATCAGCCTTTTTCAGGCCTGGATTTTGGCTGTGTTTGGCCATTTTTTTGGCTGTTTTCTGTTGCACCAGCAACCAAAAGAGCAGCTGGCGATGGCATGAGTGCCCACAGAGAGGGCTCTGTGTACCCCCTCTGGCATGTGTGCCATAGGTTCACCATCACAGGCATAGACCATGTTTTCTGTCACATTCATGGTGCTGGGAAATAATGTGTTTAAAAGGGAAATTTCTTATATTTTCCTTCCAGAACTGCTATTGGTTGGTTGGTTGGTTGGTTGGTTGGTTGGTTGGTTGGTTGGTTGGTTGGTTGGTTGGTTGGTTGGTTGGTTGGTTGGTTGGTTGGTTGGTTGGTTGAATGAATGAATGAATTATTATTGCCACCTATTCGCCAATGACATGTCAAGGCAGCATACATAACATAAAACCACATTTAAAACAATAAGACTAATAAAAAGGATCAAATTAATATAGCATAATATAATAAAATCACCCCACCTCCCACCCTGGTCACAACAGATTACATGAGCCATTTAATGGGCTCCATCCCACTCTGGGTTCCCCAGGCCCGCTGGCAGAACCAGGTCTTTAGTGCCTTCTGGAAGAGAATTACAGTGGGGCCACTCTAATCTCTGGGGAATGATGTTCCAGAGAGACAGAGCCACCATGGAGAAGGCCTTTCTTCTGGGTCCCATCAGGTGTATCTCCCTTAGTGATGGGAAACATAGCATTCCCTGCCTCCCCACTCTGAAGGGTCCGGTAGATGTGACTAGCAAGAGACGGTCCTTCAGATAACCTGGTCCCAAGCCACGAAGGGCTTTAAAGGTGACAACCAATGCCTTGAATTGCACCTGGAAGCAAATCGGCAGCCAATGCAGCTCCTAAAGGAGAGGTGATACATGTGCACCCTGGAGTCTGCACAAAACCATGTGGGCCCTTGCATTTTGCACCAATTGGAGCTTTCAGATGCTCTTCAAGGGAAGGCCCCATGTAGAGCACATTGCAATAGTCAATATGGGAAATGACTAGGGCATGAGTGACTGTGAGTAGGGATTGTTGGTCCAGGAAAGGGCATAAACTGGTGCACAAGCCACAGTTGGGCAAAGGCCCTCCTGGCCACGATGGCCACCTGCTCTGGAGGACCCGCAGATTATGCACAGGGTCTGTTTGGGGTAGTGCCAAGAGTGTGCACACTCTTCCTTCCATAGAACGTTGGATAAGAGAAACCCAGGTTTAAATTCTCCCTTTACCATAGATGTCTCAAAGGTGCTTTTTTCTTCCAAAGGCAACTGGACTGGTTTTTTTTTCGTGAGGAAGAAGAAAATGGATTGCATTTTGTATCCATCCCCCACCCATCCCATCAGAATCTATTCTTCTATTCCCCCACCATCAGAAGTGATGAAGCTTCTGGGATGAAAAACAGAACTACTTCTTCCTCAAGGAAAAAATTGCTTTTAGAAGAAAATAGCATCTTTGAAAGGGGAAAAAGCAACTTTGAGACCACTATGACCTGGATGATTGAGAATCTCCACAAATCGTGACCATAGAATTCTTTTTAGACATAAAATAGATAAAGAAGGTTAGGGATAATTTTGTGGGGAGCGAAAATTTTGAGAGTGAGGAGGGAATGGGGATTTTGCAGTATTCTTCCCCTGCCACGCCCACAAAGCCACGCTCTCAGAACCGGTAGTAAAAAAATTTGAATCCCACCACTGAAGTACATCTAAAAATATGTAATACAATGGCTTTGTAATGAGTGACGGCAGAAATAAGCTGGATCTATTGACAAGAATTTTTTGTTCTCTGTAACAAAAACTGAATTTTACCTCCAAGACACTGGTGGGTTCTGGATCCCGGTGAACCTGGTATGGTGCAACAGAGCCGGGCATCCACCACATGAACGCATGCAGAACGTGCGCGCATGTGTGCAGCGCCCACATGCATACTTATTGTCTGCAATGCCTCCACGACACTCCAGCTGCTTGGCGGAGCATTGCGCAGGCGCCATACACTCCGTGCACGTGCATGGAAGCCCCAAACAGTTCAAATACCAGTAAACGCAGGCAGGAAGGTGGGCCCTCCAGACCACCGTACTGGAACAGTACCGGGTGCTCCCGTACCAGGGTGTACCACTCATAACCCACCACTGCTCCCAGATATTAAATAAAGAGCAAATTTTATGAAAAATCCAAGTTTTAAAACAATGTAGCCCTAATTACTAAATCAATGGATATAACAATCTCAGTAAAAAGGTGCTATGCAGCTCAAGATCTAAGGTGCAGAAAGAGTGAGAAAGACCATGGAATTATAATTTTGTTATTACTGTTGTTACCCATTTGCTGCAGTTGAAAGCACATAAAAGAGATAAAATATATGTAATGTCAATATATATATTAGAAAAATCAGTTGATCATATATCTAGGAAGTCATTCTCAAAACAAATGGTAATAAATGTAAGAATCTCTAGACAGAGACTAGAATATTAGAATTTTGTATTGTTGATTTGTTTTCATTTTTTGTGCCTTCAAGAGACTCCTGGCAATTGCCTGGATTAATCCCCGCAGTTTTCTGGGCAAGATTTTGGAAGTGACACATTATTTCATGATATAATCCACATTTGCCCTAGCAAGATTTTTCCGACTTGTTATGTATACATGCTGAGAGCCCAATGAAGGTTCTGTTTTCTTGTGTTTTTAATTTACTTTTGGGAATCAAACTGCTGTCATGTATTTTAGCAGAATATAGAAATCTCTTGTGGAATTGAGAATTGTTTTTGTAGTGCCAAGGGGAAAGGTTTCATGATGAATATTGTAGCACACTCGTTCTATTATTAAAATTTGTGTCATGCAACAAACCATGTTAAATGTTGGGCAGCTAAATAGAATGAAAACAATTCACTTCAAAAGATACAATGATTTACCTTTGTTCTTCTACTGACCTGCAGAGGAAATAAAACTTATTTAAACTACCTCCATTTTCTGAGATTATGTGTGTTGCCATCTGCGGGGTAGGAGTTTCTGGAGTTTTTATATTGTTAATTTCTAATGCTGTATGCCACCTGAAGTCACTGTGTGCGGGCTCAGTAGCCATATAAATCTATTTAATAAATAAACACCTCTGTTTGTTGATTTTTCCTTCCTTTAGCTATGTAAACCAAAAACAAAAGGACCAAGCCACCTTTTTCCTTTGTTAGTCAAGAATTTTTATTATATAGGGACAGTGTTGGCGGGCCCGGCCCTCTGGAACGACCTTCCCCCTGATATTAGAACGACCACCGACCTCCGCTCCTTCCGTGTAAAATTGAAGACCCATCTCTTTCGACTGGCCGGCCTTGAATAGTTCTCTCTGTCTTTTAATTACAAATTTTAATGGGTTTTTAATTTTATATTTTTAGCACGGGTAGATTTATTTAATTCTATTTTAAGTAATGTTTGTATTATTGTATATTGTTTTTAATTATGCCTGTGCACCGCCCCGGGTCCCTGTGGGGAGAGGGTGCGGTTAATAAATCTCAATTTATTATTATTATTATTATTATTATTATTTGCATAATAAAACACACATCTCAACTGTTGCTTAAAAATTAAGATCTTTAACATTTTTTTCAGTTATGTAATTAGAATATTTGAACTACTGATTTTTCCAGAGTATGCATAAAATAGTAAAATAGATTATTCCAAGAAATAAAGTTCCTTTTATTTCTTTTTTGGTTGCCTAAACAGAGGTCCCCAACCTTTGCAACTTTAAGTCTGAAGGACTTCAGCTCCCAGAATTCAGACTTAAAGTTGCAAAGGTTGGAGATCCCTGGGCCCCTAACAACTTTATTGCTTGAGCTTCACTACAATGTTTTTTAATACCACCACCACCACCTACATTTTTTTTTGAAAGGATGTAGTAGTGCAGGAAAGTTTGAAAATAGGCTAAGAAAGAATTGTGATGGAGTCAGAAATGAAAGAAGGCAAATGGACATTTGGTGATAAGAAAAGTTGAAGAAAGCGACGAAGATGAGCATTTTTTGGAAAGGGGTGGAATGCAGAAAAGGAGATGAACTTGGAAATAGAGAAAAAGAAGGAAGTAGAAATAGAGAATCAAATAAAGGAGAATGTTGGCAGTGAGAACACAATAACAGTGTTGGCAGGTGACATAGAATAAACTTTGAAAACATCTGTGAGTAGCAGAGTCAAAGGATCCAAATGAATGATTTTGTGCAGGTGCATCTGCAAAAATACTGTTTTGCAGAACTGTTTATTAATTAGGAAATCCTTAGTTGTATGCCATATGGAATTTAAAATTTGGAGAATTATATCAAGCAATCCAAGCAAATGTGATTAATTTTAGTTTTTATTAGGGTTATATTGCTTTTCTATATAGAGATATGTATTGTGAAAGTTCTTAATTTGATGAGTGTGAGTCTGCATCAGAGGTGGTATTCAGCAGGTTCTGACCAGTTCTGGAGAACTGGTAGTGGACATTTTGAGTAGTTCGACACCCTTGCTTTAGTATAAACAGCTTAAATATGGCATTCAGGTTCTTTTCATATGACAATATACAACAATGGGTTTATATGTGTCCTTTTCAGAGAACAAAATAATTGAGTATAGCTCAGTATTTCTAAATTGTAAGCTCTTGTGGCCCAGCCGGCTCAGGATGAGCTGCTGATGGATTCCTCTAGTGAGGAGTCCTATGAGTCTGCTGTAGAGGATGAGGCCGAGAGTGAGAGAGCAGAGAGCCCGGCTAGGCATCAGGAGGCACCTGGGGCTTGGTGTAGTGGGGAGGAGAAAGCCCAGTTTGTCCCTGATGTCAGGATAAGAAGGATTGAGAGGAGGCAATGGCAATTAGCAGAACGACGCAGTCGGAGATATCAGTAGCAGCTGCCTAATTGACTGCCCCCTCCCAAGAGGCTTTAAAAGAAATCCTCGGTACATCAAAAGGTTTGCAGGAAACAACGCAGAGAGGTTATTTCAGAGTCAGAGAGTTTTTCAGAGTTGGAGAGTGTGGATCGTGTTATCTTCTAGTCAAGGTTAGTTCAGGCAAGCTGCCAAACAGCAGCCAGTCTAGTCATTTGTCTTGTGTTGGGAGGGAGTCAGAACAGTAAACTATGTAGCTTGAAGGCTGTTTTCTACTTTATTTATCCTATTCTTATTATAGCAAATAAAACCAAATGGGAAAATAAGCAAAACTGCAGCAACCTTGTCATGTTATAACGTGACTCTAAGATATTTATCTAAAAGGCTTATTACTGTAGAAACAGTATGTTTTTAAATGTTCCAAGATCAGAATAGACCAGTGATGGCTAACCTTTTTCTAAAGGCTATTGCCTGCACATGTGTGGCCCACCCCCCTGGGCATGTCCATTTTTTGCCCTCCCCAGGCTCCCAAGGCTTTCCTGAAGCCTGGAGAGGGCGAAAAATACCTTCCCTGGCCCTCCAGAAGGCCAAAAAGGGAGAGAGTGAAAAACGCACAAACGGGCCAACCAGAAGTTCGGAAACGTCCGGTTGACCCATTGGGCCTGTTTTTCGCCCTCTCTAGGTGGCTTTCCTGAAGCCTGGAGAGGGTGAAAAAGACCTCCCCTAGCCCTCCAGAAGGCCAAAAATTAGCTGGCTGGCCTGCACATGCGCGCCAGAGCTAAGGGCTGCCATGCCGGCAAATATGGCTCTGCGTGCCATCTGTGGCATGTCTGCCATAGGAATAGACCATTGACATGCTGAGTATATGTTTAAAGCTGTGTTTTAAAATATTTTTGGAATGATATAGGAAAAGGATGATTAGTGTTGGTTTTAGAAAGTTTTAAATGGTTTAAAAGATCAAATCAATTTGATTTAAGACTCTGAAGTTAATCAAAGTAATCTTTCTTGTGGGAAATTATGTTTATGTTTGGAAACAACTATTAAGACAATGTGAAAATTAGACATTGAAGTAATAAATGCATCAATGGCTTCTTTAAGAGAAATCTATGATGAATGGGCTCAGGAAATAACTATAAAGGTATCTGCTATTATGGAATAATCAAGTTCCATTGACTAAAACTAAAATGGATTTGAATGTGATACTGTACAATTGATTTAAAAATGATACTGTACAAAGGATATACAAATGAAAATGGCTAATAATTTAATAATTTAAAAGACACAAATATTTCAGAAAAAGTGTTATGAATAAATTCTCTTCAATGGATTTACAAAAGAAACTTGTTGAAGCTGTCCAAGATTTTGTGAGAAGAGAGAGTGGAATATGAACCGTGATGTGGCTATTACAAAATGGATATTCCATTTTATAGTGGAATTACAAAAGGGTAAAAGGACTCCAACAATTCTGAGAGAAGAAGCAAAGAGAGTATGAGAAAGCACATGTCAGGACTTTGTTTGAGGGAACTTTTTCTTTTTTTAAAAAAACTTTCTTTTTTTAATATATTTTATATTTTGTAGATTGTGTTACTTTTATCTGTATAACATAATCTTCAATAAAATTGGTGCAGAAATGTTGGCAGGCCTTTTTTCGGCTCTGATTTACTAGTCCATTTTCTCCCCCTTTTCCCAAGCGTTTTTAAAAGTTTTAGATCATTTTCCTGAAATAGTGTCAGCAATTTATTTCAACACCATGTTGTACAAGTCATCTGTTCCTTTGAGGAAATACACCAGACTGTTTGTGTGGCATGCTCAATGCTGGCAGCGCTACCCCATGTTTCCTTTAGATGTGTATTCTCCATTGTGTGCCTGATCACTCTCTTATAATCCTTTCCTCTCCAATGAATGTTAAAACAACCATTAATTTCCTTCGTGCTAATTATCCAAGTATTGAGGTGAACATTCTGAAGGGCGGGGGAGTGGGCGGGAAAGCCAAGGGAAACTAAAGTAAAATCATTGGAGGCAAACAAAAATTGAAGTTGTGAAACTGATTAGTCTTATAAATTTTGAAAAGGGAAACACATTCGCAGTTGTGAGATTTCCCACTTAGTGATTCACTTAATGACAGAAATTCAAATCCCAATTGTGGTCACTGAACATAGACTACCTGCATTATTTGAGCATATACTTGAATAGTAATGATAATTAGAATAATTTATTTCAAATACCTAAACTCTGTGGGTCTATTTTTTGTTGATCAAGCAGATTAAATAATGTGTCAGCAGTGTAAGGCTTACTGGATTTTTGTCATGTTTTCCTTAAGAAGAAAGACTGACCTTTTTGGCATGAATGGCTGGAAGGACAGAGAGACAGACAGACAGACAAGCTACATCTTACTAAGGATACAAGCACATTCCATGTTGTTTAAATAAAATGTACAATTATACAGTATACTGTCAAAAAGAACAAAAGGTATATAGTGTACTGCCAATAAAAAAAATTCAAAAGACTGTTAACCTGGTAAGAAGATTGCCAGGTTAATTAAAAAGTACCTTGTTCAACAAACAAAATATTTTTGATAATACCAAAGAGCCAAAGGTGAAAAACATGAAGAATAATACAGAAAACAGACCATGGAAACCATAAACAAACATTCTTGGTAGCATTTTTTTCTTCCGGTCAAACCTTAGATGTGGAAGAAATAGAAATTTCTATTGAAACTCAGGTTGGGCTTCAAAGTTAGTTGTTTGCATTCCATGTTCAGAAAATATAAAAAGTGTAATTCTACCTTTAAATTATCGGTTAAGTCTGAAACGTTCTTCCTGTATATTCATTTTATGTTACATAGTTTTAAAAAAATTAATTGAGTTTGTTCATTTTCTGTCATGCCTGTTAATTAACATAACTACCTTTGTATGCATGTATGAGTCTGAGAGATGAATACATTTTTTAATAAAATAATATTGTATATAAAAAAGTGATCCTTTATCAATTAGCACTTGAAAACCAAATCAATATTCATAATGAACAAAAACCTCAAAAGTAATAAAAAAAACTTCAACCAGATGAATAATTACACATCTATCTAAAAATCAGACCAACTATCTACTGTATATACTATTAAAACTCTTATTTTAATTACCTTTAACTGGATAAAATGGTTCATCATAGGACAATAATTTGTCCCTCAAATGGGCTTACAGAATGCATCCAAAATCAGGAACCCACAACTCCCAATGTGGCGAAGTTGTGGTGGTAGTTTAGTGTTCTGGCCACTGTTGCACTGCAGGGTTTTTCCTACATTCACATTCCTCATTTTCAATGTTCTGTGACAATTTCCCAGCCACTCTGGCAATTCCCACTGCCTCCCCAGCAGCAGCCACTTAGCTGTCTGCTGGAAAAGGAAGAGAAAGGAGTGGAGGGGAGGGGAAGGAAAGGGGAAGGAAAGGAAGGATTCCCCCCCCCCCCATACATAGTCTTTCTGTTTTTCTGTTTCGGTAAGGAAATAACACTGAAATGATGACTTAGTGGGTGTTTGAGTTGCCTAATAACTATTTATTTTTTGAAATTGTTATGTTAGGGAAAACTAAAGGTGGTATTCAGCAGGTTCTGACCAGTTCTGGAGAACCAGTAGCAGAAATTTTGAGTAGTTCGGAGAAGCAGTAAATACCACCTCTGACTGGCTCCACCCCCATCTATTCTTGGCCTCCCGAGTCCCAGATGATCAGCAGAAAATGGAGATTTTACAGTATCTTTCCCCTACCATGCCCACCAAGCCACGCCACGCCCACAGAAGCAGTAGTAAAAAAAATTGAATTCCACCACTGGGGCAAACCCAAACTTCAGGTGCAGTACATGTGGCAGATGCTTATCTGTTTGAATTGTACAGTCCCAGAGTATTTTGTCATTTTCTATCACTTTGTCTATTTTGTAGTCCTACTAGTTCTTGCTCGTAGGCAAATGGTATTTCTTGCAGATATTCCAATGTACCATTGTTGCTATTTGATTATGCTGTTGTTTGTGTGCTTTTTTGCAGAAGCTAATTAGGTGGTCCACTGTTTTTTCAGCTTCTTTGCAGAGGTGGCATTTGCTGTCTGTCCTTGTCTCAGCTTTGGCTTTGTATGCATTAGTTCTTAAGGCTTGGTCTTGTACAGCCAGAATTAGTCCCTTTGTCTCTTTCTTCAACTTTTCTGCTATTAGTCATTGCTAGGTCTTGCTGTTATCTGCGTTGCCTGCTAGTGTGTTTTTTTTTTAAATGTACTGGTCATGTAATACTTTGTCTTTACGTGTCTCTTTTTTATTCTTCACTTTGTCTTTCTTATAGGCTAGTGGCAAGGAATTCCTTTGGTATTCAGTGCATCTGTTTCACTGTCCTTCTGATATTCTTCCAATGCCTTTTTCCCCCTCTTCAACAATCTGGTGTACTTCCACCATGCCATGCCCACACATTTTCCTTGATAAATAGAGTCTGTCAACATTGCTGTGTGCATCAAGGCCATGATTCATTATCATTATTTGTCTGGTCTTCCTGTCTGGGGTTTTTAGTTCTGCTTGAGTCCAATTCGAGCCCTATATCTAATGATAGAAATTGCCCAGGTGTTAATTGCCTTGATATTTTCACCGCTGAGTTTGGATATTAAGATCTTCATGAAGATATTAAGATCTCTCATGAAGTATTCAGTTCTAACCTTCTTTTCTTCTGTATGCCTGATAGTGACAGCAGCTTGAAGGTTGTCCAGGAATTGGTAGTGATTTCATCCAGACTCTTGATTCCTTCAGTGTTCACTATTTTTCTTCTTAGTGGTGTGGGTGGCACATTTGTCCAGTCCAAATTCCATTGCAATATTTTGACTGTATATATGGACAGTGTTGAGCAATGACTCTTTCACATAATGTATTTCCATGCAGATTCAGATTGTCTAGGTAAAGAAAATGGGATAGCATGGCAGATGTTTTGATACTTGACAGCTTTGGCCTCACTCTTGATAGTAGCCTTTCCCAGTCTATCATAATTGATCAGCAACTATGACTTCAGTTGTGCCATTGATCTTTGCATAAAGTTTCTAATGTTTCTAGTGACTCCTATAATTTCTAGGCCCGCGATGGTGAACCAATGGCACACGTGCCACAGGTGGCATGCGGAGCCATTTGCTTGCCCTGTCAGCTGACCAGTGCACATGTGCATGCTGGCCAGCTGACTTCGGTTTCCTTTTGAGACCATTTTCCCCTCCCAAGGTTTCAGGAGCTTCCCTGAAGCCTCTGGAGTGTGAAAAACCAGCCCTACGGGCAAACTGGAAGTTCAGGAACAGACTTCCGGGTTGCTCATAGGGCCGATTTTAGCTTTCCGGAGCATTCTGGAGCCCTCAGGAGGCTTCCCTGGAGCCCTCCGGATGATTCTGGAGCCCTCAGAGGGCAAAAAAATGAGCAAACTGGAAGTGACTTGATTACTCAATCATGTGGATTGGAGCTGAATACCTTCTTGTAATCAATCCAAACTCTTCAACTCTCCAAGTTTCCTTTCTCTAGCCCAGTGTGGTAGTACCCCTCCATACAAAAGAAGGGAACTGCCTAGTTTCTCTGGTCCAGCACAGGAATTTCCTTCTGTGCACAGAGGGCAACCGTGGCAGACAATTCTTTCCTTACATCGGTTATGACCTACACAGTCATTTAGCACCTGCAAGTGGGAAGGCCAGTGTTAGGATATTCAGCCTTATATTGGGTTGACAATATATATGAGCCTATGTTCTTAAGGAGTTGTGTAGCTTTAAGAACTGTCTTATAATCTGATTGGCTGTACTTATCAGCTCTACCATAAAACAAGCTCAGAATCACAGCTCATTCCCTTTTCGATTCCCTGTGCTGAGGAGATGAAGCTGTGAAGGAGGAGTATTTGTTTTGCATCACTGTAAGATACAGTAACTCTATGTTTGGTGAAGGATTGTTTTGGAAGTTAGAATCATTGGTCGGAAGAAGCATTTTAGTTGCTACAAAGTAAAGACTATTTATTTTCTTACTATCACTGTTTTAAGTTTGTTTGTGGTTACAGCAACGTATCTCTTTACTGTCCAGTGAATTACACTATTCCGCATTTATTTGCTAACACTGGTTAAGGGACCAGAGTTGTAACACTGGTTCTGAACCCAGAGTTGCTCTCAGCCAGGATTGCAATCATTGAGCAAGGTGGTCACAAGGCAACTCCCCCACCCATTGTTAATGACTGCAATGACTCCTGGGCAAAACTATTGGCCTAATTTTGATTGTCAATTGGGAAACACCTTTATGTCTGATTCTGGATGTTCTTTCCATAAAAAGAAATGGTTCATTCTTTTCAAATATAGTTTTCTTGTTGGATTTGATTTGTAATAACAGATAATTATGTATTTGTTTTCAATCTTTGTATATTTGCAATGGATACACAACTTTTCTTCGAATGCTCCTGCAATTCCCTGTGCACCGCCTCCAGTCCCTTCGGGGAGAGAGAGCGGTTTACAAATTAAATTATTATTATTATTATTATTATTATTATTATTATTATTATTATTATTATTATTATTATTATTATTATTATTATTATTATTATTATTATTATTATTATTATTATTAATTGCTGACCCTGGTTGCTCAACCAACAATCTTGAATCCTGTGACCACACCATTTAGCAACAGCAGTTTTGGTCATCCCAGTTGCAGTTGGCCTCATACTTTTTCTACCCAGCCATGCTCCCCATTTCAACTTCCTCCATCTTTCCTTCCATTCCTTCCCTTTTAGACACCCTATACTCTGTTGCCTATACTTGCCACCCCCAGCTGATCGTGACCAATTTCTTCCTCTCTGTTGATGAAGAATGCCTGGCCATTGGCCAAGGCAATTGCAAATTGCCAAAGCATCAGAATTTTGATAATATGGCCATGGGGCACTACAATGGCCATAAATCTGAGAACTGGCTGCAACTATCATTCATTCAGCCCTCCTGTAACATTGAAGTTTGATAAATAAATAGTTGTTAAGGACTACCTGTATTCAAATATAAAACAAAATCTCTATAAAAAGAGATGGAGAATAGGTATTCTTCCAAACACACACACACACACACACACACACACACACACACTACACACACACTGATAAATTGGACATTAATTGATTGTTGCCCCACTTCTCGCATCCCACCAGCCAGTCTCCTCATTGCACAGTTGGAATTTACTAATTATGGTATGTTGATGACCTTAACAAGCAGAAGGTTAAGCCTATATCAGCTTTGATATATTGCTGGGTATCTATGAACAGAAGCAGAATCAAGAATTATACCTTTTGCCTACTATCTGGCAAGGCAAAGACAAAAGAAAGAAAAAAGCAGACACAATGGAAATTATAGTGTGACATTGTAATATTTTTTATTCTTATACAATAGAATAGCAGAGTTGGAAGGGACCTTGGAGGTCTTCTAGTCCAGGGGTCTGCAAAGTCGGCTCTTTTAAGACTCTCATAGCTGGCTGGGGAATTCTGGGAGTTTTTTTTTATTATTATTAATAATAATATAATAATATTTAATATTTCTAAACCGCGCCCTCTCCCCACAGGGACTCGGGGCGGTGCACAGGCACAGTAAAACAATAAATACATATAAACATTTCATTAAAAATAAATTAAATCCAAACCTGCGCTAAAATTCCCATTAAAACTAAGCAATATTACAAAACCCCAATAAAACCCCAAAGACAGAGAGACTATCCTAGGCCGGCCAGACAGAAGAAATGAGTTTTTAATTTGAGACGGAAGGAGCGGAGGTCCGTGGTCGTCCTAATATCGGGGGGAAGGTCGTTCCAGAGGGCCGGGCCCGCCACAGAGAGAGCCCTTCCCCTGGGCGTCGCCCGCTGACAAAGTCTAGTGGACGGCACCCGGAGAAGTCCCTCTCTGTGGGAGCGAATCGGTCGTGAGGATGTATGAGGCAGGATCCGATCCCGCAGATAGCTAGGTCCCGAGCCATGGAGCGCTTTAAAGATGATAATCAACACCTTGAAGCGCACCCGGAAGACGACAGGCAGCCAGTGCAGCTCGCGCAAGAGCGGTGTTACATGGGTAAACCTAGTGGTTCCCATAATTGCTCGCGCGGCTGCATTCTGGACTAGCTGAAGTCTCCGGGTGCACCTCAAGGGGAGCCCCATGTAGAGAGAGTTGCAATAGTCCAGTCGGGATGTCACGAGCGCATGAGTGACTGTGCGAAGGGCGTCCCGATCCAATAGGGGGTGCAATTGGCGAACCAGGCGAACCTGGTAAAACGCCCTCCTGTCCACGGCTGTCACTTGATCTTCCATGGACAGCCGGGCATCCAGGAGGACACCCAAATTGCGCACCCCATCCACAGGGGCAAGATGTTCGCCCCCTATGGCCAGCGATGGAGTGAGCTGGTTGAATCGGGCAGCCGGAAACCACAGCCACTCGGTCTTGGTCGGGTTGAGCCTGAGTCCGTTACTTCCCATCCAGACCCGCACGGCTTCCAGGCACTGGCACATCACCGCTACGGCATCGTTGGGGTGGTTTGGGGTAGAAATATACAGCTGGGTGTCGTCAGCGTATAGATGGTACTCTACCCCAAAACCACGGATGATCTCACCCAGCGGCTTCATGTATGTGTTAAACAGGAGAGGCGAGAGGACCGACCCCTGAGGCACCCCACATGCGAGGGGTCTCGAGGTCGACCTCTGCTCCCCTGCCAACACAAATTGCGATCGGCCAGAGAGGTAGGAGGAGAACCACCGTAAAACGGTGCCTCCCACTCCCAACCCCCCCAGCCGATGCAATAGGATACCATGGTCGATGGTATCGAAAGCCGCCCAGAGGTCTAATAGGACCAGGATGGAGGAACAACCCCCATCTCTGGCCCTCCAGAGATCATCAACCAACGCGACCAATGCCGTCTCAGTGCTATGCCCGGGCCGAAAGCCGGACTGGCGCGGGTCTAGATAATCAACTTCCTCCAGGTGACGGGGAAACTGTTGTGCCACCACACTCTCAACAACCTTCGCCAAGAAGGGAAGGTTGGAGACTGGACGATAGTTGGTTAATAAAGCTGGATCCAAAGAGGGCTTCTTAAGGAGGGGCCTCACCATAGCCTCTTTTAGGGAAGCAGGCAAGGAACCCTCACTTAAGGAAGCGTTGACAACCTCTTGGAGCCAGCCTCGTGTCACCTCCCAGGATGCCAGTACAAGCCAGGAGGGACACGGGTCCAATAAACATGTGGTGGCTCGCAGTCGCCCACGTAACCTGTCCATATCCTCGGAAGCAACGGAGTCAAACTCCTCCCAAACAAGATCTGCCTCGTGGCATCCCACTGGGCCATCAATGGGGGCTAACTCGTTCTGTATCTGAGCGATTTTCTCCTGCAGAAAAATCACAAATTCCTCTGCTCTACCCTGTAGCGGGGCTTCCCGCACCCTCTGTTGAAGGAGGGAGCGGGTCACCCTAAACAGGGCGGCAGGGCGGTTTTCTGCGGATGCTATGAGAGTGGCACAATGATGACGTTTGGCCACTCTCAGCGCCACAATGTAAGTCCGTAAATGGGCTCTTACCTGTGTCCGGTCAGATACAAATCGAGTAGACCTCCATCTTCTCTCTAGGCATCTCTTGTGGCGTTTCATCACCCTTAGCTCCTCGGTAAACCAAGGAGCCAGGGTAGCTCGCCGCCGCAAGAGAGGCCGCAAGGGCGCGACCCGATCCAAGGCTCCCGTGGTCGCAGTATTCCATGCGGCCACGAGGTCCTCCATCGGGACGCGGGTCAGGGGTACAGGAAGTGGCCCAAGCGCCGCCTGGAACCCATCAGGGTCCATCAGGCGCCTGGGGCGGAACCAGATAGATGACTCAGGTTCCGCCTCCCCGCGGTGGGGGGTGGCGGTTGGAAAGTCGAGCCGGAGAAGTGAGTGGTCTGACCATGACAAGGGTGTGATGACTATATCCCCTGTACCCAGATCACTCTTCCATTGGTCAGAGACAAAGATGAGATCCGGTGTGTGTCCACCCTCGTGGGTGGGGCCTTGAATTAATTGGGTCAGGTCCATGGCCGTCATGGAAGCCATGAACTCCCGAGCTACCTCGGATGATTCGCCCACCGATGGCAGATTAAAGTCCCCCATGACTAAAAGTCTGGGGGTCTCAACTGCCATCGTAGCGATCACCTCGAGGAGCTCGGGCAGGGCTGCTGCTACATAGCGGGGAGCCAGGTATACAACCAGCAAGCCCAACTGCCTTTATTATTAAATTTATACCCCGCCCTTCTCCAAACGGACCCAGGGCGGCGCACAGGGATGTTAAAACACATATAAAACATATAAAATTTTAAAAAACTTATTCTAATAGACCCTGCGCTAAAAACCGAATTTAAAAAACCCAAATTTAAAACTATCTAAGAGTCAGTAATGGGGGTTATGCTAGGCCGGCTAGATGGAATAGGTGTGTCTTCAGACACTTGCGGAAGAGGCGGAGGTCAGAAATGGTGCGGAGTTCAGGGGGTAGGTCGTTCCAAAGGGAAGGGCCCGCCACAGAGAAGGCTCTTCCCCTGGGTGTCGCCAGTCGGCATTGTCCAGCCGACGGCACCCTGAGGAGGCCCTCTCTGTGGGAGCGTATCGGTCTGAGGGATGTATGGGGCAGGAGGCAGTCTCGCATATAACTAGGCCCCGAGCCATGGAGCGCTTTAAAGATGGTCGTTAAAACCTTGAAGCGCACCCGAAAGACCACAGGGAGCCAGTGCAGCTCGCACAGGATAGGTGTTATGTGGGAGTGTCTAGGCGCTCCCGTAATCACCCGCGCGGCTGCGTTCTGGACTAGCTGCAGCTTTCGGGTGCACCTCAAGGGGAGCCCCATGTAGAGAGCATTACAGTAGTCAAGTCGAGAGGTGACGAGTGCTTGAGTGACTGTGCGTAAGGCACCCCGGTCCAGTAAGGGGCGCAATTGGCGCATCAGGCGTACCTGATGGAATGCCCCCCTGGCCACGGCTGCCACATGATCTTCCATAGACAGCCGGGAATCCAGGAGGACACCCAAATTGCGCGCCCTCTCCACGGGGGCCGGTGTTTCGCCCCCAATGGCCAGAGTTGGAATAATCTGGCTAAACCGGGGCGCCGGAAGCCACAGCCACTCAGTCTTGGACGGGTTGAGCCTGAGTTTGTTACCACCCATCCAGATCCGTACGGCCTCCAAACACCGGGACATAACCTCGACGGCATCGTTGGGGTGGTCTGGGGTGGATATGTACAACTGAGTATCATCAGCGTACAGATGATATCCCACCCCAAAACCACGGATGATCTAACCCAGCGGCTTCATATATGTGTTGAACAGTAAGGGCGAGAGGACCGACCCCTGAGGAACCCCACATATGAGGGACCTCGAGGCCGACCTCTGCCCCCCTGCCAACACATATTGCGACCGACCAGAGAGGTAGGATGAGAACCACCGCAGAACGGTGCCTCCCAACCCCAACCTCCCCAGTCGGTGCAATAGGATACCATGGTCGATGGTATCAAAAGCCGCTGAGAGGTCTAATAGGACTAGGATAGAGGAATATCCTCTATCCCGCGCCCTCCAGAGATCATCAACCAACGCGACCAATGCCATCTCGGTGCTGTGCCCGGGTCGGAAGCCGGACTGGCGCGGGTCTAGATAATCAACTTCCTCCAAGTGTCGCGGAAACTGTTGAGCCACCACACTCTCAACAACCTTCACTAAAAAGTGGAGGTTGGAGACGGGACGATAGTTCTCTAATAATGCTGGATCCAGGGACGGCTTCTTGAGGAGGGGCCTCACCACCGCCTCTTTCAGGATGGCAGGCAAGGACCCCTCACTCAAAGATGCGTTGACAATGCCCTGGAGCCAGCCTCGTGTCGTCTCCCAGGATGCCAGTACAAGCCAGGAGGGACACGGGTCCAATAAACATGTGGTAGCCCTAAGTCTCTTTGACAGCTTGTCCATATCCTCGGTGGTAACAAAATCAAACTCCTCCCAGGATGGTGTCACAAGAACAGCCTCGGCCTGCTCGACTGGACCACTGTCGATGGAGGGTAGCTCGTTCCGAATCCGAGTGATTTTCTTCTGCAGATAAATCCCAAATTCCTCTGCTCGACCCTGTAAAGGGGCTTCCCGCGGCCTCTGTTGAAGGAGGGAGCGGGTCACCCCAAACAGGGCGGCAGGGCGGTTATCTGCGGATGCAATAAGAGTGGCACAATACTCACGTTTGGCCACTTTTATCGCCACTAAGTAAGTCCTAATATGGTCTCTCACTAGTGTTCGGTCGGCTTCGGAGTGAGAAGATCTCCATCTGCTCTCTAGGCGTCTCTTGTGGCGCTTCATCTCCCTAAGCCCCTCGGTAAACCAAGGAGCCCAGGTGGTTCGTCGCCGCAAGAGAGGCCGCAAGGGCGCAACTCGGTCCAAGGCCCCCGTGGCCGCACTTAACCATGCAGCCACTAGGTCCTCAGTCGAGTCGCGGGGCAAGTCCACAGGAATTGGCCCAAGCTCCCTCTGGAACCTTATCGGGTCCATCAGGAGCCTGGGGCGGAACCATATAGGAATGTCCGGTTCCGCCTCCCCGCAGTGAGGTGCAGCGATCGGAAAGTCGAGCCGAAGGAGAGCGTGATCTGTCCATGACAGGGGTGTGATGACTAAATCCCCTATTCCCAGATCACTACTCCACTGTCCCGAGACGAAGATGAGATCCAGGGTGTGTCCGCCCTCGTGAGTAGGGCCTAAAACTACCTGGGTCAGGTCCATGGCTGTCATGGAAGCCATGAACTCCCGAGCTGCACCAGAGGTTTCGCCTGCCGACGGCAGGTTAAAGTCCCCCATGACTAAAAGTCTGGGGGTCTCAACCGCCGTTGAAGTCTGGGGGTCTCAACCGTTGAAGTCCACCAGTCTTAAAAGAGCCGACTTTGCAGACCCCTATTCTAGTCCAACCCCCCGCTAGGCAGGAAGCCCTATACCATTTCAGACAAATGGCTATCCAACATCTTCTTAAAGACTTGCAGTGTTGGGACATTCACAACTTCTGGTGGTTGTACACTATCTAGTCACCTTTGGTAATAAGGGCACTGCCTGGGCATGTCAATTTTTTCAACTTTATGAGTACTCAAAAGTTGTGACATACGTTGGGGATTGTAAAGACAGTATGGTTACTTTAATATAATTTAGATGTGCTTGGTAAGTAACTACATAAATATAAGTTTTTAAATTTTTTGTTTGTTTGTTACAATTGGGGAGTTATATAAATTTAATTAATTAATAAAATAAATAAACCCATCTGTGTGATGTTATTATATATCCCCTCCTAGTAAGTCAGCATGCTACCTATTCAATCTTAGAGATGTGGTCAGTGAATGTAAACAGTTTGGTTTACTGGACCAGAGGTTCCTGAATGAGTCTTCTCCTTCCTGTCACTCAGCTTGCTGTAAATGTCTTACAAGAGCACTTTAAGAAGTTCACACTTATCCATTCATTTGGGCCTCTATATCCATCTCTCTATTCGATCATTTCCCTTTTTATAGAACTCTTCATTACTTAACACAGAGGCACTTCAAGATTGACTTTGTCCCTTAGAAGCTTTGGGAGTAATTCATAGATGCCTCCTAAAGAAAGAAGAAATTGCATTTTGTAATGTGTCAGAAAAGAACGATTTAAAAAAATATTTTGTGTTTTTGCTTTAGTCACTTATTTAGATGTCAAACTTAAGTAACCCAGAAAGATGACTTGGAGAACAAATGTGAATCACTAACAATAGTTTATCTATTTGATGATTCATACTTTTTTTTAATCTTCATATAATTCTAAGAATTTGTGAAATATTCAACTTTTCCTCCAAGGTCACATTTGTTAATTCCTATTGATTGAGTCACGTGGCTAAGCAAAGCTTTCACAGTTATGCTTTTAAAAGGCTTTTTGCTTATGAGGGAAATCTGTTTGTAATTTAAATTTTGCTTCCTACTCTCTCTAAATTAACTGGAGTTAACAGAGAGCACTAATATAGTTTTTAAAAATGAAACATTGTTTTAGAGGACACATTATTTTTGGATGTGCTTTTTTCCTGTCCTATACTTCTTCAATTCAGTGTATTCCTCACAGATATGTTTTAACATATCTTTCTCCTCAGAATAATTTTGAAATGATGATTTCATAGGAGAATTTGGCACGTCGCGTAACAAGTTTTGATCCTCACCTTAGTCCAGGATTAAATGAACTTGTATGAAAATTTACGAAAATGAAAACAGACTTTTGCCTTGTGAATGTAATACGAATTATTTTGTTTACTTTAATTCCATCCCGTTCTTTTTTGTCTACAGGTTAATAATGAAAATGTAGTCAAGGTTGGCCACAGGCAGGTGGTGAACATGATCAGACAAGGAGGCAATCACTTAGTTCTTAAAGTTGTCACAGTAACCAGAAATCTAGATCCAGACGACACAGCCAGAAAGAAAGGTACCGTCTTTTCATGATTTTAATTGTTTCAGATGCTTCTTCATAAAAGAATCTGGTATACCATTCCATTTTCTGACATTCAGGTAATTGTTAATTAAAGGAAAAGATGAATGTCCGCATTCAAGGATGCAAGGGTTGTTTAAAGATAGATTTCCAGTGGTGTGGACACTGATACTTCTGGTGTTATCATTGCTTCTGAAGTGTCTCTGTGAGATAATTGGGTGGAGACTAATTTTATAATTGATTACTATCCTCCTGCAATGTGCTATTACATTCTGTATGAATGAAACAATTTACACACATTGCCAGGATGGATATGAAATTGCTCCACAAGGAAGCAATTCCAGCACTGCTAAGTATCTTTCTGAAAGATAAAAGAGAGTTAATACATTTATGTCTGAATCCAATTAGGTTTTGTTGTAATCTGTCAAAAGCATGGGCTAATATATTTTCATATACATGGTTCTCTACATTAATGGTCATTCCTACTGATTGACAAAATGTGGTAGCAGATTTTCTGGGTATCATGAAAGTGGGATAATCGTTAGCTATTTGATTTATAAATAATAAATCACAATCCTTCAAGATGTCTTTGACCTACAAATGTGTGATTGATAGGTTCAATCAACAAATATACTTCTTTTTTTTATATATTCAGATTTTTAATCAATAATAACATATTGAAATAATTATTTTAAGGTGAATAAAGGCACTCTGTATTTTTGATGTCTTTTTTCTTATTAATACATCTAACTTGCAATTGTTCCATTGCTGTGAAATACACATGCATGTTACCATCTTTATATGGCATTTGCTTTTACAGTTGTATGTCGCCAATCAGTAACCCAACATGTTTTAAATCATGCACATACATTTATAAAAAAATAACTAATCTTGATAATAAACAAAAAATTGATTATTGGGAGTTTCTATTTAATGAAAGTATGATATCATTGGAGGTAGTAGTAGAGATAATCATAATATAAAATAATATGAACAATGAGCGGGAAATGACATGTATTCATGCTAGAATAAAGCTGGGGTTCTTATGTCGTGCTATCTTTCAAAATTGTTTATTGATTGAGTATGGAGATGGCAATATTAAATAACAGCATCTCCATATTAATTTCTATTACATTTTTGCCAAGCTGTTGGCACTTTCCCTGCTTTTCTAAGACTTTTCCACTTTCAATTCTCAGAGTTAGTGGTGACAATAATTTGTATAAGGAAATCCTGCAGCCAACTACCATGCATTTTGGCAATTGAATGTTGGTTAGTGGCTTTTATTTGTTCTTTACCTTTTCCATGCAGTTTGTAATTTATTGATCTGTATTTATGTTACAAATATATCTGATCAGAATTGTTGCTCACTATCTACTCCTAGGAGCAGGATTAAATGTAGGAATGAAAGCAGTGGTGGGATTCAAATAATTTAACAACCAAGTCTCTGCCCTAATGATTTCTTCCAACAACTAGTTTACCAAACTGCTCAGAATGTTAACAACCGGTTCTCCCGAAGTGGTGCAAACTGGCTGAATCCCACCACTGAATGAAAATACATGATCCATAAATCTCCTTGTTTTCCATATGATTGCCAGTTTTTTATATGTGAGCTTCAATAAGCCTTCTTGTGATAACCCAATTTTGGCATCAGCATGCTATGCTTACAATGATTCATTTATGCATTTTTATCTCACAATTCTAGAATAGTGTAAAACTATGAGTTCAGCATAGTAAATGCATTGTTTAAAAAGTCAAGAACCCTACAGTTTTTGCATAGCTAGAAATTAATACTCTTGTTTTGAACACTGTTGTGTCTAAGATGTCTACTGCAAGCTTTCATTGAATTAAATTAGACTCCACATGTGTTGTATTTCTTATCTGTGAACATTTATGTATGTAGCTCATAAGCGTGCTATAGATCAGACAACTTTTATCTTTTGGGCACTGAGGCAAACAGTTTAATTTAAATTTAAATAGTAATGTCATTTTGAATTGAATCTGAACAATGTATTCTGAAGTGTTTTTACTTATTATCTATATCCTTCTGTTTAATGCAAAGCCCCACCACCTCCAAAACGGGCTCCAACCACTGCACTGACCTTGCGGTCTAAGTCAATGACCTCAGAGCTTGAAGAGCTTGGTAAGAAAGTGTTTTTAAAGAGCATGCTGCAATGATGGAGATGTAAAGCCAATGTTATACTGTTTGAAAGTGAACTGCACCTTGTACTAAACATTGGATTGCAATGGTTACATAGGAATGTTGCATTTCTGGAGGCTCCACGTTTGCATGATGAGCATGAATAATCCTACCTTGTTTCCAGCTCTGCAAGAGAATGTATTTATCATTTATATGCATCATCAATTTAAATACTAACTTAAAACTGTAGCTTATTTTATTGTATTTTTGATTAAGCAGTTCATCTAATGTTGTTTTATTTTAAATTTCTGTGGCCTCTCATTAGTGGATAAAGGTAAGCTGTTAGTCCTTGTTTTTAAAAAGCTGACCAAAAAAACCCCTATGTACCTGTAGCTCCCATTGGGGTTCTTTGCTTTGATCCCCAAATGCAATTAGTGGATAGAAACAGATTTCTGCTCTCAGATCCCCTCTATCAGCAGTTCAAAGCCGATTTGAAGCTTTTGCACAAATTTAACAAGCGATTATCAAAGTTATCATCAGACACATTTGCTTGTGAGATAGAAAAAGGGAAACTGCTTTATGGGTATTTTTTGTAGCCTTTTCCCTCTGCTGATAATAACTGACAAAGAAAGAATACCCATTAGGCAAAGGAAAGGATCCTTCCAGAAATGCAGCAACTGTACACTTCCTATCATTTTTGGGGGTTCTGAACCAATCATAATTGTTTATTTATTACTAAAGTTTTGAGGAATTTGTATTAGCAAGAGAAAGTATTTTTGAACTGCTTTTTTCATTTTTTATAATTGCATGGTAATTGGTTTAGTTATTTTACTTATAAAATACAATGAAAGTTACTGAGTAATTTGTTGATTCCTAATAACTTCCTTCATGATCTTATTTATGTTATTTATTTAATTATTATGCTGCTCAACTCACATTTTGAGAGAATCTTGATATCTCTTACTAACCAAATACCATAATCTTTTAATATAAACAAACATAAATAAAATGGGTGCATTTTAACCATCCCAATTAATTATTAAGAAGTTATATTTAACTCTATCTATTAAAAACATTTTTTGAAATTAATTATATTTAAACAAAACTAAAAAGTTCAATAGAAAATATATAGAAAATATTTGTCAAATACAAAACTTACTATTATGTGTACAACATTTTCTATGGGTTTATTTTCTTGACTATAAAATTTATTAAAATTTTCTTCACCATTCTTATATTACAAAAGGCAAAAACTGTTTTATTATTTGTTTTTTATTTAGTTTTGGGATTATTTTATTACCTATTTATCTATATACATGCTAGCGTTGATGTGTTTAATCTTGTCAGTATCAAATTTCTTGATTATTGGGAATATTGTTTAATGAACCTTCTCAAGAGTTGGTAAAATAGCATACCCCCTTTTCATCCATTGTGAAAGATTTTTAGACTTTTTTTTATAAGCCAGATAAATATCTTAGATGTTTATACTGAGTTGCTTTTTTATGTTGTTGGAAAAAAGTCTTCCTGTCATCTCATGGAATATTTTTGTTATGACAAAACTAGGCTTCCATAAGCAAGACGACTCTTTAGAGAAGAGATTAAAGATCCTTGCTAGGGAAAGAAGAGAGGCAATGGCCCATTTTCTACCTGCATCCCTCAGCTCCCACACTTTTCTAAAGAATTCCCCAAGTCTCCCGAGCAGAAACTTCACAAGAAAATAGAAATGATGATTTTATCAAATTTACCCCCAACTTTGATTGCCTACGAAGTTTAGATACAACCTAATCTAAATTAATCATAATTTTTATATGAGCAGTGAGTAGAATGTATTCATTGACCTGTCTATAGAAGTCAGTGTGTGAGTGCTAAATGAAATTCACTTCTTGCACTGCTGCTTTAATATCTCATTAGTCCACTCATGAACTCCTTTAAGGTCCAGAAACAGTTTTCCTTGGGCCATGGCAAGAGTCATTTATAGGCAAACAGGCAAAGTGGTTGAAATGGAGCTTATATTTTTTATTTTTTTATATTTTAATTCGATTTATATCCCGCCCTTCTCCACGAGGGACCCAGGGCAGTGCACAGGAATTTAAAACATATAAAACAAAATATACAAAATTTAAAAGCATATCATCTTTAAAGCGCTCCATGGCTCGGGACCTAGCTATCTGCGGGATCGGATCCTGCCCCATACATCCTCACGGCCGATTCGTTCCCACAGATAGGGACTTCTCCGGGTGCCGTCCACTAGACTTTGTCAGCGGGCGACGCCCAGGGGAAGGGCCTTCTCTGTGGCGGGCCCAGCCCTCTGGAATGACCTTCCCCCCGACATTAGAACAACCACGGACCTCCGCTCCTTCCGTCAGAAATTAAAAACATACTTTTTCTGCTTGGCCGGCCTAGGTTAGTCTCAACCTTTTAGGGTTTAGGGAACATTAGTTTTAATATGGGGATTTTAGTGCAGGGACAATTAAATTTAATTTGTTTTTACTTATTGTATCTATTTTTGTATATTTTTACGTGTTTTAATTTTTCCCTGTACACCGCTCCGAGTCCCCTTGGGGAGAGGACGCGGTATATAAAAATAAAATATTATTATTATTATTATTATTATTATTATTATTATTATTATTATTATTATTATTATTATTATTATTATTATTATTATTATATTAAATTAAACAATCCTATGTTAAAACCAAATTAAAACCCCAATTTAAAACTATCTAAAATAGCCCCAGCGGGAGGTTAGGCTAGCTGTAATCTATGTCCTGCCTCTGCATTTGCATCAGGGTGGATTTGATTTAAATCAACTCGACTTAAATCACAATTTAAATCATGATGTAAATCACTAGTAAAAATGCTTGATTTAAATCAACTCGATTTAAATCATAATTTTTAAAGCTCAACTGTCATCTCTGTCCCACAGCGGCTCCTCTTCTGACCAGCTGTTGACTCACTGACAGTCCCATTAATGGGTTGGCTGGTGATGCAACAGTAACACAACAAGGTGAGGGATGTGGTGGGCAGCAGTGGATGCCCGCTAACAGATGCTGCCATGATGGATCTATTTGAATGTAAGGACTCATTCTTGCTGGTAGTTAGATTAATAATAATAATAATAATAATAATAATAATAATAATAATAATAATAATAATAATAATAATAATAATAATAATAATAATAATAAAAATCAATCAGAAAAGTGCAGCTTCCTGCAATAGCACCAGCGGAACTGCAAAAAACTGCGCTACTTGGAACATCTTACATTCTAAGAAGATACTTGGTTGATACCTAGGATGCTGGCAGCAAACTGTATCAACCATTAGCACCAGTCAATAGAGATTTGCGATTGAGATTTATTGTATTTCTATACCGCACTCTCTCCCAGAATGGGACTCAGGGGAGGAGAAAGTAAAATATAAAATATACAAACAGTCAAAAAGGTTAAAACCAAATTAAATAGAATTTGGCCCGCGCTAAAACATAATTTAAAACCCAACTAAAATCAACAGTAAAACAGCTATGCCACGCCAGTCATATGAAAGAAATATGTTTTTAGTGCCCGACGAAAGAGGCGGAGGTCCGTGATTGTACGGAGGTCGGGGGGCAGGTCGTTCCAGAAGGCAGGGCCTGCCACAGAGAAGGCTCTTCCCCTGGGAGTCGCCAGCCGGCATTGTCCGGCGGATGGCACCCTAAGGAGGCCCTCCCTGTGGGATCAGACAGGTCAAGTGGAGGTATGTGGTAGGAGGCGGTCCTGCAAGTAACCAGGTCCCATGCCATGGAGCGCTTTGAAGATGGTCATTAGAACCTTGAAACGCACCCGGAAGGCCACAGGCAGCCAGTGCAGCTCGCACAGGAGAGGTTACATGGGAGTATCTTGAAACTCCCAAAATCCCCCACGCGGCCGCATTCTGCACTAACTGGAGCCTCCGGGTGCACCTCAAGGGGAGCCCCATGTAGAGAGCATTACAGTAGTATTTGCAATGCATTTTTAAATGTTCAGTTGGCTGAGTTTCATGTTTTATGAATAATAATAAATAATAATCATAATAATAATAATAATAGCAAACAAAATGAAGGTTTCCTATTTAGCTTGCAGAGCTTGAATTCATTGCATGAGTTTACAAAAAATGCAAATATTTCAGAATATACAGCCTCATACTACATAACTACATACTACATAACTCTCAAATTTAATTAGATTTTAATATTTGTAATTGCACTTATTTATATGTTTGTATGTCTATATTTTAACTTCCTGTGCACTGCCCTGAGTCCCTTCTGGGAGATAGGTGCGGTATAAAAATCAAATAAAATAAAATCAAAATCAAATAACTAAGCTCCATTTCATGTTGAATAAATTAAATTATTAGTGTGTCTTAAATAGAAAACTATCTTTAGATAATTTTTATTCCAAGAGCATTTTATTTAAATAAATTTGATAAAAATAAAAAACATCTGATTTAAATAAAAAATCCAATTTAAATTTTAAAAGATCCGATTTTAAAAAAAAATCACCAATTTTTATCCATCCTGATTCTCATGCATAACAATACAAAGAGCTGGGACTCAGATCATATTATTTTAGCTATTTTATTTATTTGTATCCAGCATTTTTTATTTTTTACAAATCACTGAAGGTGGCAAACATAGCCAACATACCTTCCACTCCTATTTTCCCCGCAACCACAACCCTGTGAGTTGAATTGGGCTGAGACTGGCCAAAAGTCGCCCAGTAGGCTTTCATTACTAAGGGAGGATTAGAACTCACAGCCTCCCGCTTTGTTGCCTGATGCCTTAACCACTAGACTAAACTGTGATGTAACTCCCATCAGCTTGCTTTTTTGTACCCTCTGTGAATGCCGATGGCCATCCCTATACTTTATTCCTACATTGTTTCCCGTCAAATTTGTACAATCTCAATCTATAGCAATCCCTCCCCTGTTTTGCTATACATTATAACGCTCAATATTCTTCAATATGGATCATTGTAGATGGACTATCTATAGTATTTCAAAGCTTTCTGGGAGGATAAAATGAGTTTAGTATAAAAATGCAAACCGAATTAAGGAAAGTAGTCCATTGTATTTCAAAGACTTCCTAAATACTGTAGGATGTGAAGATTTATAAAGGTAACTATAACCACTGCACAAGTTACTACTTCAAATAAATCCATCTGATTCAATTTCCCTAAATAATGTCAACTAAAACTCTTAGACTTTTAAGATTTTTTTCTCTTGTATTATTTTTTTAAAGTTTCGCATTGAATACTTTTTTAAAGATAAAAAACAATATAAAAATGATCACTGTAATATAAAAGAATGGTCTTTCTTCTTTAGTAATATGATTTTTATATACAAAATGATGCCTGTGTGATAAAATCTTGTATTATAGCATCATGAATCTAGATGTGAATAACCCTAGCCTTACTAGGTAGACTAAATAGGAAACATGAGCAGATAAGCTAACTCTACTATCCTGTAAAGCTACATTAACAGACTCTGCAAGTCTTAAATACAATTACCGTATTTTTCAGAGTATAAGACGCACCTTTTTTCCTCTAAAAAGAGGCTGAAAATCTGGGTGCGTCTTATACATCGAATACAACATTTTTTGTCTCCTGGAACCCCGCCCCCTTCACCAAACTGGCTGTGCCTAGTCTATTGGGGGCTTCCAGAGAGCTCCTGGGGGCTGGGGAGGGCAGAAATTAGCCTCAACCGGGCCATTTCCCCCACCCCCAGCCCCCAGCAGCACTCTATAAGCCTCCATAGGGCTATGCATGCAATTTATTTGACACAAAAATGGCCCGTTTTCACGATAAATGGGGCTTTTTTTGCTCATTTTTGACCCCCCTCCAACCCACCAGGAGCACTCTGCAAGCTCCCCCAAGGCTAGTTATGCTTTTTATTTGAAAAAAAAATTCACGAAGAAATGGGCTGTTTTGGAGAGGTTTGAGTGCAAAGGCTCCCCCCCCCACCTTTTGGAAGGCTCTTTAACTGTTTCTGTGCCAGGAGTAACAAAGTCTTAAGGTTTGTCAGCGATTTCCTTCTGCAGGACATGGATAAATACACCTGGAAGCATCAACCTACCTACCTAATCTCTCTCTCTCTCTCTCTCTCTCTACCTACCTACTGTATTTCTCTCTTTCTCTCTCTCTATCCTTCTACCTACCTAACTACACACACACACTCCCTACCTACTGTATTTCTCTCTCTCTCTCTCTCTCTCTCCTTCTACCTACCGACCTACCTACACACACTCTCTCACTCCCTCCCTACTTACTGTATTTCTCTCTCTCTATCCTTCTACCTACCTAACTGCACACACACACACTCTCCCTATCTATTGTATTTCTCTCTTTCTCTCTCTCTATCCTTCTACCTACCTAACTACACACACACACACATTCTCTCTCCCTCCCTACTTACTGTACTTCTCTCTCTCTCTCTCTCTATTTCTCTCTCTCTATCCTTCTACCTTACCTACACACACACTTTCTCTCTCCCTCTCTACCTACTGTATTTCTCTCTCTCTCTATTTCTCTCTCTCTATCCTTCTACCTACCTACACACACATTCTCTCTCTCCCTCCCTTCCTACCTACTGTATTTCTCTCTCTCTTTCTATTTCTCTCTCTATCCTTCTACCTACCTACTTACCTACACACACACTCTCTCTCCCTCCCTACCTACTGTTTTTCTCTCTCTTTCTATTTCTCTCTCTATCCTTCTACCTACCTACCTACACACACACATTCTCCCTCTCCCCCTACATATCTACTGCATTTCTCTCTCCCCCCCTTTACCTACCTACCTACTTACCTACACAGACACTCTCTATCCCTCTCTATTTCTCTCTCTATATATCCCTTTACCTACCTACCTACTCTTTCTCTCCCTACCTACCTACTGTATTTCTCTCTATTTCTCTCTCTCTATCCCTTTATCTACCTACCTACCATATTTCTCTTTCTCTCTCCCCCTCCCTCTCTCTCCCTCTATCTACCTACCTACCTACTTTTTTTTGTAATTTGCCTCTTCAAAACCTTGGTGTGTCTTATACTCCGGTGCGTCTTATACTCTGAAAAATGCGGTATCTCACCAATTTCCCCTCTCTTTATAGCCCCCAAAATAGGGAGGGTACCTTCTAAACCTCTTTCCCTATCTACTATCCAACTGCAGGCTATTCTGTCTCTTAATTGGCCATCTCTGGGCAACTTTTCTTTGTCCCATCTCCCAAGTCCTTTCCTATATACCAAACTACCTATCAATTTCAAATTCAACTAATTTCAAGTGAGAAAGTTTTATTGGTTTTTAGGCAACTTTATTGAATTTTGATACTTCTTATCAAGCTGTAGAAGAATACACAATGTGCACTGTCTGTGTATGCCGCCAATAGTGCTAAATACATTAGAACTATCAATTTTTTTAAAATGGAAATTTTTATTTTTATTTTAATCACATTTATATCCCGCCCTTCTCCACAAGGACCCAGAGCGGCGAGTAATAATGAGTTAGACATTTCTTTATCTCTTTGCTGCCATTTAGTGGTTGCGTACATTTTTGCAACCGAGATCTGGTAGCATTAAAATGTAGTCTGAGTTGCTTATCTGTAGTAAAGAATTTGAAAGTATACATGCAACTGGGAATCCTGTGTACACTTACTTGCTAGTTTGTATGTATCACTGGAGCAAATTGAGTATTGTTCTGAGAAAACATGTGTGGATGTATGTATGTGTTTAATAAATACATGCTATAAGAGCAATGAGTGCAGGTACACCTCCTGTTCTTAAGAGGCCTTTGCCTTGCATAGCATAGGCCATTGAAAATGTCATCATATCCTTTCAATGGATGTTTCCTAATTACCATTAAAGCATAGCATTCTTAGTTGTAGAGTTGGTATTGCATAACATTCATGTAGTTAGTTCTGGCCTATATGTTTTCAGGACTTTGGCACTTTGAAAGTGTATCAATTTGTGCATCAATTAATTGAATATGTTAAAGCACAGTGAAATGTATGCTAACTGACATAGAGCTATAATATGCAAAGTCCCCAATTCATTACAGAATAATTATTATTATTATGTAATAAAATACTACTTAATAATTAACTAATAAGATGATTGTAATTGGAGAAAAAAGGCTTTGATGCTCTTTTATCAGAGAGATTGGTCTTTATTTCTTTTAGATTCTTTATATTTTCTTCAATTAGCATAGCTGTACCCATAATCTAATTAATAAAGATCATTTAATCAAAATAGTTTACTTGCTTAAGTAAAGTACGGTAAATATATATTTTATATTTTATTATTTTTAAAAAAAGAAGATGCTCAAGAAAACAAGTTACCTTTTTCCAACTTAGAATATTTGTCTGTTGTCAATCAATTATCTGCACAGATTGGTCATTTTCTACCCTGTGGAAATTCTAGAAATTAGATTAATTAAAGCATATGCTAACTATATGTTATTTCCAATGTACTTCAGTTATGCTGCTTTTATAACATTATTTTCCCACCCCCTTCCCTTTTTATTTCACCTAAAACTGGTTCAGATATCCCCCATGTTTGATGAGCAATTTATTCTTGTGTAAATAATAGGAAATACCTATAGCTTTTACGCAGCAGACAACTCTAGAAGCATTGTGGTGGTTGGATTTATTTTCTATTTGCCCCTAAAACACTTAACTCATTGACCTTCAGATAATCCCTTACTTGGACATTTTATATATTAGAAATATTTAATTTTTGTTGACCTGAAAATTAATCCATGTGAGATATTCGCTCACCTGGAAAACAAAGTCTGTGCTGAATACTTTAAAACATCACAAATAACTTGGTAGATATTTATGAAAGGACTTCAGGTAATTCTGTGTGAAACAATGAATATGTGCTGACATTTTATCAGCCATGTTGCTAGTTTTTTTAGATACCAGTATCTGCCTCCAGTTGGCATGTGGCATGCCCAATGCTGGAATCCACAGAATTCATAGCCTGATTATACGGAAACCTCTTATCGATTAAGTCTTTGCATTCTCACTGACTATTAGGCACTCTTTAATATTTACAATTTCATTCATAAATGCTTTTAACATTTGTAGAAAGGTAATTAGGAATTAATAATCAGAGGGTTACAGTTCATTTATCTTTAAATTCTAAGTATTTTGAGAATGTCTCTTTCAAATTGCATCCCCCTCCCAAAAAAACCATCCCTTCTATGCTGTTTAACTTCTGAAATTAAATATTGATTTTAGAAATAGCCAACTACTTTTTAATGCCTTTTAAATACAATTCATCCAGTACTACCGAAGGAGTGCCTAATGCTCAATGTTAGTGCTTAAGCCTTAACATTTATTAGAAGAATATTCTCTTCAGATTTTGATTTATTTTCATTCCCTTTCTATTTCCAAGCTTCAGTACGGAAGAAGAAGGGTAAGGGGAAGCATTTTTGTCTCTTTATTTTTTACTTTTTTTTCCTGCACCATCTTATACTAAAGTGGAATACACAATTGTATGTAGTGGTTCAAATTTATCAATCACAAAATAATAAATCAGTATGATTTTAGTTGTTTAGAGAATGGATTGTAAAGGTATAAAATAATTATATCCCTTGAGAAATCTTGTTTGACATAAATGATCCCATTTTTTTTTCTTCTTTTGCCTTGCCTCCTTCATCCCAACTCTGTCTCCCTTTATATGTTTCAGACCGTTTCTGGTTGTCCCCAGTCATTACCACAAGGTTACTGTGCTATCTGGCAACTAATTAGGACTGTTTCATACATAATATTCTTCTTACCAATGGGAGCTTCCTTGCGTAGAAAAATATGCACACACATGTTGTGTTGTTTGTCTCTTCTGCTGTGTATTTGGAACCTGCTGCACTTCAGAACATGTGTAACAGAGTCAAAATGGATACTGGCAAAATTATCACTGCCATCGGTTTTCCCCCTGCACTATGGTTCCCTTCGTGTTGGCATGTCATGTGTGAAGCAGCCCTATGAGAAACAGTGGCAAGTAACAGGAGTTTGGTGTAGTCCTGCATCACTTAATTAACTTGCCTGCTTAATGGCCAGTTATTAATCACAGAACCACACTGCCTCTGTCTCAAAAAAAAAAATAGGCACCTCACACACACCCTTTGAGTCTTTACCTGGAGTACTGCTGCTCTGCATAATTTCAGGTTGAATGTAGCATATTCCACACTGTCCCGTGTGCATGGAATGCTGTCCCTTTTAACTAATCCATAAGGTCAAAACTCTCCTCTCCTTTATCTCCTTGAGACCCACCTCTGCTGCAAAGCAAACAAGTTTATTGTGCAACTTGCAATAACTGATTACTAAATGAAAGGACTTACGGGGATTAATGGACATTTTGTAATAAGATTAAATGTATGCACATAATGTTTGCATATGTTTAGTTGCATCCTGTTTCTTCCCAAGCTTTTTTATGTCACCTGTTTTCTTCAAGGCAGGGTACTTGATTTTGGTATATGTGATCACACAGCACATTGCTAATCCTTTATGTATCATAAAGACGAAATACATGACAGACCAGTGGCATATAAATTACAAACTTGTTTATAATACTAACATCTTACAACAGTAATTGAAATGACTGAAATAAGATTCTTAATTTTGCTTTCATTATTTATTTTAATATTTTACTAGAACATTCACTTTTTATGTTGATCCTTGACCAAGAGTTCCAAATTCAGTATTTCCTTAGTATAGTGGCGTTCCAATTTATCTACCCAAAATATCTGTGTTGCTATAAAAGCCCTTGACATGTTGAGAGCCCTTATGAAGTTATGAGTCTGTACTGGAATTGAATTATACAATATGTATAATATGTGCCTGTTTATTCTTCTTTTCCTGAATAAAACATAGATCCTATTGATATTCAAGGTTAATGTTTGACCATTCAGGCTCAGACTTATTTCACATGCGGTAGCATTCACTATGTATATGAAGGTTAACCTTAGAATGTCTGCTTTGAAAGATCAGTTGCTCACACTGAGAATTAATAAATTCACCGTTCTTTGTGCAACCCTATTTTAAAAAACAGGTGTGTCCTATGATATATCAAATAAGCTTTTCATATTCTTTATGTAGAGACTGTTCCATTCAGTTCAATAGCAGGCATAGCTTTATTGGCATCTATTCTCCACACTGAGATTTCCATGATATTGAAAGGTTTAATTCATTCAATGAACTTTGTGCTAGCTCCTTACATAGAACAGAGTTACCAGATCATGACTATGATTCAGTCAAAAATATTTTAATTGGGAAATTAAAGCCATAAAATATTAAAATATAGCATACAGTTTTCCATTGCTTTTAACTTTTTTTTGCACCTTACACAACTTCAGTAATAACTTCTTGAACTGCAACGTCCATAGTTTCTTTTTAATATCTTTGATGAACTCAGAAATATATTATTAGTGTTGGAAATAAATACTTGCCATCTAAAATAGTTTTCTTATGAATAATAGATATATTAAAATAATTATTACAACTATAACAATTTAGGATTCACACATCATGGTAGTCTGACCCCATAAATACTTCTGTACTGCAGTGACCTTTTTATATCAGCCACAACTAAGTGAAATGAGTAAGTCAGATTCTCCAGGGTCATGCTAAAATGCTGGAAAAGGAGCAATGTAACATAAATATAAAGGCAAACATTTTTATATAATTGATATAAAACATTTGTGTATGGTGTGTATCTCCAGTAATTCAAGAATAAATTACATATCATGGTTTCCTTTATATAATGTGTGAACAACTGTGCCCTGCTTCAAAAAATGAATAATACCATTGCAAGTTTTGTATGCATGTATGTAGTGTGCTAACTGTTAAAACTAGTGCACAGACCCAACTGATATGCATAAAAGTGTGCGTGTGTGGATAAAGTAACTATATTGGAATGAATGGGGAAATTCTATACTCATATCTGAGTGAATACTCTTACAAGGGTAGCAGTGAGTATACTATATATTTGTGAAACTACAAACAAATTCCAAACAAATTAAGTAATGTAATTATTTATTAATAGTAACATTAATCTGAGTTGATTGTTTAAAAATATTAATAATTAATATTATTTTTAAAACACAAAAACAGTAAAATAAAATAGCCCACCTGACTGATTTAAAATATTAAATCATAAAATAAATCAGAGCACACATTATTTTAATAGATCCCTGATTTTAGCCAAAGATCTGTTAGTTTTCTGCATAGTTAAATAGTTTAATTATTTATATTTTGTTTTCTGGAGTCACTCCATCGGCACCAAACTTTATCCTAGCAGGTAATTTATTGTATTTGTTAAATATTTAAAATAGAAAATCTTAACTGTGTCACTTCTGACTGAATAGAATTTGTAAATCATTTATAAGTCCTCTCAAAATGATAACATGTGACCCAAGTACATGTCATTAATTTATTGGTTTTTATGATGTTTTAAATTGATGCATACACTTTGTAGACTTGAAGTAGGATGTATTAACCTATTTCACATTAAAAGTGTTTCTATTTTTGCTGATCTTGCCCTTGAAATTACAAACATTAATTCAACTAAGCCGCAGCAATCCAGTGTTTTTTTAATAGCTATATATCATCCAAAAGAGACAATGTTTATAGACTGTTCCATTTTCAATGTCAATTTCTTTTTCTTTAAGAAAAAGTTTGAATTAAAAAAATTTGTCAAAACAAATGCTATACTTGTTATGCTTTTTAATAAATCGAGGCTCAAACTTGAGTCCCTGAACAGACGGTATAATATAGCCCTTGTTATTTCATCATTATGGAACTGACTATAGAGCTGTTAACAGCACAACTATAATACAAACTGATAAACCAGGCATCTTCAAATATATGGATAATTTTGGAAGATATTTTGGGCAGAAGTCTTCAAGCTGTCATAATATTGTCTAATGGAAGATATCAATAAATATTTCTGAAGCTAAAAAGTCTAATATGGAATTTCTGAAAAATATTTGCGCAAATGTTCATTGGTTGAAACAAAATGAAAGCAACCTTTAATTAAAATTGTATTATGTATTTATTTATTAAATCATATTATTTATTTTATTTAATGTTCTTGAAGATATGCAGTTAGGCTACTATCTTCTGGCCTCATTTTTAACTTTTTTTTGTTTTTGTTTTTGTTTATTAGGTGAATGGTGAATTTATTAGTTATATAGTAAATTTATTTTACTCTTTTTTAACATATAGAAAAATAATGTAACAAAATAAAATGTTATATCATCAGGGCTTCTTAGAGAGGCATGTGACATTTCCAGCGTTTGCTTCTCCTGATCATAATAAAGAAAGCTTAAACCATGAAATTGTCTCAAGTTAAAGCTCTTTCTTAAACCAAATGCCCATTTAAGTTCTCTTTCTGATTTGCCTGGGTAATAAGCAATGGTGGGATTCAATTTTTTTACTGCTGATTCTGTGGGCGTGGCTTGGTGGGCCTGGCATGGTTTGGTAGGCATGGCAGTAAAATCTCCATTCCCACCCCACTCCAGGGAAAGGATACTGTAAGATCTCGATTCCCTCCCTTCTCCAGGAGAAGGTTACTGCAAAATCCCCATTCCCTCCCAATCAGCTGGGACTCAGGAGGCAGAGAATCAATGGGGGTGGGGCCAGTCAGAGGTGGTATTTACCGTTTCTCTGAACTACTCAAAATTTCCGCTACTGGTTCTCCAGAACTGGTCAGAACCTGCTGAATACCACCTCTAGTGGTAAGATTTTCAAATCTATTCAGATCCTTTTTGGGATAATTCCTTGCTCTGTCTCAAAAAAATAATTGTCATGTGCTATGTATCATTAAAACAGCAACACCCCACCAATGCCCTTTTCAAAAATAGTTCTTCATTTCTTACCAGTTGTAAATGCACACCATGTGTGAATAAAACGTTCATATGGTTGTATCATTCACCCCAATACGTAAAGTACTTAGTTGTCTTTATTCACTACAGAAAAATAATTGAGGTTGATTTTCCAGTCCTGGTGAAAAAAGCATTGCAGGAAATGAACAATGGAATCATAGGCACTCAAGAGGATCACAGTTCTATGGCTACTATACATAGCAGTACTTTGCTGTACAAAAACTCTTGAACCACTTAACAAAAAAGGAGTAAGTCAATTAATGCAATGGATTTATTAAAATTTTCCAAGTGCAAAGGTTTCTATGGAATGTCTTTTCAAAGCTTTTAATCTCTTTGTGTCTTTCAGATTCCATGGTGCATTGCGGTTTAACTGCTGCCATGCTGTAAAATTCTCTAGGAATCATTTTTCATTAGAATTCATTTTTCTTCAGTTGTTAACCATTCCATGACCTTTCCTGATGGAAGTTATAAAATAAATGCTTTTAGGAAACTTGTGGCTTGTTTTTATTTCCCGTGTGATTCTGCCAAACTTACTGTGCTTTTTGAGAAAGTGATCTCTATTTTTAAATTTCATCTCTTTCAACTCCCAATGAAAATTCAGCAAATCTTAATTTCAGAATGGAAAAGCTTTTCTTTCTTTTGAGCCTAAAAGGTTATGGTTGAATTTGGAAAGTAATTCATGTAATATTTCTTGTATTACAGGAATAATGCTGTTAAAAATATTTCTAGTTCCCTTAATGGACATTTAAGAAGGGTTTGAGGGGATTGTATGTAAATAATCCTTTTTTTTTTTCATCAGAATAGAAGCAACAGGAAATATTAGTAGTTGTTTCCAAAAAGTGGATGAGTTTATTTTTACCCATAAAAGTAACAGCTAAAAAGAGGGGTAAATTACTGATTTGAGTTTCATTATTATTGTTAAAACGTATGTAGAACTAGTTTATTAAAAAGATTCATATACACCGCCTCCTCTAATCCATTGTCAATTTTTATTTTTTAATGATAAGATTTTTATCTAATATGTGATATTGGTACATTGGCATAACATTAAAATTTTAAAAAATACCCTGATAACTGTTAATATGCAGATCTTTAAAATAATTAATGTGATATTCTAGAAAGTCTAGTGGAAGCCTACAGGATTAAAACATCTTTTATTTTAGTATTAGCATTTAGCTTCCATATACAATATATTTCTATACTATGCTCTGAAATTCATATATAGTTTCTTAAGTTCTTTTAAACCCAAGGTACAATTTGGGTGTGACAGCATCTTCTCAGCAACCTGGGTTGAACAACATGAAAGACATCAACATTTTCTTGACTTGAGGACTGTTCTGCAGTTTGCTTAGCTGTACACCCAAACTGAGGAAAGCTTTGTGGAATCCATTTACACCTGAACCCTCTTTAAACCTTAAAGAGTACAAAAAATGACTTCAACCATTTTAAGGGGACAGTTGGAAAGCACCAAACATATGCTAACATGTGTGGCCCTTTTTGATGGTTGTTCTAGGTGATCACGTAATTTATAAGATATTGCTAACAGTATTCTAATACATCTTCATTCATCATACTAAAATGTATTTTTACCAAGTATAGTTTAGCACGTAAAGCATGGTGTGTGTGTGTGTGTGTGTGTGTGTGTGTGTGTGTGTGTATCTTTGTTTTCTGAGGTTTTCGCGGGTGTTTGTATGTAGGTCTTTGGTTGTTCGGGTTTTCTCCCGCATAGAATTGGAAGTATCTTCACGACGTTTCGATGAAGTCTCATTCATCATCTTCAGGCTGGTGCTTCCGGCTTGGTGCTTCCAGGAGCAATGTGAGATCTCACTTGCCATTTCTGCCTTTTCGGCTCATCACCAGAGACCATCTAGACAGAAAGCCATGAATTCCGTTGTGTGATTTTTTTTTAATATGTGTTAGGGTTAGGGTTAGGGTCTGATTTATTTATTGATCAGCTCATAAAACTAACACACACACACGTGTGTGTGTGTGTGTGTATGCATAAAATTGATACAATGTAGCTGGTTTGTCAATTTACACATCATGTGTAATCAAAATAACCCAAACCATAATCTGCAGAACATATTTAGATATTACACCAAATCATTTATTAACTTTCTTAGTCTTAATTTTTAGGAATGTTGAGCCATCATTATTTGAAGTAGATGCTAGTAGATCAGTACTTTTTGGGCTTGTGTAGGCAGAGCAAAATTCTAATTATGATTTATCTAATTTACACAGCATGCTAAATTTTAATATCATAAGCTATTGTAGTCCAAGCTCCAACTATACTTTATTATTATTATTATTATTATCATCTCATCATCATCATCATTATTCCAAGCAATATATTAAGTGGATTTTAATTTTTCATGCTGTTTTGAATCTACAAGATTATTTACTTATTATATATATATTTTAATTTATTGACTATATTTTGCAAAGAAAGGACTCATTTACTCATCATATGGGAATTTCTCTTACTATATTTCAAATTGCATGGGTCTATGTGGATGCAGAAGTGCACCTAGACACATGTACGTCCTTGTGTATGCCTTAAAACAGGGCATACACCCAACCCCAAGTCCATGGACTGGCACCGGGCTATGGCGTACCAGGAACTGGGCCGTGCAAACAAGCAAAGCCCCATCCATGAGATGCAGGCAGCATGCAAAACCACGCCCCCTCCGGTCCGCGGAAAAAACTCTTCACAGAAGCGAGCCCTGGTGCCAGTCCCTGGTTGGGGATGCTCCCTCAAAATGTGTCCCAGAGATGCCTAAGAGAGCAGGCATGTGTTCACCAGGAAAAAAGGCAGCTGTTCTAAGGAGTGGCTGTATTGAGATAAACACAAAGTAGCTTCATAATTAAGTCCAAAACTCTGTAACACATGTGCATATGGACACACACTGCGTTTACATCAAATAATTATTGACTAAACATAACTGAGTATATTTATTTAATTAATTTAATTAATAAATAAATAAATAAACCCATAACATGCTCTAAAATGCAACGTGCTATTTTAAAGAAGTTTTTTTTAGCCTTTTACCAGGTGGATTGTATTGGTTACAATTCAAACTTTTATTGTAGATAGGTTTAGGTAATAACTGGTGTTATTTTTTCCAACTAAAACTTGCATCCAGTCTTCTACTTACTTGTAGAAGTGTAGCACTAATGTCTTATTCTTCTCTTTTGAGCTGAGAGGTTTTCTGGTATGTTCATATGTTTTTAGCTTAAAATTAAATGTGTGTATCTATGTTCATGTGCGCACACACACATATTTGCATTCAAGCAATTTATTGTAAAATATTTAATTTTCATCCATAATTGATGAAAAAATCTACTTCAGAGTACTTTCTAAATCAGTGTGTCAAACTCAAGGCCTGTGGGCTAGATCTGGCCCACGGCGTGCTTACATCTGTCCTGTGGGGCTGTCCTGGAAACAGCAAAACAGAGGTGATGCCTCTGCCAATAAAAACAAAGCTTGGGAGGGCTGTGTGTGGCCCTCCCCAGGTCCATTTTCACTGGTAGGGCACTCGGGCTGCCACAGGCGCCCTCAACACAAGTTACATCGAGCTGGCAACAGCTACCCTGGCCATGGCCACATGGGCCCCCAAGGTGAGACACAATCCTGATGCAGCCCTCAATGAAATTGAGTTTGACACTCCTGTTCTACATTATACACTTAGGTACATTAATTTGTATTTGAAGCCAAACTTGTAATAACTAACTTTTAGCTGCAATGTGCATTAGTAAATTACTTTCCCATATTTACTTATCATTTATTTTTCCTGTAACTATAATGTCACCACCTATTTCCCTTAAATTAAAACCTTTGGCCTGGCACTCAAGGGACTGCTGGTTTTTTCCATGATCCATTAAGAGATTTTAATTTTCACCCACAACATTGTGAAACTCTTCCAAGTTGTATCCAGCAGCAATTGCACTGGAAGCTCGATGTTTGTGGAAAACAGCTCTTTGAATACCAGCTTTAATTGTCAAAAGTTTCTGCTTCTTTGTTTTATCTGATCCCTAATGCTTATCTCTTTTTTTGCTGATAATGGGAAATAATTAATATCAAATTAATATAATAAATATTTAAAACATAAGTAATATCATACCAATGGGATAATTAAACTATGTAGTACATAATAATTATTGAAAACTTTTAAATTTGGTGAAACTTATATCAAGAAACTTATAACGAGTGATCATAGGCTATATGCTATTACTGAAATAAGTAGGGATTAAGTTTTCAGATTTAACTGGGGCAGGTAAATATACTATATTCTTCCTCCACTATTCTTTGTTCCCCTTTTTCATACTGAACCTCTTGAAGTTTGTAACTATCCCTACATATTGTTTTGCAAGTCTAAGGACAATTATATCAATGTTTTCAGAGTCAAGATATGTAAAAGTTTTAAAATGAATTTTCCTTTAAATGTAATTCATTACATTATTAATAGTATGTGAGCTTTGAGTTATATACTGTCTTTAAATTTAGATTATCACAGGTGCATATTAAATAATAGTAGATATATGTTTATTTTGCACTAATGAATTAGGAAAGACATACTAATGAAACAACTGCTGGGAATTTTACGGCAGGAGACTTTACCTATATAATTTCTCACTACAGATACATCTTACACTACTGATGGGGTTTTTGTAATATGTGTGTATTTACAAACATAAATCCTAACACGTACAGACTCATAGACCAACATGTGAAATCACATCCCCTCACAAGTTTTATGTTTACATGGTTCTTATCATACAGCATTTGAAAACAACCGCGTGCAGAAGGAATCATATTTGCATAACTACCCCCAATTGTGTATTGTACCCACCAGAAATCATTATATAAAGGTGCAAAAATGCACCCAGTTTTGTATTAATTATTTTGCTGGTAGTTTTTATCTGTATCTGTCTTAGGTTTTCAAAAAGTTCTGCCATATCTGAAGCATCTTGAATAGTGTAAGAAGAAGGGGCATGAGCTCAAATGCAGAGCAACAAACTGGGTCTTCAAGACAACCCTCAAGTGTATTACTACGGCTGTTGCATTGCTAGCTGTATTTATTATACCCAAAGAACTTTCCATGTATCTCGCAGCAAGAAGATCAAACCTACTTCTACAGTCCTGGTGTTCATATGGGGGGGAAAGGGAAGAATATATAAGGAAAAGAAAGCGATCCAATAGAGATGAAAAATCTGGTGGGATCTCAAAAGGAGGGCCTCTGAGAGCAGCACATCTCAGGGGAGGGATCAGCTGCCAATACAAGTGGCAGGTAAGACTCAAGATGGGCATAAGAGTCTACTATTCTCAGTGAAACCAATTAGGTTTTCTTTTAAACTAACGCTTCTATTGTAAAAATGTACTTTAGAGTCTACTGTTTCTATAGACTTTCTACAGCTAGGTTGTCCTTGCTATTTTTTTGTGGATGTTAAATCATAAATAAATTTAATATGTGTCCTGCATTTACTGAGAAAGTAAGAAAACGACTATTCTGATCATGACTTCTGTGATGCAAGGAGCCAGCAGTACTCCAACACCATGATTCTACCCAAGCATCTATGGAGGTGGTGTAGTCCTGACTTCTGGCAGCATTTGACAGACATTTTACCCAGAACGGAGATCTTTCATAGGGAAGGATATGGGCAAAATATGAATAATCAACACATGCACATAAGATATGTCAAGGTTGACACTCTTTTTACCAGAAGTTTATAATTCCTGAAGCAGAGAATCTTGGAATACAATCTTTCTGAAGACTATTCCCAAGTATAAATCCAATTGCTTACACCATCATAGAACAGAAGAAGGAATTTGATCAGTCAGAAGAGGGAACAATCTTAACATGCCCCTATTAAAGAGTGATTTATTGTTAAACAAATGGAACACTCCAGAAATTTTTTTGTTTTTAAGTTAAACACAACATGCTAAAAAATAGTGAACAATAAGTCCAAATTATCAGATCTTTGGCCCATCCTTCCCCACCTTTCCTATTCCCAATCTACTTCATATACATCTGTATAGTTAAGCATTCTGAAATGTGTGTTGAGATAAATTGAAACTAAGGAATATTTATGAGTTCAGATCTTTAGGAATCAGGAACCCAGATGCTGATTCATTATTATATGTCTAAAACATGTATGGAGATAGAAGCTTTGTGAAAATATATTGAGGCAGAGTGCAGATATATTCAGCTGCTGATTTTTTAACTATAGTTAAAAGGAATTGATCATGGACTCATAAACTCTATCCTCTCTTTCCTTTTGTCTCAGGCATGGTAATTTTCTTTTACCCCTTTTGTCAGCTTTAAGCATGTTTTATCATTTCGCTTGGTTTGGTTTGCTTCTTTCTAATGTTTATGATTTAATTCATTTTAAAGCTCTGTTTTGTTGTCAATTGGTATCTATGTATCTTTTTATATAGAAAGTAAATTGTTCCAAACTCTGTTTCCTTTGGAATGTGAATTTCAAAAATAACGATTATCTGCAGTGCAATTAACCATGGCTGTAAAATAAGTTACTAAAGTCAATTTTTTTAAATCAGGTTTGGAAGTTGAGTCTATTTGACAATGAAGTTCTTTAGCATTAGCCATCTCTTTGCAGATATATCAATAAACCATGCATAAACTGGCAAAGTAAGAGAGGAGGTTGAAGGGGCTCATATGCCTATAAGTTACTCCTTATTTCTTAACTATAATTAAGAGATCAGTAGTGTTGAATCTGCACTAAAAATGAATTATAACTTTAGCGTAGTCTCTACATGCCACATAATGTGTTGTCATGTTAATGTTTATTCCCTGTAGTTAACAATGTTTAGACACACAAAATTAAATGCAGCACTTAAAAGTTTGAGTCTTGATTCTGGTCAAGAACCAATCAAGAATCTGAAACTGAAGCATGTCAATTAGGCAAATACATAAATATTGGAAGTCCATTTCCTAATTATGGGTCCCAGAGGAGCAAGCCATCTGATCATCCACTTCCAACATTGGGCAGCAAAATTATTAGGCATACGAAATTTCCATTGCTTCCATTCTGTTAAATATATTTTTTCCACATCCTCAACACAGCAGCTAGTGTCTTAATAGGTTGAAATTCTGATTTAATCATATCAATCTGTAAATAGCAGGGATAACATCTATCAAACAGAGCCTGATGAATTCAGTGCAGTTTTGCACATTTCTTAAGTTGCCATGATCACTGAATGAAAAAAAGTCATTCTTGCAATACTACTTGCAATATTTTTTTTGCATCTATATTAATAGTAAATACTGCAATCCTGTTAATTGGAGTTGCTTTTACTATTTATTGTTAATGTTATCTCTTGATTAAGCCTGTTCCTTGTTAATAGGCAGTTTTCCAAATCACCTTCAATGTATTCACAGATCCTAAATTTTCAGGAGTGGTATTAGAACTTAAATCCACATAGAATTTGTCGTTTCTGTTCCCTCTAGTGGTTATTTATGTGAGTGGTCATACATGCCATCTAGCAATGTGTCTTCCCTTTCTGATTAGGGGACAAGATATTTTACGTATTGCAACAAACACCTATATTTGTAGTAAACAATTGTTTCAATTTTATGAAATTGATTCCTGGCAGATGACTCACAAATACAAATACAGTAAGATGTTTTCCCCAGTAATTATGTGATCAGAATATTTTAATCACAGTTCAGGCTTTTAGATTATTATGTAAATTCTACCTCTTTCCATTTTGGGTAGGTTCACTCTAACCTCTAACAAAACCAAAAATATGAAGAATACCTGACAATATATGAACAAAAAAAACACTTATAATGAAACACTTTCTTTGGAACAACGATTGCCAATTTCCGTAGTGTAAGGGACAACTTTGCCTCCAAACTATTCCAAACATCCAGAGAATATTTTGATGTCTCATTTGACAGTTTTATCATTAGTAGAATGTTATGTTCAACATGACCCAGTAGTACTTTATACTTACATTCTGCATATGGTAAAGTTGTGTTGAAAGCACAACATTTAAAACATAAGAAGTCATGTAATACAAATCTTTTAAAACAGGTTTCTTTAAATTTCAAACATTATGAACGATTAAAATAGTAGTAGTATAGTAGGCCCAGATGGTCTGAGCAGAGACAATTTTTTTTAAAAAACTGATTTGCTCATTTGATTAAAAGAATCCTAATTTTTTTTATGCATGAACTTGTGGCCTATTTCTCTGAGAAAAATTGGAGTCAGTGGTCACAGATGAAGCTGTACTAGTGAAGCAAAGGTGAGGATAAAAATGAAAAAGCAGCAGATATTACACCGAATTTACCCACAAAGGCCCTTTTAAAAAATTCCCATGCAGTGGAGCCTCCAAGGTTTACATGCCACTAGGCACCCCCACCTTTTCCATTTTCATCAGTGTCTTCTCTTATATAAACACAATATCATTCTCAATTTTCATAAAACATGCAACTGGACAATCTATACAAACACAAACCAAATATGAATATTTTAATTTCAAGATAGAGAATCAATTAGTTTTTACAGTAACATTTATTGTTGAGATTAAATCTTCATTTTACTAGTATCATGAAGTACACAGTGTCCTTTAAAAATACACAGATATAAGATCTTGGGTGGTAAATTACAATAACATTTGGAAATTACCCATAATCATAACCGGAATCCTTTCCTTATTTGAAATTACAAGGGATTGTTTTGAGGAATAATATATAAAATCATCCTTTTTAATGTGAGACATACATACACCCATGCCCCTCTAGCGCAAACACATAACTCCAGATAAAGTTGATAAGAGCAGCATGTGGTGTGTTTCAATGAGCAGGAGTTACACCTAACAAAATTCAAACATTTGAAAAATCATACAAATTGGTGCAAATTGCTTAGCACCAACTACAAAGTTCACTAGGAATGATCAGAAGAAGAAACTAATAAAATTTATGTTCACACACAACTCTTCTTAAAAGTGGGAAGTGTGATAATTTAAAGCAGTGATTATTATGATCATTCTAGTGGATTTCTCAGAAAATTGTAAATGGCTGAATTGTCCCAGAGGCAGAAGGCTTACTTTATTTTTCCAAAACAAGATATTTTCTCATTCTTTGCTAGTCTCGATATGCTAAAGAACTACTGTGCAAATTATACTAGTCTGTCTATGAATTGCATGCATTTTATAACTATTTGCAAGTGTTCAGGAATACATTTGAATTGACATCGTTTGTATGGGTTCCACTTATATGGTCTTGATTTAGTATTTAAACTTTCTTTGGGAAAAAATGTTTAGTATTTTCTTTACAAAATTACTCAAGTGAGGAATCAGGAGAAGCACAAATCAAATACTTTCAAAGAAAGAAAAACTATCCTGATGAACAATGCCCACAGTATAACTACCTTCTATTACAAATAGCAGAAAGGAAGTAAATGTATACAGACAATGAGAGGCTAAGAGACATTGTTCACAGGATAAATTTGATTAATGGTCACACTGATTTTGTGACAATAATTCTGGAAGGGATTTAGAGCTGAGATGAAACGACGGACAAAAGAGAAGATAGCAACCAGTGCTTCAATGGCTGCCATACAATCCAGTGGTGGAGCTCATCTGACACCACAGGAAGCTCAGGTCGCTTGGACAATTGACCCAAAGTTCATCCCAGAGATTTCTGACTGTGACATCACTACAGTGCATAGGTGAGCTTTTTGATAGGTTCACAGACATTTATGTCACAATCCCAAAAAAGTGTATTGAAAGTTATGCCTTGGGATCCAGCTTAGTTGTATGTGTTATGGGTGCAGGACAGTGTGCATTTTATGATATTTTAATAATTTCAGCACTCCCTGCACTTTTCAGTCTCTACATTTTAGACATCCCTAACACAAACACTCTGGTTTCCCAACTGGCTTCTTTTTGTGTGTTGTCCAATGTATGTAGATTCCTCCATCTTCCTGGCCTCAGATACAGTGGTTGTTGCTCCTCTATTTGATTGCCAGATGTCACTGGGGAACAAGATGGGGAGGTTCCTGGATCTTCGGGGCAACCCAGGCACCAGAGAGGAAGTTCACCATCTACACCTGCAGAAGAACAAGAGTCCTCAGTGCCTGCTTCAGATGAAGATTCACCAGCCAGAACTACAGAGAGTTGGCCATGGCCACTGTCATCATCTGAAACACCCAGCAATGTTGGGGAAGATTTTGAGGGATTTCCAACACCAGAGCGGACTCCACGGTGTACAATGGACATACAATCTCCTGGCGATCACTCTCTCAATAGAACTCAATATGAAAGTGACTCTCTTGAGGAGGGGAATATTGAAATGAATGAAAATCGCCATGGTGTTCAGGCTGTCTCTAGGGATCAGGGTTGGAGAGGGCAAACCCAGCTGACAGAGGGGGAAAAGCTATTGATGGAAACCAACAGTAGGATTGTGCAGCTGCTGGAGAACATAAAGAGAGAGCATGCACAGTCCATGGGTCTCATGTCACAGTCCATGGGCCGGATGGAGTTGCAGCTAGGCATTGTGGCAACATCCACAAGAGCCATTCATAACTACCTGTCTGAGATTTTAACTTTCCTCAAACAACCAAGGACACAGGTCCTTGAAACTCGTATCTCCCAAAGAGCCACCCCTCATGTTGAGTTAACCAGTGCCTCAACATGGACTGGTGAGGATGCAGTGGCAATGTCCACTGTGTACTTACCAAGAGATGAAGGGGTTAATGACTCTCAAGAAACACCACAAGCCACAGTGCCTCGTCGCAGTGGCCGAATGCAGAGAGCCATAACCGAGAGGGCATCTTTGCCCATGCCCATGCGTCAGGCAAAAGGGGGAGGGCAGAAGAAATAAATGATCACATGAGGGATAGTATTTTTAAGAGGTTTTTTTTAATGTGCCTGTCCTTTTAATTCTTAGCCATACGGCCATGAATGGCAAAACTTGACCATTTCTACATTTGGCTAACGTTATATTCTGGCTGACTAGATTAGTCTAACATTTTGTAGTTTCTATTTGCATTGTTAACAATGTGTGCTGCTGGTATTTGAAGAACATTTGCTTCTGTTCTTTCATTTTAGCTTCATGAGAACATTTTTTTACACTGTGCCAGACATTCATTGCTTTTCTTACAAATACAAATCATTTCTGGACACAGTTGTTTTTTGAGTTTTCTTTTTCCATGATCCCCTTCCCTCTGAACAAGCATACTGAAGTTCTTGGTAAGTATGTGGATATTGACAATCCCCACCTTAGAAACCGTGTTTGACTAGTCTCTTGCCTGGTGTTTCTGGCATGCTGGCCTGAGGTTAACCTGTAAGTGCCTTTTTGGATCATGATCATTCTTATCCTCTGTGGGTCTGACCAGATTAATCTCTAGCCCATAGCCAAGCCTATCTTGGCTTGATTATGGAGTCTACAACATGCCAGGACTCAACTGCAGCATTATTCAAAAATGTGCCAGCAAATTTTTTTAGGCACAGGAATGACATTTTCAGACGTTTCTTTACTTGTCAGGGTCTTTTGTGGGTAACGTGGTTATCCTCTGAGTTTGAATATTTAATAATAGGAAAAGTAATATGTGCTTACACCCTTTCAACAATGAACAGTATTTATAGGAGAAACTATATTTGATAAGATCATAGATATTGAATTGTACAAGTTAAAAGTTGTCACTCTCCTTACAGCCAGACCTCGTCAGAATGTAAGAGTCATGACATGCTGTTGAGTACTGTGCCACAATGTCTGAAAAATAGCTCAGTATCATAATGGATGTGTTATAATAAAAATCTCTCTCCTCTCCCTTCAGGCCAGGGAGCTCCAGGCAGATGAATAAGTAAGGGCAGAAAAACCAGTTAATATGGTTGGGACTGGGCTGGTTAATATTATGGAACTCCAAATCCTCTCTTATATAGATGAAGAATACAAGATGGTCCTCAAAGTGGTATCCTAGATTATTGTTTAAAGATCCCCCTTTCAGGAGCAAATTGATCATTGAGCAATACCACTGTGTACAGGCCCTGAATAGTTGACCTTTTGAACCTCAAGTGTTTAAATTGCCTTTCTTAGAGTCACCAGAATATATTGTCAAACCCATAAGTAAAACCAAGTTTGTGCATATATCAGTGTTTTGTGTGCATATATCAATGGTCCTCTCTCTGCTCCCTTTCGTTTTGAGTCTGAAGGGAAATAAGTCAGGAAGCATTTTGCTGCAGTACAAACCAGCCATGTGTGTTCCCAAGTGAAAGAAATGCTTGTGGCTGCTTTTTGCTAAATGACTGAGCTAATGATGAAATGCAGCTGGTGTGAGCTAACCTTCTGACTGCAGGCACTTTGCAGGCGCACCTTTTGAGTCAAACCCTTGTCCTGATCCTGAGAGAACCTAGACCCAGTAGCTCTCAGATGAAGAGGACCCTTCCAAGGGTGTTCTTGTCTTGGCCATGTACTCAAATGCATCCTACTTGACAGGTGTGGCTTTTCACACCTGTATGACTTGCGCCCCATCTGTGCCTGTTTTTATTTATTTTTGTTTGTTTTAACATGTTAACAGAAACTTTCGTAAATAAACTCTTTTAAACTGAAGCATGTAAGACTCATTCTCACTGATACAGGAACATACTTTCTTGCAAAAATGGCATTATATCAATAGTGTGATAAAAAGTCCACTTTGACAAATATTTGAAGGTTTAGCTTTCAAAGTCTGACATAGAGACAAAATACACAGGTCTTAATGGGAAATGACGTAAAATTTCAGAAACACCTAGAAGACTATTTCAGCATAGCTATGCAATATTGTTATATATTTTTATTTGCCTTATGTCACTTTAAAAGTGTGGTAAAAGATGAGAATGGGGTCAATTCAAATTATGTTTAAAAAAAGTGAAAATTATGCAAATTTTACAATACCAATGAAGTATGGTTGCAAATTGTAATTATTTTTCAGTTTCTTCAAAGAAACAGCATATTTTTTATTTGAAAGAATGAACTTTTTTCTGAATTTAACACCTTCCTTTTAGGGATTTATTTCATCCCATTGTACAGGTAGTCCTCGACTTACAGCAGTTCATTTAGTGATGGGTCAAAGTTCCAACACCACTGGAAAAAGTGACTTATGACCTTTTACACACTTATGACCGTTGCAGCATCTCCATAGTCATAGTGATCAAAATTCAGCCATTTGGCAGCTGACTCATATTTATGATGGTTACAGTGTCCCAGAGTCACATGATCATCTTTTGAGACCTTCTGACAAGCAAAGTCAATGGGGAAAACCAGGTTCACTTAACAGCCATGTCACTAATTTAACTACTGCAATGATTCACTTAACAACTGTGGCAAGAAAAGTCGTAAAATGGGGCAAAACCTATTTAACAAATGTCTTACTTAGCACCACAAATTTGAGTCTCAATTGTGGTCATAAGTCGAGGACTACTTGTATTACTTTACTATGGTGACTTTTTAAAAAAACAAAGAAGCACACAGTTGCAAGGCATTTAGCACCTAGCAATGCTATCAGAACTGCTGTTGGAGTTTCTACTCAGCCAAAGTATCCAGGCCCTTTTTTCATACTATCTGGAAGCCAATTTATTTGTCCCATTCCAATTGAAGTTCCAGCTATTCTTATCTACAATTGGAAAGGTGCATAATACACACACTGAATGAAATAAATCGTTGGACAAGGGAAAATAAATTGAGAACAGAAGCTGTAAGATCAACAAAAGATAGCTGCCAATGATATAATGTGTGGCTGCAATACATGAATGTATTAGAAAATATTTGCAAACTTTTATTGTAGTCAAATCTATTGCTTTGGTCAGACTTTCGCTCCAGTCTTGCAAAATCAGCAGCATGGTTCTCATAATTTTGCAGTGATTATATCCATGCTTTTTCAAGTGTCCGTCAAAGCCTCTTCATTGTTTTCCTGTAGCGCTTATTATCAGACTATTATCTATCTGTTTAGTTCTAAAAACAATGAATTGTTTTCTGGCATTTACAGATAATTTACAGGCTTTAAGTGACAGATAATTTCAATTTTCAAAATAATTCTAACTTGATCCCTAGAGTATTTTATGGATCGCTGATAGGGCTGGAGAGACATAACATGAAAGCTTCCTTCTTAAAGTTCTTGGTGGTGGATATGCCAGCATACCCAAATGTTTAAAATGAAATCAATAGATAATATGTTTTACTTCATATCCAAGGGGCTTATCCTAGTTTTAATTTGGATTACTGCTAAATTGAATGCAAATGTATCTTTTAACCTTGCTTGAAGGAGGTAAACAAGAAGTACAAGATGTAGACACTGGCATGATATTTGCTAATGGTTCTGTCAATATTATAATAACATTGAGAGAACCATCAATAACTTAAGAGGCTCCTTTTCCAGAGCAGTTATCCAGTGCTAAGAAAACTAACTTCATTAAAATACCGTTGACTTGATCCAGGTAGTCCTATGGGCATAAGGACTATAATGTACACACCAAACTCAACTAGCACAAGTTCTTCCCTATTCATTTCAGTAGTTAGGGCATAGTTAAATGCCTTTGATATTATATGCAAAAATGCTCACAGACCACCTCCAAACATTGGAGGGAAGTAAATAATATTCACATATACAGGCACCGCCATGTGTACATTGCGTATTCATAAGATTCTAAACTGGGATGCATTTCTGCACTTAACTAGAAATGGTACATTAAAATCTATTTTGCTTATCCTACTCTAATCCAAATGGTTAGGGAGTGAATTTGTATGCAAACATTGGGAACACTATGATAATGCTGGTACTTTGCATGGGTGAAACAGCATTAAAAAAATTAAGATAGCTGTTTTAAGCATTAAGGTACCATTTTTTCTTTCCCACAAAGTAATTTGTAGTGCAGTTATTCTAATTTTCACTGAAAGAAAGAAAGAAGAATGGTCAGTAAAACGTACATTTTAAATTCATTTTGCTAATGAGGTAGAAGTAAGAAATTTGATAAGCTATAAAAAATTTTCTAGCTGTTATTGAATTTTTTAGGTATACATATTTTCTATGTATACAAGTCCTAGATTAAGAAGAGTTGTGTGTTAATTTTATTACCATTTCCTATAATTATTTCAAAATGGATGTCCATAAATGGTGCTTGTAATTTAATCTGACTGTAAATGTTAATATAAAAGACATTGCAAAGAAACATATTAGTATAGGTTGAATCCTAGTCTGTAAAGAGGCTTGGTTTTATTATTAATGTAAAGGAATGGTTTCACACAACTGTAATGCTATATTTCGACTGCAATCTAACTCTTGATTTAAGCTTTTTTCTTGTATCTTTAAAAATAACTCTCACAGCAGTTCCCTTTGTTTTAATATATGTTTATAATTAGGCGTACCTTGACAATACTACAAGATCCAAATTTACCATATTGCAAAAAAGGTAGATAAAATTTATGTGGTTGAGATCTATTTCGCATTTAAAACTGAAGGCCAAGATTCATGACCATTTTGTCTATTGTGGTCTCTCTTTTTTTCTCCAGCCCAGATCAGTTTTTCCACCTTTTGTCCATTATGAAGTCATCACACCATGACTGCTGTCATGGTCTCAAATTTATAATTCGATAGGAGTACTCAGCACACACTTTAAAGATTTGTTGTCAGATTCAGTAACTGAATCTGATTCTATGGTTATTGTCGCATGACTGCTCCCTGATGGACAAATGCACAGTTGTATCTCAGGCTGAAATAAAATGGTTCATAAATAGCAGTATGGTTATGAGAATTCGTTGTGAGAAACTAATTGTCAGGCTCCTAGGAAAATTCTCATTGAAGCTTTCAAAGCCCCCCTCATTGGGCCTAAATAAAATTATTTTAATATTCAGAATATTAATACTTACTACAGAAGTGCCAAATAGCCTAATGTCCGTATTTGATAGTATTTGATAATATAGGGCACTCAAAATGCCTACTTTCGTTTAAAAATTCAGTAACATTCTCATGACTACTGTTTGGAACAGTTCTCTGCGGTTATACTATTTCTAAAGGTTTTCTTTCCATTTCTATATAGATATTTTCCCTTCACATTTTGAAGGTTTGAAGAAGAGGATTGTTTTTCAAGTCACACTAAGTAAACATTAAATGCATGCAGGCTTAAAACTAAAGCATGCATGTAATGCAGCGGCAATAAAATTGCTCGGCTTGCACGACTTACAATGTTCAAGTACTGCCTTGTTAATATGCCAAAATCCCCCTTTTCTTTGCATCTTTAAGAAAATTACATTATATTTTACATTGCAACATTTAATTTTTTCAGTCTTGGGAGAAGTTAAATTTATTTTAGCATATATTTCTGTGTTACAGATAAAGCTGATGAAATAGTGCCAGTTTCCAAGCCATCAAGAATTCCAGAAAATGCAGTTGTGGACTCCAGAGTGGCAACAATTAAACAACGACCTTCTAGTAGATGTTTTCCCTCAGCTACCGATATGAATGTGAGTGGTATCTATAATAAATTTCCTTTAAGTTACAGGAGCTTTGATTAAGTAAGGATTTTTTCCCAAATTCCTAACCGGAAAAAGTGCTTTGATTTTAATTATTCTGGAGATTCTGTAATGGCTACTCAATATGCACTCAGCACCTAAGCTTATCCCTCTTAAATTCACCATATTTTATACAATATGATAAAGAACATGACAACATAAACTGGCACTAAACAGCAATAATTTCAAGGGACATACATATCCTTCCATGATCTTTTTAAAAAAAATATTTCTATATTTTATAACTTTCAGTTCAGTGGTATTCATTATTATTTACATGAGAGAAACTATAGAATAATATAAAATAAAATGTTCTTTTTTCATTCATTGATGTCGTATTATTTCCTCTTAAACTAAATATTCAAGTCATTCCTTTAGATATTTATTTCATTTGTTGGTTTATAATAATTTTATGTTTTCTGTCCACATGTTATTGAGATTGAATTCAACTGCTGTCTCTCTAACAAATGAGGATCTGGTGTGAAAAATTGGAGTAAAACAGATATATAGTAAAACAATCTAGAAGGACTATATCTCAGTAATAAAAATCCATAGTACCTCCAGGCATTGCCAGAAATAGTCGTATTCCAAAACCTAGATAATCATAATAAATCAGCATTATAAATATTGAATTTGATGGATTCATATTCTGACTTTGCATAAAGCAATTTGATACCAGTTACAATTTATTTCTGACTATAAAACATTGTTTTGATTATGAAATCATTAATGAGGCTACTAAGAGGTCATTAATATGTGCTTATCCCACACAATGTCTTGTTTCAGAACAGATCAGAAAAATATGTACTTTCTTTAGAAAAGTATATTTGTAGTTTCTCTTTTCTGTCTTTGCTTTTTTCCCAACACTTTTTTTAACTGGATTAAAAAAAATATTTGGACTAATTTGGCAATATATTTCTAGTTATGTATGCTGCCAAAAATAATTAATTATCCATGTGAACTATGGGTTACAACACTGTTTCCCCAAAAATAAGACCTCCCTGGATAATAAACCCAATTGGGCTTTTGAGAGCTTGTGCTAAAATAAGCCCTCCCCTGAAAATAAGCCCTCCCTGAAAATATTGCCATGCAGCAGCAGCCAGTGAGCATGCTCACCACCTCAAAAATAATAAGACCTCCCTGAAAATAAGACCAAAAGAAAACAAGACCCTGTCTTATTTTTGGGGAAACATGGTAGAAAGTATGAGTTCCGTAATGCACTTAGGTTGTAAAGAAATAATTTTTAGGGCCAAGAGCTAATGCTGATTGGCACACCACTCAGGTTTACAACATCATCATGTACAAAGGTTTTGTGTTGCTGTTGAGTATTAAATCTAATCTCTTAAAATGGATAGCATTCAGTTATGTCCATTTTCCTTCCTTAAAATTAAGTGCAAGGATTCTGGGCCCATCATAGATTCCTACATTTCAATAAATACTAAGTAGGTAGTATTCTATTGCTAAATGTGATGTATAATTTGACAGTTGTGGCAGGATTTAGCTTCTAGAAAGAGCCACAGAAAATTACCTGAATTCTCTTTGCAGCTTTTAGTATAAATATGTAGATTCAAAGTGCATTTAGAGAGGAATAGATTAATAAAGCAAAAGAGCATTTAGATTTGGCATGAGGAAAATAGAAGTTGCTATTTTTGGTAATCCCATCTCATTATCACTTGTCAGTATCTTGGATCTCAATAATTAGTATGATAACATCCTTTAGGAATGGCTTTTATAATATAATTATGATGAACTTGAGTTTCCACAGAATTGTTTGGCTTCACTAAGCCTTGGCTATCACAGCAACAGGAACCAAAGAGAATAGAAACATTCCATTAACAGATGGGTGGGAGGTTCACTTTGATTTCTTGAGTAATTTTGAAGTCACTTCTGGTAGCGCCCTATTTTTATTTGAATAATTTGCTGGTGTTTAATGTGATTCATATCTCCTCTCCCTCTTCCTTCTCTTCTTCTACTACTATTTCCATTTATTTTGAAACTGACATTTTTTTCTTATGACACAATACTTGCTATTAGCCACAGTGTGGATCCTTTCTTTGGCTTGTGTGTACAAGGACTTATGGCCTATTTTATCTTCCTCTCCAGGGTATTTTTGCACTTTCTTCACATGTATCTTATCAGATACATTGCCTCTAAGGTAAAAATTAAGTTTTGCGTCTAGACAAAAGGACAGCCACAAAATCTTTAAATTAAAACCCCAAAAAGTCAACTGTACTAGAGACACAGGGTAAAACTGCCCTATCAGAAACCCATGAAACATATTTCCCTCATGATTTCTATGTAGTACTGATGAGACAAGTTGCACTTCAAATCAAAAATATGTGTGGATTCAACAATACTAATATTGGTAGGATAACTGCGGCAAGATATCTGTAGGTATTATCAGCAAAATATTTATGTATGACGATTATAGGGCTAATCAAAAAAACTATAGAGAAAGTTCAGGAGAACAAAGCCCAATTCTTTCTGCACTTACTGTACTTCTACTATTCATAACTGTGCCTAAGTAGATTCTGTTGTGCATTACTAGAATATGAGTACATATGAATTTTAAATTCCCCTGAATTTAATTTCTCATTCAAATATGGAAAGCTATTCAGAATCAGCAAGAAATCTTTCATTTGTGACATAGTAGAAAACAAAAAAGCATTAACATCCTGCTTCTGAATCTAGTCTAATTAGGCTGGAGTCCATTCTAATCTTCAGATGGTATTAAATTTGGGGGGGTGGAAAATAATTTAATCAGTGGAATTAGTTGCCTCCAGAGGTTGCAGGTGCCCCAACACTGGAGATTTTTAAGAAGAGAATGGACAACCATTTGTCTGAAATGATATAGATTTTTCTGCGTGAGCAGAAGGTTGGACTAGAAGACCTCTAAGGTCCTTTCCAAATCTGTTATTCTGCTTCTGCTAGCTGAACAGAATCGGAAATGCTTTGCAAATGGGAGAGAATGATAAACACCCAAGGGGTTGAGATACAGGATTGCATCCTGTACTTTACCGCTTTTTCTCTTCATCGTCTCATAGGGAATGAGTTTCTTTTAGATGTCTTCCTGCTACAAGTGGTAGCAGTGGGCTAAAAGCAAGAAACAAAGAGACCATGGCTCAGATTTTTCGAATTGCTTAAAAAGCACCAAGCTCTTATGGCAATTAATGACTCACACATTTCAGTACTCTGATAACCTCATGTGCACAGATGACAAGACAACTTACCAGGTTAACATATAGCAGGGCTAAATATCTATAAAGACCTTCCTGTGTTCTAGCCTAGTTTCTGCATCCTTTTAGAAGGCAAAGCATTGCTCTACTGTCATTAAGTTGACAGTAGAGCAATTACTTTTTCCCTACCTGCTCCCTGCTCCCCTGCAAAATGGGAACTACTAGATAAAACCATTCATAGTTCAAGTAGCTTTTCCTTCTTCAGATATCTAAATATTATTGCCTCTTCACACAGAGTGCTTTTTCACTATGAAAGAAGAATCGGAGTGAATTTGTTCCTCACTTTTTTTCTGAATTTTTTTAAAAAAGTGATTTGGCTTCATACGTGAATTGAAAGAAATTATTATTTTTTCCTTCCATGCACAGTAAAGGTTTATACAAGGGTAGAACATTCTAGAAGGATGAAACGTTTGGAGCCTAAGTAGCAAGGCATTGCATGTGATCAGCTTTTCCTTTCTGACCCTTGGTCCATGACCTCATTCAGCAACTAAAGAATAGCATGAGGACAATCTAGCCATTGGGAAAAATCCAGCTCCTCACTCATGTTATAAAGGTCAGCAGGATGGGGAGGAGATGGACTCAACAAAGCAAAGCACAGAAGAAATATAGATGGTTTCATGTAAAATAAATGCCAAATGTCAAAGCCCAACTCTAAATATTGTATTTTAACTTTTTTTTTCTAGTCCATGTATGAAAGACAAGGGATTGCTGTGATGCCACCAACAGTACCCGGAAGTCCTCAAGGCCCATTTCTGGGTGTGCCACGAGGTACAGTAAGAAGACAAAAATCAATAGGTAAGATATTATATGCACATCAGTAAGGAATACTAACTTTTTAAATAATAAATTGCTGGGTCCTTCGTGGAGAAGGGCAGGATATAAATGTGATTAAAATAAAATAAAAATATTACATGAGAATATCAATTTATTATTATGTTTGTCTTTAACCCTGACTGATTATTAGCTGGAACTAATATTTTTTAAAATATCATAATGGATTGTGATGATTAGAACTTTAGTTAATACAATGAAAGAACTAGTTTTTAGTCTTCTGCTGGAAAATGTTATACAATTCTATGCAACCTCTTTTTCTGATTAATAGTTAACTTCTAAGTTTCCAGCATGAAATTAAGAATCTCATTCAACATTTAGCAGCTTTAATGCATCAGTCCTTATAATATTTGGATAAACATTTCACAGTTCCTCTAAATTATGCTTTTTGTCATGCATTATGAATTGTTTTATTTTCTTTCATGCAGAGCAACCTGTTCCTTAATGGCTGCAGTGCATAAATACATGTTTTTTTAAGTGCTTCGTTTTCTTTTTAATTTTGCATGATCTCTTTTTATGCATGATTTAGAAAAAGAACAACTGTCTGCAGGAATTTACAAGGTTCAGTACACAAAAGAAAAATTAAAAGTCCCTATATCAAGTTCTAGTACAGGGAAATACTACAATAGACGTATTATAAAAGTATATGATGCACAGTATAAATAATATTGCATTTATTTTATATGTGATTATGTTGGATTGAAAAGAAATGACAATTTAAACATTATATCTTTTTTTAAAGGGGTAACAGAAGAAGAGCGGCAATTTTTGGCTCCTCCCATGCTCAAATTTACTAGAAGTCTATCAATGCCAGATACTTCAGAAGATATTCCCCCTCCACCACAGTCTTTACCTCCATCACCACCACCTCCTTCTCCTTCTCTTTACAACTCTCCCAAATCTCCAGTATCTAGAATGTATGGCACAATTAAGCCTGCTTTTAATCAAAATCCAGGTTCAAAGATAGCTGTTTTAGGTAGGTCTGAAAACATGGGGACTGTGATCAGAGACAAAGGCATATATTACCGGAGAGAAATGGACCGTTATTCTCTAGATTCTGAGGACTTATACAGCAGAAATGCCGCAACTCAGGCCAACTTCAGAAACAAGAGAGGTCATATGCCAGAGAATCCTTACTCAGAAGTTGGAAAAATAGCCAGCAAAGCGATGTATATTCCAGCCAAACCAGCTCGGCGGAAGGGAATGCTAGTGAAACAGTCTAATGTTGAGGACAGCCCGGAAAAAACTTGCTCCATTCCTATTCCGACCATTATTGTGAAAGAGCCATCTACCAGCAGCAGTGGGAAAAGCAGTCAAGGAAGCAGCATGGAAATCGACCCCCAGTCTTCAGAGCAACCAGGACAGCTGCGACCCGAAGACAACTTGACAGGCAGTAGCCCCTTTGCAGCTGCCATTGCTGGAGCGGTGAGGGACCGGGAGAAAAGATTAGAAGCCAGGCGCAATTCTCCAGCTTTCCTTTCCACCGATTTAGGAGATGAGGATGTTGGATTAACCCCTCCAACTCCACGTATGAGACAGTCTAAGTTTAGCGATGAGGGGCTCTTTGGCAACGAAGAGGGCTTCCGGCAGCTTGTGTCGCCATCTCCTATCCCAGCACCTAGAGAGACTGAAAATATTTTCAACGGCAGCGAATCAAATAACCAAAACGACACAAGGACACCAAACTCTTCAGTCCAAACCACAGTGAGTTCTGAAAACAGTGCATTGACAACCCCAAATGCTGGTTTAGATAATTATGTTCATCCCCTGACAGGAAAAATACTGGATCCCAATTCCCCTTTAGCCCTTGCCCTCTGTGCCAGGGACAGAGCCATGAAAGAGCAAAGCCAGCCGATTCCAGGGAAAGGAGATTCCAGCAAAGCAGATCTTAACAAACCTCTTTACATCGATACAAAGATGAAGCCCAGCACTGAAGCTCCGTTCCCAGCAACAGCTACCATTGCTAGGCAAAATACACGTGGCTTGCTAAGGCGCCAGGAGACGGAGAATAAATATGAGACGGATGCCGCAAAAGAAAGGAGGTCTGAGGAGAAAAAGAACATGCTAATCAACATTGTGGATACCTCGCAACAAAAGTCGGCCGGTCTGCTCATGGTTCATACGGTGGACACAGCACAAGCTAGCGATAACCCTGAAAAAGAAGAAAAAAGTGCCGAGGTGGAGGTGAACGTTGAAAAGCCTCCGTCAGAGATGCAGGAAGAGACAGAAGCAGAAGAAAGTGGATTGGATGACCCCGGCCTGCTTCCGCCACCATCCCCGGCCTGCAAAACAATTGTAGCTGTTAGCTCCATCGATGATCCGATCATTTTGCCATTCCGTATTCCTCCTCCCCCTTTAGCTTCGGTTGATCTTGATGAAGACTTTATCTTTACTGAGCCATTACCCCCTCCTTTAGAGTTTGCTAACAGTTTTGATATTCCTGATGACAACTCAGTCCCAGCCTCTGTCTCGGCCTTAACAGACTTGGTCAAACAGAGAAAAAACGGAACTCCGCCTGCTTCATTTAACCCTCTCCAGCCCTCAGATTCATTAGACGGTAAGAAATCGGGGGGTCTTTCAAACTGTTTGCCTCCCTCGTTTTTGCCACCCCCTGAAAACTTTGATAATGTCCCTGACTCTGGGATTGAAGAGGTGGACAGTCGAAGTAGTAGTGACCATCAACTAGAGACAACCAGCACTATCTCAACTGTGTCCAGCATCTCTACCTTGTCCTCTGAAGGTGGTGAGAACTTGGATACTTGTACAGTCTATGCAGATGGGCAAACATTTCTGGTGGACAAACCCCCAGTACCTCCTAAGCCAAAAATGAAGCCCATAATCCACAAAAGCAATGCACTTTATAAAGACGCGCTCATTGAAGAAACTGTGGATAGTTTTGTTATTCCTCCTCCAGCCCCGCCTCCTCCTCCAATCAGCACACAGCCCAGTATGGCTACAGTTGTACAGCAAAGGACCTCTAAGCTCTGGGGCGATGTCACAGAAATTAAAAGCCCAGCTCTCTCAGGCCCAAAGGCAAATGTTATTAGTGAACTGAACTCAATACTGCAGCAAATGAACAGAGAAAAATCCTCAAAGCCAGGAGAAGGATTGGAGTCCCCTCCAGGGACAAAAGTTGCCAGTCTCAGTACAAGGTAAATGCAACTCCCAGGTTTTTAAAACATTTCTATTGCTTTGACTGCACACTAAGATGTAATTGTGCTAAATCATATGTAAATGTAGTAATTCCAATAGGCTCTCTTTTTCCATTCCTATCTATTGAAAATTTAAATCCATAATAAGCTAGCCTTTCTCCTTATTATCATAGATGCAGTGCATTCAGAAAGTATTCAGATCTCCTTCACTTCAATTTTGTTATGCTGCAGCCTGATTCTACAGTTCTTGAAATTCATTTTTTTCTCATTTATCTACACTCAGTACCTCATAATGACAAAATGAAAATGGAATTTTAGAAATGTCTGTAAATATTAAAAAGAAAAGAACTGAAATATCGCATTGGCTTCAAACCCTTCACTCAGTACTTCGTTAAAACACCTTTGGCAGCAATTAGAGCTGAGGTGTCAAACTGTCGGGCCACAGGTCAGATGCGTCACGTGCAGGCCACAGTCACCCCTGCTCCGTGAAAGGAAAAAAATATCACGGTACGTCACATGACAGCAATGTGATGCTGTGAGTTTGATACTTGTGAATTAGAGCCTCGAGTTTTTGAGGATATGATATGACAAGCTTTGACCTCATGGTTTTGGCTCTGCTACAGTATGCATTGTCAGCTGTGAGGCCTTCTATAGAGAGGGGTTTGCCTTTTCAAATCATGTCCAATCAATTTAATTTACCACAGGTTGACTCCAATCAAGGTGTAGAAACATATCAGCAATGATCAAGAGAAATGGGAGGCACCTGAGCTAAATTTCAAGTGTTGTTGCAAAAGGTCTGAATATTTATGCCAATGGGATATTTCAGTTTTTTTCTTTTTAATAAATTTACATTTCTAACATTCCGTTTTCACTTTGTCATTATGGGGTACCGAGTGTAGATTAATGAGGAAAAAAAATGAGTTTCAACAGCTATAGAATCTGGCTTCAGAAAAACAAAATTGACAAAAATGAAGAGGGTCTGAATACTTTCTGAATGCACTGTAAATACAGCTAGAAATATAAAATATGTAAGTAGAGGCTGAGATCCTAAGGTTTAATTCTGTGCATAAATCAAAGTTTTTCTGATTCATACTACAATCCAGAACCTGATCCTGAAAATCTAAGAGCTTTTTGGAATAGCATGTTGAACAAATAATTAACTAAATAGTGAATAATCTTACAATTAAAAGTTTGCCTAGTCTTCTACTATCTTCACTGCATTCTTTGACCAGTGATAGGACACTATTTTGACTATCTTGCCTCAGTTATATGTGACATCAACCATTAACTGAGCAAGCTGTTAAGATGGCATAGGGCCCACTTTGTGGAATGCATATCACGGGTTGAACCAAGCCCTCTCTTCTTTACAGTTTAGAAAGGAAACGAAACTCATATTTTTCCTTTTAACATTTCTGTTTTGATGTTTCTATTTCATTTCTGTTACATTTTAATGTTCTTTTTATATGCCTTTGCTGAAAGCAATCCAGTGCCATCAATGGTTTTTGACATATAGTTTTCTATGTAAATAATAGGAACCTGTGGTGAAAATGGGTTTTAAGAAATATTGAATGAGGTATGCATGCTGTATATATAGCACTGAGAAATGAAAACATTTGAATCAAAGGAATAGGAGGGATGTACATATTAGTAGAAAGGAAATTAACTGTTTAAGGATGACAAAAGAGCAGAGAGATCGTAGACAGAGAACTGAAGGCCATGCAGTTAATGGGGACAGAGCTTTTTCCAAACTGGTACATGACAGATATATTGAGATTACAGGTTCTCAAATTCCTAGCTAGTGTGTCCACTAGAAAGATAATTTGCATGAAAAGATAAATAGCAGAAGATAGCAGTTAATACATGGCATGTTTAATATGCTCTTCTGAATAAAATCTCTGAAAGACCATGAGTATCAGTTGCTACCGGTATTCTTAACTATTCACACTCACCTGTGTGAGTTGGGTGGCCATATAAATTTGTTAAATAAATAAAGCTCATTTTATAAGTAAAATTCCCCTTGACATTTAAAACTTAAAAGGGAAGTAGCTAGGAATATTTAATATTGCGAGTCTGGTGGCACAGTAGTTAGTATGCAGTACTGCACAGTAATTCTGCTGACTGCCGGCTGTTAACAGTTCGGCAGTTCAATCCTCACCAGCTCAAGGTTGACTCAGCCTTCCTCCTTCTGAGGTCGGTAAAATGAATACCCAAATTTGGAGGGGCAATAGGCTGACTCTGTAAACCTCTTGGAGAGGGCTATAAAGCACTGTGAAGCAGTATATAAATCTAAGCGACAAGTTATAAGTACCCAGGGTTGACCATGTCAGGCAGATCTTCTGCTCACTTTCCTGCTAATTAAAGATGTTGGCTAGAACCACCTGAGAACAGTTTTCCATTGTTTTCTAGTTGTAGAATGTGGTTGGCTAGGGTTGGCATGTGTTTAATTCTCCCATGAGGCTTTTGGGGTGTGAGATAGTGTAACTACACAATAGTGTAGATAGTGTAACTACACAAAGAGCAATTAGAAAGCAGATCTTGTTAGGAATGGACTCCTATAGTTAGGTAGACAATATATAGTCGTTGTAGCTTTAAGCATGTTGGAATGTTAGAGTGCAATTAGTAAGTGCAATTATCTCTAACTATAAGAGGAAGCAAATAGAGCGCATCTCTCTCTCTCTCTGCTGGATTGGCTGTTTGATAACTGTTTGCCGTGAACTGTGATTTACTGAAGAAGAAGACGGAAGATTGTGTAAGCTATTTGATATTGTTGAGACTTTGTTTTTGACAATTTAACATCACTGCTTGTTGAGCAGTAGCTTAGTTTGGTAGTTTTTACAACCTAAGTAAAAGCTATTTTATTTTACTTAAACAGTGTCTGGTCTACTAATTGTGTGTACATTAGTAACATTCTTCTAGCTGCATACTCTGCTGCACACCCTCTGCTGTCTCCCAATGGAAATATCCCCTGCAAAATGTTCTGGGAAACCATAGATTTTGGGGCAATTGGTATCCCAGTTTACAGCACCAAGGAGAAGGCACAGTGCTGACATCAAAAAGTTCACTGGAATTATCTATGAAAGATCAAAACCTGATGCTATATCTGTTATTATTGATGTAATAATCATAACCGATATTGTATATTGGTGTCCGCCTGGATGCACAGCTGTCCTTGGAAGATCATATGACGGCTGTCGCCAGGGGGGCTTTTTATCAGGTTTGCCTGATTTACCAGTTGCATCCCTTCCTAGATCGAGATGCCCTAAGCACAGTCACTCACTCTTCCCATCTGGACTACTGCAATGCTCTCTACATGGGGCTCCCCTTGAAGAGCACCCGGAGGCTTCAACTGGTCCAGAATGCGGCTGCGCGGGAAATTATGGGGGCGATGCGACGCTCCCATGTAACACCCCTCATGCGTTAGCTGTACTGGCTTCCGGTGGTTTTCCGGGTGTGATTCAAGGTGTTGGTTACCATCTTTAAAGCGCTCCATGGCTTAGGACCTGGGTACCTACGAGATCGCCTTCTGCCACCGAGAGCCTCCCACCGGCCCGTACGCTCCCATAGAGGGGGTCTCCTCATGGTGCCGTCTGCTAGACAATGTCGACACCCAGGGGGAGAGCCTTCTCCGTGGGAGCACCGGAGCTGGAACGAATTGCCCCCGGAATTAAGAACTATCCCTGACTTACGCACCTTCCGCCGCGGTCTCAAAACCTTTCTCTTTCAACAAGCCGGGCTGGCATAAAGCATGCTTTTTAAAATTTAAAATTTAAATTTTTATTATTTTAATTAGGGTTAGTTTGGGTTTTTTCCACGTTTCAGCCAATATTTTAATTATGTATTTTAAAAGCTTTTTAAAACTTTTATATATTTTATTTTGGCTGTACACCACCCTGAGTCCTTTGGGAGAAGGGCGGTATAAAAAACCAATAAACCTAAACCTAAACGTATTGGTGTAGTGACTGCTACTCTACCTTAGTGCAGATGCAGATTGTGCAACTATATCAAATTGAACTGAATTGAATTGAATTTTATTTGGCCAAGTGTGATTCAACACACAGGGAATTTCTCTCCAGTACCTATTGTTAATATAAATGAAATTCAGAATTAGTTTGCATTTTATTGATAGATGAAATTTCTAGATAATCTCATACTGTTAGTGAGCGTCACTGTGATTCACTGGAACTTATTTTGAGTTTGTTGCAAAGAACTGCAGCTGTAGTCTTCTCGGAAGGCAATTCCATTGGTAATTAAATGAAATCTCTTGCCTGCAAAAAGAAAGAAAAGACCTCAATTTAAGTGACACTGATTGCACTTAGTATGCCATCTGCTGTCTGATAATCCTGTTCTCGCTGTTTTTCTCTTACTTGAACATTTCATCTCCAATAGGGTGATTTTGTGAATAAAGTTCACAGGTTTTCATGTTTTTCAGTGCATTTAATGGAAGTTTCATGTGAGAATTTAGATGAAATTTGCTTTTAAATTGATAATGTTCTGGGAAAGGATTCTTATTATTTTGACATAGTTTTATAGACTTCTTACAGCTTCTGGCATGAATGATTCTGACAGGTGTTTCATAAAGCAACCTTTCACATCCAATGTTTGAGGCAGCAAGGGTGGCATTCCTTCATGGCTTGGTGTGGCTGGATCAGAGAAGACTTGGAAAGATTTCCAAGCAGCATCACTGAACATTTGAGAGGAACAGTCTCCTTGATGTACGAACTGGCTATATGCCCATGGATTTATTTGCCTGATCCTTGTGGCTGTGTTTATTTGCTGCTGCAGCAAATTGCTGTAGCAATAATATTTAGACTTATATACTGCTTCTTAGTGCTTTACAGCTCTCTCTAAGTAATTTACAGAGTTAGCATATTTCCCCCAACAATCTGAGTCCTCATTTTACCAACCGTGGAAGGATGGACAGCTGAGTCAACCTTGAGCCTGATGAGATTCGAACTGCCAAATTGCAGGCAGCCAGCAGTCAGCAGAAGTAGCCTGCAGTACTGGATTCTAACCACTGCACCACCATGGTTCTTAAAAAACTTTATTAGAAGAAAGTCCAGCAACCCTTTTAAAAAACTGTATCACATAATAGAAAGAACAAACTAGAACTAAGGAGAAATTTCCTGACAGAACAATTAATCAGTGGAACAACTTGCCTCTAGATGTTATGAATGCTCCAACACTGGAAGTTATGTAGAGATTGAACACCCATTTGTCTGAAATGGTATAGGGTTTCCTGCCTGAGCAGAGGGTTGAACTAGAAGACCTCCAAGGTCCCTTCCAATTCTGTTACTTTCTTCTAGTCCAGTGATGGCTAACCTTTTTTGGCTCGCGTGCCAAAAGCAGGGGGAGCGCAGGGGGGTCATGCGTGGGCGTGCCACACCCATAATGCTATGTGCATGACCCTCTGCTTTTGGCATGCTTTTTTCACCCTCCCCAGGCTCCAGAGGCTTTTTAAGAGCTTGGGGAGGGTGAAAACAGCCTCCCCTCCCCACCTCCAGAGGCTTCAGGAGCTTCCCTGAAGCCTCCAGAGGGCAAAAAACGGCCTCAAAAGAAGGCCTAAATCAGCTGTCCAGCACACACATGCGCGCTGGAGCTGACAGGGCAACGCCGCGCGTGCCCTAAGAAATGGTTACGCGTGCCACCTGTGGCACCCGTGCCATAGGTTCGCCATCGCTGTTCTAGTCTATTCTAATGCATGCCTTTGGCTGATACTGAAGATGGCTTCTTGTTTACATCCTTCCCTATTTACAGTACAAATCTGCTTTTTGCACTTGAGAAAAATAACAGTAAAATCTGTCAGAATCTATGTTAATGAACACATTTAATTAATATGAAATATTAGTGCAGCTGACAAAAATGTCTCATCTCAGAGGAACAAATTATAACAAATGAATATAACTACTCAAATGCTGCTTATGTGTTGCTGTTGAGATTCGATTTACTCAGCATTTCACTGTAATGATTATAAGGCTCATAAGCTACTCAGAAATCTCTATGGCGGTGTTGGCGAACCTTTTCGGCACCGAGTGCTGAAACGGGAGCACATGTACATGTGCCAGGAACTTCCAATTTCCGGCACACTGGTCTTTGCGTGTGCATGCATGTCAGAAACCAGAATACCATGTGATTGGCACACATGTGCACACTGGAAACCAGAAGCTCAGTTTCCATCCACTCTGTTAGAGGCTTTTGATTTAGTCCTCTTCTCAACTCCTCCAAAGCAATTTTTAAATTTCCTTCAAATCTCCCACAATGTATGTTTTGCTACCCTAAGGTTTCAAACTCAACTGTTTTCTCTGCTTCATATCTAGAATATTCAACTGGTATAAAATATTAAAATTTGCTTTCTAAAAAATGCCAATGCTTTTATGCAATATTGCAAGGTATATTTAAATTTACTGGTATTCTGTTTGTTTTACAAAGCTTATGGCATATATTTTATAATTACTTCTTAATTTGTATCTTGCTGTAATCTCTGATACATATTGCAAGTTCCTCCTTTTGACACATGCGCAGTAAACAAAAATTACATTATCATAACAAAAGTAACATTTAATTTAGGTAATGGTGTCATATTGCTTGGTTTCTGAAACCAGGGGTGTCAAACTGGTGTCCCCCAGTCATTCACAGGCTATGCCCACCCCAGCTCCACAAATGAGAAAAACCTTCATGAAGCATGATGTGACACAGCAAGTGACACCCATTCTCTAAACGCCTGATTCTGTTTGACAAGCATTTAATGGCCAGACAACTGAGGATGTTAATAGTATATTTAAGATAATAGCCTCTAGTTTTTAAAACTTTTAAAAGTTGTTCATGCTATTGATACTGTTGTTTTTATAAAGTTGTATGTACTTATAATGTGTGTATATTACTTTTAATATGAAATAGTGTAAGGAGAGTAATGACTTTTTAAAAAGTTTTTCATTCATTTTTATTTCAGGAGCACAGAGGTCATGAGCACAGTCTCAGGTACTCGGAGTTCAACCATCACTTTTACCGTTCGGCCTGGAACTAGCCAGCCAATCACACTTCAGAGCAGAGTCCCAGACTATGATAGCAGGACATCAGGAGCCAGACATGCTCCAAGCCCAGTCGTTTCACCAACAGAGATAAGTAAAGACATCCTGCCTGCTCCTCTGACTGCTGCTGTTCCAGCTGCATCTCCTTCTCCGACTCCTTCTGATGTTTATAGCCTACCCAGCCAGCCTCCTTCCGGAGACCTATTTGCTTTGAATACAGGGCGCAGCAGGTCTCCTTCTCCCTCAATATTGCAACAGCCAATCTCAAATAAGCCTTTTACAACTAAACCTGTCCACCTGTGGACTAAACCAGATGTGGCAGATTGGTTGGAAAGTTTAAACTTAGGTGAACATAAAGAGACCTTTATGGATAATGAAATAGATGGCACTCATTTACCAAACCTTCAGAAGGAAGACTTGATAGACCTTGGAGTGACTAGGGTTGGTCACAGAATGAACATAGAAAGAGCCTTGAAACAACTATTGGACAGATAAGAATGGTTGGTTTTGCCTCACAAACCTTTGTTATAAATAGAGATAGGCTGGTATCAAAACACCCCAAATGCCTTGGCTCCCCAAGAGTAGCACCAAATTAAAAAGCATCCATTAGATTGCAAACTTATGTCCAAAATCAATTCCATGTCAATCCACATTAATGGGACCAAATAGTTTAAAAATGGATGGGGAAATAAGAGAGAAGAATGGAAATAATTGTGAACTTTAAAAAAACCAAATTTGTAAGCTCCAACCATATTGGTATTATCTCAAACGTTTATACTTTAATTGCTGGTACACACACAACTCCTCCTTTTTCAATCTATGGATTGGTTTTTCTGTTAGAAATGCCCTTCTGCTTGAAAAATAATGTGTCACCTCTTTTTGATTAAAACCCACAGGTATTTCTCCATGTACTAGAACATGTTGTGTCCAGCTCTTTTTACAATCTGCTTTCATATGACTAATATTTCATATGATTGTTGAACTCAGTCCCATTGTTGTGGTCAGACAATTTCTCCTTTCGGTTTTTCTAAACTGATTATTGGTTAGTTCTGCCACTTAATTTTTCTGCTAACATTCACTTTTTTTCATGATGTATTTATTGATTTTTGAAAAACTTCTATACATTCACAGCATTGCCAGAATGTTTAAAAAAATGTCAGATGTTTTTGGCTAATTATTATGTTGATTTCTTTGGAAGTGAAATTAGTTTTTGTCATCCAGTGTAATTCTGTTATTTGACTTTTAAGATTTTATTTTTCCATTTATGTTTAGTGCCTTTCCAAATTGCCGGATAGTTATTAGGCATGCTTTTTATTTTTCATTTATAATGCAGTATAATGTGTGAAAGCTATGTAAGAGATCTTAGCTGCCTAAAATAAAAGTAAAAATATTTGTAAGAAATTGGAATTGAAGATATCTGTGCATAGAAAGATGGTAGTTCAATTAAGATCTTTTCCACATTTCTTTGTGATTGACTGGGATGATAGGTAAGTAATTCAGGGTTATATTTTCAAAATACCAATCATTCATCAAGCCTGTTTTAATTTCTCTCATATAGAATTGAGTTGTTTGGACAATATTGCACAAGATCTTTTCTTTGAGATGGAAACAGGTATCAGGATTAGATGTCTTCTCTTTTTACAAGCGCATCAGCGAGTGTGGATTGGGGGGGGAGTGATGTTTTGGCTTCCCAAAAAGAGTTAAGTTCTAGTTTATAAAGAACTGTGTTTTGCATAACGGTTACTTTTGCTGGATCAAAGTGATCACGCGTGATAGTGGATTTTATTACCATTGTGATCCCCTTAGTATCATAGAAAGAATAGTGAATTTTCCTTCTGCAATTTTGTATGTGGATGCACAAATCAATGCACAAGCTGCAGTCAACAGTAACTGCATAGAGGTGGCTTCTTCACCTTCAAGAAGGTCTTTGGATCTTTGACCTGCTTATTCTTTCCTGCTTAAGAAAACCAGCTGTTGATGAATCTGCGTGGCACAAACCAGTATACTTATGGAAATGGATTTAAATGTTTAGTGCTTTATTGTATTAGGAAGATGTTGCCTGGCATCTATAAGAAATATGAAATGAAAATATCAATAACAGTACGTGTTACAGAAGTAGTTTTATGAAAACAGTAGGTACCTATTATATATGCAAGGGACAATTTTTCTAAAAAATGAAGATCAAGGGTTTCGTCCTAATAATAATGTTTAAACTACAGGATTGTTCTGTGCTTCCTTTCCATACAAACTGCTGTGGTTTAGAAGAACCCACTTAGCTTGCAAATTAAAGACAAGAGAAGGTTGTGACAAAATCACATTCAGAACTGTTTCCAAAAAAAATTGAATGGATTTTTAAAAGCATGGTCTTTTGGCAGACATGTATATTTTCAGATTTGGTGGCTTCTATGAAATTTAGAATAGTCTCTTCCCACCATAAATAATCCACATTAACGATGTTGTTGGTTCACAGTGTCATGAATAATTTAGTCTGTACATGTGAGGTTGCTGAATAATTTAATTGGAAGGCATCTCAGTTCATTTTTTAATATATCCCAGCCTATCTCTAATTATAATTTTATTTTCTCATAAGTGAATGTCTAATTTGGGGCCCGCAACAGCCCTAGGATTAGAACATAAAGTTCAGCAATTTCAATACCTTTCTTTACTGCAAGTTTAAATAATTGTACAGATAGTTTATAAGCACAATATTTTAAAAATATAAGTGGCTGGTCTACTGGGCAGCCTTTGTGCCACTTCAGTGCTAGAAATTAAAAAAAAAACACTTTTGTGGTTTACTACTATTTCTGTGGAATAAGTATTAAGTCTTGACCTTTTTAAATCAATATCATTTGGATGCATCTGAACCAGCAGAGCTGTGTTATATTTTCTATCTTTGCTAAAACTTCTCCAGATGATGTGTCTCCTCAAACATGGTAACAATCAACAATACTTGGGTAATTATTAAAAAGAAAAAAAATAATCACTCCCCCCCCTTCTTCCGCTATCAAAACTGGTCCTTTAAGTCAGGGGTCTCCAACCTTTGCAACTTTAAGTCTGAAGGACTTCAGCTCCCAGACTTCTCCAGCCAGCTTTGCTGGCTGGAGAATTCTGGGAGCTGAAGTCCTTCAGACTTAAAGTTGCAAAGGTTGGAGACCCCTGCTTTAAGTTATTGTCACTTAGACCCTTTTCAGCTTTCTTTCAACATTTGCATACTCCAAATGGATTTGTAATTAAAATCAAGTTTCAGTGCAAAAACTTTGAAATATTGATACAACGATGTATCTAGACAATATTCACATATTTGATAGCAACACAATTTTTCTTTTGATGGGGGCAGGGGCAGGGTGTAAAAGTAAGATGATTTTGACATCATTGTCTTCCATTTGGTGATAATGCAGAAATCAGTAAATAAACCATAATACCATGCTCCTTTTTATTTCTTTGAGTGCAGTTGGTGTTACCTCTATAATGTGCCAGAAAATGCATCAGGACAAGTGATACAAGAGGGGGGAGGAAAGGGGGGGATTACTTTTAAGCTGCTGTTAATCATAATATTTTACTGTTTAATATATAATGTTTGTTAACAAATTATTGGTGATGGTACCCCCTTTCTTAAAAGGGGTCTCTTGCCCATGTATCTTTTCAGGCACTTAAATAGTGAGTACGATATAATTATTAGAGAAGATTTTAAACATCAAAGAGCTAATGAAATGATTTATTTTTTAAATAATGTTGTATGATCTAGAGTAATAGGGCCTGCAAGGAATTGCTTTATATCGAGAAAAAACACCTTTGGCAAGCTGAAATAGTCTTTAGCTTTGTTTGATGGCTTTATAATAGAAAGCAATAGTAAAGAATGCAGAATTATATTCTAGCTGGCATTTTGGTCACTACTGAAAATGTCAGGAGAAGATTGGCCCTTTTAATGTTATGCTACTTTGATGGTGCAAAATACAGTGATTAAAAATAATCTTGTTATGATATTCCAGGTTTTAGGAACAACTTTTGTTTATATACTGTAATTTAATAAATTGCATTTACATGCTTAGTTTCTGTAATATTTGTGTATACAATACCAAAATCACACAAGATGTAAATTGTGTATAACTACACAGACTCCTTTCCCTAGGTGTCTAGTTTTGATTCATATATTATAAAATGACTAGATGTGACTGTTGATTTACAGAATTTACATATCACAGAAGCTAGCTCTTTGTGGTACCTAAGTTAATAAAAGTGATTTTTCTGAGTTCCTTTACAAATAAGCATTATCCAGTTGATCTGGCAATGACTCTGTGTATGAGCCTAAAATAATGATAATTTTCTCATTACATCTTTTTTTCCTTTTTTTTTAGAGAGTAATGTTTTTGCTATGGTTTGTGAAACAACTATGTTCACGTTATCTATGTTGCTGTAATTTTTTGTGCTTTAATTCCTCTAATTTCCAACTGATTAAAACAAATCAAGCTCCTGTAACTTGCACTTTCCCTAATCCTTACTACTCTTGTATGGCAACCAAAATTACTGTAAGAAATAAATATCATATTGCACTAAGGTTGTGATTCTGATTATGAAGAGCAAATCCAGTCTGATTTTTTTTTATTTCTAAGAAGAGTTGCCAAACTTTCCACTTGACATTAAACTGTTTAAACTTCCTTTTTTTTTAAACCTTGTCTGTGATTTTCCATGAAATTTAGAGTTAAAGCGCTCTGAAATTGATCAAGAATGAGTTCCTATTCCAGAATGAGAAATGCATTATAAAGTGCACGATAGAAAACATTTATATATCTTGGACTGATATATTTTCTTGTTTTATTAGACAAATTTTCAGCAGCAGCATTTTGAACTTCCGGAAGGATTAGTCATTTCAAGTGACCATTGAACTGGTGAAACATTGATTGAAATAACAGGTTAAAGGAGGGGAGAAATGACCTGGATCCAGAATTTTTATTTATTTAAAATATATTTCATTTATAAGCCTAACTAATAATAATGGATACCACCAGTGTATCACCAGCAGAGATGGCTCCCTCTGATAGTCATAGTCTCTAGTTTGAGAAAGAAAGCATTGCTTAAAAGCTATCAAAATTAACCAATTTGATCAGCTGCCTCTCCACATGCAAGCATAATATATTTCTACAAGGTTGAATGGACCTAATCCCTGTGCCCCTTCTTTGCAGTTACCGTATTTTTCGGAGTATAAGACGCACCTTTTTTCCTCTAAAAAGAGGCTGAAAATCTGGGTGCGTCTTATACATCGAATACAGCATTTTTTTGCCTCCTGGAACCCCACCCCCTTCACCAAACTGGCTGTGCCTAGTCTTGTGGAGGCTTCCAGAGAGCCCCTGCGGGCTGGGGAGGGCAGAAATTAGCCTCAAACGGGGCGTTTCCCCCTCCCCCAGCCCCCAGCAGCACTCTATAAGCCTCCATAGGACTATGCATGCAATTTATTTGACCCAAAAATGGCCCGTTTTTGCGATAAATGGGGCGGTTTCCCCCCCCCCCCAGGAGCATTCTGCAAGCCCCCCCAAGGCTAGTCATGCTTTTTATTTGAAGAAAACCGGCCCCGTTTTCGCGGAGAAAGAGCATTTGGAAGAAGTATGCAAAGCGCAAAAAAACCCTTTTTGCCTCCTGGAACCCTACATACCTACTGTATTTCTCTCTCTCCCCTTTTATCTACCTACCTACCTACCTACACAGACACTCTCTCTCCCTACCTACCTACTGTATTTCTCTCTCCCTCTCTATTTCTCTCTCTATATATATCTCTTTATCTACCTACCTACCTACCTACCTACCTACCTACTCTCTCCCTCCCTACCTACTGTATTTCTCTCTATTTCTCTCTCTCTCTATCCCTTTATCTACCTACCTTACGTATTTCTCTTTCTTTCTCTCCCTCTCTCTCCCTCTATCTACCTACCTACCTACTTTTTTTTGTAATTTGCCTCTTCAAAACCTTGGTGCGTCTTATACTCCGGTGCGTCTTATACTCCGAAAAATACGGTATCTTTTGACAGATGGGTTTACTTATCTGTGTGAAAGTGATGTTGTTATTAAGACTGTACTTGCTGCTAGGATTTTGTAATGAAAGTAAGTTACACTTCTAGTTTGTAGGCAATTTAGGTTCCGTTAATACCTAAGCAAGGCTTCAAATTTCTTTCCCGCTGTAAAAGCATATTTAATTTTTACAATTATCCAATCTTTTCTCCGGCTCTAAACAGGTTATGTGCTAAATGATCCTGTCAGGAGACACTTTAGTTGCACCACTTTCCATGAACAGAGTAGCTTTGATTTATTTTGAGTTTAACATCCTTTCCAAGTAATTTTTCAATACATTTGAATTACTGGAATAACAGATGAGATCTGCATATCTTCTTTCTTGTTAATGTTTAATTTAGTTCACTTATCCTTACCACCGAGAGGTATTGTTATCTTTATATAGCTAGAGATATTCTGTACTTTCACTGGTTTGGTTTTTTTTTTTTTTTTACAAATATCCACATCTTCCCTATTCCGAAACCATCAGGGCTATGTGCTCTTCAAATTTAATAACTTTCCTGAAACAAACCTGATTTAAACTAATTGTTTCTTCTAGTTCTTCTCTTTCAAGAGGACAAGGCTTATGTCAAGATGGTTCTCAAAAATGGTGCCTTAAGTTATATACAGATATAACAGGAAAAACAAACCAAAGTACCCGATGTAACTCTCTGGTGTTTTGAACTGAACTGTAAGAAATAATGTAACAAAAATGTACTTTTTAATTCAAAGGGCCAATTTAGCATCAGTGCATCGTAGTAACAGCACCTTGTTCTTTTTATCAAAGGATTCTATCAGTGAACATCTTTAGAAAAAGGTCCAGATTGTTTCATGTTTGGAAAAAGCTTTCAATTATTTTCAGTATTAAAACAATGATTTGATGAATCATCAAAGCATTTTAAATTCAATAAATTTGTAGGTGTTCACATTAATAAATTATATTTACCACCCTGCAGTGTGCCTGGCCTAATTTATGTATTTTGATGATAGAAATGTAATAGTTTATCTGTCATGTGCCAAGCCAGAGATTGTTTTTTAAATTTGGCAATTTTGAAATGAGTATATTTCAACTCCCAGAATTACCCAACCAGCATCTTGAAGGTACCAAGTTTGAAAAATGCTGCCTTAATTAATTATACTCACTCTTAATTGCATTAGCTTTAGAATGTATTCTGATACAATGTATATAAAGGTACTGTGTTTCCTTAGAAACCTTTTCTTATTATTTTTTAACATATACTTAATGAAGTTAAGTAGTGGTACAATCCTAATGTTAGGGAAAAGTAGAATGTATGATAAGGCTTAAAAATTACAGGTAGTCCTTGATTTACGACTTTGATTTACGAATTGAGCCCAATTTCTGTTGTTAAAAGAGAGGTTTGTTAAGTGAGTTTTGCCCCATTTTACAACATTTCTTGTCAAAGTTGTTAAGTGAATCACTGCAGTTGTTAATAACATGGTTTTTAAATGAATCTAGCTTCCCCGTTGACTTTGCTTGTTAGAAGGTCACAAAAAGTGGCCACATGACCCTGGGACACCATCATAAATATGAACCAGTTGCCAAGCATCTGAATTTTGATCACATGACCATAAGGATGCTGCAATGGTTGCCTGAAAAACAGTCAAGTCAGTTTTTTCAGTACCATTGTAACTTTGAAAGGTCACTAAACAAACTCTTGTAAGTTGAGAACTACCTGTATTGGCAAGTTGAGCATATTATTATAAATCTCCAGTTTAAATCTGAAGTAAAATAGTGAAGAAATGGTAAGTGAGCACTTGTCTACCCTAGACGAGTCCAAATCACCAGGACCAGATTGTTTCACCCCAGGGTTCTGAAGGAACTGGCCTACTATGTGATCTCAGACAACTGAACTATATCTTTCAGAGATCCTGGAGCACTGGGGAACTGCCAGAGGACTGGAAAAGAGCTGATGTAGTTCCCATATTCAAAAAAGAAAAAAAGATAGACCCAGGAAATACAGACCGATCACCCTGATCTCATTACCAGGGAAGATTGTGGAAAAGATAATCAAGTAACAAATCAATGAACACCTAGAAGCAAACAAAATAATAATCAAAAGCCAACATGGATTTGTCAAGAATCTTATTGCATTCTTTGATAATGTGACAAAATTAGTGGACCAGAGGAATGCTGTGGATGTAATTTACTTGGACTTCAGTAAGGCATTTACAAAGTAGGCCATAACCTACTATGTGATAAAATCGAAAAATGTGGGTTAGGCAGCATCACCACCAGATGTATTTGTAACTGGCTGACCAACGCACTCAACGTATAGTCCTCAATGGAACTGCATCTACATGGAGGGAAGTATGCAGTGAAGTACCACAAGGCTCTGATTTAGGCCCAGTACTCTTCAACATCATCATCAATGATTTGGATGAGGGAATAGATGGGGAACTTATCAAATCTGCAGACGACACCAAGCTAGCAGGAATAGCCAACACTCCGGAAAATAGGCTTAAGATACAGAAAAATCTTGACAGACTTGAACATGGAGTGCTATCTAACAAAATGTAATTCAATGGTGAAAAAGTAAGGTTCTACATTTAGGCAAGAAAAACAAAATGCACAGGTATAATATATGTGGTACCTTGCTCAATAGTGGCGACTGTGGAGTCCTAATGGACAATCACTTAAATATGAGCCAGCAATGTGCAGCAGCTGCCAAAAAAGCCAACACAGTTCTAGGCTGCATAAACAGGGATAGATTCAAGATTACGGTAAGTGTTAATACCACTTTATAATGCCTTGGTAAGACCACACTTGGAATACTGCATCCAGTTTTGGTTGCTACAATGTAAAAAAGATGTAGAGACTCTAGAAAGAGTGCAGAGAAGAGCAACACAGATGATTAAGGGACTTGAGAATAAAACATAACTGGATATGTCTAGTCTTATGAAAAGAAGGACTAGGAGAGACATGATAGCAGTGTTCCGATATCTCAGGGGTTGCCACAAAGAAGAGGGAGTCAAACTATTCTCCAAAGCACCTGAGGGTAGAACAAGAAGCAATGGGTGGAAACTAACAAGGTGAGAAGCAACTTAGAACTAAGGAAAAATTTCCTGACAGAACAATTAATCAGTGGAAAATCTTGTCTGCAGAGGTTGTGAATGCTCCAACCCTGGAAGTTTTTAAGAAGATATTGGCTAACTATTTATCTGAAATGGTGTAAAGTTTCCTGCCTAGGCAGGGGGTTGGACTAGAAGACCTCCAAGGTCCCTTCCAACTCTGTTATTCTATTCTATTCTAAATCAGTGAATTAATAGATATGTCAAAACAAATATTTTAATTTGTAATTTGCTTATCAAAATAAGCAATAAACAGGCTTGTGAGATATTAAATAGATGGAAGTTATATGTAAATATCCACATATTTCAGCTTTCCAGGACTTTGGTTTTTTGCTGGAACACTGAAACCTACCAGTGTGATTCTGTTTAGGATGGTAAAAAAATTCGCAAATAAGAACTCCAAGCCTCACCTTCAACCTAAAACCGCATCCTTGCTTAGCAGGAGGAGAGGAACGCATATTTTTTTGTGGAATGAATGAAGTGAACATTTTTCATGAATCCAAAAGGGTATTGTCAGATGAAGCAAGCCAGCACAATGTATGGTTTAGGTCAGGAGGTCAGCTATTTCAATGAACTAGTGGTATGAATCAGGGCTTTGTCCAAGTCAGCAGAAAAATCTTTTTTCAATTGATTGCACTTTTAAAAAGTTATTCCAATTTACCTGATGTAAAAAACTGCAAACAAGACACGTCCTTGTTTATCTTCACAGTACTGAAATGTTCAGGATTGTATTCTATTTGTCCAGGTCAACAAGCGATTGTAGCAGAACTCAAACACCAGAGGGAGTTCCTTCAATTATTTTTGAGAATTGTGTTTCTTCATCTTAGTTCATAATTTTAAATGGCATAAGGTAAGTATTTTGGAATTGTATGCTCTTTGGAGTATATCTTGGGTATTAATAGTTTTGTTCTTCCTAGAAAGCCAACACAAAGAGAAAATAATCTGATTAGTGTGTCTGTTTACCCTTAGAAATAAGGACATAATCTAAGATAATGTGGCTACAATTATCAACCAAGCATGTACTTAGAATCCTTGGTGAGAAAAAAAGCTAGCAAGGATCTTCATTTTTTTACCATTTCTCTTGCAAATTGTCCCAGCCATTCCCATTGAGTAGCCCAGAAGCAGCACCTTGCTTCAAGGATCACTAGCATTTTACAGTGTATAATTCTGATTTCCAAAGTTTCTGATTCCAACTGGAACTGTGACAGATATAACACAGCTGACTGAATTCCACGCATGAGCCATTGAATCTAGATAACAATGATACTTTCAAATTATAGAACAAACCCCAGCAATAAGACAGAGAATGCAAGCAGCACAACCAGTTAGGTACTGGATTGCATATTTTGGTTGCCATCTCCCACTGAAAGAAGCTGAAGCATGAAAAGGACTGCAATTTTATTTTTTACTAGCCGTTCCCAGCCACGCGTTGCTGTGGCCCAGTCTGGTTAAATGGCTAACCAATGTGTGTAGATCTACACCTGCACACACAAACACGTACACACAACCCTAACACTAACCCCCAACCTACCTACCTGCTGTATTTCTCCCTCTCTATATATATCCCTCTACCTACCTACCTACCTACTGTATTTCTCCCTCTCTATCCCTCTACCTACCTATGTACCTACCTACTGTATTTCTCCCTCTCCCTCCCTCTCCCTCCCTACCTACCTACTGTATTTCTCCCTCTCCCTACCTACCTACCGTATTTCTCTCTCTATCCCTCTACCTACCCACCTACCTACTGTATTTCTCCTTCTCTCTATCCCTCTACCTACCTACCTACCTACTGTATTTCTCCCTCTACCTACCTATGTATTTCTCCCTCTACCTATCTACTGCATTTCTCCCTCCCTCTATCCCTATAGCTGCCTACCTACCTACTGTATTTCTACCTACCTACCTACCGCATTTCTCCCTCCCTCTCTCTATCCCTATAGCTGCCTATCTACTGTATTTCTCCTTGAATCTTATGGACAGAGTATTTTATGTCATAAAGGATGACATAATACCTGTGGCCCACTGCTCTCTCTGTATCCATCTACCTACCTTTTTTTACATTTCCATTGCATGTACCTGGCACAAGTGTGACATCTACACAATCTATATATATCATTGGTGCCGTACTTGAAAAGAACGTTGTGTGAAAATTTGGAAGCAATCGGTGCAGTATTTCGGAGATTAGTGGTTTTGAACAAACTGTTAAATTTTGATAGATGATAGATAGATAGATAGATAGATAGATAGATAGATAGATAGATAGATAGATAGATAGATAGATAGATAGATAGATAGATAGATAGATAGAACACAAAACATTTATTTGGTTATAATTCCATCCAATCAACAACCTCTAATTAAAATGGGAAAGGATCATCTCCTATTCTATGGTTTTATGTAAATCATCTCTGCTCCAGGCAGTTGAGAGAAACTTCAGAATGTGCTTATTGATGAACAGAGAGAAAAGCCCATTTTGTGTACATTTAGTTATTTAGGATCCAATCTGGGTTGATCACCAGGACTAGAGGTTTTGTCTGATGTTTTGGACTTGTGTTGGAGCCCATCTTCAGGCAGCTTTTCTCTAGCAAAGCGTATGCTGTTCTGTTTGGTATTTATAGTGCATGTTGTGACTTTTTAGATGTTGAGGGCTGGCTGGCTTTTAAGTCATTAGCTGTCTTTTGCTTGTAGTGCCCCAGCTGATGGTTAGCTTCCTCCCCTTCTGTTCTAGTGTCAGAGGCAATCCATGCAGGGATTTGGTAGATTACATTGGACTTTATATTTGTCCCCAATGCACAGGACTATTGAATCAACTACCGTGTTTTCCTGAAAATAAGACAGGGTTATTAAGACAGGATCTTATTTTCTTTTGACCCCCAAAATAAGCATTTGGCCTTATTTTCGGGGAGGTCTTATTATTTTTGAGTTGCAGGAGGTGGCAAGCGTGGTCACCTCATGGCTGCTGCTGTGTTGCAATATTTTTAGAGAAGGCTTATTTTCAGGCAAGGGCTTATTTTAGCACATGCGCTCAAAAGCCCGATTGGGCTTATTATCTGGGGAGGTTTTATTTTTGGGGAAACAGTACTGTTGTGGAATAATTGGTGGAAGAAGATACTCCTTTCGGTGACAGATAATTTAAAAACCAAGGCACGAATACCCTTGTCATGTTTTTCCCACTGGGACTCTGCTTCAGTAACTGAAGATAAGGCGGTAGAAGGCATTTCACCCAGCAGAAGACAATACGTTGACATTCAGTTTGTGGCTTAGAATAGTTGAGACACAAAAATATCCTGGGAAAATGGTTCCAAAAGTTTATTTGAATATTTAATTTACAAAAAGAAAAACAGGAATCATATATCCTAGTTGCTGTTCTATGCGAACTGAATAAGCTAAAACTGCATATAAAATCCATGCCCACTTAACATACTATAATCAATGTAATTATGAGAAAGCAAGGAACCGGTGGGGAAGATAATAAAAAATAAACATTACATACATTCTTCTTAAGAGATTGTCTAAGTAGCCAATCCCATCCAAGATCACTTCTCTCTACATTCCATATTTCCTTAGATACACTGCATGTTGCGATTCAATAGAAATATTTTTATATACATTTTATTGAACTTAATTGCTAATCTTTTTTTTCATTCACTTCTTTCCTTGACCCATTTATCCCTGAATTTCTCTTCCCAAACAGAAATGAACAAGAAACACTGAAGACACATATACTGTATGCTGTCTTTGGTAGGGATGCTTATGTGGTTAAAATCAGTAATTAATTCTCAATTTATTTTACAGAAGTTATGGCAAAAATTCAGCATTACATTTGGCAAAAGACAGAGAGACCTTTACAGTTTGCTTGAGTGTTACTGGCAGTCAGAGCTGAATATGTAAAATGAGTCGTCAACATTGTTTAAAAATAGCAATTTCCTCCAAGGTTTTAATGTACTCGTAAGAGCAATATTCCTTTAGTGAAATATAGCCCCCAAAACCAGATTTACTATAGAGGAAGTCATCTCATCCCATTGTCCTCTTTGCAAATCATATAAATTGGAATTAGTGCTGCATATCCTGCCTGTTTTATCATCAAGGTGACAGGCTGAGAGAGCTAGAGAGGGCATGTAATGGAAACATTTAAATCTCCAAGACCAAAACTTTCACAGTGTTCTAGGTGCATGAGAGAAAGAGCAGCATAAACAAAACTTACATCGCAAAGCCAGGTGAGGCTTGCATCAGTTCCTTACCAGAACTTCTGGAAAAGTTCAACTGAAGTCGCATAACAGAGCTTTTGACTGGACTGTGCACTTCCCAAGAATATGAATGAAAAATAAGCCTAGCCTTCTGTACTGGGTCCTTTCTGAGATTAAATAGAGAATAACTTCCCATGAATGTTTGCCGCTAACTGCAAGTCAGCTAGCATTTTCCTCTATCCATACCTGCCATGTTCCCAGTAAGTGGAAATGTGACCTAGATACGACAGGTGGGAGCTGGAAAACTGACCATGTTCAGTACAGGAACAGATGAGTATAATTTGTACAGTACAAATGTAGCATGTTCTACTGTCAGAGAGAACTAAAAACTCTAGAGGGGGGGAAAAATCACCGTCACCAATTTGGCAAAGGAATCAAGGAAACCGCTTTTTCAAAATGCATTAAAAAGTATGATAACAGGCTGCACAGCAACATAGAGTCACAATATATTAGCAATTTCTGGACCCATAAAACATTTATAAAAGCATCAGCAAAGTATTTTAAATATAAAAGGAGTATGAATAGATCCTTTCACTCTCTTCTCCTGCACCCCTCCCAAAAAAAAGCCCCACATGATTTGTAGTGTAATAAGTCAGATGAATGATCATGGTATTAAGGCATAAATGGTAGACATCCGTTTCTATTGTCTCAGCTCCACATAATTAGCTGGGAAAAGCCCATATCTGCCTTTGCAGACTCCTCTCCACCAACCATCATCTATCATTTCAATATTGGTAATGATATCATCTGGATCAAAGGAAATCTCATCATCCCCAGCTGTGGAAAAGAACAGAAATGTTAGAAGATTTAGCAGAAGGACTTTGAAACTCAGGTTTAGGTCAGCTGATTTTGTTTTTCTATGCCCCCTCCCTACGTTTCAACTTCCACCCTATCCTAGAACAAACCATCAAATAACAAAGGCGTGAACAGAATCATTTTAAAGCTGAACAATTGAAACCCAGAGAGAAACACCCGAATAAAAGGAAATCATCTCCACCAGCCAGAAAACTAGCAAGAGATCAAGGTAGTAGCCTAGGCCTTTGTGAATTAAGAAGTATGTCTTTTGGGTGTGGACAGGAGAACAAATCCCACCAAGAAAGCCTTGCCTTTATCAGGAAGGAATTCCAGAGTTTGGGAGTAGCCATAAGCTACACCCCTTTCTGTGGGCATTACAGAATAGACCATGCCAAGAGACTCCACAGCCTTGGCTCAAAAGGAAAATCATGTTTTCAAGCAAAATATACATTTGTGTTTCACAGATTGGAGGTGCTGAGAAATAGACCAGAAACATTTTTAAATTCTGGGGTTTTTCCAGCACCCGAAAGTCAGAGCTTATCACCTCCTTTCAGGTATGTTACAGTTTAAAAAGCACTTTTGGCATTCACAGGTAATCTGATAGGATCAGCAAAAAACACAAGTGAGAAAAGTGAGAATAGCTCTGGCTCAAAACTTGCAACAGTGGCTCCTCTTTCTAACTCAGAGTAGCCTTTTCTGCAGATAATGCACAGGCAGAGCTTCTGAATTAACACATCAGGCCTGCTGGAGACTTTCTACCTAGATAGCAGCTTCTAGAAGAGCCCGCATTGTACCTTGTTCTACATAGGTTGTCCTCAACCTACAACCATAATTGGGTGCCAGTATTTCCATTGCTAAGCAAGACTGTTGTTAAATCACACCTTTTTTCTTTGACATGATTGTTAAGCGACTCTCTGCAGTTTAGTGAATCATATAGTCATTAGGCAACTCTTGCTTCTCACCCCCCACCCCCACTGACTTTGCTTGTAAGAAGTTGGCTGAAGAGGAAATCAAATTCAAACCAGAACTATTTCTTTTGGGAATCACAAACAATAAACATAACAAGCAGGTAATCTACCTAATAATACATATTATTATGGCAGCAAGAATGGTCTGTGCCCAAAACTGGAAAAACAGGGAAATTCCACAACAGGAAGTAATTAGGAAAATTCTGGTTTGTGCTGAAATGGATAAATTGATATGGAAATTAAAGAACAAAGATAAATCAGAATATTATAAGACCTGAGATAAATGTTATCAATGGTTGGAACAAAAAAGGAAAGACCCAAAATAAGCAATGACTAAGGTTTATAGAATAGATTAGAATTATGTATGACATTATAACAGTGAAAATTTATAAGACAAGAACAAAGCAACAGGGATGGAAATACGATATCCTTATATTTGTAAATACTGAATAGACCAATTGTAAATAAGCAGGGTGGTTATAATATTTAACTTTATATTTTAGTATGTATGACAAAGACATTGCCAGGACGGTTACACTGTGTCCAATGTTTTAATGTGTGTTCAAAAAACTTTTTTTAAAAAAAAGAAGAAATAGTTGGCTGGGAAGGTCACAAATGATGCTCGTATGACCCGCAAGACACCGCAATCATCAGATACATGCTGGTTGCCAAATGTGGATGATGTGGGGACTCTACAACAGTCGTAAGTGCGTGGTTGGTTGCAGGTCACTTTTCTCAATGATGTTTTAACTTTGAGTGGTTGCTAATTGTAAGTTGGGTTTATGTATAGAAAGATTCTATAGAAACAGTTCTTAATGAAAACATGATGAAGGGACATGAACATAGAAATTAAACAGAACTTTTTTGGTTCCAATTAGCAAGTAGCCCAGGAGGATATATGCAGCACATCCCAAATTATTTTTCCCAGAAAATCCAGAAAAGGTTATTTGGAAGAGTGTGGACCTCTAGCCCAATGAACAAATACAGGCAATTCTGTAGAAATCCAAGCCTAAAGATGTTCTGAACCAGAACTATAAAGCTAGCTATTGTGTTACTTACCAGCCTGATAATCATATAGGGCTATAGCTGTTATTCCAAGGTCATTTTCATATTCGTAAGCAGTTTCATCTAAAGAAAAAGATACATTTCACTACAGGACTTTCAAATCATCTGTTTTGTACACAGTCTGGCATTTATGAAGGCGTCTGCTTATTGGTACAATTAAGACTGAATGGTGAGTCATCAATATAATATTGGCATTTTTCCTGTACCCATTGGGAACTGCTAGTTAAGTAGCACCCTCACAATTCACTCCTTGTTTAAATTACATGCTCCTTGAAGAGGCTTCCTCTCAAATATTTATTTGTGTTCTTAACTAGCATTGATTCACCTATATTGAGCCCTGCAACCAAGTGAAAAATTTGACAGTAAATTCGTTTTTTCTCATTTTCAGCATGTTACTTCTTAATGTTTCTATCTTGCCCCTAAGCTCCAATCGTTTTAAGGCAGCATGCTGGGTTTTCCTTATACTGGCCAGACCTGTGTGATCATATCCTTGAGCAACATAAAGGTAGAGGTTCCCCTCACACATATGTGCTAGTCATTCCTGACTCTAGGGGGCGGTACTCATCTGTTTCAAAGCTGAAGAGCTAGCGCTGTCTGAAGACGTCTCCATAGTCATGTGGCCGGCATGACTAAACGCCGAAGGCACATGGAATGCTGTTACCTTCCCATCAAAGGCAGTTCCTATTTTCCTACTTGCATTTTTACATCCTTTCGAACTGGTAGGTTGGCAGAAGCTGGGACAAGTATAAGGAGCGCACTCCGTTACACGGCACTAGGGATTCGAACCGCCAATCAGCTGACCTTTCTAATCGGCAAGCTCAGTGTTTTAGCCACTTAATCTTAGACAGCATGGAGTTACCCAAAGATTCAGATGTGAAAAGTTGTTTAACCTGCTTGATACTGATTTCCTACTGCAGCCTCTTCGTACACGGTCCCCGATTCATAGGGCGGCTCTCTCTGACTAACTGCTTCTTGATAGTCAGATTCTTCAGCTTTGCTGTCCTGTTCCGGCTCGTGTACATTTGGAAGACTTGCATTGGAACTTTTATAACCAGGTTCGAAGGAAGCCGCATCCTACACAAATAAAAGCAACCGTTATGCAAGATATCAATTATCAAAAATTTATCGAGAAGTTCCCTGTTGCTGTTAAGTTATCATTGCTGTTGAAGTGAGTTATCATTACACTTCTGGTGATACTTCACCTGGCAATTCACCATTCTTCAAAATATTTGATTATGAACACTATCCACTATGATCCATTAAGCAAAAAAACCCCGCAGAATAATAGGATGCCATGCACTATTCTCAAGCATGGTGGGTAGGCTGGGGCCAAAAACCACATCTAACTTCATCTGGAATATAACATTTATTAACTTTAAAGTAATTTGACGCAGAGACTGCTTTCCATAGTTCTTCCCCTTCTGTCACTTTAAAAATTACTGTTTGGCCATTTTGGACAAATCTTAGGAAGCCCAAGCAGAAACCTTTTAGGAAAGTTTATGGGGTCTTCTAACACAGTAAAATGTGCTAAGAGCCCCTATCCTATGTGAATGGATTGGGGGACAGACAACATGGTTTCTCTGGGTCTCCTTTCAATCTTTAGGAAGGTATTCAAAAGAGGACTGAGCTGCAGAGTGCTTGAAGGGAAAACATGATTGGACTGCCTAGCAAATATTTAGTTAGCAATTATGCCTCGTTTTCTGGATCCTACTTTTTGATTCCATAGAAAGGGGCAGTCTATACTATAGTGTAATAAACAAACAAAGATGGCTTGTGCATTTTCTGCAGGAGCATCCAACCCCACTGGCAACACATTTGAGGGCTCAGGGAAGGTTGTTGCCCTACCTTACCCCACCTACATTATGGATTTCTCTACCATATTATTATGTATAATAATTGGTTTACATAGTTAAATTAATCTAAAAATTGTAGCGTTTCCAACTCATGACATAGGGCAAGGGTTCCCAAACTTGGCAACTTTAAGACTTGTGGACTTCAACTCCCAGAATTCTCCAGCCAGCATAACTGGGGAGTTGAAGTCCACAAGTCTTAAAGTTGCCAAGTTTGGGAACCCCTGATATAGGGCAACCTGTTAAAATGGATTTATGTGCTTTGTTTATTATTTTACTGGAGGAAAGATATGAATGTCATGAATATGCTACACAAAATGCATTGGAAAAAGGACTCTGGCATTGAAACAACCAAACCAACCTCGTAGATTACATTCGATGGCACTTTTTCTTCCACTGGTTCTGGAGCTAGAGGTTCAGGAGGATTCTGTTTCTTGCACTTGGCCTTTTCCTTTTCAAAAAAAGAAAAAAAGAAGAAGTTACGATTTGCAAAAACTATTAGGTAGCTTAAACATACATCAATATGCACAAAAATGTACTTTTTTTTAAAGTAAAGATTATGAAAAACCATCTTAATCATAGTTATTTGAGGATTGGATTATGACTACCCGGAGTATTGATTCAAGTGATTTTCAGTTCTTCATGACAGGACTGCAACGGTGAGGAGAAATATTATGAGTCAGGGATACCATCTTGAGAGCTATAATCATGAATGTGGGAATGAGGGGAAGAGGGTAATTTTAAGTTGTATTATTTGTACAATGACATCATCAGGGCTTCTTACAGGTGCCTAGGATGCTCATGAGATGCCATTATGGGGTTTTCCATCCCGATTCTGTCCCTTGGAGTGAGATGGCTCAGGTGCTTCTTCCTCCATCACAGCCTTTCTCTGAGGACTTCATAACATGTAATTGCATTGGGAGTAACTCCTTTTCTAGTCCGTTTTCTGAAACCCAAAGATGTTGTGTTGCCTTGCTGGGAACCAAAAGTCAAACTTCAAGCTCATACAAGTAATCCTTGACTTACAACCTTTTATTAAATGACGGTTCAATGTTATGATGGCCTCGAAGTTAGAACCACTGCCACACCCATGAGGCTGCAATTCGGGTGCTCGGCAACTGGCTTGCGTTTACGAGAGCTGTGCACCTTGCACTGTGATTGTGACTGGCCACCTTCCCAGCTGGCTCTGACAAGCAAAGCCAATTGGGAAGTTGGATTTGCTTAATGACCATGTGATTCACTTAATGACCATGTCAGTTACTTAACAGCAGTGATTCACTTAATGAATGCAGTAAAAAGTGTAGTAAAATCAGGTCTGGTCACTTGATAAAGAACCATATTGTTTAGCAATTGAAACCCTGTTATGGTCATAAGTCAAGGACTACTTGTATTTTAACACATGTCCGTAGAACACCACATATTTTAAATACAGATAAACTGCCCACAGACACCACCTGTTGGGTGGGAGGGCAGACTATAAACACGACATGTAAATTCAATTCAAATATTTTATGAATCAAGTCTATAAATCTTCCTCCTGCCTTGTTGACCTCAGAGGTTTATTATTTTCCATCTTTATCAGGGACTGTGTGAGGTAAATTAAGCCATTAGAGTACTTGTGCATTGTATTACACAGGGTGCATGTATTATATCGCATATAGAGAATTTCTTTTTATACATTAATGTCTCAAAGAGGCGCTGTGGGTGGTGCAAGACAGCCCATGCTAGGAAAGGCTGCTTACAATTTCCCACGGATTATCTTTAAGGTGCCTTTCATGTCTTAAATGCATTCTAAAAACGTAGCAACCAAGCAGTAATAATCTAAAATATTTCTTAATTAAAACCGTACATGGAACTACCAGGTTGCTTTTCTATTTCTTTGATTGAAATGACTTTTTTCCTGCAGCTCAGCACATAAATAAATAAAAGTGCCAATTTTTATATAATAAAAATACATTTTATACAATAAGCTATCTTATTTTTCAAGAACCAAAATTACTATAGAGAAAATAGCATTCATCTCCCTTCAATAAATTTAGTACATCTTTTCCACCAGACTCTGCATATTTTATGGCAAATCTACCTCAGAATGTTACCAGGACATGCATTGTTCCTGAATGTTACCAGGAACGCATGTCCTGGTTACTATATTTTACCAAATGCAGCTAACGCTTCTCCTATATTTTGCTTTAAATTTACCAGTGAAATGTAGTCTCATGACACTTGTTGAGGTCACCAGCTGAACAGAATTCAACAGGAGTACAATACAAAAGCCCTTGCTAAAGATCCTATATATAATATAATATTAGGATATATCTTAGTGACAATAATATAAAAGATGTAATTTTAAATATAATTGTCAGTTTGGTCTAGTGGTTAAGATACCAGACTAGAAACCAAAGACCGTGAGTTCAAATCTCGCTGTAGGCATGAAAGTCAACTGGGTGACTTTGAGCCAGACACTCTTTCTTATCCAGTCTTATCTTACAGGATTGTTGTGGGGAAAATAGGGGGAAGGTGTGCTGAATACATTTGCCGCCTCGGGTTATTTGTAAAAATAACAAAGGCAGGATTCAAATAAATAAATAATGAATGCATAAAATAAATAATTGCCACTAGAGCAGTGCCCCACCCCCAACTTTTGGGTACCAGGGACCAGTTCCATGGAAAGAGGTTTTCCACGGACCGGAGGGGATGTTGGTTTCGCTTGGTGCATCCCATGGATGGGGCTTCAGTTTTTTGCACGGCCCAGTTTCTGGCATGTCATAGCCCGGTGCAGGTCCATCTCAGGGATGGGTTCTGCTTTCTGTTATTGCCGGTTCGCTCAGGGATACGCTTGATGTGTGCTACACATGCATGCACAGAGGTTACCCCGGACAACCCCAACGATGCTGTTGAAGTGATGTCCCGGTGTCTGGAGGCCGTGCGAGTCTAGATGGGGAGAAACAGGCTCCGACTCAACCCATCCAAGACCGAGTGGCTGTGGCTTCCGGCGTCATGATATAGCCAGTTGGTACCATCTCTGGCTATTGGGGGCGAGTCATTGGCCCCTGCAGAGAGGGCTTGCAACTTGGGTGTCCTCCTGGATTCTCGGCTGTCTCTAGAAGACCACATGACGGCCATGGACAGGGTTTTTTTTAATCAGGTCTGCCTGATACACCAGTTGCGTTCCTTTCTGGATCGTGACACTTTACGCACGGTCACTCAAGCCCTCGTCATCTCCCGCCTGGACTATTGTAATGCTCTCTACATGGGGCTTCCCTTGAGGTCCACCTGGAGGCTCCAGCTAGTTCAGAATGCGGCCGCACGGGGGATTCTGGGAGTGTCTAGATGCTCCCACGTGACACCTCTCTTGCGCGAGCTGCACTGGCTGCCTGTGGCTTTCCGGGTGCGCTTCAATGTATTAGTAACCACCTTTAAAGCGCTCCCTGGCAGGGGACCTGGCTATCTGCAAGACTGCCTCCTGCTCCCAAATACCTCCCACTGTCCAGTTGCTCCCACAGAGAGGGCCTCCTCAGGGTGCTGTCGGCCAGGCAATGTCGGCTGGCGACCCCCAGGGGGAGAGCCTTCTCTGTGGCAGCCCCCCGCCCTCTGGAATGACCTACCCCCTGACCTACGGACAATCACAGACATGCGCCTTTTCCGTCGGGCTTTGAAGACCCACTTATTTCGAGCGGCCGGCCTGGCATAGTTTCTAAACTGGCATACTTTTAAACACTTTAGTTTTATATGGTTTTAGTAGGGATTTTAACAGGTTTTAGACAGGCTATTCATTATTTAGTGTATTTTTAATAGGTTTTTAATTGCTTTCTATGTTTTTATTCGTGGTTTTACTGCTGTCTGTACACTGCCCTGTGTCCCGGAAGGGAGAAGGGCGGTATAGAAATTTAAATATTAAATTAAATTAAATAAAATAATTGTTTCTGCGCATGTGCAGAAACAAAAAAAGATGGTGGCGCTTACAGAACCGGTTTGGGCGCATTCCCAGCTGAATTACTACCTACTTGACCGAACTGGTAGGAACCCACCTCTGGTCCATACTGGGAGATGGGGAGCCCTGGTATATGCCTTTCCCGCAGGCTACAGATCTGCCTCCAAGACAGATCATGCTATCAACACAGGCAATACAACTGCCTTTGTTCATAATAGGAAGGCCAACGTTCAAGGCAGACATTTGTTGAAAGAGAACAGATCTATTGCTTGCACTGCGAAGGCTCCCCTCTCCTCAAGATGTTACTGTAAAATTCTCCTCCATATAAAAGTGTAATTGAACAAAGGGCTATTATAGCATTTACACAAGATTCAAGCAAAAACAGTGTTAATTTATCTAACATGAAACATCATCTCTGATTGAATTTACCCCGAATATCATATTTGGAAAGCTGACTATTGGTCTGTGATACCAGTTGTGGCTCTCTAGATTCTGCTGGTCCTTTGTATATCTTGCATCTTCATAGACTCTGCCATAGAGTGACAATTTCTTATATTTTATATGATTTATACTGCAACGGGTGTCAAGTTGTGTGGCTCCTTAGAAAACTACTACAGGTAATCCTTGACTTACAACCACAATTGAGTCCATTTTTGTTGCTAAGCAAGGCAGCTGTTAAGTGAGATTTGCCCTGTTTTACAACTTTTTTACAACAGCTGTTCAGTGAATTACTACAGTTGTGAAGTGAGCCATGTGGTTACTAAGCAAATCTGGTTTCCCCCATTGACTTTGCTTATCAAAAGTCAGCTGGGAAGGTTCCAAATAGTGATCACATGACCCCCGAGGCACTGCAACGGTCAAATACATGCCAGTTGCTGAGCAACTGAATTTGATCACATGACTATGGGGAATCTGTGCACTGTAACTTCAAACGGTCACCAAACAAATGATTGTAAATTCAAGGACTATCTGTATTCTCCTAACTCTTCTACAATTCATAATTTAAGAGAATAATTACTACTTAGTTACATAAGGGAGCTTTTAAAGAAAGCTGACACATACATACTGATCTTGATTTTACTCTCACTCAGAATCTACACTTGCCATGGTGCAACCAAAGTCAGGAGGAGATGGGAAGAGCGGAATGGATTGTGAGAAAGACAAAAGTATGAATTTCACCAACTTCGATTATCCTCCTAGCCTCTTCTTGTTCCTCCTTGTCCTTGGCCATCCTTTGAGCTCTTTCAATATCTGCCTTTCTTCTGTCTTCTTGTTCTTTATCCTTAGCTAGATTTTCAAAGTTAGCTCTGATGTTGCTTGTTTTGGCATTTGCTGTAATGGTTCACAATATGAAAACAATTATCCATTAAGTCATTTTCCCGCCCCACAAATCTTCAGAAATAATTCCCAATCATTTGCTCTCAAAATCCAGATTAATTATTTAGTGTACTGGTCAGAAATACAAAATTATCTCTGCTTATAAAAGATCACAAGGTGCTGCTAAGGAAACAACTTCCCGATAGAAACATCTCCCACAAAACATGCTTCAGCTGAAAGCTTAAACTGAACCCACCTATATACTACTAAAGCACCTGTGTCTGTTTGATACTTTGTCAAGAAAGGTACTTCAAAGAGGCTACTCTGTAGACTCCTGGGACCCATTATTCTCAAATTTGGAGAAATTGCGGCTGCTTCAGAGATGCTGCCAGGGTGCTGCTGCTTCAGTGCCGCCACTGTGCTCTTACAGTCACGTGGTCCTCATTTTCAATGACCGCTTCCTGGCCACTTGTCCAATCTCTCACTCCCCTCCCCTCTGCTGTCTGCTGGGGGGAGATTTCTGATGCTCACTGATGCTCACAAGGAAATTCAATGGGGGAAGCCAAACAGGAAGTCAGTCACTCCTACAATGGGGGAGTGCGTTTTATACTCCAAAAATACAGTAATAAAAAAACCCATGAAAGGAGGGATCTTACCAGCTTCTACTGGTTTGGTCTTCTGGTATGTTGAAGACAATTTCTCAATATCTTCAAAAGATGATGCATTCTATCAATACAAGGAAATGGAAACCAGTTCATATAAAGCAGGGTTCCTCAACATTGGCAACTTTAAGATGTATGGACCTCCAACTTACTTGTTGGTTGGAGAGTTTTAGAATTTAAAGTTCACACATCTTAAAAGTTACTAAGGGTGAGAAACACTAGCATAAAGGGAAAAAAATTAATTCCTTAGACAAACCACAGCAGTTACTACTACACCATAGGTAACTCAGATACACAGGTTCTTCTCATACGGTCTGAAATGAATGTATACAAGGCAGAAAGAGGTGCCTATTTAAATCTTCCTGCTCTAGCTGCCCTAGAAATGTAATATGTACATAGTGCACACACACATACATACCAGAATAACAGAATTGGAAGGGACCTTAGAGGTTTTCTAGGCCAACCCCCTGCTCCAGGAAGAGACCCTATAGCCATGATGGCAAACCTCTGGCACACGTGCCACAGGTGGCACATGGAGCCATCTCTATGGGCACCTAAGCCATTGCCCTATGTCAGCTCCAGCGTGCATGCGCGCTCTGGCCAGCTGATTTTCAGCCTCTCTGGAGGTCGGGGGGGGGGGGCGTTTTTGCCCTCCCCAGCCTCCAGAGGCTTTCCTGGAGCCTGAGGAGGGCAAAAACGGCCTCCCCTGGCCCCCCAGATGAAATACCAAGCTCACCTTGGCAGCAAGCAGCACACCAGCAATGCGATGCGGTGTGTGTGCGTGCGCGCACATGCGCATGTGGGGGCGCACTTTGTATTATGGGTGCCGGCACGTGCACACACTATCGCATGTGTACACTTGTATTTTTAGCACCCAACAACAAAAATGTTAGCCATCCCTGCCCTATACCATTCCAGACAAGTGGCTGTTCAGCCTCTTCTTAAAAGCCTCCAGTGAGGGAGCACCCACTTTTGAAAGCAAGCCGTTCCACTGATTAATTGTTCTGTTAGGAGATTTCTCTTTAGTTCTCAGTTGTTTCTCTCCTTGATTAGTTTTCATCCACATATTCTCTTGCCCTACACATATATACATACACCACTCCTACATACCACTGGAAATGTGTTAACTGCATTCGTGCTTTGAACAGGAGTAGAACTCTGTGGCAAATTCCAATTTTGTTATTCTACAATTCCTGCTAGCCAACTGTTCCTTTTCTTTTCATATTTGCACTAAAGTGTTCAGGTTTCTGCTATAAAGCAACAAATTTAATAATCTGTATAAAGGGGCTGTTCACCCTTCAAAAATGGCATGCAAGCATTCAGAATTCATGCAAACCAAAGCAACTTCTTGCTAAAAGCAGCCCATCTTAAAGCAGCCCATCTTTTTTCATTCTTGCACATGTACCCAAAAGGTTTGCTGCTTTGTGATCTGCATCTGATTTGGTTCATTAAAGCAGCCATGTCTCCTCCCCCCCCCTCTCCCTCCCCCAGTTTTGAACACAGAAACTTTAAAAAAAACACCTGTGTGATTTATTGAAGAGTAGAGAGGAGCTGGCCCTATGTGAGGTCTGAAGCACCTCTTTGCAATCTTTTCTGTAGGTTGCACAGCCCTCCTTAACAAGACAAGAATGTCTTCAGAGAAAGTACACTATACCAGGGGTCTGCAAAGTCGGCTCTTTTAAGACTGGTGGACTTCAACTCCCAGAGTTCCCCAGCCAGCATAGCTGGCTGGGGAACTCTGAGAGTTGAAGTTCACCAGTCTTAAAAGAGCCGACTTTGCAGACCCCTGCACTATACGATAGTGAAATGATTGTCAGTATGAGTGGAGAAGGCTAACCCCATAGCTCATTTAATTCAATACCTTGTCCATCCGATCTTTCTGGACACCATACTTTCCACCAAATCCTTTAGCATAATCTAAAAACAGAACAAAAACAATTGATTGTAAATGCTTTTCTCTCAAGGGCTACCAAAAGGATGAGGATGTTCATGCACAAAGTACAGTGATTGCAGGCAAGCCAAAATACAAAGTAAGTAGATGCAAAAGGAAAAGTACGTATTCTGAGGGCCCCAAAGCATTGATAGGGTATGGTAACACATTGTAAGTGACAACAGGCTAAAGCATGCTTCCACATCCATTGGCCGAAAATGAAATCAGATCCGAGCAAAGAAAGAGGTGCTCTCCCTTAAGACGCCTGCCTCAGGCCACATCCCCAGTGCAGCCTTGAGCAATTGTCACATTGTTAAAGGAGAGATTGAAGTCAGACATCCTGCTGTTTTGTGAAGGCCACTATTTCAAGGCATTACGTGCTGTTTACTTAAAAAAACAAGAATTGTGAATGCCTTAAGGCAGTCTTTCTCAACCTTGGCGACTTTAACTCCTGTGGACTTCAACTCCTAGAATTCTGGGGTTCTGGGTGTTGAAATCCACAGGACTTAAAGTCACCAAGGTTGAGAAACACCGCCTTAAGGATTTAAAAACAACGGCCATGTTATGTTTTTAAAGATTGCCAACAAGAATACATTTAAATGCTGGACAAACATGTTTGTGCTGGACATACAGTAGTAAAAAGCACAAGGATGAATCAAGTATTAAAGGATATTTTTTTATCTCCTGCTTACTTTGACTTATTTTACAGACAGACGCAATGCACATGTATATATTACATAGATACACGTTTTTGTGAGAGAAACATGAAAAACTGGAATTAAGTTTATTTACCTAAAATGTTAATGATATAATAATTCCAGATGCACTCATGTTAGCGAATACACTGCATGAAGCAAGTTATTACTCAAATAGAAAGTTCTTATCTAGCTGCCAGCTCAGGTATATTTCTAATGGAAAAAAGTTAAAATCATTCTACAATCATTATCATATAATACATAGCTATATCATCAACTTCAGTACTAACTTCGGCAAAGGGATTTTGTATTTTCTTTTTGAAACCAGTTTTATAATAATTTCCTGTAATTAGGAAAGAAATCTGGACTTGTGTACTAAAGATACAGGAGCCAAAAGATTTACTGGCCAGATTACGGAAAAGAAGAAAAGGCTGTGATTTAAAATATACACGGTGTTGAGCACCCTCAAAGTTTGCTGGAATGTACGCCAAGCATCACAATTAGATGGGATGATGCACTGTCATTCAGGACATACAGGATTATTAAAGTAACTGAAGGTCCCTTAATTATTTCCCTGATGTATATGGTAAATGAAGAAGAAATTAAAGTTGCCATGCACTGTATGGGGCTTTGCAATGAGCGGCTTAGGTCTGGGTTAGAAATGATGGCGCTGGGTAAGAGTTAGAAGTGGAAACTCTGCCTTGTTGTGACTCGTGCTTCGCTAGTTTCTCCTTGTAGTCAAAGCCCAGGGCTGATGGGTCCTGCCTTTCGGTTTGAACACCAAATTTCCCTCCGAAACCACTCTTATAATCTGAGAAATTCAGTATATAAGGATAAGGGGAGAAAAAACACCAAGGGACGGAAGGGGATGGGGAAAAGAGGAACATGTTTAGACGCAACATACATGAGCGAAAAAGCTTGTTAAAAACAGTTGTGGAAAGAGGTAGGTAGGGAAGGGTTTTGTCTAAAAAGAGGTTATTACCTTTAGATGTTAAATTTTGAGAAATAGCCTACACTTTTTTTTAAAACTGTATACTTTCATGCTGGAGCTTACAGTAATTCCAAATTGAAGTGTTTCTTGCTATTGAGTATACATAAAACACTCACACATACAACATAGCAGAAGATGGGGTTTCTCTCATATGCTCATTTTCCAGAGGCACATTTTGAAAGAGGGAAGTATCAGACATGCAACTACTCCCCACTCTGTTTTTACCATCATCTGAAGTTCAACAGTCCCTTCAAAATATTAAGAAGCATGCAGTCTGACACAAAATGGTTACCTTCCCACCCGATATACAGTCATTACGAACCTGAATGTAAATTCTGCATTTATATTCAGGTGTGGAATATAACAGAGACACAAAAACACATTTAACCAATGTAATATGTCAGATACACTAAACAAATTATAGTTTCTTATTTCAGACTTTTCACTTTTAATCAAGATTCAGTGCAAATATAAAATACACACAATCCCTGCCAGATTAAATTGTTTGCACTGTATTAGATAAGTTACAAAACATAATTGGTATTGGAAATCCTGTCGCTAAGTGGGGCAGTTATTAAGTGAGTTGCACCTAAAGTATGGCCTTTCTACTGTGGTTGTTAAGTGAGCCCCTGTGGTCATTAAGTGAATGCAGCTTCCGCCATTGGTTTTGCTTGTCTGAAGCCAGCTAGAAAAACTGCAAGTGGGGATCACATGACCTCAGGATGTAATCAGGGCTAGTCAACCTTTTTATATCTACCGCCCACTTTTGTATCTCTGTTAGTAGTAAAATGTTCTAACCGCCCACCGGTTCCACAGTAATGGTGATTTATAAAGTAGGGAAGTCAATTAAATTTAAAAAAGGAAAGTGCTTCAGTATCGGACAAAACCCCTACTGCCCACCATGAAAGCTGGAACGCCCACTAGTGGGCGGTAGGGACCAGGTTGACTACCATTGATGTAAATACATATTGGTTGCCAAACACCTGAATTTGGATCATGCGACCACAGGGATACTGCAGCAATTGTAAGTGCAAAGATCAATCAGTAAATCACTTTTTTCAGGACTGTCATAATTTTACACTCATTAAATGAATAATCATAAACTGAAGATTACCTGTAAACAGCTCCTCATGAACAAGCTGCTTTTTGTGTAAAATAGACTTACTCGGTTCCTACTGCTTTAGCCTTTTTTTAGATACTATTAATGAGTAAGGTAAAGGGTAAAGGTTCCCCTCACACATATATGCTAGTCGTTCCCGACTCTAGGGGGCGGTGCTCATCTCCATTTTAAAACTGAAGAGCCAGCGCTGTCCGAAGATGTCTCTGTGGTCATATGGCCGGCATGACTAAATGCCGAAGGCACACAGAATGCCTTCCCACCAAAGGTGGTCCCTATTTTTCTACTTGCATTTTTACATGCTTTCAAACTGCTAGGTTAGCAGACGTTGGGACAAGAAATGGCAGCTCACTCTGTTACATGGCGCTAGGGATTCAAATTGCCGAACTGCTGACCTTTCTGATTGACAAGCTCAGTGTCTTAGCCACAAGCTCAGTATCTTAGCCACAGAGCCACTCACCGCCAAATGAGTAGGGAAGCCCTATTTTCATATCTTTAAATAAAGGCCGGGAGAGATAATTCAACAACAACTGAATAGCTCTCCTCTCCTGTTTTAACAAATTAAGATTAAATTTCCCCTTTCTGATTACAATCCCTCTCCACACCCCTGCCCACTCTAGAATTCCAGGAACACTGAAGTTAGCAGCTATGAACAAAAGCAATTGCATGCAGTAGCAATTAGCCATACTTATTTACCTATTTCTATTTTAACTATCAAATGTTATGCCCAACAGTGCATGCAAAGCTTATCAATAAATGTACCTTTTTGAGATTCGTGCAACTGTACTTTTTCCTGGTGATCCCAGCCAAGTGCACATTTATCCTGTCTGTCAGTCTGTATGCCAAACTTTCCACCGAAACCTTTCGTATAGTCTGTGTAAAGGAAACGTTACAAGATGTTATTTGGATCTGATCGTTGTCTAAGAGGTCATTTTAAGTGTTTTGTTGTTGTTTTTTTAACCCAAAAGAAAATAGCAAGAAATCCAAAACTTTTGGACCAGTCACTAACTGACCAGCCCAACCTACCTCACAAGATTTTGTTGTTGTGGGGAAAACAGGAGTGGGAAGGAGTATTATATATAGCAATTTTGCAATTTCAATCTACAATCTTGCCTTTGAAAGGCTTATGAGTAATTAGATCATATCATCAACCCTCTTTTGTTTTCCAATCAAATAATGGTGTACAAGGTTATTAATACATGTAAAATAACAAAAGACCACATATTCAAAAGTATAATTAAAGCATATTTACTAAGTAATTGGTTGGTTTACATATAAAGCTAAGCCATATGTAAAGTAGCTTGGCATGAACAGGATGAGTGAATGGAATCAATGAATAAACCATTGGGTGTTCTAGAAAGAAAACTATAACCTGAAACTACAGTCCATTAATAGCCTAATAACCTGAATCAAAATTCAACTTAATATGCAAACCAGGCACTTGGTTTGCTTGTGATTTCCTGGCTCAGCTGGCTTTTTGTGTCCTGTTCAAGTCTGTCCAATTACAGAAGTTCAAGGCAGATACAGATAAAAAAGGAGAGAGACCAAACACCACCACCCCAAAAAAATTATCTAAACCAGTGGTAGTCAACCTGGTCCCTACCGCCCACTAATGGGCGTTCCAGCTTTCATGGTGGGGGGCAGGGGTTTTGTCCAATACTGAAGCACTTTCCTTTTTTAAAATTTGATTGACTTCCCTATTTTATAAATCACCATTACTGTGGAACCGGTGGGCGGTTAGAAAATGTTACTACTAACTGAGATACAAAAGTGGGCTGTAGTTATAAAAAGTTGACTACCCCTGATCTAAACAAACCATGGTGACTTTGCAAGACTAACTCTGTCTTATTTAACAAACTCTGGCTTAGTATGATGTCTAAATGTAGTTAATTGTTTGACTTAAATCAGTAATCATAAAAGCATGTTCTTGTAAATCAAAGCATCCAAACCTGTTAGTGGCTGCTGTTTATGCTGGATGTCAAAGAAAGCAGGTATTTGCTACATCAAATTATGAAATATATAATCTCACTTTTTCTTCTAGACAGTAAAATTTCAGTCTGAAGTATGCATAATAAATGAAGGCTCTGATCCATCATGAAGCTAGCTGAAAAGTTCTGTTTTAGCCTTATTTTTTATTATCCTACAAACCCTATTGAAGAAACTAACTAGATGTTATTGTTCCAAATCATTTGGGAGACTTTTTTCTAATGGAGAGCCAGATTACAGTAACAAACAATCCAGTGGTGCGTTCTGGATCCCATCGCAACCAGTACGCTGCGACAGGGCCGGGCGTCCACCATGTGTACGTACACTGCGCATGCATGCGCACGCTCTGTCCGCAACGCTCCAGCTGTTCGGCGGAGCATTGCGCAGGCACCATACGCTTCGTGTACATGCACAAATGGCCTGGTTGGGTCAAATACAGCTAAGGAACGCGGGCGGGAGGGACCTCCGAAGCACCATACCGGAACAGTGTCTGCTGCACCCAGCAAGCACTGGTACAACCGTACAGGGGCGTACTGCCCAGAACTCCCACTGAAACAATCTTTTAAATACATTTTTACAACAGAAAAAAGGAAGGAAAGGATTTTCATAAAATAGTTTGTAGATTTAGACGTGAAAGCCTAAGCCTAACCCTGGAAAGATATATTACAATTTCAGGTTTAACGAAGGTCAACTCGTAAACAATTTCATGGAGTAAAAATAAAGTAAAAACCTTTCTGTGATTCATGTTTTTCAGTTTTGCCCTGGTATTCAAAGCCAACAGCACTTTTATCCACTTTCTCTTTGTCCACACCATATTTACCACCAAAACCTTTAGAATAATCTGGAGATGGGAGTAAAAAAAAATAGAGTCATTCATAATAGTACAAACTAAAGTCATTGGATATTTATAGCTACTTGATTCAGTTCACTTTTACCGACTTTTGGCATGTGTAAAAAGAAATTCCATAAAATCTTATAATCATTTAGCCAATGGTTATTTTTTTAATGGAAAGAGCTGCGGGTTCAGCTGAGTCATCAAGTGATGAGACTCTGAGGATGAGTTGGAGTAAGATGAGCTAGAGCAAGTTCATTTTACAGACCGATTAACCCAGAACTTGGGTTTCCCTTAACTATGGCTTACTATGTTTTCAATGTAGCAGTAAATGCACATGCAGTAAAACTAGAAGAGCTATCCAGGGGGGATATGAACATGTTTTGTTAACTGTGAATATGGTCTTGTAAACTGGCTGTCATGTAAGGAAGGGTAGTGACGTGCCTAGGATCAGATCTATGCCAGAGGTAAGTCAACAATACATGTTCCAAGTGAACTTTGTAGTTACGTACAAAGAATTAAGCAACCTATTCTATGATTTGAAACCTGTTCCACTATAGCAGAGAGCTTTGTCATTCCTTCCAATAAGTTTACAAAAATCTAGTGATATTGCTTGAAAAGAACAGAATCCAGAACAAAGAATAGCATTTATTTTGCTGCAAAAATGCTATTTGGAAAAAAGATACTTACTATTGTGCCTAAGTGGAAATGGGGAAATGGCTCCAGTAGCGGCGGCTCCAATCACCCTCCCCCCGCCACAATATTTTCTCTATAAGATATACAAATATTTCCCCCCACTTTGCGGGGGGGGGGGGGGGAGAGTGTGTGTGTCTTATAGTGTAAAAAATATGGTACATCCTGCAGAGGCAGAACAGGGATATTTTTAATTCTAACTTTCATTTGACTCTTCCAGTAAATTCTGTTATCGATAGCATCCATAACAGTATTAATTATCATTATTTTTGTCAAACAAAAGTAGAATACATCAGAAAGGAGTATTCCTAAACCCACTAGATGGGATGATTATTTCTCAAGCTAGGGTTACATCAGGAGTAGATCCAATGATACGTTGTTAGAGTAAAATGGGCTGTGGGGGTGATTATGTTTGCACATACATGCACATACATTACTGTATTTTAATGTCTTCTATTCCATAAGCATCCACACAGGCATAAAACAGAGAGCTAGAAATATTCTCCCCATCAACTAACTTCTCAGAAATTAAGTGATAATGAAGCTATAAAAACAAGAAGAATTCTTGCAGTCTTGTAAAGAGAAGGAATTATTTAGGACCTTGCTTAGCAACAAACCTTTCTGGGATTCATGTTTCTCTGTTTTTCCTTGGTAATCAAATCCCATGGCACTCTTGTCTACTCTGTCAGCCTGCACACCGTACTTCCCACCAAATCCACTTGAGTAGTCTGAGAAGAGAGCAAAGTACACCATTATCAGAAATTACTGTAGGAGCAGCAGAACAAAAGAATGGGTATCCCTGCTGATAAACTACAGTTATGATCAAGTTCACTGATAAATGCTCCACATCCCACATTGAATCCCATTATTTGATAGCACCACTATGTACTATAGGCAAGCTGTCCTAGAATTTGGAGACTCTCGAAAGGGAATTTAGGATGACTTCAGAATTTCTGCCAGTATTACAGGTCTTTAAATTTGTGTCAGCAATCAGGATTGTGACCTACATTATCAATAACAAATTCAAGTCAACAAAGTTTCTGCTATTTTATCACTTTCTGCCTTAGTGCTCTACTTTTCAAAATGAGGGAGGCAGTAATTTATGATGCTAAGTATCACTGTCATCAATTCAAATATTAATTCTAGAAGGATATCATTCAGGAACACTTACTTTTTTTAGCCATGTAGCTGCTGTTGCTCTATCACTCTATAGGCTCACATATTAAGCATCCATATAAGTTCATAAATGAATCAGAATTGAGCTGGAAGGGACCTTGGAGGTCTTCCAGTCTAACCCCTTGCTCAAGCAGGAGACGCTATGTCACTTCAGAGGTATCTGTCTAGTCTTTTCTTAAAAACCTCCAGTAATGAAGCACCTACAATTTCTGAAGGCAAGCTGTTGCACTGGTTAATTATCCTCACTGTTAGGAAGCTTTTCCTAGATTCCAGGTTATTTTGCTGAAAATTGGGATGTGCTTTACTAGGTTTTATTAATACCTGCAGCAATTAACTGCTAAGAGAGAAATGATAAAGTATTTTATTCAGTGTGTTGCAGTAAATTTTTATTCTACCTGTGGATTGATTATGCACACGTATTTAAGTAAAATAACTCCAAAGCGGATTTTGTCCAATTTTTATATGCTTTGAACAAATTATTTCTCATTGTGAATTACCTTTCTGAGAAGCATGTTTCTCTGTTTTTCCTTGGTATTCAAATCCCACAGCAGACTGCAGAGAAAAATAATGCAACAAAAAGTTCTCATTTATAAAAGTTAGAACTGTCATCTTTTCAGGAGTTAGCTATATTTTGGGGCAATCTTGCACAATGGTTGATGCCCTCCTCATTTTCAAATGGGCCCAGCATTCACCTGAGTTTTCTGCGATCATATTATTGTAGCTTGGATAAAAGGATGCTGGACCCCAATCCATACCCTGGCACCTATAGGCCCCATTGCCAATTCCAGCTGTCCAAGCCATTTTAAAAGTGATAGCTACCAATCAGTGTTTCTAATCAATATATAAGCATTAAAAAGGATTTATGAAAAAGTTTTTCATAAATTCTTTATCAGTATATCAGAATTCCTGTATAAGTATAACACGTGTTACATTTTAAATCTTCTAATACAAGTCAGCCATCTCCCCCCCGCCCCCTCCCCCGCCCCCCAAATGTCACTATACTGTAAAGAGTGGATTCTGATCATGGTGGGATATAGATATATAAATAAATAAATGGAGAAATAAATAAAATAAACAAAATATTTATACATTCTTGGTTCAGCTTGCAATACTATCACAGGCCTTTCATATACTTTCGAGTCTTTAACATACAGTTCAGCATATTTTATAATCATGCTTTAAGATGATTATTTGGTAAATTTCTCTCTGCTCCCTTTCCTTTATTTTGTGCAAACATAAACACTAGGAACTGCAACAAAGAATCAGAACCTTTTTTCAGAAAGGGAACTGCTGTAAAAGCTATTCAAGCAAAGCTATAAAACATGCAATATAAAAAATATAACAACCCACAAGGATAGCACAATGATTTAGCACAATGCTAAAAGCACAGAAGATCTGTTACCTGGTCAACCCTGTCAACTTGCACACCAAACTTGCCACCAAAGCCTTTAACTGAATCCACCTGGGAGCAATGCTTAGAAAGCTTGGATTGATATTCATGTCCAACGGCTGACTGAAAGGGGGAAAAAAAGAAGAGAACCTTTATTAAGTTATTCATAATTACTGGTTCTTGAACTGTCATCCTAAAGTAGCCTCAGCTACATATTACTGGTGCACATTGCATGTGTTGCAGCTGGCTGAAGCCTTCCTTTCAATTTCACTCAAATGAAATGTTTCGGGCATCTGGCAGCTGCACACTGAGCATAGCTCTTTACAAAGAAATCCTAACAAGCGATGCTCTACTTAGATGATTGGGACAGCAGGCAGCCTGCCATCCAGACCACATGCTGGCCATACACAAATGAGCAATCTTGTTAACTATCTCAGGGCCTACATTTCGGGGTTCATTAAACCCTTCATACCAGAACTTGATCTAAGCACTCTTTTCTCCTTCCTCCCACATATAGGTATATAGGTATATAAATGCGTATTTGGAATGACTACAAGCACGACAATGTCAAGGAGGTACATTTTCTACTTCCATAATGTCAATAACGAGTCTCCTTTACCTACAATGCTCTCCAGGTTTTAGAGTCAATGCAGCATTTAAACTGGCTCCAATAGCAAAGCAGTTTGAGCATTTGTTCATTTAGCAATTTCTAAACCACCCAAAAATAATTCAGAGTAACTTCTCAATAAAAAAAAATACCATATTAAAAAAGGAGCCGTCACCTGGAATGTACAAATCCAAACGGCACTCACTCCATCTCCTTTCTTACAGGAGTCTGATCACACACTAATCCAAAGACAGGTTTTTGTGATTTGTTTAAAGTTGGATAGGGTGGAGGATCTTCAAATCTCCACCTACCAGCTCAGACTGGCTAAAGATGATGGAGGCTGGGAGAAAGAAGTATTTCTTAAATGCCATTAACATCACTAAAGGTGCCAAGTTTGCTGGCACATCATTTTACCAATGAGCATCTGGGAAACTGCAAATGCAGCCGGCTGATTATGCCATCTATGAACGCTCATATTTAAAGAAAGCCACACCACACCCACTTCATTTCCTAAAGTCTCTATCAAGCTTTTAACAACTTCCTACACATTTGGCCTGCATATTCCTGTTGCTATGGGGCAGAAAAAGAGACAAAGCAAGGCTAACTATATATACTATTTATGATGATGCAGCAACTTTTGAAGCCTATGTTCTATGATTTCCCATTTGTATTTTTTAATACAAAAAAATATATTAACTATGGAAATGGATGCTTTTCAGCTATGTCAAAAGTATCTCACAGAATTCTTAACCACCATAGCCATTTTTGGAATTATATTCCCAGCATAGCTGGAGAAGACTGCATTTACTTAAGATACAATGACATTACATTTCACCTGGCTGGGATCAATATGCGTATCAGATTAAAAACACACAGGCATTTTCAAACTTCATGCTAAGAAATAGAGCCTCTTTCATCAACTCTGTGCATTTTTACTTGGATGCTTCCTCAAATTTCACATTCAGAATGAATTTTGTATTCTTTTTTCTCCAATACCATGATGAAGCAAGAGTAAATGTTCAGTGAGTTCATTATTTTCCCATCTCCTTCACAATTTTCCTTAAGGAGATAATCAGTGACCATTTAGTGCAGGCCATGAGGTATGGCCAAAAGTATGCACTGCTATGCACAGAATCCAATTTGGAAACATCCAAGTATTAAACTTTAAAAAAAAATATTTTAAATCTCTTGGAGGTAGCATGCTTCCAAATGAATTTGAAACATGCCTTTTGCAACTTCTATTATTTAATTTAAATAAAACTTTATTTAAAACATTAAAGAGAATTCTAAACTTCCAGCAGCTTTTGATCACTATATCCCCCTGGAAAAACTACCCAAGAACACTGTGTTCCAGATATTCCACATTCACTTGACTTGAATTAAATGGTGAATCCCCAAAGCCTGTTTCTGCTTGAATTCATGCAGAATTTTATCTCCAATAATTTTAGTAGCCCATCATGGGCAATCTCACAAAGTATCTGCTATAGGGAGAGTGTTCAGTGTTAATATGTGTTTATCAGAGAACTTTTACCAGATAGAAGTAGCTTCTTATAGCTCAGTCTGATTTGGGAGGCTAAAATGGCCAGCTGAGCTAGTTGAGTTCACTCATCGTCTTTAGCAAAAGCCAAATGCATTTTACTTTAGTATAATGTATAAATTAAGCCTTGATGCGCTGCATGTTTTGTCTCTGTATGTATGCCTTTCAGTCAATGCTACCTCCTAGCCTACTGTAGGGACAAGTCCCTACAGTTTTCTTGGCATGATTTTCAGAAGCGATTTGTCATGGCCTTCTTCTTTCTAGAGATAAACATGAGTGACTGGCTGAAAGTCACCCAGTTGGCTTTGTGCTGAAAGTAGGACTAGAACTCATAATGTCTGTTTCTAGTTTGGTGCCTTAATCCCATCACCAAACTGGATCTTTTCTTTTTGTTGTTGAATTATATTGTTTATGTATTGTCGCCAGTCATGCCATCAACTGTTATAGAAAAGAGTATAAATTGGCATGAAAAAATACCAACTGGGCTTTGGGCCAGTCACTCTCTCTCAGCCCAACTCATCTCACAAGATTGTTTTTGTGGGGAAAATAGGAGGAGGGAGGAGTATTGGTATATTCACTCCCTTGGACTATATACGAAAAAAAATATGATGGGATAAAAATCTATATGAAAAAAGCAAAAATACACAAAATGAATTCCCAAGGCCTTCATTTCTCAAAACTTGCTTGAGGAGAATGCATTAAATCAAAAGAAAAATCATTATAGCATTTACTCAAAAGCCGTGTTTACATTATGGCGCTAAGCTTCGATGAGAATTGCCTCATTTTCATTTAGGGCGGATTCACTTCTTACAGTTCAGATTATAATGGTTTTGTTAAATGAGTCATAGCTTTAAAAGGCAGAGTGAACTCTGTACTGCAAAAGGTTCCCAGGAATCTGCAAAAATAAGCATGAGAAGAAACAAATGTGTTCCCCTTCCCAATATTTAATGATAATCTTGAGAGATGGCTAGATTGTTAAATTAAGTTAGGTCAACTTTCTCCATCAAGATCTGAATGAAAAGAAAGAACAGGTAGGACAATAACTAAATTTAACATATCCAATCTCTAAGAGTAGCATAGCAACCAAGCCAATTCCTTAAAATTTACTTTGTCCATGCGGTCCTGTTCCACACCAAACTTCCCTCCGTAGCCATGGGAAGCTTGGGGTCCTAATTCAAGCTCTTTCTCCTTGAGGGACCGATGCTCTTGGAATACATTTTCTCGAAGTTGATGAATGCTTTGGAAGGGAAGCAAACAAACAAATAGTATCATAAGAATAATCCTAATTCTTATATCCAAAACACACAATTATCTGGTCTCTTATATGTATCCTATATGCTCCCAGAAATCCATGGGACCCTAAAGAAAGCAAGCACAAATAGTTGCCACCTCACAACCAGAAGGACAATGTTAACTGGGTGTAGCTTTGCCTTATTCCGACATCCCATTCTTGGTTACAATAATTGAACAATCCATAAAGTAAAACCAATAATGATAATATACCACAGGAAAAGTGATATGGAACAGCTTAATTGAAATTTATATCCTTTAAACAGACTTGACTTTATTAAGATTTCTCCTATGTCTAATTTTATTGTGTTTCTCTTAGGGTTTTTTCAGTTTTGTTTTTAAACTTTAATTCAACATTTAAATCATCCTGCTTCCACGTGAATTTAAATTATTCATGTGCAAGCAGGATGATTTAAAGGTTGATACATGACACAATTCTAGATATATTATTAGCTTGAAATATGTAAAGTAGACCTCAGTTCTACTATTCACACCTAATAAATCTAATAATAAATTACTTTCTCTGCAGACTCATATTTGTAAATGAGGACACAGATGCTCAAAAAAGGATTTGAAGCAATTGAATTTTTAAAAATCCACAAGCATTTTGTCTTTCTTCCAATTCCCAGGGATATGAAATGCAGCTATATTATTCCAAGGAGTTTGTCTTAACTAGAACAGAGATACTGTGACAGTTAAAACATTTAAAAAATTGTGTTTCTCATATATTGTTAGAATTAGGTGACTGCTACAATTTTCCCCCAAAATATGTTTTGAAGTAAGTACAGTAGAAAAACCGGTTTATTAACTTGTCATATTCCCAAACTTTATGGAGAAACAATTATGAATGCTTTCATAATTTTAGGCTGACATTCAAAAGCGGTTAATTACTTGAAAACACCTTTAACTTCTATTATATTGATCTTCAATTCTTTCTCTAGATGTTTCCTAACCATGACCATTTCCAGGTGTGCTGACTCAAACTCCCAGAATTCTCATCAATGGCTGTGCTAATGGCAGCATTCTGGGATTTGAAGTCTACACACCTGGAAATGGCTAAGTTTCTCTACCTCAGAAACTTTAAGATGAGTGGACTTCACCCCACCCCCACCCCCCAATTCCCACACACACATCTTAAAATTGCTGAGGTTAAGAAACACTGCTCTGGATCACTGCAATTCAGACATTCCTGAGGTAATGTACCAATATTTAGGGGCTGCATTTGTTTCCAAAAAAACCCTGCAATATCAACCAGGGAATAGCTGTGTTGACATCATTTAGAAGAACCAAAGATTCTATAGCTCCCAAGAAGGTTTTATTTCTGCAGTGGATTTTTTGCACAGCCTTCATGGAAGTGCTTTTTCTCTCATCCAAGAAGAGCTCACAACTCAGTAGTAACTGTAACGATCGTATAAATAGGATAATGATAACAGTTGAGCAATATCTATGGCAAATAAAGGGGCAGGCTGAGCTGATATTTATGTAATCAAGTTCATTCATTAACCATCTGTCATGAATAGGTTTCAGGACATGTATTTCTTCCGTAGATAAAGCAAGTTTTCTGTCAGGACTTATTCCAAAGCTAAGACATAGACATGACAGTATTGACTGTTCCTGTACTACTAACTCTATATTCAACAATTCTTGGCCATCATCAAGCCCAAATTCAGAGGTCTAACCTCTAGAGCACTACTGCTCTAGAAGAGTACTCCCTAACCCAGCGTTTCTCAAATAGTGGGGCGCGAGGCTCCGTAAAGGGGGGCGCGTTTGACCTCGGCTGCGCCTGCTGCTCTTGGTGCCTCTGGATTTCCCCGTTGGCATCGCCGATAGTCAGGAGCCTCACACCCGGAAAGACCGATACCACCACCGCCGCCGTCTTGGCATCCCAGGCCCGCTCCGCGGCGGCGGCTGTAGGTAAAGCCCGAAGGCGACTGAGAAAGGCGTCAGAGAAGGAGCGGCCGGAAGCCGTGCCTCTTGAGCACCGCTAGGCTGGACGAGGCAGAAAGCGGACGCGCCCCCTACTGGCCGGCGGGGATAAGGAAGGGGATGCGCTTTTAAAAAAACAATTAAAAATCTGATTTTTTAAAAAAATTAAATCTGATTTTTTTTATTTAAACCGGATTTTTTTATTTTTATCAAATTTATTTTAATAAAATGCTTTTATAGTAAAAAAAAGGGGGGGGCACGCGAAATGTTTTCTTCTTCCTAGGGGGGGGCCTGACAGAAAATAATTGAGAAGCACTGCCCTAACCAGACCTTTTAAATGCACTGGGGCTACCACTCCACAATCTCATAGCTGTCCTTGCTCACCAATTCTTCTAGAAATTATAGCTAAAACTACCACTGGAAATCAGCAAATATAATGGTATATATATATTTTTTTTTTTTTTAAATTATTTTACTTGATATGTTCCTGGTGACCAGATCCTTGGACAGTTTTAGCACCCCAGCGCTGTTCTTTTTCACTTACATCATTCTGTAAAGTACATTGAAAAAGAGGTTTTATTACAACAGTTGAACCCAAGTTTTAAGCAAGCTCCATCATTTTATTTCCCTGCCACTACTGAATTTGGTCAGTTCATTAGACCAAGGACTTCATGTTGTGGACACACCCATATTTAAGGAAACCTAAAGCAGAATCCCCACATCCTTAGACACGCACACACATATCCTCCCAACAGTTCCTAAATTGTGAGTTAATAAGCTCATTTGATTGGCCCAGTTTCAATTGTAAAAGTGAATTTTAAAAGATAATTCTTAAATTTAGTTCAAAATTGTACCACAAAGTCAGGATCTGTCTCCCAATCATCAGCACCATCATCCTGGCTCAGACTGATGCTGTGGCCTGCCGATGCTTTCCACATCTGTAACAACAGAACATGTATGAACAACATTAAATAAAGGTCCAAGGCTTTTTTTTAAACCACCCATTTAACACCATACCAAATGGCTTTTAGTTCCACAGAATCACACTGTATTTCAGGGATTAGATGCAACCAACAATGCTAATTTTGCCAAATTATTACAAGAAAATTCTCATATTAATTTTGGAAAGAGGATATGGTTTTCTCTAGCTATTATTCAACTTCTAAGCATAATTCCTTCCAGCACTTCAAGGAATATCAATACTTGTGCAATTCCCTCGTTTTTGAAAAGCACCTTGTAAATATAAAAAGACATTTATCTGAAAAAACGCTTTATAGGCCCTTCTTGTTTAGCTAATTCATTTCTGAATATTTACTGCTAGACAACTTTTCATTTCTACCATTACAAGTCTAAAAAAAGTGATTAGGTCAGATACTCTGCATATTTTATACTAATGAACTTCCACTACAACGGAACCTACCATGCTATTAAGCAAAGCTTTAACAAGGACACTAATACAATGTTTCTACTCAAACATAACTGAAGATGTACCAAAATCCCACAAAATTGATTTATGACATCAAAATATTATCTCACAAATGTCATCAACAGAAATAAGATTGTGGCCTTTCCTGTATATAGCCAAGAGAAAATCCCAGTGAATTTTCTGCAGTTTATTTCAAAGAAAAAAATGTAGGATTAAGTGGCAGCAAATTAAAATGTAGCCTTCAGAGCTTCAACCCAGTTTGCCCTCACAGAGAGGGCCTCCTCAGGGTGCCGTCGGCCAGACAATGTTGGCTGGCGACCCCCAGGAGACCCTTCTCTGTGGCAGCCCGTCCTCTGGAATGACCTACCCCCTGAATTACATACTATCCCAGACCTACGTCTCTTCCGTCGGGCCCTGAAGACACACCTATTTCATGCAGCCGGCCTGTCATAGCCTTGTTTTAACTGGGTTTTTAGTATTGGTTTTAAATTACAGGACAAATTATTTAATATGTTTTAATATGTATTCTTATTTTTGGTTTTCTGTTTTTACTGTGTCTGTTCACCGTCCTGAGTCCTGAGAGGGAGAAGGGTGGTATATAAATTAAATCAAATAAATAAACACACAAATAAATAAACCCAACATCAGAGGTGCTGAATTGTAATATTTTCAGCTTCTGTTTCATTCTAGGCTTCAGTTTCATACTGAAGAAAGGCTGAAGGTTCTGCTCCAACAATAGTTCTTCCAATGTGGTTAGCAGTGCAAAGACTTACATTTCCTTTACTGTATGTACCCTTAGTTTTCCAGCTAATTTCTTTCCACCTACTTTACAGTAGGCTGGACAGGGCTTTTCCATGTCATACAAGTCACCAGTGACATAGCAGTTTGGGGAAAGAGGGGGGGGGGGGAATGGAAAGCTCAGGAAACTCAAGTGCTGCTACTATTACTATGAGTAATACTAGACCAGTGGTAGTCAACCTTGTCCCTACCGCCCATTAGTGGGCGTTCCATCTTTCATAGTGGGCGGTAGGGGTTTTGTCCAATACTGAAGCACTTTCTTTCTTTTTATTTAATTGACTTCCCTACTTTATAAATCACCATTACTGTGGAACCGGTGGACAGTTAGAAAATTTTACTACTTACAGAGATACAAAAGTGGGTGGTAGGTATAAAAAGGTTGACTACCTCTGTACTAGACAAACAATCAAGCAGTAAATATCCCAATCATGGAACTATCAACTTAGATAATCAAACAGTAAACAGCAGCCTAATCAAGGAACTACCAAGAGGAACACAACACTGACAGGGCAGATCACTGAACGAAGCTCAGAAACCACCAGAGAACTCCAGAAAGAAAGGAGAATAGCTCTGTGATTTGTAGAATTATATTTGGGAAAAGAGATAAATAGCATAGACAAATTAATTCAAGTTATCTAGCAGTTATAATTCCTAACAGATCTGTAATATAAGAGAAGAAGTATATGGACAGGAATCCCCATATTTAAGGAGAGGATTCCAAGAGAAATTTAATCTTTCTCAGTAAACTCACTTTCATAATGGTCAGTGTGACATGTTACTGCAAGTATTACAGGAAATCTCTTCTGTATCATTTGAGTTAATCATTTGAGTCTGAGGTATGCACTGATTGTATAGCTAAGCTGCAACTGGTTCTGTGCTTTTAAAGCAGCCTGGCATGCAGGCTGAAGCAGATAAAGCTAAATATACTGACCTAAATTACTTAAGAAAATTTCCCCAAATCTAGGCAGTGTGAACATTTCAGAAGTAGTCTTAATTCACTACAATTAACCCAAATGTGTGGCTTAATTGAAGAAACCAAGGATTCTATGTTCAACCATAGATACTCCCTGGGTATATTAGACCAGCTACTACTCTCTCTTAACCCAACTCACTTCAGAGGGATCATGGAAGGGAATAATGGGAGGACAGGAGCCTCCACTGTTGCGAGCCTCAGCTCCTAAACAAAGTCAGATACAAACTGAACAAAAGATTGAGCTGTCCAAGCTCAAAACCTTTACAAAACTTTTCCTCTCTTACAAACACCTTCTCTCAGTACCTTCCCTTTTCAATGTGGCCAGTGTTACCAACAATCCAAACTATCCAAAATTGTCAAGTGCAAATAACTATGCACATTTGTTAAGTTCAACGCACAGAAGAGTTTATTACTGCTACCTAAACAGAAGACTCTAGCTAACCAACAGTCAAAGTTAAATTGGTGCTAGATGAGGGTCAACAGAATTCAAGAGAGGCTGTAGTCACTTGTGAGGACACAAAAACCTCAAGCCGATAACACATTTAATAAAAAGGACTGGGAACGACATGATAGAGTGTTTCAGTATCTAAGGAACTGCCATAAAGCCCCTGAAGGCAGAAGCAGCAGCAATGGATGGAAACTAATCAGAACCCATCTAGAACTAAGGAGAAATTTCCTGACAGTTAGAACAATTCAACAGTGGAATTACTTGCCTTCAGAAATTGTGAGTGCTCCAACATTGCAGGTTTTAAAAAAGAAATTAGACAATCATTTGTCTGAAATGGGATAGGGTTTCCTGCTTGTGCAGCGTGTTGGATTAGAAGACTTCCAAGGTCCCTTTCAACTCTGATATTCTGTTTTTCTATTAACCCAAGGCCTTCTAGCTCAGCCTGATTTTCTTCTATAAAAACCTACATTTCACAATCTCATTTCTGATCAAAGTTTTGAAATGTAGTCTGCCTTCTATATAGTAATTGTTTAGCAAGAATGTGACACTGTCTTCAAAACTGAAAAACAGAGGAGCACCAGGGCAAGTAAAAGGAATGTACATTGCTGCAGGACTTTTGTAAATTCAGTTTGGTCATGAGGTCAGTGTGGAGAAAGCAAATGGCAAATCAAGAAAACATACATGAAGGTCACAACCCTCTGTAGTCTAGGTGCAACTCCTGCTAGAAGAATAGAAAGGCATGATGGGAGGAAAGAACTGTTAAAAGCAGCCAAGAATAATAGGCAGTGAAACACAGAAATTTGAGTTCAATTTTTGCAGATACATACTTTGCACTAAAAACCCTAAAAAAACAAAATCATTACTTTGATCTTGAAAATAAATCTATGTATAGATAATTAAATGCACACCCCATAGATATTTAAAGGCTGGCTAATCTACTGCTATACGGTTCTCAGACTGGATGAATCAAATATCTCCTTGGCAGTAGCCGGTGAGTAAGATTTTGTGTGACTTACTGAATCACAAGCAATGAATATTCCATCCCCAAAATTCCATTCTAATCCCATTCCAAAAATCAGTTCTGGTACCAAATCTACTTCTGCATTTATGTCCACAAAAGCAACAAAACATTGAGAGCTATCAATGTGGATTTGACATATGGAAATCACCATGCTAATCAACAGTGATCACATTTAATTGATTGGCTGGCCTCCATGATTTACCAGCCCACTTCCTGCAATTTTTGGGGTGTGTGTGTGTGAATACATACACCGAGGCCCTACTTAAAATCACAAAGGAGCATCTTGGCTCCCAGTAAGATCCTCTGCTAATCTTCTAAAATGGCACAACAGATAAATAATACCTTGAAAACATGCTTCCTTTCAGGATCTTTTGAGTTGTCCTAATAAAATTATTGCCCCTATTTAGAACTTGGATCCTTTTAAAAACCGGTTTTAAAAGAGGGAGACAGAGAGAGAGTTTCTACGTTGACAATTTCCAGCTTTTAGAACGGTGTCCTGCCTAACCGTGCTTCCAAAGGGATTTTTTTTAAGGAAGGAAGCCAACTCATTCCCCTACCCGCAGATCCAGCCAGGGAAGCATTAGTCACGCGCCTGCAGACCCGGACCCGCTTCTCCTGCCATACCGACCCTACCACCTCGCGCTGGTCAAAGGCGACCCGTCCCCGTCCTCTCCTCCTGCATTCAAGCAAGCAATGGAGGTGGCGAAGAGCGAGCCAGGAATCGGCCGGATCGCATCTTCCCGACCGGGCAAGGGAGGGAAGAAGGGTTCGACTCCCCCCCCTTTTTTTTTTTGGATCATCGGCCTCGTCGCAGGAGAACAAAGAGCCCTCGAAGCAAAGAAAGCCAGGCAGCCGCCAGGATGCCAAGCGGCACCCGCCGCCCCACGATCAGCCTTCTTGCCCAAGAGAGGAGTCTGCAAAATCTAAAAGCCAAAAATCGCAGGGGCGGCCCCACCTTGGGCTCTGCATCAGCGCCGCCTCTGCCCGGATTCTGATCGCGGAGTGGCAACCGAGATCCACGCCAGAATCCCTCGCCTGGCCGGGCTTCTTCTTTCCCCTGCCTGAGGTTTTTCTTCCTTCCCTTTCCCCCCCTTTTCCCTTTGATTCTTTCTTTCAAAGAGCACCAATCCCGGCCGCGCCATCCATCCCCGCCGGGCGAAGAGAAAGCAGCTAAGAAAGAGCCGGCCAGTCCACGCTGCCCTTCCCCCCCACCCCGAGGAGCCCCCGGCAAGGACCCGGGTTCCTGTCACTTACTTTGCGGCCAGCCCACTTCCCCGCTACCCAGGCGCCTTCCTTGCCGACGCGACGCCCGCTCCTCGTCTCAGCCTGCTGGCCCTTCCGAGCTCTGCCGAGCACTGCAATTTCCGCCTCTCCCAAGATCCCGTTTCCTGTTTTTCAGCATGGCGCGTCATCAGGTGGGAGATGGCCGCAGCGACCCGTCGTGGCTCGGCTTGCTACTTCCAGCGTGGGCTTGCGGGAGGCGAAAAGACCTCCGCATCAGTCCGTGCCCTTTAAAAAAAACCAAAAACATAAAAGATGCCCGGGGATTCTTCGGCGCGCCTCGCTTCTGTCTGCAAACCCGGCGGGCCCCGTCTGCAGCCTGGCTTAGCGGAGCGCCTGGTTCGCCCCCCCGCGCAATTTAAAGAAGGCTGGAAAGAAGCAGCGTGCCTGCGCCCCCCCCCCCCCGCAAATTAATAATTATAAACGGCACGCGGGGTGGGGTGGGTGGGGGCGATTGGCTTCGACTTCCGACGATCCTTGCGACTCTTCCACCGGCTGGTCTCCTTCAAAGGGCATCTCTCCTCCCCCCCCCCCCCGCTCCCCTAAGGCGCTCCTCCGGCCGGAGAGTTGGAGCACCTCGTGCAGGACCTTTGCGAATGACCCACGTTGTTGCCCGGACGCCCAAAAGTTTTGTAGTCCCAACACTTTAAAAGTAGCGCCCCCCCCCCCCCCCCCCACAAAAACCCGCAAACCCAGAAAGGGCAAAAATTGTTCCTTCAATTGATTCTCTCAACCTTCAACACCGGGTTGGCTTGGTGGAGCGCGCGCGCTGAGCGAGGCCGGGCGGGGATTGCGCGCGCGTGCGTGCGTGTCTGTAGGGAGGGATGCAAAACGTGAGCTGAGGAAGGGGCTGGAAGGGAAGGGACGCCGGGTCATCCCCATCAGTAGCGGCTTCTTGCCGGCGCGTTTCTGCCTATCCGCAGGCGCAGCGGCTCGACAACCTCCGTCTTGAGGAAGAAGTTTAGTAGGAACAGGCCGAAGCGGGAGAGCGACTACTTTGGCCGGTGCCCTGCGAGCCAATTTCCCGCTTTCCGCGCCAAGTTTCTGGAAGAGCGGAGGGCCGTGATGGATTATGCCGAGCATGCGCAGAAATGTTTCTGATTGGGGGGGGGGGGGTTTGAGTCTTTTTAGATAAATATAACTTTGATTTAAAGGTAACCCGCATTCATCTCACATTTGGAAAAGAAAAGAAAGGTGTTTGAAATTGTGCCTTGACCATTAATTATTTTTAATATTAGAAAATTAATTAAGAGACTTCCCTATTAGAAATCACTGATATTAAAGAAAGTGTTCTGATATTAAAGAAAACCATGAATAAAATGATTCGTCAACTGTTAATTTAATTAGCTTTAAATTAAGCAATTAGGACTCAAAAAACACGATTTCAGCAAAAAATTAGAATTAGAATTAGAATTTATTAACTTTATATACCGCACCTTCTCCCTACTGGGACTAAGGGCGGAGTACAGGCAGGTAAGATCGATAATATAAAACATAAAATGCAATTAAAAATACATTAAATAGTTGGCCTGTCCTAAAACCCCTATTAAAACCCCTGCTAAAACAAATTAAAAACTACGCCAGGCCAGCTGCACGAAATAAATAGGTCTTCAAGGCCCGACGGAAAAGGCGTAGGTTGGTGATCGTCCGTAGGTCAGGGGGTAGGTCATTCCAGAGGGCAGGGGCTGCCACAGAAAAAGCTCTCCCCCTGGGGGTCGCCAGCTGACATTGTTTAGCCGACGGCACCCTGAGGAGGCCCTCTCTATGGGAGTGAACTGGTCGGTGAGAGGTATTTGGTAGCAGGAGGCGGTCTTGAAGATAACCAGGTTCCTTGCCATGGAGCACTTTGAAGGTGGTTACTAGTACCTTGAAGCGCACCCGGAAAGCCACAGGCAGCCAGTGCAGCTCGCGCAGGAGAGGTGTCACGTGGGAGCATCTAGAAGCTCCCAAAATCCCCAGCGCGGCCGCATTCTGAACTAACTGGAGCCTCCGGGTGCACCTCAAGGGAAGCCCCATGTAGAGAGCATTGCAATAGTCCAGACGGGAGATGACGAGGGCTTGAGTGACCGTGTGTAGAGCGTCACGATCCAGAAAGGGGCGCAACTGGTGTATCAGGCGAACCTGATAAAAAGCCCCCCTGGCCACGGCTGTCATATGATCTTCTAAAGACAGCTGCAAGTCCAGGAGGACGCCCAAGTTGCAAGCCCTTTCTGTAGGGGCCAATGACTCGCCCCCAATAGCCAGAGATGGCACCAACTGGCTATATCGTGACGCCGGAAGCCACAGCCACTCGGTCTTGGAGGGGTTGAGTCGGAGCCTGTTTCTCTCCATCCAGACTCGCACGGCCTCCAGACACCGGGACATCACTTCCACAGCATCCTTGGGGTTGTCCAGGGTAGAGATGTACAGCTGAGTATCGTCAGCGTACTGATGGAACTCTACCCCGAAACCACGGATGATCTCACCCAGTGGCTTCATATAAATGTTGAACAGGAGAGGCGAGAGGACCGACCCCTGTGGTACCCCACAGGTGAGGCACCTCGATGTCGACCTCTGCCCTCTTGCCAACACAAATTGCGACCGGTTGGAGAGGTAGGAGAACCACCGTAACACGGTGCCCCCCACCCCCTCCAGCCGGCACAACATGATACCATGGTCGATGGTATCAAAAGCTGCTGAGAGATCTAACAGGACCAGGATAGAGGAACAATCTCTATCCCGAGCCCTCCAGAGATCATCCACCAACGCGACCAATGCCGTCTCTGTGCTGTACCCAGGCCGGAAGCCGGACTGGCGCGAGTCCAGATAGACAGTTTCGTCCAGGTGCTGAGGGAGCTGCCGCACCACCACACTCTCAACAACCTTCTCAAGAAATCGAAGGTTGGAGACAGGACGGTTGTTGGCCAACACAGCCGGGTCCAGGAAGGGCTTCTTGAGGAGGGGCCTCACAACCACCTCTTTCAAGGCGGCCGGCAGAAACCCCTCACTTAAAGAAACGTTGACAATTCCCTGGAGCCAGCCTCATGTAACCTTCCGGGAGGCCAGTACAAACCAGGAGGGACACGGGTCCAATAAACATGTGGTGGCGTTCAGCTGCCCCAGCATCCTGTCCATGTCCTCAGGAGTCACAGGATCAAAGTCTGCCCAGATAGCGGACTCAAGACCTGCCTCCGTCGGCCCGTCTGAACTAGTCCAATCGGAGGCCAACCCATCCCAGATCTGATCGATTTTATCATGCAGATAACACCCAAATTCCTCCGCACAACCCTACAAGGGAGCATACCGCACCCTCTGATAAAGAAGGGAGCGGGTCACCCTAAACAGGGCAGCAGGCCAATTATCTGCAGACGCGATAAGAGCGGAGAAATAATTACGCTTCGCCGCTCCTATCACCACTAGGTAGGTCTTCAAGTGCGATCTTACCAGTGTCCGGTCAGACTCGGAGCGGGTGGCCCTCCATCCGGTCTCTAGGCATCTCTTCCGATTCTTCATCACCCTCAACTCCTCGGAAAACCAGGGAGCCAAGGTGGTTCGGCGCCGGGTGAGAGGCCGCAAAGGCATGACCCGGTCCAGGGCCCCCATGGCTGCACTATTCCAAGCGACCACTAGGTCCTCAGTCGAGTCGCGGGTCAGGGTCTCAGGTATTGGCCTAAGCTCCATCTGGAACCTCTCAGGGTCCTGGGGCGGAACCATCTCACCGCTTCCGGTTCCGCCTCCCCGCAGTGGGATGCAGCAGTTGGAAAGCCCAGCCGAAGGAGAGAGTGATCTGACCATGACAGGGGTTCAACGGCTATTTCCCCTAAACCCAGATCACTCAACCACTGGCTGGAGTCTGCGGCACAGTGATCTCCCTCGGGTCCAGACCCTCCTTTATGACAACTGCCACCCCACGACCCCGACCCTGGGCTTGTGGCTGATGAAATGCATGGTAACCCGGTGGGCACATTTCAACGAGGGGCACCCCCCCCTTGGCCCAGCCAGGTCTCCGTAATACCCGCCAGGTCCGCCCCCCCTCCAAAACCAGATTGTGAATGAGGGGGGCTTTATTAACCACGGACCTGGCATTACACAACGTCAGCCGAAGGCCCAGGCCCTGAGATCCTGAACCCCCTGGGTCGCAAGAGGAGCCATGAGGGCCGGAGCGCGCCACCGCTCGCAAACAGCAGGTGCGCCCTCCCTTTATATGATATGGCCCTCGGCTCCCGCCATACCTGCCCCTCCCACACACAGTCTTGATGGAATAGCCCTCTGTTGGACAGACCCTCCCCCCCTCCCCAATTCTAAACACTATGCCCTCGCTGTCGGGACCGCTAGCTGGCCTGGAGACATTCCCCGGTGGGTTTTCCCCCTCACCCACCACCCTAATTTTGGTTTGACCCTCCCCCTCCCTGGAGCCCCTTAAGATCTGGATTAAAAATGTAATTAAAAAACCCCTTAATTTCCGCTTTGACCACCTCTTGGTTAACGAACCCATCATCGAGGTGGGCCCTCGTTAAAGCTGAGGGCCAAACCTGCGAGAGGGGGGAATCCCGCAGGGCACGGAGGTCAGCCGCTGAGTACAGTTCTGCTTTCAAAGTGCTTCTTCCAAGGTCTTCCAAAAAATACACTGAAAATTCTAAAAAAGCAATCTGATTTGATTCTAAGGTTGATAGGATTTGGTATGTGGCATTTACTTTTATCCCACATTTATTTTTATAAATCAGTCAAGGCAGTGCACATACGTAAAACTCATTATTTCTCTTCTTTTACCCACAACCCCATACATTGAGGTGGGCTGAGGAAGAGTGATATATATATATATATATATATATATATATATATATATATATATATATATATATATATATATATATATATATATATATATATATATATATATATATATATATATATATATATATATATATATATATTATCACACTTGTATAGCTGCTTTTAAGTGTGACTCTGAGCTGCTCAAAACAACTACAAATACAAAAATATAAACACAACATACAACTATATTAAAACCACTGTAAAATTAAATAAAACATATACTAAATTACAAATTTAAATATTCTATAGGAAGTTAATACCCTCCCCTCTACTAGAAGGTGAAATATCCTAGGAAATATTAAAAAGGCAGAATATTATATTTCCCTGGATGAGAAAAAGGAGAAACATGTTTTTTAAAACATAGTAGCTCTTTGTAGTTTCCTGCCCACCCACCCCCCACCCCCATTGTCAATGGGCCAGTCTACATAACAAAGGTAGGATCAGCCTTCTACCCATCTTACCACATGCCACCTGGGAGGATTGCATCAACCAGCAAGGCAAACAGGCTTGGGTCTCAGGACAGCCTAAAACAGTGATGGCGAACCTTTTTTGCCTCGGGTGCCTAAAGCACACACGCTCACGCTATTGTGCATGCTCGTGTGCCCACACCCATAATTTAATGCCTCCTATGCTGTGCCCCCTGAGAATACATGTGTGACACCCCCTGCTGTCCAGCGCTTTTTTGGAGCCTGGGCAGGGCACAAATGGCCTCCCCCAGAGGCCGGAAACACCCTGTTTTCTGACTTCCGGTGGGCCCGGTAGGTCCATTTTTCGCCCTCCCAAGGCTCCAGAAGCTTTCTAGGAGCCTGGGGAGGGGGGGGAAAGGCCCAACACAAACCGGAAGTTCAGGAATGGACTTCCAGGTTGCCCGTTGGGCCATTTTTCTCCCTCTGGAGGCTTTAGGAGGACAAAAAAATGGCTGAAAATTAAGGCCGAAAATCAGCTGGCCAGCATGCTCATGTGTGCTGGAGCTAACAGGGAAATGCCTTGCGTGCCCTCAGAAATGGCTTGACAGGGCACCCATGCCATAGGTTCGCCATCATGGGCCTACAAAGTTAGCTAAGACACCACCACCCCGCCCTTGGGAATCTGATAACCAATCAGAATATATTTCTTACTCAGGAACAGGAAACTCTTAAGGTGGGGCTCAACAGAGGGCATAAAACCCAGAGACTCTCAGCATCTTGGCCCTTTTTCTTGTTCACCCAACATCTTGAAGCATGTGATCACCTTTTTCCCCAGGATCTCAAACCATGTGGTCCTGTCCACCATTAAACCATCTTTCCAAGCAGTCTCCATGTTTCCACTGTCTCTTTCCCCACTTGGAACTGAATCCAGAAGGACATTTCTTCCAACAATTCCTAAATATATAGGTAGTCCTAGACTTACATCCATTCATTTAACAATGTTAAAACAGCCTCAGAAAAAGTGACCTACAACCTGTACTCACTCTTATAAGTGTTGCACTACCCTCATGGTTAAAAGTAAAGGTTTTCCCTGTCCAATCATCTCCGTTTCTTAGCCAAGTGTGCCAGTGTTGGAAGAAATTTCCATGGTCAGGTGGCCAGCATGATTATATGTGGAGGCGCATGGAATGCTGTTACTTTCCCACAGAAGTGGCGCCTGTTTATCTACTGCATGTGCATGCTTTCAAATTGCTAGGTGGCAGGAACTGGTCAAGTAATGGGAGCTCATCCCATCATGCAGCACTCGGGTCTTAAACGGTCAGATTTTCGCTGACAAACTCAGCGTCTTTAACAGGTGAGCTACTGTGCCCCTTTCATTCCTCTCATGGTTATGTGACATTTACAACTGGTTGCAGCAATGATGGTGATGTGCAACCTTTTTTCACTTAGTGACCAACTGAAATACAGTCACATAATCAGGTCCAACTTGACCTCAACAACTTATGCAGAAATTCTAGCCCCCATTGTGGTTGTAAGTCAAGTTGTATTTTAAAGCACATACTAAAAACAATATTGATGAGAAAAATCTGAATATAAAAATCCTAGAATATAAAACTTTTGTTTTATATTATTTTATATACAGTGTATTGTTTTCTAACAATGTAAATTTCATAATCCTTTATGAATATTTACACAATTGTTCTAAATGCTAACAATCACACATATCTTTATAAAGCATTATAATTGTTATTTATTCAGACTTTCAGGAAGAGGCAGTATATAAATTCTGGAAAAGTGCTTGCTCCAATTTCAGCTGTAGCCAATGGTTTCTAGCCATGCTGGCTGGGGAATTCTGGAAGTTGAAATTAGAATAGCAGAATAACAGAGTTGGAAGGGACCTTGGAGATCTTCTAGTCAAGCAGATCTTGTAGCTCAAGCAGGAAACCCTACACCATTTCAGATAAAGGATTGTCCAATCTCTTCTTAAAAATCTCCAATGTTTATTTATTTATTTATTTATTTATAGCACCCACAACTTCTGGAGGAAAGTCATTCCACTGTCAGGAAATTTTTGACAGAACAATTAATCACTGGGACAAATTGCTTTCAGAAGTCCATCTATTTTAAAATTGCTGAAGTTGAGAAACAGTTGTAGCATCCCTCCCCCCTTTCTTCCTTTTTCCATTGTCCACAGTTCACTGACAGAGGTCTCCCAGCCCATGGCTAAGATGAGAGATCAATCTCTGCCTTTTATTCTTACCAAGTTGTGAAAACCAATTAATCTTGATAAGGTATTGTTAACTAGGAGTCAATAATACTGACTCAAAGCCACAAATATACATGCATAACACAAAAAGTGGGATATCTGAAGGGTGTAATAGTATGCAGGAACGAGCTTGTGACGCATGCAGACCAAACACTGGTCAGAGAGGAGGTTATTGTCTCCACAAAGGTATAGGAATATGACAATCTAGGGACCTTCTCTAGTTTCTTATACTGTAAAAGTAAGTGGAGGGAGATGTACTTTTGGATTTCAGACTATATTCTGTTAATATAATTTTACAATAAAATAGAGCTAGTACTTCTGGGTGTGCTGCTTGTCTGGATGACCTCACAAGGCTGACAATAGGAAGAGTTATTTCTGGTCTATCGCACATCTTTAGATTGTTTCCCACCCCCCGCCAATGCATAAAGCGATCTGAGAGTAACTAAACTGTTACCACTTGCTAAAAGCAGAAGGTGATTGGCAAATGCCCAACTGATGGAACCACTACCTAGAGAGGATGGTCAGGCGTGACATAAACTCTGTGTCTTTGAAAGGGCTGTCATGTTGCACATGGGGGTTCCCACCCTCAGATGATGAGCCATGGTGTGTTCATCATTATGAGCATTCAGCTTCTAGGTGCATGTAATGTCATAGCCGGGCGTGAAATTTCCAAATATGTAGATATTCTGAGTTAGTACTAAGCTACATGGATTAATATGAGGGTTTGCTAGCAGAATAAGAGCCCCAAGGGAAAGTATCCTACATGCTGTAGGAAGTTCTCCTGGATTCATTCCCCCACCCCCCCCATCCATTGCTGCCTGCCTAATGAGTCAGATATTGTGCAGTATTGCCAGTATTCTTGCGGTGTAAAGACTCATGGGGTACTAGGAATTTCTTGGCTCTACTGTGCAAGGCACGATTGACTCCCAAACTGCCAACTTATAACACAGTAGTTTATGTGTTGCTGCCAAAGACATCAGTAACGAGAGTTGATGAGGTTAACAGTTATCTTAACCAGGTTTTGTAATAGTAGGAACTGATTTTGACTAATGCAGCCTATATTTTGTGGCTAGAAATCTAACTTGAAGTCCAACAATATTAAAAGTGGCAGACATTGCCGAACTGCATGCCTACATACCAGAACAAATGAACTGTAGTTAGTGATTAGCATAGTGTGCAAATCCAGAATTCTATCTATGAAGGAAAAGCTAGTAGCTACAACAGTTCTGGACAGGAAAAAGGCCCATAAGGAAAAATCCCCCTACACCTAATGCTAACAAGTTTGAGGCATTTAAAAAAACAAAAAACCTCAGCCATTTATTTTGCTTTACATGTTTAACATATTCCCTTTGCTTTTTACATTAAATTTGATTTCATTTTTATTTTAAAATACTTTGAGGAATTTGTACATTGTTCCTGGATTCTATGCAATGGGAAGTGATACAGAAATAATTTGAAACATTGATAGCTGGTATGTTTATTACCAAATACATAAAATTCACTTGGCTTCACCAGGGGATACATGGATTTCATGATCTTGCCTCTCAGCTAACAAATTAAATGTCATGGTAGGCCTATATAGTGTAATGCAAAATGAAATTGTGCAAATGTAGAATAGAACTGTTCTCTAATAAATTTCACAAAATTCACAGGCAGACAGGCAGGCTTTCTGTCTATTAAAAATGTATTCCAAGCACAACCGCTTTTTACTAACTATCTGATTGGATGATCCAAAGAAACTAAAAATATTTCCCCAAGTCTTCATTTGCACAGCTAGATAGGCTTAAACATGGCATAAATCTTTAAGATCAAACTGTACAATTAGCTATTCTCTAAAAACAGTATATGTTTTCATGTCTATTAACACCATTGTGACTTTTACAGTCTGCGTAAAATGTTAATAATTATATTGGCATTTACAATATACTATATTTTAAACTGCTGCAGTTACCTTTATTGTTTTATTGATTTGTTTTATAACAGGTCATTTTACTGAATTGTTTTATTGAATATTGTGTATTGTACTTCTGTGCATTGCTTTTTGTCAGAAAGAAAGGCAGCATAAAAGTAAAATACTTTATTTAGCTCATAAAGCATTTTGCTCAGAGCGACTATTCTACTTGCTGTTGTGCCAAAAAGACAGATTAGGGATGGGTGAAAGTAAAATTCTACCACAATGATGATAGAAAGGATGTTACCATAAAGGGAATTTGTTTCATCATTTTATATATAGCTTCAGTATGATCATGCCGAAAATTAAATTCCTTAGTCTTAATATCTAAAATTCGGATTAAAAATGCATGCATATCAGCTACAAGTACTGAGCAGTAAAAAAAAAAAAGAGTATTCTGCATTTCGTTGCTTTTATCTGATAGTTATCTGGATTTGTGGAGCCAAGATCTGGTAGATTTAATGCATACAATCATCACAAGATAATAGCATTTTATTGGCAGTGGAAAAAATGCTTCAGAAATTTATTGAAAGAAAGCAATAAATAATACTGTGATAAAAATAGTTCAAAGTACTTAGACTGTACATAATTTGTTACATTATTCAAAGTACATATAAGGTTAATAGAAAAAATAGTAACAATGAATTCAAGTTGTACAATTTAAAAAGAGCCAAAACCAAAAACAGAAAAAAAGACATGTCATGTATATTATTGCATAATAAATAATGCACCATGATCTGAATCTCCTCCTTGCTGGCTTCGTAAGATGCTATTTAAAAATGAATGATGCATTTTCTACTTATACTGTTTGCAGTGACTAAAAATTTTAACAACTAAAAAGTCTGTCTGGATTTTAAAACAAGCTTATAAATATATCCAAAAGATGACATAAGAAAAGTAAGGCCTTTTTAATAGTTGCACTACCAGATGCCTCCATGTGTTATGCTCTTAGCATCTTTGTCATTAGGCAGCAGTGCATCATGATTGGTCCATTAAAAGAACTGCATTAATATCTTTTCACAAACATTTTCACATCAAAACACAGAAAGGGAGCACTCTGTGTTGTCTGTCAAGTACTCTTAGTAGCTATTCTTGCTTAACAGAAAATATTTCCATTTATGGCTTGCTTATGCTCAATCAATGAACATAGACTGTACAAATACAGCCACAAAAAGTAGTTATAAATGACCTTGTTAGGACTCATGTTTCATAATGTTCTAGAAATTCCCACATTATAAAGCAAATTATACTAAACAAAAGCCTTAAATAAGAATACACACTAAATAATCAAATGTTAAGTTTAAAAGGTACGGTTTCTAACGGAAATGGAATCAGGTACCATGCCTGTTTTGTTAATAAACATATGCCTCTCTGAAAAAAAGGAATTATTTCAATTTTTAGAGCTAGCTAGCATTTTTCAAACAGCAATATATATATACTGCTTGGTGTCATGATGTCTTTACAAAAATTGTAAAAAAAATTCACCTTCACTTTATTAAACTCATTACTGGTAATTACAATAACTGCATAATTTACAATAAAGCCCTATATTATTTATAGGGACAGATACATACAAGCATTACAGTACATTCAGATGAAAATACTAAAATTAACATAAAGTAATAACTTGATTGACAGACAATTCTAATAGAAAATTAAGCAATGGGACACACATACACCCACATAGGTATAAGAAACATTTAATCTAAAATACTTTTTATAGAACGCACAAATTCACACGCTAATTAAAAACTCTGTAATAAAATATTTCAAAGTGTTCATTTAACAAGTATTAACAGATTAAAGATTTCAGCTGTTTCCAAAATATGGTCATTGAGTTCAAAACGGTTCAGCTCATCTGTAGAAATAGTGGGGATAAACTGAAAGTAAAATAAACATTAATTTCAGAACATTAGAAACTGCCATAATGAAACAAGTAACAGCAAGTATGAAAGAAGATAATAACCATCTACCACATTTCAATCGAGAGAGAGAGGGGGGGGGGGGGGGAGGAATAAAAAACTCCCACAATCTGATTACTTGCTACAGGACCAAATTTAATCCCACATCCATTCCCATGATAACCAGCAATATGAAAGGCTTCACTTAGGTCTGACAATGCTTACAAGCTACAGGAACGGCTGGCTAGACATTATATTCTCTAAATTTAGGATGATCGCAGCATATTCCATAGAAATTTGACAATTGGATTAGAATACTTTCGTAACAAAAGCATACACAATAAAACTATGTATATGGCTACCTTCCTATATTTGCTACCTCTACCAAAATATATTTACTGATCTACTTGTTAATAATATTTCTCTAACACGGAATTTTTAATGAACAATACAATTTATAGCTCATATATATTTGTTGTAATTTACATATAAATATAATGAATCAGGTTTGCTCTGAGAATTACAAACCCACTTCTACTCATGGAGTACGAGAAGCTTCCTCTGAAGAAGTCAGAGCAATAATTCCTATTCTTTTCCCTTCTTTCTGCTGCAGGTCCCCTAACTCCTTTACTGGAGTAGTTATTTAGAATACTTTGGAAAAGAATTTGGTGAGAGCCACCACCTTACCTTTTCTTTTTCAAGAGCTAAATTTTGCAGTTATATTAAGCATAACATAAGCTGGTTATGTTGCAAAAAATATGAGTAAGCAAAATATTTAATTCCCCTAGACAAGGCTTAGACAATGCTAGGCAAGAAGGGATGTGATGAGGTAGAGGGTTTGGATTTATTTTCTGTAGCACCAGAGGGTAAGACAAGAACCAAAGAGGATGGAAACTTTATAGAGAGATTGATTCAACCTTGAATTAAGGAGGCATATCCTGACAGTGTGAGCTATTAAGTTATGGAATGGCTTGCCTCCTTAGTCATGAGTCTCTAGCACTAAGGTTTTCAAGAAAAGATTGGCAGCCATTTTCGTGAGATGGACTGCCAAGGTCTTTTTCAATCTTAGGATTCTATGTCAGGATTACTGGTTCATGTAATCTGCAAACTGATTTATGGATTTGTAACTTGGAATATTACACAATGAATATCAGTTGCCCTAATCTTCAATATGTCATTGGAATAAAACTTCGAATAAAATAAATGCACATTGTTCAACAGTGTGTCACTTCTACTTACCAATGAAAGTCTTTAACATGAATAAGTTCTTATTGTAGCAGAATCCAATCTTTGTGTTGCTGATACATTGCCTATTTCAACAACAATCAAGAAGACATGCAGAATATAGCATGCGGTTAGTGTTACACAAGAAAGTTACAAAAGGTTAACTACACAGAATGAAGCATTCCTGGTTATGTTTTTACTTTTCCAAGCTACAGTATATATTTGAAATCACTTCATAATATAGCAGGTAAGTTTTAAACATACTGAATACATGATTATTAAAGGAGTTTTACTGACTGACCTATACATCACTCCCATTCATCTGAGCAGGCTAAAATAACTTAATTTCTCATCACAGTGTAAAGAGCTAAAAGGCTTAACACATGGTTTTGAGTATGATCCTGGAAATCTACAGGCTGGGAAATACTCCTTTTTGAAATCTTGTAGTTCTAGTACAAGACAGTACAGTATTTATTTTTTATATATAGAATATTTTTATATATAAAAAATAAAGCTTACAATTCTGATCCTAGTAGACAAAAGCTGGAGATAAGTACTTAAAAGTCCAAATTACCAGACACTTTTTATAGCCCCTCATCAACCAATAAACATTTAATCTCTGCCGGCAAAATGTAGTCTCTAGGCTGTTAACAACACATTGAATAATATAGGTATTGGAGGTTTTAAATCATTTACTATTCATTTTTATTTCATACAGACTTTTTTGTCTTCAGAATTCTTTGATTTCTTTAGTATTAGAAAACTTGAGAACAGTATCAATGTGTGTGTATAATCTTTTTTTAATGCGTTGCCCTGATGAACTGGACATCAGGATCTATAGAAAATCATTAAATATATTTTGAAATTTTCACTCTTTAAATGTTAATGACTGACTCAAAGGTAAATGACCTCAGGTAGTTGGGGGGAAATGAAAACAACTGCAAATTATCAAGATGGGAATCAAAAAGCAAGATAATAAAAGTAAAATAAAGATGAACAAAATAGGGCTATCACTAAGGAAAACTATAGATCGGAATTTTAAAACAACAAAAGTGGCCCATACTTGTCTCCCAATTTGCATTATTACAATCTGCTCTGTTGGCCTGTCCTTGCTTTATAATTCAGAAGCTGCAGTTAATGTAGAGTGCAGTATAGCAAGGCTGTTATCAAGAAGAGGCCATATAATATTGGTCTTACAAGAATTGCACTGAGTAATTTTATTTTGCTGGTTGGAGTTCAAGGTTGCTGCAATGTTAAGGCCCTTCATAATTTAGACTGATACCTGAAAGACTATGTATTTGTCCAAATTTTGAGGCCCATCCTCAGCATCTCAAGGGTATGAAGAGTGTTGTGCTAGAAGGACTTTTCTCTGTCATGGCTCCCACCTGAACCTCTGGACACTGATATCTACCTTTCAGTGTCAGATGACATTGCCTTTTACTCCCTCATTGAAGATATAGTGCCCACAGACTGACCATGCCAGTAGTAATATTTTTTAAAATTACTTCTTTGTAGAATAATCCTCCATTTAGGAAAGTTTAATGATGGTTCAAAGGTATGATGAGACTTGGAAAAAAGTGAGATACAACCCATCCATGAAATTATGACTGTCGTACCACTTCCCTGGTCATGTGATCACAAATTGATGCTTAACAACCAGATCACATTTACAACAGTTGCAGTATCTTGGGATCACGTGATTGTGATTTGCAACCTTCCCAGCCAGCTTCAAAATCAATTGGCAAAGCTGAATTCACTTAACAACTGTGTGATTTGCTTAATGACAACAGTGATTCACTTAATCATAAAATGGTTGTAAAATTGGATCTGATCATGTGATGATTATCTTGACAATCACATCACTTAGCTATCAAAATTCCAGTGCTAACTGTGATCATAAGTCAAGGACTACCTGTACCATATTATCTTGCTCTTTAATACATGACACAAGGTACAGTGGTACCTCGGTTCACGAACTTAATTCGTGAACTGACTCTGGTCGCGAACCGAATTGGTCGCGAACCGAGGCACAGTTTCCCATAGGGTTTAATGTAAATCCGGTTAATCTGTTCTGACCTTGTTTTTTGGTCTTAATTCTTGAACTGACTCTGGTCGCGAACCGAATTGGTCGTGAACCGAGGCACAGTTTCCCATAGGGTTTAATGTAAATCCGGTTAATCCGTTCTGACCTTGTTTTTTGGTTTTTGAAGCACCAAAAATATGAAACAAATTACAATACACATTTGTACAGTTCTGACCTTGTATTTTGGTTTTAGAAGCACCAAAAATATGAAACAAATTACAACACACATTTGTACAGTTCTGACCTTGTACAGTATTTTGGTTTTTGAAGCACCAAAAATATGAAACAAATTACAATACAATACTGTACACATTTGTGCAGTTCTGACCTGGTTTGTTGGTTATAGAAGCACCAAAAATATGAAACAAATTACAACACACATTTGTACAGTTCTGCCCTGGTTTTTAGGTTTTTGAAGCACCAAAAATATGAAACAAATTACAATACAATACTGTACACATTTGTGCAGTTCTGACCTGGTTTGCTGGTTATAGAAGCACCAAAAATATGAAACAAATTACAACACACATTTGTACAGTTTTGCCCTGGTTTTTAGGTTTTTGAAGCACCAAAAATATGAAACAAATTACAACACACATTTGTACAGTTCTGCCCTGGTTTTTAGGTTTTTGAAGCACCAAAAATATGAAACAAATTACAATACACATTTGTACAGTATGGTAATGTACAGTATAAAGAGAGAACACTAAGCTTGCTTGAGATGACTTCTGGCATGGATGAAGGCAGGTGGGAGGCGGTTATTGTTTGGAGGGAGAGTCCCCCTCCATAAGGACATCAGGGGGATCTCCTTCAGGGCTTTCCTCTCTCCTTTGTCTCCTAGCTGTAGGCTCTGTTTTGCTGAAAAATCTGTCCAATGTCACTTGTCTTTTCCTGCGCTGCAAAACCCTCCGGAAATGAGAGACCACATTATCATCCATGAGATTTAACACTCTGTTCGTGACAGTTATGTTGGGGTGGTGCTTTTCAAAAAAATCATGGCACTCATGCCATTTTTGCATAATGGATTTTATGGCATCACTGGTAACCTCCTCCCTCTCTTCCTCTTCCTCTGTGGAATGCTCCTCAAGAAGTGCCTTTTGCTGCTCACTGTGGAGTTCAGAAAGTTCCTCAGTGGTCAGCTCCTCCCTATGTTCCTCAACAAGGTCTTCCACATCAGCACCGTCAACGTCCAGACCAATACTCTTGCCCATGGACACAATTTCCTCCACTACCTCTGTATCAGACCCTTCTAGGTCTATGTCATGTTCATGTTCATGTTCAGTGACACATTCTGGCCACAGTTTCCTCCAGGCTGAATTTAGGGTTCGGGGAGTGACCTCTTGCCAGGCTTTGTCAATGAGGTTAATGCAGTGGACAACATTGAAATGTTTCTTCCAGAACTCTTTCAAAGTCAAGGACGTCTCTTCAGTGACATTATAACACCTAGTGAAGAGCGCCTTTGTGTACAGCTTCTTGAAGTTGCAGATGACTTGCTGGTCCATTGGTTGCAGAAGTGGTGTTGTGTTGGGGGGGGAGGAACTTTACCTTGATGAAGTCATACTCAGCATCCATATCATCCAGCAAGGCTGGAGGGTGTGCTGGGGCATTGTCCATCAGAAGAAGGCACCTTTCAGGCAGCTGGTTATCAGAAAGATACTTTTTGATGGTGGGTGCGAACACCTCGTGCAGCCATTCCATAAACAATTGCCTTGTCACCCAAGCTTTAGCATTGGATCTCCACATGACGGGCAGTCTGGCCTTGTTCACATTTTGTTCCCTAAATGCACGAGGGGTATGCGAATGGTACACCAGTAGTGGTTTAATTTTCAGATCGGCGCTTGCGTTGGCACACAGCAAAAGGGTCAATCTGTCCTTCATGGGCTTGTGCCCTGGTAGTGCCTTTTCCTCCTGCGTGATATAGGTTCTGTTCGGCATTTTTTTCCAGAAGAGCCCTGTTTCATCACAGTTGAAGACTTGTTGAGTGACGTATCCTTCTGTCGTCATGAATTCTGCAAATTCTAACTTGTAGGCTTCTGCTGCGGCCTTGTCAGAGCTGGAAGCCTCACCATGTCTGATCACACTGTGGATGCCACTTCTCCTGTGGAATTTTTCAAACCACCCCCTACTGGCTTTAAATTCGTCACTTGTTGCACTTGTAGAGGGGCTTCTTTGCACTAAATCACTGTGCAATCTCCTGGCTTTCTCACAGATCATAGCTTCACTAACGCTATCACCTGCCAGCTGTTTCTCATTCACCCACACCAACAAAAGTTTTTCCACCTCTTCCAGCACTTGCGTCCTCTGCTTGGTTAACCTTGTTGCTCCTTTTGCAACATCAGCTACTTTGATGGCAGCTTTGTTTTTCAAAATAGTCGAGATTGTTGACTTTGGCATCTTGTACTCCGAGGCCAGATCAGTCACACGAATACCACGGTCATGCTTTTCTACAATGTCCTTCTTCAGCTCAATGGTTATTTTCTTCACAACCTTGCTGTCACTTTCATTGCTCCTCCGCACTCTCTTCTTTCCACCATGCTTGCGCTGCATATCCTTGTCACCTGCATTTCCAGGTTGCACATCATCACCTGCATTTCCAGGTTGCACATCATCACCTGCATTTCCAGGTTGCACATCATCTCCTGCATTTCCAGGTTGCACATCATCTCCTGCATTTCCAGGTTGTACATCATCTCCTGCATTTCCAGGTTGCACATCATCACTTGCATTCCCAGGTTGCACATCATCACCTGCATTTCCAGGTTGCACATCACCACTTGCATTCCCAGGTTGCACATCACCACTTGCATTTCCAGTTTGCACATCATCACTTGCATTTCCAGTTTGCACATTGTCACCTGCATTGCTGCTCTGCACTTTCTTCTTTCCACCATGCTTGCGCTGCATATTCTTGTCACCTGCATTGCTGCTCCGCACTTTCTTCTTTCCACCATGCTTCCTGGGAGCCATTTTGGGAGTCAGGTTTTCTGTGTCTCTTTCTCTCCACGACCCTTCCTACAGGAAGTCGCAACCATGTGGAAGTCGCAACCATGTGACAAAAAGGAAATAGATAAAATGTCCACGGCTCCTGTTCGTGAACCGGAGCGGAGTTCGTGAACCGGAGCATATTTTTATGAACTTTTCTGTTCGTGAACCGAAACGGAGTTCGTGAACTGGAGTGGAGTTCGTGAACCGGAGCGGAGTTCGTGAACCGGAGCATATTTTTATGAACCTTTCTGTTCGTGAACCGAAACGGAGTTCGTGAACCGGAGCACATTTTGAGGAACTTTTCTGTTCGTGAACCGAGTTGGTCGTGAACAGAGGCGTTCGTGAACCAAGGTACCACTGTATTTTGAATAATGATGGACTATAAATACTTTCCATAAATAAATACCAAATTATATTTTAGCATTTCCCTGAAAAGATACATTGAAATTATCTGAATACAGCAGTAAGCTGATAAACATTTTGATTTTTTTAACCTTTTCTTTTGTAAAAGGGATTTTTAAATGATATAATATTTCATTAAACAGAATACATGGATAGCCAGTTATTAATACTAATGAAGCACAAAATACAAATACCACAACCATTCACTGAGAAATTAAAGCAATCCAGTAAGTCATGCAGAGTGAGTTTTCTATACAAAACAAATGCTTTTCAGTTCACTTACAAATTAATTCAGAAATAGATACCATGCTTAAATAATTAATATTTTACCATCAATCTGCATCTTCTTTGGTTGCATAGAAGGTGAAGACATTGAAGTGGTAACTCTAAAATTTGCAGGGAGGGTCTCTGCTGATCCAGCAGCTAAACCCCTTATATCCTTTGGTCTAAACTTCTTTCTCCATGAAGGTGCACGTCTAAAGCTTTTATCATCATCCTGTCAAATTAACAAGCAGGATGAAAAAATCACACTAGAAAATGAACAAGACACTACAAAATTTCTGTAATACATTACAGATGATTATAACAGGTACCGTAGCTGTATCCTTGAAATATACATTTACATTTTACTGGCCTTTTTACAAGAATTTATAGTCAGATTTCCTCCCTCCCCCCAAATCCTAATAATATTCCTCTTTCTTTTTGTAAAGATAATAATTTATTGCCCTGTATCTTAGTACTTAAGTGAACCATTTTTTTCTTATCTAGTCTCATAAACAGTAACCAAAAATAGAATTACCAGATCGTATGCTAAATCAGTTTTCTGTTTTTTGCTACCAAACTTGATCTCTATGGGTGGTATGCCAGCACTTACAATCTCATAGAAGGGATAATGAAGTGTTCTGCATTTGTTTCTTTTAAAAATTATGGGATCAATAATCATGATGTTGTGACTGATTTCATCTGCAAAACTGGTTTCTGCAATTATTTGAGATTTCTACTCAGATTCCTCAACCTTTGTAAATAGCTCAACTAAGGAAGATGGGGACATTAATGTGATAAAAAAAATACAAAGTAAATTTTGCTACTAGGATTGACACAGATTAATTTTGAAGAAGAGTTTTACTTGGATCTTTATATCCATTTCTATTTTATAACACTTGTGTGACATTTTTCCAGTGGCCTCACTTTCTTAGATTATGAGACTGATACAGTTTTATGGCTGAATTGAAAGCATGACCCCAGAGTTTGATCAATTGGTGTTTAGTCAAAGCAGCATGAGATATACAGTGTGAAATCTTGAGGAACTACTGCTACTTCTTTTCTTCTATCAAAAAATTTGCTCAGAATTGGAATCTGTTTGTAGCAAATGAAATAAAAATTTGAATGCATTTATAGAAATAACAGCAATGGAAAATCTTGAAGATAAACTGATATTGAACATGTAGTGAAGGAAGGATATTATATGAAAACTTCTTTAAAATTAAGGAAATAAGTTATCTAAACTATCTTTGATCACAATGAGTCATTTTGCCTGCATTAGTAGGTACTATTAATTCTGGCCGCTATAATAGCAGAAAGAACAAAAATGGACCATTAGTTATATGAAAACCTTATTACCGGTAGTATGTCTTTCTGCAGTGAATAGGGTGTCACATACTTCAAAATCTTTCTGTAAAGAAAGATTTGATGCAGATTATTTTGGCTGCCCATATCAATAATAATAGGCTGGGTAGACTCATAAAATTAAACTTACCTCTTCAAACTTTCTGTCCGTACCCATCACAAGAAGATTATTAAATTCCCTGTCCAAGACAGCACGAGCCTAAATTAAAAATAATTACAAAACTTAAAAATATTTCAAAAATTTGAGCTACACTTTGAGAATTTAGATTTACAAAATTTATATAATTTAATGTCCAAATAAAATAGCATTTCCTGGATTTATATCATTCTTCAATTACTTCAAAGAATATCATATAAAAAGTCAAGACTTGTTTTCTCTCTTTTCAGAATGCCAAATCATAATGCGTTTAAATTGCAAACTGGAAAAATATCTAACAATTACTGTTGACAAGTGCAACCAATTAGCCAAAAGTTAGTAAGCTTCCCTTCACTGGATAGCAGCAGAAACTAGTCAGCCATCTAATTAGATTATTTAGTTGGGGTTTCTGCATTGAGCAGGTATTGACCATGATAACCAAAATGTCTGCTTGCAACTCTATGACTTATAACTATTTACATATTTAAATATTTTTATGATTTAAAACTGTTACCATAAGTGAATCTGCTTTGCTTTCTGTCACAGCATTCAGATAAAACACAGTAACAAAACTAAAGTTTAGGCATGTCATATTTTAGTATAAAAAGTTAAATAGTTAATCAAAAAAATTCTTTACTTCACATTAAATCTTATAAAGTTCCAACCATGCCTTATGAATAAAAACATATCAAGTGATATTATTATAATTACCTGTGTATTCTGAGTGGGTATTTGTAAAGAAAGAGCTAATGCATTGTGATCAAAAGTTTCATCTAAGGCCAGAAGTGCACCATGAACTCCACTTTCTATAAGGTTATTTGCATATTCTTTAAGGCCAATTGATACCACCCAGTGAATCATCCTGTCATTGCTCCAAACAAGAACATCTATATAAAGAAAAATAAACATTTAAGTCATAAAATAATTGATCATGTGTACTTGCCAAAGATTAAAGGATGAGTTCAGATTTCTATACTATTCAATGCAGGGGTAGGTTCCTACCGGCTCGCCCTGGCTCGCACGAGCCAGATCATAAAATTTAGCGATCCGGGGCGATCCAGTTGGACCAGGGACCCGGAAGTAAGTAACTTCCGGAACGCATGGTTCACTTAGTCCATTGCATTTCCCGCCTCTCCCGCCGCCCGCGTGTGAAAGGCCCTGGCAGCTTCATAGACGGGCCATTTAAATTTCATGCGGCGGCATCCTCCCCCCCCCCCCCAGCGGCACGAAATTTAAAAGGCCCGGGCCTTGAAGCTGCCGGTGCCTTTCACTCTTGCCGTAGATGCAGAGGCTCGGGGGGGGAGGGAGGGCTTTGTGCAGCTAGCGCTAGCTGCGCAAAGCCGTCCCAACCCCCTCCAGCCACGCCAAGAGTAAAATCCTTGGGAAGCTTCAAATGTAAAAAGCCCCGGCCTTTTACTCTTGGCGCGCCTGCAGGGGGTTGGGGGGGGGGGCTTCACGCAGCTAGTGCTAACTGCGCGAAGCCCCCCCCCCCCCAATCCCCTGCAGGCGCGCCAAGAGTAAAAGGCCGGGGCTTTTTACATTTGAAACACGCTGGGGGGGAGGCTAGCTTTCGCAAGGGAAGGCCTTCTTGCGAAAGCCGAGAGCTGGCTTATGCCACAATGGCCAAAAGCCCCCCAGCTCCCTCCTCTTTCAGCCTCACCTAGCTGGCTGCCTCCCTTCTCCCTCTAGTCAGGTAAGTTTACCTGTGTCCTGTTGCCTGCCTGCTCCCTGCTGCATCCATGATCGGAGAGCTGCTGATTCTGCCTCCTGGTAAGTGACCTGGGTTTTTTTTCTCTTTTATTTTTTTTTTAATGATTTTTTAAAGATTATTTTATTTATTGTGCATATAATTTTTTGAAATCGTTTTACTTAACTGTGTTGAATAGAGAATTTTTAAAAATGGTTTACTTCAATTTATTGTGTTTGGGTTCTTTTTTTAAATTGTCCTAGACTATTTAAAAAAAGATTCTATGAAAAACAAATTAATATAAACCATTTTTAAAAATTCTATACTCACTACTTTAAAATGTATTGAGTAGAGAATTTTTTTAAATGGTTCACTTCAATATATAGTGTTATTCTCTCCTTAACATGGTTATATTTTAAATTATTACAAGGAATATCTTTAAATGGTTTCAGTATACATTATTGTTGGTAGAATACCTTGCAATTGTGTCATTTTGCGGAATGCTTAACAATGGTTTTTAAGGATTTTTTTATTTGTAAAATATATTTTTTAATTATTTTAGGGAATTTTTATTTTGTAATTGTTTATAAAAAAAATTATTTTCAAGAAATGTTATTCCTTTTTGCAAATGTTTTCTTTGAGATGCAATATGTTGCTTTTAAGTGTTCAGACCAGGTTTATATGTCTCAAAGTGGCTACTTTTCTATGGGCTGCCAGGTTGGTGCAAGGCAGCTTTGCCAGAAAGAGTGTGCTTCACCCTGGTTGTCTAGGTAATTCTTAGGTGGTTGCTGGTTCTGTGAGCTTGTGTGTCCTTTATAATTTTCCGCAATGCCTTGATGGTTTTTATTCCAGTGGCTTTCTCTCTCCTGTCCCTAAGGTTAGGGGAAAAAAACTGGTTTAATTTTCAGTCTTTTGTAGGAGGGATTCTATTTTTTGGTGTTTTCCTGGCACTGTCATAGTTTGCGTGGATGTATTATGTCCTGCAGCAGTTGTACACATTAATAATGATCAAGTACTACATTTCCTTATACATTTAAGTGACCTTTCCATACATAATTGGTGTTGTCTTTGATACTTTTGGATTTCTATTTTCTGTTTCTGTTACTTAGCAATTGCTAAAACAAATCCCACGTGAAAAAATATTCAAAGCCTTCTTGATTTTAATTATCACTTTATTTATTCCTGCACATTGTAGTATTTATTCATTTTCATATCTGTTTTTCCACTGTTGTGCAAACATAATTCCAGCAGCTGCTAACATTCCCACCTGGTCACATGGCCGGCAAGCCACTCCTACCCAGTCACATGGCCGGCAAGCCACTCCCAGAAAGAAGCCACACCCACAGAATAGGTTCCAAAAATTTTGAAACCCACCCGATTCAATGATACACGATTCAGTGGAATCTCCAGCTACCTTCACTGATTTACCCTTCTGGTACTTCCCACATTGTTGCAGAAACTTTCCTGAACCCCCAAAGCAAATTTGCAGAAGCACATGAAGTTATAGAGGGAAAGAGATGGCAAAACTAGCTCTTTTCTTTCTTCCAGTGGAACAATCTTAATAGTATTACCAGTAATCTGAATGAAAGCCCAACATTTACAGCGGGAGGGGGGAGGAAGAATGGCTGAATGGATAGATGGGTTATTGTTCTACTGAGTATCAAAGTTCAGAAAAAAATAGTTTTACACATTTGGACTTTGTGCTTATAAGGTATATAAATTATTTGACAGAATTTGTAGTTCAAATAGGAGTGAAAGTAAAGGAATGAATTCACTTAAATGTTTTGGTGTTAGTACATTATAGTTATTTTAATGTTTTACCAGTGTTTCTTATAGACTTAGTTGCATTTTAACAATAAGATGAGAAAGACAGTTATAGCTGATACATTCTCCAAGTTTTATTAACTGCACTACAGTACTGCTAATACAGTTTTTGTGGACTAAATTTTTAAGAGTTCAGCTTATGCTCATTTTACATATATTAGATCATGGTTCATCAATCATGCTAAGTCTTGTGTGGGCTTAGCATAATGTGTGAAGCCACCTATTGTGCATTATTATTATGCACGGAAATAAAATCCTAACTTTGTAGACTAGATGAATGAAGCCACTAAATAAAGCATAAGGGAACTCCATGGATGTATTAATCCCCTTTCTGGCTCTACACCTGAGCTGCACTGATTGCTACATAAAAAGCTTTCTGAAAACTGGTAAACTGAGGAAGACATGTTTCATTGTTCAGGATGTATTATATACCATTAATATGCCTGAATTACTTTATAGTTTATTGTCTCTAAATTTGCTTAATATAAACATCTTAAGAATAAATTATATAATGTTATTGCTTAGTTTAAAAAATTAAATGTAAGATCAATAAGAAGTTAGGCATCTTATGTTAATCCTACATAAAACCTAAGAAGCATTTTAGAGAATATTTACAACTATGCAGTCTTTTAGTCAATGGAAAACTATTGAATTAAGATAACTATATTATTTATTATATTTATCACATTTATTTCAACAGGGGGACTCACTTACCTTCCCTACCGGTTCACAAATGTGAGCGCATGCTCACTTCGCTCACGTCGCATCGGCACACCGCCTTCTGCGCATGCGCAGTGCTTGTGCATTACATCGAGGCAGGTGGGCAGAGGCCCCCACAGCCACCACTACCGGTTCGCCCAAACTGGAGAGAACTGGCTGAATACCACCTCTGATTTATTTACTATCCTTTTTTTTTTAGTGACTCAGGGCAGCACACTGTACATAGTGCTACCCCCAAAACAATCACCCTATGAAGTTGGGTACTAAAACATGGACCAGTCCAGGGTCACTCAACCTATTTCTATGCCTAAGAGATCAGAATTCAGTCTCCTGTTCTCTAGGGAAGTGCCTTTACTGCTATGCTGAACTGGTTTGGCTCTAAAGTTTGAACATTTAATAAATTATTAACAGTATCAAAGCCAGAGAAGCAAAAGTCTACCTTTAATTTCATTCAAGCTTCCTTCTCTTCTTCTTTCAAGTTCTTTCCGATCATAATTTAATCTTCGGAGGCACATAATGCCACACTGGAAGCTATTTCTTTAAAAGTGTTTTAAAAAAAGAGAGATTAAGTACTGCAATTGAAATGTTTATTATTAATTACTATTTTAAATATATTTACCTGTGAAAACTGTCTACCATTTTAAGTTGACCACGAAGATCTTTTTTAGTTAAATGGTCCAGCATTCTAGCATCAACAAGACATTCCATAAAATAACTGCGATACTGAGGAAGCCCCAAACTAGGAAGCCATTCATTACCAATCCATTCATGGTTCATATCACCATAGGCTAAAGTCTACAAAAAATACAGCAAAGGGTTATTTGAAATAAAGGAGCTTTTATACATAAATCGGGGGCTGAATCCAGCATTTTTCTCTACTGATAAGAAATGCTCTAAGCAGAGTCTTAGAATAAAATATGTTAACGGTTCAAGTTTTTAATCCCCTATAGCTCCTAGCATACTAGTAGTTAAGGAAGCAATCGCCAAAGCATATTTTTAGATGATGCATGGGATTGGAGGGAAAAACTGAAAAAGACTGCTTTTCCTCTGTTCACCTAGAAGCTTCAACAGATCAAAAATATTTGCAAAAACGTTTTGCTGCATTTACCAAAAGTCAACACAGGAAGTTGCATTCATGGCAAAATACACACTTTAAAATTTGCATCTACTTCACACTACTTTTATTATCTGGTGTTCACTTAAAACAGGTGAACTTGACATGGGAGATGAATATATAATCTCCATCCATATCCTTTGAGATCATATCAAACAGGAGTAATTCTCTAATATGCATCCATTCCTATGTAGAAATATGCATTAGCTTTTCACATTTCATATATTTACCACAGTAGACAGTATAGGACCATTCACATGTGCATACTATTAAAAAATAAGTAGAAGCTATTATTAAAAGAAGCCTAACGTCTTCTGATTTAGAAAGTTCTAACTATTTACATAATCTCAACTCCCAGTTTTAAGAATACATGTTGATTTATTTATTCAATTTCTATAGCCACCCATCTCTGTCAATGACTCTGGACAGTTTACAATTCAATTCAATTTTATAACTTTTGTGATTTTCTGTCAGTTAAACAAGTAGAATGTCACAATGTGAGGCAACAGCAATGCTGGATGGCTTACAGCATTAAATAATAAAGCCACAAAATTTACATATATATTTAAACATTTAAATGTATTGCTTTTAATATGGTACGCCAATAGAGTCACCTTGCAGCAAGATGGGCAACAAGCAAATTTAATAAATAAAGGTCAATTTCTGAAGTCAAAATTTCAAAAATTATTTTGAATATATTTAAGTAAGAATTATTCTGAAGAAAAACTGATTGATGTGTTTCTGTTAAATATATAAATAAGCACTGAAAATTAGATTTTATGATTTAATAAATTTTAGCTAAAGTTTAAACATGTAAAAGAAAAATCTCCAACCTGAGCCCAGCTTCCTTCCTCATCTTCCTGACGTTAGATAATTAGAAAAAGTAAAAGGACATACAGATGTTAGTATTTATAAGTTTAGTAATTTAAGTAAACACAAAGCAATGACCACAATCCAGGGCACAAAGGAACTAAATAACCAGGTAAATCCATATAAAATTATTCTCAATAGACATTTTATCGCTGAATGTTTTCCTAAGTGTATTTATATATCCCCAAACAGTAAATATTTTTGAGTGTAAAATTATTCTCCTGGATTATGGTCATATTTCAGTAGTGAAAAAAGCAACATGCTATTTCAAGATAAAAAGAACCATGCATCTCAAATTGTGCATATATGCATCTCTCTTAATATATTTATGCCTTCAGGAAAATTGATAAATCACATACTGCTTTATTTTTCCACACAAGAAGTAGCCTCTATATAAAAACTCAAGGAAAATTTTAAGTAGTGGCATCTCATACAAAATTAATGCATTGATCTTCTTTGAAATAACGATATACCAGAGGCAATGTTCTACTCTCCCCTCACCTACATAATGACCTTGGTGGAAAAACATTTTACAGCAAGGCTGATAAGTGGGTTAGTCATCAAAATCAATCATAATTAAGAATCTAGTTATATTAATATTTCTATTTTTCCAGATGTACATGATTCAAGCAATCAAGAAGTAGGAGCACTTCCACAACTAACCGTTTGTGGTGTAGATGTAAGATTTTCCATTTCTTCATGCGTTACCCAGACATTTCCTGTAGTCTAAAATGACCCCATAGTGAACCAATCACATCCAATGAAAGGAAAGCAGTAACAAAGAGGAAAGGTTGCAGAATATATAAGCAACAGGTGTGTTTAAGGAGCAGGCATGGGCAAAAGCAAGTTTCAAGACTATTAAGTATAAGCTCATGTGAAAAGCAAGCCCCACAGGTAGTACATTTATCTCTATTACATACGAAACTATATTTAAATATAATTGTAATAAATACAATTGCTACATTAGATTTCCAGACATGATATTTACACTGAGTATTTCAATTAGATTTTGGAGAGTGGTTCAGTTGCTTTTATTTGCCACAAACATCTATTTTCTCATCCGGAAAAATAAGATACAGTACTTTAGTAAGTCTTCTTGTGCACATTCATCCCACATTTTCTAGCTTATGGTAATACTCTAACAACAAAATTGTGATTTGTAATCCTGGATTTAAGAACAAGTACAAACCACATTTTACTACTGGTAGTAGAACACAAACAGAACATATTTTATTACAAATCAGAAAGTAAGTATAACATGCAAGTTCAAGATTTAATTATATACCAGTAAGTCATTATTTGACACTTTACATTAATCACCCCAGGGAATTGAGAAGTTGGCTTTTAAGATCCAATTATTCTTTAATTGACTGTTTCCCAATTTTCTTTCAAATCAGTCTTTATCCATAGTTATTTTCATAAGAGGAACAGTTATCTTAAATCCCATCATCCAAATTACAGTTCTCAAAATATCCAGTTAGTCTAACTATTAGCAATGTTAGCTGGGAAATGAGGAAATTCTAGTCCAACAGTTTTGGAAGAAATATGATTAGGGAAAGCTATGCTAGCCCTTAATTGCTGGAAGGGAGATGCATATACGCAGCCAGAATAAATTCCAATTCAGATCTGGATGCATATCCACATTACAGTTTTCATCCAATTCCTATTGAATTTGATGATGCTAATCACAGTGATCATTACAAATAAAATGAAATTAAAATGTACTGGGCAAAATATACTAGACTAAATGAACTATGAAATGTATCTAATTGGAATTTACCAATGGTGGCCCTTGCTTACTAGAATATTACTTGGATAGAACTGTAGCTTTATCAAAGTACCGATTGCTTTATCAAAGTACCGATATGTAAATATTTGGCAACTAGGTGATTTTGGCTAATCCACATGTCTTGTATGAGCAGGAAAGGGACTTTTAATTTCCTGAGAAATTAAAATTTCTGTTAAATTTCTCTCACTTTTTCTGTCCTTTCTACCTCATCCTGCATCTTTGTAGAAAGCCAACTGATCCTCAGGAACAGATTTGGGGCAAAGAAAGTGAACACATGACAGAAAAACTACAGTAGGAACTGTTCCACTGAATCCAGACTCTTCTGGATCCAGACTCTTCTGAATCCAGACTCTTCTGGATTCAGGTCAGTAGAAATTTAAAGCTAAGCTCCATAACCTCTGGTTGTCTCAGTAGCCAAAAGTAAGCTTCATTCCTTTACTGTGTTGTTTTTAAAACAAACCTCTCTCCTTTGCAACATACCCTAAACATTACTACAATGTTTTTACTACAAAGACAAACCAGGTTGCAATCCTTTCTCTAGAACTAAGTTGGAGGACTACCTGCTACTTCACTTTCAAAGTACTTCAATGGCCTTGCTCACCAGAGAAATTGTATTAAATTATAAGTAGCTTACTACTTTAAATTATAAGTAGCTTACGAAAAAAATAGCAAGTTAGTACATATTTATTTAAACAGTTTATTATCATTTTCTTCTTAATGTTTTCATAACTCCTCTATTTTCTCTCTCTCAAGAGCATCTTCTTATTCAAGAGAATAGCTTATGCCCATAACAAACGTGAATGTGTAGAAAGTCTGATTTTCTCATCAATCTCTTTATGGCATTGTCCAAGTTCTCTTACCGTTCTTGATGTAGGAGGAGCAGATGGACTTGTTAGTGACATAATTTCTTGAATGGCAAGTCTCAGTTTTAACCTATGTAAAGGATTACTGATTCCAATTTCACGCTGTATTTCAGTATCAGACAAGGCTGACATTATAGCACCACTTTTCACATTTGCACGGCAAGCAGCCACATACCAAGCTGGCATCCCAACCCACAACTGAAAAATAAATACAAAATTACAGTAAGGTACATAATTTTTATTAAAATTTAATAAATTTTTTATTAAAATGTATACCCCGCCCTTCTCCAACGGACCCAGGGCGGCGAACAGGGATGTTAAAATACATACAAAATATATAAAATTTAAAAAACCTATTCTAATAAACCCTGCGCTAAAAACCGAATTAAAATCCCAAATTTAAAACTGTCTAATACTCAGTAATGGAGGTTACGCTAGGCCGGCTAGATAGACGTGCCTTCAGACACTTGCAGAAGAGGCGGAGGTCGGAGATGGTGCGGAGTTCAGGGGGTAAGTCGTTCCAGAGGGCTGGGCCCGCCACAGAGAAGGCTCTTCCCCTGGGTGTCGCCAGTCGGCATTGTCCAGTCGACGGCACCCTGAGGAGGCCCTCTCTGTGGGAGCGTATCGGTCTGAGGGATGTATGGGGCAGGAGGCGGTCTCGCATATAACTAGGCCCCGAGCCATGGAGCGCTTTAAAGATGGTCGTTAAAACCTTGAAGCGCACCCGAAAGACCACAGGAAGCCAGTGAAGCTCGCGCAGGATAGGTGTTATGTGGGAGTGTCTAGGCGCTCCCGTAATCACCCGCGCGGCTATGTTCTGGACTAGCTGCAGCTTTCGGGTGCACCTCAAGGGGAGCCCCATGTAGAGAGCATTACAGTAGTCGAGTCGAGAGGTGACGAGTGCTTGAGTGACTGTGCGTAAGGCACCCCGGTTCAGTAAGGGGCACAATTGGCGCATCAGGCGTACCTGATGAAACGCCCCCCTGGCCACGGCTGCCACATGATCTTCCATAGACAGCCGGGAATCCAGGAGGACACCCAAATTGCGCGCCCTCTCCACGGGGGCCGGTGTTTCGCCCCCAATGGCCAGAGTTGGAATAATCTGGCTGAACTGGGGCGCCGGAAGCCACAGCCACTCAGTCTTGGACGGGTTGAGCTTGAATTTGTTACCACCCATCCAGATCCGTACGGCCTCCAAGCACCGGGACATAACCTCGACGGCATCGTTAGGGTGGTCTGGGGTGGATATGTACAACTGAGTATCATCAGCGTACAGATGATATCCCACCCCAAAACCACGGATGATCTCACCCAGCGGCTTCATATATGTGTTGAACAGTAGGGGCGAGAGGACCGACCCCTGAGGAACCCCCCATATGAGGGGCCTCGAGGCTGACCTCTGCCCCCCTGCCAACACATATTGCGACCGACCAGAGAGGTAGGATGAGAACCACCGCAAAACGGTGCCTCCCAGCCCCAACCCCCCCAGTCGGCGCAATAGGATACCATGGTCGATGGTATCAAAAGCCGCTGAGAGGTCTAATAGGACTGGATAGAGGAATATCCTCTATCCCGCGCCCTCCAGAGATCATCAACCAACGCGACCAATGCCGTCTCGGTGCTGTGCCCGGGTCGGAAGCCGGACTGGCGCGGGTCTAGATAATCAACTTCCTCCAAGTGTCGCGGAAACTGTTGAGCCACCACACTCTCAACAACCTTCACTAAAAAGTGGAGGTTGGAGACGGGACAATAGTTCTCTAATAATGCTGGATCCAGGGACGGCTTCTTGAGGAGGGTTCTTACTACCGCCTCTTTCAAGACGGCAGGCAAGGACCCCTCACTCAAAGATGCGTTGACAATGCCCTGGAGCCAGCCTCGTGTCGTCTCCCAGGATGCCAGTACAAGCCAGGAGGGACACGGGTCCAATAAACATGTGGTAGCCCTAAGTCTCTTTGACAACTTGTCCATATCCTCGGTGGTAACAAAATCAAACTCCTCCCAAGATGGTGTCACAAGAACAGCCTTGGCCCGCTCGACTGGACCACTGTCGATGGAGGGTAGCTCATTCCGAATCCGAGTGATTTTCTCCTGCAGATAAATCCCAAATTCCTCTGCTCGACCCTGTAAAGGGGCTTCCCGCGGCCTCTGTTGAAGGAGGGAGCGGGTCACCCCAAACAGGGCGGCAGGGCGGTTATCTGTGGATGCAATAAGAGTGGCACAATACTCACGTTTGGCCACTCCTATTGCCACTAAGTAAGTCCTAATATGGTCTCTCACTAGTGTTCGGTCGGCTTCGGAGCGAGAAGATCTCCATCTGCTTTCTAGGCGTCTCTTGTGGCGCTTCATCTCCCTAAGCCCCTCGGTAAACCAAGGAGCCCAGGTGGTTCGTCGCCGCAAGAGAGGCCGCAAGGGCACGACTCGGTCCAAGGCCCCCGCGGCCGCACTTAGCCATGCGGCCACTAGGTCCTCAGTCGAGTCGCGGGGCAAGTCCACAGGAATTGGCCCAAGCTCCCTTTGGAACCTTATCGGGTCCATCAGGAGCCTGGGGCAGAACCATATAGGAATGTCCGGTTCCGCCTCCCCGCAGTGAGGTGCGGCGATCGGAAAGTCGAGCCGAAGGAGAGCGTGATCTGTCCATGACAGGGGTGTGATGACTAGATCCCCTATTCCCAGATCACTACTCCACTGTCCCGAGACGAAGATTAGATCCAGGGTGTGTCCGCCCTCGTGGGTAGGGCCTACAACTACTTGGGTCAGGTCCATGGCTGTCATGGAAGCCATGAACTCCCGAGCTACCCCAGAGGTTTCGCCTGCTGACGGCAGGTTAAAGTCCCCCATGACTAACAGTCTGGGGGTCTCAACCGCCGCCTCGGCTATCACCTCTAGGAGCTCAGGCAGGGCTGTTGTTGTATAGCGAGGAGCTAGGTATACAACTAACACGCCCAACTGCCTCCCTAGGCCCCACTTCACAAGGAGGGACTCGCACCCGGTCATCTGAGGGATCGTGGTCTCCTTTGGCTCAAGACCTTCCCTAACCATAATCGCCACCCCCCATCCCTCCCTAGGGCCCTAGGCTGTTGGAAGGCTCGGTATCCTGGTGGGCATATTTCTACGAGGGGATGTCCTCCCTCGTGGCCCAACCAGGTTTCCGTAATGCCTACCAGGTCCGAGTCCCTCTCTGACACAAGGTCATGAATGAGGGGGGCTTTTTGTACCATAGCATCAGCCTAGGGCCCCGGGTCTGTGGTTCTTGCCCACCTAGTCTGCGATGGGAGCATGGGAGGTCGGAGCGCGTGACCGCCTATAACCAGCGGCCACGGTCCTCCAACCGATGTCCATCCCGTCTCCCACCGCCCCTGCCCCTCCCCAAGACCGAATTGATGAGGAATACCTCAGTGGACACGACCCCCCCTTCTCCCTCCTCCGTTTCTCTACTTCCGCCGGCCGGCCTTATAATTTGGCGTCCCCCCCCCCCACTATCCCCTCCCTCCTCCCTGGAACCCCCTAAAAACCGAATTAAAAAGTTAAAGTTAACATTGCAAATTAAAGGCATAATTATGTTGAATTGAAAACATTTCTTACCTCTAGCCAGACAACCACCGTGGGGCCATCCCACTGAGCAAAAGGCAGACCCTGCCTCCGAGCTTCTTCAAGAAGTTCATGCCTAAGAAAATTAGCAATATACATTAATATATTTGCTTCATTACTGCCCTCTATAATCTTTCTTCTTTCATTCTTCTTAAATTCTTCTTCTTAAATTTATTACACATCATTGGAAGCTGCAAATTACCCGAGTTGAGTAGAACTGTAACATCTGTTCCTTTAAAAGTTAAATAAGTCATGAAGGACAAGTTTCCAACCTAAGTTTCCATCATATATTGGAACTTACTTTTTCTGCAGTTTTCTATTCTTTTCTGCTTGTCCTCCAAGTTTTCCAATCCCCAAACCATCCTGAGTTGAACTTTCTGCTTCTAATGCACTAACTGTAAGAAACAGGAATTGCAGTGAGAAATATTTTCTCCAATGTTTTTGAATTAGTGTTAAGATAGACATACAAAGAGGAATGGCACATCTCTTATCATTATGTCTGCTGCCCAACAATCAATGCACTGCTATTCTAATTATTTAATGACTTTAAAATTCATATTATTAATGAATTTAATTCATATGCTAACCATTGATGCTTTGATTGTAGCATTCAAATAAATAAATTCAAATACATACTTCATTTTAGTAACACTCAATGAAATGTAGCCCTTGAAACTAAAGTAACTGTACACTCCTAAAGATCTGGCATGGCCGCTTAAAGGATGTGCAAATATAGGAGACACGTTTACTGGTAGGATTGCATATATGAGAGGACCCTTGAATTATAGCAGCTCAAGTATAAAATGTTTATGAACATTCAGACCATAAAAGATCTGTAACCAAACTAATATCACAAAAAATAGTATTTTCATATAAAATCATATGATTATTAACTGCCTGTGAACCATGACTTTGGTACATATCTGAGAAATAGCCTTTATAATTATCAGTAGGAGAGTTAACTGTATTATTTACATTAGGGTCCGCCCTGGGTCCTCTGTGGAGAAGGGCGGGATATAAATATAAATAAATAAATAAAATAAATAGGTTCTGCTAATCTGCTAAATGTAGACTCTACAAAACAACTGTCTTTTGCTAGAAATTGATTATTATTTTTACTTCACGTATTACAAATAGATACTTTGTATAATAGTAATCCTAGCATTTATTCAACTTTATATTTTGGGTTAGTAATATACCAACCTTGTCCCAAGAGCTCTTTATTCATCTGTCCAGCACGACCTTTTTCTTTCTTACCAAATAGGCGGCCAATTGAGGATTTAATCCCCTTCTTTTTAGGAGCTTTGTGGAGGGAATCTTGACTGCTATTACTGCTACTGGGATTGCTTACTTGTCCATCTTGAGAGCCTGTGGAACTGTAGGATAGAAATTGTTAAGCCAATTCTAAAGTATTCATTACCCATGCCTACTCTGCTCCAGGGTCATCCAGCTAATAAGTAAATACAAATATATTTAAATGACGCAGTACATGTTCAGCCTAATGGTTTGAGTGCAAAGGAAGTACAAATGTAGATCATATGTTTTTAATTAATTTAATTAATTAATTTTAAAGTAAATTGACTTGATGTTTATTAAAAACAAGGATTTTTAAAAGAATATTTCCACATAAATTTGAAAGCAATCAGTTATAACACCCCCTGAATTTCTACCATTTTAATCATTTTTAAAATCCAATAGAAATATATAAATAGAGAATCAATTAATATAAATAACTATAATTACTATTAAATAGCCATGGGAAATTATTCATTTCTGATATATTTGGTTATTCCATTGCAGTTTACTACAGTTGTTACTAAAACATTTCTAGACTGTTTTGGCGCTAACAAAGACCCCTAATTAATTTATAATATAATCAACTCAATCTATTTACTAAACTGCTATTAAATAGAATTATATTAACACCAAAAACTCCAGAGAAGCTGCAAAGTGTCAATATGTGAATTAAGCAAAACTGAAAATTAGATGGAATAAGACTACTAGCAAAGCAAGACCACTTTCAAATGTAATTTCCATAGTCAAAATACTTTCATATATGGTTCTAAAATTATCCTCTTCTGTTTTTGAATTGGTAAAGCCATCAAAATGGGAAGTTAACACAAAAGAAAGCAGTGATGCAATTATTCGATCCCAAAGCTGCTTTATGCAAAGCTGCTTAAATTTAAATGTTTTATTAAGAATCCATTTAGATCTTATGATTAATTTTAAATAAACAGAAATGCTCCAAGTCAGTACTCACTTGAATGGGATTTTTCCCCTACTACTGTGCTTAGCATTGCAGTTTTAGTTTGATATCTGAAAGTCATGGAAATTATGAAATTTGCCACAAATAAAAAGCACATGTTTTCTATCTTATCAAAGAATGCGAGGACAAAGTATTATGTTAATACGGAAAAGGGAAGAGTGGTGATACTGGGAGCGAGAGGGTACAATGCCTCAAAAAATATCTCAAATATTCTAGAAGACAAACTGCCAACAAAAGTAAAAGCCTGCACAAATGGGCAAAAGAGATAAAGACCAGTGATAAAGAAAACATTTAGAATACAGGCAACAATGTAAACTGGTCTTTGGAGGCCAAAGGAACAAATGATATAATCATTCAAAGTTGTTTCTGATATAGATCTCTATCATTATTCAAAACACTTACTTTCGAACATCTCTTATATCTTCCTGGCTCATTGTATGCAAAGCTCCTTTATAAGATTTATCCAAATGCAGTGATCGAGGTGAAGATGGTGGTGAGGTCTCACATTTTATTGTAGCCTTGTCATCTCTAATTTCTTCTCTAGAAACTGTAGACTAAGAAAGAATGAAATTTAAGTATGTCTTGTATCTTAAATTAAGATGTGAAAACAGACAAGTAGCAAATTTTAACCATTACAAATTTCTTTGTCTCAGAAATTGCTCTTTCCATAGGTGATTAGATAAATTATTTGACTCAACAAAGCTATACAAATAAGACGTGTTTATATATATATATATATTTTATCATAAGTAGGCATGATAATGTACAAGGAACAATATAGCTTGCAACTGAACTATATACATTTGAAATTGCTTTTTCTGAGACAAAGAGCTGAAGTGACTTCCTGAAATTAATAGTAGAATTCAAAAGAGTGTTTTACCACATTTCTTTTTCTTAAAACTTTTCATAAAACAGAAATTTAGAGATTTGAAGTAAGACCTTTTTAAGGAAATAATGTTGAAATGTGCATACTGTTTTTTCCCCTGGTCACCATTAAGTGCATCACTATTACATTTATTTCTAATCTTTAGGAATTCAAGTGATCTGAAGGTTTCTGAAGCTAAAAGGCATTTTCAATAGAGTAAGAAGGGATACAAAATTAGATCCCATATTTCTACAGCCAGCTGGCCCAAAGAAATCAGAAAAAGAAGAGTTAAAGTGAAATATACTATAACTGTGATGGTAAACCTATGGCATGCGTGTCAGAGTTGGCATGCAGAGCCTTCTCTGTGGACACGTGCATCGTCGTCCCAGCTCAGCCAGCTGGTCGTCGGGTTTCCGGTGCTCTGGCACGCGCCTTCCAGTTTGGACACTCTGTGCCAAAAAGGTTTGCAACCACTGTACTATAAATCTGAAATGCAGAATTTCAACTACCCAATCATCATCATCATCATCATAATAATAATAATAATAATTTTATTTATAAACCGCCTCCTCTCCCCTAAGGGACTCGGAGCGGTGCACAGGGAGATTAAAAAGCAAATACAAAATACATAAATAGTTAAAATAAGAATTAAACGAATTATCCCTGCGCTAAAAACCCTCTATACTAAAACTAAACTATACCCCCTAAAAAACCCAGTTAAAACGGAAGACTAACCTAGGCCGGCCAAGCAGAAAAAGTGTGTTTTCAATTTTTGACGGAAGGAGCGGAGGTCCGTGGTTGTTCTAATTTCGGGGGGAAGGTCGTTCCAGAGGGCTGGGCCCGCCACAGAGAAGACCCTTCCCCTGGGCGTCGCCCGCTGGCATTGCCTAGTGGACGGCACCCGGAGAAGTCCCTCTCTGTGGGAGCGGATCGGCCGCAGGGATATATGGGGCAGAATCGATCCCGCAGATAGCTAGGTCCCGTGCCATGGAGGGCTTTAAAGATGATAACTAACACCTTGAAGCGCACCCGAAAGATGACAGGCAGCCAATGCAGCTTGCGCAAGAGCGGTGTTACATGGGTAAACCTCGAGGTTCCCATAATTGCTCGCGCGGCTACATTCTCTAGATTGAATTCAAACATAGCTATATGTAAAGGTAAAAGTGATTCCATTTCATTTTAGTAATACCTACTAAAATCTGATTTGGTTTCAGATTTGATTTTGATTCAGAGGTTAGATAACATGATGCTGTCATTGCTCTTTTAAAGGAATCTAAAGCAGAGAAACGGGATGTACAAAAATCCTTACTCTACATACAGGGTTTCAGTCTACACTGTACCTTTTAAATTATTTTGTTCTCTGAAAAGCAAGAGCATTTAAGTACACTATCCAGTTTCTCTCTCTGCTTTTGAATTAAGAAAAGCTCAGTGGAATGTATCTGGAGAATCAGCAAACAGCAAAGATTGACATATAGAAATAATTCAGATAATATTCCTACAGTGGTCATATTGATCAAGGCATTTCATACATACGCACACTGCATGTAAACAATTGTATAATACTAGATTCAACATAAGTCTGCTGTTGAAGGTTTACCTTTCTATGGTGTTTCCTTAAATCACTAGGCTGACAGATGCATGCAAAGAAGAGAAAGTAAAATAAAGCAAATTGGTAGATAATTTTAATTTAAAAAGAATTAGCATAACATTCTACCATTACCATTATTCTACCATTAAAGTGAAGTAAAATATCTACTTAGCTTTTTGATTAAATCTTTATAATAACCAGAAAATACCTGAGTCCTAAAAAGCATGGCTATAATTTGTAGAGGCTATTTTTTCCTTTACAGACTAGTATAAATATAATCAATCTTGGTAATCTTAGTACCGTATTTTTCAGAGTATAAGATGCACCGGAGTATAAGATGCACCCAGGTTTTGAAGAGGCAATTTTTTTTTAAAAGTAGGTAGATAGAGGGATAGAGAGGGAGCGAAAGAGAGAGAAATACAGTAGGGAGGGAGGGAGAGAGAGAGAGAGAGAGAGAAATACAGTAGGTAGGTAGGTAGGTAGGTAGGTAGGTAGGTAGGTAGACAGAGTGTGTAGTTAGGTAGGTAGGTAGGTAGATAAAGGGATGGAGAGAGAGAGAGAAATACAGAAGGTAGGTAAGTAGGGAGAGAGAGAGTGTGTGTAGATAGATAAGTAGGTAGAGGGATAGAGAGAGAAATAGAGAGAGAGAGAGAAATACAGTAGATAGGTATGGGGGGAGAGCGAGCAGGTAGATAAGTAGATAGAGGGGGGGGAGAGAAATAGGTAGGCAAGGAGAGAGTGTAGATAGGTAGGTAGGTAGAGGGATAGAGAGAGAAAAATAGAGAGAGAAATACAGTAGATAGGTAGGGGGAGAGAGAGAGTAGGTAGGTAGGTAGTAGGTAGATGTTTCCAGGTGTATTTACCCATGTGCTGGAGAAGGAAATCACTGACCCCCTTTGGAACAAATCTTTGTTTCTGCAGGCACAGTACTTGACCAACCTAATTCTCATCAATCACTCTAAACAGGTTTCCGAAAGGGGGGAAAAACCCCTTTTTACACTGTGCAAATCTCCCCCAAATGGCCTGATTTTCGCAAAAATGGGCCCGTTTTTTTTCAAATAAAAGGCATGAATAGCCGGGGGGGGGGGGGGGGGCTTGCAGAGTACTCCTGGGTGGGGTGGGGGGCCAAAACGAGGAAAAATGGCTCGGTTTTTTTGTGAAAACGGGCCATTTTTTGCTCAAAAAAATTGCATGGATAGCCTTATGGAGGCTTATAGAGTGCTGCTGGGGGGGGGGGGGGACAGGATGCCCTGTTTTTTGTTCATTTCTGCCCTCCCCAGCCCCCAGGACCTTTCTGGAAGCCTCCATAAGGGTATGCGCACGGCCATTTTGATGAAGGAGCGGGGTTTCAGGAGACAAAAAGTGCATTGATGTATAAGATGCACCCAGATTTTCAGCCTCTTTTTAGAGGAAAAAAGGTGTGTCTTATACTCTGAAAAATATGGTCAATAATAGAAAGAATTATTTAACTGGAGGAGCACAAGTATATTTTTTATCATAAAACACTTAGATCCTCAATAACTAAACATTTAAATGAAAATACATTTTTATAAGTATGAGGATTCTTGGGGATCTTGTAAGAATAAAAACTGAAGCAAAGATGCTGTTCTAGTTCTTATATACACAAACCAAGAAAAGTTATGAGTTCTCTTACAAGAGAATCAACAGCTATAAAGTTTCCATTAAATCAAGCTTAACTCTTGGTAACTTCATAGAGACCTTTATGTAACTTTCTTCAAATCAAAGGGGAAGTGGTTCCTATTGCTTTCCAAGATCCCAATCTAATCTATTTTCCTGTTATTCTGGAGGCCTTCCATATAAGTACAGGTAGACCTCGAGTTATAACAGTTTATTTAGTGAATGTTCAAAATTACATCACTGAAAAAAAGTGACTTATGACCATTTTTCACACTTACAACCATTGCTGCATCCCTATGGCCATATAATCAAAATTCAGATGCTTGGTAACCGGCTCATAGTTATGACTGCTGAAGGCCCCAGGTTCATGTGATTACCTTTTGAGATCTTTTGAAAAGCAAAGAAAACTGGGGATGCCAAATTCACTTAACTGTGTTAGTAACTTAAAACGGCAGTGATTCACTCAAAAACTGTGGCCAGAAAGATTGTAAAATGGGGCAAAACTCACTTAACAACTGTCTCGCTTACCAACTGAATTCTTAGGCTTAATTGTGGCGGTTAAGTCAAGGACTGTTTATACTAACTAGCTTCAACCTAACGTAGCTTCCATGCCCAGTCAAGAGGGAAAAAGAATTCAGGACATGTTGCATTTTACAAAACACAGCTAAATCTACAATTCAGAACTTGATGAGGCCATTCAAGTTGCTAAATTCTATCACTTCTTACTCATAGAACTCAATTCTTAAAAGATTTAATAATTTAAAAAAAAAAACCCAACCCAAATACATTGTAGAAAAAAATGCTAGTAATGTCAAAGAAAATAAACTACATTTCATTAGATATAACTTGCTACCAGTTCCAAACATAAGCTAAATCTTAGATTAAAGACCTATCAATATTTCATAATGAAAAAATATTTGCCTTTCATAATAAAGACACAGGCAGTTCAGACAGCCATAACCTGACTTATAAGCTGATATCCCTCTCTCTCTAAGTATGTACAATCAGGTTTAAATTTAAGCACATAATTTATTTGCTCATTTTCATAAAATATGATTAAAGAAGTGCTTCATAACTACTTTTTTCTAACACATGAAATCATGGCTAGGATTTTGCTGTTTTTTATTTATCGCTACAGGAACTCATTAGTTCATTCATAAACAGTGCCATAATCACCATGTAAAATGGGGAAAATAGAGATGTATTTTCCTACAGGGGGAAAGAAAGAGAAAAGATGAAACAGGTAATACTTACTAATGTCATAATTCCTAGTCTGTCCACTTCTCGAGCAGGACTGTGTGGCATTCTTCGAGGAGTAGAAATTCCACTACCTGGTGGAGAGGAGCCGGAAAGGTTTCCACTGGGAAAGGGAGGTGGGATAGAGTTCATTGATCGAAATCGACCAGGATTGTCTAAACTCCCACTATCAACACGACTTTCTATCTCCTCTGCTCTTTGCTCAGTGTTTTCCTTTTCTTCTTGGATCAATCTAAAGAATTAAGAAATGATGCAATTCATTTAACCAAAGCAACACTGCAACCAGCAAGTACAACAGTTGCCATACATAGAAATGTATCTATATCCCAATGGCAAATTTGGGAAAGGAAAGGACACACATTTAAACTCGAGGCAAAACAAAAGTAAGTAGTGATCCCTCGTTTTTCGCGGCTTCATGTTTCGCGGCTTCAGTGCTTCGTGGGTTTTTCAAAAATACAGGGGGGGGGGAAATGCATCGGTAGGAGGCAAGCGCCCCCTAGTGCTTGCTTTAAACGATGTCCATCAACTCAAGTTTCCGGTGCGAATCCTACTTTGCGGTTTTTCAGTTTTTGCGGAAGGTTCCGGTCCCCATTAACCGCGAAAAACGAGGGATCACTGTAACTATAATCGGCATTCTGAATTTGTTTATCAATATCTGTTATATTACTTTAAGTAATACTTTCATGTAATATGAAATTATTGAATTACAGGATTAATCTTAGGATCTGTATAGAATTGCTTGATATAGTTGTAGGAATAAAATAGAAACATAAATTTCAAATAAAGACGACTGAAATTATTCCATTCTGTACAAACTCCAGTCCATTGGCGTTAGGCGGCCAATACATTTAAATAAATAAATAAATTTATCAATTAATATCAAAAATAATTTATAATTAAATTGTATAGTAAAAATACACCTTAGCAAGTATTTTTCTTAAAGATTCAGTTGAGATAAACAAGTTGTAGTAGCTCTTTATATATGCTATATTATAAATCATAATGAAACCTAACCAAATATCCCATTTCTTAATAACACATCACTGAAAAAAGGCTTATTCAGATTCAGATTCTTACAATAAGACCAGTTAGGATTACCTTAACGCTAACCTTATTTTGGGGGAAATGAAAAACATGTTTAAAACTTTTTTGCTAATTTTACCTAACAGAAAATAAGTTGCTTTGCAACTTATAACTTGCCTTGAGCTTCCTGTTTTTTCAGTATGCTAGGTATAATGAATTGTTAAGCAAAAAACCCCCAAAAAGTTATTGATAGCTAAAACTCATCTCATCAATTTCAACCCATAAAATATTAATTTAGTTTGTATATTTCTGATAAAATTCATGGTGTGGGCTGGGTTACCTGAGCGTCCCTCCCCTCAATTACATCTGCCCACCCCATCAGATCTGGCAAAGAGGGCACACTGTAGTTATGTCTTGTCAGTGAATTACATTTGACAAGTCCCAGGAGACAAACCTTCTTTCACACAGTAACTGTCTTCTGGAATCCCCCTCCCCTCAATAGAATGGGCTTTTAATATGTTTAATATTTTAATATTTAATATTAAATTAAATTAAATATAATATTTAAAAAATTAATATTTTAATATTTTTTAATATTTTTAGTTGCACCTACAGGTCAAACCAATGAAAAGAAGCCAGACTTCTACTTTCATGTGAATAAAAGGCCATTAGTGAACTTTAAATGTAACACTGGAAAACAATGACAAAAATAAATCCTGTACCTAATTTCTTTATTGATGGCATCCAATTGCTCCTGAAGCATCATGGCTAAGGTCTGAGCATCTGCCTGACCACTAGGTGACAAGAGATCAACTGAGCTGAATATAGTTTCTCTGTCCTCTTCGCCATCTGAGATATCAGCATCACTCTCAAAGGCTTGCGCAACATTTGCCAACACACTTGCTTGTTGTGCACGTTCCCAATCTTGCTCATTAAGAGTCTGAACCTGTTTAATATATATTACAGCTGTAATTTTAAGTATCTTCTCCATTTAAAAAAAATAAAGTGTATAACTTCACTTACATGCTGCAGAAATCAATCACAACAGCAGTATTTAGAATGCAGTAAAAGCAAAACAAACATTATTAGTTTATATTTATTGGACATATTTTATGATCAAAACCCAAGAAATTAAATATATAATTACAACATTACAAAATAACAATAAATAAGACTTATTAAAAAAACTTCTGTATATGTAGTTTTTAATAACAGGGAAAAAAATCTATACAGACTAATAGCAAAGGATTCTAAAGTATCTTTGTTTAACTGAAAATAAATCATATACCAGTGGAAACTGTCCTTTGATTCCCGTTTGGTTACTCCTGCTAAGAAATACTTAGTGTGTAAACTATTGCCCCAATCCTGTTTTTTTTCCCTCCTTTATCAGGCAGAATTCATAAGACAACACTTTAGTTTATAACCCAGACTATAAAGAAAGGAACAAAGTAGTATTAGATGAATTACCCAATAAACTACACATGCAACTTGGTCTTGATAAACCAGGATCCATTAGAATCCCAGTTTATGTGAACACAGCATACAGGCTGGATCCAGATTTCCCTGATCAAATTTCACTTAAGAGCAACAGAAATGGGGGATAATTTTAGTAATTCTTCCAATTCTATGAGACTTGAAAATAGCCTGGTCTTTCAAAACAATGTGGGAGGTGCTGTGGAGGGAATGGGGAATTTGCAAGTATCAACCCTTTTCTATCATCTAGCAGGAGCAAGGCTGGGTCTGACTCTATTCCACAAAGGGAAATAGTTTTAACTTGTGAAATAGTAAGTCTAGATCCAGTCTCTATGCAAATACTTTTTGATGCACTGGTGAAACTGTTGGACTAGTACCTGGGAGATCAGATTCAATTCTACCCACAGTCATGGAAGCTCACTGGGTGATTTGGGGCCAATCACTATATGTCTCAGCCCAACCTATCATACCAGGCTGTTCTTGTGGAATAACAGTAGGAGAGAGTGCTATGTAAGCTGCCTTGAGCTCCTGGAGAAAAAGTAGGATATAAATGAAAGAATCAAAATAGCAGATGGAGGAGAACCATCATAAACTAAAATATATCTGTTTCTAGTTTCCCAGTAAGCAATGCTGAAATCAACTGTGTTATCTGTTTAATGCTACATACAAAGTGCCAATCAAGCATTTAAAACCAGCTGTCCAACTCTGGGGGCTGGGTACAATAATCTAGGATAGGTTATCAAGCAAACATTCCCCATAAATCTTATTTCTGTAGGTGGACTGAAGGAAGATTAATTTTGCATACTTAGTACAATGCATTCTGAGTTACTGAAGTATTGTAAGTAATGAATAGCCTTATTTAATTCATGAATTGATGTATGAATATAAGCATACACATGCATTGAACTCTGCACAATTGTGCTTTTGCTAAGGTTATATTTTGCAATTCATATTCCTATCTGCTTCCTGCATCAAGACTTGCTCATAACAGCTGCTTCAAATGCATGTTTTTAAATACAGAACCTGAAATACATAGTTCTCAACCATGTAGCAAAACAAGCTACATGGAATGTTATTTACTTCAAAATAAAGATATTTCAGGATAAATACTCTTCCTGAATATAAAACAATAAAAGCAACAATAGCACAGCTCAAGCCACCTATACATAATGGTATTAGCACAGTTTTAAACCAGATAAAAAGCAGGCAAATATTTGAAGACTTACTGTATATAGCAATATCACTTATATACTGATTCATAGTGCTTTTACAGCCCTCTCTAAGTAGTTTACAGAGTCAGCATATTGCCACCAACAATCTGGGTCCTCATTTTACCCACCTCGGAAGGATGGAAGGCTGAGTCACCCTTGAGCTGGTGAGATTTGAACTGCCAAACTGCAGCTAGCAGTCAGCTGAAATAGCCTGCAGTACTGCACTCTAACCACTGTGCCACCTCGACTCAATAAACTGAACCAGTTTAGTCTAATGGTTAATGCAATAGACTAGGAGCAAGGAAACCTAGTCCTGCTTCAGGGAAAGAAACCAACTGAGTGATTTTGAGCCAGTCACTTTCTCTCAGCCCGAGGAAGACAACAAGGGCAAATTACTTTTGAAAACATTATCTAGAAAACTGCATAGATTTCTCCATGTAGTTGATAGGGGACAAGAGTGACTTAAAATTAAATTAATAAATAAGTATATTTAAAATGGTGCACTAACTTAAACTATTTTCAAAATTAATTGCTTAAATTCCAACTTACCCTTGAAGGCTCATCTCGCAGAGCTGCTAAGCGTCCTTTCTGTGGACGTCTTAGAACTGAGGTGCTGTAGGAATCTGTCTGATTGTCTGCTATAACTGAAGGTGCCAGTGGATATCTAAAATCTGGTACGCTACCTAAATGTGGCCCTCTGGAATGAAAAGAGATGCATTAATAATTACTGTCCTAAAGTTAGTTGTTGACAGTGAAATGAATTAATTTAGCACATCTTGAATACAGAACTATTTTCACTAATAATTATACCTATGATGAAGGGCAGGGGTTCTGATCCTCAATTGGTCATTTTCAGCCCTTATAGTTTCAATATTTACTACCAACTGATCCTGTAGGGGAAAAAAAGATTATTCACATAACTTAGGTGAATACTTTTTTAAACATCTAAATATTTTAGATAATTCTAAAATTTATATTTGAATGCCTTTTGAATTAAAATAAATATATATTGTGTTATCACCCAAATACTCACCATTCTTTCATTATTGCTAGTATAACTATGAATAATTTACTGGTTCTTCAAACATAGGTTTTGAAAAAAGTATAGTGAAGCAAATCAGTTAAGATTCACAATCAGCTACAGTTTTAATATAATTTTTTTTAAAAAAACCTTACAATTACTACCAAAACAATTCACAATTTGTGCATAATTTTAATGAACTGTTATGTTTGGGCTACTATATTATCCTTGGCAAAAAACCCTTAAAATTATAGAAAGCAAAATATTATTGCTAGTGCAAAAATGACTGCAACAAAAAGGCATAATATATTAAACTTCACAAGTGTTCTCATTTTTATTTTTGTTTTCATTACAATTTAAGACAACATTTTTATTTTCATTTTTACCTTTTCATTTTGAAGCTCCTCCACTTGTTTCTTGGTACTTTCAATTTCACGGAGAAGGGAATTCTGGTATTAAATTTAATGCAAAAGCTCGTTAATCCAAAGAGCTGTTAAGATTTGGGTCTGTGTTTTTTTAAAAAAAATACTTTTTTCTATTTTACTTTTATGATTATAAAATACTTAATTCTGCTATTTGGTTTAGCTGATATACATACTTTTTGCACACTTTCTGCTAAACAAGGCCCTATGTTTTTTACTTATTTAAAAATGATATAGACTATTATTTATTTCTCGATCCCCAGATCCTAAGTTTCAGGATAGGAAGATGCATAATAGTTAATTTAGTGCATTGTATAAGTAGTTATAATTGCTTTTTGTTGCCAATGAGAAAGGAGAGATTGTAGCACTAGATTGTCATCACTTTTATCTATTAACAGCTGAGAATAGATGGATGGATGGATATAGACAGATAGAACTTTATATGTTTATAGTTTTTACAAAGGTTTTATCAATTTATCAAATATCCACTGCACTTGAAGCAATATTCATTCATATTTAAAATTACTTTATCTTCCAGAGCTGCCATTCTTTCTTTAAGGTGAAGCTGAAGTCTCTCATTAGATTCAGATAAAAGTTTATCGACTGTATCAGATAAACGTTTATTATGTTCTTCATTCATCTTCTCTCTTTGCCGAGCCTAAATAAGAGCAATAGGAAGAAAGGACATACAAAATAAATAACAAGAATGAAAACCATTATCTTTTGCATACTTAATGTATAAACCTGTCTCAACTCTGGATTTTTATCATTCTCTAATAGGATTTTTCTTCGTTTTTCCAAACATGACACCTAGCAAATTTTATATCATTACCATCTAAGTTAACTCTTTTGAAAATCCACATGAAATAACAGATTATTGAAAATAATAGGCATTTGTTCATATAGTCACCAGATACCAATCCTGACTGAAGTGAAAACTGCTGTATAATTTTAATATTAATATTTAATTACAGGCAGCTGATTTTGTTCCTTTAGTACTACCTAATTTGTTTTCTACTGGTATTTCATGTATACTCCTAGACAAGTTTTACCCACCTTATTTTAACTTCATGTAGATAAGTAAACTATGCTTTCCCCTGCCAACCTGAAATTCATTATTGATTTTTTTATGTCAGAGAAAAGAGACACAATGTCATCATTGTAATGACATACCCTTATTAGTTCTTGATTTTTCTCTTCTAGCTGTGTTTCCATTTGTCTCAATCTTTCTTCAATGTTTCCGTGTCTTTCTTCAGCCTGCCATTTTAAATAATACTGGTAATTAAAATCTAAGAATCCATCAGAAGAAAAATATTAGCAAACAAGCATATCATGCTGTATGAGACTGCTATTTTTGTTCACACACTGCAAGATGTTCAAGATATATTACTGCCAAGGCTGGCAAAACACAGTGGATGAATTCATGCATCAAATGAGCAATTTATTTTCTCACCCCATAACATCTTGCTATGATGACTGAAGCAACAGGAAGTCTTGACAAAAGAGATACCTTTGCATTATGCATCTCAGAAAAAAAAATCTATTATCTTCCCCACATTCATTGTAATGTGTGAAGTTTTTTTGTGTGAAAAAACAACAACAACAAGCAGTAGCAAGCAGAAATAAGGACTTAAGTCCTTTGCGTAAATTCTACCTTCCTAGACTGGGAAGTATTTTCGAATAGATTAACATCTTTAGTTGCAGAATTCCGAGAAGACAAACAGTCAAGCTACAAAAATAAGGAATAAAATGGTAGCAAGAAAAAAAGGAAATGAAGTGACATCAAGAATTTACTTTTAAATACTGGGTACAAAATTGCTGGAGTACTTATCCCACTAAGAAATGGAAGAAAGAGTTTCTAGGACAGTATTCAAATCAGGCACAAAAGGGTATTTCAACATCTTCAAAGCAATTAAAAACAATGAACTGCTATACAAAGGATTAGAAAGCAAGATAAACATAGAGACTAGATCAGGCAATTTGAATTACCTGGTTAAAAATGAAATGTGAGAATCCCCAAATGATCAAAAACCAACTGTTTCTTCTAAATATATGTATCATAAAACTCAGCCTACCTTAGTAAGTGCAGCTACTCTCTGAGCCAATTCAGCTTCTACTTCTGGCAGAGTTTCAGCTTTTCTCAGAGTTTGCTGCAATTTTTGTTCAGCCAGTTCCAATCGTTCTTGTAACTGCCTATTCTTGTCTTCACTCTAGAAGCAAAAATAAAGTTGCTTATAGCAACAGCTGCAGACATTATTCTATGTGACATTTCGATAGTTTCTCCATTAGCAAAAAAACTAATTAGCAAATTGACATTTGAGATCATACAGAACTGTTCCTGTGTAATCACGGAAATTATATACAACACAACATTCAAAAGCAGATTTATATATGACCATTAAAAATGTACATTATTCTATTAAAAATTATGTTTAAAAACCCTTCATTTTGTCTGCCCTAATTGAATACTGGGATTCAATTTTATTGGGTAACACTGAACTTTTGCAAAAGTGATATGGATGCCACTGCAAAATATTTAAATTCCTTTCATGAACATGAAAGTGCTATTATAGAAAGCATAGTCGGTAACAAAACATTTTTGTACAAAATGCAACTTATACAAAAAGACACATAAAACTTGAGTACAAGACAAATTCTAAATAAAAATATCACACAGATTTCATAATAAAAAGGCAAACACTAAATTGAATGCACTCACTCCATGTAAATCCTAACCTTTGTAATTATCTTCCATCTTATACAGTCCTGATTTTGCTCCCCATGAGGGTGCTTTATCTCCTTTATCTCCAAACCATCTAAGATTGTGACAGCAACTAATGGCAAGCAACCACCTTATTTTTTTCCTCTTTCAAGCTTAAAAGGCCTGCTAATTCCATTCTGAAAACATCAGTAATAGTCATTCCTTGAAGATCTCCTTAGAACTACCAAAGAAGATGCATTTTTGTTAAATGAAAAATATAAAATATGGAAAGGATGAAACCTTCTTATAGCTACAAAACCTGAGACAATCCTCACTTTTTCTAGGTTTTCAGATTTAAATTCTTCCCTTTCCTTTCCACAGGGGATTTCATTTATAATTTAAATTTTCCAAAAAAAAAAAAAAAAAAAAAAAAAGGGCAACAATTTGCATAAATTTTATCCAAATCACCTTGAATTATTAGAAAGATCCCCCTCCCGATCCAGAACTTTTAGTATTAATTTATGGAAACCTCAAAGTGTTATTTAAATAATATGTTCACCTGTCGATGCAATGAATCTTTGTTAGCAATTTCATTTTCAAGTTTATCATTAAGATCATGCACAGATGTAGCTTCACGTTGTGCAGCGAGGTAGCGTTTTTCAAGAGTTGTAATTCTTTCTTCCATATCTTCCTTCTGAGCCATTGCCTAAATTAATATTGTCAGAAAATTACAGAAATATATTCTCCCTCATTATGTATTTAATATGTTGTCTTAAAAAAAAAAGCTTTTATTATATAAACCCAAGGGAATGATCCAAAGAACAATATGGGGTACAATTTGTAAGAACTGCACCTTTCTTTAATCTTACGTATCTTAAAGAGATTGCAAACTTCTAATTATACTCAAAACATTCACCGTTAAAAGTGCAAACTTTCCAAATATATAATTTACTTTTGATATTTGAGGAAAAAATTGAAAATAATTGCATTGGAAACAGAAATAGGCTATTTAAAGAAAACCTTCAGAAATTCTATGAGGGAACTCTTTTAGCCCCAAAATATTATTTTAAACTTTGCATATGTACCAAATACCAACATTTTTATTCTTCTTAAGAGGAAGCATAATAGGAAAACTTTTTTTTAGGAGCCTTCAATAATTAACATTGCTGAGCTGGCCAATTTCAGAAGACATAATAATATCACTAGATCTGAATATGCTGAATTAGTATTGTTCTGTGGGATCATCATACTGATTCACATGGCATGGAAATAGAGAACAATAGAGTTTTTAATAAAAACAACAACTATAAAAGCAGTTGTTCTCATGTTGATATAGTTGCTGGAAATATCCTAAACCTAGTGCTTACATCAAACTATAAGACATGCATTAACTCATGGGGAAAACAAGTACACAGAATAGTGAATATAATTAATTAATTAATTTAAATCGTATTAAAGTCCTATTCTTACCTCTCGTACATCTCTTTGCAACTTCGTGTTCATTTCTTCAGATTTGATTAGATCTTTTCTAGCTATATCAAGATCTTCTTCCAGTTCTGCTACTCTGTTAGAAAGGGCAGTGATTCTCTCTTTCATTTGCGACTGTTCTTTAGTTTGCTTTTCTATGATATCTTGAAGTTCTATTACTTTAGCAAGATCTTCATCATGATTCAAAGAGCCATTGGAAGATCTCTATTTAGAAGGAGAAAAAGCCACTGTTAATTTAAAAAAAAACTTTTTACATGAAAAACATAAACATGTGCCATATAACTTTTCATACTAAACTAGAAGTCCCCAACCATTCCAGCTTGGTGGTAAAGGGGAGGGGAGATAGTTCTGTGTGAGTGATAGAGCTCCATCTTGCCACTTGCAGTTCCACTTGCACAACTGGCTGGTGCTTGTGCAAGTGGAGCTGCACACACACACACAGCTCCATTCATGCAAGTGGCGGTCATTACGAAGCTCTACTTGTGTGAGTGGAGTGTGTGCCCAAATGCCTGCCACTCACATGATCAGAATTGCATGTGCTAGTGCCCGCTGCTCGCACAAGTGGAGCTGTATGTGCATGCATGCTCACACACCACTCACGTGGCCCGGTTCCGAACTGGCCACTACCTGAGCCACAGCCCAGGGGTTGGGGACCTCTTTACTAAACCAGTGATTCAAAAGTGAACAAAAGAATTCCCTCTGGTCCTCACTCAGAAATTTAAGAACCAGCTCAAAACATTTTTTTCCTGAAAATGATATTTCTCTTATTACTTAAACATCCTCTATCAAAGAATGGTATTGTATAATGGATCAAATGATCAAGAAAATAACACATTAAAATAGCTTACTTGCTCTTTTTTCATTGGAACAGTTTAGAGAAATAAGTTAGATTGCTGCATCATAAACAGATTTTATCCTCTCAAAAAATTGAGTAAAAGGGCTAATGAAAAGATGCTTTTAACAAACCTTCCCATTAGTGCTAGGTATGTTCTCCTGATCATGATTAATATCAGGCATGCCATCAGCTTGTGTTCTTTTTTGATTGTTTTGTTCTTTCAAAATCATTAACTGGAATAAAAAGAATAAAATACTGTATTAATTGACATGCTGTATTTCAAATAGAAAAAGGAACATTTAACCAATATTAATTATTTGCAGTGATAATATTCACAAAATATATTCATGAATGGATAACAATGATAGACTTATTAATGACCTTGAATTTAAAGAATTATGATCAATTCCTATAAACTTTTCAGAAAATATTTATCAAGTAACAAGCCTGCCTTTCAAACATGATACCAAAAAAATCTAACAATAAATCAGCCATTTTCATATACTTAATTAATAACCAAGATTGGTCAATTGATTTTTAAGGTAAGCTAAAACATTTCAAATATCTGCTAGTAAAAACTCAATCCTTGATGAAAAAAGATTCCATGAAAAATTAATAGCTACAGTTATGAACCTGGACAAATGATTTTTAGAATTCTGAAAAAGTTCAAGAAAGTGGTAGTGGGAGCTTGCACATTTTGTAAGCTGGAGAAAATAATTGGTAGTTCATAAGCTGCAAACAGGAAATTATCAGGGGATGCCTTTCCAGTCTGGTCATCTAGAAGGACCTGCTGAAAGTATTTTCTTTTTGCAAGCTACATGAACAACACAGAAAGCCCAATTTGTGGAATATCCTCCCTACATAAGTACATGTAGTTCCAACTGTATTGTAACTGCAATGTTAATTCCATAAACAAGTGAAATCTGTTTTGTTTCACTGTGACTTTGCTCACCTGACTGAGTATATCTACTTTGGAATTTGATTTTCCAGCAAGATATTAATTTTATCCATTAAATCCCTCTCTCACACTTCCCAAAGACCCCCAGTTTTGATCCCACCCATTTCAAACTACATTATGATATCACTAGCCAAATTTCTCAAGGCCAAAGAAATTGCCAAATAACCCCTGGTTACAAGTAACCTTTCCCTTCCCTTGAAAGGTCTTATGCAAATCTGAGAGGTTTTTTTTTTTTTACATTTGTAGTTTACTGGAAATAACTTACCTCTTTGTGTGTAGTACCTAGTTCTTCCTCCAACAAGCTGCATCGTTCAAGTGCTACTCGTAATCTTTCTCTTACCTAAGTTTAAAGTTAAGATATAAACACCAAACAATTCTGCTAGTATTAGACGCTGAAATATTTAGTAACTATTAAGAATAAACTGATATTAGTAATGTTGGTGAGTAGGGACAAATCTTAAAAGCAAGGCAAATTATCAACACATTTCTTGTGACGGGAACCATCAAGTGATTAAGCAAACCTAATAATAAGCCATTATGCATTTTCTATTACTTTTGATGGCAATATGTTTCTGCAGCAGAAAGGTACAATGAGGTAGATTATATGGTATCCTTTTAGACTAGTCATCTGAAAATAAAAATGATTATGAGGTATTATGAAAGCCGTAATCCACCCATGGAGATACAGGACACCTTCCCTTGACCTTCATAACTTAAATGAATTATTTGTCAGAGCAGAAATTTCAATTAAAGCCAATGTTGCTATATTAGTTGTGATTTATGTCATGTACCGGAACTGAGGTAATATTAATAATCATCTTTGCCTGAATAGAAATGGAAGGGCAACATTTATTTTTGCTTCATTTTATGATTTAGACCAACTTACAACACCCATTTTAAATTTTGGTCTGTTGATATACAAACAAAACAAATTACATAAGCAATAGATGTTTAGTCTATATCTCCATTTAAAAATAAGAGACTGCTATTAAATGAAAAAAATGAAAGAACTGATTTTTACACTAATAAAATAATAGCTACAGTATGTTTTTAACATATATATTGGGAGTTACTGTACACTGCCTAGAGTTTTCTTGGAGCTAGACAGTCTTAATGAATCCCATAAAATAAATAAATAAAGACATTTCGTGAAGAAAAAACATCAGTAATCTTTTACCTTTTCATCAAGGGCTTTGTGATGTTCAAATAGAGACTTCAGTGCTTTGAGAACTTCAACTTCACTAGAAACACCAGCTGGAGATTGAGCTTGTCTTTTTACTACTGTCATTCTTAAAGACCTTTCATGCCGGGAAACAAGGCATTCCAAATGTTCTAGTAGTAACTGAAAATCAATTACATGAGAAAAAAGCAGTATATATTGAACTGAAGAAAAATTGAAAGCTTAGATTTTCATAGTTTTGAATAATGAATAGATCGCTATGTATATTATGAAAGTGCATTTTTTCTGTAAGTTATGCTCAGCTTCATAAATGATTAATATATAATAACTGGATGTAACTTGCATAGCTTTACAGAGAAGCAGAGACAAAGTGATAGTTTTATCTCATTGATAGTGAAATACATTTGAATATTATTTTCTTCTATTTTTAAAAAAGCAAGTATCCTCCTAGTCCAGTCCTTAATTCTTATTGACGTCTAAAGGCAAAACAAAAGTGCATAAAAATTGCTCATCTAACACTGAACCTCAGCAATGCAAAGAAAAAAATAATATGTTTATGTTTATCTTCTTGATGGATGTAAGGGAGAACATGGTAATGTTTCTGATTTAGTTGCTGAAGTTATCCTGGTAATCCATGACTTATGACTGTTATGACCCTTAGCAACTGTTCGAAGTTCTGACAAACCTCAAAGGCATTTATGAAATGGTTTTGAAATTCTGATGTCCACACAATATGTTATTATATTTTGGGTTCTCAGCAACTGCCCTGAGTTTATGGTCACTTGCAGCACCCAGCATCATGATTTATAATGTTTTTGCCAGAAACCAATGATTATTCCTGATTTCTGGCAAAAACCACCCCATAGCAAACAAGGGATTTGTTTAACGACCGTAACATTCATTTAATGACTGCGGCATTTGCTTAGTGACTGTGGCATTTGTTTAAAGACCACCAAAAAAGTAATAAAATTGGGTCTGGTCATGTGGTGACCCACTTTATGACCATCACAACTTATGACTGAAATTGTGGGTGCCCTCATGAGTATAAGCCAAGGGCTACCTATAAGTTACCTTAAACTAGGAAGGAAAATCACATTAAGATATGCAAGAACAATATAAATATAATAATATAAACATTATTTGGTTTTAAATACTTAGAGAGATGTCAATAACATCTACATAATTTTTTAATATTCTACAGAGCATATAAATACAGCAGACGTTTCTCCATATCAGAAGCTTTACTTGTAACAAAAGAACTTTGTTGCATCACTTTAAAGTGAGTGATATTTGGGGAGGAGGAATTTAAAGGTTAAATTACTACAAAACTAACCTACAAAAACTCATTGAAACCCTGTTAGAGAAGCCTAAATCATGCACACGTCTACATTCTTATTGTTTTAATCTGAAGTAGCTTGTTCACCTACATTCCTTTTAAAAATGGGCCATTTTAAAAGAAGGAAACGATGACATTTAAATATTGGTTATAAAATCTGACTATATATGTACCATCTTGAACACTTTTCTTTCAAAAATATTTCTCTAACTCCAATTTCTTTAGATAAAAAATTGTTCTGAAAAGATTTATCACCAAATTTTGTTCTTGACAGATTTCAGGTTTCACAAGAGTGAATGTAAAATGCATGTAAATCATAGATTGCTAATCTCTGCTTTGAATGATTTTGCATTCATTAAATAGTGATACACCCAATGAAGTGTTAGTTAATGACAGGCAGTTGAGTTTACCTTTCTCATATAAGTATTGTGTAATATGTCTGGATGAATAGGTTAGGATAATGACTGCAAGGATCAACTTTGAGTCTCTTAAAAAAACTCAGTTCAAAAAAACGCCGAGAATTAAAGATTAATAATCTGCAGTTAGACAGTCAACAGTTTTGGTGTATGAAAAGCATATTTAATAACAAGGGAACAAATTATCCTACAGAAATATTATGCAAGATAAAATACATAGTCTTGATACATGAAATGTTTTTCTTACTAGGTGGAAGTTGCCAAAATTTAGGCAGATAAATAAAACTAATAATTTTATTCACTTATGAAAAAAACCTGCATGTAAGGTTCCATTTCAATATAAATTCCTAGCACAAAATACGAACAAATGATACCAGAAGATGAACTGACTCGTGTATTGTTTCTTTCTGCTTTCAGTTCTGCAATTTCCTCTTCCCTTTCAAGGAGTTGCTCTCTGCATATGTTAAGCTCTTTAGTAAGTGCTGCAAACTCCTGAAAAATATAAGCAAATAATTATAAACATTTACTGCAATGTGCATTATATAGAGCAATATATTATAGATAACTGACTGAAGTTATATTAAAATAAATACTATGTAGCGTATCTTAATATCACTTCTAGCAATCATTATTATTGTTTATAGAGCAGTATTCAACATTAGCCATTCTATTTCATCCAAGCTTTCTATTTCTAATGTTTGGATGAAAAGCACTAGGGAATCCCCAAGTTGAAAGTAAGTAATGGTTGACGCTTCTGATAAATGTGAAGAAAACAGCATAGTACTGTTTATGTTATTACCTGGAGACCATCTCAACTCAAGGGCATGTTTATGTTTTTAAAGAATAAAGAATAGTAATGCTAATACTAATATTATTCTAAATATGTAAACTGAATTCTATTAGAATTGATGTTGGATCATTCTGGCATACACAACTATTACAACTTTGAATATTATTACATCTTTGAACATAATTACTTGTTCTATCTACTGTACAAGACTTAGCTTGTTTTCTGTTTTAAGACAGGGTATGATTTCTGAATAAACAAATTGTGCCAGAAATTACAGTTAGTAAATAGTTAGAAATTACACATCTTCTCATACAAATTGAAGAAGAAACAGGAACTGTATGTCAATGAGAAAACGTTTCCCATAAAAAATCAGTGATTGGTCCAAACTCATCCAATGAACAGTTGTAGCCAAGATAAAATAAATTTGATGATAAATGAACCCAGGCAGAACAATCCATTTGTGAAATAGTTAGCAAAACTAAGCTTGATATCGCTTATAGGAGATTCTCCCCAAAATATTACATGCTTTTAGCCTGCTACCATTTTGATATTAATCAAATCATTACTTACTACTTTCGCTGTGTAGAACTACTGAGTGGTTTATGACTAAGTCCAGCTTTATGGCTTAAAATGGGTAAAACATTTAGAACAAAAACAGCTTCAGAGAAACAAGCCTCTTATCTAGTTTTCTACAAGATTTGAGTAAAATTAATTTATTAATTACTTTTGAAAGTTATCTATCTGGCTCAATAAATTCTAGTTTTAAATAGGAGTTGAAACTGCCACCACCTAAACAAGAACGAACATTAACTAAAACATGCCAGTAATTCATAAGACTGTCACAATATCCAGTAAGGTGCAACAGTATTGCATAACATACAATTTTTCTTCTATACAAAATGCATGTTCAATTTATCCAAAAACCACAATCCTCATGATAATAAAAATAAAAATCTATTTCCATTCTTAAGCAAAGGCGTCTATAAACTTCACATTTATTATTATGTAATTTTAGTTCCATAGTTGTCATCAGAGTACTGTAACACAGGGGTCTCCAACCTTTGCAACTTTAAGTCTGAAGGACTTCAGCTCCCAGAATTCTCCAGCCAGCAAAGCTGACTGGAGAATTCTGGGAGCTGAAGTCTTTCAGATTTAAAGTTGCAAAGGTTGGAGACCCCTGCTGTAATACATGCAAGTCTATTTACATATTTTCAGTTTAAATTGAGATGTTTATCTTTGAAGTACTGTAACTGCAGAATTTTTTCTGTGAAATATAATAGCTATGCTTATATAAATGAAGAGATCTGTAAATACAAGTATTTCCTAATAAAATATATTTATGATGTAAGATGATATTGTTCTAAATATTTGTTTAGAATGTATAGAATGAATTTAGGCAAGTATATTAAAAATGTACATTATGAAGCTAATTATAGCAAAACATGAACCTGTTTTTTAGATTATCATTACTATAACTAACATTTATGAAATCTACATAAAACATGTCATTAATGCTTTTAACAAATAAATTTAGAATTACTGATATTTCAGTAAGTTCCTCCAAAAAGTAGGAGTCTTTCAAGATAAAATATTTCCCATTTATTAAAATAACTTTTATTAAGAATTATATATGAACAGAATAAAAATAAATACAACTACATATGTAAAGAAAATTGCAAGAAAAAGAAGGAAAATGGAAGGAGTGGGAAAAAGAAAGGAAAAAAGGAAAGCAAAAGCAAAAAACTAACTTCCTCTATCACCAGCAGGTAAAACTATTGTAGCAGCACATCATTATTTCTAAAGGAAATTTCTCTTTTCACCTCATTTCTTAGGTAAAGAAAACCAAATCCAAGGTCTGCATCAATCAATATGTCAGCAGAAGTCCAATTAGGACAATCAGATCTTTTTAACTCTGGTCAAACAAGTCAATCTTGGAAAGCTTCCCTGAGTTTTTGGCTCTAATGCCTCGCTTCAAGATCTCATTATAAAAAACAAAATCAAATCAAAGTAATTTCCTTTTTCCCATTAGAAAAATATCTTCCAAATAATTCAAAACTATAATTCCAAATCCCAGCCTCCTTAATCTGCTATCAACTTTCCAAAATCCACATATCATTCTGTAGCACCATTTTGCTGCCTAGTCCAAACAATCATATATTTTTAAATTTAAATTTAAAATGTATATTTAAATCAAATTTACTCCATCATCTTTTAAGGAGGTAGAAACTCACCCGATGAACATAGTAAAATCTTGCCAGTTTGAAGGATCTTAAATCTCTTCAATATACAAAAAATTAAAAAAGAATCAAAGATTTGATTAAAATGTAAGACATGGTGGAACTTAATGTAAAGGTTGCTTTGCAAACATGAGCTTGATGTAAACCTGTCTCCAGCCACTCTAAATATAAACTGATTGTAAAGGCAGTTTCTGCAGTCTACTCACAAGGAGCAGCTATCTGGAGTCACATGAATGATCTCAATGAATTCTCCTTTGTTACAGAGAATTACACTAGCTTGGATCCAGTATCCAGTCACAATTCCCCTTACAAAAGCTGTCTTACTAGCCAGCAAAATTCAGCAAGACATCAGTTCACTGTGAAGCTCAAACGAAGTACCTGATCCAAATATTATCCCAATACAAAAACTTGGTATAAATTACTGGAAAACTATACTACTTCTACATGAATGAGTTTAAATAAACTTCCCACCGTCTTGTGACGCCATATTGGAGACAGTAATCTGTCTGAGAGTACTATTTAGATTTACACCAGATGCATCAGTCTACAACTTGCAGATGCTTTACATATTTTTCTTCAATTAAACTTCTGGCTTTACCCTTAGAGACAAAAATAAACACATCTCTTAAACTATTCTCAGAACATAGGAATAACGCTTGTGTCTATATATACATGTTTGATGATTTAGAAAGGGGTAGCAAATAATGCTATTAATCAGAATATTGAATATAGTTTGGATAATTCCAGAAAATATTATATGTTCAAACAATCTTTCCCACATTTTCCAGCGAAACGCTGTTTATATTCTATGCTTACAAATTTTTGTGTCATTTTTCAGCATGCATTCCTACACTATCATAGTATTATGCTCAAAATATTTCACTACAGTATTTTTAAAGACACTGGCACTGAAAGTATTCATGAATGTAATTCTTCTTGGATTGACTTTACTGTATTCTTTTTTTACCAGTTGCTTTTATGTTCCTTACTTTATGGATCATCTGGAGCCAGGTGAATTGAACAAAATAAATCAATTTTAATAAGCTGTCAAGGGAAATCCAACAATGACTTATATCAGGGGTAGTCAACCTTTTTATACCTACCGCCCACTTTTGTATCTGTTAGTAGTAAAATTTTCTAACCGCCCACCAGTTCCACAGTAATGGTGATTTATAAAGTAGGGAAGTCAATTAAATTAAAAAAAAGGAAAGTACTTCAGTATTGGACAAAACCCCTACCGCCCACCATGAAAGCTGGAACGCCCACTAGTGGGCGGTAGGGACCAGGTTGACTACCACTAATTTATATAGTAACAATTATTACCGTTTTAGATATTTTCAAGATAGTCAATCACATCTCTCAATTCCAGAAAGTCTAATATTGAAGTTTCTGACACATCTTAAGCAGCATAGGATAGAGATATTTTTGCTGAACAATCTTAGTACATTGGACCTAAGTGAAACTAATGTTCTACAACGTCTCTCCCCGAATGGCCAGAAATTGTCTATTACATTTACCCTTTCTTCAACATGGATGAATAAGACTTCATTAGTTTGGTTATGATAGAATGAATACGTTCCCATCAGTGGTGGGGTGTAACGGGGCCCGACGTCCACCACATGAACGTGTGCAGCACACGTGTGCAGTGCGCGCACATGCATCCTTATCTCCTGTGACGCTCCGCAATGCCTCTGTGGCGTTCCAGCTGCTTGGCGGAGTGTCGTGCAGGCGCCGTATGCTCCATGCACATGCATGGAAGTGCCAAAGAGCTCAAATACAAATATAGAGAAAACATTTTATGGAAATGTGAAAGGTCAGTTTTTTACTATTTCCCTTTCAGTCCTTCCAAACACCTGAGAATGTTATTAAGTTCAGGAATTCTGTCACATGTGAGGAGAAGTCCCCACAATCAAAATTTAAAAACATGGTATTGTTAGGAAAATAAAATAGATTACAATTCCATGTTCACCTCTTTCTAGGAATACAGAAACGGGTGATTACAAATGGTTTAGCTCCTTTCTGTCTGTTGCTCCCTCCAGAAATTCAAGCTCTAATCCTTATTTAGGAATGAAATACACTAATCTACTTATACAATGTGTGGGAAAGCCAATAGAGTCTGTTTTAATACAGCTTAGAATACAAATATAATAAAGTTCATTATGATTTTAAATGTTTTATGTAATGATTAAAAAATCTGAACAAACAGATTGCTCTGGACTGCAGTTAATATTTTTATAATCTTGTAAATATATTTATGTATGATGATTTTTCTGTCATCACGTTTATATCTTTAAAATACTTGACTATTTGACTAACAGGGGGGGGGGGGAAATAACCAGCTGATCAATAGAAGGATAGATGTATCTTTTGACAGCCACAGGTAACTTTTAGAAATACAACAACTGCCATTTTAAATTAACGGAAAGGTTAATTTCCCCTTTTAAACCAAGAATTGGAGTATCAAACTTGCTATGGTGCTGTGGAACTTTATAATGAATGCCTTTACAGATTTTGTCCCCATATGCAATAATGTCTAAAAGAAGTATATGACAATAGCTTACTTTTTCAGCAACTGCAATTACTTTTTTTTCTAATGCATCCCTCCTAGGCTAATTTACCTAAAAATAAAATTTATCAGTATTTTATATGAAAGTTGTTGTGCATTTAAAGTTGGCAATAGTAGTGTAATATTCTGTTATCCTTTTTAAGGCATTTATCTGGAGTATTTGAAGAGGAAGAGGAAAAGCATTTCTCCAAATCATCTCTTTTTAAATGCATAATGCAAAGGAGAAAAAAATGTTTTAAAATAATTGAATAATTCAGTAATTCTAGTTTAACAAGTTTGTAACACAAAAAAAGATTTTTTGCAATAAATCTTAAAAGCATTAATTGCTTCTTATATCACTTTTAGGTATTGTATTCTTATAAAATTAAAATTCTCATTTTTGCTAACAGCTCACTTTAAAAGATAAATGATATTGTAAATTAATGAAAATATTGCCGAACAATGACAATTATCAGAATCTTAAGAGTAAGAACTAAATTCTTATTTTGACAGATGGTATGCATACTAATGAATTATATTGTCACTTTGGAACTGATTTTGCATGGATAAAAAGATAAGAAATTATTTTTGTGCCGAACGACATGTTGTATAAAGCACGAAATGAATGATGTTTTTTTTATTTATTCTTAATATTAAAAATTAAAAAAAAATTTAAAAAAAAGAAATTATTTTTGTGATGCGTAACTGATGGCATGTATCACTGTTTACGTTTTACTATTCTTACATATCCTAATTAAAATAAAGAACATAAAAGAATAAAAATCTACAAGAGTTATTTTTTGAATAAAAAATAATGGAATGCTATTTCAAATATATTTCTAATAGCAGAATCAAGAAACAGATTTCACAACAAAAATCAAAAGGTTATAGAGTAAAGAAACTAAGCTCTTTTCTGCTTACTTGGGTCATCATATTGGAATGCAAGGAGACAGAACTGTTAGACTTGACTTAAGAGGCTTTAAGAATTTACTGAAGTGTAGAGGATATAAAATGTGGTGAGAAGAGCTTTCTATTGCCTACATCATCAGAACTTGTGTAAGTAGAAATAAAGGAAATTAAACATTTAAGTGTTGTATGCCATCAATACAAAATGAACATGAATATTTAAAATGATTTGATTTTCTTTTTGTCTCTTTAGCAACTAAAATTCACAGCAAAATTCAGAATATTAAATCCAGCAGCCTGGAAAACAAATCAGTTGCTAAAAATGTTTATACTGTATTTTTAATTTTGCTTGTTTCTATTATACTCTCCTTTCAGTATTATGCAACATAATATATTGTAAAACAGAAAAACTAATTGGCCAAACTACTGCCTTTTTTATGTTTAACATGAAGGAATTTTGAGAATACAATTTTGCTGTTTTAATGTTCTTCCTTGCAGAATGCATTCCACTCTTCACAAAATAAATAGCTACAATTCACCGTGCAATTCCAATTATAACTTTTAATAACTCACTCAGTATTTGCATAGGCTTCTCATCATGTAATCTCCCCCACAAACTATCAATTACATGATGCAATGTAAAGGCCACAATTTCAAATACTACAAATCCGAATGCTAGTTTACTATTTCTAAAATGTTTAATATTAAAAGTTTAATAGATATATCTACCAGTAGAACAATTGCATCTTCTTTCCTAGCTATCTCCTGAATTGTGCTCTACATATCTGGAGGAACTCTCCAGAGCAAATATATAATGGGAAAAAAGCCTGATTTGTGGTGATTACAATAAGACAATATTCTTGGCAACAGTATAGAAGTAGCTAGTCTGGCTGGGGAATTCTGGGAGTTGAAGTCCACCAGTCTTAAAAGAGCCCACTTTGCAGACCACTGTCTTAGTGTAACATACAACCCTGTTATCCTTTGCTGGTCCTTTAGTCAAGGATCAAATAAATTCAGGCCAACTTAATTTCTATAGCCAGACAAGATCAGCAGGTGATGCCAGAAGTGTTGCACAATCAAGATGAAGGAGTGAGGAGAACTAAATAAATCCTGCTGCATATGTAAAAGGATTCAAATTTTATTTTAGAATAAGTAGCATAGTATTTTCAAATGTTTTGAATTTCAATTTCTATCAGCCCTAGCTAGCACGCAAATGAAGTGTATAAGTTATAGGTACCATATTTTTCGGAGTATAAGACGCACCTTTTTTCCTCTAAAGAGGCTAAAAATCTGGATGTGTCTTATACATTGAATACAGCATTTTTTGCCTCCTGGAACCCCGCCCCCTTCACCAAACTGGCTGTGCCTAGTCTTATGGAGGCTTCCAGAGAGCTCCAGGGGGCTGGGGAGGGCCGTTTCCTCCTCCCCCAGCAGCACTCTATAAGCCTCCATAGGCCTATGCATGCAATTTATTTGACACAAAAATGGCCCGTTTTCACGATAAATGGGGTGGGTTTTTTGCTCATTTTTGACCCCCCCCCAGGAGCACTCTGCAAGCCCCCCCAAGGCTAGTTATGCTTTTTATTTGAAAAAAAACGGCCCCATTTTCACGGAGAAATGGGCTGTTTTGGAGAGGTTTGAGTGCAAAGGCTCCCCCCACCCCCACCTTTCGGAAGGCTCTTTAACTGTTTCTGTGCCAGCAGAAACAAAGTCTTAAGGTTTGTCAGTGATTTCCTTCTGCAAGACATGGATAAATACACCTGGAAACATCAACCTACCTATCTACTCTCTCTCTCTACCTGCCTACTGTATCTCTCTCTCTCTCTCTCTCTCTCTCCTTCTACCTACCTAACTACACACACACACACACTCTCGTCCTACCTACTGTATTTCTCTCTCTCTATCCTTCTACCTACCTACCTACCTACACACTCTCTCCCTCCCTCCCTCCTGTATTTCTCTCTCTATTTCTCTCTCTCTATCCTTCTACCTACCTACCCACACACACACACATTCTCTTTCTCCCTCCCTACCTACTGTATTTCTCTCTATATATTTCTCTCTCTATTTCTTTCTACCTACCTACACACACACTCTCTCTCTCCCCACCTACCTACTGTATTTCTCTCCCCCTTTACCTACCTACCTACAAAGACACTCTCTCTCCCTACCTACCTACTGTATTTCTCTCTCCCTCTCTATTTCTCTCTCTATATTCCTTTACCTACCTATTCTCTCTCTCCCTACCTACCTACTGTATTTCTCTCTCTCTCTCTCTATCCCTTTATCTACCTACCTACCATATTTTTCTTTCTTTCTTTCTTTCTCTCCCTCTCTCCCCCTCTACCTATCTACTTTTTTTTGTAATTTGCCTCTTCAAAACCTTGGTGCGTCTTATACTCTGGTGCGTCTTATACTCCGAAAAATATGGTAGTTCTCATTTAGCAACGACACTTGGAACCAGCAGCTGTATCATTAACTGAAGTGGCCACTAAGTGGGAAAACACATGACCACACTTTCCCCACACTTTGGAAAACTGAAAGACTGGGATAGCAGGTATGAAACTAACAAAATGAATTAATTTCACACCTTCCAGTTTTGCTTCTTCCTAATTATTCCCCCACCGTTTGGAATGCATCCTCCCTTGTTATAATTAGCAAGGAAGGAATTAATGTTTTTATTTACATTGGAGAGGAAGGAATTACAAGACAAAGTCAGCACACAACAGGGAATACGCATCGAAAGAAATGTTGTGGCTGTCACAAGCACACTACACAAACAGCTTGATCTATTCCACATTGTGTGCCCTCTTGTAATCCCTTTCCAATCTTCTCTCTGTTCTGCAAAGCGGAAAAAGGAAAAAAAAACCAAAAGGTCAGATAAAGAATATGTGTACTGACTGTAATGGCAATCATGTAACTGAGGAATGCTGTGAAGGTTATAAATGAGGGCATTGGTCATTAAGTTATTTTTTCAGCCCAGTCATAACTCAACGGTCACTGAATGAGGCAGTTGCTAAACAAAGACAACCTGTGTGATGTAAAACATTTGAATGACACTATATCACAGTTAAATTATTATGTACCCAAATCACATCAGAATACATGAAACTATGTATCAGAATTATAATGAAAAAATGTCTGATTCTACAACGGCAAAATTCCACTAGGCAAAATAGGATTTTATTTCTATGAAACTATATTCCAGATTTCATTGTACAAATATTAAATTTTCCTACATTTGAAGCAGCAATTATTTTTACCATGTGCTGAGATTTAATAAACTGCATGTAGTCCAAGAATCACACCACACAAAATCTATTTAAGACTGCATATTTCTACACTGTTTTTAAAAAAAATCAATCAATCGATATAAAGGTCAGAATATGATACAGCAGTTTTTTAAAGATTTGTACTGAATTAAAAATGTTAACAAGTTGGGAGTTTTAAGTGTTACAATTAGAAACTAACAAATTTCCTGCCTATTTCACTGAATTCTAAATATTCAATTCATAATTCTAAAAAACACCTTTAAGAATTTCAGGATGGATTCGAAGTATCTTAAGTTTCATTTTCATCAAGGAATTAAAATTGATTACTTGATTATAAAATTGATTACTTGATTACTTAAAACTTAAATATCTGAGTATTCTACTTATATATCAATTTTCTTCCTATCAATTATAAAGGTTTCTGAGGAAATTACCTCTTTTCATATTTGAATAAGCATTCTACCACAATCTTGATTGGAGCAGTCTTTAGTATTCAGAGTACTAAATGATCTGCTTAATTTTTCATTTCTCTTTTTATAATTTGATAAATGAAAAAAAATCAATAAAATATAAATATTGTAAATAAATTGTATAGTGATCTGAATTGAAGATAAATTGAATTTTCTAAAAGATGACTCTTTATGTACATTTTTTTCCTTTTTTGCAAACAATAAAGACAAACAGTAAAAACTATAAAAATGAGACAACTCCCAGCAACCAGATTGAGATAATTCGCTATAAAATGCTTAGGGAAACTGACAGATTTTGACATGGTGCCAAAAAGCATCGGAAATCTCTACTCTTTGAAAAGGGTGTTCTACAATCTGGGAACAATAATAATTAACTGGTTTTATACACTACTAATCTTATAAAAGAGTATAAGACACCAAACCAACGAAACCACAAGCACAATATTTCAATGATGAAGATGCTGAAAGCATTCCATAGCAAGGGCACTTAAGCTAAAAAGGTCACAGCTAAGTAACTGCCTCTAAAACATCACTCTTCAGATGCATCACAAATTAGATATATTCCAAAGATCTTAAAGGCTGAGTCTACTCGATCTTCCCTAATAACCAATGTTATGTAGCCATACCTGATAAACCTGGTTCCTGCAAAAGTAACTACAACTTGCATTAGCTGGTGCTCTCGAATAATCTTTAGTGCAGTCCTATGTACAGTAAATTACAGGAGCACAGGATGAGGTGATAGGTATATTACCTATAGACTATAGGTATATAAAGGTTCTCCTGGCCAACGCTACAATAGTCATTGGACTCTAAATAGGGGTTCCCAACCCAAGGGCCATAGCCCACTAATGGGCTGTGGCCTATTTGGAACCAGGCTGTGTGAGCAGCAAGCCAGTGTGCATGCACGTGCAGCTCGACTTGAGCGAGTGGCGGGCCAGTGCACATGCAACTCAAATTTCAAGTTGATTTGCACTCACATGCATGCTCCCCCCCACTCCGCTCACACAACTCAAGTTGCAAATGTACATGCATACACCAGCCCGTGGCTCATGCCCACTTCCCCTCCCCTCCCTCCTGCCAGGCTGCCAAGCTGCCAAGGTTGAGGACTGCTGCACTAAATCACCACTTATTCTGTCTTGCTTGGTTTAAAAGTTCAAAAATGAAAGGACAGCCTGTGCAAATTATGGAGAAAAATAGAATATAGATCAAGTTTGTCTAAGCCTTGTTGGAAACTTAAACAGTGTTTTTTTGAGTGTGTTAGTTGAAGCTTCTCAAAAGCTTCAAGGTCAGTTGCATATGTAGCACATTGTATTAGGTCTAGACATAAAGCTTCAACAACATGAATCAATATACAGTACTTTCCACAGAAAGATCCCAAGAAGAAGAAATTCTGTGGTATAGGAAAAATGGCTCTTGCAGAAGCATTCTGTCAAATACTTATCATCCTAAATCATTACAGGATATAAAGGTAGACACTAAATAGTGCCCAGAGGCAAGTGAGCAGATAGAACAGTTTGTTCAGAATTGATGTAATAATTGATAGTATGCTTCTTCTTGGCTTTTAAATTACAATTATCATTATAGCATTCTGAGTTAGTGAAAGATTACAAGTTATTTTCAAGGGAAGCCCCACATATAACACATTACAGTAATCAAAAGAAGAAATTATCAGGACAGAAAATACTGTGACCAAGCTGCCTCCAGTTGTACACTCACAAACACACACTCCTATCCATTTAGACCACAAGACTCAATAGCACCACTGAGTAAATTAGCTTCTCCAATCATTCTTAAAAACATGTCTATTGGTATTTTTGCAACTGTTGTAAAATTTAATGTCAGTGGCAGAAATTAAATTGCAATATGATTTCTAAAGTTTATTTTGTTTTGCATTTTCTATTAAATGACTGTCACAAAGGAATAGACATCTAATAAAGCAAGCCAAATAGATATCATGAATATTCAATAAATTACTAGATTAAGTTTCTGCTGTTTAAGATTGCAACAGTATCCTCCATGCCATTTCCAAGACCATCTTTCCCAGTTAAGATACTCATTGTGGTTTTTTTAACTCCAATATACAATGTAGGTTAACTGAATTTGGTTCATTAAGTTCTGATCTCCTCAACTAGGTTTGTAGTAGGTTTGAAAAAACTAGTTTGGTGGTTACATGCCACAGGCTAAATCAAAATTTAGCAAGCCATATTATATTAAAACCTTACAAATGTATGTCTAGCTTGATGAAGAGAAGGACTAGGGGAGACATGATAGCAGTGTTCCAATATCTCAGAGGGTGCCACAAAGAAGAGGGAATCAAACTATTCTCCAAGGCACCTGGGGGCAGGACAAGAAGCAACGGGTGGAAACTAATCAAGGAGAGAAGCAACTTAGAACTAAGGAGAAATTTCCTGTCAGTAAGAACAATTAACCTCTGGAACACCTTGCCTCCAGAAGTTGTGAATACCCCAACCCTGGAAGTCTTTAAAAAGATATTAGATAGCTATTTGTCTGAAATGGTATAAGGTTCCTGCCCACGCAGGGGGTTGGACTAGAAGACCTACAAGGTCCCTTCCAACTCTTGCTATTGTATTGTAAATCTTTTTTATGGCCAAATCTCATATAATTCAATTTATTTGGATATGGATAAAACCATGTATTCAGTAATTAGAACAAATGGTAAAACCATGGTATCTCACTTGAAGCAGACTTATACCATAAGAAATTACAGGCAATATGTAACAATATGTAATTTTCTTCTGAAAAACAGGTGGCTTTTAAGGGGTCATATGCATCATGGCAGCCATTCTGAAAGAATCAATTGCCTCCTTTCAAATGTGTGCCTAAGCACAAAAAGTTACCTATACCTTTAAAAATCATCAAAGCATCAACCTTGCAGTTTATATTTCTTATTCTCTTAAAAGTTAATATTTAATTTGGATTTAGTTACCAATATAATTCTCTATTATACTTTTAGGCATTCAAAAATTCTACCTACCCTTTTAAACAAATGCTGCAAATTTAATCTAGATCAGGGGTCCCCAACCTTTTTTTCACCAGGGACCGGTTTCATTTTAAAGAAAATTCTGCGGACCGGCTGAGGGGCTCATTAGTCATGTGACTGGGTGGGCGTGGCCAACTTTGAAAATGTGAAACTCACTTAACAATGATCTTGGTTAGCAACCAAACTTTTGGCCTCAACTGTGCTCATAAGTTCTTTCTTTCTTTCTCTCTCTCTCTTTCTTTCTCTTTCTTTGTCTCTGTCTCTCTTTTTCTCTCTCGCTATTTCTTTCTTTCTCTCTTTCCCTTTCTCTCTATTTCTTTCTCTTTCTTTTTCTCTTTCCCTCTTTCTGTATCTTTTCCTGTCTCTTTCTTTCCTTTCTGTCTCTTTCTCTCTGTCTTTCTCTCTCCCACTTTTTTCTTTCTTTCTCTCTTTCTCTGTGTCTCTCCTTCATCCGCCCATTTGTCACTCTGTGCGTGTGTGTGTGTGTCCGTCTTGCATTCATTCATTCAATCACTCCTTCTGTGTCTCTGTCTATCTTTCTCTCCCTCCCTCCCTCTGTCTCTCTATGTGTGTCTGTCGTCGTCATCGTCGTCCCGCCCCCCCGCCCCCAGCCTCCTCATCCCGCCTGCCAGGCTTGGTCGCTCGTTCGCTCGGTCAGGCTCCGTGGCTGGATAGGAGCCGGGCTGGAGAGGAGGAGGAGGGAGGGGGGGCAGCCCATTGGGAAGAGCGCGCGGGAGAACGCAGGAGGATGGTGGGGGCTCTTCCTCCACCCTCGTCGACGGAGGGACTCCTTGCGCCGCCGGAGCAACCCGCCAGTTCCTCCCCAGCCCGCAGAGCCTCCGCAGTCCCTGGAAGAAAATGAGTGGCGGGCATGCCAGCAGGGGAGGGAATCGGTGGCCGGTCCGGCGGCGTCCAGGAGTCCCTCCGTCGACGAGGGTGGAGGAAGAGTCACACTCCAACGGTGCGAACAGCCGCGCCTGCGTTCTCCTGCGCGCTCTACTCAGGGGGCTGCTCCCTCCTCCCTCCCTCCTCCTCTCTAGCCTTGCGGCCCGGCTCCCATCCAGCCACGGACCGGCACCGGTCCGCGGCCCGGGGGTTGGGGACCCCTGATCTAGATTATCAAATATTGTCCCTTAAACAGTTTCTGACCACATTTACTCAGCCCACTCTGCCCTTTGCTTTGGTGTAGCTATGTATCTACTTTGCCTTCAATATTCTTTTGACATAGCAAGATTAAATGCATTCTTTCTTCTAAGTCTTCTAAATCTAACTCCAAAATAAAATCACTGAAGTCTATATTCATCTCTTAATTTCAATTTTCACAAGACAGTTTTTAACTGGATGTGTTTCAAATACAAATTAAATACAATACATTATCAAACCAAGATGCTTAACTAGGTTTGCATTCAAAATAAGCTATTATTAAAAGTGTTTCTCTAAAGGTGTATGGCTCTACACCTTAAATTATTAAAGATATAAATATTATTAGCCAAATATATGAATTTACTTCAAAAACAGTTTGTTTCAAAATTAAGTTATATCTATCTTATTAGGCAAAAGCTGTTAAGTTTCAAGCCCTTCATTTCTATGACTGTGACTGAGCAGTATTTTATTAATTTTTAACTATACCTCCCCTAAATCCACCCTTTAAGATATTTTACATTTTTTCTCAGTGGTAATTTCATTATGAAGTATGTATTTTCTTACAAACCAAAATCCAGAAAAAATGAAGGGTAAACAAATTCCTTCATTTTCCAGTAGTTGGCATTAAAACAAAGAAATATAAACATGCTCTTTGGAAGGGGAGGGATGGAACCCTTAAGTACAAGATATTCTAAATCTATTTATCTAAGGTCTGAACTTCATCTAATACTAATCTTGGAAGAAATACTTTTGTCTGCAAATTTCCTCCAAAACCACCAAGGAACACAAAGGTTATGTTTAGATCTTAGGGTTTCTTTAACAGACAATACCCAGAGTCAAAAAACAAAACCCAGACACTAATTTTCTTTTCTTTTTTTTAAATCTTGCAGTGACTTCTGATGAGGATTCGTAGTGCACTAGAAATCCCTGAAAGAGCTGGCACAGAATTGCAACATATATCAATGGCTAGACAGCAAAAGTCTCTCCAGAAAAAGCAGAGATCATGAAATCAACCACTTGTTCCCCAGACAGCTGTTTCTTATGAACAGACTGCAGAAACTGAGGTTTTTGTGGTCAACTTGTAAGTTGAGGGGTTGGGAGTAGAGGATTTCAAGCAGCTCACAGCCATAATGCAGCCTATATGGACTTAAGGTTTGCCAAGCCCCATTTCTTAATCACTTTTGGAAATTGCTTTAACTGCTTTCAAGTATTAGGAATCTTTGCAGTGACAAGTTTTAGGGCACTGGGTGAGTTTCCTTCAATTTTTAGCAAATGTTTTAAATGCAAGGATTCCCCCTTTTGTAATAAACAGCAAATGGATGATTAGAATGTTGATTCTGGAAAGTTACAAAAGGATTAAGGTCCAGATAGGATTCAAAATAAGATTTTGAAAATAATTATAAAAATTCTTCCAGTGAGAAAATGATGTTGTTTTGAATTCTTTAAAAAGAAGAGAGGAAAGGATTTTGAAAGTTGACTATCAGGAAGAACTAGAAGAAACTAAAGATTACAATTAAAGAAGAAAAACACTTAAAGTTCAGTAATGCAATAGAATGAAGCAAAATACATTAAGTGGATACATGTAAAGATATTTTTGAAGAATGGACCCAGAATTTAATTTTAAAAGTGTCTGTCATTATAGATAGACTATGTTTAAAAGATGTTACGGCTGAAGAACAAGTTTTACCAGACAAGACATTCCTGATTTGAAAATGAATTCAAAAATAAGAGGCTAGAAGAATGATATGGAAAAAGATGCTATACCGGATATACAAATAAAACCAGTTGATGCCTTAATTAATTAAGAGGTATATAAATAACAAACCAAAAAAGTGATCTGGATAATTTTCTTAAATTGGATATACAAAGGAAAATGCTAAAGGACTTTGTGAGAAAAGGACTTTAAGAAAAAATGAAAAGAAATCAAGTTAATTTCTTTCTTAAATTTAAATGCCACCCATCTTACTGTTGAAGCAATTCTGGGCAGCTTACAAAATGATGAAAATTAACAAGTTGGTTTATTTGATCAAGGTTAAAACAGATTCAGTTATCTTTTGACCCTTAATGGACTTAACTAGAACTAAACAATTAAGCTTTAAAGATTTATTTATAGAAAAGAGATAAAATATGGGGGGAAAGATCAGCTAATGTATTTTAAGAGAAAGGTGATGAATTACTAAAATTGTTCATACTTATTATGAAGGGAAAAATCATTTGTTTATATATTTCTTGTATTATATTCTTTTCTTCCCACTTTTCTGCACTTTCCTTTTTTTTTAGTTTGTATTACGGTAGTTCCTATTGTAATGTTTAATACAATTACCCCCCAAAAAACCATTAAAAAAACTGGAAACCACATGTCACATAAGGAATTTCCAATCATTCACATTTTATCTAATGTAGTGAAGCAGAGAAAAAGAGAGTTACAATTTATTTAATAATTTCCAATAATTATCAATAGGAAACACAGAGATTTGGACTTTGTAAATAATATTCAAATATTATGCATGTATAAATATACATATATACATACACATACCATTTACACACAAATAAAATTGTTATGCAGATGAGCACACACAAATATGCTCATCTGCACAACAACTTTATAATTTATTTGTTCAATTCCTTTGGCCACCTAGCTTAGTCAATGACTCTGGGTAGCTTACAGTATAATATTTCATATATATGTTATACAGTGGAATCAAGCTACGGCTATTGCAAATCTATATAAAGAATCTTATTCATATGATCCTTGATTTTCCTATCTTTTAATATGTGAAGATCCTCTTCCACAATATATTTATGGCCACATCAAAATATTGGGGTAGTATTATATTGCTGAAAAAATGTGGTTATGTTGTGATGCTATTATTACCAAGGAGAAAACATAAAATGTTCACTCAGATGTAAAGTTCTATGGGTGCCATTGGACAAATTGTTAAAGAAAGCTTAGATTTCCTTAGAAAATACCGTATTGAAGCTGTTTATATGAAATTTCAGAGAGAAAAGCTAAGACTATAGTAGCTAAGTCACAATATGCTGCATATTTTTAGTTTTTAAATCCACAATTGTAAGTTAAAGTTGTAATATCATGTCATTCCTTATAGAGTGATATATTATGATGATGACAAAGCACTACTGCAGTCGCAACAGCAGGATGCTACACCTGCTAATCATGTAAATACTTTTTATTTTTCTTCTAGCCAGAATTGTCATTCTACTATACTTTTTAAAAAGCTACAGTTCCTATCAAACATTGGTTTAATGTTAGGTTCTCTGTAAGAAAACCCACCATTATAAACATCATCATTATATATTTTTATTACAAATGTTTCACTTTAATAACTCTTATGATTTAGTTGCCAACAACTTCAGAATAAAAAAAATCTAGAATTTTTAAACTGTAATGAATGACAATAAAACAACCTTTCAAACTCTGTCACTCATATTAAATATTTTGCTTCTTTATTCCTAGAAATCCCATTAAAAAAAGAACTAATCTCTCTAGAACACTTATTTTTCTAAGTTAATTGTTGAAGAACACAATCTCCTTGGTGGTTTATTATTTCCTGCCAATAATTGTCCCAGAAAAGAATTTAAACTAAAATATTGATTTTAACATTTTTAAATTTAAAAAAGTTTTCATTTAAATAAATACCTGAGGAAGTGCAGTATTAAGCTGTCGTTGTAGAGAATCCCTCTCATGACCAACTTCATGTAGTTTACCCTGGGTCAATGCAAGTGTCTCTTGAGTTTCTCGCAATGTGTCCAAGAGGCGGTCGCGCTCTTCCAACATGGATACCATTAATTGCTCAAAATGGGAATCAGCATCCGACTGAAGGGGAGAACCTGAACCACGGTTTCCACTTCCCCCTGAGGGAATCTCTGCCTCACTGATGGTCGGCATCACTTCACACATCATCTTGAAATTAATGTTGAGATTAATTATGAAACCATAAAAATACCAATTCAAATTAATTAGCAAAACTAAGATGCTACAATGTTATTTAGCTACAAGCATCCAATTATACTTATCTGAATTTGTCACAATTTTATTACAAATTTATAGTATCAGACATCTGTGCGAAAAATATAACTTGAAAAAACTTCCCATGCTAAAATTCACGTGACATGGATAATTGCTTAAAATTCTAACTTACCTTAGTAGGTGCTAAAGAAAAGTATAAAGGGGTAGAGCTTTATCTGATTCTAGCATGTTTATGGGTAAGTACCGTATTTGCCGGCGTATAAGACGACTGGGCGTATAAGACGACCCCCCATCATTTCAACTCAAAATATAGAGTTTGTTATATACTCCCCGTATAAGACTACCCCCTCTTCTGCACACCTTCCACACACCAAATAAAACGTTTGACTGCTGGACAAATACAATACAATGACTGAAATTTGTTTCAATCCGTCCCTCATCACCCAATACTTCAAACTCCCGGCAAATTAATCTCTCCACAGGCCACATCACCCTGATTCTACCGATTTCTTGGGGAAAAGGTGCAGAGCAGGCAGAGAAACGGTGAGGAGGGGGGTGGGTGGAAAAGAGCGATCCAAGGCCACATAGGAAAAGCCCCTGCCACCAGCTTCCCGGGAAAGCAACTCACCCACCCTTCCTCCTTTCCCTCCCCCCCTCTTCCACCATATTACCAGGGTTTGGCAAGGGGTGAGGCGGAGAGGGGAGCAGCAGCAGCAGAGGCACCTGCTTGGGCAGGACAGCGACAAGATCGCTTGCCTGCTTACTGTCCAGCTCCCACGCTGCTGGTGCCGGGCGGGGGGGGGGGGAGGAGGGATGCTTCCCCGTTCCCCTTGGCAACCAGGCCCTCCACTTCTGGATTCCCTTCCTTTCCTTTCCATTCCTCTCCATTCCTCTCCATTCCTTTCCTTTCCTTTCCTTCCATTGCCTCCTTCCCCCTCCCTCCCTTCTTTCCTTCCTTCCCTCTTACAGTCCATCCCTCTTTCTTTTTCTTTCTTTCTCCTTCTCTGTTTCTCTCTCTCTCTCCTCCCCCCCCACCCATCTGTCACTCTGTGTGTGTGTGTGTGTGTGTGTGTGTGTGTGTGTGTGTGTGTCTGGGTGTGTGTCTGTTTCCCCCTCTCTCTCTTTCTGTCTCTCTAAGTCTGCCTCTCTCCCTCCCTCCACCCGGGGAAGCAGCATGTCAGTTGCGGAGATTATCCCGCAGCGAGCGGACAGAAGACCCAAGCTGCGGCTAGTGCAGGCGAGGAGGAGGGGCCAGCATGTCGACTGGGAAGGTTATCCCGCAGCGGGCGGGCGGGCGAAGGACCCAAGCTGCGTGCTGCCGAAGCCATCCGGGGCTGGGCGTGCGGCGCCCGGATGGCTTTGGCGGCACGCAGCTTGGGTCCTTCGCCCGCCCGCCCGCTGCGGGATAACCTCCCCAGTTGAGATGCTGGCCCCTCCAGGAAGCCCCGGAAGGTGCAGGGCGCTGAGGTGGCCGTCGGAAGGAGGCGTCCTTTCCATTCCTCTCCATTCCTTTCCTTTCCTTCCTTCCATTGCCTCCCTCCCCCTCCCTCCCTTCTTTCCTTCCTTCCCTCTTACCCTCCATCCCTCTTTCTTTTTCTTTCTTTCTTTCCTTCCTTCTTTCACTGCTCCCTTCCTCCTCCCTCCCCCTTCTTTCTTTCACTCCCTCCCTCCCACCCTCCATTCATCTTTTTTCCTATTTTTCTTTCTTTCTCCTTCTCTGTTTCTCTCTCTCTCTCTCCTCCCCCCCCCACCCATCTGTCACTCTGTGTGTGTGTGTGTGTGTCTGGGTGTGTGTCTGTTTCCCCCTCTCTCTCTTTCTGTCTCTCTAAGTCTGCCTCTCTGTGCGTCTGCCATTCTCTCTCTCTCTCCACCCGGGGAAGCAGCATGTCAGTTGCGGAGGTTATCCCGCAGCGAGCGGACAGAAGACCCAAGCTGCGGCTAGTGCAGGCGAGGAGGAGGGGCCAGCATGTCGACTGGGAAGGTTATCCCGCAGCGGGCGGGCGGGCGAAGGACCCAAGCTGCGTGCTGCCGAAGCCGTCCCGGGCTGGGCGTGCGGCGCCCGGATGGCTTTGGCGGCACGCAGCTTGGGTCCTTCGCCCGCCCGCTGCGGGATAACCTCCCCAGTCGAGATGCTGGCCCCTCCAGGAAGCCCCGGAAGGTGCAGGGCGCTGAGGTGGCCGTCGGAAGGAGGCGTCCTTTCCACGCTGCTCCCTCCTCCTCGCCGGCCCTGCGGCCCGGTTCCTATGAAGCCGCGGACCGGCACCGGAGTCTCCGCGCGGCTGTGGAGGGTTTCCTCCTTTCCCCTCTCTCTTCTCCCTCTGTGTGTCTGTAGAAAGACGGGGGGGGGAGGGAATCAGAGTCTAACAGACACACAGAGGGGGAAAGAGGAAACCCTCCACAGCCGCGCGGAGACTTGCCGCTTTTCCATGCATGCCTATCTTTTGCATGTCAACCAGTCGGGGCATCTGAGGTCCATACTCAACTGGAGGGCGCCAGAAGTGCCGCCGTTCCCGAGAGAGAAGGGAACGGCGGCACCATGGAGAATAAGGAGGGCTCGGAAGGAGGCGAGGGAAAGAAGGGAGGGGGCAGCCCCGGGGCTGGGGGGGGGGGCGCTTCCCCAACGCGGCGCCCTCCAGTTGAGTATGGACCTCAGATGCCCCGACTGGTTGACATGCAAAAGATAGGCATGCATGGAAAAGCGGCAAGTCTCCGCGCGGCTGTGGAGGGTTTCCTCTTTCCCCCTCTGTGTGTCTGTTAGACTCTGATTCCCTCCCCCCCGTCTTTCTACAGACACACAGAGGGAGAAGAGAGAGGGGAAAGGAGGAAACCCTCCACAGCCGCGCGGAGACTCCGGTGCCGGTCCGCGGCTTCATAGGAACCGGGCCGCAGGGCCGGCGAGGAGGAGGGAGCAGCGTGGAAAGGACGCCTCCTTCCGACGGCCACCTCAGCGCCCTGCACCTTCCGGGGCTTCCTGGAGGGGCCAGCATCTCGACTGGGGAGGTTATCCCGCAGCGGGCGGGCGAAGGACCCAAGCTGCGTGCCGCCAAAGCCATCCGGGCGCCGCACGCCCAGCCCGGGACGGCTTCGGCAGCACGCAGCTTGGGTCCTTCGCCCGCCCGCCCGCTGCGGGATAACCTTCCCAGTCGACATGCTGGCCCCTCCTCCTCGCCTGCACTAGCCGCAGCTTGGGTCTTCTGTCCGCTCGCTGCGGGATAACCTCCGCAACTGACATGCTGCTTCCCCGGGTGGAGAGAGAGAGAGAATGGCAGACGCACAGAGAGGCAGACTTAGAGAGACAGAAAGAGAGAGAGGGGGAAACAGACACACACCCAGACACACACACACACACACAGAGTGACAGATGGGTGGGGGGCCCGAGCGCCTGTTCCTTACTGCGATGATTTCAGCAGCTGCCAGCGCGCCGCCGTCTCGCCCGCTCACGGCTCTTGCCTGCGGCTCTTCTTGCCCGCTGCCCGTCTGGACGGGGCCAGTCAAAAGCCGGGAGGGAGGCGAGCCCCTTCCATGGCATGGAAAAGCGGCAACTCTCCGCGGGCGAAACGGGTGGCGCGCGAAAGCGGAGAGTTGCCGCTTTTCCATGCCATGGAAGGGGCTCGCCTCCCTCCCGGCTTTTGACTGGCCGCGTCCAGGCGGGCAGCGGGCAAGAAGAGCCGCAGGCAAGAGCCGTGAGCGGGCGAGACGGCGGCGCGCTGGCAGCTGCTGAGATCATCGCAGTAAGGAACAGGCGCTCGGGCCATGCGGAGAAGGGAACGGCGGCACCATGGAGAATAAGGAGGGCTCGGAAGGAGGCGAGGGAAAGAAGGGAGGGGGCAGCCCCGGGGCTGGGGGGGGGCGCTTCCCCAACGCGGCGCCCTCCAGTTGAGTATGGACCTCAGATGCCCCGACTGGTTAACGTGCAAAAGATAGGCATGCGTGGAAAAGCGGCCAGTCTCCGCGCGGCGGCTCCGCGCGGCTCTGGACGGCATCTGGGGACCTTGCGGATGACCCGGCGTATAAGACGACCCCCCCACTTGGAGGCATGTTTTTCGGGGCCAAAAAGTCGTCTTATACGCCGGCACATACGGTACATTCTAATTTGCATTAATAATTGCTAGTACAGAAAATGCATCAATAGCATTATTGCACATAGATTAATTTGAAAAAAATGCATTCAGCAAAAGACATAACAGGAATAAAGCGAACTGGTTTGTCCATGTGACTATTATTTAACCATCATAGTCTTATAATTGATTTAATTTAATTAAGCTTTTTTGGGGAAGTGGGAGATTGTCACAATTTCTTTTTAAAGAAATGTATCAATACAGAAACAATATAGGTGCCCTTTTGCAACTGAATGCTAAAAATTAATAATAAGAAAGGTCTTAGGAAATACTGTATTTAAAAAGTTCAAAAGAAAAAATAAGCATTATCACAAATAAATCATTAAGCCCTGAATCCTTCCATCCCAAGCGAATGTTGGATGTTATTAATAAGTTATAAGCTTTTCTGTGATTCTATAACTTTCAGAACTTGAATTAAGATGTATGGGAATTTAAACTCTTTGGTACAGCATTAGAAAAAGCCTTAATACGTTTCCTGAAGTGAGTCATTAAAAAAGGGAAAGAGCTCCTTTTTATTAAAGGCCACCAAATTCGTTTCATTTTTACCTTTTGCAGTTTGTAATTATTGAGCTAAATATAAACAATTTTCTCCATTCCAATTTGAGTTCTCATATTTTAAAGGCTATATAATAAAATGAGAATGAGTTTAATCATTTAAAATTAAACAATATAATCAGCACTGACCTAACATGTTCAGAATGGACTCCTTTATTTTATTCTAGTTATCCCTCACACCTCATAATCGTAAAGTGTTTACTATGCAAGCTTTAATTGATCCACTTACCTTGTTTGATAAAAGAGATTTGTCAAGAGAGATCAATTTTTCCCAATGATATCAGCTTTTTTCAGCAAGTTTGCATAACAATTTCCAAAAGCATTTGAAATGGTAGAGCAGCCATCCACCCTGACTACAATGTTCATTCATTAAATAATCTCCACCTTGGGTAGTCACACAAGGCAATAAGTAATCTTCCTAACAAAAGATAAGCCAACAGGAGGATCAATTCATCTAGTTTTCCGCAGTAAGCAAAAGGTTAAAACAAGGTATGTTATATTAAGCTCCTTTATTCGAAGCCTGATCCACAAGTCTTCCCCCCAAAGGCGAGGCGTTATGTGGGGGGAATAAAAGACCGAATGTTTTCTCAACGTCTTTGGGCCGGCAAATTGTGCATGATGTAGAAATCTTACTTTAGGTCACAAAGGCATTTACTTCAACCCCCCAAAAAATAAAGAAGTAGCTGAAGCTGTTACAGTTCTCCCGGAGGCACGAGAAGACACTCCTCTCTCCCGCCTCGTAAGTTTCCGTGTCTTCTCCCGTGCATTTATAATTCCTCTTTTTGGAGGGTGGGTGGGGATGGGACGTCGCTGCGAGAAAGCTTCAAAAGCAGAGCCAAGATCCAAAGACCGTCCTTGGGATGCGGGTGCCAACCATGATCCTTCCGTCCTTCCACGGGGAGGCGGGAGCCCTCGCAACCGCCACCTTTCACGAGGCAGGAAGAGTTAAACGAGCACAGAAAGCGGAGAAAAAAAGTTGCGAGGACCGGAGTGAAGAGCTCGGAGGGAACCTCTTCGGAGTTTCGTCCCCGTTCCCCACACACCAACACACCCCTCACCGGGAAGACTTTCCTGGGTACCGAAGGCTGCTTTTCGGAGGCCTCAGGGGACCCGCCGCGCCAGAGAGGAGTTTTGCGCTCCGCTTCTCGCTCTCAACTTCGGCCTTCTCTGCCCAGGTAGCTCCGCCTCCTGCCTCCACATCCCCATCCGAGGTAGCTAAATTCGGAGATGCTCCCAAAGGCTCTTCCGAGCCCCCAACGACGGGCGGCGGCGGCGACGAACTGGGCCCGGGAGAGCGTTGCAGGGAAGGCTTGAGAAACTCCAGGTGGCGATGGGGGTGCCTTGTTTCCAGACGGGCCCTCGGCCGCCGCTCGGAGTTTGGCCGCCGCCTCCCGTGGTTCCCGACAGCCTCTGCGGCTTCAAGCTACAACGGCGTGGACCACAATGCAGCGCGGCGGGGCCTTCGTCTCGCCCTGGAAGGCGAAGGGGAGGTTACTCTCCCCCCTCCCTCAGCGAAGCCAGACTACATTTGGGTGGGACGGACGGCGGTTGGTTTTAGGGCACTGGCGGCAAGCTCGTGTCTTCTGAGAGCTGGAAGACGAAACTGGCCGCGGTCTCTATTTCTCTCTCTTTGAGGGACAAGAGAAAAGAATAGCCCCGTGTGGGCATAGTTGGGAAGTAGGTCCGTCAAACACGGAGGTCACTCTCCTAAATAAACAACACGTGTGCAGTACTAATTGAAAGGCCACGTTTCCCCTTCCTTCCTTCCCTCCTTCCTCTTCAACGGTCCCAAGGGAATCCTTACCGAGAGCTGCCCCTGGAGGCTTGACTCTTGGTCTCTTGCCAATTCTTTCCCCACCATCCAGTCAGCTGAAGTTTCTTGGATGAGAAGCGAAATGACTTCAAAGGGGGAAAGTCCGGTGGCCTCTTTTTAAAAACTAGCCTTGCCAATTCTAAGGGGAATAGCTTAGACTTAGAAAAACTTTGTCACTTTGAATGTACACTAATCAGCATACGTTAAAATTAAACTTCGTTGCACAGACGCTCTCGAAAGGTTCACCATCTGCAAAATACTCTACATAAACATGAATATATAGATAGATATGGATATAATACTTGCTGGATACCCATGCTGCATGACAAAACTGATTGGGCTAAGCAGGAGACATTCGGTTCACAATTCATTGGCTCAGTGGTGGTCAGTGATTGAAACACATAAGGGGATATCGCTCCCACTGCCTTGAGTCCAGAAGCAGTTCCATGGATGGAAGGCATAGACATTTTGGTGACATTTAGTACTGTAAGGCGCTCCAGAGTGAAGGAGTGGAACATTCGCCAGTTTCAACTGAGGTAACGGAATGTGAGGCAACTGGCATTTGGAACAGAGTTCATTTCAAGTGAGAAGGGGGAATAGAACTTAGCCTCAAAGCCTGCTAATTACTGTATAAGAAATACTAATAATCTGATGGTCATTTTGAAAAACCCTTTATTAGCAAGCACCTAGAAGCCAAGAGGAACATACGTGCCAAGACGTTCGTAGGCTTTACCATTCTGAAGATTTCTTGATGAGTGAGTGGTAGTTGGAATATATATACGCCAGCCTGAAGATGGCGAGTGAGACCTCACTGCAACATTGCCAAGACAATCTCATTCTTAATGGGACAAGACCAGAATACAGCAAGACCAGCATGTGTGTGTGTGTGTGTGTGTGTGTGTATACACACAACCACCGTATAACCCCCAACCTACCTACCTACTGTATTTCTCCCTATCTATCCCTCTATCTACCTACCTACCTATTGTATTTCTCTCTATCTACCCCTCTACCTACCTACCTACCTATTGTATTTCTCCCTATCTATCCCTCTACCTACCTACTGTGTTTCTCCCTATCTATCTATCCCCCTACCTACCTATTGTATTTCTCCCTATCTATCCCTGTACCTGCCTACCTATCTACCTACTGTATTTCTTACTCTCTATCTATCCCTCTATTTATCTACCTACCTACTGTATTTCTCCCTCTATTTATCCCTCTACCTACCTACCTACCTACCTACTGTATTTCTCCCTCTCTATCTATCCCTGTACTTACCTACCTACCTACCTACTATATTTTCCCCACTATCTATCCCTCTACCTACCTACCTACTGTATTTCCCCCCTCTATCCCTCTACCTACCTACCATATTTCCCCCTCTCTCTGTATCCACCTACCTACCTACCTACCTACCTACCTACTGTATTCTTCCCTCTCTCCCTCTACCTACCTACCTACCTACCTACCTATTCTATTTATCTCTATATACCTGTACCTATCTACCTACCTGCTGTATTCATCCCTCCCGTTTATCCCTCTACTTACCTAACTACCTACTGTATTTCTTCCTCTCTCTATATTCCTCTACTTAAATAAGTAGCCCTCCCCTCCCCAGATCACCACCCCTCAGTCAACCCCCTCCAGGCCCTCCCTCCCTTCCTTGTGCCTAACACAGTGGTGGGCAAAGTCATTAGTCTCTTTGTCCTTCTGTTCTTCCTTCCTTCTCTGTCATTCTCTCTGTCTCTGTCTCTCTCTCTCTCTCCTTCCTCCCCCATCTCTGTCACTCTGTTTACGTATGATTGCCTGCCTATCTTTCCCTCACTCATTCTCTCTGTGTGTCTGTCTCTCTCCCCTCCCTTTCTCTCTGTCACTGTGTGTGTGCCTGTCGATCTCTCTCATTCATTATCTCTCTGTTTGTCTCTCCCTCCCTCTCTGTCTCTCTGTGTATCAGTCTCCCCCCTCCCCTCCGCAAGCAGCGAAAAGGCCAGCATGTCGGGCTGGGGAGTCTAGGGCTGCCTCCTCCCACAGTGAGCGTGGCCATCCAGGCACCGCATGCCCACCCCCACCAGCCCCACGCCGCCGCCGCCCCCGAGCCCCGCGACACGCAGCCCCCGCCACCCGGCAGGCGCACCGCGGGCAGGACAGCCGGCCATGCCCCCAGCTCTCTCCAACGGCTCCGGAAAGTGCACCTCGGTGGCCATCGGAGAGAGCTGGTGGAGACGCGGCCGGCTGCCCTGCCCGACACGCCCGCCAGGCGACTACCACACGGGGCTCGGACGCTTCTGATCCTGTGGCCCTGCGTGCGTGTGTGTGGAAGAGAGCGGCTGCAGGCAGACAGGGTGGCGCATGTGTTGCTTTCCACGTTGCCCCTGGCAACGTTCCTTCAAGGCGGTTTTCTGCCGTTACGTGTCCATGACGTACAGCCGGATGGGAGGAGTTACACGGAGCTTAAACCGTGTTCAGTGAGTAACTTTTATTTGTGCCTGCCTTGCACATGACACACGTGTGCTAGGCACAAAATGATTTGGTATTCTATTATCAGAAGTCCTTGTCAACATTGTGTGAAAGTTTGGTGTAAATCGGTCCAGTACTTTTTGAGATTAGTGGATTCGTACAAACTATTTTACATTTTTATTTACACACACACACACACACACACACACACACATATATACATACATACTTGTGTCACAACACCCTGTTAAGCCCCAATAAAGGGAGAAAGCATACTGCTCAATACTAGTCTCCCTGACTTATTTATTGATCAGCTCAAAAACGTCACACACACAAACACACACACACACATATATGCTGGTCTTATTGTATTCGGGTGTTTTCCCGTGTAAGAATGAGATTGTCTTTGCAATGTTTCAGCAAGATCTCACTTGCCATCTTCAGGCTTCAGTCTGAAGAGCGAAGCCTGAAGATGGCAAGTGAGACCGAAGCCTGAAGATGGCAAGTGAGATCTTGCCGAAACGTTGCAAAGACAATCTCATTCTTACACCGGAAAACACCCAAATACAACAAGACCAGCATACCTACACCCGTGAAAAATCTACAAATATACATATGTGTGTGTGTGTGTGTGTGTTACGTTTTTGACCTGATCAATAAATAAAAATCAATAAACATAACACATATAAAAAATTTACACAACGGAATTCATGGCTTTCTGTCTAGATGGTCTCTGGTGATGAGCTGAAAGGCAGAAAAGGAAACAGTATGCTTCCTCCCTTAATTGGGGCCCTAACAGGGTGTTGTGGAAACAATTTATATATATTTTTTAGTTTTTATGAGCTGATCAATAAATTTAAATTTGAGAGACCAAGATAGATCTATTTCGAGCTTATTAGCTCTCATTAGCTCTCGAAATAGATCTATCTTGGTCTCTCAAATTTAAATTTATTGATCAGCTCATAAAAACTAACACAATTCTAAAAATATTACACAACGTAACTAAAAAAATGGTTCTCTGTCTAGATGGTCTCTGGTGATGAGCGGACAGGCTGAGAGGGAAACAGCATGTCTCCTCCCTTAATATATATATATTTATATATGCTGGTATTGCTGGCTTCGGGGATTTTCCCGTGTATAAGGCATAGAAATGTTATTGCAACGTTTCGACAAGATCTCACTTGTCATCATCAGGCAGGCTTCTGTCTGTGACAGAATATATATATATGCTGGTATATGCTGTCTTCGGGTGTTTTCCCGTGTATATAGCATGGAATTGTTATTGCAACGTTTCGGCAAGATCTCACTTGCCATCCTCAGGCTTCGGTCTGAGGATGGCAAGTGAAACCGATGGCAAGTGATGGCAAGTCAGACCGAAGCCTGAGGATGGCAAGTGAGATCTTGCCGAAACGTTGCAATAACAATTCCATGCTATATACACGGGAAAACACCCGAAGACAGCAATACCAGCATACCTACACCCGTGAAAATCTATGAAAGCATATATATTTGTTCCACAACAACTAAGACTACATTACTATCCCTCTATCTACCTACCTACCTATTGTATTTCTCCCTATCTATCCCTCTACCTACCTACCTATTGTATTTCTCCCTATCTATCCCTCTACCTACCTACCTACCTACCTACCTACTGTGTTTGTCCCTATCTATCTATCCCCCTACCTACCTATTGTATTTCTCCCTATCTATCCCTGTACCTGCCTACCTATCTACCTACCGTATTTCTTACTCTCTATCTATCCCTCTATTTATCTACCTACCTACTGTATTTCTCCCTCTATCTATCCCTCTACCTACCTACCTACCTACCTACTGTATTTCTCCCCTCTATCCCTCTACCTACCTACCATATTTCCCCCTCTCTCTGTATGGAATAAGAACTCCTGCCTAAGAGAGAGGGTTGAATAGAAGATCTCCAAGGTCTCTTCCAGCCCTATGATTCTATGATTCTGGCATTGCATACACTGTACTAGTTCATGCATAATAGGCCCAGTTAAAGCTTTGTTTGATCAGAATGCATCTCCTTAAAGCATCCCAAGAATTCCTTACAGAATGTATATGTTCTGTAGGGCTACCAGCAGTTGGTTATTTAGTCACAGTCCAGAATTCGTTCCTAACAAGAAGTTCTATTCTTTTTCTTCACTGTGGCCTGCCTGTTTAACCAAAAAAATGTCAGAAAGCAAGAACTGATAGCAATACAAACTTATAGCAAGAATAACCATGAGTTGCTCAGTTGTTGTCTGCCTGCCTTCTGGATAATAGTGGAGTTTGGACTTAGGACCCAATTCTCATTACTGCTCTGGAAAAAAAAAAAGAACAAGTATATAGTAATAATGTCATCACTTGCTTACTCAGCCACACTTTCCACTCCTTTGTGAAAGGGACCTGATAAAAGGAGACATATCAATACTGACAGGTATTTTTTTATTTGGACACTGCTCTTATCCTTGCAGCTAAAAATGCAGCAAGCATGTGCAGAAGCTGCCAATGCTGATAAAAAGGTGATGAGACTAGAGTGAAGAGTAGTGGATCTTGCTCAAAGACCCCATGAAAACTGAATGGGAGAGTGGTCCAATAGTACTATCGTAGATGGCTATATGAGTAAATATGAGTAAAAGAATAATGTCTTAACTGCATCAGTTGATCAAAACGTAGGCTTTTATGATGCCATCAGTGAGACTGGTAGTTTTGCAAAGGGCAAGAATGCATCCCTCCATTTTTGTACCTGATACGGTATATTTAGTGCAGCGGTGGGCTTCCTTTTTTTTGCTACTGGTTCGCTTGTGCGTGTGTGCTTGCATGTGCTCACACAACACTCACGTGTGTTGCTTCAACGCATTTGCAGAAGCGTCCAGGCAGGTGGGCGGAGTGTCCCACCGCCACCACTACCAGTTCGCCCGATCCGTGCTGAACCGAGAGCAACTCACCTCTGATTTAGTGGGGATATGTAAAAAGGGTGCTTTGAAATAGGTGAAAGTTCTTGGATTGAGATCACAGTGCCAAGATGTTATATACCAACATTTTTGCACTGGAATCTTAGGGTGGAGGGGTGGGGTGGAAAACCACTCAATTGTTGTGGTTTTGCAGTAAGATATAAGAACTGTTTTCCTACAGAGAAGCACAACACTCCTGAAAGAAAGTGGGCCTAGAACATCAGGACAAAAAAGAACAAAACAACTCCCCACTCCCTGAGATTTCAGGAAACTACACAGATGGAAATAGTGGATGAAAGGGATGAGTCTACGGTTGCTTTATAGAACAAGATGTTATCAGAAGAACAACTGCAGGCTATTGTGATCCAAAGGAAAGATAAAGAGAGCTCATAAAAAAGCCAGCAGGGTGAATAAGGAGCTGTCGGATGTCCTGAAAACCAAAAAGGAAGTGAACAGGAAACAGCAGGACATACGATTACCAAAGTCCATAAGGAAAGGCTTTTGTCATAATTTCACTTGAAATTTTGCTTGTGCAAATTTACTTGTTCAGAACTCCTTCAACATTCAAAAAGAGTTCATCTTTCTTAGTCTCTGCATACCACTATTAATTACTGGAGAAATTAATTAATTATTTCAGTTTTGTGGCTCCCTAGAGACTCTGGGCGTTTTACAGTTTTAAAAATTTAATGGCATTTAAAAGAACCCAACATACATATCTAAGAAAGAACACAGCTGATCAGAACCAAAAACCAAAGAGGCTCAGCCATCATCCTAGCTCAAGATATGGGAAAACAACAAGATCAGTAATAAGTTGCAGGAAGTAAAGAAGGAGGGAGCAATATGGAACTCTGGCTAGTACATGTGTACAGGCAGATCCAAAAGCATTCTGTAGTAGCAAGTAAGTGCTTATTCATTTGTCAAATTGATATAGCTGCCCATCTCACAAAACAGCTTTTGGAAGAAATATCCTTCTGGGTTCAGTTCCAAGTGGAGAGAAAGACACTAGAGACATGGTGGCTGTTTTTGAAAGATGGTTTAATGATGAACAGGATCACATGGTTTGAGGTCCTGAGCAAAAAGGGAAGAGATGCTGAGAGTGCCTGGGGTTTATGCCCTCTCTGGACTTTTGAATTTGAGCTTGTATTCTGACTGGTAGTCAGACACCCATGGGGCCATGCAGGGATAACTTTATATTTATATTTATTAAATTTCTATCCCACCCTATCTCCCAGAAGGGACTCAGGGCGGCGCACAGGAACTTAAAATCCACAAATACAAACAATCCAAAAATACTACAAACTACAATTAAATAATGTAGCCAGTGCTAAAAAAAATTTTGTAGGTTGTTTCTTGAGTCCCAAGTTTGGTTGAGCCTTGCTGGGTGATGATGTAATGAAAGGACTTTGGGCAATTCCTACCATGGCTCTGCCTGAAGGAGGTTGATCTTTGTTATGTAGAATAGACTGGCCCTTAATGGCCTTAATGGCCCATTGGCAAAGGTGGGGGCTGAGTTTCTGCCTCCCTTTTAAGGGAAATATTCTGCCCTTTTAATATTCCCTAAACTATTTCATTTTTCTAGGAGAGGGCTGGGTGCTAACTTCCCACAACTTCTAGCATGTCAAATCACAAAAAGAGACAGAAGCCTGCAATAATTTGATCAGTACATGTTGGCGGATCAAAGTAATGCCACCAGACTTTAGCAGGCCATTGATTAATTCTGGAGTATTCCAGAGTGTTCCTTTTACTTTCTTAGGATAATGTGTATTTATTTGTACAACACTGTGGTTTCCATCCTATTCCTAGCCGTAAGCATTGCAGTCTGCCCAGAAGTTGAAGTTCTATTTGAGCGCATGAAAATTCAGAGTCTTAGCTAGATTTCCTGGATAAGCTGCAACCACAGCCCATGGAGGCAGGAATATTCTTCATAAACCTCTGGTTGTAAAACTAGGTATTTTTCATAAGAGTAGTTACAAAGTTACAGTTACAGTTGACAAGTGAAGTTCCAATCTTCAGAGCACAGTAAATCATTTTACTTTAAATCTAATTGTAATATTAGATTAGATGACTAGAAGACTCCTTTAAGTAGGGGACAAGATGAGTAAGCTCTTGCAATGCTATTTGCCTCGCAGCAATTGGTATATTTGCAGTGGTATTTGTTTTTGGTATTTGTTTTTCAAAAACCGAAGGGTACCATTGGTTTCAACCCAATAGGATCTCATTCAGAATACCAGGCATGGATGCAGAGAAGTTTAGTGCTGTATTGTGCAAAAAGCAAGAGAAAGCATCGTTTCCACAATCCTGCGTATTGATTTTCCAAGCTTCTCCCAAAGACATTTCTGGCAGTTTCGGGCCAGAATTTCAGTTAAACATTTTGCTATGTATTAATTGTACACAGAGCTTGATTTTTCTCTTAGAACACAAGAGGCACTCAAACCTAGGCTGCACATGGGCTCATTAAAGTGTTTATGTGATAAAAAGGAATCATAGCCAAGTATTCTCTTATGCAATTATCAGTGCAATATGCTGCACTGCAAAAAGCCTTAAGGGAGACCAGACAGCAAATATGTTTTAATGTAACATTAGTAGATGTACCTCCATTACAATTCTCATGTACAAACATGCCGTTTGATCTAAAAATTTAGTTTACAAGTGTTCACATGAAGAATGCATTTCCAAGTGTTTATTGTCAAATAGTGTCCATTTATCATTGATATAATGATTTCAAATAAAGGTAGAAAAAGACATTGCAAGCTGCAGAATTTGATCAGCGTATCATCACATTTGCACCAGACGCTTTGTAAATTTGATACGTAGACATATGAAACGAAGAGTTCAAAAAATATAACTGAGATGTGATACCCTGTGAGATTGGATAACATGTTAAAAAGATCACACATTCGTGTTATTGGTGGAATCAAAGGTCTGAAGAATTCCTATGCTTCTCTGAAAATATATAGAGAGGATATGAAGAAATTGAACAATACTGTCCCATACTTCAGAGTTATCCCATCTGAGATTGCAGGGCTGTGTTCCACCTGGAATTTCCAAAATAGTCTTCAAATTACTATTACTCACTGAATTGTAACTTTATGTGACAGAAGAGGAAAATAACATTTTCATTTACATCATCATCATCATCATCATCATCATCATCATCATCATCATTATGTCTGCAGGTGCAGGGTCCATTTTTTGGATCGACAAATGCGATTTTGTATGATCAAACACAGCATCTGGGTTATGTTTGCATTTTGACAGATATGGCTATAGATCCATCAGGTGCAGTGGTGGGTTATGACTGGTACACCTCGGTACGGGCATACTGGTGCCTGCTGGGAGTGCCAGGTACCGTTCTGGTACAGTGCTCTGGAGGGCCCACCCGCCCTCCTTACTTCTATTTGAGCTGACCAGAGCATTTGTGCATGAGCACGGAATGTATGGTGCCTACGCGACACTCCACCAAGCAGCTAGAGCATCATGGGTGGTGGGTACACACGCATGCGCTGTGCATGTGCATGTAGTGGGCGCCGGGCCCCATTGCAGCATACCGGTTGCAACGGGATCCGGAACCCAGTACTGATCAGTTGCAATAAAAAGATTGACTGACTTACTTGTTGCCGGGGCCTGACATTGTTTTGCTCTGTGTTTAGCTCAGCACCACCCTGGCGGGTGAGCAGTATCCAATGGTAATCACTAGAAGTAACAGACCTCACTGCCAACATTTTCACTTATATACAGTACATGAACAGAAATTAACCACAATTCCAGCCATATTCATTGTCTTTGTCTCCTTACAGAACAGATCATAGGCTTCCTCCCCACTTATCAATGTAGTCTTAGTTGCAAGGAGGTCAAGCGGTGGATTGTTGAGTTGCACCCAAATTTAATGCCATTACTCTGTGGATTGATAATAATGTACAGTGGTTAACAGACTGTAAAATTTCAAGGCCACCTAAATTACGGAGCTCAGTGGGATGATTTTTATTAGACGCTCTCTCTCAGCCAAACTCACTTTGTAACTTGTTTGGATAAAATTTGAGGATAGCCCCATATAAAATGGACTTGATTCTCAAAGAAAAAACAAGACGTAAATGCAATGAATAAATAATCCCATGTGTTCAAAATGTCATTGCTAATGTTATACTGCAACAATCAGATAGAATCAGAAACCTATACCTGAAGTATATTAAAAATAGTTGGACATGCCTATATGTATTTTTTATTATATTGTTGTAGGGCAGGGGTCTCCAACGTTTGCAACTTTAAGTCTGAAGGAGAGTGTGTTTCTGCAGGCTCGCACCTACTCGCAAGAGCCGGATGGTGAAATTTAGAGAACCGGTGAGAGGGGGTTCCACCGGCGGACCCAGAAGTAAGTCTGGCCTGCCGCTGCCAGTAACCCAATGGGAAGGAAAGGAAAGGAAGGCAGAAAGGAAGAAAGGAAAGAAAGAAAAAAGAAAGAAAGAAAGAAAGAGAAAGAATTTATCATCACAATTGAGCCCAAAATTTTGGTTGCTAAGCAAGAGCGTTGTTAAATGAGTTCCACCACATTTTACAAGTTGGCCACTCCCACCCTGTCACATGACTGCCAAGCCACGCCCACAAAATAGGCCACACTTAGAGAGTAGGTTCTAAAAAAATTTGAAACCCACCACTGCCCCTGTTGTAGGGGAAGGTTTACAACTTAGAGCTACCTTTGTAGCTTACCTATTGCAAAATATGGAAAGATACTTTGCTATGTTTGAATTTATGTGTGCTTTATTAGCAATCAAAGCTTTGCCTTAAGAAAAGGAGGGGAGCACAATGAGGAGCTAAAGTATGTTAATTGTCTAATTAGGTAAAAACAGGTTTAAGCAGGAACTATGTCTAACATAACACATAATACAAAAAACGTCCATTGAAATGTGAGAGGTATAGAAGGAGGCATGGCAGTAAATAATTAGTATGTAGTGTTCCATCATATAGGGATTTTAAATTAGTTTCCTACTGCAGATATTCAGTTTGAATATCCATCTCCGACCTCCGCCTCTTCCGCAAGTGTCTGAAGACACACCTATTTCATCTAGCCGGCCTAGCGTAACCTCCATACTGACTATTAGATAGTTTTTAAACTTGGGATTTTAATTCGGTTTTTAGCGCAGGGTTTATTTATTAGAATAAGTATTTTAAATTTCATATATTTTATATATTTTGTATGTATTTTAACATCCCTGTGCGCCGCCCTGGGTCCTAACAAGGAGAAGGGCGGGGTATTAATTTAATAAAATAAAAATAAAAAAATAAAGTTTGGTGTGGGCTTTGACAGCTTTAAAAAAAACAAAACACTTCTAGCCTTCCAGTCTAGAACTGTGGCTTTTTTTCTCTTGGTAGAATTAGTTTGCTTTAAATTGTGGTGTAATAGAACAACTACTCAGCCACCCAAGTTTTTCTAACACCTACAACTAGAGAAATTGCTTCCTGTTATGTTATTAACTGAAAGAACGTATCATGACTGCAAGCTTCTCCCTAAGAAAGGTGAGCAATGCATGCTTAGAACTAGAGTCAACAATACTGTAAATAAGTGATTTTCTCCTTGGACATCCAAGCTTCATTCATTCAAGGTGTTGGTCACCATCTTCAAAGCGCTCCATGGCACAGGACCTAGTTATCTGCGGAATCGTATCCTGCCCCATACATCCCTTCGGCCGATTCGCTCCCACAGAGAGGAACTGCTCCGGGTACCGTCCACTAGGCAATGCCAGCGGGTGACGCCCAGGGGAAGGGCCTTCTCTGTGATGGGTCCGACCCTTTGGAATGACCTACCCCCGATATTAGAACTACCACAGACCTCCGCTCCTTCCGCCAAAAAGTCAAAACCTATCTGTTCCATCAGGCCGGCTTGGCCTAATTTATGCTTCTCGCCCCAGTCTGTAATTTAAATTGTTTTATTTGGTCTTAAATGGGATATAGTTTTTAATATTTTTAAATTTTGTACAGGGTTATTTAATTCGATTTTAACTATGTATGTATTGTTATGTTTTTAGATGTTTTTTAATTTTTTCCTGTACACCGCCACGAGTCCCTTTGGGGAGAGGGGGCGGTCTAGAAATTAAATAAAATAAATAAATAAATAAATAAATAAATCCTCCTGGGTGCCAGAAATTTTTAATTGTTAATTAGTGCCATTTTAGCTTAGTCTAACAATTCTGACTTTCTTGTTTAGTTTTTAGAAGCTACTATATATGTATGTGAAGTGGTTGTTCCAGTAACTGATCAGGCAGTCTATAAATTGAATAAATTACAATAATAACTTGTTCAGTTTATACGCTACCTTTTCTCTAGGTGCTCAAAGCAGGGGCACAAAACAACCTCTACTCCAGTTTTCAAAGCACTCTGTTGAGATGAAAGTCACTCCAGATCAGGATCACCCTGTTATTAGACTTCCCTCTCAACTATTTCCCTATCCAGGCTCTTAAACAATATCAAAATATCCAAACTTGCTCTGAGGATGCTATGGCAACTAGGGTGGATAAAAATCAATGATTTAAAAAAAATATATATTAAAAAATCGGATTTTTAAAATTTAAATCATTTTTTTTATTTAAATCGGATTTTTTTATATAAAATGGTTTTTGAGGAAAATATATTACCATCGAAAGGTTATTCCATCATGAAATAAAGATTAGTTTTTTAAATTATGTAGAATAAGGCTGTATATGTTTAATTCTTTTGGTAAATAAATTCCATTAATCCATTCACAATGTCATTCTCTTCCAGAGGTTTTTGTAAGATTATTGGGCAGTTTCTCTGCCTACAAGATATTATCACAGATGCTTGGTTTACTTTTGCAGTTCTCAAAACTGAATTTGACTCAGCAGAGATCGCATGCCTCTTCTTCATAGCAAAAATGTTATAACATGAACAGAGTTGAAAAAAAGACCTTAATCCTAACTTCTACAAACCTATGGATACAGAATCAACCCCTTCGGTGCTAAGTTTCAAGAAGTTCAGTGAATAGAATAGAAACAATATTTTTCTGATTGTTTAGAGTGGAATAGATCTGCACAAGAAGAAATTGAAACTAAGTGTGAGGAGGCAGGGGCAAGCAGACAAGCACTACTACAAAATGAAAGTCTAAGTTTCTTAAAATATATATATTTTGTTTAGCCAAATTAGTTAACAAACAGGGATGTTTGTTTAAGCAAATAACATATGCTGTAATGTTATTGTTTCAGTTGAATAAATCTATTTAAATTGTTATTATTAAGGTAATGATTATTTTTCTCCTTCCTAAGTACAACAGAAAAGTTGTCCAAATATGACAATTAACCTATTAAACTGGGGATAAAAAAACTAATATGAAAAGTTGTTATTCTAAAAATCTTCATCTACTTGCATATTATAAATTATGCCAGCAAGAATTAGTCTTTATGTAAAAAACTATGATTTAACTACTAGTGATTTAAATCATTGTAAAACTAAGTTAAGGAACCTCAGGCAGTGTGTGTTTCTTTTGCCAAAGCCACGTCCCTCCATGCTAGCACAGACATGTATAACCCTTGCCAACTGCTTTGTGCTTAAAAAAAAAAGATAGCAAAACAGAACTTTGGAAATTTAGAAATACAAGATAAGTCAGGAAAGAAAAACTATGGTAATAAAAAGCTCCTTGAAAATATGGTGTAATCCCATGGGGAAAAAACTTTACCAAAGGCACTTGAATGGGCAAAAATAAACTAGCTGTAGACATGATTTAGAACTAGCCCTTTCCCAACCTATCAACACCAAAACATGCCTAAAGTAGCATCATTCTGTTGTAGTGCAATAGATCTGGGGACTCCATGTTGGGGAAAACTGGGTGCTATCTTTAGGGCCTACTCCAAATAAAGATGATCTACAATGGGCCCCCGACCCCTGATCCGTGAACCGACAGCAGTCCATGGCATGCCAGCAACCAGGCCGTGAAAACAGCTCCATCCGCGTGGTACAGGCAGCACATGAAACCACGCCCTCTCCGATCCACAGAAAATCTTATTTCCACGAAACTGGTCACTGGTGCCCAAAAGTGTGTGGGTTGCTAATCTAAAACACAGTAGGGGGTACCTGACATATATGGTAAATCATATGTGGTTGCCATCAGGGTGAATTTGATTTAAATCAAATTCACGCGGATGGAGCTGTTTTCACGGCCTGGTTGCAGGCATGCCATGGACTGCTGTCGGTTCACGGATCAGCGGTCGGGGGCCCATTTTAGATCATCTTTATTTGAAGTAGGCCCTAAAGATAGCACCCAGTTTCCCAACATGGAGCCCCCAGATCTATTGCACTACAACAGAATGATGCTACTATTAGGCATGTTTCGGTGTTGATAGGTTGGAAAAGGGCTAGTTCTAAATCATGTCTACAGCTAGTTTATTTTTGCCCATTCAAGTGCCTTTGGTAAAGTTTTTTCCCCATGGGATTACACCATATTTTCAAGGAGCTTTTTATTACCATAGTTTTTCTTTCCTGACTTATCTTGTATTTCTAAATTTCCAAAGTTCTGTTTTGCTATCTTTTTTTTTTAAGCACAAAGCAGTTGGCAAGGGTTATACATGTCTGTGCTAGCATGGAGGGACGTGGCTTTGGCAAAAGAAACACACACTGCCTGAGGTTCCTTAACTTAGTTTTACAATTTTCAACAGAGAAAATTTGACTGGGGAAGCACAATTCCAAAAGGTTGGTTTTGTGTAAGTCCAATCAGGGATATCTCTGTGAGAGAAGGTAAAAATAGTCATAACACAAGCATGCAATCAAAAATTCACCCCTTTTTATTATCTATGTGCAACGCATGTAAATTGGGGCAGAATTTTCAAGGTTGCGGCTGCTATCTTCCTTTTTTTGGCTCGCCTCCAAAAACACTCCTACATCCAATTACAGGTTATCATAAATGTAATTATAACACAGCTGTGTGTTTTTTTAATCTAACTCAAAGAACATTATTAATTGGGAGGAGACTGTGGTTAAAATTGCTTTTTTAAAAATGAAGCCATTGAGATAATGTATACATCATGCTACAAATAAAATACAGTATGCTGTTTGATCTAAGCTATACAGACAAAAAGTAGGGCCCTGGAATGTTTGATAACTGCACAGGGAAGGTCCCAGGTTGAAAATTACAATGAGTCAGGGTCCCCACAGAATATTTTTGTTGCTCCAATGTGATCCAAAGTGGGTAAGGTCATAAACGTTGCCCATTTGTTTGATATTTTGCAAGGTTCTTTGGATAATTGAAGGAAGAACATGACCACTTCAAGATCTGTACCCATTTCACTCTACCAGAGGCTCCAACTCTATCCAGTTTGGCATTATGCAAAGTGCAAATTTAGTGGACCAAAGTTGTTTTGTAGGTTTATTTGTATTTATACATCACATTTCTACAATGTCCGTCTCACCTAAGTGACTCATGTTTTCATGAGGAAGCAGCTTAAGATCATGTGCCATTGTTAGCTATTAGCATATGCTAGCTTGAAAGGAGTCTGTATTATTTCTTTTTTATTATTACTTTTCACAACTGAAAATTAAGCTGCTCTAGGCCATTGCACAAAGAGTCACTGGAAAATACAGCCCATGACTACATCAGTATCTATGGCTAGGGTTATCAGATACAGGCACGTTCCTTGTGTTCATCTTAATAGGCTCATGAATAAACTGTCTACTGTATGTCTATAAAGAAACAGCAAACATAAAGGCATGCAAAATTAGGGAAATCTTTTAATTGAATAGAACTTTGCAAATTTGGCTGGCCACAAAAAGCTGGTAAACTATTATGTGAAAGCAAAATGTTAAAACGTTTTTCTGTGTCACTTTGCTACCATCTAATGAGCATGCATTTCTGCAGTTCAGACACTAGTTGAGAGCCACCTTATCTTTAAAATTATTTGTTGGACATGAGCGCTGGGTACTGTCCAAAACCAGTGAATGTCATTTTTGCTTTTCATTCTGCCATCCTCTCTTCTCTTGGTCTTCTTCCTTCCAACAGCAAGGAATGTAGGGGAAAAGGAAAAATGGTTTTCTCAGGGTCTAAGTTAATAAGGCCTTTTGAGATGAGTATACACTTATAGGCTGTGTAGTACTGATATAATGAAACTTAAATTGAAAAAGATTCTATCAGACATTATTGTATTTTTTTTAAAATTATCTAATTTACACAGCATATTTAAATTATTGAAAACCTCATATGTAACTCATCTATAATAACTCCAAACTGAACCATGAGTAGAAATTATATTTCCACAATACTGCAAGAGGAACAAGAAGCCACTTACAATGCAGAGTCAAGATTTTGCTTTTTTGTTACATATTATCAGCCCATTCCATAGCTTAGAAAATGAAGGCAAAACTATAAAATCCGAAGTACACTTTTGGCTGGCTCTTTAATTTCAAATTGCCAAGAAACCCAAGAAATTCAGACCAGGCACATTTTATTTCTTCACACTTGTTGCAGGGAAAGCCCCGGCTGTGTTCCCATCTAAATATATGAAATGGACTTGTCTGCTTTTCCTAAGCTTTTGCAATTCCAAAAGATCTCCATCCATATTGATTAGGATTTGTAGCCCTAACATATCTGAAAGGGACCAAACAGATAAGAACTGGCTCAAATTGTGTTGAAATTTTGTTCTTATAAGGGTCTTGCTGAGATCTGATGACTGGCTTGTAGTAAGCCTCTAACAGAAAATCACTTAGGTAGCAGAATTCCACTGAATTAAAATTCAATGTAATCTATGTACTGAATTATAAATTCCCATGTTTTCTATGACAAATAAACAGTCTTCTCTTGTGAATTTTTAATTCATTGCCAACACAGTCTCTTCTGACTGATCCTACTGAGTTTCAGTTTCTTTCACAGCTTCTTCAACATAATCTGCTGCTAGATTCATTCTACAGTTCCTGAGAGCTTTTATTAGATCCTCCACCTTTGCTTCCTTTCCTTTTTTTTTTTGCCATTCTATAAGACATTGCATCAATTGTTCTCGCAAATTGTAGGGATTAGCAGTCATAATCCTATCCATCATGACATCTGAAATTCCAAGTGTTCGGGCGAGTGATTTCCAGTTCCTTCCAACATGTTCACATACGATTTCAAAAGCTCTCTTCAGTTTATCTAGAAAGAAAAGCATACTACATATCAAATAGATGAATTGCAGTGGGACATCTATGCATCATCTATTATATATCAGTTTTATCCCTTCCTTGTCCTTCTCTGAAAGTCTTGCTGCTTAGGGGTTCAATATTATTAAATAAGTATTTTTAAAGTCCTCAGTTTCAATTTCTAATATGGTAAATATCAATAGCTATAACCCACACTGTTTGTCCCAGCTTCTGCCCACCTAGCAGTTTGAAAGCATGCAAACGCAAGTAGATAAATAGGTACCACTTTGGTGGGAAGGTAACAGCATTCTGTGCACCTTTGGTTATAGTCATGCTGGCCATGTCATCACATTAAGTGTCCTCGGACAACACTGGCTCCCTCAGGTGGGACGTGGCTATCAGAAACGTTAATATGGGGTTATTCGTGTTTTCTTCTACAAGCTTTCTGGGAATTTCAGAAATTTTGTTCTTAATCAACACACTTCGATCGCCCTCAGATTTGGCACCCTCCTGGGAGATTAGTCCAAATTAAACAAGTGAGATTCATTACAGAACTACCACAATGGTGATTTAAAATTTATTACACATAGTCCTTAAGTTATGACTAGTTTTAATTAATGTCAGTCGTAAGTTGGGTCACCCATGTGATTGATCTGTTTTATGACATTTTCTGTGGCAGTCACTAAGCAAGTGCTGCCACACTTGTTAAGGAAACCAATGGATCGCAATGGGCTTGGTTTTGCCAAAAATTGGAAGTAGACACCGTTTTTCAGTTGGCATAAAATATGCGTCCATGGGACAATGCAAATGAATGTAAATACAGCCTAGCTGATGAGCGCCTGGTGTGATCACATGACTGCAGGGGGGACAGCGACCATCGGAACTTCTAATTTAAGTCATGTGCCCCCAGGGAGGTCCATCATAACTATGAATGGTCACAATGTGATCAGTATTAAATCAAGGCCTACCTGTAGAGCTTCTCCCTCCAAAAACTGAAACCTATTGTTCCCAAAGTTTCCAGTTAAATTTTTTAATATGTAAAACTTATGAGTAGGACTGAGCAAGTTGTTAAGGGCTGCAGTTACTTCATAATATTCTTTCTCCTATGTCTCTCTTCTCTCCGCAGTTACCTGAGGGACAAGAGAACTCTGGGCAAGACAAGGTGGGATGAGGTGCCAAGAACCAACAGTTAATATGGAGCAACTTGTTTGGTTAGAAGCAACTTGCCTTTTGAACAAGACACCTTAGACTTCCTCAGAGCAGGGGTCTCCAACTTTGGCAACTTCAAGATTTGTGGACTTCAACTCCCAGAATCCCTCAGCCAGCACAGCTGGCTGAGGAGTTCTGGGAGTTGAAGTCCACAAATCTTAAAGTAGCCATGGTTCGAGACTCCTGCCTTAGAGTATTCCTGACTCTTATATTTCACAAAAATAACCCCAAAGTGCCCTATAGCACCTATAGATCAACCTTAGTGGCCTGAATATTTAACAAAAAACCAAATCTCCTCATAACCAGTGGGAAACATTGCAAAGTCGTGTAGGGAGGACTGCAGCCTTGCCCCTCAAGGTTCAAAGAAGCTTTTTTTTCCAGATCAAAAAGTAAAAAGAGCAACCTACATTTCTCTTTATCCCCTAGCTGACAATCTGGATCCCCATCCACTCTGTTGCCGTACTGCTCCAGTTGGGTTAGTAGATCTTCTCTTTTCAGACTTTTGAACATCCATCTCAAAACTTCTACCTCGTTGTACGCAATTTTTTCCTGTTCCAGGAGAATCGAGAAGAGCTCATTGCCACTGCTCACGTCCTCCAGTTTTTTTTTACCAATATAGCTCCCGCAAAGAAATTTAAGTTCTTTCAGCTCCGCGGGCGACAAAGCCCTTGAAAAGGAGTGCAGCAACTCCAGAAAGGGATCCATTCCCGGAAACCTAGAAAGCATACAAAGAAGGTTCAAAGGTTTTGGCAGAAGTCAAACTTCAAGCACAGTTAAAAAAAAAATCTCTCTCTTTAATGCCGATTTTCTCTTTTCCGGAGTCTGCAACTTCTGGCTATTACAACGCCTGGCCAAGCAGAATCCTAACACGAAAACAACAAGTTCTTCCGAAAAACTTCCGCGCGACTATATTTTTAGGCGAAACCGTCTTTTCCCCTCCGGCCAAGTAGTCTGCAGACTTCTACTTCTACAATGCATCCGGTTCGAACTTTTAAATGGCATAGAAAACTTTTTTGGACTTTTCTAAAGTTGCTGCAGCTAACATGTTGCGCGATCCTGGCGAGATAGGCTCATTATAAGAATCTGGATTTTTTATTTTTAAAAGAAAAAAATAAAACCTTGAGACTTACTTCCTGCTTCCCCGCGACTTTGCCACTCCCGGGCGTCACAAGAGGAAGAGGCTGTCCCGCCGGAGTGCGCTCCGCCCCGCGTCTTTTTCAAGGGGCCGCTCCGGAAGGTGGCGGTGCTGCCCAGCTTTTCCCACCAATTCCTTAAATCCGCGCACGCCGTTTGATTCCGTAGGCTCTGGAGGTGTTGCAGGCGTACAGAAGAGCGGAGATGAATTGGTCGCTTTTAATCGTTAAAGACGAATATTAACATGTTTTTAAAAATGATTTGATGTCGCTTGAAGGCTAAAGTATTTTTCTTTTATTAAAGAGCCCGCATAAACTCATCCGTTACTATGACGAACCTGCTGCTATGGCCTAGAGGTGGAGCTCTCGCCTCCCAATCAGGAGGTTGGGAGTTCAATCCTAGGTATAGAGGCAGATGTAGGGTCTCCTGCTTGGGCAGGGGGGTTGGACTAGATGACCTGCAAGGTCCCTTCCAACTCTGTTAATCTGTTATCTGAATCTTTGAAGAAGGGCATTTCCGAGTCGCCGTTTGTGTTCTTAATTCGCCTCCATTTTTACTTAAAGATTCAGCTCTGACTTTCCTGGAGCTCGACAGATGTTTCCATGTGAGTTTTAAGATGGAAACAGTGATGATAGTATTGGGTACAAAATGTCACCCTTTTGAGTATGACAGCTTCTAACATTCTCAATCAGAACACAAAACAAAGGTTGAAGTTCCTTTAAGCTGAGCTCAATTCTTGGGGACTTGGTTCTGACAGGTTCTGGAGAACTGGTCGCGGAAATTTTGAGTAGTTCGGAGAACCTGCAAATACCACCTCTGGCTGGCCCCAGCGTGGGGAGGGAATGGGGATTTTGCAGTATCCTTCCCCTGCCATGCCCACCAAACCAGCAGTAAAAGTTTTTGAATTTTCACCACTGCCACACATGTGGCATCAGTATCAGCAGGTATACAGCATCAGGACACGAATGGTGCCATTGAATTCTTTCTGGTTTTCTCAATGTCATAGTCTAGCACACTGCTTCTCAACTCTAGCAACTTGAATTTGTGCAAACCAACTCTCAGAATTCTGCAGCCATCATGCTGGCTGGCAAATCTTGAGAGTAGGAATCAGTGGTGGGATTCAAAATTTTGTACTACCAGTTCTTTGGGTGTGGCTTGGTGGGTGTGGTGTGGCTTGGTGGGCATAGCAGGGGAAAGATAGTGTAAAATCTCCATTTCTTCCCCATTGGCTGGGACTCGGGAGGCAGAGAATAGATTGGGGGGGGGCAGTCAGAGGTGGTATTTACTGGTTCTCCAAACTACTCAAATTTTCCGCTACCGGTTCTCCAGAATGGTCAGAACCTGCTGAATCCCACCTCTGGAGTAGGTCCACACAAATTCAAGGTAGTGGGGTTGGTGGTGTAACTCACAGCCCTGAGGCTCCCTTGAGGTCTCCCTTGGACTTAAGAACACAAGCCCTGGAACCCTAGGGCTAGGCAAGGAACTCTCCAAGTATAAACCAGATTTGCTTAGGTTAGCCACATACTGCTTGTTTACTCAACAGATATTTTAGTATTTGCGATAATATCATGGGACCTCAAGATACTAACAATTGTTACCATCCAAGACGTGTGTGAGTAATCCTAATTCATTCTACATTAGAAATGCAGTAGATGTTAACATGGGAACCTCAGGCATATTTAAAAACAAACAAAAAACAGAGACTCTTCTCAGCTGCATGAAGAATTTTCTCTGCAAATTATGCTGTGACTATTATATTCCTGTTTTTTCTAGAAGGAACTAGGATTAAAATTCTGGTTTAGTCTTTTACAGTGAGTTTCAATCCAGTGGTATAAACCTCTGGGCTAATAGCCCCTGATGTAATTATCTGATATAATTTCCACAAAATCGTTTTGATGCTTTAGCTGCTTATTTACCAGATTTCCAGTATTTCAATTAAGTCTGTTTAGACTATATGCAGCTTGATCTCCATAACATGTACATACCATTAGCTTGTAAATATTTATTATAATTTGATACTAAAGGATTGTTGCTATACACTGGATGAAGAAAGAATGTTTGACCCAAAATCCAAACACAGCTCAGATAAAAAAGAATACACTTCCCTCAAATGGGAACATGGTCATGTTCCAGATGTTGAAGAACTACAATTTACAGAATTCCTCCCTCTAGCGATGTTGGGCAGCCCAGTCAGAAACTGTATATAAGGTTACATAATTGAAGAAGGAACACACCCAAGGTTGCTTCATCTGACAAGAATATGTAAAACGTACTTGTTGAAGAACACTTGCATTGCTGGAGAAAATAAACAGGATGTAATAAACTGGTTGGAAACAAGTCTGGTTTGCAAGAAAAGTAGCCTGTCCTTTATGAAGTGGTATCTGCTGAAATCCAGGAGAGGGAGCTCATCAAGTTAGAAATGATAGGAAAATTGTGCCTCTCAGTAGAAATAGCTGCAAACACATTGGTGCATGGAAGAAATGGAATTATCATGCCAGCACACACGATCACAGTACACATGTTCTCTGTTTGGATGGCAGCCTAGTGAAAATCAGTTGAAAGACATAAAACAAGGAGAACGAAGGCCCTAAAGTTACCCATCAGCGAAAAGCATTTGCACAGCAGAAAAAAGAGATAGCAGTTAATTATTGTTAGATGTGAACTATTTAAATCAATGTTTGTCTACATCAGGGATGTAGGGTTGAGTTTGACCTCGGAGGACCAGAGGGCGTGGCCATGATGGGCGTGATACAGAACTCATGTCGGGGGCACTTGTGTTGGCCAAGTGCTAAGGCAGAACTTTCCTGAGACCCTCCTTCACTCATTATCTCCCTTCCTTCCTTCCTTCCTTCCTTCCTTCCTTCCTTCCTTCCTTCCTTCCTTCCTTCCTTCCTTCCTTCCTTCCTTCCTTCCTTCCCCTTTTCCTTAATTTTCCTTCCTTGCTGTCTTCCTATCTTCCCATCTTTTTGTCTTTCCTCTTTCCCTTTCTCCTTTCCCGTCCCTTCTTGCATGCTCAAATGCAAAAGGGGAAACATTTCTCATTTTGTTTTTAGTTTGTTTTGATAGCCCTCTGCCAGCAAAAATAGCGCTCAGGGTGGGCTGCGTGCCCCCTCCCCACGTATGCTGTTTTTGGCTGCAGCTACCTCCTGCAGCCCTCTGCCAGTGAAAATGGAACTTTGGGGGCCACATGTGGCCCCCTGAGCTCCATTTTCACTGGCAGAGGCACTGTGGGCCAGTCCTTTGCTGTTTTCAGGCCGGCCCCACGGGCCAGATTTAAGCGCACCACAGGCCGGATGTAGCCCATTGACCTTGAGTTTGACACATAATGGCATATGTGGAAATATATTAAATATTACTATGACAACTCTTTTTGCATGGATGAAGTTAATTCCTTCTTTTTCTGGTATGCATCAGTGGTAGCTTTGGCTGAGATTTCTTGGCACCAGTTTTTAAAAATAAGTTTCATGTATTTCCTAACAAGGAAGGAAGAGCTTTTTAAGAGGAAAGCTCTCCATCCTAGAAACAGGTTTAAGATGCTTTTAAAAACATGGTGCTACTGACCAAGCAACTTACAATAGACAATTCGCTGAGTCCACGTTTTCTTGATTTTTTCCCCCTCTGAAAAAACTCCAGGAGACAGACAGACAGACAGACAGACAGACAGAGAAAGACAGACAGACAGACATGCAAGTTTAAGTGATAAAATCTTCAGTAACAAATTGAGATGTGCTGAGAGTTATGTGTTCTGGCTACTGCTTTATTCCTTCATTTGTGCAAAACGGGGAAGCCACAGTCATCCATATTTCTTCAGGTATGTGAAACAACAACTGCATATGTAAAGAAATCACAGTTACTACTGAACTAGAAGTCTGGAAAACCCCCTAATTCTGAATACAGGGTTGGTTCTCTGTATGCGTTCAAATTCTGACTTGGTACATTTTCTCTGCCATGAGTCATCTCCCCATCTCAGGAAGTGCAAACAATTTAGCTTTGTTAACATTCTGTGTACAAGGGAGTAGTCCTGGCCAGTCCCAGAGAGTATGTTATCTTCAGTTCTTTCAAAACATTGTACAGGATATGACTGTATGATTACTCACACTTATCCAGGATAATGCATTAAAATTAATGCTGTACTTCTGTCCCAGTCTCCTTACTTTTTTAAATTAATGCTCTCTGTTTTAGCAGTCCCAACTTTCATATTGAAGCTCAAACACAAGCCGCCTCTGTATACAAAATGCATGCCAAGCATGTATTGCCACTTGCCAAATTCTCAAAATATACATGGTCACCTACTAATATTACCCACAGTGCAGTATGACTATACACATAACTTTGAAGCATTGGCATGAGAATGCATTACTAGGTGAAAGTTACAACACCGGATAAGCCAAAGGAGTAACTTTTATTGCTTAGCTTTAGCTTGTATATCCTGTACTTTACCTCATGGCAAGTAACTTTTAGCTAACAGTGTAGCTAATTTTATTTTATTTTCATTAACTTGCATCTATTTTGAAGAGCACTACATCTGCTCAGCCACAAAAAGAGGTAGGTTAGTTCAGAGTAGGCAGCCTGATGCTCTTCATCCAGATGCTTTGGGCTTCAAATCTCATTCATTCCAGCCAGCACCCCAATCCAGGGTCAGCCATGAAGTTAGTGTAGCAACAGTCTTTTCCTTGTTATGTAATTTTTCTTGCTGTGGATAAGTGCAACCATGTTATTGCTAAAACTCTATGTTTTAGGTGTATCGAATCTGATATCAATTTTCTCTTTAAGTATAATATTCAGTGTGAATTTAATATTCTTCTGTAATTCCCATTGTTGAATGATTATTATTGCATCTAAATTCTGCATCCAATCATCATATGATCTTTGACTTGTCCAGTTTCTGGATCATACTTCTTCAGAAATTTCTAAATAAGACCCAGAAGATGCTTGAGTTACATATATGATTTTAAACTCAGTCACATCTGTTAAATCCCCCCCCCTATTTCTCCAATCATTTTAATTCTGTACTTATTTGAAAATATTGAAACTAGTCACATAGATTAAATCATTATAAAGTAGGACCTGCAAATATTTTATCTTTTTTAAATTAATAATAAATGTTACAATCTAATACATTATATTTTCCCTAAGCAAATGCCTTTATGCTTTCCTCTTCATAAAATAAACATTTAACAATAAAGCAAGGGGAGGGGAATGCTGTACATATTTATTTTCCTTATTTATCCCAGGCAAGCAATACATTATTGCACGATCAACTATAAATTGTTTATTTTGGTTAGAACCAATCTAGACATAGTTGTGAAGACTGCCTGGAGGTTCTTCCCCTTCCGTACAGGTGGCTAAGTGCTAAGGAGATACAGTCCCCCTTGTAATACAAGTTAAGCAATGATGATGTTACAGTTTAAAATTTGAAGCCACTCAAATCTTGCAAAATCTTTTTATTGGACTATATCAATGGTGGGCATAGCAGGGAGCAGCAGCCACCATACCGGAACGGTGCTTTCGAGGGCCCACCTGCCCGCCCTTGTTCCTTACCTGTATTTAAACCAACTGTGCCATTTGCACACACGTACACAGCGTACAGCGCCTGCGCGATGCTCTGCTGAGCAGCTGGAGTGTCACAGGGTGGGGGGTGTGCATGTGTGTGCAGCATATGTGCCCGTGGTGATGCCCGACCCTGTTACAGCGTACTGGTTGTGACAGGATCTGGAACCCACCACTGGACTATATGTTGTCCATTACTTGTACTGTATATGTAAATATTTCTTTTTTATGCATATCTATTGTTATATTTTTCCAGATCTGAGATTTGAATTGTTATATCTCATGTTTGTGTGTGTACATATAAACAAGCAGTAGCAAATAGATATTAAATCAAATGTTTCAGTAAGTTTTTTTCATCCATATTCGATTTTCAATCCTGTTCAAAAATTGCTTCATCAAAAACCAATAACCCTCATCTTTCCCATTTAATAATCTCAGTTCTAATCTCAGTTCAAATCAGTTTGTCTGCTTTTGCAAGGAGGTTTTTGCAAGAAGTTTGGCTACTCAGTGGCAGAATTTGGTATAAGACAATTCGCCTGGTTCGCCTGGTGCGCCAATTGGGTCCCCTATTGGACCGGGGCCGCCTTTCGCACAGTCACTCATGCGCTTGTGACGTCCCGGCTAGACTACTGCAACGCTCTCTACATGGGGCTCCCCTTGAGATGCACCCGAAGGCTGCAGTTGGTTCAGAATGCGGCCGCACGGGCAGTTTTGGGAGTCTCTAGATACTCCCACTAACACCTCTCCTGCGCGGGCTGCACTGGCTGCCTGTGGCTTTTCGGGTGCGTTTCAAGGTGTTGATTATCACCTTCAAAGCGCTCCATGGCACAGGACCTAGTTATTTGCGGGATCGTATCCTGCCCCACACATCCCTTCGGCCGATTCGCTCACACAGAGAGGGACTTCTCCGGGTGCCGTCCACTAGGCTGTGCCAGCGGGCGACGCCCAGGGGAAGGGCCTTCTCTGTGGCGGGCCTGACCCTCTGGAATGACCTTCCCCCTGACATTAGAACGACCACGGATCTCCGCTCCTTCCGCCAGAAACTCAAAACCCACTTGTTTCATCTAGCCGGCCTGGCCTAACTCCAGCTTTCCCACTTCAGTTTGTATTTTTAAATTTTGTGATTTGGTTTTAAGGTTAAGTTTTTAATTTTTATAAATTTGTACAGGGGTTTATTTAATTCGATTTTAGTTATATGTATGTTGATTGTATGGTTTTAATTTGTACCTGTACACCGCCCCGAGTCCCTTCGGGGAGAGGGGGCGATCTAGAAGTCCAATAAATAATAATAATAATAATAATAATAATAATAATAATAATAATAATAATTTCCTATGTTTTTCTAATCCTTTCTAAATCAGCTGTAGAGTAAAGTAGATCATATGCTCTTAATGAACCATGCTTCCCTGAAAATAAGACCAAGTCCTATATTAATTTTTGCTTCAAAAGACGCAATAGGGCTTATTTTCCAGTCAGGGCTTATTTTGGGTAAAACGCAGTACTAAAATGTGTCCATCTGGCAGACGATCGTAACTGGGGCTTATTTTTGGGATAGGGCTTATATTTTTAGCACAGGCTTTTAGTTTAATTTATTCTTAATTCTTCTGTATTTATTGTTATTTATCGATTTTAATTTCCTGTGCACCGCCCTGAGTCCATTTCGATGGAGAAGGGCGGTTCTATAAATCTAAATAAATAAATAAAATAAAATTAAGAATATCCTGAAAAATCATGCTAGGGCTTATTTTCTAGTTTGGGCTTATTTTGGGGGGTGAAGAGCTACTTGCAGTGTTAACTGGCTCCAGTGTTTCTCTGCATGGAGTAGAGGATTTGCTATACTTGATACTCTAATAGGGATAATAAGATTCTTGTCAATGTCATAGCTGATGGCAGCTTTACAGTATGATCTTCTTTTGGGACCACTGTGTGTTAAGTGGAGTTGATTTCAGTTTATTTTTCTGCTGCTGCTGTTGGACAGCTTACACTTTAAGAAGTAAGAGCAATAAAACAAGAGGAAAAGATCATGAATATCTGAAAGCAACAAACAGAACATGCCAAGGAAAAACTGATGGATTTAAAATCCACATACCCAGGGCTGGGAGTAAAGTCAGGTTTTCAAATACTTTTGGAACATCATGAGGTTAGGAGCTGCAGGTTCTCTGGAGGAAAGTATTAAAGTAGCAGGATCATATATAAAAACAGGTTAGTTAAAAACTAAATCAAAGCAAACTGGTGATCAAGAAGACGATACACTATAGGCAAACCCTGTATGTATTGCATTCACTTATATGGAAGAGAATTAACTTCCATCCATTTTGCAAAGTTATAAAATAAGGCTAAGCACAGCAGTAAAGTCTGAATTGGTATGAACCTAAAATATGACATACTGGTTGGATTAATCTGTCTGTGAAATCATGGCACTATGTGAAAGAGCCTGAATGCTGCCTTTGTGTGTCTGATGCTTGTATTGTGATACGTTTGTAGGAAAACACAAGGAACTCTATTGTATATATTGCCGTGTTCATGCAGCTATTGTTATAACCATCATGATCATAGTAATAGCATTTTAAGCAAGGTGCTGGTACAGTTAGTTATATTTACATGATAGCAGTGTTCCGATATCTCAGAGGGTAAAGCAGTGGGTAAAGCACTGTTCCGATATCTCAGTAAATATAACAGTTAGTTATATTTACATGATAGCAGTGTTCCGATATCTCAGAGGGTAAAGCAGTGGGTAAAGCACTGTTCCGATATCTCAGTAAATATAACAGTTAGTTATATTTACATGATAGCAGTGTTCCGATATCTCAGAGGGTGCCACAAAGAAGAGGGAGTCAAACTTTTCTCCAAGGCACCTGGGGGCAGGACAAGAAGCAATGGGTGGAAACTAACCAAGGAGAGAAGCAACTTAGAATTAAGGAGAAATTTCCTGACAGTAAGAACAATTAACCTCTGGAACAGCTTGCCTCCAGCAGTTGTGAATGCCCCAACCCTGGAAGTCTTTAAAAAGATGTTAGACAGCCATTTGTCTGAAATGGTATAAGGTTCCTGCCCATGCAGGGGGTTGCACTAGAAGACCTACAAGGTCCCTTCCAACTCTGCTATTGTATTGTATTGTATTGTATTGTATTTATCAACACGTGACTCTCCAGATGTATTGGCCCATTTCTATATTGACAGATGGGGGAATCTCTGATGCAGCACCAACCTTTTAGAACATCCTGCCCTCCAGGGTAAGATCTGCCCCCAACCTCTTATCTTTCTGTAAGAGTTTAAAGTCTTGGCTCTGCAAATTGACTTGGGGGATCCAATGGGGAAATTCAACTTTGGAAGTGGCTACTAGATTGACAGCAGATTCCTCTCTCTGTTCCCCACCCCCCTTTTTATCAGTCATATTGATGTATTTTCTGGTTTTTTTCCTTGTTTGTTTCCTTGTTCTGTTATTTTACTTTCACTTGTTTAAACTTCTTTATTTCTTTGTTTTTTTATGGTGATAGCCCATGGTGAGGCAGGTGGCAAATACATTTGATAATCATAATTATGGGACTTGGCCCCTAACATATTTCTATTGCATAAAACTCTATTATGTTTACTGATTAGATAATGTCTCTGCTTTCCACCTAACAAATCCCCCACCATTAATGATTCTTACTACTTCCAATCTGAATTGTTTTTATGAAAAGAAATTAGATGGAAGAAGTGAGGAAATGACACCTCTCCTGCGTAAGCTACACTGGCTGCCTGTGGCTTTCCGGGTGTGCTTCAAGGTGCTAGTAACCATCTTCAAAGCGCTCCATGGCACGGGTCCTTGTTATTTGCAAGACCGCCTCCTGCTACCAAATACCTCCCACTGACCAGTTCGCTCCCACAGGCTAGGCTTCCTCAGGGTGCCGTCAGCCAAACAATGCCGCCTGGCGACCCCTCCGGGGGAGAGCCTTCTCTGTGGCAGCCCCTGTCCTCTGGAACGACCTAACCCCCAACCTACGTACGACCACTGACCTGCGCCTCTTCCGTCGGGCCTTGAAAACGCATTTATTCTGTGTGGCCGGCCTGGCGTAGTAGCTTTTAATTGGTTTAATTGGTTTTACTTAAGAGTTTTTATTCTGGATTTTAGAACGGGCCCCAATTTAATATTATTTTATAGTATTTTATGTATTGATGTCTTTTGTATGTTTTTATTGATGCCTGTTCACTGCCCTGAGTCCTGCAAGGGAGAAGGGCAGTATACAAATTAAAAAAAAATAAAAAAATAAAAAATAATAATACATATGGAATACCGTAATTATATATGGAAAATATTGCCTGGTCCAGCCATATGATTCTGTCCAAAGATAAGACAAGGAAAGCCTTATCTGCAAGCACCCCAAACCTCAATTTTGGAAATCATTGTATGTAAGACGATCTTTCAGATGAAAAGAAGTAAAAGTGAATGAAGGCAAATATATGTGTCCCAGAATAATGATGCAAAATCGAATTTGAGTCAGTCACTAGGACCAGAGATTTACTCTTCCGACTTTCTAAGAAGTAACAATGTTCTCAACACTTATTGAAACACTAAAACAATTTTTTTCAGTTGACATATTACATATCTTAACTTCCACACCGTTCTCCTCTCGTCTTCAAATGAATGCAGAATGGCATTTTGTGACAAAGTTTAAATGAATATTAGTTATAGAAATAAATATTCAACAAAAAACTAGAGAGCTTTAATATGCATTTACTTTTCTTAAAAAAAAAGAGTCCATGAAAAGGAACATTATATAATTTTCTAGATACAACATTATATACAAAACCCTTTTTCAAAAAATGCAGTACAAAAGAAACTATAAAAGAGTCATAAGCAGTTATTATTTTTAATGATCTCAAAAAAAATGAACATTTCTAAGTATATAGTTCTTATTTTAATCGGAATGTCAGTATTATGCCAACATTTTAAGATAACGTTTTACGTTTCTTTTAGTTTCAGATCGTCCCCCTGACTAATTCGGGCTATCCATGTCAACTTCATGTTCATAACCTATGAAATGAACCTAATGTTTTTTTGTACAGTACATTCTTCCTAATTTCTAGTGAAACTAATTGAGATATAATAGTTCAGTATAAATTATACCTGAATATATATTAGCTAGGAAGACTAATAGTAATAGAAAAATCAGAAAAGGATTAACTGGTAGTTGCAAAAAGAAGTAATTACATCCTAACTTACTATTTTCTTGATTCCCTTATAGTCATGCCCATTTACAACCACAATCTGTTTACAATTGTAACTTGCTCTCCTCAATGTTTTTTTATTTTGTTTTGGCTAATGAAGAGAAATGAAACCAGCTCCTGCCTTAATACTGAATGTTCTCAGCTGCTCTAATGTTGCATAAAGCTGTATTTACAAACAGAATTGGCAACAAAATTCCTAATCAAGAGTGAGTTCTGTTTTTCATCTTTCCTCTTCAAAAAAATACATTGGTAGAGCTGCAACAGTGCTTCAGATATGAAGGAGAAAAAAGTGTGAAGGCTTATGTACCCACATCTGTAACTTCTTAAAGCAGCTATGACTTTCTCTAGCTTGTGTAATTGTCCTCTACCATTGCAATGCAATTCAAAATTTATGGGAGCAATGGATTTTGCGGATAAGTGCTACACAAATTGATTTGCAGGCTCCCAAGAACCTTTTTCCTTCTAAATTCTAAGCGCTACTATTATGCAATAGTTTGCTCTGCTCAAAAGATTTGGGGAGTGGGGTTATTAATGTAATAAATGATTCTCACTAGTACCTTTTAATACATTGCTTCAAAAAAGTTGGGTAACTGAATTCATAATTCAACCAAGAATTATATAATTGGTATTTTGCAAGTTCGGCTTTTGTTGAAAATAAACTTATCCTGAGTTGGTGATTAGTGAGTCTATGGGTATGTTTGGTAATGGGGGAGATTGAACAGAAGCTCAGAATGCAGGGACAGAAACTATAATTTGTGTATCTATATCTGTATGCACAAATGTTTATTTACATTAGAAAATATATAAACTTACTGAAGCCTGGAACAGATTAAGCTTTAAATCCTAGTGTATGGCATCACGTCTAACACAAAACATTTTTGACTATTGCAAGAGGGAACAAACTTCCATCTGCATCAAGTAACAAAAAGAAGTGTGAACTTTCATCCACAATATCCAGTATCTTTGGCATTTGAAATTCACTCTGAATGCTTGCATATTTAAATCCAAATTCATGCATACAGGTCAGTATATAAACAAATTGTTTTACTTTGTATGAGGCTCTTAGCGCAGCTAAAACACATTTATTGCATTATGTCAAATATTTTCTTCCATGGATTCTATGTCAGGAAAGGTAGATAAGGCTGATTACATTTATAATAAAAGACTAATATGATTTTAAAATAAGTGACATTCTTGCAGTTCAGTTTACAAGAAGCAGTTATAAACAAAAGATAAGCCCTTTATTCAGAATAATCTTTGGCAAGAGTATTATGTTTGGACAAAATTTCATTAACATAATACATTTTCACTTACCCAGAGCATCTTGGATAAATTATATTTAAAAAGAACTGAATTCATTCATAATTTGTATTAAAACTAATAAATTTTATAAAATGGAGATTTTGCTTTAAATAAATTTGTAACAAATTTTTAAACCTGAAATATAACAGTCTTGGGCATTTGCTTTTTGAAAAAACCACAAAGTGGGCTTACTTGCAATATACAGATAGTCCTCAACTTACAACAGTTCATTTGGTGATCGTTCAAAGAAAACTGACTTATGAGCATTTTTCAGACTTAACCGTGTGACTAACTTAACAACCACAATGATTCACTTAACTGTGTCATGAAAAGTTGTAAAATGGAACAAAACTCACTTGACAAATATCTCGTTTAGCAACATAATTTTGGGGCTCAATTGTGGTTGTAAATCGAAGACTACCTGTACTCCCAAACTAGATTAGTCATCTATGCTACACAACTAATGTGTTATATTTTATGATGGCCTTATATTATGGCAAACTGTTACTTAAAATCATGAATTCATGAAATCTGCATGGCTAAAGTGAGAGACTCTTGAATAGGTTTTTATTTTTGGGAAAGAAAATAGGTAAGACTGAACAGATGGATTGTCAAGGAACACACACACACTGCACTGGTATCTATAATTCTTATTCTGATTTCACACACCTTCACTGTGTGTGAAACCTTCTCTTTAACTGCTTTCAGCAGTTAATTATCCTGCTGCTAAGTACCTGGCCACGGTATCTGGACTTTGATGAGAGAGCATCCGCAAATACTAGGGCTACAACCTAGACTTGAATGTTGAAGCAGCCCAAATCCAAAAATCATCCCAGCAGATGGTAATGGCAATCCACTTCAGTACTGCTGCAAGAAAGCAGCATAGTGTCAAAGCTGTCACTAGACACTGAGTGTGACTCAAGGATACTCTGTTTTTTATCCTAAGCAAAGGGATTGATATACTAGCTGTAACTGAATGGTCTTCCAGGTTTTGGGTTTATAATCCAGCTCTGCCTCTTGGACTATCTTGGAAGGAAGGTTGTCATGTTCCTTGGCTGCCTAGACCCTGTCAACAGTGCTGTTTGTTTTCAAAAGCTTGGCAGAACCAGAGTATGTGAAGTCTGCCTAGTGATAATTAATTGATTTTCCCTTTTCCTTCATTTCTCAAATCAGATGCTTCCTGTCAAGAGTCTAATAGATACTGCTGGACTTTCAGCCTGAATGAAGAAGCAAATACTGCCTGCTGATTTTTCTCAGGAAGACAATGAAGGCTTGAACATGTTTATATATCTGTCCATGATACACCTGCATCTCATCAACCTTTTCAACAATATAACATATCTGAAAAATTCTGAATACAAAAGCATATATATACTGTTATACATAATGAAGGTCATACAAGTTCCCAGTTGGAACTATTTTAAAGAGACAAGGACAAACTATGAAACATACAAACATGACTGTCAGACCTGATGAGAGCCATGCCATATATTGATTGGTTCATATTTGCCATCCATATCAACAGGTGATTGTGGATTTCTTCTTCTACCTTGGTTTGCACATATAAAGGCACCTTTTTAAAGTGAAAATTGTCTTGAAGGACTATCTTTACCAGGATTTATTCCTGTTTTGGCTGGACTTTGATATGCTCAGAACTGCATTACAATATGTTGTGCCAAATCTTAGGATTCACTGATACACAGTAATTGGATTGCTGTTCATAGGTTCCATGACTTTCCAGGAAACTTTGTTATATCAAAATCTGTAATGTATTTTTCTCTGTTCACCACGTTGGCTTGCTGGTTTTCTGTAACATTGATTTCTACCTTTGTCTCCTTGAATTGTTCTACTGCTTTTTAAAATTGCAAATATTATAAATTGCTTCTCCATTCCAAAGCAATTTTAATTAGTGTGAATTAAAACATTTAGCTATTCGAAGAAGCAAAATAAAGCTAGGCTTCATTGGAAGTCCATTGTATTTTCCTTTTCATTGCCATTTTTGGATGTTCAGCAACTAGTGATGGGCACAGGAGAACCTTCCTTTGAAGCGAACTTCTTAATTCTGCTAACCCTTTTCACTTCCTCATTTTAAATCTTATCTGAATATATATATACAAAAATAAAATGCCACTTATATGACTGTTACCATAATTTAACATTATCATTAGTGGGTCACACCTAGCACCTTCAAGGTATTTCCATGCAATTTACTAGCAATGCATAAAAGTAATAACTTTACATTGTTGTATATTTGCTACATTAATTTCCTGCACTGCCTCTGAACAATTGCCCCAACTATTTTACTTTTCATTTATTAATATATTTTCAGTAGATGGTATAATCTCTTAATTTGGTAATTGTGGATTGTGTAGCACCATATTTACTTTTTTCTGTTCTGAATTTGCTCCTGATCAATTTTCATAAAACGACTAGTATTATGAGAGGACAAAATTGCACATGTCTTTACTCTACTAGCTCCATGATACTCATATCTTATAACTTTTATAATATGGTATCAACTAAGAAAAAAGAAAGGCCCACATTTCACTGGAATGGTGCTCAAATGAACTCTTTGACCATTTCATTGTGAAAGAGAGCAAGACAAATGAATCAGACTTGCAAAAGGCAGAGAAGTTGAAAATATGGAAAAGAATAATATTTAGAAATGAGCTGCTGAGCCAAATTACTTAATATACAAGAGATTATGACAGCATCACGTTAATTATTTTAGAAATTGTAATATCTTTAAATATAGTATGTTGGCTTTACTGAGCAGAGGTGACATAGAACCATAACTGAGAATACATATAGTTAATGTGTTCTTTCAGCAACTAAGATTCCAAGTTTGTGGTGGGCAGTGCAACTTGCTAGTATTTGTGTGTATCTGTGTGTTTGTGTATGTGTGTGTTTGTATATGTGTGTGTGTGTGTGTGTGTGCTCTTAACTCAGGACACTTTTTCTTCAGAAGTCCTTCAGTGTTTGGGGAAATTGTGCTGATGCTGATATTCTTTCTGTTCTCTGGAATCCCCCTCTGGAATGTGCACTCGACACTTTGAATTACTCAAGTAAATGCCCTTCCACATATTGTTCATCTTTCATAGAAGATATGAAAGACAGTAAAGTGATTCGCTCTCATTAGTGTTGAGACTAAGATTACAGTGATTTGAGTCTGACCATTCTATTCACTAGAGTAAATGAAATGAGGATGGAAGTGATGAACTGAGGCAAGAATCTCAAATGGAAAACAAAATACTCTTGCTCCTGAATTTACTTAGGAGAAAATACAGGGTATTCAACGTATCATCAAGGAAACTCAACAGGATTTCTGCTTGTGAAAAAGTCAGCAGTTTCAAGTCAGAGCTTTGTTGCCACAGCCTTGCAAAAAGCACTCCACAGTATAGTATTTAGCATTATTATTATTTGCATATTGCAAGACCCCAGATGTAGCTTATCAGGAATGGGGGACTTCTTCTTATTCCAATATTTGTGGTTTGGTTCATACATTTTATCCTAGTTTAATAAATATAAAATTCTCAGAGAAGAGTCTACAGAATCCTATCTCTTTTTAAAAAATAAAACAGTGATAGCTCTAAGCTAACTATGCAAGTTACCTATCTATTTATAGATATAAAAAAATCCCTGCATTATTTTTGTGCAAAAAAGGAAAGAAAATAAAAAAAAGAAATCTTGTCAGAAATAGAATATGGTCCTCCCTGTTCGTAAGAACATTATTTCTCACATAGATATAAGCAAAACAGTCGCATATGCTTAAACATGCACCAGGTTGTTAAAGTATGAAGTTCTATCATGTAAATATTGGCTGCTTTATGAATGGAATGCCCCAGCGTAAAACACTGTCTTCTTCTATACCTCAACATGGCATGAGTGACAGGAAGACACACTCCCTCTATGGCTCATTGATGACCTGGGACTGTGACTGTTACAGTTTTCGCCTCTCCTTTGATCCTTGTCCTTCCAATTTTCTAGCAGCTGCAGCTTTCCTTGCTCTTCTTTCATGAAGACTTCCACCATGAGAACTTTCTCCTTGTGAATCTGCTGACTAATGTCCTTGGGAATGTCTGGAATAATCCAGTCAACAAAGTCACTCATAAACATAACCAAATTCTGAAAAATAAAAGCAAAAGAGGAAAGTCAAAATTATGACCTAATATTTTTAAAGAATTGATATCAATAGCTTTATAAAGAATTCACATATACTTGTGATTCCCAAGAATGTGTCAGGAAGTGAGAAATCTTGGCTGTGGTAGTCATCCAACAGATACTATTGTTCTGACCCAGCCTTAGCAGAAGCAAGAAACAGACTCCTTGTCACGAAAACCCCCTCTTTATTTACCTCTTGTGAATTAATGGTATTCACTCACTGAAAAGTCCACGCAAGAGTCCTACAAGGAGTTAACTGCAGCAACAGACCTTTATCAGTTCTTTATGATAATTGCAAATTGTGAGCTCTCAGCTGAAAGGCTGCAAATTAAGTTCTGGCAAGCAGTCTTTGTGGCATGAAACACAAAGAGCAAAATCTTCAGAAATACGAACTGTTGTCTCCTATGACAACTACTCCCCTTTCCTTCTATTTATTCCCCAGCCAGGGAGTGGCTATTCAGCGTCCAGGTGTGCTTTGCTTCCTGAGTCGACTCCTTGTTCTCTGTTGTTCATCTCTCCTAGCTGTTCTATGCATACATGCATCAGGAACAAGCCCCAGCTGTTCTTCCTCCTCACTCATATCAGCCTCCAAAGGCAGCTTCCTCTCTGGTCACTGGAAAATGTCAGATGGCCCTGGCTCTATCTCTGGGTCCGACACAGAGCATCCATCAGAGCCTTCCCCAGACTCCAGAATTGGCCCAAATTCCTTCCTAACCTCATCGTCCAAGTCTGCCACTGGCTCCACTGGCAGCTAGTGGGCCACAACAACTATATTGATGGAAGAAAGATGGCCTGTGTGGAACAATAAGTGATGCCATAGTGAGCATCCTCAGATAGCCTTTGTTGTTACCCATGGTGCTCTCAACAGTGCTAGTGCTGGCTCCACCTTGTTGCCAAGCCACACAATGATGCCAACTACAAATGTAAACCTACTGTTGGTCCAGACAAGAGGAAAAACTATAAAATCAGAGGTTGGGCACCAATGATACCTTTATTTTCTTTCCAGAGCTGTCAGCCTCCCAAGTAGACTAGAGAGGAGGCACCACAATGCTACTTTACCATCTCTTTTTACCACCTATTAGGTCAGGTTGGACCCCTTCTATGTTTCTTTCTCTGCCCATTATTCAGGGGCAGCCTCCTGCCTTTTTTATTTGATCATTCCCTAGGGAGCATCTCTTCCCTTCATCATTCAAGATCATTCTTACCTACTGTTACAAGAGACAACAAATGGGAACAGCTGAATCCTCATAAGGGCAGTCTTCACCGAACTGCTGGTATTCTGGTATACTCATTTGAGAATCTCTGTGTGCAATGCAACAATTTCTGCTACAGTGCAAATATTGAAGTGCAGTATTTTCATAAAATTTACAATATAATTTTTATATTACTGTAAATGCTTTTTGTGTAAGAATAAGGAATTTGAAAAAGTTGTTGATACCTAGTAGATAAATATGATAGGAACATGGTCTTTTTCAAATAATGTTAGATATCATACTCTCCTAAAACATAATGTATTCATTTTATTATGGTTTAATTTCTAGAAAAAAAGATAAATTTTGATTGTACTTTACCTGAAACACTATTACGAATGCTAATCTTGCTGCGAGCACAGCCCAAAAATCTTTTGCAATGTCATATTTATTTTCAGACCATGGAGGTTCTCTATAATCTTTGTATCTGAAAAAAGATTAGAATTTAAAATCAGAAGGTTTTGAGAATAATTTATTAGTTCATATCAAATTCTATCTATCTATCTATCTATCTATCTATCTATCTATCTATCTATCTATCTATCTATCTATCTATCTATCTATCTATCTATCTATCTATCTATCTATCTATCTATCTATCTATCTATCTATCTATCTATCTATCTACCTACCTACCTACCTACCTACCTACCTACCTACCTACCTACCTACCTATCTCTACCTACCCTGTTTCCCTAAAAATAAGACCTCCCTGGATAATAAGCCCAATCAGGCTTTTGAGCGCATACGCTAAAATAAGCCATCCCCCCAAAATAAGTCGTCCTCAAAAATCTTGTAACACAGCAGCAGCCATGAGATGACCATACTCGCCTCCTCCTGCACCTCAAAAATAATAAGACCTCCCCCAAAATAAGGCCAAGCGCTTATTTCGAGGATCAAAAGGAAATAAGACCCTGTCTTATTTTCAGGGAAACACGGTACCTACCTACATCACCATCTGTCATATCTAACTAAAGTCAGTGTGTCAGTCGCTACACTGAGTATATTGCTGATGTTGAAAATATTGTTATGCTTATTTCTTTTGCTTTACCAGAATAACATGTTGGTGAATTGCTGTGTTTCCATGTACTTTGTTGAAGAGATAGTATGCTCTATGTGTTTTGCATAACATATTTGAGAAAAATGTGAAATTATATTAAACAAACAAACTATTTTCAGAGTCTAGAAAAGGAAACATTGACTGAAAATCTTCTCCAGAAAAAGGATTGGCTTGCTGTACCGCAAACAAGTATGCAGCCATTTATTAATACTTGAATGGAAGGACATAGAAAGAAGAATGCTGTGAATATTATATGTAAGGTTTTATAGTACAGTGAAAGAAGCCTAGGGCAGCCTGCCTAGGGTAGGGACAGCAAACGTATGGTCTTTCACCTCCCAGCAGTCTTAGTAGAATGGCCAATGACAGATACTGGGGGTTGTAGTTCAGAGGCATCCTACAAGGCTATCAATTCCCCCCCCCCCCCCCCAAAGTCCAACTGGCTAAGTAAGGAGAATGAAGCAGAAAAAGTGTCTTAATACAAACTCTAAGTAGTATCATTTAATTTAAAAAAATAAGGAAGATATATGAAAAATAGTTACACTTGAATTTGAGATGCATACATCCTGAGAATCAAGAAAGCAATTTTGTGGCTATCAAAATTAGATTCATACAAGATATGGAGGAAATATATTAGAGCAAGTCAGATATTTAATCTAACATATATGAAACTGAGCAAGCTTATGTGGTAGTAATTAATGAATTAGTGAGATTTTTATCTCTGGTTTATTTACAGGTCCAGCCACAATTCAATGATGAAGACAAATTAGGGTTTACAAAGATCTGGCATATAAAGGACTGCATTTAGGGACTTTTTGAATAGTGGAGTATAACATTTATAATATTTGAAAGATGCAGATGACCTAATAGGGCTGGATATATTCTTTGAACAGGTTCTTCTCAATATGCACATGAATCATTACAGCAGCTATGTATTTTCTTAGCTAATTGAAATTGTTTCTGGTACTATTTGCATAAGTATGAAGCAGTTTTTTGAGGAATTAGTATAACCATAATGAAAATTAGAAGCAGGGGGAAATAAAGAGTGACAACTTTCCATTTAAAAAAATTCTATTGTAGTGTCGTGGATTTCTGTGTCAAAAGAATATTAGATTAAGGAGCATATGGCTACTGGTTTTTTAAAGCTACACATCTGCTAATATGCTTGATTCATTGATGAGGTGATTTAGGATAGCTTTATTTTATTGTGTGTATGTATGCATGTGCGTGAGAGAGACATATGTTGGCAGAGAATAGATCCAAAATAATCATAATGGATAAGAGAAGTACTTTTGTGGTTCTAGACCAGGGGGCTCCAAACTTGGCAACTTTTAAGACTTGTGGATTTCAACCTCCAGAATTCCTCACCCAACCATACTGACTGAGGAATTCTGGGAGTTGATATTCTCAAGTCTTAAAGTCGCCAAGTTTGGAGATCCCTGGTCTAGACAGTAGCTCATAAAACTGTCACAGAAAAGACTTTCTCTTTTTGAAAATGGGGTTCTACTAGCTGAATTTTGGTGCCTTTGATTTTACGTAATTGGAGGGCAGAATGGTGTTGGCATAGAAGTAAGGGGGGAAGGGAGCCTTATCTACAGAAAGATGGCACTTTTCAATACATACAGCCTAAAATAAACACACTGAAAATTAAAAGAGACTTGATGAGATGCATGACAATTAAATATCCTAGGCATGGTCTAGGGAAAGCTGTTTCAAAGAAATGTCATTATATACCTGCATATTTGCACCGGATAGCCAAGCTCCATATCATCTTTTGGAGCAGTTCCTCTTTGAAAATCGCTGACATTAAAATAGGATAGTGTATGGTTCACGAAGCCATGCATGGTGCCACTCTCACTGTACATATACAGGTACACGAGGCGTGGAATGAAGTCAGATGTGAATGAGATCACAAATGCCTAAGCCACAAAAGTAAAAAATGAGCGCAGATATTCAGGCCACACTTCATTACATAAGCAGACTCAATTGTCTCCTCAATTGCCATGAATCAGGCTGGTTCAAACCGTATCATTGGATCAGCAGGCTAATGGTTTTCTTTGCACCATGGTGGTTTGAGATTCAAACTCTAAAAGTGCAGCAAATTGAGTAGTTGAATTTGACTGGGAAAGCTAACATCAGGTGGAAAAATGGTTATAGGCATTTCAACACTGACATCCTTTTAATTGCAAAATTCTTTCAGATAACAGCTCCAAATTTGCCATATTGCCATTCACAATATTTTTACTACAAACATGCCTCTCCCCACCCCCCCTATCAATAAACAAATACCATGTGGGGCACTGATGCTTTCATTATCCTGCATGCTGGGGGCAATTTTGAATCACTTTTGCGTTCATTGTTCTGAAATTGGGTGCTTTTTGTGCAAATGCTCCATTTAGAGGTTTTATCAAATGCACAAAAACTTGACAAAGAGTTTTATTTGGATCCAGAAATTTAATACTTTTTATCTTTCACAATTAAGGTAAATCTTACATGAAATATTTAGTTGTTGTTCATACCGTCTCAGAAAAGAGTAGAAAGTTTAATATTTAGAATTACAGTGGATCTTTTCCATATGGATCCATAGAATTGCACAATTTTCTTTGGCTTTAGCGTACACAATATTTTCTTAAAACTGTGTGCCTGCCTGCCAAGCTGCAGGTTTTTCCAGGGATGCTTAAGGCAATTTGGGAATCTTTATTGGGGACCTGATGTCATTTCATTTTCTCCTTTTTTTAGCTAAAAATTGTGCTGTCAAAAATTGGCCATTTGGCTTTTCTGTCATTTCTGTGGGATGATCTCAGAGCTACAGATTAGATCCTACAGGTGGGTTGCTGCTGGTTTGGCCCAGATCGGGCGAATCCGTAGTAGCGGTGGTGGAAGGCTCCGCCCACCCACTTCTGCACATGTGCAGAAGTGTTGCGAGTGCACCCGAACTGGAAGTAACAAAATTGGCAACCCACCACTGGATTAGATGCCTGCTAGTTGCTCACTTTTGTTTTAGGAAATGTGTTTATGATGTCAACACCTACAGAAAAACCAATTCCAACTTTCCCTTTTGACCTAATAGAAAAAGGACAAAGAATGCCATGCTTAACAAGCCCGGGAGCAAAACAAGAGAAGAATTACTGTAGGCATTCAGAAGTGAGGAAAGCTTTAGTCTGGAAACACAATGGACAGACAGTGAAGGATTGGTAGGTCTTGAGGCCATACTGCCATGGAGCTGCTCTAGACCATACAGGAAATAGGAAATGAAGTCAAGGGATAAAGGAAAAGGAGGTAATGGATAGAAAAGATGGGCCTCTTTACAAAAGAGAGGAAGCTGGAGCATATGTGAGGGAAACATAAAAGATGGAGGAGCTGAGGTTAGGATCAGCCCATCTACATGGCTGCTTTTCCAGGCTTATTCACACTTTCCTACTTTAGCCATTGCAGAGTAAACCTTTAAAATAGTTGAATAGAAATGAGAATTTTGTCTTCATATACTATTTACAGGGGGAAAAAATACTTACATTTATGATCACAGCCAACTTTCCTACCCCTCTGAGGATATTATACCATATCCCTGGGAAAAGACAAGCAAGCTATTCAAGAATATTGTCGCAAACACTGATAATAGAATCATTGATTTGGAAAGAACTATCAAGGCCATCTAGGCCAGGAGTTTTCAAACTCTGTTCCAGAGAACCCCTAAGGTTGGGGTTCTGTGAGAGAGAGTAGAGGCAAAAGTAAAATTATACTCAAATGCAGCCAGTGTTCTATTCTTACAATTTTGTCCCTTGATCAGAGATTCCAGCATCTTTTTTCTGCAGCCTGACAAAGTCTAAAAACTCTTGATCTAATTTAATCCACTGTTACGTGCAGGTTCTACTTCTAAAGCATCTCTAACAGATGAATGTCCAGCTTCTCTTTCAAAACTGTTAACAACAGAAATGTGTGACTAACTGTAATTGCTTCCTAGGATCTGGTCTGTTAATGCATATATCAGTAATACATCATATATAATAAATAATTTAGATATTATAAATAAATAATAGCAATGGTATTAACTTTTCTTTAATCCTTTCTTTAGTTCAAAGTTTAAAGCGAAATATATTTCTTTTAATATCTACTCAATTTGTGAGTTCGTTTATTTCTAGATTACAGTATATTCCCTCATTTCGACATTCCATTGTACGGGGTAACAAATCTCTTTTCTGCATTCCAGTTTTGCCTTTGAGAATCTTTTACTGTTTGAACAGGTTAGTGGATGCATAGAAGGATGATTCAGTTCTGTTGGTAAATGATGAATTTTGCTACAACCCTTTGTTTGTGCTTTTCATGTAAGTCTTTAGCCTATTGAGGGGGCTGGGAATAGAACCAAAGAACACATATTCTTTGGTAGTTACAGTGAAGTTTAGAGTGCTTTTCCTAAGGATGTCAAATGGCCCCTTCTTTCTATGCCTGCTGGCATGAAGTGAAGCCCTTAAGGAGAAACAATTTTTTATTCACTTTTTCATGCTATTTACATTGATTATTCAAACATGTATAATTACTTGCATTCCTTTAGTAAAATAATAAAAACTGGAGAGAAATCAAGAGAAGAATAACATAGCTTTTCTAGCTGTTGAGATCAGACTGTCACAAATAAAGAACACCAGCTGGTATTCAGTGGTTATCTTGCACAAATCAGGGCACTCAATTTTCTGTTTTCTAACCAATATTTACAAATTATAGATATTGTATAAATAATTACTAACTTACCTATATCTTTAGCTCTCACTGCAACTGGCCTCCTAAGCTCAGTGACAAATTTCTTTGCATCCAGACGTATCTCGATGATATTGTTTAGTAATGCAAACAAGGGAGCCAATGGGAAGGATGCAACAAACAGGGTTACAAAACCAAACTGGATTACTGAAAATTTAAAAAGAAACTACTATCAATTACCAATTTTACTCCTGTAGAAATAGCTTTCCAAAACACAACCTCCCTGCAAATCAGTGAATAAACAACAAATTATATTTATTTTCTGTGTTTGAACTGTTATACTATTTGCTACTGGCTATTTTATATAAATGTACATATTGTGTGTGAATATTTCTGGACATTTCTTTTATTTAACTGCATGCTGCTTTCACTTTTTACAATTCTCCCATCCAAACATCCACTAAACTATGAATCTACCTATATTCCTAACACAAGAGAAAAGAATGTATTTCATGTAGTGGATGTAAGTCTACTGTATGAAAGGGTGAAACTAGTACATTTTTTACTTTTAATGAGCTACAAGATTCTTTGTTGTCTTTGCTTTAATAAATTAATTTTATTTATTTATATATTTATTTACTTTAATTCATATAGTTGCCCATCTCACATATGGGACTCTGGGCAGCCCATTCATTTAAAATAGCAAGAATAAAAATGATCAAAACAAAAAACCATTTAAACATTTACAGCAATTAAAAGCCATAAACAGAAAACATGGAAGATTCAATCAAAATCTTACACACAATACAAGTGTTTTGTGGGCCCCATATTCCCATGGAATTCCCAGTCCCCATGACAAAATCAAGTTTTCATAAGGTTTGGGGTCAATCTCACTTCAGGGGAGATGATGTCCAGAGACTGGGTATCATGGCTCTCTTCCTAGTTCTGCTCAGATGAAGCTCTTTAGCAAGTGGGACCCATAATATGTTCCTTATGGCAGGCCTGATGAGATGTGTAGATGTAACTGGGAAGACGCAGTCCCTCAAATAACCATCTCCATGTAGATATCTATGGATATTCTCAGTCATCCAGGTCCCAAAGGTGCATTTCAAGAGGCAACTGAACTTTTTGGTCTTTCTTTGAAGAAGTTTTGCTTCTCATCCATGAACGGCCCTCTCTCAATAGACGGAGAGGAATATGATATCATCTATCTCCGTTCTGCAACACAGTCCTTTCAACAGTTCCAAGAAGGCTCTACACCCATTTCCACCATCCAGTCAGAGCTTGGATGAGAAGTGAAACGTCTTCAAAGAAAAACCAGACAGTCCAGTTGCTTCTTGAAAAAGCATCTTTGGGACATTCCCATGTAGGGCATAACCAGCATTCTGAGTTGAACTCAAAAGCAAACTGGAAGCCAATGCAGCTCTCAGAGCACAGGTGTAACATGCACTAATCCAGTGGCATAAATAACTGCCCAATGTGGTGCATTTTGTAGCACTTGAAACTTCTGAATGCTCTTCACAGGCTGCTGGTAGAGCATTACTGTAATCCATTTGGGAATGGATTAAGTATATGAGAGCTGAACCTTCTTATCAAGGTTACTCCTCTGGAATTTATATGTATGAAGCTTCTTAAAGGGATAACATATCTTTTGTTATTGAACCATAATTGCATGAAAAAAGAATGTGAAAAAGGAAAGAACTGGAAAACTGGAAAATATAATGTCAGGCTGGATAAATAAATCCATTTTGAATGTCTATGAAGATTCTGAGCTGAAAAGGTTTCTTAGATGAGAAGTGAAAAATCTTCAAAGAAAAATCAGAAAGTCCAGCTGCCTCTTGAAAAAGCACATTTGGAACATCCATTTTAAATGGATAATAAAATATTGAATGGATAAAATTCTGGTTCATTGTTCAACCGGTAATCATCTAGGAAACTCCACTTTAAATAGTTTAAGTCTTACTCATTTCCATGTATTCTGGAGTAAGTCCTGCAAAAGGTTCCAGATTATAGTCTACTTCATAACGCTGTTTTTTCTTCAAATGTTCTTCATAATCTACAGGACTTTGTCGTTTCAACTTCAAGTACCTTATAAATTTTTTCATTTTCCTAACAAGAACGAGGAAAAAGTAATTGCTTTAGATGGCTTATATGTTTTGTAAAAGCATTTAGAGATTTGGTTTTCCATTTTTAATATTTTATTAAGTTCTTTTAGAAATAAAGCAAATTCCCAAATTATTTGTAGCTGAATGACAGTACAGTGATCCCTCGTTTTTCGCGGCTTCATGTTTCGCGGCTTCAGTGCTTTGCGGGTTTTTCAAAAATACAGAATAGAAAAAAAATGCATCGGTAGGAGGCAAGCGCCCCCTAGTGCTTGCTTTAAACGATGTCCACCAACTCAAGTTTCCGGTGCGAATCCTACTTCGCGGTTTTTCAGTTTTCGCGGAAGGTTCCGGTCCCCATTAACCGCGAAAAACGAGGGATCACTGTATTTTATTTTGAGTTCTCTAGTATCTGAAATGGTATCCAAAGAATCCTGTGAAAATGCCCAAAACTTTTATAAGCACTCCCTCACTGTTTTTAGGTCATCTGTATGTACTATAACAAAGGTTTTCCTGAAGTTCCATTCTGTTTAAAGCAAATTATGTTAGTTGTATTTTGTATGTTTTTAAATTTTCCTGTGCGCCGCCCTGGGTCCTTCTTGGAGAAGGGCGGGATATAAATTTAAATAAATAAATAAATAAATAAGTTCACAGGACCAGCTTTTTACAGTAGTTTATTGGGAAAATAAGAGGTCCAAATGTCTGAAAGATTCTGGCAAAATAAATGAAAAAGAATAAACAAATTTCTTCACTATCTCTTAAAGAGACATAAAGACTTATTATCTATTATATCTATTATAATCTCTATCAGCCTCTACAATCCTGTTTAAAAATATGGCCACAGAATAACCATGAAGACTTTTATTCTATGTACTTGATACTAATTTGAGTATTTTGTCCTATTCTACTTTATCTACTAAGTTGGTTGAACTTGGCCACACTGTAGACTCATAATTCTTATTTGTTAAATCACATAATACAATAGTTTGGGAAAACACTGTTGAAATGCAGGCTATAGGATTTACTGATAAGGAAAAGAATCCTGAATTTAAGACAATTCACCTTTCAAGGAAAATGGAACAAAATACACAAAGCAAAAAACACCTGCCTCTTTATAATATTCCCAATCAATATAATATGGCTTAATTGTTTTAGAAATAAATTATTTGCTGAGAAAAATAGTCCTTCAGATAAGAACAAAATGCATTGAACTAACAAAACAAATAATATAGTAACAAAACAAATGCACACTATTTTAAACTTTGGTGTATCCTCAGTCTAACATTTTCTTGCACTGCATGGATGTCAAATAACAATATATATATATATATATATATATATATATATATATATATATATATATATATATATATATATATATATATATATATATATATATCCCCTCCTGATCAGCTGAGCTGATCAGGAGGAGAACCAGTGGTCTAGTAGCAATTACAACTGCCTCACATGTAATACTTCCGTGGTTCAAATCCCAGTAAGGGTATGGCTAGCTGATGAGAGCTAAATAGCTTGAAATAGAGCTATACTAGTCTCCCTTATTTATTTATCAGCACAAACGCAACACACACACACAGACACACACACACAAATAAATTTATCAAGAGATGATATGTAAGCATTTTGAGAAGATAGCTAATATTTTCTTATTTCCTAGTACTTACGGGATGCCAATTTCAAAAAGATTATTCTGAATCAGCTGTTTGCCCAACATTATAATGCTAAGTTGTATACACAATTCCATCAGGCAACCACCAGGAGCACACTAAAAAAAGGGAAAAACAAAATTAAAAAAACTGGGGACATTCGTATACCCCAACAGAATGTTCATAGCTGTTTTCTAGACACATGAACAAATAAGGTACAGTTACCTCTTCCATTCGAAGAGAACGAAAAATGTAGACATAATCTCCTGGGCGTCCAACAAATCTAGACAATTTGGAAACAAAGGTTAGAATTTCTGTTACAGACACAAACTTTCAGACACTTCCTGCAATATTTTACGTGCCTCTAAAACCATTCTATACATTGTACAATGGATGATTAATTTAGTTTCAGAGAAAAAAAATATAGAAAAGTAAATCTAGCTACCAATAATATATTCACTTTTATCAACACAAACGTTATCAGTGACATTTTTCAAAGAAGTAATTTGCCTTTGAGCTGGGTTTATTAATGTTAAATATGATTAAAAGAAAGAATATTAAATATCTTGTGGATATGATGAGAAAAATCTAATTAATTCATTTATTGGATGAACTCCTTTCTGTCAATGAATGGAATTCAAAAAACCCTGAATTTGCCATTTCCAGTATCTGGTTATAGTTTTGGACACTGATTTAGTAGCTGACCTAAGAGCCCTTGGAATTTCAAGACAGAGCAAGGGAATGTATCAGTAAAACTGCTTTCCCCAAATTTATTTGCTTGTGGAAACTCTCCATTGTGGTAATTTTCAATAATATTCCTCATCGTGATGATCCTAAACAGTAAAGCTGCTGACTGCCATTTATTTCTGTAAATGCTTCTACCTGTAACAACTTAAAACAGCATGAACATCTGCTGAGTAAACAGTCAAATTTTAACTGATGAAAGTGTATTTTGCCTTGGTATTTAGCAATATCCCTTCTTAATGTACACCAATAAGCCAACAAGGCTTCTGTTGTGCCCAGAAAAAATGCTCCTAACGGAAACATAACCAACATTACACATTGGGAAATTATCATGCTATCAGTTAATTTTTATGATCTTAATACTTGGAGGTAGGCGTAGCCTAGGAAACTCAAGTGACAATCCATCTAAAGAGCTGTCCTTGTTTGAATAAGAGCTCTGGAACAGCATAAAATACTAGTGAAGCAATTAATTAATCTATGCAACTTACCGGCCCTTGAAGAAAGCAACGTAGAAAATGGGTGTGTAAGCATTCACAAATTTCAGAAGGAAGGCCTTGAAGATAAGTCGTTCTTCAAAACTTTTGTCTGTTTTTGGAACCTCTGAGGTAAATGAAATTAATGCAAAAATAACTGGAAGATTAATCTAAAATACCAAATATTATACATAGAGTCCTTGACTTAGGACCACAACTGAGCCCCAAATTTAAGTGAATTTTGTCCCATTTTAGGCAAACACATGAAATGCCAGAATTGCTAAATGAATTGCTGCCGTTGTTAAGTTAGTAACACAACTGTTAAGTGAATCTGGCCTCCCCATTGACTTTGCCTGTCAGAAAGTCGCAATAGGTGATCACATGACCCTAAAACATTGCAATTGTCATGAATACATGCCAGTTGCTAAGCATCTGAATTTTGATCATGTGATCACAGGGATGTTGCAATGATCATAAGTGTAAAAAATGGTCATAAGCCACTTTTTTCAGTGCCACTGTAACTTCAGTCACTAAATAAATAATTGCAAGTCAATGACTACTGTACAGGTTAACATTTATGGTAGTGAATATAGAGTCTTGTCTTCATCGAAAAAGGTGGAACAAGAAAATCGATTACACTTGGCAATTACTTAGAATAATGTGGTCAGAGCTGATACACTACAGTTATCCCTACAATGAAGTATGTATAATGTCAATCTGGCTTGATTACAGGATTATTAGAGAAGTATTTCAGATCCTCCCCCCTCTTTTCAATAAAGAAATTCATATTTCTTCATTGAAAGAAAGTCTGAACCCCTCTATTTTTTACTTCTTGATTTATATTCTTTTTTTTTTATATTGAAAAAGTTTTATTGGTTTTACATTTTTTCTATAGGGTAGGGTAAGGGATACAAAGAAATTTTGAGAGCATTCACGTCAGAGTCGTCGGCCCTTCCGAGACCTCAAAATACACAATAAAAAAAATAACAAAAAAAAAAGCATTTTTCATAACACTACAAGGTAAAAGCAAGTACATATACCTAAATTCTCAGTTCCATGCTGTCAGACATTTACAAAAAATCCAGAAAATATTATGCAAAATTGTTCAGGAAAATCAAGGCAAAGTTATTATTTCGATCTAAGTCTCTTGGCTATTGTATCTTCTTTTTCTCCTCCCTGGCCCCCAGCGGGCGGGGCCGTGGCCCCCTCCGTCCCCCCTGGATCTTCCCCCAGGGCAGAGGAATGTTTTTTAAGAAAGGCTTCCGCCTCAGCAACTGTTTTAATCCTCACTCTTCCTCCTTCCCAGAACACCAGCATCCCTTCGGGTGTCACCCACTTGAACCAAATCCCATGATCAAATAAAATTTTAGACAAGAAGGAAAATTTTCTCCTTGCTTCTCGAATCTTTCTAGGAATCTGCTTCAAGATAGTGACCGTTTTTTGTTGGTAAATTAAAGGGTTCCCTCTCTGCGCCTTCAAGATTTCCTCTCTGGTTGACCTTCTAACAAATTTCACATGTATCTCTCTAGGCACTTCATTTATCCTGGCATATGCTGAGTTAATTCTATAGGCTAGGTCAATGTCCCCCCTGATCTCATCTTTAGGTTTTTGTAAATAGTCTGCTAAAATTGTGCTCATAAGATCAGGGAGGCATTCACCAGGTTGCTCAAAAACATTCTGAAATCTCAAAAAATATGTCATTCTTTCCATATCAATCCTAGACACATGCCCACTTGTTTCCTCAACCTCTTTAGTAACATTTTTAATCTCTCCCTTAACCCCCACCAGCCCCCCTTCCAATTCTTCAGTCTTCTGTGTGATTTCCAGCGTTTGCTTCCGTGTGTCCAATAGCTCCTTCTTGAAAATAATGTTTTCTGCCCTCTGGGCCTGAATTTCTTGAACCAAAGTTTGTATAACAGTTTCAAGAGAAGCCATCCGTTGTTCTAAACTTGTCAATGCTGTTTCTTGAGCCATCTTAACTGTTAGAGTCAATGCCACCAAAATGGCGTTTTCAGGGTGGGGCTGGTGAGACTAACCGGGAGCCAAAAGTTCAGATCAAGGTTGAAACGTTGTAAAATTCAGGAACCAAGAGAGAGACAATTTTCCAACTCAATAGCTATAATAACGAAGGTAATCCAGAAAGGAACCACAAATCCAACAAGAAAAAAATTCTTCATTAATATCCAGAGAGAGTCCCAATTGTAAAGAGACGCTGGAAATTTTCCATAGTTAAAATAGTCAGGCAGGGACAAAGAAAAGCCACTTTCCACCGCCCATCTCAGAGCCCAGAGGAGAAAGTAGAAAAATAAAAAAAAATTTTTAACCAGCCAGACCTAGACACAATGTTGCAAGTAGCCGCATACCACTTTCCCTTGTTAGAGACAGTCCGGATTTAAGATTTCCACTTTCTCTTCCAGAGAAGCCATTTCCAAGTGCCGCTTAAGTCCGAGGGGTTTTTTTTGAAAACAAACACCCCCTCCCAGTCCGTTCAGCCTGGCTGGCAGCAGAAAAAAAAAGTTTTTTAAAAACTCACTCTCCCCTCGCAGCTGAAGCCTCGGGAAGCCTTCCGACTGAGACGATTAACCCTCTTCATTGTTGTAAATGGCACCGTCTTCCTTAGGCGAAGGGAGAACCCCCCGCAGCATGTTCTCCCTCACCTAAGCCGCGCCGGGGGCCACTTCCTCCACCGCCATGGGGGGGGCGCCCCCCGACGAGCCGGCTTTACGGGAGACCCTCAAACAAGAGGGATCTCGCCCCCGTGGGGGGGCAGAAAGAGAAACAAAGCGGCGAGCGAGCGCTAGGCTCGCCCGTCGCCGCAGGAGCCGGAACCGGAAGCCCTTGATTTATATTCTTAAAGTAAGCAGTGACATGAAAGGAAGATAAATTGTGTTATTTGTCTTTTTTTTAAATTAGTTCACCAAGGTGATAAGACTCTAAATGAATTTAAATAATTTCCACATTTAAAATTAAACCGAATATTAGTTACTGAAAGATGTGACTGCCTTAATGCCAAGAATCCTTTTATGTTATTATCTCAGGATTTGTTCCTATGTACTTTTGCTTGCAAAGTCAAACCTGAATATTAGACAGATCGTTTAATGAAATCATAATTCTAAGTCAAATAATGGGAGAATATGTACCTACCGATCTGAGTCAGCCATCTAGCTATGCAGCCATATACTTCATCCAAGATTATTATCACCACCAGATTAATAATTACTGCAGTGGCTGTGACCGTCACTCTAACATTCGACCGGCCTCCTGGAGAGGAGCTGATAGCTAAAGCTGCTGCAGTGGAGATTCGGTATATAATAACCCCAAAAACAATAGCAAATGTCAGTCCAATCTGAAAAGGACATAACCAGTTATCGAAAGATTAGGTTCACAATATTATGATGATCTGATGTAGCTTGTATGGAAATATTTCAATTACTTGTGCCAATGTTATAAAAGCTGCATGCTCCCATATGGTTTACAGAGAAACGGTTATAATCCACATGGATAAACTAAACATTTCTATAGTATTATACTACTAAAGAAAAATATCAGCTATGAAGTTAAACACAATATAGTTAGAATAATAAAGAAAATACCATAACATAATGATTCTGGTTATGAATTCCTCTTATGATTTCATTCATTGTTATCTATTTAGTAAAAACCATGCAATTATATTCATAGACTTATAGAGTTGGAAGAAAACTTGGAGGCTTCCTATTTCAATTTTCTACCTAAGGCAGGAATCTTCACCTTCAGAGATTAGGTTTGGCAAAATATGGTGTACAAATAGCATAGTTATAGGGGCACAGATATCTGAGAAAGAAATACAAGTAGAACATTGCAAGCTTTATTATTGTTCATTATAGACTAAAACTTTTTAAATGTGTTATTTGAAAAAAGCAAGCCAATTCATTAATTTTTGCATCATTTAATGGAACCCTCCCTAAACTGGCACCATGCAAATGTACTGGAAATTATGAAATTTGCACTTCCAATGCAGAAGATGGAAAAGTGGGAAGAATTAGGAAAAGTTAAATGTAATCCAAAAACCGAACAGATAAAGGAAAGTTTTATTCCCTCCTTTAAGAAAAGTTTCCCTATTGTTGAGAAATCAACTAGCTCAGGAAAATAATGTTTCCAAGATAATGCTTACCATGAAAATAATGCTCACAAAATTTGTGAAGTATGCTGGGAATCGATCTTTCCATGTCAGTTTTTCTTTTTCAGTCTAGCACACAAAAGAAGACATAACACGAAGCAATTCATTATAACAATTAAATAAGTTGCCCTTTTTATTCTTGTTTGTTATCCAAATTTAAATAGGCAAGACCATAATTAAAGTGCAAAGACACATAAACAGAAGTAAACATTCTAAAAAGAGTAAACATCACAAGAGTGTCAGTCAATTGACAGGCTTTCATCAAGCTACAGCTAGCTCAGGCAGTCTGCAAATTACTTCAAACAGAACAAATTTGGGGATGAGGCTATATGAGGCTATATGTAGTACTAACAATTTGGGCACTGGGATTCTTATTCTTTCTTTTTCATTTTGCAGACCCATCATCGATTATGCAGTTTTTCCAGCTCTTTCATGTAGGGTGGAAATGCAAAGGCAAGTAGAGGAAAAAGGAACAGAGGAACATTTGCTAACACATAGTTGTTGTTTTTTATGTGGGACAGATTCAGTTCTAAGGCCAGGCAATTTCTTCAAAACAGTTCTCTGGAAGGGCTGTCAAAACATATTTAGCCCAAACTAATTTTGGAAACTGGTCCAGTCTTCCTTCAGACATTGTTTAGATTGTTTTTCAAAAATGTAATGCGATTTTCCATTTAGAATAAAGTATTATTAGAATATTTCCTGAAAACTTAATTTATATCCCAGTCATCACTTACAGGAATGATAGAATGACAGTGAAAGCAAGTAAATGATTAGCAGCATCCCCTCTGCTTTTCCCATGTGAACACAGAGTAGCTGTTCTCTCAAGGATAGTAAAGTTTAGGGTCACCCGAGTCTGGCAAGCATGAAAAGTGGCACATATTGTATTATGTATTATTCAAAAGACATATGGGCCAAACTACATGGACTGTAACCACATAAAATATGATGATGGGTATGTACATATGGAATTGTTTTTGCAAAGTCACAAAGAAGAAAAGATGCCAATGATATGAAACTTGAAGTAATACGTAGTACGGTGGGTTTCATGCTTTCTAAACCAGATTTGTCTGCCACATAGTTTTTTCTGATCTCTTCTGTACTTTTAAGGGGTTATAAAGGAGGGAACAGAAGCACCCTGTTGATCCTATTCTTCATCCCATTATCCTATTGTAAACTTAAATTCATGAAAGTGAGAAGAGGGAAAAGGATTGAAAGCCGAGTGGTTGTATATGTATAGGAATCATTTCTGAGTACAGTATTAGTATTCTGTTTGTTCATAATGGTTTTTAATTTTTATTATATTTCCATGCCACCCAAATCCTTTTTTATGGGATGGGTGGTTATCTATATTTGCTAAATAAATATGTTCATGATTTATTGGGGGATTGTTTTATATACACCATCTTTAGGACTACTTTATATGTAAAATTAAGGATTATGAAATGAACATGTACAACTCCATAAGGCTCCTATAAGAAAAATAAGCACTTAATGTTACATGCGCATCACATGCATGTTTTTTCTTTCTCTCATTCTCATTCTTTCTCTCTCTCTCAAAAAAAAAGGGAAACCAGGAAACCCCATCAAGCATAAGGCATGTGCAGTGTTGTAAAAGCTGCACATCAACCAGTATGAAAGATCAACCATGCAGTGTCATTCCAAACAAAGGCAAAAACCCATCTTAACAAGAGTGATAAAGACAGGAGAAAGGGAAAGTCATATATGTGAATATTACAAAATAAATAAAAGAAAAGTGTGCTTTATAGATATTCAGATTCAGAAAGTTTCCACAAATGGTAATGAAATGTACCAATTTCATCCCAGCCATGACTCTCTTAACTCTTTGTCGCCATTTGTTAGCTGCCTCTTCTGGCAATTGCTGGCCCTTCTGATGGCATTTGAAGGAAACAGAAAAGGATAATCCAATATGGCTGTTACAAAGCACTGACTTACATGTAAATAAATAAATCCCTAAACAGAATATGGATATGGTAGAATTTAAAAACAAATAAAAGATGCCTATGTGCTGATGTTAAATTTCCTGACATAATATAAATCACCATAAAACAGAAAATTCAAAGTAAAACCAGAGAAAAATAACCACAAGGAACTGGCAAATTAAAAACAATAGTGGTTACATATTGTCTAAGCATTTTATATATACATTATTATGTAAAACAGCTGATAGATCATCATGGAGACAATCTATATGGTTGCTAAGAGTAAAAAAGCACTAGATGGCATAAAAATAAATTGATGGTATTTAATTTCTTCAGCAAAGATCTGGGTTAACAATGAAAAATGGGATGAATGTGTTTGCAGGTGAAACAAATTATTTAGCACAAGCAACTGGAAAGCAAAATGTAAAGAAATGCAGAAAATCAGTCCATTTCCTCTTACTGCCCACTATCGTTTTTGAGATACATTGAATTTGCATACTCTAATATGAATAACCCAACCAATAAAAACACTGGCTTTTTAAAAAAGGACTTTCTATATAAATTTCCAAGATTGAACATTTTCAATGTTTTTGCATTGTCGTTTTTATCATCTATTACCTGATTAGTTATATCAGTCCAGTCCCCCTCAGTCAATCATGTAGTTACATTTTTTAACTCCAAAGTTCATTATTTATTCACAATTATTTGTATTTACCAGTTTGTTGTCCATTTCTACATTTGGAAATATCCTTTTGGATTTCATCCTAACTAGTCTGGAGAAGCGCACAAACTCAGTTGCTTTCCTATTACTTTCTACTTCCTGTTTATTTATTTGGAAGAAGATCTTTCCTTTTATATCACAGCACAACTTTCTATATTTGGATAGTATTTTTGTCTAAAAATATTGACTGTAATTACCATGGCCTATCTTTGTTGTGCTGGGTTCTTCCTTATATTTACTTAGTAGTAGACTTCACTGATTGTTCTTTCATGCCTCCAATTCTTCACAGGGTAGCCAAATCAGTTCTGGGTATGATTTTTATCTAGGCAGTCAAATCTAAAATAAAACTGCTGACTCTGCAGTGCTTTATAGAGATTTATAGAAATTCTGCTTAGCACACTTTATAGAAATTCTGCTTAGCACACTTTAAAAAGGATATTATGGACTGAAAAAGATTCATGCAAACCAAAAACATTTTATTTCATATATCCTTAAAGAGCCAAACTATAAAATATTCTATCATAAAATGTAATTATGGTGACTCTTAACTTGGATGATTTCAACAGAGCAACCTAAGACTAATCTATTCAGGATAATAACAATAGTTACTATCTGTACTATAGCAGTGGTGCAATTCAGCCAGTTCTATCTGGTTTGGGCGAAGCTGTAGCGGTGGTGGCGGGAGGCTCTGCCCACCGGCCTGGACGTCATCACCGCCCCTTTTTTGACGCTCTGCACATGAATGGAATGTCCTGCACATGAGCGGAGGTGGCATGTGTGCTCACCTTTGCGAACTGGTAGCGAAGGTAAGTTGATTTCATCCCTGTACTATAGGTATGAGAACTGGTGGAGAAATTGGACCTAAGTTGCACTTTCCAAACCTATGAATGAACCAGATTATTATACCGTAATCCTTCAGATTTTTCATCCTCTGAATGTTGTCATATAATTTTCCAGTTCTTATGTGCCTACACTTTATTCACAATTATGAATATGCATTTTCATTCAGAGAGATTTTTTAAAATGTTTGCAAACTGACATAGGAATGGGACCCAGCAAACTAGTGCCTGAAAAACTGAAAGAGATAAATTCACATGATCCTCATCAGAGCCAATATGTTTCTGAATAGAAGGCTTCCTCTAATTTAGCTTTTTGAAAAGTGAAGATATCCAGATGGAGAGATCTTAACTTCAGTTTCAAGAATTCCTCAGCTAGTCTGGCCATTCCTGACAAATTTGGGAGTTGAACTCCATTCATATGGAGAAGGACCAGACTGAAGAAGATTGCTGCAGTCACCTATTAAACTACTAAAGGAACAAATATTGGACTATATTGATTTCAGTCTGATGAAACATTATCTCCTCTTTCAAGATGTGATATGTTCAGTACTTTAGAAACGTTTCAGAATAATAATTGCCAAGTGCTGTGTGCTACTGTGCCATAACAAGGAATTCAGTTCAATGACTAAAAGTTATGGGATCACCTCGTTCAAAGAAGATACCCACTGTATCACTGGGTTGCTGCTGCAGAACTTTCACAAGGATCATAAGTGATGGGCTCTTTACAGTAAATAATTCTAAATGTTTTTACATTCTGACTGTAAAAATCTAAATTATGTCTCTAAAATTAGAATAACACAGATTTACTCAGTCAGTCATTTATTCAAAGTCAGCATAATTGTGAAAATTATTTTTTTTTTAAAAAAAATTAGTCCCTGGTATTTTCACAATTGCACTGACTTTGAACAAATGTCTGAGGACTCCGTATTATTCCATAGCACTTTTGAAGCTAACTGCATTTATTTTTTCTTGATATGTCATTTCTTTATATTCAGTAACAATATTAGAATAGTAATTGCTTACAATGAATAATATAAATGTGAAGAGCCTATGCTATGATTTTTAAAGCAAATGTACTTAATTTTTATTGCACAAAATTTTAAAACAAAATTAATTTGTTATCTTACCTCTTTGTTTCTATATTCTTTCTTGAGAGATTTTTCTAATACTTTTGCTTCATACTCAGCTCTTGGATGATCCTGTAAATAAGTCATACGTACAGGGAACCATGAGGCCTATCACTTCAAATTATTATAACAAATCTGAATATAGTTCTGCTATAACTTAATTTAAACGTCTTTCTTTGTCACTAGCTGTCTGAAATGACTTAGGACTATGTGCTTTCTTTACTTTAATGGTGTAGATGCTGCTAGATTGAAGTTGTTCTTTAGCCAATAAACATACTAATTTGGGTAGTGTCACAACCTTGTTCCCATTTTCTATAGTAGCAAAGGACTTCAGATTCACAATATGCTGGTTTGCATTATTTGTATATGTTTTAAGTCTTAGCAGGTGATAGCATATCGCTGATCTTGTCTAAGTTTGGAAGCTAAGCAGGATCAGGACTGATTAGTGTTTGGATGGGTAACAAGGAAACTTTTGGATTGAGAGCTAGATCATGAGATCGAAGAAAACATTCCAAAAGACAAAGGCAAACCCTTTAGTTACTGTTGCCAAGACAACTACATGGACATATTCATGAAGTTATCAACTATCAGCTGAAAGGAATCTTCATTTTGTAATCTGAATGGCCATTTCCTGGCATTGCAAAGAGGCTATATTTGAACTGACAGCATGTCATATATAGGGCAAAGGATTGACACTAAATTGTTCTGAGCTTAAATGTGCAATCAAGGGATTCTCCTCTCTATATGAATTTGATCTTAACAAAAAAGGTAATTTCAGTTCCATTAATTAAAATTAATAATTTGTAATTTCAGTTTAGTCATACATACAGAGAAAATGTGTGGAAAAGAATCAGAAATGAAAAGAATGAAATAGGTGAAAGATTTAGAGATTATTTTTAAAAGTGCATTGGACTGAGACTGGATGGATATGAAAAAGCCCTATTTGAGGATATTATAAAAGAGGAAAGAATAATTTGCATTGGAAATTCTGAAGACAGACAAATGCTGGGGAAAAATGAGAGGAGATCGAAATGCATCTTTCACTACCAGATAGAGAAAAAGTTAGAGAAATTATAAAAAAAAAATAAAACAAAACAAAAATGCCAAACCTTGACTGCCTCCTTCAGGAAACCATAAAAAACACAAAAAACATAAAAATTAAAATTACTTCACTGTTGCAAACTGTATTCTTGACACAATTATTTTTATTTGTGTGAATGTAGACACTGCATAAGAATTAGGGGGTACATAGGGGTACATCCATGGGGTGTAGGATGGATTGGTTTTCTGTTGTATTTATTTTATGGAAGTATCAGCATGAAAACACACAGTTACTCAACATCCAGAAAGGCTCAATAGCGTTATGGCCCAGAACTCTGTTGGTATCAAGCAACTGAACACATGGGGTACATTGTCCTCTTACACAATTATTATTGTAACAACAAATTCAAATAACCCTCGTATGGCAATATTCCGACATATTACAGATTAATTTCTTCAATAGGATTTGAGTGCATACTCAAGTGCTTTGATCATAGGGATGAATTAAGATGAATATATGTTAAGTGAAGAATAAAATACATTCTATTGTCAGCAGTTGTCTCAGGTCACTGCTATCACTACAGGGAACACTGAACATAATCCTGAAAGGTATTTCGTACTACAAGGATACAGTTAATCCTTCCGACAGCTAACAAGATCCCAAAAATAAAAGAACAGTTGTCTTATGGTGTCTATGATACCATCCTAGCACTGAGATTTCAACGTTAACATGTCATTTGTGTTAATACTTTGGGTCAAAGATCAAATGAAATCATAGACATAGACCAATTAATTGCTATTGAAGAATTTTTTAATGAAGCCAGTTATAAAATTTAATATAGCAATGAGACACATGCATTATTTAATATATTTCTGCGTGAGAAAAATAATGTTTTAATTAATTGAGCAACACTCTTCATAGATAATTGTATGTATGTATGTATGTATGTATGTATGTATGTATGTATGTATGTATGTATGTATGTATGTATGTATGTATGTAAATGACTTTAAAAATGCACATGATAATCCTCACTGAAAAAGGGGGAGGTCTCTTCCACTGACACACGCATGTGCATCATTAAAAAATAAACATCTTAATTTTCTCCAGTATGCGTTTATGAAAATATTCAAAATTAACTGATTAATCCATTAAAAGTAAATAATATTAATTCACTATAATTAGCTATGGATTATACTTATATAATTTATAGTTATAGCCAATTTGGTGCAGTAGTTAAGATGCTGGGCTGAAAAGGGGGAGACTGTGAATTCAAGTCCCGCCTTAGGCATGAAAGTGACCTTGAGCCAGTCACTCTCTCAGCCCAATCCACCTCACAGGGTTGTTGTTGTGGGGAAAATAGGGGGAGGAAGGAGTATTATGTATGTTCACCACCTTGAGCTATTAATAAAGTAATGAAGGTGGGGTACAAATCAATGCTATAGCATAAATGCTATTAGAAGAAGAGAGGCTGAATGGGCTGGTCATCTTTAGGTTTTTATAAGCAACACCCATTCATCAGTTTTAGAGCTTCTGATAGAAGAAGCAGTTTCTGTTGACAGCTTGAGAGGTGGGTAATTTCCCTTTTCCTTGTGGCTATGTAGTCTCAAAATAAAATTAGGAAACATAAACGTGATGTGGATAGGAGATTCGTGGAAGTGGAACAATTGTTGCAAGAGGAAGAACAACTATTCATTGGACTCTATCTTTTACCTATAACAGTACTACTCTTAGTGTTCTGCTTAATAAATATGTTGTGAAGTCCTAAGATTGAATATGAGCAAAACCCACCTAATCTATCAAAGAGATCCAGGGCTTTCTACTTATAGTTAATAAGACATTTATTTTGTTGAATATTGAATTTAACACAGAATTAGACATCTGATTAGGATATTTTAATTTTTCAGGTCTATACATTACTTTGTAAATAAAAATTTGCAATTAAAACTAAATTGCTGATCAACCTCCTTTTAATTTAAATGGTATTGTAAACACAAACATCCACAAACTATTTCCTGGGAATCTTAGATTTCAAATAGAATTGGGAAATAAAACATTTTTAAAATGTAGACAGACATTTCCCTTTTTAAAAATATAAATTAATAGTTCCAGTCTCCACTCAATATGCTAGACAGAAGCAATATTTAATTTTGAACTCATACATAGAATACATTTGCTAATTGTAAACTTCTGTAATCATGGCAACTGCAGCTTTAAAACTGAACAAATTATGAGTATGTTCACATTTTATAGTTTCTACATCAAGGGAATAATTCTTGAGCTATATATGTTTAATGCCCACATTACTAGGTGTAACCTTCATTCTCCAGCCAAGGCTTCAGGCTTCCATGGTAACAAGACTGAAACTAACACACCCTTCCCAAACTTAGAAATGGTTATGTGCAGGATTTTCCATTCCAATGGGTCACTGGCTGAAAATTAAACATCATTTAGCTAAAGTAACAACCAATGAAACAGCATATAAAAGAATTAACATACTTCTTCTTCTTCAAAACCAGTAAGATCCCATTTGTAATTCAGACGCATCTGTTTTCTCTTCCAGTGTTCCATAAAGGTAGCAGCTGCATAGTTGAAAGGAAAGAAAAAAGGAAGAAGGAAATTATCTCTATCCATCATTTAGTTGTTGCTCCTGATCTTAATCTGCACTATTTTCCATTCTGTGAAAATATAAACCCCATAGTGAAATTACTTATAAAGCTGCCAATTTTAAGGCAATGCAAAATATTAATAATTGATTTGAGTCAGTTATTAGAAATTTTAAAAATGATCCAGGCATCAGATTTTTGCACATCTATAAATGTAAAAACAAAACAAAACAACCCACTGCAGGCCATTCTACAAGAGCTGATTATAGCTTATTTGGCTTTAATATAAGAGCAGTAATAAATGACAGAATGAGAAATCAATAATTAGAGTGCTCTCTATTTTGTTTAAAGATTAAAATGCAATTTTGGAAAAGAAGAAGTCAATTTGGATTGAGGTCCTCACACTGAGGGAATTGATTTTTTTTTATTCATTCCATTTATAATTTGCCCTTCAAAAATCCTTAAGACGGCTTACAAAAAATTAAAACCACAAACAACAAAATAAGATAAAAATCTATATCCATATAAAACCATAAAGCAAACATAATACAAAAACAAACCAAAAAATGAACACAGAAATAAAAACAAGAGGAAAATAAAATTGGCTTGTTTTACTTGAAATATCAATACAGTTGTGTTACCAGAGTTAACACAACTGAAAAATCTCTCCTTTCTCTGGAGAGGACATTTCAAAAAGCACCTTATATAGGAGACCTTTAATACCACATTGCTTTCTCAATTGGGACTATTCTCAGAAACTATTCCTTCAAAGAATAAAGCTTTGGAAAGGAGAGTTATGTCTACCCAATAAATTTCCATTAGATCAGTCACTACCAAATGCTTTTGACATAAAGGAATATGAATGATCGTTCCACAGATGTCCGGCCCTCATCTACTTTAACTTTTCGGTTAAGTACTCAAGGAAAGCATGGTTTTGATTTGTCCGTAATTTCCTGATGTGTTTATTGGCTTGCAACTGTTCCATATCTATAACAAGAAATTACAGTAGGAGAAGCCCTTTCCAAAATCATCAACCAACAAATTAGCTAATGATAAAAAAAATACAAAGTGAATATCAGAATTTGGACTAAAAGTTAGAGGCTCAAGCCTCAAGTGTACCTCCTGTTTCCCATGACATCAGAAGAGCCCGTGAAGGGTTTCAGGAGAATACTGCACCTTAATATAAACTTTTATTTATAGCAGTTTTGAAAATTATTCCCTTATTTTACATAAATCAGATAGTATTATGCTAGCGAACCTCATCATGGTTTGTATTCTTGGAACACCTCCAGAGTTGGGTTTCTACCGGTTTAGCTGAACCAGTAGTAACTTGGTTGCCTGGGTCGCTGGAACCAGCAGCAACCCAGGCGTGCCACGCCCCTGAACTGGTTCTTTTGGAGGCGCTGTAAGCGCCACCATCTTGTTTTTGCCTTTGGCATATGTGTGCAGCAATTTTTTTTGTTCTGTGCATCAAGCGCACGTGCATGTTGCATTCCTGAGCGAACCAGCAGTAGTGGCAGCTGGAACCCACTCCTGAACATCTCCCTCCCCTCAGCTTCCTTGAAAAGGCTACTTAGAATTTATTTCCTTGGGTAAAAATCCCCTTTGCAACTGAGCAGTTGAGACAAGAATACAGTGAATCAGAAGCTAGAATATTATTTTGGGCCTTTAGGGTATTTATATCTGAAACCCTTCTCCAACTCTTGCTAGGCGATCTGCTTGAGCAAAACTTATTTAAAATCCTTGCACTTTTAGTTCAGTCAGGGCTATTAGTTACAGGTCAATATATATACAATGAGGCGCTGAAGCTGGTACAGTAACTGGAATGGGATCCAGAAATCAGCTACATTTCAATTTTCAGCAGGAAAACTATTATAAAACAGGAAATGGTGACAAATTACAATACATGTAACTTGTTTAAAAACACTCTATCCAACATTATAAAATGTCTTTGGAACATGGATGTGAATAATGGGAACAAGCCCACGCTATACGGTAAACAATTGTGAAAGAAATAAGCATACAGAGAAAAGCTAAACAATCCCATGAGAGTAATTCTGAAGAAACTATGAATAGATATCATCAACACACTGTATTGTGATCTTCAACAAACCACCAGAGACTTGGAAAATGAGAAGAATCCAACATGTATCTTAAGTGTGTGGCAACTCCATGTATCTTAATGGGAGTTTGCAATTTTTTTAGGTATGAATAATTTCTATTTTGGTTTTATCCAGTATTTCTTCATCAGTTTTGTATATCCTGTATTTAAGTTTAAATACAATACAATACAATACAATACAATACAATACAATACAATACAATACAATACAATAGCAGAGTTGGAAGGGACCTTGTAGGTCTTCTAGTCCAACCCCCTGCGTGGGCAGGAACCTTACACCATTTCAGACAAATATTCCTTCATAATATCAATATGATGTAAAGTATATAAGCTTCTTTGAAGTAACTATACTTCATGCAACTTTTAGTTCTATACCTACCTGCTGTATGCTGTAAATAACAAAATATCTGCCCCACTTCCTGTTCCTATTATATCAAAATTCCTATCAATGCCATTCATGTATAAAACAAGGAAAAATGCAACATTATTCCCTATGATTACAGGAATGCCTCAGGTAGCAGGAAAATGTTACTAAAATGAGAAACAACTGCAGGTCAAAAGCTGTGCGGCATCTTGTAACCTCTGTTAGACCAATATTCAACCTACCTTCAGACCACGTCTTAAACTTCTGGAAAATAACTCAGTGGTATATTTGCCTTTCAAGCAATTGAATAGAGTCCTGTTTGGATTTGACAAGTGGAACAGCTTAAGGTGTATAAGCATTCTATTACCATTGCAGTAGTAATGTCAGAATAGAGGGGCTGCTTCAGTGGTGGATTGCTAGCCGGTTTGGGCAGAGCCTCCTGGCAATGTCACTACCAGCTCAGCGGAACTGGGCAGAACCAGGAGCAGCTCACCTCTGGGCTGCTTGACAATATGCTTCCAAGCCTCCCTTCTTAGCAATTCTATTTTCTTTTCTGTCTTTTCCACTCTGTTTACTCCATGCTAACTGTTGCCTGGTTATCTCCATTCTGGTAGCTGCCCCATGAAATAAAGTCTGGATGGACTGGCCAGTTCAGACCAGACTGTAATTCCCCACTGGTGTGCATATTTTTGCATAAATATTGTGCATAATTCATCTTTCAGCCATTCCTCTACTTATGTCAATAACCTTCCAAACATGTTTAGTGCAAGATATGTGGCACTATCTTTTAAATCTAATTTTGATCATAATCATCTTGTTCAACTTATACTTCCATTTTATCTCAAAACAACCTTGTGATTTAAATGTCTTTAAGAAAATCCAGAAAAGCACAAGTTGCAGAGAATGTATTTTGACAGGATATATTTCATAATGGGAATATTAATTTGCAATAGTAGTATGTGAGATCAAAACAAAATTAATACAGGTAGACCTTATTTAGCAACCATTTGCAATTATGATAGTGATGAAAGATTAACCTGTGACCAAAAGTCATATTTATGATCTTCTCAGGTTTGTAAAACAAAGGAAAGATGAAGGAAGCTCATAAGAGCTGTGGTGGGATAGTAGTTAGAATGCAGTACTGCAGGCTACTTCTGCTGACTCCTAGCTGCCAGCAGTTCAATTCTCACCAGCTCAAGGTTGACTCAGCCTTCCATCCTTTTGAGCTTGGTAAAATGAGGACCCAGGTTGTTGGGGGCAATATGCTGACTCTGTAAACCACTTAGAGAGGGCTGTAAAGCGCTATAAAGCAGTATAAAAGTCTAAGTGGTATTGCTATTGCTATAAGCACAACTAGTGTTTTACTTAGAGAGTCCACTTTACTTAATGACTGAATTGCTGGATCAAATAGTGGTTGCTGTATGGGGACTACCTGTACTCAAGGGAATAAGTATCTGTATAACGATTATCAGAATTAGGACTGTGTGTTTACAATATAAACTGTTTTGTTCTTAAGCTTGACAGTATATTATGAAACTGAATTTGCATTTTGCTTCTGACAGGCTTCACATCATGTATGAAGCCAAACCTTCATGATAAACACTAAACACAAAGCACAGAGATGCCTTTATGTGTACCAGTTGTTCAAAATAAACTTAGAACTAATATCTCTCTGATTACACAAAGCTTGTGCCTGCATTTTCCTTGGACAATGCCCAGATGCCTTGGCTCACAATTTTTTCCGGGAAAACAAGCCAAACCAAAAGTTTGTGAGCCTGTTAGGCAGGAGCAGATTCTAGGTACAAAGCAAGCTGCTTTCAAATGAGTTAGTTCTTTCTCCCAGCTCGCTGATATTTTTAACAGAGAAAAACAATAGTTTATCCCAAATTGAACATGAGATTTCAGCAGTAAAACTGGTGCTCTATTTGCACTTTCTACAAGTTGGCTTATAGCTCCCATCACCGTTTTTCTTTTCCCAGTCTGCATTCTCTTTTCCCAGTGTCCACGCATATGAGATTCTAGTCTCTGGTCTTGACCACTGGATTTCTGTGAAGTCATTTCCTGACTTCTGTGTCGTGCTCATAAATTTGTAAACTTTCTTCCATTATCAAAAGGCAACAGTCTTTAAAATGAGGATCAGCAAGATGACATCTTCTGTAATGCACATTGCTAAATAGCACCCATGCAGACACACATAATATATAAAAGGGTCACAGCATCCAAAGAGAAAAAAATACCCAAAGCTAATGGGGGGAAAAATCAGCATTTATAACAAGTTATTACAATTGAAATCATGTCACTTCACATGTTTTTGATATTCTACTGAAGCATAAAATGAGAGTTTTTAACCCTGCAGAATGTAGGGTTTTTGTAGTACAAGCCTGAGACATTCATTATTTTGCTGGAGCAAAATGTTTTCAAAGAAATCAAACTGGGTTGTATGTGCTAAACTAGGAATAGACTAGTATTAGTTTCATATCTTTTAGCACTGTATTTATGAAACCTGTGTTGTAAGAAAACAAACATATGGCTATAGAACAAATTAGTCAGAATTCTCCCCAATCATCAGGTTGAAATTATCATATTTTGAGCACATTATGTGAAGACCTAGCTCTCTTGAGAAGTCTGCAATGCTGGAAAAAGTGGAAGAAAAGAGGAAACAGGATGATAGTAGCCAGGGAGATGAATGCAATTAAAGCAGCTATGGGTACTTTGCTGGAGTACAAAAAGAACTAGCTTGGGGACAGATCAACCTGCAAAAAATATATTTATGCAGTTTCTAAGAGTCAAAATTGATTTAATGGCACATAATAATGATCAATCAGTTTGTGCTGAACTAAACTTTCTCTATTATTGTTTCTTCGGAATTTCATCTGTATGAATATCTGTATGATTGAATGGTTGAAGTCCATTAGTTCACAGTCATAGGACTGAAATCAAACAGAATATGAATACTATGTTCTACAGTTTTACAACTTGACAATGAAGCAATAGCAGGTCCCAGGCATAATAACTTGTAATTATTAGCTTGATATAATATGTGAATTATCTAGCAACCAGATTTGGAATGTCTCCTTGATCTATGATTGATGACCAGCTCTAACAGAGAATAATGTAGAGCTTTAATTTTATTCTTAATAATTGGGTAATGAGGGAATTTCAATGTATGTAGCCTGCATTAACAAATTGTATTTTCTGAACCCCACCCACCCTTTATGGCTGTATTAAAGCTTTTTGTTTAATATTGGTCCACGTGTTTTTCCAGAACCTATTCAATCGTATTGGTCTTCTGATAGCTGTATCAAAATGAACTAACAATGGAGAATCTATGGCCAACAGAACTCTTAAGTTGACTTCCTAGATTTTTACAACATTGGCTAGTTTGACCAGGACTTCTGGAACATATTGAAGCCACAAGTTTCTAGGCTTTGAACTAGACTATGCCAAGAAGGGAAACCACAAATGAAAGGAATAGGTAACCTTGTTTCCTTTAGCTACCTTGGATTTCATTCACAGATAACATGTCTAAAGGCAGGGGACTGTAGTGACTGCAGTTTTAAGGTATGTTTCAGATTGCCTTCCCCACTGAGCTATACGATAATGTATTTTGGAAAATATTTTGATATACTGTATATTTATGAAAATGGAGCTTACCAACCCATTTCAGGCAATAACTAGAAACTTTTTTTTTGGCACCAGGGATATTCTTTTAATTCTTTTAATGTGATAGCCAGCAACACTGTGAATTTCCAGCCAGCATATTGGCTAGACTAGAGTAATGGGGATATTATAATTGAATATACAGATGTTGTTACTATTGTTCTTTTTTTCCTTCTCTTCCTCCTCCTCTTTCTCCTTCACACTACCATCCACCTCCACCACCTCCAGCATCAAGTTGTTCTCAACTCGTAACAACTGCATAGATTTTTCTCCATGATGATTCATCCCTAACCTGTTCTTTTAGGTCTCTCAACAGTGTGCTCTATAACTAAAAGTACATCCAGCTCGTGCTCTTCTCTTTCTAGCAATCTTTCCAAGCATTAGAGCTTTTCCAGAGAGTTGGGTCTTTACATAATGTTTCCATAAGAAAATGGGTAATTATAGGCCAAAGACTATGGAAAGAACCAGGCTGAGACAGGCTGTGCTAAAGCTAATTTTAGCATTAAAAATTCACAAAATGTTGTTCACATTTGTTCCCAGATTTAGAATTAAGTCCATTTTCACATTAAGATTTAGAATGTCTTTTAGCACCATCAAGTTATTACCATGTGAACATATCAGTAGGGCCTTTATAGCCATAGCAACAGCTTTATGACATAATAAACTACTATATATCATTAGGGTGAATTGGCGTTAGTCAAACTGCATCAGTATTGTCTATATGATGAATTGTAGTGGCTTTTCAAGGCTTCAGCAGCTTTTTCTGAACTGTATTTGGACACAATGGAACTTATGTTGCATAAATATCCTCTTGCATGGATGACTAATAACATTTGTAAATACACGAAAGAAGAAACCATGAATAGCATAGGAGGGCTGCCTCACATGCAATGAAGCATTCTTAGGAAAGACATGTGCTTCAAGTAATATGTGAAGATCACCTGTGTAGAAATTGTAGTGCACTTTATAGAAAAGTATTTCATGCTTCATTTTTAGAAATTCAGCTTTAATGTGCCATATTTGGGCATGGTACTTCGTACAAAGATTTCATGCATTAGATTCTGAGCCTGACAACCAGCTTAGTGCAAATTTGAAGGCATGGATTCCTGTCATGAGCTATGCAGGAGCCCATATGAGTCACTCTGCTTAAATTCTTTGCAGTGGATTCCCTCTTTTGAAATTATAGCTTACTTCCTTGGCCTACAATTCCTGAGGCAAGGAAAATTGTAGAGAGCTGCATTTATGTTGGTTTTCTGCATAGGGCAAAACAGAATCTTGTCCAAATTTCTTCCTATGAGTAATATAGAAGTTTTACAAAAGTTCATGCCCAAAGTAGGCCTGAATGACACATCGGATTTTGAGGTGCCTATGTCTGTAGGCAATTATCTTGCAGTGTCTTTTTCTAAAGGACGAATATTGATGAAAAACAGTAACCAGGTGAAGAATCTAAAGACAAATCTCTCCCTCTGTTCTAGTTTATCTTGGAAACAAATAAGGAGTGATACTGAATAGGCGTCCCTCCTTAGAAAAGGGAGGGCAATAATTTCCAGTAACCTCCTCTGCAGACTCTATACAATTTCCTGTGACTGATACTTTCCAGCAATAGAAAAACATGAGTTGTGTCCACCCACAGTTTTAACATGATCTTAGTATTTGTCCAAGGATAAGAGAAAACTTAGTCACACAATAAGAACAACAGGAGAGTACGTGAAGAAAGATTTTCCTCCTGTACTGATTTTTGGTGAGAAGTATCACAAGAAATATTACAGTTATATACAATGAGTAATTAGCCAGGTTCAGTGTATATTTTCTGGTATCTGATCATTTGCCTGATGGTATCACTCATATCTCCCTCTTCTGGAGATATAATTAAGAATTATATTTGCTATCTTTAGTCAGTCTGCACTGCCCCTTGGTGAAAAAAAATTGTGAAAGGTTTCGTGAGCAAAAATTAAAGTAAAAAACAAAGGTTTTAGCCCAAAACTGAGTTGAAAATAAGACAGAACTGGATCCATAAGGCTATCTGAAAATAATCTGTTCCTTCTGGTTTAAGACTCTTGTCCCAGATGAGAGATCTAACTCATATGCAGGTATCCACCACTGAAACTCTAGGATGTTTTACCAGAATTTAAGTGTCCACAATTCATAATTGAAGAAAACTTTTAATTTTTTAAAATTAAAGTTTTATGCTGTTGTTTCTCACAAATCATTTTGCATGATTTTCTATTGCTACAGCATCTCAATATGGGAATGAGGTTATGTAGGTTCTTCACAAAAGGAGATGCCTTCAAAATTGAAAGGGCACCTTGAATAATATAAACAGTATCCTACTGGTAACATTAATACACTTAAGTAAGTTCAGCTATGATTCAGTCTTCTGATCAGATCACATCAAGACCAAGTCTGCAAACAGATATTGTTGACATGCTATATAATCTCTAAGCAGTTCTGTGCCAAGCACTTTGCTTTGTATTCATCCAAACAACTTTCTGAATTTTAACTTTCAGTTCAGAACATAAATGTAAATGTGACAGTTTTATAACAGAAGGACCAAAAAGGGACAGTACAGATAATTAACTGTTGATGACATATTGTCCTACTTGTTCTCCATATAAGGAAAGTTAAACTCAAAGTCAAATGAAAACTTCAAGCATATTATTCCAAAATGATATAAGCATTCTTACCCCATAGAGCCATGAAGACTGAGAAGAAGACAGTGGCTGGATTATCAAAAAGATGGCTAGCCCGAGCAGTGGCACAAGCAGAGCTTAATTTCCAATAGCTACATGTACTGTCACACAAGGGACACATGGTGATATTGTTTCTCTGGTCACACATCTCCATGCTGAGGGAAAACAAGCAGTAAATAAAAGGTGAGCATATCCTTCCCTTTGCTTTCTACTGAAACCCTGAGTTGTAAAATACAATAAATATGACTTGAATCTAAGCATATTTATCCAATCTTAATCCTTTTCCCTATTTCAGATGCATTGTATTACAGCATCAGCTGCATGGCATGCACAGTTAAATTTTAAAGGACAGCAGCCAAATGGCATCATAAATTCCTGACAACTGGAAAAAGCAGATTAAACAATTGGGCTTATTACTCTGGGACATACTTCTGCGCTTAACACCTGGGCTTTCTGAGTACTTTTATATTAGTATAATCACTTGGGCTCTGTTTTTTATACTCTACTAGCTGTACCCGGCCACGTGTTGCTGTGGCCCAGTCTGGTTAAATGGCCAACCAACCTGTGTACACACAACCACTGTATAACCCCCAACCTACCTACCTAGTGTATTTCTTACTCTCTCCCTCTACCTACCTACTTACCTACCTAGAGAGAGAGGCCGCTGACTTGTGAGCGGCCTTGTGGGGGGGAGAGTTGGCAGTGCAGGTGGCGGGAGCGGCCTTGTGGGGGTGGAGTTGGCGGCGTGGGCGACGGCAGCAGAGGAGACGCCGCTAACTCAGCAGTGGCCTTTTGGGGGGGGTTGGCGGCGCAGGTGGCAGTGGCGGCAGAGAGGCCGCTGATTCAGCAGCAGCCTTGTGGGGGGGAGTTGGCGGAGGGGTGCTGGTAGTGGCGGAGGAGGAGAGAGAGGCCGCTGAAGAGGCGACCCTCATGGATATGATGCAGACCTTTCCACTGCTTGTGCAAGTGACGTGAGCTGAAAAGCGGCTGGGTGGGAGGGGCCGCAAAGGGGAGGGAGACGAGTGAGCGAGTGAGGGAAACACACAGAAGAGCTGTAGTTCTACATTTGTGTGGCATGTACCTGGCACCGGTGTGCCATCCACACAATTTGTATGTATCATTGGTGCTGCACTTGTAAGGAACGTTGTGTGAAAATTTGGTGGTGATTGGTGCAGTAATTTCTGAGATTAGTGGTTTTGAACAAACTCATAGTTAACTTTTTATTTATATAGAATACTTCACAAAACTGCAGTAGTGCAGTGCACTAGTCTAAGACTATATACTCAGGTCTTTTGAAATATAATCCAGTCTTCTAATCACAGAAATATAGTGGTCTAATACTATATCAAAGGATCACTATCCATTTTTAAACTATGACAGAGTGATTTGAAGCAGGCTGCAGAATTATGCATTCCTGGATTCTCCTTGATCTTCTCTTCTCTTTCCTTTCCAGCATAAATTATTACTATATTTATATTATTTATGTTTAGCGCTAGCTGGTGTTAGTGTTCATCCAGAATTCCTCCCTATTTGAGCATCATGTCTGAACAAGGTAAACTGTCTGAAATAAGAAGGGTTGAGCCATGCATATGATTTCTGTCATCAGCAAACTAAACCTTATGGTTTGTAACAAGTTTTAGACAATATGAATAAATCATTAAAAACTATCATTTATCCAGACAAATCTGAATGGTAGATCCACTGCCTTTGTTTATCCAATCCATCAATTGATGTTTTCACCACGAGACCATTTCCAGTTACAACAATTTATTTATTTAATAAATTTATATATCACTTTCCTTATCAGATGGTACTTATGTGCCTGATTATAGTTAACATTAAAAAAAAACTTAGCAGGGTGAAATCTGGTTAATACCAGATGGAATGTGTCCATTAATCATCAGGAATAAAACTTGTCTCAAAAGGAATCTTTAATTAAACGTATTTCAGAGTTGTGTAATTCTATTTTAATGGCTTTAACTTCTTGTGACATTGAATACACGCCTCAGACTGAAATTTTAGTTGATGACACAGTCTCTACAGGACTGAACACATTAATGTATTTTCTCCAAATCTGTCTGATTATTACATTAATATATTATTATTTTAGGACATTTTTATGGCTGTGTACTTTACTTTATACTTTATGGCTGTGTTAACATTTTTGGCTACAGTGGCTTAGGTAGTCATGCAAACAAGGTGGGAGTTGTTTTTGGGTGGGATGGAGGGGACCTTGAAGACAGTTTTTAAATTTATGTTACGTTTATTGCACAACATATGCCATGTTTTCCATGTGTCACAATGATCAGGAATTGTAGCACCACATCTCCATATTAGCAGAGACTCTGGGGGTTGCAATGACTGGGCCCAATGACCATAGCTTGCCATTCTTCTAAGATAATTTCACAAAATTCAAAAGATGTAAGAGCAGAACATCACAGAGCAACCCCCCCCACTTATATTGTTCTGAGCTTTGGGGGTAAGTCTAGAACGTAGGAGTTAATAAAATTAAATAATTTAAAATAATGTATTCCTGCATTCTTTTTATTGGAAAAGACACAAAGTTCCTTTTGCCCCCATTCACATATTTTTCAATAAGTCTGGAATGCAAGTACTTTATCCACTCCTTTTTTTAAATCTAAGTTAAACACAAAAAAATCTTCTCTTAGAGTTTCCTTGTTATTTTTATCACAAAGTTTCATGATAGTTTCCAACTTGTGAATGTACATTTTGATGCTTAATTAAGCAGTAAAAATGCCACTTCGATATAGTGATTTAAGGCATCAGGCTAGAAACCAGTAGAGCTGAAGTTCAAACTTGCCTTAGGCACAAAGCCAGTCACCCACTCTTAGCCTGAAGAAGAAAGCAGTGGCAAACCAGTTCTGAAAAATGTTGCAAGAAAGCTGCAAGATCTGTCTGTCTGTCTGTGTCGCTACCCATAAAAGCTATTTGGCAGTCAAATGGATTAGGGATGAAGAGCAATTCAAGATGTCCATTTTGCACCATATCTACTCTGGTGACTTGCGCTTCGTTATGTAGTCAGAGCAACCGCAATGGATAGCTTCATATGACAAAACTTTTCTGCAACAGATAATCCTACAAACAAGTTTTTGAGAAGAGAAATGGCTGATACGTGGGTTTTTATTGCCGATCATTTTGGGCTCCATGGATGCCAACTAAGCATACTGAAGACACAACAATAAATTATACATGAAAAGGGCAGACTATGGATATGTCAGTCCTGACAACAGAAGAACGAATAGAAAAAATGGTGGAGCTAGCAGATATGGCAAACTTTACTATTTTTTTGTAATTAGAGAAAGGAATATGTTTGGTTTTGTTTCTGCTTAGAAACTACTTCTTCTGCACTCTATACTCAAGACTGAAAAATAATTAACCTTTGGACTTTTGCCGATTAATTTATTATCATAGAAATAGCTAGTACTTGTTAAATTGGTAAAATAAAAAGTTGAAGCTTTTTATTGTATTTTGTGCCTTCCAAAGAGTTGGAAAGCAATGCTCCCCCCATTTCTGCTATACTTCTCTTTTCCCTTTCTTTCCCTTCCCCATTTTCCTATTATCTTTATTTTCACTTGTATTTTACATTATGAAAATCTAAATACAATTCTGGGGGGAAAATACACTAAAATCTCATAAATAAAAGAGGTTATAAGTACAGGTCTACTATACAGTGGACTATACAGTGAAGTCCATGTTTCATACAGTTTAGAAGAGGCACCTCAAGTCATTTTGTGGCTCTGAGTATACTGAGAAGTGGGAATTTATTGGAGCATAAATGTTATAAGCCATTTACTTTTTGATTGTGCTTATTTGCATTAACCACTCTTATATCTCAGAAACTTTATTATATCCCTGTGACCAAGAAAACAGAAGTGAAAAAGATGGTTTTGTACAAAGCGCAGATAATTATGTATACGTATTTTACCTTGGTATATTCTCATCAACAGTTGCACAACCATAAAGGAACACGATAATTCCCACAATAGAAGCTGGAATGAGCATTTGTGTATAAACTCCCAGCCAGGCAAAATATAGTCCAATCTTTTCACCAAAGTACTTCCTGAAATAAATTATAGGAAGAAAACACTATATAATGTATCATGGCAAACGTAGCATGGCTAAATTTATGAATTAGACAGCAGGGCTGACTGAATGAGAAAATAAATCCTGTTAATTAGCCAAAATGCATTTCCTCTTGGAGAATTTATGTCCACATGCCATTTGGAACATATCCAGGACAAAAACATCAAGTAAATACTCCACTTTTGCTTATTGAGTAGTTTTACCTTTCTATCTGGCACTGTTTCATAGAGGGAACCAGGAGCATACTCACGTTGTGAAACTTGTGACAGGATGAAATTGGATATTGGTTTATGGTCCCAAAAACAACCTTTCTGGTTTTGTGCCGTGAATGGCTTTATAAGTGGTAGCCATCACCTTGAATTGTACCTGGAAGCCTAATGGAAATTAGTGCCACTTGCAAAGCTGTGGTCTTACATGGGTGTAGCTTAGTGTACCCATTATTACATGAGCTGCTGCATTCCAAATCAATTGTGACTTCCACATGGTCTTTATTAGTAGAGGAAAAAGGTCTGCACACAAAAAATTCCAGATTGACTCGCTTGGTGGAACTGGGAAAGAGCTATCTGCAATTTTAGACACTCGCTGTTGTTCAGTATCCTGAACATCCTGAACTTGGTACCCTGCAGTTGTGTTGGGAAAACTGGTCTGGAATTTTGCAACCAGAAAACTCAATACACTTGGAGACCATTAAATTCAGGAGAGAGTTCTAAATCAATATTTCTCAGAATTGACAACTTTAGGATGCAGAGGTCAACTTCCAGAATCTCCCCATCAGCATGAAGTCCGCACATCTTAAAGTTGCCATGTTTAAGAAACATTGTTCTAGATGGATGAATGGTTTGATTCAATATAAAACAAACTGTTATGGCAGAGGTCCCCAAGCCTCTTCAGTCCATAGTATCCTTTCATGTCTCAATAATAGTTTCATTTCTATACCAAAAAAAAAATACTTAACAGTTCTGTTTATTAAGTAGTTACTATAGGTCCAAATTTAAACTACCACACACAAGTGCCCTGGTACATTTGCTATGGCAGTTGCTTTTTAATGAAACTCAAGAAAAAAACTCCAAAGTAAATAAACAATATAATTTAATAGCAAGGGATGTAAGGGAAATCATCCTTCATAAAAAATAGATGAACAAAGATTTATTGATCTGGAAATATGATAATTACTCATATTGGAAATGGTTTATAATATCCCTTTAAAATTATTTTACCTGATTTTGTTTCCAACTAAGATCCATGCATTTTAATATATTTGTTGAATATGCAAAAAAAACAACAACAAACAAACAAACAAAAAACCCCATCCCCCCAAATTGCACTGTTCAAATGGTTTAACATCATTGCTTGTAAATCGGTGGGGGGACGGGGAACGGACAGAAGACTATAGTTTGCCCTGTGCAATATGAATTTTTATCCTAAACTTAAGTATGCTTTATTTCTTTGGACCTGTTTTTCAAATGTCACTTTTCATAAGCCGATGACTAGCTATATGAAAGATACAGCTTTCTGAATACTGTAGCAGGCTACAACTGTTACCCAAAAGCTGTAGTCTGCTACTATTAATGCACATATACAAACACATAAGCACTTAGAGTAAGGGACAAGTAAGGAGTTATCACTGTTTCTTACCTAACTAAGTCAATTGGTTGATATTTATAAAATACTCCATAACTTGCCCATTCTTCGCACAGGAGCTAGAAAAGAAATTTAAACAGAAAAGGAAAACTGGAAACAAGTAACTTTTTATTTCAATTCTACTGCTTAGTTCTCAATGTCTTTAGTGTCATTATATTTTAGTTTTTTATGTTCCATCAATATATTCAGCTTGCATTAAAAATTGATAACGTCTGTGGTTTGACTCATGGTCATATTCTTATATTCATTTATACAAAAACTAATAAACAGAGAGTAGTGAGATGCAACTGAGATACTAAAGCTGGGACTGGATATATGCACTTACTAAGCTAATATGAGATCCAGTTTGTTGTAGTGGTTAAGAACACCAGGCTAGAAACTAGGAGATCATGAGTTCTATCCCCACCTTCAGCATGAAACCAGCTGGATGACCTTGGGCCAGTCACTCTCTCTCAGCTCTAGGAAACAGGCACGGGCAAACAACTTCTGGAAAACTTTGCCCAAATCTTGCCAAGAAATTAAATTAGATTAAGGTGTTACTTTGCTATTCACTTTTTTTGCTTTTCTTCAGCACATAGTCATAAAAAAGAAGAAAATTAGGCCATATATTTAGAATGTTTCTGACATGATTACTATTCATGATTAAATACATCCAGTAAAACAATTTGAGATGTTATTTTTCAGAGGCTACAGAAAGTCTTAATTTTACATTAGGATGGTTAACTCTTTTAAAGAAAGTGAGGAAGTAGCAGGATAGTTTTGAACTTAGATGAAAGGCTCTTTCATGGAGAACTACCTCCAATCCTTTTTCACAGCTTATGGTCGGAATTTTAATATGCCACTAAATAACTTTCTGAGCTGGGGTCAGTATACTTAACTTTAGATTCAATAACTCATACATTTTAAGAAATCCGTTTATTTTTAGAAATGGGTTCATTTAAACATTTGTACTGATAAAAATATGTATGCTGGTCTATTCATCCACCAGCAACTCCATTTTCATTCACAGCATACTTTCATGACAGCTGAACTGAATTTTCTATACTATGGGAAATGGTGTAACATGTTATTAACAACTGAAATCTGAAAAGCTCCTGCTTCTTCGACATGATGAATATACTAAGGGAAAACAAGAATGGAAAAGGAATGTGATAAATTTTCTGAGGGTGAAAGTGACTAGGGATTAGGAGCCTAAAAGGCGATTGTGATTATATGAAATCTTGTAGCTAATGGAGCTGTACATGTTTTGATGCCCCTTGGAACATATGCAAATGAAGCTGCTGCATTAAATGGTCCAGGTCTGCATCATTCCCCCATCTGATGATATAGTTGCTAACAATGAGACCAGGAATATACATGGTCACATAATTAAATCAAAACCTCTCTAGACTGGATTGAGGTGGAATAGAAAATGATCCCCCTCCCCAATGAAATTCTATAATAGTAAGGATGGGCAAGATTTAAAAAAAAAAAAAATCTAAAACCATCTAAAAACAGATAAATTGGTATTGAAATATGATTTTCCCAAAGTTCTCTAGTAGATCCAGATTTCTTCCTTCTTATCTGAGTGCTTTACAATATGAGCTTATTTTATTGTCATGAGATGGCAGGTGTTCCTGATGTTGTTTTTCTATTGTGCATCTCTCCACCATCCTGCAATTTCCCTGGGTACCTGCCTTTCCTTGGAATTGAACGCCAGCTAGCATATTGCTGTAGAGATAATTATACAGTGCAAAATAGGACACCCATTTGCCCCACTTATTCACACAGAACTAAATCAAATGACAGCTCTCTACACTTTACTTATCAGGATTTGCCTTGGAAAACAAAAACAAAATCCATTTCTTTTCCATTAGTATTGATAAAAATGGCAGCAAAAAGGAGAAATAATCACTTGTATGAGGGGCACAGGTGGGTTGCTGCTGGTTCAGCTCGGATCAGGCGAACTGGTAGTAGCAGCAGCGGGAGGCTCTGACCACCCGCCTGAACACTTCTGTGCATCCGCAAAAGCATCGCACATGGGAGCACGCCCGAACCAGTAGTAAAAAAATTGGAAACCCACCTCTAATGAGGGGGCCACTATTTCATATAAGGATAGCACTGTTGTGTTAATTACCACGATAGGAGAAGTGGCCTTAAGTTACTTGAGTTTTTGTTTGATACTCCAACCTTGCTAATATTAAAATGGTTTCTTTTTGCTTTTGCCATCCACCTATTGTGTTATTGACAGTATGTATGTGTAGAATATGTCATGTTTGAGGACTGAAGTTTCCAGGAAGTGTGCAACTGGAAATAGATATCTAAGTTTTCATAAAAGCTTGAGTATACTCAACTTGAGTATTGCTGATTGTCCAAATATTAGGGGAGTTATTATTGTGCCTCTTAGTAAATACAAGCAGATAAAACAACCTCTAAGAGAAACAATTATGTGCCTGCAGCACTGCAATATTTTAAAACTAAATTGCTAAGTCTTGCTATATAGCACATGGAGATCTGCTATTGAACACTGTTATGCCAGAAGCAGTTCAGTCCAAATTCCTGAAGTCTCTGCTCCGAGTTCCTGTTATTGTTGCAAATGCACTTCTTTAGATTTTGGACTTGAGGCTGTTTCACTTAAAAGTTCTGGCTTAAACAAGCCTATCCAACTTGTACTAATAGACCAATTAGTTCTAATCCAACCTGTACTAATAGACCAATACAATTCCCCATGGAAGAAATAAGTAATATCCAGCATAGTCTTTTATGTGCTTATCCTCACAATACTTATCTATGCTGACCTTAGCCAAAGCCTGGAGTAAGAGAATGCTCAATCTCAACATCATGACCATTGCTCTCTGTCGCTATAAATTCATCTATGTGTTTGTATATTTATTTCATGAAGCTTACTTTAAATCGTGTGTGTGTTTGTGTGTGTGTGAGAGAGATTTCGATCCATTTGACTTAAATGTATATATGAGATATATTTGATATATATTTGACATATTGATAGCTGTCTTCCAGTAGCTGAAGAGCAGTCAAGAGGGTTGATTGCCCCACAGGGCAGGACAAGAAGCAATAGGTGGAAGCTCATTAAAGAGAGGTCCAACCTGGGACTAAGGAAAAATTTCCTGGCAGCGAGAGCAATTAACCAGTGGAATAGCTTGCCTTCTGATGTTGTGAATGGCCATCACTGGTTTTCAAGAAAAAATTGTACATTCATTTGTGCAAGATGGTATAGGAAATCTTATTTTGGGCAGGGGTTGGACTAGAAGACCTCTAAGGTCTCTTCTGGATCTATGATATGATTCTAAATGATATACAAAGGGATAAATTTATGGTAAACTTTGCACCTTTACTACTATGTGGTCAGGTATTCCCTTTCACCAAATACTTTTAAATATGCTGGTGTCATTATAGAGGTGTATACTCACAGTCATACTGAAGTGCTCTGACCTCAATTGTACTCACTGGGAGATTCAATAATAATCCTATTCAAAATGATTATGACTAAAATTAAGACAGTTGCATGCACATCTTTGAAACGTCATTCCTTGGGGGATGGAGCTAATCTATCCTTACCTCTCAAATTATCAAAGTATTAACCTAGTCCCAAGGGACAACTATGCGATTCCTATTAAATATCCAATATTGTAATGTCTCTAAGAAAGTGACCAAATTCTTGCCATAGCATAGCAGTCAGAACCTGTTGGAGCTGAGCATAACGGAGGCCTATTTAGATTTGCTGTGAATAAGTTTATACATTGGATAGACTGCATATTGATTTTCCTTTTTGTCTTTTTGGTCTGCGATGGTAAATTCTTCAATAAATAATGTCTGCCTCCATCTACAGAGGATGTCCTGCCACAGTTAATACAAGAGTTTAAAAGAGTACTTCTAAATATTGTAAAATATTTGCAATTATCTATACCACAACCCATGATTCTTAAAGTCGACACTTGAACATGCTTCTCTCCCCCTGTATCAACTTACTTTTCTGTCATTAGGCTCAACATATTCACCTTCATAATCACCCTTTAACAAAAGAAAAATGATGTTATTCCACAATAAATACCCAATGCAGGAATATATCTTATTTGCACCTAGCAGTCCTTCCCACAAAAAGTTAATAAAGTCCAGAATCAGTGGAAAATATATTCCCTTCAGAATATTTTGTTCTAAACCATATGATTAAGTAGATATAGCCCTAAGAACATAAGATTTGTGTTACTAAAATGTACATTTTAAAGTTTGTGTTAACATTCATTTTTCAAGCATGACATTGATTAAATTGTCACTTTTAAACAAAATATTTTATTTATTTGCTTATTTGTTTATTTAAATTTCAATACTTCCCATCTCCCCTATAAGATGACCTTGCATTTTAATATTATGATCATAAACATCCATCATATAAATATATATTATTCATGACTAAGAATCTACCAGAATTGAGAACTACCTGCACTTTTATATTTTATTTTGTATATAAAAAGTCACCAAAGAGTGCCATGCATGCTTAACTATAACTATCATTTAATATGTAGCCAGAATAAAAAATAAATTGACTGGTTAATATATCATCCTATTCTATCACCATCCAAACCTTTATAATTATAAAAAGATATCAGATATATTTAAATCCGAATATAGACTGTAAGTAGGATATATACTTTTTGGAGGTAGAAAATCTAAGTGAGAATTTGCTAAGTTGGTTATTTGCTGAGTCGACTGTATAGTTCTATTACATGTAAAATGAAAAGAAATTCAGTTTGGGATTAAATCCATAACAAGTTGGCAGATTCTTAAACAAACTGCTAATTTTTAATCTAAATGTACAGCTGGCTGGCTCATGAAATACTGAAGATGTTTAGCATAGTGTCATTCATACCTAATGCATTAGGGATTCTTGGTATCGTCTTCTAGAAACACAAAATATATTTTGAGACTACTTACATCATGCAAGGGATATGCAGCACTGTAAACACTATTGGCAAGTAGACTGGTGATCCCTGAAAACACAAGAAGAAATACCTATTTATATTACCACAATTGTATTGTCTCAAGTAATTCCCTCACTTTCCATTTGTGGAGATTTCCCTCTCGAAACTTCAATAATTTGTTAAAGAATGAATCTTGGCCCATTGCATTTGATTCCATATCTTTTAACTGTATGGACTATAAAGTGGATTGTTATCAAGAAAAGGAAATGTATAGAGAATCACAAATCATGATTTTCAAATCAAGAGAGGAAGCCAATGAATTTCAAATTAATCAGTGTAAATTACATACCTACCTTGAATCTTTAAATTGGATTTGGGAAGCAAGCTCACAGATTTGGAAGAGTAGCAAAAGGCGAGATTGTAAGAAAGAGAGAGCTTGGATTGAGCATTGGGGACAGGACGTAATCCCACGCACATCCTCATGCAAACCATACACACACACTCACACAGAGAGTTTTAAAATCAGGTTTAAGCTTGATTAGAGAAGCTATTTGGAAAGCCTTTGGAAAGGCCTTGGCATCATACTTACCATATTTATCACATTTTCGTCTTTTATTTAAAAGGGTAGTGTCCTTCTTTCTTCCCTCTCCTTTCCCTGTTTACACATTTGTCTATTAGTTATATAATTGAGCAATTACAATGCTTGTGCAACGGGAGACTCTGGGAAATGTATATTATTCCTTCAGAGGAATCATCTTTAGTTTGGAATTAAATAAGATTAGACACACTGGGAGATGCTGAGATTTTGTAGTGAATGAAGAATGTAGTCCAGCCATCTATAAATTTTTGAAAGCTATATTTTATTCGTAAATGTTTTTTTTCCCTTACAGCAGCCAACATTAAAGTAGCAGCTTTCTAATTAAAGTAGCAGCTGTCTAATACGGGAATCCTAACAAACTTTGAAGGGATTATGTTACCTAAGAATACATGCTTACGATTTCTGTTTTGAACACTGGCTTTAATCTAATCAGTAAAACCATATAAAAAAATTTAAAAAGCCCTGGACAGGAATACAAAAGGGTATGCCATTGTTTGTTAAATAGTATTTTGAGAAAATGTTTTCAGTTTCCTTAAAACTCAAAGTCTTAACAAATAGGTTACTTCACTATAGTTATTTCTTCTGAATGCAGCATTATAACATTTCCAGTTGTATTTTGTGCTAGCTCCCATTGATTATTGTTGCCAAATGTTCTACAAGGCATTTATGTGCATTGGTTGGTTTTCTCCTGATTATCATCTAACAGACAATTGGAATATCCCACAAAACGTTTAGTAGGAATACCAAAATGTTGCCTTTGCTTTTTTGAAAGTAAAATGATCAGTACAACTGATTTTGACATTATTTACAGAATTGCAATATAAAAAGGAACACTTAGCCTAAGTGACTTAAGCATGCGCAAGTTAGTCTAGTATCAACATTAGCAGCAAACTTAGTGCATTTCCCTGTCTAAACCATCTGCCAATATATATTTATAATATTTAAAATGGCAAAGTCATACAGAACTACCTGGCTGTAAGATAATCAGTTTTATTTTCTCAAGCGTTCTAGTATATTATTTTGTTTATGGCTCTAAGCAAATGTAAAATTGGTTCTTTAAAATTACGAAGACTAACTGCTTCACTTTTAAATGGGGTAATTCTCAGTAGCCTAGGTCCTATTAAAAAAAAATAGAAAAGCTAACCCTGCTCATTTATTAACCATCATGAGCATAATAATCCTGCTTGCACAAACAAGAGGCTGTAACTAAATTCTTCAATTGCGCCTTAAAAGCTTGAAACTATACACCTACATTTTGACTATACATTGGCCAAGTACCAACAACAGTCCAAATAAATGGCAGGAAACATTTGTTGGTATAGTGTAATCTTTCTCTTCCAATACTGAAGCTGCTGGTCCATTCATTTGAGAGTAAAATACTAATTATTTGAAAACAGAACCCTGGAGATGTCTTAGGTCAATTTGGAGATAATGAGCTTTAGAGACCACATTTCATATCTGTACATTTCATCAGTACCATGATGCATTCAAAATAAATGATCATTTTTTTCTAACCATTAATTCTTATTATTATTTATGGTAATAGACAGCAAGCATTCACATTTTCCATATAAGTACATTCCAGGAGATCCATTTACATGCAATCTACTTTTTAAAAATTAGGGTTTTTCCTACATATCTGGTGAAGGGAGATCCTTTATTAATGTAACCATGCTTATTAACTTAGTTTATAATCATAATCACCAACTACTTGGTAAATGCTAGGCAACAGCTCTGTGCAAAGAAGGCATTAACTCTTTGATCTTGATTTTCATGCTGAAAAAAATATGCTTTTTCAAAGATACCATCCAAGGTTAAAAAAGTGTGGGTTGATTCCCAAATTCAACATGTTCAGTATATGACTGCAAGAAAGTGATCTACTACACTCCATAACTCAAAATTACGATTGCCACATTTCCTGGTCTGTGTAGTATTTGAGTATAATACAAAAAATCTGGAGAGCACCCATTTGAGAAATGATATCCTAGATCAGGGCTGTTAAAACTCGTGGCCCGGATGCGTCCACCCAGGTCTGGTTTAGTGAAAGGGAAAAAAGTCCTGACAGCCACGTGACGCTGCTGTGATGCTGCAAGTTTGACACCCCTGCCCTAGATGAATCAAACTACTTCAATACATGCCTGTAGCAATCTGAAATGATATGTGTAAAATGTAGTTTAGAACATATGTAGACATACCTGTCAGAAAATAGAGGAACAATCTCCTTTTTAAAAATTGCATGGTAGAAAAACTGTGCTTGGCTTAAAGCGCTCTCAACAAGTACACACATTTGGTCCTTTGAATCTAAATTGCTGCATAGCCCTTTCCCTTCAACTCATTAAAATCTTTATAACGTTTATTGCAATAGATCAACACAACAATAGAGATCCAAGTTGATGTAATATTAAGGTAACAGGCTAGAAAGCAGGAGATTGTGAGTTCAAGTCCCACCCTAGCCATGAAAACCAATTGGGTGACTTTGGGCCAGTAACTCTCTCTCAACTGAATCCACCTCACAAGATCATCGTTGTAGAGAAAACAGGAGGAGAAAGGTGTGTTGGATATATTAACTGCCATGAGTTGTCAGAATAATAAAGGAGGGATACAAATAAATAAAATAAAAATTCAACTCTAGAGCTTCCCTTAATGATGTATCTAATGTCATATGCATTTATGCAGAGACATGTTTCTAGGTATTCCCTGCAAAGTGTTCACAGCAGCTTACTATGGAAGAAAAGCTGCTGTACACACAGAAAACCAGAATGCAATGCCTTGAAGTTATGAAAACTACTCAGCAAATGTAAATTTGTGCTAGGGCTGATTAGTGCTCCAGATGTGTGTTAAAGGATACCTTATTTTAAAAAAACATTGTTGCAAAAATTATGTTTATGAAAAGCTTTGGATTCAAAGAGATAAATGCATTTCTGCATCCATGAGTACATATGCAGCATCTTTTTAAACAACTGTTTAAACCAAAAAGGACTTCTACTGGGATCATACTAAAGCTGAAGAGGGCAGACACACAGCCCCAGGAAAAGTTGTGCCTGTTTTAAGGAACTACAGACAGGTTCCACAAGTTCTTAAATGCCTTTTGCTTTGAATCTGAAGTGTTGCATCGTCTTCATTTTCACAATGATATATTGAATTAAAAACACTGTTCAATGGGGCCACATAATTAATGAACTGTTTAGAATGCAAGGAATAGAGCTGACACAATGTTCTTGAATGAGATGTAAATATATGATTAAAATTCAGCGTGTGTGACATCAGATTTAAGATTTTCTTTGCTAATTCATTATGCCCTTAGTTTAAAAGATTTTTTTAAATTATAGTTCTTTTTATGATAAACAATAAACTGTTCCAAAATATATTTTAAGGATCAATCCATTTATATCCAAATACACAAGCAGCAATTGATGGCATGGCATGCTTTACACCAGAATTGATAATCAACTTGATTTGGCTTTTGTTTAAAAAAAAAAACCAGTGAATCACTGTTTTTCCATCAATACGTGTATTTATAGACAAATAGCATTAATTCAGTTTCCCTTTTTAAATTATATTCTTTACTAATAAAGAACTCATTTACATAGTGCAAATTAAAATAATATACGGCAATACTGAAATTTAAAAAGAAAAGTCACATACTGAAATTAAATAACAGTTCCCAAATCTGGATTGCAAAAATCCAAAAAGCCACTATATTAGAATAAATCCATCTTTGCTTCCATCAGATGTTTATAGGTTAGGTCTGGAAGCTTTCCCCATACTTTCTAGGGAAACAAATGACAACTGCTTCTAAGTAAACATGGAAAGGAATACAATACATGTATTTCTATGACAGAACCAAATCCAACAGTCTTGGGCAATGGTTCTTATAAACTTATATTAATAGACATCTGTAAGACATCTTATATCTATAAGAAATTGTTTTATTTATCAAAATCTTGTATATATGTGATGAGCTAAAAATCATTTCACAAAACATCTTTAAGCAGGTCATTTACTGTTTATTGTATTCAGCTTCTTATGGAAAAGTGTAAAAACTTACAATCTCTTAGAGTATAAACTAAAAACATTTGGAAGCTAGGATACAGACTAATTTGAGATATAAATAAATTTTCTTACCCATACTATACTTGGCTTTGGTGCATGTAGTTCTTTTCAGTATTTCATAAACCTATAGGAAAAATGTTTCATAAACATTAGAGAACAAGCTGTTTGAGAAATGGGAAATAATATTTTCTCTGTGTACCATTCCAAAGACTAGCAAATGCAATTCTTAAGCAAGCAAAATATTAAAAAATGTGAAATTCTTATTATGAAAAACAATTATTTTGTACAACTTTGAGAAATACCATTATTACCAGCTACTCCTTTTTTCCTAGGGTTAGAAAATAGAATGTTTCTACAGTATCAATGAATGGGCTGCTATTTAACTATTATCAAACCAATCTATTTGATTACTTGCTCATATTTGTAGAAGCATCCTATTAACATTCAAAACAAGGTTATTCATTGTGACTTTTATTTCCGACTATAGGTTTTAGGGGCTAATAATATCACCCGTTTATCAATTAGATTTAATGCTAATGTTGAGTGGAGTAATATGTTTCAAACATTCAGACATTCATTTGTCTCCATTCAGTTGGGCTACAAAAATCCAAATGAATCAAAGATATTTAGAAAACTCTAACTATGGTAGTTCAGATTTTTGCAGCTGAACTGCTGTATTTTTGCAATTTTACATCCCCCCTCACACTTCTTTGCAGACATTGATGGTTGAATTGATGAGACAGAAATAACTAATTTGGGGGAGGTTAGCTGATTTCCAAGACAATCCAAGGGGCTAGCTTTTGCATCAGCAGTGAATTCTGTCCTACAGAAAGTCTGCTGAATTTTATTAGTATCTTTGTAATACATGATTACAACAATCATTGTAATCAGGTACAATGAGTTCAGGTAAGTATGCTTATGCCTTCAACAAGCAAAGATTAAGATCACATAAAAACATTTTTCTTATACTTTTTAAAAACCAGAGTTGGTTAGTAAACTTTTTAAAATTAGGATCGATATTTCAAAATGTTTAATTATTTATTGTGGTATATTACCAATTTTCCAACTATAACATTATTGTTCCTTCCAGTGAAGTGGGCACAGATGATGTTGAAAAATACAACATTGGTCTTAACATGGAAATAAGTCATCAAGGACTTAACTTATATATTCATGTATCTCCAAACTAGCATTCAAGAATAATAGTGGAATATAAAAAGTGACTTTAAAAGGCGGGGATTTTAAAAATTCTAACATGGGGAATATTCAACGTTTACATTGATATCAATATCACCTCATTTTGCTCAATATAAATGTAGATAATATAACCAGGAAATGTCATGTTTACCAGGCACAAATTAAATAAAATATACATTAGTCAACTGTCTGCAATAACTGTTTTCAATATAAATGAAATTATTGACCAATAAGATACAGTTGGTACAAGCCCCACACAACATATATAATTCATTCATATATTTATGATTGCAACCCTTCTGAAATGAAGATTAAAATTATTATAAAACTTCAAAACCTTTCCAGACCTTGTAATGAGTCACAAAGTGGCATATATAATCTCCAGGGCTAGGCACACCTTTAGAAATAATGTCATAGCTTTTTTCTATTTTGTTTTGCTTAATTAAGTCTTTAAAATGGATGGTGGTGAATAAAACAATAGTAGCCATATCTTGTAATTAGCTCTTACACAGTTGTGTTCCAAAGTCAGGGAAACCAATTAAAAAGACTTGCCACCTTTTCGCATCTCTCTATTTTTCAGGGGGGGGGGGGGGAAGTATTTTGGACGAAAAACAATACTGACAGAATAACTCTACTAATTTATGTTAAACAAGTCCCAATTAGTTCAGAAAACAATGGATAGCATTACAGTTCACGGAGATTTTTTGGAAGACAGAGTTGTGAAAAAATATTTGAATGAAATTGTATAATTAGGAACAACTTTATATATGTTAACATGTGGCATTAGACAGTGAGGAAAGTGTATTCTTATTGGGTCATTTGTAAGCTGTGTATATAAATATTCAATTGTACATAATTATCTACCTACCTACCGTGTTTTCCCAAAAATAAGACAGGGTCTTATTTTCTTTTGACCCTCCCCCTAAATAAGTGCTTGGCCTTATTTTTGGGGAGGTCTTTTTATTTTTCAGGTGCAGTGAGCTGGTCACTTCATGGCTGCTGCTGTGTTGCAATATTTTAGCGGAGGGCTTATTTTTGGGGGAGGGCTTATTTGAGCAAATGCGTTCAAAAGTCTGATTGGGCTTATTATCTGGGGAGGTCTTATTTTCAGGGAAACAGGTTACCTACCGATCTATCACCTATTTATCTTCTATCCATCTGCTTTATAGGAAGTAGAAGAAACCTGATGACTAAATAAATAAATACACACACACACACACACACACACACACAATCCTACTGGGCTATTAGTATGATTGTCAATTGTGGGTTGACTGTACACTTGTACAACCTGTGATTGTACCTCAAAATATCTGAATGGTAACACTTTGTCCATCTTCCATTTTCTATTTCTTAAGAAATTAAAACAACATATTCACATTTTCTTTCCTTTTCCTTACCTTCCTGAAATGTACATGCTACTCCTTAATGTATCTATAGGAATTTTTTGAGTTAAAAGAAATAAAAACTATGTAGAAATAATTTGTCTTCCCTAACATGGAAGGATTTATGGAAAAATCAATTCCCATAAATTCTACATGATAGCAACTGTCATTCATTAACAATTTAAGCTTTTCAAAGCTAAACTCAAAAAAACTTTTTAACATAGATTTTAATAAAATACGTTTGTTAATAATATTAGCTGGTCTGCTTAATCAAAATAAATTGGAGGAAAACAGTGGACAAAACAAATCAGCAGTAGAATAATTAAAGAATCTTAGGGCATTGTATGTTCTTCAGATAAGAAAAGTGGGAGTTGGAAGCAGAATTTATTATGGTATTTGGTATAGGATTACTAATGACAGTGTAGCATATAGAGGAAGTACACAAAGGCAATAATATTCTTCATGCAATTTATACAGACTCCTTGGTGCTATAAAGCTGACAAAAAGAATTTACTACAAGCTGAATACTAAATCATAGCAACTTGTAGTTAGCTCGGGGTATTGGAGCTTCTTCATATTGCAAATGTTCCAGTTAAACATGAATCATACTACTTTAGGTTTAGGTTTAGGTTTATTGGTTTTTTATACCGCCCTACTCCCAAAGGACTCAGGGCGGTGTACAGCCAAAATAAAAAAACAAATATAGATAAGTTAGAAAAAGCTATTAAAAGGCATAATTAAAAACATCGTTAAAATATTGCCCAAAATGTGGAAAAAACCAAACTAACCCTAATTAAAATAATGAAAGGTGCGTGAGTCAGGGCTAGTTCTTAATTCCGGGGGCAATTCGTTCCAGAGAGCAGGTGCTCCCACGGAGCAAGATACCCAGAGGTGGTATGCAGTCGGTTCTTACCGATTCGGGTGCCCACCTGCCCCAATTTAATGTGCGACCTTCTACACGTGTGCAGAAGGTGGTGCGTGTGAGCAAAGCACGCACGTGGGTGAGCGCGCTCACATTTGCAAAGCGGTAGCGAAGGTAAGTGAGTCCCACTACTGAAGATACCCCAAATGCCGAAAAAGAGTCATACTGCTATTAAATCTGGTATCCCTTCAGAGCCATTCTCCAGGGCACTTGAAAGTTGATGTTGGCCTATACCAGAGTAGGAACTGTCAAATATTATGATTTCTGATTAAACTAGCATTTTTTTTAAATTCTCTCTCTCTCTCTCTCTCTCTCTCTCTCTCTCTCTCTCTCTCTCTCTCTCTCTCTCTCTCTCTCTCTCTCTCTCTCTCTCTCTCTCTCTCTCACACACACACACACACACACACACACACACAAATATACATATGCATGCGTGCATACACAAACACACACACACATATATGTAATATATACACACATATATATACACATACACATATACACACTCACGCATATATACATATACACACATGTATATATATATGTGTGTGTATTTTTTCTAAAGGTTTTTTTTTCTAAAGGGTTAGGGGTGCAAGGGTCTTGTAACTTGACAGCTTTAAGACTTGCATGCTTCAAATGCCAGAGTTTCTGAGTCAACATTTTGATTGCTAAGCAAGAGCGTTGTTAAGTGAGTTTCACCACATTTTACAAGTTGGCCATGCCCACCGAGTTCACATGACTGCCAAGCTAGTCCCACTCGGTCACATGGCTGGCAAGCCACCTACCCGGTCACATGGTTGGCAAGCCACCCCCATACAGTCACAGGGCCGGCAAGCCACTCTCACAAAGCAGGTTCTACAGAAGAGGTTCTAAAAAATTTTTAAACCCACCACTGGCATAAACATAAAAATACGGTCCAGGTGAGGATCTGAGAAATCAGCCTTTAGTTGCATCTCTAAATCACTTATTACAGAAGATTCATGAAACACATCTAAGCTGATTCCTTGTGAAGGGAATTCCCTAAGGAATGTTAATGTTAAACAGCAGTTCAGACAGGAGTTACTAATTCTAGGCAAACATTTTACAGCTGAACTGGTATGCCATGATATCTCAACATTTTCAGGGAGTCAGCATGATGATGTTGAGCAGAGCCATCTGTAACAAGAGGGGAAGGGGCTAAATTATTTGCACAACCACAGATTGAAGCCCCTACTGAAAGCCAATCGGGAAAAGTGTTCTTCATATGGTGGAAAGTTTTATCTAGCTGAATTATTACTATCATTGCAAATTATCAAACTTCCACGACTTCCAAAGTGTGTTTTAAAAAGACAATACAGGAATAATATATAAGATTTTTGCTTATCTACCGAGAGCAGTTGCTGCTAAGTCATACAGCTGGTCCTTCAGAAGCATTAGCAAAATTTAAGAATAGAAGATTTTCCAATAGTACACCCTCTGTACTACAGTTCTTAAAGGTTACATCTTTGCTAAACCTTGGTGGCAGCATCACTTTGAAAAACCCTGATGGGAGAGGAGGTTAAATCAGGCAAGGCAAAGCAACATAAACCAAACCCCATCCCTTCTTCACGGCTTGGATTAGAGTGCCACTTTCATCATCTTGCCTGTTCTGATCCCCTTAAAGTCATGCTAATCAAGGTAAGGTACAACTAACGCTATTGACCACAGAAGAGGGTCAAGCAAGGCTCCATACTAAACCCGTTCCTCCATACTAAACCAAAATTATGGTATCTTCCTGAGCCCCAAGATCCATTAACAGAATGCAGATGGCCACAAGACTAAGGCAGTGTCATACTTCAACTATTTTGAGATACCTTTTCTCTTTACCAGCAATAGATAATTCATGGAGATTATACAGGCAGTCCTCGATTTACAACAGTTCATTTAGTGACCATTCAAAGTTACAATGGTACTGAAAAAAGTGACTTATGGCTTTTTTTTAAACCTTTGTGGCATTCCCATGGTCACATGATCAACATTCAGATGCTTGGCAACTGGTTCATATTTATGACGGTTGCAGTGTCCCGAGGTCATGTGATCAGCTTTTGTGACCTTCTGACAAACAAAGTCAATGGGGAATCTAGATTCATTTAACAACCATGTTACTAATTTCACAAATGCAACGATTCACTTAACAACTGTGGCAAGAAAAGTCATAAAAAGGGGCTTAGCAACATAAATTTTGAGCTCAATTGTGATCGTAACTCGAGGACTACCTGTACGGCTTACAGTGCGTACAGGAGCTTATGTGCCATCCTTAAATACTTTAAGTCAAGAGGTAGCAATATATATCCATACTTCTTAAATTGTCTGAAAACAGTCATTTGCAGGGTTTCTCTACAATAGGATTTCTTTTCTAATTTGACCCACTGAAGTTTAATTCTTAAGAGCAGCCCTTCAAATCCCACATAGTATCTCGAGTGCCACTCTGTGATCCAAGACAGCCGCATGAAACCAGAGATTATAAGCTCTATCCCTTGCACTGGACCCACACGATCAGCAATGATTTGCCATTCAATTGGTAGTAATCAGTAGTGGGTTCCTACCATTTCAGACCAGTTTGGCCGAACCAGTAGTGGTATGGCAGCCTGGGTCACTGGAACTGGGAGCGACCCAGGCCTGCCATGCCCCTGAACTGGTTCCCCGGTCTGTTCGCCGTTGCCAGCATGTTTCTGTGCATGCACGAGCAAAACACCTCCTCAGTGAACTGGTAGGTGTTGTGTCCTCGACCTGCGACCGGTCTCGAGTTACGACCGGCCGCAGGTCTTCCAGGCTGCCTCTTGGAGCCTTGGCAACAGGCTGTAGCAAGGCGGCCAACTGACAGACGCGCCTGATTGGCTGAGGCGCGCCTGGCCCTTGCTGCAGCCTGATTGGCTCCCCCTTTGACAGCTCCAAATATAAAGAGCTGTCAAAGCGCGGGAGCCCCTGTCTACCACACCTTTTCTTTTACTGAACTTATCTTTCTTTGTAAGCCTTGCCTAGCTAATAAAGCTATGTTTTTGAGTAAACCTGATGTGGACCCACTCTTTGACCGAAGATACAAGAGTAGGAAACAGGTTAGAAACCACTACTGGTAGTAGTGATTAAAACCTCACCCTTGAGACTTTCTCGGTATTTCTCTGGGTCCTAACAAGGAGAAGGGCGGGGTATAAATTTGATAAAATAAAATAAAAATTCTACTTGGAATAAGCTTCAGGTTACTTAATAACAATGGTAATTGGGATTTAGCAATTCCACTGCTAAGCAATGCACTGTAAAGCCAAGTTCACATTATTATGTCACTCAGCATTGGCAATCCTAGCTGTCACCATTGCTATCGTTAAATAAAAAACCATGGCTCATTAAGTAAGAATATAATGTGACTTCAACTTGTTACTTCTTGCTTACTTCCAACAAGCAAAATCAACGAAGACGCTGAAGTGACTTTATTATGATTTATCTTAATTTAATTTATTATCCATATTGTATGTATGTATATGTATGTATATGCATATGTTTTACTTAAGCTACATTTGTATATCAGTGACTGCATGTAGATCCATACACTAAACAAATAAAAAAAAATGAAAAAGTTGGCTGGAAGTTGCAAAGTGCTGGGCAGCTCACAAGCAGGTGGAGGGTGGGTGACTACTAGACTGAGACAAGGGGTGTTCCTGCAACAGCATTTGGGCTGGAGACAGGTTGCTGCATTGCTGCACAAATGTCTGCATATGTTGTAGCACAAGCTCACTACATAGTACATTGTACAAGATCCCCAGAATCTTGTACTCCATAGGAGGACTCCATGGGAGAAAAGGCAGCAAGAATAATCTTCCCTATTGGCTTCCCCTTTGACTCTGCTTGTAGAAAGCTACCAGTGTCTGAATCACAATCATATGATTGTGGGGATAGTGTGATGGCACAAGTGGTTGTTAACTAAGGTCTACCAGTATGGCCTGAAACTGTCATTAAACAAAACATATGGATAGTAGCAGTCTGACTTAGCCAGGGCCCCAAAGTACTTTATCAGCAAAAGTCTCAAATATTTTGTCTCCTGCACAGCTGCATACCTAGAAATCCCAAAGCAAAGAACAGTCTTTGCTTTACCCAGAGTGTCACACTCTCCCCTTGGCCATGCTTGAAGCAGACATAAACACTCCCCCCTTCCTTTTTCAGAATGGCAATGCCCTTGTGACTCTGGGCATGTAGAAACAGGAGACCATGTCCTTCTCCAGTTTTTGTTACTACATAGAAATGTGTATCAACATCATCCAACCTACAAGCAATTTTACTACACTTTTCTGCTGCTTTTAGACATCAACCCTGCTGCAACATAAAGCTCAAAATTAACTATATGTTTCTCAAAATTGAGCATCATCTATATACTGATCAAAATTAACTATATGATTACTTCTGACTTGATTTTAGATTCCAGTCTTACAACTTAGCCTCAGATGCCCTTAATCTGCTATGAGAGTGTCTTATTATCTAGCAGTCTATCCTATTTTTTAGTTTCTGTTCTACATTATGCTTCATGTCCCCTTGTACCAGGGTTCCCCAACTGGCCAATATTGATCCCCCATGAGTTAATGCCACTATTTATTATTGTTTTATTGTTATTATGTGATTCACAGTCCCATTAATTAAAGTAGATTGAATTATTTTTATAAATAAAAATTTGCAGGGTTCAATGAACAATCTGAACTTCACGAAGGGGCCTGGGTGCCACTGCTATAATTTTTGTGCGTGCTCCTAGGTCTCCTTTTATTGCCCTCCCTGTTCTGTACACTGTCAATTGTCACAATAAAAAATGGTTTGAAACCTACCATGTTGTCACTGAACCCCAGTACATTCTAAAAGAGAGCAAAGGAGTTTGGGATCAGTTCCAAACAACTCCAAATGCATTTGGTTTCAGTACGGCAAGCGTATCAAACTTGTTGCCCACGGGTCAGATGCATCACATGCTGGCCACCCCCACTTTAGCGAAGGGGGAAAAAATCCCAATATGTCACATGATGACATGAGTTTGATACCCCTGCACTATAGCAAGGAAGGGGTGACTCTGTTTACAAAGTATATTTATCCTAATTACTGATGTAACTTTTTTCTGGTTTTGCACAATAAACTTAAATGTACATTTAAGAAATGGAGCCCAACCTGCTAAAGAACAAGACAAAGCCAAAATCTTTTCTGAATTGAGAGTCATAATTCAAAAAACTAGTGGCCTGGGACAAGAACTCAATTTTATTTTATTTCATTTCATTTACATTTAATTAACATAAAACAGTTTACATTTTACACACGTATGTAATGAGTTTCCTCTTCTACCATATTAAAAATTAAGATATGATGGAGAGACGCAGATTATTCACTTATGACGTAGAATTTTCATATAATGAATTATATAGAAATCATGAAAACAGCTAAAGAGGAATACCATATTACTCTAACATTTTATAAATACATACTTACTATTGTACTTCTAGTTTTGCTATCAAAAAAGAAGTCTTTATCAGAGAGGTCAAACCTGTGATAATAGTAGAGAAGGAAAAGAAAAAATTAAAAAAACTGAATAAATGTAAAGCAATATGCAACAGAAACATATTGTTTGGTCAAAACTTTATTTCAACAAAGTCTTCAGAAAGTTGCTACTCTTCTTTTGAAGCCTCGGCGTTCAAACATTTCTGCTATTAACATGTAGCCAATACATTGCATGTAGGATGTTATGTTCAATTTCAACTATTCTTGCTGCTTTCTAGATAATATACAGACTTGTTGCTTCAGCCTATAATTCTGAAAGGGCTCTCTGCTGATGACCATATCAAAACATTTGCTTTTCAAGAAAACAAAATGTACAGTAGAATCATTAAGGGGGTACAGTGTAACTACATTCCTATTAACTAAAAGTTATATTCTTTATTCAACTGAGAAACATCCTGTAATGATTGCTAACCTGAATACTGTCACATGGAGACTGAATTAGAATATAAATATAAATATTTATATTTAAAAATAGAATATAAAAAAATTCTATAAATATATGTCCTGCTGGATCATATCCCTGACTCATCGTCCAGCAGTCAGTTCTTACAATGCCCAACATCTGCAGAAAAAAGCCCACTAGTATCCCAGTAGAAGTTCATAATCTTTAATTGTGTGCTGTTTTTTCCTTGTATTACAACTTTTATGAACTTTTAACAGGTTGCCTTTCTCATGGTTTGTATTGTATTCTGCTTGTGGTAAAGAGATTACAAGACAGACTTGGCCATAGAATATGATGCTGCTTGGATAATTTCTCTCTTGAACCACTTTTAGAAAAGTGTGGCATATAGGCCAATGGATTTTTAGTAAAGAAAAAGAAAAACCAGCCAAATAAGATATTTAATAATAATAATAATAATAATAATAATTTATTAAACTTGTTGACCGCTCCCTCTCCCCGAAGGGACTCGGAGCGGTGCACAGGGCTAATAAAACAATAAATACATACATATAGTTAAAAAACAAATTAAATATTTCCCTGCGCTAAAAATCCAATTAAAAACTAAAATCCCCATCTAAAATTTCTAGCAGCCCCATCGAAGAGAGACTATCCTAGGCCGGCCAAGCAGAACAGATATGTTTTTAGTTTTAGACGGAAGGAGCGGAGGTCGGTGGTAGTTCTAATGTCGGGGGGAAGGTCGTTCCAGAGGGCTGGGCCCGCCACAGAGAGAGCCCTTCCCCTGGGCGTCGCCCGCTGACAAAGTCTAGTGGACGGCACCTGGAGAAGTCCCTCTCTGTGGGAGCGAATCGGCCGTGTGGATGTGTGCGGCAGGATCCGATCCTGCAAATACCATTCTTTTTATTAGTCTTAGTTTTGGGAATCCAACTATTTGTGTATCAAGCTAACGTATGTCTTTAGGAGTAAGCCTGATTGGATTCAGTTGGCTTATTCCCCAATCCGTCAGGACAGAACTATAGTCTGAAACTGGAATCCTATAACTCAGTGATGGCGAACCTTTTTTGGCTCACGTGCCGGGGGGTAGTGCAGGGGGGGTAGTGCGCTGGCGTGCCACGCATGCATGCGCTTCTCCCCCTCTGGTTTGCTCATAGGGTCATTTTCCGCCCTCCGGAGTCTTCAGGAGCCTTCATACCTCAAGAACCTTCAGGCAAGCCTCTGGAGGGTGAAAAATGGTCTCAAAATAAGGCTGAAGTGAGCTGGACATGCGCGCTGGAGCTGACAGGGCAATGCCTCGTGTGCCCTAACAAATGGCTCCGCGTGCCACCTGTGGCACCCGTGCCATAGGTTCGCCATCACTGCTATAACTGTTTACTTGGGGGCATCACTTGAACTCAGTGGGATTTGATTTGCACATGGATATAGGATTATTCTGTAAATCCTTAAGGAAATTCATCATGACAAAAAACTTCCATGAGCTAGACAAGATCCTGTTTATTTGGAAAAAATGATAAATTTAGTGTATTCAAAAACAAGCCTACACATTTCTATTAATATTCACATATTTGAGTCTAGTGCTATTCCCAGGGGAATATGTTGTAAATGACATTATCTAAAATGAATGAACTTTAACTTACAAGTGTTGCTTCTCCCTTGAGAAAGGATAGGAAAGTCGTTTCACTGTCTGATGCTTATGCTCTGCTACTTTAGGTTGAATGGGTTCTGTTATTTTTTGGATTACAGAATTGATCTTTTTCAAAAGGCCATGAGGTTGATGAATTTGATACACCTAAGGATTGAAAAGACTTTTTTAAAAAAAAAATCCTACTTCATTTAAATCATTTGTAGAACATACCATGGCTTCAAAAAAGTAAAACTTTTAATCAGGATAATTAAAATTAGAAAATCATTATGGGTTGTTGTAGTCACAATATCAAGTTTGACCCATTGTGATCCCATGGGGGATGGTAGAGGCCTTCCTGTCCTCTACCATCCCCCAGTGCCCATTTAAGCCAGGGATGTCCAAACTTGGGAACTTTAAGACTTGTGGACTTCAACTCCCAGAATTCCCCAGCCAGCTATGCTGGCTGGGGAATTCTGGGAATTGAAGTCCACAAGTCTTAAAGTTCCCAAGTTTGGACATCCCTGATTTAAGCTCATGCTGACTGCTTCAGTAACTCCACCAGCCACCTCATTCTCTGTTGTCCCATTCTTCTTTTGCTCTCAATTGTTCCCAGCATTAAGCTCTTCTCCAGCAAATCCTTCCTTCTCATTAGGTGGCTAAAGTATTTACCCCAAAATCATTATGGTTGGTGATGTTCAAATGTTGAAATGAAAGATGATGTAAAGATAGGACTATAGGAATATGACTCTTATGCAATTATGGTTCTAATCATGACAGAATGTCTTCCAACAACAGGAATTGGATGATAATTTCTATATTACATAAACTTTTTGTAAGCAAAAAAACAAAGCAATTTTTTGTTTATAATGTATCCCCCCCCAAATTACATGATACAAAATTCTGCTTCCAGCACCTTATCCTTGCTGATTTGGATCATATCACTTTCATTTTTCTGACCAAGGAGACTCAATTCCTTCTGATCTCCTTAATTCAGATTATTTAAAAATGATGGATGGCTTACTTTAAATTTGGAAATATAATTAAAATAAATAACATGATAAATATAACTTGATCAGATACTGTTACAATATTCAAGTCTAATGTTTAATTTTAGTTTTACTTGAAATAAATTACTTTGTACTCTAAGGCTGTCTCTCCTTCCATTAGAGACATTTCCCTGCAGAGTCTGAGTTCTGCACTTAGTATGCCATTAAATATTGATCCATTTCTCAATTTTGCACCCTGAACAGGTACGGACACATCTTTCAAAAGCTTAATATTCAATCATATAATATTCTATGGTGACAATGGGCTTTTAGAATTGTACTTCAAATATTCATTAGAAATTGAAACCAGATTCTACTGGTTCTTTTATGCTTGTAATTTATATATCCATATCTATATATAGAATCATAATTTCACCATAATGTAGCCTTTAGAATAGTTCGACTTTTCAAACTTTCTATAGTGAGAGAAGTATTTGACTGAAAAGACAGAAATAATCTTATTTATATAGACATACATTAAAATTTCTACAGCAGAGACATAGACTAGAATATTTTAAACAGTTTGATGCGCCTACTGGTCAGACTCAGATGTAACCCAGACTCACAGGGAAATGCCTCTAGTGGAAGAAGAGCCAGCCTTAGAGTACAAAGTAATTTATTTTAAGTAAAACTAAAATTAAACATTAGGCTTGAATTTTGTTTCTGTTCAAGTTCTATTTATCATGTTATTTATTTTAATTTTATTTCCAAATTTAAAGTAACACAAAGCTATAATAGATAGGTTCACACATTACACTAAACCCAAAACCTATTAGCTTTGAACTGGGGCATTAAGTAAAATTCACTGAAATCAATGGTACTTAAGTAGTGATGTGTTAATCACAATTTCAGTAAATTTATTCTTACTATGATGATCCACCCCATCCTCTCACATGATCCTCTAGAATTGTAGGACTAGGAAAGATGAAATTTAGCAAAGTTAAGGCATACAGAGATTTATGTCTGTAGAACAGCTAATGGCCTTGTTTACTTTATTGTAGACATATTTTCTTTTTAAAAATCCACTTCATTTAGCATGTACTGTAGTAATTCTTTTTCCTGAGATTTTTCAAGCAGTTCTCTTTCTTTATGTAATGCATATCAAATTGCCATTCCAAAGGCTGTATTGCCAAGCATCTGACATTAAATCTAACATTTTAGACCTCGACATTGAAGACAACAGTGGTTTTATCTGTGGTGCGAGATCAGAAAAAGATAGCAAACACTCACTTAATTGTGGGAGACCCTTGGTTACCTTATACTTCCCGAATATTTTAGACTATTAATCTATAAATCATATCCAATATGGTTAATAGTCAGAGAGAATTCTAGTTCTGACTGAAGAGCATCAGGTTGCACATTGTTAATACCAGTGAAATTAGTATTGTAGGACGGGCTGAGGAGTAGCTGATGGCAATAGAAAAAAACCTGCAGCTGAATCAAAAGCAAACACAGGAGCCTGTCTTATGCATGACTTTTGGAAAGACATATGATAAATATTTATAAGATTAACTACAAAATGGCACCAACTATGTCTACATATCTTTTAAGGAACACATTTCTGCAATGCAGTGCAATGAACATGCATAAACATTTATATCTTGCAGCATTACAATTCATACATTGCTCTATAAATTGTGTCACAAACTGTACCAAAAGGTTTAGTTAAATATCCTGCTTCTCTTACAGGCAGACAATTTAAATTTATGAGGAGACTATGAAAAGAAGTTAATGCCGTGTCATTTAAATGTTTAGACCTCCTGATGTTAAAGAATACTAAAACTAACCTTTTTTGTGGGCATCTTCAGTTTCATAAACTCTGCTTCGCGGCACAAAACATTCCAAGGAGCATGAATTTTTATAAATCCAAGACCATGTATTTTTGTCTTTAAAAAAACAGACAGAAAAACAAACCTTTAAACCAAATAAACACAAAGTGCCATTTGTTCAATTTCATTTATATTGCCTTGCAAGTTTTTCTTCTTTAAAAGGAGAACATAATGATTATGGAGCAAATAAAAGAAGGCTGATGGAAGATATATAGACCAGGTAAAGCATTTTGGCAGAAGTAGATAATATGTCTTAAATAAAGCTCTCAAAATAAACACTAATATTAAATGGTATTCTTTTCAAATGAAATACTGCTACTATAAAAAGTTGCTAATCTAAATTTATCAGTTGAACATTGCAATGTGACAATTCACCAGAAACATTTGGCTACAATTTATTACTCATTTACTCTTTTCAGAGGTCACACTCACTGTAACTGAAATTTCACTTTATTTATGCTCAAATTAATTAACACCTTCAAATTATTGGTCTAATTGACCAGATCATTGTTTTAATATTAATTATTTCAGATACACCAGACCCCTCTTATCATTCAAAGTATTAGTGCTAGTGGATTTCCTGGGCAATCCTCTTTGACAATCCTACAGAGTTTTGTTTTTAAGACAATTTTTCAAAGTCTGTGCAAATTAACCCTTCAAAGAAGACAAGTTCCAGAGCTAAGACCTGTTCTCTGTCTTTGATTTGATTACCATTATTGCTGCGGTAGTTTACACAAGCACAAAAGCTTGTTTTCATACTGCTGCCCTGAACACCTGCTTACAAGAAACACATTACTCAAGAGACATAAGTAGCTGCCAATCTCAATATGGCAGAGCTTCAAAAACATGTACGATATTAGCTTACTTCATGGAGGAGAACTGGATCAATTTAACACATGCTTTCCTTGAAACAAGATTTTAATCTTATCCAATATCAAGGTCAGAAATAAGATTTCAGTGACACACAAGAGCAAGAAATTCTTTTGCCACATATGCCATTTTATTTTCCTGTGAACATCACCGGACATTAGCTTTTGGTTTTGATGTCACATATTGCGGAGTAGTGTTTTACTGAGTAATGTCTTATTCATGCTTATATGGAAGACAGACTCATTGAATTCCATGACTCAATTCAATCTTATAGATCGAGACTTATATTCAAGAACTTATTATATGATTATGGTACTGAACCCTAATGTTCCAAATTTTCCCCTGGGGTTAGGTCCTAGAGAATATAGTAGGGCTTAAATCTATATGTATATTCAATTGTACAGCTGTTATATCAAAATGCCTTGATATAAACTATTTATTTAAAATTAACTCATACAAATTGTAGCTAACTATACCATTATTATTATTATTATTATTATTATTATTATTATTATTATTATTATTATTATTATTATTATTATTATTATCTGGTTAATCTTTGGTGAGATTCACAGCCTTTGGGGCTGGTTGGTAGCTCAACAGCTCGAGTCCTAACCAAGGACCTAGGAACTGTCAAGGTAAAGTCGGAAGATATAAACTGTTCCAAGCAGGATGGCCCTTTGTAGAGTCAGAATGCTCAAGTCCGGCAAACCTAGAACCTCCACATAGCAAGGTAGTCCCCTAGGTATTGCTCCAAGGGCTCCAATCACAATTGGGACAACACGACTTTCTCTTCCACGATTATTATTATTATTATTATTATTATTATTATTATTATTATTATTATCATCATCATCATCATCATCATCATCATCATCATTATTATTATTATTAATAATATCTCGGCCATTTATAGTTGGATAACATCAAGCATGGAAAAGTTTAAACTGTGATTAGTAAAGTATACATCCAAGAGCAAGAACATTGCTAAAGACAAAATTAAATGATGGACACACCTTCAAAGCTTTTAATTAATTAATTTAAAACAATTATATAACAATTATTATTGGAATTTTATACCAAACTCTGGGCGGCTCCCGATCAAGAATTAAAACAACATAAAAACCATATTGAAACTGTTAAAATCATGAGCATTAAAAACAAAAACCAGGCACCAAGTCAAACTACCAATACCAACATGTACTGTAGTTACCAATACCTAGACCATATTTGTGATATGATACACTGCTAGAATTATTAACTAGTTGCAAATTGAACTAGACAGTTTGAACTTAAAAACAAGAAAACTGATGACCATTCATTATATATTAAATCCCCATAGTGACACATTACACCTGCCTGCAAAAATGGAGGGAAGGTTTACTTCAAGTCAAATAAACTTCTAAAGAAGAAAAGCATGTACTACACTAATTACATAAAAAACAGCCAAGAATGAGCTTTAATGCACGTTAAAAACTGGAACTCACTGAATGTGGAGGAAACAAAACAGTATATCAAAATAACATTATGAAAACACAGAGAGAATGCTGGCACGGAAAGACATTACATAGTCAATTTGTACAAAAGATTAAGGGGAAGGTGAATTAAGATAACACCTGGCAATGGGCGACAACTGAAACATTCAAGAAAAAAATCTGAAGGCTTGATTTTTGTCTGCTCAAGAGCAAGTTATTTGAACTAGAGGAAATCTCTAAGCTACACTAACAACTTGCTAATGTATTTGAAAGCCTTGATGCCAGTGGTGGTTCCTATCGATTTGGACTGGTTCAGCTGAACTGGTAGTAGTTTGGCAGCCTGGGTCGCTGGAACCGGCAGCGACCCAGTCCTGCTACGTCCCCAAACCAGTTCCTGAGATGGCACCATTGGTTCCGCCATCTTGTTTTTCAGTTCTGTGCATGTGCAGAACAATTTTAATTGCCCTGTGCATGCGCATACAAGCGAACTGGCAGCAGTGGCTGCCGGAACCCACCCCTGCTAGATACTTATAGTCAGCTAGACCAAAATAGATAATTGATTATTAATTGATGTTTTGATTTAGCTAAGAGATTAGGTCAGCAAACATACTGTGTTCCAAATATACTTTTTTCTGAAACAGATGTATCATTACTGAATAATCAAAGATTCATACAACTTTCACCCAATATAAAATGAAAGTGCCTTTACAACTCACTTTTCCCTTAGTACATGGGAGGTCTGGCATGGTAATTATTGCAATACCAGGTAAATTAGAGTCACTCCCATTGAAATAAATATGCCTAGGGTTTTCTACTTTAATTATCCTGGCACTATTTGATTTATATCTTAATTATTAATCTGGATGTTTTATTTAACACCTATACTGTACTACCAATTTCTAGTCACCTAATTGCATTTTGGAGCCCAGAATTTAATTTAGAATATTTGCTAAAAGATTCCCATCAATAAAGAGAAGCTACAATAGTAGCATCAATATTTCTTTTTCACAGAGACCTGGAATTCCTGTAATCTTTAAAAACAATGACGTGAGTAATATTGGTCCTTTCAGTTTTCCTTAAACATAGGAACGTGTTACTACAAAATTCTAAATACAGATGAATTGTTTTGTTTAAAATTGTCTGCCCTATTCTTCTAGGCACTGCGATGCAAATGTGTTGCTTAAAGGATGCGGAATGTCGATCAGTATTTTTTATCTGTGAAAATTTACACTATTGAACAGATACAGTATGTTATCAAACCAATCTCTTATTGGTCTGGGTTGGACAATATAACTTACATTTCTTCATTCTCTGCCTTCCAATAAAGTCTGATATGCATTGAAACAAACAGTAGAACAAACTTTTTCTAAATTTGTGGAAATTAAGATGTGATTCCAAATGCCTTTGGAGTTCTTGTCATACTTCTAGGATTATTTATACTTTATATTATTTATAACATTTATTAGGTACCTATTTTATCATAAGGTAACTCTGGGAGGCTTACAGTCTTTAAAGCATGTCTATATGTATACATTTAAATATAAATAAATTAAAATAAAACATGTGGGGAGGGTGAGGGCAGAATGGGAGGAGGTGGGATCTATTGTTATTCAATCAATCACCTTACTATGCTCTTCTCCCATTGGGGCCCCAAGCCAACTGACAGAGCTACTTTTTTAGGCCCTTACAAAAGGATAGGAGGGTTGGGGCCAACCTCACATGGGAGTGGTGGGTAGATGTTCCAGAGGGCAGCAGCCACAGCAGAGAAGGCTCTCCTCCTGGACTCCACCAGCTGGAATAATTGGGCTGACAGGTCCCACAGCATCCCTCTTCTACTAACACAAGTGTAATGGGTCAATCCCAGTGGGGTGAGACCGTCTCTCAAGTAACCTGCATAGGATAGATTTATATCTGCAACAGCATCAGCTTTTTAAACTATATTTGAAAGATATAGTGTTTACCTCTAACACTTTATTTATTTTATTTTATTAAATTAAATTTATACCCCGCCCTTCTCCTTGGTAGGCCCCGGGCGGCGCACAGGCATCATTTAAAAACACAAAATACAATAAATATCAATTAAAAAGTATTAAATTAGTAAACCCATGCTAAAACCAATGTTAAAACCCTTACCAAATTATAAATTTTCTTAAAAAGTCAGAAACGGGGGGCTATCCTAGGCCGGCTTGTTGGAATAAATACGTCTTAAGACGTTGGCGGAAGAGGCGGAGGTCCGAGATAGTGCGGAGGTCGGGGGGTAGGTCGTTCCAGAGGGTCGGACCCGCCACAGAGAAGGCCCTTCCCCTGGGTGTCGCCAACCGGCATTGCCCCGCCGACGGCACCCGAAGAAGACCCTCTCTGTGGGAGCGGATCGGACGAAGGGATGTATGGGGCAGGAGGCGGTATCGTATATAGCTAGGCCCCGAGCCATGGAGCGATTTGAAGATGGTCATCAGCACCTTGAAGCGCACTCGAAAGGCCACAGGCAGCCAGTGCAGCTCGCGCAGGAGAGGTGTTACGTGGGTTTGCCTTGTGGCACCCATAATCACCCGCGCGGTCGCATTCTGTACTAACTGTAGCTTTCGAGTGCACCTCAAGGGGAGCCCCATGTAGAGAGCGTTACAGTAGTCCAGCCGGGATGTCACAAGCGCTTGAGTGACTGTGCGAAGGGCTCCCCGGTCCAGTAAGGGGCGCAACTGGCGTATCAGGCGTACCTGATAGAACGCCCCCCTGGCCACGGCCGCCACATGGTCCTCCATGGACAGCCGGGAATCCAGGAGGACGCCCAAGTTGCGCGCCCTCTCCACGGGGGCCAGTTTTTCGCCCCCAATGGCCAGTGTTGGACTTATCTGGCTGAACCGGGGTGCCGGAAACCACAGCCACTCGGTCTTGGATGGGTTGAGCTTGAGTTTGTTACTACCCATCCAGATCCGTACGGCCTCCAGACACCGGGACAGCACCTCGACGGCATCGTTGGGGTGGATATGTACAACTGAGTGTCATCAGCGTACAGATGGTATTCCACCCCAAAACCACGGATGATCTCACCCAGCAGCTTCATGTAGGTGTTGAACAGGAGTGGCGAGAGGACCGACCCCTGAGGAACCCCACATGTGAGGGGCCTCGGGGACGACCTCTGCCCCCCTGCCAACACTCATTGCGACCGACCAGAGAGGTAGGACGAGAACCACCGTAAAACAGTGCCTCTCAGCCCCAACCCCCCCAATCGGTGCAATAAGATACCATGGTCGATGGTATCAAAAGCCGCTGAGAGATCTAATAGGACAAGGATAGAGGAACAACCTCTATCCCGTGCCCTCCAGAGATCATCCACCAACGCGACCAATGTTGTCTCAGTGCTATGACCGGGCCGGAAGCCGGACTGGCGCGGGTCTAGATAATCAACTTCCTCCAGATGTCGGGGAAACTGTTGAGCCACCACACTCTCAACAACCTTCACTAAAAAGTGAAGGTTGGAGACGGGACGATAGTTCTCTAATAAAGCTGGGTCCAGGGATGGCTTCTTGAGGAGGGGCCTCACCACCGCCTCTTTCAAGATGGTAGGCAAGGACCCCTCACTCAGAGATGAATTCACAATACCCTGGAGCCAGCCTCGTGTCACCTCCCAGGATGCCAGTACAAGCCAGGAGGGGCACGGGTCCAATAAACATGTGGTGGCTCTAAGGTTCCTCCGCAACCTGTCCATATCCTCGGTAGTAACAAAGTCGAACTCCTCCCAGGGTGTTATCTCAAGACCAGCACCGGACACCTCGACCGGACCACTAGTGGAGGGCAGCTCGTTCCGAATCTGAGTGATTTTGTCCTGCAGGAAAACTCCAAATTCCTCTGCTCGACCCTGCAGAGGGGCTTCCCGCGGCCTCAAATGCAGGAGGGAGCGGGTCACCCCAAACAGGGCAGCAGGGCGGTTTTCCGTGGATGCGATAAGAGTGGCACAATACTCACGTTTGGCCACTCTTAGCGCCACTAAGTAAGTCCTAATATGGTCTCTCACTAGTGTTCGGTCAGATTCAGATCGAGAAGATCTCCACCTACTCTCTAGGCATCTCTTGCGGCGTTTCATCTCCCGAAGCTCCTCGGTAAACCAAGGAGCCTGGGTGACTCAACGCCGCATGAGAGGCCGCAAGGGCGCGACTCGGTCCAAGGCCCCCATGGCCGCACTGTACCATGCGGCCACTAGATCCTCAGTCGAGCCGCGGGACAGGGACACAGGTACTGGCCCAAGCTCCCTCTGGAACCTTTCCGGGTCCATCAGGTGCCTGGGGCGGAACCAACTCGGTGTCTCCGGTTCCGCCTCCCCGCGGTGGGGTGTGACGGTTGGAAAGTCTATCCGAAGGAGAGAGTGATCTGTCCATGACAAGGGTAAGATGACTAAATCCCCTGTTCCAAGATCACTAATCCAGTGTCCAGAGACAAAAATCAGATCCAGCGTGTGTCCTCCCTCGTGGGTGGGGCCCTGAACTACTTGGGTCAGGTCCATGGCCGTCATGGAAGCCATGAACTCCCGAGCCACCTCGGATGTTTCGCCCGCCGATGGCAGGTTAAAGTCCCCCATGACCATAAGTCTGGGGGTCTCCACCGCCATCGCGGCGATCACCTCGAGTAGCTCGGGCAGGGCTGCTGTTACATAGCGGGGAGCCAGGTATACAACCAGCAAGCCCAACTGCCTCCCTAGGCCCCACTTCATGAAGAGGGACTCGCAGCTGGTCGTCTGAGGCACAGTGGTCTCCTTCGGCTCCAGACTTTCCTTAACAATAACCGCCACTCCCCCCACCCCTGCCTAGGGCCCTAGGTTGATGAAATGCACGGTAATCTGGTGGGCACAGTTCCACGAGGGGTAAACCACCCTCGGGGCCCAACCAGGGCTCCGTAATTCCCACCAGGTCCGGGTCCCCCTCTGACACAAGGTCATTTATGAGGGGGGCTTTGTTCACCACGGACCTGGCGTTGCAGAACATCAGCCTAGGGCCCCGGCTCTGTAATCCCTGACCGCCTAGCCCACGAGTGGAGCACAGGGGGTTGGGGCAAGCGATCGCTTGTAGCCAGCGACCACGAGCCCCCAACCCACGATGGACATCCTGTCTCCCACCGCCCCTGCCCCTCCGTAAGACCAACCGAATGGGACGGCCCTCAACAGAGACGACCCCTGGTCCCCCCTCCCTAATGGACTCCTCCTTTATCCCACTTCTGCCAGCCGGCCCTATAACTTGACCCCCCTCTGACTGAATAAACCCTCCCCCCACCCCGGGACCCCTTAAAAGTCGAATTAAAAATTTGCATAAAAACCCCCTTAGTTTGCGCCTTGCCCACCTCTCTAGATCTATCAATCCATCCTCGAGGTGGGCCCGTGTTAGACCGGGGGGCCAGGCCTGCGAGAGTGGGAGCTCCCGCAGGCGGAGAAGGTCTAACCTGGAGTACAACGGCATCCTGAGGCCTCACAGGCATTTAAAAGGAGGAACTAAGGTGTTAAAAAACTAAGATGTTAAAAGGAAGCAAGTCTGAACAAATAGCATAAAATGGCGACAATACAAGATGAAATTATGATGAAATTATAATGAAATTATAGTGCGGGGAGGTAGGAAGCTGTTTAAACATACACATGGAAAAAAGGGGAAATCTATCCAACCAAGGGAGGGGAAGATGGAGGGGGAGGGTGGAAATAATATAAAGATGACCAATTTATAGAGTCCAAAAAACCGCATGGAGGGAGAGTGGTCCAAAGCCCTCTATTGAAATCATTCTTAGCGCTCTGCATGTTTCAAAGTACAATATTTTTTTTCAATCCATAAGATTTAATTCAATGATGTACAGGACAAAATAATGAGGTTCATTTTATATCTTCCGTATAAGGCCAGGCCATATAATCAAAATCAGTAATTGGGGGATATGGTTTGAGTAAGGTTAAAATCATGGATTAAGAACATTGGACACACATCAATATGTGTTTGAATGTTTGCTAGTAATACAGCTCTCAAAGACACAGCTTTTGTCACGAAATGACAAAACTTTTATTTAATGTAAAGGTATTTCTATCAATGATGGAATGATTCTCTCTCTCTCTCTCTCTCTCATACACACACACACAGAGAGAGAGAGAGAGAGAGAGAGAGAATACATATGGCCACATGAATGGACTAGTTGTATTGGATTATATCAAGGCTTTTATGAAATAGGGAAATCCTATAGGAATAGCATAATAGTTTATTATAAGAAGTAATCCAAATTAGTTGGAGTCTTAAAGGAAAGGAAACAAATCTGGCAAGATTAAACAGATTTTCAGAGAAAACGTGTAAAAGTGTGTATTTCTTCAGGCATTCTACTGGGATTAGAATGAACTGGGATATTTCTACAAAACCCTAGGCCTTGGTCTTATTTTAGTAAATATGACTCTTGTTTTTTAGTTACTCATCTTCACCCTTGCGTGACTATCCTTGCAAAAGGCCACTGGCAGAGAAGGACACATCCCTTTGGGAAATAATACTGTCAAATCAAAATATACTTCCGTGGGAATCTCTCTACTTGTTTGCTTTGGAACCTTGCCCCTTGAAGAAAAGCACATTCTCCCACCTATTTATCTCTCTATTGTACAGATTCATACACGGGCTGAAATGACTATGAGCTAAAGGTGAATTCTTCTGAATTAGAAGCCCTTGAGAATATTGCCCTTTATTTGGGTTATTCTTTCAGAACTAACATCTTTGTACAGATAGGGTAGCAATTCCATGGAAATGGGTACCTAACTTAAAATGTTATATCATGACATCGCTGTAACTTGTGGCTTTGCCTCCAAATTCAAAGTTATTCAGGGAAACTAAATGCATATATATTCAGGACCAACAGAAGAAATACTTTTTTCTAAATGCAACTAAATTGCCCTCCTATGAAGAAAGACTACACTAACCGAGCCTCCTTAGCTTGCAGTAAGAGCCAGTTGGTATAATTGTTCCAGGCTAGACACCCAAGAGACTGCGAGTTCTAGTCTTGCCTTAGGCACAAAGCCAAATGATTGATCTTGGGCCAGTCATTTTCTTCAGCCCTAGGAAGGAGGCAATGGCAAACCACTTCTGGAAAACCTTGCCAAGAAAACTACAGGGACTTGTCCAGGCAATCTCTGTGAATTAGACACAATTGAACAGAAAGAAAAAAAGAAGGTAAGAACATGATAGTTATATATAAATTCATTCATGTCCATAGATAATAGGCAGAGAGGAAGCTTGCCTCATTCTTACAATTTTAGAAGTTTAAGGAATCCACCAAAATTAAATACAAGCAGTTTCAGAACCAACAAAAGAAAATACCACAGCACAAACTGTGGAATTGGCTACCAGTAGTTGTCATGGTAGCCAATTTCTGCCATTTTAAAAGAGGACAGAAGAGGTTCATGGAAAAATAAGTTGTAAATGACTACCAGCACTGATTGGCTCTTTACCACCTTATGAATTATAGACAGTTTACTATATGCTATGGTGGTTGAGAAATGATGGGGATCTCTACACTCCCGTCCAGCCTTATGAACTTTCCAAATGCATCTAGTTGGCCATGGTGTGGCCTGGAACATTAGACTACCTGTGCCTATGATTTGATCTACAAGTGTCTTTCCTATGTTCCTCTATTTAAATTTGGAACTTAGAATATGTAATATAAGAAACATTTTTAAAAATAACTTTTTATAGCCTACTTAAAACCTTTTATATTTTATACCCAGTACAATCCTGTGAACTGTTGCAAAACCTGAATATGAAAGGAATATGAGAATATGCATTCAGTAAATTAAGTATTGTCTCTTTTCCCAAACTTATTAAATGTATTATGAAAGGTATATAGCCGTGATGGCGAACCTATGGCACATGTGCCACAGGTGGTATACAGAGCCATTTGTTAGAGCATGTGAGGCATTGCCCTGTCAGCTCCAGAGTGCATGCGCACACTGGACAGCTAACTTCGGTCTTCTTTTTCAGCCGTTCCCAAACTTCTGTTCCTGAACTTCCGGGTTAGCTGTTTTTCGCCCTCCAGAGCTTTCAGGGAAGCATCCTAAAGCCTCCAGAGGGCCTCGGGGGGGAGGGGGAGGCTGTTTCTGACCTCCCCAAGCTCCTAGAAAGCCTCTGGAGCCTGGGGAGGGCAAAAAATGGGTCCATCGCGGGCCAAAAGCAGGGGGGAGGGCTGGGGTTGTGCGTGCATGTGTGTGGAGGGTATCAGCACATAGCATTATGGGTGTGGCATGCATGCGCATGACCCCTCTGCGTTCCCCCTGCTTTTGGCATGCAATCCGAAAAAGGTTAGCCATCACTGGTATATAGTATTACATACTATGAATGATACACAAGGCACTATTACTACTACTATTTTATACTGTCCCATCTAGATATGGACCACATGTATTGTTTCTGCTTCATTCCACTTCTTTTTGTAAGTAAGCTGAAAACATTGTTATTTATTTTGACAATGGCATTGTGGTAGACTAACCATATTTTTTGTATGCATATGTTTTGATATCTTTTTGTACTGCTTTAGATCAGGGGTGTCAAACCTGCGGTCCGTGTGCTGGCCATCCCTACCCCCATTTTAGCAAAGGAGGAAAAGTTGCAATCCGTCACGTGATCACAATGTGACGACGTGAGTTTGACACCCCTGCTTTAGATCATACATTGCATTTTAAATTCTATATAAGAAATGTTAACATTGTACAATGTGGGGATATGGATAACATGATAGGCAGAATACAAATATTGTAAATGAATGAAGTGATTTTCCAAATTAGATTAGATTCTGTCTTCTTATATATTTGGGTTAACATGAGTTTCAAATGAAAAGCAGTACAGTATTCCTCAACATTTTGAAGCATTATATTTGATTTGGTAAAAAAATTGTAATTGCCATCTGCCCAAGTGCCTAACGTTAGTTGTCCCAGATATAAATGGATTATGCCTCATTTCATCATAATTTAATTTCTCATGTAACATGTGGATTTAGTTGTACCACCAGAAATTCCTGCCATTTATGAAAAAGACGCTGCTTAATTACCATTATTTAGCTTTTTTCTTCTTTTAACTTATATATCACATTTTGACTAATTTCTTTGATGAGTTAGGAGGTACTTTTAACTTTTCAAATTTTCTGACATCATTGTTCTTTGCTCAAGCTCTAAAATCTTGTATGTCTAAATGCTGCAATGCTAGGTGTCCTAAAAGATATTGAGACTAATTCCTGGCAACTACATGGACAAGTTTTTGATATATATTGACAATAAAAAACAAATAGTTCAGAACTTTTTCTTGCTTCCGTTGGGATTTTCCCATTAAACTTCAGCCAGTTTGGCCCGGTTTAGGCCCAGTTTTCTAGATGAGTCAAGGTTACGTAGTAGCTCCCATCTCATCCATTGTAGGCTGAATGCTAATAACACTCAATACCTGGACAGTATATATTCTTTCATTATGTTTTGATAAGAGAGTTGAAAAATTTTAAGGAAACTCATCAGTTTCTCATTTTAAAATGACCGCTTGAGATATGATTATTATAAATGAAAGCCATGTGGTTTCAAGATGGCGGCGCGCTTAGGCGCAGCCGCAGCGGCTTTGAGCTCCTGGCGTCACAGCAGAGTTAGACAAAAACTAGTCTATACCCACAGGGAGTTATTAAGTCATTATTAACTTATTATTAAAGATAAAGATCTTCTAGTCGACTCGATATTACCAGCGACTTCCAGCAGTCTCATAATATACCGAGTGACACAGTAAGACTGCCAGGCTCTCCATGGATCATTGTTTGGCCTAGGAGGCAGCGAAGAGAGCCGGAGCAAAGGCGGGGATGCAGAGCAGGTTTGCTAGTTCGATTATGGAAGCAGCCTCACAGACCAGCATTGCCAAGCATTTCTTAACCAACTCTGGATCCTTTGTTCACAAAACTGATGAACTGGAGCTATGGATTGCAGCAAATGGGCTCATTGGTGACTGCTGTGTGATGATCATCACAGAGACCTGGCTTCATCCACTTGTACCGGATGCGTCTGTGGAGCTAACTAGCCGCACCACACACCGCTTTGACAGAGACAATAACTCTGGTGGAAGCAAGGGTGGAGGACTGTGTATTTACACCCATGATAACTGGTGTATTAGCGGTGGAGTTGCTTGTGCGCACTGTTCTGCAGACCTGGAATTCCCAATTGTCATTTGTCGGCCATTTTAACTGCCTGGAGAGATTTCTGTTATGGTTGTCACTGCTGTCTGTATTCCACCTGATGCAAATGTTAGCACAACGCTCAAACCAATTTCATTGTAATTTTATTTTATTTTATTACAATGACAATAAAGATTATATTATTATTATTATTATTATTATTATTATTATTATTATTATTATTATTATTATTATTATTATTATTATTATTATTATTATTATTATTATAAATGAAAGCCATGTGCCCTTATACAGGTTTGTTAAATATAATGGCTGTAATAATATACAGTGTATACAGTGGAGTTCAATTTGCATTTTTGTTCAATCACTTTTAAGAAGAAGTCCATTATACACACTTTTTCTGCTTGGCCGGCCTAGGATAGTCTTCCGTCTTTTGATAGGGCTTTAGGGGTTTTTAGTGTAATTTAATTTAGGGGATTTTAGTGCAGGGACAATTCTGTTTAATTCGTATTTTAACTATTTATCTTTCTATGTATTTTATATTGGTTTTTTAATTTTCCTGTGCACCGCTCCGAGTCTCTTTGGGGAAAGGAGGCGGTATATAAATAAAAATTATTTATTTATTTATTTATTTATTTATTTATTTATTTATTTATTTATTTATTTATTTATATATATATATATATATATATATATATATAAATAAAGTTAAGTCAATAAATACACCAAATATAATATATTAAATTTTGTGTGAATAAAGGTTACATACTCTCATTTATATGCAAATAGGATTAATAATAATAATAATAATATGTAATATTATATACTGTACGTACAGTATATATAAAACTGCATTGTCAGCAAGTATTATCCCATAGAAAAATATCTCTATATGTAAATGCAATGCAAATCTTCCTTCTTGTATCTTGGTAAATATAAATTATGGATGGCCAGGGCCACATGAAAAATATATGTTATTACAGTTTCCAAGTATGTTAGAAAAAATATGCTTAATTGAACCAATGAATGCTTTGAGATATTCATGAACTTTTCTGCAACCAATCAATATACTAATAAATTTTAAATGCGCAGTAAAATAAAGAAAAAGGAGTAATTACATCTTCATCTCTTTCCAGCTCAAGGCCAGCCTGCATAAGGTTGCTTTCATACTCTTCTCTGCGGAATCTCTTGTCATCTTCATGATAATCCATGTGAGGTGCACTTTCATCCATGCTAAGCTGCCCTCCTTTTCCAGGAAGTGGTTTGTCTTGCTTAACGCTTCGAGGTCCCAAATCATTGAAATGGATTCGCCTAGTGAGTGTCCTACTAAATGAGGACTTCTTGTAGTGGTAAACCAGAATATAATCCACTTTTCTTTTGCCATCTCTAAAAAAAAGTCCATATTTGCAGTTGGCATCTGGATCTTGTGAAAATGAATTTAATAGCTGTAAATGAAATGAAAGAGATTGAAATAAATGTTGACATTAAACATGAAAATAGTTAAGGATTAAATAGTTATTTTTGGACACCAATGGGTAATCTTGCCAGACTGCAAACTTACAAAACACTGCTCTTTAATATTTAAAACTTTGTTGGTGGGTCAGGGGCCTGAAATGGTAAACAAAGAACAAACAAATAACAAGCCATCGGAGGTAACAGATGACTTCACTCATTTGTTTTGCACAGTACACTGGCTTTGTGAAATGTTAAGATCTCAAATTACTGCATCCTGAAAATCATTAGCTGATTTTCAACTAGAGATACAGATCAAGTTAAGCACTTTGGGTTTTTTGTTTAATGGTGTCTTAAACATGTGTTGAGATCACATGCTTTACTTTATAAAGGATATTTGTCTTTTTACTACTGACAAATACATTCATATTACATTCAAGTATTTGTCACTTTTCTTCATCATCTGAAAATGAGATCAGTTTTAATAGAGACTGAAAGAAACCAGCTGGTCATACAGCTCAGCCAAAAAGATCCATGGACTTCGGCCAGTAAGGGACCAAGGTTCAGTTTTTGCTTCATTCGTGATTTTTTTCTCATGGAAAATTAAAATGGAAATACAACTGTCATCCTACCCCCTGCAGTTTTGTGATAACTGGAAGTAGTATTGCTATTAAAGTTTGCATTTTTCAAAACATACGTGCTTCTTAAAAATAGGTTTCTGAGTGAAAAAATGTAAGAATTATGAATCCCAATTTATCTTCCATTAAAAGTATTTGTGCTTATTTGTAGACCATGATTAAGGAAGCCATGGCTTAGTGCAACGTGTGGGCACATTTAATGTGGATAAATCAAGTTTACTCACAGATGTACAGGGGTACATGATTTACAATTCTTAAAACAATTAGGATTGTTATTTTATCTCCTCAAACTCTCAAACAAAAATGTAGGTCACGGGATAGAACTTTTAAACAGAAGATAGCTTTCAAAATGCTGAAGTATTGAGTGCTACATAAATAGATACACCTGTAAAGACTTACAACACACTACATAAGGAAAATTTGATACCTTAGAATCACCATATGACTAAAAAGATTGAGTTACTTTGTACAGTGAAAACTTATGCTGATGTTTCAGATTGGGAATGGCACTTATAAACCTACTTATCCTTAATTAAACAAAGTATTTCAAATCATTACTTTATTGGGCTGTAAGAAGAAAGAAAACCATCAATGCTTCCAAGTTTACATGTGTGGTCTTTCTCCAGAGACCACTTTCTATAAATTGGACTGAGGCATAAAAAACAGATGCTTCCTTTTTAAGGGAAAAAAGTTTAATCCATCTTTTTAAAATTCTTTTTGACAAAGATACTCTGACCTTTTGAGTCTGTGAAGTGTTTTTGTTTAAGAACTTTAGTAAGTTTTAGTATATAAATTTTAGCTAGTGATTAAAATGCCTTTAAAATCTGGGGTAATAGAATTAGTTGGGTGTTTAAGGTTATGCTAGCCTACGATGGAAGACTGCATATAGACAATTAATTTTTTTAGTAATCTATTCAATCTATATAAATAAAAATGTAAAATAGTTTGTACGAATCCACTAATCTCAAAAAGTACCGGACCGATTTAAACCAAACTTTCACACAATGTAGCGAAGCACTTCGGATAATAGAATACCAAATCATTTTGTGCCTAGCACACGTGTATCGTGTACAAGGCAGGCACAAATAAAAGTTACTCACTGAACACGGTTTAAGCTCCGTGTAACTCCTCCCATCCGGCTGTACGTCATGGACACGTAACGGCAGAAAACCGCCTTGAAGGAACGTTGCCAGGGGCAACGTGGAAAGCAAAGCATGCGCCTCCCTGTCTGCCTGCAGCCGCTCTCTTCCACGCGCACGCACGCAGGGCCACAGGATCAGAAGCGTCCGAGCCCCGTGTGGTAGTCGCCTGTCAGGCGGGGCAGCCGGCCGCGTCTCCACTAGCTCTCTCCGATGGCCACCGAGGTGCACTTTCCGGAGCCGTTGGAGAGAGCTGGTGGGGGCATGGCCGGCTGTCCTGCCCGCGGTGCGCCTGCCGGGCGGCGGGGGCTGCGTGTCGCGGGGCTCGGGGGCGGCGGCGGCGCGGGGCTGGTGGGGGTGGGCATGCGGTGCCCGGATGGCCACGCTCACTGTGGGAGAAGGCAGCCCTAGACTCCTCAGCCCGATATGCCGGCCTTTTTGCTGCTTGCGGAGGGGAGGGGGGAGACTGATACACAGAGAGACAGAGAGGGAGGGAAAGACGAACAGAGAGATAATGAATGAGAGAGATCGACAAGCACACACACAGTGACAGAGAGAAAGGGAGGGGAGAGAGACAGACACACAGAGAGAATGAGTGAGGGAAAGATAGACAGGCAATCATACTCAAACAGAGTGACAGAGATGGGGGAGGAAGGAGAGAGAGAGAGAGAGAGAGAGACAGAGAAGAAAGGAGGAACAGAGGGACAAAGAGACTAATGACTTTGCCCACCACTGTGTTAGGCACAAGTGAGGGAGGAAGGGAGGGGGGGCCTGGAGGGGGTTGACTGAGGGTGTTTGTGTGTGGGGAGGGGAGGGCTATTTATTTAGGTAGAGGAATATAGAGAGAGGAAGAAATACAGTAGGTAGGTAAGTAGAGGGATAAACAAGAGGGATGAATACAGCAGGTAGGTAGATAGGTACAGGTATATAGAGATAAATATAATAGGTAGGTAGAGGGAGAGAGGGAAGAATACAGTAGGTAGGTAGGTATAGAGGGGGAAATGTAGGTAGGTAGGTAGAGGGATAGAGGGGAGAAATACAGTAGGTAGGTAGGTAGAGAGATAGATAGTGGGAGAAATACAGTAGGTAGGTAGGTAAGTACAGGGATTGATAGAGAGGGAGAAATACAGTAGGTAGGTAGGTAGAGGGATAGATAGAGGGAGAAATACAGTAGGTAGGTAGGTAGAGGGATAGATAGTGGGATAAATACAGTAGGTAGGTAGGTAGGTAAGTACAGGGATAGATAGAGAGGGAGAAATACAGTAGGTAGGTAGGTAGAGGGATAGATAGAGGGAGAAATACAGTAGGTAGGTAGATAAATAGAGGGATAGATAGAGAGTAAGAAATACAGTAGGTAGATAGGTAGGCAGGTACAGGGATAGATAGGGAGAAATACAATAGGTAGGTAGGGGGATAGATAAATAGGGAGAAACACAGTAGGTAGGTAGGTAGATAGAGGGATAGATAGGGAGAAATACAGTAGGTAGGTAGGTTGGGGGTTATACGGTGGTTGTGTGTATGTGTGCAGGTGTAGATATATACACAGATTGGTTGGCCATTTAACCAGACTGGGCCACAGCAACGCGTGGCCGGGTATAGCTAGTATATTATAGATTTCAACAGTGTCTTTTCATTTTTTTTTATTTCTTCTGTTTTTGTACTGTCTACATTTATTGTAATGGACCTATAGAACAGTTTTTAAAGAATTTTAATGTTTTTATTCAGGATGTGTGCCTGTTTATCTCTCCCTCCCTCCCTCCCTCCCTCCCTCCCTCCCTCCCTCCCTCCCTCCCTCTCTCTCTCTACACACACACACACACACACACACACACACACACACACACATATATATATATATATATGAGAGAATATTATCACAGCTCCTGTTCAGAGGTCCCTTTAAGGGGAGGAGACTTAATGTCATCCCTCTCTGCCCTTCGACTCAACCTAGAGATCATCCAGACAGAGAACCAAATAGATTACTGCTGTGTGGCATTTTTTAGATATGTGTTAGATTTTTAAGGGGTGAAAATAAAGAGACCAGGATGGATCCATTTCAGGCTTATTAGCCTTCTTCAGCTGGCCATACTCCTTCTACTGGGATTTGAACCGGTGCTTTCCAGCATTTGAGGCAAGCCTCTCTATGCCTTGAGCTATCCGGTATCCCTGATGCATCAGCCAATTTACAGGTTGAGTCGAAGGGCAGAGAGGGATGACGTTAAGTCTCCTCCCCTTAAAGGGACCTCTGAACAGGAGCTGTGATAATATTCTCTCATTTAAGAGTCCTGTAAATTGGCTGATGCATCAGGGATACCGGATAGCTCAAGGCATAGAGAGGCTTGCCTCAAATGCTGGAAAGCACCGGTTCAAATCCCAGTAGAAGGAGTATGGCCAGCTGAAGAAGGCTAATAAGCCTGAAATGGATCCATTCTGGTCTCTTTATTTTCACCCCTTAAAAATCTAACATATACACACACACACACACACACACACACGTGCGCGCACATAAACACAATTTACTTTTCCATTCATTATCACTGACAATGTCTAATTAGTTTCTTGTTACATGTGTTTGTATTGCTTTCATGTCATGTTTACTTATTTATTTATGGCAGTAAGAAACCTAGGCAGATTTCTCCACTGGAAAAACATGGTTGTTTCAAGTTCTCTAACACTCTTTCAAAGCACTGAATCAAACTTGTGATTGATTCATAGTTTTGCAATTTATAAGAAATTAAACAAGGGCACAAGATTCTATTGAAAGCAAATTGGTCCCTTTTCAGCAATACATTGCTTCATTCAATTCCCTATTGCTTGTAAGAATTGTCTAGGGGTATAAAAATATCGCATTGCAACATGTGCCTCTAAAAGTATTTTTTACAGGTCATTACATTATTACATTATGTTATTGTTACAGTGATTTTGAATTTTGATTGGAAACCCCAGGGTTAAATTTTATAACAAAACCTCTGTCCTTAAAAAGGACATGTAAAAATATTTTTATGTAAAAAATATAAAAAGGGCATTGCATTCAGTTATTCCTGCCAAATAGCATATAAATTCACTAATCAATAAATAATTATTAATGGAAAGGGTACAAATATTTTTTCTTCACCGTTTCTGAAAGGCAATTCAAGTTTTATGACTTTGCAAGTCATAGTTCTTCTAAGTTCATGGGGTATTTATAATGCTGTATTAAGAAACAAAACACTGTGTTCCAATTTTCCTAACCTACTGTCTTTTTTATTCTTAATTTTATTAGTTTACTCACTCACAAGGCCTTATCCCATTTATTAGCAAGGTTTTTTAACCATGCCATTTGTACTGTTATAACTTTGTATTCTCTACATATATGGATTTCTAAGCCTATTAACTTCATTCTTTTATTTGTATTTGTTTGTTAGATTTATAGTTCTGTTTTTTTTCCAGAACTACATGGCACTCGTTCATTTAGCTTTTTTTCCACAAAAACAATCCTGGTGCAATTCAAAATCATCCCTCAAATTTCAGTAGCTATCCACAGATTTGAACTTTGGTCCCCTTGTTTTGCTGCAATACTTTAATTGCTATTTCTTGAAAGCTTTTGCTGTCCTATTTGATATGTTAAAATTTAAAAAAATTTAAAGAATAGTTTAAATAATGAGCTTTGAAAATTGATTATATGTACAAAATTGACATGAATATGTCACGTTGTTTCTGATTGTAAGTTGCAAAATAGGCAGATTAATTTAATTTAAAAATTCAAATTAGACTTGACTTCACATGTCTGAAGATTAATTACCACTAATAATTTAATTCTGATAAATGGTCACACATTTTTGAGGATTGCATTGACGTAAGTATAAAAAAATCAATACGATTAAACTTACTTTGAAAAGTTATACCACGTGGGTATTTAAAGATGCAATTGAGATCAGTGCAAAAAATCAGAAACTCTATACATTATTTCTTATAATGCAATTGGATGCAAAATACTTACTTTCATATTGGTGTGTTTATGTATATGCATATGTATGTGTTTGTATGTGTGTATATACAGAACAATTGTAAAGGCACACAGACAAACACACATAGAGAGATATCTTTTCCCACACGGTTCTTCAGAATGATGCAGTTCCAAAGAGAAACTTTTCATTCTTTTTTTTTAAATAACCAAAAAGCTATGGCATGTTTTTAGTGACTAACACCAAAACCCTACATTTGCAAAGAAGAAAGTACTGTGACCTGTACAACGTCAGTCACAAAATTGTACGGCACTAGGGAAATTAAGCTGCATTACCTAAGTGCCTCCTGAACCCACAGACCAGGTGAGCAAGCAGCTCTTCTACTCACCGTACTTTCTGTGCGAACATAGCCGATGTCTTCGATAGCTCTGATGTTGATGATGTGGATTCCCTTCTCCTCGGCAGGTAATGTGGAGTATTTCTCATTCATCCTCATTGTTGTTTCATTAGAAGCATCTCTGAAATTTTCTGGGAGAAACTCCACCCCATGAAATGAACTGTCAGGGTCTAAAGAAAAGAGAAACAGCTTAGCTTAGAGCTTTTCATGGCATCGCTTCTCCAGCTGGAACATGTCCAGGTCTGCCTCTCCCCCTGCCTTTTGTTTTCTGAAAGGACCTCCCCTGTCTTTTCTCCTTTACGCTCTCCGGCTCTACTCTGAACACTTGTATGCTTTGCCCAGGTTCCTTCTTGGCATTGGCTCAGCTAATCAGCCCTGTAGAAAAGATTCTGTGTCACAATATAGATGCTGCCAGACTCTTTAGACTGCAGTAGCAGCTGAATGAATTGAATGTCTAATTAATTGTTTCACAAACAGCCATTACAAATTCATTGTCCTCAACACACAAACAAATAATAGTAGCATATAAGCAGAACAAAACAGAGACCCACACGGAATATGCTGCATGCTAACTTACCTACACAGCCGTACCATATAAATAATGTTATAGTCAGAACACGAATGGAGTCGATTCTGCCAATTGTAACGAATTATGAAATTTGAAACAATGACAATCTGCCAGCGTGTACACCTGAGCCCCTACAGTTACAAGTGTTAACAATGTAAGATGCAAGGCAGAACAAACGTATTGCATAATGAACAGGAAATCATAAAAAGATGACATGTAAATACTTCAGTAATATAAAACTGTAACCTATAAAGTAAAAATGAACTTCTAGTAAATTCCAGGATAAGTGTAATTTAAATCCCAACTTTTGTATCACCAGAACATTATATAGATGCTGGTTTACTTACAAAAGTCTGTTAGGGATGCATTATAACCCAGCACATTTTTTTCAATTGTTAGTATGTTACACTAGTATGTTACATTAAACAATACCTCTATTGTGATTTTTTTTTTGAGATTGCCATCACTCCTTTAGTCACTATGTGAGGATAACAGGGTGAGTCAAGGGTCTTCACACCTCAAGTAATCTATAATCCTGAATCTTACATTAAGAATGAGGTGGCCTAATGAAGATGGTATTTTAAATGATCCAGAGAAGATTAGACATGCATAACTTGCCTCGCAAGTTGTTTTTCCCCATGAAGCACAATATTTGGGTGACTGCCAGGCAAAGCTAACTATCATGCAACTATTGGCAGCACATCTCCAACTTTCCTGTATGAAATGGTATGAGCAACTATATTTGGGACCTTCTTGTAGGAACATAATAGAATGCTCTGCAACAGAGGGCAATCTTCATTGTAAACCTGTAGAATTGATACAGCATCAAAAAAATTAATAACAAACTATGAACCCCATCTGCCACAAATAAAAAATTATGACTAGAACACTAATTGAAACTTTTCTCAAATTAAGACTGGAACTGGAACTGACATGTACTTTGGAACCAGCACTTATTATAGTTTTAAAATTCTGGAACAAAGATTACTTGAGCAAAATGTTACATAAAACACAGTCACTTTTTGAAGTTGAGTTGTTTCCAACTATCTAAGAGAACTTGCAAAACTTGATAGTAATAGCTCAACAATTAATAAAATTGTAGACGATCAGGTCAAGGATATGTTTTTTTCACTTCTAGTTGAATAGGGTAACTCTGTGTGCTGTATCAAAATCCACTTTGAAAAAGCAGGTAGGATAAACCCCCTAAAAGTTGGATACCGAGGCTAGTTGCAAAACTTTCTGGGCAGGGATAGCCTGACATCAGTTCTATGTGCTCTAGTAACCTCTTGGCTGGATTTCTGCTATATGTGGGGCTATTTTGGAAGTTTTGGAAACTTCAGATAGTCTAAAATAGAGTTGTAATGTTATTAATTGGAGCTGGTCTAATCCATATTATGATATTAAGTCAGTGCTTTGCCAATTTAATTGGCTTTCTCGCTCCCTTTTTTCCCAGGCCCAATTTAAGACCATAATGCTAATTTTTGAAGAACTGATGGCTTGTGGCCAAAGTATCTCAAGGAATGCTCCTGCTTATGCACTAGTCTAATGAATTAAATGCAGGAGATTTACACAATTTTATAAGGAGGGGGTTTGTGCAATTCTTGAAAGAGAAGAAACTTTATTCTAAATATCCCAGGTGTGCAGAAGTAATCAGCTTGTTTCTTTTGAGTGAATACTTTTAATATAATAAAGGTAAAGGTTCCCCTCGCACATATATGCTAATCCCAGGATGGCGAATCTATGGCACGCATGCCACAGGTGGCACGCAGAGCCATTTTTCAGGGCACATGAGGCGTTGCCCTGTTAGCTGGCAAACATGCATGTGCTGGCCAGCTGATTCAGCTATTTTTAAAGCCATTTTTCACCCTCCCCAGCTTTATAGAGCCTGGGGAGGGTGAAAACAGCCTCCCCTGCAACCCTTGGAGGCTCTCCGGAATAACTTCTGGTTTGCTTGTAGGGCCTCTTTTAGTCCTCTGGAGCCTTCAGGAAAGCCTCCTGAAGGTCATTCCCGAGGACTAAAAACGGCCCTATGAGCAAATCGGAAGTGACTTCCGGTTTGCTTGTAGGGTCATTTTTAGTCCCCCGGAGGCTTTAGGGAAGCTCCTGAAGCCTCCAGAGGGCCTCGGGGGAGGGGGGGCTTTCACCTTTCCCAGGCTCCTATAAAGCCTCTGGAGCCTGGGGAGGGCGAAAAAAACATGTAAAAAATGGAGGGAGTGCCTGTCATGCATGCATGCATGCTGGGGGTGTGCATTGCATTATGGGTGCGGTACGCCCACATACAACCCTCCTGCGCTCCCCCCTTATGGCACGCAAGCCTAAAAAGGTTCGCCATTGCTGTGCTAATTATTCCTGACTCTAGGGGGTGGTACTTATCTCCGTTTCAAAGCCAAAGAGCCAATGCTATCCGAAAAAATCTCTGTGGTCACGTGGACCACACGATTAAACACCGATGGCACATG